>OX335669.1:18512500-23792100 GCA_946894065.1 Acleris literana
CGTTTATTAATGCTACTATATACCTATATGTATATATGTGAAATGGTCACATTAAGACCTTTCAAATGATACCTATATTGTAATAAATGGAAGACTTTTTTTTCTTCTTGACATTTTGCCATTGTTCTTATTTAAATTTTAACAGTTTAGGTATTCTATGTCACCCGGGAAGATGAAAGGATTCTAACAATACGACACACATCGAAATCGGCACAGGCGTTTAGAAGTTATGGTGGAATAAAGAATCATATATACGTACCTACATACATGAACCCTGAAAACATTACACTCCTTTTTTTGGGCAGTCGTGTAAAAATATCCTTAATCATATTTATTGTTAAAATAAAAAAATGCACAGTACGTTGCAATAATGCAAAGTAAGTAAATACAATATTTACATCATGTAAATTAACAAATTGATTTGGCTCAATTTCGTATATCCTGTACTATTTAATGAAAGAGTAGTATTTGTATACATTATGTAGGCATATAATAAACCCCTTGAAAAGAAAACTTGCGCTTTCGATTTTTTCAACTGATTTAAATATAGCTGTTAACTAAATGAGATTTAACGCTACGAATTTAAACTAACATTATTGGTATAAAATTACATATATGATTACTCTGCGTAAAAAATATTTTCTTTTTTTAGTAGTAAGTATAAAATCTCATTTAGGTACAGTATATTTAAACTACTTAAATAAATAAATGTATATTTTTAATCACGTTCTCAAAAACATCTCTAACGATTTCGATGAAATTTGCAATAAGTATAGGTTTTACGGGGGAAAAAAACGATCTGTCATGGATCTGTCAGGTTGTCATCTTCGGGAAAATATTTTTCAACCCGAGCGACGCTCGGTCCTTCAGGTACTCCTTTACTATTAAACGAGCAATATTTGTACATATTATTTGTAATCAAGTTCTCGAAAACGGCTCTAACGATTTCGATGCAATTTGGAATAAGGGAGTTTACGGGGTGAAAAATCGATATGTCAAGTTGTCATCTTCGGGATAAATCATTTTCAACCCCATCGACGCTCGGTCTTCCAGGTACTTTTTTTACTTACAGCAATATGTGAGATTGAGGCAGGCCGAGGTTTAATTTCCTTTGTCATCGAAAATTTCTTGCAAATTGTAATAAGTAGACTTTGTTAACTAAAAATTATTGAAGGCGTTTATCAAATGTTATGATGATACTAATTTTTTATATACTTTGGCAGACATTGCGTTTGGACTATTTACTTGAAATTTGGATTTAGATACTGTGTGTGCTGAGTGGGAGATCATTTTCGTATAATATTATTGTTTTAAAACGTCGTTTTTAGTGCTATTGCTCAGTAAGTAAAATAAAAGCTTGTAAAAATGAACAATCTTTTTTAATCAGCGTGTTTTATTTGTGCGTTTAGTATTTTTAGATGACTCGGTCGGTTGGTCTAAGCCTCGGGCGCGGGTGGCGTCGCCCGGGTTGATGATGATCACCTTGTGCCTCGGCGGCTCATTCGTCGAGGGCGTGATGGGACCTTTGCCGTACTTGCAGACTGCCTCGCACTGTAAAAAAATGAACAAACAATTATTGATACTGAGCTATAAAAGGACACCCTGTACTATGCATTATAAGCATGACGATGTGAAGCGTGCAAGGTCGGCACTTTCGTTCGTTATACACGACTTACCGCACGCACACAGATACACTGAGTGAGACAACGCGCCGAGCCACCGCACGAGTGACAGTTTGATCTATTCCGACTAGTTCCATTATTAGTTTTATTGGAACTACTCGTAGTTGGACTTTTTTTTCCCAGTAGTTACATTCAACGAAGAGGGTTTCCGTAATGGAACTGCCTGGACTTTTTTCCAAGTAGTTACATTAATAATGCAGAGTTAATTTAATGGAACTAAATAGCTATATCACAGCTATCACTTAGTGCGTTTCTTATAGCATGATGATGTCTGGACATCATTATAGCATTGTATTGTAAAACCGGTAAAACCTAGTTCAATAGGCCATGGAATTAATGATATATTCCATATAATTGCATTAAATTAAACCCTGCATTATTAATGTAACTACTTGGAAAAAAAGACCAGGTAGTTCCATTAAGGAAACCCTCTTCGTTGAATGTAACTAATGGGAAGAAAAAGTCCAACTAGTTTCATAAATGTAACTAATAGGTAATGGAACTAGTCGGAATAGACCGACAGTTTACGTGTGTGCGTTTGCACGCACACAGACAGCCATTTTACTGGAGTACTTTGTACTAAACAATATAGGTAAGTATCAAAAGATCTGAAGTTCATTAATAAATGAATACACAACAAAAATGCGCAAGTTGTTGAAGCATGAGCTCTGATAGCAGGGTTCATCATTTGGAGTTTTTTATCTACTTATTCATATTCATAGTCTTATTCATTTATTATTTGCATAACCATGGTAATACATGGTTACCGTAATAGTTATGTCTCTCAAAGTACCATTTCTAGGTTGTAGAAGTTATTCTTGTTGCCTCCACAGCCTGAGTAGATAGCCGTTTTGCAGATCTGCCACTTTTGGTCGTAGAACCATCTCGGATCTTCTCCGAAGCAATACCCGAAGTCCCATCTTAAACTACAATAATTGGGACGTGATTCTAGAAAATAGTAAAAGTTGTTATCTGTTTTTATCGGGTACACTACATAATTTCGAAGAGTTACATAAATGTCATAATTCCGAATTAATCAAAATTCCGTATTTTCATAAAAGATAAAAATATAAAAGATTTTTATTCAGTAAGTAGGCCACACGGGCACTTTAACACGTCAAAAATCTACCAAATTCCAAATGCAATGTTTTGATAAAACACTCTATTTTTATATCGTAATCAAACCTAACCTAACCTACCGTATAGCAATTAAATTGTAATTTTAATCTAAAATAGCTCCAGTAGGTATAACGTAACTTTCGGCAAAATGAAAATTCGGAGATTCGGAATTTTAAGGGGTTCCCGTTTTTATCTATCTAAACACGGAAACTTTACAATTACAAAACACACGGGCAAAAAAACGTCGCGGTGTACTGAAAAGTGACCCGTAATCTTTTGCTTGCTAGTGTAAAATGTGTAGGTTTTGCATGGCTGTTCTTAAATAGTGACATATTTCTTTGTACTAATCGACAATCAAATAGTTTATCGGAAAACAAGTGTAACAAAAACTGGACAAACGCGGTCGGACTCATACGAAGGGTTTTGTGGCACCGTAGAATATTTACCTTTTTTTTCTAGTATTGGCACGGTAGAATATTTTTCTTCGGTTCTAAAGACTTTAATAATTCCGTTTTTAAAGTAAGAACTGACGGACATATGGATAACGAAGACTAAGTATTAGGGTCCCGCCTACCGAATATTAAAGTAATGCAAACTCTTTTATTTGTGTTTACTTACTACGACCAGGTTGACTTAAACAATTTTCGCGGCAACTCTGAAAGGTATCGAAACGGTTCCCGTTGCCTTGGCAACCTCCCCAATAAAAAACGCTGCAATTCATACTCTCTGGATTAAAGTAAAACATGCTTATGTTGCCGCGACACGGACCTTCCTGAGGCGTGAGTAGACAAGTTTTACTGACAACTGAAAAATATACACAAATAACATTATCAGGGCCGAGATTCTACGCGGTAAAGACCATATCGTCTTTGACCTGTTATCGTATTGTCAACGTTTGGATAACTCTTATTTACTTGACAGTAACGGCGACCGACTTAAAAACAATACCATAACAGGTTAAAGACGATATGGTTTTTACCGCCTAGAATAGAGGCCCAGATCTCATTCATTATATTCAATTTTGCGTAGATGAACTCGGTTGGTCTACTTTAAGTACAATTGTTTACACCCATGAAAGCGGGTGGGCCATGCTTGTAGTTGTAATGCGTATTAGACGCTTAGCTACGCACTCAGAGACAACGTGCTGCACATGCATTTACGCACATAAGTAAAGCCCACTTGCTTTCGTAAGATCAAACCACTGTATGGTACAAAAAAAGATAAAAGACATTTATTTAGTAAGTAGGTGGCACGGGCACTTTTACACGTCAAGATTCTACTAGCGCTTCCCAAGAGGAAACCACTGCTGAGAAGAACCGCCGCAAGAAACTCAGCTACAGTCACTTTTCAACATATTTCATATTACAATGGTACAGTCAACAGTATAAATAAGTGATCATTTATGTACCTTGGCACTTTAACGTCGTGTTTGAAATGTCATACAAAATTGTGAAACGATTGAAAGCGACAAGGTACATAAATGATCACTTATTTATGCTGTTGACTGTACTACTACTACTACTTAGGTTAGCATTATATAAAGCTATAAATATTAAACTAAATCTAATATTAAATAACATGCGCAGTTCAGCAGGAAAACATGCCAAAAATCTTACGAGAGAGATAGCCCTCTATCGTATGCTATTAGAAAAGGATAAAAAACACCTACTTATGTGTATAAGACGGTGCAAGACGACCATATAAAAGTTTCGATATGTTTTCCTACATCAACGGTGTCCCCTAGACAAGACGGTGGCAGTGGTACCCTGGTCTCACCCGGCTGCATCGCCAGGCATCACGAGACGCCTTATATAATCCATACATAATGGTATTCCGTGGCTGACAGAGTGACTTACATACAACGCACAGCCTAAATCACTGAGTTTAGGGACTTGAAGTTTCAATCTCAGTCTTCAGGTCCCCTGCAGGGAAATATTCCTTGAGTACCCTAGGGATGCACTAAATAGGATTTTTGAAAAATTTACCCCTTAGGCTGCGTTTCCACCAAAGATGCGCATTAATGTGTTTTCATACATTTGACACCTCGCTCCGATTGTCAAATGTATGAAAACATTATTAATGCCCATCTTTGTGGGAGAAATAGGATGATTAGCTTGAAATCAGAGGGCCCTGCCAAGATGCATTGCGCTAACTAACGTTTCTATTCGTTTCGTTTTTAAACCAATCGCGTCACTGGTAGATCACGTGACTTTTCGTATCATTGTCATCTACCAGTGACGCGATTGGTTTAAAAACGAATCGAATAGAAACGCTAGTTAGCGTAATGCATCTTGGCAGGGCCCTCAGTACGCGTATGCATAAGAAATCGCGAGTGTCCTCTAGTATTGCATAGTTATTGAATTTAAATAATATGTATCTGTTTTATTTCATTTCCATAATGTAAACTGGGTCGAAATTAATTTGCAAGATTTAAACTAAACAAAGTACTTAATGATGATGTAATAGTCACTGCGGCATTAGTATACTCGTAGAAAGTGGCAATACCGCGTTTCGAGTTCCTTTACATAACCATTGTTTATTTGTTGCGTGAGCTGCTGTAAAAGTGTTGTTAAGAAAAAAGTTTTTAAAAGGATAAGAAACGACAACGTGGTGAGTACTAATGATTTTATTGTGGAGTCTATGCACAAGTAAAATTCTTTAAAAAATGCATTATAGAACAAAAAAGTTAGCTGCTACCACTATAGGCGTTCTACAGTACCTACTTGTGACGGAGTAATTATGTCGTCACCATTACGGAATAAACAACGCAATTACGGCTCCCTTACAAGTACAGTATTTATCCTTTCTCCTGCCAGGCACCAAGAAACCAGATAATTATTTTCAGGATTTTTTTGTGTTCTTCTAGTGTCTTTAAAAAAAGAAAAATGCCCGTATTTAAAGTCGCATTAATGTGTTGATGAGGTGACAGGTAACATGTAACATTGTGACGATGTGGATGGCCTAGGTAGTTGGTAGTGACTAAGTAGTGACCCTGCCTACGAAGCTAGCGGTCCTGGGTTCGATTCCCGGTTAGGGCAAATATTCGTGAGATGAGTGCGAGTAGGTATTTGTTTCTGAGTCTCGGGTATTTTATATGTACCTATATAATATTAAGTATTTATTTTTCACATAGCGTATTCGGAAAGGGGACTTTTCTTCCCTGCTAGGAGGGATCAAAGTGGCACTTTTCTGTTCAAGGACATTTTGTTGCAAACTTGACTACAAAAAATTTTCGTTGTTTAAGTGCATACTATTTGCACATACTTAATCGATTACAATTTTTTATGATCGATTACGTGCATACTATTTTATTAGTATGACGATGATGATGATGATGATGGTGATGGCGATGATGATGATTATGGTGATGGTGGTGATGACGATGACGATGATGATGGTGGTGATGGTGATGATGATGATGATGGTGATGATAATGATGATGATGATGGTGATGATGATGATATTGATGATGATGATTATGGTATCGATGATGATGATGATGATGATGATGATGGTGATGTTGATGATGATGATGATCTTTAATTTTCCTCATAGGTGATGTGAAAAGCAGTATGTGTCACACTATAGCATAAATAACCACCTTGGGCGTTAACACTTGAATCCCTCACTACGCTCAGGATTCAATGTACGCCCTCGCCGTAAATACACTATGTACCTACGATAAGAGCGTGACCTGTGAAATTTTATGAAAAAAAAAGAATTTCCAAATACTAAAATTAAATAGTTTTCTAATTACACATTAATGCTTTATATTTATTAAGATGTCCAGTCTCTCCAATTATTTATAATCTCTTCGCAACTTCGAAGCATACTTTCTACCAAATTTTTAGCAAAAGTGCGGGGTATAAAGCTTTACACTGACCTCAGTTCTCAAGTAAAGTCGGCAACGCCAACAGTAAATTTTTCCTAGTGTTTACAGCTTCATTTCAGCCTAAACATTTTCAATTGAATTGGCATCGAGTGATTGTAAAGGCCAATCCATAACATCGATGCCATTCTCAGCTTCCCACGCAGTACAGTGCTGACTTCGGTGTTAAGGGTCATTATTCTCTTGCAAGATCCAAGAAGCGTTAAGAAGCGCGTAACATCTTTTCAGCGGAAAGAAACAATGGATTTTCATAAATTTTGATAATTATTTGGGCGTGCAGTGTACCACTGAGCAATTGCAAATGGCCCAAACATTGCTTTGAGAAGCATCTCCAAATATGCGCCTGTACTGGGTCTTGCATGGGTCGCACGAGCACTCAAATTATCCGCCGTAGACCAAGCCCTAGTCGAGTAATTCGCTGCGCAAAAAATAAAATTCACAGGGAAAAAAAAATGTTCCAAGCCCGGTTTTTGTTTTCTCTCGCCTACGCCTAATTTTTTTTTCATTTGTTTTTCAGTAAGAAGCCGTTTCTTCACCATACTCCGATATTTCAAGCTATTTTCAATCAAACGCCTTCTTATTGTATCCAGAAACATATGTAAACATTTTTTCTTCCGTTTTTACACCCTGAACGCAATGATAATAGTAAATTTTTCGAAAATATCTGCAAAAGCCGTTTACCCTGCGGAGAATAAGGTCACCCATGTTTTCCCGCGTTTTGGTAAGTCATCGAATTTTTTTGTTTCGATATATCGCTTTACCCACTTAGTTAGAAAGGCCTTCGATTTATTCATGAACTTGGCGGCCTGATCGCGTGACATTTTGGGTCCTTTCGGGAGTGTACAAAGGAACACCTTACCGTACCGGACCTTATAACGTGAAACATAAGCACTACTCATTCTGGAAACATACTGTAGGCAGAAAACGGTCAATTTTTTTTTTTTTTTTTTACGAAGCGTTGTAGGCAGAAAATCATGCTATTCAGCCAGTATTTTTTTCCTG
The DNA here is from genome assembly GCA_946894065.1 of Acleris literana. NCBI lineage: Eukaryota > Metazoa > Arthropoda > Insecta > Lepidoptera > Tortricidae > Acleris > Acleris literana. Next base: position 18,520,193 of record OX335669.1, read on the forward strand.
TGTCACATTCTTAAAATATAAATTATACCAGTCACGTTCTTGTCAATCAGACTGTGTATGATTTTGCTCCTTTGTGACACAAATAACTTTTTCACTACATAAGTATGTTTATCGTTGCCTTAGTACCCTACAAGCCTAGAACCTAGTTTGCGACTACCTAGGACGACACAAGTTGTGTGAGAGTTTTGAGTGATGTTATTATTCAGATATTTATTTAATTTTCTGTACATTATTATTATTATTTTCCTTAAAAATTTAAGTCTCAGTTTATATAAACTGGTGGTTAATGTCATCTACGGGACAAAGCCAAGTAGATGACATAAAGTTTAATATTAGTGTTTAGTTAGTCGTTAGTCGTGTCATTGGTCTTGTCGGTCATCATCCACTTGCAAGAAATTTCGCACGACTCGACAAGTATTAAGAATAGCAGCTTTCTGCATGTGCATGTACGTATTTCGCTTCAGATCAATAAGCTTCAAACTGTGATGTAGGTACTTCGGAATGACACCAGTGGTCGATAGCACTACTGGAACAATATACACTTTTTCTTGTTTCCAGATTCTGGTGACTTCGTCTTTAAGGTCGGTATATTTATTTATTTTTTCAGTATGGTTTTTTGCAGGTTGTGAGTGTTGGGAACGGCAATATCAATAAGGTAAGTGGTTTTGTTTATCTTGTCTGTGAGGGTTATGTCTGGTCAGTTGTAGTGTGTAGTACTGTCAGTAAGTATGGCGCGGTCAAAGTACAGTTTGTGAGTGTTGTTTTCTAGTACAGGGCTGGGTGTATATTTGTAGTATGGTGTCTTAGTGTTTGGTATGAGTCTATGTTTGAATGCTAGCTTTTGATATATGATATTAGCTACCTGATTATGTCTGTGTGTGTCGTCTGTTTGTGTAAGATTAGGGCATGCTCCAGTGATATTTTGAACAGCGATCCGAGGGTCAGCCACCTGTTTGAAGCTATCGGGTCAACGTGTGTTTGTGTAAGATCGTGAGGGTGTCGACCATGTAAAACTTTTTTCTTCCACTGCTCTACTTTTGCAGTTTCCAAGTCATTATCAATGCTAAGTAATGTGTTTTGTGTAAGGTTAAGAGGTGTATGATTCATGTCGTTGTGAACTACTGCTTTATGTATAATTATCACTGTTGTTAGCTTTGTGGAAGAAAAATGTTTTAAGGTGATTTATTTGTTTTTGCCACAGACAGTGTATGGATATCTATCCTCTTCCTCCATTCTCTCTTTTAATCGTCATTCTTGCGGATTTAGGATAAAGGTTATGGTGTTTAGTAAGAATTGTTCGAGTGGTTATTTCAATGTGCTGTATGTTGGTTTTGGCCCATTTTATAATCCCAAACGAGTAAGTTAGAATTGGGATTGCGAATGTATTGATTGCTTTTATTAAAAGTTTTGCGGTCAATTGACTTTTGCATATGGCATTAACTCTTTTTTTGTATTCGTCTAGTAGTGTTTTTTTTAATTTAAGTGTGATGTAGTCCCCTCGATTGATGGTATCCTAAGCATTTGTATAGCTCATCCGGTTCCATTGCTGATATTGTGCCTGTGTCGTCTACTGAGTAATCGCCGGGTCGGATCTTGCCTTTAACAATATGGATGGTTTTACACTTATCAAATCCATACTGCATGTTAATATCGTTACTAAATTCTGTCGTAGTGTCTATCAATGTTTTCATTTCCTTGTCTGATTTTGCGTACAACTTTATATCATCCATGTAGATTAAGTGGGATATGCATGTTTCTTTATTATCATGTTTCAGGCGATATCCGGCCTGGTGTTCACGTAGCATGTGGGATACTGGATTGAGTGCAAGACAGAATCACAACGGGCTCAAGGAGTAACCCTGATATATTCCTTTTTTTAATACTATTTCTCTAGTTCTAATGTGCAAAGCAGTTTTCCATAATTTCATTGTTTTCTTTAGAAAGTATATAAAACGGGGTCAATTTTGTAAATCTGTAGCACACTGATTATTATTATCATTATTATAGATATTTATTGAATTTTCTGTACATTAGGTTTTTTATAACAAATATTCAAATATAAAAGTAAAATAACAATACTTATACAAAAAAATAGACATTATAAAAAACCTAACCTACGAGTGCCGCCGGCAGCGGGGCAGGGCTCAAGCTACCGGTGGTTAGGGCTGCAGAGAGAGGAACCTCCTCACAATACGTGCCGTGTCGAGGAGTACTGCCTTCTGTATCTGGCCCTTGATCCAGCCATCGTTATTATCATTATTATTATTATTGTTCACATCACTTTTAGTGTCAACAGTTAAAAAGTATGTAATTTTGTGTAGCGACAATTAAAAAAAAAACAGTGAAAAAGAGTATATTTACAAAAGATAAACAAAGTATTTACAACTATTTACAGAAGATAAACAAAGTATTTACGAACATTTTATAAAACGTAGGATATATAAAAGGTGGTGGTGAGCATGAGATGAAGGGTGTGGGACGATATTAGATAAGAATCGTAGAGGAGCTGAAGGTGGAAGAGATGGGGTACAGCCGCAGCACGAGGAAGTCTTGTAGAGAAGTGGTTGTACAGCAGTAGCGATGAAGATCAGGTACGGCTGATTCAAGATACCCTCGAGGAGGAGACTTAGTACAGCAGCTACACGTGGAACCCTCGAAGAGTAGTGGAGGTACAGCAGTATCACGCGGCACCCTCGTAGAGGAGTGTAGATTGTCTCATTACCGACACGGACGTGGAGATGGCGAAGTCAAGCCTACTTCCAACACCAATGAGGCACGGGAGTCCACGTTAGACATCAGCCCAAATGGAGCCTCGGCGGAAAGCCTGACTTAGACTATTAACTTCTTAGAGTTGAAGAATGACTGACATATTCAATGTTTACTTTTAGAGTTGGACAAAGTAACTAAGTTTAGTTCGTTCACTTCTTGAAGCTGGAGTAAGAATGATCATAAATGCGGGACATATGCGCTTTTATAGTTTCCAGCACGACGATGCTAATTTTCTTAATTTTTCAATTAGAGAAACGTTTTCGATACGATTTTTTGTGCGCCAAAATAATTTTTAGATCAAACTCTCGAAAAAAGGCTTTATGGCTCGACTTTTAGAAAGAAAAAATAACAAAGTCAGACTATCAAAGATCGTGTCAAAATATACAAAAACTGAAATAATCATGAAGCAGAAGAATTAAAAGTGTTAAAATTTACATAAATAATGAGGAAAAAAGTTCGCCGCACCGTCTAAAACGGCGCGCCGGCTAGGATAAAGCCGTGAAATGTACGAAGTAAGACGGCGTTTCAAAAATTCAGCCTAAGATCCGGCCCTAAAACGTAAGTAAGTAAAATAATTTTAATTTGGTACTTACCTAACAATATTTATACTTACTTCAGGTTTGTGTATTTTATGAAAATTACTTATTTTTAATCATAGGTCAAAGTATGGTGAAGTATGTGACTAAAAACAAGTTTGACAACCCTGACGCCCGAGCGGCAATAGTTATCAGAATCTCCTAAAGGGCCGGAGTCGAGCTACTTTTCTACGAGTATTTATAGTTTGCCTGCAGTGCCTGGTGTAGCCAACTTTTGCTGTTAATGTATTACCACACTTACTATAGGGACTGTAACGTACGGCTACCTGGTAGTCGGGTGTAGATGTCCCCTTTTTTATTTTCAACTCAGTCTCAAATCAATGGTCAATTGGTCAACTAGAGGACCGGCGAGTGAAGAGAGCTATTAAGATAATGAGAAACAGATGAAGCTACTTTCATGTACAATTTTAACTTTAGTAATAGAGATAGAATTCAGTACTCACGTGACGGCACAAACGCAGTTGCCCTTGTTAGCTCTTTGGGATACGTGACGTAATTAATTTTTCCATTGCCTACTTCCATACAAAGTAAAACAACCAAAATTGACGCATAGTAGCACAAATTCATCCTGAATGTTTACATGAAGGATATATATACCTACTTAAATGTATATTGTGTACTGCCACCAAATAAAATTAGAAGAGTGTGTGAATTTCATTTCAATTTTATTTCATGCGGTTAAGGTTAAGTCATAAAAACAAGATTTCGTTTTGTATTAACAATCGCTGTAAATAACACAATGTAATAAAATCGAAACAATTGGGATAGTGAGATTGAAAACCATCGTTGCTAGTTCCTGCACCTTCGTGCCATATGACATGCTTTATTTTATTCGTTTGTTTTTGCCTATATTCACACATGGATTACATCATCGTCACTATACCAAATCTGCTCATTTTGAGTTAACAACGTCATCTACTTAACCTAGTAAGCTACACGATGCAAAAACACCCTTTGTTATATTTCCAATAAAACCCGGTAGATGGCGTAGTGACATTATGATGCCAAGAGGGATGGGGAAGCACGCGTCTGTCATCATCATTTTCTACATTTTTTCAGAAGTTGCAGGACTTGCTCTTGGTACAGGCTTCTATTCAACTCTGTAAAAACAAATCATTTTATCGTATTGTCAACGTTTTGATAGCTCTTATTAATTTACTTGACAGTAATGGCAGCCGAGTTGAAAAAAATACCATAACCGGTCAAATACGATTTGGATTTTACCGATTAACAAGTATTTTTGGTTTCGTTTCGTATTTAATGTATTCAAAGTTTTTGGCCAGTGCAAGCATTTATGTAAAGGTAAAGCGACATTATCTAAATCATGTCGGGATTACGTTTAAATTATAAAAATATCTTAATAATTATGATTTTATGTATTAGTGACATTTTAAGTTTAGTGTCGATTCTATTTAGAAATGCCAAACAATTGTCTCGAAAGGGAGCCCAGCCACGTATATTAAAATCCTGTTAACACTTTGACCATTCTGTATACATTGCGGAGCAGATTATAAACCTCAGTGACATTATAAACTCACTGAGACTTTGCAAAACATTGCAATGTGTATCGAATTGTCCATTGTGCTGCTACGCCAGGCGAGTTCTGTTTTTAAACCCACTTACGTAACGTTACATAAGATGAAGGCACCTTAATTTTATAATATATCCATTAATTAACTCAGCCAAGACAAAATACTAACGAACTCCCAAAACTCCGCGCGTAAATGAGAAACGGGCTGAGTCAACCGGGGGACAACCTGAGAGAGCAGCTGTTTCACTTCTAGGTTTCTAATAAGCTTCGGAATAATTTCTTGTTTGCAGTCCAGAGTGACGTTTTCTTTAGTACGTTTAATGTTCCTAAAGTATTATAGCTGTTATGCGTAACTATTTATAGACAAATCAAATGAAATTACTCTTAAATAAGTGGTTGGCAATCAGAATAGAGGCAGACCAAAAAAACAAATGCTAATTTTAGTCCAAGGTAAACAAAATTAGTTGAATCTAGAGATAAGTGGAGAAACGAGAGGAAGGCTCTTGCGTAGCAGTGGATCATCAAATCAAATAGGCTATTAAAAACAATTGGATATTTTAGTAAGTAACAAATTTAATTTTCTTGAGCAAGATAAGCTTGAATCACGAATTATTTTGATAAACTAATAAATAAATAAACTCTAGATAAATACACGTCAAGTTCAGTGGACATATATATGCAATATTATTATTTTCACACAATAAGAACCAGGTAGATGCTACTCATGCACTTATAACATTGTCATAAGAGATTTACACTGGTCCTTACACTAGGCGTAGCCGTCTCTCCGTCTTTTTGGTACTAAGTATAAAAAGTCACATAAAACGAGTACAAATTTAACGGACCTACGTACTCTTTGCCACTGAAGCCTTCATAGAACACTGACATCTTAAAATGTTAGAAGTGTAACTATTGACTGTTCATGAGTGAGATGCTCGTCAGAATTGACAAGGTGCTTACCACGAACAGTAAATACGAAACTTCGGGTGCCGTATACAAAAAACTTAGACACGCCTTATGGCCGAACCCTATATTCAAACCGCGGATAGATAGGTTTACTTCGGATTAAAATTAGACACACTTTGTATGGGCAAATGTCAAGTTTTAACCCGAGGTAAGCCTTATCTATCCGCGGTTTAAATATAGGGTTCGGCCGTTAGACATGTCTAAAGTGACAGTTTTCTATGGATTGGCGTTTACTAAACGAGTGTTCAACGATTGTTTAAGTTTTTCTAACTCACGACTCACGATAAGCGTTTTAATACGACCTTTAGTGAACTTAAACTAATCACACCTATAATTTCAACGTTATCCATAGACAGTCTTCGTTTTTAGTGTATTTTCTGCATTATCTGGCCCTCATAGGCTGCGCCCAAGCCTCGCCGAGCCAACTTGAGCCCTAGCGCCGCAAAATCTTAACGAGTTGCCAGTTCGGATCCTACTCTATGGCGTTTTTCTTTCGCTAAAACTCAATTTCCATATGTATTCGCGGTATGAAATTCAGAACAGCTTTCGTGAGACGAGACATTTGCATTGTTAATTGTGGAACGAACTATGGGGCGCCGCCATGTTTACAAACTCTACTATAATTAAAGTTAGGTACCTACTGTTGCACAAGAACTTTCATTGTTGCAATGCTAAATAAGTTTTTGACAAAGTAACCGAGTTTGGAGTTTGCCGGATGTGGGTTGAATGCTGAGTTTTAAGCTTGCGTTTGAGTGGAAGAGCGTTGTATTTATGTCATATTTTTTTTAATTTCTTAAACATACACATCGTTAATTAGTATAGTATAATTTAAATAAAATTAAATAATTGTATTAAATAATAAAAAAAAAAAAACAACGCTACGCATACCGTGGTACGTACATTTTTTCAATATTAATAAGGTATTTATACACATACATACCTGCACGCCTATCTCGCAATGAGGTAGACAGACACTGGGGAACGCCAGGTGCCCTGGTCTATTTAAACATACAATTTTCGCTTTTTTTCTTTTCACTTTCAAATTTAATGTAGTTATACGAGTATTAATGTAGATAGGTATTCTTTTTATAGTGGTTTTTGGATTAATAAATATTAAATTAGCTTTCTTTTTTTTATCTGAACAAACTTAATTTTAATATTGTAGGTAACTAAGATTATATTAATTTTATGTATAAATAAATTGTTTAAATTTTGTATGGACTTTGTTAATAATTCATTACTGCCATGGTATATTTTTTGTACACACCTAAATTATATTTTCTGATTGAAATGAAATTATTTATGTTTAGAGAAATGAACGGATTAGGTTCAGTTTTAAATTATATTGTCATTTACTGATTACAAAAGTTCGAATAGAATATGTTTAAAGCTATCGTCAGGAATAAACAAAAGTAGCCATTTGTATCTAAAAGGTTATATTTAAATTGGTATTCATTAGTTATACCCCCGATGGAGATTAGACGTTGAAAAACCTCCTACATTCCACGTTTTTTCTTCGTTCAATTGCCTATTCTTCGCGTAACATTTGGAAACATTACTTTTAAAACCTAGAATTGCTCCTGCGTTTTCTCTAATATTTGCGAGCGTTCAGGTAACTTGCTTATCTCTTTTTGTATACTAAAACAACAAAGCGAATGTGACAAAAAACTACGCATACATTGCAGGTTTTCATCAATAGACATTTAACTTTGGTACATTTCCCTAGCGAGACCCAAATCATTAATGATTATGCGATGCAATTTAGTCGTGCAAAGAGTAGAAATTAAATGTAGAATGCAGATCTGAGAGCTGCTGAGTAAACAGAACCGAGTTTGCCAACAGGGACGCAGATTTGATAATGCACTCGCACTGCTTGAAATATTGTCATGTCTCTAATTTCCTTGCAAAAATTAAATTAACTAATAACTAATTAAAAAAATCATTTTCAATGAAATCGGACAGCTAAATTAGCTACATATTATTAACAATTTCTTCTTTAAGACAAAATTATTTGCTGCAGAACTAATTACAAGTTAATATTTAACAAAAAGATAGGTAAAGAATGTTTTTAACTAAATAAATAAATAAAAAATCGAAATGAACTAGATAACTTTGTGTCAGATTGTTTGCTGTTTTTTTTTTATTAATCTTTATTTAACGAGTACGTTGAGAAAAGATACCCAGGTCACTTTAATATTTGTTTCAATTAATAAACGCGTATGCGAAGTCGTTAATTGAACATTGCCTGAAATATCGCAAAATATTGGTACACTTCCAAAATATTTTAGGATATGTCTTTAAGTTTGAGAAGCTTCACAACAAAACTCAGAACTTCGGACACCGTCAATACCAAAAGCGTACTCAACAAAACAACAGGAAATGCACTCTGTAAACTGAAAGGAGGAAAATACTCCTCGATGCCCAGGAAATCCCCGTTATCCCGGGACTTCTCAATCAAAGTCCCGGTAAAACAGCATTTTTGTTTATAGGTGAATGCAAAGTTTTTAGTGCCGCCTTCAATAAGTTCGTAAGCGTTTTATAGGTTTAGTTGGAAATGAGAACTTATTGTGTTTATGTTAGTTTAACTTTGAATAAATCCTCTTTTTCACGGCTTTGTTCTACTTTTACGAAGTATTTACCCGGGAGTCAAATCTAAAATAATTAAAATTCAAGTCATAGGGTGTACATAAATCATGTCAATCGTCTTATTTTCCTCCATGTCTTAATGTATTAATTTTGCAAAGTCTCAGTGTTTGTCTTTTTGTTATTGTCTCAAAAACACCACCTGCTTTAATTTGCAAAATTCTCCAGAGAATAATATGATCCTTGTATTATTGGAATTAATCCATAAAATTGGTCATACCTACTCGTATTAAAAAGTATATTATAGGTATTTAAAAACAGGTTTAATGTCAAACTTAAAATTATTACAAAACAAATTCTAAAAAGTCAATTCAAATTATAATTTACTTTTCATAAACTCAATCATAAAAGTGTTTCGTAGGATTAACGGCTTGTTAAAAAATAACAATATACATACATACATAATCTCACGCCTTCGTTCCCAGAGTGGGGTAGGCAGAGCTACAGAATTACAAACATCTCTAAAAAAAAATAACAATATAAAAAACAGAAAACATTATATGCGAGAATTTGAAAAGTATACGGTGGGCGTGGGAAAATTACACATTTACCAATTAACTATCAATTCGTAACTCCGGCATTGGACTAAATTTCATAATTCATAATCTTATTGACTGGGTTTGTTTGAAAATTTTACCAACCATTTACCTATGTAACGGTCTCATGTAAACAATTTTCCTGTATTTTATTTCCTTACTAACTTATGACAAACAAATCATGTAAGTACAATTTTTGGAAAGCAACTTTTTTATTAATTTTCATTTTTACACGAATAAACGGTAAAATTTAAATATAGCGTATAGCAAATTCTATGCGTGTTAAATCGTAGGCTTTCTATGTATGTATGTAAACTCTTTATTGCACAAAAATATAAGTATTACAATATTGTTATTAAACTAAATGTAAAAAGGCGAACTAATCCCTAAATGGGATCTCTAGCACTCTAGCGCTTTTTCTAGAACTACATAAACTAAAATGTGAGAATGACACACAAACCAACAATTTAAAAGGGAATCTTACAAATCTTTGGCCTAGAATGCGCCAGGCAGGCATAGCTAAGTGCAGCGAACGGATGGCGCGAAGTCGAGGAAGTCGAGGCTCGCAGAGTACCTACGCTGCACCAGAAACTTGCTATTTGTTCCAGTTTTTCTTGAAACGTTGGAATATTTTGTTGCTGGGATTCAGTTACGCTATGCAGTTGTCATCGTACTTAATTTAATAAAAGGAAAGTGTTTAAGAACGTTAAAATATTATTAATATCTTATCTTACTAATATTATAAATGAGAAAGTTTGGATTTTTGGATGTTTATTACTCAGTCATGCATCAACCACTGAACGGATCGGGATGAAACTTGGTACACATATAGGTTAAGTCCTGAAATAGGACATAGGCTTCTTTTAAAATGAATATTTCCCGAGGAAATAGCGATAGCCAACTTCTAGCTAGTTATCCATAAATGACGTAATTTTTTACTTTTTGGAAAAAAAGATAAAAGCTCATTAGTGAGACATTGATATTGTAAATTAAGTAAAATCATATCTAACAGAAAAAAAAAACGATTATTCTGATAAACTTAAGAACCAGGCAGGTATATCTAAACGCAGTAAGCGGGCGCGCAAAGTCGAGAAACTTGAGGCACGTAGATGAAATGAAAGTAGGTACGCAAGAGCATAATCGAGTTCTCTGGTGAAAGAACCTCGCTATTTATTTCAGGGTTTCCTGGAAATCTTAGAATATTAGCCGCCGTGGCTGAACTAAATTCAGTTCAATCAGTACTTAATACAAACACTGGCAAATTTTGAAAAAATGTTTCAATTATTCTTAATTATTATCGTATTCTTGAGTGGAGACCGCGAATCGGCAAACGTAGTGTAGGACGCCCTCAGACTAGGTGGAGCGACGAGCAAGGCGGCTGGCAAGAGTTGGATGAGAGTGCCCACGAATCGTGTTCGTTGGCGTGCAATGCAAGAGGCCTATGTCCAGCAGTGGACTAATATAGGCTGATGATGATGATGATGATGATGATGATGATGATGATGATGATGATGATGATTCTAAAACTAACTTTTTCCATCAAGCCTCAATTTGGCTTAGCCACTTTCGAAAAAAAAGGATAAGCTCGTAAATGAGACATTGATATTGGAATCAGTATTGAAACGCCATTTAGCTCAAGTGAATATTTCTTGCTCCGTAACAGCATAAATCTAATCCGATAAAGTTAAGATCCAGGTAAGTTTAGCTAAGCGCAGTGAACGGATGGCACGGAGTCGGGGAAGTTGTGGCACGCAGAGTACGCTGCACCAAAAAACCTGAGGGTTTTTTTTCGTTTACTTTTAAATGTTTAAATGTTTGTTGCTGTGGTTGAATAATCTAATAATTCAGTTATTCACTTCATTATATAAAAAAAACATAAGTTCCTAAGAATGTTTAAGCCTTCTTTCACTAAGCCTCACGCTAGGCATTTTATAAATACAACATCTTATAGATTCAACATTGATATAATTATCTTCAATTATTTCCAACCGTTACTTAAAGGTTTCTTTTGGAAATGCTATTTTACTATAGCTAAACTCTGGGTCTATTACGCCATTTATTTTAAACTCTTTCGATCAAATTAAGACCTAAGCAGCAGAGTACGCTGCACTAGAGAACCTTCTTTTAACATTAGGCCCCAAGTTGGAAGCCAGTTATGAAAAATAGAATTGTGTTAAAATATTATTTATATTTCTAAATACTTAGAGTTAGCTGGAAGAGATCCCTTAAAGGGATAAGTTCGCCTATGTACAATATATTTTTTTTAAATCTTCATTGTATTGTTTTTGTTTTGTACAATGAAGTGTTTACATACATACATACATACATACATACATATTTATGTAAGTTATTGGTTCAACATCGATATTGAAATGAATTTTCAACCTTAACTTATAACAAGTTGACTAAATGTTAAACACAATTTGTCATTTGGGTCCGGCTCATACATTTATTAAGTAAACTGTCGCATCAAAACACTCTGTCCTCAAACACTCTGTTTCTGCCCGCGGACTATGTTTGTTCATTAGGGGGTTTTTAATTTGATTTTTCTACCGCCTTCTAATTGCAACCGGCTTATAAATTTCTACCCATTTATGCAGTAAGGGCCACAATTAGTTGGTGCCGTTTGTTCTCAGAACTGGGGCGTCGATCTAAAGAGTTCCTTTATTTTGTTAGCCGTGAGAAACTTTTCGCTTTCATTTTCGTTTGACGTGTTGTATACGTTTCATTTGTGGTTTAATTTATGTACTTTACGATTATTTTAAATTCCATAAGCTTTTTAAATCTTGGAACAAATAGTTGCAGACACGGTGTGGTAATTTAAGTATTTATTAAGAAGAAATAAAATACAATAACGATGCATTTCTACAGATACCGGTTGCATCATTCTATATACTCGTAACTACTTATCTATAACAAAAAAATGAACAGCCGAAATGTATATAAACGTATACGAGTAACTTCCGAACGACTGCATCAAATTATATTTAAAAAAAAAGTGTTAATTATTGTCAGTATAAGGTTGGTGTAAGGATAAAAAAACGATAAATCCACCGGAAAATACAGGAATTTGCAGCGAGTGCAAAGCCACTGGCGGGCAGCTAGTTGCAATAAATTATCCTATTTTGGATACTTGAGCATTTTTAAGAAAGTTTTTAAGTACTTTAAATTAAAACGTGTTTAATTACGTTACTTAAATTTTCCTGTAGTGTTACCAAAATTTCAATAATTTTATATCAAAGTTATATTAAGCTTATACTTTATTAAAAATCTAAAATATATTATTCAAAACTTTAGATTAACATGTTAACAAAATAGGAAAGATTATTATTAAACCCTTTTCTACTTAAATAATGAATAATATTTAGGCATTTAAGTGATATATCTTTTAAATATTTTAAATTATTAGTGACTTTCAGTAAATTCACCTTCCAAGATAACAGTAATTATCATTCGTTAGATTTTTTACTTTACCAGTTTGTAGAAAGATGAAGTAATATAAGTAAATTTTGAGGTTCTCTATTGGATGGCATAAAATTATTTGTAATAATATTGTTACGCATAATTGCTTTTAGCCGTAATAGCGATTTGCATAATCATTTTTAAGCATATATTTTTACGCATAAAATTTAAAAGCATAAATACAGAAATCATAATCGTCATGAAGACTAACGTCAAATAGCATAAATACAAAAAGTCATAATAATAAATTGGCATCATTGCAAAATGCATGACAGTTTTGTCCTAAAAAATAATCATGTATAAATGGTACATAGAAATAAAATTGCTATAGTGAAAGGCGTAGACGTTCTACGAGAAAAGGTTAGTTTTGTGTTTATATATATTTAGGAACTAAGGCGAGGTCGACGGAGGTCTGCTTCGCGGTCCTTCTATTCTGCGTTGCTTGGGCGCTTCGCGCCTGGGTATCATGCTAACCTAACCCAACCTTATGTACCTAACGTGACCTAATTTAGCCTTAACAACGAAACTGTGTTTTATTCATTTAGAAAACGAAAATTATTTTTAATGACAGATATAACAAATAATTATAAGCCCAAACAATAATATGCATAATGTGTATTAGTCCAATACAAATTAATCCAACTGAAATTATTCTAATAGCGTAATATGCCAAAAAAGTAGTAGGCCAAAGTATTAATATGCGACAGTACCTACTGTTATGCCAATACAAATTATGCCAAATCAATTATACGACACAATAATAGTCTAAAAAAAATTATGCGATCCAAGGGGATCCCAAATTTTGATTCTCTGTTATACAATAAATAATGTTCTGTTAGTCATTTTTGTTTATAGTTAGTTGCGATTTAAGCATTGTTACTTGACTAACATTTTTGGAACGAGTGACACAATTATTTCTTAAGCGACATCTATCTCTGTAACTAGAAGAACTAGGTCATAACTTGTTTCATAAATAGATAGCTGGCATATTCTACCTTATAAATTTAAACTTTCATGAAAATTGTTTTAAAACTTTTTGAGATATGATTTATTTTCTAAAAATAAGAACTCTAAACCTTATTTCTGTAAAGTTTCCAATATGGCGCTGAACTTTTTTTACCTTTCCACTGTCGATATAATCCTATACAATTATTGTGTATTGAGTTGACTGTAGGAAAATACTTTAATGTATTAGAAAACAAGCAATTTACTTGAATAAGTAGGTACGTAGCTTACCTATATGTAAGTAGTCCAGTTCTTACCCAAAGCACCTCCCTATAGATAGATAAATATTATTACCTCCCTAACGATATTATCGCTGCATATATCTATCGCCATTTTAATAAATTGTCTTTTAAGAGGATTGTGAAGCTAGAAATTTCCGTACAAAATGCGATATGATTTTTCTGCCCTTACTAGTCTCATTTTTCAGATTTTTGAATACCTATCTAAAATGAAAAATTAATGATAAATCAATGGTTAATGAATGAATGAATGTTTATGAAAAACTAGGTCTGTACGTGTTCATTCTCAAGAAAATATTTCTTGGAAAAAAACAAATTAAAAAAAAACGGAAACGTACAAACCTAGATTTTCATAACAACTAGGTATAACATATTCAAAAATCTTAAAAATCGGACTTGATTTAGGTGGTGAAAAACGTTTTCGTCCGGAGCTGAATTTGTATGGGAAAACATCATGTTTGTTGGTGTTAGTTTACTCAAAAAGAAGAAGAAAAGGTTCATGAGATACAGCCTGGTGACACGCAGACGGGCAGCGGAGTCTTAGTAATAGGGTCCCGTTTTTGTCCTTTGGGTACGGAACCCTAAAAATGAGCGAGAGTGATGAAAGTAGCGAGGAAATAGATACTACACCGCCTGTTTTGAAAAGTGAAGTCGCCTCGGCTAGGCAATACCTACCTATTTCCTGCTAAATCAAGAGAAAAATATGATAGATCTTACAGCCCATTTTATGCTATGGAGGGCAAGCAAGAATATAAATAGCTGTTCTGGTGTATTATTCTCTCAAAAAACGGCGGCCGGTCGAACGAACGAGCGAATAAAAGCGGCGAGTTTAAGTAGTCCCGTCCGACCGAACAAAACACATTTTAGCGCGTGCATTGTCAATTAGGGAGCCTTATACGTTGGTGAAGTCATGCTGCCAAATTGAATACACGCGCTAAAATGTGTTTTGTTCGCTCTGTCGGGACTACTTAAACTCGCTGTTGCAGACTCTTTGGCATCATGTCACTATTTATTAAGTATTTTCTTTTTATATGACATTTCTGTTTTTGACTTTGATTTTTGCTTATGATGTTGTCAAGTGTGTTGGATTAAATGGTAATGTTTATTTTCATAATTAGTTGATGATTTTTAGTTTAGTTGCTCATTGCAATAGCTATCGTTCGTTTCATTGGTCCTTCTCCCTACATTTTCCAGCGTCATTCACTCGATTCATTACCTACCTATTTAATTTTTCAGACACGTCATTATTAATTTCTACAATTTTTCACATTTCATCAGTTTATAGTATAACATTATCATTTGATAATGAAAACTCGGAGTAAGAAAAATCCCAGGTCGACTAACGATGTCAATATTCCCTTACCTGAATGCAGTGCACAGGGTAGTCAAGCTCCTAGCGAGAGCGCCGGTCGCACTATATCTTCTAGGTCTTCCGCTACCATAAAAGCGCAAAAGGCCGCGGTTGAGGCGCTTGCTCTGCGCCGCCGGCTGGAGCGTGAAGAAGAACTCGCCGATCGGGAGCGCGAGCGTGAGCGGAAACTGGCAGCGCTACGGCAACAGGTGGAGGAGAGCGAACTGCAGGCCGAACTTGCAGCCATCGACGCCGACGTTAGTGGCAGCCATGCGGGTAGCCGCATAAGCCACCATAGTTCGAGGTTTTCCGTAGATAGAACCCAAAAATGGGTTCAAAACCAATTAACCACTGAAATTAATAAAGGCACTATCGCAGTAGGATGTGTACAAAACCTTTCTGTTCCATCCCCGAGCCGCTTGGTACCACCGGCGACTGACGCTCGGTCAACTGCACCCTTTATTAACCCTTTGACACATCATCATAACGGCAACGAAGTCTCCGAGGCGGTTGGTATCACGACCCCGCTCGTTCCAACGGAGTTAAACAATCATCTTTTAAAAGCTGTAGCCGATACCGCTGCAGCAGCCAAGGCCCTCGCTTGCGCACCTAATGTCAAGAAATTAGAATTATTTCCTTTCTCTGGTAACGTCTTGCAATGGTTGCAATTTAAACGCATTTACGATGTCACCAAAGATAACTTTTCTTCTTTAGAAAATATGAACCGTCTTCAAAACGCAGTGCGTGGCGCGGCGCGCGACGCCGTGGCGGCGCTGCTGATGTCGGCGGAGGACCCGGAGGAAGTCGTGCGCGCGCTCGAAGACAACTTTGCGCGCCCCGAGCTCATCGTTCACAAGGAAGTAACATGCTTGAAAAATCTTCCACGTTTGGGTAACGATCTTAAAGAGTTAGGAACCCTCTCCAATCGCGTACGTAACTCAATTTCTTGTATTCGATTATTAAAACAAGTAGAGTACTTATACTCCCCCGAATTATTTCACGCGGTACTTAGTAAGCTAAACCCCACAATAAAAATGCGGTGGACGGATTTCGCTATGCAAGACGCGACGGGGCGCTCTAAGCTTGAAATATTGTCTGATTTTTTAAAGCGCGAGCTAGATCAACACATTCGATTTGGTTTATCACCCGAGTCTAGCCCGACGCAACTAACGCAATATTTTTCAAATGATAAACAACATAAACGTGAAAACATAAATACGGTCATGCACTCTAAAACCGGTTTAAAAGATAGTTCTTCTACTAAATACGAGTGTCCATTTTGTAGGAAAGACCACAACATTAAGTCGTGTTCTGAATTTCAGTCTTTGGCTATTGACGACAGATGGCAGTGGTTACGTGAAGCAAAAGTTTGCTACCGATGTTTAAGACGTAGCTCACATCAGTGGAAAACTTGTAAAGTTAAACCGTGCGGAATCGACGGATGCTTAATACGTCATCACCCACTACTTCATAAAAAACCACTTGCTTCTCTGATCAATACATTTGACACACAAACTTTAGATAGGTGCCCTGTCGCAAGCGAACACAATAATACGGTTACGAATATTTCTGATCCGATGGATGAAAAAGTTATCGTATCGACTACTTCTACAGGCGTTGAACAAGTTAACACGATTTTAGCTCTTCGTCCTCGTGCTTACTTGAAGATTGTTCCGGTTACTGTTTCCGGTCCATTGGGAACTTGTGATGTCTACGCGCTTCTCGATGACGGAAGTACAGCCACATTAATTGACTCAAGTATTGCCTCACTTATAGGAGCAACCGGGCCACAACAGTCAATTACAGTCAACGCGTTGGTGGTCTTGAGCGTAATACCACAGTGTCATACGTCAATTTTTACATTAAAGGTAGGCACACACAAGAAACATTTTTAGTAAAAAACGCCAGAGCTATGCATTCGTTATCTTTGAGACCACAAACTATTCGCCCAGATTCTATTAATTGTTTTTCACATTTAACCAATCTTGTTGACGTATTAGTTCACGAAGATGCCACTCCGACTATTTTGATCGGAGCCGAACATTGGCATTTGTCTATTAATCGTGACGTACGTGCTGGTAGAAGGAACGAGCCCGTAGCATGTTTGACAGCTTTGGGCTGGACTTTATACGGCGTTGCTTCTAGCAAAACGAAACTTGTGGAATTTGTTAATCACGTTACATTCACCGAAGCATCTTCGAATGAGAATTTAGAGTTTTTAATAAAAGAACAGTATAAAATCGATTCTTTAGGGATTTCTAAGCAAGAAACTTCGCTCAATAAGCGTGAACAGCAGGCTGTCAATATTCTTGAAGCTACTTCACGGCGCCTGCCTTCAGGAAGATTTGAGGTAGGCATGCCATGGCGCGACGACATACAGCGTGTTCCTGATAGCTACGCTCAGGCAATGTCACGATTTTTAAGTCTCGAAAGACGTATGGCTAAAGATAATGTCTTTGCCAAAGCATATGAAGGTTTCATGTCTAACATGATTGATAAAGGCTACGCGGAGGAATGCGGTTCTGAGACATACTACGCCAATCAAACGAGTGAACAAATGAATAGTAATATTCGTCTTTATCTCCCACATTTTGGCGTGTACCATCCTCAGAAGCGCAAGATTCGCGTTGTACATGATGCTGCGGCCAAGAATGAAGGAGTCAGCCTGAACTCCTTATTACTTTCTGGGCCCGATCTACTTCAACCTTTACTGAAGGTATTGTTTCGTTTCCGGGAGGGATGTATCGCACTGACAGCCGATATCAGGGAAATGTTTCCCCAGATAAGAATCAGGGAGCAAGATAGAGATGCTCTTCGATATCTGTGGAGACCTGAAAAAATGCAGTCAATTAAGGAGTTCAGGATGACTGCTGTTATCTTTGGTGCGTGCTGCAGTCCGTTTATAGCTCAATTTATAAAAAATAAAAATGCACATGAGCACATGAGTACCTATCCAAAAGCTGTAGACGCCATTTTGTTTAATCATTATATGGATGACTATATAGACTCATTAGATAGCGTTAGTGAAGCCGCTCAACTAGCGGCAGATATTGTTACTGTTCACAAAAGTGCATGCTTTGAGATGCGTGGTTGGATTTCCAATGAGCCTTCGGCGTTGAATCTCGTACCAGAGGAGTTACGAGCCCCTCAGCTGTTGGAAATTGAACTGGCAACCACTCTTAATACTACTCGTGCTCTAGGAATTGCGTGGGATCCTACCTCAGACAACTTAGGGTTTCGCACCGGTCTATCTGAAACCGTTCCTTGCTCACTTACTAAAAGAAAGGTTCTTTCACATCTCATGCGCGTGTACGACCCTTTAGGCTTATTAGGGCCTATAATCGTTAAGGGCCGAATACTATTTCACCAAGCGTGGAGGTTAAACATTGATTGGGACTCCCAACTACCGCCAACAGAAGCATCAAAGTGGTCAGGCTGGTTCCAAGAACTTTTAACCGCCGCTACCGTTCTCAAAATTCCACGATGGTATTCAAAAGCTAAGAACGCGGAGCCTTCTTATAAAGAACTACACATACTGGCCGATGCAAGTGAGTTAGCTTACGCTTGCGTTGCCTATTGGCGTTCGATTTACGCTGATGGCAGCATTGAACTCACTCTCATCTCCAGCAAGGCAAGAGTTTCTCCTTTGAAACCAATTTCAATCCCGCGATTGGAACTTCAGGCAGCTTTGATTGCTTCTCGCCTCGCACTTACCATTAAGGACAACCATCGGAAGAAACCAGTACGTACATTCATTTGGACTGATTCGATGACTGTTCTCCAGTGGTTACGCAGTGACGCGCGGACCTTTAAGCCTTTTGTTGCCCATCGGTTAGGCGAAATTATGGAAAATTCCTCAATCAAAGACTGGCGATGGGTACCAACTGACTTAAACGTTGCCGATGATGCAACAAGAATTCACCCTGTCAAGCTCGACTTGAATCATAGATGGTTTATGGGACCATCGTTTCTTTTGAGACCCCCGGAAGACTGGCCGATTGAACCTACCAGTGTCGCACCAAGTCGTGAAGAGCGAAAAAGCTTACCGAGCGAGTTGGTGGGACTTACTTCCGTTAGCTTAGCATTACCTTGCCCGGTCATCGCAAATTTTGCTCAATTTAGTTCCTGGTCACGATTACTACGCGCAACAGCTCGAGCTCATCAAGCCGCGGCTATGTTTGGCAATGTTTTGGTAGCGTTTCGAAATTTCAAATCCAATGGCGGAGTTTTTCGATCCCGCCACCCATCAACGTCTACTACCCTAACACCATTAGATGCCGAACTAATAAAAGCTGCTGAAAGGCACATATTGCAAAAAACTCAATTAGACAGCTTTCCTGAAGAATTCAGCTACATCCTCAACTCCAAGCCGGTGACATCGAGCAGTCGTCTCATCAAACTGTCCCCTACGCTAGGAGAAGATAAGTTACTACACTTAGCTGGAAGAATAAAGGCCGCAGAAGGCATTGATCCCGATTCTCGTTTCCCAATCTTACTGGACGGCCGTCATCCAGTTGTGAAGTTGTTGGTAGAGTCCTATCATAAGCAAGCTGGCCACGCAAATCATGAGCTGGTTATAAATGAAATTAGGCAAAGATTTTGGCTCCTAAAGCTTAGAGATACAGTTAGAGCCGTAGCAAACAGTTGCTTGTTCTGCAGATTCAGAAAGTCGATACCGTTCAATCCAGTTACTGGCGATTTACCACCTCAAAGATTATCCCATCATCAACGACCGTTTTCATATACTGGTATTGATTATTTCGGCCCTATCACCATCACTATTGGCCGCCGCCATGAAAAACGATATGTAGCGCTTCTTACTTGTTTGACGACAAGAGCTATACATTTGGAAATAGTACACAGTCTTTCCGCTGACTCCGCAATCATGGCGATAAGACGTTTTATTGCCAGACGTGGCAAACCCGAAACTATGTATTCCGATAATGGAACTGCGTTTGTTGGTGCAAACCGTATTCTCAAAGAGTTCCACGCCACCGATGTGCATGAGTTTGTAGCTACAAAAGGCATCAAATGGAGCTTCATTCCAGCAGCAGCGCCAAGTTTTGGAGGATGTTGGGAGCGTCTAGTGCGAACTGTCAAGGTAGCCCTTAAAGCTACGCTCAATCAAAGAGCTCCAAAGGAGGAAACATTAATGACACTGCTAGCAGAGGCTGAAGCCATAGTAAATTCACGCCCGTTGACACACGTTTCTACAGATCCTGACGACCCCACCACATTAACGCCATTTCATTTTTTAATAGGAACGTCTTCAAATCAAAACCTTCCCAAAACCTTAAACGACCGAGATTTAATTCTTCGAGTGGAATGGAAGAAGGCATTAAGACTGGCCGATCACTTTTGGAATCGCTGGGTGCGCGAAGTCCTTCCAACAATGCAACCGCGTACTCAGAATCAACAAAAACATGGAGACACTGTAAAGATTGGGGACGTCGTTATAATCGTCGACGAGTCTCTCCCACGAGGAACATGGCCGCGAGGACGAGTTGTCGAACTATACCCCGGAAGAGATGGTGTTACCAGGGTAGTCGACGTTGCTACAGCTGGGGGTACGCTACGCCGACCCCTTAAAAAACTGGTGAGGCTGGTTACAGAGGTTGCCAATGACCGGCTCTGACTAGTTGAGCCAGTTTGTGCAGTTCTGCACGAGGGGCAGGATGTTGCAGACTCTTTGGCATCATGTCACTATTTATTAAGTATTTTCTTTTTATATGACATTTCTGTTTTTGACTTTGATTTTTGCTTATGATGTTGTCAAGTGTGTTGGATTAAATGGTAATGTTTATTTTCATAATTAGTTGATGATTTTTAGTTTAGTTGCTCATTGCAATAGCTATCGTTCGTTTCACTCGCCGCTTGGACCTTCACTCGAGTGAACAATCACCTTTGCTTATTGAGAGAATCACCACCCTGAAGATTTGTTTTTAGCATATTTCAGCTTAGTAAGCAATCTAATAAGAACAAGAAGCCGTCAACATTTTGTGTCACTGAAATATCAACATCTCAAGTTCAACAGATAAACATAAATGTTCCCGTAAAACCCATAACGTTTTCGTTTACAAATTTGCCCTAATATGACAAACATCACTTTTAATATTAAATTAATTAATTCTAGTTACAACTGTAATTGTATCATTTCCCTACATTGTTTGAGAAAAGCATTATATATGCCTCGGCTGAAACGAGGATTTCCTGACTCGTATTTTAGCGGGCCTCGCTAATTGCTCGGCCTACTAACCACCTCGTCAGGAAATCTCTTACTTTCCGCGCCTAGGCAATAATGTAATAATGGCTAGTAGTGTGGCGTGAAAAATGGATAGATATTTTTGTTTTTATAAATAGTCTTCGGACCTTATTTTCCAGGGGCACGGAAAAGACTTGGACATTGCTAGTAACTCTACTAATTAATTCTTTATTCCACGTGCGTATGTCAGCCATCTTGTTGTAGCGTGCGGCGTGCGAGAAAGAATTTTAAGTGTAAAGGCAACCCTGGACCACGCGATTGCGCGCAAGACTGTTGAGCTCATCGCGCGGTCTATCCTTTCCCCTTCCGACATCTTTACACGCGAATTCTTTCGCACACGATTACCTATTTCAAGCGCGATAGAACGCCTGTGTAAAGTCGGCAGTGTCACACAGTTTTACTGAGGCAACGCACTTTTAATAGGCGTGCGCGAAAGAATGTTACGTGTAAAGGCAACCTCGAACCACGCGATTGCGCGCGCTACTACTGAGCTAATCGCACGGTCTATCCCTTCCCCCTCCGACATCTTAACACGCGCATTCTTTCGCACACGATTACCTGTTTCACGCGCGATAGAACGCCTGTGTAAAGTCCGCTATTGACAGCTACGCGATTTAAGCGTCGGTACACAATCCTATGTTTTATCATAGTTATTTTCTAAATGGAATTTAAGGTCACTTCATATCTATGCGCTTACGGTGATGATAGCTACTGTAGAAGGTAGGTTATTTATATACCTTTGTACTACTTAAGCAATGTCAAACAAGATTGTCAAACATGTTAATGCGATAAAAAATTAAACTGAGAATCTACTTTAGACGTTTACGATACAACGTTACTTAGTAAATAAATATACAAATAAACATACAATAAATCACGCTTATTTTCCAGAGGGGTAGGTAGAGACCAGTTCTTTCCACCTGCTACGATCCTGATAAATCTCTTTCGCTTCTTCCACATTCATACATCGATTCATGCATGCACATCGGTTTCGGGTAAATAAATAATGTTACCTGTATATTTAATTACAAATATGAGTTCAAAAAATATTATATTCAATTATTATTATTTGTTTAAACTTTATGGCGCAGTATAAAAAGTAAGTACGAATGGCAGACTTAATGCTTTAAGGCATTCACTACCAGTCAACGACCGGATTGTGTTCTCTAGTTTTAAATATATGTAAATCTAACTTTATAAACGTCAAACTCAAATTCTAGACTAACAAGAATAAAGTTTGCGTTTATATTTAGGTTTACGGATATATAACATTAGAGAACACAAACCGAATTAGACCCATTGTCCAGAAATCTGAATTCATTAATTATTGGGTAGGTATAATATTGTCTCCGACTGCACAATAGTGATAGTATTATTTTATTTTTTATTAAATGTACAGGGCTGGTTGTAACACATATCAAGTGCTAATTTAGTAATCGGCTGTGCTAATTTATGCGCCATATTGCCTATAAAGTGGCCTGGCCTAGCAGTCATACTGCCTCCCCTGAGTTTGACTAGGCGGTAGTGAGTCTTGATTGGGAGACGAATACGCGCCACAGCTGACAGGAAGTGAGTCAATCGTTACATTTTAAGCACCTTTTAGTTTTCTCCTCTTTATTTCGTAATGTGTGTAATGTCAGTTTCTGCTATTACTTACTATTATTATTTTTTAACTTGATAGTGGGAGCAGACACAGAACATAATCACTCTGGCCCTTACTTGGTGTAAATTAACAGTTAATTGTTTTTATTTTTTATTTGCGTATATTTCTTTTTTGTTTTTGTTTTTTTTTAATGTTTGTTTGGAATTTTGTGTAGTTTTTATTTATTGATATTTTTGCTTATGTAGGTTCACTGGTTTTCGTGAAGTCATTCAAATAGGGGCCACTGAAAAACAGCGTCGTGGGTCGTGGTCCGCCACGCCAAGACATCATGCTGGTATCATAGTGTTACCCTATTTGACAATATTTGATACTCGAACCTTGTTATACTGTATATTATGTTTTCTTTTTGTGTTATATGCATTGTGTCAAATTTTGTCAATAAATCTATTTCTATTCTATTTCTATTTTATTCTATTCTTTTCTATTCCATTCTATTCTATTCTATTATTTGAGCTCATATTTTTTATTTAATACTCAGGTAATATATTCTTGTCCATATTTATTTTCTAAGTTACTAAGTAAAAAATAATATTATGAACGAATAATAAAACAACTTGGGAAATATTTGAAATTTTATTTCTGTGTTTATTTACAAAGATGTTATATTTTGAAAAGCTTTGGATAAATCAATTGCCTTGCTACGAGTCGTGTTATAAGGCTAAATTTTAATTTCAATTAATTTAGGCTTTATCCTTTGCTAAGCTAAGTTTTCGCATTTTAAAGATTCTTCACTTTGTACAAAAATTTTGCTTAGCATTAATAAATATTATAAACATTATTTCTGTGAAGAAAACATCTTGACAAATAATTATTGATTCTAAGAACTTTTCTAAACATCCATAAATATTCTTCTTCTTCTTCTATTCTTTTCTTTCATAAATAATTGTTATTTCAATTCACGAACTCGAACCCTTTTCTTAATTTTAAGTACATTACAGCAGCAACCGTGAAACGTTCATTGAAACACCTAGAAAATCCTAATAATTATCTTGTTTTCCATTCCATTTGACATGTTTGAACAGGTTACAGTTACCATCTTTTTCGTTTGTCCGAATTTTCACAAGTTAGTTTTTTTCTGAAGCCTTTTAACTACCTTGGATTGTTATAAAATAAACTGTACCTTACCTACAGGTTCTGTGGGTATACTCTTTACACATTTTAAAAAGTTAATGGATTCAGAAAAAAATGATTTTCTAGCTTATGAATTTTTGGACAAGTGGAACATTTGGTAAACAAAAATTCGGACTTGCGATAGACATCGAAATATAATAAGCATGGAATAGTAACTGACGCTCAAAATCTGCCCCACTGACCTAGTGCCAGCGGGGGTGGAGCTAAAACTGAGTGTCAAACCATCTATCAGTCGACTTTCTGACGTAGTGTCAAACAGTTGTTTATAATGGAACCAAAAAAACGATTTTAATAATTACCGGCTTTAACTAATGCTGCAAAATGCCAACTTGCATTGTAAATTGGTGCAGGACCCACACAGATGCAAAACAAAGCGATATTCATTTTTATTAGTAAGTTATGGAAATTTAAATATTCCCATACCAAAATGTCATGGCCAGTGTTATGTAATATAATATCTTTGAAAAAATGAGAATTACAAGCAACTACTTCGAATGAATAGGAAATAAAATACATATCTTCAACTGTAGGATAGAAACAATGCCAATCGGATTATTATGATGTTTTCGTATTACTACTTGTGTAAAGCTTATTTTGTCGTGTTTTTTTAGAAGCATCAAATAGACTGTAGCATCCAAAGCGTCAACTATAATATGATAATTGTCATGTATCTTTATGCCTATAAGAATAAAGATGTGTGGCGATATATTTGGTACTTTGGTGGCTAAAGACTATTTGATGCTGATTGTAAAGATATATTCTCTTTTATAACTGTATAATAGTGTAATATAAAGAATGTTAAATGAATAAATCAAAAAAAATACTGTGTTAAACCATCCACGTCAAATGTTGAAATACTTGGCCGCGTTCAAGTAAACATTATGAAAAAAAATATTGGCATATAAAATTCTTGTGTCAGAGAGCATGTAACCAATTGCAGAGTTTCGTCTGCCAAACGTTATAAAACCTCACTGAAATTACTGTCTACTTACTCAAACGTTGCATCAATATCTGACATAAATGAGTTCAAACCTTAACTAAATTAATATTTAGTTGATTATTGAAACCACTCGATACATAAGACCTTTTCATTTCAAAAAGTGGGTGTTTTGGTGCGGATTTGGCAGACGGTTTTGTTTGAGATTACCTTTCCATACTTATTTATTATATTTCGATGGCGATAGGATACCGATTGAACATCTAACTATCAACCATTTAAATAGGTATGGGAACAAAAAAATAAAAAATAAAAAATCTTAAATAAAAGATGTATCAGCAATCAAACCACTGTTAATTGACGCATATCACTGCCCTGAATCAAAAGAAATTGTAGAAGTGTTTGTAGAAAAAAATATTATTAAAAACACTATGAAAACAACTTTAAAATTGCAAATGCTTTCATAGTATTAAGGAGATCACACCGGGTTACTCACGAAAAATTGTCGAAAAACGCTCGGCAAGTGGCAAGTGTGGTTGCCTCTTTAACAAGTGACGTAGTCAGTGTTGTGTGCGACCCTACATTTGAGAATTCCAATAATGACGAAAATGGGGGTAGTTTGTCGCCAACCACGCCGTTCGCACCGAGCAGCCGGGCTGACAGAGTGCTGGCCCACAGTGTTCGTCGTGCTGCGGCCGCGTCTGATCATGAATAGGGACTCCGGACGAGCCCAAAACATGTTGAGCGATTTCCGACAACTTTTACGTGAGTAACCCGGTGTGATCTCCTTAATACTATGAAAGCATTTGCAATTTTAATGCGGAGTTCTGCACATGAATAATATAAAAGTACGTTAATTCATAGTTTTAAACTTTTTACTCGTAGTAGCAGGAAAACGTTATGTGCCTTTATACTCGAAAATGTAATTAAAGACCAACGTGGGTTACCACTAAAAAAATAATATTTGCCTTAGTATATTTCCACTTTTTAAAAGACCGCACTAAGAATATTTATTTGTAGGTAGTTTTAAACCTTCGATTTAAATAAACAAGTTAATTCAAGTTACACAAATACAAGATGGCCTATTAAATATTTAACCATAGAAGATTTTTGGTAGCAAAACTGTTATTGCACTTGTAATACTTCAGGTATTAATAACATTTGGTACGATAAATAAACAATAGTTGTAAACAACGTTAGATGCAATTTAAATATTACATACGTTTAGCTATTCGACAAAATAACAGGCCAAAAGTGTGTAGCTCACTTTATATTGACAATCATCGGGCATTTTACCAGCCATGACGCCATGGGGTCCATGGGTAACTGTCAAGTTTAAATCAAGCATAAGTGTAAGACATCCGAATTTAGCTTGTCATTTTGTTTTAGCTGATAAAAAAATCGCCATTGAACACACACACACCCGCCATTTAATGACTTAACACACTATATGAGAAAATGTTTGTTTTGGGATATTTTAATGTTTTGAATATCGGGTAGAAAAAACATTGAAAGCATATTCCCTATTGTTAAATATAACTTTTGATATTGAAAATGTTAGAATGATCTACAAATATTTACAACAATTTGATTATCAATGCAAAAAATTTGGCTAACTCTGTAATGTTCGATTGACACTGACATAATAGACTTTGACACTTATGACAGTGACGTATCTGTCGTAGTTTTTTTGGTCTTAAATTAGAATTTCGAGTATAGTTTTATGTTAAAAGAATAACAAGGAAAGATAATTTACGATTTAAATAGGTCATAGAATATTTAGTTCTAGATTGACCGTCTGAATAGTTTCTAAGTGACGACGTGATTTGGCCGTGAGGCGTCGGACTGTCAGGAAAATACTTTTTGGTTAAAAGCCTCTATTTATTCACCTGCATATTACCCCTATTGCAATCGTATTGTTTAAGACACAGCCACTATTACTGTCAAGATAATACGAGCTATTTATATGTTTAAATTATAATAATAAAGTGGAAAAGCGATGTGGAAAAAGGGCCCTGAGTGGGCTATTGTCTAACGCACTCGCAATTGCAATTGAAAGTGGAACAATTGTTTTCATTTTGTATGCATACAAGCCTTCGATTTTCAAAATGAAAACGATTGCGATTGCGAGTGCGAAAGGCAATAGGCCCTCTGGTCTGCACCGCTGCGCACTACAAACTTAAGTTCGAAGAAAATGTCAATCAAAAATGTTAAGAAAACCTGATAGTCATTAAGTGACACGTTAATACCGGCCGACAAACGGAGCTCTTTTCTGCTCAGGCTAAACCAAACTTCCTTTGACATGTTAAATAGATCTTATTTAGTTGACAGTAATGGCGGCCAACTTCAAAACAATGCGATAACAATACAAGTAGAATTAGGCTCCAGTTAGTCTGTAAGACAAGGGTCATCGCCGCCTATGAGTTGCCGGCTTTTAAGAAAGGAGTAAGCTTGTTTCTTGAGGATCCTTTAGTTGTAGTCCAGAAATAGTTTTAACAAAACTTCTACGCGTGTTATAAATTTCAAAATAGCGTACCTAATTATGATCAAAAATACATTAATCAATCCAGTTAGCCATGTCCATTCTGCTTACTACGAGTATTTAAATCGCTTCTATCTCGCGGCTGTCAAGTGGATAAGAGGTTTTTAAATGTTCAGCAGACTCTCCATGCAAGGTGCATTTAGACCAGAGGTCCCCTAACTCTTATGTTTCGTAGACCACTTGGTAATTTTTCGGTTTTGCGTGGAGCCCCAACTTACTTATTATCAAAAAATCTTTGGGGTCTTTTGCACGGATAAAATGGGTGGTCTAGTCGGCTAAAAATTGACACAGGCTACAATTAAAATTTAGAGCAGTAAAATATTAAAAAAAAAACACTTACACGCACAGAAAATAAAAACCTAAATTATTTATATATTCATAAAAAAGTATTGGGTAAGTAAGTACTTAATATCTGTGTAGGGATAAGGATGATTCCATTAATGGAAAGCCTTAATTAAAGTCACGACTTGCTTATTAAATGGGACCCACTATCGCGGACCCCTATTTTCATCTCATGGACCCCCATTTTTTATTTCCACTCACATTGACCCCTAGGAGGTCGTTGTCGACCCCTGAGGGTGGATATAGACCAATTTGGGGATCACTGATTTAGACCAATGCGTGCTACCTAGATCTAAACCAAGGGTTTTGTAGCATTTTGATAGCCTAATGTTTTATTGATTGCATAAGTTAGTTTAACAATGCACTACCACTGTTTACGTGCAAGATTAATATTTTTTTGTTAATTGTCATTGGTTTTTATATATAACTCATTTATTGGAAACAGCTAACTAATCTATATACATAAAAGAAGAAATTAACTGGCTGGTCGATCAATGCACAACCAAAACCGCTACACCTAAATTCAAAGAACAGGGCCCGTTTGTGCCTCAACTTGTACACAGATAAGACATGTGAAAAATCATTAAATAATTAATAATTATACGTAAGATTAATTACATATCTGTAAAAGTAGCGGAAAAAAAGTTTTTTAAAGAAAGATATTGTGTGCCGGCAACCACCCACGTGACAGTTAAGCCCGCAGTTTGATTTGGAATTTAAACCTTATCAGCACTGAATATGATATAATTATAATGCACAGTCAATATTTTCTGATGGCATGCATGACTGATACTTTTATATCAAAGTGGCCGTATTATAATAGTAGTTTATGCAACAGTTGTATAAGAGAGGTCAAAAAAGACGAGTGGTGTGGTTACGATGTGAGCCGCAAGCGAACAGCAAGCAAGACGCCACGAGTATTTTTTGACTTAGTTATACACCGTTGCATACAATACTTTTTCTACGACTAGGCTTCAAAGAAAATGCAAAATTAAATTGACAAAATTTTATTAATATACCTAGGTTAGAATACGAATGAACGAAGCACAGAACAACAAACGAGCGAGAAACATTCGAAAATAATAAAATATGTGTCTATGGTTAACTTTGTTTTTAAATTGATGCGCACTTGCCAGGTTTCATATTTTTTTTTAAAGTTGCACAATCGATTTAACTTGTGAAATAGGGACTAAAAAACACCTAATGATTTGAGAAATGAATTCTTTTACCTGATTGGTCGATTTTAATATAGCTGCGTTCTGGTTGGTTGATACCAAATAAAATGTTTTTTTTAAAGAATTAAATTAGTAAAAGAGTTTACATACCAAAAAGAACCTAACGTTCCGATTGACAGTCAATGTGTATTGTGATTGGTGGTTTAATTTGGTGAAGTATTTTGATTGGTCAAATTAACCTAGGTGTAAGCTTTGGCAGCTAGGCATATCGTTTTGGCTCAAAAAAGCACAAGTGCTGTTAAGGGGAATAGACTAGATAGACTTTTCTACGGAATGTTCTGCGGACATATTATCTATATTCTTATATTAGTGTTCGTGACTATATAAATGACAGATAAAAGTACAGGAGTAGGAAAATTATTAAAACTGACAAGTACTAGGCAACGAAAGGAACAGAGCTTATGACTGCTGTCATCACTCTGTGCCTTTCGCTAGGACTTTAAGGAGGTATCAATACGGCCTCTATGGAAAAACTTGGGCTACGCGGTGATGAAATGATAAATGATGATAAATGATACTTTATTGGTAACATAATATTACAAGTCAAATGGTACAGATTGAGTTACACGTAGGTACATTCATGGAAATTATATAGGTAATGTTTCTTACTGGTAACTACATAACATAATAGCTAAATTCAATAATTATTGTTATTAAATGATTACTTACAATATTTTTAAATAATTATAGGTAAGTTGATTAATTCGTCAGTCATAAAAATTATGTTTTAGGAGCCAGGCCTCTAGCCTGTTTTTAAAGGACTGCACGGATGGTGCGCTTCGAATAGCGTCAGGAAGGCGGTTGTATACCTCTGGGCCCGTGACGTATACGGACTGGTCTGACCTGAATCTGAAAGGCACAAAACAAAGTTCTCTCTCTCTGTCTGAGGTGGAAGCGCCTTGAACGTAATGATGTGTTTTGAGGTTATGTAAATAATGAGATATCAAATTACTTTTAAACCTCTGCTTTATATGTTAAATGATAAATATATTTGTAAAGTACATATTTTTTGCTTTAATTTGACATTTAAACGATTGCTGTATGTTCTGGAGCACAGCGCCTTAGTGAAACGGGTCTTGTCCTTTGGAGGGAATATTCCTTGGATATCCTAGGGGTGCACTAAGAGGGCATTTTTGGAAATTCATCCCCTAAGGGATATAATAGGGGGAGTAGCGGGAAACTAATACAACGCGTACAAAGTCGCGGGAGCCTTATAGTTCAAATATACAGGGTGTTAGGCGGATGGTTGGATAAAACAAAATGGCGGATATATAAGCAGTGCCATGTACTGAAGGCCTAATTAAGAGGTCCAGGACCCAAGGTTTAAAATAAAAACAACCATGCACCTAACACCCTGCATATTATGAGTCAATGTGATTTACTGTGTTAACAATGTCGGAATTTAAATTAATTTAAGGTTGCGTCCGTGTGTCAGTATACGTAGAATTAAATAAAGGGGCGGGAATACATGGATTAAAAACACTGTCTATTCTATCATTTACAAAATAAATAAATATAAAATAAATAAATATCAGGGGACAATGCCACACCAATTTTATTGACCTAGTCCGAAACTAAGCTCTAGGGTTGTACTATGGGTACTAGACAACGATATAAACACTTATATAGAGAAATAAATACTTAAATACATAGAAAACATCCATGACTCGGGAACAAATATTTGCGCTCATCACACCAATATCTGCCCTTACCGGGATTTGAACCCAGGACCGCTAGCTTCGTAGGCAGGGTCACTACCAACTAGGCCATTGCGTCGTCAAAAGAAATAGTCTTATCTGTAATAATTAGTGTAGGTCTGTTTGTACTTTACAATTTCAATACCATTTTTACATCGAATGGCATGGAAAACCTAACGAAGTAATGGTGTAAGATGTTTTTGCAGTAAGTTAATTTCCCGAAATAAATCTATCTACGCATTCAAAATATTATTTACACTTTTACAACTATGAGAATCTACACATACAGTGAATAATAATTTTGCACGTTAGAAGATTATAAGTGACAAAATAATGGAGTGCAAACAAAGTTTATTAATAAATTACGAATTATTTAATTATTATATTAAGCAATCACTTAGTATCCTCTTTTATAAAGACCAAAATTGTTTAGAGCTCAACTCAAATACAAAAACTTTTAAACATTGGCTGTTCGACCCCTTATTCTCAATTACTTACTTACTGACTTACTTATGACTTATGACTTCATTGTCAATGGTAGAGCGTGCAGATAAATGAAAATAATTATTTTACTACATTGAACTTTTAAGCCTTGAAAAAAAAACATCAAATAGGTAATATTGCTCAAATAAAATACAAATGTTTTAATTACTTTTAGGAACACCATCAAAAAATATTCACTCGCAACACCATCATTATCACCGGGTACGAACAAAATAAATGAATAAATAAGTTTGAAATACAGGTACGTTAAGTTTTCGGAAGAACCTTCGTTTTGGTTATTAACATAATGTTAATAATACATTGACAATAATTTTCTGGGCACCGCCCGTTTTATACTTTACCACGATTCATATTTTATAAAAATGTATTTTTTGATAAGTACAGCGATACGATAACTTGAAAATCAAGTGAAAAATAATAACAGATTTGTCAAAAATCATATTAATATTTTTTATAAAACAAATGACATCATTTTCCAAGAATAGAGTTTAAATTGGAGTGACTGAAAGTTCAGAAGATATCATAGATTGACTTGATGATTGATTGATGACTATGATTATATTTATTAATTTTAAGTACTGTTGTGCTAACGTTACTTCCGAATCTTATTCTAATGGCGGTTTGATAATACACACAGTCATACAGTCACCCGCCCATTCAACCAAATCAGGAGTTAGTTCACTCTCCATTAACTAAGTTTAACAAAATGTAAACTATCGGCCTTTTTTTAAATAATCAATTGGACCGCGAATATTCTATGCTAATCAGAGACGCGTAATTTATCATTCGTAAAAGATTCAATTTTATTATTTATCTGTTTTGGTCGAACCTATAATCTGACACGTCGACAAAAAATGTTTAAAACTGTTTAAAATGCAAAAAAGTAATACATTTTCCCTCTTTTTCATAAACGCAAAATAGCTAAAGTGTGCTTACAATATGATTCGTCCTTATCTTTCATTATAATTTGACAAACAAAGATGATGACAAAAAAAGACAAAGAACACATTAATTAACAAAAATAGGTTTACTGTACGTATATTCATAAGGGGCTTCGTTTAAATTCAAAGAAAATTTATGCTTAAAACCAGAAGACCAAAAATAGGTACCGTAAAATGAGGTTAGTTTCATTAATTTCAAAAATAAATCTTCTGTATCTTACGCATTTAGTCGTAAAATAAATTATTAAAAATATTATATTGGCGACTACTCATTTGAAGTAACTTAAAGCATCTAAAAGCAGACTACGATAGACGGCTTAGTAGGAAAAAATAATTATGCAGCTAAAAATCTCGATTCTTAAAATGGGGCTACTTTGATTATCCCTGTGTTTACATCACAATATCAAAGTCACCCTCGAAGCATGTCAAAAAATAGTGATTTTTTGTTTCGAAGGTTTTAAATCCAATATGTCTGAAAATACTTGAAGTACTTACTAATATTTGGGCTCGCATATGAAACATATGAAAGTAATGTCGCGAAAGAGCTTAATAATAACTCAGATATTGCACAAAATCGATGATTCAAAAAATTATCAAAATCGCCTCGCGTTTCCAAAGTCACCCCATTTTACGGTACCTTATATTTAAAACCTTCATTTTCCGTACTTTTAGATCTACTTAAGTCTACTTCAAGGCCCAATTAGAGACATCAATGCCTTTTTCGGGTTCCTCTCGATGCTCTGAATGTCTCCGTAGGATTCTGGATAGCTGTCAGGATTGTCTCCGATGTCATCACGGTTGAACACATAGTCCTGACTCAGAACTACGGGTAGGAAGAGGACGAACAACAGTAGTAGCCAGCTGGCGAAACTGCTCGAGGCCTTGCCGTTTAGGGTTACTGGAATTGAAAAAAAAATGTGTTAGATACAGGTGATATATTGAGAACCAAAGGTGTTTTTATCAGTATAAAACTATTAACTATATTACTGATTGACCAACAAGCAACACTCTGAACCTTTTTTATTTTATTATTTAGATTATTCCTTGGGTGCTTTAGGCTTAGTATTTTGCCACCTGCAAGGCGAAAAGAGACGAGTCAAGCTGAGAATTTAAAACTTGCCAGGTCATTTACACTAAAACTTCTCATGGCTAGCCATCGCAGTCGACATCAATAAAATAAATGACTTGATAAATTTATGTTTTTTTCCGAGTTAATTAACACCATGTATTTTCTCGTAACCAGAAAAATCTCAATTCTCGTCTCGAAAATCTTCACCAATCCAAACTATTTCCACTGAAAATCTGCTTAAAGAGGATTGGAACTTTGGTAGTCAGTTAGCGGAGAAAGGAACGATCTTATTACTGGAAATTACGTCACCCGAAAGGTGACACGCTTTATTCGCATGAACTATTTGTCTAACTTTAAACTTAAACCCCAATATAATATATCCCCATCATTGTTCATATACATAAATTCATTGACAAACTGCTAGTTTGGTGAAGCTTTTTACGGTCATTCTCCAGACAGCCATTTCTGTATGTCCTCGGGCTTAAAAAATATAAAACTATTGAATTTGGTATAATTTATATTTTTTGTTCCTAGAAGGTACTCGTATTGAGGTGTACATGAATTTTCAAGTAAATATTCAATACCTTTCTAGGAGAAAAAAAAAATCAATACCCCATTCTCCTAATTAACACCGCGCGTCCCACTTCCGAAATCACTAATATAACTATTTTCCCCGATCATATACAAGAGGAAAGATGAATGAAAGTATTTTTATTTAATGAAAGATAAGATATCCAAATTACAAAAAAAATACCAAATTTATTTAGTAATATATCAGTAAGATATAAAATAAAGAAACTTTGTCCCGATACGTGTACTAATTCACGCGCCGCTTTCATTCTTGTCCGTGCAAGGCCATTGAAGAAATAGACAGACGTCTGTAATGCATTTTGCGTGAGCAGACACTCATGTCAAGACCCTCTTGAGAGAAAGACGTGTTAATGTTGTGTGGATCGCACACTACAAATGTGAGTATCTAATTCGCATGTTTTGGTTCTCGTAAATTCTAATTAACACGTTCACGTTTTTAAAATCAGCCAATAACTCTATAGCTCTGTAAATTATTGTATACATTAAGAACCTCAGTATTTAACAGTTACTGGATTATGTAGTTTATCACATGTACCTAAAAGAAGTTATATTTTTTTTATCAAGAATCCCTAATACACACGTCTAATTCACGGGCCAAAAATGAACGCGTTAATTAGTTTAAGAGTAGTAAAAAAGGTTTTTGGTACATAAAAGTATTTTATTTCTAATTGCTCGCTTAAGCTAAACCAGTTTAAATTAATTTACAGGAATATTTTTTTTACAAAAATGTAACTCCCGGAAGAATGATGGCATGATTAGAATGACATATACTATGTCAAACTGGTGTTATTAGAGGGGCCCTAACCTTAAAATCATCCTTATGATCTAATCTGTGTGCTTAAGTGTTTGGACAATATGTTTTTAGAGGTTATTTTATTTTTCCTAGCATATTTCTCTTGGAAAACGTGAAAATTTTGCTGACCGCGTTAAAAAGTTGCATTTTGACAATAAGTGACAACTGTAATTCTAATCATGTAAGGAAAATCCTAGGGACCCGGCATCATTCTTCATATTTGTATAAATTATGTATTAAAACCACCCGCAATAATTAAACTACATACTTAAAGTTGAATGTCTGTATGTTATGTTACATAACTTATCTATGTAAAGCTTAAACGGCTCGACGGATTTTAGCATTATGAATTATGAGGTGTCCTTAGATTCAATAAAATTAACTAGTTTATTTATATCCTTTTAGATCATCGGGTTTTTAAATTTTAAATTACTTTTTTTAAAGATAGATAGGGAATGTAAAAAGTAGGAGGAAGAAGTATTATTTTTTCTTTAGCAGATACGGCAATTTATTTGTTATCGTTTTTTCATAATACCTAAGGTATAATATAAAGTTATTAATTCTGATTTTTTTTATCATTTTCATTGTTGATTATAGAACGATTATTTCAGTGAAATATTAGTTAGCTTATTATGTATGTATATCGTGATGGATATTTTATGTTCCTAATAGTTTCAACTTTGCAATATAATAAATATGATAAAATTAATAGACAGTTTTTGTCTTATTTCCTAAAAAATATATATTTGGCATGAACATTTATCTAATAAACGCGTAGTTTTTTTTAATTCGCAAGCAAGTAAACCTAATTAACGCACCGCTTTTCTAATTCGCGCGTCACGCAAATATTAAAACCCTTCTAGTTAATTAACCGCTAATAATAATTAAGTGCCCAATAAATATTAAAGTTTGAATGGTCGATATGTTACTACATTTTGCATAAATTTTATCAAAAACCAAGTGGAAAAAAAGGGCGGTGTTAATTAGACTGAGAACACAATTCTGGAGAATGACCGTTTATTGTTAGTGTATTTGGATTTTTCTCTCAACGACTAACCGCCGTAGCGCCGTACTCAAAGGAATTTCAGAGCCAATTAACTTGTTCCTTTTTCAAACTATTCTATCAAAAATTGACACTTAGGAACGACTTAATCGTCATTAACTGACTCTAAGTGCGACCAGTATTGGTATTGCCAATATTCAAGCTATAATGATGATAAATTATAATGTATTTTTCATTCGATACCCTCTTCTATTTGGTCGCTTATTTTTCTCATTTAATATACGACCGTTACAAAGTGCAGTTTGTTTATTTTCTCTTAACCTATTTTCTAATAGGTTATGGTCCCAGGTCGCGTTTTATACTGCGTAAATTAACGTTAGATACGAGTACTGTACGATCATACAAATGGATTCGCGAAACAAACGAAATATCCAGAAATTTAACGGTGAAAGGTACAGCACGTGGAAATTCCGTGTTAAGTCGCTTTTAGAGGAGCTGTAAGTGTTAACCGTTGTTAAAAATGAGGTACCAAAAACCCCCGACGAAGATTGGAAGAAGAGAAACATGATTGCAAAAGGTACGATAGTTGAGTATTTGAGCGACGCTTTTTTAAATTTTGCCAAAGATTCTGAAACCGCTAAGAGTATTATAGACGATCTAGATAAGATTTACGAGCGAAAATCTTAGCTACATAATTAGCGCTACGTAAACAACTACTCAACCTTAAATTGCAACCAGATGCGTCATTGTTGCAACATTTCACAAAATTTGACAATGTAGTCACTGAACTAATATCCGCCGGGGCGAAACTTGACGAGATGGACAAGATATCCCATTTATTGCTACCCGTTTCATACGACAGTGTGATAACAGCGCTGGAAACGCTCGGTGAAGAACACCTGAATTTGGCTTTTGTAAAAACACGCCTGTTCGATTACGAGGTTAAACTGAAAGCCGAGCCTACGACAGAACTCAAAGCTCTGCACACAGGCACAAAACGGTTCTCCGTACAAAGTTCACAAATCCCTCACAAAAAGAAAAAGTTCAACCCTCAAAGAAAAGAAAAATTTCAACCCGGTAATTCTACGCACAAGTTTACGAAAATGTACTGTGATCACTGTGGACGGCGAATCCATTTTAAAAAGGACTGCCGTTTCTTCAAGAACCAGCAGCAGACCAGTCAATCTACCAGCTATAACAGGACGGCCAACAACATCCAAGCCTGCACAAATGACGAGGACGGTTTCGCTTTTATGTTTTCAAAATGTAAGTTGCCTGTTGCTGCTGACAATCGTTTAGCTAATGATGAAATTTGTTTTCTTCTAGATTCCGGTGCGACCGATCGTATTGTGAACACTTTAGAGGCATTTTCTACATACTTGGAACTACCCAAACCTTTAAAGATCGGCGTTGCTAAAAACGGGACCTCCATACTTGCTTTTGGTAAAGGAAGAATTGAGGTAACCACCAACTTAGGTATTCGAGGATCCATCGACGATGTTTTATATTCGCCCGAGGTCCGCTACAATTTGCTGTCGGTAAATCGTATACAACAGACAGGTATGTCGGTTATTTTTGGCAACAATGAAGTCCAAGTCTATAATAAAAATAACAAAATGTTACATGTCAGGCGAGAATACTAATAATCTGTTTAGTATAACATTCCAGATCAATAAATCACAATGTAATTTAAATATAGCTCAAAAAAAATGCCAAGATCACTCAAAAACGTACAATTTATGGCATAGTCGACTTGGACATTTAAACAAAAAAGATTTATTCAGCTTAAAAGTTTAATTGACAAAGATTATAATCAGAGATCGGAATAGGTAGAGCTAATTTGCCTAAACTTGATGCATGTTCATTCAATAATGTATTCCCATCTCTCTCACAATATGTAGAAAATTATGTATACTTAGGTAAACAAATATCATTCAGTAAAACAAGACACCTTGATGAACTAAACAGACGTATAACTAAACCTCATTTGGAACAAATATTGGAGCTATAAAGAAATCTTTAAATCAAATCTCCCAATAAACCTTAAAAAGAAAGTCCTAGACTCCTGTATTCTACCATGTCTCTCGTACGCCAGCCAAACCTGGATATTTAACAAATGTACTAGGAACAAAATACAAACATGCCAAAGATCGATGGAGCGTAGTATTTTAAAGTTGAAAAGATTAGACAAAAAACGAAATAGAGATATAAGACAAATCACCAATGTACAAGATGCTCTCGAACATTGCAAGAGACTTAAATGGAAATGGGCTGGACATGTTGCTCGCATGCACGACGACAGATGGACGAAGAAGATCACCACTTGGACAGGATCGCCAAACAAGCGAAATAGAGGTAGACCGTCAGAGAAATGGATAGACGAATTAAAGAAAACGGCAGGTATCAACTGGATAACCAAGGCGAAGGATAGAGTTATATGGAGGAAAATGGAGGAGGCCTTCACTCGTTGAGAGGTCTTTAATAATGTTTAGTGAAGGGAAAATTATCAATTTATCAATTTTGATTAATCAATTAAATTAAAAAACAAAAATGATTATTTTGCATGCAAATGTCTTAAACATATTTATATTAATTATAAGTACTAATTAATAACTATTACTACATCTACAAACTATTTAAAAATTTAAAAATATTACGAAATGTTGCATGTAAATAGATTTTTAAAATGTTTTAAAATTTATTCCAATTAATTGTTTTTTATTTTCTGAAATGTAACGTAACAAAAGTATTAAAAAAAAAATGTTTTAATTTATTAGTGTAAATTAAAATGTAAATTTAAGATCTGATTATTGTAATATTATTAAGGAAATAAAAGGCTTTATTATTATTATTATTATCTCTCTCACGCATGAATGAATATGCGTCAAGTTTAGGCAAATTAGCTCTACCTGTGATTATAATAATAAACTAATAAATGATATAGTACCTAGCGATGACATTTGTGAGCCTTGTGTACTTGGTAAACAATCACGATTGCCTTTTGCGAAATCTAAGGACAAATGTAACAAAAATAACCGACCACTGTTTATCATTCATTCGGACGTTTGTGGCCCGATATCACCTGCAACCATTGATGACAAAAATTATTTTGTGACATTTATTGACGAATTTACAAATTATACAGTTACATACTTAATGCATTCAAAATCGGAAGTATTAAAATGTTTTCAGGATTTTGTAGCTAAGAGTGAAAATCTGTTTAACTTAAAAGTCACTAATTTATATTGTGACAATGGGAGAGAATATCTTTCGAACGAATTTAAAGAATTTTGCGTTTGCAAGGGAATAACGTACCATTTGACGGTACCATACACGCCACAGCAAAACGGTGTAGCTGAGCGCATGAATCGTACGTTAACCGAAATGGCCCGTACGTTGGTTACAAGTGCGAAATTGGACAAGTCATTTTGGGGGGAAGCTGTTTTAACGGCTACCTACTTAACAAACAGACTACTCTCAAAAGCGCTTACAAATAATAAAACACCGTATGAAAATTGGCACAATAGGAAACCGAAAATAAATCATTTAAAAATATTCGGTTCAACGGCTTATGTCCATGACAAGACTAGAACGTCGAAATTTGATACAAAATCTTTTAAAGCCATATTAGTCGGCTACGATCAAAATGGTTACAAATTATTTAATATTGAAAATAATCAATTTCTGATTGCACGAGACATTTTATTTGATGAATCAAATTTCGAATCTTCTAGGCCAATAAATAAAATTCGTATTGAAATTCCCGCCAAAATTGATAAGCCCAGTGATAAATTGGCAAAATCAATAGGCAGCAAACACAAAAATCTTCCTGACGATACCTCAGAAGCTGGCCCTTCATCTAGCAAACTGAGACGTAGTCAAAGAATTCTCGATTTACCCACAAAAGACTATAATCAGATGAATGACACCGATTTCTATTTATCACTCACAACCGTTCATTAATTACCAAATACTTGTAATGAAATTTCCAGTAGAATTGATTTTGATAAATGGGTAAAAGCCATAAAAAGTGAAATTGATTCACTGCATAGTAATAAAACTTGGACTCTAGTTGACAGACCCCATAATCTAAATATAATTAGCTCGAAATGGGTATTTACTATTAAAAATAATGAACTTGTTGAACCTACACGGTATAAGGCACGTTTAGTCGCTCGCGGGTTCACTCAACAATACCTACAAGACTATGCCGAAACGTTCGCACCAGTTGCTCGCATATCAACATTTAGATTTATCCTTGCACTATCTAATCAATTCGATTTACATGTTCATCATATGGATGTAAAAACCGCATTCCTTAACGGTATTCTAAAAGAAA
The DNA here is from genome assembly GCA_946894065.1 of Acleris literana. Taxonomy (NCBI): domain Eukaryota; kingdom Metazoa; phylum Arthropoda; class Insecta; order Lepidoptera; family Tortricidae; genus Acleris; species Acleris literana. The sequence continues at coordinate 18,560,340 of OX335669.1, forward strand.
ACATTTACATGAAGGTGCCGGAGGGTGTTTCCGCACAGCCAAACCAAGTCTGTAAATTAAATAAAACCCTTTACGGCTTGAAGCAATCATCCAGATGTTGGTTCGAACGTTTTGATCATGCTCTTAAGGCTATTGGTTTTAAGAGTTAATTGGTTGACCCTTGTCTATACATTCTTGATGGGAATAGTATAGATAAAAATATATATATTGTATTACATGTCGATGATTTGATAATTTGCACAAAAAATGAACAGTTTGCAACTTTATAAAGACTGTTTAATGCAACAATTTGAAATGACTGACTTAAATGAAATCAAAATGTTTCTAGGCATTAGAATAGAGCGAACTAAAGGTAAATTGACCCTAGACCAAACGATGTACCTTCAAAGTGTTTTAAGCAAATTCTCCATGAGCGACTGCAATCATTGTAAATCACCAAACGCTTCAAAATTGGATCATGCAGCTTTAGACTCTGACACTCGTTATGAGGCTCCATGCAGAAATGTCATAGGATGTTTGATGTATGCCATGCTTTATACTCGACCAGATATTTGTGCGACTATTTGTATTTTAAGTCGATACCAAAGTTAAAATAATGAGGAATTATGGAAATGCTTAAAACATCTCTTAAGGTACATAAAAGGAACGGTTGATCTAAAATTAACTTACGAGAAATGTGACTATAAACAACTAGTTGTTGGTTTCGTAGATTCTGATTGGGGAGGCGATTTAAATGACAGAAAAAGTACAACAGGGCATATATTTAAAGTGTTCGATAATTGTACAATTTCGTGGAATACACGCAAACAAAACTCTGTTGCTGCTTCCTCAATAGAAGCCGAATATATGGCCTTATTTGAGGCTGTTAGAGAGGCAATCTAGATAAAATCACTACTCAATAGTATCTCAATTCCAGTAACGCAGCCTATTATACTTTTCGAGGACAACAACAGTTGTATTAGCATAGCTAATAACCCCACAAAACACAAAAGGTCTAAACACATAGACATAAAATACCATTTCACGAGAGAACAAATTACTAACAAAGTAATAAAGCTAGAATATATTTCCACAGGAAACCAACTGGCTGATGTTTTCACGAAAATGGTACCTACAACAAAGTTCCTAGAATTAAGGCAAAAGTTAAACTTGATTAAAATTTTTTTTTGGTGATAAAATCTCACTCAATGTAAGAATTATTATTGTAAAATAACAAATTTATGATAAGTGAAATGCTACACGAATGTTTATTGTTGCGTTAACCATAACACATCTTAAATCGAAGTGTGATTGTGTATTATTAATTATATGCTTAAATATTTGAGGGAGACTATTGGTATTGCCAATATTCAAGCTATAATGATGATAAATTATAATGTATTTTTGATTCGATACCCTCTTCTATTTGGTCGCTTATTTTTCTCATTCAATATACGACCGTTACAAAGTGCAGTTTGTTTCTTTTCACTTAACCCGTTTTCTAATAGTCAGTACGGGATTTTAAAACGAATATTTAAAATAAAATTTAAACTCTCAGATAACTGTAAATGTTTGAACTGCTATAACTTTATCTCTTGGACTAGTTTAGGTGGCAAGGCCCTGATTTTTTCTTCATTTCTGCCAGGCATTTGGGACAAATCCAGTCTTTGGGGATAGTTGTCCCCTCGGCTATGTCCACGCAGGCCTTATGGAAAGTAAGTGGACATGAGGCACAAGTGGCGGCCCCTCGCGAAGACATGATCCTCGTACAAGCCCCGCACTTCGACATATCTGTTAGATAAGTTGTGTAAAGGTTGTAGACACGAATCGGTAGAGGGCGCTGATATAAAGAAAAAAACGATTTATTTTCTGTTTTATTTAAATAAGTTTTTGTTCACAATTTGATAAGTCCCTCCATAAAATTATCCCTAAAACTTATAACACTTTTGGCTTCTTCTATTAGATAATAAAATCAATGGTTATACACATAAACACTATAGAAACCTACCCACATAGGCAAAAAACAATCCAAATGCAATCCAGTTTTAGCTTATAACTTATAGCACTTAAACACGATCAAACCGCGCGCCGCGAACACTCTCGCACCTTTGTTTGTCCCAAAGTTGCACACTGATAACTTCAGAACGGGAAAACGAATTTATTGGGCAGTGTAAAAACGAAATTTTAGCGTGAGTGTATACCGTGTCCGTTACCGTCCGTGACGTCACTCCGTCACTCCATATTACAACTACCTATTGACTTCGGCACGTTGGACTTTGCAAAAGTTTATGATTAAGAAACCAAACCGGTTAATTGAGAGTCGGACTCGCGCACGAAGGTTTCCGTACCACGTTTAATTGTGTGAATACGAGGATACGGAACCCAAAAGAGAATTCGATTAATTGTAAAGTTTAATTAATGTTTACTGTCTGTTGTTATAGCGGTCATGGTATTACAGTCTCTTTGATTTTTTAGTGTTAAGCTATTATGATGCAAAAAATACAAACCTTGACTAAATGACAGACAGTAACCCCTAGTAATAGAGTCTTTTTGGCACCTTTTGGGTACTGAACCCTAAAATGTACCTAGTTACTTAAATGCAGAACTAAGGGAATTCGGTTTTTAAAATGTTTTTTCTATTAGACTTTAATTATTTGAAGTGTATCTCAATTTGCGAAAGTACCTTTGAATTAACTGGTCCGTGATGGTCAGCTCGGTTTAGTGGGTTTTGTTGAATGCGTCTTATCTTGATTTCAAAAACCTTGACCGACGTTGTTAAACGTACGGGTACGGCGTAGTTGTACGGGTTTACGTAGTATTTACTTAAAAGGACACTCAACTCCAATTATTAAAGAAGTATTGTAAAACTGTTGTGTAAATTAATCCTAAATTACGAGTTCTGACGATTTGTAAAAAATGAAAAGAAAAGAATTTCTGAATTTCTGACTTTTGATACAATAATAATAAGAACTACTCTCAATACTTTACCATCATAGTGAAAATAGTAAACAGCAGGTTACATGACGAATTGTTAAAATAATAATTATGAATTGAATTGAGTTTTCTTGTGGGAGGAATCGGGGAACCCCATCCACCGTGGCGCACCGGAGATCTGAGGGTGACTAAGTAAACCAAAGCACCCCCCGGAGTCGTTGCCGTCGAGGTGCCACAACCGAATGCGCTTGTTCGTGGTCGCGTGGCACCTCTCAGAAGGACGCAGATGGTTTACCGCTGACTTTTTAGTGGGTATTCCGGCCGCTCTTGCTTGGTGAGTCCCACATAAACATCCCAGGTTCTCCCAAACCAGGTTTTTTTTAACAAGTATAATACTTAAAACCATTTTGAATGGATGGTTAGTCAAAAATCATGCAATAGAATTATTTATGAGCTACAACAAGCTGTTCTCTTAAACATCTAGCAGATCTTATATTTTTCGTGTGGTTTTTCGTACCAATAAAGGGTTTATCTACCTTTTTTACATATTTATGATATCGCTTTAAGACACGTTTGTAACCCCCCCCGACGCAAAACAATTTTGCGGTTTTTTATATTTGAAAGCAGGTTTTCTCGCAGTAGTTCTTAGCTAGGTTTTTTGAACATCGATCAGCTCTGAAAGATCACCATTTTATTATTAGGATTTTTATCTATCAAATGGTTATAACATAAACTTGAACAATTCATTACTCACTTCTCTCCGGCCGCGGATCAGTGTCCGGTGTGAAGAAGTCCAGCTTCGCTGACTTATTGTACACGGTGTAGATGGTGGCGTTACAGGTTACCCGCAGTCTGCCGGTGGGGAACAAGTCTGGAGTGACCTTCAGCTCCACGGCCACGCTGGTGGCAAACAGCCCACTGTCTGAAGGTTCCAGGGTAGTCCCTGATGACCGGTGCTAGAAAGTATAAGGATTTTTTTTAAAGGTTTTATGAAATTAAAAGAGCTGGCACAATATGGATCAGACTGACTGAAAAAACAGTTACTCGTAATTGAAAAAAACTTGGAAAGTCATGTAGCCAACAATAGGGTTTCAAATTAAATGCTGTAGAAGAAGAAGAGGTCTGTGTTTTTTTGTAGAAATACATTTTGTTAGTTAACTTTGTACATATACCTAACCAAAATCAAATTAGTCTGGTAATCACAAAAGTCATTCCTTGTCTACAACTTGGTAAGATTACGTAACATCTTCTTGTCCCAGATACTTATGTGTCTACTTTTTGTTTTGGTTGTACAACAATAAAATAATTCTAAATTGACGCATATTCGTGTACCTACACTTTTATTCTCTCTATATATGTTTACGGTTGTCTAGTACCTACGCATACAACAAGCCTAACACTTAGTTTGGGACTAGGTCAACTTGTGTGAGATTGTCTTCTGATATTTATTTATTGTTTTACTATTAGTTCTTGATTAGTCATCATCATCATGTGCACACTGCTGGACATAGGCCTCCCTCAATACGTTGCATACAGCATCTGCAAGCGACTTTTCGCAAATCGTCACGCCACCTAGCTGGAAGGCGTCCTACACTACGCTTGCCGAGTTGCGGTCCCCACTCAAGAACTCGTTTAACCCAGCCGTTATCGGTTCTTCGACAGTTAGACAGCCCACTGCCACTTGTTTGATTATTCAGTGAATTTTATGAACATCGCTTCAGTAATACCTACCGGTTTATCATTGATGTAGATAGTGAGATTTGCAGGTGGCTTCGCTGGCGAGGATGTGCAATTGGCCCTCAGCAGCTCCCCAGGCTGGTACCTCTCTTTCTCTGCCTTCAGCACTGGCTGGAACTTGGGCAGCTCTGGAATACATAAGGGAATCCATGTAAACCTCATTTTAGGGCCATTTAAAATTACTTTGAACTTTAAAAAAACTTCTGTAGAAATCTCTACACAAGTTTGTTGAATAGCTTATCATTCTAGTTTGGCCATGCATTATTTCTTAGCATTAAACCGCCCGTAGGTAAGTAGGTACCATAAATAAGTAAATAGAAAAACTAGTCGTGCTAGACGGACTCGAGCACCAAAAGTTCCGCATCCGCCTTAATTTAATTTAATATTAGAAACCTATTAAAAAAGTCCTACTACTGTTTGATGTCATTTACGAGATCTTACGCGGACCGGTAAATAATAAAATTATTTCTTTCCAATAGCTTAACGTATTTCAGAGAAAAAAAATCTTAAAACACCTAAGGGCAGACAAACTGATGAACAGATAAATAAAGAAGTAATCCGGGGGCTCCGTATTTTATCCATAAAAAGGTACCTATTATCATTAGTTATGGCATGGTGTCCATTCCAATAACAGGAACTAGTTAGTTTTAAATTGCTTGCAAGTTCTAACCCTGATATAATGGAGGTCTAGTTAAATATAAGCCCGAAACTAACTACTTACCACCATAGTATTTTATCTTTCTTTTTATTTCTTCTAAGTACCTACAACAGATATAAATATACATAGATAACGCAAATACATCTACTTTGCGTGTGCGAACCCCGACCAAAATCCCGAACGAGCGTCGGGATTGGCCGTCGTTTCTGATGTTCCGCGCGCCTGTTGTTGCGGCCGGTTAGCCGTGAAAATTAAAAAAAATGCCTCGTTACGTGATAATAAACTCCAAAAGCCCAAAAAAGTGACGACTTTGAATCTATTTTGAGCGGAAAACGAGGAATTCTCTTCTCTTGTAACGTCCCAGTTGGAAGAAAAAAGTGACATGGTTGGATTTCATACCGATTGAGGTGTTTACGTTATATATGTGTATTTATATCTGTGGTACCTACTCATGCATAGTCGCACAAATCGTAAAACCAAAAAATACATCCTTTTTAATAAATTCCATCATCATCATCATCATCATCATTTTTTTATGGCACGGAGAAGTCGAACGAGCATACAGGCCACCTGCTGGTAAGTAGGATCTGTGAGCCATATACATTAGCATCCACAAGACTGCAATCCTAAGACTGCAAATGCATTGCTAACCCTGCGGGCCTAGTATGTCTGCGTCTATATCGCGTGTCAAATGTGGACAACGCATGCTACACTCTCGTACTTATTTACGTGTCTATAAACGCAGCCATATTAGGGCCCCAGAGGACTAAGATGGAATGCCTCTAGTAATTTCAGCGGTCTCTTATCCTCACACAATGCAAACACTGCCACTTGGCGGTAGGATAAAGGATAAGATGTTGGTAACGATCCGTGTAGGCCTTATACAAGGTCCTTCCACTACTAAATCATCATCATCATCATCATCATCTCAGCCCACAGCAGCCCATTGCTGGATTCGACGTTTAACTTTGTTTCACTATTCGTTTCGCCTTGCACTGATTGCAAATTGTTAGCCTTCATACTCGTACGAGGCATCCGCAGCAATATTTCACTTTGTTCAGGATCCATGTATAACGGTTTTTGTGTTTGAACTACACGTAAAAATATTTTCCTGCTTCACATTCTGCTTATTTTTTCAATTAAAAATCAAGAATTTTTAATACGAGTAGAGGCATAATTATTATAATAATGAACGGCTACGCGAAAGGGGTCACGGGCTAAAGCTAGTACTTTTTCAAATATATACTCAAGTATTAAAAAACTTACATAGGCATGGATAAACAAATATTAAGTACTTGTCGAGTCAGTTAGTTTTTGGGTTAAATTGCGTTTGGGTACAAGCTGATTGTACTTTTATAGTCTACAAGCTTCTGCCCGCGATTTCGTCTGTGTGGACTTCAGAATTTGATCTTACAAGGATAAATAATACGAGTTTGTCTTATCGGAACCGAAAACGAAATATAGCGCTGTATACGGAAAATCGCTTGACCACCCAGTGATTTTGACCACACCAAGGCAACACTTCGATACAGATTTTTAAATCAGAGCTAGCACCATCTGGTTCGTATATGGAGAACTAAAAGTGTCTTTCTTTAGTAACTTTTGTGTACGCACACATCAATTCATACAAACTGAGAGGATTACGAGATACACCACACATGGCTAGATGAGATTTCACCTTTTTATTTTTCTTACTCGCCAATACAAAGTGGCGTCGCCTTGTGAGCAAATTCACAGCTTTTAACGATTAATTTGATTTCCCGTAGGAATAAAATGTTTTTTCGGAAAATAACTACGTGCTAAACTATTTTTTTATTTTCTTTACTTTTTCGTCTGTGCAAACGCAACACCCATGACGACTTTTTCGAAAACCATCATGGCCGCCACCTTGAATTCCAAATTTGATATCATTTTCGTAATTGCCATCCCCGAAAACATGAAACACAATACCAATGTTGGCTTTTTCTAAAAACATCATGGCCGCCATATTGAAATCCGAATCTGACATGATTTTCGAATTTGCCATCCCCGAAAACATGAAACACGAAAATTATCCATGACGATTTTTTCGAAAACCATCATTCATCAATTCCAAATTTGATATCATTCTCGAAATTGCGATCCGCGAAAACATGAAACACAATACCCATGACGACTTTTTCGAACAACATCATGGTCGCCATCTGGAATTCTGAATTTGACATCGTTTTCGAATTCGCTATCCGCGAAAACATGAGAAACGATACCCATGACGGCTTATTTGAAAAATATCTTGGCCGCCATCTTGCATTCCGATTCTGAGATCATTTTCGAAATTGCCATCCCCGTAAACATGAAACACGATACCCATGTCGGCTTTTTCTAAAAACATCATGGCCGCCATCTTGAATTCCAAATTTGATATCATTTTCGAAATTGCCATCCCCGAAAACATGAAACACGATACCAATGTCGGCTTTTTCTAAAAACATCATGGCCGCCATCTTGAATTCCGAATCTGACATTATTTTCGAATTCGCTATCCCCAAAAACATGTAACACGATACCCAGGCGGCTTTTTCGATAAAAATCATGGCCGCCATCTTGAAATCCGAATCTGACATCGTTTTCGAATTCGCTATCCGCGAAAGCATGAGAAACAATACCCATGACGGCTTATTCGAAACACATCTTGGCCGCCGTCTTGAATTCCGATTCTGACATTATTTTCGAAATTGCCATCCCGGAAAACATGAAACACGATACCCGCATGACGTCTTTTTCGAACAACATCGAGACGCCATCTTGAATTCCAAATTTGATATCATTTTGTCGCTGCGCCTACAAAAGTCGCTATGTGTTTTTTTCTTATTTTTGGGTTTTGATGCCAATTTGAACTTTATATCAGTATGCGTATGCTCTAAAAACACAATAGCGCTAACTTTAATATTTCTGGGAGTGACAAAATTAGCTAAGTGAAGTTCATAATTATATTGAATGTTCCTTTTCACAAAACTGCTCGGAAATAATAATATGTCCATAGATGGTCTTGTTTGGGGTCACAAAACGTCACTTATAAGGACAGACCAAGAATGTTTTTGTCGGCGTGTTTGGTGATTGGTCGAGAACATTGTTGTCCAACTTGAAGAACCAATGAAAATCAATCAATCAATTTTTCTGGCCTAGCTGCTTAAAATGAAAAATTGAAATCGACCAATCAGAACACACCATTTTGTGTCGTAAAATATTAGGTGTATTTTTGCTAAAAGATACGCAGACTAAAAACTATGTCACTGCTTTTTTTTTAAATGTAATTCAAACTTGGCCCCTAGTCTCGAACCACTAGAGATGAAATTACATGGGAGATATGGCGAAACAAATACAATTTTATATGGAGTTGATATCTTCATGCTGCATGTTAGTTTATTAATCTCGAGTGCCACAAGAATAGGGGTCCAGATTAAATAAAGTTATTTATGGTAAAATTGGCGGTGATGTCACATTAATATGAATTAAAATTTGAGTTTTGAATATGAATTTTTATTTTATTTCCTCTCAGTAGTTGTGAAAAGCACTGTGTCTGCCTCGGTAGAAAGTGCAATTTATGGACTCGTACACTAGAGTGTACTCGTACACTAGAGTGTACTCGTACTCTATATCACTCGTCCAAAAATCGCGTACTTTCTATCCTCTGCAACAATGTACTATTAATAAGTCAAAGACAAAGTCAAAGTCAAATAACAGATTAGTGACAAAAATCACATAACTAAAATTGTTTTACACCAATAACAATGCAGATATTGCGACCGATATGTGTTTGAGCACATAGCGATATTGTTGTACAAGTTTGATCCTGTTGATTGCGCCCAAGATGTGTTTCTCAGCACATAGCGATATTTTTGTTCAAGCTGAGACCTGTCCACATTTGCAAAACTCCTATGAATAGACACATAAGTACTTTCTTTTATCGAGCCGATCATTGCTGTTTTGCGGTTCATGAGGGAAGGTGGAGATTTGTTGGTGAATTATTAAAAGTACATTAAAGATTCAATTTAAAATAATTACTTAATAATACGTTTGTTGCGCTTAATGTTTTATGATATCAAAAATGAATTCATCAATTTTTACAGCAAAATTCAAATTCAAAATCAATTTAATAGATTCATATATTTATTTAAATTTCTGTACATTAGGTTTTTTAAAATGAATAGTTGTAGAGAGAGGAAGCTCCTCACAATGCGTGCCGTGTCGAGGAGTACTGCCTTCTGTATCTGGCCCTTGATCCAGCCATTTAGTGAGAGTCTCTTGAGGTGTTGGTCGAGACTCTTCGCTATAAGAGCATTAGCCGAAACAACTGTCGGGACAATTATCGTCGAGTCAACATCCCACATGTTGAGCACCTCGTGAGCCAAGTCAAGGTACTTGCTGGGCTTGTCCTTCTCAGCCTTCACGAGGTCATGTGGGATGGTGTCGTCGAAGAGCACTATCCGGCATTGTGATCGATCTGTCAACACGATATCAGACTTATTGGTGACAAGAGTCCTGCTGTCCGTGATGACAGATCGATCCAAATAGAGCGTAGCACGACCATTTTCGAGAACTGGCGCCGGTGTGTACTTATAGTAAGTACGGCACTTCAGACTCAACAAGACCATATTAAAGAGCAAGTTGCTGATGGATGATTCTGGCCACGTGATTAGGTCTATGCAACTACTTGCCGTTGGCCAAATGCGACCAACCGGAAATTGTATGTCTGAGGGACTCGCCGGGGCAACGGCACGCTCGACAAATGTCGACCGTTCCATCATTTAGAATACATTTCCAGTAATTGTTCGTTATTATGATCTCAGCAGCAATTTTCCCCAAAGAGGTCACCAAACCGCAGCCAGTGCACGAATGCTAAAAAGTCTATGTCAGGCCTTGGTAGAAGCATCCGTCTAGCTCCTCCAGTTTGTCTGCGCCAGTTCTCGTTTGCCAAGGAGAGAGGCGTGACGCTCCTGTCTACTGCAACCACATCACGATGCATCCCACACTCATTGCCAAGGAAATAATCCCTGAGATTGCATACTTTGCGGTTGTGAAGATTCTTAGCATTTAAAATGCCACTGCCTCCACTTTTCTTCGGGATATACAATCTCATAACAGACGAGCGTGGGTACAAAATGTGATGTGATTTAAATAGTAGACGGACCGTCCTATCCAGGGTGTCCAGCTTAGTCTAAGTCCACCTTAGTATGCCAAAGGAGTATGTGAACAGCGGCATCACCCAGCCATTGAAAGCGCGCACCTTATTGCCACACGAAAAAGACTGTAAAGAACTTTTGTCAAGGGGCAGAAGAAGCACTCCTGTATTATTATTTTGTATATCTTTACCGTAAGTGGTCTGTGTCTTTAACATTGACGGGACTATGTGAGTCCCGGACCTTTGAAAGGCGTACATGTTTAATTTATTTATTTATTTATTTATTTATTTAAGGAGAACCAACAGCTTTAACAATTCCTATAGTTACTTAAATAGAGGTACAGAGCCAATTACAGGAACTCACAAATAGATATAAATTAGGAAATATACACCTTAGTGCCACTCACAACAGGGCCATACCCAAATAAACATTAAACAATAAAACAATGCACAATAAACAATAAAACACCTAAAAGAACTTAGCTCGCTTATCAGTTCACAACTTGAAAACCGCTCATTCAAAACACATTTTAGTTAATTTTCGCCTCACAGAAGGAATTACACAGTTAAATATATCAATATCAAGCTCTCTTGTCAAATTATTAATTCTTCGACTAGCACGGTTAAGAAAACTATTCTGTCTGTACTTGGACAGTGTACGCTTAAGAGCAATGGGAGGGAAGTGTCTTTTGGACCGAGAGGGAGTAACGAAGGATAGTTCCTGGAGCAATTCAGGACAGTCAATGGCGCCAGTTGTGATTTTAAGAAGGAAAATAGTGTCAGCTATATCACGACGCTTAATTAACGGGACCAGATGGTGCCCCTTACAAATACTTAAGTAATTAGATGAATTGTAGGGACACTTTAGTTTGTAACTCAGGAATTTAACAATTTTTTTCTGGACACGTTCAAACCTGTCTATGTAAGTATTGTAGCAAGGATTCCAAACTTGAGACGCATATTCAAGTTTACTCCGGACTAGTGTACAAAAAAGAATCTTAAGTGTTTTAGCCTGACTAAAATAAACAGAATTACGCATTATAAAACCTAGCGTCTTCAATGCACTACCGATGATGCCATCAATATGGGTGTTAAATAGAAGTTTAGAGTCATGAACTACCCCCAGGTCGCGCATAGACTGAACCTTATTCAGAGGTTGACCTTTAAGTGTGTAAGTAGTAGGAATCAGGTTACGTTTCCGTGAGAATGTCAGAGAAAAACATTTCAATGGATTCAAATCTAACTTATTAAACATACAGTATTCATCAAGTCGAACGAGATCAGACTGAATCAACGAAGAGTGATATCTTGACTCAACCTTTCCATAGATTTTCATATCATCAGCAAAGCAAAGAAGTTTAGAATAAATGAAGCATTTACTGATGTCATTTATAAAAATATTAAAAAGCAATGGTCCAAGCAAAGAGCCTTGGGGGACGCCACTTGGCACCTTCACCCATCCAGAGATGTAGTTATTGACAACCACAGCCTGGGACCTATTGTCAATGTAGGAAGAAAACCATCTCAATAGATCACCACTGATTCCGATATCATACAGCTTGGATAATAAAATAGCATGGTCAATTCGGTCGAAAGCCTTACTATAATCAGTGTAGATTATATCAACCTGAACGTTATCATCCATTGCACCAGTGACATACTCGTTAAGAAGCACAAGGTTGGATACCGTGGATCGGCGCTGCAAGAAACCATGTTGAGTAGGGCTAATAGAATTTTTTATAGCGCAGTATACTTGGTTATAGACAATTTTTTCTAATACTTTGGATAGTATACATAATTTAGAAATAGGTCTATAATTTTGTATTTCTGTTTTTGGCCCTTTTTTATGGACTGGTGTTATAAAAGCCGATTTCCACAATGACGGGACAATACACTCAGCAAATGAGCGTTTGAATAGTAGAAATATGGGAAATGCCAAGCTTTCCGCACAATTAATAAGGAACTGAGCAGGTAGATCATCCGGACCAGCCGACTTAGACGGGTCCAACGTAAGTAGGAGGTTTTTAACTAAATCAGGGCACACTTCAATGTTAGCCAAGAAAGCTGAGGAATTACCATTATTCATAGAGTTAAGAACAGTGTTACTGGAGTTTGAAAATGAGAAAGACGATAAAAAGTACTCTGAAAAAGCATCGCATATGTCCGACCCAGTGTTAACTAATTCACCATTATAATTTAGGCTACTAGGTATGCCATGGGAGCCAGAACGCGACTTGATGAACGACCAGAATTGCTTGGGGTTTGTACAAATATTGCTTTCAACACGACTAATATACGTTTCAAAACACTGTTGCTCAAGCCTTCGCACTCGATCACGCAGTACTGTGAAAGAAACCAAGTCAGATTTATTCTTATACTTTTTATACTTATGCAAGAATTTAAATTTCTCTTTGATAGCACGTTTCAATGCATGTGAGAACCACTTGGGATACGAATCAACTTTTAGTTTCATACTGGGAATAAATTTAAGCCTTAATTTTATATAAGTCTCATAAAAGAAATCAAGGGAATTAACTAATGACCGCATACAAAACTCGTGTTCCCAGTTAATTGAAGTTAGTTCACTGTTAATAGACGCATAGTCACCCTTGTTATAGAAATATTTCGTGCGAGACTCAGGCTGCAACAAATTAATAACTGAAAATTTAATTTCAATAACTAACGCTTTATGATACGGGTCAATCGGTACCAGCGGGCTCAAGCATTCACCAACACTCACAACATCATTTGAAAAAACGAGATCCAATAGTTTTCCGAATTTATTTAAGATACCATTATACTGGCAAAGACTATGTGTTGTTATATCATCCACAAAACTACACTCATCGTCACTTACGTAGTTACACGGAACCAACACCGAACCCCGTGGCGTCCATAATATATTACTCATGTTGAAGTCACCGACTAATAACAACTTATCGTTAGGATTATTTAAAACTATGTCACCTAAACAGCTCAAGAAATTAGACAACTGCTGCGAAAAAGAGTTACCCTGAGATTGCTTACACAAGTATAAGACGCACAAATGAACCTTAATCATATTTTTATTACCATCAGTAAGTGAAATAGTGAGCCACAGGTCCTCAGCCGAAGACCGGTAATTTGGCTGCGGGGTTACCGTCAACTGCCTGCGCGTAGCAATAACCACGCCACCTCCGCGGGTTTGTCCCGTCAAAGCGAGGTCACGGTCCCGTCGCCAAACAACGTAACGGTCATCAAATAACTCCGAATCCAGAATTCCATCCAACAACCACGTCTCGGTCAAAATGATTATGTCGAAAGCCACACGAGTTAGATTACGGTAAAACGTTAACGTTTTAGAACGCAACCCCCGCACATTTTGATAATAAATAGTAGAATAATTCATTCTCGTACCTGAACTATCGAATATAATCACTTAAAAATGAAATGGAGTAATTATAAAATACTTTGAATAAAAATTCGAAAATTAATAACTCAGCGCGTAAACACCATCCAAAGCAAGACATAGAAATACCGTAAGTGCGAAAGAGCAAGATAATTAGCATGATTAGAAGCGAGTGCGAAAAAATGAGACAATTATATTTTAAAGAGCGGTTCGACAGTGCATAATAAACAATGTGGGTAGCGATAAGCTTTAGCGACAGACAAAAGGGGCGATTTAACTTAATGAGCCGTACAACGTTACTCAAACTTTTGTACTCTGCAAGTGAAAACACTAATAACATTAAAATTTTGAGCAAAATTTTTAACAAGCGACAAACTAGAGCAATTTGTTTAAATCACGTTCACTGTTTACTATATAAACTTTAGCATTATCATCCTTGCGGACATGAATTTGACAGAATTTGACCCAAACATGCTGATAGCCCTTAGCCTTAAGCGAATTTTTGGTTTTAGTTAATAGTTTTTTAATTTCCGGTGTTAGGTGATCATTTAAGTACACACTTTGCGCATTGCCCTGAAAACCAATATCTTCAGCAGTGACCTTCTTTTTCAGTCGCGCTGAGGCCACGAGGTCTTCTTTTATGTAGCGGTTATTAAAACTAACTATGATCAACTTCTCATTCGAATTATGAACGGGGACTCTTGATATGTAGTTGACACTACCTCTGTCCACTCTGTGCCCAACTGCATCGCATATATTGTCCAGGATTGTAAAAAGGTTCTCATTCTTTTTGAGAGGGACCCCCTTAATCTCCACATTATTCGCGCGCTGAAGCTGATCATTGCGAGCAACATCACTTTTTAGTAGGGAGATTTCATTAGCCAGAAGCGCGACTTTCTCTTGGGAGGCCTCAAGCCCCGATACTCTCTGCACCACATCTGACAAGGATGAAGAAAATTCATCCAGCTTGGAACTAACAAAATTACACGAGTTCTTGACATCGGATAATTCAGTCTTTAGAAGACCAATATCACGTACTAGCCCTGGGAGACAGGCAAGCTGTTTTTTCATTTCCCGCAACTCATTCATAACGGTGTCCAAATCTGTAGTTTTTGTTTGGCACGGCGAAACCTCCCTCTTCTTGCAGGAATGACACTTCCAGCCCGCTCTGCGTTCCGGTCCAAGTCTTCGGAAACCCTGTTCAGTAATGCCGGCGCAACAGTACCCAAATTCCTTCTTACAAACTGCACACTGAATTAGGTCATTAGTATTAACATCACAAGTAGCACACTGCATCGTGATAGTAAGGCGAAGCGTAACTCAGTAGATATGCAACCAAGTAAAGTTTGAGAACCGCTGAGGGAACTTTGGTCGCGAGATAAGGCCGTATGTGTGCGATCGCCGCGAGTGCGCGAACTGGACTTAATTTAGTAAAGGTGATGGCACACCAACTGGCGATTGTCCCTAAGTTCAAACTATAGAAGTATGCTCCCACGGACAATCACCGGTTAGTTTAAGATTATTTAAGAAGGATGAGAACATTAATAATAGGCTACGAAAGTACTGATATGGATTGGTGAAATAGGCTATTAATGGAATTACGGCGCCTGCCTGGCCAAATACTTTGGTTGAAATGGCAGGCGGTGACTCGCCAACTCCTCGCCAGCAGCAAGGAGGCAACAGTTCCAGAGGGGCTAAGTATAAGGTGCCCACTCGCCACTTTTGCAACACATCCGCCCTACGAGCATAAAGCTCTTGCGACTCCACTCTGACCGGCCAATAAAGGCAAGCCAGAGGTGAGGGTCTGTGCCTGGCCAAATACTTTGGTTGAAATGGCAGGCGGTGACTCGCCAACTCCTCGCCAGCAGCAAGGAGGCAACAGTTCCAGAGGGGCTAAGTATAAGGTGCCCACTCGCCACTTTTGCAACACATCCGCCCTACGAGCATATAGCTCTTGCGACTCCACTCTGACCGGCCAATAAAGGCAAGCCAGAGGTGAGGGTCTGTTCCTGGTCATTCTAAACCGCAGCCGGCCGGTGAAGTCAAGCGTGAGGTCAGGAACTTTTGTCAAGCGGCCTAAGAAGTGCTCCTGTATTATTATTATTATTATGGGTGTGTATTGGCAAGTTTATTACCCGTCACTAAAAAAGTTTGAGTAACTATAAGAAAGTAAATTAAAAACTAAAAATTCGTAGTGAACATTCATTACAGTAAGGGCTATTGTAAAAATAACTATGTGTTTTTAAAAAGCACCATTTCAATAGTCTCCATAATGTCTAAAAATAGCTATGTGCTCAGGAAACACATGACAGATATTTAAGAGCTAAAATAATTATCGCTATGTAACAAATTAATAGAAAAGTTTTTTTATAAGCTTTATTTTTTATATTTTCAAAAGGAATCTTAATTTACGTAAAAATCGATATAATATTAACATATAAATTTCCCTTTATCTGGTTTCAACGTCAATCGAGAAAACAAGTTTTATGTTTCTCCTGTAAAGTAGCTCCAAAACACATAGCGATTCGTGCAGGCACAGCGACGATTTTCGAAATTGCCATCCCCGAAAACATGAAACACGATACCCATGAAGGCTTTTTTGAGAAACATCATGGCCGCCATCTTGAATTCCGAATCTGACATCGTTTTCGAATTGGCTATCCGCGAAAACATGAGAAACGATACCCATGACGGCTTATTCGAAACACGTCTTGGCCGACATCTTGAATTCCGATTCTGACATTATTTTAGAAATTGCCATCCCCGTAAACATGAAATACGAAACCCGCTTGACGTCTTTTTCGAACATCATTGTGACGCCATCATGAATTCCAAATTTGATATCATTTTCGAAATTGCCATTCCTGCATTTAGCTTTATGCATTAGCTTCTGAACGCGTCTTCGTCCGCTTAGATTTCGATTATACTTATTCCCTCGGGAAAGTTTAAATTTTCCGGGATGAAAAGTAGCCTATGTGTTAATCCAGGGTTTAAGCTATCTCCATTCCAAGTTCAGTAACAAACACACACACAAACTTTCGCATTTATAATTATTAGTATAGGTAGGATAAAAACCTACATGTTATAGTTACTCAGCCAATAGAAAGAAAAACGGATACCTATTATTATATAGAAACTCCTTTCAACGAACGTATCACTACGCCGAATTTTCATTTTCATTATTATAGTAGTCACAAGTTTAACCTAACCTAACCTCGTTATTAATGTTTGAGTTATCCTGAAAACATCATGGTTTCAGCAGAAAATAACATTCGATGTAGTGAAATTCTATGAAATTGTACAATCAATGAAGTGAAATTCGATAAAATGATTGGTTACCAAGAAGAACATTAATTCTTGACATACAACAACAAAGAACACAGAAATAAGCACAAGAAGAGTTACAAAACTACATCTACGTGTACTAGTCCCTACTCAGCGTAATGCTGGCATTTAAGTCAGACCTGGTCTCCCGTTACAACCATCAAGTAAAACCACAGAAGGTTACACACATAATATTGACCACAAAAAAATATCAGCAGAAGCATCATTTTATGCCCTACTTTCTTCGCCAGAATATTCAAAAGATTCGGAGAGAAGACCAAATTATCGCCAAAAGAGGCTGAACACTGAATCGTCAAAATTTTACAAAACAGTTTTGATTGGATGTTTTTATTCGCCAAATTTCTAGTGTTGCCCTTCCAGCTTTTTTGTCGCTTGTTACTCGTGGGTAAAATTCTTCATCCATCACTAGTGATTTCGAGGTAACGTACTCGTCCGAGGCCAAAGACGCATGGAAGATGGCCTGCCCAGGCAAAGAATTTCCTACCAGCAAAGAGTGCCAAAAGTTATGGGATGAGCCAATTTGTCGCCGAGCACCTTGTTGACAATTGTTCGACAAGTTGCGAGAAAGCTCGCATGGTAGCAGTGTCAAAGAAGGAATCGGGTTACTGGCTGCAGGTTTATCCATCTGTAAACTACGGCAACGTCGGCAACCTTTTGGATAACAATAGTTTCTGGTTGGCGGTAGGCCTTCGACTTGGCGCAAACATGTCGAAGCGCACCATGACTGCCACTGCGGAGCCCAAGTTGACCGACAGGGTCACCACGGTCTAGCGTGCATCAAAAGCGCTGGTCGCCTGTTGCGCCACGCCTGCCTTAACGACATCATCCGGCGGGTCCTTGTCAGCGTTAACATACCTGCTACACTAGAACCTAGTGTGCTGGCACGTGACGATGGCAAGAGACCTGATGGAATGACTCGCGTGCCGTGGGAAATGGGACGGCCTGTAGTGTGGGATGCCACCTGTGTGCATACTCTGGCACCGTCCTACCTCGGCGCAATGGTTCTGAAAGCAGATGCGGCGGCTACCGCGACAGAATCAGCAAAACACCGCAAATATGCAAATATAGCTGATAATTGCATATTTGCGGCTTTTACAGTAGAAACTATTGGACCGTGAGGCCCAGAAGCACGGAAGCTTTTCAAGAATTTAAAAAATAAATTAATTCGTGCCTCAGGTGACCATAGGGCTGTCTCTTTCCTCGGCCAACGGATAGCAATAGCTAGCCAACGAGGAAACGCAGCCAGTATTATGGGCACCATTCCCAGTGGCAGTGGCCTAGGGGACATCTGTACATATTTTAGTTAATTAGAATACCTAAGTTAATATATTTTAGTATTTAGTTTTAGTTTATGTTTTTATATTTTCTCTGTTTTTTTTTTGTGTCGTAATAAAATGTTACTTACAATGCCAAAGTTAAAAAAAAAATTGGATGTTTATCAGACCCGCATACTATGATTTGTTTAGAATTAGTTAGGTACAGTGCAACCATTTTCTTAATAACGATCGGCAATCATCGTTTGTCTTTGACACACGAGTGACAAATATACTGTCAGTTGCGGGTGCAAACGTGATAGCGATGCCAGCCGAAAGCTATTAAGAAGCTGGGAATACTGTAAGTACCTAAGCAAATGGAGCATTCACAAATATCATCTGTCAAATGCACAATTACTCCACGCAGACTACATACATTTCACGTGTACAAAGTACATACAGTCATCTCCCAACACAGATATACCAAGGGATTCCATATCCATTCCAGATTTCAAATCTCGCCGGAAATACGTCTAAATGCAGCCAAAAATTACACCAATCCACTGCTCCATTCTGCAAAGCAAACATTCATGATAAGCGACATTGGGTTCCCGAGGCATTCAGTTATTCCATTTGGGCCCAACGTTTCACCGCATATTGAGGTAATAAAATTATAAAGAGTTGGATAAAAACTTTGAGGGAAATTACTTCGTTCGAAAACTTTTACGCTGAAAATGAAATTATGAGATTTAACTGTAACTGGGTATGTTCTAGCCCTTTCCTTAATTTCAATATATTATTATTATGGGATCAGCAATTGGGAAAATGAGTGTTTTTACGTTACTTTTTCTTGCGGTATGAATCCACGAAACAAAACGTTTTTGGTACACATTGTTAGTCTATTTATTTTAATATGTTTAAATGTATGGATGACATGCTTTTTTTTCAAATTCATGGTGTTTTATAATTCTGTGGTCCTAGTGAAAAAGGGTACGAGTCTTCTGAAGATCAAGTGAAAAAGGGTTTAAGTCTAGTATACTCCATTCATGTATAAACCGTTTTTTATTGCGAGTTAAGTCGACTTGTACCCTTTTTCATTAGGATCCCAGACTTATACTTTATTTAAATATTTGAAAACACCCCTCTTCTCCTTATTGAAAGGCGTGCCTAATTATTTACTTAAGCACTTCACAGAAAAACGATGAAACATCATGAAAAAATAGTGCATCAAAATTGATCAATGTAACGCGCTTTGCCATAAAAATATACACGCAAATAACAATAATGTTTTTTTGAATAAAATATGTTTGTATCTCAACGCAATGTACTGCTACTTAATATCAAAAACATTAAGGACATTAACATTTTTGGTATGTGTATTTACTCGCGATCATTTTGTTTTACCAGGCCAGTCTATTAAATATTGCAATTGTACAGTAGGTATTTTATTTTTGTATTGATTTAACAAGAAAGGAAAAGGATGCAAAAGGACAAATTATAGCGGCAGACGAATACGCCGCAAGGCTGAGCGCGGCAACCAAACCGAGGTTGAAAGCTTGGAAACTTGATAACTACGTAATTCAAACAATAGCATACCTATAAGAATTTAAAAATATACTTTACCAAATTTTCATCGTTAATGACATGAAACCCTCCTCAAGTTTATTACGCGGTCTCAAAAGGCGGAAGCGCTTGAAAAAGCCGTCTTTTTAGATCCATGTAGGAAATTCTCAAAATAAGGTATTTTGGCTTCAATTTCCTCCATTACTCTGATAAAATGTATTTTTTTCCATTAATGATGTATATTAATGAAGTTAAACCATTTTCATTTTAACAGTCCAAAGGTGAATCTGCTTTCAAAATGAAAACAATTGTTCCACTTTGAAGTCGATTCCGATTGCGAGTGTTTTAGGCAGTAGGCCTACTGATGTTCTAAATTTCTGAACTAAACGCATTTCATAATTCAGTTTTTAGCCCCTGAAGCCAAAATAGGGGTGTTATAGGTTTAACGGTTCACTAATGTTTTACCAAATCATCATTTGACAAACTATATCATTTTACAAACTTTCAATTAGCAAAGACCTACTTCCCGCCACAACTTTTTTTATTTTTATGTGGTCATTAATCTAACCTAACTTAACTTATTTAATAAGCCCATGTAACCTATGTAATATGTAATGGATTAAGCACAATTACATATTTGCGAAATGAAAGATTGTAAAATGATATAGTTTGTCAAATGCTGATTTGGCAAAAAGTCAGGATACCAGGTTTAACATGTGTGTCTGTGTGTCTGTCTGTGGCATCTTAGCTTCCAAACGGATAAACAAATTTCTCTTAAAAAATGGTTATACTCGTACTTGCCTACTCGATGCAGAACGTTCCCCTTATCTACAATCGCTCAAGGGTTCGCTGGAAGAGATCCCTTAAAGGGAAAGGTTTACCTTTGTATTGTTTTTGTCCTTCTTTTATACAAAAATGTGTTAACATACAAACATACATACCTACGGACGCATTTTTTAGGGTTCCGTACCTGAAGGGAGCCCAACGAGACCTTCTTAATATGACTACGCTTTCCGTCCGTCCGTCCATCCGTCCATCTATCCTAACTTTAAAGAGCCTTTGAACCTTAATCGATAGCGGGTTGATTTTTTTCTTACGGGAAATAAGTAAGAAATAAAAAAATACAAGTAAGGGAAGTAAGGAGTAAGGAATGTATTTTTATTTTAGTTTTATCGTAAACACTTTAAAAAATACAAGTGTTAAATTTGGTATAATTATAGTTAGACCCCGTTATCTCGTCGCAGTGACATCGCTATTTTATAGGGATTGAATGTTTGTTTCATCGATCGTCTCTGTATCGACGTTTGTAGTTTATATTATTCAACAAAGCGATTGATTTTTTGCCTTTTAAATCTCTGCTCAATTTCAATATAGCGTAGGTATTAAAACTTCTTGATCAAAAATAAGTATATAACCTCATTTGTATTACGAGATGCGATAACCTTATGTAATTACTGTGGAAAAACTAAGACAAGTTTTAATTAAGGGGCTCCCATGGGCAGATGACCTTCGATCTGAAGCTCTAAACTTTCAGTTGTTGTAAAAACCTATTTGCATTAACACTGCTGTTCTTAATTAGCTGCCATCTCATTTTTTCTTTTACAAGTCACTGATATCGAGATTTATGCTATCAAAAGTTTGACATTTTTACTCCAAAAAAGTAGTTTTTTGGACTTTATTTCCATATTTTCCACTTTAAAAAAAAATCCTTCGATGATTTATTAGGTATATTAATGAAGAATATTTAGATGTAGTTTCCATGTCAATTGACGACAAGATGAAAAAGTTATATACAATTTTGTGTTTTCATAGTCATGTTTTTAAAAAATTATAAAATAGTAACCATGGGTTATTTTGAAATTCTGTTCGACAGAATCAAAGATGAATATATGGATAGTTATAATATATTTTTTCATAAATTTACATTCAGTTTTGACTGAGTTATAAGAACTTAAACTTCATCAAAAATGTCTTTTATGGGCATGGTAGCCCCTTAACGAACACCCGCGACATTATTCCCATTCTTTTTTATCACATTTCTAGTAGTTATTGTCAGGGACATGACATATAACTTTAAGCACAATACCATCGACATTTAGATATTCGATAATAAACATTCAATCCCTACAAAAAAACGACGACAGTGCGACAAGATAACGGGGTCTAATTATAGTACAAACCCTGTAGAAAAACAACAAGTACTAAAATAGACAAGCGTGAGTTGGGCTCGCGCTGATTCGATTCGAAATTGAATTCATATTGGAATATAATAATACGTACTGTGCGGCGGCACGAAACCCTCGGTGCGCGAATCTGACTCGCGTTTGACCGATTTATTTTTATTCTAGTTTAAGCAGGATGATTTTTAGGTAAGTGTAATAAAAATTGTATGGGCCGTTTAACAGTTTTCAGCTCTGAAAGTTAGGGTCGCCATTATATGTAGAGGTATTGGGGGGTTAATATCCACTTAAATATTTATTTATTTATAAAATCTTTATTTCACAAAAATAAGTACAAATTGTGGACTTAATGCCTAGTGAAATTCTTTACCAGTCGAACACTCAATTTAAATGGTGGGTGCACGGAAAAAGAAGACAGAGATAAAAATTAAAAACTAGATACTACTTATAGTTAAATTTTAAATGTATTAAAAATTAAATGTATTGAACGTTAATTTAAGATCAATGTATACAGAATATCAACAAATTTTAAGCAACTATTCAACAATAACTACGAGTAATATCCTTTCCTCATTCATTTCCTTCTGCGGTCAGCCGAGCAAAGTTTTCACTAAGTTTGCTCGGTCTGACTTTGAAGTTCCTTAAGTTGTTCGAAACTTTGCCAGCTTCTTAATAATAATTTAGAACTGTATGCAAAATAGTTGATACCTTGTACGAACTCATTTTTTATACTGAACGCTCATTTTGAAGCTTTTTGATGATGCGGTGGGGTCATTATTTGGGCGTTTGTTCCGAATCACTTTCGTGGTCACATTTTTGTAGAAGTGGCTGCAGATTTCGATTTCGTTTCTGGTTAGGTATCTAAGTTTACCGGACATCTAACAAATACCCAAAAACGGCATCAAAATATACGCCCAATTCTTTAAAAATATGTCCACAAAAGTGAGGCGGTTGAAACGCTCGAATAATGACCCGGTACCAAGTTAACTTCACATTTTTTGCTGATTTACGAGGACGAAAACTGTCCATGCAGCATTCATATCTCAATTTTGACAGCTGAAACACGTTCACTGCCGAACAAACTTTTTTTAGAGGTTCATCACTTTGTTTTTATATAACAGTTTTCCGCGACAAATATCAGATCATTTTCTACCTTTACACCTGACAACATTACGCCTACCGGTTTTTTTATGGCATATTTAGAGGAACCAAACAATCAAACAGGCTACCTGACGGTAAATGCGATTCTCAAGACTACAATCTCAACACTGAAATCCTAAGACTATTTAAGGACTCACAATATTACCAACCAGTCGTTACCAAATCTAGAATTCATTTCATTTCATGCACGTCAGTTAAGTTATGCATACCAAAAACCATAAACCAACGTATACTCGTACGTTTATGTTACCAAAAACGTATAAATTTCAGCAACAAAAACGAACATTACCAAATTTTCTGAAAAAAAATTGTAGTCAAAATTAAAAACACATTATTTACCTAGTGAATAATAGTAGATTGTATAACTAGGGTCTAAAATAAGCCATATCTAGTACCACGAGATGGTTATAAAATTGTTCGAGGGGTACCTAATATGGCTTTTAGACCCGAGTAATACACTCTATTTTTCACTTCGATTGTGTGAAAATAAAAACATTACCTATACAAAGGTAAAAAATTAGCTAAGATTATCCACCACAAATTCCACGGCGAAAATATTGTTTTAATTTGGCGGCATGTTTTTTTTAAAACTACTTTGACACAGATACAAAATATAGACACCGCAAATAAACGCCACTGACCGTGTGAGTATTTAGCGTTGCACAATCGATTTAATCATATTTTAACGATTGTAAAATAGGGGCTAAAGAACACCTAATGTTTTGAGAAATGAATTCTGTTACCTCATTGGTCGATTTTAATACAGCTGTATTCTGGTTGGTTGATACCAAACACAAAGTTTTTTTAAAGAGTTAAGTTAGTTAAACAGTATACGTACGTTGTGATTGGTGGATTTAATTTGAAGTATTTTGATTGGTGGATTTAATTTGGTGAAGTATTTTGATTGGTCAAATTAAAATGTTTTGTAAATGTAAATCATTATATTTTCCATTTCATATTTTCCCTAGGGAAAATATGAATATAATGTATTCTCTAGGGTTTACGTGTACTACTTGAGTCTCGCTTGATAAGTCTAATATGACACACTTTTTGAGCATGAAAAGTGAAAAATAAAATAAGGTTATTCAATTTATTTTACTACCATAAGTAAGTCAATCGAGCACACAGCCCACCTAATGGTAAATGGGCTCAGATTATGTGGCGAAGTAATGATTTCAAATGCATTACTGCCTGAAGACTAAAATATTTAGATTGCTTACTTTTCTCGATGTTTTTTTACTGATTGTCTGACCAAGATATTGGAACAAACGTGCAGCGGTACTTAGCAGCAGAATAGCATGTTTTTGTTAATGTTACAAAAATATTAACCTTTAATGAGTGTCGACCATGTTGTTTTTGACATGATATCGTATTGTCTATAATTCGAGTACCATTACTGTTATGTAAATAAGTGCTATCATAACGTTGAAAATACGATAATATATCATAAGTAATATGGTTTTACCGAGTAGAATAGAGCCCTTGTATTGCATGTTAATTGAAAAAGGTCTTAAAACATTTAAAACTGCGGCGACCGCTGCTGGTAGCTGTTCTATATGTTTCTCAATAAATAAAATAAAATAAAACAGAGGCCTTAAACAAGATGCTTTCAGCGTTTGTTATCCTTATCCAAAATATATAAGTTTGTCGTAAGCTATCAGACGGTTGCACCGAGTACCTATGTCAATTCCATATATTTTGCCAGTTTTCAAAAATCGTTTACGTCAGCATTACGCAACTTGTCTAACCTCACAGCTGGTATCTTACCTATGATATCGACGAGCTTGTATGATATCCGGGTGATGAAGGAAATGTCTGCAGTAACTTCACAGCTGAAGTTGCCAGCGACGCTCGGATCCAGACTCTTTAACACCACCTGATCTCCATCCGACCTGTTCATCTGAAATTTCAAAAAGTTTTTTGTACGTTGCAGTGAAATCTTGTAAGTCAAACGGTGTTTAAAAGGACTGATATTTGACACAGGTAATACATTTTTATCGTTTCTAAGAACAGAGCTGATCTATTACTGATGATAGTCGGAAGGTAAGAACAAAATTCAAAATATTTATTCAGTGAATTGGCCACATGTCATGAGGGCTCTTTTACACGTCGGTAATATGTGGTGAATCTACTAGCGCTAAGTAAAAGAACATCTTTGCGGAGAAGAAGCGCCGCTAGAAACTCCAGCAGAAGGGCATTTTTCAGTCATAAAACACAATAAATAATACTTAAAAGTAAGTTACATTACAAGGTAATAAAGTAAAGAATAATATTTATTAAAACTAGCATAAAAAAAAACATTACAAATTCTAAGGTAAATAACATTATATTTAAAATTATGATCGTTTGAACAACATGATGAGGTATCTACGTCAAGAGCCATAAGTAACTAGAAAAAAAAACTGAATAACACGTCCTTGCAAACGTGAACAGAAAGGACCCAACAAACAGCACCCGTTCACGAGTATGACGCGTATCTCAGCCTTCACCTCCCTTAACCATGTCTTCAGAAAAGTGGCGACCCGATCATCGACGCCGCCGTAAGCAAAGACCTTTGAGCGAGCATGACATGCTCATGCTTGCTGGACAACATAATAGTAGTTTACGTGACGGTTGCGTAATGCTAATTACGCAAAGTCTCGTACAATACTTTATCTACACACATATTATAAGTACTCTAAGATGGGTTCAGAAGCCGAAAGGCAAATTACCAGCATTACATTACCTGTGGTAGTAGGTGATAGCGATGACAGCTGTAACGTAATTTTGAAATTACGTTATTGAATATTGTAAGGTAATGAGATCCTAATTTGGAACATCTTCCAAAATTAACAGCTGTCATCGCTATCACCTACTACCACAGGTAATGCTGGTCATTGCCTACGGGTTTTGAACGCTTAATAGAGGACTTATGATATGAGTGTAGATAAAAGTATATAACAGGATCCCCACCCTACGGTAACTTAGTATACTGGTTATTAATCTGTTACGTTGACCCTGTAGTTCAAACTCACACTTATTTGATTGGTTTTGGTAGTAAATTATAATGTATTAATATAATAAAAAGTACATAGGTAAATAAGCAGTAAATTTTAAGTCTAATATTTTGTCATCCATATAAATTAATGCAAATATGCTAACTTTTACGAGACAAATATGTTTTCTAATGCCAGTACCACACGCACAAACTTTACCACAGTTTTGCCTGTGCAGGCCGGTTTGTACGCGGACCACGGAGCGTGTTACCAACAGTTTTACCAACTACACGCTCCGTGTTCCGTGTACAAACCGGCCTGCGCTGGCAAAACTGTAGTAAACCTTGTGCGTGTGGTACGGGCATAGTAAATAAACAAGGACACCTTCCCTCTAAAAACTTTTAAAACAAAAGATGACCAACTCACCACACCTGATTCTAAATTCAAAACATGTATCAAACGCGATCGGACCGAAAATTTTGTAACGACAAAGAGATCAACAGCCTCATAAAATAGAATGCAATATCGCAAGTAAAGGCGATTTTATCGCGACTTTGTAAGTTGCGGAGAGTTTCAAATTGTGTCTTCAGGCTCAGGGGTTAAGGTTGGAAAATTTAATCGTTTTTGGAGCTGACAACACGTGTCGATCGAAAGAGCTCTTATAAACTTGTACGACAAAGTGACACTACTAGTAGGAGATCCGAATAGGAGAAGATTAGGACCGGGCTGTTTATTCGATGAAAAGTATTTTATATCAAATTTAATACGCTAAATAATATGCGGCGAATAGGTAGGCTGAAAAATTTCAGTCCAGTATATAATTAACTAAAAATTTAAAAATTAACTTTGTTTTAAAAAAATGCAATATCTTGTTTAATAGACAAATGACATACAAATCGAAAGTATGAAGCCTATAAATAAGTAACTAGTAATACTCGTATGCAAACGTTAGTTTGACTATTTTTTTCCCGTCAAACTATTGGGTAGGCAGGTATAAACAGGTAAGTCGGTAATAGTACGTTGCACCAAACCTAAAGTTTGCATATTCTATAGACTTTATACTTTCGATTAGTATGTAATTTGTCTATTAAACAAACATTTGCAATTTAAAAAAAAAAGTTTATTTTTAATTATTTTTTTAATGATATAAGTACTGGACTAAATTTTTTCAGCCTACCTATGCGCCACATGTTATTTAGCGTATTCAATTTGATATAAAATACTTTTCATCGAATAAACAGCCCGGTCCAAATCTTCACCTATTCGGATCTTAGACCATACAGAAACATGGCTCAGACGTCGTTCCGAAACCCAATTTAGTTTTACTGATCCGATAAAGCATAGGTGGAGAGCATATTCGGCACGTAGAAAATTTCCAAGTGCGACGGGAATATTGGGAGCGTCAGTTCGTTTGCTCTTAAATATTGAAATAGTATGATATGATTTTTAAAGCATTAGATTTTAGCGAAGGGCTTTAATTTTTAATTGTTTAGTAACAAAAAACTGACGAATTTGGTAACTATAGATATTTAAGTATGAAATGAAAAAGAACCCAATAAATTGATGACACTCATTTGGAGACTAATCAAAACAACCAAAGTCGTCCAAAACTTCATAGTTATGGCAGAGCCAAATAATCTTAAATAAGTAAATAAAGATTTTAGCTAAGTAAAAATTTTAAAATTAACAAAAAAATTTTAAACAAACAGTTTTTTTTTTAATTTATTTATGATTTTGTCCACGTGGAATTGGATTCACACTGTCATGGTAATTCCTAGCCCATTTTAGTGCCACGTGTATGTTTTACCTAATCGTTTATAATAAAAGACACCATAGGTCCAATTTGAAATACAATTTCTTATTATATTAATCTCATTTGCCCGTGTGGTTGCCGGATGATGCCCGTGTGGTTGCCGGATGAGAATAGTGCCACTCCATGTCTTCCCGTGGATGTCGTAAGAGACGACTAAGGGAATAAAGGCTTGTAGTACTGTTAGGCGATGGGCTTGCAACCTGTCACTAATACGCTGGTAAACATCTTAGCCTGATTGTGCAAAATGTGGTTACAGAATTATCAACAAGTTTTTAGAGTTGTTGGTAATTCTGTAGCTCTGCCTACCCCACTCTGGGAACGAAGGCGTGAGTTTATGTATGTATGTATTAATCTCAAAAATGCCGTATAGAACTTTGAACTCGATTTTAGTTAATATTTACAAAACATATTAATTTCGTGATCAAAATTTCGAATTGGAACAAATGACAAATAATATTATATCCATTACAAAAAACCTTCCAATCAATTAACTGTCTGGTTTAAAAACGCTTAGATGAGATCCTTCTCTACTACGAGTACAAGTAGATCTCATTTTTTAACCGACTTCAAAAAAAGGAGGAGGTTCTCAATTCGTCTGTTTTTTTTTTTTAATGTTTGTTACTTCGGAACTTTCGACTGGGTGAACCGATTTTGAAGATTATTTTTTTATTTGAAAGCTGGAGCTTTCAGATTGGTCCCATTTTTTTCAAAATGAAGATCTCATGGTGGAATCCATGAGGAATCGACGGAACTCTTCAAAATTTATAGGCACACCTATAGCGATTTTGGTATTTTTCATTATAACTCATGTATTTGGTATTGGAAACCACTATTTGGTGAAGTGGAACTGATGATGAAGACCACAGATGGCCACCGGAACTCCTAAACGGTATATATTTCGAGGGTGGCGACAAGATATTTCGATTAAGATAGTTGAGCGACTATGACGAAGCATATTTAGGTTTAAATATATGACTATGACTTTCCCACGGCGTTGCTTGCGGCGAGATTGAAATGTTCTATTGTTTCTTGAGAAATGGGAGAATAACAGCATAGGTAATTATGATCACTAAAAAGTATAAAATAAGAAAAGTTAAAAAAAAACAAAAACCCGCCTTAAAAAAGCAATTTAAACTTTTTTTAATATCAAACAAAACAGGAACGAGATTATCAAAGCTCTTCTTTGTTCCAAATATCCTATTTATCTTGACGACGGAATCTAAAATAATATGCTAGTCAACCCGAAAGGCGAGGACGGCTGCGATGAAAAGGAGTTGGGCCTGAGTTCCGCATTATTAGTTTTTTTTTTTTTTTTAATTTATTTATCACAAAAAACTTAAATGGTATGTACATATTTATATTCCGCCAAACTGAGGACAGTTTGTTGGCGGATAAAGCGCTCATTATGCACTTGTGTTCTATCCACTTATAGTATAGCTACTTTACATCCTCATAAGTTATACACTACTTAACTAGAGCTACCGGTATACTTCAGTTATGCCATACAATCAATATATTATTACCCTATTACTCGCTACTATTATCAATATTATCATACAAATCTAACAGTTTTGCTTGGAGTCTTCTCTTAAATATCTGCTTGCTACTACACTTTTCTACTGTAGGGCCTAATTTGTTAAGTATTTTAGGAATAATATACTTGTGCGTTCTTTGGCCATAGCAGTTGTTCGCTTTATATTCTACGTACGCTCTTTGCGTGGTTGTTCTGAGGGTACGCAACGGTATTCTACGCATTTTGAATTTATCCTGACCGTAATCATCCATACATATTAAATACCTAACCTTATCATGCACTGGTAAGATTTTTAATGATTTTTAATGGTAAGATGTTTGATGAGCGCGAGCGTTTATTGCGGAGTCTTAGACGTATTCTATGTAAGTAAGTATGTAACTCTATATAAGTATGATAATCGTTACTTTAGTACCCATAGTGCAAGTCTAAAGCAAAGTTTGGGGGTTTACTAACGTTCGGTCAAAACTATCACAATAATCCCAAAGTATCACTTCCTAAACTATTTTACTCAAATTATCATTTCGCAAGAAGTAATAACTGAAAACAACTAATCGCAATGTAACAGTTAGCAATTTTTTTTGGCAGTTTATTGTTTAACAAATAATTACTTGGTCATATTTGATTATACCAAATTTCATATAGTCAAATGTATCATTTGGCATAACATACTTTTCCCAAAACATTGTATGGCATACGAGTTACATCCTCATTGAGTAGTGCATAGGATAAAATTTGGGGTAGGTATGATTATATTTCGTTAAGTGGGTAGTTTTCTTACTGCGTGCCTGTGACACGGCGATATTCACTATTTCATTCGTTTGTATGTGGCATCCTTTACGCATTGATTAGTTTGTAGCGTAATAAATAGTTGATATTCTTGTATTAGTTATATTAACTTAATTTTCCTTTCAAACAAACAATTTACCGCTACAGAAGAAAGAAGGATGTTATTAACTTGGTATGTTTTTATTGAAAGAAGTCTCAAATGTCATAAAAGCCATTTTGGCCAAAATGGGTTTTTAATGCAATTTTAATCAGTTTTTTGCGCTCTATCGAACTGTATATTTGAAATGTTTAAATTCGCAAAAAAATGCATTTTACGACGCACTTCGATTCACGCTTAAAACCTAGATTTTTCGTTTATAAATGTCATAATGATCAAGATGGAGGGTGAAGTTTTAAAATTAATGTTGTAAAAGACATATTTTTTCTTGACTTGACTAATACTACATTATGATATTGTATCAGAAAAATACATATTCATAATCATTTTTGGCGTAAAAACCGGGTATTATTTTGAATAGGTATTTACGAAAAATTATTCATGTAAGATTTACAAAACACTAATGTTTTAATTTATGATGTATAAGAAACGACTTTTTAATACATGGTTTCTATGACAATTTCTCATTATAAGACCTGTTATAATTATCCTTCATAATTAGCATGTAGTCTTGACATGTCTCGTCCTGTTTCTTCTTTCTGGCGCTCATCATTTCGTGAATAAATAGTTTTTACGTCCAATGTGTCTGGGAACTCCTTGGTTAGGTTAGTTTTAAGCTCCTCCCAGGTCTTGCACCTGGGAGGAGCTTAAATACGCTCAGGCCGTAACCACAGCGCTGCAGTGCCCGTCAATGCACTTCGCCGCCATGAGTAGCTGCTGCACCTCCGTCCAGCCAAAGACCTCGGCGTTGTCTTCGACATCCTGAATCCACCGGCTCACTGGATACGTCTTATCTTGTCCGGTAAATGTCGGGATTAGGCCTTCTGTTAGGTGTAACATGGCACCGCCACCATGCGCCATTGATGACTGCGCCGTTGCGTCTTCAAAGTCTGCTTGCCGGCTACTCCGTCTTGAGTCTTTCGGCATTATCATCGTTAAAGGTCGTCGTCGGCTGAGAGTCTTATAGCGCTGCCAAGTTTGAATTTAAAAACCAGTACCCGTCGTCTTTACCACGGTCGTTGTTACGTTTTCAAACTTAATCTGGTTGGATCCTTTTGATCCCGGACGAGCCCCCAAATTTGTAGCTTCTGGGTTTCTATATCACTTATATATCAACGCACAGCCGAAACTACTGTACCTAGAAACTTGAAATTTGGTACAGGGGTTCCTTTCATGATGTGAGCACTAAGAATGGATTTTTGAAAATTCATCCCCTAAGAGGCTAAAATAGGGGGAGTAGCGGAAAACTAATTCTACGCGCACGAAGTCGCGGACGTCCTCTAGTACATACATTAACTCACGCCTCCGTTCCCAGAGTGGGGTAGCCAGAGCTACAGAATTACCAACAACGCTAAAAGCTTGTTGATAATTCTGTAACCACATTTTGTACAATTAGGCTAAGATGTTTACTACCGTATTAGTGACAGGTTGGAATTAGGAGACCGCTCGTCACGCGAAATAAGTTCTATTTGGTCACACTTAATTTCTCGAGATAATTAGTTTCATTTCGACAAAACCACTACACGGTTTTAGTTAATTACTTAATTAATTTAATTTCAAATCAATAAGACAGTGTCGACGGAGCTGCGCTACCGCGGAGCTCCTGATTCTGGGTACTGCAATACTAACATAACCTATACTTACCTACATTAGCGTGACGAATAGCAACAAAATTTATTAATATTTAATTTATTTCGAAGGTGTGACCAAATAGAACTTATTTCGCGTGACGAGCGGTCTCCTAATCGACAGGTTGCAAGCCAATCGCCTAACAGTATCTACTACAAGCCTTTATTTATTCCCTTAGTCGCGTCTTACGACATCCACGGGAAGACATGGAGTAGCACTATTCTAACCCGGTAACCACACGGGCCTTGTTTTCTACGTAAGAGTAACGAGAATCAAACAATGAATTCAATATTTTGTGCCCAATTAGAGATGGGCGGCGGGTAAATACCCAATCTACCCACCCAGGTATTTACCCGGTAAATACCCATCTACCCGGTATTTACCCGTATCTACCCAAATCGTCGGGTAGATATTTTTGTTACTGATGGTGTTAATATTGTTTCAGAACTGGAATAAAAGTGAGTAAAAGTAAAAGTAATTAACAAAACAAACTATTAATGTTACCTTAGGGAAACTTTCACTTGAAAAATCACCACGACGAAATATTGTCGGATCATGACAAAACAACTTAATGTGATACAGATGATGCGAAGCGAGATAGTGCAATAGAATTTAGTGTTCATTATCTGTTTATTGCGTATATCTCATTAAACAAGCATATAGTGTTACAAACTTAATGTGTTGTTTGAATGTTTCACAATATTTAAAGAATCAATAGAAATAAAAACAAAATTATCTAAATGCGAATCATTCTTTGTCTAGGTACAATGGAAATTATAATAATAAAATCGGAATATTGACCAAATTTATTAAAAACGTAGGTAATTG
Source organism: Acleris literana (assembly GCA_946894065.1). Classification (NCBI taxonomy): domain Eukaryota; kingdom Metazoa; phylum Arthropoda; class Insecta; order Lepidoptera; family Tortricidae; genus Acleris; species Acleris literana. The sequence goes on from OX335669.1 coordinate 18,593,421, forward strand.
GTACTTAAATTGGTAGAAAACTCAAGATATATGTATGTACGTATGTAAACACTTTATTGTACTAAATAAAAACAAAAACAATACAATTCATTATAAAAAAGATGTACAAAGGCGAACTACAGATACAAGAATAAATACCCGCGTATCTACCCGTGGGTAGGTAAATACCGGGTATTTACCGGGTAAATACCCATTTTGGGGTAAATACCCGGGTAGATGCCCATCTCTATGCCGAATTATACATTTTGAATGATAATTAAAACAGAAAAAGTCATAATTTAAAGCATAGCATATTGCATTTGTAATTATAGATTAAAAATTTATGTAGACTTTATAACTCGTAGGTAACATTTTTAATGAAATGTCATGAATGCCATGTTAAGTTTCGTCTCTCCGTCTGTTCGTCGGTATGCCGAGAACCTTTTTTCTTTGAAATTTAGAATAGATGTTCGCCTTCGGCCCGTGTGGTTTCCGGATTAGAATAGTGCCACTCCATTTCTTCCCGTGGATGTCGTAAGAGACGACTAAGGGAATAAAGGCTTGTAGTACTGTTAGGCGATGGGCTTGCAACCTGTCACTAATACACTGGTAAACATCTTAGCCTGATTGTGCAAAATGTGGTTACAGAATTATCAACAAGTTTTTAGAGCTGTTGGTAATTCTGTAGCTCTGCCTACCCCACTCTGGGAACGAAGGCGTGAGTTTATGTATGTATGTATGTATGTTCGCCTTTGTAGGTACTTGTTTTTTTTATTATATTGCTTATGTTTTGTATTTTTTTGTACAATAAAGAGTATACATACATGCATATACGTACATATTTGCTTTATTCATTTGAATGCTGACCAGTTTTAAAGGGTAATGACATTTTTTAATTTCTGACATCGATGACTTTTAAGAATTCTAGGTAGGTAATTAGCGTACAATACTTATAATTATACGCAGCCTTAATTAATTATAAAAATACGACGTAGGTAGGTGCCAAAACCTTGATGCTCGGGTCTCACTTGCAGCTGACCGGTTTTCTGGACATTTAAAATGCCAACTTGTATGAAAAGCGAATATTGTCGCCAGCCAGCTATCAATAAAATAGCCTTACTGTTCAGGACAGATAGCAACCTTCTGACAAAGCTCTTCGGTAAGTTGTTGGAGTGCACACGACTAGAAGTTATAGTCGTGTGCACTGCAGTTAAATTAAAGTTTTGACCGTCTTGCATTGATATTGTAATCGTACTGTTGAGGTTATGAGAGCTTTCATTCACAAATGATTGTTTAATTACGATGTCGATGCAAGTTGGGTTAATTCAATATCCTGCAATGAAAATCCTTGGGCATTATTGAAATAAATCGTACCGTTTCAATATTTGGTTAAGATTATTATTAAGTCGTTGCATGTACCTACTGTACTTACATGCAACAACTTTTTTTGGCATTATGATACCTTGCTGTTTTGTTGGCACTTATTTTTGGTTCGAAATCTCATCGAAGACCTTTTTCCAAAGCTACCACAGGAAATCTAATTACAGTTTAAAAGGCTCTCAACAATTTTTGATATATATATATATCAACCCAGTGACAGTAATGGCGTCCGAGTTAACATCAATACGATAACATATCGTATGCAATACTTATTGTTTTACCGCGTAAAATAGAGACCCTGGCTCCAGATTCTACTCGGTGAAACAATATTGCTTTTGACATGTTATCGTATTATCAACGTTATGATAACTCTTAGTTACTAGACAGTTATGGTGGCCTGGTTAAAAACAAAACGATAAAAAGCAGATTGCAAGCTTCTGACGAAGTTCTTCGATACATTATTGGATTACACAAATTTTAATGGCTAAATTCTACTATAGTTTAACAAAAGTTTATAATGAATCCTGATGTACCTGAACCGGAACCTGGATTATTTACAAAAATGTACCTAGATACTAAGTTCTCTCTTATAGATATATATAATAAAAGGCGAAGCGTTTTTATGTTCTTAAATTGAGTGCATCTTTTAGAGTTTAAATCTTATTTTAATTTGACATTACAATAATTAATTCTCAGGTACATCGTTTAGAGTTAAAATAGTATTTTATTTTGACATTCTATTAAAAACATGTTATAAAACAAGAATATTTATTATAATAAGTACTGCTTTTACTACACTGCTTTTATAACACATTGTTATGCTTACATAATGTATTTTAATTCAATATTACCCCCAATAAAACCAAGTAGATTCCTTTTACAACAAAGGTTACAGTTGTACACTATAAAAAAAATATTCTTAAAAGATATTTTCAATTCTTTGTCTCCGTCTTAAGAGACATTTTCAATTCCTTTCTCCGTAGTAAAAGCCCGCCATCTCTGGACCTATTAAAGCTACGTAATTTTTAATTTATAATTATGAAACATCTCGAAAACCTAAGCATAATGAACTCAAGTGGTTTATAATAGCTTGAGTAATTCAAAAGATATATGCAAAAATAAAGTAACCATTTTCGTTTTTTGCGCGCTCTGAAAAAATGCATTTTGGCTGTTACGACATTTAATACTTTAAGGGTCGAGTAACGTTGGAGTTGTTTTGCGTGACACATTCGACGAAGCCCCGCTGCGCGAGGCTTCTCTTCTACGTAGATAGGCCCTTGGGGCCTGATAAACTCTAACCTAACCTAAACCTACTTACCTAATTTTAACCTAAACTAACCTAACTGGACATGCTGTATATTGAGTGTGCGAAGTAACAATTTGAACAAACATGTTTTTGGAATGTAATATTTGCCAAAGTAAAACGTTTGCTTAATTTTACATTTGTCATAATAAAACTTGACAAAGTAAAATGATGTCAAATGATAATTTGACCAAATGAATAACATGCGAAATGTAAATGTGCTAAAGATTCGTTTGGGACATTCAATAAGTTTATTGTGAAATTAAATTTGGCGAAAAATACTTTGAGTAAACGGCAGTACACCAAGTTTGGGACTAAGTGAATATAAATTCACATAAGTCCACTGATATTTTTAACCGACTTCAAAAAAAGGAGGAGGTTCTCAATTCGTCGGGATATTTTTTTTTTTTTTTTTTTTTTTTGTATGTTCCCCGATTACTCGAAGACCACTGGACCGATTTGAAAAATTTTTTCGTTGTTCGAATAGATATACTTTCTAGTTGGTCCCATTGTCACCACGTCAGGATCTGATGATGGGATCATGGAGAAATCAAGAGAACTCCTCAAATATTATAGGCACACCTATAGCGATTTTGGTATTTTTCACTGTAACTCATGCATTTGCTTTTGAAAAGTACTATATGGTGAAGTGGAACTGATGATGAAGACCACAGATGGCCACCGGAACTCCTTAACGGTACCTATATCAAGGGTGGCGATAAGATATTTCGATAAAGGAAGTTGAGCGACTATGACGAAGCACATTTAGGTTTAAATATGACTATGACATTCCCGCGGCGTTGTCTGCGGCGAGCTTGAAATGTTCTATAGTTTCTTATTAATATTTAGAAGTGGAGCTACGTAACAGCATAAATAGGATCACTAAAATGTATAAAATAAAATAAATGTTTAAAAAAACAAAAAACCGCCTTCAAAAAGCAAAAAATAACTTCTTTAAAGTGGTAGGTAAATAGGTCAGTCCAACTGAAGTCGGCGTCCAACAATATTTTAACCAAAAGCCGACTTCAGTTGGACTGACCTATTTACCTACCACTTTAAAGAAGTTATTTTTTGCTTTCTGAAGGCGGTTTTTTGTTTTTTTAAACATTTTTTCCGTTTACAGAGAGGCGCGTGCAGCGGACCGCGTCATCACACGCGCAAACAAACATATGGGAATGTACGGTATTGGTTATGAAGATGCGGGGCGTGATGCGGCGCGTGGTGCGGGGCGTAGAGAGTTGCGGTGTCCGCTACATCCGCGGCGGACTCTCGAGCGTGTAGCGGAGCGCGCGGCGGAGCGTAAGACTGTCAGAAGGTTCCGCCGCGGGCCCCGCTGCGAGCGCAGTGGCGGGAACCGCCGTTATTGACGCGTGCGACGCCATCCGCTGGCTCCGCCGCAAGTAAGCTGTATTTGAAGCAACGCGCGTAAAACCGCTTCTCCGTAAACGCTTTTATACAACGCCATATGTTTGAATTCAATGCAGACCGCGCCGCCCAACGCTACGCGCGACGCCCTGCGTCTCCGTAAACAAGCACAAAGGTAAGAAAATGCTCTCTATTGCATATACAATCGAAAGTATTGCAACCAACTTAATAAAAACTGGGTGCAGAGTTGCGCGGCGACGGCGGACGGTGGCGGTTCGTTGTGCGTATGCGTGTGCGCATCTTAGTCATATAAAAAAAAACTCAAAAGGAGATTATTTTTCGGGTTCCGTTCCTCAAAAGGAAAAAACGGAACAATTATAGGATCACTGTGTTGTCCGTCCATCCGTCCGTCCGTCCGTCTGTCAAGACCCTTTTATCACGGGAATGCGTGGAGATATCGAGTTGAAATTAAAACCATAGGTATACAATTATACAGTCTATAGTCCCTTGAAGCTGTGAAAAGAACAAACTTCTAAGTAAACGTAAAAAAAAGATATGGCAGTTTATGCCGGAAAAATTAGTAGTTTTCACAATCGTGTTATAATAGAGAAGTTTTTAGTCGAGTACCGTGTTTAGGCCACGAAGCTTGCTGAGTAGGCCTACTTGTACGGTCACGGAAGTTAATTTGCTACCCATTTCAAAGAAAATCTGCTTGAAGATTTCATTGTCAATAGAGATGCCAAGTCATTTGTAATTGATAGGAAACTCAACCTTATTGCTGTAGAATGTCAGATTGACTTTGGACCTAAGGTGGGTCACAAATTAAATTCCTTGACTGTACTATTACTTATTCTGTGGCCTAAGTAAGGTACGAGATTAAAAAGCTTGATTATGAAACTATTGTGAACAATACTTTTGTACGAGTTCATTAAAATTAATAATTTAGGTGGTTAGTTTTTATTTTAACTTTTTAAGCTTAGCTATGATAAAATAAATGTTTAAAAAAACAAAAAACCGCCTTCAAAAAGCAAAAAATAACTTCTTTAAAGTGGTAGGTAAATAGGTCAGTCCAACTGAAGTCTGCTTTTGGTTAAAATATTGTTGGACGCCGACTTCAGTTGGACTGACCTATTTACCTACCACTTTAAAGAAGTTATTTTTTGCTTTTTGAAGGCGGTTTTTTGTTTTTTTAATATTTACTTGATGTCAATTTACGGCGAACGATTTAATTGTTGCAATTTGTATCTTAACCTTGTTTATTTTAGGGTTTATTTAGTTTATTATCGCCGCTCGCAATGCATTGTATGTCATGCGGGTAGCGAGACATTAGTTTAGTTAAAGTTACCCTTTTTTTTGTAAGTAGCTCCGCGCTCATTAGATTTAATTTGTAACTCTTAGTTAGTTATAATGTTTTTATCTCATGTAAGTGAATTGTAAAAATTCTTACGGGAATAAAATGATCTTAAACCTTATTATTAGTTTAGGGAAATTAAGTGATTTTCCATCAAGAAAAAATAAATAATGCGTTAATTACATATTATGTCATTTAAATACAGCAGATGCATAGACTTAATCGATTACATTTGATAAATTCATTCGATGTCACTTAAATAATCAAGAGCACCTAGAAAAAATATTCTGACACAAATTACATTTTTGAAAGAAGACAAGTTTTTGCTACCAGCTGTATTTTATTTTGCCTAATAATCATTTGCTTGTCAAGACTAAACTAACGAGTCCCAATACGGTGGGTCTACGTAAAGCGGAGATACTGTCGCCATCTTCCCACTCCATCATCAGATCAGCTCTTAGATATCATAATATTGCATTGTCATCGGATTTACATTGTTGTCACAATTTCAGCCCATTTCATATGGGAACTGGTTTAAAATTGACTTGCAAGTTTTGACCTAAACAAACTAGCATACAAACATTCCAAGTTAATAAAAATAGACGTTGTCGCTTAGCCTTGGCAAAAGGCTTGTAAAAATCCGTTTTTTTTTCCAATTCAATTTAATTTCTCTTATGAGTGGATGGCTTTCGTCACTAAACGCTACGTTGTTTTTTTTTATGGTATAGGAGGCAAACGAGCAGACGGATCGCCTGATGGTAAGCGATTACCGTCACCCATAGACACCCGCAGCACCAGAGGAGTAGCAGGTGCGTTGCCGGCCTTTCAAATGAGAGTACGCTCTTTTTTTGAAGGTTTGAAGGTCGTAACGATCCGGAAATACCGCAGGCGACAGACCATTCCAGAGTTTAGTTATGCGAGGCAGGAAATTCCGAGTGAAACGCACAGTTGTGGACTGCCAACCATCTAAATGATGGTGGTAGAAATTCTGTCGCGTAGGACGAAGGCGGAAGGATGCGGCAGGAATTAATCCGAACAGCTCCTCGGAGCACTCCCCGTTGTATAAGCGATAGAGAATGCAGAGTGAGGCTACATCTCTACGTAGCGCCAAGGAGTCAAGCCGGTCAGAAGCACGCAGGCAGCCGACAATTCGAGTCGCTCTCCGCTGGATGCGGTCAAGAGGGAGAAGCTGGTACTGGGGGGCCCCAACCCACAGATGAGAGCAGTATTCCATATGTGGCCGAACCTGCACCTTGTACAGCTGCATGCGGTGGGCCGGAGTGAAATACTGTCTCGATCTGTTGAGTACACCGAGCTTCTTCGGGGCCAATTTGGCCTTACCCTCTAAATGACCGCGGAACTGGACATCACTCGTAATGTTGACACCAAGGATTCCGATACTGGCTGAGGCAGTGAGCCGAGTGCTCTCAAAACGGGGTGATGCATCAAACGCCAACTTTTTAGCTGTGAACGCGCAAACTTGAGTCTTTGTGGGTTAAAACGGACTAAATTAACTCGACCCCAGTCTGAAACTTTTTTAAGGGAAGTCTCAATTTCAGACACAAGTTTGTTTCGGCTCTCGACGACGTTGTCCCGAGAAATATTGGGGCGGCCGGTGTAGAAGGTATCGCCCGTGCTATCATCCGCATAACAGTGAATGCCGCAGATTTGCAGCATGTCATTGATACGAGTATGCAGAAGGACACCAGCATTAACAGAGAAGGAGTCAGAGCATGCACCGTTAACTAAGACTTTTATGCTTCTGTCTGCTAGGAAACTAGTGACCCACTTGCATAATATCTCGGGAAGCCCATAAAATGGAAGCTTAGAAAGAAGTGCTTTGTGTCAAACCCGATCAAACGTCTTCGCAATGTCCAAACTAACTGCTAATGCTTCGCCCTTATTCTCGATCGCCTGTGCCCAACGATGTGGAATCGCCTGAAGGGCCAAATACAAAAGTCCTTGCTTTTGTTTGCGTTTTGCTTTAATTACTTTAAGAAAAAGGGCAGAGGTGAAAATCCCTTCCGGAGACCTGGGAATGGAGGGCCCAGGTACTGCCGGGCTCGCACCGGCTAAAAACTCCAATGCCCCTACCAACTAGAATTTAGACTCCCGCGGATACTACCCCAGCCAGTGCTGAAAGGCCGGAGGAGAAAGTTCTTCCTCCGTTTACTTATCTTATACTTACAAAAAGGGGGGATAGGAATGGGGGTTCGGATGGGGGGAGACTCATAGCTATGTGAGTCACAGAGTGGGAATCCTGACGCATGCATGCTTACAGACTACGGGCTTCCTTTCTTTTGCCCGACAATGGAAGGGTTGGGTCGGAGATCTTTTTGGACCACTTGTGTGGCTGTGGATACCATCTTTATGGGTGGGGGTTACCCTGTTTGAGGCTTTCTCTTTTGCCTGGAGATACAATTTTTTGCGCGTGTCTCCTAGCGCTGCCCTCTTTTGTAACCTCTTCCATTGCAACTTAGCCTATACATCTGCTATAATTTAATGGGGGGGGGGCAGGTGTCAATTTGACGAGGGAGCAGTGAATCGCGCGCGGAGCCTTACCCCAGCCAGTGCTGAAGGGCCGGGAGAGAAAATCATTCCCCCGTTTAGGAGGCCGCAGGATTCCCCATACCCCGTCCTACCGACACCCGTTAGGTAGTCGGGAGGTGCCTGCGTCAGAAGGTTACTTATAATATAGCTAACTCTAACCTTAAGTGTATGTTAAACACTGAAGGTTAGAGCTAGCTCTGGGTTTAACGTATAGAGGACTTAATGACGTTAGAACAAAGAAAGAGATAAATTTTTTTAACGGAGGTTATTAGAGATTTGGTTAAGGGGTTGGAAGATTTTATACTGTTTATTGCATCATCCTACAAGATTACGGATGCGTTGGGGATTTGTTGTTTTCTGTTTGGGATGAGGGAGAAGAAAATTGGGGGGATGGAAGGGGGGATACATGTACGAGGGTTTGAGGATATGTGGGAGAACAATGTTTGGGATGGGGAAACTGGATACGGCGGGGGGGTTTGAAGGGGGGGTACGAGTACGAAGGTTCGAGGGGAAGGTTGGGGGAAGTCTGGGGGTTGTTTCGGCGTGGGATCCTGTCCGGGTCCTGTGGCCGAAGGGTTTGCGTGGTGTCAGATTTCAGCTTAGCGTTTTCCAGATTAGTCCGGGTACCGAACTATTTGTTCCTTAAACACGCTACGCGTACCACTTTTTCTATAAAACCCTTCGTGCTTTCGCGGTTGACTTCTGTTCCCAGCAGGGCTTTCCAGCTTGAGCTATCCGGAGAAACTTTGACTCCGGTCTTTTGCTGAAGGTGGAGCCTTTCCATGCCGAAACGCGGGCATTCGCAGACAATGTGCCAGATGTCCTCATCAAGGGTCGGGTCGCAGACACCCGCAGGTGAATCTTTGATCTTAAAACGGTGGAGATAGGCGGCGAAGCCTCCGTGACCAGTAAACGCTTGAACCAAGAAGTTTGTGAGTTTGAGTTTCTTTAGTATGCTGTTCGCATCTCTCACAGTTGTAAAAAACTTCTTGGTTGTCGCACCTATCCCGGATGCCCCGTAGCGAACCTGCCACTGTTCGACCGTGTTTTGTCTTATCGACCTCTTGGCGTAGGACACCGGCACCATGTCATATTGGGGGGCGATCTTTTTCTTAAGGGCTGCTTGCTTTGCCAGTTCGTCTGCTCTCTCGTTTCCTGGCGTTCCAACGTGAGCTCGCAGCCAATAGAACCTGAGATCGGTCCCCGTTGCTCTTGTTTGGGTTGTGGCGTTTTTGATCTCTTGGACCAAGGGGTGTGTCGTGTCCGGTGATTTGAAGAGCTCCAGTGAGGATCTTGAGTCACTGAGGATGCTGTCGCTCTGCGCCTTGTGTTTCCCTGCGATCTGCACTGCCCTGAGTAGAGCGTACAGTTCGGTTTGAAACACGGTGTTATAGGGCGCTAGCTTAAAGGTTGAGTGGCGGATTTCTCTTCCATTCTCCCACCATGTGAGTGCTGCTCCCGTCTGGCCCTCAATTTTACTCCCATCGGCGAAAATTTGAGGGCCTTCGAGGTCGTATCTATCGACCACGTCTTGGTAGAATTCCTCCAAGCAGACGTAGTCGATGGACACAACCCTTGACGGGTCGGTCTCTTAACCGTATTATCGGTCACTAAGCAGCTGGTGATCCTCTAGGTACCCTAAAAGCTGGCAGTTGATAACAGACTCCATTATCTTCGAAAACAGAGAAGTTATGGCTATCGGCCTGTAGTGCGACGGGTTTGAGCGATCACCTTTTTTAGGGATCGGGTGCACCAAAGCTGACTTCCATGAAGTCGGGACTACGCCAGAGGAGTAGGAGAGTCGAAAAAGACGCGTTAGAACCGGTGCCCACTCTGGACCACACATCTTCAACACAATAGGAGGGACTCCATCAGGCCCACTCGACTTATGAACGTTGAGGGAAAAAGTGCTTTACGCACCGAGCTTTGTTGGAACCGGACATCCGGCATACTGCTCTCGCATCGCGGTACGGTCGGCGGTTTGCGTCCCTCCTCATCCAAGGTCGAGTTGGACGCAAAGAGTTTGCCCAGAAGATCAGCTTTCTCGTTTGCGTCCATCGTAGGCCAACGAATCAATTCCCATTATAATTAATTATAATTAATTTCCTTGCTAAGGTTATTAAATCTTCGCTTTTATAGGGTTCGGACTGGAAAGTAAAATATGAATTTTCCGTTTCCTCGTCCAATTGATTTCTATGATTGTAATTTACCTTCAGGTTCTTATATTCTGTTATACTGCGTAATAATGTCATGAAGTATTAACTTTTTATAAAAGTTTTGTAGGTATAATTATGTAGTTTTATTGTAAAGGTCAAAGATTTTATCGATAGGGCCGGGTGTAGGGTCCGATCCCGCATTTGTGGACAGTCTGATATGAATAATTCAACAAAATGGGATACTGTACTGGGTTTCATCGGGGCTTTCCTACAATATTGTTTTACAAACCTTTGTTTAACGTTATTTGTCTGTTATTTCAGATCAGGTACCTTCTTGGAAATCTGCATTGGTACACTATCCAAATTGCTTAAATAGTCCTGCCATATCAGTTTTGGCAGGACTATTTAAAAAATTATACATTTTGTTGTAATAAAATTTCTTCATCTAAAACGAGCCATATTTGTATAATTTATTTATACATTACAATCACGTTCTTAAAAATGGCCTGCTACGATTTTAATGAAATTTGCAATACAGGGGTTTACAGGTGCGAAAAATAGATCTATCAAGTTGTCGTCTTCAGGATATTCCGATTTAAACCCAAGCTTCGCTTGATCTTCGAGGTACTAATTATTAACCGTTTAAAATTAAATTTGTCTAAACCTAAAAGTATTTTATTTAATTATATTTTTACTTAGGTCCGTCTGGTTAACCGCTTAAAACTTGTTACACATTATTTCCAAAATAAGGAATTAATATACTATCAGCCCAGTAGATCCCTTACACCATAGAACTGTGTCATAGTGTCGTTATAAGTAATTCAAGTCGCAAGAAGTATAAATCAAATTGTTTTATTATGTCACTGCAACACCGTTCTAAAGTATGGTGGGTCAAGGTTCCAGGCTGACAGTAAAATCAAAATCAAAATATTTATTCAGTAAATTGGCCACATACGGGCTCTTTTACACGTCGGTAATATAAAGTGAATCTACTAGCGCTTCGGACAAGACCATCATTGCGGAGAAGAAGCACCGCAAGAAACTCCAGCAGAAGGTTATTTTTTCAAACATAAAATACAATAATACTTAAAAGTAAGTTCCATTACAAGGTAATAAAGCAACAAATATAAATTATTAGAACTATCACAAATTCAAAAATTAAAAACATTACAAATAAATGTAAAAATTAAAAATATTCCATGTCAAATACATTAAACTAAAAATAATGACTAGGAGAACATACTTACATCAACATTAAGCCCTACCAGTCCAAACAACTTCGTCGGAGGGTTCTCCAGTGGCGTGTACCGAAAGAACTCATGGTTCCCCCGGTACCACTTCACTGTGTAGATGGGTTTGCCCTGCATGTCCCTGTGGCAGATCAAGGCCACCGTCTTATTGCGAATCACTATAGGAGGCTCCACTAAGAGTTTCACGTCGCGAAAACTGGTAACACCTGCAACAAAAAAAATGCAACCCTGAATTCCAGCTACGTGTCGAATTCTCATGCGATGGGTGTCGTACCATTAATGTATGGCCTCTTTTCTTTTAAATATATTTATACCCGACTGCGCGAAAGAAGAGTAATTTACTCTGTATTACGGACTTGCAAAACAACCCTCATATGGCCAATTTATTGAATAGATATTTATAAATTTGTTATTTTTAAATCAGCCTATTAATAATTATAATATTTGCATGTATGTTTGTTTTTTTTGTGGCGCTCTAAAAACTAAACGCGTGAACTGATTTTCATGATTCTTATGTCAATCAAAAAATTATGACAGTAATCAAAATTGAATATGTAGGCAACATATTGTAAAAAGAAAAAAAGAAAATCGACGAATTATGACAAATGCCGTATCATTCAATAGGTATTTAAAAATCATCGTTTAATCTTTTTTTTTTTTTGAATGATCATTTAGGATTAATGACGATTTAAAGTTGGTTACCAACAGTTGGGTATTTTAAAGCTTGCTTTTTGTTATTGTTATAGAGGCAATATTACACACCCTGTAAAAATATCATCTGTCTACCTATTAGGGTTCGTGAGACAGACCGGTTACGGAAGATTGGTGGAGGCTTAGTAATTGTTAGCACCCTTTGGGTGCGAAAACCTAAAAGAAGAACTCGCGGTTCATTACTTGAACCGGCTAATAAGTAATTTTAATCCGGAATATCTAGGAGTAACCTGAAACTAAACGACTTCTACGCGGACAGAGTTGTGGCCTAAAGCTAGTTAATAATAGATGAGAATAACCACTTTTACATTATACAGGGTGCTTCTGACCTTGGAGCTAGAAATGCATGGATCGTCTCTACTCCTGAAACTGACTCTCTACTCCCTTCTTTTGTTCTGTAAGTTCTTGTTAAAAATATGTCCAACTTAAATTTTATTTTTTTATTACAAGTTAAATGGAATTTTCAATGTACGCGTAGCAATTCTCCATTTTCCTTTAGCCCCGTACCAAGGAAATGTCGCCCCCGTACCATTAGATTGTAATTATGGCCATGATTTAATACACTAATTTTACAATAAGACTTTAACATCAATTAGTTATCTAAACTTAAGTTATTTTTTAACGTTGCAGAACAAACGTAGTTTCGTTTAGCGAATAGAATCGTTGCATTTAAAGTCCAAACGTCAGATAACCTGTATATTTGTTTCGATTTAATTAAACAACCAATCAAATAGGGGCTCTATTCTAATTTGTAAGATTATATTGCTTGTGACATGCTATTGTATTGTTAACGTTGTGATAGCTCTTATATACGTGACAATAAAAACTGTACGACAATATTTCAAAATCAATGTGCCTTTATCGAGTAGAATCGAGGCCCAGCTTAATAACTTGGTGATCTTTGTTTTATAAAGCTTATAAATAATGATTTCAAACGTAACTTCATTGAGATCTCATTTGGCCCACTCAAACATGCTGTTTTTTTTTACACGATAGATTCAATTAATGTACAGCTTTCCAGGTTTCTTTATTCTATTAATACATCGATATAACATTTATTTTTTCATCTTGAACAGTTTTGAGCTCCCGCCGTGGTAGCTATTCAAGAATTCTTTGCAACGCAATATAATAAAGCATTTTTGTTTCTATTACCTAGTTGACATTCTAACCGTTCTCACTGAGCCTCGGGAGACGCCGGGTAATATTTCCATTTAGAAATAGCTAAGCGTCTCATTCGTTGTGGTAACGCAATTTCTTGAGAAAACAGGAAAGTTTTACAAAAGGTCCTCTTATTTCGACTAAATTGATAAGAATTTAAAACTAATTTTGGAGCTCAAAATTATGTCAGTCTTTTTAGGAAAATGTTTAAATGAGCGAAATACAAAAAAGTGTTAGAACACACAAAAAATACCACCTTCCTATTGAAGAAGGTTTCCAAGGTATTATCCCCCTTATATATCCCCCTTATTCATAAACACACTACTAACCTATTTTAGTTAAAGTACGAAGGCTTAAATTAGGGCGTTTGACAAGTGGTTTTTACAACCTAAGTTGACTGTCATTATGTTCTTTATATAATTGCAAAATTTAGGCTATTCGTGGTTCTTACGATTGTCGTGTTACATGGTCTTCCGATCGTTCGGAAGACCAGGAATCAGACGTTGAAAAAAAAATGGAGAAACAGAGACAGCAAATAGAAGGTCAGGGTGAAGTTATTTATTTAGCACTAGCCTTCTACACACAGAATTAAAATATACACAATTGAAAGAATAAAGTCCCTAATGTCACCAGGGTAAGGTTCAAGATTACTGTGGTAAGGGCGAAAGTAGTTCCTCCGGGACTTCTCTTCCTCTAGCTCACGTCCCGGAATCGCCAGATCAGGGACACCGCTTGCGCTGCACTGCGTAGAGTTGATGCAGCGCCCCTAGTAGTACACGGTAGTTGATGGCCCTGAGTTGGGACCCGTAAGTACTAGTACAACCCTCCGATTCTTCGGAAGCGGAATCACGTAGTAAAGTAGGAGGATTCTTGAGGCGTAGGGCCCAATTTGGCCCTACTCAAAGTCGAATTTTAGTGTAAAAAAAGATAGAGGCTTCTCGGAGTCCGACTTGACTCCGTACCAAGCTAACTTTTGAGTCTTTAAGTTTTCACTTTTCAAACTGAGAGAAGGCTGGTTGCTTTGGTCAAAGCCACCGTTTATATACCCTGGTGATCTAACTTTTTAATTTACAAATTCTAAATTCATAAAATTCCTAAAATATACATGCCAGATATTAACACCATGGAAAACCATCGTTTTAACTCCATGGTCCAGTATAACCCTAAGATATCTCTGCCCGTTGTCTTGACAACGAAAATAACAACATTGTGAGATACACTGCAGAATTTTACATAATCATAAGAAATATGCGTCCGCATAGACAGTCGGTCCAACTGTAAACAATATCGTAGGTACGATATATTAATATTACATGGTGCAAATAGGTACACGGGTAATTTTTTCAATAATAATAGCTTATGTCATAAAACTCATGAACTAGAATTAAAATGGATAAAATATACAGATTAAAGGGACATTTAATTAATAAAGCAAAGTTTTTATATGGAATGGTGAAAATAAAACCGCCAAGTTATCAAAACTTTCCGAGAGAGCGTTTTTCAACTGCCCTCTCTAGAGAAATCAAGAGCATTCAATTCGTTTACTAATTGTAAAGTTGAGGAAATAAGTCTTCACTTGGTTTTTCCCGTACGCATTGAGGTATATTAACTAGAGAAGCAAATGTCAATCAAAAGCGACGCATAAAACGTGCCAACTACTAATAATCGCGACGTAGCTTTGAAACCAATAATATTTGAACAAACAAACTATATCTATCTCTTTTACAATAATACACTAGTAAAAAGCAGTCATATGGAATAGACAAAGATGGCGAGCTCACCTGATATGAAAAGTTCAGTGTTGCCTAGAACATGAAATTTTCCCCCAAAAAATCGAGTAAATTCTTTGATAATATGAATCGTTACAATTAATACATTGTTTTAATATTTCATTTTGTTTCATTTCTCGCTTACAAGAATGGTAGTAATAAAATTACAATTATTTTATTTGACGACGTCGTAGCCTATCGGTAGTGACCCAGCCTATGAAGCTAGCGGTTCCGGGTTCGATCCTTGGTTTGCCAATGGTTTCCTTTACATTTTTTCTTCCTTATTTAGTTATTCGACTGATTGTTTCCAAAATCGATCTAGGGATGTGTGTGGTCTCCGACAGAGAATCAGTTGACAGATTGGGAAAAGTAGCCGCCATCTTGAACATTTTAGTTATTCGACTGATTGCTTCCAAAATCGATATTTGGGGATCTGTGTAGTCTCCCACAACGAATCCGTTGACAGATTGTGAAAAGTAGCCGCCATCTTGAACTTTTTAGTTATTCGACTGATTGCTTCCAAAAATCGACATCTGGGGGACCTGTGTGGTCTCCGACAACGAATCCGTTCACAGAATTAGAAAAAGTAGCTGCCATCTTTAACTTTTAGGTTATTCGACGGATTGCTTCCAAAATCGATGTCTGGGGATCTGTGTAGTCTCCAACAAGGTATCCGTTGACAGAATGTGAAAAAGTAGCCGCCATCTTGAACTTTCCAGTTTTTGGGCGGAATTCTTTTAAAGTCGATATTTCGGATCTGTGTGGTCTCCTATAACTCCCGAAATTGACACTTGAATGACAACTTAATAGCTTTAAGGCACCCCCTTAAAGCTATATATATATATATAGACGAGGTATTTTTGAACATTTTTAGCTGTATATGTCTTAGACGAAATTTGGTAGTTTTTCTTTTATTGAAAATTTAAGGATTTTAAAGAAAATATCCAGAATTTGATAGTTACGTGTTAAGAATAAGCGTTGCCTTGTAAACAAAATAATTTATTTTGGATAGTTTAATGTCTATTGGACAAAATTAAACAAGTTTTAAGCGTCTTTATTGTATTAAAACTAAAATGGAAGCATTCGAAATTATTAAAAATGTTTCAGATTTTGGATCAGTCATTTCTGTGCCTAAAAAAATTAAAAAAAATCTTTTGTTCTTTCTTTTAAGGTCATTCACATCGCTTGCCAAATCTGATTCTTTCCAGGCAAAATTTTCAAATGGCAGGAACGGGCTAGTAAAATCATAGTAGTTATATATTTAATATTTATAGCTTTATATAATGCTAGACTAAGTAGTACCATTGTAATAAGAAATATGTTTAAAAAATGACTGACTGCTGAGTTTCTTGCAGCGTTTCTTCTCAGCAGTGGTCTTCTCTTAGAAAGCGGTGGTAGATTCTTGACGTGTAAAAGTGCCCGTGCGGCCTACTTACTGAATAAATTTCTTTTATCTTTTATCTTTTATTTAGGCGCGAAATTGAAATACCCATAGCGCGAACCCTTAAGGTGGAGTAATATTTTAACCACATTTACTTGCTCTGTACTTGCTAAAACGTTGGCACCAACGTACAAATTACAAGCGGAAGTCTTATTCTAGCTAAAGGAGTTAGAAAGAGACTTTCGCTTGTAATTTGTGACTTGTAGCTTCGTGAAAGGAGCCTCAGATATCGATTTTGCTCTAACTGGCTGAAATACAACAAAGAACAATTTTTTTAATTTTACAAAAATTTAAAGGACATTCCTTACGCTCATTTGAAAAATAGGTATTTATCTAGAAAAGTAGGCCTAGCTTCTTTACTGCTATATATGTATGTATATATATACTGTGGTTTTGAGTTGTTGAGTTTGATTGTTTTCGTTAAAGTTAAGAACTCTAAATATCTAGATATAAGACTACACCGCACCACTATTAAGTACGTAAGTTGTTAATGTTCAAGCAGCAGTCAAGTTAAGCGCCCACAAGTGTAAACGTTAAGAAACGTTAATTATTATAACTACAGAGTTAATTACTATCGAAAATATTGAATTCCCCCGAAAACTCGGGGATATGAAACAATGCTTTACTTGCAACACTGGGCCTATAATAATAATATCTGATATTTTATTAAAGTTTTATTGTTAATTACATTAATTTAGATACAGAAACAATGTATTAACCTGTGAAAAGTAATTATTTGTGCCTTAGTGTGTCTTTCAGACTTTGATAAGCACTGTTTCACCGCGAATTTCCCCATTTCTCGCAGCTTCTTTTACGGTCGGCGTCCGTTTGACAACTAACTTGACAAATGGCTGCTATGAGTCTGCAGGCTCATCTGAAGTGTCACGGGTTATGCGTGGTTACTGCCCCTCTAGTTAATTAATATACCTCAATGCCCTTACCTGTCAAATTTGACGTTGACATGCTTACATATTTTTATTATGGTAAAATGGGGTGGTTTAATAATATACCGCTATTTTCCAAACCCTTCTGGAAAGACTCAATTGACTTGTGATTGTTTAGTCACTGAATTATATAATGCGGGCTCCACATGCTGGCTGTTTGTCACAAACACCGAACACGTTCCGAACACCGACTACAAACAGCCAACACAAACACGCATCCCCATGCTTGGCGAACGTGGTAGTACATTCCGGATTGGCAAACACGTTCCTTTGATTTGTGGAAAAAACCGACACCAACGCCGATCACTGGCGAACACAAACACAAACAGGCAAACACCCATCCACATGTTCGTGTTGGCTGTTTGGTGTTCGCTGTTTGCCATTGTTTGCCAAGCGTGTGGACGGCGCATAAAAATACCTACAAGAACATACTAGTATTCTACAATTAAGTAAGTATGTCATAATTTTTTTTTTTTAATTTATGTAAGTCACGCAAACATAGGTTTTATAAACCGTCCTTGGTTCTGATCAAAGACCAAATTAAAAGTATTCCTAATTTCGCTCGCTAATTTGTTCGCACGGCCTACCACCGCCGCCATTATTTTCTCATCTTTCCTACCCTATTAGCTAGCTCTTTAGTTGCATTTTCACTTGCTCAGCTTGAAGTAAAGACGGGTTTATCGTTTTAAAACACATCAGTCGCCACGCCATCCAACTGCAGGAAGAATCAAAAACCGAAAATGCCAGGTTAAGCGATAATAACGCTCGCGAATCGATTCCGCTCCAAGCGAGCGTTTACGAAAAACCTGGTTAAGAATCATAATTAACCGGTACTGCCTTTAGTCATTTTGTTTTACACTTATTGAAATATTGAGCGTAACCATGCTAATCACAATGTTATAATGGTCATTATGCAACTATCATTACGACGGCAACGCTTATTAAAAACCTGTAATAAACGCTTAATGGTGTTCGGTTGCATTGCTGTAAAATAACAAAAAAATAAGCAGCTGTTCATAAGTACCTACGCAATCAAAATAACAATTTGTAAATAGTTTCGTACGTGGTTGTTTATAACTAAAGTACTACGTTATGCAGACCGCGAACCCTTGATGGCAAAAACATGTTGCGGGTTAATTCTCGGCTTTGCTCAAACCAATGAATGTTGAACGATTTGATCGCATATCAGGATTAAAAATACGTTGGTTGAACAACTCATGTAGACGAATCCATCAATTTACTTAGCACTAGAATGGTAGCGGTGCAATTTAGAATCGGCATTTCATATTTTAAGGTTGGTATACACATCGACACAGGACATACATCAGATACAAAGTCTTGACATAAACGTCCTAGTGCGTTAGCGATAGCTAATTTTTGTTTGACGATGTAGGTACACACACCATTTCATACTATGGCAACTTAGTACATTTGAGGTGGTTCGCTTTTTTTGTTTTTTTTTTATATATGACACAACTACTATGGCGCGTGGATTAAGCAATAATAGACTCTTGGTCAACAGTGTAAGCGCTTTGACGTGCGCTTTATTAATTGTGTCGTACGGTGGCGCTATCTTCATTTTATGGCGAACAAACTTAAAGTCAGTGTTGCCGATGGAGTAAAAAAAACGCTCTTTAGGAACCAAACAAAAACGTAAAAATAATGCAAAAAAGAAAATTTATTTACTTTTGTTATTTTGAAAAATATTATTATGCTTTATGAAAATGCAAAAATATATAATTTATAAAAGTTTGTATTGAATCAATATGACAACACAATAAGTAAATTGTATATCTTGACATTTTTTGACATTGTCCAAAGAAAAATTCTTGAATTAAATTGATTTTCAGCGAGAAATACAATAATAAATAATTTCAAATTATTGCATGAAAGATGTCTTTTACGGCGTGCTGCGTACCGGACCGTATACGGTATTTCACTACACTTTGAGCAGTGACCAATATGGATGTAAGGAGCTTGTAGATGGTAGGCAAGCATGTTATCTGTCGGTAGTTTTTTGGTTCCGCGGAGTACCGCTAGTAACCAGACCAGACTTGTAGAGCAGGAAGGTGACACCAGTTGTTAATAAAGGTGGCAAGGAACCAAGCTCAAGGGTTATTATTATGATTATTATCATCCTAATTAGGTACGTTAATTTGTTTTGAAAACTTGTCATCATTCAATTGTTGCCCCAAATTCTGTTCTTGTTATGGATTTTGCATGTACTTTGTAAACCTTTGTGTACCTACTCAGTTTAAACATAATAAGCTTAAATGCAATAAATGATTTATTTATATATTCATATGTTTACATGACATGTAATTAGTTGGATTCCTCGAGCTCTGGAAATAAATAGGTACACTGCGGCCACATCTATGAGATTTGAAAAAGTAGTTAGTTATTGTACATACAGTATCTTTTTTTTTTATGTAAAAGAGAGATGCCAGTAGATATGACCGCAGCATTAGTAAGACCCTTTAAATATATGATCCTCACAGAGTTATTTATAATAGCTTTTTAAAAACTATTTTGAAATCGTTAAAGGTACTATCTTTTTTTTTAGAACTTGGTGAACTTATAATTTTGTCGTTTTTGAGGGATCCTATATTCAGTGGACGTCTTTCAGCTGAAATGATTGTCTTCTTCTGACTGGTTTATATACCTATAAATAAGAACTGATCAGGCGCGGCGGCGCGGCGTACTAATTAAAAGCTCGTCGCTTTTGCGGATGACGCCACTAGATGCCTATTCGTTTTATTATTATTATTAGTTCCTAATATACAAATCGTTCCGCGAAAGAACGATGAGTTAAAAGCGAAATGATATTGTAGTTGCGCTAATTTATTCAAAAAAAGTGTATTTCGTAGACTACGTTAATGTCAACTATTTTCTTTGGAGTTTATCAGTTCTCAATGTAAATCATTGCCATCACGCCTGGTTCGTTCTTTTTTGCAGTACTTACTCTAAATCAAACTTTAACCTCTTTTACATAAAACGTTATAAATAACGGTGTTTAAAGCCATAATAGTTAATATGTGCCAACAACGTGTCTTAACTATTATTGGTCTTTAAGTACCTGTTGTGTTTTTGTATGAATAAAGGGGTGGCGAATAGCTTACGTATGTGGTTTTTTATAAGCACATGCTTACACACACATACGCATAGAATTAGTTCCATGAACACGAACTAGATGGCAGAAGTTACGACACAAACGTCACGAACAGAAAAAAACGCAGAGTTGCCAGTCTATATCCCAGTATACAATAGTAGTCTTTGCACCATTTTACACTCGAGTGTCAAGTGTCGCTGTGTATTCACTTACCTTTATGCTTTTGTATCGCTGCATTGAAAAGGGCGGCCTATGTTTAGGGTTCCGAAGTCAATCTAAGAACCCTTATAAATAAATAAATATCAGGGGACAATGTCACAATGTTATAGTTTTGCAATGTACGTCTGTCTGCGTTCTAACTCTCTCTGAGTAAGTCTTGAGTAAGTCCATATTTATTAGAGAAATAAGTCCATGGATACTACACTAGGTGACGAAAATTGTGGGATTAGAGAGTATAATTGTCTTGTTGACTAAACAGAAGGACATGGGAGCTCAACGCTGTACGAGATGATTGAGTCAACAAAGCGTAAAAGACAGTTATCCCGTGATCACGACGACAATTGCAAAATCGTAGAAATATTAAACCCCGCCAAGCAGCCGCTAATTGCAGTAAGAACCCGTTTATTAACTTTAGTATTATGAATAATACCAACTTTAGTTTAAAGGAGCGTGTTAACGAACGTTTAAAGCAAAAAAAAAATACGCAAGAAAATGTTTTTCCCTCAAGTACGAGTATCTACCAAACAATAATTATTTTCATTTTTTTCGTATTACTTTGTAGTCAAATAATTTTTAACTTCTTCAAGTAACCTTTTTCATTAAAACCGTCATGACCGGCGGGAAAACAATTTAAAAAGGAAATGATAATATTTTTTATCAAAGCATGTACATTTTGTACGGTCTTAGTAAGCTAGGGGGAATAAAATTCTCATTCGTCACGACTGTCACGTCGAAGTTCTAATTTCGCTTTATGCCAATCAAAACACAATTTTTTTTGCAAAATAATAATGATTATTACAATAGCCTGTAAAAAACCTTAATAACAATCTCGAACGAAGGCTTGCAACACATTCCCGCACAATCCTACACGCACACGTTGTGGGTCATTTGGGTGCTATAATCCTTTAGAGAGGTGCACTCCTTCGTCGCCGCTGCCTTGTTCTACATATAAATTAGAACGAAATGCCACACTATGCATTGAAATACGTGCTCCAAGAAAAACTACCGGCATCACTTGTTAATTGATTCCCTTATCCAAATAACTTAATGAATAAAGGGGAATTATAAATTATGGTACTAATTATCGAGTGATCGGATGAGGGGATCGGATTGGGTTAACTTGTAGCTATTGTAAATGTAATAAAAAATAGCTCTTTCATTCAGCTCCTACATAATTAACTCGAGGAGCCGGGAAGGCCATACCAATTGCACCTTACACTGATTTATTTAAACTTAATGTGTTAATTATGAATTATAAGGTAAAGTCTAAACCATAACTCGTGAGACAACTTTGACAACTCATACCTCATTTCACGTTAGTAAATTACTAGTGATTCAATTGCTGTGAAGTTAGCTCTGCGTCGCTTTAGCCTAACGCACTCGCAATCACAATCGGCTTAAAAGTGGAACAATTGTTTTCATTTTGTAAGCAGACACGAAACGAAAACGATTGCGAGTGCGTTAGGCAATAAGGCCCGCAGGCCTTTCGCGTAACTCACTCGCAATCGCGATCGGCTTCAAAACAAAACAATTGGTTTCATTTTGTATGCAGACAAGCCTTCGATTTTCAAAATGAAAACGATTGTGATTGCGAGTGTTGTTACGCGAAAGGCCTGCTCTTCCCTTCAATCTCAAAGTTATCTTATGGATTATAGTTTCAACTTTAGGGGTGTTGCGGATGCATATTTTTTCACATGAGGATGCAGATGATTTGAGACTTCCATTCGCGGAACACGATGCGAATGCCTTATTTCCGCATTCGCATCCTGTGTTCCGCGAATGGATGTCTCAAAAGATAATTTAGGGAAATTACATAGATGAGTTAATAAAAATTGTGTGTGGTTTATTATATTCCTGAAAAAAGATTTTTTTTTATACATTATATTAAATAACCTTTATTACTAGATGTCGCCTGAAATAAAAATTATTTCGAGGTTGTCATAATGCAACTCTTTCCATAGGTAAGCTTGATAAATTGTGAAAAATTGACTTAGTCCTAGCGATACGCCAAAAAATGCTGCAAATGGTGTTAAAGTCATGAAAATTGGAACGATTGATCTTTAGGCCATAAAAATCAATTTGACCCGTGGCACGGAAAAAAAACAAAAAAGGAGACGAGTTATGACGTCATCTTTATTTTGTATGGGTTTTTTTTTTTGTTCTGAAACCTATCGTGTGTGGTATTTAATGAAAGGGCTTACTAAGCCGATTCTAAAACTATATCACATCATTATATTTCAGTCACTTGTTTTAAATTAAAATTAAAATCATTTTCAAAACATACCAAGTTTGGGCTCATCCAGATATGATACGGTTGAATAATTATTTGTAAAACATACCTAAAATGATACGTAATACCCACATTTCTAACCCTAAGACAGCAATTTTGAAAATATTTACATTTAGTATTTTTTTATAATTTTTTTATATTATCAAATCACAAGTAGTTGAAACATGAATAAAAAGTTCAATTTTAGACACTGAGGATGATAAATACTAATGCGAGAGGAGTTATCAATCATATTTATCTTATTTACTAGCTTTCGCTCACGACTCCATCCTCGTAGAAGGCGTTTATCGCTGCTCCCTCGGGGACGTCCAATTTTCCGGGATAAAAACTATCCTATGTCCTCCGTATCCTCGTCTTAAGTCACATATACCATGAGCAATAAGGGTAATAAACGACAAAGAAAGGAAATTGAGAAGAGCGGATTCCTAGAAAACAGAATGCTAGAATATTAAAGTCGGTAAATAAAGGCGGGAAACACGGGACAATGAAACAAGAGGGTCAATTAAAAAGGCGTAGATTAAGCACTAAGTGGCAAAGAAAATGAGGGTTCACTAATGTTTGACCAAAAAACGTTTCACCAAATGATTCATTTCACAAACATATCATTTGACAAACCTTTATTTTTTCCGAAACTGTAAATATTTCAGGATTTTTAAAAAACAAACCTAACCTAACCTATAGGGTTCTACACGATGGTCCTGAAATAAATCCTGAAATATTTACAGTTTTGGAAAAAATAAAGGTTTGTCAAATGATATGTTTGTGAAATGAATCATTTGGTGAAACGTTTTTTGGTCAAATGAACGGACCCCGAAAATGAGAGCTAGGCTAAGTGTTGATGACAAGGTTAGGAAAGATAAGGCTTATTGTTTACCTGCTTTACCTCGTACTGTAGTTTTATATTACATCATTTATTATCTAGAATATCTTTTTGAGAGCAGTAACTATTAGATAAAAACCCCCGATGAGCCCTTTTTATAGAACTGATAAATGGCCCAACCGATTTTCATGATGTCTAGCTAAGAACCACCGCTTTCAAACACATTCAAATCGTTTCACCCGTTGAATAGCTACGGTGCTTGAGATAAAACTTTTAGGTGCAGTTAGTCATGATCATGGAATGTCATAGTGGTCAAAAATCACGGGAAATAAGACATTTTATGTTGTCATTCACAAACTGTTTCAAAGAACAAGCTACCTGAACCACTCTCCAAATTGACCAAGTTAATAAATATGTGTGTATTTTTGACGAATTATTTAAATGATGAATACTAAGTTAAGAAAATGCAAGTAAGTAGTGGTTAATCGGGTAATTTATGTTTAAGACCACGCACATCTTTGTAATAAACTTTGCAAAGACATACAATTTTAACTATCAGTTTATATTTTTAACGAGCCGTGGTAAAATTCCGTTTACTGTAATAAATTTTTAAAAACGGTTAGATTTCTTATTTAAATAATTTCAATGAATGCCAGGGGTTTTATATGTACGTACGTACCTATTATGAATTAAAAGTTCACGGCGCTTCATTTTCCGCTTTATGGAAGCAGGATATGAACTTCGTGCTAAAATGAGGATTAATTGTACCAAAGATCCCAAAGGATCAAGGTGTATTTGACATGGGAGTCACAGCAACCGCTTGTGAATACATCGTTTTAAACTTTACGATATTTTACCGTATTTTGAGACATAATCTTATTACTTAAGCAGAGCCTGGCGAAGTGTCCTCGTGGCCGAAACGTTAATTTTTTCACCAAATTCACATAAGGTAGACGTCCGAGTACTCGAAATTTCAAAAGAAAATATTTACATCGACACAAAACATTTTCATGTGGAGATGTGACCTTTGTTAAATGGAGTTTGTTTTATATGGTGACTATATCAAAATTTCACATAATGAAAAATAAATGTTAGTCAATCGGATCGTGTCGTGTCGTGTCGGATCGGATTGTGTCAGGTGCTTTTTATGGTAAATAAGATTTTCACTGTTTCATATTGTTTTTGTTGAATATCGCACATTTACATCACATTTATGTTCAATAAAACCTCACCAAATACACGGCTGTCTCTTGCGGGATTTTATTGAAAAACGAAATTATGTTTTTACAAATAAAACACTGTTTGATTTATGTTCGCTGTAACTGGTATTTTAGAGCCAAGTAATTAAGTGTTTTACCCTACTTATACTAAAAGCATATGAACTTTTTACCGTTATTACTACTCTTAAACTTTGAACGGATCTTCATTAAATCTCTAATTGAAAAATCGAAACTTTGGCCAAATTCCAGGCGTACCCCTTCAATCTGCTATAAATAATAAATCCTTTCACATTATATAGTTTTATTAGTCTCGTCAACTTCTTAATTTGTAACGTGTTACTCGTTACATATTTAAAATAACTAATTGTAAGTAGGTTATTAACAAAAGTAACTTGTTTAATTAGCCTCCTTTCTCGTATGTTTTAGCCTGTGGTAATTTTTACGCTTTCTTTTCAGGAAAGTAAAGCTAGGTTTACAGGGCGACTATTCGATCCGATATTTTCTCGCATACGGTTTTACACCTATACGAGGCGAGCGTTCACACGGTGCGATGTCCATTCGGTTTTCTCACGTATGCGCGGTCTTCCCGTATAATACGTGCCCGGTGTTCGAGAAACCAGTTTGCTCGGTTGAACTATACATAATAAAAAAATGTGTCAAACACGAGATTTTCCCCCACAGACGTCGTGTGGACGATTTTCAAAGTTGCCATACAAATGTTGTTGTCATTCGATATACGAGACATATGTACGGTATACGAGAAAAATTACGCCGTGTGAACCTAGAATAACACTCTAATATTAAATACGTCTGTCGACACACACTGCCGAAGTTTGCTTTGTCAAAGGGCAAACTCCGCAATATTTTACAAGACCCTGATTTATACTGCTCTGTCACTCGAACTTATTCGAGTTTAAGCATCGTTACACAAACTCAAAGTTAAAACTCTTGAGTCTACTGTGTTACAAAAACCGGTCGAGTGCGATTCAGACTAGCGTACCGAGGGCATCGTATCCCTGCACAGTAGGTACGTATTATTTTATGAACAAAAAAAGACTTTATTTACATCCAACTAAGTACAGAATTCAACATTAATACAATTAAAAATTAAAACTAAACGTATTTAAATTAAAATTAAACTAAGCTACTCGAATATTAAAGACTAGCTTCTGCCCGCGACTTCGTCTGCGTAGATTTCGAAATCGTTATTCCAACGGGATTTTTTTAATTTTCCGGTAATAAAAGTAGCCTATGTGATAATACAGAATAATAAGCTATCTTCATTAATTCCGTAGCCAAAATGGCAAAAAGGAACCCTAATTGTTTCGTCATGTCTGTCCGTCCGTTCCGTATAGGTATCACAGGCTTTTTACTCGAAAACTCCAAGAGGTAAATGAATGAAATTTTGAGTAAAGGTGTCTTGTAGAAGCCGTTACTTAGTTTGTTAGATAAATAACAAAAATAAATATTTCTAGGGGGGCAGTCCATACCTGTAATGTAACAGAAGATAAAAAATTTTTTTTGACCGTATGTCATCGTCTGGCACAAATTTCGACAGTTCTTTTGAAAATACTAAGTTTCTTCTGATTAGGTGAATATTTCCGGAAATAATCGCTCCGAAAGTTTCAAACATTGTATCCCGCCCCCTTTATCTTTTAAACCGTACCTATGTCTTAAAATAATGATAAAAATCACAAAGGTAACGCTTAATCAATACTTTCAAAGAAAAATATTTTCAATATGATCGGATATACCATTTTTGAGTTAGGTATGTCCTAAAAATTGCGCTTCTACACAAAAGGACGTAAGTGCCATGAAGTTACGCTCTTTTACTGGTGCACTTTTTTGAGATAGTTTTTGTGTAGCAACGGCTTCGAAACCCTACATTTAGCATGGTCAGACATGCTCTTGCCCGGTTTTTAATCATTTTTACTGTTATCAAGTTCAAAATCCAGTTTCTTTTTAATTTAATTTAATTAATTGTAACAATATGTTTCGCAGTATAGATTTTTTACTCCAACCGGCCAAATTTCTTTTTATTACTGTTCATGTATTGCCACAATTTTATTAATTAACGGACCGCCGAAAAATAAAATGACTGCCCGTTTTTTTCCAAACGATCATACTTAATAACCGCCCTAAATTAAATACCTAACAGCCGTGCCGTAATTAAACAATATGCCTTGAATAAGTCGTGAAAATGGCGGAAAAACTTCGGAAATATAAACTGAACATGTCAACGCTGTCAACGTCAATCTGACACCGCTGCTTTTGACATAGAATAACAAAACAGAATGTACAAAGCCTATCCCATGTTGTAAGAGAAGCCAAAGGAGAAATAAAATAATTAATTAAACAATAAGGCCTTTACACGGCACAGTTTGGACCGCGGGAAACGCCACGCGCCATTCCGCGCGCCAGTCCGAACGGTAGGTTTTTTACTATTTTACTAAATATTACCGTTGCATTTACACGTACGGTTCGGAGCGAAGATTGGAATGGCGCGTGGCGTTTCCCGCAGTCCGAACTTTACGTGTGCAGGCCGCTAATTACTAATATAGAATAATATTTAATGTTACTAACAATTTATGGAACTCTATGATCCTGAAATAAATAAATTTATACAAAAATGTTTGCGTTATTAGGGTTAGTTTATGCAGTAGGTACTGTTTTTTTTACTACTACTAACGAATTTATTTTTTTATTTCAAAATCTGATTGATAAACAACTAACACCCAAAAAAAATAGGTATTTGTGACATACGCTATAGATGTGAAATTATAAAGTTTCTCTTTTTACTTTAATGCTGCGGATCCCAAAGTAGTGAATTAGTAATGATCTAAATTGGGGTCCCCTTCGTTTTTTCGGAATAATTGCATAAGGCATAATAACTTTAAGCATAAGTACGCATACGGTGTAGTATTGCTTAGCAGAAATCATCACGCATCATATTTGTTGATCGAATAATCTTAATGCATAAAATTCATGAGTCGAATGTTGGTAACGAATAAATTATGATGCAGAATAATGTTTTGGAATAAACATTTTAAACTAAAACTAATGCTAAGCATGAAAATAAGGCAGGAAGAAGTTCCCGGCTTATATAAAAAAAAACCTAACAACCTAACCTATCCGAGTCGCTTCTGCCCTGACCCATGTTGCTCGCTTGCTACGCTCGCTCCCATTACGCTACACAACATTTTATACGATTTGACCATTATACTTAACGAAATTTTATTCGTTATGAAATTCGGTCTTACCAACAGTTTACAATATAAAAATCTACCGAACAATCATTCGGATATTTACCAATGTGTTTTCTATGATGTCAACATTCGTCTAAATAATATAAGGTATAATAAATATGTTATGCCAAAGTCGTTTAGGACACTAAAATTGCAAAATCAAAGCTAAGTTAAAATAGGAGATTGGTTGTCCAAATATTGTCTTCGTTATAGATTCTAACTTTAACTCTCGATATTAAGCGTTAAAACAATGGTTTCTAACAATAACGTGACACCGTTAGTTTCAATCACAATGTCGCTTCTTTAACGTTAATCAATGGTCGCATGCTTTTTTGTCTTGATCGGTCCAGTTATGGCAGGGATATGGTTGTCCTATTCTTTGATGTCGCATTATCATGGCGTCGCATTTATTGCAACAACAAATTGGAACAATTTATTTTGTCAAGTTTCTATGTAATAAACGGAGAATAAAACTTTGATATTTGTAATCACCCAAATTAATTGACGGCCCTCAAATAGGGTTTTACAGAAATACCTAGATTTTTTTAAATCTTGTTTGTGATTTATGGACCATCGTAAAACTAAAGCGTCCCACGGACTAACAGGTCAACGGCCACTTTTAGCTTGACAGTTCACCGTATTAGAACACGAACTGTCAGGCGGCCGCCCATCCAACGCAGCCTGACAATCTGATAATCTGTGGGAGCCTTAAATGCGAAAATAGTAAATGTTCAACTAAACAGTAAAAGACAGAGAGAGAAAGGTGACACCGTTAGTTTGTATTGCAACGTCGCTTTTGACGTTAATCTATGATCGCGTGCTTTTTTGTCTTGATCGCTCCAGTTATGGGAGGGATATGGTTGTCCTTATCTATGAGGTCAAATAACATGGCGTCACATTTGTGACAACAACAAATCGGAATAATTTATTTTGCCTCTATATTACGTTTTGTACATTGAAATTTTAAAAATCCTTGAATTTGGTTTCTATGTAATAAACGGAGAATAAAACTTTGATATTTGTAGGCACGTATATTAATCGACGGACCCCGAATAGGGTTTTAAAGAATTACCTATAATTGGACTTATTTGATAATTTCTTAATTGTTTTAACTTTAATCGAGAAATCCTGAAATAGGTATAGCTTAATTTGTTACGAAGAGAAAATATACAAAGTTTCAAGTGACCAGCTCAATCCGGTAATTTTTTTCCATACTAACTTTGACCCCTCTTTTCCCCCCCTTTTGTTATCTTATCTTATTTTTTTAATACATATGAACCTGGTCACCGTTTATTGAAACCTTTTAGTGAAAACCACATTAAAATTGGTTCAGTGGTTTTCAATTGATGCGAGGAGAAACAAAATTAAACAGACAAACAGACAAACAGACAAACAGACAAACAGACAAACAGACAAACAGACAAACAGACAAACAGATAAACAGACAAACAGACAAACAGACACCAAGTCTAAAAATTGTAGAAACGTGTTCTGCTGTTCATTCTGAGGGCCCCTATAGTATTTTTAATTTTTTATCTCGAATGTACAGATTTTTTCCCTTCTACAACTTTATTATATGTACTCGTATAGATATAAATCATAATCACCACTATAAAAAGAACACCCCCTCTAGCAGGTCCGCTCGCGGCATGGTCCCCATGACACTGGCTGCATTACCTCTCTGGATAGCTAGCCCAATCCTTTGGGAGAGGTAAGCACCAGCTCTAGGATCTCCGGAGGATTCTATGAGCCGAGAGGACAGGGCCTTAATAAAGCTTTTCATATCAGCTGACCAAGGTCCCATGGTTTCCACTGCAAGCGCCACAAATTCGTAATTATTAAATAATGACGAATATTTGCGGCGCTTGAGTATTTGGGCCTGATCAGCTGCTGCACCGGCCCGATTACGGGTTGACTGGACGTAGGAAAGGGCGAATGTGTCAACGCACGTCGCGTCCCACACCAGTGCCCTACCTAGTTTCCACGGCACCAATGTAGCTCCGTCTGGTCGCTTGCCATCGTCTCTATGCAATCCTGCAGGTTCCAGGACAGCTGGTACAGATGCAGTGGCAAGCTAACGACGGATCAGACATTAATTGTGCCATGACGGTTCAAACGGCCGGCACTTCTGAAGCATGAAAGGCCATCTCGTCCCAGCTCACTCACTTCCTTCCCGCACGCGCAAGTATGAGGTTCACAGAGTCTAGCCCCAAGCCGCAAGTTTATTGCTATGCGCAAGCTGCTTGGGTCCAAGACTGTGCCTATATTGCGGGAAGGAAGAGCGTGGAGCCAGTGACCTGATTCGTCTGCTGAGACAGCGAGGAGACGGGCGCGACCTGAATCGTCCGGACTATTTTCTATGAGTGATGCATGAATTGATATGAGGCGAGGTGTATCCCATGCTCTCTGGATATGCCTCTTGACTGGCATATCCACTCCCGGACACGACTCACACCAAGCATCCCTAGCCTCCACGAGGTTCGCAATCTCAACGTCAAGTATCTGTGGGTGATTTAAGATTTTATTATTTTCAGATTTCAATTCGATTTCTGATTGAATCAACACGAGCTCAACGCACACTTGACCATTTTTAAGTATTTGTTGTTTTCCAATTTTGTCGCTTGTATGTTTTACCGTTTTTACGATACAATAAAAAAAAACGTTGGAATAAAACGTTTCTTCTATTTACTCCATTTATCATCTCACTTTCTTTATATTTTTTATGGCGACTTGACGAACAGCCCTAAAAATTATTGATATTCTAGAACGACTGGTAAGAATAACAAACTAAGAAACTGTTGCTGTTACTGGACCTTACGTCAATTTAAATTATTTATTAATCTAACACCAAAATAACTTCGGCAAGCCCATTGAGCCTTCGACGTTATAAGAATTTTCCAAGCACGTTTGCACCGACCCTGATCCAAATGCTTTCATATCAATACGCCTCTCCAAACATTCTGCACGTAGCTCAATGTGTATTCTACCATCATATCGTGATACAGCTTTATTTGCTATACGTAACGAAGCAAGCCCCCGGGACACTAGAAATTATTACGGCCGACACGAGCATTCAAATTGAATCGAGATAGCCGGATTCAATCTGAGTAGGTGATTTATATTCAGAAGATATGTCTTTTCTTGAAGAAAGTATACTCTGCGGTTTTGTAGTTTTTGGCTAGTTCCGAATTGCGGAAAGGCGAATGTGAGTAAATAATTTTGCGCAAGTGGCATATACCTAGCACGGAAACGCGAAACAATTTCCAATATTCCGCTTTGTTCTATTTCATATCGTTTTCAAAACCTTATTGTTTTTTTATACGGTCGCTTTTACCGTCAATCAAAGCTTTGAATTTTTTTACATTATGATAACAATTTGGCTATAGAAAAAAAATAGAGGACTTTGTTATTATTGGATGGTTGATGTTGCAATACGTAATAGATTTTAAATCAGTAATTTTAGATAACGTCGACGATCGACAATACGATAGAAAGTTAAAAGCAATAAGGTTTTACCGTGAAGAATCTCGGCCCAGTAACTGTTAACTAGATCATTCCACTGCACTATTACTCTTTGTTTATATTCACTCTTTTACTATTTTCATTTTTATTGTTCTCCTCCTGTTTCTCCTGAATTACTTAAAACAAAACAGGTCGTTACAGCGAGCATGACTGCCTTTTATACCCCATGAAAATTTCTGCTAAGATTCCGGTAGAAGAATTGACAAAAAAAAATATAACCCCTTTACCCGTTAGCTGATGAAATGCTTTCTTGGCAAAGCAAGAATAGTACGAGCATAGGAGCATAATAAAGAAAACAATTGATAACAAGCTTTTTTAATTTAAAGCAATGTCAAAATAGGCTCAAGGTGGTATATTCTACTCTATAAAACCGTATTGCTTTTAACGTTACGATACGTTACGATACGTTACAGTTGTTGTAAACCAAACACAGTCCATTGGAGCAGCTGTTAAATTAGGTGTGCCTCAGGGCTCTATATAAGGTCCTTTCTTATTTCTGGTCTATATAAATGACTACTATATACTACATTATATACTATATATACTATACTATAAATGACTACCACCCACGGTAGATAACCTTTGTTATATTGTGCTATTTGCTGATGATGCTTCATTAATTTTCAAGAGAGACCAAAAATCCGTCGATTACAGTAGGATAAAAAATTGGTTTACTACTTAATGCTAAGAAAACTAAATGTGTTAGGTCCGTTTTGCCTGTGGCGACACCCCTAACGTATTCGGCGGCATCAGCATTTTGAGTAAACATACTCGCTCGGCCCGCTCTCGCCAGCCAGTCCTTTCGTAGCGCGCAACACAAACAGTCAAGTAACTTTCAAGTATCTAGTAACTCCGCACCCACCTGGTCACTAGCCTTCTACCTATTCTTGTATCGTAAATTAAGGACATTAAAATAAAACAATTTGTATTTGAACTCGACTTCTCTTTATTTAACACCCGTTAAATAATTGATGACCCCGACGTGATCTTGTGTAGGCCAGGTGGGCGTAGCGTCGAGGTGTGCCAGTGCTAAATAACTCAGTTGTAGACTTTAATATAATTTGTGACAATGAGCACCGGGACACCACAGCAACCTTTCGGAGTACCAGCGCAGCAACCTTTTGGGGTGCCAGTGCAAGCGTCAACGGCGGCCCTGGGACAGACTTCAGCAGCGGAGCACATGTGCGACGAGTTAGCATCGATTACCGTGGCGTCAAGATTAGCGCCATTTTGGAAGGATATGCCCAAACTGTGGTTCACACAAGTGGAGGCGATATTAGCCCCACAAAAGTTGAACCAGGAGGCCAAATTCGACCTAGTTATCGGTAAACTGAGTAGGGATGAATTAAATGCGGTTAAGGACTTACTAAAAAGCGCAGGCAGCAGACAGTACTCGGACCTGAAAAACAGATTAATTAGCGTGTATCAAGAGAGCGCAGATTCCCAGTTCAACAAACTAGTCAGGGAACTAGAGCTATGAGATCAGAAACCGTCACAGTTGTTCCGAAGCATGGCCGAAGCAGCAAGGAAATCAGGCGTCGACGACGACAGGCTAAAGAACCTGTGGCTACAACGACTCCCGTTGGCGGTACGTACGGTGTTAGTAGTCAGTGAAGACACTAAACTAGAAACGCTAGCCACCATGGCTGATAAGATAATGGAGTCAGTGAGGCAAGGTGTGGTGGCAGAAATAGCAACACCAGCACCCACGCAGGCATCTGGTGATGCAGAACTTATTCAGTAATTTAGGAACATGGCCCTAGAATTGAAGCAGCTCCGAGGAGAAGTTAACGAGTTGCGGTCTAGACCCATGGAAAGCTATAACCAAGATTGGCAAAGAGGACGTTCCCGGTCTCGCACGAGAAGCTCGTCGAGAAACTGGCTATGCAGGTATCATTTCAAATTTAGGGAAAATGCGAGGCATTGCTCACAACCTTGTGCATGGAGCAGAAACCAACAGCGGCAGCAGCAGCGTGCGGGTACACCGACCCCATGATCCGTCTGCGGCAGCATGCAGTCACAGCAGTCCATCTGGTGACTAGAGAACGCCCCGGGCGCATTGCAAGAGTGTGCCGGATTAGACGATAACCATCGACTTAGCGTGTGTGACTATTCTAGCGGTATTAGTTTTTTAGTGGACACAGGTGCAAACGTCTCGGTAGTTCCAGTAAGTAAATTCGGTGTCAGTCGCAGCGAAACCGATTACAAACTGTACGCGGCAAATAACTCTGAGATTAAAACATTCGGGGTGGTAACCTCAGAATTAAATTTAGGCCTACGCAGGGCATTCAAGTGGTCATTTATCGTGTGTCATGTGAAACAACCCATAATTGGGGCAGACTTCTTAAAAACTCATAAGTTAGTTGTAGATCTATTTAATAAGAAATTAATTGATAATGTGACAGAGCTTTGTTCGTATGGGTCCATCGTACGTTGCGGGCAACCTTCCGTTAAAAGCATTCAGGATGATAATCCATATCGTGACATCCTGGAGCAATACGCGGAGATAACGAAACCTATCTGTTTTAGGGACCCAGCAAAACACGGTGTCAAGCACCACATTGGGACATCCGGACCTCCAGTTTATGCGCAAGCGAGGCCATTACCGCGATTTATCTGTATACGTAAAAATTAGGGATGAATTTCGTAACATGGTAGACTTAGGCATTTGCAGACCCAGCAAGAGTCCATGGGCCAGTCCGCTACACGTGGTGCCGAAGAAGGACGGTCAGCTGAGGCCGTGCGGTGACTATAGGAGACTGAATGCAGTAATGAAACCCGACAGGTACCCTATCCCCCGGTTACAAGATTTCACCTACGGGCTTTCAGGTAAGACATTATTTTCTACACTAGATATAAACCGTGCCTATCACGTTATAGAGGTAGCCCCTGAAGATATCAAGAAAACCGCGATGATAACGCCTTTCTGCTTATTTGAGTTCCCCAGAATGTGATTCGGGTTAAGAAACGCAGCGCAAACTTTCCAGAGATTTGTGCACTCGATCCTCAAGGATATAGAAAAACACACCGGTAGCGACGGAACCAAGTCCTATCTGTTTTGTTATTTAGATGATTTAATCGTAGCTTCAGAGAGCGAAAGCGCACACAAGGAACACCTAAAGCATCTTTTCCACGCTTTCACAGAAGCTAGTTTGACTATAAATCTCAGTAAGTGCAAATTCGGTCAATCGAAAGTAGAATTTATAAGATACGCAGTGTCTAAAAACGGTTTGGAACCGCGGGAAGAAAAGGTAAAGATCATCGCAGATTACCCGCGGCCGGAAACAATAGAACAGTTAAGGCGTTTCTTAGGCATGGTTAATTTTTATAGGTCACACTTAAAGAAAGCTGCAGAACATCAGGACATTTAAACAAGTTTTTGCATTATTCCAAGAAAAAGGATCAAACTAAAGTAGTTTGGGATTCAGCCTCGGTCACGGCATTTGAACAATGTAAAGATAGCCTTAAAAGCGCAATTACATTGGCTCATCCTCTCGCGGACGTTCCGCTAGCGCTAATGACGGACGCATCTAGCACCTCCGCAGGTGGCGTCCTCCAGCAATATGTAGATAATGTGTGGAAACCTCTAGGCTATTTCTCTAAAGCGTTTTCAGAGACACAAAAGAACCATAGCACCTACGACAGAGAGTTAGCAATCTATATGTCCACTTGTCACTTTAGAAATTTCATAGAAGGCAGGCGTTTGATAGTGTACACCGACCACAAACCGCTTACTTCAGCCTTAAGTAAAGTTAGTACAGCTAAAGAGACCCCCCGCAGAGCGAGACAACTAATGTTCATAAGCTAGTTCACGAGCGAGATAGTACATATCAACTAGGAACAAGTGGCCACAGTCCATTCATTTTATAACATGGATACGCACTTAACTCAAGACAGTGACGAGGACCTCGAACACTTAATTCCAGTCACCAATAATTGAAGGGATTTTAAATATAATATATACACACTCTTTTGAGTAGGTTGTGTAACTGGCAATTAAGTGCACAAAGGTGAAAAAAAAAATTGGAACCAAATATATTACGATTGGTTGACGTATCCAGAAGTCTCGTTTACATCTTAAAAATGGGTGGAAATCATTTTAGTAAGACGGCACGGAAATTACTTATGACAATCAAGCGACGTAAATGACATATGTGACGTGGGTACGATTTATTTTAATATCGACGGTAAAAAGCGTAAACGCTGTAACCCACAAAGTACCAAAAAAATTTTTTTGCATATTCGGAATCAGATTCTTTTTCTGCGTCGAATGGTCCGGGTCTCGTGGCTCTACGACGATTAGAAAATTCTGTACAGCGTTGAAATTGTATGTACTTTTTTGACATATAGCAAAATTAATTGCTGTAAGCCGCCAAAAAACAGGTCTTTATTTTGCATTTGCATTTACACCAATTCATATTTTACAAATTTTTCGAGTCCAGTAGGTTACTGCGTGCGTAAAACCATTTCCACTGTCATTTACAGCGTTTACGCGTATTGAAAAAAAAGTGACACTACACTTACTACGTTTTCTGTAAAATATATTTAAATGATAGTGACTTACTACGTTTTAATCAGACACCATAATGTGAATACTCACAAGTTACACCAAATATGAAGTAATACGCAAAAATATTACTGACCTTTACCTCATTTCTTAAACGATTGCTTATTATTGGTCGCTTGAGTTTACCGTATTTTAAATACGCGCTCATGCTGTGTGGGTAACGGCTTACCGCCCCGATCAGTCAGTCTGAGACCGCCGTGGGATCAAGTTGTGTGTGGTGTAACGGTCTTTCCCCGCGTGACAACAAAAGTTTAAAATGTAATTATATCTATTTTAATAGTAAACCAGTGCAAATAATGTGAATAGTTAATACTATACTAATGAATTCTTATTTCATTTAAATAGTAACTTCTTAGTATGTATGATAAATTCTGAGAATTAAGTGTTGCTTTACATAATTATAAGTAATTAAAACTACTTTACGAATTTTAACAATACTTTGATAATAGTTATTAGTTTGAAGAAACGCTAGTATAGTGTCTTAAGCTTTTCAGTTTGTTAAACATTGATGTTTTTAATTTTAATTGACTTTATTTCATGAGTTAACTTGTGATATTTAATTTATCATAATAATATACTTCTTTTATACGAAGTGTTTGTAGCGATGCATAATTATCGTTAAAATAAATGTATTTCTTTTTTTTCAACTAGACTTGTATTGTAAATGTTTATAAGCACGTATATATATATATATATATATTTATATGTAGATGTTCGGATGTTTATATCTAATGGAGGATTGAAAATATATTTACATACACATACAAACACATTCGTATTAATTAATTCTTTAATTCTTTAGGATAACATTTAAAAAAAGGATTAATAAATGTTATCTCATATTTACGTCGTTTTAATATCAATAACCTTTTTTGACATCTATCATTGAATACAATTATGTTTTTTTTAAACTGCAAGCACTGCAGCGTAACATCAATTTAGGCAGTGCTCAACATTTAAAGAATGGTGGTTACATCACTTACGCTTATTAGAAATCACACTGATTATAACCTTTCCATACATTTAACAAAATCATTAACAGCGTTTTATCGTATTGAAAAAAAAAGTCAGGTTGCTGTAACCGACACTAAAAAGAAACCTAGTCACTTCTGGTACAAGACAGGCATATGATCTAATAGGGAATTTGAAAATACATATGTAGTATAAAAATGGCACCGATCGCTCAAATAAAAAAAAAGATATGATTTTTTTTGTAAAATTTCAAAAGTTTTTGGGCTCTGGTGTAAAGTTTGATTTTGCGAGTTACAGCGTTTACGCTTTTTACCGTCGATATGGAGATGCAGGTTGCTTATCAAAGATGTCAAATGTTACAGAATAATCGTATAAGTCGATATGCGATAATATTCCGTAACATCGATAAGTGAAATTGTCGATAAAACAATTTGGTCAAACCATATGAAAGTTTGATTTTTGCTATGAAGAATTCCGGTCCTTGTTAAACACACGGTCATGTTAGGGCTTCGATCAGGTTGTAAATCAGACGACGGTGTCAGCCCGTCAGAGATGCTTTATGGTCAGGTTTTACGTCTTCCAAGTGATTTTTACACAAGCTCGTCAGTCAATTTCAACGATCCACTCTCATACGTAGAAAATTTTAGAGCGACAATCAGTAACCTTCGGCCCATCGTAAGAGAAAGGAGCGATTCACGGAAGATTTTTATTCACAAGGATTTGAACACATATTCACATGTCTTTACACGTAACGATATGGTTAAGAGACCTTTGACCCCTAACTACGATGGCCCATACCGAATTATAACTAGGAGTCCTAAAACATTCAAAGTGCAATTACCTCATAGGCAGGCAGAAATTTCTATAGATAGGTTAAAACCAGCGTTTATGTTAACAGATCACGATGAAAGTAGTTTCAATGACACTGTTTCAAATAATGACAATGGCTGCAAGGATGCTGTTAAAATGTCAGTAAGATTTTTAATTGATGATTAAACAAATGTATGTTACACAGTAAATAGTTTCACAATAGTACAGCATCAATTTTTGCTACCGTATAGGTACTCGGCGTAGTTGTACAGGAATACTGTTAGGTCTTGTACAATTACTACCCTTAATTGTTTAGTTCGTAATCTTTTTAGTCATAAGTTTAACGTCAAGTCGGGCTTGAAAACAAGAATTCCGCAACTAGGTTAACTTAGCATACCGAGGTAATTAAGGTACTGTGACACGTATTGCCAGTAAGCATTATGCAAACAGAACGTGTTGAAACATGTTTTAGATCATTTAAAATCCCTTTCATTGTCGGAATGGCCTGAGAGCTGCCCGATTTTTTTTTTGTCACGACAAATGTTGATTTATTAATTAAAATGGGTTGGGGCCAAAGTACGGAAGCAGACGGAAATTCGCATAACACTATTGCAATTGCGAAGGTGCAAAACTTATCTAACCAAGTGGAATCCAAACTTAATTATGTAGGCAATGGCATGCTAGTGCTCGGGATAGTATTAGTTTTGGTATTATGTTACATGCTGAAAACAAGATGTAAAAAGCAGTCTTAAAAACCCAACTGTTGTTTGGATAATGTCGTCAAAGTAATGTACTTATCATGTATATATTTTTTATTTCGCCAATTTCACACTTAAATAATTTAATATAGCCTATGAGCCCTATGACACTCTAGTAGTTAATACGAATCTAACCACGCATAATTTATTGAAATCGGTTTAGCCGTTTAGTAGTTACGAGAGGACATAGAGTCGGATATATATACAGGTCAAACACTAAACTCTCCTTTTGGGCTTTGCTGCAATATTTGTACTTCACCCATTTTATATTACTAGGGTACTTTTACACGTAAATAACTATACATTTTTAAAAATGTAGTTTTAGTATTGACCTGGTGTTAGCTATGGATGCCTGTGGACGCCAACGTAATTTTCGAGTGGCAATTATAAATGCCACCAGAGATCAAGAGTAGGTAAGTTTAGGTTATAATCAGTAAGTTCTTCCTCTTAATTATTTTTAACTAAATGCTTCAATTATCAAAACATTGTAATCATGGAAACCCATTATTAACAAACTCCACCGCGTGCGAAAAAATCAAAGAACTTAATTTATTTACAAAATAAACGGGTAATTTCCATAAATTCAAACCTAAACAGCGCAAATTAGGGGCAGTATTTCCAAAATCACTGGAAGTAGTATTTTTCATTTTTATTTATAAACAGTAGTTTGAATCCCAATTACCACGTTTCCAACTACAAAATGACCATAGTTTTATACAAACTTTTACCCCTTAGGGCAGGGTTCGGCAACCTTTTAGCAGCCAAGGGCCACATAGTAGCTATAACGAAATTGACGCGGGCCGCACGTGTTAATAATTTAATATTTTACAGACAACATTGTCGGTAGTCAATAAGGACGAATTCTAATATAAATTTTTATGCAAAGAGCGCCTTATTGACAAATGACAATGTGGCATATTTCGCCCGAAAACTATAAATTTATTTACGAGTAGGTACTTGTATAAAGATACTTTTCAATTCGATAAAAATGGACGACAAACTGCCATAAAATTTAGTTACGTCATTCATTTCGCGAAAAGAGGTTTTTAAAGAGTCATCAGAATGAAGGTCAATCACATTCATTTGTTAATTAATTGGTACGTCATCAAGATCACACGAAAAGAGATTTGCAAATATCTTCAATGGTGTGAGAGGGGCGCGGGAGGAAATGAGACAAAACTTGCGCGTTAGACGAAGCCATGCTGCACTGTCTGTCTGTTGCTATGGGCTCGAAACAAATATGTAGGTACGCGACAGTGGCGTATCTAGTACAAATTCGCGCCCTTTTTAAGTTTCAACTATTTAAGTTAAGTAAATTTGTTTGTGATTATTAGAAATGTGTACAAATTCCGATTACATAAAAAATTGCCAGGAAGGCTCGCGGGCCGCCTGATGCCGACCGCTGCCTTAGGGGATGAATTTCCAAAAATCCCTTCTTCATGCACCCCTAGGGTACCCGGTTGGTCCAGCGGTTTAGGCTGTGCGTTGATCGATCAGTCAGTCAGTTTTACCCATTTCCGTCCCTTCGGGTATGAAGTTATCAATAACGCTGAGACACTTTGACAATTTTCAAACTTCGACTTATTCACAAAATTTTAAGTTCAAAAATGACAGTCTTTCATACAAATGTTAATTCCCTATTTTACCTCATTAGGATATAATAATATAATGTGAAAAATCCTCTCTTAATGCACTCCTAGACATCATAAGGAACCTACGTGCCAAATTTTGAATCTCTAGACCCAGCGGTTTGCGCTGTGCGTTGATATGTCAGTCAGTTTCTTCTTTTTAGTATATATTTAAGATAAAGATATTTATGTCAAGATCTGGGACATCCTGTATAAAATATTCTACTTATTCATCGTTTAACATTAGGTATATACTTCTCTCTACATTCTCGTCTGGAATAACCTTAGTCCACGGGAGGGTTGTCAACGCATTTGCAGTCTAACGATTGCAGACTTGAGAATGTAAATCAACACAAAATAAAGATTCAGAAGGGCGGATTCGACCAAACGACAATAAATATTTTTAGAATAAATCGCCAATTAAGCGAGAGTAGGTCAGTATTACATTTTACCAAAGAAAATTTTACGTGTAATTACAGTCTATAAAACTTTCCGTCCTTATGTCGACGTCCCAATTAGTATCAAACGTAGATCCTAATTATATGCACAGCCCTACAGTTTCATTTAATCTGACATAATTCTGGGCTGCCTCGGGCTGATTTCAACGTCTCCATTAGTATCAAGCGTAGATCCTAATTATATTCACAGCCCTACAGTTTCATTTAATCTGACAAAATCCTGCAGGCCTACTACGTAACTCACTCACAATCGCGATCGGCTTCAAAGCGAGACAGTTGGTTTCATTTTGTATGCAGACGCCTTCGATTTTCAAAACGATTGCGATTGCGAGTGCGTTAGGTAATAGCCCCTCGGGGCTTAAATTAAGCCAGTAAAATAATGTTGACATCCCAATTAGTATCACACGTAATGCCGGGATCCGAATCAAGCTAATGCCAAAACAAAACAACAGAATTAAAAAATTCATTTGATCTGACTAAGTCTGAATGGACTAAGGTTAAGTGAACCCTGGAGTTGTGTTTATCGTTAGGTATCGAAAATCAACATTATACTCGTACTGGTTTGAGTTTTTAAGGGCACCAACACAGTATGATATTTATTTTATATAATGGTTTTGACGAGTGCTAATTATAAACGGAAATGGTATTTTTTATGTTTTATGGAAATCAAATAATTCATAAAAGTTTTTATAGTTAGTAAAACACACAATACATATATATAAATTACTGCTGTCCACGACTCAGCCGCGCAGAAGTCGTTTATCGCTTTTCGGTATGAAAAATGACAAA
Source organism: Acleris literana (assembly GCA_946894065.1). NCBI lineage: Eukaryota > Metazoa > Arthropoda > Insecta > Lepidoptera > Tortricidae > Acleris > Acleris literana. The sequence continues at coordinate 18,635,185 of OX335669.1, forward strand.
TATTACGGAAGCAAAAGCACTTTATGTCCATCCTCTGGGTTCAAGTTCTCTCCATACAAAATTTAATTTACTTTGGGTCAGCGGCGAAACTGCTAACGCATTTCGCATTTATAATATTAGTATGGATATTTCTGTAGTAAAACCCACATGACAGAACATGATGCCCTGGCATTGTTTGCTACTTCAACTCCTGCAAGTAAAAGTTAAATATTAATTGCACTCGACATGCATTCGGAAACTAAATTTCTAACACAAATGTCAGTTAAGTACAAGTTGTTACCGGGTTAATAGGTGCTAAATTATTTAGGGCGACTAGTTGAATTGTGTGAACGCTAACAGCTGTAGAAATTAACAAAATGATCGAAATTTATCGTAAATGCAAGCAATGTCATAAATTAAGACATTACATATTTGAAATCTACATGGAACGACGACGTCTAGAAACTTTTTAAAATTCATTTAAGATTTCAGATTTAAATCTCAAATTGCCGAATCCGCAATGAACCAGACACTTGCGGATGTAAATAATTAATATATCATTCACGACGACGCAGTTGGCCTCAGGTTAAGCGTGAGATTCTTGAATGCGGTGTAATTGAAGCATAACTATGTAAAACCAAACACGAGTTGTTTTTATTCGGTTTTGAAAACATTCATTTTGTTACGTTGTTTGTAGCCGTAATTTTTTGCCATAAGGACAAGCTACAGTAAAACTACAGTATTAATGGTAAGTACTTGACTGTCTCTCACTGTCATACTCTTTCTGTTATTATATGTCAGTGAGAAAGTGTGTGAAAGCGATAGAAAGCCAAGTAATATTAGTAATCTGGTTTAACCGTAAGTAGATATTTAAATGTTTATTTGCAAAAAAAATGTTATCTTACTAATCTGTCTTTGAACCATTTGTGGCACCCTCACCGGGCACCATAAAGCAGCCCTGAACAACAACGCTATGGAAATACACCAGAAAGGAGTGTTTACTGGGCACATTGGGGTTCAATATCTCCTAGCAAAGATAGGATTTTATGACAACACATATTGTAGAATGTGCGGGGGAGGGGTGGAGACAGTGAGACACTTACTGTGTGAATGTGATGCACTCACCGGAGCACGAATAAAAAGCCTTGGTTGTGGGTACCCAGAACCAAACGATTTCAAGGCACTGCCATTGCACTCTACTACCGCTTTCTGGCTGGGGTGGAGGCTGCATTGGATTAAGCGCTAAATAAAAAGAGAGAATTACACAAAAGATCCCGTAGGGTCGAAGTGTATCCGTAAGGACCCCATCCAAAAGACAAGGTAACCTCTCTTTATTAAAAAAAACAGGAACGTAGAGGGTAATAACATAAAATAACTATGTAGTATTTGCCTGCGTCTTTATCTCTATTTGTGCAGAACATATTGCGTATACATATTGCGATATGCTCGATAATTATCCTATTTTCCGGGATAAAAAGTAATTTTTGTCCGTCTTCAAGCTTTAAATTATACATAAACTAGCGACCCGCCCTCGCTTCGCTTCGGTTAATATAAGTAAAAATAACTATATGAAAAGCTAGCTTTAAAAACCCGACTGCATTTTTTATACCATCGTCGATATTCCTACATATATTAATAATTGTAATTTTGCCATTGCTGTTATTTCAATTTTAACAGTTTAGGTATCCTATGTCACCCGGAATGACGTAAGCATTCTAACGATACCTCACACAATCGGTCAAGGGATTTAGAAGTGGAATAAATAAACTCACATACATACATACAAACATGAACCCTGAAAACATTACACTCCTTTTTTGGGGCAGTCGTGTAAAAAGGGTGCAAGAAATTGAGTGCACAAAACTGTCAACAAGTACAAGGAGTACCAGTCCCCAGGAGCCAGAGGAGGAGGAGTCCAGGAGCCCCAACAACAAACATACTAATAATAATGTAAGAAAGTCAGTAACATTGTAATAACAAGTGATCAGGTTACGGGTATGTTTTAGCTTGTTTAATCGTCAGTAATCAGCTATGTTTGTTTTTGTTCTTTGTGCTGTTTGATATTACTTTCATATTGTACAGACTCGTTAAGTCTTTTCTTTTCTTGTAAGAGAGGGAGTATTGTGGCGACACCCCTAACATATTCGGCGGCATCAGCATTTTGAGTAAACATACTCGCTCGGCCCGCTCTCGCCAGCCAGTCCTTTCGTACGCGCAACACAAACAGTCAAGTAACTTTCAAGTATCTAGTAACTCCGCACCCACCTGTTCACTAGCCTTCTACCTATTCTTGTATCGTAAATTAAGGACATTAAAATAAAACAATTTGTATTTGAACTCGACTTCTCTTTATTTAACACCCGTTAAATGCCTAATGTTAGACCGGTAGAATCTAGTATATTTCTAAATGGTGAGTATTTGGAAATGGTGGACAAGGCGCTTTTCTTAGGGATAACTATAGACAAAAACTTGCAATGGAGTCCCCATATAGCAGTACTAGCAGGTAAATTAAGTTCGGCAGCTTATGCTTTTAGGAAAATCAGGCAACTTACCAATGTTGAGACAGCTCGCTTAGTTTATTATAGTTATTTTCATAGTGTTATGTCGTACGGTATTCTGGTTTGGGGAAAAGCTGCTGACATACAGACTATATTCGTGTTACAAAAAAGAGCCATTCGTTCTATACATATATAACCTAAACACCCGTGATTCTTTAAGATTACTATTTAAAGAAATTAGTATTTTAACAGTAGCGTCACAATTAATTTATGGAAATATTATTTGTCATTAAAAATCAAGACTCTTTTGTTAAGAATTGTGATATATATAATTTGAATACAAGAAATAAAAATAGATAGACTTGATGATTGTGGATGAACGTTTGCGTCATAAAGTTGTAGATACCAGAGCATTTCGGGGAGTTAGCGTAGGTTCAGATCACTACTTAGTGGTAACACGAGTAAGGGGTCAGTTCACACGTTGGCGCCATCGTGTTCCCGTACCGACAACTGCGTTAGAGAGGATAAAAGTAGAGAAACTGAATGATCAAGTTATAAAAGATGAGTACGTAAGGAAGCTGAAAGATTGTTTTGAATGTGTTAATAACATGAATGACAGTGAAGTTGATAATGATATCAATAATGTATGGGAGATTATGAATAATTGCATGGTTAAATCGGCCATTGAAGTATGCGGTGTAGTAAAGAGAAGAAAGAGCAAGAATGAACGCCCGGAATGGTGGAATAGAGAGGTAGATGATGTAGTGAAAAAGAAGAAAAAGTGTTGGTTGGATTTTGTAGCTTTAGAGCCAGGGCAAGATCTAAACGACGGAAAGAAAGAAGAGTATAATAGATCAAAGAAAATAGTGAAATAAGTTGTGGCTAGAAAGAAAGATTTACTAAATGAAAATAGGAGTTTCTCTGACCACTTCCGATCGAATATGAAACTCTTTTGTAGATTGATTAAATTGGCTCGGATTGATTAAAACTAAATTAAGTGCGGTGAGTCTGGAGACTTGATATGTGAGGAAGAAAAAATGCTTGATAGATGGAAAACTTATTTTGAAAGCTTGTTTGAATGCGAAGATGTTTGTTTTGAGCCAGAAAGCACGAGTATGGTTGCAAGTAGCGAAGATGAAAGTGTGATTAGCATGAGTGAAATCATGAAAGCTTTAAACAGTATGAAAGGGGGAAAGTAGGCAGGTTGTGATAGAGTGTCGATAGAAATGCTGAGGAGAGGAGATGGCGTGGTGGGTACTCTGGTGTACCGCTTTTTCAATGCATGTTGGAGTAGCGGCCGAGTCCCGGAAGATTGGGTCAAGGCCGTTATCGTCCCTCTGTATAAAGGAAAGGGGTCACAGCAAGACTGCAAAAACTACCGCGGTATCAGGCTCCTTAGTATTGTCGGCAAAGTATATGCAAAGATTTTAATTGAAAGGGTGTTGAATGTTACGAATGACAAAATCTGGAATGTACAAGCGGGATTTCGAAAGGGAATGGGATGTACGGATCAGGTCTTTTCACTACGGTCTATCACAGAAAAGTTCTTGGATGTCAACCACAAGGTTTTCTGTGCTTTTGTGGACCTGGAAAAGGCCTATGATAGGGTAGATAGAAAGGAGTTGTGGACGGTGCTGTCTATGTATGGAGTGAGCAGCAATCTGGTGCAGGCTTTGAGGTCCCTTTATGAGGGCTCCAGAGCCTGTGTCAGGATCAATGGGGCATACTCGGCCTAGTTTAATATCTCTAGAGGTGTCAGACAGGGCTGTGTTGCCTCACCATGGCTGTTCAATCTATTCATGGACAGTTGCATGCGACATTTGAAAGAGTATGATAAGGGTTTGCGTATGCAAGAGTTGCTAATCAAATGCTTCTTATATGCCGATGATAAAGTTATACTTGCTCCATCGGTACTTGAGTTGCAGGAGATGGTGACAGTGATGAATGAAGGATTTAAGCAAAAGGGGATGAAAGTAAATGTTGCCAAGACCAAGGTCATGGTGATAGAGAAGGACGAGGAGATGACTGAGTGCGTGATAAAATATAAAAATGGTGAATTAGTAGAGCAAGTGAGTGAATTTGTGTACCTGGGTAGTATGTTTACAAGAGATGGTAAGTGTGAGAAGGATGTCGAGAGGAGGTTGAATGCGGGAAATCAAATTAATGGGGCCCTGTACTCCTTTGTGAGCAGAAGGGGCGTTTCACAAAAAGCGCGACTGGCTGTTCACAATGGAGTACTGGCCCCTACTCTGGTATGGTAGTGAATGTTGGGTGTGGCATGAAAGTCGTACAAATGCAGTTGAAATGCGCTCTTTGCGTAGTATATGTGGTGTGAAACTGATTGATATAGTAAGGAATGAAAAAGTCAGAGAGAAATGTGGGCTAAAAGAAGACGTAGTGACTAAAATTGAAAAGGGCAAGCTTCGATGGTTCGGTCATTCGGAAAGGATGGATGAAAGAAGATTGACGAACGAGATATACAGAGCGAAAGTGAGTGAAAGGGTTGGAAGAAGTCGCCCTAGACGTACTTTTTCGAATCAAATCGGAGAAATACTGGAAAAGGGCCGAATCTTAAGTACCCGAAACCAACGTGCGTGCATGACTCGATGTATGAATGTGGAAGAAGCGAAAGAAATTTGTCGGGATCGTAGCAGATGGAAAGAAGTCGTCTCTGCCTACCCCTCTGGGAAACAGGCGTGATTTTATGTATGTATGTATGTAAGCAATAAAAATAAAATTTCTATTAAAAAATTTCGTGACCGTAAGGTATATAAATCATTTGTTGGTCAATGCATTCATTTCTATAACAAATTACCTGATGAAGTTTTAAAGTTATCATTTCCAGCATTTAAAAATTACTTGAAAAAGTCGTTGATGTCGAAAGCTTACTATAGGGTCTAAAAATGCTTGACCTAAATTTAATAACTTAATAATAGCATAGTCAGAAAAATATGTAAACATAGTATATTGTCTAGGGGACACGGTTTCTGTAGGAGAATGTATCAAAACTTTTGATGTGGTTGTCTTGCACCGTCATAAGTAAGTATATATTTATATGTGTGTATATGTATATGTGTGTATATTTTATTGTTATTATTATTTTAGATATTTATTAAATTTTCTGTACATTAGGTTTTTTATAACAAATATTCAAATATAAGAGTAAAATAACAATACTAATACAAAAAAATAGACATTATAAAAAACCTAACCTACGAGTGCCGCCGGCAGCGGGGCAGGGCTCAAGTTACCGGTGGTTATTGCTGCAGAGAGAAGAACCTCCTCACAATACGTGCCGTGTCGAGGAGTACTGCCTTCTGTATCTGGCCCTTGATCCAGCCATCTAGCGAGAGTCTCTTGAGGTGTTGGTCGAGACTCTTCGCTACAAGACCGTTTGCCGAAACAACTATCGGGACAGTGATAGTCGAGTCAACATCCCACATGGCGGTCACCTCGTGAGCCAAGTCAAGGTACTTGCTGAGTTTGTCCTTCTCGGCCTTCACAAGGTTCTCGTCATGCGGGATGGTGATGTCGACGAGCACTGCCCGGCGTCGAGATCGATCTGTCAACACGATATCAGGCTTATTGGCAACAATAGTCCTGTCCGTGATGACAGATCGATCCCAATAGAGCGTAGCACGACCATTTTCGAGAACTGGCGCCGGTGCGTACTTATAATACGGCACTTCAGACTCAACAAGACCATATTGAAGAGCAAGTTGCTGATGGATGATCCTGGCTACGAGGTTATGTCTGTGCAAGTACTCGCCGTTGGCCAAATGCGAACAACCGGAAATTATATGTCTGAGGGACTCGCCGGGGCAACTTATGCTCGACAAATGTCAACCGTGCCATCCCTCAGAATATATTTCCGGTAATTGTTCGTCATTATGACCTCGTCAGCAATTGCACAGACAAAACCTTCGGTTTCCCCAAAGAGGTCACCAAATCGTAGCCAGTTCACAGACGCTAAAAAGTCTACGTCGGGCCTTGTTAGGGCCCGGTAGAAGCGTCCGTGTAGCTCCTTGCTCTTCCATACGTTCTTGCGGTCTTCAGTGCTCAACACCGTTGGTTTGCCAAGGAAAGAGGCGTGAGGCTCTTGTCTACTGCAACCACATCACGATGCATCCCACACTCATTGCTAAGGAAATAATTCCTGAGATTGCACACCTCGCGGTTGTGGAGATTCTTAGCATTTAACATGCCTCGACTACCACATTTCCTCGGGATGTACAATCTCATAACAGATGAGCGTGGGTGCAATATGCGATGTGATTTAAGCAGTAGACGGACCCTGCTATCCAGGGCGTCCAGCTCAGTCTGAGTCCACCTTAGTATGCCAAAAGAATATGTGAGCAGCGGCATCACCCAGCCATTGAAGGCGCGCACCTTATTGCCACCCGACAAAAGACTATTAAGAACTTTTGTCAAGCGGCAGAAGAAGCGCTCCTTCACTGACTGCTTGACATCGCCGTCCACAATACCCAAAGACTGTGACATACCAAGATATTTGTAGGTTTCAACTTCGGAGAGGGATCTGAGAGTCATTGTCTCGGAAAGCTGCAAATTCGACGAATTTACAACTTTCCCTCGTTGAACATGCATGACCGCACACTTATCTACACCGAATTCCATCTTGATCGCGTTACTGAACTCTTGTGTGATTTTCAATAATGCGATAAGATCTTGGCGCTTCGATGCAAACAGTTTGAGGTCATCCATGAACAATAAGTGAGAAATGACTTCAGCTTCTCTACGAAGTCGATAGCCAAGCCCAGAATCCGTCAGCATAGAGCTGAGGGGATTCAAGGCTAGGCAAAACCACAAAGGACTCAGACTGTCACCCTGGAAGATGCCTCTTTCAATCTTTATCAAGCTAGGCGAATCAGAGGGGACATCTCGAGTACCTGGTTGACGAAGGACTGTGACCCACTGCCTCATACACACACCTAAAAAGGACCTCAAAGTTGCATCAACTTTATACAACTCTAAGATCCTTTCGAGCCATGAGTGAGGCACCGAGTCATAAGCCTTCTTGTAGTCAATCCAAGCAGCCGAAAGGGCCACCTTGCTTCGTCTGATTTGCTGGCAAATGGCCATGTCTATGAGGAGGAGCTCCTAACCCAACCTTACATCCATTTTGAGCAGTGGCCAAAACATTATTTGTAATAAAATGTGCATTTAATTTCGTGCTCAAAATGGATGTAAGGAGCTTGTAGATGGTAGGCAAGCATGTTATGGGTCGGTAGTTTTTTGGTTCCGCGGCACTACCAGACTTGTGGAGCAGGAAGGTGACACCAGTTGTTAATAAAGGTGGCAAGGAACCAAGCTCAAGGGAATTTTGGAATTGCGTTGCTAAACATTCATGTGAGGCTTTGAACCATTTAATCCAGAAGTTGTGCAATCCGTCCGGCCCAGGACTTTTCCAGTTCTGAGCCATTCGAATTGCACAACTGACGTCTTCGGGGCAGATGGTAATAGGCCCCATTGGTTCAATAGCCTCACACGAGTGTTCAACAGCACGCATCCAGTCTCCTTCTGTGTGCACGACAGGCACCGACCAGATGCTGCGCCAGAAATTAATCATAGCAGCAGGATCCGGTAGGTGTCCGTCGCTCACACCTTGATCGGTTCCTTCCCACTTTCGGTACACCTTCCTCTGATCGCTTTGGAAGAGGCGATTTTGCTGGTATCTATCCACACGCTCTCTATAGCGACGAATACGGCTTGCCCACGCGTCAACCTTCTGCTTCAGGAAGTCGATATGTTCCGTGACACAAGCCATATAATGCTGGGGCCTTATTCCGGTCCCAGCAAAGGCTTGGTTCACGAAACGCATGACACGGGGGCGTTCATTACCCCCCCTGAAGCAGATTAACTTTGCTATGAGAGTCCTAAACTTATCGATACGCCGCTCAATTCGCACTTGCCAAGCGGGGACAGACCCGCGAGCGCGCGGAGCTCGGTCGGTGTCCGGAAACTTGACTCGAGCTACGCGGCACGCAGCTATGGCCCCGCAGTACAAAATTGAGTGGGTATCGATAATATCCTCGCTGGCTTGTAAATATGATGCCAGCAACGCATTTAGGGCTCCCATAAGCGCTAAATTTCGTTTACAAGCGTGGTAAACGAGGCCTAGAATTGGGTGTGGACCGATACTGCGCGATCGCGTCTTCCAAAGCCCTCCTCAATTGCTCATTTACCTGGCTAGTTACGCTTATATTCGAACAATCCTCAGCGTCGATAACGGGATCATCCTGCGCTGATATCAGTGCGTGTTGGGCGACTGGCATCAAAGCCGATAACGCAGCAGGAGGGTCCCGTGACGAAGCGGAGGTTGTACGAATAGGTAGCGATTCCAGGCGTAGCCGATCAAGTACAGACTGATCCAGCCGCCGAAGCCGCTGAATGGCCCGCACTTGATCCGATAATCGTTGGGCAGTTACGGTGATGGCCGGTTCAAGGGTCCGAAACAGAAGCAGCATTCGATCACGGTACGCAGTGAGGTTAGTTCCTCCCTCTGTAGCCCCGTAGTATGCTCGCATGCAATTTTCATTATTTGATGTTGACCATCGCATGCGGCGCACTAAACCACCGGTAGCGGGAGCCGTGCGCGGAGCAGGATGCCCCGCAGGCCCCAAGCGTGCCGGCAGCGGTGGTCGCCCGCGTAGCGCAGGTGGTCGCGGCGGCGGAGGCGGCGGCCCGCGCTCATCGCTCGACTCGCTGGTCTCGGGCACAGTGGCGAACTCATCACCCGACGACGATGGCGAGGAGCTAGATGAGGCGGGCAAGGGTGGAGGGCGTGCGATACATGTATCCGCTACTTGACGTTGTCTGGACCTCGTCAACATTCATTTTGGTTCTTGGAAAATGTTAGTAAATTAATTTTTGTTGTTATTTTTAATTTAGAGTTATTTGACAAACGTCTGTCACGGTCAGCGGTTTTTTTTTTTTAATTTTTTATTATTTTTATTACTATTTATGAGTTCTTCTGAACATACTGAGTTTTGACACATTTTCCTTCTCAACTACGCATGATATATATATTTTAATGTTAGATTCATTGTTTTATATTATAATGCTAGGTTAAGTTTTAAAATTGTATAAGTAACATTTTAAACACAACTGACTGTTGAGTTTCTTGCGGCGTTACTTATCAGCAGTGGTCTCTTGCGAAGCGCTGGTAGATTTTTGACGCGTATGAGTGCCCGTGCGGCCTACTTACTGAATAAACATCTTTTATCTTTTTTTATCTTTTTATGACACCTCTTAATACATTGACAGTGTAGTAGCGGCCAAGTTATAAACCATACGATAACGAGTAAAATAAAGCACTTTCCTCTATAGTTATTGTATGGTTAACATTACTATAGCTCTTAGTATCTTGACGGTAATGTTCGCCAAGTGATCAAAACGATTGCAATAGGTGCAAAAACGCAGTAGAATAGAGCCCCCTAACTTGTGTAACAAAATAAACATTATCATATGTCAACCAAAACATAATCCTTTCCTAAACAACTTCACTTCTACATAAATAACGTAATTTAAATTTGGTTTCGACCAAAACCTCATAATAAAATGTATCCTCCCTAAATCAGCTATATGCAATGGTTGTAGTAAAGTTTCTCGTAATATATTTTACAAAAGAATCCACTACCTGAGAAACGTTCGGTAGTTCGTCGACCGTGTCCCCTATCATTTTTTGCAATATCCTACCCCTTATCCGTCTGAAATGGTATTACCTACTGAATGTTACTGCTGAATAAAAACTAATAGGAATCTCTTCATGGCCAATAATTTTAAGATACCATTTAGATGCAGCACTCCAAGCTATCTCATTAGTTATTTCCAATCGGCCTACGTGTCTTGTACGTGTTTAAGACGATTGTGAGACGACTCTTAAATCGCGTAATTGTTAAAAAAAACCATACAAATGTAGCTCCGGGCCATAACGTTTCTCACCTCCTAAATCAGGTCCGATTCCCACGATTTTTTAATGTTGTAATTGTTATGAAAAACTAGCTTTGTACGTTTCTTCTCTTCTATTTTTATTTGTTTCTTTCTCAGAAATGTTTTCTTGAAAAGAAAAACGTACGGACATACAACCGATTCAAAGATCGTTGAAATTGGACTAGATTTAAGGGGAGAACGTTATCGCATATTGTATAAAAATCTTGCTTCCTCAATCCTCTTAAGTGTTTTTGTCGTTAAAACTGTTCTTAAGTGGATTTCTCGTTAAAGATGTAAAGTTGTTTAGAATAAAAGTACTCTATCTGTAGAAGAGTACCTACTACTCTTCTACAGATATTGTTCAATAATACGTTTCAGTGGGCTTGGATATGATTCATTCGGAAAACGTTATTGTTATCGAAAATATTTAGAATTGACGTAAGCTGCGACGGTCGCAACGAGCGCTTATATCGATTCCATACATTTTGACAGTTTTCGAAAATCGTTTACGTTAAGCATGTTATCTAGGGCCCTTTTACTGAGTTTCCTTATATTTTTTGCAATATGGAGCAGTTATCAAATCCTTGCCACTGATTTTGCAGACAATGTAAGATCCTTGCTGATACAGGGTTGATTGTATTACGAGTTGGCTAAACATTTAAGATATTTTACTCGGCTGATTAAAGAAAGTCCCGCCTACAACTTTCCACTTTTTTCTTTGCGTGCATGCAGCGGCATCTTTTCATTTGCAAGAAAGAAATAATATGGCGTTAAAATATTTAATTCAAAATTTTGAGTTACAAACTGATCCGTGCAGCTAAACTAAAAACCTAACAATAATGGCTGACTAAATTACTAGTTCTCTGAATAAATGTTCTAAATTGTCACCATAATCACGTCGGGGAGGACGGAGCAGATCTAATTAATTATAAAAACGTAGTGTCCTAGAAAACTAATGTCAGGAACTTAAGTAGTACAAAGGGTTACGGTCCCTCATCTCGCTAGCTTAGGACAAGATGCAGGTCGAGTTAAACCCATCACCGCGGCGGTACACTTAGTGGGGATTAGCCATCCTTCACAATTTAAACTATTTAGTAGGTAATCGTTCCGTTTTATCTGACTGAAGATAGTTGGAATTGATGGGTTCAAAAAGCAGGGTTTGACCAGGTAAGGATGAATGTCTGGGTCTCTGTTCTCTCTGGTCGTTTATGACTGAAAATCGTGATTGCCAAGTTTTGGAAAGAACAACTTCTGTTAGTGGCCACCAAAGCTTTTTACTCCTGAATTTTATACCTGCCAGACCTCAATCCTGTATCTAGATGAGATGGTACCTGGACGAGAATTTAAACAACATTTTCATTCTACAATGATTGAAGGGTTAACTAATGATGCTTTAGAAAAAATAAACCGCAGTCAGTTACTGATTGACGTTTTTGTGTATGAGGATATTAAAAGTTTGAGTCACACGGATTTTCAATGTTTACCAATTGCCAACTGTTATACATATCATATTTTAATTTTGATAATGCACATTAATTTTGATAATGCAAATGTATATTTAAAGCTTAAACAATTCAATATTTTATTTATATAGGTACCTAAAATTTACATACGACAAATTTACAAATATTAACCACAACGAAATGAACCGTTTTTTTCGTCTAAAGCAAACATACCATACAATTTCGTAATTAAAATGCCGAGTTTGTAAAATTCCATTGTTTGTTGTATTTAAATAATTTAAACCTAAATGGTTTTGGAATAAACAGCATTGTAACGTTATCGAGATGTCCATGGTTCAATATGTGTGTATATATAGTGTATGTATGTAAACACTTTATTGTACAAGCAAAAGAGATAACAATTATGAAATAATTAGACAAAAACATATGCATCTCACAAGTTTACCACAAGGACTGATTCTGTGCCATCCACCCTTGTTCCAGATCGTTAGCAAACCTTGTAACGTGCCCCATCACGTAACATCTTCCAGTACGAAAAAGGAATAGGGAATATGCATGTTTTTTTTTACAGCTTTAATAAAAGCTGATTCATGTTAAAAACAGGTGAGAAAAATCATTTTTTGAATATCTAATAAAATAACCAAGTTATAAGCCAAAGAAGATTTGTTCCATCTCTTTCACGCAAAACAGAATTTTATGTGGAGTTTATATGGCCGAACTGCACAGTGACGTCACCGGTGCACATCGGATCTCTCTGTCTAATTAGCAGTTTAAAATGCTTGTATCATCCGTATTTCTTGACCGATTTTAATTTTAATTCATAATCATCATTCATCATCATTCAATTATATTCCCTAATCCTTAACCCGTTAGTATCATAGCCCACCTGTTTTACGAGCATTGTTCTTAGTTTACTCTTACTTAATTTAGCAATTTTCGGTAATCTCATGTTCTCTTATTCGATCCCCTAAGAATACTTTGAGAATTAGCCCTCTCTACAGCTCTTTAAGTGATCTTAAGCTGTTGTTATGAGGCTATTTGATGAATGACTACGTTTGAGTACTGTATTTAAAATTGTAAGGTAATAAAAATAGTCCCCATTAATCGGCAAAAACGACCCTAATGCTATTGAAATAGGGTCTTATGAAAGTCAGCGCCGTGGTTCGCTATGGCATTGTGCTAAATGGTAATTACTGCAAACACAGTTTAGCAATAGATTATTATTGCGTAGTTTTCAAAATTGATTTAAAAACTCTAATTAATTTCATAAAATGCAAGCCCAGATACAAGAGCAATTTTCCCTCTCATTAGTTATTTATTTCCTTCGTAACTAGCAAAAATAATAAACTCCATTTTCTTAACAAGGCCGGAGCAAATACATCCCACGGTTCATTTGAAGGGTCAATTCTATTTCGTTATATTAATGTTGGTACGTACCCTAATATACTCACCTAATTACTCAGGAATAATGTAAGTAAGGTATTGAAGTAAATTATGAGAGTATCTTTACTAAAGACTTTGTTCTAAGAAAATGTTTTATTAAAGGGCGTTTTCACTAAAAAGTGTACCCAATTAAGGACTGAAATTAAGGAACTTTAACTTTGTACGTTTTGTGACGAAAATTGGCTATACATTGACGGCCGAAATGTATGGCTAATTTTCGTCACAAAACTTACAAAGTTAAAGTTCCTTAATTTCAGTCCTTAATTGGGTACACTTTTTAGTGAAAACGCCCTAAAACTACACTGGCCCGCAAAACTAAGTATCACACTTTTAATACTAGCTAATATTAAAAGTGTGATACTTAGTTTTGCGGGCCAGTGTATAGGTATATGTAATTACTTGGTTTAAGATTTTGTTTCTGCGTAAAACCGCACCAGCTCCTTAACAACCATTGTGTTTGCATAAGGATTTCTTAAGTACAGTATCTTTGAAAAGATTTTTAATTAGACATGGTAAGATTCACATCACTTTTTGTAATGTTACTAGAGATAATTTTTCTAGGTAAATTACAAAATTATGATTTTCAGCTTTAATGAGTTGATTTCTTCTTGAATGACCTCTTCAATAATATCAATACGTAAACTCGGATTCATAATTAGATTCCATCAAATCTACCAAGAAATGTCATTGTCACAATAACGTCTGTCAATGTCAGTATGACGGTCCAGATGCCACCAACCCTTTCTTAGTAGTAAAAAATATAATAACCTTACTGCAGGTGAAAAACTCAACAAAAGTCTTTGTAGTGGTGTAGAGAATTAAGGGAATTTACATCCAAATTCAAATATAGTCTCCATTTTCTGTACACAGACGCTATACAATTACATAAATGTAGGGGTTTCGTTAAGTTTGTCGCCTATACTACTTTGATTTTTAGATGTTTGTTAAGTATCGAAGTAAACATTTATATTCATAATTATATTCCTAAATTCTAAGTAAAAAGGATTCTAATTGTTTCAGTCTAATTAGTGAGATGATTTAACGCCCCTCCTCCAGTTAGGATGCTACAGTCAGGATAATGTAGGTAATACGCCTTAAAAATAGCCATCACAACTAGGTAGTTTTTTTTTTTAATTTACGTATTTTAGGTATAAGAATTAATAATATACGCACATCTTCAAACGATAATATTATTGTATCAAAACGGATACCAAATGTTATCGAGACCTGAAGTTTTGCCATTGCAATATGAATATTTCTACCACAATATTGCTTCAATTAAATATTTATTTATACAACTGGTTTTTATATAAGCATTTTTATTTAAACAAAGCATTTAAATGTTTTTCTTGAAATTACTAAGTAATTAATTACTTACGTGCATTCTTTCGCCAAGAGTAAATTTACTAATGTTGGAATATTTCATTTGAATGGAAACACCGTAGTAGATTCGATGGAATCTAATTATGAATCCGAGTTTATGTAAAAGAAATAAATATTTAACGAAGGCACCGTACACACTATTTTAAATATTTTATTTCTTCTTATATTATACAGTTTGTAACTAATGAAATATAACTTTAGTAGGTACTGTAATGAGGTAAGGTCCTGCTACTGAAGGCGAACCTTATCTCATTAAACTATTTGTACGAAGTGTCCAATTTGGTTTTAAATTTATAGATTTGAAATCAAATTGGTTCGAAGGAACAACGGTGCTTTGTTTCATGGGAAAAAATGGACAGACGCCGCTGTGATACCGCTTAGGACACAACTACTGTATTCGTTATATCTGAAAAGCAAATAAAAAGAAGAGTACTACATAAACCTGTGTTTAACTGCTACAACCCCCAGCCCCCATTATTACATGGTGGAAGAAAACGGGGTCGCCGCTATTTCTCGCGCAAAAAGAAAGCGATGCTCTACCCTAAAAGAAGCGAGAGAATAGAGCACAAGGAGATGAGTTGACGTAATGCCTCATCATTTTCAAGACCCACCAAGGAAACGAAAGTTACGTATAAAAATTAATAACGCATAATGATCATTTATATATTTATTATATTTCATCGCCTATAGCACAAATTTATTATAAACGACGATATGGACGAAATGGAAGTGAATTTGGAATTCTCGCCATGGTCAACATCGACGCTTATTTTATTCACTTCACTGCACCGAAAAAAAGAAATGGGGCCATCAAAAGGGGAGATTAAAGTCACGTTATTATAATTAGACCCCTAGCACGGGTCAGTAATGTTTCAGCCCCACTACACGTCGTAATAGTGCAGGCGGCAGAAGTTTCAAGCGCAGCAGTGTTCGTTGAAGGAGAATCCGGGATCAAGATGTATTCCACGATCTAGTCACGCCACGAGGGGAGTGATGATTACCAGGAGACGCCGCCACGAAGGATTCTCATTATAAAAGTCAGCTCTTTTATATTCATTCGTAGGCATAGGCGGGCGTGTTAATGTTAGGCGCGATAGATTTTACAATCCGGGATTATTTTTCTTTAGGAGTAATTTTTTTTTACTATGCATAATTTATTTTGTAGCAATTTCTATTTATGAATATGAATATTTTCTATTTAAATATTAATACGACGTATTTCGTAAATTGTCATAATTATGACGTGACGTCGAATATGACATTGATTATTTAATGGCTTTAACGGCATCTAGCGTTGCAATGTCTAAGGTGTGAACGTAGCCAAATTAACTTTTTAATTTTCATTAGCTATGAGCTGTCAGAAAATTTATGACTTTTGCATGTCAATCATTGCTCATAAATAAAATGAAAATAAATAACGATAAAATGCAAATTTTAATAAAATTATAATTTGATGTGTTATTCATCCAGGAAGTAGTCGAGGATAGTGAATTAGTAGGATTATGGGTAGGCGAAGAATTGTTTTATGGAATGTCGGTGTGAATGACTCGACCGGAATTGTTTTTTATAGTTAGGTAAATCGCGTGCTAATTGAATAAAAACCCTAAAATGATTTCATAGTAAATCAGGGGAAAGACGCATTGTCTTTCATTATTCACAACGGCAAATGATTTACACGGGGGTTGACTAGTAATTTCTTATAGTCTAGGTGGACCCATATGACTTCATAGTAAGCTCGGGTTATAACAACGGTTCGATGCCTTGTTCACTTATAACTGTATGAAATGTTGGGGAATATATTTTATATGTATAGGGTCATTGGTCGTTAGGATAGAAGGCTTTAGGAGTGTAAAATGGTTAAGCAGACATGATGGAAAAATGGATGAATAATATAGTTAAATGTATTGTGAATAGAGTAAATATTTTATCGTAAAACTCTATTAGAAAATGTATGAAAAGTTATGACGTTGTTATTTTGTATAGTCAGGTAAATGTCCCTGCTAGGTAATGCTGATGAATCTAATGATATTGGATGGCTAATTAAAATGATAATGAAGAGTATAAGGTGTGATAATGATTGTTGTTATTTTCACAGAATAGCAAGTTGTGACAAGCATGAACAACCATAAAGAGAGAGGGGAAAGGAACATGATGCATGGGCGTGTCTCCATGGTATGGGTCCAGTGTGTCTGGGGTTGTGAGAATTCCTTTACGCCCATAGGGTTGGAAGAAACTTGATTGGTTTCATCTCACATATCGCATGGCACGTGGGTTCCTTCATGGTAGATGAGTCATGTATTCCATGTTAAGTTGGTGATGCTTGGATGCTTGTTCATGTTTATTATTTGCAGGTTCTGTTCTTTTACCTTATTTGTATTTATCATGTACTAATCACGCGTTCTTTTTCATGTACTTAACAACAATCAAGCTGCGCAAACTAAGGCATGTGCCATGCAGTTTGCTGATGCTGCAATCACCTGATGTCTCATCAGGAAGAGAATGCAGAGCATCATCATGCTGCGAAGATGCTATGTCCATGTCTCAGGCCGAGATGTGTGACATAGGCACAACATAATTTAATATTGTTTTTTATTATTCATGTTGTCCACGTTAGGTATTGACGAAAAATAAACAATTTTGATTATGTGTTATGATTGCTAGGTAACTTGGATCCAAAAGTGACTTGGCAAAGGTCAAGTCATGGCCGGATTCTGGGGACAGAGGTCCACTAATATGTAATAGGATGTAAATAGTCTGAGAGTGACTTGACTAACGTCAGAACACTCACAGATAAGACGAACACAGGTTCGCATCAAGACACAGTTTTGAGTAATTAATCAGACGATAAGTAATGACGAAACTGGGTCTTATTTAACCTTTTCAACGCTTTTGTCAAAAGGGTGGTTATTCGCGCGTCATTGACAGCTCAACGTCAGAGCTAATGTCAAATTTACCTCACAGATAACCATGCATGTTTTTAGTCAACCATGACTGATATGTCAGTCGTTGGCATTGAGCCTGCAGTACTGATATATGTCCTTAGTGTCGAAAAGGTTAAGGCATTCCAGCATCCTCCATGTTGGGACTGTCAAAATTTGGTAGCTAGGGTTAGGTAGGTAGTTAATTTTTCTTATCAGTCGCGGGTCTTACTTTTCCGCAGGTTTTATGGGAATCGGAACCAGCTGTGCTATGTTATTTATTAAGGGGCAGTCTTATCCCGTTCTAACTTAAAGGAAAAACTTGGCACAGGAGGTTATCCCCTAGTGGGGGACGACTGTTTATTATAACGACACTTCCTGCCTAGGTAGTTTTTAGGAATAGGTAGGTTTCATTCCTTGTTCCCAGAGGGACGAGGGATGTAATGAGGTAAGGTCCTGCTACTGAAGGCGAACCTTATCTCATTAAACTATTTGTACGAAGTGTCCAATTTGGTTTTAAATTTATAGATTTGAAATCAAATTGGTTCGAAGGAACAACGGTGCTTTGTTTCATGGGAAAAAATGGACAGACGCCGCTGTGATACCGCTTAGGACACAACTACTGTATTCGTTATATCTGAAAAGCAAATAAAAAGAAGAGTACTACATAAACCTGTGTTTAACTGCTACAACCCCCAGCCCCCATTATTACAGTACTTAGGTACATTCTTTTTAAGAAATCTTTTTTGTCTTTGTTAGCTTTTTAGCACTTTTGATTCTATTTTAACTTGTGTAAGGTAATTACAAACTTTTTATTTTATTCTGACATAAATGGTACTTGTTTGTAACTATACAATCAAAAAAAAATCTTTAATGAGTTCTTAACGCATTTAGTTATATTGATGTATAAATCAACTGATGTGTAAGTAAATAATAATTAATTATTATTACGAATTCATCCGTCATGTTTTGGACAGCAAAATGTATCATAATATTCACATCATGATGTGACTCACTTCAACAAAAATGTGGCAACAATTTATATATTGCGAAGTTTATAAGGGCCGGCGTCGCTATTGCCTAACGCACTCGCAATCACAATGGGCTTCAAAATGGAACAATTGTTATCATTTTGTATGCAGAAAAGCCTTCGATTTTCAAAATGAAATCTATTGCGATTGCGAGTGCGTTAGGCAATAGCCCCTCTGGGCCCTATTTCATTTCGTTAAATCATACTGTTTTTAATATGTTATCGTATTGTTTTCAACTCGCTTGCTATTACTTTCAAGTAAATACGAGTAAGAGCTATCATAATGATGATAATACATAATTATGAAAAGCAATATGGTTTTACCCTGTAGAATAGACGGCCAGTGATGTAGAAACTCGTGTACTTTACAATACACATTACATTGTCACATGTGTTTGTCACTGGACTGTCGGCTGAAGGCAATTTGCAAAATATTGAGTACCTATACTTTTTACAGCCTAATAATAATAATCTTTAGTCCAAATTTCTGTTTCCCGACTGTATTATTTTCAAATTTTCACTACTTAGAAGAGCTAATCCAACTTAACCTAACCTTTGAGGTCCTGTAGATTAACTTTTTATAAATCCCGTAAGGTAAACGGTTTCAGAAAAAAACATTTTGACCGTCGACCATAAACATAAGCAATGCCAGGGACAAAGACAAGTCGTAGCCACCTTTCGAAGGTGTGTCATAGACAATCAGATTGTGTGTCAAGGTATTAAGTAATAAAGATGAACATGCCTCGTATAAGTACTATTAAAACAAACTGCTACGATAGCTCATCGACTAATGGTCGAACACTGTAATATATTCAAACCGCGGATAGACAGGCTTACTTCGGATTAAAATATGACACATTTTGGATGGGCAAATGTTAATTTCAACCCGAAGTAAGATTTATCTGTCCGCGGCTTGAATCATAGGGTTCGGCCGTTAGAAACAGCGCACGTAAAGAAAAATATCCAACTCTAAATTTAATTTTACCCCTTACTTGAGACTGTTGCAGGTAAGTATGTTAAGCATAAATTTTAGTGTTCCAAGACATGTTGCTATGTTCCGGCGCGGGAATAAGACAACCCGTGAATCAACGAGCATAAAGGCATTCCATCTTATTCCTCAGAGTTGGGAGCGTATTTGCAGTGTTAGGATTGCCGTTGTGGGATTGCAAAGGTAACGCACAGCCCACTACGTACGTGATGACAAATTTACTGACACGAATGACCTTAACGTAACATTCGCATTTCGGCGACAAAACGCTTGCTTAGCCCTTCCTTAACTTTCCCCTAAAGATCTTCGGGACACAAAATTACACCTCAAAAAGGCCATTAACTGGATTGTAAGCAAACGTACGCAATTCGTCACGTCTTATCGTAAGAACACGCGGGAAAATTCCATTTTCTACTACATTAGACAGGTCAATCCGTCGCGGGACGGTTGGGCGGGGGTTGCGAATAGCTTTTGCCAAGATTGTCAAAAAGCTGACGTGTTTAAAAAGGTTTATCTATGTCAAACTTAATATGTAAGTATGTGTGTGTAAATTGACGGAAATCGCTTTAAATCAAAATCACGATATTAATCAACGCATTATGTGTTATAACTAGGTATAACAAGAAAACAAAAAAAAACCTTATGTCTTTTCAATTTCAATCCTGAAATATACACATTTATACATAAACACACGCCTTCGTTCCCAGAGTGGGGTAGGCAGAGCTACAGAATTACCAACAACTCTAAAAACTTGTTGATAATTCTGTAACCACATTTCGCACCATTAGGCTAAGATGTTTACCAGTGCATTAGTGACAGGTTGCAAGCCCATCGCCTAACAGTACTACAAGCCTTCATTCCATTAGTCGCCTCTTACGACATCTACGGGAAGACATGGAGTAGCACTATTCTAACCCGGCAACCACACGGGTCCTGTAATATAGTTTCGGAAAAAAAGCGTTTTGAAAAATGATATTTTTGTGAAATGAATCAGTTTGACGAATGTTGTTAAGCAAGTGATTAGATACCGGCTGGGCTAGCTTCTTCATGCTAGCATAAAACCGTCTGAATGTAATTTAACGAATAAGCTAGACTTCCGAACGATTCAAGAGGAAATTACGTTAGGACGGAAATTGAATTACTTTGATACGGAAGTAGAGTTCTAATAGAGTAAGGTAAGGACTTTTAATGTTAAAATGCTGGATTTATGGGTTTTATTATTTAATTTTCGGAACGTAAAATCTAGTATGTTCTTACTTTTTAGATAAAAAAGACAAATGAACTTACTGCCTTAATTAATAAAAAAAAATATAGTCAACCAACTTGCCAAACAGAAATAGGTTAAGGTAGCTGAAAACAGCTAAATACAATTTGTAAAGTCCTTTCATAGTTTAAAAACCGGTCAATTGCGAGTTGAACTCGCGCACCGAGGGTTCCGCACCACCGCAGGTATTATTATATCCCAATTTGAATTCGATTTCTAATATAATCAGCGCGACCCCGACTCACACTTGACCACTTTTTAGGGTTCGGTAACCAAAAGGTAAAACGGGACCCCTATTACTAAGACTCCACTGACCGTCTGTCTGTCTGTCACCAGGCTGTATCTCATGAACTGTGATAGCTAGACAGTTGAAATTTTCACAGATGATGTGTTTCTATTGCCATTATAACGACAAATATTAAAAATAGAATAAGATAAATATTTAAGTGGGACTCCCATACAACAAACGTGATTTTTTTGCCGTTTTTTGCTCAATATTATTAACGGTAACAAGTAGACGCTTGAAATATTCACATAATATTTAGTCTTATATTCACTTTAAAAATAAATAATGAAATAAAAATAAAATATATATTTCACACGTGATTTTGTATAGATAATGGTACAGAACCCTTCCTGCGCGAGTCCGACTCACACTTGGTCGGTTTTAAATTTTTGGTGTTTTCAATTTGACGCTTGTATGTTTATCGTTTTAACGATACAACCGAAATACGTTGAATAAAAATTGGTCTCATTTCTTCCAACAGAAAAAGTTTGAAAGGATTGACATATTTTTACATTTCGATAGTCGAATATGTACGAGTATTACAGCTATGGGGTACTTTCTACTCCTCCTTACTTGGAAAATAATGTTGTTGAAGCTAATTACCGTACTCAAAGATATTATCAGATAATTAATTCGTTCCTTTTTCAAACTTGTGTATGAAAAATCGTCACATAAGGAACAACTAACTATAAGTGCGGCCGTAAATGTATGTAGGTAACTTTCTAATCAAACCGCAAAAACCTTTCAAACTGTTATCACCAGCTAACTTGTTTGTTCCATCACAAACTATACTTGCTGAACAATCATAGAACCTTGTCACAGTTACAACAATATACCAAGAACATGTAATTACGTCAAAATCTATTATAAAATTTCTGCGACAGGGTCTTAAAGTAGCTCCCCATTATTAATGTCCACATATTCCTATATCCCATTACCTTTAACATCAGCCACACTCCCAGAGGGAACGGCCAATGAACAAGTCACAGCAAATTACCTCTGATTGCCTTCAACTCCCACTTTAAGGACCTCCGGAGGACATAGACATAACCGAATATTAACCTTACGTCAGCCTAGCAAAGTTTAGATTGATTTCAAAGTGGCCATGTTAATAGATCAATGAATCTGACATGTCAATCAGAACTATTTAGAAACTTTGATTATTCGAGGGTTCAAAAGAATTCTCAGTTAGCTACCCCGTATTAAGTTGAGGGCTGTCTCTCGCTCGTAACTTGGCAAGTTAAGTTTGGAAAACTATTCAGAACTTGATGCTAGTTAACCGTCAGTTAAACGTTGGCGGTACAGCCCTAGAGGTTCGTTTCCGCGGTGCAAAGTTAATGTGACGTGTTCATCTCGATTTTGAACTGGTAAATTTCTTTTAAAAACTCACTTTTTAATTCCGTCACGAACTATTTTCTACTTGCTACGACGCCACAGAAACACAAACTTTTAATTAAACATGTATAAATTATAACACCCCTATCTTTTCGTAGAGGATTTAAAAAAATATCTAGTTTAATGTATCTAAAAAACAGACGCATAGTCGTATTTTAAACTTTCGTGCAATAAGTATGTAATCTAATCTGTTCCCACAGTCTAAAACGACACTTGGTCGCGTAAAAACATTATCTATTTATTATTGAGTCTGCTCGTGACCACGACCGTTGTAACATGATGGAAACGTCGAGGTATATGTTATGTAACTCGTTTAGATTTATAACAGGACGGACGCATAGTCATTATCGTTAATTAGATAATCGGGAAACATTACTGACTGAAGGATCGAAGGATTGACCGATTCGGTCGTCAAACACTTAGAACAACAAAATTAAAGCATGTTTCATTTGAGCTAAACTTTAACAAACAAAATTTAGTTTCCTGAGTTTCGCAAGTAGTTTTGAAGTTAACAGGCCCCTCTCTTAGTCTCGCTGCGTTTTGCTGCATCTGCATCCCTAAGTTCTAACGGCATCGACTCTGCGCTCCAAACTCCTAACTTACGCCTAAGGTTACACTCCTAACACTAATTCCAGCAATTTGGTTTGATGTTAAGTTACTCGCGCCTCACGTGTTGCCTTGTACCAAAGTGAATCAGTGTATCTTTTGTTCCGTGTAATTATCTATTGCTAACGTTAAGTAATGGAGGCATTGTAAGCGTAATGCGAGGAACGCCCAATTAAAGTCGCTTTGTTAATTACTTAACTTGGTTCGTGTCGCTTTTATGAATGAATGATATTTTATTAATGAGATAAAGATTGTGATTGCTAATAACATTGCTTAATTACTTCGAATGTAAACTGGAGCTCCATATTATCTTCTTCTTGAGTAGAAAGGGTAAAAAATATAATTTAAGAGCACTTAATAATGGGTCGGTACTTAAAAAAAAGTATACGTACATAGGTATAAGCAAATTCTATTAAGAAGCAAGTTTTCTCCTCTTGAATTAGAACTAAGTCGTATTATCATAGAGTATTTCCTTGTTGATATAAGTGATTTTCTCAGCACCATTTTAGATTGTGTAAAACCTATCACCTAAGGACTATTTCTAGAAGTTATTTTATATAAAAGCAAACATTAGGTGCGCTTCGCTTCGCTCAGGAATTAACTCGTAACACCCTCGCTACGCTCGGGAGTTAAATCTGGAGTCCCTCATTTGCTCAGGATTCAATATCGCGCCCGTGACATAAAACAGTACTTTATCCCCTCAGTGTATAATCTACTATTAATATTTCATACTTTTTAGTGATTTTTTCTAAAAGTAAATGCCAAATCTAGCATTTACTTTGAACACATTTGAAATCCCAAAATCGCTGTGTGTATTCGCTCAATTCCGTATGGATACCCTCATCAAATTCAGGATTTGGTGACAAAAAAACTTCCTCGAAAGTATACACTATCCAACAAAAAAGATTTTTAAAATCGGTTCACAACTGGCGGAGAAATCGAATCGAAAACACAAAAAAACATACGAATTAAGAAAATCCTTCTTTTTTTGAAGTTGTTTTAAATATTAGACCATATAAATAAGTAGCATTTTTTTTCACAAATCGACGAAGATAAATAGGAAGCTACGGATGCAACGATTGATTATGATACCTCTTATGGGTCACTAAATTACATTACTATACTTTTAACAAAACTATATTACTTGCTTTCAGTCTCAGGCCACCCTTTTTATCTTTAATAAATTAAAGTTTTTAGTGGTTATTCGAACGCAGTTACAAATTGATGCCAATATTTTTTTTTGAAATAACTATATGACGTATATATCATATATATCAGGGGACAATGCCACACCAATTGACCTAGTCCCACACTAAGTTCTAGGCTTGTAAGTACTATGGGTACTAGACAGCGATATAAATACTTATGTAGAGAAATATATACTTAAATACATAGAAAACATCCACGACTCAGGAATAAATATTTATGGTCATCACACAAATATCTGCCCTTACCGAGATTTGAACCCAGCACCGCTAGCCTCAGTAGGCAGGGTCACTACCAACTAGGCCAGCGCGTCGTCAAACTATTCTCTAGAAAATCGCTAAAATTACTACTTTATTCTAAATATTGCGACTAATATTTTCTCACTGTGTTCTTATTCACGAATCCAAATGCATTTACTTCTCTTATCTTGACACAATATCTCTTCTGAACAAAAAGAACTTTATGAACAGAATTTTCAGTGCCCACCTCCATTATGCAGACGTTATTCATTAGTCATTTTTATTGTGTTTTTCTCTTGTTATTGAATTAAATACGAGGAAAATTATTCAGGTTACATTTTTTCGCAGCTCCGTGATAAAGTGTGATTATTTTCATTTGCGAGTGTTTTCCTTATGATGAACTGTTATGCATTTTTGATGAATTTTCAGCCCGGAATTATCGTCAATCGTGAGTCAATTTTTTATTTAAATTTTAAATATTAACGTGGTGTTATGAATAGTTTACTTTGTGCCTACCGTTATAAACTGTTTGTATAATATTTGCGAAATCTTATGCATTCATTCTATCAAATATTAATCTTCTAATTAAGTACAAAGTTATAATTTAGGTTAATTTGAAAATTTATCAATTTGTCACTTTTAAGTCGGAATTCAACTTCAAAAATAACTTTCTCAGCAAGTTTATAGCGCACGGTTCACCAAGTCAGTCGCAACCTAAAAAAAAAGTTAAGACAATACGTCCCAGTTCTTTACAAAACCACTTTACAATACATTTGCTCGTCCGTTCGGCTGGGCCCGCGGGAGCCTCAACCCACTCGGAACTGGCTCACGTAACAGATTATTTACTTTAATGTACCAAATCGGATGCAGGCAGGTACACTGGGATATATCGACGTTAACATTTCAAGGTTTGTTTTGTTGAACAGGTAGGGATGTGCTATTTATAGTTCTAAGTTAATTCAAACTTCAGTTCAACATACTTCAGTTCAAAGTGAATGCAAAGTATATGAGAGAAAACATTTAATAACCTGCAATATCTTGATATGCTAAGGATAAGAGAAATATATGGAAAGAGAAAAGAGGGGAAAAAAGTAAAGGCCTAGAAGAAAGGTAGGTGTCGCGCAGTATCAGGATGTAAAAGACGGATTATTTATAAAGAGGCATGGGAATAATCATCGGTTATTGGATATTGTCTGTTAATTTGACTCAAACATATAAGTCGTTCGTGTCGTTGTCTAAGACCCATAGCATAAGCCTACAGCTTAGTTTGTGACTGGACTAATTGTTTATATTAAATTGTCCCCTGTTATTTTTAATCACTACGCGGTGTTAAAAATCGCTCCGCTTCTGAAATAAATATATAAGGAAGTGCAAAATATGCATTTTAATTTTAACCTTGCTAGATTTTCCTGGTACACAATATTTCTCCTTTAGTTTCTAGGAGAAAAAAATCCTTCAACCCGCACTTGCGCGGTAGACTTATACGGTAAGAAAATTTATTTCCTATGAATTTCCTATATTTTAAAAGAGAAGTTATGAAGTTTGCGCACTTAGTTATTGCGAACTTTCCGACTCGGCTCTGCAAAGGGGGTAACTAAATAAATATTGATTGGAAATTTAGTATGATTTACGTTAATATTGGTGTTAATGAAATATCGACTCTTGAATTACAGTGTTATCTTCATATCAAATATTGTTCTGAGTCTTTATCATTGTTAGTTAAGAGAAACTAAATAACCAAAGACCTTAGAAAAATAAAGACCCTCTCTTTTCAGTCTTCCTTTTATAAAGTTCTCAACGTTTTTTAAAATCATTTATAATATTTCACGTCCTGCTTGCACAATGAATTTCCGGCATGAAATTATTTCCACACATCAAATTTGGTTGAGCGAACACGCTTTTGTTTCATAAAGTTAAAACATTATTTTCATTGTATGATCTGCTGCAATCGAGTAAAAAACTTTGGCACTAACAAACCAAAATAGATTCACAAAAATAATGAAAATAATCATCAAAACAATCAAAGTAGACGCGAAAGAAAAACATTGCATGGAGATTCATGTAAATGCAACAGCCATATTTCCCAGCCTATTGTTGGGTGGATTTTTAATTAAGATCCTCTGATGAAGCGTCGTGGACGTAATGGAAAAATATTTTTAAACAGAAGCTTGTTTGCTTTGTTCGAATGGTTCGAATTGGCGCAATCCGTTGATAATGAACAATGCGAGGATTATTAGAAATTAGCCAGGCCGAAGGTTGAAATTATAATTAACAACGAGAACTTTTTTAAAAGGTGCTCTGAAATAGAGATATTACATAGGAATGAATAAACAAATACGTATTTGTTCATTATTTGTGCTCAATCCTATGTAATATCTCTATTTATTTGACTACGCGCTGGCCTAAGTAGTTGGTAGTAACCCTGCTTACGAAGCTACCGTTCCTGGGTTCAAATCCCGGTAAGGGCAGATATTTGTGTGATGTGATCGCGAATATTTGTTTCTAGTCATGGATGTTTTCTATGTATACATATAAGTATATATTTCTCTATATAAGTATTTATATCTTTGTATGTCTAATACCCAAAATACAAGCCTAGAGCTTATTTTATGACTAGGTCAATTAGTGTGACATTGTCCCCTGATATTTATTTATTTATTTAATAAGTCCACGTTTTAAAATAGTAAAGACGATTTTAAACGTGGCGTCTGATAGAAATGTTCGTGCTCGAGCTACGAATTCCTTTAAAGTCGACTCAAACAAGACCATCTAGGTGCAAACATTAAAAAAAGTCCAATATGCCCGTTTCTCACCGGAACACCATGGCGCGCAACCAGTCGCCGCCACCAACAAAATGTATGACGCGATGCGCAACCAAGCGGACACCAGAGATACCTTCATAGGCTGTATACATTTTGTTGGTGGTAGCGAGTGATTGCGCCGCCATGGTTTCACAGTGAGAAGAGGGCCTTAAAGTTCATTTAATATTTTGTTAACAAGACACTTAGGCAGATAAGTACCTTGGACGGAAAAAAAAATTCGCTGATCAGCAAAGCGGACACCAGGACAGAATAAATGTTGATTTAAGATGAATATTTTTTAGAGAAAAAAGAAATTTCTGAGCTGCGAGCGTGTCCTTTAGCACACGCTACGACAGCTACAATAATTTTTATAATCACCTTTTCCTTTAAATTGACCACGTGCCACCATTATTATAAAATTTTCTAGTTATTGTTTTTTCGCGCCATCTAAAAACTGACTAGGAAAATGGCAAAAAAGACAAAATCACAATTACACGATTAAGAGTATGCTGTATATTATGTACTATATGTTTTGTTTTTAATCTTAGATATTAACTAACAAAATGTATAACACAAAAAAAAATGAAAATGAAAATGAAAATGTATTATGGAACTGTACTAAATTCACCTATGACAATTATTTAAGCAATAAAGGTAAATACAAGGTAAACACATTTATATTTTAAGTAAACTTAGAGCATTGGAAATTTATATTCAAAATTCAAGTTCATAAACAGAATCCTGAGCGTAGCGAGTGTTTCAACACACGAGACGTAAAATAACTTTTCACCCGTGTATAACACAAAACATTTCACCTCACTACAGCGAGGAACATAAGCTCAATTCCGCATTTTACACGGTTTCCCGTAATTCCACAGGTGTTAATACGTCTTTCGTCATTTGAATCACTCATTTTTAATGAGAAAAAACAAACTAGAAAAACATGCGAATATTTGACGTTGACGCAAAGATGAAGGAAAACTGCTTTACTACCTCTATGCCTTGACGGCAT
This sequence comes from Acleris literana, assembly GCA_946894065.1. Lineage (NCBI taxonomy): Eukaryota > Metazoa > Arthropoda > Insecta > Lepidoptera > Tortricidae > Acleris > Acleris literana. The sequence goes on from OX335669.1 coordinate 18,663,646, forward strand.
AATTAAAAAGTTTTGACTTATTTTTTTTTATTATTATTTCGGATGCGTTTTGTTCGCACATCGATGTACTTGGACTGTCAGCACATTTTATCCGTTTTTACAACAAGAATGAAGGTTAATGTTGAATGCTGACATTTATGAATTAAAATAAAGTTGTAAGACTGTATTTAGTATTTTTTACTCGATGCAATTCATTAATAAGGAAAAAGCATACTTCACTTTTTTATTTAGTTACTTCTTGCATACTGTAGCTATTAAGGAACGACTTACGGGTCATTAATTGACGCTGAGTTAAACGCTGATCATTTAGGCAACACTACCGGTCACATAAACTTTAGCTCTGACTTTTTCTTTCACGTGTCAAAGAAAAAAAAAAGTGCTATCTTTAATTGTCAGATAAAGGTATTGTCATAGAGAAGCCAGTCTCGATAAATGTTTACTTATTACAACACAATATATCAATAATTCAGTAGCAACCTAAACAGTACGTACTTTGTTTTCAAACAAAGGTACCTATACCGCATGGCTTGCATGTGTGCGTGCAACGTAGTCCACCACACAGGCAAACTCAACAGGACGGACCGAGGAAGTTATGTCGGGCCGCGCCGCGTCGCCGCGTTTGGTTGCGTGGAGCAATATTACAAATATGAGCAAAGCACATCGTCGCAACCCTATAGGTAACAGAAACTCCGAAAGGGCCGGAGATGAGCTACTTTTCTATTAATACTCATAACACTAGAAGATAAAAAAAACAACCATTGAGTAGTAATTTCGTGATACTCCTGCACAGCGTTTTATTTTTATAAAGTCACGTTTTTATTACATTACGTTCGTATTTATGTAGTTATCTTTGTTTAGTCGCACAAGAAAGTCGTTTACCGCTTTTGGACCTTAACATCACACAAATAGAGTCGAAAAGTGGTTTTCGACCGTATTTGTATGATGCTGATGCCCTCGACGCTTTTATTTTTTTCGGGATAAAAAGTACTCATTGTCTTTAAAAAAACAAGTTGGTTCAGCGGTTTAGTTGGCAAGGGTAATACATTTCCAATACTAGTATGGATTCTAGAGAAAAATATGGTTGTAGGGTAAACCATACTGTTATTGCCCGCGACCAGTGATTAACAAAAGAGAAGAAGAAGAAGCAGTAACAAAGCAATGTTTCTACGTAAGCAAATTTTTCTGTTAATATTGCCGTCTCTATAAAATGCAGGGGGTAATCACTGGTCGCGGGCAATAACAGTATGGTTTACCCTACACCCAATGTAGCGCAATTAAGATTTAAAAACGTAAGCTAATGTTATTTCGTATTTCGCGTGCCTCCGGGCACAGCACCAATGAAACTGAGATTTCTTCACAACATCCGAAATATACGTCACACAGAAAACTGTCGACCACATTAAATTTTCACTAAATGAAATCTCCCTAACTATGTGTAGGTAGGTATTTTAGAAGCTGCAATATTTGTAAGATATTTGGAATTGTTCAATTTTGTTGAAAGTTTTAAATGAAAAAATGCCTTGCCGCATTTTGCAGGCAGCTTCTAAGTTTATTTAAATATATTATTGGAAAAATTTCATACTACAGATACTTTCATACATACCTACAAAAAATTAACTAGCATAATAAAACCTGGAGTAAAAGTGATCACAAAGTATTGATAGAAATTTACGTATTATTCATAGATTATTTTTCTGTTGATGTGAAACGATTGTACCTATGTATGTTTATTTTTAAATTTAATTGATAATAAGAGACAATTAATGAAAAAACAACGTAATTTCCGTGTCTGCTTTATTTTTACATTACACACGTACCTTATGTGGTAAAGCAAAAAGTAAAATAATTGCTATGGTTTTTTTTATTTATCCTTGTTTTTATTAAATCAAAACGAACCTTGATGAAAAAATTAAGGTTCATTCTTGACCACTATAAAACAATTACAAAGTGAGGTAATTAGCGTAGTCCCTGGTAATTTGATTGAGTTCATCACTTTTGCATAGTTCCATAGTGACCTGTAAACCGATTCGAATGACTGTATAGTTATACCGCTATTGTATATTTTTCATGTGCACGAAAAAAAAATCAAGCCGATGAATGGGCACGTATTATAATCCCAAAAGTTCATTTTCTTACGCAAGGGCGGATGGGTTGCATTTCCCGCAGCGCCGGAGCAGACCCGAAGGTATTTCAGGTGTAGGTATATTATTTTTTCGGAATTATAGTCTTCGGGATTATAGTTTTCGGGATTATAGTCTTCGGGATTTCAGGCTTTCGGTAAAACGAACTTTCGGGATTATGGTTTTCGGGATTATAGTCTTCGGGATTAAAGTCTTCGGGTTTTCAGGCATTCGGTCAAACGAACTTTCGGGATTGTAAACTTTCGGTACAATAATCATTCGACATTTTAATATTCGGTCTTCCGTTCATAGGCCTTATGAAATTCAGTATTTTGAACTTCGGTATTATAATACGTACCCTGCATCCATACACATAATTATGGCAAACCTGCTTTCTAGGGATAAAACAACTGTATAATATCCTTGAAGGTTTCTTTGGTTATGATCAACAATGTTTTTTTAAACGATACTGTGGACACAATCAATATGCTATTTATATATATTTATTTACTCATTTATGTTATGTATATGTTTAGTTAAGGCTAGATACAGTCCGTATTACATTGTTAGATCAAAAGGACTTTGATTGAAAATTTCTTGGTAAAGTCTCGCATATTTTATTGAAAATGCTTGCGCTTATCAATAGGAAATAAATTCAGGGTATTTTATGGCAAAAACTCTTTTAGCGCTTTCAATGATATTAACTACATATTATTGTTAGAGCTTGTGGGGATATAACCACGATTCTGTATTTATTCATTGGAGACACTGGATTCATTTTGAAAACTTGCTCATGACTCAAAATTTAAATCCTGAAATATTTTTTTAAACTTCTTTATATTTATATGATACTTAAATAAGTCTTTTTTTAATAAAGAAGGCAACGGCGACACCAAAGAGGAATCTTAAATGTTCTGCCGTACTTAGAGAAAAGAGTTGAATTGTAACATTAAAAGGTCGCAAAGTCGGCGATTTGAAAATTATGCCATAAAAAGCTGAATCAAGAGAATTATTAGGCGTGGTTAAAAATTACACAAAAAGAGCAGAATAGTAGTGGTGGAGTTAAACTCCTAGTAAACTTTAGTACGACTTACTTTTGATACATTAATGGCCGAACCCTATATTCAAACCGCGGATAGATAGGTTTACTTCGGATTAAAATTTGACACACTTTCTATGGGCAAATGTCAAATTTTAACCCGATAAGCCTTATCTATCCGCGGTTTGAATATAGGGTTCGGCCGTAAGATAATGGTCTCTACGTTGACGATTAACTTAACACATTTAGCGCCGACGACCCGATCGGGCCCACTGTTCGTAAAAAAAAACATCTGATATTAGGTAAGTGTTTTGTTTTAAATATAATTATTAATTTTATAACATGAAACGCTGTTGATGCCTCAAATAAATGAATTAGATAATTAAATCTCTCTCGAAAATATGACGTTAAATTGAAAATGATACAATGCAGTGCTAGTGACATTGGCAGTAAGAGAGTATGGTTTCCATACTTATTGTAAGTTACTGCCAATATCGCTAGCGCGGCACATTTACAGTACGCATTGGACTACCTCTCGGCTTTCGAAATCATAGAATTAATTAACCTTGCGTTAATATCATGAATTATTATCCTCAAGGAAAATAACAATTGAATCTACAGTCGGTATCAGTTGAAATTGTTAAAGATGTAAAACAATTGACTTTTAAAGAAAAACAGCAGGCCTATTGCCTAACGCACTCACAATCGCAATCGTTTTCATTTTGACATGCATACAAAATGAAAGCAATTGTTCTACTTTCAAGTCGATTGCGATTGCGAGTTTGTTAGGCAATAGGCCAGCGGGTAAGAGCATGTCAGACCATGCGCAGTATAGGGTTCCGATTCCGACGCCGTTACTACAAACAAAAAACAACAAGTATGAACAAATTTTATATTTAAAATTTTACAGTTATTTGATGTCGCCTTAGCTGATTTTTAGTAGGTATAAACAATTTAGTCGCCTGTATCTCAAGAACCAATGAGGTCGACTTAGTCGTGAAACTTAATTTAACTTTTGAGTTCGTTATGTGCTTTCATTTGAAATATTTTCAGATTTTTATTACTTGTAGTTTTGGCTGTAGAACCCCTCCTCCGACACGTGTCTTTAGCGAAAATTTCATTTTTCGAATACATTTCCTAAACTGTCCCCCAAATCTAAAGATTAATAAAGAGACCTAAATGATTAATATTAAGAGCTATCCAATAATACCTACCTCACGCGGTGTTATAAAATACTTTTTTTTTTTAAATTAAAGGTAAAATTATAATTTTGCCTTTGCTTTACATGAAGTCAAATTAGGAACTTAACGTTTCGCCATGTCCGTTTTTCCGTCTATCCGCGTTTTAGTTAAGAGACTATTAAGCTGTTTTTTGGCATAGTTATATATTTTAGTTATGGCGACAACCTTTTAAAATAAAATCTGGATAAAAATCATCACTTGACCAGTTTTTGGATTTCTTGTTTTTCTTCAGGGTTTGGCTTACCAAATTCGTTGACGCTTGAATGTTTTACCGTTTTTAAAATACCCCAAAAATAAAAATACGTAAAAAAAAGTTTTTTGTATGGGGACAACCTTTATTATTTCACTTTCTATAAAAAAAAAATGAATCCGCCGGTATATCAAATAATATTTAAAAAAAAATAACATTTCGTTATCTATTACGGTTCTAAAGATACAGCTCTTTGAAGTTAGGACGTACGGACGGACTGACGGACCGTTGGGCTCCCTTCGGATACGGAACCCCGTGGTCTAACCCTCCGGAACATAATAATGCAAACACTGCTGTTTGGCCGCAGGATAAAGGGTAAGATAGTGGTAGCGATCCGAACGGACCCTGCACAAGGTCCTTAATTTAAATTGTATGTCTGACTTTCTTTTTACCCTGCTACTCGTACAACAAATCCGTGTTAAAGTCAGCTCAAGATATTAAATTTTCATGCGACAAATACGTCCCGGTAAAATGTTTGCTTCACTTCAATTCTTTAGACGTACATCAGGAAGTCAGGCTTGATGCGATACGAAACAGGACTAAACTTATTCGAACCTAGAATTCATTTTGCAGTGTCTGGGGAACCGGGAATGCCATTCCTTTTCACGAATAAGCAAAAACAACTTTGCTTCATAGGAAAATCTGGGGTAGCGAGTTGAATGCGACAAAGTTCCACTAATTAGGGCTTGCCAAGCAGATTTCATCTTTGCAGAACTTAATAAGTACCTTGGCTGCATCTATTTGAACTGGCATAGGTTGTGGAAAACTGCGTGTTTGACTACGTGTGGAAATTTAGATAGCTGAGCTGTAAGGAAGTTTCGGGAAGTTGCCGTGTAACTTATGGGCTGGGTTTAAAACGTTCTTGACTTTTGCTGGGGATAAAGTGGATCGCCTTTATACTTTTAGTGTCTGTTGTCCGTAATATTTGGAATTTAATGTTGACTGACTTTTGAGTGTCTTGCGACGCTTCTTCTGAGCATTGCACTGTTCTTGTTTTGTTTTGGTGCGGCGTACTTACTGAATAAACATATTTTATGTTTATGGAAGTGGCATTTGACAAAAAGATGATTTTTTTAGATATGGAAGCTTATGAAATTCTTAACTCTACCTATCTGTACTGCCTATATCTAAAGAGAATAAATAACTTAACTATAAAACCGTTGTTACTATGACAAAGCTATATATATAACTATAGCAGCTGGCATTGTGTTTCCAAGAACGATACTATAAAATTCTTTTTATTTTAAATGGTACACATAATCTCAGGTATTGTAATTTTTAAATTAAAATATTAATATTAATTTAAAAAAAAACACATCACAACAATAAAGTACATAAATTGTTTCAGCATAAGCAACATTTTAACGAACTAATTATCACTAATAATGAATTATCCTGTTGATTATGTGAAACAAAGGTTATTTATTGTCCCTGACATAGGGCACTAAAAGGGCTCTCTTATCACGGGGTTTTCGTGTGTAATCATTAACACAATCAATAAATTGTAAAGAGGGTGAGGGGATTCCATAGCGTCGAACAATATGGCTACATATTGGATGACTTTTACGTGCGGCCGTCTAAATTTGACTTGGGTCTTAAGTGCATGGTGTGAGCGCTGTTAATTTTTTATCCTATGTCCTTCTATCCTATACTATTTCACGAGAAATAAGTATGTGTATATTATATTTATGTATATTTGTAATCAGATTCTCGAAAACGACACTAATGATGTCAATGAAATATACAGTGGGGTTTACGGGGGCGAAAAATCGATCTGTCTAGTTGTCATCTTTGGGAAATTTCAACCCGTGCGATGCTTGGTCTTCCTGATACTTTATACGACAAGACAAATAAGTTCAGCCACCTGATGGTAAGTGGGATCTTTCTCAAGACAACAGTAGTCTTAGGGCCGTATTAATAAACTGATCTCAATTCTTATGCTCGTCTCAAGATGCGTCAAAAATGTCATTTTTCTATGTTTTGACATTTATGTTGACGTATCTTGTGACGGGCATCTCAGCCAAGATGAGTTTATTAATACGGCCCTAAGTCTGCACTCCTGAGATTGCAAAAACGTTGCCAACTTTGAGGACTACATTGCTAGTAATTTCACCGGTCGTCTTATACGGCAGCTCAAAGCATTTTTATGCCATTCCTAATACGAGGACATGTCATCCATTCCATGGCTAGGATGATCCGAACACGCCCCGTAAACGAATTTCACGCGGTCGCTCACAATTTACCTACTCCGAAACAAAACTCTACGCTTGTACTGTGAGTACTGTACAACATACTTGTGAACATTTTCTTTGGAAATGCGTTTTCTCTTGTCCAACTCTTGCCCTTGGAGGACGGAGATGCTTATTTACCCTAGCTATAGGTACAAATTGTATGCTTTTGAAAATACAGACGCCGGAAGTGCATTCCACTCTTTTGCAGTACGCTTTATTAAGAATGATGCAAAGCGCTTTGTTCTAAAAGGCGGAATTTCATCCAGGTACAGATGGTATCCTGCTATTATACGTATAGAGAAACAAAATGATAAAGGACATATAGAGCAACTTGGACTATATTTGAGTTAATCACGCATATATTTTTCCTTACCGGAGATCAAATTAGGGAGCGCAATATAGCCTCTTTGCGTTGCGTTGTATGGTAGTGAAATTTGGACATTAACACAGAGAGATAGAGAAAAATTGGAAGCGTTTGAGATGTGGTGTTAGCGGAAAACGGAAACGATTAGCTGGAGGGGAATGAAAACCAACAAGGACGTTTTGTATACGGTGAATGAGAAAGGACATATTACGGTTGGCAACGCATTTGCAACCTTAGGATTGCAGTCTGATGATTAAAGTCTTAAAATGCAAATGTCTATAGATCCCACTCAATACCTGACTTGTTTGCCTTCTCCAGGCCATAAAATGTTAATGATTCGTGAAACCTGTCAAATTTCAATCAGTGAAAGGGGCGGAGCGATGTTACTAGTATAGCGTTGTCCTTCTCACTGAATCGAACTTGGGTGGATTTGACAGATACTCGTAACAAATAACAAGCATTGTGACGTATCGTGTGCGAGACCATTTGTGTTCTAAATCACTGTTATGTAGGTTTTGTTAGGTAAGTAATTTAGCAATAATATTCTATTAGTATATATGAAAAATAATAATTTGATTTTAGTTATACTTGTCAAACTTTCACGGTGACATATTTTACATATTTCTCACTGTATTGGTAAACTTTCACTTGAAAGAACACCTAACTTGGTAACAATCTCCAATTATCCATGAGCGCACAGCATTTGCTTTTGAAAAAATATGTTTTTTGAACTAGTTACGTAGTGCAACAAACATTATTAGGTTGGCGCAGCGAGAGTAGGACAGAGGCTTGTTAAATTCAAAACTACTGGAAAACTAAAACGGTAAACTGCATTTTGTTGTTATAGTTCGGCACAAACGTAACAATCCTTACTATAATTATGTTATAATAGCTTTTGCCCGCGACTTTGTCTTAGTAGTTTTCTCTTATCATTTTTCGGGATTTTTTTAAGTTTTCCGTGATGAAAAGTAGTCGATGTGTTAATCCAGTTCTAATTTCATTAAAACTTTGTCTGGTGTAGCAGCGTTAAGGAGAAACAAACTAACACACAAACTTTCGCATTTAAAATATTAGTAGGATTCAGAACGGGTAGCACAAGTTGTATTTTCTCGCTTGTCGCTCAGTACGTCTCTATCGTTACTGCACGGCTAGCACATGTTGGCCGCGACTTGTTTGTCGCTCGGATCTCCCTTTCTATCTAGTCTGTAACAATAGAGAAGCACTGAAGCACAGCGACAAGCGAGAAAATACAACTTGTGCTACCCGTGCTAACTAGTTAGAAAGGGAGATCCGAGCGACAAACAAGTCGCGGGCAACTTGTGCCAGCCGCCCAGACGGACCTTTGTCTGATCGTTACGTCTTTATTGCCAAATTAAATATTTTTTTAACAAGCATAATGACCAGGGATCGGAAATTCGGATTGATATTTACCTAAACTTTCGCGGCGGCGTTGTTGTTCAGTTGTATGGAGGCGGACTCAATCATAATAATTCATTAATAAAATTCCCGGAATTTCTAAATAAATAAATTACGCCGGCATAAATCCATAATTAAGTATTTATATTAACTATTTGAAGTTATTTTCCATGTATAGATTTACCAAATGTTATTTAATTTACCATTAACTCATTGACCTTACGAATTTTTAGGAGCAAAACGCAACGTTTCATCCTACATGTAAAATAATAATTATTAACGTTTTGTAGAATTCCGGAATCCCGGAACTTATATTATGAAAATAATATTTGTAAGAAGCCTATGTTCGCCTATCTTTTTCCGGGATTTTGGCAACTTTAGGTAAATATTAATCCGAATTTCCGATCCCTGATAATGTATATATCGGTGGTTAAAATGGCAATTGGCGTAAAGGACATCTAATTTTTACTGTACAATTTGTCCTATACGCCAATTGCCATTCTAACCACCGATATATGCATGTACATACATAACCCCCAACCGAGTAAAGTCGATTAACGATAATATGCGTTTTTTTTTTTTTAATTTGTACCCTTTTGTAACTTGAGAACATTTCGCAAAATTACTTTCACAATCTATAATCCTGTACATTCAAATGGAAGGCCCCGGCGCCCTCGTGCCCAGAAACCTGCGGTTGACATGGAGAAAAACCCCTATTGCTTCCGACCCGAGTATATTAACCCCTAATGTGCAAAATGGCCCATTAGGAACGTGATTTGTTAATTAATTATAGCATGTGGCTATGGCTCACGAGCGTTTTAACCGCCCATTCTGTGTTGTTCCAAAAAATATAATATATATGATGATAAATAACATTTACTTTCAAGGAACCTCCACACAATTTTTACCGAATATGCTTTATTCTTTGTGGTGTAAAAAGTATATAATAGGTATATTAAATGAAAGTTGTTAAAATAGTGTAATAAAAAATCAGGAATCACAGCCAACCTACGTGGATATGACATTGTCTCCCTGATATTTATTTATTATTTATTTATATCGGATTGATACGTTTTATCACTGTCCTTTTCTACTAGGTACATGAAAAAAAAAACTGGCAGATAAGTTTAACTGGCGGATAGTCTTTAACTGGAGATTGTGAAACAGGCCTTGAGACTAATATATTTCGGCTGGTTTTTGGATACACAATTCCGGTAGTTTTGAAAATTAGTGACTTTATGAAAAAAAAGTTAATACATAAATTGTAGGCAATCGTCTCTTGTTTCATTTTGTAATAACTGTTTTTATCGTAAAATGAGTCGGAAAGAAGATATTGTCAAAAAATTGCTTTTAGGCGCCATCTTGCCAATATGGCGGCGCGAGCGGCAAAAATACGAGGTGGCAAAATCGAAATTCGGAAAGAGCACATCAAAATCTATAAAATCAATAATTTTCAAAACTCCCTGAAAACATTCCAGGTAAAACTACCCAGTGACTGTAGTAATACGAGTTATTACTATTACTTACTCTTTGATGGAAGAATCTTTGATTTAATTTAGGTTTATAAAACGGCGCTTTCTCTGAATTAGATCAGCAGAAACGTTAGTTGTCATTTAGGAAACCTACCTGTTAAAACACGAACTGGATGGTACTAAACTCTCGAAATTGCAAAATCAAATGAAAATCGAGTAATTATCTATAGAAGTCGTTATTTTATGTCGTTATCACTATTTTATCGGGAATTGTCCTGTATTCTGGCATGAAAAGTATCCTATGTCCTTGTCTGGAACTTAATCTATCTACATATTTAAACTTCTTTAAAATCGTTTTAGCGGTTTAGCCATGACTGCGTTACAAATAGACAGAGAGAGTTACTTTTACAACATTAGTATGGATAATTTTAATGTGACAATGTCACACAAAGTAACTTAGGCTTAAGCTAAGCTCTAGGCTTTACTCTCTTATTCATAGCTAAAATAAACTTAAAATATGCTTTGTTCTCATATTATGTCATTGCGACATTTGCATCTTCCAGAAAGTGATACAGCATACTTGAACTAAAATGGGTTTATAGTGCGTTTATGAGGGTTATACAGAACGATATGGAAAAAACGAACGCCACATGGACGGCAACTACCTTAAATATTGGAAATAGCAAATTCGCAAAGGAGACACTTTTAATTTTGAAAACAATTATTACTGCATATATGGATTTTTGAAAATTGGCCTGTCTTAACCGGGAATCGAACTGGTCAAATATGACAAAACAATAAAGAGGGTTTTTTTTACGGTCTTTATTTAATTTAAGGGTGTATGTGTTATAGACATAAATGATCACTATCAATGATCTTTTCGATCTGTATCATTAAACACGACTTTATTGTTTTGTCATATTCGACCAGTTCGATTCCCTGTTAAGGAAGAGGTTATTTTTTAAATCCCATAATCAGTATTTTTTGTTTTCGAAAATAAATTTAGTCTCCTTTGCGTAGAACTTGCTATTTCCAATATTTAAGGTAGTTGCCGTCCATGTGTCGCTCGTTTTTTCCACCCTGTTTACAGTGTGTGCTAGACAACGAATAACAGACTTGAAGAGAAATAAAGAATGAAATACATCATTATAAAACATACGAGACAGTAATTATCACGTTTATTACACAAATTATTTACCTTTACTGGAGATCAAAGCTATTTTCGTAGGCGTGGTCCCTCGCAGTTACCAACTCGAGAGTCGAGAATGATCTCAGAAAACTACCACAACCATTTCGATTAACTTGGCTCCTTGGTTTAGAGGGTGGATTTGACCAAACTTTTATTAATAAGTACGCGAATAACTATACTAGGGATATATTATATTGCACATCTATTTTCTCGAGTGTTTACTAGTGAGTCAGTTTCCAAGCAATCTAAGGTACATATTATAGCTATACTTCGAATTACTAAGCTCTAATTAGTAGAGTGAATTAACGAAAGTATTACCCGGTAAAAAGTATTGCTGTACAACAGAACAATGTCAAAGCTTCAGTCATATCTACTTACTTTTATAGTATTACACAGGACTGGAAAATAACTGTCATTAGAAAATAAATGTTAAGTTAATTTGACAGCACTGACAGCACAAAATAAGATTATTCCACGTAAACCGTAAAATAATTATTTCTTTATTAACTGGCGATTTATTCTAAGAATAAAATTTATTCTCGTTTGGTTGGATCATCCGCTCTAAATAATTGAGAAATCGATCAACTTGTGATCATTTTCAGTATCCAAAATATTATTAGTATGCTATTTATAGAAATTAGAGAAGGAATTGTGTAGTATTACAAGTAGTTTTTTGAAGGGGTGTATTTTTTTTGTATTGATAGTGTTTGGTCTATTAACCAATAATCTACTGTTATTTTTAATAATTACTCATTACAGTTATTCTAATATATATTATTTAAAGTCGGTTATGACAGTTCCCTGAGCTTTACGGTACTATACGCGTAACCTTAGCCTAAAATGATAATTTAAAAAAAAGACGGTTTATGATAGCACTTTGTTTGATGTCAAAATTGTTAAACGAATTAGTAATTATGTTCTACAGAAGCGCGTGGAGCTAACCCCATGTGCTGCTGTTTAGTCCATTTGAGGTAATTCTCTTTAACCGAACAATTGTCTTCGCGAGTGATATCCATGGACTTATTTCTCTAATTAGTCCATGGGAGTGTCTATAAATAACTCGACATTGGCGAAATACACCGTAACAGGAGTGAAAGCCTTTAATTAAGATTAAAAAAAAATAATGTTCTATCATGAGCAGCGTTTGCAGCAGTAATATTTAAATTATCCATTATATAAGGATGACGATGATGCAAACAACTTGTATTGAAGTCCAAAAAGTAATGCAGAGGTCGTCAGGGATAGTAAGAATTGTCAGCCAAATACGCGCGGAAGTGGTCATGAGTAGATCCAATCAAAGTCCAAAAAGCGTTGGGGGGGTCGTCGAGAAATGCGGTAATATCCAAAATATCCAAATCCAAGTGTCTGAGCAGAAGTCTATGCTATTCAATTTTATTATTTTTGGCAACCGGTTGCTTTTAGGTTAGCAACCATTACTGCCAATGACACCTGACAGCAGCTTGAAGTGAAGCGTGATTGATCAGTTTTTATTTTTAACCCTTAAATGCGTGATTTAGTCATTTTTGTCACTTCTCATGCTCTTAAAATATTACTTTAGTCTTTGCACATCGGGACTAAAGCTCCTTATTAATCTCTAGGGATTAAAGTAATTTTGTTTTAATTTACTTTGGAAACCCCTAAACAGCCAATCACAGTGTTTGTGAATTAGGATTATTGCTTTTAGTCCCATTTTCAGTGATTGCGTATGGACCATTTTTAGGCCATGGAAATAACCTCAAAATGACAACTTAGAAAAAATATTTAAAAAAACGATTTAATTTCGTGAAATACAAATAATAATTACGAATAGGTATGAATCTATTTAATTATATTAACGATGAATTCATTTTATTATGCATGGTGCAATTAGTATTAAAATAGTTTTCAAGTTTGAACCTGTTGGCTAAATATGCAAGCATTTAAAGCGGCGCTGTACAAAAAAATAACAAAAGAAAAGAAAAAACCGCGGAACGAATTAGTAAGACACTTTCTTATAATAAATATTGTAGTTTTGTATAGAACGTCGTCAGTGCCGGATTGAGCAAGCACGGGGTCCGTAGCAAATTCTATAAAGAGACCCCCGTTCGTTTTAGGTTACAGGTTGTGGCGGGCTCTTTTCTGCAACTAGTCGACTTAGATATGCGCCTATTTCGTGTGGGGGTTTGTACCAAAACAGGTGAATAGCGGCCTTTACACGTAAAGATCGGACCGCGGGAAATGCCGCGCGCCATTCCAATCTTCGCTCCGAACCGTACATTTTTACTATTTTCTGTTACAGTTGCATTTACACGTACGGTTCGGCAAGAAGATTGGAATGGCGCTTGGCGTTTCCCGCGGTCCGAACTCTACGTGTACAGGCCACTTTTTTAGAGGTTAGATGTGGGTGCGCGGGGCCGCCCAATGCGCGGGGCCCGTAGCATTTGCTACTCTTGCTACGTGGCTAATCCGGCACTGAACGTCGTTTTTTTTCCGCGCATTCAAAGTGAAAAGTAGAGTGTTTAACGCGAGACTAAACAACCATAATGACACTCGAACTATAGCCACTCTCGCTCGCTGGCTCGCTCGCGTGGCTAAATATCTCTTGTCATTATGGCTTGTTTTAGTCCCTTGTTGAACAATCTACTATAGTCGCTTATTACGTTCAACAAATAAATAATTTGAATTTGAATTTGAATTTATTATTTTTATTACTCGTAATAGTGTACTGATTATAGGTAAACATTTTCGAGTTATTATTATATAGGATGCATCCTACATCATGCATTTAAGGGTTAATTAGTTGCTGGTTCTAAATGGAGGTTGCAGTTACGTGTGTTTCTTGTGTACCTGGAATAGACATACACAAAACATATAGACAAAAAACACTTAAGACAATACAGATCACATGAACAGGTGGAAATTGTGGAGAGACAAAAGCGGGTCAAAGCTTTGAGTTTAATTTTTTTATTTACCTATGAATTTTAGATGATGAGAGGAAAAGGAGGGTTTTAAGGTTGATGGGTTTGGGAATACAGGGGGGTAGGATGTCATATAGGGGAACCGATCTAATCGGGCAGTTTAAAATAATGAGTTCAGCGGTGCCTTCCTCCAAGCCACATGAACAGAGGGGGTATAGAACAATGCCCCATATGTGCAGGCGGGAGGGGCAACAAGTGTGGCCAATACGCAATCTGCAAATGACGGATGTGGTTTGTTTATTGACTTGGCGGAACCGGAAGAACCATGGCTTGGAAGGGATGTTGGGCTGAATGTCACCATAACAATATCCTTTGACCGATAAAGAACGTTCGTACTGTTGGCGCCATTAACATTCGAGGTCTGATTTGGCAGAGGATAGGAGGTCGTAAAAGTAGCACTGGGTGTGGACCAGACTTCCAATTTCTATGGCCTCCTTAGCACAGGAATCGACAACCTCATTGCCCTGAATCCCAGAATGGCTGGGGATCCAGGCCAATGTGATCTCGAGGTTGCGGAGATGGCTTACATACAGGGTTTGCCTGATTAATACTACTAAGGAATAACAGACTCTTGATGGCTTGCAAGATAGCTACTAATTCTCCAGTAAAGACTGATGTAAGAGGAGGGCATTTGAAGTGCTGTCATAATGCGTTTTTTTTTAAATATTTTAGTCTAAGGTAAAGCGCATAGTGCCGTAAAGCTCAGAGAACTGTCATAACCGCCTTAAAAAATATATTTTAGAAGAACTGTAACTGAATTGTAATGAGTAAAAAAAACGATCTGTAGATGTATTGGTTAATAGACCAAACACTATCAGAAAAAATATAATACACCCGTTCAAAAAACTTTACCTACCCAATTGTATCGTTTTGCCGTATCCGTCGAGTAGCATCGACGAGTATTATGATCGTTAGTGTGGACGACAAAAGATCGCGATTATGCTACTACGCGTTTATTTAATACCCCACACGCTCCCGATCGGATACGCATATCAAGATCGGTAAGTGTGGACGTGTTTTGATACTGTATACGCAGTTATGATTTGATACGTGATACACTGCGATTAACCTCGAGTAATTTTTATCCGATCATCAAAAGGTATACGGCGTTATGGTACGATTCGCTGCTATGCTACGGCTAGTATAGACGCGTTTTTTCACGCGACAATGCCAGTGATACGTTATGCCCAAAGTGAGCGTCCTTACTTAGAATACGCATGATCGTGATCGCTAAAATGATACAAATGTGGACCCAGCTTAAGAGGTTTAATAGTAACACCAGTGCGAGAGAAAAAGTCATTTGACAAGAAGAGTTTTAAATATGAATGTGGACGGCTATAATGGGAAAAGGAGACCCAAAGAGATGGATGGAATGTGTGATTTGTTATATGATAAACAAGGGAGTTAATACTTAGATGAAAGTTGGTGGGAATGTTTAAAAGAAGAAGACGTACTACGCTAACCCCGAATGATTGGGATAAGGGCAAGATGATGATAATTTTAGATATCTTTACAGTACATATTCCCAGTTTCTTAATGGCTTTCGGCTGGCTATTGCTATCACGCTTACAATCGCAACTGACAGTATATTTTTCGCTCGGGTGCCATAGAAAAACGAAGATTGCCGATCGCTATTAAGAAAATGGTTGCACTATAATATGTATTTTTGAATCCCGAGTGCAAATGAAGGACGAAACGGTTAGTCTAATTGGTAGTGGCCCTGCTTAGAAAGCTTGTATTTCTATTTAGAAGTATACTAGCTTCTACCTGCGACTTCGTCCGCGTAGACTTTGACTATTTTTATTCCTTATGTAACTTTTAAGACTGGCCTATGTATTAATCCAGTGTATAAGCTACCTCCATTTCACATTTCATCCAAATTAGTCCAGCCGATGCATCGTGAAGGAGTAACAAACAAACATAAAAAAGTTCCCCATTTATAATATTAAGTAAGATAAGATATACCTATGCATGTGTACCTATATAGTAGGATAGTAGGATTAGTCGGATAATAATATTAGTGGTATTTATCGTTGTTTATTATTGTGAGTACCTGTGTTGGTAGATACCCATAGTATCACTTGTCTATAGTTTTAAGCTCTTTAGGAGCACAGACCTAAAAAAAATACGGACGTAATGTTGCACTTAAAAGGTATGAAGCATACAAGGTCGGCACTTTCGTTCGTTATACACGACTTCCCGCACGCACACAGATACACTACACTAGGTAAGATAACGCGCCGAGCCACAGCACGAGTGACAGTTTACGTGTGTGCGTGTGTGTAGGTTCATTTTCTGTATAATTGTCCCCTGACATCTAGTATAGGTTTGTTTGGAACCTACTGTTAATGTATGACCGAAATACGATCCCGCATGATTTCAACGCCTTGCTAAGCCTTTTGTGATATCGCACAATAGAAGAAAGCCGAGTCCACTTATAGACAATAGGTAACCTAATAGTTGAGTTCAGTGACCTGTTTAACAAAGTACAAATCTGGACACGGTAATAATAACAACAAAAACAATTAGTCATGGAATAAATACATAAATTAAGTGGTCTATTTGTTCTTTTAACAGCTGAGATCACGAATATACGTGACACAAAATTTCACGCTTGCCTTTTTCGTTAGTTTTTTTATTTAGATTTAACGCTATTATGCACGAGTCCCGTCCACGTTGTTGGTCTAGTTTTAAAGTTAAGTAATTGTTTATTTTAAAGCCAGACAAATTTCAACACTTATTATAATGTTAAAATAACACGCTCTTTTAATTCAACTACAAGAAAAGGGTTAAGTTTGTTGCGTGCATTCTGATAGAAAAAGGAATATAGTTCTACTCTTATAGAAATAGTAGTAATAGGTAATTCAAATAAGAATATTATCCAAACCGAATTGTTTTAACCATTACTATTCTGAGGGCGATGTTGGCAGCACACGAGCACGCTGTTCTGTTACCTCATGGTTAGTTTAAATTTTATTTTGTTGTGTAGATATGTTAGTCTATAAGGTATTTGTAAGCACAGGCCTTGTTGCTCGAAATAAAAAATCCAATTCTTATTCTTAAAATCAACAATGTTCAGCACTGACAAAAGTAAAGTATTCTAGGTACCTTGTACTCTATCAATGGATGAAGACTTAAACCTCAATAAAAGCCAAAAACTTGCACGTGCCAGTTTACAATTCTACGCACAAAGCGTAAATTCCTTTCAATCACCAAACAACAAAACAATTACTCGGAATTCCATCAAGTTGTGTTCTTTTATTTGTCCCCTATTGTGTGGTCATGTTTTATTCAAACTGACTACCATGTTGCACGCCCGGCTCTTTGAATTCTATAGAAAATTGACCCGCCGTGTGGACTCGGGCATTGAAGTTGCTAACTACTGACGGAGGCAAACGAGCTATTGTTTGTTGGTTTCACGGTGGATTTTAAGTAAAATTTAACACGTATAGTGCAAGTTAGTGAAAAGGGTTACCCCTTTTCATTAACTTGCACACATACACACATACATAGTTTTCATATTCATTTCTTAGCTCTTTTAAACCAGTTTCCTTTAGTGGCGGCTGAAATTAGGAAACTATTCCTACAGTGCAAGTCTTGCACTGTAGGAATAGTTTACCCGAACCCGAAAGACCTTTGGAGACCTTTTAGAGGTCTCCATAAGTCTTTCAGGTTCGAGTAAAGTAAGACAAGCAATAGAGACGGTTGGAAACCCGAATGTGGTATGTAAACCCTATAGCAAAGTAGTAATGATGGTGTTAGAGCTGATAATCTGATGATTGTTAGAAGATTTCTACAAGATCTGAGGCCCTAGCCAAGATGCAAACGCTACTAACGTTTTTTCTATCACTCAAAACGTATGGGATGACATTCTTGTGCATAGCGATAAACCACGTGATCAAAATGTCAATATCCCATACATTTTGAGTGATAGAAAATAAAAACGTTACTATAGCGTTTGCAGCTGTGCTGCAGCCCCTGCGTCGTTCGTAACATGGTAGATCGACTGACTTCTCACTTGTAAGATTGGGCTCAATTAGCAGATGAAGAGTAAAAAAAGTAAAGTAGGTAAAAATAAAATAGCTTCTTTCAAAAACTATTCTTCAAAATGTCTAGATTTTTATGTGCTGTACCTAATCTGATAAATTATACTTTTATAAACTCACTTTTGTAACTAAACGCTAACAAAAACACTGAATAGATGGTAAATGTTTTAACACATATGTTTGACAAGTAAACCGCGTTTTAAAGTTTTAAATTGAAATATAATATTGAATTATTTGTAGTTCAAAAACAACACCAAAACGGCTCCAATGTTTTAAGTGGTTTAATGGAACATTTCTAGATCAATTCAGATTTATCTAACTTTTTTGGGCATTCAATTAAAATTAAGTTATATCAGACTTTCCCATGTTTATACCACGAACCCTTTTAAAACTAACCAATGAATAAAACATTTCTCAAGTTTATGTTAGTTTTATACTCAATAGCGGTCCGTTCATAGTTTTAAAACATATCGTGGTCTATAAAATACTGTTAAAATTCAAATTGTGTGGAGTTCCGATAAAGTTTATATTAAAAAGTGAAAATATCTTTCTATTTTTTGCACTGAAATCGTTACCTTTCGTGTTGCGAGAGCCTATGCAACAATATAAACCGTTTGGTTGCGTGCGTATTACGTATTGAGCGACGCACATCATGGCAACCTTAGCGCCTGAGTGGCAATAGGTAACAGAAATGCCTAAAGAATCGGAGCCGAACTAAGTACTTTTCTATTTTAACTATGATGATGATGATGTTATCCAGCCGATTTCGACCAAGGCGACTGCTTTAACTCCGTGAAAAGTGTCGATGGTGTGCTCGCATGTGGCTATGATAGCCAACCTTGTTTGAAAAAGCTTTCCCACAGAGTAAGCACGTGAGCACACCATCAACATGAAGAATGTCAGTAGGTACGCCAAAACGCTTGAAACTTTGTAGCAGTAAAGTTTATAAATAAACAAACATACTACTTTTTATTTTATTCAAACAGACTCAGTAGTTTTGATTCTATAAACGTTTAAAATTTGGGTCAATAATATTAAAGCGCGCGGGGGCCATCTTGCTGGGGTGACGTCATCGCTTAACAGCGGTACGCGCCCTTATATCAAAGAGTAAGTTTACAGGGCTATAACTTTTTAACCGTTATAAGTAGCCAGTTGAATTTTTCACAGAATACGTGTTATTATAAAATCTATCGTTTTAAATTGTACAATGAACAATTAGTCAAATCCGAAGAGGGGTCTCCATACAAGAAACATGAAAATAAATCAATTTTTTTAGCATTTTTATACGGGTTGTACTTTTATAATGGCTTCTTATTTTGATGCTATTTTGAGCTTAAATTGTAGTAAAAATTTTGTAGTTTACAATGTCAAGTAAAACTGCTACAAATATGTGACAAAACTAATTTTATCAACACGATATTTTAAGCGGTCACCCATCCTGTTTTAGACTACGCGTGTAGTTGCTTAACTTTGGAAGGCGAAGTACGGGTTGTATTTGTATAATAGCTTTTTATTTCGGTGTCTCATTAAGTTTAGATAATAATCAAAAATCCATACAAACATATATAGTTTACGACCAAACAGTAAACTGTAGTAAAACTCTTACAAATATGTTAAAAAGTGCCTAGTTTAAATGAACACGATCGATGTTTAGGTAAGTGGTGGTTGCTTAACTTTGGTGGTAGGCCTTTCTTTACAAATTTCGTGTTAATTTAGAATTAATATCGCTACTGTATAAAAGAGTGAACTATAAAACATGAATTTTTGATTAGTATCAGTAGTTCTGATACTTCGTGTATTCATTTCATCGATTTCAAATTTCGCACGCGGGCGCTACCAAGTCGATAGATAGGTACCTTTTTGCTAGGTCTAGGCATTATTGCCACTATCCCAAAATTTAAAGTGCTTGATTATTATTCTAATTTTATTTAACCAACTTATTCGACAAACATTACAAATAGAAAAGCCGGTCAGTGACAGACAGTTAGTTATGTAATACAAAATAATAGATAAACATAGCTGCCATAGTAACATCAAAACGAATTCGTAAAAATATTACGACTTACAAAGTTAAGCAAGTACAAGCGTAGTCTATAACAGGATGGGTGACCGCCTAAAACATCGTGTTGATAAAATCAGTTTTGTCACATATTTGTAGCAGTTTTACTTGATATTGCTATTTAGTCGTAAACTACAAAAATTTGACTACAATTTAAGCTCAAAATAGCATCAAAATAAGAAGCCATTATAAAAATACAACCCGTATAAAAAATCTAAAAAAAATGATTAATTTTCATGTTTCTTGTATGGGGACCCCTCTTGGGATTAGATTTATTGTTAATTTTATAATTTTAAACGATAGATTTTATAATAACACGTATTCTGTGAAAAATTCGACTGGATACTTATAACGGTTAAAAAGTTATAACCCTGTTAACTTACTTTTTCATATAAGGGCGCGTACCGCTGCTAAGCGATGACGTCATCATCCGTGAGCGCTAGCCGACGGGTTTCGAGCGCCGCATACGAAGTTTAAAATTTAATATCTTGAAAACTATTTGAGGTATCGAAATGATTTTGTACAGCTATTTTTAGTTTTTAATGAATAATACGGTAAGCTAAAAATCTAAACTGGCTGACATTCTCTAATAGAGATTGCCGCGGGTGGTCGAGCTTTCAATTCATCCCTTTTGGCGTCCAGTTCGGAACACAATTTTTTAACTATGCCGGTGCCGTCGAGAGCTAAGCAAACAAACAAAATACCCAAAAGTGGGTATCTACCTCAGGTATTTACTGGGAATATACCCTAACTCACGTAATTTGAAAAGTGCGTTCAACAAGAAATTTCAAACAACAACTTGTTATTAATAATCGGAATTGAAGCTCGGATGGATTTCAAGTTTAATCAGAGTAATTTCAATAGGTAACTCAACTTTATTGAAACTCACTAAGCAATATTCTAATTTAAATCTCTCAGCCATTTTTTTTTTCAGTTTTCTTATATTTTCTAGTAAAGGAAATTAATATTAGTACCTACATAACAATTGACGTTTTACAGTTAGCCCTTGAAAGTAATTAATTAAAATACATAACATTTTGTATGTAGGTATGTAACAGTATTATGCAAAACACGAAATCCAAATACAATGTTTGCAAAATATAATGTATTTACATAGACACGAACTTTTCCCTTTAAGGGGTCTTTTCCAAGTAACCATTGAGCCTTTTTATCATGTACAACTTAGAGTGGCTCAAATCCAATAGTTTGCGCTTAATTAACACTATAGGTAATTAATAAAAAGTTATGAAAATGAAACGTATATCTTTTGGTTTTGTTTTAAAATGATACTCTCAATAGACAAAAAGATAGAAGACCCCAAAAAAAAACTATCAGTATCAGCAAAATCTGAAAAGCCAAGCATTTTACATGCATCTCTTGAACCGCAAAAATTCTGTGTAAAAATATTAAGCCGCTTTTGCCGTCGGATGAACCGGATTACGACCATCAAAATAGCCGAGGTACACCTGGGGTTTAAGGATTGCTATTTGAAGCTAGATTTTAGTACGCAAATTTTCTCGCAATTACGTTACAATAACCTTACCCATATTTAATACTTTATTTTTGCTACCCTCAAAGCAAACACAGGGTAAGTTAGTTAGTTAGTCTATCTCTTTGTGGCATCGTAGCTCCTTAACGGATGAATCGATTTGTTGATTTTTTTAATAAATACTTATTTTAACTGAAGTGTTTCTATTCTTATTGCCTAATGCACTCGCAATCGCAATCATTTGAGACACTCCGAAGGCGAGTCTGCTTACAAGATGAAAACCATTTTTCCACTGTGAAGTCGATTGCGAATGCGAGTGCGTTAGGCAATATGCCAGCAGGTTTTTTTGTAGGTTTTTAGAAATCACCATTCGATCCGTAGTTACACCAAATTTCCACACTATGTTTTATTTATTTATCCGTATTCCCAAAGACACACCCTTGACCAATCCTTGACTTTGACTGTAGCTAATTAGCTATATTTTTAATTTGTTTAATTTAGTTCTTATTTTTACATTTTGACTGCTGTTTATTTAATTTCATTACAATTTTTATTTTATTTTTTTACATTTTGACGATCTTATTGTAAATTCATTATGATTATGTGACATAGAATAATGCAATTTCCAATATGAAATAAATGCCTACCTACCTTTCTACCTTACATTTAAACTAAACGAAGGGTAGCTCTACAAATCATATATTTAAAGAAGGAGTTACGTTCCAATAAAATTGGGTTCATTGAGCAGCAATGTATACGCGCAGCTGAAAATTCTCACTTTTGTTCAGAGCTACCATTATATCGATATCCAAACATGGTAAAGGACTTCAGTTCAGGTGTGTGTGTGGTGTCTCTCTCAATAGCTCTACGAGTCCTACCGATTTGTCCCGGACCTGAGGCCCTTGAAACTACGTCAGTTGAAACAAACATTAAGTCTAAGTTAATTGAAGGATAATTGAGCTATTTTTGATACGTTGCGTGGCGAATTACTTAGTATGAAAAGAAAGCACAACTTATGTTAACGATAAACAAGTTATTATGTTAATTAGGATGCATATTAACTTATGTCAAAATATATGTTCGTGTGGAAGACACACACACTGTATAATAATTAGCTAAATCTTGTTTTTGCTAGAAGCAAAATATTGTTTTCTCTCTGAATCAGTCACCTGCCTACAGCTATTAAAACCTATCAATGCCCTTATTACTTCAAATATTTGTAATAAGCTTCAGGTACCTACAGAATAATGAGACATTCCTAACCGTATTTTTCGTCAAAGTAATTTTAGCAAAGAAATGGTAAAAGGAAGATATTTTTCCGAAGAATACTTATTTTAATTTTAGGCTAAATACTGAATACTGGATCTTTGTACGAAAAAAGCTTTTCAGAATTGAGTTTGATTTTATCACATAATATTATGTATCTTATCAATATAACTCGGCGTTTTTTTGGCCAATACCGTATTAAAATGAGTAGGCTGTTCAAGTACTGCATAATGCTGACTTTTGATCTCCTAAAATTCTGAGCCCTGAGGAATAGTTTGTTAAGCAAGTCATGAAATAAAAATGATTTTATAACATTTAATGACAACCACAATTCACATCCAACTAAGTACAAAATATTTTATAATAATTATTTTATAATTGTATAATCCGTAGTTAAATTACAGTATAAAATAGCATAATAAAAAATATAGTAAACAGACTAGATATAATACTATATTGCTATGTTTGATTATGCAATTTTATACTGTAATTTAGCTCTTTGGATTTATTTTAAAATCATTTACTTGTCTTGACTTTCTTGACTTTTTTTTTTCAATTATTAGAACACATAAATAGCTATTTGGTGAACTACCGAGTGACTACAAATTGGTAATACAAATCAGAGTTTTTCACACATCTTCCCTAAATTATAATTGATCGCATTTGTTTTGGCTTGAATTATTAGTTTTATTACAAAATTAACAATATTTAAAGTAGGTTAGTTAAAACAATTGAGTGGGTGATTATTCGGAGTTTTAACCGCCGTCATTATTGTCTTCGCATATTATTCAAGATAAATTTTATAATTTTCTTGTTATTTTAAATGGAATGGATACTACCCCCGAGTCCGTTGCTTTGACATCAAAAGCTGCTGGTAGTTATTGTTATTTTCGTCAGTATATTGAAGACAACAATGACGGCGGTTGAAACGCCCGAATGTTCACCCGTTAATGTAATACACTATTCGTCATTAACTGAGCCACAATAAATTGTTTTGTTCCTCTATTAACAATTTTAAGTTACCCTGTATAAAAACCCCCGTCATACAATTACGACCTCAGAGGTTATAATCGTATCTCAAGGCTTAGCCGGTTTCTAACTTACCAATTCGTTGTCACATCAAATTGCCACACTGGTGTGACTATGGTTAATTTTATTTATCTGCTAAGTCAAACTTTTTAAGTCTTAAACTCAAAGCTTCTGATAATAAGGTAAAAACGGTGTGGAAAATTATAAATAGAGAAACGGGTAAATCTAAAACTCGTGATAATCAAGTCACCCTAAACAAGGGTGACAAACAAATCACGTCAAACAAAGACGTGGCCTTAGCGTTCGAAGATTATTTCTCCACTATAGCTATTAATACAACGAAATGTCTTCAATCATCTGCGGTTGTAGCTCAAAAACTACTTTGTGCTAATGTTACTAAATGTAATGTAACCTTTGATTTTAGCCATGTAGATTCAATTTCTATTGTTAAGGTATTTAAATCGCTCAGTTTAAAAAAAACTGAGGATTTATGGGGAGCGTCAGTTAAAGTGATCCATCATGTCATAGATATAATTGCACCTCACTTAGCTTTAATCTACAATAATTGCATTTCAGAGGGGGTTTTTCCAAATCTTATGAAATATAGTAAAGTCATACCACTTTTTAAATCGGGCGACATGTGTGATTTAACAAATTTCCGTCCCATTTCTATTCTACCGGTTTTAAGTAAAGTTTTTGAGAAGTTAATGTTAAAAGATAATTATGTTAGGTCACTTCAATAGAAATAAACTGCTTAACAGTAATCAGTTCGGCTTCACCAGAGGACGATCCACAACTGATGCAGCATCTGTACTCATTAAATATATATACAATATTTGGGAGAAATCCTGTGATGCAATAGGAATTTTTTGTGACCTTTCCAAAGCTTTCGATTGCGTAGATCATGCGACTCTTATATTAAAATTAGAACATTATGGTCTGTCAAATAATTCTCTAAATCTTATGTCTTCATATCTTAGCGATAGAACACAAACGGTTGTTGTAAACCAAACACAGTCCATTGGAGCAACTGTTAAATTAGGTGTGCCTCAGGGCTCTATATTAGGTCCTTTCTTATTTCTGGTCTATATAAATGACTTACCACCCACGGTAGATAACCTTTGTGATATTGTGCTATTTGCTGATGATACTTCATTAATTTTCAAGGTGGACCGAAAATCCGTCGATTACAGTAGGATAAACGCCACGCTGGTTAAAGTACTTAATTGGTTTACTATTAACAATTTGCTACTTAACGCTAAGAAAACTAAATGTGTTAGGTTCGTTTTGCCTAATGTTAGACCGGTAAAATCTAGTATATTTCTAAATGATGTGTGTTTGGAGATGGTGGACAAGGCGCTTTTCTTAGGGATAACTATAGACAAAAACTTGCAATGGAGTCCCCATATAGCAGTACTAGCAGGTAAATTAAGTTCGGCAGCTTATGCTGTTAGGAAAATCAGGCAACTTACCAATGTTGAGACAGCTCGCTTAGTTTATTATAGTTATTTTCATAGTGTTATGTCGTACGGTATTCTGATTTGGGGAAAAGCTGCTGACATACAGACTATATTCGTGTTACAAAAAAGAGCCATTCGTTCCATATATAACCTAAACTCCCGTGATTCCTTAAGATTACTATTTAAAGAAATTAGTATTTTGACAGTAGCGTCACAATTTATTTATGAGAATATTATTTATGTCATTAAAAATCAAGACTCTTTTGTTAAGAATTGTGATATACATAATTTGAATACAAGAAATAAAAATAAAATTGCTATTAAAAAATTTCGTGTCCGTAAGGTATCATTTGTTGGTCAATGCATTCATTTCTATAATAAATTACCTGACGAAGTATTAAAGTTATCATTTCCAGCACTTAAAAATTACTTGAAAAAGTCGTTGATGTCGAAAGCTTATTATAGGGTCGAGGACTATCTAACAGATAAAAATGCTTGGCGTAAATTAAACACCTAAATAACTTAGTAATAGCTTAGTCAGGAAAATATCTAAACAATATTATAAAACAAAGTCGCTTGCCGCTGTCTGTCTGTACTTATGTATGCTTAGATCTTCAAAAGTACACAACGGATTTTGATGCGGGTTTTTTTAATAGATAGAGTGATTCAAGAGGAAGGTTTATATGTTTATACATAATAACCATATAAATGTATGTATGTATAATATATGCATAATATACATACATGCATATATTATGCATGTATGTATATTATGCATACATGCATAATATAGTACAGAAACACTGATAATTTTAGAGGTTTCTAATGTGATGTCGTAAATAAACACATTTTTTTGCGCTTACATTGCAAGCGCTGGCTAAACCTTAAGAGATATATCAAAATAATGTACTGAAGAATTGTAGTTCTTCAAAAAACCTAAAGAAAAGTCCGCGATGGCATATGTTTATCTCCTAAGGATGAATGACAGTAACCATTTTTATCTTTAAAATTTTATTAAAAAATAGTAGGTTATTTGCGAAGCTATTTTCTCCAATTCAGTATTTATTCTTATCCATATAAATACGTTAGTTACCTTGGGAATTTAATGTAGATTAAAATTGTCCTGTACACTATATTATTTAAATAAATACTTTAGAAGATATGGCAGATTCAAAATTACGCGCAACCTAAATCTGTATTATCGAAACGCTTGGCCGCCGGCCCTATAGCCACGTATAGCCACGCTTCGCCCTTTAGTACCTACAGCCTGCAGCATCACATAGTATCAAACACCGGAGCTCTCCTGTTAGTTACGTAGGTACTTATATTTATATTAAGCTTTTCAAATTGTTAAATTAGGGAAATGGGTAGGTAGTTCGATTGAGTTTTGGTTTTGATTAAAAGATATTTTTATGTTGTCTACACTTCTACACTTAGAGGTATTATAAAGAGGAAGGATTAGATTTTTTGTTTGTTTGTTTGAATTGAATAGGCTCCGAAACTACTGGACGGATTTGGAAAATTCTTTCACCATTAGAATCCTACACTATCCCTGATGAACATAGGATATATTATATTTTCAAAAAAGTTAGGGATCCGTATGAAAGCTTCGATAATGTAACCCAAGGTGTGAAAAATATACCAAAAAAAATCCTTATATCCTTATCCTCGCGTACGCTGCGGAAACTATTGACAATAGAGCAATGTGATGTACTACAGTTTTATAGAAGAAACCAATTTCTAAAAAAAAAGTTCACAATTCCATATGTCTAACTATTACAGTTATGTCACAATAACTACTTTTTCATGTTAAAATATGCAATAGTAACGCCGGTTCTAACTAGGCCCCATTATTCGTACCTTGGTATTAATCCGTATCCAAATAAATCATTTCGTTTTCAAGGCTAGGTACATTAAATCACGCCTGTTTCACAGATGGGTAGGTAGAGACCACTTTCTTACTTTTCACTTTCAAGAGTGTATGTGATGATGAGAAATCTATTACTTAAGTATCTAATAATTTAACCGAAACGATGCATCTATTCTCTAATCTCTTCTCTAAATAGTATAAATTAAAGTCGCTTCGCGTTGTCTGCCTGTTCCTCCGCTAACTCCTTCTAAACCACGCAAAGGATTTCGATACGGTTTTCACTGTCATTTAGGGAATTTATTCTTGACGGTTTATGTACATTTCATTCTAATTAAGTTTTAATATAGTTGAGAAAACTCAATGTTTTCCTACCACGCCGTCAAAAATCGTTTTTCGGGCCCTTACATAGCTTACGCTGGCTAAACCTTAAGAGATGTGACAAAATAATGTACTGAAGAATCGTAGTTCTCTAAAAAACTAGAGAAACATCCTCGATGCCATATGTCTATCTCCTAAGATTGACTCACAGTAACCATTTTTGTTTATGATTTTATTTTAAAATATTAGGTTATTACCGAAGCTGTTCTGTCCGATTCAGTATTTAACCTTATCCAGATAAATACGGTGATTACCTTGGGCATTTAATGTAGATTAATATTGTCCCGTACAATATATTATTTAAATAAATACTTTAGAATATATGGCAGATTCAAAATTACGCGCAACATAGATTAGAACTCAAAACAAATATCAGTTTCGTTGTCTGCACGTATGAAAACGGCTCTTTGCAGAGTCGTTGCTCAAAATAGGAAATGGACAGAAGCCCCAAGATAATAGGAGCATTAATCTTCAAAATGAGAACCTTTGCGTTTTAGTAAAATAATTAGTCGACAATGTTTATTCCGAAATTAATAATATTCATTCTAAGACTGTACTAAGGAGAGAGCTATTTTATCACCAACTAATAGTCAAGTAGGTATAGAAAATCAATGCACCGACACAAACATACTACTCTATAGACACTGTTCTCGACCTGGAAGAGGCCAGGTATCCATTTCCCAACGGAATTTCTCAATTCCTTACAACCTTCTGTATCGTCCCGCATAAATTGGTTTTGAAAGAAGGGTGTCCTTTTATTTCACAACGGAACCTTAATCCACCCAAATAACATCTTTAAAAACGTTGATAATAGAGTGCACAATACTGACCGGATGTGCGGCTGGAAAAGTCGTTTTAATTCCCCGGATTCCATACTTTCCAGTTTAAACGACTGTAATGACAATTTACAAGTCACAAGGTCAAACATTCAAAGTTGCGGGCTTAGACCTGTGGGCCTAATATGGCTGCGTTTATCGCGTGACAAAGTGTGGATAAGGCATCCGTCACCTTCTGACACGTAAATAAGTACGAGAGTGACGACGGATGCTTTATCCACATTTGACGCGCGATATTGACGCAGCCATGCTACTGGCCTGAACGTTGAGTGTTTTTCCCATAGAGGTATAGCCCTTTCGCGCGTCACTTCCAGGCAAAATTTGTTTGTATTGTGCAATGAGAAGTCCGCTGTAAACATTGTATATAGAGAGATTCTGTGAAAGCTGGCAGTCATGATTTGAATTGAATTTAAAATCTAACGGCATCAAAAACTCAATTTCGCAAAATTGGACGTCTTTCTAAAATCGTCATGAAATAAAACCTCTATGCATAATGCACCTATCTATAATTTGAAAAGAATATTATTCCAGATGAACTTGGATTATTTTAACTTATTTTAATCGAAGCGAAGCGAGGGCGGGTCGCTAGTAAAACATAAACAACAAATGAATTAAACCTTTTTATCACTATACTCTTTTACGGAATATAGTGATTGCGTCAATAAAAGATCTTTAAGTCGGCGACCAAATATTCCATCCGAAAATTCGTTTTTTGGTCTGCGGGTAGACGCTGATAGAAAGCGGGCCCTATTACGCGCGGGTTTTTGTCGAGCAGCGCCAACCGCCGCGGCACACGCTGGCGGCGTATATACTTATGTTCGTATGGAAGATACACACTGTATATGCGTATACATATTTTTCCACGGTTATTCAACATTTATTTAAAACGGGAATTATATTAGTTGTAGGTATTGTCAAATTAAACCTGACTTGTACCATGACCAAAATAAGTTTGCATTTTTTTGCATTGAAACAAAACATGATGCGTTACTGTTTTCGACTCGGCCGCCATTACTAAGAATTAAATAAGAGCTATCATAACGTCGACAATACTATAACAATAGGTATAATGACAAAGTGGGATAAGGCTCTTAGTTTTTTTAATGTTGTTTATTTTTTTAATCGTAGAAACAAGAGTGTTAATTTCGACAAAGCCTGCAGCGATCATTTCCCGTAATAGACGCGAATCGAACTAAAATTCAAAGTGGCATTTTATTCAACAACAGAAAGGGTGCAGACTGATTACGAAAATTTCGGCCGTAAAAGCTTCAAATCCAATCAGTGAGACTAACTCTAAGTACCTAATTTAGGGTTCAGTTTCGGTTCACTTACTTTGAAAGAGTTAAAGGAGCTATTTAAAGTACTGAAAGAATTAAGAAGTTCTAAGCAACTCGACCTTTATCGATCACTGAACTTACTCATTACTTTTCTAATTGATCGCAAATTTTAACCCCCGACGTAATAAGTGGGGAGTTATAAATTAAACGTGTGTATCTGTGTGTCTGTGAGGCTATTTATCTGCGCTGTGTATCTGTCTGTGGAATCGTAACTCCTAACCGGATGAACCGAATCGGATGCAGTTTTTTTTTTAAAGTAAACAAAAACAACAAAACATTTTATTATATACTAGATTCTGCCAGCGAATTTGTCTGCGCACGGGAACCGTTCATTTTTCGAGGATAAAAAGTAGGCTGTTACTCAGGGATAATTTAACATTGTAAAGGTAAAAGATTTTTTTAAATCTGGCCAGTAGTTTTTGAGTTTATTTGTTATAAACATACAAAAATACAAATCTTTCCTCTTTATAATATTAGTGTAGAAAACAAAGAAATTTAAATACAATATTTACAGGCTAAGAATGTATAAAGGGGAACTTATGCCTTTCAAGGATATTTTCCAGCAAATTTTTAGGTCATTGAGTAAAATAAGAAAAATACAACGAGTAGACATAAGTACAAAAACAAAGTTTACAAAAAATAGAATAGTTTAATGAGAATGGAGCTAAGGTTTCAAAAAAATCAGTTGGGCCGTTTTAGAGTTAACAGCTATGAACAAAGAGGACGCCATTATATCGGGGGTTTTGATAAATTATAAAGTTTTATGAACCGCGATATAGACCTGAGGATTTTGAAGTGGGGGGCGCGCCCACCATGGGAAACGCGAGTGCATACGAAAGGAGACGCGTACTTAAATTCTTAAAATTGGATATTCGTTTTTTTTGTATTGGTATAATGTCAAATAGATCGAAATAAATACCCACATATAAACGAACGAGCGAACGAACTGAGATAAACGAACACACAGAAGATTTTAGAACGTCTTCCTTTTTTGAAGTCGGTTAAAATATCCAGTTACATACAGTCGTATATTTTATGCTTATTTATGTAAGACTCATTGTTTTTTCTATCTTAGATTATGTATCATGTTTTACACTGTAAAAATCTATCTAGTAAGATCTATTATTCTACTAACATACTTTGTTCACAGTACCTATGTATAACGTTTCCTGGTCCCTACAGCCTAGAGTTCTGTATATTTATTTATATTGTAAGCGAATTACTTTTAAAGTAATTTTGCATCATTTAGAAACCAATAACTACTGTTCAATTTTGCATGCTAATAAGCGAAAAATATTTTCCCATGGTGTCATAATGTTACACGTTATAGGGTAAAGTCACCAGTGGTCAGCCAGAGACCAGTAGTCGACCTTATATGAGTGCGAAGAGTG
The DNA here is from genome assembly GCA_946894065.1 of Acleris literana. Taxonomy (NCBI): domain Eukaryota; kingdom Metazoa; phylum Arthropoda; class Insecta; order Lepidoptera; family Tortricidae; genus Acleris; species Acleris literana. The sequence goes on from OX335669.1 coordinate 18,695,086, forward strand.
GGAAATATATCTTTCGTACTCTTCCCACTAATACAAAGCATAGGCAGAGGCCGACTACAGGTCTCTGGCTGACCACTGGTCACTTTACCCTAGTACCATTTTTAAGAAATTAAATATTTCATAAATTACGTTGTAATTATAAAACCACATCTTTGTAAGACTAAACAGCTGTCCTAAATATAAGCCACTGATAAACATTCTTCGAAGGAACACAAAGCAAGTAATACATCGCAATTTAGGTAATGGTTCGTGGTTAGCACAAGGAAAAGATTTATAGTTAGTTCAACTCAAGATAGCCCGGCACATTATTCTGTGTCATTCAAGTTTCGGGGTTCAATGATAAAAGAAAAAACCTATATATCACTGGCGAAAATAGGGTGTTCGCTTATTGAAGCAATTTGAGGCATAAAGACAGGGTGATATTGAATAATTCTCTCTAGTTATAATGTACTATAATGTAATGTAATGTAGCTTAATAACTATAGAATGGTTAAATTCTGAGTGCTTAAAAATTACTTATCAACTGTGATAATAGCCTCCCCCTTCCCTTCGGCGGTATTTCCCACCAGTTATGACGGGTAATGCGGGTGCCTTCAAGAAAAGAGCTTGCATTTCCCTAATTGGCCACGCATCGACAACTCTTCTTGAGTTACGTGTGTTTATGGGCGGTGGTGATTACTTCCCATAACCTACATGCTCGTTTGCCCTTATATTTTTTTAGAAACAGTGTATTTTCATAGACCTTGTGCAGAATAAGTGATAGGATATTTTATTATACACTAGTTTATACATTTACGTACAAATACTTACTTCGTTGATCATAATTTTTTTTCGTTTTAAATAATTAAGAATCATATGAAAAATTAAAGTCTCCCAAAGTCTATCTGTGCTTATGTTAGCAATAATATTATTAAAATTAACTGGAAATGTATGTATGATATCGTCGCTGGAAAGGCAAAACTACTAACATCCAAAAGGGTAATTTCGAGAAAAAGCATTTTTAATGTTTTTTTTGTCTTTACAATGTCATAACTTTTTTTCTTTTGAATGAAAATGGAGGCTGTAAAGGGTGACATATCATGTTTTTTTTTTATCTGCACGATTCATTTATCGTATTGTACGTGTGTTCAGTATTTACGGAGTTACGTGTCGCTTTAGCATTAATGCTCTCAATCCTAAAAAAATGCTGGTAAGATAAAATTACTAACCTCCACATTAAAGTTTTAGGTAAGGAGTCAATAAATACTAAGGACTTGTCTCCTTTTACTTACTCTTGAGAAAAAAATACTTACATGTATAAAAAATATGTTAATCATAAGCGGAAATGACTTATTGTCAAAAATACTTTGCAAAGCCATAAAGCAAATAGGAATTTAGCATTTAAGATAAGTTAAATTTCAAATGTATGTTACTTAAAGGGCAGAATGATCAATTAACCATCCTGATGATTTACCTTTTATAGGACTTTTTTCTTGTTTCAGCCTTAACAATATTACTTACGCATGAATGTCAGTTGAAATTAATAGACCAAGAAATAAATAAAACATGAATTACTTTGAAATTCCCTTGAGATAGGTTCCTTGCCACCTTTATCTATTAACAACTGGTGTCACCTTTCTGCTCCACAAGTCCCGTAGTACCGCGGATCCAAAGAACTACCTACCGACCCATTACATGCTTGCCTACCATCTACAAGCTCCTTACATCCATTTTGAGCACAAAATTAAATGTAAATTTTATTGCAAATAATGTTTTGGCCTCTGCTCAAAACGGATGTAAGGTTGGGTCCCGGGGTAGGTACTAAGGAGCTCCTCCACATAGACATGACGATTTGTCAGCTAGTCAGGCATAGCAAGGCGGCCCTTTTGGCTGCTTGGATTGACTACAAGAAGGCTTACGACTCGGTGCCTCACTCATGGCTCGAAAGGATCTTAGAGTTGTATAAAGTTGATGCAACTTTGAGGTCCTTTTTAGGTGTGTGTATGAGGCAGTGGGTCACAGTCCTTCGTCAACCAAGTGGTCGAGAAGTCCCCTTTGATTCGCCTAAGGATTGAAAGAGGCATCTTCCAGGGTGACAGTAGTCCTTTGTGGTTTTGCCTAGCCTTGAATCCTCTCAGATCTTTCCTGACGGATTCTGGGCTTGGATTGACTTCGTAGAGAAGCTGAAGTCATTTCTCACTGTTTGCATCGAAGCGCCAAGATCTTATCGCATTATTGAAAATCACACAAGAGTTCAGTAATGCGATCAAGATGGAATTCGGTGTAGATAAGTGTGCGGTCGAATTTGCAGCTTTCTGTGACAGTAGTCCTTTGTGGTTTTGCCTAGCCTTGAATCCTCTCAGATCTTTGCTGACGGATTCTGGGCTTGGCTATTGACTTCGTAGAGAAGCTGAAGTAATTTCTCACTGTTTGTATCGAAGCGCCAAGATCTTATCGCATTATTGAAAATCACACAAGAGTTCAGTAATGCGATCAAGATGGAATTCGGTGTAGATAAGTGTGCGGTCGAATTTGCAGCTTTCTGAGACGATGACTCTCAGATCTCTCTCCGAAATTGAAACCTACAAATATCTTGGTATGTCACAGTCTTTGGGTATTGTGGACGACAATGTCAAGCAGTCAGTGAAAGAGCGCTTCTTCTGCCGCTTGACAAAAGTTCTTAGCAGTCTTTTGTCGGGTGGCAATAAGGTGCGCGCCTTCAATGGCTGGGTGATACCGCTGCTCACATATTTCTTTGGCATACTAAGGTGGACTCAGACTGAGCTGAACGCCCTGGGTAGGAGGGTCCGTCTACTGCTTAAATCAAATCGCATGTTGCACCCACGCTCATCTGTTATGAGATTGTACATCCCGAGAAAATGTGGTGGTCGAGGCATTTTAAATGCTAAGAATCTCCACAACCGCGAGGTGTGCAATCTCAGGGATTATTTCCTTAGCAATGAGTGTGGGATGCATCGAGATGTGGTTGCATTAGACAAGAGCCTCACGCCTCTCTCCTTGGCAAACGAGAACTGGCACAGACCAACGGTGTTGAGCACTGAAGACCGCAAGAACGTGTGGAAGAGCAACGAGCTACACGGACGCTTCTACGGGGCCCTAACAAGACCCGAGGTAGACTTTTTAGCGTCCGTGAACTGGCTGCGATTTGGTGACCTCTTTGGGGAAACCGAAGGTTTTGTCTGTGCAATTGCTGGCATGGTCATAATGACGAATAATTACCGGAAATATATTCTGAGGGATGGCACGGTCGACATTTGTCGAGCATGCCGTTGCCCGGCGAGTCCCTCAGTCATATAATTTCCGGTTGTTCGCATTTGGCCAACGGCGAGTACTTGCACAGATACGAGTATCACCTCGTGGCCAGGATCATCCATCAGCAACTTGCTCTTCAATATGGTCTTGTTGAGTCTGAAGTGCCGTACTATAAGTACACACCGGCGCCAGTTCTCGAAAATGGTCTTGCTACGCTCTATTGGGATCGATCTGTCATCACGGACAGGACTATTGTCGCCAATAAGCCTGATATCGTATTGACAGATCGATCTCAACGACGGGCAGTGCTCGTCGACGTCACCATCCCGCATGACGAGAACCTCGTGAAGGCCGATAAGGACAAGCAAGTACCCTGACTTGTCTCACGAGGTGACCGCCATGTGGGATATTGAGTCGATGATCATTGTCCCGATAGTTGTTTCGGCAAACGGTCATATAGCGAAGAGGCTCGACCAACACCTCAGGAGACTCTCGCTAGATGTCTGGACCAACGGCCAGATCAAGCATACATTATCGTATGAGAAAAAATAAGAAATTGTGTACCTATTTAATTAATTATAGAATGTTGTACGTTCTTAATAAATAAATATCAGGATTATCTACGGAACTTGGCACCCATTTAAATCTCAATTCTTATGTCGGTGAAGGCGATAACCATGCATCGCATATTCTTAAAATATTGAACTTGGCTCCCATTTTCACGTTTATGTTTTTGACGGGACATCATTCTTTTTTATCAAATAAATAGGTATGCGTTTCCATAAATAAATAAATAGTATTAATATTAAATAAATTGGCATTAAATAATATTAATTAAATCCCAACCCATGAAATTATTAAATTATTGAGTAAGTAGGTAGTTCTGGTGAATCTGTGATCTTCATTAATTATCTTCACCAAATGGTGCTTTTCAAGAGCAAATGTACGAGTTACCATATGCTATTTATACATACAAAATACCCAAATCGCTATAGGTGTACCTAAAATATTTGAAGATTTCCCTCAATTTCTCCAGGACCCCATCATCAGATTCTAACCTGATGACAGTAAGCCTACTCCAGAAGTATGCCCTATCAAACCAAAAACGAATTTTCCAGATCGGTTAATAAATGACGGAGTTCTGAGGTAACTAGCATAAATAATAATTATAAACTGGCGCGCATAATGTCAAAAGATATTGTTTTGACATTGCTTGCGCGTCTAATACGCTTGATGTCACCCGAAAACAATTTGAGAAATAGACTAAAGGTCGAATTTGTTACAAATTTATGAATCGCATAACGCCTTACCTATACTTTTCTAATTTATTTTATAACTTAATAATTACTAATATCTCGTAATATTCTTTAAGTATGTAGTTCAAAGTTTCTTAACAGATGTAACAGATAGAAGTCCCGCATTGAAATATACTAATATCCTTTTTACTTTGTTTATTGAGTAAGGTAAAAATACTAAAGCGCCACAATCGTCGATTCCTGCTATAAGATTATTTACTAACAAACATGACTTCACATGATTTCAAAAGAGAAAAAATACTAAATTACTACAACTGACGGTTATTGCGTAAACGTTATTGACTAAAATACATTTCATTTAGTATGTACTACAAGCGAAATTTACATAATCACCACCGAGTATCCTCAGTTATGTTATCTAAAATTACTAATAAAGCTTGAAACGGCTAGATACAGCAAGCACAATACTTAACCGCCAACTATTCAAAAATATGTCTAAATGAGTCGGATGTTAGTAAAAAATCCTAAGAAATTATTGAAATTTTGACCCAATTTTCACTACTAAAGCGCCAAAAACATGCTCCGATCGCTACGAGACCCAGACCAAACGACGCAGGAAAAAAAAAGCAGTCGTACTGTATATATAACTCATTTTGACCAAAATGGCGCTTTAGTAGTTTTGCCTTTCCAGCGACGATATAATAGTATCCCTTTGAAATGCATAAAATTGTTTGTCCTAATGTATCGTTTGGTCTAAAATCTTTTTGCCTTACATTACAGAAATAAATTTAAATAAACATGTATTGTGTAGATTAGTTAAGTTAGGTTAGGTTAGGTTATCATCATCATTTCAGCCCGTAGTAGTCCACTGCTGCACATAGGGCTCCCCCTTTGATTTCCAGCGAGAACGATCAATTGCGTCCTGCATCCACCGACTTCCTGCTAGTACCTTTATTGAAATAATGAGAAAAAAATAATTTCAATTGTAAAAAGCAGCTAATCGACCAAACAATAAATTAGGACAAGCAATGATTATGCCAATCGATATAGACCCGTTTTAAATCACTAAGCGGGATTTAAACTTACATAGTTCTAGACAATAATAATAATAAACAGTTACTTACAGCGGTTTGAACTAATTAACGAGTTCAAACATAAGTTGGTAACACATCAATTAGTTAAAACCGTAGTTGGAACCCATTTGTTATTGTTAGTGTCATGAATAAAAGTCACCATAGTTTAAAAAGTGTGTTACATTAACGAATTCACCAGCAAGATGTCCTATTTAAATACAATAACTTTTTAGACCTCATTTAACATGTGACATTTAAAAATAAAATGAAATTACCTAAGATTTATTTGCCCACGGACACCATGACGTATAAGAAACAACAAACTGTATAAGGTTTTTGAAAAACCATCATGTTTATAGCATGGACCTAAAAAAAGTACGGACGTAACGTTGCACTAAAAAGGTATGAAGCATGCAAGGTCGGCTTTTTATTTCGTTATACACGACTTACCGCACGCACACAGATACAGTAGGTATGAAAACGCGCCGAGCAACAGCACGAGTGAAAGTTTACGTGTATGCGTGTGCATACACGCATACATAGACAGCCATATTGCATGCTTCACTCATGATTTCATACGCGTATTTTTTTAGGTTCGTGGTTTATAGTAATTGATTACAGTACAGTCGGTCTTATAAGTAGCTGCACACTAGTGGTTTGACACTTTAACGTTATGTTTGAACTGCTACACTAATCTATCAAAGGCGTTATATTTACATTGTAATAGGTTATAAACGCTGAGATAAAACTGGCATAGTAATGTTTTACAAAAATGTATACACAAAAAAACAATGACCCGACTCAAAGAAAAGTAAAAAAGAACCCGGCTTTTGGTTTACGAAATTCTGGGTAGATTGACTGACTTAGAATGATGATGTTTAGAAAAGCAATAAAAATTACAGAAGTTGACTGCTGCCTTGCTCTAACTTTAAAACTTAGAAAAGAACGACAAAATTTGTTCTTCTTGCTCTAGAACTAAAATTAAAGTTCAATCAGCTTCTGCAATTTTTATTGCTAGTCTATTTCGCGCTTAAGAGGTAATTTTGTGGAGGAGATTTCTGATATTTTCCTTAATATTATAATAACTAAAACACCAAAAGTAACCTTCACAGCAGTAACAGAATTGATCCTTAATCAGTTCAAGATTAATCTCTGACGACTTTTTTATTTACCATCAATTTAACTGAAATGGTTAAAATCTGTTTATCTTTGTAGCAACTTAATTTAAAGGCATAATTTAGAAGCTTTGTTCACCAAATAAATATCTTATTTGCAGATCTGCCATTCAAAGCATTTTTATTTTGAACGAACTAAATAACTCATTATCTATTTATGCCGTTACCAGTACCTAGTGGAGCGATTTGATTTGAAATCACTAACCAAACCCGAAGGCCGATTATAAGACAATATTGGGTCCATTTTAGACTACGTTTTCTTATTTAGGTTTACAGATACTTAAAATTAGAGAACACTTTATGTGTCTAACTTTATGTGTTGTCTGCTAACATATATTTGATTATATATTTCCTCGTGCCTACATCCTTCCTTTGGAAAGGACATAAGAAACAAGGCCATCCCTAAGCAATATCATCTTAAACTTTCAAAAATATATTCCATAAAAAGTAGGGTCACAGTGGGGAACAGTGGCTCAAATGTGCTGTACTCGAAAGGGAAAGAGCTTTATGTCTGTCCTCTACATAAATCGGATGCGTTCGGTACCCTATCATGCACGAACTAGTTAGTAAGCTGCTCCGGCGCCATGCGGACGAGTTACGATGCGTTTATGTTTTAATCCCTGACCAAACTACATTTTCAGATAAGTTTCACTTAATTTTTTTCTTATCTCGTACGAGATTTTTAATTAATTATGTTTTTGTCTAAGAGTATGTCTAATCGACTTAGTATTGGCTGATAATTCGAGGCCCTCAGCTTTGGTGTTTGCTTCTAGTTTGATCTAAAATCCAAAATGGCGACAGGGTCAACAGTAGTTCGTTTTGGAAAAGTACACAGTCGCTCTCGAACCACTGTGTACATGCTACTCTTTATATTACATTATATTAAAAATGTATTAAATGATTTATTATTATGTATTAATAATTTTATTACTTTTTTCCTAAAGATTGAGAAAGAGCCTGTTTGGTCATTGATTATCAAAACGTAGCCACTGTGTACTCTAAGAACAACTGTGTATTAGGGCGTGTACACAAAGGTTCGAGCCACTGTGCACTGTTAGAACCACATCTAGCAAACACCACATATGGGTAATTCTAAAAAAAGTGGCACCGTAACCTGTCAATGAGTTTTTGAATACAAAGTATGTTAAATGTTTGTTTTACAGAAAAAGTAAAAACATTCATAGATAAGCACAGACCTTTTACATCGAGGCCAAGCCATTTTATTTATTTATTCTCCTTAATTTTGTTAAAAAAAAATGGTAGGTACTATTTTTTACTATAACCTGTCTTGTCCAAATGAGACATGTTTCCGTTTTTTAGGTCTTTGAACTATTTGTGTATATTTTATTATATATATTTTACAATATATTGCAAGAAGAATATTATGACATTCAATTAGTTATGATATGGTTTCAAAAATATATGCTTATATATCAATATTAACACATGACAGTTTGTCCGGTGATGTTTTTACTTTAACCTGTGTGTCCGTGATAGTGTATCTCACTCACATACGGAAAATAATAGGCACACCATAATCCTCGATAAACATTCGGCCAGTATGTGGCTCACCACTATACGAAACGGTTGGATACGATCTGTCATACTTTTGTGGAGATTAGTGATCAAATGCAGTAATCTGGAGTTTGTAACGGGTATGTTAACTTTATCTTGTCTCAATTATTTAATGTTAACGGTATGGGACGTAATTAACTAATCATTTGAACGTGGTATTCTGATGTATATACTTATATTACTAAGAGTGGAACGTTCAAATTATCACCGGTTTAAGAGTAAATGTCTTGTAAATCTACTTTTAACTTTAACCTGTGCAACTTTAACCTGTAACTAGCATAGATTAGGTTAGGCACAGGTTAATGTAACTCTTGGCGGGTTAAAGAGACATATGTGCACTAATGTGCAGGTTAGTGTGACTATTGGCAAGCTAAAGTGAATAACTATTTTAAATAATTTTATTTTAATAACTTGCATATAATTTCCCAGAAAAACTTTACAGATGCTTTATCAAGCAGTACCCATTAACAGTGATCTACCAAAGTAAATGTAGGGAATTGCTTTTTTAAAGTAATTTGTATTTTAATATAACTCTCTTTAACCTGAAAACTTCTCTCTTCTAACCTGTCTAATGAAACTTTCACCTGCATCTCAATATTTCAACAAGCCATAATTCTTATATTTTCATGTATATTCCGTTCCCTTTTATAATTATGTAACAATTGGAACACCAGGAAGCTTATTTTAAGCAAAGAAGGTAAAAAAACACAACTTTTTTTTTGGAGAAACTTTAACCTGTCCGTGCCACTTTTATTAGAATGACCCATATAGCAAATCTATTTGCTACATATGAAACTTCAATATTGCACTGTGCTTTGTGCTTGCAATAACTATTTCAGGGATTTATATTTTTCATGCAACAGCCTGTTGAAAAAATCCTAGCCACTGTTCCCTCCTTGACCCTACCCCATTGTAACGCGTGTAAATACCCGCTATACAATTATATATGTATAAATATAATACACATTTTATATAATGTAAGATATTGCTTAAAACATATTTTGTTGTATTCTTCGAATTCTAGAATTACCATTTTTTGCTAGATTGTTAAAACAGACGTAGTGTTAACTTTATTGTGAGGGCTTTCACAGTTCTTCGAAAGCTCTTCGTACTCGCAACATGTGCATGAACCTATTGTCAAGTGGATTCTCAGCGTTAGATTTGTAGATAAAAATAATAATAAAGGACTAACGTCTTGGAATGCAACAGAATTGGACCTGAAAACCACAGAGCTTGTGGGCGGTGACATACTGTTTCCCGCGTTACTTTGATTGGTTAAAAAAATAGAAGAGAATCGAAAAGTTTAGGAGGATAGTTTGTAACGAACCTAGGGACAAGACGGTCAGGACGTAGAGAAGCTAGGAAAGTAGTTGAGCAAGGATCTAAGTATGGACGCGTTCGCTGATACGAGTAGCTAGGCAGTGATCGTTTGAGTTTAGGGATCGTATTAGTTTAATTGAGTGTTATTAGTACAAATAGTTATTCGTGTATTGAAGATGTGTGTGTGAATCGAAAATGAAAGTGTGTGTTAAATAACTAATAATCAGACAAAGCGTTCATTGTACGACTGGATTACCGCGTTATCATTTTTCAATATTATTTCATACGTGTAAATGAAGGTGGTTGTGAAACAAGGCTTACTGCTGAAGGGACTTCTGCTTTTATTTACACTCTTATTTCAAGTGAGACTGGCGGGAGGTGCGATGTAATGTTCTGCAGCTTCTTACATTAACGAGGACCACCTTAATTGGGGGAAGGCGAATGTAAAAGGGCTGTATGATTCCTACATCAACGAGGATCACTTCTCTTACTTACACTCTTATTTCAAGTGAGACTGGCGGAAGGCAAGATGTAATGTTCTGCAGCTTCTTAGACATTAACGAGGACCACCTTAATTGGTGGAAGGCGAATGTAAAAACAAGGGGCTGTATGATTACTAGATCAACGAGGATCGCCTTTTCAACTCGGACATAAAAATCCAGACGTATACTGATGAATTGTATGGTCATAAGTTGAGAGAATGGATGCAAGATAGCAGGGTAGTTTGTCTTATTGAGGTCAGACCCCATCCAAGAAAGAACCAATTTGTTTTTAAATTCTTGTTCAATTAATTATCATGACTACATAATGAAATAGATTTAAATCTAAGCTCAAATAGGTTCTCGCTGTAACCGACCTCTTTCGAGGTAGGGGTAGAGGTAGGCTATTATTATATTATTGTATTACATCCACGTAATGTAGGTAGGGAATATTATTCAGGTTCACGACAGGTATACATCAATCAAGGTACATAGTACAAGGAGAATCTGGGTGAGTCAATCTTTTATTTCAACTGTGTGTTATTTTTGTGTTTATTTCATGATGGAGGTTAATTTCGCATATTTTTGGTTCCAGCTTGTTTATTGGTAAATTTAGAGTTTGATTACATTAGATTACCTTTTCTTTAACACAACTTAGAGTGTCCTAATTTAGACATATTTAAAACTAGACGATCACACGTTTTAATTCGAGGCCACATTAATTTAATTAATACAACGTAGAATATTTTATCAGTTCTATGTAGCCCGGGGGTAGGAGTGTTACACCATGTAGGCACGAGGTTATAATATTTCTTAGAACATACATACTGGACCTCTATAATATTCTAGGCGGTGAAAAGTATAATTATCGTCTTTGATCTGTTATAGTATTGTTTTTTACTCGGCCACCATTACTGTCAAGTATATAAGAGCTATCAAACGTCGACAATACGATAACGGGTTATTTTTAATTTTAACTTCTTCAATACATACATACATACATTAAATCACGCCCGTTTTCTAGAGGGGTAGGCATAGACAACTTCTTTCCACCTGCTACGATCCTAACAAATCTCTTTCGCTTCTTCAACATTCATACAAACTTAATTTATCTCCGACTAAGAATAACCTTGTAAGGCCCCTTGTACAAAATAAAATCTACATAATACCATTGGAATAAAGACCTATTGCAAAGAAGATAGAATGGAATTTCCTTTGTTTTTATAACTGACAGTCAAATTACAAAATTAACTCTGTTTTATTCGCGTTAGGTTCACATTCCATTAGCAAATTTCAAGGTATGAGCCTTAGGGGACTAAACATAAAATAGCTCTAAGTTTTAAATGTCAACAACACACAAACTTAGCAAAAAGCAATTACAAATTAAGTTTTTTAGTAATAAAATTAATTAATTCTTCTCGACCATACCGTTTAATTATGTTCTTTAGGTGGCCTACTTAATTCAAAAGTTTGTCATGTCTATTAAACGTAGTAAAGTGAACTTTGAAATTATATTAAATCATTTCCTTTTTCAATATGTTAATTTTAATTTCCTATCCCATTTTAGATCAAAGAAATGTTTTCTTGTTTTTAAGTACTTATTTTAAGTTGCTGTCAAAACTAAACTGAACATTTTTATTTTTCCATGTATTTACTTCTTGAAAACGCATAGTTTAAATTTTGTAATACCAATTATGTTCGATCATGTCAGGCCATCGAGTTTATCACTTTACGAGCAAGGAATAATACATAAATGCAGAGACCGGGAAAATGGCTGTTGCGGGATGAGTAGAGTCCAGCAACCGCCCTTCCCGGCTGAGGCTTGTATAGTGCTTTTCTCCAAAAATGCGAGAAAATCTAACACAATTGTTGATAACAAAAAACAACGATAGATAGCGTCAGCATACCCTCCGAGTTTGAAAAAGCAAGCCATTAATAATTTCGTGGATCTTAAGTCTTGGTGGCATAATTGGTAATGCGCCTGCATCGGCCCGGAGAGCCAGAGGACATGTAGGTTCGAATCCTGCCTAAGACCGCCGATTTTTTTTCGCTTTAATATAATAATATTAAACACAGTCTCAAAATTTCATTGACACAAAATAACAGAAACAGGTACGATTTAGTATGACACTGAAATAAAGCATTAAATAAAATCACAAATTGAAACGTAATAAATTCAATTTGTATAATATATAGCTTAAATTATAACATTTACTACGCGAATATGTTATTTCGGCAATTTATTTTGTTTATGCACGCAATTTCTATAAAATAAGTTAAACTATTTAATACACTTTTAAATACGCTGTAAACGCTCTGTTTGAAAAGGCTTAACTTTTTAGTCTATGACATTTAAAACGTAAAATATATAAGGAAGCATTTTGATTGCACGAGTGTTTGGCTGTTTTGAGATAGTTATCCTAGTCCAAACATGGTTTTAAAAAGTAAAACACCAGATACGTAATTAAATCTCATCCATTGTCGCGGCCGCTGCCGTTGGTAAAAATAATAACTTTGTTTTTTTTTCCTGCACCAGGAACTCAGAACTTCGCAGGCTGATTTTAAAACAATAAAGTTAACATTTCCGAGCATGTGCTAGAAAAATAATCTACCAATTGACGACGTGGTTAATCTGGTTGGTAGTGACCCTGGCTACCATGCTTGCGGTCCTGGTTTCAAATATAATTGTAAGTTAAGCGCGAATACCTACATCTTCTTGCGTCTTACGAGTAGATAAATATATATATATATATGAGTAAGATTTTTATCGTATACCCACAGTCCAAGCTTACGCTTAGTTTGGGATAAGGTAAATTTATGTAGAATTGTAGAAAAATATTTATAATTTTATACTAGCGACTCGCCCTCGCTTCGCTTCGGTTTTGGTTATTAGTTTAACATCATCTAGAATTGATTATACATAAAAATCTTGCTCTTGAATCACTCTGCCTATCAATGAAACCTGCATTAAAATCCTTTGCTTAGTTTGAAATATATTACAGAGGGACAGACGGCGGGAAGCGACTTAGTTTTATACGAGAACTACCTATGTAAAGATAAAGAAGGTTGCTTCATCTTCCTAGTTTCTCACAGTGCTGCTACCCTATTGGTGGATGACTGACCTAAAAGTAACAGAATCTAGTACCAAAAATTTCAGCTTAAGGCCAGACACTAATACTATAGTAAATTCATAATTACGATTCCAGTCAATAAACTAGCAATAGCTGACAAAGAGGATTTATTACATTTTAAATTTCCTAGGAATTTCGAATATCTGCTGTAGATTTAATAAGAGATAGTTATAATAAACGAAACTAATTTGAATTTTGAATTAATGGCCGAAAATTGTTAGCCTAAGCAACGAAGACCAAAAACTGCCCTCAGGGGAAAAAACTCGTGTATAAGCGAATTTTGGCATAGTTGTAGAGAATTGTGTTTCAAACCACATACTCAAAGTACTTAGGGGTGGGGGTGAGGTAACGGGTGGAGGAGGGTGTAAAGGTCCCTTTTTTACCCGACTGCCAAAGGAGGAGGGTAATGTGTTTCACAGCCTATATAATATGTATGTTTGTTCCTTTGTGGCACTATAAAAATTAAACCCGTTGTCCGATTTTGATGATTCTTATGTCAATCGATTTGTCTGAATCTGGTGCCACTGAAGATATGACAGTAATCTAAATTTAATATGGCGGCAAACAGACGCCATATTGTGCAAATTAAAAAAAAAAGTCGACCAAGTATGACAAGTTGAATAGGGATTTAAAAATCAATGATGATTTATGATTTATAACGATTAAAAGTTGGTTAGCAACTGAACAGTAGGGTTTTGAAAGCTTGCTTTTTGATAAAGTTATTATTTATCTGATAGTTATTCAATAATTAAAAAAAGTAACGCTTACAATAACACTATAGGTACAGCGGATAGGGAATGGCGCCTGGCGTGCAACACACCGAAAACTTCGGCGGTTGGGTGCCCATAATCGCGTCAGTGTGCTGGATGCGCGGGGTGGTCATCATGCTCCTCAACATGTACTGCTGCCGAACAATGCGGTTCATCATCAGCAACATAAAGAAAAGGGAAGTCAAGAGTCGCATAAAGCCGCCCTTAACTCCCCGTACCCTGACATGAGTTTCAATAAGAAATTCGATAGTAGCACGCTTGTTATTAAGACCGGTCAATTCTCGTAGATAAGACGATTATTATGTCGAAGATACACGCGGTATGCGTGTACGTGGTCGCGTCGCAGGCTTGTCGGCACGATTTTATGACATTTTTGAGCCCAATTGTGGATAAGATGTTATTGTACCTCTCAAACGCTTAGGACAGGTTGATCTATAGTTAATTTAACTACTCTACTCTCATACAATCTCTACAAGTCCAAAAGTCAACATTTGTTAATACTTTAATAACTCATTGTTTTTACGTTGTATGTTGTTCAGAAACCACTATTAATGTCGATTCTATCCGCATGGGCGCGGTATTTTTAATAAACTGTCGAACACTTTGATGGCTCAGTTATTTACAGAAATGACAACAAATTTAGAGCTGTCCATCAAATATCACAATGGAGCTGACATGCAGTTAACGGCGCATCACTACTAACGAGGTTGAAAATAAAAGGGAAAAATATCGATTAATTTAAAATTAAATAACCTCCGTGGCACCAGAGCCACGATGCATGATGCTAAGTTAGCATAGCGAAAACCTATTCGGACTTACTTGTTTAGTTTTTCGTTAATAACTCGTAAACGGTCGGTGGCCCATAGCAAAAAATGACCATTACATAATTAATCTACATCAAATTCTCTACAAAAAAGATTCCATACACTTTTTTGCTGGGATTAATATTTAATGAGATGTGGAGGGAAAAATGATTCCCGAAGGGCCATAGTCGGGTTTGCATAGTAAGTCGGCCCTTACATCAAATGGGCTCAGGTTTTTTTGTGAGTACCTCTTATAGTGAAGAATATTTATGCTGAGTATCAACATCTTAATTGTGACAGTGCTCGACTTATGATTACTTTATGTTTTTTTTTTTTGATGTACTGTTTTTCGGGATGTATTCAAGCGATTTGCTTCAAATTTTTAAATGATGTTCTTTATATAGATTTGCATCGCCTCCCAAAAAACAATTACTAGTTATAATATAAAAAAAAGAAAATAAAGACCAAATAAAAAATATACATTATTTTTTTGTGATTGTCCATAAAATGGCCTACTACTTGCCAAAATATCAAAATTGTCCAGGCGGTACTTCCTATCAAAAATCAGCAATATGTGTATTCAGTTCTGTATTCAATCGTTTCTGTTTTCTTTTTTTTATATGATAACTAGTATTTGTTTTTTGGGAGGCGATGCAAATCTATGAAAAGAACATTATTTCAAAAATTAAAGCAAATCACTTGAATACATCCCGAAAAACAGTACATCAAAAAAGAATAATAAAGTAATCATAAGTCGAGAACTGTCACAATTAAGATGTTGATACTCAGCATAAATATTCTTCACTATAAGAAGTCCGAGGGCCGACTTACTATGCAAACCCGAATATGGCCCTTCGGGAATCATTTTTCCCTCCATATCTCATTAAATATTGATCCCAGCAACAAAAGTGTATTGTTTCTTTTTTGTAGAGAATTTTATGTAAATTAATTATGTAATGGAACATTTTTTGGTATGCGCCACCGTTTACGAGTTATTTACGGAAAACTAAAAAAAAGGACCTTTACACCCCCCTCCACCCGTTAGCTCCACCCTCACCCATCAGTACTTTTAGTATGTGGTTTAAAACACCATTCCCTACAACTATGCCAAAATTCGCTTATACACGAGTTTTTTCCACTGATTTGTCTTCGTTGCTTAGGTTAAATAACGTTAAGTAAAATTTTGTTTATAAGGAATCTTTATTAAATTGTTAGTGTGAATATCTACCTACAAACATAACTATTAGACATTTAATTGAACAAAACTTGATAAAGATAGTAATTTTTATCAGCATTTTCAGTTTCTCACTTACAAAGGTAAGCATAACTATGACAGGATCGCGACAAACATTTGATTCCCACTATAATACGCGCAAATGAAGCGCCTCTCACACTAATGAAATCATTATAATGAGAGCACTCTTAATTCTGTCTAAAACAGGCACAAATAAAACGTCTCCCAATCTAATGGGCCCACAGACAAACCAGTTGGACTGCCAGGCCGAGATTGCAGCTGTTAGAATTAGAGACGTATATACATATACATTTATCATTTTAACAAATAGATGCGTCCCTCTCGAGTATTAATCGAACATGCAAGTGAGAGCAAGATGATGATATGAAAATTATTGCGACCGATATGTTATTACTGTTAAGGGATACAATGTATGTCGAAATACAGTTGTTTTATCTCGAAAAAGCGGGTAGGCAATACTTGTAGTGGTAACGCGTATATAAACACGCACACTACGTCGTAGCTTAGCGGCGACAACTACGCACTCAGAGACAACGTGCACGTGCATCTTACATACAAGTATGACCCGACCGCTTTCGTGAGATAAAACAACTGTTAGATAAAACAATCAAAATAAACGTGTTTTAAATAAAAATAGCGTCCAATATTTACGTGTAAACACACACCTGTCAAAAACTTTATGTAGTAGGTAATGAATATTAACAAATTTACATTTCAATTGGAATCATTATACATTTAAATGATAAACGATGGCGAGTGCTGTTATTTAATTGAACTAATTGATCATCGCGATAGTGGTACTTTTTTTACCGAAAATGATCGATTAATTCCAAACAAGAGAATGATTGCAGGCTCTTGTTTTTAAAAAAGTGTTACCGTAATAATAACATTTATTAAATTGTTGCCTGAAATAAAGTTATTCTATTCTATTCTATTCGAATAATATTTTTGTCAGTAATACGTGACTCGCCGTTAGGATATAATTTGGCATATAAAAATACATTTCCAAAATATAACGTTAAAAATCTTTGCTTCCAATAATAGGTATATCTTCATGTTACCGAACGGTACTTATATATAGTATTTGGTTTCATATTTTTTGTGATTTTATTGTATTTTCGTGTCCATGGCATACTTTATTAAGGTGAATACCTGTAGTTTTTCTATTCTATTTTTTTTAAATGAAACTGAAACTATACACTTATTAACTCAAATAAATACTACTCTATTAACTTATCTTAAACACGGAATAAATAACTAAAGAGCGTGTGTCAGGATCAAAGGAAAACACTTGGCCTGGTTTAAATCTCTAAAGGTGTTAGACAGAGCTGTGTTGCATCACCATGGCTGTTCAATCGTTTCGTGGACAGTTGTATGCGAAATTTAAAAGAGTATGATAAGGGTTTGAGCGAGTTACTAATCAAATGCTCCTTATATGCTGATGACCAAGTTATACTTGCTCCATCGGTATTTGAGTTGCAGGAGATGGTGACAGTGATGAATGAAGGATTTATGCAAAAAGGGATGAAAGTAGGTAATTATTGCCAAGACCAAGGTTATGGTGATAGAGAAGGACGAGGAGATGACTAAATGCGTGATAAATATAAATGGTGAATTAGTAGAGCAAGTGAGTGAATTTGCGTACCTGGGAAGTATATTTACAAGAGATGGTAAGTGTGAGAAGGATGTCGAGAGGAGGGTGCATGTGGGCAATCAAATTAATGGAGCCCTGTACTCCTTTGTGAGCAGAAGGGCCGTTTCACAAAAAGCCCGACTGGCTGTTTACAATGGAGTTTTGGCCTATCTGATGTATGGTAGTGAATGTTGGGTGCGGCAGGACAAGCATGGAAGTCTTATAAATGCTGTTGAAATGCGCTCTTTGCGTAGTATGTGTGGTGTGAAACTGATTGATAGAGTAAGGGATGAAAATGTCAGACAGAAATGTGGGCTAAAGGAAGGAGTAGTGACTAAGATTGAAAAGGCATGCTTCGATGGTTCGGTCATTTGGAAAGAAGATTGACGAAATTCAACCCCTAAAGGGATGAAAGGGGGTTGCAAAGTTTGTATGGGAAAAAATATTTTTATGGTCCAATTTACTTGAAACTCAGTAGAAATACTCTTCAATGCAAATAATGAAACACGTATTTCAGCGATTATTAAAATTCAACCCCTAGAGGGATGAAAAGGGGTTGCAAAGTTTGTATAGGAAAAAGTATTTTCTTAGTCAAATTTACTTGAAACTCAGTAAAAATGCTCTTCAATAAAAATAATGAGACACGTATTTCAGCGATAACTAATAAAGAGGGTTGCAAAGTTTGTATAGAAAAAATATTTTTATGATCGAATTTACTTGAAAATTGTTAGAAATGCTCTACAATAAACGTAATGAGACACGTATTCGATTAATAAAATTCAACCACTTGGGGGATGGAAAGGGGTTGCAGAGTTTGTGTTATGATTTTTTTATAGTCAATTTTACTTGAAATTTGGAAATAATGCTCTGCAATACAAATAATGAGAGACGTATTTCAGCAAATACAACCCCTGGGGGATGGAAAGGATTTGCAAAGTTTGTGTGGGGATTTTTTTATGGTTAATTTTACTTGCAACATGAAAGAAATGCTCTTCAAGGCCACCTATGTAACACAAAAGGCAATATACATATTAAAAATATTACTTTCGGCGATTCAGAAAAAACTAAATCTGAGGTGGTAAAATGGGGGGTAGAAAATTGTATGGTAGGTATATATTTTTGAAGTGAGAAACGTGGAAAATTTTGTGTATTGCTTTTAGCGATTTTGGAAAAACATAGGGGCAAATTGGCGGTAGAAGTTTGTATGGGATTTTGGACATTTGTAAAGGGAGAAATGTGGTGAGACTACTGTTTTTATAAAAAAAAATGTAATTTTTCGGCGATTTAGGAAAAACTACCAAAAAGGTGGTAAAGGGGGGGGCGGGTAGAAGTTTCGGATTTTGGCCATTTTTGAAGTGAGAATTGTGAAAATTAGTATTTAGGCTACTGTTTATTAATAGAAAATACAACAGCTTGCGATTTTAGCGCCTATCGAAGTTAGTAGGTAAATAAGCGAGTTCGGATATTTTTTTAAGTGAGAAACGTGTGAATTTGTGTCAGGGCTACTAAATTGCTTTCGGAGATTTTGGAAAAACTATCCCTGTCAATGGCGGTGGTAAATGGGCGGTAGTTTTAAATGAACTATCGAAATATGTTCTGCACGATGATTTATGGCGATTTTTTTTTTCATGTACTGTCCCATGTTGTAGGGAGTGCCCAACTTAGAAATATTTATATTTGTTATTTCACTACCAAACTAAGTAGCGGCTTCTACAAGACACCTATTCCTACTCCAAATTTCATCAATGTACCTCTGTAGATTTTGAGTAAAATGCGTGTGACATACGGACGGACGGACGGACATGACGAAACTATAAGAGGTTTTGCCATTTTTGTTACGGAACGCTAAAAAGGCGTTGGGTGATTGTGAAAAACTACCCCAAAGGTGGTAAAATTGAGGGTTAAGCCATTTTTAAAATGAGAATAGTTTACGACATAAATGATTAAAAATACCGCAATTTCGGAAAAGGGGGTAAAATGGGGGTAGAAGTTTGTGTGGGAATTTGGTAATTTTTGATGAAAGAAATGTGGACATTATTGGTATTAAGGTTACTTTTTACCTATAAATAAGAATTATGACTGGGGAAGTTAGATACATGAAACTCGGTATTGACACCATTATTAATTAAATATAAAAACAGGTTTTAAAATATGCTCTTAACAGTGTGAAAAGCGGGGTAAAAGTTTTAATTTAAGTTGTATTTTTTTCCAGATACATGAATGTTAGCATCTAAAAAAGTGCAAGCTTCAGTGTTTTTTAAACACTTGCCCCTTAAAGAAACAAATAGTCAGGAACAAACCCATCATCAATTACAAAAACTGTAGGGAAAAACTTGGGATCTTAGACTAGGTACTGATACTGAATGTAAAGTTTTTATGGAAATAAAGTTACTTTCATTCAAACTTATACAGGGTGGAAAAAATGAAAGCCACATGGACGGCAACAACCTTAAATATTGAAAATAGCAAGTTCTATGCAAAGGAGACTTACTTTTATTTTTTAAAACAAAAATATGCATATATATTGGATTATATATTGGATTTTTGAAAAAGTCGTCTTCTTTAACCGGGAATCGAACTGGTCGAACAATAAAGTGGTGTTTTATGATACAGATCGAAAGGGTCATTGAGAGTGATCGTTTATGTCTATAACACATACACCTTTAAATAAATAAAGACCATGAAAAAACCCTTTTTTATTATTTTATCATATTCGACCATTTCGATTCCCGGTTAAGACAGGCAAATGTTCAAAACTCCATAAATGCAGTAATAAATGTTTTCAAAAATAAAAGTAAGTCTCCTTTGCGTAGAATTTGCCATTTCCAATATTTAAGGTATTTGCCGTCCATGTGGCGTTCGTTTTTCCACCCTGTATACCTACAAGATATGAAAACGGGTGTTGCGACTGAATAGTGTAGCATAAAGACAATATCCAGCTTAGGTGTTTTTCGAAAATCTTCTGCTAAGTGGGTTAATTGCTTGTATAGAAATTTAGTAAATAGATGAGATGACTAAATTATCAATCTACTGAATCTACATTCAATTAAAAAAAAAAGTAATAGTGAAAGAGGGGCAGTGAATTTATTTTGTATCGCAATTTTGTTGTTTTAGAGTCATAAACTCATAAAATGAAAGGTGTTTGTGGACCGCTTACTTAAAATTCACGTTCTGGACTTTTTTCATAAAAAACTCTTTGAAGGTGATATAAAACTATGTCTGTAGGTACTTTTAACACGAATTCTGACTCTCCGCAGACGAAGTCGCGGGCGGAAAGCTAGTAGTATAATAAGTTTTGTGTTTTGCATTTAATAAACGTTTTTCTTTCTTATTTCTTTTCTTTTAAATATTTCGGCTCCGATACACTTAAAAGTAGGTATACTACATAACAAAATGTGTTTATTTAAAAAAAAACATCATAATATGTGAGTACCGCAATATGAAGCTAAAAAAATTATGACTTTTACAAATGACAACACTTTTATCCAAACCCTTTTAAGAGGAGTGAAAGTCATTAATTAAAAGTTTAGATACGTACTAGACAAATCCAGTACTGAGTCCTTACTGAGTACGTTTTCACTAAAAGACTACGAGGGGCGGCTGAAAAGTAATCTACCTAACAATGAAACAAAAGACTGTCGTGGCTAATTTTTTTTTATTTTTCTATATAGTCCCCTGCTAGTAAAATGCACTTATTAAATTTTTCAAATATTGAATTTAAACCACTAAAAAAAAAAATTTCGGTTTGTCGTCAAAAAAGTCAGTAACCGCAGCCTTCATTTCGTCATCGGTCATAAACCTTCGTCCCCTGAGGTCTTTCTTGAGAAGTCTAAACAGAAAATAGTCACAGGGGGCTAAATCTGGACTATAAGGGGGGTGGTCAATGGTTTCGAAGCCATTGTCTTTAATTGCTAGCTTCGTTGTGCGGGCGGTATGCACTGGTGCGTTATCGTGCAAAATCAGAATACCTTTGTTTAGTTTACCTCGCCGTTTTTCTTTTATTGTCTCTCTTAGTTGGTATAGTAAGTTTGAGTAATAATCAGCATTCATTGTAGTTTTCTTCGGTAAATAATCTATGAGCAAAATCCCTTCTGTGTCCCAAAAGATTGTAGCCATAAGTTTACCTGCCGATGGACAGACCTTGAATTTCCGAGGCGGCTTCTCATCCTTAAATTTCCACTGTAACGACTCTTGCTTACTTTCCGGGTCCCATTGTCGAATCCAAGTCTCATCACATGTTACAATTCTAGAAATTATTTCTTCCTCTTTCCCTCGACTCATCTCCAAAAACTCTTCGCAACATTTGACACGCCTCTCCATGTCAAATGCAGTCAACATTCTGGGGACCCAACGTGCACTAACCTTGGACATGTTCAAATGCTCATGAATTATTTCATTGACTCGCTCTTTACTGACGCCCACATCTCTAGCTATCTCCCACTGCTTCACTCGTCGGTCCTCTAATATAATTTTTTTCACCCTGGCTACATTTTCATCGGTGACGGCCGAAACTGGTCTTCCGCTACGAGGATCATCTTCCAGACTCTCACGACCTAACTTAAACTGCTTTGACCAAAACTTTATAACAAATTCGGAAGAACACAAACTGCCAAACACACGTAACATACGCTGTCTGATCTCCGAAGGCGTATTCCCTTCTTTAGTCAAAAACTTAATCACCGCACGCTGCTCGATTTTATCCATTTTCACTTTTTCTACCGACATGTTTGAAACAATTGTAGGAGACAAATAAACGTGATGCAATAAACAAATGAATGTAATACATTTTGAAAATAGAATAACAAACGAATATAAATCCATACCAGCCAGCATTATTTTTGTATATATTTCTGACCAAGGAGATTACTTATCAGCCGCCCCTCGTAGATACACAGACTAGTTCCACGTATTACGACGTATTACGACGAAGTATTTTCCAGTTTTACAGGATTACTCGACACCTAATGCTATTCGTAACACACAGGATTGGCGAGTCAAACGGTCACGTTTAATATCTAAATAGCATATGCACGTCGTTGGACTTGACAGAAGCGCGTGAAGCTAACCGTATGTGCTTCTGTTTAGGCGTCCAGAGTAAATACTCTTTAACCGAACAATGGTCCTCGCGTGTGATATTCATGGACTCATTTCTTTAATGTATTAATTAGGTTTAAGCTTGATGCATAACGAGAACAACTTGGTCTGCCACTATTGTGGCATTTGGAACCTTTCAAGTAATCCCTGTGGTCTGCTGTTCCTTGGCTTGCCTGGTATTTTTTATTATCCAACCAATTTTTGGTCATCGTGAAGTCATCAACATAATTTTTAATATTAACAAAATCCGTGGAATATTAAGTATTGTAACACCCGTTTTTTTTTGCTAAGCTTTTTCTTATAGCAACACTACCGCGGGCGGACTTCTGCACCAAAATCGAGGATCGAATACACATAGTTATGTCATTTTCTCTCGCTTTGGTTCCGAATGGAGAAAGAGTGGGACGGAGGCTTTCAATACTTCGGTCAAGCGTGAGCGTGCGTTACGTTTCACTGCTCCTGCGCTTTGACATATGGACTAAGGCTCGGATTGTTCGATACTTTTCGGCATGTAAAATTATATTGTTTCAGGATTCATGGAATATCTTTAGAGTTATGTTTTGGATTGTCTTAGATTAGTTTTGATTTCCAAATTGTTAGAACAGTGTACGAGCGTTGCCGGCGTTTAAGAGTGAAACGGGTCCCGGGACCATAATGAATTATAGAATGAGCCACATCATCTAGGTCCGCTCTATTCTCTTTGATTCGGATTTCTCTTGTGGAAAGGGCAGCATTGCCCTCGTCTTATTAAATTTAAAACCTTTACAAATGGACAATTAGCGGTGAGTTGCGGTGTTTATTCGAAGCTTCTTTCCATCGTGCCCAAGTGGGATGTGTTTTTACGTCCATTTACATTTTGTTTCAGGCAAATTATACGATGCCAATTTCATGCATCGTGGCAGTTATATCTGCGTGCTTTTAAACAAATGGGCAACAAATACCATTATAACCACGGGACAGTAAACCGTAAGTAGTTCTCGCGTCCCACATTGTTAAATGTGTACTTGACTGGTCGGTTCACGTAAGCTCTTTTGTTATAGCTTAATGCAGCCTACCGAATCCCAAGCGCTGACTCCTGCCTTGTAAAACAGGGTCACCAGGCTATATACGTGCCTGATTAAGGTAAATATCGTAAGAAGCCACGTTGCTATCGACAAGCCCAACCATCATAACCTAATTCTAATAAGCTACGTTTTCTTTCAGCCAGTGCCACGTTATAAGGAGGCGCCGTGCTTATGCCGGTCTCAACTAGCCTCACGTTATAAAGCTACATAAAACCCACTTTGTGGTAAGTGTTTATATTTACTTCATGGCTAGGGCTGATAGGGTAGCTGTCAAATAAATTTTCTTTTATTAACAACTGCAATTCTTGTTCCAGGGTTTTATTTTTACGTTAGGCGTAGCCTTAACCACCGGATTGACAGTGAGGGGCACTTTGTGCTCAACCGCATGGGTGTGACTTCCGTGCCACGTGTTGCGACCTAGAGAGCCTCGGGACAGTAACCCTACTCTTCGCAATTCCCCATGTGTTACGAGCCTCCGCTTGCCACTTAACCTCACCTTACACACACGCGTACTTCATCCTAGCTAAGTGTACCTTCTTATTTCTGTAGTCGATAATGCTACCATAATTTCTATAAAAAGCTACTGTTGCTACAGTAGACTGTAAATGGGTATATGTGATAACAGTGATATAAATATGTGAGCTTAACAATATGCCAAAGAGAGCAACACTTTTGTTTTACTTGTAACAAGAAACCATCCCTGTTTGTAGTGAGTTTACCCAGGGCGCCTTTTATTTTAATAAATTCGAGGTGGCTTGCTCTCAGGCCTACGAATCCTCTGACCCTCTTATCGTCTCATGCCTGTCTGCCGATTGTGGATGTTTCACTATGATCTAAGGATAAAGAAGGGTTAATTTGGGTTTGGGTAACCCTACTTGATCGACCCTGGTGCCTGGTAGATCCAGACTATAAGGGGGCTGTCGTTTTAAAGCTGCCGCCTATTATCCGTAAACTACTTTATGAAAATCCAGTGTGATGGACGCCAAATGATATGTCACAATAAACAGTAAATACAGTAAAGGAACATTATTATATGAGTTTATGAATATAAATACCTGGGAAACAACAAATCGTATTCAGAGCTGCCCTAGTAATAATATTACATTACTACAGAGGCCGGGAAGTAGAGGGTCGCCGGCCGAGTTCATATAGACGGCCGAGCGTAGCGAGGACGCATAGATACGAAGCTAGCAACCCCTTTTCACGGTGGGGTATGCATAGTGCTTTTCCCAAACATATAATTCATTAAAAAACATAAAACAAAAATTACAACGTCAAATACTAGGAGAGCATAAACATTAATCTACAGTGCTCAGTCATCCGCGCTGTGTCGGGTGCGCCGCCGCTGCGCCGCACCGGGCTACATCGCAGTTGCGCTACGAACCCCCTAATTACCTCTGCCCTCCTGGTACTTTATTGAAACATGCAAACGCTTTGGTTGGATGCACGGCTTAGTATATTAAAAAAAAACAGCTATTTAGCCTGTTAATAAACACAGCCGCCATGATTTCATTAAAATTTAAAAAAAACTTTCCGGCCTAGGCCTTCAATTTTGTATGAAATTCCTTTACAGTTCTCTCGAGTTGTTCCGTTTGAAATGTGATACTTTGAAGCCTAAAATAACTAACATAATGCCAACATTTCATTGCATGTTTGAGAAAAAATATTTACCAAACATAAACACATAGTTCCAGCCTTCAAACAAAACAATGGTAAGGATTACCCGAGTAAATACGCCCTGCAAATTAATATTACAAACTCTTACTTCACTGTAAAGTCTGGAGTATATTTCACTCAAACAACAGTCAACAACAGGCCCGTCAACAACATTATTAATGACAACAGCGACATTCCAGACTCTGCAACTCAGAGCCAAAATGCTTTAGTCATTTTCATGAATCACACGATTGTGTACCTAATTACTAAAATGTTCTGTTCTGTTTTGTTTTGCAACAAATGAATAACAATCAATTTGCAATTTGAATTAAGAGTGAAGTGTCCATTACTGGTGCCTGTCAGCTAAAATTGTCCGTCATTGGTGCCGTCACCCTAGTGCCTAATATCTCGAAACAAGCTAACATCGAACAAACATTATGATTTAAAAATAAAACATAATGAGATATATCTGTATAACTGCTATAGCTCAGTCCCTTTCTCTCAACCTAAACTGAACTGCTTTATTATGTCATGACAACCCCCCAGTTCTCTTTAATGTAACAATTCTGTAGACCCCCCATAATTTCCCTTTTCAAATGTATCGAGAAGAAAGACAACCAACTTCTACCCGACACTTAAATACTTTCACGCAAACTTTATAAAAGGCAAAACTGTAAGCTGCTTCGCATAAATACCGTTTAAGTAGCGGCAGGGTTGGAGTATCAAACTAAGAGATATTTTTTTAAACGAATCGCTATTTTATTTCAATATTTATCTATCAGGGAGAAGTTAATCGCGTAAAGGTGATATACAATACCTATATAATGAATGAGCCGAGCGTACCGAGTGTGCCGTGGCAGCAGACGGTAGTTGCCGGAACCAAACTCATTACTTTAAATTGTCCGGAACGAATCTTCGATTTTTACGAAAATATGGATGAATGTGTTTCAGGTCGTAATCTGTTATAACGATCGAAAGTCATAACGTATTTATTTAAGATACTTTTTCAGGAGTTTTATGCATAAAAATAAATTCTGTAAAGTTTACGGTTTAATGACTATCAATAATTATGTCAACAAAGACATTATGGCCAAAAAAATATGGAAAACAACGGGCTTCCATCTGGAAATTTATCTTACATAAATTGATCCAGTCTTAAACTAAGCTCTAGGCTTGTGCCACGTGTACTAGTCAACGATAAACATACATATACAGAGAAATACATGCTAAATGAAGAAAATTTAACTTAGAAACTAAATACTCTTCTAGTACTGTAGGTAAGGTTACCATACCAGGGTGTACAATAATTAGTAGCCAAGTGCTGCCCAGTCATAATAGTAACTTTCACATATTTCGATGACCATGTTAGCAAAGGAATCGGTTCTGATACTGTAGTTTTTCATAGTAATTTTGACTAATGTTATAGTTTACTAGAATAATTACGCTCTAATTAGTGCAATGTTGAATGCATCCAGTTGATATGCAGCAGCAGCCGCGACCGTTGCATGAAACACATCAGAGGCCGTGGAACACGAAACTTCAGTAATTTCATCTTCTCGTTGTTCAATGTTATCATCCAATATACTGTCACAAAATAATAAACAGTATGCAGTTTAAGAAGAACCAATCAAATGTGAGCTCTTACCGAAGCAACTGCAAATAAACCGGACACCAATGTTAAAATGGAATTTTCAGTGAAAAGCACCTCTAGACCCAGACTTTATGTCGATGGCAATAGGGGCGTGTAGATATTTTTGACGTTTTGGGAACGTGTAGGTGTATTATGAGTTCAATTGTTGGTCATTATCAAGAACAACAGATTAAATATTTAGATATTTTATTTTTATTATTGGCAATGTAACCCGAAAAACGTCTTCTGCTGGACATAAACTTCAAATTCAAGTTCAAAGGATAATGTTAATAAATCCATAGACCAAAAACCCAGAATCGGTACAACAGTTAAATATTTGAGATCTGGTATTTATCCTCATTTAGATAAGATATGGCTTGTCTAAATCGGAACAATTGGGCTATTTTACGCATTGTCCTTTAAAGGCAAAAATATCCCTCCCATCTAAGCTGTTAACCAAACCAAAAAGTCGTATGCGCTATGGACTTCAAACTCTAACACTGTCCTTTTATTTGAGACGACACCACGCCACATTCTACATTCAGCGGTATCCTGAGATCTCCACCAGGCCGACAATCTACCTTGTAAGGAAACCCTTGTAACTTCCAGAAATAACGAGATGCTTTATTTGCCGAGCTTATTGTATGAATTCACGCCGCATCGTCAAAATTAACGATGTGACGCTGCGCTATATTCTATGTGCACAAATAGAAATGTATTATTTTTCTGCACCGAAAGATTTTGTAATTCTACCTCGGCAAGCTACACTGACACAAAAACTCCTGTGGCATCGCGGTTTCCACCGCACAACGTAATTGGGTTTTACCCGACTGTACCAGATATGTTTGAAATTGAATACAGTTTTTGGTTATTGGTTATTTTAACCTATGAGTTAAATTAATCTTCGTTTCGTTGTGTGTATTGAAAACACTATACATTCTATAAATACGCACCGCGCAATCTTGGAATAGCACGGCGGGGCAAGCCGACATCAATTAAAAACAGAACAAAAACACTCTTCCACCGAGTTAAATTGTGTGATACTCATCCTTCATATTCAAAACAATACAAGTATTTGACAGAACTTTTATCGAAAACATAAACCTTTTTTTCTTTTATTTGACGGTTCATTACCATAAAATTGCTATGGCAAATATTTTGTATGCCCATTATAGTTTGGTTATCCTATAAGTTAAATATTGTATAGGTTGTGATATCTGGGCCTATATTCTACGACATTAAACAATATTGCTTTTGACATGTTACAGTGTCGTTCTTAACTCGGCCACCATTACTGTCAATTAAATTACAGCTATTGTAACGTTGACGCTACGATAACATGTCAAAGGCAATATTGTTTCACCGTCTAGAATACAGGCCCTGTTAGTTTCCTCTATGATTTAGTTACAAATTAGAAACACGGAGTGCCCTGAGCTATAACAGATGGCTGACAAAGGCAGATCTATGAGAGAACAGGATTAGAAAAGGTACGAGTACTAAAATGTACTGAGTTTGATTGTACCTAAGTTGTTTGTTAGAAGAGGACATCAATACTCGTACTAATAGTGTTCCAAATCCACGGCCAACTAACCCCGCTTCATTATTTTAGAGCCGAGATTCTAGTCTTTGACTTGTTATCGTAATGTCTACGTTTTGATAGCTCTTGTTTACTTGACAGTAATGGTGGCTGAGTCAAAAACAATACCATAACTAGTCAAAAACGATATGGTTTATACAGCCTAGAGTAGAGGCCTAGGTATATTGACACAACCGTGCAAGGTCAATTTGAGTGGTGGGCGAGCCGTGTCGTTAGTCGAAAACATTAATAATTAACTTACTAATCATTAATCATGATTTACTCGTCTTATTCTACAATTATAAATGACTATGTACAAGTAATATTGCAACATATACGTAACTCAAAGAAAAACCGGTCAAGTGTGAGCCGGATTGGCACACGAAGGGTTCCGTACCAATTCACAATTAAAATGGAGGTATAAATACATTATGTTCATTTCATTATTTGTCGTTGTAGTGGCATACCTAGTAATATACACTCCATAATAATTTTAAGTGGGAGCTAATACGGTTCACGAGATTCAGCTTGCTGACAAACAGACAAACAGACAGACAGCGGACGCATAGGGACCCGCTGACACCCTTTGTGCAGAGAAGCCTAAAAAGCAACTGTTTCCTATCTCATTAGTGTAAAAAGCGACATTCAAATTAAAAAAGGGCACCTTTCATAAACGTGCACAAAACTTGAAACTTACTCAGCAAGATTTTTCTTAGCCGGCAAAATGAAGGAATTAAAACTCTTGTCAACGTCACTCAGTCAACAGTGATTAAGACCGGCGCTGACGGCTCATTTCGTGCACGCTTACTTAATTAACTTAATTACTGAGCGTCATTAAAATGGTACACTGATATAATAGGAAAATATGAGAAAGTAATGTTTGAAAATATATTCGTATGGCTATTGAAGACAGCTTTGGGGTTCCGTACACAAAAGGCAAAACGGAGTATTATTAATTGCTGTCACTCTGCTACCCATCCGTCGGACTGTCTGTCTGACTGTCTGTACGTATGTCATGTCTCTAGCAAGTAAACAGAATGTGTAAAAACTAGCCGAAACAATATTTTTTACCCTAGTATACGAGGTGCTATGGTCTAGAAGTCATAAAGTACAGTAGAAGAATAAGTCTTATTATTTTACAAATTAAAACTGAAAAAAACAGGGATCTTCAAATTTGTCAGTTATAAACCATTTTTGTTACTAGTTAACGCAAAAATTATTTTCGTTTAGAAATTTGCAACTCCAAACCTAAAAACCAAAACATTTTGATCTCTGATTACAATCATTTTTATGAAGTTCAGCGGTGTAATCTGAATGGTATTTTTCTTGCTAAATTATTCGTGTTCAAGTCAGTATATTGCTATAACAAAAAGGTTTTATGCGAAACCATAATATCGCCAGGCCCGGCCCTTAATTAGTTCTTGTAATGAGATGCTTGTAGAAAATTAAAACAAAACGAAACCTGACTTACACCAGATTTTCGAAGGTCACAAAATGCACATATTTATCTACCATGATGAAGACAACCATAATAGACGGGAGCTGGAGAATCTCTCTCGTTCTTCCTAGCTATCATTAATCCCACATGGTCGTGGGGTCAGCTTTCCTGATCTTTCTTCTCCACTTCGCTCTGTCCTCGACATCGTCCTCGGATGCCTGACACTCCTGCATATCCTTCAGCACTAAATCTTTCCATCTTTTTTTGGGTCTACCCCTGAATCTACGAGATGTAAATATACATGTATATATGTTAACTCTTTAGTGCACAAAAAACCAATTACAACTACGCACGTACATCCATACTAATATCATAAATGTGAAAATGTGTATGTTTGTCCGTCTTTCACGCTTCAACCACTGAACGGATTGAGACGAAACTTGGCACACATATTGGTTAGGCCCCGGATTAGGATACAGGATAGTTTTTATCCCGGAAAATTTGACAGTTCCCGAGGGAGCAGCTATAAACGATTTCTACGCGGACGGAGTCGTGGGCGAAAGCTAGTACATACATATATTAAATTACGCCTGTTTCCTAGAGGAGTAGGCAGAGACTACTTCTTTCCACCTGCTACGATCCTGACAAATCTCTTTCGCTTCTTCCACATTCATACATCGAGTCATACACGCACGTCGGTTTCGGGTACTTAAGATTCGGCCCTTTTCCAGTTTTTCTCCATTTTGATTTGAAAACCTACGCCTAGGGCGGCTCCTTCCGACCCTTCCACTCACTTTCGCTCTGTACATCTCTTTCGTCAATCTTCTTTCAGCCGTCCTTTCCAAATGACCGAACCATCGAAGCATGCCTTTTTCAATCTTAGTCCCTACATCTTCTTTTAGTCCACATTTCTCTCTGACTTTTTCATTCCTCACCCTATCAATCAGCACATAAACTTAAGATAACGTGTAGAATGGCGAACTTGGACATAATGCCAAGACGGGAGCTGAAGAATAAATCTTCATAATTCCATAAATAACGGGTAGCAGTTTGATTTGAGAAACGACATACATGGGTAAAGTGTAACATTTAAATAAAACAGTTCCCCGGCCGATTTTGGTTGACAAGCTGAATTTAAAATAAATTAATACATATTTACTAACGCAAGAACTGTAAAAACTGTGAGAAAATTCATATTAAACGCATTTCTGATAATATTTGATTTTGCAATAATAAAGAGAGTGAGTGCTTATATCTTGACGTATTTAATTTATCAAAACTCTACCTACTATATAAGAAAATAGCATTGTAGTATTCCAGCGACCCGTTATTTTGTCTGCGAGTGTAAAACCCCTTTCTAAGTTGAAAGGAGGTTAACTTCACAAACTCAGTAGCCTAATTTATGAGATCTAGGTTTCTCTCAGCTATCTCAGTTTCAGTTCCTCTACTAAAGTTAAGAATAATAAGATAACAAAGTAGAGTTCGGTTTGAAAACAATAGGTTAGTAATATTCCGAGCGCCACTAAAAAAATCTTCACAATACTACCCGACGGTTTTTATTATAATTAGTCTAGCTGGCGAGGAATAGCGCGGAGGTCTTTTTCTTATCCGGCCTTTTAGTAACTTTGAACATTTTAAATGAGATTGGAGATTTTCTAGATACAAGTTAATTAAAAATGTTTTTGTCGCTATGAGTTCAACGCTTGGGCGTTTAAGAGCTACGTTTTTTACATTTTGCTCCCAATACTTAATTTATTGGGTTTTGGATTATTACAAAAAAATATTGTATTCATTACATCTTTTGAGATCATCGTCAAATCATCATAATCAAAAACCGATAAGTAATATTTACGAATAAGCATTGAAATTAATTAATTGAAATTTACTACGAATAAAGTGCAAAAGTTTCCATATTTATTAAAATAAAAAATGATAATAGTTAGAATTTTAAAACATCATAATAAAACATCAAACAACCTTCCAACAATCTCCGAAGAACTTTCCTCATAACATAAAGTTCCATCTTTCAATTAAATAATACATCCTCATCATCCTAAAAGCTTCTGCGAATGACAGAACAGTTTTAAACAAAATTACTTCTTTATATAGGTCTCACTTACCTCCGAAACAATACAGGAAAAGAAACAAAAACGTCCCTCTCAGCTTCCCTATCATCTTCTTATCACAAAACCAATATTTCGTAGTCCCAAACTTTTCTCAGTCCCTAACTCCATGCATATTCACACAAATAAAACTAACTGTCCGCTTTGAAAACAATAACCGGACCCACTGTTTGTTCAGAAACAAAATAGGATCGAAATTTAAATTTCAAATTCAAATAACGCTCCGAAAATTTAACGGTTCCAGATACGTTTACCCTCTCGGGAGGCCCGCAGAGCACTGAAGAAACCACCTGAGTGGGAAAGCGTCAGATTTGAGCGCGAAACCTCTCTCGAAAACAAACATCGATAGCGCCAGTTTGGATACTGCGTTAAAACTCGATTCTATCTCTTTATTATACTACGCTGTGTACTTTTGCTTTGGTTGTGCTAGCGAATCATTTGGGAGGATTTAAATGAAAATTGTCGGTCAGACCGCCAGTTATATCCGTTTGAATGATATCACATATTTCGTTTTTATTTATCTACTTACTTGCTTTATATGGTTGGCACCTGATCGCCTTAAATGTTTTATTGATAACATTTTGGGTGAGGTATTAAAGAGGGATTAGGTTTGGACCTCATAACATTTGGGTATGTATGTAAGGTATTTTTACGTTGAGACTTTATTTAATTTCTGATCCTAAAGGATCAAAGGTGTAAACAATATGAAGTTTATTGCTCGTAGCGAGGTAAGTGATGTTTCAAACATTGTATGTTTTGAGGCGGTGTTTATGTTGATATAGCCTGTGCTTACATAACCGGTATTATTTTGCACCCTTGTACTTACTAAGTTAGTGTTATGTAAATTTTAATAATTCTCGTATTTATACATTTAAAGGCCATAATGCAGAGAAAATAATAATATTAACATTTATTATACTTTGAGCTTATTATTACATTTAAAGGGTAGCGTAAAGAAAGACTATTTGGATTTTCGAATAAATTATCAAACTTGTTTGTAAAACTTCAACTAAATGTTACTTCTGATGAAAAGGTACAGACCATCATTAAATTTAGTGTCTGATTTTCTATAAATAGTTACAACAAAAGACATGTATTTCGTGCATCTATCATGTATCGCGTGATATCGCGCTTAACTGTGTACTAGGTACGACAGAAAATTCCACAACGCTTTTGCGTATCAAGATGTCTAGATATTATCTACGCAAACATTTATCGAATGCTTAGAAATACAAAAAGCCGGGTCACAGAAACGTCTGCGTTTTCGGATGCTAATATTTTGTTGAGAGCGGGAATAATAATCTCTGAATCATATTCGAATTATACCTCTTGATTCCCATGGTACAATTTATGCGTTTGATGTTTTAAAAGAACTTGATTTCACGTCGAATGTTCATGGTCAGTAACAATCGAGAAGGTATATATGGGTCTAGTTCAAAGAGTTTGATGATTAATGCGCGAACAGGCAGCCGTAGTTATTCATACTAAGAAGTCGAAAAAGTTCCGTTGTGCTATAAAAAGTATGTCAGAGTACTTTTTGTAGCACAACGGAACTTTTTCGACTTTCGATTGCATGACAGTTTTACGCACTACAAAAATGCACAGAATTTTTAATAACTTATGTCATTGTGGGAACAAGTTCAACTTTTTGAACTGTACCTTTATGTGATTGGAATCTCTATTTAAATTACAGCATTATAACCTCTCTATTTTTACCCTTCTTTAAACAATTGCATTTATTATTTTACGATATTAAAATCTATTACTTTCTGATTGCTTAGGTACAGTCGAAGACATAAGTAGCTGAACAGATCCAAATTTTCAAAACACCTGCACAATGTAAAGTTCCATATGTCGCTGAACAAATTGTTGATCAAATCTCTGTATACATTGAAGAATGTCAAAAGTTAGTAAACAATATTTTATCAAAAGTTACTGGACATTATAAATATACATAATTAGATTATCATTGATGTTAACGAAAGTCCATAAACACATACAAAACACCTGCACACTGTAAAGTTCCATTATGTTGCTGAACTGACAGTGCCGAGTTGAGTCATTTTTGAATTTTGAACAAAGACAATCACTGAAAAGAGTGCCAATGGTTTCGCTCTTTCGTTTTGGGAATGAAGTCATTGTAGTACAATTTTTAACCGACTTCAAAAAAGGAGGAGGTTATACGTTCCACTGTAGCTATGTTTTTTTTTATGTATGTTCATCGATTACTCCGTCAGTTGTGGACCGATTTTAAAAATTATTTTTTGGTTATGATAGATTATACTTTCGAAGTGGTCCCATTGTCAGCAAATCTGAATCTGATGAAGGGATCAGTGAGGGATTGAGAGAACTCCTCAAATATTGTAGGCAAACATATAGCGATTTTAGTATTTTTAGTAACAAGTCCAGCATTTGCATTCAGAAAGTATCACTTGGTGAAGTGGAACTGATGATGAAGACCACACATGGCCACCGGAACTCCTCAACGGTACCTATTTCAAGGGTGGCGACAACATATCTCGATTAAGCTAGTTGAGCGCCTACAACGAAGAATATTTACTTGTTGAAATATGACTATGACTTTCCCGCGGTGTTGCTTGTGGCGCGCTTGAAATAACTTAAATTTTCATATCAACTAAGAAGTGGAACTACGTAACAGCGTATTATGATCACTAAAAAGTATAAAATAAAATAAATGTTTTCAAAACAAAAAAAAACAACTTCAAAAACGCAAAAAAGTGTTTAGTTTTTTATCTTATTAGAGACAGACATTCATACACACATTGTGGTAATGCAATGAATTTGTAAAACATTAACTGCCGCACTCAGAGACATCAATTAAATTTAATGCTTGATTAAAGTTACTGCTGTCACTTTCTTTGGTATAGCAATAGAATAAGACAACATGTCACTAAACAAGCATTCGATTTAATTGACGACGATTGAGTGTGGCAGTAAGTAACATAAAGTGTCGAAATAATGTCCAGCTACTTAAGGAATTCTTCATAGAATTTTAGCGATCAGGGGCACGTTTTATAAAGCTACAAGTTACAATTTTACAGGTCTAAACCGGCAACACTGCTCAAATGGCTGGTCGCCATTGGTCGAGGTTGTGTCAAATGGAAACTTGTAACCTGTAAATTACAATTTGTAGCTTTATAAAACGTGGCCCAGGGACTATTAAATTATTTCATCGAGTTTCAGTGTCCAGCTACTTTTGGACTTCTTCATAGAATTTTGGCGATCAGGGACTATTGGATTATTTCCTAGAGTTTTAGTGTCGAGCTACTTTTGGACTTCTTCATAGAACTTTGGTGATCAGGGACTATTGGATTATTTCATCGAGTTTCAGTGTCCAGCTACTTTTGGACTTCTTCATAGAACTTTGGTGATCAGGGACTATTGGATTATTTCATCGAGTTTCAGTGTCCAGCTACTTTTGGACTTCTTCATAGAACTTTGGCGATCAGGGACTATTGGATTATTTCATCGAGTTTCAGTGTCCAGCTACTTTTGGACTTCTTCATAGAACTTTGGCGATCAGGGACTATTGTATTATTTCATCGAGTTTCAGTGTCCAGCTACTTTTGGACTTCTTCATAGAACTTTGGCGATCAGGGACTATTGTATTATTTCATCGAGTTTCAGTGTCCAGCTACTTTTGGACTTCTTCATAGAACTTTGGTGATCAGGGACTATTGTATTATTTCATCGAGTTTCAGTGTCCAGCTACTTTTGGACTTCTTCATAGAACTTTGGTGATCAGGGACTATTGTATTATTTCATCGAGTTTCAGTGTCCAGCTACTTTTGGACTTCTTCATAGAACTTTGGCGATCAGGGACTATTGTATTATTTCATCGAGTTTCAGTGTCCAGCTACTTTTGGACTTCTTCATAGAACTTTGGCGATCAGGGACTATTGTATTATTTCATCGAGTTTCAGTGTCCAGCTACTTTTGGACTTCTTCATAGAACTTTGGTGATCAGGGACTATTGTATTATTTCATCGAGTTTCAGTGTCCAGCTACTTTTGGACTTCTTCATAGAACTTTGGCGATCAGGGACTATTGTATTATTTCATCGAGTTTCAGTGTCCAGCTACTTTTGGACTTCTTCATAGAACTTTGGCGATCAGGGACTATTGGATTATTTCATCGAGTTTCAGTGTCCAGCTACTTTTGGACTTCTTCATAGAACTTTGGCGATCAGGGACTATTGGATTATTTCATCGAGTTTCAGTGTCCAGCTACTTTTGGACTTCTTCATAGAACTTTGGTGATCAGGGACTATTGGATTATTTCATCGAGTTTCAGTGTCCAGCTACTTTTGGACTTCTTCATAGAACTTTGGCGATCAGGGACTATTGTATTATTTCATCGAGTTTCAGTGTCCAGCTACTTTTGGACTTCTTCATAGAACTTTGGCGATCAGGGACTATTGGATTATTTCATCGAGTTTCAGTGTCCAGCTACTTTTGGACTTCTTCATAGAACTTTGGCGATCAGGAACTATTGGATTATTTCATCGAGTTTCAGTGTCCAGCTACTTTTGGACTTCTTCATAGAACTTTGGTGATCAGGGACTATTGGATTATTTCATCGAGTTTCAGTGTCCAGCTACTTTTGGACTTCTTCATAGAACTTTGGCGATCAGGGACTATTGTATTATTTCATCGAGTTTCAGTGTCCAGCTACTTTTGGACTTCTTCATAGAATTTTGGCGATCAGGGACTATTGGATTATTTCCTAGAGTTTTAGTGTCCAGCTACTTTTGGCGTTGGTAGTGTTTAGCGACTTTTGAAATTTCTTGACGAACAAGGAGTTTTGAACATACTTTTGTATATTAACATATGAAGAGTTCTCGTGTATAGTTAATTTTGTAGGTTTATTTTGTTTTGCGATTTTTGTCTTTGACTGTACCTATCGAATTAATTGTATTTAGCTTTGCGTACCAAATATCAAATACTAAAAGTCGGAACCTTTATAAAATCACTTTGCCGTCTGTACCATATTTCTCTCTGTCAGAACCATATTTCTCTGAATCGGTAAAATATACGCTCTTTTCCCTAAGAACGACTGGAAATAATTCTAGGGTTAAGAAAATTCGACAGAACGAACCTCAGACAATTCATTATAAACATGGGTCTTTTACAAGAACGTATCGTTTTCTTGGAATCGAATTTAATAATGAGTCAAATTAGCGTTTTCCCAAAAAAAAAATGGCACAGAGAAGGCGAACGAGCACACAGGCCACAGCTGATTGTAAGCGGGATCTTTGACCCATAGGCATTTGCATTCTCAAGACTACAATCTTAAGATTGCAATCCTAAGACCGCAAATGCATTGCTAGTAACTTCACAGATTGTCTTATCTCCACATCGGAACACAACAATGCGAGCACTGCTGCTAGGCTATAATGTCAAAGGATAAAGATGGCGGTAGCGTATCCGGACGGACCTTGCACAAGGTCCTACCACAACTAAGACTACTATGTTTACTGAAGAACAAGTAAAGAAAGCGTTCTTCTTTTTTTATAATACATTAACAATATAAATTAATAAAATGTACTTATGAAGAAATTAAATCAGATCTTTTGCACTGCAGCTTATGATATACCCGTTTTGACAAAATATTTTTTTTTTAATATAAGGTAGGCTTTACCCGCTCTTATAATCAGGTCTTAATAGGCACGGCTTTACATTAACTAATAACGCTAGCGTCACTACTTCGAAGGTTCTGGCAGAATACCAGCGGTTTTATGCTGAGCCAGCGCCTTTTTTTTACATCATCACATGCCTCTTTTTTTAAGGGAATGTATTACTTACTTTACTTTATAAATTAATTTTAGTTTTTTAGTATATATTAATTAATTACGGACTTTATTTACACCCAACTAAGTACAGAATTCAACATTAATACAATTAAAAATTAAAACTAAACGTATTTAAATTAAAATTAAACTAAGCTACTCAAATATTAAAGATATGAATAATAATCACCACTATAAAAAGAACATCCCCTCTAGCAGGTCCGCTCTTATATTATTAATTAATTGGTTATATACATTTTTTGTAATTTAAAATTGGCTTTTTCAGCCATGTGCATGTTTGTGAAGAATAAAGGTGTTTATCTATTATATCTATTTATCTTCCTAAAACAGCGTTTAGGTAGATCAAACGTGCCTAAGTGCCTACTCTGTGCTTCTCTTTCTATGGCATAATTCGTATTTATTCGCAGGCCAGCTCTTACAAGTCATCCCCAGAGATGCAAGCCAACGTACTTATAACTTCGCGCCTTAAGTGCGGAGTGCGCCATGCGCCGCGCCTGATCCAAGTATGTACTACAAAGTCTCAAAAATATGTACACGGACCTTATTACTATGGCAATAAAGTTAAAGTGTACATATTTTGGCAACGTTTTGCAAAAATTATATAATACCCTTAACGGGGTTACCGTAACATAGTTATGCTATTCAGTTTAG
This sequence comes from Acleris literana, assembly GCA_946894065.1. Taxonomy (NCBI): domain Eukaryota; kingdom Metazoa; phylum Arthropoda; class Insecta; order Lepidoptera; family Tortricidae; genus Acleris; species Acleris literana. The sequence goes on from OX335669.1 coordinate 18,733,870, forward strand.
GGTGAAAGGAAGCGATAGATCAGGGGGGTTACCTTACCATGACATACTAAAGCAGTTCGGTACTGCTATAGCTCTCATCCTATATTAAACTGCTTTTTTTTATATTACATAAAAAAAACATTGTACTTGTTTTATTACAGTAACATATTTACAGAATTCCACAATAATACAATTAAAAATGTAAACTAATCTACTCAAATATTAAAGATATAAATAATAATCACCACTATAACAAGAAACCCCCTCCAACAGGTCCGTTCGCGGGTCCCTATGACACTGGCTGCATTACCTCTCTGGATAGCTTTTACTGCTTTTGTATGTATTAGTAAACCCGTATAGCTGCCATAGCTCAGTCTCTTACACTCGTCCTGAACTGAGTTGCTTAGTTATGTCATGGTAACCCTAAGATATAAATAATAATCACCACTATAACAAGAAACCCCCTCCAACAGGTCCGTTCGCGGGTCCCTATGACACTGGCTGCATTACCTCTCTGGATAGCTTTTACTGCTTTTGTATGTATTAGTAAACCCGTATAGCTGCCATAGCTCAGTCTCTTACACTCGTCCTGAACTGAGTTGCTTAGTTATGTCATGGTAACCCTGTACGTCCAAGTTTTGAGGTATGAGACACGTCTAATAGTACTCTTCAAACGCACTGGTGGGTCAACGTATGCTTTCTGAAGCATCTACGTAGGCGTTTTTTTTAAAGAATAACTCAGCTATGTACTCTATGGAGACCTGGCATTGTCCTTTAATAATTAATCGCCTATTTTTAAATACCTCGCTTGTGAGTAGTAAGTGATTGAAATTAGGAAATACGGCTTTCTCATCCTAGATTGAACAGAATATGAGTACCCACGTAAAATATAATTTAAACTTGAATTAATAATTTTTGATCAATCATCATGTCTTAATTACAAAGCTTTTAATTTATTAGTTTCAGCATAGCACATGAGAAACACCTAACACCTATGGATACAGTTCAAAATATGTGTTTTAGGATTTGATGTTGTCTACACTTTTACATAAATTAATGTTTGACATTTCAAATTGAGATTGTACGTTTAGATCCGCCTGATTTTCTAAAACCATAATTTAAATATCCTTCCTAAATCCCAAAAGCTTCGTACAAACGCCACATATAAACCTTTATGGGAGAAAAATGTTTCATTTTATACGCTGCTTAAAAGGCAGTTAACCAATTTTTAACCCAATCAGATAAACTTGGACACGTGTCATTTAAGCGTGTAAAAGGGTATTTGTCTTTAAATTGTATTTTCGTTACCGTTATATAAAAGTAGAGCAGTGAAGAAGAAAGTTAGTCTGTTGTGTACGCCTGTATTTTTTCTTTAAGCAATTAGCATCTATAAATCCTACTAATAAAAGTAATGCAAAAGCTTGTGTGTTAGTTTGTTACTCCTTCACGCTGTAACGGCTGGACGGATTTGGATAAATTTTTAAACGAAGATAGGTTATACCCTGGATCAACAGACAGGCTACTTTTCATCACGGAAAATTTTAAAATCCCAAAGGAATCACGATAACGGAAAATATACACGGACGAAGTCAGGGCGGCAGTGCCACTACTTATATATTTTATATTCGTTGACCTGTCACACCTTTCTTTTTACCCGACTGCGGCGGAGGGTTATGTTTTTCACCGTCATGTATGTCCAGTTCTATGTTCCCCGCTACAGCAAAAACGGCTTGGACGATTTTGACAAATGAGGTATCATTGGATTCGTCCTCGCAGCAAGAGTGTCATAGGATACCTAAACTGTTAAAATTGAAATAACAACAATGGCCAAATGACAATTATTACATATGTAGGTATATCGACGACAGTATAAATAATGCAGTCGGGTTTTTAAAGCTTGCTTTTCATAGTTATTACTTCTTAGAAACGCATTTTGCATCGACGCATAAACCGATATTTATAATGTAATATTTAAGTCTTTTTATATTGAGTAACACCGGAATAAATTATGTGATTAAATCATAATATTATACGTAAAGGTAGACATTGCAAGACTAAAACACAGTTATGAATGGATACCCGATGAATATATTAAAAGGAGCAATTCAGATGACTTTTTGTCAGAAGTACCAATTTTATTTTGAACAGGATGTAGCTGTATCTGAAGTTAAAACGTAAATTGTATTTATCGACAAAACAAAGTCAGGTCTTATGGGCAACTAACTCAGTAGCCGTAATATCTTTGTACCTAAGTTTACTTATTTTGACGATCCTTATGAAATTTTGTGTAAGAATAGTTAAAGCAAATACATTATTCAAGTTTGAACCCCGGGCGAACTACTAATATATAACTGAGTTAATCTATATGCCAAATTTCGTAAATGCAAAGTAAGGCAGCTACCTCACTTACCTCCCGCTCCGTTAATAGGGGCATCTGACATGTGGATTTAGGGAGAGGTCCCAAGGTGGCTATAAACGCACGGTAAACGATAACACGCTCATAATTTAAATTTTGTTTTAGGGTTTGATGAGGGGATTTGCACGGTTATTGATGTTGGACGCTGTGTAATATAGCTTCAATTAAGAAAACAAAATGTATATACAACAAAAGGTTGTCCTTTATACTCGTATGAAAATAAATATATATGTTTACGGGTCGCAGTAATCACAAGTCTGCCTTATTTTTTCCATAAAAAAATATATTTTTAAATTAAAAAACGTCGATGGCGACCAGTTTTTTCAGAGTTAATATCTCTGGAATGACCAAACCGATTTACATAAAATGTATATAAGAATCATCCCGATTTATCTAAAAAACATCTGCGTCCAATTCGGTCCGTCTATTTGGAAGCTACGATGCCACAGACTGACACACGGATACACAGATGCACACGTTAAGCTTAAAATACCCCTCTTTTTTGTCGGGGGTTAAGGAAGCGAGGAGAGTTTGTCTGGATCATAGTAAGTGGAAGGAAGTGGTCTCTGCCTACCCCTAGACGCGGGATTTCATGTATGTAATGTACTATGTATGTTAAAAAATGATATGATAAGAAAATGTGGTCTATATTGTTATCGTATCGTTAAAATACAATCAATTTGACAGTGAAGGCGGCCGAGTCATAGACAATACAACCCTGGGGTCTTTATATTACTTTGATTTACCCAAGTTTCTTCGATATCGTAATAACACTGTTGACGTAACAGTTCTTACTGTCAAGTAAATAAGAATTGTTAAATCTTCAAAAATATTTTTACGAAATGAAAGCAAGATGGACTAAACCAAAGCAGAAAAGTTATAAGTATATTTACTATATCGGTCGTTGTTTTATTTTGCTATGATAAAAATAAAAAGTAACAAAAATACATTTCCAATTCTCTTAAAAACTACTTTATTACGTGTCTAATAAAATTGACGACTACATTCTAAAATATTAGCGTTAAGAGTTAACAATGAAACGATGCTAAAATGTATCGTGTTAGAACGCAAAAATCCATTGATCTAATTTAATTCTGAATAAAAACAACAGCAAACAGACCATATTCAATACTAACGCATTGTTTTCTAAAAATACAGGTAAGCTGAAAATGGGAATAAAATCTCCATATTTTAATGGATGCCTTCCACAAACAACGCCACCTACTCGCTGTTTCGTTTTTACTAGTAACACATTGCTTATTCATTGGTAAATTTATTGCCAACTTTCGAAAGCATGGGATTTTTCAATGATTCTGCAATTGTTCTTTAGAGAACAAAGCAGCCATGAAATTGCTATTTTTATCTGTAAATTTTTGTTGTTGGAAATAGTGAAATTCACTACTCAAAGGAAATTTGATTGTAATTGGGCGTTTTCCAAAAAGTACTCATAGTTAAGACTAAAATTAAAATCGGTAACTTTTCTATTACGTCATGAGAATTAACTATATGGCTTTTGACGTAGAGACCTCGTCGTGTTGTTCTCCTAGTCATTATTTTTAGTTTCATGTATTTGACATGTAATCTTGATAATTTTTACATTTATTTGTAATGTTTTTAATTTTGAATTTGTATTTTTTTTATATGTGATAGTTCTAATAATTTATATTTGTTGCTTTATTACCTTGTAATGTAACTTACTTTTAAGTATTATTGTATTTTATGTTTGAAAAAATGACCTTCTGCTGGAGTTTCTTGCGGCGCTTCTTCTCCGCAATGATGGTCTTGTCCGAAGCGCTAGTAGATTCACTGTATATTACCGACGTGTAAAAGAGCCCGTATGTGGCCAATTTACTGAATAAATATTTTGATTTTTTGATTTTTTTAAGACAAAAAGTGGCATTTCAGCCAAAACTCTTGTAGCAAATGCAACCATTTTACTAAAGAGAGAGGATTGAAGCTGCTTCGGTTATTGAACGTGAGATAACGCCTATTTGCGTAAGAAAGCACTATATAAATGTATGTCAATTTTTTGTGACGTAATGGAAAAGTTACTGATGTTAATTTTAGTCCTTAACTATGAGTATATTTTTGGAAAACGCCCAATTAAAATCAAATTCGTTTGTTAGTCCTTTACCTCAAAAGCTTAAATTCCTTGTAGCGATTCACGGAATCGCATTTCACCTCGAACGTATATTTAATTATTAGCTGAGTAATTCTATGTATTCAATGTATGGGAATATCAAACAAATTAATAAAGTTTTAAAATTTGTGTGAAATGATACATTTGGGTGTGGTGTTTAAAGTTTACTGGTCTGCCCCCCTCCACTGGCCGCTTCACCCCCCCCCCCCCCTGCCGTGAAATGTGTCCCCGTTAACGGTTTGTTAAAATTATTGGGACAACTATAATAGATAAAAAAAAAGTGTCAAGGTCAAAAATTTTCCTTATTAAATTTTATACAGAAAAGGTATATGTATTTTTTTGTAGGATCGACGGTTTTCAAGCTATAGCTTCAGGTACCGGCCACTAATATATCGCCTTCGTACTTACATCTTATACGATTCCATACAAATATGACTTACGAAAATTTACAACCAATCAAGAACTAATAGACCAATGTGTTTTTACCGTTATTCGTTAGCTGATTAAATCGATGTCAATGTACTTCAAAGTCGCAATGAAAGAGTTTAATCTATTATTTATTAGTCACAAATATAATATTTCAATGTGATAGATACGTGTGTGAGACAAGTGAAACTACTGCTTGCTGTTAGCGTACTGACGTGTATTCGTAAGTTAGCGCGGTGGGTGTGTGCGTGGGCACACATACATATGCAACATTCCTCCCCATAGCTTACATACACGTCTAAACTATACTTAACTAAGAATAACAAAAGATTACAACTAATTGTTACTAAAAGAATGGTTTGTAATTAATCTTGGGTCGATTGCGCTTTGTCCGAAGGGTAGTAGGCATGGACTCGTTATCAGCGGAGACGTCAGAGTCTCGATTCTCAGGTTCAGTGACCGGACCAGGCAGGGCCTCCAGGAATTCATCTTCTTCGGACTGGCCTCCTGGTATTGACTCCTGCGGTGTGTTGATTGGCTCGGAAGGCTCTGATGACCCAGGGTGTGGATCTGCAATCAATGTCCGTTCCCCTTCCTCCCCCGTGCTGGGCTGCAGTTCCTCGCTCGGCGCTGGCGGACGGGGCGATGATGTGTCATCGTCGTCGTCCCGGATTTCTATGTCTTCATCCCAGTAACTAGTGTTAGCGCAATCGTGGCCTTTATCTAACACAATTTGGTTTTTGTGCTTTTTAAATGTTTTTGAAGTTATATTGTCTTTTACTATATAAACAACTTTACCAACTTTTTTTACGATTGTGCCTCGGCACCACTTAAATTTACCATTTGCCTCAAAGGCCTTAAATTTCCTCGAGAGAAAACTTGCGCCTTACGGCACATTGAAGGTTTATTCTGCAAACACAGATTTTTCCGTACTGTATTTGCGAGCGCCGGGTATGAGGGTGACGGTATTGTGGGGTTAATTAAATCTAACCGAGTTTTTAACTTCCGTCCATATACCAACTGAGCAGGCGAAACCCCCGTTGTAGTGTGTACACAATTTCTGTAATCAAATAAGTATTTCAGCAGTCTTTTCCACAAATTGTGTACCCCATTACCACAAGTAAACAGGTTTTAATGCCCTTTTTAATTATTTTAACGTAGGATTGCTAGTCGGGTTATATGCCGGTGATGTAACGTGTGAAATTCCGTTTAACCTGCAAAAAGCCTCAAACTCGCGCGACGTGAACGACGTACCATTGTCGGTTACCAATGTATGTGGAATAACAAACCGTGACATAAATTCACAGATTTTTCCTATAGTCGCTAAAGATGTAATTGTGGTTTTCATATTATAGGCTTCTACCCATTTTGTATATGCATCTACTATTACTAAATATGAGTTTCCGTTAATCGGTCCTAAAAAATCACAGTGTATCCTGTGGAACGCGCACGGCGGGTACCTACTCCCATTGCGCGAGTGGCGCACGCGCGGGGGAGGGGCGTTGTTGTATACATACGGTGCAAGCACTTATCAACCTTTGTAATGCCGCATCTACTCCAGGAAACCAGAACCTAGAGCGAACCTCAGCTTTTGTTTTTACAATACCTAAATGGGATTGGTGCACTTCCGCTAAGATTATGCTTTGTAATTTCGCAGGAATAACCACTTTGTGACCTCTCATGACGCAACCATTTTCATAAGACAGCTGTAGTCGACATAAGTAATAAGGTTTCAGGACCTCATCTGATACCTTTTTAGGCCAACCGTTTGAAATATAATGAATCCCTTTTTGCAAAACACTATCTCTCTCCGTGTGTTCGCGCAGCTCGTTTAATGTCACCGGTAAATTACCATCCACAACGAAATTAATGTACGAGGCTCGATCGGGAATATCAGTTGTGGCGTTTGCGAGGTGCGCGGCCGGACCCCGCGACCCCGCCGGTGCCGGTGCGGGAAGACAGGCTCGTGATAAGAAATCTGCATTGTTATTCGCGCTCCGAACATATTCGATTTTATAATTGTAACCGCTTAAAAACATAGCATAACGTTGAAGCCTATTTGCTGACACTTCCGGTATGCCACGGGTACGGCCCAAAAATCGACAATAGGGGCTTGTGATCCGTACGAAGGGTGAACGGTACCGCCCTACCGTATAAATATTGGTGGTACCTTCGTATCCCGAATATAATGCTGCCCCCGATAGTAAAAAGGGCGCATCTAACACTTTTGTCAAAAATGAGTTAATTATACTGCCGTGATCAGCAGAAAAAAACCCACCTACTGATATTTTTAGTTTTTTCCTAGGTAGGCTAGATTAGAAGTTACCATAAGCAAAAAGGGCGTAACTTCAGTCACTTTGTTACATAAACTTAATTAAAAAGACGTATTTCAGAAACATGTAGGTGGTCTTCGTAAAAAAGACGTAACTACGTATAATGCGCCCTTTTGTTTTGTCAAACTTTCAACACTTTAATAAAAGAAAAGACGTAAGGTATAATCAATCACCGTATACTTCAATAAAAGGACGCATCTAAGTAATTATGCCTTTTCAACTAAGTTTTGTCTTAGACGCATCTAACATAAATACTTAATGAAAAGGGCGCTAGTGACCACTTGCATCTTTTTAACTTAGCCAAAGCTCGATCACGTTATATTGACGCGGACGCATCTACACGTAAAACTAAGTAGAAAAGACGCAAATGACCACTTGCGCCTTTTTCAATAGTGTATTTTGCTAATTCACTAAGATGTTTTTGGTATTTGTCTGATTTTGATTTAGGCATATTTAATTTTTGCGATAGTACAACTAAGTTAATGTCATTATTTTTTGGGGTGTTTGTTACCGGAAAAATTATAAAAGAAATCTTTGTTAGTTTAAAATTGTTAGTTTTCCAGAAAACGTATGTCAAGTATACTGGACAAGTGGACATTGCCAACTTTGCGGAGAATAGAAAGTCGGCTTAAATGTCAAGCATTATGGACATTACCAAAGATATTGTAAATATGTTTTAGTCCAAATATCAGACAAAACTCTATTAATTTTTTAAGAAATAAAACATTAATAAAAATCCGCTTGCAGGTTTAATTTAATAAAAATTGAAACATGGTAGTATTTTGTACTTTAGTGTTTGCTGGTGAATTTGTCCGCATGGAACTGGTTTATTGAGTTTTCCCGTAGAAATTATTATATTTCCAGAAAAAAAATCATATTATCATGTCCATCCCCGGAACTCAAACTATTTTAATTTCAAATTCATTTCGGTTCGGCTGTTGAGCTGTGAAGAAAAAACAAATAAACAATCAAGTTTGCTGATGGCAGCGTTATTTTCCCGGCGTTCCTAAGTTCTTTAACCGTAAAGAACTTAGGAACAGCTAAGCAAAGTAAACTTTGAGTTAGGACTACTAATAAACATGTCAAAGACCAAGTTAATTTCCAACTGCATCAAACAGCATTGAAGTCTTCCCCCAAGCTCTGAAACACAATTTTAGTTGCAGACGTTTACGATGACGACAAAGTTGGCGGGATGAACAGCAATTGTTTGGAAAAGATTGATCTGTCACCGCTTTGTGACGAGCAGCATGGGAAGAAAAGGTCTTTACCTAATAATGGGGCAGAACAGGCTGATAATAAATACAAATAAATAAATGGCGTTAAGAGGAACAGATTCCCAGAGGAACGCTATACTATTTCTCCTTTATCTGAATTCTGATGGGGCATTGAGTTGTAGAATCTATATTTTTTTTTACTTCAGGACTTGTTTCAAAGAGTTGAACATTAATTAGTAATCTTGAAGATATAGAAACTGTGGTTTTAACAAGGAATTAACCACATTGACACCCGAGATGCATTGTTTGAATAAAGTACTGTACTAATATTTGTGGTTTATAAATATTTCTAGGTTCTCATCAATCTCAATCTTTCTGGGACCATATCGGTTTGCATCGAATAGTTTGATTAAGCCTTATTTTGACGGTCAAGATAGGATAAAAAAATACAAAACAAAGCAATGCGGAAGCGATAAAGATAGTATAGCTTGGAGCAGCGTGACCTGAAAAACGCCCTAACACGGTAAAAGCACTCACTTCCTTGTCTAAATACGCTTCAGTTTGTTATAAGCAGTAAAACCTAGGCGAACAATCCTTATTTTTTTACATAAATACTTTATTATAAGACTTAGCAGGAAGTATAAGATTTTTTTTGTACGAATTAATTGGCAATGGGAACTATGCTGGACGTAGAAACGCAAATTAGAACGTAGTAACATTAGCAATGGGAAGTACGGGAAGTTATTTTTTTGTACGTATTAATTGGCAATGGGAAGCTGTGAATGCTGGATATTATAATTTTTAAATGTATTTTTTAAATTTTTAATTAAAATGTATGTAAATAAGTCATTATGTTGTCATATTTAATAGAAAAACATACAAAAAAAAACATATACCGAGGATAAGTGAGAAGCGTCCTTTCCTCATTTATATTCTGACGGCAATTGACGAAAAATTACCGTCCGCACTGGTTTTTTGTATTATATTAATATGAGATTCCATTATCTAATAATTTTAGTTTTACGTGTAGATTTTTGTCTTTACAACGTCCAGTATACTGGACAACGTCAAATGAATGGTTAAGCTTTACAGACTTTTTCATACGGTTTTTTATTATTGTTTTTCCTGTTTGTATCTTAGAACATTGTTAATGTGCAAACTAATGTTTCACATGTAGTTGAACTACCTACATGTCAAAGTAGTAGAAAAAGAGAAAATATTCCTTTTAGTGCTTTTACTCAAATAAAAAAGGAATATTTTTGTTAGTTAAATATAGTAGTTGTTTAAAATATCAATTACTATATTGAAAAGATGCTTATGTCCAAATGTGCCCTTTCATCTTAGGAGAAAAGCAGGACATATCTGTCAAGCACTTATATTAAAAAGAAGTTAGTGATTGTACTCAGTTGAAAAGGCGCAATTAGTTACTTGCGTCTTTTAAACGGAGTATCGAGTATTTTCCAGACATTTTTTTGCTAAGATGAAAAGGAAAAACTCAAATAAATAAATAAATAATTACAAATAAAATAAAAAATTAATACCATATTGACAATATGGTACATATCTATATTACTTCGTTTACGGAAAGTGTTTATGTCTATTTGTTTAGAGACAGCATACATTTTTTTAATTTTCAACTAAATCATTTAATTTCTCTATTTCGACTTCATGTTAGATGCGCCCTTTTTACTATCGGGGGCAGAATGCTGGTTGCTTCTTTCTGAAGCTGTGAATAACGCTTCTCCGCAGCATTTAGGGTACGCGATGCGAATGAAATAGGCCGTTCGGTGCCATCACCTTCAATTTGGGATAAAATGGCACCAAGGCCACAGGGTCCAGCATCAACGGTCAGCACTATGTCAGCCGCAGGGTTAAAGTGCGCTAACACTTGTTCAGAAGCCAAACATTCTTTAATAGCCACGAATGCCCTATCATGTTCTTTTGTCCAGCACCATTTTACCCCTTTTTTTAACAAGTCATAGAGCGGACTCAGAACGGCCGACTCATTCGGCACGAAACTCCTATAGTAGTTTACTAACCCTAAAAAGGATTGTAATTGTTTTTCATTTTGCGGTATTGGAGCGTCTATCATGGCTTTGACTTTAAGCGGTGATTTATGTAAGCCATGTTTATCTATTACGTAACCTAAGTAATTTACCTCATCTTTAAAAAATTCGCACTTCTATTTTTGTAATGTGAGGCCGGCGTCTTTTAACCTTCTAAGTACCTCGTTCAGCCTGGTTAGGTGCTACTCGGTGTTTTCACCCGTGACGAGTACGTCATCGAGTAGGCACAGCGTGCCCGGAACCCCAGCCAGCACCCCTTCCATGGCGCGCTGAAAGACGGCAGGGGCCGAAGAGAGACCGAAAATCATGCGAGTATACGTAAACAAACCGCGGTGAGTATTTACACAAGTTAATTCTTGCGACTTTTCGTCTAACTAAATTGGTTATAAGCATTAGATAAGTCTAATTTCGTAAACTGCTTCCCTCCGTACAGCTTTGCAAAAAGTTCGGTTACAGTAGGTAAGGGGTACTGGTCAACCACCAGCTGTTTGTTTACGCCCGTCGAATAATCAGCACAAATCCTTATCGCCCCATTACGTTTTAATACCGGTACAATGGGTGACGCATACTGTGAGTGATCGACCGGTTTTAAAACTCCTACTGATAATAATCGATCTATTTCCATATCGACTTTGTCCCGCAGGGCGAATGCAATTGGCCTCGCGCGTATAAAAACCGGTTTAGCGTTTTCTTTTAGCTGCAAACTGACTTTATATTTATTAAATTTCCCTAATTTATCCGAAAATATTGAGGCGTAACGTTCTTCCAATTCTCTTATTGTATTACTAGTATCGTGGTCTTGGGCACAGTAACGAACTGGCGAAATTAACGCAAGCTCTAAATTGAACCGCGAAATAAAATCACGACCTAGGACGTCGGCGCCTGCCTTACGCACAACGTAAACTTTAAGCGAATGAGTTTGGTTTGCGTAAGTGACGGGTAGGCGGACTGCCCCCAAACATGGAATGTTATCACCCGTAAATGTGATTAACCGATTCATTGTAACTGACAATGGTATATTGCTAAAATGCTTTTTATACGTATTTACATGCAACGCGGTTACGGCTGCCCCTGTATCTATTTCCAGATTAATTGGACGGTTTAACATTAAAACTGTTTCAATCATCGGTTCCCCTTTGTTAACGCCTTATATGGCTATGGACGGCCGCGGGAGGTTTGAGGGGCGCGGGCGGCGCGCCGGCGCCGGCTCACGACTTGCGATTCAGCCACGGCCACGAGCGCACGCACCTACTTCCATATACCTACTTATCGATACGTCTGTACATTATAAAAAACTTTAAATTGCAAGCTTAAAACCCTAATATTTAAATAAGTACATAAATAAAAATATTCGAATATCTTTAGCACGTTATTTATTGCATTTTAGTATTTCTGTCTTCCCTCTTCAGTCTTTTATGCATCTTGTTGTAGCTTCCGACTTCTATTTTTTCCGATTCCATCTATAATTCCGATTAAATTCCTATTTTCTCAAAAGTATGGTTACGTCCCACTCAAGGATTATGGGCTGATGTTTACAGGAACCAAGCGAGTGTAGAACATTCGTCGCCCTAGTACCTAAGTTAGGTGCGCCCGCGCATCGAAGTACTTACCTGGCGGCTCGCTCCCGGTTCCCGCCCGATGCAGATAAGCTGGCCGCGTTGACCTTGACCTACTCGGCGCTGCATTCTGCGCGCATGGAATTCCTGCCTGGTTTGATGCACAGTCTTATTTTAATAAGTTATTGTTTGCCTTTACTAGTTTAAGTCCTAAGTGTTGACTTATTTCGGTGTTTTATCTTAATATAACTATCTTATACCTATCTAGATCCTTTACATTGACAAAATGGTTACACCGGTCGATTTGAATGACCTGGAAGCAGAATTAAAATTTAAAGATTTAATTAAAAGTCGCGGTTCAATTAGGGGTCGGTTGACTCACTTTGAAAACTATCTTAATGATTTGAAAAAATGTAAAGTGGAAGATATTACTGGATCTCAGTTTAATGAATTGAATTTGCGAATCGTGCGAATTGAAGCGTTATTTGCTGAGTTTGAACAATTGCAAACTCAAGTTGAATTATTTTCTCCCAGCCTTGATGATCAGTTGAAGGAACGGGAAATAACTGAAACAAAATTTTATACTAGCATTTCCAGTGCCCAATCAATAGCAAAGTTACGTCCTTCAAGTGACGAAGACAAACGAAGTTCTTATAGTAGTTGTTCGCATCAAGATAACGTAAATGTTAAATTGCCTGTTATTAAACTTCCTTGTTTTGACGTGAATTATTTCATGTGGTTAGAGTTCCGGGACACATTTGAATCGCTAATACATAAAAATGAGTCCGTCCCGGACATTAACAAGTTTCACTATTTACGTTCCTCATTAGAAGGGAGCGCTGCACAAGTTATAAAATCAATTGAATTTTCATCACGAAACTATTGTATCGCGTGGGATTTGTTATGCCAGAGATACGATAACAAAAAAATACTCATTAACAACCACTTAAAGGCGTTGTTTAAAATCGAACTCATTTCTAAGGAGTCTCATAGATCTATTCGCTACTTGATTGATATTGTGACTAAAAACTTGAGAGCTTTAACTACTCTCGGCCAACCGGTGGATCAGTGGGACACGCTCATCATCTATATGGTCTCCACAAAATTAGATTCTATCACAAGCGGTAAATGGGAAGAGTATAGAAACAATCTATCCGATTTACCGCTCTTAAGTGACTTTATAACATTCCTTCGTAACCGAGCCGACATATTGGAAACCGCACTGACAAACAGAAGTGACAAAAGCGTCTTTCAACACAATAAAGAAAATAATCACATAAGACCTGATCATAAAAACTCATTACCTCATCATAAATTCGCAAAGACCTTTGTCACTGCTGGTTCCTCTAAGTCTAGTGGCTCACTGTCGTGTCCACTTTGCAATCAAGGTCATAGAATTATTGATTGCGAAAATTTTAAATCATTGTCGCTTGATGACAAGTTCAGTGCAATCAGTAGATTAAGACTTTGCATTAATTGTTTGAGAAGGGGTCATGACGCGGGTATGTGTCGCCTGGGTTCCTGTAGGTTATGTCATAAAAAACATAACACCATTTTACATAAACATGAAAATAACTTACCTGATTCTGTTGTTGCTACCACATCTGCATCCACCTCGGACTCGGCCACTCCGCGTAAAACATTATCAGTAAAAACGTCCGGTCAGGTTCTCCTTGGTACCTCTTTAGTTAAGGTCACCAATCCTGAAACCAAAAATACTTACGTTGCTCGGGTCCTGCTTGATGCCGGCAGCCAATCCTCATTCATGACAGAAGCTCTGAAAGAAAAAATGGGGTTAGTTAATCGTGATCCTGATCCTTTATTAATATCGGGCATTAACAATCTCCAACTTACCATTTCCGACAGGTGTGCAGTAGCCATCAGTTCTATGTCCAATAATTACAACGTAAAACTAAATTGTTTAGTGATTCCTGAAATTACCGGTCATTTGCCTAATATCGCCGTAAACATTACTCAACTAAACCTACCGGACAATATTTCTCTCGCTGACCCCCAGTTCTGCGAATCCTCAGGGGTTGACATGCTGTTAGGGGCTGAAATATTCTTTAATGTCCTGTGTCCTGAAAGGATATCTTTGGGCCTTAATATGCCCGTCCTACAAAATACTCTCTTTGGCTGGGTAGTAGCCGGCCCCTTAAACCCAATCTTAAGAAAAGGTTCTCAGGCACTTCATTGTAATTTTACAAGGGAAATTAGTGAAAAATTAACTGAGTTTTGGACCCTTGAAGAACTTCCATTATCAAAGGTGCCTGCGTCAGCTGACGATGAATTTTGTGAGGAACACTTTGTTAAAAATACTTACCGCTTACCGAATGGCAGGTTCTCAGTCTTAATGCCGCTGAAAGATACACCTGAAACATCACTCGGTGATTCTTATAACATGGCTGCCAAACGGTTCTTTAATTTAGAGAAAAAACTAGATAGAAATCCTGATTTAAAACAACGTTACAGTGACTTCATTCACGAGTATGAAATGTTAGGGCATTTAACAAAAATTTATAGGCCTAAGTTCGGGTACTTTTTACCACATCATTGAGTCATCCGTGAACACGCTGAGAGCACCAAATTACGAGTGGTCTTCGACGCATCGGCAAAGTCTGCTTCTCAAAAATCTCTCAACGACATACAGTATATAGGCCCTGTTGTCCAAGATGATTTGTTCAATATCTTAATTCGATTTCGCGAGCACAAATATGTCTTTACGGGGGATATTCAAAAGTGCTATCGTCAAATACAAATTCATGAATCACAACGTAATTTGCAGCTGATACTGTGGCGTGACGATGCGTCGAAGCCTCTCGATGTGCTCCAGCTTAACACTGTGACATATGGTACGGCCTCGGCGCCATACCTAAGTACTCGCTGTCTGCTCCAGTTGGCACTTGAATGTCCCGACCCAGTAATCTCAGAAGTAATAAAAAAGGATTGTTATATGGACGATTTGCTGACCGGAGCAGATAGTGAGAAAACCCTAGCTCACATACTTCGCGGTGTTACTGATGTACTCACCTCAGCATGTTTTCCGTTGCATAAATTCCGTAGTAATTGCCCAAAAATATTTATAAATTCTACTTCAAAAGAGTCTCTCAACATAAGCAAACAATTTAGTGTTCTGGGTGTACAGTGGACCCCAGACACTGATAAATTACATTTCTGTATAAATATGGATCCCATGGATATAATAACTAAGAGATCAATTTTATCTAACACATGCAAGGTTTTTGATCCGCTTGGACTTTTCAGTGCGTGCACAATCACGTTTAAAATACTGTTGCAAAAATTATGGCAATTAAAATTGACGTGGGACGAACCAGTCCCGCAAAACATAAAGAAAATTTGGATAAAGTTAGCTAACAACATAAAAATATTACTTGCAGTATCCATACCGAGGCACGTGTTCGGTTCGTCTCCAGCCGCCTGTGAGCTCCACTGCTTTGTGGATGCGTCGCAGGAGGCTTTTGCTGCGTGCGTTTACGTACGCACTGCTAATGACTCGACATGCGTAACAATTAAATTACTTTGTGCAAAGACAAGGGTCGCGCCTCTTAAAACTTTAACTATACCGCGTTTGGAACTTTCAGCAGCATTATTAGGGGCCCGACTAGTAAACAAGGTCAGTCAAGCCTTCCGCTGCACCATACATAAAAAGGTTTTCAGGTCGGACTCCACCATTACTCTGGGCTGGATAAAAACGCAGCCAAGACTACTGAAAACCTTTGTCTGCAACAGAATAAGCGAAATTCATGAGCTAACTAGTAGAAACTCGTGGAGACATATACCCACTGACATGAATCCAGCTGATCTGGCTTAAAGAGGCGTAGATCCGAGTCAACTTCTAAACTCAACTCTCTGGTGGGAGGGCCCTGGGTTTCTGAACCATGGGGAATCTCAATGGCCTCAGTCACCCAACACCGAGTTCAGTTTACCTGAAATAAAAGCTATGCAAACTAAAAATATTGAAAATAATGAACAGAACCAATTAATAAATTTTGAAAATTATTCAAGTGCATTAAAACTCAAAAGAATATTTGCATACGTTTATAGATTTAGAAAAAAATGTCAAATTAAAAAGAAAAATAAAAGAACATTCGGTCCCTTGACGGAAAATGAATTAGCCCAGTCGCTTACTTACCTAATTAAAACATCACAGTCGGAATCATTTCATAGAGAACTTAACCTAATAAAAAATAAAAATAAACTTACCTCATCTCATTTGTTGCAGCTTTCTCCTTTTCTCGATGACTACGGCATACTAAGACTGGGTGGTCGGCTCGAGAATACTGACTTTGACTTCGATAGAAAACATCCAGTGTTGCTACACGGAAAACACCACTTCACCAAGCTGTTAATGCGAGCCGAGCACCTACGCTTATTGCATGCTGGTCCGCAACTGCTCCTAGCTGGCTTTAGGGATCAGTTTTGGCCTTTAAGGGGGCGGACGTTAGCACGTAAAGTATACCGGCAATGTGTCATTTGTACCCGGTTTCGCGGAAAAACAATGGAGCCGTTGATGGGCCAGCTGCCATCAAGTAGGGTCACTCGTAGTTATCCATATGAAATTTGTGGTAGTGATTTTGCAGGTCCGCTTCCAATCTCAAGTAAGACCGGCCGCGGAAATAGAATTTCGAAGTGCTATATCTGCTTATTTGTTTGTTTTTGTACCAAGGCCATACACATAGAGGTTGTAAGCGACCTAAGTAGTAATGCTTTCATTTCGTGCCTTCGCCGGTTCATTTCTCGAAGAGGTAAACCCAGTAAACTATTTTGTGATAATGGCTCAAACTACGTAGGGGCAAACAATGAATTGGGCCGAGCATTAAAATCAGGCATGGATTCTATTTATAATTTCACAGCTGAAGAGCGCATTCAGTTCTTATTCAACCCCCCTTACTCCCCGACCTTTGGAGGTTTATGGGAGGCAAATGTAAAATGCATTAAACATCACTTAAAACGAGTTATAGGCAATTCTAGTCTAACGTACGAGGAGTTGAGTACGCTTTGCACACAAATCGAAGCCGTCCTCAACTCCCGTCCTCTCACCCCTTTATCATGTAATCCCACCGACCTTTCTCCTCTCACCCCAGGGCACTTCCTCGTCGGACGGCCGCTGACATCGATACCGTCGCCGCCAGCGACCGCGGAAAGAAGCATGAAAACCAGATATCAGCTGATCGAGACGTTAAGAGAAAGTTTCTGGACTCGGTGGTCCAATGAGTACTTAACAGAGTTGCAGAGAAAAACCAAGTGGCAGCAACCATACAAAGGCCTGAAGGAAGGTGCAATGGTAGTATTCAAGGACGCCAACCTTCCCCCCACGAGATGGAAGCTCGCGCGAGTTCATCGACTATATCCCAGCAAGGACGGGGTCACCCGGGTCGCCGACTTCAGAACAACGAGAGGTGTGGAGCGGCGTGCACTGAACCGAGTATGCCCCCTTCTCGAGGAAGATGATGCGTTGGAAGCAGCAGCACATCCTGCGAGTACTTCAGTCGCTTCCAACGGGCCCCGAGGATGTTAACGCCTTATATGGCTATGGACGGCCGCGGGAGGTTTGAGGGGCGCGGGCGGCGCGCCGGCGCCGGCTCACGACTTGCGATTCAGCCACGGCCACGAGCGCACGCACCTACTTCCATATACCTACTTATCGATACGTCTGTACATTATTTTCAATTTTTTTTAATTTTTTTTTGTTCGAACGGATGTTAAAATTTTTATAACTTTCACCATCATCATCATCGTCATCTCCCTCATCCGCGGCGTTCACTGTCATGAAATTTACACTTTTACACATCCTTTTAAGATGCCCTTTAGCTTTACACTTTTTACACCTAGATTTCGCGAAATGACACTGCAATGTTTTGTGATTATAGTAACCGCACACTTGACATTGCTCTTTTTTATCGTCACCGCCGCCGCTGCTCCCGGGCGTACTTTCTCGGTGTCGCTTTTGTTCAACCTTGAACAGCTGATCCTGGGATGTTTGCACCGGTTGTGAGGCCGCTGCCTCCGCGCGCGCACAATGAACACTTTCAGCCAGCTCGACGGCCTTGGCAAGAGTGTTGAGCCCCGAAAGGTCCCGCGCAAAGAGCTTCTCCTTCTCCGGACCAGATAACATTCCCATGACGAATTTGTCGCGAAGAGCCTCTTCCACATTACTGAATCCACAGTACGCCGATAACCCGCGCAACCGTGCCGCCCATTGTGGAAATGTCTCCCCTGACTGCTGTGTAGCCGCGTAAAATTTGTATCGTTCGCTGAATCCACAGCGTTTCGGAGTAAAGTGATCGTCCAGCAGCTTGACGATATCCTCGTAGGGCACGCTCTGCAGCTGTTTCGGTAACGCAAGGTCCTCTGCAAGCTTGTACGTGCCGTCATTGAGTGCGCTAAGGAGGATCGCTCGTCTCTTACGAACGAAGACAATAAGCCGAAAGTAGCACCAGACATCTTCCGTTATTTTATCTTTTTTTTTCGTATGTGGGTAGTCGTCGCCAGTGATAGATACGTGTGTGAGACAAGTGAAACTACTGCTTGCTGTTAGCGTACTGACGTGTATTCGTAAGTTAGCGCGGTGGGTGTGTGCGTGGGCACACATACATATGCAACACAATGATTTTAATAGCACGTAAGACATGAAAGTAGGTACAAAACACGTTTAAAAAAAATTGTTACAGAATTTTAGTGCGAACATCAATTAACGCGTCACATTATATAGAGTTCCAAATAAACATCGATGCGTCTAGGGTAAAATACTACACGAGAAATGAAATGCTACAAACTAATTATACTAATGTAAAAAGCCACGCGAAAAATTGCTTCAAGTAAAAGATTCTATTGAAATTTAGATCCTTCGAGGTGAAATGCGATTCGGTGAATCGTTACAAGGAATTTATGCTTTTGAGGTAAAGGACTAACAAACGATCAAATTTCCTTTGAGTAGTGAATTTCAATATTTGCAACAACAAAAATTTACAGATAAAAATAGCAATTTCATGTCAATGTTAATTTTAGTACTTTACTATGAGTACTTTTTTGGAAAACGCCCAAAATTACTCATCGTAAAGCCAAAATTTAAGGCTCGGTAAGTTAAACAGTATTTTTAGGTACGAGTATAAGGTGGTATGTTTCGCTCCAATTTGTAAATTATTCAATTCAAATATTTATTTGTTTACAGTGACCCAATTTACATACAAATATAAATAATAGTTAGATAAGTGCAGAATCTAATTAGAAAAGTTTTTTCTGTGTAACCTACACTAGGCTAGGCCTGTCTCGTAGAGTAGCACTACATTGTTACCATGAGATTTTTATCCGACATCAAAGAATTTTAAATTCACGTTACTAAGCATTATAAATTATAAATTCGATGTAATAATATTTCATCTAAAACGTGTAAGTGTCGATACAAAAATCGGCTTACACAGCTTGACAGCGGAAGCTTAGTAATATTTGGTACCCTTTACGTATGTACCCTAAAATATATGGATGCTCCATATTAGTAAATATGGATGCTCC
Organism: Acleris literana; assembly: GCA_946894065.1. Taxonomy (NCBI): domain Eukaryota; kingdom Metazoa; phylum Arthropoda; class Insecta; order Lepidoptera; family Tortricidae; genus Acleris; species Acleris literana. Next base: position 18,753,533 of record OX335669.1, read on the forward strand.
ATATTAACTCTTATTTTAACTGTGGTTTTCCTGTCTTGTATAAATTAACATTAAATCGACAACTATTTACAATAAACATCCATCGACGCTAGTTGGAATGGCTATAAATATAAACGGCCATGTAATGGTCCCGTTGTGATAATTTCGACAAGTAATAGTCGTATATTGGTATTGTTATTGCGGAAATTGTACCTATAAATATATAAATAATCAATGACTTGAATGACTTGTCGGTAAATAGTGCTACCTGACTACGTGCATTCTTGCTATGAGTAAACTTTGCGTGATGAGTGCGATTTGTTTCTGCCAAGATGGCAAATGATCACACATGACACCTGATTGTAAGTGGGATCTGAGACCCATAGACATTTGCATTTTTAAGACTACAATCACAAGACTGCAAGTGTGTTGCCTACCCAGAGGACTAAATTGAAATGCCTACATTCTAGTAATTTCATCAATTGTGCTATCCCTGCAAACAAATATTAGTGCATACACACACGTATTTGTAATAATCGTAAAGAGAAGAAGCACTTTTCTACATGGTAAAACCATGTCGCTTTTGAAATGTTTTCGTTTTGTTTTCAAGTCGGCCGCCATAAGTGAGAAATAAAAGAACTATTGTAAGGTTGACAATACGATATCATGTCAAAAGCAATTTTGTATCTACTCGGCTACATTTTATCGATTTTATGTACAGTCAAGGTTAAAAATAAATATGCGCACAAAGTTGCAAAAATATGTACACATAGACCTTATTGCCATAGTAATAAGGTCTGTGTACATATTTTTGAGACTTTGTGGTGTATACATATTGGTGACCTTGACTGTACTACACCAGGGCGTGGTAGACCACCTATTTACCTGATGGAAAAGGGTTACCGTCACTGCCAAAGCGGCATTACAGCATTGTTTCAGCATTATGTTTTTCGTTGTATATTAAACATAATTATGTTACGGGTTTTGATAATCATGGGATCTAAATAATAAGATAATGTGAATTTTATGTCATTTAGTCGATATAAAAAAAGTTATTTTTTCCATAGTTCATCATAATTATGCTAAGAGATTATATATTTTATCATTATACGTTTCGTTCATTATACTAACAAAATGGTATATGAAATGAAATTATATTATAAAGTAGGTTTATATCTTATGAGTAATAGATGTTTTGTCTAAACACGGGTTAGTTTGAAGCAGTTCAATAATTTGAAGTCTAAACAATTTCACGAACTCTAATTTCCTTCTTAACATTGTTATATGTTCAATTACTATTATCCCTTAGCAAAACCACCAAAATCCTAACCCTAGCTAGATTTCAGACACCAAAATACCTTCGACACTTGATGCAGAAATACTTGCAACCGCAAGCAACCCCGATCGAATTATCTCTCGGCCTTAATTTCCTTTACGAGTGGATGTTCATTTCCGAGAAGGAAATTAGAGTTCGTGAAATTGTTTAGACTTCAAATTATTGAACTGCTTCAAACTAACCCGTGTTTAGAGCCTTATTAGAAAATAATAAAATGTTGGTACAGTCAACAGCTGAAATAGGTATACAGTCGAAAAGCTTAATTATCTGTACACGATTCTATTGTAAAGAGAAAAGGAGCGTGCATATATAATTTTAAGCTATTCGAGTATACTGTCACTTACTTCTGCTGCTGACTGTACATATAGCTGGGTCTTTATTCTACTTCATTTTAAATTAAACCATATTCTTATCACATAGCAAACGTTATGGTAACTCTTACGCACTTAATATTAAAAGACCACCGCATCGTTAAAAGTAGTTATGGCCTTAAAAGCAAGAACTCGAACAAAGAGGTTTAGGCCAAGCAAGTACTATCTCAGTGACAGAATTTGCTTTAGAATATAATTCAAAAACTATATCGTCTCAAAATAGAGTTTTTTATTTCATTTAGCGATGAAAAGTTTTTTCACAAACACAACAAAAAATATAATAAATTACCTACTTAGTTTAATTACCTCAATTTAACTATTTAATTAAAATTTCATTTTATCTTCAAAGAATGTCTATAAAACTGGCGGCCGCATTATCTCGTTGAGCTCTTTCGATTAATTTATTTACTGAAGCACCTTTTCGATTTATTTAAAGCATTGCTTTAACCAGCTTTTAACCAGACCAGCTACAATTTTAAGTCTTGCGGTGGAGTAAACAACGAAATATCAAAAACCAAATAATACCTACTCCACGTCTATTTCTCGGTTCCACTGAACCTCAGTAAATAAATCCTCTATTTTCCTTGTTATTGAGATCGCCCGATTGGATTTTATGATAAGTTGTTAACTGAGTTTGGAGAATGTTCCGCGGATATAAATAGCTTTATAGAATAAACATCAATGAATTACGTGTGAAAAATAACGGTAAAAACATAGATAATCTTATATATATTTTTTAAACAACTGAAACAAAAACAACTAAACAAAAATAAGATGAAATGTTTCGTCAGTACTATTAAAAGTAATGAGTCAAAAAGAGTATTTACTCAATTTAGTAGCATAAAGGTATTCCATCTTGGTCCTCAGCTCATTAATCTCTAGATTGTAGCTTACGGATGCTAATATGTATAGGTCACAGATCCTACTTACCGTCAGGTGGCCTTTGTACTCGTTTGCCTTCTCCATGTCATAAAAAAAGGCAGCTACTGGCTGTGCCCCTGGCATTTTACTGACATTCATGGGCGACGGTAACTGTTCTACTTACCATCAGGTTGCCGTCTGCTCGTTCGCGCTTTACGGTTATAAAAAAACTTTTTTCCAATTAGATTGTCTGTTCTGTGCCGTTAATCTGGAGACTACCTACCTGTTACATGATTAAGTTTCTTTATTTGCATCTTGGTATATGTGGAACGATTTAACGGTATGAGGAACTGAGGAGAATGAGGTTTAAAATGACAGCTCCGATTCCATGAGTCAAAAGCATACTTTTTGATAACTTCAGAAAAGACATTACAAAAAGTAGGTATTACTTACGGATTATCCCCTTTTTAGGGTGCCGAAGTCAAACCAACAACCCTTATAGTTTCGCCATGTCCATCTGTCTGTCTTACTGATTGTCTGCATATTGCACTCACTTTTTCTCAAAAACTACATATAGACATACATACTTTAACACCTATAATCCCAGAGTGGGGTAGGCAGAGCTTCAGAATTACCTAAAACTCTAAAAACTTGTTGTTAATTCTGTAACTACATTTTGCAGAATTCGCCTAATATCTTTACCAGCGTATTAGTGACAGGTTGCAAGCCCATCGCTTTACAGAACTACAAGCCTTTATTCCCTTAGTTGCCTCTTGCGACATCCACGGGAACCCACAGGTGGCACTTTTCTAACACGGCAACCACACGGGGTTCAGTCATAATATACGTTTTTTTTTAGGGTCTCCCGTGCATGTAAAGCAAGGATTTCTTTACTTTGCTACATCGTGTGATATATTGTTGATAGCTATTAATAAACCCTTTTGTGCTTGTTATCGTCAATTTTATATTTGGGGACCGTTTAGGATTTAACATTCAGCTGTTGTTTTTCGAGATCGTTTTTTGTGTATGTAGATAACTGTGACGGGTCCATACACTGAGCATGGTCCAACATGCTCTTACCCGGTTTTACTAGAATACGCGTGAACTATTTCATGTTAGAAGGTACGACTCTGTTAATCTTTTAATCTTAATTACTAAGTACCAATTTCACCAAACGATGTCTAATTGTAATCAATATTAATCGACTGTTTATTCATACATTTTGACACCTGTTAACACTCTAATCATTTATTAAATAGTGGTTGGTGAAATTCGACATAAACCTTTTAATGCCTATTTAAATCCCACTTTGACTTTTAAATGCCCACAACTTAGCCAAAATTACGTTTACAATTTTAAACATCTAAAATAATATTGTTTTGAATATAATTATATATTCAAAACAAAATTATATGTTTGAATTAAGAAATTATTGCTCGTTTAAAATATTTCTTTCAATAACTTAAAAAGTAACTTGTTAAAGAAAAAATACTTTAAAACCAAATCATAAACTATTGCGTTTTTGGGAACCTTTTTTATTTTACTCATAAATGCTTAATGGCCTGTAATCTCTATTCAGCAGTTTCATTTCAATTTAAATGTTTCTAACTTTTGTTTTTTTATGCTTTTAAATTAAAATTCAATCTAAATATAAACGAGGTAGTCGATTGAGTATCATCTTTTAGTAAAAAGAAATAACTTTACACTCCCAAAAATCTGTCTTTACTTCTTTGAACTTACGCAATTCTCCAAAAATACCTAAATTTTTTACCTACTAATTAGCATATTTCATGATAATCATGATTTGAATAGCAAAATGATATCTATCCCTATGAACATAACATAATGTTTTAGTTTTGTAAGAACGCCCATGCAATTGCTAATCCAACATGTGACTAATTGTTTCTAGTGTTAAAGAAAACATAACAATGATTCAAAACAAGTGACGCAAAATGTATAATCTTTTTTCGTCATCTAGACATTATAGACTGTCATAGACCTACCTATCCGTATTATCTCGGTCGCACCGCCAGACACAACGGCACGATCACTATTCATTTCACAAAGAATATTAACACTACCATCTCAGTTGATCTTTAACATCGCTATGTTCGTAAGGGAAAAAGTGACGCTTTTTTCGTATAGTCAAACCGCAACGAGAGAAGCAAATATGTAGGAAATCTTGTAACACCCGATGTGTAAACTGGCCACATCAACCGAAGCGATCTATAACCGCAGGATAACGTGGGCCCTAAGGTCTACAATGGTATCCCGGTCACATAAAACGCCTCGAGGCGAGCCGGTGCGGGTGGGTGCCGGGTGGTTCTAATGAGCTGTGACCTAAATAATTACATAAGAGTAGGTACCTACCTACTATAAATTATTTTTTCAGTCAACTTGAAAAAATTATGTTAAAGGCAACGCTTATTTTATGGGGCTCATGCGTCTCCTTGTTGAACAGATAATCTTTTTCAAATGTGTACAGGATCGGGATCTTTTGCACCGTAGCCTGCCGTTTGGCTAAAATATGTTTGCCAGGTATATCGTATTCCAACTTTTTCATTTGCCAACCCAATTTTATATAAATATTTCAGGATTTATTTCAGTACCATCGTGTAAAACCCAGTTAGGGCAGGTTTTTATAAAATCCTTAAATATTTACGGTTACAGAAAACAAAGCGGGTTGGCAAATAAAACGGTTGGGAAACGATACATTTGGCAAACATATTTCGCCGAAACAAAGGTAACCCCTTTTGCACAATAGGGAAAATAAATTTCGTCGATAAAATATGAAAATACCGTAAAACAGATCACCAAAAGTCAAATTAAAATTAAAATCGTGAATATTCCCTATTATCGTTTAACTCACACTCAGTTGTTCGAATGCGCAGGTTGTACATTCCAAATGATTTTGTCGGAGTGCATGCCGCAGTGCAATAGATGCGCGATATATGAAAGGGCTTTCTAAGTGCCACAGTGGCAACGCAGTGACACTGAACGCGTTGTGTCATCGATCTAACATTATGTTTTCATAGTTATAACGAGAACACATGATTGGAACAATTAAAAAATAACTGAACTGTAAGTGCTGGCGCTCAATTGACAATTAATTTAAAAAGTCTCTTTAATTAAGGCATTATTCGCGCCGTCTGAAATCCGCTTAGTGCACTTTCTATTCATTTAAATCCTGACCTATGACATTTGCTTTTAACGTTTTGTATTATATTTTAGTTACTAGTATATATAGCAGTTTTAGATTACGGATTGTTTTATGAGATTGGGCTATTGATTTATCTTAGAGATACTCAGTCTTATAAGTATTAAGAATGCAAATTTATTTGGGTCTCAGATCTCACTATCAGGTGGCTTGTGTGCTTATGTGTCTTCTCTTGGATAAAAAGAGATAAAATCTTTACACTTATTTTGATGGTCCCTCAACTTTCGCAATGTCCAGTAAGATCACCTGGTAGGATCCCCTACCTACTAATTTTGTACGTAGGGGATTCTACCAGGTGATCTTACTGGACATCCCCTCAATTTTTACGGAGACCGCTCATTCGAAAAAACAAGCTATCCTAATATTTCACAAAAAGCTTTTTAAGTTTTTTTTTTAAATACAAAAGTTTACAACAAAGGTAAGAATTGTTAGCGCAAATAATACTACGGCAAATAATTCCTTTTTGCGAAAAAATTGTACTTTTGCTAATAATTACAAGGGGACTGAATTATGTATGGTACCTGGGAAAAGACGTACGGAAAGGGACAGCAGCGATTATTTTTTTAACTAAGAGCTAACAATGGTATGCTGTTAGTTTTTTAAAGGTCTAATGCCAGAAATGATTTTGGCCGTAAAAGAAGTGTTTATTTCATCGATGTTTATAAAATAAAATTACGAGAGCGTTTATTAAGCAATAACTCTGGCGGCGTCACCGCTGTCACGTTAAAACACCGTTGACACCACGGGGAGCCAATATTCTACACTATTTCGTGTTTCCTGGCACATAAATTGCGTACTTTCACGTAACACAACAGTTTTGTTTTAAGAATAAATTACTTTTTACTCTGCTATACTTACTTTTTACTTATTTTTATAGCATGGAAAAAGCAAACGAGCATACAAGACACTTGATGGTATTGAGGATCTAAAGGCCTGATTGATACAGTTATCTATGACATGACGTTTACTTTGTCGTATCTTGTGAAAGACATCTCAGCCAATATGAGTTTATTAATACGGCCCTAAGACTCATTAACATTAACAATATCAATACTGTAATCCTAAGACTCCAATGCGTTGCTAACTCTGAGGACCTAGATGAAATGCCTCTATGATCAACAATACCGAGCAAAGAACTGGTTCTTTGATCGGTTATCTTATGCTTGATTTACACTTTGCGAAGTGCAAGTGTGCAGTTCATATATTTGCTACTTACCACTTGATAGCAAATGTACGAACTTCGCACTTGCAATTCGCAAAGTGAAAAGCAGGCTTTATTCCGGCACCATAAGGTGACAATGTGAACGTGGTTCCTGGTGGTACTCGTAGTTGAAAGTATAATTGGAAACACGTTATTGCTTTATTTTATTCAACCCGACGTTAACGTTAAATGAGGAAAAGTAAAACTTTATTTCCACGGGTTGAAAACATTGTATAATTTGAATGAACAAATATCGTGGGTTTCACACAAATTGACTAAAACTGGCTTCGGCATCGCAAGGTACCGAGTTCGAACCCCGGGGTCACCATGTACCAATGTTTTTTTTAAACTTTAAAACATCGTGAGGAAACCTGCGCACACCTACGAACTGCTGAGAGTGTGTAAGAGGATAAGTCGAAGTGTATCTGAAAGGGCCCATTTTGAAGATAAGACATAAGACAAGGTATGGTCACTACCAACTAGGCTAGAGCATCGTCACTTGGCTTACCGCATCGTCAGTCTAATAGTTATTTTCAGGGTTTAAAATCTAGAAATGTATTACTTGATCAGTACATTGAATTCAAGTTTTAATTACATACTAATGCATAATTAAAAAATCTTAATACACTTTCCGCTGTAATAACGTCAGAGTCGTAACGGAGTAATTAAAACAATTACTTTAAAAGTTTTAAAAGAAATGCCGAAAAAAACAAAAGCTCTCTATTACATGAAACCTAAAGAATCCACGCGAACTCCGCAATGAATGGACGGGACGGCCGTCCGCGTACAAAACTCTTTTCTACCCGAAGGTACTAACATAGATTTAATAGCAAAAACAAGAAAATGCTTGAACAAATTGTCCTCATAACCACCAAGCGAAACGCGACTTTACACAAACAAGTTTAAACTCAAAATGGAGTGTTGAACAAAAAAATTATATAAAGCACCACCGAGCATAACATTTGTTTGCTTGGTGCGCATTTTGAAAGTTCACTAACTTCCCTCTGAGTTGAAATTATGTTTAACGTGTCAGAAACCCTTAAGTGTCTAATTTTTAACGAAGTTTTGTTGATTCTTGTTTCGTACTTGTGTCTCGCAAACACTCTGACCTTTGTTGTACCCACGGGCAGTTGTATTTTGGAAACAATGCCTTTGGGTGATTATTATAACTACTAAGTTTTTATTCATTATCATCATTATCATCATCATCATCATCATCATCCTCAGCCTATATACTAGTCATAGGCCTCTTCGATTGCACGCCACCGAGCACGATCTGCAGCCACTCTCATCCAGCTCTTGCCAGCCATTTTGCGAAGTTTTGATTGAACTTAGACGAAGGTAACGTCACATAGTTCAATAAAAAAAACGTAGTTGTACACCACCTTTTAGGCCTTATTTACGTAAAAGTACATACCAAACTTATTAGACATTAATTTAAAAAGGTCCGTCAAGACACGCTTCATTTCGCCGTATCACAAATAAAAACTCTCGCTGAAACGGTGAATACAAAGACAAGAATTGTTAACAATTTTTTTTCTAATTGTAAGAACACCTAGAAAACCATATTTTATTTTGAAAACTTTTGTTTCAAATAGTACAAAATTAAATATTTAACCCTAAAACCACGGCACTTTTAGTGGAAGCGAATTAAACCCGCTCCTGTATTGTTACATGTTTAATTGTGACAGTATGAAATATAACAACAACTAACAGTATGAGTCTGATCGTCACGCAACGCAGCAATTATACCTCAAAACCATCACGCTATGCGTTACAAACGAACATGAGAATATAGGAGTGGTGCACGAAAACAAAAGGGGATTAACTGTCAAACAAAACTTAACTTTAGACTCTAATCCGTGGTGATGAAGTTTAAATGAATGTTCTTTTCTTGAGTAAGTACGTTTGACGTTTGGATTCTTACCTGCCAGTCACTAGGGTACGTTTAAGTTAAATCAAAGGTGCAGTCTTTGCCTTAATTAGGAGGTGTTGAATTAGTAGTTTATGTAACTGATACATAATGAGAGTCCTTAAAACACGAGCCATAGGCGAGTTTCATTATGAGATAACACGAGTTTTTTAAGGCTTAATTATGTACAGTTGCATACATTACTTAATCCAAATACATATTATAACTATTTTAAGAAGGGTTTAGAAGCCCACGTCAAAAAGGCTGCAAAACAAACTTGTTCTGTGTCAGTGTCACGAATATGAATGTTTTTTTATAATCATAGACAAACTAATAACGACCCTAGTCTCATTGTACGTACTAAAAAATATACCAAGTAGACGTTTCAATTGATACTAGAATTAGGCCTAGTTAAATTGTGTTGGTTTTGGAAGATGTTCCAAATTTGAAACTCATTACTTAATAATATTCGATAACGTAATTTCAAAATTAAGTTACAGCTTTCATTGCTGTCACCTACTTCCACAGGTAATGCAGCTTATTGCCAACGGTTTTTGAACGCATAATAGAGAACTTATTATGAAATGTGTGTAGATAAAAACTGTTACGATTTTCTCTGAAATAATTTTATTGATTTCGTGAGTACAAAGGACGAGAACAAACAGGGTAACTCAGGAATACCAATCGTTTGTGTACCTAGCAGTTAAGGAGGGTAACATTGTTTATTTGAAGTTTTATACGTTTATTTCCGGCTGTTGAGTCTTCTATTACCAATGTTATTGCTTCTTACAGAAATTGCTGGCAAAATGTCTGCCTTGAAAGTTACATTAGAAAGAGTATTATAACTTTTTGCCAGTTTTTAAGAAGGTTATGGTTCTTATTCACCTTAGGAAAAAAAAAAGTTTCCTTACTAGAACGCAAGTAGTACACAAAGTATATTTAAGATGAAAATAAATATAGACGCTGTATTTTACTCTAATTTGGTTTTAATGTTTAAAAGTTACTTCTCCAAAATACCACTTTTATTTAATTTCAGAGACTCATAAAGTCATTTACACGAGTCAAATACGGATATCAGTACAAAATTAAAATGTTGTACTTGTCCCTTAAATAACAAAATCACTTTAGCTGATGTTTTTTTTATAATTGCGTTCTATTGTCAAATTCCAGTAATAATAATTACTAATAATACGTTCTCACTTCTCATGCTCGTAAGGTTCTTGTTAATGCTGAATGTAGGTGATGAAAAGGGTTTTTATGCTTTACAGCATAAAGGTTTTCTTCCTCTAAGACTGAGACCATAAAGTCCACAAGGCACAAAACTCTATAGGAACAAACATTATGTTATAAAAGAAACTGTAATTTATATTTACCTTTTGTGTACTTTATCATAAAATATAAATTAAAAACTAGGTAAGAATTATTTAAAAGAATATTACAAATCTAGGTTAACTTATTCTTCGTCGTTTTCACTCTAAACAGGGTGGTCGTGGTCATAATAAGTATCTGCACGGGCACTTACATACGTCAAAAATCTACGTGTCAAGTTCTCACTGCAGTCCAGGTAGAAAACTTTTTAAATCAAAGTTATTCGACCTTAAAAGTCGAAAGTTCTTATTTATTTTCTTATCCTTCGCTTCAAATTGACATTTGTGAATATTATGCCTATTTCATTTCCTCGCAATCGAAGTAAAAACCAGTATATCCATTCGGTTATAGAACTCTTTTTATCCTCGACTTCACTATCCGCCGTCGATTAGCCTCAAGCGGATAAATTCATTTCGAATATTTTACTTCTTTTTTGTCCTTGTCAAACAATCTACTTTCTATATCATTAGGAAGCAAATGTTAATCTTTTATCTGAACCAGGTTTTGAGGGCGCGCGGTGCATCTCTATGACAATGACGTGTCCAGCAGATTTTATCGTTAAAGGTCCCATCATTAGTGACTGCAGCTAAGTACTAATGTAGGATTCACTACACTGTGGGTTTTGCTCCGGAATTAATTCAACATGTTTTTTCCCTTTTTAACCGACTTCAAAAAAAGGAGCAGGTTCTCAGTTCATCGGGTTTTTTTTTTTAATGTATGTTCCCCGATTACTCGAAGACCACTGGACCGATTTGAAAAATTTTTTCGTTGTTTGTATGGATATACTTTCTAGTTGGTCCCATTGTCAACACGTCAGGATCTGATGATGGGATCTTGGAGAAATCAAGAGAACTCCTCAAATATTATAGACACACCTATACCGATTTTGGTATTTTTCACTGTAACTCGTGCATTTGCTTTTGAAAAGTACTATATGGTGAAGTGGAACTGATGATGAAGACGACAGATGGCCACCGGAACTTAAGGAGTTCGTTGGCCTGTACCTATTTCAAGGGTGGCGATAAGATTTTTCGATTAAGGTAGTTGTGCGACTATGACGAAGCACATTTAGGTTTAAATATGACTATGACATTCCCGCGGCGTTGTCTGCGGCGAGCTTGAAATGTTCTATAGTTTCTCATTGATATTTAGAAGTGGAGCTACGTAACAGCATAAATAGGATCACTAAAAATATAAAATAAAATAAATGTTTAAAAAAACAAAAGCCCGCATTCAAAAATGCAGTCCAACTGCATTCGGCTTTTGGTTTAAAATATTGTGGGACGCCGATTTCAGTTGGACTGACCTACCATTTTCAAAGAAGTTATTTTTTGCATTTTTGAAGGCGGGTTTTTGTTTTTTTAAACATTTATTTTAAATAGTGAAAATATGAAATGAGCATACGAATTTCAATTTGAGTAAATTAGAGTCACAATATTTTGACTTTGCTTATAGAGTAAACTTTTAAAACAAGTTTGAAAGTATTATCGCGCATGAAACTATTTGTGTATTAAATACCTTATTTGCGTTTAAAACGAATTGCCTAGATATTTAACGTAATGATGTTATTCTAAAAACGTATATTTTTCCCGCTCTCTTACCAGCTGAACTAATTTCATAAATTCTTAAAACTCATAATTAAAATACTACTTTAACGAGTCCAAATTCAACGAACCCCTCTACGTAGCCATTGATGAGTTCATTCGGTCACCTTCCATCATTTTACCACCTAGATCATCATCAGTATGTCAAACGAAACACATCTACAGCCGGAAGTAGACCATCAATGATCTGTTTCCTGCGCCTGTTGGTAAAATGTAGGAGGTATCATCTGAATTGCAACACACACACACACAACACATACACAAACACACACATTTCACATACATATATTAATAATAATCCTCTGCGTAAAAATAACATAACATTACCCTTTCATTTCTTTTTTCATTTGTTTACCACCTTACCTTAGGTATAATTTCACACAAGAAAGGACCTAAAAATAGACAGAATCCATGTGCTATATTGTTGTTTAAGTATTCATACACGAGGCAAAGAGTTGTAGGTCTTTAGGTGTATGAATTATTCGGAAGTAATAATAACTCAGAATTCGCCACTTACATCCACGCCAAATGTTATATATTTTTCTCCCAAATGCTCGGAAATGTTAACCTTACTGTTGTCAAATCAGCCCGCGAAGTTCTAAGTTCCAGGCCCAGGCAAAATTAAAAAAAAACAAAGTTATTATTTACCAACGGCAGCGGCCGCGAAAAATGTATGAAATTTCATTACGTACCTGATGTTTTACTTTTTAAAACCATGTTTGGACTAGGATAACTATCTCCAAACAGCCAAACACTCGTGCAATCAAAATTCTTCCTTGTATATTTTACTTTTTAAATGTCATAGACTAAAAAGTTAAGCCTTTTCAAACAGCATTTACAACGTATTTAAAAGTGTGTCAAATAGTTTGACTTTTTTTTAATAGAAATTGCGCTCATAAACAAAATAAATTGCGGAAATAACATAAACGCATAATAAATGTTTAAACTATATTTTATTCAAATTGAATTTATTACGTTTAAATAATTTGTGATTTTATTTAATGCTTTATTTCAGTGTCATACTAGATCGTACGTTTCTGTTCTTTTTTTTTCAAGGAAATGTTGGGACTGTGTTTAATATTATTAACAATTGTGTTAAATTTCCTCACATCTTGAAGAAAAGCACTATACAAGCCTCGACCGGGAAGGGCGGTTGCTGGACTCGTATATATCGCGGCCTCGACTGCGTCTCGGCCACGCTAACTCTACTCGTCCCGCAACGGCCTATTTCCCGGTCTGTGCAGTAATGTACTATTGTGCAGTCAACTAAATGTCTTTCTGGACCAAGTGACGTTATCAATCAAGTACTACGAAACTTTTTTTTAAAGTGGCTGGCCCATTGTCTGATTGTACGCACTTTTATGTCTAAGTCTTCTATTTATTTATTTAAATATTACGTTAATCTTTATGCACAAAAATATAAATTTAAGTACAAAAGGTGAACTTAATGCCATTCGCATTCTCTACCAGTTGACCTTTTGGGTAAACTCTATTGTTTTCTAATAGAACGGTGCTCTGTTGAGAAGAAACGCAGCAAGAAAATTAACTGTAAGTCTTTTAACCCTTCCCTCCCTTTCGTCTCTTTTTTAATATTATTTATATAAATATTTTTACAATTTGGTAACCTCGGTTAAGCATAAAATATGTGAAAGAAGAATGTTGCGGGAGCGTACCTATTTCAATAAAAAGCTCTATATTTGTCGTTCATTGGAGCTTCGCTCATGGGCAAAAAGCTCCAATTCTCATGAAATCTTCCACGTGGCTTAAAGTGTATTTAGAAATTCACTTACGGTTCCTCGAAATATAATCTTTGAAAGATTTAGTAACATAATAAAACTACAAATAAAATTAGGTACCTACATGTCAAAAATTAACAATCAAAAGTTATTTCTTTTGATAGTAATAATTTGAACTGAACACCTTAAAAAATTTAATTACTGGATGCCAAATTATACGATTACGATTTTTTCAATTTTCCAAAACATTTAATGAATATCAAAAAATAAAGTCTTTTATAGAAAACTAAAACTCTACTCTAAATTAAGCTTGAATGTTATTCTTAAAGTATTCAATGTCGCAAAGCATTCTACTAATACTCTATACTATGCTGTTCTACGAGTATCACAGCAAGCTGCAGTGCTGACTTGAAATACTATATACTAAAGCAAACTGGAACTTCTTTCATAATCAGATAAGGTCGGATTCGTTCTAAAATTCACCAGCAGTTACATCTGTAGACAATACCGCCGCCTGACCCTGGCCGGCGGGATTGCTGCTGATGATGATGATGAAGTTCCTTGAGCTAGCCGGGAAGTCCTAGGCACGGGTTCGAATCGATGAACTAGGGCTCCTGGACGTTGATGATTGATTGATTCATTGAAACACTGAAGTTATGTATAACTTAGTTAAATGCAAAAACTTTACTTCTACGCTAATACAATTTTTTTTGTAATAAAGCCTGAGAAAGGCGTACGTTTCGTTGACAGACACGGATAGAGAGCTGATAGATATAAGCTATAAGCAATGACAGCTTCAAGTCTATGACAACTATGGTTATATCACTTATATCTATGTCTATGGTATTTAAATCGGTTTCACACGTCACAACCTAGTGATAGACACGATCATACAAAATAAATGAAAAACATATAAAATTTGCTTTAACAACATCCCTATGAATATTGTAAAGGTATTCTAAATATATACAGAACCCGTAATACAATTCCAACGCACAATACCTTTGTTTATTTTAACCTTTGCATTGTGCCCTCAAAAGGGGAAAGTTCCCAGTCAAGCGTGAAAATCTTGTTTACAATAGCTCACAGCTCTGCATATTTCAACTCTACTGATTAAAACACTCCGTCCACTTGCGTTTGATCCTTTGTAGGATTCGGACCGTTTGTTCCTGCTCTTTAGCGATTCCTTTGGTCTTACTGGGGGGTTAGGACAGGGTGAAGCGTGTATTTTGGACATTGTTGTATTTAGACTCTTAAGGCACTGTTTGGGAAGCATTAATTTTCATATGAATTGAGCCTGCCGTCTAACTTTAAACCTAGCAAACAAGGGGGTGTCCCTTGCAAACATTTCAGTATTTAGATTTTGTTTCTGTTTTTAGTTTTGTTTCACTTTTTGTAATGTATTGCTAAAAAAATAATTGGCCTCATGATCATTTTTACGTCAATGCTGTTATTGGTCCTTTAGAAATAGATTATTGCTGTATTTTATTTTATTTTTTGTGATTTTGTCGTGTGTGCCGTGAGGTCACACTATTTTTAAGGTGAAAAAAGTGGGTACATTTCTTGATGGTAAACTTTATGGTACAATAAACGAGAAAGCAACCAATACGGTTTGGTCAGTGAACATAAAAATAAAAAAACGTCAATTAGCGTCCAACGCAAAAAAAAAACTAAAATTGCGAAAGAAAGTTTATTAGTCGTTTCCTTTTCTTGAAAAGCTTAATTGTTAAATTGGTTTTCAAATATTATATTTAACCCTCTCAGCTGTCATATGAAATACAAAAGTGTGAAATTCAAGTTAAGTTAAGTGTGAAAGGTTAACTGGTAGAAAATGCCTTACGGCATTAAGTTCGCCTTTTGTATATTACGACAATTCTTTTGTGCAATAAAGATAAAAAGTATTTTTTTCATAGGTACATCATTTATGTCTATACTAGGTTACTTAATTCTAACAATAAAGATTAAATAAACAAACAAATAAATAAATGGAAATTGGAACCGTTTACTGGACTTCTATTCTAATTGGTGAAACCATATCGTCTTTGACATGTCATCGTATTGTTTTTTTACCGTCAAGAAAATAAGAGAAGCGGGAACGCTATGAATATGGTTTAACCCAGTTGAATAAGCCGTGGTAAATATTTGTGAAATAAGCTAATATTTTTCTTTGTAAGTATGTTTATCGTAGCCTAGGACACAGACACAGTTGGCTTGCGGAGGGCGTGTTTTAATGCGGTGACGTGGTTTTCATATTTTTTGTTTTATTTCATTTTTATGTTTGAGTTTGAGCTTATAAATGTTAATTAGGGTCTTATTTTTGAAATCATTATTGTAATTTGTATTTTAATTCTTTGGCACTACATAAATTTATGTTAGATATTTATTTATTTTTTGTGACCCGTTTTTAAGGTTCCGTACTCAAAGGGTGCCAAACGGAACCATATTACCAACCCTTCATTGTCCGTCCCGCGAGTCCGAATTAGGGCTCTAGTTTTTGAAATCATTATTGTAATTTTTATTTTTATTCTTTGGCACTACATAAATTTATGTGAGATTTACTTCTGATATTTATTTATTTTTTGTGACCCGTTTTTAGGGTTCCGTACTCAAACGGTGCCAAACGGGACCATATTACCAACCCTTCATTGTCCGTCCCGCGAGACCGACTTAGGGCTTGTTTACGGAGACGCGGAGCGTCGCGTGTGGCGTGCGGCTTGGCGTTGATAGGCGCGTCGGGCATTTTTTCCGTTTACAGGGAGGCGGCGCGTGCAGCGGACCGCGTCATCACACGCGCAAACACAAACATATGGCAATGTACGGTGTTGTTTATATAGATGCGGGGCGTGATGCGGCGCGTGACGCGGGGCGTAGAGAGTAGCGGAGCGCGCAGCGGAGTACAAGACTATCAGAAGGTTCCGCCGCGGGCCCCGCTGCGGGCGCAATGGCGGGAACTGCCGTTATTGACGCGTGCGACGCTGCGTGTAACGCGGCAATGCCATCCGCGGGCTCTGCCGCAAGTAACGCTGTATTTGAAGCAAATACGCGTAAAACCGCTTCTCCGTAAAAAAAATTATACAACGCCATATGTTTGAGTTTAGTGCAGACCGCGCCGCCCAACGTTACGCGCGACGCCCCGCGTCTCCGTAAACAAGCACTTACAGGTTTTAATTTTGGTTTAAGGAGAAGCGTCACTTTGCGAATTATGAATCGCATTAATCGAACTAAATATCTCAAGGACCATGACCATTTCTGCCCTCGCTCAATTTAGCATGTCCATCACATCCATTAATTAAGTATTCTTAATTATTTCGAATTAGATTTTCTTAGTTGCGTAGTTGGGCGTTTTCACTGAAACGCGTGTACCCCAATTAAAGACTAAAATTAAGGAACTTTAACTTTGTCAGTTTTGTGACGAAAATTAGCTATACATTGACGCCGGCAATGTATGGTTAAGTTTCGTCACAAAACTGACAAAGTTAAAGTTCCTTAATTTCATTCCATAATTGGGTCACACGTTTTAGTGAAAATTCCCAGTTTATTATTTCATGATGATGAAAATGATGACAGGCCGTTAGCTAGTCGTAGAAAAGAGTTGTCACGACGTTACAATGTTCAAAACACTGGGCTACTTACAAGCGTAACGTTCGAACTATGATTTTGTAGTTCGAACGTTACGCTTGTTCCGTCACTTTCCCTCGACTTCGGTACGATTGGCGTGTGAAAGAAACGGAGAATCCATTAGCCCTAAACCTCTCAAGCACTCATTTTGCTTAATTCGTGTGGCAAAGCAAATCTAACCCGCCCGCACTGCCCGCAAATTCGATGCAAGAGCAAGCTAGCACAATCAAAGCGCATGCGAGTGCAAGAGGGACCAACTGATAAAAGCGGCGCAGGCAGTGACTCATACGGTAACGACCGGCAATTCACTCGTTGTTATAGATTTATTATAATTTCTAATAATATTTCACTTGTAACACATGAACGACACAAAGTTTCATCGTACCGCACTCACAAAATAAGGCACACAAACTAAGGTATCGAATTGTCACAAAATTAAGTAGTAGAACTAGCCAGGACTTAATTTATTTATTTATTTACACGGAGCAATAATAAACTGTGTAGTCGTTCGTCAACGTAGATGAATAAATCTTAATTCATTGTCCTTTACGTATCTCTGTCATCACTTCGATATAATATTAATTTAACGCAACGTTGTCAGTGAAAGCTGGAAATACACAAAAGAAAAAATCAGTTTCCATGTTCTGCCGGCTGCAATGTACAGAAAGAAAATTCGCAGCGGGCAAACGTTCTACAATGAAAAATACCAAAAGCTGTTAAGCCGCAAGCTCACTGAGAGCGGAGACAGCGCGGTGCGGCGCTTTCCTATACAATACCCAAGTAGCACGTAAGTGTCGGCAACATCAATATACCAGCCAATTTAGAACTTAGAGTTCTCTAAGAGACGCATAAGAGTTTCAAGAACAGCTTTAATATTTATAAGAGTCATTTAACACTTATTATACAGCTCATGCTGTATAAAATCATTATAGAGGAATCCGTGTAAGCTCAGGGTGCCTTATCAGAATATAAAAACTCTACTACAAAACTTTAAGTATTGTGTGACACTCAAAGCTAATTATTATCGTTACAGCTGTATACTGGCTGTATTTTACATGTAATCACTTACTTATTACAGCTTTAGGTTCTATTATAGTATCCCTTGGCACTTTTTGCTGCACAAGGGTATAAGTCAACTCCGCTTTAAAACTATTTCTAGTGGCGTAATTTTACACTCTTATAAGTATTGTAGTTTTATGACTTCTGTATATGAGGGTATTATAAAACTAAAAGAATAAATGACAACTATAGTACAGCTTTAGTCTGTATTACTGACAGGTGCACGAATCTATTTGGATCATTTGTGTTTAGGACGTAAAATGTGGAAAAAAAGATCGGGTTCAGTCAAATAAGGAATGAAAATGAATATTTAAATATAAAAAAATACGACACAAATATAAGTAATGATAGTGAACCATCATTTGTTGAGGAAGAAAACAATGTATTAACCAACAGTCAAGCGCAAGTTCGATCAATGTCTAACGAAGGTTCCGTAGCAAAAATATTAAACAGTGACAATACCTACTGAACATAATAGTTATTTCAAATGTGTGGCTTCATTTAAATCTTCGGGACCTGACTATGACATTTTTTCATGCAGCATCGCAAGTAGCTCAAATTTTGATGACGACGAATTTTCAAAAAATCTATTTTTTCTTCAGCAAATAACGACCGACAGTCTACCAATATTCAATGCAAATATACAGTTTTGTCCAATTTTGTGTACTATATTTGAAAGACCCGATATTGAACCGTTTGATATTGGAATATATTTAAGTAGCTAGTTAAAAAAATGGCTTACTATCACTATCGATGTATCGTCCTATTATCGTCTGGCAAAAGACGACGAATTTATGTTGTTACAGTTGTTATGGTTGATAAGTGACATGACATGACAGTCAGTTCTATTTCTGATTGAAGTTACTTTTTTTTATTTTATATCATTCTAAGATCACGACATCAGTATTCCTAACTTTGTATATGACTATTTCTTTAATAAATTATTAACGACGAATTTAATTTAAATAAAGTAAAACCGAGAAACACGGGTAGTCTAATTTTTTACCAGCTATTATAAACGCGAAAAAACAATAATGCTTTTTTTTTGAAATTTTGTCAATTGGTTACTGAAGGTCGATAGTAACCTTATCAAACATCTACGTACACCACACAAGAACAACTACAAGTACATAAATCAATAGCTTTGTTTCATGCTGACCTTTCATATATATTTTGTATAATCAGCACATAATAGTATTAGTTGTCCGAAATGTCGTCTGGGCGGAATTCTTTCACTACCTCCCCATTCTCTCACGTTAGGGGTTTATTCACCCCGACATTATCAGGAACAATGACATCCAAGAGAACAATGCATATAGGTAATAATAGAAAAAGATCGGCAACGATCTTCATACTAATATTATAAATGTGAAAGTTGGTAAGAAGATAAGTAAGTATCCAATCATTGTAAACTGAGTATAACATAAAAGATACAAAATGGTAAATGAGACAAGCTTTAAAGTTTCCCCATTGCTAGCATACAATTTTTATTGTTAATGTTTAAACACAATCATTTTTATTAATTTTAGGATGTGACATTGCTGAATAATAAGTTTAAATTGTGTTACTCACACAATGTATTTTAGAGTTAATTACAATTGTCAGTTTTTTAACTTTATCTTAAAATAATTATCCTCTAAAAATTCTATGGCATTGAGTAGGGTGTAAAAACGCATATCGCCTTAACGAACGTGCTTTTCTAATACAATGAGTTTCTAGCTTAGTTAAGTGTTTAAGTAAGTGTGTTTGTTACTCGTTCACGCTGAAACGGCTAGACGGATTTGAATAAAAATTTAAATACTTATTAGCTTTCAATTATCTTTGGCTACCTTTTATTCCGAAAAACATTATTATTTAGGTAAGGTCAACGCGGATGAAGTCACATTCAGAAGTGTAATAATAATAAATGTATAAATATTTCGCTTTTGTTTTCATTATGTTGAATAAAATGCTAGAAATTATTTTGGTTTGTATAGAAAGCTATAAATAAACAAGAACAAAGGAAGCCCAGCATTAAAGAAGCATTTTCTCAAAAGCATTTCTCATTCACAGCCAGGATTATACTAATCTACCACTATTTGCACCGATCGGTCGCAAGACGAATTGCGGAAAAAAGGTGCTTTAATAGTCCACTTAAAAGCATCGCTGTTATCGCTGTAATCGCCCAATAATAAAATAGAATAGAATAAAATAGAATAGAAATGGTTTATTCGGTGCTAAAATAAAATGAACATAAACAACAGCAAAGCATTATAAAAAGTAGAGTAATACAAACTTAGAGTACTTAATCTAAAACTAACACCGAAAAGGTGGCCACTCAGCATGGTGTCAGGCTTACTAGCCTTGACGCTGGTTTTCAGGGCCACCGGGTTGAAGAGAGAGGAGAGCGCTCCCAATCCATCTCACTAAGTACTATTTATTAAAAGTAATACTTAAACTAAATTATTAACAATACTTAAACTAAATTATAAAACAAACAAACAAATTTATTACAGACTTCTGAATTATTGTGTTGCATGTGTGTGTCTGTGTGTGTGTGTGTGTGTGTGTGTGTGTGTGTGTGTGTGTGTGTGTGTGTGTGTGTGTGTGTGTGTGTGTGTGTGTGTGTGTGTGTGTGTGTGTGTGTGTGTGTGTGTGTGCGTGTGTTTGGTGTGCGTGCGCGCGTGTGAATGCGTATGTTTATATTTTTAATGATTATAGGATTTATGAATACAGGACGTCTGCTAAGTGTTGGCCAATTGGATATTTAGTAAATATAGTTTCATTTTATGTTTTAAGTTAGTAACGTTTTTAGTGTTTCTGATTGACGGTGGGAGATTATTCCAACATTTCGTAGCAGCGTAGCGAAAGCTGCCACGAAAAGCAGTCGTCCTGTACTGGGTACCGATTAAGATTGAGGCAAACCTCACCTGGCGTTGTGATTTTTTTCAGTTTTTCGTAAAGATAAGATGGTTCACCACTATTTAGAATGCCAAAGATTAGAGCAGCTAGATGTAAGTTTCGTCGATTTGCCATATTTAACATCTTGTTAATATTTAAAAATGGAGTTATATGTGATCGACGGGGCACATCAAAACAAAATCGAACACAAGCATTTTGAATGCGTTGCATTAATCTACTGGTACGCCCTAGTAAACAACCTCCAAAAACAGAATCAGCATAGTTGAGTTTTGACAATATCAGTGACTCACTCAGTTTGATACGCAAATCAACACTTATATAGTCACGGACACGATATAATATTTTTAGCCTATAAAAACAGTTACGCATAATTTCTAACATGTGCTTCTCAAATCTAAGCCTGCCATCCATAATAACGCCCAAGTTACGAGCTTCTGATACTTGTTTTAAAACGTCGCCCTTAATAGAAACTTGTGGATTATGAAGATGGATATCATTGATTTGTTTATTAGATCCGCACAAAAGAAATTTCGAGTTATCAGAGTTCAAAACTAGATTATTATCATCACACCAGTGAACTATGTGGTTTAGATCTGAGTTAAGCCGGTCAACGTTTTGGGTGGTATTATCGGGTTTAAATGATATATATAATTGAAGGTCATCTGCATACATGTGATATTTACAATATTTAATATTTTCTACTATGTCAGTACTATACAAAATGAAAAGTAACGGCCCCAGAATGGAACCCTGCGGTACTCTTCTGTCTACCGTCGCGGTCGATGAATTTAATATTGTACCACTACCGTCGCGTACCTGGACAAACTGTTTGCGCCCGGTAACATAGCTCGCAAACCATTTTAACGCAAAAGAGTCAAAACCATAATAGGATAATTTGGAAAGAAGGAGTGTGCTATTTATAGTATCGAAAGCTCGAGAGAAGTCGAGCAACACTAAAATGGTCCCTTCACCACCGTCTTGAGCTGCGAGGATATCATCAACTACATCTAACAAGGCAGTAGTAGTGCTGTGAGACTTCCTAAATCCTGATTGTTTTTTTTGGCAAAATATTATTGAGCTCAACATCATTTGTAAGCTGGGAACAAACCACTTTTTCAAGGATTTTAGATAAAAAGGGTAAAATACTAATGGGGCGTAAATCTTTAAAGTTTTGAGGATTTTGATGTTTCGGTATAGGTTTAATAATAGCAGTTTTCCATAGTTCAGGAAAGACACCGGTGGTAATAGATTTATTAACTATGTTAGTTATTACCTGTAACGTGTAAGGGAGGGTAAGGAGAATCATTTTTAGTGTAATGCCATCAATGCCTTCAGCATTTGTGGTTATAGATTGAATTATCTTACAAACCTCGGATTCGGTTACAGGTTTTAAAGTAAAAACAGAGGAACTAAATCTATCAAACTCGTACTTAGTCAAGTGTGAAATACTAACGTTATTATTTCCAGGAAGGTCAAGAAACTGTTGATTAATGCGGTCAGGATTACTTTAATGAAATGGCAATTCTGGATCATTCCTTTTAAAGTTGGCCACATCTTTTTTAATATTTTTCCACAGTAAATTTGGGTATTTTATGTTATTATTAATGAAATTACTATGTTCTTAAGTTCTTTGTAGTATTGTTTGTGAGCATCAGATTGAGTCAACTTACTACGAGCGTGCGCATCATCTCTTAATTTCATCATTCCTTTAATATTAAAGGTTATCCACGGGTAAGATTTATTTTTGAACAAAACTGTTTTTTAGACGCAAATTCATCAAACAACAATAATATATATAAATTAAAAACCTTTACCATATCGTTGACACTATAACTTCCTAAGTTATCCCAGGGAATGGATTTAACTTGCGCATCAAATACTTCAAAGTCAATATCATGCAACGGTCTATATGAAATATGCTTAGGAGAAGGTTTACTCTTCTTGACATTAATTTTAAAGCTGAGAAACGCATGGCTACTGAGATCAGGTATATGATCGACACACAAATTTTGAACTTGTAAATTAGAACAAACTAGATCTATTAAAGTTTCGCTATGATCTGTAAAATGGGTTGGCTGATCAACAAACTGTGTAAGATTCATACAGTTTAAGAATTCAAGCAGTTTTTTAGGGTACAAATCGTGTGGGTTCAAAAGATTAACATTGAAGTCTCCTAATAGGATAGTATTATCAAATCTAGCAAAAGATGCCGCTGACTCACTAAGAGCGTCAACAAATGTATCTATAGCAAGCCATGGCGGGCGGTACGCTGTTCCTATGGCTAAACTGGTGCCATTAATGTTTAGACTAATCCACATTTGTTCGACAAGAGGCACCATCGGATGGGTAATGAGTCGAGCAGAAATTCCATGCCTAATATAAAATCCTACGCCACCTCCACGAGCACGAGCACCGGCCGGTCGAGGTACATGCCGCAGCCTATAGCCAGCAAGAGCCGGGGCCCGCAACTCCTCGCCCTCCCGGAGCCAGGTCTCATTTATGGCCATGATATCCACATCATGACGTGACATGGCAGCAGCAAATTCATCATGCCTCGTACCTAAGGAGCCAGGGTTTAAAAAGCCAATCGATAGATTTCGCATCTTAACAAACTGAATGACAAAATAATGTAATTTCTGAACATACTTGCAATGCAATAGAGATCGCCGCAATTGCGTAACATGACGCCAGTTCAAACTTGTGAACTTGAGTGAGTGTTGAAATGAACAGATATAAAACCAAGTGTAATTGTTGTAAAGCGTATTAGATAATTGGTTAAATGTGTATCTGGAGTAAATATAACTTAAGGTACAAAAATAACTAATTGTTACTTTAGTATGATGCACCACTTTTAGATTATTTAGGTACACTAGAAATAAAAATAACGGTAACTGACATACGAAAAGACACACACACAAGTTGTAAAAACTAAACTTTAAATAACAGATATAAACATGTTTAAAAATGCGACAATTTATAAAAAAGTTCCAAAAACTTCGTAACAAAACATAAAGAAATAATAAACCTGAACTTGTATGAACAAACACGATTATCGACGAAAAACTCTATGCAGATCAGCATCTGAACGCAAGCGGAAACGAGCGCCCCGTGTTCTTTACGAGCAAAAATTTTACCGTCTCGTGTCCATACGTATTTCGATTGAGCACGGAGAGCTTCCTGGCGCGTCGAGTAGAAGAGCTGACGATTGAGTCGAGTCAGCCGCTCGTTAACAAAGAACGGACGTGCAGCGGTGCTCAGCCCCATGTCCGCAGTAGATACGCCGCGGCGCACGCGCGCTGCTGCCAGCAGCTGGTCGCGCAGCGCGCGCCGGGCTATTCGCGCCACAAGCGGCCGCGGCTGTGAGCCTGCGGTGCCCGCTCCCTCCGTCTGCCGCAGAGCACCCACACGTTCGGCACTGACGATATCCCGCTCCTCTAGTGTCACACCAAGTTTAGTGGCTACAGTAAGGACTAGATGTACAGACTGCTCATTGTTCACTTCCGGTATCCCAGCAATTTCCACGTCATTACAGAGAAACTCTTGGTCTCGATCGTTGAGAGTCATCTTGAGCT
Source organism: Acleris literana (assembly GCA_946894065.1). Classification (NCBI taxonomy): domain Eukaryota; kingdom Metazoa; phylum Arthropoda; class Insecta; order Lepidoptera; family Tortricidae; genus Acleris; species Acleris literana. The sequence goes on from OX335669.1 coordinate 18,778,268, forward strand.
CTTCAATGGTCTGTTTTAAACACTATCATTACTCATTGTTGCCCGCTGATGTTCCACGGCGTCAACACGCGCTGTAAGCTCATCGATCCGGCGGTTACAGTGGTCTACGGCAGATGTCAGACCTGAGATAATTTTTCTAAATTCCACACTCTCAGCTCGTGAAGCTGCCATCTCTTCCCTCAGTAGTCTTAATTCTGCTAGTAGCTCTCCAGTGACCTCCGAAGCCGATGGCATCTCCGCCAAGCATTTAGATGTTTCGCCGTTCATACTTGTCCCAGGACTCTTGGTGCAGATCAGGGCTCGATTTCCGTGAGCATCTTCATCGTTCGCTTTTTTGATATGTATATTAGTGTTGACAGGCTGTGGTTTACTAACCTCTTTCTTGCATTCCTGGCAATTCCAATTGATTTTACGTTCGCTTGACATTGCATTATAAAATCGCTTTTCACTAACGTTTACACACATAATATCATAATGTCTTAAGCACAGGCAGCACTTCAAAAACTGCCGTGTTTTAATATGTTTCTGGCATCTTGCACAAGTCAAATCATTTTTACCGCCTGGTGTCGCCATCTTTGCACGGGCTGTGGATTACTATCCTCGGATTGACCACGTATCGAGCGCTATGCAATTGCAAGCGAACTAAAGTTGATAATAATTGGGAAAAAAATAAATAGATGGCGCAATTATTGTTTTCAAGCGAGTGTGAACAGAAGTTAGTTTGGAAAATATCCTATAGATGGCACTGTTACAACATAAACACTCCGAAAAAGTGACGCGCATCTATTTGAATGTTTGTTAACTGACACTTTTAGTAAAATGTTTTAAAAACAAGTTATAAATCACTCAAAAAAGTTATGCTGTATTGACTTGAATAGTATAAATGGATAAATATTGTAATTTCTAGCGGTTTTTTGAGTTTAAACTAGTAAATAAACACATAAGTCGGTAAAATATGCACATGAACGGTGATGTTTTTAGTCGTAGGTTTTTGTGTATTCGCGGTAATAATACTGCAGGCACAGATAACACTCACACCACTTTATTGTTATAATAGTCACTGGTTATTGATGGTTCTAAGACAAAAACTTTGGTTTTACTATTTTTTACGATTAAAATCCCACGGAGCTGAACTTACTAGGACGGCAGCGCCCTCTACTCTCGAATATATAAAATGAAATAATAGTACATTGAGTATTAAGGGTGGTAAAGACAGAATTACAAACGAAAGTATTTTAGAATTTTAATGACTCGAGCTTTGTATTTACTTTACCACCCGTGTAACATACAGTGTTTTTCATCACAATTTCGAGGAAATGAAATAAAATCAGACAAAAGATCATATTTTTAACTTATTATTCTCACTAATAATTTTAGCCGCGTTGGCGATTTCCGGTGGTGTCGCATTATCCATTGCTTGTGATGACGACATGTTTTTTATTTATATATAAATTTTATGTTAACAAAGACACCCTTTTAATTATTATTTTGGAGTTTATAATCAGTATTAATTTATAAATTAGCGGCAGACTACATCGTTGTCTATGACTTACTACAGATAATGTCAAACGTGTTCAGGAGTCCGATTCTAGTGATAGTCGAGATCAATTTATAGTTTATATGCGAGATTTTTAGAAAATTGTATGCAACTGACATTTCATCTCGAATGGCACAAGAATTGGGTTATCCCATAATTTTGTAATGTATAGTGATTCAAAAACCATTTCGAGAAAAAGGGTTGTAGAACCATTGCCTGTTATCAGATTATTTTACAAAATTAGTATTAAATAGTTATTTCTTATTTATCATTTGACATTATTTGACCTGTAATATAGTGACGTCACGATCTTCATTGGTAAGTTGTGTCTATTCTGTGATCAACCATAGTACTGCATATAATACGAGTCCGAAATGCAGTAATATATAAATAATGTATATCGAATTTTGTCTTATTTATTTCTATTTTATATAACGCTTATTAAAATTAAGACAATTTTTAACTGTATATAAACATGACAATGTAAGATCTTTAAAAAAATGGAATGATTAAAATACAAGTCCGTTTTGGAACCTGCGCCCGTAGGCTAGTCTGTGGGTGAAATTATCAAACTCAACAAACGGTCGAGGGAAATTACGTGACTTGACATCGACATTTCACGTGATCTGACAGAAATGCGTACTCTCAAACGAATTCAATAGTTTTAAAGCATGCCTCATGCAAACCAACTTGTAGTGACGTCATAAAGCCATTTTCTTTAAAAATTTAAGTAAATTAATATATTGATTTAAATGCAAACACCGTAAAATTAGTGTCTTCAATTAGTCTATTTTATCGAAAAAATAAATAAAAACTAGGGGTAATTTTTTTGGGATAACCCATTTGGGGTCCTGACGTATTATGATAGTTTGAGTCCACGTAAAAAAATAATATTACGCACAATAGGGCGTAATGTTAAAAGGTCCGCGGGTATTATTTTGGATTTACGGTCGATTTTTCTAGCATATTAGGACACTATTTACGAGTGTGATGAAAATAAATAGAAATACTTTTTCGAATCAAATCGGAGAAATACTGGAAAAGGGCCGGATCTTAAGTACCCGAAACCGAGCGACGTACATGCATGACTCGATGTATGAATGTGGAAGAAGCGAAAGAGATTTGTCAGGATCGTAGCAGGTGGAAAGAAGTAGTCTCTGCCTACCCCTCTAGGAAACAGGCGTGATTTAATGCAATGTAATGCAATGATATTTTATATAAAGATACGTCATCTGCGCGCAAAAACGTTCCGCAAAAAGGAAGGCAAATTGCCTTACTTTTTATCTATTTATCTCTTTCCAACAACAGCGTTCGCTATGGATTGCCGTGTTTGTCTCTGTCAATAATTGGTCACGGGTTTTGAATGCGTTTAGTATGAGCATAACGTATCATAATATAAAATATCATTGATGTAATGTAATAAAAGTATTGTTAATGTTATGATACGATATGCGTATTTACTTGATAGTAATAGCGGTCTAGTTCAAACAATACGGTAACCCGCACCTAGAGCCTATTATTTGTGTACAACTGCGCGCGATACGGCAATCTGTTTGTTTCTATATGATTTGTGCCTATTTGAGTCCTGAGTCTAAAAAAGGCAGAAAAAGTTGTAGAGAAATCTACCGTAATATTACGGTAGGTTTCTCTGCTAGGTAACAACAACTATTTAGACGCAAAACTTTGATGATAACATTGAAATAAAATGACGTGAAATTATACCTTTTCCACGATTTTTTTGCTGTGACTAAGTTTTTTAGTTGCAAAATTGGCTGTACGAAAATATTACAGGCAACTTGTTTTTTTTTAAATTTACGAGTTTTCTTGGATCTAATTAATTTTAATGAGACAAAATGAGATGTTCTCTTCAAGAAAACAGCGAGTCTCATATGACAAGTGAACGAAATTTAATAATGAGATGGGGTTTGAAATAAACGTAAAGTAAACACAGAGCGCAAATTTTACTTAATCACGGTTTGAGACGTCAAAGTTAAGAAAAGACCTTTAAATAATAATGTTGCTAAAATTATAAAACAACAGCTATTAAATAAATAAAATTCCCCAAAATAATAGCAATCCTTTCAGAGCCTGATATCTCTTAAACGGCCCAACTGTTTTTTTAAGAAACCATCCCGATTAATCTAGCTATTTCTTATTTAAGCTTCTTTTAAATATAATTATCAGGAGGCAACGTCACACCAATTGACCTAGTCCCAAACGAAGCTCTAAGCTTATTATTATGGGTACTAGACAACGATATAAAGACTTATAATAGTGAAATATATCCTTAAATACATAGAAAACCATCTATGACTCAGGAACAAATATTCGCGCTCATCACACAAATATCTGCCTTCACCGGGATTTGAACCCGTCCGTGCCGGGCAGATATTTGTGTGATGAGCGCGAATATTTGTTCCCGAGTCATAGATGGTTCGCTAGCTTTGTAGGCAAGGTCACTACCAGCTAGGCCAACATGTCGTCAGACCTATGAAGCGAAATTCTGCTACGAACAGTGGCCCCGATATCGGGTCATTGGCACTTAATATATTGAAAAACCGCGTACCCATCTATTTTTGAGCTCTGATGCCGTAGACAGACATACAAGATACACGCGATCCCCTTGAATCACCGATACTCATTTGATCGAATGTATAATTCCATCAAATGAAATTTCATCGAAACCTAAGTTCTGCTGAAACCTTATTGATTTTAGATTATTCTAAGCATGGGTTACGTAAACGTAACCACGGTAAGTGGTAACGTTGGTTACCACCAAAAAATTATTACTCCTGCACATGAAAATCCGGCGAAGTAAAACATTCTATAAAATAAGTGTCGGTGATTTAACCGTTAACCATAGATACGAAGACACACATTACAAATGTACAGATACATTAAACTTATAACACTCTTGTTTATAACCCCCTACAAAAAACACCTTTTTTTTTGTTCTTTCTATAAAAATCTAAAGCCAATATCGAGTCCGAACACGAACGTATTGAAATCCCGCGAAACCTGTCTAGTCCAAACAATTTAACACATACGCTGTCTACGACGTTGTAACGTGCTACGACCGCCGTAGACGTTTGTGTAGCTTCGTAGCACTTACATGCATCAGGATACTCTGGCATTACAAATTTGTAGACAAAGTTAAAGGGGCTGACTTCCAATATTGGCAAACACGCAAGTAGCATTGTACCGACAGGAAATTTCCCAAATTAATTTAAATTTTTGTAATAAAATAGAACATTCTCAATGCTGTTAAATGTTAAATAAAAACGGAAATGTTCTGCAACTTGCACATTGCTACGTGCAAATTGCCATGCTATGGGTAAGCAATACAAGTTAAGTCAATAATTTATAAAATTACCAATTAAAAATATCTTTCCTGTTTATAAATTAATCCTCTTCATGCAGAGCATTTAAGCTTTATTTATTATGGTACATTTCAAAAAAATAAGGCATCTCCCTAAGCAATGATATTTCATGCACATGACTTCGCACTTTTCTATCATAAGTTGATTTTTGTTGTTATTATTATTATGTACCCATTCTCTCATTTGTAATTATAAGCGCAAATTAAAATTAATTTAATATTTTTCGTTTGTTTGTTTCTAGTTATTTTTTGAGTGCTGCGAAATACTTTTTTTAATCAAAAATGTGAGTTTTTTTCTATTTCAATTGCCTGTTAACTAGAATTTATCAAATAAAACCAGTTATATCTAAAAATAAAACCTTCTTTTTTAATTTACTCGTTTGTTCATTTTAAAAACTAACAAAATTTAAACTGCAATCTTGTCATGTAACGTGAAGCGAACAATTAACGACTTACCCATAATTAGAGCGAGGCGTCTGGGCGTCGATATTCAGGCTTAGCGAACTAACGTTTCATGATATACATAGGGTCGGCAGTTCAATACGTGCGCTAGGGATGCGCCCAGCGTTATCGTGGCGTGGCGTTACATTGATATAACCCGTATTGGGATAGTAAAAATATTTCCAACCACGCAACGTCTTTTATAATCAAGGTAACTTATTTTTAAATATGGCACTTGTTTTTTTATATGTCCCATGTCAGAGGTGAGTAGAAAAAACAGAGACTCCCTTCATTTTTTATAATTTCATTTGCACTAATTTCATTTGCCATAATGGTCACTAGCCATAACCTTCATTTTCCCTAATATCACATACCATAATTTTTGAATGCCATAATACTCTAGTGTCATAATGTTCAACCTCCCTAAAATCAGATACGATAATAACACTTTCCATAATATTTACTTTCTATAATGTTCAAAATCCCTAATATTATATGCCATAACACTTCATTTGCCATAATTTCGAAAAAAGCAGACCCAGACTGTATCAGTGTGTTTCAATGGGTATAATGAAGTACTGGTACAATCTGGATTACGTACTACTATTATAATAACATACCTATTCCAACCTACCTACTGTAACGAAGTTCTCCGTTAGGTACGACGACGAGCGAAGCGTGGAGGAGTGTTAGGTGAAACTGCGACATTGTAGCGCGCGCGATTTTTTTTTATAGTACTATGGTACTGACGACACAAAAAAACAAGAAGAAGATAATACGCATTCCGAATGTTTTATGGCAAATAATTAATATGGCATTTAAAATTTATAGCATACAATTTTATAACACTCGATTATAGGAAAAATGAAAAGTATGTCATACGTATCGTTATAGCACCTTGACAATTATGTCAAGTGAAAATATACCAAATGATCATTATGGCATATGATTCGTTATGGCATATAAAATTATGTCATATGAATTTCGGGCAAATGAAATTATTGCATATGAAATTCGGTCAAACGATAGAGAACCAAAAAAAAACTATGATATAGTCCAAAAACTGAGCTTTAAAAAATACAAAAACAAGCAAAATTTTGAGTACAGATCTGTGTCAAAACATACTTGGCGTTGAGAACTGTTTGAAAGAGTAAGTACGAAGGGAAATAATTTCATTTTATTCAAAAACTCAGCTTATAGGCTAGGCTAAATAAGTTCAGTTACCTTCCCTTAAAAAAAACTTTGTAGAGGATACCTTTACTCAGAAGTAGATTTTTTTCTGTATCTGGGTTGAATATAATTATTTAATACTCGTTTATGCCCAGTTACTTCGGCCGTACAGAGATAGTTTGTCACGATTCCCTCTGGAACTTATACATTTTACGGGACTATAATTACTCTATATCCGTTTCTGGGCTATAACATCTAACCATCTGGACATCTGTACCGAATTTTATGGCGTTGGATTATGAAGCCGGAACAAACAAGTACACTTAAAATGTGTTTTCGCCATACGATAGCAATATTTTCACCTAAAAGCTATTTCAATCAAATCAAATCAAATCAAAATATTTATTGAGTAAATTGGCCACATACGGGCTCTTTTACACGTCGGTAATATACAGTGAATCTACTAGCGCTTCGGACAAGACCATCATTGCGGAGAAGAAGCGCCGCAAGAAACTCCAGCAGAAGGTCATTTTTTCAAACATAAAATACAATAATACTTAAAAGTAAGTTACATTACAAGGTAATAAAGCAACAAATATAAATTATTAGAACTATCACATATAAAAAAAATACAAATTCAAAATTAAAAACATTACAAATAAATGTAAAAATTATCAAGATTACATGTCAAATACATGAAACTAAAAATAATGACTAGGAGAACAACACGACGAGGTCTCTACGTCAAAAGCCATAACTGGAATCATTAACTGAGCAACAAGTCCTTGCAGACGTGAACAGACCGGACCCCACAAACAGCACCCGTCCACGAGTATGACGCATATCTCAGCCATCGCCTCCCTCAACCATGTGTTCGGGAAGGTGGCGACCCGATCAACGACGCCGCCGTAAGCAAAGACCTTTGAGCGAGCATGACGTGCTCATGCTGCCGGACAACATAAAAGTAATATTGTGTGATATAGCTGTCCGGCGAGAAACATCACAGTGTGCTCTCATTTAAAAGCGTCTTGTACACACAAGAACTAATAAAGATAAAGTACAAAAGTAAACATACAATTTCGTGTTTGAATACACAGTTTGCTTAAAGGCATTTTTATCAAGATAGAAATATCAGAAATAACCTAGACTTAAAAAATTACCTTAAATAAGTAATAGCCTAGACACTACTTAAATACATCTTGGTCACCAATGAAGTCATTTATAGTATAGTATGCCCTACCCAACAAGCAGCGCTTGATGTGAGACTTAAATTTATTGAACGGCATATTGACGATATCAGATGGTATCTTATTGTAGAAACGTATACAGTTCCCTGCAAACGAAGTGCTTACCTTACGGAGACGGTGACCTGGAAGAGCGAGCTCATCCCTATTTCTAGTATTTAAATTATGAACGTCGCGGTTATGCCTAAACTCGTGTATATGTTTGCGTACATACATAATATTCTCAAAGATATACTGCGACGCGACTGTAAGAATATTGATTTCTTTAAATTTATCCCTAAGCGAAACACGAGACCCCAATTGATATATAGCACGTACAGCCCGCTTCTGTAATACAAAGATGGTCTGGATGTCAGCCGCTCTTCCCCACAGTAAAATTCCATAACTCATAACACTATGAAAATAACTATAGTACACAAGTCTCGCCGTCTCGACGTCAGTAAGATGTCGGATTCGCTTTACCGCATAAGCCGCTGAACTTAGTTTACCAGCAAGTGTGGATATATGCGCACTCCATTGCAGTTTTGAGTCCAGAGTGACACCTAGAAATACTGTTCTATCCTCGAATTCCAGTGTCTCATCCTTCAGTCTTATTCTAGCCGCATTCACTCGCTTCACATTGGACAATGAAAATTTAATGCACTTGGTTTTTTTGGCATTTAAAAGTTAGTTGTTGGCCGTAAACCAGTCAACAATTGTGGATAATGCATCATTAATGTCATTAAAATTATCCTGTTTCCTATCCGCTTTAAATATAAGTGAAGTATCGTCAGCAAAGAAGACTATTTCATGTTTATCTCGCACTACATATAGGAGATCGTTAATATAGATTAAAAACAAGAACGGACCCAGAATAGAGCCTTGAGGCACTCCCATAGCAACAGATGACCCAGAAGATTGTGTTTTGTTAATGTCCACCCGCTGAGTTTTGTGAGCAAGGTAAGATGTAATAAGATCTAGTGCAATGTTTTTGATGCCATAGTAGCTTAACTTCCGCACTAACGTAACGTGATCAACACAATCAAAAGCTTTGGAGAGATCACAAAAAACTCCAATTACATCCAGTGATCTTTCCCAGGCATCAAAGATATGTTTCACCAAAGTAGAACCGGCATCAGTTGTAGACCGTCCCTTGGTAAATCCGTATTGACTGCTATGAAGTAGCTTGTATTGATTAAAGTGTGAGGATATTTGATTAAGAATTATATAATGATCATAAAGATTAGTTACCAACTGTTTTATTTTAAAATTGCACTACCTTTGATCTTACTATTAGAACAAGAATACCACAATTAGACCTGTGTTTTCCTGCTATCTTACTTAGTAGATATTTATAAAACTACACCTAAAAATAAATAAAATGAAAACAATTACTGTTAGGTAGCGTTAGTCAACCATTCATTTAAATACAGCTTCCATCGATAACGTACAACCCTTTCGCATCCCTATAAAACGTACACTATAATAGAGTAATTAAATGAGTAGGTGCGGCTTAATTGAATGCGGTCCCTTAGTCTCGGCAGGTGGACCACCCTGCGCCGGCGACGTGGATACGTCTGCATGCAATAGTGACAGACGGAAGACAAACTTTAACCATATGGGATACTGAAGGCTTAGACAAAATTCAAAATCCCAAATTAAATTCAAAATTTATTTATTTGCCAGAATACGGTAACAAGATAGGATCTTAAGGCTATTACTGTACGTGCATATTCAACCTGCTTGCAGGTGTGTAAATAATTATACTATAACTCTTTATTCTATTAGCATCACTAACAAAGTACCAAATTAACATGCATGTTAATAGCACCTGAAAATAAAACCAGTGGGACATTAAAGGCTGTCAAATAATAATAAGAAATAATAACTAGGTCAACATACTCTACTATAAATGTTGAATTACTGTTACAAAAAAATTGCTAAGTCCTTGGTAAAATAAAAAATTCAAACATATTTCAGCAGCTATTTTGTTAATGTCTTCTAAAACAAGTTAATAGGATTAACGAAAGCCAACGATCGATCGCATCGGCCGCTAATATTAATGCTTGATATTAGTATTGATGATTCTCAAATTTCTAACGTTAGCCTTATTCATTTTGTCTAGACTCTCGTACGGCTTAGCAATGCGCGTGGGCGGGCTAAGTTTGACTTGTAGTTATAAGGTACTAAGTTTGTACACCAATAAGTTTGTATAACTTAAGTACATTCCTCGATGCTCTTACGGTGAAGAAAAACAAGACGTTTTTTGAAACTTGCGTATTCAAACACCTGAGTGTATTAAAGGGGTAATTGCACTAAATATTTAATAGGTAGGTATCCAAAGGGATTTCCATAATGGGAACTGGTTCAATATTACCTTGTAAAGTTTGAACTTACATACATACATACATTAAATCACGCCTGTTTCCCAGAGGGGTAGGCAGAGACTACTTCTTTCCACCTGCTGCGATCCTGAGCAATCTCTTTCGCTTCTTCCACATTCATACATCGAGTCATGCACGCACGTCGGTTTCGGGTACTTAAGATGCGGCCCTTTTCGAGTATTTCTCCGATTTGATTCGAAAAAGTACGCATAGGACGGCCCCTTCCGACCTTCCCTCACTCACTTTTGCTCTGTATATCTCTTTCGTCAATCTTCTTTCATCCATCCTTTCCAAATGACCAAACCATCGAAGCATCCCCTTTTCAATCTTAGTCACTACATCTTCTTTTAGTCCACATTTCTCTCGGACCTTTTCATTCCTTACTCTATCAATCAACTTTGAACTTAATTTAATGAAAAAACCAAGAACAGAAAATAAAATAAAATTGTCTATGTAGACCCAAAAAATTCTGAGATAAAGCTTTTCAAAATTCATAATTTTTTCGAACGACACAATTTTTTTCAACAAAGGTTGTTCAAAAAAAAAGACGAGCTGCGAAAAATACAGCGTTATTATTTTTTCGGTGGCCATGTGGCTACCCGATTTCCAAATGTAGGCGACGACATATCCATTGCATACTTAAGTGATAAATGAAAAGCGAGGGCAAATATGAAGTGATTTTTTTTCTGCCAAATAGAAAGGTCACAATGACAGATAAGAACAAAACATATTTCGAGCGCACGAGCTATTGTGCGATGAATAACAGCGAAAGTGTTTGATTATCTTCATCTGGCTGGGAGTCCGACCATGTCGATCATGTTGGAACCAGTTTTTTCCGGACATGAAAAGACGCATATTTTGATATTTTCATCAATATTAAAAGCTTCATTTCTGAGTAATTGATGGATTAATATACATTTTCTTACTAATTACACTAAATTAATTGGTTATCTGTTATTCCTTCGTGCTGAAATGGCTTAGTTTATTTAAGCCTGATTTAATCTAAAAAAAATAATTGCTGAAGATTACTGTGCCGGTAGGCACGTTTCATAATTATAATCCATTCACGTTTTGATAAATCTCATATTAATTAGGCATTATCTGTAGGAACGTGTATTTAGCCGCGCATTAGTTAACTTAATATTGTGTATATACGCATGTGTTATTGTAATTAAATTAGACTGAAAAAGTGGTTACTCTCTCGCCCCCATCACGATGGTCATCTCCGGTAAAATTACTAATTCCGTGGTATGGTCAATACGAATGAAGTCGCGGGCAGAAGCTAACATTACTTTCCTTCTTTACTTAGACCACTGAAAACTTCGTATTTAAAATAGGCGAACGGGGTGTAATATTGACATATAATTTCATACCTGGGCGCTAATTATTAAACGCCCACAACAACTTGGTATCTTAATTCGTTTACAGTACCTATTTGGACACATTCACGCAATCATTTTAGGGAGGGTCAACCAAAGTGTTTTAAATGAAAAAGTAACGTTCAAAAGCCCTTACGGCTGCGCTCAGAGTCCGTGAATGACGATTAAGGGCCCGTTGTTTGATCAGTAGTTTAACATACTAATAGTTTAAAATCGTAACTTATTGTTAAATCTGAGCCAAATGTGTCACATTTAAACCATTTGTTCCCTAGTGATGATTTGACATACACAAGTTTGAATAACAAAAAGTAAGCTTTAAAAAACCTGACTGTTGGTAACCAACTTTAAAACGTTATAAATCCTAAATGATTATTCAAAATGAAGAAAAACCTATAATTGATTTTTAAATACGTATTCAACGATACCCCACTAGTCATAATTTGTCGACTTTACGTCTTGCGTAGAAGTTCACAATGTAATAATAAAAATTACCTACTCATCAATGTAAAATTATATCAAATATATTGCATCACATGTCAAAATTGACAAAATTATATTAAGTTTGTCAGAATAAAAAAAATAACAATAACCAAAAAATGGCGATAACGTTTACAGTACCTATTTACGATATTCTCCTAATTAACATACAAGTATATTTAATACTAGCGACCCGCCCTCGCTTCGCATCGGTTATATAAGTTAAAATAATCCAAGTTCATCTGGAATAATATAGTACTTTTCAAATTATAGATAGGTGCATATGCATAGAGGTTTTATTTTATGACGATTTTAGAAAGACGTCCTGTCGGACACTTTTTTCGGAATTGAGTTTTTGATGCCGTTAGATTCAATTCAATTCAAATCATGACTGCCAGCTATCATATAATCTCTCTATATACAATGTTTACAGGGGACTTTTCATTGCACAATACAAATAAATTTTGCCTGGAAGTGACGCGCGAAAGGGCTACATACGTCCATGGGAAAAAACACTCAACGCGCGGCCCTCTATTTCACCATCTTGACAATGACACGTGACAGGTGACAATTCAGTATACATTGCAAAGTTAACACGCTGATACATGAAACGGCGGAATGAAGCGGCAGCTTATGAAATTTATAACTGCATTGCAACGGCTTTGGACGATAAGTACAAGGTCGCAGGCATATTCTGCGACCTGTCAAAAGCATTCGACGTTATTAATAATGACTTATTACTTTACACAATTAAACACTACGGTATCAACAAAACAGGTTTTCAGTTGTTTAAATCATTTTTAACTTGCAGAAAACAGACCGTTCAAGTCAAAATCGAGGGAAAAACCTGGAAATCGGAAGCAGGGGATATAGAAGTTGGCATTCCGCAAGGATCGGCGCTTGGAAATACCCTGTTTTCGATTTTTATTAATGACCTCCCATCTTCTGTCACCGAAGGTCTGACGGTGCTATTTGCCGACGACACCACGGTGGTCGTGGCCGCGTGTACGTACGAGCAGCTCGAGCAGAAAATTGCTAACGTGTGCGCTCACCTCCTCAGTTGGTTCTCTGCGAACGGGCTCGTCCTCAACGTCGCGAAGTCTAACGTGATGATGTTCACAGCCGGAAACTCCACTGTCATCGCGCCAATACAGACCCCAATGCCACGTTGCGAGTCTTGCAGTTTTCTCGGGTTTTGGTTAGACGCTAAGCTGAATTGGAAAAACCACGTATCTAAGCTGTGTGGAAGGCTTAGTAGTGCGATATTCGCAATACGCAAACTCAAGCCTATGATTTCCGCCGACGCGCTGCTCCAAGTATATTATGCATATTTCCATTCAATTTTATCATATGGGATTATCCTATGGGGTAATTCCACGGACTCCAAACAAGTTTTCACTTTGCAAAAAAGAGCCCTTCGCACATTAGCAAGTGTAAAACCGAGGCACTCTTGTAGGGAGCTCTTTAAAAAATATGGTATTATGACACATTATTCACAATATGTTTTCGACATTATAATGTACACACGACACAATATACACCAGTTCAAACGTGTGAACATGCCCGGCAGGGTCACCCGGCAAACGGGCCGCCTCCAGCGTGTGCCGCGGCGGTTGGCGCTGCTCGACAAAAACCCGCGCGTAATAGGGCCTGCTTTCTATGAGAGTCTACCCGCAGACCTAAAAAACGAATCTTCGGATGGAATATTTGGTCGCCGACTTAAAGATCTTTTATTGACGCAATCACTATATTCAGTAAAAGAGTATAGTGATAAATAGGTTAAATTGATTTGTTGTTTTTGTTTTATTTATTATTATTCCCTATTGACATGATCGTTTTAATTTGATTTGTTTTTTTTTTTTTTTTTTCAATACATTTTTTGACATTTCTGACTGTAGCTTATTTGCTATATTTTTATTTTGTTTAATTTAATTCTTATTTTTACATTTTGACTGCGTTTGTTTATTTTATTTCATTATTATTTTTACTTTATTTTTTTACACTTTGACGATCTTATTGTGAATTCATTATGATTATGTGACATAGAATAATGTAATTTTCAGTATGAAATAAATGCCTACCTACCTACCATGACTGGTTTCATATAAGCTGCGCTATGTACACTGAAATGTCACCTATCACCTGTCATTGTCGGGATGGTAAAATAGGGGGCTGGTCTAAGCCCGCAACTTTGAATGTTTGACCTTGGTGTGACTTGTAAATTGTCATTGAAAATAATAATTTTACTGGACATTGCAGTCGTTTTAACTGGAAAGGTAGATCCGTTGTTATTTATGGACCCGGGGAATTAAAACGACTTTTCCATCCGCACATCCGGTCAGTATTGTGCACTCTATTATGAACGTTTTTAAGGATGTTATTTGTGTGGATTAAGGTTCCGTAGTAAAATAATAGGACACCATTCTTTCAAAACCAATTTATGTGGGGCGATCCAGAAGGTTGCAAGGAATTGAGAAATTCCGTTGGGAAATGGACAGCCTCTTCCAGGTCGAGCACAATGTGTATGTGTGTGTGTATGTTTATGTTTGTGTCGGTGCATTGATCTTTGATAGAATTAAGCCATTTTCTATACCTACTGGAATATTAATTGGTGATAAAATAGCTCTCTCCTTGGCACAGTCTTAGAATTAATATTATTAATTTCGGAATAAACATTGTCGACTAATTCTTTTACTAAAACGCAAAAGTTTTCATTTTGAAGATTAATGCTCCTATTATCTTGGGGCTTCTGTCCATTTCCTATTTTGAGCAACAAATCTGCAAACAACCGGTTTTCATACGTGCAGACAACGAAACTCTCATAATATTTACATCGCGTAATTTTGAATGTGCCATATCTTCTAAAGTATTTTTAAATATAATATATTGTACGGGACAATATTAATCTACATTAAATGCCCAAGGTAACCAACGTATTTATCTGGATAAGGTTAAATACCGAATCGAACGGAATAGCTTCGCTATAACCTAATATTTTAAAATAAAATCATAAACATAAAAAATGGTTACTGTGAGTCAATCTTAGGAGATAGACATATGCCATTGCGGACTTTTCTCTAGTTGTTTAAAGAACTACAATTCTTCAGTACAGTCGAGTCGATAAATATGTGTACACTTTAGTACCTTGTCACTTTAATCGGTGTGACAATTCATGTATATCAGTTTAAACATTAATCTTTACATTACAAACGTTTAAAAATTACATTAAATAGATAAGGTACGAAAATGTACAGATATTTATGAACTCGACTGTACATTATTTTGAACCATCTGTTAAGGTTTAGCCAGCGTAAGCTATGTAAGGGCCCGAAAAACGATTTTTGACGACTTGGTTGGTAGGAAAACATTGAGTTTTCTCAACTATATTAAAACTTAATTAGAATGAAATGTACATATAAACCATCTAGAATAAATTCCCTAACTGACAGTGAAAACCGTATCATAATCCGTTGCGTGGTTTAGAAGGTGTTAGCGGAGAAACAGGCAGACAGGCGCAAAGCGACTTTAATTTATACTATTTAGAGAAGAGATTAGGAGAAGAGAGGCATCGGTTAAGTTTGATTAAATATTTAGATACTTAAGTAAAACATTTCTCATCATCACATAGTCCTGAAAGTGAAAAGAAAGGTGGTGTCTGCCTACCCATCTGTGAAACAGGCGTGATTTAATGTACCTATGTAGGTATGTATATTGTATGTACATGCACTCTTTGATGCTCTGCTGAGGTGCTGAGGGATATAGGCGTGATTTTACACTCATTAACATAATATGCAGGAACCATTAGCCAAATTTTACGTGTCTATCTATCTATTCTCTGTTGTAGATAAAACCAATTAAAGTCAAGACGGCTGTTTCTTAAATTTCAATTTTGATAATTATTACACTCATGATAACTTTTGAATGGTATGTCCGATTTGAATAATTCAAAAAGTAATTTACAGGTACTGATATAGCCTTGAAAACGAAATGATTTAATTGGATACGGATTAATACCAAGGTACGAATAATGGGGCCTAGTTAGTACCGTCGTTACAATTGCATATTTTAACATGAAAAAGTAGTTATTGTGACATAACTGTAATAGTTAGACATATGGTATTGCAGATTTTTTTTGTAGAAATTAATATCTTCTATAAAACTGTAGTACATCACTTTGCTCTATTGTCAATAGTTTCTGCAGCGTACGCGTTATAAGGATTTTTTTTGGTGTTTTTTTCACACCTTGGGTTACATTATCGAAGTTTTCATACGGAACCCTAACTTTTTTGAAAATATACTATAGCCTATGTTCATCAAGGACAATGAAGGATTCTAATGGTGAAAGAATTTTCCAAATCGGTCCAGTAATTTCGGAGCCTATTCAGTTCAAACAAACAAACAAACAAAAAAAAAAAAACTTTCCTCTTTATAATATTAGTGTAGAAAACAAAATTTGAATGCTGATTGAGAAGTTTAGTGTTCAGAACACCACTGATAAAAATTATAAGTATAAAAATATAGAAGAGTTCCGTAACATTCTTGTATGGGGGCCGCCGTTTTTTTATTATAATTTTTTATTATAGCGGCTATACACTCTGTGCGAATTTCAACTGAACCTATTACGGTTCTTGAGATACACAGCCCGCTGATAGAGAAGGAAGGACAAGTCCCATTGGCACCCGTTGGGTACAATACCCTCTAAAAGAGGAGGTAAAAATTACGGGGTCCTAGTGAAAAAGCGTATAAGTCGACTTAACTCGTACTAAAAAAGGTTATAATAAACGGAGTATACTAGGCTTCAACCCTTTTTCACTTGACCTTCAGAAGCGTTATAACCTTTGTCACTAGGACCCCAATTTTTATTATTATTATCTGGTATGTCTTGACAGAGTGTATTCCCTCAGACTTATTGGTGGGTTGACTGATAATCAGTGATCGGAATTAGGTGAGCTAAAATACCTATTCTTCGCAAGAGGACATAATATAGAGTGGTTACAATAGGGTAGAAAAATATTTTTTTTCTTGAATACCGGGTTTTCGATATTTACCCGGGTATGTATTTTACACAGTCTAGTTCGAATAGTACAAGTCTTGAGCTTAATGTAGTATGTTTTTTACAGGTATTTAAGATTATTATTATAAATATGAAAGGGCAATCTTATAAAAAACATACTACATTAAGCTCAAGACTTGTACTATTCGAACTAGACTGTGTAAAATACATACCCGGGTAAATATCGAATACCCGGTATTCAAGAAAAAATATATTTTTCTACCCTGTTGTAACCACTCTATATTATGTCCTCTTGCGAAGAATAGGTATTTTAGCTCACCTAATTCCGATCACTGCTGATAATTTTGCAGTTGTTTAATCTGTGTACAACATCTTCAAGCTGCTGTGTTTGAATTGTTGTGTTCCGGTGTGAAGATAAGACAGTCGATGAAATAACTAGCATAGAAGCTTCTATCTTACGCCCTTACTTATAAACGTGCAATAACCGTGGGGTAAGCTAAACCATGTTTTGGGTGCAGTCTTAGGGCCATATTAACAAATTGATCTCGTCTCACGATGCGTCAAAAATGACGGCTTTCTATGGCTTGAAGTTTACTTTGACGTATCTTGTGACGGGCATCTCCACAGAACAGAAAAACAGTAGAAGTGTGATGAGGGCGTGTCACGTGTGGCATGGTTATGCGGAGTTCCGCGCAACCTACCTTAATTTGCCGCAATCGCTTCTGCGTGAAAGTTGTGCGAATAATATTTCTAAAATAGGAAATAAATCCAGAAGCATACCTTATTGTGCTATTTTTGAGTGTAAAAACGATAGCCGCACCAAAACATTATCCATAGTGGCGTGTTGTTTTTATGATAGTTCGAGTGTTGGCGACAACAGGTCTGATACTAAGCGAAGCTCATGGCACTTCCACTATTTTTTCTATTCCGTGGGCACTTCGGTCAAGGTGAGTTTATTAATTGCAGTCTTGAGAATGCAAGTGTCTATTGTTCTCAGATGCAACTTGTCATCAGGTGCTCGTTTGCCTACTCTTTGCTGTATAATAATCTACTTCTTTATTGCGGCATATTATATGTTATCAAAACATTTCTCATGGAAGTGTATGCCGTATACCATTGAAATGTGAAACCCTGTGTTACAAAACCAGGCTACGCCACGAGACTGCAAAGCACCTATTTATTTAAAGGATTGATATTCCTTTCCGAAACTAGAGTTACAAGTTTCTGAATAATATTGCTTGAACAAACAAAGTTAAAGTTATTTATTTCAAAGTGTTTATCAGGAACAATAGTTGTTAAAGATATACAGTGGTACTTACGTTTTGTTACTTTTTAACCGACTTCAAAAAAAGGAGGAGGTTCTCAATTCGTCGGGATATATTTTTTTTTTTTTTATGTATGTTCCCCGATTACTCGAAGACCACTGGACCGATTTGAAAAATTTTTTCGTTGTTCGAATGGGTATACTTTCTAGTTGGTCCCATTGTCACCACGTCAGGATCTGATGATGGGATCATGGAGAAATCAAGAGAACTCCTCAAATATTATAGGCACACCTATAGCGATTTTGGTATTTTTCACTGTAACTCATGCATTTGCTTTTGAAAAGTACTATATGGTGAAGTGGAACTGATGATGAAGACCACAGATGGCCACCGGAACTCCTTAACGGTACCTATTTCAAGGGTGGCGATAAGATATTTCGATAAAGGAAGTTGAGCGACTATGACGAAGCACATTTAGGTTTAAATATGACTATGACATTCCCGCGGCGTTGTCTGCGGCGAGCTTGAAATGTTCTATAGTTTCTTATTAATATTAAGAAGTGGAGCTACGTAACAGCATAAATAGGATCACTAAAAAGTATAAAATAAAATAAATGTTTAAAAAAACAAAAAACCGCCTTCAAAAAGCAAAAAATAACTTGTTTAAAATTATAGGTAAATAGGTCAGTCCAACTGAAGTCGGCGTCCAACAATATTTTAACCAAAAGCAGACTTCAGTTGGACTGACCTATTTACCTACCATTTTAAACAAGTTATTTTTTGCTTTTCGAAGGCGGTTTTTTGTTTTTTTTCAAAGCAATGATTAAATTTACAAAAATAAATAACCTATTTATACATAGACACATCAGTCCTTTACACACTTCAAAAATTACAATGAATACGTAAACAATGCCACAATTTTAAAAATATGAACTAAATTGCCAAAATATTTACTTTGTCATTTGATTATTTATTACATAGAGCCCCGTCGGTCGTTATCGCAGTGGAAAAAGCATCCATCACTCTCGCACTAACATACTGGTCAGAAAGTGACAGATGTCTTATCCACGTTTATCCCCATCGATAAAGACAACCACAGTAGGCCCACTGTACTCACTTGTTAATCTTTTTCTGTTACCCTCTGGCCAGTTACAGAATGCGTCGGTTTTATATAAGGTCTCAAGTTTTACACCAGTATTTAAATTGACGTTTATTTACGCAACTATGCAATATCAATTTGATTGACGCATCCAATCACGTTATGCCCAAAGCAGTAAAGAAGCTCAAGTTATTTCCAAGCCGTTTACCCATCCATAGCCTATCCACTAGCAAGGACCACAACAAAACAGATAAGCCTACAACAAAAATCTAAATAATCCATATATTTATAATTATTTGTTAAGCTTGCATTTTTTCCTTAACTATTTTAATTTATGGTGGTAATTAATGTATGAAAAAGTAAACTAAAAGTAAATAGAAAGTGCCTTTCAACCAAATTTATCCTAACGGTCTTCGCTAACGTAAAATAGCTTAACTAACAATTTCACCAAAAGATCATAACCACTTAACAGGCGATTAGAGCCTTAACAGCTGTCAAAATGTATGAACTAACAGTCGATTAACATAGATTAAATTTAACATCGTTTGGTGAAATTGGTACTAAGAGTGTTTCGAGCTAAAAACAAAAGTCAAACAAAGGTTAACGTCACTTCTAATTATTATCCGTAAGTAATTTCAGTAAACACCACGCTATCACCTTTCACAACCAAAACCAATTTCCAATAAAACCTCTTTCGCCAATAATGAAACGCTAACGTCTGAAAGGCTATGACAACTCTCGCCTATTCCTTTCTTCCTCAAAATATTCACTCATACTTCCAGGCTAATACTTGCGGATTATTTGTGCTCCTCCCATATGTATATTGCGAGAATCCTCTGCGTCTGTGATAAAGGGAATTCCTTACATTGAGCTGTCGCGAGCGTACTATGCATCAGAGATCGAATTACTTTCGCCGAGTAAAACGTCAAATAGAAGAAGATTGGGAACACTTGCGATGGCAAGGGGCAAGGGATGAGAGGCTGCGGGGAAATAGTTGAGAGGGCACAGTCATAATAATAATATAAATTGTTTATTTAAAGGCAAAAACCCCATAAAATATTCCAGTATTAAAATATATACACTAAATTAAATTAAATTAAATAAACTTTCAAAATATAGTAAGCATATCGACGGTAATAAGCGCTGTAACCCACAATGTACCTAAAATTTTTTTTTGCATTTTCGGAATCAGTTTTTTTTTCTGCGTCGAATGGTCCGGGTCTCGTGGCTCTACGACGATTAGAAAATTCTGTACAGCGTTGAAATTGTATGTATTTTTTTGACATATAGCAAAATTAATTGCTATAAGCCGCCAAAAAACAGGTCTTTATTTTGCATTTGCATTTACACCAATTCATATTTTACAAATTTTTCGAGTCCAGTAGGTTACTGCGTGCGTAAAACCATTTCCACTGTCATTTACAGCGTTTACGCGTATTGAAAAAGAAAGTGACACTACACTTACTACGTTTTCTGTAAAATATATTTAGATGATAGTGACTTACTACGTTTTAATCAGACACCATAATGTGAATACTCACAAGTTACACCAAATATGAAGTAATACGCAAAAATATTACTGACCTTTACCTCATTTCTTAAACGATTGCTTATTATTGGTCGCTTGAGTTTACCGTATTTTAAATACGCGCTCATGCTGTGTGGGTAACGGCTTACCGCCCCGATCAGTCAGTCTGAGACCGCCGTGGGATCAAGTTGTGTGTGGTGTAACGGTCTTTCACCGCGTGACAACAAAAGTTTAAAATGTAATTATATCTATTTTAATAGTAAACCAGTGCAAATAATGTGAATAGTTAATACTATACTAATGAATTCTTATTTCATTTAAATAGTAACTACTTAGTATGATAAATTCTGAGAATTAAGTGTTGCTTTACATAATTATAAGTAATTAAAACTACTTTACGAATTTTAACAATACTTTGATAATAGTTCTTAGTTTGAAGAAACGCTAGTATAGTGTCTTAAACTTTTCAGTTTGTTAAACATTGATGTTTTTAATTTTAATTGACTTTATTTCATGAGTAAGTTAACTTGTGATATTTAATTTATCATAATAATATACTTCTTTTATACGAAGTGTTTGTAGCGATGCATAATTATCGTTAAAATAAATGTATTTCTTTTTTTTCAACTAGACTTGTATTGTAAATGTTTATAAGCATGTATATATTTATATATATATATATATATGTAGATGTTCGGATGTTTATATCTAATGGAGGATTGAAAATATATTTACATACACATACAAACACATTCGTATTAATTAATTCTTTAGGATAACATTTTAAAAAAAGGATTAATAAATGTTATCTCATATTTACGTCGTTTTAATATCAATAAACTTTTTTGACATCTATCATTGAATACAATTATGATTTTTTTAAACTGCAAGCACTGCAGCATAACATAAATTTAGGCAGTGCTTAACATTCAAAGAATGGTGGTTACATCACTTACGCTTATTAGAAATCACACTGATTATTACCTTTCCATACATTTAACAAAATCATTAACAGCGTTTTATCGTATTGAAAAAAAAAGTCAGGTTGCTGTAACCGACACTAAAAAGAAACCTAGTCACTTCTGGTACATGACAGGCATATGATCTAATAGGGAATTTGAAAATACATATGTAGTATAAAAATGGCACCGATCGCTCAAATAAACAAAAAGATATGTTTTTTTTGTAAAATTTCAAAAGTTTTTTGGCTCTGGTGTAAAGTTTGATTTTGCGGGTTACAGCGTTTACGCTTTTTACCGTCGATATATAGTAGTAGTTGCATAGTAAGAAGTTTAATTTTAAGTTTAAACATTTACAAGTGTCCGTTCTCCTACCCGTGCAGCTTGAGCCAATAGTTTTTAAATACGGCACTGAAATCCTCAGATATCAGCGACAGTAGTTTATTTTTTTGAGGCTCGTAACCTCTGCCAACAAGCGACCAATCTCGACCTCAGTATGGCGAAGAAGTCCGGGAACCCCGCGCCCGCAAACATACCTTTCGCACTGCAGAAACTGGGCAATTTCAGCAGAATGCGAAAAGCATTATTATACTGCACCCTTAGCACGTTGAACGAGTGCTTACTAAAGTTAACCCAGAGCTGACAAGTGAAAAAACATAAATTACGTACATACATGATTAAAGTTTTGACATCCTTCCGTTTTACATCCATATTTTTTTGCCAGTTAATACATTCGTTCTTCGTTCACTAGCTATACCTTCGATTGTGTGGAAAAACGACCACTGGTTTACTCGAGAGTAAAATTGTGGAATAGATATACCCCTAATATCAATTCGAGCTTGGTTAAATCCACCCTAAGTTGGTAATGTGTAGCAAGTTAGGCTAGACAAGTTTCTTAACGCTAACGTAAACGATTTTCGAAAATTGACATAATAATATTATGGATTTGACGCAGGCGCTCGACACGACCATCTGTCAGCTTAAGTCAGTCGTATACAGTTATGATAACGATAACGAATGCCAATACATCTTGTCTAGGGCCTCAGAGGTATTATTCTCTTAAAAACCGGGCAAGAGCAAGTCGGACCGTAGGAGTCGGACTCGGAGTGTAGGATTCCGGCGCCGTTACTACAAACACCCCGGAACATGCTCAGTGTAGGCTTCCGAGTCCGACACTGTTACTTAACAAGAAAAAATATTTCGAAAATCAACAATTATGAACCAATTAACTTTCTATTCAAAGTTATTATGGTGTTGTTTTAGATGATTTTTAGAAGGTATTAACACTTTTGTCGCCTTTTACCTCAAGAACCTATCAAGTCTAAATTGTGATAGTTTTTGTTTTCAATTCTTTTTATGTGCTTTCATTTAAATATTTTAATTTTTTTATTACTTGTAGATTTGTCGAGGAGTGCAGGCGGACACGAAACTCTAGCGACAGTGACACTTTTCGAGTTTAATATTTCCTAGACGGAAATGGTGAAACAATACGGGTTCTTAGTTTGGCTTCGGAACCATAAAAGCGTCTTTTTGTCGGTTGAGTTAGCGGAGACAGAAGAGGGATTTTTAACCGATTCAGTACGGCGTATCATCAAATGTTTTTAACGTGGGGCGGGTGATACGCTTATATTCTATGGCATCGTCTTAATAGAACGCGATTGCGCGATCATCGCAAGTTCGCGCGACTGTTTATATGATTGTTTACATACAAACAGTCTCGCGAACTTGCGATGATCGCGCAATCGCGTTCTATTAGGACGATGCCTATGGCGTATGGCACGCCTGGCGTGTCATGAAATAATTGATCGCCGCCACAGCCAAAAGTTTTCGAAAATGGAAGACGCAACGAATCGGTTAAGCTACCGACCTATGTGTGAATTCCCGGTCTAAAATGTTGATTGTATAGGTCTACCAGAATCTCATGAAAAATTTAAAAGTAAAAAGAAATCTATTTTTATATGGCAATGTTGCCTTACGCCTGTCAATTCAAATTTCACCGCTTGTCAGGGTTTGTTATTGTTTGTTATTTTTACACAAATATAACATTAGTTATCAGGCAAATATCCTAAAAGCCCTTCGATCTCAAACGAAAAATTAATCATGTGTCCTTCAATATTTGTAAGGAAGAAGATGTAAATCAAACACAATCTTTGATTTAGTGTCGTGTGTATAAAAGACTAGTAAATGAAGCCAAATAATATTGATACTTTAAGGTCCATTGTACATTTGCAGGAACTTTACTTATCACCCCATTTGGCTTTTATGTCTGACACGCAAAAGTCTATTGAGCACCCTTAATAATTAAGTACCATTTAATTTCAGGATTACCCATTGCCACCATATGGCGAACCGTGGCTGTGTGGCATGGTTTTCATGATATTTCAATGAGGAATAAAAAAAAAAATCTCGCATCTCCTCAGAATACAACATTGATTTAAGTTAAAATTGCATAATATTGTCGCTTAGCTAACAATACCGCGTATGTCAATGATTGAACGCGAATTAAGAGTTAATTTAATATAATACAAACTTCAATTTTGACCTGTACGGTATTGTTAGCTAAGCGACGATACGTCATCGAATGTTTGAAGTAATTTTGAACTAAATCCTAATAAACATAAGTACATATTATTTGCACACGACTTTTTCAATTTAACCTACTTATTATTTATTAGGAAATATAAGTCCAAAGTTGATAAGGGTTATGTAGGTAACTAATCGTTTCTGTTGTACGCCGACGATCTGAAATTCTTTAGAAAAGTGCGATCAAATGAAGGTGCCCTACTTATTCAAGCCGATTTAAATAGACTGAACACATATTGTAAAACCAATAAATTATCCTTACCCAAGTAGCAATTGTTCCCTTAACTTGGTATTGAAGATATCTTGAAGACTAAGTATTAATTCATGCTATTGTCTTGGTTAAATTAAATTTTGTCTTAAAGATATCTATTGGAAACCTTGAAGATAGAGTTAAGTAAAAATGGGCACCGTTTTTAAGTACAAATTAAGAGAGACTTTAGACTTCTTTCAAGTAAGACAAGCCTTTTTTAAGACAGTTGTATTAATAAAGGCCTTAACTGTGTCTTCAAGAGATCTTGTATGCCAACTTAAATCAAAATTCTTGTCTTCAAGATATCTTGAATACCAAGGTAAGAATATTAGAATCAAATCGTGAAGAATTATCCTAGTCAACTGAAGATTGATTTAAAGCTACATTTACTTTAAGTAGTTAATATTAAGAAAAAATATGGCAATAATGTTTAAGAACTACAATTCTCTCACAAGGAAATATAATGGCGTAGCTTATTAAAATTATTACTTACCAAATAAGCAATAGCAGTTTCTTGTCGAAATTTACAGTCGAAAGTTCAACGCAAATTAGTTAGTCGCGTAGAATTAATATGTGGCAATGGGCGGGGCACATTGCTCGCAGGACTGACGGCCGATGGGGTCAGAAGGTTCTTGAGTGGCGTCCGCGGACCGGGAGACGAGCTGTAGGTAGGCCTCCAACAAGATGGAGTGACGACCTTGTAAAGATCGCGGGAACGCGGTGGATGCGAAAAGCACAAGACCGGTCTGAGTGGAGAGCCTTGGGGGAGGCCTATGTCCAGCAGTGGACGTCTTTCGGCTGACATGATGTAGAATTAATAGACATTGTTGTAAAATACACGGGCTTTAAAGAATGTTAAAAAATTGTATCTAAAACTTCAAATATTATTAAAACACATGAACACTTTTGTAGGTTTTCTTAAAAAAACATTTTTTTCATAGTTTGTCACATACATTTTTTTACTTAATTGATGTTTTCAATATTTATACAAAATACTTAACATGAATATACACAGAAAAATATAAATTTATAACTTCTTCACAAATATTTTTAAATGAACTTCAATCGAATATGGCGTTATAATTCAACTGAGGATCAAATAAATAAGACTTAAGGCAATGTTGATTTAGAAAAACAAATTTAAGGATGAGTTAATACTGTTTCTTCTCAACTTGTTCCTATTTAAGAGATTTATGCATTAACTCAGTCTTAAAGAAGATTTGTAGGTAAGCAAAGTTAAGAAAATATCGATATTACTCATTCTTAAGTCAATTTTCGCGATACCAATTGTACAGCAATAGGTTGCGTTGTTTTTTTTTGATTTTGGTAGTGGTTATGCAATAAGAAACCAATAACATTATTAACAAGCAACTTCCTATAAGTAATGTGAATCCTTCAATGTAACAAATAAACGTTTTATAATTTCTACCCGGTTCATATCTATATTAGGGTGTGTACAATGCCATTAAAAAAAATATTGTGACTGTAGATAGACAACATCTATGACTCGGGAACAAATATTCACGCTCATCACACAAATATCTGCCCTTACCGGGATTTGAACCCAGGACCGCTAGCTTTGTAGGCAGGGTCATTACCAACTAGGCCAACGCGTCGTATCGTAATATTCAAAATGGCGTTTAATAATGGAAAATACAAGTCGTATCGTAAACATTACGTACAGTAAATGACACTTTTAGAATTCAATATATTCTGAACGGTTTTTTTAGCACTATATTCATATTCATGTAGTTATCGACTCGACAACGAAATCCGCCATATTTTTCTAATTTGTTAACTTTTCGACTATCCATTTCGCATAATCCCGTCCTCTTAATTCTTTTAGGATTAAAAACTTACTTCTTAAGCACTTTTTTACTTCACTGGGTTAGAAAAAATACTAGTTGAGAAACTTAAGTATTCGTTAGATTTTAAGAAATCTTTAATTCTTCCAAATTCAATATTGACTTAACTTAACTATGTTAAATCAATCAAAATCAAGTAATCCTCAAGTCAATCTTCAGTAAGCATAAGATAAGAATAACCATCCTTAAAAAGGATTTTTTCTAGACGTACGTAAGGCTGACTTAATTCTCTTTGGATTTGAAAGTGACAAATAGACTAAAGTCGCCTTATTTTAAGACTACTTTGAATTAAATGCTAACTGGATTTTATGAAAACCGACTTAAATGTTCATGTCTCAGTGGAAACCTACTTTAGAAATTTTTAAGGCATATAAGATTTAGC
The DNA here is from genome assembly GCA_946894065.1 of Acleris literana. NCBI lineage: Eukaryota > Metazoa > Arthropoda > Insecta > Lepidoptera > Tortricidae > Acleris > Acleris literana. The sequence continues at coordinate 18,805,203 of OX335669.1, forward strand.
CTTAGGCTCCATGTGCTACTTGGGTAGCGTACAACAAATGTAAGCATATTGCATTTACAAGAAAACATAAAGAACTGCGTAATTCATTTAGTTTGAGCAATCACCCACTTGAAACAGTCACAAGTATACGCGATCTGGGACTAATCCTCGACAAAAAACTTACATTAGATACTCATATTGACCATGCTGTTAGGAAAGCTGTAAACAAAAAAATAGCTTAATTTACTTAATTTCCCTTTTTTCATGACATTCTGGTAGACCTATAATCTCTAAAGTGACCACTTTCACTCGCCGGTTAATAACTCTGGATTTCAGTAGCCATATCAACTACATGTTCGTTATTTAGATATAACAAATTTATATGTTTTTCTTAAAACTGTTAAACGTATAAACACGATTAGTGACCAAAACCTCGAACTTTAATTTTTTCGCATGATTTGGTTCAAAACTCTACGAACTTTAACGATGCGATGACTTCATTTAATACTTGAGAAAATCTCTGTGTTCTGCTACTATTGCAGTGCCGAACAGGGTCCACATATCATGAACATGTATACCTATGATTAGATGATTACAGCAACATCTGTAGAATGTGGAATGCAATGAATATATTGAGTATTGAGTATCAAAATTTATCCTTATTTTGATAAACTCTTTTTAAATTAATATTGTGGTTTTATAATAAACAGTTATTATATGATTTGGTGCTTACCTCAAACACAAACTATCTCCATCTCATGCTCTGCACGAGGAAGTAATAAAGTCATTCCTTTAGATTATTTCAAGGGGGGTGCACGGAGGTATTAAAGCATGGCAGCATAATATGTGGCATCTTAAATCTTACATCTTTGTTGAAATTTAATATAACCATGTACGAGATTAGTGTATTTTTTTACGAGAAGTCGGATCCTAAAACTGATTTCAGGAAACGGTAGCTGTTAAGATGGTTGCACAAAATTTAACAAATACTCGTAGAATAAAACAAATGGGTCTATGAAAGTATCGTAGAAAGCAAAAATAATGTGAGTTTTGTTTTGTTTGGCATAAAAACGTTTCCCAAACTGATTCATCTCCCAAACTTATCATATGGGCAAACGCTTTTATCCCGAAACTGTAAATTTTCAGGATTTTTATAAAACTAACCTAACCTAACCTATAGGGTTCTACAAGATGGTCCTCAAATAAATCCTGAAATATTTACAGTTTCGGAAAAAAAAGCGTTTGCCCATTTAATATGTTTGGGAAATGAATCAGTTTGAGAAACGTTTTTGAGCCAAATGAAAGGGTACCCTACTTCGGTCGTAGTGGCGTCCTCATTACTATTATTTTGTTTTCAAATAAACTAAAGTATTGTCTTGAAATCGAAGGATGATTTTTTGTTTTGCAAATTAATATAAAATTATTTCTAAAAAGTCAAATCTATTCTATGAACTTGAAGACTTACATGGTAATAGTATAGGAGATTGGCATGTTAAAGATTTTAAATTATCTAACTATAAGGAATAATTGCTTCAATTAATTACCCTTCATCTATCTCTACACTATTTGTCTTTTAATCTGTATCTACCTAAATGTTCTATTGCTACTGTTATTATATTTTAAGTAGGTATCTATTTCATTCTACTGTCCTCTACCGGATAGTTGGTATAGGGAGATTCTACATTAAATAGGACTTTTAATTGTCTGCAAAGGTTTTAATGGTCTTGACAGCAACTGCATTTAGATATTGGGTAAGGTTATTAGACTTGTTATTTGAATCCTTTAATAGTTATATGAGAGTACTTCATGATAGTTATGAACTACTCAGTTTATTAGGGCGCATTAACACGAAGTCTAAGTGCTTATTGCCTTTTTTAACTGCGTGATGTATGAATGAATGATGGAGGTATGCTTGGATGGAAGTTTGAAAGCTGTTAACTATAACTATTAAGCTGTATATAGAGACAGAGGATTTTTATTAGTAAAAAATCCTGACCTTTAATGTAACGGTTGTGGTTTTTGAAACTCTTTGGTCGCTATCTGGCCTTTAGCACGACTTTGAGTTTGAATACTGGCAGGTTGGCCGGTACGTGACAGGAGGCTGCCGTTTTGTGAAAAATCTAAATGTCGATGGAAAATATTTTATTCAAGGAGAAGATTAAAATATTGTATTTTAATTATTTGTTGTCAACTCTTACGAGTTCTACTTTAATGTTAGTGTCTACTTTTCCCCGGAATCGGGTGAGTGTTGCGTACCTCTATTTTCTATCCTTTTATCTCTATATTAAACCGCATCCTTCCATATTAACTGGTGCTTGGGTTTCCACTTACCCTAGCTTTCGCTACGCAATAGAGTGTATATCATATCATAGTTTCGACTACGTACTCTCGGAATATCATGCTATCGAATGCTCGTTGGCTCATTACTGGATCGAATATTCGCTGGGTCGAAAAGCGTAGAAACAATAAATCGTCAAATCGAAATTAAGGATTCGATTGTCATCCCATAGAAAATCTCAGAGACGAATGTTCATTGGCTCGACTGTTACTGGATCAAAAACTAGTCATAGGATTTTATTGCCCACCAAGTATTTTTATATAATGATCAAGCCACGTAACATATATTTTTTTTATCAAAATTCACCGAAGTTTTTTTTTTCCATACTGTCCGTGCGGTGTCCTTTGAACTCGATACCTCCACGCGTTCCTGAGATAAAGGGTCTTGACAGACAGACGGACAGACGGACAACAAAGTGATCCTATAAGGGTTCCGTTTTGTTTCTTTTGAGGTACGGAACCCTAAAAAGACTTGACGAATGTCGATCCTGCAGGTGATCGACCCAGTTTTGATGTGACCACTGAAAATTCGATACCTACACCACTGATCGAAACCATATAATTCTAGATTAAGTTTTGTCGATTGTACATATTTCGGCCACAAGTATTTCGATCCAGCGAATATTCATTACAATAACAGTGGAGCCAAAGAATTTTCGATACACCACTGATCGAAACTATACAATTCTAGATTACGTTTTGTCGATTGTACATGTTTCGGCCACAAGTATTTCGATCTAGCGACTATTCATTACAATAACAGTCGAGCCAACTAACATTCGATAGCATGATATTCCGAGAGTACGTAGTCGAAACTATGATATACACTCTACGCAATACGCTTTCTTTTTCCATTATTAATGTCGCAGTCACAAACACTTAGTATTCTTACAATCTAGTGAATGGGATTTTTTTACCCGGGATTCACAAGGAGCAAGTCTAGGCGAGTTTTGACTCTACAGTCATGCCGCCATACGTTATAGAGGTTTTCCCGCTTCAAGAAATTATAAATCCTGGGAATCCTAAACTAGACGTTTCCCCGCTGATAATGAAATTCCCAATCCCGGGAATCTTGGACTGAAGCTGTGAAGCTGCCCCGCTGAAAAATTCCCAATCCTGGGAATCCCGGACTGCGAACTAAGATACGTCGTGGTAACGGGAGTGAAACCTTTTCAAGGGATTTTTTCTTATTTAGCTCAATTCAGTAAATAACCCGCGACCTCGCTCCCTTCCTTTTTTCCTCGTTTCTCCCTTTTGTTAATATTATTTCGGTTCTTTCCTATTTAAATTGTTCCGACTATACTTTTGTTTTACCTTCTACCTTTAACTACCGCGACGGTAAAGTAAACGTTAAACGTCCTGCAACCAGCAGGATTGCATAGAGACGATAGCAAGCGACCAGACGGAGCTACATTGGTGCCGTGGAAACTGGGTAGGGTACTGGTGTGGGACGCGACGTGCGTTGACACAATCGCCATTTCCCACGTTCAGTCATCCCGTAATCGGGCCGGTGCAGGAGCTGATCAGGCCCAAACACTCAAGCGCCGCAAATTGTTCGTCATTATTAAATAATTAAGTCAGCTGATATGAAAAGCTTTATTAAGGCCCTGTCTTCCCGGCTCATAGAATGCTCCGGAGATCCTAGTGCTGGTAAAGGATTGGGCTAGCTATCCAGAGAAGTAATGCAGCCAGTGTCATGGGGACCAAGCCGCGAGCGGACCTGCTAGAGGGGGTGTTCTTTTTATAGTAGTGATTATTATTTATATTCTACTAATATTATAAATGTGAAAGTTTGTGTGTGTGTTTGTTACTTCTTCACGCTGCAACGGCTGGACGGATTTGGAATGGAGATAGCTTATACCCTGGATTAACACATAGGCTACTTTCATCCCGGAAAATTTAAAAGCTCCCGAGGGAATAAGTATAATCGAAATCTACGCGGACGAAGACGCGTTCAGAAGCTATTATCCACTAATCCTACTAACACGAGTATCGTACTAATCCTACTAATGCTTATCTACTCTTCATCCCGGAAAATTTAAAAGTTCCCATGGGAATAACTATAATCGAAATCTAATAATAAATAATTCCAATTGTACTAACAAATGTGAACCCATGATGATGAATAGGCATAAAGATTTATGTCCGTGTCATTTATTTTTAATAACAATAGGTAGGTAGTTGTGATTCGGTTCTTACATGATACCTGGACAATGAATGATTTTTGTAATGTTATTATGTATTTGCGGTTCAGACGCTCCGCGGCCTTAAAAAATAAGTAGGTACCACGTAAAAGGTTATTTTGTTGAGTACGTATCTCCCGGTACACAATGCCCAGGCACGGAGCAAGTCACGTACTACCCTTAGAGTTCCTGAAGTCTTTGGAGCTATCGGGAGTTTTCAGTTGGCTGGTGACCTTTTTACAGGCGTTTTTCAGCACGCTTTCCCCGCCTTAATACAGGAGGAGGAGGACGGAGGAGGAGGTTGAAAAACGCCTGTAAAAAAGGTCGTCGTGAATCAGTTTCATGTTTTTCGAAACCCTGTGATGTCAGATTTCGAATTGAAGATGACGGCCATGCTGTTTTTCGGAAAAGTCGTCATGGGCATCGTTTCTCATGTTTTCGGGGATGGAAATTTCGAAAACGATGTCGGAATCGGAATTCAAGATGGTTGCCACTACGTTTTTCGAAGGTATCGTCTTGGGTCGTCCCATTCGTTTTTTGTCAAGTTCTTCATTCGTCTCATTCTGATTTCGTCATCCATTCTTCATTTCGGTGGTAGTCTTTGTCGTCTTTGGTCATATTCGTTGCTTGTCTTTTTCTTATTCCGGGTCATTCCGCTATTAGTCTTCATATTTTTTGGTCATGATCGGTGTTAGTCTATCTCTTTTTTAGTCTCATTCGTTATTCGTCCTATCGTCTTTGGTCTTATTCTAAGTTCGTATTTTTCTTATTTGGCCTCTTTAGAAATTGATCTCATTCTTTATTGGACACATTCACTATTTGTCCCGTTTGATATTCGAAATTTGACTTGTTTTCTTTCAGGCGACTAGAATCACGCAAATTACGAAAATTATGAAATATAAAATTGTGTACTATAAGTACTTAGTCAGGGGGTTCCACTCCTTTGTACGAGCAAATTTAGCTCCTAGGTAAATAGTGATCTGGGGTTCTAGACAAAACGCTTCGATATCCGTTGTCGAAATTTGTTATCGACAAAATGTATGAAAGTGACATAAGCGTTCGCCGCATTTTTCGAACTATTGTGACAGGCACAAAGTCCGCTTGCAAAAAGAGGGGTGTTATAAGTTTGACCGCAATATGTGTCCTTCTGTCTGTCTACGTGTCTGTCTGTGGCACCGTAGCTCTTAGGTTGTATAACTAAAACGGGAATTGAGACGAAAACCGAACAAGACGAATTATGAATGGACCTAAAAACGAAAATGACTTACTGCTAATTGGACCAACAACGAATTTGTCGAAAAAAATGTGACGAGTAACGAATGAGACAAAAAAAAAAAAGACTAACACCGAATATGTCAAAAGAAGAAGAGACGAACATCGAATGAACCTGAATAAGAACAAGACAAACAACAACTATGACCCAAGCAAGATGACAATGACTAACAGCGAAAGTGACGAATGAAGAATGGATGACGAAAGCAGAATGAGACGAATTAAGAACTTGACAAAAACGAATGGGACGACCTAAGACGATACCTTTTCGAATAAGCGGTCATGGGTATCGTTTCTCATGTTTTCGCGGATAGCGAATTCGAAATAATGACAGATTCGGAATTTAAGATGGCGGCCATGATGTTTATCGAAAAAGCCGTCATGGGGTATCGTGTTTCATGTTTTCGGGGATGGCGAATTCGAAAATGATGTCAGATTCGGAATTTAAGATGGCGGCCATGATGTATTTAGAAAAAGCCGACATGGGTATTGTGTTTGCACAGACGAAAATGAAAAGAAAATAAAAAAATTGCTTAGCACGTATAATAGCTTAGGCCCTGGAATAGGACAGGGTAGCTTTTATTCCGAAAAAACATCTCATTCCTAAGGGAAATCAAATTAATCGTTAAAAGCTGTGAATTTGCTCACAAGGCGACGCCACTTTGTATGGGCGAGTAACAAAATTAAAAAAGTGAAATCTTATCTAGCCATGTGTGGTGTGTTTTTATTTTTGTTGACGTTTGTCATCTCGTAATCCTCTCAGTTTGTATTCATTGATGTGTGCGTACACAAAAGTTACTAAAGAAAGACATTTTTAGTTCTCCATATACAAAGTAGATGGTGCCAGCTCTGATTTAAAACTCTGTATCGAAGTGTTGCCTTGGTGTGGTCAAAATCACTGGGTGGTCAAGCGATTTTCCCTATACAGCGCTATATTTCGTTTTCGGTTCGGATAGGACAAACTCATATTATTTATCCTTGTAAGATCAAATTCTGAAGTCCACGCAGACGAAGTCGCGGGCAGAAGCTAGTCTTTTATATTTGAGTGGCTTAGTTTAATTTTAATTTTAATACGTTTAGTTTTAATTTTTAATCGAATTAATGTTGAATTCTGTACTTAAGGGATAGCCCTTTTGAACCTTGTTTGGACGTGGCAGCATATGTGGCGTCTGGTAGCTGCCATATTGAATTTCGATTGCTGTAATATCTGTATTGACACTCACAAGATTAAGACGAATCGATTGACATAAGAATCATTAAAGTCCACGCGTTTAGTTTCTAGAGCGCCACAAAGGAACAAATATACATACATACATTGACTGATAAACACATTACTCCTCCTTCGATAGTCAAGTAATGACTTTAGGATCAACCCCGGGCAACCAACCCAAGTCTATTCTTCTCAGGCTTATGTCGAATTTCACCAACTACTTAAAGTGTGAACAGCTGCAAAATGTATGAACTAACCGTCGATTAACATTGATTAGTAACACTTATCAACGTTTGGTGAAATTGGTACTTAGCCTAATTGACATTGTTATATCATTTTTTTTAATTTGGCTACTATTACTGTCCAGTAAATAGACCTATCATAACTTTGACGATACGATAACATGTCAAAAGAAATTAGGTTTAACCCGAGTAGAATAGAGACCCAGTTCACTTGTCATCAACCACCCACCAACAAGTTAAAGTACATTAATTTAAATGTTCTTTTCCTTCTCTTTTACAACCTTAATCACAACAACATTCAAAACGAATAAGTATAATTATGGTCCCCTATCTAGTATAGTAATCATCATTTATAAAGTCGAGCGGATTGTATAAATTCGATGTCGCGCGTGCATCAAATCTTCGCTAACTCATACCATATTTCGAAATGAACTTGTATCATCGTCGCTTTTATCGCTGTGGATAAAAAATCCGTCATTTTCTGACAAGTGTATAAATTCGGTAGTGATTAATACTTTATTCACATTTATCAATAATTTTATTGCCGTTCCGTTTTGATATTAACTGTTAAATTTCACCTCACCTGGATTTGCGTTTTCAAATTTCAAACGAATAACTGACGCTAACGCAGGGCTTGGGAATGGTTCGAAAAATACCGCTTAATTATGGTTCTCAAAAACGCTCGCTCGGAGCGGAATCGATTCGCGAGCGTATGATCGCTGGGGTTAACCTGGTATTTTTGGTTTTTGATTCTTCTTGCATTTGGATGGTGTGGCGACTAAAATGATAAGGCCGGCTTGACTTCAAGCTAAACATGTAAAAATTTAACTAAAGAGCTAGCTTATAGGGTAGGAAAGACAAGAAAACGATAGCGGTGCCAACAAAGTGGCGGGCAAAATTAACCATTACTTCGAGCAGGAATAGTTTTATATAGGCTCTTTGATCAGAACCAAAATAATGTCGATTCTCAAGCGGAATCGAAATGAAAATGCCCTGTTTGAGATGTATGGAGTTTCTGACGAGCTGGATAAAAAGGTTTCCGAGCCCTGCGCTAACGTCCGATACCTCGAACACAAACTTTTCCATTAATCGAGTAAGTAACATTAACGTATTGTCATCGACAAAATACATAACCCTGTATCCTGGCCTAACCAATTTTCTCGTCATCACTTAACCAGCTAGCAGCGGGTTGGTTAAATTAATTCAAATGTGTGAGGTGTCTCGCGTGCGTAAATCACTGCCGGCGCGCCCCGAATAATTAAAATGAAACCCGCCCTAACCCAGATTCGTCGAAGTTGCCGGTGTCATTTAAACAGTAAATAATAGAAGAAAATTAAATACGCAATTTGGATTAAACAGCATTTTTTTAACGACTTTATTAAGATCTGTTAAGAGGATTGACGGAGAACTTCGTAAGAGGCATTTAACGTATGCTCCGCATTAGTTTGAGATATGAATGGCCACTGGCTGCCTACATCAACTGCGCTATTTAGGGTTCAAAAGTCAAACTAGGAACCGTTATATTTCCGCGATGTCCGTCTGTCCGTCTGCCTCTTAGTACTACAAAGCTGTAATAGGGCATATTTATGCATTCGTTAGGATTTAGAACCTTACACTGAGGATGGTCCATCATGCCCATGTCCGGTTTTTTAAATTAAAATTGTTGATCAACTGGCTGAGGTTGAGTTTAGAAATGGCATACCTTGCTCATACCCTTTCATTTCTTATGTCATAACTCAATAGCGACATAGGATATAGGCCTATGTCCAGAAATGGACAGCCCAATAGTAATAATATGTAATCTTGTTTTAAGTTATAAGTAAGATGTGAAATAATATGATTTATATAAAATAATGTTATAAATAATTCATGTCCAATGTACTCTATTGGAAATAAATGGCTTTAATAAAAAAAAACTCAATATCGAAACTATTACGTATTATGAAATAAAGACATGTGTACCTATTTAAAATATCATTAGGACCAAGTAGCGTTTCTACCAAAGGTATTTAAGAATCAGGATACAGTTAGACAAGATTGCGAGGCAAAGAAACACGGAAATAAATGTAGTTTATTAAAAATGAACTTGATGACGCGATTGGTCGAGGTGGTACGAGTAGTGACACCTATCTAGTGACCCCGCCGTTTCTAAAGCTAGCGTTTCCGAATTTGATTCCCGAAAAGGGCGAATATTTATACGATAAGCGAGAGTGTTTTCTATGTATTTATGTAAGGGATAAGTTCGCCTTTGTAAATTCTTATTCTGTAAATATTGTATTTAAATTTCTGTGTTTTTTACACTAAAGTGTTTTTATACATACATAACTTATCTTATCTTATATTATCTTACAGATGGGCCCTTTTCACATACACTTCGACGCCTTTAGGATATTTTGTGCAATTACCTTCTTACGGCTGGCTTAGGTGTTCGAATGTGTAGGTTTCCTAGGTTTCCAGGCAGGTAAGAGCATCAGGTAAAGTACTTCAGTTAGAAAAACTCATTGGTATATGGTGACCGCGGGGGTTCGACCTCAAAAACATACGATCACGAGTCGACCCCCTAACCCACTAGGCCACCGACGCTCTTAGTTTGGGACTAGATTAATTTGTGTGAGATTGGCCCTTGATAGGTTATGTTATAATTTATTTGGACTAAGAGAGGTTAAAAAAAATAAAACCTTATAATGGCGTGCCTCTCAAACCAACATTTGTTTGGTTAAGCCTTCTCATAGTAGCTTGTTAATTAAGTTAAGTATAGAAATTACCTCTGTTCCAGGAAATTAACCCACAATGTAGCAGAAATTAACTAGAAGTGGAATAAAGCTTCCGAAACAAACATTCAACAAGTCCGTACATTATACAGTTTGACGGCATCTCTTCCCGCGAGGCTAGCCTGGTCACTTCTATTACAATTTTATCTTTTCCCTGTGGATTTCTATGAGATAACAGACTTAACTATTTGAAATCATTTGTAACTCTAAGAAACACGATACGAGTTTCTTGGGAATTTTCAGTTTTGAATTCATTTTTTGAGTGTAAAGAAAGTAAAAACTATGTTCCTTACAACTACAATTTGAAGCCTATTTTATGCGAAGGAGGCGCATTCAAGACCCTTGCTACTTTAACACATTGGCTGCCATGAAGCGCTTCGCACTACGCTCGTAGGCGATCCCAGAGTTTTTTTTCTATTTGTAGCGAAAACTACCTTCAAACAGAGAATTCGACTAGCGGGTTGCAAGCGTTTAATGTGTTAACTGCAAAAAAGTTCTGCAAATAAGAAAAGCGAGTGTGAGTAAGATTAGAGTGGTACAAAGTTGTTTCTACTCGACGGCCAGACGGGGCGGCAATGCCTCTCTGAAACAAACCTAAAACTGCCGGGTATGATATACTGGAGACTTTCAAAACTGAAAACAGTAAGTAGGAAAAGGATATTTAAGCTGGTTTACGAACATAACAATGCCTACCGCAAAAAACTACTAAGGGCCGACTTCACCAAAAATTAAACGGACGATTAAGTCTTAATCAGCTGTTAATCAATAGATTTGACACCCGTTAAACCGCTAATACTCCGTTTAATTGTTGGTGAACTCGGCCCTAAGTAAGGTCTGTTCATCCTTACTTGTCTTATATAGTAAACAACTTTCTAACCTCGAAATGAACCTTTTTTTGGCTAAAACAGCACTTTTATCGTAAATAAAGTAAAACGAGTTAACATTTTGGACATCACTTGGCCAATGTATTGTCTGTCATTGCTTTATTTTGTTTAAAATTGCTGTTTTAGCCAAGAACGGTTCATTTTGGGGTTAGAAAGTTGTTTACTATATAAGACAACTAAGAATGAACAGACCTTATAGTGTAATGACGGCACATTGGTATTGTGAGCGGAATTCATAGGTTGTTTTTTTTTAGTGTTATTTGCGATTCCCGTGTGGCTGCCGGGTTAGAATAGTGCCACTCCATGTCTTTCCGTGGATGTCGGAAGAGGCGACTAATGGCCTGTTGTTTGATCGGTAGTTAAACTACCTAATGGTCAAAAAACGTTACTAATGGTTAAAATCTCAAGGAAATGTGTCATATTTTCCATTCTTTTTTCGAATTATAACAATTAATTAGTTTAACTACTGATCAAACAACAGGACCTAAGGGAATAAAAGCTTATAGTACTGTTAGGCGATGGGCTTGCAACCTGTCACTAATACACGGGTAAAAATCTTAGCCTAATTGTGCCAAATGTAGTTACAGAATTATCAATAAATTTTTAGAGTTGTTGGTAATTGACAACAATGCATATGTGCTAAAGTAGTAAAATAAAATACCATTTGTAGAATTTACACTGCTGATTACATTAAAAATATTTTTGTTTTTTTTTATGCAGTAGTTATTTTTATATTTAGGAAAAACAGTAAAAAAAGTTGGATTGTGAATGTTAGGAATACACTTATAGTGCCTTTAGTCCATTTATTACCACAGGAATTGAAAAAAATAATTATACAACTGTCATGTCAATTTTTCATCTGTCTGACGGAGTACTTGATTCTAACGACACGCTTTCAATTCTCGTAATACTATTGTTTTGATATACGCTATTTAAAATAAAAGTGACTAACGGATTTGTAAAAACGGATAGCCGCAATCTGCCCAAAGTCGACGAATTTATGTTGTTACGAGTGTTATGGTTGACAAGTGACATGACATGACACTCAGTTCTATTTCTGATTGAAGTTACTTTTTTTATTTTATATCATGCTAAGATCACGACATCAGTATTACTAACTTTGTATATACGGTCTTTTTAATGACTATTTCTTTAATAATTTATTAACGACGAATTTAAGTTGAATAAAGAAAAACCGAGAACCACGGGTAGTCCAATTTTTAACCAGCTATTATAAACGCAAATTTAATGTTGTCTATTCTGTCGCTCTGCCTACCCCACTTGGGAATGAAGGCGTGAAGGTATGTAGGCATGTATTTGCGATTTTTGTTATCTACTCGTATACGTATAAGTAATTTGTAATCGTAAGTGACGATCGCTCTCAGAATCAGCTAATGACGATTAAGTCGTTCCTTAGTGAAGATTTTCCATACACAAGTTTGAAAAATAAACTATGTACAGTTGTTACAGGTGAATAACGCAAAGTTTTTGTAAGTTGCGCAAGCTGTGGGCCTATTATGGTCGTGTTTCTTGATGTGGATAAACGTGGATAAAGCATCTGTCACTTTCTGACCAGTTTGTAAGTGCGATAGTGACGGATGCTTTATACACGTTTATTTGTTTGTCCACCGGAATAAAGGCAACCATAATACGGGCCCTGGAGTAACATATATTTATGGATACAATTAGCTTAATTAAGGATACAATTTATCTATTTAATCATGCAAATTATTAATACTCTCTGTTGGTAATCCATATTAATGAAATATATCACAAATTTTATAATATCAAATTATTAATAAACTGGGAATTTCGAAGTTAAAGCAAACACGAGGAGAAGTAGGCGGATTTATCTACCTAAATTTAGCTTAATCAAATATAGGTAAAAAACTTAAGTAAAGCTGCTCTTGCATGTAGTTGTAACACATCTGTATAGACCATTCGACATTCTATATTTGAAATTTGACGTAAATTCAATATAAGTTTTTTACACAACTAAGTTAATTAATAATAATAATATTAATAATAATAATAATAATACACACAGAAGGAGACTGGATGCGTGCTGTTGAACACTCGTGTGAGGCTATTGAACCAATGGGGCCTATTACCATCTGCCCCGAAGACGTCAGTTGTGCAATTCGAATGGCTCAGAACTGGAAAAGTCCTGGGCCGGACGGATTGCACAACTTCTGGATTAAATGGTTCAAAGCCTCACATGAATGTTTAGCAACGCAATTCCAAAATTCCCTTGAGCTCGGTTCCTTGCCACCTTTATTAACAACTGGTGTCACCTTCCTGCTCCACAAGTCTGGTAGTACCGCGGAACCAAAAAACTACCGACCCATTACATGCTTGCCTACCATCTACAAGCTCCTTACATCCATTTTGAGCACAAAATTAAATGCACATTTTATTGCAAATAGTGTTTTGGCCACTGCTCAAAATGGATGTAAGGTTGGGTCCCGCGGTACTAAGGAGCTCCTCCTCATAGACATGGCCATTTGCCAGCAAGTCAGACGAAGCAAGGCGGCCCTTTCGGCTGCTTGGATTGACTACAAGAAGGCTTATGATTCGGTGCCTCACTCATGGCTCGAAAGGATCTTAGAGTTGTATAAAGTTGATGCAACTTTGAGGTCCTTTTTAGGTGTGTGTATGAGGCAGTGGGTCACAGTCCTTCGTCAACCAGGTGCTCGAGATGTCCCCTCTGATTCGCCTAGCTTGATAAAGATTGAAAGAGGCATCTTCCAGGGTGACAGTCTGAGTCCTTTGTGGTTTTGCCTAGCCTTGAATCCCCTCAGCTCTATGCTGACGGATTCTGGGCTTGGCTATCGACTTCGCAGAGAAGCTGAAGTCATTTCTCACTTATTGTTCATGAATGACCTCAAACTGTTTGCATCGAAGCGCCAAGATCTTATCGCATTATTGAAAATCACACAAGAGTTCAGTAATGCGATCAAGATGGAATTCGGTGTAGATAAGTGTGCGGTCATGCATGTTCAACGAGGGAAAGTTGTAAATTCGTCGAATTTGCAGCTTTCTGAGACAATGACTCTCAGATCTCTCTCTGAAGTTGAAACCTACAAATATCTTGGTATGTCACAGTCTTTGGATATTGTGGACGGCGATGTCAAGCAGTCAGTGAAGGAGCGCTTCTTCTGTCGCTTGACAAAAGTTCTTAATAGTCTTTTGTCAGGTGGCAATAAGGTGCGCGCCTTAAATGGCTGGGTGATGCCGCTGCTCAGATACTCCTTTGGCATACTAAGGTGGACTCAGACTGAGCTGGACGCCCTGGATAGGAGGGTCCGTCTACTGCTTAAATCACATCGCATGTTGCACCCACGCTCATCTGTTATGAGATTGTACATCCCGAGGAAATGTGGAGGACGAGGCATGTTAAATGCTAAGAATCTCCACAACCACGAGGTGTGCAATCTCAGGGATTATTTCCTTAGCAATGAGTGTGGGATGCATCGTGATGTGGTTGCAGTAGACAAGAGCCTCACGCCTCTTTCCTTGGCAAACGAGAACTGGCGCAAACCAACGGTGTTGAGCACTGAAGATCGCAAGAACGTATGGAAGAGCAAGGAGCTAAACGGACGCTTCTACCGGGCCCTAACAAGGCCCGACGTAGACTTTTTAGCGTCTGTGAACTGGCTACGATTTGGTGACCTCTTCGGGGAAACCGAAGGTTTTGTCTGTGCAATTGCTGACGAGGTCATAATGACGAACAATTACCGGAAATATATTCTGAGGGATGGCACGGTTGACATTTGTCGAGCATGCCGTTGCCCCGGCGAGTCCCTCAGACATATAATTCCCGGTTGTTCGCATTTGGCCAACGGCGAGTACTTGCACAGACATAACCTCGTAGCCAAGATCATCCATCAGCAACTTGCTCTTCAATATGGTCTTGTAGAGTCTGAAGTGCCGTACTATAAGTACGCACCGGCGCCAGTTCTCGAAAATGGTCGTGCTACGCTCTATTGGGATCGATCTGTCATCACGGACAGGACTATTGTTGCCAATAAGCCTGATATCGTGTTGACAGATCGATCTCAACGCCGGGCAGTGCTCGTCGACATCACCATCCCGTATGACGAGAACCTTGTGAAGGCCGAGAAGGACAAATTCAGCAAGTACCTTGACTTGGCTCACGAGGTGACCGCCATGTGGGATGTTGACTCAACGATCATTGTCCCGATAGTTGTTTCGGCAAACGGTCTTATAGCGAAGAGTCTCGACCAACACCTCAAGAGACTCTCGCTAGATGGCTGGATCAAAGGCCAGATACAGAAGGCAGTACTCCTCGACACGGCACGTATTGTGAGGAGGTTCCTCTCTCTGCAGCCCTAACCACCGGTAGCTTGAGCCTTGCCCCGCTGCCGGCGGCACTCGTAGGTTAGGTTTTTTATAATGTCTATTTTTTGTATTAGTATTGTTATTTTACTTTTATATTTGAATATTTGTTATAAAAAACCTAATGTACAGAAAATTAAATAAATATCTAGAGTAATAATAATAAATTTTATTTTAGGCAACGAGGCCCATAGTTACAAATACCTTATAGACTAACATACATAACAATATAAAACTTAAAACTAACACCGAGGTGACAGAACAGCGGGTATCTGTTTTGCCAAAATTGGCGTGATGGTCGCTGCCGGTAGGTTGCCCCGAAACCGCCGGAACACGACACCTTTCGGCCAGAAGTCAGGTCACTCGACGGTTCCCAGCATAAACCGCGGCACGCGCACTACAAACGAACTGAAGTGCACGTAGCGAAGCGACCGCAGCTGAAACACCGTCAGGCTGCATCCAACCTTCTGACGAACGTACTCCACCACGTCGTCTACTGTTGCGGAGTGGTGCAAAGGGAGGTTTACTTAAGTTTTTTACCTATACCCACTTTATCAATGAGAGACAAACTCATAAGTTTTCTTCGTTCTTTGGTAACATAATCACACATCATAAGGATCAGTTTACTGGCGTTTACTAAAACAATTAATTACTTCTGATACTAATGGCAAAGAAGTTAAACTAAATGTAGATTCCCGTTCCACAAACATGGCTCGCACCACGCAAGCACGCGGAGCATTATTCATGAAATGAAAACTTTGCTGTTTACGAGAGAAATATCGCCTGCATTTATATTATATCTTGGCTTGCCGCGGTGCCGTGAAATTATAATTTCCATTAACACATTCAATACCTCGCTCGAAATTTTCATGTAAAATGGACTAGACGTTTGAGCTCTGGGCGTTGAAATCGGTAACTATGCCACATTTATTTTGCTAAGACTTAACAGTAGAGCATAAGTGTGGCTAAATTATTTTGACTGCATTAGTTTAAATATGAAGATATTTCAAGTGGAAATTCACGCTGGATAAGTTATTATACTTATACTTGGCCATATTTGGCTAATTTTGACAGTGCCCGTATTTAATTTTATAGTTTTATGCACCTTAAATTTAAATTACTTGCCTTTTTAAATGTACACGAAATATTTTAGTCTTGGCACGTCAAGCAGTCACGTTTTTATTGTTTCAACCGCTTTTGATATTATTTATTGTTTTTTTTTATTGTTACGGGTTTAAAACCCGTTATATGCAACCTATGGTGGTAACGTTGCAAATTTTTGACCGTTTTACTTTTTTCGTAATTATAAAATTATGTAAAAGTTTAAAATTATTTGAAAACAACTTCAATCGACATCTGAGCATTTTATTCTACTTCATTTTATTAATTATTAGAGATCAGAAGAAAAGACGTTCTCAGCTCGTGTTTGTAAGAGGCCTTTAAAACATCGTTAGTTTTTTTTTTCATGGAATGCAACACTAGCATACTGACAGCTCCTGGCTTTTTTTCTATTTGCAATCTCTCCTAAATAAGGACTAAGATAAAATACCTCTAAGAGTCGAATTTTCCAGTCCAATCAAGTTATGTAACAACTAAATTTATCGTATTCCTTTTCTTTGTCATATAAAGGAAAAAGACAACTAAATCCACAGGAAGGGTTATCTGAAGATTAAAAAAATCACCTAAGAGATTTCACTTAAGTTACTGTCAGCTCATTGCTTTGGTTTATCTAGTTATTTATTTACCTTTATTGCACAAAAATACAAAATTGAGTACAAAAGGTGAACTTAATACCTACTGGCATTCTCTACCAATTGACCTTTGGGAAAATCATTTTTTTTTGTTTAATCTGTTTTAGTGGCTCTATTGTACTCGGAGAAATCATATTAATTTTAACATGTTATCATATCGTCAACATCATGATAGCTCTTACGTAAGAGCAACGGCGGCCGAGTTAAAAACAATACGATAACATGTCAAAAGCCATATGGTTTTATCGAGTAGAATTGGAGCTCCAATATTTTTTTGAGGATTAAAAGATACACATCCATGCAAATAAATACTTGGAAAATGATAGACGCTAATACCGGATTTCCTATTCCACCCAAAACTGTGACTTATCGCCGTTCACCTTACCAAATGCTCAATTATTGGGAATTGACGACGCCCAGGGCGCATTGCGACGATTCCGCGAGGCGAGCCGTTTTGACAGCAAACTAATGCGCTGCCACTTTTCAGAAGAACCCGGAAAGCAAACTACAGTTAGGAAAATACAGAGTTTGCGTACAATACTGAAATAACTTTTTACTGCTCTGTAACATTTTTGGAGCACGACCTCTACTTCTTCTTCTCTGTCTTTCTCAATCTCATGGATGTAAGCCTCCTTCAGTTTTTTACATTCTCTTTTTTTTTCTTTATGCTGACTCAATCTAGCCACTCTCTTCAGATCATGATATCAACGCATCTATGATCTGCCTGTTAGGCACTTTTCTCCCGTATCTTTTAATGCAACTGCTTGCGTTATGAACCGTGCTTGCGAGTGACAAGGGCAGCCCAAGACATATGAACTGCAAATCATTCGTCAGTGAGACACATGGCATGTTCATTTAGGGTAGAAATGTACGCTGGCAGAACCAAATGAAGCCGAAATGAAACCGCCAGCAGACTGACCGAACTGAAGGTAGACCGGCAACTGCTGAATGCATGTAGCATAGATAGGTCCGATAGTTGTAGAGAGCTTTGGGAAAGGGTTAAAACAGTAGATGTACAGTTTATGTTGATGATTGTATATTTTCATAGTATCGGCCTATTTATTTCCGAAATTGATATATTTACATCTAAACCTATTATTTTAGGCAATGAATCATCAGGGCCATATTAATTAAACTCTTTGTCGTCTTAGCCGAGATGAACATCTCAAGACACATCAGAAATTATAGATTCTATGACGACGTTTACTTTGGCGTATCTTGACCACCCAAGATCAGTTTATTATTACAGCCCTTAGTGACTGACAGATAACGTTTGGTCTAAACTATATACTTACCTAGTATAGTCTTGTAAAAAAAATGTATTTCAGTAGCAATGAAATTCTACGCATATGAAGCCGTAGGAATTTCAGTGATTTCTTTTTAATCTTAAGTATTGCTAGATTCCATAACAAATTCTTGGGACTACAGTTTAAAGGAATTGCTTCTGGGACAGGACGGCAGAGTGACACAGGATTCAGTAAACCACGTAGAATTCACTGAGAGAGATGTACTGCTGTGTTGCTAAATTACCTGTGCCATGTTTGATCATTGTGTCTGGTAAGAAACTTATTGCTTTCGACATAGAATTTGCGTTTTATAATTCGAACAAACCCTTTCACTTTTCAGCATGAGGTCACTAATGATGAAAAGTTAAGAAGGAAAAACTGTTTTATAGATATTAAATGTACTTTTGGTCGCACAATAGGAAGGTATTGTATTAAAGATTCAGGAAAGGAGCTTATTTCTAGAGCGTAAAAGTGTTTTCATGTATAATCTGTATTCTAAGTACAAAGCTGCTTAGCAACTGAAAATTAATGCATATTTTTGTGATATACTCACCTTTTATGTTTATTTTTATTGGCTACGTAGGAATACGGTTTCTTAATGGTACAGTTGGCTATAAAAATATAGGAGCGTCCGAAGCTCCATAAAATGTCCACACGACTCTATTGTTATGGTAGCAAGGCCGTATACATGTACATTTTTAAACTTTAGACGCAATCATACTGTTGTAGTTGACTGTTGTACTAAATAGTTAGGATTTACCGCAAGAATTACGATTTTAAATCATTTTATTGTTTATAACCAACAGTTTGTTAATTTATGTCACCTACGTTTTTAGAAATACACTTTGACTATATATAGGAGGTATGTTTAATCGTTTGGGTTTTGTAATAATTATAGGTATTCATGATCTTGTAAAATCAGGAATCTAGAAATAAAGTGATTGTAGGCAAGAAAAATGCCGTCTGGCAATGAAAAAGTAGTATTTTAATTATTTTGTTTCTTACAATGACTACTATAGATTGCATGCAACTTTAGCCCACTCGTTTTTTTATATTGACTTCGCTTAAATTTATAAGTAACTGTGTTGCACAACATTGGAAAACTATTTACTAATCCAGAAATATCGACGACTTCCAAGATAAGTAAGACAAAAACCCTTGCGAGCAAAATGGCAGCAGAAATCAGCTTCCTATAATACAGTCTACGTATGCAATGTTTCATCAAGATTTAGTCATTGAACCGCGAAAGTGGAACGACAAAACCATTAATTTCTAGCCAAATACCGTTATTAGCATGAATTCCAGACATTAAGGCGTACTGGGATACAAAATACCTACCGTGTAAGGGTAGGAGCAAGGAAAACTTGAACCTTATCTTGTTTTCGATTCTTGAATTAAATATCACACGTTACCATACCTGTGTATGATTGAATGTGTGCACGCTTACACACTCTAGGGCCCGTATTTTGGGTCCAACATCACGGTCATGTCATGGTCATGGAGGGTGTTCCGCCACCCTATTACCAGGAGTTCAGAACCTGAAAGATCTCTTTGTACCAAAATCTATAAGAAAGATACGATTCGCATTTAAGAAACAAAATCGTAGTTTTAATATAGGCACGTAGTGAAAAAGCGATTGCTACATAGAGGGCAAAATCATCATCATCATCATCATGTCAGCCGAAAGACGTCCACTGCTGGACATAGGCCTCCCCCAAGGCTCTCCACTCAGACCGATCTTGTGCTTTTCGCATCCACCGCGTTCCCGCGATCTTTACAAGGTCGTCACTCCATCTTGTTGGAGGCCTTCCTACTGCTCCTCTCCCCGTCCGCGGACGCCACTCAAGAACCTTCTGACCCCATCGGCTATCAGTCCTGCGAGCAATGTGCCCCGCCCACTGCCACTTAAGTTTGGCTATTCTTCGGGCTATGTCGGTAACCTTAGTTCTACTGCGGATATCATCATTTCTGATTCTATCACGCAGAGAAACCCCGAGCATAGCCCTCTCCATAGCCCTCTGAGTGACTTTGAGCTTCCTTATAAGGCCTTCCTTGTTAGCGCCCACGTCTCAGATCCGTAAGTCATCACTGGCAACACACACTGGTCAAAGACTTTTGACTTCAGACACTGCGGTAATTTGGACGAAAAGGTGCTACGAAGCTTCCCGAACGCTGCCCATCCGAGTCGGATTCGACGAGTGACCTCTTTCTCAAAGTTGGACCTACCTAACTGGACCGTTTGTCCCAGGTAAATATAGTCGTCAACAACTTCGAGCGCAGAGCCTCCGACTATCACGGGAGTTGGCGCGACATGGACGTTGGACATGACTTTCGTCTTGTCCATGTTCATCCTCAAGCCAACTCGGTCGGAAACTCCACTGAGGTCAGCGAGCATTGCACTGAGGTCCTCCATGGTCTCAGCCATGACTACGATATCGTCAGCGAATCGAAGGTGAGTGATGTACTCGCCATTTATGTTGATGCCTCGTCCTTTCCAGACCAGAACCTTAAAAGCATCCTCCAATGCAGCGGTGAACAGCTTCGGAGAGATCACATCTTCGTGCTCTGGTCCTGTAGTCGGACACTTTAACACTTCGATATATCGGTAGTCAACTTGGCACCGCTGGAGAGACTGTAGTACAGCTCAGGTCTCGATCGAATCGAAGGCTTTCTCGTAGTCCACAAATGCAAGGCAAAGGGGGAGGTTATACTCTTCGGTCTTCTGTATAACCTGCCGCAACGCATGTATGTGGTCTACGGTACTATAGCCTTTTCGGAAACCGGCTTGTTCGGGAGGCTGAAAATCGTCAAACCTGCGCGCGAGACGATTTGTGATGACCCTCGAAAACAGCTTGTAAACATGGCTCAGAAGTGAGATGGGTCTATAGTTCTTCAACAAAGTTTTATTACCTTTCTTGAAGAAGAGAACCACCACACTTCTGTTCCATGCTTTCGGCGTTCTCCCTTCGTGGAGGGCAAAATACCTTGAATATAATTCTACACAAAGGAGACTTAATTTTATTTTTGGAAATAATAAATTCTGCATGCATTTTGGCAGATTTTTGTTATTTTGTTTTTATTAATTGGGAAGGAACTGGACATAAATTCAAAAAAAAATTTTTTTTTTAATGATACAGGTCGAAAGAGTTATTGATAAAAACTCTTAAGTTTTATGGTGTACCTACACATGTTTTGTTTTGGTGGTGCTGAGGTAAAAATATACTAAAAAGGTTATGCGAAAAATGAAATGAAAATGACATGAAAAATAATTTATTTAGCACATAAAAAAACAGTTCACAAACATAAACATATCTTAACCTTTTATTATGGCCAAAACGGTCTCCGCTCAGCTATATGCCCCTGAATGTTGTGACATTCAGTGACGCTGGTATTTAGTATATTTTCAGTTTCACCACAGCAACACCTGATTCGATTTGTCTTAAAATAAGGCATGATTTTTTGACATTTTTGACCGGTTCAATTTCCGATCAAGATAGACAAATTTCTTAAAATTCCATGAATGCATTATTTATTGTTTTCAACGGGTCCATATTGGCTCACCTAATTATTTTTACTCATAACGACTCATAAGTCCTAATTATCGCAACTCCTAACGTATTTATTTCAGCAACTGTTACATTTTCAGGATTTTTATAAATCAAACCTAACCTAACCTTGTCTTATCTACACATTGAATATTTCAGAACTTCTGAAAAGTTTACGGTTCCAGCGGTATAAAAAATTCATTTTCGGAGTTCCGATAATAGGAGTTGCAATTTTAGTTGAACTTTGGCGCTCCCGTTTTCAACAATAAAAGTAGTAAATCTCCTTTAAATAAAATTTGCTCTTTTTAGCATTCAATGTACGTGCCCACCATGTGGCGCTCGTTTTTACACCCTGTATTATCTACTGACTCCAATGGCTGGATAACGGTAAGACGGTTAGACGGCAGACGGTAAGATGGAAATAACAAATCTGTATAGGTTCCTTGTTTGACTTGGTATCCCAAAAAACGTTAAAAGTTTCCAAAAAATGTTAGTCTCCAAATCCACAGCATAGGGCTACCAATTTATATAAATCACCAAACTTGCAAATCTCTGGAAAAACTTGCTTTATTCAAATCCCGACGAGTCAGTCAGTTCGCATCGGGTAAACAAGTTTTATCACATCCATCGCAACTTCCTGATACTAAACTTAACCACTCAACAACTCGCCTATTGAAGAAATATCGAGCGCAAATCTCCGTTGGAGCGTGGGCCGTGTCAAAATACCCGGGATTTATTCACCTTAATAATCTGGTTACAATAGGACGTGGAATATATATATTTTTTGTGTGTAAATAGTAATTGCTTTCTCACGTAAGTGCGAGCTAAATTTAACGATGACGCGGTCATCTAGTTGGTATTGAGGAAAGAGTATGGCGATATTTTTCCCGCAATATTTTTTTTGGCATAATCTTTTCGTTCGCTAAATTTATCAATCAAATTTTTTTCAGTAGCTTATTTTACCGAAGATATTTTCTCTCAGCAGAAGTAATTCCACTATCATAATTTTCCCAATCTGTATTTCTTGAATAGTTATATATTTCCACAGAGTTGACGGAGCTCCCCTGGCGCAGAGCTCCTATTTCTGGGTGGTCTCACCCTTCGGCCCTGCTGCAAAACTAACATCACCTAATTCTACCTACCTATTTCGGAATAATTACAACGGGGAAATTTTCGAAAAATCCAGGATATGAGACCAGGAAAAATTAAGTATGGGGATAAATACGATTGGGTAAAATCACGAATGGGAAAAACGCGACTGGAAAAATTACTACGCCGAATAATATATTACGTAAAACAGATTGATACACCCTGAGGAAGCCTACGGTCCGGGGTATGCGAAGTTTGTGTGTGTTCGTTTGCTACTCCTTCACGCTGCAACGGCCGAACTGATGAAATTTGAAATGGAGATAGTTTATACCCTGGATTAACACATACTTTTCAACCCGGAAATATTAAAAGTTCTCTAGAGAAAAACGATAATCGAAATCGACAAGGACGAAGACGCGGACGAAAGCTAGTATATTTTCCTTAACAATACATGTTTCCAAGACTCGTATTTACAAGGCAGTTCACGTGCACATATATTTTCAGTGTTCCGATCTCTTTATAGATAAAACAATAAAAGTGCAGCGTGAAATATGTTTAGTGGTTTTCTGCACTCGCAATAGTTATTTATTTTATGTCGAACTTAAACTAATTTACTGCAGGTGCACTACACATTACAATATATTCACACTATTTACACTAGATGTTTGATAGCAAAAGTTATTTAAAAAAACTAGAAAGAGCATGTTCAGTGTCGGATTCCGACGCCATTTATGTAAACACAAAAAACTATCTCGAAAAACAACAAGTATGAACTGACTTTCTATCAAAAGTTATTTGGTTCCGTCTTAGATGATTTTTAGGAGATATAAACGCTTTACTGCTTTACTTGTATAGAAGGTACCCAAAACAAACATTTTAAGATTTTATATTACAACTTTGTCGACGTAATCAATTAGGGATATAGGTATAACTTGGCGAAAAAACAGTTTTGTAGTACCCAAAGTCTCTGATTTAAACCGCGGACAGACGGATAGACGGATAGACTATAAAAGTTATTTGCTTACTTCGAAACCCTAAATTGTCAAAAATTACAGAGTCTGCCAGAACAGTAGAAAACATTACTTGATTTTAAGCTCGTCCGGTCCAATCATTTTTAAGCAATTTTCGATTCCTGCCCAATATCCTCTACAAATTATATTTTTGTATGCATAATCGAAGCGAAAGACAGTGCGAAGGCCAAGTTCAAGAATTTAATACCACGGGTATTTATAACTGAATCTAATGTGTAACTTGACAAAATGAGATAAGGTTAATAGCTAATGTCATCCTTAAATCGCTAACGCTTACGTAAAATATTTTTTAAAGCTGTCAATATGTTTGGATTTTACATAAGCGCTCGACGCAACCATCCGGCAGCTTACGTCAATCCTATACATATTCTATAACGTTCGCTAAATGCATTAGGTATGTCTATTACTTAGTATAACGTCAAGCGCAATATGTTTTCAACAAACACTTTCTGGACGTGATCGATGTTTACCCTGACGTTGGAAAATAGATCTAACACTTGGTGGGATATAAAACTCGTACCTATTTAATTAGTTACCATATTAATTAAGAACTTTGTCGGGAAATATATTTAAAGGTAATTTGACAAAATGGCTAATGGAGAAATGTTTTTACAGTGTCAAGGACGGGGTGTAAGGGTTTAAATAATATGTATATTGACCGAAATATTATGTAAAATTGACCATTTTTTTATATCAAGTAGTAACCATTTAATTAGCATTAAGATTAAAACCAATATCTGTACGCTTGCTTGCTTGCTGAATACAAGTGCAACAATCATATGTAAGACCATGTATGTATTTAACTGTATATTGTCAAATAAATGATTTTTCATTTTTTTATATATATAAGAAAAGAATCTACATACATATTCATAGTACTCGCATAAGCCTTTGACAAGAAATGCAACACGTCATTAGAAACGTATGTTGCCTCTTTCTCTCTTCACACATGACTTGAATGAGAAAAAGGGAGAGGCTTAGGTTAGTTTGAATTCCAATATAGCTCCAACGATAGTGCCGCAAGGTGAGCAGTATAATAAAGTTTGATTGGATACTCGAAGTTATCGCGGGCGGTACACGATTTCTGTTCATTCCGGCCGCCGTGGGGTAGGCTGCAGCGGGCCACTGTTAATTAAAATGGACCATTATTGGAATTCGCTCAAGAGTTTAGCGTTAAGAGGCCTTTTACAAAAGGTAAGTGCCAATGTCACTTTTAGGGTGCCTAACCTACGAGTAATAGGATGACTTTGTTGTTTGTCTGTTCGTCTAACTGTCTGACCACCGGTCCATCAAGACCCTATTTCTCTGGTATGCTTGAAGGTATTGGGCTGAAAATTTGAATAGCTGTATAATTTAGTACTCTTTACAATGTCAAATATTTATCTTTGGAAATCAAAAAATATTTATTAAGGCAGCGAAAAAATTATTTCTCAACATGGGTTCACATCACATTATGGGTCCGGGCTTATGTTAGGTCACTACCGCCCCATTAGGGTAGGTTGGGTTAGAATTGTGACCATAACAGCGCACGAACCGAGTGAGTGGAGCGAGAGTTATGGATTTGATTATTTGACAATGTGAATATTATGTCATTCAATCATTGTACAAAAAGTTATTATGTCCATAGTTTATTACCTATATATTATTTTATCGTTATTCGTCTCGTTTATTATACTAACTGAATATTATAATGAAATTACACAAAGTGGGTTTATATATTAAGGGCCTGTTTCACAATCGGCAAGTAAAGGAGATTGACCATTTTTGTATGGGAGTTGGACCAAGTGCTGCCCAGAATGAACACTTCTCTTTTCTTTTTGTTCCTTAGGCTAACACTAGACTGTAGATTAAAGCGCTTCCAGATCTAAACTGGGAGTCATAAAAAAAATGATTTTTTGAGCAGAACTTAATCATCAATAAAATCAATTGAATAGTACATTACTCTCTTATTGTCGTAATCGTCGTTGATAATAATTCTATCGACGAATAGAGCAGGGCGCCTAAAAGGTGCCTTGATGCCTAGCCACAATAAAAACCAAATTAGGTATATAACGTGCCAACGTAACAGCCAATTATTACTAGGTTCATCCATATAAAGCAATCTTCATCATCGCTTTATGTTGATGATTGCATCAACAACAACATTATAGTCGCCAGTGGCGTTGTGGGCTTGACGACTTGTGGCCACATTAGGCGTTGTTGGCACTCAAAGTGTCCATTTGATAATCCCTCACAGAAAAACCTTAGAAAACCAAAAGTGCGAAGTAAGAACGATAAAACAAAAGCTTTTATTGATTTTTATTTCTCTTGAACCAATTTTGAAAATATGTATTTTTTCTAAGTACCGTAAGGAACACAGAGTTTTTTTCACTTCTGGGCAGCATTTGGTTCAAACTTATCAATGGCCTTTGTCTGCCATTTAAAGTTGACTTTCTCCTTTTCTATTTTCAAGTGTAAGAAAGAGAAGGGGCTAAATTTATCTGTCAAATACGCTTTACTTGTCGATTGTGAAACAGGCGGTAAGAGTAATAGATTTTTTTTTGTTTTATATTCTATTACTTACCCAATTTCGTCAATCAATTTAAATACCAGTTGTATTAAGGTGATTTTCCACCGGCGAGGCGAGGCGAGAATTTAAATGTTTATTAACAAATTCAATTCTCCCATATTTGGTGGAAATGGTTATTAAATACCAATTTAAATTCTCGCGACGCCTCGTCTCGCCGTTGAAGAGCACCTGAATACACAAAAAGGCTCAGAACCAAAACTGCCTAATCTTATAACGTCACTGATAAAAGAGCATAATAGAGCTATCATTTCGTTTTGTTTTAATCTATAGGCTTAGTCAACACATTGCTATCATTGTTATAGTTGAGTAAGCAAATCATCATCATCATCTTCCCCTTATCCCGATCATTAAGGGTCGGCGCAGCACGTCATCAGCCGTCATCTATATATGTTTGTTTAAACAAACAGTTTAGTTATAGCTATCATAATTATGTAAGCATTATAAACAGCCAATTTAAGCATTACAAGCAGGCTCGCGGGTTTCAAACATTCATAGATTACTCCCGAGCCCTGACGTAGAAATCCAACCCAGTAACTTACCACAGGTTTTTCAAATGCAGAGATAAACAACCCACCGCGAACCAATCCGTTCTGAGGTGAATTTGCCGCGCGTCCGCCGCCGATCAGCGTTGCTCCCAATAACCGGTAACGAACCCTATGGAGCTGTACCCCGGCGGCCCGGTCATTCCCTGCGCGTTTCAACCGCCCGTAGCATTTCTAATTACCATTACACCTAATTATTGGCGGTTTTGACAACTACCGTAAATTTTAATGCTTATAACCAGCACATGCCTGTGTTACGGATTCCTTAACAATTTGGGGGCACGGTAATTAGAAGTGTGGAGATGTTACTTGTCTTGTTAATTTTTTCATGAGTAAAAATCATCTCGAGTTGGCATCATATTCCACAAAAAAAATATTTTTAGGGCTCCATAGTCAAAGGATGCCAAATGGAAGACTGGTTAAATCGGTTTCTCCTAATCATTTTTTTCCTGAAGCGTATTTTCCGACCGCGTTTTTCCCCATTCGTGAATTTTACCACACGCATTTATTCTTCTCTTTCTTTTTCCATTCGCATTTTTTCCCATCCATAATTTAAACCACACTCATTAATAACATCGTTGCTTTTTCCGAGTCGAATTTTTGCCCATTTGTGAATTCTAAAGGACGCGCAGGTAGGTTTAGGTTATGTAATTTTTGCAGCAAGCCACCCGGAAATAGCGGTAGCGCGGTAGCGGAGCTCTGTCGACTTCTGTTAAATATTATGTATATTTGATAAGGGCGAACATGCGACTCGGAAAAAGCTACAACGTAAAACATGCGTGTAGTTAAAGTTATGGATGGTGAAAAAAGCGAATGGAAAACGAAAGAGACGAATAAATATGTGTGATTAAATTCATGAATGGGGAAAAACGCGATTGGAAAATAAGCTACAGAAAAATATTATGAGAAAATCACCTAACCAGCCTTATGCAACTGTCGCATAATTGAGGGTCTTGTAACACACGAGGCGAACCAACGCTTTGATTTCACAATACGGGAGTCATACTGATAACATTGACTATCCTAATAATATTAGCAGTTTTACAGTACTCGGGTAGAAATTTAATAAAAATATTATTTGGATATTTATTACAAGTTATCTACGACAGAGAATTGCATGAAAATGGGTGAAATATTCACTACAGACGAACATAAACAAAGCAAGACTTACTCACTTCATTGTATAAAGGGTTTTAGACCAAATTAATTCAGTTTAAGCACTGAAACGTTTCAATCGAGGCCGTCCGGAGATAGCTCGGATTAGCGTAAAAGCTGCTATTATGAATAATTAATTATTAGGCAGATGAACTGATTTTGAAGTTAGGGCCGGATTTTATTTTACGACTGTTGTTTGTGATAGTCAATCGTGATATACATTCAAAAAGAGTAAAGATAAGTTTTATGCAGCGCAATAAATGTTAAGTATTTAAAAAAAAATATATAGAAATGCGAATAATAATTGAGCTGATAACAAAACGAATATTTTGATAAAATTACACTCATAAACATCGACATTTTTTTTAATCAACCGGAATGCCCATTCGGGCATTCGTCAGCAAATACTGAAATTACCTCTGGAGCTCTATTCTAATCGGTAAAACAATATCGCTTTTGACATGTTTTCATATTGTCAACTTTATGATAACTCTTATTTACTTGACAGTAATGGCGGCCCGCAAAAAACAATACGATAATACTCAAAAGCAATATGGTTTAACCGAGTAGAATAGATTCCTGGATTGTTGTATTTGTCCCGGTAAATTCGACAGTTACTGTTACTAAACAAATATTTAGCTATAAACTAAAATGAAACCATAATGGGTCACAGGTTGCATACAGGTTGATCATTTTAATAAAGTATTATTAAAATCGCCGGGAAATATTCCCGACTTCGAAGACCCGCTCCCTGCGCTTCTTTCCGCAGCGCCTGGTAATAACTCATAGCGGTAACGGTAGTAACTACATGGTCGTAAAACAGGAAACTCCTAGGGCAAGTTCGGTTTATAATAAATGTGTATTACAGATTGCATACATTACTGGTTCGGTATTATTTCCTTTGCTAGGAGCTAGCATTTGTTAAAATGCTTATTTACATACTTGTACATCTTTCGTAATATTTTTTTTGCGTATGAAGGAAAAAGAAGAAGTAGCTGGCTAGTTTTATTTTTATTTTTCTAAGTAAATAATTTCTCGTCAAAACAGTGGTTCAGTCGTTCGGCTATCATCTGATCATCGTTAGAAAATCCACACCCTCTGAGATCTTTCTTCAGAAGACTGAATAGGAAATACTCACAGGGGACTTAATCTGGGCTGTAAGGGGGATGTCGATGACATTGAAGCCGTTTCTTGGTCATGGCTAGCTGTGTTGTGCGAGTCGTATGCACAGGTGCATTAAAATCAAAAACGGTGACCAGGTTTATATCATAAAAAAATAGGATTTGATAATTAAACTGAATTGAAGATGGCGGCCATGATGTTTTTTGGACAAAGTCGTCATGGGTATCGTAGTTCATGTTTTCGGGGATATCAATTTCGAAAATGATGTAAAATTTGGAATTCAATATGGCGGCCATGATGGTTTTCGAAAAATTCGTCGTGGGTATCGTGTTTCATGCTTTCGGGGATGGCGAATTCAAAAATGATGACAGATTCTGAATTCAAAATGGCGGCCATGATGTTTTTTCGACAAAGTCGTCATGGGTATCGTGTTTCATGTTTTCGGGAAGGCAATTTCGAAAACGATGTCAGATTCGGAATTCAAGATGGCGGCCATGATGTTTAGCTAAAAAGTCGTCATGGGTATCGTGTTTCATGTTTTCGGGGATGGCAATTACGAAAGTGATCTCAGATTCGGAATTCAAGTTGGCGGCCATGATGTTTTTCGAAAAAACCGTCATGGGTATCGTTTGTCATGTTTTCGCGGATAGCGAATTCGAAAATGTGTCAGATTCAGAATTCAAGATGGCGGCCATGTTGTTTTTTGAAAAAGCCGTCATGGGTATCGTGTTTCATGTTTTCGGGGATGGCGAATTCGAAAATGATGGCAGATTCTGAATTTAAGATGGCGGCCATGATGTTTTTCGAAAAAGTCGTCATGGGTATCGTGTTTCATGTTTTCGGGGATGGCGAATTTGAAAATGATGGCAGATTCTGAATTCAAGATGGCGGCCATGATGTTTTTTGGACAAAGTCGTCATGGGTATCGTTTTTCATGTTTTCGGGGATGGCAATTTCGAAAACGATTTCAGATTCGGAATTCAAGATGGCGGCCATGATGTTTTTTGAAAAAATCGTCATGGGTATCGTTTCTCATGTCTTCGCAGATAGCGAATTCGAAAATGTGCCAGATTCAGAATTCAAGATGGCGGGTATTATATTTTTTGAAAAAGCTGTACTCGTTTTATGTATTCGGGGATGGCAAATTCGAAAACAATGGCAGATTCTGAATTTAAGATGGCGGCCATGATGTTTTTTGATAAATGCGTCATTGGTATCATGTTTCATGTTTTTGGGGATGGCAATTTGATGACAGATTCGGAATTCAAGATGCCACGTTTTTTTTTCGAATAAGTCCTCATGGGTATCGTGTTTCATGTTTTCGGGGATGGCAATTTCGAAAACGATGTCAGATTTGAAATTCAAGATGGCGGCCATGATGATTTGCAAAAAAGTCATCATGGGTATCGTTTCTCATGTTTTCGTGGATAGCGAATTCGAAAATGATGGCAGATTCTGAATTCAAGTTGGCGGCCATGATATTTTTCAACAAAGTTGTCATGGGTATCGTGTTTCATTTTTTCGGAGATGGCAATTTCGGAAATGATATCAGATTTGAAAAAGTCGTCAATCGTCATGGGTTTCGTGCTTCTTATGTTTTTGCGGATAGCGAATTCGAAAATGATGTCATATTTAGAATTCAAGATGGCGGCCGGCTATGATTTACGAAAATGATATC
Source organism: Acleris literana (assembly GCA_946894065.1). Classification (NCBI taxonomy): domain Eukaryota; kingdom Metazoa; phylum Arthropoda; class Insecta; order Lepidoptera; family Tortricidae; genus Acleris; species Acleris literana. The sequence continues at coordinate 18,836,208 of OX335669.1, forward strand.
AAATTTGGGATTCAAGATGGCAGCCATTTGTTTTGCAACAATCAATTTAGAACCGTATAAAATTTGCATTAGAATAGAATAGAATAACTTTATTTCAGACTACAAGGCCCATATTTACAAATACCTTACAGACTAACATACATAACAATATACACTGGCCCGCAAAACTAAGTATCACACTTTTATTACTAAGTACTTAGTTTTGCGAGCCAGTATATAACATAAAATTAACACAACTACTATTAATACATTTTCGCATTAAGAGTGAAGTGTCCATTACTGGTGCCCGTCAGCTAAAAGTGTCTATCATTGGTGCCGTCAACCTAAGGACATAATATACTCGCAATTAATCACTTAATTTAATGAAATGTAAGAATACAATAAACTTTGAATACTTTAGATAACAATTTGCAACAGTCTGCTAGAGATTGTAATTTGCAGTAGGTACCTATGAGTGTGATTTAATTATATTCATTTTCGATTTTATGGGTGTTTTTATTTCTAAGACATACCTAATGTTTCTTCGAAAAAAGAAACAGAAAATACTTCTATTGACACAAAAATGATACGGATTACAATAAATCAAGAATTCAGGCAGAATTTTCATCTGTGCCGTTGCGTCAATGGGACCCACTCGGTACGATGCCGAGGCAAGCCACGGCGCTTATTTTCAGTAGGTTAATGGCCCTACTCAGACGAAAAAGAAAAGAAAAAATAGCTTAACAAATATAAAATAGCTTAGGTTCTGGGATAGGACAGGGTAGTATTTATTCCGAAAAAACATTTCATTCCTACGGGAAATCAAATTAATCGTTACAAGCCGTGAATTTGCTCACAAGGCGGCGCCACTTTGTATGGGCGAGGAACAAAATTATAAAGTTGAAATCTCATATAGCCATGTCTGGGTAGTGTGTTTTTATTTGTTTTCGTTTGTCACCTGTAATCCTTTCGGTTTGTATTGATTGATGTGTGCGTACACAAAAGTTACTAAAGAAAGACACTTTTAGTTCTCTATTATACGAACTAGATGGCGCTAGCTCTGATTTAAAACTCTGTGTCGTAGTGTTGCCTTGGTTTGGTCAAAATCACTGGGTGGGTGTATTTCGTTTTTGGTTCAGATAGGACAAACTTATATTATTCATCCTTGTAAGATCAAATTCTGAAGTCCACGCAGACTAAGTCGCGGGCAGAAGCTAGTAAAGTAATAAATAATAAGGTGAATAACATTAAATTGAAAACAGTGATCCGGAGAAACTAGAATAATTAACTGAACAACCAGTCCTTGCAAACATGAACAGACCGGACCCCACAAACAGCACCCATTCACGAGTAAATATGACGCGTATCTCAGCCACGTCAAAAGCGTTGCTAACCCTGAGGACTGAAGACTAAGATAGAATGCCCACAACAATGCGAACACTGCTGCATGGCGATAGGTGTTTGCACTTATATTAAGCTTAAGTCAAACCAAAAAAGAAAATGGCACCTATTTGTCGCAAGGATCGCCACTTTAACTTACCAATTTTACCAATAGCTAGGTAAAGCAGCAATGTACACGAATATTCTTGTATAACTTAGTTGTGTAAGGGCCATAGATGCTCAGTATCGACGCTAACTCCATAAAACAGTTGCCAGTTATGAAAACTGAAACTTTTTAGTTTCGCCGTGAGTTCCCGGAGAATGGCCAGTGTTGGCCGGACAAAAGCCAGACAATGTTTATCTTTATGCTTTTCATCGTTCCTTCGCGTAGAACTTGTTTATCGTTTTTCTCTTGGGAACTATTAAATTTTTCGTAATAAGAAGCATTGTATGTTGTAATGCAGGGCGACGGTGTGCCAAATTTCATCTACATAACTGAATAGCTGCTAACATGATTAAAAGACAAAACATCCTAAACATACAAACGTCCAAGTATCCCCATTTACATTCATTGTGAAAGTAGGATTAGTACATTTTATGTGTAACTATAAATACCAATGATGAGTTTATGCTCTTAGGCCACAAATACACTCGCAACAAATAAAATTACTGCGAAAAATATCCAACAGCGGCTAATGGTAGTTTACTCTTGCAAGTTGCTTGCAAGTAATTGTTGGACAGCTGTCGGTAATTTTGAGCAGAAGTTTTCGAGCAGTTTGCAATGCAGCCTTAAAGGTTAGTTACCTTAAAGGTTTTAGCAAGTGCAATTGTAATAATAACGAGTTAATAAAAATAATTAAGAGTTCTTACGCTGCCGCACAACAAATAATGCATAAAGAAAAAGGTAGGTCCACATTTTTATTGTTTCTTCAGGGGCATTATTCTGCACTGTTTCTACCCGTACCAATTGTTATCATATTGTTTTGAACTCGTCCGCCTTTATTTTCAATAATATGAGCTGTCATAACGATAACAATAATAATATGATAACAATAGGGAAAATAATATGATAACAATAATAATATGAGTAAGTTAATTTAATTTAAATTTAAATACGTTTAGTTCTAATTTGTAATTGTTTTAATGTTGAATTCTGTAAATATTATGTTCATTTAATGAATAAATTTATTATATAGGGAAAATACAGTGTAGAATGCACACAAGAGTGGCCTGCACTCGTAAAGTTCGGACTTCGGGAAACGCCACGTGCCATTCCAATCTTCGCTCTGCACCGTCCGTGTAAATGCAACTGGCACATTGAAATAGTAAAAAACCTACGGATTGGACTGGCGCGTGGAATGGCGCGTGGCTTTTCCCGCGGTCCAAACTGTGCTGTGTAACGGCCGCTACAGTAGCGGCAATGAGTGATGGCACTTATGAAGTTTGCTCGCTCATGAAGTGCCCTAAATATCGACAGCAAGTATAAAGGAACAGATGTCAAACTTCATTGTTGCAGGTACCGGAATAGTGATGTACTGCTGGCGCTGTAATTTACCGAAACGCATTTCGTAACTAGCTTCATCTTGAGGTTGTTTTTATTTGCTAGCACTCTAGCATTCATCGTTTTAATCATAACTATCAAAAAACATCTCAAAAAACACTTCGCGTGATGATATCAAAGGCCGGCTGACTGGTACAACAACGTATGACAATGAAGTCACTGCACTTTCACGTCACCGCCGCTGGCAAACTCGCGTCCTAGCTCTGAGTTAACGTGGTTTAATGATTATTTATTCACTCATTTATCAATAATTTCACATTTTGTATATTTTGACACAATATTTCAAATTTCTGACAATGTCGTCTTCTTCTAGCCACACAGTTTATTTAGAGAGTTTGATCTACAATTTATGGCCTTTTATTTTTATGCGTTATTTCTTTAATAAACTTTTTTTTAAATATACTTCCCGCACTTGACTGAATTTTTTACGATGATAAAATGGAGTGTTTCACAACACTATTTGTCAGCTATCAAAAGTGCCATCACTCGTTGCCGCTACTGTAATTTCCTTTATTAGAAACAATTTTAAAATACTTTCGTCGTATCGTCGTGCATGGTACAATAATATACTTCGCCTGGTATTCTCTTCCGAGAAGCAGTGGTCACGTGAGTGGACACGTACTACATCATATCCGTCAACCGAAGATTTCCAAACTTTTAAATAGGGGGAATTTTAAAATATTTGCTCGTATATATTAACTAGGCGTACTTTTTCGAATCAAATCGGAGAAATACTGGAAAAGGGCCGGATCTTAAGTACCCGAAACCGACGTGAATGCATGACTCGATGTATGAATGTGGAAGAAGCGAAAGAGATTTGTCAGGATCGTAGCAGGTGGAAAGAAATGGTCTCTGCCTACCCCTCTGGGAAACAGGCGTGATTTAATGTATGTGTATGTACCTATATATTAACTTAAGACTATCAATGTATATAAATAGGTTTTACGTTTTGACCACAGACTGTTCTCTATAAAAAAATACCTATAGACGTGTTGCTGCCTTTTGACGTAGGTACGGGTATAAGTTCTACCATTAATATGCTGTGAGTGACCACCGGCACTTAAATGTTGAACGTTTATATATTTGTGTTTCGTTACGGAAAATATACGACTATACTCATAACAAAATAAAAAATAAGTATAAATATTAGGGCTAGGGATTATGAGAACTTGAATACTGACTGAGCACTTTTTTATTAGGCACTTCCTCTCATTTAGGTACAACAGGACATAAAATACTACTCACCATAATAATTATTAAACCGTGGTTTTAGGCCCGCGATATCGCAACCACTCCTCGGTAAGCGATTCTTTTCGTGGAAAAGTATAGAAACCGACTGTGACCCTTTTTGATCTCACAGCTTTTAATAGAGCATTTAACCATTTATTTTACAAAAAAAGTCATCGACAACTTTTACTGCGACAGTTTGAAAATCATTGGCGTGTCATTAGAGTAATGATACCGAGCAAGAGCGGAATATGATATTCCCATAGGTTCGAATAGTATGACGAGAAACATCAAGTAGACAAATTTGTAACCGGCGAGTTTGGTCTGTTGAATCCGGTGATGCCTGTAGTATCAGGTTGTAATTCCACATTGTAATGTAACCTTTATGTTTAAAAAAAAACGCTGTTAGTTAATTTCATGCATAAATGTATATATAATATTAAAATAAAACATTAAATGAAAGTAAATATGTAAATTATGCTCGTGACTTATATTATTCGTGATATATATATTTTGAAATAAAATCGAACACTAACCTAAAATCATTTTTTTTTCTTATTCTTGGGTAGTGGTTAATCAAGTGGCAACTTTGTGATGACGTAGAAAATGTCCCTTTTGGGAAGAGAAGACCTTGTTTTATTAGACCATGTCGTCGTGTATGTTTTTTAGATCAAACAATCCAAGTTACTTAAGTTAATAGTTATTCTTAAGATACTACAAGTACTATGCAAGTTTATTTTTATTCCTAGCTACATATGTGGAACACCTCTGGACTCAAAAACAATTGAATTCACGACCGTCTTACGAGCAAACATTTCCACTTTCAAATTCCCCACACTCGCTACGTATCCTTTAGCGGGCTTTCATTACCACATTCGAGCCGCGTAAACTGAGCTCCAACCACCATGCACCAGACCCCTGTGTTACCCAGTTTTCTTTTCATCCCTAAGGGGGAGGCGGGTCTGTGTATGTTGGTGGGTGTATCATAGACAAGGTAAGTGGATGGTAGTGGAAATTAATGCAGACGCGGCAGCCTATTTTCTCAACGTATAACGTTACCACTTGCCTCAGACACAGTTGTATGTTGGGCCAGGAAACTACTCACGTTTATGTTATATTTGGGATACCAAAGCAACTTAGTTTTTAATACATTCATTCAAAATATACAGAGTGTCCTAGAGAGCACAAGTGATAATAAACCTTTTGTGGATGTTTTTTGTTAAGCATGAACTTTATGAATTAATTGTTATACAAGTAGAATAGTTGCTAATCGTAATTAGTTAGAAGTATTAGAGCTACTTTAAATCCTTCGAGATAGTTCTCAAATAGGGAGGTATGGGCAATACATAATATATCATCATCATCATCATCAACAGCCGTCCACTGCTGGAGAAAAGCCCTCTCCATTCACACGATTCTCAGCTCCCCTCATCCAACAACCTTACCCCACGTCCTGCAACAGATATGTTCGATCCCAATTATAATTTTAAGTTTTTTTTTAAACATGTTACCTCGGTTTAGTGCTAAGGGCCTGTTCAGACGGACAGCATTTGAACTGCAAAATGACAGTTCGAGGACAGTTCTAATACAGTTGACGGAACTCCATCAAAACTGCAAACCAACTGCGCAGTCCGCTTAGGTAGATTGCACGCCAACTGCAAGCGGAACATTCCGTCTGGCCCTAAATTTGAGATTATTTAATAATCTCAAAAATAGACTAAAACCGTATTACACCGTAATTATCGTGTTAAAGAACGTACACTTTGAAAACAGATGAAACGGAAATCCCTTATGACTATCTTTAAAGTCATAGAGGATTTCCTTTCTATCTCCTGTGAATCGGATAAAGATTCTTGACTTCGAATATCGTTTGAAGTGAAATGACATTGTCCGTAATCCGTTAGGCTAGTGTGATGGGACCAGTAATGAACAAGGACCAATAATGGACACTTGATTCTTATGGTACAGAAGATAAGGGTTATTCATTTATTTTAAGATAATCAAATTTATAACCTTATGATCTTTGTTTTAAAAGTTAAGTGTCTATTATTGGTGCCTTAAGCTAAAAGTGTCCAACATTGGTGCCATCACCCTAGTTGGTATTGAAGCCTACGAAGCTAGCGTTTCCGGGTTTGGTCGTCGGTAAGGGCAAATATTTGTGTGATGAACACCAGTATTTGTTACTGGGTCTCGGATATTTTCTTAGTATTTAAGTATTTATTTCACTTTATAAGAATGGTTATCGTTGTTCCGTACTTATATAGTGCACGCCTTAACCTAAGTGTGGGACAAGGGTAATTCATGTGAGATTATAACCCTTTTTTTATGTTTTAACTCACATGATGGGTTTTACATGAACTGTGTTACTATTTTCTGCTATGTTGAAAGTCATGTCGATGTCGATGTGCTATAAATTTTAAGTAGGTACCTACTTACTAAACACATACTAGAGGGCGCTGATATGCATATTTTCTTGATGACGTTACGTTAACGCTTAATTACGCGCTAGACGCGATCGTTGGGCAACTTATGTCAATTCCCTTTTCGGTAACGATAACTTTGTCTACGGCCACAAATAGGTTCAGAACAGAACATGTTGGTTCTCGAATAGTAAACACATTTCTAAAACGTGACGTATGATCAAATAATTATTCATTCTCGAGCTACAGAACCGCAAGTTTAGAAGCCCAGGTAACGCAAACGAAAGGTGATATTTCGAGTAAAGTAAATTTCAAAGGGTGTTTTCGCTCGACATGATAGAAAATGAGAACGCCTGACATGGGTCCCTTCGCGAAAACAATCTACAATCTAAAAAAAGTGCCAAGAATTATTAGATCTATTACTCTTACAGCTTGAAAAGTTCATATCAGTGAAAACATTTTACTAATATAGTCGAGTGGCGAGTTATTATAGTCTAAATGTGTCTAAACAACGAAGTTGAGTATGTTGGTAAATGATTGTCAAATAAATAAGTAAATGAGTAAGTCGAGTAGATCCGCTTTCCTCAAATATTACAAGCTTTTTATTAACTTGCATTGTTTGTATGTAGGTGACTGTCAGTTTAGGCCAAATCTTGCAATTCAATTTTGAATCATTTCCTGTTAGTGGAATGTGCTGAGATTGGGACCACATAATAATGTCAACCCGATGACAATGCATTATTATAGTATCTACTCGTAAGAGCTGATCTGATGATGGAGTCGGAAGGTAGCGACAGGATCTCCGCTATACTTTATGTAGACCCACGCTGCTGGTACTCATTAGTTTGTTATTGATGAGTAGATAATGACTTTAGAAATATAAAGTGGGGAACAAAAGCTTGATTAAATTAAATGTATAACTGAAACTTTAAAATACTCGGTACTCGACTAAATAACTAATGTAGTCCGAACAAACCCAAAAGAACAGAGCTATAGCAGTCATATATCTGGCTCTTCCCGCGTTTTCTCAGTTTATACAGCTTCTGTAACTGCAAAAGCCGCACGTGAGGTTGTAATGTGGAAACTGCTACCGATTCTAGTTCCACTAAAAGCTCATTACTATATCTGCAATGGTTATAGCTCGTGTACCCGGCTTTAGTAAAAGCAGTATAGTAGCATATGTGTTGAATACTCTCCAAGTGTGCACTCAAGTAGATGTTAGTGTTACTTACGTGCGGTACGCGCTACTTGCTGCTAGATTACTGGTGAAGGAAACACTGCTTTAACACACAATAAGTTTCATGTATGTATCTGTGTGTCTATGTGTATCTGTCACCCAGACGGATATACCGATTCGGACCTGTTTTTTTTCCTTGATAACAAAATGAATGAATGGTTCTTAGCTAGGTTTCACGAATATCGTCTGGACCGTTTAAAAAAATATCAATTCAAATTTGTATGGGTCGCCATTATATGGAGGATTTTATTCAGTTTATAGTTAATAATGATTAGGGGAGCGTGCTGTTTGGCCGAAATATATTTGCCAAAATTTATCGTTTCCCAACCGTTTCATTTGCCACCCCATTTTTTTTCCTATAATTGTAAATATATCAGGATTTATTTCAGTAGGTACCATCCTGCAGTAGAACCCTGTAGGTTAGGTTAGGTTTTTTTTATAAAATCCTGGAATATTTACGTTTACAGAAATCAAAGCGGGTTGGCAAATGAAACGGTTGAAAACGATACAATTTGTCAAACATCTTTCGCCGAAACACAGGTAACCCAATGATAAGAGGTTATTGAAGATAGTACATGTTGGTACAAGAACTAAAATTGTTTTTATTTTACTGCGAAATGAATCTGAACTAGTTGGGATTATGTAGAATAGCTACTTTTGATTTAATACTATGCTCGCTCACAGCACTTCCGTTATTTTAGGAGTAACACAGCATCTGGTAGTGTTGCGGTGTTTTAGCTGAAACAGTAATGCAAAGCATCAAATGTAAGTGTTTTAGGAAATAAACCATTTAGGAAATGTGTAGAATTCATTGATTCTCCAATTAAATGTCCACGTTACGACTTCCATCGGCCGGCGTAATAGTATAATAAAACAGTTGATGACGACGAGATCAGCCTGGTTGGTTGATAGTGACTCTGGCAATGAAGTTGAACGAAGCGAGCGGTCCCAGTGTGCAGTACATGTACTTTTGTTACATAATGTATAAAGTATATTTATCATTATCATTACCGTCGAAGAATTAAAAAGCCAGCAGATAAACACTATTGAAGAGCAAAAGCATAAGTATTAAAATCTGCATTAAAATTTAAAAGTTCCCGTCTCAAATCCAGCTTTAGATAACTTATGCATAGAAAAATTCCTTTCCATACGAAATTCCAACATTATAGAGCTCCGCTAAATATTCTCGTGCACATTTTTCACTAAAATTATTCGCCCCTGAGTGCACAATCGATTACGGAAATTGATGGATTCATACCGCGGCACCTCAGAGCTCTTGAGAAATAACATGAAACATAACTTTAAAGCACGAGTGTTAAAAATTGCTTTAATGTTTGACTGATTCTGACACACATGTGCAATAAAGTAAGTCAACTCTTTATAGAACAAAATAAATAAATAAATATCAGGGGACAAAGTCACACCAATTGACCAAGTCCCAAACTAAGCTCTAGGCTTGTACTATGGGTATTAGACAATGATATAAATACTTATATACAGAAATATATATTTAAATACATAGAAAACATCCATAGCTAAGGAACAAATATTCGCGCGCATCACACAAATATCTACCGGGATTTGAACCTAGGACCTCTAGCTTTGAGGCAGGGTCTCTACGAACTTGGCTAACTGGGTCGTCAAATGGAATAGTAATGGGGGTAAGGTAAGTGTACGGAATTACGGAGTGTTAAGGCATTTTTGACTTTGTAACCTATTACCAGAAAAACCTGAAATCTTAACTAATTGAAATTGGTTTACTAGTTAAGACTGGCTTTCAGAGTATAGAATGTTACATAAAAACTATATATTAAACTGTGTTTTGTATAATTCATAGTCATTTTTATGAACCTCTTAAATGTCCGTTATTACGGATTAAAAATAGTCTCTGTCTGTTATTCTGTAAATGCGTGTATGTAAATACGGTAAATTTAGTAAATGCCTCTTTCCTGCAAAATTAATAAAAAAGAAAATATTAATTAAATATGACGTGATCAGAAATAAAATAAAATAATATATTTGACAGAAAAGAAGACAGATTTTTGTTATTAGAGGAGACGGGGGTGAGGAGATCCCGTCCAGACAATTTCAGTTATTCTCCTTGTCCCCCACGGGGAACAATTTTAGCCAATGTCCATAAAACATTTTTTTTTATTGTTACCTATAGAAGATTAACCATCATAATCTTATTACAAATAAAATAAAATTAACATGCGTATATTATACAACAATATAAGTACCTTCTTAATTTCTATCATTGGTGAGTAATAATAATAGCATGAGAAGTACGTCTTTTTCACATCCTGAAATTACTTAAATTCTATAGTAATGTATTCATAGTAGTAGATGTACCATTAAGTTCATTAAGTATATTAAAACATTGGACTGTAGCAATATGATTCAGCTAACTATGTAACATGTGGAGTGGAAGTCTTGTGGTTACTTTTTAAGAATTACGCAAAATGGATTACTTTAGACACCTTTTTTCATGACAATGGTCCACAAAATCATAATACGTAATTTAATTATATGAAAGTATGGCAAACATCACGCTCGTAACGGCAAAGTTTTTTTGACTTTCTTATGTGAATTCCCGGCAAAACACATAAACAAATTCCCTTTACTTTCTTCAATTACGTAATTTTAACGCTTTTCGGGACAAGGTTGGTTTTTGATGTATGTAATTGCGGCAATCAGTAAATCGACCATAATTTCCTAAATACTAACTGAATTTTCATGAAAATTAATATAGTCTGTTTGTTATGAAATTCTACACAGTTATTGAAACAATTTATAATGAAAAAGCTTACCCATTACTTGCGAAATCTTTAATAAAATCCGTTCCTACACTTACGCACACGCGTTTACTTCCTATAGTTTCGGCGGGTTTGACGCGGACTGACCAAAACAGAATCCGTAACAACATACTATATGTTCACAGTTCGTTGACCTCTTGTTTATTTGGGGCAATATTGTCCATACTTTATATGTATATATATATTTTTTGGAAATAGTTGATACTTTTCTTATTTTTGGACCTTAACCGATAAATGCCGGAATTCCGTACGTTTACGGAATTCCGTACAGTTACCTTAATAGTTAACACAGTAGTAAAATCACACTATAGTTTTACATAGTCACGGTACGAAAAGTTTCGTCACTTTTCGATTCTATCTTTATGATGATAAGGTCCAAAATTGACGAACCTTTTCGTACCCTGTCTTTACATATACAACGTGAGGTTCAACCCGGGTTGTCGTATATAAGTAATGTTGCGATAAACATATTGGTTGCAATACGAGTATCTGGTTCGCCAGCCAAGTATAGAGCGTGTAGGTTGAAGGAACGCGATCCGAGTAACAGGATTTCTGAAACTGAACGTAGAATACTTTAGTATCATCTTCCCTTTTTACTCGTACCTTTACCTGCGGGCCTAGTATGGTTGCGTTTATCGCGTGATGAGAGTTGTGGATAAAGCATCCGTTACTCTCGTACTATATACGTGTTAGATAGTGACGGATGTTTTGTCCACATTTTGTCAAACGATAAACGCAGCCATGTTAGGCCCCCTGGGTGACATGTAGCCAAACAAAATAAAAAGACTGACGTTATTTATTTACATTGAGGATACGTTAGCCCAGTGAATAGTGACCCTGCCTACTAAGCTAGCGGTCCCGGGTTAAAATCCCGGTAAGAGCAGATATTTGTGTGATGAGCGAGCAAGTATCTGTTCCTGTCTTGGATGTTTTTTAATGTTTTTAGTATGTATTTCTCTATACAAGCAAGTATATCGTTGTTTAGTACCTATAGTACAGGCCTATAGACCTTAGTTTGGGACTAGGTTGTATAAGATTTTCCCCTGATATTTAATATTACTCGTATTATTATTTACATATTTTTATTATTTACACAAAGGGAAAAGGGTCAGTTCAAAAACCCAGCGTCGTTACAAGAATAACCTGTAGGCTGATTAGTAGTACGAGTTGTAGCGCTCCATAAAAATAAAAGGTACGGAACACTACACGGGATGGTTGCGATAAAACCATCAGCACGTAAATTTGGACCTGTATAAGTAAAATAAAACCGAACGAAATTCAACAAGGTTATATAATAAGGAGAACACACAATGATAAAATTAAAACAAACTACATACAATGTAACTATAAAAACAAGATCACTAGACTGTTACGGAACTTAGTTTACGTATCAAAACAATTTAACACAAAACGGTCTGCGGATTGTCACATAAAAAAAGATTTCCTAGTTTAAAACACATTGCCTAATAAAGGGTGAAAGACCACATTAGAACACGGTCAGGCCAAAACTTGTATTCAATTTAAAGGTAATTCTGATTCGAACTAAAACAACAAGAATCTGTTAAAATGCAAGAAGCGCTTCATGATTAAAACTGATATGTTCGAAGTATTATAAAACAGGGATAACAAATTATGGTTTTGATCGGTAAAAAAGGTCTAGGGATCTAATAACATTTATTGCCAAAATGAAACCGAATGAAAAACCTTATGTAGGTTAGGGGTGAGTTCGCGGACTCGGATTAGAATTTTAAAAACTAAAAATCAACGAAATAGTAACTGTCCTGCGAATATCCGCCGTTGCTTGTCGCCGTGTGAAGATGTAACCACCCTGCGTTCGTCGCAACTGTCGCAGCGGGTAAAACCTGCGGGCGCTGCCACAGACGACGACCCGTTGCCAGCGAACTTGACGGCGAACCACACGCTGAATCCAGTCGTCCAAATCTTCAGTCGGGGCGTTGAGTCGGAAGATATGGGGTAAGCGGAGGTGCTGCAAAGGACACCTTTACTCACAAAATTGAACGAGAAGGACGGAAGAAAGGCTTCCTTAGATTGGAGGACTGTGAAGACTTGTTCGGCAACAAAAACCAACTCACCCGCTATCCGGACACACAGAAGACAACAGCACTAAAACGTTCAGCCCACCATTGAGACTACGGCGTAATAGCTAAGGTCTTCACGTAACTTAATGGCCGGACGCGGCCCTCGAAGCTGGCTTCAGCTATAGAGAAACTTGGGATGACTAGAAACTATCCAATTTTTCTGTTGTATCAAGGCAAGAGTACGAGAATGAATGACATTCCCAGAACAAGGAACGGATCTAACAAAAACGAATTCAAAATTCAAAACTGTCAGTAGAAATTACAAACTCTAACCGGTCAATGAACAAGTCCGCAATACCAAAAAGGCTGAGAAACGAAAAAGGCGAAATAAATAAACAATAAATAACGCGAACCAACGCGATTTGTAGCGGTAATGCTACAATGTATAATGTTATTGTAATTCTCGGTTTCGTGTGGTTTTACATTTGTGCAGAATAAACGCCGTAATCAATTTCAATTCTACCGCGTTTCTTGTCACAGTTGTAGTTTTTATTATCTCTAACGGTTCATTTTTCATTTTGAATTCGAACAAACCGAATTACCTTCAGCGTTCATTATTAATGCATTGACTTCCTCCAGTTGTCTTCATTTATCAGGCACTCGTAATTTACCGATGGTCTCCTCCAATTAATATTCGAAACGGGTCTCCGTACAATACAGTATATTCCATGAAATATTGGTAATAGCATAAGCTGATTACGCATTTTTTCCTCAAATGGAGTCCTAAATAAAATTAATGAAGTTTATTCAATTGGATATAATACCTATTACAAAGAACATTTTCACAAACTCGAACTCAAAAGCACATCATTGATTTGACAAACACACAGTACCGGACATAGTAATACTATGTCCCATTAAGGGACAAAGTATTATGTATTACAACTTTTCGATAGAAGCCATTCTAAAACTAAAATGATGTATCTGCTCCAGACACAAATTTAGGAAACCAAATTTTAAAAAGTAGGTATCCTTAAGGCACGATACGATAGTAGTAGTACTCTTTATTATACTGTGCTTAACCCTTTACCTACGGGTGTCAACCAGAGTTGCCAGTACGGCAACACCGCTGCAGTACGGGTGTCAACTATAGTTGATCGAATCGAGGGTCATATTTAATATATTTTTTAAACAAAACGTGACCTTGTATCTTGGTAATAGCGATCACATTATCTATTGGGATTAGTATAGATGCAAAGGAAAAATTATGATAATTTTTCGGTAGATGGCACTGACATAAAAATATTTTTAAAATTACCGCTCTTTTGCTGTCAACTGGGGTTGACACCCGTACTGCAGAAGTGCAAATAATTGAACTCAATATGGCGGACAGTAGTGTTGTTCATCGACTCGACTTGACTTTATCGCCTTGTTGTGAGAGTACGGCGTGGGGTGTTTTGAGTGTTATTTTTAGTTTATTTCACCGTTTTTTGTTCAAATATTGTAATTTCACATGTTATGAAATCATTATTAGGTATTATAATACCTAATAATAATTTCACCACAATCATAACTTGTAATAAATAAAGATTTTTATAATTTATACACAATAGCAAATTATTGCTCGAATTTTTGCCCATAATCGATGGTGTACTAGGTTATCGACATATCGACAACTGTGTCGATAGAGGCACATCACTATTTTTCATAAGTGGCAAATTGTTTTTATACAACATTTTAAGTGATTGATATTTATGCATTATGTTAACAATTATCGTCATTTAAGTGTTTATTTGTGTTAAACAAACTAATGTTTTTAAACTTAAACTTGCGAAATCCGCGTGTAGTAACTTAAAAACCTTCAATTTCTTCGTGACTGATATATTGCTTGATATCAGTAAAAATTGTGAATATTATTACTTCAAGGGATTATTTATCGATTAAGCACATTATACTTAATGTGTGAGCGAAATTTCAAGTGTGTAGCTGTAATAGTTCAAAAGTTTCAAGTAAGTCAAATTATGCCTAACCGCTGACTCTCGCCAAAACATGCCCGTATTGAGCGGTGACTGGGTCATTCAAGGCCCCGTAGGTAAAGGGTTAAGGTGTAAAAATAATAACCCACCATTTTAGAGACGTATATTTTATGCGTTTCTCGGCAACTGGCTGTTGTAAAATTTTGGTCGTGTAATATATTCAAAAAATATTTCCTAACTTGTCACACGTTTTTTCTCATAGCGTCTTGACCCTGAGTTTCCGTACTGCATCAATCTATTGTAATGCCATATTGACATATTAGTAAAATATGTCCTGTTTATAATGCACAAGCCGATGTCCAGTGCTATGCGATCAAAGCCTCCTTGCCTCACGGAGTTAATAGCCAATTTGTATTGTAAAGCAATGGTTTAGCGGAGCCTGTCCAACGAGCTACTAAACGTTAGAATAAAAGATGCTTATAAGACTTTATTGATTTATAAGGGACTAGCGACCCACCCTCGCTTCGCTTCTGTTTATGTACGTTTTCTGTAACACCCGTACAATAATCAGAATTTATTATAAATAAAAACCTTCCTCTTGAATTGCTCTATCTATTGTTGAAATCCATTGCGTAGTTTGAAAGATATAAGCGTACCATAAGGACAGACGGCGGGATAGCCACAATAAAATAAAATTGTCAGTTTTAATTTCAACTGCAGCAAATTTAATAGGAGTACCCACATTTTTTCATTTCTCGAGAAATGGTTTTTTTTTAATACATTTATCATAACCAGTGATCGGAATAGGTAGAGTATATTTACTTAAAGTTTGCAAAAGGACATAATATAGAGTGGTTACAACCGGGTGAAATATTAATTAATTTTTATTGAATTCCGGAATTCCAGTATTTTTACGTGATATTTACTCACGATACGGGATATTTTATGATAGTTTGTGATAAAAGGGGCCTGTAACTCATTCCTTATACCTAATTAATAGGTGGAGTATATTTACCTTAACTTCGTAGAACAGAGCCATAAACTGGAGACTTCCTTGCTACTACATTACTAGTACCTACCAGAAAAATACCGGAAATCCGGAATTCAACAAAAATAAATTAATATTTCACCCGGTTCTACCTACTCTATATTATGTCCTTTTGCAAACTTTAGGTAAATATACTCTACCTATTCCGATCACCGGTCATAACAGATTCTCAATTGTTTATTTTACTCTTGGGAAGAAAATTACGCACTTTCTGTCTTTGTTTTACTAACGAAAAACCTCATTTTCCGGGCATATTTGAGAAGAACATTAAACTTTATTGCCATTACGAAAATTTGACGGGATTTAAAAATAAAACCTACGTCAATACATAACGTAATTGTTAATTTTTATTCCAGCATAAAGCCAGCGGGATTGCTGTGACGCAGGTAGAAAAGTTTCACGAAATTATACTGTATGGCTGTATATCATACGGCTCAGAATTCAAATTCAGAAGCGCTCCTATTCATTCTAAAATGGAAGTTCCTGATTGTGTTTTACTTTTTATTTGCATGCCCGTGTAGCTTTGCACTAATTGTAAACTTCTAGTCGGTGCATCCTTTTTGCAAAAAACCAGTTCGACGGAGATGCACTGAGTGGCTGACCAGAAAATAGCAGTGCATATTGGTTTGTCTCGTTCATGTAGATTTTGTTTGCTCTGACCAGGAAAATAGTAAAGTTTTGCTAAGGTTTTTATGCACAGTGTTCGTTGAATATTGCAGTTTATTCAAATATTTATTTTCGTTTCTGCTTTGCATCGACGAAGCAATGTTGCGTAAACTTCTATAATACAGAACTGCCAATTTTGTAAGACAAATTACTACCTACTTTGAAGTAAAAACATGAAATCGAATAATATTTTATCAATTTCACAAACAGCACCATCACCAAATTCAACTTAATTAATCTTAAAATGACATGTAGGGTGCGCTAGTGTGACATCATTAAGGGTGCTCACTCAGCATTATGTTTCAACGTTTCTGTGAAGCCCAGAACGTGTGCGACAGTAACCAAATGTAACGCCTATTGCTAGAAGATACAATATACATAATCTTACCCCTATACTGCCTATCAGTCTAAGTTCCTCCATTTTTTTATATAAGTTATACTGTTAACGTTTTTATTTACATTTTATATAAATATTCACAATAAATAAAAATAAATGTCATGAATATCAATAGATCCTAATTTATAAATTTAATTTAATAACAAATTCAGAGCGAGAAGTATTGCAAAATCATTTAAATGAACCGGAACTATCAGGAAAGACTGAAGGATTTGTAATTATTTATTAATCTATATCCTCCTTCTTTCAATACTTATTAGAGTGAGATGCGACTGTGGTTAAAATCTGTGTACCTTATTACTATTGGTGAACCCGCCTTATTTGCAAAAAAATAGAAAAAAATAAAAAGGAAACAGTCGTTTTGTCTCCGTCCCAATTATTTATGGTTTAGGATTTTCACGATCCTTTGTTACCCAAACGTTCATAGCTCTAGAACCCGGGTATTACCATACACTTGCATATGCATACCCAGTGTTTGTCAGCGCACACCTCGTGAAATAGTCGGATAATAGCTCGTTTACATGACGGGGCAGTTGGTGGTGTTATTGTCAACGCCAAATCAAACAAACTGATATTGCCTCGTGTGGTTGCCGAGTTAGAATAGTGCCACTCCATGTCTTCCCGTGGATGTCGTAAGAGGTGACTAAGGGAATAAAGGCTTGTAGTACTGTTAGGTGATGGGCTTGCAACCTGTCACTAATACGCTGGTAAACATCTTAGCCTAATTGTGCAAATTGTGGTTATAGAATTATCAACAAGTTTTTAGAGATGTTTGTAATTCTGTAGCTCTGCCTACCCCACTCTGGGAACGAAGGCGTGAGATTATGTGTGTGTGTGTGTGATATTTATGAACTTCGATTTTTGAATGGTTACTGTGACTCCTAGGTAGCTATTTTCATCTCTTATCTATTGCCATTACTGTCGAACTATACAATTTACGGTCAAATCTGCAATGTACGCTAAATAGCAGAAGTACATTAAGCCATTTAATCTGAATACATACAGTTCCATATGCAAAAAAGGACTAATTTATAAAAAGATACATCTTTGTGATAAGAAGAGACCCATACGCTTGTCTGCAGCTATGCCGCTTTCTTAAATAAAAACATATATCCAACTCCAAATGGAATACTTACTTATTTTAAATTATCTTTATAGATTACGAACAAAATTATAGAGATTAAATAAGAAGAAAAACGTATATATAAAAAAAGTTAAAGCCGCGGTGCCGTGAAATTGGAAATCAAACACATTACCGACTCGAAGCTCTAACCCAATCAGTTTTATGTATTCACGGAAAAACCAGAACTATAACCGTGGCATACTTGTTTTACTTGCCGTAAACTGAACTGTATAACGAATTGATTCTCTAGTTTTATCATCCACGAGAAAACTGAACAAATTGTAAATGGCGTCTAACTTCTCGCATCAAAATCCTTTGACATTCGACAACTCCATACTGCGTTGGAGCAGCGCTCTAACACGGTTACAGCAGAAAGTTCAAGAGTGTTGGAAAGTTGTCAGAAAATGCATGAAATATTGCTCGTTGTGTGATTCCCGGGAAGTGTTTATCGACGACCGTGTTAGCCCATAAACGCAACCCATGGCTGTAGCGCACAAATCGTGGTTTTGGCAAGCGAGCACTGTTTATAAGTTCCAAACGTTGATTGTAGATCAGGAGGGTACGTGATTTAATAATAGTGAGGAAAGGCAAAAAAAGTGACTTACTCTTTTTTGCCTTGCCATTTATTGTATTTGACTACAAATTACAGAGAATTGGATCAATTTGGAATAAGACAGTAAATCTCTCATTAGTTTATGGTGAAATTTCTTACGATTACTCCTATTTTTTAATGTTAATACTTGACCTTTATGTCCTCCCATCCAAGGAGCGCCTAGCAAGTACACCTTTAAGCGTAAACTTAAAGGCTATTTGTTGACGCTCCAAAAATCATAATTTCCCAACCAGCACTTTGTCCTTAAATTATAGTTTAATTTTCTTTGTTTTTTGTTTTTGTTTTTGTATATTGAATTGTGCCAATTGGTCGATGCTGTATACCGGCTAAGTAGGTATATTTATTTTAAATATTATGTTTCTGTAAGGTATTTGCATGTAGTTTTTGTATTTATTCTGTCACTATCTATAAGTATTTGTTTGGTAGTATATATTTTTGTATTACCTAGACTATTTATTCGTTTATCGTACCGTCCGTCTGTCACACTCGGAGCTGGCTGAAAATCAGCGCTGCAGGTGTTTAACACCTACGCATTATGCTGAGCCAGTGTCCGATTCACTGCCGCGAAGACACACTCACTACTCTTTTTATTGCTGTTTTCTGTTTATACTGTTTTTTTTCTGTGTGTCTTATGTGTTGTGAATAAATGTATTTTTATTTTCTTTTTTATTTTCTATGTCAATCAAATACATAGATTAATCATCATATCGTTATTTAAGGTTGTCTATTCCTTTCGCTACTTAAGAGTTATCACTGAACTTATTATATAAACAATTTCTTAACTACACGGAAAACATCCTATACTTTGGAACGTAAGTATATTCGTGCGGGTAGATTTAAGGTCACAGCTCATTAGAACCACCCGGCACCCGAACAGCACCGCCTCGCCTCGAGCGATTAAGTAGTATTCTTTATATAAATTTGTATGGGCATTCGCTCACTACATCAACTACGCTACGCCGGTTGGATCTACGATACGTAGTTGATGTAGTGAGCGCATGCCCATACAAATCCATATAAAGAATACTAACCGCTCGGGGTGAGGCGGTGCGTGTCGGGTGCCGGGTGGTTCTAATGAGCTGTGACCTTTATGACGTATAATACTGCCCGTGCAGAATAAACTTTTTTTTACCCGACTGCCGAAGGAGGAGGGTAATGTGTTTATAAGCCTATAATTATGTATGTTTGGTCCTTCGTGGCGCTCTAGAAACTAAACGCATGGATTTTGATGATTCTTATGGTAATCGATTTGTCTTAATCTGGTGAATGTCACTAAAGATATGTCAGTAATTAAAATTCAATATGGCGGGAGCTAGACGCCATAATTGAAAAAAAGAAAAAAAGTAAAGTCGACGAACTATGACAAATGGGTTATGATTGAATAGGTGTTTAAAAATCATCTTTAGATTTTTTGAAATAATTTTTCATTAAGGATTTATAACGATTTAAAGTTGGTTAGAAAAACAGTCGGGTTTTTTAAAGCTTGCTTTTTGTTGTTATTTTATATTTGTCAATACCGGGAATCACTAGGCTAGCTGTGTGGTCAATAGTGAAATTAAAACATTGCGGTTGTAGTTATAAAAGCTTAATATTTTCGTTATGATTTTTTTTGAGCAATGGATTGCTTGAAAACCCGTTATTCCACGAAAACATAGCTATCAAATATAATTACATCATCTCTTATTACTAAAGATTTAAGATCTCAATTTTCTTACAGATATTTATTCATACCTATTGTTTATACTGCTATGCGGATTTGAGCTTCATTGTCTACGAAGTAAAGCCTCTAAATAACATTAGCTTAAAGGCGTCTCGAGCTTTAGTTCTCGACGAATAATGTCCGCTATCTTCCCGGTAGATAATTAATATTTTTGACAAGTATCTCAGGTCAGAATGCCAAGTCCTTTTAATTAATCATTGTGTGATACGCTAATAAAGTGGAGGCAACTGTACAAGTTTTCTTCAGCGTTTTTGAACAAGGTAAAATAGCTCTTCTAAGAGTGGATTGAACCAAACTTGAATTAATACGCGAATAACTATACTATGATATAATTCTAATCCACAATTTTATTCTTTAGTAAACAGGTGGTCATTTTTCCACGTAAAGTTAATAAATTTTAAAATAATATTTAAATGTTTAATTTCCACCCTTCCTGTCATAATGATTACATGTGAATAGACTGGTTACCTATCTGAACTCCGAAAAATGTTTGGTTCGATAAATATTATTCGACAACTATGGTTTGGGTTTTTTTACGTTTGCCCGAAAGATCACTACGAATATTTTCATTTAGTCATTACTTGTTTAGGTTCTTTACCGATTTGACAAATTATCTATTCCGTAATACTGGTTTCGGTTATCATTTGCCCAATGTAACGTCTCGGTTTATTAATTGTTTACCGATTTTTAAATCGACTATGCTAACCTGTCCGATTTGGTTCTACCCTGATTCGTCTTGATCGTTGCATTTTCTGGATAAATTACAAGCAAGATTTATTGGTCAGAAAAAAAAATAACCTCGAAGACCAAGGCGGCGCCTTGGCCTTCTAACCTAACCTATCCGTATCGGTTCTGCCCTAATTCGTCTTGCTCGGTGCATTTTCTGGATAGTAACAAATTACAAGCAAGATTTTCTTACCTGAAATGAATATTTGACGTAACGTAGCGAACACTATATGTAGCATTGATCAAGTGAAAAATGGGTTAAGAAACAAAATACGAAACGATCCCTAGGCTAATTGTAGCACTGGTGTAATGTAAAATAGGCTTTGAAATAAAATACGTAACAATACACAGGGCAAGTGACTACAAGGAGAAAAGTTGCTCGGACTAAAGATATGTTTACTTAATGTCAAATAGTGAAATAAAAAAATTACGAATCGTGCCATCGGAGAAACGTTAAAAAACGAAACGTTTTCGGTCAAATGAAATTCGGTCAAAAAAAATTCGAGGTTGCGATAGGTTACCGAATAGACTAACTTTAGGTGTCCAAAAGTCTTCTAGCCAATATCTTGCTGAAAAGCATGTACGAATCGGTATTAATATTTGCTGATTAAAATTCATACATTTAAAAAAAAACATTTTATAAACAAGATTGTACCCCTGGAATATCACTTTGACATTGACAATTGTATGTTTACATTTTTGATCTCGAATTCGATCACGGACTTTAGTAGAGTAAATGATGAAGTATATTAGCCGGCATAAAAATATTGCTGGACAACGGAACGGAATGTCAAAGCTTCAGTCATGTCATGTCAACTTACTTTTATAGTATCATACAGGGCGCCTCTGACCTTGGGGCTTTAAATGCATGGATCGTTTCTACTCCTGAAACTGAACTTCTTTTGTTCTGTAAGTTGTCAAAAATATGTCAAATATGTTTTTCATACAAGTTAAATGTAATTTTCAATGTACGCGATCCAATTCTCCATTTTCGTTTAGCCCTCGTACCAAGGAAATGTCGCCCCAATACCATGATATAGTGATTATATGGCCATGGTTTAATACACTGATTTTACAATTAGAATTTAACATAAATTAGTTATCTAAATTTAAGTTATTTTTTAATGTTGCAGAACAAAAGTAGTTCAGAATAGCGAGTAAAATCAATCGTTGCATTTAAAGCCCCAAGATCAGATGCACCCTATATGGGACTGAAAAATAACTGTCATTAGAAAACGTATGTTGAGTTGATTGACAACACTGACAGATAGATAGATAGATAACTCAGAGAAACTATTTTATTCCACGCTAAACGGTGGTATAGTAACTATTTCCGAATATGTTCACTATTCTGAGAAATATCGTTGCGACGCGATTTATACTGAAAATAAAATTTACTCTCGTTAAGTTGAATTCGCCTTCAGCCCTTTTTACACGCTATAGTGTTTTATTCATAAACGCAAAATAGCTAAAGTGTGCTTCAAATCAATATCAATCAAATCTATCATTGTGACATTTCCATCCTAGAGAAAGGAGCAAAATACTTTAACTAAAACAGGTTTATAGTGCATTTATGAATAAAGGGGTGAGCGTTTTCTAACTGTGCTTACAAGCTTGTGGATTTGATTTGGATTTAGAACATTTGCAATTATTATCACCATAATACGAAAATTTACATATTTTATAAAAAATCGGTTTATTTAGCCGTATTCAATCACCTTTGTATTTTTTTTATGTTTTCAAATAATATAGATATATTTCACTCGATTACAAAACAAATGTACGATAAAAACACTCTGACTTTATTTTCTTTGGTAATGTGTACATCTGGAAATTATATTAAAAGTTCGTGAGTGAAATCTGCCGATCCCTTGTCAAACAGGAAGTACAATCGGCTACATCAATGCCTTGATGCATTTGATTGGACCTGATAGATAAAACAGGGCCACTTTTTTACCAGGTAAAACCATATTGCCTTTGACATGTTACCATACTGAACCGAGATGCTTAGATGCTTTTGACACGTCATCGTACGACGTTTTGATAGCCCTTATGTACTTGACAGTAATGGCGGCCAAGTAAAAAACAATACCATAACAAGTCAAAGGCATGTGGTTTTTAACCAGTAGAATAGAGGCCCAATTTTGAATTCCAGTGCCATTACTGTCAAGCATATAACAGTTATCGTAACGTTGACAATGTGATAACGTGTTAAAGTAAAAATACTGTCAAAACAAGCTTGAGCATCCAAAAGGAAGTAAATAGGGTTAAAGTTATTCTGCGTCATTTTTAGAAATGCTTTTGAGAAGGTTTCTGCATTTGAAAAGTCAAGATTTTCAGTGGGTACAATACCTATATGGCAACAGCTTCCGCACTTAACCTGGGCCTTGACTCTGCAACGTAGATCAGAAAGAAAATCCCAGCCAAAGCTATAACATAGTTCTGGTTACAAACGCAGGTAATAAAGTCTGCTGTTTTTAAAGTAACTGGTTTTTATTTACGCTTAATGGTGAATTAAGCGAAAGAAAAGCTATTTAAATAATTACTGCCTGTCTATCGATAAAATACAAACACGGACAGACATAAATGTCAAACTTATAACATCACACTTTTTTGCGTCCGAGTAAATAAAGTATATTAATTTGGCTATACATTAATTAGCCGCGCGAAATTCTGCATTTCACCAAAACCATTCAAGGCATCACATCCTCGCGTCGATGTGCGAGGCTGGGAGAATGAAGTTATCCATTGGTGGATTTTTCCTCGCATACTGCTGCTTTTCACAGGTCTTTTGGAAACGCAACTAATCGCAACTAAACAAGTCAACCCGCGTCTTTAGATGAATTTGTTGACCGATTTCAAACAAGGAGGAGGTTCTCAATTCGCCTGAACCTTTTTTCATGAATATGTTTTACTACATAACATCAGCAATATGATTCCCCATACCGACCAATTTGAACTGCTTTGGCGACGATAGGGAATATATATGTATTATTTTAGATCGCATTTCTACACAAAATAAGAAAATACCGTAAAAAAGATCACCAAAAGTGAAAATAAAATTAAAATCGGCCAAGAAATACGGACGATACAAATATTTTAAACTGCTAATTAGACAGCGATTAGACAGAGAGATCCGATATGCACTGTGTGACGTCATGTAACAGCTCGGCCATTTATAAACTCCATTTTAAATTCTGTTTTGCTAGAAAGAGAAAGGCTTGTTGTCTTTGTTGATTATAATATATTTTTATAGCTATTCAAGAAATGATTTTCTCAGCTGTTTGTTACATCAGCTTGTATTAAAGTATTGAAAAAATGTCATGAATATTCCCTTATAGTAAATTTCAACCAAGGGTGAATATTTACACATCCTTGTGAGTGTTACCATACCTAAACTTTCACTACATTGATTTTCATTCATGGACAAAGAAGAGCGAAACTTCACAGTTTGGGTCTGAACAGGGCCTTGAATAGAAATGTTCTGGTTACACTTATTAAATTTGTTTAGATCACAAGTACATTTGAGTTATGAAATTTATTTATTCAAATTAAATCTGATCTTATGTGATCTGATTGATTGATTGGTGAACGTAATCAAGTCATAAGAAGTTCTACGGCAACAGTTACAAAACGTTAGTCGGTAACGCTTAGATTTCAATAGTTAATTTACCGTTCTAGCGATCTTTAGTTCTATAAGTGGCCGCTAGAGGCGCATTTGATTCTCCATACAAATAATTTACACCGTCGTCGCTAACGAGTACGCTCACTGTATTAGTCATCATAATAGTGGTACAGATTAGCATCACAATGTTTAATTTTCGCAATAGTTTAGCCTTCAATGTCGCGAAATCAGCTTTGAAACTTACTTAAAACCAAAAACTAATTCTTTTATTAGGTACATGACTGTCCAAGACTGGAGGCAGTATGTATGGTTTCCTCGTACATGCGGAAAAAAAACGGTTTTTAACGTACGAGGTGTCGATAGATGCGTTTAATTTCACAAGTAAGTAGGTATTAATAGTTAAGTTAGTTAAAATTCTGAAATAGCAGATTCAAACCTAATAGTGCGCAGTAGTCATGCCCTATTGCGTAAGATATAAGGCTTATCATAAAAGGTTTTGGTGATAGCAAAATTATATACATCGTTGGAATTAGCATGAATGGTTACACCAAGGGTTCTCAAACTTACTTATTTTTAAAACCTATAAACATATTCTGATAAACAGTATCGACATTCTATGAGCCGCCAGTGACTCGGTAGTCAAAGACTGCAGATTACTTATCTTGTATTTAGTTATATTGTTATTTCAATCCAACGTTTTTACGGAAGCCAGATTTTAAGAATTTAAGTAGGTACGCGCTCCCCTTCTTGTACCGTCGTGCCTCCCCCATCCCAAAAAACTCTAGGTTACATAAAATTGACAAAAAAAAAACGGGTTTTTAACGCTTGCTTGTTGTTAAAATTGTCTCCAAGCAAGCCATTGAATCTCGTCAAGAAAAATCAAAAATTATACTGACAACATTTTTTCTTTGTGTGTTTAGGCAAAGTGACAAATTTTCTATTTAAGTCATAGTGGTGAGAATAATTCTGTTGCCGAACTTTCCCCGGTTGAGATACAAATAAACATGGTAGGACAAAGAACTTTCAAGCCTTACGTTGCCCACAAGATACTCGTACTCGTATTCCCTTCTGAATAAGTTTTCAAACTGCAGAATATTTACTCACTTTATTTTTTTTTAACATCTGTTTTGAGTTACTCTTTGCAAAGAGAATTTACACAGGTGGTAGTGATTTAACGACGCTATATTTTGTCATATAAAAACATTTTTGCCTTGCTTTCTTAATGAGCTTAACAATTCAGATTTTGATAGCTATTATTTACAAGCAATACGATAACATGTCAAAACCGATATGGTTTTACCGAATAAAATACAGTGTGTAAATGGAATACAAGCAAAAATTTTAACGACGGTTAATATGCATTCTAATTAACATAAAAACATATATATCGCTAACATACGTTTTAGTTCTTTTTTTTCATACAAATTAATTCGCCACGCAATGTATCAGAAATAGCCTAATTAACCTGCAATTAACAGAGACTTAAATCTTCGTTTACATTATACATGCTGCTACATGTATTGGAGTTATTAATGAAATTCCACATTTACATGGCTTGTAGAGCCATAACCTATGTCTTGCTCGTGTTTGCTCGTATTCCATTTATACACTGTACAGCCGCAGAATCATTCGTTGCGTTGGCTTTACTACTAGGTACATACTAAAGCGGCATCCCCCAAGCGATCAACGTGTATGAACGTGTAGGTAAACTCTAGTTCCCTGTTATTGGCTTATTCCAAACCATGTCACGCCGTGAACCCAAATAAGCTAATTCAGTAGCAAGGCACTTAACTAAAGTTAACCACACAGTGTCCGGCCTAATGGCCTTATGTTGTTTGGGACAAGTTCCTAAGCCTTAAGTTTCCCTAATGTAAAAAGATCGATCGACCTTTTTGTTGGGGCTAGTTTATTCGGGTCCGTAATTACAGTTGGAGTATACATTGTTAAGAGTTTAAGACTCACTGGGCATTTTAGAGCAGGTTCTGGCAGAAACTTTAAGTGTGCCAAGCGGGAATAAATTAATATGGAAAAAAAAACTTACCCCTGATCTGTTTTAAGTTATGTGTCTGTCTCTGGCATCGTAGCTCCCAAAGGGATGAACCGACTTTACAAAAAACGGACACGGTTTTAAAAAAAGTCTTGTCCATCAGGATGGTTCTTAGTTAGTTTAAAAAAATCTATTGAGCCGTTTAGGAGGTATCAGCTCTTAAAGAAGGGATTTCCATTATTCGGGTTTAAATAATTAAAAAATACTTTCAATACTAGGGGGGGACAATCTCTCACAAATTTTGACCTAGTCCCAAACTAAGCTCTAGGCTTGTACTCTGGGTACTAGACGACGATATAAATACTTATATAATAATACTCGTGCTCTACACACAAATATTTGCCCATACCGGGAATCGAACCCGGGACCGCTACCTTCGTAGGCAGGGTCACTACCAATTAGGCCAACGCATCGTCAACTCAACTCAACTTATGTTAAGCCATCCTTAATTATTAATATAAAATGCTTAATTCTAGGTCTCATTTTCCGAAATAACAGTAGATATGGACAGACAATGAAATATGCTGTCACAACTAAATAGGTAGGTAATAATTTATCAATTAAGAGACGAGAAATGCGGACTAGATTATGTAACGTTCAGTACGTGGGTATTTTATGTAGTTTAAGTTAGGGTTCCCCTCAAAACCAGCATCACTCTTACATAATTCTGTTAATGTATATAAAAATCTGTTATTATCCCATGCTAAATCCAACAGTGACACTATACAAAAAAATAACTCATGCAAAGTTTTTTTAACTGCAATAATGTCGCTATTCAAATAGTATTTTTCGTAATTAGACTGTTGGAATTATCGTGCGATATATAACTATAATCGTTTACACATTCAACTATTCTTACTGGTCACATGAAAATCGGCTTTTCAAAAATTGCTTTTTGTCAAACTTGTTACTATAAAATGTATCTACAAACTCCTTTTTCAGTGGGTTTAAAAATAACCCGGTAGAACTGAACCATAATTGGCGCTGCCCGAGTCTAAACCGCTTACGTACGCACAAAGAGTTTGATTCACTGTACCCGCCCCGGGTATTATTTCGGTGGTACGAGCATTGTAACAAAAATACTATAGACTCGATTGAATTCGTGAGTTTTAGTGTATTTTTCGGGATATTGATAGACCTTTACTGGTGGTCTATGTGGACCTCGTGCAGGGTCGGAATCGCTCCCATCTTAGGGTGTCACCACGTCTATCGACTCGAAATATCGGGGTCGATTGGCTTAAACAGTTATTTAACATGTTCGCGGAAAAAAAAACGTTTTTTTGCAATCAGAACAGATACAAATAAAATACAATAAAAAATTACACAAAAAAACAGCTTCGAATAGGCTCCTGGCTCAGCAACATGTGACGAATAACTTCCCGACCCTGATATAATTCTGCCAGGACCTAAATAACTTAAAGTTAATTTACCTAGAAAGACCAGTGGAATGACTAAAGCCGTTTTTTCGTAGGTAGTCGTGGGGATCCTTACTCGCTACCACTGCCGCAAAAGCAGTGCCAGTGCAATGTGTTTTGGAATGGACGGTAAGAAAGCGTGTGAAATGCATAAATTGTTGCATCTTAGTCCTAGAAGTTATTTTTTAATACTGAGTTTACTATTTGTTAACCTGAATCTTTGCGAAAGAGTGCTTAGGTATTTATTTAATAAGTAATTTGTTTTTGTTTTGCATTAAAATTTTGCAGCGTAGTGACGGAATCTAATACCTTTAAACGAGCAATTCTTGTATATATATATATATATAATCTGAATCTCGGAAACGGCTCCAACGATTTCGATGAAGTTCGAAATATAGGGGTTACTTAGATCTTTGCTTTGTGGCATATGATATAGGGGTCTACGGGGGCGAAAAATCGGTCTGTCAAGTTGTCATCTTCGGGAAATTTCGTTTTCAACCCGTGCGACGCTCGGTCTTCCAGGTACTATTATGTTAAGAGTATAGAGTATTAAGTAAGACACAGTACGATAATATTGTCTTTTTTCTCTAAAATTAGGTTTTATGCTGTAGCCAAACCAAATTGCGTGCCAAAACTTGAAACCAAAATTAACGCCAAGAAAAGGAAGATAAAAATCAAATAATTCCCTTGTTACTTCCATTAAGTCCGCTCTATCAATTGGAAACAAACAGACAAGTCAACGCGAAAAAAGCTTGTTGATTTGGCAATTAAGCTTTAATCCTTAACTGCCAAACATGGGAGTGCTCTGAAGCTTCAATGCCAGAGAGAATACGAGACAGTTCGTTTTATTCAAGTTATTGACTATTTTTTTATTAAGGAATAAAAAATGAAAAATGGTGTATCAAGGCATGATACTAGAGTTACTACGCTCACCTTAACACTTACAGGCAGACTTTAATATTTTAATTGCCAATTAATATCACAAAATATTATCCATTTGCATAGGTCTAGCTCTTGTTTAAGAAAAAAGTCACGCATAAGCAGCCCTTTGTTGGTGCAATATAGATACTCAAATGCCACAGTAACCAACATAACATGAACGAGCGTCGATCAGTGCAATCAATCACTAGTTGATACTAGATATTATCATGAACTTGCTCTTATTCCGATCATGTGGGGTCGGCGCGTCACGTCTTTTCCTACGAAACATTCCTATCTACAGTATTCACTTCCTTGTTTTTCACATCGCTGTTCACACATTCCATTTATCTCTTCTCGAGTCTTTCCATTTATATTTAAAACTCATCTCATCACGTGGCTTTCATTCCTCTTCATGACAGACATGCCATTATCATGACAGTATTCCCTTGCACTTTTTCTCTCACTGGCGCACTATCAAACTTCCTTATACATAATCGTTCATCCATTCGTTAGTCATCCTATCCATTCTTGTTACACCACACATTCATCTCAACGTTCGCATTTTGGCCACATGAACTCATCATCCTATTTCTTTACAGCCCATATAACACACACTTTGACGAGTCAGATAAAACCACACAGTTCTTGCACTTTGACTTTGTGTGCCCTCTCGCTCGTCTCTGGCGCCGCGTCTAAAGCAATGACATGCATGAGCGGAGCCTGGCCGGCGCGATAAAGCGTTCAATGCCGCGGGAACTACCCCGAGCGTACGCGCCCGACCAGTAGCGTGGTTCTCTAACTAGTTAACTACGAGTTTATTAACGAACTCTAGTACACTTTACCCCTGGACATGCAACTTATTTGTAAAAGATCGTAACAGTTATGCGTATAGAGCAATGGCACGCATAAGGAATGTGTTTCCGGTGTAGTGAGTTGGTACTACATTATATAACTTTAAATGAGTAAGACGAAACCACACACTTTTTGCACTTTGACTGTGATTTTGTGTGTCCTCTCGTTCGGCTCTGGCGCCGCGTGTAGAGCAATGACTCGCATGAGCGGCGCCTGGCCGGCGCGATAAAGGGCTGTAATGCGGCGGAAACCACCCCGAGCGTACGCGACTGACCAATGGCGTGTTTCTCTAACTACTACTCACTAGCGCGACTTTACCACTGGACTTGCAGCGTATTGGTAACAGATTGTAACAGTCTTGCGTATAGAGGCACACATATGACACGTGTATGACTCACATGAACAATGTTGTTCCGGTATATTTAGCTGGTACCACAGACACATTATCTATGACTTTAGATGAGTAAGACAAAACCACACACTTTTTGCACTTTGACTTTGACTTTGTGTCCTCTTGCATGGCTCTGGCGCCATGTGTAGAGCAACGACTCGCATGAGCGGCGCCTGGACGGCACGGTAAAGGGCTGCCTTGGGAACCACCCCGAGCGTACGCGACCGACCAGTAGCGTGGTTCTATAGCCAAAGTTGGCTATAGAACCACGTTTGTCAATTAGCTCCATAACACTAGCCTGAATAGACCCCCGAAATCAGTAGCAACTCGTAAGTGTCAACTGTTCAAACCAACGTCGTGAAACTCGAAGAGATCGGTGACTTACTTTACGGATTAACATGGAGTAGATCTGTGAAAACACAAGACGATATTATACTTTTTTTTTTTTTAAGTATATAAGTTATTTTTAGTGATGTTTATTAACCTAAAATTGGTAAAAAAAAAAACATTTTTGAATAAGGCCCATTGTTTATACGTAAACCAAAGGTAACATCAAATTGTTCATTTTTATGCTTAAAACGAATCGAACGTATTAAATTTCTTATCCATCCGACTTTTTAAATTTTTATCATCATTGACGCGTCATACGTCCAAATTTAGAGCAAATCTTAAACTACCACATACCTATACTAAACCATAAATTGTAAGTACAAACATTAGCAAGATGTGGTGAAAATTGTTATGCTTTTATAGAGTTATGACATTGTTTTTTTAAATCAGAATTTAAAATGACAGCTTGGCAAGGGTTTTAGCGCGTTAAGAAACAAAACCCACATCCATGTATGTCTACATAGAAGTTAGTATTATTTTGAAATCTTTACTAATTACTAAACAAATAATTCTTAAATTAGTTTATTTGGAAAGGGTCCTTAACATTAACGTTATCGTTAGAGCACGGGCGATAATTGAGATAATATTTTAAACCAGAAAAAGGGCTAACGAGGCGAATAAAGGATACCTGAAGCATTTTAAATAATTCCTTGGCAATAATTCCTCAAAGACTGCAGTTCCGTTAACAATTACACTTTTACTTGCTGCAGTCATTCGAGCCAATAAAAACTTATTTTTTCCCAACACTTTGTTTCAAAGTTCAGTTTCTTTGTAAAGTTTCTTTTCCATTTTACCAGCTAATTGTTCTATCCATTGCAATATGAAATTCTTGGCTCTTGTAAATTATTCTTAGCTCAACTTAGAGAAGAAAGTTAATGAGAGTTGAAAACCCGCTCAAGGTTATTCTTAATATTTTATAATTACGCGCCTTGACTTTAAGTTACATTTCTTTTATGTAACAGTAAATGTATTACTAATCTACCTTTAGTGGATAAGTTGCAGTATTGGCATATAATAATTGTATCAATTTAATTTCGTATTATTTGACATGCATTGCCATTTATTTGTAATAAATACTAGCCACTGCCCGCGCCTCAGTCAGCGTTCAAGTAATTTATCGCTCTACTTCCAGGAGCCGTACATATTTCCGGGATAAAAAGTAGCCCATGTGTTATTCCAGACTATTATCTATCTCTGTGCCAAATTTCACTCAGATCCGATTAGCCGTTCTGGCGTGATTAAGTAACAAACATCAAATTTTTCGCATTTATAATATTACTTAGATTACATTGATGAATTGATAAACTAAATTAAGCTGAAATAATGGTATCATTGGTATCAATCGTATCATCAATGTCAGCCCACAGCATTCCACTGTTAGACAGACATAGTTCTCGCACAAGTTGGCACAATACCTTGTCCTCTGCTTTACGCGTCCAGACGCTTCCTGCCCTATAGCACAAGGCATCTAGCTGACGAGACGTATAGGGACTACGTTTACCAAGATGCAGTCTCCGGCCTAGAACATGCTTGCAACACTGCAGCGCAGCACAAAGCTCCGCGGTGTACCTAAGCGAGACTGATGTTTTTTTTGTAATTAACGTATTTATAAAGTCAAGTCTTATTTAATTTAATTTTATATATACTAAAACCATCAAAGAAGTGTAAGAACTGTATTCCTGAAATTATGCAGGTAAAGGTGCAATGTTTTTAAAAATAATCGCGAAGATTTAAACACAACACTCTTTTTCATCAACTTAAAAGATACCAATGCCACTTTTTCAACATCTTTACTAAAGCGTATATCTATAATTATCCTGAAATTCGAAACATATCAATAATTAACCCTCTTCGCCCGTCCCATAAACGACATTGAAACCAAAACCTATTAGGCGGCCGATCATCAAACTATCGACGGAGCCAATACAGTGTCGCTCCCCCTCCCTCGCTGTCAGCCGTAATAAACCCCCGGGCCCTGTCTTGGCAAGCGAGTGTCGATGTCACCCACACCGCTGTTAATAGCACCGCAGCGCTGAGCGAAGATTGTGATAAAATGGCGAATGAACATTCGATATCACAAGAAAGGAGGAATACATCAGTTACGAACTTTTTGAATGTGGAACTGAAAACAAAAACACATTGTTTGCTTTTGTTTTACTCCGTATAAAAGTTTTGTGGCGGGAGCAATGTTGCCAGTGTTTCTTCTTGTACCTACGTTTTCGCAAAACTTGACCAAAGTGATCTGCGTCTCTATTATTGTTTCACTCAATTTTAAAATGTAGACAGAAATTAGCGTCAAATAACATTTTTTACGTAGTTTTTACCACTTAAAGTCAGGTTGGGTAAGTGAAACACCGGGGCAAGTGGAACACTTTCAAATATCTCTTAAAATAATAGCTTTAATAAAGCACAGACGTGTCGGTAAAGCAGTTATTGGGTCCAATTCGGATAAGTGACGTCTAAATTTAAATTTAAGTTAAGAACCTGTAATTTTATGTTATATCATTTTAGGTTACGCGCCAATTAGTATTCGGAAAACTCTTAAATAAAATTCACTTAAATTTAAAACTTTTTAGCCGTAAATGACAGCTCTAAATTTAGAGACTACTCTCTTGCCTGTGGTTAGTTCTGATAGAATTAAGGTATTTCATATAATTAAAAGAGTTTTTTACATTTAAGAATGCATCCTAAAGATTTTTTCTATCTCAAAATCTACCTACAAGCAAGCTAAGAAGAAAAAAGTTGAGACGTCGAGTTTCACGTGGCGCGCAAAATTACAGATAATATAATAATATGCGCGTCCGAATACCAAATGCCAAATTGGCCTCAATCTCTAAATTTAGAAATGTCTAATTAAAGTGTGTCTCTAAAATTAGGGATTTCTGTCTAAAATTAAGATATTCCGAATACGGATTGAGTTTAGACCTGTCAAAATCGAGTTTGACGTTTCTAAATTTAGTTTTACAGATATTTAAAATTAGAAAACGGTTATCCGAATTGGACCCATTGTCATAATAGTTCTGGATTCAAAAAAGAGATATCGCTGCGGCTTTCGGGTAAAGTAAACAAACGGATATATGCAAAAACCATCTTTTTTTAATGTTGCAAATATCAAAATAGCTTAATTACTTTCGTACAAAACGTCTGCATCTAAAATAACTTTTAGTGCAAGTAAGTACTGAACGACAAACCCAACAGTTTCACTAGCCCCGATCGCGAGGCAAGTGAAACAGTTTATTTGTGTGTACAGTTTCTTTTATATGCCTGTTATGAAGGCATCTAGAGTAATATTTTGTTAAATTTATAAATCTTATTAATTTTGCAAAGATACGCCTTATATTGCTACTGTGTTTGTACACTGTGACATTTTAGTAAATCCAGTTGATTTTCTTTAGAAACAAATAAAGTATGTTTCACATACCCAACTTGACCTTAACTGAAATTTGTCAATTTTTTTACCCACCTACCTACTAGCTTTCAACAACCTAGTAAGTATTACTAGATAAAAAAAAAAGATAAAAAAGATAAAAGATGTTTATTCAGTAAGTAGGCCGCACGGGCACTTTTACACGTCAAAAATCTACCAGCGCTTCGCAAGAGACCACTGCTGAGAAGAAACGCCGCAAGAAACTCAACATTCAGCCGTTTTTTTTTAAAATTACTTATACAATTATAGAACTTAAGCTAGCATTATATAAAACAATGAATTTAACATTAAAATATATATATCATGCGTAATTGAGCAGGAAAATGTGTCAAAACACAGTATGTTCAGATGAACTCTTAAATTGTAATAATAATAGTATACATATACTTACCCATGACGGTGCAAAACAACCACATAGTTTTGATAAATTCTCCTACAGAAACCGTGTCCCCTAGACAATAATTATACCTACAATGTTTAGATATTTTCCTGACTAAGCTATTACTAAGTTATTTAGGTGTTTAATTTAGGCCAAGCATTTTTATCTGTTAGATAGTCCTCGACCCTATAATAAGCTTTCGACATCAACGACTTTTTCAAGTAATTTTTAAGTGCTGGAAATGATAACTTTAAAACTTCGTCAGGTAATTTATTATAGAAATGAATGCATTGACCAACAAATGATTTATATACCTTACGGACACGAAATTTTTTAATAGCAATTTTATTTTTATTTCTTGTATTCAAATTATGTATATCACAATTCTTAACAAAAGAGTCTTGATTTTTAATGACATAAATAATATTCTCATAAATAAATTGTGACGCTACTGTCAAAATACTAATTTCTTTAAATAGTAATCTTAAGGAATCACGGGAGTTTAGGTTATATATGGAACGAATGGCTCTTTTTTGTAACACGAATATAGTCTGTATGTCAGCAGCTTTTCCCCAAACCAGAATACCGTACGACATAACACTATGAAAATAACTATAATAAACTAAGCGAGCTGTCTCAACATTGGTAAGTTGCCTGATTTTCCTAACAGCATAAGCTGCCGAACTTAATTTACCTGCTAGTACTGCTATATGGGGACTCCATTGCAAGTTTTTGTCAATAGCTATCCCTAAGAAAAGCGCCTTGTCCACCATCTCCAAACACTCATCATTTAGAAATATACTAGATTCTACCGGTCTAACATTAGGCAAAACGAACCTAACACATTTAGTTTTCTTAGCGTTAAGTAGCAAATTGTTAATAGTAAACCAATTAAGTACTTTAACCAGCGTGGCGTTTATCCTACTGTAATCGACGGATTTTCGGTCCACCTTGAAAATTAATGAAGTAT
Organism: Acleris literana; assembly: GCA_946894065.1. Taxonomy (NCBI): domain Eukaryota; kingdom Metazoa; phylum Arthropoda; class Insecta; order Lepidoptera; family Tortricidae; genus Acleris; species Acleris literana. The sequence goes on from OX335669.1 coordinate 18,871,553, forward strand.
CATCAGCAAATAGCACAATATCACAAAGGTTATCTACTTTGTTGTTTTTTAAGCTAAGCTAATATTTGGATGCTTGTAATTTATTAAAGATCCAGTAAGTTTCATCTGCCATTTCGAGTAATTGTTAGGTAGCTGTTTATAATGTCAATAAAGTGTAATTTATTTTATTAACACTTATTTCCAAGCTATTGGGACTGCGTTGTGTTTAAGTACAACAAGTTTTATCTCATCTACTCTTCTTTTTTAAATACATGTCATTTACATTCGTCGAGCAACAACTCTGTTTAAGAATTTGGATAAGTTAAAGAAAATAATACTATTCAGTGATTAAAATCCCTTCCATTAACTTTTACAACCTCATACGCTAACCTGCACGTAAAGTTTTATAATTCACTTTAAAAAAACTTGTACACGAAAATTACGTACGAAATTACATGGTTCCTAAGTTTAAACTCACGATGCTTCAAAAAGTTACTGAGGTGACTAGACATTTACTTTACGGACGCGTACCCTTCCATTACTTTCTTTCTCAACAACAAAGACAACCTTGGCTCTCTGGTTTTTACTCTGCCATTGCACCTAAAAGGTAGTTATTATAATTAATATCGCACTTGTACCTAACTACAAAAGAATTTCTGAACATTAGAACTCGCTGTGTGAATGCGAAAGTAACGTAAAAACCCGAAAATAAAAGAAACTGAAAATTATATTTTACCAGTTGAACTGTGAATCACACATGAGGTAAGAGCGCGGGCACGGCGTAGCGCGAGGGTGACCACAAATCGGCAGTTTCATAACAAATGACTGGGCCCGTATTATATCGCGGTGGATAAATAATCCATCACTCCCGCACTTACATACTCGTCAGAAAGTGACAGATGTTTTGTCCACGTTTATCCACATCGATTAACGCGAACATACGAGTAACAGGCCCTCTGGCTACCTGCCTATAAATAGATAAACGATGACGCATTAAATCTAATTGTTAGTGATTCCTACTATGACTTAAGGTCCTATGTCCTCTAGATGGGGCAGAGGGCGTCCACAGTGCATCGCCATCCCGTTCTGTCTTGAGTGTCTCGCTTGATTTGGGCGGCGGTGGCCTAGTTGGTAGTGACCCTGCCTACGAAGCTAGCGGTCCTGGGTTCAAATCCCGGTAAGGGCAGATATTTGTGTGATGAGCGCGAATATTTGTTCCCGAGTCATGGATGTTTTCTATGTATTTAAGTATATATTTCTTTATTAAAGTATGTATAATTATCGTTGTCTAGTACCCATAGTACAAGCCTAGAGCTTAGTTTGGGACTAGGTCAATTGGTGTGACATTGTCCCCTGATATTTATTTATTTATTTATTTATTATTATTATTTCGCTCCAGGTTTTGCCAATGGCCTTCGCTTCGCCAATTATAGTCCGCCGCCAGGTTTGTTTTGCACGACCACGTTTGCGGATGTGGTTGGGATCCCTTCGGAGGGTGTGGCCTATCCAGCTCCATTTGCGTCGTTTTATCTGCTGATCGATTGGGACTTCATCGCAGCGATCCCACAGGTGAGCGTTGGATATTCTCTCGGGCCAGAAAATACCGAGTATATTGCGAAGGCATCGGTTCAAGAAGACCTGAAGTTGATGCGAGATGTCCTTGGTGACCTTCCACGTTTCACACCCGTAGAGCAATACGGTTTTCACGTTGGACCGGAATATTTTGAGCTTGACTCTCCGTGTCAGTTTCCGTGATTGCCATACGGGTCTCAGCTGCGCAAACGTTGCTCGGGCTTTGACGATCCGCGAAGTGATGTCCTCTTCAGTTCCTCCAGTCTCTGACACGCAGCTACCGAGGTACGTAAATTTGTGGACGTGTTCCACTACCTCTGTGCCGATGACCAACGGCGAAGAGCTCGTTGCCCCGCACCTCATTTCTTGGGTCTTCCTGGTGATAATTTTGAGCCCCGTCTTCGCCGCCTCAAGACGTAGGTCGTCCAATTTGGCCTGCATGTCTGCGCGAGTGTGGCTTAAGAGGCATATGTCATCGGCATAATCCAAATCCTCTAGGATATTGGTTATGCCCCATTCTATGCCGCGGCGCTTGTTTTCTGAGGTGCTATGCAGAATGCCATCAAGAACAACCAAGAAGAGGAGCGGCAACAGGAGGCACCCCTGTCGCACGCCTGCGTGTACCGCTATATCCTCCGAGACGAGTCCGTTGTGCGTCACTTTACAAGAATAATTCTTGTATAAGAATTATTCTTGTAAAGTGACACAGTCAGCGTTCGAACGCCCGCGCGAACGTACTGCTCCGTGTAACCGTAATAATGTCGGTGAATACAATAAAGTGTACAAACTGTAATATTGTTATCTGTGAGTTGTTATCGTTCATTCAAAATAAAATTCACGTGATAGACGATGTTAGTCTGATTGAAATCTGTGAAAATGCCTTTTCGGCGGATGATATTGAAAGTGCAAAATCGTTACTTTTTGAATCTATAAAAACCGGCCAGAAAAAGGTGATTAGGCGGAATGCAGGCAAGAAGCAAAAAGATTTGCTCGACATCATGAGTATTTTTAAAGTGATTGAGGAGGATTCTATCCCGATTTTTGTGGCGCGTGACCTGCACAAATTACCGCCAGTTACTTTTGACCATGTCGATGCCACGAAGTTGCTCAAAGACTTGATGTTACTGCGTGCCGACGTTAGTCACATAAAAAATAACTATGCAACGATGGAACAGTTACAAGAGCTAAAAATGGGATTAAAATCCGAAAAAACACCGATGTCATTATTAACCCGAAATATAAATATGAATAAAAGAGGAGGAGGGTACATGCTCGATAGCGGACCGTTTGGCCTGATGCCGGCGGACGTCACAAACAATTCACCGAACAACAGTGCAGAGCACAGTGTCATGGCCCCGGAGTATCGCTCTCTCGTTCTCCCACATGTTGAAGGCAGTGCTGCCATCTCGCTTACACCGGGTAACTCAACTTTGTTGGATAATAATGAGTCTGCAGACACAGAAGTATGTAGTGTCAAGGAATGTAATATGCAAGCGCAACCGAAACGGTTAACAATGGCGGAGGTGGTGAGTACCCCGTGTGCCCAAGATCACTCCAAAAACAAGCCCACGGAAGAAACATGGACCCTCGTAGATAGGAAACGGTCAAAAAATCGTTTTACCGGTAAAAAAGGTGTAGCGAGCTCAAACCAAGTGGATAAATTTAAAGCGGCGGATAGTAAAATTTATCTATTTATATCTAATGTCAACAAAGAAACCGCAGAGGCTGATATACGCGAGTACATAAAGTGCAAAACTTCTGAGTCAGTTTCACTTGACAAAATTATGATGAAAAAAGAACGTCCATACAACGCGTTCAAACTGCTTGTATCTAAACAGAAATTAGATATATTTTTAGATAACAAGTTATGGCCAGATGGTATTACATTTAGGCGCTTCGTACATTTCAAGAAAGCCGGAAATGTTGGGAATAACGGATTAACTAACGCAAATAATGGATAGTGAAGGTTCAAATCTTAAATTGTTATCTTTTAACTGCAAAAATGTGAAGAGGTCAATGAACTGCGTACGGTCGCTTTGTAAAACAGCTGATGTTATAGCACTTCAAGAAACGTGGTTATTACCGGATGAAATATCGTGCCTTGAAGACATAGACCAGGAATTTAGCTATACCGGGAAATCATCGGTTGACACGTCAGCTGGCATTGTGAAAGGCAGACCATATGGAGGAGTAGCAATATTGTGGCGAAAAAGTGTTTTCCAGTCTGTGTCGATCGTGCAGAGTGATAACGACCGGTTGTGTGCTATTAGTGTAAAGATAAACAACAGGTATTTTATGGTAATAAATGTGTATATGCCAACGGATTGTGCTGAAAATGCAAATCTTTTTACGGAATGTCTCGGTGAAATATATGCTATTATTGATAGCTCGAGTATTGAATCCGTGTTTGCCATTGGGGACTTTAATGCGCACCCAGGTGAGCGATTTTGTATAGAACTTTTGGATTTTTGTTCTGAACATGAATTGATGTGTGTAGACGTGAATGGTCTAGGTATTCAATCTGATGCTTACACTTTCATAAGCGAGGCCCACGGTAGCAAGAGATGGTTGGATCATTGTATAACTACAAGGGCTGCAGGGCTAGCAGTATTGAAAACCGAGATTATTTATGACTCATACTGGTCTGATCATTTTCCATTACTAATAGAATGTAATATAGACGCCATTAGAGTGCGAAGTAATATTAGTACATCGCATTCGAATGGTGTGTTGTGGGGAGAGAGAAATAATGATGAAATTTGTAAATACACTGCTCACTGTCAAAAGGCTTTAAAAGACATTGATTTTATGTCGGAATTTCATGAATGTGCTGATTCATATTGTGATAACCCTTTGCATAAAAAACTTTTAGATAATATGTACAAAAATATTGTTACGTCGCTATGTAATGCGTCCATTGTGAGCAAAGCCTATGCTCCTAAAACCGAAAGAAGGGGTATAAAAGGTTGGAATAAACATGTGAAGGATGCGCACACACAGGCTAGGAGTAAGTTTCAAACATGGCATTTACAAGGTCAACCTGGTACCGGACCTATTTTTGAGGACATGAAATTGAGTCGTAAAGTTTTTAAATCTAAACTAAAGTGGTGTAATAAGCACCAAGATCAGATTTTAATGGACAATTTAGTCTCACATCATACAAATAAAAAGTTTTCTAAATTCTGGAAAGGTACCAGTAAGATCAATAAAAAAGTAGGCCTACCGATTAGCGTAAATGAGGTAACTGACCCCTCGGGAATCGCGAACCTTTTTAAAGATCACTTTAAAGTGCAATCACTGCTCGGGCCCGCGCGGACGGTGCGCGACTCTGTGCCCTCGAGAACGGTTCCGCGGCTCATCCTGACTTGTAAGGAAGTTAAAGAGGCTATTAATAATATGAAAAGGGGTAAATCACCTGGTCATGATGGGCTCAGCATAGAGCACCTGCATCATGCTGGCGTCCATCTTTCGAGAGTGTTGACTGTTTTGTTTAACCTATGCCTGGGTCACTCACATCTGCCTCGGGAGCTAATGGAAACCATAGTCGTGCCAATTGTAAAAAATGGGACAGGGGACATAGCTGACAAGTGTAATTACAGACCCATTTCACTAGCTACGGTCATTGCAAAGGTGTTTGACAGTGTTCTTGATCGTCATCTCAGTAGATACACTAAGATACACGACGCTCAGTTTGGTTTCCGTGCGGGTTTGTCTACGGAAAGCGCTATATTGACATTAAAGAATACTGTCAAATACTATGTCGATAGGAAAACTCCAGTGTACGCTTGTTTCCTGGACCTTTCTAAGGCTTTCGACCTTGTGGCGTATGATGTGCTGTGGGATAAGCTTAGGGTGGCAGGAGTCCCAGCCGAACTAGTGAGCATTCTGCAGTTTTGGTACCAAAACCAGACCAACTATGTAAAGTGGGCAAATACATTATCGGAACCATATAAAATGGAATGTGGAGTCAGACAGGGTGGTCTGACTTCCCCGAGATTGTTTAATATCTACATTAACCAACTCATAGAGGAGCTCAGCAGCACTTATGTCGGATGTCATATAGATGATGTAAGTTTTAATAACATTAGTTATGCAGATGACATGGTGCTGCTGGGCCCCACGGTTGGCGCAATACGCAAACTACTTGCAATTTGTGAGGCATACGCTGGAAAGCATGGGCTAATGTATAATTCAAAGAAGAGCGAATTATTAGTATTTAGAGGAAAAAACAAAGCTCCGGCGAGCGTTCCTCCAGTACAGTTGAATGGAGTAACTCTTCAAAGGGTCACTCAATTTAAATATTTAGGTCACGTTGTTACGGAAGAATTAAAAGATGACTGTGACATCGAAAGAGAACGTAGGGCGCTTTCTGTAAGGGGCAATATGTTGGCCCGCAGATTTGCTGGTTGCACACCAGAAGTTAAGATCACACTCTTTAAGGCTTATTGCCAAACATTCTACACCAGCAGTCTGTGGGTTAACTATACCCAAAAAGCGTATAATACTCTACGTGTTCAATATAATAACGCCTTCAGGGCGCTGTTGAGGCTGCCTTTTCGTTGCAGTGCTTCCGGCATGTTTGCCGATGCGCACACGGACGACTTTTTTGCGCTGATGCGCAAGAAAGTTGCCTCCGTTGTTCGCAGAGTGAAGGGCAGCAGCAACAGCCTCCTTGAGGTGTTCGCGGGGCGGGGGGACAGCACGGTGCGCGAGCGACTGCGCCGGCTGCACGCGGGCGCTCCCGGCGGGGTCGCTCGAGCTCCTTGAGGCTAGATATATATCGTAGTTCTATAGTTACTAACAATAGTTATAAGTTTTTGTGTAAACTAACATCTATGGACCATAATAGTTGTCTGATAATAAAAACATATTATTATTATTATTATTATTATTATAAGGCTCTTTTGATGTTAATGAGCTTTTCGGGGACACCAATCTTGCGTAGGCGGGACCAGATGCTGGCCCATCTCACCGTATCAAAGGCCTTTTCGAAGTCTACAAAGGTTAGATATACCTCCCTTTGCCATTCTGAAGCCTGTTCCAGTATGATACGTAGAGTGTTAATCTGGTCGGTACATGATCGATTGGGGCGGAATCCTGCCTGCTCACTGCGAATTAGAGGGTCGGCGGCCTTCGAAAGTCGATCCAAAATGACTTTGCAGAGCACCTTGGAAGGAATCGAAAGCAAAGTAATGCCTCTCCAGTTGCTGCATTGACTGAAATCTCCCTTTTTTGGTACGGTGATAAGCAGGCCTTTGTTCCAGTCGTGCGGTAGCTCTTCGTCTTGCCAAATGTGCTGCAGCAGGGGCGTCAGGGCATTTGCTGCCGAAGCCACATCCGCCTTTAACATCTCAGCTGTTATGAGATTGACTCCTGGGGCCTTGCCAAGTTTGAGCGAGCGAATGGCATTGATTACTTCAGCTCCAGTCGGTGGGGAGCAGTCGATATTTAAACATTGCAGAGGCAAACTGTCTTCGGGCATGGTGTTAGTCTGGTCGTCTGGAATGCGGAAGATCTCCCGGAAGTGTTCCTGCCAGCGTCACAGTTGCCCTTCCGATGTCACAATAACCTGGCCCTCCCGGCTTTTCAACGGTTTCTTCTTTGCGCTTCGTTTTCCTGAGAGAGTATTCGTGGCCTTGTACATCTCCTTCAGATTACCGGTGTCCGCTGCACGCTGGACTCCATCAGCAATACCATCAGCCCACACTCTTCTGTCCCGACGGGTACTGCGATAGGTCCTCTTACGGATCTGCCGGTATTGCAGTCTGAGATCTTCCTGTACAGATTCCTCACTTGTGGCAATAAGTTTGAGATGAAGCTCTCGTCTTTGTCTAATGAGGTCCCAAGTTTCATGCGACATCCACTCCTCTCTAGTGTGTGTTTTATGTCCTAGAACGATGGAGCTGGTTTCTGTATAGACCATTTTGATACGATTCCACTCCGCGTCGACAGTTGTGGGGTTCGCATCGAGAACAGAAAAACGATTCCTAAGCTCCAGCTTAAAAATGTCTCCAATGTCCGGGTTTTTCAGCTTACCAACATCAAAACGTCGGCTTGTTTTTGCGGTTTCGGTAGACGCACGAGATGTCGATACTTTCAGTCGTACTTCCGCAACGACGAGGTGGTGGTCGCTATCAATATCGGCACCTCTGCGGTTACGCAAATCAAGCAGCGATGCTCGCCACTTAGAGCTGATGGCCAGGTGGTCAATTTGGTTCTTGGTGATGCCATCGGGTAAGTTCCAAGTGTATTTGTGGTGGTCTCCGTGTAAGAATAAATTCCCTCCGATGGTTAAGTCATTGTTCTGGCAGAACTCCAGGAAACGCTCCCCGTTCCCGTTGCGCACTCCCAGCCCGTGTTTGCCCATATGTCTCTCACAGCCAGCGTTGTTTGTACCAACCTTTGCGTTCAAGTCGCCCAGGACGATCACTATGTCCTGTTTGCGGATGTTACGAAGCGTGGCGTTTAGTGCATTATAGAAATCGTCTTTGAGCTCTTCGCTCGCACTGTTTGTAGGCGCATAGCATTGCACAACGCTGATTTTCCGGGCCTAGGTGTAGAAACCGGCTGTGATAATTCGGTCTGAGATCGGTTTCCAGTCCAGAAGCCCTCGTTTTGCTACGTCAGAGAGCAGAAATCCCACACTATGCTCCCGGGTGTCCTCTTCATCCTCCTTTCCCGAGTAAAGTAGTGTGAGTCCTCTGGACGTTCTCAGTTCTTCGAATCCATTTCTGCAAACTTCACTGAGGCCGAGTATCTGCAGTTTGTACCTTAGCATTTCTGTTTCTGCTTGGGCTAGTCGGCTGTCGTCGCTCAGCGTTCACACATTCCAGCAAGCAATTCGTGTCCGTGTTTTCATGCCAAAAGTCGTCGGTATAAGATCAGTCCGGTTATGCTCTGTTTCGGTTTCAAAAATCGGTTAAATTCAGGTAAGCGAGTGATTAGCCCACTATACCCTAGCCCGTCGGTGGGGATGCCACCTCGGAGCCAATGGGCAGGCTCGGTTTTATTCGGGTATCCTCCCTAGTGAGTTGATTCTGTTTTGAGGCGCAGAATGTTCGCCTTTCGCCCTGCATCCTCAGCTCATCTGCATTTCGTGGTGGCGGGCGCGCTCCTGCGCGGATTCAGCAGTCTCCAGGGGGACGAGCCTGGACGTGGATGACTCGGACTGGCTAGGGCTCTGCTTTGTTGGTGTTTCGCCACATGGCACCGCAGATGGTTTCTTGGCATTTTATAGGCAATGCTGTTCTCACTATCACCGATTCCCACCAAGACCATGCCCTAACTTCCCCCCCCAATTCCTACTATGTATGTACACAATTATTTCTTTCAGAGTCTGCTTTTGCATTTATTTTCGACCTGTCAATTTTTCCGGGATAAAGGTACATACCTGTCTTAGGGTTATGAACTACTAGCTGTTGCCCGCGACTCCATCGGAGTAGAAGTCGGCTATTGCTACTCACCGTAAAAAGTGCCCCATGTCCTTTCTCGTGTTTCTAGCCAAATTTCCACGAAATCAGTTCAGCGGTTTAGCCGTGAAAGCATAATAAACCGACAAAGATAGTTTCAAATTTTATAATATAAGTATAGATCTCTGTACTAAAATTTACTTCGATCATTTGAGGTGCTAAGCTGTGATGATTGAACAGACAAACGACCAAAAGATATTCATTTATTTATATTAGTAATAAGAATTCAACATTTTATTAGGAAGCGAATATTATATTATGTTGGCAATCACTGCCAGTAGGCCCTATGTTGGGTTGGAGCGTTAGATGGTGCAAGTGGGTCAATCAACTATTCCTTGTATGTTATTCTCATAAATATACAGGTTCTATGATTGCAGCTTCAAAATATGAAATTGGTTTGGGTATGGATGAACTTATAGCTGAAGCAGTTTATATTTTAGTTTTCAGAGCAAAATTTTAATTTTACGCGACATTTCACATTTATTATTTGTGTATAGGTTCACGTAGGAATTTACACACGCAATGATAACATCGTTTTATTTAAGTACGCATTTGTTGTAAATTACTAGCATTTCTTTGATTTATTTTATCGATAGCAATAAAATTTTACCTTGTTTCTAGTAAACTTGGCACGCATCGAGGTTATTGCAGAAATACATTTTATTTAATATTTACAAAACAGTTTAAAATTTGATTTCATTTATTTTACGCGGTGCTTAGACGAAGAATTCTCCGCATTAACTCTTCTCCCAATTTCCTCAAATTCCTAGATGGAGTCTCTCTTCTCCACTTCTCCCGGCTGTTGCCACAATGTCATCAGACGACCTAACTAGGTCAACCAGGTCTTCGGCTGCCTATTCTCGGCCTCCACTCTGTAACTTTTCAACCCCAACGATCACCAGTGCAGTACAGAATTTTATTACGCGGCGTTTAAACCAAAAATTGTCCGCATTACCTCTTCCCCTAATTTCCTCCAGTTATTCCTAGATGGAGTTTCTCATCTGCGCTTCTTCCCGGCTGTGTTCGCAATGTCATCGGACTAAGAGCTGTAGGTGTAACAGGTCTCCGGCTACCAGTTCACGGCCTCCACTCTGTAATTTTCCAACCACATCGATCACCAGTACAGTACAGAATATGAGAAACCCCTGATTTCCTCTCAAGAACTGTGTCCATTATTCGTATATAGGATAGATACTCGAGATGATGATTTCTCACGTTTTCTTGGTAAACCAATTTCACCAGACAAAACATGTTCTTGTCAGGTCTAAACATCCATTAGACTACGTATGTAAATCTATGAATTGCAATTTTGTTAATTTAATATGATATTTAAAGAAATACGTATTGTGTTTTTTTTTCTTGACTGACCAGCGATTGACCGCTATCGCATCTGATGGTAAATCATGATGAAGTCTGAGATGACGACTCGCTGGTTCAGCTGACTGGTTGTTTCGTCTGTACGGTTCAATACGTCAACCGAACCGACCAATCAATGAGATATAGCCCAGAAGCCCTAGACAAGATGATTAACGATATCGTTAACGATTTTCGAAAACTGTCAAAGTGTATGGAATCGATACAAGCGCTTGACGTGACATTCCGGCAGCTTATGCCAATTCTATACATTTTCGATAACGATTACTATGTCGCAATGCAGTCTAGGGCCACAGAGACTTAACTAACCAATATTGCACAGATGCTTGCTAGGCACTGTAGGTAGGTACTGTAAATCATTAAAACTCAAATATTATCCGCATGTACTAATTAAAAAACCACAGAAACTGAACACGTCCAACTACATTTTATATATGTATTTTAAGTTACCTAGTTAATTAAAAGTTTGGTCGCCATACTTGGAACCTATATCAAAACGTACAGGTGTATTTTCACGAACAAAAAGATCGTGGTGTTTTTAAAATTAATTTCAACTTGCCGCGAGCGACACATCGCGCTTCGTGTTTCACTCGAAATAACGTGTTTTAAGTGTAATTTTAGCCTCTAGTTTTATAAAAGGCAAAAATACTTTCACACTAGGTTTAATTTTAGATACCTGTTTGGTATAAAAGCATCAAATACATCTTGTAACTCGTTTTTCTCACAATGATACAATATCTCGGATGAAAATTTCTGAAATAATAGGATCACTGAACGTAAACTGACGACCATTTGTGGCGTCAATCAACTTTTATCATGGACGGAGATAGTTCAGAAATTGGATGAAACTTTCAACGATCCCCGTGAGACCCGGTTTAAACTCTGTTTTAATGAGTATAAAGATCATTTTAATTTGTTTCAAAATTGAAAATTGCGTTTAAGAGTAAAGAATATTGAACTTTATTCACACAAAAATATCCTTGTATGGTGGGCCTTACGAGGATATCACCAAGTACATGGCCAGTCAGCACCAGAAGTAGGTGGACAGGCGAAGAACTCAAAATTATTTACACACGCTCTTATTCTCTTGGCAATAGAATCGTGTAGGTACAGTAATTTTGAGCTCTTCGACAGTCCACCTACTTCTGGTGCTGGCTGTTCGTGCGTACCTACAGCGAAATTCCAAAGTACACGTACATGCATACAGCAAAATGTTATTTTTAAGCGCGAAAATACATTGTAGTAGGTACCAGTGAAAAATATTTATTTATCCAACTAATTCTACTAATAATTATAAATGCGAAAGTTTGTATTTTAGCTTGTTACTCCTTCACGCTGCAACGGCTGGACTGGAATGGAGATGGCTTATACCCTGGATAAACACATACCTAGGCTACTTTTCACCCGGAAACTTTAAAAAATCCCGAGGGAATGATGATAATCTAAATCTACGCGGACGAAGTCGCGGGCAGAAGCTTTTATTATAAATGCGAAAGTTTGTGTATGTGTGTGTGTTGCTTTTCGGATTTAAATGAAATTTTGAATGGAGACAGCTTTCATCCTGGATTAACACAAAATGCTACTTTCATCCCGGAAAATTTAAAAATTCCTGAGGGAATAATGATAATCGAAATCTACGCGGACGAAGTCGCAGGCAGAACCTAGTAATGAATATCGGCATGTAAAACTGCCTATAATTAAATTTAATGTAATAAAGGAACTGTCTCCGCACTAGTTATAATTTGCACCACCGCTTTTCCAGACCACGATTTCATCACGTCATTATCCGAAATCGTGGCGCCTCGTAAATCTGTAAGGAGCATTATTCCGTAAAGGCTCTCAATGGACTGACACCTATCGACAAGCTCAAATAGGGGTGGCACAAATTAAAAATCAATTTTATTACATAATATGCATGGGTTCGTAAATATAGTAGTCTCAGTCCAGAATATATTTTTTTCATTCGGTGTCAAAAGCCTTGCTCCGTCGGGTCTTAGCGCTTTAAAGCCTCTTTTGACGTCACCGGCATACCGAAGAGCTGGAAGTTTCCTCTCTCAACGCATTAGTTTAACTATGCAATGCTGTGCTGCCAGTATCTTTAGGAAAATGCCGCAGGGACCTTTTTAAGATTTAACGTTTTAGTTTCAGCTTAGTTATATTTTTAGTTTTAACTATCCTTTGTAATGGTTTCATTTATTGTCTTATCTATCAAATATGTATCATTTTATGTCACATTTATAAATTATTGATTATTCCGATTTTTAACCGACTTCAAAAAAGGAGGAGGTTATACGTTCCACTGTATGTATTTTTTTTTTTTTTTATGTATGTTCACCGATTACTCCGTCAATTGTCGACCGATTTCAAATTTTTTTTTTGGTTTGATATAGTATACTTTCGAGGTGGTCCCATTGTCACCAAATCTTAATTTGATGAGAGGATCCGTGAGGAATTGAGGGAACTCCTCAAATATTGTAGGCAAACATATAGCGATTTTAGTATTTTTAGTAACAAGTTCAGCATTTGCATTCAAAAAGTATCATTTGGTGAAGTGGAACTGATGATGAAGACCACAGATGGCCACCGGAACTCCTTAACGGTACCGATTTCAAGGGTGGCGATAAGATATCTCGATTAAGATAGTTGAGCGACTACAACGAAGAATATTTACTTGTTAACCGACTTCAAAAAAGGAGGTTATTGAAATACGACTATGACTTTCCCGCGGCGTTGCTTGCGGCGCGCTTGAAATAACTTAAAGTTTCATTTCAACTAAGAAGTGGGACTACGTAACAGCGTATTATGATAACTAAAAAGTATAAAATAAAATAAATGTTTTAAAAAACAAAAAACCGCCTTCAAAAACGCAAAAAATAACTTCTTTAAAATTGTAGGCACCTAATAGGTTAGTCCAACTGAAGTCGGCGACCAACATTTTCAACAAAAAGCCGACTTCAGTTGGACTAACCTATTAGGTGCCTACAATTTTAAAGAAGTTATTTTTTGCGTTTTTGAAGGCGGTTTTTTGTTTTTTAAAACATTTATTTTATAAACACTTCGTTACAACTTCCCCTGGATTTCGTTTCTCAGAGTTCCCGAACTCTTTAATCTCCAATAAAGTTTTTCTCCCAACCTTCTAAGTCTCATTAAGAAATTCCAGATAAAGCGAGTTAATTAGCATCTGAGATTGTTTACTTGACCGGCGACCCTAGCGTCCAATCCCCGCCATAATTTCTTAAACTCTTATGTTGCCAGCGCGTTCATGAAATTTCAACTTTGTACGTAACACTCCATGGTTGTGAATTGCATGTTCAAGCTACTAAAGATACGATTTATAGAAAGTTGTCGTTTGAAATAGCAGTTGAAGTTAAATTGATCAATTAAAACTTGCGTCGGTCTGCAAGATAGCTGCGTATCGTATGAAGTGGCTGAACTATGTCGGAGGCTGACCTCGTCGCAACTTGCGGCGTTCAACTGTTTGACAGACGTTATACAAGTTTGAGGATACAACTTCTCTACTTATACATTTTTGAGGAAGTCAAAAATATTGTCACGAAAGGTGAAGAGAAAATAATAACTTTTGGTCAAAAATGTTTTTTTATGACATACCTACCTACTTTTTAGCTCAGTAGCAACTGCTTTTTAAGACCAATGTAACGAGTCCTAACTTGGTGGGTAGGTAAAACGGAGATCTATAATTTGTCATCTCATCATATTTCTTTGTCATCTAGTTTACAATGTTAACATTATTAAGTATTGATAATTTTAGCTGATTGTAATAACGGTAACAGTGAACACAGTTCAAATCTCGCAAGCCGAATTAAATTAAATAAAAATGTGAAGTTAATTAAAAATTATTAAAAAAGGGAAGACAGTAAGTAATACATTTAAGTTAATTATCAGTATAATTGTCAATCTTGTTTGTTATAGACGCAAAGACAAGAGAAAAGTATTATAAATATCAGGCCTAGACAAGCAGCAAAAAAAATATGAACACTTTTTAAAGCTTATTGTCATCTATGTACGCAAGCAGCCTATGGGTCAAATATTCTCAGAGATCATACAGTGCTCTGCGGGTCCAGTTTAAAAATAGATTCAGGGCACTGACGGGGTTACCTCGCTACTGTAGCGCCTCGACTGTTTGTGGATTTCTATGCAGTTCGTAGAAAAAAAGTTGCATCACTTTTGAGAAGAATGCGAGGCAACTCCAATAGAATCCTTGAAATGATTTCAAGTAGATTCGACTGTCCTATAGTCTTAAGTATGTGTAATTTAGTTAAGTTGAATTTAGAGTTTAAGTTTAAAGTTGTGCCTCAGTACTAATATTAGATAGTAAGATAATAGTGTATACTAACCAATATATGGGTCAGGTTACCTGAAATAAATGTTTTGAATTTGAATTTGAATTAAACAAAATTGTAGAGTAATATAGGATTAAAGTAAGCTGCTGGACGGTCGCGTCGGGCGCTTATGACTATCCCATACATTTTGCAAGTTTACGTCTCTAGCTATCGTAGAATGCAATTTACAGTACATACTAATAGATCTCGGTTGTCTATCGCTGTTACACTCCTCGCATCCTAGTTTTACTGTACATTTCATGAATTAATTGATATAATTGTTAATAAAGATTTATCGAATCGTATAGGTAGAGTAAAGGTACAGTGAGATGAGCTGGGTATTTAACCAAAGCGAAGCTGTATTAATTGTTATGGTACAAAAATACGAAATGTAAAGCTGTGTACAAACATGTAAATGTTTCGCAATACAATCGAGTAGCAGCACCGATTCGCTCGCAGCTAATGACCCGCTGCGTACATCGATTTGTAGTTTTCATTGTTATTTAAACAACTTCGTTCATAATTTTCGACATGTGTCCATTTTGGAAACCGAAGAATTTCGCAATCAAATGAAGCGAACTACATTCAGGTTAGTTGCTATTTTAGTGCAGAATTTACAACAGTACCTACTGCAGTTTGATTAAGTAAATATTGATTAGTTTAGAGATCGCGGAGTTATTGACTCGACTGCAAGCCCCTTCATGTATAAAAAGCTGTTGCCGGCGACTGCGTACGCGTAGAAATTAATATACTAGTTATGTATACTATTTAATACCTATTTTAAATACAAAAGTTACTGTGTTTATAGTATGAACAACACGAAAACGGTAGGTAAGTGTACTTTTCAAAGTTCATCTACTTCTCTTTAAGTTATTTTATGTACTTAATCCAGGAAATACATTTTTAAATAACTGAGAGATTTCCAACGCAGTAAACTTTGATTTATATTACCACTTTTATTTATTACCTCTCATAGTATCAATTTACCTTTGACATCACGTATGAAACGTAGCAGCGTAAAAATTTCATTGTTGCTATTAAAAAATCAAACGTATATTCGCAAGCTATGTCAAATACGCGAGACAGAAGCACTAAAATTAAATAAAAAGTAATAAAACCCGTTGTAATACGAGTATGTCCGCGTAGCTCGCATGCCTCGAAACGGTTCTATAGTTTAAAAACGTGAAATTTTCAAGTCGAGTGTCAGTTCCAATCGAGACACACGAGACAAAATGTCGCAAAACAAAAGCGTGCTGGTACTTTTCATCTGTTTTAGATTATGTACTGCCTTTTCTGTTCATGAACAGTTGAAAATTGACCATTCATTAAATGTATTACCTAAATACAAGGAGATCTTCGACAATGGGAAACCACTACCGTTGTATTTTGATTGGAGACGCAATGATGGAGTGACTCCTGTTAAAGATCAGGACACATGTGGTGCTTGTTGGGCGTTCAGTGCCCTGGGTAAGTGTCATGGACTCTAGCCATGTAATTATCTTTATAAATGTAGTATAAAAGAAAGTCGCTTTCTGCCGTCTGTCCCTCTGTATATACGCTTAGATCTTTTAAACTTGGCGACGGATTTTAATGTTTTCATCAATTGATAGAGTGATTTAAGAGGAAGGTGTTTTATCTACGGATGTTACAGAAAAATCACAGAAACCGAAGCGAATCGAGGGCGGGTGGCTAGTTAATTATATAAGACATGATTAAAGCCAAACGAAATAAGGAATAACTCGACAACGTAATAAGTAATTAATGATTTACATTCAAACGCTTTAGTGGTGGTAGGACTTTGTGCAGGGTCCGTCCGGATCGCTACCACCATATTATCCATTAACCCACCGCCAAGCAGTAATGTTCGCCTTGCTGTGTTCCAGTGTGGGGATAAGACAACCGGTGAAATTTCTAGCATAGAGGCATTCCATCTTAGTTCTCAGGGTTGGCAACGCATTTGAAGACTTAGGATTGCAGTTTTGAGATAGTAGTGTTGAGATTTCAAATGTCTATGGGTTTCAGATCCCACTTACCATCAGGTAGCCTGAGTGCTCGCGTGCCTTCTCCTTGCCATAAAAAAAAACAATACGAACAATAATATTGTTGCATTGTGGAAGTTAGTCAAATCGCAATTTATTAACTTTTTTCAGTTAACAAAGGACCAAGGGCAATATAACCATGACCTCGACATGATGCATAATAACGCATCCTTAGTGCATTTACATTGCAACGTTATTACAAATAATTATTCATATTTTTGCATATAATATGAGCCTTGAAATAAAAGAAAAAGAAAAAGTAGCGTTAGCCATTTTCACAACTGACAAAATGTATGGAATTGGTATAAGCGGTCGATGTGATAGATGTCAGCTTAGGTCAGTGTATAAATCATTTTGTCAGTTTTCGAAAATCGGTAACGTTTGCGTTATACTTACATCTGAGGCCCTCAGGAATATTCCAATTTTACTTGGACAAAGGTATGACAAAACCCGATTAATAACAAACCATTATTTGCAGCCAATATTGAAAGTCAATTGAAGATACACCAACATAGAGACGTTATACTCTCTGAGCAGTTCCTCATCGATTGCAACCACATGCAAGCCGGCTGCTCAGGGGCTAGCGTCCTGAAGACGTTTTCGTAAGTTCTACAAAGGGGTAGTAGATGTGATATACCTACAGTCAACCAATTTGATTCATAGGGTATAAGGGAACTATTTCAAAGTAACGTTATGAATCAAAGTAGGGGTTTTGTAATTATTTAACGTTTATCTCTTTTTTGTCGACTTTCTTGAATGATGACTTGAATTATGATTGAAAGAGATGGGGCATTCGAAGTTTCGAATTGAATGCTTCATACTATGTCAGCATATTACCACCTTCATACAGATATCGCGCTCGAGGCTAAGTGTATAGTGTAGTGGAAATCCAGAAGACAGGCCTTTGCCCAGGAGTGGAACACCCAGTAACCTAGTTAGAACGTTCTGAAGCTCCTCAAAATACCTGGAAGTAATACGGGCAGGAATAGATTAAAGCTCCAGATTTATTTAAAAAGGAAGAAGTCCAATAAAACTTAGGTACAGTAAAACACAACCGTAAAAATGACGAATTTTTGAAGCGCGGGAACCAATCAGCATGATCCACACGTTGCGCGTCTGTATTCTGTGCTATTATTGGTTATCAGTGACGTCATGTTGACGCGCGCCCGCTTGTCATTCAGTCAGCCGTGAGTGAGATGGAAAACGTAGACGCAAATTAATTTGCACCTTATAACTATTACGTACAAGTCTGATAGTGGGTTTTAATCGTGCTTTCGGAAATCATCGGAATCGTTGTTCGTGTCAGCGCGAACGAAGATTCACGACACGCCATATAAATTTTGTTCTACTGTACAGCTAATGACACAGTTTTTTGAATACAAATGTAAAAGGTATTTTCATGCGCTTTCTCGCTTGACTCCGAAAGTAGAAATAGTTATTTTTTATACAGGGGGGGAAAGTTGTATTTTACCTGCGAGTGTTCATTTGAAACACGAGCTAGCGAAAGGATTCTATGATTGATTTCAAAAACAGAATCCTGAGCGTATCGCGTGTTTCAACACACGGGACCTAAAATAACTTTTCACCCGTGTATAACACAAAACTTTTCACCTCACTACAGCGAGGAAAATAAGAAAAAGGGTTTGTACTATCAATTATCATTTTGCACGGTTTCCCGTAATTCCACAGGTGTTAATACGGCTTCGTCACTCAAATCACTCATTTTTAATAATAAAAGAAACTAGAAAAACATGCCAATATGTAACGTTGACGGCTTAATTGAAAAGTTTTGACTTAAGTTTTTTTTTTATTATTTCGGATGCGTTTTGTTCGCACATCGACTTACTTGGAATGTCAGAACATTTTATCCGTTTTTACAACAAAAATGAAGGTTAATGTTAAATGCTGATATTCATGAATTAAAATAAAGTTGTAAGACTGTATTTAGTGTTTTTTACTCGATGCAATTCATTAATTGTGATGTTATTAATTCAGCACTTTTAACGTTTTACGTTTTGTTAGCTGTCAAATATCACTTAAGCGCCTTCAAATGTCAAAACTCTTTCTTTACATGTGGATAAAAAGCGATTTTCTCAATAGATATCAAACAAACAAAAAGGGCTTTCCGAGCTAGTGAGATGAAAAAGTAATATCGAAAAAGTAAATATAATAAAATAAAATAAAATTCAATGGAAATTTATTGTAATCGCTATCCTTACTTTATGCGAAATTTCACCTTAAGGTTGACAGGTAGAGAATGCTTGTAGCATTAAATTCGCCTTTTTACACTATTTTAATTTTGTGCAATTAAGTATTAAAGTAAATATGTACATACATACATTAAATCACGCCTGTTTCCCAGAGGGGTAGGCAGAGACCACTTCTTTCCACCTGCTACGATCCTGACAAATCTCTTTCGCTTCTTCCACATTCATACATCGAGTCATGCATGCACGTCGGTTTCGGGTACTTTAGATACGGCCCTTTTCCAGTATAAATAATTAAATAAATTTGTTCGTTTATTTTATCTTCACGATTTAACGCTGATTGATGTCAAATTAGCTACTATATATATCATGGCGATGATCCAAGCACTTTAATGGAATTCTACTCTCGTAATTTATTTCAGTGACATCATAACCAACATAGGTGGCGTGCTGCCTAAAGCTGACTACCCAGAATATGAGCAAAAACCACGCCAATGCCGATGGGATAATAATCATAATAAACTGTACCCCGTGATAGGATTCAAACGAATCAAAGCTGACGAGGATGAAATGGTGAAGGCATTGTATCACTACGGACCTTTGTCTGCAGGTAATTTTACCGCCAGTAATCCTGTGGAAAACACTTTTTAACATGATGGTTAGTGGGTTCTGAAAGCAATAAACATTTGCAAACTCGAGACTATACATAATCTCACGGCTGCAATCCTAAGACAGTAAATGCATTGCCAATCCTGCGGACCAGATGCAGATGGAATTCCACTATGCTAGTCGAATCATTTCATTTGGTGTCTTATCCCAACACCGGAACACAAAACTGTGAACACTGCTGACTGGCGGTAGGTTTAAAGTATGGTGGTAGCGATTTGAACGGACCCTAAGGACGGAACTAAGAAAAACTAAATTCAAATTCAAATATTTTAATGTCCGAATTTGAGTTTTACAATGATCTTGAATAGTTATAAAGTACAGACCCATCCGTCGTACAATAATTTTACTTAGGAGCTAAGAATAATTAATATCTATATCAATAAAATAATTGAAGTTTAAAATATCATTTTGCAAGAAGGATACCTCAAATATTAATCCACCCACAAGTCCTAACGCTTACCTAACGCTTAAACAGTAATGCCTTTTTTTTCAATTAACTAGCTAGGTAGTCAGTGAAAATATATAAAATACTCTGAAGTAAAACTCGATTAAGGGCTAATTCAGATAACTTAAATACCTTTCAATTGTTCACAGTTGCAAAAACAGTAGATATTTCAATTATTATATATCTCGTCCACTACATTTGAATTTTCTACTCGAACAGCCAGAAACATGTGCTTATTCATCCGCGAAACTATCCTTTAGATTTTGAGAGCGTTTTTTGTGTCTTATTTCGAACAAAGCGAAGATTCGTCGAAAATACTGCACAATTTCGACTTCAAAGCGACTGAAACGGATACTACAGCTTTAAATTATGAGTTTCTGAATTCAGGCTTCGAAGAAACAGGAAAATAGTTTTTGATTTAGCGTCCAGATGTACCGGGTTTATTCGTTCTTCATCAAATAATGCTCACTCAGTCAATGTTTTTACATGCATTTATTTAACCTAACATTTTGTAAGTTTAGATCAAGGTCAAATCTTGCAAGTTAATCTTGGACCACTGCCAGTTATTGTAATATAAATATTTAGAATTCAAATGTAAAGCCGATGACAATGAACCCGATTCTACAGTGGCCTCTAAGCTTCCTAATTTTATTTGGGTGTCGCTAAAACACTTTGCTACTCTATGAGCAGCTGTCATAAGCAAATGACAGCGCTAATTTTAATCTGACGCTTCTTATTTTAGGCGGTCTTATGCAATATTATATTGACATTCTGGAATAGCACTTGTTAAATCTGCCGTCTAAACTAGGTCTAAAAATTAGACAATTTAGTTTTAGGCTATTTAAGCGATTTGCACGTAGAATCGGGTCCAATGCAATATTATATTATCTAAAGTTGCTCTAAAGTTTATATAATGATGGAGTCGGAAGGTAGCAACAGGATCTCCATTATTCTTTACATATCCATCGAGTTGGGACTCGTTGGTTTGGTATCGATGAACAGAAATGATGACTGGGCAAAAAAAGGGCAGAAGTCATCAAGAACATGTCCTAAACATCAAATTTTAGACAGAAACTAACGGTGATGGATTACCAGTAAGAAACCAGGACCAATGATCGACACTTGATTCTTATGTTACAGAAGCTAAGGGTTATTCATTTATTTTGAGATAATCATCATCATCATCATCATCAGCCGCAAGACGTCCACTGCTGGACAAAGGCCTTCCCCAAGGTTTTCCACAACAATCGGTCCTCCGCTGCTGTCACTATGTCACTATTGAGATAATCAATTTGTAACCAAATTTGAATGAAATATTAAGTGTCCATTATTGCTGCCTTCAGCTAAAAGTATGCAACATTTGTGCCGTCACCCTATTGCATCCGCTTAAAATACTTTGTTGATTTATAGTAATTGAAATTCATAGATTTTATGATATTTTTTGCAGCTATCAATTCGGGTGCGATGAAGAATTACTTCCGTAACAAGACGATAGACCAGCCGAGCGAGCAGACGTGTCCCCACAACCTGGAACACCAAGACCACGCGGTTCTAATCGTCGGATACTCTACTTTCATCAGTAAGATCAAATGAGCATTGAGTTTTTTCCATACACAGTAACTGATTCCTTAAAATAATGTTTCCTTGGTCCTAATTTACAATCTTTTCAACTTAATAAACAACAACAAGTAGGTGAGTATTTTAGAGGAGAGAAATTATAAGAGTTTATTAGTAGACTACGCGTTGATGTTCTATGAACTTGGCTCTTCTTACTTTAAGTAAATAGCTTCAGTTTAATTCTTCTTCATTCTCTCTTACACATTGATAAAATGATAGGTGAGTACTTGCAAAAAGCATCGGCAAACTGACAAATTGAAACGATGAAAGAAATTTACCCATTAGTTTCGGAAGAGTTGTATCGATCTAAAGTAGACGTGTAAAAATGTGTTGCATGAAACATGCTTTAAAAAATGAACCATATCGTGATATCTGTAAAATAGAAACAAATCATGCCCATTGCTTGAAAAAAATATTACTTATTTCAAGTTATGTTTTGACCTTTTACCAAGAAAGCTAAAGGAAGAAGGTGGCAAAATAATCATAAAAAACGATCACGAACGATCTCTACGGTACTCTCGAGTTATTTTCAGAATAAAATCAAAAATAAATATATGGTTTTACCGAATAGGATCCTGAAAATATTTTTTAATATTGGCCCCGTGTGATTATTCTGAATTTAACTGCGTCTCAGGTCCTGACGGCAAGCAGGAGGTTCCCTACTGGATCATCAAGAACTCCTGGGGTACGGACTGGGGCGACGAGGGATTCTACTACCTCGAGCGGGGCACCAACGCTTGTGGCATCGCTAACGATGTCTCCTTCGCTTTTATTCCAAGGGATTAATGAACTTTTTGTAATAGCGAGCAATAAAAATATGCATACGCCTAGTTTTAATATTGAACACTGTATTTTTTTATGGGATGGAGAAGGCAAGCAAGCGTGCAGGCCACCTGATGGTAATTGGGATCTGTGACCCGTAGACATTTTCTATCTCCAAGCTTCAATCTAAAAATTGCAATCCTGAGACCGCACATGTGTTGCCAACCATGAGGACTAAGATAGAATACTTCTTTGCTAGTAAATTCACCGGTTTTTTTAATATCCTCACTATTAAAGATATCAAGTTGAAAAATTATATTACTTAAATAGATTTATTGATCTGTGAATTACTTAACCTAATTCAAATGGCGGCCTAACTCAAATTCAATAGTTAGAGTCCGACCAGCGAGTGGTGACACAGGCATTTTTCTCAAATTCTTCATACTCGTAACTAAGCTGTCACATTATAAGTACCTATCCAGTCGCTATGCATTTTGTGTTACCAGCTAGTGATATTTTGAATTTTTTCGGTTACCACTCGCTGGTCGGAGTCTAATTTCGATTCTCTTCCGTTCGTAATGAGGTTGCGCACACTACGCAAGGTTCTGGTTTCAGGTAATACCGCCACTTAGATTAGCGGGGCAGCTGCCGTTTGAAACTATTAATATTCACCTTATGGTTTAACAACCATCAAAATGCATTAGCTTTAGAGCCCAATATAATTGAATAGTCTGTTAAGTAGTTCCGTGAATAACACAATTTTATAAAAGCGCAATAGCTAAAATTTGTTATGACCTTTAAATTTGTCAGTAAGAGACAAATAAAACTTTTACTAAAATAGGTTTATTGTGCATTTATGAATAAAGGGTCAATCTAAAACCGCGTCGCGCAAATGAACCGTACTACAGCAAATAAAATAATAATAATGATACGAGTAAAGAGATAAGAACCCCCAATAAAAATGGGCCTATTATGGTTGCGTAAATCAATTTGGGTAGACTTGGAAAACATCTGTCACTTTTTGACCAGTACGTGAGTCCGAGAGAGATGGATGCTATATCCACCCCATTAAGGGCGAACATACTTAATACGGACCCAGAACTGACAACCCTCAAACGGCCTAACCTACAGTTTTCGAATCGCCTTAACTATTCTAAAACGTGTTCTGTACCCAACTACAGGTAGCACGAACCCATACCAAATCACGGTTTCATTCATTATTTTATGTATACTTCACCTCTACTACTCGATAACGATACGAAAAGCAACGTCAATGTCAACTTGCTATCTTTAACTAGCTACTTAACATACTAGAGGGCGCTGATATCAATCACCATACAAATTTTCTCGATGACGACATGTTAAGGATACTTACTCAACAGAAAGTAAAAGTTCGTGCTCGGGTATAGTATTAAACTAAATTTATAAATATAAATAAAAAATATAATACAATTAAATTTACCTGACAAGAAAGTCCCCTTTACCTATATTGCTTCAATTTCCTGGCGAAATATTAGCAGAAATTATTTTAAGTACGTAACTTCCTCATAGATGAGAATAAGATTCTCAGAACCAATATAGTCTGATAAATTTAGTAATTCATGTTTGTTAGTTGTAAAGATGTAGTTTTTAGGGTTTCGTACCTCGAAAGGAAAATAGGAACACTTCGTTGTCCGTCAGTCTGTCTGTCTGGCAAGACCCTTTTTGTCAGGAACGCATGGAGATATCAAGTTGAAATTAATATCAAATAGATACTCAAATCTGCAATCCCTTCTAACTGTGAAAAAATCAATCGTCAACGCAATCAAAAGACACAGCCTAACCGTTTATGCTGCATATTTTGACACTCGCAAAGAAATCGAAACCTGTAGGATACTTCTCGTTGACCAAATTATGAAATTTGGCAGGAAGCAATATCACATAGTACAAGTATAGGGAAAAATCTGAAAACCTGTTAATGTATTAACATCATAAAACAAATAGGTATTATGGATAGAGATTCCCTATCTATCTCCTGATAAAGCGGAAAAATAGTCGTGACTCAATTCCCGTGATGAACGAACTATTTATACAGGGTGGTACTCGATAACTGTTATCGAGTACCACCCTGTATTGAAAAGGATGAAATTTTAGGTTAATTTATGATTAGATGAATGAATGAATTAGATGAAATGAATTAGATGAAATTTTGGTTTATCGAGTACCACCCTGTATATCTACAAGTCTGTACAGAATCCTCAGGGTGCGAGCCTAACTCGCACATGGCTTTTTTTTGTGCTTATTTTTTGTATTAACGGGGATACCTCTGTCTTTATGATTTTCATATGCTTAAATAAATATCTATCACTTTGTACTCGCGTCTTCTCGGTTCGAAAAAAATCAAAGTATTCCACTTCTTGCCAAAGGCCTCCTCTCTTTCCCACCATTCGCCCCTAGTTAGTGAATTTTCTTTTTTTTGGTTAAAACATATTTGTGTCAGTAATCCTTATAAAAAATGTTTTTCTATTCAACCACGAATGCAACCTTATTTATTTCACTAATTTTTTTTTTTTTTACTGGACGTACATTAGAATCACTCTGAAACTGGACTTTGAAACTAGTAGCACTGTATTACGAGTACTTATTTCTATTATGTAAATTAGTCAGACGCACTCAATACCCTAAAACACCCTTTGTTCCTAAGAACTCCAAGGGCATTATAGCGCCTAATACGTCAATTCAGCCCTCCCAATTATCAAGTGCCCGTAACTCCAAAGTGCGTATCAAACGAACAGAAGCAACTCGCTCATAAATTGAAATAAGTTCGGAGCTGAATACCAGTAGCAACGAACTTAAACTCATTAGCAAAGTTTTTGCGGTGAACCATGTCAATGGACCCAGTAAATTATTCCGCCTCTTTGGAGCTGATTTAGGTCAAACATTAAGTGTTTTCGGTCGTGATATTAATGGGCAAGGAAGGAAACAATCACACCGGAGGGATTATTGCCTAACGCACTCGCAATCGTTTTCATTTTGACAGTGCGAAGGCGAGTCTGCATACAAAATGTAAACAATTGTTCCACTTTGAAGCCGATTGCGATTACGAGTGCGTTAGGCAATAGCGACGCAGGTCCCGTTTTCTCGTGTACTTAAATGTCATACGCGTTTAAGTTACATAATGAAAAACCATAGTAATATAAAACCATAATAAACTACATAACACAATTCCTTACCTACATAATTCTAAAATACATATTTAGACATAAAATAACAATACCATTGTTTTTTTACACAGTGAACCTTACTGTTTAGGAAGCAAATATATAATGCGTTAGTTTGTTTCACCAGTTAGCAAGTTTAAAAAAATAAAAAACCTAAAATTTAGTTCTATCTGCTTATAAATCAAATTAATTGCCGAAACTCACCAAAATAATTCCGCCTTTTGCGGGAATCCTTCACCGGTAACGTATGAACGCATTTCTCCGGAGAATTCAATATGCGGCGAAAACGGCTTGAAATATTGAAAGTCAACAGTAACTTTTCTAATAAAAAAGCCCTCGTTTTCTTCAAATGAAAAACGTCTCTTACAAACGGAAGGTAATTACAAGCACTTAATGCTGAATGTGGAACGATAGGAAAAGCTTTTGTCAGTATTTTCGTGTTTCGGTAACCTGAAAAGAGATCGATTTTATAATCTCCCCGCTTGATACAGCTGTCGTCGTCGCCTTTTAAAACGTCGTTGTCCTCTCCGGCGAATTCTTGAATTTCTTTTTTTATTTAAATCTTAGTCATTGGATTGTGATACCCTTCGATTTTTATGTCTTAATTATGCACTTAACATATTTTTTATTACAATTTATCGGTTTTATTGTAGTTTTCGTGCAAACTACAATGAGGCTTTCTTTTTCTAAAATTAATAAACGAGTCCGCACCACCGGCTTTTGTATAATTTTTTTTTTATATTCCTAATTTTATATTACAATACACAATAATCGTTTATAAACTTTCATCTATATCACTTTCGACGAATCATGCGTAAAGGTCATTTTGCGACTTCAGAAATCAAAATAATTATGCGAAAAGTTAAATTAAATATTAAAAGGGCCTAATTGCAACCACTGTTTAAAAACCCAATAACTAAAAATAAATAAAAAACAAACAAATATTTATGAAATGCCTAATGAAAAACCAATACCTACCTAAATAGTATTTCGTAATTTTCAGTTACATTTTAATTTATAATAATTTTTAATAATTTTCAATTCCAGACAAGCAGCAACGAACATAAAATCGTGACAATTTATTTACGAACTCTCTTATATAAATTTTGAACGGTAACATTGGAGACAATAAAATAACCCACGGGGACTGGATCTGAGATTAAAACAATTTAGATATCAAACTGTATTGAAAACTTCGTTCTTCTTTCGTTCAAATCTTACAGATCAATTTTGAATCACATCTCGTTGCCGTAATGGGTTAAAAGAATTAGGCAAAGTATTCTGGCGGCTGAAAGTGATATTGTTGGTGTTACTGAGTCGTGGTTGAACCAGTCAGTTGTAGACCCTGAAATCGTTGGAGGCGAGTGGAGTGTGCTGCGCCGTGATCGTGCAGCTGGTCGCCAGGGAGGCGGCGTACTCGTGGCCGCGCGGCCTGGTATCGTCTTGCGTCGCAGATCTGAGTTGGAGACGGCGGATGGCGAAGACCTTTGGGTATCCTTCTTGGTTAATCAAAGTGTCTGTCATATGTGCGTCGTATACATTCCACCTAATTGTGCGGATGATGTTTATATGCGCTTTTTTCATAAAGTGGAATCTTTTATTGACTCTCTTAATGGTGTTGTGTTAATTGTCGGGGATTTAAATTTAAACCCTAAGTATACGTCCGTTAGTATTTTAAGTTATTATTGCTATTTTAGTACAGTTTGTAATCTGCGAGAGACGAATGGTATTTTAAATGCGTTTGGAGGAGTGTTAGATGTGGTGCTCGTACGAGAGGGAACCCGTGGTGTCATGGTCGGTGAGGTGGACGGAGGTGGATTAGTGACTCATCGGGACGCTTATCATCCTCCTCTCGATATTACTTTACCGCTTACGGAAGTTGTGCGTAACCCTGTATTTGTTGAACCCAGCAATGTTGACTCAAGACGAGATTGGAACTTTGCTAAAGGTGATTATGAGCTACTTTACCACCTATTTTCTGAAGTATCTTGGACTAATGTGCTGAAGTCTTGTGATGTCAATGTTGCTGTAGGGTTATTTTACCGTTCAGTCTATGGTATGTTTGATTTGTGTATGCCCAGGAAGATTAGGTCTAGCAAACCATGCAGGTGTTATCCAGTCTGGTTCTCAGCTGACTTAATTAAGGACATTAAGCGGAAAGCGTGTCTCCATCGAGAGTGGAAACGCTCTGGAGATCGCGCCGTTTATGCTTTTTTCTCTAACCTCAGAGCGAACATTAAGTCTCGAATATCTCTGGCTTATGACAACTATATTCACCACATTCAAGCCCAGGTTAATTGCAATCCTCGCGCCTTCTGGCAACATATTAGTAGTCTTAAGTCCAAGGGTGGTTTCGAATCGCAGTTTACCTATGAGGGGAAAGTATACCAGGGCAGAGAGGTGGCTCAGGTGTTCGCTGACTTCTTTTCGAGTGTTTTTCTGCCCAGTGAACCTCTTCTAAACCACGAAAAGGTTATTCGTGAGGACCAGACTAGTACGGCCAATTATGTCCACATCCACAATATCACCTCTCATGATGTGGTTACCGGCCTGGCCCGACTTAAGCCGCAAAGCTCCCCAGGCCCGGACAGCTTTCCAGCGTTTATCCTTAAAGGATGCAAAGTGTGGCTAATACCTCCGCTACTTCACATTTTCAACCTAGCTCTTTGTACTGGGGAATACCCTGATCAATGGAAGATCACGCGGGTGAGGCCTATCCCTAAGACTAATAATGCGGACCGCGTGGATGAACACCGACCCATAGCTATTCTGTCTTCGATTGCTAAGCTGTTTGAAACTATCGTAAATAGACTTCTAGTTCCTCAAATAAAGCCTTACCTAAGTGACTCACAGCATGGGTTCAGGTCCCGGCGATCAGTCGAAACGAACCTCATAACTCTGGTTGATTCCATTTCAGACCACTTGGATAAGGGAATACAAGTTGACGTGTTGTACTTTGATTTTCAAAAAGCCTTTGACCGCGTGGATAACGACGTACTTTTGGTGAAGTTATGCGACATCGGTTTTTCGCCAAAGCTGCTTCGTTTCTTCGCCAGCTATCTACGCGGCAGACAGCAGTATGTGCAACACGGATGCTTTGTTTCCGAGACCTATAATACTCGGTCTGGGGTCAGCCAGGGTTCAATTTTGGGTCCGTTACTGTTTGGCATAATGGTAAATGACCTTGCTTCGGTTCCCCAGCATTCCAGATGCCTACTTTATGCCGACGACTTGAAGCTGATCTACGGCGTGCAGGAATTGTCAGACTGTGCTTCGTTGCAGACGGATTTAGACCGGGTGCATCAGTGGAGTCTCGACAACGGGCTTCTTTTTAATGTAGCCAAGTGTGCCGTGGTCACTTTTAGTCGTGCCCGTAATCCCATTCACGCGGAATACTTCTTGGGTGTGGAACCTATAGCCCGTGTCGCCTGTATTCGTGATCTAGGCATCATATTCGATACGCACCTCAACTTTCACGAGCACATGAGAGCCCTTGCTAAAAATTGCTATCGGAGGTTGGGGTTCGTTATTCGAAATGCTAGGGATTTTTCAGATACCAGGGCTATAAGAACCGTCTACACCGCTCTAGTCAGAAGCAAACTGGAGGCGGCTTCTGTTGTCTGGAACCCTCACGAAGTTACCTATGTCTTGCTTTTGGAGAAAGTACAGAAGGCGTTCTTGCGGTTTCTATATAAAAAAACTTACGGCTACTACCCTTTTTTGTACCCTACGAAATTTTTGCTTGGCGCCTTAAGTTTTAACTCTCTGGAGGTGAGGCGACACTATGGACTGCTGACTTTTGCTAGCGGTGTATTGCGAGGAGACTCCGACTGTTTGGAACTAGTGATGCAGGTGGTGCGTCTTTTCGTCCCCTCGATGACTAAAATTGACTTCCGTCCACGTTGCCGCCACCTGCTGGCGGCACCTGCGACGCGCACTTTAGCTCGCGCCAGGTCGCCTCTGGTTCACGCTTTGCATTTGTTGAACACGCTTGCAGAGTCTGCCCCAGATTTTGATGTATTTGCCAGTGGATGGAAGGTTGTGAGTATTGAATGTTTGAAGTTATGCGAGAAGATGGATGCCCGTGTTTCATCTGTGTAAATAATATTTTCCTACTATCTAATTATAATGTCATGTCATATATTATGTTTATTGTGTTATTATTACCGTTTTGTTAACCTATATTTAGTATGTAATTCACAGTGCTGTAGTGTTTTACTGTTATGCTGTGTAATTATTTTGAAGTAAATAAATAAATAAATAAATAAATAAATAAATAAGTGAAACCGAGGGCAATGCAATATTATATGGTATATGGGTGTTTTCGGAAGACGGCATCAGAGGCCTTAGACAAGATGCTTAACGCTATCGAAAACGATTTTCGATAACTGCCAAAGTGTTCGTAGGGGGGTTGGCAAAAAGCGGGCCGCTGAAAGCCGCCTTGCTACGATGAATGTTTGTGGAGGGATGGATCATAAAGTAGATGAGGTATGTATGATGATGAAAGAAAGAAAACTAGATGTTTTATGTGTGACTGAGACGAAGAAAAAAGGGGTGAGTACGTCCACGCACGGAACCTTGACGGCATTGTGGTCCGGGGTCCCGGTAGCCGAGCACGGTCGTCAGGGAGTTGGTATCGTACTCACAGAGCGAATGGCGGAATGTATGCAAGAGCATGAATGTGTGAGCCCAAGACTTCTCTGGGTGAGACTCAAGGTAGGTCTCACCCGTTTATTCGTAATTGGGGCTTATGCCCCCGATATGAATAAATCAAAAAAGGAACGGGAGAAGTTTTGGGAAAGTTTGCATGAGGTTTCAACAAAATGCAAGGAGAATGAAAGGATTATTTTACTAGGCGATTTTAATGGTTGGACAGGCGTGAAAAGGGATGGTTATGAATCGGTACTAGGTAAGCATGGTGATGAGCGAGTGAACGAGAATGGCAAATGCCTTCTCAATGTATGTTTGGCTAAGAATCTCTGCGTGACAAACACTCTGTTTGATCACAAAGAGATTCATCAGTATACGTGGAGACGTCAGAATGAGAAGTCTATGATAGACTTGATGATTGTGGATGAACGTTTGCGTAACAAAGTTGTAGATACGAGAGCATTTCGGGGGGTTAGCGTAGGTTCAGATCACTACTTAGTGGTAACACGAGTAAGGGGTCTGTTCACACGTTGGCGCCATCGTGTTCCCGTACCGACAACTGCGTTAGAGAGGATAAAAGTAGAGAAACTCAATGATCAAGTTATAAAAGATGAGTACGTAAGGAAGCTGAAAGAATGTTTTGAATGTGTTAATAAGATGAATGACGGTGAAGTAAAGAATGATATAAATAATGTATGGGAGATTATGAAAAATGGCATGGTTAAATCGGCCATTGAAGTATGCGGTGTAGTAAAGAGAAGAAAGAGCAAGAATGAACGTCCAGAATGGTGGGATACAGAGGTAGATGACATAGTGAAAGAGAAGAAAAAGTGTTGGTTGGATTTTGTAGCTGTACAGCCAGCACAAGATATAAGCGACAGAAAGAAAGAAGAATACAATAGATCAAAGAAAAGAGTGAAAGAAGTTGTGGCTAGAAAGAAAGATTTACTGAATGAAAAGTATGATAGGAGTTTTTCTGACAACTTCCGGTCGAATATTAAACTCTTTTGGAGCTTGATAAAATCGACTCGAGGGAAATCAGAGAAAACTAAATTAAGCGCCGTGAGGGATGAGTGTGGAGACTTGATATGTGAGGAAGAAAAAATGCTTGATAGATGGAAAACTTATTTTGAAAGCTTGTTTGAATGCGAAGATGTTTGCCTTGAGCCAGATAGTATGAGTAAGGATGTAAATAGCGAAGATGAAAGTCTGATTAGCATGAGTGAAATCGTGAAAGCTTTAAAAAGTATGAAAGCGGGAAAGTCGGCAGGTTGTGATAGAGTGTCGATAGAAATGCTGAGGAGAGGAGATGGTGTGGTGGGTAGTCTGTTGTACCGCCTTTTCAATGCATGTTGGAGTAGAGGCCGAGTCCCGGAAGATTGGGTCAAGGCCGTTATCGTCCCTCTGTATAAAGGAAAGGGGTCACAGCTAGACTGCAAAAACTACCGCGGTATCAGCCTCCTTAGTGTTGTCGGCAAAGTATACGCGAAGATTTTAATTGAAAGGGTATTGAATGTTACGAATGACAAAATCTGGGATGTACAAGCGGGATTTCGAAAGGGAATGGGATGTACCGATCAGGTCTTTTCACTACGGTCTATCACAGAAAAGTTTTTGGCTGTCAACCAAAAGGTTTTCTGTGCTTTTGTGGACCTGGAAAAGGCCTATGATAGGGTAGATAGAAAGCAGTTGTGGACGGTGCTGTCTAGGTATGGAGTGAGCAGCAACCTGGTGCAGGCTTTGAGGTCCCTTTATGAGGGCTCCAGAGCCTGTGTCAGGATCAATGGGGCATACTCGGCCTGGTTTAATATCTCTAGAGGTGTTAGACAGGGCTGTGTTGCCTCACCATGGCTGTTCAATCTATTCATGGACAGTTGTATGCGAGATTTGAAAGAGTATGATAAGGGTTTGTGTATGGAAGAGTTGCTAATCAAATGCCTCTTATATGCCGATGATCAAGTTATACTTGCTCCATCGGTACTTGAGTTGCAGGAGATGGTGACAGTGATGAATGAAGGATTTAAGCAAAAAGGGATGAAAGTAAATGTTGCCAAGACCAAGGTCATGGTGATAGAGAAGGACGAGGAGATGACTGAGTGCGTGATAAATGTAAATGGTGAATTAGTAGAGCAAGTGAATGAATTTGTGTACCTGGGAAGTATGTTTACAAGAGATGGTAAGTGTGAGAAGGATGTCGAGAGGAGGGTGAATGCTGGAAACCAAATTAATGGGGCCCTGTACTCCTTTGTGAGCAGAAGGGGCGTTTCACAAAAAGCGCGACTGGCTGTTCACAATGGAGTGTTGATCCCTACTCTGATGTATGGTAGTGAATGTTGGGTGTGGCAGGACAAGCATGAAAGTCGTATAAACGCAGTTGAAATGCGCTCTTTGCGTAGTATGTGTGGTGTGAAACTGATTGATAGAGTAAGGAATGAAAAGGTCAGAGAGAAATGTGGACTAAAAGAAGACGTAGTGACTAAGATTGAAAAGGGCATGCTTCAATGGTTCGGTCATTTGGAAAGGATGGATGAAAGAAGATTGACGAAAGAGATATACAGAGCAAAAGTGAGTGGGAGGGTCGGAAGGGGCCGACCTAGGCGTACTTTTTCGAATCAAATCGGAGAAATACTGGAAAAGGGCCGTATCTTAAGTACCCGAAACCGACGTGCATGCATGACTCGATGTATGAATGTGGAAGAAGCGAAAGAGATTTGTCAAGATCGTAGCAGGTGGAAAGAAGTGGTCTCTGCCTACCCCTCTGGGAAACAGGCGTGATTTAATGTATGTATGTATGTATGTTCGGAAGTGACATAAGCGCTTGACACGACACGACTATCTAGCAGCTCACGTCAACCCTATAAATTTTCGATAACGATACCGATCTCGACACGCATCTTGTCTATGGCTACTGGATCTTTGCTGTACATGGAGTTTGGATTCGATAAACAGATGCTGACTGTACAAAAAGTACAGTCGCCAACCGAAGCTTGCCTCTTTTTTTTACAGTAACGTATTCTTTAAATGAATTTCTATTTTTTAAAGGTTACAAAATGTGGATTTTACGCTCTATCCGCTGTATATTCCCGTAGCCGGGCTCTTACTTTTGTTATGATTGCCATAAATTTTACAGCCCGGTCCGGACCAATTCTTATTTTATACCTTTATGTGTGGTTTATTCTTTATTCCCGATTCGTTGAGAATAATGTCCGGAGCATAAGGCGCTTAGTTTTGCGGCAGGTTTCTAGAGCAATTTGTTATGGATTTTCGATACTAACTTTTATTATATTACCGTGTTCTTTTAAGCATCAAAAGAGTATAAATAAGTTATATTTAGTTATACCGTCAATGTCATGTATAGTCACTCTTATAAGTAGCCTCACACTTTTGTACCATGTCGCTTTAACGCCTTTGACAGATTAGTGCAGCGGTTCAAACATGACGTTAAAATGATAAAGCTATAAAGTGTGCAGCTTATAAGGCCGCCCTTATAATTCTTTATGCAGTAAGAATTTAACTCTATCATAATTATTTGCATCTACTTATCGATTTAACATAGTGTATAAATACACACCCTAGCGATGATGCAAACGCTACTAACTTTTTTCTTTTCTATCACTAAAAATGTATGGGATGACATTCTTGTGCGTTGCGATAAACCACGTGGTCACCTGTCACCCCATACGTTTTGTATGACGGAAAAGAAAAACGTTGGTAGCGTTTGCATCTTGGGTACTGTCCCAGGCCTTCCATAAAACTAAAAAATACTCTTAAATAAAAGTAATACGGAGATTTTAATCTCCTTATAACTTTTATTTACTGTGTGCCTAGTTACTAGGCTTACGTGTAGTCACGTAATAATGTTCAATCACGCATAGTCAGTAGAACCATTTTAAATGAAATTTGGAATTCCCGAAATAACAGTTTGAATTTTTAATACTCCCAAAAATCGAAAAATTCCCAGGAAAAAAACGAAAAATGAGTTTTACTTGGACGCAAAAGCAATTCGAAAATATAATTTATGTTTCTGTCATTTGAGATGAAATCTGAAATTAAATTAAATATTCAAGTATTCGTGGAATCCACCGTTTTAGGGTGCCAACGGGACCCTATTACTAAGTCTCCGCTCGTCTGTCAGTCCGTCTATCTGTCACAGGGTTGTATATTTTGAACCGTATTAGCTAGACACTTTACATTTTCACAGTGTATGTGTACTGGCAGCTATGAATAAAATTTAAAGAAACCCATTCAAGAAACAACCCATTCCTATTTAAAAAACGAGTTATTTTATGCGTTTTTTGGCTCGATCTTAATATTTTACACTGATATTGGAACATGGCATCTGATCACTGCCAAAACGAAATAAAGCAACAAATAGTTAAATTTCTGTCTGAAATGCAGTTTTAAGCTCAATAAAATACATTTTTGTAGTCACTGAATGAAAAAGTTTGACACTTTTGGATCTTAATAGCATTGCAATACAGTTGAAATGCAATGTGACACAGATTTTCATTCGAGACTGTACATTGCTATTGCTAAAGTATTGCACAGAAGGTTTAGCGAAGTTTTGCATACCCAGTTAAATTGGACAATATTTTAAGAGTATTTTTACAGATTCCGGAGCAATCGCTTTTTTGTTTGTTAAATAAGTAATTGTTTAAAAAACAACAGTAGCACAGTGAAATTTTAAAATTATTTATGTGAGTATTTAATTACGAGTATTAGTTGTTTGCTTTATATAATTCTCGAAAAAGAGTAGGCAACCAATTTTTGCGTAGGATGTATTTTTTTATGGCATAGAGACAGGGCAGGATTTAGAGGTGTGGAGGACCTGCAGCAACAAAGGAGTACCATAGAGACCCATTTTATTTTTTAAATATAATGTATTTAAATGTACTCAGAAAAAATACGAATCAAATATACTTAAATAAATAAATAAAATATATAGTATACTCACACTCATTTATTTATAATATTAAATATTACATGTCAATTTATTATTTAAAACAATATCTACTTACACTAACAACAACACAATATCAAAAATTACAAAAGTCAGTGGTTAGGATTATTTTTATTGTAAGAGTAGAACTCATTTATGTCGTAGAACGCCTCGTTTAACAGCCATATTTTAATCTGATTGCAAAAGGAATTTGTACTATGCAATTGTTTTATGTGACCGGGGATACCATTGTAGACCTTAGGGCCCATGTTATAGATAGATTAGGTTGATTTGGCCAATTTACAAATCGGCGTAACAAGATAATACAATATAAATAAACACATACAAATAAAACGAAAAGAAAAGCAATATCGCTAAGGAAGAGATAACAGGTGCACTTTTTGATAGAAAGCCAAAAATAGATAATTATAAATATTGTCAAATAATAAATTTACTACGCCTAATATTTATTTATCAAATAGTGGGCAGTTCCTAACTAATGTTGCGGTCGCGGTATCGGTTTGCCACTAAGCTGTTAACAGCAAACAGAAAACTGTTCGCCGCCGGAACTCTGCTTTCAACTCAAAGCGGTTTACTGAATTGAAAAAACAAATAACTGGCCAGAAACAATTTCCCGAAAAAACCCTTCGAAAAGTTTGCACGTATTTTTGCGATTCCATGTTATTTTAGAGTGTGTTTGAGGTTTCAACAAAGAGCAGCTTTGCAGGTAGAGGTGAAAAGTAGGGCGAAAAAAAATTTTCAACTTTATAAAAAAAAAACATGACATTTCTATTAACTCTATTTGCACGATAAATATACACCTCTCTCTATAAAATTAGTAAGAGTAGCATTTGATAGACTAATGAGCAAAAACACGAAACACCTTTGGAGACCAACAAATAAATTTCAAACGTTTAAAGTTGACACTTAAAAGGGGTTTGGGTAAAAATGTTGTCATTTGTAAAATTCATACATTTTCATGGTGAGCGGCCATTCGTAAAAGTGATAAATTATGATAGAATAATTGAAAATAAACATATTTTGTTATTTAATGTAATACTCTTAAGTGCATCGGAGCCGAGATATTTAAATATTCATACTTGGGCGTACTTTTGTACTAAAAACTGAATACTTAAATCTTTAAAATCTCCGCTCCGATATTATTTAACGCCATAAATTATATGTTGTATTCATAACTATATAAAAATTATCCGTGGCCGCTGAAAAAAAAAATGACAATATTCTTCAAACAAATTTACCCAATGCCCTTTGCTGTTTATGAATATTTTTTACGTTTCAAAGTTACACAAAATATACTTTAGTATAATAATGTAATAAAATTAAATACTGGATTAAACTCCTGAGTTGATTATCTAAAAGTAATTTACAAGCCGCAATAGAGGCCAAGTTTTCTCCGATTAATATTAAAATCTCTCTGACGCCTCCATACCATCTTGTGAGGAAACAGAAACACAAGGCCTAAAATTACAGCAAACTTTTTTTGTCAAATAGTAAAATTAGTTTAGTCCACAAATTTAGGAGCCTTGTCTTTGATAAATTCCTTAACTATCTCTAAAGAGTGAAACAAAGTCTGCTAAATGAAAATATGATGACCAATTACCCTATGCAAGACTGTACCAGCCTGAATCAATCAAACAAACCAAACCAAAATCAAATGGTATAATTTATTCGTTTACCGGCAGGGTAAATAGGTTATTCTCTGCAGCAACTCAGTTTTTTCGAAGACGAATTATTATCGAGGAAAAAAAGTTATTCCTTTTGACAAGGTATTGTTACGTACGTGGGGGTAGGTAATTGATAGAAATGCACGAATACACCGATAATCAAAAGTAGACTTTAATTACGCACTCACTTCAAGCGTTACAAAACAATGATCGCACAATAAACGCAAATAGAACGCCTTCCGGAATGTTCGATGTACGAGGGGCGGCTGATAAGTAATCTCCTTGGTCAGAAATATATACAAAAATAATGCTGGCTGGTATGGATTTATATTCGTTTGTTATTCTATTTTCAAAATGTATTACATTCATTTGTTTATTGCATCACGTTTATTTGTCTCCTACAATTGTTTCAAACATGTCGGTAGAAAAAGTGAAAATGGATAAAATCGAGCAGCGTGCGGTGATTAAGTTTTTGACTAAAGAAGGGAATACGCCTTCGGAGATCAGACAGCGTATGTTACGTGTGTTTGGCAGTTTGTGTTCTTCCGAATTTGTTATAAAGTTTTGGTCAAAGCAGTTTAAGTTAGGTCGTGAGAGTCTGGAAGATGATCCTCGTAGCGGAAGACCAGTTTCGGCCGTCACCGATGAAAATGTAGCCAGGGTGAAAAAAATTATATTAGAGGACCGACGAGTGAAGCAGTGGGAGATAGCTAGAGATGTGGGCGTCAGTAAAGAGCGAGTCAATGAAATAATTCATGAGCATTTGAACATGTCCAAGGTTAGTGCACGTTGGGTCCCCAGAATGTTGACTGCATTTGACATGGAGAGGCGTGTCAAATGTTGCGAAGAGTTTTTGGAGATGAGTCGAGGGAAAGAGGAAGAAATAATTTATAGAATTGTAACATGTGATGAGACTTGGATTCGACAATGGGACCCGGAAAGTAAGCAAGAGTCGTTACAGTGGAAATTTAAGGATGAGAAGCCGCCTCGGAAATTCAAGGTCTGTCCATCGGCAGGTAAACTTATGGCTACAATCTTTTGGGACACAGAAGGGATTTTGCTCATAGATTATTTACCAAAGAAAACTACAATGAATGCTGATTATTACTCAAACTTACTATACCAACTAAGAGAGACAATAAAAGAAAAACGGCGAGGTAAACTAAACAAAGGTATTCTGATTTTGCACGATAACGCACCAGTGCATACCGCCCGCACAACGAAGCTAGCAATTAAAGACAATGGCTTCGAAACCATTGACCACCCCCCTTATAGTCCAGATTTAGCCCCCTGTGACTATTTTCTGTTTAGACTTCTCAAGAAAGACCTCAGGGGACGAAGGTTTATGACCGATGACGAAATGAAGGCTGCGGTTACTGACTTTTTTGACGACAAACCGAAATTATTTTTTTTTAATGGTTTAAATTCAATATTTGAAAAATTTAATAAGTGCATTTTACTAGCAGGGGACTATATAGAAAAATAAAAAAAAATTAGCCACGACAGTCTTTTGTTTCATTGTTAGGTAGATTACTTTTCAGCCGCCCCTCGTACTTCGCCCCGCCAAGGTCGATCGAGACTGTTCGTTGCTGGAATGTTCTACGCCTTGCTACCTTGTTGTTTTTACGATCGCAATGACCTTGACTCACGGGTCTGGATGAGTGTGGAATGTTCCGCGTGTTGCTGTCTCATTTCGTGTTATCTCTTTCACACGCTTCTGGAAGGTTCTCAGTATCGCCGTCTCTTTCTAATCGTGTTATCTCTTTCACACACTTCTCGAAGGTTCTCAGTATTGCTGTCTCTTTCTAGTCGTGTTTTCTCTTTCACACACTTCTCGAAGGTTCTCAGTATTGCTGTCTCTTTCTAATCATGCTATCTCTTTCACTCTTAGTGGAAAAAATGCCATATACTGAAATGTAATTCAAAGGCCCATAAGGGGTCCTGAAAATGCCTGAAAATGGGTTTTCAGGTTATGGCGTAATCTGATAGAGGGTGGCCTGAAACGGACTGAAAACATGTTTCAGCCGCCTGAAAACAACGGTAAGTTGGTCGAAATTTTGATAATCTGGTATGTGATAGAGCTACTTCTGAAACGGACTGAAACGATGTTTCAGCCTGCTGAAAACGCCTCTAAAGCACCAAAATTAACGATTAAAAATGCGACGCCTTATGCCATCGGCGTAACACTATCATATTGCCAACGTTTTGATAGCTTTTATTTACTTGACAGTAATGGCGGCCGCGTACAACACCATAACACGTCAAAGGCATAGTTTTATGCAGTAGAATAGAGACCCAATCCACTGTAATGCAACAATATCGAACTATAGATATATTTTACACATGAATATGATACATAAAATAAATAAATACAACCTCACACAAATTGACCTAGTCCCAAACTAAGCTCTAGGCTTGCACTTCCCAACAAAGATACGAGGACACAAAGATACATATGTTAAACTAATGACACCCCCTCTTTTTGCTATCTAGATACGCGGTAGCGTGTCAAACCAAGTTCAAGCTAACAGAACTAGCAGCACCGTGTGTAATATTACACGAACCATTTGAAGCCACTTTTAACCCCCACATAACTCAAAAACTATTTCACACAAACATGTCAAATTTAGCTCATATATTGAGACTTGCAAGATACATATATGTGCTCATTTCATAAACACACCTCAAACGGTTATTTAGATATTAACGTCCAAAAATCGTAATTTTTATCACTGACCGACCTATAGATCAAAACTCTAACCCAGTTACAGATGACCTAGAAACTTCAAATTTAGTATCCAGATAGGTAATTGGGATAATACCTAGGAATAAATCAGATACTAGTAATTTTTTATTATTTTATTATAATTTCTCAATTAATTAATTCTGATAGGAACACTTTCTTAAAGTGCCTGTCAAAAAAAATAGCAATCAAAATTAGATGGCAGCCAGTCTTTATGTGGATTTTAAGGTCTTCACGTGAATATTTATTTATTACTTGTTTATACGAGTATATAACAAGTGGAATACCACCCTTAATTCTTTTTTAATCCAAACATATCAGTTTTAGTACTTATAATTACTTATAACTAAGAGTACCTATAGTCAACTTTCGTATTTATTACGTTATTAACTGGGATTTAGTATTAATTATTATATCAAAGTTTCGCATACATCAATAGTGTTAGATCATTACTAGTTACTTGTAAATAATTAAATAATAAGTATCTATTTCGAACCACGGCGCTCGGTGTAGCGGTGGTCGTGGAGCAGCGAGGTGGGGAGCGGTATGTCCCATTAGTTCCATGAAACTACGAATTTTGTATTGAACGTTACGTCATAGCTTGATACAAAATGCGAAGTTCCATGAAACTAATGGGACATACCCGGGAGCGGTGCGATAAAACCTTGACGCGAACGTGCCCGTATTCTCGTTCGACATCGAGTAGGTACCGACGATTAGTTTAATATAATTATGCCTTGATTAGTTAATTAATGTATAATAACTAAATATAAATTATTCGTTATATATCGGATTTTAATAATGTAATATTTATAAATATAGACATAATACTTAAATGGATTTAAATATTTGCTTATAATTATATCTAATATAATATGGTATAGAACTAGTACTACAAATAGATTATAATTAGGCTTGTATATCGACAAAAATAGAGTCATATATAATTATTATGATATAGACCTGATCTGTAGGAAAATACAGTAGATTAACAAAAACCATTTGTTATTAATTTTATTATGAATAAGTAATTAGAAACTAATAATTTCTGTACAAAAAGTAATGATATCCCATAAAAAACATTAATGTGAAATGACAGCCAAGTTCAATAATATTATATTATATTCCTCGGTTGTTTACTTCAAGGATAAAATAAGTGAGATCTAAATGGGTGCCAAGTTCGATGGTCAGTCCTGAAATTTATTTATAACAACATAAAAAAAAAGGCGATGGGCTTGCAACCTGTCATTAATATGCTGGTAAACATCTTGGTCTGTTTGTGCAAAATTTGCTTATAGAATTAACAACAAGTTGTTAGAGTTGTTGGCAATGCTGTAGCTCTACCTACCCCACTCTGGGATGAAGGCGTGACGGTATGTATGTATGTAAAAAAAAATATTTTATAATAACTTACAATATCATTTCTTCTTATAACTAAGGATAATATGTTGAAGCCTAAGGTCTGACTTGGCTAGTTTTCATAAACGAATTATATTATAGCCTCTGCAAGGTTTTAAGCTGTAAGTTCTAATTATATTCTTCTGAAAATTTGGTTTGCTGGTGGATACTAGCCATTGAACATGGGCTCTTCCATGACTGTTTTAGTAGGTACTTAATAATAATTCGTATATGAGAACTAGCCAAGTCAGACCTATATCAGTCAGGCTTCAATAAATTATCCTAAAATTAATTTTGTTTTTAATATACGTAATTGTTTTTGTTGTCGTTTACAAACAAATAATACCCATAATTTTCATGACAATTAGTAAATGTGTGTTGTGTATTAAATATATGTAGAGAATAAATTATCCTAAGTTATAAGAAGAAATTATATTGTAAGTTGTAATAATATATCTTATGTTGTTATAAATACATTTCAGGACTGACCATCGAACTTGGCACCCATTTAGATCTCACTTCTTTTGTCGTTGAAGTAAACAACCGAGGCAATAATATTGAACTTGGCTCTCATTTCACATTTATGTTTTTGATGGGATTACTCAACTACCTGATGTAACCGCTCGACGCAACATGCTCTCGTATCTTCCAGCATAACTTCAGTCGGCGTGTAGCGGGCCTCCGCCATTAAACGGCGTTTAGGCATACAGGTGGCCGCCAACTTCGGATTGAAAACTAACAACCAAACGATCGCTTATTGATTACAAGTGATTTACAGCTTCTTGCCGTTGCCCATTCGATAAGGCTTGTCGGATGGTTTTATAGTTAATATTCTGCCCAAGTAGATTTCTTTTATCAGGAACGTTGAGGTTTGTTGAGATGAAAAATAGGTCCTTACTCAGGTTTAGTTTATTATAGCTATGTCTTTTCTCTAGTTTATCTATAATTTTACCAAATTCCATAAAAAAAATGGGTTAGGTAGCTGTTACCTGACCCAATTTTTTTCTGGTGAAATTGTACATAAACCCGAGAAATGACATACTTCTCATCTCAAAAAACACGTCCATTTATGAACTATTTACTATCCCTATTAATATTATAAATACAAAGGAGTTTTAATATTAGTACGGATAATAATTATAGTTCATAAATGAACAAATGATACGCTCTACATGAAATCTCTATTGTCTACCTCATACGCACAGTGGCACAGTTTTAACTACGCTTTAATCTATTAAAAACACTAATGATAATAAACGCCAAATCGTGGTAAAAAATAACCCACATTATAATATAAGAGTCTACTAAACTTGGTTGGTTTTTAAAGTTTTAACTATAATTAGGTGACTTCGTGACTAGGTCGGTCCTCCATCTCATGTTAGGTCTATTTCTGTATCGATGTCCATCATGTGGATGCTAAGCGGTGGCCCTTAAGGGGCCACACACGATAAAGTCGGTAGTGTTCCACGATCCGGGTCTCAATAACCATAACACCTATGTGTTTGTTCTTTGGATTTATTAAAGTTGGT
This sequence comes from Acleris literana, assembly GCA_946894065.1. Taxonomy (NCBI): domain Eukaryota; kingdom Metazoa; phylum Arthropoda; class Insecta; order Lepidoptera; family Tortricidae; genus Acleris; species Acleris literana. The sequence continues at coordinate 18,914,170 of OX335669.1, forward strand.
CATATTTCCTTGACACAATTAAAAAAATCCTCGATAGATTTATTTTTCAAACATGACACCTTATTCGCATATATTTTATTGAATCTTCGAAATCCTACGATCTTTAACGATGATTTATGATTCAACAGTCGAGTACTTATAATTTCTTAATCCAGGTAAACCATTTTTAGGGTTTCGTACCAAAAAAAGGGAAGAAGGAACCCTTATAGGATCACTCGTGCGTCTGTCTGTCTGTCCGTCTGTCACAGCCAATTTGCTCCAAAACTATTGGACCGATCGAGTTGAAATTTGGTACCCATATGTAAGTCAGTGACCCAAAGACGGTTGCGTAACACAAATAAATGAATTTTGGAGAAGGGGGCCACTTTTGGGGGGTAAATTGACAACAATTCATATGTGCTAAGGTAGTAAAATAAAATACCGGTTGTAGATTTTACACTGCTGATTACAGTAAATATATTTTTAGACTTTTTTATGCAGCCATTTTTTTTATATTTATTTATATTTAGGAAAACCAGTAAAAAAAGTTAGATTGTGAATGTTAGGAATACACTTATAGTGCCCTTAGTCCATTTATTACCATAGGAATTGAAAAAAATATACAACTGTCATGCCGATTTTTCATCCGTCTGACGGATTACTTGATTCTAACGACACGCTTTCGATTCTCGTAATAGTATTGTTTTGATATACGCTATTAAAAATGAAAGTGACTAACGGACTTGTAAAAGTGGATAGCCGCAATCTGCCCAAAGTCGACGAATTCATTTTGTTACAGTTGTTATGGTTGACAAGTGACATGACATGACAGTCAGTTTTGTTTCTGTTTAAAGTTACTTTTTTTTTAATATCATGCTAAGATCACGACATCAGTATTCCTAACTTTGTATATACAGTCTTTTTAATTAATTTCTTTAATAAATTATTAACGACGAATTTAAGTTAAATAAAGAAAAACCGAGAAACACGGGAAGTCTATTTTTAACCAGCTATTATTAACGCGAAAAAACAAAAATCCTTCTTTTTGAAATGTTGTCAATTAGGAAAGTAAAAAAAAAAGTTTTGCAAACCTTATTGTGTGACTGAATATAAATAGTTTTTAAGTTATTTAAGAAAATAGGCGAAAATTGACCATTCCCCCCCCCCCCCCCTTATCTCCGAAACTGCTGGGCCTACAATTTTGGAAAATATATGGAAAATAGTTCTTTACCTATGGATTACAGGAAAACCTATAAGAAGTTTGAGTGTTCAAAGTAACATAGTAGCGCCCGAGGCGCGCACATACATTCGCAATTTTCCTATGTTACTTTGAACACTCAAACTTCTTATAGGATTTCCTGTAATTATTTTCCGTATTTTTTTCAAAATATTGGGTGAGTAGTTTCAGAGATAAGGGACGGAGATGGTCGATTTTTGCGTATTTTCTTAAATAACTCCAAAACTGTTTATGTTAGTTATAAAACAGATATATTTGAGATGCTCACAACAAGCCCTTTCATTTGATTAGTCACACAGTAAGGTTTGCGAAACTTTTCTTTCTAATTTCCTAATTTATCCCCCAAAAGTAGCCCCAATGTTCAAAATTCATTTATTTACGTTACGCATCCGTCTTTGAGTCACCGACTTACATATTTGTACCAAATTTCAACTCGATCGGTCCAGTAGTTTTGGAACAAATCTGCCGTGACAGATGGACAGACAGACAGACAGACTAACAGACAGGCATATGGTGTGGAGACGGAACCCTCTCCACGCGAGTTGAACTCGCACTTGGCCGGATTTTTTAATAAATGTTGCTGTTTTAAAGTAAACAGCGATTGCAGCGATGCACTCAAGGCGCGCGCAAACTATCTCCATCTCACATTCTTTGCGCGGAAGCACGTAAAGCCATCCCTTTTTGTTCTTGTGCGGGCGTACCATCATATTGTGGCCTATTAAGGTCCATCGTTCACTATGCATTCAAAAAACGTGACCCGCATTACAAGACTAATTGTATTTTACGATTGAATAAATTGCGCTTCTTTGCAATGATAGTCTTGTCCGAAGCACTGGTGGCTGGCACTGGCACTGGTGGCACTGGTGTACCTACGTGTGAAAAAGCCTTTTGTAGCCAATTAATTGAATAAATTACTCTCACTCTAACTAGGATGTCCAATCAAATCAAATCAATTCACACAGACCGACAAAATGTCTACCGCTTCCGAACTGAAATAGCAAAACCAGTCAATTAAAATTCATCATTACTCCATTCGCCAAGCGCCCCGTTCTCACTATCGTTAGTGAATTGCTCGTTCAAATTAGCGCGCTGGTAATCGCCTCGGGAGCCATTGTACCGCTGAATTAATCAGTTATTAATACGACCTATCGAATTTGATGTAGTCTGTGGTCAGTACTAATTTATCTGCATAGTGGTCTGCACCATCGACTCATCAAATAAGGAAATCAATAAAGTATATGTAGCATATCATAGTATATCTGGGTGAATATTCGGCGTTTCAACCGCCGTCATTATTGTTTTCGCATATTATTCAAGATAAACTTAATATTTTTTTGTTTTTTTAAATGGAATGGATACTACCCCCAGGTCCGCTGATTTTGACATCAAAAGTTGCTGGTAATTATCACGATTTTCGTCAATATATTGAAGACAACAATGACGGCGGTTGAAACGCCCGAATATTCACCCATCTATGCTACAGGAGTAATTTTTTTTGGTTTGCTATGTTTATATTCGATACGAAAAAAACCAGGATAACTCATTTGCTTTTGTTACTAACATTTTGCAGAATAACAAATCAACCCTTGGCGCGCGAGAATCACTAACAGTTGATCGGTTTAAATGGGATAAATAGAAGTTTATAGCGTTAATATTTGCTTAAATATGGCGCGTGACAGAGAGACAGACAGACAGGCCGGCGGCAGCCAAATAGATATACAGACAGACGGACTGATTCCTACCATAAGTGTTTATTTTTACCCGTTTAGATCGGAAATGACACCTTTGACGACGAATTATTTGAAACTATATCAATGTTTTCAAGTTTTCAGTCCAAATTACACAAAGGGTCTGTTTTTTATGCGAACGATCGCCGGAGTCACGAGTCCGCTATTTTCGGCTTAGCCAAAAGACAAACGTTCGAGCGCAATTTTCGAGCGCGGTCAATCCTTTGCTCCATTATCGGTGAATTTTCCGACTCACTGGCCCCAGTTTTATCGGAAAATGTACTTTAATTCAGCCACGTGGTGGCCGTAGAACTTCGCTTATCCCATTATCGATGGTTTTATAGAGGAATGATTGAGGATTTTTGTGAGTAAACCATATATTTTTGGCTAAAAGTTCACGTTTTTTTATTGATAATATCAAGGGACATTCTTACATAAATTGACCTATCCTCTGAACAAGCTCTAGTCTTATACTATGGATACAAAGCAACGATGTACTTACTACCATAGAGAAACATACTTAAATAAATAAAAAACATCCAAGCAAATACTCAAATACAGGGTCACTATCAACTAGGCTGTCTGCCGCGACGATAACAAAAATATAAAATTTTTGCTCCTTGATCAAAACTGAAATAATATCGAATCTGTTCGAGCGGAATCTAAATGAATTTTCGCAATCTGTTACAAAATTTTAAACTATCTTAAGCTATATGTAAAAACGCATCAGTTGCAAAAAAAATATCTCGTTTTCTAAAATGCTCTTGTTGAAATGTGTGGCGTTTCAGAAGAGCTGGTTAAAAAAAACCAGGTTCCCAAAGGATGGGTGGTGCTGGGGCTCCCGGCAATGACGGCAGTCCTCAGTAAATGACAGAGAGACCAAATACACAGTACCCAGCGATGGGACACTCATATATAGGCCAGGTAAATAAAATAAATAAAAGAAGAACAATAAATTACAATAAAAACTTGAATATGACATTATTATCAACCTCTTGGAGAATATGTACGGTTTAATGCCAGCACTGGTTTGCCAGGCAACATCGAGGTGAAAACGTCAGAGCCGTGAGTTTGTATATGTCGCTCTATTTCCGGTGTTTCCTGTAAACATTTCAGGCATGTAAAGCTGCATTATTTCATAGGCGTACAGAATGCAAAAGCAAGTAGGTACCCAAAAGTTTTTAAGATAGTGATTTTAAGACTATCGCAACGGTCAAAGGTGTAAGTTCGGTTTTGTACGAGTATATCCCTATTTTGTAAACGTTGTATTTTTTGCGCTTTGTACCTACAATTTAGTATTAAAACACATACATAAACAAGTAAATAACATTTTAACTAGGCAAAATTATTTGACCAATTAATTTTGGTCAGACATGCAAGATATTTTATACTGAATGAGTTAATGTCAAAGTTTCATGATCTGTCAAATCTCAGTTACAGTATTATTATTATTCAGGAAGTGGCTATTAAAGGCTCTAAGCCTAGTATCACTGCGACCAGGATTGATCTATTGTGATTGCCACAGCCTACAGTTCTGCGTTGAGTCCTGTTATTGCGAAAAATTTCAGGACTTTATTGGCGCCGAGATACTTGGTCTCCTTTGGGCACATTAAATGCTTTCCAAGTGAGGAGCTACGATGTCGCATTCAGCCCGGGCAGACGGTGAGAAGGCGCATAGGCGTTTCCTCCTCCTGCTGGCATAGTCTGCACAACCTTATGTCACATTTCCCAATCGTCTGCATGTGCTTGTTCAAGCAACAGTGCCCTGTGAGCGCCCTGACCAGAGTGCGAATATTGTTCCTACTTATCGCTAAGGCCTCCGTCGATGCCTTTTTGCTAAATGCTCTTATGCGAGCCTTGGAATGGTTTAATCCTGGAGTTGTCCTCCAGAGTTGAATGGCTGCATAATAGCAATATGTCCACAAGGTAATTTTTGTTAGGCTTTTGGGAATGCCGCAAAATGGTTCCGGACCGAACTGTGTACCCTTATCTCCTACCCGTGCGAGTGCGTCAGCTTTCTCGTTGCCCACGATGCCCGCATGCTCTGGGACCCAACGTAAAATTACCCTGTTTTTTGCACCCAGAGTATTTAAAAGTGTCCTGCAGCTCTCGACCAGCCCTGCGTTCATGTCATCAGTGGTTAGGGCCAAGAGAGCCGCCTGACTATCCGAGTGGATATAGATGGTACTGTTGAGGTAGTTGCTTTGCAGATTGGTTGCCGCACATTCAATTATGGCGTACACCTCCGCCTGGACGAGGTGCTTGCCTAAATTCAGACTTAACGCCTTTTTAGGCGCCTCTCCATATATTCCGCAGCCTACCTCAGAACCGGATTTGGCGCCATCAGTGTACCACTTTAGGCTACCTGGTTTCCATGTTAAGCGACTGTGTGACCAGTCATCCCTAGACGGGAATTCCACAGAAAACATTTTATGTGGACAGTGTTTAGGGGACATGGTGTCTGATAACATGCCCATCACAGGAATATCGCTTACAGAGTTCTCGAGGGATCTCATATTTTGGGATAGCCAGTGGCCTCTCTTCAAGCTCGAGATTATATGCATGCTTGTCTTCGCCTCCTTTTCCAAGTACAGGTGAAGGGGCGGCAGGTTTAGCAATGCTTCCAGAGCTAGTGTCGGAGAGGTTGACAAGGCTCCAGTAGCGATGATACAGGCAGTCCTTTGGAGGCTGCCAAGTTTTGATATTACAGTTTTTTGTGCCGCTTTTCTACACCATACCACTAAGGCGTAAAACACCATCGGCCTCACTATAGATGTGTAGAGCCAGAGTGCAATTTTGGGTTTTAGTCCCCATCTGCTTTCGCTAGCCGGCAACAGATTGCCAGAGCTGATTTAGCCTTCTGTAAGGTTCCGTTCACGTGCAGATTCCATGTAAGTTTCTAGTGTGACTCCCAGATACTTGGCCTCTGAGGAGAACGCTATTGTTTTCCCATTCATGATTGGCGGTCTAAGTCCCACTAGCTTCCGCTTATTAGTGAATGGGACGATAATGGTTTTATCCGCATTTATGAATAGTTCATTATCTTTACACCACGAGTTTATTGTGTTTAGAGCCCTTTGCATTAGGTACGATAGAGTACTTTGGCAGCTACCACGCACGGTAACTACAAGGTCGTCAGCGTACCCCTGTGTGTCAATGCGAAGCTCTGCCATCCTATGCAGGAGCCCATCCACAGCAAGAGTCCAGAACAAAGGAGATAATACACCTCCCTGCGGGCAGCCTCTTACTGTAGTCACCTCTAGTGTAGTGCTGAGTAGTTCTAGCTTGACCACTCTACTTGAGAGCATTCCTTGCACCCATCGGATAGTGGTAGTGTCTACGCCTTTTACAGCCAGTCCACTGAACAGCGTTCCGATGAGAGTGTTATCAAAGGCACCCTCTATGTCCAGGAAGGCTGAGAGAGCAATTTCCTTATCTTCCAGTGCCTTTTCGATCCTATCAACTAGGTTTAGTAGGGCCGTTTTTGTAGATCTGCCACTACGATAGCCATGCTGACTGTCATGGATAGGGTTGTCCCTGAGGCAGTTCTTACGAATATATTTATCAATTACCTTCTCCATGGTTTTAAGTAGAAACGAGGATAGGCTAATGGGTCTGAAGGACTTAGCCAGGGCATAGCCATTTTTCCCAGCCTTAGGTATAAATAAGACCTTTACCTTGTTCCACTGTTCCGGAATGTGTCCCCAGGCATAACTTGCTCTGAAGATCTTAACCAAATAGGGGATCAGGACGTCTGCACCACGTTGTATCAAAACTGGGCTTACGTCATCTAGTCCACTAGTTTTGTAGGGTTTAAATGAATTAATGGCCCGTCTCACTACTCCCGGTCTTACGACTAAGGCTGCTTGTCTCCAGTCCTCAGGATGGGGTTTAAACGGAACTTCTCCTCCACCTGCTACGTTCGGGTCCCCAGCTCCCGGGAAATGAGTGTTTGCCAGTAATTCTAATGTTTCCGTTTCATTCTTAGGTATGGAACCATCAGGCCTTTTTAGTAGACTAACTTGGTTAAGTGTTGCTTCAGCGAGTATTCTATGAAGTCTTGCTCCCTGAGGCGTATTGCTTAGGTCCTCACAGAACTTCCTCCATGACTCCCTTTTCGTTTTCCTAATCTGTTTGCTATATTCGTTTAGGGCTTTCCGATAGATCTCCCACTCATTTGTCTTCTTTGCCCTATTGAACAGTTTCCGCGTTTTATCCCTGAGCCTTTTCAGCATAGAGTTCCACTACGGAACCATACGCTTGGATGATTTCACCTTGGGAGGACAGTTCTCTTCATAGGCCTGTACTATGCCTTCGGAGATAACCTCTACCGCAAGTTCCAAACCTTCCCGAATTTTATACTTTTAGCAATAGAGCCCAGGTTACGATCTAGGGAGTTGCGGTAACCCTTCCAGTCAGTTCGTCTAGGATCTCTAAAAGTAACTGTCTGATTGCTCAATTAACTAATCAGATTTGTCTATGGTCCGACAAAGATTCCACATCGCTCACCTTCCAGTTTAGGATGTGCCTGGCGAGATTTGCAGTGGCAAACGTTATGTTAATTCACTCCTAGCTCTGGTACTAAAGGTTGGTACACAGCCTAAATTCAGGATTTGGAGTAGATTGGTTAGTAGGAATCCATGTAGTGACTCACCCCTACCATTGATGTCGGTGCTCCCCCAGTTGGTATGGTGGGCGTTAGCATCGCATCCCACCAGTAGTTCTGCGTTGTGTTTCCGGGCGTAGCCGACCAAGAGTTCCGCAGAGGGGTCCGCTTTGTCTCCAAGAAGGTAGGCCGAGCACAGAATTACTCTGGATCCATTCCATCCCCCGGGAGCCACATACGCTGCTATAAGGTCATCGGTGCATAACTCTGGAATAGGTAAAAAGTTAGTGTTTTTGCTGAAAACAATACACGCCCTTGGCTTTACTCCGTTTGTATTGTATAGAACCTTACCAATGGAATTCAGTCCCAGTAGGGTTGACTTGCGGATCCACGGTTCTTGTATGAAGGCGAGGTCGATGTTTCCTGCAAGCTGCTGGAAACAACGACCTGCTGAAGTTGGGGGTTCAGCCCGATCGGTGACGGTTCTGCTGGCTCCTCCCCTAGGGTGGGCCCTACCCCCATGGCTTTTAGAGCCTTGGGTTTTTGGAGCACTCTGGATTGGAGTGGCAGACGTAGCTGTGGGGGCGGTTGGGGGAGCATTTGGCCCACCCTTGACCTTAAAATAGACCCTTTTGAAGCCAAGGGCCGCCTTATTCTCACCGGCTTTCAGGGTCTCGACGGAGGGTTCGTCTAGGGAGAAGGTAACTACCCTTCCTCCCTGTTACACCCTGTCGTTCTGTTCTCGTGTTCTGTGTCCTGAGTAGGGCTAGGACCTCTAGTAGAGGCCGCTTCCGACTCCGGGATGAAGGTGGTGGCCGTGGCTGGTTTGGGCAGTTCCCCCTCCGGAATGACGGAGAGGTTCGCCTCCGGCCACGGATTTGATTTCGGGATTTCACCCACAAGCCAGTCCTGGCTACGCTAGTTGACACAAGTCCCCAGGATCTACCCTGTCTTGTAGGTGAAACCCAGAAATTGTGGTCCACCACCATCCGCCTCCACCAACAACCTCTCTATAGGTATGTCACTATAATGACTACGGTGTTTTTCTGTGTATTATTTATTTATTTATTTCCCTTCCATCATCATCACAGCTCATCATCATGACCATACCTCTTAATTTAATTTATTTTCATAACTTATTTACTTTCTATAATTTATGGTGTTTCAGGATAATAGTTTTATTATTATGTATGTATGTATGTAACGTATTGTATCCCTTGTCGTAAGTCACAGTACGCTGTCCCAAACAACCCGCCTGCCTCCACTGAAAACCAGCCCGGTTGACATTCCCATGCCAACCATTTTGCTGAGTGGGGACCATTTCGGCACACATCATCCTCATTGTCCTTTTTTTTTTTATTTAATAGTTTCGCTTGTTCGGAGATAAGAAGTAGTTTTATTACGTTATTGTATCTTTTTTATGATGTACCCCTGTATTGATGTGTTTGTCGAATAAACGATTTTCTATTCTATTCTACTCTATTCTATCCGAGCATTGCCCCGCAATGGCCAGGTTCAGATGACGGTGGATCACCCTCATTTGATCCTCGCTCATTGGTTTCGAGTTACGCGCGAGGACCCTACCACTTCCTTGTAGCTGGGAGGTTTAGGGCCACCTGTAGCTTCAGAAGATAGTCTCGGGGCTTTCGACGTGTGTCCCTGTGGAGACTCTTCCTCGGATCTTCCCCTTTTAACGGGGGCTTTCTCCGAGGGCGTCATCTTCACAGGGATATCTTTCCAAGGCTTGCGGCACATTTCGAGGGCCTGTTCCCCGGCTACTCCTGCATTGCCCACGAGCCTGCGGAATCGCTTACGCGCAGCACCCGACATTCGTCTGTGTTTTTGCCCCTTCGGTATGAAGAGGTACATCGGGCGTTCCAGAGACATTCGAGACGTCTCTGTGGACCACAACTCTCATCTCCATAGCCTCCAGGCTTGAGTCAAGCGTAGCGGAGTCTTTTTCAGAGCTCTTCGCCTCGATACTGTTAATTTCTTCCCAGATAGAATTCAGGGCGGAAGATATGGTTGTTAAATTTAACTTTTTATTTTCTTTTTCATCTGCCACACTGATCCCACGAGTAGCAAGGGAGATAAATGGTCGCAGACGGCAGAGCCCCGCTTGCCGCCTGAAGGGCTACTTACTCTACGAATCACCCCGGTTTCGTAGAGACACCGTTCAAGACTGAGTTCATCCCTCAGCCACGCATCCCTCGGCACGGTAGATTAACGACTTGGATTGGGTTTTTGTCACCCTCTTCAACGGCTAACAATAGCCTGAAGTTTATTCGTGAGATTGTTAGCCGTTGCTCAGGGTGAAATTCGTCTGCAGCCTCCACTCCAGAGGAAAAGACTCCCATCTGGAGTAGGGGCTACTGACTAAAGGAGAAAGGAGAGGTAGATAGATGGGGGATAAATGGGACAGGATAGAGGTAGGAAGAGACGGGAGTGGGTTGAATTAGGATCATAGACGGGAAATCGGGTAAGGGATCCCTTGGAAGGTGGGAGTGCCGTTCCAGGTTGGTGTCCTCCATCTTAGCTACTAACAATCCGGGGTAGATGGTAAAAAGTGCGGCGCCCGTTCCGACTGTTAGTATTACCAGGGTGCACGGCATGGACGTGATGGTAGGACAGAGAAGAGCGTGCCTGTAGCCCAGCGCCCCACATCAGGGCGTGTACAAAAAGTCAGTTACAGTAACCAACTATGTGTACTATCATGGATTGGAAAAAGGAAGTCAACTGACGAGATTACAAGCGTAGAAGCATTCTGTCTTAGTTTTTAGGGATGGCAACGCATTCTTAGTCTTGAGATTGTAAACATCTATCAGCCCCGAAGCCCACATACTTTTCTTACGAATAAGCCATATTTCAGGCTTTTCCGCCTCTAGTCAAACGAGTGATTAGTCAAAATACGTTTTTTGTCAAAGGCTCGTTTGGTCAAACATGGTTTTGTCAAAAGTGCGATTCGTCAAAATGTCCTTTTTGCCAAAGGTGCGTGTGCTCAAACTACGTTTATCAAAGGTGCGTTTCGTCAAATATTTCTTTACCATCAGTTTATTTGTGTATTTATTTGCAGTCAGAATCAGATAGATCATGCCACATAAAGTAGCCAAATTTATCTTAACACGCCTTTGGTGCTATCGGGATAAAGTCGTGTTAAGATATATTCGGCTACTCTTGATAATAAATATCTATCTGATTTACAGTGGCGTTCAGAATTGCTTGGACAATTTATGAATGAATTCATTCATAAACTGTCCATGCAATTTTGAACCCCACTGTACAGTCAGCGTCATATAGTACGTAGCATTCAAAGTAGTCAAATAGTTTGTCTACTACATATAAAATCTATGGTGTACCGAACTATTTGGCTACTTTGGATGCTACCTACCAACTATGATGCTCACTATACCATGTGATGACAATATTTATCTGACTGTACAAATGAATACATGCCATATTATAAAGAAATAAAACACTCTGTTTTCTATTGATCATACTTATTATATTGGATCCATCTTATTAAATTAAATTAAATAAGAAACTGACAAATTCGCTTTTGCTCTAAATCTCAATACATCCGATTCTCAATGTGCCAAGTTCGCTTTAGGACAAAAACTCATTACGCCTAAGTCTTATTTCGACTATTTCTCAATTGGTCTAGGCATAACGCGAATTAGTCAGAGTGCGTTTTAGGCAGACCCGGACAAAAGGACAAAAATAACACCTTTGACAAATCGCGTCTTTGGCAAAACCCACCTTTGACCAAATGAGCCTTTGACAGAAACGTTTTGACGAAATGCGACTTTGGCAAATCGCTTGTTTGACAAAACGAGCCTTTGACAAAAAGCGTATTTTGACTAATCACTCGTTTGACTAGAGGCGGAAAAGCCATATTTCAATGTACCATCTTTGAATCACATGGTCACCTTATTCATGTAAAAACCTATTTGAAAATCCGATCTGACGAGTAAGAAAGAAATTGAGTAAGTATGTAGGGTGACCATGATGCTAAATGAAAATATTTCATTGAATGTTTATTTAAATAAAAAACAAAGTTATTGTCTTATTTTTAAATCCATTAAGTTATGTTCCTAATGATGTAGTGAGTTTTAGTTTGCTTTTTTGCTACACAACCACTCAGTCGCCCTGTATGCGTGTCCTTAAACAAGCCTGCAGGTACAAATCCGTTGCGCCTAATTGTTACTAATGCGGCGTCCGCAACGAGCGTGCATTTGCAGCGGCTAATGGTGGCTCTGATACATAGTACGCCGATGGACGTACTCTAATACTATAGCTTAGTAGTTCATGATGCCTTTTGCTTCGAGCTTTTAGGGCATTTAAAGGGTACTAAAAGTTTGCCTGCAGTCCCAAGTTTATTAAGACTACGACTGTCCAAAATCTGCGACTAAATGTGTGGAACCTTATGAAAAACTGGTAGACTTGACGCTGCTTCTCCGCAATGATGGTCGTGTCCGAAGCGCTACTAGATTCACTTCATATTACCGATGTGTAAAAGAGCCCTCATGTGGCCAATTTACTGAATAATTATTTTGAATTTTGAAATTTGTTTATGGGTCTCAGAACCCACTTACCATGAGGTTGCCTGAGAGCTCATGTGCCTTCTCCATACCATAAAAAATAAGATAATATGCGATGAATGTACCAATCAGCCGACGGACTGTTATCTTACCTACTTTATTCTCTTAAATATTTCACTTTTTAACTCGAAATCAACCAGCAAAAAAAGTTTCCACGATGGGTACCTACAGCTTTGGACGAGTTGCTCCTTTGACAAAACCTACGACTAAATTATAAATACATGCACAAAAATCGATAAGCACGACTATAATAGGCCCACTCTGGTAGTTTAGAGGCCCTAGACAAGACGCATAACTCTAACGTAAACGATTTAGGAAAACTGACAAATTGTATGGAAAGCCCGGCAGCGCACGTTAATAGTTTACGAGTATTTTAGATAACGATAACGTTCTCGCAATGCATCTTGTCTAAGACCACTCTTAGATTTCCGTACAAAATTCTGTCCAATATTGAGTTCTTGGTACATGTTTTGGGATTTAACAGTAGGTACAAAGTAGCGCTAAATCCCGTAATAACAGAAATTTTAAAATATTAGAATCTCAATATACTGGAATCTGAAAACGAAGGATTCAAATTAAGGCGAAGAACCACGCATTGGCTTAGAGTAATTTCAATTTTCAATAATAATGTAATAATGTATATGTTTTGTACAGGAATGACACGAAAAATCACTAGAACAGGGTCGAGGACGCATATCAGGCGAAATAGAAGTAGAAAATGACGTAAGTAAACGGTCAACTGCTTTTAACTTTCGCAGAATGCAATTTTTCAGGTCCCACCAAACGCTAATTCTAGTGTCTGATAGAAAAAGGTCAAGGTGAGTAATAAGTTAACTTAACTCGTTAACGCTTTATACATAAACGGAGTATACTAGACTTAAACCCTTTTTCACTTGATCTTCAGAAATTACCCTTTTTCACTGTACTTAGAAGTTAGATCCTCTGTTAAATAGCGCTACCAATGTTTTAAAGAATAATTGCCCTAGTTTTGCAAAAAAGCATGTAACTTCAATTATAAAGCAACTATTCTCAAAGTGTGATAGTGTAATACGCGTACACCGCGTGACCTTTCGGAAAATCAACCTTATTTTGGGGCTCCGTAAAAATGAAAATAATTCTGTCACAAAAAAGTTTGAGAACCGCTGTACTATAAAATACTGTCACGACTAAAACTCCGAAAATGAAAATACTGTAGTATTACTATCAAATATGAGTCATTCTCATTACTAAATGTGCATTAAAACGGCGCATAATACTGTTAGTTTAAAAAGCCCGCATTATTACACCTTTGCAGTGTCCACATAATCTCCCGGTAATCCTTACTGTTCAGTTAATCTTGTTTAATTGCAAGTTCTGATGCCGCCTAGGGATAATATAACGGCTTAAACAATCCCGATATAATGCCGAGAGCGAAACATTGATTTTTGAGCCGTTTATTATGAATTGTCAAAACAGTAAAAGGGGCAGAGATTGTTAGCCTGAATTAATCTCAAAACAATCAGTCTGATACTATTAAATGTTTTTGAAATGATAGTCGACTCGTCCGACCAACTAGTCTAAATTAATATGTTATTCGAGTATAAACTGCTACCTAATGAATGAGAAAACAGTTATTACTTAATTTTGTTTCAAAATTCTTAGGATTGCAGTCTTAAGATACAAATATCTTGAAAATGCTAATGTCTATAGGTCAAAAATCCTACTTAACTTCAGGTGCTGGTGCAGGTGCTATCCCCATGCCATAAAAAATAAGTAAGTATTATTCTATATCTATCGTTTATCGTGTCCTAGTACCCATACGTAGTATAAGATTAAGGCGAAGGGGCCTAATGTGGCCGCGTTTGTCGCGTGACAAAATGTGAATAAAACATCCGTCACTTTTTGACACGTATATAAGTACGAGAGTGACAGATGCTTTATTCACATTCTGTCACGCGATAAACGCAACGATACTAGGCCCACAAGCTTACTTTAGCACTGTCAGATTGTTCTCTAATAAAAACAAGAAAAAGTCACTCCGTTTTCTCGTTCCTCGTTATAACCCCCGTCCAACCCTAATTATGTTTACGTCGCGAGTTGTCTAAATTTAGGATTATTTGCCCGTGAAGCACTGACCCAACTCTGCGTTATTGGGGTTAATTTGTCATTGTTTCTATTTCTACCGGCTTGACGTCTGTTTCATTTATATAGTGGAATTAGTGGATATAATTACATGTACAGTCGGCCAAAATAACATTGAATTTTGAGACATCCTATAAAATTAAAATGTCCCGAAAGACGATCCCTCGAATTGTCAGACGCTTTTATCGACCTTATTGTTTTATCACTTTAACATGTAAACGAAATTCAATCTTAAGGTGGCAGACTACATGTTAGGCCGACTGTAGATACAGAGTCAATCCAATCACCAATTACGTCAACAAACGGGACATTAACTCGACCATAGGCACTTTAATGATACAAAACTGTAGAGCCAATTAGCTACAAATTAATTATTTCATTGAGCATGATTCAATAAATTGAATTATTCCTTTCGTAATCCATAAATTTAACAAACAACCTCAATGTTTTAAATAATTATGGTAATCAAGGAAAGATTGATGAAACATCCTGCAAACCTTGGAAATACTTCTACAATTCAAACCAAATTTAGTTATCTTAATTTATTTTATTACATTTAGACATACTCGTACAGGTGAATGTTTTTATAAATTCGGTGTCAAAATTTGTGTTACAATAAGTAAACAGTTTTTATAACATACCTACTCTAATCATTGAATTGGATTGACACATGATCAGGGATCCTATTACTTAGGGCCGTATTAATAAACTAATCTCAACTCTAATGCTCGGCTCGAGATGCGTCAAAAATTACAGTGTTCTATGGTTTGACGTTTACTTTGACGAATCTCGCGACGGGCATCTCAGTCAAGACGAGTTTATTAATACAGCCATAAGACTCCGCTGTCCGTCTGTCTGTCTGTCACCAGGCTGTATCTCATGAACCGTGATAGCTAGACAGTTGAAATTTTCACAGATGATGTATTTATGTTGCCGCTATAACAGCAAATACTAAAAACAGAATAAAACAAATATTTAAGTGAAACTCCCATACAACAAACGTGATTTTTGCCGTTTTTTGCTGGATATTAATAACGGCAACTGGTCTGAACTGGTATATTGTCTAATGTAATGTTGTATAGATAATGGTACGGAAACCTTCGTGCGCGAGGCCGACTCGCACTTCGCCGATTTATTTCATATTCTTGGGAATTGCCAAACATTTTGCATACGAAAGTTTCACAGTTTAGAGAGCCAAATTGCAAGAACAAAGGTTGTTTTTAATTAGCGTAGCGTAAATACGAAATAAAGTAACAACCGAATTCTACGCAATTATATTCTTGAGACGATTTCATATCAATCAAATCGATATTCCGACGTAAAACGAGTATTCGACAAATATTTCCTAGTACTGCCGCCACAGGACCGAGAGGAAGAAATTATTAGCCACTGAAATTGTACATTATCTCCCGAAGAGGCCATTCTTTAAGCTACCGTAATTTCAAAGTTATGGGAACAGGTGTACCGAGGTCGTAGGTTTACTGCAACTGCTGCTAGCCAAACTTTCTAAACTACAGCCTTAGCGAGAAAGCCTATATCATAAATATTGGTTTCCGATGGATAAACTTGAACTAAAGCATTGGTAACGTATGATCTAAAGAACCTGCCTGCGCTAGAGCGCGCCGGCGTATACTTAAATTCTCTACGTATAAAAATCTCAGATAGGTGATTCAAAAGAACTCGCTCTTGAACTCGACGGACCAATTATGAACCAGTGTGCTTAATTTGGCCCGTCAGAGCGTTCAGACAACATTTAAGGGGGTCTATATCGGAATCCCTAATGGTTTTTTCGCATAATGCTCATTTCGCATATTTTTTTTTACCTAAAACGGCCTTTACAATAGAAAGGGTTTTATTTTAATTATTATAAAAAACTAACCTAACGTAACCTAATCTAATCTACAAAATAGACGAAAAATTAATAAAAAAGATAAGGATAAAAGGGTGTTATGCGAAATGATACACTAGGACAAACGATATTATGGATCGCGAATGACACCCCATTAAAGGGCATGCATTCTCAATTAAGTGCAGCTCGTAGGACTTCGCTCACTCAATCGATCGTTCGCTTTTCTTATGAGAATAGTGCCTAAATGTGCCGCTGAGTTATTAATCGCTGAGCCTAAGTTGTATGAGGATTAAGAAATATCGTTTATTTACTTAAAAAACATGAACATTTTCAGAAACAATTGGTTCCACACTAGGCACACAATTTCTAAGCATTGACAGCAAACTTTCAAAACTATAGCGCGCGCGTGTGTGTGTGTGTGTCTGCGTTTGTGTTTGTGTGTGTGTGTGTGTGTGTGTGTGTGTGTGTGTGTGTATGTGTGTGTGTGTGTGTGTGTGTGTGTGTGTGTGTGTGTGTGTGTGTGGGTGGGTAGGTGGGTGTGTGTGTGTGTGTGTGTGTGTGTGTGTGTGTGTGTGTGTGTGTGTGTGTTGGTGTTTGTGTGGGTGTGTGGGTGTGTGGGCGTGTATGTGTGATACCCTACGCAACCTTGATAACGTTTTGTGTTTGAGAGTAATCTAGTTCATTTCAAGATTTTAGATTTCACTTCATTGACGGAGAGGGATTTTAAACAAGTCAGTGCGTGCGTGCGTGCTTTTTTAAATTTGGTTTCTGGTCTCGATGACGACGCATCTCGACTAAAGCTAGGTACCTACAGAAGTAGTACATAGTTAATCATAAGATACCTATCTTGTCGGATATTTAAGTACGGATGGGTACTGAAAATGAAAAAGATAGCAAGAAAAGTACGAACTTTTCTCTACTCGAGCTATGTCCACACCAAAATTTGTGAAAGCGTGACAAACAGACAGACAGAGTTACTTTCAAATTTAAAACATTAGTACGGATAGCAAAGTTAAATCATTTGACTTATTTATAGATTCAAAAAAAAAAGTTTCTTACGTTTAGTAAATGTAGATTGCTACACAATTTATGATTGCATTGCATTTAGTTCCAAGAACAACATAGCCAGTGCAAATTTATTGTGTTACCGAGAAACTTTCAGACTGTTGAAATTCATTGTAACTTCCTAGCAAAATGTAGAATTAGTATCGAGAACGTTTGAGTTCTAAAATATTTTCTGGAATGTACTTAATAAGTAAATAATTATTATTTACAGTTTGAAAGCACTGCTAGTTGTTAACTGGGCATTTATAATATTCCTCTCGGTATTCAACCATGTCGCTATATTGTGAATGTTATGGTTGTTCTTTGTTACCGTATTGTAAAAAGCATTATAATTAAGAAAACAAGATGATAGAAAACAATAGAAACCGAGGATTGTATTAATTTAAGTTTTACTCTTCTATTTTCTTCCAAAATTTTAAGAGGATATACGGGCGTCATCCATACAAACGTATTCTCCTGTTTATTATCTGGAAGAGCCAATAGTTGATTTCTATGATTTACAATTAATATCTGCCACGGCCATGTCTCTAGTTTTCTTTTTTTGCATAAATTACCTTCTTTACTTATACATACCTATAATACCTAGTCGGTCCTTAAGTTCTGTCACAAAGGTTTATTACAATTTAAAAAATAAATAAACGAGTTACATAACCCTGTAGTACATCAATTACAACCTTATTTTATAAAGAATAAAAAGAAGCGTGATTTGTGTTCTTTACTATTACAATAATTTGATGTACGAGCTTTAAGCATTCCCATTCGGGACAGGAAAGCAAGGGTCAAAACACGCACGACCACGATATTGATAACGGCTACAACTCTTATACCTTAAGTGTTCTAGTATTGAGTTGAAATTTGCATGACATATTGACCAGACTTTTATCTTTAAATTCTGATACAAATGTCTTCCAAGCAACTAAATATCCGCTTATACACCGGTCAATCTTCATGTCTCATTAAATTTACCTTACGATTTCACATCAATTTGCAGAAATACGAAAACACACAAAATTTCGTGCTTCGTAAGCTCGTTTTTGAGTGTCGTTAAGAATATAATGCTGGTCTCTAAACAAACCTAGAGACGAGAGGCTTCACAATATTAAATAAAAAAGTTTCCTCGTTAACAAAGTCTAATCTTTAAAGCGTTTTCAAAAAGTGAAATTTTCATTAAACTCGTGTGTATTTTAATCGGTGCCGGCCGCGAATGTTAAAATATCGCATCGGTAATTGAAAACCGTAGCGCAGCGAGAGCGAGTCGCTTGTTTATTTTAAGAACTAGAAGTCTTCTAAAATCACTAAGTAACATAGCCTCGTAAGGTCCAGTGTGCAATAGGATGTAGGTACATAATCAAAGCAATTTAGTATGAACTGAATTGAACTAAGAATAGGGTTTATTTTCCTATCTTCATAAACTGAAAATGCCATTATCGAACAACAGATTCAAAGTCCCACTTACAAAAAACTACCTATTTGTAGTATGGTGGACCTTACGAGGATTGGGTCATAACAAAATTATTTCCTACGTAACGTTTATGTTAAAATTATAATTAGAATTGGGCCAGATTTGAAAAAGGAAACAGTTGTTTCCCCTTTTTTTTTGGTCATAATTTTATTGTTAACATGATTAATTATAGTCATAATTTTTATATCGCTGTAACCGTCAGCTTTTCTGCAATTCTTAAATATTTAACGTGTAGACAAGCCAAGGCTAGGTTAGGTTAGGTTATAATAAGCCTGAAAAAGGTAACAATTTCTTAAAAAAAATACTTTACTTGCGATAAATATGACCTAAACATTATGACTTTAAATAATTATGGCAGACGATATAGACCCGAATACGTTATCCTAATTTTGACTATTTTACATTGTTAATATCAATCCAATCCGCAGTTGTCCCTTTCGTGCTCGATTCGGCCGCAAACGCTCGCAGAGCAACGGCAATAACTAATTTAAATACCTAGTTTTCAAGTCTTCTTTTAGCATTTCACTCCTAAAGCAATTTACAATTCAAATAACACGTACAAAATCTACGACACACGTTGTCTGTTGTACCAACTGTGTTTTAATAGCATACATAACGACACTTACTTTTTAATATACCCTATTTAAAATACAATACCCAACTCCTTAAATCGCAAACTGAAGGCTTAAACCCGCTGTATAATAGTGAACATAGCGATGAAACCCAAAATGGCTAGGCCGACAAAAATTACAGGGTTTTGTCATAGGTCCAAATTATGTAAATAGAGAACTTCGAACAGGCATACGCTGATCCCGGCGACAGTGGAATTTTAGACCAGTAAGTATTTCCTTTACAATATTAATTTTCACCAGTAGCCTATCCAAAGATCCTTTAGTTTTTTTTGAAGTGTTGATTTTTATTAAGTAACTGATTTTAACCGTAGAACCGTTACCATGGCAGAATATAGGTAATGGTGACTTTTGGGTTGCGAAATCGTGTAATTAGGTTATTATGAATCACACAGCATAATTATGCTGAGTGCTGAACTTTTTGCCATAACAATGCTCAGTTTGTTGAGATTTATTGTAGTTTTTGCAAAGACATCCTCTTCGGATACTTGTATACCTGATAATTGATTACACATCAAATTCTAAATGTATCTTCAAATGCATACTGCCATATTGTCACATAATAGTCAGTCCGCCTGACAGCCCAAAATCAATAAATTTTAGTGCCACACATTAAACTATTCATCCGACAATATTTGTATAGCCTAGCCAGTTTTAAAACTGTGACTCACAACTCATTACCAATGCGAGCTGCTAATCTGGGTTGCACTTTTTTAAGTATCGGTATGCATACTCTTGTAACTCAATTTACTGCGAGTCCCTAAACAGACAGCGATGTAAATTCGTAGTCCCACGAATTTTAATGAGGGTAGATTGTGCAAAGTAATGCTCCACCGTTTGTTTAGGACGCTTCTGTCATTTTTAGAAAAACGCTGATCTGTGAACTTGGCTAGAGCTCAAATAGATTCACTTGATTGGGGAATATTAGCTCTTTTGCTGACGGATTATAAACTGAATCTATATTCGTTGTTATCTTAGCAATTTTGTTAATGACAGGTTTCTATATCGCTGTTTTTATGGTCGCGTAGCCGAAGAGTGCCAACGGGACCCTATTACTAAGCCTCTGCTTTCCGTCCGTCTGTCAGTCCGTCAGCGGGCTGCATCTTATGAACAATAATAGGTAGACAGTTGAAATTTTCACAGAGTATTTATTTCTATTGCTGCTATAGATAACTAAAAATAATAAAATTAAAATTAAATTAAAAACTCCTTTCCTCAGTGAGTTGAACTCTTGCAATTAGCCGGTGTCACGCGAACGCCGGTAAACGCAGCCATACTAGGCCCGCTGACGGTAAGTGACAGATAGATAGATAGATATAAATCTTTATTCACATATTACGACATGACAAACACGTTTAAATAATTAAAATAAAGTAAAAAGAAAAAAACATTAAAAACTTAAACTATAATTCAAACTACAACTAAAATTAAGATGCGTGATTCAGATGTCACGGCATAGTAATGAAAGGGCGCCGACTCAGCATGTGCTGCGCGCATTGCTGCGGCAGCGCTGATATTCTGCCGGGACCCGGCGAAGTGAGACGGAAGTGGGATCTTAGACCTTTTATTTTTCTTTAGTTTAGCTTAGCCCATCGACATTGTAATAACACTGTTGATGTTATTCTATGCTGCTATTCCTGTCAAGTAAATAAGAGCTCTCGTACGGTGACAACACTATAAAATATCAAAATCAATATGGCTTAACCGAGTAGAAGAGAGTTCTTGTCGTAACGTCAAGAAGATGGCGTCGACGAGTAGAATAACTGTAAAGGTTATACATATTTTTAAGTTTTTATTAGGGAAATAAAACGTTACGAATCGTTATTTCAGTTATTGTGATGTCCAAATGTCTTCAGCATTTCAGCAAAACTTTTGAGAAATCTAAAAAACTTGGCAAGAGCATGTTGGACCATGGACTTAATGAGACAGACTATCTCGAAAAAGAACAAGGTATGAAGGAATTTTCTATTTCAAGTTATTTGATGCTGTCTTATATGATTTTTAGTACGTTTAAATGCTTTACTCGCCTGTATCTCAAGAACCAATCAATTCTACTTCGTCGTGATAGTTTTCCGTTTAAGTTTGTTATAGGTATGTATGTGCTTCAATTTAAGAAATTTTCCAGATTTTTAGTATTTGTAGTTTTGGCTGTATGCGGTAGGCCACGTGCTCGTAACTCTAGGGAAAATGAAATTTTTTGAGTTCAATAATATCCTAAACGGTTCCCCAAGGCTGGAAATTGTTAATGACATAATCATTTTTTAAAAGCGCTCCAGCAATAAATATGTCGATATTGCTGTAAACTAAAAAAAATACTCTCGCTTTTTATGTACGGGTTCTTTTTACTTATTTTATCATTGAAATTAGTGTGTGGTATAAAATATCTGTGTGTACAAAACACAGACCTAAAAAAATACGGACGTAACGTTACATTAAACAGGTGTGAAGTATGCAAGGTCTGTTATTTCGTTCCGTCATACACGATCTACCGTCTCACAAATGCACTAGGTCGGTTAACCCGCCGCCATTAAGCGTCGAGCCACAGCACGAGTGACATTTAATTTTACGCCGAAGAAAATGCCGCATTGTGTTGTAAAAACGTGTAAAAATTACATTAGTAAATATAAAAAGCCACACGGTATCACTTATCACGTGTAAATTATGATTATTGGTGTTATTTTTGATAAATATGTGTGTATTTACTTTGACACAAATTACAAACAAAAATTACAAGCAGTGTTGCCAGTTTTTTCACGGTTTTTTTTCCTAAAAGTGGGGAAATCTGTAACGCCGTTAGTTATGGTACGGAACTCTGCTTATGAGAGTCAGGCTTCATTTTGATTGGTTTTTTTACACACTTTTAACTTGGTCACCAAAAATCTAAGAATGTAATTAAGTCTTGGATGTCTGTTTTGACTTAGTTACTTCTAATTTGTCAGATTCTCTTGAAATTTTGCATACTTATGTAATTGCGATGACAATATAATTATATGGTACTATCGAGCTGTTATTATGATGGAGACAGGTGGTCATAGGAACTTCTCAATGGCTAATAGTGGATCTTTCTAGTTTGGAATCGTTTGACTCGTCTTTTTGAAACGAGTGTTTTAATCATTGTTTGAAGTAGGTAAGTCGGAATCAAAGTGTGTTACTAAAGATGTTTTTTTTTAAATTACTCATTAATTTCTGATAGCTTTCCTAAACATGAAAAACGTAAATACAATTGGGTTTCAATTATATGTTAGTTAAAATTGTTTAATTAAAAAGGGCAAATTGACGATTTATATGGCAACCCTCAAAGCACGCACACTCGTAAACGGACGGCCATTTTGTCTGCTTCACTCATGATTAGACTAGGTTACGAACGTTTTTTTTTTAGGTCCGTGATTAAAATCCGTTGCGTAGTTTGAAAGAGATAAGCGTCATACAGAAGGAAAGATCGCGGGAATCGACTTTGTTTTATACTAGGTACTTAAGTAGAGATGTCAAGTTGTCACCTATCATTGTCACGTTTGCGAAATGGGACTGGTAAGTGATTTTCTTAAACAACTCGCTTTTTAACTCAACGGATGAATTATTAACCAGCTAATTTAAGTTGCCTAGTCAAAGTCTACAAAGAACATTTTTAGGGCATGCATTCCCAATTAGGTAGCTTAATAGTCGCTTGTGTGATCTCTCACTCGATCGACCATTCGTTAAGAAGCGGTTTTTGAGAGAATAACACCATAGATGAAAGTCCTACCACAAACGGCTTTAGATATTACCATTTACATATGAATGGTAATCTTGAGTACAGACTGTGTACACGCACTTTCATGACTCAACTTGGGTATTGCAGTCATTTGAGTCCCCTAAACAGTCATTGTACTCATTGTATATACCGAAAACAGCAGAGGAATTATAAGTGCACCGTCATCAGAATTGCATAAGTACCTTTGCAAGATTTCAAGTACTTCAAGTCAATCGGATGAGTATAGGTTAGAATCAGCTTCCTTGTCTCCACTGAGAATAACAATGTCGACAATCGGGAATATTCATGACTTTTTTCACAGTTTAAATAAAAGCTGATTCATGTAACAAACAACAGACCACAATATTTTTTTGAATAGCTATAAAGATATAAGCTAACAAAGATTTGTTCCTATCTCTTTCTAGCAAAACAGAATTTAACATGGAGTTTATATGGCCGACCTGTTACATGACGTCTCAGTGCATAATTATCGGATCTCTATGTCCAATCGCTGTCTAATTAGCAGTTTATCGTTTAAAATGCTTGTATCATCCACTACTTCTTGGCTGAAATTGATTTTAATTTCATATTTTGTTGAAAAACTGCGATTTTAAAAAATCCATGCATATTTCCTATTGGTCAAATCAATGTCTCAAGAATCATCAGCAACATGCTTCGTCAAGAGTTTACAATAGTGTACACAAACTAAACAATAACATGCGTCCTTGTTGTTCAGAATTGTTAACATATTTAATTACTTCAAGTAAAAGTAATATAAACGTGTTAAAAACACATTGATACGAGTATTATCAATGAACTACACTATACTCTTTTTCATCTAAGATGAGTCCTGTGACAGCCGTATTTCGTAATTTAAATCACTTACTATGCTCACGTGCGAGGGACTTAAAAATAGGCGATTAATTATTTAAGTTCCTGAACCGCGTCGCTAGGTGTGTGTGTATCAATGTAGTATTTATGTAAAGTTACAGAAACAAGTGTAATAGTGTTTAAATACCTATTAACTGTCGCATGACTCATCTTAGGTGAAAAAGAGTGTAAAACGCCATAGACTAATGAATGATACCAGCCTAATAAAACCTAAATTTAAAAAAGAAAAGAAGCATCAGCCATAATCATTGTTTGTGGATATAACGACTTTAAGCCTCTAAATTACATCCTGAGAATTCTGAAAAGACGCATGTCATTTACATTACACGCAAAATTGGCTTAGAATTTAATGAAGTCGCATATCTTACGAGTACAGACAGACTCGGGAAATACAAGGGCTTATGAAATACATTTTTCATTTTTGATCTTGTCAGTTCGTAATGAGGTAATATTTCTTACTTATTTAAGAAGACTATTTGAGTAGCTTTACTACGTTTGAAGATTACAATAACCTATATAAGATCACTTAACATGGATCTACAGATTATGACTGCTATTGAGAAACCAGTAAATAAGGTATGTTAAAGTATATTTTTTTTTACTTTATAGCACGGTACAAAAAGTAAGTACTTAATTCCTTTAGGTATTCTTTACCAGTATAGGCCTAGCCAAGATGCAAACGCTGCTAATGTTTCTGTTTTCTATCGACTCGAAATGTGTGGAGTTGACATAGCGGTCGATGCAATCTGTCGTCAGGTCTATTCCATACATTTTGTCGATTTTCTAAAATCGCTAAATAACGTTATGCATCTTGACAAGGCAGCAGTAAATGAAATACTCATAAGTAATATCATTACTTTGACGATGTAATAATGTTAAAAAATAGTAGAATGTTCATCAAGGGACTAAAACAAGCCATAATAACACGAGATGGTAAGCCACGCGACCTGAGCGAGTGCGAGATCCAGTGTCATTATGGTTGTTTAGTCTTGCGTTAAACACATTACTTTAAACTTTGAATGCGAGGAAAAAAAACCACGTTCTATACAAAATTTCAATATTTTATTATAACAAAGTTACTTACAATTTTTTCCTTGGTTGTTATTTTTTTTGTAAAGTGACGCTTAAAATCTATTTTAAAACTAATTGGACCATTCATAATAAAATGAATTCATCCTTTATATAATTAAATAGATTCATATTCGTTATTATTAATCGTGTTTCACGAAATTAAATTGTTTCTTAGGGTTCCATACCTCAAAGAGAAAAAACGGAACCCTTATAGGATCACTTTGTTGTCAGTCCGTCCGTCTGTCTGTCTGTCAAGACCCTTTATCTCGGGAACGCGAAGATATATCGAGTTGAAATTAAAACCATACACTCAAGTCCACAGTCCCTAGAAGCTGTAAAAAAATCAAACTTCTAAAATAATGTAAAATAAATATAGTATGGCCGTTTATTCCGCAAAGAACGTATATTTCGACTCTCTCAAGGGAATCAAAATTTGTAGGGTATTTTCCGTTGAACTAGAACAATGAAATTTGGCAAGTAATACCGTCTTATACTACAAGTATAGGGAAAAATCTGAAAACTATACATTTCTAATTAAATCATAAAAAAAAACAGGGTCTTTATGCAAGGAACGACGGTCCAAATTTTGAATTGAGTTAACCGTGTCGTGTACGGAACCCTCGGTGGGCGGTTTTATATTTTTGCTCAGTTTTAATTTTGAGGTTTTTACACGTCCTAAAAATTGTCTATATACAATCACTGAAAATGGCCATAATCCTCCATTCACAAACACCGAGATTGGTTGTTTAGGGGTTTCTAAAGTAAAAATTAAAATAAATCAAGTGCGTAAAAATATTTTAAAAAACTATAATATTTCGTGAAACACGATTATTGATTACGAATATGAATCTATAATTTATTATTTAAGGATGAATTAATTTTATTATGCATGGTCCAATTAGTTTTAAAATAGTTCTCAAGTTTGAATCTGTTGGCTAAATATGCAAGCATTTAAAGCGTCTCTTTACAAATAAAAGCAACCGCAGAACAAATTTTTAAGAAACTTTGTTATAATAAATATTGTAATTTTGTATAGAATGTCGTGTTTTTCCTCGCATTAAAAGTGAAAACGTGAAGTTTTAACGTGCGACTAAAAAAACATAATGACACTCGAACTATAGCCACTCTCGCTCAGCTCGCGTGGCTAAACATACCGTATCATTGTAGCTTGTTTTAGTCCCTTGTTGAACATTCTACTATTAGTCCCTAGAGACTAATAAGGAGCTTTAGACCCGACGTGCAGAGACTAAAGTAACATTTTTAGAGCATAAGAAGTGAAAACATCTTTATGCCATCATATTATCTGCTATTTAAAAGACGTCTACTGCTGAACATAGCCTTTCCAAGGATAGAATAATTTTAAATAAACTTTCATTTATTTATCCATCTCAGTCATTACTGATATTAGTCGTGTCTACACCAGCCTCGCTCGGATTTCTGACTCATCAGAGTGCCGAGCTAGGGCAAGTCAATGCTTGCAGCTCAGACTGATTCTTTGACTGAGTCTCCATTAGAAGCAGCCTGATTACAGTTTCCAAGTCGAGATTCAGCTACTTTGAGTTCACACACGGTGGAATCTAGTTTTTATGGTAACCCATCATTTTATCGAATTTCACTTCATCGATTGTATCATCTTATCAAATTTCATTTCATCGATTGTATCATCTTATCAAATTTCAATTCATCGAACGCTATTTTCTGCTGAAACCACGTTTTTCTTTAGGATATCTTAAACATTTATTACGTTGGTTAGGTTATGTTAAACTTATGACTAGATACCATAAAAAAATTACTCATGCCACGAGAAATGTCTTTCGATGAAATGAAAACTCTACGTAATGATACGTTCGTTGAAAGGTATTTCGATAAAACAATACATACCCAGTTTTTACATGTATCGCGTATTCGAGAATTTGCTTGATTCTAATCCAAAATGTGATCGACACACACGAATGACATCAGCGGGATATTACCTGTTTCTTTTTTGCAATATTGCTTACTTCTGGTAATACTTTTAATCAGATTAATCATATACTTACCGGCCCGATTTTAACATTAATAAGAAAGTAAAAACAGAATAGGAAGCACACGTTTTCATCTCATCTGGGCAAAGGTCACGAGAAACTCGAGAGCATTCAAAGTTAATCCGCATCCAGCCGATGTGTGCCGAAGTTTCACGAGTACAAACCGAGGCGTTTGAAAAATTCAAGCATTCCACAGCTCGTGATTAGCCGAATTATTGTTTTCTTTGGAACAACACTTTGCCTTGAAATTTTCATTGGCCTTTAGAAACTTTTGTGAAACTTTTGTGAAACAAGTGAATTTGAGTAAGGACTGCGTAAGATATTTTTGTTATCAGTACCTAGTGAGAATTAGAATTCTAATAGCTAATATCTAATATAAAGGTAATATCTAAGTGAAGCAATGAACTTTTTTTAATGTGGTTGTCTTGCATCGTCATATGTTAGTAATGTTACGAGTAGTATACATTTTTATTCATTAAGTAGCTCTTTTGATAATTCTGATTTTGTCAAGTTTTCCTGCTCAACTACGCATGATATATATATTTTTTCACTTCTCATGCTTTTAAAATGTTACTTTATTCTCTGCACTTCGGGACTAAAGCTCCTTATTAATCCTTAGGGATTAAAGTTTTTTTTATAATTTACTTTGGAAACCCCTAAACAGCCAATCACGGTGTTTGTGAATGGAGGATCGCCATTTTCAGTGATTTTGTATAGACAATTTTTAAGGCGTGGAAATAACCACAACATGACAACTGTGCAAAAATATAAAAAAACGATTTAATTTCATGCAACACGATTAATGATTGCAAATATGAATCTATTTAGGTAATTATATTAAGGATGAGTTCATTTTAATGCATGGTCCAATTAGTATTAAAATTGTTTTCAAGTTTGAACCTGTTGGCTAAATATGCAAGCATTTAAAGAGAAAAGTAGAGTGTTTAACGCGATACTAAACAACCATAATGACACTCGAACTATAGCCACCCGCGCTCCGCCTGATTGGCTAAACATCTCTTGTCATTATGGCTTGTTTTAGTCCCTTGTAGTTCAATCTACTATATATTCATTGTTTTATATACTAATACTAAGTTAAGTAATATCATTGTCATGACGTTTCTTCTCAGCAGTCTCCTCTTGGGAAGCGCTGGTAGATTATTGACGTGTAAAAGTGCTCGTGCGGCCTACTAACTTAATAAATACCTATCTTTTATCTTTAATAAAAAAATATCTTTTCACTTCTCATGCTCTTAAAATATTACTTTAGTCTGCACATCGGGACGAAAGCTTCTTATTAATCTCTAGGGATTAAAGTGTTTTTTTTTATTTGCCTTTGGAAACCCCTAAACAGCCAATCACAGTGTTTGTGAATGGAGGATTATTGCCTTTATTGCCATTTTCAGTGATTGTGTATGGACCATTTTTAGGCCATGGAAATAACCCCAAAATGACAACTGTGCAAAATATTTAAAAAATCGATTTTATTTTGTGAAACACGAATAATAATTACGAATATGAATATATTTAATTATATTAAGGATGAATTCATTTTATTATGCATGTTGCAATTAGTATTAAAATAGTTTTCAAGTTTGAACCTGTTGGCTAAATATGCAAGCATTTAAAGCGGCACTGTACAAAAAAAAAACGCGGAACGAATTAGTAACTTTCTTATAATCAATATTATAGTTTTGTAAAGAACGTCGTCAAAGCCGGATTGAGCAAGCACGGGATCCGTAGCAAATTCTATAGAGAGACCCCGGTTAGCTTTAGGTTACAGGTTGTGGCGGGCTCTTTTCTGCAACTGAGCGACTTAGATATGCCCCTATTTTGTGTGGGGGTTTGTTTTAGGTTATTCTGCTGGAGAATATCGACTGGATTATTCATCTTATCGTCAACCCTGATGGATATGAGTACACGCATACTGATGTAAGTACCAAAACAGGAGAATAGCGGTCTTTACACGTAAAGATCGGACCGCGGGAAACGCCACGCGCCATTCCAATCTTCGCTCCGAACCGTACATTTTTACTATTTTACTATTACAGTTGCATTTACAAGTACGGTTCGGCAAGAACATTGGAATGGCGCGTGGCGTTTTCCGCGGTCCGAACTCTACGTGTACAGGCCGCTTTTTTAAAGGTTAGACGTGGGTGCGCGGGGCACGTAGCATTTGCTACTCTAGCTACGTGGCTAATCCGGCAGTGAACGTCGTTTTTTTTCCTCGCATTCAAACGGAAAAGTAGAGTGTTTAACACGAGACTAAACAACCATAATGCCAAGAGATATTTAGCCACGTGAGCGAGCGAGCGAGCGCTCTATAGTTCGAGTTTGTTTGTTTTAGTCCCTTGTTAAACAATCTACTATTAGACGGCAAGTTAGCTTAGTTGATAGTAACTGTAATATCCCGGTAAGGGCGGATATTTGTGTTATGAGCGCGAGTATTTGTCCCTGAGTCTTGGATGTTTCCTATGTATTTAAGTATATATGTATTTCTCTATTTAAGTAAGTTTATCGTTGTCTATATGTGTGTTGTACTCATATTACCAGCCTAGAGCTTAGTTTGTAACTAGGTCAATTTACGGTTAACGCTAACAAATAAGCGACACAGGAGTACAATTTATTATTGCTTATTGTCTTTATCGCCAAACGACCATTTCAGCTAGATGACATAAAAGTAAAATACACAGTCAGCAAAGAGTCAATTCAGCTGGACGACATGAAAGTAGAATACTCAGTCAGCAAAGTGTCAATTAAGCAGGACGGCTCAGAATTAAAATGAGCAAGTAGCCAAACGTTTGGAAATATAAATAGTCCGTATTATTTGAACATCTAATTAGCCGAAAGTAAAATTAGTTAATTGACATGAACACAGAACGACTTTGTAGCAAAACGTCTGGAAATTAAAATAGTCCATATAATTACAATAGGTACCTAATTAGCCGAAAGTAAAATTAGTTAATTGTCATGACCACAGAACGAGTTAGTAGCAATACCTAATTCGTCGAAAGCAAAATTTGTTGATTTTAATTATCAAGTGTCTTATTAATACGCAATTTTAAGATCCAGACGTTTTGCTAACCGGCCATTTGGCGTTCATGTCTATTTAGTAATTAAGACATTTTGAGATACAAACGTTTCGCTACCGGGCCATTTAGCTTTTATGTCTATTAAGTAATAAAGACGTTCTAAGATAAAGACGTTTCGCTACAAGTGCATTTTAAATTGTAACATTCTAAGATCCAGACGTTTTGCTAAAGATACATTTAGTGCTCATGTCTATATAGCAACAAAGACATTACACAATCCAGACGTTTGAGCTATATTGTCATTTGGCGAAAAGGGAATTTTGATAGTAACCCCTTCTATTCTCACGCAATCGCGTGCGCTTTTAACTGCTGCTTACAGTTTTTGATAAAAAGGCAAACAAATTCCTTAACTACGCTTAGTAGCAAATGCCTTCTTTTTCCCACCTTATGCTACAATACCTCATAAAACTTCGAATTTCATCTGTAAAAAAATTCGTCCCCTTTATCGCCAAACGCAGGTTTGAGAAATCAAACCCTTTCTCTACCGAATAAGCCGGCACAATTCGAACGGAAAGGTCTGAAAGGAAAAATTCGATCGATCTCTTTGGCAATTCAAGGTTTGCTGGAAACATGTCTAGTGGCCATTATGAGTTTTGAATGATCAATTTAACTTGGGCCGGTGCGAAAAAGAAGTCTAGCTGCGAGTTATAAAAGAGTTGGCGCGGTATCGGATTCTGCAGTAGTTTTTGATGAGTTCCTGCGCGCCAGCTAGCGGATCGAGTCTGAATTTGTCTAGTTGCGATGATATTTTTAAACATGAAATAAATTACCTTTTCTCAAAAATGCTATGTAATCTTGTCATAACATCATCAAATAGGAGCCAGTAGGTTAAAGTTCCTGGAGCACTCTCAAAAGTGTCCAGTAAGTATTTTGAATTAGGAAACCAAAAAGCGTCCAGTAAGGAAGTGTGAAAATCCATAACATATCATATTATTTGAATTTGGAACTGTCAGTACAGACCTGTGGACAGCCTTCAAAAAGACTACAGAGGTAAGCAAAAAAAGGTCACATCACAAAAAAATATATGAATTTGAAAACTATTTTGACTCCATTAGGATTTCTGCAAAGAGCACCATTATTTAAAAAAAAATGCTTTTTGTTTATGCATGAAACGCTGAATAATCAGCTTTAGTTGGCAGTTTGATACTAGAAGATAAATAAAAATAAATAAAAAAGCGCGCGTAAAACAATTTCGCCACAAAAGTACGAGGGCATCATAAACCCAAAGCAGTTCTCGTTCAGAGCAGACATCGCGCGATTTCTCTTTATTTACATAAAGAACGTCACACGCACCATGTCCGTTTTATGCGCGCCTAGTACATCGCGACCGGTCTAACATATAGTGAATCGTTTAAATTAATTAAAAAAACGGCTAAGCGCGAGTCGGACTAGCGCCCTGAGGGTTATGTACATGTGGTCGTCAATATTTTACAACTTTTTTTTTAATCATTCTACTTGTTCTATTTTTGAGAAAAGCACTATACATGCTTCGACCATTAAGAGCCATCCTGGACTCGTATGTATAAACGACTCGCCTGGCGGCTCGGCCTTCTAACTCCTACTCGTCCAGGATGGCTCACTTACTGGTCTTTGCAGTAATGTACTATAACACATTAACGTTTTCAAAAAAACGGGAGGAAAGGAGATTGACAAGGCTGGACCAAATGCTGCCCACAAGCGAAAATACCTCTAAGTCTCTCACGAGTACTTACGTTACTATGAATTAGAAAAATCACATATTTTCAGAATCGGTTCGAGAGAAAAACCGAAAGAAAGAGTTTTTCTGTAAGCAATTATCAAATAAACCGTTTGAGCGCCAACAACGCCTAATGTGATCAGAAGTTTTCCTGCCCACAACGCCAATGACGACTATAGATGTTGTTGTTGATGCAATCATCAACATAAAGCAATCTTCACGCGCGCACGTTATGGCACAATAATTTTGTTTTGAGGGTGGGCACCAAGAGACATTGTTAGGCGCCCTGCTCTATTTCTCTATAGGAATTATTATCGATGATGATGAAGACAATTAGTAAATAATGTACTATTAAATTGATTTGATTGATGATTTAGTTCTCTACAAATGGCTTTTTTTTCATGACTCCCGGGATAGATTTTGAAGCGCTCTAATGTACAGTCCCTAAGGAATAGAATGCACTATGTGTTCATTCTGGGCAGCACTTGGTCCAACTCTCATACAAAGATGACCATCTTTCCTATTTTGATTTGACGTTGGCAAACATGACATGACGAGCACTACTTGTATCAGAATACATTGCAAGATTATCAAGCAATACAAAAAAGTAGTATTCGTGACATCATATCCGGTAAGTCAAAGGTTACATTGTAATTATGATAAAAACATATTTAGGCCTACCTGACGTCAAAAGGTCCTCGTATTTGGTCAGGAACCATATTCTTCATTGTACCCATATTGTTATAGTCGATATTGATAACGTAATGAGTTATAAATACTACGACAGCAAAAAAAGTAAAAGCAATGTAGAAAAATGCCCTAGTGCGTATAAAGTGTATTTTTGCAAATGCAGCACTAAGGTCGTAGGTCCCTATCTCTACACTAATACCTACGAGCTCAGAGGTCAAGCCATGGTTTTCAGTCAGCACTAATGGCAAGGTAAGTAATGATTATTTCTATGCGAATGGAGCAGGACACTGAATGGAGCAGGTCTTGACGTTAGCCAATCCCTTTTTACGGATAGCGCCATTATTTATTACTGTTATACTAATTTAACAATACGCAAGCTTTTAAAACCCGACCTCATGTTCTTTAATACTGTCATCTAATGTGTGTTAAATATAATACAATACAAAACACTTTATTGTACACCAAACAAAAACATAACAGAGAAACAGAACAATTAAACAACACGCGGTCTTATCGCTGATTAGCGATCTCTTCCAGACAACCTATGTTACATGTTTTGAAATCCGCTATTATGGTATATTTTTGAAGTGATAACTTCTTTACGGAGGGTAAACCATTTCGTTACATACGAGTAACGCGCGTTACTAGACAGCCTGTCCGGCTTCACTTTCTCTCACGCATACGGCAGAGCGGTAGTATTAAATTTTTAAACAATTTTTAAATGCAAAAAGGTACTGGAATAGGGTGGGATTTGAGCCGCTGCACCATGGCGTCATAGACCTACCTCTCAGCAGGTAGGCCAATCGTAACTTACAGGTATGGGCGAAAATGGTAAACTGTATCTGTAACTATGTCATACCTATAACTGTAACTGTGTCATACCTGCTGATGTCACCCCGTATTGCGTTTCTAAGCATAAATACTGTTGACAGTGAGCATAATTATAACCTAAAACTATCACCGTTTTTGATTTGGTTACTGGTTCGTTTGTCTTAAAAAATTATATCTGAGGGTAGGCCCCTTGGGACTACAAATGCGAACCCGTAATCAGATTTAAAAAAAGTGGCCGCCATTTTGAACTTTTTTGTTACTGTATCGATTGTCTTGAAAATCGATATCTGAGGATCCGTGGGGACTACAAATGCGAACCCGTACTCAGATTTTAAAAAAGTGGCCGCCATTTTGAAGTTTTTTGTTACTGCTTCGATTACCTTGAAAATCGATATCTGAGGATCCATCGGGACAACAAATGCAAACCCGTAATCAGATTTAAAAAAAGTGGCCGCCATTTTGAACTTTTTTGTTACTGGTTCGATTGAGTTGAAAATCGATATCTGAGGATCCGTGGCGACTAAAAATGCGAACCCATTATCAGATTTAAAAAAGTGACCGCCATTCTGAACTTTTTTGTTATTGGTTCGATTGTCTTGAAAATCGATATCTGAGGGTCCGTTGGGACTATAAATGCGAACCCGTAATTAGATTTAAAAAAAGTGGTCACTATTTTGAACTTTTTGAAGTGATAACTTTTTATTATTATGGGAGGGCAAACCGCTTCATTACGTAACGCGTTACGTGGCCAGTCTATCTGGCTTCCCTTTCTCTCACGCGCAGGCTCCTCCTCTCTCACTCTAACCCAGAGATTTAGATTAGTTAACACTTCTGTCGGGCATCCCGAGATACACACGTTTTTTTAAATTAGCGACGCTTGTGACGCTAACACAAATCTAACGATACCTCGTTTATGTTCATCGGACCATGCGCTCAGCCTCTACAACAACCGTTCCTCAACTTTCTTCAACAAAAACCATACATACATACATACACACACACACACAAACAGGGCCTCTATTCTACTGGGTAAAACCATATTGCTTTTAAAATGTTATGGTATTGTCAACGTTACGATACCTCTTATCTACCTACTTGATAGAGGCCCTGCTCAAAAACATTTACCTCCATCGTCTACCATCAGGTAAAAACATTATGCGTGTCATTTACTACCGCATCCACCGACACGAACCTCTTCCCACAACCCTGCAACCGGCATCCTAACGAACCTATTCATCCCGCACCGCCCATTGTCCTGAGAAAGATATGCTCTTAAAATTGAATCAAACTTTACCATTAAAAGTTACCCGGCGAGGTGGGCTCACCTCGCTGGTCCCGTATAATTGGTTTTCCGTGTCACTTTATAAGAGCGGCGAACATTCTTTGGAAATCCTAGGTATTATACCTACCTTCGGTTGTACATTGCGAACAAATTTTAATGACAATCGCAACAACCTTTAATGAAGTGACTATACTCCATTTACTATGGTACTTCAATAAATGTAAACAAACCGAACCACGTGGCTCTGTTAAACAGCCAATCAAAATTGTTTTGTCAAACTTTCACGTATCAGTCTTCAGTTTTTATTGTCTGATCAACTAAGTTTGATCACTCGTATCACGCTGTTTTACGATAATTTACATTTATTTAAATAATTGCAAATGTCTATGGGTCACAGATCCCATCATGAGCCCTGTATTTGTTCATCTTGACAATTACAGGTAACAGGTGACATTTTGGTGTATATGTCATGGACCAAGTGATAAATGCGGGCATTATTGATAATGCCCGGGCATTATTAATAATGTCCAGCTCTATCGGGCAAAATGATAAATTACTATCTAAACTTCATTAGATATCATATTGCCTGGTCATTATTATATTGCTACGTGACAAATGGGAAATTTGATAAGTAAGGTAGGTTAGGTTAGTTTTTATATACGCCCGAAGGCCATACCGCCCAGAAGCAGGGTCCCCGAGTAGCGAGGACTCGTCGACATATTGCTTTAACAATGGATATCTTCTTAACCATAGGGGTAATAAAACCCCATAAATCGATGATCAAATTGCCCTCTCATATTGGCCATTTTTCATAGGTCCCGGTCATTATGAAATATGTAAATATGTTTGTATTACTCTGACCAAAAGGTAATGGGCATTATGTATAACTAGTGACCCGCCCTCGCTTCGCCTCGGCTAAAATAAGTTAAAATAAACCAAGTTCATCTGGAGTAATATACTTTTTAAATTATAGATAGGTGCATTATGCATAGAGGTTTTATTTCTTGACGATTTTAAAAAGACGTCCAATTTTGCGAAATTGAGTTTTTGATGCCGTTAGATTTTAAATTCAATTCAAATCATGACTGCCTGCTTTCACAGAATCTCTCTATATACAATGTTTACAGCGGACTTCTCATTGCACAATACAAACAAATTTTGCCTGGAAGTGACGCGCGAAAGGGCTATATGCCTCTATGGGAAAAACACTCAGCGCTCAGGCCTAGTAGCATGGCTGCGTCAATATCGCTCGTCAAATGTGGATAAAGCATCCGTCGTCACTCTCATACATATTTACGTGTCAGAAGGTGACGGATGCCTTATCCACACTTTGTCACGCGATAAACGCAGCCATATTAGGCCCACAGGTCTAAGCCCGCAACTTTGAATGTTTGACCTTGTGACTTGTAAATTGTCATTGCAGTCGTTTAAACTGGAAAGTATGGAATCCGGGGAATTAAAACGACTTTTCCAGCCGCATATCCGGTCAGTATTGTGCACTCTATTATCAACGTTTTTAAAGATGTTATTTGGGTGGATTAAGGTTCCTTTGTGAAATAAAAGGACACCCTTCTTTCAAAACCAATTTATGCGGGACGATCCAGAAGGTTGTAAGGAATTGAGAAATTCCGTTGGGAAATGGATAGCCTCTTCCAGGTCGAGCACAGTGTCTACAGAGTAGTATGTTTGTGTCGGTGCATTGATTTTCTATACCTACTTGACTATTACATAAATACATACATTAAATCACGCCTGTTTCCCAGAGGGGTAGGCAGAGACCACTTTATGAGCAACGACTCTGCAAAGAGCCGTTTTCATACGTGCAGACAACGAAACTCATATTTGTTTTGAGTTCTAATCTATGTTGCGCGTAATTTTGAATCTGCCATATATTCTAAAGTATTTATTTAAATAATATATTATACGGGACAATATTAATCTACATTCAATGCCCAAGGTAACCAACGTAGTTATCTGGATAAGGTTAAATACTGAATCGGACAAAATAGCTTCGGTAATAACCTAATATTTTAAAATAAAATCAT
This sequence comes from Acleris literana, assembly GCA_946894065.1. Taxonomy (NCBI): domain Eukaryota; kingdom Metazoa; phylum Arthropoda; class Insecta; order Lepidoptera; family Tortricidae; genus Acleris; species Acleris literana. The sequence continues at coordinate 18,950,795 of OX335669.1, forward strand.
AAACATAAAAATGGTTACTGTGAGTCAATCTTAATAGATAGACATATGCCATCGAGGACGTTTCTCTAGTTTTTTTAGAGAACTACGATTCTTCAGTACATTATTTTGACACATCTCTTAAGGTTTAGCCAGCGTAAGCTATGTAAGGGCCCGAAAAACGATTTTTGACGACGTGGTAGGAAAACATTGAGTTTTCTCAACTATATTAAAACTAAATTAGAATGAAATGTACATATAAACCATCAAGAAAAAATTCCCTAAATGACAGTGAAAACCGTATCATAATCCGTTGCGTGGTTTAGAAGGAGTTAGCGGAGGAATAGGCAGACAACGCGAAGCGACTTTAATTTATACTATTAAGAGAAGAGATTAGAGAAGAGATGCATGGTTTCGGTTAAATTATTAGATACTTAAGTAATAGATTTCTCATCATCACATACACTCTTGAAAGTGAAAAGAAAGAAGTGGTCTCTACCTACCCATCTGTGAAACAGGCGTGATTTAATGTACCTATGTAGGTATGTCATACACTCTTTGATGCTCTGCTGACTCATTTACACAATATACAGGAACCATTAGCCAAATTTTACGTGTCTATCTATTCTCTGTTGTAGATAAAACCAATTAAATTCACTTAGAGGGCTGTTTCAGCCTGTTTCTTATATTTCAATTTTGATAATTATTACACTCATGACAACTTTTGAATGGTATGTCGGATTTGAATAATTCAAAAAGTTATTTACAGGTACTGATATAGCCTTGAAAACTAAATGATTTATTTGGATACGGATTAATACCAAGGTACGAATAATGGGGCTAGTTAGAACCGGCGTCACTATTGCATATTTTAACATGAAAAAGTAGTTATTGTGACATAACTGTAATAGTTAGACATATGGTATTGTGAACGTTTTTTGTAGAAATTGATGTCTTCTATAAAACTTTAGTATATCACATTGCTCTATTGTCAATAGTTTCCGCAGCGTACGCGATATAAGGATTTTATTGGTATATTTTTCACACCTTGGGTTACATTATCGAAGCTTTCATACGGATTCCTAACTTTTTTGTAAATATTATATAACTTATGTTCATCAAGGATAGTGCAGAATTCTAATGGTGAAAGAATTTTCCAAATCGGTCGGAATTTTCCAAAAGTAGTTTCGGAGCCTATTAAATTCAAACAAACAAACAAAAAATCTAATCTTTCCTCTTTATAATATTAAGTGTAGAAGTGTAGACAACATAAAAATATATTTTAATCAAAACCTAAACTCAACCGAACTACCTACCCATTTCCCTAATTTAACTATTTGAAAAGCTTAAGATAAATATGAGTAGGTACCTACGTAACTAACAGGAGAGCTCCGGTGTTTGGTACTATGTGATGCTGCAGGCTGTAGGTACTAAAGGGCGAAGCGTGGCTATACGTGGCTATAGGGCCGGCGGCCAAGCGTTTCGACACAAAACAGATAGGTACAGAAGTAAATCACATGTATGTACTTCACTTTTCATACCTACGCTCGGCGGTCGCTCTAGGGATGTCAACTATGGCTTATGCACAAAACACTATCGTGGTAGTGGCACTCGTATCTAGTTGTAACAAAACAATAAACCTACCTACTATTACAATACAAAAAGTTTACAGAGCAGAAACATACAAAATTTTACGTTTGTCAATTTTCACTATCGAAAATCCGTAATAACTTCTAAAGGATTACCCTAGTTACACAATTTCCATTGCCCTATCCGTTCTAGACCTAAACCTATCAAATGACACTAAAAACAACACAATATCTACACAAACAAAAAAACGTGTTTTCAACTTACGTAAGGTGGCGTGAATTTACCTTACAATAATTTAGTTAAGTACTTCGTTTATACTGATTCAAAATAGGAAACTATTATATACTTAAATCGATCTTAGATATATTCTTCGGGGGCCGGGGCGGGAGCTTACCTACCTACCTAACTGTTCTGTGTAACGTTAAAACGAACCATCGAAATACCTACAAGCAGATACCTACTTACCTCTCTGAAACCACTGGTAGCTTAAAAAATTTAATGTTGAATTTGAACAACCATCCACTGAACAGTTATAATACCTAATTCTTTTTTTTTTGCTCCATAATTGCACAAAAAAGTTCACAGACGCGTGTCTCAAGCAAATGGCACTCGCGCTCGCACTGGTCCCAGCCGGTCCGAGATATCGTTTTCGTGAGCAGTGTCTATATGTGCGTTGCTCCAGCGCACTTTGTATGTAGATTGACTTCTGTACCTATCTATTTTGTGGTTTCGATAATACAGATTTAGGTTGCGCGTAATTTTGAATCTGCCATATCTTCTAAAGTATTTATTTAAATAATATAGTGTAAAGGACAATTTTAATCTACATTAAATTCCCACGGTAACTAGTGTATTTATATGGATAAGAATAAATACTGAATTGGAGAAAATAGCTTCGCAAATAACCTAATATTTTTTAATAAAATTTTAAAGATCAAAATGGTTACTGTGATTCATCCTTAGGAGATAGACATATGCCATCGCGGACTTTTCTTTAGGTTTTTTAAAGAACTACAATTCTTCAGTACATTATTTTGATATATCTCTTAAGGTTTAGCCAGCGTTTGCAATGTAAGCGCAAAAAAAAATGTGTTTATTTACGACATCACATTAGAAACCTCTAAAATTATCAGTGTTTCTGTTCTATATTATGCATGTATTACTCGTATACATATAAACCTTCCTCTTGAATCACTCTATCTATTAAAAAACCCACATCAAAATCCGTTGCGTACTTTTGAAGATCTAAACATACATAAGTACAGACAGACAGCGGCAAGCGACTTTGTTTTATAATATGTAGTGATAGTGATAGTGATGCCCAGTCAATTTGATTATTTGAATAATTATTATCAGGGCCTGTACTTTTCATGCCATTGACGCAAAAATGACGTCATGCTACATAGAGTATGATTCCAAATAGTTTTATTGTAATTATTAACTGTTAGTCGTCAATCATTTAATCATATACAAATGAGTTAAGTAATCTATTGACGCGTAGAAAAATAAATATCTACTTCATACGTAAAACGTAAATGTATTTTTTGTACTTGTCGATTAAAACCTGTGTATTAAGATTTCATAGAGAATACTGCCACGTCACTCTTTTCGTCGTTGAATAGTCTATGTTACTTCCGAAACAACCGAAATAACTGTTTCGATACGCTCTAGGCAACCAAAAAAAAATGAAAATAGAACTTCGTATTTCAATAATATGTGTCCTTGTTTAAGGAGACTCGATCCGATACAAAATTGTCAATATATGGCGTTTAGGAGCGTAGCAGCGTCGCGTCATCTGTCAAAAATCTACTTAAACTTGCTGCTGTATACAGGGTATAAAAAAAAAAAGCTACGCTAGTATTTAGCATTTAGTGCTAGTATTTAATGTTTAGTATTTAGCCAATCACAGCACAGTACTGCAACATTACGGACGCGAAGTCGGATAGTAGAACTAGACAATATAGTACTTACGATATTTAGTTTTCTTATATACTCGTATTAATGAGTTAAATTATTAATTTTAATGAACTCGTACAAAAAGTATCGTTCACAATAGTGTCATAATCAATCTTTTTAATCTCGTACCTTACTTAGGCCACTCAGCAAGCTTCGTGGCCTAAACACGGTACTCGACTAAAAAGCTCTCTATTATAACACGATTGTGAAAAATGCTATTATGTCGATACATAAATTTTATTAAATGGTATTGATACCACATTTCAACAATTAAGCAGAAAACAGAATTCCTCCTCTTTAACTTGAAGCACACCAATCTTATTGCTTTAAATCCCATACAGAAAAAATCTTCGTCATCTTCGTTTTCATACGTAATGTAATAGTCATTAAAATAATTTTGTTTTTTAACATATTTTCTTGATGTTATATTTTGATCACAATAAGAACAATAAACATTTTTGTTGTTGACGATTAAAAACGGATATTTGTAGCAAAACTCTTGTAAAGATATGTGCCAATAAAAATTCATACGCTTAGTAGTCATAAAAACAATTATACATTGGAATTCATAAAAGAAAATTGTCTCAATTTGCCATTTTTAGTCATGAGTGGTGAAAATAAAATGATGCTGCCGTGATCCATATTTTGATTGCGATTAAGCTGTATTTAACTATAATCATTTAAACGCTTCTTATTTTACATTTTTTTATTTATCCCAGTTAATACATCCCTAAACACCTGCCAAAGGAAAGCTGAGCACCCTGTGTGTAAAATTTGGTCATTTTGACGTCATCGGCATCAAAAGTACGACCCCTGATTATTATCAAATTGCCCTCTCATATTAGGCATTTTTCATAGTGCCCGGTCATTATGAAATATGTAAATATGTTTGTATTACTCTGCCCAAAAGGTAATGGGCATAATGTATAATGCCTAGTCAATTTGATTATTTGAATCATTATTATCAAACTAGCTTCTGCCCGCGACTTCGTCTGCGTGTACTTCAGAATTTGATCTTACAAGGATAAATAATATGAGTTTGTCCTATCCGAACCGAAAGCGAAATATAGCGCTGTATAGGGAAAATCGCTTAACCACCCAGTGATTTTGACCACACCAAGGCAAAACTTCGATACAGAGTTTTAAATCAGAGCTAGCACCATCTAGTTCGTGTATGGAGAACTAAACATTTCTTTCTTTAGACGCTTTTGTGTACGCACACATCAATGAATACAAACTGAGAGGATTACGAGATGAAAAACGTCGACAAAAATAAAAACACACCACACATGGCTAGATAAGATTTCACCTTTTTAATTTCGTTACTCGCCCATACAAAGTGGCGTCGCCTTGTGAGCAAATTCACAGCTTTTAACGATTAATTTGATTTCCCTTAGGAATGAGATGTTTTTTCGGAATAAAAGCTAGCCTGTCCTATTCCAGGACCTAAGCTATTATTATATTATATTTTCTTTTCATTTTCGTCTGTGCAAACAATACCCATGACGACTTTTTCGAAAACCATCATGGCCGCCACCTTGAATTGCAAATTTGATATAATTTTCGAAATTGCCATCCCCGAAAACATGAAACACGATACCCATGTCGGCTTTTTCTAAAAACATCATGGCCGCCATCTTGAATTCCGAACCTGACATCATTTTCGAATTCGCCATCCCCGAAAACATGAAACACGATACCCCATGACGGCTTTTTCGATAAACATCATGGCCACCATCTTGAATTCCGAATCTGACATCATTTTCGAATTCGCTATCCGCGAAAACATGAGAAACGATACCCATGACCGCTTTTTCGAAGAAAATCACCGCCGCCACCTTGAATTTCGAATCTGACATCATTTTCGAATTCGCTATCCGCGAAAACATGACAAACGATACCCATGACGGGTTAGTCGAAAAACATCTTGGCCGCCATCTTGAATTCCGAGTCTGACATCATTTTCAAAATAACCATCCCCGAAAACATGAAAAACGATACCCGCATGACGTCTTTTTCGAACATCATCGTGATTCCATCTTGAATTCCAAATTTGATATCATTTTCGAAATTGCCACCCTCGAAAACATGAAACACGATACCAATGTCGGTTTTTTCTAAAAACATCATGGCCGCCATCTTGAATTCCAAATCTGACATCATTTTCGAATTTGCCATCCCCGAAAACATGAAACACGATACCCATGACGAGTTTTTCGATAAACATCATGGCAGCCATCTTAAATTCCGATTCCGACATCATTTTCAAAATTGCCATCCCCGAAAACATGAGAAACGATACCCATGTCGGCTTTTTCGAAAAACATCATGGCCGCGCTATCTTGAATTCCGAATCTGACATCATTTTCGAATTCGCCATCCCCGAAAACATGAAACACGATAATTCCATGACGGCTTTTTCGATAAACATCATGGCCGCTATTTTGAATTCCGAAACAGACATCATTTTAGAATTCACTATCCGCGAAAACATGAGAAACGATACCCGAGACGGCTTATTCGAAAAACATAGTGGCAGCCATCTTGAGTTCCGAATCAGACATCGTTTTTGAAATTTCCATCCCCGAAAACATGAGAAACGATGCCCATGACGACTTTTCCGAAAAACATCATGGCCGCCATCTTGAATTCGAAATCTGACATCACAGGGTTTCGGAAAGCATGAAACTGATTCACGAGGACCTTTTTTTACAGGCGTTTTTCAACCTCATCGTCCCTCCTCCTCCAGTACGAGTGTTAAGGCGGGGAAAATACTCAACAAAATAACAAAATAACCTTGTACGTGGTACCTACTTATTTTTTAAGGCCGCGTTCGAACCGCAAATACATAATTATAACATTGCAAAAATCATTATTGTCCAGGTATGAACCGAATCACAACTACCATTGGAATTAAAAATAAATGACACAGACATAAATCTTTATGCCTATTCATCATCATGGCGTCACATTTGTTAGTACAATTGGAATTATTTATTATTAGATTTCGATTATAGTTATTCCCTTGGTAACTTTAATTTTTTCTGGGATGAAGAGTAGATAAGTATTAGTAGGATACTCGTGTTAGTAGGATTAGTGGATAATAGCTTCTGAACGCGTCTTCGTCCGCTTAGATTTCGATTATACTTATTCCCTGGGGAACTTTTAAATTTTCCGGGATGAAAAGTAGCCTATGTGTTAATCCAGGGTATAAGCCCGTCGAGCCGTTGCAGCGTGAAGAAGTAACAAACACACACACAAACTTTCGCATTTATACATTTTATATTATTAAGTAGGAAGTAGGATTGCCTATCATATTGGTCATTATGAACAATGCCCGATTTATCATTTGGTCCATAACATATACCTACAATACCTACATGGCGCAGCTTAATATGAATCTCAGTGATGTCGAACACTTATTAACTTTCCAATGTATACCGAATTATCACTTGTCACCTCACCTATCATTGTCAGAATGGTGAAATAGGAGACTGGTGGCCTGTCAACAAGTTTGCCTTCACCATGCGATAAAAAAAAACACTCGATTTTATCTCTGTTTAATTATAACAGCGTTGTGATATATCTAGCATTACAATCATAAAGGCGATTGCAGTCGGCGGGGGGCAGGTGCAGTTGAAGTGCAATCTACATACAGCCAATGTACAGCATCGTATAGTAACAAAAAAGGGAATTATCAGTCTCCTGTTACTTTACTTATCTATCTATCTATCTATCTATATATATAAAAGGCAATGTCCCGGGTGACTCATCATCGCCCAGCCAAGACTACTAATGCTAGAAATATGAAACTTGGGCAGTATTTTTCTTTTGTGATGCAGAGATCCACTAAGAAGGGATTTTTTGAAATTCAACCCCTAAAGGGATGAAGGGGGGTTGCAAAGTTTGTATGGGAAAAAATATTTTTATGGTCCAATTTACTTGAAACTTGGTAGAAATGCTCTTCAACGCAAATAATAAGACACGTATTTCAGGGATTACTAAAATTCAACCTCTAGAGGGATGAAAGGGGGTTGCAAAGTTTGTATGGGAAAAAGTATTTTCATAGTCAAATTTACTTGAAACTTTGTAAAAATGCTCTTCAATAAAAATAATGAGACACGTATTTCGGCGATAACTAAAATTCAACCCCTAGAGGGATGAAAGGGGGTTGCAAAGTCTGTATAGAAAAAATATTTTTATGATCGAATTTACTTGAAAATTGTTAGAAATGCTATACAATAAAAATAATGAGACACGTATTCGATTACTAAAATTCAACTACTTGGGGGATGGAAAGGGGTTGCAGAGTTTATGTTATGATTTTTTTATGGTCAATTTTACTTGAAATTTGGAAGAAATGCTCTGCAATACAAATAATGAGAGACGTATTTCAGCAAATACAACCCCTGGGGGATGGAAAGGATTTGCAAAGTTTGTGTGGGGACTTTTTTATGGTTAATTTTACTTGCAACATGAAAGAAATGCTCTTCAAGGCAAATATAATCTACTCATTTTACTTTCGGCGATTCAGAAAAAACTACATCTGAGGTGGTAAAATGGGGGGTAGAAAATTGTATGGTAGGTATATATTTTTGAAGTGAGAAACGTGGAAATTTTTGTGTATTGCTTTTAGCGATTTTGGAAAAACATAGAGGCAAATGGGCGCTAGAAGTTTTTATGGGATTTTGGACATTTGTAAAGGGAGAAATGTGGTGAGACAACTGTTTTTATAAAAAGCGATTTAACTAGGAAAAACTACCCAAAAGGTGGTAAGGAATTTTCGGATTGTGGCCATTTTTGAAGTGAGAATTGTGAAAATTAGTATTTAGGCTACTGTTTATTGATAGAAAATACATCTATCGAAGTTAGTAGGTAAATAAGCGCGTTCGGATATTTTTTGTAAGTGAGAAGCGTGTGAATTTGTGTCAGGGCTACTAAATTGATTTCGGAGATTTTGGAAAAACTATCCCTGTAAATGGCGGTGGTAAATGGGCGGTAGAAGTTGAAGTTGTGTTTTAAATGAACTATCGAAATATGTTCTGCACGATGATTTATGGCGTTTTTTTTTTTCATCTACCGTCACATGTTGGAGGGAGTGCCCAACTTAGAAATATTTATATTTGTTATTTCACTACCAAACTAAGTAGCGGCTTCTACAAGACACCTATTCCTACTCCAAATTTCATCAATGTACCTCTGTAGATTTTGAGTAAAATGCGTGTGACATACGGAAGGACGGACGGACATGACGAAACTATAAGAGGTTTTGCCATTTTTGTTACGGAACGCTAAAAAGGCGTTGGGCGATTGTGAAAAACTACCCCAAAGGTGGTAAAATTGAGGGTCTAGCGATTTTTAAAATGAAAATAGTTTACGACATACTAAATGATTAAAAATACGGCAATTTCGGAAAAGGGAGTAAAATGGGGGTAGAAGTTAGTGTGGGAATTTGGTAATTTTTGATGAGAGAAATGTGGACATTATTGGTATTAAGGTTACTTTTTACCTATAAATAAGAATTATGACTGGGGAAGTTAGATACATGAAACTCGGTATTGACACCATTATTAATTAAATATAAAAACAGGTTTTAAAATAAGCCCTTAACAGTGTGAAAAGCGGAGTCCAGGTTTGAATTTAAGCTGGTTTTTTTTTCCAGATACATGAATGTTAGCATCTAAAAAGTGCAAGCTTCAGTGTTTTTTAAACACTTGCCCCTTAAAGAAACAAATAGTCGAGAACAAACCCATCGTCAATAAAAAAAACTGTAGTTAAAAACTTGGGATCTTAGACTTCTGATACTGACTGTAAAGTTTTTATGGAAATAAAGTTACTTTCATTCAAACGTATACAGGGTGGAAAAAACGAAAGCCACATGGACGGCAACTACCTTAAATATTGAAAATAGCAAGTTCTACGCAAAGGAGACTTACTTTTATTTTTTGAAACAAAAATATGCATTATTGGATTTTTGAAAAAGTCGTCTTCTTTAACCGGGAATCGAACTGGTCGAACAATAAAGTCGTGTTTTATGATTATGATACAGATAGAAAGGGTAATTGAGAGTGATCGTTTATGTCTATAACACATACACCTTTAAATAAATAAAGACCATGAAAAAACCCTTTTTTATTATTTTGTCATATTCGACCAGTTCGATTCCCGGTTAAGACAGGCAAATGTTCAAAAATCCATAAATGCAGTAATAAATGTTTTCAAAAATAAAATTAAGTCTCCTTTGCGTAGAATTTGCTATTTCCAATATTTAAGGTAGTTGCCGTCCATGTGGCGCTCGTTTTTCCCACCCTGTATACCTACAAGATATGAAAACGGGTGTTGCGACTGAATAGTGTAGCATAAAGAAAATATCCAGCTTAGGTGTTTTTCGAAAATCTTCTGCTAAGTGGGTTAATTGTTTGTATAGAAATTTAGTAAATAGATGAGATGACTAAATTATCAATCTATTGAATCTAGGGTCGATTTAAAAAAAACTTAATAGTGAAAGAGGGGCAGTGAATTTATTTTGTTTGGCAATTTTGTTGTTTTAGAGCCATAAACTCATAAAATGAAAGGTGTTTGTGGACCGCTTACTTAAAATTCACGTTCTGGACTTTTTTCATAAAAAAACTCTTTGAAGGTAATATAAAACTATGTCTGTAGGTACTTTTAACTCGAATTCTGACTCTCCGCAGACGAAGTCGCGGGCGGAAAGCTAGTTACTTATATTTCTGAGTTAACTAATAGTTATTATGTAACTGGTGCATAAAGAAGCTTCTTAAGGTACGAGTGCTGAGGTTAGAGCGCGAGCTTGCGAGCGTTCTAATTACAGGCACGAGTACACTAAGAGCGAATTATTTACCGTTGCTTACATAACTTTTTGACAAAAATAAACAATCGCTAACTTTCTTGTATACTTTCCTCGATTTTTCTGCTAACAAATTACTTGTCAGCAAAGTCATTTTCATTATTCCGATTGGCGTTAATAGTTGGTGAATTTTATTGTTATATGTTTACAAATTTCATGCCAATTTGAATAGTTAATAAAACAGTTCTGACAATTTATCATAAAAGTCGGAATGCCAAATAAAACGCCATTTTGTTGGTATCCATATTGAACGTAACCATGGTAACCAAATAACAAATCAATGGATATTAATCATCTATTTTTAGTAATTTGATAAAAAATAAACTTTAAACACATAATTAGTCTCAAAATTAATTTTGTTTTTAGTATACGGAATTTTAATTGGTATAAAATATTTTTATTATACAAATTAGGATGTCAAGTGTTCACTAAACCCCAATATTGATATCCGGAATGACCGTAACCATGGTAATAACATTGCTAAATAATTATTATAGAACTGTTATTACCACGGCAACGCTCATTATAGAATAGTTTTCACGTTTCGGTTATGCAATAGGTGGTATTCTGATACCATTAACGATATCAATATTAGCGGTTTATAGTACGCGAGTAGAAAAAACATTTTTATGGGTTGTGTGTATGATTAAAACCACGAAGATCATAAATAGTAATACATTTAATTAATTTAGAGTATGGGAATTAATGAAACGCTTAATACTAACACTTTTGTATTGATACGTCATTTAGATGGGAATTATCATCATGTCACCATCACCAGCTCTGAAGAATACAAGCTAAGAACCACCTCAGTAAACTATATACATGGTATACGGTATATCTTTTGGTAACAAAAGATTGTGATTTTTCCAAAGTGAACAACAGCGAACCATAATAGTAAATTGTTGCAGAGGTTAAAAAGTAAGCAATAGATGGACGAGTTAGTTCGAAAGTACGAGTCCATCTATTGCACTTTCGGCCGAGGCTTAACACAGTGCTTTTTACGACTACTGCGACGAAATAAAAATCAATTCTTATAATAAATTTACAACACACTAAAAATTTTACGCTCTCCCGTATACTAATACCGTTCTTAGTGGCCAGTCATTCAAAGGCGTTTTTTAAACTGACGACTCTGACCGTGCCAGAACTATTATTTCAGATAATTAAAAAATAAATGTTTTAAAAAACAAAAAACCGCCTTCAAAAACGCAAAAAATAACTTCTTTAAAATTATAGGCACCTAATAGGTTAGTCCAACTGATGTCGGCTTTTTGTTGAAAATGTTGTGGTCGCCGACTTCAGTTGGACTAACCTATTAGGTGCCTATAAATTTAAAGAAGTTATTTTTTGCGTTTTTGAAGGCGGTTTTTTGTTTTTTAAAACATTTATTTTATTTTATACTTTTTAGTTATCATAATACGCTGTTACGTAGTCCCACTTCTTAGTTGAAATGAAACTTTAACTTATATCAAGCGCGCCGCAAGCAACGCCGCGGGAAAGTCATAGTCATATTTCAACAAGTAAATATTATTCGTTGTAGGTAGTCGCTCAACTATCTTAATCAAGATATCTTATCGCCACCCTTGAAATCGGTACCATTGAGGAGTTCCGGTGGCCATCTGTGGTCTTCATCATCAGTTCCACTACACCAAATGATACTTTCTGAATGCAAATGCTGGACTTGTTACTAAAAATACTAAAATCGCTATATATTTGCCTACAATATTTGAGGAGTTCCCTCAATTCCTCACTGATCCCCTTATCAAATACAGATTTGGTGACAATGGGACCACCTCGGAAGTATACTCTATAAAACCAAAAAAAAATTTTTGAAATCGGTCGACAATTGACGGAGTAATCGGTGAACATACATAAAAAAAAAAAAATACATACAGTGGAACGTATAACCTCCTCCTTTTTTGAAGTCGGTTAAAAACAGACACATATGGCTGTATGGAATCTGTTTCTTTTGCCTATGCGTGAAGGGATGAATATTATTAAAAAATAAAAAGACTTCTCATTGACCAATTTAATTTTATATGCAACACAAGTCGTGTTCTGATTGGTCGAATCAGTGGTCAGCGGACCGATATGATTGGTCGACTTGCTCAATGGAACAGACCAACAATGTTAAGATTTTTGGTCAGTTTAAATTCATAGTTGGCCTGCTCATTCAATGTACAACTATTGATTGTTTTGGGGACCAAGAACAGACCATCTTTCGCCACATTTCCGAGCAGTGGCGTGAAAAAGTAATTTTAGCGACAAATACATATTATTAGTACATGTTATTATATTGTTATATCTGTAATTAAGAGTAATGCTTCTTTATGTATTTTTTTTTTCCCTGATGCCTCGTTTTTTTTGGTAATTCTGTATGTTTCGCACTCTCCCTCCCCTTGAGGTGCTGGCAGAATAACAGCGTTGTGATCTCGCGTCACAACACATGCTGAGCCAGAACCTGTTCATCCGCACACATCGCTGGGCTCCGGTGCACACAAGTGTGTGCTCTGCTTTGTATAACTGCTAGTTTTTATGCCACAAAATTGTTTTTTATATAAGTAATTGTGCTGTAAAACGTTGTTACTTTCGCTCTGTGTGCGTTTTCTTTGAATAAATTATTTTCTTGCTTTCTTTCTTTCTTTCTTTCCTTAATAGGCGAAATTTCATAATCAAAAGTGCAAAATGCGGACTAACTAAAATATCAAGAAGCCGATGAGTATGACCTTGAAATCATTATAGATATCCTAAAGGTTAATGATAAGATAAGTTATTGCTTTAATTATTAAACATTATCAAAATATGTTCAAAGCACCGGATTGTTCTCCCTTTTATTCCCACAGTTCGCTGAACTAAATAATTCCAGCGCAAAGTTTGACCAAAAGCATAAATTGCGAATGAATTATTTTCCTTTGATCACTAAATTGAATGCTCTTCGGTCAGTGTGGACGAAATGAACTTGTGAAATTTTCGACCCATGTTTTTTTAAATACTTACGTTTCATTTTGAACCTATCAAGGTTTAAAGATACGACTTACGTTATAAAAATAGATTTAGATTATACTCGATTAGGTATTTAAATTAATATGAACAAACAAAATCAAAATCACGTGATAATACTACGTCAGCAGAACACTTGAGCTTGAACAGCCACGTGGTTTGGCCGTATTTTGACGTACTATGACGTATATATGTACGTCAAATTATGTACGACCAAACGTACGTACGTACGACGGAAATAAAAGTTTCTGCCGAAAACCGAATAAGTATAAAAGCGCTGTAGAAGCCAGTTCAACTTTAAACTTGCGTCAACCCGCGCCTTGGTGCAAACGGAGTTTCGTTTAAATATTTAAACTGCTTGTCCGAGGGAAATAAACTTTCCAGTTTACACAACGGAAACCTACAAAAATGCGATTTGTTGTAAGAATCTAAAACCTCCCATACCACTAAACTAGTGATTGTATGATTATTACATGTAAGTATTACCTTCAAATAAAGTTCACAGTGCCAACAATTGGCAGAGTGCCAAAACAATAAAGCTGTTCCCTTAAACTCTTTTACTAACATAACGAAAATATAAATATTACCCATTTTCGTAGAGTGCGCAACGTTAAGCGTTACTCTTCCAATGATATCTTAGCGTTTTTATATTGTATAAATAACGAGTACTTAAATTGTATGAAAAAAACAACTATTTAATAAAGACCTTTCAAACATTCGATACGCAGGCAAGCGAGATATAGTACCCAATATCGCCAAAGCCACAAAAACCCAATATTCGTGTTCAATAAAATTATGTATAGGTACTAGGGAATGCAAACCGGTAATTCTTTGTATGGAAATTACCGGTAATTTACCGTTACCGCGGTAATTCCTATACAAAAAATTACCGGTATGCATTCCCTAATAGGTACCTACTCGTATTCGAACGGAACGTGCTAAAAAAATGGTTTGAACTATTTGCGGAGGCTTAAAAAATATTTTATGAGTGTACAATTCGTACTATGATAAATCTAGCCAACGTAAAATCCAAATAGCAATAAACGCTTGATGGCGTGAATAGTGTAGATTCGTCACTGAGTACCAAAGAGATCAATCGAGAACTATCGACACTCGACGCGACCGTCCGGTCCGTCTTACGTCAATCCTATACATTTTCGATAACTATAACGTCATTGCAATGCATCTTGTCTAGGGCCACAGGGCCATAGTCAAGATACTTAACGCTACCGTAAACGTTTTTCGAAAACAGATATTACATAAGTACATATTATTATTGACATAAGTACTCGATACGACCGTTAGTAGGCAGCTTAAGTCAATCCTATACCTACGCTCCGTATGGTCGGCCGCGTGTGAACGCTTACGTCAATCCATACATTTTGACAGTTCTCGAAAATCGTTTACGTTAGCGTTAAGCACCTTGTCTAGGGCCACAGGGTCACTGTAGCATGCAAAGCGATTCGACAATAGTTTAATGAATAGTATCCACAACAATTTCTTATTACACGCCTGCACTCCTTTGCAAGCCGAGGCCGTGTATAAAATTCTTAACGATAACGTAATCGTTTTTTCGAAAACTGACAAAATGTATCGATTTGACATAAACGCTCGATGCGTCCGTCCGGCAGCTTACGTCAATTCTATACATTTTCGATAACGAAAACATTCGCCGAATGTATCCTTTCTGCCAGACTGTCATGATGAGGATAGGCTTTTACGCCTCAAAGTTAATGAATTCTAAGCGTAATAATTACGAAATTAATAAACTTGATGTTTATAATGTTGAAAAACGCTCCGTGTTCGTCGTGCTGCGGCCGCGTCTACCCATGATTAGGAGCTCCGGACGAGCCTGAAACATGTCAAGCGTTTTTCGACATTATTAATCCAGAAGAATTACCACCTTGATGATTTCATCTGCCCTTTATGTTGCTTAAATTTTCAAATTCTTTATCAAATAACCGATATTTTTAACCGTTTAATAAGCTTTCATATTGCTTAATGGCATCGACGAACTGTAATGGTATGGAACCTTTGGTGTGCCAGTACGACTCGGGCCTGGCCAATTTTAGGATTCTGTACCTCAAATGGAAAAAACGAAACCCTTATAGTATCACTTTGTTGTCCGTCCGTCCTTCCGTCCGTCCTTCTGTCTGTCAAGACCCTCTCACTTTATCTCGGGAACGCGCAAACGTACCGAGTTGAAATTAAAACCATAATTATACTCAAGTCTACAGTCCCTTGAAGCGGTGAAAAAATCAAACTTCAAAGTTAGGAAACGTAGAAAAAAAGATACGTTAGTTTATGCAGTAAAATACTTATATTTCGACACTCTCTAGGGAATAAAAATTTATAGGGTATTTTCCGTTGACTTAGAACTATGAAATTTGGCAAGCACCTTATACCGTCTTATACTAAAATATAGGGAAAGATCTGAAAACTATATACTTTTAATTAAATCACAAAAAAACAGGGTCTTTATGCAAGGAACGGCGCCGCGGCGATCGATCCAAATTTTGAATTAACACAGGTAACGCATCTCAGTATTTGATACAGCAACGCTCAATCACAATGCCGAACGGATTTCGTTCTTTGTCCGCTGTCCCAATAAACAATTATTTAAACCTGAAAATGTCCATATTGAAATACTACGAACGCTATTCTTATTTTTGTTATTGCTTTTCTCTCAAGCCCGTGTTAAATAACAAAATCAAGCCTATTTTAGCTCTTTTTTGATTGATTAAATTATTAATTTCTAATAAATTCGAGAAAAATTGTTTCCTTTTTTTAGGAACAGGGCCTCTTCTATAAGTGCCTTTGTGCCAACTTTCTTCAAAAAAATAAAATAACATCGTGTTTTTGAAACCATGTTGCTCCTCTTTTTTTGAAATTAATAATTAATTTCAAAAACAGAGGAGCAACATGGTTATAAAATTCTCACGCTCAAATCATCATTCATTACTCGGTATTTAACTGTGTCATTTAGAGCATTCATGTGTGTGGTGTACGAATATGTAGGTACATACGAGTATTACACATACTGTACAGTCAAAGTCATAAATATATAGTATAAGTTCCCAAGGCGTCATAAATATCCACTCGCCCCTATGTTACTGATAATAAGGTCTATGTTTGCATATATTTGTATAGATATTAATGCTTTTGGCTGTACAAGTAAAAAAGTCGCAAGTAGTATAAAAAATAAATAAGCAAGGTAACTATTATCTGAGAAAATATTTTAAAAAATACCTGTAATAATAAAAATATAAATGATGGTCTCATTAAGACTACGCCGAGCGTCCAGTGGCGCCCTCATTATTATTAAGTATTGTGTTTTCTAATAAACTAAAGTATTGTCTTGAAATCGAATTATGGTTTTTTGTTGCACAAATGAATACACTATGTATAGCATATATTACAAAGTTTAATAATAATCTTTAATTTTCGTTTAGTCCCCTTAACAGTAACCACTTTGTTGTCACAGTGGCCACTTTTTTCCATTAAGTTAGTCTCTCATAATTATGTCATATACCTACCCTTTAAATTGAATAGGTTTTCATTAAATTTATACAGCGAAAAACCATCCTTCGACTTTAAGACAATATCTACTTTAGTTTATTAGAAAACAAATAATAGTTATGAGGGCGCCACTGGACGCTCCGTCTAACCACCTTAATCATAAACGCACTATAAACCTATTTTAGTTAAATTATGCGTTGCCCCTTTCTGTCAAATCGAAATGCATGTTAAAATGTGGAAATGGAATGAAATGGTGGTGTGTAATGTGTGGGTGTGTGGAAACGTTTCCTAGATCTATTGTGGGAGAAATTAGGGATCAGTTTCTGTGAAAACTACAGATTGGAGTGAGGGATGAGGCAGGGGGGCTGACGTCGCCCTCGCTCTTCGACGTATACGTGAACGAGGTGGTCGCGGCGCTCAGCAGCCAGCATGTCGGCTACCACGTGGATGACGTATGCGGCAACAATATCAGTTACGTGGACGACATGGTGCTGCCAAGCGCCTCGATTTGCGGGTGAATAACGCAGTAGAAGTTACGAAGAGTATGCGACAGATCATGGTCTCATTTATAATTTTATCTACACTCATATCATAAGTCTTCTATTATGCGTTCAAAACCCGTAGGCAATGACCAGCATTACCTGTGGTAGTAGGTGACAGCGATGACAGCTGTTAATTTTTGAAGATGTTCCAAATTTGGATCTCAATACCTTACAATAACAATGATAACAATGTTCGATAACGTAATTTCAAAATTTACCGTAATTTTTATTAACGTAATTTTTATTTATTTTAGTTTACGTGATGGTTGCGTAATGCTAATTACGCAGAGTCTCGTACAATACTTTATCTACACACATATTATAAGTACTCTAAGATGGGTTCGGAAGCCGAAAGGCAAATGACCGGCATTACATTATCTGTGGTAGTAAGTGACAGCGATGACAGCTGTAACGTAATTATGAAATTACGTTATCAAATATTGTAAGGTAATGAGATCCAAATTTGGAACATCTTCCAAAATTAACAGCTGTCAACGCTGTCACCTACTACCACAGGTAATACTGGTCATTACGCGTTTTGAACGCATAATAGAGGACTTATGATATGTGTGTAGATAAAGTATTGTACGAGACTCTGCGTAATTAGCATTACGCAACCGTCACGTAAACTACTAATTGCTAAGAGCGAGATCATGGTTTTCAAAGCGGGAGTTAAATGCCCACAGCATTGTTTCACCCCTTAACCTAAAAAGTACCTACTACTCTCACCAGAGTAGAAGAAAATATCTACTAGCTCACCTGCTACCAGAGGGCTCAGACAAGATGCACTACGCTAACTAACGTTTCTATTCGATTCGTTTTTAAACCAATCGCGTCACTGGTAGACCACGTGACTTTTCGTATCACGTTATCTTCCAGTGACGCGATTGGTTTAAAAACGAATCGAATAGAAACGTTAGTTAGCGTAGTGCATCTTGTCTGAGCCCTCTGAAGACTTAAAGGACGATACGGACATGGAAAGGGCTGGTAGGGTACTAGCGGCGTGAGCTAAAATGATGGCACACAGGCTTGCCCGATGTTCGAAATCGGTTCAAGTGACCCTTTTCATGGCTTTCTGCACATCTTTGTACAGCTGCACCGTGTACAGTACACTGGTATGTCGTTTGACGCCCTACGCGTTGATAACAACAACGCGTTTAGCAACAACGAATTATCAACATAATATACAGAATTTCCCAGATCTTGACGTAAATGTTAAGGGATAAGAAAACCTTTAGCTATAATTTGTGACCCTAAAACTTGATATCCAATCTTCAATAACATAGCAATGATAATAAGATGAGTCGTGAGTGTTGTTCCTTTTCTCCTGTAGGTTTTAATTGCTGTTTACATATGTGGTAGTATATATTAGTATATTTTAATACCTATGTATTTATTATATTAAAGCAGATATTATTACTTTGAATGTCGGTTTTTTCTACTCCAAGGTTAACTGGAAGAGATCCCATATGGGATAAGTTCGCCTATGTACATTATCTATAGTGATGCAAAATGTTTTGTACCTAATTGTTTATGTGCAATAAAGAGTTTTACATACATACATGATTACAAATTATATTAATTAGCCAAGCCAAGGGAGGTAAAGCTTGAACTGCGAGGAAGCGTTGTTTACCAGTATCATTAAAACCTTAATAACTGCTCAACTAATAAACAGATTGAAAAGTTAAAACTATATTCTGGACCGGTAAGGCGGCTTTCTTAACTTTTAATATTTAAGTCAAGTTCTGGGAAGATTTGTACAACTATGGTTTGCAATAAATGCTATGACTATGACTATGACAAAACAGCTGTACGTGTCCCGATTACAATACTCTTCGGAGGCGGAGGAGCTCGTAGAGTACCTATGTAAAAGTTAATACCGGAGTTACCCTGAGAGTCGAGTGGTTCGAACCCCGCCACAGGGTTAATTTTAAGTCCTTTGTGGTGCCAGTGCAGACCCAAAAAATCTATCGACCTTTTTAAAGCAGGAATTCTGGCCGAGGTGTGTCATATTTCGGCGATTTCATGGCCGCCGGCTAGCTGACACCGTGAAGGTGTTTTAGTAGTTATGTTAATTTTAATATATATATTGTTATGTATGTTACTCTGTAAGGTAGGTTAATAAGTAGGTATAGGCCTTTTCACCTGAAATAAAGTTATTATTTTCTATTTTATAGCTTGGATTTTCTTAAACTTGTTTGGTATAAGTAATCATTTTAGTCTTACGAATGCATAATAGGTACCACCATACACACATCAATATAATGTTTATTTACACTTTACCGAGCTTAAACTTAAGACCGAAGCTAATGACATAACTTTGAAGGTGAGTTGTAAATTAAAATAAGCCCGATAAGACCCCCTTACAAAGTTGTGTTTTTCGTGACTCCGTATAGAGGCACTTGTGAAGTTTCCAGAGCCTTTCAGTCGTTTTTCCTTTGCGTTTGGAGTGATTGAAGAGCGGTTGAGAACTTTCATTTGCTTAAAGTTAATTTTGCTTCGGTACCTAGAATGTGTTTAAATTGGAAATTCATTTTATTTATTTGTTTTTTAAACTACATAAAACGAAACGAATGTGTTAAGTATCAGAGTAGCTATTCAACTGACGGCGTACCTACTTATTTGTGCTTATTATTATACCTAATCCTCTGGGCAATTGCATGATATATTTGATAAATCCCATGCATAAGTAGGTACACGTTATTCAAAACATTAAAAGTGAATATATGTACCTATCTATCCCGCTTTTTCAGTCAGCTTTAGTATAGTATCCGCTAAGGTCCTTAGCCTAAGGACAAGTTGTGGTGTAAAAATTCACTACACCTTGATCTTAATGCGGTGCGGATACTATACCTACCTATCGATAAGTTGATTTGAAACAGGAAGACCAATAGGTACAAAAATTTCTGACCAAATACGATATCGTATACATGTAGTCCTTTATGGCAGCTCATATAAAACGACCTACAAAAAAAATCGTAGTTGTGACGTTACTGTCCCCATTTCAATCCCAAATTAGCAGCTCTCAAATTCGTTGTAATGCGCCAAAAAATCAAACGACGTTATCTCTTTTGAACGTCACGTGTAGAATATTCACCGAAGTATATTTCCAGGTTTAACCCTTGTAGTCGCGCCCATTAGTAGGTATTTAATTAGTGCCGTAAATTTGATAGGTCGCGTGTCTCACGAACGAGCCACGCCATGACAAATAGGCGGGAAAATTATAAGTGACATTAGGAGTTCTCTTTTATCTGTGGCAACAAACAACGGCCTAATTTTTTTCGATTCGAAGTCAAATTTAAATCGGAATACATATAATAATACCTACTGTGCGGCGCTACGGAGCCCACGGTGCGCGAGTCCGACTCGCACTTCACCGGTTTTAAAATCCGTAATCAAATTACAAAACGGTGATAAGGTGTCTAAGTCGCTAAAATGTAGCTATACATATGTAAGGTCTGTTCATTCTTACTTGTCTTATATAGTAAACAATTTTCTAACCTCAAAATGAATCTTTTTTGGCTAAAACAGCTATTTTATACAAAATAAAGCAATCACAGACAATACATTGGCCAAGTGATGTCCAAAATGTTTACTCAGTTTACTTTATTTACGACAAAAGAGCTGTTTTAGCCAAAAAAGGTTCATTTTGAGGTTAGAAAGTTATTTACTATATAAGACAAGTTAGAATGAACGGACCTTAGTCACTCACTGAGTATTGGCTACGTGCTAATTATGTTTCTATTGAATATTCGCATATCCACCCTATGTATGTATGTCAAGTTGATGAAATCATCTAAATAAGATAGGTAGGTACCAAATATTCTACACTATTGACTCAGAAGATGACGCTAGAATTTCATCAGATGATTTACAGTTTTCAGGACAACCGAATTAAATGATAAGTAAATATTTCGGTCTCCGATTCAATTCAATGAACCTTTAAACCGTCCTGATTTTTAGGGTTTCGTACCCAAAGGGTACCCGTTTTTACCCCATTACTAAGACTCCACTGTCCGTCTGTCTGTCTGTCTGTCACCAGGCTGGATCTCATGAACCGTGATAGCTAGACAGTTGAAGTTGTGCTCCCATATAACAAACGTGATTATTTTGCCGCTTTTGGTCGATATTAATAACGGCAACAGGTAGACGCTTGAAATATTCACAGAATATTTAGTAGTATATTCACTTTAAAAATAAATAATTGGGCCCTTCTACTTTTCATGTACACTTTTGTTATCGTCCAATAAAAAGTATATCAAATTATGAATCCGCGTATAAATAAATAACATGAACTTTGAATGTTTAAGTTTAACAGTTTTCCAAAAAACAACTGTTAAATTAAAACCAACGTCCACTGCGTTACTCACTTTATAGTTATTACAAATAACTTTTTATGAATTAGGATAATTCTAAATATACCTAAGCTCAATGATATTTTATATTTAGATACGTTATGCTCATACTAAACGCATTCGAAAACCGTCGCCAATTTCTGACAGTTGCTACGTTGCCATATTCCTACAGACAAAGACGGCAATTCGTAGCGAACGCTTTTGTTAGAAAGAGATAAATAGTTGTTTCAAATTGCGTACCCGAATGACGCGGCGTGCCCGCTCATGGCTGCCATATAGCTACCCGTCTTTATCGCACTCATGCGATATCTAATTGTGTATCTCATGATTCACAGGTGACAGTAACGCCATCGGTGCAAATTAAACTAAGTATGGCGATGTAAAACAAAATGTAAAAAATATTTACGGTACTTACGTAAGAAATGAGACATTCTTTCTTCCTTTTATAGTTAGGTACAGTATAATTTCAGCTTGGCAGCCTCGAAAAACATAAGACGGCATTTTTTATGACTTATATTTGTTGCATTTCGGTAATAAAATTTTATTGTTTTTGACGCGTGCGTGTCAGCGGCCACTGCGCGACTGAACGATAGTAAGGTAATTACCTTCCTTTTCGTAGAACGCTTTTGCGCGCAGATGATGTATCTTAATAATAAAATATCATTGCCTAAGCTTATTTACATCCCTTTTCGAGTTTCAAGTAAGAAAACGCAGCACTTTACCGTTTTTTGAAATAAAAATAGTTTAGAAAAGTAGAATGGCCCAATTAAATTAAAATAAAAAAGGTAGGTAAATATTTAAGGGGCGCCCCCATACAACAAACGTGATTTTTTATAGATAATGATACGCAACCCTTCTTGCGCGAGTCCGACTCGTGACCCTTTCGTACTCATTCCTAAGTCCTAACCGTTATCATAATTGCTAAATATTTTCTATCATAAAATACCCGCACGATTCGGTGTGATTTCAAAGACGTTTCACTTTCCAATCAAGTGTAAATGTATCTGTTTTATAGATTTCTTCAAATACTATTCTTGTGCTGTAAAACCTGCCTAGAGGACAAAGGATAATGGGCACTTTTGTATGGAAATTGGGTGTGGCACCAACAGAATTGAAACCTATATATTTTATAAGATACATAATATTACATAACAATCGATCTTCGTGTAACTTTTTTCCATTAGGTTGCTTAATCGAAGGTTATATTGATGATGTACCTAGCTTTATAATCTCACATTGTAAAGCATCCCGACAGAGCCTACGATACCTACTACTTTGTAATCTTGCGAGTAACGTGTTGTTACTTATTTTAGACAAGTTCTGTAGAAAAACGAACACCACGGTATGGTTTTTAATAGTTTTCTACTATTAGATCTGTAATTATCCGTCACAATATTATAATTATTATCCAAAGTTTCTATGGACTATACATATATTTTGTTTTCAAGTGCCCATATTTTTGTTCCTCGGTGAGCTAGGTATTTGCAGCCATATATAACAAGAGAGCAAAGTTGTTTTTTGCTACGAGTGTTGATTTTGAATCCCGAGTAAGCGAAGGATTCAAAGACACGAGATGTAAATAACTTTTCATCTCACTAGCTCGGAAAGCCTTTTTTGTTTGTTTGATATCTATTGAGAAAATCGCTTTTTATCCACATGTGAAGAAAGAGTTTTGACATTTAAAGGCAGCTTTAGTGATATTTAACAGCTAACAAAACGTAAAACGTTAAAACCGCTGAATTTTTAACATCACAATTAATGAATTGCATCGAGTAAAAAATACTAAATACGGTCTTACAAATTTATTTTAATTCATAAATATCAGCATTCAACATTAACCTTCATTCTTGTTGTAAAAACGGATAAAATGTTCTGACAGTCCAAGTAGGTAAGTCGATGTGCGAACAAAACGCATCCGAAATAATAAAAAAAAAACTTAAGTCAAAACTTTTTAATTAAGCCGTCAACGCATAGAGGTAGTAGCAAGCAGTTTTCCTTCATCTTTGCGTCAACGTTAAATATTCGCATGGGAGATTCTCTTTGGGTTTTTGACAAGATGGCGTCGCTTTCTTAGTTGTAATTATTTTTTTGCATATTTTGTTGTTTAATGGATAGTAATGATGTATTAATATGCAGTAAATTAACATTCAAATGTGCAGTATAATGAAGAATTCAAGTTTGAACACGTTTCGCCTTTGGAAGGATTGCTCCAAGAAAATCCCATCTGGTCTTCGTAAAGTTACATCGCTTCACGGAGGCTAGAGGATCACCGTACAACGTCGACTTAAGTTTTTTTTTTGAAATCATTTACACCGATCACGTGTAACTTCCAACCTTGACACTGGCAGAATTGTCCCACTGGACAGAAGCCATATATCAAAGAATTGAACTTGAAATATTCGCATGTTTTTCTAGTTTGTTTTGTTATTAAAAATGAGTGATTCGAGTGACGAAAGACGTATTAACACCTGTGGAATTACGGGAAACCGTGCAAAATGCGGAATTGAGCTTATTTTCCTCGCTGTAGTGAGGTGAAAAGTTTTGTGTTATACACGAGTGAAAAGTTATTTTACGTCTCGTGTGTTGAAACACCGCTTCGCTCGTGGTCAATCAGAATCCTTTTGCTAGCTCGTGTTTCATTCAAATGAACACTCGCAAGTAAAATACAACTTTCCCCCCTTATATAACAAATAACTATTGGTCTCGTGTGACACATACAACTTTTCACCTCAGCAGCGAGAACATATTAAATTTTTTTTTACTAATGACCGTATAAATACTTGCTTTTGCAGCGAGAAAATTGCAGTCCGGAGCTTAATAAAGAAACATTTTAACGTTAGAGGCCGAAAAAAATTTGGACTTTCTCTTCAAAAATGCAATAAGTTTGGGATAGGTTTCAACTTGCACGTCATCTTTTGTCTTTATTGTGTTTTTCAGTATTGAGTAAATACTCCACATTGTAGATGGTTGCTTCATTTGTGATAATTTTATGAAGTACGCTAACAGTACAGTCTCCGAAAAAGTGATGGCACCCTTTGCAAGTCTCCATTGCTTAAAAGTATCATACGCTTTTAGATATTTTTCGCGAGACTTTTCAGACAGGAAACTTAATTCTGCATTTTTTACACGCTGCTTCAATGCTTCCGGTGTTAAATAGCAGACTTCGTCATTGGAATCACTCATATTTATTTATTATTTAGTACTTTTATAATATCTAACGTGTATCGAAAGTAGATAGCGTAACACATGCGTAGCAGAACAATAAACAAAAAAACTATAAAAGTAATGGTCACACTTCGTAATCTCACTTCAGAGGTCCGGGGGGAAGAGGACAGGCACAGATACCCACATACACAGATACACATTTTTTCGCAAATGTATTAATAAACGTCGTTCGATACACGTGCGAAAATGTCATTCTTCACTCGTCCCGAGTCTTGCCACTCGCCTACGGCTCATGACAAGATGTCTCGGTACTCGGGTATTCGTGAAGTAATGACATACTTTCCGCACTAGCATCGAATTGTACCATTTATCCTAATTCCTTTTTAATGATATGGTTTCAATTCTGTTGGTGCTACGCCCAATTTGCCCATGGTCCTTTAATGTCTCTAGCTTATCGGGAAATAGGTACCCATTGATTACAAATTACAACTAGGTAGATACGAGTAGAGTCGTGCGTCTAAAATGTCACATACTTACATCATATTTGGCCAAGCGACAAAAGCGCAATCTCTCCAATTTCTGCCAAACTACGTGGCACTAAATAGTAAGTACCTACAGCTTCATAAATTACAAAAAGCATAATTTTCTAGGGACCCTAGGTATTAATATGCTTACGCTATCCGTCCGTTCGTCCGTCCTAACTATAAAGAGCTGTATCGTAAAAGATAGTCAGAGGGTTGTTTTTCTTTCTTTTTAAAAAAAAAAAAGTAAAATAACATAACCCCATAAAAGAAACTTTTTTTTTCAACGTTTTTTTATACTTCGTAAAGTAAAAACAGTACAACATAGAAGCGTAATATTTGGTATGATAATAGTAAAAATCTTTAAGAAAAACTACAAATACTAAAAAAATATCAAGTGCTCGCGCTGATTCAATTCAAAATCAAATTAAAATCGGAATATTTATAATAATATCTACTGTGCGGCGGTATGGAACCCTCGGTGCGCAAGTCCGGGTAGATACGTAAATATAATATAATGGGTTTCCCTAAAACCAACGTCAAAACTGAAAGGGCTGATAGAGCAGCTAAAAAGCTATCGATAACCCCTATTTATGTTCAGCGATTGTTACTAGTTTCGGAGATATTGATCATTTTAATCTGAGTTTTGTAATTTTCCCTTATGTCCATGTCACGAAAAATCATTAATTTTATGTTTTATTTCATAAGTTTACGGTTTACGGTTTAAGATATTTATTTTCTCAAAAGAATACAATTCACTTAGAGAGAAAATACAAGTTTAGATCATAAACAATGCGTACTTATTTTTGCTTAAGCGTAGGTAGAATATAATTCAAACGGTTAACTTAAGCTCAACCAAGCTATGCTATTTGTTAGCAGGTTAGCGTAAATTAAAAAATAAATAATTATATTCTTAACTAGGTATATAGTTACATGGTAAACACTAAATATAAATATTTTTTAAGATTAGAAATTATGAATTACTTAACATGCAGGTAGAAATTATTCTGTTGCTTCTAACGCAGTTTTGTTTACTAAGGCTGCGACTTAGTGCGTACGCAGAGCGGATACGTACACTAGTTATTAAATAATGTTTATAGATATTAAAAAATATTATTATATGTATATACACAAAGGCATGCATGATTTAATTAAGCAAAATAAAATAAAATAATTATGTTTTATGAAAAATCCCTTGTTACGTAATGGTTTTTTAGTTTTTCCGTGTTATCTTACATACCTAATTAGAATAATACCGAATCAGCAAAGTGTTTAAACCTATTTGCCGGTTTTTTTTTAAAGTAATGACATAAAGTTTCTTTCTCCATTCTAAGTGTCCCAGTGTTTGCTTTTCACTTTGTATGGAAAAAAAAACTGTACGTGATTACTTAAAAAAATACTGGAAAAAAAACGGGCAAAATGACATGGACATAAGGGAAAATTACAAAAATTCAGATTAATATGATCAATATCTCCGAAACTAGTAACAATCGCTGAACATACATAGGGGTTAAATCGATAGCTTTTTAGCTGCTCTATCAGCTCTCTCAGTTTTAGCGTTGGTTTTAGTGACACCCTATATACCTACCTACCTACCTACCTACCTACCTACCTACCTACCTACACGCCGCAGTCGTCGGGTTGCAGTTTCGATGCGGTTATGCCAACCGCACAAAATGTATTATGTTTTATTAGCTTAAATTAAATTGTAAAAAACTTTTATAATTTTGTCTGTCTTTACATAATAGGGTCCACGATGGATTGATTGGGATGAAATTGAACAGGAAGGCAGGTAGGTGGTCAGCGGCAAAAAAAAAGTTGCAATCTTATAAAATCTATTTTTATGCTTATTCCATAGGAAGTAACCATAATAAGAAATTTCTTGAATTTTTGATTTTTTGGGTCCCGTACCTCAAAAGGAAAAAAGGAACCCTTATATTATAGGATCACTCGTGCGTCTGTCACAGACGATTTGCTCCAAAACTACTTACTGGACCAATCGAGTTGAAATTTGGTACACATAATTATGTAAGTCCGTGACCTAAAGACGGTCGCGTAACGTAAATAAATGAATTTTGGACAAGGGGGCCGCTTTTGGGGGGTAAATTAGGAAATTTTAAAAAAAGTTTTGCAACCTTATTGTGTGACATGTCAAATTTTAATATAACAGTTTTCAAGTTATTTAAGAAAATAGGAGAAAATTGACCATTCCCTCCCTTATCTCCAAAACTGCTGGGCCTAAAATTTTGAAAAAGTATGGAATATATTTTTGCGTATTTTCTTAAATAACTTCAAAAGTAAGTTTATGTTAACGTTTTAAAACAAATATATTTGAGATGCTCACAACAAGCCCTTTCATTTTGCTAGTAATAAGGTTTGCGAAACTTTTTTTTGTTAATTTCCTAATTTATCCCCTTGTTCAAAATTCATTTATTTACGTTACGCAACCGTCTTTGAGTCACTGACTTACATATTTGTACCAAATTTCAACTCGATCGGTTCAGTCGTTTTGGAGCAAATCTGCTGTGACAGATGGACAGATAGACAGACAGATTAGCAGACAGGCATATGGTGTGGAGATGGAACCCTCTCCACGCGAGTCGAACTCGCACTTGGCCAGTTTATATATACATAACCTCCTCCTTTTTTTGAAGTCGGTTAAAAATAACTAGGCGTTATTTTATCTAGATATCATTTATCTTTCTTATCAAAGAGGAAATCGAAAAGGCGCTGTAAGCTAATGGCCTAACCCTATATTAAAACCCCGGACAGATTGGCTTACTTACTTCAGATTAAAATTTGACACATTATGTATGGGCAAATGTCAAATTTTAACCAGAAGTTAGCCTTATCTATCCGCGCCGCAGTTTGAATATAGGGTTCGGCCATGGTTCGGCCGTAAGGCTGTAGGCGTTACACGCGTATCTTATAATCTGTGGGCGCGCCGCCACCCACTACAAAGACGTAAACGAATGCCATCTAGGGGTGAAAGTTTGAACTCTAAAGCAAAACAGTGTTGCTGCCAAAAACATACTTGTTTAGTATTGACTGTTTTTGTTTTTATTCAATCACTGTAAATAATTTCTAACTAATCTTCTTTCTAAATTACGAATTGTATGGCAAATTTATCATACTTTTAGCACAAGCTCACCTTGCATTCAACGTTGAACCAATTCTTAATTTATTTAGGCTAGGATACATAGCCTAGCCTACATCAATTAAGAATGGATTCAACGCTAAAGCTATGATATTAAGATTTAATCATGTTCTAACCTTGTTCGTTGATTAATTAAATAATTTGTTACATCCCATTCCCATTCCCTTTCCACTGACATCCTTTTACTGTGCGCTGCATATGCAAGTTGCAGACTGCAATTGACGTTTAAGCGGTTCAGTATTGTATTATATTACTTTAGAATACGTACATAATAAAAGTTATAAAATTGTAAATAATTGATATAATTTAATAAAAATAATAGTATCTTCAGGATTGGTCGGTAAATCGTGTGACACTTTGTCTTTATCTATGGCAGTCGTTCGTTGGTAACATTGGTTGGATGGAGAAGTGAGTGAGCCTGTGAGTGAGCCATCGCCCTGTTAACGGTGTCATGGCGGTTTGACTAGTTGAAATATTTTTTCTCAACAACTCGCTTGTTAATGTGCCCTAAAACGATCTGATTATTGATTTGAATTATTAAAATAACGTGACACAAAATAGTAAATAATGCGCGAATACAAAATAGTCGTGTTAGGTAGCGGAGGCGTGGGAAAGTCCGCCCTCACAGTACAGTTCGTACAAGGCATCTTTGTGGAGAAATATGACCCGACAATCGAGGACAGCTACCGGAAGCAGGTGGAGGTGGACGGGCAGCAATGCATGCTGGAGATACTCGACACGGCGGGGACGGAGCAGTTCACGGCGATGCGTGATTTGTACATGAAGAATGGACAGGGTTTCGTGCTCGTCTATTCGATCACGGCGCAGTCAACCTTTAACGACCTACAGGACCTGCGGGAACAGATCCTGCGAGTGAAGGACAAAGACGACGTGCCCATGGTGCTGGTGGGCAACAAGTGCGACCTGGAGGCCGAGCGCGTGGTCGGCAAGGAGCTGGGACACAACCTATCGCGCCAGTTCAACTCGTGTGCGTTCATGGAGACCTCTGCCAAGGCCAAGGTCAACGTCAACGACGTGTTCTACGATCTGGTACGACAAATCAACAAGAAGACGCCCGGGGAAATCAAAAGGATCAAGAAACCCACCAGATGTTTCATCTTGTAATTCCTTTGAGCTGGACCGACGCGACTAGGTATATTCCATAAGTTTTCTAGTTTGGGTGGGTTAAGCGTCACTTGGTCGCCTGTAGCATTTTAAATGTGCATTTGTTGAGCTATAACATGACCAGTGCTATAGCGAGTGAAAAATTCACAGAATATTGCAGATTAATACTAACTCCTTTGTAAATGTGTAGTTAACACTTTTTAAATATTAGGACAAAAGTATTCAGATAGATTCTGTGTGTGTTTCACTCTAGTAAATTCCAATTGTAATGTGTGGATGCTGTTAGGTTCAGAAATTAATGATTATAGTGACAACCGTTGTTTGACTAAACAAGTGAGTTGGGTCGAGGGGGAGTGCACTGTGATCCTAACCTGTTTCTATATTATGTACACTATTAATGTAATTCCGTAATATAAGCTTGTGTTTATTTTATTCAATTATTATTTAACATTAGAATTGCTTAATGCACTCCCCAGCGGCTAGTTTGTAATATATTCATTTAAGCAAAATTCTTTTCAAATGAGAAAATGAAATTTTGTCAAATTTTGTTAAATTGAAACTCATGATTCATGCTATGTGCAGACAGTCTAGTCTCATTTACAATGAAACAGGAAAAGCTTGTATTTGCCATAAGATAAATTATTCAAGGGCACTCGCATGGTGATTATATTATGGGCCCAACTTTGTCTTAAATTATGAGTGTATTAGTAGATTTATGTTCTGTGGCATAAGTGTAAATGACATAATTAACATCTAATGCTGGCACTTCACTTGGCGTTGCGTGTTCGCGTATTTGCTTTATTTGGCCAAAAACGACTATGTGTCGAGGATTCATTCGTCTATGTTTGCTATATTTGCACGAATAAGCCAAACACGCAAATACGCAAACATGCGTATCCACCCGCTTGTCTGTTTTTGGGCACACATCAAAGGACGCAAATATGGCGAATATTTGCGTTCACCGTCCACACATGGCCCGCTCAGTTCTATCCTAGCAAATTCAAATTCAATTTTGAACTGCAAACATATTCACGTATTTGATATATTTTCTGTTGGCATCCCAAGTGTGGATGTCGTGTTTGTGATATTTGGACAAACACGGCGAACACGCAACGCCAAGTGAAGTGCCAGCATAATAGCAAGCAATAATAAGTGCCAGTTATAAGTGAAATTCGGATTTAAGTAAGTCTCACTGTCTGGACCTAGCATATAGTGTAATTTCTAGTGTATTGTTCTTATAGTGCTGAGTACTGAATGGAGCCCGACTTGTGAACAGCTAGGTGATGCAAGCCAGGCCTCGCTGGGCCGGGAGCCGTGGGCCTGAACCAGTGTGTAATGTTTAAATAATTAAGGATACATTAAATTTTTTCAGATATATTATTGTCTTGTTATATAATTCAAATGTATCGAAGGGAAGGTTGAGGTTGACACCGCTAGGAGTTGGTGGGCTAGAACAAATATTATTGCGCCTGCGCCTGCGGCGAACGCGCTGCCGCACGCCAGGCCTAACCCCTTGCTCTAAGAAATTGAACTCTAAAAATTTATCGTTATGAAGTTGGAGTAAAGTTTTATGATAACCAGCTCATATACTTGTAATTAACGACCTATGTTTTGCTCCTACGGAACTTTGTTAAACATACTAATTATAGGTGTTCAAATATTGTTACAGGATTAGATGTTTCCTCCATTCTAGTTTCTTTAACATGTAAGGTTTACTGCACAAGGATATTGGTAATGACTTCGATCTGAGTTGAATTATATTTTTTATATATATTGTGCAAATTATGAACTTGTATATTTTTATCTTTTCAATCAATAATCGACATGTACAATAACTAATTTCTTTTTTGCAAATTTATCAATAAAAACAATTTTAAATTATCTCATAGACTTGTTGTGTTGGCTCCCCTCGCGTGACTCACGCCCGCACCCCACGCTGATCAGGCACTTGGCCCGGAATTTTAATGGGATTTAATTGAATGAAACAACCATTTACCATCTACAACTATTTATTTATTGACACAAAGTGTAAAAGTTTTATAAAATGTGTTCTAAGTCGTACAATACTAAATCAAACAGTAGGTACAAAATGCAGATAAGTAAAGTAATGGCAGTGACGCGGCGGGCGTATGTCGACATTCTAGTAATATAAGAATTGACACAGTCCAGTGGAATCGAACACAGTATGCCTAACTTAAACTAGGTACCTACCTACTCGATAACTAAGCAATCTAATCTATTATGCAAATAAGTGTCTGGTTACAATGAGTTACATTACAGTTCTGTTGGCACTGCCCTGATGTGAAACAAGGTCTAATGCGTAGACCGAGTCCACTGCGGGGCGCGCAGCACGTTCAAAACAAGGTCTTAATTGCAACACTTTAAAGTAGTTAACAACATCTAAAGCTCGTGGAGTTGCCTAAATACTACATACAATAAGCGCTATTAACATTTAAGGAATGCATTGTTTGTACGATATGTTTTATCGAGTGACAGGAACCCGAGCGGTTCGCGTGGCGTGTTTATCTGTCGCTTTAGCTCGCAATGGGGTCATCCACTTCCTGGCATTTCATTGGAGATTCCTTTGTTATTGAATGTTTAATGAGCTCGTTAACTGCATCGGTCAGCACAAAAATTAGGTCGGCGCACTTGATAGACGCCGACTTATCATTTAAGTAACCTACTACATGATTATGTCCGTAAAATTACTTTGATAAGCGTTATCATCGCTGTTCACATATTTTCTTGCTCAGGACTTGCGCTAAAAGATCTATGTAATAAATGACTGTCTGGAGTACATAGTCTACCAATGGCGTCATGTAAAGCGAATGACGTTAAGGGTTTTACGTGAAATACATGCCACGCTTACACCGTCCTTAAGGAAAACCACAAATTTAGCTCATTTATTCCTCTAAATTAAGGGAAAAATTTGACAAATAACACATTCCAAACAGATTTAACGAGCGACAGATTCAAATGATTTTTTGGGTAATGAATTGTTTTATTTCAGTTCGACTCCTTTGACAGAATGTAATCTGTTATTAATTTTCGAAAAAGTTATGACTAGTGTTCAACATAAACTTATGTCCGTTCCCAATATTCAAACCGCCACCGACTTCACACATTTTGTACGTGACAAATCACAATCACATTAAAATTATAACCAGAAGTAACCAGAACCATCCACGGTTTGAATATTGGTAACCGAAATTGAAGAGTACACAGAAAGAATTCGCGAAATAGGATTTTTTTTAATAAGATTATCTTGATTAGATTAGATTATATTGTGCAAATTGTGGTTACAGAAATTATCAACAAGTTTTTAGAGATGTTTGTAATTCTGTAGCTCTGCCTACCCCACTCTGGGAACGAAGGCGTGAGATCATGTATGTATGTATGTAGATTATCTCAAAATGTTGTGTTTACTGTTTAATTTAATGTTTATTAATTTTATTATTGATGTAGCTTTAATTTTTTCACATAAAAGAAACTGCACGAAAATATGAAATTACCAGTAGGTAGGTTTCATTACGAATGAATTTCATAATGCATTGTTATTTAATTGCCATAAATCTTTAATTTACTTTGTCCCATAATGGCTAAAATTCCAAATTGCCTCATTCTTAAAATACCCGAAATTTCAGAGACTGCTCAAAAACGTCTGATTCCTAAAATACCTGAATCAGACGCGAATCTTAGACTGACTTAAATGACTGTCATTCTAAGATTTTTTATTTAAAAAAATTATATAAAAATGTCTGTCTCAAAATCTGAAAAAAATAATGATAGAATAGTAAAGCAGTCATGGAAGGATAATAAACTTTTAAAATTTCAGGGGTTTTTGGATTAAGTTATTTTTAATTTCAGACGTTTTGGGATAAAGGTGCTACAAATTTTAGTCATACTTATTTATTTATTTGTATTATTAGGGATCCGATATTTTGATGAAACAAATCATATTTTGGAAGTTAGGCATTATGACACCAATTCGTTTTGAGATCTAGAAGGTATTGGTAAGGCGGTCGTAATATCTCAAAAAGATATAAAGGTGGACTAGACAATGTTCTTTCCGTTTACCCTTTAATTAGAATATACCAGCGTATATTTATTAATGGAGTCTGACGATTTTTAAAAAATGCGTGCCATATTTTATTTATATATGACACGCATGTGTGTACGTACAGTCAGTGAGCACTTAGAAGATGCTTCGGGTTTGTACTTATTTCTCACTCGCTCATATAAGGGCGTACGAGAGAGAGTGAGAGACGAATACAAACCCGAACTGCCAAATACGTACGTACGTACTGCCTCCCTACGTAGTATACTACGTTTAGAACCTAGGCATAATCTTTTGACCTGTCGTTCAATGAAGTCGGTAAAACAGGTTGCAATCTCGTTTTAGTCTTCTTTTTCTTGCGGCATTGCACATACTATTATATTATTTTCTTATGTAAATTAAATACTAAAGTTTTAAAACGTGACGGCCATGACCCAATAAAATATACTTAGGCAGGTCAGTAAATTGCTATTGCATATGTCTGACATTATCTATTTAAGGTACTTCATCGGTAAGGCGGATGCAGCGACTAGTTTTTCTACTGACATATAAGTGCATAGATTCTTGATCATTTATATACTAGGTACCACTCTAAATATGGGCAGTATTGGACGGAATACTTTTCATGGTCCGTTTACAACGATAATAAATATACAGTGAAGACATTCGTATAGGAATCATTTGAGGAACTACATTATAATACTTTTTTATATAAATAATAGTTATAACTACGTATATTTTGGAATATAAAACTGTTGTAGGTATTGCAGCACTCAGGTACTCAATAACCATAAAACACGGTCACAATAATCTTGAAAAGTATATAATTTTACGATTAAGTATTTGCTCATTTGAGCGCTACTTTAACAAAGTTTCCATTCATCTAATTCATCATAGATATTTCAAAAATGTCATAGTAAGTACTATAAGAAGTTGAGTCATTGGCAAGAAGATCAGTTTCCGGCAACTTCCGGCTGACCTTCGGTGAGTCAGGAGTCAAGCTAGCCGATGACGTGCGAGTCATTCTTGTTATCAAACAAATCGTAACGGCGTCGTCTCGTTCTAATACGCTACAGAAAATAAAATTAGATTTTTTAAAGTCTGTTACAGAATCCAAGACTAAACTGACATTTAATTTTAATAGTTAAAGAAACGCTGTTCCTTCAGTAAATGCACCCATTTTTTATGGTATGAAGAAGGAAAACTAACACGGTCGCCAGGATGTCAATTCTCACCGTCACTTTTATGGAATCTTGAATAGGAATTTCATCTCGATCGATCGCGAGATCGCGACCGGACTCGCCTCACTGATGGTAAGGCCCATAGACATTTCAAATCTAAAGACAGCTAACCTAAGAATGCAATTTTAATGGCCGTATTAATAAACTGATCTTGGCTGAGATGCTCTTCTCAAGACACGTCGGAAATTAGAGTTTTCTATGACTTGATTTATTTTGTCGAGTCTTGAGGTGGGTAATAAATAAATATACGGACATGGGCGCAAATGCGATGCGAACCCTGAAGATTAAATTTAAGCGCTTGCTATTAAAAGAAACCTTTGAACATAAATTTAATTTTTAATCTGCTGATTCAGATTAGGCAGCCGAAAACCAGTTTAATCTATCGTAACGTTTTATTAGTAACTCCAAAAAGAGCCCCAGCTATTCGAAATTATACCTTACTATTAATAATCAATAAAATTCGTCTAAATATGTTGCTGGCTTACCGAAACGATCCATAAAGTCAAAATTACAGCCACGTAGTTATACGACTGTGTACGCGATGCAGGTTTTTCAGTTCTATTTATGATTTCAGTTTTACACGCAGTCTGGGGTTCTTCTGGTTTGTTTTAGCTGATCTTGCTTCTTAAACAATGTATTTTTACAACGTACGGTCATTCAAAAACCCTTCCGATTGTCAGAATTTTATTTTTTTCGAAAAGTTATTCTTGTGATTTTGTCTTTGACATTTTTTTGATCTGAACACAACGATAAATAAGCAAACTTAAAGTCATTGCAATGCAAAATAGACTGAATAAGTTTCTTAAAATGGTCAATTACTAAATATTTTTTAATAAAAACTGCGGTTGTCTTTTCTAGGTCTATGCTAATTTATGATGACGTTACAGTAGCTTTTACTGTGAAGTAACGTCAGCAAAATCATTACAATAAAGGCGAAAGATGGGCTAAAACAGTAAATTGAGGATCATTTAAATCAGCAACTCGGCTAACGGCGCTCAAGAGTCAATTAATGACGAATAAGTCGTTCCAAAGTGAAGACGCATACACAAAGTTTGAAAAAGGACCGAGTTGAATGTCTGATTACGTTAAGGCGCCGCGACGGTAAGTGACTTATTAAGGAAAATTGTTGACGCATGACGGGACTAACAGACTATTACCTTAGCCAATCACAGTAAACACCTCCCTGGTAGGGGAAGATGGGGTGGCTTCGTACAGTTTTTACTCTAAGCCTTGTAAAAAAAAACTAACCGATATATTTAAATGAGATGAATGTTACTTCATCTTCCACTTATTTGGCTATAATAATTGTGTATTTCAGTTTGGATACAAAGCAACTGTTCCAAAATATAATGGTTTTCCCAAAAAGTGGGGTTTCAGTCACCTTTTAGACATATCTAACTGGCCTGGTTTTGTGATTATAATTATTCTTCATATACATTTTTTTAACTTTCTTGGGGTGCATTCGTACAGTATAAAATTACATACATTTTGACTGTACGAAGGTACCCCAAAGAAAACGATCCGAAAAAAAATCAAAATAAAAAACTGGTAAAGTAATCCCAAAACCATTGTTTACATACTAATCTCAAGCATCTAATTACAAATAATATAAAAATATTTTTCTAATTCGAGTAAAAAATATTAGAGACAGGCGCATTCAAAGGCGAACCAAAAATTACTTTCGGGTCACAAAACACATATTAATTATTTCTGACGAAATCTGCTGCCGCACTGCCATCGCTTTTTAAGGGTAGCCTACGCATATGAGCGGCAGTCACGCATACAAATATGAACGCTTCAGCATGTTGGATAGTCGAGATATGACCACTGTACGAATGCTCCCTTTGTACGAAGCCACCCCATCTTCCCCTAAAGTGTAGGGAAAAATAAGAACCATGTATGACATCTTTATGCAATTTAAGAGTCATTTAAAGTAAATCAATTAAACTTGTCACGAGTCACGTAAAACACTTTTTTTTACTTACCAACCAATATAAGAATAAAACTGAGATCGTTGTCATCATTAATATTGATATAAAATATATCATTGTATGTGGTTTAAAAAGTATATATGGGCTTCAAACACATAACTGCCTTTTTGTGCCAGATATTTAAATAAATCGGCAGTTAGTATTGAATATTCGACGAAAGATACAACATAATACGATAGAATGGCGATCTTCTTTTTACTAAGACCGCGAAAATATTCTTTTGATAACTAAAGAAAATCTCACTAACACCAACTTAGGTATTTTATTGCCATCCATGTACCTATACCTGGGCGCGTATTATGGTCACCTTTATCGCGGTGGATAAAGCATCCGTCACTCTCGCACTAACCCACTGGTCAGAAAGTGACAGTTGTTTTATCCACGCTTATCCACATCGATAAACACAACCATAATAGGCCCGCTGGGGCCCTAATATGGCTGCGTTTATCACGTGACAAATTTTGGATAAGGCATCGGTCTCCTTCTGACACGTAAATAAGTACGAGTGACGGATGCTTTATCTACATTTGACTCGCGATATAGACGCAACCATATTAGGCCGCTGATGGACTTGTAATATAATGTAAGAAAAGAAGGTACCTATAATATAAATTAGAGTTATGAGTAGAAACTGGTTATACAACACAAATACAAATTACCTAACACGTTCGACACAAATAACAGGCATCGAAAATGTTAGGGCCGCATTAATAAACAAATCTTAAGTGAGATAAACCTCTCAAGATACGTCAAGGTAAGCTTAACAGAGAAAACTCAGGACGCGTCTTGAGAGTGGCATTTTACTTAAGATCTGTATGTTAATACGGCCCAACTCCCCATCTTCAAGTAACATTCCATCGATACTATCGAGAGCTAGACATCACCGTCCACCGTAGACGCTTACAACCTCAAAGTCAAAAAGCAATATATGCATATGGACTCCATAATATTATACTGCCTTTATCTTAGGAACGGCACGGTGTTTATTTGGAGCTATCGTAGCTATCGTTTAGCGGTGGCAGGCTGTGTGCGAGCGTGCTGTCCAGTTTGCGTGCTTCATGTTCCAACGTGTACGAGTCTAGGGCTGGGTCCTGGAAAATCAAAAGGGTGTTACTATCCGTTATAAATGATCATACCTGAGTATACATAATATAAAAGGCTCGTAGACAGCCTTTGAACTCACAGACCCGCTGAACCTAGCTAGTCTTTTTAATTATTTTTTTATAGCAAAAGAGTACAAAGTATTATCTGATGATTAGCGGGATCTCGAGACTGCAAAAGCATTGCCAACCCTGAGGACAAAGATGAAAGTCTCTATGCCTCAATTCACCTTTTGTTTTACCCTTATTCCAAGATTCCGTCGGTATATTCGCTACAACTTAGGGACCATCAATAGATGAACCTATTTTTTTTTTCAAAGGAGCTTAACGCTTCCGCCATTTCTTTCCTGGTGTTGCAGATGTCTATGGGCGGTAGTGAGCAACTTTCATCAGGTGATATGATAGATAGCTAAAATTGATAAACCTCCTAATAAAACCCCGACATATTGGCGACCCATCATTCCTAAGAACTGACTAAGAACCACATTCCGTTTGAACTAGCTTTCGTTCAAAGAACCATTTGTTTGGGAGCTACGATGCCAAAGATAGACGCACAAATACTCACGTTAAACTTATAACACACCACAAAAACGAAACGAATTGAGAAGCTTGTTTGTAGGGTTCCGTACCCGACGGCAGCCCAACCAACGGGACCCTATTAATAGGGTCCGTCCGTCCTAACTTAAAGAGCTGTATCTTGTGAACCGTAATAGCGGGTTGATTGTGTTTTTCAGAATACGTGTCATTAGAGCGAATTTACTAAGAAATATTTGTTGAAAAGAAAGTGAAACAAGAAACGTGTTTTTTTCAACGTGTTTATTGTTGTTGTATCGTAAAAACGGTAAAAGGGCGATTCTACTTTTCAATGCCTAAAATAGAAATGAAAATTTAAGATCCATTTTGAACAATCGTAGAAATCTTGAGATAATTTAACAGCAATCGCACATTGATTCTGAACCAGATCTCACGGTATACTGTAAATTTGCCCACAATTTTTTTCTTTTTGTATATAAAACACGAATTTGCTGCTCAAATTACCACTTCGTTACCACTCTCCGCGTCCCTTTGCGAATAACGACCACTGCGTTACTATTATAGTCTTTTTTTACCCAGCCCCACACAGTTTGGGATAAAAAATTATTCAGGTATGTCGACCAGAGTCTGAAAATTGTGCGCATTTCTAAGATTATCCAGTTTTGTTGCAAATAATTATTACTCTAAATTTACGTTCACGTTAGGGTACAATGGCCCAAAACATAAAAGCGTCAAAGAGCATTGGGTAAATTTGTTTGAAGAATATTGTCATTTTTTTTTCAGCGGCCACGGATGAATTTTACATAGTTATTTAGAGGACCTCTAAATACACATAGATATATATAATTTATGGCGTTAAATAATACCGGAGCGGAGATTTTAAAGATTTAAGTATTCAGTTTTAGTACGCCCAAGTATGAATATTTAAATATCTCGGCTCCGATGCACTTAAGAGTATTACATGACATAACAAAATATGTTTATTTTAAATAATTCTATCATAATTTACCACTTTTACGAATGGCCGCTCACCTTGAAAATGTATGAATTTTACAAATGACAACCCTTTTACCCAAACCCCTTTGGTATGCTTATAGTACAAACTCTGAAGAAAGACAATAAATATTAAAAATGGTCAAGTGTGAGTTGGGCTCGCGCTGATTTGATTCAAAATCAAATTCAAATCAGAATATAATAATACCTACTGTTTATTTATTTATTAAAATTAACACTAACAGTCATGCTACACGTATTACTTATTAATGAGAAATCGACATACAGAAGAACTTACAAGCATGCAAACATGCATTATCTAAACTTGGACTATATGTGATTGTAAGCGGTCAACAAGTGATATCAGGCATTCCTCAGATTTGTTTGTACTATTTTCCTATAATATGAAAGAATGCATAATATAATTGGTCCGTTGTCTGCTTGTACATAAACGTTCTTTAAATTGTTAAGATGAATCACTTGCGCCGAAAACCATTCAGGGTAAGTTTATCGTTTTTTAGTACTATTTTTATTTTTAAGAGGGACAGATTGACAGACTGTGTCGCGGCACGGAACCCTCGGTGCGGTCCGACTCTTAGGTTCATAATAGTAGTTTATGCAACTGATACATAATGAGAGGCGTCAAAATATGAGTGTGGTTTTATGAAACGAGCGTCAGCGAGTTTCATAATAGGATCACACGAGTGTTTTAAGGCCTAATTATTTACAGTTGCATACACTACTTTATCTACCCACATATCATAAGCCTCCATGATGCATTCAGGAGCCGCATATTAAATTTTAACCGGTAATGGCGATAGTGAAAAGTTTGAATAGTTTTCTGGCAGCTGTCATAGTTTTTTTTTTAATTCAGAGACAAACGAGAGTCGGCTCCAACTATCATTATCATTCGATACCTTACTTACGTGCGACATTTGTCAAATTTGTATGCAAATTGACAATTCATTTCGAACTAAACGTCATCTCGACTGATATTAGAATAGAGGTCAAATCAAATTTCTTTGTTTTTCAGAGATGTTCGAAATTTGAATGTCATAAGAACATCGAAATTGATGTTCTTAAGAATCCATAAGATTACTGCCGCAGATAATAATATAATAATTCGCTCTAACAACAGAGTTGATTATTATGCTGGTCATAATTTGCGGTTTCTGAACGCATCATAGAGGGTTTATGATATGAGTGTAGATAATAGTACATTTTGATGCTAGTGCGGAAAGTATGTCATTTCAAACGAGTCCCGAGGTACGGGACGAGTGAAAATGACAGTTCCGCACGTGTATCAAACGACGTTTTTTAATACATTTGCGAAAAAATTAAAATACATAAAAAATAAAACAATTCCGTGTCAATAAAATTTCATGTAACTTTTTGTAGGTACCAATATCATTTTCGTTTAGAATCAGTTTTTAAAATTGAATATTTTGACCGCATCGTAGATGCCTGATATTTCCTAGAAAGTTCAAAAAAGTAAGGCAAAAGTACGTTTTCTGAAAAAGAAATAACTCCGTTTTGCCTTTTCCAGTCGATGAATTGGTCGTAGACGGTCATATAGTTTTCCTTTGACTTCTCCGGTAAAATACTATTATTTGCAATTAATGCGTTTGCATATAAATGTGGCGGTGTTAAATGTATTTCACAATCGTCTAAATCGCTCATTTTTTCACAACAAAATTTTCAAGCCAATACGCAGATTTTAATCGTTGGCGAAAATGGCGGGTTTATGTTTTACTTTTAATTGACAGACTTTTTTCATAATGGCAACGGTTGCGTCCATTCAGCCAAATCAAAGAAAAAAAGTCACATAGTAATTTAATTACCTATATTTAAAAATCAAAAAGCATAAAATTAAATACCTACTCTATTAGCCAGCGGTAACGCATAAAGGTGGATTCACATTACGCCGTACTGGGCTGGGCCCGGCTTCGACATGGTGTAACGTGAATCCACCTTAATACTCAACTATCCGATCATTTGTAATATTCATTCAGGATCAGCCATCTTGATGACGGCTGATTTTTTAAATAATTACCTAGATAATTTCTGGACATCAGAGCCAACTGGTCGGCCACAATACCTTAGAAGAAAAATATCGGATGTTTAAATATGACTTTTTGCTTCTAGTAATCTTCATGTATGGCTTTAAAAGTAGGTCTGATGTTCACATAAGACATATTGGTTTTTTATTTTATTAGAACGGAGCGTCTGATGTTTATATCAGACCTTTTGGTTCGGGGAATCTCCACAATATCCACAACCTAAAGAGTTAGCGATACATTTTAATGGGCGATGGAAAGAGACAGATAGCACACATACGCCCGACGATTGCCTAAACCTTACGTATGGCCGAGCGCGGCCGGCCGGCGATTGACATGTATAATGTATAATCCAGTTTGTGTCTAGACCGCGCATATGAAAATTCAGTGCAAATTAATTAATTGGTTAACAATTGCAAGTGCTTTTATTGTTAAAGTGGTACGACATGAATCCATATGTCATCAGGATATGCCAAGAGTTACGAAAGGCAGAAAATAAAAGAAATCAAGGAGTCTAAACTCAAATATTTCATTACCTACCTACAAGTTTTGTTTTGTGCATTCGTTTTTAAACAGGATTTTTAGAGTGGAGTATCAGTACCTGTATTGTTGTTTCAGATGATATTTTTCAACCAAACAAAAGACGACCTTCACTGTCAGTGCACGTTGATGATGTTATTTTAACTGCCGATTGCAGTTAATAAATGTCCGGAGGGAATTCGGTGAGCGGAGACAAAAGAAACCACTTAATTTAGTTACTATTTTAATCACTGAAACTTATGTTAAATGATACAGGCGTGACCAGGCGGGCGCGAGACACAAAGGAAGGGATACCGTTATGAATGGTGGTAGGAAACGGACAGAGCTCGCGTGTCCCGCGCTCGCTTCGGTTTTCTAATAATGTTGACCATGCAAATTCCGTAGGGGTGACGCCACATTATAATTTCGAAAAGAAACACACTGGAAAAAGTTGCAAAATTTCATAAGTTGTGTCGTGGAACTCGTTAGCTTTAGGTTCTATTTCTACTACT
Organism: Acleris literana; assembly: GCA_946894065.1. NCBI lineage: Eukaryota > Metazoa > Arthropoda > Insecta > Lepidoptera > Tortricidae > Acleris > Acleris literana. Next base: position 18,993,576 of record OX335669.1, read on the forward strand.
TAATTACATAGTATTTACAAGCTTTAATGCAACTTGGACTTGGTTAGTTAGGTAGTTTGGGATAAATCTTGCAAGTTAAATTTGACCCTTTTCCCGGTTTCCGATTGAACTGAAATTTAATATACTTGCGTATCTTCGGGAACAATGCAATAATTGGTACTGTAACACGGAGCTGGTCTGATGATGCAGTCAGAAGGTGGCTATAGGAACTTACTCTTGGAATATCCTGTACGCACTTGCACTTGTTAACAAATGAATTAATTCGCACCGAATTTTCACATCCGCGGTCTAGACACAAATTGGTTTATACTTGTCAATCGCCGGCCGGCCGCGCTCGGTCAATCGTAAGGTTTAGGCAATCGTCGAGCGTGGTATCCCTTCATTTTTCATAATTTCATTTGCACTATTTTCATTTGCCATAATGATCACTGGCTATAATCTTCATAATGCCATAATACTCTAGTGTCATAATGTTCAACCTCCCTAATATCACATACAATAATAACACTCTCCATAATATTTACTTTCTATAATGTTCATAATCCCTAATATTATATGCCATAACAATTCATTTGCCATAATTTCGGAAAAAGCAGACCCAGACTCTATCAGTGTGTTTCAGTGGGTATAATGAAGTACTGGTACAATCTGGATTACGTACTACTATTATAATAACTTACCTATTCTAACCTACCTACTGTAAGGAAGGCCAGACCCGATTTTTTTTATAGTACTACGCATAATACGCATTCTGAATTTTTTATGGCAAATAATTATTATGGCGTTTAAAATTTATAGCATACAATTTTATAACACTTGATAATAGGGAAAATGAAAAGTATGGCATACGTATCGGTATGGCACCTAACAATTATGTCAAGTGAAAATATACCAAATGATCATTATGGCACATGATTCGTTATGACTTATGGCATATAAATTTATGTCATATGAAATTCGGGCAAATGAAATTATTGCATATGAAATTCGGTCAAACGATAAAGAACCGTCGGGCGTATGTTTGGTTTCTGTCTCTTTCCATCGCCCATTAAAATTTATCGCTATCTCTTTGTGTTGTGGATATTTTGAAGATTCCCCGAGGGTCCATATTGGTTCACCTAATTATTTTTACTCATAACGATTTGTAAGTCCTAATCATCGCAACTCCTAACGTATTTTTTTCAGCAACTGTTACTTTTTCAGGATTTTTATAAATCAAACCTAACCTAACCTAGTCTTTTCTTCACATTGAATATTTCAGAACTTCTGAAAAGTTTACGGTTCCAGCGGTATAAAAATTTCATTTTCGGAGTTCCGATAATAGGAGTTGCAATTTTAGTTGAACTTTGGCGCTCCCGTGGAGATTCCCCGGACCGAAATGTCTGATGTTCACATAAGATTGAATATAGTATTTCCATTTCATTTCGAGCCATATAGTCTGATTTAAACACACGTCCTATACGTATTGCAGTTATATGCTCCTTCAATATTAATTACTAGTTTTCTTTATTTGATTACTGTTAGTCGGTGTCAAACGTTTTAAAGTTACTTTTGCTTGTCCTGAAAAATGTCAAAAATGCACATCCGACCAGTTGGCTCTGATGTCCAGATTTGTGTATGTACTTAATAGTATTTATGTAATTTAAATGTTTAAAATTATATTACCCATATGCATAGTTTCAATGCTAAATGACATAATCAAAAAGTGATTGAACATGCAAACTCTTCGGTTGGCTATACGGCTTGGAAGTTGAAACCAAATTATATTAAAAAAAATATATGGAAAAGTAAAACGCACTAGTGCGAAATAAGAAAAGTAAAAAGCACTAGTTCGAAAAATCCAACTTTCCGCACGATATACAGCTACGAAAAGTACCACTTTTTGAGCAACTGTATTAAAAATAAATAAACAAGTTGCACAGTTACCTGCGCGACGGTGCGTAAAGAGTCGCCCAGGGCAGAGCGCAGCCGTTGCACGTCGCGCGCGGCGCGCCCGCTGCGAGCCACGTAGCTCTGCCGGCGACGGATCTCGGCGGTCAGCTGGGCGCGCAGCTGAGACGCCTGAACCAACGTACAATACAATTCTTCTTACTTATTGTGTTTTCTAATAAACTATTGTCTTGAAATCGAAAGATGTTTTTTTTTGTTGTACAAATTAATACACAATGTATAGCATATTTATAAGATAGTGTAGTCAATCAGATAGTGATAGTGTAGTCAACTTAACGGAAAAAGGTGGCGGCTTTATTCCATTAAATTACTCACCCATAGTTCAACTGTTATTAAGTTATGTCATATACGACGACTACGCGATGGCCTAGTTGGTAGTGACCCTGCCTGCGAAGCTAGAGGTCCTGGGTTCAAATCCCGGTAAGGGCAGATATTTGTGTGATGAGCGCGAATATTTGCTCCTGAGTCATGGATGTTTTCTCTCAACGGCTCACCAATTAAAGTCCTTGACTGTACTATGTGTACTAGACAACGATATAAATACTTATTAAGTACCTGTACCTCATTCAAAGCCTATAAAATTGAGATGACACTTCCGTTTCCTATAGCAAACACGTAACTACCACGTGACTTGTCCTGTTTTCCCGCCATTATTTCCCGCCTAATCCGGGCATAACCGAGAAAAGTTTTCTACCGCGTGATAATTTAGAATGGATAATTTAATTGGTGAAAGTGAAAGTGCAAACGCTCCACGGGAGCGACCGGCCGCGGCGTTGGAAAATGATGATACATCAAGCTCATCATCCTGCAGCTCCTCTGGGGAGTCTCGTAGGCGGAGGCGCCGCCGCCGAGGCCGGCGCCGTGTACACAAGTTGGAGAAAATTGTGGGTAACTTGGCCCAGGAGGTAAGGTCCTTACGTGATACTCTCCATCCAAATATCGAAAATGATTCTGATGTATTGTCGATTTGTGCCACTGACGATTTCGAGACCGTCCCTACGCCTGCCGCACCCATCGTGTCGGAAGGCGGGCCAAATTTGGATATTAATTTCAAACTTGAGACTACCCTCAAATCAGCTTGTGCAACGACATCTAAAGAGCATGCAGACATTTTAGATAAACTGCAACACTTTAATACGTCCAACTGGGCGCAGGTACGCTATATTGATGCACAAAAGACGTACGTTACTTCTCCCGGATTTACAGAATTAGAGAGTAATGACATGATAAAAACATTTGACCGTAACCACGCTTTAGCCGTTACAGAAAAAACACTGGCGGCTGTTTCTCACGCTCTCATTATTCAAAACGAGAAGCTGAAGGACGGCTTTGACACCTTATTATCCTGGTTAGAGTCTGAAACGGAACCTATAACTTTATCAGCCGTTAAAAATAAAATTAATAATATTTTTTCTGAGGGTGATTATTCACGTATCCACTTGGATATGTTACAAATGGTGTGTGGTCGGCGTGCAGACATAATACAGCAACGCAGAGACGGTGTTTTGTATTTTGTTAAAGATCGATGCTTGAAAGAATCTCTGCGAAAAATCCCTCCCACTCAGGAACACCTTTTTGATGATAAACGGTTTTCTGATTGTGTAACTAGTAACGGTGGAATTGAAAAGGTATTTTTCAGCCTACGCACTCCTGCGCAAGGAGCAGCGGGCAAACGAACTATTGCGCAAATAGTCTCACAAGCGGGGCCTAAAAGGACGTACGAGCAGCCAAGGCCTCGTACGGTATCCGGGCCCGGACCATCTACCAGCGCAAACGCTCCACCAGGGGCGGAAAGGAAGCGCAAGTCTGTGCCGTTTCGTCCGGCACACTCGGGCGACAAGTACTACAGGAACCGACGTGGTAAGCGATCTCAAAGACGCTACGATTGACTATGCTACTTTTCAGGCCGGACAGTTAATCAATTTTCTAGGCAAGTGGAAAATACTAGGAGCCCCCGAATACATACTCAAAATTTTATCGGGTTACAAAATCCCGTTTTTCAAAAAACCGCCTTTGTTAGACCCATCTCGAATTTCATCAAAATTGCACACGAAATCAACCCCAGCAATGTGCGATCAGATAAAAATGTTGTTAGATCAGGGTGTCCTAGAACCAGCCCCATTGGCTCCAAGTTTCGTATCGAATATTTTTCTGGTTCCGAAAAAGGGGGGGCTGTTCGATCAGTGTTCAACCTGAAACTGCTCAACACATTCGTACATACAACAAAATTTCGTCTCATAAACATGTACAAAGTTCCGGATTTCCTGCAACCACAAGACTGGCTGGTAAAATTTTATCTCCACAACGCTTATTTTCACGTACCAGTGAGCGTGACACACCGGAGGTTCCTGAGGGTAGTATTCCAGCGTCGGCTCTGGCAAATGACCCGCTTGCCCTTTGGCCTTTCAACAGCGCCAAAGGCTTTCTCATCAATAACCAACTGGATAGCGGAGGTACTCAGGTCTCGAGGTATACGGATCCTAGTATACTTGGACGATTTTTTCATGGCATGCCAGAATCCCTTACTGCTACAAGAACAAGTAAGTCTCACAGTGCAAATTTTGACAGATCTGGGCTGGACTATAAATCACGAGAAGTCCACTCTACGTCCTCACCGTGCCATGGAGTTTCTAGGGATCCGCTGGGATCCTTGGAACAACCTAAAATCACTCTCACAAGAAAAGACTCAGAACATTTTGCAGAAGTGCCGCGTCATGCTGTCAAAGAGGGTGACTTCATTGAGGCAAATTCAGTCTCTTCTCGGTTTGTGCAACTTTGCCAGTTTCATTATTCCAAGGGGGCATCTCAACAGCAGGCTCTTGTTAGCATTCTCCAACCAGCTCTTGGACATGAGCCCAAATCTCAAGGTAAACCTGCCTCCGTCTGTTGTCCCCGAGCTGGAGTGGTGGACCAGTCACGCACACCTGTCGTCCCGCACTCATCCCCCGGCTCCCGAGTTCTTTCTTACGACAGATGCTTCCGGCCAAGGCTGGAGCGCCCAGCTCAACGACAACAAGCTAGCGGGCCAGTGGTCACCACAGGAGCTAGGGCTTCACTCAAATGTCTTGGAGATGATGGCAGTAAAAAAGGTGATAACCTCTCAAGCTACAAAATTAGCCCAATCTTCGTTAATGATTATCTCGGACAACCGGACAGTTGTTTCATACCTGCGGAACGAGGGGGGCACCAAATCTCAGCAGATGATGGACATGTCATACGACATCCTAAGTACGTTAGATCTCTATCATATTCATATGACGGTACAGTACATTCCCGGCCGTTACAACACCGAAGCCGATCGTCTTTCGAGATTACGGAGCCAGTCAGAGTGGCACTTACTCCCCTTGGCGACGGTAAGAATTTTCCAGATATGGGGTACTCCGGAGATCGACCTGTTTGCGTCGCAGAGAGCCCATGTTGTTCCGATGTATGCAACGTTAGATCCGTTAGACCCGAACGCTGCATTCGTCAACGCGTTCAGTCAGAAATGGGAGTATCAACTAGCGTGGATATTCCCCCCGCCGTGCCTAACCGAGCCGAGTGCTAACTCACCTCAACGAAGCCAAAGGTACATTTCTAATAGTCGTACCCAATTGGGAGAAGGTGTTTTGGCGCAGCGACCTGAGGAATCGATCTCTGGCCCCACCTTTCGAGATCCGCAACCTCCAAACCCGGTTAGTAGATGTTCAGACTCAACGACCTCCTTTAGATGTCAGGCGGATGGTTTTGGAAGTCTGGCTGATACGGGGTGGGCCACCTTAATAGATTCATGGGATGATGAACAGAAAATGTTACTAGCTAATGGTTGGCGTAAATCTTCTCTATCAACCTATAAACCGGCCTGGCTAAGATGGTGTCGTTGGTGTGTAAATAACAATGTGTGTAAAAATAGTCCAGCTCCGCAGGAGCTTGCAAAATTCTTAACTGATCTGCATCTTATTGAAAAGTTATCATATAGTACAATTTGTTTACATAAATCTGTCGTGTCAACATTCTGCCCATTAGCCTCCGGCCCACCTCTTAGCTCGCACATAATTGTACGCCAAACTCTTAAAGCTATTTCCCTTAGCAAGCCTAAGCCATTTAAACCTCCTATCTGGGATGTTAAAGACGTGTGTAGGTATCTAGAAAACCATATACCTAATTATACCAGTTTATATGAGGTATCTAAGAGATGTGCCATGTTGTTATTATTGTGTTCCGGTCGTAGAATTCATGACTTGACATTGTTAAACATAAGCCCTTCTAGTTGTGTGATTGAATCTGATAATATAATACTTTGGCCCGACTTCGGTTCTAAGACAGACAATGCTATGAGCCGACAATCTGGTTGGAAGTTATTACACTGTCCCTCGAACACTAATATTGATCCAGTATACTGGATTAAGAAGTTAATTTCTCTGTCTCAGACCCGAAGAGGAGATATAAATAATTTGTTTATTTCTACTTGTGGAGTTGTTAAGCCGGCTTCACGGACAATAATAGGCGGATGGGTCAAATCAATGTTGAAAGACTCTGGTATCGATAGTAGTGCCGGCAGCGTACGCTCCGCAGTCGCTTCGTCAAGCTGGCTTGACAACCATAATATTAATGACATATTGATTCGCGGAAACTGGAAAAGTGCGTCTACTTTCCACAAATTCTACAAGAAGTCTGTTAATTCACTGAATTTAAATTCTAACTCCTTGGATAAATGTTTTCAACCAGTTTAAAATATAAGTTTGATTCATAATCAATGTGCTTATTTAACTTTATTATTATAAATAATTTGTTTAAAACAATTGTTTTATTCTCACATTGGCGTTCTTTTCAATGCATACTTTTCCACTAATCCAGCAGCCGATAACAAACACTTCTCAATTTTATAGGCTTGGAATAAGGTACAGGTACTAAATAGACAAATTTTACCTGAAAATAAAATTTATATTAAGATACTTACCTTATTCCAAGCCTAATTTTAATTACTGTCTGCTGATATTTATTCCTGTTGAATTTATAGTTGTAAACTAATGACAAATTAATGCATCTAATCTATAGGTATATTAGTAGTTAAGCTTACTTTTCAGCCTTTCAGCTTTTCAACAAGAATATCACCTCTACCTAGGTATATTATTTACCTATCAAAATAGAACCAAGCCAACCTGTGCTCCGCACAGTGGCATTCTACCGTCCCGTCATACTAAACGGACGGTAGACCACATTGAGGATCCAATGAGGCAGCTCGGTGCGCAACCGAGCCTGGCCGCTGGATTAGGCGGGAAATAATGGCGGGAAAACAGGACAAGTCACGTGGTAGTTACGTGTTTGCTATAGGAAACGGAAGTGTCATCTCAATTTTATAGGCTTGGAATAAGGTAAGTATCTTAATATAAATTTTATTTTCAGGTAAAATTTGTCTATTATAGACCTTAGTTTGGGACTAGGTCAATTGGTGTGACATTGTCCTCTGATATTAATTTATATTATACTCTATAAATTGTGTATACATTTGTATAACAAAAAACATGCGTCGATTTCATGACAATACACAATAATACAAAACACAAAAAAAACAATATTAGTAATGAGGGCGCCACTATACGATCGGCGTCCTCTAAAAACTCCATGCTCACCGTAGACTTATGACTTATGCCGGAAAAAAACCCGCAAGGTTGTCAATTATTTAAAATTTCACATGCTGCATTGTGTTGTTTTAAAAATCGTGAGACTATGTTATTAAGTGCGACTTAGACTGTAAGAAATCTAAAAACTATAATTTCTGATGTGTCTTGAGCCAGGCAGGCATCTTATACAAGATAGGGTTCGGTTCATGATACGAGCCTTGTTTTTTTTGACACGATGGATTTACAGGTGAGTCAAATTAGAATAGAAAATACCAATGATGTCTTCGTAACCACCGCAGCAGTCAACTTCGAATGAGTCATAACAACCAACCTTTGCAAGTGATGTCAAGGGAAAAATATTATGAGAAAACCAGAATCAAAGTCGAATATCATGATCAATCGTACGGCTGTTTGGTTTATTTGGCAGAAATAATTGACCATTTGTAAATCTTGCTACCCTATAAGGCACACTAGTGGTCAGTTAACAGTGAATAATTATATGCTGTTTGTTCTAGTAAGGTAGCCCTTCTTATTAAAATTTGGATTTGGATTTCATTGCCTCATTGGGACGGCTATTCTACCTACCTGGAAACTTATTTTTTCGCATAATAAAAATAACTTGAGGCAAAAATAACAACTGAGGTAGGTTACTGTGGTTTATATCATTTATTTAGGTAGATAAAATTGGACGGCAAAAATATTTACATTAAGGTAAAACTGGGTTAAATCTATAAATAATAACAAGAACAACATTTGGTTAGCCATCAGATAGTCATTGAATTATAAAATAAAAGGAAAAATAAATATCGCGGGACAATCTCAGACAAATTGACCAAGTCCCGAACTAAGCTCTAGCTTTAACTATATTCGTAGATGTAGCAATGATAAACATACTTAAAGATATAAATGCTTACATACATAAAAACACCCAAGACTCAGAAACAACTACTCGCAGCCGCCTCGCAGTACTCGAAACCGGGACCGCTAGCTTCGTAGGCAACTAGGCTAACTGCGTAGTCAAATTGATAATAAATAAATAACCCTTCCGTGACTCATTGACTGACTGACGGACCACGCATAGCCTGAATCGCTGAACCTCGGGACTTGAAATTTGGAAAGTATATTCCTTGGGTACTTTACCGGAGGTATCCATGTTGATGGGGGGTGAGAGAGTAACCACTTTGTCAGTCAGTTTCAATCTAATTTAATTACAATTACACATGCGTATATATACAATGTTAACTTACTACAGTACTAACTAAATGTGCACTAGATACACGTACAGATAATATCTAATCTAAATGCAATTCATCAATACGTGAATTGATAACAATTACGAAACGTGCCTACCGGCACAGTACTCCCCCCAAGAGAAAATAAATACAAATTAAAAGGATATTCTCCAGTACAATAAGTTCCTACTGAAATATTTTCGATGGTATGACTGTGTAAAGTGTGCCGTTATGGGCAATATGTTTCATTAAAATACTAATTTACATCAAAAATTCATCGACTCTTGGTCGGTAATTGGCGTGGGGTAGCAAGTGTTTCCTCAGTTAGCGGATTTCGTGGCTCATTGTCTGATAACCTAAGAAATCAATTCGCATTAGTTAGAGGTAAACATACTTCTTCATGACCGTTGCATGAACGCACAATACTTCTTTTCAATTTCTACGAAATTCTTGGTTACTTGAACGATAACCTAAGAAATATTCATATTGGAGATATTGTTTAAACATCTCCTTGGCCGTTGCATGAAGGCACAAAATTTATTTTCAATTTCTACGAAGATCTTGGCTCATTTAACGATAACCTAAGAATTAATTCGTATTGGAGATATTAAACATCTTCATGGCCCCTGCATAAAGGCACAAACTTTTCTCAGTTGGCGACATTCTTGGCTCATTGACCGATAGCCCAAGAATTAATTCGCATTTGAGATATTAAACATCTTCACGGCATTGCATGAAGGTAAAACAAATAACTTCTGATATCGAAACTATTACACAGTCAACCGAATAAATATTTACAAAAACAAAATAATAATTACCATACTATGTTCTAATTGCTAGTTTCCTCTCGAACTTGACCTTGATTTACGAAGAACGCCTTCTAGTCACATTCTGCATACCGCTGCGCCGGCGCTCGTGCCGTAGCTCATTTATGTCAAATTGCATTCTTGGGAGTTGCGACGTCACGCTAGCGAAGCAGTTTGTAAAATCATCTGTTTTGTTTTGTTGACTGTTTACAGCTGATATCTCTGTTCTTTTAGTGTTCTCATAAATTTTATCAGCGACTTGACACATTTTGTCTATTGATAACGAATCCGTTACAGCTAACACTGCGCTAATAGATGACGGAAAGAGTCTTAACCACATAAACCGAACAGTTTCATCATTTTCTGTTTTACCGGCCAAACTCCGCATCCTGTGCCATAATTGCGATGGCTTCTGATCGCCCAATTCCATAGTTGACAGCAGCTTCTCGAACCTGACCTGATCAGACTCCTCGTAGCATCCGATCAGCCGGTTTTTAACAGCATAGTATTTCCCTGTCTCGGGAGGCTTCGCAATAACATCACTAACTTGCTGAATTTCTTCCTTGGCCAACTTTGATATCACCAAATTAAACTTGTAGACGTGCTTCTGCGACGCGACTATTGCTTCGAACTGGGTGAACCATAAACCTGGAAGATCCCTCCAGAATTCAGGAATCCGGGATATCACAGTGGTTGGCGCAATCTCCAACGAACCTGTACTCGTACCTTCGACAGTCTTCGGGGGTGACATTGCAGTAAATTAACAATTTGCGCTCCTTGATACCTTCTAACTTGCTGGCTTAATTTTCCTCCTGCTTCTTGCATTTATTTCTTCTTCTTGCGGCGGGACAACGGCGTTAATGTTACTTGTCGGGATGGTGTTCTTCTTCGGGGTCACCACTCTACCGGTGGTTACCCCCTATTGGTGGGTCGTCAGGCAGGGTAGCGGCGATCATTGTTCAGACGGGATAGTGTTCTTTGTCGGGGTCACCACTTTACCGGATGTATCCATGTTGATGGGGGGTGAGAGAGTAACCACTTTGTCAGTCAGTTTCAATCTAATTTAATTACAATTACACATGCGTATATATACAATGTACTAACTAAATGTGCACTAGATACACGTACAGATAATATCTAATCTAAATGCAATTCATCAATACGTGAATTGATAACAATTACGAAACGTGCCTACCGGCACTTATAGGTGCGAAGCGGAGAAGTTATATGTGTACGGAGTCGCGGGGTCCTCAAAATATGGTTTCGAGTTCATTTTTTCTTGGTGACTGGCCTGCCTTTCCTTTCTGCTGGTAGCTCTCCACGTTACAGCCCGCGAGGTAGCGGGTCGAGCCATGTCGAGCCTCGACTATAGCTATCACTCAGCCTGTACCTGGTTCTCGAGGCGGATGATCTGCTGCCCGTAGCTGGCCGCCCTCGTCATGACCAGGCGGTCGGCCTGCAGCGCGGCCTGCCGATAGTGCTCCACGTCACAGCCCGCGAGGTAGCGGGTCGAGCCACGACTATAGTCATCACTCAACCTGTACCTGGTTCTCGAGGCGGATGATCTGCTGCCGTTGGCTGGCCTCCCTCGCCTCGAGCAGTCGCTCGGCCTGCCGCGCGGCTTGCCGATAGTGCTCCACGTCACAGCCCGCGAGGGAGCGGGTCGAGCCTCGACTATAGTCATCACTCAACCTGTACCTGGTTCTCGAGGCGGATGATCTGCTGCCGGTGACTGGCCTCCCTCGCCTCGAGCAGGCGCTCGGCCTACCGCGCGGCTTGCCGATAGTGCTCCAAGTCACAGCCCGCGAGGTAGCGGGTCGAGTCTCGACTATAGTCATCACTCAGCCTGTACCTGGTTCTCGAGGCGGATGATCTGCTGCCGGTGGCTGGCCTCCCTCGCCTCGAGCAGGCGCTCGGCCTGCAGCGCGGCTTGCCGATAGTGCTCCACGTCACAGCCCGCGAGGTAGCGGGTCGAGCCTTGACTATAGTCATCACTCAGCCTGAACCTGGTTCTCGAGGCGGATGATCTGCTGCTGGTGGCTGGCCTCCCTCGCCTCGAGCAGGCGCCCGGCCTGCAGCGCGGTTTGCCGATAGTGCTCCACGTCACAGCCCGCGAGGTAGCGGGTCGAGCCTCGACTATAGTCATCACTCAGCCTGTACCTGGTTCTCGAGGCGGGTGATCTGCTGCCGGTGGCTGGCCTCCCTCGCCTCGAGCAGGCGCTCGGCCTGCAGCGCGGCTTGCCGATAGTGCTCCACGTCACAGCCCGCGAGGTAGCGGGTCGAGCCTCGACTATAGTCATCACTCAGCCTGTACCTGGTTCTCGAGGCGGATGATCTGCTGCCGGTGGCTGGCCTCCCTCGCCTCGAGCAGACGCTCGGCCTGCAGCGCGGCCTGCCGGTAGCGCTCCACGTCCTCGCGGTGCGGCGAAGCGCTTGACAAATCGCTGAGGTAGCGGGTTCGGGCTAGTTTGATCTCCGCTTCCTATGTAGTTCGAATATTTAATTTCACTTCATGCTTGTAAATTCCTTGTGTAAGTTGCAAACGCACTAAGAACGGAAGCGGCGCATTCCATACTAAAAAATGATCCCAAAGCATGACGGAGACGATTTTATTTTTTCAAGTTATTTATTTTAGTATGGAAACGCGCCGTGACGTTTTTATGCTGTAGCGTATAAAATATATATCTTCTTTTAAGACTAAGAACATATTATACAGATATAATTTTATTCAGTAGCTGTAACAGCTACTGTAATTCTATTGTAAGATAATAAGAGCGTGTGAAGATAATTTTGAGCTCTACGGCTGTCCACCTTCTGATGTTGACTGTACCTTATCAGCGAGTTCTTTCTCCATGCGCCGTATCTTCATCCTCAGTTCCCGGTTCTCTAGCTCAAGCAGGCTGAGGTCAGCGGAGAAGGTTTTATCCTTGCCCGCGCTCAGATTCGAGTCCTTATGGGGCACGTAACGCATCGAGTCCTTGGTCGAGTCGGGACCTATAAGTAAAAAAAAGTTTTTTTACGATTTTATCATATTCAGCTTGTGATATTTCAGCCCTAAGTTGTTATGTATTGGAACCGCTTTTTAACATCATGGTTAGTCGACCAAAAATCTTTTTTACCGCTTTTCGACTCTTATTTGTAGCGTATTAAGGTCCACAATTGATTACAGGTCGAAATGGTCGACTATACTTCGGTTTCAAAAAAATACAACTGGAAACTTCTTCACCAATATTAGTGTATAGCAGCATTACCAGCTCTGAGTGGTTTAGGAAGATTTAGTTATCCGATAACTTTTGGGAGCAAATAAAAATAATCGGATCGTCATACCGGAGTCGAGGTCAGAGTAGTAGACGGTCTTCTCGGTGCGGTCGTGGCTCTTGCTGCGGAACGCGGTCGCGCGGCCGAGCCGCCGGTCCGCCTCCATCTTGCGCATGGACTCTTGCAGGGCGTCGTTCTGGAATGAGAAATGGGAATGAATATAAGAAATAAACCCACTTGAAGAGAAAACGGGCACTTAATACGCTTATTTGAGTATTTTTATAAATATAGGTTAAGAAAATGAGATTCATACATAACTTCACTCCTGTAATCCCAGAGTGGGGTAGGTAGAACTACAGAATTAGCTACAACTCTAAAAAACTTGTTGAATAATTCTGTAACCACATTTTGAAAAATGAGATATTATGCTACAAAATTAAATATAGTATGTCCATTTTGATGCAAGTGCGGAAAGTATGTCAGTTTACACGAGTCCCGAGGTGTCTAGATTAAATAGTTTATGGGTCATGAGTTGGATGATGTTGCCAAATTAACTCTGAATAACGACTTCGTATGTTCTCCTTTTACCAAGCTAGGCTAGCTATACGTTTTCGTACAGTCGACTACAGATATATGTATCCACTTTTGGACCTTATAACAATAAAATAACTGACTGTACATTGCGCGCTGATTCAAGTCAGTAAGCCACCTCAATGTTCACTTGCCTTGGCCTTGAGCTCGTTTCTCTCCCTCTGAAGCGCGTGTAGCTCCCTCTCCAGCTCACTGTCAGCGCTGTCCTTGCCGTCCCATGTCGTCATACGCAACTGGGACTCCAGACCCGACCTGGAAGACATTCAATAAATTTTCTTAAATGAAAAAAACGGCTAAAAATCACGATAATCATCGGGGATATTGCAATACCGCGAAACGCGAAATAATAAATTCAATTCAGTGCAAAATACATCTTAGCAAGTAAGACAGTAAGGTGCATTTTGCAACTTATGGAATTTGTTAGTTACGCGGTATTGCACTATCACCGACGATATAAGTCGGATACCATTCATCGCTTGGCTGTGTAGTGTTTTCAATCCTGCGACGGCGCACCCCGACACTCGACGATGTATGGTTTTACCAATGTACGTTTAGTTGGTTTTAGGACGTTGTGCAAGGTCAAACCTTCGCCAACCAGCAGTGTTCGCTTTGCTATTTCGGTGTGAGGATAAAACAAACGGTGAAATTACTAGTATAGAGGCATTCCATCATAGTTCTCAGGGTCGGCAACGCATTTGCAGTCTTAGGACTGTAGACTTAAGATTGTAGTCTTGATAATGCAAATGTCTATGGGATCAAATCCCACTTACTATCGGGTGCCCTGCGTGCTCGTTTGCCTTCTCTTTACTATAAAAAACAAGCTATACTGCTACCTAGCAGGTGCTAAACCGCTTTGGTTAAGCGTCTACATTCCATTGACGCCTGGTGGACAGAGAGTTAGTTATTTATTTACGCCTAAAGGATACCTGCGAATTTCCTGCTACTTCCTCTATTTCTTCCTGCTGGAGGTCGATTTTCGAAAAGTCTTTTTCTAGTGCTCCCCTATATCCAAGAAACACTCCCTCCGAATTTCAAGTCCCTAGGTGCAGCGGTTAGGCTGTACATTGTTAAATTAGTCAGCTAGAAGAGTCCCTGGAATGTAGCACGTTACCTCTGCACCTCGACGTTGGCCAGCTGGTTGGTGAGCCGGTGCACCTGGTCCTCGAGGGTGCAGTTCAGCCGCTTCAGCTCGCCCAATGCGGACTTGGCGCTCTCAAGCTTCTCGCTCAGCACGCGACGTTCATTCTCGCAGTTTGCTGAAATTATAAATGTAGAAAAAGAAATAAAATTTCTACGGTCATGCAATTCAAAAACAAACGACATGCAAAAAAAGACATGACGCTGAAAAGGGCCCATGTTTTTTAAAGGGACACTGACCTCTTTATCATTACTGATTTAAATAATATATGTAACATATCATAAAAACACACATACATAATGTTACTTGTAAAATATGTAACATATGTATAATAACAAAAAACACAACAAAAAACAAATAACATATAAAACACCGTAGGACGACTCGGCAAGGAAACATTCATAGCTGCAGATGTGGCCAACGTTTTGTGCAATATCGACAAGCGAGGATAAAAAAAAAACGAATACGAAAACCATTTATAACGTCGGTTAGGTTAGGTTAAACTTGCGACTACAAAATAATTAATACACGGAAATAGCTTTTTGGTGACTGGAAATTTGAGATATTATATATTTCGGTCAAACAGTAAAGACCGTGAACTATTAAATGAATCACATATCTTTACAAAAGCCAGACCAAGAACAACACTCACCAATATTCTTCTGCACCTGCCTCAACTTGTCGACCGCATTCTGCTCGTTATTCTTTGCCTCGTTGAGCATGCGCTGAGTCTTGCTCAACTCTGACCTGAGCTCGCTCTCGGCCGTGGCTGCCTTTTGCAGGGAAGTTGAGAGTTGCTCGACCGTGCCCTTGAGTGAGGTGCACCTGTCTTCTAGGGAAGCTATAGTGCGCCCGTAACCTTCGCAGCGTTCTTGGAGTTTCTATAAATGATTGAAACAATTACTTATTACTAGTTGAGGTAAATATTCTGAGTGATGGTTGTGATAAAATGATGGTGGGGGTAATGCTGGAATGATGGTGCAGATAATGGCATAATGGTGACGGAGATAGTGGTAGGTATTAATAATAGTAATAATAATGGCCGAATGATGCAGGAGATGGTATATGAGATGGACAGTGAAACGATGGCGGAAATATGGTTGAGATGGTAGCGGAGATAATGGTGAAATTATGGTGATGCCATAACTGCGAAATGGCAAAATTATAGTCATGGTAACAAAAATATGATTATGAATATGGTTGCGAAATAGTGATAAAGGATGGTGGCGGATTGATGATGGCGATGATGGCGGAATGATGTAGGAGATAGTGGTAGGTATTTTAATGATAGCTAGTTAAAATAATGGCAGAATGATGGTGGAGATGGTAATGGAGAGCTGGCGGAGATGATGGTGGTGGAATAATGGCAAAATAGCGAAATTATAGTGATGGTAACGAAATGCTTATGGATATGGAGGCCAATTAGTGATGGAGATAGTAGTGGGATGATGTTGGAGTTGATATCGCAACGACGATGTCGTCGAGCCAGTTACCTTGAGCGCCTGCTCGCGGTCGCGCGCGGCGACGGCGGCGCGTTGCACGTCGCCCTCCAACTGAGCACGCCGCACGTCCAGGCGCGCCGCGCGCCCTGGGTACCAACCATTTAGTACCAAATATATCAGGATCAGGTCGACAAAGCCTAGCTGAGAATGCGAGGCTAACGCGGACATAACCTATAGGTGCCTACGAATTTGAACGGCTCAGCCTGAGGCGAGCCCGCGCGGCGAGCTTCTCTCGAGCCAAATTATTGCACATAAACATGCGCGGGTGAGGCAGCGTGCTCGCCGCGAGCCGACATTGTACATCGTTCAAAATGGCGTCGGACACGATGACAGCCGCGGCTGCGTTTATCATCATTCACCGAATTATTAACAAAAAGAAGAAATCGCCTCGGTGATGGATGAAGCAGTTGTACAAAAATCGCGTACGCGGTACGCATTTACTTCACCAAATTACATTTGGAAATAAGGCATGTCGTTCTCCCGCGGCACGCTCGGATACACGTCCAAATTACGCGAGGCACGCACACTGAGGCGCCTTTGAGCACGCTCAAAAGGCCGACTCTGCGCGTGAGCGCATGCGAATTTGAGCAAAATAGGTGTGCCGTGCGTGCCTCAACCCGCGGCTGCTCTAATTTGTACGCACCTTATGAAGAACCTTACTACAGAGCCCATTCCGGCCTCAGAGAAATTGAAAATTGTACGTTTAATGTGTTGTCCACCATAAATTTACATATTTATTTTATCCTATATTATATTACCCCCTAGTGCGAATAGAATAGTGTTATAAGTTTAACATGTGTATCTCTGTGTCTGTCTGTGTCTGTGTATCTATGTGTCTGTCTATGGAATCGTAGCTTCCAAACTTTCTCAAGAATCTCTGAAAATCAGACCTGAAAGTAGGGTTCGCCATTAAATAAGGGTGTTTTTTAAGTTATAGTTCTAACTATGTACTATTTAAGTGAGTGTAAATAGTACATAGTTAGTTATTGTTCTGTGTGTAGTAAAATAAGGTTTTAATTACCTTCCGCAGCTGCTAACGCCTCTCGTAACTGACCGACCTCTTGGACTCTCTCCGCCAACTGAACTCGAAGACTTTCACCTTTGTTCTACGATAGAAAAACTCATATTTACTATGATACGCGTTCATAATTTATTAAAAATTCGTACAGTACCTCAACGGGTATATCTGTTCAGATCACAAACGTATCTATTATTAGCACCAATGCATTTGTGTGTTTGTGTTTACATACGCACATACCTAAATAGATACATACACTACTTGAATGACATAATTTGGCTGATGTATTGTAAAAGGAAAGTGTCTGTGCCTGTAAACTAAATATAACAATGCTTGTCTGCGTCATTCCTCACCTCATTCTGGACCTTCTCCTCAGTAATAGAGCTCAGAGTAGCCTCTAGGCTGGTGATCTTGTCTCGCAGGTTGCTGATCTCTACCGTCTTCGATTGCACCGATTCGTTCTGAAACCAGATGATGTCAAGTTAGTTTTTTAAGTTCATGGTTTTGGCGTAGGTTGTCATGGACTCAGAGGTATCGATATGGTGAAAAAAGGCCAAGGACGCTATTCTAACACTAACTTATAATATAAGAATAGAAAAAATAGTAAGGTAATTTTTAACGAAACTATATTTTTAAGTAAGGTCTGTTCATCCTTACTTGTCTTATATAGTAAACAACTTTCTAACCTCAAAATGAACCTTTTTTTGGCTAAAACAGCTCTTTTATCGTAAATAAAGTTAACCGAGTTAACATTTTGGACATCACTTGGCCAATGTATTGTCTGTGATTGCTTTATTTTGTTTAAAATAGCTGTTTTAGCTAAAAAAGGTTCATTTTGAGGTTAGATAGTTTTTTACTATATAAGACAAGTAAGGATGAACAGATCTTAGGTACTTTATCCGTGGATCGTCAGGATCACTGAAGAGGCCTTTGCCCAGCACTCAGCCACAAAAAAAGCTAATAAAAAAATATTGAACACTTTTGGAGAAATAAGCCTTCAAAAGAGAGTTCTTATATTGCAGTTTGAGGTAACTGTGTATATAACACGAGAACAGCGGGCATATTATATCTACGATTATTACTGTGGATAAAACATCACTTTCAGACAAGTATGGATAGTGCGAAAGGTCTTAAAAGTATTTCGGGTTCTTATAAAGTCGGTTGGACTAGCATAAGAACATACTGCACTGTTAGTACGAGAGTGAATTTTATCCACATCAATCACATATTCACAGCGATAAACACATCCATAATAAACCCGAAGGGTATTGGGATTGGTATATAAAAGAAAATGCTACTATACCAATCCCGCTAGCTGGGCATCCTTCTGCCCCAGCACGTTCTGCATGCGCGTCTTGTCCTCCTGCACCGCGCGCAGGTTGGTAGCGACGGACTGGAGCTTGGAGTCGCCCTTGCCTTGCTGCTCGCTGGCGTCCTTCAGCTGCTTCTTGAGAACCGCCACTTGGGCCTTGTAGTCATCCTGGGATATGGTTTCTTTGGTAAATATCAGGAATTAGACATTTGAAAAAAATAATTATTCATTTTTATTGTATATAAGAGGGCAAACCACATCTCATAATCTTGTCTGCTTGCGGTGCACCCCGCAAAACAACAAAATTTCAAAATTACTGGAACAGCATGCCTCTGTGCTAGTCATTACACTAGTTGTTTTACTTACCCCAACATCGAAACATCTAAACGGCTGCTTATCGGCAAGTTAAAAGTTCAAATGGTTGTAGCGATCTACCACTACTATACTCATGATGATGCTGCAACCCATTTCGACCAAGGCGACTGCTTCAACTCAGTGAAAAGTGTCGATCGTGTGCTCGCATGTGGCTAAAGTAGCCAACCTTTTTGGCAAAAGCTTTCCCACAGAGTAAGCACGTGAGCACACCATCGACATAGGTATAATTGATTGCTGCGTGTGGTCAGGCTTACAATTCTCCTCTTTTTAACCCCGATGCAAAATATGGTGTTATAAGTTTGACCGCTATATGTGTGTATGACCGTCTGTGTGTCTGTTTGTGGCACCGTAGCTCTTAAAAGGGTGAACCGACTTTTTTATTTGGAAGCATGTTTTTTAGCGGTGGTTTTTAGCTAGGTTTCACGAAAATCGGTTAGGCCGTTTAAGAGATATCAGCTCTGAAAGAAAGGGTCACCGTTTTATCGGGGGATTATCTATCAACAGTTATAGATGGTTTTAACTGATGCCCACCACTACTATATTATTCCCATACTATTAGGGTGGCCCTTCCGGATGATATGCCTGAGTTTGTGGCGATGCGGCTGGATAAGTCGCCTCCTGTAAGTTTCGACCGCGTCGACGTCACCGGACTGTTGAAGGATATTGTGGCCCTAAAAGAGAGCCTGGCTGAGATTGCTGAAAAATTCGATGCGTCGCAGATAACTATTACCGAGATGCGCAATGAAATTACCTGCTTGCGCAAGTCTGTCCCGGTAATTAGGTCATCCGCTGTTGCATCGAATTCCAATGTCAACGAACAAACTTGTGTCGATACGTCGGTCTCAAGTTTCGCGCCCGCGTTGTCGCAGCTTGAAAAGCCAGCAGCGCCTCGATCGCCGCGTGCCGCCCCGCGCGCCCCCCGGGCCCCCCGCGCGAGTCCAGCCCCCCCGCCCCGCCACCCGCCGGGTCCCCGCAGCTACGCTGACGCAACCGGCAAGGCCGCTGAACTTAGGCGGCCTAGCGTGCCTGTTACGGCGTCGAAGAAGAGAGCTCCAGCTTCCGTGAAGGAGCTCCCTCGTCTCGGTGTGGATAAGGAGGGATTCACATTGGTGCAGCACAGCAAACCACGTAGGAAGCCTCATAAGTCCTCGGTGTGGTACTGCAATAACGGACTCGAATTCCGAGCTGCGGGCAGCTACCGAACACGGCGCTCTACGTATCTCGCTTGCACCACTCCGCAACAGTAGACGACGTGGTGGAGTACGTCCGTCAGAAGGTTGGATGCAGCCTGACGGTGTTTCAGCTGCGGTCGCTTCGCTGCGTGCACTTCAGTTCGTTTGTAGTGCGCGTGCCGCGGTTTATGCTGGGAACAGTCGAGTGTCCTGACTTCTGGCCGAAAGGTGTCGTGTTCCGGCGGTTTCAGGGAAACCTACCGGCAGCGACCATCACGCCAATTTTGGCTAAACAGAAACACGCTGTTCTGTCACCTCGGTGTTAGTTTTAAATTTTATATTGTTATTTATGTTAGTCTATAAGGTATTTGTAACTACGGGCCTCGTTGCCTGAAATAAAATTTATTATTATTATTTATTAATTTATTAAACAAGACTGACCTTTTCCCTTTCGACCTGGCACACATCGTGCATGAGGCTGCGCACGCCCTTTTTGATCAACTCGGGGTCTACGTCGATGATTTCGTTGCGGTCCTCCGAGTGGTCACGGCCTAAAATTAAACATGGTAAATCAGCTGTTTAAAAACATGTAAGCTTAAATCTTATCTCGTCACAAATGACTGTTATTTTTCATCATGACAAACCCATACGATGCCAATATGTAACCTTTTTGAAATTTTTCTTTCACTGGTGCCACATTCAAACTTCCTTTTCATACTTGTTCCTTGATACTATCCATTCTTGTTACACCAGACATTCATTATTTTTCCATCTTTCTCCATTGCAGCCCAACAAAATGACAGTCTTTATACTGGTTTAACCAATTAAACCCGAACGCAACTACAAATGTATAGATGCGGTACTTTTTGAGATAATCGCGAAAATACAAATATACTTTTTTTTTTTCATTTATTTAGAAACAAAACAGTCTTACAAAACAAATCGGTACATTAGCTATAAAGCCTACAAAACCTTAATTATAGACCTATAGTTTCCTATATTAAATGTATAATAATAAATAAACTTATTCTTATGACCAAAATTATGCTTTACTGTAGGTACGTATCTATAACTGACGTTATATTTAGATATTTGCAAGTAATACAAATGAGAACATGAATTGCAACCAATATCTTAAAACTTAGAAGTACATAGGTATCTAGTTTCTATCGTTAAGCTATATTTACCAACTTATACATGATTCAATCACACATGGTAACTAATAAAGAATAAACTTGTTTTTTAAAAACTACCAACGAACTGCCAAACAAATCCATGTCCATACACCTCTCGTTGTACAGCCTGCATGCGCGCTTCAGATATGAATGTTGTGCGTGTTTAGTTTTGCTTCTCGCAATACTGAACAACGCTTTAGCGCGGCAACTACGTTGTGTTTTACGAGGCACACGAAAACTTATATTATGTAAGAGTGCAGGGGTATCTACCTGATTATTAAGGATTTTAAACAGGAAAGTTAAATCAGTACACGACCGTCTGAGTGAGAAAGGCTGAATGTTGTGTCTTGCAGCTGAGGTGGCGTAATCTGCATAGTTTCCGCCCGCCCGGAATTCAAGTGCTTTAATAAACTTTTTTTGTATTCTTTCTATTCTATCTTTGTGCACTTGATAAGTCGGGTTCCAGACTACAGAGGCAAATTCTAATCGGCTTCGAACATAACTATTATATAACATCTTATACGTGAGGGGCCTTCGAAAGGGTTTTCCAACACTAAGAATGAAACCGAGCTGTTTGTATGCTTTATTTAAAATATGGTCGATGTGTGGGTTAAAAGTCAATTCACTGTCCATTATTACACCTAAGTCTCGTATATTATTTTGTCGAGTCAGAGTATTATTACCTAGTTTGTAATCATATAATATTGGGTTATTATATTTAACGGATTAACCACACCACCTCTTTTAAAGTAGTCTAAAAACTTGCTTATATAACTCATCCAGGCAGCGAAACGGACCGCACTATAGCAGTAGCATATCGTCCCGCTCATTTTACCTCAGTGGAAGTTATCACGTCAACAGGGCCACTGACCTCTGTGCGGGCTGTACCGGCGCGCCGGGCTGGCGAGGCGGCGGCGCGCGGCGTGCAGGCTGCCGTCGGGCTGCACGCCGCACACGCGCCGCAGCGTGTGCGCGATCGACGACAGCTTGGCCTTCGCCTCGCGCCGGCCGCTCTCGCACTACGAGAAGTTGTCACGTCAACAGGGCCACTGACCTCTGTGCGGGCTGTACCGGCGCGCCGGGCTGGCGAGGCGGCGGCGCGCGGCGTGCAGGCTGCCGTCGGGCTGCACACCGCACACGCGCCGCAGCGTGTGCGCGATCGACGACAGCTTGGCCTTCGCCTCGCGCCGGCCGCTCTCGCACTACGAGAAGTTGTCACGTCAACAGGGCCACTGACCTCTGTGCGGGCTGTACCGGCGCGCCGGGCTGGCGAGGCGGCGGCGCGCGGCGTGCAGGCTGCCGTCGGGCTGCACACCGCACACGCGCCGCAGCGTGTGCGCGATCGACGACAGCTTGGCCTTCGCCTCGCGCCGGCCGCTCTCGCACTACGAGAAGTTGTCACGTCAACAGGGCCACTGACCTCTGTGCGGGCTGTACCGGCGCGCCGGGCTGGCGAGGCGGCGGCGCGCGGCGTGCAGGCTGCCGTCGGGCTGCACGCCGCACACGCGCCGCAGCGTGTGCGCGATCGACGACAGCTTGGCCTTCGCCTCGCGCCGGCCGCTCTCGCACTACGAGAAGTTGTCACGTCAACAGGGCCACTGACCTCTGTGCGGGCTGTACCGGCGCGCCGGGCTGGCGAGGCGGCGGCGCGCGGCGTGCAGGCTGCCGTCGGGCTGCACGCCGCACACGCGCCGCAGCGTGTGCGCGATCGACGACAGCTTGGCCTCCGCCTCGCGCCGGCCGCTCTCGCACTGCGAGAGCGACGCTTCGAGCGCGCGGCAACGGCCCTCGCTGCCGCCGAGGCGAGCCTACACCAACAAAACACCACTTCAAATTACCGTGTCTGGTCTACTAGCCTGTTTGATGGGAGCCTGCCGTTTGGCCGTAATATTTTTGGTCAAAAGTAAAATTCCCAAAAAGCTATTTCTCTTTTATATCCGGAATAACGAAACCGTTTGTTACGTCAATTAGGTTAGGTTAGACTTCTTACTACATAAAAATGAATCCACTGCGACGGGAAACAATTCGAGTAAAAATATTTCGCTTACACGGAATTGTTGTTGTTTGATACCTGCTCTACAATTTAGCTAATTAAATTCTACGTTAATCGTCAAAGAGTTCTTATAAATTATAATACTACACCATCAAATCCAATTTGCCACTTCCATTTTGATGAGACAAGTACCTAATGACAACGTTAATAATCTTATGATTACCTGTGCAATGCTTAAGGCTACACATAGAAAATACATTACGATATGAATTCCATTATAAAGATCATAGTACAAAATCTTCAAGCCAATCATAATCACGTCCACAAACGAGAAAATTTAAGAAGTATACAAATTAACCAGTGGTTTCTAGAATTAACCTCCCGTACCTTCAACTCCTGGATCTGCTGTGTAGCATCCGCGAGGCACACCTCCAGATTGTGCTTAAGCTCCTCCAACCGGCGCTCCTTCGAACGGCAGTCTTCCAAGCGAAGTAACAACTCCTGATGCAAGCACATTAATATTTAAGTTAAAACCAGGTCTTAACCAATGATTTTTTTATATTACTACGTTATGCTCATACTAAATGCATTAAAAACCCGTCACCGATCACTGACAGCTGCTACGTTGCCATATTTCTACAAACAAAGAAGGCAATTCTACAAACAACAAAAAAATTACACGTCGGTAATATGTAGTGAATCTACTAGCGCTTCGGACAAGACGATCATTGCGGAGAAGTAGCGCCGCAAGAAACTCCAGCAGAAGGCCTTCTGACAAACTGTTAGAATCTTGCTTAAGCATCTGCAAAAATTTTGACAAGAGTGATTGTGTCATCTTTCTTTGTGGTCAAAATGATAAAAAAATAATGAAACTACAAGCATCATTATACTATTATATTGAGAACTTGTCTCATACCAACGTTCTGCTAAGTGATATTTACTCTTGTAAATACCATAATGTCGTCCAAACGAGAGATATGTTTAAGATGTTGTGTACAGAATTCAAACATCATTCTCTATTTGTGTACTTTGACAATAATCTTAGGTTAAACTACTCCAAAATAAATTTAAGTAAATCTCTGTTACGCCGCATTCAAAGTCTCAACTATAAATATGATTATTATTCTTTTGTGGACAAAAACCCAGAGTCCTTTTACGAAACGAATGATAAAGTTAAATTTGCAAGTGTGGAAACCCAAACTGAATGGGACACCCTGTACGAAGAAAGTTCGGTTTGTGACATCAAACAAGGGCATCAATTAGGGGAAAATAATGCGAAAGTTTTTTCTGCCCTAAAGGTTGCACTTTTTCCGTTTTTCACCAGAACGTTCAAGGTTTAAAAACTAAACTAAATGAATTAGTGATTCTAAATGATTCCGTTAATATGGATGTAATTTGCTGCACTGAAACATTCCTTAAACAAAATGAAGTGGACACTCTGCAAATGGATACATTCAAATTAACCTCCTTTTTCTGTAGATGCAAAATGACTAGAGGAGGGGTTTGCATTTTCGTTAATAAAACAATTAAATATATTAACTTGGATTGGATATCTGCCTTGTCAATTGAGTCACTTTTTGAAACTTGTGGATTGCTGTTGCCTGATCTCAACTGTGTAGTGGTGTGATTATGTAGGACTCCCGATAGTGATGTATGCCTCTTGATTTAAAACCTCGAACTTCTACTTCAAAAGTTCTAGTGCTTCGGTACTTCTTAAAAGGAAAATTATTCTCGCGGGGGACTTTAACATAAACTTGCTTTGCAATGATACTGCTAAACATACTTTTTTATCTACAATTAATAAGTATAACTTACATATAACTATAAATGAGCCCACAAGGATAACTAGCAAATCTCAGACAAACCAATTTTCGTAAATACACATCGCATGTTCTTAATCTAAGTATATCAGATCATACTGGCCAAATTATAAACTTACCCACAACTCTTAGTTTTAAAGAAAAGTTCTGGTATGTAAATACTAGAAATAGCGATATATTTATTGAATTTTTTGTCAAATATCATCATCAACTTACTTTTTCCGATGTTTACAATAATTCTGATCCTAACATTGCATATAAATCATTTATTCACTTTTTTAAATTAATTTACGTTTTGACTATACCACTAGAAAGAACAAAAAAAAACGTATAAAAAACATCCAATTTGGAAAACGAAAGGAATAATAAAAGCAAGTAAAATAAAACGTCAAATGCACTTAGCATTACAAAATAACAAAATTAAATTTAACAAAATTGACTACAATTTTTTTTGTAAACTAACCGAAAATGTAATTCGTAAATCTAAAATTATTTCTAGTGATAAATATATAAAAAATAGTGCAAATAAGTCTAAAGCTACCTGGGCTTTAATCAAACAACGCCTACTAATTCTATGAAAACAACGCTTGAAAGCTTAAAAGTGAACGAAATAAACATATATGAAGCATCAAGTATCGCAAAAGTATTTAACGAATACTATCTTAGCCAAAATGTGGGCAGTGTCAAATGCGACAAATTTAAATCAAACACAGAAAAAAAATGTAACAGTATTATTTTAAGCCCTGTTGGCATTACTGAGCTAATAAATATTGTAGGGTCAAAAAATCAAAAAAGCGTTGGGCACTTGGGCATGATGGTGATACCAATACAAATAATTAAGGCAAGTATAAACTTCATTGCGGAACCCCTTTCATATATTATTAATTTAGTTCTTGAGACGGGAATCTTTCCTAAAGACCTAAAAAAGGCTTTAATCAGGCCCATACATAAAAAAGGCGCTAAAGACGATATGACTAATTATAGACCAATAGCTTTACTTCCTAGCTTTGCAAAAATCTTTGAACACCCCCCCAAAAAAAAAAAACCCCACCCCCAAAATAAGTCTAACCCTATTCTCAGCCAAAAACATCGGTTTTCAAAAAGGTACAACTAACTCTTTGGCCATTTTTAATATCTTTATGCACATTTGGGACGAGATCAACGAGAAAAGGCCTTGCATTGGACTATTTTTGGATATGTCTAAAGCCTTTGACTGCGTTGTTCATGACACAGTTCTGTGCCAATTAGAAAATGAAGGTATAAGACGTGTTGCCCTTAAACGAATAAAAAACTATTTATGCAATAGAGAGCAAGCAACAGTAATTGATACTTATAATAACACTGAGAAAACAGTAGTACAAGAGCAATCGGAGTTTAAAACTGTTCAGGTAGGAGTACCACAGGGTAGTGTACTAGGACCACTCATTTTCTTAATATACATTAATGAGCTACCCAAAATTGTAAGCGATTTGTGTGTGCTATTTGCAGATGATGCCACAATCCTGTTTTCAGGTGCAAAAGCAAACGAATCACACATCAATCGCACTTTAAGCAATGTTGTTCTTTGGCTCAATACACTCAACCTAAAAGTTAACTTAAGAAAAACAAAACTTTTGCAGTTCAGAAATTATAGAACTCTTCCTATTGATTTACAAGTTTCAGAGGCAGGGGTCAACATTGAGCAAGTAAATGATGCAAACTTTTTGGGGGTTAAAATAGACTGCCATTTAAATTGGAAGTCGCATATTGTCGAATTAAACAATAAAATTTCGAGGGCATGTTATGCTTTGTCCATTTTATCTTCAACCTGTTCAGAAGACATTACTAGAAATGCTTACTATGGTAATGTGTATTCCTTACTTACTTATGGTATCATCTTCTGGGGGGGCTCTGTCGATGTCCTATCTACATTTAGACTTCAAAAAAGGTGTCTGCGCGCTATGTACCGTCTACACAGTAGACACTCTCTCCGTAATTTGGTTAAAGAAAAGCGGTTGCTAACACTAACTGGCATCTACATTTTGGAGCTCTGTTTATTTGTGAAGCGTAAGGATGATTTCTTCACAAAAGAGTCATCATTCCGAAATAATCTGCGTAATCAGTATAAATATAATTATATAATTCCTAGAGCCTACAATAAGCTTGTTTACAAAAGTATTTTTTCTCAAAAATGTCCGGAAACGTTGACATTACTATCTACATATTGAGACGCGAAGGACATAGTTTACTGACAGATCTCAAATTAAAAAAAAAAACATTGCGTGCTCGCTACACAAGCCCGCAATGTTGCATACAAATTCCATTACTATCTAGCTTGTAACTTTAAAAAAAGTGAAAAAGCCCATAATAAAATGATGGCACAAGTCTTAAACATCCAAATTTTATTCGAAACATAACTTTTTTATCTGTGTCTCGAATAGCTTATGTTATTTTTAAAAACAAAGCTTGCGATTCTCCTTGTCATAAACAAAAAGGAGGTTAAGAGTGATACGTTTTTGACATGAAGTTTGTTTGTATGCAATTAAAAAAATTTGTTCAAGCGATGAAGATTTTACTCCAACACAAAAAAAAAAATTGCGGTTTTTGAGAAAAGCACTATATTTGCCTCGGCAGGAACAGCAATTGCGGGCTTCGTATTATTAAACGGACTCGCAAGCTCGTCCGTTTAAACCAATACTAGGCCCGCAATTGCCTACTTCCATGCCTAGGCAATAATGTACTATTATTGCTGCTATGCGAGTTTTCAATAAGCTACCTGTATGTTTAAAACAACTAGAGGGTAACCAATTCAAAAACTTGTCTCAAGAATTGGCTCATTGAAAAAGCGTTTTATGAGGTAAAGGAATTCTTCGCCCAATGAGGAATATTGTATTTCACTTCTGTAAATATGTTTTTTTTAAATTGAGTATAATTGCGCTGAATGGTTTCGTAATTTGGCAAACAGGATTAATTAAAAAATTTAGCATATCCTTATTTTTATATTGTACGTCCGAAATGGATAAACTGTTGAGACTTATTTCTTGTTATCATCTTTGTATGTACACAGTTATGCAATAAATTATATTTCTATTTCTATTTATATTTAAGGTCAATGTAATATTACAATATAAATTGCATTGCATGTCAAAAAAAAGGAAATGTATTGAGATCGTCAACGTAATACAGCTCCGTCTAGGTTGGGGTCCGTTGGATATGTTTTTATATCTATAATCGTGTGTTATTAAGTAAATAATGCTAAGTTTTTTGTTGTATACAACTAGTAATCAAATAATACAAAATTAGTCCTTAGGGTGGGTTACGCATTGGCAGTCTTCGGATTGCAGTCTTAAGACGTAATCTTGAGCATGCCAATGTCTTTGGGTGTGCTGTGTGCCCGTTTGCTTTCTCTATATCATAAAAAACTGCCTTTTTACCATTTTGGTACGGAATCCTAAAAAGGGTGGGTGCTGACCTGGTCCCGCGCGCGGCAGGCCTCCTCGAGCTCGGCGCCGCGCTGGCGGCTGGCGGCGAGGTCGACGCGCGCGGCGCCCAGCATGGCCTCCAGCTCGGCGCCGTGCCTGCGCGCTGCGGCCGCCTCGCTAGCGGTGCGCTCGCGCTCCTCGCTCTCGTTTTGAAGCCTGTAACGAGATTTAACCTAAACGTGCGTACGAACTAAAGCAGGTACTGACTGGCTAGGACTTGGTAGAACAATTGAAACCACAGGCTGAGGCACATGCCTCGGGCCAAACCGTGACACAAAATGGCGCCGATCGTTTTAAACAGCTGATCGACTTGACTCCGCGATTTTGACATACGAAGCCATTTAAATGATCAAAGAAACATTACCTGCAAGTGTCCTTCGGTCAAAATGATATGGCGCCTTTGAGCGCAGTCAAAAACCGACTCCCAATGGCTCGCGCCGCGGCAGCCTCAGGCACGCTTCGTACGTATTTGAAGAAACAGAGCGAGCCGTGCGTGTCTCACCCAAGGTTGCCTTTAGTCCGTACACACCCTAACCTGAATAAATTCTATCATATTGCTTTTGGCATGTTGTCGTATAGTCAAAGTTTTGATAGCTCTTATTTATTTGATAATAAAAGGCCTAGGTTAAAAACAATACCATAACATGTGACAAACAAATATGGTTTTTCCGAGAGAACATAGGGCCTGTAGTATAAGAATAAGCGTTGCTAACAAAACAAAACACAACAACGAATTTAATAGTAGTTTGTGTAACTGATACATAACGAGAGAGTTTCATAATAGGATCACGAGTGTTTTAAGGTTTAATTATGTACAGTTGCATACACTACTTTATGTCATAAGCCTCCATGATGCATTGGGGAGCCGCATATTAAATTTTAACCGGTAATGGCGGTAATGAAAAGTTTGAATAGTTTTCTGGCAGCTGTCATAGTTTTTTTTAAAATTCAGAGACAAACTAGAGTCGCCTCCAACTATCATATCGTTCGATATCTTACTTACGTGCGACATTTGTCAAATTTGTATGCAAATTGACAATTAATTTTGAACTAAACGTCATCTCAACTGATATTAGAATAGAGGTCAAATCAAATTTCTTTGTTTTTCAGAGATGTTCGAAATTTGAATGTCATAAGAACATCGAAATTGATGTTCTTAAGAATCCATAAGATTACTACCGCAGATAAAAAATTAGCTCTAACAACAGAGTTGATTATTATGCTGGTCATAATTTGCGGTTTCTGAACGCATCATAGAGGGTTTATGATATGAGTGTAGATAATAGTATATTATGCAATTTGTGAATAAAGAACGGATTTAAAGCGAGGGCCATAGATGACTCACGAGCAAGTGAAGGATACTAACGACTGAATAACGACCGCAGGGAGTGATTCATGATTCAAGAGTTCGAATAATGAGCGACGCGAGTGATTCATGGCCTTCGATATAAATCCGTTTTATTCAAGAGTTGCATACTATACTTTATACCATGACTACGAGAAAAGAAATATTTAAGCGAAATAGTCATTTTTTAATGCAAAACTCCTTGTCGTTAATGTCGACCAATCAAATCTCGAGGAGTTATTTGCACAAGGAGTTTGTATGTCGAGTATTCTTTGAACAGGAGTTTGTATCGCGTATTTTTTGCGCAAGGAGGTTGTATAGCATTGAGATGGTTGTCGAATATATTGGTGTGTTCTAAATTCAAACACCGAAATAGTAATTAAAAGTGCTTATTATTCACTGTTTTCAGAGAATAAAATAAGTTTTTTATAGGGGAGTGGTATAAATGGTCTTACTAACATATTTTATACTAGCAGCGTGCAATAATACACTCCCCATACTAACAGCGCACGCACAACGCGCAGCGGGCCGAGCGGTTTGTCATCTTATTAAATACATTTAAGAACAGAAAAATAAAACCCCGCTTTTCAAAGTACACCAAAAACTGATAACAGAAACATCACTTTGACACCAGTAACACCTAGATCTGGTCATTTCGAAAAGAAAGACATAACACGAGTATCCTGAATTCGGGTAATGAATATAACGTTTTCCTACCTTGACTGTAGCTCCTTGATATCATGGTTAGCCTGCTCTAACGCGGCCCTCTCCCTCTTCAGCTGCGCTTCAGTAGCCCTCAGTTCTCTAGTCACGTGTTCTCCCCCCGTCTCAGATTCCTTCAGCACGGTCTGCAGACGAGAGAGCTCAAGCTCCAGCGATGAACGGTTTTCTTCTAGAGCTGTGAAGAATATAAGCTTTAAATGATGGCTTTAATCAGAGTACACGTCAAGCGTGTAGAAGTTTAGATAGTTCATCAGTAGGGATAGGACTTTTGGTGGCATACCGTGGTTCTACAAGCCATTGAGTCGCTGTTTTCAAATTATGATAGGCAAAATCAAGGTAGTATACCTTGATTTTGCCCTCCGGTATTGTTATATTTCAAAATTAATTCATGTAGTAGACCTCGTGCATGCATGACTAGATGTATGAATGTGGAAGAGGCGAAAGAGATTTGTCAGGATCGTAGCAGGTGGAAAGACGTGGTCTCTGCCTACCCCTCTGGGAAACAGTTGTGATTTAATGTATGTATGTATTAGTTCTCTGAACTAACTTACATGAAATTTGGTATGGAGGATATCCAACATCCTAACCCTATTCATCAGATATACTTCTAGTAAGAATCTAAAAGCACCCGGAGGCTTGCATCTCCCATCTCTCCTCTTAAATTACGTTTTCTAGAAACTCTTCATTTGAACAAAAGACCAGGGGCCTGTTCCAGAAAGCGACTCTGCAACTCTGGACTCTGCACTTTGCAAATCCATGATAGTGCAAAGTGCAGAGTAAACGTGTTCCAGAAAACACTCTGCGTAATTTTCAAACTCTGCAAAGATTCTGTTCCTAAAAGCTACTTTGCAAATCCAAGAATACACAAAATGCAGAGTAAACGCGTTCCTGAAACTTTTTCAACACTCTGCAAAATTTACTAACTCCGAAAATTGGGATTACGATTGCAGTTAAAATGTTTATTTTTTAAATCAGTATTTGGGCAAATGATTCACCCTTTCAGCCAATGAAATCACTTGTAAACTATGTTGGTAACTAATAATATAAGCACTCTGTTTATTGTAAAAAAACATTATGCAACATTTTATTATTAGCAAATTAAATTTTATTTGTACTTAGCTAAAAATTTTGGCCGTGTTGGTGCCGGTGCCGGTCGAGAATAGCACCACCCCATCTGTTCCCGTGGGTGTCGTAAGAGGCGACTAAGGGATAAACCGGAGGATGGGCAGCAGCGTCCTCCGCGGACTACATGGTATAACTGCGGTCGCCAACCCGCCTGCCTAGCGTGGCGACTACGGCATTTTCCCCCCAACGGTTCTAGATCAAAAGCCAATTAATTACGAATGTACAACAACAGCCCAGACCCCTAGTCCCCGGCGGCCCCGCTATTCCTGGCTCCGGTAGCGGCCATGGTAACGGCGGGGCAGGGGGTACTTTAGGTAATCTCCGGCAGAGACCCGGCTACCAGAAACGACGACCCTGGCCCGCCCTGGCAACATACAACTGCCGAATATTGCGGACCGACGAAAAGTTGCTGGAACTGGAGGAGGAATTGAGCAGGTTACGATGGGGAATCAAAGGGTTGTCAGAAGTCCGTAGAGCGGGGAGGACATGATAACCCTGAAGTCCAGTAACTTGCTCTATTTTCGGGAGGGCGACCACCAGTCCCAGGGAGGTGCCGGGTTTATCGTCCACAAATCCCTCGTGAACAACGTGGTGAAGATCGAGAGCGTGTCGAGCAGGGTAGCGTGCCTTGTACTCAGAATGACCCAACGATATTCGTTGAAGGTCATACAGGTATATGCGCCGACCTCGACAGACTCCGATGATGAGGTGGAGGCTATGTATGAGGATGTTTCCAGAGCCATGCAGTTCCAAAACTCACTTCACGGTTGTTATGGGGGACTTCAACGCAAAGCTGGGCAAACGAGACGGTGAAGAGCAGAGAATGGGGAATTTTGGAATGCGGCATAGGAATCACCGTGGCCACCTACTGGCCAGTTTTATGGAGGAGGGACTCTATATGATGAACTCCTTCTTCAGAAAACGTGAGCATAGGAAGTGGACCTGGATGAGCCCTGATGGTGTAACGAAGAATGAGATAGACTATATCATGTCACATACTGAAGCACACACAAAAGCACATACTCAATGATGTCTCCGTGATCAGGGCGGTTAAAACCGGGAGTGATCACCGTGTGGTACGAGGCTCATTGAATATCCAGTCCAAGCTTGAAAAGTCTCGACTGATGAAGTCTACGCTCCGCCCGGCACCCGCTCAGCTCCAAAACCCCGAGAGTTTTCAGCTCGAACTTCAAAACCGTTTCGAGTGCCTAGGTAGCGACGTGGACGATTACAACGACGGGTTCGTGGAAGCTTTCCAAACGTTCGGGTCTAAGTTCTTCAAGATCCGCCGTACAAAAACCAGGAAGCTCTCCGACTCCACCCTTAGGCTCATGGAGGTGAGGCGCGAAATGATTCTGCAGTCCTCTGGTGACGCTTGTCGCTATCAGCAGCTCAACAGACAGATCTCGAAGAGGCTATTGAGCGTAACAGGGGTCTAAGGTGTTTGCCAGGGATCTGTCTGTTGGCCAAAGCCAATTGATGAAGCTGAAGACCGACGACGGCAGAGTCTTTCATCCAAACCTGACCTATTGGCGGAAGTGGAGAAGTTTTATGGACAGCTGTACACGACAACCCGAACACCCGTCGAAAATCGAGCTAAAGACCCGAGGGCTAGATTAACCCGACACTATACCGAAGATCTCCCCGACGTCAGCCTGTACGAGATTAGTATGGCCCTCAAACAGCTTAAAAATGGCAAAGCCCCAGGTGAGGATGTAATTACAGCCCAACTCCTGAAGGCCGTAGGTAAACCCACCCTTAGGGGCCTTCAGACGCTGTTCAGCTCCGTCCTCCAAGAAGGGAGAACGCCGAAAGCATGGAACAGAAGTGTGGTGGTTCTCTTCTTCAAGAAAGGTGATAAAACTTTGCTGAAGAATTATAGACCCATCTCACTTCTGAGCAAACAAAAAAATTCGACATTCTGACAAATCGTCTCGCGCGCAGGTTTGACGATTTCCAGCCTCCCGAACAAGCCGGTTTCCGAAAAGGCTATAGTACCGTAGACCACATACATGCGTTGCGGCAGGTTATACAGAAGACCGAAGAGTATAACCTCCCCCTTTGCCTTACATTTGTGGGCTACGAGAAAGCCTTCGATTCGATCGAGACCTGGGCTGTGCTGCAGTCTCTCCAGCGGTGCCAAGTTGACTACCGATATATCGAAGTGTTGAAGTGTCTGTACGAAAACGCCACTATGTCCGTCCGACTACAGGACCAGAGCACGAAGCCTATTCCTCCGCAGCGGGGAGTCAGACAAGGAGATGTGATCTCTCCGAAGCTGTTCACCGCTGCATCGGAGGATGCTTTTAAGGTTCTGGACTGGAAAGGACGAGGCATCAACATAAATGGCGAGTACATCACTCACCTTCGATTCGCTGACGATATCGTAGTCATGGCTGACACCATGGAGGACCTCAAAGCAATGCTCGCTGACCTCAGTGGAGTTTCCGACCGAGTTGGCTCGAGGATTAACATGGACAAAACGAAAGTCATGTCCAATGTCCATGTCGCGCCAACTCCCGTGATAGTCGGAGGCTCTGCGCTCGAAGTTGTTGACGACTATATTTACCTGGGACAAACGGTCCAATTAGGTAGGTCCAACTTTGAGAAAGAGGTCACTCGTCGAATCCGACTCGGCTGGGCAGTGTTTGGGAAGCTTCGCAGCACCTTTTCCTCCAAATTACCGCAGTGTTTGAAGTCAAAAGTCTTTGACCAGTGTGTGTTGCCAGTGATGACTTACGGATCTGAGACGTGGGCGCTAATAATGGGCCTTATAAGGAAGCTCAAAGTCACTCAGAGGGCTATGGAGAGGGCTATGCTCGGGGTTTCTCTACGTGATAGAATCAGAAATTATGATATCCGCAGTAGAACTAAGGTTTCCGACATAGCCCGAAGAATAGCCAAACTTAAGTGGCAGTGGGCGGGGCAAATTGCTCACTGGACTGATGGCCGATGGGGTCAGAAGGTTCTTGAGTGGCGTCCGCGGACCGGGAGACGAGCTGTAGGTAGGCCTCCAACAAGATGGAGTGACAACCTAGTAAAGATCGCGGGAACGCGGTGGATGCGAAAAGCACAACACCGGTCTGAGTGGAGAGCCTTGGGGGAGGCCTATGTCCAGCAGTGGACGTCTTTCGGCTGACATGATGATGATGATGATGATAATAGCTAAAAATTTACATATTACAAGCAACATAAATTAACACAAGTCATAAATTGTATTGTTAGTTTCTTGTAACTTGTATTATTATCTTATAATATGAACTGAACATATTTTATTTTTATGTTTTTGACTTTTATACAGGTGGCGAAAATGAATGCAGAGTGGTTTACGAGTTTGCAATTTCTATTGCAGACTCTTCAAATTTGAAGTGCAGGGTTAAAATTTCAGGAACAGAAATACGAAAAATGCTTTGCAAACCCACAAATCCACACTCTGCATTTGACTCTGTCTCTTGAACTCTGCAATAGCTTTGTGGAACGGAAATACATTTGAAGAGTGGGATTTGTGGAGTGCAGAGTCGCAGAGTGGCTTTCTGGAACGGGCCCCTTCACACGAAACATGCTAGTTTCAGTCGGGGTTAAGTAAAGGTACTCACTAGCCACGCTATGCACGGCCTCGTCGCGCGCGCGCGCCGCCTCGCGCCGCTCGTGCTCGGCGCGCTTCACGTGCTCGCGTAGCTCGCGACAGCTGCTGTTGTACTTGTCTCGCTCGGCCACGCAGTTGCTCAGCTGACGGCGAACGTCTGTTAGCTCATTGCGGAGGCTTTCCGATTCGTTCTCCACTGGAATAAAGATTTATAATGTTAGCGAACTGGTTGATATAATTACGGCTCGTTGTTATCACCTTAATATGATAGGGTTTAAAAAAACATCATCATCTGGCATTTTTCGGCATCTCTCGGCCGACTTTCCGATGAACTTGTCACTGCACTGCAGTGGGACACTTCATGAGTAATTCAGGGCAGAATCACAAGTAATACCTAAAAACATCGAGCAATAGGACATTTATGTTACGTAGGAAATTTGAAATGACAGTTAAAATAAAAGACGTTCATGATATAAGCGTCGCCAGGCCAATAACTAATGGCTAAATTCATTTGGGACTTCAAAAAAAAAACAACCGCTGCCTACTTCTCCAATCGTGAACATAACCTAAGTTTGAGCGAGAGCATACTCACACTCTTTCAACTTCCGAATGGTATCCTGCAACTGTGTATAGGCGCAGTCGTACTTGTCTTCGGCCAGCGACAACTGAGCCCTGACTTCCTGGCATTCCCGATTGCACGCTTCCTTCTCCAAATGCAATTCCTTGATGCGATTCTCGAAGCGAGAGCAGTCGTCTTCCGCTGCCGCCCTGGTAATAGACAAAGTATAACAGTTTAGTTTTTTTAGCTATGGTTTAATACCTGGGTCCTGTGTAAGTAACGCTCTAACCTCCTAAAGCTCCTCCTACACCATATAACGATTTTTCAATGGAATATGAACCCATTATGAATGAAATAAAGTAAATTTTCTAATTTGATCATTAGTCGTAAAAACAAAAAAAAAACACTTTACTTCCTTTGCACTATATCTTTATTTCAATTGCAGTATTATGTACTAGAACCTGGAAGACCGAGCGTCGCTCGGATTGAAAACGAAATTTCCTGAAGATGACAACTTGACAGATCGATTTTTCGCCCCCATATATATATAACAATTTATCGTTTAAAGGTATTAGATTTTTAGTACAAATGTAAAGTAGGAGGCTAACGGTAAAAACTAGTGCACATGTCTTCATACTTACATAGGTATACCTTGGCAAAAAGACGGTTTTTTTTACGACGGAGAGAAACTGGCAAAATTATCCAATTTTCACCCATAAACTGCAGCTTAATGTTCTACTTGAGAATAATTATAACTCCACTGGTAACAACGTCAAACGTCGAAATACGAAACCACGATCTCAGAAGATTTAAACTCCAGAATAACGCAAAGTACCGCTCAAAGAAGTCAAGCCAACTATCAGCTGTGTCTTCTTTATTATTCATCCAAGGTGGACTTACTTGGCCTCCTCAAGCCGCGTTTTCAAAGCAGCAAGCTCGTCTTTCAGCTGGTTGATATGTCCACGGTCCTGGTCGGAGCGCGCGGCGGCGTCTCTTTTCACTCGCTCTAGTTTGTTCTGAGAACAGTCTAGAACGCGCTTCGCTTCTTCAAGGCGCTCTATTAGGGCTTGTTGTTCTTGGTGGGCTAGGAAAAAATGACTTTATTGTAAGTTTTAAGGAGGGCCGATGATCCGGTAAAGTTTATATGAAACCATGACAAAAACACTTACATAACAACCCGTACCTGTCAATTTAAACGGGAAACGTTTTCATAGATTGCACTGTGGTTAATCATGTACATAAAAAAACTGATTAAAAAACATCTGCCTACTGACTTGCCCAGTTTCATTTAGAATTTAACATTATTGTGTTTTCAATACATGAACACATGCCCTAACACTTAACATAATGTCTAACTCACATTTTCGCAACAATACAGCGTAAAATTTGGTAGTGGAACGCGTTTTCATAGATTCAATTAAATGTAATATAACAAAAGGCACATAGTCGATTTTTTTCTGAGATATTTAAATCGATTACCAATATAAATACAACTGTTTAGAAATTATCTACATTTTTCCAAATTATATTTATTCATTCATTAACCATACTCACCCATGATCAAGGCTTGCTGCTTGTCGCTCTCAGCTCTCAACATGGCCTCGTCATGTTGCAGTATTAACTGGTCGCGCTGTAGCAGTAGCTTTTTCTCTCGCTCGCGTGCGCCCGCATCGCTGGCTTCCTTCTCGCTCGAGAGCGCTGCTATCGTTTGTGAAAGCTTGTGCTCCAGAGATTGACGGAGTTGCTCCTGTTGAGTTTAGAAGAGAACGAAGAACTTCTTAATTGTTGATGGTGGATGTTTTTATTTGTATGAATGATAATTTCTACACAACTGTAAACATACCTTTACAATACACATAATTATATACGATTTAGACGGGGGATTTGTCAAAGTAACAGCGACTCCAAGATCAACTGACCACTTTAGAAAATGTCATTCAGTAATTGGTTACTTTGCACCAAGACATCGCAGTAAAAAATACTTGAAAAATGTTGAGGATATTAGTGAAGAATGTATGTAGGTTATTAAATTTAATTGCATAAACTTCATGAGACTCCATGAGATGTGAATAAAACATTGTTACAAAACGACCAGTATCTGGCCAGTTATTAAGTAAATACCCGATTTTCCTTCGCGATTAAGCCCCGCTTTAACCGCAGTGTGACGGCTTTCAGTACTTGCAGCATTGCTGCAAAGCGACTAGATCGCCTAAAGGGTTGAAAGTCGCCGCCGAAGAACAGGAGTGATGTTTTTGATCTGGGCTTAGTGGGTTCGACAGGTTATCGTATTGTCAACGTTACGATAAATCCTATTTACTTGACAGTAATAGAGGCCCTGTATGTATGTTTTTTTATGGCATGGAGGCGAACGAGCACACAGGCCACCTGATGGTAACTGGAATCCGTAACCCACACTCGCATTCTCAAAGCTAAAATTTTAAGACTGCAAATGCGTTGCCAACCCTGAGGACTAAGATGGAATGCCTCTACGCTAGTGGAAGGGAAGAGGTTTCAGAACCCTACTAACCTTTTCCTCCTTAAGCTTAGTGATGTTCTCCGCCGTGGTACGGTTGATATTGGTGATGATGGACTGGTATTCCGCCTCCTTCTTCCCCGATTGCTGCGACATAGAGTTGCGAGTGTCGCGGAGTTTGCGTTCGCTGCTCTCTAATTCTTTGGTGAGGCGGGCGATTTGGCCTAGTGGAATATAATGGCATAAGAATGCGTTGGCTAACGAAGTCTTTGACCACTGTGCGCCTCCAGTGATGCTATACGCATGAAGGTACGAGGTTACCTAAAGAGCCATAAAAAGAGTATGCTTAGAGCTTACTTGTGAATCGGTCGTAAGGTTTCTAGAACGAATGACCCACGGGACCCAATAGCACTATAGGACGCCGTACAGCTGTGGCCTTTATGTGTCATAACGTTATCGATGGTCTGGTAAAAGTTACAAAAGTCTAATCCGGTTCCACGCGGCATTGTACTGCATTTTGTTTTTGTATGTACCAATATTATCGAACAGCAACCGAATACAGCAGGATTCGTATGGTTTTTTTTTTGCAGAACAATGCCTTGTAAAGTCGTCTAACGGATACTAAAAGCGCACTTCTTAACACTTACTCGAAAGGTAAGTTTTATCAAAAGCGCGTTTTGAACATACTGTGTTTAACAATACAACATACGTCACGTAGCCTTCTTACTTTTCTTAATTCTTTTTTTAGGTAATACAGGGTAAAAGGAAAAAAGATGCATAGAATTCGCCATATACCTTTGTGGTTCTCCTGCGTGACGAGCGCGTCCTGCAGATCGCGGTCGAGCTTGGCGCGGCGCGCCTCGGCGTCGTCCAACAAGTTGGCCGTGTCGAACAGGACGGCTTCCAGCGCATCCTTCTCAGCGCGCACACTGGCTAGTTGCTCTTGTAAATGCTGCTTGTCTTTGTCCAGACTGTCTATCACGATCTGTGATATACATAAGGTTTCAATTGTAAATTCTGATATAAATTTCATCTTATCCAGTCTCAAGTTGAAGGATTGGGATGGCCACACAAGATGATTGGGTATGCCATGCTCTTTGGCATAAAAATGTTCTCTTGGTTTAAAAGTGTTCTCAATAAAGATAAGATGGACCAGACCAAAATATATACGCTGGTGTATTTCAGAGAGGTTTGGAGGGTCGTGGTGCTAAAAGTCTAAGGACTGATGATGGTCGTGATCATCAGGGTGAAGATGATAATTTATTAAAGTATTTATGCTTCCTTGCGATACCTGTAGTCTGGGGAGTCTTGACCGTATCTTATGGAATGGTCAGCTAAGAGCTTTGTTCGCTGCTCTCTCCTGACATTACGTGATAATGATGGTGCTATGGATAACTACTGTGGGGATAAGGATGATGATGAAAATAAGAATGTTGATTATAAATATTGCGATGATGAGGATGATGGTCATGTTTATGATTCAAATTCATCGTCATTCATCATTTATTCCGTAAATTGGCCACGTCAAGGCTCTTTTACAGAGAAGGGGATTGATGTGTTCGATGCTATGATGGTAAAGGGTGAGGGTGCTGATGATGAGAAGGATGTTGATGATGATGATGAGCGGTCATGAAGTCTGTTTCCTTGCGATGTGCACCTTCGTACCTGTTTCTCCTCGCCGTCCTTGACGTGGTCTTCGAGCGCGCGGTTGATCCGTCCTATGGTCTCGTTGGCTTGTTCCAGACGCTGCTGCAGCCGCATGATCTCCTCGTTGAGCGTGTCCTTCTTACGAACCATACCGGTCAGCTGCGAGCTTAGTTCGCCGCGCTCCCTGAAGATGAAAAACAAAATAATCGCAATGTTTGCAAAGGATGAGTGGACTTGTGATCGGACTCGCGTTTTTCAAGCGGCAGGTCATGTGTTACACCATAAAAAAAAACTCGGGTTTCCGAACATTGATAAAGCAGAATTGATTCTCTCTTATGATAAAGTAGTTTGAACGCAACTTTGTGTTTGTTGACCTACAGTACAATTTGGAAAATGAGTTGGATATGGTCCGAAGGAAACTGAAAGGTATTGTAGGAAACACGATGTAAAGCTCGAATTGTAATGTTTTACTTCAAATAGATCTAGCTTTGGTGATTATAGCTGTGCTGATAGGTACCTAAGTCAGTATAGATAAGGTTCACACTGTCTTTTCAAGCAAAATTATAATTTTTAAGCGGTCAGGAGTTTAAGCTCCAACTGACCTGACCACCTGTCGCAACTCCAACTCCACTTTCTCCCGGTCTCCCTCCAGGAACTTGATCTTCTCCTGTAGGGAGGCTTTATCAGCCTCTAGCTCCATTCTGGTCTGTTCCGCCGAGAGCAACTCCTTACGGAGAGAGTTCAGGTCACCCAGCTGTTCTGAAGACTGGCCGGAGAGGGAAGATTTCTCATCCTCTAGCTGTTGACAAGTATTTTAGGGCTGTATGAAAACTGCGAAGGTTACAAGGATACTGAAATAAGAAGACGTCGATAAGAGAAAGTTTTTCCTGACTAATTCTAGAGCCGCCGCTACTCATATCCAGGTGTCATCTGGTCTAACTCTCACCTGTTTAACTTCTTCCTGCAGTTTCTTCTTATCGCTCTCCAGGTTCCTTAGAGCAGCTTGCAGCTTTTCCGCCAGGTCTTGTAAGTCACTGCGCTCAAGCAGGTTCCTCTCCAGCTCTATTTCCAGGTCATCTGCAAAAAAACATTTATAAAAAAAATCTTATCTAACAATAATACGTATAAAAAACTGTTAACGTTTCTGTTGTACGGTCATGAATGATTGAAACGCGTCTGTTTACCCACGTACGGAGAAATATAAAGTAGGTTATTTATTATTTAGGCAATCATCGTGTGTTTGTTTGATAGTCTTTATTGTATGTTCATGAGTTTTCACGTAGCCACATTTAAACAATGAAGTGCCGATGACTTCGCCTTAGTATTCCATTGAATGTGTAATGAATGACCTAATGGGGCATTTAACGTCGTGTTGGAAATAAAACATGGCGGATATGACACGCATAGGTACTATTCTGAATTCTGATCGAAAAAATAATAATTAAATGGTTCTTTGAAATTTTATTTTTTGTAGGAAAATATGATTCGAACCCAATTAAATTTAAAATAACAAGAGGGATGGCAGAAAAGGTACATCTGATCGTTTTTGTACATTAAATGCAGAAGACCCTGTATAGAGGCAGAAATGACCAGACCAAGACCAAGTTGAATATTTTTCAAGGGCGCTGTTTATAGAAGCTCGTATCAGACGGATAAAAGCTTAGGCTAGGTACGGCATTATTCAAACGTGACATAGATGCATCTTACTCCTGTGCTTTTCCATCTGCGTCATGACCGCGTCTGCCTCTATCTTCTGCTGCTCGAGCAGGTCCCGCGTGAGGCTGGTCTTGTTGAGCTCCTCGCGCACCGACACCAGCTCGGAGCGCATGCGCGAAGAACGCTCCTCCTCCGCTCTGCAAAACAAAGATGTTAAATTCCGTCAACGTATACCAGTAACGCCTATACACCATTTATTTAAGTACACAGAATGTAAACAAAAAACCACGTGATATCGTTCGCCAGCTAATAGAAGCAGCACTAATAAGTCAAAGCTAAACAAGTTTTTATTGGCTGTTTAACAGAGCGACGTGGTTTTATCTGTTTAATTTTACTTAAATACTTTAACAAAATATAAATGAAGTATAATGTTTACAAGTTTTTTTTATATTGTTTTTACACCTTTCCCACGTTAACACTTTGCTTTAACGAATTTTTCTAATGGTAACTGAATTAGCATCTAAAACAACTGACAGTTTTCACTTCGATTTATTTTCATAGAAATCCTTTTTTTTTCAACGATATAAACCAGAATCTAGCTCCATTCCACATAAAGGGATATACATATGACTGCATTTACCAGGCTTTCGTCGGCGGTAATAATTAAATTGCCAGGGGCTGGACTGGGCCAGTGTGCACGGGAACAATAAGATTAGATTTATCTTTGTATATTTCCAAAAAAACATAGCTGACAAACGTAACTTTCACTCAGCGCGACCATGTGATAACAGAAGGGAACCAACCTCAAAATGGACTCTCTGTTGGATGCCTCTCGGTGCAGATGGTCCACTTCCGAGTTGAGGGTCCTCTTATCCGTCTCCAGCGCTTCGATGGTCTTCTCCAGGCGAGAATTGATCTTCTGCAGCTTCTCGTAATCCGATGTCAGGGACTCCACCTGATAGCATAACTTATTATAGACAAGGTCATACGAAACCGTCTTGCGGATAACAGAAGTTAGTGGGGACGAGGTAAGAGACTAGAATTGTTTCTTGTATAGTAATTAATCAATATAATCGACAAGCCGGAATCCGTAAGTATAACTGATTCATCACGTAACATAATTATCTTTCAGTTTATTTCCTAAAACCTTGTAATAATTTATTGTAATTTTCCTTTTTTTTCCTTTGGCACTAGCGATCGATAGGCCATTCAAGTTGGGACGGCCGACGGCCAGGGCCGTCTGTGGTTTTCAAAAGGTGAACTTGTCGTGAATGTCTCCAAATAAGTGTTAAATAAACTATCTTTCTTTCTTTGTTTCATCTCTGCTCATCTGCCTTTCAAAGAAACACGTCTAATGGGACAGTATCATATACAAGAGCGAGTTTTTTGGCCATTAGGCAGCCTATAGCTTAATAAGATACACATTGTACATACCATAGCATTAATTTCCACGCGGTTCCTCTCGAGGTTGTTTTTGTCGATCCGAAGAGTTTCAACCGTCTTCTGCATCGATTCCTTGTCTTGTACCAGCTGGTTCAGGTCTGTATTGGCTTGGTCCAGTTTAACTAAAAAAAAAAAACGCAATTCGAATACAATACAATTTCAAAGGTTATAGGAACAGGGGGGCTCTGCCTTACGCACTCGCAATCGCAATAGTTTTCATTTTGAAAGTCGAATGTCAATCCGCATACAAAATGAAAACAATTGCTCCACTTTGAAGTACGATTGCGAGTGCGTTAGGTAATAAGCCAGTAGGACCAAATAATCGAGAACCGTACATTAGACGTTACGAAAAACAATTCTAACTAAAATGGAGCTTTAAAAATCCGACATTCCGAGTTTTGATATTCTAGTATATTAACAG
Organism: Acleris literana; assembly: GCA_946894065.1. Lineage (NCBI taxonomy): Eukaryota > Metazoa > Arthropoda > Insecta > Lepidoptera > Tortricidae > Acleris > Acleris literana. The sequence continues at coordinate 19,036,960 of OX335669.1, forward strand.
CAAGGATAAAGACCAATCCAATCGAAAATAAACCGTACCTTGCAAATCCTGCACTTTGTTCTCCAATGTGAGAATATTGGAATCGGCGGCTTCGCAGTGTTTCCTGCTGGTAGACAACTGCTCTCTGGTATTTTGCAGTTTTACCTAAAAAAACAGTTCGTACGAAATCGTTTAGTAACATTATTTTCAATCTGCTAACAAACATTTACAAAAGAAATGTTTTCATGATAATTTCATCTCTTGTTAATAGGTAAATAATCTGTGATTTGATTTATTGAGGGTTATTTGCAGGAAAAAGTAAAGTTTAGTTTTAGTCTTACATCTGGATTTAAGACTGATATTTCCATACATTTTGACACAGCTGAACGGAGCTTTTAGGCTTAATATATTTTTTTATCTTTTTCCTGCAAGTCGCCCAAAGCACTAAAGTTTTAGGCAGTTTATGGACGATATGTTCTCCACCACTTCTTCGTATAGAATTCACTCAGCATTTTATGCGTGACTAGAAGACAAATATTCAAACGTCGTCAAATTGATTATCAAAAACTTTTATATTTATAACATTAGTAAGCAATAGGATAGGAATCAAGCCGTCCAAACAGGTCCACTGGACTGTGAGCGCCCTGAATTCTCCCGGGGCGCTCTTTCAATGTCGGAGCCCTCTACGCGGGCCTGCCGGTGAGGCTCGTAGTCGGATGCGCAAGCAGAGCCGAAGGACCACGCCAACAACAGCGTGGAAGGAGAATCGCTGGGTTTTTAGTGGGTATTCCTCTCGGTTGGTGAGTCCCACCCCCACTGGGCTGTCAATAGGCCCAGGGGGCATGCTTAAAAGCATTTTCTCAGCGTGGAAAAAAAAGGATAAGTCGGATAGACGACCAAGTTCCGGAGCTACCTGAAGTTCGTGGATCTGTATCTGGTACTTGTGGAGCGCAGCCTGCACGGCGGAAATGGTGCTCTCCGCGAACGCCGTCGCGTTGGCCGCCTGAGGCACGGCGCGCCGCGGGGACCTGACAAATATCAGATATTTAACCTTTAAACACCATCATTGACCACCGCCCGTTCCTTATATCAAGGTAATAAGACCTGCAGGGTCCGTCAGGACCACTACCGGCATAATTGTATAACTTGCTTGCCCGCATCTGTTTTTAGTAAAAAAATCTAATGATTTTTCTAAATGTTTGAAAAGGGGGTTAGAGTGGTGGGAGTGGATAATTTTACGTGACCAGTATTTTAATACAGGACCAACCTCTCGGGCATGTGCAGGTGCTGCGCGGGCGCACCGTCCTCGGAGTCCTGTATGAGCGCGCGCGCCACCTCCTCCAGCGCGGAGCGCATCGCGTTGGCCTCCGAGCACATCGCCTCGGCCACTTCGTAACGTTCCTCCTACAGAAAAACACTTGTTTTTTTATATTAAACGCATCAACTTTAATACACTCCACTCTACTACTCGCATCAAAAATATCTAAGGATCAAAGATATTCCTATATTATTTTGATATTTTGCAATGTATCGCAACGCAGTATATACGAAAATATTAAAATAATGGATATAATTAGAATGCCACCATACTCATGCCTGTTATTAGGTCATTTGACTACGTTTCGTGTCCTCCGATCAAACCTCTTATTTGAAAGTTTTCATTATAAATAAAGTAGATGATGTAGGATACACCAAATGTTACACGTTTGCAAATGCTTCAATTTTTTTTTGTATTCAATCAATCAATTGAATCATGTATTCAGGGTGTTTGATAGTCGAGAGCAATTTTTTCAGTTCCGAGTAATTGCCAAAATAAACATTTTTATCAAAAAAAAAACAAAAAAAAATGTACCGTCCATCACTGACACTATTTGAATGCAACTACTAAATTCCCTAAATTGATTCTATGTGCGATCGTACTATGCACCACAGTAAACTGACCATTCGTGACCTTACAAGGCTCACTAGTGATCAGTTAACAGAGATACTGTTTGTACTGGTTATACCAAGCCCTGCAGCTCGCCGAGCAGCCGCTGTATGCGCGCGTCCCTTTCCCGCAGCTCGGCCTGCGCCGTGTCGCGCTGTGACGTCACGTCGCGTAGGTCTATCCGAAGCGTCTCTACGGTTATGTTCGGAGCTGGCGTCATGGCGGAGGCGTGGGGGTCGGTTTGGTTCTAAAACATTAAAAAAAATGGTTGGCTTAATTACTCAACATTCCAGAAAAGATCAAATGCCTGCCTCGAGTCACCGAATGGGTTCGAAGAGACCCAAATATTTTACACTTTAACTATGCGCTATCAAACGAGTGAAATAAAATAGAGAGGTCTAGTGCTCGGAGGAGAAAGGCTGGTTGCCACTTAAAAATGTTCTAGTTTTGCCTGTCACCGCGCGTCTCACTCTTTTTTATCAAACCACACTCGCTGGATTGGCAAAAAGGAGATCACTAGCAAACTTCAGATGTGTGTCAACAAGTTTTTGCGGATCGTATTCTGGGGATCTGTTGGACAAAAACTATCTAGAATGCTAAACTTTGGGAGCTGAGTAATCGGACACATTTGGCTACTGGCATCTTACTGAGGAAATGGATGCTTGCGCTGGATGGTCACGTCCTGCGGCGTCCTAATAACCACCTCTCCAAACAAGGCTTAATACGGCATACTCAGGGGAAAAGAACACAGACGCCCTCTTAACACCTGCTGGCGCTCCGTTGAAAAAGAGGCTGCTTCCATTTGACAGAGTCTGGACGAGCTAGAAGTGTTTACCCAGGATCGAGCGAAATGGAATTCCCTTATACGAGCCCTATGTCTCTGCTGAGGGATTAAAGGATTTCATCATCAATACACTACCTAGCTACGTACCCTAGGACCCTGAGCGTAAGCATTGATGGCGTATCCACTAAGCGTGCCTACGAGCTCCCTGGTAGCGGAATCAAAGTCGTTCTTCACTTTGAACAGGTCGCGCTCGGTGGAGGTCTGCAGCTCGGAGAAGAAACGCTTCACGGAGACCACCTCGCGCCACAGACTAAGCAGGCGGTTGTGCTCGCTGGTGTAGTAATCGTTGAAAGCCTGTGGAACAGGTTAGTCTTTATTATGTTAAACTCACGATCATAAGTCGAGAAGTTTTCTCGGTTGTTTTTTTTTGGATGGACATTCGTTGTTGGTGCTTTGTTGAGTTGATTATTCACAAGCTTTTATTTAATTTTAGATGATTGCATCTGATAATAGCAACAGACCGCACAATTCGTACTTAAGCCGCAAACGCACGCGAGGTTTAGACTAGCAAAAAAAATTGCATTAGTTGACTGTTGTCTTACTCAAACGTAAAGTTAGAAAATAGAGTAAAATTGTGCTTCTTGCTCTAGAAATGAACTCTTAGAGCGTTTGCGGCATAACCGAGAGCCGATGATGACAAAAGCCAGTCTTTAAATGCATTTTTTTAGAAAACCACTTCTTACAATAATGAAAGAAGGGACTTTCATGGCAAGGTGAAGGCACTCGAGCACACGGGCCACCTGTTGGTAAGTGGGATCCGAGACTCATAGACATTTAAATTCTCAAGAGTACAATCTCAAGTCTGCAACCTAAGACTCCAAATGCGTCGGCTGACTCTATGCTAGTAATATCACCGATTGTCTTATCCCCGCTCCGGTACACAACTGCTTGACGGTGAGTCAAATGATAAGATGGTGGTATCGATCCGGACTGCACAAAGTCCTACCACCACCACTAAAGTTGATGTAATCTCCTGACCTGTTCCTCATCCTTCCACTCGTCCTCCTTGACATTCATCTCATCGCGCAGCGCCTCCCAGTCGTTGGTGAGCTTTTGCAGGTCGTTCGTCAGAGCCTCGTTCAGCTGGTGGGACTCTTCGAGCTGGTCGCGGAGTAGGTTGTTCTGGTTGACCAACTTCTCACATCTGATACAATAGTAGTTTAATAAATACACTTACAATGATATAAATTATAATCATTTAAAAGATAAAAACCCTCGATATAATAGCGACCTCTTTCAGTTTAAGAGATTGAACGGCCCAACCGATTTTCGTGAAACCTAGGTAAGAACCAATACAATTCAATTTTATTTTATTATATAAATATAAACTCTAAGTAGAGGTAAAAGCCCAAAACCAACTTTTATTTATTTCTGCACACACATACTTGCGTTTCTCCTCGTCCAAACGCCGCAGGGCCGTCTCTAAATCGGCGATGCGCTCATCTCGCCTGGAAAATAACACGATTAATTATTTGTTGCTTAGCAAAATGATAAAAAAACAATACAAAACACTTTGCTGTCTCGATCTCTTCCACACAACTTTAGAAGGGACCACCTTACATATTTTTTTTGCATTTGCAGTTGTAGTTTTGCAATTAAATTATTTAAGTTTAGTTTATGGTAACTGTACAATACTTATTTAGCTTATTAAAAGCAAAAAAAATTTGCTTAAAAAAAATGTCATAAGACAGTTATTTGTATACTTTGGCTGTTAACAGATCACTTACAATATATATATAAAAATATAAAAACATATAAAAAATGAACCCCTATTTCTCCTGGTCATAACTTGAAAACGGCTGCACCGATTTGGCTGATTTCTTTTTTGTTGTGTTCGTCATTGTCAGGACAAGGTTTGTATAAAAGAAAATAATTGAAAAATCCACCGGGAAAGTCAGAAATTTGCAGCGGGGCGAAGCCGCTGGCGGGCCGCTATTACCTAATTAATAAAATCTTTACCAAAGGGTAGTATGTGATATAATATAAATATTCATATTCAGATTTTTTTTTATTAAATCATTAAAAAGCCTCTGACAGTTTTTATTTATGTAATACTCCCCTAAAAGGGCAATTTTTCAAATTTGGTACTAAAAATTAGCACTTACATGTGAATAGATATGTAAATATTGTATGACTAGAATTAAGTTATTTTTAATTTTGCCCTATAAAGGGAACAGATGCAATATTCATTTTGCCATCATAGATAATGTCTGTTTAGTTTTTGTTTAGAAAAGTGTCCTAGGCTGGTGTATACATTTAAAGAGCCACTCTAAAATCTGCCGAGGCATAGCACAGCACCGGGGGTGTTATTTGGGAATCTTCTCAGTTGCTAATCCTAAATAACCTGGTTTAATTTCCTATTTACGAAACTAGGTACCCTGTAAAGAATTACTCATTACTAGATAACATGCATAAAGCATCAAAGGGGTGATCAGTTTAGCAATATGCCGCATCTAAAAAGGAGTGAGGAGGAAGTTTGTCTGGATCATAGTAAGTGGAAGGAAGTGGTCTCTGCCTACCCCTACGGGAAAGAGGCGTGATTGTATATATTTATATAAAAGAGTAACCCATCACTTTATTGAATTTTATTTGATCTAATTTCATTTCATCTAACGCTATTTTTGACTGAAACCATGATGTTTTGAGGATATCTTAAACACTAATTACAAAGGTTAGGTTAAAAATCTGACAACCAAAAAAAAATTACCTACTCATGCGACAAGAAATGCCTTTTGATGAAATGAAAATTCTACAGAATAATATTATTCTGCAGAATTAATTGAAAGGAACTTTGATAAAATAGTAAGTAATAAATAACCATCTAAAAACTATTAAATGGAAATGAACCTGGTGTCCGAGCTGGAAGCAGATGGCAGAGTGGATGGCATTGTGGACGGCAGAGCGGCCGACGCCGGCAGCGCGATGGTACGCGGGGCGCGGTAGCTGGGCTCGCTGCGGGGCGTCGTCTCGACCATCTGGTTCTCCAGCTCTGAGCAGCGCTGCTTGTATTGGAGCACCTGTCGAAAAAAAAAAACTAAGATAATCCATAGATTTAGTAAAATAAATAATAACTAATAAATATTAGAGCACAAGCTTACACAAACTCGAACTAAGCTCTACAAATAAAATGAAAATTTATTAAGCTGTAAACTTGTTTTCCATTTAACGTTTTCGCTTTAAATTAAAACAAAGTCAAAAATAAAAAATAGGATACAATTGTTTCTTCTGTAATTGATATCAAGAAGTAGAAGATTTAGGTCAATATGTTTAAGTTTTTTCTTTTCTAGCCATACATAGCCAGTGAGACGGTTCCAAATTATTTGAAATTAGGTAACCAGAGAAACTAGTTTGAGCAAGACCGACAAACCCGATTGCTGTGTATTGCAAAATATTTAGTAAATAAATATTTGGCAATAACTAGTTTATTTAAGTGGGCATTTCAATACTTTCTTTCTAATTTATACATTTATGTCTGCAGATGTAGTTGTTACTGGTTACAAAATAGAGAGATCGAGCTGGTCACACTATTTTCTAGCAAATAATTTGAGTAAAAGGTCTTTGAGGTAAACACTACTACTACTACTACTATTACTACTATTACTACTACTACTACTATTGATTATTTATAACTGATACTTGCGAGGAAGAATTTTGGGAAATTTCTGAACTGTCATGGCTGTTTTAAGTAATGGATACCAACGATTTAATTTAATGTCCTCTACTTACTGATTTCCAAATATTTCATCTGCATTTTTGTTTATTTTGTTAAATATCGGGAAATCGAATCAAATTCCGCTGCCCATATAAATAATGTTTATCTGTCAAATAAATGTCAGATTGACATATAAACAATCCGTTCGAAAATATGATCCATAAATGTGTTCAGAAATTTATGAAGAAACCTATTTAATAAAAAAGAAAGAATGACTTCCTGTGGCCAGTTTCACGAAGCTACAAGTTACAAATTACAAGCGGAACTCTCTTTCTAGCAAAAGGAGTTAGAAAGAGACTTCTGCTTGTAATTTGTAACTTGTAGCTTCGTGAAACTGGCCACTTTGGATGGATGAAGATTGAAGATCATCATCAAAGGTTTACTTTCCTCCGATAAGTAAAGCTTTAAAATGGTATCCAACAGCGTAATCACGTGAAATATGCAATATGCAATATGCAATACCTACCTACATGAAAATACATGAACTTATGGCCATGTCAGATTCAGTTTAATGTTGTTAAACAGTACTGAAAACTTTAGGAAACTAAACATTATTAATAATTTACGTTACATACACTACCATACCTTAGTTTGAAGCCGCGATACCAGAGCAGCTTGCCCTTGTTGCGCTCGGCGATAGGCATCCAGCCTACGCTTATGGTCCGCGGACTCTCCAGCCAGGCGGGCGCGAAGCTCATCGTTCTGCCGCCGCAGGTCGCTGCTCACGCTGCCTCCTGGGGAATCCATCTCTGGTGGACTCTCAAGGGATTTCTGAAATCACAACGCCTACTTAAGCGCCTGCATGGAAAAAATAGCAACAAAACGCCATTAGAGGGGTGTCAGGCGCGACATCTTAACATACCTACTTACTGTTTTTAATCACTTACCTCCCTTTTCAAACGCTGATGAGGAAGCGTCCCAGTCCTCCGCGCCACAGGAGCCCGAGCGCTCCGGGGCGTGGTCAATCCTTCCCTCGCAGGCAACTGATAAACAAAACCGGCGCATTAAAATCGCGTGTTTTCAGATTCAACCTACATTATAAAGCAGTTAACAACCTGAAACGTCACTTTCTTTTTTATTTTCCTTTTGTGTTTCACCTCAAAAAACAAACGATGGGCGGATTTAAATTCGTAAGACATTTTGATGGTTTAAATGTAAAGTAAAACAAGCACTAATAAAAGGCTTTCGTGGCGTTATGATGGGTTAACGGTCTAGTAATGCACTAGCCAGAATGAAGCAGGGGTTTACAAGGCGGTCGGCATACCGCCTATCGGACAAGGCATCTAATTACCCACCGGCCCACTGCAGTAACAATGGTAAACCCCGTGAAGAAAGGTGAATAAACCTGTCTCTCTTTAGCGCTGAATAAATCATTACGGCGTACTGACGGGTGGTGTTTACAAAATGTGCGGACACGTTAGGTACATCTCTCTATTATACGTAGACGTGTACGAGGTTATTAGGTGAACCGTGGTAGATATACATAAGTACAATAACAACTTGTCCTCGGGCTTGCATGGAAGGACACGATTTTTTTTCTGCTTTTTGTGTTATGTTATTTTATTACCTACCTACTTACTGGTTTTCCTTCCTTTGATGAACTGATCCCTAAGCGAAAACATAAGACATACAAAATCAATTTAACCAATTAGCTATAAATAGCTACAAGTATAAAATAACTTAGGTCAAACCACGAGTTAGTAAACATCGTTGACGTAATGGGTCAATTACTTACCCTGCTGCAATATGCTATGAGAATTGTTCTATGGAATTGTTTTGACCTTGCATACCTATACTATGCAAATTGAGGTCAAAAGATTAAAGTATATAAGTTTTATACCACCATTGTGTAAGTAAGTGAACTATTTTTGTGATGTATTTGTTAATAATGAACTGAATACCTCCCTAGCTCCATTTTAAATTACCTATTTACCATTTTTAAAAAGCTATTTTAAGTTATAACGAGCTGATGAATTTTGATGCGCGTTTAAAGTAGTAAGCGGCCATACACACAGACGGGATAAAGTGACCATCTTTTATACTATTTAGAAAAGATAAATGACGAACGCCTAAGCAAGTATGATTCGATTATTCGAGAGAGATATGAAATATATCTATAACTATCTACACTAATCACTGTATGTTTAGTCCTTATTTATCAAGTCAGCGCAGCTTAGAACCTTGTTGCAAAATACCAATTATTTATTGTTGGATTTGAGTTACCTCGTTCCAACAGAGGGTTCTTTGGAGGCTCAGCTATTAATTACTACATACATACAATGAAAATGGCAGTTTATATAATTAAAAGTAAGTACCTACCTAATAATAGTAATAGATTCCTTTTATAAAGTTTCTTTAACTCACCTGTTAAATTGTAACCAGCCAGTAATGACTCACGTGTAAACACTCAACGTGGTTGCTTAGCAACGCAATCATGAACGCATTTTCCTTACAACAGAGTAACTGTACCTATAGTGAATCATTGCCTACCCTATTCGTTTACCGATCAAGATCCGATTTAGATAAGTATAAAGTTGAACTGAACATTCGCACACACACTTTTTTATAGTACGTAGTCCGTTTTTGCAAATATAACATTGTAGGATACCCATGTTTTCAACGCACGCATTATAATTTAGTTACAAGATTGTTTATACATTTATGTAATTATTTCAAAGGAATTAATATCACCAACACCGTAAAACATGGCATAGGTATGTTGCCAGTGTGGTAAGGTGCAATACTGATTAAAAATTTACTTATTTTTTCGAGGGGTGCGAGCGTTTTGCTTCAGTGGTCACCCCCTCCGAACGATTGCATTGTTGATAACAATATATCAGTAGTTTTTTTTATCGACTTAAAAAAATCGCTTTAGGTAACCCATGGAGTAGGGTCCCACAAGTGAATTCTAGCTGTACATAACTCCGCTCATGTAAAGCTCGTATTAAACGTTTTTCCCATGAAAACTCAAAAAAACCGGGAAAAAACATGCACAGTTTGCGTGCCGAATGTCATACAAATCCATTAACCCATAAATGCTAAATTGAAGTACAAACATCCCAACCACCTAAACGTCCTTAAAGACGTGCATTTATAATGCCCGTCTCGCCAATCCACAAAAACGATTGTCCAAACCATGAGCACGCATTTCAAATACCTGCAATTAGGTTAGGTTAGGTTAGGTAAAAAAAGTTGAAAAAACGCAGAAATATGGCAGAAATGGCATAATGTTAAACGAAAATCCGCACTAACGTTTCATTGGGAGCAATTACAATTAGGATTTCCAAAATAATAACTTTTAACTCGTTGGTCACAATTCTCAAGACCATGAACCTACTTACCAGAATGTCGTCAACCCGAAGAAAGGACTTCCGTGCATGCGGGTTAATATTTAATAGGGAATATTCATGACTTTTTTTCACATCTTCAATAAAAGCTTATTCATGTAACAAATAGAGGAAAAAAATCATTTTTTGAATAACTATAAAAGTAACCAAGATATAAGCCAACAATGATTTGTTCCTATCACTTTCTAGAAAAACAGAATTTAACATGGAGTTTATTTGGCCAACCTTTTAGGTACATGACGTGACGTCACAGTGCATATCGGATCTCTCTGTCTACTCGCTATCTAATTAGCAGTTTTAAATCATCTGTATCATCCGTAATTGTAGGCCGATTTTAATTTTAATTGCACTGATCTCTTTTACGGTATTTTCATATTTTGTTGAGAAATGCGATTTAAAAATCCAAGCATGTTCCCTATTATTAAAAGTGTAATCGAAGTGTTGTTAGGTCTCTAGGTCTCCCACAAGCTGGACCGACAATCTGATAAAGATCGCGGATACCGATAGATGCTAGTGGCACAAAACTAACCACGCCGTAGGGGCACTTGAGGAAGGCCTTTTCCCAGGCAGTCGACGTATTTCGGCTGAAATGATGATGGTTGAGATGGTAGATTGTTCAACAAGGGACTAAAACAAGCTATAATGACACGAGATGTTTAGCACAGCGAGCGGAGAGAGAGTGGCTATAGTTCGAGTGTCATTGTCATTATGGTTGTTTAGTCTCGCGTTAAACACTCTACTTTTCACTTTGAATGCGAGTCAAAAAAAGGTCGTTCTAAATAAAATTACAATATTTATTATAATAACGTTTCTTAAAAAAAATTGTATGACGCTTTAAATGCTTGCACATTTAGCCAACAGATTTAAACTTGAAAACGATTTTAAAACTTATTGGACAATGCAAAATAAAATGAATTCATCCTTAATATAATGAAATAAATTCATATTCGTAATCATTAATCGTGTTTCACGAAATTAAATCGTTTTTTTTTTTGCACAGTTGTCATTTTGAGGTTATTTCCACGGCATAAAAATTGTCTGTACACAATCACTGAAAACGGCGATAATCCTCCATTCATAAACACCGTGATTGGCTGTTTAGGGATTTCCAAAGTAAATAATAAAAAAAAACTTTAGTCCCTGGAGATTAATAAGGAGATTTAGTCCCGATGTGCAGATACTAAAAGTAACATTTGAAGAGCATGAGAAGTGTAAGGTATAATAACTATTAACATAAGTCATGTATGAATGTTATTATAAACATAAATAATATCATTATATTATTATTGCCGAATACATGTTGTTTACGAGCGACAAGTAAGGTCTGTTCAATCTTACTTGTCTTATATAGTAAACAACTCGAAATGAAACTTTTTTGGCTAAAACAGCTATTTTAATAGTAGATTGTACAACTAGGGTCTAAAATAAGCCATAGTTAGTACCACGAGATGGTTATTTTCCCGAGCATAGCGAGGGAAAATTGTTCGAGGGGTACCTAATATGGCTTTTAGACCCGAGTAATACACTCTACTTTTCACTTCGATTGCGAGAAAATAAAAACATTACCTATACAAAGGTAAAAAAATTGCAAAGATAGCACCACATATTCTACGGCGAAAATATTGTTTTAATTTGGCGGCATGTTTTTTTAAAAGTAAGTACTTTAACACAGATACAAAATATAGACACCGCAAATAAACGCCACTGACCGTGTGAGTATTTAGCGCTTCAAAGCGTTGCACAATCGATTTAATCATATTTTAACGATTGTAAAATAGGGACTAAAAAACACCTAATGTTTTGAGAAATTAATTCTGTTCCCTGATTGGTCGATTTTAATATAGCTGAATTCTGGTTGGTTCATACCAAATACAAAGTTTTTTTTTTAAAGAGTTAATATAGTTAAAGAGTATGCGTACCAAAAAGAACCTAACGTTCCGATTGACAGTCGATGTGTATTGTGATAGGTTGATTTAATTTCGTGAAGTATTTTGATTGGTGGATTTAATTTGGTGAAGTATTTTGATTGGCCAAATTAAAATGTTTTGTACAAATAAATCATTCTATTTTCCATTTCATATTTTCCCTAGGGGAAATGTCCGTCCGTCCGTCCGCAGCTTAGCTCAGAGACCCTTAGTTCTAGAAAGCTGTAATTTGGCATGAATATACATGATTAGTCACGTTTTTCGGTGCCTCCCATTGACTCCCATACACGTAACTTGGGGATGTATTTTGTTCTCGTCTAGCCCTGGGTGTGGGGTGTCGTTGGATAGGTCTTTCAAAAATATTGCGTGTTTGACCCATATATTTTGAAACTACAAATTGAAAAAAAAAAAACTTAAATAAAAGCAAATACTTGTAACGAATTTTAAAGAAAAACTTTCACGACTATGTAGACTTGATTGGTACCTGAGATACAGGCGACTAAAGTGTTAATACTACCATCGAAATATACTTAATATATTTCAATGGTTTATACCTACTGAAATCACCTAAGACAGCACCAAATAACTTTAAATAGAGAATTAGTTCATACTGGTTGTTTGTTGAGATAGTTTTTGTGTAGTACCTAACGGCTTCGGAACCCTACACAGAGCATGGTCAGATAATTATGCTCTTGCCCGGTTTTTTTGTGCTTCTGAACTAAGTATTGGACTGATTTTAATTAAGGTAATAAATAAGTTGTGTTACCTGGGAGACCGAACGTCGCTCGGGTTAAAAGCGAGCTATTCCGCAAATACTATTACCTAACTAGATATGTAAATCAATAACGCATTTTCCATTTTTTTCATCAAAAACATATAATTTTCGAATAAGCAACGAGTTTAGTTCACGGCCGCGGCTGGACAAAGAAGGCCTCCCGTATTAAAGTAAAAGATAATAAAATTAAAAGGTTTCCAATTCAAAATTCAATTTTATACCTAACAGTTATTTTACAAAAATACACTACAACACAACAGACATGGTAAAATCAAAAAAAAAACAAGATTACCTAGAGCATAATTAGAATCGCCGCACTGTAGTGTGAAGTCAAATAGGACTCGGGACTCAGCTAAGGGAGGTTATAGGTTTTAGCTTTTGAATTGTCATCTCGAATGAAACTTAATGTCTAGTCTTACGAGAATTGCGGCCTGACCGAGTACCGGGTTGGTACAAGCACGTGCATGATATGGTGCCAGGTCTCTGGGTCACTAACGTAACCATCCGCTAATTAGCGAATTGTTTACGTACTGCCCGCGATAAACAAATGAAAAGCTGAAGTAGTTAACGTTCGATAGGTTCCGTAAAATTAAATAGTTACATAAGTTGTTTTCATGTGTGTTGTTAAACTTTTTACTATAAACTACTAGATTTTTTCCTTGACCTAGTCCGGAAAGAACTTTACTAACGCTGTTGCTTTGACACTGTCCAAATTTACGTGGAACGTTTAATAAGGCGTGTGTGTCCGTGTTTACGTCATGGCTATATACTAGGTACGAATGGTAAGAGTATGAAGAATCTGCTTCAAACTTACGTCGATCAATTAAAACGTTGAACCGTAAAGACAAAACAATACACTTCTGCATGTAGGTTTAATTTATTAGTAAAACTTGTGTTTTTAGGATTCCTTACCTCAAAAGGAAAAACGGAAACCTTATGGGATCACTCGAGTGTCTGTCTGTCCAGTCGTTTGTCACAGCCATTTGGTCCGAAACTACTCTGTCAAGTTTGGCCCCAAAAGGCGAAGCAGCTACAAAGCTAAAAAATAATTTTGTATGCCGGTGGGTTTGTTTGTACAGCAACAATCAAAACTAACTATTAAAGGGCATGGACGGTTGATGAAATCCCTAAAATTGATAACTATTTACTGTTTTTACTTATCTAGTTACTTCCTATCAGCCCTAATCTATTACGATTTGCGTACCGACTGACCAAAGTTCAATATAAACACGCACTCATATTTAGGTATAAATATTCGGCAAGGGCTCAAAAAAACCGTTAGGTACTTAAATTTGCTGCGATGGACGAGCTATATGCATGTTAGAATGCTCGCCGAAATGAGCGTTCCGTTTGGGTGTTAGAAATGAACAACCAATCGGAACGTATATTTCGCCGAGCATTCTAGCGAATCTGCGCAAGTCTATAAGTACCGTAAGAGGAAATGGGACCTGAGAAAGAGATGAAGTAAAATGAGAATTTAGAACCTATTTAAATTAAATACTTTTTAATAAATAGTGGCCAACTGCACAGTAGTGTAACTATATTACCGAGGCCCGTGGCAAATTCATCGGATAGGGCCCTCCCTTAACATAAAAAACCGGGCAAGTGCATGTCTGACCATGCTCAGTGTAGGGTTCCGAAGCCGTTAATACACAAAAACTATCTCAAAAAACCACAAGTATGAAGTAAAACGCAATTTAAAGTTATTTTGTGCTGTCTTAGGTAATTTTAGTAGGTATTAACACTTTAGTCACCTGTATCTCAGGAATCAATCAAGTCTACTTAGTCATCATAGTTTTCCTTTAAAATTCATTATATGTGCTTTCATTTAAGATATTTTTCAGATTTTAAGTATTTGTAGTTTTGGCTGTAGGGGCGGGGACACTTGACTCTAACAAAAATTAGCGCTTTAAAGCTAAATATTTCATAAACGGATCCCTCAATCGAAATATTGTTTTTACAATCCCGTAATATTTTTGAAAGACCTATCCAAAAACACCCAACACTATGGGATAGAAGAGAAAAAAAATTACATCACCACGTTAAGTGTAGGGGAGGTACAGTACTTTTTTTTTTCTAGATTTTATTTTGCCTCTTTGTTGGCGTAACTAATTATGTATATTCATGCCAAATTCAGCTTACTAACTATAAGCTAGGGTTCCTAGTTTGACTACGGCACCCTAAAAAGGAAAACTGGTCAAGTGCGAGTCGGACTCTTGCACCGAGAGTTCCGTATCGCCGCACGTTGGCAATAATAGCACGTCCAAAAGCGCTGTAAACAAAAACTATGCGTACGATGATGCAAACGTTTCTGTTTTCTATCGACTCGAAATGTGGAGGAGGTGACAACGCTGAGGTGACACGCTGACAACGCATTCCGTCATGAGCTTATGTCAATCCTATACATTTAGTCAATTTTCGAAAATCGCTAACTTAGCGTTATGCTTAACTAAGCCCCAAGACCAACAAAACGTCCATCGCAATCAAACCATGCCCACAAAGACGTTTGCGTCAAGCAAGCCAGGTCATCGACCGATTGCACGATTCGTGATAAACACATTGATACCGGCTAGTGACGACTGATACCTTATCTTGCTTATTATTCATTTGCTAGAGAATAATAAGTAGCGTCTCGAGTAGGCTGGGCATAAATAGGAATTCTAGAAGTGTTAATGAGGCGTTTGGCGGTTATTCCCTCCGTTATCTAGCAGTAATATCTGCCCGCGACTTCATTCACGTAGATTTCGATTATCGATATTCCCTCGGGAACTTTTAAATTTTCCGGGATGAAAAATAGCCTACCTAGAATATAATCCAGAGTATACTTAAGCTATCTCCATTTTAAATTTCATCTAAGTCCGTCTAGTCGTTGCAGAGTGCAGGAGTAACAAACAAACACAGAAGCTTTACTTTTACGCATTTGTAATATTAGTAGGATAATATATAATAACGAAGACTCTAGAGTTATCACAGCACTGCATCGCTCTAATGTTCATGTTTTATCTAGGTTTGCAGTTGCACTAATAGAAAACGTCATTTCGCGCCCCGGCATGCCCTTTCCATTCATTATTTATGACGTAATAAGAATAATGCAATACCTACTTGCACCCACTACAGTGGTTTGTCATGCGTGGGTTTATTGAGAAACTTTGATCTAACGATTGATTATGGTAGTTAGATCACAATGTTATTTTACTACGCTGGGGCTAAACAGTTCATAGAGAACATCCAAGTCAATCAAGACTTTGGAACAAATATTCATACATGTACGACACTCATTTCATAGAACATATAACTTCGCTGAATTTTCATTTCATCGACAGGCTTTTCAGCCCGATTTACATTCGTCAAGGACAGTGGATAGAGGACAAGTGACAGTTCTGACAGTGGACAGTACGATAGTGTAAACCGATCGGACAGTGGCGAGTTAAGTTGCCTTTCCAGTGGATCCAAATATCGCTTTCTATTTTTCCACTCCACTGTCCTTGGCACTGTACTTGCCACTGTCCTTGACCAATGTAAATCGGGCTTTCTAGGCGCAGGAGATCATTTTTTTGTGATAGTGACAAGTCTAACCCAACGTTAGTAATTAATATTTAAGATAGTCGGAAAACAACAAGGCTTCAGCAGAAAATAGCTTTCGACAAAATAATAATTCGGTGAAATTAAGTATACGTAATATGAAATGAGTGTCGGTAAAACAAGCTTAGGGGACACCATATTCACTCATGTATGGCGATCGAACCGGGACCGCGAGTTTTTAAAGCAGGGCGTTACCAACTAAGCTAACTGAGTCGTCAATGTAACTTGTAACTAAGGCTTGGACCAAATGATGAAAATACCTCTAAAAACGAGTTCCTTACGTTACTCTATTAGAAATCTAATACTATTTTTACTATTTATAACTCCAATACCAATTCCAATTTGACATGTTATATATTATTTTAAAATGTAATAAACACAATGATTAGAAAAAACACATATTTTCAAAATTGTTTCGAGAAAAAAACTCTTTTATTTTGTCGTTTTTATCTTGTACTTTTGGTTTTCTAAGGTTTTCCTGTTAGCGATTAACCATCAAATGGACCGTTTGAGCGCCAACGACGCCTAATGTGGTCACAAGTTTTCGTGCCCACAACGCCACTGACGACTATAGATATTCTTAGTTGTTGATGCATTCATCAACATAAAGCAATCTTCATGCTAGGAACAAATGGCTGTTGCGCACACTATGTGCCTTATTAGGATGGGCTTGGCACCAAGACAGTAATAGCGCCCTGCTCTATTTCTCAACAGTAATTATTAAATTGATTTGATTGATGATTTATTTCTCAACAAAAAGTTTTTTTTTCATGACTCCCAGGATAGATCTTGAAGCGCTTAAGCTTAAGGAACATAATGCACTAAGTTGTGTTCATTCTGGGCAGCACTTGGTTCAACTTCCATACAATCTCCTTTACATGCCAACTTATGTTAAAACTACCTTGAGCGCCATCAACCCAGTTATCGTCGTAAATGTTTTCAAGTGCAGTTTTATCGTTTTATTTTGATTGTTGTTTTTAATTTTACGACAATATCGTTTAACCTTCACATTATTCAATACTTTTATAAGCTCCAAGGTTATTACTAGGTCGAGATAAAATAATCGTAGGCACTCTTAAGATGTAGGTCTTTGTTGAGCGCATCAATTGTAATGTAATTTACAGCTTTAATTTGTAAATAACGAACGGGTCCGCGCTACTCGTTAAAGATGGGTAAATACCGCGCGGGTGTCAATAATGAAAATGAAAACAAATACGTATGTTTATTCTTATTAACGTAAAAATTTACAAAGCTAAACAGCGGCTCTGGGGACTGAGCTAGGATACCCCGTGTTACAGATCCCAGTTGAGTATAAAACAAGAGGATAAAATACAATAAATAAATCAACAATTTACTATCTTGCTGATTAAACTTAAAAAATACGGGTCTATATTTGTTTGAAATCATATTTTTTAGTTATAATGTTGGTCGGTCATAATTATCGCAAGTCAAGACTTATTTTTTCAAGAAACTGTTGCTTTTTCAGAACTTTTATGAATCAAACCTAACCTAACCTAACCTTGTATACACGTAAGATTTTTGAGAATATCTGAAAAGTGTACGGTTCCAGCGATATAAAAATTATGACTACCAATTATTATGTCAACAAAAGTATGACCAAAAATAAAATTATGAGAAAGAATGGGCCCCCTAAAACTACACTTAAAAATTAAATTATTCTAACTTAAGGGCCTAAACAACTTTAATTATGTTAGGTGCGTGCGTGTGAGTAGATCTGCTAAGCATAAAGATAAGGAACTTGTCTTACATTAAAATGATTATAATATTTTTTTCACAACAGCATACTGCATATCCTTCCTACTGACAGTAGTTTCTCGGCACCTGAGGGCTCAGGATAAGATGCACTACGCTAACTAACGTTTCTATTCGATTCGTTTTTAAACCAATCGCGTCACTGGTAGTCCACGTAACTTTTCGTATCACGACATCTTCCGGTGACGTGATTGGTTTAAAAACGAATCGAATAGAAACGTTAGTGAGCGTAGTGCATCTTGTGTGAGGGCCCTGTGTAGTCTTGCCGCAATCACAAAGTTAGGAGACGTTTAGAGGGAGGTCCTAGCTACACTATAATTGGTAGACTCGTGTCCTTGCGTGAACACCGACTAACGATACGGTAGGTACGCGGTATCCGGTACCCGGGGCAGAAACACAGGACATGTCCTTGTAACACCGACACGCATACTCCGATTAACTATAACTGTCACCTTTATGATATTTTATTTTATTTGTGTGCGTTGGTTGTTGTGATTCTTTTCTCTCTTTTTAGACGAAACCTGCTAACGAACCACGTCTATGAACAGGCAGTATATTTTGAGTTAGAAGGGTTCTTAACGACTTGATTTTTAGGGTTCCGTAGCCAAATGGCAAAAAACGGAACCCTTATGGATTCGTCATGTCTGTCTGTCTGTCTGTCCGTCCGTATGTCACAGCCACTTTTTTCCGAAACTATAAGAACTATACTGTTGAAACTTGGTAAGTAGATGTATTCTGTGAACCGCATTAAGATTTTTACACAAAGATAGAAAAACAAAACAATAAATTTTGGGGGTTCCCCATACTTAGAACAGAAACTCAAATTTTTTTTTTCATCAAACCCATACGTGTGGTATCTATGGATAGGTCTTCAAAAATGATATTGAGGTTTTTAATATAATTTTTTTCTAAACTGAATAGTTTGCGCGAGAGACACTTCCAAAGTGGAAGAATGATAAAACTAAAAAAAAGATATGATGTACATTACCATGCAAACTTCCACCGAAAATTGGTTTGAACGAGATCTAGTTAGTAGTTTTTTTAATAGGTACGTCATAAATCGTAAACCGCAATTTACCTTTCACTTTACCTTCACCATTTGACCGACTCGCACTTGGCCGCTTTTTTGATATTGCTCATAGTTCAAACCTAACCTATGTATGGCAATAAAATAATGAATTAAATACCTAGAAGAATTTCTTTCCCTCCTTTAATGTAAAATAACTAGAATAACATAGATAGCCTTCGGACATTGAAATTCGGACGATATCGTCATAGTATAAATACTGTGATATCGTGGCCCCACGATAAAAGAGCACTACTTGGCAGCAGGATAAGGAAGGATTTCTCTCTTTGCCGGTTGGTTCCGCGCCCGTTATTGGGCCGATGCTCTCATTTGTCGCAAAACTTGATTATTGTCTTCTAACTCAAAACATTATAGTTCAAAACTTCAACAAACCTCGTGTACTTGCTTATATTACGACTTCTAATGACAATAAGTTTGACATTTCTTTAGGAATAACTGCTTTCTGTCACCAAGGGCTCTATTTTACTCGGAAAAACCATATTGCTTTTGACTTGTTATCGTTTTGTTTTAAACTCAGCCGCCATTAGTGTCAAGTAAAAAAGAGCTATCATAACGTTGACAATGGAATGGTGGAATATCATCCGGATTAAACAATAATTTCGTGCTGTACAATAGGTAAAATAAGCTTTTTTGAAGAGTAAATCGTAAGTATACCTCTAGTGTGTTGGAATTATACATCCAACATAGTTATAGCTCAACCCAATGATGTATAAAGTTCCCAGGAAACTATGTTTATGCGTTTATACCCCGCGCACTGCGTGTTTAGCAATAACTGGGTCACTGTCTAACGTCGTCTTTAATGATAGGGAATGCAGAAAAACTGATATGGAAACGCTGAACATGATTAGCTGATAATTTGGCATTTATGAGTAATTTATTTTTTAAACTAATCTAGGAATAACTACTTTATTATACATATAGATAACACCCCTGATCAAATGGCAACCCCTTCCTTCAGAGCTGATTATCTCTAAAACTTTAATGAAACGTACCTAAAAAATCATCCCGATTAAATTTAACGGTCTATCCATTTGTGCGCTATGATGTCACAGACAGACACACAGATGTACAGACACAGATGTCGAGACACACAATGTGCAGACAAACGGATGTACAGACACACAGATGTACAGACACACATATTTACAGACACGCAGATGTACAGACACACAGATGTACAGACACATAGATGTACAGACGCACAGATACACACGTTAAACTTATAACTCGTACGTTGGTTTGTTATTAACTGAAATTACTTTCTTCTGTCAATTATGCCACAGGGTAAAAATACGAAAACCCGTGTGAGTTTTGAAATTATTCATGTTAATCACAACATTAGGTACAATGTGTTTTTACCCAACTGCGGCGAAGCCAAAAAGGAGGGTTATATGTATGTTTGACCTGTATGTATCTATGTCCATTCCTATGTCCCCTGGTAACTACTCAACGAGTCAACTGATTTTGATAAAGGATACGTCAATAGATTCGACTTGATGGCGCGAGTGTCACTTGGTACAGACAATTCTTAAAAACATGATTTTATGTGTCTATACAGGGTGACTGCGGGGTCGACGTGATTCTAACTTAATTTTCCCAACTCAGTAAATGATTGAGATTCTATTAGTATCGTGGTTTTTGAAACAATTAAAGTTTAGTTTTTTATAAAAATAATATTATGTTTCCCTATTAATATTTAAATTATGGTCACCTAACATTTGCATGTTAAAACCTATTTGAAAATCAACCGATCAGACCAGTAAGAAATTGAGAATGTAGGGTGGCCATGATCCTGAATAAAAATATTTCATTTAATGTTTATTTAAATAGAAAACAAAATAGTTGTGTTAACGCTTTTATGGTAGTTTATGTGGCTGGTGCATAATAAGAGGCATTAAAGCACGAGTGTGGTTTTATGAAACGAGCCGAAGGCGAGTTTCATAATAAGATCATACATAACTTTATCTACATGCATATCATAAGTTTTCTATAATATGTTCAGATATGGCCTGTATTTTTATTAAGTAAGTGTTACTGTTAACTTGTTTGTAGTACCAAAGCTTAAAAAAAAAAAAAAAAAAAAAATGTTTATTTATAATGTACAGTCAACATCAAATATATAGGCACAGTAAAACTTTCAAAAAGATGTAAACACGACTCTGCTGCGAGGGAATAAGGGTGTATATATATTTCTGCCGTGTTGGTGCCGGTGCCGGTCGAGAATAGCACCACCCCATCTCTTCCCGTGGGTGTCGTACGAGGCGACTAAGGGATAAACCGGAGGATGGGCAGCAGCGTCTTCCGCGGACTACATGGTATAACTGCGGTCGCCAACCCGCCTGCAAAGCGTGGCGACTACGGCATTTTCCCCCCAACGGTTCTAGATCAAAAGCCTTAATTAAGTATGAATTTAAAACTACAGCCCAGACTCCTAGTCCCCGGCGGCCCCGCTATTCCTGGCTCCGGTAGCGGCTATGGTAACGGCGGGGCAGGGGGTGCTTTAGGTAATCTCCGGCAAAGACCCGGCTACCAGAAACGACGACCTTTGGCCCTGGCAACATACAACTGCCGAACATTGCGGACCGACGAAAAGTTGCTGGAACTGGAGGAGGATTTGAGCAGGTTACGATGGGGAATCATAGGGTTGTCAGAAGTCCGTAGAGAGGGGGAGGACATGATAACCCTGAAGTCCGGTAACTTGCTCTATTTCCGGGAGGGCGACCACCAGTCCCAGGGAGGTGTCGGGTTTATCGTCCACAAGTCCCTCGTGAACAACGTGGTGAAGATCGAGAGCGTGTCGAGCAGGGTAGCGTGCCTTGTACTCAGAATGACCCAACGATATTCGTTGAAGGTCATACAGGTATATGCGCCGACCTCGACACACTCCGACGATGAGGTGGAGGCTATGTATGAGGATGTTTTCAGAGCCATGCATAGCTCCAAAACTCACTTCACGGTTGTTATGGGGGACTTCAACGCAAAGCTGGGTAAACGAGACGGTGAAGAGCAGAGAGTGGGGAATTTTGGAGTGGGGCATAGGAATCACCGGGGCCACCTACTGGCCAGTTTTATGGAGAAGGAGGGACTCTATATGATGAACTCCTTTTTCAGGAAACGTGAGCATAGGAAGTGGACCTGGATGAGTCCTGATGGTGTAACGAGGAATGAGATAGACTTTATCATGTCGACGAAAAAGCACATATTCAATGATGTCTCCGTGATCAGTGCGGTTAAAACCGGGAGTGATCACCGTATGGTACGAGGCTCATTGAATATCCAGTTCAAGCTTGAAAGGTCTAGACTGATGAAGTTTACGCTCCGCCCGGCACCCGCTCAGCTCCAAAACCCCGAGAGCTTTCAGCTCGAACTTCAAAACCGTTTCGAGTACCTAGGTAGCGACGTGGACGATTACAACGACGGGTTCGTGGAAGCTGTCCAAACGGTCGGGTCTAAGTTCTTCAAGATCCGCCGTACAAAAACCAAGAAGCTCTCGGACTCCACCCTTAGGCTCATGGAGGTGAGGCGTGAAATGATTCTGCAGTCCTCTGGTGACGCTTGTCGCTATCGGCAGCTCAACAGACAGATCTCGAAGTCTCTGAAACGTGATATACGCCGATTCAATACTAAAAGTATTGAAGAGGCTATTGAGCGTAACAGGGGCTCTAAGGTGTTTGCCAGGGATCTGTCTGTTGGCCAAAGCCAACTGATGAAGCTGAAGACCGACGACGGCAGAGTCATTCCATCCAAACCTGAGCTATTGGCGGAAGTTGAGAAGTTTTATGGACAGCTGTACACGACAACCCGAACACCCGTCGAAAATCGACCTAAAGACCCGAGGGCTAGATTAACCCGACACTATACCGAAGATCTCCCCGACGTCAGCCTGTACGAGATTAGTATGGCCCTCAAACAGCTTAAGAATGGCAAAGCCCCAGGTGAGGATGGAATTACAGCCGAACTCCTGAAGGCGGGTGGTAAACCCACCCTTAGGGCCCTTCAGACGCTGTTCAGCTCCGTCCTCCACGAAGGGAGAACGCCGAAAGCATGGAACAGAAGTGTGATGGTTCTCTTCTTCAAGAAAGGTGATAAAACTTTGTTGAAGAACTATAGACCCATCTCACTTCTGAGCCATGTTTACAAGCTGTTTTCGAGGGTTATCACAAATCGTCTCGCGCGCAGGTTTGACGATTTTCAGCCTCCCGAACAAGCCGGTTTCCGAAAAGGCTATAGTACCGTAGACCACATACATGCGTTGCGGCAGGTTATACAGAAGATCGAAGAGTATAACCTCCCCCTTTGCCTTGCATTTGTGGACTACGAGAAAGCCTTCGATTCGATCGAGACCTGGGTGCCAAGTTGACTACCGATATATCGAAGTGTTAAAGTGTCTGTACGAAAACGCCACTATGTCCGTCCGACTACAGGACCAGAGCACGAAGCCTATTCCTCTGCAGCGGGGAGTCAGACAAGGAGATGTGATCTCTCCGAAGCTGTTCACCGCTGCATTGGAGGATGCTTTTAAGGTTCTGGACTGGAAAGGACGAGGCATCAACATAAATGGCGAGTACATCACTCACCTTCGATTCGCTGACGATATCGTAGTCATGGCTGACTACGATATCGGATGGAGACCATGGAGGACCTCAGTGCAATGCTCGCTGACCTCAGTGGAGTTTCCGACCGAGTTGGCTTGAGGATGGACATGGACAAGACGAAAGTCATGTCCAACGTCCATGTCGCGCCAACTCCCGTGATAGTCGGAGGCTCTGCGCTCGAAGTTGTTGACGACTATATTTACCTGGGACAAACGGTCCAGTTAGGTAGGTCCAACTTTGAGAAAGAGGTCACTCGTCGAATCCGACTCGGATGGGCAGCGTTCGGGAAGCTTCGTAGCACCTTTTCGTCCAAATTACCGCAGTGTCTGAAGTCAAAAGTCTTTGACCAGTGTGTGTTGCCAGTGATGACTTACGGATCTGAGACGTGGGCGCTAACAATGGGCCTTATAAGTAAGCTCAAAGTCACTCAGAGGGCTATGGAGAGGGCTATGCTCGGGGTTTCTCTGCGTGATAGAATCAGAAATGATGATATCCGCAGTAGAACTAAGGTTACCGACATAGCCCGAAGAATAGCCAAACTTAAGTGGCAGTGGGCGGGGCACATTGCTCGCAGGACTGATGGCCGATGGGGTCAGAAGGTTCTTGAGTGGCGTCCGCGGACCGGGAGACGAGCTGTAGGTAGGCCTCCAACAAGATGGAGTGACGACCTTGTAAAGATCGCGGGAACGCGGTGGATGCGAAAAGCACAAGATCGGTCTGAGTGGAGAGCCTTGGGGGAGGCCTACGTCCGGCAGTGGACGTCTTTCGGCTGACATGATGATGATGATGATGATGATATATTTCTGAAACCTTGTTAACGTATATGTATATATTTATGACGCTGACCGTACAGATATGGCTTGCATTTTCAAGTTAGTGGTGTGGCACAGTATTACCGATACTTTAATGTTTAGGGAACGACACTTTAATGTAAACATTACGATGCACTATACTTTAATGTAAACATTAAGATGCAACCACAGATACAGGTTTCTTAATAGGCGAAATGCTTATCGCTTCTGAACATATTGTAGGGAAGTTATGATATGGATGTAGATAAAATCTATTACGTTATGTTCCTAATGGTGTAGTGAGTTTTAGTTTACTTTGTTGCTACACGGCTTTGTTGTATATGTTAAAAATATTAAATTTTTAACGTATATCGACGACAGTATCAAAAAATGCAGTCTGGTTTTTAGAGCTAGCTTTTTATTTATTTATTTGAAATTGTCGAAAGGGCTTTGTTTTAACACATTCAACAAAGTGTCTATAATTTGCTATTAAACGTTACCTACTTATACAAATACATCAACACAACAACACATATTTTTCTTTGTTAAACCAATAAGTATATTGATAGGAAAAGAG
Organism: Acleris literana; assembly: GCA_946894065.1. NCBI lineage: Eukaryota > Metazoa > Arthropoda > Insecta > Lepidoptera > Tortricidae > Acleris > Acleris literana. The sequence goes on from OX335669.1 coordinate 19,061,874, forward strand.
TTATCGTAAGTTTGATTCCCACTAAACCGGCTCATGAACTAATTTTCCAAAACACAAGTTACCGCAAGTTCTGGCAGCAAGTTCCCAAGTGGCGAAGTTCGACTCATTAGCGTCTAACTTGCCCCTTAATAGATAACAACTTGACAACGATCGTTTTTTTCGCAACGATTAGCCCAAGCGGTTCGCAAAGTTGGAGTGTAGTACGACTACTCTTTTATTGATTAACAAAAAAGGCCAAACATTAATAATTCTAAAAACTTAGGTGAGACTCCCGATTCACTCGTAATATAGGGAAAAAAACTTAAGTAAAGTTGCATGTAGTTCTATACAAAATTAATATAGAATTTACGTCAAATTTACAAATATAGAATGTCAACCGGTCTACACATATACATATAGACCGATTCACCTTCAATAGATTACTACTAGCGTTGAAAATTCCGGAAAAAATGTAATGTTTTTTTCCTTGAGTTTTTGAAATTTTAGTTTTTTCCGTTTTTTGGGGTTTTTTAGGAAAAATAACGAATGAACAATGACAATTTATTCATAGTCAATCGCTGTCACCCTCCTCGCCACCACTTTTTTAACTCTTACCTGCCGCGCTTCAGCTCTCAAAACGACCTTCGGGTCTTTATTTCTCTCCTACTCGCTCTCATACGCTCTTAGGCCGGGATTACACCTGTAAGTTATTACGTAAGTTTTAAACCAAGCCATATGCAAGAGAAAGATGCAGATATTTGCCACTTACTCTTACCCATAGTTGCGTCTCAGAACTTACGTACAGGTGTAATCGAGGCCTCATGCGAGTCTACCCGACTTTATACGAACCTGAAAGAATTTATAGAACTGAGCTATCGCACTATGCCTGAAAATTTGGTTTGGCAACTAAGTAACAACTTCAAAATGTAAACGGCACGACAACCGTTTAAGATCAAAATTAATAGAATCAATGAAAATGTTTGAAAAGTACTGAAAAGTTGGTAAAAAAATGCTACTAAGTTTATCAGTATTTTTTGCAAAAATACATCATTAACATTAATACATTACCTACTTACAAGATTGTTTTTATGACTACTAACTAAACGATTGTTTTGAAGATAAAACTATGACAACCACCGTCTCTCACCTACCTACTTGCAGTGCCCAAAAGGGTTTCGTATGCTTAACTTGCCTATTTGTTTGTAATAGTTTGTAGGTAACATATGATTTTAATGCAATATGGATATGAATATGAATATGAACTATAGCCTAAAACTATGTGAGTTGCGTCATCAACCCCGCGCGACGTGAAGTGAATTGTACTTAGTAGACTAAAAAACTTGTAAGTACATTCTTTACAATACAAAAACCACTTGTGCACCGCCCCAGCTCACACGTTGCAAAGAGAGAAAGTGGAGAGAACACACATCACTGCCTCATGGGTATAGTCACAATCTATAATTATTGAGCTCCTATGCGAAATAAGCCAATGATTAATTTTGACGTTATTATTTATCATGATTAGACGTTGTTATTATGACAGGGTTCTATGGTGGCTCAACAGTCAACGTTGTCGACAGTACCAAACGTATATTTTATTGTGCTGTAGATGTAGAAATCAAAATGATATTGCGTAAAGACAAATAGTGATAGTAACTTAACCTTTGCCCTTTCTTTATCTCCTTTCGGCATTGAGGCGCTTATCTTTGCAAACAAAAGAAAGTAGGTACGCTACGTGCGTACGAACTTGGCCGTTATAACCTAAAAAGTACATCTGTGCGTCATGCGATTACGACGTATTGTGGCGAATGGGCCCGACAACTCGATGCTTTCAAAATAAGTTCATGAATAGGAATCGTTCGTTACCAAGCCGTATTTCCGAGGTTCGTGACAGGCTCGCATGTCATCCCGCGAACTTCCCGCTCGTAAATAATCGTTTTATGTCACGTGTCTAAACGGCCATCTTGGTTCACCAGTCAATTTTAACAAAGATACTTTTTACCGTTATAATCAACAATCTCAGAATTAGATACCCTGCTCTTGGGGTATAAAGCTCAGAGTCCTTTGGCCACGTTTTGTGCTGGCAAAATTTCGTGGGTACGCTTTATAAAAATGGGAGTGCTTGTCTTCATATCGATTGTGCCAACTGGTGCTTCCCCCCGATCTCGATTCGTCTGCAATTGGTTCGAATCGAGTGATTGCCTACTTGAATTGTATAGTAAGGCTGTTATTTGTACCACGAATTGAAACTTCAGCTGTTGCGGCTATCCATTCAAGTTTCTTTTGTTGTTTTACTAACTATCGGGTGCTATGGATTTATGACTTTGTGTTGTCTACGTATCAATAGTCGTATCGCGTCGAAAAATGTATAACACTGGTAATTTGTGGCTTGGTTGACGGTACATTAAAATGGAGTTCTCAATTTGAGTGTTATGTTATCTGTCATAAGTCGTAGTCTTAACTAATACGAACTGTGTAGTTATCCAGACATTTGACAATATGTCTTGAAACTAGCATTGCTATTTTTTTACTACTTATAATAAATGATGTTCATCTTAATCTTGGATAAAAACATTACATTGGTAATGCTACGCCGTAGAGCCCGTAGCATCACCTACGAGATTTCTTGCAGTGGGTTAGGACAGCCATCGGTGAGGTAATTTGGCACAAACAGGGATGTTCTTCTAGTATCTAGTCTCAAGGTGTCATATTATTTGGCAATTCAACCAGCAGCAAAAAACATATTTACATCTTCAATTTATTCTGATAAATACTTAAATTAATTATCTATCTAACTCAAAAACAAGAAACTTCTGTTTGTTTCGCCGTAGTCTGGTACCAAAATGGGTGCTAAAACTTAAACTGTATTACAACTATTACATAGTTGTAATACACTCGTACTCAGTGCCATGAGTCTACGCAGCGCCATGACGCTCAAACTAAACAAACTTGATTACCAGTAAATAACCTCATGCAAATTGTACTGAGGAAATTAGTTTCCGGAACTAGGTTACGAATATTTATAAAAGATACGCACGTTGTTTTTTCATAAAATTGCTTAATATTGTTTCTGGTAGGTACTTTGTTAATTTTATTAGATCCGACACGCACAGGGTTGTCAGGTTGGACTTTACAGAAGCGCGTCGAGGTAAACCTATGCGTTATAGTCCACAAGACAAAAAACTCTTTAATCGAACAATAGGGAATATGCACGTTTTTTTTTACAGCTTCAATAAAAGTTGATTCATGTAATAAACCGGTGAGAAAAACATTTTTTGAATAACTATAGGCTCGTAACTATACTACGAACAGGGAGTTTTTTGTGAGTGGGACTTTGAATCTACCGTCAAGGCAATAAAGATCAATTATGTTTGTTTGATAATGCCATTTTCAGTTTATGAATATAGGAAAATAAATCTTATTCTTACTGCAACACAGTTCAAATTAAATTGCCTTGATTATGTACATCCTATTGCACACTGGGCCTTACGAGGATAAAAATAACCAAGATATAAGCCAACAAAGATTTGTTCCTATCTCTTTCTAGCAAAACAGAATTTTACGTGGAGTTTATGACAGTGGAAAGGTAAAATGCTTAAGCGCCACTTTGGCCGAAAATGAGTTATATTTATATACAGTATAATTTCTTTTTTTTTTCTGCGCCGATCTGTTTAGGATCCACGTCGATCGGAGCACTTTTTTGGCGCTTAAGCAGGCTAATTTTTCACGTCTTTTTGTGAACGTGACAACTAAAGCGACGTTTATTTTGATGTGTTGAAGCATGTTAGTCATTTAACCTTAGGGAAAATTTTGGTATGCAAACGTATTAGTTTTTTTTTATTCTTATCTTTAGTCGAGTTATTACTGTTAGCAATTTCAAATTATTGTGATACATTTTTTTTTTCGTATTAGCATTTTTATCTCCATGCAATAATTTACTATTTGGCGCTTAAGCAAAAATGCTATTCCACGTTTTTAAAGAAAAATGTGTTAAAGCACAATCTAGGTCATCTCAATCTGTAGAATTAGGATGTTAGTAGAATATAAAATAAAAAAAAAACTATTTACTTGGATTTAGTGAAAGTAGACATATTTCATTTTAGACTGTTACACTGCTTAAGTCTTATTTCGGATTCAGTTACTTATAAAAATATGGGTGTTCATTACTAGTAAGAAAAAACTCGAAAAACATTTAAGAAAATACAAACTTCGCTCGAGTGTAAGCTCCCGTTTATCGCATAGAACCTGTTGAATCGGGACACTCAGTCCATGATGACGACGAGCGCGACAGTGATGATGTATATAATAAGTAAGTGCATATCTTGTGAACTTTGCGATGTCAAGCATCTCGTGTGATAATAATAATACGTATGTGGCCACAGCAGCAGCTAGTAGCGAGCTGTTGGACCCGAGGGAAGGTCCTGTTCCTCACCTCACGCTTGCCTTCACCGGCCGGTTGGAGTGTAAGATGACGAGGAATAGACTCTCACCTCTGGCTATCTTTTATTAGCGGGTCAGAGTTGAGTCGCAAGAGCTATATATGCTCGAAGGGCGGATGTTGCATAAGTGGTGAGGGGGCAACTTATCGTCGTTTAAAGTCCAGATGCACCTTTTCAACCTTATCAACCCCTCTGGAACTATTGCCTGTCTGGTATTACGTATTAAGGCTATTTTAGGAGACCCATTCCATTGACTTGGCGAGTCACTGTCTGTCATTTCAACCAAAGTAATTAGCATTGGCGTTATAGGTTTATCAATAGCCTAGTTCACCAGTCCATCTCATTTAGTCTTACACTAGCTGGTGACTGCCCGTGGGAGTATACATCTATAGTGTGAACTCAGGGACAAATGCCAGTTATTGTCCCATCACTTTACTAAATTAATGTTGACTAAAGCCTTGACCTTCAAATCTCGAATATTTACTTGCTATAATCGAACCAACATAGCGAGTGGTTGTGGAAGGCGGAGGGCAATCCCCGCATTGAAACGGAGATAGGAGGGCAAGGCTCGCCATGAAAAATGAACATTACCAATTTTTTTTGTAAGTTAGGTAGGTTTTTTAATATTATTTTGTTCTTCAGAGCACGAAATAGGAGCCGAAAGCCAAAAGGGCCTCGTCAAACACAAATATATAAAGAAAATAATAAATATATGAGTGAGGTTTCATATTATCACTTTTAACCATATTCATTATAGTGTGAAAATTGGCATTTGTTTGAGTTTTAGGTTTAAACGATTAAACATTGTGAATATTATAAAAAATAATGATAAAGGTTGTAATTTTATTGTATTATGAATATAAGACATATTAAAATTATAATTTCTAAAAGTTTTAGAACATAGCTTTTGTAACAAAAATTATAGCAAGTGATTTAAAAACATATGACTATTTACAATATAATTCTATGTTATTTGAATTTATAGCAAATATGTTAGATCCTATTTTGAATGGTTCCAGGTAGACTGGTAATTCAGGCTGGTATAACTTAGATACCTAGTGAACTGTTAATAATTATTCTTATAGTTAGCAGAAGGAATTCTATCGATTCAATAGATTTTTGATTATGTTTTAATTGCAATCTGCAAAAAAAATTATGAAAAGGTTATTTTTCAACCGACTACAAAAATTCGACACGTATCAGCAGGTCAATCAACTATTCTTTCTCACTAAAATTTTTCAAGTATCTAAAACTTCTATCAATAATAATGGTTTTATTTATGCAGCTATAAACTTTTCCGGGTTCTTTAAAAGGTCATTGTATAGAACCCATTATGTTAGGTTAGGTTTATGTTATAACAATCCCGAAAAGTTTACGATTTCAGATAAAACACCATTTTATATTATGAACCATTATGTATCCCATTATTATTGAACTTTATATATTATGATACGTACCCGTTAAAAGACATTTTGGTTCTTCTCTTTCTTAAATGACGTCAAAGTCACTAAGTATTAATGTATTAGTTAGAATTTAAGCTTTTAGTAGTCCGTGTAGAAACAAAAATGCTCGCTTTAAACCATTTTATACTTGAATAATGAGTAAAATTAGGCAGTTAAGTGATATATAATTTATAAATAATAAATAATTAGTGACTTTAAATAAATTCACCATCCAAGATAACAGTAATTATCATTCGTTAGATTTTTTACTTTACCAATTTGTAGAAAGATGAAGTAATACAAGTAAATTTTGTATTTTCTAGACATAAAAAATATGTACCGTTAGTAATTTTTGTTAATAGTTAGTTGCGATTTAAGCATTTTTACCTGACTGACATTTTTGGAACTAGCTACACAATTATTGCTTAAGCGACATCTATCTCTGTAACTAGAAGAACTAGGTCAGAACTTGTTTCATAAATAAATAGCTGGCATATTCTAATTTATACATTTTGATTTTCATGGAAATAGTCGTAAAACTTTTTGAAACATGATTTTTTTTCTCAAAAAAAAAACTTTAAACCTCATTTCTGTAAAGTTTCCAATATGGCGCTTAAGCGTTTTTACGGCCGAACTGCCTTATGGCCGAACTGCTCGATGACGTCACCGGTGCACTTCAGATCTCTCTGTCTAATTAGGATTTTAAAATGCTGGTATCATCCGTATTTCTTGACCGATTTTAATTTTAATTTCACTTTTGGTGATCTCTTTTACGGTATTTTCGTATTTTGTTGAGAAATACGATTTAAAAAATCCATGCATATTCCCTATTGCCCTCGCCTGTGATATCCATGGACTTATTTCTCTAATAATGGGAGTGTCTATAAATATCCCAACATAGGCGAAATACACGTTCACATATGTTTTTGAAAACGACCCAATAATTTTAAAGATATAATTAGAATTATAGTCAGTGTTTCTCTATATAAGTAAGTTTATCGTTGCCTAGTACCCATTACCATAGTACCAGCCTAGGGCTCACTATAGTTGGGGACTAGGTCAATTTGTGTGAGATTGTTCACTGACTTTTTATTCAACTATGTCACAGTGACGTTATAACTTATAAATCAAATTATAAGAACCGTCAAACAAAATGTCACTGTGACACAGTTCTGTGGTCGGTCACGGTTCCATTTTGCCGATCACTGCACTATCATAATATGTATGCCGAAATACCCAATTCGTTAAGCCGTTTACACTCGTACGCATTTACCGAATAACTTTCACATGTATAATACTGCCCTCCTTATGAAAAGTGCAGTATCTCGATCAAAGCAGTTTTCGAGTAAAAGCGGTCAAATGATTGAGTTTTTACTTTACGCGTATCTCATAAACTATTTTAGTTACAGATATGAAACTTATATCAAAATAATCGTGAGCATGTACAGAATGGATATTTATTCATAAAATCTAAAAAGATATTAGTATGAAGTAAAATAACTTATAAATGCATTAATCGCTAGGTATACCTTTTATTTGAATGTGTCAATCCCTAACCATAACTGCAGTAAGTACTCGATTTGCTGCACTTATGATTAGGAAAAAGGTTTACTGCAGTGATTTCTACAGAATGATGAAAGGCGTTCCTAAACATAAACGCAGTATCTTCTATTTACACGCATTTCAAATGGTAAAAAAAGCAGGTTTGAAGAGGTTTTGTCCGTTCCTGGATTCGAAATGTATAAATGTAAAATAAACTTAGTCGCCAGACTTCATGGCTAAGACAGGGACGCGTTTTTTTTGTGACATCGTTTTCAAACACCATAGCCAAAATTTAATCTTTCCGGGACATTTTACCTGAAATTTTGATGTATTATATTGAATTGCATTAGATTAATTAATTTGAATTACTTATAAACAAAACATTTATTTTCATAAACAATTATTTTCAATTAAAATAAAATAAATAAATATCAGGGGACAACCTCACACAAATTAACCTCGTCTGACACTAAGCTTTAGGCTTGTACTATGGGTACTAGATAACGATAAACATACTTGTATAGAGAAATATAGACTTAAATACATAGAAAACATCCAAGACTCAGAAATGAATAATCGCGTTTATCACACAAATATCTGGGGTGTGTAAAGATTGGTATAAAAATAAATAATATAATTTCATTTGATATAATAATAATTGATATACATACATACATTGTCATGCATTAAATCACGCCTGTTTCCCAGAGGGGTAGGCAGAGACCACTTCTTTCCACCTGCTACGATCCTGACAAATAATATAATAATTGATATAATTTTAAAGGATATCATCACTCATTTTATATAAACATCATTTGGTATAAACATCATTTGATATAAAAATCGTATTGTATTATTTACCTAACCTAAACTATTTTTCCGGTAGCTCTTTGTTATGTGCAGGAGTCGCAATTCTAACCTAACCTAACCTACATTTCTGGTAGCACTTAGTTTTGAGCACGGGCAAGGGGTTCAAGGGCCAGTGTGTCCAGGCCCTAACGAACCTACCCAAGTGGCTGTACGAGTTACGCCACCCCGTCCCCCATTTATCCTTTAGCCTGAGTAAATTTTGTGGGGTACCTAGTAAATTTATGATTGTATCTCGTACAAAAATGGTTATTTCAACTGTACTTTAGATGAAATTATTTTATATCATAAGTTAATTATAGTAAATATGCATTATACTTAAAGTATTTTATACAAAATATTATTAGATCAAATGATCATTATATAAAATAATAATTAAATCATATTTAAATATATTAATTGATGTTATATGATTCAATAATTATATCAAATGAGCGTTATAGCGACTGATATTGTATGAAATATTTTTATATCTATCGTTACGCACCCAAATATCTGTCATCACCGGGATAAACAAGTTAGGGATTCAAAGATGAAGTTTTTTGTGATAGTGACTATAACACGGTTGTACAAATTCAGGTGTTTGTTTATACAGAACCAAAGGGAAAAATGTATGGAGGACTTAGTTTTGTCCTAAATATAAATGCAGTAACTCTGATATACTACACAAATTCTTAATAATGTTTACAAAATTATGATTATATTTCCTTAGCATAACCGCAGTAAAAGCCATTTTACTGCATTAATAACTATAGAACAACAACATTTAGCATTGTTCCTCCTAATCAAAAGTGCAGTAACTATACTACCTGCACTTATGACTAGGTGTACTCCATAATATTAAAGGAGGCTTTTCCTAATGATAAGTGAAGTAACTATAGATACTGCTCTTATGTTAAGCAATTACTAGAGTTGATATGAAACTATTTAAAAAACCTGTGCAGTATCTAAAGTTACTGCACTTATGTTTAGGAAACTATTCTTAGAATTCACAGTTACTGCACTCTTCGTTACCGAAAACTGATGATCCCGATTTTTCCGAGAAACATGTCAAAGAAGGAATTGTAGAGCTCGTTTTGCTGATTACGAATATGTATTCAACTCAATTCTGACAAAAATACGAGTTACTGCACTTTTCGTAAGGAGGGCAGAATATTAGTGGGGTTAGTACAAAGGAGTAGGATAAGTAGAATGTATATAGGATACTAGCTGTTGCCCGCGGCTCCCACCTCGTAAAAGTCGTTTATTGCCATACCCTTGAGAACTCTCCGATTTAGCGGAAAAAAAAGTATCCTACCGCCTTCGTAATTGTTCCAACGGTTTATACTTGAAAGCGTAACAGGCAGAGTAACTTTCACATTTATAATATTAGTATGGATGAGAAAGATAAGATTAAAACTGTCGACTCGAGCCCTCGATTAACTTCTCCCGCTTACCAAATCACAAAATGTTTCCCACTAGTTCACCTTGAACTGAAATTGCAAACGGAACCCTCACAAAGTGGTAGATACCTACAGCAACCTATCGTTAATTAAGAGGAGCAATGTTATCATAGGTCGGTTCCGGCTGATAAGGACACGGCATGGCATTAGCACGTGGTTAACAATGGGTTAACGTGACTAGTAAAGTGCTAGTATAAACTATCTGCACCTGAACTACCTTAGTATTATTTGTAGGCAGTAGTAAGCACGAGAGAAAAGAGAGACAACAACATAGAGGTAACACGCAGTCGTGTCGCGGGACGCTTAGTCATAATCTATTAGATTTCAAATAGAAGTAGAAAGTTTTAAAACGGTAGATGTGAAGCATTATGCTTAGCCAAATAATCAAACTAAGTGCACTACGGAATAAAATAATGTGGAAGGTAAAAGCAAGATGATCTGTAACGTTTCCGCGTGATGGACGAAATATGTGGGAAATGAAGGTGAAAGTTTTTTCGTCCGTGTTGACGGTTTGTAAAAGGTAACGGGATAACCATCTTCATTCCAATAGTCCGCCCTTCATTTGACAAATATAATAAATGTCGTGATTTCAAACCCTTTTTGAATCGAATCAACATAAAAAAATAGCACAAAAACGAATTCATTATGTTAGGTTCTCTGTGGTGAACATTGTTAAAATAAGGGTTTAGAAATATGTTTTATGTTAGTAGTGAATCGTGCGTTACCCAAAACGTTTACGTTGAATATGCGGAATTCAATCTTTTCAAATGGTTTCTTGAGCATAAGTTAAATAAAATTTATTTTACAACGTAGGTATATTTTTTGATAACTCAATAATGGTTAACTATCACAAGATCCAATTTCAGTTACGTACGAGTATATACAAACTTATTGTATGTCCGAGTTTTCATAAGTTAGAAAATACTATTTTCTGAAACCTTTTAACTTTTCTGGATTGTTATAATACAAACCTAGCCTAAGGTTCTGTAGGTTCATTTCAAACATTTTGAAAAGTTAATGGGTTCAGAAAAATATCTAACTTATGGATTTTCGGGTAAATGAAACAGTTCGGTCACAAAACTTCGAACCAGCGATAGGTCTTCGAACATCAGTAATAGTAGATGTTCAATAATCATTAAATCAAAACCCTTTATTCAGTCACAAAATACAAACAAATAACTTTAACAGATAACTACAGGGATTTCAGTTGGTGTTGCTGCTGATCGATTGTAAATTTTAGACCAAAATATGCTGCTGTTGTTAACAAAGATGGCTATCGCGAATCCAACTAAATATAAATTCTGCTGCACATACCAATATAACAATCGAACATGTGATCTTAAATATCCCATATCGTTTTAACATTTTCCATAATAATTCCGAATACCTACCTTATTAATGAGTCAAATTTCAGAAAATCTACTCTTAAGGCCTTATTTCTATGTCTTTAATATGGTCAGGTGGGGTAAGAGCGTCAACGGAGTAGGAGCGACAAACTATATATATTTTTTAGGAGATATTGTTGGTTAGACGGACTTGCGCCGTATAGTAGACGCACTTGCCCCACCTTACCTTAGTCTGTAGGTATTTATGCGTCCAAGGAATAGATTTTCTTCATAAATAACTCTCAAAAACAGTACAAGGGAAATAAAATCCTCGGAGATACTTATTTATACTGTAGGAAAAATATCTTCACAGATAACCAGTTATCTGGCCACGGTTATCAGCAAGGAATTAGGGCTCCAACAGGTGGAAAATAAACGATTAACTAATAGCGCAAACCGAAATCTTAAATTGATGCCGCCAAAATTAATAAAAAAAAGTATATTACAATATTATTCAACAATTCTTACGCATTAATAACCTTAACAGAGGATACGCCCATTAAGTATAAAACCTATATCATCTTAATGTGAAATCCGGGATCCCGATACAAAGTCTAAGTACGCAGTATCTCCGTGCCCCGTTCCGTAGTCAACACATAAACACCACAATCGCTAATTACTGCTCGATACTCGCTTATCGATGGAATTAATTAGGAAACGGACTAGCGGTCGAAGTTCGCGGTTACGTAACATAGTGTATCTGTAACATCGTGGAAGATACGCATTAGTCTAGCCCATAGGTTCCCAGTGGGCGCTAAAGGTGTCGGGGGGGGGGTAAGGCCCTCAGAAAAAATGGGGGTGCTGAAGCTATTAAGGGGAGCGCTGCCCATATTGATAAAATGTAATGAAAAATATAAAATAAAGACAGCAAAAGCAAATTCCATTGAGATACAATTGATTTTGCAATCAATATATTTTCGTCCTAAAGTCTATTGTTATAAGTATATTGACTCCTAGTCATATCAAGTATTATTTCTCAAATCCTTGTACCATTTTTCAGTTAGTAAAAAGGTAGGTAAAAACCTTTACATTTCCAAATGTCTTTTTTTTTGTTTGGGGGCGGTGAAAAAAAAATCTTGCTATGTGGGTGGTCACCCAAAAAGTTTGGGATCCTATGGTCTAGCCGTTACTTTACCTAGAATACAAATCCATTCAGTTTTAGTTGATTAATAAAGTTCTGAAGTGACTCTAGCCCTTAACACACAAATCCATACTTCTCAAAAATTATTAAATTGACGAAGCTGGTTTGTACATATATCAAATACATCATGAATTTTGATGATTTATTAATTTTGAATGTCGGTAGTACAATATTATATATTTGTACCGACACTATGTGCCTAAACTGACTATTTTTATGTTAGTGAAAATAGTTGGTGTGAAGCGCCAAACATGAAGCAGCCCAAACCAAAGTATAAACAGAAAAGTAATTCAACTCCGACGCTTTAGATTACATACTTGTATAAGCAGATGGTCCAGCCACGACTTACTAAACTTCAATCAATGTTATCACTGTTATGCCACGCCCCACCAATAGAACACAATATAAAACAATAACTTTACTTCAGGAACAAGGCTCATATTTACAAATACCTTACAAACTAACATACATAACAATATACACAACACATAACTTAAAATTAACGTATCTGCTAAAACACTTGCATGTTGTCAGCTAACACGAATCGCGGCTACGAAATAACCGAAATATATGAGTATGACACCCCTCGGCCAGAATTCCCTTTGAAAATCGGGTCTTTGGTCGGTAGGTACTCTCACCACAATGGACTTAAATAAACCTTGTGGCGGGACTCCAACCACTCGACCCTAACGCTTACTCCGGTGTTAACTCATACAATACCAATGACTTGTGGCACGAACACATTCAAGCTGCTTGGTTCACCTTCGTTTGAAGTAGGGTTGTGTAGTACATGTACTAAGAGCCAAAAAGAATTAATTCCCGTCCCTGTACTAGAACGAACTATTCGGTGAAGTTTCTGCTCTTAGTTCATTTAGTACACGCGGAGCAAGAACCGAACAGAGCAGGCAGAGCAGTGAGTGACACTGACAGCAAAGCCGGCCATTCGTTCGGTCAAAGGAGCACTAACAGACCAGTTTCTTTCAGTGTACTAGTGTACTAAAAGAACTAAAACCGAATTAGTACATTAGAGCGATTGTATTAGTTTGGAGCGATCCGCTCAGTGAACGAGCGCGCACAACCCTAGTTTGAAAGTGTTCTACTGTTTTTATTCTGTGCCCAATCGCTTGCCAAACGTTTCCATAGACAACGAAAAAGAATTATTTTTTCACCTCAGTAGCTCAAACAAGCATGTTTTGCTGCTTAAAAACAGTGAGCAAAATTCGATTTTTGTACTCGTCGCTTAAAATCTGTGTATTAACTTATTAAGATTTCATAGAGAATACTAAAACGTCACTCTTTTCATCGTTGAATAGTCTATGTTACTTCCGAAACAACCGAAATAACTGTTTCGATACGCTCTAGACAACCGAAAAAAAAATGAAAATAGAACTTCGTATTTCAATAATATGTGTCCTTGTTTAAGGAGACTCGATCCGATACAAAATTCCAATCTATCTAGCAGCGTCGCGTCATCTGTCAAAAATCTACTTAAACTTGCTCCTGTATCCAGGGCATAAAAAAAACTACGCTTTGTGATTGGCTAGTACTAGCCAATCACAGCACAGTACTGCAACATTACGGACGCCGGTGGTGTGATAACTTTTCTTTTCAACGCTAAGCTTAAAAATTTAAAATAGAAACTAAAAAATTGTGTCGTAATCAAGCTTTTTAATCTCGTACTCAGCAAGCTTCGTGGCCTAAACACGGTACTCGACTAAAAAGATTTCTATTATAACACGATTGTGAAAACTACTATTTGCTGCGAGCGTGAGACAAAGTAACTTTTTAATTATTTTAACTTTGGTCTCGTGTGACACATACAACTTTTCACCTCAGCAGCTAGAACATATTATATAGGTAAAGAAAAAACCACATGGTTAAAATTAAACAACATGTATCTATATTTGTAAAACAAACAATATCAAAAATTAAAAGATAAAAGCAAAATTATTGCAGTCTTGCAAATTAACAATATGTATTACATAATAATATGTATGTGCACACTAAACACTTTGTAAAGCTTTCGGCGGAGTAGGTACCTACCTACTTAGTTAAACCCTGGTTCCAAACAAAACTGTTACTTTAAATTTGCAAAACTGCAATAATTTTACTTTTAACTTTTAATTTTTGATATTGTTTGTTTTACAAATATATGTAGATACATGTTGTTTAATTTTAACTATGTGGTTTTTTATTTACCTAAGTATATAATATGTTCTCGCTGCTGAGGTCGAAAGTTGTATGTGTCACACGAGACCAAAGTTATTTACATCTCGTGTCTTTGAATCCCTCGATACGCTCAGGATCCTAACCTATAATCACTCGCTACGCTCGTGATTCAATTATAGAATCCTTCGCTTACTAGGGATTGAAAATCAACACTCGCAGCTAAAACCAACTTGCACAAATAACTATTTCTGCACTTCGCCCTATACTACTATTTCGGTGCAATGGCCCTGATAAGTTCTAATAATATTTCCAGCATCCGTTGAGTTGAGATTGCAAATTGTGGGCAATTATAGCGATAAAATTTTACAATTTAATTGGTTTTTATTTCAAAGGTGTACATGATGCCTTTTGGTTCGAGTCGAAATTGCAATAAGATATTGAATAATAATTGAATACAGTATTGCCAGCTTCTTAATAGCTTTCGGCTGACTATCGCTATCACGCTTGCCCTCGCAACTGACAGTATATTCACTCGTGTGTCATACAAAAACGATGATTGCCGATCGCTATTAAGAAAATGGTTGCACTGTACTCTCATTTCGGGACAATGACTTATTGGTAGGTAGGTAGGCAAATTACATTGAAAATTACATTATTCTACGTCACATAATCATAAATCATAATGAATTCACAATAAGATCGTCAAATTGTAAAAAAAATCAATAAAAATAATATTTAAACAAAATAAACAAACGCAGTCAACATGTAAAAACAAGAATAAATTAAACAAAATAAAAATATAGCTAATTAGCTACAGTCACAAATGTCAAAATATATTGAATAAAAAGAACAAATAAAATTAAAACGATCATGTCAAGAGGTAATAATAATAAATAACAAAAACAACAAATCAATTAAACCTATTTATCACTATACTCTTTTACGGAATAATTATAGTGATTGCGTCAATAAAAGATCTTTAAGTCGGCGACCAAATATTCCATCCGAAAATTCGTTTATTATTTTTTGACCTGCCCCACGCACACCTATTAAATATTGTACATAGATAATTAAGTGTGCAGTTTACTTCCTTAATTACTTATTTATAACCTAACTAGCTTTTGCACGCGACTCTGTCCGCGTAGAAATCGTTATTCTCTCTATTCCCTCGGGAACTGTCCATTTTGGGATAAAAAGTATTATATGTGCTATTCCAGACTATAATCTATCTTTGTGCTGAATTTCATCCAGATCCGTTCAGAAGTTCTGGCTTGATAGAGTATTCTTACTCAATCAAGCCAAACTTTTGCATTTTATAGCTGACGCCCGCGGCGCCGTCCGCGCAGAAAAAATAAAACATACCCTATGTTACTCAGGAATAATGTAGCATTCTAATGATGAAAGAATTTTTAAAATAGGTCTTTAGTTTTTGAGTTTATTCGTTACAAACAACCAAAAATACAAAAATACATATCTCTTCATTATATTAGAGTAGATAAGTAAGATTAAATAAGATAGCAAGATGGATGGATAAATGGATGGATGGAGTTCATCGGTTTGTAAGGCGCAAAATGAGGAAACATCCAATTCTGTTATTGTTTACTTGGGGCCGATTTTTCCAATGCCCAATTAAAATTATCTGGCAAATACGAAAGAAAGGGACGGAATTAAAATGTATCTGACAGATAGTTACTGTTCTCTGAAGATTAAAAACCAGCCCTTGGGAATCTGTAACATGCTAATCTGTAGACAAGGGAAACTGGAGGCATGAGAATTTGTAGACATGATTATCTGTAGACATAGGAATCTGTAGACATGGGAATCTGTGGAAATGGGAATCTGTAAATATGGGAATCTGTAGACATGTGAATCTGTAGACATAGGAATCTGTAGACGGGAATCAGTAGACATAGGATTCTATAGACATGGAATTCTATAAATATAACATGGGAGAAATCTCGTTCTACTCGTAGTAGGAATGTATCACTGATAATTCGTGCGTGTGCCGCTGCTTAAATGGTAAGAATACATTAATTCATTGTCCAATATTTCGGAAACAAAATATTTAAATAATTCCAATTCAACATAGGTAGCTAAGTAATCAGATAACTTTAGAAAAATTATTAGATAAGAAATTGGTTCATATTATGATATGATAATTGGGTGCACATCTATATGGCATAATTTTTAATATCCGAAACGTATTATGCATAACAAGTTACGCATAATTCTGGGGTCCTAGTGAAAAAGGGTACAAGTCGACTTAACTCGTAATAAAAAAGGGTATACTTTTACACGAATTATACTAGACTTAAACCCTCTTTCACTTGATCTTCAGGCGACTTATATCCGTTTTCACTAGGACCCCAGAATTTATTTACGCCGAATCTTAGACTTACCTAAATTTTATTTGGCATAAATCTATATTATCCGAATGGTTGTTTACCCGAATAGTATGTTAGCATAATATTGACATGGCAGAATTTCATTATGCATAATTTTGTTTAGCATATATGTAATTTAGCAGAATTTGGATAGCCCGAAATCCTTTCCGAATTTATGTCTGAAAATCCAAAACAAAAATATTAAATAATTTAGTCAATTTGAAAAAAAAATGTTTTTGGTTAGGTTGGAGTTGTGTCCAGCCGCGAAGCGCCAAACTACGCGGTTTGAATTTTTAACATCACAATTAATGAATTGCATCGAGTAAAAAGGACTAAATAGTTACAGTCTTACAACTTTATTTTAATTCATAAATATCAGCATTCAACATTAACCTTCATTATTTTTGTAAAAACGGATAAAATGTTCTGACAGTCCAAGTAAGTCGATGTACGAACAAAACGCATCCGAAATAATAAAAAAAAACTTAAGTCAAAACTTTTCAATGAAGCCGTCAACGTTAAATATTCGCATGTTTTTCTAGTTTGTTTTGTAATTAAAAATGAGTGATTCGAGTGACGAAGACGTATTAACACCTGTGGAATTACGGGAAACCGTGCAAAATGCGGAATTGAACTTATTGCCTGAAAAATCCCCTAACCCTTTTTCTTATTTTCCTCGCTGTAGTGAGATGAAAAGTTTTGTGTTATACACGGGTGAAAAGTTATTTTACGTCTCGTGAGTTGAAACACTCGCTACGCTCAGGATTATATTTTTGAACCACTCGCTTCGCTCGTGGTCAATCATAGAATCCTTTCGCTAGCTCGTGTTTCAAATGAACACTCGCAGGTAAAATACAACTTTCCCCCCTTGTTTAAAAAATGACTAATTCTCTCGCCAAAGGTCGCTGCACTTAACTTATTATAAAAAAAACGGGCAAGAGCATGTCTAACCATGCTCAGTGTAGGGTTCCGAAGCCATTACAACACAAAACTATATCAAAAAATAAATGTTTAAAAAAACAAAAACTTGCCTTCAAAAAGCAAAAAGTAATAGGTCTGCTTTTGGTTAAAAATATTCTAGGACGCCGACTTCAGTTGGTCTGACCTATTACCTACCATTTTAAAAGAAGTTATTTTTTGCTTTTTGAAGGCGGGTTTTTATTTTTATTAAACATTTATTTGCTGGTGCCGGGCCGGTGCCGGTGCCGGTGCCGTGTTGGTGCCGGTACCGGTCGAGAATAGCACCACCCTATCTCTTCCCGTGGGTGTCGTACGAGGCGACTAAGGGATAAACCGGAGGATGGGCAGCAGCGTCTTCCGCGGACTACATGGTATAACTGCGGTCGCCAACCCGCCTGCCAAACGTGGCGACTACGGCATTTTCCCCCCAACGGTTCTAGATCAAAAGCCTTAATTAATATGAATTTAAAACTACAGCCCAGACTCCTAGTCCCCGGCGGCCCCGCTATTCCTGGCTCCGGTAGCGGCCATGGTAACCAGGCCAGGCGTGGGGGGGGGGGGGCAGCCGCAAGCAACGCCGTGGGAAAGCCATAGTCATATATTTAAACCTAAATATGCTTCGTCATAGTCGCTCAACTATCTAAATCGAAATATCTTGTCGCCACCTTTGAAATATATACCGTTTAGGAGTTCCAGTGGCTATATGTGGTCTTCATGATCAGTTCCACTTCACCAAATAGTGCTTTCCTAGAGCAATTACACTAAAAAATAATAAAATCGTTATAGGTGTGCCTATAATTTTTGAAGAGTTCCGTCGATTCCTCGTGGACTCCATCATCAGATCTTCATTTTGATAAGAATAGAACCACACGGGAAGCATCCGCTTTCAAATATAAAAATAATCATCAAAATCGGTACACCCAGTCAAAAATTCTGAGGTAAGAAATATAACAAAAAATACAGTCGTATTGAGAACCTCCTCTTTTTTTGAAGTCGGATAAAAAACCACAAGTTTGAACTAATTCTCCATTTAAACTTATTTGGTGCTGTCTTATGTCATTTTAGTAGGTATAAACACTTTAGTCGCCTGTATCTCAGGAACCAATCAAGTCTACTTTGTCTTGATAGCTTTTCTTTAAAATTCGTTGTATGTGCTTTCATTAAAGATATTTTTCATCACACTTGCTCGTAAATAGAGTCCTAATATGCTAGAAAAATCGACCGTAAATCCAAATTAATACCCGCGGACCTTTTTTTACCATTACGCCCTATCGCGCGTAATAGCTTTTTTAAAATATAATACGTGGACTCAAACTATCATAATACGTCAGGACCCCAATTCTTGTGCCATTCGATATGAAGTTTCATTCGAGATGAAATGTCAGTTGCATACAATTTTCTAAAAAATCTCGCATATAAACTATGGATCTCGGCTGTCACTAGAATCGGACTCCTGAACACGTTTGACATTATCTGTGGTAAGTCATAGACAATGATGTAGTCTGCCGCTAATTTATAAATACTGATTTTAAACTGTGTGATTCCAAAATAATAATTAAAAGGGTGTCTTTGTGCACATATTAAAAATTTTATATCAATAAAAAACATGTCGTCGTCAGAAGAAATGGATAATGGACTCCGCCGGACATCGCCGACGCGAAATTATTAGTGAGAATCATAAGTTAAAAAATATGATCTTTTGTCTGATTTTATTTCTTTTCCTCGCAATTGTGATGAAAAACATTGTATGTTACACGGGTGGTAAAGGAAATACAAAGCTCGAGTCATTTAAGCCTCGAGAGTTCTAACAGACTCTCGTTTGTAATTCTGTCTTTACCACCCTTAATACACAATGAACTATTTTAGATTTTTAGTATTGTTAGATTTGGCTGTAGGAGGAGGGGTTGACTCTAACAAAAATTAGCACTTTAAATCTTAATATTTCACAAATAGCCGCTAATCGAAAATATTTTTAAAAGACCTATCCAACGACACCACATACCATGGGATAGACGAGAAAAATAAATACATCCTCAAGTACCGTAAAAAATATATTTTTCTATATTTTATTTTACCACTTTGTCGGCGTGACTAATATGTAGTATATTCATGCCAAATTACAGCTTTTTAGAACTAAGATTCTCTGAGCTAAGCTGCGGACGGACGGACGGACGGACGGAAAGACATGGCGAAACTATAAGGATTCCTAGTTTGACTAGGGAATCCTATAAAACAGGGCAAGAGAATGTCTCACAATCCCTTTACATACGAGCCTAGTGTGAAGTGAAGGCTAAAATTAAACCATTACGCTTAATTTTCCTATGAACCGATTCAGCCAATATTTTTTTAAATACATCAATGTTTTTTTTCATTTAATTTTTTCCAGTAACTGTAAATATTTCCGGATTAATTTCAGTACCATCATGTATAGGTTAGGTTAGTTTTTATAAAATCCTGAAATATTTACAGTTACAGAACACAAAGTGGGTTGGCAAATGAAACGGTTGGGAAACGATACATTTTGGCAAACATATTTCGCCGACACAAAGGTTAACCAAAAACTCATCTCAAAAAACAAAAAATATGAACTAATTTTCATTTAAAGCTACTTGTATTGTATACTATCCTAGATCATTTTTAGTTTAGTTGCCTGTATCTCAGGAAAGAATCTAAGAAGAGTTTTCCTTTAAACTCTAGCGAAAATGACACTTTTCGAGCTAAATATTTCCTACACAGATTTAGGTACAAATCTTAAATAAAAATAAATAATAACATCAACAAAACTATTAATAAAAAAATCATACACAGTGATTTTTTAAGACTTGTCGGTGTCTGTTCTTTACATGTATGGGTAACTTTGTTGGCGTAATTTAAATGTATAACTAAATATAAGTTATGACAAATTACAGCTTTGTGGTACCAAGACACTGAGTTATACCACGGACAGAAAGACAGACGGACGCGGCGAAACTAAGTTCCTTGTTGACTACGGAAACCTAAAAACTAGGCAAAGGCCGTGATCAAGACTTGATGATATACATTATAAATAACGTGGTTGTTATTGTTTTCTTTCCGTCTGCTGACACCTCCGCGGTCACGTACGCAACCTAAAGATTAGCTATCAACTCGATTTAATGAAGCAATTATAAATGACTAGTAACCCGCCCTCACTTCACTTCGGTTCATGTGAGTTTTCTGTAACACCCGTTAATAAAACAGAATTTAATATATAGGTACATAAAAACCTTTCGTGAAAAATATCTAACTGATGTGGAGACCGTATGAAAATTATTTCTGTAGTTTTGAGATTATCGCGCCGCGTAAACTACATACAGAGGGACATACGGCGCGAAGCGACTTCGTACGCGTAGCATTACGTAGTTTCCCGCTACTCCCCCTATTTCTTCTCGTTGGGGGCGATTTTCGGAAAATCCTTTCTTAGTGCACCCGTAGACCTCATAAGGAACGTACGTGCCAAATTTCTATACCCAGCGGTTTGGGGAGTGCGTTGATAGGTCAGTCAGTTTCTTCTTTTATAGTCACTTCTCGCTTTTCTCTACCGTCCAAATTTCTGGAATAAAAAGTATTATACGACGGTTGATCAATAAGTTTTTAGAATCGGTATAAAAAATGGGAGATATTTAAATCGTTATATTTTAATCGGAATATGCACACTTTTTATATTTAGAAACATTTTTATTTAACCCCTATAAAAATATATTTACCTTTGGAGGTCCAATTTTGTACCTTCACTAAGTCATCATCAGCTTGTGATTTTTATGTAGTTGTTTTTGAACATTGGTGGGTAGTAGTCAAAAGTTAGGGCTAAATAACAGAGAGAGCGGTTATCAGTTCTGAACTTAGGTCGGAGAGCAGCATCCTTGTGAATTAGATGGCTCTGAAGCATAATTCCTGCCGAAAATACGTATTTTTTTTAATCACTTTTATTTTTATTTTTTTTCCTTAACTATACGGCAGAATAATATTATATAACTCTCCTAGGTTATTTGATAATTGCTAAAAATAATATCACAGTATTTATTTGTAGACCTCAATAATCCCGGAAAAGGCCGAAAAAGCCACCCTATATGTTGGTGACCGAGCTGAAAATAAAAAAGTCCACTGCGAAGATAACTTGTTTATCCTTAAAATCATAATGATAAACCAAGGTTTCATTTTCAATAACATTTTTTTTTATTAGGGCATCAGGACTTTCTCCACACCGCTCCAAATAATTACAAAAGTAACTCTTATTTTTGCCATCTTTTAAAATTGTTCATACAGATGTTTTTTGTTTAGCTATCACAGAAAAACAAATGAATATTGTTAAAAAATATCTCTAATTTAACGTTGATTAGTGCCATGCTATAGTCCACATTAAAATAATAAGATTATGAGGATGGTTCATACCGATTCTAAAAACTTATTGATCACCCCTCGTATGACCTACCCCGGGGTTCAAACTATGTCCTTATCAATTTTACCGAAGCGGTTTAGCTTTGAAAGCGTAACAAACCAAGAAATCGAGTTCCTTTCATATTTAAACGGGTATTTA
Organism: Acleris literana; assembly: GCA_946894065.1. Taxonomy (NCBI): domain Eukaryota; kingdom Metazoa; phylum Arthropoda; class Insecta; order Lepidoptera; family Tortricidae; genus Acleris; species Acleris literana. The sequence continues at coordinate 19,084,179 of OX335669.1, forward strand.
TATTATTAGTATGGATACAACAAGCGAGTTTTAATTTAAAAAAATACGACGCTTGAGAACCTTTTTTTTAAGTCTGTAAAACAATATTGCTTTTAACGTGTTTCCGTATTGTCAAAACAGCTTTTTTTAGGCCCTTATTTAGCGTCTTATCTAGCCCTTATTTAGGTAAAGGCCTCCCCTGTTTTCCACCGTTCGTCCCTTAAGGGCATGCTCCCACCACTCGCTTCGAAAGGCGTCCAAGTCATTCCGCCATCTTCTCTTTGGTCTGCCTCTGCTCCGGTAGCCATCTAGCGGAATCTATTCGGTGACAACTTTATCTCGCGAACGAAACAGTTGGACGAGCGATATTGAAATACATTTCAATTCAATTGCACAGTAGTTGCTGAAATACGCCGCTGTGACAGACGGACAGACAGAAATATAAAAGAACAGACGTACGACAGATGGAGACGAACCATCACGACATATCGCATCGCTAGTAGATATTGGTCTCAAACGCTGATTTGCCCATCGTCCTTTTGATGCGAAGATAATTTACTTATACTCAACGTGTGCGAGCGTGGGGTGCGTGTGGATATCGTGGCTTACGTGTTCCTTTTTGGTACGCAAACTTAAGAAAACATTTTGTTCGTCGATTGCAGAATATTTTGTGAAACGTACAAACTAAGGTTGCTCACATCACTGCCGCTTCCGTGCCAACGGCACATTAGACTCAACGAACAAGCGATCCCGTGCCATTTCACCCATCCATCGCAATAATCATAACTTTAATTACCTTCTAAAGAAATAGGTCAATGGATATGCTGTTGTCATCGAAAATGAAAGTGGAATATAAGTTTCTAATTTCTAATTGCATATTTATTTGTAACGATATGCAAACTATATGTAACTACAAAAAAGTATTCACTGTAACACAGCGACTTGGGTGTGCCTCTTGCATGAGCTAATGGGTAAATGGGAGACGGTGACCGTTTTCCATCAGGATGCCTTTCAAGGTGGTCTTTTTACCAGCAGTCTTAATCCCGCACCGGAACATTACAATGGGAACACTGCTGTTTGGCGGCAAGTCACGTGGTGACACTGCACAGTGTACTAAATGGGTAATATAGAGGAACTATGCTTTGGCATCATTAACTCCAGGATATCATTCTAGGGTACGCTAGTGTTACGCTAAGAGTGATGCCACAAGAGCGTTGCCAGTGCGTTGCGTCGTTGCAACGATGTCATTTCAACATAGAGCGACGCAAGTGATTCGACGCATCGTGTGGCAAATCGTTCTAATTTATATGCGGAACAACGCAGGGGTACAGGCAACGCTCGTGTGCATCCCTCTAACGTGGTATCTTGATATTGTTGTTTTTATTGTATACCTAACCTCATCAACCCCAAAACTATCCTTAAATACGGATCAGAAAAATATACGTAAGCCATTGGTTCATTGGTAAATATACCAAATTTACCCCCATACTTACGAGTATAAACGTGAAACCTTGGATTAGCTAAACCATGTTTTGTCCTTCTCTGTCAAATTCAAATGTCAAAATGACAGATATGGACAAAACATGGTTTAGCTATTCCATGGTTATTCCACGTTTATAAGTAAGGGGGGTTGTGTTTAAATAAAATAAAGTTTTAATGAGTAGGTACAGTATTCCCAGCTTCGTAATAGCTTTCGGCTGGCTATCGCTCTCATCATCATCACTGGCACTTCCAACTGACAGGTACATTTGTCACTCGTGATACCTACTAGATATTTACCTACTTTAGAATATTTCTCGGTGGGTCGATTAATTATTTTTAACCGGTTATTTTGCAGCCCAAATAGTAAACAAAAGGTGAAGCACTCAGAAAGCTAAAGTAGAGTAATCCGTAGCGTAACACGTAACGAACGGGTCATTCTCAAAAAATTTGCACCGCTGAATATTAATTTTGCATTTTTCTGAAAATTTCCGATTTCGCTGGTTTTTTTAATTAAGATCGCTAGAAATAAAATCAAGTAATCCATATCACGTGGAGGGAAGTGATTTATTTCATTTTTTTAGAAGATATAGGTGTTTGAACTATGCGGTTGGCAGGTGAATGACCATTTTTAACCAGATTATCGACAATAGAGGCAGGGTGGCGACAAATACAAATAAAGTGAAACTGTTAGCAGGTTAAGGATAACGGGTGCAGTTAAGTAAATTGTTAAATAAAAACTACATTAAACTGACAACAAGTGCTTAATTTGAATATTTTTTAGTCGTTTTTTCCTTCTCTAAATTATTTTTATAAAATAACACACCTTATTTACCTTTCGAGCGTAACGGCATCTCATATGTTGAAATCCGGTGAACCATATAGGCTATAGGGTGTTACATACATATATACCTACATGCATACGCTCGGAAAACAACCCTGCTTCGTGCAATCGGGTAAAAAATATTTACGCTTCAAACATCTTTGGTTTACAGTATAAGTTATTAAATAATTGTCGTTCGCTTGCCGTAAACGTCGTTCACCTGTTTTTTTTTTAGACAGGTGAACGACATACAGGTGATAGACCAAATTACAGTTATATCATCAATACAACTTAAGTACTTGGTTAATGAACTGCATATTTATTGACATAGAAATAAACAATGTTTTACGTGCTATAAAATTAATATCAATACATTAAGTCACACAATTATCAAAATATCGAAGACAGAATAGCGACTACGTACCCATTACAAACTCCCGCTCGCGTAAGTTGTTTGTTTATTATTTTTGAGATCTTCACACTGATGACGTGTTACTTCTAACAGCGGTAGCTGGGGACTGTAGGTCTCGAATTATGCGGGGTTAGGCAGGTTAGACGAGATAGTATAACCACAGAGGTAGCGTTTATCTCATATCAGGTGAGCGACAAAAACTATCATGGACAAAAATAAATTTCAAATAATACGAAATATAAGTATAGTATTCTTATTCGACACTACAGTTTAAATCTTGAGTAAATGTGTAAGTAAAAAAAAAATTCAAACTAAGTTACGTTAGTGATTTTTACGTTTTAATTAACTCGAAACACGAATGCTTCGCGTTGCGACACTGCAGGTGTGCTACAAAACGTAGTTACAAAATTGATTTTATGGTTATTAATATAATTTAAATTTATATCAAACCATTTGGCCTCTTATTGAAAAAGTGTATTTTAATATGAATTGATAACTCAACTATATGGAACACGCTTTGTAAAAAAAAAGTTCTAGGTGAGACCTATTGACAGGTGGCGGTGCCAATTTTTTGAGAACGACCCTAACAACGTGTCACGTCAGCGGACTTCATAATATGGGCATCATATTTTATTTTAATTTCGTTGATTTTAAAGAGTTCGCTAAGATGATTTAACACAATAATCCTCCCAATAAGTGCCCTTTTCCCGATCGTTAGTTGTAATATAACAGCCATTACTTCACTTTACCCGTCTGTAATGTTTGTTCACGCTAAACTGTAAAAGCATATAAAATCTATCGATGAAATCAAACAGATCGTAATTACGACCAAGATGTTACATGTATAGATAAAGATCTACCGATTTTAATTTCTAAAAGTTAAGCTTCTAAAGCCATGTGCGACCAACCATCTTAACTTAAATATACTGGAGCACGTTTTAAAAAACAATGAGGTCAATAAAAAAATAAATACAAAAACAAATGAAGAGCGCTAGAATAAAATTGCCAGACTTATCAAATCGAAAAATCCTTAGTTAAATAGAAAGCTAGACTCACCGGCATGTCTCCTCCCGCGTAGTGCCTTCCGCGCCAGCCGCCCTACTGCCGGCACCCACGAGCCTCCACTGTGCCAGCTCACCACCTGGCCCGGAGCCTCCTCGCGTGACTCCAACCCCAACCAACCCCCAACCTCCCAAAAAACAACCCTAAATAATACTCACAAGTTTCAAAACCGTCTGCGTGCCGCTATCACGATTTCCATTCGAATTTCCTTCATTATTGTCTCCGGTAATAATTGAAGGAATTACTTTGGCATTAGTAACTTCTGTGCTGTGTTTGGTTTTTAGAGAATTGACGATCGCGGCCCGAGCGGCCTCGAACCGCGCTCGCGATTGTACTTCACGCCATTTTTTGAGGATCTTGTCTTTTGGTGCAAGATTATCTGTAAATATTTTTAAACTTGAAAATTTTGCTTGCTAACTTTACAGACAGCAGTCCGTCTCCGGGCTATTACTATCTCCGTACCAAATTTCACGTCAATCGGAGAAGGCGTCCATGTAGGCGGAACCAATAAACATACTTTCTCATTTATACTTTTACTTTCACCCCTATTTCTTCTCGTTGAGAGTCGATTTTCCAAAAATCTATTCTTACTACACCCTAGGGTAACCAAGGCATATTCCCTCCTCAAGTCCCTAGTTTCTGCGGTTTAGGCTGTATGTTGTCTCGCAGTCAGTAGGTCAGTCACTGAAGAGTTACATACGAGTACATATATTTTGGTATAGATTATATTTAGTAAGGAAATAAGGATTAATTCCAACTTAATTAATACTAACCTGTTTCTTTCCGAACACTAGATGTCGATGCTTGTCTCGAAATCACGGGCTCCGCATTTATTCCCTTATCCCGTTCACGTTGCACGAAATATTCTCCCCTATTATCACCATAATGGTCCCACCATTGAATCCCAGCTGTGTCTATAGGGGCTCTAGATCTAGCCGAATGAGGGGATTTTGGGACCTGCATTGTAATAAAACGATCAAAAAGACATTAGATTTATGAACCCAAACCTGCAGTCAGCCTATTACATCGAAGAATTTCAAGTAACTGGTTCCGAACACTGAAATTTTAAGTAATTGCAAGTCACACTTTTTCCGCTTACGAGTAAAATACCAAAGATATCATCGTGTTTGTCCTTTTCCAACAGCATGTATTAGAAAGAGGTACCTAATTGAAAGTAACAAAATTCGTTATTCTGTTTTAGTAGGTTAATATCCGTTCCAAAAATAAGTACAATAGGCATTGTATCTATTTACCGTGAGTAGGGCAGTGTGTAAAGAAATCCGCAAGTCATATCAAAACATGTAGATGGGCCATCGACATCTAACCAAAGTCTTACTAAGTCGGTTAGTCTCTATCGATATTTTCTGTCTTAATCTTTCTTTACCGTATTAAAAAGGACAGGGTGATGTAGAAACCGAACATCTGCTTATTTTAAAGCATATGATTTTAAAAATAGCCCCTATGTTTCGTTTCAACCAACAGCCGTCTAACATGACATGTAAGACAATATGTTATTACTCCGGTACTATACGAGTAGCTTTGGTGCCTTGCGTGCGGTGGACGAATCGTTTTTGGCATGATACTTAACTCAATTTTAAGTTGGTCTTACTTTACCGAACCTAAGCCTTTAACTTCAAAGTTTCTAGGCAGTTTAGTAAAATTCGGGGTTGACGTGAATTTCCGTTTTGTTTAGGTTAATACTTACGTATTTAAAACAAAGATAAGTTCTTGTGATCATCATAACGGGTTGGCTTAAAATAATGAAAATTACAATTTTGTTTTATTTTTTTATTAAATGACTAGTTAGGGTTATATAGCTTTTTAATTTAAAATAAGACTAAATTCAGTATGATAATCAATCATTACAATATAGCAAAAGGTCCCCCATCTTAGCTTTATTCTTACCGTTTTCATCATACGTTGGACAACAACTATTTTTACATTTTTTAGTTAATTAGTTGTTTTTGTACCCTGCGCTTCAACTGAGTCTGTGATGTCGCTTCCCGCCCCACACTGTAAACTAGTCTACTGAGAATTACCAAAAAATCCTCCATTGGACGAGCTATAGGAATGGTCGAACGGTTTGAAACCTTCGGTACGAAGTAAACCTCACGCTCTTTTAGTCAATTCAGGGTGCTCCCTGCATAGTGATAATTTCTTCGCGACTTCCTGTATTTCTTTGGAATTTCTTCAAGCTGTTTGTCGGAATATTTGTGTGCTTTTTGATGCTTTAAGTGTTGAACATTGTATTTCTTTAAAATATTCCTTGCTCACCCACGGGAAACATCATATTTTACAGCTAACTTATCTGGGACTCACCCACTTTGTTTTGTGCAAACCTTGCCACTTTCCTCCGGTCTCGATCTTTCAGAATGGGTGGTCTTCCCGTTTTTGGTAAATCTTTAGTCCAATACCAAGTTCCCACCGCTGGATCAAACATTAAATTGTAGATGGAGGTACATTTTCAGCTTTGAAGTGAGAGACAACTTCAGATTTTCACGCTGTCCAAATCGGCGACAGACACGTTTACGTAATAACTTCCTCGCGGACGTTTTTTATTAAACCAGCTAATCTTTTTTTGCCTTTTTAACAATATTGACATATTTTCTATTTATTATAGCTACCAAAATCATTTTTGTATTGTTTATTGCCTGCTATTATTGTCAATAGAATACTTTCTCATTACGTTAAGCCAACCCGTTAGTTTACAATTTGACGCCACGTTGTTTCATTAGAAGTTAAACCGTACTAAGTTGAACTATGATTAAAGAATAAAGAGATTTAGCAAGTCCGCTCGCGGCATGGTCCCCATAAATTTGTTCTTTTTATAGAGGTGATTATTATTTATATATTTAACATTTGAGTAGCTTAGTTTAATTTTACTTTAAATACATTTAGATTTAATTTATAATTGTATTAATGTTGAATTCTGTACTTAGTTGGATGTAAATAAAGTCTTTATATTTAGTTAAGAGATTTTTAATTGATACCTATTTCACCTCCACCAACATAATTACATATAACGACGCAAATGTGTGACGAGCTTTTGATTATTAGATGTTAAAACCTCTTGATGACCACATTCACACATGGCACTAGTGACTTTGCCTGAATCTTGTTTTCTATGTGATGTTAGTATTTATTTATCTTTTAAGATATGTTTATCGTTGTCTAGCCCATACTCATATTATTACAAGCCTTAGTTTGAGAGTAGGGCAATTTATGTGAGTTTGCCTACCCCTCTGGGAAACAGGCGTGATTTTATGTATGTATGTATGCTAGCCCCTCAAATTATTTTTTTGCTATTCGACAATCAGAACTGACTTCACCGCTGTAAATATATTAAGACTTTCTGGTAATTTAAATAATTTAATAGCCATTACGGTAAATGGTAATTTTGACTTGCTCAAAGTCCCGTGTCCAAGACATTTATTACTGATTACAATATCTTATTATTTATACACGCACCACGCAACTAAAACATGCACCAATTAAATTTAAGAGCTCATCAGGTCATCACCACGTCTGTCTGCACGTACCTAATAAATCCAATTGACCTAGCAGGTTATCGGTGCACTTGATTTAGAGCTTTCGACCTAAATAACGATGCAATATGATAATTATTTCCGTGAAGGTTTCAGTCGACATATCTGAAACGGATGCTCTAATTAATGCAGTTTGGATAGTTATAGAGTGTTTTAAAACTGATTATCGAGAAGATATTGCGTATTCCTGGTAAATACCGAACTTTGGTACCGGATGTTAAAGCCACATCTTAGTCAAACTAAGTATTGCTATTAGTTAAAGAGCCGACTGCAAAATTTCGTACCGACTTGATACCGCGATGAAATACACATGGGTTTCCCATAAAAGTAATGCTAAGTCCGAATTTGATAATCAGTCACAGCGGAACTTGCCGAAAGTAAGTAAAATAAAACAAATAAACATATGTCACACAATGAACTTGGTTATTTCCGAAAATAGTCGACTAATCTTTTTTTAATGTAATTTTTAATCTGGAATGATCTTTGCGCAGCAGTGGGACCATATGTATAGTAAGGTAGTACGAAGAAGTTACGAGTTGAAAATCCAAAGAAAAATGTGCACCGGTATCTTTCTTGGTGTCACCAAATTGCACATTTTATAATTTAATTAAAACAATGGAGACTATGGCCTCTTTTATCACTGTTATGACTATTACACTGCAAACAAAAAACAGTAGTTAAGGACTATATAATATGGCAATTTGTTATAATAGTATTCAATTACCGAACCGTAATAATTATTATTTTGTAATTAAATAAATTATAAACGAAAAGAAAAATAAATCAATATAATTGTGAAGATACTAAAACAACGAGAATGGAAAATATGCTGTCTACGCCGTAGCAGCTACGAACTGCTACGCTAAAAACTTTGCAAAAAAAATCCGTTTTAAAAGCTAAGCGGCACCTTCTTTTGTTTCAAAATATTTGAAAGAGTCAGTATGCCCTCTTGGGAAGTCGAAGTTTGAAGTTAAAAAAATGTTGTACGCTTTAACACTTCTATCCTTTTTTAGGGTTCCGAACCAAAATGGTAAAAAAGGAACCCTTATGGTGAGACTTCGTTGTTTGTCTGTCTGTCTGTATGTCACACCAGGTTTTCTCAGCAACTACAAACTTGAAATTTGGCATAGTTGTACAACTTGGTTGCCCGCATCTGTTTTTAGTAAAAAAATATGATATAAATTTTATAAATAATTGAAAAATGAAAGTGGTTTGATCATAGCAAATGGGGTGTCATATGAAAGGGCTTAATCTGCACATTTCAAATTTTTTTTTTCTCTCTGATGTACTTTTTGATTTATAGCCAAAAATGTACAAAAAATGACCGAAATTCCCCCCTTATCTCCGAAGTTTATTAAGCAAAAAAAATTGAAAAAATCCTGACGTATAGATAATTACTTATATTTTATGGGAAAAATAAAATGAAGTGTTCATTATTTACAGTTTTTGAGAGATAACAAAAAATCTTTGAAAATGTGTATTAAAATTTAGGCTAGTCTAAATGGACCTTATTGCATAGAAAATAAAGTTCGTAACAAAATGAGTATTTTCTTTTGCGGTTACCAAGCATATTATCTTAATAATGGAACCCTCGGCGTGCGAGTACGACTCTTTTTATGCCATTTCGTGTATGTACTCATCTCCGTCGCTTTGCTATGTTGTGAGAGCACGACAAATACCTGAATAGCCTTCGCCTTCGTTATGCTTTATACACCCAATAATCCAAAGTTCAAAACTGGAATACAACTGGGGCTCTATTACATAATACCATACTCCTATTGAAATGTTATCGTGTTGTCATCGTTACGATTTAGCTCTTATTTTTGAAAGTAATGACGGCTGAGCTCAACGGGACCCTAATAATATGCCACCGCTGTCTGTCCGTCCGTCCTGACTTTAAACAGCTGTATCTTTTGAACCGTAAAGTCCCAGATAGACGGGCGAGTTAGTACGCTGTACTTATGGCTCGGCAACCTTACTCGCCTGTGTCTCACCCTAAGTATGCGAACTTCTGAAGGTAAACACGGGCGAAAAAGGTCGTCGAGCTTTAAGTACGCGTACTTACTCGCCTGTCTATCCGGAACTTTATAGATAGAGGCTTGTTTTCAAAATATGTGTTATTATGGCGGATTTACTAACAAATATAAAAAAATAGGAAAATAGACAAGGTGTCCCCATACAAGAACAGTATTTTTAAACGCATTTTTATTTATATTGTATTGTAAAAAAAAAAATACATACATACATTCACGCATTAATAATTAGGCTAAGATGTTCACCAGCCAAGCCTTTATTCCCTTAGTCGCCTCTTCCGACATCCACGGGAAGACATGGAGTGGCACTATCCTAACCCGGCTACCACACGGGCAACGGCAACCACACGGGCAACGGCAACCACACGGTATACAAGCGTAAAATTTGGTATGATTATAGTACAAACTCTCAAGAAAAACCACAAATACAAAAAATGGTCAAGTGTGAGTTGGGCTCGCCCTGATCCAATTCGAAATTGAAGTCAAATCGAATGTAATAATAATACCTATACTGTGCAGCGGTACGGAACCGTCGGTGGTCAGTCCGACTCACACTTGACCGGTTCTTGAAATCTCTAGAGAATAAAATGCTTTTCAAATTTAACATCAGAAGACACGTCTGAGACATGTGTAGGAGTTAGGACTGTGGACCACTTAGCACTTGGACCATAAGTATAGGAATGTGCACTGCGGACTGTTATTCGTAAGAAGCTAGCGGTCCCAGCTTAATTTGTGACTAATTTAAACTACGTCAATTTCTGTGACATTTTCCCCTAACATTTATTTATCAGCTGAGTCAGACCACTTTTTAAGTTTTCCAAAAATACTTGCGGTTAGGTTAGGTTGTAGTTTCAAGTGCTTATATTGCTTAGCTATAGCCTATAAGCAATACATTTAAACTTAATATTTCCATTTCGACATGCAATCGCTGAGCATAACAAACACTTTAAAATAAAATCCCCTATCTACTAATTAGAAGGTCTCTAATTATCCTGTTTGCTTATTAGTGAAATGTACGTGCAATCACTAATGTAGGTCGCTCCGTCTGCGGCTAGAACTTTGAACGTCTCGTGGCATTGACTCCGTGGGCTCCGCTCATCACGTACCCACAGACAGACGTTACGTCAAACGAGTGGCATATTCCAGGGAGATAAACGATTTGTGGTAACTAGGTACCGAAGGGAAGTTTCCTGAGTCTGCGGCTATTGGATATATCGCATCAAATTACATATTTTCATATCCTGTCTTATGTCATTGGTGGGGTCCTTTCGGGTATACTTAGACTCTATCCTATGGCAGCCATTACACGGTCAATCCAGATCGTGATCTGACCAAGATCATGGATTGCAGGAGATTTCAAAAAATATATATATGGCGTACACTGCACAATTCAGAGGAGTCACTGTTCCGAATAGATCTAATAACTGAATTTTCAAAATTCCGAATTGTTTCGATAAGACTTTGTTTCTTGATATCGCTTATAAATCATACCTAATCTTACCTTCATTAGCAATTAAATTATGCATTCTAAAATAACTCCAGCATAACATAGCTTTCGGAGTAATGAATATAAGGAAACAAACTTGATTTTTAGGTGTTCCCCTACGTATGTGATCGATCCGTCAATCCAACATGTCACAAAATCAATCTGAATCGAGATCAAAATGATCCATTCACGGATCGAGATCTAGATTGACCGTGTATCTAATGGCTGCTTATGGGATCGTTCAATCCATGGTTACCTTCACCCCTACACAATTACAGTCAACAGCATAAATAAGTGATCATTTATGTACCTTGTCGCTTTCAATCGTTTCACAATTTTGTATGACATTTCAAACACGAGGTTAAAGTGACAAGGTACATAAATGATCACTTATTTATGCTGTTGACTGTACATACACACACTACAACAGACTTCTTTCTTCTTCTTTTTCAGAATGTCTACGTCTAGTGCTGGATATTATTGCCTCTTGTATGATCTTTTCATAATTTTGAAGAGGTTAATCTGACCAAATGTCAAGGATTGAAGTGTACTGGATTTATTGCAGAACTGAATTTATGGCGTCTCGACTGTTCCATACATTTTTTCCATTACGGAAATCTCTAACGTAAGCTTATGCATCTTGTCTGAGCCCTCCAGATGACATGGTCATGTGGCGCACCCGGCAGGGCCTTGAGCAACAGCAACCGACTAAGATGATGAAACGTGGTTATTAAAATTGTGATACAGCGGGGCAACCCCTGCAGGTGTTTTTGCAACGAAAACAAAGACCTTGATTTACCTTGTACAATAAATATTCCATGATAAATCCCTGGCAAAACATTACTCATTTAGATTTTAGGTTACCCCGACACAGACCTAAATCCAACATTATCGATGCTTATCAGTTGTTGTGTCCCTACCTGCCACGAATTAGGGGCGTGCTACACTGAATCATTTTTTTATACGTTAATTGCCACCGACCTTATTAATTTTAATAGCCTGATATAAAACAAATTGCAGTTAGGTAGACTGGAAATTTACTAGACTGGAGGTAATGATAAAATTATTGGCTTCTGCTATCTGAATAATATACTTGTTTTTTCGAATATTTCGGGGATAGTCTACTTTTATTATTTTTACGTGTTAATCAGGCTTCGATGTTTATTTTCACAACAGGAAGAAACGGACTCATATTAGAAAAAATATAAAGGTGTAAATATCACATGATAATAAACTGCAAAGTTACCATTAGTCGACTTTTTATTGTTTCTAAGGTTCCGAACCTAATTCTGAAAAACGGAAGAATTCTGTCCGTTCCTCGGTCCGCCTGTCTGTCAAAACCAATTTCCTATTAAATGGCTAAAATTATCGCGACGCGACGTTACAAATACCTGTTTACAACTAGCTGTACCGGCATGCGTTGCAAGCCCATGTGAAATCAAAAATTAGATATAGTTATTTTGGGCCAGAAACCCTCGCGAGCGAGGACCATCTGCTCAATGGTTTAGGAGGAAAAACATACAAACATTTACAATATCTCGCAACCTTCAGGAGGCTTGTCTAGACGTGATAATATTATAGATTAACGTTATCGTGATCCCTGTCGTGTAACGTTTATTTTCGGAAGCAAACCCTGTGAGTTTATCTTTTAATCGAGTACCTACCTACAGCAAAATCTCACACCAATTCTCCAAGTCCCATATTACGCTCTAGGCTTGTTCTATGGGTACTGTACTAAGATATAAATACTTAAACAGGGTGTAATCGTTAAGTGTAGCCAGGCGATTATTCCGGAAATATAACAGATACCAGAAAACATTAAACTGATATCGAAAGTATTTTAAATAAATATTAACTTCAAACCTTCTCGTTCATTTAGTACGCCGTTCGGTGAGAGACTTGAGAGGGTTTAGTTTAAAAGGCCTACTCAGTTCACCATTATCATATGATTAATGAATTGTTTTATTTACTTATTACAGTTTATTCGTGTTAATTATGAATCTCAAACAGTTGTATCTCTTACGGTAGGGAAATTAAAGCCTCAAGGAACGTCGCACTATATAGGTATGGGAGCGTTTAAACTTAATATTTTTAATATTACTACTTTTATTTAAAAAAGTTATAAATGTGATTCTACTCATTGGGTAACGTACTTTCGATATCAGTTTAAAGTTTTCTGATATCTATTATATTTACGGAATAATCGCCTGGCTACACTTAACGATTACACCCTGTATAGATAAATAAATCCTTAAATACAGAAATAACATCCAAGACTCAGAAACAAATATTCGCACTCATTACACAAATATTTGCCCTTACTGGGAATGGAACCCAGACGCGCTAGCTTCGTAGGCAAGATCACTACCAATACCAAATAGCTAGACCAACGCGTCTTCTACTGGCAGAAACGTGTATTTTTTACCCGACTGCGTCAGAAGGAGGGTTGTGTTTTTCGAGCGTATGTATGTATGTATGTATGTATTTATGTATGTCTATTTCTGGGCACGCTCTGCAGCCTAAACGGCTTGACGGATTTTAACATACGAGGTGTCATTCGATTCGTCTTAATTGCCGAAGTGACATAGGGTATAGGGTATATTTCAATATGGCGTCCGCGGAAAAAAATATAGAGGGGGAATAAAAAAATATATTTTTTATTATAACAATATGGGTATCAAATGAAAGCTATTAAATAGCCCATTCCAAATATATATACATCATAATACTTTCATGCTACTATTTTGACAGGAATGTCAAAAAAATACGTAAATGTTAAGTAATAAACTCCTTTCGCTAGTAAGAGAGTTTCGCTTGTAATTCGTCACTTGTAGCTTCGCGACATTAAACATTTAAGCTCCAGAGCTCATATATTGCTTAGTAACAATTAATTAAACCACTATTTTATTAATAAAAACGAAAAAGAGTTAAATAAATTAAATTATTAAAAATAAACAAAAGACCCGACTGTAAGAAAAAAAATAACTGAAAAGCGAAAAACACGCTCTATAATCTATAGAAAATTGTAAGAGCATGTACTTATTGATATTTATAACAAATTAAATTTAACTTGAATATTGGAAAAGGTATTGCAGGCGGAGACAAGCAATTAATTTCAAAAGCTATTTCTTGAAAAAATTTAACATTTGGACTAGCTAAGGGTTTTTTTAGACTGTTCAGACTGGCCACTGAATTAGTAAATTAAAGATAAACGAGCTTTATGGCAATGAAGTCACAGATAATTAAAATATGAATGCTGTAAATATTTATACAGATTAATCGGGAAAGATAACACTCGATATCTTGAAGGTGACTAAGTTAATTTTCGCTTCATATTTAATACAACTTAAATACTTATTATTTTTCGAATTGAATCGAGAAACGATTATTGTCAAATCTTAAGAGGCTACATAATATATGTATGCTGCCACGCCTACATAAGAATGAAACAGGATGGCTTTATGTGTTTCCCAGGGAAGAACGTGAGATGGGGATAGCTTGCGCGTACCTTGATGGCAGCATCAAATTCAAATAACCATTGTTTACTTTAAAACCACACGATTTATTAAATAAATGGATCACCAGGAAATTATAAATACTGAACTAGGTATTGAATAAAAACCGGCCAAGTGCGAGTTCGACTCGCGTGGAGAGGGTTCCGTCTCGACACCATATGCCTGTCTGTTAGTCTGTCTGTCTATCCCAGCAGATTTGCTCCAAAACTACTGGACCGATCAAGTTGAAATTTGGTACAAATATGTAAGTCGGTGACTCAAAGACGGATGCGTAACGTAAATAAATGAATTTTGAACAAGGGGGCTACTTTTGGGGGATAAATTAGAAATTTTAAAAAAAGTTTCGCAGACCTTATTGTGTGACTAGTCAAATGGAAGGGCTTGTTGTGAGCATCTCAAATATATTTGTTCTATAACTTTAACATAAACAATTTTGAAGTTATTTAAGAAAATACGCTATACTTTTTTTTTTAATTTCCTAATTTACCCCCCAAATGTGGCCCCCTTGTCCAAAATTCATTTATTTACGTTACGCGTCCTTCTTTGGGTCACTGACTTACATATGTGTACCAAATTTCAACTCGATCGGTTCGTAGTTTTGGAGCAAATCGGCTAGTAACAGACGGACGGACAGACAGACGCACGAGTGATCCTTTTTTTCATTTTGAGGTACAGAACCCTAAAAATAATCGTTAGAGATCGTAAGGTGTCGAATATTCAACCAAAAACAGGCGAAAAAGGTGTCATGTTTGAAAAATAAAATTATTGAGGATGTTGTTTCTAATCGTACGTTTTTTCACGTTTAACAATGTCAAGGAAATATGATCAAGTTCAATATATCCAAAGAACAGACACACAGGCGTTATGGTTATTGAGATCCAGATCCTGGAAAATTATTAATTAGTATAATTAAAATTTTACGACCATCTCATACAAATTGAGCTAGACCCAAACTCAGCTCTAGGCTTTTATGTACCACAAACCATAATCCATATTGTTAATTGAGTGAGTACGGAAATTTCCTTGAGTGTTATCTAATAGATAAACTACTCGACTACTATTTATCTATTATTAAACTGGTCAACACTGTTGACCGCAATCTATTTAACATGATGTTTTATGATTCTTGTAATCAGGCCCAGTGCAGCAGTGGGACGTTGCTTCCAGCTCTAGTCGCTGTTGTCAGCTTTAGTGGTACTAGGACCTTGTCCAGGGTCCTTCCGGATCGCTACTACCAACTTAGGGCCGGTCCAGATAACCACGACGCGGCGCCGTGCCGTGGTACAAAGCGGCACCGCACCATGCATCTGTACGGACACGGCAACGTCACAGAAACGCCGTGGTGATGTGGACAAGCCCTGACCCATTAACCTACCGCCAAACAGCAACGTTAGAGCATTGCTTGCATTGTTGTGTTCCGGTGCGCGGGTAGAAAACCGATGAAATAACTAGCATAGAGGCATTTCATTTAAGTTGGGTTGGCATATGCAATCTTGGTAGTGTCATTGTAAGATTGTGAAATGTCTTTGCGTTAAAGCCCAGTTACCGTCAGGGCCTCTATGCTACTTGGTAGAACCATAGTTCCGTTGACATTATGTATTTATGTAGTTGATAGTTTTGGCAGCGGAATTAAAATCAATAAGTACAATACACGCTGTCATCTTAGAGTACCTACTTATAATATGTGTGTAGATAAAGTATTGTACGAGACTCTGCGTAATTAGCAATACGCAACCGTCACGTAAATTACTATTGCTTTACATGTATAAATAAACCCAGCTGTGCTTTAAAAATACCTACACCCAATTCGGTTGACGTGCCTTTTAAAGCTAAATTTCTACTGGTCTCCGGAATTTTAGTAAAAAAAACACTATCAACTTGTATCAAAAGATCAAAGCGTGATCCACTGTTCGATTTCTTCAATATCGATTACCTAATCACGGTTTTTCCTAAACACGGATGTGTCCAAATTTTCCGGCGCTGCGTTCTTGACCCGTTACGCATTGTCTCACAATCCCGTATCTCCGTAATACGCAGTACGAGTAAGCTATCAGTCTAGACGGGCCAAGTCAATATGCTCAGTAGACTCGGAGGCTAGACCAAAGGTATGGAAAAACCGGATTTGTAATAAATCATTGTGTTAGGCTAGTACACATAATGAACGAGGACGTACGCGAATTCTTTTTGGTATGGTTATAAGTAGGTAGAACAAACTCTGAAGAAAAACAACAAGTATTTAAAAAATGGTCAAGTTCGAGTTGGGCTCGCGCTGATTCGATTCGAAATCGAATTCAAATCAGAATGTAGTAATACCCACTGTGCGGCGGTACGGAACCCTCGGTGCTGGTTTTCCTTAAAATCCTTTCTTAGTTCTCTAGGGTACCAAAGGAATATTTCCTCCAAGTAGAAGTCCAAATTTTTAGAGTTGTAGCTAATTCTGTAGCTCTGCCTAATCCTCTCGGAACGAAGGTGTGAGTTTATGTATGTACCTAGTATGCATGTAGAAGTCCCTAGGTTCAGTGGTTTCGGCTGGGCGTGGTCTCTCACGCAGTCACGAAAGAGTTTTGTAAATATGTACTCACCTACTTGTACAGATATGACCCCAAATACATGCATGTAGAAAAAAACAGTCACTACTTGATTGTATCGTGGAAATCGGTCTTAAAATGATGTAAACGCGCTTAATCAGTCGACCATACTCATAAAAGTAACGGGCAGCTATACCGAACACGGCGCTCTACGTGTCTCGCCTTTACCACTCTGCAACGGTAGACGAGGTGGAGTACGTCCGACAGAAGGTTGGGTGCAGTCTGACGGTGTTCCACCTAAGGTCGCTTTGTAGTGCAACCGAAGCAACCTACCGGCAGCGCCAGCGACCATGACGCCAGTTGTGGCAAAATAGGACCACGCTGTTCTGTCATCTCGGTGTTAGCTTTAAGTTTTATATTGTTATGTTAGTCCAGCTAGATACTTATAAGGTTTTTGTAATTATAGTCCTTGTTGCTGGAAATAAATTTTTTTAGAGTTGTAGGTAATTCTGTAACCCTGCCTTGATCTGGGATTATAGGCGTGAAGGTATGTATGTATGTACATTTTATTTATTTTATTTAAAAAAAAAAATTAAAATTTAAACTGTTTATTTCAATAAATTTAAATAGCGTTATACAATACTTCTTGTTACAATCTTTACTATTTTTAAGATTATATTAACTAAGAAGGGGTTACCCTACACCACAGCTTACTTTAAATATTATTCCTTAATATTATGTATAAATGTATTTTTAATTATATTTTTAATTAGTTTAGGTTTCATTTCAATTTTTTTAACCACGTTTCTAGGGAAATTATTTAAAGTATAAGGGAGGTAGTTAGTCCAAACTCGTTTGCCATATTGGTTGGTACTTCTTGGAACTATAAACAATGGCTGGTTAGGCATGTTTCGGAGATTGGTAGATCTTTTATACTTGTTCAAATTTAAAAAGCTCAGTAATAATCCTCCTCCTCATTCCTTATTTATATATCTATCAATGGCGTTCCTCCTTTCTACGATGCTGCCAGCTTTCCTACTTAAGCTCCTTGTTCGTTTACCTGCATTCTGCACATGAAATAGTTATTTTCATCTCACTAGCTCGGAAAGCCCTTTTTATTTGTTCGATATCTATTGAGAAAATCGCTTTTCAATTCAATTCAATTCAATTTTTTCTCGGAATGGCTTCAGAGGCCCTACTTTAAAATTCGAAGTTCGAAATTACGTTACCTTCATCCCTTTCTCTCGATTTAGTCTCGAATGAAGAGTGACAGGGATGAAGCTAACGTAACTTCGAACTTCGAATTTCAAAGTAGGGCCTCTGTCCATATGGACAACTTTGCCAGTGTCAGGGTTTGAGCCTACAAGTGATCGGTAAATTATTTCCCGTACAGACTAAAAATGAAGCGCTCAGTTGAAAACCTAAAACAAACAAAACAACATGAGGGTAGTATTATAATTACAAAATTACTTAAATAAGTGTTATGATAGGTGAGCAAGCACATTGAAGCGGGTATGAAGTGGACAAAGCAGTGAGCAACAAGTTTTACAATTTAATGTTAAAGTCTGTACTAAATTTGGTGAGTCGATAGACAAAAGGAGAGGGAACATAGGTTAGGAGAAAATTCATATTAGCGGGACGGGGAATAAAGTCAGGAAGTAAATCATAGAGTGAAACAGGATTGATACTCGTAGGGCAATTAAAGAAAATGTGGTCTGGAGAACCTTCCTCTAAGCCGCACTCACACAAAGAGTGATCACGAACGCGGATTTTTGCCAGGAATAAAGGAGAACAAATGTGGCCAAGACGTAATCGAATGATCGTGGATATGGCACGCTTGCCAGCATTGCGGAATTTAAAAAACCAAGGCTTCACGGGCAAATTTGGCTGAATGTCACCGTAGTGTTTACCTTTACAGAGCCTAGAAGCATTCCATGTATCGCCCCAGCGATCAACTAAATGGGATTTAGCAGAAGAGCGTAGGTCCTGACTATAACATTCAGAATATATAGGACACCCAATTTCAATTGCTTGTTTGGCACTGGCATCTGCCCGTTCATTACCTACAATACCTGAGTGGCCGGGAATCCAACCCAAAGTGATATTGAAGCCAAGGGAATTACATCTATAGAGGGCTTCTCTGGTTTTAAGAATAATTTCTAAGTTGTCACTGGAACGAAGAGGAAATTTTGAGATGTCCTGTAAACAGCTAAAAGAGTCCGAGAGAATTAGAACCTTATTTAATTTGTGAGATTCAGCATAAGATACAGCTTCATAAATAGCTATAGCTTCACCTGTAAAAACAGAAGTTTGAGGAGGACACTGGAAACTTAACCAAATTTTGAAGAAGGGGATCCAGACAGCACAGCCCACAAATCCATCCTTAGACAGTTTGGAGGCATCGGTGAATACTGTCAACCAACCTTCCCATTTCTCAGTCAAAACCTTATTAGAGAGAACATTAGCGTTGGATGAGTCTTTATGAATTCCAAGAGAATACATTATTTGGGGTTGGAAGATAAGTGCGTCAAAATTTATTGTAAAAACTGGATTAACTGTTAATTGAGACAGAGGGGGGCCAGATGAAAGTTTTTGAAAACTTTTTATTAAACAAGGAGGCTTTTTGTGAGCAAAATATTTAGCAGAAGATACTAAGTGGGATAAGGAATTTAAACGAGATAGTAATGGATGATTGGAGAATTGAGCAGACCTGAAAAAAAAACGATCACATAGAAACTGCCTTCGAAGAGAAAGGGGCGGCTCTAGGCATTCTACCTGTAAGGCATTAATAGGGGAAGATTTCATAGCACCTGTTATGATGCGAAAACATCTCGCTTGAATCCTGTCCAAATAAGATAAAGCCAATTTATTGCATGGTTCCAGCAAGAAACAACCATAGTCAAAGTGACTACGTATAATAGCGTTATATAAAAGCTTTTGAGAATAGGGGTGGGCACCCCACCAAGAACCCGATAGAGCCCTCAAGATATTAACATTTTTCTCACATTTGTTCTTAATATAGTTAAGATGAGGGATACCCGTCATACGAGAGTCCAGAAACAAACCAAGAAATTTGACATTGGAATCCACAGGGATGGATTCCTCATTAATAACAATATCGACGTCCGGAGCCAACCTCTTTCTAGAAAACACTACCACTGAACTTTTGGCTGGAGACTTAAACCGTGGTCTAAGGGCCATTCATTGAGGTATCTCAGAGCAGTGTTTAAACGGGATGAGCAATCCAAAATAGAATCTGACGCGTAATACAACGCGATGTCGTCCGCGTACTGAAGGACCTCACAAAAGCAATCAACGGACTTGTTGAGGTCAGCAGTATATAAGCTGTACAAAATGGGACTTAGAACAGAACCCTGCGGCAGACCCTTCCATATTGTTCTCGAAGGCCACAACTGACCCTGAAATCGAACACAAAAAGATCGCTCCATAAAAATATTGCAAATGACATTAACCATTTTAACCGGGAGACTCAGCTGGAGCATTATCTGCCTGAGTAACGGAAGTTGGACGTTGTCATACGCGGAGGTGATGTCAAGAAATACGCCTACAATATGCTGACCTCTAGAAAATGCTAGCTTAATATCAGAGGTTAAAACACTCAAGCTGTCCATGGTACCTCTGCCTCTTCGAAAGCCAAATTGGGAGTCAGCTAGGATACCACGGCTTTCCAATATCCACTCAAGTCTATTTTGAATAAGATGTTCTAAGATCTTTAACATAACCGAAGACAGGGCTATCGGTCTATATGACGATGAAGCAGAAGGATCTTTATGGGGCTTTAAAATGGGAATAATGATTTGTTGTTTCCAAGAATCGGGTATAGAACCAGAGTCAAAAATTAAATTAAGTAGACCAAGAAAAAATAATCTAGTAGACTCTAGACACTTTATAACAAAAGAATAAGGAATTCCATCAATTCCAGGGGCTGAGTCGCGAAGATGATCTAGGACTGAAGATAATTCCGAAAGAGAGAATGGCTCATCCATTCGGTCTGAAGACAGAGGAGGGGAGAAAGAAGGGAGACAATCCTCAGATGGGACAAAAGGAGGAGACAGAATGTCGAGGAACCCATCCAGCCACGCAGGAGGGTCATTAGAAGAAGGGTTACTGTCGGACAAGGCCCCACGGATTTTTTTAATGTTTTTCCACACCAAGGAGGAAGGGGAGATATACTTTCACAAAAGCGATTCCAGCCAGATCGCTTCTTAGACGACAGAACCCTTTCGCATTGAGCGCTAGATTTTTGAAAAGCTAGGTAATTTTCTTAGGAAATAAATCTTCAGCACAGTTGCGGACCTTAATAGCAGCTGTGCACTCAGCATCCCACCAAGGGGGGGAGGCGATTTTGTTTGATGAGGAATTTTTAAGGGGAATAAATAAATCAGCAGCGGAAATAAGAATTGATACAAAATTTGAATAGGGCTCTAAAAAGTTTAATTGACAAATAGGAGGAAGGCTTTTAACTTCTTTTTCAACAAAAAGGCTGAAACCATCCCAATCAGCCTTATCTAATCTATATTTTAAAAGAGGGGGGAAGGAAGCTGAACGCATTGACACACCTAAGGGAAAGGTGACAAGAATAGGAAAATGGTCACTACCGTGTGACCGAGAAAGGAGCCGCCAGCCGAGGCCAATAGACAAACTAGAAGAGGACAAAGTTAAATCTACAGAGCTAGGATTCTGGGAGGGCGAAGATCTCCTTGTGGGAGTGCCATCATTCAACAATACCAAATTACAGCTATCAAAGATGTCAAGGAGAAGAGTAGCATTAGAGTCACAAGAAGTTGAACCCCACATAGTGTGATGGCAATTAAAGTCGCCCATTACAACTAAAGGGCCAGAGAGGGAAGAGAGAATAGAGTCTAGTTCAGAGATAAGAGAAGGGTTAGGATGAGGAATATACAATGAAACAAAAATTGAACCTAATGATTTGACAGCCACAACATTCATACCAGATGAATGAGGGGGGAGAGGGATTTGAGAATAAAGGACGGAACGATTGATAAGGAGGATCGATTTAGTCTCGAAGGACGTGTGACAGAGATGGAGCTAACGTAACTTCGAAATTCGATTTTTAAAGTAGGGCCTCTGCTTTACTACCTCTATGCGTTGACGGCTTAATTAAAAAGTTTTGACTTAAGTTTTTTTTTATTATTTCGGATGCGTTTTGTTCGCACATCGACTTACTTGGACTGTCAGAACATTTTATCCGTTTTTACAACAAATGAACGGTAATGTTGAATGCTGATATTTATGAATTAAAATAAAGTTACAAGACTGTTTTAGTATATTTTACTCGATGCAATTCATTAAATGTGAAGTTAAAAATTCAGCGGTTTTAACGTTTTACGTTTTGTTAGCTGTCAAATATCGCTAAAGCTGCCTTCAAATGTCAAAACTCTTTCTTCACATGTGGATAAAAAGCGATTTTCTCAATAGATATCAAACAAATAAAAAGGGCTTTCCGAGCTAGTGAGATGAAAATAACTATTTCATGTGCAGAATGCAGGTAAACGAACAAGGAGCTTAAGTAGGAAAGCTGGCAGCATCGTAGAAAGGAGGAACGCCATTGATAGATATATAAATAAGGAATGAGGAGGAGGATTATTACTGAGCTTTTTAATAAAATAAAATAAAATGTACATACATACATACCTTCACGCCTATAATCCCAGATCAAGGCAGGGTGACAGAATTACCTACAACTCTAAAAAAAATTATTTCCTGCAACAAGGACCATAATTACAAAAACCTTATAAGTATCTAGACGAACGTATATCTATAAAGTACGTATATCTATCTAGAAAGACGTATTAACACCTGTGGAATTACGGGAAACCATGCAAAATGCGGAATTGAGATTATTTTCCTCGCTGTAGTGAGGTGAAAAGTTTTGTGTTATAGACGGGTGAAAAGTTATTTTACCTGCGAGTGTTCATTTGAAACACGAGCTAGAGAAAGGATTCTATGATTGACCACGAGCGAAGCGAGGGGTTCAAAAATAGAATCCTGAGCGTAGCGAGTGTTTCAACACACGAGACGTAAAATAACTTTTCACCCGTGTATAACACAAAACTTTTCACCTCACTACAGCGAGGAAAATAAGAAAAAGTGTTTGTACTATCAATTATCATTTTGCACGGTTTCCCGTAATTTCACAGGTGTAAATACGTCTTCGTCACTCGTATCACTCATTTTTAATAACAAAACAAACTAGAAAATCATGCGAATATTTAACGTTGACGACTTAATTGAAAAGTTTTGACTTATTATTTTTTTATTATTTCGGATGCGTTTTGTTCGCACATCGAGTTACTTGGACCGTCAGAACATTTTATCCGTTTTTACAACAAGAATGAAGGTTAATGTTGAATGCTGATATTTATGAATTAAAATACAGTTGGAAGACTGTATTTAGTGTTTTTTACTCGATGCAATTCATTAATCGTGATGTTAAAAATTCAGCACTTTTAACGTTTTACGTTTTGTTAGCTGTCAAATATCACTTAAGCTGCCTTCAAATGTCAAAACTCTTTCTTCACATGTGGATAAAAAGCGATTTTCTCAATAGATATCAAACAAACAAAAAGGGCTTTCCGAGCTAGTGAGATGAAAAAAAAATTACCCATTTTCCCCTGATCCTAACACAATACACAAACCTCGACAAACGGTACCTGTACCAGCCTTACAAACGTAGACTTTGGCAACTCACGCGCACGTCGCCTGGCAGTCTCAGAAGGATGTCCGAACTGGAGCGAGCTGATAAAGTAAGTAGGTAAGAAAAATAGCGAGTAAGTAAGTAAGTAAGTAATTATTTATTTGTCAAACATAGGTTTACAAAGGTCTTAAGTATAGATTAATTCGTTTCACTATGCTTTGCCTGACGGCGTACAAATAGCGTGCATTATAACATGCAACATGCTCATTTACAAAAAATTCGGTATAATGTCAAATTTACAAAACTTCAATGTCAAATTTACAAAATACAATGTCACATTACAGAATACAATATCAAATTTACAAAATTAAAATATCAAATATCAAATTTACGAAACAATGATAATAATTCAAAATTTATATTTATATAATTAGTTTATGTCAGTTAGGTAATCATTTATCGAATAATAGGTCTTACTTACGAGGAACTTAAATAGTGAAGTTTTGAACCGTTTGTCATTCTCAATAGCCACAAGTTCTATTGGCAGCTTATTGTATATTCTGTGTGTCATGCCCAGTATACTCTTCCTGAAGAGTGCAGTTTTAGAAGGGAATGCACTAATTTTATTCCTGAGGCGTAAACTAGTAAATTTTTTTAAACAATTCATATTGCTTCTACAGAAAAACACAGTTTCATAATATATAAAGGCAGGGGAGAGTCAGGATCTTAAGTTCTTTGAAATAACTTTGACACGATGTGGTTGTACTGATACCAATTGTTGCTCTGAGGCATTTTTTCTGGGCCCTAAGCCCTAAATGCGATTTCGCGGTCAGTGGAGTTACCCCAAAATATGATCCCATATCTCAGTGTCGATGTGACATATGCATGATAGGCTGTCATGATAGCTCCTTGACTGACGATTCTTCTAAGCTTATAAAGGGCATACGAGTACTGGCTTAACTTTTTGCAAATTTTATCAATTTGATTTTTCCATGTTAATCGGTTATCGATTATTAAACCTAAAAATTTAGTGGACTCTGTTTCCAAAATATCTTGTCCGTTATAAACAAGAGTAAAATCGTTTTTTATGTTCCGTGTAGTATTTGATTTAAATTTCATAACACTGGTTTTACTCAAATTTATTTTCAGGTTATTATTTTGCAACCATTCTACTATAGAACCCAGCGTTTTATGAATCTCCGTTTCACTTGTATCTTTGCCAGTAAAGACTATGGTGCTGTCATCAGCAAAGATAATCATACGTTGTCTAATCGCTCTGGGCATGTCATTCACGTATATCAGAAACAAAAGTGGGCCCAAAACACTGCGGCACACCAAATTGGATTTCTTTTAAATCCGATGAATACCTTTGTACTTGTTTGGACTTGGAACATATTTTTTCTATTTGAGTGACCGCGAGTTCTGCATACTTGCATTTGTTTGTGTACCTCGCTAAATAAACGTACATGCGAATAAATAATACAATAATGCAATATAATAATGCGGTAAAAAAGCTGAGGATTTATGGGGAGCGTCAGTTAAAGTGATCCATCATGTCATAGATATAATTGCACCTCACTTAGCTTTAATCTACAATAATTGCATTTCAGAGGGGGTTTTTCCAAATCTTATGAAATATAATAAAGTCATACCACTTTTTAAATCGGGCGACATGAGTGATTTAACGAATTTCCGTCCTATTTATATTCTATCGGTTTTAAGTAAAGTTTTTGAGAAGTTAATGTTAAAAGATATGTTAGGTCACTTCAATTAGAAATAAACTGCTTAACAGTAATCAGTTTGGCTTCACCAGAGGACGATCCACAACTGATGCAGCATCTGTACTCATTAAATATATATACAATATTTGGGAGAAATCCTGTGATGCAATAGGAATTTTTTGTGACCTTTCCAAAGCTTTCGATTGCGTAGATCATGCGACTCTTATATTAAAATTAGAACATTATGGTCTGGCAAATAATTCTCTAAATCTTATGTCTTCATATCTTAGTGATAGAACACAAACGGTTGTTGTAAACCAAACACAGTCCATTGGAGCAACTGTTAAATTAGGTGTGCCTCAGGGCTCTATATTGGGTCCTTTCTTATTTCTGGTCTATATAAATGACTTACCACCCACGGTAGATAACCTTTGTGATATTGTGCTATTTGCTGATGATACTTCATTAATTTTCAAGGTGGACCGAAAATCCGTCGATTACAGTAGGATAAACGCCACGCTGGTTAAAGTACTTAATTGGTTTACTATTAACAATTTGCTACTTAACGCTAAGAAAACTAAATGTGTTAGGTTCGTTTTGCCTAATGTTAGACCGGTAGAATCTAGTATATTTCTAAATGACGAGTGTTTGGAGATGGTGGACAAGGCGCTTTTCTTAGGGATAACTATAGACAAAAACTTGCAATGGAGTCCCCATATAGCAGTACTAGCAGGTAAATTAAGTTCGGCAGCTTATGCTGTTAGGAAAATCAAGCAACTTACCAATGTTGAGACAGCTCGCTTAGTTTATTATAGTTATTTTCATAGTGTTATGTCGTACGGTATTCTGTTTTGGGGAAAAGCTGCTGACATACGGACTATATTCGTGTTACAAAACAGAGCCATTCGTTCCATATATAACCTAAACTCCCGTGATTCCTTAAGATTACTATTTAAAGAAATTTGTATTTTGACAGTAGCGTCACAATTTATTTATGAGAATATTATTTATGTCATTAAAAATCAAGACTCTTTTGTTAAGAATTGTGATATACATAATTTGAATACAAGAAATAAAAATAAAATTGCTATTAAAAAATTTCGTCTCCGTAAGGTATATAAATCATTTGTTAGTCAATGCATTCATTTCTATAATAAATTACCTGACGAAGTTTTAAAGTTATCATTTCCAGCACTTAAAAATTACTTGAAAAAGTCGTTGATGTCGAAAGCTTATTATAGGGTCGAGGACTATCTAACAGATAAAAATGCTTGGCCTAAATTAAACACCTAAATAACTTAGTAATAGCTTAGTCAGGAAAATATCTAAACATTGTAGGTATAATTATTGTCTAGGGGACACGGTTTCTGTAGGAGAATGAATCAAAACTATGTGGTTGTTTTGCACCGTCATGGGTAAGTATATGTATATTTATACATACATACATTAAATCACGCCTGCTTCCCAGAGGGGTAGGCAGAGACCACTTCTTTCCACCTGCTACGATCCTGACAAATCTCTTTCGCTTCTTCCACATTCATACATCGAGTCATGCATGCACGTCGGTTTCGGGTACTTAAGATCCGGCCCTTTTCCAGTATTTCTCCGATTTGATTCGAAAAAGTACGCCTAGGGCGGCCCCTTCCGACCCTTCCGTGTATATATATATATATATAATTATAATTATTATTATTACTATTTAGAAGTGTTTCCCTTGTATAAATTTGTTAACTGGCACTTACCTTACTTCTACTATTGGGATCTTCGTTTAAAAATAGTGACATCTGGAAGACTGCCGATGCTTATAGCACAGGACTCATCTCCTATTATAAGCACTGGCCTTACCAAATTTTAGAAGGATTAAATGGTCTCCCTTATTATGTCTAAACAGTAAGGTGCAAACTATGTTCCTATCGTATTTTCTGCTATTAGCTATTAGCATGTATAGCTTAATTTTGTTGGCAATCGAGCCCACAAGGCGGTGGTGCGTGCGAAACATCAACACCAGCGCCATCTCTGAAGGACGCTGATGGAGAACGTCAACTCGTCGGTCGAAGACAGCGCCCCCTACAACCGTCGAGGAAGGGAGACGTTCCTGTCAGCGAGTTTATAAAAGGGGTCGCCTCGTCGTGACCTGCTGGCTATCCCTTTGCAGTCTTGGACGGATTCACTAGACCTAACTATTACTTTGTGATTTACCTACACTCTCTTTAAAGTATTTAATTTAATGTGGAGATACTGTTTACATTTTAGTTATATTTAGATATTCGTAATTAAATAAAGTAAATTCATGTAAATTGTAGTAATAAAGTATTCGTATTATAACCCCTGTTTCCATTCCAGTAGCCAACTCAATTAGTATTTAACATCAGAAGTGCTCCAACCCCGCTTGCGATGGGCAACCGCAATAAGAAACGAAAACGAGACCGCTCGAGTTCCTCTTCTTCAACGGGTAGCTGTAGAACTCCGTCACCTCCACCAAAACGAAGAAAGGACAAGAACAAGAAAAATAAGCCGTCAAGTAAGGTTATTACTTCAAATGTGAGTACAAGCAATTCTACCAACTTGAACAATATCATACCGGAGTTTGACCCTTTAAAAAATGATATTACTGCATGGCTTAATATTGTTTTATCTTTCGCGGAAACATTTTCATGGACCGACGAAGTAATCCGGTACCAAGCTCTGAATAAGCTGAAGGGTTCTGCTAAAATATGGTATGACTCTTTGATACGTACTGAAACCCAATGGCCCTCTTGGAAGTGGGCTGATTGGAAACATAAGTTAGCTGCTAGTTTTCAGATACGGCGGAACATGTTTGAGCTCCTCAAAGATATTATCGAAAGTAAGCCAACCGAGAATCAGTCGCTTTACGAGTTTTACTTCGAACTGAAAAGTAAGATAAACCGCTTAACACTTAACTTTTCAGAGCAGGACATAATTTCTCTTATAGTCGGTAGTATAGGAGACTGTGGTATAGGTGCGTCAATCGAGGCTAACAATTTCGTTTCTTGTGACAGTCTAGCTAGTTTTCTTCATGGGCGTACTTTTAAATCAAAGAACTACAAGCAAACGTTTGTGAATCTCCGTGACACACATACAAAAATCATAAACCAGCCGGCTGGTTCTCAATCGTCCATTTACACGGTGGCGCCATCTGCGAGTACATCGGGTCAATCCGCTGTCTCTAGTAATACTTTAAATCAAACACAACGTAAACCAATAAAATGCTTTATCTGTGGTGGTGGTCACAAAAAGAACCAGTGTGACCAAAATAAATGTGATTTTTGTGGCAAGCGTGGTCACGTGGAATCTGTGTGTTACCATAAGAAAAATTCCATAAAACCGGAAACACAAGAAACAAAATTTGTGTCTACCGCTAACCCACGGAACAAATTTATCAAAAACGTGCATATAAACGATTTTAGTTGTGACGCGTTCATAGACACTGGAAGTAGCTGTTCGCTAATTTCTCAGTCATTAGTAGAAAAATACTCCTTGAAAAGTATATTACTACCCTCACCCATAATATTGCAAGGTTTTTCCAAACAAACTTCAAAGTCGGTAGACCACAAAATTACATGTAATTTAAAATTAGACTCTGTGTTTTTGTCAAGTGTAGATTTTTATGTGATGGACGATCTGGCTGATTGTGAAGTGTTGATTGGGAGGAATGTAACCGAACGAGCGGACTTGATGTACTCGCGGGTAGGTGAAGTGCTTAAATTTGACTATGCAGTTAAGTTTACGGAATTTTGCAATAATGTCAAAGAATTTGAGTTAGACGCAGATTCCCATCAAAATGAATTAACGGCGCTTTTTAGGAAATATAGGGAGTGTATTGCATTTAATATAAAAGAAATAGGAAAAGTTGATAATTATGAGATGACAATTGAAGTAAATGACTCTCAGCCTGTTCAATGCAGACCTTTTAGAGCCTCCCATTCTGATAGGAAAATTATTCGAGAAATGGTTGAGGAACTCTTGACGAACAATATTATACGGGATAGTAACTCTCCTTACGCTAGCCCAGCTTTGCTTGTCAATAAGAAAAATGGGGAAAAAAGGCTCTGCATTGACTACAGGGGTCTTAATAAAATCACCGTTAAAAATAAATACCCGATGCCACGTATCGAGGATTTAGTGGATAGGCTCCAGGGTCATAAATGTTTTACGAGCTTGGATTTGAAAAGCGGATATTACCAAATTATGATGCACAAGGATTCTATCGAAAAGACTGCTTTTATCACTGAGGATGGTCATTACGAATTCCTCAGACTTCCATTTGGCTTGGCAAATGCACCATCCACGTTTCAGCAAATGATGAATACAGTTTTAGGGAACTTACGATTCGAAAACGTAATATTATATTTGGATGACGTTTATTTAGTCACGGAAAGTGTTGAAGAAAATTTAAAATTATTAGAACAGGTTTTAAATATTTTCCGCCAAAATGGCTTAACACTCAATCTAAAAAAATGACATTTTTTCAAATCAGAAATAGAGTTTTTGGGTTACAAGATTAAACCAAATTATGTCATGCCTAATGAATCCAAATTAGAAGCTGTCGAAAAATTTCCCACCCCCAAAACAGTACACCAACTAAGACAGTTTCTAGGCTTAATAAGCTATTTTAGAAAATTCATTAAAAATTGCGCGATGATTTCTGCACCTTTAACGAAACTGTTGAAGAAGGACTCTGTTTGGGTATGGGACGTAGTTCACGAACAAGCGTTTCAATTTTTGAAATGTAAACTTACATCTGATAGTGTGCTATCTATATTCGACCCCAATAAAGAAAACATTCTTTATACGGACGCGAGTAGAGAAGGGATCGCTGGAATTCTTATCCAAGTGACTGACGAGGGCGAAAAACCGGTACATTACTATAGTAGACAAACGTCAGCCGATGAAAAAAAGTACCACTCCTTTGAACTAGAACTCCTGGCAATAATTTGTTCTCTTCAAAAATTCAGGTTATATTTGTTAGGCACATCGTTCAAAATCGTGACCGATTGTAGCGCTGACAGACATGCTCTTACAAAAAAAGAGATTATTCCCCGGATAGCACGGTGGGTACTAACAACACAGGAATTTTCTTTCGATATTGTACATAGAGAAGGAACGCGCATGCAACATGTCGATGCTTTAAGTCGCAACCCCGTGCCATCCGGTGAAAAATCAGAACGTGAAATTGTTCTATCAATTACAGAAGCGGATTGGTTATTATCGGTACAGTTGCAAGATCCTGAGTTGCAACGCATTAGAAAGATTATAGAATCAGGAGAGGCCGATAATAATAAAGACGTTTTCAAAAACTTTGAAGTTTTAGGGGGTAAAGTCTACAGAAGAACGTCTCAAGGTCGTCGTTGGGTGGTTCCTAAAAACTGCATATGGCAGATCCTCAAATGTAACCATGACGATCTGGGGCATTTTTCTGTGGACAAGACTGTCGAAAGGATAGCCTGCCAGTACTGGTTTACTAGGATGCGGCATGTTGTAAAAAAGTATATTAAAAACTGCATTAATTGCATATATTATAAAAAAAAGAGCGGTCCGAAGCAGGGCGAACTGTATTCGTTACCAAAATACGCACAACCGTTTCACGCGCTTCATCTTGATCATTTAGGCCCGTTTGTGAAATCGAAAAGACAAAATCAATTCTTATTTGTCGCAGTGGATGCTTTTACGAAATTCGTATTTATTGCAGCGGTGCAATCAACTAGCACCTCGTGTGTCATTAGGGAATTAGAAAATGTGTCTAAGATATTTGGCAACCCTAAAAGAATTATAACTGATGCAGGTACATGTTTTACTTCTAGCAATTTTACTCTGTATTGTTCGAATAAAAATATACGCTTACATACAGTCGCGACAGGTATGCCCCGTTCGAACGGGCAAGTGGAGCGATTCAATAAAACCATATTAGACGCGTTAAGAACTCTGGGTGCTAATACGACGGAGGATAGGTGGGACGAGTACGTAAAACCATTACAGCAGGGATTAAATAGTACAGTACATAAAACCACAAAAGCAGTCCCTAGTGAAATTTTTTTTGGGTACCGAATACGTACCGATTGTGACAGCTTGGCTCCGGATTATGATGACGGACAGGTAATAGATGTTACGCAGTTACGTGAAAGTGTAGATTCCAATATTAAGTCGAATGCAATATCGCAAAAGGAGAGGTTTGGTCGCTCCCGAATGACGGCACGCAAGTACCACGTAGGAGATCTGGTGATGACCACAATTTTAAGCCAAAGTAACGATGGTCGAAGTCGAAAGATTCTGCCGGTGTTTAAAGGACCTTTTCAGGTTAGCAAGGTCATTGGAAACGACAGGTACGAGGTGACGGATGTAAGAGGCAGCGAAAGAACTCAAAAGAAGTACACAGGAGTGACGGCTGCAGAAAACATGAAGCCGTGGATTAATATAGAAGAATGGGAATTGTAAATTAAATGCATTAATATTTACTAAAGGAATGTATATTTAGCCATGTTGGCAATAATGGTAAGAACTTTCTTGTACATTTTATTGCATCATTTAGATCCAAGTCTTTTATGTCATGTTTCATAGACATAAATCAAAAATAACATTAATGGTTTAACTTAATCAATGGTTAATTACTCGTAAATTAACATTTTATTTATGTCCATGTGTGTGCGAGTTCAGATAAAATTCTTTATATGTTCACAGTATTCATCTCGATTACTATACAGACAGATAAATTGTTATCGGATGTGGGCGACTCTGCTATGACTAACTTGGTACACTTATTAACGGTAAAGTCCAATTTAAGTGCAAGTGGTCACAACTGAAACGAACTTGCTTAAGTGTGGTAAAGCCCTTTAAGCTCAGGTGTTTCTTTATATGTGGAGTTACATACATCTTGATAACCTAAATATGTAGCTGTATAATAATTACGAGAATAGACTACCAGTCAGTGATAAATTTATTAAAAAGTTGTTTGTTACAGAATTTTATCCGGACTCGTGAGGCGTCCGGGGCTGACGCCGAGCAGGACAGCCGTGTTGGCAATCGAGCCCACATGTGCGGCCTACTTACTGAATAAAAAAAAAACACTGATGTATTAATATTGTATAAGCTTTTTATTTGTATGTGATATGATACCATACGAAAATAAAATAGTACGGAGAAGCCCCTACTTTGAAAATCGAAGTTCGAAGTTTCGTTACCTACATCCCTTTCTCTCAATTTAGTCTTTGATTTTTAAAGTATTGCCTCTGGGATTGAGCGCTTTATTCACACCTTCCGATCCGACCCACTGATATGATCCTGTAGCACTTAACTATGAAATACATAACAATCTACGACAGAGGGATGCCACACGAGCCTTGAGTCGTTGCCGCTGCGTTGTTCTAGAGGTACTTAAATTAGAACGACATGCCACACGATGCGTTGAAACACTTGCGTCGCTCTTTGTTGATATCACAACGCTGCCGTCCTACTAAATAAGGCAGCTAAATGCAATGTAGTAGTCAAAGCATTCTGTACTGTATTGGTACACACATTAAATTTAAAATGCTTATTATTAGGTAGTATGCAGTTGCGACTACGCAACGCACCGGCAACGCTCGTGTGGCATCCCTCATAGTCCTCTACTTTCAGGGGGGTTATTATGACATAGCTTTGCAGTTCAGTTTACGCTGAGAGAAAAGGACAGAGCTATATAACTGCTCTAGCTCTGTCCTTTACGCTCGCCGTAAAATGAACTGCATAGCCATGTCATAATAACCCCCCAGAGCTGATAACATTGGGAACACCTTACCGGCCGGCCGGCATAATTTAATTTCTCCCGTTCAGAAAATAAGGATTTCTATATCTTAATATCGGGATGAGAATGGAATTTCAATCACCAGGAAGGAAAGATATTTTGAAAATTGGTCAAATACTTATCCATTTTTGTCTCGTAACTATACCATGAAAGAATCAAAATTAAAATGACCTTAGGTAGATATTATATTGTATGTACTTTGTAAATTTCTGACAATGATATAAATGAGCATTTCTAAAAAAGTTTGTACATTTCATTTAAGTACGGCTTCGATTTGCAAAAAAAATTGCAGGTTGGTAGGGTGAATGAAGCTGAGCCTAAATAACATAGTCTCCCAAAATGTCCTCATACATTTGTATGAAACTTTCCTTTTTTGTTACCATGAACCAAAGAAAGTTAGTAACAAAAAAGGAAAGTTTCATACAAATGTATGAGGATTCACTCTACCAACCGGCAATTTTTTTTGCAAATTGAATTCGTGAATGAAATGTTCAAACTTTTTTAGAAATGCTCAAATAATACGATGAGTTTCACTCGAACTATAGACGCATTCGCTAGCGCTCGTGCACCGTAAATATCTGGGGATGCCCTTTTCTCGCTTTGGTAACAATCTAATATTAATAAAATCTTTTTGACTGCTAGCATTTTGGCGCGGCACCGGCAAATTTAACAAAACCTTAATAACTTCCGAACAGTAGAAAATTGCTGAATACTTGGGAATGAAATTGATAGGTCTTGGTTGTCCTCTATCGACCAGGGTGCTTACGACGAAACAGTAAAATGCGAAATCTCTGGTCCCGAGTCCCTGTCACTCGTCACTCGAGAGTAAATCGAGAGAAAGGGATAGACCTAACTTAACTTCGAATACTTCTCAGTTTCGTTTGATCGTCGACCGAATTTACAACCTGGGCCTCTAGATATTCTACTGGATAATCATATTGCCTTTGACATGTTATTGTCCGTATAATACAGGGTGACATCTAATTCGTAATACAAAATGTTATTTTCTGCATCTACTCATGATTACGATCAACTTTTAATATGGGACCAACTTCGAAAACGGAAACACAAAATCGTCATCTCCATACAAATTGTGAATCCAGCTGATTGCTTTTAGTATGGGAGGTTCAAATTTTTTCTACCGATTTCGATATTAGTCCCATAGTAAAATTTGATCGTAATCATGAGTAGATCCAGAAAATGAAATTTTGTATTACCAATTCGAGGTCACCCTGTATAAATAAAAGCTGTAGGTAGTGACGTTGGCCATACGATAACATATCAAAGGCAATAATATTATTATTATGGTTTTACGAGTTGAATAGAGCTACTAGATTCCAGGGATGACAGGGAGATTCTGAACGGTAGGTACCACCTTAATGTTTTTGACGTTTTTCCGTATGACAATAAGGTGCAGAAACTCAGCCCTGTATGAATGCATTGGTATTAGTGTTTTTGTGAGGCCGACCTTTATTTTTTAAACGTATGTTGCGCTGGTTTTTCTTTCGCAGCAACGCTGACTTTTGAAAGTGTCACCAGCAACGTTGGCGCCAAAGAAGGAATAAGTCTAGTCTTAGAAAACTTCACGGAGCCTCTTGTTTGGATCAGCAACCTTCGGTGGCTTTTAATCAATAGAACGACTCCAGATCTCCTACGAACGACTCGATATCTGATTAGGTATTGTAACTCTTTTGTGGTATAAATATGCTATCAATACACACTTCTAACCTTTCCCCGCTATTTTCAAGGATAAATGCTGGCTATAATTGAAACATTTATAATAACAGCAATAGTTCTTAATAGAAACTTCATTCTTAGTAAATAAGTCCCGTGTAATATAACACTATAGTTAATAAATAATTAACTAAATATCGTGTTATGCAAGTTTTTACGTGCACATGTAACTCCTATGTGTGTATACCTATAGTTAGATTAGTAATTAACTATCGGTCTTGTCATTAATATTACCCATACTACCTTATGAATTAAAGTGTGTTTACTTACATATTGTAACTTTATTGTCGTTTTTATATTACGGATAAGTAAGCATAAGACAACTTTGTTCGCGTAATTTAAATGTAACTAGTCCAAATTACAGCTTTGTATTTAGTACCGAGAGTTTCTGGGATGTTTGTTGTTTGTGCGTGTTTGTGAGTGGACGGAGGGACATTATGGCGAAACTATAAGGGTTCCTTGTTAACTAGGGAACCCAAAAAAAGTACGCCTGTATAATTCTGTATCTGTCTTCTGTTTGTAATAGTTAGGTTTGTACTGTTTAGGGTGTCGACTGCTGGCCGTAAGGTTCCAGGTCGAACCCCAGCTGTTTCCATGTAGTTACGAATGAGATTTTAACGTAATTACCTCACCCTATGCTGCACATTTTTTTATCCCTTTGACGTTAAGTGACAAAGCACTAAGGCCCACTTGCGCGGACCGGAGTTAGCGTCTTAACCCGAGGTTAGGCGGCAAACCACGTACAAAAGTAGACGCTTAACTCTGGGTTAAGGGTTAACTCTGGTCCGCGCAAGTCTGCCTAAGTGTAGTCAACAACTTTAATTGTTGAACACCTATATAACCGTCATAATGACAGCGTCAAGAGTAAAGAAATAAATTACTTCAAAATTAACGATTGCCTTTCAGCGACAAGGTTCAACAATTAAGGTTGTTGACCGTACCAGTTTCACCAAACCATGTTAGATGTTAATTAATCAATGTTAATCGACTATTAGTTCATACATTTTGACAGCTATAGCTTTGTTTCAAAAGTTGCAGTAATAACACTAATAACTTACAGGTGTAATGCCGGCCTAAAGCGTGCAGCTACTATAAAGGCGACCGCACACAATGTATAATTTAAATCTATAAAACCCTACTTAGATGTGTCCCCCCTTAAAAAGATTTAACCTTAAGCGTAATTTTTCCACGAGCGGGAGAAAAGTGCGATCTTTGGCCGCCCGTCTGCTGACCCGGAGATACGCTATCATGTGCAGCACAAATAATTTATGTTTTAGCCGCTATCGCGCGCAAACAGCTCTGGCTGCGCGTCTTACCGACTTTATAATACTGACTAAGTATCTTATTCAAAAACGAACAATAAATCTATTTTAGTTAAATTAAGCTCTGTCATTGTCAATTTTATTAATTACTTACATCTGCCCGTGACTTCGTCCGCGTAGATTTCGATTATTGTGATTCGCTCGGGAACCTTCAAACTTTCCAGGATGAAAAGTAGCCTGTGTTAATCCAGGGTATATAAGCTACCGCCATTAATTTCATCCAAATCCGTCAAGTCGTTGCAGCGTCAAAGAGTAACGAACTAACACACACACACACAAACTTTCTCATATATAATATTAATGGGTCTAGCTTCACTACCCTGAGGCGTGAACACGAACTTTTACCTTCTATCTATCTAAGAAAATATCTATGGCGTTTGGTTAAAGCGCCCCGTGTCCGTATTTACTGCACAAAAAATGACATAGACGTTGACTTTCGTATCGTCATCGAATATAGTATAGGTGAAGCAAACGTAAAACTATTTTCGAAAACTTGAGTTGGTTTTAGGGGTTCGTGTTACGGATAGGTTTAGACTGTGGGTTTAGAACACGTTTTCGAATAGTAAAGGCAATTCGAAAACGTGACGTATGGTTGAAATGTTAGTTCGTGCTTAAACTACAAGTAGGTATACCTAACCGATGGGTACCTATATGGGTTATACTGGGTGTCCCTACAACAAACGTCAAAACTGAAAGGTCTAATAGAGCAGCTAAAAAGCTATCGATTTAACCCCTATGTATGTTCAGCGATTGTTACTAGTTTCGGAGATATTGATCATTTTAATCGGAATTTTTGTAATTTTCCCTTATGTCCATGTCACGAAAAATCATTAATTTCATGTTTTATTTCATAAGTTTTTCAGTGGTATCATACATAATTGGAATCATTAAGAATCAGCGAAGTTTTTAAACCTATTTGCCCGTTTTTTTTCCATTTTTTTTTTTAAGTACCTAGGCAATCACATAAAGTTTTTTTTCCATACAAAGTGAAAAGCAAACACTGGGACACCTAGTATGGAGAAACAAACTTTCTGTGATTACTTACTTAAAAAAAATCTGTAAAAAAAACGGGCAAATAGGTTTAAAAAACTTTGCTGATTCGTAATGATTCTAATTATGTAAGATAACATGGAAAAACTTATGAAATAAAACATGAAATTGAGGATTTTTCGTGACATGGACATAAGGGAAAATTACAAAAATTCCGATTAAAATGATCAATATCTCCGAAACTAGTAACAATCGCTGAACACACATAGGGGTTAAATCGATAGATTTTTAGCTGCTCTATCAGCCCTCTCAGCTTTAGCGTTGTTTTTAGGGACACCCTGTGCACCCGGTAAATAGCCAAGTAAATATCCACTTTTGATTATCTACCAGGTAGGTAGGTACCTAAGTGTCCGTCTATCGTCAGATAAAGGATAAAACTTAGCAAAAATTTGAAAAGTCCAAATATAGGTAATGTCGGAAAATGGGTAAGTATCAAAATGGGATATAAGTATTTACGAGTAAAGTATGGAAAGTGACAGAGTAGCATTTATGAATTATTGACTTAAATAAGTTGTTGACAATATCTCCGTGGTACCTAACTGCGACTGAGACATCTTTAATTAACTAGACGAACATTAATTAGGTAGTAGAATCTAACTTCATTAATTGCGATAATGTGTTTATTTTGCAGAATATTGCTTACTTAATGAGAGATAAACGTGAGTTAGATTGTAGCAAGCCGGATCTAGAATCTCTCAGTACGTTTATTAGGAGGATCAATTACTTACGACCGAACCCTAAATTCAAACCGCGGATAGATAAGGCTTCGGGTTAAAATATGATATTTGCCCAAACAAAATGTGTCAAATTTTAATCCGAAGTAAACCTAGATAGGCTCACTTCGGATTAAATTTCAAACCGCTGACAGATGTCAGCGAGCGGTTTGAATATAGGGTTCGGCCATTAGTGATTCAGTTTATCTATCTACTTAACCAAATTGATATTCGACGCTTCTTCTGTTATTATATTGGATGTAGGGATTACAAGGGTGACATCACTGGCAAATATAAAGGTGCCCCAGAACTCGGCGACACCAGAGGGCCTAATTTGAAAATCGAAGTTACGTTAACTCCATCCCTTACTCTCGATTGAATCTCGAGTTACGAGTGACAGGGACTTGACACCCGAATTTTATGAAGTTCAAATCAAATCAAATCATTTATTTGCTACCATGTTACATACCCAGTCCCAGAAACCAACGTCGACCCGCCTAGGGCTGATAGATCAGCTAAAAAGCTAGGTATCGATTTAACC
The DNA here is from genome assembly GCA_946894065.1 of Acleris literana. NCBI lineage: Eukaryota > Metazoa > Arthropoda > Insecta > Lepidoptera > Tortricidae > Acleris > Acleris literana. Next base: position 19,122,596 of record OX335669.1, read on the forward strand.
CCTTTGTATGCAATGATATTTAAAATTAAGATACGTTATGCTCATACTAAACGCATTCAAAACCCGTGACCAATTACTGACAGAGACAAAGACGGCAATCCATAGCGAATGCTATTGTTAGAAAGAGATAAATAGATAAAAAGTAAGGCAATTTGCCTTCCTTTTTGAGGAACGTTTTTGTGCGCAGATGACGTATCTTTATATAAAATATCATTGTTTGTATGTTCATATAACATACCAAATTTCAACTCAATCGTTCCTATAATTTCGGAGCAATTGGCTGACGGACAGAAAGACGCACGAGTGATGCTATAAGGGTTCCGTTTTTAATTTTTTATACGGAACCCGAAAAACAGTAATAAACTATAAAATACAAAACTGCCTTTAAATAACAACAAAAATTAAAGACTACACGTTAAAAAATTTGTAATATAAATATAATTAATTTATTAATTTTGTATTACAATTTTAAAATTGAAATTATTGAGATTGTTATACCTGCCGCAAACCAATAGCCGCACTAAGGCTTAAATTTAGAGATGCACGCAAATTTGGCATATTTATACAACTTGCTTGATGTTTTTAGTAAAAAAAAAAAAAAAAAAAAAAAAATTAAAAGGGCGGGTTGAAAAACGAAAGTGGTTTGATCATAGCAAATAGGGTGTCATATATGATATATACGTTTAAAGGGCTTAATTTGCATATTTCAAAACAATTTATTTTTTAAAATTTTATGTGATGTGCTTTTAGATTTATAGCCAATAAATATACAAAAAATGACAGCCCCGCCCCTTATCTCCGAAGTTTATTAATCAAAATTACTTAGGTATATTTTATGGGAAATATAAAATAAAGTGTTCATTAGGTATTTACAAACTTGGAAAATTGCATAGAAAATAAATTTCATAAAGTCAAAGTCAAAGTCAAAAGTTTATTTGCCAGAATTGTGGTACCTACATGGTTGGTAGCAATATTACAGAACAGTATAGAACAGCACAATTCACCATTAACCAGGCATGTACAATGTATTTTTTTACACAAGAATACATCATTATACACGAATACATCATTTAAATTTAAGGCAATTCATATATTATTACAATTAGTTTGAAATAATATTAGTCCATATTATCATTCAATAGTTTTGTTACAACATTAGCTATAATTATCACGGAGTCATAAATTCATCGACAGTGTAAAAAAATTTTTCTTTGAGCCATTTTTTCAATTTTATTAAAAATAGTTTACAAGGTAAGACTCTCAATTCTGAAGGAATGTTATTATACATTTTTCCTACTCCTTTACTTTTATCTGTCATTTATATAGTCACGAACACTAATATAAGAATATAGATAATATCTCCGCAGAACATTCCGTAGAAAAGTCTATCTAGTCTATTCCCCTTAACAGCACTTGTGCTTTTTTGAGCCAAAACGATATGCCTAGCTGCCAAAGCTTACACCTAGGTTAATTTGACCAATTAAAATACTTCACCAAATTAAACCACCAATCACAATACACATTGACTGTCAATCGGAACGTTAGGTTCTTTTTGGTATGTAAACTCTTTTACTAATTTAACTCTTTAAAAAAAACATTTTATTTGGTATCAACCAACCAGAACGCAGCTATATTAAAATCGACCAATCAGGTAAAAGAATTCATTTCTCAAATCATTCGGTGTTTTTTAGTCCCTATTTCACAAGTTAAATCGATTGTGCAACTTTAAAAAAAAAATGAAACCTGGCAAGTGCACATCAATTTAAAAACAAAGTTAACCATAGACACATATTTTATTGTTTTCGAATGTTTCTCGCTCGTTTGTTGTTCTGTGCTTCGTTCGTTCGTATTCTAACCTAGGTATATTAATAAATTTTTGTTAATTTAATTTTGCATTTTATTTGAAACCTAGTCGTAGAAAAAGTATTGTATGCAACGGTGTATAACTAAGTCAAAAAATACTCGTGGCGTCTTGCTTTACGATGTTCGCCTGCGGCTCACATCGTAACCACACCACTCGTCTTTTTTGACCTCTCTTATACACCTGTTGCATAAACTACTATTTCCTGACATTTTAAAACAATTTATATTCTGTAGTGCTGATTTTGAGACAGGTAATTTAACATGAAGCAAGTCTCTCCCACGTAAAATTGGATTCTGAACCGGTTTAGCAAACATCTCCGGGTTACTTTTTACAAATTTTGCATGTTCATATATCTGGAGTCCTAGTGAAAAGGGGTACAAGTCGACTTAACTCGTTATAAAGAAGGGTATACTTATACATGAAGTAGGGTCACCGGGTTAACAGGGGGTTGCTAGTACACAGTGGGTAACGCACATACTGATAATACGCACAGTCCTTTCTGATGCTTTCCCGACGCAAAAGACGACCACCGGTGCCACGTTCCTACTCGCTCAGTGCCAGCTAGGTAGCGCGAGAGCAATGAGAGGGAGTAAGTTTGTGCATCAGCTGCGAGGCGCAAACATTTACGTAAGTTCGAATTTTATCTGTATTTTCTAAAAATGAAACGATACAATTTTATGTAGAGGTATTCGTTTAACGTTGATTAATAAGCTATTTTAGGGTAATTTTATTTGCTCTTAGAACAGTTAATTATTTTTATTTTTATTATTTTTGATAAATTGATGCCTGGGTTGACAGTGGGTCAAGTGAATCGGGTACACAGTGGGTCGCGATCCACTGTGTACTACGACTATAAATATTTTTATAACAATTAAAAACTTTAATATTTATTACAGAATTCCGAGAAAAATTAACCTGCCTAGCATTAGCAGCCGAAGGTGCTCTATAAATAAATGTTTAAAAAAACAAAAAAACCGCCTTCAAAAAGCAAAAAATAACTTCTTTAAAATGGTAGGTAAATAGGTCAGCCCAACTGAAGTCTGCTTTTGGTTAAAATATTGTTGGACGCCGACTTCAGTTGGGCTGACCTATTTACCTACCATTTTAAAGAAGTTATTTTTTGCTTTTTGAAGGCGGTTTTTTTGTTTTTTTAAACATTTATTTTATTTTATACTTTTTAGTGATCCTATTTATGCTGTTACGTAGCTCCACTTCTAAATATTAATAAGAAACTATAGAACATTTCTAGCTCGCCGCAGACAACGCCGCGGGAATGTCATAGTCATATTTAAACCTAAATGTGCTTCGTCATAGTCGCTCAACTTCCTTTATCGAAATATCTTATCGCCACACTTGAAATAGGTACCGTTAAGGAGTTCCGGTGGCCATCTGTGGTCTTCATCATCAGTTCCACTTCACCATATAGTACTTTTCAAAAGCAAATGCATGAGTTACAGTGAAAAATACCAAAATCGCTATAGGTGTGCCTATAATATTTGAGGAGTTCTCTTGATTTCTCCATGATCCCATCATCAGATCCTGACGTGGTGACAATGGGACCAACTAGAAAGTATACCCATTCGAACAACGAAAAAAATTTTCAAATCGGTCCAGTGGTCTTCGAGTAATCGGGGAACATACATAAAAAAAAAAAAAAAAAAATATCCCGACGAATTGAGAACCTCCTCCTTTTTTTGAAGTCGGTTAAAAACAGAAAGTTACTTTTTTTTCAAAGTTCTGGAAGACAATGAATGACCACGCAGCGACAGCCGACACAAGTTAAAGATTAAAAGAGACTTTGTTTCGTATAAATTAGGTTGTAATTTGCATAGCAAAGCAAACATGATTGGCGTGTGTGTGAGTGACACATTTTATATTTGATGTAAGTCTTTCAAAAGGTTGCACGGCTAGCAGCAGTCATATTATTCCTTTTCAAATGATTTGACTTATATTAATATTCGTTAATAAATATAATTTGATTGTTCATTGTTTTTTAGTTAGTAAAGAACTCGATGTTGACTGGTTATTAAACAGATCTCGTAAATGTTTATCTGGTTTTTCTATTACCTACTTATTTTATTATCCTTTTAAGTTTTTATTTTTTTGTAATAAAAAAAACTATTTGGGAGTTGCCGGTCAGCCGCCAAGGAATGAACACGTGTTTGGGACTCGGTCCGCTATTAAAAAGTTGACTGAGGCACAAAAGCCTCTACTTGGCGTCGGCCTGGTTTCTTTTTACTCAATAACGAAATCGCGTAGCGGGTGCTGAATTCAAATCGCAAAATTCGGTCCGGTCGGTCGAAAATTTCGTGTGTGCGTGCGCTGTGTGTTTGGCCGCTTCCTTCCTCGTTGCGGCAAGTGTGTACGTGTGTCGGGGGCCGCGTCCACCCCACGCCATCACGGCGAGTGTGAGCGTGTGAGGGTGCAGGCTTGCGTTCTCCACGCAGCAGTACCGCTGCCCTGGCCAGAACATTCTGGGCACATGAGCGACCATTCGGGTGAGATCGTTTCATTACATACGCTTTAACGGTCTTGAGAGTAGATTTTGAAATTGTCTTATCGCGGCCTACCAATAACATATGAATCCGAGGACGCGATAAAACACAATATATTTTTAGGAGCGTGTATAAATCGTACCTAAGTTTATACGGTGTATAGAACACGGATTGTAGTAGTAGCGCAATTGTATCGCTGCCCTGGCCAGAACATTCTGGGCACATGAGCGAGCATTCGGGTGAGATCGTTTCATTACATACGCTTCAACGGTCTTGAGAGTAGATTTTTGAAATTGTTTTATCGCGGCCTACCAATAGCATATGAATCCGAGGACACGATAAAACACTATATATTTTTAGGATCGTATATAAATCGTTCCTAAGTTTCTAGGGTGTATAGAACTCGGCTTGTAGTAGTAGCGCAATTATATCTGCTCATACAGACATCACCATAGGCGGTAATTGTTTACGACATATCGAACAAACTCCAATAAAAAGTACACGCACCAACACATACCTAGCCTTTAAAATAAATAACTAACTTCGGCGGGCGAGAGTAGGGTTTTAACAAAAAAGTAAATAAAATAAAAACAGTACGTGTAGATATTTTTTTCGAGACTGCAGAGGAATAGGGCTCAGGTTACGCAAAACGGTATGCAAAGAGGCTTTGTACGAAGTCTACAGGACTCAGGGTAGTGCGATACGCGATGAGCTCACGTTCTTCATAGCATTTAAGTTCATTTTAGCATACGGTAAGGACACACGGTAACACTTCAAACAAGATAGGAGAAAGGAAAAACCCAGCTCGTTACCTCAGTGGGAAAAAAAAGGGTCAAGCTTCGGTTCTGTACAACCCCACGGTCAACGACCACATCTGGAAGCAATTGCACAAGTCGACGCAAGTTACTCCGCTACTAGTTCCGAGAACAAGCAACCGTAGGTAGGATCCAAACAAAGGACGAGCCCTTCCTTTGTTGTAAAAACGGATTGTACGTTTACTACTAACACGGTTAGAATAATGGAAATTATTCCGATTCCCAAGGACGGAAACTGTCTATTTAGAGCGATAGCACATCAAATGAATACAGTGCTGGATATGGATTACGACCATCGCTCTATCAGAGAGGAACTTGCCAACCACCTCGCGTCAGAAAGGGATGATACTCAAATCAAGTTAGCCCTCCAAGGTAGTATCCTGGACTTCACGGCCGCGCATAATGACACGTCACAACATTACACACAACTAGTAGATAGCTACATTCAAAACCAGACTAAGGACGGTTTCTGGGGTGGTGAGGAAATCATCTTAGCAGCGTCGCATTATTTTACAGTAAACGTCACGACACGCTACGTACGTTCACGCTAACCAACAGCGAGCGTTGTATTACAAACCCCAATAGCGGAATACGCATAAATGAAAAGCATACATTTATTTTATCATAATCACCACTACGACTCGGTAGTATTTACTTCCTCGGAAGCGGAGAAAATGTTTGTGTCACAAGAGGCTCATGGTGTCAGGGACGCCACAAATAACAAAGGACAGACAAACGCAGCGGTAAAACAACGAAACACGTGCGACTCGCCGGACGCACAAACACTTAGCCCGACCCCGGTCATAGCGAGTTTGCCTACCCCAGATCTCAATAGTTTGGTAGAGAGCGTGCAAGTTGTTGATACAACGGGACAACGCCTAGTCCGGGCCCCCCAACACCCCCGGTCCTGGGTGCCGCAACCTGCCGAGGTAATCACGGTAGCCACATGGAACGTAAGAGGTTGCGCGTCAGCGAAAGACAGGGCCCGCATACACCAAGAACTAGCGGCACGGCGTATAACCATAGCGGTATTGCAAGAAACGCACCTTCCACGCGGAGAAACGGTTTCCAATAACTATAAATGGCTCCTCAATGGCGGAGAAAAGCCACGGGAAAAACGCGGAGTGGTAATTTTGATTAACAAACATATAGACCAGGATTTAATTTACACATATAAGAAATACTCCAATATCATAGCTGTCCACATAAAGTTAGAGTTAACAAATAACAGAGCCCCAGCGGAGTTGCTTATCATTAATACTCACATGCCCGCCGGGGCCTCAACCTGCCTGGCAAACATTGGCACGCTTCTGCGTCAAGCTCCTAAGAAGGCTTACCCAATAATCCTAGGCGATTTTAACGCACACATAGGGTTACGAGACGTGAAAAAGGCGTGTTCACAGGTATCTAATAAGAACTTCTTACACCAAGAGTCCAATACGAACGGCAGCCTTCTAATGAGTTTCATATTAGAACACAACCTCAGGTTAAACAATTCGTGGGGTCGCCCATCATGTAAGGTAACATGGACTTCAGGAAACAAAAGCTCACAGATCGTCCATATTTTATCATCTAAACAACGGCCCATTTTTTTCCATACTGTAAGAGGAGAGTTTGCCAAATCCGTAAGATCCGACCACAAAGTAGTTTGGGGATCAATCCGCAACACAAGTTTCCAAAGTAAGAAAAACCACCGACAGAAAGGTACCAACTTCTCGGGCAAAGAGAATTTAGTAAAACAGTTCAATCATAAAACGGTCGCCTATGAAACTTTACAAAACAACGAGATAAAAAGGGAATTTCAGAAAGAAATCAGACGTCTGCTTATCACACAACATGCTAACGAAAATCCAACTTGGAATCAGCTTAATGGGATATTAATACAAGCCGCAAGAAAACTCCCCCCGAAGTCAATACCCCGATCTAGAGAAGCCCGCCTTGCTCTTGCAAATTTGCAAAAAGCGCGTTTCTTGAAAAATAAGTCCCCGGAAGAGCAAAGCTACGCCGAAAAAGTTAAACAGGCGCGCAAAAACTGGCGTAGGACCCAAGAAGAGGACTTTAATACAGAATGTGAGCGCTTCTTCAACAATCTCAGCAAGGCGCACAGAGCTGTTCGAAAGCGATCAAAAATTCGAAGGTCCTTACCAAATTTGTAAAACAGTACAAACTCGAATGGCGCATTGCGCGACTTATGTATAAAATGGTTATCTCTCCTGCGATGACCTATGGACTGAATGTTATGGCACTTACAAAGGCCGACAGGTCAAGACTAAGAAAATATGAGCGCCACATACTAAAGGAGATGATTGAGGCAGCAAAAGACCCCCCTAGACAAAGAATCCATCAGGTTCTTGAGGGGAAAACGATTACCAAAGTAGTCAAAGGGCGCAGAATTTCCTACTACGGTCACATCTTACGACGTCAAAAGCCGCATCTACTACGTGCAGCGCGGAGCTTAAAAGAGAAGAAAAAGAAAGTAGGCCGGCCAATCTTTACCTGGGATGATTCCCTAGCACATGATATAGAGCACTACACCAATAAAAGTCGAGCCTACTGGAGATCCAGAGTGCCAAACAGGAGCCTATTAAAAAAAAACAGTCGAAAAAATATACAAGAGACCAGAAACCGACACTGAAACGGAACCGGAAGACAACAACGCATGAAGGAGGAGGAAAAAAAAAAGAGGAAAAGAAAAAGGAAGCACCAGGAAACAACCTGCCGGAGTAATTAGTAAAACGCAGTCCTAACTTCCTTTTCGTATTTATTACACACCAATTATAGTATCTATCTTCCCTCATTCGGGCCACGATGCTAGTATTCGGGTCTGATCTATCCTCCCCACAGCCTATCCGACTGCAAAAGCCCCAAACACTCCCTACCTGTAACTCCGGCTCCCCTGTGTCTCGGACAGGAGTGGCAGTTGCTGACATCGGGTGGCAAGCGACAGCGAGGCTGTACGAGAGGGCCTAGGTACCCACGAGGTCCCTACGGGACCTGGTCCCTGGACGGGGGATGTTAAGGTTCCTATACACCCTCGTCCTACAGTTCGCGTAGTGACACTGTGGGCACCTGAGCCCCCCTGTTAAACCGACCTGTTTCTACCTCTTTGATGGTGGTAAACGACTCTGCGTCCTTGCAGCAGAACTGCTGGCTGGGTGTAGTCATCGGAACGGAACGGAACGGAACGGATAAAAAAACTATTTATGTGTGTTTCATTTTATTCTAGCACGCTGTTATCCATCTGACTTTCCTTGGCCCACTGTGTACTACCGGGTGACTCAGTGTAACCCACCCCTAGTACACAGTGCGTCATTTCTCGTTTTTTTTTTTTAAACACGCCTGACACTAAATCTATTATACTAGAAGTTGTTAAGTGTTATTTAATGAATATTAATTAAATTATCTATATATTAGTCCAAATTTAATGACAATCGAATAATTATTTCTAAAGATATGTTGACTGAAAAAACAGGTGATCCACTGTCAACCATGTTACCCTATACTAGACTTAAACCCTTTTTCACTTGATCTTCAGACGACTTATACCCTTTTTCACTAGGACCCGAGATATATAAATGCTAGCCAAAGTCAGAATATTGTTACGCCGATGGCATAAGGCGTCTCATCTTTTATCGTTAATTTTGGTGCTTTAGAAGCGTTTTCAGCAGGCTGAAATATCGTTTCAGTCCGTTTCAGAGGTAGCTCTATCACATACCAGATTATCAGAATTTCGACCAACTTGCCGTTGTTTTCAGGCGCCTGAAACATGTTTTCAGTCCGTTTCAGGCCACCCTCTATCAGATGACGCCATAACCTGAAAACCCATTTTCAGGCATTTTCAGGACCCCTTATGGGCCTTTGAAGTACATTTCAGTATATGGCAATTTTCCACTAAGAGTGACAGAGATAGCATGATTAGAAAGAGACAGCTATACTGAGAACCTTCCAGAAACGTGTGAAAGAGATAGCATGATTAGAAAGAGACAGCTATACTGAGAACCTTCCAGAAACGTGTGAAAGAGATAGTATGATTAGAAAGAGACAGCTATACTGAGAACCTTCCAGAAACGTGTGAAAGAGATAGCATGATTAGAAAGAGACAGCTATACTGAGAACCTTCCAGAAGCGTGTGAAAGAGATAACACGAAATGAGACGGCAACATGCGGAACATTCCAGACTCATCCAGACCCGTGAGTCAAGGTCATTGCGATCGTAAAAACAACAAGGTAGCAAGGCGTAGAACATTCCAGCAACGAACAGTCTCGATCGACCTTGGCGGGGCGAGGTACATAGAACATTCCGGAAGGCATTCTAGAATAATCGGACTCGGGAACTATAAAACGGCGGACACCGGTTGCGACGAGTCAGTCTTTACTTGGAAAGCGATCAGTGCGAATAAGAGCGACCCGAGCGATCATCTGAGTATTCGAAGTTTATTGTGCGATAATTGTTTTGTAACGGTTTAAGTGAGTGCGTAATTAAAGTCTACTTTTTATTATCGGTGTATTCGTGCATTTCTATCAGTTACCTACCCCCACGTACGTAACAATATTTAGTTCCTTGAATAGTGGTCTACACGAGACCTTCGGACGAGCCTTTTCTGCCTCATTGTAGAACACCTTTAATTTTTCAGTATTTTTAACCGACTTCAAAACAGGAGTAGGTTCCTTGTTCCACTGTATTTTTTATGTAGGTAGGTATATTCACCGATTTTTCTGTCATTTTTGGACCAATTATGAAAATTCTTTTTGTTTGATAGGGCATACTTCCGAGGTGGTTCCAATGACACCAAATCTGAATCTGATGACGGATCCATGGAGAATTTTGTGGGAATTTCTTAAATATTATAGGCGTAGGTACATATAGCGATTATGATAGTCTCAGTAAAAAAGTCCAGCATTTGCATTCAGTGCAGTTGAGCGACTATGACGACCACTATCTTATTCGAGATAGCTTATCGCCACCCTTGAAATAGGTACCTGCCGTTGAGGAGTCCCGGTGGCCATCTGTGATTTTCATCATTAGGTCCAATTCATCAAATTATACTTTCTGAATGCAAATGCTTGACTTGTTACTAAAAATACTAAAATCGCTATATGTATGCCTATAATATTTTAGGAGTTCCCTCAATCCCTCACGGATCCCCTCGTCAGATTTAGATTTAGTGACAATGGGACCAGATTGAAAAAATACTCTATCAAACCAAAAAATATTTTTTTAAATCGGTCTACAATTGACAGAGAAATCGGTCAACATACATGAAAAATGCATACAGTGGAACATTGAACCTCCACCTTTTTTGAATTCGGTTAAAAACAAAAAACTGTTTGTTTTTAAAAACGTTTATTTTCATGTTTGAAAAAGATCTCTCTGCTGAATTGGTCATCATTATACTTAGATATCCGTAATACTGTGTCCACCCACATTATTGAACGTAAAAAGGGGGTCGTCGTGAATGATTTGGAAAAGTTGTGCGTGCGCAGCGTGTGTCAAAAATTCAGCAGACACATCGTTGGAATTAGTTGCGAGCGACATAAATGAGTGAAACTGTTGAATTTTTTTGGATCATTCAGTGTTGAGGTCCTGTGGATATAAGTTTACTAATTTTGTACCGCCTATGTTTTTGGTATTCTATGGTTTGATCGGGACACATAATTTTGCCAGGACGGCGGATTAAATTTAAAATTGAAAACCTGCTTGATATTTGTTGATAATTTTCTCCTCTTTTAAGAATTTCTGTGTATAATCAGGTATATAATTTATCAATTTTACTGTACCTACATAGATAATTTACAGAAATTGGTAACTTTAAATTGGTCTCCAAGCAATCGATGTCGATTCGACATTTTATGATTTTTGGGGGAAAACCAAAATTGAATGTCGTTCTGAAACCGAAAGCGTTTCGTTTAGAAAGCGATTGCAATTTTATGAAGCCTGCCACACACTGTATTTTTTCTTATAAGCTACATTGAGATCCGAGATTTTCAAGTATATTTCAAGCAAAAAAAAACAATTTTCTGATTTTTGATCTGAGATTTTGGTGCCCCCTAACTCGTGATGACCTAAGCAGCTGCTTACTTTGCTTAATGGCTAATCCGGCACTGTTCGGACCGACTCCACATACTGCACGAAGACACCTCTTTTGAGTCAAAAATGCTTTGTGAACATCTGTCGAGCTCCCCAAATTATAATGCCATACCGAAGAAGAGATGCAACGTGACCATGATATGCTAACAGAGCGGTCGACTTTCCTGCTAAACTTCTTACTTAATCTTTTTAACGCAAAAACAAACCTATTGAGTTTATATCATATATTATTAATTTGAGCCTTCCAGCTATAACAAATTACTTAGTATTTTCTTTTGCGGTTACCAAGCATATTATCTTAAATACGGAACCCTCGGTTGCTTGTCATTTTAATAAAGCTCGTCGCTAAAACAAATCTTCTTTAGGGTTGCGTAACCGAAGGGTCCGTATTAATATGCCTCCGCTGTCTGTCCATCCGTCCGTCCATCCCAACTTTAAAGAGCTGTATCTTTCGAATCGTAATGGAGAGCGGGTTTTTTGACCTGTTTTTATTTCCTGACCTAATCAAAGTTATCAACACAAGGGAAGAACTCGTGTGCCAATGCAACCCCAATCCGATTCCGGTTTGGCTTCGCGTCAGATAATGTCGGCATCACATGCACGGGTTATCGGCGTCGATGCAGCGCTGCGTGATTCCGAGTGCACTTAGATCTGCAGATAAATGCATGCAACATGTCTGACACATACACGCTTTTAAGTAAACAGACTGCAGAATTACTTAAAGCACGTAATCGTGTTTTGTTAACAGGAAAATACGACTTGAAGTTATTTCTTCCTTCCATTTGTTTTTATTATCGAGTAACAAAGTAGCTAGTAAGTAATATTTTCTTCTTTTTCTAAATGTGTTGGTCTTTAACAAGGGTGATAAGAGATCCACGAGAGTACCTGAAGCTCTGATTTAGGGATAAGTAGGTACGAGTATCGAAAATGATCTCGAGAAATATAAAAGGGTCGCTTTCAGTTTAAATTTACTTAATACTTGAAAAGCTTTGATTTTGGAAGTACCTACTTAGTGTCAGTGAAGCTCTAATAGGTACTTAATTTAACAACTTAATAAAACTGTGACTAGGTACCACCTAGGTATATGAGGACGTCCAAGTAACTATACGTACTATTCTTCGATCCAAATTATGTTTTGTTTCAAAGTTATAGGGAATTAAGTGACACGACTTCCTAGAACATCCTGTATAAGTAAGTGTTTGCAATAATTACGTTACCGTAAAATATCAAGTAAGTATCAGAGTTGAATTAGGTACAGATGTAGTGAATAATCATCCTTTCCTAGCATTTTTTGTCGGTTAAGATCATACCTATCTTGATTTCTCAGTTGGCTTATCGATGGGTAGGTACTGAAGGTAATTGAGAAAGCAAGATAAATACAAACTTATGCGACAAAAAACGATAGGAAAGGATTATTCACTACGTCTGTACCTACCCATTTTTTCCTAAACCTATAGGACAAAATGATTCACTACGATAGGCCTCTATTTATTGTTCCCGCCCTTTACAAATAATTAAACGTTGCAAATTATTTTTATAACAGTTACCTCGCAGTCCGCAACTCATTACTTACGTTACTTTGAACTCTTGATCTTACCACATACTTAAATAGGTGTACACGATATTGTGGGTATACAAAAACTGGTTTAATACTTTGCTCCGTAATTCGCCTAATGACAGGCCTCGCAGAAACTGGCTTCGTTTGCGTATGAGAAAAAAGGTTCGAAGAGCAGGTTCCCGCTCGATTAAGCAAAGAAATGCGACCGAAATAGACGCTAACCAGTTACGGGCAGTCCGGTTCAAGTACTAGGTCTTTAATTACAAAACAGCACCAACTACGTACTTACGTACCTATAGGTAGGTATAGACGGAATAAATTTCGTTCCTCCTCGCTAGCCAATCATTCACACGCGTGGCGGGCATTGTATTTATTTACAGTTAGGAATGTAATTGATGTAAATTAGTGCTTTTGAGATAATCTCAAGAATTACTGAAGCGAAATGTTTTTTGCTCCTAATTATAGCTAGTAATAAACGAGTGCGGAAACCAATGCATGCGATGAGGTTTGTTGTCTGGGATAAGAAAAGTTTACATCGTAACTTGCTATCTAGTTTCGTAAGTTGTACTTAAGTTATCTTTGTCTTGTTATTATTAATAATGTGGACTCTTCCAGAGTGAAATGGAGCATATCGATATAATAAGTCGTAAATAAAATATTGACATTGGTCGACCATGTTTTTATTTTTATTCCCTTATCTAACATAACAATATACTTAGTATACACATTTATATAATAACATTTGGTATGGGTATCTACTTAGTAGTTACAGACATGTCGTTTGGCCCTGCTTTGTTCCGTTTATCCGGGAGAACGACCGGCAGAGTTGGAACACGGCGTCAGCCGGGCAGGGGGCTCACTCACGACTCTTCAGGTACAGAGGGTCTTAAATAAATAAGTTATGCCAGCGCTGGATTCACTTCAGAGGGGCACGTTAGGGGGCGTCTTGCAGGGCTCCGGCGAGGGCGGCCGGCGCTCCTCGGGCCGTCGCGCCCGGTAATACGCGCAGTACGGCAGCGGGTCCCAGAATGCGAACAACGCCTCACGCGTATCCAGCACGGAGTCCAGCAGCTTGCCGACGGTCTCCGTGTGCCCGCAGCGACTAGCTGAACTTTGACATAGATAAGGCAACGACACTCCGACTCGGACTCCCATGGCAACCATTCTGTTGCCGTGACCATTGATCGTGTTCTCTTCGCGCACTAGCCTGACCGATACGTGACCAGTCATAGGTCTCGTCGGCGACAATGAAGAGACAAATTTTTGCACCCAAGCGTCGACCTCTTCATCCTTCTGGGGCACCAGGCCCTTCCTGACTGAATCCACGCGGCACGTCACGTTATTGACCGCTCGGGATTCCTTTAACGTAGTACAAGTAACGATCCTTTCTCCTTTAGGTTCCTTTAGAATCACCCACGGCTTCTCAGCGCTGATCTCACGGGGGAATCTGAAGTTAGATCTTTCCTCTGGCATGACGAAACGTAGCCGATCTCTGGCGCCGCGTGCGCCTGCGCTAGCGATATAATATCGACCCTCTTTCGAAGCTCCGCTGTCGTACCACGAACGAACGTCTTCCTCGCTGGCCATTACCCAAAACTGCGGTGTCGCCAAGCCGGCCGCGCGACACACGCGTATCAACTCCAAAGGGTCATCTAAATTGACGACGTCACGAGCACAAGGCACGAAACACTGGCAGCCCATTACTTCCAGATACGGTTTGGCGAGTGCGTCATAGTAGGCCGGGGTCGAGGAACTCACAGGGACATAAAATACTGCTGATTCTCTTTCTACTATCTCTTTCAGGGCCCGCGCGTAAGCCAATGGATCTGCAGAGTTCGGTCGGGGAATAGTGTAGAATTTATACACGGCAGCAGAATATTTTAACAACGTAAACTGTCCCTCTATCTCGAACGCGACGACCCTCGCCCCGGCAGAGTGGAAATTTCTTGCCAAATGCAACGCTTGGACGGAACTACCGCCGCTTATGAGGACGGTCCGTTGTGTAATCATTTTTTCTGAACTAATCGCGCGTCCGATCATTTTCAACAGTCCAATGGGGCGCTGTATGCACTTCCAAAAGATGAATAGGGACGCCGCGATCCATAGTGTGGGGAGCACGACGAGGATCTGCTTCCAGGCGGGGTGGGAGATGACGTCGAGCAGGGCGAAGAGCGGGCGCAAGCACAGGCGGGGGCCCCAGGTGAGCACGCGGAGCAGGCGCGGCAGCGGCGGTGGCCGCTCGGGGCTCACGGCTCGCTCCTCGGGAATGAGCGAGAACGTGGAGGAGAAGGAGCGGCGCAGCGCCGTGAAGGGCGGCGGCTGGTGCGAGCAGCGCTTGAGGCGCGGCGAGAACACGAGCTCGGTGTTGGACCGCGCAAGGCGGGCGTACTCGGGCGCGCAGGCGGGCATGGCGGCGCGGCACGCGGCGCAGGGGTACTGGCACGCGCGCGCTCTCCCGCTGCATATAAACCGAATTGTTATCAGCCGCCGGCGCTTACGCTCATCTTTGCAGCCACTTAACCATAACCGTTTAAAAAATAAACAAACAACACTTGAAACGTACTAAAATAATAAGTAGGTACTAAGATCACGTACATTTCTTAATACATTTAATTTTAGTTGCAAAGCTTTCATATAATAAACATATAAAATAGGCATCTAGATGTACCTATTTGTTTTTGTTTGTGTTTTACGTAGAAGAGATGTCTTTATCGAGCCAAGTAGGTAATTATTACTTAATGGCTCTGGATACGAGTAAGTTAAAGTATAGATATCTACACTAATATTATAAAGAGGAAAGATTTGATTTTTTGTTTGTTTGTTTGTTTGAATTGAATAGGCTCCGAAACTACTGGACCGATTTGGAAAATTCTTTTACCATTAGAATCCTTTATTATCCCTGATGAACATAGGCAATAGTATATTTTCAAAAAAGTTAGGGTTCCGTATGATGTTGTCACGCGCGCAGTTCCCGGATGGTTACGCCTCGTGACAAAACAGAATATACTCAAAAGAGTCTAAATAACGTAACAGAATGTTTGTAGAATAAGATGAAGAGATGGAGTTTACTGGGACGACGTATGAGGTGCTTAATGAAAACAGGTTAGTAAATATCACAGTCTTTATTCCTATGCAGCTCTATACAAAATGTTATTAAATTGTGAACATAACTTTGCACATAATTCTTACTCTACCAGAAAATATGTTTAGCTCAGCGGAAGGCTGGTCGTTACACAAGTAAAGGTTCTTAAGTTATAATTCACAATTCTTAGATAGTAATTTGTTAGTCCCTAGTTATAGAGTTGCCACCAATTCCAATCTGATTGTTCAAATAACTATAATTGATATCCTAATTCCCTAATTATAAACATTATTTTTACAGACCTTGATCTGAAGAAAACCTTCCTTCCTGGACGATCGACTCGATGTAGTCCTGGTCGGCAGACTGGTGGAGCGGTCCGAGCACACTGTGTTGCAAGCCACAGTATCCTCGGTCAGCTCACAGCAGCATGTGAAGGTGTACAGAATCCTCGTGCCTATGGCACGCCTACTAAAGGTTGGTTTATACCTTTATATCCTACTTCATTAACTTGAATGTTTACTGAATGATCAGGAACCTAAACATGAATTTATTACTTACAGATCTAAAGAGTGTTCCTGCGAAATACTGAATGAATAAATAAGCTACTTCATAGCTTTACTGAACCTGAATATAGTTGGACGCTGAATCGAAATAACTGAATTCATACTACAAAATTAATCATCCAACCATAATGGCAAATCAGAAAGCTAAATTATTCTGAAAGTATCTAAACAGAATAACAGAAACTGAAACTATACTGTAGAACGGAAGAACAGAAGAACAGAATAGAATAGTCGAACAGAATAGACCGAACGGACAGAAATGAATAGAATAGAACCCAGTCCAGCTGTAAAGACAGAGAGAAATTGCTCTGATTAGCACGACGGTTATGAACTATATGAGACATGAGGGCTAACATTTTAGGTTAACTAAATTATGAATCTTACCGGAAAACTTCAAGGAAAACCCCTGGTAATCTCTACGCTAAGACATTCCCTCCTCTCCACGTGTGAGAAACAATCACTAAAAATTCACCATATGGTCAGAGAATTGCACAATAATTGCCACAAATGCCTCCATCAGAAAAATGTTATTATTTAATACTTACAAGTTTCTTTCACCGAAATATGACTGAAAGTATGTGCGATATCTCCACAGCATGAGCTTGGTTAAATTATTGAGGATGGCTCCTCCTCTGTCATTCAGCTTAAGTCTGATTTTATAATGGGCCATCATCTTGATGGCTTTGATGAAAGCTAGTCAAAACATAGATGCAACCAAAATGCATAGAATGTAGCTATACAAATTAGTCTTATTAATCTGGGTAATCAGGTACTTAATTACAAAATACCTACTACATTAAATGTTCCTTTGACTGAAATGTGTTTGTTTAATTATTATATGTACAATTACTGTCAAAAGAAATCTTTGAATTGTTTTGTTTATTCAATAAATGTAAATAACTATTTACTCCATTTATTGATTAATTCCAAAAATTTAATATTCCCGCAATCCTATAGTAATTTACCCTAACGCGGCAACACCAACCTACAAATGTATGGTGTTGACGTTTGACAATCAAAAGTTATGAACAGTATTGCCATATACACTTTAAATATTTCCCCAGTCTTTAGGTTCCGTTTCACGCAATAAATGCAACGTTACAATGTGAAATAAATCGAGGTAGGTTATGAATAGAAACATAATCTTTCGGAAGAAATGTTTATTTTCTTTAACTACTTCATGAATAACAATGTTAATTAAAATCTTAAAATGCCTTTAAAGTTACTAAATTTTAGCTAATAACTTATGTCAGATAATAATAAATAGTAGGTACTAAATACGTACAATTGAAAATACTGAACATGAATATTAGAATATCTGAGGAGACTAGTCTGCAAAATATGTATGATTAGGCGGACGGTCAAAATTGCGCCAGTTAAAACGATATCGCCTTAACGCAAATGAGAAAAAGTTAAGATCGGGTGTACAGTCTACCACTTTAGTTGTTCCCAGGACCATAACATAGTAATAGCGTCAAGTCGCAAGAAAGAAATTACGTCATAATTGATTATAATAAGCTTTCTGCAACAGGCTTCTCTAGTGGTTCAGCAATTAAAGTTATTGACTGAGAGGGTTCCCAGACTGAGAGGTTCATACAGTAATCCTCCCTCAACCCTCTGCTAATACTTTTCCTTCACATATTTTCATTATGCAATGGTGACAGTACGTGCCGAAAATAATAAAAATAGTAACTCTAATTGTTAGAGTCATATTAATAAACTAATCTTGGTAGAATCTATCTCAAAGCGTACCATCACATCATGAGAAACGGTCATTTCTAATGCGACGTATCTTGACGTATCTTGAGATGGGTATCTCAGTCAAGATTGGTTTATTAATACGGCCCCGCACCTCACATGTTCCAAAGGTTGAAACTGCCATGTTAAATTAAAAGTGGTCACTCATATTGCGATGACAGTAGAAACAGAAACACAATACCCAATATAAGGATGCATAAGTAGGTTGTTTTAATGCTGTCCACTGAGGTGAATATATCCTTTGGTGGTGGCCGTGTAGCACGGATATATCGTCCCTTTACTTTTTCAACCTCTTATCTGACTGAACATTTTGATAGGAAAGTAGTCTTTATGAACCTTGTAACATGAGTGTTTTTTCTATCTAACTATTCAATCAGATAAGATGTTGAGAATGTAAAGGGATGATATTCATCATTACTAAAGTAACTACTATAGATATTTTAGAATTAAAAAAATACTACTAATTTCAAGGAAAAATACATTAGCAACAACACTACTCAGTACATATATCACAAACAAATTGACTATCATTTAGGAACTACAAAAATAAATATGTAAAATGATTTCACAAATCATAAAATTATGCTACAAAATAAATGCGTGATGCAAAACAATAAGCCATATACAGGAAAAAGGACTATCATTTAAAAATAACTTGTAGTTTACACCACTTTTAACACCAAATAAATCTCTTTAGTTGGTATGATAATGTTATGCGATATGGATGACTATCACAACAACAAAATGGAAGAAATGAAAACTATAAACACAACTGCCTGTTGCCATTTTTTTTGTGTATCTATTTTGGTTTCTCATACTTTCTTGGGCACTGGAATAAAGTAAAAGTAGTCAGATTTTGTAAAATGTGGTTGACAGAACTCTAACATCTATAGGTAAGGAACATAACTCAGCTATCCCTGTGATGTTACAGTGCAATGGTAGGACAGAGGACTTTGAGCAGCAGGTAGGGGCAATACTGCCTACTGCCTGTGTAAATAATGAGCTACACAGTATATATATAGTGCATGGTTTTTAATGTTAGCCCTCATTACACATAACAAAACTAACCTACTCTGTGAAGTGGAACTAAGAGTTAATCAGAAATAATATTTCTGCAATAAAAAAATTGCATGTCAGATTGGCTCAATTTAACATATTTTAAATATTGATGCTGTCACATATTTCATTCTTAATTTCTTTGACTATGCCTATAATAGGTATGCTGACAAAATTTTTAAACCTCAATAGCAAAATCTATCTAAAGAAAAGAAAGAAAGAAAATCGATTTATCTATCTCACAACAAAATTAGGATAAATAATATTTTTTTACCCAAAAGCCACATGGTAATTGAACTATTTAATAAAATATCCACTTTGTTATATAATAAACATTACAAACTGCATCTGAGTTACTGCATTATCCACATACACATGGAGACCATCTCCAATGCTATAAAAAACATAAATAGAATTGTTTCATAACAAATTATACCATGAATGGTAAGGTTGTTTCCTTTAAATCAATTGAGCCATTCTTACAAACTATATGTAACTCATTTTGCGGTTCCTTTTCAAACCTAAAGCGCTTTGGATGTGCATCATCCATAAAACGACCCAACTTCATTATTTTTTCATCAACTGTTATTTTATCTGCTATTAAATTAGTTGCAGGTAAATTTTTGAGAATATCATGTATGAGCAACTCTACTTTACCCTTCTCATGTATGAAGATGCTGCTCTTGTCTATTAACTGTGATGCATGCATAAACACCTCCCCACTTTTCAATGAAGCCTGTAGCGTGCCTGAAAATCCAGTGATACGCAAATTTCCCTGCTGTATGACATCAATTGTAACATTTTTGTGAAGGTGATCTAAATTAATATTACCAAGCGCTGTGGTAAAGTGTGACTTTTCGCTGTAGCATGACTTCACTGAAATCGGGCCAGCGTGTGTAGTGACAAATAAGACCTTAGACATCACGTTGTTGCAGTGAATTCCTGCTTCAGAACCAGTTTTTAATTCAATTGAGTTTGCTAGAATCCTCCCTTCCGTCTTTAGCTGGCCCTTTTCACTCTCAAAGCGGACCGTCTGTGCCTTTAGATCTTTCGCGGTCACTGAGCCACGCTGCGTCTTCACCACGAACTCCTCTCCCTCTAACTTGCCCATATGCACTGAAGCATTATCTGTAGCTGTGACATGAACTTTAAGATTATATGGCACATGTATCAAGCACACGTCATTTCTGTCCGAATTCGTGTTCCTATTGAACAGTTCTAGGCGTTTCGAGCTCAGCTTGACTTGAAAGTCTGAAGTATCTTTTCCTTGACTGTACAGTATCATAGTGAGTTTGTCATGGGCTTTCAAGTCATTTTCATCGATCGGCAGCATCTTCACATGGATGGGGCTTTCGATAAAAATGTTCATATTGTTTTCTATCTTCTTTTCAATTGTTCTAACAACGT
This sequence comes from Acleris literana, assembly GCA_946894065.1. NCBI lineage: Eukaryota > Metazoa > Arthropoda > Insecta > Lepidoptera > Tortricidae > Acleris > Acleris literana. The sequence goes on from OX335669.1 coordinate 19,143,282, forward strand.
TTAAGTCCTTCAAATCAGGCAAATTACTAAAATCAGTCAAGGATAACCTCAAAATTTTGAGGCACTTATGTAAGACACGTTGACCTGCCGGCGAGAACATCTTGAAACATATAATGCACTGTACAATTTTATAAAAGCATTATTCCGGCGTAATAAAACTGTAATCTAATTACTACATTCATCCCTAGTTTTACTAAATTTACATAGCATCAACACCTGACTTTGACAATTCTATTTTTAAATGTCTTAGTAGATCGTAGAGTCGCATTCACAATAAAATTAGTTCAAGGGATGACAATATTTCGCCATTATTCTGAAATAAGAAAATTAGGTCAATTAATTAGTGTTAAAAAACTGTCTGGTTGTCTGTAAAGTCGGTTTACGGACGATAATTTTACATGATAACGTCATAAGAAAACAAGCCGAACGCAGGCGGAATGTGTGACTTTTTCGTGCGTGCAGCCGGCGTTCATCATTTATAAGACGTTATCACGTCAAAAACATTAATAGTATAACATCATTACATCACTTAGATTTACACATCTTCTTCTACTGAGGCCCTAGTTTGAAAATCGTAGTTCGAAGTTACGTTAGCTCCGCCCCTGTCACTCGTCATTCGATACTAAATCATGAGAAAGAGATGAAGCTAACGTAATTTCGAACTTGCCGCGACAGAAGACGTGAGGTGGTATTTTAGGTGTGCCTTAAAATAATGGCGTAACCGTAGACATGATAATATTCTGTCTACGGGCGTAACATATTGATATAAGAAAACTAGGAAAAGCAATGAATATTTTGGTTTGGTATTCTATTAATATTTCATTTTTAGTAATTATTATGGATTTCTATACCCTTATAATCTGTGAACGATTCATAAGAATGACATTTCAGGATTCTGGCGGGAAACTCAATTAAGGGCGGTTTATTTAAATTTTCTCCAAATTTTTAAAATTGCTATTATTACTTTTTCCGTACTGAAACTGTAATTAAACAACTTTTAAGGACAAGTGGTCCTTAAAAATTGATGGAAACGAGGGGGGCGGGGATAACCCGCCCAACTCCAACAAGCGCTCTCGAGTTGAGGATGATGGGACTGGTTCGGACTGCGGAAGCGGCGGCGGTGAGCGTGAACTATACTATACTAATACTAACTATACTTAATTATAAAAGACTATACCCTGAAAACTCCACGAAAACCGGATTTAAAGTGTTTGTTGAACACATCAATCACAATGAGCGACTTGGGAACAAGAGCCCCATATATCTTAACCACATATTTACCATCGATGTTAAAGGTGTGAAGACTATTCTACGGCTGAATGCCAATAAAATTGCAGTAATCTTCAAGCAATACAATACAGCTAACAATTTTCTAAATAACACTAAGTTTTTAGATAAACATAGTATGAAGGCATATATACCGGCGACACAAATAGAGAAAACGGGAATTATTCGATTTGTTCCCGCAAACATTTAAAATAAGGAGCTTTACTCCAAACTATCCTCGATCTATGAAATCATCTCAATATGACGTTTTACGAAAAAAGTTGGTCAGGAACGAGTCCCTCTCCAAACAGCATTACTTTTTTATCTAATGTATTGCCGGATAACGTACAGTATGACCTATTTTCTTACCGGGTGTTCGAATACATCCCACCACTACAGCAATGCTTCAAATGCTTTAAGTTTAATCACTCTGCCATGATCTGCAACGGTAAACAAAGGTGTTCCATCTGCTCAGGTGAACATTTATATAAAGAATGTGATAAGCAGAGGTCGGAATAGGTAGTGCTTATTAACCTAAACTTGTTGCATCTTCATTCAATAACGTATTCCCATCTCACTCGCGCATGAATGAACATGAGTCAAGTTAGGTTAATAAGCACTACCTATTCCGACCTCTGGTGATAAGCCAAATGAGTTCTGCTGCGCTAATTGCAGCGGTCCCCATTTAGCCATATCTAGATTATGTCCTATAAAATTATCAAAATTACTAGAAAATAAAAATAAAATTACTTATGCAAGTGTAGCACAGACAAAAAAACCCGAAATTGAATACCCACGACTGCCATTGCCCAAAAACATCCAACGGAATGTGAATGTAAATAACTCTGTAAATAATCATGTAAATATTGTAAATAATCCTGTAAATAAAATTGTAAATAAGCCTGGCAAGCCTGCTCCCCAGGCCAGTCAGGCCACAAGCAACAATGCCCAGCCCATGGGCATCAAAGCCCAGATTATATGTAACAGCGAAGTACTAAAGGCCCTAGTACAGACGTTGGTAGAACTGGGTAATAAAACTGACCCAACCCCTATCACTATAGCAACAATTAAAGATATGTTAGTTAAAAATTTGTCTCCATAATGGACTTTAATCCTACTAGAACATCCAACTTAGGCATTGCACAGTTTAACATTCAAAACGCTAGTAGTAAAAAGCCCTTGTTAATAAAGTTCTTACAAGAGCAGAGCATTAGTATCTGCTTACTTAACGAAACCTGGTTCAAAGAACATCACAATTTTAGAATCCCTGGTTACAATCTTTATTATAAAAATTCCAGGAATGCTCACAATGGTGTAGCAATATTAGTTAAAACAGACTTAAAATATAATATTGTGAACACATCCTTTTATGAGGACATCCAAACTGTTGCTATATCTTTATTAATTGAATATGGTAACTTAACTATACTTTGTGTATATTGTCCTCCTTCGAGTGGGCACATAAGAATGAATAGACTGCGCAATGTTATTAGAGACCTTCCTAAACCTATTTTTGTTAGTGGAGACTTTAATGCTTATCATATTGCATTCGGTGCATGCCTAGCATCACTATGTCAGTGGTCTGTACATGACGACCCTATGGGGAGTTACCATTATCCCACTATAACTGAAATTACACTTTTCATTGAAAAATACCAAATTAATAACAAAATAATAAACATACATATATACACATATAACATATATACATATATTTCTGTTGAGAAATATTTATACAAAAGAGCTGACTGGCGAAAGTACTATGAACTTTCTGAAAGTGTATTCAATGAGTTTGAATTAAATACTGAAGATCCACTTGCTTCCTATAAGAGTTTTGTAATCTTCTTGATTCCCTTAGACAGGTAGTCATTCCTAAATTCAAAAAATCTATCCACTTTGCTAGTAGACCTCCTGCTCCTTGGTGGGATAAAGTCTGTGAGCAATGTGTTGTGAATTCTTACAATGCACTAAAATTGTAAGAAACTTGATGTTTTAAAAAAACGAACAATTTCAGAGCAAAAGAAAACTGGTTGGAATAATTTGTGTAACTCATTTAACAGGACAACCCCTATAGCTAAGATTTGGAATATGATTAAAATGTTTAAAGGTATTAAAACGAATGGAAGATCTTACAGTGATGAGTTTAATTCCCCTTTTTTAGTTAAAATGTCAAACAATAGCAATTTAGGAGATTCTAATAATTTAAACAACTATTTTGACATTAATAATAATAACAGCGATCAAAGTTTCAACTAGATCCCTTTACATGGAATGAATTCATAACAAGTTTGCAATCAAGACTTGACACAAATCCAGGGTTAGATGACTTTCCATAATATAGTTATCAAAATGCTTCATATTTCTGTTCAAAAAACATTTCTTGAGATTCTTAATACTTTATGGCATAGTCAAGTGATACCTGATTCATGGAAAACACAATGTGTTATTCCAATACTTAAATCAGATAAATTTATCTTCATGTCTTGGTAAATTATTTGAAAATATGATAAAAAACAGGTTGGACTGGTTTGTAGAGGCTAATGGTATCATCCCACATGTACAATATGGCTTCCGTCGAGGTAGTTGCGCGGATAGTTTCATCTCCTTATCTCTGATCTGAAAAATGCAAATAATGCAAAGTCACAAACTGTTTGTGTATTTTTAGATGTACAAGGCGCTTTTGATAATGTTGATCCAGGCATTCTGGTTAAGATTCTATCTGACATAGGTATTCCTGGCAAATTATGACAGTGGATATATAATTTCTTAACTAATAGAACACTATATGTTAAACATAGGTAACAATATTTTACATGGGCCAAGAATAACATCAAAAGGCACAATGCAAGGAGCCACACTATCGCCATTACTATACAATTTATATACTTGTGAAATATGTAAATATGTAAATAATAATGATGTAAATATCTTACAATTTGCTGATGACATTGTCTTGTATATTAGCAATAAAAATTTGCCAGTTGCCATGGAGAATATAAATTTGGCTTTAAATCAGCTACATCTTTACTATAATTCTAAATTAAATTTGAAAATTAATGCTACAAAGAGTAATTTAATGATCTTTGGTTATGATGATCCAAGTCATGATATTGTTTATTGTGGTGATACAATTAATAGGGTAAGATCTAAAAAAATCTTAGGTGTTATCTTAGATCAAAAATTATCTTTTGAAGAACATGTCAAGTATGTTTCTAAGAATGCATTAAAAGCTATAAATATTATTAGATGTCTTGCTGGTGTGTCATGGGGTGCAGACCCAAAAATATTGTCTATTTTATATAAAGCCATAGTGAGGAGCCATTTTGATTATAGTGCCATGGCATATATATGAACAGGCATCATACGCGAAAATTAGATATTTTGCAAAACAAAGCTTTAAGAATAATTGCTGGTGCCATGTGCTCAACTCCCATTAGAGCCATGGAAGTTGAGACCAAAATCATGCCACTCATTTTGAGACATCTCATGCTTGCCGAAAGATACTGCCTCAAACTTTTGTACACAAATAATTCTAAAATTATCAATAAAATTCTATCCCATAGGATAAGTGTATGTGGACCTTTGGCAACTGGTGAGGGGATCTTGATTGGTGACACCCATGCTGTTTCACATATTCTTAGAAATTGAAAATAATTGTAAAAAAAATAAAAAGCAGTGCCCATGGCCTTGTTATTCCTTCCATTACAAAAGCATAATGCATCCAATTAAAGTGATAGACTCTATACATAACAATTCTCACATGTTACAATTTCTTTCTGAAAATAACTATTATGCATTATACATGTAGTAAAGGAGAAGACTATGTGCGCTGTGCCTTATATGACCCCCAAGTTCAATTTTCCCAAAGTTTTGTGTTGCAAAATGTATGTACAGTATTTACTGCAGAAGCCTATGCAGTATATCAGGCTCTTAAGCGAATTAAGAATGTAAAATACTGTAAATATTTTTTAATTATTACTAATTCACTCAGTTTAATTCATGGTTTAGATAATCTGAAAATTCATTTTAAAACTAATTTTATCTTGTACGTAATTAAAGATTTATTATATGAAAACAATCTTAAAGGAGTAGACATTTCCTTTATGTGGGTTCCCTCCCATAGAGGAATTACTGGAAATGAAGTGGCAGACAAAATTGCATATGACGGAATTAACTCACTCGATGTTTCGAATGCAATGTATGTACCAATGACAGATTACCTATGTCCTATAAAATTATCTGTGAAAACTTTATGGGGAGAAATGTGGAAGAAGGATCAGGAGCATACAAGAAGTCTTACCTGTAAAGCCATGTTATGACACTAGTTCTTCGTAAACGATCTTAATCGTTCTTCGGTCCTTTAGGTCAGTAGCAAATTGTTGAACGTATGAGCGAAACAGAGCGAACGAGTAAAGAGCGCACGGCACGGCACTCGATGTGAACGAGACAAATAGTACCTATTTCAAAGCGTATCCTGCCCAGATCTCAAAACTTGCTCCGGAGCTAAAGGACCTAAAGGAACTAAAAGACCGAACTAGTTCCTTTGACCGATTGACCGAGATCGGAGCGCTCCCTACAAAGACCGAGCGGGCGCAACTCTAACCTAACATCTGCTCATTTTGTGGAGAAAACAACGCAACCGTTGAACATTTTGTGTTTTTTTTTTCTCTGGACCCGCACGAATGCTTAGCCATTAGTCAAGTATTTTTGGTAGTATATTTTTTATTAAAAACAAAAATTAGGGAAACTGACGCGGAAAATATAATTACTAATAAAGTAATAAACGAGGAGGATAAGAAACTATGGATCAGTATGGTAGTAGGATATATTTTATAACAGAATAAATAGTATAAAAATATAGGAAGGAAGAAAGAATAAATATTATATTTTAATATTGTTACAATTTATAAAAGATTCTATGAACAAATAAATAGAAGGGTCAAGAGAAGAAAGTAGGGTATACATATTTGTGGGCAATGGGACATGGTGGGAAATTAGGTTCTCAAAACAGAGAATATGGTCATACATACTGCAGGCGAAAAATATGTGATTCAAGTCCCCAAACTCGTCCCCACAGTCACAAGCAGGGCTCCTTCTTAATTTCATCCTAGCCAGATGGGCAGGAGAACAAGTATGGCCTACTCGTAGACGCATTCTAATGAGGATTGAGGTGGCTCTTTTGCTTAATTTAATTTAAAAAAACCAAGGTTTTAATATTAATGTATTTTGGATATTCTTGTAATGTTTCCCTTTGGTGTTGAGGATTTTTCCCAAGATTCCTTGAGATAAATCCTGGGAAGCGAAATCAGATCATGGCAATAATTTAGCTAAGGGAATACATCACCACACTCCACCGCCTCATTAGCCAGTTTATCGGTACGCTCATTTCCTGAAATGTTACAATGACTTGGTATCCATGCCAGGTTTACTTCAAATGCAGATTTTGAGCATCGCAGAAGTTTGTCTCTTGCTTCAAAAATTAATGGGTAATTTGTTTTAGAGCGAAAAGGAAATTTAATCAAGGATTCAAGAGAGCTCTTAGAGTCACTGAATATAACGGTATTTTTGAGCTTTGTTAATAAAATATAATCTAATGCCTTAACTATGCCAAAACATTCCCCTGTGAATACCGACGTCTCAGATGGAAGTTTAATCAATTGAATAATCTTATACTGCTTGTGAAATACCCCGACACCAACATTCCCGGTAGTGCCGTGCTTAGAAGCATCGGTATAAACTTGATGCCAATCATGCCATCGTTCGTCTATAATAAAGTTTAGTTTTATTTTTGCATGTGGATCAGCACGATCAATATTTAAATTAAAATGGATGTTGGGCTCAAACATGATGTTGGCCTGAAAGAGGCATTCAAAAAGAGGCAAGTTTTTGTCTGAAAAGTAGGAGATGAGTCCAAAGATTTATTGTAACTATTTATCAAACAAGGAGGCGATTTATACTTCCAGTAAGATCATGATGAGACAAGATTTGACAGAAGTTTGATTTTTGGATGTAGTTGATGATTAGAAAACTGTAAAGTACAGAAGAAAAAACGATTGGCCAAAAACTGACGTCTTAATTCTAGGGGAGGGTCACCACACTCTACCTGTAGAGCATTAATGGGGCTAGATTTCATAGCACCCATAATCACTCGTAAAGCTTTTGCTTGAACGCTATCTAACCTTTTTAAAACAGCCATATTACAAGGTTCTAAAAGAAAAGTGCCATAATCTAACACACTTCTTATTAAAGCGTTATAAACTAATTTTGACGTAAAAGGATGTGCTCCCCACCACACACCAGTGAGACATCTAAGTAGGTTTAAATTTTTCTCACATTTTGATACTACATGCTCACAGTGTGGATGACCTGTAAGCTTAGAATCTAATATAACCCCTAGAAATTTGGCATGACTCTTTTCAGGTATAACTTCATTATTGTAATAAATGTTTGCCGGAGGAGCATTACGTTTACGACTAAATGTAACAATTGTACTTTTTGAAGCTGAAAGCTCCAAACCATGTTCATTCAACCAGGTCCCAAGATAATTTAATGAGTTAGTTAATTTGAAGGACGCAACTTCCGGACAGCTATCTACTGAATATATTAATAAGTCGTCAGCGTATTGTAATATTCTACAGTCTTTAATGGAGGATTCTAGGTCAGAAGTGTATATATTATAGAGAAGAGGATTTAATACCGAGCCCTGAGGCAAGCCTCTCCACGCGATTCTTGCGAGATGAGATGAGTTTAAGGTGATTTCACGGCCAGATAACATGTTTAATATAAAATTTGATAGAATGGAAGGAATATTCAAATGTTTTAGTTTATTTATCAAGATCTCTATAATAACATTATCATATGTCGCTTTAATATCTAAGAATGCTGCAATAACGTATTCGTTTTGAGAAAAAGCAATACGAATATCTGTACAAAAAACACTTAAACTATCTAGCGTACTCCTACCCTTCCTAAATCCATATTGGCTGTTAGGAATAAGATTTTTACTTTCCACGAACCATTCCAGTCTATTTTTAAATAAATGTTCAACAATTTTTATTATAACTGGCGATAAAGCTATAGGCCGATAAGATGTGGAATCCTGAGAATTTTTGCCTGGTTTTAGAATTGGTAACACTATTTGAGTCTTCCAGTTTAAAGGAATGTCACCTGTCATGATGACAGTATTGATAACCTCTAAAAGATACTCCAGTGCATGGAATTAGTAAATACTTACGTACATCTGGAAGGTGCACTACACCGATAACGCGAGCCGAAAGAAACTTACTAAAACTTAGTGCGTCCCTTTCTAGTAAAGGTGACCATATTTTAATTGGTTCCCCTTATAGGTTATAGGTTATAGATTAGAGCGGGCTGGTTTCCGCAACTCGATGACTTAATGTATGCGCCTTTTTTGCGTGCTGGGTTTTGGCACTACTCTTGCCAACCCAGTTCTACCAGGAAGCCTAGCAAACCCTTGATGTTGCCGACGGCTTCCGGTAGCGACCTCGGTGTTCCGAGGTGACGTGCCCGGTATGTTGCCACCTCAGGGCATTCCATGATGACGTGGGCCGCGGTTTCCTCCGCCGTCATACAGGCTCTGCACAGGGGGCTGTCTGTAACACCTAATGTGAACAAGTGTTTGTTAAACAAGGCATGGCCAGTTATGGCTCCAGTTAGTAATCGGAGTTGGGCCCTTTTGAGAAGTCGTAGCTTACGCGATAATCCGGGATTGATTATCGGAAGGGCTTCCTTACTTTGCCTGCAGGTGTTTAGGTTGCTCCAGTAGTGTTGGTGCTTTTCCTTAGTGACTTGGCGCAGTTTGTTCCGCAGCCAGCTGGTCGGCAGGGGCAGAAATGGTTCAGGACCTATCAGTTCCGTTTCTGAGCCCCTTCTCGCGAGTACGTCCGCCGCGTCATTACCTCGAGAGTTACTGTGTCCCTTAATCCACTGTAGGGCGATGGGGTTGATGTTACATACCTTAGAAAGGGCGTTGTGACATTCGTATATTAGCCCTTATGTTGCTGTGTAGCACTGTAGGGCTTGGAGAACTGATCGGCTGTCGGAGAGTATTCGGATAGGGAGATCTTTTACCTTCCTTTGCTCGATCGCTGTTATAGCCATGATGATGCCCACGCATTCATCCTGGAAAACTGTGCTGTGGGCTCCTAATGGCGTTGAGATATGTATGTTTAGATCTTCCGAGAAAATACCTGCTCCGGATCCCGACTTTGTCTTGGATCCATCTGTGAAGATCCTTACTTCCCTGGGGTTGAGACCTTCCCACGGATCCTCGTGCAGTTGTATTTTGTACTTCTTGTCGAAGATGAACTGTTTTGGTATTCTGTTGGTGGCTGCCTCTATGAGCGGCTCCTCATTGACTGCTTCGTAGAGAATTTCGGTGTGTGGTACCCTGGCGGGTCTCCACAGGTGCAAGTTCCTAAGACGTACCGCTGTCGCTGCCGCTTCCTGCTGGATGAAGAGATGCAGTGGCGGGAGGTCGAGCAGGGCTTCCAGGGATGCTGTGGGCGTAGTCCGCATGCATCCGGTGGCTGCCATACCGGCTAGTCTCTGGAGTCGTTGTAGTTTTGCTTCCACAGTGGAGAGTCTGGTGCGTGGCCACCAGACTACCGCACCATAGGCTATGATTGGTCGTATCACTGACGTGTAGAGCCATAGGATGATTTTGGGGTGTAGTCCCCAGGTTTTACCTACCATCCTGCGACACTGCCAGAAAGCGATTCTTGCCTTGTCTATCTTGTTGTTTAGGTGATTGCTCCAGTTCAATTTGCTGTCCAGTATGACTCCTAGATACTTTACCACATTTGATAGCTGGAGTTCTGTTCCAAACAACTTGGGGAGTTGGTAGTTGCCCAAGTTGCGTTTGTTGGTGAACAATACCATCTCCGTTTTCTTCGGGTTGACAAATAGTTTGTTGGTTGAGCACCAGCGTTCTACGATACTTAGGGCTGAGCGGGTGACGCCGCAGACCGTGCTGGTGACGTTGCCGCTCGTGAGTATCGCTATGTCGTCCGCTTAGCCTACCGCGTAGTAGTGACTGTCGTTTAGTTTGGCGATCAACTCGTTCACAACTATGTTCCATAGTAGCGGGGAGAGAACGCCGCCCTGGGGACAGCCCTTTGCCACCAGTGCTAGTTGGTTGTTGTTTGCATTGAGTCTGATGACCCTTTTGCTGAGCATGTTACCTACTACCGACCAGGGTCGGGTTCGCCCCGTGCCTGACTAGCGCGGCTGTTATGCTGTTGAATTTGGTCTTGTCAAAAGCCCCCTCAATATCTATGAAGACGCCTAGGCACATAGATTTGTTCTTGATGGCTTCCTCTACCTTGGTTCCCCTTGTTTACACATGATCATAAACTGTCCGAAAGTATGATTTAATAGTTCCCAACTTGATAACGAGGTATAAAATTACAATCCAGCATGCAGTCTTGAAGTAACATGCAAGATATTAATGATTCTTTGAACAAAAATTATTACAATATTCTGTCCATTTCATCATTTTCATATTTACCTACAATGACAAAAACAACGAGAAAAACTCGATCAACGTCATCAGCAAAACACGATCGACCCCAACGTCATCAGCAAAACACGTAAATTTGTAAAAAATATTTGGACACCCTAAATATTTATTTAGATCTCCCAAAATTCATTTCTCATGAGCCTTGAAGATGTCTAAAGATACCTCATGCCGCACCACACTTCGCTATACGCTATTCGTTATGCGGCTGCGCCGTATTTGTTAATATTTGCTATCGCGCTTATGCGTTATGCGTGCGAATAAAGAAAACATAGACGAATAAACCCTCCACACTTCGTCGAATGTAGGCACATAAGCCGAATAACGAATAGCGAATAGCGAAGTGTGGTGCCGGCATCACGACTTTTAATTTTTAACCGACTTCAAAAAAAGGAGGAGGTTCTCAATTCGTCGGGATATTTATTTTTTATGTATGTTCCCCGATTACTCGAAGACCACTGGACCGATTTGAAAAAATTTTTCGTTGTTTGAATGGGTATACTTTCTAGTTGGTCCCATTGTCACCACGTCAGGATCTGATGATGGGATCATGGAGAAATTAAGAGAACTTCTCAAATATTATAAGCACACCTATAGCGATTTTGGTATTTTTCACTGTAACTCATGCATTTGCTTTTGAAAAGTACTATATGGTGAAGTGGAACTGATGATGAAGACCACAGATGGCCACCGGAACTCCTTAACGGTACCTATTTCAAGGGTGGCGATAAGATATTTCGATAAAGGTAGTTGAGCGACTATGACGAAGCACATTTAGGTTTAAATATGACTATGACATTCCCGCGGCGTTGTCTGCGGCGAGCTTGAAATGTTCTATAGTTTCTCATTAATATTTAGAAGTGGAGCTACGTAACAGCATAAATAGGATCACTAAAAAGTATAAAATAAAATAAATGTTTAAAAAAACAAAAACCCGCCTTCAAAAATGCAAAAAATAACTTCTTTTAAAATGGTAGGTCAGTCCAACTGAAGTCGGCGTCCCAAAATATTTTAAACCAAAAGCCGAATGCAGTTGGACTGACCTACCATTTTAAAAGAAGTTATTTTTTGCATTTTTGAAGGCGGGTTTTTGTTTTTTTAAACATTTTAGTCATTAATATCCAAGTATCAAAAAAGTAATACAAACTTCGCGCACACAACTGTCAATTACGTTTCATAGTTTCATACAACATAAATAATATACCTAAGTAACGGCATTTTAACATTTTCTCCCTTTTTTTTATGTAAAAATTTGGCATTGTCCGGCACGGCGGGCATGTAATAATATCCCGCATATTTGGCAATGTCCTGTGTGACGGACATAGCTTTTCTCAAAATCTAAAAAAAACTAGTTTTTTTTTAAATATTTTTTCTCTCCTCCTGAAGCTTTTATTAACCAACATATTTAATGAGTAATTTTACGGTATTACCTTAAATAATTCCGCTTGTAATTTGTAACTTGTAGCTTCGTGAAACGGGCCTCAGATATTATGTTTTTCTAGCTTCCGTCAGATAATCTTCAGGTTTGAAATGTAAACTACATACAACAGAGTTGTTAGTTACTTTCCCAGGAATCGCTTCAATCCATTTCTTTTTTACTTCAACATTCGCAGGAAGAGAGGCTGAAATCAAATCGTTTTTGTTAGGTAACTTCGCTACGCTAGCAATAATGATATTAATGATTGCTCATGGTCACCCTACTAACAGAAATCTCACAAACTTGCCTGTGAAAGGATATCCCACAACCTGGATATCATTATTTATTGCAGCCACTCACAGCATAACTAGTATTTACCATTGTTTTTAAGAAAATCACATATTAACATATAAAAGCCGAAATAGGTATCATTGCAACAGTGAGAGATTATTTAAGTGACCGCCAATCGCCATTTTGTTTTATTAGTGTTGCTAGTTTTATTTTATAAACTCCTACCATTACCATGATGAGCAATGATTGAAGCGGGTTAACTTTAATATTAATTTAATATGTAATACTTTAATGCATTCCTAGTGCCTAATTTAAATATACTGTGATAATCCTCACAATTTTAAAAATTAACATGTTCTACCTAATTAACATTTCGTACTAAGAAAATCGTAACTTTTTAACATGCCAATTGTGTAAGAGGGACAAACAAAGACTAAGTAAGTCTCATTAGGCTCGTGCACTTGATTACCACAAAGTCAGCCTTCTGTCTTCAGATATTGAGTTCAATTTTAGTTGTCGCGATTTTGGAAGTAAGCATTCCAGATGTACTTACTAATTCCATGCTCCAGTGCCTTATCACCAAGATGAGAATAAAAAGAGTAAAGAATGCCATCTTTGCCAGGTGCCGTATCATTGGTCTGCGATAAGACACCCTTTAGTTCATTAAGTGAGAAAAAAGAGTCGAGGCCGAATGGACAAGAAGGAGCAGCAGTAGGAATTATGTTTATAAACATGTTTATATGGGGAGCCGTTGGCGGCGCTAAGCAATCTAAAAAACGATTGTGTAAAGAAGGCGGCATAACTGTAAAGTTTGTTGCACTAATACCTAATCTAAATCTGCGTATATTCCGCCAAACTTCAGCGGCCTTAGTGTTGGGAGATATGGATAAGCAAAATTTCCTCCAACCTTCAAATTTTTTATCTTTTAGTATTTTCTTAGTTTTGGAAATAACTTCCATTAGATAATTAAAATTGTCTTGTGACATATTCGCATTACAGATTTTCTTAACTTTTTTCCTGTCAGAAACAGCAATACTACATTCTTTGTCCCACCATGGTGGGCATGGTAACTTATCAGAAGCTAGTTTTTTAAGTGGGAAGGATGCATCTGCAGCTTCTATTAAATTTTGACAAAACTTTTCTGCAGCAGTACTTAGATTTGGTGCCGTAATAGGCACAAGATTTTGGACTTTATCCTCCATACATTGCTTGTAGTCACTCCAATTATCACTAATTAATCTATATTTCATATGAGGCGGAGGACTAGGAATATTATTAACTTTGAACACAGATAAATTTAAAATTATTGGAAAATGGTCACTGCCATGAGTAGAGTGTAGTGTTTCCCATTAAATAGTGGAAGCTAGACTAGGAGATGTTATAGTTAAATCAATAGCACTATCATTCTCTGTTGGTTCAGTGCGACTCGTGTGAGACCCATTATTAAGTATGCAGAGATTATGTTTATCTATTAAGCTTAAAAGGTCCTCACCATGACAGTTGGATAATGAGCTACCCCATGCTCTATATTGAGAATTAAAATCTCCCATAATAATTACCGGTTTTGGGATGGTAGAAAATAAAACATCTAATTCATTAAATACATGGAGAGAAGGTTTAGGTATATAAATAGATACAAAACAGACTCCATTGATTATGCAAGCTACAACCGAAAAGTTATCATTAATATGTACCGGGAATTGGGAAAATGAAAGAGTTTTTAATGAGAAGAGCAGCTCCTCCATAACCATCAGAACTATCATCCCTGAGGCAGGAGAAGCCACTTAATTGAAATACAGAACCTGGCTTGAGCCAAGTTTCTGCTAATGCTATAACTAATGGGTTAAAATTGTTAGCTAAATAAATGAGTTCACTTTTTTTATTAAAAATGCTTCTGCAGTTCCACTGAACTGCTTTGGACCTGAGATGATCCATTATGGTTGGAAAGTACTGTACGGTTCAATTACTTTTGATTTTATAAGGGAATTTAAAAGGGAAATAATATCAGAAATATTAAGTTTGCTATCGGTGTTAAGGTCTTTAGGAGCGCAAGCATTTGTCAGTGATGAAGCTGGTTGTTGGACTAATTCATTATGCTCCTTAATATTATAACCTTTACCTAACTTAGGAGGTAAACGAGGTTTTGTAAAAACAGTATTTCTGTATGACATTGGGCCGGTGGATGGCTGTCTGAAGTTAGTTGTGTTATGACTCGATATGGTCGGTTGATCTTTAGGCAAATCTACAATATCTGCATAAGACTTAGATAAAGGTGGAAGTAATCTAGATGCTTCCGCATATGATATGCACTTATCCGCCATGGCAAACTTAATATTTTGTTGCCTTACAAATTCTGGGCATGACCTTGTTAGTCGCAAAATGTATACCTCCACACAAACAGCAAAACAAAAAATCCTCACTAGTATTACATGAGTCCCCGGAGTGTTCCCTGCCACACTTGTAACAGCGTGGTTTTGACCTACACTGAATCTTTGTAAGCCCAAAGTGGCAGCAGTTGTAACATTGAATGGTTGGGTATGTATACAGTTGCACTTGGAGTGAATTATAACACATAAAAATACGGTTAGGAAGAAACTGACCTTCAAATGTTTCAACCACTGTCTAGGTAGGTTTCCAAATTGGCGCTCCATCAATAATTTGTTTGGTGTTAATGCGTCTAACTTTCAATATTTTACCACATCCATTCGGAACTGATGTAGACTCAATTATTTCCTCTGGAGAAAGATCTGTCGGGATACCTCGGACAACACCCATCCGAGAGATATTGTATGATGGTATAAATGCTTTAAATTTATATTCCACCAGGCTGTTATGACTAATGAGAGCATTTGCATCATCATATTTGGAAAAAGATATTGAACACCTGTTTCTACCGATTCTCTTAACACTACCATCAATGATGTTGCGAAATGCGTAGCGTTTCAAAAACTTGCCCAATGAGATGGGGTGGAGCGTGGTGCCGTCGTTCGGAGACTCTTGTTGACGTTGAATATGGACAATATATGGAGCGATATCTGTCGAATCATATAGAGTTCTTGTTACTATGACCGGGGGAGACTTTTGGGGGATTGAATCAACAACAGGTGAGGGATTTATAGGAGTAGGAGGATTTTTAATTTCCTGTGGTCCAGTCACATCCTGACTACTATCCACTATCCTGACCTGTGCAGTTGCAACCTTTGGGATCAGAATTAAAAGTAGTACCATGCTCCTTTTTTCTTTTATTTAACTTATGCTTACACATTTTGTGTACACGACTGCGTTTGTGTCCTTTGGACACTGAAGAAGTATCTGTCATTCCCGATTCATTCGATACTACAACAAAACTTACCGGTAATAAGACTGTGCCCCCACCGGGATCATCGGAGATGTCCATGTGTTAAAAATAAATAAAACTTACCAAATTACTGCAATATAAATAAACGAATCTACTTAATATACAAAATATATACAATACTGATCAATATTTTGAAAGGAAAATGTTTTTCCAATTTAAGAGAAAAAAATCGCAGCCGCCCTCTTCGAAGTTTCCCGCCTTTTTTTACATTTTGTGTTTAAATGTCAAAGTTTCCTTCTTGACAGACTAGGGCTTGCAAGTGATCTTAGTGAAGTGTTACAAAATTACGTTAATATTTCTTCCCGCCCGCCGTCGCTTCAACAATTATTGAAAGACATTAATACTTATAAACCTCTTTACAAATTCATAAAAAACACAGTGAAATCTATTTGAGAAAATGAAGTGAAAAAACCTTATGAAATGAAATCTAATATTACCCAATAAAGACGTGGCTTAAAGGTCCCAGCAACCAGGCCACAAAATCCACAAAAAAATAATGACATTTCAGAAACGTATTTCTTGCATTATTAAACTTTAGGACGCACCTCGCACACACCCTCTAACTATAGAACTTCTACTAGGTATGCCTTTAACCCTTACAATCTGTGCGCGCGAAAACGTGAAAGATGGATTAGTAATAAAGAAAATGATTTTTTGGTGAGACAATTCTATAGACGTATTTTTTTAAATTTCGTTGTGTGTACAAGTTTTGTTTTCAACAAAGTATACATTTTTATGAATCAAGTTCGTGCATGCGGTTAAACATTGAAATAGCCTTTTAACACATCACATTCACTTCACATCACATTTTCATACAAGTGGGTGGGTAGTGAATGATGCGTTTTTGCTTACTTTTTGTTCATAATTTGTATTAACACACGCGTAGAAGATGAATTTCGTGTTTTATTACTATTAAAACCTTTAATTTTTTTTGTTGGTGGGTAACATTTAATAAGACGGCAAAATGAACATGGATTTAAAGCAAACTTTTGCGCGCATAAAGCCAGTGTGCGATGTTGTGATGATGACTCCTTCGCCGGAGTCGATAGCCAAGTTCTCTGCGCACGTCTGCGAGCTCAAGAAAGAAGCGATCCAGGAATTGCAGCAGTACCTTTTGTTCCCCTTCATCACTCATATTAAGTCAACCGAAATAGAGTAAGTGTAAGCCTGCTTTTATAAAAGGGCTGCTTAGCAGTCTATTTTTTTATATTGGGTTATAATTATAAACACTTCATTAACGAGACCTTTTTTTTTCACTTAAGAGTCCAATTGGAATTACTCATATAATTCGACTAACTACAAGGACTCCAATAAAACTTTAATATTATGTATTTTGATTTGTTATTTTATTATTCAGTGTTAAATTAGAGGTCACACTTTACATACTTACCTACAGTATCATCTTATTAACTTTGTAATATGACCCGGCTGACACACTTAACACAATGCTGAATGTTTTTGCTGAATAATGTAACATGATCTGGGGCTAAGTGCAGTAATTACTAGATACAGTATCTGTTGCAACTTTGTAACTGTTATGCAACTAGATATAACTTAACGAATGCCGGCTGTATAGCTTTTTATATAGTATCATCATTGTTTTTAGATATATTTTATTATTAACTAGAGGACACCCATGACTTCATTTGCATTGAAGCAGTTTCCCCCTATTAGTCTGTGTCTGATGGCAATTAAAAATAAAATTGGATTGAATAGTTTCCCCCTATAACCCCTATTTCTAGCTGAGGGTTGATTTTCGGAAAATCCTTTCTTACTACACTCCTAGGGTACTCAAGAAATCCCGGTGGTTTTGGTTGTGCGTTGATCGGTCAGCCAGTCAGTTTCTTTGTTTATATTTATAGATAGATGAACTATGGTATGAGCTAAGCACTCTCTAAAAAATGTTTATTAATTATTTTATAGCATGCAGGTTTATGCAACTCAACATCTTGCACCTATTTTGTGTGTAAAACATTACTTCAGATTTTACTTCTTTACCTAAACAAGTCAATGATGATACCGAACACCAGTTATCTTACTACTTGCTAATATTATAATATAAATGCAAAAGTTTGGATGTTTGTTACTAAATCACCCCAGCCAGAACAGCTGAACGGATTTGAACAAAATTTGGCTCAGATATAGATACGGGTGATTCCACGGGCGTTTCAACCGCTGTCAGTCTGCTGTCATAAATATTGAAAGAATGAGCTACACCAAGAAGCTAACATTCACACAGAGCTATACTGTTATCGTAATTCTTGCCAGAATTGATCGAATTTTGTGTATATTATTGCCTATTCCTTAAATACTTAGGACAGCGGGCTGACGGCAGTTGAAACGCCCCTGGAATCACCCATACACATCTGGAATAGCACATGGGGCTAATTTTCATCCTGGAAAATTGGACAGTTCCCAAAGGAATAGCAATAAATAACTTCTATGCAGACATGCTAGCATGCAAAAGCTACTCTTAAATATTTCCCTGTGATCAAGAAATTCCAGTTGAAACTAAAATTGGTTTTTCAATACGACATGTTTTAATTTTGCTTACAGAAAAAAATATGAGCTGCAATGGCAAATAATAGACGGAATGAAAGTAGTCCTGGAGAGGGTAGTGGTGGTCAACTTTGAGATGTGCATTAAGATTGAGACAGGGTTGCTTAGCCTCGTGTTTGACAACTCCAAGACTGGCATGAGTGAGTTACTTTCATAACATAACCATTAGAATCATAATTGTTTTCATTGTTCTACCGAATATATAAAGTGCAGTTGATTAATTTGTGGTAATGATCAAGGCGTGAATTCATTTGATTTTTAAATGAGAGGTATTCTTACTGCCCTTATTGACATCCTTTTTTTTTTTACAATGTAGGTATTATAACTATTTTTGAACCCTTTTACATTAGTTAAAGTACCTAAATTTCTAAAAAAGGAAGCGAAACTAGTTTTAAAATGTATTCCTTTAATATCTTTAAAATACTCATTTACCCCTCAGTCAGAATAGCCCTGCCCGAACTTAACATAAAGTGTATGATGATTGATATTGGCAATATGTGAAATGTGTTATATCCTTAAAGGACAGAGCACACTACAGCATCCCGGCAGTGCTCACTTTTTAATGTATCACTTTGAGCTGAGGAGTGTTGATCTTGTGCCGAGGCATTGCTATGTGCAATGACCTTAACTCCATAAAAGTGACACGTCATCAAGTGGACTTATTTTAAGCAAATTTTATTAGTGATTCACTTTGACATTCATCTAATACCTTTAACCTTTTCAACGCCACAGTCGGCTCTGGCCGTCAACTAAAAGTCGTGCCACTGACGCCACGTCGGCTACAGCCGACAAGAGTTCAAGATTAAAAGAGACTTTGTTTGGTAGCAATAAGGTGTAATTTGCATAGCATAGCAAACATTTTTGGCGTGTGGGTGGCACATTTTGTATTCGACGTATGGCATTCAAAAGGTTAAGCTTATTTAAATTTAACATTACAAATTGGGTTACACCCTTTCTCTTTTATTTCTCCCATCTAAAACTTAAAAATGGGACAATTAAATCTCCCCGCAATTGCGTTCAGAATGCTGTTGGGGTGTTGTCTCACGTTATGATCGTCTGTTTGTCACAAATAAATGCTTTTTCTTTCTTTCAAAAAATCATGTTGTCAATAGGGAATATAAATAGTTTTTTTTAAAACGCATTTCTCAACAAAATATGAAAATTCTGTAAAAGAACCACCAAAAGTGAAATTATAATTGAAATCGGCCAAGAAATGATACAATCATTTTTAACTGCTAATTAGACAGCAATTGGACAGAAAGATCCGATACGTACTGTGACGTCATGTAACAGGTCGGCCATACAAACTCCATGTTAAACTCTGTTTTGCTAGAAAGAGATAGGAGTAAATCTTTGTTGGCTTATTTTTATATCTATTCAAAAAATGATTTTTCACAACTGTTTTTTACATGAATCAGCTTTTATTGAAGCTGTGAAAAAAGTTATGAATATTCCCTATTGTGCTAAGTGCTAACACTTATCGTTTGCTGTCAGTTGCGGCTGTCCCAGAGGAGCTAAAGCACAGCGTGATGAAGTGTCTCACAGTTCTGATGTTGCGCATTAACGACGCCATCCGGAACAGGTTGCTGCGAACACAAGTACCGTTGATAGCGCAGGCTGTGTTTGTATCCGTGCACATTGCTAAGTTGGAGAAACTGAGGGTGCTCAGGTAAATAGTTTCATTGAAACGAAACTGCCAAAATTCTATTAGACTTTTCGTTTGCATCAGTTTATTTGATGAAACACAATAACCAATGTAGGGGGAAGTGGGGCAGATTGGTACAGACGGGAAAATTCAATTTTATATTTTGGGCAGTAAAAATGATTTACATTGTATCATTTTTGCTTTTATCTCAAGGAAACTAATTAAGTTTGACACCGCCATCAAATTAATCTTGAAAGTGTGACCGTGGTAAAGATAAAGAAAAATAAGTCAATAATTAATTTTGTGGCATTGTGCCCCACCCATAAGGCATGTTTACATGTTTAATTAAGTGAAAACGTTTGGGAAAATGCCAGCATTCAAGAAGATGTTGTTTCATTTCCTTTAAGAAGGGTATAGGCAACCTATTGAGTTTCATAAAGATTTTAAATATCTTTTTTTTAATATTTTACAAGTTTATAGACGTTATGACCGATTTCAATAGTTTTTTTTTTGTATTTATTTAAATGAACTTTAACATGTATGAGAAAATAGGCTTAACAAACCATGAAACACTTTTATAAACACTTAAAGTCTGTTCCTATTCAATCGGTCACTCTTATAAACAAATCTATTTACCATTATAACTCCATATTCGCGTACTTTTGAAGGTTGAGGTTGATATTATTTATTTATACACTTAACCCCTTACTAATAAACGTTGAGTAACGGTGGTATAGCTATACAATGTTTTGTCCTTATCTGTCAAATTCAAATGTCATAATGACAGATAAGGACAAAACATTGTATAGCTATACCACCGTTACCCAACGTTTAATAGTAAGGGGGTTAATCTTTGCCTTCATGTTTATTTTCAGGCAGTAATCTCTATTTAACATTGTATTTTTTGAGGAAAAGCGCTTCCGGTAAAATATGGTGACACTGACTGGTGCTTAACATATACATTTCGTTTTTTCGAAATATAATTTATAATAAAAAGGTAGTGATGTCTTAATACATTTGATTGATTAACTAGTTAAGAGAAGTTTTCGTCTCGGTCGCACCCAGCAGTGCGACAGAGACGAAATAAACGGTTTAAATAACAATAAAGTCAATAGTGTTCATAATTATTTCGAAAGGCTTTCTGTTTTAATAACACAAGCTTATTACAATGGCTACGAGAGGATTCGGATTTGATGTTACGTTAACCTTGACCAGTGGGCTTAGTATGCTACGCGTTAACTAGTGTCAAATTTTACGTCATTCATGAATTAGTGTCAAATAAAAAGTTGTCAGTAAAATAAAATTCAATATAGAATAAGAACATACTATAGCATAGAAGCCGGACTATAAGATGAACTTTGGCCCAGCTATCTTTCTCTAGTTATGTAATAAGAGAAAATGAAACAAAAAGCAGGTTGTTTTTTTCTTCTTTAACTGAAATTTTTACAATGTTTTAAGACGTAAAATTTGAATGAACCTCGACTGGTCCGCGAACGTGTGTACTTATGTAAACACAAACACTTTATCGTATAAAACACAGTAATTCAAACACAATATATACGGAATAAAATGTGCAAATGCGAACTTATCCCTTTAAAGGATCTCTTCCAGTTAACTTTTTTATGTATTTTTGGCATAAAGAACAAGATTTTTTCCACATTCATGAATTTGTTTGTAAATGGCATTTTGGGCAATGATACCCTGGGTGGCAATGTTGGCGTATTTCACGGAGTTTCTGCGTTTGGTAAAATAAAGAGTTTACATACATGCACACGTTCGCGGACATATCAAGGTCCATTAAGACAGCCAATTTTAAGTTTTATTTTCTCTTAAGAAATGCGGAATATATATATTTAGTAGATAAATATAGCTGGTGCAAAGTTCATTTTATACTCCGGTTTCTATGCTTTTCTTATTCTATGGGTTTCTGTCTCAACTTTCTTGATAGATTTGAACGATTTATTTCATTACCCTAGCAATACCGAAAAATTACATCAAATATGACGTAACTCTTAATAATAAAAGACCCAAGTCACACAAAATACACATTTATTTTAAACCTTCAACGTTTATCCTTACGTTAAAATAACTCGCGTTTGACGTATTCTCATGTTCTTGCATGCTTAGCCCACTGTCCCTTTCTTTCGATCATGTCATAACTGTGGAATAATTGGTATTTGGAGTAGGTATAGGTGTTTCGGAGTAACCCACCTGGGTCACCTGTGTGACGCTTACGAAAGCGTGACGCCAACTCAGGGTCCGTGGGGCGCGGAATTTTGTGTTGCGTTGACATGGCGCCACGTGGATGTTGCGCCTTCTGAGTGCCAACCCTTTAGTTTAGAACTTTTTGGTAGAAAAATAATGTGACGTCTAATTCAATATAGGCATAGTAGAAAAACTCAACGAATTGTCTGGCTGGTCTGACATTGCAAAACGACGCCTTGGCAACGCGACTTACGGACTGTATTTTCTGATAAAAAATAATTAAAAGACTTATATTATCTCAAACGTATTTGTTTTTTGATCTCGCAACATAACGCTAACCCAGAAAATTACCACCACGGATTCGTAAAAAAATCATTGTAATTCAATTTACTCAAATCCATTTCCGGTCCGGTGGAGAAGCACCTTCAAAATTATCAATCGGACATATAATACGATGATGATGATGAATATATATTCAACCTTTTTAATTAACTAATTAGAGGTAAAATTATTCCCATCACTATTTCATCCTCTATCAAAAGACAATTACAGTCAGGTATACTTGTTATTTTCATTGGCAGTCTGAATAGGAACAGACTTTAAACATCACAGTCAAAAATTACTTACCCAAACATTCATAGCACCAAAGTGCCGTGTGCCTTTTTGTATCAAAGTGCCCCAACGGTCATATTCGACAAATATTTGAATATCAATAAAACCAGTGTAGGTACTTTAGGAAAGTTAAACGTTCTGAAAACGTAATGAAATAACTTATTATTGGAAATTTAAAATCTCCAATCAAGTGATAAACACTGCAACAATGAACTAATACATCAGGATAATATTTTTAGTTAGCTACACTAAAAACACGATCGTCCTCGTGTAATGCTAAAGAACAACAACGATGCAATGCCTTTACAGCTGTCAATCCCACTTACGTATAGCCATGTTTTAGTGATATTTCCATAAAAGATAAAGATAAAAGAAATTTATTCAGTAAGTAGGCCGCACGGGCACTTTTACACATCAAGAATCTACCAGCGCTTCCCAAGAGAAGACCACTGCTGAGAAGAAACGCCACAAAAAACTCAGCAGTCAGTCATTTTTTAAACATATTTCTTATTACAATGGTACTACTTAGTCAAGCATTATATAAAGCTATAAATACTAAATTAAATATAGTATCAAATGTCAATTAAGAATCTTACGGGAGAGATAGAGAGAAAAACAAAACACATACTTATGTATATAAGATGGTGCGAGACGACCACATAAAGGGTTAGTACTATTAAATTGTCGCCATTTGAATTATAGTTTACAAAATGAAATAATATTCTAGTAACTCCAAATTCTTTATTATAAGAAAGTTCATGATAAAATAGATCAGCTTAGATAATTTTATGGTTCTCCAGAGTACCACGGGGGAATTCTTAGACTTTACTCTTGACGCGACTCATATAGTTCATCCACTTTCTTTTAAAATCAGGCAATGATGCGGCCGGCTGGCATGTTTTCCGCAGCTTTGTTTTAATATTAGCCCAGTATTTTTCTATTGGCCGTAGTTCTAGGCAATTTGGCGCACTATATCGACAGACTTCAGATTATACCAGTTCAAAGCTCGCGACGAATAGTGACAACTTGCCAAATCTGGGCAGAACAATGTCGAAAACGTGTGCTTTTTTGTAAGGGGTATAACCTTTTTTTGAGCATTCAAATACATAAATATCCATGTTAATTGTGCCAGTGGTTACGAAAAGCAAACTTCTCATACCGCACTGGCATATAGCTTGCCACACGAGGAAACTCTTGGTGAATTTCTCCACTGGAATCACTTTTTCTGATTCATGCCGACCTGAGACGTTGCGAGAAGAAATGTATTGGTTCACTGGTATTGATTTAAGATCAGCTTTCACAAACGTTTCGTGATCAATAATTATGTAGGTAACCTGTTTTTTGAACCCACAAGGTAAGTTAGGAGTAATCTAGACCGTCCAACTGCTCGTTTATACTGTTTTACCGTTCTCTTCGGAGCTTTTTGCTTTTTTTAAAGTAGAAATACCGCATTTTTTTTAATTTTTGTTTTTGTTTGACTTGTACTATTTTTTTCGGACGCATCTCGAGAAGAGATTGCCGGATTCTGATCAAGCAGCTTATACACATTCGACTCCATTTTTTTTGTTCCGTTTTCTTGTTGGATGACCCTCTCGCTGCTTTCTTTCAATAGTTCTACCTTGTTTTAGTATTTTTAGGGTCCTTTGAACTGGTCTCCGACTTGTTTTGCACGATTTTGCAAGCTCCGAAGTAGACACATAGGGATTTTATAGGAAAATCTCGCAAAATTAATTCGCGAACGCTTTTTTCTTTTGACTGCATCTTGACTAATAACAACAAGTGAATGTTTTTTTATGACTAAAACATGCAAATACGTCCTAAATTTGAAACCTAATAAGTTTAACCAAGGAAAGTTGCGAGCCCAGAAAAAAAATAACGGAAAATGTTGGCGACAATGTAATAGTACTCACTCATCCTTTAAAAGTTTCGATATGTTTTCCTACATCAACGGTGTCCCCTAGACAAGATAAAGATTTTGCATTTGAATAAATTATTATTGACTAAGTTTCGGGTGTAGGCTATGCATTTTTGTCTGTTAGATAGTCCTCGATCCTATAATACGCTTTAGACATTAAGGACCTTTTCAAGTAATTTTTAAGTGCTGGAAATGGTAACTTTAAAACTTCGTCAGGTAATTTATTATAGAAATGAATGCATTGACCAACAAATGATTTATATACTTTACGGACGCGGAATTTTCGAATAGTGATTTTATTTTTATTTCTGGTATTTAAATTATGTATATCAGAATTTTTGGTAAAAGAATCTAAATTCCTAATAACGTAAATAATATTCTCATAAATAAATTGAGCTATATGGGGACTCCATTGCAAATTTTTAGCTAATGTTATGCCTAAGAAAATTGTTAACATTTGTTCTTAACGAAATAGTACTGGTGTATTATTGTGCCCCTTGTATTAATCTGGCCCGCTTCCCCCTAAAATGAACCTATTGTGAATACCATAAAGTAAATTTTAAGATGAAAATTAAATGAAGATGAAAAGAAACATCATTAGTCTTGAAATTAGTCCTCGACAGAGTCCCTTGGAAGCGCTGGTAGACTCAGACATGTAAAATTGCCTACACGGCCTACTTACAGAATAAATGAATATGAATTTGAATTTGTCCTAAAAAAATGTAAGTCTGCTTTCAGGCCATAAACTTTGTTCCCAATCCTGTAACTTTAACATCAGGAGAGACTGAGGTCAAACGCAAACCCATTATTGATAAAAAAACTAACGCCAACCCTGATGGACTAAGATGGAATGCATCAACTATTCTGGTCATTTCACCGGTTATATTACCCCTGCACAATACAACAATGCCAATATTGCCAATACTGTTGGTCTCACTAGGTTGGCAGCAATAGAATGCGTATTGGCGCATACAGCGTGTCACCGGCAACTGACAAATTCGGCGGGACGCATAGAAGACGTGCCACTGGAGGCCCTAGTCGTGGACGTGCTGGCTAGCATCCTGCCCGGCGTCAGCGCCGCACTTCAAGACGTAGCCGTGAGCACGGACAATCCGGGCCACACTATCGTTGCGGTGAGACCAGTTTGGTAGCCGCGCTGTTGCGGTGAGACTAGTAGGATAGATCCATCGTCACGGTAGGACTAGTGGGGTAAACCTGTCGTCGTGGTAAGACTAGTGAGGTACACCCGTTGTCACGGTGAGACTAGTGGGGCAAACCTGTCATCGCGGTGAGACTAGAGAGGTAGACCCGCTGTTGCGGCGAGAGTAGTGGGATAGATCCTTCGTCACGGTGAGACTAGTTGGGTAAACCTGTCGTCGCGGTGAGACTAGTGAGGTAGACCCCTCGTTACGGTGAGACTAGTGGGGTAAAGCTGTCGTGGCGTGAGAAGAGTGGTAAACACGGTTGTTGTGAATAGACTAGTAGCATAGATCCGTCGTCAAGGTGAAACTAGTGGGGTATATCTGTCGTCGCGGTGAGACTAGAGAGGTAAACCCGCTGTTGCGTTAAGAATAGTGGGATAGAACCGTCGTCACGGCATAAGAATAAATACTATTAGAAGGGTAACTTCATCCCCACCACGCGCGCTCTCGCGTGGCCTGTAAACAGTCCAGGACTACTTATCGCAGCAAACACTAGCGGGTTGCCACCGAATCAGCGCTTGGAGTAAACGTGCAACAATATTTCAAATGAAGCTCTCAAAGGCGCCACTGTCTACGCAAACTGGTTTTACTATACGAAATTGTTAGTTCCGTATTTGACCATGTGCTTTACGATAATAATTGTAGGACGATAGCAACGAAGTTTGAATCTTTATTTATTATTTGTAACATAAACACATTAAGTAAAGAGCGTTAAAATGAAAGAATTAAATAAAAACATTATTTACGTATGCACTTTATGTTTTTCCAATATTAATCGTAATTAAGTAAGTCTAAGATAGTATTTCAGTGGTTATGTTATAAAAGAAGGAGTTGCTAAATTAATTAATAAAATGGACAAATACATCCTACATATATTAATTAGTTTTATTGGCTTTGCGTTTGTCCTTAAAACTTTATATCTGATTTAATTGTAATAAAATTACTTTAATTTTTACATAGACTAGTTAGCGCAAACTTGTGCCGCTGTCACACTCGTACTCCAGTGGAACTATTGGAAAGTCTTACTCGAAATCTTCTTCTTCTTATTTGAAATTTTACGGACATTTTAGTTTTATTAAGTATATTTTATTTTATCGTATAGTTTTACACGTAAATAAACTAATTCTACGCGAACGAGGTTGCGGGCTCAGTTAGTATTATATACCTGTGACAACCCTAATTTCGCGACGGGTGAGAGAGGGGTAAGGCGAGGCGAGGGGCGCTGTAGGTAATTGTTTGACGGCTTTGCTGTCAAATTCGTACAACGACGCCGAAGATGCCCTTCTAATAGTATTTATTCTTATGGTCACGGTGAGACTAGTAAGGTAGACCAGTCGTTGCGATGAGACTAATGGGATAGATCCGTCGTCACAGTGAGATTAGTGAGGTCGACCAGTTGTTGCGGTGAGACTAGTAGGATAGATCAGTCGTCACGGTGAGACTAGTGGGGTAAATCTGTCGTCGCGGTGAGACTAGTAAGATAGACCCGTCGTTGCGGTAAGACTAGTGGAATAGATCCGTCGACCACCGCCACCCCTAAAAGTTCTTGCACTCGACTACCAAACACGTTGGATATCGACAGCCAATAGAAGCCGAACACTTATACGTCAAAGCTCTACTAAACAGTTTTAATTGGCTACTAAATAGAGCGACGTGATTTGGCATGTTTACATCCTGTCCTATCCTATATTCCTATGCTATTAAACGAAAAATATTTGTATGTATATTCGTAATCACTAAATGGTTCCAACAGTTTCCATAAAATTTGCAATTTCGGAAAATCGAACTGTCAAGCGGTCATCTACGGGAAAATTCGTTTTAAAGAGCGACGGTCCTTAGTTAGCTATCTCAACAAAATGGATTATGAGCTGACGTCATAATTCTTCTTCCAGGCCGCAATAAACGCGATTCACCGCATCATATGCATAACCATGAACGATAAATTCTTGGCCAAGGACGCCGCGGTCACGGCCGAAGACTTCGCCAAAATGATCAAAGACAAGCGAAAATCTAACTCAGAAGTAAGCAATAAGGGTAATTGTTATTTTAAGATAATTTCCTATTTGATTCATCTGTGTTAATTGTTAAGCATGATCGCATCAATTTCTTATTAAAATTGCACTCGTGTACAGTTAGCAGCAGAATTAGATAGACAGTCAAAGAGCTAAAACTTATCTGTAAATAGACTTATCTGTAAAACTTATCCGTAAATAAAAATATCCTGTATCTCAGGCGTTAAAGGACTTGGACTAAATAAACACAATTGCATGTTAAATATAGTTAGTTATAGGTAGGTATTAGCTTTAATCATTTAAATTATCTACTTAAATACTCAAACGTTTATTGCATTCCACAATGTGTTG
The DNA here is from genome assembly GCA_946894065.1 of Acleris literana. Taxonomy (NCBI): domain Eukaryota; kingdom Metazoa; phylum Arthropoda; class Insecta; order Lepidoptera; family Tortricidae; genus Acleris; species Acleris literana. Next base: position 19,171,653 of record OX335669.1, read on the forward strand.
GCGGTCGACAGGCTACTACCATACAGGCACATACAGGCTATCTTCATAAATATTTGGAGTTAACAACAAATAAATAATATAATAATAACTCAAATATGAGGACATTTAACCTTTTGAACGCCTTACTTCGAACACAAAATGTGCCTCTCACACGCCAAACATGTTTGTTATGCTATGAAAATTACACTTTATTGATACGAAACAACATCTCTTTTAATCTTGAACTTGTGACGGCTGTACCCATCACGAGTGTACCTAAATCGATTTTGCAAGCTATCTTGTTGGACATAACATAATGCAATTTTCTGCGTCAGCAAGAGAATAAGAGCATTATTATCATTATCATCGTTTCAGCCCACATCCACCCACTGCAGGGTTAAATGCCTCTTTATTTTCACGCCACTTTGCCCGGTCTCGTGCTGATAAAAGCATGTGTAGATAATTATATGAGCTTATCGATTGTCCAACTACTTCTACTGCTGACTCTACAGTTGTTAGTTTACCATTGTAACTCTAAAAAGACAAGTGTCAATGTTTAGTAGTATTCTTCCTGTGTGCAAGCCTTATCTTAATTTTAATTACGGTGTGTATGCTTTTAGTTACTTTGTGTGTTTGGTTACTTTTAGATTTCTTATTCTGCACTCAAAAATTACGTGTAGCGTGATTGTTTGTTGATTTTGTAATTTGGTTACATGCTTTGGCTGCACGTTTTCTCAGTGTTGATGGATTTACGTAATCCAAATCACAACTTTGGCCCTACCAAAAAAGGATGCAATTCTTCCGAGCTAAAAGTGAACCTTACCAGACTAGACGTATAGTCTAGTATGCTCTGTACATGAGTTTATCCGTTTTCTGGGTCACACTTAAGGCCCAGCCACACCGGATGCGTGCGCGTAGACGTGACGTGCGCGTGCGCTTTCCACTGCGTTTTATAGTGACATGCCGTATGAGAATTCATACTATACTCCGCAGTGGAAAGCGCACTCGCACGTCACGTCTACGCGCACGCATCCGGTGTGGCTGGGCCTTTAATGACAATGACTGTTAACTAAAAGAATTGTAAAAGATGTCGTTACGCTTCCTCCTTTTTATTTTAAACATACTTTCTGGATCTTTGAAGGTTATTAGCGTCAATTTAATAGGTTTACATGTTAGCTGACTTTGATGTTAGTCCCAAAAATATTCTTGAATGTTTAACTTATTTTTCATCAAACAAAATATGATAACATTTTAAACGTTTTCAGCAAAGAAGCCAAAGGAATTATCGAAGCGTTCCGCTGAGTGGTTTGCGATGGCGGGCGAAAAGTTACTGCTGGTCAGCAAGAGCCTGTCCTCGCTGATGACGCACGAGCACATGCGAGTCCGCCGCGAGCTAGCCGTGTACTGTGGCCGGATGCTGAGCGAGTGCCCCCGGTGAGTACTCTCTCACGTTACTGCTGGTCAGCAAGAGCCTGTCGTTGTTGATGACACACGAGCACATGCGATTCCGCCGCGAGCTGGCCGTGTACTGTGGCCGGATGCTGAGCGAGTGGCCCTGGTGAGTACTCTCCCACAAATTACTGCTGGTCAGCAAGAGCCTGTCCTCGCTGATGACGCACGAGGATATGCGAGTCCGCCGCGAGCTAGCCGTGTACTGTGGCCGGTTGCTGAATGAGTGCCCCCAGTGAGTACTCTCCTACAAGTTACTGCTGGTCAGCAAGAGCCTGTCCTCGCTGATGACGCACGGAGACATGCGAGTCCGCCGCGAGCTAGCCGTGTACTGTGGCCGGTTGCTGAGCGAGTGCACCCGGTGAGTACTCTCCCACAAGTTACTGCTGGTCAGCAAGAGCCTTTCCTCGCTGATGACGCACGAGGACATGCGAGTCTGCCGCAAGCTAGCCGTGTACTGTACGCAAGCTAGCCACTAAAAATAATAACATACATTTATTTTTATGTTGTATATTTTTGGACTGTATATCGTCGGTGACTGTACGTTACATTTTTTTGCAGAACGATGCGTCCATCCGTCCCCATTTGCCTGGACATCTTGATATCCCTGTCTAAGGACGAGAACGCCGACGTGGCGCTGGCCTGCGCCAACACCGTCAAGGCCTACTTCGCCGTGACCGAGGACAAGCAGTACGCTATAGATAGCCTCTGCGACAGCTTCTTTGCAACGCTGACTAGTTTGCCCAGGATATTGAATAATATTGGTAAGTTTAACTTTAGCAGTCTATCAGCGCTGCCGCAGCAATGCGCGCAGCACATGCTGAGGCGTCGCTTTTTTATGAATGCCGTGACTTTTTTCTTTTTACTTGAAAGACTATTCGATTATAAATTTATTTATGAAATAAATGTTTTAAAAAACAGAGAACCGCCTTCAAAAACGCAAAAAAATAACTTCTTTTAAAATGGTAGGTACCTATAGGTCAGTCCAACTGAAGTCTGCTTTTGGGTAAAAATATTGTGAGTCGCCGACTTCAATTGGACTGACCTATACCTACCATTTTAAAAGAAGTGATTTTTTGCGTTTTTGAAGGCGGTTCTTTGTTTTTTAAAACATTTATTTTATTTTATACTTTTTAGTGATCATAATAAGCTGTTATGTAGTCCACTTCTTAGTTGATATGAATCTTTAAGACATTTTAAGCTCGCTGCAAGCAACGCCTCGGGGAAGTCATTGTCATATTTAAACAATGAAATGTTCTTCGTTACAATTGCTCAACTATCTTAATCGAGATATCTTATCGCCACCCTTGAAATAGGTACCGTTGAGGAGTTCCGGTAGCCATTTGTGGTCTTCATCATAAGTTACACTTCACCAAATGATACTTTCTAAATGCAAATGCTAGACTTGTTATTGTTACTAAAAATCGCTGTATGTATGCCTATAATAGGTATTTGAAGAGTTCTCTCAATTCCTCACGGATCCCCTCATCAGATTTATATTTGGTAACAATGGAACCACCTCGGAAGTATACTCTATGAAACTAAAAAAGTTTTTTTTTAAATCGGACAACTAGTATGTAAAAAGTTCAAACTGAGAACCTCCTTTTTTTTAGTCGGTTAAAATACTAAAACCTTCTCCTAAGTGTCACAAATACTTTTCTGAAAACCGCATCAAAATCGGTTCAGCCGAACGCGAGATAATCGCGGACAAACATACATACAGGTCGTTAAAAACAAATAAATAGCCCTTACCTATCATCTATAAAATAAGAATCAAGCGTCGATCATTGGTCCTTGTCCGTTACTGGTTCCATCACCTTACAATTATAATTTTTTCTCCCACATGCTCGGAAATGTTAACCTTACTGTTGTCAAATCAGCCCGCGAAATTATAAGTTCCAGGCCCAGGCAAAATTAAAAAAAAAACAAAGTTATTATTTACCAACGGCAGCGGCCGCGAAATATGTATGAAATTTCATTACGTACCTGGTGTTTTACTTTTTAAAACCATGTTTGGACTAGGATAACTATCTCCGAACAGCCAAACACTCGTGCAATCAAAATTCTTCCTTGTATTACTTTTTACTTACTTTTTAAATGTCAGAGACTAAAATGTTAAGCCTTTTCAAACAGCATTTACAACGTATTTAAAAGTGTGTCAAATAGTTTGACTTTTTTTAAAAATAGAAATTGCGTTCATGAACAATATAAATTGCGGAAATAACATAAACGTGTAAATGTTATAGTTTAAACTATATTTTATTCAAATTCAATTTATTACGTTTTAATAATTTGTGATTTTATTTAATGCTTTATTTCAGTGTCATACTGGGATCGTACGTTTCTGTTCTTTTTTTCAAGGAAATATTGGGTGGGACTGTGTTTATTATTATTAACAATTGTGTTAAATTTCCTCACATCTTGGAGAAAAGCACTATACCAGCCTCGACCGGAAAGGGCGGTTGCTGGACTCGTATATAGCGCGGCCTCGACTGCGTCTCGGCCACGCTAACTCTACTCGTCCCGCAACGGCCTATTTCCCGGTCTGCGCAGTAATGTTCTATAGCTTTAAATGTTTCTTCTGTTTTTATCATAAAATTATGTCCACTTGTTTCACTGTCATGGCGTAATATCAGATTTTTAGTTTCATCTATCTATCAGTCTATTGTGGTTTTAACGCTTTTAAAAATGAGGTGTTATAAGTTTATGTATCTGTTGCTGTTCGGACGCGGTTTTTAAGAAAGCTAGTTTAAGGCCCAGCCACACCGCTTGCGTGACGAGCACGTGCACGTGCGCGTTCGCTTTCCACTGCGTTGTATAGTATGAATTCTCATTACGACACGTGCACGTCACGCATCCGGTGTGGCTCGGCCTTTAATCGAGGAGGTTCTTAGCTACGAGTAGGTTTCAGGAAAATCGGTTGGTCTCTTTTACCTTAATGAACTCTGAAAATAGGGGTCGCTATTATAAAGTGGAGTTTTATTTATTGAATAGTTATGAAACAGTTATTCAAGGTTGTAGAGTCCTTAATACTTGTGTGTATAATAAATGCGATAGAATGTTTGTCTGTCTGTTTGTTTTCAATGGAACATGTCATTTCGAAATAAGAATATTAAGTTTAACTTTATTGCAAAATACACAAAGTAGGTCCAAATAGCGGATTTAATCCCTCAAGACATACTCTACCAGTAGCTCATAGCATTCACAATAACTTGCCCGGTTCGCTTGAAAATATCGCGGCAGTCGGCACTTGGGACACTTCAAAGATGCAGCTACTGTTTGTTTTACATGGCAGTACAGTCACTGCCCAGCAGTCAGGGCAGAGTCGAGGAGGCGCGAAGGAGGCGAGGTTCAAGCGTGACCGGAGCGCGTGATGTACCCGCCCAACGTCGCCACTATTTTGTCAATTCGTCTCTTTCGTTTTCGTGTGAACTGAAACGAATTATAAGCAAACCTAACGATTATAATCTGTAATCTGTCATCTCTTTTCCTATTTTTTTTATATCTCATTGTGTCCATTCTGAGCAGTTTCCAACAGACAACAGCAGCAGTAATACGGCTGCGTTTATCGCGTGACAAAGTGTGGATAAGGCATCCGTCACCTTCTGACACGTAAATAAGTACGAGAGTGACGTATGCTTTATCCAAATTTGACACGCGATATAGACACAGCCATACTAAGCCCGCTGGTGTCTATTCTGAGCAGTGTCTAGCCAGCCAGTAATCTCATCAACTCTGACTCCTATAACTTGTTAAATTTAGAACGTTTATAGCGCAATATTTTACTTTTTTTCTCGTGTCTTTAGATTCAAGTCGCAAACTGGCCACTTTGAATCTGATCCACGGCTACATCGAGGTGCTGTGCGACGACGCGCGGCCCCAGCGGCTGACGATCGCGCTCAGCTCGGAGGATAACCTGCAGTGCCTCGTCACCGCGCTCACCGAGGCGGCCGCCGTGCACACCGAGCTGATGCTGCTCATGAGGCACACTGTCCGAGGTGAGTGTAGCTTAAAGGTCACGCTTCGCCTCGAGCGGTTAGTATTATTTATATGGATTTGTACGTAGCGTCACCTGATCGTCTCGCTCGCGAGGTGTCCACGCGTGGACGGCGAGTGGTCCACTCGATGATAGCTCGTTGTTCGCATGCTTGCCTCACGTGAACCGCGCGATGACAGCGCGCGGTTTACGTTGGTAGACTGCTCGGAAATTCGTTGACCACACGAGGTCCACTCGTTGATCACGCGAGGTTCACTAGTGACAACGCGGTGTCCACCAGAGGATCACCTGGCGACACCGAGTGGACGCCGAGCGACGAAGCGGTGCGGGTCGGGTGCCGGGTGGCTCTAATGAGCTGTGACCTTAGGCTCAGCAGTTTCATTGGGCAATAGCCCGCATGGTTGTGGCAATCCATTAACGAGTTGTGTTAACATTGTTGAGCCGGGAGCTATTGCAGCGATGTATTACTAAAAGCATGCGGGCTATCGACCAATGAAACTGAGCCTTCAGGGTGGGTCACACAGGGTTGTCTGCCTTTTCTGATGAAGGTATGATTTCATTTTGATTAATATAAGTAGTTCTGTAGATATTGTAAGTGTTTTTTAAAATACGCTAGCGAACTGTACCAAAGTTTGGCGATGAGTGTATTTATTGTAAAAAAGTGTATGATTTTAGAGGACAAATTAAAAAAATGGAAAAAATGAACCCATTTTTCACAGACTTCGCTTACGCTCTTCTAATAAAACTTTATAATATAAAAAACTTATAAAATTTTAAGGTGATAGGACATTTATATTTTTTATATTTAGAGGTTGGCCAAATTTACCACTTACATAGATGATAGCTGATTTTCAATGTTTTATTTTTTTGAAAACAAGTAATACTTTTCTCCCACATGCTCGAAAATGTTGACCGTACTGATGTAAAAATAGTCCGAAAACTTTTCAGTTTCAAGCCCAGGCAAAATTAAAAAAAAAGGTGTTATTTACCAACGGCAGCGACCGCAAAAATGTACGTATGAAATTTCATTACATACCACCTATACAGCGTGTCCGGGACATACCCGAAGGATTTTAACAACGTGTTCCTGGGAAAAACATTACATGTCTACATTAGGTTTTTTATAACAAATATTCAAATATAAAAGTAAAATAACAATACTAATACAAAAAAATAGACATTATAAAAAACCTAACCTACGAGTGCCGCCGGCAGCGGGGCAAGGCTCAAGCTACCGGTGGTTAGGGCTGCAGAGAGAGGAACCTCCTCACAATACGTGCCGTGTCGAGGAGTACTGCCTTCTGTATCTGGCCCTTGATCCAGCCATCTAGCGAGAGTCTCTTGAGGTGTTGGTCGAGACTCTTCGCTATAAGACCGTTTGCCGAAACAACTATCGGGACAATGATCGTTGAGTCAACATCCCACATGGCGGTCACCTCGTGAGCCAAGGCAAGGTACTTGCGGAATTTGTCCTTCTCGGCCTTCACAAGGTTCTCGTCATGCGGGATGGTGATGTCGACGAGCACTGCCCGGCGTTGAGATCGATCTGTCAACACGATATCAGGCTTATTGGCAACAATAGTCCTGTCCGTGATGACAGATCGATCCCAATAGAACGTAGCACGACCATTTTCGAGAACTGGCGCCGGTGCGTACTTATAGTACGGCACTTCAGCCTCTACAAGACCATATTGAAGAGCAAGTTGCTGATGGATGATCCTGGCTACGAGGTTATGTCTGTGCAAGTACTCGCCGTTGGCCAAATGCGAACAACCGGAAATTATATGTCTGAGGGACTCGCCGGGGCAACGGCATGCTCGACAAATGTCAACCGTGCCATTCCTCAGAATATATTTCCGGTAATTGTTCGTCATTATGACCTCGTCAGCAATTGCACAGACAAAACCTTCGGTTTCCCCAAAGAGGTCACCAAATCGTAGCCAGTTCACAGACGCTAAAAAGTCTACGTCGGGCCTTGTTAGGGCCCGGTAGAAGCGTCCGTGTAGCTCCTTGCTCTTCCATACGTTCTTGCGGTCTTCAGTGCTCAACACCGTTGGTTTGCGCCAGTTCTCGTTTGCCAAGGAAAGAGGCGTGAGGCTCTTGTCTACTGCAACCACATCACGATGCATCCCACACTCATTGCTAAGGAAATAATCCCTGAGATTGCACACCTCGTGGTTGTGGAGATTCTTAGCATTTAACATGCCTCGTCCTCCACATTTCCTCGGGATGTACAATCTCATAACAGATGAGCGTGGGTGCAACATGCGATGTGATTTAAGCAGTAGACGGACCCTCCTATCCAGGGCGTCCAGCTCAGTCTGAGTCCACCTTAGTATGCCAAAGGAGTATGTGAGCAGCGGCATCACCCAGCCATTATAATTATTATTATTATTATTATTCTTCTATGCTAATATAAAATTTATTGTAAGAAAGCCTGAGAAAGGCGTACGTCTCGTTAAAGAGAGCCGTGAATGACAGATATTACCTATAAGCAATGACAGCTCTAGAGTCTATGACTATGGTGATCTATCTCTATGGTATTTAAATCGGTTTCACACGACACAAGTTCCATGAACACCAGTTACAAAAACTAAAGTTCAGCAGACCCTTATAATTGTGACGTTGCCACTTTTAAGGCGAGTCAAATCATCTGTATATACAGGGTGTTTTTTTGGTCGACAACTTCCAAAACAGGAGAGTTAGTTTAATTAATGCTGAATCCGAATATCACATTAAAAAATTAGAAAACCTTAGGTCAGAGAAATAGCATTTTAAATTTTTCCCATTATTTCACTTAATTATGGTTACCATGCGCCGTGTTTACCGAAGACTTTAATGACGTAATCATCGTGCACAATGTTATGATCTTATGATTCATCTCTCCCTTCCTACTTGTTACGGGCTGAGGACCGTCAAAGATTACAAACACGGTTTAGGTTAAAAAATTGTAGATTATTGTTGTTAAAAGTCGTTCTGAAATGGCATTTAACTACAGAATAACGGTATGGATTACAAAACCGCAAGATTTGTGTTTGGCGTATTTAAAAAGGTGAATCAGCTTTGTACAACGATTGTTAAAAATTGACTAACCTTGAGCATGGCGTGACGTTTCAAAAGTGCCCCACTCGTAAAGGTTGCTAGCGATAGACCTTACAGTGTAGCGCGTAATGGCCTGCCGATTAGGAAATCGTTCAGTCCAAATTCTAACGGTGCCAGCAATGTTTTGACCACTCACAAAGTAAATGTTTACAACATCAAACATTTTCCGATTGTCCAGAAGTAAATTTTCTTGCCGAGCCATTTTTTTAATCGATTAAATGATTTAACACTTCACTTAACAAGCACTCGCTTTGAAACAAACTCGGAACTGACATCGCTTGCGTATAGTTTCGTGAGGGTAGTATCAAACAATAACATAGACTGATCGTGACGATAAGTGGCCTACCCCCTTCGTAGCTACAGAAAACAAGGGACCATGATTTATAAAATACCGAGGATATTTTTTCGAATTTTCATGAACAAAAAAAATTTTTGCTTCCACAAATATGCAGGACTCCTTTAACCATGAATGTTCGACACGCTAGATTTTTGCCAACGTGAGATATTATACAGCCGGACGATTAAAATTAGAATCTGCAATATATACTTTATTTAGAGAGAGATTTAAACGCGAACTAAATGTTATAATTTTATTTTATTTAAATTGAATTTAATACGTTTAGTGATTTTATTTAACGCTATATTTCAGTTTCATACTAAATCGTACCTGTTTCGAATGAAAATAGAATTAAGAGTAATGTTGATGATGATGGCGACAATGTTCTTATTTTTCAGGGAAATGTTGGGTCTGTGTTTAATGGTAACCTATCGCAACCTCGAAAAGTTTTTGACCGAATTTCATTTGACCGAAAACATTTCGTTTTTTATCGTTTCTCCGATGGCACGATTCGTCATTTTTTTATTTCACCATTTGACTTTAAGTAAATGGTTCGTTAGTCCAAGCAACTTTTCTCCTTGTAGTCACGTACCCTATGTATTGTTACGTATTTTATTTCAAAGCCCATTTTTCATTACACCAATGCTACAACTAGCCTGTGGATCGTTTTGTATTTTGTTTCTTAACCCATTTTTCACTTCATCAATGTTACATATAGATTTTGCTACGTTACGTCAAATATTCATTTCGGCCAAAAAATCTTGCTTGTAATTAGTTTCAACTATCGACAAAATGCAACGAGCAAGACGAGTCAGGGCAGAACCGACTCAGATAGGTTAGGTTAGAAGGCCAAGGCGGGAGCTTTGCTCCCGCCTTGGCTTTCGAGGTTATTTTTTTTCTGCCCCGAAAAACTTGCTTAAGTATAATTTATCCAGACAATGCAAAGATCAAGACAATCAGGGTAAAACTTATCAAACATAACATGGTCGATTTAAAATTAGGTAAACTATGAATAAACCGAGCCGTAATATTGGGCAAAGGATACTAAGGTAAAATCAGAAATAGGAAAAAGACAAATAGACAAAGCATTACATTGGACAACTGTTGATACGCCGAAACCAGTAATGAGGTATAGATAATTTGTCAAATCGTTAAAAAACCAAAACAAGTAATGAATAAATAAAACTATTCGAAATGATCATTCGGCCTAACGTAAAAAAACCCAAACCATAATTGACGAAAAGTATTTGTCGAACCAAAATTCGGTCAAACATTTTTCGAAGTTGTGATAGGTAACCGTGTTTAATATTATTAACAATTGTGTCATATTTTCTCGCATTGTTGGAGAAAAGCACTATACGAGCCTCAGCCGGGATGGGCGGTTGCTGGACTCGTATATAGCGCGGCCTCGACTGCGTGTCGGCCACGCTAACTCATAGTCGTCCTGCAACAGCCTTTTTCCCGGTTTCTATAGTAATGTACTATTCCTGTCAACTTATGTCAAACGTGTTTCGTTAAGTTTGTCGCCTATACTACTTCGATTCTTATTATGTTTGTTATGTAACGAAGTAAACATTTGTCTTCATACATTCCTAAATTCTAAGTAAAAAGGATCCTAATTGTTTCGCTCTAATTAGTCAGATAGTTTAACGCCCCTCCTCCCCTCTGTTAGGATGCTACAGCCAGGATAATGTAATACGCATTATAAATAGCCAACACAACTAGATAGTGGTTAATTATTTTAGAATTTATGTATTTTAGGTATAATAATTAATAATATACGCACATCTTTAAACGATAATATTATTGTATCAAAACGGATACCAAATGCTATCGAAACCTGAAGTTTTACCATTGCAACATGAATATTTCTACCACAAAATTGCTTCAATTAAATATTTATTTATACAACCCATTTTACGGTACCTAATAATATTTTTTGATGATATTAAAATTATCTCCAGAAAATGAAATGGCTTGTGGCTATTAATCATCTATAAAACACAGAAACGAGTCTATAAATAAACAACCTTTTTGCTCAATAAGTTTCATAGTTTGGAATCCGGAGTTACTTTTTACGTTCCTTTCCGGACCATTAATGATTTTTTTTATTATGTTGAAAAAGCTTTATTACAAAATACTATGCTTATCTATAAATTCGTTTTTAAGCTCTCCGGTTTTTTTTCTTCAACATCTAGGGGATGTACTAATTAACAAATAAAACTCGTTGATTCAATCAATTGTTTCTAATTATTTTGCCGTAAATAGTCGTTCAATTTTCAAACACTAACTTAGTTCAATCATAAACACTAAAATCAACACAAATACGAAAACCAACTCAAGACACAATAACAATATATTGGTCAATATGTATTCCGTTTGTGACGCCCCTGACTGACTAGACACCTCAGGTGTCGCCAGGCGGTAGGTATTTAACGCGCCGAGCGCGCGTCCGGAGCCGGGAGTTTCGCTTCTACGTGTAGGTATTGTTATAACCTCAGATATACTGCCCTCCTTAGAAAAAAGGGCGTATGTCTCATAGAACTGCGCATGTATTAGTGACCTTATTTCTTTACTATTAAGGTTAAATTTACTTTGACAAAAAAATTGCTCATGCGTCCTTTTTATTTAGGAGGGCAGTATAGGTGTGTTTATACTTGGGCCATTTGCTTATCGTTTCTAAATATACTGTAGGAAATGTATGTATGTTGTATTGTAGACGTGAGCACGCCGCCGCCGACGTCGTCGCCGTGGTGCCGGCTGCGACACCTGGAGGGCGCGGGCGCGCGGCGTCTGGCGCTGGCCGCGGGCCTGCTGGGCGGCTCGGCGTGCGGCGGGCTGCTGCTCGACCGCCTGCCGCCGCGCTCGCCCGAGGCCGCCGCGCTCGCCAACGCGCTCGCCGGAGGTCTGTACCACGAGTATAACGATACAGGCGGCCGGCGCTGGCCGCGGGCCTGCTGGGCGGCTCGGCGTGCGGCGGGCTGCTGCTCGACCGCCTGCCGCCGCGCTCGCCCGAGGCCGCCGCGCTCGCCAACGCGCTCGCCGGAGGTCTGTACCACGAGTATAACGATACAGGCGGCCGGCGCTGGCCGCGGGCCTGCTGGGCGGCTCGGCGTGCGGCGGGCTGCTGCTCGACCGCCTGCCGCCGCGCTCGCCCGAGGCCGCCGCGCTCGCCAACGCGCTCGCCGGAGGTCTGTACCACGAGTATAACGATACAGGCGGCCGGCGCTGGCCGCGGGCCTGCTGGGCGGCTCGGCGTGCGGCGGGCTGCTGCTCGACCGCCTGCCGCCGCGCTCGCCCGAGGCCGCCGCGCTCCCCAACGCGCTCGCCGGAGGTCTGTACCACGAGTATAACGATACAGGCGGCCGGCGCTGGCCGCGGGCCTGCTGGGCGGCTCGGCGTGCGGCGGGCTGCTGCTCGACCGCCTGCCGCCGCGCTCGCCCGAGGCCGCCGCGCTCGCCAACGCGCTCGCCGGAGGTCTGTACCACGAGTATAACGATACAGGCGGCCGGCGCTGGCCGCGGGCCTGCTGGGCGGCTCGGCGTGCGGCGGGCTGCTGCTCGACCGCCTGCCGCCGCGCTCGCCCGAGGCCGCCGCGCTCGCCAACGCGCTCGCCGGAGGTCTGTACCACGAGTATAACGATACAGGCGGCCGGCGCTGGCCGCGGGCCTGCTGGGCGGCTCGGCGTGCGGCGGGCTGCTGCTCGACCGCCTGCCGCCGCGCTCGCCCGAGGCCGCCGCGCTCGCCAACGCGCTCGCCGGAGGTCTGTACCACGAGTATAACGATACAGGCGGCCGGCGCTGGCCGCGGGCCTGCTGGGCGGCTCGGCGTGCGGCGGGCTGCTGCTCGACCGCCTGCCGCCGCGCTCGCCCGAGGCCGCCGCGCTCGCCAACGCGCTTGCCGGAGGTCTGTACCACGAGTATAACGATACAGGCGGCCGGCGCTGGCCGCGGGCCTGCTGGGCGGCTCGGCGTGCGGCGGGCTGCTGCTCGACCGCCTGCCGCCGCGCTCGCCCGAGGCCGCCGCGCTCGCCAACGCGCTCGCCGGAGGTCTGTACCACGAGTATAACGATACAGGCGGCCGGCGCTGGCCGCGGGCCTGCTGGGCGGCTCGGCGTGCGGCGGGCTGCTGCTCGACCGCCTGCCGCCGCGCTCGCCCGAGGCCGCCGCGCTCGCCAACGCGCTTGCCGGAGGTCTGTACCACGAGTATAACGATACAGGCGGCCGGCGCTGGCCGCGGGCCTGCTGGGCGGCTCGGCGTGCGGCGGGCTGCTGCTCGACCGCCTGCCGCCGCGCTCGCCCGAGGCCGCCGCGCTCGCCAACGCGCTTGCCGGAGGTCTGTACCACGAGTATAACGATACAGGCGGCCGGCGCTGGCCGCGGGCCTGCTGGGCGGCTCGGCGTGCGGCGGGCTGCTGCTCGACCGCCTGCCGCCGCGCTCGCCCGAGGCCGCCGCGCTCGCCAACGCGCTCGCCGGAGGTCTGTACCACGAGTATAACGATACAGGCGGCCGGCGCTGGCCGCGGGCCTGCTGGGCGGCTCGGCGTGCGGCGGGCTGCTGCTCGACCGCCTGCCGCCGCGCTCGCCCGAGGCCGCCGCGCTCGCCAACGCGCTCGCCGGAGGTCTGTACCACGAGTATAACGATACAGGCGGCCGGCGCTGGCCGCGGGCCTGCTGGGCGGCTCGGCGTGCGGCGGGCTGCTGCTCGACCGCCTGCCGCCGCGCTCGCCCGAGGCCGCCGCGCTCGCCAACGCGCTCGCCGGAGGTCTGTACCACGAGTATAACGATACAGGCGGCCGGCGCTGGCCGCGGGCCTGCTGGGCGGCTCGGCGTGCGGCGGGCTGCTGCTCGACCGCCTGCCGCCGCGCTCGCCCGAGGCCGCCGCGCTCGCCAACGCGCTCGCCGGAGGTCTGTACCACGAGTATAACGATACAGGGGCCTCATTTCCTTGTTATGATAAGATAAGATAAGATAAGATAAGATAAGCATTTATTGTCAAACTGTGTACAATTGTTATTACATGTCAAAATCAATAGATTAATAGTTCCAACAGTTTGCCCATTTCGGACGTACAATAATAACCTTACATCTAAATTTTATTATTTAATACTTTACAGAAAAAAAATCATTTAAATTATAAAAACATTTGCAAAGTAGCCATTCCTTAAGATTATTTTTGAACTGTGCATTACATAGCGACTTTATACATTCCGGTAAATGATTATGTATTTTTATTCCAGTGACATAAGTGCTTTTGTTCAGTATATAGCTAGAAGGACGAACTGTACATAAGTCATTTTTATATTGAGATCGTAAATTTATCTTAAAGTCACTTTTTTTATTGAAGTCGTCAGTACGCTCCTTAACAAATAAACTTATTTCTAATATATAAATGCACGTCAGGGTTAAAATTCTGTAGTCTTTAAATACGTTTCTTACGGATTCCGTATTTTTAAGTTTAAATATGATGCGTAGGCATTTCTTTTGAAGAAGGAAAGTGGACTCAACATTTACTGAGTTACCCCAAAAAATTATGCCATATGTCAGTTGAGGATAAACATTACCATAATAAGCCTTACAAGCAACCTCAATTGATGTTATATTAATTAACATTGAAAGTGCAAAACAGCTCTTTGAAATTATTTTATTTATTTTTTCAATGTGAGTCTTCCAGTTTAAGTTGTTGTCTATTGTAACACCTAAGAAATTCGTGTTCTTGACCTGTTCAATTTTTTCATTATTTATTATTATATCTATACATTGTGATTCCTGTTTATAGTTCGTAAACTGTATAATTTTCGTCTTGTCTAAGTTAACATTTAAATTTAAAGATGATAACCATTTAACCACAATTCTTAGTGTATTATACGTCTCTTGAGTAATATCAGAGCCCTTTAGTTTTTCCTCAGATATAAATATTGTGGCATCATCAGCAAACATTACACACAAGTGGTCAATCACTAGGGGAAACTCGTTTACATATACTAAAAATAATAGAGGCCCTAATACGCTTCCTTGAGGAACCCCTTGTAGATTTTTTACATAGTTTGACTGTACTCTTGTGATCGTCTTTGTAGTTTTATCATATGTATCTAACACTGTAGCTTGAGGTCTATCAGTAAGATAGTTCTCAATTAATTTTAATGCTGATCCGCGTATTCCAACATGTTCAAGCTGGTTTAATAATATTTCGTGTGAAACACAGTCGAACGCCTTTGAAAGGTCTATAAAAATCCCAATAGAAGTGTTTTTTTTATGTACATCTGTCCATATTTGTTTTAAAATTTTAAATATAGCTATCGTCGTATTTTTCCCTTTTTGAAAACCAAATTGATTTTTATTTAATATGTTGTTTTTGTTGAAAAATGATATTATACGATTTAATATAACTTTTTCGAATATCTTTGAGAAATTAGATAGTAATGCAATTGGTCTATAATTGTTTATGTCATATTTAGGACCTTTTTTATGCAAGGGTTTTATTAATGCTCTTTTTAAGTCACTTGGAAAAGTTCCGCTTTCTAGGGTTAAATTTATAATATGTGTCAATGGTTCAGCTATGTACTCAATATTCAATTTAATTAACAACATGGGTATTTTGTCATATCCTGTGCTTTTTTTATTCTTTAATTCCTTAACAATAGTTTTTATCTCGTGCGTGCTTACTGGTGTCAAAAATATACTACTTACGTTAGGTTGGGTTACAGGTTTATGATTGGGTATGTCTTTTCTGGTATTATTTAAGTTTATAAAAAAATCATTAATTGTGTTAGCGACGTCGAGCGGTTTATTAATTATAATGTCATCTTTTTTTATGTATTCAACTGTGTCCTTTATCCTATTTATATGTGTCGTATTTTGTTTTATTATTTGCCATGTTGCTTTGCTTTTATTAGTACTCTGATTGATAAAGTTAATATGTGTAATACGTTTTGATTGTTTTGTTACTGATTTTATGATTTGACAGTATTTTTTATACTTTTTTTTAACAATTACATTGTTAGACTTTAAAGTATGCAAATACAATTGCCTTTTATGTTTACTTGATTTTAGAATTCCTTTAGTTTTCCAGTTTGAATTTCTTTTATGTGTAATTTTAATTTTTTTACTTGGTACGCAGAGGTCAAAAACAAGGTTAAAGATATCCAAAAACATTTTGTACGCGTCATTTGAATCTATCTGAGAATAAACATCTGCAAAACTTATTTGTGATAAATATTTCGAGAAGATTTCTAAATATGTATTTGGATTTCTACTGTAGACATACCAAAAGTCCTCTCTAAAAGCCAAACTTGTAGGAATCGATATTAACTGACAAGTATGATCAGATAAACCTAGGTCTAATACTTCCGCTCTACAATGCTTAGCATTCGTAAATATGTTGTCTATGCATGTTTGAGAATGTATTGTTATTCTCGTAGGAACTGTTACTTTAGGGTATAATTTAAAAGATCGGAAAGTATTTAAAATTTGCTCACTCTTACTTGTATTTTCTAGTATGTTGACATTAAAGTCACCTAATATGAAAATGTTTTTGTAACAGTTCCTGTTCCTTGTCACTAGTTTGCGAAGTAAAAATTCCATATTTACAAGAAAAATTTCAAGATTACTATTTGGTGTTCTATAAACACAAATGATTAGGTAACTTAGTCCACAAATCGTAATACCACAACATTCAAAGTGACTTTCTACAGACATCTCAGCTACCCACTGCAATTCACGACAGTCGACTGAGTGTTTCACATAAATAGCAACACCACCTCGTTTCTTACGCTTACGACAAAAATGAGCAACAATTTTATAGCCCTCTATTTGCAATGTTTCAACTTCCCCATGCTTCAGGAACGATGATGCTGATGAAATTCAAACTAAACATAGTAATGACTCGCTCGTTTTCCTTCTCTAGTATTAAAATATATATTAAGAACGGCCGCATGCTCGCAATGCTGCTGATCAGGTATTCAAAGATGTCAAATGATCCGTCTGCCTCTATGTTGTCTTCAATTTAGGGCCTAGCTATTCGATTCGTACCCTTATCCTATAATTTACATTTTATACAACTTAAATTTAATTGAAAACATGTTATCCCCCGAAGAAACCTTATATAGTGCTAGGACGCTACCCAAACCTGGATCACTAGCATCAGTTAATACCAGAGGTCGGAATAGGTACTGCTTATTAACCTAAACTTGTTGCATCTTCATTCAATAACGTATCCCCATCTCACTCACGCATGAATGAACGTGAGTCAAGTTTAGGTTAATAAACACTACCTATTCCGACCTCTGGTTATTACTCACAGCTCCCAACGCCCCGCCGACGCTCGCGCACCGCGTCATCGACATGTACATCGACGAAAGCGTGTGGTACCTGCCGCTCGAAGTTAGCAGCGGGGAGGTGCCCCTGACCTCGCAGGACACGCTGGACCCTTCGGTGTATAACCCTCGGGCCTGGACTAAGGACAGCGTGCCAGGTGTGTAGACAATACAACTTTTTATATACCCTGGAAAACATAAGCTTCTCTATTATTGTTTTAACTCCATGACATCCCGCCAGATTATATATTTTTTTTACACAATCATACAACCATGCAATGTCAATTTGACAGGCGGGTTTCGCTTTCGCGGATCAAAGACACTGGTGGTAAATATTTCAGTGTGCACACAAAGTGCAGGGAATGCGCCTATTATAGCTATCGAAATCCAGTCCTGTTGCATCTTCAGAGATTGGTGCTTAGTTGGTTTAGAGTTTTCCAACGTGATAAAATTCTTACACGTGATAAACCAGCGTTTATGTATCTGTCTAACAACCTACTGACTAACAGCTTGTGCATACTTCCTAATTAAATATGTGATAATTCAGGTCTGTTCGAGGGTGCCGTCGAAACCCGTATCACAGGCATCAGTTATACTGTCCCGCGGGCCCAGCGCCGGGATCCCGACCACTGCGCTACGTTAGCCGAGGCTCAGCGCAACATGGCGCTCGCCTGCCTCCTGACCGAAGGCGTGGGACTCATGGCGAGGAGACTTGGGACCGACTACCAGCCCTATCTGCTCAAGACACTGTGCTTATTGCTGGAGAGAGTTGGTGAGTGTAGAGTCATGCTTGGTGAAGCTCAACACAAACATGGCGCTTGCCTGCCTCCTGACGGAAGGCGTGGGACTCATGGCGAGGAGACTAGAGACCGACTATCAGCCCTATCTGCTATAATTTTAAATATCTGTATACCTTTTATAAATGTCAAAATGGTTAGTCTAACAAGAATAGAGTTCGACGTTTATAAAATTAGGTTTACACATGTTTAAAATTAGAGATCACTGATCCGAATTGGCCAAAATCTTGCTCTAGACATTAATATTTTTTAATACCAATAATAGTCAGAACTTCATTTTTTTATTTACAGACCGTGGGTTTTAAATATTTTTAATCCATTACATTTAGTCGCCAGTTTAATGTTGTCTTATTGTGTACAGTCAGCCATAATATACTATCAAATTTCGAGCTCAATAATATCTGACACTCTTATGCCTCTATAATAGAGTCGTCATATTTTTGAGCCCAATTTTGGATAATATATTATTTCTTGTAAATGTACAAAATACAGTATACAAATCTGTGTATACAGGCAGCACATACGAGATGCTGCACCTGGCGGGAGTGAAGGCGATCAGTGATGTGGCGGCGGCGTGCGGCCACGCGTCTGTAGGGGACCTTATCCGGGAGAACGCGGACTACTTCACCAGTCAGATCTCAGTCCGGCTCAAGAAGGTACCAGCCCATTACCCATTACCCGTTTTTACAATACCTTCGTTAGGCCCCGCGTGCAAAAAATATATAGTACATAATACGGTCATTGAAATAACTATCTACTGCAAAGGAAATAATGTGGAATTTCCCTTGTTTTTATGACGCACAATTAAATGAGAAAATTTACTATTGCATCCGAATTAGGTTCATATCCCATTAGCAAAGTACGTTGTATGGTGGGCCTTGAGAGGATACAAACTGATTTCCGTCTTATAATCACGACACGATGTATGGAAGACCATTCGGATAATCCTTAATAATTATTTATGTAACTGGTATAGATCTAGTGAATAATCTTTTCACATCGTGAAAACTCGGAACTCACGTCTACTTCCGAATGATGCCAACGTGTCTATGAATTATTAAGTGACATGTTTGTATTAAATAAATAGAGTACTTTAGTTATCAGTGTCAACTGTCAAACCATGAGTTTCAAGTAAATCACACCGAGCTGTTAAAACCACCACGATCAAATATATAGAAATTAGGTGTAGGTAAACAAGAAGAAATATAAATAAATGTTGAAAATAATTTCACAGACTTGTCGATCTAAACGTTTCCCAGGTCTTTAACTTGCTTTCGGCATGACTATTGAAAAGAACTGAAAACAAACTTAATCTTAATTAACAATAAAATACCCTGGTATTAACCACTCTATATCGATTATCACTCTCGCGATGCGACGTTCCCCCGCGTTGTCTTGATGGGTACTGAGTCAGACTGAAGTAGTATGACAAATACGAACATACATACATAACATACATAAACTCACGCCTTTATTCCCAGTTTGGGGTAGGCAGAGCTACAGAATTGCCAACAACTCTAAAAGCTTGTTGATAATTCTGTAACCACATTTTGCATAATCAGGCTAAGATGTTTACCAGTGTATTAGTGACAGGTTGCAAGCCCATCGCCTAACAGTACTACAAGCCTTTATTCCCTTAGTCGACTCTTACGACATCCACGGGAAGACATGGAGTGGTACTATTCTAAGCTGGCAACCACACAGCTAAATACGAACATTTCCGAGAAAATACGATGTGAAAGGATATTTCACTACATCTATACACGCGCTCTAATTACGAGCACGAGTACCTTAAGAGCTAATTATGTACCGATGCATGCATCGTTAACTTCTCTTGTATACTTTCCTCGATTTTTCTGCCAACAAATTAATTGTCAGCAAAGTCATTTTCATTATTCCGATTGGCGTTAATAGTTAGAATAGATATAGGTGGAATTCTGATACCATTAACGATATCAATATTAGCGGTTTATAGTACGCGAGTAGAAAATAGACATTTTCACTTCTCCTGTTCATCATATACTCATCTTGGCTGAGGTGCCCGTCACAAAATGCGTTAAAGTAAACGTCAAGCCATAGAAAACTGCCATTTTGAAGTATCCTGAGACGAGCAAATTAAATAGTCAATATCGACGGTAAAAAGCGTAAACGCTGTAACCCGCAAAATCAAACTTTACACCAGAGCCAAAAAACTTATGAAATTTTACAAAAAAAATCATATCTTTTTTTTTATTTGAGCGATCGTTGCCATTTTTATACTACGTATGTATTTTCAAATTCCCTATTAGATCATATGCCTGTCGTGTACCAGAAGTGACTAGGTTTCTTTTTAGTGTCGGTTACAGCAACCTGACTTTTTTTTTCAATACGATAAAACGCTGTTAATGATTTTGTTAAATGTATGGAAAGGTAATAATCAGTGTGATTTCTAATAAGCGTAAGTGATGTAACCACCATTATTTAAATGTTGAGAACTGCCTAAATTGATGTTATGCTGCAGTGCCTGCAGTTTAAAAAAAACATAATTGTATTCAATGCTAGATGTCAAAAAAGGTTATTGATATTAAAACGACGTAAATATGAGATAACATTTATTAATCATTTTTTTAAATGTTATCCTAAAGAATTAATTAATACGAATGTGTTTGTATGTGTATGTAAATATATTTTCAATCCTCCATGGCGCGCCTTCTCTGTTACCTTCACTATTTTCTTTAAAAAAATGTATATGTGTGCCTTATGGTTGGTGAATAAATGTATTTCTTCTTCTTCTTCTTCTTCTTCTTCCATTAGATATAAACATCCGAACATCTACATATAAATATATATATATATATATATATATATATAAACATATACATGCTTATAAACATTTACAATACAAGTCTAGTTGAAAAAAAAGAAATACATTTATTTTAACGATAATTATGCATCGCTACAAACACTTCGTATAAAAGAAGTATATTATTATGATAAATTAAATATCACAAGTTAATTTACTCATGAAATAAAGTAAATTAAAATTAAAAACATCAATGTTTAACAAACTGAAAAGTTTAAGACACTATACTAGCGTTTCTTCAAACTAATAACTATTTTCAAAGTATTGTTAAAATTCGTAAAGTAGTTTTAATTTCTTATAATTATGTAAAGCAACACTTAATTCTCAGAATTTATCATACTAAGTTGTTACTATTTAAACGAAATAAGAATTCATTAGTATAGTATTAACTGTTCACATTATTTGCACTGGTTTACTATTAAAATAGATATAATTACATTTTAAACTTTTGTTGTCACGCGGTGAAAGACCGTTACACCACACACAACTTGATCCCACGGCGGTCTCAGACTGACTGATCGGGGCGGTAAGCCGTTACCCACACAGCATGAGCGTGTATTTAAAATACGGTAAACTCAAGCGACCAATAATAAGCAATCGTTTAAGAAATGAGGTAAAGGTCAGTAATATTTTTGCGTATTACTTCATATTTGGTGTAACTTGTGAGTATTCACATTATGGTGTCAGATTAAAACGTAGTAAGTCACTATCATCTAAATATATTTTACAGAAAACGTAGCAAGTGTAGTGTCACTTTTTTTTTCAATACGCGTAAACGCTGTAAATGACAGTGGAAATGGTTTTACGCACGCAGTAACCTACTGGACTCGAAATTTTGTAAAATATGAATTGGTGTAAATGCAAATGCAAAATAAAGACCTGTTTTTTGGCGGCTTACAGCAATTAATTTTGCTATATGTCAAAAAAGTACATAAAATTTCAACGCTGTACAGAATTTTCTAATCGTCGTAGAGCCACGAGACCCGGACCATTCGACGCAGAAAAAAAATCTGATTCCGAATATGCAAAAAAAATTTTTAGGTACATTGTGGGTTACAGCGTTTACGCTTTTTACCGTCGATATGTCAATTATTGTTCGTGTTTTGATTCTAGGCGTGGAACACTCAGTCGGCGCTTCAAATTTTATCCGTAGTGATGGAATACAGCGACGCGAGCATATCGAACTGTCTGTATGGGATTGTCGAAGATGTGAGTATTTGTGTCATGTTAACAGGGAACAAAAAAAACAGTAATAAGTTTCTGTCAAAAAAAACTTTTGTTGCTGATTTTACTTTTTACTTTACCCACCAACCATGACCTTCCACCTCCATTATCAGATCAACTCTTAGATACCGTAATATTGCATTGTCATGGGTTTCATTTCCAGGTCTTATTACAAAGCCTAGACAAGTATCACGAGAAAAACTTGCACGCGTATCTCCAAGTGTTTCTCACGTTCATCACTTGTATAAACAAGTGGTTCCCCGTGGAGAAGCCAGCGCAGAAACCCAGCGGCGACCAGGAAATAGACATCCTCAGGGACCTCATGGAGTACGTGGAAAAGACCGAGGAGGTCAACAAACTGCTGGAGGGGAAGGAGGATGAATCTGAAACAGGGAAGAGTGCAGAGGAGATGTATAATGAAGATCAGAAGAAGAGGGAAGAAGAGATCTTGGATTATGATGATAAGGTTACAGGTGAGTTGAAATGAAAACCATCGTCTATCTAAATAAAGGATGTAGAAAGAGGACGGAACATTTTTTTATGGCATGGAGTAGGCGAACTAGCGCGCAGGTCACCTGATGGGATCTCATTCTAAAGACTACATTCTTAAGACAGAAATCCCAAAGGCCGTTTTAAGAAACTCATCTCGGCTGAGATGCCCGTCACAAGATACGTCAAGCCATACAAAACTGTCATTTCTGACTCATCTTGAGATAGACATTAAAGTCGAGATCAGTTTATTATTACGGCCCTGTGACCGCAAATGCGTTGCCAAGCCTGAGGCCTAAGATGGAATGCCGGGACCGTTCCCGACTTGTAACTGTTTTTTTTTTCTTTTTATAAAAATACAGTATGTAAATGAACGAAAGGCAAAGAATTAAACCCGTCAATGTTTAGGCGAGAAAAATGGCCTAATTTAATGAAATCAGGAAACTTCTTACTGATAGTGTAAAATAATAATAATAATGTAATAAAAATGTAACTCCCTGTCTCATTTGTTTACAATCTTATCAGTGACAACCACGTAAACGTCATAATATCAGTTAAAGTGTAAAGGTGTGTGCACACTCACGTATTAAATGCGACGCAGTTCTACGTGTCGTCCGCCGTTATGGACACGTCTCTGCAAGCGACGATAATTATTTTCATGCACCCTTCTCATCAAACAAGGATTTTCTCGTATACGTCTGTGGCGACCTAGCGACATCTGACGGAAACTTCTATCAACCAACTCGCTACCTCGCTAGCGCCACCAGCGTCAGACAGCGCAACTTAAGTGTTCTACAACGCGCTAACGAAGTTTCTCCAGTCAGATGACATATATACAACTTCCAACTTCATTCCAATGGACTTCGGTCCCCAGGCATAACACCCGCCTGGAGAGAGATCTCTCTATTGTCCTCTCATCGTCGTCGTTTGATTTTGTCGAAAGCTTGAACTATTCGTAATTCCATTTCTTCGCGAGCACTTGATTCTTTTTTGAACACCAGCTGTTTCACCCAACCCCAAAAGAAATAATCAAGCGGAGTGAGATCCGGCGAACGCGGAGCCCAAGGGATGGGTGCGAACCGCCCGATCCATTGGTTTCCAAACATGTCGTTTGACCTGTTCCGTACTCGAATCGCAATATGAGGAGGAACACCGTCATGTTGGAATCATGTCTGTACGTTGTGACTGAGAGGTAAGCTATCAACATAGCGTCTGAGAGGTCCGTTAAGCACTTGGGGATACCGCTCAGCGTTTGTTGTGCCATTTATGAACACTGGCCCAATGATATCGTTGTCTCTTATACCGGCCCATACATTTATTGACCACCTGGTTTGATGAGACAGTTCGCGACCCACGTGTGGATTTCGTACTTTTCGAGCCCAATGATAGACAACCCGTCGATTCCACATAGTATTCCTTGTAAACAGGCTCTCATCACTCCAAATAACTTTTCTTAAAAAGTGAGGATCTCCTCTTTTTTTTTCTAACGCCCAATTAGCATACTCAACCCGTCTGGGATAATCATCAGGTTTCAACGCTTGAACCTTAGTTACGGAGAAAGGATGTTGCCGATCGCGTTTTAGTATTCTGTGTACGAAGGTGTGTATCAAGCCTAAATTGCGTCCTGCCCGCCTAGTACTAGAACCCGGTTGGTTTTGAAAATGATCCGTCGTTATTTCGCAGTCGTGTAATGGCATTAACGATGACACGAGCATTACTTGGTTGCCTTCTTGTGGGATACCTCTCGGAGTACAATCGGAGGGCTGCATTCCCATTGCCCCTGCACTCTCCGTACGCAAGGATCATATCCATTATCTCAACCGCAGTAAAATTTAAAGGCATTGTTATTATAATTACGATTTAAATGTATATGACGAAAGTGAAGGATGTCAAATATCAAATTGAAAGAAAATACAATTTATTGGTAGCCTAACCTTTTTGTTATGAAAAAAAAGTTCTATGGTTTGGGACAATCATGACAGAGCAAAAATGTCAGAGACGGTGTTTATTAGTCTTTGTTATTTATTTACACATTTTAGAGCAATTTGTTCTACTGGTCAATCAGTTTCTACGCCGAGCAACAGCTTTGCAGCTGCTGCAACAGCCAGAATAAGTCATTGGCAGTTAGGTAATGGTCGCTCAATCATAGTAACCGGTTGGCACTACAAAAATTGGATTGGCTTGCTTAAAATTCATTGTACAGTGGGGTTTAGAGGTATTCTAATGTAAACTTGATACGGTAATGTGGTCATAGTTGAAACTGTAATAGCCTGATATGCTGAATTAGATTATTTGTAAATACCTATTTTGTTTACTTTAGGTAAGAAGTGATAACTGATAACTGATGTCAAACTTGCATCACAGAATATTATTAAGCTCGTTAACGTACATTTAGTGAAATTATAAACAAAAAAAGTAATAGCGTCGGTGAAACTGCAAAACCGCGTAACCAACAAATTTATTATAAGGCAAAATAAACCTTAAGATCTTAGAGAAAAGGTGCAGTTTGCTTCTTATTAAAAATGTTTCTTACGCGGTTTTGCAGTTTCACCGACGATAGGATTAAAACAAAAAGTTGTTCATTGTATTATGCCCGTGTTTAACCTCGTAAGGCCCACCATACTACAAACAGGGAGTTTTTTGTGAATGGGACTTTGAATCTACCATCAACGCAATAAAGTTCAATTACGTTTGTTCGATAATGACATTTTCAGTTTATGAACATAGGAGAATAAACCTTATTCACATTGCAACACAGTTCAAATGAAATTGCCTTGATTATGTACATTATATTGCACACTGGGCCTTACGAGGTTAAGATCCACCGGTTTTTAGATTTGCCTTTCGTTCATTTACATACTGTACGTAAAACTCTTCCGCGGCGGACTGACTGACGGACTGTATTATATTAATTAATTCAGATTAAGATCAAAATCTATGCAGCTTCAAAGTGTCGTTTTTGTGATTGATTATATTTTAGGTAGGACGTATTTACGGTTGGTCATATTTCTGAGTTTACTTAAATACAAATGGATATATTTCTTTCGTTCTATGTCGTATGGGACGATCTTACCGCGGTACATGATTTCATTTTAGACGTTATTTAGGTTGGACAATTTTTCTTGTCGATTGTCGAATTTCGAGTCATCCATTTTCCTTTTAACCCAAATCACAGTAAATCCGGGCAACACGTTCTACTTTAGTAAATAGCTAAAGTCGCGGGCGTCTTATAAAGTACTAGGCAGATAAAAAGTCAATCCTGATTGATACATTGCACAACCATGAAGTTTCTGAATAATAATATGTTGACAGCAGTAAACAATGCTGTTGTTACTATTCCTTCACACGCAACAAGTAAGTTTAGCGTTGTTTTACTGCTGTAAAGCGTTGTTTCTTCTTCTTTATCTGAATGATTCATAATACCGAACATTTTAGAGGAGAAGCCCCCGCTGCCGCGGCACATCCCGGTGGCGACGACCATCCTGAAGCGCTGCGTGAACTTCCTCTCCTCGCGCGACCCGGAGGAGGCCATCCTGGCGCTCCAAGTGCTCAACAGAGGCCTGCCCGTGCTGCAGGTAACATCCATACTAACTTTGTCGTTTGACCGATTTCGGCACGGGGAGCACAAGTTGTAATGGGAGATCCGAGCGACAGACGAGTCGCGGGCAACTTGTGCTAGCCGCACAGGGCGGTTAACTTTCCGTTAACTTGAATTCCCGCAGTTTTAGGCGAAGTTTTATTCATATCGGTGGGCTAGTTAATATTAATCGATCTGGACCGGCTCTTTTAATAATTTAATTTAATATTTAAAAGCGAAATTTTGGGTCATTAACAACATTTTCTACAAAGTATATCCATGAATTGTATCTTATTCCATTTGATGCCAAGCCAAATAATTTATCCGAACCACAATTGAAGGATTTAACCATCATGGTCCATTAGTGTAAAGAGGGCCAACATACGTTCCCGTAAGATTGTAAACAACAATGTTTGAAATGGCATAAAAAAAATACCGTCTATGTGTATTTATTGTACAGGTGTGCAAATTTACACTTAGAACTTGTCGCCATTCTATCTTCAAAAAGAAAATACTATTCCAATTGCTTAGGGTTACGACGATGAGCTACTGCCACTGGTCCACTTGACGTGGGCGCCGCTGGTGGCCCGGTTCGAAACTGCGGAGCCGGCGGTACTGCGGCACGCCTTCGAATTGCTCGTGACGCTCGCTGCGCTGGCTAAGGACTTCATACGGCATCGCGCTATCACGTACGTATCAAGTATACTGTTTTGTCAAAATATATTTTTTATGAACGAACGAACGATCGCCACTCCAATGTGTTTACGATACATTTAAAAACATTGCTAATCTTTTTTTCTACAATATAAGACGGTGAAATGTGATAAATAATTGCTGTCGTATATTTCAGAGGTTTCGGACCGTTCTGTCCGTTTCCCAAAACATCCGGTCCCGTCACTACCGTTTTCTTAATAATCCGTTTCCCGATATAAGTGTTTCCCAAAATGTGCTTTTCTTGAAAGATACGTTTGGCTTGATGCGTTCATGCGTTCCGTTTCCCATAAAGACCTTATCCTGAAATGACCGTTCCCTAAATAATCCGTTTCCCAAAAAATCCGTTCCCGTTGTGACCCAAACAGGGACGTGTGACATAATTAAATTAACTCCACTTAAACATTAAAAAAAATAGAGACTTGATTATTTCGTCAATAAATTGTCGAATAGCTTATACGAGTAGTATGCAGTTTTAGATACTACCGATAACTCCGTACCTTAGCGTGGTTAACAATCCGTCACATGGGGTTACATTAGCCCTGAGGGGTAACATTGTCCACCCTTGATGCTATAATTATTTTAGTTGTAATCGTCTTAAATTGTTTAGATAATTGTGCAGCTATAGAAATAGCTTAGTCGTTACGTCACATTTGGAAGAATAATTAAATATTAAAGATGGTATTAGAGGTGGGCAATGTTGCCCCCTACGGCTAAAGTAACCCAATGTGATCGTTCATAACAAACTTGAGAACTGAATTCGGTAAATGATCTATCAAATCTCCCAAACTCTATAATAAATCGAATCTCCATCACAAGTTCCCTGTGTCCCCAGGGACGCGCTGCCCCACATGTACGTGTTCCTGCACAAGTCGGCCCGGGACAGCCACCTCAAGGACAAGGGCTCGGCGTACCGCAGCGCCCCGACCTTTCGCCTGCAGCTGGCCTCCCTCGCGGCGCTGGAGACGCTCGTGCCCGACCTGGCCATCGACGGGGACCGGCTCGACGACGCCATGGCCTGCGTCACTGATTACTTGAGTAGCAAACAGCCGAAGCCGTTGCAGGTTAGTGTGATGGAGTTGGGTGAATATTCGGCCGTTTCATCCGCCGTCATTGTTGTCTTCAACATATTGACGAAAATAACAATAACTACCATCAACTTTTGATTGGGTAGTATCCATTCCATTTGAAAGAACAAGTTTATAAAGTTTATCTTGAATAATATGCGAAGACAATAAAGACGGCGGTTAAAACGCCGAATAATCACCCAGTTAATAATGGGATTTAATAAAAAAAAAAACGAGTTTCTCGAAAATGCTAACCTTACTGCTGTAAAAATAACCCGTAACGTTATGCGTTACAAGCTTAGGTAAATTTTAAAAACAAAAAAATACAATTTACCAATGGCAGCGGCCAAGAAAAATGTATATAAAATTTCATTACATTCCTCGTTTTGTTTTTAAAACCATAAACTAGGATAACTAGGTCCGATCAGCCAAATACTCGTATACTCAAAGTTTATCCAATATAAATGGCATTTTGATTATGTCGATGCGATAATGGTGGGAATGTATTGTTTTTTTGAAGAATGTGAATCAAAAACACAATGCTCCCCTATTTGATTTATACAACTGGACAGGATCAGGCAAGCGAAAAGGCCACATATGTTTGCCAAGCGACAATAGCGCCATTTTTCAGATTTCTCACAAACTACGTCACTATAAATAGCACTGCTTAACACATTTCAAAAACACATAATTCGGCCTTTTTTTCATTTATTGCAGAACATTAACATTGTTGCAGAGGATAGAAAGTACGCGGTTTTTGGACGAGTCATATAGAGGGACGAAACGTAGTTGAGGCCCTCTAGTGTACGAGTCCATAAATTGCACTTTCTACCGAGGCAGACATAGTGCTTTTAACAACTACTGAGAGGAAATAAAATAAAAATTCATATTCAAAACTCAAATTTTAATTCATGTTAATATGACATCACCGCCAATTTTATCATAGATAACTTTTTTAAATCTGGACCCCTATTCTCGTGGCACTCGAGATTAATAAACTAACATGCGAGATGAAGATGTCAACTCCCAATGATATAATATAAAAAGATGTAGATATGTTACCTATACGGTATTCCGCGTGTAAAAATGGCCCGGCTTATGCACACATAATCAGTAAATATTGCAATTACACACTAATTCATAAATGACAAGGGAAAGCAGGATGGTATGCTAATTTCCGGGAGCGAAACAGAGACGAGTGTATGTTGGTCTGCGGACTAGTTCACGGTTCCGTTGACGGCGCATGACTAAGTAAAGGTGTTTAGGTGTACCAATTGGCTTGGTTTTAGGGTGCCACTAAGTGCGTATAACATATCTACCTTTTTTTACTATATTATATCATTGTCAACTCCATATAAAATTGTATTTGTTTCGCCATATCTCCCATGTAATTAAATTTTCATCTCTAGTGGTTCGAGATTAGGGGCCAACTTTGAATTACATTTAAAAAAAAAGCAGTGACATAGTTTTTAGTCTCTGTATCTTTTAGCAAAAATACACCTAATATTTTACGACACAAAATGGTGTGTTCTGATTGGTCGATTTCAATTTTTCATTTTAAGGAGGAGAAAATTGATTGATTGATTTTCATTGGTTCCTAAAGTTGGACAACAATGTTCTCGACCAATCAGCAAACACGCCGACAAGAACATTCTTGGTCTGTCCTTATAAGTGATGTTTTGTGACCCCAAACAAGACGATCTATGGCCATATTTACGAGCAGTGTTGTGAAAAATAATTGACAACCTCGCAGGGTTGGAGTCTGCGCGGGATTGAGCACGTCCCTGTGACGTCATCAAGTCACAGTTTAGTTTTTACACCATAGTTGGCCAGATTTGCCCAAGAGACAGGTCCTTACGATGTATTAAGTCTATTTTATTTATCCCCCCCTTACCCTTGAATCGCTGACACTGATTTCATAGAATTTTTTTACTTCGTCGAATGTTCATTTCATCGACTCAATTTTTTGGTGAACACGGGTCGCGCCCGACCTACCTACATGACCCGCGCATGAAATGAAACGATAGATCCGATCGAAAGAGTGTCGGTGATCGACATCGGTGTCCACCCGCCGCCCCGGTTCCAGGAGCTCGCCGTGAAGTTCTTCCGAGCCATGCTCGAGTACGACTACGGCGCGACGTGGCACCACCTGCGCGCGCTGGCCGACAACGAGCGCGTGCTGCAGCCGCCGGCCGCGCGCCTGGACCTCGTGCCCGTGATCGGCGCGCCGCGCCCGCCGCGCTGCCCCGAGCTGGCGCGCGCGCTCACGCAGCTGTTCGCGGGGCTCGAGCCGCGGGGCTAGCGCGCCGTGTCCGCGCGGACGATCTGACGCGACGCGATATCGATGAGCGCCGGTGCGGAGTGATATGCTTGTGCGCGAGTCGATCGTTTCCAAAATAGTGTTGGGATATTGCTGAAATGTTAACCGGTCTTTTGTTTGGCTACCGATTATTGGCACTGTGAACTCGATTAAAAGAGGCTATAATTGTACTACTAGATGCCGATAACTCGGATACTTTGATGATTTACCCTATCGGTCTTTATATGTGTATCGCTATATAAGTAATATTATTTCTCAGCCCGGATTAGGAATCTATGGGATTCATACGAACAGCACGATACGAACAATGATATTTTATATTAAGATACGTCATCTGCGCGCAAAAGCGTTCCTCGAAAAGGAAGGTCTTACTATCGTTCAGTCGCGCCGTGGCCGCTGACACGCACGCGTCAAAAACAGAAGTTTTATTACCGAAATGAAAAAAATATAAGTCATAAAAAATGCCGTCTTATGTTTTTCGTGGCTGCCGAACTTATACTGCAACTATAAAAGGAAGAAAGGATGTCTCATTTTATTCGTAAGTACCGTAAATATTTTTTACATTTTGTTTTACATCGCCATACTTTGTTTAATTTGCACCGGTGGCGTCACTGTTACCTGTGAAACATGAGATACACAATTAGATATCGCATGAGTGCGATAAAGACGGGTAGATATATGGCAGCCATGAGCGGGCACGCCGCGTCATTCGGGTACGCAATTCGAAACAACTATTTATCTCTTCCTAACAATAGCGTTCGCTACGAATTGCCGTCTTTGTCTGTAGAAATATGGCAACGTAGCAACTGTCAGTAATTGGTGACGGTTTTCGAATGCGTTTAGTATGAGCATAACGTATCTAAATATAAAATATCATTGGATACGAATAAATAAAGTAACAACAAAAATTACGCATGGCGAATGCGATCCTTTTTAACGGCATGTCTTACAAAAAGACCACCACCATGGTTAATGACATGAATGTATATTTTGCGCTGCCAATCGTGACGGATTTATGCGTCATTCATTAGCGATAGCGATGAACCTGTGGTGCATGTATATCCGTAGAAAGCGTTACAAAGGTTAAGTGATGACATGATAATATTAGGGGGACGATTCAACTTTTGCCACCTCGCACATTAGTCGATGGTTAGTAATTATGAAATCGTAATTTACATTTCATCAACTATATACTTATTTATCTGTTCTATTTGCAACTGAATTGCTGAGATAAATTCCTTATTAGCTTACACTCCACCTCCGCACTCAAGCCTTTGTATTCTGGCAGCTTCGCGTTATGCACTACTAGTAAATTATTTCATACAATTTTTTATCAAATACTGCGGAATTATTAATAATTTTCTATCTTTACTCGATTGAGACGTTTACGAAAATGTCAAAAGTACTTATTAAAGTTACCGTATTAACGAGTCAAGGTTTTAATGCTAATAAAATATAAGAAATGATACAATGCAGAGTTGCCAATTGAATTCTTGATTTAGGCGAACGTGCTCTCTTACTAGCGTTAACCCATTCATTGCCGAAGACGCGAATTCGCGTCCATGCATGTGCAATCGTAATGCCGAGGACGCGATCTCGCGTCCTCGAGTTATTTGTTTTTTTTTTTCTAGAAAACAACTGTACTTAAATGCTGATACCAAAATGTTACTGTCGCGTGGAAGGTGGCGGCACTGCGTGATGAGTAAAAATATGAGGCGTCGGCAGTGAATGGGTTAACAAGCGATTTCTAATTATTTATATAAATATGGTAGATACGACAAGACGTGAAAAGTCATAAAAATGATGTAAAGCTGTGTTCATCATCAGTAATTGCATTCGAATTTAAGTGTGTGTGTGCATGTATGCAAGGTCGTGACGGCCCCGCTTTAACTTTGGGCTTACGTCGATGCGTTGCCCTGCGGGCAAAGTATACACTTATTATATGTATAAATGTTGTGTTCCCAAATTGTACATTCGGTCTTCCGCCTACTACTGTTATATTAGTCTGGTGTGATTCAAAATTAAATGAAATTTGACTGGTTGGTAAGCCTAGTGTATAATATAAGTAGTCTTTATGACGCTGATGAAAAATGGTAAAACCATTTTGTGTATATCCAATGCCATTGTAAATGTTCCCTTTATTTAGGATCTCTGTAGATAGTGAATTAGTTTGGTGTACTAGATGTTAGGGATACAATCTTATTATAATAAAGATGTTTTGAACTAAATTTAGTTTGTTTGCAATCCTTTTCAAAAGCTCGTAGTGGGCTAGTCTATTAGTTTGAAAGGACTATACAAGATGCATTTTGTGAACTTTTATAAATCGGACAAAAGCTATGGAACTGAGAGCAGCAACAGCACGATCGCTTACTTCGCTACATCTATAGGATTTTATTATAATACTGTTCGTGCATTTTCTACATAGACATACCGAATACTACGAAATATTCGGCAAAATCTGAAGTTCGAATAAAAAAAAACTCGTTTTGACAAAATACAGAGACCACCAATTATATCTAAGCTAACATTGGGCTTAAAAAACCTAACACTTTCCAATTTAGAGGCATTAGATAGTGTCGGATACTTTTGATGAAGTTTCTTTAGATATTATTGCTGGCGACTACATATTTAGATCTATTTTCTGTTGCCAACCGTCTGGCAGCCATTGTTGGTGAACCAGTGGTCATCTGCACCATAACCATTGGCAAAAAAGGTTAACCAATTGACATGTCAATTGAAAAATAACAAATTTTGTAGGTAACCCGAATTTATTTTACAAAAACCGTCGTCACAGAAATAGTACCTACTCTTATTTACTGTTTAAACAGTGCTCTCACAAAACCCCGCCCAACCCAGGGCAGGCGAAGACAACTGTGACAGCGCAGGATCTATACGACGTTAACCTAGGTGATACAATACCGGGCTTTCAATGCCCATGCATGATCGACATTTCGTCGGTGATACTGCAAAACCGCATAACCAACAAATTTACTGTAGAGCAAAATAAACGTTAACGTATTAGAAAGGTCCTCTTCATTAAAAATGTTAATTAAGCGCTTTTGCAGTTTCACCGACGATTTGTAATCATTTATGGCGTATAGTGTGCGCCATATTTAGCTTTAATACCACCCAAACTAACGTCGTATACACTCGGATAAACTTGATTCTACCACATATTCCATTGTAACCATACCACAAATAAAACTAACTGAATTGGTAACCTTCTATTATTAAAACGTCCACAGATATAAATGTTACATGCGGTTAGTTGCAATGACGCCAAATAAAAAAGACCACTGAGTTTTGAAATATAAACGCAATTTTATCTTGCAGGTACCCTTTGCGTCAGCAACATTTGCAGTAAACAGATAAAATATTAGATCCTCTGACTTTACACGGACATTGGACCCGATTCTACGAGGGCTGCCTTTTAAGTTCTGTCGTTTGCAAAACTCCCGTGATTAAAAATAAAAAAAAAACTAGTATCATCTTAAAATATTTGAATTTAGAATTCAAAAACAAAAGAATGTCTCGGGATCGGCCGATTCGTTTTAGTACAGCGTCGGTTCAAAGTTGACAAGTCGGTTGTGAAAATGGAAATTTCGAAGGAAAATTTACGTGCGATAATATTTTACAACTTTAAAAGGGGTTTAACGCGTCTTCAGTGCTTTGAAGAGCTGACTACGGTTTTTAAAAATGAAGCACCATGCATCCGGACTGTGGAACGTTGGTATTTGGAATTTCAACGTGTTTGCTCTAGTCTTAGTGATAGGCATCGTGAAGGCCGACCAAAAACAGCTGTAACCCAGGAAAACATTGATGCTGTACGGCAACTGATCGTCGAAGATCGCCATGCGACATACCGCGAGATAGAAGCTTCATTAAGCATTTCAGGGACCAGTGTTCAAAATATATTGCATGATCACTTAGGTGTAAAAAAACTGATCTCACGCTGGATACCACATTTACTTAGTGAAGACCAAAAAACGTCTCGCGTTAGATGGTGCCGCAAAACTCTGCGGCAATTCAACCGAGGAGACTCTAAACACGTTTATGACATTATCAGTGGTGACGAATCTTGGATATATGCCTACGATCCGGATTCTAAACAGCAGTCGACTGTTTGGGTGTTTCAAGATGAGCCAAAACCGACCAAAGTAATACGCTCACGGAGCACTTCGAAAAAAATGGTAGCCACGTTTGTAGCGAAAAGTGGCCACGTTACGACCATCGTGCTCGAAGATCGTAAACAGTTAATGCTGACTGGTATACCACTGTTTGTTTACCAGAAGTTATCGGCGAGTTCCGAAAAAATAACCCAAGACGTCGTATAGTACTGCACCACGATAATGCTAGCTCGCACACCGCCAGGCAGACAATTGCGTTTTTAAAAGAACAAAACGTCGAAAATTTGGATCACCCGCCGTACAGTCCAGACTTAAGCCCTAATGACTTCTTCACTTTTCCAAAAATCAAGCAACGACTTCGTGGTCAACGGTACCGGACACCTGAAGAAGCGGTTGAGGCTTACAAAACGGCCATTTTGGAGACCCCGACTTCGGAATGGAATAAGTGTTTCGAAAACTGGTTCGATCGAATGAAAAAGTGTATTACATATCACGGTGATTACTTTGAAAAACAATAAATACCATTTAACACTTAAATTGTCTTTAGTTTTTTCAAACGACAGAACTTAAAAGGCACCCCTCGTACAGTGGCCTCTAAACTTCCTAATTTTACTTAGGTGTCGCTAAAACACGAGCAGCTGTCATAATCAAATGACAAGCGCTAATTTGAATCTGACGGTTCTTATTTTAGGCGGTCCATTCAATATTGTATTGACATTCTGGAATAGCACATGTTAAATCTGCCGTCTAAACTATGTCTAAAAATTCGACAATTTAGTTTTAGGCTATTTAAGCGATGTGCACGTAGAATCGGGTCCATTGCATAAAAACGTAATCTAGTCTAAATCTATTACAAAGAATTGATAAGAAAAAAGATCCTGTGTTGATTGATAGTGGTAATAAATGCGACAATGTTCGTTACCCTTTATGGCGCCATGTCAACAGTGACAGCTGAATAGCATCGCGAATTTCAATCCTATTGGTGCTTTTAAGCCACAGAAGAAAGACTAAAGGCATAGAAATCGTACTAAATAAGCAGAAAATACATTATGGTTCACTTCTTTTTACTTATGGTTTTCATAGTGAGTTGGAAAGAGATGAATCTATAGCTGTTCTTTCGTTATTTGGTACATCGTCACAAGTAAGGCGTGATTCGGACCTATAAGCACCTATAGTATTTGGACCTATAGACAAGGAAAGACAAATCCTTCCTATAGGAAGGACAAAGAAGTCCCTGTGTAAAACCTTGTGACAATGACAGTTAAAGAAGAAAAAACAGCCTACTTTTTGTTTCATTTTGTCTCATGTAATACGTAATCTAAAAAGTAGAGAAAGATAAATGACGCAAAGTACGTCTTATAGTCCGGTTTTTATGCTATATGTGCTTATTCTGTTTTAAGCTGTCAACTGTGTCGGAAAAATTGGTCATTGGCTGTACCTGACGTGCGGATATATCCGTCGATGGCGTTGAAAGGGGTTAACTCTAAACCTTTTAAGTTAAGTATGATTCCCATTGAACAAAAACCGACGAAGCGCACAACAGATTATCGTAGAAAGATAGGTTTTTTTTTTTAAATTATAGGCTGGCGTTATATGTTGGATGCGTACACCGATGCGCTTCAAAGTGTTCGGTTCAAAACATGAACAACATGGTCACTTATATGATACGAGCAAAAAGATTAGCATTACTATTCTTATTTATTATGTCTTAATTGCTGCATAGTTGCACATGCAATTAACGTATTCCCACATGTGTTAATGGTATCATAATCAGACAAATGATATTTGTTTATCAATATTAAACATATAAACAGTTTATAATATAAATTAAACAAAATCGACCGTAATACTTAACCTTATCTCTAAAATAAAAACAACTCATTGGGTGAGCAAATTTAAATATTCATGGCCTGTTCCAGCTGTTAGAAAGGGTTCGTAAGATAGGATGTTACGGACCTTTACAAAAAAACGTACCACCGTGGAACGTTCCAGTGATCCCAATAATAAACTTACGCTAATACGTCAATCATATGTGAATATCATGTGGATTTTGATAATCCTTAACCTGGGCACTTCACTATCCTTTTAGAATTATGTAATTTTATGTTATATATTTGAATACTATAATATAAGTAATTACTTATACTATCAACGAGAACAAAACGTCAACGAAACATCCAAAAATGCAAGGTTCAACATTCCGAGGAAAAACATCAAGTAGTTTTGTGTCGATGAAAAAAACAAATTAAAATTAAAACAAGTGATTTTGAAATATATAAATATTCCTCAACTATTTCAAAAACTACTATATACTTAGCGGGAGTTTTATTTTGCGGTTATCTATCTAATACCTTTAAACGAACAATTCAATATATATATATATATATATATATATATATATATACACACAATCTGAATCACGGAAACTGCTCCAATGATTTCGATGAAATTTGAAATATAGGGGTTTACGGGGGCGAAACATCGATCTGTCAAGTTGTCATCTTCGGGAAATTTCGTTTTCAACCCGAGCGACGCGCGGTTTTCCAGGTACTTAGTTATTATAACGGCAGCAGTGTGTTAAAGTATTTACTCATTATCTACGGGACTAGTTTTTCCACAGATAAAAACAATAAATATCCTTATGTACAAACAAAACGTACCGAACTTCAATTAACATTAGGTATCGAAACAACTCTATAAGGAAATAGTTATTGGAATGGACGTCAAAGCCTGAAAATAACAAAACAATCGTTTCTGTCCCTTGTCTTTTACTACGCAGTATTTGCGGCAGTCGCATATTCAACATGGCAGCCTACGACGTTCGCTGCAAG
This sequence comes from Acleris literana, assembly GCA_946894065.1. NCBI lineage: Eukaryota > Metazoa > Arthropoda > Insecta > Lepidoptera > Tortricidae > Acleris > Acleris literana. The sequence continues at coordinate 19,208,816 of OX335669.1, forward strand.
AACTACTTCAAAAATCTAAATTCAAAGTTATGATGCTCTCTTTCCCTCGTCTAAGGCATAAGTAAGTAAGCGAGTGAAAGGTAACAAGTGGATACAGACCGCCACGATACAGAGGTAGTTTATACAGATATTGTGACGTGACGGAATTCGCACAAACCAATGAGATGAGCATGCGTCGCTCTTCCATTACAGATAAAAGGCAAGGTATAGAAGTGAAATTATTCGATAGATAATAAAATAAACAAATGTGGACTTAAATATATTACACTGATTTTTTTTTCAGGCTCTCCCTATAGTAATAAAAAACCCTTAAACTAAAACTAAATATACTTAAATTGCACTAGCTAATATACATTTTATGGGTTATGGGGCTTTCCCGTGTAAATTTAAACCCTTTTCCAAACAAGTCAATCCTGTCATAAAGATTTCACTATTTTATTGTAACAAGTGGCAGATTTTCGTTACTTATTTGGTAACAGGTTATTTGACTCCCAGAAATTGAACACTATCGGGGTAACTAAGTAAAACTTGTGTACCGTTCGCCACCAATTAAACAACTATTGTTTACTTTTTGACTAACTTACAATGTAAAGGAAAAAGAGCAGTTAAATTTGACAAACGACACTTAGGTTCTTCCACCATAAAGTTTGATCTAGTCTACCGAGTATGCCATAAAGTCGCTGCGTAGTCAGACTTACGCTAAATGAAGTCAAGAACTAAATAGCCATTTCCAACTCTGCCACTTTTACTCGATGTAAGCTAAACTCCATTGCGAGGTCAAGAGACCATAACCCCTAATTTGATCATAAAATCGTTCTAGATACATAAGTAAATAAATTATTTACGGGATTTGTTATTTATCACGAATATATTATTTGTATGTATAATAAAAGGATTCCGGACTGTATAATTGGCAGTTTCATGTTTCACGAAATAGCATACTAGTTTTAGAAAATAGCGGCGAAGTTTTTAGGAACACTTTGGAATCTATAGAAACTACATTGTGTAACAATCCGTGAATGACAATAAAATTAATAGTGACTTGTTATTCCTTAAAGTAGTCGTTTAGGCGAGTTCTTTAGAGATAAAACAGCCAGCTGATCACACGTTTAATGATGTTTCTTATAGTTTGGTCGCGGACTTAAATTGTTAAACCAATTTAGAACCCAGCGGGCCTATGGTTTCGTTTATCGCTATGGATAGAGCATCCGTCACTCTCGCACTTACATATTTGTCAGAAAGCGACAAATGTTTTATCCGCAGCGATAAATCCAACTAATAGCCCGCTGGTGCTCCATTTCAATTCGTTCTAGCCCATGTTGCTACATCTTTATATTGCTAACGTTATATCAGCTCTTACTGTTAAGTGAATAAGTACTATCACAAAGTCAACAATAAGTTTACGATCAAGTAAATATTACAATATAATTATAGTAGCAGTATGGGCTAAACCACAACGGAATAGAGGCCCTGTCGCAAAAAGCTGATGATCAATTTCGGCGTAGTTTCTGCTGACTTTCGGCTGACTCGACTCTGTCATAACGACAGGGTTCATAGCTCATCAAATAAATACCGCGGAAGAACAGCTAGCAAAATGTATTCATGTACCACCGTAGAACCTTGTCGCGATGAGGTACTGTATCAAACGCTATAATAAATCGTTTGATTTTTTCTTAGTCAGTTAACTCTCATTCTCATTCTTAAATCACTCCAGTTATCAAGGGCTCTATTCTACTCTGTAAAACCATATTTATTTTGACATGTTATCGTATTGTCAACGTTAACGTTACGTTACATTATTTACATGACGGTAAAGGCGGCCAAGTCAAAAGCAATTCGATGACAAGTCATAGGCAATGGTGTTACCCAGTAGAATAGAAGCTCTGTCATCGCGACAGGTTGGTTGTAATGGAGCACTAGAGCCTTAACTTCGAATACCCCTTCCCTTTCACTCAATTGTGACTAAATCGGAAGAAGGAAACAGAGATAACGTAACTTCACACTCCGATTTCGGTTGTAGGGCCTAGTTTTACGGTGGCCCACGAATTCATTTTGTTCGCTATACATAGCCGGGTCGTCATATACCGATACGTCGGCGTCCACCAACCGCCGAGCTATACAGTCCTCTTCCGCGTTGCACAGTGCAGCTCACTTCCAGGCGTTCTTGAGGGACTTCCTGGCGGCGAAGTACTTGGAGCTGTAGGAGGCGGCGACCAGCCCGGCCAGCACCAGCGTGATGAGGTAGTAGTCGAAGTCGTCCTTCAGGAGATCGAAGGTTTTCGATGGAGCCACTCGCGTGTAGAACATGTCTGTGAAATTAACATTTTTGGTAAACTAATGTTCTTAGAATCAACATCTGGGGACTAACTCAGAAAAACCATATTGCTTCTGGCATATCACGGCAGTTCCGGCGCGTACTGTAGTCAGCTACTCACCAAGTCCAGTAGCCAGCACGAGGCTGGTGCTCTCCAAGCCGGACGCCTCGGTGTAGAGCGCGCTGATCCTGTGCAGGGTCTGGTTGTAGTTGACGACGGCCTCCGAGGGCAGCGGCAGTTCCGGCGCGTACTGTAGTCAGCTACTCACCAAGTCCAGTAGCCAGCACGAGGCTGGTGCTCTCCAAGCCGGACGCCTCGGTGTAGAGCGCGCTGATCCTGTGCAGGGTCTGGTTGTAGTTGACGACGGCCTCCGCGGGCAGCGGCAGTTCCGGCGCGTAGGGGATGACGCCCTCCTCGCGCTGTTCCGGGGTGGGCGTGGGCGTCCGCCGCGGCTCCAGGTACGCCCAGGGAAGCTCCACTATCGCGCCCGTTGATAGCGCCACTAAGGAGTTGAATAATTATGTGATTATCTTTGAATGAAGATCGGTACAGATGTCGTGCGGAATCAGGCAGACCCATCTTTTGTCGGATAAATCCATATAAAGTTGCTTTCTCAATTTGCTTATCGACGGGTACTAAACTCATTGAGAAAGCAAGATAAAAACGATATTTTTCAACCAAAACACAGATTACTATACTCTACAGATACTCAGTCGCGAATCGAAAATGGTTGCCGTCCTAAAGTCGATAGCCGCCGACACTATAAGTTTCTGTGGTTTCGCCAGCAGTGGCAGCACAATCGACATGTCTGCTAAGCTATGAACGGCACGTAACCTCGCAATCAGTTCGACAGATGGCATTTTTGTCAAAGCTGTATGAATTGCCGCCGCCGCAGCGCGCCGTCATATAAAACTAAACGTTGATTCTACATTCTTTAAGCATATTTTTGCAAAAATATTGGGTCCTTGTGATCAAGTTTTGGCGTAAACTACCTTTTGTTTGCCTATCTATTTATTCACTTTCTTAGTGATTTGCAAACGATGCGCATCGCCGTAGTTAGACTAGTAAGTGAAAGAACAGAATAATTATTTATTATACTTGTACTATTTATATATATACATATATAATTACATATATGTATATATATAATTTACGTAAGTACTTTAGCTCTAAACTGATGCGGTTTGAACCTCCGTTAAAAATGAACTGATCTATTTACTTATATAAAAATCTCGTATCATCATCATCATCATGCTAATAAAATAGGATGCACATGTATAATCGATTGTGAAAAAATTGTAATCGATCAAATCAAATCAAATCAAATCATTTATTGTGTGGAATTTAGGTACAGTACAAAGATAATGTAATATTGCACATATTTTGGAAACACCAAATTCTACCTTTTCAGGTGTCACACATTTCCCTACCTACATTATTTATACAGGTCAAATTAATTTATAAAAAAAAAAAAAAATATTATCCATCTAATAAAATTGAGTAAAATTGAGTAGTTATTGATAACAATCATATTAAGAAGTCATTAATAGTATAAAAACATTTATCTGTAAGCCATTCCTTTGTCTTTCTCTTAAATCTACTTAGATTATTTTCTTTCAAAGCGTCAGGTAACTTATTATAAATTTCAATGCACATGATATACGAGTTTTTAGAATTAAGGGCTAGTTTAGTCAAAGGCTTATACAGTTTTTGCTTGTACTGGCCTCGAACTGTGCGACTGCATAAGTCTTGCTTTTTAGTAAAAAGAGTTTTGTGCTTGTGTACAAAAGCACACACTTCTAAAATATACAAACCCGCTACAGTGAGAATTTTATGTTCCATAAAGTATGGGCGGCATGACTCAATCTGTCTTATGTTAAATATTGCTCTAATACAGCGTTTTTGAACCAAAAATATTTTCTCATTGCCTGCGCAATTTCCCCACAAAACTATACCATAGCGAAGTACAGAATCAACATATCCGTTGTACGCGATTAAAGCTGCTTGTGTTGATACGGTCTGCCTTATTTTTCTGAGGGCAAAAACGAAACCGTTGACTTTAGAACCGTTGAGTTGATCGATTAAGTATTGGCGGCCCGGGCGCGGACAGCTAGTAGGTTTATATTGGGATTTAAAAGCTAAAGAACCTAAGTGATGACGCGTCACGCGTCCATACAACATTGTACCAACAACTTTTATGAACACTATTAAAGTACGTACCTTCCCAAAAAAATACGGACATGTTTCCTCGTCTTATCATGAGTCAAGAATGCAAATTGGCATACACGTAAACTGCGTGCGTTTTTAGTGTAGGTATCTGTGTGCATGCGGTAACTCGTGTACCTACCTATAACGAACGAAATTGCCGACCTTGCATGCTTCATTCCTGTCTAGGGCAACGTTACGTCCTTTTTTTTAGGTCCGTGCACTAAATATATTTTATTTATACTCATCTAAAATAGTCAATTAAATTGTCCTTAATTTATATCTTACTTTTAAGTAGGTAGGTAACAATAAATGTAGGTAACTAACAATAAAAATGTTTAAGGACTTTTGACTGTCTAAATCGAAGTCATAGGTAGGTATTTGTAGGCAAATGTGACCACCTATGTCACTATACAACGCAGTGTAAATCGCAAGCGCACGTCACGTCTACGCGCACGCATCCGGTGTGGCTGGGCCTTTAATTAAACAAGCAACGCCTCGGGAAAGTCATAGTCATATTTAAACAATTAAACATTCACGTTACAATTGCTGAACTATCTTAATCGAGGTATCTTATCGCCACCCTTGATATAGGTACCTACCGTTGAGGAGTTCAGGAGGCCATTTGTGGTCTTCATCATCAGTTCCACTTCACCAAATGATACTTGCTGAATGCAAATGCTGGACTTGTTACTAAAAATATAGCACGAAGGCCTGGCGCTCCACGGCCGGCGCGCGCCTGTAGTGTACTGTACTCACGCAGCACGTGTTTGTCGGTGAGCGACAGCTCGGTGTGCGTGGTGGCGGCGGCGCGCGGCGCGGCGGGCAGCACGAAGGCCTGGCGCTCCACGGCCGGCGCGCGCCTGTAGTGTACTGTACTCACGCAGCACGTGTTTGTCGGTGAGCGACAGCTCGGTGTGCGTGGTGGCGGCGGCGCGCGGCGCGGCGGGCAGCACGAAGGCCTGGCGCTCCACGGCCGGCGCGCGCCTGTAGTGTACTGTACTCACGCAGCACGTGTTTGTCGGTGAGCGACAGCTCGGTGTGCGTGGTGGCGGCGGCGCGCGGCGCGGCGGGCAGCACGAAGGCCTGGCGCTCCACGGCCGGCGCGCGCCTGTAGTGTACTGTACTCACGCAGCACGTGTTTGTCGGTGAGCGACAGCTCGGTGTGCGTGGTGGCGGCGGCGCGCGGCGCGGCGGGCAGCACGAAGGCCTGGCGCTCCACGGCCGGCGCGCGCCTGTAGTGTACTGTACTCACGCAGCACGTGTTTGTCGGTGAGCGACAGCTCGGTGTGCGTGGTGGCGGCGGCGCGCGGCGCGGCGGGCAGCACGAAGGCCTGGCGCTCCACGGCCGGCGCGCGCCTGTAGTGTACTGTACTCACGCAGCACGTGTTTGTCGGTGAGCGACAGCTCGGTGTGCGTGGTGGCGGCGGCGCGCGGCGCGGCGGGCAGCACGAAGGCCTGGCGCTCCACGGCCGGCGCGCGCCTGTAGTGTACTGTACTCACGCAGCACGTGTTTGTCGGTGAGCGACAGCTCGGTGTGCGTGGTGGCGGCGGCGCGCGGCGCGGCGGGCAGCACGAAGGCCTGGCGCTCCACGGCCGGCGCGCGCCTGTAGTGTACTGTACTCACGCAGCACGTGTTTGTCGGTGAGCGACAGCTCGGTGTGCGTGGTGGCGGCGGCGCGCGGCGCGGCGGGCAGCACGAAGGCCTGGCGCTCCACGGCCGGCGCGCGCCTGTAGTGTACTGTACTCACGCAGCACGTGTTTGTCGGTGAGCGACAGCTCGGTGTGCGTGGTGGCGGCGGCGCGCGGCGCGGCGGGCAGCACGAAGGCCTGGCGCTCCACGGCCGGCGCGCGCCTGTAGTGTACTGTACTCACGGAGCACGTGTTTGTCGGTGAGCGACAGCTCGGTGTGCGTGGTGGCGGCGGCGCGCGGCGCGGCGGGCAGCACGAAGGCCTGGCGCTCCACGGCCGGCGCGCGCCTGTAGTGTACTGTACTCACGCAGCACGTGTTTGTCGGTGAGCGACAGCTCGGTGTGCGTGGTGGCGGCGGCGCGCGGCGCGGCGGGCAGCACGAAGGCCTGGCGCTCCACGGCCGGCGCGCGCCTGTAGTGTACTGTACTCACGCAGCACGTGTTTGTCGGTGAGCGACAGCTCGGTGTGCGTGGTGGCGGCGGCGCGCGGCGCGGCGGGCAGCACGAAGGCCTGGCGCTCCACGGCCGGCGCGCGCCTGTAGTGTACTGTACTCACGCAGCACGTGTTTGTCGGTGAGCGACAGCTCGGTGTGCGTGGTGGCGGCGGCGCGCGGCGCGGCGGGCAGCACGAAGGCCTGGCGCTCCACGGCCGGCGCGCGCCTGTAGTGTACTGTACTCACGCAGCACGTGTTTGTCGGTGAGCGACAGCTCGGTGTGCGTGGTGGCGGCGGCGCGCGGCGCGGCGGGCAGCACGAAGGCCTGGCGCTCCACGGCCGGCGCGCGCCTGTAGTGTACTGTACTCACGGAGCACGTGTTTGTCGGTGAGCGACAGCTCGGTGTGCGTGGTGGCGGCGGCGCGCGGCGCGGCGGGCAGCACGAAGGCCTGGCGCTCCACGGCCGGCGCGCGCCTGTAGTGTACTGTACTCACGCAGCACGTGTTTGTCGGTGAGCGACAGCTCGGTGTGCGTGGTGGCGGCGGCGCGCGGCGCGGCGGGCAGCACGAAGGCCTGGCGCTCCACGGCCGGCGCGCGCCTGTAGTGTACTGTACTCACGGAGCACGTGTTTGTCGGTGAGCGACAGCTCGGTGTGCGTGGTGGCGGCGGCGCGCGGCGCGGCGGGCAGCACGAAGGCCTGGCGCTCCACGGCCGGCGCGCGCCTGTAGTGTACTGTACTCACGCAGCACGTGTTTGTCGGTGAGCGACAGCTCGGTGTGCGTGGTGGCGGCGGCGCGCGGCGCGGCGGGCAGCACGAAGGCCTGGCGCTCCACGGCCGGCGCGCGCCTGTAGTGTACTGTACTCACGCAGCACGTGTTTGTCGGTGAGCGACAGCTCGGTGTGCGTGGTGGCGGCGGCGCGCGGCGCGGCGGGCAGCACGAAGGCCTGGCGCTCCACGGCCGGCGCGCGCCTGTAGTGTACTGTACTCACGCAGCACGTGTTTGTCGGTGAGCGACAGCTCGGTGTGCGTGGTGGCGGCGGCGCGCGGCGCGGCGGGCAGCACGAAGGCCTGGCGCTCCACGGCCGGCGCGCGCCTGTAGTGTACTGTACTCACGCAGCACGTGTTTGTCGGTGAGCGACAGCTCGGTGTGCGTGGTGGCGGCGGCGCGCGGCGCGGCGGGCAGCACGAAGGCCTGGCGCTCCACGGCCGGCGCGCGCCTGTAGTGTACTGTACTCACGCAGCACGTGTTTGTCGGTGAGCGACAGCTCGGTGTGCGTGGTGGCGGCGGCGCGCGGCGCGGCGGGCAGCACGAAGGCCTGGCGCTCCACGGCCGGCGCGCGCCTGTAGTGTACTGTACTCACGCAGCACGTGTTTGTCGGTGAGCGACAGCTCGGTGTGCGTGGTGGCGGCGGCGCGCGGCGCGGCGGGCAGCACGAAGGCCTGGCGCTCCACGGCCGGCGCGCGCCTGTAGTGTACTGTACTCACGCAGCACGTGTTTGTCGGTGAGCGACAGCTCGGTGTGCGTGGTGGCGGCGGCGCGCGGCGCGGCGGGCAGCACGAAGGCCTGGCGCTCCACGGCCGGCGCGCGCCTGTAGTGTACTGTACTCACGCAGCACGTGTTTGTCGGTGAGCGACAGCTCGGTGTGCGTGGTGGCGGCGGCGCGCGGCGCGGCGGGCAGCACGAAGGCCTGGCGCTCCACGGCCGGCGCGCGCCTGTAGTGTACTGTACTCACGCAGCACGTGTTTGTCGGTGAGCGACAGCTCGGTGTGCGTGGTGGCGGCGGCGCGCGGCGCGGCGGGCAGCACGAAGGCCTGGCGCTCCACGGCCGGCGCGCGCCTGTAGTGTACTGTACTCACGCAGCACGTGTTTGTCGGTGAGCGACAGCTCGGTGTGCGTGGTGGCGGCGGCGCGCGGCGCGGCGGGCAGCACGAAGGCCTGGCGCTCCACGGCCGGCGCGCGCCTGTAGTGTACTGTACTCACGGAGCACGTGTTTGTCGGTGAGCGACAGCTCGGTGTGCGTGGTGGCGGCGGCGCGCGGCGCGGCGGGCAGCACGAAGGCCTGGCGCTCCACGGCCGGCGCGCGCCTGTAGTGTACTGTACTCACGCAGCACGTGTTTGTCGGTGAGCGACAGCTCGGTGTGCGTGGTGGCGGCGGCGCGCGGCGCGGCGGGCAGCACGAAGGCCTGGCGCTCCACGGCCGGCGCGCGCCTGTAGTGTACTGTACTCACGCAGCACGTGTTTGTCGGTGAGCGACAGCTCGGTGTGCGTGGTGGCGGCGGCGCGCGGCGCGGCGGGCAGCACGAAGGCCTGGCGCTCCACGGCCGGCGCGCGCCTGTAGTGTACTGTACTCACGCAGCACGTGTTTGTCGGTGAGCGACAGCTCGGTGTGCGTGGTGGCGGCGGCGCGCGGCGCGGCGGGCAGCACGAAGGCCTGGCGCTCCACGGCCGGCGCGCGGCCCGTGCCCAGCGAGCTGAACGCCGCGCCCGCCGGCAGCCAGCGACGCGTACCCTCATACAGTTCCATGGTCGCTGGAACACAAACGTTACCTCATCCTTTAACCTACCGCCAGGCACAGGGCTCGCTTGTTTTGTTCCTGTATAAGACAACCTGTATATTTACTAGCATAGAGGCATTCCGTTTAAATCCTTAGGGTTGGCATCGCATAAGCGGTCTTAGGATTGCAGTCTTAAGAATGTAGTGTTGAAAATGCAACAAAAATATATCAGGCATGAAAAGTGTTAGTTAGAAATGATACTGACCGACTTCGTACCGGCGCGCGCGGTCGTTGTAGATGACGTAGGCGACGAAGTTGTCGGAGTGCACGGCGAGCGGCGCGGCGCGCGCGCGGCGGTGCGCCTGCGCGGCCACCGGCGCGCCGCTCACGCCGTCCACCAGCGTCGCCGTCACCACGTCTGGCGGAGCGGGAGGACTATGAAGCTATATAGGTACTCGAAACATTTCATGATGCGGGTTGTTTAATTAGCCCCCTATTAATATGCCCACGCTGTCCGACCTTCCGTCCGTCCTGACTTTAAAGAGCTGTATCTTTAAATCGTAATAAATAACGGGTTGTTTTTTTTTTCAACGTATTTCTATTTTTGTTGTATAGTAAAAACCTTATCTACATGCATATCATAAGTTTTCTACAATATGTGAGAAACCTGTATCTCTGTAATAAATAACGAATACTTTAATTACATGCAATACTTTCATGTTAACATTAAAATACAGATTTATATAGGCCATTTGCTTATCGTTTCTGAACATATTTAAGGGAAATTAGGATATGGATGTGGATAAACTACTATAACATTCTCGCTGTGGTACTGTACAAGCTAGCCCGCTCACCCTTGTGCAGCGCGTCGGGCCCCTGCGAGACGAACAGCACGAGGTTGGGGTTGCAGTACTTGTAGAGCACGCTGCGGTCGCCCAGCACCTTCCCGGGCGAGTGCGTCTGCTCGTCGCGCTTGCCGCGCGCCGCCACGATGCGGTGGCCGGGCGCACCGCCGCCCAGCTTCAGGGACCACGTCTTCTCCGCTACCACGGCCTGGGGACCCCAAACGGGATATTTTTTTACCCCTCCAAAAATATAAGCGCTTAATGCACTTTTCCCACCGCCGGCGAGGAAGATATTAACTATCGACTATTATCTCCCACTAGAAACGAACCAATTATTATCTTATCTAGATCCCATGTCCATAAAAGAAACACAAATATTAAAAGTGGATCGCTGGCTGTTTACACTGCCGGCAAGAACTCTCTCCAACAATAGTACATTACTGCAGAGACCGGGAAAATGGCTGTTGCGGGACGAGTAGAGTTACCGTGGCCGAGACGCAGTCGAGCACACTTTGACACACTTTATCACGCAGATATCTTCTTTCCACACAGCAATAAACAAATGGTATTCAAATATATCGGACTGATCCTTGATCTTACCGTGCCGTCGAACTTGAGCGCGTATCCCTGCACATTAGCTGTATTTTTGTCCGCAACATACATGAACATGTTCTCCACTAGCGGCGCCGCCGACAGCGGGAAAATCTGCAAATGATCAAGCATCTTTAAAGTCTAGTAATAAGGTTCAATAACATGAAGTTTGTGAGTATATTATTCACGCAAAGACAGGTGAACGGATTCGAATGAAAGGAGGATGGCCAAACCAGCCTGTGAGGATACTTTAATTTCTAAAACTTTTACTATAATCAAATCGTCACAAATGTTTGTGTTAAAATGTTATCGCCACGAAAAGAAAGTGAGAGTTAAAACATTATTCATAAATAAATAACTTCATGATATGTTTTTTGCGATATCTACTTTAACTATTAAAATTCCTCACAGCGATTTGACATTTACCGCCATAAAAATAATTGTGGAACATCAAAATACTTTTCTGGTAAAATTGTATGGTGTTATTGGCACGGATCATTGCTATTGGTTCCTAGGCTGAGGCCCATACATTTCTAGCCGTTCTCCTTTGACACACAGTTAGTATGTTCTGCAGTGAACATTTTTTCAGATAAGAGTTATTGACCTGAACATTCTCCTCCGCGTCGAGCACTAGCAGCGCGTGCAGCTTCTCGTGGTCGGGCGCGTGCAGCACGGCGGCCTGCAGCACGCGCGCGTCCAGCGGGAGCACGCGCTCGCCCACCGGCGTGCCGCGGATCGGGTTCAGGCTGATGATGAGCCCGTTCCCCGAATCCTGCAGGAGGTTATTGGGTTAAAACAGAGGGCTCTGAGAACCATTTTCTAGGTCGTTTCATAGATGTGGTTCGTGACACGTCCCACAGCCGGCAAGAAAGCGATTAGCTAGATTTTTATTTGTTTTTCATTTTATTTTCAGCAAGAATATACAATTTCTTACCAAAGACTCGAGAGTCGAGACAACTCGAGAAATTGAAGCCGAGAATTCTCGAAACTCGAGAAAAAAAATGAGACGAGAAACCAGAAACCCTAATCCCGTGTCAATAAAAGAGACACATATATAATAGTTGATTGTTGGCTATTTATATATTAACAACGCGTTCCGGGTGATAGTGGGGCTGCCTCGCTTCTGTAGCGCATCAGGGATGTTCGCAGCCGCCGGGGTCGACTGCTTTCATACCACCATGCGCAAGCGGGCCGCATCCCTGGTGCGCCGCGTGCGGGCCAGCCCCAACATCATCCTCAGCATGATAGGGAGCAGGGTAGACTGCCCCTATTTGCGTCACTGCTGTGGGCTACATGCTCCATGTAATAATAAGTAAATTTAAGGACAATAATTAGTATAAGTGTATTTTATTAACATATAGGATTAAGCAAACACTAACAATATGAGTTGTAACTATTTTTACTCGAAATAAATGATTAGTATTATTATTATTATTATTATTTACACTGCCGGCAATAACTAGTTTACCACTAATTTGTCGAACCAAAAAATCTGGATCCCGTGTCAGTAAAGGAGACATATATTATGTTAATAGTTGATCTCTGGCTCTCCTCGTATCCCGCTCATCGGCGGTGGGACAAGTACCTAAGTGGCTCAGCGACATCAAGCACTCCTGGCTCTTTGTGGAGCCTAATGAAGTGCTAGTGCTGACTGGGTTGCTGAAGCCCATACACATTTAAAATTATGCCCCCCCTAGACGATAGCCGATCATGGGACAGCTTAACTTAGCTTACACCTTAGGGAGCAACATATTCCTGCATCTCACACACATTACTCATTACTCCGTCCGTTACGCTGGCCCATTATGGGCCACGTGTAGAGGGCCATTAGACTTGTTTTCACATGTTAGTTGCTAAATGCTTACTATCCGAAAAGGAAATGGCTATAATGGGTAATAATACTAGAAATAGATACTGACTAAAGTCGCCAACAATAGAACTTGTAAACCATGTAAACAAACCTTTCAGGCAACATTTCTTAGAAAACTTTTACAATTGCTCTCCATTAACTTCTAAATCCATATGCTAAAGAGTGTCCCAGAAGTAAAGAGAAACTTTCATAAACAAAATTGGTCAAAAAGAAAACATCCAAAAAAGGTTAAACCAACTCGCATGTCGAGAGTCGATGTTAAATCTTTCAAATAAGCCGAGAGTCGCGTACTTTTTCGCTTGTTTTCATTAATAAAGAGAGCGGAACAAGAACTAATTGAGAAGAGTTTTTCAGTACTATCAATGTCACGGGAAAACGCACACGATACAATAATTTTACTGAAGAGGAAGTAGAAGAACAAGTAATAACAGAAATATAAATAAATATGATTTATGTAAAGAAAACCGACATTTTAAATAGATTACTGGACGACAACGTACAGTTTCGACCGATCAAAACATAAATAAGGTTAAAAATACGTTTGAGCAAGTTCCATTGACATATGTTAGTTACAGCAGTAAAATTAAAGATATCAAGATCTGTTGTGGCAAGGATGAGGGGTAATGATCCAGCCTTTAAAAAAATTGTTGAATTATCTAAGCAAAAGTATAAAAGGGCAGGAGAAGCATGCTTAAACAGATGGTGATAACGTTTACGAAAAAACATGGAAAGTTCTCATTATTAATGACGAGAGCTGCCTTCTGTTGATACGAGTACATGATGTATTCTTATAATATTTTTCATTTATTATTGTGCCTGTGACAGATCCAGATTCTACATTTTACGGAATTGTTGTTCCAACAGATTGAGCGGTCAACTAACTTTAAAAATAGGTACCTATAGTAAATTAGTTTCAAAAAATAATATTTATTGCTTTACGCATTTTTAAAAACGAATTCAGAAAAATTATGCATGTATTTCATAGAACTAAAAACAAAATAATTAAACTACATCTACATCCTATATGCGAAACGGACCGTTAAAAGAGTTTGACAATAACCTCGTTCTTCGGCCGAATCGATTCTATTTTGTAACTTCGGATCGGAATCGGCAGAAGCGCGTGGAGCTAACTCCATGTTCTTCCTCCAAGTCCACAAGAGAAAATATTATTTTAACCAAACAATGGTCCCCGCGTGTGACCATGGATTTATTTCCGTATTATGTCCACGGCGATTGTCTATGAATGACTTCATGTTGGCACAAGCCTTGAGGGCCTACTTTGAAAATCGAAGTTCGAAGTTACGTTAGCTCTATCTCTTTCTCTCGAGTCCCGAATGACGAAGGGATTACGTTAGCTCCATCCCTGTCACGCCGTATTCCGCGGTACTTGTCTTTTCACTCTAATCACCTACGCATATGATAAATTTTCCTCTCAAGTATATCTCAATATGAAAGTGAATAAAAACTTTAATATCATTGTGTTTTTTTTTACCTCGTAAATACACCTATCTTGACTTTACCATACGATGGTAATAGTTATAGCGTGATGTTAGACGATTTATGATGCCTTATTTCATAGTAATTTAAATTAAGTTACCAAATTTATAACCGAATACTGAATCGATTACATTTCCTTTACAAACAGAGTCGATTATCGAAAAAAAAAACTTGTGCGTCTCGGGACGCCCGACAGAAATGATAACTTTAAACTAATCTAAGTTGAACTATACCCTCCCATAAGAAGTTATCACTTCAAAAAGTTCAAAATGGCGGCCATTTTTTTTAAATCTGATTACGGGTTCGCATTTGTAGTCCCAAGGGACCCTCAGATATCGATTTTCAAGACAATCGAACCAGTACCTAACAAAAATGTTCAAAATGGCGGCCACTTTTTTTATCCGAGTACAAGTTTGCATTTGTAGGCCCGACGGATCTTCAGATATCGATTTTCAAGACAATCGAACCAGTAAAAAAAAAGTTCAAAATGGCGGCCACTTTTTTTAAATCTGATTACGGGTTCGAATTTGTAGTCCCAAGGGGCCGTCAGATATCGATTTTCAAGACAATAGAACCAGGAAATAACTTTTCACGCCACTGCCCGGAAATGTGGCGAAAGGTGGTCTGTTCTTGGTCCCCAAAACGATCAATAGTTGTACATTGAGTGAGCAGGCAGGCCAACTATGAATTTAAACTGACCAAAAATCTTAACATTGTTGGTCTGTTCCATTGAGCAAGTCGACCATTGACATCGGTCCGCGGATCACTGATTCGACCAATCAGAACACGACTTGTGCTGCATACGAAATTAAATTGGCAATGAGAAGTTGTTTTATTTTTAATAATATTCATTCCTTCATGGATAGGCAAAGGAATCAGATTCCATACAGCCATATATGTCTGTTTTTAATTATCTGAAATATAGTTCTGGCACGGTCAGAGTCGTCAGTTTAAAAAACTCCTTTGAATGACTGGCCACTAAGAACGGTATCGTTAAAAAAAAGTAAAAATTTGCGTGAGAGCGTACATTTTTTAGATTGTTGTAAATTTATTTTTCACGCCACTGCTCGGAAATGTGGCGAAAGATGATCTGTTTTTGGTCCCCAAAACCATCAATAGTTGCACATTGAATGAGCAGGCCAACTATGAATTTAAACTAACCAAAAATGTAACATTGTTGGTCTGTTCCAATGAGCAAGTCGACCAATCCCATCGGTCCGCTGATCACTGATTCGACCAATCAGAACACGACTTGTGCTGCATATGAAATTAAATTGGCCAATGAGAAGTCGTTTTATTTTTTAATAATATTCATCCCTTCACGGATAGGCAAAGGAAACAGATTCCATACAGCCATATTATGTCTGTTTTTAATTATCTGAAATATAGTTCTGGCTCGGTCAAAGTCGTCAGTTTAAAAAACGCCTTTGAATGAATGGCCACTAAGAACGGTATCGTTAAAAAAAAGTAAAAAGTAGCAGGAGAGCGTAACAAATTTAGTGTGTTGTAAATTTATTATAAGAATTGATTTTTATTTCCTCACAGTAGTCGTGAAAAGCACTGTGTTAAGCCTCGGCCGAAAGTGCAATAGATGGACTCGTACTTTCGAGGGTGTAACGTATAAACGTTTCGTAATCAAGGTTACAATTATAAAATAACATAAAAGGTTATTTAAAATTCTATTTGTATTCTTAATAACAAATTATAAACCTTATTTGCGACACTTACCTAACAACAAAATAAAATAATAATCTATATTAAACTAGGTTGATTGTACATCGCTACTTGTTACTAGTATCCGCGGCGTACTGTACTCGACTCGCATCGCCTTTGTTTAAATTGAACCGGTCGGGCCTTCCTCCTGTCCCCGCGCCGCGCTGCCGCTCTCGCCCTAGCGCTCGCGCAGCCAGCCAGACAAATTCCGATACGCGTCGGCCCTCGAACTAACTCGTCCATCTATTGCTTACTTTTTAACCTCTGCAACAATGTACTATTTCTACTCTTGCAATTTTATCTGTCATTTATATAGTCACGAACACTAATATAAGAACATACATAATATGTCCGCAGAATAATCCGTAGAAAAGTCTATCTAGTCTATTCCCCAAAACAGCACTTGTGCTTTTTTGAGCTAAAACGACACGGCTAGCTGCCACCAAGCTGCCACAGACTACTATTAAACCTACAACAATGACATTTTCGTTTAAAAATAATAGGTGCGACATAGTAAAAAAACTGAATAATACAATTCAATAAAATCACATATTTAAACAAAATTAATCTAAATTTAATAAAATCGGAACATAAATAATTAGTTAATTTACCGCTTTTAAGTTAATTTGCCATTTTATTTCGGTTATGAACGCAAAATGTTTAAGAAAAAGAAAAACTATTTGAGACACTTTTAAAAACGCTGTAAACGCCGTGTAGTCTATAACATTTTAAGAAGTAAAATAAAACTTGGGAGAACTTTGTACGAGTATTTGGGTGTTTCGAGTAGGTTTCCCTCGTCAAAACATAAGTTAAAAAAAAACTATGCAGTTATTTTATTTTCAATATAATCAACTGGCAAGTGGAGATCAATTAAAAACAAAATTAACCATAGACATTGTTTTGGTAATAATTGTAATTTTCATGTTTCTCGCTCATTTACTGTTTCTTTAATTTTACATTTTATTTAAAATCTAGTCGTAGAAAAAGTATTGTATGCAACGGTGTATAACTAAGTCAATTAAAAATAAACAAAAAACCCGACTGCAATAAAAAAAACAACTGAAAAGCGAAAAACAAGCTATATAATCTATAGAAAAATGTAAGAGAATGTACTTAGTGTTATTTATAACAATTTAAATTTAACTTGAATATTGGTAAAGGTGTTCCAGGCACAAGCTAGTCCAAATGTTATTTTTTTTCAAGAAATAGGTTTTTAAATTCATTGCTTGACCCCGCCTGTAATACCTTTACCAATATTGAAGTTAAATTTAAATTGTTATAAATATCAATAAGTACATGCTGTTACAATTTTCTATAGATTATATATAGCTAGTTTTTCGCTTTTCAGTTGTTTTTTTTTATTGCAGTCGGGTTTTTTTTTTATTTTTAATAATTTAATTTATTTAACTCTTTTTAGTTTTTATTAATAAAATAGTGGTTTAATTAATTATTAATAAGCAATATATGAGCTCTGGAGCTTAAATTTTTAATGTCGCGAAGCTACAAGTGATTTCGCTTGTAATTTGAAGCGATACTCTCTTTCTAGCGAAAGGAGTTTATTACTTAACATTTACGTATTTTTGACTTTCCTTTCAAAATAGTAGTATAAAAGTGTTATAATGTATATTTGGAATGGGCTATTTAATAGCTTTCATTTGATACCCAAATTGTTATAATAAAATAAAATAAATATTCCCCCTCCATATTTTTTTCCGCGGACGCCATATTGAAATATTATATACCCTATGTCACCTTGGCAATTAAGACGAATCGAATGACACCTCGTATTGTAAAATCCGACAAGCCGTTTAGGCTGCTGAGCGTGCCCAGAAAGAGACATACATACATACATACATACATACATACATACATACTTACATATATACGCTCGAAAAACATAACCCTCCTTCTGACGTAGTCGGGTAAAAAAAATATAGATACTCGCTAAGCTGAAAGCGGGCCGTTTTACAGGTAACGGGTATCAAAGGTGGAAAAAAACCATGCTAACTTACGTCAAAGTAGGAAGGCTGGTTTTTACATTTATGTCATATATAATATTGTTATAAACAAACATATACAGTTGCCAGACACTTCCTGTGGGCCATAACTTTTGACAGACACTTTAAAAGTCATAAAAAATGGGGGAACTTACGTCATTTTGGGAAGGCTGAATTTTACACTTAAAATTGGATGTTTCAGTGAAAGTTTGAAATTATTTTGCAGTTAGGTTTATTCCGAAATATTGCAATGACATATTTGTTTCGTTTTAAGTCTGCAAATGTCTATTATGATGGCTGACTGACTAGTGTTGGCCAAATTACGACCACAGCGAGAAGTAATGTATTAAAATGATTTTAATTTCGGGGCGGAGCAATGGAAAAAATGAGTGGCTCATGTAATTATTGAAGAAAACAACATGAAAAACTTATACGGCATCACTGACAGGGCTACGGATTGTGTACCGGAACCTTTAATAATTGATATTGATGACACGTCTTCCTCAATCGGTTCTAGTCATTCTGATTAAAAAATACATTTTAAGCGATATTAATCTTAGTCTACTTTTTTCATCACTATTAAACTCATCAAGCCAAAGATAATATCAATATGGCACTTTTTTTACATCGTTCACAAGTTCTATCGATGGCGACTTTAGAGTGACACATCTTTGAAATGCACTAATGTAGACAAACAAGCACATGGCTCTGAGGCTTCTGAGACCTATAGACTTTGCTTTCTTAAGACTACAAATAGACTAAAAATAACTTAACTCACAGTCAAAAAATTAAAACCCATTATCCTTTCAAAATCATAAGAAAACTGGTGGGTCGACTCACCGCCTGCTGCGCCACTATAGTGAGGTAGGCGTCGTGCGGCGGGTGCCGCGCGGGGCGCCGCAAGAACATGACGGCGTTAGAAGCGTCCAGGTTGGGCTCGTAGCGCTGCCAGAGGATCGCGCCCGACAGGTTGTCCATGCCGAATATCTGCGGATGGGATCACATAACGATAATCATATGTATACCACGAGACAAAGATTGTAATTCGAGGCCGTATTAATAAACTGATCTCGACTCTCTCGGCCGAGTTGAATTTGAGATACGGCCAGCTTAATTGGACAGTTCAGTTCGCTGCTTAGCTCACCTTCCCGGCGCGAGTGAGCAGCACGATTATCTTGTGTAGGTTGAAGTAGTCGCGCACGAGCCGGCCGGCCGGGTCCTCGGTGCGCTCGCCCTGCAGCCCGCCCAGCAGCGTCCGCAGCTGCTGGTACTGCGTATGCAGCCGCCGCGTGAACGCGCCCCAGATCGAGCCTGGGGGGAGGTGGTGGTATAGGTGGGTCCGGAAACACCCAACATTTCCGATTTTTTTTATTCCGAATATTCATTTGTCCGAATTTTAATTTTTCCGAAAGGTATGTTATATTGCTGGAACTATTCTGCCCTCCTAAGCAAAAATGCAATAACTAAATACAAGAGCCAAAGCAGATTCAACTCTCTTCTGTTTGTAACTAGGTTGCAATTTCTATAGATGTTTTGTCTGAGATATCGCCATTATGCTTAGTAGGGCAGTATTTTCGTTTAAACTTATAATATAATTACCATACATAGGTTAGGTTAGGTTCGATTATTAATAATGATTGGCGACCAGTACCAATTTTTCGACGAAAGTATAACAAGATTAACAAGGATATGACTATAATTATATTTCGTGCACAATTTATATGCTAAACATGTATTTATTATAGAGGTTTTAACATTTGTTAAACGATGAAATACCTATCGGTTTACAACGACGCACCTTTTTCATCTGTTGATGTAGAAATGTCTCTTTTTATAAATGGATCCTCAATGTTAAAAGGAATCGATTGACAATATCAAACACAGAAAAAAAACATAATTTACTATAGGTAACAAAATTAAATTCAGTGAGTTTTTAACAACACAGACTTATCCATATTAGTCATTACGTTTGACGTTCAAGTGAGATAAAATGCTACCGGACGCCGATCATTAATTATTGAGCAATATCAAAAACTAAAAGCTTCTATCAAAACACTGCATTGGGAATTATAAAAATTCGGGATTCTGATCAATTCGGAATTATGACTCTTCGGAGTTATGTAGTTTAACCAGATGGGTCCATAATGGCTCCCATAAAAAAAATTAGGCCAAATGTATTGTTATTCATAATCATCGCAAGTCATAAAGTGTTTTTACTGAAACGGTTTTCATTTCAGAGGTTTTATAAAACAAACGTAACCTAACCTAACCTCCTTTACCAGCTATTTCAAATATTGATTGATGATTATAAATAACAATACATTTGGACTGCATTTTTTTATGTGAAACAAAGCGCTCCCGGTATAGACTGCAAAACCGTCAACATGTAGTGTTCGGGTTCGGAGTGAGATTGGCAACATGATCCTACTATTAACCCTACTATAATCGTGCCGTTTTAAGAGGCCCTATTTGACAGTTGTCAAATCGGTTCAAATGTGGTTGAAGCTTGTTTGAGGTTATATTTTGTACTGCGTTTAGGACAGTGCGACTTTCCATTATTAAGCAGATAAGAAGTCAATCCTGATACAATGCACAACTATGAAGTTTCTAAATATTGGTAATGTTGACAGCAGTAAATGTTGTTATTCCTATTCCTTCACACGCAACAAGTAAGTTTATCATTGTTTTATTGTCGTCAACATAATCAATATTCAGAAACTTTATAGTTGTGTAAGTGTCAGGATTGAATTTTTATCTGCCTTGTACTATAGAGGACACTTGCGACTTCGTACGCGTAGAACTAGATTTCCGCTACTCCTCTATTTCTTCGCGTTAGGTGTCCATTTACGAAAAATACTTTTTCTCAAAAAAAATCGGAAATGTTGACATTACTATCTACATAATGAGCAGTGATCGAATCTAGGATGCAATTTGGGGTGAACGACCTCAAATGTTATGCTTAACATGGATGTGACTCAAGATTTCCCGGGATTTTGGGAAATGGGTTATTGTTAATAATTAATAACTTTTGTCGAGGGTTAACCTAATAAACAAATAAAAATAATAAAATTACCATAAAAGACAAGACGTGCAAGTTACGTTCAGTTCTGCTATGCAGTACTGTATTTTTTTTTAGTTATTACATATTTTGTTAATTTTATAGTGTAAACTACTTAAAATTACGAGTTATTTACCTTTTTATAAAGGTAGGTAACAAAAAGATTCGCGGGATTGTAAGTCATATTCATATCCATGTTAAAATAACGGACTTAAATTGCATCCTAGATCCGATCACTGATAATGAGACGCGAAGTAGATAGTTTACTGACAGTACTCAAATTTAAAAAAAAACATTGCGTGCTCGCTACACAAGCCCGCAATGTTGCATACAAATTCCATTACTATCTAGCTTGTAACTTTTTAAAAAGTGAAAAAGCCCATAATAAAATGATGGCACAAGTCTTATACATCCAAATTTTATTCGAAACATAACTTTTTTATCTGTGTCTGGAATACGTTATGTTTTTTTAAAAACAAAGCTTGCGTTTCTCCTTGTCATAAACAAAAAAGCGGTAAAGAGTGATGGTTTTTTCACATGAAGTTTCTGTTTGTATGCAATTTAAAAAATGAGTTCAAGCGATGAAGATTTTACTCCAACACAATTTTTTTCTGCCGATTTTTGAGAAAAGCACTATATTTGCCTCGGCAGGAACAGCAATTGCGGGCTTCGTATTTTTAAACCAATACTCGGCCCGCAATTGCCTACTTCCATGCCTAGGCAATAATGTACTATGCAATAATGCACCAAAGAATATTCCCTCGAAATTACAATACTCTAGGTTTAGCGGTATAGGTTGTGTAAGTATAAGGTATCGGTCATTCAGTGAGTCAGTCAGTCACGGAACAGTATTACATGTGTCGATAGATAACTGGTGCTTAATGTTGTGGTTGCTACTTGGGAATACTTTAGCTTCATCTGTCACCATAATACGTATAACTATTTTGCCAAGTTATAAAATTTATAGAGACACTTATACAAGGGTTACGTCGTGCAAAAAGTAAAGTGAACAAACCTTTTTTTCGAATGGAAATACAAGCCACACAAAGGAAAATCGTAGGCAATTGAAATTGGAAATCTAGTATTGTCAACCAATGACCATCATAGGTCATGTTTATAGCTGTGGATAAAACATCTGTCACTTTCTGACCAGTTTGCAAGAGCGATGATGGAAGCTTAATCCACCGCGATAAAGACGACCATAAAACGGGCCCAGGTGATATCGCTGCATTAGTTAAAATAAAAAGTTGTTGTGGAAATAATTAAAAATGTTACTTGAGAAACCTTATGGAACACATATTTCGGAAATGTTGGCAAACAACTGTGTAGGAATATGTTTGTGTTCATACCGCGGGCTTCAAGCCATAGGTAATGATACTAATGATGTATATATAGTACATCTTATTCTTATATATAGACATACGCTTGAAGATGCATATGTGGCCCTATGACTTGAAGCGAGCTATATTCACGACCTACTGATTAGATTTACACGTGAATACAGAAACAACTTCATGCGCGATCGTCCCACGGGAAAGGGGCATCTAGGTGTAGCGGGGGAGGGCTGTGTGGCAGTGCAGGGAACCGCGCACAACTGGTTCCTCATACTAGTAGCTGCCTCAGCTCCCCCAGCGTCTGTCACCTCGGGACCATAGTGAAAATAAAAGTAGATCATCTTCAAACTAAGGCACATTGCGCGGCTTGCATGTGTGCGTGCCTCAATCGTAGGCGCTGCGAGCCACCATAGAGGCCCTCCGTCCACTAGGATCCATTGATAGGATCCATTAAAGGGGTCAAGTGGACTTTTTGCACATCCAAATCCATTAACCCGTAGTATGCTTTAGGCATGGATCATTGCT
Source organism: Acleris literana (assembly GCA_946894065.1). Taxonomy (NCBI): domain Eukaryota; kingdom Metazoa; phylum Arthropoda; class Insecta; order Lepidoptera; family Tortricidae; genus Acleris; species Acleris literana. The sequence goes on from OX335669.1 coordinate 19,231,388, forward strand.
CAAAATTTGGATATCTTTTGGTACTTTTTTAAGCTTCATTTTATGGACTATAACATAATCAGAAGAGACTAGAACTTGGTACTTTTTTGACCTCCCGCATACGAGGGGTTAATGGAGTAGAGTGGACTTTAATGTACACTTAAATCCGTTTGGAGTGGTTTATACTTTTTAATACGCTGGGGTCCATCAATGGATTTAAATATACAATGAAGTCTAAAAAGATCCATTAATGTATTCTATTGAACTTTTTATAAACCGGGATCCATCATTGGATACTAAATGTGTGAAAAATGTCCACGCGTATCATCAATTTATGGAATCAAGTGTATTAAAAGTTTAATAAAAGTGTAATTAAGAGTGCAACAGAATCCATTGATGGATTCCAGAGTAATAAAAAGTGTAAACGAATCCAAATGGATTTAAATATACAATAAAGCCCAGTCTACTCCATTAATGGATTAGAATGTACAATAAGTCCAATTGACCCCTTTAATGGATCCTGTCAATGGATCTTAGTGGACGGACGGAGGGCATAGAGGTAATATGTACCAGAAAGTCCTAAAGAGCTGAAGATAACCTACTTTTCTATAGATACTATGTAACGTCCCGCACGTTCACGCAAGATCTCATTCGACTATTATAGGTACACATAAAACGATAGGTTATTTCTCTAAAGAAATTAAGCCCTGCACGCCGGACTTTCAAATAGTTAGGTAGTGTCTTATACATATATTAAATAACAAAAAAACACTTTAACCATGCTCGTCTAAAAGCAGGTAATTGTTAATCACTTCGACACTACAGCTCTCGTCCGTTGGAGGTTTCTTCAGACTTCTATCTAAAGATGTGAGATTAACACATTTCTACCCACGACTAGGAATACTTACTATACTTCTTGGTAGCTAGAAAACAAAGATTACTTATAAGTAAATTTTGAAAATAAAATGCCAAAACACGAATGAGAAAAAGGTAAGAACCGCATTTTCCAGTATCGGCATGCCATTCGTGTCGGGCCAAAGTTCTGTTTCTTACTGTTATTTTTTAATAAAAAGCTCAATTAATGTACATTTTGAAGAACAAATAATCATTCTATCTATACAGTCGCCGCAATTTCCGAGACGATCTTTTAACGTTCACAGCCGGGATCGATGAAATTACGCATGATTTTTCTGTAAATGTCACTTTCGAAAACGCTTAAAAGTTAGTCTTTGTGTACCAAGGAACTTTTTTTGTTTAATATTATTAAACTTTCTATCTCTGTGTATGTTTAAAGACCAAAATTATATTTCTCAAAAAGACTCAATTCCAGCTTATGAAGCAAGAGATTTGGTGTGTTTTCGTATTGCTGCAAATTCATGTGAAATCGTAAAGTCGATTTAATGAGACATCAAGATTGACCGGTGTACAAGCGGATCTTTAGCTGTTTGAAATATATTTGTATCAGAATTTAAAACTAAAAGTCTTATCAATATGTCCCGCAAATTTGAACTCTCTACAAGAACCCTTAACACTAACTAAACAAATTTTACAACACAGACTTATCCTAATTACCTCCAACCCTGCATCGTGGCTGGCTCAAACGTCCCCATTACACCAGCCGCATTGCCCCGCTGCTGGATTGCAATTGAAACCTGCTGAATCAGCCAGGACCCGGACCGAGGATCCCCCCCTCTGTCACGTAGACGACGGCCCAACTCCTTAAAAAGCTCCTTGGCTACCAAACCCCAAGGTCCCCTAGTCTCCACCGCGACAAACAAAATCGTACATCGCGGCTCCAAGACAGAGGACTTAGAGTGCTTCATCTTCACGGCGGTCCCCGCCGCGGACCCAGTCAACGGACATAGTATTCTTCAACCCTACTCAACCCATGTAAAGGGTGACCCAAAATTTACGCAAGATTTGAATTGGTCTCCTTTTGTACGTAAAAGTACTAGCCACTAAAAAAATAAAACAAATAGACAGCTGCCAGTTTAGGGTTATTAAAAATGGAGCACTACAAGAGAGAACAACGCATTTTTATTGATGAACAATATTTCAAAAATAATGGAAGGTTGGCTGCGACAGTTCGCAAATTTCGAGCAAAATCATCTTCAGAGATGAAACTCATTTTCACCTTGAGGGCTTCGTTAATCGTCAAAATTGCCGCATTTGGAATTCAGAAAACCCTCTCGCGACTGTCGAAAAACAAATGCATCAGCAACGTGTCACTGTTTGGTGCGGATTTTGGGCTGAAGACTTCATTGGACCATACTTCTTGGAAAATGAGACTGGTCAGGCAATCACTGTTAATGGTGCTCGATGTTGAGACATGATAGTCGAGTTTTTTTTATCAAAGTTGAACGGTATTGATGTGGACGTAATGTGGTACCAACAAGACGGTGCAACATGCCATACAGCCCGTGAAACAATGCAATTACTGATGAGACATTTCCTAGCAGTGTACTGTCTCGTTTTGGTGATCACATTTGGCCCCCTAGGTCATGTGAGGTAACACCATTAGATTTCTTTCTGTGGTGTTATTTGAAGTCAAAGCTCTGTGCCAATAAGCCCACAACCATAATAACGCATTAAAGGAGCCTCCTCCTCGCTCGCTCAACGCTGCATTCACGAAATCCAGCCACATTTGTGCAAAATGGTCATAGAAAATTTCATTAAAATAATTCGTATGTGCCAGCAAAGCCGTGATGGACATTTGCTCGATGTGCTATTTCATACGTAACCCTATCCTATTTAGTTCATATTTAAATAAAAAAATACAGTATAAACAAAATAATGTTTTTTCTATTTCATTCAAATCTTGCGTAAATTTTGGGATACCCTTTAGTATTTAGTGTTTTGATTAATATACAGATTTATGAAAAATTCCTTTAATTTATTTTTTAAATTGTAATAAATCTCAATAACAGAACTTATGACCCGACTACATAGGTACTAAGAAACGATATTTCTGAGAGTAATAATGAGATAGACAATAGAAAACACGGTTAAAAAAAAAGTTTTAAATTTCATTTTTACAAGCTTTTTTAACTGCTTCTATTTGTATGCGTTGTCCGCTTCAAAATTTGGACCACATATGTAGACCCGATGACAATGCAACTAATGTAATATTAGTGTGGCCTCCGCTATACTTAACGTAGACCCACCTAGTTGGGACTCATTAGTTTGGTAATGATAAGCAGATAATGAGTTTGTAAACATCCATTGGTGGTAAAATTATACTGAGTGCGTTAGGGTAGTTCGCCACGTACCTTCCTTGTGGTCGAACTCTGACTCGATGGCGGCGTCGAGGTCCGACACGGGAAGGTCGACGAACTGCACGCCCACCACGTCGGCTAGCGCCTCTTCCCGGGTCCATAGCACGCGGCCTGAAGACACATGATATAAAATATACTATTGCTACTTAAGACCGATGCGATGGCCGATGACTTGAGAAAAGAACAAAAAAACTGCAAAATTCGTAAAACGGATGGTGTCATTCGAACTAGACGACCAATAAATACTGCTATAGGTTCCGAGTCCGTTGCAACTCACTACAAAAAATGTTTAGAGGCACGTTTGAGGTAATATTTTATGCTTCCAAACCTTTTCCGGTCGACCTCCCTTATATCCATCTACAATCGTACATCGATCCTCGCGAGCCTCGGAGCTGCGCGGAGTACTACGACAGACGGGCATGCGTACCGCCCTGCTGCACCAGCTTGACGGAGCCGTCCCGGGCCGCGAGCAGCAGGCGGCAGGCGAGGTGGTCGCGGGCGCCGCGCGCGCACAGCGCCGCCGCCAGCGCGGGCGCGGCGCCCTGCGCGCGCGCCTCCGAGCTGCGCAGCTCCGCCAGCTCCGCGCCCGCCAGCCCGTGCGCGACCGTCGACAGGCCCTGGGGACGGACGACTATACAGGAGCGTCCGTACACACGGCACCGAGCTATATGGAAAACTTTACGGTATCTGGCGCACAGTACACTGCCCGATGTACGCTTTGACTAAATTGGCCACATGTGGGCTCTTTTACACGTGTCACGGTGTTATACTATACTAGCGCTTCAAAAAAATTCAAAATTCAAAAAATTCAAAATTCAAAATATTTATTCAGTAAATTGGGAAATCATTAATACGCTTCTGCTCAAAATCCTCATTAAAAACTAATTGAGAGCGGGTGAGCCGATGTTTCGTATATTACTCAACCCGGGCGAAATCGGTGCGGGCCGCTGGTTACTTTCGAATAGAAATTGGACTTTTTACGAGTCACATTAGACATTATACTAATGAGAACTTACCTTAACTTTATCACTCCACACTTGCAACACAAAAGGTCCAGAAGCACCTTCAATAACCCCCACGCTGGCTGTAGGGTGCGCAACCTTCACATCCAAAACTTCAAAATCATTACTCTTGATCAGAACTATCTTGGAGTCATCTAGCACGAAGCCAGGCTTTACACTGTTGCCATCGAGCGGTCTGGCCTTTACGTCGGGCGAGGAGTTGATGTCAACGTATTTCGATAGTGGCTTGCTGATGATTTGGATGGCATTGGAGGTGACATCGAGGGAGATAATCAGTTTGCTGCCCATGTTGCCTGATATGCAGGAGTAATAAGGCGCGGAGAGGACGCAGCTGTTGAGAGAAATTATGTGGCTAGATTTAAAAGCTTACATATTGATCAAAATAAATAACTGTTCTTATTACCAAAATGATGTTATTCTAAGTATTAGGTTCATTAATTAACTACTGTATTGATATTTAATAATGATGATGATACCAAAATAAAAGTCATATTGAATACAGTGTTGAAGTAACATCTGCCTGATACCTGACACATAAATAAGTTTAATACGAAATATAAGGATGAATTTTCTACTGATAAGTCTCTTTAATGGGTTTAGTGGAAGACACGCCACCAACAGAGTACAAGTATTCTTACTCTTTACTAGTCCAAAGTGCAGGCAGTTTGGAAGTGGATCCTCTATTCTGTCCGGTGAGCAGGTTATACATGGACACCTCTATGTGGGCCCCAAATACCGGTAGCATGTGCACTAGCATGTTGTTCTGGACCCACCACTCGGAGAAGCGAGCATGTTCCTCGTTCTGCAGGAGGAGCGACCATTCCCACAGAAGGATGCCTGTAAAGAATAGAGTATTCTTCAAGTAGGTTTATTTAGGCATATTGAGGAGAAAGTTTTATTGCTACATATAAAGAGTGAGTATAGGTTTGGTATTTGGTAGAAAATCACTAGTTATAATTGCTAGATATTTATTATATGATAAGATATTTAGTTTACATTTTATTATACTTATAATATGGGCCCGACTTAAACAGGGTACAGCCTGTACCTTTGGCAATCAGCTATTAACAAAAATATTCTGTAGTTGTGTGTTGTATGATTTATTGTAATTCATACACAGATAGCCCAATTCGGCATATAAACAGAAATAAAATGTAAATAGTTGCTGTCTTAACATTTTCAGTAATAAGGCGTCCTTGAAGCCTTCTAAAACTCAGAAGTTTACACATGCAGCTCAAACAACCCGGGACCATTTTATATAGAAATCAGAGCGCTCGGCATTTAATGAGTTAAGCTGGGTAGCTGTCTGTAGGGGTCACAAAACCGAAGGAATATTAGAAAACCGGTTTTACGGTTTTGAATCTGTGGCCGAACCGGTGTTCCGGTTTTTTCGGTGATTTCGATTATTTTTAATATTTTTATGTAAATTTACGCCTATAGTTCCTGTTTATTTTAGATATAGATACAAAGTAATAAATTGCTAATTCTTCTGACATATTTTGAATAGATATTTGGGTATATTTGTCTACAATTGTATGATTGTTTTTTGTTAATTAGCAATCAGTCAATCAATTTGAAAACTGTATTAAAATAAAACAATGAAATCTTTCATAAATACATAAATACATTAAATCACACCTGTCCCCATTACACCAGCCGCATTGCCCCGCTGCTGGATTGAAATAGAAACCTGCTGAACCAGCCACGACCCGGAACGAGGATCCCCCCCTCTTTCACGCAGACGACGGCCCAACTCCTTAAAAAGCTCCTTGGCTACCAAACCCCAAGGTCCCGATGTCTCCACCGTGACAAGGACAAAATCGTACATCGAGGCTCCAAGACAGAGTACTTAGAGTGCTTCCTCTTCACGGCGGTCCCCGCCGCGGACCCAGTCACACTGATAGTATTCTTCAACCCTACCCTACCCTAGTAGTATTTAGTGTTTTGATTAATATACAGATTTATGAAAAAGTCCTGTAATTTATTTTTTAAATTGTAATAAATCTCAATAACAGAACTTATGATCCGACTAGGTACTAGGCCGGCTTTACACTGAAACTTACGACTTACGTATGTAGGGACGCAGCTATCTGTTAGAATGACAAAAAATATCTCTATCTACTTCTAACCCCCTGCGTCCCTACTTACGTAAGTCGTAAGTTTCAGTGTAAAGGCCGCCCTAAGAAACGATTTTTAAGTTCCTGTTTATTATAGATATAGATACAAAGTAATAAATTGCTAAATCTTCTGACATATTTTGAATAGATATTTGGGTATATTTGTCGACAAATTGTAGGATTGTTTTTTGTTAATTAGCAATCAGTGAATCAATTTGAAAACTGCATTAAAATAAAACAATGAAAACTTTCATACATTATATCACACCTGTTTCCCAGAGGGGTAGGTAGAGACCACTTCTTTCCACCTGCTACGCTACCTCCTACCTTGACAAATCTCTTTCGCTTCTTCCACATTCATACAAGAAGCAGGTAATAAAATATTACAGAAAACAAACTGCCATTCTGACAATAAATTAAAAAGTTATAATAAAAAAGACTACTTTTGCGCAAAATCTAAAATATTATTTTAAAATCATTACAATAATAACGAAACTTGTAACTTGTAAATAAATAAAGTAACCAAAACAAAAATACTGATAAATCACTTGTATTGAAGTTTTATTAAAACCCCTTTTTATCTTTGGTTGATTGGTAATGCGATCGTAACATGGAGATGATATCCAATATATCATCACTCAGCGAGGTTCTCAAGTAACTGCACAGCTACCCGACTGATGCAAAGACTCTTTTAAAAGATGCAGATGCAGATGCACTTTAGCTTAAGATGCATTCTAGTTAAGCAAATCAAGTATGGGCGAGTGTCGTAATGAACAAATGTGTAAAACTTGCAGTTTTGTAACACTGAAAAAATCAGTTCTGCTTAATTTTAAAACCAGTTTTGGCAAATGATGGTAAAACCAGTTTGACCTGTTATTTTGATTTGGGTGAAACCAGTTTTGTGACCCCTAGCTGTCTGGTTTGCCCTCCAGTGATGTTTTAATACCCAGCTATAGTATGTTGAAAAATTCAAAAAAAATTATTCATTTACCAGAGTCGGAATCCCATCCTCGTACGATGTAGGGGTTTTCTCCCGTCACCGTCACCACTTTGTCGCTGACATGGAGCAGCTGAATGTTGCCTGTGGAGGCAGACTCGAACACGTGGCGCCATACTACTTGACCTAGACACAAAAACGGTTAATAAGATAATTTAATATTGTTGGTATACAAGATGGAGCTCAGGGCAAGAATATCAATTTAGCAGTTTTTATACCCTGTTGCTAAGGTATAAAACTCAAAATTATATTTATGAACAAGTTGTGTTTTTAAGATATTAATTAATTTGTTCCTTATCCACGATACCATTGTATTCAAAACCAAAATGCTCTTGAGAGTGCGCGGATACCTTATTTTCCAAAGGTGTGGAAGAATGAATAGTTGATTACAGTGCCATCTAGTAAAATATGCTGGCATTATTTACAAATTCTACTGCTGCACAACCATAGCCTAACCAAATTACTTGCTCTCAAAAATATAGATGGCAGTGTCCGCTAGCTGCATATCCATTAAAAAATATTATTTGCCGTGAAGCTGCGCATGTTTGTGAAGGACTCGCGGTTATGTCGTAAGTATTTCACGTTTATTTGGGGGTTATACATAAAATTGATCAGGAATGTGTACTTTCTACGATTATGTGTATTATTTTCCAGTGACCTAGTGTGATGTTTAAAACAATCTTGTAGAATCTTGTAGGATTTTTTACCGATTTCATAAGTTTAACCTCAATTATAGTCACTAATCATGTATATTTTTATACTTCTATACAAAGTATTCGAAAAAGTGAACATTCATGTATGCCTCAGTATTTTTTTCTTTATTATAACTTTTGTAGTTTAGAAGATACAGGCGTTTTTGTTAGAAAGTTGTGGATGCGCAGCACGGGGCGCGTGTCACTAAAAAACCCGGACGGTTGAGGGCATATTGGTCTCACGGGCCGGACTGTCAAGTGGTTATCATCATTTCATAAGATAAATTGTAACCTCTGGAATATGAGTCAGTAACCTTCAGCAAGGACGCCATTGACACTGACAACCAAGGGATTATTGATTGACTAAATATTCATAATTTCAAAGGTTAAATAAAAATTATACCTCCACATGGCAATTAAGCACATAAAAAAATAGACAGTGTTGATGTAAAAATGTAATGAGACACTGCTGGCCCTATACCAAATATATATTTTGTATATTTGATCAAACCATGAGAATATAGATAGAGGAAAACATAACATATTATGTAGTAGTTTCTGAATATATCTTACTTCATTTGCAATACTTAATTAATATTTGTGTTTATAGAGGAAAACCAAACTATACCAGACAAAGTTAGCAAAAAATATTTCAAAAGGTTTAGGTGTGGTTAGACTTCTTATTTGATAAAATATAATTAATTTTTCATCATAACTTACATTACAAATTTTGCAACTCACTGAACTTTTACCTGTAGTTAACGCGGAACGAACAAAAAACTATATTTTATTGAACGTATAGCGGATACAGCCAATAAATATAAATTGATGTACAAACCAGTCTTCAAATTCAAAGCGGCCAATACATTCTCCTCCGTAGCGACAATTATCTTCTTCGCTGTCGAAACTGTATCGAATTGAGAAAATTTAATTCTCCCCACGTACGTCTGACGCCTGGAAACAATTTAAATATTAATAAATCACTTACTTGGTGTTCTAGGATGACATACAAATATCATAACCTATAACTATAGTTACCAGTCGAATTTGCCTATTTGGTCCTCGTAAATACATTCAGATAAATTAATTAAACTAAGTAATACAATAAACCAGTTTATACTGTTTAAAGATCTTAATAAACCCAGAAAATTGGGTTTCAAGCGAATTGACAGCACCCCCATTTCGGCCTGAATGACTGCAAATCGATGTTGCTATCTCATTACGTTAATTACTACTGTCAAACTTTCAATCACTATTTTAAAATTTTCTAATAATAGTTTACAGCTTATTTTGTGGTTTGTATTGACGGACATACTTCGAATGCAATCGTTTATTTAAGGTGTATTAGGGGTAATTATTAAAACGTTTTTTTTTATTTACTAAATGGTAAGTTTCATGCTTTCACTTTCACTGCAAAGTGAATTATACTATGTGTTAATAAAGCTAGCAACCCTAAAGCTAACGTTTCGTTACACGCAGTGATAACGTTATGGATTATATTTTGCCTATATTATTGCCTATCTAAACCATAGAGGTAGTAAAACATTTTTCCTTCATCTTTGATCTAAACAAAAAAACTAAATAATCACAATAATTTTTAATTTTTAGTTTGATATTTTCAAAAATGTACATAATTTAATTTATAAAAATGTACAACATCATAACCTTATAAATAACTACTATTATTTATTTGGGTTCTTATGAAACAAACAAACATACAGATGTAAAATTGCAGTCTCAGTTTACCATGAGGTCTCGTCACAGATTCTGAGGGTATGTTTTGCAGGCCTTGCTTCGCCGCCGATATAACATAATCTTTCAAAATATTTTATACAAATACAAGATGTGTAAAGAAATTATTGTAAATTATTTGGCTGGACAAGTTGCATTGTACAAACTTTAACGACGACGTCAGAGTTCAAAAACTATGTAAGTACCTATAATCGACCAAGAAAATTAAATCCACTTTTGAATCATACCTACAAATACAGACAAAAAGTGGTAAAGTTGTTCGACTACACTAGGAACGTCTTGAAATAATCTGCTGTCCTGCCTATGTGAAGTCAAGATCAGAGGCCCTACTTTGAAAATCGAAGTTCGAAGTTACGTTAGCTCCATCCCTGTTACTCGTCATTCGAGACTAAATCGAGAGAAAGGGATGAAGCTATCGTAACTTCGAACTTCGAATTTCAAAGTAGGGCCTCAGATTTATCAAGTGCAAACAATAATTACCTACCCTCCACAAAATAAAACATTGAACAGATCGTTCCAATCGATCCGTCCCAAGCCGCTAATGGAAAGTCGAGCTTTCTCTAGATCATCCAGGTGCATGCAACCTATTACAACATCAATACCAACATAACAGTGCAGGCGGACAAAATAAGAATGAATCGTATCCTATACTAATTTTCACACTGACGCCTGGCAATAGCGCAACTCTCGACAGCAAAACCAATGTTGTGCGATGCCAGATTCGGTGCCACCAACCGGCATTTGTATGTTAATTTCGAACCGCAAACGTGTCACCGGCAAGAAATGTGTTAAAGGGTGACTGGGTGACTACGCTATAGCGGGTAAAGAACTGCATTCGTGGGACCGTAGGGTAACTACGCTGCTATCGAGCGAGGCGGGAAAACTGCATTGCGTCAAGGAAATAATAGGGTGGCCATGCGAACTTTTTTAGGAATATACCTAGTTACTTATGTAAAACGTTGTTTAGTAAACTTAAAGGTTCAGTTAAATCTTGAATCTAGATTAAAGGTCACTTGAACAAAAAGTTCTAGTTTTAGTATGTATGTATGTAAACTCTTTATTGTACAAAAAAAACCACAGAAATTCAAATACAATATTTACAGAAAAGGAATGTACAAAGGCGAACTTAGTTTTAGTCATACCTTTTGGTAGAGACGTCCTATTTCTTAGAAACGGCCAGTTGTCGATGGGTTTTCAGATGCTTTTGGTTTGTACGCTCTGATGGGACAACCTAAACTCGCCGGTTAATAAAACGTCCGTCGATTTGTAAAGGGAGTTTAGAGAATCACCTACCTGAGCTTTAGCCTAAATCTATATTTATCTTTTCGCGGGTGGCGTTAAAAAGTGAAGTTGGCTTTCTACACCGAAATATATTACTTATTTAAAGAGATGTCTGAGGACTTGAATTCTTATTGCGGAAGTCCAAGTTATTCTCATGCGACACTTGTCAACGTTGACATTGAATTAATACAGCAAGCATCATCAAGTTCGGTCACTTGACCTTTTCGCTGCGTTGGTACGTCAAGCTGTCACAGCCTCAACAATTGACTTTTTAATACTTCAATACCCAGCAGGGCAGTAATGGAACATTATTGCTCAGAGCAGTAAATAGCAATTTTTGGGCGCCTAAATAAAATTCATAACTCTAACGTTAGCGATTTTGGAGAAGTGAAGAAGCTTGAGGGAATAATTTAAGATTTATAAGTAATTTGCTATCTTCGCAATCAATTTCACTCTACGTACTTCCATTTTAAATTCAGTTACTTCCAGGAATTCCTTTGAGAATGTATTGGCAACATTTTAATTCGTTGATTATAGTTATACGATTTTTAATTTTATATGCCGTCTTACAACTTTTACCATAAAGTTATGGTTTACTTACTATTTATTTCTGCTTCAGTTTCTATTTTTTTTTTCGATTAAGGGATCTCTAAAAACCTTTTGTTTGTAAGACTAGTGAATTAAGGGGAATAAAATTTACTGGACATTTAGCATCTGGACTAATTCGGAATATGAGCTTAGTACCTCGGAATAAGCCAATTGATACCTATCAATTTGCTAAAAGTACAGAGAATAACCGAAGGCCGTAAATCACAATTAGGCCTCTTTCTGTATTATTAATGTTTAGCATTTAGGGTAAATACTCGTTGTATAGACATAATTTTAAACCCAAAGCAGTTAATTGACCTTATCTTATGATTATAAACTTAAAACTTTGCCAAATATTTGGCTTGCCAAGTTTAAAGCCAACAATTTTCATCATAAAACCCTCGCAAACATTTTTATGAAAAGACCAACTGGGGTCATGGCGGTGAAAAAGGGTACAAGTCGACTTAACTCGTAATAAAAAAAGGTGTATACATGAACAGAGTATACTAGACCCTTTTTCACTTGATCTTCAAAAGACTTATACCCTTTTTCACTAGGACCCCATTGTAAATGGCATTTTTAAAATGCACCTTTGGTCACTGCAGACAGATGGCGACCTCTCACATACATTACCGAACCATTAAAAACTTGCCGTTAATTAAGGTTTTACTGCTTAGTGATAAGGTTTGAAATCGTTTCATCCAAAGCCACTTGCTAAGTTCTCTTTAGCGTTCAAGTGACGTATATAGGCACCGCTCTTTTACAAGCATGTAAGTTTCAATTTCGCTTAATTTGATGTACATGTGTGAACAACGGAACTCCTTTAGGGCTTCTATTTGGTCTCGGGAAGTACTTATTGATTACTCCCTCGCACCTCGTAGTGTGCGTGCAGTGTTCCTGTAATTATAATATATGCCTCGAAAAGTTTAAAAATAGAACGCTGCAAAATGGCGCAGCCTTCGCGTGCAGTCATTCATTGGTCGTTTAAAACTAGTTAATACCTACGTATAAGTTTTGTAAAAGTTATACTAAGTATACGTATAGGTACAAATTAGAAACATAACTAAAAGCTAACGTTATGTAGGTGACAGGTAAAAAATAATTAACAAGTAGGTCAAATGAAATCTATTTCAGTATAACCTCAAAATCTCTGGAAACAATATTTCGTTAATTAACTATAAGTGCATTAACAGCCTGCGCCTCTATTCAAGACGGTAAAAACAATATCGTATTTGATCTGTTATCGAATTGTCAACGTTTTGACAGTAATGGCGGCTGACGTCATAACAATACCATAACAGGAAAACTACGATATCGTTTATACCGCCTGGAATAGAGGCGCTGATCGTATTGTTATGACGTCAGCCGCCACTACTGTCAAGCAATAAAAGAGCCATTTATTAAATACTTACTTGAAATTTATTTGTTAATTACGCAAAATAACAGTTACTGCACTCTATTAAAAAACATATATAGATGATACTAACAAATTCTCATTTAAAATAAGCAAAATTTATAGCAATTTATTAATTCTAATAACAAATTAAGTCATTCTTAACAACTGCTTTAAATATAAGGTAGCGTATTGTATTTTAATTAATAAGAATTTGAATAATAATCAAAATAACAAATAATATCTCTTATCAAAAATAGTATGGATAAATTCTATACTTACCGAGATTAAAAATACTTAGCCTTCAATCGAAAATTAAAAAACCTTAACTGTTGGCGTTAATCGTCCTTTTTATGATTATTTTTTCTTCGTTTTTTTGGGCTCGGCTTCTGCATAATGCAATTCCTGAATAAAATAACTAAACTAAATATGAAGTAGAAATCTTAATAACTTTTTGAGCCAGTTATTATGAAAAAGCCAGCTCTTTCAAATCCCCTTAGCCCGGCTCTTTCATGACTTTGGCTTTAAAATAATATAATCTTAAAAACAAAAACAATATCAACGCTTCATAAATTCAGCTTTTATGTAGTTGCAAGCCCAAATACATGCACATACCCAATGCACAATCCATATACCTGTGTTTGTTTACAATAAAATACAAAAAATCAAAGTAATTGAAGCACAATACTTACTTGGGTTGGGTAAACCCACCAGTGAATGAACACTTAAGCATTTTTTCAACTTTGAAAAATCATTACTTTGTATTTATCAATAATTTTAATGGTTTCAAGTAATTTAATCAATCATCATTTAATAAGCAAGAAAGTAATTTCTTCGATTTTTTATTACGTTTAAAGTATTTGAGTTATAGGAGAATTTATAAAAATGTACCCAAAAACCCAGTAAATTAACAAAAAATCTAATGAATGAACATAATGTTTACCGAGTAAATGAACATAAAACTAATAAGAGCATTTATCTTTTTTTGTCACAAATTTTCAAACCAAAAACAAAAATATTGTTAAATATAAAGTTTTTTAATGAAATTTGATAGAATATTTAATAAATTTTTAGATTTTGTGCAAGTAACCGCTTTTTAATAGGTTTTATTGTGAAAATATCACAAAATATTTAGGGAAGGTAGTATATGGGTTCTTATTGTGTTACTTCTTTTTTGGTCAATATCATAAAACATTGCACATTATTATACTTCAATGAATATATTATATAAAAATATAAAATAAATTTAATGTAATTAAGTGAAAAAAATGCGTTTAATCATATATTTTTTACTGTTTATTTTTTTGTGTTACCTTGACCGCAAAGTATACTTAAAGTTTAGTTTAAATGTTGAGTAAGCATATCTGATTAAGATTTTGTATCTTAAATTGTAATTGCTTAATCATTTGTTTTATCGGTAGCCGGTTTATTTATTTTTATAGAATAAAATAAAACGAAAATAACGTCAGTGAAAATGTTGGGACAGTAACAAAGAAGGACATTGGTAACAAATGAGGAATTGTAAGGCTATGTGTATCATGTACCTCAAAATTAGATTAATAGTTTTTATAAATACTAGAGGTGAAATTATTAAATAAAATATGTAATTTTTCTCTCTAGATTTTTCTTTTTTTGCCACTTTTACATTTTGCAGTGTCCCATGATTTTGCATTTATAAAAGTAATAGTTCGTGTAAAATAAAGAGTATATTGTATTTTTTACTCATAGCTCGTTTTATTAGCTGACGAAAGATACTAAAATAATACAATAAAAGCTTCAACTTCATTTAAAATTTAATAAACTACAAAACAACAAAATTTTCGTAGTATGAAAAACCGAATGTCCCATTCTAAAATCCGTTACTTTAAATTGAAATATTTTCATGATTGTCCAGGAACCTATATAATGTTTTGATTGTAATCTGTGCCTAGTAATACCTATTACAATTCATTGTGTATTGAATTTGTTGATTTAGCACCAGTAATATGTTGGAAATTAATTTTTTACTCGTGTCCCAGAAAAAAAAAATGTAATTTCCTATTGTGTTACCCATTTTACTAGATTAAATAAAATAAAAACTACTAAAACTGGTATTAGTTGCGTCGGACAACACTAACAGATGTCAAATTCTCACGCGGCAATGTTTTGTGCGGTCGGTTGTAATATAAAAACTTCGAGAGAGCACGTGCTGGTTCCTGTGACTGATATTGGTTCCTATGTGTTAGTGATCTTACAAGATAATTTTAATCATTTACTTATATTCAGTTACTCTTTAGGATAGTTAATATTATTATGTACAGTTTGGTATATAATCATATAACATTTTGCTTTAAAACAAGCGTAGATATTTTTAAAAAACATTGAACATGCGTTGTGTTACTTCCTATTGTGTAACTTTCGCGAGGTAACATATGAAAGGAAAGCTAGGTTACACAAGAGGAAAATTGTAAACGCTAGATTTTATTGTCACAAGCTAGGTCTGCAGCTGAAAAGATGAGGCGCTATAGAGAGCGGCTAAAATAAAAAAAAAACAGAAAAAATAGAAGAAAAACAATAATCTAGACAGAAAAAATATTCTTTTTATTTAATAATTTCACCTCTAGTATTTATAAAAAATATTAACCTAATTTTGAGGTACATGATACACATAGCCTTACAATTCCTCCTTTGTTACCAATGTCCTTCTTTGTTACTGTCCCAACATTTTCACTGACGTTATTTTCGTTTTATTTCATTTATATTCTATAAAAATAAATAAACCGGCTACCGATAAAACAAATGATTAAGCAATTACAATTTAAAATACAAAATCTTAATCAGATATGCTTATTTAACATTTAAACTAAACTTATTAAACTAAGTATACTTTGCGGTCAAGATGACACAAAAACAAAACAGTACGAATTTTTCAAAAATAATATATAATTGAACGTATTTTTTTCACTTAATTACATTGAATTTATTTTATATTTTTATATAATTCATTCATTCAACGTGCAATTTTTTATGATATTGACCAAAAAAAGAAGTAACACAATAAGAACCCATATTCTACCTTCACTCAATATTTTGTGATATTTTCACAATAAAACCTATTAAAAAGCGGTTACTTGCAAAAAATCTAAATATCTATTAAATATTCTATCAAATTTCATTTAAAAAAAATATATCTTACTTTTTTTTCGGTCAACTTTGAAAATTAGTGGCAAAAAAAGAGAAATGCTCTTAAAATAATTAATTTAAGAATAAGAATTTTTTATTAACAAGCCACATTTAGGAACTAAAACTTATAAAATTGGCAAAAACAACTTCGTCGTTACGTTGTTCATACATAGGATTACAAGGTATCTAGTAAATGAACAAAGCGAAATTTCTATAGTCCATTCACGAGATTTTTATGCCTATGAATGAACACTAGTGTTCCAATACTGGCTCAAAGAATCAGAATCGTTTTCTATGCAGAATCTCAAAAAACAACCTTAAAACGATTACGTTAACATTTAAATTTAGAAGAAAATCAAAATTGAGCTACCACCAGTAAATGAACACACTGTTCATTTATTGGTTTTAGAACATTTGATAAGCCAGTAATGGAACACCTAAAAATGACGACTTTATACATCAAATAAGCACTTCTAATGTTACTCCATATACAGGGTTGGGCAGATTAAGTATCCTAGTTTAAAATAGCCATAAAATTAAAAGAAAACTTCAAATTTCAATACTGAACATGTTATTATATAAAGCATACTCTATTATTTACAAAATTAATTCATTAGCTCAAATCGCTCTCCTTTAGCTAGTATAACTTTAAGCATTCTACTATAAATTGAATTGCACGCGGCACGCACTACCTTATCGGGTATGTTATCCCATATCTTAATCCGTCAAATTTCTTCGACACCAGTCGTTTAGCCTTGTGAGATGGCTGAGATCGAACCCCATACCATGACAGCTGAGGCACTTTGAAACCGTTGTATGGCTAATTTGACCACTAGAATATAACCATAAATACGATCGTTTTGTTGATTGTGACTGTCTTGCAATTGGAAAATCTTTTCATCGGAAAAAATAATTTCATCGCTCTCATGCCAAGCTAGCAAGTCCCTACATTTTTTTACCCTAGTTTTTTTCTGGGCATCTGTTAATCCGTGTTTTTTTTTGTTTTCTGTATGCCTTCAATCCAAGATCTTATCTTAATATACGACTCATTGATCGTTGGGATATTTTCAAATCTTTAGCGAGTTTACTTGCACTTTGGGCTGGATTTCGCCTAATACGCTCACGAACATTTTTAATTATATTTTTGACGCGAACAGACGGTTTTTCACCAGGTTTAAGCCTGATTCGTGAAGATCCCGTTTCTTTGAATCGCGTAATGGTCCGCGATATGCACCTTACAATGATATCTAAATGTTTTACCTTCTTAAATATCTCGCACGGTCGGAATTTTTGCTTGTATAAATTAACAACCAGCTGGCGTTGCACGTCCATAGTTTAAAACAATATAAAAACAAAAGATATCAAGCTGATGTCTAGAAATCATAAATACGAATAAACTCTCAATTAAAAATAACATTATAATGTGAAAAAAAGTTCCGTTATATTGAAGTAAAATGCCGATACAAAACTAGGACACTTAATCTGCCCAACCCTGTATGCACTGTTCTTACCTGGGATCTAATTTCCCCATACAAAACATCACAAACAGAAACACGTTAACTTTAAACGCCGGCTATGTTGAAATTGGTAGAATATAAATTTATCTAGTGTTGCCATTGCATAGGAAACCGAGTTGCTAATAAGAAAAAAATACGACAAGTGGTAAAAATGGCTATATTTCTTATTTTAGGCGAAAAATGTGATTTTGTTCATTCACTGGTGGGTTTACCCTTGTTAGTGCCAAAAACTTACAAGCCGCTTCACGCCAATATGGGTCGCTCGTTCAAAAAAAATATTAAATAGTTAAGGGCTTTAATTAAAACAAAACTTAATTGATTTCTTTGTGTAGGTAACGAAAGTTACCCATATAATAATTTGCACATAATTAAAGGCTTATTGAAAACAAAATCACGATCGCATCCTTGTGTAACGAAAGTTAGTCATACAAACTATATGGGTAACTTTCGTTACACAAAGGAATCAATTAAGTTTTGTTTTTATAAAAGCCCTCAACTATGAACCTAATTTTTTTTGAAGACGACCCATACAATCGATAGTTTTTCAGATTTGCCAAAAACTGAGCCAGGAAGCAAAAATGTTTCACATTATAAGTATTCGCACAAATTGACACCTGGATTCACAGGTAACGCGTAGCAACCTTATTAGGGAGGTACTGGTTCTTAGAAGTTGCATTCTTGCATAAAACGCACGCGCGCCGTCCAAGGTGCACCACATCTAAAATAGAATTTTGTATATTTGAGTTTAACTTGTGCTGAGACGTTCCCAGCTGTTGAACTTGGCGGCATTGAATTTATTTAGTTTATCTCCCGAAGGCGCTAAAATTCAATATTAAACCTTATCAAGTGGAATTAAAACAGTTTACAAGTTGGTTAGAGAATTTAACTATAGCGCTCGCACTTGTCTGACTGCCCTTATGGTTGTTTTGTAGTGAAGTACTGGAATGCTTGTTGGCGAGTCTTGAAAGTCTTACCCGTTTTCTACTTACTCTGTCGGGCAGGACTTACGCCAGGGGAAGCTAATTACCGAATACACTACACCGACGTTATTTATAATTAGGTTTGTTCGGGATGGTTAATTTGACCAAGAGTATCCCTGAGCATGGTTTAATATCTTTTGAAATAATAAATTTGAAGAAATAAATTTTCTCTTCTGGGTTGTAAAGAGCACCCCTTCACTTTTTACATTTGTATAAGAATATGAAGTTTTCACTGGAGAGGCGCGTCATTTTAGATTAGATAAGCTCTTCGTACTTTATTTTGATGTGATCAATTAATTTACCTACTTTTTCTGCAAGTAAGTACCTAAGCAGCTTGGATATTTTATATGTGAGTCTTCCCTCGTAACGACAAACTTCTAACGTCAAACTTCTTTACAACTTTAAATAAATACCTTATGTTTCGATTTAATTAACGACATTTTTGCAGCAAGCGTTTCAAGGCTGCCGGCGGCAAAAGCCGTTAAGAAAGCTCTGCAATAATATATATGCCTATCAGAGTGATAAAGCGTCTCTCTATACCCACGCATATACTAGTTAAAAAACGCGTTATATTCATGTAGTAAGTCACGCCCTTTTTTCCCTTACAGCGGCACCGACCCTTTTTTGCCTCGCATTTCTACCCCGATGTTTGGGTCTGGTATTTACTCCTGTACAAAAAATGTATGGGTCCTTACTGAGAACGATATACAATACACAATATTATGTACTTAACACAGGTACTCATTTCCAAATCAATCGGAAGGAAAGCTGATCCGATCGGAAAGCCAGACGGCCTCGCACCCGGCGACCGGCCATATGGCTGAAGACCGGGCCTATACAAACCAAAGAGCTTCGCCAAGCGCGATGCGCAGTAGTTATTTTTAAGCAAATAAAAAATTTCTTGTGAGGAAAATTAATCCACCACGACATTATAACAATTATACATTATTGTAGAGGCCCAGAAACGACACATAGCTGGACGAGTATGACTTACAAAGTTTAACAACGCATGATATTTTTTACTTCATATTCATTGTTTTATATATTGCTAGGTATTATCTTTGCCATAAGCATTAAAAAAAAAGACTAACGGTGGTTTGTGTGGAGTTTCTTCACAGCGGTGGTCTTCTCTTGGGAAGCGCCGGTATAGGTATTTTTGATGTGTAAAAGTGACCGCGTGCGGCCTACTTACAAAACATTTGGCGTAATTTCTTAGCAAATGCATTTTATTAATAATACAGGCTATTTTAAGTTTAACTGAATATATTTCTTTCTTTACCAATGGAACATACTCGTACGTAATATTCGACCGATATTTTTCTCTTCGTGATGCGAGCTGCTTGGGCGATTATAGGTACTTTATTCTATGATGAAAATTATTTTCTGATCTAAAAAAGTGATTGTTAAAACCGTCCTGTTACTAGTAAAGGTTTTATATTTCAAGAACATTTCCATTAGATGGAGCCACCTAGAGAAAACGGTTTGATCAAATACTTACTAACACCTTGGACGGGGGCGGGTCCAAATCAACGTCAGTTTGCGACCGGTCGCCAGGCGATATGGGTCCGTCACTATGTCATTCTACTTGTCCGGTAGTTGGCATGGCTAACGCCCGAGGGTGGAGCTCACAGTTGCGCTGATACCCTAGGCAAGACTGGTTATGTTCCTTCCCGATGTTGCTGCCTGTCAACTACTCGGTTTCCCCGGAGTAAAATGAGTAGAACCAAAACAACAGTCGAACTCCTGATAGTCCTATATTCAGCCTTCCATGCTTCCTATATTTCCTATCTAATGAGCTGCAAGAGATGTCGTGGCATGTCGCAGCGGGTCTCCTATCCAACAGTAAAGGATGGGTAGCGGTAAAATGCCACCCGCGTGTTTGTGCGGTGCGCGGGTACCCGTACGGGTGGAGAACGAGATCCTGGTAGGTTGAGTTTGAGGTGGGTCGGAGTCGTTATCCTCTGATAACAACACGCCAATTTGGCTCGGGATTCATCTCACACGGGAGGTTCTGGCCTAGCCAGTCAGAATCAATCGGCTGTCGCGTGTACAGTAGTCTGGCCGCAGGCGAGTTTTCTGGGGTGTTGAGGTCGGTAGCCGGCGGTGTACGGCCCCGAGTCGCTGTGGTAGGTGACGGAGGGCTTGACACCGTGCGGGCTCACTCGACAGCTCACTTTGGGATGCTATATCCGGCTCGTATCCCTGATGCGTCAAAGTATCCCCAGTCGGAGGGCTCCAACGAGGGTGGGGAGCGAGTTGGATGAATTTTTAGTTGTCATTTATGGATCACAATAAACCTAAATCGACGAACCACCGAACCCTCCGCAAGGAGTGAGGCAAAGGCGCATAACGCAAAGACGGACTGTGAGGTGAGACGCCGACCTGTCGCAGACAGGGACGAGGGATCCGGTAACAGTGGAGTACGCGGGCCCGAAGGGGCAGATAGGGTGCTTCACGACAGTAAGGGCAACCGCCAAAGTGTCGCCGAACACCCTAAAGGCATGAGCCGACATTTCCCCTCGGGCCTGCAGGAAGGATGCGCTGGCCTCCCTGCCAAGGGATCGACCGGCGTAGGTGCTGGAAGAGCTGACGGTGTAGCGGAGGCAGGTTGCGGTAAGAAGGACCTCCCTATTCCTCTGAATCCAGCCTCCCCGAAACCACCCGCCGGAAGGAAGGGAGTGTGAAGAAAGGGAGCAGGAGGCAGGGGAAGAGGGAAGCACAGGCTGCGGCACTTCAGCGTCGGGATGCCGGCCCACCCAGGGACGACACCGCTGAAGAGAGAATAGCAGTTAGGACACAGAAGAGGCCGTTGGTATCACCAAAAACCAGTGGTGACTCCAAAAGGACGAGGGTAGGGCCGTATGCGGAGGCACTTTCTAGCGTCAAGGTAGCAGTGATACCAACGACCTTCCCAGCCAAAGAGATCCTGGGGTGTCATATGGCGGCCATTCGGGGGGTGGTAATCCAGCGCCTCCTGATCATCCCTAAGCCGCTCCCGGACATCAACTTCGGGAAAATTGTGGGAGGCGCCCTGCACATCAGTTGCGATGACAAGGCGTCTTCCCCGTGACTCAGCTCCCTCATAAGTGAGGGAGATATTGCGGGGATGAGCCTCAAGGTCGTGGATGCCAAGGATCTTCCAAAACCAGTGAAGATGGCCTGGAAGACGAAGATCATTGGCATCCCCGACGCAAAGGTAGTGTTCCAGCTGCTCCAACGCTTCAACGAGCAGCTGAACACTGACCAATGGAAGGTGGTCGACACCTCGGAGATGGCGGCTGGCACCCGGCGCATCATACTGATGGATCGGGAGTCAGCGGACGTAATCCGGGAGGCCGGCTACATTCTTAAATCGGGGATCGACGTCATCACCTTTAAGCTCTTGGAAGATGCCTAGAAGAGGGGTGCTGGCGTCGATCCTATTGAGGCTCCCCGCGCAGTCGTGGCTACTGAGGTGGTGGTGGGCGAGGAGTAGGACAGGGCGGATGAGGTGGACGGGGCGGGAGTGGATGAAGGGCCGCGTGGTTGTCGGGAGCCGTCACCGGAATCGGTGGCCCTCTTGGGAACCCCTTTTCGCCCATGTCCGAGGACTGCGAGTCACCGACGGAGGCTGCTGACCTCATCAAGCCTAAGTCTCCACAATAGGAAAACAAGCCATGGAAGGCATAAGGTGCGGACAAATTAATCTGCAACATAATGAGGCAGCCACATTCCTTCTGGCTAGGCAGCTGAAGAATGATAAATTCGATGTAGCCCTGATTCAAGAGCCATACCTTTACAAGGGCGAGATCAGGGGACTAAATGGCACGGAGAAGTTATCCACTACCTCTGCCCCGAGAATAATATGAGGACTTGTGTATGTGTCAAAAATGGCATAAATGCCATGCCTTAAAATGCTTACTGTTCCAGGGATCTTACCACTATTAAGATCCAGGAGAAGAGGTTAGGCAAGACTATCATCATCTCGTCTGGCTACCTCCCATACGAAGCGACAGACCCCATCACACCCCAACTCCGGAGTCTTGTCGCAACTGGCAGTCAGGTGAACACCGACCTGATCATCGGTTACGACGCCAATGCACACCACGTCATCTGGGGTAGCTCGGATGTCAACAAGCGGGGAGAGAAGTTACTGGATTTTCTGGTGAGCTCTTCTTTACAATTACTAAACAAAGGGAACAGCCCAACTTTCGTCAATGCTAGGTGTGGAGAGTAATTGACATAACGGTGGCGTCTAACCACATTTACTCTTGGCATGTTTCCAATGAAGTCTCACTTTCAGATCATAGATATATATGCTTTAGGTACAGGACCGACATACCAGTTGAAACTGTGCGTAAAAGAAATCCTAGGAATACTGATTGGTCATCCTTTAAACGTGACCTAAAGGTGGAACTAGGGGATCCAAAGGGAAAGGAATTTGAAGCGGTCAAAACCCTGGTGGAACCAGTGAAACTAGGGCGATCTTCAATGACGCGAAGGCGACAAATGACTTCAGCAATTACGCTCACAAGCGCACCGAGTATAATAAAGCTGTAAGAAAAGCAAAAAGGAGTGCGTGGCGTAACCACTGCTACCAAATAGGCTCGATACCAGAAGGTATGAGGCTCACAAAACACAGACAGCAAGATAAGGTGGGCATTATCCACTTTCCAACCGTACAAAGCAACGGGCCCGGATGAGATATACCCAATCCTACTACAAGAGGGCGCAAATGTAATTGTCCCGCATTTAAGCAGGCTGTACAGAGCGTGCTTGGCCTTCGGGCACGTTCCACATGTCTGGAGCCTTGTTAAAGTGATTTACCTGCCAAAACCAGGTAAGGCAGATTACAGTGATGCCAAATCATACAGGCCTATAAATTTATCATCATTATTTCTAAAAACACTAGAGAAGCTGGTAGACAGGCACATAAGAGATGGACCTCTAAGGCGGTATCCACTGCACAAAATGCAATGCGCGTATCAACCGGGCAAATCCACAGATACTGCGATTCATTTGGTAGTGAATAAAGCTGAAAATGCTCTCGAGAACAAAGAGATCTGTCTCGCGGCATTTCTCGATCTGGAAGGAGCATTCGAAAGAACTACGTCCGAAGCCATAAGCACATCGGCTCCTTGGCACGGCATTGAACCAACCATATGTACATGGAGAGGCAACATTCTAAACAGTAGGCTAATAAAGTCAAGTCTTTTGAGCGACGTCCTATTCGCCACTACGACAAAAGGATGTCCCCAGGGGGGGTTCTCTCACCAACCCTGTGGAGTCTGGTGGTAAACTCTCTTTTAGAGGAACTCAACACTGGCTCACTACACACTGTTGGGTATGCAGATGATCTCGTGATACCTATTAACGGGAAGTTTCCGGAAACAGTATCGGAAATCATGGGAAAAGCTCTGGAAAAGGTGGAAAGCTGGTGCATTAGCCATCAACTTTCCATCAATCCCAGCAAAACGGTAGTAATTCCATTTACTAAGAAACGGGACCTCAAACATGTGAAACAGCTAAAGCTGTTTGGCGAGGTACTACAACTGTCAGGTGAGGTAAAATATCTAGGTATCATACTAGAAAAAGAACTCACCTGGAAAAAACAAAGTAGACAACACAATAACGAAAGCGCTGAGAGTGTTTGGAATGTGCAGATCAGCATATGGTAAGACATGGGGCCTTAACCCTAAAGTACTGAAGTGGATCTATACCATGATGGTAAGACCCATAATTATGTACGGTTGCTTGGCCTGATGGCCAAGAACAACATAAGGACATGCAAGGACTCGCTAACTAAGGTGCAGAGGGTGGCCTGCATGGCTATAACCGGGCATTCAGAACGACGCCGACGGTGGCAATGGAGGTCCTACTAAACCTCCCACCGCTGCACATCGCCATTCAGTCTGAGGCGTGCAAGTCACTGTAGAGGTTGAAAGAGACTGGCCTGTTGAACGACGCAGCGCGTAGAACCAGACACTAAAATGGCACACAATGTTGCTCCAGACAGAATACTGACGATGGGCTGCGATAAAATGCAGTCTAAGTATGTATTCCGAAGGAACTTCAATGTCCACATTCCGACAAGGGAGGAATGGAAGGATGGGTTTCACCTGTCAGAGGTAGAAAACGCGATATGGTATACGGATGGATCAAAAATGAGCTCCAGTACGGGGGCGGGTATCCACGCCAAAGACTATAACAGTAGCATAAGTATGGGCAACTACGACACGGTCTTCCAGGCGGAGTTGTATGCGATAATTGCCTGCACACAGGAGAATATTGATAGGCCTCCACAGGAGAGAACTATCTAAGCGATAGCCAAGCGGCACTTAAGGCTCTGACAGCGCCTAAAGTAGACTCGAAATTAGTCTACAATGGAATCCAAGCCTTAAACAAGCTTGGTAGGCACAACAAAGTGAAACTGATGTGGATTCCAGGACACGAAGGCTTTCCCGGAAATGAAGCCGCGGACGAGCTGGCAAGGGAAGGGTCCATGGGCGCTTACGTCGGACCTGAACCATTTGTGGCACCATCACCGGGCACCATAAAAGCAGCCCTGAACAATAACGCCCAAGTAAATCACCTAAAAGAGTGGAAAACTACGGTAGGCTTAGGGCATGCGAAGCTCTTCATAGATGGAGTTGACCAGAGCTGGACCAATAAACTTTGGAAACTCAGCAGAAGACAAATCCATTATATTATCGGAGTGTTTACCGGGAACTTCGGGGTTAACATCTCCTAGAAAAGATGGGCCTTTATGACAACACTGATTGTAGAATGTGCGGCAAAGGGGTGAATCTGATGCCCTCGCCAGAGTAAGAATGGAAATCCTCGGTTGTGATTTCAAGGCACTCCATTTCACTCCACTATCCGCTTTCTGGAAGGGGTGGAGGCTGCATTGGGTCTGTGATTGGGTTAAGCGCTGAAAGAGTGGTAATTACACAAAAGATCCCATAGGGTCGAAGTATATCCGTAAGGATCCCGCCAATAAGATAAGAAAAGATACTAACACCTTTCGCGCGCCTTTGACAATATTACACATTGAAACATTTACGTCACCCTTTAATTTGCTTTAATATTATCTCTAAAGCCCAGTATTTGTTTGCTGAACAACAGTTGATCAACATTGGTGATGAGGAACAAAAATGTTCTCGCTCGCCGGGCGAAAACTTGTCAACATGCAGTGATCAACTCTGCAACTTCAGTTGCGAGCAACAAATGTTTACTTACCATGAATAAGCGAACAGACAGTGGAAGCGACTTCATTTCATACTATGTAAAGATATCTTACTTAATATTATAAATGCGAAAGTTTGGATATTGTAACTCAATCACGCCAGAACGGCTGAACGGATCTGGGTGAAATTTGGCACAGATATAGATTATAGTCTGGAATAGCACATAGGCTACTTTTTATTCCGGAACTAGGAAATAGCGATAAACGACTAAAATCGCGCGCAAAAGCTGGTTAACCAATTTATAGTCGAGCTCGTTAACGAAGGTTCAATTGTACACTAGCGCTATAACAAGCTGCACAGTAGCCGGATAAAAGATTTTTATAACGGCCTGGGCTCCATTAATAAGAGGTACAGTGGTTCTATAAGCTGCTACAGATCTCTTGTAGTGCCAAAACGCCCTCAGTCGTTGGATATCATATTCGCAAAACATGATATTCTGAAAAATATCATAAAAGCAAAACATCATATTCGCAAAACATGATATTCGCAAAACATCATAATAGCAAAACATCACATTAGCAAAAAATAACTATTATTAAGACATGAATTAGACATTGTCGACGGAGCTCCGCTGCCGCGGAGCTCCTATTTCTGGGTGGTTTGGCCCTCCTGGCCTGCTGTACATCTAACATAACCTAAACCTACCTACGATTTTATAACAAAACCGGACTATTTGTAAATATCATGTTTTGCGAATATCGTGTTTTGCTAGTATGATGTTATGCGTATATGATGTTTTGCGAATGTGATGCTATGCGTATATTATGTTTTGCTAGTATGATATTTTGCGAATATGATCTTCTTGGGTATAACGGCGTTATACTATCTTCACCTTATTCTTTCGCTCCTGTTTCATTATATTAAATCTCAACGCTTTAAATGAGTGATATAGTAGGTTTCCTGTGGTGTGAACTAAATATATTTTATTAAAATGAATCAAACGTACAGTGTAAAGTGTCAAGGAAACAATGTGGAGGATTATCTGATTTGGTAACTAAAATAACTTAACAGGTAAGTTTTTTTTTTTTATTAAAGATCCAAATAAAACATTTATCGCAGAGTTTCTAATTTGAAAGACTACAAAAGTGACAGAGGCTTATGAGTAGTCAGTGAGTTCGGAGTAAAGAGCTACTATTGAATGTAGGTTCTATAAAGAACCGCTAGGTCAAGTTTTGATCAAGTGTCAAATAATGCCATTTGGGCTGACATGTTGTTGTTGTTGTTGTTGTTGTTGTGTACCAGCGGGTCTTTACAAAACCGGGTCTTATATTATTTCTTAATAACTTAATTCCAATTATTTACAACTATGACAATCAAAAAATGTAATCCAAGTTAATACATGATATAAAGAACTTTTTTACACGTCTTATTGATTTAGGGTTGGAGAGATATAAATCTTGTATTGTAGAGATATGTAAGGAAGCACAAACTTGCCCGTCTTGGTTAAGTTTCTTAATTTACTACAGCGACGTTTTTCATGTAATTTTGAAATGTTGTTAAATTCTTCTTTAAGTACGGACAGTTTAATTATGCTCTGCACGGGCACCACACTGCAATACTGAAATAGCTGAGAGTAGTCGCTCCTGTTGTGATCTCTCACTTTCCTAGGCACAATTGTCTTAAATAACTTTAATTGCAAATAGTAAGTTTTACATTGATTTATTTTATGTGTACGTGAAATATCAATGCGAGTACTAGTTTTCTGTCAATATATATGTATATTATCGTTAAATATTCAGTTTTTAATGCAAAAAATATATTAATATGTTTGTTATGAAGTTATATTTCAACGTAAATAAGACTTTAAAGGTTACAAATAGTTTCATTAGGGTCACAGGTAAGAAATGGTGACTTTAATTACTAGTTTACTCATAAATACGATCTTCAAAATGTTGTTAGTAATAACCTTAAAAAAGTACTTTTATCAAAACTGTAATGGCTTCTCAATCAAGCAGCTCTCAGAGTTGGTTACATCTGTTCTACATGCTTGAGCCGTACAAAGGCTGCTGTAGACTTCTAGGTTTTACAGTTGTGGTATAGGAGTGCTGTACAACTGTTTTGGTTGCATATCAACTTTTCGTGCGTAATATTAAGAACTCAAAGTTGCATAATGGTCTTTGAGACATTCCTTTATATAACTATTTTAAGGGTCCGTCATAGAATATTGCAAACGTCTGAAAGTCAATTCAATGTATATCTCTAATATAACGCTTTGAACTCTAGTATTGAGTTATGTTCCTCCATTATAGATGTATAGTTACAGGAGCGCCAGTAAATACTATTAGAATAGTTAAGGTGCTATAACACTATTCTGTAACCCTTACGGCTATATAAAATGTTTTGAATGATTCCTGAAACCACTATTTGCCATACAGTAGCCATATAATTCTCAGCTATAGCGCTCAAAGCTCTATTCTAGAGCTACACAACTTTTTTATAGATTAGTAATACAACGGCCGTATAACACTATTCTGTAACCCCTACGGCTGTATAAAATGTTTCGAATGATTCCTTAAACCACTATTTGCCGTACAGTAGCCATATAATTCTCACCTATATTGCCCACGGCGCTATTCTAGAGCTACACAACTTTTTTATAGATTAGTAATACAACAGCCGTATAATACTATTCTGTAATCCCTACGGCTGTATAAAATGTTTCGAATGATTCCGTAAACCACTATTTGCCGTACAGAAGCCATATAATTCTCACCTATAGCGCTCAAGGCGCTAATCTAGAGCTACAAAACTCTTTTATAGGCTAGTAATACAACAGCCGTAAAAAAATCTGTTAAAGAACCTCATTACAAAATGCCTCAGTACGCTCTTGAGCGCTATAAAAGCAACTTATAACTCCTTTTAAACCCCTTTACCTGCTAAAGTACTCTTTTACAAATCACGGTGGTATAAAGACTTCATTAACTCAATTATACATCTTACAGCTTTCTAGTGGTGCTCTCGTTTGCTCTTTTAGCACCACGATTAATTTTGTTGCTACTCAACGGCTACTGTACCACCTAGCTGTTAAAGGGTTTTTATATATGCTACTGTATATCTTAAAGGAAATTCTACAGCACTTGAACGACTCCTATACAACTACCGGGCTGTACAACGGCTGTATAAGCAGCTTGTGTGCTAGTTGGGAATGGTTGACCGTCGGGACGTCGATGAAATAAAATGAAATGAAAAACCACTCGTCAATGGATGGCCACGAGCATCGCCCTATCACCGCATTGACCAAAGGAATGCGACATTAGCTACGTGTCTTAACCTTTGTCGAACATCACTGTCGAACCCACAGCACATCTTTCGACGGGAATGAATGGTTGGTGAGAACCCGGTTAAGTTGACGCACGGAAACGCAATTACTTTACAATGTACCTATGCTATGTAGGTAGTAAGTAGATTTAAACAGGCTTTCAACTTAAATAATTGTCTGCAAGAATATCTTGATCGTGATGAGCATTCTTATGAAATAACCTAATAAGGAAGCTTCTGTTATTCGCGGGGTCTTTTTGAAAAAGAGGTTTTATTTAAAGACCTTTTTGTTAATGTTTTGTAAACGGTTTATTAAGTTTTCAACGTATGAAAAGCAGATTTTAAAAATGAAACATACAGTATGTCTTTACTTGTTACTTAAGTATTTATAATTGTGCAAAGTAGAACTTTTTCAGACAGACACAAAATTAAATCACAAGGTTTTTAGTTTAGAACGCATCATTTAATTTCTTAGTAAAACATGGTAAAACTCCCTCTACTTTTGAGTAGTTCCGCAATCTTAATATTTTTATTATAATCTGTGTGTAATTAATACGTTTTGTCAAAGTATTAACGTAAACGCGATCGTAGCTTACCTCCTTGATCGATAACAACAACACCAACGAGTGTCGTTTAGTACACAGGGGATCGATCGAATACTATCAATCAATATATCTAATCGTGATCGACACCCGCCAAGTA
Source organism: Acleris literana (assembly GCA_946894065.1). Lineage (NCBI taxonomy): Eukaryota > Metazoa > Arthropoda > Insecta > Lepidoptera > Tortricidae > Acleris > Acleris literana. Next base: position 19,261,329 of record OX335669.1, read on the forward strand.
ATGATCTTGCTGACGCTGACCATTTGTTTCGTCGAGACATTTCTGACGACTTGATCACGCCGACGCGGTTAGGTTTGCTAACCCTTGCAAGCCAAGAATAAAATGCAAAGGTAAAATGAAAAGGATATTAATTTTTGGCTTCTTGAACTGAACCATTATTCGATATTTGAATGACGACAGTAGGTATATTTTCAAAGCGCCTTTTCATTGGTCGATCGCCTAAATACTTGTAGTAAGCAATACATCAAGTTGGTACACACGTGTTAATCGGTTGGAAGCTATTAGCCTGCGGGCTATTGAAAATGGCTTAAAGGCTGGTTCGGACTACATTAGTAGGTTATTATCTACCTAAACAACAAAAATTAAATCGAGAAGATTCAATTTTACTTTTTTTTTAAATACTCGCTACTAATGTAGTCCGAACAAGCCTCAATAGAGATACCTAGTAACAGAATGCAATGGTGACAAAATTGGTAACAATTCGCTTGGTCGTTCTCTTACTCACTACGGTTAAACTAACTTGACTAAAAACCCTAACAAACCCAAGCGTGCGTATGAATAAAATTGTGCAGCTGTTCGTGGAAATTGAATCATGGTTCGCCTCTGGCGAGGTTGTGCCCAAGACTGTAATGCGTCATCCCATTATACTCATTAGAACGAAATGCGAGCAAAAGAAAACGCCGAGCGGGACCGAGAAGGATCCCGCTGGCAGAGCACACCGGAGTAGACGTGCATGAGACCTTGGCATCAGGCCTAGCACGGGACCAGAATACAAATGCGTTACCGGGTAAAAATACCACAAAATCCGGCGACCCTTGTCGTCTTCCCGTCAAGGGCTACGGATATCTCATAGAAGCTTGCCCCCTCGTCAACAAAAAAAGAAGGCTGGCTATCTCGTTGGTCGAGTTCAGTTCGTGTTAAACATGTAAGGGTATTAATATTAAAACAATAAACTGATCTTGAGAAAAGTGCAAGCCACGTCAAAGTAAATATAAGGTAAAAAAATAACTATCTAATAGATACTCTCCATCTCGAGATGGACCCACGATCTGGTCAAAATAGCCGGTAGAAACTGGATAAGGAAGACCCAAGAACGTAGATATGGAGTGCAATGGGATAGGCCTAACTCAGCATTGGGTGGCAACTGGCTGAAGAAGAGAGAGAAGAGAGATCTCTCCTTCCCCCATTATATTTGTATACTGGCGACCCCTACTTTCCAAACTGATATCTTTAAAATGGCCCATCAATTGATTTTTATGAAACCTAGCTAACAACGATCTAACCATGCCGTAAACTGACCAAATACGCAAATACACAGAAACATGTAATAACAACCCTTTTATGCATCGCGGGTCAAAATTTGATTTCTAGTGCATCTTAAGACGGGCATCTCACAAAAGATTAGTTCATCAATACGGCCCTAAAAACCACTGCTAAAAGTTTTCCTTTATTTTTCTCAGCAGTCTCTTAATTCCACCGTTCAATTGAATAAAATGTACATTTAAATTAAATAAAAATTATGAACCCGAATCAAACGAGAACAAGTGCCCGAAACTGGACCGGCTGCCCTTTTGTGCGTTTGTGGTAATAGACCTTACCTTTTACCCTTTACCCTTTACCCTAAATCCCCTTGGGGTTAAGAAGACAGCTGTTTTGACGAATGTTGTGGATTTGTGCGAATTAAACGACGAATTATCTGCTTTGGCGCCATTCAGATATATATAATAATTATAATACAACGACGTGTTACGACAATACCAAAAAAAAAATGTTAACCCTAGTAAGCTGTCATCTCAGTCATACAACTTCTATCACTGAGATGACAGCTTACTAGGGTTAACATTAAATTCATAATTTCTTGTTTTTTGGGTGTTTTTGGAACACCATAATATCACCAAATTAAGCTAGACCCAAACTAAGCTATAACTAAGCTTGTACTATATAGGTACATATAAACATACTTAGGTAAGTATATTAATAAATACATTCATTAAAACATCTAAGGCCCAGGAACAAAACTCGCTTATCACACAAATGTACTTGCACTTGCCACTTACGGGAATCGAACCCAGTACCGCTATCTTCGTGGGAAGGGTTACTATACTAGTTACATAGGTACTTATACATTTTTTACCTAGAAAACTTTAATATCTAATTTATAAGACGTTGCCTGATCGCTGCTAAAAGCGAGTGAATTACAAGAAGGTATCTATATCTTACTCTCGGTCCATGTCATTTTACTACCTGAGATTAAAAAAATACTTATATTTTTTATATTACCGTCCCGCTTAAACGTATAGCTTCGTCTGTCTCACAGAGCTCTACCTCGCGTCTCCACGAAACTCGACCCGAGGAATCCGTTGTTGCGTTATGACGAGTGCTAATTGCACAATTATGGCGACGGACGACGTGGTCAGATCAAGATAAGCAACAGGTGATGCGTTTCCAGATTCGAGCCTCGATTGTTTTTGCAGGCCTTTTAATCGTTGTTTGTAAAGGGCATTGTTGAGAAACTTTTTTGCAGTTTTTGAACACGCTGTACTTATATGCGTATTGCGTATGTAAGTATTTATTTGAGTAAATACAAATGCGTTTCATTCCGAGAATTAGTTAAATGTATTATGGCAGGTATACTCGAGATATTTTTTGTAAGACGTAATGAGGACGAATAAGGTAATATACAAACAAAACTTAGTTAACTTAACTTGAAATTTATTTAAGTAAGTATATTATAATAATTCATTTGGATATATGTATTTATTGAAGTATGTAAGTACATATATATTTATATATGTAAGTATAAGTATATATTTATTTATTTATTTATATTTATATTTGTGTATTCGACGACCGTAATCTAAATTGACGTAACGGACAAATGGCTACTTTTCAGGAGAGCCAAAAAACTGTTTTTATTTTCTTTTTAAATTCATAATTTTGTTGTTTGTTTACGTATCACATGTCTAAAAATAGCCAATTACTTAATTTTTTTCACTTTTTAACTACAAATAACTCAATGAATCATTTAACGCTTAGTTACTGAGATAGCATGTCCCTTACGTCAATTTTTTTATTAAAAATGTCCAATACACGCTTCTTTAATAGTTGACTTCGGAGTAAATTTGATGTATCAAGAACTTAATTGAGAGAAATAAAAAATAAATGGACGTAACTCCATTTGAACTGATCTATTAAACGGTGTAAAAGGTACATGATATTTTTCTCTTGGTGAAATAATAAACGAAATCATTAATATAATTTTGTTCTTTATTAGAGTATTGAACAATTTAAGAGATAAATTATGGCACAGGTACATACGCTATCATAATAATATGCAAGTAACTAATAACGAGTAACAAAATTAAATTAAATACGCCATTTTATTTAAAAGCGAGTACAAATATCGAAGCATTTACTTTTTATGTATGTTTACATAATTGTATAAGTATCAATACTGATTGATCAAAGAACATACTGAATAGGTCAAAGGCTAGTTTAGCAATAGTTTTAAGTTTATCCACTGCTCTTGTCATCATCAGTTTCTGCTAAATTATCTATCTGTTATCTTTTGCGAATGAGGTAACATTAAATATCCTTTGGGAACTTGTTTTGTTAGTATACAAAAAGTTGTTTACTTTATTACTCAAAAAGTTGTAATGAAAAAAAAAATGTGGCTTTAAAAACTTCCTTCTTAGTTCATAGTGATTCTAATCATGCAAGAAAACACTGAAAAAAAAAGAATTAATACATGAATTTAGGGGTTTTTCGTAACACGGACATAAAGAAAAATGACAAAAATTCCAATTATAATGATCAATATCTCGGAAACTAATAACAATTGCTGAACATACGTAGGGGTTAAACCGATAGCTTATGAGCTGCTCTATCACCCCCTTAAAGCTGTCGAACCCGCTACCAAACACCCTGTATGTGTGCCAAGTTTCATCCTAATCCGTCTAGTGGTTGAAGCGTTATTGAGTAACAAACATACAAACATTCACACTTTCTGATTTATAATATTAGTAAGATAAGATACTTACTGCAATAAGTTGTCTCATTCCCGCAGTTTTATCGCTTCGTGCTAAGAGTGAGATTCTGAATAGAGTAATACTGTTCTCATACATTTTTAACAAAATCCGGTTACCTTCGTGTCCAGAAGTACTTGAAGCATGCGTCTTTACAAGCATACGTGCAAAACAAAACTGAGCATCACAGCTCTCAACTACAGCGAACAGCAACATGCTCTTACATTGTTTTTTGTTGCGTACACGTGGCTATAGTGATATCTCTTTCACCCTAAAACAGCATTAAATGCTTGCGAGTAATTCAGCTATATCAACGACCACTGCGTCTGTCATCTAATGAAAGAGATAACGTTAACATCTATGGGAATTGTTCAAATTGGGCAGCTATGTTTTAACGTAAGGGCCGGTAGTTTAGTACAAATAAGTGAAAAAAATACGTATATGCCATGGAAACATATTTGAAACAACGACAGATGGCCGTAAGGTCTGTGTTGTCTTACATCTATGAACGCAAAACTGAGTATCGTAGAGAATTTTGCTAACAGAATGGTCCCTTAAGACGCAGGTAAATGAAGAAAATGGGAGTTACATCTACGAGGGGTGATCAATAAGTTTTTAGAATCGGTATGAACCATCCTCGTAATGATATTATTTTAATGTGGACTATACCATGGCACTAATCAACGTTAAATTAGAGAAAAAAATAATTAACATTATTCATTTGTTTTTCTGTGATAGCTAAACAAAAACATCTGTATGAACAATTTTACAAGACGGCAAAAATAAGAGTTAGTTTTGTAATTATTTGGAGCGGTGTGGAGAAAATCCTGATGCCCTAATTTTTTTTTTTTATTGAAAATGGAACCTTGGGTTATCATTATGATTTTAAGGATAAACAAGTTATCTTTGCAGTGGACTTTTTTATTTCCAGCTTGGTCACCAACATTTAGGGTGGCTTTGTCGGCCTTTTCCGGTATTATTGAGGCCTACAAATAAATACTGTGATATTAGCTTTTAGCAATTATCCAATAACCTAGGAGAGTTATATGACATTATTCTGCCGTATAGTTAAGGAAAAAAAATAAAAAAAAGTGCTGAAAAAAATTTACGTATTTTCGGCAGGAATTATTCTTCAGAGCCATCTAATTCACAAGGATGCTGCTCCCTGACCTAAGTTCAGAAGTGATAACCGCTCCCCCTGTTATTTAGCCATAACTTTTGACTACTACTTCTCATTCACCAATGTTCAAAAACAACTACATAAAAATCACAAGCTGATGATGACTTATTTAAGGTACAAAATTTGACCTCCAAAAGTAAAAATATATTTATAGGGGTAAAATAAAACATTTAAATGACGTTAATAAATGTTTGTAAATATAGAAAGTGTGCATATTCCAATTAAAATATAACGATTTACATATCTTCCATTTTTTATACCGATTCTAAAAACTTATTGATCAACCCTCGTATTTGTGATTAATCAAATGTATGTTTGTAGATACTTTTTAAGAACGTAAAATGGTGTATCGATCTTTTTCTTATTTGACGCTCCTTACGACGTTAGGTGAATTGCGAAGACGACAGTTGCACCTAGAAGGAATTGAATATTTTTGTGATTTTTTCTTTATGGTTGATACGTCTGATTTTTTTCAAATACTGCGTCAGAGTAACCATTTTTTAAGGGTGTAAGGGGCATATTTTTTCAAGTTATCGACATGTATCCTATACAATTCGAAAGAGAAAAAAAAACAGAATACAACTGCATTTATAACTCATTTTCGCCCTTTTGTTCCTTACACCAATTTAGATTACAGTCGTCGATTATGATGTACCTATGTACTTACCGAAGTATAGTTTATGGATATTTAGCTGTAGAAATATTAGTTTATTTACTTTTCACTTCTCATGCTCTTAAAACTTACCGTTACTTTAGTCTCTGCATATCGGGACTAAAGCTCCTTATTAATCTTTAGGGACTAAAGTTTTTTTTTAATTTAGTATGAAAACCCCTAAACAGCCAATCACGGTGTTTGTGAATGGAGGATTACCGCCATTTTCAGCGATTGTGTATAGACATTTTTTAGGGCGTGGAAATAACCTCAAAATGACAACTTTGCTAAAATAAAAAAATAAATGATTTAATTTCCTGAAACAAGATTAATGATTAATGATTATAGATTACAAATATGAATCTATTTAATTATATTAAGGATGATTCATTTTATTATACATGGTCCAATGAGTTTTAATTTAAAATAGTTTTCAAGTTTGAATCTGTTGGCTAAATATGCAAGCATTTAAAGCGTCATCAACGCTCGTATCGCTTGATTTTTAGTAGACCAAAGTTACGTTAAGTATAGGTTTAGTATGCGTATGTAAATGTAAAACCATTGAGGTACCTACTATACTTATATATTTTTGAGCTGAGACTTTTTAAGTTCCTTCCGAAATCTATTTCTCCAGAATATTTGATTAAAAGCACAGTTTCTCGAGTTTCTGTATAAAAGTATACTGCACAACATAAAAGGTTTAGTTTGATACGTTCTATTTCAGTAAATAAAAAAATGTAAAGTTATTTTTTTTTGTCTAATCTCATGTTGTTCCAGTCCAGACAAATAAAAAAACCTATCTACGGTCTTCGAAATCACACTGTGTGTAGGTAGTAGGCAAACAAAACGCCTGCCTAAAATCATAGTATACTAAGATACTACTAAACTCTTATAACGCTATGACGGTGTGCCGCTTTAGTCCCGTCAACAAAAAAATGAAGAGTTGTAAAAGAGTTTTCATCAAAGAATACTAAAACAAAATCATTAAAGCGGTTCATTGTCCATTAATTCGTTGTGAATTCAAATCGTCACGCGTTTGTGACCGTACATTAACAGAGTGCGAATGAGCAGCTATTAAGTAAAACAAAATTTACAATTCAAAATCGGCCCTAACCAGAGCGACCCTGTTTAACCTTACATTGGGGTGTCCAAAGAAACGAGCCAGCGGCTGAGAAAGATGAACACCTATCACAATTTCTCCCCATTGTGGCCATTCATTCAATCTTTTATTCAGCAACGTGTTTGACCGGACAAAGACGTAGACAATTATAGAATACGAGTCATCTATGAATAGGTCGTAGTTCATAGGGTGACCCTAGGCGCGATGCATGACCTATGGTTCTTTATTCGGCTGTTAACAATTTCATTGTGCGGAACTCGTTTGGTGAGTGAGATTAATCGTTCTTGAATGAATCCAGAAGTATAACTTGATCTGATAACAACTCGTTTGTACAGTAGCCCTAGATCCTTTTTTGATTGTCATGTACAAATTGTAGACTTGTACGCCTATACATAATTAACAATACAAAAATTCGATGCGACGAATCGATTTCAATCCTCACTATACCTGCTAAAACAGCTGAGAATCAGAGAACGTTTCTTCAAACCAATCTAAGAAATATCTTGAAAAACGAGTCCAGCTGCTTTGGTTAAATTCTATAAAGAATCGACACAGGTAGCAACAGGAGGGGAAACGGATGCAGTTTGGTTCAAAATTTCCGATGGTTTAACGAGTCTAAGTGTTAAGTTTCATTTATTACTTAACAAGTAAGAAAACAGTAGAGGCGATAGGATCAACATGCATATAATAGTTTCTCATTTTTTTAATTCATAAACAGCCCATTAAATTTACCTGTATATCATAATATTCACAATTAACTTAGATACACCCTGTAGCTATGGTCCTATATAGAGATACCCGAGAAAATATGCTGCCTGGATAATGATATCTATAACAACTATCACATCTCTACGCTAGAAAGCTCGTAAATATCAGAGGACAATCTCTTACAAATAAGCTTAGCTTGTATACTTAGTAATAAAATGTTTAGACAACGATAAACATACTTATATAGAAAAATACACACTTAAATACAACATAAAAAAACATCCAAGCCTCAGAAACAAATACTCGCGTTCATCACACAAATATTTGCATTTACTGGAAATCGAACTCGACACCACTAGGTACATCTTAGGCAGGCTAACCAACGAGGCTAATGTCTTGGCTGCTCTCAGGTTCCAAGATATCTTAGAAATAAACACTACTCAATAGCGACAAACACATGTCTGTGAGCCCTATTCACCGCCCTGCCATTAAGGATCCAGTTCGTCCCGTGAGTTCCCATGTACCCCTGAGTATCGGGTCAACGCCATTCGTTTCGCGTACTTGTCCTGTGTATTATTATTTCGATAGATGTTTTTATTTGAGGGCCGCGGATCCGGTCTGAGCGCCCCCTCGGCCCGGCGACGGCTGCGGCCCGCTCCGGACGCGCAGATCCGATTCGCGATCCGACGGGGTTTTAAACATTATAGCTGAACTCGATCAGAGGCCCTACTTTGAAAATCGAAGGTCGAAGTTACGTTACCTTCATCCCTTTCTCTCGAATGACGAGTGACAGGGATGGAGTTAACGTAACTTCTAACTTCGATTTTCAAAGTAGAGACTGGTTGTTTAGTAGGAACAAGTAACAAACTTTGAAGACGCTTACCTACTTTATGGATGTGGATAAAACCATAAAACTCAAAGTAGTTTCAGTTGCGGAGTGTGAATCGATTCTTAAGTAAACTGTCGTATATGGCAAGCATTTAAAGCATTTCTTACAGCGAATGTAAATATAACTGGGCTACATAAAAGAAACAATATGATAACTCTCCAACGGGAACTCCATGTCCGTTGTCTAGTGCTACAATCAATATACAACGATCAACCTTCATGCATTGCAGTTTTTGTTGAAAACGTGTCACGTCTTTTGACATGACCGGCCTTTTTTCCTGCACATGCTCATAGTGGCGAATCGGTAAAGCCGCGTCGGCAGCACACCACCCCGCGACCGGTTCCTCCATCAATCTCGACCATTGAAATCGCGAAAGCGATGGCCGGTGCGAATTTCACACCAGTCTAGACTAGACTGTCGCAAGCCTAGCTAGCCTAGGGCTGGCAACCGTTATTGGGAAACGTTCTAACTTGTTATAATCTTTGCAACTTACACCATAGAGACGAACACGGCTATGCCTTGGAACAAGATATTTTCCCGCTCTTGCATATGGTTGCGTCCCTGGTAGGTACATGATCAACACGCTGCTGATGCTAGTTACTTACCTACCTACTTGAGAGTACAAGGTGACCTAGAAATTCTAAGTTTCGCGTTCGATCGCCTAGTGCTTGGTGAGACAGTATTATTTCTATTAATAGAGTGATCCGATGAGCGGAATGAGTCTATGTCATCGTTCAGTAAATCAGAACTCACTGCTATGCATATGCTATCAAGATTATCACGATGTTGTTGTTAAATATCCTATCAGCACTTAATGATGTTTCAAAAATTGATCTAATCAATTCTCAGTATTCAAACTTAGGATACGAGTAGGAGATAACTTTGTGTGTCTTCAGAAAAGACTCCGATAAAATACCTGTCGAAAAATAACAAATATGCGGGCTAAAACCAAATATAGGGAAGTAAATAATTGATTTCGTAATAAAATAAAAGTAGCTAAATATATAATTCGTAAATAAATAATATTTTATTGAAATTAGGTCTTTAATTTCTTTTTGTTTTATTTTTTGGTTTTATTGGCCTTTTAAAGTTTTTAAAGGAATACAATGTTTTCAACTATTTTTGCTCCCTTTTATAGTAATTTACCTACAGGAAAGTTGGCAAAAAAAAGTAAAAAACGTAAGTACCTACTTAGTCTTTTAAATCTTTGCAAGACGCATTTACCCCATAGAGAATTTGCCCCGGTTGACCGTAACAAAAATTTCAACGAACCAGAAACCGTTATACAATAATAATGCAAATGCATGCACGCGTGATTATTAAAATAGCAACTGCATTCGCCCCCAGTTCGATCTTCAGCCCTAGGCTAGTTGTGAGAACCAATACGGCGCCCCATTGTCCGCGCCTGTTCAGGTCTAGCCTCCCTAGCTAGGGGAAATCCTGTAACACGACACGACGCCTACCCCGCTGCAGCGATTATGTCTTTCATGTTGGTAGGGTCGAGGTTGATAAATGGTAAGACTGTTGAAAACCGTTTGCGTCCCCAACTTTTACAGCGCTAACTCATGACTAAATGAATGATGCACAGACAGGCATACTCGTCTAAATTTTAACACGTATTTTTGGTAAATCAACCTGTCGATCGTGATAAAATCTCTCTAATTAATCTCTATGCCATTTCAGGAATATTTTATACACAAAAACAAGACGATTTGAATATTGGCTGGAAAACGATTAATAAAAACCCAAAAATAAATAAATTCGAAATATAACCTTTGACCTAACTATAGTCCCGGCAATGAAAAATTGTGGATGGAAAAGTTCACCTCCGAGGGGTGGGGACTTTTAGTATGTTTATCTCCTAACTAGTTCAAACAAAGTTCCGAAGTCAAAATTTCTGCTTTCAACTTTTCCATGCACACCCCCTTTCGAGCACTCGTTTACCACAGAATTCAGTTTTTAACCGACTTCATAAAAAGGGGAGTAAGTAAACTCTTAATTCGGTTTAAATTTTTAAATGTTTTTTACCGACGTCATTAATTTATAAATCGATTTGAAAAAATCTTGTTTTAAAGGTATAAACAAGCTTCGAGATGGGTTAACTTTTTATTAAAATCCAGTTTTGATGGTTGAATCTAAGAGAAAATGAGGAAACTCCTCAAATATTATTGGCATACACATATAGCGCTTTTGGTATTTTCAGTAACAAGTCAAACATTTTTATTAACAAAGAATCATTTAGTGATGTGGAACTTATATACGATACGACGAAGTCGCAAGGGTGGCGATAAGATATCCCGACGAATGCGTAAGCAAATTTAGATGGTCACTAACTAAAAAGCGATAAAAAAAAACAAATAAAAACCGTCTTACCGCCCATACCCACTAAAAAGTTATTATTCTTTTATTTTTGTTAATTTTGGAAAACGGTTCTTTTTTGTTCATTTTTACTATAAATGAAAACATTGCAAGCAATCACCTCATCATAAAAACTATGTAAAATAGGTAGATTTGTTGCTGGAATTTTAGGAACAAATAAGAAAATAGAAAAAGACGTTGTAAAGGATATAAGGGAGAGCTGTTGCAATTTAGTGCATTCTCTCGTCATTCATTCGTTTTCGTCGACTGATGTCACAGATGCAACAGCAGATCCAGAGGCCCTGCTTGGAAAATCCAATTCCGAAGTTACGTTAGCTCCATCCCTGTCAATAAGTATATCGAGAGAAAGGGATGGAGCTAACGTAACTTCGAACTTCTATTTTTCAAAGTAGGGCCTCACGTTCAGGGGTCCAAACCAAAGGTTCAGGACGGGTACAGTTGACTTCAAAGTGAACTTAGTAGGTTTAACCTAGGCTATTAAGTAATTACGGTTAGTTAATTAATGGAAACGGGTTGCGGGAGAGCCAACCCAAATTCAAACAGAGTACTTAACTTGTGTATATTTTTGACGATTCCAATGTAATTTCTTGTACTTTTGACATAACATGCATTTATTTTCGAAAGTAAGTCACAGTATACATACTGTGACTTACTTTCGAAAATAAATATCATTCATTCATTCATTTTACATTACCCGGTCCGGGTCATTCCTGGTCTGTCCATCGCGATTTAGCGCGGCAACGCGGCGAGCGTGATGGGCACCTTTCCACCGGGAGTGGCGCGGGCGGGCTTTTTCACTAGGTTACTAATTTATTATTAACCCTTATTGTACCCTTTTATTAATGGGATTTTGTAATACTTGTAAACAATAAAAATTTACATTATTAAAATTGATTATTTTTCAGATATTTAGGTAATTATCATGAACTCGGAGAAAAATACCCTGTCTTCCCCTTTATTTCAGAAACTACTAAAACTAAAAATCTCAACAAATTAAATAGACCAAGCAATAAGTAGGTAATCTATAGGATGGGCCAGAAATATTTGCATTTTTACTAACTTTTACTCTTGCTAATTTGTAAATATTTTACGCCAAAATATGATTTTGTAAAAAAAAATGAACCGTCACAGGGCGCATTCTAAAGTCGGTGCAGTGACGGGGCTCTGTTTACTTTAAAGAGATATATCCTATAAGATAGGATGGGACTTCTAACTTTAGAATGCAAAGTATGAAGTCAGCAAGCAGCAGGGGTGTTATTCTCTCAACAACGACGGACGGACGGACGAACGAGTGATTGTCCAAGCGGCGAGTTTAAGTAGTCCCGTCAGAGTGAACAAAACACATTTTAGCGCGTGTTTTCAATTTGGCAGCATGACTTCTCGAACATATAAGGCTTCCTTATTGACAATGCACGCGCTAAAATGTGTTTTGTTCGCTCGGACAGGACTACTTAAACTCGCCGCTTTGATTCGCTCATACGTCCGACCGACCGCCGTTTCCGCTTTTTTAATGCAGAAGACAGGCAGATGGCTCACCTGATGGAGAGTGGTCACCGCGACATTAGCACCAATAGGGCATTACTCGCATGGGTTGCCGGTCCCTAAGTCAAGATTTCAAGACACCCTGTTTTTTATATCCCATATTGTAACGCAGTGGGAAAATCTTAGCAGGAAGCTCGTACTACTTCCTTATTTGCTTACCTACAGCGCAAGAAATGAATTCATCTATACAGACACACACACACACACGCACACACATCTTCTTATTTTACTTTTACTTTATTTTATTTTATCTTTTTCTTTATATTGTTAAAAACGTAACCTTAATTATAGTATAAATAATAATCCTCGCAAGAGGTATCTACCGCATAAACTCCGCAGGGGAGGAGCGGGACCTCCTAACACAAGTATTGTAATACTTACCAGGAGGGACCGACCACAACTATGTATTATGTAAGACTATAAGGTATACCTAATAAAGAATTTTTGATTTTGATTTTGATTTTTTTGATCTATAGTAGTAACTATAAAATCGTATCTTTGGATATCATCGAAAATCTGGATATGAATTGATGTTCACTTTGAGAATGTAAGTAAGTACTTATATGTATATTACGATTGTTATTTATTTGCGATATTTACACACGTGTACCACTGACCCAAAGCTGATTTAATTATCATATTAATAAAATTGAAATAGTGTTCTTTGATAAGCGCATCACTTGATAACGGCTTGGCAGATTGGCCTTATTTTTTATAGTCGTAATAGGTTCGAACAAGGCGCAAGGGTTTAACGTGAAAAAAATACCGTAGATAAACAGGCAAGAGCATGTCGGACCATTTAAATGTTAAAGTTTTTTTTAGATTTAGTTATTAACACTTTAGTTGCCTGTATATCAAATCCAATCAAGTCTACTTAATCGTGATAGCTCTAAAAAGGTTCTATGTTCCATTGTACCTATGTATTTTTGTTTTTCTTTTATGTATGTTCACCGATTTCTCCGTCAATTGTGGACCGATTTTTTTTTATCTACACACATATCATAAGTTCTCTATTATGCGTTCAAAACCCGTAGGAAATGACCAGCATTGGCAGCATTACCTGTGGTAGTAGGTGACAGCGATGACAGCTGTTAATTTTCGAAGATGTTCCATATTTGGATCTCATTTACCTTACAATAATCGATAACGTAATTTCAAAATTACGTTACAGCTGTCATCGCTGTCAACCTACTACCACAGATGCTGGTAATTTGCCTTTCGGATTCTGAACCCATCTTAGAGTACATATAATATGTGTGTAGATAAAGTATTGTTTTCGACTCTCCGTAATTAGCATTACGCAACCGTCACGTAAACTAGTAATGTTTTGATACTTCCGAGGTGGGTGGTTTTTTGGGTACACGCCACTCTAGCGAAAATGACATTTAGAGTTCAATATTTCCTAAATGGTCCCCCAAATCTAAAATTGTATAATAATACTAATGTACATTAGTACATGGATATTTTTCCCGTGTGGTTGCCGGGTTAGAATAGTGCCACTCCATATCTTCCCATGGATGTCGTAAGAGATTAAACGCAACGGGTGCAAAGTCTCAAAATATGTCCCAATGCAGCTTATTCCAGTGTAATAAGAACTTCGTAACATATTTATGAAAGGATTATTTTGATACAATCATATTTTTGCACTTGACTGTACCCAAAATAACTTTTTTTCAAGATTTTATTTTACAACTTTAGCGGCAAAATTGAAATGTATGTGTTACCAAATTTCAGCTTTGTAGTACCAAAAGAGTCTGGGTTAAACCGCGGGCAGACTAACAGACGGACGTGGCGAAACTGTAAGGGTTCCTTGTTGACTACGGAACCCTAAATATTGCGCCGAAAAAAATAAGACTACATCTGTCGGGTTAGCTAATACAAAATAAATAGACAAGTGTTGCCTCCCTTACACCAACGGTAGATAAACTTTGTTCTCATACCATATGCTGCATGCTGTTATTAGCCAAACAAGAAGTTCTTGTCAAGAACCCAGCGATTATGATTATCATGCGCTAAGGTTTCGTGTTCGTTCAAACACATGAAAAACTTTTCCCACCGGATTACGTGTTTTCCCACACTTATTTCAATTGTCAAACTTTCCCTCGGCATAGTTAATAAGTTTGAGTAGCTATAATGAGCGTCATAAGTTGAACAAGTTTGTGTTCCTTCAACTTTATCTTTTTGATTTAATCTAAGGCTGGAATTTTGTGACCCACCTTAGGTCCAAAGTCAATCTGAAATCTTACAGAAATAAGGTTGAGTTTCCTGTAAGTTACAAATGACTTGGGATCTCTAATGACATTGCCGACTACAAGCCCATTTTTTTAATGTGTCTTAAATTTACGTTCTTGACTGTACGGTTCACCATAACTAGGTACCTATTTTTAACCGACTTCAAAAAAAGGAGGAGGTTCTCAATTCATCGGGTTTTTTTTTTTTTTAATTGTCAGCATTTAATACTGACTGACGCTAGTTCGTACAAGAAAGAAATAGTATAATTTGAAACAGAGGCTGTTAAGCTGGGCATTTGCGGACACGCCGTTTGTCTCGGCGACAGATGGAGAGTATACAACGGGTGGGCGTAATATTTTGACCACACGCCACGCCATTTAGTTTGGTGCGACATCACGGAGCAGACTGATTAGAAAATGGCAGCCAGAGAACGCATCACGACGACGCTATTTGGCTTGGCGCGGTGGCGAGGCAGCTTCCAACGTTCAATTTCGAATTTCACGATAGTTTCATTGGATTGCTCGTGTTAGCGCGTCCGTCCATTCTCGGTTTCCGTCCATTTGGAAAACCAAGGAACCGCGCCAAGTTCTTTTAAACGCTACAGTTTTGACATTCTCGGATCGATTTTGGCGCGGCGCTGCTCTATTCGGCTTGTTGGAGCGGTCGAGAATGCACAGCTTTAGGTATATGCTAAGTTTTATGCCGATGTTTGTCTGTCTGTGTGTCTGACTATCCCTCTCTATAGATGAATAGATTTTACAGGTTACTCTGGATGGTTCTAAGCTAGATTTGATGAAGTAAATAGTAATAGTAAACGTAAGTATTTATAGGTCTACCAGAATCTCATGAAAATTTTAAAAGTAAAAATAAATCGATTTTCACATGGCAATGTTATACTTTACGCCTGTTAATTCAAATTTCACCGCTTGTAGGAGTTTATTGTTTTTACTCAAATATAGCGTTAGTTATCAGGAAAATGCCCTTAAAGCCCTTCGATCTCAGGCGAAAAATATCGTTAATCATGTGTACTGTAAAAAATTTGAGCAAGAAGATGTAGTTCAAACACGATATTTGGTTTAGTTTCGTGTTTTTAATATACTAGTAAATGAAGCTAAATAATATTGATACTTTAAGTTAATTTGTACATTTGCAGGAATGTTACTTAATAATGAGGTGAAATTTAATTTGAGGATTATTTTTTTCTACCGCCTCTGTAGCACGGTATTCATGATGTTTTCATGAGAAATAGATAAAAAAATACCTTACATTTCCTCAGAATACGAAATTGGTTTACATTAAAGTGAAATTAGTCACTTGGCTAACAAAACCGCGTAAGTCAACGATTGCACATGAATTATGAGTTAATTTAATATAATACAAAATTTAAAATTGTATACATTAATTTGGACCAGTGCGGTATTGTTAGATAAGCAACGATACGCCATTGACTTTTTGAAGTCATTTTCAACCAAATCCTAATAAACATAGGTACATAATGCACATGATTGTTTAAATTTATACTTAATACTAAATAATAATAAATTGAAGTCCAAAGTTAGTTTTAAGGGTTAGGTAGGTAACTAACCGTTATTAATTATAATTAATATTCGAAGACGCGCTTGCTTAGTTGGTAGTGACCCTGCTTACGAAACTATCGGTCCTGGGTTCAAATCCCGGTAAGGGCAGATATTTGTGTGATGATATTTGTTCCTGAGTCATGGGTGTTTTCTATATATATTTAAATACATATTTATATATATATATATATATATATATATATATATATATATATATATATATGTGTATTTATATCGTTGTCTAGTACCCATAGTACAAGCCTAGAGCTTTGTTTGCGACTAGGTCAGTTGGTGTGACATTGTCCCCTGATATTTATTTATTTATTTATTATAAATATTGGTTTGTTCCGTCCCTCTACGGTTTGTTCCATCTTCACAGTATAGATAGTTAAATGCACAGACGTGATATTTATTTTATCCTGGAAAATGGAATAATTTCCAAAGAAATAAGGACATCTACGCGGACTGAGTCCACCACATCATACTTTTATTGGACTCGTGGAAAATCAAGTATCATGATCTTTAAATCCTATTACCCCGAAGTTGCAAGCCCTAAATTTGAATTTCCCTTTTTTTCATGAGATTCTGGTAGACCTATACCTATTCCATAATGAAGTCTTAGTGTCCTACTCGTAATAATAAAAAACACCCTATATTCATGAATTGTCTCAAAAGAGACTTACATTTCTTATTTGTTTTGGTTGTAAATATAATTAATATAGACAGATTTAGTAGCTTTACATTCAATCAAAAATCTAGTCAAACCATAAAAACTCATGTAGAATTTGATTTATTATATCACCTTGGCATAAATCCATTGTGCCCAAGAGTTCATTTTACTATACCTAGGTACCTATCGTTTTGATTTTAAAATCGTCCTATTTGAATTGTCACGCGAAATCGGCGAAATTGTTAAGATTCAAAACGACAAAAAGCAGTTACCTAGTACCTAAAGTGTGTCGAATTATAACGCTGATTGTATCTGACTTTTTAACGTGATAGTTATTTAGCTTTAATTTGGTATTCTATATTCTATAGGTATTATAATTCCACAACGCTTTAAGAACATTATTCTACTGCTCCTACCTAAGTAAGTAGGTACCTATCCAATTTAGTATAAGTAAGTAAAAGTACCTACAACGTCACCTGAAACTTTGACTAAGATATCAGATTCTAATCGTAGCTAATCTATTATTAAACAGTTGCGACGCAAACCCACGCGATTCTACTCGCTTATCGTTCACCTATATTTTGGTAACCTCAATCGCTTTTCAGACGCTCTCGCTAAATTAAGCTCTAACTGGTATTAAGGATACATAAGTTATAAATTGTTACGCGTTTGATAGGATAGGCATTGGGCGGCAGGCCAGCCGTGGCCGCGCGCCTGACGAAAAACAAAACAAAACGATGAAACTGTGCTCTATTGAATATGCGAAGCCGCACTTTGCAAAGGTCGAGGACCTCCGCGACAATGCATGGGAGTCTTCCACGACTCAATTGTGACTTAGCAAACCCTGCACCAGACAACTATCCGCAGAAAAACGCCTTTACGCCGATAAATTTAGCTCCGACAGATTCAGCAAAATAACGCCCTTGAATTGGCAAAAAATAAACAAATAGCATTGACCTCGACACATGATAGGCGCGATGGCATAGTGAGTCTATTCAAAGCGGGTTAGATTAGGGCAACTATTTAAATACGTAGTACGCGTTTTGTGAATGCGATAACTAGAACTAGAATCACCGGCTAGGTTGATTCGGCGGTGACGTCATGTCGTCTGGGCCGGTGGGCCCCCAATTCGACGTCAGCTAGTGCGCGACCCACAAATCTACAGACACAATAAAATTCGGCAACATACGATACGGCGCGAAACGGCGCAGGTCAATGAACCTCTTGACGTATTTAATACACGCACAAAGTACCTTATCTCGAATACTGTAGTGGAGTACGTATTTGCGGCGGGCGAAGTTTGCAAAATGGTTATTTATAGAAGATGGCCCATGATGAATGATGATTCGCGTTATTTCTATCTGACTATTCTCAATAGGTCTCATCCCCATTCACACCATTATATTTTTAATTTTATTTAGGTACCTAATAAAAACAACCTTGAAGATCGTTTGAAGTATTTCGAACGTCAGTCATTGCTCTATGAAAAGTAGGCGCAGGCGCAGGCAATAAAACGCAATTCAATTTGAACATAACGTATTTTAGCCTATTACATTCGTTCTGAATATTTTACGGAAAGGTAAAAGTAAAATTAATGAGGTCTCTACATTTTTTGCTTATCTAGTAAAATGATTTAAATGATGTTACACCTTCATGTTTTCCTTGACTTTTTGCATAAAGAGTTTGTTTGTATGTGGCTGGCTGTCTTTCTGCATAGGTACTTTATAGTAGGTAACTCCAAAAAAAAGTAACCTAGGAACCTGTCAAATTACGAAAATAGTGATGTTACTGCGTAAACAAAATTCCAATACCGATTTATTTTAAGTACGAGTAACATAAAAATTATGTGTAAATGTAACTCCTTTCCGGCTCTTTGTGTTTTATGCGATGTTTAATTTAATTGAGTTGAACCAAAAGCAAAAATATTTCTCATGCAAGACAGGCTTACGCCGGAAATTGAACAAGAGTTCGTTTTAACGCTAAACTTTAATTCTATTGATATCAAGAAAATGTGAGAAAGGAAGTGTGTCTGCTGTCCTGTGGTCGTGTGCTACACACTTCAGTCGATTTATTTGTAAAGGAAGAGTCTGCGTTGCTTTGATGAGCTATTTTGAGCTTTAAGTTCAGCTGCATGTAAGGCTTATTGTAGCGGTGTGAGCTTTGTTGGAACGTTGTCCGCATAAAGCAAAGCACCCGCAGTAGCCGCCCTACCTACCCACATAATGCGGCGGATACAGATCCGAGTTTCTTACACATACACATGAAGTACGAAGGCCAGTTTTAAATATGTGAATGTGTCTCGCTCGACTCGCGAACACATACGGCTTCAATGATCAGCAGGTGTAAGCGAACTAAAGCAAGGGGTTATTGCGATTAACTCTTTTATCCCTTCGTTTCCATATCAAAGAGTAATGAACCTTGTTCTACTATTGGACGATGTCGATTAGCAACCGTGAGATCTTTTATGCTCTTTAAACACGTTGGCTTTTTTTAAAATCTTTACTGGAATAGTTGTGAGTAAAATATTTTGCTTATTTTAATTTAAATCTTATAAATACTATAGGGAAACATTGACATACTTAGTAACAAAGAAGAACCTTATTTATTGTTAAACAATTATACAATAAGTAAAAATCTCATTACAATATCTCCTATAAGATTGATTTGTTCAAAACATACCTATCTTTTTCTAATTTGCAACTAATCGGTAATATTTTATGCCAGATTCCAGTTAGAGTTAAAACAATATTTTAATTGATAGTTTATAATTATTGAAATAATTATAATGTCATTAGTCATTACCTACGCATGTTTAATACTGAGTGCAAGGTGCTAAAATTTGACTAAAGGATCTATTATAATAACAAAGGCGAAACTCTGACAGTGAATCGATTACGAGTAACGAAGGTCAGAGGGTTTGCGAGTGTGCGTGTGTATGCAAGTATGCAGCGAGCTCGGCGTCGCTGCTGCACGCCTGCACCGCGGGCTGCACCACCCTCCCCCCCCCTCGCTCGCGGCTTCTCGCTCGCCGCCGTCTTGCCGTTGCCTGTCTCACCTCGCGGCCGGCAGCCTTGCGCGACGCGCCGCGCTCTTTCACATTCAAAATTATTCGCAACCATTGCAAAAACTCTCTGTGCAATAAAAATATTTAACCTCTCGCTGCGGTCGCAATTAGGCTTTAAACAGAGAGATTCTTTAAAACTTTACAAACAAATTAAGTGCCTTGGAAACTTTGAATGCACTCCTCGTTGCATATCCCGCTCGCGTCGTTATGAGAACCCCGTACTGGCGGTCACGTTGACGTCGCGCGGTGCCGCCATATCTGTCTCGGCCACCAACTAGCAAAATTAATATAGGTAATTATTTTTGTTTACAGTGCTTCCGATACATTTTTTCGTTAAGTGTTTGTGTGATATAGTGATTTTAATGTTTTGGTATAATCTACGTTGGTTCTAACTGGATTCTATTTGGAAATTGTGGCGCGCGCCGGCCGGTTCTTATCGGGTGCATTGCAGTTGCACTCTCAACTTATTGCAGTTTTGCATTCGGCAAAGTTTCATGCGCGGAAAGTTTTGTGTGTTCGTACATTACCTCGTATGAAGTTCTAAAAGTGTTTTAAAGTGATTATTTCAACTAAAGTGATATGTGTAACAGTTTATAAAGAGCTGCCACAGTTTACTCTGATGTGTTATTTCGGTCATTGACCGCCGGATTTTGCATCTTTAGGGACGATGTTAGGATTTGGACATAATACCGATTTTTGTTTTTAGGATAATTGAAATTGTGTCACATCACTAGAAGAAAGCAATGACCCGCGCATTCGCTTTTTGAAATTTACCATCACCCGGATGGAATGAAGAGGGCACAATCCCATTGTTTCACAGTTTCATATGTTTGAACATCATTTGTTTTTTTGTTTTTCGGACGATTAGAGAGTTGTCAATTTCTTCCAAAATTACAAAAATTACAAAATAAGGTAAATATAATTATTTCTACAATGAAACGTAAAAAAATGCAATTATTTCACTATGTTAATTAATTTTATTTAAATATTAGTCAGCACCACTCTCACGCGTTGCTTTATTGAAATTTTGTCGAATGACATCATCTGTAGGCGAGCCATAGAAAATAATTTCCAAGTGTGTTCTAATCCCAAGGAAACTATTCAGAAGTTTTTATTTAAATAGGTACTTAATTTGAAGTTCCCACATAGTACAGAAGCCTAGTGTGTTGTGTGTACAAAAGTTTCATAACTGTGCAGAATGGCGGAGGGCAATGGAGAAATATCCATCGAAGAAGTGCCCGGAAAGGACTCCGACATTGGCCGAACACCCGATTACCGCAAACTAATTGACTATGGCTTGGATCCTAAGGTGAGTCGTCTTGGCAACTTTTTAGTAGATTTTGCCAATGTTAGATTAGTGATAGTTTCAGGAATATTATAAAGTCATTGCGGGATACAATTTAAATTTGAATTGGCTTCCGCAAGATAGTGCTGCAAGGCAAGATTTGGTTTTTCGTTTGGCTTAGTCCCCAAGATTTGTTGTTTATTAAGTTTTAAGTAGTTTTGAATAGAATTACAGTAGTTTCTTTGTATACATTTTGGGCTTTAAAAGTGGTTTTCGGTCATTTTATCTTGGGGCCGCTTCAAAGTTAAAACTTAGTATTGGAGTATCAGGCAATGTCAAGAGTGGGTTGAATAAGAACAAAGCTTGCTTTATGCTGTTTTAAATATAATTGGGGCCAAGTGCTGTTGACCTTGGTATTATCAATATTCACCGCATTAGTCTTATTAGACTTTATTATTGAATAGTGCCTTAGTAAATTAATTTTCCAATAAGATTCTAATTGGAATTTTTTGAATAAAAATGAAGAAAAGTTACATTCTTCAATTTTCTTGAAATGTTCTAGGATATTTTGCCTGAGTATTAGTAATAAAGTAATAACCACCACCACCACCATCACCATCCCACCACCACTCACCATTTAATAATTTAGAATTTTTTATTTTTTATTTTTTTTAAATATTTATTTATAACAACACCTCTAGCCTTATTAATTTATTCTAGCCCTATTCAAATAAATACTTTCTGTTGCCTATATGTTTTCAAAGCGTGTGGAATGGCCAGTTTGTTTTCCCAAACACTATCTCCTGGTGATGTAAACTTTCTCTCCGATACTGGGGTGAATGGATTGACCCCAGCCTTACCTATCTGTTTACCTGCAGTCTTGGTGATTTGCATTGTTTTTTTAAATACTGTTGCTATGGGACTACAGAACCTACTGCAAATAAACTTCATATCACCAGTATTCTTTATACATCTATCTTTTTCTTACTAATCTAATGTGAAAGGGATAGTTGGCTATAACTTCTGCAATAAAGACTAGTGTGCTGGCTCTCCTGTGCCTAAGATAATCTGACATGTTTTCCTTGTCTCAACCTGGCGAGTGTAAAGCCAAGGTTCATGTTGACCTTCACGGCAAGATTTTAATGCCAGCTAGTAGTGTGGATTTTGGAATTTTCCACTTTTTTTAATTTAAGTGCTCAATGCTTATTTAAGATTGGGAATGGAGTTACTTGCTTTATTTACTGTATGTAGATTTCTTTAAAAGTAATGTTGGGGATTTTATTGAATTTGTTTACTTAGGCTATCTATTTTTTTAAAGGACTCATTCAATTTCTTGATAAATACACTGGTTAAAATAAATAATTAAATAAAATTTGCTTTATACAATAAGTATTATAAAGTTCAAATACTTATTTAAAAATAATAATTATGACTAAGTAATCTTCCTTTTAGTGGTACACTTGACCACAGATAAAAAATATCATTCAGTATGACCACACACAAAAAGTATTCCTAGAATTACCTTTGCTATTGGATTGGTCATATTTACCTATATAATTTATATGAAAAAGGCGTTATCATCGGCGGGTATTAAAGTGATAGGCACTAAGCAGTCTTTAAGGCTTAGATTAGGTACCTGTGCACATTCAAGAAATTGATTATTAACGCGCCTCGTTATTACACTAACGATGGAGTAATAATACGTTTTTTTATCGTGAAAAATAATTGAGTTTTAAGAAGGTGGTTGAAACTGCTACAAGTTTAATTTCGTTCTTGTTGGGAATGTTTAATTGGAAACCAATAGAACTACCCGCATTCTGAATATCTTTAAATTTAAAATTTAAATTATCTGGGTACCTACAAAAACCGAGTAACGGACGGATTTGAGATGGTTTCCGAAATTTCTATCACGAACGCCATCTCTTAATTCATAACGAAAAAAATACAAAAAAGTGCGGGATTCATCTACAGAGTTCAACATCTAATTTAGGATGCTTGTAAATTCGTATTTTTATTTTGGAATGGTATTAATACCATGGTGATTGTGCTATCCTATGTAGGAACTCAGGAACGTAAGTTGTGAAGCCATACCTACTCAAGGCATTCGTTTACGTTCCAGGTAGCTGCTAAGCTCGACGACATTTATAAGACTGGAAAGCTAGCGCACGTGGAGCTGGACGAACGTGCGTTAGATGCCTTAAAAGAATTTCCATCCGACGGTGCTTTAAGTGTTCTTGGACAATTTTTAGATTCAAATCTCGAGCATGTATCGAATAAAAGTGCTTATTTATGTGGAGTCATGAAGACCTATAGGTGAGTGTATTATAATTACTTATTAGTTCGTAAAGGGATAGACTAGACTTTCTACTCTGATACATAACCGCGTCCCTTTCATGTAAAGGGTAGAGGTGGCAGTCTTTATCATGTTTTTCAACCCGGCAACCCGCGCGGTTCATTGGACGGTTGCCAAGTGGTCGGACCGTTTATCTAGGTCACAATCTAAAAAAATTGATTTGACGCAATATCGGTTTTGTTCTCGCGAATTTTAAATTGCGAATAATTGAACACTTTGGCCTACTAGCGCCCTCTTGTTTTCTTTTTGAGAATTATCATAGCGTCATCTATGCCTAGATCTAGAGGCAAGCTAAAATGTAGAAAAAAAAGAATTTGAGTGACGGTACTAGATACTCACGTATTTTTGACTGTTTTACTTTTGTTCTGTAGAACTACGTTTTTTGTATCAAACTATGAAATAATGTTCTTTGAAGCTCAATACAAAATACGTAAAGCAATTGAACAAATAGGAATCATCGTGTTTGTTTCGGTCAAAAGTGAAACAGGTACTATGGAAATGGTTAAATAAAATGTAATTAATAAACTGATAGCCAAATAGAAACGTCAAATAGGTAAATGTTGCAGTAGACTGCTAGAATATACACAAGACAAGAAAATTTAGTCGGATAGGTCCGTATCGCTACCTATAGGAGGTACACAACCCTATAATGGCGTATGCCATACCTACTTGGTAAACTCTTGAAATCAATTAAAATTATCCTCTAAAAAACATCTTTGACTTTACAGACGACAGTATAGTGTGCAAATGGAATATTTTGTAACATTCAATTCAAAAAATAGGGCCCCTCAAAAGATAAACGTTTACATTAAACACATTTTTGAAGCAATTTCCTAACATGAAAATTAGTATTGGAACTTCTTAGTACCTAATCAGAATACAAGTAGGTAATGTAGTTATTAGCTTGTGCACTGAGCGCCGCGCCGGCAAAGTTTAGTCGCGCACAGCCTCTCGATTCGCTGTAACAAGATCATTTTGACGTTCTATTTGTCCCCGTGTCCGTATGTTTGCACCGTTCGCGAGATTAGATTACGGCTGGTCATTAGCCTCTGCAGCCATTGCATGATGCAGAAACTCGTTTGCAAGCTTTATATTCGCGTCGCAACCACCCGAGGCAAATAACCGCGCCTGCCGATAACTAAATAAATATGCGCTCAATCTTTTTCCTACAGTGATTTTAAAACGTGGTACATTTACCCGTGACCAATGCCATTATAATTGCAAGCGCGTTGAAAGGAACCCAGGTTAAAAATAAAATTCGTACCGGAATATTTTACGATATGGGAGCCTTGCGCTTCAGTGCTATTGTTTAACGCGGGTCACATTTCACCGTGATTTATTGCACGATCCGGAATTGCCGCACGTTGCAAACTGCTCCAACACATCGCGCAAGAACGGGATGGGTATATTGCAGTGTCGCAAATCGGTCCGGATTGCAGTAGTTAGTTACATGTTTTTGTTGGATTTCAGACAAAAAAGCAGAGCGGGCGTGCAGGGCGCGCCCGTGTTAGCTGCTGCGGTCCAGGTCAAGGGTCCCGACGAAGAGAAGATAAAACACATCCTAGCCAGGACCGGGTACACGTTAGATGTGACCACAGGTCAGTGCAATAACCTGTAGAGGTCGAACCAATTTTAGTTTGATTACAGCGCCATCTCTTGAAAAGAACGTTTACTACTTAGTTTCTTATTAGAAAAATTACGAAATAGAGCGTAAAGATTCAGAATAATAGAGTTGGAATGGAACTGTTAATACTTCATTTGATACCGCTATTTTCCTTCCCTGAGGAAGCTTCGCATATGATTTCAATAAGTCCGCTAGTAGATAGGCATGCAATGGTATAGTAGCTGTTTAGTCTTGTTAGAATCCTATTAGTATATCTTACAGAATACTAATTTTTGATTATAATTAGCTTTTTACTTTTCTATAAATGTTTAAAAAAACAAAATCCCGCCTTCAAAAATGCAAAAAATAACTTCTTTTAAATATTTTAAAAGAAGTTATTTTATTTGATACTTTTTAGTGATCCTATTTATGCTGTTACATAGCTCTACTTCTAAATATTAATGAGAAACTATAGAACATTTCAAGCTCGCCGCAGACAACGCCGTGGGAATATCATAGTCATATTTAAACCTAATTGTGCTTCGTCATAGTCGCTCAACTACCTTAATCGAAATATCTTATTCCCACCCTTGGAATAGGTACCGTTAAGGAGTTCCGGTGGCCATCTGTGGTCTTCATCATCAGTTCCACTTCACCATATAGTACTTTTCAAAAGCAAATGCATGAGTTACAGTGAAAAATACCAAAATCGCTATAGGTGTGCCTATAATATTTAAGGAGTTCTCTTGATTTCTCCAAGATCCCATCATCAGATCCTGACGTGTTGACAATGGGACCAACTAGAAAGTATACCCATACAAACAACAAAAAAAAATTTCAAATCGGTCCGTTGGTCTTCGAGTAATCGGGGAACATACATAAAAAAAAACCCCCACGAATTGAGAACCTCCTCCTTTTTTTGAAGTCGGTTAATAAGCAATAATGAAACTGAAATAAATTTGGGTGATCAATAATAAGACAATAATAATTGTAATTCAATAGGTATACAACCTTCAGGGCCAAACAAATTTTCGGAACCAGCTGTCGGCTCACGTCATCTAACACGCCGTCGACACGCTAAGAAGAATTTAAAACCACGTAACCAGTATTACCTATCATTATTTAATTTCTAAACCGATACGAATCTGCGAATGCTACAGTATAAACGACACCGGATTTCGCGCGCTTTTCTCCGCTCACAACTTTACAAGTCATTCACCCCATGCAGACGGATTCCCACCAATTTCGTCTCACGCGGGCCAGACTGTGCCTAGTCTAGGAAATAATCGCGTCCTAATCAATAGTTCTGAGTACACTGAAGTAACATTTTGATGCATATATATTTTTAAGAGCCCCTGATATCAGGTTACAGGTCCTGGTATGCTTAATGCTTCAGTCGGATTTACGATGGGTTTTCAGAAGGCTAGATATTTCTTCGTTTTTTCTTGTATTACTAATTATTTCAGCAACTAATAGTACAGTAGCCTTGGGCGTGAAATACACAGAAGGGGCCAGGAGCAGGTAAGGCGTAGGCTTGTGCCGCGCCCCAAATAGCTAGGGTATTACTGCATGACACCTTGCACTTTGTGACTATGCGCTGAAACTTGGCACAGTTGATTCTTAGCTGGTCTTGAGTAGATTCAGACCGGGAGCCATCGGGAGCCATGGCGCATTTAGTAGGGGGAGGGGGAAGTTTGAAGCTGCCGCGCTTTAATTGAAGCAACATTTCTCTGAAACTAGATATTAGGGCATGCAATATATCATTTTCAGATAAATTAAGGACGCAGAATCAACTTTTCGAACAAAGAAAATGCACTTCCTAACAAAAAAAATGAATAAAGTAGAAAATACTAAAATACATAATTTGTTATTTTTGTATAATTATTTACCTGTTGTGCTTATAAATAATAACATAAATCTCAGAACAAAAACGCAGTCGTAAAGCTACACTTATGTAGTTTTCAAAAATATATAGTTTATTTATTATATATATTTGTTAATACATGGGAGATAAAAACTTATATTAAGCGTGGGTCAGGGTGATATCAATGCATGATCATCCGAGAAAGTAGGGTTTAGGTAGGTACTGTTTGAAAGGTAACGCAATGCAAATTCACTTTATATATTACAAGATCCACTGCACAGACAGAGGTCTGAACATTTAAGCTGCCTTTTTGTTACAATTGCACCAGCCGCGGCACTGTTTCTTGCAGGTTTACACCTGACAATTTCTAGACATGCTTCTGTAGCAACCGGCAAGTCCGTCCATGTAGGCTCCCAGTTGTTTTTGACCTTCGTCCAACCCCAAGTAGACAGATAGAGCAGATTTTGAGCTGGTGCTAACACTGCTAACTGGGCCCAAACATGCACCCATTGATGCCTCTTAGAAAATAAATGTTTTTAAACAAATAACCGCCTTCAAAAACGCAAAAAATAACTTCTTTTAAAATGAATGGTACCTATAGGTCGGTCCAATTGAAGTCGGCGACTCACAATATTTTACCCAAAAGCCGACTTCAATAGGACTGACCTACAGGTACCTTTTAAAAGAAGTTATTTTTTGCGTTTTTGAAGGCGGTTTTTTGTTTTTTAAATCATTTATTTTATGTTTTACTTTGTAGTGATCATAACACTTAAGCTGTTTTGTAGTTCCACTTCTTAGTTGATATGAAATTTTAAGACATTTTAAGCTCGCCGCAAGCAATGCCGCGGCAAAGTCATAGTCATATTTAAACAATTATATGCTCTTCGTTACAATTGCTCAACTATCTTAATCGAGATACCTTATCGCCAGCTTTAAAAAGGTACCGTTGAGGAGTTCCGGTAGTCATTTGTGGTCTTCATCATCAGTTCCACTTCACCAAATGATACTTTCTGAATTAAAATGCAGGACTTGTTACTAAAAAAAAACTAAAATCGCTGTATGTATGCCTATAATATTTGAGGAGTTCCCTCAATTCCTCACGGATCCCCCCATCAGATTCAGATTTGGTGACAATGGGACCACCTTGGAAGTATACTCTATCAAACCAAAAATTATTTTTTAAATCGGACAACTCTGTAAAAAGTTACGCGTGGTCATACCTAAAATACATACGGGTCAACCTGAGAACATCTTTTTTTAAGTCGGTTAGAATACTAAAACCTTCTCCTAAGTGTAAAAAATACTTTTCTGAAAACCGCATCAAAATTGGTTTAGCCAAACGCGAGATAATTGCGGACAAACATACATACATACATACAGGTCAAATTGAGAACCTCCTTTTTTTGAAGTCTGTTAAAAACTGCTGATATAAAGCAGCTTTAGTCGGTACCCTACTGCACTAGGTATATTATGTAAAGAAAAGCACTTTCCGCGGAAAACATCGGCCTAAGACCAAATTGTGCATCGTTACTTGTCAAGGGCTTTTCCATTTACCGGTCCAGTACCTTAGCGATTACAGAGGCGAGTGGGATTGGTCTGTAGTTGGACAAGTCTTAGGAGGCTCTGGTCTTATCCTTAATATCTGACTGACTTACTAAGAGATTAAGGCTTAGTTACGGCACTCATTTACTGAAGTACGCGAAGCTGATCTGATATAATAATAATGATATGCAATGCAATATTCTGGTTTAAGCTTTGAGATCCTATTATATCTGTTTAAAAAGGCAGAAAATCTGACCTGATTATATAATGTTACGACGTATTTTTCGATGGAAGCCATTGCCTGCTCAATGCGCCCCTCGATCGCTGACTCGAAACCTATAGTTAGGTCAGGAGAGGCTTCCGTAGCTTCAAAAGCACTTCTCTTACCTATACCATTAAACGAAGGTTAGGTAAAGTTGGCATGTGAAAGGGTACATTAGAAACGTCTCTATTCAGTACCCTCACCATGAGTTACAATTACCGTACTCGCTAGTGAGTCGAATGTTCTGTCCCTCGCACTCTATAAGAATACTGCGAGGTCTGCGAGGGACAGAGCATTAGACTCTCTAGCAAGTACGGTAATTGTAACTCATGGTAAGGGTACAGAATGGAGTGTTAGTTAAGTTTTATTGTACTTACTTACCTCTATTTGTTTACTTCGAGAATTAAAAATAAGTAGAAATAAACAGTATTTCTATGTAAGTATGTTTGGGATGAAATATTTATTAGAAAATTAAAAAATATACAATAATTACAATATTTGAACTGCCAAGGATGTTATAATATGTTATGTTTAAGTTTATGCGAATTAGATCTATGCCCATCTTGGACGTAAAACGAAAATATTTTTGAAAAATAGATAGAGTCTGTCTAATGAAAGCTGAACCTGGGAAAAAGCGGCAAATTCAAAAAATCTTGATATGGTATTACCGATCAATGAAGGAATAAACGATATTGATACTTTTATTATTTTATTTATTTTGGTGGGCACAAAGGAAGAGGAAACGCGTACTATATTTTCATATATATTATTACGAGCGCTATATTTTGATGAAAAGCACTTTAGGTAAAATACGATGACAGTGACTGGAGCACATTTGGTTTTTCGAAATATATTTGACATGAAAATATAGTGATCTGCACGTGTAGCACAAGTTGTATTTTCTCGCTTGTCGCTCTGTGCGTCTCTATCGTAACAGACTAGATAGTAAGGGAGATCCGAGCGACAAACAAGTCACGAGCAACTTGTGCTAGTCGTGCTGTTGATAGATTTCATTGATACGAGAGGTTTTCGTCTGTGTCGCACACAGCATAATAAAACAAAGATGATGAGGAATATTATATTCAACCTTTTTAATAAAGTAATTAGAGGTAACATTATTCTCATCACCCTTACACCTCTATCTAACGACAATTATGTCTTGGAGAAGAAGCGCCGCAAGAAACTCCAGCAGATCATTTTTTCCAATCATAAAATACAATTATTCTTAAAAGTAACATTACAAGGTAGTAAAGTAATTAATAATAATTTCTATAATTAATTATTTCTAACCGATGCTTTCTCTCAACTCTGCCAATAAGCATCTGAGTGTAGGCACTTGTTTTTTTACAATATAAAATTCATTTATTTTATTTCGTATAGCTTGGATGTCAAACCTATCCAAATTAGACACCGTGGCCTTGTGAGGTCGCTTTTTTCCGGGAGTACTAAAGACACCGTTGTTTAATTTTCCCTCATTACTTATTCTTTTTAAAGATGAAACACTGATATCTGTAAGAAGAAAGAAAGTGTTAAATAAACAGAACACCATTTAGAAATACATTGTGTGGTTGCGCAGTACAGCCCCATTGTACAGTCCGACAGCCCTAAAAACATTTGGGTTTAGGTGAAATGAAATTGCATCGGTGAGGTTCTAATCGCAACGGTTTAAGAACAAGGAAGACTAATATAACCCGAACATCTTTTATATCTGGCCGATCAAAAATGACATTAAATAAATAGATAAGGTACTAAAGTGTACACATATTTATGAAATCGACTGTACAGTGTACATTTGGTTCATAAACAACAAAATGCTGTTTGCTCCGCACACAGAAAATACATATCAAATAATATGTTTATGATATCTTTTAACTAAACACCTCCTTATTGTTTTATTGAAACTATGAGTGTCAGTTACATTAATCATCTGTCTATTAAATTAATTTAATAAAATTGTGAATGCTAAGAGATTCAACATGATATAGGGACAGACAATAGGTACCTACACCTATTATATAGGGAAAGACAATGATAATTTTAGTAATTACCGGTCATTGAAGATACTTCTTCCAAATATTTCGTCTGAGTCTGGCAGGCTAAC
The DNA here is from genome assembly GCA_946894065.1 of Acleris literana. Classification (NCBI taxonomy): domain Eukaryota; kingdom Metazoa; phylum Arthropoda; class Insecta; order Lepidoptera; family Tortricidae; genus Acleris; species Acleris literana. The sequence continues at coordinate 19,292,377 of OX335669.1, forward strand.
TCAGTTTCCTCAACCTCTTTCAGCTGCTTTACGTTTTCCAGCACACTTTTGTCAACGTGCACGTCCAGGTTTTCTGAAACGAATTTAATTTCGTTTAATTTCTTAATCTCATCGTATAATAGACAGAAAAAGGTAAATTAAACTTAGGATTGCACATAGAGAAATAAGAAGTATCAAAATGAACATGCCGTACTAAAGCCGTACTAACCTATAAATTTGGTCACCGTAACTAAACAATTAATTTTTTGCATCAATAATGCTTTTCTTTCTTCTTGTTTTTCTTTGTACTTCTGTATAATAGTATACAGAATCTCCCGGACACCGCCTCTTATCGTCGACGGCATGATTACTCCGTATTTTTATCAATTTAGATCTCGAATTGACAAGTTTCTAACAACAACAAAGTCCAAACGACATATTAAATAGTGTTGCCAGACTCGTCAGCCAAGAAAAATCCAGGTTCAGCTTTCATTAGACAGACTCTAACTGTGGCTTTTTATATACGTATATTTTTATTTTTAACATATATCACGTGAGTAAAAATAAAGATAGAAATGAAAAGAACTTAGACATGACTTTTGTCTTTTGCCCATTTTTTTTGTTATATGGTGCATTATTTTTATTCCAGAAATAGACTTCCCATCCTTAATTTATCAGAAAATGATATATTGGACGCCATAACACGTACAGGGCCTCTCGAATCTCGGCCTCTATTCTAGACGGTAAAAACGATATCGTATTTGACTTGCTATGGATTTATACTCATTCCGTCATTACTGTCAAGTAAATAGGAGCTATCAAAACGTTGACAATATGATAACAGGTCAAATACGACTTGGTTTTTACCGCCTAGAATACCGGCCCAGTTTTTGATAAATAATATGGCTTCAATTAAAGCGCGGCAGCGTCAAACTTCCCCCCCCCCCCTCCCCCTACTAAATGCGCCATGGCTCTCGATGGCTCCCGGTCTGAATCTACTCAAGACCAGCTAAGAATCAACTTTGCCAAGTTTCAGCGCATAGTCACAAATTGCAAGGTTCCCATACAACGGATTGCACTAGCAAACCAGCTAAAACCTTTTTCATACAAAATGTAAGAAATTGTCAAGTTGTGAAATACACAAAAGGCGCGGCGCGCCTCCTGTAGGCGCGGAAAAGGCATGCCTTCGCCCCGTCTCGCCGCGTCCTCGCCGCGTCCTCGCCGCGCCCTCGCGCTCCCTCTCGCTCCCTCTCGCTCGCTCGCGTCTTCTGTATAATTTAGCATCGCGCCTGCGACTTTTCCACGCCTTAAGAGGATTGTGAAGCTGTAAATTTTCATACAAAAAGCGTTAACGTTTTTTCACCACGTAAACATAGTCAGATTTTTATAATTTTTGGAAATGTTGTAGATATAATGAAAGACCACGTCTGACCGTTTTGATTTTTAAGAAATATTGCTTAAGTTAAAAGTTATTAGCACCTAAAGATCCATATTATTGACTTAAAAACTTTCTCTAGCGTTTTCATTTTTCTAAATCTAATTTAATAAAAAAGGAAAACGGTCAGATATAGATTAAAGTATACTGAATCCAATGATACCAAAATTATTTCATTTCATAAAGGTTTAGGGGGGGTAAAAACGTTAACCCCCGATACAATATTTCAACAAGGGAATGTAGGCAATTGCCTCCAGGACTTACAACTCACTCTATCGCACGATACGGGTCGGGGGGCAGGGGTATTGTAGTGATGTCGGAGGTGGTATCGGTATTATTATCGCCTAGGGAGGAGAAAGGAATATCAATACATCGACCTATACTGAAAGGGTCATCAATCAGGACTACACAAATAATACCATGAAAAAGTTACGGTGTTATTACAAAAAACGTAGACAAGCCTTAGACAAGTGTTACGGTTTTCAATGGATTGACATGTTTTTTTGTAATAACTCCATTAATGTCTATGTATAAGTTTATTGATTATTTAGTATTTTTATTTTAGTGTCTTTATTTATCTTTTTATAACTTTTTAAACAGGGTGTCTTTGGAAGTGTGGATCAAATCGAAAAGGGACAGAGGTGGTTATTTCCAATCATTTTAGCCGATAGGTTCTTCGATTCTTGACGGTTAAAAAGATAAGAATTAAAAAAAAATGCAATCTCTCAGTTCTTTTTTTTAAATAACTATTCTTCTCGGCTGTTTTTTTTTAAATAGGGGAAATGAATGGTTTCCTACAAAGACTTCTGTCTAACAAAGTCATTATTCTATTTTGTAAAAATTCTCGTGAAAAAAATATTACATTATCGAAAGTTAACCACATATTGTAAAAACTTGTCCGTTTATACTAATTCTAACGACGTTCAAATTTATGGTAGTATTCGTAATAGGACCAAATCCAAATCGACCGTCGATACGAGTAAAATCGTAACTAAATTTAAGTGTTTTTTACATTTTTAAATGGAAAGTTAAGTAAAAAAGATTTACAAGACTGTATTTTAACATTTTTATATGTATATTGAGAAATAAAAATACACAATTTTATAACATCGTATGTCGAGGTTGATCAATAGTAATGTACTATTACATTAGAGAATATCATTGTACCTAGATCTAAGAATATTTTTCATCCGAAATCACTTCCAATTGTCGCCATTACCGGTCAGTATCATCGTATAAATAGTTAGGATTTTAATGTGCCAACGTTTTAGCAAGAACAGAGCACGTAAATGTGGTTAAAATACCACTCCACCTTAAGGGCTCGCGCTATGGGTGTTTCGGTTCGCGCCGAAATAATAAATAAATAATAATAAATATCAGGGGACAATGTCTCACCAATTGACCTAGTCCCAAACTAAGCTCTAGGCTTGTACTATGGGAACTAGACAACGATATGCCTGCATAGATAAATATATACTTAAATACATAGAAAACATCCATGACTCAGGAACAAATATTCGCGCTTATTACACAAATATCTGCCCTTACCGGGATTTGAACCCATTACCGCGAGCTTCGTAGGCAGGGTCACTACCAACTAGGCCAGCGCGTCGCCAAATAACTACTATGATGTTACTGGCCCGTTCCATCCATTTGCAAATTTTGCATGGAAAAAAATATTTTGTAGACTGTTTTTAAGAACCTGCGCCGTGTGACGTGGATGAAGGAGCACGTCTGTTTATGTGTATTGGAAATAAATTACATTTGTTATGAGTGAGTGTAAATTAAATTATGAAACGTGGATAAGTTCCAGTGAATCTTTTTATGAATGGAGATTGGTGGAAGTAATACCTGTAAGAACAAAACGCGATTGCGTAATAAATCTTTCGTTCGTTATGAACAAAGTTTCATTCGACCAAACAAGTAAATCGCCTACTAAGTAATGCTAACAGATTTTTTGGAATAAAAGGTATTCTGGTCTTGTTAGTAAATACCTACTCTCTTTAGTTATGTAAAAAGTCGCTAGAGTACGTTAACAGAAACAATTAGAAAATGATTTCTGACAGGTATTTCGTTATTATTACTTATAAAATAAATGTTAAAAAAAACAAAAAACCGCCTTCAAAAACGCAAAGGAAAATTCTATCAAAATGGCTTTTGGTTGATAATATTGTGAGTCGCCGTTCTGGAATATCTTAACCAAGAAGCTGACTTCAGTTTGTCTAACTTAGGATGCTTTAAATAAATTGTTTTGTTTCGAGTAGCTTCATTGCTTTTTGAACATTTTTTTTAAATAAAATGAAATATTAAGAATTAAGTTTTTTCCATGTCAGTGGAGCCGATACCTGAACAGTATAGATACTTTTACAGAAACTTGCCTCACTCAAATGAAACAGAACAAAATACTTTTGAAGATTATGAGTCGCAAGTAAACTCATCCACCCATATGTAATGTAGTTGTGCAATATTTAATTATATAGTTACTGTCAGTTGGAAATAAAAACGTAACTACTTTATTAAGTATTAATGATATTGATCATCGATTAACATATTAACATAACTGAACTGTCAAATCTATGCGTACCTATTATTTTATCATTGTGATCTCTTTGATGAAGATAGGTAATTAAAATTTCGTAGTAAAGATTATTTTAAATGCCACAGAGAAAGTTTATGTTTTGTTGCCCATTTGTAATAACTTGATTAAGCCAAAGAAAGTGTTGATGTTTCTTAATTACTAGGTATTAAGTTGGCGACCAGATAAGTTATTGAATAAAAAATTAAGACATGCATAAATAAATTTTGTAATCTTTTTTAAATGAAACCTTAATGATAATAGGCTATTATCTACTTGAAATTAATACAATCCATTGTTATATTTATATATTTTTAATATTTTCCAACCGGAGTTACTATATTTTAGGTCATAAAATACAACAAAATAGCCGTTAGTAATATAAACCTGTTGAGTAATATGTGACGTTCTCAACGCAAAGGGACCTTGTGGATATATTGAGTTATTGCTATTTCCAAAATCTACATAAAATTCTCAATCGAATCACATATATATCATATCCTTAAGAGCAGTAATAATAAAAAAAAAAAGTTAAATCTCAAAACACTGAAATAGGTGTTTAGAGAAAAAACGTATTGAACTTTGACGCTGAAAGAAAGTACGTTTTAATTCGAAGTTACATAACTGTTGGGTTTTTTAGACAAAACATGATATATATTTTACTATAATAAGTATTAATATTTCAAAAATAATGTCAGCAGTTTCGACGAAAAAAATATTTCAATCCTAGGTAGGTATGGAACCAAAAACCTGCCCTATACAAATTAATTTATGGAACTTACTGTACACGTTGCTGCATGATATTCTTTACGCAAACGTTAACGAGGAATCTGTATGAAGGTATTATAAATAAAAATAATAACGTAAGACATTTTATTACTAGCAGTCACGTTTATAAAATATTCTTACATCTATCAACATTTAAAAAAATATTAATATAAATCTATAAATTTGTAACAAATAAGCATGCTAATAGAGATCAGTTTTACATAATTTGAGATCAAAATCACTAGGTTTCAGTACGTGGTTTCACTAAAAATTACAATCAAAGTTTAGTGAAGGGGGTTACATACAAAGTTATAAAAAGGGACCTTATGGAGTACTATTTCGTTTTTTCAAAAATCTAGTGTTTTAATAATATATCCAAATATCAAACAATTGCAATTAATAGTTCTTAATTATACAAATAAAGTATGTCATTAGATGTTTTTCGCTAGGATGCATGAGAACGTGAGTATTTGGCTTGTAAGTTATTCTATACGCTGCTATCGGTTTGACGGGTAAAAGACGAAAGGTCTCATTTATAACGATTGCAATTAATAGTTCATGATCATACAAACAAAACATGTCAAAGGAAATTTTTCGCTAGGATGTATGATTACTAGGGATCGGAAATTCGGATGCTTTTATTGTTTTGTTTTTGTTGTTGTATTGATGTTAAGTAGTATGGAGGCGGACTCAATTTAATTTTTTCCCGGAATTTTCCCGGATTTCCCGGAATACCCGAAATTAGAATACATGTACACATATAAAGTAAAAGTAAAGTAAAGTAATGATTTATTAACAAAAAGGTACAATGTTCTTAAAAGTAATATCCGGCGGACCCCAAACTAGGCTGAGCCTGTATCTTGGGCGTCCAGTGAGTGAAACATAATATACTTTACACATAGGAATCGACTTAAGCTCATTTTATCAGCGCTACGTACCAAAACAAGTAAAAATAAAAATACAAATAAAAGTTGGCATGCATGTTGTGTGTGTGTGTGTGTGTGTGTGTGTATGTGTTTAAGTGTGCATGTATGTATGTTTGTCGGATGATGACGCGTCTCTATACCAAAAGTTGTTCCGTTTCTTCATAAGACAACGTTTTGAGCCACGGTTTAAGTACGGATTTAAGCTTAAAAATAGTTAAATTTTGAATATCGCAAACCTTATTCACAGCGTTATACACAAAAGTGTGTGAGAACGCGGGAGACCGTCTGGCAAAACTAGATTTCAGGGTAGGTAAAACAATATTTTTCCGCCGTCTGCTATTTAATTGTGCGAGACTCGGTATCGAATGCGTCTTACGGTGTATTCGAAGTACTGCTTTAATAATGAAAAGCTGTCTCACTCTTAGCAAACCTGCTTCATTGTAGAGTAAGTCGGTTGAATAGCGAAAAGGCTTTTTTAACATCACCTTAATCACAGCACGTTGGGCTCGTTCTACTTCTAACATAATGGTCTTTCCACCACTGCCCCAGACCGCTACACAGTATTGCAAGATAGAGACACATAACCCGTCATACACACGCAAAAGCACATCTAAAGGGGAGCAGTCCCGTAATCTTTTAAACACATAAATTAGCTTTCTGACCCTTTTTGAGAGTGATGCGATGTGTTGTCTAAACGACAGGTGCTGATCTATGACGAGACCCAGGTATATTACTGATTCACTTCTTGTGATTTTTTCGCAAGAGCATGGCTGAGAAAAGTTATTTGGCAAAACTGACTTCTTAAAGTGACAACGGTGTATTTGCAGTTTCATAGAAGAAGCGGGAGAACCAGTTGACGTTTTGGAAAATGCAATGTATTTAGTCTTCTCAACATTAAGAGTGAGTAGGTTACTATCTAACCAAGCAGCGATTTGAGAGAGACCGTCTTCGGCAGTGTTAAACACTTCCTCCCAAGACCCGCCGTTGAAAAGAACCGCAGTATCATCCGCGTAACATATAATATCTGTGTTTGGGAGATTTTGTTTAAGAATATCGTTCATGTATATTGTAAAAAGCTTCGGTCCAACTATGCTGCCTTGAGGGACCCCAAAATTGGTGTAAGATTGACTGCTGAGATGGTTATCAATTCCAACGACTTGTCGGCGGTCAGTCAGGTAACTATGGAACCAGTCCAGAGCTCTTCCACGGATTCCCAAGGCTTCTAGCTTTTTAAGTAAAATCGGAACAGACACCGTATCAAACGCCCGAGCCAGATCTAGAAATACTCCTAGGCATTTTTTTCCCCTGTCCAGACGCTCAAATACTGTGTTGGCCAGTAAAACTGCCGCATCTTCCGTGGATTTACCTGGCCTAAAACCAAACTGCTTTTCCGAGAGTAGTGAATTTTTTTCCAAATAGTTTGAGAGCCGGGTGTTGACAATTTTTTCCAATATTTTAGAAAAAACGCTTAATAATGAAATGGGTCGGTAGTTAGCCGGGGAGTTTTTTTGTCCCTTCTTGTATATGGGAGAGACCACAGCCAACTTCCAACAGTTAGGAAAGCAACCACTCTCAAGACTAAGATTATATACATAAGTAAGTGGGACTATAATAACTGGCCTAATTTGTTTTATTAACAGTGGTTTACAACCATCAAGTCCAGGGGCACTATCCGACTTTAGCTGGCTAATGAACTTATCTACTTCGACTTCGTCAGTTGGTTGCATAAAAAAAAGAGGATGTTGGGGAATTGTATGGTTTAAATTTGTCAGCCAGAGAGCTTTGGGTTTCAGAGAGTTTATCCAGGATCTGATCCGCTAGAGTTTCACCTATAGATGTGTAGTATTGGTTGCAGGAGTTAAGCGACTCTTTGACTGAGCTCAGAGCTTTTGTTAACTCACTTGTACAACTCTTTTTGGGAGGCGATTCGCATATTGATTTTATTGTCTTCCATAGCTTTTTGGGGTTATTTTTATTTTCACTTATTTGTTCGCTCTCGTAAGCTGATTTTAAATTATATAACAGAATATTTAAGTAGTTCCTGTAGCGACTGTAGATTTGCTGAGTTACTTGGTTCTCTGGTGAAGCTTTACAGTGACTGTGCAACCTGTCTCTGTGTCTCATGCACCTGATGAGACCGGCAGTTGTCCAGGGTTTTAAAGAAAACTTAGTGCGGCTTATTTTAACCATCCTGGAGTTTTCCTTAATAGCGGTTGAGATGAAGTCACTAAAACGTGCAGCTGCGGCGTCGGCATCCTTGGCGACAGTTACGACTGACCAGTCTACGTCACTGAGAGCCTTCGCGACTGCTGTGAAATTTGTTTTTAAGGTCCAACGATTTAGGGACCTGTTAGTCTTTGGGCATTGAAGTCCTGCCATGACTGCGTTATGATCAGACACCGAGCAATTACAGACAATACCAATAGAGATACCCAAAGTCTTTACAAATATGTGGTCAATGCAACTGGCGTTTCTAGTCGGTTTCGTAATAGCTGGGAGAAATCCGTGCGTGCTCATCAGGCACATGTAGTCACAATACTGACTATTGGCTGAATGACCTGAGATATCTATATTGATGTCTCCAGCTAAGACGACCTGTTTTGTTTTGATTTTGGTCAGTACATAGTCAAGCGAGTTTATGAAGTTATCAATACGTGTAAACGATGGGGAGCGATATATAGCTATTACTGTTATCTGGTCGGCAATATTCAACGATAGGCAGTTGGCATCGGCTAGTGGCAGTTCTGCGGCCGATATGTCTAATGTTTCCCTAACATAAACGACAACCCCTCCACTTTTGTTAATAAACTTCGTAGTATGAAACGCAACATAGCCAGGCAACTGATTAATAAATGGGTCCTCACTCAGCCAACACTCTGACAATATTACGAAGTCAAATTCAACACCTGAACGCTTAATGGCAACGACGAGACCATCAAAATTCCGCTGCAGGCTTCTTATGTTTAGACAAAGCAATTTGATATTGTATTTAGTTGTCAAATGGTCTTTGCAGCTTTCCAACATATCCAGCGAGTGGCATTCGATAGAAATAGTACTGTCAATATCGTTTATTACCTCATGTAATGCCATTTCTGAAGGTTTTATTTATCCTAAAGCTCACTTTGACCGTCATCGCTCGGTAAGTACTTGTTTCATAAATGTTTGAGAGGGGGTGAGGTGTAGGTGTGTAATAGTTATAGTAATACTGCACAGGCAAAATATGAGTACGAGAGACTTGTTTTACTGCATATGAATGTGTGATGTGACTGTAGTTATCACATGTAGTCACGCAAAGAGAGAAGCTCAAACACAAATTAATTACGAAATAAAAAAGGTTTAAATTAGGAATTACAAAATTACTTTGCAAGAACCGGGCCGTCCGTGGTGCCGATAGGCTGGGTCGAAGCAGCGTGAACTTCTCCGAAACACCTTCTAATGTCATCATCGTTTCGTATATTTTGACCTTGGTTGACCTATTAGCTTTTAATATAGAACCAAATACATACAGTAGTACCCAGCCCCAACAAGCCATTATTGGCAATAATGCCTTGCCTCATGATTTAAACTAAATTATAGGACAGCGGAAACACCCTTGAATATAAATTTAATTCACCAAAATATTCAAGGTTTTTCCAGCAAAGAACTAGAAATAGGGTTGTTCTTAGATAATGAAAATGTACAAATTATGTGCATTACTGAACATTGGCTTAGACAAGAGCAATTAATTTTTGATTTTTTAAATTTTAAATTAGTTATTTTGCCAGAAAAAGTGCCATTCATGGTGGCTCTTTTATAATTGTAAAAAGTACTCTTAAATCCAAAGAAAGAAAGGATATTGTAAAGCTATCGATAGAAAGGATTGTAGAAATTTCTTGCGCAGAACTAGAAAGTTATATAATAATATGTGTTTACAGACCACCGTTGGCTGACTTTTGCACATTTGAATCTACTATGGAACATGTGTTAAAATTAGCATGTAATACCCAGAAGCATGTTATAGTTTGTGGAGATTTTAATATTAACTTACTCGAAACGTCAAATAATACCACTAGGTTACTTAGTTTATTTAAATCTTTTAATTTAGGTAATCTGTTCTTGGAACCCACACGGATAGGTGTTAGTAGTGCAACCTGCTTAGATAATATTTTTTGTAGTTGCGAATGTTTGGATAAAGAAATATTTAATTGTTTTAATTCTGACCATAGTGGTCAGAAGGCATCTTTCATCTATGATTTTTATCAAAAACCTGATACAATAACATACCGACCTATAACTAGTAATCGTTTGGAATTATTCAAAAATAAAGTTCAGAGTAATCTTACAGTGTTACCGTTTTTACAGAATGAGTGTAATAGTATTTATAAAGACTTCTTCGGCGTAATTCTACATCAATTTAACAACAATTTTAAAATGAAAACTATTTCTAGGTCGAAAACAAAATTTAGTGAATGGGCTACTACAGGCATTCATAAAAGTAGAAATAGGCTTTATGACCTATATAGAGAGAGGGAGGAAAATAAGAATGCTGACTTTCTAAATTATGTTAGGAATTATTCAAGGACCTTTAAACAAGTTTGTTTAACTGCCAAGGCAAATTTTCTTAGTCTCAAACTTAAATCATCTGACAACAAGGTAAAAACTGTATGGAATATTATAAATATAGAAACGGGAAAATCAAAAACTCGTGATAATCAAGTCACTCTGAACACAGGTGACCAACAAATCACGTCAAATAAAGACGTTGCCTTAGCATTCGAAGATTATTTTTCTAACATAGCCATTAATACTACGAAATGTCTTAAATCATCCGCGGTTGAAGCTCAATCATTACTTAGCACTAATGTCAGTAAATGTAATATAAACTTTGATTTCAGCCCTGTAAATTCAGATTCAATAGTCAAGATATTTAAATCACTTAGTTTAAAAAAGACTGAAGATTTGTGGGGCACATCAGTTAAGGTACTCTTTCATATCATAGATGTAATTGCACCCCATCTAGCATTAATCTACAATAATTGCATATCAGAGGGGGTCTTTCCAGATCTCATGAAATATAGTAAAGTAATACCTCTTTTTAAATCGGGCGAGATGAGTGATATAACGAACTTCCGTCCCATTTCCATACTACCAGTTTTAAGTAAAGTCTTTTGAGAAAGTAATGCTAAAGGATATGTTAGGTCACTTTAACAGAAATAAACTACTTAACAATAACCAGTTTGGCTTTACCAGAGGTCGATCAACAATTGATGCGGCATCTGTACTCATTAAACATATATATAACAGTTGGGAGAAATCTTGCGATGCAGTAGGAATATTTTGTGATCTTTCTAAAGCTTTTGATTGCGTGGATCATACGACCCTTATTTTAAAATTAGAACATTATGGATTGTCCAACAAAGCTTTAAGCCTTATGTCTTCTTATCTAAGTGATAGAACTCAAACAGTTGTTGTAAACAAAACGCAATCTGTTGGAGCTACATTGAAAATAGGTGTGCCTCAAGGCTCTATTTTAGGTCCTTTTTTATTTTTGGTTTACATAAATGACTTGCCACCTCAAACAGTTATGCTAAAGTTAAACTTAGTAGATAAACTTTGTGATATTGTACTTTTTGCTGATGATACTTCACTAATTTTCAAGGTAGATAGAAAATCCGTAGACTACAGTAGGATTAACACCACACTAGTTAAAGTACTTAATTGGTTTACTAGCAACAATTTGCTACTAAATGCTAAGAAAACGAAATGTGTTAGGTTCGCTTTGCCTAATGTTAAACCGGTACATTCTAGTATTTTTCTAAATGACGAGTGTTTGCAAATGGTAGATAAGGCAATTTTCTTAGGCATAACATTAGATAAATATTTGCAATGGAGTCCCCATATAGCTGTACTGGCAGGTAAACTAAGTTCGGCAGCTTACGCCGTTAGGAAAATTAGACAACTAACCAATGTTGAGACAGCTCGCTTAGTCTATTATAGTTATTTCCATAGTGTCATGTCGTACGGTATTCTGGTTTGGGGTAAGGCAGCTGACATACAAACTATATTTGTGTTACAAAAAAGGGCCATTCGTTCTATTTACAACTTAAACTCCCGTGACTCTTTAAGAGAACTTTTTAAAGAAATTAATATCTTGACTGTAGCGTCTCAATTTATTTATGAGAATATTATTTACGTTATTAGAAATTTAGATTCTTTCACCAAAAATTCTGATATACATAATTTAAATACCAGAAATAAAAATAAAATCGCTATCCGAAAATTCCGCGTCCGTAAAGTATATAAATCATTTGTTGGTCAATGCATTCATTTCTATAATAAATTACCTGACGAAGTTTTAAAGTTACCCTTTCCAGTACTTAAAAGTTACTTGAAAAGGTCGTTAATGTCTAAAGCGTATTATAGGATCGAGGACTATCTAACAGACAAAAATGCATGGCCTAAATCCGAAACTTAGTCAATAATAATTTATTCAAATGCAAAATCTTTATCTTGTCTAGGGGACACCGTTGATGTAGGAAAACATATCGAAACTTTTATGTGGTCGTCTCGCACCATCTTATATACACACTAGCTTTTGCCCGCGACTTCGTCCGCGTAGAACTCGTTTATCGCAGTTAAGTAAATTAATAGTTTTAAGTAATTCTACTCGTATAGTTTGACGTCCTCCCTAGCAAGAATGATCTTTCAAACACATGTAATATTGAGCTCGAAATTTACTGAGACACCAACTTTAACCATTAACTCTTACGGGAGGGCACTCCTGATACCTCGAAAGAGTTCAGGAACTCTAAGGGTAGGACGTGACTTGCTCTGTGTCTATGACATTTCTACATGAGACATATTTTTATATTTATCCGCCCGCCAATTTCGTTTGTCGGTGCTAATATCGCCCTCTCGCACAAACATTCTCTATTCTTTATATTGTTTTTTAGATCGGAGTACACGTTATTTTTTAGATCATCTGTATTTTGTACAATATTACAGAATTCGCGGTTTAATGTATTCAAATCGTTACGATCTCTCGCCATACCATCTTCGACCATTTTTAGTAGAGCTGCCGGATATATTGCCCCGACTGTGTATCATGGTGTACTCGTAGTTCCTGGCATATTTGTAGTGAGGTTAATTTTTTATATATATACCCATATCGTAGATGCCGAAATGCATTTATTTTATCCGCCGGTGTGCCCCTAGTTATCACCGGTAGATGAGAATCTGTCTAAATTCGCCGTCTCAAAGCACCATCCCTCCCATGATAGTTTGGTTGCTGTTAAAATATCCATCATAGTTCAATATTACATATATTATATTATGAATCTTAATACTAATTATAATGTAGGTATATCTATCATTATAAATGGCGGAACTCCCAAACATCATCAGTGGCCGCTGAAAAAACAAAGACAATTATATTTTTCAAACAAATTTACCCAATGCCCATTAATCTAATTCGGTTCTGCGGTTAATCCGTGAAAGCGTAACAAACAGACAGACGACAGACAATTGCCTTTTTTTTTTTGAATTGCCATTTTGAATTTCTACCTATACTTACTTTCACATCATTTTCGAAATCTGCGTCCTCAAAATCTAAGAAAATGACAATTATGTCCACTTTTTAAAAAAGATCATGGCCTCCATCTTGAATACTAAATTTGACATAATTTTCATAATCTGCGTCCACAAAATATAAGAAAATGATACCAATGACGACTTTTTCAATAAACATACCATGACGGCCATTTTGAATTCCAAATTTGATATCATTTTCGAAATATGCGTCAACGCAACCTAAGAAAATGACACCCACGATGACTTTTTCAAAAAACACCAAACATTGTCGTTATTCCCTCGGGAACTTTTAAATTATCCGGGATGGGATTTTTCTATGTGCTAATCCAGGGTGCTACACCCATTTTAAATTTCATCTTAATCCATCTAGCCGTTGCAGCGTTAAGGAGTAACTAACTAAAACCCCCTTTTACCCCCTTAGGGGTAGTTTTTTCTAAATCGCTGAAAGCAGTATATTTTATTTACAAACAGTAGTCTAAATATCAATTTCCTAATGTAACCATTTCGATATCTCCCATACAAATTTCTACTCCCTATTTATCGCCTGAGGGGGAGTTTTACGGAAATCAATGAAAGTTTTTTTTTATGTTTAACAGTATTAAACAGTAGCTTAAACACCAATTACCACGTTTCCAACTTAAAAAAATTAACATAAATGACCAAATTGTCATACAAACTACCATCCCAAATCTCACCCCCTTAGGGGTGATTTTTGAGATACAAATTTAATCTAATTCAGTTTCGCAGTTTATCCTTGAATGCATAACAAACAGACAGACGACAGACGTAATTACTTTCACGTTTATAATGTTAGTATGGATTTCCTTTGTACAGCAATATTATGTATACCTATCGATGTATAGTTTTTTTACCCCTTGAGTATTGTTTGAAATGACATTTTAGAATTAAATAACCGACCAATTCGCCGAAAAATTAAATACCTGTAATTATTTTCAAGTGATCATAATAACCGCCCTAATATTAAATAACAGCCGTAGAATTAATACGCCGTGAATAGTATTGAAAATAGCGGAAAAAAATGTTAAAATCTGGATATGTCAACGCTGACAACTTCAATCTGACACCGCTCCTTTTGATATAGACTAATAAAACTGAATGTAGGTACAAAGCCTGTCTCATGTTGTCACACTGGATGGCAAAAGCCATAGGAGAAATAAATTATTCAATTGCGCAATTTTGACAAATAATTACTAATCTTATTCTATATTAGTAATTATTTGCGACAACTTTTTCAAAAAATATCATTTCCGCCAGCTTGAATTCTAAATTTGACATCATTTTCATAATCTGCGTCCCCAAAATGTAAGAAAATGATACCAATGACGACTTTTTCAATAAACATCATGGCGGCCATTTTGAATCCGAAATTTGATATCATTTTCGAAATCTGCGTCAACGCAACCTAAGAAAACGACACCCATGACTTTTTCAAAAAACACAAAGATATTGTCGTTATTCCCTCGGGAAACTTTAAATTTTCAGGAATAGGATTTTCCTATGTGTTAATCCAGGGTATAAGCTATCTCCATTCTAAATTTCATCCAAATCCATCCAGCGCCATTGCATCGTGAAGGAGGAACAAACTAAAACTCTCTTTTGCCCCCCTTGGGGGTAGTTTATCTGAATCGCTGAAAGAAGTATTTTTTATTTATTATCAGTAGCCTAAATACCAATTTCAAATCTGCTTATTTTAAAAATAACTTATCTCCTATACAAATTTCTACCCCCTATTTGAACCCTTTAGGGGATGAATTTCCAAAAATCCTTTCTTAGTGTACCCTTAGGGTACCCAAGGAATATTCCCTTCAAATTTCAAGTCCCTAGGTCCAGCGGTTTAGGCTGTGCGTTGATCGATCAGTCAGTTAGTTTTACCCCTTTCCATCCCTTCGGGGATAAAATTATCAAAAACGCTGAAACACGTATAAATTAATATTCAATTTTCAACCTAAACACAAAATTTGAATAGTGTAACTTAAACAAAAACCGACGGACTTTCATACAAATTTTCATCCCCTTAGGGGTGGAATTTCCAAAAATCCTTCCTTAGTGGATCTTTACACTATATAAGGTATCTATGTGCAAAATCTCAAGTCTCTAGGTCCTAAGGTTTGGGCTGTGCGTTGATATATTAACAATCCGTTTTACCCCTTTTCATCCCTTCGGGGTTGAAATTATCATAAACGCTGAGACACGTATAAGTTAAAATTCAATCGCCTACCTAAACGCAAAATTTGAAGCGTCTAACTTCAAAACTGACGGACTTTCATACAAACGTTTTTCCCCTATTTTACCCCCTTAGGGGTGGAATTTCCAAAAATCGGTCCTTAGTGGATCTCTACACTATATAAGGTATCTATGTGCAAAATTTCAAGTCTCTAGGTCCAGCGGTCTGGGCTGTGCGTTGATATATCAACAATCAGCTTAGCATTTTATATAATAGATAAGTATGTGTTTTTTTTTTCTCTATCTCTCCCGTAAGATTCTTAATTGGCATGTTTTCCTGCTGAACTACGCATGTTATTTAATACTATATTTAATTTAATATTTATAGCTTTATATAATGCTAGACTAAGTAGTACCATTGTAATAAGAAATATGTTTAAAAAATGACTGACTGCTGAGTTTCTTGCGGCGTTTCTTCTCGGCAGTGGTCTTCTCTTGGGAAGCGCTGGTAGATTCTTGACGTGTAAAAGTGCCCGTGCGGCCTACTTACTGAATAAATTTCTTTTATCTTTTTTTTTTTTTTTTATGACCACGGCTGGGTATCCCTCCTGCTTGCGCACCAGTATGGATCCATTACGGGTCCAGCAGAACTTATATCCGGCGTTTGTTTTCTGGAGCCTGGCGTCACGAAATAAGCCCCGATTTTCTTTAGTTAGCCGTTCGTTAAAGAAAAGCTTTTGGGGCTGGCCTGCCACCTCCACGTCCGCTGACGTCAGATTACGCCGCACTTTTGCGGCCTTCAAAAATTCGTTTCGTTTGCAGTGGCGCACAAATCTAACAATCATTGGCCGAGGTCTATTTGCGCTGCCAGTTTGATTGCCTTTGTCACTATTTCGAGGGCCCACCCGGGCGGCGAAATCCAGGTCCTCCTCTCTTAGATTTATGCCCATTTTACGGGCCGTGACCAGCACAATGTGCGCTATGTTTTCATTCGAGATCTCCGGTATACCCATGATTTCCAGCTCATTACGCAACGCGCTTTGGGCCTGAGCATTTAATTTCTCCTCAAGGGACACTACTTGTTGTTTAAGAAGCGCATTTTCGAGGTCTCGATCCTCGAGTTCTTTTATTCTCTTATTAGACTGCGCCAACCGGGCTTCAAATTCTTCTAAACGCGAGACGCAAGTTGAAAAACAAGCCGCGAGATTTTTTAAGCCGTCTTTTACCTCACACATGTCATCACGGAGCAGTCGTATTTCCGCAGCGAGTTCGCAGATAGGTTCATTTACTTGCCCCGCCGGCTGCGCGGCGGCAGCTGAAGAAGCCACTTTACGATTATGCGCGCGCATTGTAACGTTTGCGCTCGAGTCGTTGGTATTATGGCTCGTACTAGCTTGTCGCACCGGGGTGTTTGTGTTCCCTGTTTTGGGTTCATTGCTAAGACAAGCGGGGCATGCCCAACTTTGTTTAAAACTATCCTGTAATGTTTTAAGGTCGGGAACATTCACGCAAATAGAATGATACTTATCATTACACTTCGAGCATTCCAACATTTGCACCGTAGTTATAGGCTTGCAGCAGGCGGCGCAGTTGTTTTTACTAGTCATCGTTATAGTGAAGGTGTAAAGTGGCGGTACGCTCGCAAAATAAAATAAAGCGAGATAATTCTGCTGCCGCTAGGCGCGCTCAGAGCCCTTCGACCCTTTTCGGAGCCAGTCACTCGGCGACTTTCGGCAGTATCCGCGCGTAGGCGCCGCTGAGTAGGATGGGTTTCGCAGCCTGTCTCTTTTCCCCGAGGTGAGGCGGAGCCGCAACCGCAGGTATCTTTCTAATAATTATTAGAAAGAATCGATGAACACTTGCACAGAGTAATGTCCCGTAACTATACGTACGTAAGCGTCTAAATACTATGAACTTTTGCTAGAGAATTTACCAACAACACTTAAAAGCGTCCGCTCTCAACACTGGTTAAAATCGCACTCATATGCATTTAAAGTATTTAAATAACATATTTTAGTTGTTTCTTTTTACAAAATATGCGGTTTGTTTAACTAACAGTACCTACACTATTCTTTAACATCAAACTAAATTAAGTTACATATTATTCTTATGAAAACTAATGGTACTAAAGTAAGTATTTTTGTTAAATCACCAAATTAAAACAAATATACATACACATATGATAACAAATTTGATGAAAATATTCATAACCTAAATATGTATGTATATTGACTGTTACCACTATTTCCTGGCGTTTTATACAATCCCGGAATCCCGGAACTTAAATAATTAAAATAATATTTTTAAGAAGCCGACTCCATACTTGCTCAGCTTTTCCGGAAATTTGCTAATTGTAGGTATAAAAGCATCCGAATTTCCAATCCCTAATGATTACGCAAGAACATTACATGTGAGTGGTTTTACCTACCGCTATTGAATTCACGGCACTATTTAAGATATAAATCAACGGTCACAATAGACTTCGATTATCTTTACAAACAAACCAAACATGTGTGTTTTTACCCGACTTCGTCAGAAGGAGGGTTATGTGTTTCGAGCGTATGTATGTATCTATGTCTATTTCTGGGCAAAACAAAACACATTTTAGCGTGTATATTCAATTTGGCAGCATGACTTCTCGAACGTATAAGGCTGCCTAATTGAGAATGCACGCGCTAAAATGTGTTTTGTTCCCTCGGAAGGGACTACTTAAACTCGCCGCTGCAATTCGCTCGTTCGTCCGACCCACCGCCGTTTTTTGAGAGAATAACACCCCAGTGAGAACGCGAGTGCCATCCGCTTGAGACGGGCGTCTGTGAAGTTCTTTGTGCAATAATGGAGCAACAAAAAAAAAGTTATTATAACTGTTCAGTGGACGGTTGTTTAAATTCAACATTAAACGGTGAATTGTCGTTTTTTAAGCTACCAGTGGTTTCAGAGAGATAAGTAGGTATGTGCTTGTATTTCGATGGTTCGTTTTAACGTTACACAGAACATTTAAGGTCTGTTCATTCTTACTTGTCTTATATAGTAAACAACTTTCTAATCTCGAAATGAACCTTTTTTGGCTAAAAAAGCTATTTTATCGTAAATAAAGTAAACTGAATAAACATTATGGACGTCACTTGGTTAATGTATTGTCTGTGATTGCTTTATTTTGTTTAAAATAGCTGTTTTAGATAAAAAAGGTTCATTTTGAGGTTAGAAAGTTGTTTACTATAATTATAAGACAAGTAAGAATGAACAGACTTTAGGTAGGTAGGTAAGCGCCCCGCCCCGGCCCGCGAAGAATATATCTAAGATCGATTTATATAATAGTTTCCTATTTTGAATCAGTATAAACGAAGTAACGAAATTATTGTAAAGTAAATTCACGCCACCTTACGTAAGTTGAAAACATGATTTTTTTGTTTATTTAGATATTGTGATGTTTTTAGTTCCATTCTTCTCGTTTTATTCTCAACAATAAATCAAACAACTAGATACGAGTGCCACTACCACGATAGTTTTTTGTGCATAAGCTATAGTTGACAACCCTAGAGCGACCGCCGAGCGTAGGTATGAAAAGTGTGATTGACTTCTGTATCACATACATGTGATTGACTTCTGTACCTATCTGTTTTGTGACCTCACAATAACTTGTATTAGATATCTTTGCCAACATCATGGAATGTTCATGTGTAAAACAACACATCCTTGACCAACAATCCATAAGGTACCTTTATAACTAAACTTTGAAGGATGATATTTCACTAATAAAACGTGTTGTTTAAACTATATAAAAATCTAAAGTAAACCTTCGTTTCTAAACTTTAATTCCGTACAATAAAAAAAACGTAAATTTTGTTCGATTTCATGTCTTAATAGGTATCTCGGAAACTAGATCTATCCATAAGGTCCCTTTACGTAGACAACGTCACATATGGTTTCCTTAGATACGATGATATTCGTCTAACAAATAATGGCAAAACGTAGAGTTGTAAAATCGTATTGTAATATACAATAATACCTACTCGATAACGCAAAACTAGTGATCATAGCTCGATCTAAATAACACTTTAACTATCCTTCGTATTCACCACTGACATGGGTCGGTACGTCCATGCATTACAGGTACTGCACTAATGTACAGAGCCAGTTATTTCTGATGTCACGTAGACTTAACAGAGCTACTTTGACGGTGCATTACATGTAATGCACGGACAATTAGTGTTAAAATAGACAGTTTAGAAAGAAATAAAAAACCAGTATGAAAGAGCATCAAATTCTGAGTAACATGATAATAATATACATTTGTGCGAAAACATAAACTAAGTAATAACCAAAATATCGCGGTTTGAAGTTACACAATACGTTTTTTCGCTCTCCTGAAAACCTCCGTTTTGTAGTTACGATTTTACTCGTATCGACCGAAATATCTTGTTCAATTTCAAGTTTAAATTCCAGTAAGTAGGTTGGTGAATAAATAAAAAAGTAACAAGTTGAAGAAATAGATAATATGTTTTTTACTAAATATTACTTTATTACAATCTTTCTCGAACTGTCATATTTGTAGGAACTCGATGGTCTATCAATTCTGGTAATAAACATTGAAAATAACAGCTCACTTCTATAAGGTAAAAGTAATAAGCACTTTCCTACACTGTGCAAATTTCAAAGTAATATAATAAGTCACAAACAAATTCGAGTTATAGATAGTTACTTGTCGGGAATGTACGCAAATCGCAGATACGCTATGAATGCACTCCGAACTCCACGCCGAGTCGCGCCGCCGCCATAGCCGCGCACGTCGCAGGCATAGTATAAATAGAAAAGTAGCTCGACTCCGGCCCTTTAGGAGATTCTGATACCTATTGCCGCTCGGGCGTCAGGGTCGTCCAAACATGTTTTTCAATTTTAGTCACCTACTTGACCATACTGTGATTTATAATCATGTTAATTTCCATAAATTACACAAACCTAAAGTAAGTATAAATATTGTTAGGCACCTAAGTACCAAATTTAAATTATTTTACTTACATACTTTTTATCTGTTGACACTAAATAATAATTATGTTTATAGGTATGTGACGTGATATGTAAATTCCTTTTCGACCTTTTGATAATGCCGCTTTCGCGCAAGGCGGCTTCCTTTGACTACTTAGGTACCTATTATTGGCGGCCGCGCGGCTTCCTTAGAGCATTGGCCGCTCGCTTTGGTTCTAGGCTTGTGCTTTGGGTACTAGGCAACGATAAGCATACTTATGTAGTGAAAAATACATACTTAATATGACTACATAGGTACATATAAAACGCCCAAGACTCAGAAACAAAAAATACCTACTCGCACTCATAACACGAATATATGCCCTGACCGGGAATCGAACCCAGGACCGCTAGCTTCGTAAGCAAGGTCACTACCAACTACCTAGGCCATCCACGTCTTCACATGTTACCTGTCACGTAACACTCAATAACTTAAATTACCTACTTAATACGTATTTATTTCACCTAGGTATACTATAGGCATGCCGGTACGAAATACCTTTTATTAAATCTGGATATAGTTGTACCTACCTAAGGTAGGTTTAGACATCCGTATACAGAACAATATTTAAGCGTTTTCGGCAGCGACATTGTCGCTCGATAGCTAAGTACGCGCGCTAAAACAAAACGTAACCGAACGCAATGACGCCGCGGCCCCGACTAAGTTCCCTTGAAAATTCTTGAGATCTCGTTTCGTATTGGTTCGCCCCGCCACAGGCCCCGCCCACAGCCGCAAGCCGCGCGATGTACCTTTGTTTGAAGACGATCTACTGTTCTCTATACTGTGTCTCAGGCTGTTGCTATAGTAGTGTGCGTGAGAATTTGTGCATGTTGTATAACACAAATACGCGCCAGGACGAGCGCCGAGCGGTGTGAAACAGATAGCATTTTTTAAAATACCTATTCGCGCCGGGTATCGGCGGGTACATATCTGAATATCGAAAGTGACGTATCTGTCGTAGTTTTTTTGATATCAAATTAGATTTTCGAGTATAAAGAATTATACAACGGTAAAAATAAATTCTGGAATTCCTTGAAACGAGAAACCGGATAGTGATAGCTCATTTAGTCGGTATCCTGACTTTTTACCAAATTATCATTTGACAAACTATCATTTTGCAAACTTTCATTTCGCAAAAATGTGTTTGTGCTTAAACCATTACATATTACAAAGGTTACATGGGCTTATTAAATAAGTTAGGTTAGACTTTTGACCACATGAAATTGTAAAATAATGTGGTGGGAAGTATCTCTTTGCGAAATGAAAGTTTGTAAAATTATATAGTTTGTCAAATGATGATTTGGTAAAACATTAGTGAACCCATTTAGTCCTATTTAATTTAGTTAATTATTATTCCAGTTCATTCGAATGGCCGAAACTTTCTTTTTTGTTGAGTATCTAACAAATTAGGAAATATCGTGTATCCAATTCCATGTTAATGTGTCTAGTCCCACAACCACTTCACAGGTCCACTTTTATAGATCTATTTTATCTAGATACTTAACTAATAGGAACCGTAGCGTTGGCCATAGTTTTCTCGCCTGTTTCTAGTTATTATTAGTGGCAGCTCTAAGAGTCGGCGGCAGTAGACCTTAACACCAATGATTCGCATCACATGTTTAATGACAACGATAGATAAATCCGTAGCAAACAAAAATAGATCTTTGAAATGTAATGTTAAGGTGGATTTTCCTGCATTGCAAACCATCAATCACCACCACCATATGAATAATACATGTTTAGCATCGGAAGGAAGGGGACTTGAATATGCATTCAGCACCAGCAACGGATAAATCCGTCACGGTTGACAGCACAAATTAGACCTTAAAGTAAGTATGGTGCAATGTGACATTGAAATCAGCTCGGATTATGAACTGTCATTGGTGTAAATCGACCACTTGTGCTTCGACAAGACGTTGAAAAGGAGAATGTTGTCTGTGGTGCAGGTCAGCGCAAGTACGGCGGGCCGCCGCCCGGCTGGGAGGGCGGCACGCCGGGCGCCGGCTGCGAGGTGTTCTGCGGCAAGATCCCCAAGGACATGTACGAGGACGAGCTCATTCCGCTGTTCGAGCGCTGTGGGCCCATCTGGGACCTGCGCCTCATGATGGACCCCATGACCGGCACCAACCGCGGCTACGCGTTCGTCACGTTCACCTCGCGCGACGCCACGCAACGCGCCGTGCAGGAGGTAACACCTCGCCCACTCCGTGCACTCGCTCGCGCGCCCGCGGACAACCATACCAGCAGGCACCGGGTCGGTTCAGGTCGACCTGAAACACGGTTATTGACCCCCCCTTTAAATCACTCTAACCATTGGCTTCTCATTTTAACTGGTTCCGACGGGTCAACAACTGACGCGGGGTAGAACTGAGATGGTTGTCGTCGGACGCTTTCAAACGAGCCTAAACTGTCGCTATTGGCAATGTGTCGTGTTTTCGTTAATCGGTTCTAAGACTGCACCGAGTCGGAGTTGATCATAGGAAATGCGATTGGGTGTAAATAATGGGGAGCGGTGAACGGTGTGCCGCGAATGGGCCCACGCGGTCGCCGCTCCTCGGCTTAGCAACGTCGCGGGGGCCAGCTGCCGCGGCGCGCGGCCTCGGCGCCCCAGGTCGCGCCGCGGTTGTTGGCACCTTCCTTTATGCAATACGTCGATGTTACCGAGCACATCTGTCCCGACTGTCGACGTTCAGCACAGTGTGTTTCTTTTATCGCTAAACTAAAAGTTTCAGTACATTAAAATTGGTAACGCTAAATTGTTTAAAATTAAACTTTTGTGATCTAACGAAGTTTGTTGCCATTGATCTGTGATTGGTGCAATGTTAATCTGAAGCAAAATTTATTCTAATTTGACATCTATTTCCAGGTTACTCGCCGAATGTTTAAGTATAATCCCTTGAGAGACTAAACTCACTGCACATAGCCACCGCGGCTTGGCGCCTCCACGTCCCTTGTATATCCGTCTCCTCGGGTCTAAGCATCGGCTCGCTAATTTTATTCTCCATATTAAGAAATTGCTCTCAAGACCCTGTAATATAGGTTTGATTGCATTAATACCTGAGAGCGGGCTCAGTATAATATTTTACTATTCGAACTGTAATTTATACTTCAAGTACCGTCAGTATCGTCTATATTAACAGAAAAGATAACACGTAATCAAAATAATGCGAGTTTTCAATGTAGCTTTTATCAGCTCTTTCTCAGAAGAAACGGTGGTTAAATGTTAGTCTCTTAGAATACAGAGATTGCCCAGCGGAGCGGAGTTACTGGGGTAAAGAGGTCGCGATATTTATGTTCAATGACGTCACCTATAACTGTTAAGGTTTCTGCCCACTACACCGTATGTGACCGTACTATGAACGTATCGAGCCCGGAAGGTAATTAGTATTAAAAATTTGGTCGGTGACGAAACGGTCTAGTGGGCATAGTCTCATACTTTTCAATACAAAGAATATTTTTTGTCTGGAACCTTCCTCTTACGGTCATGGTATGGTATGATACGGTGTAGTGGGCAGAAACCTTTAGTCCTTGCTCAATTTAATTAGCAAACAAAGTCGATGGTTGGAACCCGCCGGAGCCGCCAAGCCTGGGTCGTTTGCAAGATTACCGGCCACTCACGCCTGTAATTCTGCAAGGCTATCATTTGCCTGTCGATTATTCACAGACATTTGGGAGTTTTAGATTTAAGCTTCTTCTATCATTTAAATTGCATGCCATTAATATCCCACCATTGGCGGCCACTCGCGTTCAATTGCACTTTTTTTGCTTACATTTCGATTATTGGTTAATTTACTTCATATTTAATCAATGAAATAATAATAAATCAAAACTTGCGTGGCCGCCGCCTCAATGTAATCACTGAATTGTGTAAATGTGCAACATAACACCTATATACTGAACTAGCCTCGCTTGTCCTGAGACATCATCCCGTTCTTTACTGTGCACCTCGTTCAATTTTAAGTTGCTTTAATTTTTTTTGTTACCATCACACTTGTACTCGCTTTTTTTATTTTTCACTTAAACGGTCCACTTCACAGGGTTAACTTTCAATTGGCTTCAAAAAGTTCTCCGGCAGAGAATGTAATATATGTCAGGCTCTCCTCTTTGCTCCGTCAACACTTTCGGCTTATCATCGTCAGTTAACTCATCACGATTGGCTCTAACCGTCATCGCACGCCGCGCGCGTCAGCTTGCGTCTACAAAATTCATCCACTCGGCTCAGGAGGCGACCGACCGACCGACGACTCGGCCGATTCCCGAATTGATACGTTTTTCAAAATTTTTCCCTTGTTATTTTTCCCACAGCTCGATAATCACGAAATAAAACCAGGGAAGACTCTCAGAATTAAGGTTAGCGTACCGAATCTGCGACTTTTCGTCGGCAACATTCCCAAGTCTAAAGGCAAAGAGGAGATACTGGAAGAGTTTGGTAAATTAACAGGTAAAGTGTCACTCGAATGATTAAAGAGTTAATAGAGTTGGGTTGAGTGCGCGGGGCTTGGTGTGGACCGCTGGGTGCCCCGCTTGCTCCCGCTTGTGCCTGCTCCCTGCCCTCCCGTCTCCGGTCACGCCGGGCCGCGCCGCGCGCGCGTCCCGGCCCTTGGCTATTCTCCTCGAATTGTTCTTGCAGCTGAATGATTATGAAATTCGAAAGGGGAAAAAGATTGGCGTAACGGTTTCCTTTAACAATCACCGGTTATTCGTGGGGAATATCCCTAAGAATCGAGATCGGGACGATTTGTTTGAGGAGTTTACTAGGCACGCACGTAAGTCCTTGTCGAATTCATAATAAGTGCTATTCCGTGGTGGTTGTGGTGGTTCTCAGTTGCGCCCGGTGCCTGACCGCGCGGACGGCGCCTACTCCGCTCTTCCGAACTGCTCTCCACCCTGACTTCCTAGGGAACCCACATACCCGAGGCGAACATTGGCGATACAAAACCGATAAACGGAACCTGTGAATCTCAATGCATCCTTACCGCTGTCTGTCCGTCACTTCTTTCAACTCCGCATCAAACTTGCCACATCCTCGCGTGGTCAGGCGCTCGTGCTTAATCTTTTCACAATATTTAATGAATGTATGTAATGTATGTGCGAACTGAGAACGAATAACTTTGAGCCGGAAAAAAGTGTTACCCCGACGATTGGCTTCCGCATTGAGAATGCTCATTTGTAATGACTGGAGAATCTTTCTGTTGTTCTCTAGAATAGCTCTTGAGTACCGTATATGTTTTCCTGAAATATCATTTGATTTGCTTAATTAGTAGTGTTCGGAATGCTCCTAAAGCGGAAGGGTCGAGGGAAGCTTTTTGACTATTTGCCGCGCTCGCCCCCGCCTGCATGTATGTACTGACTCTGTGTTTTGCAGCGGGACTCGTCGAAGTTATTATATATAGTTCGCCCGATGATAAGAAGAAAAATAGAGGATTTTGTTTTTTGGAATACGAGTCTCACAAAGCGGCGTCCCTAGCTAAGCGCAGGCTGGGCACCGGTAGAATAAAGGTGCGTATAACTACTTATTTTGTAGCGGCTTCTCTTTTATAAGTCTTGTTTAATAGTAGATTGGTAACCAAGGGATAAAAGTGATCAAATGCATCCTGAGATATGGTGCTACACGGGGCGTGAGAGTGCGCCTATGTTCGAGGGTGCAATTGATACTCTTACCCGAGTTGAGCACTTCAAAGAAAGTAAATAAAAATGCTGTTTTTAATACAGTTGCTCAAAAAGTGGTAGTTTTTGTAGCTGTATATCGTGTGGAAAGTTGAAGTCTTCGATCTAGTGCTTTTTACTTTTTGTAGCTGCATATCGTGCGGAAAGTTGGATTTCGCACTAGCGTTTTTTTAATTCTTTTTACCCTTAATTTTTATCAGATTATGAATTAAGTAAAATAAAATTGTCTCTTTTAATTTGTTTTTAGTTTTATTTATTGTAATTTATTCGCACATGTTTTAAAAAACGTCGTTTGATGTGTATACACGTGCGGAAATGTCCTTTTCACTCGTCCCGAGTCTTGGCTCCCTTGCAGCTCGGGCAAAGACACGGGACTCGTGTAAAATGACATGCCTACTTTCCGCACTTGCATCAAAATGTACTATTGTTATTGTCACGGATTTACTGTCATAATTATTCTTATCGAAAGAAATAAGAATGTAATTTAATGATTTTAAATAAAAGTTAGAATTCTTTCGTAATGGCTCAATAAGATTTTCCCATGGCCCAGTTAGAAATGAGTGTTTTTCAAAATCTCTTTCCTCCTGAGGGATGGAAATGCCACCTCCCCATGACGGTTTGGGAGGAACAAAAAATAATAATTATATGGATTTATTGTGTCAGGTATGGGGCTGTGATATAATAGTGGACTGGGCCGACCCTCAAGAGGAGCCGGATGAGCATACGATGAGTAAAGTGAGTAAACATTCAGTTCACATCTAAACTACATAAGTAACATAACTTAATAGGTAGCTATAACCTCTTTCTACCAGTGGTGACTAATTATAAATAGTTAAGGGCCGCTCTGTCATCACTGTCATCACGGTTGTAAGTCGTTCCTTAGCTTCGATTTTTCATACACAACCTTGAAAAAGGAGAGTTAAAAGTCGCTAAAATCGAGTACGGCGGTTTAACTAACTACTATACCGACCCTTTTTCCGTCAATAATGTTGGAATGGTTAAGAATATGCCTTGATAGATTTATCTTCCTACAATGGCGTCGAAAAGGTTAACGCTTTGGTGGATAACGGCAATATATTTTATCTACACTCATATCATACGTCCTCTATTTTGCGTTCAAAACCCGTAGGCAATGACCAGTATTACCTGTGGTAGTAGGTGACAGCGATGACAGCTGTTAATTTTGGAAGATGTTCCAAATTTGGATCTCATTACCATACATCGGGGTTTTCGGTGCGGGAATGTTTGACATAAGCCAAAGAGTAGGTATTGACTAGATAACAGAATATACTCTAGCAGGTTTCTACCTAATGAATAATTCATGTTAAAAAAAAGTTGAAAAAAAAAGTATTTTATAATGAAATGGTCAAAAACTATGAAGGAGTTGTTACAAGGCAAATAAATAGGACTGCGATCGCAAGCACTTCGTGCAATAATTGATTTTAAATATGCACCTATTGTAACTGCCGACCGACGTAGAAAGATCGTTCAGTACATTGATATGGATATTTACAGCAAGACGCCGCAGATTAATTGTTCCAAATATAGAAAAAAAAACTACTAAATTTACTGCAGGTAATTAATTAATTAACTAACGTTATTTTTATTATTATCACATATCATTATCGCCTTGGTAGTAAAGCTAAAGTACTACATGAGTTAAAATAAAATGTTATCATAGTGTGTATACAATTCGCAGAGAGGTAGTTATTCATTAGGCATAATAAATATTTTTCAGATTAACCTATCTGTTTATCTCTACTCTTTCTTAAATCATTCCCGCACCGAAAACCTCGATGTATGCTCATTACCTTACAATATTCGATAACGTAATTTCAAAATCGATAAGGTAATGCTGGTCATTTGCCTTTCGGCTTCTGAACCCATCTTAGAGTACTTATAATATGTGTGTAGATAAAGTATTGAACGAGATTCTGAGTAATTAGCATTACAACACTCGTGCGTTCTATTATGAAACTCATGTTGTAATGCCTGTCATTACGCAACCGTCACGTAAACGGTCTATTCCCACTAGTATTCAAAGGACTTCAGATAATAGAACAAGTGGGACTGATTTTTTCCTAGTAGTTCTATTGGAATTTTATTAGAACTTAATTTAGTCTCACTAAAACCGTTACTTTCATAATATTACTTAATAATATTTGACTGACACATTATATCAATCCTGGTACTTGATGAAAACTATTTAAATAATTAATTTTAAAGCAAAATAGAAGCAAAACAACTCTTGCATTATTCTTTTTTATATACGTATATATTAAAAGTAAAATCGTTTTATGCTATGAAAACACATTTTTCATGAAATCATGAACAGTTTTAGTGAGACTAAATAATTTTTCAATAAAATTCCAATAGAACTACTGGGAAAAAATCTGTCCCACTAGTTCTATTACCTGAAGTCCTTTGAATAGAACTAGTGGAAATAAAAATTCCCACTAGTTCTATCAATAGAACTGTCAGTAGAACTAGTGGGAATAGACCCACGTAAACTACTATGCCGTCATACATTTTAATTTTTTAACAGAAAAGCACCGTTTCCTTTTGCATTTTTAAAGACCTAAGGCACTGGTCCCACCGCCGGCGAGTAAGCGATGAACTATCGGCGATCTTCTTGAAAAAAAAATGGAAGTAGTAAAAGTCCTTCCTTATATTAATAAATGGTAGATTTTTGACAAGATTTGGGGTATTTTGCAATGTCCCATTAAGTGTTTTTTATACAAATAAATTGAAAACTTTGATAGTACGCATACGATACGATACGGTACGATAATATTTCTTGATCCGTCGTCGTAGGGATGTGCATGTTCTGTCGCTCCTTTTCAATGTACTTTTCACTTCTTCCTCTCCTTTTTATCTCTCCGAAAGGTTTAGTTTTTTGGCCCATGGTAGTGGACACCGCCTTCGGTCTAGTGCTAACCTTTCCCTTACCGTTCCATCCAACAAGACTCGTACCTATGCTAAATCTTTCACGGTACACTCTGTCCAATTATGGAATGGGCTTCCACAGTGCTTGAAGCAATCTAGATCTGTCGGTTCATTTAAGGAAAAGTTAATATATTAAAGCAAATATATTGCCTTTAACCCCCAAAGAGTTAAAATAGAGTATACCGAATTTTATTGCAGTCGCCCATACTGTAAAAAAATTTTCGTATAAAAAGGATATTTTACTTCTGTTTTTAATCATTGGCTAAGTTTACTACATATCTTTTTGTATGAGTGTAAAACTAAACGTTTTGGGCGAACAGTAATTGCCCACTCAGTTCAAATCGGCCACTAATTTATAGCAAACAAAAATGAGAGGAATGCCTTAATATATATCTAATTGTTCTTTATACTATTTTGGACCACCCTACTAACATATGTTCTCTTCTGTTCGTCGTAACCGGTTACTCCCAAGGTGCATTATCTTGACTGCAGGTAAAAGTGCTGTACGTGCGGAACCTGACGCAGGAGATCACGGAAGAGGCGCTGAAGGAGCAGTTCGAGCGGTTCGGAGCCGTCGAGCGCGTCAAGAAGATCAAGGACTACGCCTTCGTGCACTTTGAGGAGCGGGACTGTGCTGTCAAGGTACTGTACTGCTTCATTCTTGCTTGTGTGAGAGCGAGGCGGTGCGCTAGCGCTAGTGACGTCATCATTATTGATGTATCTAGCTTTCTTTAGGGGTCATATTAACCAGGCCTCTCACA
The DNA here is from genome assembly GCA_946894065.1 of Acleris literana. Lineage (NCBI taxonomy): Eukaryota > Metazoa > Arthropoda > Insecta > Lepidoptera > Tortricidae > Acleris > Acleris literana. The sequence goes on from OX335669.1 coordinate 19,322,213, forward strand.
GGGTTTTTTGAGGGGCCTCGTTAATACGCTGGTCTGTGAGTTTCCAGATAAGACACGCTCAAATACAGGGCTGTCATTGTGGCGTCAAAAAACGTGTCGTCGCGTGGGGCAACGTGGACTCTGCGCTGCGACGGTGTCGTCGGCGTTGCATGTTGTGGTTTTGCCCTAAGCACGAGTGTCTATACAGGGTTCCTCTGACCTTGGGGCTTTAAATGCAACCATCGATTCTACTCGCTAAACTGAACTACTTTTTTTCTGCATCATTAAAAAATAACTTAAATTTAGATAACTAATTGATGTTAAAGTCTAGTTGTAAAATCAGCGTATTACATCATGGCCATAAAATCACGATCTCATGGTACGGGGGCGACATTTCTTTGGTAAAGAAATGTCGCTAAGGCTAAAGGGGTAGAAGTTTTCAGGAGTAGAAACGATCCATGCATTTAAAGCCCCAAGGTCAGATGCACCCTGTATTTTTGGAAGTCGCGCTTCGCCACTCTTAGGGGGATGTTCCACTCGGTTGCGTCAACGTTACTCACTTACATAGTTACGTAAAATTTATTGTTTGGGAATGACCTCGTGGATTAAACACAAATCACAACTACTAAATAACTAACTTTATGATTTTCATAAATTCAACATATAAAACTTAACCTTGTAAATTCAATAGGGCAAATTATTTATCATATATTTTACGTGCTCCTTAGCGGCAGATTATGTGTTGCCAATGTAGTTTTATAAGACCTTTCTGTACACCATGATCTATGTAAAATAAATTGATTGATTGATTGAATCCGGAAACTGGTGAAAAGTCGTCCTGGGTCTCTATTCCAATTTGGTTTAGCCCGTCTCGCACAAATATTGTGAAATTATAGTAGCTTTTGATGGAAAGTGAATAAGATCTACTCGTACCATTACATTACGTCAGTACCTAATATAGAGCAAAATACAGCCTAATAAAGAAGCAAGATAGACTAAAAGTGAAATAAACAACCTTGGATCAGCCTGTTTGATCTGTCTAAAATAAGTAAATAAAGGCCTATAAACTTGCTGCTCGCTCGTAAGCGAAATAATGGTGTGACCGCTTGCGGCCTTCAAAAGTAACGGTACAATGGCGAAAGGTGCGCGCAAGATGTCCGACTGTGTTTTGATTTGGACTTGTCTATTATAGCGTGGCTGACATTGGCCAATAACAAATAATTAATACTGCTACGGATAGTTACAAAATATTACATACCTAAGTTGCACTTTTAGTATGTACGATCGACGTATATAAAAGATAACATTTTTTACCTTATTCCATTGAATTAAGGTGCAAGAATGTTAATATCTATGATGTTGACTCAACAATAGTATCTTCAGGCGAGCCGGACTTAGTCTGTCTTGACTCTGCAAATCTATTGTATGGCGTTAAAAACTTTCCCCCTTACTTATAAACGTGGAATAACCTTGGATTAGCTAAACCATGTTACGTCCTTATCTGTCAAATTCAAATGTCACAATGACGGATAAGGACAAAACATGGTTTAGCTACTCCATGGTTATTCCACGTTTATAAGTAAGGGGGTTTGTGTTTAGGTTGGGTGGTTTAACGCATTGACTGCCGGCATTGTTTAACAAACTTTCGCCAGGTTCCGCATCTTTTCTTTTATACGAAACTGACATACCTACTGCATAAATAATAATAATTGGTAGCTCCTAACAAGATTGTGATTGTTGTGCTAAAGCGTATGGATTCCATACGAGCCTAACAGGATGTTAGACACATCAACTAAGATGTTAGTTGAATCACTAAAGAACTTTCTGTTGTTACTAGCAGCTTGGATTGGCGTAACTAATATCATAATTGTGGCATTATCTATGAAAAGGGACCTTATTGTCGATGGCGCTTACGCCGCTCTGCGTCACGCGACGTTGTATTTATATCGGAGCATCGTTAATAATGGCGGAAGCGCCATCGACAATAAGGTCCCTTTTCATAGATAACGTCTCAATTATTGTATTCATTTTTGTCCACTAAGGCCCTGTTGTTTGATCTGTAGTTAACTAATTGTTAAAATTCGAAAAAGGAATGGAAAATTTGACACATTTCCTTGAGATTTTAACCATTAGTAACGTTTTTTGACCATTAGTTAGTTTAACTACCGATCAAACAACGGGCCATAAGTAAAAAGCTCTCTTCGTTGGCTCTCATTTTTTTTGTCGTGTAAGGACGCACATATTTACGCTTTCAAGGCACTAGGTGAAAGTCAGGAGAACGCTTACCTACATGCGTTGCCGGCATTGAATGCATTATGCTAGACTTCCGTCGATCGCTGTCGAGGATTGACGAACTCGCAATAAAGGCACAGGGCCAAACTATTTTCGATTATTGAAGTGTCTTTCTCCTGTAGTTATTTAAGTCAGTCTCTCATTTGATCTTTGTATGTTTATGGCAGGCGATGCAAGAGTTGGACGGCAAGGAACTTGGCGGTGCGCGGCTCGAAGTGTCGCTCGCCAAGCCGCCCTCCGATAAAAAGAAGAAGGAAGAGATCCTGCGCGCGCGCGAGCGCCGCATGATGCAGATGATACACGGCCGCGGGGGGTGAGTAGATACTGCGCGCTGGCCGCCAGCTACCACCACAACGCTTGCCCACTTTGCCTCTTTTTTCCACGACCCATAGGAACAAAGATATGGAATCGTCTATGGGGAGCAAGGGTTAAAAAGTGCTACTTTTTTCTAGTTTTCCTTCCATATTTACGTTTTGGTGCATTTTAGTGCAAACTGTGCTTCGGCAATATTGTAGATCACAACATTTACTGTAACTTTTGGCTTAAGAGTTTTTCCACGACCTTTAGGAAAAAAGATATGGAATCATCTATGAAGTGCTACTGTAAAATCAATTGCTTTTGCGGTACTGAATATTATTTTGCGGTATTTATTTAGTCTTTCAGGTGAACGTATGGGGAAATTCTCATCATACCCGACCGGTGGTGATGGAAAATAAGTCATATGGGTGAAGACTTCATCAAAACCAATATATTCCCATTCTAATGACCCTCGAGCCCGTCCTCAAAGCCTGCCCGGATATTTTATCTTTTAATTGTTCATCCCAGTACCTGACTACCATGTGCTCGTGCATGAAGAACGGATTGACATGCACCAAGTTGTGTCACCGTTTTCGTCAATGTTTTAATTTTAACTCCATTTTCTAAGATGTGGAGGGTTTGAAAGTCACAATTTTACAAGGTTTACGAGCTAAGCCTGAGCATTCCATATTACCATTACTAGGTATCGTAGTAACTTTCCATAAGTAGATAATTTTGTCTTCTAAAAGATTGCAGAACTTCGGTTTGTGCTAAAATGCACTAAAACGTAAATATGGGAAGAAAACTGGAAAAGGCATCAATTTTTGACGATAACACTCCATAGATGATTCCCTATCTTCTTTCCTAGAGGTTGTGGAAAAAATGTTTCAAGTCAAAAGGTAAAACAAATTTTGTGATCTATAATATTGCCGAAGTACAGTTTGCGCTAAAATGCACTAAAACGCAATTATGGAAGGAAAACTAGAAAAAAGGAGCAATTTTTAACGCTAGCTCCCCAAAGACGATTCCATATCTTCATTCCTAGGGGTCGTGGAGAAAATCTTTGAACGCAAAAAAATAGCAAAAAAACAGAAAAAACTGACAGTTTTGCAAGATGGCTATATTGTCCTGTACAACATATTAAAAAACCATAACAATCGGACCTTTATTAGGGTACCGGAACAACGATTTACAAAATGTACGACGAAAAATTTTGTATGGGCTTTACCTTTTCCGGTATAGCATACTTCCGGCTCAAATTTCGAAATGGCGACAGGCAGAGTGTTTCCCGTTCGTCCGATCGGTTGACCGATCAATCGGTCCAACGGGATTTATTCTACCTTTTAGACCTATGCCCGCCCTCTTTTTAAATTTTGTACAGTAATGTCGAGTATTTTTTTTATTATTAATTTTAATATAAAAGTATTAGTAGCTATAGATAGAATACCTACGTATACGTAAGAATGGAAGTAAGTAGGGTGACTGCTATAGTTCCCCCTCCATAGTAATTGGCCACTATTAACAAATCAAAAAGAAACAAGGCAATAGAAGCATGAACTCGAATGAATGGTACAACAAAAATACCTGTATTTCGCCAGCTTTTGTTTTAGTTCTTAATAGCTAGGTTATTACTGCACGACACCTTGCACTTTGTGATTTTGCGCTGAAACTTGGAGCAGTTGATTCTTAGCTGGTATTGAGTAGATTCAGACCGGGAGCCATCGAGAGCCATGGCGCATTTAGTAAGGGGAGGGGGGGGGGGGAGTCTGACGCTGCCGCGCTTTAATTGAAGCAACATTTCTCTAAAACTATACATATTAGGGCATGCAATATATCATTTTCAGATAAATTAAGGACGAATAATTTATTTTTTGAACAAAAAAAATGCACTTCCTAACAAAAAAATAAGTAGAAAAGACATAATTTGTTATTTTTTTATAATAACCTATTGTGCTTAAAAATAATAACAGAAATCTAAGAACAAAAATGTAGTCGTAAAGCTACACTAATGTAGTTTTCAAAAATATATAGTTTATCATATATATCTGTTAACACATGGGAGACAAAAAATAATATTAAACGTGGGTCAGGGTGATCTCAATGCATGATCATCCGTGAAAGTAGGGTTTAGGTACTGTTTTAAACACATGAAAGGTAACGCAATGCAAATTCATTGTATATATTACAAGATCCAATGCACAGACAGATATCTGAACATTTAAGCTGCTTTTTTTACAATTGCACCAGCCACGGCACTGTTTTTTGCATTTGCACCTGACAATTTCTAGACATACTTCCGCAGCAACAGGCGAGTCCGTCCATGTAGGCTTCCAGTTGTTTTCGACCTTCTTCAAACCCCAAGTAGACCGATAGAGCAGATTTTGAGCTGGTGCTAACACTGCTAACTGGCCCCAAACATGCACCCATTGATATATGCCTCTTAAAAAATGCTGATATAAAGCAGCTTTAGTCGGTGCCCTACTGCACTATCTGCAAAGAAAAGCACTTTCCGTGGAAAAAATCGGCCTAAGACCAAATTGTGCATCGTTACTTGTCAAGTGCTTGTCCATTTACCGGTTAAACAAACAGTCCAGTAGGTACCTTAGCGATTACAGAGGTGACTGGGATTGGTCTGTAGTTGGACAAGTCTTAGGAGTCTCTGGTCTTATCCTTAATAACTGACTGACTTACGAAGAAACTTAGGCTTAGTTACGGCACTCATTTACTGAAGTACGCGAAGCTGATCTGAAATACAATATTCTGGTTTAAGCTTTGAGATCATATTATATCTGTTTAAAAAGGCAGAAAATCTGACATATTATATAATGTTACGACGTATTTTTCGATGGAAGTCATTGCCTCCTCAATGCGGCCCTCGATCACTGACTCGAAACCTATAGTTAGGTCAGGAAAGGCTTTCCAAGCTTCAAAATTCTCTTACCTATACCATTGAACGAAGTTTAGGTAAAGCTGGCATGTGAAAGGATTCAGTACCCTTACCATGAGTTACAATTACCGTACTCGCTAGCGAGTCGAATGTTCTGTCCCTCGCACTCTATAAGAATACTGCAAGGGACAGAGCATTAGACTCGCTAGCGAGTACGGTAATTGTAGCTCATGGTAAGGGTGCAGAATGGAGTGTTAGTAAAGTTTTATTGTACTTACTTACCTCTATTTGTTATCTTCGCGAATTAAAAATGAGTAGAAATAAACAATATTTCTATTTAAGTATATTTGGGATGAAATATTTATTAGAAAATTATACCTAAAACATACAAAAATTACAATATTTGAACTGCCAAGGTTCCTTACTTATAATTTGTTATGTTTGCGTTTACGCGAATTAGTTCTATGGCCATCTTAGCTGTAAAACTAAACTATACATTTAAAAGAAATAGATAAGTGTACCTTTTTACATACATATATTATTATTTTTAACATATATCACGTGAGTAAAAAAAAAGGTAGAAATGAAAAAAAGATGTACATAACTTTTGTCTTTTGGCATTTTTTAATTTTTTTGGTCTAATTTGCATTATTTTTATTCCAGAAATGGACTTCCCATTCTTAATTTATCCGAAAATGATATATTGGACGCCATAACAAGTACAGGGCCTCTATTCTAGACGGTAAAAACGTTATCGTATTTGACCTGCTATGGAACTATTTTATACTCATTCCGTCATTAGGTACTGTGAAGTAAATAGGAGCTATCAAAACGTGGAAAATATGATAACAGGTCAAATACTATATGGTTTTTACCCCCCCCCCCGCTAAATGGACGGTAGCTCTCGATGGCTCCCGGTCTAAATTCACTCGAGACCGCCTAAGGATCAACTGGTGCCAAGTTTCAGCGCATAGTCAAAAAGTGCAAGGTTCCCATACAAAGGATCGCACTATCAAACCAGCTACCACGCTTAATATTATTTTTTGTCTCCCATGTGTTAACAGATATATATGATAAACTATATATTTTTGAAAACTCCGTAAGTGTAGCTTTACGACTACATTTTTATTCTTAGATTTCTGTTGTTATTTTTAAGCACAATAGGTAATTTTCTACTTTTTTTTTTGTTAGGGAGTGCATTTTTTTTTTGTTCAAAAACAGACTTCTCGTCCTTAATTTATCTGAAAATGATATATCGCATGCCCTAAGATGTATAGTTTTAGAGAAATGTTGCTTCAATTAAAGCGCGGCAGCGTCAAACATCCCCCCCTCCCCCTACTAAATAGGTCATGGCTCTCGATGGCTCCCGGTCTGAATCTACTCAAAACCAGCTAAAAATACTGTGTCAAGGTTCAGCGCATAGTCACAAAGTGCAAGGTTCCCATACAACGGATTGCACTATCAAACCAGCTATAATATTTTGTCTAGACGACGTTCTAACGCGGTAAAATCTCAGTTACTAAAAGTGTTGACAAATGTGGGTCGTTCGTTAAGAAAAAATTAAGGTTAAGAGTTTTAGAAGAAATTAATTTTACATTAAAGTTACGTAGCTAATGCTTGCGTGTTGTACTATTTTGTTGCTTGATTAACAATAACCCCAAAGTATTTCAACGGCCAATAACTGAATCTGAATTTTTGTGAGATTTAGTTATTACTAATTTTCCATCAAATGTGTTGTCAAAGCAGTTTAAAAAACACAATGGTGTAATAAAAACTACAGAAAAAATCTACAGTCATAAATATAGTGGATCAGTTATGAGCGGGGGTGGCCAATAGATAAAAAGTAAGGCGGTCAATTACTGAAAGCACTACCAAGAGCCTTAATTGGGAAGTGGGGAAGGAGACACTTCAAACAATGATATTGGACCAGACACGAGAAGCAACAGATGCTACAAGTGAACAAGGAGAAAATAATTTGCGACGGTTATAAATGGTATAGAAAAGAGAAAATTAGAGGAAGAGAAGGCAAAGAGAATCGAGAGGGAATAGAAGAAAGAAGAAAGGAAGAGAAAGCTATAGGAAATTAAGAAAAGCAAATTGGTTAAGAAAAATAAAATTGATACAACTTGCTGTGGTGTACCTATGTATAAAAAGGTGGGGTAAGTAAGATAGATAAAATTGAAATGTGATGAATGCCAAAAAGTTTTTCACAAGACATGGATTCCAAAATCCCACCATATACATATACCACAGGAAGAAGTTGACGGTGTCTTATATCATAACGGTTTTTGCATGGAAAATGATGACCGTAGTTATTCTATTTTTTATTTAGAAAGCGGAGAAAGTGTCGAAGAAGATGATGTTTTTTTTAAAATATAATTATGGCAGCGAGACAGTATTAGGTCTGGGCTATGTCAAATTATGAAATAATAATTTCATTTTTCATTTAAATTGTGTGGCTAACTACTGTGTCTTAGGTGGCTAATTACTGTAATTTGATGGCCAACTACTAATTTTAGGGAGGTTTGACTTTATTTTTTCTTCTTTAAAATAAAACGTGATTTCATTTATAATCTGTTTCATTTCCTATAACCTCATTAAATTTGCTTTCAATTGAAATCTCAGATGGGTACGTATTATTATTAACTTTATTTATATCGAGGTTTGAAGATACGTTTCTGCTTAAGTGGCCAATTACTATAGCACTCATCCTAGTAGTGCTTATTACTAATATTATTTTCTACATTTAAAGTAGGGTCACATTCCATGTAACAACCGAAACAAACTATATTCCCTTAGCTGATGCTAATTTCATAATAACGAACTATTTGGCTGCTTTGGATGCTACAAACTACATATATGACGCTGGCTGTACACAGTGAGTTTTTCTTTTATTTTAGCAGTTGAAAGTGAATTTTGTTTTGTTTATAAGATTTAATTTTTGAGCAATAAAAATCTTTAAATCTGTAAATAAAGTACTTTTCAAAGTGACTGTACATGTTTCTATTATGATCGGACAAATAGGACAACGATTTCCCATAGGTTCGATTAGTATGACCATCGGGAAAAAAAGTCTCATTGGACCGATAGATCGGTCAATCGATCGGACGAACGGGAAACACTCGACAGGCAGATCCCGTATTCTGCGGGGTCAAAACCCTCTGATAATGTTGTCACCCCAACTGTTACATAATTTGCCGCTGGCAATGGTTTTTTTTGGACCTAGTCTACAATAAAAACATGGTAAAAAGTAAAAACATCCACTGGGATCTCCTAATAGGATCACCCAGGTACAAAAAGGGTGTAATAGTTTACCCTTGTTTTGTCGACTGTCGTTTTATAGAACGTATCACTGCAGAATTTTGCTAGGTGGTGGTGCCGTTTACCTTTTGAACACAAACGACATTTAAAGTCGTCATTAGCCTACACCGCCAACGACGCTAATAGTGGTCAGAGGTCATCTTAAAGGTTAAAACTTTCTGATTTTTTTGACAGGCAGTTTAAAAAAAATTGCAGATCAATTATTTTAAAAAAATACTTACCGACTTAGAGCGCTTTCACATTAGGCGGTTTAGATTCGCGGCAGCAGCGCAGTAGGTACAGAACGGATGCCTTCACATTACTATGGTTGTAGCGCTGCCGCTGGTTAGTTCTTACACTGCAGCGTGACAGTCTTACAACGACCGCGCTCCTAATGTTTGCATGGTCTATTCTTGGACTAAACCGCCTGATGTAAAAGCACTCTTCTTACACTTTTCATGTCATGCTCCCTGGACACCCCACTGTCTGTTTTGTAATGTTTTAAAGCATAACCCTAATGTACACAATATGTACCGAATTTGTACTTAATTAAAAAGAAATGTACCTCAATAGATCGACAGTACAAATTATATGAGTTTGGGTTTGCTGTGGAGCATGTCCCCAGCAACCCCTAAGATTAATTTAAGAATTTGTCATTTAATAAAACATAACGCTGTTGTACCCAATATGTACTGAATTAGTACACACTTATTTTTAAAATGTACCTCCATAGATCGAGAGTACAAATGATCTGATATTGGGGTTGCTGTGGAGAAACTCCCCAGCAACCCCAACCATTGAATTTAAGAAATTATTATTTATTAAAACATTACGTTGTTGTACGCAATGTGTACTGAATTCGTACTCACTTTTTTTTAAATGCACCTCCCTAAATCGAGAGTAAAAATGAACTGAAACACTTTCGCATTTGATTCTGATTTGCATGCTCAACATGTCGACAGAATAAAATCGACTATTTCCATGTTGGTTATAATAACAATTTCAATGTTTGGGGTTGCTGGCGAGATGCTCCACGGCAACACCTAATTAAGATCATTTGTACTCTAGATCTATGGAGGTACATTTAAAACAAAGTGCGTACTAATTGAGTACATATTGGGTACAACAGCGTTGTGTTTTAATAAATAATAAATTCTTAAATTAATCTTTGGGGTTACTGGGGAGATGCTCCACAGCAACCCCGAACTTATATAATTTGTACTCTCGATCTATTGAGGTAGGTACATTTCTTTTTAAGTATGTACAAATTCGGTACATATTGTGTACATTAGGGTTATGCTTTAACACATTACAAAACAGACAGTGGGGTGTCCAGGGAGCATGACATCACTTTTCAAACCAATCCGACCGTTAAACCTGGAAATCATCAAGATTTGTTCTCAACAACTAGACACCGAAAGTAAATCAAAATAATGTTAACATGTAGGTAAATAAACTACGAACAACAGGGCGGCTCCAACCAAATAGACCGTCGGATAGAACATAAGCTGACCCATAAATATGTCCCAGTTGATAAAACGTCATCGACGGTATTTACGCTATTGGCGGGAGGGACGGAAGGCGGCGCACTATCGGTGTCTCGTCCCGCCCCCTTTGCCCTTTCTGCGTGGGAGTCGGCCCTTCGTCCCACCGCCATGCGTTCCCTACCTCAATTGGAACCATGCGTATGCATAGGGACTTTTTCCTACGAATGTAGGGTGCTTATATAAGGTCAAGATAATACCTACCTTTTGCAGCTTTTAAGCTGAGCGATAGCACAATAAGCAATAAATAGTTAATTGACTAGATAAGCACGGCCTAGAGGCGGTAAAACATATCATATCGTATTTGACCTGTTATGGTATTGTTTTTAACTCTGCTGCGATTAATTTCAAGTAAATAAGTCTATAATATAATATAAATAATCTCTGCCTAAAGTCGAGGCCAGAATTAGGCGAACTAACTTGACAGGTCATTGTACACTAACGTTGCCACAGTTTGGCTAGTGCTGTTAATATAATATCAATATTAAAGTCTAGTTAATCATTATTATTGTGTTTGGAACAAACTAATAATTTTACTAAGCAAAATAATAATAATAAAAATTGGTTGGGATTAAAAATACATCGAACATCGTTTTGGACGTCGTTAAGGACGCTGTCCGCCATTTTGTTTTGTTGACAGTTCGGACCATTAGCCAAACAAAGCAAGCCATTGGGCTTTCTGTCATCGGTCTGCTCGAAGCTATAACAGTGATTGCGAATCCACGAAAAGACGTTCACTGCTGGACATAGGCCTCCCTCAAATATTATTTCTATAATATAAGATAATAATCCATTATGTGTTCAATTTTTTCAGTCAAATTGTAACCTAGCAACAATACTTATTAGGGTATTAAATTAATTAAAATCGAACACATAACGGATTTGGAATTATCATCGACTATATATAGCGTTTGTCTCTATCGCACTTATAGGAAATTAATTCCATTTTGAGTCACCACGTGAGGAGACGCTGTCATTTAGTAGTTTGGTCGACTCATGATGATCACCGCGATGTTGTTAACGTCAGATTTGATTGGTGCAGCTGCTCCCCGGTGCACGGCGCGCTGCGCGGTCGCACGCCGCAGCCGCAGACGCGCCCGCCCTGCGCCCGCGGCGATTACGGTCAGTGACACACACACGCACACAGAGACATACTCAGATAACATACGTACACTGTCTGATAACGGGGCTTTGTTTACACCAGGATTACAATTTGCCACTCGCCGCGTTACGTAAGTGTTCGTTTGTATAGCTTTCGGTTACATTCCATTGTTCTACAAACGCATTTTGTATTGGAGTGTGATAGAAGATACAGCTTCGTACAAAATTCGTGGATTTATGGAACAAATGTGACATAGTCGTTCCCACTGGGCTCATAGTACAGTCGAACTCTAAGCTACGGGTACTAAAATGTACAGCAGTACATTTTAGTACTTTGTCGCAATAACGTATGAAACTGAGGGTGGATTGAATTTAGTATATCAATAACTGCGATAAGGTACTTTTGATCTTGATTCGCAACTAGTTTCAGTCAGTTTTACGCAGAGAACCGATCTCAATACTCAATGTTTATTGTATTGGCAATTACAGTTTCTGTCTGACGATCGACGCAATTCGGCGACTGATAAGACCTGTAATGCCCCACAAACTGGTAGCCTGGCGTCAGCAATAGCCTCTGTGTATTCAGGATAGATTTTTTTAAGCAAAGGTCTTGACGTGAATGATTTCAAGACTGGATTACTTACCTATGCATACTTTGATGCAATACCATTTTTGTGCGCATTTTCGAACGGCACACTATAATAATGTTGAGATCAACATACGTACGTAGTTAAACTACTTAAATTGTATTAATTGTATGTGAATTTTCAACTCTATTACAATCTGAGTAGTTGTATTTTTATTTTTATTTGTTTATTACAGTCGCTCGAAATTAGCTGTACATTTTAGTACCTTGTCGTAGTAACGAAGTTTAAGTAAGCGGTTTGTATTGAGCAGATCAATAGTTGCGACTAGGTACTAAAATGTACACCTACTTCAGAGTTCAACCAAAAAAACGAACCGGTTCTTAGTGCCAAGATTCCAGAGTTTTAGAGGGTACAGTGAATTTAAAGTGCATGTTAAACATATCTTTGACTGCACCTTATCAACCTAATGCATTGATGTCAATTGCATGAGGAATTTTTACAACAGCATTAATTCATCTACTTACTTGAAAGAAAGAAAGCTACTTCTCTACTCTCTCTTTTTCTATTTATTAACTAGAGTCTTTTGTACCTTTAGAAATATTTTACATATTTCAAGGTTGCCCTTATCTCCTTCCTTAGATCTAAATCTTTTATCTAAAGATTCTAAAGAATTTCATTGCCAAAAAATATATAATACCTAAATACTAAAACCATCCAGGTTTTGTGTGAAAAAATACTCTGGGACTGGTCTTTATAAGCACCTGAACTAAACTAAATCTAAAGTTGTAATAGAGTTGATAAAACCAGGTAATTATGTTTGGTGTTGGTCGTGTAAACAAGTTCAGATCTTGACATCCGTACCAAAAGGTTCAATAAATGTTAGCGATGCTACTGTACAATATTTGGACTTGAACTTATTATTATATTTATTCTTACACTGTACAATCTGTTGTGGGTAGCGGATGCTAGAATGACTGGTAAAGCTAAATATACTTTAAATAGTTCGAAGAAATAGGAAAAAATAGGGGGTCATAAACATACATCGCGGTTTTCGGTGAGGTGTTTGACATTAGCCAAAGAGTAGGTATTGACTTCAAAAAAAGAATATACTCTAACAGGTTTCTACCTAATGAATAATTAATTGAAAAAGAAACTTAAAGTAATAATAAGTATTTTATAAATTAAATGGTCAGTCATTATCAAACTCTTCAGCTAAGTCCCTACTCATTTATAAGCAAATAGTTCACAGATATCGAACGCGTAAAGATTGATATATTATTATGACATCGATTAGGGGACCGCTCGTCACGCGAAATAAGTTTATTTGGGCACACCTTTGAAATAAATAAAATGTTATAAATTTTGTTTCTATTCGTCACGCTAATGTATACCTACAATAGCGAACCACCCAGAAATAGGAGCTCCGCGATAGCGCAGCTCCGTCGACATTGTTTTATTGATTTGAAATTAGATTAATTAATTAACTAACACCACGTAGTGGTCGTGACGAAATGAAACTAATTATCCCTACAAATTAAGTGTGACCAAATAGAACTTATTTCGTGTGACTAGCGGTCCCCTAATTGACAACAATTCATATGTGCTAAGGTAGTAAAATAAGTAAGTTTGTAGATTTTACACTGCTGATTACAGTAAAATATTTTTGTTTTTTTGTGGAGTAGTTTTTTATATTTGGTAAAAACTGTAAAAAAAGTTGCATTCTGAATGTTAGGAATACACTTATAGTGCACTTAGTCCATTTTTTACCACAGGAATTGAAAAAAATATACAACTGTCATGTCCATTTTTCATCTGTCTGACGGATTACTTGATTCTAACGACACGATTTCGATTCTCGTAATGCTATTGTTTTGATATGCGCTATTTAAAATAAAAGTGACTAACGGATTTGTAAATGCCGAGAGCCGCAATCTACCCAAAGTCGACGAATTTGTTGTTACAGTTGTTATGGTTGACAAGTGACATGACATGACAGTCAGTTCTGTTTCTGTTTAAAGTTACTTTATTTTATATCATGCTAAGATCACGACATCAGTATTCCTAACTTTGTATATACGGTCTTTTTTATGTCTATATCTTTAATAAATTATTAACGACGAATTTAAGTTAAATAAAGAAAAACCGAGAAACACGGGTAGTCTAATTTTTAACCAGCTATTATAAACGCGTTAAAACAAAAATGCTTTGTTTTTTGAAATGTCAATTCTATGACATATGCACCTACTCGTATTACAACTGCCGACGTAGAAAGATCGTTCAGTTCATTGAAATACATATTTACAGCAACACGCCGACAGACTGTTCCAAATATAGAAAAAAAGAATTAGTTTATTCTGAAAATCGTGTCAACTACTAAATTTAGTGCAGGTATTTAATTAAAGCAATTTTTATTATTAACTCATATAGGATAAAGTCACCAGTGATCAGCCAGAGACCAGTAGTTGACCTTATATGAGTGCGAAGAGTGGGAAATGTATCTTTCGTACTCTTCCCACTCATACAAAGTATAGGCAGAGGCCGAATACAGGTCTCTGGCTGACCACTGGTGACTTTACCCTATATAGCCTTGGTAGTAAAGCTAAAGTACTACATGAGTTAAAATACAATTGTATCAAAGTGTGTATACAATTCGCAGAGAGGTAGTTATTAATTAGGCATAATATATATTTTCTCAGATTAACCTATCTGTTTATCTCTACCCTTTCTTAATAACTCCCGCACCGAAAACCCCGATGTATGGTCATAAGTCTCCTGCATCAAATGTTCTTCTTACTTCAAGGACTTTGGTCAAAGTGTACCCTATGAGCAATAACGGAATTTGCTAGGAAACCTAAGAATCCCTTGTACTCATCTTAATCGTGTAGAGTAGTGCAACAAGTTTTAAAATTACATTTCGACACAGCAACCTTTACTAAAAGCACGACGTATGTATGTATACACGAAACGCAAGAAATAACCACAAAATCTATTTATCTGGGCTCTCGCCAGTCCACCCCACAACACGATTTCGTACAGTTTCCTCTTCTTTGTCGCTGGTGAAAATAACTGCAAAATTTATTAATTTATTTTCTCAAGTGCAAGGTCATGCAAGTTTTGTAGATACTTTCACCTCTGGCAGGGATCGGCCAGTGAAGTACACGGTGTGGTCTCCACGCACACACTCGCACACCGCTATTGTCCTACTAACAAAATGGCCGCAACTTTACACGGGAGTTTCCACACAATGTTACCATACTCTACTCGTATGGTATTCAATAAGGGACGGAAAATTTTGAGTACGGTTGCGGCTGAAAACATATTTCATTAACTTATTGCTAAATTAGGCTAGACATTAATTACAGCTACATTAGAATCCAAAATCAGTGCATGGTTTCGGGAGACGAATAGTTAAAGACAGATAGGCTGTTTAAATGAAGACGACACTTCATATAGAGGAGAAAGTAGTGACTACAATTTGATTGTAATAACCAAATTAACAAACACCGATGCATGCCAGGAACCTTCGATACATTTTCTCATCGATAACATGCGGATGTAAGCAGTCATTCATAGATGGGTCACGATTTCAGATTTCATGTTCGTTTCACACGCTTTTTTAATATTTGGTGGTGGGATAGTTCATCCGCAGACTAGAGGAGACCCGAGGCTGTTGAGACTAGTGACGTTTGTTTGTGGGTTGATTGACGAAGGTTTGTGATAGAGATGCATGGGCGCCGGAGCGCCGTGTGACGCCCCGTTACTAGCATGTTAATCTTTTCCCGGTAGTGTCGTGGAGCCGACAACACGGTAGCTTGTAAGTTAGCGTTAGTTTAGCTTAGCCTCTAAAAGGCGTGTGTTGTGTGTTTATAGATTATGATTACGACTATTACGGGTACGGTGATTACCGAGGTGGCTACAATGAGCCATTTTACCGGTACGATGAGTTCTATTTTGATTACGCGGGGCCACCGCAACCGTCCGCCCTACGCCAGCCTCCCAACAGAGCGCAACCGGTGGGTCCCACACACACTCACTAATGTTATCACTCTTATTTACTAGTCACTAGTCGCTGTACTCATTTATTGTAATACCTTTCGATTTTTGATTTGCCAAATTTTCTCATCTACTTATTTTTTTACTTGTTTTATTTTTTGTTTAAACCCGTCCTCGAATGGAGTTAGTGACTCGGTAAAGACGGTAGTGTGTAGGCCTGACGGTGGTGATCGCATCGCGGCGGCCGGAGCGCCTCTCCTAGCGATCGAACGTCCGTCGAACCGCGCCAGAAACGCATTCGGTAACGGCCACGTTTCGACCGCGGCGCGGCGTTCATTCGGTCGTCAGAGTAGGCCACCGCAGCCTCGGACTTGTCACTGTTTGCCGGGAAAAGTAGTAGCACGGGCGCGGGGTGGCTGGTCCCCGATCTCACCACCAGGTCTGCGCTCGCGCCCCGCACCCGCCGCACTGCACGTAGCGCCTCGCTTCGACTAACACACTAAACGCTTGTCGCTTTACCATCACACTCCTGCCCGCGCGCGCACTGTTCCCGCCTTGCTTCCCGTCGTCACTTGCTCGATTTTATTTATATATTAATTAATTAATACCGTTTTGGCTTTGTCATATCACCGGAAACATTGCGCGCCGGCTTATCTTGGTAAGGAATGTTATATGTTCGCTTGGAATGATCGAATAACATTGTAATTATTTCTCGTTGTTGCAACGAGGTAGAGAATATGTTAAGAAGACTTACTGATCCGCTTGGTAAATGCCAGGACGACGAGCTCGGCCTCGGGCCCAACTCGCTTTACTACGATCTGACCGGAGGCATTCAGGTACCCCTCAGACATACTACCACCACTAGTGGATGTTGGACTCCATAGAACTTAGAAGTTAGCGTAGAACTATCAGTATATATCCACAATTATGAATGCCGTAAACGCAATATTTTAGCCGTATTGGATAGTTTACAGTCAATAGTATATTTAAAGCTTCAGTAGGTACCTGATTGTTTCTTTTTTTAATTCGTTGGATTTGAAGATTGTCGTTATTTTAGTGTTAGCTGCCTACTATCACATATAATGAATTATTAAATCCAGATTAATATACTTGGTGGGGTTAAAAAAGGCCTTTATCTTCCACTCGGGAGACAAGTCTGTTTTATCCCCATTTTATTTTCATTGCGATTGTGTACATATTTACCTAGCATGTTAAGTAAGTGAAGTATATTTGGCCGATTTTAGTTCTATCTTCGTATTTTAGTAATATATTGTTCTTTGATCGGTTAAATCTCATACACATATATTTATTTATTTTAGATGTAACTTGTCCGCAATTGTCACATTTGTATGAAAATGTGATCAGTTGCACTGTAATAAGCTCGAGCGCGGGCCGACACGTTACTACATTGCGACACTAATTATCTGCATGTCTTTGTAAGATCAAATTGACAGTCCCGTAGCTTTTGTTAATAGTCTCTTAGCTAAAGTCATTATTGTGATCGTTCACTTAACCTAACCTTAAAAAAAAGTTGAGTTACCGCTTTGGCTTTGACATAGATGCTGGGAGTCACTAAAGACCAAAAATCGCGTTCGGACATCTACTCCGAAATTTATTTCGGGCTTCTCTTGTAGAAAGAGGAGATGTTTCGGGATGTTTTCAGAGTATATGACCGACTTCTAGCGTCTTTATAGGCCTCATGTGATTGATCATTTAAGACCAATGCCCGGTAAACTATCCGGCTTTTAGATATCGATGTTGTCGTATTTAAAAAACTTACTGGACACCTAGCCATTCCACTCTTCATTTGAGAAATATGTCTCGTATGCTGCGAAAACTTTAAACAATACAGATAATTAGCTAAGCCATTAAAATTAATTTTAGATGGGAAATTTCAGTTCTGTTTTGGGCCAACTTGTCAATTTAATTATTAACTTTAATACAGCGGGCAATAAATGATTTACTTGTAGGATAGCAATTTTGACGTTTTGTATAGATCCGCAGAACCATGAAAAAAGTGGTCCACATAAAAGTGAAGCGGCTCCTGTGGCGAGTGCAGAAATTATTGAAAAATGATTTGATTACTAGTTCAGCCATGTCGCCGAGATTCTCAATTGAAGCGTGAAGCGGTAGTGTCCTGGGTTTGGTTAGACGGCAGTCGGTGTAGATATGGTGTGTGTGCAGGGAGCTGGGTCATGTCATGGGACGGGCGCGCGGTGGGCGCGGCGCGGGGCGGCGGGCGCGGCTGGGCCCCGTGGTGGTGCCCGACGCGGCGCGCGTGGCCGCCGCACGCCCAGCGCCATCCGTGGCAACCCGCGCGCCAAGCCAAGTTTACCAGGTCAGTCCGTCCACACCACTACACCATTCTACACCACTCAAGGATGACCTTTACACCGGTTCACTATAGTACGGGCGGTAATGACCAAAGGTCAAAATTTTGGTATCGGATGACTTCACTTGGCACATATGTGCCGATTTAGGCCGGTAGCCACACCCTGTAGGGTAGGGAGGGGGAGGTGTTCAATGTTACACGCCGTCGCGCTTCAGATGAAAAATTATATCGGCTTCAGTTTACCTATAGTAGCCCAAGAGGGGATTTCGGGATTTACTCGAGCACGGCAGATTAACATAAGGGGGCATCCTTGTACCCTGTTGAGTACCTCCAGCATATATGAGCACTTTATCCTGGAACGCGCGTCCAGGATAGCCGATCAGAATAGGTACTAAAAATTAGGATAAGGTAGGTTAATTACATGCAAAACAGTATATAATTCAACAATCTGCCTCTGAATCTTCTGAATCTGGTGGGAGGGTCACAAATTTGCAAAAAAAAGTTAGCTTGACTTTCTCGAGCGTCGTTTTTTATTTTATTTTGAAGAAAATAGTTCAAGAATGATAAAAAAAAAAAATCTGATGATTTCAATAAGCCGAAGTATCAAAAATTATCATTAAAGTTTAGCGGTCATATTAGCCTTTATCCAACCTAAATTATAAGAATAGAGGCTGTGATTGCTAAAATCTCTTATAAACAACTCTTACAAGGGGAATTCTTATTGTGGTCATATTACTCGGCCATATTAGCCTTTATTCTACCTAAATTATTAGAATAAAAGCTGTATTACCCAAAATCTCTTATAATGAGCTATACACATTGGAACAACTTATGCTTTTATAAAACAATTACGCTCGAGTTTTTCAATATTTCGTTTTTTTCTTGTATTTTCAAAAAGCCGTCAAGAGCTTGCGTCACGTCCGAATTGTCAGTCTTTGCAATGGAAGGTTCTTTTGGGTTCACTTAACATCCCCTCTGAAAATCTGACGCGCTCGAATATCTTTTTTTTCCCAACCCTTCCGTACGGCCACGCCACCAATGCAAACCGGCAGATTAACATGTCTCCGTTATAAGAGACACGTGGGAGTTATACACAATCAATATCTGACGCGCTCGAGTATTTCCGTTTGACTGTTTTTTTTTTACATTTTTGAACACCTGTACACGCTTCCCCCACCGCTGAATGGTTACACATCATATTACGTGTTTTCCTTTCTACCATCTAATTTTCAAAATCTAATAGGTCTCCACGATGCTCGAGTAAATCCCGAATTAGCACCCTGGGCTCCCCTACTACTATCACCTCGAGTGTGGTGTCATTTTCTGAGGTTCTTACTAAACTATTTTTATTTAAAAAAAAAGGTAAATTGGTGCGTTTTTTGTAACTTTAAACTCGAAAAGGGACGTAAAAAAGCTTATATTTAGAATTATCCTAATTAATAAAAAGTTATTTGTAATAACTACACCACACTTCGCTATTCGCTATTCGTTATTCGGCTTATGCGCCTACATTCGACGAAGTGTGCAGGGTTTATTCGTCTGTTTGCTTTATTCGCACGCATAACGCATAAGCGCGAATAGCGAATACTCGTATCCGTCGACTTGTCGGTTTTTTGGCACACATCAAAGGACACGAATAACTCGAATAGCGCATCGACTGCCCACACTTCGTTCATTCATTAATTTGCCCCATTTTTTTTATAATCTGTGGTGTCTCGACGTGATTTTCAAAGTTTTTATCCGTTGTATTGGAATCTGATTGATTGAAGTTTGTTTAGTGGGTTACTAATTAATATTAATAAGAAAATGAAGTGAATGAACGAAAAAGTAATACGATTTATAGAATTATATCAGATCTCTATCGCTACCACAGATAAGGGTAGGCATCGCTGCGCGAACAACACACATATTTGGCATGTTCACCATACCGTCACGAAGTGTGGGGGGCATGTTTATTGTTCGCGCATAATGCCTGCACCACACTTCGCTATTCGCTATTCGCTATGTGGCTGCGCCGTATTTGTTATGCCGGCACCACACTTCGCTATTCGCTATTCGTTATTCGGCTTATGCGCCTACATTCGACGAAGTGTGAAGGGTTTATTCGTCTATGTTTTCTTTATTCGCACGCATAACGCTTAAGCGAGATAGCAAATATTTTAACAAATACGGCGCAGCCGCATAACGAATAGCGAAGTGTGGTGCCGGCATTAAAATATTGCTATCGCGCTTATGCGTTATGCGTGCGAATAAAGAAAATATGGACGAATAAACCCTCCACACTTCGTCGAATGTAGGCGCATAAGCCGAATAACGAATAGCGAATAGCGAAGTGTGGTGCCGGCATAACAAATACGGCGCAGCCACATAGCGAATAGCGAATAGCGAAGTGTGGTGCCGGCATAAAGTGAGTAACGCAGTGGACGTTGATGTCCCCGCCTTTTCTATGAAAAAAGTGCAGTTTACCACTGAGTTACCAAGATTCAAACGATAATTGAGTAATTTAAGAGTTGTTTTTTGAAAACCGTTAATCGTAAACATTTTAAGTTCATGTTATTTATTTATACGCGGATTCATAATTTGGTATACTTTATATCGGACGATAACAAAAGTGTACACTGAAAAGTAGAATGGCCCGATTACACTCCTTCATATAAAAATGTATTAAGATACATAAAGAAGTTTCATAACATCAGCTTAAATCTTTTTTATTTCCACACACAATATTTTATAATACATATGTATGTACAACATCATATTTACAAAAAATACGGTTGAAAAGCCCAATTCATGCAGATTTAAAAAACATACAGTTTAATTTGAGACGTGTAGAATAAGTAAATATACCGAATTGACAACAATTCATATGTGCTAAGGTAGTAAAATAAAATACCGTTTGTAGATTTTACACTGCTGATTACAGTAAAAATATTTTTGTTTTTTTTTATGGTTAAACTGGTTAAAAAATGTTGGATTGTGAATGTTAGGAATACATAGCGCCCTTAGTCCATTTATTAACACAGGAATTGAAAAAATATACAACTGTCTTGTCCATTTTTCATCTGACGGATTACTTGATTCTAACGACACGCTTTCGATTCTCGTAATACTATTGTTTTCATATACGCTATTTAAAATGAAAGTGACTAACGGATTTGTAAAAGCGGATAGCCGAAATTTGCCCAAAGTCGACGAATTTATGTTGTTACAGTTGTTATGGTTGACAAGTGACATGACATGACAGTCAGTTCCGTTTCTGTTTAAAGTTACTTTATTTTATGTTATATGCTAAGATCCCCACATCCGTATTCCTAACTTCGTATATACGGTCTTTTTAAGAGGATTGTGAAGCGCCGCTGAAATCGTGTAGCTGTCAAAAAAAAACCATACAAAACTATCTCCGGGCGAAAACGTTTCTCACCTCCTAAATAAAGTTCTATTTTCACGATTTCTAGGGTTCCGTACCACAAAAGGAAAAAACGGAACCCTTATAGGATCACTTTGTTGTCCGCCTGTCTGTCCGTCTGTCTGTCTGTGTGTCAAGACCCTTTATCTCGGAAACGCGTAAGGGTATCGAGTTGAAATTTAAACCATATACTCAAAACTACAGTTCCTTGAAGCTGTGAAAAAATCAAACTCCTATGTTAACGTAAAAAAAAGATACGGCCGTTTATGCTGCAAAAAACGTATATTTTGACACTCTCAAGGGAATCAAAACGTATAGGGTATTTTCCGTTGACCTAGAACTATGAAATTTGGCAAGTAATACAGCCTTATACTACAAATATAGGAAAAAAACTGAAACCCAAAATTTTAAATTAAATAACAAAAAATACAGGGTCTTACGAGGGGTGATCCAAAAGTTTTGAGAATCAGTAAGAACCATCTACATAATGATATTCTTTTAATGTCGACTATACCATGGCACTAATGAAACTTAAATTAGAGAAAAAAAATGTAAACATTATTCATTTGTTTCCCTGTGATAGCTAAACAAAAAACATCTGTATTAACAATTTTACAAGACGGCAAAAATAAGAGTTAGTTTTGTAATAATTTGGAGTTGTGTGGAAAAAGTTTTGGTACACTAATAAAAAATATTGTTATTGAAAATGAAACCTTGATTTATCATTATAATTTAAAGGATAAATAAGTTATCATTGCAGTGGATTTTTCTATCTCCAGCTCTGTCACCAAAATTTAGGGTGGTTTTTTCGGCCTTTTCCAGGATTATTGAGGCCTACAAATAAATACTGCGACATTCTTTATTAGCAATTGAGTTCAAATAATCTAGGAGAGTTATATAACATTATTGTATCCTAATTATGATAAATAATTAAAATAAGCTAAAGAAAAAAAAATACAAATTTTCGGCAGGAATTGTGCTTCAGAGCCTTCTAATTGATAAGGGTGCCGCTCGTCGACCAAAGATCAGAACTGATAACCGCTCTCCCCGTTATTTAGCCCTAACTTTCGACTACTATTTCTCATTCACTAATGTTCAAAAACAACTACATAAAAATCACGAGCTGGTGACATAGTGAAGGTACAAAATTTGGCCTCCAAAAGTAAAATTATTTTTATAGTGGTAAAATAAAACAATTGAATGACGTTAATAAGTGTTCGGAAATATAGAAAGTGTGCTCATTCCAATTTAAAAAAAACGATATAGATATCTCCCATTTTTTATACCGATTATCAAAACTTTTGGATCACCCCTCGTATGCAAGGAACGGCGGCGGTGCAAATTTTGAATTGAGTTAACCGTGTCATGTGCGGAACCCTCGGTGGGCGAGTCCAACTCGCCTTGACGGGTTTTTGAATTTGCTGTAGTTATTATAAAGACCTAGGTCTGTACGTTTCTGTTTTGTTTTTTAAATTTGTTTCGTACTATGAAATATTTTCTTGGAAAAGAAAACGTACAGACATAGTTTTTCATGATATCTACAACATATTCAAAAATCGTAAAAATCGGACGAGGTTTAAGGGGAGAGAAACGTTTTCGCATTTTTTATGGAGATTTTTAGCTTCACAATCCTCTTAATGACTATTTCTTTAATAAATTATTAACGACGAATTTAAGTTAAATATAGAAAAACCGAGAAACACGGGTAGTCTATTTTTTAACCAGCTATTATAAACTTGAAAAAAACAAAAATGCTAACTAACTGAGACGAGAACTCGCCGCGCATTTATCGACCACCTCGAGTGTGGTGTCATTTTGTGATAAATCGGACATGAGGAATTAATTTTTGAGACATTTTATATATAGTTTTTTAGACAAAGTAAAGTATTGTCGAAAATATGAAAATTGGTAAATATTAAAATAAATAATTCTATTAAGTTTTTGCAAAGAAAAAATAATATCTTGAATAACATTTGTTCAGCTTTAAAAAAAACTATTTTATATATAGGTTATCATAGGGTGACGGCACCAATGATGGACACTTTTAGCTGACCGGCACCAGTAATGGACACTTCACTCTTAATTCAAATTGCATACGTTCCTAAATTGGTTGACGCAAAACAAATGAATAACCCTTATCTCGTGTAAAATAAAAATCCAGTGTCCATAATTGGTCCTTGTCCATTACTGGTTCCGTCACCGTACATTGTCTATCTGAAAAAAAAAACGAACTTCCAAGTCAATATTTTAAAATTAAATTCTAGCAAAATTTTGAACATCTCACCACTCACTTGTTGGTCTCAAGCAACCCTCCGTTAAGTACGGTGGGCTTGGCATTCGGACTACTAGTAAACTGGCACTTCCAGCTTTCCTCTCTTCGATCCACAGCACAATCCCCTCATCAGTGAGATTCTGAACTTTTCCAACCCCACTGATGTTCAGGTGTCGTTCTTGTCCGATGCAGAGGATGCTTGGCTTGTTTGTAACCCCGGTGAGAATTTGCCAGTCGAAAAAGCTAGTCAAGCAGCATGGGACCTTACTTCTGTCAAATAAACAATTTGATCCGTCGGGCTTTAGCACAATTTAATTCCCGGCTTCGCTTGAGCCCATTGGCCTGTCTGCCTTAGATGAAAAGAGACCCGACGGATGCACTTTAGTACCCTGGCATCTTGGTCGTCCCTTGTCGTGGGACGTCACTTGTGTTGATACGCTAGCACAGTCTCATGTCCAAGGTTCTGCTCGCAAGCCAGGGACCGCCGCAGACCATCCCAAACCATCAAGTGCCGTAAATACGTATTTGCTGCACTTGCTATAGAGACTTTTGGGCCGTGGTCATCTGACACAAAGAAATTTATAAAAGAGTGTCATATCATAAATTAATCGGCTTCCCTGGCGACCACAGACAAGGCTCCTTTTTTGCCCAAGTCTGTCCATCGCAGAGCAGCGGAGGGGTAACGCTGCGAGTGTGCTCAGCACGATGCCGCAAGTGGGTGCAATGGAGGGCTTTAGTCAGCTATAGTACAACATTTTATCTTTTGCTTTTATTAAATTTGTTTTTTAACTGTAATAGTTATTATTAGAAATAAAGTTAATGCTGTAGGCATATAATAAAATTCATAATCCCGTATTACGTATCATTTATCATACAGCGTCTTATCTGAAAAAAAATCGGTCTTCAAGTCAAAATAAACAGACTTGTCTCAAAATTATCAAATCACAAAGGACGTCGTGATCGTCACATATTAGATCTCAGGCCGACCAGGTGGAAATACGTCCTTCCACATAGTCTAAAGTGAAAAAATGCCATTAATTACAATATGAACCATAAGGACCTAGGCATAAAAATGTATCGAAATGGAAACTATTGTCACATTAAGTTTTTTTTATATGAATATTATTGCGTTTATGCCATAATTACAGTTCCACCACAGTGGCATAATTCGGTATTTTTGAGTTTTTTTCGACA
This sequence comes from Acleris literana, assembly GCA_946894065.1. NCBI lineage: Eukaryota > Metazoa > Arthropoda > Insecta > Lepidoptera > Tortricidae > Acleris > Acleris literana. The sequence continues at coordinate 19,347,397 of OX335669.1, forward strand.
GTTGCACCTAACACCGCACTCTGACTTGCACTTGCACCTTAGTTCCAGACAAGCTGTAGCAGCAACGGGTGCAGTAGTCGAAATTGGTTTCCAATCTTGATTCGATTGTATTTAGTATATAGAACAAGCATCGATAATTCAGTTTATCGATATGGGAGCTCCCTACCTGTCATAAAATTTTGCCCCCTAAATTCCTGTGTCTGGTCATTATTATATTAAAAATGAAAGCCACATCCATTGTTTATCAGAAAATGATACCACACTCGAGGTGATAGGTAAACTGAAGCCGAATTAATTTTTTATCTGAAGCGCGGCGGCGTGTAACTTCGAATATACCCCCCTCCCTGCCCCCCAGGGGCTGGCGGATGGCTACCGGGCTAGATCAGCTTAACTTGTGCTATACTCGAAAATCTAATTTAAGACCAAAATCCTAACCTCAACCGGCGCACATTCGATGTGATTACTGCATTTTGGTTTAAGTGTAGGTATTTTTATCAATAAAACTTACCCGCTAATATTACTGGTTGCACGAGTTCTCATTCATATTTTTATGGAATAATGTTAAAATAACGAAATAATCAAGATGGGAATTCTCAGATTTTAGTCTTTAATTAGATTTTAGAGTATAGGATACATCTGTGCCAAGTGAATTCATCCACATTTTGACCTCTCCATACATTGGGTGGCACTACCGCCCGTACGTACTACTTACTATACTTACATAATTACGTCGAGTTATAATTCCGAATGCAATGTTTTGATAGAATAACTAACCTAACCCGTTCTAACCTAACGTACGTTTAGCAATTATATTATGTATTCAATCTAAAAAAGTAACAGAAAAACATAGCGTTCGGAAAAATTAAATTTTGGACAAATTAATTTAATTCATAATAAAATAATTCGCAATTTTAAGGTTTTCCCGCTTTACACATCTGTGCTCCAATAAATACAAGATGAGACGGCCTTTCACTAGATCCGCGCCACAGGTTTATCGCTAACGACGGATGAATCTACCACAAACCACGGTCGATAGGCGTGTAGCGTGCAAACGGGATTATCCTTATCAAAATCGTATCAAATATAAGAATAGTTATTGTTCTCACACGTCAATGACGGCTGAAAAGCAGAGTAAACTTGAACCTAACATTTACTTACTAGCGTATATTTTGGCGTACCTTACAGTCTGTTTTACTCTGTAAACCGTGTTGGATTTCTCCGTCGTTTGCGATACCAAGTCATTGAATCACTAAAGTGTGTTTTGTGATGCGAGAACCAGTTGTGTTGTGTTGGGTTGGATAACTGATATTACGAGAGTTCGGTGCTTGAGAAATTTTGTTTATCCGGAATTAGTAATGATCGGGGAAAACTGTGAAGCAGCTGTACAGTTTAGTACCTTGTCACAGTGACGTATTAAAGTAAGAGTAGGTACAGAATAGTTTGAATGTAGTACATGAATAGCTGCGACGAGGTACCAAAATGTACAGCTCCTTTTGAGATGGACCGTACCCTATTTTAAAAATCTGGCTACTGGCCGCTACGAAGGAGCATATGAAGTCCTTTACAATCCTTCCCTTAATCCTATTCTCCTTGGTATTGATACCCAGTTTATTACGTGTTTGTTATAACAGTGCCAAGTGCTCATAGATGAAAATATGAATGACCACTTGCAGTTTTTAAGCCATCATCCAAGGCATTCCAATTATTTCCTATAATAATATTTGAAAATAGAAGACTTACAGAGTACCAAACTTATTTTGGCTGCATCAGAATAACGTAACAACCTTAATTTCTACTTTGCAGCAGTTTTTTTTTGCTTCAGACTGTATAGTTCTAAATCAAAATTCCAAATTTTATATCTCAACATTGGACTCTTCTCTCGGTCAGGTGTTAAAGATAACCTACAACCTTTCCTATATCCTAAATATGTACGTTCTATTTCAGCGTGTTTGATGGTTTGCGTGTAATCCGGATCATAAATTATATATCGGTAACTATCCCTTCCTGTTCCACCACAGGGCTGCCACAAACTAAACAAACCAACTGCTCGAACGAGCGACGAGTCCATGTTTAGGCCCTTGAAGTTTGTGGGAGACCTCTTGGTTTAATGTACCTAGTCCTTTCCCCTCATTTAGTTCCTTCATGATATCCCAACGGTGTTCCACAACCCTTCTTATGCCTGATAGGTTGGGGACCGAGCTCAATGTCATGGCTCAATGGTTTAGTTGAAGGCACAAGGTCTATTTTTGTACTCTAAGATATCGAGAGACCTGAAACTATTTTTTTCAGGCCTTGTTGTTAATAAACTATAGGACTTCTCTCTTTTCTTCTTTTAAAAATCTTTTTTTAAATAAATTAAATGAGACACTCCGCCGAATGCATTTAAATGTCAACCAGTTAACTTTTACTAACGCGAAATTTATCAAGTTGCTTAATTACTCTATAGACGTTTAGCTCTTGCCCCATTTATTTACATCTTGCCACATTTTAAATCGTACATACCCTCTAAAGATAAAAAGGTTCGGTGGTTTTGCGAGTTTCATTTAGGATCTGAGGTTGCGGCGCACATCAGCTCGGGCACCGGATCAGAATCATTTCGGCTCGCGCCTTTCTGCATTTTTGATAATGGCCTCAGGAGATGCTAATTGGTGACAGAAATTTTAGCTAATTTGACTATGATTTCTACTTACATCTTTGTTTATTATACATTCAGTCCAACTATTTAGTTCGATCATCTAACTGTTTGGGCATAAATATTCCAATTGGGTAGAAGAACCCTTTGGACAAACAGGTTTTGATTCAATTCTAAGAGGTAGAGTTAGGTTCGTTTAATGATTCAGCAGGTCTGAAGCTTAAGCTCTATCAGTAGCCTAGCTAGTGTAACTAATGCCGCTGTCCTAAGTATTTAAGAAATAGGCGATTTTATACTCAAAATTCGATCAATTCTGGCAAGAATTACGATAACAGTATAGCTGTGTGAATGTTAGCTGCTGGGTGTAGCTCATTCTTTCAATAGTTATGACAGCGGATTGACGGCGGTTGAAACGCCCTTGGAATCGCCCAAATTTAAATATTTTTTCACAACACTGCCCGGAAATATGGCCATAGATGGTCTTGTTTGGGGTCACAAAACGTCACTTTATAAGTAATGATAGGATAGACCAAGAATGTTTTTGTCTGCGTGTTTGCTGATTGGTCGAGAACATTGTTGTCCAACTTTAAGAACCAATGAAAATCAATCAATAAATTTTTGTGTCATAGCTAATGAAAAATTGAAATCGACCACTCAGAACACACCATTTTGTGTCGTAAAATATTAGGTGTATTTTTGCTAAAAGATACACAGACTAAAAACTACGTCACTGCTTTTTTTAAATGTAATTCAAACTTGGCCCCTAATCTCGAACCACTAGAGATGAAATTACATGGGAGATATGGCGAAACAAACACAATTTTATAAGGAGTTGACATCTTCATCTCGCATGTTAGCTTATTAATCTTGAGTGCCACGAGAATAGGGGTCCAGATTTAAAAAAAGTTATCTATGGTAAAATTGGCAGTAATGTCATATTAACATGAATTAAAATTTGAGTTTTAAATATGAATTTTTATTTTATTTCCTCTCAGTAGTTGTGAAAAGCACTGTGTCTGCCTCGGTAGAAAGTGCAATTTATGGACTCGTACCCTAGAGGGCCTCAACTACGTTTCGGCCCTCTATATGGCTCGTCCAAAAATTGCGTACTTGCTATCCTCTGCGACAATGTACTTATTGTTTAAACTGTGAGATGATCGAACTATTTAGTTGGACTGAGTGAAATAAAGGCATAACTATTATTATAATACTTATTCCAAGAAATTTCGCTCTGCCGTGGCGTTAATGTGTCTGTCGCGTTGAGGCAAGGAGTGGAGGCGAGGTGAGGTCGATCCGGTACCGAGCAGAGTTATGTAATTTTTACTAAATATGAACACCGGTTTTGAATTTGGAAACAATATAGAATAGAAGTTCCCGTTGGGATGTCGTCACCCGAACCATAAAGTTAGTATTAGACGTTGTCGGAGTTGAGAGACGGCTGGCAGAGCGGTGCGGGTGACGTGCGGCGGTGTTGCAGGTAAACGTAAACTGGACGGGGCACACCAGAACCAAGGGGGGGACACGAAGCGGCGGCTGGGCGCGGCGGCGGCGGCGGCGTGCGGCTGGGGCCTGCCGCGGGCCGAGCCCGGCTGGGGCGCGCCGCGGCCCGCCGAGCCGAGCTAGCGCGCCGGGCCGCCCGCCGAGCCCAGCTAGCCCGCCGGGCCCCCGGAGCCGGCGCGGGCGCCCCTGTCCCGGAGACACGACAAGCGTAGCAGGGGAGCCGAGCCCGCCCGCTAGCGCTCACGGTTCATGGTTACGTTTACGTTACGTTTACGCCCGATCCCACCCCCCTGTAACGGCGGGATCGATCTACTTTTTTTTTCTATATATGTGTTTTTTTTTATTTGATTTTCACGTTTTCAATTTTGTATCGCAACGATTCCGTAAAAATCTTAAAGTAGGACGTTATGAAATGTTTCGAATATAAGTTTCCCGTTATGCTTATGTTTTCAAGTATCGTATTAGCCGTATATATTTAATATATACTTTATTGTAAGCGCGCGCGCCGCGGTTGCCTGTTTGCGGCGCGCGCTGGGCCTCGGCCCGACGACTGTCTGTTTTTTTTAATACATGTTATTCAATATATTTTATTTCTGCGAACGCATTTTGCGATGTGATGTGTATTTTAGCAGTAATTATTATATTATAAGGAGTTTGACTGTTGTTTTTTGACATACTTACAACTTAGGATACTTGCGAATGAATTATTGGAATGAATTGAAGGAAACTCTACACGACGAAACTAGCTAGCGACTACGGCTAAAATAGTAAAACCCTGTAATCGATAACATTTCCCGACTGTGTTCCTGCTTTAGTTTTTTGCTTTATTATTACATGTTTCCCTTAAAATACATTAGTGTGAGGAAGTAGTATTGTAAAAGTTCAGGAGTCTGTAATCTTATTATTGCTGTACTAAACTTATTTGTATTTCGACCACATAGCATATCCATACTGTTAGAACTCTGACTTGTATCAATCTTGTATCAGTTTAATATGTGGAATAAATTTGCAAAACTGTGTTTGCCTTATTAAACAATTGTTTCTTTTCGTACTTTACCGGGTACGTTTTACATAGATCAGTTTTGATCTTAGCAATTTTTTTTTTTAAATTTCTCTACGGTTTTTGGTACAGTTTCATAAATATGTATACAATTTAGGGCTTAGCAGCGAGTCTACTATCGCACTAAGTTGACTTAAAAGTTTTTATACAATAGGTTGCGTAACGCCAACTTTATAAAACCTCCATACACGTAATCGCACCATGCCTAATTTTTTGTTAGCATTGACTTCCCCACGGCGGCCCAAGATAAATGTTATGTTTAGTTCTTCAGCAAGACCGGAGGGCCAAAACTCTCGGAAACAGCTCCGCGAAAGTGGAGCTCCGTCGACTCTGTTAGATATGGTTTTGAAATAGAAATAATTGGTCGGTTGGCGTTGTGCTACATATTGTATGAAAATGTAAAAAGTCGAGTAAGTGCGATATCGCGCTACTAAACCCACTTTAGTACCTTGTCACTTTAATCGCTGTGACAATACATATCCCTTCATTTCCCCTGTTACTACCCATCTTACTACTAGGGGCCTGTTTTATAAAGCTACATTAATTACAATTTACAGGTTACAAGTTTCCATTTGACACAACCTCGACTAATGACGACCAGCGATTTGAGCAGTGTTGCCAGTTTAGTCCTGTAAATTGTTACTTGTTGCTTTATAAAACGTGCCCCAGTAGTAACACGGGTCATTTTTTTATTTCCCATATTACTAGTGCCCATTATCATGGTTAAAACTTACCTTTTTCAAAATCATTGACATTTATGATAATGAGTCATTAATTACATAATTCTGACCCACCGTACCACCGCCACAGGGCCTCTATACGACGACGAACAATATTGCTATCGCAACGTTTACAATATTCTTATACCGCGAAAAAAAAAGCCCCGGTTCGTCCAAGAGATTCTAGTCAATATAACTACAGTGCTACCATTTTCTTAATAGCGATTGGCAATCTTCGTTTTTCTATGACACAAGAGTGACCAATATACTGTCAGTTGCGGGTGCAATTGCGATAGCGATAGCCACACGAAAGCTATTAGGAAGCTGGGAATACTGTATTTGGAGCATTTTTGTCAAAACTGGTCCAAGCAGATAACTACTAGGAAAAATTAAGGATTTACCAAGTTTGTGTTCAATAAGTAGCTGCTAAGGCTGCGGCTCCACTGAGGCGGAGACGAGCTGAGCGGAGCGGAGCTGTGCCAATATTAACCAATAGAAGGCGCATGCGGTCACGTCGAGCGCGCCTTTCGCACGTTGGTTTAGATTCTATTGGTTAATATTTGCACAGCTCCGCTCCACTCCGCTCATCTCCGCCTCAGTGGAGCCGCAGCCTAAGGCTGCTGATGAAATTGCATATTGCGTCGGCCTAAATTGCAAACCTGCTAAATCCATTTTTAGGATTTAGCAGCTTTGCACTTTATTTCATCTATTTAGAATGGTAAACTGCTAAATACTAAAAATGGATTTAGCAGGTTTGCAATTTAGGCCGACGATTGGCTTCATTACAACCATGCAGGGCCTCTATTCACGACTATAAAAACCATATAGTTTTTGACCTGTTATCGTATTGTCAACGTTTTGATAGCTCTTATTTACTTGACAGTAATGGCGGTCTAGTCTCATATTGACCAATATAAATCACTTTGTAATACGCAAATTGCCCTATAGATATGTATAATGCCAACACGAGCGATCAGTCGCAAAATGAACTATGTTAAAATAATACGCAAAATTACCAAACGCAAATATGAGGTAGGTTTAGATTATGGGCTCAGGGCGACTTTGTCCACAGTCCTATTTCGTCACCTTCTTAACTCGTCCACAATGCCATGTTGTCAGCATGCAATTCCTAAATCGTCACCTTTGTAACTCGTCCACTTTCTGATATCGTCAATACCCCATTTTGTCTATATTTCTATTTTGACCACAGTGCCAACTCGTCCACTTTCTTTTATCGACCTCAGTACTCCTTGGTCATCAGTGCCAACTCGTCCGCATTCCTGTATCGACCTCAGTTACAACTCGTCCGCATATTTGTACAGTCAACAGCATAAATAAGTGATCATTTATATACCTTGTCGCTTTCAATCATTTCACAATTTTGTATGACATTTCAAACATGACGTTAAAGTGACAAGGTACATAAATGATCACTTATTTATGCTGTTGACTGTACTCGAGTCTGGGTGTTCAATATTTTTACTGTATAGTTGACGAGTTGGCACTGTGGTCTAAATAAGAATGTTGACGAGTTGACATTGTACTTAGACTAATTAGGGATGTTGACGAATTGGCACTGTAGTCTAATTACGAATGTAAACGAGTTGGTACAGTGGCCCACGTAAGAAAGCGGACGAGATAGGGAAGTGACGATATAGGAATGCTGGCGAATCGAAACAGTAGACCATATGCGAATGAGAACGACTTAAGAAGGTGACGAAATGGAAATATGGCCAAAGTCATCCTGAGCCAGATTATGTTAGTTGTTCAGCAGACTGCCCGAATCGCGGAGCTCCGTCAACTCCGTAAAATTTGAATTAGAAAAATAAATCATTGGTCAGTAGTGGCACAGTATAGAGAACAGTAGATGTCTTTCCCGAAAAGTCGTAAATATTGTTCTGTATACGGATGTCTAAAAAAAGTACCTATAAAAAATCCGAAGCTATCCTACATATATCTATTTAGAGTTTATGTTGTGAATAATGCGGTTCATTTTTTGATATTTATAGCCCACTTGCAGCTTTTGTTAAGTCTATTTTATTGTCAGCGTGACATTTTCATTCGTTTCAAAACGCCTAAACTGTGCCTAAACCTAGCTTAGGTAGGTACAACTATATCCAGATTTGATAAAAGCTGGAAGTGATTAATGTAAATACCTAAGTAATTAATTAGGTATTTCGTACCGGCCTGTCTATAGTATACCTAGGTGAAATAAATACGTATTAAGTAGGTAAATTATTGAGTGTGACGTGATAGGTAACATGTAACATGTGACGACGTGAATGGCCTAGGTAGTTGGTAGTGACTAATTAGTGACCCTGCCTACGAAGCTAGCGGTCGTGGATTTGATTCCCGGTCAGGGCAAATATTCGTGTGATGAGTGCGAGTAGGTATTTGTTTCTGAGTCGTGGGTGTTTTATATGTACGAGGGGTGATCCAAAAGTTTTGATAATCGGTATAAAAAATGGGAGATATCTATATCGTTTTTTTTAAATTGGAATGAGCACACTTTCTATATTTCCGAACACTTATTAACGTCATTCAATTGTTTTATTTTACCACTATAAAAATAATTTTACTTTTGGAGGCCAAATTTTGTACCTTCACTATGTCATCACCAGCTCGTGATTTTTATGTAGTTGTTTTTGAACATTAGTGAATGAGAAATAGTAGTCGAAAGTTAGGGCTAAATAACGGGGAGAGCGGTTATCAGTTCTGATCTTTGGTCGACGAGCAGCACCCTTATCAATTAGAAGGCTCTGAAGCACAATTCCTGCCGAAAATTTTCATTTTTTTTTCTTTAGCTTATTTTTATTATTTTGCCATAATTAGGATACAATAATGTTATATAACTCTCCTAGATTATTTGACCTCAATTGCTAATAAAGAATGTCGCAGTATTTATTTGTAGGCCTCAATAATCCTGGAAAAGGCCGAAAAAACCACCCTAAATTTTGGTGACAGAGCTGGAGATAGAAAAATCCACTGCAATGATAACTTATTTATCCTTTAAATTATAATGATAAATCAAGGTTTCATTTTCAATAACAATATTTTTTATTAGTGTACCAAAACTTTTTCCACACAACTCCAAATTATTACAAAACTAACTCTTATTTTTGCCGTCTTGTAAAATTGTTAATACAGATGTTTTTTGTTTAGCTATCACAGGGAAACAAATGAATAATGTTTACATTTTTTTTCTCTAATTTAAGTTTCATTAGTGCCATGGTATAGTCGACATTAAAAGAATATCATTATGTAGATGGTTCTTACTGATTCTCAAAACTTTTGGATCACCCCTCGTATGTACCTGTATAATATTAATTTTTCACCACATATGTATGTTTATCAAAGTACAACCCTACAACCTAGTTTGGGACTACCTAGGTAAAGGACATTGGGTAAATTAGTTTGAAGAATATTGTCATTTTTTTTTTCAGCGGCCACGGATGATTTTTGCATAGTTATTTAGAGGACCTCTAAATACACATAGATATATATAATTTATGGCGTTAAATAATATCGGAGCGGAGATTTTAAAGATTTAAGTATTCAGTTTTTAATACAAAAGTACGCCCAAGTATAAATATTTAAATATCTCGGCTCCGATGCACTTAAGAGTATTAGTACATTACATAACAAAATATGTTTATTTTGAATAATTCTATCATAATTTACCACTTTTACGAATGGCCGCTCACCTTGAAAATATATGAATTTTACAAATGACAACACTTTTACCCAAACCCCTTTGTGTGAGATTTTCCCGTGATATTATTATTCAGATATTTATTTAATTTTCTGTACCTACATTATTATTTCCTATAAACATATTATTTAGTGTCAATAGTTAAAAGGGTAAGGGTATATTTATACTTACTTTAGGTTTGTGTATTTTATGAAAATTACTATGGTTATAAATCATAGATCAAAGTATGGCCAAGTAGGTGACTAAGATCGAAAAACATGTTTGGACAACCCTGACGCCCGAGCGGTAATAGGTATCAGAATTAGGGTTTGCAATATCCGTTCGTTTTCTAAATTCGAATCATATGAATAGTTCGATATCCGATATTCGAATATTCGAATATTTCGGATAATTTGAATACTTATTGAAATAATGATTAAAAAGTTGTATAAACAAATATAACATACATACATACATACATAATCTCACGCCTTCGTTCCCAGAGTGGGGTAGGCAGAGCTACAGAATTACAAACATCTCTAAAAACTTGTTGATAATTCTATAACCACAATTTGCACAATTAGGCTAATTGCCTTAAGTATAAAAGTATTCAAATTAAACATTATTACTCATTACACAACGGCACGACCATAAACAACTAACACTTACAACTGATAACGGTTCCCGTGGTCGTCTCAATCCTCCTTATGGCGGAGGATGAGGAACCGGTTCCGGGCGGTGCGCTCCGACGGGAGGGTGGTGGTAAGTGGTTCCGTGTCTCGGAGACGGCGGTGACGAGCGGCATCTTTGTCCCGATGCTCGCGGCGTTTCAGACGGCGTCTAAGGATTACATCCTTAGACAGTAGCTGCTCTCCGCCATTGCTAGATAATATCGCCGGTCTGCAGGGCTATCAGGGGCCTGTTTTATAAAGATACAAATTTCAATTTACAGGTTACAAGTTTCCATTTGACACAACCTCGACCAATGACGACCAGTCATTTGAGCAGTGTTGCCAGTTTAGACCTGTAAAATTGTTACTTGTAGCTTTATAAAACGTGCCCCTGGACTTCCTGCAATATAGGGGCTATCAGGGCTATCTTCACCGTCTCGGTTCTGTCGTCTTGTTTTGTGGCTGCTGGGGCCGAAGCTGGGTTCGCCGGTTTGGCAGTGGTTGCAGGGGTGGATGTGGCGACTTCAACAGGGGGCTTAGGTCCTCTGTTTCGCGCTCCGCGCTTCTTTCCGCGGCGGGTGGGAGGCTGTTTCCGGGGCCATTAGGGTAGCGCTGTCTTGCGCTGCCTCGATGGTCCGGTCGATGGTAGACTCGCTGCCTGGGCTTCGGGGGATGTACCTAGTGAATTCTTAGCCCTCCGGTTTTCCTTCAACAGGACTGGGCAGGACGAACTGGTTGCGGTGTGTGCACCGCTGCAATTGGCTCATGTTGGTGGCTCCTCTCGGGGCCATTGTCTATGGGGCGGTGGCAGTTGTGAGAAGGGTGAGCGAAGTTTTGGTAGCGGTGGCAGTACGCAAGCCCTCGCTTACCCCTCCAGGATTCCACGATGACCCCCGGTATGCAGAGTATGTCCATCACCCTGAAAATCTTGGCGGCTGGTGCATCTTTTTTAACCTGGGCCTAAAAGATGCACCCAGGTCTATTCCGGCGGGCCCTTATAGGCCTGACGTACTCAACATCGAAGCCCTGGGCCGTCAGGTCATTGAGGATATCCACTGGTAGGCCCTTGATGGTCACCTTTTGGCAGCGCTCACTAGCCAGGGAGAAGGAGTGCCACGCCAACCTGGAGTCCTCCTTTTCAAGGTCGGCGAGGTACCTCTGTACCACTCTGTACTCCTCCTCCTCTAACGGGGAGAAACACACCCCTTTTCCAAACAGGCGGGCGTTGGGGGCGCGTCCCAGGCGGTCCTTCAGGGCCCGGAAATGGCGACTCCAATTGGAGATCCGCTGGACGACCAGCGGCGGGTATATTTTCCTCTTGGGGGCTTGCGCTGGCACAAGTCCTGGACCCCCTTGTCCCTTGATAACGATTGACTGACACAGGTGCACCAGCTTTTGTTTATTGTAATAGCAGGTAGCAGGAAGCGAGCGACCCAACTACTCACTGCTCGTCATTTTAATAAGTCTTAGTGAGCTAAATATGTTTGTGAAACTATTTTTTGTACTATTCAAAATATCCGAATTATTCGAATAAGTAACATTGTCGTATTCCAATTTAATTTGTATAATTTTTAATTTATTAATATTAATATAATATTGTATTATTAATATTCGAATTGCAAACCCTAATCAGAATCTCCTAAAGGGCCGGAGTCGAGCTACTTTTCTATTTATACTATGGTAGTAGGGAAGGAGGGCAATGGTCATAACGCATAGGTTTGGTCAATTTACGTATTGTCCTCATTCTGCGAGTTAATAACTCTAACTTGAAATGATCGTAATAGTCCAGGCAATGAAAAATTGTGGATAGAATGGCCGAAAGCAGAAAGTTTGACTTCGGGACTTTGTTTCGACTAGTTAGGACTTTGTTTATACTAAAAGTCCCAAACAAACCATGCACTTTCTAACAAAAAAATATGAATAAAGTAGAAAAGATTAAAAACTACCCAGGGAGAATGTGTATTCGATGGATACACCAACTCTGTAAACAGCACAGACAGCTGAGCATGACCGTAGGTATCGATTTAAGCAGTCTGCCGATATGGCTCTTAGCAAAAATGTTGATATAAAGCAGCTTTATTCGGTGGGATGTCTAAGATGTCTTCTATCTGCCGGTCTTTCTTCGTAAACAGATATTAAAATATAAGATAAAGTGCATTATTTTATCCCAGAAATAGACTTCCCATCTTTAATTTATCCGAAAATGATTGGATTATTGGACGCCATAACAAGTATAGTTTTAGAGAAATATGGCTTCAACTAAAGTGCGGCAGCGTCAAACTTCCAAACTAAATGCGCGGTGGATCTTGATGGCTCCCGGTCTGAATTAACTCGAGACCACCTAAGGATCAACTATACCAAGTTTCAGCGCAAAGTCAAAAGGTGCAAGGTTCCCACACAATGGATGCTCTATCAAACCAGCTATTTTGACCTAATGTTTTTTGTCATGCAATAGATCGAAGAATGGCAATCGGGTTGCTTTTATTGTGGTTGTTTGAGAGAAAATGTTCCTGCTTGACATCGATGATCGATCGTTGTTTCTAAATTGAGATTTATATCGGCAGACAGCTTAAGTCGACATAGTCCAAGATCCCAGTCACCCCAGTCTTACGTGATTTTAGGAAAGATGAATTTTTTAGGATCGGTAGTACCTATAACATAAACTTAGAAAGTATTGGATATTTACCTACTCGCTAAGCTGAAAGCGGAGCCGTTTTACAGGTTGCTGGTATCGAAGGTGGAAAAAAATCATGCTAACTTACGTCGAAGTAGGAAGGCTGGTTTTTACATATGTCATATATGATATTGTTATAAACAAACTTATACAGTTGCCAGACACTTCCTGAGGGCCATAACTTTTGACAGACACTTCAAGTTGTTCCGGCTCAAGCGCCTGCCAGCATCCTCCGAGCAACGAAACGCGAAGGCTAACCTATAGGACAAGCTAATAAGAATTTTTCGAAGAATTAATTCCCAGCAAGCTGGAAATCGTTTTATTACCTTCATTTGGTCCTAAATACGTGTAATTCGAGTTTGCCCAATCCCAGGAGGTGCGCATAACTTTTGGAGGCCCAGTAACCGCGAAAGGGTCTAGCAGGCTAAGCTAACAAGATTGGCCCCCACGACGGATTTGGTTATACTTTTAGGTGGAGTAGTGGCAGGACCTAACGACACTGTATGCTTAATATCAGCCTTCGATTTTCTTTTGTTTCTGATTTATTCACGAAAATTTAAAAAAATCAAGGTATTTTTAAAACTCTTATATCAGCTAAAGCAAGCATGCGTGTGAAACCAAATAAATTCAGAATTAAGGAGGATAGAATGGGTAACCCCATGCTATCCTCCTTAATTCTGATGTAATTGCATATTTTTACGGACCTTCATGTCCTAAACTAAGATGAAAAAAATAATTGTATATTTTCGAGAATTATTCGATGAGATTTATTTTAAGTTCTTGTAATATTCTAATAATGATCTGAACTTTAAAATTTCCTTAGAAATTTTCTATGAAACGTGCGGAAATTTAAGAAATTTCTTAAAAATCTTCTGTAATTAATGACATAATACTTTAGATTTATATATCATAGGATGTTAAAGCTTATAGAAAACTTAAATTTCCAAAATACACGAGTTTGTTATTTTCAGTTGTAACATATACTATAAATTTCAGGTTTTCGAAACATTCTCAGAACTTTCAATGGAAATTTTTCGACATATTCGAAAGTTTCCGCAATTTGCACATGTAATCCGATCAACGAAGACCCGAAATTGGCAAATAAAAACAAAAAATTGTGTAGTCTGGATTATTATTTTTTATAATAGGGTTGACGCTTGCTTTAGGCGAGGTGGGAGGAAATATACCATATTTTAGTTTTTCTTAAATATTTCAAAAAATAAGCGTTGTAGGAAAAAAAATATTAAAACGTAATGAAGCTTATTAAATTTCTTACAAAATCGTCGCTTATCTAACAACACCGCTCAAGTCGAAAATTAGCGGTTTTTACATTTAAATGTCATTGGATAGAGCTGCTCATTGCGCGTCGATCTACCAATCACATTCTAGACGTTTCGGCCAATAAGAGATCTCAATTCAAAAAATAGTGACAGCGCGCAAGTCTGTTGGCCTTTCAACACCGCTCAAGTCATCATTCGGCCATACTAAGTTTGAAAACTACTTTGCGCTCCGTGTTTCTTCATTGTTTTTCGGCGAGTTTTATGACTAAACTAGTGTAAAAAGTGATATTATCAAAGGATAAAAGGTAAGCTAATGAAATTATTACAAGAAATAATAATTTGTGTATAAATATTAGCAAAAAATCGCATGAGTTTATTGCAATGTAGGTACTAGAGCGGTGTTCAGTATTGCTTGTTTTTGAATTATGATATTATGATCACGGATCGCCGGTTCGAAGTTAACCTGGGTGCCGAGAAAAGCGATGTGAGTCCTTAGTAAAGGTCTGCCCCAGGGCTCTGTGCTCGCCCCTGTGCTGTTCAACATATAGGTACATCCACGACATTGCGATCACCAGCTCGTCGATTCATTTACGCTGACGACATCTGCCTCGTGACCCAACACAAGGCCTTCTCCAGCCTGCATCGTACTCTGTCACGGGACATGGATATAGTCTGACACCTAGCATAAAAAAACAGAGTCAGCCTGCTTCCACCTCCACAATCAACTAGCCAGACGCAAGCTTAAAGTATTGTTCGATGGTTCCACCTTAAAGCACAGTTTTAGCCCTAGATACCTTGGCGTAACTCTTGACCGTTCCCTTACCTTCAAAGAACACCTATCTGGGATGGCACGCAAGCTCCAGACTCGCAACATCTTGGTGCAGAAACTTACTGGAACCTCTTGGGGAGGGAGTGCCGACGTGCTTCGTACTTCTGCTCTCTCACTGGTGTTTTCTGCCGCAGAGTATTGTGCTCCGGCGTGGTTGGGCAGCGCACACACCACCAAGATTGACGTTGAGCTAATAAGACCATGCGATGCATCTCCGGCATGCTAAACTCAACTCAAACACACTGGCTGCCTGTGCTATGCTGGATTCCTCCTCCCGACTTAAGGAGTAAGGCCGCACTACTAAGGGAGGCTCGCAAAATCAGGAATTACCCTAGCCTTCCCCTGTTCTTGGAGTTTACAGCCCCTATCAAACACCGGTTAAAATCTAGCAATCCACCATACAACACACAGCACAGACACTGTTGCAGATGGACTTTAACACATTGCGCGATTGGTCCCAGTCATGGGCCCCGTCTATGTCGGGTAAGTTCGGCTCCACGCTTGTCCCGGGTCTCGAAATGAACGGATACGGTTTCGACCGGACTGGGGCAACCTCAACCGACTTTGCACTGGTCACGGACGCTGCGCCCAATACAAACATCGTTGCAGCTGGATCTACTCTCCCGCCTACGAGTGCGGCGCCGAGGTGCAAGACATCGATCACATCCTTCTCGATTGTCCAATTACGCGATACTCCGGTAACCTTAATTAAAGCACCCATTCCCAATTTGAGCAATCTCAAAATATTGAAAATACACGGTTTTTTCGCTCTCCTGAAAAGTTGGTCAAAATGACTTGAGCGGTGTTGTTAGATAAACGACGAAATGATATTAATTGTATTTTTATGACAAATACAAAAGGAAATGCAAGGGATATAAACGTGATACAAACTGAAAGAACGGTATTATTGCCTTAAAAAATAATGTTTATTATTCCGTTGAGCTATATAATTAACGGAAAAGTAAATCCCGTGTTCGGCATCTTCCCATTTTCCCATTCTGTTCTCCCCATAGGGATCCCCATATCCCCTTAGATGAAGATTATTTTTTACATTCCATCCAGTATAACCATTAGTTATCTTTTGGTTTATGTTGAAATAGGGCCTCTAAGCTATGGTATGTTTTCGTTTTACATATAACCCGTTATTTTGTTTAAAGATAAGATCTTTTTGAAAACCTATAAGAGGAATGTTTTGCCGAAGTGCTTGATTTGTGATGATTAAGTGGGAGATGATGATGCTAGTCAAGTTTATTACAAAGGGATGCAAGGGTTAATAAAAGCAAGTATTCTAAGAAACGACGGGAAGAGCGAATCTTTCGAAAAAAGGCAAAGCGGTGTTTTTCACAGGGAATGCAGGAAGGTGTACACGGCCTCAAACAATAAGAATCATGCTTGATAAAACATCGATGCCTTCAACATCATCATATACTGGCCCAAGTCTTCGATCACAGGAACAAACATTCAATTATATAAAACTAGCGACCCGCCCTCGCTTCGCTTCGGTTAAAATAAGTTAAAATAATCCAAGTTCATCTGGAATAATATACTTTTCAAATTATAGATAGGTGCATTATGCATAGTTTTATTGCATGACGATTTTAGAAAGACGTCCAATTTTGCGAAATTGAATTTTTGATGCCGTTAGATTTTAAATTCAATTCAAATCATGACTGCCAGCTTTCACAGAATTTCTCTATATACAATGTTTACAGCGGACTTCTCATTGCACAATACAAACAAATTTTGCCTGGAAGTGACGCGCGAAAGGGCTACATACCTCTATGGGAAAAACACTCAACGCTCAGGCCTAGTAGCATGGCTGCGTCAATATCGCGCGTCAAATGTGGACAAAGCATCCGTCGTCACTCTCGTACTTATTTACGTGTCAGAAGGTGACGGATGCCTTATCCACACTTTGTCACGCGATAAACGCAGCCATATTAGGCCCACAGGTCTAAGCCCGCAACTTTGAATGTTTGACCTTGTGACTTGTAAATTGTCATTGCAGTCGTTTAAACTGGAAAGTATGGAATCCGGGGAATTAAAACGACTTTTCCAGCCGCACATCCGGTCAGTATTGTGCACTCTATTATCAACGTTTTTAAAGATGTTATTTGGGTGGATTAAGGTTCCGTTGTGAAATAAAAGGACACCCTTCTTTCAAAACCAAATTATGCGGGACGATCCAGAAGGTTGTAAGGAATTGAGAAATTCCGTTGGGAAATGGATAGCCTCTTCTAGATCGAGCAGCTTCTGTCCATTTCCTATTTTGAGCAACGACTCTGCAAAGAGCCGTTTTCATACGTGCAGACAACGAAACTCATATTTGTTTTGAGTTCTAATCTATGTTGCGCGTAATTTTGAATCTGCCATATATTCTAAAGTATTTATTTAAATAATATATTGTACGGGACAATATTAATCTACATTAAATGCCCAAGGTAACCAACGTATTTATCTGGATAAGGTTAAATACTGAATCGGACAGAATAGCTTCGGTAATAACCTAATATTTTAAAATAAAATCATAAACATAAAAATGGTTACTGTGAGTCAATCTTAGGAGATAAACATATGCCATCGAGGACGTTTCTCTAGTTTTTTTTAGAGAACTACGATTCTTCAGTACATTATTTTGACACATCTCTTAAGATTTAGCCAGCGTAAGCTATGTAAGGGCCCGAAAAACGATTTTTGACGGCGTGGTAGGAAAACATTGAGTTTTCTCAACTATATTAAAACTTAATTAGAATGAAATGTACATATGAACCATCAAGAATAAATTCCCTTAATGACAGTGAAAATCGTATCATAATCCGTTGCGTGGTTTAGAAGGAGTTAGCGGAGGAACAGGCAGACAACGCGAAGCGAATTTAATTTATACTATTTAGAGAAGAGATTAGAGAAGAGATGCATCGTTTCGGTTAAATTATTAGATACTTAAGTAATAGATTTATCATCATCATCATCACATACACTCTTGAAAGTGAAAAGAAAGAAGTGGTCTCTACCTACCCATCTGTGAAACAGGCGTGATTTAATGTACCTATGTAGGTATATCATACACTCTTTGATGCTCTGCTGACTCATTTACACAATATACAGGAACCATTAGCCAAATTTTACGTGTTAATTTTATGTGTTATATTCTCTGTTGTAGATAAAACCAATTAAAGACACTTAGAGGGCTGTTTCAGCCTGTTTCTTATATTTCAATTTTGATAATTATTACACTCATGATAACTTGAATGGTATGTCCGATTTGAATAATTCAAAAAATAATTTACAGGTACTGATATAGCCTTGAAAGCGAAATGATTTATTTGGATACGGATTAATACCAAGGTACGAATAATGGGGCCTAGTTAGAACCGGCGTTACTATTGCATATTTTTACATGAAAAAGTAGTTATTGTGACATAACTGTAATAGTTAGACGTATGGTATTGGAACTTTTTTTTAGAAATTGATGTCTTCTATAAAACTGTAGTACATCACATTGCTCTATTGTCAATAGTTTCCGCAGCGTACGCGATATAAGGATTTTTTTTGTTATATTTTTCACACCTTGGGTTACATTATCGAAGCCTTCATACGGATCCCTAACTTTTTGAAAATATAATATATCCTATGTTCATCAGGGATAGTGTAGGATTCTAATGCTGAAAGAATTTTCCAAATCGGTCCAGTAGTTTCGGAGCCTATTCAATTCAAACAAACAAACAAAAAATCTAATCCTTCCTCTTTATAATACCTCTAAGTGTAAAAGTGTAGACAACATAAAAATATCTTTTAATCAAAACCAAAACTCAATCAAACTACCTATCCATTTCCCTAATTTAACAATTTGAAAAGCTTAATATAAATATAAGTACCTACGTAACTAACAGGAGAGCTCCGGTGTTTGATACTATGTGATGCTGCAGGCTGTAGGTACTAAAGGGCGAAGCGTGGCTATACGTGGCTATAGGGCCGGCGGCCAAGCGTTTCGATAATACAGATTTAGGTTGCGCGTAATTTTGAATCTGCCATATCTTCTAAAGTATTTAATTAAATAATATAGTGTAAAGGACAATTTTAATCTACATTAAATTCCCAAGGTAACTAACGTATTTATATGGATAAGAATAAATACTAAATTGGAGAAAATAGCTTCGCAAATAACCTAATATGTTTTAATAAAATTTTAAAGATAAAAATGGTCACTGTGATTCATCCTTAGGAGATAGACATATGCCATCGCGGACTTTTCTTTAGGTTTTTTGAAGAAATACAATTCTTCAGTACATTATTTTGATATATCTCTTAAGGTTTAGCCAGCGTTTGCAGTGTAAGCGCAAAAAAATGTGTTTATTTACGACATCACATTAGAAACCTCTAAAATTATCAGTGTTTCTGTACTATATTATGCATGTATTATACATATAAACCTTCCTCTTGAATCACTCTATCTAT
This sequence comes from Acleris literana, assembly GCA_946894065.1. Taxonomy (NCBI): domain Eukaryota; kingdom Metazoa; phylum Arthropoda; class Insecta; order Lepidoptera; family Tortricidae; genus Acleris; species Acleris literana. The sequence goes on from OX335669.1 coordinate 19,366,908, forward strand.
TAAAAAAACCCGCATCAACATCCGTTGCGTACTTTTGAAGATCTAAGCATCAATAAGTACAGACAGACAGCGGCAAGCGACTTTGTTTTATAATTATGTAGTGATAAATGTTTTAAAAAACAAAAAATCGCCTTTAAAAAAAAAAAAAACTTTTCAGTGACCATAATAAGCTGTTATGCAAATTCTAGAATTGTTACTAAAAATACTAAAATCGCTGTATCTATGCCTATAATATTTGAGGAGTTCCCTCAATTCCTCACGGATCCCCTCATCACATTTATATTTGGTGACAATAGGACTATCTCGGAAGTATATCTCTATCAAACCAAAAAAGATTTTTTTAAATCGGAGAACTCTGTAAATAGTTCAAACTGAGAACCTCCTTTTTTCAAGTCGGTTAAAATACTAAAACCTTCTCCTAAGTGTTACAAATACTTTTCTGAAAACCGGTTCAGCCAAACGCGAGATAATTGCAAACAAACATACATACATACAAACATACATACATACATACAGGTCAAACTGAGAACCTGCTTCTTTTTTGAAGTCGGTTAAAACAGATTGTTTATTTTGTGGGGAAACCATTCTTGATGATTTTACTTAACAGCAAAAAAAAAAAGCCGACGGAGTTATTATTATTTTTTGACATTTTCACCTCCCGTATCTCCCTTATTAATGAGTCTTAAAATTAAAATAAACGGCGTTTTGTAGAAAGTTTAATCAGCTTTATTTTTTATAAAAGGTTATTTTTTCTAAAACGCATGGTTTTTGAGAGAATCACAAAAAAACAAAAAATGGGACCTATTTGCTACCTCCCCCCCCAAGTCTTTGTCTTTTCTGCTTTGTTCTTTTTTTGTTAGAAAGTGCATTGTTTTTGTTCGAAAAATAAATTCCTCGTCTTTATTTTATCCGAAAATGATATATTGCATACCCTAACATGTATGGTTTTAGAGAACTTCCTCCCCCTCCCCCCCACTAAATGCGCAGTGGCTCTCGATGGCTCCCGGTCTGAATCTACTCAATACCAGCTAAGAGTCAACTGTGCCAAGTTTGTGCAGTAATACCCTAGCTAAAAACACTTTTTTGAAAATCGACCGTTTTTTGGCGCTCATATCTAGACAGCGATTGAAAATAGGTGAAAAATGTATACATTAGGTTTGTAGAGAACTTTATCAGCTTAAATAATGCCATAACAACATTTCCTATGAGTCCTATGACGCATCGTTTTCAAGATGTAAACGAAAAACAAAAAACGGGACCTTTGTGCAATAGGGCTCACCTCCGAGGGGTGGGGACTTTTAGTATGTTTATCTCCTAACTAGTCCAAACAAAGTTCCGAAGTCAAACTTTCCGCTTTCGGCCATTCCAACCACACCCCCTATTTGAGCACTCATTTACCAAGCTATAATGCGTATTGGTCAATATGCGTAGAGAGGGTAATGGCGGCCGAGTTAAAAACAATACCATAGCTGCTCAAATACGATTTGGATTTTACCGCCTAGAATAGAGGCGCAGCTAGCCTGAGGGCCCTGCAAAGATGCATTGCGCTAACTAACGTTTCTAATCGATTCGTTTTTAAACCAATCGCGTCACTGGGAGATGACGTGATACGAAAAGTCACGTGGTCTACCAGTGACGCGATTGGTTTAAAAACGAATCGAATAGAAACGTTAGTTAGCGTAGTGCATCTTTGCAGGGCCCTCTGCAGACGGTGCAGTCGTTATAAACGCACGCCAGACGTTGCACCAAGTATAATAAATGAGGTGGCAGGGCGGGATGTCGTGGATAAAACACAGACAAAACATTAACGTTTACTGATCGAACATTACTAAGTATTTACGGCCAATGATATTTTATATTTAGATACGTTATGCTCATACTAAACGCATTCGAAAACCGTCGGCAATTACAATTACTGACAGTTGCTACGTTGCCATATTTCTACAGACAAAGACGGCAATTCGTAGCAAACGCTATTGTTAGAAAGAGATAAATAGTTGTTTCAAATGCGTACCCGAATGACGCGGCGTGCCCGGTCATGGCTGCCATATAGCTACCCGTCTTTATCGCACTCATTCGATATCTAATTGTGTATCTCATGTTTCACAGGTGACAGTGACGCCACCGGTGAAAATTAAACAAAGTATGGCGATGTTAAACAAAATGTTAACAATATTTACGGTAGTTACGAATGAAATGAGACATCCTTTCTTCCTTTTATAGTTACAGTATAATTTCGGCAGCCTCGAAAAACATAAGACAGCATTTTTTATGGCTTATATTTATTGCATTTCGGTAATAAATCTTTACTGTTTTTGACGCGTGCGTGTCAGCGGCCACGGCGCGACTAAACGATAGTAAGGTAATTACATTGAGGTATATTAACTAGAGAAGCAAATGTCAATCAAAAGCGACGCATAAAACGTGCCAACTACTAATAATCGCGATGTAGCTTTGAAACCAATAATATTTGAACAAAAAAACTATATCTATCTCTTTTACAATAATACACTAGTAGAAAGCAGTCATATGGAATAGACAAAGATGGCGAGCTCACCTGATATGAAAAGTTCAGTGTTGCCTAGAACATGAAATTTTCCCCCAAAAAATCGAGTAAATTCTTTGGTAATAGGTATGAATCGTTACAATTAATATATTGTTTTAATATTTCATTTTGTTTCATTTCTCGCTTACAAGAATGGTAGTAATAAATTTAAAATTATTTTTCACAACACTGCTCGGAAATATGGCCATAGATGGTCTTGTTTGGGGTCACAAAACGTCACTTATAGGGACAGACCAAGAATATTTTTGTCGGCGTGTTTGCTGATTGGCCGAGAACATTGTTGTACAACTTCAAGAACCAATGAAAATCAATCAATCAATTTTTGTGTAATAGCTCCTTAAAATGAAAAATTGAAATCGACCAATCAGAACACACCATTTCGTGTCGTAATATATTAGGTGTATTTTTGCTAAAAGATACACAGACTAAAAACTATGTCACTGCTTTTTTAATGTAATTCAAACTTGGCCCCTAATCTCGAACCACTAGAGATGAAATTACGTGGAAGATATGACGAAACAAATACAATTTTATATGGAGTTGACATTTTCATCTCGCATGTTAGTTTATTAATCTCGAGTGCCACGAGAATAGGGGTCCAGATTAAAAAAAAAGTGATCTATGGTAAAATTGGCGGTGATGTCACATTAACATGAATTGAAATGAATTTTTATTTTATTTCCTCTCAGTAGTTGTGAAAAGCACTATGTCTGCCTCGGTAGAAAGTGCAATTTATGGACTCGTACACTAGAGGGCCTCAACTACGTTTCGGCCCTCTATATAACTCGTCCAAAAATTTCGTACTTTCTATCGTCTTCAACAATGTACTATTATTTGACGACGTCGTAGCCTATCGGTAGTGACCCAGCCTATGAAGCTAGCGGTTCCGGGTTCGATCCTTGGTTTGCAAATGGTTTCCTTTACATTTTATATTTTTTCTTCTTTCTTTAGTTATTCGACTGATCGTTTCCAAAATCGATCAGGGGATGTGTGTGGTCTCCGACAGAGAATCCGTTGACAGATTGGGAAAAGTAGCCGCCATCTTGAACTTTTTAGTTATTCGACTGATTGCTTCCAAAATCGATATTTGGGGATCTGTGTAGTCTCCAACAACGAATCCGTTGACAGATTGTGAAAAGTAGCCGCCATCTTGAACTTTTTAGTTATTCGACTGATTGCTTCCAAAATCGACATCTGGAGATCTGTGTGGTCTCAGACAATTAATCCGTTGACAGATTGAGAAACAGTAGCCGCCATCTTGAACTTTTTAGTTATTTGACTGATTGTTTCCAATATCGATATCTGGGGACCTGTGTGGTCTCCGACAACGAATCCGTTGACAGAATTAGAAAAAGTAGCTGCCATCTTGAACTTTTAGGTTATTCGACGGATTGCTTCCAAAATCGATATCTGGGGATCTGTGTAGTCTCCAACAAGGAATCCGTTGACAGAATGTGAAAAAGTAGCCGCCATCTTGAACTTTTTGGTTATTCGACTGATTGCTTCCAAAATCGATATATGGAGATCTGTGTGGTCTCCGACAATGAATCCGTTGACAGAATTAGAAAAAGTAGCTGCCATCTTGAACTTTCCAGTTTTTGGGCGGAATTCTTTCAATGTCGATATTTCGGATCTGTGTGGTCTCCTATAACTCCCGAAATTGACACTTGATTGACAACATAATAGCTTTAAGGGGGTGATAGACGAGGTATTTTTGAACATTTTTAGCTGTATATGTCTTAGACGAAATTTGGTAGTTTTTCTTTTATTGAAAATTTAAGGATTTTACAGAAAATATCCAGAATTTGATAGTTACGTGTTAAGAATAAGCGTTGCCTTGTAAACAAAATAATTTATTTTGGATAGTTTAATGTCTATTGGACAAAATTAAACAACTTTTAAGCGTCTTTATTGTATTAGAAACAAAATGGAAGCATTCGAAATTATTAAAAATGTTTCAGATTCTGGATCAGTCATTTTTGTGCCTAAATAAATTTAAAAAAATCTTTTGTTCTTTCTTTTAAGGTATCAGGCATTCACATCGCTTGCCAAACCTGATTCTTTCCAGGCAAAATTTGCAAATGGCAGGAACGGGCCAGTAAAATCATAGTAGTTATATATTTAATATTTATAGCTTTATATATAATGCTAGACTAAGTAGTACCATTGTAATAAGAAATATGTTTAAAAAATGACTGACTGCTGAGTTTCTTGCGGCGTTTCTTCTCAGCAGTGGTCTTCTCTTAGGAAGCGGTGGCAGATTCTTGACGTGTAAAAGTGCCCACGCGGCCTACTTACTGAATAAATTTCTTTTATCTTTTATCTTTTATTTAGGCGCGACTGAAACACCCATAGCGCGAGCCCTTAAGGTGGAGTAATATTTTAACCACATTTAAGTGCTCTGTACTTGCTAAAACGTTGGCACCACACAAAGCCCGAGATATTGATTTTGAAAGCAATCAGTCAAATACGTAAAAAGTTCAAGATGGCGGCTACTTTTTCTCATTCTGTCCACGGATTTGTTGTCGAAGACCACAAAGTGCCCTAGATATCGATTTTAGAAGCAATCCGTCGTATAACCTAAAAGTTCAACATGGCGGCTACTTTTTCTGATTCTGTCAACGGATTCGTAGTCGGAGACCACACAGATCCCCAGATATCGATTTTGGAAGCGATCAGACGAATAACTAAAAAGTTCGGGATGGCGGCTACTTTTTTTTAAATCTGTCAGCAGATTCGTGGTCGGATGTCACACATATCCTTAGATATCAATTTCGGAAGTAATTCGAGGAAAAACTAAAAAGTTCAAGATGGCGGCTACTTCTCTCAATCTGTTAACGGATTCGCTGTCGCAGACCACACCAGTGGCCCGTTTCACGAAGCTACAAGTTACAAATTACAAGCAGAAGTCTCTTTCTAGCTAAAGGAGTTAGAAAGAGACTTCCGCTTGTAATTTGTGACTTGTAGCTTCATGAAACGAGCCTCAGATATCGATTTTGCTCTAACTAGCTGAGATACAACAAAGAACAACTTTTTTTTAATTTTACAAAAATTTTAAGGACATTCCTTACGCTCATTTGGAGAATAGGTATTTATCTCGAAAAGTAGGAGCTTCTTTACTGCTTTAGCTTTACATATATATATATATATATATACTGTGGTTTTGAGTTGTTGAGTTTGATTGTTTTCGTTAAAGTTAAGAACTCCAAATATCTAGATATAAGACTACACCGCACCAATATTAAGTACGTAACCTGTTAATGTTCAAGCAGTCAAGTTAAGCGCCCACAAGTGTAAACGTTTAGAAACGTTAATTATTATAACTAATTTTACAACTAACTTGACAAATGGCCGCTATGAGTCTGCAGGCTCATCTGAAGTGTCACGGGTTATGCGTGGTTACTGCCCCTCTAGTTAATATACCTCAATGGGTAATTACACTAATTACCTTCCTTTTCGAGGAACGCCTTTGCGCGCAGATGACGTATCTTTATATAAAATATCATTGTTTACGGAACAATATTTGCCGTCATACATTAAAAAAAAAACAACAGAAAAGCACCGTTTACTTTTGCATTTTAAGTATTAAAGACCGAAATTATAAACCTACTAATCCAATAAAAAAATATAAATAGTAAAAGTCACTCCTTATTTTAATAAATGGTAGATTTTCGATACGATTTGGTGTATTTTTTGATGTCCCGTTAAGTGAACAAAAAAGTCTATAAATAATAATTTGCTTTCCTCGTTTTTATAATACCCAAATTTCAGAGATCATTTTGGCGGTATAGGATTTTGAAATTCAATGAAATCTAGACGGAAATTTATTTGCCGCTGTCCGTGAAGCGTCTGACATTTATTGAATGAAAGAGTAGTTTGGGTTAACTATTAATTTGGAACACTGACATAATTTAATGCTTTAAATTATTATATACGTCATGCTAGCGACCCACCCCATGCTTTGCTCGGATTACGATAACAACTTGGAAATAATATAATTTATATAACTTATATTGTACTAATACCAACCCCTAGAATCAAGCTACATATTAGTGAAAACTGGATCAGAATTACTTAATCCCTACAGTTTTTGAGTCCATCGCGAACAGACAGACACGCAGCCGAAGACTGCTTTATCACTATCACATCACTACATAGTATAAAACAAAGTCGCTTCCCGCTGTCTGTCCCTATGTATACTTAAATCTTTAAAACTACGCAACGGATTTTGATGCGGTTTTTTTAATAGATAAAGTGATTCAAGAGGAAGATTTTTATCTATATACATATGATAAAGTTGTAGAAGGGAAAAAATCTGTACATTCGAGATAAAAAAATTAAAATACTATAGAATGAGAAGCAGAACACGTTTCTACAATTTTTAAACTTGTCTGTTTGTCTGTTTAATTTTGTTTCTCCTCACATCAATTGAAAACCACTGAACCAACTTTAATGTGGTTTTCACTAAAAGGTTTCAATAAACGGTGACCAGTGGCCCGTTTCAATAAACTACAAGTTACAAATTACCTGGAGTTGAGAATGGGTCCCGATAAATTTATTAATATTTATATATACTAAACCACACAAAAGGGCGTCTTATTCTCACTGTCTCGGCTGCGGCCATTGTGAGGAGGGAGACAAGAACACGAGTGTTAGGTTGCCTTTATCAGCCGACTCAGCTGAACTTTAGAGTTTACTTAGGGACTTAGCTAATTACTGGGAGAGGTAAGCCCATAGGATGTAGTTAGTAGAGTAGGCCTAACAGTAGGATTAGGGTAGTTTCAAACATAGGGAAATAGGGATTTAGGCATTTAAACCAGTAGGATCTTAACTAGGTATGTAGGAATTAATCTTGCGTGTTGAATTAATCGTTTAAATTCGTCCGCGTCACGTCTTATACCGCAATTATATAGGAAAACTGCATTTATTGTAGGAAGTTTAATTTAAATTTATAATATCCGTCTTAACTATAATAAAATTTGGGGAAATATAATACTCAATTCTACCCTAAGGAGTTATAATACTCAATTCTACCCTATGGAGATCTCAGTTTATTATGAAATAGTTGTACATTGACATAACCAATAACGCTTGAGCAAGTTAATCAGAAAGTAAATATTTCTAGTCTTTATCAGACAATCAGCATTCAATAGTAAATTTCATAGTCATATTTATGAGTTGGACTGTCGTCCCTCATTTGAACTTCTGGGCGGGTGATTTGCTATGCATACTGAGTTACGACTCAGCCGTCTCTGCTTACGAGCATCGGCTAGTCACTGTATAGTAATTTCATTCAGCCATTCCCATGGGAATATATGCATAAAAACATGCACTACAATGACCGAGGTCACTCCTTCTAGTAAATGTACTTAAAACATCAAATAGTTTCAAGACTGGATAGCTTTACTATATCTTCAAAGCTACTATACAAATGTTTAATTGAGACTAAGTGAACTGGTTTCTCCTTCCCATAATAAATTGAATATCTACTGCAAATACTGTTACTGACAAATTATAATATCAACAAAACAGCTTGTGCAAAGTAAGCCTCAACTTGTAATTTTTTTTATCAATGAACAGATAGTTCATTATATACGACAGTTCCAGTATATCTAAAGGTTGAGCAAAGTAAGCTAAAGATACGTGATTATTTCTAGTGTATGGAAGATAGCCAAATATACTTTAACAACGAAAGATCCAATGCAATCGTCTGATTTGTCTCAACTTATATTGAATATTTTACATCAAGTGATTTCTCTGTTTACGCTATGTGTTACGCACCCTGCTTGGTTATTCTCAAGGGAAAACCGGCCTTATAGTCAGTGAGCAGTTGAAACCACCTTACCATTCCTACGGGAATATACTATAGCAAATATCTACAAATTTTGATTGAAATCATCATTAAACCCAGCATTCATCTTGACTAGAAATATTCACTATCATAAGAGTGATTATCATAAATTTTATTTATATTTAATATTTTACGTCGAGTGTTTTCTCTGTTTACACTGTGGGTTACGCACCCTGCTTGGTTATTCTCAAGGGAAAACCGGCCTTATAGTCAGTGAGCAGTAGAAAACACCTTATCATTCCTACGGGAATATACTTCAGCATATGTCTACAAATTTTATTATGATTGAAATCATCATGAATACCAGCAATCTTCATGACTAGAAAGATTCTTTATCATATGAGAAATTATCTTTGATATAATCTAAACAAAACTTTTCATGGTAAATGCAGGGTATTGAAATTAACTGCAACTTCATAAACTTGAACTTATATGACTACTTACCAATACTATGGTCTTATATGACTAATTACCACTACTATCTACAACCTGACAGTTTGACTATGAAATATTAATAATTCAGCTCCTAGTAAATTTAATATGATTTACATACAATACCGTATGATTATCATTCTATATTTCACTCTTGCATTGAGTATGGAGCGATTGAAAACCCTCTTGTCCCTTGTTGACAGATGACAGACTATAACTGGCTAAACTACTACTAACAACTGACAAAGACTGTAAAATTTATTATTTTCCCCCCTGGAAAGAAAGTAAAAATAAAGAGATAGGCGCTGGAGGGATGTCCAGTCTGGTAGACGAGTCCCACAGTTATGAGCGGGGAGTCTGGGCTCTGACCATAGGCGCAAAATAAAATGCCTTAAGCATACTTTCCAGGTTCAACCATACATCCTTAACTAGTTCCAAGACTTAAGATTGATTTATATTAATTATTAAACTAATTATCACTTTATACAAATCTTCTCTTTACTTCTTATTTAATATACTAGGCTGATAGGTTATATATATATATAATCATTAACAATACCATTCTTATATGCATGAAAAGTTCTTAGGTTACTAACTATAACAGGTTCACAATGTAGGTTCCTAGACTCTGGACGATCATATGGCCAAATCAATAAAAGATACCCTAGCATTCTTACTCTATATTTTAAGATAGGAAGATAGTTTTTCAGTAATTATTTTGTCATAGGTAATTTTCAGTGTTTTTATTTAGCTTTAGGGTTAGTTTAACGTTAGTTTGCGAGTTAGGTAAAAGTTTTATTAGTGTTCAAAAGGGGAGGGTTACAGTTTGCAATGCGGATCCATTTTGTATGGAAGATCTGAATAATTCGGATCCAGATCCGGATCTTCCCATACAAAATGGATCCGGATTTCAAACCCTAATTGCAAATTAAATAAAAGCTTGTAAAAAAGGATTTTTATTTGGACAAAGTAACCTTTACAGCGGTAATAAAACTTAACATACAAAATGTGACAACCCTAGCGTCTAGGTTTGGATGGGCAATGTTGGGAAGGGTGATACTGCGTTTATCTGTCTTACATTACCCAAGGTCAAAACTCTCATTCTATACATTGAATTTGCTTGGAAATAACTAAATACCTTCTTATTAGTCCGGTACTTTCTTATGATGTATGCAATACTTACGTATTTCGAATCCTTCGTTACAGTCACGCAAAAGTTTTTTTCCTTTAAAATTTGCTCCACAAAAACACGCCTACTTTTGTCAGCTCGTGACACGCAACTGTTTGAGGTTATGTACGTCACACTCATTCAATGATTAATATACTTACTATAATATAATTTCTTACCAAATAAAAACTTGGCATCATAGAATACCGTAAAATGCTGCAACTTTGCAAGGATTTTGACGTTTTTTCCTTATATCTGTGGAACTATTTGTCTTATGGGGTTTAATGAGTATTAGACGGACAACAAATCCTATGCCTCGCCAGATTGGACTCAAATCTCATAGTAATCATGCAGTATTTCCGAATTACAAGCAATCAAAGTGGCTGGCAAAGTTGTAGGCCTAAGACGTAACTTTGCCTAGACGGTTATCACAATATATAACGTTTTGCTATTTGTAATAATATTTAATTGTGTACATGAGACATTGTGCTTGTCCCTGGCATTCAAATTATGGCCATAAACTTTATACTTTTTTTCACAGGCAATAGGCAATGTTGTTGCAGGTTCCACGAACTTTCTATACAAAAATATCGGCAACTATAGGGTTGTCCCAAAAAAAAGATTATTTAAAAAAATACATTTTTTACTTAATAAATAATCATCACAACGTAGGAACACAACTGAAAGCTCTAAATACACATAGGTCATAGGTAAATATAATACTCTTAAGTGCATCGGAGCGGAGATATTAAAGATTTAAGTGTTCAATTTTGGTACTAAAAGTACGCCCAGGTATGGATATTTAAATATTTAAATATCTCGGCTCAGATGCACTTAAGAGTATTCCATTACATAACAAAATATGTTTATTTTGAATAATTTTATCATACTTTTCCACTTTTACGAATGGCCACTCACCTTGAAAATGTATGACATTTACAAATGACAACACTTTTACCCAAACCCGTTTTGAGTCAATTCGACCACTGGAAGTTGGTGAAAATCGATTTGCAAGATGACTTAACAAACATTGCAAGTTATTAAAAAGCTTGTAATAAATAAACTCACTTAAGCAATTTAGGCACACCTATTTTTACTCTTATCTGTTCATTTATAAAACCCAGCTAGTGACAGCCCTAGACCCAGGCAAAATTGTGTCACTCAAGTTTCCAGAACACTGCCCAATATTGCCTACTACGTTATTACAATGAAATCGTGTCCTATTCTTGAAAATATTAAACTTACGGAAAATAGACAGTATTTACCCTGAGACGTTACTACTTCTCGAAAATCACCTTTTTTTGTAAATAAAAATTCAAAAGTTGCGAGACACTAAAAAAATGCAGCCACTCCCTGCAACTTATGATGCACAACTGGCGGCGCAACAATGGAGTTACCAACGTAAAAAAATGAAAAATGTCTTGCCAGAATAATGAAAATTAGTAATTTTAATTATGGTAAAAAACAAGAAAAAAACTGAGCATATGCGAGATATCGTAATTTAAACGAAATAGGCAAAATTGAGCTTAAATGGCAAAGTTGCAGCATTTTACGGTATAAACTTTTTCAGATAAATGTGTTTTTGGTCATATTTCCTTTCTGGGCAAACTCAACTCTTGTAATGACAGGCATTACAACATGAGTGTCGTTTATGAAACGAGCCGCAAGGCGAGTTTCATAATAGATGACACTACTGTTGTAATGCTAATTAAGCAGAGTCTCGTACAATACTTTATCTACACACATATTATAAGTACTCTAAGATGGGTTCAGAAGCCGAAAGGCAAATGACCAGCATTACCTTACCTGTGGTAGTAGGTGACAGCGATGACAGCTGTAACGTTATTTTGAAACTATGTTATCGAATATTGTAAGGCAATGAGATCCAAAGGGGTTTGGGTAAAAGTGTTGTCATTTGTAAAATTCATATATTTTCAAGGTGAGCGGCCATTCGTAAAAGTGGCAAATTATGATAGAATAATTAAAAATAAACAAATTTTGTTAGGTAATGTAATACTCTTAAGTGCATCGGAGCCGAGATATTTAAATATTCATACTTGGGCGTACTTTTGTACTAAAAACTGAATACTTAAATCTTTAAAATTTCCGCTCCGATATTATTTAACGCCATAAATTATATATATCTATGTGTATTTAGAGGTCCTCTAAATAACTATGCAAAAATCATCCGTGGCCGCTGAAAAAAAAAAGACAATATTCTTCAAACAAATTTACCCAATGCCCTTTGGAACATCTTCCAAAATTAACAGCTGTCATCGCTGTCACCTACTACCTACCACAGGTAATGCTTGTCATTGCCTACGGGTTTTGAACGCATAATAGAGGACTTATGATAAGAGTATATAATAGTAGTTTATGCAACTGATACATAATGAGAGGCCTTAAAATACGAGTGTGGTTTTATGAAACGAGCGTCAGCGAGTTTCATAATAGGATCACACGAGTGTTTTAAGGCCTAATTATGTACAGTTGCATACACTACTTTATCTACCCACATATCATAAGTCTCCATGATGCATTCAGGAGCCGCATAATAAATTTTAACCGGTAATGGCGGTTTTTTTTTTCTTCCTTAATTAATGGCTTTCACTCCTTGTATCACTTGTTTCACAAGGTGTATTTCGCCAGTATCGAGTTTTAGACAATCACCATGGACTTATTAGAGAATAAAGTCCATGGATTTCACACGCGAGGACAATTGTTCGGTTAAAGAGATTTACTCTGGTGGACTAAACAGAAGCACATGGGGTTAGCTCCACGCGCTTCTGTCAAGTCCATGGCGGTAATGAAAAGTTTGAATAGCTTTCTGGCAGCTGTCATAGTTTTTTTAAAATTCAGAGACAAACTAGAGTCGGCTCCAACTATCATATCGTTCGATATCTTACTTACGTGCGACATTTGTCAAATTCGTATGCAAATTGACAATTCATTTCGAACTAAACGTCATCTCGACTGATATTAGAATAGAGGTCATATCAAATTTCTTTGTTTTTCAGAGATGTTCGAAATTTGAATGTCATAAGAACATCGAAATTGATGTTCTTAAGAATCCATAAGATTACTGCCGCAGATAAAAAAATTGCTCTAACAACAGAGTTGATTATTATGCTGGTCATAATTTACGGTTTCTGAACGCATCATAGAGGGTTTATGATATGAGTATAGATAAAGTTAACGACACTGAGGCCCTACTTTGAAAATCGAAGTTCGAAGTTACGTTAGCTCCATCCCTTTCTCTTTATTTAGTCTCGAATGACGAGTGACAGGGATGGAGCTAACGTAACTTCGAACTTCGATTTTCAAAGTAGGGCCTCTGTTCTAATACGATGAACAGACAGGCTTAAATCGGTTAGCCGATTGCTAGTCGTAGGTCGCCCATTTAGCGTTGGAATTGATAAACGGTGTTAAGAGTGTTTTCCATTTCATAGTTATTGTTCTGATGCTTGATAGCATATCGGCTCTGATGCTGTTTAAAAGTTATTGAGTTTCGATTTGAAACCAAGTGTCGCAAATATCCTGGTGGAAGTTTTTTCCCTTTCAGTCGTCAAATTGATTTTGAACTTGATAAACGTCAAAATAGATAAAAAACCGGGCAAGAGCATATCTGATCATAGTGATCATGCTCAGTGTAGGGTTTCGAAGCCGTTACTACACAAAAACTATCTCAAAAAAAGAGCGTAACTTTATGACACTTACGTCCTTTTGTGTAGAAGCGCAGTTTTTCGGACATACCTAACTCAAAAATGGTATATCCGATCATATTGAAAATATTTTTATTTGAAAGTATTTATTAACGGGTTTTCTTAAAGTAATGAGAAGGAATTCAATTGACAATAGCAGGCAGTAAAACAATACAAAAACCATTTTGACAGCTGTAATAAATAAAAAATATGTCAATATTGTTAAAAAGATAAAAAAAAGATTTGCTGTTTTAATAAAAAATGTCCGCGAGGAAGTTATTACGTAAACGTGTCTATCGCCGAAAGTGGCAAAGTTTGCACAAAACAAAGTGGGTGAGTCCCCCAGATAAGTTAGTTGTAAAATATGATGTTTCCCGTGGGTGAGTAAGGAATATTTTAAAGAAATACAATGTCCAACACTTAAAGCGTCAAAAAGTATCCAAATATTCCGACAAACAGCTTGAAGAAATTCCAAAGAAGTGCAGGAAGTTGCGAAGAAAGTGTCACTATGCAGGGAGCACCCAGAATTGACTAAAAGAGCGTTCACTTCGTACCGAAGGATTCAAACCGTCCCGACGTCCCTATAGCTCATCCAAAATAGGTTTTTTTTTGAAATTCTCAGTAGACTAGTTTACAGTGATGGGCGGGAAGCGAAATCACAGACTCAGTTGAAGCGCAGGGTACAAAAACAACGAATTAAGTAAAAAAATAAAAATAGATGCTGTCCAACGTATGATGAAAACGGTAAGAAGAAAGCTACGAAAAATTGAAGAGGGGGACCTTTTGCTACATTGTAATGATTGATTATCATACTGAATTTAGTTAATTTTATATAATAAAAAGCTATATAACCCTAACAAGTGATTTAATAAAACAATAAAACAAAATTGTAATTCTCATTACTTTAAGCCAACCCGTTAAGCGTTACCTTTGTGAGTTTAAAAGATAAAGGGGGGCAGGGACACACAATGTATGCACCTTTCGAAACGATTATTTCCGGAAATATTCACCTTATCAAAATAAACTTGTGTTTTCAAAAGAATTGTCGAAATATGACTTACGGTGAATTATTTTTTTCATCTTCTGTTACATTACAGGTATGGACTGCCATCCCTATAAATACTTATTTTTGTTATTTAAGTACCAAACTAAGTAGCGGCTTCTCCAAGACACCTTTACTCCAATTTTCATTCATTTACCTCTTGGAGCTTTCGAGTAAAATGCCTGTGATATACATACGTACGGCCGGACATGACAAAACTATAAGGGTTCCTTTTTTGCCATTTTGGCTACGGAATTTCGAATGAAGATAGCTTATCATTGTGTATTATCACATAGACTACTTTTATTCCCGGAAAATCAAAAAAATCCCGAGGGATTAACCATTATCCAAATCTACGCAGACGAAGTCGCGGGCAGAAGCTAGTGTATAATAAATTCTGGATTATATACGGGTTTTTCAGAAAACTCATATAAACTGAAGCGAAGCGAGGGCGGATAACTAGTAAAAAAAAAAAAAATGAAGATAAAGACGGCGGTGGCCCTAATTTTCCTGAAGAAGGTAATTTTTGTCTAAGGCTCTATTGGTGTATTGCAAACAATTTGGTAGAATACAAATGCTATGCTAGAGTGATAATCGATATAGAATGGTTAATACCAGAGTATTTTTTTGTTAATTAAGATTAAGTTTGTTTTCAGTTCTTTTTAATAGACATGTCGAAAGTATTAAGACCTGGGACACGTTTAGATCGACAAGCCTGTGAAGTTATTTTCAACATTTATTTACATTTCTTCTTGTTTACCTACACCTAATTTCTATATATTTGATCGTGGCGGTTTGAACATCTCGGTGTGATATACTTCTGACTCGTGGTTTGACATTTGACACTGATAACTAAAGTACTCTATTTATTTAATACAAACATGTCACTTAATAATTTAATAATTCATAGACACGTTGGCATCATTCGGAAGTAGACGTGAGTTCCGAGTTTTCACGATGTGAAAAGATTATTTACTAGATCTGTAGTGCCTCTAGCTTTCATAGTTTTCTCAAAAATATAAAAACTATAAAAATATCTGATTTTGGTTAAATGATGAAAACATTGTTCTGAATAATGTATGAATGTATTTCTTAAAGAAAATCAAAAAGTGTAAATTTGACATTTTACATGTAACATATGGTTTCAAAACAAATAAATGTAAACATAAAAAACCACGGCAAACATATATTTAAACTATAAAATAATACTATTTACACGGTCAAGCAAAAACAGTTTAGACTTTTGGAAGGATCAGGTCTCATCCAGTCTAGATCAGTGGGGAGGAGTGGGGGAAGAGGGATAATGTTTTCTGGAGTGGAGGCGGGCCGGCTCATGGTGTTGGGTCGTCCACATCCTCGTCCTCCTTGCCGAGGACAATAGGGATGGCGTTGTTGCGATTTCCCCCTTGACCAAAGCAACATAGGATAGAGCACCTGAGCGCAACTTGTCTGCAAGTGCACGACCCTAAGCAACCTCTTTTTGCATTTCGACTTGCTGTATCTCCGCAACCAATGGAAATACTTAGTAAGCTCAGGTTACGCTCAAATTGTAGTAAATTTAGGTATCTTTATTAAAGTGGCACCAAAGATTCCTGAAAAAAACGCTTCCTTAGGGTAATTTTTTCGAAAAAACTGAAACAAGTGCCAAAATTTCGCTGCTTTTCGAGCACCATGGGGGTAGCACAGGGTTTTCAAGGTGGCAAACTTGGGTATTAACTACTCTTAAGGGACCTAACAACATAAAAAAATCGTAGTTACATGCGCGTTTGCGATCTATGATGTCGTTATAGACTGGGCTATGCGTACTATCAAAGTTTTCGATTACTTTTTATTAAAAAAATTACGTTAAAGGGTTAATTAAGTTTTATTGGTCATAATGTCATTGTTGACTTAATTATTGATAGTCATAATTTTTATATCACTGAAACTGTAAACTTTTCAGAATTTCTGAAATATCTAACGTGTAAGTAGACAAGGCTAGGTTGGGTTAGGTTTGATTGTATATCTCGGTAACTTAGGTTAGGCTAAGGGAAACTGCACGTCGGAGTTCGTGCATATCAGCTAGTCAACGTGACCAAATGTTCGATGGGTTGTAACGGTCAGGGTCACAATGTGTATAAGGACCGGCGGCCTATGTGGCAACAAGTACGAACGTTAAAAAGCCCGAGTGTCAAAATGTACATATCACAAATTGTCACAATGTTTTAGTGACAAATAGTACACCTCTCAAAAATGTAAGTAATGAGCTAATGAGAAAAGGTGTGATAGACAAAATGCTCGATTGATAAAATGTTCTTAAGACTAAATGAATAATTGTCAAAAAGCTCAACTTTCTTGTTGTGTTAAGGTGCTCCCTCACCTGGAGCATTTGCCTGTAATGTAACGTTACAGAGTCGAGCACTACATAAGTAAGGGCTTGTTTACGGAGACGCGGAGCGTCGCGCGTGGCGTGCGGCTTGGCGTTGCGCGGCGCTTCGGGCGTTTTTTCCATTTACAGAGAGGCGGCGCGTGCAGCGGACCGCGTCATCACACGCGCAAACACAAACATCTGGCAATATACGATGTTGTTTATAAAGATGCGGGGCGTGATGTGGGGCGTAGAGAGTAGCGGTGTCCGCTACATCCGCGGCGGACTCTCGAGCGTGTAGCGGAGCGCGCGGCAGAGCACAAGACTGTCAGAAGGATCCGCCGTGGGCCCCGCTGCGGGCGCAGTGGCGGGAACCGCCGTTATTGACGCGTGTGACGCTGCATGCAACGCGGCGATGCCATCCGCGGGCCCCGCCGCAAGTAACGCTGTATTTGAAGCAAAAGCGCGTAAAACCGCTTCTCCGTAAACGCTTTTATACAACGCCATATATTTGAATTTAGTGCAGACCGCGCCGCCCAACGCTACGCGCGACGCCCGTAAACAAGCACTAAGGGAAGAGAACTCTTATTTATAGACTTTTTTGTTCACTTAATCTTATTGAAAATATACTTACCATTTATTAATAGAACGAGTGACTTTTACTACTTCTGCCATTGCACATTTTGACGTCCGTACTTTTTGCTACATAGACAGCGGGTTCGTATAGATAGACATTTTGACCCCTGCACATTTCAACCGTTGAAGATTTTGTCACGTTGACCACCCCTTCCCGGAATCACTTGCACGATGGCAACTGAATCGCCGCGATAATAAATGCGAAAAGTTTGTATTCAGCTTAATTATTATCTCTTTGGCCTAGTGGTTGACAGGTGGAGAATGCCTTAAGGAATTAATTCCGACATTTTTACCAACTTTTTTACTGTGCAATAAAGTTAACCATTCACATGCCCAATATCGCTGGGTGGAAAGTCGATCCGCAGAACTGCCTTAAAGTGATGGCACGGTTAAATTGATTTGGTCGCAAAATTACCACATCACTCGTAGCTTACATCACAAAATTGTTCGAGTCGCAAAATGACCACATTGTTATTTTCATTTTATATCTGTCATAGCAAAGTTGATGAAGCACCGCATGGCGGGGCTTCTATTTTTGGGCAATTTGCATTTTTTGAATCAAATGGTTGAAATACTGGAAAAAGGCCAAATCTGAAGTACCCGAAACCGACGCGCATGCATGACTCGATGTATGAATGCGGAAGTAGCAAAAGCGTGTCAGGATCGTAGCAGGTGGAAAGAAGCGGTCTCCGCCTACCCCTCTGAGAAACGGGCGTGATTTAATGAATGATGACGCGTTGCAGGTATTCGAAGTTATCTAACGAACTTAACCCGCCTAGTAACGCAAACTGAGTGGTTTTTATGCGACTCCGACATTTTGCGATGCGGGCTATATGCGATGCGGTCACTCGGCGAGTCGGTAATTTTAACCGAGTTTACGTCTGCCATTATAATAAAGCACCTAGGTATTTTACCATTCGTGTGCCCTTCAAAAGGCACCAAATAAAACAGGTTATATATTTGAAAGTGGTGTATTTATCTATCGCTGCGTACGTGTTCGGCGTCTGGCGCCGGCGCTTCGTCATACGGTGTCCCGGGGCGCGGCGAGGCGCGCGGCGGCGGCCTGCGCGCGCGGGCGCGGCGGCGGGCGCGGCGGCGGCGGCACGCGGCGCGGACGGCGGCGCCGGCCCCACGCGCCCGCGCCCGCCAGCGCCAGCGCGCCCGCGCCCAGCGCCCACCACCACGCCGGGCCGCCCTCCGCCGGGGGCGCCGCGCCGCCGCCTAGTGGGGACCCGGGAAACTGTATCTCCGCCATCCTATCGCTCTTACCGGTTAACTATTGGAGGCCCCTAATTTAAAGCTCTTAACGGAATGGAATCAAATTCCGGACGCGTATGCCGCGTAGCGTAGACTTGTACGTTGGAGACGCTAACTTTCTATAATATAGGTAACCCTTATTACCACTAGTTCTGTAGAGTAGTTCTGTGTACAGAACTAGTGGGACTTTTTCATTCACAATAGTTGTGTCGGGAGAAACAACATCCTGTATATAGAATATAGTAGTATGTTAGTTTTGCAGCGGGCCCGAAGAGCCAAACCACCCTGAATTATATATAAAATCCGTCGACACTAATTGATTTGAAATTAAAAATGTCGACGGAGCTCCTATTCCTGGGTGGTTTGGCCCTCCGGGCCTGCTGCAAAACTAACATAACCGAACCTATCTACTTATTTACATTTTTAGCAAACCACGGATCCCTATTTTAGTATACAGGAAGCGAAATTTTATTAATGGGATTACGAGAAATAAGTCTCCCTCGTGATCCCATTGATGGGACAAATCAATGGGACTTCGTTTAGTATGACAGCCAACAGAACAGAACAGAACTATTGAGAATAAGGGCAGTCCCACTAGTTCGATAAACGTGTTGTTTTTCCCAACAGAACTATTGGGAATGAAAAAGTCCCACTAGTTCAGTACACAGAACTACTCAACAGAACTAGTGGGAATAAGCGGAAAAAAGGTACGTAGCATAATACCGAAAATCAAATTTCATAAGCACGAAATTCCTAACACGAAACTTCGAATATCAAAATGTCTAATGTACGAGATTCTCAAGATGCATGTCCTAATGCACTTTTTATCGAACAATCTCATTTTCGAAAATCAATATTCCTTTGTACAAAATACCTAATGACAATACTTGAAACTCAATATTTCTAGTGCTCAAAACCGCTACGTACAAAAAGCTTAGTGACAATTCTTCGAAAATCAATACATTTAATGCTATGTCGTTCGTATTTTCGTGCACTATGCTCAAAAATCTAATTTAAGACCAAAATCCTAACCTCAACCGGCGCACATTCGCTGTGATTACTGCATTTTGGTTTAAGTGTAGGTATTTGTATCAATAAAACTTACCCTAATATTACTGGTTGCAAGAGTTCTGATTCATAATTTTATGAAATAATGTTCAAATAACGAAATAATCAAGATGGGAACTCTCAGATTTTGGTCTTTAATTAGATTTTCGAGTAAAGGGGTATTGTACTTAAGACATTTTTCTCAAAAATGACCGGAAATGTTGACATTCCTATCTACATATTGAGACGCGAAGTACATAGTTTACTGACAGTTCTCAAATTAAAAAAAAAAACATTGCGTGCTCGCTGCACAAGCCCGCAATGTTGCATACAAATTCCATTACTATCTATCTTGTTACTTTTTAAAAAGTGAAAAGGGCCATAATAAAATGAGGGCACAAGTCTTATACATCCAAATTTTACTCGAAACATAACTTTTTTATTTGTGCCTGGAATAGCTTATGTTTTTTTTTAAAACAACAATTGCGTTTCTCCTTGTCATAAACAAAAAGGCGGTAAGGAGTGATGGTTTCTTCACATGAAGTTTCTGTTTGTATGCAATTCAAAAAATGAGTTCAAGCGATGAAGATTTGACTCCAACACAAATTTTTTCTTGCGATTTTTGAGAAAAGCACCATATTTGCCTCGGCAGGAACAGCAATTGCGGGCTTCGTATTTTTAAACGGACTCGCAAGCTCGTCCGTTTAATCCAATACTCGGCCCGCAATTGCCTACTTCCATGCCTAGGCAATAATGTACTATTAAAACAGGCTATTTAAAAACGTAGGACATGCATATTTAGGAATTTCGTACATTATACATTTTGATATTCGAAGTTTTGTTTTAAGGAATTTCGTACTTATGAAATTCGATTGTCAATATTATGCTACAGACTCAAAAAAAAGATGGCCGTCATTGAATTATTCGTAGCCGCCGTAGACCTCAAGTCAATTTCGTATATGTTACTCCAAATAAAATGATGACAGTAGAAACCCTTGGATGGAGTTTTAAAAACGCGACATCCCTTACTAAGTAAAAAAGTAATATAATGTCTCAACTGTGGTTGTTATTGTAGTAGTTTCTGACTCCAAATTAAATTTCTACTTCTATAAAAATAGATAATAACACATAATAGACTTTAAATTAGGTACCTATCATGTAAGTTTCCGGTAAAAGTTACAATAGATGCAGGCTTAAGGTTTGGTCACATCACATCAGGTATTGTTGGTAGGCAGTCCGGAATTTATTCCTTTGGTTAACATTACATTCGTGAAGCTCCCAGTTGTAATGTATATTAAGCTACATTAAATGTATGTAAAACAAAGTTAAAAACTCCAGACATGTGTAGGTAAGTGACTTTCTCAAGGAGTAAATTAATCTGTTAATTTCGGAAATATCAGATTTTGTGAAGTATTACAATTTTCTAATTTAGTTTTAAGCAACATGGTAATAAAAACAGGCAATTGTAAAACTTCTTATAGTCTAGGTCTGTACACTGAGGTTTATGTCCGTTATTTAGATTGGTTTTTAGGGTGGTTTTAACAACGTTTTACAACATGCAACAGTACGAGTTTATCTAGACAGTTTAAAGAGTGAAAGCGTAATGTTTGGAAAAGCAATAACACCAAGTTGATGACAGACAGCATGGCTCACGAAGCACTACTGGCGACGCTTGATGGCTACAAGCAGCGTTTAATTACTATAAAATGATTCTTACAACAGACACTTATACAGTTTTAAGGTCTAGTAGCCACCAATTACAATGTTTACGGAAATCGCAAATTATAATATTGGCGTCATTAACTGAAAACAATGCAAAAAAAGCTAGGTACATATAAATCTGGAATACATATCTCTAATGGCCTGTTGTTTGATCGGTAGTTAAACTAACTAATGGTCAAAAAACGTTAACAATGGTTAAAATCTCAAGGAAATGTGTCATATTTTCGATTCTTTTTTCGAATTTTAACAATTAGTTGAGTTAACTACCGATCAAACAACGGGCCCTAAGGGCGAGTTTTTTAAACGTAGTTGGATACTTAACTTATAGTTCTAAATTTGAAAATGTAACATGACCATGTTTGATCAAAATGGCTAGGTAGGATTTTTAAAGTCGACTACGAAACTCGCCCTAAGTAAAGCTCTAATCAACAACCGTGTAATAAGTATAATGTGTTCTATTTTCTGACAACAATATCCCTTTACTTAAGTCAAAAGTCTAAGTGAAGAAACATCAGGCATTTAAATACATTTTAGTTACTTACGTTACATTTATATGGCCACGTGGCGTATAGGTCAATAATGTATCGGCTTTCAATGGGAACCGGAGTCGAAGTCTATTTTCAAATGTAACGTAAGATATTAGAGGTAAGAAGTAGCACGGAAGCTGGCGATGATGAAGCGAGGATCAGCGGGGAGCGGGCGGCGGGAGAGGGTGTAAGACTCACGTGTGCAACGCCCGGTCAGTGCGGGGCGAGCAGCACGAGCGAGAGCGCGACGAGCGCGGCGCGCGGCGCGGCGCGGCCCGGCGCCGCCGCCGCCCCGCCTGCGCACAGTCCGCGTCAGCGCCCGCGCCGCGCCACCTGCCGTCCGCCCCACGAATACCGCGCTCTACAGCCTTACATTCCCAGACGAAACGAAACGATGCGCGATTTTAGAACTTCTCGAGGTATTCGTGTGAGCGGGGCGGCAGAGGACGAGCGTTCGCGACGGCTAGCGCCGCGAGCGCTCCGCGTCGGGCCGTGAGCGGGCGACCCCTTTAGCGAGCGGTTGCGCGGTACCCCGGGCCCCATAGTGCGATGACTCAATGCAAGCTTTGTCCCGTTGGAAATCAAAATCGACTCCGAATAGAGGTTTCGACTACATCGATTACACGAAAGTACGTCAGCGAGCGAAATTTAGATTTAGGACAGCATCAAATGCGAAATCGGAACTCTCCTGAGTCATCACAGTATTCTAGAAAGAGATAACACAGAGGAAATTCAGAGAGAAACCATCGTAATAAAGTTTATGAAATAAGGATTTTACATGAAAACATTCAGATAAGTTTAAAAGGGGCGTCGGACGTAAATAAAAAATCCGTAATCTTGCAACATAGTCAATATATTCTGCTAGTTCATCAACAACATATTCTACCGGTGCGTCGTCGACGGCGCCTAAGGCCGCGCCGGCCACGCCCTGCCCTACGCTACGCTACGCAACAGCGGCACAACACCAGGAGACAAAGATTGCATTGAACCACCGATACTGAGAAGATAAGTACATACAGTGAACATAACATTATTATGATCCTTTAGAAATAATCATTAACAATACTACAGTGTTAGAGAGTACAATATCTTACAACGATAGAGAAGATTAAAGCAGGAGTAAGCAGCAGCGAGGCGCGGCAAGCGGCGGCGGCGGCCTACTGCTTACTCCATATAAATATTTAACGAGCTAAATCGTTTAAACGTTAGTTTATAAATAGATAATTTTATAATTTACCTAGAATGCGACGACAAATGCAACAGTGTAGATACAATTCAGAGATAAGTGGGAATGCAAAGTGCGGTGCCAATCGTACAATAACAATTAAACTTTACAGTTAACAATTTATAAATTCCGTTAAATTATTCAATTTTAAATTCGTACCTAGAGTATGTTTAAATAATAAAAGGTATCGTCCTAAATTAAACTTAAGGGTACATACTATCTACTTATATCTAGATACATAAAATTTTGTAGACAGCATAGATTAAATAGATTTGTATTCTTTCAGAATATTCTATTTCCTGGATATGTATAGCTTTGTATCTAAGGTCTGGTAAAATTTAAAAAGAAAAGATAAGTCGTAAATGTTGTTGAATCCCCACTTAACGAGATATCTATGAAATGAAATAATTACGGACCTGTAAAAGTAAATATCATCAACTGGAACTAAATATACTAGCCCGCAAAACTAAGTATCACACTTTTAATACTACTAGTATTAAAAGTGTGATACTTAGTTTTGCGGGCTAGTATAGTTATAGGTACATCAGCCGTTCCTTCACAATATAGATTAAAATTGAGAGCCCACAAAACAATGTATCACATAAATATATAGAATAAATATTAAATCAAACCTCTATTTTCGACAGAACCTTACAATAAGTTTAATTGGTACTTTGGCACAGACAAATCTTGTATGGGCAGCAACTGTATTTGGCAACACGAAATTCGGAGGGAATGTAGTAAGTATGGTCACGAATTTCGGTTTGAAGCTTTAGTGCCGGTCGCGCAGTATGGTGCATCTCTATGCTAAAACTAGCCGACAATGTACACGGGGAGGTAGTCCTTCATACCTTCAACCAATATATCGGTATTATCGGTACCTAAACCCTATGGGTAGAATTAAGTCTTTAAGTATTCATAGATATGCTCGCAGAATACTTTAACAATGACTAGACAAGGTTTAATTCTCTTATACCACATGTGCGACATCATAAGAAAGTCAATGACTTGAGAACGTCACGTCTTTGACTTGCAGTGTAAGGTTGATTCTCAAGTATTATATGTTTTTTTGTTAGTGTAATCGCGGCTATCGGTGTATGGATCAAAGTTGCGAGGTTCATCGTCAATGTTTTACATAGGTACGTAACAAGTCGATTGTCTAACTCGATCTTTTTTGGCAATCTCGAAAAGAGCGGTAATATTGCCCCTGCGATTTGGTAATCCGTGTATCTAGTTACGTATATGTGTGGTCGGACTAAGCAAGGAACTGTAACTCATCCCTTAGAGTAGGTATCTTTACAATACTCGTATCCTCTTTTAAACTATTTAGTATAACCATGTTTGGTAAAAGTGAACTACTTAGAACGATAGGCGCCTTCGTGTGTGTTTGTATGGTTGAAATAAATATGCAAGTGTGTATTGTGTAATGTGCGGGTGTGAGGGCGTGCATACTAACAGTGCGGCGCGCGCGCGGGCGGGCGCGTGGCGCAGTGCGGCAGCGCGGAGCAGGCGGCGGCGGGCGGCAGGCAGGCGCCCGCGCACTCGGCCGGCCACGCGCCCGGGCAGCCGCCGCCCGCCGGCACCGTCACCTCCGTCCACACGGCGCGCCAGCCCGCCGCGCCCACCGACTTGTCCGCTATTATAAACCTGCGTGTCGACATTGCCCTTCAACCGGTTTTCACGCTACATAAATCGCTTCAGGTCTGTTTAGCAGAGGGATGAAAGTATCAATGTATCCCGAGATAGGCTGCACGAGCGCTAAAATACCTAGCGTTACCAATATTTTAAAACCCGACCACATTTTTTACTTGTCGTCTACCTGTTTTAAATACATCGCATCTTCAGAATTATAGTGACCTAATTCACCAATGTTGGATTTCGAGTTAGGTCTCTATAGTAATAAATATATGTCTCAAAGTCGGCAACTGAAATGTTGAATTAGGTCACTATAAGGTGCGACATATAATAATTACTTTTAAATGTGGCCATTTTAATTCTTTCAATCCGCGTCTTACACCCAGCTGCACAATTTCACATACGATCATAAGCACCAATGCGATAATATCCCATTAGAACACCTCCTGTCGCTTTCTAATTCGCCAAGATGGATGACAGTAAGCGATTGTTAGAACAGGAAAATTGAATTTAATTAACGTTTAGGACACCTAACCTTTGCCGGTGGCTACCTAGCGAGTCGGTAATATGGCATCAAATCTTATTTTTTTAGCTATCGTTTCGAAGAGATAAGTCCTAGTAGGCAACGGAGGGCTCGGTTGACGGTACTCACGAGAGGCGGATGGAGTTGGAGGAGGAGAGGTACTGCCAGCGGTCGGCGGGCGCCTTCTCGCCGCACAGCTCCAGCGGAGGCCCCGGCGACTCGTACCACAGCCGCAGCACCGCCGCCGGGCAGCCGCGCTCTGCAAGCAGGGAAAACGTTACTCAACAACGTTAAGTACTTAAAACTTTATCAGATATATGAAAGTGTATTAAGTATAATGGTCGATGATGCATAAAAGAAGGTCAAACTTCTTTTATGCATCATCGACCATTATATTATTCGAGGAAAAATACGATGCCGCAAAGATCTCTACATATACTCGTAGTCTCTTCGTCGAATAGATATCACACATAGATTAACTAGACTAGACTTTTGAAACACGAACCATATCGATCACGCATCGACGGTCTTGCATTGTTAACCCAACAAACGAGGTATAAACCTATGAGATGTCCCTTTAGCTACAGCCAGTTGCCGTTCTGTGCCTAGCAACATCCCTGGTTGCTTCAGATTACTTGGCCGACGGGACGCAATTGCTACCATCATCATTAAATTGTTTCAAGTTTTCGAAGTTCAGTAGCAGCTAGCTTTCAAGGCATCTAGTGATAAGTCACGGCCAGCATTAACGAGAATCATTGCACGCCACCGAGCACGATTCGCGGTCATCCTCATACAGCTCGTCCCTCTGCGTAGTCTGAAGGTGTCCTACACTGCGTTTGCCTTTCCGCGGTCAGTCAGATCACCTTATGACGGATCTAATTCGTTGGAGAAACTTCTAACACAGCCCTTTCCTCAACTCACTAACGGCCGCACTCAGAGTCAGTTGATGATGATTAAGTCGTTCCTTAAAGATGATTTTCATACCCCAGTTTCAAAAAGGAACGAGTTTATTGCACCTGATTCCTCTGCGTACGGCGGCAAGTATCTATAAAACATTACGTACCTGTGAGGTGTCCTTCCACCGCGAAGTGTTCGAAGTTGAGCAAAAGTCTCTTGCCGGGGCGCGCGGTGACAAACCAGTTGCAGACGCGGGAGGCGGCGCCGCGCGCGGGGGGCTCGTAGGGGAGGGGGAAGCGCGGCGACGTGATCACGCCCCACTCCGCGCCCGACACGTTGCCGCCGCAGTCACCGAATATAGACTTCGCTGGCTGCACCGAAACGAGAACTAATGGTAAGAATATTTTTTTACCTAATTTCTTCATCAGGTTTGCAGTTAGGGTTCGATTTTAGGATCAATAGGATAACGCCACTAACTTAAAGAGGGAAATTATGAATCCCTGCATTGTACATGCCCAGTTTATGAGAAGTTGAGTTTGTAAAGTATAAAGCTGTTCAAATCTTGCAATTCAATTGAATCCGTCTCCGTCAAATTCCGATGACATGCAATGTTATGGTACCTATCCAGGAGCTGATCTGATGATGGAATCGGAATGTGGCAACAGGATCTCCACTGTTATTTAATGCAAACCACCAAAATCCAATTCCACTTCATTCATCGAATTTCATTTCATCGATCGCTACTATTATCTGCTGAAACCATGAGATATTCAGGATATCTTAGACATTAATTACGTAGGTTAAGTAAGGTTAGACTTGTGACTACAAAAAAACTCACTTACTTCAAATTCACCGTAATGAATTCATTGAAAGGTGTTTCGATAAAACCCGAGTACTCGAGCTAGAGACTAGAAAATTAAAACATGGTTCAGAACTTGATGACAATGCAATAATTATGACACCTAATAGGTACATGTTTTTTAATTAATCCGTTTAAACAATATAACGCGTAGCACGCGCGTTATAGCGTTTTATTTGTTGTTGTTACCTCGAATACGTATCGCGCCTTGAACCCCGAGGCGACGTGGTCCTGGTCGGTGTGCAGCTGCACGCGCAGGCCCAGCGCGCCACGCGGCGACTGCAGCGGGCCCGGCGTGGCCAGCCCGCACCAGCGGCCCAGCGCCACGCGCGAGCCCTCACGCCCCGTCCACCACGCCTCCAGCCAGTCCTCCGTGCACGTCACGCCGCTGAGGACAACGACGACATCATCATAAAAGAACACTTAAAGGGCAATATAATAAGATATAATAATAAGTATAATATCCCGGAAAATCAAATAGTGCCCAAGGGAACAGCGATAAACCACTTCTACGCGGACGGGGTTATGAGAAAAAGGCTGAAAAAGCTAGTTTACAGATAAATACAGTTTCACTCACCCATATAGTCCAGCAGTGGCATTCCACGCGTCAGCCCTCACTTTGAAGTGGTCAAAAACCACGGTGACCTGTTCGTTAGGCGTGGCGTCCAGCATGTAGGTGCAGTTGGTGTGCGAGGGATAGTTGGAGGGGTACCGAGGCGAGTTGAACTCGCCGCGCTTACGCGCCTCCGAGCGGTACGTGAAGGCGCACTCGCCGCCCGGGGCTGCTGTGCCGGGCACACGGTACTCTGGGAAAGGAAGCAAATTACTTATATTGAAAGATATTTCTAGGGGAAATTATAAAGAGCTTCCAAGATCTTCGGTTAACGTTTGCTTTGACTAAAGCTAAGTCAACCCAAGTGAGAAGACAATATTTTTAACAGTATTAATTTAAAATTATGCCGCTGTCTAAACTCTACCAAAAGAGTCACATAACTTGTCCTTGAACACCTGACCCTGCAGCTTGATACAACAGCGGCTGCTGGAAAGAGAGAGCAGCTGTTCCTTTGCCACAGTTCCACGCCATGCGCCTTAATACTAGAGCCACCACTGACTAACTTCAAACGTATGTCTAAAACTTCCTAACGTCACCAGTCCACCACTCACCAGTCTCAAACGTATATTTGGCCTTGAACCCTCGACCCTGCAGTTCTCCGGAGCTGAACACCATGACGAGGCGCGGCCCGTCGGACATCAGCGGCTGCGGGAACGCCGGCTGAGAAGTTCCCTCCCCGCACAGCTCCGCGTCGTGCTTGTCGTAGGAGTCCGTCGCCTCCTGCCCGCGCAGGTACACCTTCAGGTAGCCGTCGGAGCATGCACTGCTGAGGAACGGAAATACCTGGGTTACATCTATGGTAGGTTTTGGCAAATTCAGAACATTACAAAATATCAAATTATTCTAATCCCTTTTCAATAGGAACAATCAATATTAATAAGATCTATAAAAACTTTAATATTTCGATGTTGTTTAAAGTGGAACTGGGTATAAGATTGTGACCAATAATAAATCTAAAGCGAGGTTTACACTAGAAATAAAAATTGCAGTAGGTAGTTGACCGCTGTCTTACCTACTCTAACTTTAAAGGTAGAAAAAGACAGCAAAATTTTCTTGCTAGTCTAATTCGCCCTTAATGTGGAGCATGGTAAAGTTATTATACTTACTCTGGTTTGAGCTTGTCCGATTTCGGTATAGAAAAGTTCTGAAACTCTAATCGCACCCTTTCCAAATTTTGTGAATCTTGCATACCATATATAAAATATCTGGAACATATAAAACAAATACATTAAATAATGCCCACATCTACTCGTGTAAATTCAGCGAGCTACTCGTAACTCATTTGCGTACGCGTACCTACAAACAACTTTTTGTATATAAGGGAATGGATAATTTGGATGGTACACGAATCCCGAAGACTCCTTCTTGCTGAGGATCTTCTGGTCGCACTCGGAGCCCCTAATGTGCTCGGCGTCGTGTTTACTTATAAAATCTGAAAAGTAAAACCGATTGTCAGTTTATATTGGGATCCCTTATGATTGAAGATATAATCGATCAGAAAAGTTTGATGGTAGATGACGTAGCCATCAAACCCCAAAATGACATACTAACCTAATTTAACAAAACTCTCGGAGAACTCGAAGATCCCCTTGAACCCGCGGTTCTGTGTGTTGGCGGCGCGCGGCAGCGAGTAGAATGTGACGAGGAGCCGCTCGTCACTGGAGTACAGCACCAGGTTGCGCTGCTGCCCGCAGTACGTGCCGATGGTGGCCGAAGTGTTGTCCGGTCCATCGTACACGCGCACCCAGTCGAAGGGACAACTGTAGCACAAACGCAAATAAAGACTGCACCGAGCAAACTGAAAAATTTGCCTCCTTTTTCGGTACAGTTCTGTATGCTCGGTGCAGTCTTAACCCAACCTCTTGAAAATTCAGTACAGTGAAATAGTCCGAAGAGTTCTTAAGTGATTTTGACAAAGATTCTCGTCTCAAGACGCGTCAGAAATGTTAGTTTTCTGTGACTTGACGTCTACTTTGACGTATCTTGAGACAGATATCAACCACGATTAGTTTATTGATACGGCTTTAAATTATGGCAAGGACTAAAATATCCATTAACGAAACACTGATAAAAAACTTAGACGTAGTGCAAGTCGAATTTTAAGTGGAATAACTGTTTAAGTGGTTGGTAGACCAAATAAACATGCTGTGATATAAACAATACTAGCCTCTGATTCTACTTTAATACAAATATATAGTTCAGCCATCACTCAACTTAAATACATATTGATCGGTATTCCCTAATCCATTACCATAATTGAAAAGCGGTTGTCGTTCATGACTAAGAATATTATTAAAATCAAATAGGTAGGGAGAGGCTAATCTTTTCATCTGAATCTATCTTAGGATGTTTTGCCAAAGACAATAAGTGAATAAGCTTTTCTAGAAAACAACCAAGTTTATAGGTCGGGTAGGTACTAATTACACATATCTCGACGTGATGAAAATTCTATTGAAAGCCTGGTGGTACAGGGTGGAGTTGAGGGTGCCCGGGCGCGCAGCAGATCGCCGATAAGGTGGACAGACCAGGTGAAAGCAGCAGTTGACCACGCCTTGCACGTTTGCACTAGGAAAGCCTCCACCCGAGAAGAATGGAGACGAATAGTTAAGCGGGTTACGAAACCTGGAGTGATGACCACGACCACTTTGCCAAGAGTGTTTACGACAAAGAAGAAGAAGAGGTACTAATGAATAAGGCACCAATTGTAAAACCGTTGATGAACTGTGTCCTTGCTTGGTATCTTTAGGGTTTCTGCTATCGCCAAATATTATAGTGGCTCGAACATTGTTTTCGTCATCGTCACTAAGAATTAGATTAGGGTTCACATCGGGGCTGTAACAACAGATCAAAGTCCTTGAATTCGACCCATATACGCTACAAGGGCTGGTCCTAGAACTTAAGCTATGTTACGTTACGTTGGACGTGTAATCTACTTACTGCGGCCCACCGAAAAAAAGATCGAAGTCCCTGAACTCGAGCCGTATGCGCTGCCCCGGCTGCCCCACGAACTGGTAGTTGCACGTCATCTCCTTGGGGTACACGCCGGGGTAGGTGGGAGACAGCAGCAGTCCCGTCTTGCGCTTGGTGGCGTCGATCACGAAAGAGCACATAGTGTTCGGGATGGGCGTTCCGATTTCGAATTCCGCTGAAATAGGAATGATATGTTTAAAGGGTAGTTTGTTGCTGATCAGAATCAGTCATATTAACTATAGAGTATCAATTTTCATAGCACTTCCCTACGTATCTATTTGGTTTTCGAAGATATAGATGTAGTAATAACATATTCAACCACCTATGAACTTACTAAAAACCCAAGAATATCCGCCCGGGGCTGCCATTAAATGAACTAGTTTTTTTTGCAGTTTTATAGTAACGTGAATAATTTGAGACATTTTATTTTTAAATTAAAATTAAAAGTCATTTAATTAAAGTAACTAGGACTCATAATTAGGTAGTTTTACAATAAATAACATACAATCATCCACAATAAAAATAAATTAGATTAAATTAAAAACAGTCAAATTTCATTAGATACAAAATAATGTTAAAATTATAAAACTAGAATTTAAAACTATTAAAATATGGTTAAAATGCATTAAAGTAAAAAATAAAAAATAATTGGGCCAAGTCGTTATATTTCACATTATTAAATTAAATTACAATATTTCGGTCCGTGATATGTCTGGCACAGCAGTGCCATACCATCACCAGGATAGTGTTGGCGCTGACGTGCACTCTGCGCACTAAGGAGGCGGAGCGCACGCGCATTGTCGCGTGGAAGCAGAGCGTGCGCGCCTCGGCGAACATGCCTGAGGCGCTGCAGCAGCGCCGCAGCCCCAACACCGCCCTGAAGGCGTTATTGAACTGTACACGGAGGGCATTGTACGACTTTTGAGTGTAGTTTTCCCACAAACTGCACGGGTACAATGATGTACAGTAAGATTTAAAAAGCATAACTTTAACTTCGCTTGAACAACGCGCAAACCTTCGGGCGATCATATTGGCTCTCACCCGCAAAGCCCTCCGCTCCCGTTCGATATCGGCATCATCTTTGAGGTCAGACGTGACAATATGACCTAGGTACTTGAACTGTGTCACCCTTACTAGCGGCTTGCCATTCAAACGGACGGGTGGAACGCTAAACGGTCGTTTGCCGCAGGCCTCAAAAACCATGAACTGACTTTTGGATTCATTATATCTTAAACCGTGGCCACAAGCGTACTCCTCGCAAATCTGTAGGAGCTTTCTTAGGCCACAGACCGACGCACTCAGCAGCACCATGTCGTCTGCATAACTCAGATTATTGACACAAACTCCGTCTACATGGCAGCCGAGATGCTGGCTACTGAGCGCGACGATCAGTGCGTTGATGTAGAGGTTGAAGAGTGACGGCGAGCTCAATCCCCCTTGCCTCACCCCGCTCTCAAGCCGATACGACTCTGACATTGCCCCAGTCCATCGGACAAAATTGACCTGATGATCATACCAGAACCTAAAGATGTTAACAAATTCACGCGGTAAGTTAATTTCCTCCAACTTTTCCCATAAGATCTCGTATGATACCAGGTCAAAAGCCTTGGACACTGGACTTATTGCTATACTTATTTCTATTTATGTTAAAATTTAAAATAGTGGCAGCCCCCGATGGATTTTATTTTTCTTTAGAATTTTTAGACTTTTACATCTTGTACACCACTACTCTCTAGAGAAATACTTACCTATCGAATTATATCTAGTTTTTATAATATGTAGTAGCTAATATGAAATATATTAGGTACTGTTGCGCCCCCTAGTGAGTTACTACCGTAACACCTATTTAAGAACCCTCACTAATCAACCACAAACCCATCACTGAAAAACCGCATCAAAATCAGACTAGTAGTTTTGGAGATAAACCGTGGACGACGTGGGTTACTACATTTTGTTTTTTATTTTTATTTTTTCTTTAGAATTCTTAGTTTCTACATCACTACTTTCTAGTGAAATACTTACCTATCGATATCTATCGAGTTTTTTAATTATGTAGTAGCTAATATAAAATATATTACTGCAGCGCCCCCTAGTGAGTTACTACTTGCACAAACAAACAAAGAAACAAACATCCTCTCACCCCAATGCATATACCGTCTCCGTAACGTCGTGGGTAACAAACAAACAAACAAACATCCTCTCACCCCAAACGCATATACCGTCTCCGTAACGTCGTGGGTAAAAACAGACCAATACTGCTACTCACAGGCGTTGATGAACTGATAGGAGCCTGTGAAGAGCGAGGGAGGTGTGTACGGCTTGTCGGTGTAAAAGGAGAGCGCGACGGCGCGGTGCAGCGACACGCGGCGGCGCGGCGGGATGGGCCCGCAGTAGCGCCCGCCGAACGCCGAGTTCACCAGCTCCCCCGCCTCCAGCGACGCCATCTCCGAGTAGATGTCCATGTGCTCGTGCATGCATCTGAGAAAAGGGAATACGCATGGATTTTTTTAAATTTCAATTCTCACTAAAACATAAAATTACCGTAAAAGTGATCAAAAAACGTAAAATTAAAATTAACATTGGCCAAGAAATACGGATGATACTAGCATTTTAAACTGTTTATTAGACAGCGATTATACAGAGAGATCCTATCCACTGTGACCATATGTACTCCATGTTAAATTCTGTTTTGCTAGAAAGAGATAGGAACAAATCTTTGTTGGCTTATATCTTGGTTATTATTATAGCTTTTCAAAAAGTGTTTTTCTCAACTGTTCGTTATATCAGCTTTTCAAAAAGTCATGAATATTCCCTAGTGGGAAGTAAGGTAAGGTATTACAAGGTCGCAGCGTTGTATCCCAGCTGTTTCATTTGTCAAATTTTCATCAAAGGATGCCCTTTTTACTTTGAAACTATTAACTTCCAAGTTTCAAGGTTTATGAGGAATGATTTATAAGGAGGATGGAAGATTTACCAATACGAGTAAAACCTATAGGATAAGATGTTTCAGATAACAATCCTGAAAAACGTAATGGTTTAAAAAAAAATGCATTTCAAACTTATGAAAATTTGGCGTTTAAAACAGTTGGCAAATGGCAAAAAAAAGATTCACATGTATAAACAAACACGTTTTCCTCAACAAGCTTTAACACAAAAGTAAAGAAAGTCTAGCAAAAGGAAAAAGTTTCTACACCAAGTAGATTCGTTTGAACCGTCACAGATTTGAAACTTCCCCAAACTGAGAAAGGTTCAGTGTCAATTCACGTATTTTAGGAATAGTGTTGAATAAGCGAGTGTCTTGTCGTGTCAGGGCCGCGGCTGACCCAGTTCTCGACGAGAGGAAAACATGTTTGCGCCGCTTATTTACGACAAGTGTTACCTATGGAGTATTAATAAGTCGGCAACTATTTTTTATTCATGTGACGAGGAAGTGGAAATGATAGTTTCTGCATTAGAATCGGATTTTGACTTCATGATCCTTGTAAATGTTGTTGAAGATTCAAACGTAAATGTTTTTTTTAAATCGTGTATTCTGGCATTACGCCGCCACTGTAAAAAGTAACCGCAAGCACAGATTACTACCGCAAGTTTTAAAAAACTTACCAACGAATAATGACGTTGGTAAGTTTTTTTGAATACGGTTGACGTCAAAGATTTGTCTACAATCTCTTTCCTTATTCTATTGATACATTACACAGGACCTCTATTCTGTACATACTGTCAAGTAAATATTTACTAATAATAAACAGTTGAAAACAATGTGATAATATATCAAAGCATATTGTTGTACCGAGTGGAATAGAGCCTCTGCACGGTAAACCCACATTTTTTTTGATGAGTTATCGTATCGTCAACGTTTTGATTGCTCTTATTCGCTTGACAGTATTAGCGGCCGGGTTAAAAATAATACGATAGCATGTCAAAAGTAATATTATAATACCTTGAGATTCTACCGCATATAATAGAGGCCCTGAGGGCTCAGACAAGATGCACTACGCTAACTAACGTTTCTATTCGATTCGTTTTTAAAACAATCGCGTCACTGGTAGACCACGTGACTTTTCGTATCACGTCATCTCCCAGTGACGCGATTGGTTTAAAAACGAATCGAATAGAAACGTTAGTTAGCGTAGTGCATCTTGTCTGAGCCCTCTGTAGCATATTGTTCCTGGCGGGATCCTAAACATATTATAGTGACATGCGGTATGAAGTAAGTTGTTTACTTACGCTGGAAGCTCTCCGACGGCGGCGCCACTGAAAATAGACAACTTTGTTAGATATATAAATCATATCAGCACAGGATATATTTAGCCGTAATAAGAACAACCCTATCTTAGATTCTTGTAAACTTTTTTAGTATATGAAATCTTACATGATCAAGGCGAATAATTTATTTTTTGCAGGCAGATCAATTAATAAACTGTCTTTTTAGGGTTCCGTACCAAAATGGTAAAAAAAGGAACCCTTATGGTCTGACTTCATTGTCTGTCTATCTGTCTGTATATCTCAGCAGGTTGTCTCAGCAACTACAAATGCTATCAACTTGAAATTTGGCATAGTTGTAGAACTTGCTTGCCCACATCTGTTTGTAGTAAAAAAAATATTGTATAAATAGGTAATTGAAAGGGGGTCTAGAATGAAAAATGAATGAATGAGTTGAAAAATGAAAGTGGTTTGATTATAGCAAATGGGGTGTCATATGAAAGAGCTCATCTACACATTTCAAAAATATTTTATTAAAAAATTTCTTTGATGTATTTTTTGATTTATAGCCAAAAATGTACAAAAAATTACCGAAGTTTATTAATCGAAACATCTGAAAAAATCCTGACGTATACGTAGATAATTACTTTTTTTTATGGGATAAATAAAATGAAAAGTTCATTATTTACAGTTTTTGAGAAATAACAAAACAACTTTGAATATCTGTATTAAAATGTAGGCAATTCAAAATGGACCTTATTGCATAGAAAATAAAGTACATAACAAAATGAGTATTTTCTTTTGCGGTTACCAACCATATTATCTTAAATACGGAACCCTCGGTGCACGAGCCCGACTCGCACTTGACCGGTTTTTTTTTTGTTTAGTGAATGTCCTGTGATTCCTTCATCGGAGATACTCGATATAATTCAAAGAACTTTGATATTTTATTTTCCAATTTAAGTAAGTATTGCATCATGAAAGTTCCTGACAGTGATCACGTAGTGTACCCTGAAATTACAAATCTAAAAAACCTACTTATCTGTGCGTAATCAATTTTCTTATTCCACCAAACTTCCCTTTATTTCATCTTATATATTTTATCTAAACATCAGCATCTAAAGTATACGACGTAATTCAAAGCCGGTCTTAAACGACATTCCTAGGTCAAAGTTAAATATTC
Organism: Acleris literana; assembly: GCA_946894065.1. Taxonomy (NCBI): domain Eukaryota; kingdom Metazoa; phylum Arthropoda; class Insecta; order Lepidoptera; family Tortricidae; genus Acleris; species Acleris literana. The sequence goes on from OX335669.1 coordinate 19,403,312, forward strand.
AGGTAAAGTTAGAATTTTATGTTACGATGTAACAGAGCTGAGCTTGGAATTTAGGGTTAAGTTATATTTTCTGGGGCCATATAATTCCTCCTGTTGTTCCTGAGAACAACTACTAACTACAAGGCCCCGGGAGTCTGCCAAATGTCATCAGACCGACGTGCTGATGGTCAACGTCGACTAATCTAGGACTTATAATAATCCATGCAAAAAAACATACTTTTATTATCTAATGGCCACACAAGGATTGGCACGCTACACTCTCTAAAAAAGAAGACTGGACGCTCCCATAACTCCTGAAGGTGCTGTTGAAAACGAAGCTACTCCCGTTGTACAGAGTTGAGGTGGAATAGAAGTTGCTGCCCAAAATCGAATGAAAGGAACTCCCTTCTTTGATCTCTATATCCCTGGTCGAGGATAATAGGACTTTATTATTGTACAGATGATGGCCTTACTCTGGGGGCTTGCCGCGCAGGTCGAAGGTGCGGAACTCGATGAGCGCGCGCTGCCCCGGCGCCGCCAGGAAGGTGTACAGGCACTGGCGGCTGTGGTTGCTGGGGTTGACCAGCTCGGGCGCGTGGAAGGTGCCGTTGCTGGCGCCGCCGCGGCTCACGAACGTGCGGTCGCACTCTGGAAAACCAACAAACATTGAGTTACTACAACGCACTAGATGCCGAATTAATTTAATATTATCTTTATAAATATTTATAAATAAAAATAAATCACTGAAATGTATACGTGCATAACTTCAACAATTTGGCTGCACCAAATTGGATAATTCTTTGTTGTTGTGTTCGTTATTGCCAGGGGCCCTATTATGGCTGCGTTTATCGCATGGTAAAGTTCGTCGTGGTCGTCGTTCTGACACGTAAATGAGTACGAGAGTGACGGATGCTTTATCCACATTTTACACGCGATATACTTACTAGGCCCGCTGGACATGGTTTAGTATGACAGAAAAAAAAACACCGGGAAAGTTGGAAATTTGCAACGGGGGTGAAGTCAGCGCAGCTAGTACATATGATATCGTATGAAGTAAGATGCCAGAAATTACAATTTTGTATGATTTGACGTTTACTTTGACATGCACCTTAATCAAAATCTAGCCCTCGGATTAGGAAGCTTGGAGATAAGCCACGCTAATGCATTTCTATTATGAAGAGTATTTTTCAGAGAACATTCATCCATATATTGGTACAGTAATTTTCATAATCATTTATTGCTTGAGTCGACTTAGGCAGGCGAAACCAAGGATTGGAATTAATTGCGATGTGAAGAGGTGTAGTTGTAGTGGCGTTCAACCAAATATTTTGATCATTCTTTTAACTTTACCTACCCCTACGTTATCGCCAAAATAATATCGCATTCTTATAGTTAATTTAAGTATTTACTTCTTATGGCCAGCCGATGGCATATTCCGGTTTCGGGATTTCGATTAGCGAGGGATATAATAATATATTGGTAACGACCTTTTCTACGCGGCGACGTTATACCTAACTAATACTGCAGTTAACACCCGGCCTTTCATTAAAAACTTCTTACTCGTCAAGCAATAAGCCGCTAAAACAAAACTTAGAAAAATAGCTTCGCGGGCTAGGTAAGAGTTTGAGCAACCGCAACGTGACATCAAAAAGGGTTCCGTCTAAGAGATATAAACGACAGTGCAGAGGAAAACGGGCCGTATTACCAATAAAACGTTTTCCCGGTTTATCCCCTCGTCCTTTACGGGGCGAGGCCGTGCAACATGTCAGGCGCAGACGATTATGGCGGGTATTGCGTATCGTGCAGATATGCTACGATTAATGGTCACTCAGATTAACTTTACTATACAGGGTGGAAAGTTCGAATGCCACATGGAAGGCAACTACCTTAAATATTGGAAATGGCACATTCTGTGTAAAGGAGACTTTCCTTTATTTAAAAAAACTATAAACTCTGCATTTATGGATTTTTGAAAAATCGACTGTCTCAACCGATACTCGAACTGGTCAAATGCGGAAAAATAACCATGACGTATTTTATGATACAGATCGATACTGATATGGTTCATTTATCTCTACATAAATAACAAACACAATCAAAATAACGGAAGGCTATGAATACTAGCAATTACAATACAACTTTGTTTTCACCCGTCACGGGAAATGTACCGCAGCTACCTTTAAATATTGGAAATAGCTAATTTTACGCAATGGAGATTTACTTTTATTTTATAAAATAATAAAGAATGCAATAATGGATTTTTGAAAAATCGTCCTACTTAACCGGGAATCGAACAGGTCAAATATGACAGAAATAACATGCCATATTCCATGTGGCATTCGAACTTTCCACCCTGTATATGGTTTATAATCAAATGATATGGTAATTTGTTGGATACATTCGTATTTGTCTTGCTTTCTCAATTAGCTTATCGATGGGTACTAAAGTTGAATGAAACAGCAAGATAAGTACGAACCGTCCGTATATTTATTTAGGTACTACACCTGCATTCTACTTTCATGTTGATGGATATTAACAGATTCACGACCACTATGTACTTTTGTTATAAATATACTACATAATTATTTAGTGTCAGTCTGCAGTAAATCGAGTGTATTTCAAATTGATTTCCGAAAGTACAACAAATTTGGTGCCATAGAAGACCGATTAATGACATACAGTAGCATCTGACTAACTTTCTGTCTTCTGTATCATTTTATTTATTTCATGATCAAAACTTACGAAAATCCATCCACCAACGTTGATATTTTGATCCCAGAAGCCTTTCATTTTTAGTTTAAAGACGCTCATTGAAATTAAAATTGACCAAAACAACTTCCTAATTAGGCAACGAATCTGTGTGGAACTAACATTATTTTTATATTAACTTGCTCACCAAACCTACACGAAGACGGCGTGAATGTAGCCCGCATCTATAAGTAAATAAAGGTCACCGTTAAAACGGAACTCCAGCCGCGACAGCTGACACTTGAGCCCTCCGGCGGGCCATTGACAAGTCCCATTAAACACTCCTTAATGAGATTTTTAAACCTCTAACGGTAAACCTGGTAAAAGTAAAGTAAGGTAAATGCCCCATGTCTTGAAACGCTGTATTAATTAAGTATAATTTTCCCTTATAGATGAGTTTTGTGATCGACTAAGTAATGAAGTAATTATTTAATACGGCGGAAAACATAATCGTAAAGGGCTGGCCACATTTTCCAGTCTAAAAAGCAAAATGTAGAGTATTTGATAATGACGAGCGACCTTCTGCGGAAACAAAAAGCTTCTTTGTTTACGGTCTAATATCGCGTAAAACAATGAAGAATGTCAGTAGGTATGCCAAATCGCTTGAAACTTTGTAACAGTAAAGTTTATAAATAAACAAACATACTACTTTTTATTCCATTCAAATAGACCTATTAGTTTTGATTCTACGAACGTTTAAAATTTGGGTCAATAATATTAAAGCGCGCAGGGGCCATTTTGCTGGAGTGACGTCATCGCTTAACAGCGGTACGCGCCCTTATATGAACGAGTAAGTTTACAGGACTACAACTTTTTAACCGTAATAAGTAGCCAGTTGAAAGTTTCACAGAATACGTGTTATTATAGAATCTATCGTTTAAAATTATAAAATTAACAATAAATCAAATCCCAAGAGGAGTCCCCATACAAAAAACATGAATAAAAAACATTTTATTTAGCATTTTTATACGGATTGTATTTTTATAATAGCTTCTTATTTTGATGGTATTTTAAGCTTAAATTGTTGTATAATTTTCATAGTTTACGACTAAATACCAATCTCAAGTATAAGTGCTACAAATAAGTGACAAAACTGATTTTATCAACACGATTTTAAGCGGTCACCCATCCTGTTTTAGACTACGCGTGTAGTTGCTTAAATTTGGAAAGCGAAGTAGGGGTTGTATTTGTATGATACCTTTTTATTTCGGTGTCACATTAAGCTTAAATAATAATCTAAACTCCATACTAACATATATAGTTTACGACCAAACAGTAAACTGTAGTAAAACTCTTACAAATATGTTAAAAAGTGTCTAGTTTAACCTCGTAATGCCTACCGTACTACAAACAGCTAGTGTTTTGTGAGTGGGGCTTTGAATCTACCATCAAGGCAATAAAGTTCAATTACGTTTCATCGAAAACGCCATTTTGAATTAATGAAGAAAGGAAAATAAACTTTATTCCCATTGCAATACAGTTAAATAAATTGCCTTGGTAATGTACCTACATTATATTGAACACTGGGCCTTATGAGGTTAAATCAACACGATGTTTAGGTAAGCGGTGGTTGCCTAGCTTTGGTGGTAGGCCTTTCTTTACAAATTTCGTGTTAATGTAGATTTTATATTTCTACCTTATAAAAGAATGAATATAAAACATGAATATTTGATTGACCTAGTAGTAGTTCTGATAGTTCGTGTATTCATTTCATCGATTTCAAATTTCGCGCGCGGGCCAAGTTCAAGCCCAAGTCCCTCACTCGCGATTAGATAGGTACCTACCTACATACCTACAACACTCTCGCTTCGCTAGGTCTAGGCATTAGCGGCCGCCACGCCAACTGTAGCAAGTAGGTAGTGTTAAACTGTTTTTGAGCATTATTTTATTACTGTGTTATTTCGTGTATGCAAGATAGTGTGTGTGTGTGTGTTAGTAGCGCGCACAATATTGTAGCAGTTTTACTTGAGATTTCTATTTAGTTGGAAACTACGAAAATTAGACTACAATTTAAGCTTAAAATAGCATCAAAATAAGAAGCCATTATAAAAATACAATCCGTATAAAAATGCTAAATAAAATGTTTTTTATTCATGTTTCTTGTATGGGGACTCCTCTTGGGATTTGATTTATTGTTCATTTTATAATTTTAAACGATAGATTTTATAATAACACGTATTCTGTGAAACTTTCAACTGGCTACTTATTACGGTTAAAAAGTTATAGCCCTGTAAACTTACTCGTTCATATAAGGGCGCGTCCCGCTGTTAAGCGATGACGTCATCATACGTGAGCGCTAGCCGCCGGGTATCGAGCGCCGCATACGAATTTTAAAATTCAATATCTCGAAAACTATTTGACATATCGAAATTATTTTTTTACAGATATTTTTAGTTTTTAATGAAGAATACGGTAAGCCAAAAATCTAAACTGGCTGACATTCTCTATTAATGTAATCTCGAAACAATTAATGTTTGTGTCTACGTGGATTACTTATGTATTTGAAACATTAACATGAAATTAAAGTGTGAGGGATTGGCCGTGCTTCGGCCTTGACACAGTATAGAGAACAGTAGATCGTCTTCAAACAAAGGTACATCGCGCGGCTTGCGGCTGTGGGCGGGGCCTGTGGCGGGGCGAACCAATACGAAACGAGATCTCAAGAAATTTCGAGGGAACTTAGTCGGGGCCGCGGCGTCATTGCGTTCGGTTACGTTTTGTTTTAGCGCGCGTACTTACCTATCGAGCGACAATGTCGCTGCCGAAAACGCTTAAATATTGTTCTGTATACGGATGTCTAAACCTAGCTTAGGTAGGTACAACTATATCCAGATTTAATAAAAGGTATTTCGTACCGGCCTGCCTATAGTATACCTAGGTGAAATAAATATGTATTAAGTAGGTAATTTAAGTTATTGAGTGTGACGTGACAGGTAACATGTGACGACGTGGATGGCCTAGGTAGTTGGTAGTGACTAAGTAAGTAGTGACCTTGCTTACGAAGCTAGCGGTCCTGGGTTCGATTCCCGGTCAGGGCAAATATTCGTGTGATGAGTGCGAGTAGGTATTTTTTGTTTCTGAGTCTTGGGCGTTTTATATGTACCTATGTAGTCATATTAAGTATGTATTTTTCACTACATAAGTATGCCTATCGTTGCCTAGTACCCAAAGCACAAGCCTAGAACCAAAGCGAGCGGCCAATGCTCTAAGGAAGCCGCGCGGCGACGGCGCGTGCCGCCAATAATAGGTACCTAAGTAGTCAAAGGAAGCCGCCTTGCGCGAAAGCGGTATTATCAAAAGGTCGAAAAGGAATTTACATATCACGTCACATACCTATAAATATAATTATTATTTAGTGTCAACAGATAAAAAGTATGTAAGTAAAATAATTTAAATTTGGTACTTAGGTACCTAACAATATTTATACTTACATTAGGTTTGTGTAGTTTATGAAAATTAAAATGATTATAAATCACAGTATGGCCACGTAGGTGACTAAAATTGAAAAACAAGTTTGGACGACCCTGACGCCCGAGCGGCAATAGGTATCAGAATCTCCTAAAGGGCCGGAGTCGAGCTACTTTTCTATTTATACTATGGCCTTGATAAAAAACTGATAGTATAGGTCAATCGCCATAGAAAAGAAGATGAAAGGCAGTAACAAGTTATATGAAAATGTTCCCTCAAAAAACATAAATAAAGAATTAACATACATATTTACTTACAAGATATGACACAACAATACAACCCAATTTTTAAAACCAGTAATTTAAATAGTAAGTGGATTTCACTAGAGATAATTCTCCTTTGCATCCTAAGCCCCACTGGCTATAGTTAGGTGGTACAAGCCCATCAATCTACGACAAAGCGAAATTAAGTGGTAATTTACATGTTAGCGGAGTGCAATGTCTGTGAAGCCTCATTTGCATGGAATGGGAAGATATAATGTTGTAAGTGCCCTCAAGGCCAAACAATCTGCAAAAAAAATATGAATAGTTCGTGTAAACGTAATATTGTCGTCATGCCGTTTTCTGCGCCAGTGCCAATAGTTTGTAACACTGGAGACATATTTATAAACTACTAGTTTCTGCTAACGACTTCTTTCGCGTTAATTTCTTTATTTTATCACCCTTCAGGAACCGTAAATTTTTCCAGGATACAAAGTAGCCTATGACATATATTCCAGACTATAATCTATCTCAGTGCCAAATTTCATCCAGATCCGTTCAGCAGTTCTGGCATGCGTGATTGAGTAACAAATGTCTAAACTTACGCGTTTACGAGTATAATATTAGTAAGAAGTATTACCTGTTTAAGTGGCAACATCTGTTACCATTTAAATGAATATTTGATCAGTATTGCCATTTTGGGATGGCCATTACTTATAACAATCATATCTTATGAATGTTTGGAAATGTAAACAGTTTATTGTACCGAAACAATTAATTAAGTAGGTACACAAATGTTAAATTACGGAAATCAAAGTAGCACAAAGGCGAACTTATAATTTAATAAGGCATTGAAAGGTAAGGGGAATCAGCCACTACCGAACGCAGCTTTAAAAATCAATATTATGCTTAGGCGAAGGCGAAGGTGTTGACGCTTTTATGCAATTATCTGCGATCTGCACAGGTAACAAGGACGATGGCAACAACATTGTAACCGGGCAATCAGCAATGCAATCTTTTTGGATAAACTCTTATGATAAACTTTAAAAACGGATATCACAACGCTTGGATTATCTTAGTTTGATATTCGCTAAGAGAAGTTTTTTAAGCCTTTGCGCAAAGTACACAATAAGAAAATTATTCTACATTTTTTTTATTTTTGATATTGTTTCAGTTAATTTTAATACATCCAACATCAGACGCTGCGGAGATATTTTATAAGTTTTTGAACAAGTAATCCTTCTTCCTCCTCTTCCTCCTGTTATTTTTTAATGATTATTTGTTTATACTATATATTTAGGTAGAGCTACTAAAAATATTAAAGAATGGAAATAAATGAAAAAACTGAGGTCTGTATTAATAAATCTATCTTGACTGAGATGCCCGTCTCAAGATATTGATATTTGATGACGCGTTTATCCCAGTTGGTAGTGACCCTTCCTACAAAGCTAGCAGTCCTGGGTTCGATTCGCGGTAAGGGCAGATATTTGTGCGATGAACGCAAGTATTTGGTCCTGAATGTTTTCAAGTCATAAAAAACTGTAATTTTTGACGCATCTTAAGACAGACAACCATTCAGTTGAAGATAACCATTAACAAAAGTTAATGGTTATCTTCAACTTTGGCCAATCTCGCTAGAATTTAAAAAAACACTGGATGCTTTAAAATACCTTTATGCTGACATAATACTATAATAAAATAAAATTGGTGTCAATTGTGATGGCCATTATGCAAGCGGCATATAATAAAGAGTGCGTACCTAATCAAACTTTTTGAATATTTTTGGTTTAAACGGTACTATTTCTTAAGCCAACACCGTCTGTCTGTCTGTCGGTATGTCCTATATCTTTAAACGGCACTTTTTACCGTAATATGTAGCTAGTTAAATGGTTTTATAATATGGCAGAATCTTGACAAATAAAATAAATAAATAGGAAGACTTAAAACAAGATAATGAAAAATGGCTGCTTATTACAACATCAAATTAAATACTCGTACTGCATAAAAGAATGGAAACGCAGTTATGGACAAAAGCGATACAAATTAGTCAAAGTAACACAAAGTTTTTAGGGGGTATTACACAAATAAGTCAACCTTTAAAAGGAGCATTAATATCTTTTATTATAGAAAGTTGTATACCTACGATTATCGGAAACATTAGTCATATTTATTAAAGTTAAGGGAAAATCCGTATTTTTGTTTTATAATCAATCATTTTATTTTTCACTTATTCTAGCTTCAGTTTTCACACGGATAGCTACTTCTAAACGATATCTACTAATGATTTGCAAATGTTCAAACACTATTTTATATTTTTCCTACTCCTGTACTTTTATCTGTCATTTATATAGTCACGAACACTAATATAAGAACATACATAATATGTCCGCAGAGTAATCCGTAGAAAAGTCTATCTAGTCAATTCCCCAAAACGGCACTTGTGCTTTTTTGAGCCAAAACGATACGCCTAGCTGCCACCAAGCTGCTACAGGCTACTATTAAACCTACAACAATGACATTGTCGTTTAGAAATAATAGGTGCGACATAGCATAAAACTGAATATTACCATTAAATAAAATCACATATTTAAATAAAATTAATCTAAATTTAATAAATTCGGAATAAGTATAAATAATTAATTAATACCGTTTTTAAGTTAATTTGCCATTTTATTTCAGTTATGAACGCAAAATGTTGAAAAAAAAGTAAGACTATTTGAGACCCTTTTAAAACCGCTGTAAACGCCGCCGTGTAGTCTATACCATTTTATAAAGTAAAATGACATCTGGGAGAAATTTGTACGAGTATTTGGATGTTTCGAAATACTCGTACAAATTCAAAAACCTCGTCCTCGTCAAAACATAAGTTAAAAAAAAACTACGCAGTTATCTTATTTTTAATATAATCGACTGGCAAGTGGACATCAATTAAAAACAAAATTAACCATAGACATTAATAATAATTGTCATTTTCGTTTCCCGCTCATTTATTGTTTCTTTAATTTTACATTTTATTTAAAACCTAGTCGTAGAAAAAGTATTGTATGCAACGGTGTATAACTAAGTCAAAAAACGATCGTGGCTTTTTTCTCTTTACGTCACTCGCCTTTTTTGACCTCACTTATACAACTGTTGCATAAAATACTATTACGCCTTTGTGTATCATTTTTTTTTTATTAAGTTACAAAGGATAACGTGGGGTGCACGACACCTTTGGTCAAGGCTGTATTTTTCAACGAGTAATGTGTTGCCAGAGTAGTTTTATCTCACGAATACCGGTGGGTCATACTTGTGTATGTACTCGTAGTTGCACGTGCACGTCTCTGAGATCGCGCGCGTCGTTGCCAACCGCCGCCGTAGTGTGCGTGTCTATGCATTATTACTACAAGTATAGCCCACCCGCTTTCGAGAGGTAAAACAACTGTATGGTTCATTTACATTTTATTAAGTTTTTTATATTTGTAGTGGTATTTGTCTTATCTTTAATTTTTGCTGTATCACTGTACACCTGCTATTTTATCACTTATTTACCTCAACGAAGAGCGGTGCTTCCCGACACAAGCAATATCAAGCTTAATGGGAAGCTCCATCCATTAACCATGTAATCAAGTGCTTTTTATGAAATAAAGAATTTTGTATTTGTATTTTTGTATTTGTACGGAACCCTCGGTGCTCAAGTCTACCTCGCAGTTGACTTTTTATCGTTTCTTGTCAAGGCACACCTCGATGCGACATTAAAATTATAAGTTTACGTGTAACGTTTCATTTAGCACGGTATTCAGACTCCTAAAGTACAGATTAAGCGCCCGACGGCTTACTCGGTGGTGTTAGAGGCCCATTAAAACTTCTCCCTCGGCGGCGCTGGCGCCGGGGACTAGATTACCAACTTCCTAACGTGGGATTTTCGTTTTGTTACGGATTGAGTTAGGGTGTCGAAGAAGTGCTGCAAATTTGTCCATCTAAGTATGTATTATAAACCTTCACCGTAAAAGTGCATTCAATATTACACGTATAATTTCAAATGATTAAACGCAAATTACGTCATAGTTTTAAGGCTGGTTACACAAACGCCAGCAATCTAAACTTCTATAGAAACAAACGACAAACAAGACGTTTTTTCAACGTGCGCAAGTCCTAAGTTCAATACTCCTGTCCTAAATATCTTTAAAAAAGAAACTACGTGATTGCAACTGATTAAATTTTGTAAAAGCTGCCGGTTCACCATCTACTATCTGGGGCTCGGTTTATAAAGATACAAGGTATAATTTTACAGGTCTAAACTGGCAACACTGCTCAAATAGCGGGTCGTCATTGGTCGAGGTTGTGTCAAATGGAAACTTGTAACCTGTAAATTGTAATTTGTAGCTCTATAAAACAGGCCCCAGATAGTTAACCGGCTTAATCTAAACAAAGGTATCATACGGGTTGATGCCAAAACGAAAGAACATCCAACACAATGGAAACGTTCAATTTTGAATGCTATTAATTTTGAAAGGACCATAAAACACGAGGTGCGGGGACAAGTGGCAACATTCATTCAAATGGGATGGTGTGATAGATACCTGCGTTAACTCGCCGAATAAGTAAATACATAGGGATATTTTCCGATTCCTTAACGTCCGACTGACTCAATATTCCCATTTTTATTGCAAACCAGAGACATCTGAATTAAAAATTCATAACCAAAGAAAAGAATTCTAATTAGTGCTCGTGCTACTTAAATTAATGTAATTCATGCAGTGTACCGGGGTAGTGGAAGCAATTTTACGCAGTAATAAGATCTCTTTCAAATGGTAACCATTACAATTTGGAGTGGTAGCGAAGTGACAGAAGAGTTCTAGATTGACTCACTATTGTCGCGACGCTAGAGCCTGATTAATCTGTCACAGTGACCGATGCCCAGGAAATCGCGTCTGGATGGGATTTGTGAGATCTTATTCGAGCGTCTGGTGAATGGATTATTGAAAAGACGTACTTGGAAGTTTAGTAGGCGAGGGGTCAGCGAGCGCGGGCCGGCTCGAGAGCTCCGAGGTCTCGGCGAGCACTGCACAGAAACAACACCAGGTTAGCTCGACCTCCCATTCGACACCGGTCAAAAACTTAACAGTACATTATTGCCTTGCCCGACGATGTGGTCGGCAGCCCGAGCCTTGGTGAGGCCTGCTAAATCTGAGTCCAATCTCCGTTTTCCCCTGGCATTTTATTGTGCGTGAAACTCCCAATACTCTTAGTTATCAAAAAAAAGATTATCTCTAAATTTGTCGAAAGGTTTTACAAACACTTACATTTATGTATTTGTATCATTTCCTCGCATTGTTTGAGAAAAGAATCATACCTATGTGCCTCGGCGTTAACGGGGATTGACTGACTAGGATTTTATTAGGCCTCGCCAAGGCTCGGCCCGCCAACCACTTTGTCAGGCAATTCCCTATATACTTTCCGGGCCCAGGCAATAATGTACTATTTTAGCGCTACTGTGGCGTTTCTATGCACAGTGAGGGAAAACTAGAACGACGAAAAATTGTTACAAAACAGACCGCAAGACTTATAGTAAGTAAATGTTTTATAAATGCTACCTAATTAGGGATGTAGAGATGTCTTGTTTTGTTAGAACATGCCCGGCGGGAAACGTTGAACATGATTCGTATTTCTATAGTTGTTGCGGTTAAATTGGTCCTTCGGGCGCACACTACGGATGATCAATGGAGAGCTTCATTAATTCAAACGAGGATGTCGGTTCAGATGGTCCGCTCTTACAACAATCTACAGGGTGTACCAATTGGCAAAATAATTACGAAAATAATTGCAAAAGGAATCGTGAGACTCGTGTCGTTTTTATGTCACTGCTGTTAGCAAATACTTACCAATTTATTTTGTTTTATTTGCCCAGAGTGGTAAAACTTACTTGCACATATTTAAAGTAAGAACGTTAATTGGAATCGGGGTTTAAAGTGAGGGGTCAAAATCTAATAGTAGAATTACCTTAAACAAGCTTTGGTTGCATTAAGAAACATAACTTCACGTAGTTATTGGGGGTGTGATCATTTATGTGTAAAAAGAAACGTTATAGTTACTTTTTAAAATTCAGAGTAACCCGAAAAAGTATTCTAAAAATAAATCGGAAATCGCCGTATTGAATAACATACCTAGGCCTAGGAAGACGCCTATGTCCAGCAGTGGACGAAGGTGGGCTGATGATGATGTTGATGAATAACATACGAAGTGACCATTATAATACAACCAGCTACATCAATCAATACACCCTTGTATGAATTAACTACACTTTAATAGCCAATCTATGCCCACAAAGTTGTTAAAATATCCCAAAAACTATTCGAGCATGTTCAATATTTACAACAAGGCCGGACCCAAGTTCGGGTATAAATTCACATGCCTATCCCGCGAAGCGCCCCGGCGGAGTTTAAACTGACAACATTTTATAAATAACCGAGTGAACTTGGACGGGAGTTCGCGAGTTTCGGAATAGCGCCCGAGATGGTTCAGGTGGTCGCTTTGTTTAAATGAGATTAAATAAAGGCTTACTATTTTATAAAAGTAGATTTTATTGCAATTTTATTTTCCGGGATACCAAATTAGGGTGGGAGCATAAGCTTCCGGATTTTGTGCATTAGAGTTGTCTTCTCTTCTTTTCGTAAAAACGTTATCTCTATAATGAACAGTAGTTATCAAATTTTGTTTAACGGTTGCGGTGATTTGCAGACATAAATACGAATTGCAATACAGGGTGTAATAATTAATAGCCTGGCCACGGCAAAAGGGTGCAGCGAAAACAAATAAATGCATAGAGATAAATGAAGGCGATTTCCATGCATTCGTTTTCACCTCCCACCTCTTATTGCGCCATGTTGTGGTTAGTGGTCCCGAGATTGATTTCCGGTATAGGCAAATGTTCGTGTGATCAGCGCGAGTATTTTTTTGGTATTTTGGATGTTTTGAAATGTATTGAACCATGTACTTCTCTATATAAGTATTTTTTTGTTGCCTCTATTAGCCAAGTTGCAAGCCAAGAGCTTAGTTTGGGAGTAGGTCGCATCACGTGAGATTTTTCGTTAATATTTATATTTCTTTATTTAATTTGATTAGAGAAGATGAAGTAAAAAAAACAAGTTTCAATTTAAGTTTACTTCAGCTTTAAGGTGACAACCCTCGGAGGGTTAGAGATGGGATGAGAGATACCAAGTGTCAAAGTGTAGCCCCCGATGCCTGGAGAAGACGGCCGGAGGGAACTAGTGACAATTACTGCTAAACTTCTGATGTATCTAGTTCCTCACCATTCCCATCTTAAAGTTTCAAACAACAAGCTTTTCCTCGTGATTCGGTTTATTTATAATAAATTTCTCTTTATAAAACAACTCGATCTAAAACTTAAGTTGTATAGGTACAGGGTGTTGGTCATTTGGTACATTTAATTAGACGAGCATCGTTTTTGTTTTTTTATGGCAATGGCCAACTGATGGTCAGCGGGATCTGAGGCCCGTAGACATTTACATTGTCACGACTACAGTCTCAAGACTGCAATCCTGAGACTGCAAATTCGTAATTAACCCTAAGCATTAAAATGGAACCACTAGCATAGAAACCTATGCTCGTAATTTATTTGTCTTATCCCCGGCATCAGCATATCTACAACAACGCGAACACGGCTTGGAGGTAGGTTAACAGATGATATGGTAGTATCGATCCGGATGAACCCCGAATTGTAGAAAAAAGGTCATGTAGTGACTTTTCTACTATGTCCACCCTAAAAATAATGTACTAATAAATAACCAATCACCCTGTTTAATGTACCGAAACTAGATTATTATCATCACCTCTTTTTATGAGGCTCGTAAGTTTTTACAGCCGTCCCAGAAAATACAAATGTACACCAGAGTCCTATCCTCTACTAGTATTATAACAAATAAATACCATGTTTAAATATTTATTTTATACGATTACATAGAAGCTGCTCCAGTTAGCGGGCCGCTTCTCGAACGCCGCCGTCCGGTACAGGGAGTTTATTTCCGCTCCGGAGTTAGCGACCGACGCTAAACGAAATCTACAGTTTGATATTATGTTCCTTCTTATTCAGTAGAACATAATAAATTCGGTTTGGCGATAGAAAATATGATTGTATTTATTGGTTTTGATCTATGTTTGTACGGCTGGGAATACAAAATGCGGGTTTGTTTTTGTAAAGCTATCTGAGGAGTACAGAAGGAATATAAAGAATTGGTTACAATTAATTATTTTAGTAAAATGTTATGATATATTAATACGAGAGATAGAAATATTGTTCAAAACGTGTTCTTACCAAGGTGTCATGGACAATAAACGTGATAGGTGTAAGAAATGTATTTACTAAACATGTCTTTGGGCTCCAATGTAAATTGGGTTTGGTATGAACTAAATTTTTAGTTAATATTGTGTTAAAACTGGACCCTAAAACAAATGCTGCTGCAAATTTACCGCGCTGAAGATGAAGTTCCGCGCAGCGCTTCCTGCCGCCGCAACTTGCTCACATCCTGTATACATACAGCTGCCGATGATAAAACACTCTATACTGTGAATAAATGAGTCCGTACTAAGACGAGAGCGGAGACTTTTGAATATTAAGAACAGTGTGATAGCTCTTAAAACGTCTTTTGGGTTTGCAATGCTCTTATGTGAGTCTAACCGACTATACCCGAACCCGACAGATTTTTAAAGACCTCTTGTATAAGTATTTGAATAAACTACCATAATAGCTCTTAGCGCGATAAAGACAACTGCAGCTCCGACTAAATATAAAAACGGAGCTAAAGTAAAATATATTTCGTGAGCTAAATAAGAAAGACTTGCAGGTACTTTAGTTATTATGTTTTGCTTTATACATTACTTGTTGTCAAAGTAAATAAGGCTTCTGTCAAAAGCTGTCTTAATAGACAATTTTGAGCATTTTCGGGGTTGTAATGCTAACAAAAAAAGAACATAGGGCACACAAGTAGGTACTCTGTGTGTAACTTCTCATTAAGAAAAAGAGCTGTTGTTCTAATTGTACAGATAATTTCATTAAAAAAAAAAAACAAATGACGAGCGTCGTTTACAAGTTTTTAAATTAAATAAAAAAACTATAGGAATACAAAAAAAATATCTCTTCGCTTAAAGGTGCAATGTTTTTTGTTATGAAAGTAGTGTTTCAAAACTCTATTCTTACTCTAATTACCTGAGCAGACTTTCTAATTGAATCCACGATTGTTTCTAACAAAAGAAATCTCTCCGCTCAATCCGGCACAAGCGACTCGGCAATAATTAATAACCGTTCGGATAAGTTTCATTCCGGCTTAAATAATAGAAAAGGTAATTCATCATGACTTAGAAAATTTATTGGTGTCTTAGGAAAATGGGTCTAATCGCGACGGGACACGGTTCATGTAATTGGGGTCAATTAGGGTTTCTAGGACAATTGGGTCAAGTTAGTTTGGGAGTTTGTTGGTCAGTGTTTTGATATCGATATGTGTACAGGCTCGTTAGTCGATGTAGACGGTGTTGAACTTGACACTTCAATATGATCACTACACACTCATATGCGACCGATTCTCGTCGTCAAAATTAAGTGTAAATTGAGTCGTTCTTTGCCTGTAAAATCAATTTCAAATATCAATATCAATATCTGCTCATTTGCAACAGAACTAACAATCAAATAAAATAGATATTCGCATCTTTTATATTTACGTAAAACATTTTTAAGTATTAGGTACCTACGCATTTTACACAAGCTGTATATTTTTATTCAACAACGATCCGTAAAATTTAATGTTTAAAGTTCTCTATTACCTTGGTAAATGAGTGCTCAAAAGGGGGTGTGGATGGAATGGCCGAAAGCAGAAAGTTTTCGGAACTTTATTTGGGCTAATTAGGAGATAAACATACTAAAAGTCCCCTCCCCTCGGAGGTGAGCCCTAATTTATCCAAAAATGATATATTGCATGCCCTAATATGTATAGTTTTAGACAATTATTTTCTCAATTAAGCGCGGCAGCGTCGAACTTCCTCCCCCTCCCCCACTAAATGCGCAGTGGCTCTCGATGGCTCCTGATCTGAATTTACTCAAGACCAGCTAAGAGTCAACTGTGCCAAGTTTCAGCGCATAGTTCCAAGTGCAAGGTGTCGTGCAGTAATACCCTAGCAAAAACACTTTTTTGAAAATCGACCGTTTTTCGGAGCTCATATCTAGACAACGATTGAAAATAGATGAAAAATGTATAGGATCAAAATTGTAGAGAATTTTATCAGCTTTAATAATGCAGCACAACAACATTTCCTATGACGCATCGTTTTCAAGATGTAAACAAAAAACAAAAAAACGGGACCTTCTTTGTGCCCCCCTCCCCCCGCCCTAGGGCTCACCTCCGAGGGGTGGGGACTTTTAGTATGTTTATCCGAAGTCTCTTATCTACAATCTTTCGTTGCCTGGACTATATGTAAATTCTTCTGTGTATGTCTAGTCTAGTCTAGGTGTAGTTTTCAAATAGCAAGTGGCTTGCAAGACACAACAACCCGGGTCTGTACTTCTATTACTTGCTCTTAATAAGAGCGTATGAGAGCGAGTGAGAGAGAAGTATAAACCCGAAGCACCAGCCTTATAAGAGCTATCGCACTGTAACTAAGTATAGCTTAAATATTTTATTTATGATAAACCAATATTCCCACTTTTCCCATTTCATTAGTATTTTTCCCAACGAGAAGGTAAGAGAAGCCTCTGCAAGTCCCTCGGCGCTACGCTCGGATTACGCCGTAGCGCCGTAGCGCCGTAGCGCTGTTGCCGTAGAAGCGTAGCCATTGATGATAGACACAGCTTTTAAAGTTGGCTTATAAAGCTTGTGGCCATTAATCAGTATTGTCAGTGCTGCTGTCAACGGAGTAGTTGTTACTTAACTATACCAGGGGCTCTATTTTTTTTTTATTTACTTGATAGTTGATAGTAATGGCAGCCGAGTTAAAAACAATACGTATCAGACGAAGTAGAAATCAATGATATCAATTCAAACCATTCTCCCAATTAAATATACATATATATGTATTAGTGATAAAGTGGTTTGAATGATATATATAGATAAAAAGTAACAGTTCGAGCTCGGCGTACTGTGCTTCGGTCGGCTTATACAGCGTGTGCCCATTAATCAGCATTGCCTGCGATTCTACCAAGGGAACAGTAAATACATAACGTTACGAACGATTTAGCAAGATAATAACATCGACAACATTTGAAGTAGCAGTTCGCCCCAATATAGACCTAGCGGTTTCCCCCTCCCTGACTTCGTTACCTCCCGGCCTAAAGAATGTTTTCAACTACTTTTCTATCAAATTTCATAAAGATCAGATCAACAACACCCAAGTTATCGTCGAACAAACATACGAATGCCGGCTCACTCGCTTCGCTCGGCGGATGATTTTGGGAAAAAGTTGTATATTTTTGGGGTTCCATACCTACTAAATACTGAAAAACAAAACTCTTATAAGATGACTTTCCGTCCGTCTGTTAATTTAAAAAAAAAAACTTTTTACAAATTGTTAAAAAATATATTTTTACATTTGATAATTGTTCACCATACTCAGTGTTGTAAGCGTTCGGCATGTCTGGTAATAAAGGGTGTTTACAAGCGGCACCACCGGCCGGAAGGCCATCTCGATAGTGCCCGGATATTGGAGTGGCAGCCAGTTGTAATTGCCCAGATTGCGCCTATCTCCGATACATGGCCACCATGTGCTGCCCTATCTGCTTCGATAGCCATTAGTCATCTTGCTAATGAGGAAGATATGGTTTCGAAATGTTTGTCATTATCATTATACAACGATAGTTTAAAGATTATTAAGCGACATTAATAAAGCATGAAGAGGTAGATGAATGTAGAGGAAGCAACAGCTGTATGTTTAGACCGGGGCACCTGGCGCTCCATAGTCTCTGGCTACCCCATCGGGAGACAGGCGCGAAGGTATGTATGTATGTAAGCCACATTTAATGTGACGTAGATTATATTCTAATTTTGCTATTTTTGCTCCTAAACGATGCAATAAATTTTCATCAAATCTAGTTACCCCAGTTAAACTAACTTTCTTTTGAAAACCATGCACAAATCGTGATCGTGAGCTACGAAGCCTCAGGCAGTCACACATATACGTTAAACTTATAACACCTGTCTGATTCTGAAGATGTTTTAATAAAAAACAAAACAGCATTTTTAATACGCCTGTTACACTATGCTCCTCGCGCTGCTCATCGCTCAGCTCCTCGCGCTGCCGCTATGTAGCCCTTGCTCCCCATACACTGCTCTACTCGCGCAATTATTCGCGACGCTTCACACTAGGTCGAAGGACCAAAAACTGAAAAAACAGGGAGCGGCGGGCGTGACGAGAAGCATGATGACACTACGCCTCTGCTTCCTTTCCTCGCCACTCGACTAGTGTGTGGCAGGGGTATAACTAATCCTCAATACAACCATAAGTACTTAACCACAATATAGGTGAAAAACTTAAGAAAGTCACCTGTTGTATGTAGTTGTGTACAGTTTGCAAAAAAACGCATAAGCATAAATTATGTAAATATTTAATATGAGTTGTACATATTAATAACATACTGTACATTTTTTATCTCAATCACTCGCCATTTCGTCATCCTCATTTTCAGCAGTGGACTGTACAGAAACAATGTCACTGTCATTATCTTCCGATTAAACACTTATAATGAAACTCTCCGATATTGCATCCATTTGTGATTCTTGACATTGATACTTTTGCTCTTCCTTCATTGTATGAAAGCATACATTTTTCCATTCTTCCTGAGTTATTCTACTAATTTTTTGTTTTGCTAAATTTTTAATGGAGTCCATATTCATTGAAACGTTTTTTTTGGCCACAAATCCTTTGACTATTCCCCAAATGTTTTCAATTGGATTGAATTGGGGATGATATGGTGGTAAGCGAAGTGCCGTATGTCCGTGTTGACTTAAAATTGTATCAATTTTGTATTTCACGAATCTTTGCTTATTTTTGAGTACAAGATCGTATAGTTGTGTCTTATACATAGTAGGGGAATGGTCAATATTTCGCTGAGAGAGCCAATCCATCATGACTTGCTTTCGCAAGTTCGAATTCGGTGCCGGATTTTGAAGCGAATTATGGTAACATGCATTATCCAAAACGACAACACTGTTTGGTTTTAGATTTGGTATTAATTGAGTTTTAATCCATTTGGAATAATTGTCGAAATTCATGTTATCATGATAGTCACCGGTTTTTTTATGGGCTTCATATATTAATAATGCGTTAGGAACGAATCCCTCCATTCCGCCTGCATGGACTATTACGAGACGTTTACCCTTTGAAACTGTTAGTACTTCCATCAGACCATGATTTTTGTGTAGAGACTGTGTGTGTCAATGTATGTCTCGTCAGTGAATACGATCGGCCGCCCTTGTGCACGGTATTGGTTAATTTTGCACAGAAAATTTATACGTAAATAGCGAATTTCATGTTTTTCCATCAGGAGTCTCCTGTTGTCTTCAGTTTTCTGCCATTTGAACCCCAATAAAGACACGTGTTTCCTTAATGTAGTAATACTACCTCGATCATCAATATCATCTTTTAGTTTTTCAAGGACCAGTTTTAACGTGGGTGTCTCTTTATTGGTGATATGAAAGTTATAAATTGTTCTCCTTATCACTTCTCGATCAAATTCGTCAACAGTAATGCGTGATTTTCGGTTAGATTTCTTTATGGGTGTTTTAAATTTTTGATTTAAATGCATACTTTCAAATTCTTTTAATGTGTTGAGAACCAGTTTTTTCGGTACACCAGATATTTTAATGACGAATTGTTTTGGTGTTGATAAACAATTTATGTCTTTATCGCAAACCTCTTGGAAATGTTTGTACATATTACACAGAACTCTTTTTGTTTGAACATGCAGTGGTCGTCCACTACCAATTTCAGGAAATGGTGCCATATTAATTTGCCAAGCTGAATTCTAAATCGATGTTTTACAATTTGCAATGTTTATTCATGAACGACGCAAAAACTACAAAGACAATTACTTGATATTGACAACTATTTATATCTTATTGTGACAATAGAATCATAAGTGGACAGGAATAATCAAACTTGAAAGATAAGCAAATAATGAGTTTGCAAACCATACGATATATTACAAATTTCAAAAATAGAATGTCTATTCGCACATATTACTCACACATACAACAGGTGACTTTCTTAAGTTTTTCACCTATAGCCAGTATTACATCAGGGCTAAATCATGCAATGAAATCTACATCTCACCGCAAACGACGTTACGGCGACGCAGAACATCTAAAATTACTCCAGAAATTGAATAAGCTAATCTGGGAGCGCTGTCACTGACGAGTTAGCACCACCCGATTTGCGGAGCTAATTAGTTCAAGTGAGTTATAAACGGTCGGATGCACTTATGTATTGTTCTTTGGATAATAATGCTACTGCACTGAAGTTGAAAGGACAATTGGTAATATTTAAGATAAGATAGCACACCTTTGACCTTTTCTTCAGATTTGGAAATAGTTATTTGTTATACAAGGGGGGAAAGTTGTATTTTACCTGCGAGTGTTCATTTGAAACACGAGCTAGCGAAAGGATTCTATGATTGTCAAAAATAGAATCCTGAGCGTAGCGCGTGTTTCAACAAACGAGACGTAAAATAACTTTTCACCCGTGTATAACACAAAACTTTTCACCTCACTACAGCGAGGAAAATAAGAAAAAAGGTTTGTACTATCAATTATAAAGACAATAAGCTCAATTCCGCATTTTGCACGGTTTCCTGTAATTTCACAGGTGTTAAAACGTCTTCGTCACTCGAATCACTCATTTTTAATAACAAAACAAACTAGAAAAACATGCGAATATTTAACGTTGCGGCTTAATTGAAAAGTTTTTTTTTATTATTTCGGATGCGTTTTGTTCGCACATCTACTTACTTGGACTGTCAGAACATTTTATCCGTTTTTACAACAAGAATGAAGGTTAATGTTGAATGCTGATATTTATGAATTAAAATAAAGTTAAAAGACTGTATTTAGTGTTTTTTACTCGATGCAATTCATTAATTGTGATGTTAAAAATTCAGCACTTTTAACGTTTTACGTTTTGTTAGCTATCAAATATCACTTAAGCTGCCTTCAAATGCCAAAACTCTTTCTTCACATGTGGATAAAAAGCGATTTTCTCAATAGATATTAAACAACCAAAAAGGGCTTTCCGAGCTAGTGAGATGAAAAACAAATTGCACGTTGGTTAGGATCATCATTCTTAACAAGAAAAAATGGTACTCCCAATATGTCCCCAAAAATATGTTTGGGATTGTTCCGTTTTGTTATCAAAATACATACTGTCTGTGAGCACTTAGAAGCTGCTTCGGGTTTGTACTTCTCTTTCAATCGCGCTCAATAAGAGCGTATGAGATTGAGTGAAAGACATAAACAAACCCGAAGGATCTCCTAAGAGGTATCGCACTGTAGATACATTACAATCAAACGAGATGACGGGACGATTTGCGAAAAAACGGAAACCTTCGCCCTGCGGACAACACACACACGCTTAAAAATGTTTATAAATATATACCGCTAAACAGCAGTGTTCGTATTGTTGTGTTCCGGTTTGGGGATAAAACAACCGGTGAAATGACGCATTCCATCTTAGTCCTCAGGGTTGGCAACTCATTTGCAGTCTCGTGAATGCGAATGTCTATGGGCCACAGTTTCCACTTAACTTCAGGTGGCCTGTGTGCTCGTTTGCTTTTTCTATGCCATAAAAAAAACCTGCTTGTGTATGCGTGATCTTAATTGTTTGATGTTGTATAGATGCAAAAATGTATTTTTATTTGTCTATTAATCTTTTTATCGACATTTCGAAAAGGCAAATAGAAACAACCGGGGACCACAGAGCTTATTTAGTTTTAATTTAATAGTATTTTGCTTAGTTATAATCAGGTTTATTTTTGGTTCAATTTGTTTTTTAATTTGCCATAGCCTTAGTGTACATTTTTAATTTTTGCTTTGCAAAAATTGTATGACATAATGATAAAATATTGTCGTTAAACCGGTAACCTATCGCAAACTCGATTTTTTTTTGACCGAAATCGTTTCGTTTTTTAACGTTTCTCCGATGCCACGATTCGTATTTTTTTTATTTTACCACGACATTAAGTAAACAATTTGCGAATTTTTGTTCGCATATCTTTAGTCCGAGCAACTTTTCGCCTTGTAGTCACTTGCCCTATGTATTGTTACGTATTTTATTTCAAAGCCTATTTTTCATTACACCAGTGCTACAACTAGCCTATGGATCGTTTCGTATTTTGTTTCATAAGCCATTTTTCACTTCATCAATGCTACATACTCGTAATTATAGTTTTCGCTACGTTACGTCAAATATTCATTTCAGGCCAGAAAATCTTGCTTGTAATTTATTACTATCCACAAAATGCAACGAGCAACACGAATTAGGGCAGAACCGATTCGGATAGGTTAGGTTAGAAAGCATTGGCCTTCGAGGTTTTTTTGTTTTTCTGCCTAGAATAATCTTGCTTGTAATTAATTTATCCTGAAAATGCAACGATCAAGACGAATCAGGGTAGAATCGACTCGGATAGGTTAGCATAGTCGATTTAAAAATAGGTAAACTATTAATAAACCGAGACGTTACATTGGGCAAATGATACTAAGGTAAAATCAGAAATGGGAAATAGACTGTTTGTACGCCGAAACCAGTAATAAGGAATAGATAATTTGTCAAATCGGTAAAAAACCAAAACAAGTAATGCCCAAATGAAAATATTCGAAGTGATCTTTCGGGCAAACGTAAAAAAACCATAGTTGTCGAATAATATTTATCGAACCAAAATTCGGTCAAACATTTTTCGGAGTTCAGATAGGTAACCATAATAATAATTAAACATATAATAATGGTCACTCGTATTATTTTATGTAATCGGCGTATCATAAAATTCCGTAAACCAAATGAACTTACTAATTGAAACATGGTCATGTTAATACCTATCTGAACTCCGAAAAATGTTTGACCGAATTTTTGTTCGATAAATATTATTCGACAACTATGGTTTGGGTTTTTTTTTACGGAATTTTATGATACGCAGGTTACATAAAATAATACGAGTGACCATTATTAGATATTTAATTGTTGTTCTTTTTTAAAAAAACTTGTATTCGTTGATTATTAGTATTTACGTTTGACCATCTCAATGTAATTTCGTATTTTTTGACATGCGATGCAATTTATATTGTAATATTACATTGATAAATAAATGTAACTAAACTAAACTAAACTATGTTTCCTAAATAACGTCTTCTTACCAAACCCTGGTGGGCCCGATGCATGGCACTGAAGTGAATAAATTGTATACAGTTTCTAAATTATCGACGACACAATATAAACTGCTAGGGTGCGTGGGTTGGCGTTATGGCCGCGGATCCCTTTCACGGTTCATGTCAGCAGCGGGTTATTAATCGCCGCGGGGCTCGATGCGTCCAGGGGTTACCATGACATACTAGAGCAGTTCAGTTCATGTTGAGAGAAAGGGACAGGGCTATATAACTGCTATAGCTCTGTCCCTTTTCCTCAACGTAAACTGAACTGCTTTAATTTGTCATTTTAACCCCCCTGCACTCTGAACTAAGAGCATTCTCAGCCCAGTACCAAAAGCTATACATTATAGTACCTTGTCGGTGTAAGGTATTAAAGTGAGACTAGTTTGAATTTGATATATTAATAGATGCGACAGGTACTAAAATGTAAGGCAAAAGAAGGAAAAAAAGGGAAGCAGTGGAGGACAGTAGAGCGACGGGCGTGATTCTAAATGTCTTTATTCGTATGTTTTTTTATACATAAGACAGACGAGCGATTAACCTACATCTCTCAACTGTGGTATGAAGTTGGCTGGTTTAGCAGCCTGTGTGCTCATGCGCACAATATTGACCTTGACGCTAACTTTGGCAAAACAGGACCACGCTGTTTTGTCACCTCGGTCTTAGTTTTAAGTTTTATATTGTTACTCGTATGTATGTTAGTCTATAAGGCATTTGTAATTATGAGCCTCGTTGCTGGAAATAAAAAAATCTTATTCTTATTCTTTCTTATTATAGAAGCACAGCAAGGTCTTGAGTCTATGAAATTCACTACTAATCAACTCGGTCCAACAATTCGCAGTAAAAAAGTTTGCTTCATTATATGTTGGTACGACTTTACCACCCTAAATGTTATCAATTATCTTCAAAATCTAAACCTCAATCTAACAAGCTTATTTTTATTGAAAATAAATTGACTCAATAAAACCACCTCTGATAATTTTCAGACGAACTCAAGGACGATGAAAATTCAAGCAGGAAATTAAACTTTTAATCAGAATTCCGAATTACTCAACTAAATCAGACGATTTACATTACGGCGGCGCCGCGGTGTAACTCGCTTTAAAATTATATCAATTTCATTCCACCGCCGATGAATTTAATTTTTGAATCGCCAGCAAAATTCTAAAGGTAAGTAAATGTTAGAAGTCGACGGGTCGTCTTTAATGGTTTAATCTTTATCCGGACCCATTCATCCGGGATAATTTCGGGTCGAAAGATCACCATTATCCCTCCTGATTTTTCCACAAAGGACCGCCGAAAAGTTTAACAAGATTAAATTTAACCCGGGAATGCTTTGCTCTGAGAGCTCAGCTTTTTCAGCTTTGTGATGTGTGTAAATTTTTACACGCATTTTTCAGAAAGGAATTCGCTACGTGTATTTACGGTCAAAAGAGCCTCCTTACTGAGTAGTTTCCTGAGAGCCTCAAATTTTGGTGTAGCATCACGGTTTCAAAAATAATGTAAGTTCTTAATAGAAAATTATCAAGATCTTGTAATCGATATGTTTTATTTAATTAAATACTAGATATGCATTTTTAATACCAAAACAGTTCCCACAAAAATAATTGAAACTGTGAAAAAATAAAACAATGAAACTTAATTCTTTCGATCAACAGAACATTTTTTAATTAAGAACTGATCGTTATTCTTATTCACATTTTGCTTTTCATGATCACTTTATATGGAGTGATTCGACAATTCTAGAATCACTCCATATAAAGACACCCTGTGTGTTAAAAGTTTCAAAGTTAGAGATCAATGAATAATGAATAGGTACCTATCCTAGTTAAGCTGCAACTAGACGATAAGTCGAAGCTTATTTCTATTATCCGCGCTCGCCACCGAGGGTTTAACTAAGACCACTTTTAGCCAGCTTTTATCATAAACATAGATCTCTAAAGCTTTAAGTAGCTCTTAAGCTCGCCTTTTTTTTAAGTCGCGGCAAGCTGTACGTAAGTACACTCAGCCGTCGCTAAGTGGGAGCACAGTTGCACCTACTTATTTTAAATGTTCCTAATCACCGTCTTTCTTCAGCAATGGATAAGACGGTACCTTTGTTGAAAACTGCTGAAAACTTTGTGTCGTTATTCACCAAGACTTGACCCCTAATCTCCTTTAAGGGGTATTATGCAACAAAGTATGTCCGTGACACAGAAACCCCCTGAGAAGAGATCAGAGTTTAATTACTAAAGGCATGAACCAGACTTTATTACCTTTGTAATTTATCCATATTCCAATGACCATGTTAAATTTTATATTAATAATTCGTACGTTAAATTATTTATCTATCTAAATATCATAAACCTCCGTGCTGCGTTCAAGAACCGCACATTATGACCACCATAAAAATAGACAGTTTTGCTAGAACCAATTTCTTATCTGTAAAAAGGTTATTATTGCTAAATATTTGCTATAAATATTTGCTAAATATTATCATCGATTTCGATAATATTATTTCATTCAAATTTCGAACATCTCTGAAAAACAAAGAAATTTGATATGACCTCTATTCTAATATCAGTCGAGATGACGTTTAATTCGAAATGAATTTTCAATTTGCATACGAATTTGACAAATGTCGCACGTAAGTAAGATATCGAACGATATGATAGTTGGAGCCGACTCTAGTTTGTCTCTGAATTTAAAAAAACTATGACAGCTGCCAGAAAACTTTTCATTTTCAGTTTACTGACATGGAGTGTTGTCTGATCAGTAGTTAAACTAACTAATTGTTAAAATTCGAAAAAGGAATGGAAAATTTGACACATTTCCTTGAGATTTTAACCATTAGTAACGTTTTTGACCATTTGTTAGTTTAACTACCGATCAAATAACAGGCCATTAGTGGCCCTGAACAACGCCGCGATGCCGGTCATAATATGCGGCTCCTAAATGCATCATGGAGGCTTATGATATGTGGGTAGATAAAGTAGTGTATGTAACTGTACATAATTAGGCATTAAAACACTTGTGTGATGTTATTATGAAACTCGCCTTCAGCTCGTTCCATAAACCCGCACTCGTGTATAGTGCCCTTCATATATAAACTTATATTCAAATGCAAAGGGTTTCATTCAGTTGAACAGAAAGTTTTGGAGCTGGTTATTATATCCTTTCTCAACAGAGTGATTAGAGAAGAGATTGACAACATTTTATTTATAATGTAACACAATTTTTCTACTAAATTAACCTCTATTGTTTTTATTTATCCTTATGTTTTTTGGTAAAAATCTGACATGTAAATGGTGTAAACTTGAGCATTTAATAAGCAAAAACTAACCTCAAGGTAAAGAACGAATATTACTTACTATACGGGCTTGCTTGGTTTTATATTGTAGGTAGGTACGCCCCGGATCACAATAGCACTTACATTCTGGCCGCTCTGCATTTAGCAGAGAATCAAGATAATTACGTTTTTTTCTTAAGCCGCTAACGGTTTTAGATCCTGTCATAATGAAAGATACGAAAAATATACGTGTGCTTCCAAGTTTGATATGGGTAATGTGAGGTGACTCAGCGCCTCTATTCTTGGCGGAAAAATCCAAATCGTATTTGGCCTGCTCAGGTATTGTTTTTAACTCGGCCGCCATTACTGTCAAGTAAATAAGAGCTATCAAAACGTTGACGATACGATAACAAGTCAAAAACGATATGGTTTTTACCGTGTTGAGTAGAGGCCCTGCGCCTCTATTCTAGGCAATAAAAACAATATCGTATTTGACCTGTTACGGAATCGTTTTTCACTCGGCCGCCATTAGTGTCAAGTAAATAAGAGCTATCAAAACGTTAACAAAACGATAGATAACAGATCAAACACGATATGGTTTTCCCGTGTTGAATAGATGCCCTGCGCCTCTATTCAACACAGTAAAAACAATATCGCATTTGATCTGTTATCGTATTGTCAACGTTTTGATAGCTCTTATTTCCTTGATAGTAATGGCGGCTGACGTCATAACAATACCATAACAGGCAAACTACGATATCGTTTTTACCGCCTAGAATAGAGGCGCTGGATTGTTGTTACTTCAGGAATATCGTATATTATAAAGGGTGTGTTTTCTTAAACACAACTTTTGATGAAAAGTGGCATCTAAATAAATGAATATGAAGGCACAAACTTACAAAAAAATACCTATTTCTAAATTTCTGATGCATCTTGAGATAAGCATTACATCCGAGATCGGTAAATTAATAATGTTCTAAGAACTGTCCGAATATTGCGTTCTTACAATAAACTGCATAACCTTACTCAATTTATTAACGAACCTATTAATCTTATTAATTTGATTAACGGCATACCCAAATACAAACGCCGACCTTAAGTCAAGATTCCTCGCCCTAGGCACGAGATCTCATTTTAGATCCACAATTAAACCTTAATCGGTGCCATTTAATCCAGGAGTGGGATTATTAAGCGAATATCGATGACAGCAATTTGCCGACGAGCTAAAATGTAGGTCAACTAAAATGGTAGTAATTGACACTGAATATTCATATTATTGTCCGTGGCATTTTGACAGGGCCGAATGCATAAATAAGTGGCCAAATCACGGTTCCGTTGTGATAACCTCGTTTGAAGCTGTTTTTAGTTTCAATTTTACCTTTTATCCGACTGACTCTATAGCTCATGCCTGGTTGCACCAAAGTTTATTGAATTCAATGGCAACTTAAGCCGCGTGCCTTCGGAAATTAAGAAAGTGATAGAAGGTGCCCTAATGGGACATCAGTGTTAATGAACAAAATTTTTGTGCTACTGGGACTCAGTCATAAGAATAAACAATAACTACTTACACGTCGAAGCGAATCTCCTTTACCAAGGCCCCAAATGCCGCTCTTCAAATACCTACTTCTCCCTTTACCCCGCTACGCCCCTCTGTCTTCCGCGCCCAAAGTTAGGAGTGTCACTTGCAAAATATTTTAATCGGTTTATGGATGTGTTATACAAGCTTAGTCACGAAATGTTATTTATGTTTTTCTTCAACGTGGAAACATTGTTTCAAAATGTGTTTTTTACATTTACGTTAAATTAGGTAATAATCGTTTTTGATGATATTAAGATTATCTCCAGAAAATTACATGGCTTATGTAGCTACAACCTTTTAAGCTCGATAAGTTTTAAAGTCTGGGATCCGGAGTTACCTTTTACGTTCCTTTCCGGACCATTACTATAATATTATTTAATAGGTACGTTTAAAAAATCAAATCGCGACATGCGCGGTGAAACACATACAAATACAACGACCGCGCCGCGCCGCGCTGCACGGCCTAAAGCCCATCACAAACGGAGCTATAATATATATTAATATACCGGAATATACTATATAACATTATAGCAAAGAACCACACATTACTAAGATATGAAAATATATATCCATCCCATTCATTATAGTGGCGAGGGAAAGAGATAAATATATCTTATAGAAAGGTCTATTAAGGTATCTTAAGATACCTTGCTATAATATACATATATTATAGCTGCGTGTGTGGAATCTGTCTACTAGTACGGAAATATATCGTAAGATGCATTGCTATATGTATATTTTGGCATATTAATATTCCGTGTGTGACGCCCCTGACTGACTAGACACCTCAGGTGTCGCCAGGCGGTAGGTATCTAACGCGCCGAGCGCGCGTCGGGAGCCGGGAGTTTCGCTTCTACGTGTAGTTATTGTTTTTTCTTATGACTCAGTCAATAGTGCGCGTGCCGGGTCTCCGATTCGAATTGCTATCGACGCAAACTTGCCTAATAGAGGTAGGTGCATATAATCTAGATGTTTACAACTTTATGTATCTACTCACCTAAAATATGTCGAGTAATTTATATCATTTGTTCATGTTGTGCCATCACTAGCAGCAGTTTACAATGCAAAGTGACATAAATTTTAATTTGTGAGTTTTGTGAATAGATAAATATTCGTTTATTGTTTACGATGATATTTATTTCCAACGCAATACTTAATTACTTGAAATCATCTTTACACGTAATACGGCGTACGTTTGATAATTCTAAACGGAATGTGGTAGTTTTAAATGTCGTAGTACCAAGCCAAAGTCCGCCATTTTGTTGACGGCGCAATTTGAGATGGCGGCACATTCATTAGTGGCAACGTAACACTAATTGCGGACGCCTTCTACAGCTAGTTGAGATTTTCATTTAAACGTCTAGCTTAGGGTTGCAGAATGTCGTTATTTTAAGACGAAGGTGCCTGATACGTGTAATGTTTTTATGATATAGATATTGAGTTTAAAAAAAATGGCTTTATTTGACAAGTGGGTACATGATTTTATATAGACCTGTAAAAACGTGAAAGTTTTTTTAAAATCCTATTTTATTCTGCGTATTTACTTCTCTAACATTTTAGTATTTTTAACATGTGTTGCGGCATATCGAAGCTATGTTATCGTTGCATACCTTTTATCTGTGGTTATCATTTCTATGTGGTGATGTTCTTACCTGAAAAAGAAAAAATATATTAGTACGGACCAAGTCGAATACTACCAAAGCCTAGATATTATCCCTTAACCTGGCGTAGCAGTTATACTCACAAATCACAAAAACTGGGCATAATCCACAAAGATTTGACAATTAAACCAGGCGTAAGAGGTTATAACGGTCCTCGCAAACAATTTATTGTTACCCTTTTCGGACAGATGGCGTTAGAGAGGCAATATTTTATGCAAAGCAGTCAGATGGCAAGCCGAATAGCAATCGAGCTCGAATCGTGATTGTCTTCGGAATAATGCCTAGCATGTGTCAAACGGGGTTGTGTGATTAGTGATTCAGCCCTTGTTGCGCCGACGGGACACGGGTTCTTGCACGAGTTCCGTCGGTGACCTTTGGTTGACCGTCATTAGGTCATTTAACGAGTCTTTATCCGCCCATCGTTATGGTTGATGACTGAAGCCGGGTAATTTCCGAAACCTTTTCAGAATGTGTTAAATATGTTTAGGAAAATACGTGATGATTAATGAGATTGTGTTTTAATTTTAGGGTGAAAATGAGTAAGATACTTACATTATAATAATCGGCTACGTTCATAAAATCTCGCAACTGTGTGCGTGTGAAACGAATGTTTTTAGTAAAATGTAATTTTAAAAGCACACTTTATTACCAGCTGTACTTTTAACACTGATAATAAAATTACTATAAAAATATGAGTGAAATGAGCCTACACTCGACTTATCTACTATCAGCCATCGAGGAGTTCCTGTAGAGCAGTTTCCACCTTTATTCCCCGTCGTCATTCCAGCTTGATGGTGCCATAATATTATATTTTCATCGGAATTCCATTAATATGCTAAATGTCAAATCAAGCTGACAATTAAAAGTAGATTAAACTTTACTTTCAAGATTTGATTGCATTGTTTGTTAGTTAGTTAAATGGTTAATCACATGTGAAGCTAATATAAGCATGGTACTTAATAAAAAGAATACTGCATCCTATGCAAACAGGGACGCAAGGGGATCAAGGATAAGTCACTGACAGTGACAGATCACATTACCCTCTTGCCTGACTTCCTTTAAGCTGGTAGAATAGTCGGATATTTAAAGAAAAATATCCACTCTAGTCAACTTAAAGGAAAGTTTCATTCCATGTATACTTTGCCCCATAGAGAATTCAACTTGAGCGGGCGTTAGTGGAGCCGGTCGTAAACCGCCATGTTGCCATCAATACTGCCATTGTTTACTTCATATAAGTACAGACTACAATGGCGACCCTGTTATGAACCTTGTTTCGTAGGCAATAAGGGAGGGTGTGTGTGTTGTGGCTGCCCTTTACGGGTCCCGTAAATCCCGTCACTATCCCGCTGTTGCGCAAGTATACGAGTGACATATGGGTCGGTACTTATCTGGAGTTTAGAAAGAACACATGTTTGGTTTGTTGCTAAGGAAAATTCGACAATTTTAATTGAATCACCTGTAGTATTTAGTATGGAAACCTTACTTAGAGAGCAACTAACTGCTTCATTTAAACGCGGAATGAGTTGTATAACTAGAAAATGAGTACGCGCGCCGTATAGCGCTGTTTTTAAAAAGGTCGTCTAATGTAACTGACCCTGGGCGTTTTCACTAAAAAGTGTACACAATTAAGGACTGAAATTAAGGAACTTTAACTTTGTCAGTTTTGTGACGAAAATTAGCTATATATTGACGGCCGCAATGTATATGTAGCTAATTTTCGTCACAAAACTGATAAAGTTAAAGTTCCTTAATTTCAGTCCATAATTGGGTACACTTTTTAGTGAAAAGCCCTTAGTAGCGCACTAAAATAAGTTTTATTATTTTACAGGCCTTAAAGTTTTATACAACTTTATTTATTTATTTATTTATTTATTTATTTATTTATGGATCCATGGAAAACCAACAGCTTTACAAAAATTTAGAATTAAGACTAACAACACAAAGCCAATTACAGGTTCTCACATTTAGCAATTAAGTATGTTGAAAAAGAATGAGCCTTACAGCGATTATACAGTGCAAATATGTTACAACTACGAGTACTACAGGTCACCAAACATTTACTGTGAACTATAACTATGCTTACCGGCAGCACAAACCCCGCACTACCTATACCTATAGGGTCAATCAATTATTCTTAGTAACCAAATTTTTTCAAGTTTGTAAGGCTTTTTAGTAAAGGCCGGAGCCCCACTGCTGCGTACGGTCAAGCTACACACGCGCTACACACGTACAAAAACGCTTTGTATGAAAATGTAGGTAGATACTTCCACAATAGTCCACGAGCAAGCTGCGCACGAAATGATGTCACTGATACACGCGTGGTCTGTTCCGAAGTGCCTGACATGCACACGCTAGCGCGCGTGGCAGGCAAAGCCCCACCGCGACCCATGCTGCCCGTGTGTTGTAGTGGAAAGGTGGCTTTAAGGGCGTCGCACCCCCCGCGCGCGCGTGGATGTGCGTGGCCCGCAGTGGGGAATGTAGCACACGCAGCTGACCAACGTAGCCACGTGGCCCACTAGTTTTACGTGTGCGTGCATTGGTTGCTGTGAAAATGTTGACACACGTATGCAGACCAATGGACCCACGTGGGCGACGTGTATAGCGTGTCCGTGCGTAGCGTGCGCAGCAGTGGGGCTCAAGCGTAAAGAAAAACTAAATGAGATTTCTTTAAAATATTACGTGTTTTTATTACATAGATAAACAGTGAATTCTATGACCCAGTAGATATATTTATTAAACAATTAAAATTTCTTCTTTCACTGGTAACTTAGTGCTTAGTGGACCATGTTGTCCCCAGTTTTGTATGAAAATAGTGGTTTGTCCCCTAAGTTACCAGTATTTTTGGCAAATTATTTATTCTGATTTGGATAGGTTATTTTCACTTGTACTGACAATG
This sequence comes from Acleris literana, assembly GCA_946894065.1. Taxonomy (NCBI): domain Eukaryota; kingdom Metazoa; phylum Arthropoda; class Insecta; order Lepidoptera; family Tortricidae; genus Acleris; species Acleris literana. Next base: position 19,436,504 of record OX335669.1, read on the forward strand.
AATCTATTGATTAAAAAATATAGTTTATAACGGGCTTTGGTTTAACTGTGTTGTATTATTAAGACATTCTTAAATGTACAAAGAATAGTTGGTTGATCCGATAATCTTTAATTTTTATTAGCTAAGATTAGAATGAAGTTAGAATTAGATTTCTACCTAATACTTTGTTATACATGTAGGAAGAGATGTTAATAGAGAGATCTCTCTCCAGGCGGGTGTTATGCCTGGGGACCGAAGTCCATTGGGATGAAGTTGGAAGTTGTATATATGTCAACTGACTGGGGAAACTTCGTTAGCGCGTTGTAGAACACTTAAGTTGCGCTCTGACGCTGGTGGCGCTAGCGAGGTAGCGAGCTGGTTGATTCAAGTTGCCGTTAGATGTCGCTAGGTCGCCATATACACAATTATTGTAATACAGATTAAATTGAATAAACAAACAATTAAAAAATAATCTGTTATGAAATTAAATGAATAAATATCGAATAGTAACGTAAAGATATGAAATTGTGTTTGTTTGAACCTTTTTGGTTCTATGGGTCACAGATACCAGTTACCATCAGGTGGCCGGAGCGCTCGTTCGCCTTCCCCATGCCATACAAAAACGGCATCAATTATTCATCGAGAAGTTTGGTGGAGAAGTACTGTAATAATGCAGTTATTACGCTGGTTACATGTGCTGCATTTCATAAACAAACAAGCTTAATATCACTTCAATTTCACTTAAATATACATTGTAATACATCTTTTATGGATTGTTTACTAATAACTGTCAAATATACAGCACAATACCATAGATAGATTATTTGAGATATGATTGTCATAAATCGACTTTGTCAAGTGTTAGCGACACATCACATAGTCGACAGATGGCGTTACTAGCCATTCTTTGTTATCATCTAAATTATAAAAATTGAAATCAACTTAAATGTAAATAATCTTTTTTTTTTTTTATGTATGTATGTAAAGTATTCCCAGCTTCTCAATAGCTTTCGGCTGGCTATCGCCTTCACGCTTGCACTCGCAACTGACAGTATATTTGTCACTCGTGTGTCATAGAAAAACGATGATTCCCGATCGCTATTAGGAAAATGATTGCACTGTATGTATGTATTTAAACTCTTTATTGCACAAACAGAAAATAACAAACTAAAAAAGAAACAGAAACACAAAAGATATGTACAAAGGCGAACTTATCCCTTGAGGGATCTCTTCCAGTTAACCTTTGAGCGATTCACATTAATTCACATTTATTCACATTAATTGCAATTAAATATTTTATTAAATTATTTTCCGTTCAGCGCATGAGAAAATAATGGAGGGTGTGATGGTATCTTACATAGATGACCCGTTTGTTTCACTCATGACGGGAATTGGCATTCCAGCGTTTCTTTGTACTCATATTCAAAATTAACCGAACTGGGGCAAAAGGTTATAAATAGGCCACGCTCATTTCATTCCCCCTCTTACGCACGCACCTCAACTACAACGGAAACATCTTGTACCTATCTACATAATAACTTATTATACCTAAGTATCTAAAATCAGTGCAATTCCCGGAATCGGGGTGCACCGCTCGCGGCACAGCACGGCTAGGAGGATAGGAGTACCTACCTACAGCAACGCTAAGGGCACAACACTGCTTGGAGCACTGCTTGAGTACCGCTTGAAACACAGCACGTATCGTGTTCTACACCTGACTACTCCTCTACTTGGCCGGTGCGGCCTCTACCTTCGGTGACCAGGATCGTCGAGTGGGTTCCGGTGCTATACACCGGGTGCTACCCCGACGCCAGGATCCTGTCACAGTACACCGTCGGGCTGCTGGCGGTTTCTAGACCGCTGCTCCGCGTCACTAAACTGCGAGGGAAGTGCTCATTCGCTTCAAAGAACAAGACCACACCCTACGGACCTACCTACCTTCTTCTGTTCACACTACCGGTGTTCTAATAAATTCTTTAAACTTCTCTTGAGTTTTTACTTGCCACCCGGTAGAACGTGACAGTACAAAGATAGTTTAAAACGGAAACGGACAAAGCAAACCAGATCTTTATTGCACTCATCAAAATAATATTGCTTTTGACGTGTTATCGTTATGATGAACTCTTATTTTATCGACAGTAATGTCGGCCGAGTTAAAAACAATACGAGTAAGATAACATGTCAAAAGCAATATTGTTTCACAGATTTATATTGTTTACGTAGAAAATCGGACACGGCCATTAAAACGAAAAAATCTCTCAACCAGCCTAAACCCAAAAAAATAATCCTATTATGGCTTAAAACTCAAGTCTTTTTATTCACGCAAGGCGGAACCCTCCGTTGATAAATCATTCCGACTACTCCGCTCTGAACGTGAGAGATAAAGGTGGATTACATTTTGTACCTCGATGTTAACGGGGGCGTTAACTCGTGCACTGTTTGAGAGTTGTATGACAGCTGTATGTCACTTCATTGTAAATTGCATTGGGCATAGGCCTTGTTACGAGCTGCCAACAGCTGACTAGTTTCTGGCTGTGAAAGACAGTTATATGAGGTACAGGTACATTCACTAAAGTTGGCACGAATGGAATGAACAAAAGTAATGTCACCTATCACTGTGTGAGTGCCGTCCTTTGAACCGATGTTCGAATTTCAAACCTAAAATCTGTTATTATTTTACACACTTGTATACTTTCGTTCACTCATTCCATCCATTCGTGCCAACTCTCGTGAATCGACCTGTATATTGGGTGTATACTCTAGCACCCCTTACTAATAAACGTTGCTCTACCACCGTTACTCAACGTTTATTAGTAATTCAATCTATACCAATTGAAGGGTAATAGGTGCTAATAGCTAATGTAATTATAAACTGAAATAAGAAATAATTGAAATTAGAGAAATAATAGTACATTGTACAACTAGGGTCTAAAATAAGCCATACTTATTACCACGAGATGGTTATTGTATGTTAAATTGTTCGAGGGGTACCTAATATGGCTTTTAGACCCGATTAATACACTCTACTTTTCACATCGATTGCGAGAAAATAAAAACATTACCTATACAAAGGTAAAAAATTAGCAAAGATAGCACCACATATTCTACGGCGAAAATATTGTTTTAATTTGGCGGCATGTTTTTTTTTAAAGTATTTTAACACAGATACAAAATATAGACACCGCAAATAAACGCCACTGACCGTGTGAGTATTTAGCGCTTCAAAGCGTTGCAAAATCGATTTAATCATATTTTAACGATTGTAAAATAGGGACTAAAGAACACCTAATGTTTTGAGAAATTAATTCTGTTCCCTGATTGGTCGATTTTAATATAGCTGTATTCTGGTTGGTTCATACCAAATACAAAGTTTTTTTAGAGTTAATATAGTTAAATAGTAATAATATAGTTAAGTAGAATAAAATGCGTACCAAAAAGAACCTAAAGTTCCGATTGACAGTCGATGTGTATTGTGATAGGTTGATTTAATTTCGTGAAGTATTTTGACTGGCCAAATTAAAATGTTTTGTACAAATAAATCATTCTATTTTCCATTTCATATTTTCCCTAGGGGAAATATGAATAAAATGTATTCTCTAGGGTTTACATGTACTACTTGAGTCTCGCTTGATAAGTCTAATATGACACACTTTTTGAGCATGAGAAGTGAAAAATATTTTTTTCTTGTAGCGTACTATAAACCGCTAATATTGATATCGTTAATGGTACCACAATACCACCTATAGCGTAACCGAAATGTGAAAACTATTCTATAATAAGCGTTGCCATGGTAATAACAGTTCTATAATAATTATTATATCATTGTTATTACCATGGTTACGGTCATTCCGGATATCGGTCTTGGCGTTTAGTGAAGACTTGACTTTGTATAATAATCAGTTAAAAATATTTTAATACCAATTAAAATTACGTATACTAAAAACAAAAATTATTTTGAGACTCATTATGATGTGTTTAGAATTACATTTTTATCAAATTACTAAAAATTTATGATTAATATCCATCGATTTGTTATTTGGTTAGCAATATGGGTATCAACAAAATGGCGTTTCTTTTGGCATTCCAACTTTTATGATAAATTGTCAGAGCTGTTATATTAACTATTAAAATTGGCATGAAATTTGTAAACATATAACAATAAAATTCAAAAACTATTAACGCCAATCGGAGTAATGGAAATGACTCTGCTGATAAGTAATTTGTTAGCAGAAAAATCGAGTAAAGTATACGGAAAAAGTTAGCGATTGTTTATTTTTATCATTATCATTTTGAGCTTGTAGAAAAACTTGTGCATGCAACGGTACATAATTAGCTCTTAAGGTACTCGTGCCTGTAATTAGAGCGCTCGCAAGCTCGCGCTCTACCCTCAGCACTCCTACCTTAAGAAGCTTCATTATGTACCAGTTACATAAAAACTATTTCGATACCACTGCTCATGTTTTACTTCGAAAAAAATTTTCGAAAGCGGCACAACAAACAAATGAAATAAAATGACGACTTGATGACAAAAATGGCTGCAAAAAACCTGTGCTCTGTCACGAATATGAATATGTTGAATTCTGTACTTAGTTGGATGTAAATAAAGTCTCGTAAGCTTATAAAGTCCCTCCCTATTCTCATGTCGTTCGAAATCAAATATGGCACGATATTGTAATAAAAAATATACGTTTCAATTGATACTAAAATTGGGCCTATTTAAATTTGGTTTGTTGTGGAAGATGTTCCAAATTTGAAACTCATTACTATATAATATTTGATAACTTAATTACAAAATTGCGTTACAGCTGACATTGCTTAACAGCTACTACCACAGTAAGTAATGCTGCTCATTGCCAACGGGTTTTGAAAGCATAAAAGAGGACTTATGGTATGTGTGTGGATAATAACAATACCATAACAGCAGGTCTTTCGCCTAACTCACTCGCAATCGCTATCGGCTTCAAAACAAAACAATTGATTTCATTTTGTATGCAGACAAGCCTTCGATTTTCAAAATGAAAACGATTGTGATTGCGAGTTTGTTTACGCGAAAGGCCTGCCGGTCCTCTATTCTAAGCGGTAAAACCATATCGTCTGTTAGATTAACAGGCTATCAACTTCTCAATTGCAAGTCGACCGAAGCTCCGCTTCTTGAAAAATGTCGGGAGCGTGAATAATTGAGCTCCACTAACAAGTTCTGAGCGAGCCGGCTCGAGAATGTGCCGTATAGATATTTAGAGGATAGTTGATATTGGAAGATCGAATGACGGAAGTAAACTAAATAGGCGGAAAAAGAATTGGGTTGTCTTTAGATAAAGTTAACGGAGTTGAGTTGGGTTTCGTGGATCAATAGAGAAGGAATTTTTGGATACAGTAATAACATTGAATAAGGTCGGGTCTCTATGCTACGTCGGTTAGCAATATTGCTTTTGACGTATTATCTATTGTTTTTAACTCGGCCGCCATAACTGTCAAATATAAGAACTATAAAACGTTGACAATACGATTACAGGACAAAAGCAATATTGTTTAACGTCGTAGAATAGAGGCGACCTTTTCCGACCAAAAACAATGTCATTGTCACTTTAAAGATCAAAGAGATAAAAGATGTTTATTCAGTAAGTAGGCCGCACGGGCACTGTTACACATCAAAAATCTACCATCATATTCATCTGTATTATTTAATGTGAGAGTTCGTAAGGATCCGATGAATATTTTTATGGTATGGAGAAGGCAAAAGAGCACACAGGCCACCCGAAGGTAATCTACAAACATTTGCATTGTCATAACTACAATCTTAAGACCGTAGATGCGTTGCCACCCGTGGACCAAGACTCTATGCTAGTAATTTCACCGGTTGTTTTATACCTATTTTTGTTTTTTAGCGTTTATAATAGCTGGTTAAAAATTAGACTATCCGTGTTTCTCGGTTTTTCTTTATTTAACTTAAATTCGTCGTTAATAATTTATTAAAGAAATAGTCATTAAAAAGACCGTATATACAAAGTTAGGAATACTGATGTCGTGATCTTAGCATGATATAAAATATAAAAAAGCAACTTTAAACAGAAATAGAACTGACTGTCATGTCATGTCACTTGTCAACAATAACAACTGTAACAACATAAATTCGTCGACTTTGGGCAGATTGCGGCTATCCGCTTTTACAAATCCGTTAGTCACTTTAATTTTAAATAGCTTATATCAAAACAATAATATTACGAGAATCGAAAGAGTGTCGTTAGAATCAAGTAATCCGTCAAACAGATAAAAAATTGACATGGCAGTTGTACATTTCTTTCAATTCCTATGGTAATAAATGGACTAAGGGCACTATAAGTGTATTCCTAACATTCACAATCCAACTTTTTACTGTTTTTCTTAAATATAAAAAACTACTGAATAAAAAAATCCAATAATATTTTTACTGTAATCTACAAACGGTATTTTAATTTACTACCGTAGCACATATGAATTGTTGTCAATTGCGCTGGCTGCATCGTATGTCAGCGATGTTTGAATTTGGTTTTCATTCTTAGCACCCGTTGCTCGCATTCACAATACATCGCGGTGATGTCGTTCATATTCTTACAAACATTCCATACAAATACTTTCTTTTCACCAAATTTTACCGCACCTGTCTGGATATAGTCTACTTTTAGCCCCAGAAAGAGTTCTAAAGTAATAAAATAACCGTTTAATTAACGCGTTGGTATATTGAATAAGTAGAAAGAAGTGAAGCCATTCATCGACTTTTTATAACAAACTAGAGGCCCGCCAGCGGCTTTGCTCCGTTGTAAACTTCCGTCTGACAAACATTCACCTGACAATAACGAACACAACAAAAAAGAAATCAGCCATGTCGGTTTAGCCGTTTTCCAGTTATGGCGTGACCAGGGGGAATAGGCGTTCATTTTTATATACAGTGTGTTACCAGCACCCTGGCTTTTTTTAAAGGAGGTTAAAATAATGTATATCTGTCACGTAACCATTACATTAATTTAATTAAGAAACAAAATTTCAGGCTTTGTTAACTTTCTAACAAAATTTTAATTGCCAGCAATTTGACAAGTGTAAATTACAGTCGACGGATACTTTGATTATTATGATTTGCCCCCGTACCACGACATGCCTTGTACTAAGCAACAGCGATACCTACTGATAACAATGAACACGCAGCACTACATTAAAAATGGACAGTATCTAAGAAAATTAATTGTGAAGTTATTTAAATTATTTTTAATTGATAATACTTGCAAACAATTGCTAAAGCAACATATTATCGGCAGTTTTAATAAATACCCGCATGCCGGTAACACACTGTTTAGATTAAATCCTGTAACAATAACTACCAAGAAAAATTTTATCTCGGAAAATTGGACAGTTTCCAAACTAAACGCGATAAACGATTTCTACGCGGACAGAGTTGCAGGCAAAAGCTGGTTATGAATATACTGAATTTCGAAGTTTGATAATAAATCCCAGTTTGGTCAGTTCGTTCAGTGAGCGTTTACCGAAGTAAGGCGAGCCCAGCGTCAATAGGCGGGGCAGGTGTAAATCTCTTCAGGAAGCGACCTCGCACGCGCGACGCTGCCTGTCATAAATACTCATCTCCAATTATATACACAAAAAAGAAACCCTCTACAGTTAATAATAGGGTCGCTCGTACAATAAAGGTTGTGCAACTCATAGGTGTTTTTTCGAAAGGCAGTACAGTTATCTTACGGGTAAAAGAAGCGTTGTCGTCTAAGCTTATCGATAATTTTCTATGCGATAATTTAATAGTTTCAAATTTGCCCACCGCTTCCCATAACTTAGCTCGGTAGCTAAGAATTGATTACGCGTCAATATCAAAGTTTAATGACGCAGGGTATTTTGTTCGGGTAGCAGGGATGCCTTTGCGATATTTGGGGAAAGTTTCTGAAATATGAAGTTGGATCTCGAACCACCATAACACAAATTATGCTAAATGAAGCAACGTTTAACCGATTACATCGGTTAATAGCAATGTCAACAATCGTTCTAAATTTAAATAATTATAGTTAAATTTCTTTACCATAAAAAATATAATAGAAGTAACTACATAATATTTACAAGTATGTAAGTTTGTATGCAAATGTTGCATACTTATGCACTTTGGATGATAAGATAATACAATAATTTGGCACCATCAAGCTGCTATGATGATGATGAAGACGGAAGGTAGCCATAGGAACTACTCACTGCCTCATAATAGGTCCGACGAGTTTGCTTGCACACACTTGAGTTCTCATTTAATAAGCTTAGTGGTCAATGAAGGAAATACAAGCGGATGTTTGTTGTTAAATGATTGTTCTGTAAAAACACAACCGCTATTATTCGAAGAATTTATTAAACGTATTTTTCGAGCTCTCAACTGAACGAACAGCTAACTCTGATATTCCGTTAGTTTGCTCGTGGTTTTTTATCCCGGTTTGAAATTGGAACGGAGCAGAAAATGAACGAGAATCCGTTCATTCATTCGTTCTTTCCGGCCGTGTAACACTCAGTGATCGGGAGTGCTCCGGTGCTCTACTATTGGTATTTTTTTAGATTATTTATATGGCAATATCCGTGATCATGTTGGAAGCTTCTTGTTTGTTACGGGTGATATTAGATGTTATATTTATAACTGCCTTTTCTGTTTGTGCGAAGAAACATTTTCAGAATAAGCGTCGTCAAACGTTTATAGCTATGCAATGTCCGAAGAATAAATAATAGTTAAATTCTCTATACCAATTCACGTATTCTTTTCAACAGATTATTAACCGGTTAGCTTTAGCTGTCCCAAATGCAGCATGTGACATGCTCAATGCTTTTAGGCATAATAGGTGAAGAATATAACCTAGAACGAAGGTGGTTGACATCGGGGAACGAACAACGAACCTGAGTCCCTAGACAAGATGTATTCGACGTCCGTTATGGTTACCAAAAATGTATAGGATTTATGCAAGCTGTCAGACGGTCGTGTCGAGCGCCTACGTCAATTCCATATATTTTGTCAGTTTTTCGAAATCGCTTACGTTAACGTTAACCAACTTGTCTAGCCTCACTGATGGGCGGAACATTTGGAGAGCAGAATAACGGCCGGCAGATAGACGAAGTTACTAAATTGAATTCAAGGAATTTAAAATGATCCACGATTAGATTACTTGCCCGATGGGTGGACGACATACATTATAAGTACAAAATGGTAACAGTGCGTTATTCATAACGTAATTATAACGTATGTATGTATGTAAATACTTTATTGTACAAAAGAAACACAATAGTAGATTGTTCAACAAGGGACTAAAACAAGCCGTAATGACAAGAGATATTTAGCCACGCGAGCGAGCGAGCGAGCGAGAGTGGCTATAGTTCGAGTGTCATTATGGTTGTTTAGTCTCGTGTTAAACACTTTACTTTTCACGTTGAATGCGAGGAAAAAAAACGACGTTCACTGCCGGATTAGCACGTAGCAAGAATAGCAAATGCTACGGGCCCCGCGCATTGGTTGGCCCCGCGCACCCACGTCTAACCTCTAAAAAAGCGGCTTGTACACGTAGAGTTCGGTCCGCGGGAAACGCCACGCGCCATTCCAATCTTCTTGCCGAACCGTACGTGTAAATGCAACTGTAATAATAAAATAGTAAAAATATACGGTTCGGATCGAAGATTGGAATGGCGCGTGGCGTTTCCCACGGTCCGATCTTTACGTGTAAAGGCCGCTATTCTCCTGTTTTGGTACTTACATCAGTATCCGTTTACTCATATCCATCAGGGTTGACGATAGGATGAATAATCCAGTCGATATTCTCCAGCAGAATAACCTAAAACAAACCCCCACACAAAATAGGCGCATATCGCATATCTAAGTCGCCCAGTTGCAGAAAAGAGCCTGCCATAACCTGTAACCTAAAGCGAACCGGGGTCTCTTTATAGAATTTGCTACGGACCCCGTGCTTGCTCAATCCGGCACTGACGACGTTCTTTACAAAACTACAATATTGATTATGTAGGAAGGAGAGGACAATAGAGAGATCTCTCTCCAGGCGGGTGTTATGCCTGGGGACCGAAGTCCATTGGGATGAAGTTGGAAGTTGTATATATGTCAACTGACTAGAGAAACTTCGTTAGCGCGTTGTAGAACACTTTAGTTGTGCTGTCTGACGCTGGTGGCGCTAGAGAGGTAGCGAGTTGGTTGATACAAGTTGCCGTTAGATGTCGCTAGGTCGCCACACCAGCCCCCCTTTGAGACCGGAGGTTGATGGTGATGACGTGCAGTCTGTGCGTTGAATTGCCGCTTGCAAGTGCCAGTAGGGATGTCTCCAGTAGTGCTCAGAGCCGCGTTGGCGAGCGTAGCAGGAGAAGAGGAGTGAGTGGAGTACACAGTGAGTCGTGTACCTGCTCGTGAAGTACTCGTAGCAGGACGCAGTGGGTCGCGTTGTTGAGTGAGAGTAGTGTGCACACTGTAGACACCAGGCATAGAGATATGACAGAATGCTAGTGGTGCACAGTGCGGGTTATCTGGCTTGCTGTGAAACTGCGTCATAGTGCAAATTCAAATTCAAATTCAAATTCATTTATTCTGTAAGTAGGCCCTGTAGGCACTTTTACATGTCTGAGTCTACCAGCGCTTCCAAGGGACTCTGTTGAGAAGAAACGCCGCTTGAAGGTCGTCAGGTTGCGTAATTGTCCATTGTCGAGGGTCACCAATGTAGGATGACGATCCAAAGGGGGGCTGGTGTGGCGACCTAGCGACATCTAACGGCAACTTGAATCAACCAACTCACTACCTCTCTAGAGCCACCAGCGTCAGACAGCACAACTAAAGTGTTCTACAACGCGCTAACGAAGTTTCTCCAGTCAGTTGATATATATACAACTTCCAACTTCATCCCAATGGACTTCGGTCCCCAGGCATAACACCCGCCTGGAGAGAGATCTCTCTATTGTCCTCTCCTTCCTACATTGGTGACCCCGACGTGATCGTCATACTACATTGGTGACCCTCGATGATGGACAATCACGCAACCTGACGACCTTCAAGCAACTATGACGCAGTTTCACAGCAAGCCAGACAACCCGCACTGTGCACCACTAGCATTCTGATATATCTCCATGCCTGGTGTCTACAGTGTGCACACTACTCTCACTCAACAACGCGACTCACTGCGTCCTATTACGAGTACTTCACGAGCAGGTACACGACTCACTGTGTACTCCACTCACTCCTCTTCTCCTGCTACGCTCGCCAACGCGGCTCTGAGCACTATTGGAGGCATCCCTACTGCCTACTGGCACTTGCAAGCGGCAATTCAACGCACAGACTGCACGTCATCACCATCAACCTCCGGTCTCAAAGGGGGGCTGGTGTGGCGACCTAGCGACATCTAACGGCAACTTGAATCAACCAACTCGCTACCTCGCTAGCGCCACCAGCGTCAGACAGCGCAACTTAAGTGTTCTACAACGCGCTAACGAAGTTTCTCCAGTCAGTTGACATATATACAACTTCCAACTTCATCCCGATGGACTTCGGTCCCCAGGCATAACACCCGCCTGGAGAGAGATCTCTCTATTGTCCTCTCTTCCTACAATTATAAGAAAGTTTCTTACTAATTCGTTCCGCGGTTTTTTCTTTTCTTTTATTATTTTTTTGTACAGTGCCGCTTTAAATGCTTGCATATTTAGCCAACAGGTTCAAACTTGAAAACTATTTTAATACTAATTGCACCATGCATAACAAAATTAATTCATCCTTAATATAATTAAATATATTCATATTCGTAATTATTATTCGTGTTTCACGAAATTAAATCGTTTTTTTTAATATTTTTAGACAGTTGTGATTTTCGGGTTATTTCCATGGCCTAAACATGGTCCATACACCATACACATACACAATCACTGAAAATGGCAATAAAGGCAATAATCCTCCATTCACAAACACTGTGATTGGCTGTTTAGGGGTTTCCAAAGTGAATTAAAAAAAAAACTTGAATCCCTAGAGATTAATAAGAAGCTTTAGTCCCGATTTGCACAGACTAAAGTAATATTTTAAGAGCATGAGAAGTGAAAAAATACAAAACACATTGTATTGAAAATGAAGATTTAAAAAATATGTATAAAGGCGAACTTATCCCTTTAACGTTACGTGAAATTATTCTGGTTTTGTTACGATGTTGGTTTAGTTGTGATGTAGCTTAACGTTATGAAAATCTGATTTTCATCGTATTGTTTTTACGATGATAGCGATGATAATACGATAATAATAGATGTAAATTAGGGATGTTATGGAGCTTCGCCTCCGCATCCGTTAAGACGGAACTTCCGCCTTCGCTATTTTTTATTTCACACCTCCGCCTACGCCTCCGCCTCCGTTAATTTTTTACCGAAGTTATACCGGAGCTGAAGGTATTGCATTTGTCGCGGCAGCGTGGCGCACGCCTACAAGTTTTGACTTGTCCAGGAATTAATTTAAATAAAAGGTACTCGGCTCCAGCTCCGCCCCCGGTAAACCTCCGGATCCGGCTCCGGATCCCGCTTCGGATACGGCTCCAACTTCGCCTTAGGCTCCGGATCCGACTCCGTTAAATAAAAAAATTAAACTCCGGATCCGGCTCCAGCTCCGGTAAAGCCGCCTCCGTAACATCCCTAATGTAAATACATAGAAAATGGCCCCGGATCGTGAGTGAGTTTTAGCGGTAACCCGGCGGAGAGCCGAGTGCGGAGCGAGCGGTAATCACTCGCGGCGCGCACTCGCGAGCACTCTCGCGCTCAGGGCCGCGCTGCTCCGTAAATGGTCGTGGAAGCATATCGCCATTCGAGCTTTTGATTTGAATTATTATACCGTAAACTAGATCGCGTATCGATAAGTGACTTGATAAAGGGTATCATCGTTGCGACGAGTATGTAGAGGTAGTACGAGTATGTATGTAAACTCTTTATTGCGCATAAAACCAATTAGTTCAGTTTAGTTCAATTTATTTATGCATCAATGTAAAATAGCTTTTGCCTACTAATCCGTCCGCGTGACTGTCGTTTATTGTTTTTCCCTCAGGATTTTTTACCGATATTTAATTTATAGAATATTTTTTATCCAAATCTGTTCAGCTGATTACACACAAAATCTAAATATCCATACATGTGTTTTATAATATACATTACCTAGGTACGTGTAAAACCTAGCGTCGCTAGGGTTGAAAACATTTTTTTCCGAATATGACAACTTGACAGATATTGCTTGAACTAGAGGACGCCCTATACCCATTGGAATCTCTCAGTTTTATTTTTAAAATCAACTAGCGAATGTGTTAAGGCTTACTTGCTATGCAATATCGCCTAGAACTCTGTAATCTGGGGGGAGTGTTGCAGCGTCCTCGAAACGCTCTCCACCCCCTCCCCACGTCTATCCGCAAGACAAGTGAGCTGAGGCTGCAATATTGGACCTAATTCCGCATTGTCTAAGCGATATTGTGTAACGGTGGTATTGTAGCGGTATGTTATTCTTTTTTCTTGCTATAGTGGGATAGAAATTAAGTGGAACTTCGTAATTTTTATTGCAGAAATTTTAAAATAAATAGCTCTCACGTCGACAGTTACTCAGTATTGATAAGAAATAAAGTACATAATTTTATTAACTTTTTTAAAGTTATTATATTTTAAGCTAGTAGTTCAAGGCTGTATATCAGTATTTATGTATGCGTTTTATTTTTCCATTTGTTTTTGGTTACTAATATTATACCTATAAATAGTTTACACGTATCATTATAGTGTATGTTGTTCCGTGAGTCACTGCGGGTACTGGCTGAAAATCAGCGCTGTAGGTGTCTGACACGGCAGCATTTTGCCGAGCCAGTGTCCGCTTCACCGCCGCGAGGACACACATTCCGTGCTATCCCTGTCGCCTTTGCAGTTTTCTTTAATCATTTATGTATTTGTGTGGTTAGTAAATAAATGTATTTCTTCTTCTTCAGTGGGCCTAGTATGGTTGCGTTTATCGCGTGACAAAATGTAGCATTCGTCACTCTTGTACCTGCATACGTGTCACATTTTGCCCCCTGGTTTCACGTAACATAACATTTGTAAGTATAGAAATTAACTTAAGCATTATAGCAGTTTGCGAAAATTTGGATAAATGAATTTTCAAAAAAATAACCGAATTTATTTCCCAAATACCATCAAAAACACATGCACACTATATTAGATAAGCATAAGTTTATATTTGACCATTCACATAACTTCACTGAAGCCTAAAGCTACAGCATGATTAATCACTTAGAGCGGACGCGGCGTCATCGCGGCAAGGTCGCGCTTTGACGCGCGTCTTTTGTCTAGCGCGCGTTAATAGGTCAACAGCCTCCACGCGATTAACAGTGCTTGTGCCAATGTCGAGCATGAGTACATGTCTCGCTCACACGCCGGCCGTGAGGGGGAAAGAGGTGGGTGTGATCTGGTTTTATGATGACACCGATTAATCTTTAGCTTACTAAGAAGTTTGCCATGCGATTTACTGATTCGGACCTTAATTTAAGACATTTAATTTACATAACGAAACCTAAAAAAATTAAGACGCTGCTCTGTTTTTTATGAGGATAATAATGACTTAGTATTCGTTATTATGTTTCTTACTCTATTTATATTGATATCTCTACCTGTATTGTTCCAGCGATATAGCGTTAGCTACCACGTAAAATCGCTTTGTTATTTATACATATTTAACAATGGTTTTAATGCTTAAGTGGAGAAATCTACATAGTAACTGCAATTATCTTAACACTGTTATATACATTTTCATTTGACCACTATATCAGTTTTAAAAATATTTTTATCTTGCACCAGCAACAGTCACAAAGTCAAAACTTTTAGTGCTGTGTGAGGAATTTAATATCGCATGCGAGGACTACCTCGCCATGTGTGACCAATAACTTGCTGATTGAAGACACTGTTCACACAGTGCACTACGACAACTACACTACGGGGGTGGAACACAAAGCCAATAATACTTTATTATCATCATGATTTTATATCATTCAACTAAGAACACGTGGTTGCGTTGCTATATAGGAGAAACATTTAATATTTTATTACAGGCATCGTATTAGTTGTTTATTTATTATTTATTTATCGCTTTTATGAGCGGAGTCAATTATAAGAACGTTGCGATCTAGACGATCACATATCGCTTTTTGTTATTGGTTTTAGATCCTTCCGAGTTGTTAAATACAAATGCTGTCATTTTGAAATTAACAATGACTCTAATGTACTCCTCCTTGCTTTAAACTAACACGATTTTCACTTAATAAAACTGTAAATCGGGTAACACAGACGAAACGTCGAGGTAAGTAAATGTTTATTTTACTACCCTAATAAATCCTGCTTTATCTTCATTAACAAAAGCTTGTCTAGCCGTCATAATCAGTGATCGGAAATAGGTGAGCGAATTTGCCTAAACTTGATGCATGTTCATTCAATAATGTATTCCCATCTCTCTCACGCATGAATGAATATGCGTCAAGTTTAGGCAAATTAGCTCTACCTATTCCGATCACTGGTCATAATGGACACATGAGCAGAATATACGTCACTATTCCACCAACCCTGTTCAGTCTTGTTTGAGTTGAAAGTGCCGCTTTTTAGGGGGAACGAGTTACAGTTTTGTGTGTGGGTGTGTGGTGACTGTTTCGTACGTAATAAAATACGTATTTCAATGGTCTGTTATCCCACTATGCTCAGGCCACTTACTTATTTTATTGGCAAGCTGGTGGATATAAAAGCGTTAATTAATAATTGCGTAGATACAAATAGCTATCGTAACGTTGACAATCCATGCCAAAAGCAATACGGTTTGACCGAGTAGAATGGAACACCAGGGACCTTATTCTACATTGACTTTACTACCATGGCCAACATATAGTCAACGCTATGCTAGCTGTTATTTATTTATCATTGGCAGCCGAGTTATAAATAATACGTTAAAAATACGTGCAGAGACAAAGTAGTTCCAGGGCTTCTATTTCATTACCTACTATAACTTCGATAATATTTAAACGAAACGGTTTAAAAAAACAATGGCCATGATAAAACGCTGTTTGCTGTTTGAAAGCCACACTAAGAATTATTTATTATAACAAACCCAATTTCTAAAAAAGTCAATTCTAAAAAAGTTCCAAAGATCAACTACCAACGCCCAACACAAAATTCTAAAGCCACTCAAATACGGAAAATACCGCGTAAACGAGGAATGCCTTAGCCAGATAACCTATAAGCATATTTTCTGAAGACATTACCATTTCTCAGGTACCTGCAAGACATTACCGAATTTTCCCAAGCCAAGATACGGAGCGTGAATCCGACAAACTGCCTGGCTGGTAACGACATTTTTAGCCTCGTTTTTTAACAATACATCTTAAGATTCCAAATTATCACGTTATCAGTGTACATTGCCACCGTGTTACTTTAAAAAGATTCTAAGGTAAGTATGGTAAATCATTTTCGCATAAAATATGAGACTTTTTATAGATACTCGGAACAGCGATGTGAAAAATGAACTCTTGACTAGCCTTGCTAACTTTATTGAACACCAAAGTAAAAACAGGACAATATATTATACAGACAAAAAATATTTCTTATCGCATGACATCATTGTCAAAAGAGAGATTTGTCTAGGGCTCTATTCTACTGGATGTTTCTACATCAACGTTTTGACAGCTCTTATTTAGGTACTTCACAGTAATGGCAGCCGATTTATTTTTTTAACAAGCTGATGGATATTTAAAAACATTAAGTAATAATTGCGTAGATATAAATACCTATCGTAACGTTGACAATCCATGCCAAAAGCAATATTGTTTTACCAAGTAGAATAGAGGTCGAGGTCTTTTCACAAGAGCTGTGATGAATGGAACGAACGAAATTGATGTCACATATTCGTGTGAGTGCCGTCCTTTTGAACGTAGTTTGAATATGAACGTAGTCAGTTTGGAACTGAATACCGAACGAATTTCAGATCGAACCGAAACCATTATTTATTTAACATACTAGTCTCATTCATTGTTAGAGCGAAGCGAACGAAGTGACGAGCGAAGCAGAGCTCCATTCTTCCCCGATTCGGATTTTCGTTTGTCCGCATACTCCTCTCAGACTATTAGAGATATTAGGATCAAAAGCCCGTTATACGATATCTAGCCATAGATGGTTTGGAAAAAATAAAATTGGAAATCGGACATACCACGAAGGAATAATCACCAAAATCTGTTCCCATAGACTTTCAATGGGAAAAATGGGTAAAGTGCCGAAACTTCGATTTTAAGCGGCGCTTTTCGCTCGTAACCTTTTTGAAACTTCATCTTTAGTTTTAGTTACAGACGATATGATGAGAAATCTGTAGCAGAGCTTACGATTGACAGCTGTCACGTATTCTGCGCCTCTATTCTAGGTGGTAAAAACGATATCGTAGTTTGCCTGTTATGGTATTGTTATGACGTCAGCCGCCATTACTGTCAAGAAAATAAGAGCTATTAAAACGTTGACAATACGATTACAGATCAAATACGATATTGTTTTTACTGTGTTGAATAGAGGCGCTGGAGGGAACTCGCGGCTTAAGCTAAGTGAGTGAGCGTTACTGAGATTTCTGAAATTATGGCAGCAAACCGCTTCGCTCCATTTAGACTTGCCCAGGGACGGCAAGTGTATCTAGTAATATTTATACTTTGGTAGTATTAGGCTGCCTTTTGTTTTTAGGTAGTTTTTTTTAAAACTAGTATACGTGTATTATGTGTTTATAGAATTAAATTTTTGCCTTATTTTCTAAGTATTAACCCACAAAAAACTGGGTCATTGTAAATATGCGGACACAGCGAGTGTCAAGATGGCGGACCCTGTCTTGTTTACCGCGAGGGCCCTCCGAGCCGTCAAAGGAACCTCCGCCACTGTTACTTAATACTCGCCCGGATGATAAGCGAAGATTACACGCAGCCTTGAGATCCATATCTTTTTAATTGCTAGGAAACAAACTATTATTTTTAATGATTTGAAGAAGATAAAAGAGGACACAAACCTGCTGGTAGTGGGAGCTGAGATCGATACCCAATTACAATCTTAAGACTACAATCTCAAGATTGCAGTCCTAAGACTGCAAATGCGTTGTTCTTATATCTGTTGAGTCAGAGCATGCAGTTTGGCAAAAATATGTTTGCCAAATGTATCGTTTCCCAACTTTTTCATTTGCGAACCCATTTATTTATTTCAGTTCCTACCATCGCGTAGAACTCTGTGTAGGTAACGTTAGGTTAGTTTTTTATAAAATCCTGAAATATTTACGTTTACAAAAAACAAAGCGGGTTGGCAAATGAAACAAAGGTAACCCCTGTTGAGTACCGATATTGAAACGACTACATTCCTAAAAAAAACGTTTTAGTAAAAATCTTTTGGTAAAATGCTGTATCGCTTAAATCAAGGAAAAATAGTAGCATGTCTCATTTTCCAGTCGACAGTCATCTGACCGCAGTACAGCTCCCCTCGACGTAAGAGGATCAACTTTCGTATTACATGGACGACATCCTTTCTTAATGAACGGAAACCGCATAAAAACTTTAAGGGCCACTTGCACAGAAAATTTAACACTGGGTTACGACACTAACTCGAGATAAAGTGGCAGTTTTTCTATGAATCTAACGTTTACTAACCCGAGTTAGTCTCGTAACCCGGTGTTAAATTTTCTGTGCAAGTGGCCCTAACTAACTTACGCTTAATGTTTAAAAGACACGTTAATTATTGTTTTTTTTCATCCAAATATGGTTTGTAATTCCATTCAGTTTCCAACACAAAGCGTCGCAATTACTGCTTGATTCCTTTATACCGGGCAGTCCAAACAGCAAACTATTTAGGAATAAAACCACCAAATTGACTCGAGCAATGTTCACGTGGGATTGTTATGCAAAATAGCGAGCGTGCCTGTAGCCCCGCTACGGTGTTACGTGGGTGCTACGCGCTACGGCGTAGCCATTAGCCGCCGGCCCTTGAATAATTAATAAATTGAAATCGTTTTTATTTGCCATTGCAAATATTTGGTTTCCGCATTGTTTTGTTTATACGCGATTATATTTTGTTTAAGCGCAGTTAATTTGTACAAAGCAAAGACGTTTTAATGGCAAGAACGTCAATTAACTAGGGACTTCCTTCCGATATTAAATTTATCGATAACTGTTTCAAATACTTATTTCAAAGTTACATTTCATAGTAGATAGGTATTCAGTTTACCGGATAAAATATAAATTAACTAATATGCTAACTTATCGATATTATGCATATAATGATAGGTAATATTTAATTTGAGTAATTCATAGGCATCATTTTTAGGGATTTTAAAATTCAAATAATCATCAATTTTATTAAATAAAGTTGAATTATTTACGTGTTTCTTACACAAAAACTTCTTTTAATGCCATTCAATACGTTATTATACGTTATCTCATAGTCATAGCTGTCATAATAAAGTAAAATTTATCGATAAATTAATATCGTTTGGAAGTCCCTAGGACAATTATATTCGTGCCCCAAAAACTTCTATGTCTGGTACAAAGCTATTTTTTTTTCAATATGGGTTAATAATTTGCTTGTGTAAATTATCTTTAAATAATTTCCAAAGCTAGTTTAAGAGGTTTGTTGTAATGCTGGACTGGTATCATGCAGTTATTTTAAGTTGTTTTGCAAATCTTAGATGTGTGTAGACTCTCAAAGGCAGGGTAATATAATGATTCATTGTACATGTATACGCAAGTATAGGTTCTGTTATCGCTCACGATTACATCAAAAATAAACTATCAATGTTGTATAAAAGTGTCATAATAAGTATAATAGCACACGCAAACCGATGAGGGTCACTCGGGAAATTTGCAACGGGCACAAAGCGGATGCGCTTTCAAGCCGCCGATGTACCGGAAATATATGAAAATATATGTACCAAAGATATATTTGTAATAAAAAATGATTGAGCTGGATATTGACCCTTATATCAATCAAAACAGAGTGGAAATTTTATTCCATTAAAAATGATACATAGGTCCTTGCCCTTTAGGCGGGTCAGGTTAGATTCTAATTAAGCCAGTTTAGCTTCAGGTCTAAACCTGGGTAAGTACGATTCTGGTTAGGTCAGATTTGCCATAAGTCTGTTTCTGAATCAGACAGTTTCGGAAAATAACTTATGAAGTGGAAGTCATTTCCTTTTAAAGTAAATTTCTGAGTAGGTCAGATTCATAGTAGGTCACGATCATAATAGTATTCAGTCAAATTAGTAATAAATTAGATTCGAATCGAGTAGTTTTCTAAATAAGGCTGAATCTTATATCAACTAATTCTGAGAAGTTCTATTTCTTAGTAGGTCAGTTTTTATAAAAATGTAATTCTGAAAAGGACAGGTATAATTCGCAAGAAAATAAATACCATGGAGTACAATACTATGACTCAATAGATATTAAGATACGCCGGCTATATTTGGCTGTTCTGACGAAAAATATCGGACAAAAACCTTTTACAGTAGACTCTATGAGACTCTACAAAAAATTAAGTAAGAAGCCGAATATATTCAAATTTGTGTACACTTTGAAAAAAGAGGTTAACAATTTAGATATAAGTAAGTATTAAACAAGCGTGCGCTCATAGAGCAACTAAAAAATCCCGAAAAGTTGATGTGAAATATGATCAGCACGTGAAAAATTTAATAACGAACGTGAAGAACAAAACTATCGAAACCATGGATTTCCTCAAAAGTGCTTCCTCACTTAAGTTATGAAAGGCATATCGAAGATCATTTATCTGGAAACCATAATAATAAACCAGAATCTGATAGCTCAAGTTCTGAATTCTGAAAGTAGTTCTTCCAGTAATTCTTCGAGTAATTCTTCCAATGATTATCTTAGTGAATCGGAAATAAGTACAACAAACGACATAATAGAAGCAATAGACGAACTTCAATAAATAGTATAGAATTGAACTTAAAGAGATAAAATGTTAAGTTTTATTTTATTTCCAAAATGAGGTGTAATTTTGTTATGTTTATTTATTTATTTATTCATGAGGCGTTCTCTACCAGTCAACCATTGGGCCAAACAGAGACAAGTAAAGGTTGGTGCTTGGTGGTGTTGGTTGGTGTATTATTTATTCTTATTATAAACACTTAAAGATACCAAACGTATTTCATTTAACAACACAAACTGTACATTCGTTTGATCTACCAAGATATTGACGTAAAAATAATCTGACCTACTCAGAATATAGCCTAATTAGATACCAATCAACCTATAATCTGTCGTACTCAGAAAAAGGCGTACTGCGAACATGGAAATATACGTAAAGCACATTCTCATAATCCGACATTATACGGATCTGACGTGTTTATAAAATGACGTAAAAATAATATAACTTCTTTGGAATCTGACTATATCAAAAAAATACCAATATAGAAACATACCTATTTAGAATACGATTGTAAAAGAAACTGGCGATCATAGAACCAAACTTACTAAGCTGACCTAAACCTCAAATGACTTAAACCGAACCTATCTCGCTCCGCCTAAAGGTGCCCTTGCGGGCCACGAGTGCGGAGGCAGTATTATAAGAGCCTTTTATATTGGAATGATAGATTCGGACCTTCGATATTATAACATCAATAAAATGTATTTATGGCTTCGTTAAGTTGGCGAAAATATTTATTTAAACGGGCGGAAAAATCTAAATTGTAAGTAAAGCTTGTTGAATATAATATTGCTCAAAGCTTGTGTCAAACATTAGCTTTGCCGTGGTCTTCCCAGTTGCTGCGTCCTTTGTTTCGTTTTGCAAAGCTGGCTTGTTGTAAAAACATACACATTATCGTTAATCGTTCGTTTCCGTTATCAAAAATGAATAGGATTGACGTAAACTATCAGACTAGGCGATCGCCATTTTTCTAAAATCGTTTACGTTAGCGTTCAGCAACTTGTCTAGGCTCAATGTACGATTATCGCTCCACCACGTCACTAAACTAAGTTGTTCAACGTTGTCGTACTTCTTTACATAATTGGGTTTCAAATACGAGTATTCGAGATATTGGCAATCTGAAGATCTCTCTTATTGAGCAGGGCGTGTATGGGTGATCCCTGAGCTCTTTGTGGCACTCCGCACCCATCAGCCTTATGAATATTTCACGCTAGGGTTCCTCCGGCAGCGCGCCGTGAACCCGGCTTTAACAAGGGGATTGAAATGTTTGTAATTTAGTTTATCTATTTAACAACGTAATGTTACAATGCATGTTGCGTTGCAAGACAGAATTTAAGAAATTATATTGTGTCCGTCGCAAAAAAAAACTTAATAATTAATAACTAATAAATGTGCACTCATGTGATGTTAGATGTCAAAAAAATAAAGCTATACGCAACACAATTATCCTGAATTATTATTTATCCCATGAATCATTAAAAACTTTGATCACCGATTCGTCGTTACTAGGTCCTAAATAGTGAAGATGCATTGAAATAACTTGTACTCCAACAAAGCCCATTGCAATGAAAGAAACACAGAATGAAAAATGAAATGAAAATAAAAATATTTTTATTAGAAACAAGAAGAAATTACAATTAGCAATATCCGGTGGACGACAAACTAGACTGAGCCTGTATCGTGGGAATAACATGTATTACAGTATTTAAGGGCTGTATTAATAAACTAGTCTTGAGCGCAATGCGCGCCTCAAGACGCGAAGGAGCTCACAGTTTCCTAGGACTTGGCATTTACTTTGACATGGCTTGAAACGGGCCTTGAACTTGTTTTCATGTTATCTCAAACAGGCTTTTAGTGTTTGAACCAATATGGTTTATTAATTATACGCAATAATCTTGATCATAGTTTTGTAAGCAAAAAACATTCTCTTGCGTCTATCCTCCGCAACTCATGGTCCCGTTGCTAGATGGAAATAGCAGATTTACGTCCCATGAGATCATGGGTTCCCTTTGTAAACTAACAGATAAATAAATATCAGGGGACAATCTCACACAAATGAGCTCCAAGTCCCAGTCCCAAACTAAGCTCTTTAGGCTTGTACTATGGGTACAAGAGAAGGATAAACTTACTTATATAGGGAAATACATACTTAAATACAACGAAGACATCCAAGACTTATGATCATATACTCGTGCTCTTCACACTCTGCCCTTACCGGGATTTGAACTCGGGACCGCTAGTTGCGTGGGCAGGGTAACCCAAATAGGCTAACGTGACGTGTGTTATTTATTTATTTATGGGTTCCATTTGTAGACTAAGAAATCAAATCAGAAATAGGATCAGAAGAAAAAGAAACAACAGATAAACAGATCAGATTAAGATGCATCAACTTAATTATACTAGTACTATTTATGTACTTATTTAAAGGACTCGAGATACTAACTACTGAAAAGTTTGTCACTTGTTTCTTGTTAGTTTGAGATAGTCTTGGTAAATAACGTTTCGACGTTCAAAATACAGGTTTCAACTTACTGGTAATATGATCTATCTACTGTCAGACCTAAGTTTAATTCAGTCCTATATAATGGTGGCACTTTATGGGACTGAATTAAACTTGATACAATGCTTTGCGAGAACGTTATCGTTATCGAAAATGTAAAGGATTGACGTAAGCTGCCAGGACGGTCGGTCGCGTTGAGCGCTTATGTCAATTCCTTACATTTTAACAGTTTTCGAAAATCGTTTACGTTACCGTTAAGCATCTTGACTAGTACCACTCGATCTAATACATATACCTATATATATATATATATATATATATATATAGGGGATCGTCTGTTGCACCACGTCCGTAGGAATAACCCACCGCTACCCTACACGTGACCCCCGGGTGTTGCTAAAAGTGCAACAAAAATGGCAACCGTACAGTCTTTTCGAAGATCTCACGGTTCTAATTACACTATATATATATACAAATATCTCCTGCTATGTCTTGCTACGCTCGGAAAAAGTCTCGGCACGTTCCAGTGCCAACCAACTGTGCTTTTAAGCGCCAACAACTGACAAAACACGTTGGACTTTCTGTCCGCTTGTTCTTTGAATATAGAAGGCATTAGCAAAGCTAAGACAGAATGCATGACTAAGATTGCCAATGACAACAATATAGACATCATATAGCTCCAGGAAACTCACAGATGCGATGCTTCACAACTCGCTCGTAGAGGGGATATCCCAGGCTACCACATGATAGGCGCTACATACCACCCCCAGTACGGTACCGCTGCATATGTCCGCGACGCCCTGGTGACGTCCTATGCAACCATTTCCAGTTCCACCAGCTCCGATAACATCTCCACCACCGATATTCACGTTGCGGAAATAAAGATATGTAACGTCTACAAACCGCCGAATACCACATGGCCCCAACCTGCACTCCCAAATCTGGGCTATCCATCTATGTTGGTTGGCGATGTCAACAGTCATCACACGAACTGGGGATACAAAACGAGCGATGCCAACGGAGAATCTATCGTTGACTGGGCGGATGAAACTGATTATTTCTTGGTGTTTGGAAGCAAGGATAGGGGTACATTCAGATCTGCTCGCTGGGGCCGTGTTTACAACCCGGACCTTGCTTTTGCTTCCCTGGACTCCGATCGCAGACCCTTGCTGGTGATCAGAACTATATTGCCAGACTTCCCACACAGCCAGCACCACCCTGTCATACTGGATATCGGGCTCAAGATCCCAATAGTCGAATCCTTTCCTGCACCCCGCTGGAAATTTCAGAAGGCCGACTGGGCAGGATACACAGGTAAACTCGATGATTCCATCAGATGGATACAACCAATTCGGGAAAACTACAAGCGATTCCTAAAACTGATACTTATCACAGCCAAAAACTACATTCCCCAGAGATACCGCAAGCATATATACCGTGCTGGAACCCCAGCACAGAGTCGCTTTGGCGGGAATTCAGTGTGACTGGGAACCGAAATGCTGCCCATGGCCTTGTTAAGTCCCTGAATGAGGCGCGTCAGTCAACATGGGAAGACACAGTTTAAGATATGAAGTTTACCCACTCCAGTTGAAAGGCCTGGCACCTTTTAAAACGTTTTACCTCTGCAACCGGTGGTCAGAACTGTCAAACCAAAGTATGCCCGAGCGCAATTGCTGATAGGAATGTAAAGCTATCCAGAGCACCTAGCCACAAGCGGCACACTCGTACAGTACGGAAGGAACTTAAATAACTTAAATCCGGTGCCACTCCACATCCAAGTCACAGCCGCCCCGTCGGCTCAGAAGAGATACTCACGGGCATCAAGCAAATCAATGTTGTCAAAGCATGCGGGGAAGATAATATATTTCCCGAGTTCATCAAGCATTGCGGACCCCGAGTGCGGGAGTGGCTCGCCAAATTCTTTACAAGTATCTTCGACTCCGGAAAGATTCCACCCGCACTAAAGCGAGCTAAAATAACCGCCATCCTCAAGCCGGGGAAGTCAGCTGACAGAGTAGATAGTTACCGACCAATCGCACTCCTGAGCGTTATATATAAGCTTCTCGAGCGTATAACCGGATCGCGCCGATAATGGAGAAATTCATCCCTCAGGAGCAGGCAGGTTTCCGGCCTGGGCGTAGCTGCAATGACCAGGTCATGGCGTTGACTACGCATATAGAAAAAGGTTTCAACGAAAATCTAAAGTATGCAGCAGCTTTCGTGGACCTAACTGCTGCATACGATACTGTCTGGCGCCATGGCCTACTGTTTAAACTGCTGCATGTGATCCCCTGCATAAAGATCTACAGAGCGATCGATGACGCCCTTACAAAGCGGCCTTTCCAGGTATTCCTCGGTGGCCGGGCTAGTAGAAATAGAGTCCTAAATAATGGCTTGCCGCGGGGTTCAGTACTGGCTCCCGTGCTATTTAATCTATATACCAACGAAATCCCCACGACTGCCTCACGGAAATTTGCATATGCTGACGACCGGAAAGTTGGCTCAGCGGAACTAGTACTGCAACAGGAACTAGCCACCATGGATGACTACTTTGTCTGCTGGCGCCTATGCCCAAGCACCTCGAAGACCGAGTATGCTGTTTCCACCTCAAAAACCGGCTGGCAAATGAAAAACTTAAGGTAACCTTTAGGGATGCCATCCTTACACACAATCCCTACCCTAAATACCTGGTCGTTACCCTGGACCGGAGCCTCACCTACAAGACCCAATATTAACAACGTTACGGCTAAACTGAGGTCCAGAAATAACATATTGCAGAAGCTGACTGGAACAACCTGGGGGGCTTCGGCTGGCTGCTTGAGGACGTCTGCTCTGGCGCTTGTATACTCATCGGCGGAGTACTGCGCCCTAACTTGGCTGAACAGCGCACATACTACTGTTGTCGACGCGCGGCTCAAACACATAATGCGCTTGATTACGGGCTGCATGAGACCAACTCCTGTACACTGGCTGCCGGCCTTGAGTGGCATTGCTCCGCCCCACCCTCGCCGCATGCAACACCTCCGGCGAGAAACAGGTAAGGCCTGTGAAAGACCCGATCTGTCCATCAATATGGACTTGGCCACGTTTAAGGGCACAAGACTGAAGTTCCGTAATCCGCCAGCGCTACTGTCCCACCAAAAACCAACTGGAGTGGAATTTAAACACCGCCTGGGTCGCGGAGTGGATGGCCTCCGCTGAGCCGACTGACATGTTCCAGCTGAATCCACACGCCCGCCCTTCTGGTTTTCAGGAGTCACGCCGTGTTTGGTGCTTACTCAACAGACTCAGGACAGGAGTTGGCCACTGTGCCCACCTTCGAAAGAAGTGGGGTTGGAGTGAAAGTGGGACATGCGAATGTGGACACCCAAAACAGACAGTGCGCCATATCATACTGGAGTGCCCCCTAACAATATACCGAGGGGGGAAAGAAGGTTTAAAAACCTTCACGAACGAAGCAGCAGATTACCTTAGGAATTGTAAATTTAAGATATGACAAAAGTGTAATTTGTAAGCCATACGATAAATAAATAAATATACCTATGTTACATTTTACGTACGGAATTTAAGAAATGCAAATAAATTATTAGACAGTTTAGTAATATCCAAGTGAAGTGCCACCATAACTTACAAAATATTTATAGTAAAAGCAAAAGTATAATAAAAAATAATTAAATAATTTGCCCTATTTATCTGTTGTTATACTTGTTATTGACACGGAACCACGTGTGAATTTGAGAAAAAATGTAACACAAATGGTGCTCCTTTCACTCGCACGTAAAATGTTATATTATATATCTATGTGAACCTATAATTTATTTGTGAAAATCTTTCACTCGAATAATGTGAGCACCGCAAAGTATCTATACATCGTGGGCCCGAGCAACCCGACAGATTTTAAGTTGACAGCGGAAGCGTGTTTCTGAACTTATTTCGCGTTAAAAATGTCGTATCAAGTTGGTTCCAATCGGACTAGTTTCTGAGATATATCTATTTTTATAAACTTAACTTGTTACTTAAACTCCGGTGCAACAAGCCTTTATTTATAACATAAAATCCTTATGTTCAGAAAAGGACGGAAATGAATAAAACCTCCTTTGTTATCTATGGTTTTTACGCGTATACTTTTCTTATTCATGTCATAGTTTTTCCTCTTTCTTTTACTTAACTCTTTTAACATTACAAGTAAGACAGGGAAAAATTACTCACATTCATAACTTTCAAGGAGATTTCCCGTAAACAAGTGCTAATTTTACAAGAAAAGCGTTGCCAGCTCGTCCTTAGGGTTTGTTTCCTGGAGAAGTGAAAATATTCCATTTAACTTGAATAAAAAAAAAGTTATAAAAGCTGAATTGGACCTATGATAGTATAACATTTTTAACTCCATATAACCTCAGGAATGCGCGGTTCCTCGGGCCCACGGCGTATAACCAATAGTACTTTGATAATTTGGTACTTTGATACTTTGTTATTAATTTAATATAAAATAAAAATGCGCATATCTTTCAACGTCGCGATTAAAAATAAGTTATTTATCGACACGTATAGAAATGTTACACACAATTTGTAGCAGTGTTCTAAGACTTCAACGCTGGCGAATATAAAAATGTCACAAACATCAGACAAGAAAGGTCATGCACAAAAGGGTTGCTGCATCCGGCAGGCGCGGGCTGAAGCAATCCTGCGCTATTTCCGCGCCGGAATGAGGGGAGGTCGCGCGCGGCGAGGTGACTTATGGACTATGAAATACTGATAAATTGCATCGGTATGTACATTAATGGGTGTACCATATTGGCCCCATAAAAATGTTACAGCTTCCTAGCAGCTTTATAGTGGCATTTCATTATTGACAGATATTCTCACGGAAAAGTAATAAATATTACAAGGGACTGTAAAATATTAAGTGCAAAGCTCACTAACAATCAAACAGTCGTGTAAGCGTGAAATACAATGTTGATGGTTGTCATACTCATAAGTTGCTTAAAGCTCTTATGTACTTGGCAGTTACTGGCCGAGTTAAAAATAATACGATCACATGTCAACAGCAATATGGCTTTACCTAGTAGAATAAAGGCCCTGTTTTTTTTAATTTGTTAATAACACCGCACTGACCGTATTTCGTGTTCTTCTACGCGCATTTATTTATTTAAAAAAAAGTGAAATCGTGAAGCTATTTAACGAAATGCAAATATATTATTCATGTATAATTAACTGTTAAAGGCTTTTTATTTCAGGCCCGTTTCGATTTACGCAGCGGACGTGTCTGTCCGCAGTCGAGGCTCGATATGGTAAGGCCTCGTGAGCAGTTTGGGGATAAGATACATTGAGTATCGGTCTGAAAGTGAACTCTTTACTGTCTAGTATCATTAGTGTTTCAGAGACAGATCTATGTCAGCCTTATGTTGTTTAGTTAATCGTGACTTTAGCTGTTGTTCTTAAGCAATAAGGGAAGTACTTGTTATTAATTTAACAATATTAGTGGCTGATTTACATTGGTCCAGCAAAAGCCTGCCAGTAGGAGTACATTGACGAGTTGGTTTTCACGTTAGAGGCGAGAGCTATTGTAACGGCGCAATGTACTTCTACTGGACCAATGCGAATCAGCGATAATATACAGTGCAAAAGGTTTTAAATAATCTTTCTGATTCGGGTAAAGTAAGCAAGACTCGCAGACGATCGTATGAGCCCGAATGCCTTTTTAAAAGGTATCGCACAGGGCGTCTATTTAACGAGGTATAACCATATTGCTTTTGACATGTTGTCAACGTTACGATGGCTCATAAGTCATAATACTTGACAGTAACGGCGGCCGAGTTAAAACCTTACGATGAGGTGTCAAAGGCAACATGGTTCTACCCAGTGGAATAGAGGCCCTGTATGTACATAATTATTATTGAATTCCGCATCTATGAACCAAATTATTATAGATTAAAAAAATCCTTTCTAAACAAAACTTAATATCTCATTCAAAAGGTTAATATCCCAAAACAGTCTTATTTAAATACATCTAAATGTGCTAGAGCAATAAGCTTATTAAGATTCCATAAAACGTGGCGAACAATGCACTTAGTACGTACCTACTAGAATATAAACGGAAACCTAATGGATATTTGTACATACATATGGGCGCCGAAGTTTCTAATTGCACCTCAAGCTCATCTCCATACAAATTCCTGGTATTTGACCCGAACCCTTTGTACATATTTCAGGTAAAAACCCGACCGTTGGCCTCCAATACATTGTTAAGACAGAACCCGAAGTTCCTACAATAGCCCAAGGGGCATGGAAATTAGCGATAAACTTCTAGAATTCTAGTTGAAGATTTTTGTTGTTTTATATACTAAGGTTCGCTGCGATACAAACAAAATCTATTAGAGACTTGGAAAAGAGAATTGGGCCTATTTTACTGGGCATATTGCCTTTTTCAAGTAAATAAGAGGTAAGTATTAAAACGTTGACAATACGGAAACACGTTAAAAACAATAAGGCTTTACCGTTTATAATAGAGGCCTTGGCCCAGCACTTCAATCGATAGTTTCCGATCTTTTAACGAGGATTACAATATTAAAAGTTATTTAATGAAGTTTGAGCTTCTTTGCACAATACGCAAAGTAAGTACAAGTGGCAGACTTTATTCCTATGTAGTTTTTAACCTATGCATCGTGGATGCCATTGAGACAAAAATAAGAAGAAGACTTTATTCCTTAAGACCAAGTCAACCAATTGGCCAAAACAGAACCAATTTAAGGTTAGTGCTAAGATAAGACCGTTAACGCATTCAAGCTAGCAAGACCTTGTCAAAGTCGGCTCCAAACCTCAATCTAGTTCTAAAAGAATCGGATCAAAGCGGCTATTTCTAAGAGCCTTCTTTATACATCGCATCGCATGTGATGCCACTCGATAACACACGGCTCTCGAGACGAGACGTATCAAAACAGTTACCACGAGTTTTTGGTCCAACAAACACGTCTGGAATTACATTAATTGGAGTGTGCTTAGATATCCTAATGGTAATTGAGGTGCAAGTTTTATTTGAGATCAGATAAATCTATTCATGTACATTACTCCCAGCTTCTAACGTTCGGGCGGCTGTTGCTAGCACACTACAATAAAGAAATATTAGTACATAGAAAATATCCAAGACTCTGGAACGAAATACTTACTAGTGCTGATTACACAATTTTTTGGACAGAACCTCACGTTTCGTAGGCAAGGTACACTACGAAACAGGGATGGAAACCTATTTTTCACCAATTAAAAAAGTAGACACGAGTAAGTGTACTCGAACATTAAATGTGATATTACAAATGTACAGAAGGAAAAAAAAGCTAAAACATATAAACAGGTACATTTTAAACACCGAACTGAGTTAGATAAGCTAATTTAAATTAAAGCAAAGCATAAAGCTGACATTTTCCCGACGTGCACCAACATGAATGCTCCGCAAAAATGTTGAAGAGTTTTTAAAACGAAGCGGGGCACGCGGCGTGTGGGCTAACTTTACCGTGTTATTGTTGAGTCGCACTCTTGTGGCATACGCTTTACATGAATTAAGAGAGGGGGGAAGAGATGCAAAACGCTAACGAAAGGTGACCAAATTTGAAATTGACATATTGAAATTCAAAGTCATTTACTTCTTTCTGACATCTTACAGTAACTACCATTTACTAAAGTTAAAATTATTAATGAAATAAGTTAAATGACACTAACATTGCATTGTCTCTCAAATAACAAAAGAAAATCGATAAGAACATTTCGCGTTTAAATGTATCAGTAGTAATCACTATCTTAATCAAGATACAGTATCTTAATCAAGATACAGGCCGTCAAACCTACCAGAAATCAATGCCCATGCCGCTGCTGGCGCTGGCCCGAACCCTGCGCGCTATAAGTAGATACTCGTAAACCGTCAGCTTACGTCAATTCTATTTTGTAAGTTTTCGAAAATCGCAAACGTTAGCATTATGCATAGGTAGGGGGGAGCGGGGCAGTTTGATGCACGGGGCACAATAATACACCAGCACTATTTCGTTAAAGACGGTAGTAATATCGAAATATCACTAAAACATGACTATACATAAGCGGGCTTGACAGCTGTAAACGCATCGCTAGGTTATTGTTCTTTAGCATTTTACAAGTAAAAAGTGTTTTTGGTGTAGCTTACTAAAAATATTCTCCTTATGTAATAGTTAATTGTTGCAGTGTTTATCTGTTTATTAGGTATTTGAAATTCCCAATATTAAGTTATTTTATTTCGTTGTCAGGATTGCATGTTTAACTTTCACTTTAAAGTACACTGGTTTTCTTAATATTCAAATATTTTTCGAATATGACCGTTGGGGCACTTCGATGCACAAAGGTACGGGGCACATTGGTGCTATCAATGTTTGAGGAATTAATTTTTGACTGTGTTGTTTAAGTGTCTAAAAGTGTTTTAGGGTTTGTTTAGCATATTTTCTCATACATGTTAAAGTTCATTTAAATAAATACAAAAAAAAACAATTGAAATCAGTGTAATGTGTATAAGTATAATATATTGAAAAAAAAAGATATTTCAAATCTTTACGAAACACAATAGGTTTTATATACCCTCCTTAAAAGAAACGAAACAAAATTTTGATGAATGTTGGCATTTTTAAAACTTTTTTACACAATTAAACATGTGTATCAAGGTGCCCCATGGGTGGGGCACAATTAAACAAATTCCATTTTTCACAGTTTTTTCTTTATTTTTATAACGATTAAATTTTTCAGATTAATTTAAATGCCATATCAATCACAATTAGTTTAACTATGATATAAGCAAAAATGGTATAATTTTAATCATTTTTACTGCCCAAAATATAAGGTAAAATTTTTCCGTACCAATCTGCCCCGCTTCCCCCTACCCTGAGGCCCTAGAGATACATAACGCTAATGTAAACTATATTCGAAATGTATGGAATTGTCATAAGTGCTCGACGCGACACATATTACATCAATCCTATACATTTTCGGTAATGATATACCTAGTTTTAGGTCTCCTAGACGTCTAGCATTGGTTGTCCGCGTCCGCAACTTGTTCGAACCTTGTATAGCCCTTTCTAATTATTCTGTAATGATAGATACATACTGAGCGTCAAGCGAGGAAAGACAACATGTGCTAGCCGCTCTTGGGGTTGTTGCGGTTGAATGAGCACTGCGTCTTAACACAAATGAATGCGGCGATCGCTCGGCGTTCCTTTCAGGATAACTACCTACCACCTACCTACCTACCTACGGTGAATAGCTTCCAATCGAAAACGGATGGCTTTAGAAGATGTACCTTTCTCCATCGGCTATGCGGGTGTATTTGTGGTGTCTAAATGGTTATGTAGATCAATGTTTAAGTATGCCTTGGTTCTATAGGTCGATTGAGAAGTAAGATGTTTTTTTCAAGTTTCATTAATGTTCTGCTTTGCAACAGCAAAAAACCCAACCCATTTGATATGTCCTACAGCTAAACAAAGCCCCCCTGTCTTTTTCCACTTCCCTGCCCTATGTTATTTTGACCCATCTCTCTCAAACAAGTCTGGCTTGTGCCGTCATCTCCTCTCAAGTCTGCCTCTGCGCCGATTCCCAACTATTGGATACCAATCGGTAGGATTTAGAAGCCTATCGTTTCCTATGCATT
This sequence comes from Acleris literana, assembly GCA_946894065.1. Lineage (NCBI taxonomy): Eukaryota > Metazoa > Arthropoda > Insecta > Lepidoptera > Tortricidae > Acleris > Acleris literana. The sequence goes on from OX335669.1 coordinate 19,469,614, forward strand.
CGACAGACGTGTCCTGCCCAGTTTCACTTCTTGACTGAAGGTCTTTCGCCAGCATCGGCAGTATAGAGAGCGCAAAGTCCTTTAGTATTAAATTCGATAACCAAACCTATTTTCCTCACCAAAAAGTTTCGTCACAAATCCTCCTTCATTATCTACTAAATTTCTAATTCAAGTGGCACAGCGTAAACAAAAGAAATACCTTCTTGAAATATTATATTTACAGTAACATATTTAATATCACTTCTACACGGTCATCTTAAGGTCTATATTTGAACAAGTTCTCACGATTAATATTTGATGAACACGAAGGTGCGTACACGGAAACGTTCTATTTCCTTTCAATTAGCTGACACAAGTGAAAAATGATTCAACTTCCTGGCTTACGTGGAATAAGGACCAGTTTTAAATCCCCGGTGATAAAAATTTAAACACGTGTAGCTCGTTACCTTCGGACGTAGGGTAAGTAGGTACTGTGAATAATATTTATGTAAATATTTTTGTAGTAAAATGTACAAAGAATCTCGCTAGAATATCTCAAACACCGCAAAAATACTTAAAGTGTTTACGGCGAAGATACTCATCGCCGTTAAAAGTTGATGAGCCTGCCGGGATCAAAGCGTTAATTACTTTCGGGGGCTAGCTCCGAAACACAATGTTCGAAACTAAGTTGTCTCTTTCACTCAATTGTTTATTTAGACTCACAGAGCGAGAGAGAGAGAATTAAGTTTTTCATAAGGGTATCGGGAACACCTTAAAATTCCTAATTATTATGTTGTCCTAATTTTAATTTTTTCGAAAGCTTTGTTATGCTTGAGGTATTTTAGATTAAATGCATAATTTAATTTCTATATAATAATCCTAGGTGCTTGCTTAGGTAGAAATTAAGATATTTGTCTTTTCGATAAGCATTGGACGAAAAAAATATTCGAGATGAAAATTTTACTTTCATGATAATAACGAAGTAGTAACCGAAGTACATAGGCATTTTGTGTCATCTCTGTCCACGGGAATCATGATTTTTAACCAGTACCTATCACGTCGCCCGACTAGCTCTAAAATAATATTACAATAAGTTAAATATGCGTTACGCATTTCAGATTACTGATATCTCTTGTTCAAAATATTTTGTGCCGAATATCGTTACATTAGTTTACTCGTCTACTATTTGAAAGTAGTATTGTCGTCTATGTAAATGACCATTTTTCACAGAAGAAAATAACGCCCTATTTAACGGCCTCATTAGAAGCTTAAAGGTTTAGTATTTCGAGTTACAGAATAATCTTCTAGTCAGAATGCGGATTTACTTAGCAGACATAATTAAATTTTTAAGGATATTATCCACGTGGTTTCCCTTTGGGCGTGTTTATTACTGGTCCATCTTTCGTTAGTCCTTCTATCGGTAATTTCTGTCTTTTATCGGACTTTTCTATAAAGGGTGTTGCTTGTTTGTAAGATTTTCTCTACTGCAAGTACCGCCTAAAAGTCCATAATTTATAGGGTATCTGAATATCGAAAGTTAATATATCTAAAATTTAAACATCGAAGTGTTAAACATCGAAAGTTGAAATATCGAACGTACTTGTTGGGTACCTATGTAATCAAATATCGAAAGTTGATTTATCTAAAGTTAAAATATTGAAGTCCAAAATATCGAACGGTTATTACGCCTCGATAATATCAAAATTGAATGTTTACTGAAATGGTCATATAAATAAATTACTTACATGGAATTAAGCAAAACTAAAATATCTTTAAAATAAATATAAGTCCAAAACGATTGATTACCCTATAAATCTAATCTCTAAATAGTATAAAATAAAGTAGTACCGACTAAATGGACTTTGTGCCAATCCTAGCAGTCTATTATAATGTATAGATAAGTAGTTGAATAGACTAGTGTCCTAAAAAAATCTAATTAGTCAGTCATTTACATTTTCAAAAAATATTGAACGCATATTTTTTATTAAACAAAATATTACGAAGATAAAGTGCGTTGAAGTTTCGCGTGACATCACGCCGTGGCACACTATATACCTCGTTGTGACGTCACGAACCCCCACTCCCGAACTTTGATGTGCGTTATATTTGTCAATTTTGATTGATTTGAAAAAGCAAAAAATACGTGTTCATTATTTTTTGATAATCTTACTGACAGACTAATTAGAATTATTATTTTATTACCCAGCACACACCCCTATTCTAAAAGTTAGGTACGACGACGAGCGTAGCGAGGAGGAGTGTTAGGTTGAACTGCGATAATTTACCGACCTAAATTACTCAATCTGTTTATTCAGCTCATTGTTTTGTGGGCAATAAAAAAACCTAAGTACTTCGAAGGCTAAGGCGGGAGCTTCGCTACGCTACGCCCCCGCCATCTGAACCTAACCTGACAGAGACAGTTTCACATAAACCAGACTGGTTCGCTCGCTGCGCTCGCTTACTTCACTGAAACACCTTTCTAGAAAAATGTGAAAAGTGTGAACTTTCGATGTTTTAACCGTGTGGCATTTCAGACGTAGATATTTCAACTGTAGATAAGTCGACCGTTAAATTTTGTACCTTTCGATATTTTGATTTCGTTACTTTACCTTTAGATATGTTATCTTTCGATATTTTAACACAAAGTTCAAATAACTGTTGATGTTTTAATTATTCGATATTTTAAACGGGTGGAATTTTGCTCGTAGGCGTTTCAGACGTAGATATTATGACTGTAGATGTTTTGACCGTTCGATATTGTAACTTTCGATATTTTAACTTTACATATCGATCGATATTCAGATATGTACCCAATTTATATTTTTTTAAATAAACACTTATATAACAAGCTATTAATTTTCTCGCTGACATAATAAATAACCAGAAAAACTCCCTTCTTTATTCTGTGGACAGGGTAAAAAATAATGGATGTCACTGTGCCGCGCCGATTTCGCGCACGAAGCACTCTATCATCCTTTCTGGAAAACGTTAAATATTCTGAGAAAAACATCAAAGGTTTATAAATTCACCTCCACGTCAAGCCGGCGGAGATTGATCGGCTAGTGTATGACGATCGGCATGCCTGGCACGTCCCCGGGGATGTATACAAGCCCTGGGTTACGGTGGAGCTTGAGCTATTGATTTCATAAATAATTTTAAATTATATGGAATTACATAGTAAAAGTCTTGGGAATCCAATTGAAGTTTAGGTTATTATGAATATTCAGATACGTGAATGATTCATTTTTTGGATAAAAAAAGTGAGAGGCAATCTGCGTAGAAATCTTCGAATTTTAGTTTTTTTTGACATTCTGAGTTGTCGGACGGAATAAATTGCAAAACGGTAAGCATATGTTTTTACCAACCACTGCATATTTTTGAGGAATAATAACGATTTAAGCACAAATTATGTTTTTCGAAGTAAAAGTAAAATTATACGTTTGCCAAACGTACTTTTGATCTAAAAAGTCGTCCTCGACGTCGGGTTGTCAAGTGTGTTGTGGCAACAATAATAGTAGTTGCTTGACCTGTCTTCTTTTAGGGAGACCGCTGCGCTAAATAAAAACTTAGGTATATTCAATCTCACTCATAACATACGTTACTCGTATTCATTTATTTACTCAGCCAAGTTGTTAAAGTGGCATAAGTAAATTACAACACTATCGCCCATTCGGCCGCGAAAAGCATTCAGGCTCTGATTTTAAACACGTTTTCACGTCAAAAGACAAAGCATTGAGTGTTATTGTTAACTTATTGATAGTTGCAGTTGCAGTTGTAGCATTGTCGGTACATTTACAATTTATAAAATGTTGGCATCTGAAAAAAAATCTAGTAGCTTTTATAAATTAAGTGAATTACTCTCGGTTATTTCTAGCATGTGAACCGAGTATAGCCGTTTATAAGTAGGCTAGCGCAGCTAACTAGGCTGGAATGTAAGATTAAACTACATTAGCCGAGATTTGGCAACACCGCCGCAATCTGGCTCCGCTCTCAGCTCGATTGAGTTTCCCCTACGATTGGCAAAAAAAAAACAATTTAAGTCTACCGTTAAACTAATTCGCGGGGTAATAATAAGGTGGAAACTTTTTTCATTTTCCATTAAGCACAATATTCGACGGGGCTGGATTCCGCATCCCCCTTCAAAGGATCGGCGTGAGGCTTAAAAGGTATTAAAGTGGTATTCGCTTCGGATTTTCCTCTTTGCGACTGTGATACCGTGTGATTATCTGAACATACCGTTTTAACGCCAGTGATGTACAAAATTAAGTATGGGGAAATTAACTTTTATTTAACTCTTTTAATTGGAAAATAAACGATTGGTAAGTCGAATGTTTAATATATGGAATATTATCCATACAACCTAATTAGATTTCATCATTAGCAAACAGTCTATATTCGTATTAGTATTTGTCTATACCAGCTATTCTCAAAGTGTGCTTCGCGCAGCCCTGGGGCTCCACAAGGTCTCTGAAATGGCTCAGTGAAAAAAAAATCGTAATGTAATTCAAAGGAACATTTTTATGTTCACAAAGAAAACAGGTTTTGCCTAATTTGTGGCGACATAAAAAACAAAGTTGTTAAAAATGGTTCCGTCGCTAAAAAAGTTTGAACACCGGTGGCCTATAGATACTATGGCCGATCACTCGCAGCAGATAATATGAACTTGTCATCCAAGCAAAATTATTAAATATTAGAATTATAAAAGCTCTAAAATTACGTAACTTACGTAATACATCAGACAAGTTCCCATTAAAAATAAGACAAGATAATCTAGTTACCTCACCACCGCTATGAGCCGCCCTTGGTCTCGATGTTCTGCCCCACCACGATGATGAGTATGATGAACACCAGCAGCAGCACCAGGATGCAGCAGATGGCGACGGCAAGCATCGCCGCGTGCTCGCCCAGCTTGCCGGCGCCCGCGCGGCGCACGCCCGCACGACCGAACGCACCGGCGCTTCTGGCGCGCGACAACCCCAAAAACCGTTTAAACTTTAAAAATCGAACGATTACTTTATCACGCTTTTCATGCTGCCAATTAGATAACGCTCACTTTTTAAATAATTTGTTTTTATTTTATTTTAACACAACAGTTCTAACTTTATTGATTCACCACAGTCTATGATAATTTGATAACAATTAATATCTAAGCTCACTGAAACGGTGATACTTACTATGAAATTAACGAAACCGACCTCAATTCAATGAATATTGTCTAAACAATATTGTTAGCCCTTAGTTTTAATACCATTATGTTATCCCTTCCTAATCTAACACAGCAAGTAGGTATCAGACAAATTTCGGCATAGATACCCATCAATCGGTTACAATAATATTAGGAAAACCTCGAATAACAGGCTGCGTATAAAAAAGGACCATTGAATACATTATCAACATTCATTCATATTAATTTTGAGGGGTTATCCTCGAAATGAAAGCTGTGTTAAAAATGAAACCGAATACGCCTTACAATGACCGTGTCAAAATTAAAATGCACTCAGCGTATTCCAATTTCGCCCGCCATTTCCTCAGCGGATGTTTTGAGCTGCGGCTCCAACTAAGGGGCCGAGAATAAGCGAAGTGAGATACAGTATCCTTTTTTCGAATTGGTACTCATTAATTCATGTCAAATACACTTGGACCCTAAGTTGCTTTCTCATTGTTGTGTAACGACTTCCATTTAAAAAACTTAAGAGGGCAATTATTTATGAAACGAGAACGGCAGGCAATCATCAGTAGCTCCTCATTTTTCCATTCACGGTCGAGAGAGTTCAATCTGAAACAGGGCGCGAGCGCTTTATGATAATGCGCCGTGTCCCGTAGACAACCCCAGTGTTTTTTCCAGTGACGATGGAATCATTATACAGCCGGCTACGAGTGACAAATGGCCAGTGACAACGGCAGTTGGTATTACCGGAAAGTTTTGGCGGGAAATGGAAAGACAAAGACGATGGGCGCGAAGGGGGTTCTTATCTAGCTGTCATTTTGAAAACATCTGTCTATTTATTTCATTTTTTGTAAATTACTTTATCGTTGATTTTGGTTTGCAAATCCAGGGCAACTTTGTGAAGGAACCTCCAACACTGATGAACAATATGCATCAAATAAAATAACAGTGAAAAGTTGATTCTGAATGAGCAAGCGGTCAAAAACACTCCAAGCTATTGAAGAAGATGCCCGCCATCTTCAATTGTGTGCCGACTGGGACTGGAAGACGCCGACGACAACGACGATTCACCGTACAATTGCTTATATATACTTGACATTGGCAAAATTACATAACTTGTAGATGCCATTAAAATAAATAAACAAATAATAATGGGCGCGAAATGCGCAAATAACTTTTATTGTAAGGAATTAATAACAATGACTGATCAACTGGGTTAATTCTTCTTATAATAAAAAAATCAAACCTTTAAGCAATGTTTATTTTCTCAAGATGTGAATAGTATTGTTATAATACCAATCAAACAAAAATTACTTATGGAGAAAAGGATGATTGATTAGAAAAAAGAATCAACGATAGGTATTTTAAAAAGGGTAAATTAAAAATGTAGTCACCGAACTCCCAGCTATTTTATTATGTAAAATATATACTGACAGGCCGGTCACAAATTCGGATGAGAGTCCAGCCATTGTTTCATTGTAAATGGGTCCCGGATGTAACGAACGATGACGTAGCCAACTGGCGTGTATGGGACTCGCATTACGCGGTGTCACGGCGAGTTTACCTGCGGGACGCGACACATTGCACGGTTATTTTTTGACACTTGAGAGAAATTAATAGTACAAGATAAAACAAAAACGTGACATTGTACGAGTTCACGAAAGTACATTTTAGTACCTAACTTTGGCGGGTATTTTTTGGGGTCTAGATTGTTTGCCATAATTATTGTAAGTAAGTAACGCATTTTTACTTTTTCAGGATTTTTACTAATCAAACCTAACCTAACCTAGCCTTATCTACAAGTAAGATATTTAAAAAATCTGAAATGTTGACTGTTCCAGTGTTATAAAAATTATGATAAAAAGCAATTAAAAACATTACTTAACCTATTTCTCAGGAGTTCGGGTAAAATCTAATACGACGCGACAATAGGGCTGCAAGGAGCACACCTGCAAGAGAGATACTTAGCTAGCTCACGGGTGAGGCGAGTTTTATTATATTCTACTAGCTGCCCACCGGCGGCTTCGCCCCCGCTGCAAATTACCGACTTTCTCAGCGTTTCTTACAGTTTTTACAGTTATAAAAACTTATCCTGATAATAACGAACACGACAAAAAAATATAATCGGATTTAGCGCAGTAGCAGTTCGGAATGCGCGTACATACCTTTCGGCAACTCATTTTTATTTATATAGATAAGTTTAGAAGTAAGTTTGTTTTAAATATTTATTATTTATTGTTATTATTTTAAATAAATGAACCTACTCTTGTAAATCGTTTTGCAACGTTTGTAAAAATAACATTTTCAAAATCTATTAATTACTGACAAAACATTATGGTCATAATAATTACATTGAAAATCGTGTGCAAATCAGCGATAATCCTTCAAATACTATCTTCATATTAGCACCTATAAATGGGTATTTACTGAAATGCTGGATCACTAGAGGGACTGTCCGTCATTCTGACCAAACGGGATGCAGACGTGTGTAAGAATGAGATACCTTCATTCAGCTCGACCTGCGAACCGTTTTAGGCCGCTTGAATTCACTCTGACTGCCTTTACCAATTAATCCCAAAATAATTCGAATATCTCCACTGAAAGGCATCTGGGATTGCGGTTTAGTATGTCATAAGGAAACCGGCTTCTGTTCGAGTTATTTTTTTTTATTAAAAAGCAATACACATTACGTATAAATTTGTAATTATGTAGAAATTTGATGTTAAAAGCGTGCAAAGTCATAGGTTTTAGTTTAAAGTTTCACTTTTGAAGCTTTCAGAGTAATGCAGAAAATTAAAGTTTCTCTTTTGAAACTTACAAGCCGCCCATCACTACTCGCAACGAAAGTAAATTAAGATCTTGAAACATTTCCACACAGGATAACGTAAAGGAATCCCATTCGGGTTTTCACTCGGTCTCATTAGAAAGCGGAGTGTTTCTGGAGCAGAGAAAGGATGGCCCATTTCCATAAACTCAGGAAGAAAATGAACACGAAAATTGTTATTAACCGTAATAAACCATGTCTCCAGACGTTTGCTCGAATCACCCACTTTGTGAAAATTAACGGTAAGTGCGTCAGAGTAAACTGTGGGGTGTTTTCTCGAGTTTAAGTCAAACGAGGAAAATATTGGGTTTGTGTATTTCAAATTGATGTTTCAAGTATCAGAGCCTACTTACTTATCAGCCTCTTTTTTTACGTGAAGCAGCAGCAATGCTCACATTGCTGTGTTCTGGTGTGGGGACAAGACAACCGGTGAAAATATCCTCCTCAGGGTTGGCAAAGCATTTGGAACCTTGGGATTCCACTGGGTTTCAGATCCCACTTACTTTACTTATCTTTGCCATATATAAAAATATTAGAAAATAGGTGACATTTTGGTGTACATAGCGCGGCGTATATGAATCCCATTGCTGTAGAAACTTGTCTTGGTATTGTTTTTAACTTGGCAGCCATTATTGTTAATTTAATAAGAGCTATCGTAACATAACCGATACGGTGACACGTCAAAAGCAATACTGTTTTAACGTGTTGAATAGAGACCATGTCATTGTCACCGTTACCTATCGTTGTCACTTGTCAAATTAGTGAAATAGCGCGATGTCCAGCAAGATCACCAGGATCCCCTACCTATTAATTTTGTACGTGGGGGATCCTAACAGGTGATCGTACTGGACATCCCCTGAAATAGGGGGCAGGAGAGATGTGCCGCGTTTGCCTTCTCTGTGCTATAAAAATATCAGTTATTTGAAATTTAAATTGCGTAAGGTTGTTGTGTTGTGTTTACCGTGTTCAATTTGTATTTATTCTTTATTTTACTATTGGTGGTGTTCTATATTGTATTGTCTTAGTTTATTGATGAGAAAGTATTGTATTACACTCATTCCAATACATCAGGTCCACAGATTCAATAGAATTACGTTTGAGGATTTTTCAACTTTACTACAATAATCAAGGAAAACGAAAGTATGCATTGCCTGCACAGTTTTTGTAAAAGCTATATATGTCATATTTACTGGGTGACCCCAGTAAAAATGTTGAGCATATTTAGGACCTTGTCAATGTGAATATCATTGTCAGTATTATGCGCGTCATTTGATGTTCAGTTTGAAGTTTATTATTATGACAATGCACTAAACTAAACAGTTAGGTTAGACAAGTTACTTAACGCTAACGTACGTAACGAAATGTATGGAATTGACGAAGGCACTCGACGCGACCGTCTGACAGCTTACATCAATCTGAAATACATTTTTGATAACGATAACGAACGCGAAATGCATTTATACATGTCTAGGGCCTCTGTACCCCAACGAAAATATTAAGGCTTAACGTTTACGTTGGAGTACCGTACAGTGCAAGAAGCCTTAAAAAGTATTTCTATTTCGGATAAAGTCGGTTAAACTATCATAAGAGCGAGCGTATGAGAGCGAATGAGAGACAGTTAGAAACCCGAAGGTTGTTTTACGTGCTCTCATTGTACGTAGGTATTTCCAGAGGGAACGGAAGCAAACGCTATTGATTTATCGGACAGCCGGGGGCGATTGTTCGTGTGTGATTAGCGGCGGTAATTGAACCAATATGGTTCCTCTGTCGCTCATTAATTGCTACCAAAATAGCGTTAAATGAAAGGTCATTGTTTTTTACTGAATATGAGTCATGTGTTTAGGCTTCTGTACACGATGGTCTGACTGCATATCCACTAACTCCTCCTAAACCACGCAACGGATTATGATGCGGGTTACACCATTAGTAAGATAATTTTTAACAGAAGGTTTTTATGTATATGTAGGTACGGATGGCACAGAAAACTATACCAAAGCCAAGCGAGGCCGAGTCGCTAGTGACTAAATAAACTGAAGTAAGCAGACCTCTGGGCTCATATCATGGTCGCCTTTATCTCAGTGGATAAAGCATCCGTCACTCTCGCGCTTATATACTGGTCAGAAAGTGACAGTGTTTTATCCGCGTTTATACACATCGATAAACACAACCATAGCTGGGCTCTATTACTCGGTAAATCCTTATTGCTTTTGAAATTTTATAGTAATGCTTTTAACTAGGCCGCCAAAGCTGTCAAGAAAATAAAAATACTAGTTTTATTAGGATGGCTTCTAGCTAGGTTTCGTGTTTAAACGCAAAATGTCAATACAACTCGTCAATGGATTGCTACAAGCATGCGGGATATCGACCAAATATGAAACGGAGCCTTAACAGAAACGCACTGTTAGATCAAAACAGCAACAACTGAAAGTACAACTGTATTTTAAAACCAACTTTAATACAACTTCGATGAACCTAAAACAAAACTAGCAAGTTTTTTCGGTTGTTACTGACGATGGACAATGCAATCAGCTCTAAAATGTGTCACCATTATATTGGGTTATTTTTATGTAACAGTTATGTATTAAATCTAAAACAGAAATGAGAATAAATAGGTATTTTATTTTATTTCACTCCGTATTGTATCTAACAGTTCACTTGTATAAAAACGTCCATCTCGACCGACCTACCCTCATTAGCCGAAAGGGAACAAGAGCGGGTAAGATGGCTTCAACTGCGAGGACTCTCGCCCAAGTAATTGTCTTGCCTAAACACAAAACAATACAATTTTAGGGGAATATTTGTGTAAGAAGTTAAATTTAATCTTGTTGCGGAATTGTACGACTATACAAGTACGGGTCTTTATTAAAAATCCAAGATTTCGACCTTGGGGTGATGTCGCGGACTCTGTCATGTCCATAAAACAATGAAAATTTATTCGCTTTTTTCAGTATTTTTTAAATATATCCTATGCATTGGATTGTAAAAAATTACCTAGCAAGACTAAGTGCGCTACAATTTGGTTTTTGAATCATTTCTATATAAGTACCCGGCACTGCCCGACAGTTACTGTGATACGATACTTCAAACAATGGGTTGTTAGAACTAATCGCACCACCCTTAATTCATACAGATTTATTGAACTACTAGCTTCGGCCCGCGACGTCGTCTGCGTGGACTTCAGAATTTGATCTAACCAATAATAATATAAGTTTGTCCTATCCGAACCGAGAACAAAAAAATAGCGCTGTATAGGGAAAATCGCTTAACCACCCAGTGATTTTGACCACACCAAGGCAACACTTCGATACAGAGTTTTAAATCAGAGCTAGCACCATCTAGTTCGTATATGGAGAACTAAAAGTGTGTTTCTATAGTAACTTTTGTGTACGCACACATCAATGAATACAAACTGGAAGGATTACAGGTGACAAACGTAAACAGAAATTAAAACACACTACCCACCATGGTACAATAATATACTTCGCCTGGTATTCTCTTCCGAGAAGCAGTGGTCACGTGAGTGGACACGTACTACGTCATATCCGTCAACCGAAGATTTCCAAACATCAAAATCGGGGTAATTTTAAAATAGATGCTAGTATATATTAATTTAAGACTATCATTGTATATAGGTTTTACGTTTTGACCATTTACTGTTCTCTATAAAAAAAATAGACGTGTTGCTGCATTTTGACGTAGGAACAGATATAAGTTCTACGAGCAATGTACTGTGACCAGCGGCACTTAAATGTTGAACGTTTAATGGAAAATATACGACTCTACTCATAACAAAGTAAAAAATAAGTTCTAAATATTAGAGCTATGGATTATGAGAACTTGAATATTGATAAGCGCTTTTTTATTAGGCCCTTTCTCTCATTTAGGTTCAACGGGACATAAAACACTACTCACCATAATATTAAACCGTGGTTTAGGCTCGCAATATCGTAACCACTTCTCGGCAAGCGATCCTTTTGGTGGAAAAGTATAGAAACCAACTGTGCGCTACCCTTTTTGCTCTTACAGCTTTTAATAGAGCATTTAACCATTTTACATTTAACAAGAAATGTCATCGACAACTTTTACCGCGACAGTTTGAAAATCATTGGCGTGTCATGAGAGTAATGATACCGAGCGAGAGCAGAATATGATATTCCCATAGGTTCGAATAGTATGACGAGAAACATCAAGTTGACAAATTTGTAACCGTCCAGTTTGATCTGGTGAATCCGGTGATCCCTGTAGTATCAGGTTGTAATTCCACATTGTAATGTAACCTTTATGTTTAAAAAAAATCCCTGTTACTTATTTTAATTCACAAATGTATGTATAATATTAAAATAAAACATTCAATGAAAGTAAATATGTAAATTATGCTCGTGACTCGTGATTATTCGTGATATATATATTTTTAAATAAAATCGAGCACTAACTTAAAATATATTTTTTTCCTCATTCTTGGGTAGTGGTTAATCTGGTGGCAACTTTGTGATGACGTAGAAAGTGTCCCTTTTCGGAAGAGAAGACCTTGTTTTATTAGACCACGCTACCCACATAATGGCTAGATAAGATTTCACCTTTATAATTTTGTTAGTAAATTCACAGCTTTAAACGATTTTTAATTTGATTTCCCGTAGTAATGAGACGTTTTTTCGGAATAAAAACTATCCTGTCCTTTTCCAGGACCTAAGTTATATTATGTGTGCCAAGTTTCATCCCGATCCGTTTAGTGGTTGAAGCGTACATCCAAACATCCAAACTTTCTTATTTTTAAATTTAGTAAGATAAGATACGATAAGGTTTACAGAATTGTTCTTTCTACAGATATATTGTTTATTTTTACTCCTAATCTGTCTTTCCTTGAATAGGTAAGTCTTGGAAATGGCGGAAAACATTTTAAAAATCTGGATGTCAACTTCCATCTGACACCGTTCCTTTTGACATAGACTAAAGAACATAACGTACAGAGGCTCTCCCATGTTTTCACACTGGGTGGTATGGTAGAAGCCATAGGAGGAATAAAATACCTCTTATTAATTGAACAATTTGGTCAAATAATTACTAATATAGAATAATTTTTAATGTTACTAACAATCTACGGAACTTTTCTCAAAAATGTCCGGAAATGTTGACATTACTATCTACATATTGAGACGCGAAGTACACAGTTTACTGGCAATTCTTACATTAAAAAAAAAACGTTGCGTGCTCGCTACACAAGCCCGCAATGTTGCATACAAATTCCATTACTATTAGCTTGTAACTTTTTAAAAAGTGAAAAAGGCCATAATAAAGGCACAAGTCTTATACATCCAAATTTTATTCGAAACATAACTTTATTATCCGTGTCTTGAATAGCTTGTTTTTTTTTAAAACAAAACTTGCGTTTCTCCCTGCCATTAACAAAAAGGCGGTAAAGAGTGATGGTTTTTTCACATGAAGTTTCTGTTTGTATGCAATTCAAAAAATGAGCTCAAGCGATGAAGATTTTACTCTAACACATTTTTTTCTAGCGATTTTTGAGAAAAGCACTGTATATTATAGGAACAGCAATTGCGGGCTTCGTATTTTTAAACGGACTCGCAAGCTCGTCCGTTTAAACCAATAGGTACTCGGCCCGCAATTACCTACTTCCATGCCTACGCAATAATGTACTATTATGATCCCGAAACAAATGCATTAATTCAAAAAAGTTTGCGGTATTAGGCTTAGTTTATTCAATACTGTTTTTTTTACAACTAACGATTATAATTTTTTTAAGTCTGATTGACAAACCCAAATAGTAAGGGTGAACTCTTTCTTCATTTCTTTTGTACTTTTTTTCTTTCCTTTTCTTTTTTGTCTGTGGTAATGGCCCGACTGATAAATAAACGCTGTGGCTTGCCTCGGCATCGTATCGAGTGGGTCCCATTGAAGCAACGGCACGATGAAAATTCTGCCAGAATTCTTGGTTTACGTCTTAGAAATAACAACACCCATAAAATCTAAAATGAATATAATGTTATCGTCAATGTACGGAGGACTCACAGGTACCTACTGCAAATTAAGATCTGTAGCAGAATGTTGCAAATTGTTACCTAAAGTATTCACAGTTTATTATATTCTTACAATTCAATAAATTAATTGATGAATTGCTCGAAGTCCGACCCTTCGTGCGAGTATAATATTAAGTCCTTCGTATGTTGACGGAAAACAATATGTCCGCCATCTTGAATTCCTAATAACCATCATTTTTGAATTCACCGTCCGCGAAAACATGACGAACGATACGCATGACGACTTTTTCGAAAACTATCATGGCTCTTATCTTGAATTCCGAATCTGAAATCATTTTCAAATTCGCCATCCGCGAAAATGTGAAACACGATACCCATGACGACTTTTTCGAAAACTATCGAGGCCGCCATCTTAAATTCCAAATTTGACATCATTTTCGAAATTGACCTCCCCGAAAACATGACACACGGTAGCCATGACAGCTTTTTCGAAAAACATCATGGCCGCCATCTTGAATTCCAAATTTAATATCATTTTCGAAATCGCCATCGCCAAAAACGTGAAACACGATACCCATGACGACTTTTTCAATAAACATCATTGCCGCCATCTTGAATTCCGAATCTGACATCATTTTCGAAATTGCCATCCCTGAAAACATGAAAGACGATACCCATGAGAGCTTTTTCGAAAAAGATCATGGTCGCCATCTGGAATTCCAAATCTGACATCATTTTCGAATCTATCATGTCCACCATCTTGACTTCCAAATTTGATATCATTTTCGAAATTGCCATCCCCGAAAGCATGAAACACGATACCCATGACAGCTTTTTCGAAAAACATCGTGGCCACAATCTTGAATTCCGAATCTGAAATCATTTACAAATTCGCCATCCGCGAAAACATATGAAACGATACCCATGACGACTTTTTCGAAAACTACCATGGCCGCCATCATGAATTCCGAATCTGACATCATTTTCGAAATTGCCATCCCTGAAAACATGAAACACGATATCCATGACGACTTTTTCGAAAACTAGCAAGGCCGCCATCTTGAATTCCAAATTTGATATAATATTCGAAATTGCCCTCCCTGAAAACATGAAACACGATACCCATGACAGCTTTTTCGAAAAACATCATGGTGGCCATCTTGAATTCCAAATCTGACATCATTTTCGAATTTGCCATCCGTAAAAACATATGACACGATACCCATGACGACTTTTTCGAAAAATACCATGGCCGCCATCATGAATTCCGAATCTGACATCATTTTCGAAATTGCCATCCCTGAAAACATGAAACACGATACCCATGACAGCTTTTTCGAAAAAAATCATGACCGCCTACTTGAATTCCAAATCTGACATCATTTTCGAATTTGCCATCCGTAAAAACATGAGAAACGATACCCATGACGACTTTTTCGAAAAACATCTTGGCCGCCATCTCGAATTCCGAATCTGACATCATTTTCGAATTTGCCATCCGTAAAAACATATGACACGATACCCATGACGACTTTTTCGAAAAATACCATGGCTGCCATCATGAATTCCGAATCTGACATCATTTTCGAAATTGCCATCCCTGAAAACATGAAACACGATACCCATGACAGCTTTTTCGAAAAAAATCATGACCGCCTACTTGAATTCCAAATCTGACATCATTTTCGAATTTGCCATCCGTAAAAACATGAGAAACGATACCCATGACGACTTTTTCGAAAAACATCTTGGCCGCCATCTCGAATTCCGAATCTGACATCATTTTCGAAATTGCCATCCCTGAAAACATGAAAGACGATACCCATGAGAGCTTTTTCGAAAAAGATCATGGTCGCCATCTGGAATTCCAAATCTGACATCATTTTCGAATCTATCATGGCCACCATCTTGACTTCCAAATTTGATATCATTTTCGAAATTACCATCCCCGAAAGCATGAAACACGATACCCATGACAGCTTTTTCGAAAAACATCGTGGCCGCAATCTTGAATTCCGAATCTGAAATCATTTACAAATTCGCCATCCGCGAAAACATATGAAACGATACCCATGACGACTTTTTCGGAAACTACCATGGCCGCCAACATGAATTCCGAATCTGACATCATTTTCGAAATTGCCATCCCTGAAAACATGAAACACGATACCCATGACAGCTTTTTCGAAAAACATCATCATCTTGAATTCCAAATCTGATATCATTTTCGAATTTGCCATCCGTAAAAACATATGAAACGATACCCATGACGACTTTTTCGAAAACTACCATGGCCGCCATCATGAATTCCGAATCTGACATCATTTTCGAAATTGCCATCCCTGAAAACATGAAACACGATATCCATGACAGCTTTTTCGAAAAAAATCATGACCGCCTACTTGAATTCCAAATCTGACATCATTTTCGAATTTACCATCCGTAAAAACATGAGAAACGATACCCATGACGACTTTTTCGAAAAACATCTTGGCCGCCATCTCGAATTCCGAATCTGACATCATTTTCGAAATTGCCATCCCTGAAAACATGAAAGACGATACCCATGAAAGCTTTTTCGAAAACTATCAAGGCCGCCATCGTGAATTCCAAATGTGATATAATTTTCGAATTTACATCATCATAAGCAAGGCTACGTCGACCTTGATCCGATCCGATTTAGTTCCAGAAATTCCCATGATACGCATCTCCATAGCTCGGAGAGCGACTCTACCTATCGTAGCAGGTGGAAAGCAGTGGTATCTGCCTACCTCTCTGGGAAACAGGCGTGATTTAATGTATGTACGAGTATGTATGTATGTTTCTACCTAACTGCAGAGTTTGCCTCAGGGAAACATATTCTTGAACAACTTCGAGATCATCGCCCTGCACTGCAATCGGTCCGCGTGTGATGTGTTCATTGAACATAATCTTGGTTTTATCCGGATACCGGTGCGTTGAGAAAAATCACCTAGATCGTTCAGCATACGAGTGTGTCTTGTTTGCGGGAGATCACATTCCTACTGGTAGTAAGATGGGTAGTAACACGGGTAACGAAGGCTTTGTTTAACACCTCGATGCAGGCGGATAGCTGACCAGGTTTCGATAGAAAGCCTCCTGATAGTCCAGAACCTTGTTCGACACGTCAAACGTCACGTTGTAAGAGAGGGCTTTGTTAACCAGGAACCCTACGCTGATTTACTTTATTTACGGTTTCAAGTTCTTCTTTGAGTTGTTCCAGGTGTTCGTTGAGCCCTAACTTCCGTCCGTTATACGTCACAAAATTAGCTCCAGGCGATAACGTCTTTCGCCCCCTAAATCAAATCCGATTTTTAAGACTTTTGAAAATGTTTATAGTTGTTATGAAAATATAGGTTTGTACATTTCCGTTTTTTATTTTCTTTTTTTGTTTCTTTCCAAGAAATATTTTCTTAAAAATGAAAACGTACAGTCATAGTTTTTCACATATTCAAAAACCGACAAAATCGGACCAGCTTTAAGGGAAGAAAAATGTTGTCGCATTTTGTATTTAAATTTTTAGATTCAAAATCCTCTTAAGTCTGGATTTATGTCTAATTTGTCTAATATATTAAAACGAAGTTTTCAAACAACAACGTGACACCTTTAGTTTAAATCACGTCGCTTCTGTAACGTAGTTAATCATATAAAAAAATAAAATAAAGTTAATGTATGATCGCGTGCTTTTTGTCTTGATCGCTCCAGTTATGGAAGGGATATGATTGTCCCTTTCTTTGATGTCACGTAATCATGGCGTCAAATTTGTTACAACAACAAATTTGAATAATTTATTTTGCTTCTTTATAGCATTTTGTAAATAGATTTTTCCAAAATTCTTGAATTAAATTTCTATGTAATAAACGGTGATAAAAAAATGATTTTTGTAATCACGTAAAGTAAGCCTAAGCAAGGGCCTTCGAATAGGGTTTTAAAGAAATACCTATAATTGGTTTTATTTGATAATTTCTGACTCACTAATACACTGGTAAACATCCTAGCCTGATTGTGCAAAATGTGTTTACAGAATTATCAACAAGTTTTTGAGTTGTTGGTAATTCTGTATTTCAAATTTCAAAATTTCAAAAAATTGTTTTGGAGTGTAATTATACAAAGTTTCAAATGACCTGCTCAATCTGGTAACTTTTTTCCATACTAACTTTGACCCCACTTTTCCTCCCCTTTAATTATCATATCATATTATGTATAACTAGATAATGGTTTTATGTTATGGTTATTTGTCATTAGTTCGCCGCGGATACTATACTTGAAATAAAAAAATACATGAGGTTTATTCAATATATTTAGCGTATTTTGCACTATGTCCTACTTAAATTGGAATACAATAGTCACCTACGGATCATAAAATATATGTTACCATCGCTAATCAAGCAATATAGGTTCATAAAGAAAGTGTGAAAGTTTTCTAAATTTGATTTCTCACCGTAAAAAAAAGGATTCATGTGAAATTGCTACATGACTCTCAAGGTATTCTCTCGAACGTTTGAAGAATTTTTGAATTATGGCTATCTAAGAAAACAAATGTGATGTCGTCTACAAAATCCATGACGTATAGGAAAATCACTTTAAGGTTGAAGTGTTTAGATGTAGTGGCGAAGCCAGCACGATAACGATTCATAACAATATTGACGCACACAAGCACAAGACCACTGTACTGTACCGGCGGTACTGGCCACTGGGGCTCTATTCTACTAGGTAAAAAAGCATAATCGCCTTTGACGTGTTATCGTATTGTAAACGTTTTTATCACAGATATAAATACACATAGATAACGCAAATGCATCGCGTGTCCGAATCCGGACTTAAACCCCGACCAAGCGTCGGGGTTGGCCGTCACTACTGACGTTCCGCGCGACTGCTGTTGCAGCCGGTCGGCCGTGAAAATTAAGAAAATGCTTGTTTGCGTGATAATAAACTGCAATAGCCCAAAAAAGCGACGACTTTGAATCGATCTTGAGCGAAAAACGGAAAATTCTCTTCTCTTGGTGTGTCCCAGTTGGTAGCAAACAGTGACACGGTTGGTTTTCATACAGATTGAGGTGTCTAAGTTATCTGTTTATTTATATCTGTGGTTTTGATTTATTTACTTGAAAGTAATGGCGGCCGAATCACACGTCATAAGCAATATTGATTAACGTCGTAGATTAGAGGTCCAGCACGAAATTTTGGTTCTACCGAGTAAGTTACACTAACGTACCGGCATCGATTTAAGGTCTGCACCCACTACACCGTATCATACCATGACCGTAATAGTTAGGAACGTGTTAGACAAAAAATATTCTTTGTATTGAAAAGAATGAGACTATGCCCACTAGACCGTTCCGTCACCGACCAACATTTTGATACTAATTACCTTCCGGGCCTGCTACGTTCATAGTACGGTCATGGTATGGTACGGTGTAGTGGGTAGAGACATTTAAAAAAATTTTTACATTGGTATTTAACGTACGTAGATGACAACATCGTGACAAGCAGTCGGATTTTTGAAAGTTGCTTTTTGTTATCCTACTTGTTGTATTATAAATACGAAAGTTTGTGTGTTAGTTTGTTACTCCTTCAGGCTGCAAGAGCTAGACAGATTTGGATGAAGTTTAAAATAAAGATAACTGATACCCTAGATTAACACATAGGCTTCTTTTCATCTTGGAGAATTTAAGAGTTCCCTAGGGAATTACGATAATCGAATTCTAAGCGGACGAAGTCGTTGGCAGAAGCTCTTTTGTAAATAACCTTGTATTTGTGTCAATAGATATGAAGCCATGAGACCTCAGTTGTACATATCTCAATGATTGAGGCAATAGGATTGATCCTTATTATCCAGATTTCTAATGTATCAGTAGTCGTGACGAGGGTCGACTCCTCGGGTTCGTCCCTTCTGCCCGAATGTGCTGGAGCAGCAAATTAAATTGAAACCGTCAACAGATATGAACACGGTAATATGCCCCAATGGGTAGAAAGTGGATTTGAAAAAGGAATATTTAAGATCCTCATTTTATCCTATTACAAAGTCCTATTCCAGTGAGTACAAATATGAAGAATTAAGTCGGTTTGTATGTCTGTTTGTCACACCTTCACGGTCTAAACCTGACGAATACCAATGACTTTTTCTCCCAGCAATTGTGATATTTTACCGCAGGAGGGATTTTATGGGAGGTCTACGCAAACAAAATCGCAGGCAATAGCTAGTTAAAACAAAAACCGTTGTGGCCTGTAAAACTCATGAAAGTATTGTCATCCATACAAAACAGAAGGCATCACGATTTGCGTTGTACCGTGATCGTGACGAGAAACTTCTGAAATTGTAAAAGTTCCTTATAAGAAATTCTCGGTAACTTCTATTGATTTTATTTTTTTGTATAGAAAGTAACCATTCTCAATGCTCTCAAATTTTCCACGAATATTCTCTGTAATTTATTGAGAAGATTTCCAGACTTCTGGAAATGTTCTGCAACTCCCACATTGCTAGAGTTAGTTATGAGAGAGTAATCACCGCCGCCCATGAATTACGGCACTCAAGAGGGGTTGTCTGTCCGTTGCCATTCTTAATTAGGGATTAAAATAGAAATACGCATGCATGTATGCAGTATGCAGTAGTCCAAAGAAAAAAAAACTTTATGGCCTTAACAACGTTCTAATCTTTATTGTGAAATACACGGCAACATAACCTGCGAAGCAGAAGCCGCAAAGGTCCCGCGGAGGCTCAGGAACATGCATTTTCGTAAGCGGATGTCAAAATAAACTAAACAGGACCTTTTACCGGGATTGAGGGTGAACGCAGCGGCCTGGCACACGGACAACAACGAACGAATAAAAATTAAGTCGCAGTCGAGAGTCTATAACATGTTTAGTCAAGTGCAGTCAACATATTTGACTGGACAGTGAGGTTTTTAATATCTGGTACGATCTCGAGAATAAGCTGTGTATTAAGTACAATTCGTAACACTGTTAACTGTCCATTTGTGAATCTTGACACCTTACAATAAGGCTCACTAGTGGTCAGTTAACAGTGATGCTGTTAATTACACACATGGAAAAAATTACCAGGGATAAAACATATCCGTACATTACTTTGATATTTTGCCATGTATATACGTAGCGATGTTGCGACACATTAGATAGTACTGCAAGGGCAGGCAAGTCATTTATCTGAGATATTTATTCTCCAAACGCTTGTTATTTAATAATTTCCACGTGGTACTAGTAGATTTAGAGAAATGAATAGAAATATTTCAAAGTATCAAAGTTCCGACTTTAATAGGTTAATAAGTATAGTGGCTGGACGTTAGGCACGAAATCATTTACGGCGCACGTGCGCACGGCGAACGATAAAGCTGCTATACTCATCTCGTTTGTGTGGGGAGCTTGTGGGGAACGAAACATTTATACAGTCAACTGTTTTAATCGTATGTGATGTAGAGCTACAATGGAATAGAACCTTGTCACAAAAATCCACGGCTTTTTAATAGATAGCTTATTTAACTGCGCTGTGGTCCTAAAAAAGATGCATTGCGAGGTTGTTATCGTTATGGAAAATGTATAGGATTGACGTAAGCTGCCGGATAGTCGCGTCAGGCACTTAAGTCAATTTAATACACCTTGTCATTTTCGAAAATCGTTTATGATAGCGTTAAGCATATTTTCTGTCCTCTGGTCTGTCTAGGTTTGAAGAGAATCAGTTGGGTCGTTGAAGAGTTATGCAGGCCTGAAAGGAGGGTTGCAATTATTTCAGTTTCAGTTTTTTATGATATTTAACGCTAAATTGCATAAGTTTTACTTTTTTTTTCTTCCCCTTATTGCCGGGGTATGGCAATCAATGGGATTTTCCAGAAAGTTTTACTTAAAAGGTAATTAAAAACTGGGCGAGGAGATTAGGAAGCGTGGATGTGCGGCGTGGGCAGCTGTTGGCAAACTTGCCGGAACTCGAACACGCCGCTAATGTTTACGGAATTGCCGTTCCCAAGTGAATACACGGGCTTATATTATTGTTAACATCTTAAAAAAGACGTAGGTTACGACGTCTGTCTTTATTTTAAATGTGTCTGGCTTCATAGGTGCGAGCTTATCGACTAATTTCAATATGCATTTTTTTATTTGATAGGTGATTTTGTGGATGTGGTGAAAACAGCTAAGGCAAGGGCCGGAGCATTTTCCGCCGTCAATTGACTTGTAATTTGATACATACGTATAAAATAGTGGAGTTATTACATCTTGATTACATCTTGGTTGTAAACTCCAGAACTAATAGTAGGTACATAGGCATTTTAATAGATTATTTGCGACATAAATGCGTTATTTGCTTCATAATTTATAAGATCTTTATATCTAATGGAGATCATAATTTTATGCCGGAATAAAGTAGTATTCAAATTGTGATAATGTATCCAAATGTTTAGAATAGGTAAGTAAAAATATCTTAACACCGACTTACAAACAGGTAAAAATTCAACCAACAAATCTTTAAAAATTTAATATCAACACTATTAAACAACTATGTATAATTTTGAAAACCACACTATTTAAAACTTCTAAAATTCTACACTCAAATTTAAGAACGTTACAAAAAAAAACTAAAAATATCGAATAAGTATTTTGAATTTTAAAATTTGACTCTCGAATGGTGGGGTGAATTTAGAACGGCGCGTACTCCCTTGCGGCGGGGGCTTGCGGCACGGCCGAAATTCCAGCGGGCACTGACGCGCGGGACGCGGCGCGGCGCGGCATCTTCCCCGAGATGGATTAGCCGAAAACACCTATTTCCGCCCACATATATAATTTTAATACGTGGAAAAACACGTGAAAGGTGTCTGATATTACTGAAAAGGAAACCTTTATAGCGCTGACGTGTATTAGATTTGTAATTTTATTATTAGCATTTTCTTACGTATGCATTATTTAGAGAAGATAAAACATATTGATGTAGGCATGACTAGGCTCTACAAAGAAGTATGATGAGATATTACTAATGTATTTTTCATCACACTTGCACGTAAACAGTATCTAAACATACAAGTTAACTTGTCCGTAATGCCCCATATACTAGATCGTTCAATAACGAAGGCGCCTATATTAAAAACTTTTTTGATTTTTTGGAAAGTACTGGCCATCAATGGATATGTGTCATTTTTTTTTGAAAATCGAACTGTAAATTATTGAGTTACAGACATTTAAGTGACGCTAATTTTGTTATTCTGAAAAAATGGAAAAAAGCGACTTTCGTGTGTTGATAAAACATTATTTTTTAATGGGAAAAAATACCGTTGAAGCACAGCAGTGACTTTTAAAATGTTATCTGGAATATGCTCCCTCTAAGCCAACCATTTTGCGGTGGTATGCCGAATTCAAACGCGGTCGTATGGACACGAATGATGCTGATCGCTCAGGTCGTCCAAATGAAGCAGTGACTCAACCAAATATCAACCAAGTCCTAAAAATTGTAAAGGAAGATCGAAAGGTAAAAGTGCGCGAGATAGCTGAAATAGTGAAGATTTCAACTGGTAGTGTTTTCACTAATTTACATCAAAACTTGACCATGAAAAAACTTTTTTCCAACTGGGTGCCTACTAACGGTTGACCAAAAGTAACAACGTATCAATGATTCAGAGCGCTGTTTGGCACTGTTGAATAGAAATAAAAAGGATTTTTTACATCGGTATGTGACAATGGATGAAAAATGGATTTACCATTTCACTCCGGAATCCAATCGGCAGTCAGCAGAGTGGAGAGCGGCTGGTGAAAGCCGCCCGAAGCGGCCTAAGACACAAAAATCTGCCGGCAAGATTATGGCCTCTACATTTTGGGATGCGCATGGAATACTCTTTATCAACTACCTTGATAAGGAGCAAAATATAAACAGCGAATATCACATGGGATTATTGGCCCGATTAAAGTATGAAATCGCGGAAAAACGGCCTCAAATGAAGAAAAAAAAAGTGATTTTTTACCAGGACAATGCGCCTTGTCACAAGTCCATGAGAACAATGGCCAAACTAAAAGAATTGGGGTTCGAATAACTTCCCCATCCACCTTATTCTCCAGATCTGACCCCCAGTGACTACTGGCTGTTTGCAGACCTAAA
Organism: Acleris literana; assembly: GCA_946894065.1. NCBI lineage: Eukaryota > Metazoa > Arthropoda > Insecta > Lepidoptera > Tortricidae > Acleris > Acleris literana. The sequence continues at coordinate 19,493,691 of OX335669.1, forward strand.
AAAAATGCTCCAGGGCAAGAAATTTAACCTAAATGGTGAAGTAATTGCAGCAACGGAGGCTTATTTTGAAGCCAAAGATAAATCGTTCTACACACATGGAATTGAAAAGTTAGAAAAGCATTGGATGGAGTGTATCGCAGTTGAAGGAGACTACAATGAGGAATAAAAGAGAATTTTATCAAAAAAACTTTGTTTTAGTATGTAGTCTCGGGACTTATTGAACCACGTGGCACGTGTTGAACCTTCGAGCTTTATTTTTGCCATGAAACCCAAGGTCGGTATGTATTTTTTTTAAATATACGTTGACTCAAACTATCACAATACGTCAGGACCCCAATTCTTGTGCCATTCAATATGAAGTTTCAATCGAGATGAAATGTCAGTTGCATACAATTTTCTAAAAATCTCGCATATAAACTATTGATCTCGACTGTCACTAGAATCCTGAACACGCTTTACATTATCTGTGGTAAGTCATAGACAATGATGTAGTCTGTCGCTAATTTAAAAATACTGATTATAAACTGTGTGATTCCAAAATAATAATTAAAAGGGTGTCTTTGTGCACATATTAAAATTAATATATCAATAAAAAAACGTGTCGTTGTCAGAAGAAATGGATAATGCGACTCCGCCGGACATCGCCAACGCGGCTAAAATTATTAGTCAGAATCGTAAGTTAAAAATATGATCTTTTCTGATTTCATTTCCTCGAAATAGGGAATATGCATGTTTTTTTACATCTTCAATAAAAGCTGATTCATGTAACAAACAGGTGAGAAAAAACATTTTTTGAATAGCTATAAAAATGACCGAGATATAAGCCAACAAAAATTTGTTCCTATCTCTTTCTAGCAAAACAGAATTTCACATGGAGTTTATATGGCCGTACTGCACGATGACGTCACCGGTGCACTTTGAATCTCTCTTTCTAATTAGCATTTTAAAATCATCCGTATTTATTGACAGATTTTAATTTTAATTTCAATTTTAGTGATCTCTTTTACGGTATTTTCATATTTTGTTGAGAAATGCGATTTAATAAATCCATGCATATTCCCAATTGTGATGAAAAACATTGTATGTTTCACGGGCGGTACGGGAATTACGAACCTCGACTCAGAAAGCCCTCAGTCGTCGACTTCGGGCTTCTACTAGAGCCTCGATCGTAATTCCTTCGTACTTACCGCTCTTAATACACAATTTACTATTAAATTAATTTTGATAGCAATGTCAACACATTGACTATGACTTTCGTATCGTCTTCGACTAGTAAAGGCGAAGTGTACGTAAAATAATGAATGAAAATGTATGAGTCTGTTTTAGGGGTTTGTGTGTGTATTTGTAAATAGGTTCAGAACATGTTTTATGCTTTGAATGTTCGTTCTCTAACTACGGAGCTAAATAGGGGCACGTGTAAGGCTGAATATGTTATGTAAGTATTTCAAATAAACATACATCTTAATCGAACGTTTTTTTTACTGCAAAAAATAATTACATAAATTGTATTGATCTGTCACAATCTGCTAGTATCTAGCATGCAAATGTAAAAAAATCTTAAAACTCAATGACTTTTAATGACCAGGTAAACTTAACTTGTAAAGTAAGCTAATATATCTTACCTTACCTATGTAAGTATCTCTAATTATGAAAAGATAACGGTGAAAAATAATTCAAAACTTTGCAGGAACCTGCCTAAGTTTCCCCTTTCTGTAATTCATTAAAAACTTTACGAGCACACGTGTCGGGCCCGATCGTTCATGAAGAAAATAAAGACAAACAAATTGCCGCCTTAAGGGAGCTTAGTGGGAAACTCTTGAAGGGTCGGCGTGCGTCGACTCCCTGGCATTCACGAGAATGGCCCAGACTTGACCGAATCCCGGCCGCAACTAAAATGCTTTAAGTACGGATTCACACACGATTTCACTTATTCCATTTATAAATAAATAAATAAATAATAAAATATACTATAGTTTCTTATTAATTGAGAAGTGGGACTAAATAACAGCATATTATAATCAAAAATTAAATGTTTTAAAAACAAAAAACTGCCTCCAAAAATGCGAAATATAACTTCTTTTCAAATGGTAATAGGTCCGTCAAACTAAAGTCTGAAAACTACAATATTTTTAACCAAGAGACGACTGTCCTGTTACCATTTTAAAACAAGTTACCTATTTTTTGCGTTTAAGGCGGTTATTCGTTTTTAAATTACTTTTAATTTTTATCATTATACATATAATACCGTAAGGCAAAAAGAAAATAAAAGTTAAACTCACTAAATATCAGAGTTGTAATCATTTATTTCTTACGTGTTGAAACGTAGTAAAAGACATTATATAAAGCAATTAGGTACTATATTTTTGCTCAACTTAACCGAAATAGAGAATTAATCGCACGAACTCCGCGGCACGAGTCATTCACAAATTTCTTTCGGTACTGCTTTGAATGTTATTTACGGCCGTTTTTTATAGAGCTTGTTTGTTTTTCTTTTATGCGAGGCCTTTATTGTTGTGTACCGAATCCTCGGGGCGAATTATCTGCGGTGGTATTGCTATCTTTCATTTCGTAACGATGATTCATTTGGAGAACAAGTGGGGCGGGAAATTGCAGAGTTTATACACAGTCGGGGAGCTAAATATAGATTTCTTCGACCATTTACTTTGATTGGTAGGTATTTTTTACGTTTTCCGCTTAACGTAAATGTGGAAATACAGAGGAATCTATGTTTAAATGGGTTATTTCATTTAATTTTGTAGGTAAGAAAAATGCATTGCGTCCTTTTGTGAATGAATGAGTAATATCAATGATGTTTTGTTTTGCAAGTTATAATGGATTCATTGTTCTTTGAATGTTATAATGTTATCCTTACATACTATAAAATAAAGTCACTTCCCGCCGTCTGTCCCGGTATATGTACGCTTAGATCTTTCCAACTCCGCAACGCATTTTAATGCTGTTTTATAAATAGAGTCATTCAAGAGGAATTGTGTTATCTTTATCTTCTTCTTCTTTATATATTTACATAGTATAAAATGAAGTCGCTTCCACTATCTGCTTATATCTTTTAATAATAAATAATAAAAATGTATAATAAATTCTGGTTTATGTACGGGTGTTACAGAAAACTCACATAAACCGAAGCGAAGCAGATCTATATTAACTTAGTAACCTTAACAATAATTCAAATGCTAGAATTTCCAAAATATGTTTCACATTCGTGGTCGTTGCACAGCATCTATTCTGGTTCCTTCCGACTCAAGGTAGAATTGTACAAGAAGTCCAAGCTTTGTGCCACGTCCAAACTTTACCTATTTGTTAAGTAGAAGCCGATTTATTTGTCTACTTCTTTTTAACTTCTTACTTTTGTTTTAATTTAATTTTTTTGTCCCCGACGAAATCGGTGGTTTTCCGCATTTTGTTGCTCTTTAGTTCGCCACAATTTGTATTTGTATATATAATTTCCCGTACAAAACATTATTCACTTTAAAATCTACTGGGAAACTAAATTAATAAAATAATAGTTCTGGTGTCGCACGCAGCATGCATTTTCCGGGGTTTTCATATCAACACCCAAGTCAGGACGACCTTATCTATATATGAAAGGCAAATATTGTATTGTATACAAACCAACTTACCAGTATTGCCTACTCGAAAACCAACGTACTTCACTGAGTCGCTATCATAATGACGTGATGTATGAGATTTATTACTTTTTGGTCAATTTCTAATATGACTACGTGTTGTTGTAATAGTACATTACTACAGAGGCCGGGAAGTAGGGGGTTGCCGGCCGAGTTCATATAGACGAAGATAGTTACGAGGCTGGCAACCCCACTTCACGCCGAGGTTTGTTTAGTGCTTTTCTCAAACATATAAAATTCATTAAAAAAATTAAAATAACAACTACAATGTCAAATACAAGTGCATAAACATTAAAAGTAACCTACAGTGCTCAGTCATTCGCGCTGTGTCGGGTGCGAGCGCCCGCCCGCCGCCGCTGCGCCGCCGCGCTGGCCGCACCGTGCTACACCACCTGCGATCTAAGTTGCGCTACGCACCCCTAATAAGCTCTGCCCTCCTGGTACCTGGTGCCTTTATGCAAACGCTTTGGTTGGAAAGCACGGCTAAACATATTTAAAAAAAAACAGCTATTTAGGCTGTTCATAAACACAGCCGCCATGTATACACAAAAATTAAAAAAAAATACTTCCAGGGTTAGGCCTTCAATTTTGTATGAAATTCCTTTACAGTTTTCTCAAGGTGTTCCGCCCGCAACGTGATACTTTGAAGCCTAAAATAACTAACATAACGCCAACATTCCATCGCATGTTTGAGAAAAGTTATTTATAGTCACTTATGCATGCATCAAAATAAAACAATTGCATGGTTAATCATCACAGATTACTGAGACTAAGTCACAGATTAGGTTATGACTATGTATATCAGCGCTGCCGCTGCCATAGATAGAATAGAATAGGTCTTGTCGGTTTTCTGTGCTTGAACCATGTAAGGCTAAGGGACTGTTGCCCTTTCCGCCATCTGAGGGCGGCCATGGAAAACTTTTGCGTTTTTATTATTATTGTTTTTTTTTCTCTAGTTTTTTTTATTCTTTTGCAATCATTTCTTGTATTCAAATAATTATGTGTGTGTAATCTTCCGTGGTTTCACCTGATGGTTCCAACGGAAGACCAGCGCTGACTTTAATGCCAGCATTACGCTGAGTTGGGACCATTTCGTGGCTACTTCCTTCTTGTAGGTACGTGTTAATCTGTTCTTTTTTATGTATGTCACGAATAAATGATTTTTCTTTCTTTCATATAATTTATCCAGTAAAGTAAATAGAACAATGGAATAAAGAATAAACACTACTGCATTTCGTAGGTTCTTGATACTTTATAAATAAGAAACCATTGTAGTTTTAACGAATGAAAAACTGCGGTGTGGGAGTGAATGACTGCGACTGGAGAAATGAAAATGAATGGAAGAGGCGGCCAACGACGCCCTGGAATATACGAAATAAAAATATACGGAATGGTAAAGTGAGAAAGGGGTAGTGTGAGGGTTGGATAGGCCTTAATGGATCATCCGCTATATCATATTTATAACAGTTGGCGAATTTACTATTTAGATTGATGGTGTTCCATTTTGCGCGACACATTATGGAATGATAGATTGATAATGAATGGTTTGTTATTGTTTTGTCGCTATTGTGTTATTAAATGAAATATGGTAGATTACTACTATTATTAGTATCAATACAATGTTAATAAATATTTGTGTGATGAACTAGTTAGCTCGTGAGTTTTTGATGCTTTTCTACTTTTACAATACAAAGCAACAACACCGTCTTAGGGATTTAATTAATTGCATTTTCTCAAATATGCTCGGAAAGGACGGCCTTTCTTTTGAAAAAGGAAGACGCAAAGTGCCTCATTATTCTCCTACGAGTAAAATAAGCGTATAAAAACACTCGTAGTTTTCAAAAAAATATTCTCCTATGTTATTTGAAAAATTTCCTCGCATTGATTGAGAAAAGCATTATGTATGCCTCGGCGGAAACAAGCCTTGCCTGACTCGGTTTTTAGCAGGCCTCGCCAAGGTTCGGCCCGCCAACCACCTCGTCAGGTAAGTCCCTACTTTCCGAGCCTAGGCAATAATGTACTATTATTTCACAAAAACAAGTATAACAGAAATAAATACTGAACAAGAATTTATAAACTCACTAAAAACCTATTTTACTTAATGTATGCTTTATAACAAAGCATATTTTAAGCATGTTTTAGCTATTGCGCGTTTATAAATAACAGGGTAATAATAATAATAATAATAATAAATCATTTATTCACAAGAACATGGGTACTACATAACATATGATGGTACAAGATATAAGGAGTTCCAACATATTCTGCCATTAGACGGCGTGTAAATATCTAGTAATTAAAATAATAATGCGGCTTAATTAATATGTCAAAGAAATAATGTGAATTTTCAATTAAATAATGATAATAGCTGTTAGAGTATCACAGAAATATAAATATAATATGTTTAAATTAAGGATACAAAGCACTCCGTGTATTTATAATAGATCCTTATCACTGAGGTAATCATTCACCGAGTAGTAACATTTCTTAAGAAGTAAATGAAATAGCCTACTTTTGAAAGAATTTAAAATCATGTCCTTATATGAATCTGGTAAATGGTTGAAAATCCGAATAGCCATACAGTAAGAGTTTATTCTGCATACTTTTAGCTTTTGGTAAGGCACATATAACTTATTGCTATATCTTCCTGCTCTAGAAAACACATCACGATTTTTTCTAAACAGGTAGGAATGCTTCATTACAAATACACATATCTCAAATATGTAAAGGCTTGGAAGTGATAAAATTTTACAATATTTAAAGAGTGGTTTGCAGCTTTCAATATAATTAGCTCCACAAACAGCCCGAATGCATTTTTTTTTAACTATAAACACCATTCCAGCATCTACCGAGTTGCCCCATAGTATGATGCCATATCTGAGCACTGACGACACATAACCATTATAAGCTAACAGTGCAGTTTGTTTATTTACTACATTTCTCAACCGGCTTAGGGCGAAAGAAAATCTATCTAGTTTCAAACATATTTTTTCTACATGAGATTTCCAATTGCAATATTTGTCCATTGAAATACCCAGAAATACAGAGTCATCTTCTTCCTCAATATGTTCGCCTTTATACATAACATTTAGGGTTAACGGTTTGCTGTTATATGTTTGAAACTGTATACATTTAGTTTTGCTTAAATTTATGCTTAGTTTATTTTGCTCAAGCCATTTAACAACTGACTCAAGATATTTGTTTGCTTCTTTTTCCATGTTTGCTTTATCTTTACATTTAATTAATAGGGTGGTGTCATCCGCAAATAAGATACAATCTGTATTTACTGCCTTTGGTAAGTCGTTTATGTACAAAAGAAAAAGAAGTGGACCCAAAACGCTGCCTTGTGGCACACCATAATCATTTTGCAAATAACACGATCTTTATGATTCCCTTTTAGTGTCATTAAGTCGACTTATCTCAACACAGTGTTGCCTACCATGTAAGTAACTTTCTATCCATTCTAGAGCTTTACCCCTAATGCCATAGTTGGCAATTTTCCTCACAAGGGTATTATGACACACATGGTCAAAGGCTTTGCTCATGTCCAGAAAGATTGATAAAATTGGTGTCTTGTTATTAAGGCATTCCGTAATAGTTTTAGTTAACGAAAAACAAGCCAAAGCGGTTGAATGTCTTTTTCTAAAGCCAAATTGTTGAGATGATAAACCACTTTGAGACTCGATAAAGTTATAAAGCTTATTAAAAAAAACTTTTTCATGTATTTTTGACAGGACCGGAATTAATGTTATAGGACGATAGTTGTTCAAGTCTTTCTCATCGCCTTTTTTATAAATTGGCTTTATAATTGAGAATTTCAGACGACTTGGAAATGTACCTTCTTGAAAAGACAGATTTATGATATGGCTTAAAGGTGGTGATAAATACTCGGAACATGATTTCAGTATTTTAATGTTAAGACCATCAAAACCAACCGAATTAGTATTCTTAAGGGACTTAAATACCTTAAAAACATCCATTGGGTGAGTAGGGCTCAAATAAATCGTTTTTAAGTTATTACAGATTAAGTTTTGAGACGGTAGGTTTGACGTATGGTTTTTATTATTTATCTCCACAAAATATTCGTTAAAAAGATTAGCTATTTGTTCAGGATCGGTATAAAGCCTATTTAAATGTAGTATATTTTGAATTTCTTTTTTTGTTTGTTTGTTGTTGGAGTCCTGTTTAATCACGTCCCAAGTAGCTCTGCAAGTGTTGTTTGCATGAGAGATGTATCTTGTATTTACGGTTTGCTGAGCTATAGATATGCATTATTTCAATATTTTCGTGTATGAAATGTAGTTTTTTTTGTTGACTTTCTTATTGGATTTAGAAATAATATACCACAGATATAAACTTCTTTTCTTTACACAGCAACGTTTCAATCCATTTGTCATCCATCTATTTTTAACAGGTTTATTGAGCATCTTAACTCTTAAAATAGGGAAGCATAGATTATAAAACAGAGTTACGGTCTCATGAAACAAGTTAAAAGCCCGATTAGTATCTGTTTCTGACGTTAATTCAGTAAAGGATAGGGAAGACATACATTCTTTGAATTTGGCTTTGTTCTCTTCGGACATATCTCTTTTTAAATTCAAACCAGTATGAACGTCTCCTATTTGCCCTGGCTGAAGGTAAGATTTCAAAGGATATAGTTTGCGCTGTTTCGTGATCTGATAATGCTAAGTTATGTATGTCATTTTTTACATCTGGAAGATTACTTGCAATTAAATCCAAGCAGGATAGCTTTCTTGTAGGTTTATTAATACGATTAACAATGATATGGCCAATAAGAATGGATTTAAGTTGCTTTGTATTTTTATTGTCTTTTATCATATCGATATTCCAGTCACCACATAAGATTATATTTTTAATTCGTTTTTTAGATGTTATTTGAACAAGCAGTTCTTCCAGAATCTTAAAAAAAAATTGGATGTCAGAAGAGGGTGTTCTATATATACATACAACAACAACATTTAGGGAGTTTATCTTTGTCGCACAAAATTCAAAATGGTATTCAATCGGATTAATTAAATTGTCTATAGGTGTGCAATCAAATGTGTTTCTAACCAAAATACAAGTGCCCCCCCTACGTTGGTTTTTTCTGGAAAATGATGACGCTAAATTAAATTGTTTTAATATAAGGTTAGATTCAGAACCTCTTTTAATGAAGGTTTCAGAGAGGCAAATTATATCAATTTTATTTTTCTGTCGGTCAAGTTCATTAATGGCAATTTCAAAAATATCTCGTTTATGCAGTATGCCTGCTATATTCTGATGGAAAACTGATATTAATGATTTATTTGCTGGGGCTTCGAAAAAAAACAAGCACCTGCTCCCTTTGTGGGGGTCTCCTTATCTATATCACCCACTTCATTACGGATTGCATTACTGATTTTAGGTGATAAGTTCTTAGGACTAACGTGAGGTAACATACTTTTGTGACCTTGAGCAAACATAATGTGTCTAAAGTTTTTTATGAACATTTTTTCGTAATCTATAGAATCTATTTCTATGTTGATTTTAAAACACAATTGTTTGATTACATCTAGATGCTTAAATTTATAAAATGGAGAGCGGAATCTATTTACTTCAAATTCTATAAACTGACATTTGGGGTAGTTCATTGTTATTAATTTTATTTGGTAGTTTAAAAGCTTTTCATTTAAATATGGATTATTTCTAACATTAGTTACAAATACATTACAATGTTTTAAATTATACAGAGCATTACACATTGTTGTTAACAATTCATATTTTTATCATTAGAACCAAAGCTCAGAATAACGAAATCTTCGTCGCTAAGGCTTTTGCCTAATTCTTCGCAGCTGCCCAGAAGTTGAGAACTCGTCGCATGCGGCTTGATAACCCCGAGATAGTGTAGATGTCGTTCCATTTGTCGCGTCTGCTTATGTTCATCTCCTTCGTAAGATAGCGTACTTGTTGATCCCCCAGTATGCAGATTTTTGGCTTTTTGACACTAACGCCATCTATCGGGAGGCTGTTGAAGCTATGTGTTGAAGTAACTGGTTTATAAATGTTCTTTAATTTTCCGGAATCCATTGTTACATTTTGAAACTTAATAGGAGGCATGACATTAGTATTAACACTAAAAGATGTGGTCATTGGGACCGGTAATAATTGATTGATGTCGTATTTATCACCAGAGTGTTTCGGTGGAGATCTGTCGACACACACACTTCTATCATAGTGCAAAGGAGACACCTTTGTCAATCTCATATTAATGTGATTAATTTTTCTGTAAGTCGGAGTAAACGATTTTCGCCACGGTGTTGATGTTATCTTTTTTGTGCTTGAACTAGTTCCTACAGTAATTTCTTTAAGTAAAATGGTATGATCTAAACACTTACACTAATACTAAATACGACTAAATCAAATTACCTAAAAATGGCCTTCGTGGCATTGTACTAGTGTTCTTAATATAACTACAACTTTATAAAAAAAAACATTAAATAACAGTATCGATCCTCCAGTATAAGCAAAGCGAACAAGAAAATTTAAGTGTACATCTTTATTTAAATTAAACTATTTTAACATTTAGTAAATTTAGGGTATTGTTGTCGTTTGATCGCTGACGCTAATACTTATTCTTAGATATTGAAAAGACGGTAAATTTAGAGTAGACAAGAACGGCACCCGTGATGACTTGATCAAATCGATATCCCAGGTCAATACCACTTCACGATGTTACAAACCGCCACATATCGGGGTAAAAACTAAACGTCAATAAGGGTACAGATAATAGTTGATATTTACTTAAAAGCCGCAAACTCGTCTTTTCATCTGTTATTAAATATGCTGGAACCCTGAAACGACTGAGGAATTAAAAAGAAGACTAAAGCTGGACTGCATAAACAATTTTGGTAATAATTATTTAAAACAATACTAATACAGCGACCTGGGTTTACTTACAAACGAGGAGAACTAAATATGCCCTAGCAACACCGGGTGCATGTGCCTCAGATTCAGCAGTTTTTAGGTATAGGTCCACTGGAAGTTGAAGTGACCCAATGGTATCAATAGTAGATTGTTCAACAAGGGACTAAAGTAAGCCATTATGACACGAGATATTTATCCACCCGAGCAAAGCGAGGGTGTATGGAGTTCAAGTGTCATTATGGCTTTTTAGTCTCGAGTTAAACACTCTATTTTTCACTTTGAATGCGCGAAAAAAAAACGACGTTCTTTACAAAATTACAATATTTAACAAATGTGTGTAACAAATCGTTTCTGACTAATTTGTTTCACGGTTGTTAGTTTTTTGTAAAGTGACACTTTAAACGCTTGAAATATTTAGCCAACAGATACAAACTTGAAAACTTGCAATCTTGAGATTGCCATCGTAAGATTGCGGTCATGAGATTGCTATCGTAAGATTGCAGTCTTGAGATTGCCATCGTAAGATTGCAGTCTTGAGATTGCTATCGTAATATTGCAGTCTTGCGATTGCCATCGTAAGATTGCAGTCTTGAGATTGCCATCGTAAGATTGCAGTCTTGAGATTGCCATCGTAGGATTGCAGTCTTGACATTGTCATCGTCAGATTGCAGTCTTGAGATTGCCCTCGTAATATTGCAGTCTTGAGATTGCAGTAATGTACTTTTAATATTTCCTCACATTGCTTGAGGGAAGCACTATAAAATTAAAAAGATCTTAGTACTTTAGTACCTAGGGAGTAAAGTGTTGTTTTAATCCCTAGGGATTAAATACATCACTTTAGTCCGCCTATACAAGGCTAGTATGAGTCATTTTAGAGCCTGAGAAGTAAAAATAAAATAATTTATGACACCAACATAACAACTTGACGAGAAATGGAAAAAAATGTTTATCGCTGAGGCGTTATTTCACGCCTGAAAACAAACATTACAACGTCATGTTATATTTAAAACAAGCTCCGTTAATGCGAGGGCAGAGTGAGAAGTCTGGCAAAAATCATATTAGGGATATTTTTTTCACAAATTCATTAATGTCAAGTTGTAATGCAGCCTTTTTGTAGGTAAATCGTATATTTTCAGCCAGTTCGCAAGGCTAGTTTTTTTTATACAGCTATGAAAAACAAAACAATCACTTTGGTGTTTGCAAACATGGAGAAAAGTGAGTTTCGTGTTCTGATTAAACATTATTTTTTGCGAAAAAAAACTATTACGGAAACAAAAAAAAAATAGACAAATATTACGGGAACTCTGCTCCATCGATTAAAATGATCCACAAGTGGTTCAAGGATTTTCGTTGTGGCCGTACAAGCACTGCTGACTCCGACCGACCCGGACGCCCAGTTGAAGTCACTACACCAGAGATGATCACCAAAATCCATGACAAGTATTGAACGACCGAAGAGTAAAGGTCCGTGAGATAGCTGATATTGTAAGCATTTCAGATGAACAGGTTCGTAATATCCTTCACACTTGTTTGGATATGAAGAAGCTCTCCTCCGCCCGTTGGGTGCCGCGATTGCTCACAGTGGATCAAAAATCACTAGGGTGACCCTGTCAGAGGCATGTTTGGCGAAGTTTAGGTGTAATGAAAAGGACTTGTTGCGTCGTTTCATAACTGTTGACGAAACCTGGATTCATCATCATACACCAGAAACCAAGGAGCAGTCAAAACAATGGATTGCTTCAGGTGAACCTGCACCAAAGAAGGTCAAAGCAGTTTTATAAAGAAGAATAAAGTTATGGCTACTGTCTTCTGGGATGCTCGTGGTGTAATATATGTTGATTACCTTCAGAAAGGTAAAACGATTAACGGCGAATATTATGCCAACTTGTTACAGCGATTTCATGAAGTTTTAGTGGAAAAACGACCCCATTTGGCGAAAAAGAAAATCATTTTTCACCAAGACAACGCACGGATCCACACTTGTGCCGTTGCTATGGCTAAAATCCACGAGCTGCGTTACGAATTGCTCCCGCATCCGCCTTATTCTCCTGATTTAGCCCCCTGCGACTATTTTCTTTTCCCAAACTTGAAGAAATGGCTTGGTGGAAAAAGATTTGGTTCCAACGAAGAAATCATCGCAGAAACCAATGCGTATTTTGAAGGGTTGGAGAAACCGTACTATACGGAGGGAATCGAAAAGCTAGAAAAGCGATGGACCAAGTGTAGTGAGTTAAATGGGGACTACGTTGAAAAATAAATATTTAATTTTACAAAAAATTGTTCAATTTTTTCCAGACTTCACTCTGCCCTCGTACCTCTATAAAGAGTTGGATGAAAGTGTAACATTTTCCCCGGCACGTGAAACACAAAGCCTTAATCATTCTACTCAAAATTCTGTTTGCTTTTAAAGAATCCCGAATGGAAATCAACTTTATTAGGTAGGTTAAAATAGCAATCGCTAAGAAACAGAAGTGTTTTAAAATTATGCGTATTTCGTTGTTAGAAGGCGTTTTGAAACGTGAAATGTTAAATTAAAATTAAAAAGTTACATTACAGTCATGGAAAGTAATAGCAAGTCTTTAAAATAGTTGGCATAAATGGCGACCCATAATCACCCTCAACAACAAAGGAATCGCAAGTGCGCTGCCGGCCTAGAGTAGGTAGGTAGGTAGGGTGTTGGACGCGTTATTAAAAATAGAAAGCCAGTTTAACTGGAGTGGTTCTTAGGTAGGTTTAATGAAAATCGTTTGGGCCGTTTAAAGGTTAACAGCTCTTAAAGGGATTATGTCGGACTATTTTATCAATTTAATAGTTGTTTTATACAGGGGGTCCCAAAAACCAACACCAAAACTGAGAGGGCTGACAGAACAGCTAAAAATCTATAGAGTTAACCCCTATGTATGTTCAGCGATTTTTACTAGTTTCGGAGATAATTTTTATCTGAATTTTTGTAATTTTCCCTTATGTCCATGTCACAAATAATCATCAATTTCATGTTTTATTTCATACTTTTTTCAATGGTATCTTACATTATTAGAATCATTACGAACATGCTTGTTTTTTTTAAATCTCTAGCTCTGCCCTCTCAGTTTTGGCGTTGGTTTTTGGGATATCCAGTATAAATTCAAATATTCTTCACTTCTTGATCCGTGCATAAATAGGTGATTAAAAATATTATTTAAATAGTTATTCGGTCAGGGCCGTATGCGACACTATGATATCATGTTAATAACATGTAAATGACATACGGAACGAGACGCGATATCGCGCTCGCAAACGATTGTCTGCCTCGTAGTCGCCTACGCAGACCGCTAAGACGTAGCACGCGCTACGAATAGAAATGTCAAAATATAAACAACAACACAATAATTTGATACTGTGTCCCGCATAACGATGACATGACAAAAGCAATATTGGCCAATATTTTTTACCCATAGTTAGTTTCGTTTTAAGATTTAAAAACCGGGCAAGAGCATGTCTGACCATGCTCAGTGTAGGGTTCCGAAGCCGGTTCCGAAGTTACTACACAAACACCATCTCAAAAAACAACAAGTATGAACTAATTCTCTATTTCAAGTTATTTGGTGCTGTCTTAGATGATTTTAGTAGGTATAAACATTTTAGTCACCTGTTTCTAAGGATCCAATCAAGTCTACTATGACAGTCATAGCCTGGATTAACATATTATAGAAAAATCCCATCCAGGAAAATTTAAAAGTTCCTGAGGGAATAACGACTTTGTTTGGTATTTTTTGAAAAAGTCGTCATGGGTGTCATTTTCTTAGGTTGCGTTGACGCAGATTTCGAAAATGATATCAAATTTGGAATTCAAAATGGCCGCCAAAATGTTTATTGAAAAAGTCGTCATTGGTATCATTTTCTTACATTTTGGGCACGCAGATTATGAAAATTATATCAAATTTAGAATTCAAGCTGGCGGCAATGATGTTTTTTGAAAAATTTGTCACGGGTGACATTTTCTTAGTTTTTGGGGACGCAAATAATTATTCTTTATTATATTATTATTATATGAATTAATATTATATTATAATTATAATTATAATAATTATAATAATTATAATATAATATAGGATAAGATTAGTAATTATTTGACAAAATTGTGCAATTGAATAATTTATTTCTCCTATGGCTTTTGCCACCCAGTGTGACAACATGAGACAGGCTTTGTACATTCAGGTTTGTTAGTCTATATCAAAAAGAGCGGTATCAGATTGACGTTGTCAGCGTTGACATATCCAGATTTTAACATTTTTTTCCGCTATTTTCAATACTATTCACTATTCACGGCGTATTAATTCTACGGCTGTTATTTAATATTAGGGCGGTTATTATGATCACTTCAAAATAATTACGGACAGTCATTTTATTTTTCGGCGGAAATTGGTCAGTTATTTCATTCTAAAATGTCTGTTCAAACAATACTCAAGGGGTAAAAAATCTATACATCGATAGGTACATATAACATTGCTGTAGAAAGCAAATCCATACTAATATTATAAACGTGAAAGTAATTATGTCTGTCGTCTGTCTGTTTTTTATGCCTTCACGGATAAACCGCGGAACCGAATTAGATTAAATTTATACTTTGTATCTCGAAAATCACCCCTAAGGGGGTGAGAGTTGGGATGGTAGTTTGTATGAGAATTTGGTCATTTATATTAATTTTTTTAGTTGGAAACGTGGTAATTGGTATTTAAGCTACTGTTTATAAACATAAAAAAAACTTTCAGTTATTTTGGAAAAACTGCCCCTAAGGCGATAAATGGGGAGTAGAAATTTGTATTGGAGATATCTAAATGGCTACATTTGTAAATTGGTATTTAGGCTACTGTTTATAAATAAAATGTACTGCTTTTAGGGATTAGAAAAACTACCCCTAAGGGGGTAAAAGGGGGTTTTCGTTTGTTACTCCTTAACGCTGCAGCGACTAGATGGATTAGGATGAAATTTAGAATGGAGGTAGCTTATACCCTGGATTAACACATAGGAAAATCGCAAACCGGAAAATGTAAAAGTTCCCGAGGGAATAAAGACAATGTTTGGTGTTTTTTGGAAAAGTAATCATGGATGTCATTTTCTTGGGTTGCGTTGACGCAGATTTCGAAAATGATATCAAATTTGGAATTCAAAATGGCCGCCATGATGTTTATTAAAAAGTCGTCATTGGTATCATATTCTTACATTTTGGGGACGCAGATTATCAAAATTATGTCAAATTTAGAATTCAAGATGGCGACCATGATCTTTTTTAAAAAGTGGACATAATTGTCATTTTCTTACATTATTGAGGACGCAGATTTCGAAAATGATGTGAAAGTATAGGTAGAAATTCAAAATGGCGGCCTTGATGTTTTATAAAAAAGTTGTCATGTGTAAAAATTTCTTAGTTTTTGGGGACGCAGATTTTGAAAATGACACCATATTTAGATAAATAATTATTAATATAGAATAACAAGATTAGTAATTATTTGACAAAATTGTGAAATCGATTAATTTATTTCTTCTATGGCTTCTGCCACCCAGTGTGACAACATGGGACAGGCTTTGTACATTCAGTTTTGTTAGTCTATATCAAAAGGAGCGGTGTCAGATTGACGTTGACAGCGTTGACATATCCAGATTTTAACTTTTTTTTCCGTCGTTTACAATACTTATTCTTCCGCTATTATTTAATATAGGGCGGTTATTATAATTATCACTTAAAAAAAATACGGGCAGTCATTTTATTTTTTGGCGGAAATTGGTTGGTTATTTAATTCTAAAATGTCAGTTCAAACAATACTCAATGAGTAAAAAATCTACATCTACATCGATAATATTGTGTAGAAAGAAAATCCATACCTACTAATAATATTATAAATATGAAAGTAATTCTGTCTGTCGTTTGTCTGTTTGTTACGCTTTCACGCATTAACCGCCGAACCGAATTAGATTAAAGGGCATTGGGTAAATTTGTTTGAAGAATATGACGGATGATGTTTGGGAGTTCCGCCATTTTTAATAACAGATACATTAAAATTAGTATTAAGATATATGTAAAATTTAACTATGATGGATATTTTAAGAGCAACCGAACTATCATGGGAGGGATGGTGCTTTAAGATGGCGAATTTAGACAGATTCTCATCTACCGGTGATAACTAGGGGCACACCAACGGATAAAATAAATGCATTTCGGCATCTACGATATGGGTATATATATATAAAAAATATACCTCTCTACAAATATGCCAGGAACTACGAGTACACCATGATACACAGTTGGGGCAATATATGCGGCAGCTCTACTAAAAATGTTTTAAAAAACAAAAAACCGCCTTCAAAAACGCAAAAAATAACTTCTTTAAAATTGTAGGCACCTAATAGGTTAGTCCAACTGATGTCGGCTTTTTGTTGAAAATGTTGTGGTCGCCGACTTCAGTTGGACTAACCTATTAGGTGCCTACAATTTTAAAGAAGTTATTTTTTGCGTTTTTGAAGGCGGTTTTTTGTTTTTTAAAACATTTATTTTATTTTATACTTTTTAGTGATCATAATACGCTGTTACGTAGTCCCACTTCTTAGTTAAAATGAAACTTTAACTTATATCAAGCGCGCCGCAAGCAACGCTGCGGGAAAGTCATAGTCATATTTCAACAAGTAAATATTATTCGTTGTAGGTAGTCGCTCAACTATCTTAATCGAGATATCTTATCGCCACCCTTGAAATCGGTACCATTGAGGAGTTCCGGTGGCCATCTGTGGTCTTCATCATCAGTTCCACCACACCAAATGATACTTTCTGAATGCAAATGCTGGACTTGTTACCAAAAATACTAAAATCGCTATATGTTTGCCTACAATATTTGAGGAGTTCCCTCAATTCCTCACTGATTCCCTCATCAGATACAGATTTGGTGACAATGGGACCACCTCGGAAGTATACTCTATCAAACCAAAAAAAAAATTTTAAAATCGGTCGACAATTGACGGAGTAATCGGTGAACATACATAAAAAAAAAAAAAATACATACAGTGGAACGTATAACCTCCTCCTTTTTTGAAGTCGGTTAAAAATTGGCGAAGATCGTATGGCGAGAGATAAGAAGTAACGATTTGAATACATTAAACTGCGAATTCTTTAATATTGTACAAAACACAGATGATCTAAAAAATAACGTGTACCCCGATCTACAAAACAATATAAAGAATAGAGAATGTTTTTGCGCGAGGGCAATATTAGCACCGACAAACGAAATTGTCGCGTGGATAAATAAAAAATATGTCTCATGTAGAAGGCGATGTTGTGGAGTATCTCTTGGTAGACAATGTCATAGACACAGAGCAAGTCACGTCCTATCCTTAGAGTTCCTGAACTCTTTGTAGGTATCGGGAGTGCCCTCCCGTAAGTTCATGGTTAAAGTTGGTGTCCCGGTAAATTTCGAGCTCTATATTACATGTGATTGAAAGATCATTCTGGCATCTGGGGTAGACGAGAAAAAAACACATCCCAACATTATGTGTAGGGGAGGTACACTAAAAAAATATTTTTCTAGATTTTATTTTACAATTTTGTTGCCGTGACTAATATGTATATTAATGCCAAATTACAGCTTTCTAGTACTAAGATTATCTGAGCTAGGCTGCGGACGGACAGACGGACGGACGGACATGGCGAAACTATAAGGGTTCCTAGTTTGACTATGGAACCCTAAAAAACCGGCGAAGTGCGAGTTGAACTCGCGTGGAGAGGGTTCCGTACATAGGTAAAAACTTTTTAAATTATTGTTTTCTTGTGTGGTTGCCCAGTTAGAATAGTGCCACTCCATGTCTTCCCGTGGATGTCGTAAGAGACGACTAAGGGAATAAAGGCTTGTAGTACTGTTAGGCGATGGGCTTGCAACCTGTCACTAATACGCTGGTAAACATCTTAGCCTAATTGTGGTTATAGAATTATCAACAAGTTTTTAGAGATGTTTGTAATTCTGTAGCTCTGCCTACCCCACTCTGGGAACGAAGGCGTGAGATTATGTATGTATTCTTATAGGTTTTCCTGTAATCTACAAGCAATGAACTATATTTTGTATTTTTTTCAAAATTTTAGGCTCAGGAGTTTCGGAGATCGTGGGGAATGGTCAATTTTCGTACTAACTATTTATTTTACAATAATTACAAAAATATATTTGATATCCTCATAAAGAGCCCTTTCATTTGATATATGACACAGTAAGGTTTGCAAAACTTTTTTTTTAATTTCCTAATTTGTCCCCCGAAAATGAACCTTATTTAAAGAAAAAATTACTTTGCACATCTGTGTTTGGGTCATAGGATTACACCATCCTACAAAATTTCACCGGATTTGGTCCAGTAGATTCGGAGCAAATTGGCTGTGACAGACGGACGGACTGACAGACAGACGCACGAGTGATCCTATGAAGGTTGTGTTGTTTTCATTTTTTGTACGGAACCCTATAAAGTTTAGTTTCTTTTTGTTATTGCAGTGTAATTTTTAATTAAAAAGGGGCAATATTGTTTTACCGAATAACTACTAACAACAATATACAGTGTGTAAATGGAATACGAGCCAACATTTAAATTAGACGTAGGTTATGGCTGTAAAAGCCATGTAAATCTGGAATTTCGTTAATAACTCTAATACATAAAACGTCAAAACATCGTATTCCATTTACACACTGTTTTATTCTCATTAATGTACATTCAAATAAAATAAAAAAACGACGAAACACACCAAACAATCCTTGCACATTTTCTTTTAAGCAATAATTAGATTCAGTTCGATGCTGTGGTAAGCCGAGAAAGTTTTCCTTAAGATGGCCCGTGTTTACTTCTCTCGTTGTATTCGTAATTCTGATCGTAAAGCGATGGTTTTGTGGCAAGCCGCTGTATACGTGAGGTTTACGCCCGCAATAATTCCATCTGATGCATGACACCTCAATAACGTTAGGAGAAAAAATGTTTTATTGATATTGGATCTTATAATGATGAAAGTTTGCTTGTAAAATAATTGAATAGTCGGGTTACATCATAGATACCTTCTATGTCGACGCGCTGGCCTAGTTGGTAGTGACACTGCCTACGAAGCTAGCGATCCCGGGTTCATATCCCGGTAAGGGCAGATATTTGGGTGATGAGCACGAATATTTGTTTCTGAGTCATGGATGTTTTCTATGTATTTTAGTATACATTTATCTATTTAAGTATTTATATCGTTGTCTTGTACCCATAGTACAAGCCTAGAGCTTAGTTTGGGACTAGGCCAACTGATGTCACATTGTCCCCTGATATTTATTTATTTATTTTATTTCAAAAACTTGAACCAGATCCATATCATTAAGTAGGAACTGCAATGAGCAAATTTTATATGAATTAAAGGTAAAAAAAGCTAATGGTTATTAGATGTCGGTATTGGCAGACGACATGTTTAACCCCGTTTGGCACTTTGGTAGTGACCCTGTCTACAAAGCTAGCGGTCCCAGGTTCGATTCCCGGTATGTGCAAATATTTGTGTGATGAGTGCGAGTATTTGTTCCTGTATCTTGGATGGTTTCTAAGTATTTAAGTATTTACTTCTCTATCTAAGTGTGTTAATCGGTGTCTAGTACCCATAGTACAAGCAGCAAAAGTAGCTGATCATTGTTGTACTTAATCGCATTTACACATTTGACAATCTTGTTTGACATAACAAAACAAACGTTCGTACCTACTTTTGACGCTGACGATACAAGCCAAAAACTTAGTTTGGGCCAATTTGTGTGAGATTGTCTCGTGAAACTTCATATTTTATTAAAGTAGGTACTTGTAATCTTTTATACAACTTTATGTTACAACTTCTGTCCACAACTTCGTCCGCGTTGATTTCGATTATCGTTATTCCCTCTGGAACTTTTAAATTTACCGGAATGAAAACTAGCTAATGTGTTAATCCAGGGTATAAGCTATCTGTATTTCAAACTTCGTTCAAATCCGTCCAGCCGTTGCCACGTGAAGGAGTAACAAAATAACACACAAACTTTCGCATCTATAATTTTAAGAACAGTAGGAATTATGACGTTCTACCATGCTCCTGCGCTACCATCCGACGTCAGAGGGCCCTGCCAAGATGCATTGCGCTAACTAGCGTTTCTACTCGTTTCGTTCTAAAACCAATTGCGTCACTGGTAGATCACGTGACTTTTCATATCACGTCATCTACCAGTGACGCGATTGGTTAAAACACGAATCGAATAGAAACGCTAGTTAGCGCAATGCATCTTCGCAGGGCCCTCAGGTTGTTCATAAGGCGTTAAAGCCTCTTATGTACTCAAACAACAACTTATGCAATAATCTACTAACTCACTTGCAAGTTTCTAAACTTCACCTTTGCCTTGGCTTGGGTTCATGATGGAAATAACATGCTGTTTACACAAATCTAGGTGAAATAGAATATTTTGTATAGCGAGATGGCGCGTCAGTAAAATATGAATGTTGTTGGTGATAGAGTACGTCACTGCCGTTTAACAATCTGTACTACCAGCCTTTAAATTAAGACCTAGTGCTTCTGTTCATTTAACATGATCAACTCTTATTAGATGTACGTTTAAATTACTAAAAAGTACACACGTGATTATGAGCATTTATTTACGCAGACCATCTATTTAACGAGCAGTAAACATATCTTAGGGGTCGATTGCATACATTCAAGGTCTTTATTCCAGTTTGTTTTAACTTGCTTCTAAGTTGTAATCATATTGTTAACGTTATGAGAGGTCTTATTTATTTGAAAGCAAGAGCTACTATAACGTATGATATAGAAGCGAGATAAGCTAAAATAAATCGTCATAGAGCCCATTATGTCAAATTTAACACGTTTATTGTAACAAGTTTATTATTAGTATGTTCCTACAGTCAACAGAATGTACACCGAAGAACTTTGTCTCAAAGCAGTGCCCTATTAAACGCCACATCACTCAAGTTTGAGTGATGTAGTCTATTATTGCAAAGGCATCTACGGTGGGGTACGCTACATAATTATGAAGAGCCATGATTCTGATTTGATCATAATCCCGATATTTTTATAATTTGGAATGCAATATTTTAACAGAAGACTTCATTTTCTGATATCGCTTCTAAATCAAACAACGTATAAATCTACAAGAGATAAACAAGACTTTATTTACATCCAACTAAGTACAGAATTCAACATTAATACAATTAAAAATTAAAACTAAACGTATTTAAATTAAAATTAAACTAAATTAATTTTCTGGCATTAAATTCGCCTTTTGTATATGAAGTGTATTTTTGTGAGTAACCTTTATTAGATTAAATTAATAAATTAATAATATTTAAAAAAAAACAGAATTTTAAGGTGCTCCCTCCGTAAGTTTTTTTATAATGAATTATATTCTTGATTAAATAAAAAAACATGCATTAAGATTTAAAATGTAATCTCGATGACTAAGAAAATGTTCTTTAGATAGCCAAAATGGAAACTGCAATTCCAACTGAAAACTAAACACAGACTCTATTTGTACAGCAAGGGCAACAGACTTCGCCCTTTGAACACGTTAAGTGATTACTAAAAAAAACCGTTTCAACACAACTTTCGTGTTTCAGTCTCTAATGTCGTCGCAATTTTGCAAATGGATGCAACAAAAGAGGTTCAGAGACAAGTGCGAGCAGGGAAGAACGCCAAATGTTTTTAAACATAATAAAGGCTAGATTTAGAGTTCCTTAGCAAATACTAAAAAACAGAACCCTTAAAAAGATGAATTTGCTGTCAGCCTTTCAATCCGTCATGTCTCGACCTTTTTGCTTGTGAAACGGGTAACGCTATTTGCAATATTTGTAGTATACATTTAGTAGTCAAAACAAGCTAATCATTAGGTTCGAACAACAAAACTCCATAACGTTTTAGTTCTGTCTAGAACAGATAACAATAAGGATCGAACAGTCGAATTCATAAATATGTGTACACTTTACTACCTTGTCACTTTAAACGCTGTGACAAGTCATGTATGGCAGTTTACACATAGGTATTTAAAAACTCGACTGAAAAGTTTTAATTTAAGATTTTTTTGAAAAATGTTAAAACTGTCACAGGGCAATGTATGTATTGAATTCTGTAAAATAGGAACGTAGATACCTATGTCGCGTACCGTACGTTCATTCAATTAAAACGTAGGTGCGGAACCCTCGGTGCTCGAGGCCCACTCGCACTTGACCGGTAATATTTTCGAATTGTTAGATAATTCGCAATATTTACTGCTTGGTCTTTTTTTAACTTTGAGCACTTTGTCTGATGACTATAGGGACAAGGGATGTCCTAGCAAAGAAATAGCCCTAGACAACATGCATTCGGCGTTCGTTATCGTTATCAAAAATGTATAGGATTGACGTAAGCGGTCGCAGACGGTCGCGTCGAGCGCCTAAGTCAATTCCATACTTGTGTCAGTTTCAAAAAATCGTTTACGTTAGCGTTAAGCAATTTTAAGCGTTAAGTTATCTCGCCTCACAGGCACTCAAAGATTAATACAAACTAAAATCCAGTAATTATTGGTCATTATGGAATAAACTTTCACTTTTTATTCCTTCTGTAATGTCCGTAAACTTAAAAACCGACATGGTCGGACCTAAAAATACCCAAGGCTTCCAATTTATAATCCAGATCCTTATTGATCGCCTCACCGCAGACGAGACCCTATACTTTCTAAACATAGATGATATCGTGCATCGGAGAGGGATAGAGGTATTTTCCTTGGCTCCCTAAGGATGTTCCCACATCGCTTCAGAGTTGATGGGGATGAGGTTTGTAGAGTGAGATGTATTTACATTGATTTATATGTGGATTTGATGCACCGATAGCTCGAGGAGTTAAAGGGTTGGGTACTTCAGAAATTGATAGTAATCTGTTGGAATCGTTACGAGTATACTACGCGAAACGGGAATTTTGAAACCCGAATTCTTAAACATGTTTTTATTTATTGGGTATGCGTAAAATTAATTTAATTTGATAGCAAGTTGTCATTGACGTTGTCTCTCGTCTCTTTATCGTGTAGTTAAGGTGAATTATACGTAAAATAATGTATGAAAAAGTACTTTTACTTTAGGGGTTCGGGCTCGTGCAAGTGTGTATTCTGAATCTGAAGTGAGTCTTCTATTTACTGTTTTAGTAGGGAGTCCGTTGCTTCCCTTTTTTTTGGTCATAATTAGTTTGTTGACATAATTATTGGTAATCAATAGTAGATCCACGGATGCAAGTAATCAATTGAAGCCCGAGATATTTAGGCTGCACGAGCGACAGCGAGTGCGCCTATAGTTCGAGGGTGCAATTGCTACTTTCACCCAAGTTAAACACTCTACTTTTCATTTCGATTATGAGGAAAGTAAGAAAAATGTTATTTATAACATTTTTGAGAAAAAATTATAACGTCAAATACTAGGAGTGCATAAACATTAAAAGTAACCTACAGGGCTATAGGGCTGTGCATTGCTGTGACGTGCGGGAGACAACCGCGCTGTATCGTGTGCGCCCCCGCCCGCCCGCCGGTGCGCCGCACCATGCTACGTAATCGACTGCGATCTAAGTTGCGCTATACACCTCCATATCCCGCTACGCTCCTGGTACTTTATTTACCATGGCTCAGTACAAACTTGGTTTTTTTTCAATATTCTTACTATAGAGAGGCTTTATAGGTTTCTGCTAATGCACGGGTCTATTTACATAGTTCTTTTTTCAAATTACTTTTGTTCCCTAGGGTGGACATATATCATTTTCATTCAACCCGCTTCTAAGATAAAAAATTGCCTATTTTCAGAGTATGAGACATGAAAAATTATACAATCGCTTGAACTGTAAACTTTTCAGAATTTCTTAAATATCTTACGTGTAGATGAGGGTAGATAAGGTTAGGTTTGATTTATAAATATAATCCTGAAAAAGAAACAGTTTCTTAAAGAAATAAGTTATGACTTAAACAAATACAATATAGACCCATAAAGTATATTTATCATTGTCTGGTACCGTATATTTGTGTGAGACTGTCCACTGTAATTTATACATTATTTTTGGAGTTGTCACATTCATACAATGAAACAGAAGACTTAGACTTAAGTACCTACATCAAATCTTTAGGTACTGGATACCTAGATACTATGTTCGGGGTTCTCAAATTAATTGTATGCAGAAAGTCGCGAGCAAAAATCAGATACATATAGTCGGGGCCAATAGAAATGGCAAAAGATGTAAACAAAACCAAACGGACCTATTTACTAATATAACAAAATAATCACGTATTCTTGGATATAACGTGGGGTATAGAGACTAGCTTTTGCCCGCGACTTCGTCAGCGTAGAATTAGTAATTTTGTCATCCCACGGGAACATTGATTTATTTCGGGATTCAAGGTAGCCTATGTGTTAATCCAGTGTATAAGCAAACTCTGTTCCATATAGTATCCAACCAAATTCGTCCATCCATTTTAGCAATGAAGTAACAAACTCACGCGCACGCACGCATAATCTTTCGCATTGATAATATAAATCAAATCAAATCAAATATCAAGTATGAGTGAGTATAGGTACATAAAGGGATACAGTAATAATAATCCTTTCCTACTATAATCTACGCTATTCGTGGTGTACAATAATTTATGTATGACTTATCCTAATGTTCTACATAAAAAATTAACTAGTTAAAATTGTAATTTATAATTTATCTTTTTTATTCATAAATTCTTTAATAGCGTAAAACACTTTTCTCAATAACCACTTTTTAATAGCTTTTTTAAAAGTACCATTGTCAAAACTATTAAAAATGTCCGGAATATTATTGAATATCTTAATTGCCATTGCTGCTTTTTATCTTAATAATCTTCAATATCTTAATTGCACTGCGAACAGAACGTAACAGGCAATCTAGAGTTATTTCGCAAATTTCTGTTATATCCAAACAGTTCTATATGTTTCTTTGTAAATACAGCTATTTCTTTAAAGTATATACAGGAAAGTGAAAGTATTCCGTATTTAACAAAGACGGGCTGGCATGATTCCCTCAGATGTGCACCACAAAGTGCTCTTACTCAACGCTTTTGCATTCTAAATGC
The DNA here is from genome assembly GCA_946894065.1 of Acleris literana. Classification (NCBI taxonomy): domain Eukaryota; kingdom Metazoa; phylum Arthropoda; class Insecta; order Lepidoptera; family Tortricidae; genus Acleris; species Acleris literana. Next base: position 19,519,342 of record OX335669.1, read on the forward strand.
CTTTAACCAATCGGTAGAGTTGCCCCAGAATATGATGCCATAACTCAAGCGTGAATGAACATATCTTATTTAATTTATGAGCTTTGAATTATTCTACGTAATAGGTATATACATTTAGAAAGCTTGGTACATAGTTCATCTATATGTTTCTTCCAGTTACAGTGTTTGTCTACAGTCAGTCCTAAAAATGTGGTATCCTCAACTTTCACTATGACATCAGAAACATGTGTTATTTTCATCGGCAAGACCGATCCGTGACTAGAGCGAAATTGCATTACATGTATTTTAGACATATTTAATTTATTAAAATTTATCCATTCTATTATGTCATCTAATGTATTAACTATGTCACATTTATACTTATCTAAGGTAGTTGAGCATTTTATTTCAGCAGCACTATTATCCGCAAAAAGTATCATTTGATTATTCGTCTGTCTTGGTAAATCGTTTATATAAAACAAGAATAGTAGAGGTCCCAATATGCTGCCTTGTGGGACACATTGTTTATAGTCTGACTTTGAAGTTTTCATATTCTTCGTAGTCTTACAAAAAAATTTTAATACACAACACTGCCTTCTGTTGCTAAGGCAGCTTTTTAGCCAATCGTGAGCTTTACCTCGTATGCCATAATTATCTAGTTTATCCAGAAGTATACCATGGTCAACACACTCAAAAGCTTTTGACATATCTGTGAAAATCGCAGATACATTAATTCTATTATCCATGCATTCATGTACATTCCTAAGAAAATTGAAATATAGCAAGTTTTGTTGACTTATTTTTCATAAATCCATTTTGTTCATTAGTTATAAGTTTATATTTATCGGAGTACTTTATAATTCTACTATACATAAGACGCTCAAGTACCTTTGAAAATATTGGTATCAATGTTATTGGTCTATAATTACCTAATTCCCTCCGTTTTCTTTTTTTATGGAGAGGCTTTATTTCAGACGGTTTAAGACTCTGGATGTAGGATAAGATGTAAATAGGTACATCCAGCGCACACAATCGCTCTGGCCGAAATCGTAGTCAATAAAAATACCCTCGGTGCGCGAGTCCGAGTCGCACTTGACCGGTGTTCAGTAATTGTAGTTGTTTATACTAGGTACATACATATAATCATACCAAAGAATGATGGGCAAATAGGCCAATATAACCAATACAAATCTCATGTATACCACGTGAAAGCGAGTTACATAAGTTTCATTTTGTAATAGCGGGACAAACTACAAAAACCCCGGAGGGAGAGAAAGAGAGTGTGTGTGAGAGTCGCTATCATGTACAAAAAAAAATATTCCAATCCGACGGGTAGTTCCCGAGATTACCCCATTTAAACAAACACACACACACACACACACACACACACACACACACACACATACACACACACACACACACACACATACACACACACTTACACGTGGAACTTATAACACCCCCCTTTTTTGCGTCGGAGGTTAAAAAAATATCTCGATTCTCCCAGCCTTCACAGTCTAGTCGTCATAATAACAATTACAGCAAATAGTGGGATCAATAAGCCTACACACGTTATAATTCTATTGGTGATTGGGCTGGGTTCCATACATTTTTGCCCATCACTCTTATACGCTTGTGTTAAAAAACACAAGTTTTTACGATACAACAAAAAGAAAAATGGTTAGCAGTTTTTTTTATCTTAATTTTGTGTTAAATAATACAAACTGCAGGCTTTGCCGCTCCTACACACTCCCTCTATGTAAAGTTGAATAGGTAATAAAAAATAGAGGTATTTTTAATTTTTTACGTTTAATTTTCGGTACTGGGTGGTCGAAAAATAACTCAACCTAACCAAACCTATTCGGATTCTGGATGGTCAAAAATACTTTACCCTAACCAACTGCATTCGGGAGTATCACGGGTCATACCAGGGTGAACAAAAAAAATTAACCTACCCAACTGTACTTACTCTGTAATAGCTATTAGTTTATTTAACTTCGATACACTTCTACCACTTAGGAATATTTTTTTCATAATCGCCAAAAGTAATATTTTTTTATTTTTGAGTACCAATATATCCTTTTTATTTATTTTTTTATTTATGACTACTAATAACAATATATATACCAATTTTCACGTTTCTAACTTCAAAAATGACGAAAGTCTCATACAAAATTCTACACCCTCCTTTTACCCCAGGGTTTATAATATTAGTAGGATTAACGTAGGATACTCGTATTAGTAGGATTACTGGATAATAGCTTCTGAACGCGTCTTCGTCCGCTTAGATTACCTCGGGAACTTTTAAATTTTCCGGGATGAATTATCCCATGTGTTAATCCAGGGTATAAGCTAACTCCATTCCAAATTTCATCCAAGTCCAGCCGTTGCAGCGTGAAGAAGTAACAAACACACACACAAACTTTCGCATTTATATATATACTAGCGGCCCGCTAAGGCTTCGCTCGGGTGTGGTTTAGTAGGTATATTCATTTTATATTACGAGTAAGATAGTTGAGCGACTACAACGAAGAACATTGAATTGTTTAAAAATTACCGTGATTTTCACGCGGCGTTGCTTGCAGCGAGCTTGAAATGTCTTAAAGTTTGATATATCAACTAAGAAGTTGGACTACATAGGCTTATTATGATTAGGTACAGAAAGAGTAAAAAAAATAATTAAAAGAAAACATAAAATCACCTTCAAAAACGCAAAAAATAACTTCTGTTAAAATGATACGTGATAAATAGGTGAGTCCAACTGAAGTCGGCGACTAAGAATATTTTCAACCAAAAACCGACTTCTGTTGGACTAACCTATTACCTATCATTTTAATAGAAGTTATTTTTTGCGTTTTTGAAGGCGGTTTTTTGTTTATTTTATTTTATTCAACTTGTTTTGTTAGTATGTAGCATGTAGGTACGTCTTAATGTGGGAGTCTAATTTTGGAAGTTTATTTTTAACCAGTTCCCGTTAGGTATAGGATTTGGCTGAAATTTGGTACACAATGTAAACTCACAACCCACTGACAATGGAATAATAAAGTACAGCTAGAAAAAAAGGCTGCCAGAAAAGTGAAATGTTTAACAAAAACTTATTGTTTAAGTACCTACGGTGAAGACTGAAAACGATCTAATACGAAGTGTAGATTTTAGTTTTTCCTTTCTGAGATGATCGGATTTGAATAGAAATGTTAATGCTTTGTTATGAAATAAATGTTTGAACATAACACTCGCTTCTCTTTAGCTGCAGTCGTGAAAAACGGATAGGTACATAAATTTAACCAATTTAAATCTGATTTTTGAAAACATAATTTATAGTGTCAGCAGCTTTCAAACAACGGGAATCCCGTACAAATTTTCAACCCGTTTTTTATTCCCTTAAGGGTTGAATTTCCATAAGAGGTAAAATTATATTTCTTTAATTCGTACCAGGATCCTACATGTTAAATTTGAAGTACCTAATTTACTTCAAAAATGACGTATATCCCATACAAACTTTAATGCACTATTTTGACTTTAGGGTTGAATCTCCATAAATGGTAAAATTATGTTTCTTTCCTTCGTACCAGCAGCCTAAATTTTAAATTTGATGTAATTTACTTCAAAAATGACGTATCCCCATACAAACTTTAATCCACTATTTCGACCCTTTGGAGATGAAATAAAAAAAAATGAATATGGTACATTTACAGCGTCATATTTATAAGCCTTAGTACTAAATTTCATGTTCGTAGCTTTAAAAATGTCGGATTTCCATACAATGGTTTATCCCCTATTTCACCCATCCATTCTTATTACTTGCTTACGTCAAAAAATATACGTACTGTTAAAGTTTCATGTTTCTAGCTTCAGTAGTTTCGGCTGGGCGTTGGTGAGTGACGCGCATTCCGGTTCTCTCTTTATTAATAGTATAGATAGTAGAATAGGATTAGTAGGATAGGATGTACACGCTTGATTGTTACTTTTACATTCTGTTTAAGATTAATTGACCCCGACTTTATATCGAAGAAGATTCGACCCTTGAAAAGTGCCAACGCGCCGATCAAACTGTGCCCGATAACCCCCCCCCCCCCCCTCACTACACGACATGACCTGCCGATGAATTCCAACTCCTATCACTGATTAACATGGTTCAATTTTGAATCTGCGCTACGCCACACACGATTCAAGTTTGCATACCATTTCAGTTCTTAACTTTTGGTAATAAGGTTTGATATAGGATGGACGGAAGTGTGTTGTCGCGATGGCACTCGGCTTATCGGCGTATGTGACGTTTCAAAAATAAATGGGTTGTATGGGGAGCTAACTTTTTCCACCGTTTCTCTTCTTTTGTCTCGAAATGTATTTTATCTTGTTATATTATTATGATGGAAATCACAACGGCTCACTATTATAGACATATTCAATTTACTGAGATCATTCTGCATACATCTACGAAGAAAACGCGTTAACCAACAAAAAAATCTTAGCTTAGAAAAGGCGCGCAGTTTCACTTCTTTGGATAAACAAGCGTATTCAAGGCAAATAATTATATTTAAAATTAATACTTTGTGTTTCAATAGGTAATAAAAACTAAAAACAAAACTGTAAATTTGAACCCTAACTGTTTAGAACCCTACTTTAATTAAATAAACATACAGTAAATAAAACCAATACACATACAGCATGTTTCTGTATACACTGCTGAGAAATGCATGTCCAAAGTTCATTCTCTTAATTCCTATGCTTCCAAAAACTGCGCCTTAAGCTACAGCCCAGCATTTTCGTCTTCCGCTAAAAGCCGCGATTAAACACCCTCAACGCCCCCACTTATCAACTCGAAGTACTATTACTGAGTACTTACTCAACAAAACACTTTATTTGACGTTTCAGGTGTTCTTAAATGTTACTGTTTAATATAATGAATGGGTAGTAGGTACCTACTACCTCCCTTTGCTTTTGAAGGGTTTTTTTTGTCTATACTGGATATTCCATGCTGATCATTTGATAAACTGCAGAAATTTCATTTAGTCTCTTTTACGATATTGTTACCGTAGTGTATTGCAATTTTTGTCAGTATACGAATAGCCGAAGTTGTCAAATGTTAAGCAAGTACTGCTTTAGTGACTTAGAATAGTAGTTTACGTGACGGTTGCGTAATGACAGGCATTACAACATGAGTGTGGTTTATGAAACGAGCCGCAAGGCGAGTTTCATAATACATCACACAAGTGTTGTAATATTAATTACGTAGAGTCGCGTACTAGTAGTTTACGTGACGGTTGCGTAATGCTAATTACGCAGAGTCTCGTAAAGTATCCAGGCCATAAAAATAATAAAAAAACTGCGCTTGGTGATTGGCTAGCATTTAGCCAATCACAGCACAGTACTGCAACATTACGGACGCCGGTGGTGTGATCACTTTTCTTTTCAAAGCTAAGCTTAAAAAGTTAAAATAAAAACTAACCACTTAAATTATTAATTTTAATGAACTCTTACAAAAAGTATTGTTCACGATAGTGTCAAAATCAAGCTTTTTAATTTCGTACCTTACTTAGGCCACTCAGCAAACTTCGTGGCCTAAACACTGTACTCGACTAAAAAGCTCTCTATTATAACACGATTGTGAAAACTAAAGTCGGTGATCGAATTCGAGATCAAAAATGTAAACATACAATTGTCAATGTCAAAGTGACATTCCAGGGGTATACAATCCTGTTTATAAAATGTATTTTTTTAAATGTATGAATTTTAATCAGCAAATATAAATACCGATACCTACATGCTTTTCAGTAAGATATTGGCTAGAAGACTTTTGGACACCTAAAGTTAGTCTATTCATATATAATCATTATGACAGGGAGGATAAAAATTAAAATTTCTTTTTATTATTATCTATTAGTTGACGACGCTGTTTTAGTGTCTGAATCGTAATTTGTAACATTATAATAAATCTATATGTAACAATAAGAAACAAAAGCTTAGCAACAGAAAGCAACGATACCAAAGGATAAACGAAAAAAAGCACATTCATCTAGTATTGCATCTTAGAAAAACAAAAAATAAACTATCAACGACTCTGAATATTAGACAATAACAAATAACATTACGATTATTATAATTACGAACCGAATGTTTAAAACTTCTTATCATTGCCAGTAGCATAAATTAAAAGTCCATATTTTTTTCCACAAACATAAATACGGAATAAAAAAAGTATATTTACTGTTTTAAGAAAGTGTAAAAAATTTAACTCTTCACACCATATTATATAACTCTGATTATTATTATTTTTATTTTTATTTCAGTGATTTTAAACTAACCATTACTTGGATATGTTTTTTTTATGATGGCAATCCGTTTGTTTAAATTTTTGATCTCGAATTCCATCACAGACTGTACTATTTTTTATGCCTGTAACTGACATCCTGTTACATTGGACGATGAAGGATTGAAATTATTTTATTATTTTACGATTATTAATTAGCCTTATATAGTGTCCCACTGCTCGGCAAAGGCCTCCGCCCTTGATTCCCACACCTCTCTCTCTGTGGCAATCTTCGGCCAATCCTTCGGAAAAGCGTCCAAGTCATTAAAAGTGAATTAAATATGCGGTACACAAGCTTGTTGACTTGTAGTGGTTTGAATTCGTAGGAGTACTTACCGCTCGTGACTTGAAGAGTAGTAGCGAAGAGACATAGAAGCGACAGCGACAGGCATCCCAGCGAGTTGCGCCAATGTGCCGCGGCCATACTGTGTCCTATAAAAAGAAGGTTCTATAACAAAAACATTACCCTCAGTCTTTGGCCGTCGGTTAACAATAATAACAATACTAAGCCATATTATTATTATAACGTGGTCGTTACAGAGCCCTCTAATGTACAGTGTAGGAACTAAGTGCCCGATTTTTCTTTCAGCGCCATCTAGCGGGTGGCGCTGGAACTTCGAACTACGTTCACAAGGTTAACTTGAAATGCTGAGAGCTCTCGTTTGTGTCAAAGTACTGCATTGAATAACTAGATGGCGCTTTTTCCGAAATTTTCCGAAGTGACAATCGCTAAGTGGCACTGGTTTACGACATTACATTTGCGCAATTGTCGGAACTTTTCAAGCCCTCTACATAGTCATAGATGGCGCTAGTAAACAAGAATTAAGAAAATGATTCTGTATAAAGAAAATTGATTACATATACTTTCTTTTTACCATCGCAGCAACAAAAATGGAAGAGTTATTGCAATAAAGTACCCGTTTTGGAATTGCTTAGAAGATTGCGCTAATATCAAGAAAACCCATATAGCCATTTTTGGTAGCCGTTACGAAAATTGTCGAAACTTATGTGTAGACACTGATTCTAGTAGCACGTTTGGTCGCTGTTTCGTAATTGTTACGTCGCGACGACTAAAATTGGGGAAGAGTCGACACAGTAACTTTTGGTTTCACTGTTCCGTCGCTGTGCGGTAACAATGTTCCCAGTTTGAAACCAGTTCGTTAGAAATCATTCGTTCATTCACTCTTTTAAATGAAATTCGTTCGAATGTCTGATGTCGTTTTCATAGTGATTTAAAAAAATACATAAGAAGAGACGCCATTATAAAAAAGTTTGACAACGTAAATATTTCGTTTTAGTGTTAATTCATTATGATTGTGTTCAAATTTCAATGGGAAAATAATTTCATCGTGTCATTTGATCATATTGGTTGAAATTCATCAACGCGCCATCATAAAATCATAATTTAGCGAATTTAGCGAAACACATGACTGTACTGCGTATTATGGCAGTATTGAATAAGTCTATAATTTAAAGATCTCTGAAGCTTCCATAGACAGAATAATATATTTGAGCAATAATAATAAATATAAAAGCAAGAATAAACCATAAAACTTATTAATTACGATATAAATATGTTATTATGACGGACAAACATTGCAGTCACAAGTGGTCACACCGTTACTAGTTTGTGTCGACATGTGTCGACGTGAAACTTAAAGTAGAAACAAAGTTACTGAAATCACAAAATGGTTCCATGTATTTTTTTATTTACAGAGACTCTCATAGTTTCACGGACACCGTCATTTACCGTTACAAAGTTCCGAAACATTGACGTAACATTACTACACTTCGCGTTTATTGTTTATAACTTGGTTACAGAGTTACCACACGGTTAATACACATTATTTCCTAGTTTGTACACTAGTCACAAACTAAACGCAAAGTGTATAAAAATGTGTCCGATATTTGTGGACGCAGCGACTAAACATTGTTACTAGTTATTTAGTGGTAGCATTGTGTATCAACTGTTACTACACTTAGAAACCAAACCCTTACACAGTCGCAATGTGCCGAAACAGTTACGAAACAAATGTGACTTGTTACTGCTTTGAAAAGTCTGCGACCGAAAATGGCTACATGGGAAGGATTCATAAATTTGAAAAGAAACTTGCTTACTGCAACATTGCGATTGTGTTTTTGTTTACTTGACGCCAGCTTGTTTATGTGTTATTTCATTATCTAGCAACAAAAAACTTTGTCTGTTAATTTTTAATTCTTAGTTTTTTTACACGCTTGAGAAGGCGAACGAACACACAGGCCACCTGGTAATAAGTGGGATCTGAGACCCACAGACATATGCGTTCTCAAGACTATACTAAAGGCCCGTACAGACTACGTTAGGAATTTAGTCAAGTAGCGAGTATTTTAGTTGTAATTTAGTCGAGAAGAATACCACTCGATTAATTTTCGTTGTTCAGACACATTTACTTACTAAAATACTCGCTACTAGACTTAAATACTAACCTAGTCCGAACAAGCCTTAAGACTGCAATCCTAAGACTGCTAATGCGTTGCCAACCCTAAGGACTAAGACGGGATGCCCCTATGCTAGCAATTCCACTGGTTGTCTTATGTCCACACCGGAATGAAATAATACCAAAACTTCGGCTTGGCGGAAAGCTTAAGGATAAGATGGTGGGAGCAGACCGGACGGACCCTGCAGAAGATCCTCCCACCATCAACAAAAAGCAAGCTGGGCATATGTCTCATAGAACCGCGCATGTATTAGTGACCTTATTTCTTAAGATGGGAGGTTAAATTTACTTTGACTAACAAATTGCTCATGCGTCCTTTTTATTTAGGAGGTCAGTATACTAGCTGTTGCGCGCGACTCCCTCCGCGTGAAAGTCGTTACTCGCGTTAAAAAGTACTCTATGTCCTTCCTCCGGGTTCAAGATACCTCCATACCAAACTTTATCGAGATCGATTCAGCGGTTTACCCGTGAATGCATAACAAACAGATCGATAACGTTACTTTCACATTTGTAATATTAGTATGAATGACACTCCTGGGGTGAATAGCAATTCAACAATACCCTCACTTTATAGTTACAGAAGGTCACGGAAAAATGGACATATAAATACATAATCTTATCTTAGGAAGTTAGGTAAAAATATTTTCAGTAAAGAAATTGGTACAACTGTATTTTGTTATCGACTTACCATATCGTCAGCATGTGTGTGCGCACGCGGCCGTCCGCTGCTCACGGCAGATCATCTGGAACAAAACAGGAAGAACACTTCATTTACACATCCGGTCACTGGATACTTTGTCGTTTACATAATATATGTAAACTGTAACGCCCTTACTTATAAACGTGGAATAACCATGGGGTAAGCTAAACCATGCTGTGTGCTTATCTGTCAAATTCAAATGTCACGATGACAATAAGGAAAAAGCATGGTTTAGCTTACCCCACGGTTATTTCACGTTTATTTTATAAGTAAGGGCGTTATAGTTTACATATATTATGTAAACGACAAAGTATCCAGTCAAGCAAGGGCGTAAATGTTTAGCGAGCACTGCTGAATGGGTGCGTGTCATACAATATAACAAAACTTGCTATAATACCATAATAAACGTTAGAAAAATAATAATTATTAATATGACGTCTATTTTATATAATATTGTATGTGATATTCTTTATTTGGACTAATTTTATTCATTATAATAAACATAAGATTAACAATACATAACAACATAAGAAATAATGATCATTATGATGTAATATAATCCGGATCAAACATATATGGCCATAAACTGAAGCCCGAAATGTATTTGAGCCCCACCTATTCATTCCTATAGTAAAATATTAATTTATTACTTATTATTCCACTTATTACACTACTACTATATATTACATTCTCTTATTACTTATATCACTGTTTATGTAGCCAACCGCTGTTTCTTCGTTCGTGTGTCACGTTGGCGCCACTGAAAATCAGCGTCGCGGTTCATGCCGTGACATAGTGCTGAGTGGCGTCAATTTCGACGTCACAGAATCACCCATGGCAACATTATGCTACAATTGTATTTTATTCCTTTTCTTAATTGTTTAATTTTGTTTTCTGTGTTGCCATTGTTTATTTTATGTTCAATTTATTTTGTTTTTTTTTTCTTATGATCGTCGAATAAATGTTTCTATTTCTATTTCTATTTACCGGCCCTGCATAAGTTAGGTTATGTTAGAATTGTTAGGTACCATGACAGCACGTGATCCGAGCGAGCGGAGCGAGCGTGCCGCGGGTACTTACGGCCGGCGAAGCACTAGAACCGAATTACATTGTTTCAGTTTCAGCCGTTATGTTTTTGGATGCCATGTTAAATGAATGTAATGAGTTTTGGTTATAAGATAAAGTGAATATTATATCTTTTTATAGTTATGCAAAACGTAATTATGTATGTCCATACTTAGTTCTAGTGTAGAGCAGCAATTAAATAGACCGATCAATGCCTATGATCACTTTTGGAATTGCAATGCAATATTAGGAAACATCTTAAATTTTGGTATGGATTTCTAACGTGAAAATAATCACGAGATTGTCTAGAGTAGATATACTTTCATCAAAGTATACAGTGTGTAAATGGAATACGAGCAAACATTTGAACTAGACGTAGGTTATGGCTCTACAAGTCATGTAGATATGGAATTTGGTTAATTACTATAATACATAGAGCGCAATTATTTTTTAAAGGTCCCATCGAGCAGCAATGTATAATGTAAACGAAGATTTAAGTGTCAGTTAATTGCAGGTTAATTGGGTTATTTCTGATACATTACGTGGCGAATTAATTTGTATTAAAAAAAGAAATACAACTTATGTTAACGATACACATGTTTTTATGTTAATTAGGATGCATATTACCGTCGTTAAAATGTTTGCTCGTATTCCATTTACACACTGTAAAAAGATTAATAAGAGATAACCGTCTTTATTGCCCTTCGGCAAAAAAACAGCTGATAAACTAAACTTGGTCGAAACCAAGAAGAAACGAAACTAAAACTCAACAAGGCCAAACCTCTTAAAATGCATTTAACAGATTTTTCCGAATGAAACTCCATTTTTTAAGTGGAAAATAAGCTCGGCGCCTCAACTCCATTTGTTTTTGATTTCATAATATCTTTCGGAGTGGTATAATTCCCGCGAATTAGGGTCCCCGTTCGGGGAAGTTGGGGAAAGCAATCAAATTCGCACTAATCTCATTCCGCGCCGAGTCGAAAGTTAACGTGGATTTTATAAGGGGAGAGCGGGGAGATATTTCATTAAACCTTACTCGCTATCTCCGGAGAAAAAAGATTTTGAATTCTGTTGGTATATAAGGTTATAAATAATAGGATGAGGTTTGATGAAGCCGGGGATGGTGTCTGACCAAGAGGGAATTCGGGGTCTCTTTTTGAATTAAATTTTAATTAACGCCGATGAAAGTTACCTATTAGCGCGAGCACTCAACAATGATGGCGGCTTGTCGCAATGGAATAGAGGGCATGTCAATCTAACCCTAAACATTCAAGTAGCTTTCGGAACGCACCGCTTAGAGCCTTAGATCAAACTATTTCGTCCGCCCAGAACCATTACTTGTTTTTTTTCTCTTTTTACCCCTTTGGAGTTGAATTTTGAAAAATCTCTCGTATAGGTAGTGGGTCGTTTTGACACAAAATAAGGTCAAATCCCTTCATGATACTAATGTAAGCGCTGCGGGCTATCCGCTGATAGAACTTAAAACTATCATCTGTGAACGTATTTTAACTTTCTTATATACAAACGCATGAGCGGCTGCCGTTTACAGGCAGTAAGAACAGCTGGCTCGTCGAGTGGGCGGGCTAGCTGCGACTAGACGTGGGAGCTGCCTCTGACTGCGGCTCGAAGCGTGGGTGACGCATTGTTTTTTCTTAATGAGATGCCCACGATTTGGTAGTAATTCCACCGTCTACCAGAATTTCAATTTAACCGTGCTTACTCGACATCAAATGGCACTTGGCAAAACGATTTTGGTGGTTGGAAGCGGTGACAAATCTATTGATAAATAATCTTTAATTTTATTAAAATTAGATAGTGAAGTAGTTTTTGCGGAAAAACTGGATCGCTACATAAAAACACAAACTGCCGCATACATAAGGTACTGCAAAACGCAGAACACCTAATCGAAGTGAGAAAAGTAGGTACCTACCTTCTAAATATATTTTGGTGCATTTTCAAATTAAATTACTTGATGTCTAAATAAATGAGAAGCCATTTCCCAGCACAAGCTACTGTCGCTATTCGGGCCGATAACAATAATAAACGCTCCGAACAATGATTTATTCCCGCGAAGCTCTTCAAAAGGCCGCCGGCGCGCCTTTATAAAAAAATTGAAGAGCGAAGACATCCACCGATAAGAGACAAAGTAAATTAGCATGAAAACGCGATAAATATTGGAAAAAACCTGCGGAACTCGGTCCCGCCCTTATATAAAATTAAAGCCTCGACACGGCTCGATAAATTGAAACAAGGCATAAAAGCTTACAAAAACAAAATCGGTGAAAATTAGGTCGTTCAAATAGACATCGAATTCGATATTTGGGCGCAAGGCGGAGCTGCCGAGCCGCGAATGATTTACTGTTTGCGGAGCATTCGGCGTTCCTTTTACTATTAACTAGCCTCGAGTTGCTGCAGTAATGGTAATCTCGTCTAGGGGCAGGTTATAACTTATATAGAATACATGAGCTTACGATGGATGTACGGTCGGCCTAATATGTGGTCTGCCATTCTAAGATTGAATTCCGTTTGCATGTCGTAAAAAATATGTAAATAAAATGCGTCTGTAAATTCGATACAGGCATACGTACCTATACAATGGCCCCGCATTTCTTAAAATCGAAGACTAACAATTTATTGTATTTGAACGACTACACAATTTGAAGTACCTTACCTAGTAAATCAAAAAATAGACCGTAATTCTAACTTTAACAGTAACATAATTATACAACTATTGCTGATTCTCGGGATCAACTACAAATTTACCAGCAGCGCAGGTCTCAAACCTACAATTGCAAAAAAATCATTCGTTTAATTAAACAATAGGCGTTTCCACTAAAAAAATACATTCTGCAGTAGCTGTAATTAAAAACCCCGTCTAATTCCCCGCACAATGCCAACTAATTTACTCGTTATACACAGGCCGTCATGTCCATTGTCTTACAAATGAAGTCACCCGGAACCTCTTCTCGAGCCCTGTTATATCTCCATTAGGATCAAGTTTCATAAAGGAAAAAAAAGTAGATTCAACACTTTGTATGTTTGCTTAAAACGCTCTTGCGGTAATTCTATATCCATGCTAATAATATAAATGTGAAAGTATCTCTGTTTGTTTGTTTCTTACGCTTTTATGCGGTTTAGGACATAGAGTACATTTATGCTGGAAAATTGGACAATTCCCGCGATTAAGATTAAATTGCGATAAAGAAGTTCTCCGAGGACAGAGTGAAACCATGCTAGTGATTCCATGAAGCTGACAACATAGCGAAACTCATTTCTTTTTCATTTAAATAAATTTAGAACATATTTACTAAGTCGCGAATTGCAGAACTCAGTTTTAACTAAATAACTGAAAATTTCAATGCGGTTTTGTAACAATGCACACTTATAATGCGTAAGTCCATATTGTCGAAGTTACTCGATATTCCCCCAAGATTTTTATTTGGCTGAAAAAAATGCGCAGCGGTCGCTTTTCTCAATAAACTTCCGATCATGGACCTCCATCGCATTCCTCAGCAAAAAATGTTGCAAGCTACCCGCGCTTCCTTATCGGACAAGCGGCTTAATTGAATAGCACTGCCTGGCCTGGCAAGGAAGTGGAAGATGCGACCTCCCGAATTGGGTCACCTAACGAGCCGTGACTTGCCTTTATCGGGTTTGCGTAACGTGACCCATCGCGATTCAAGGACACAGCGACCTGCGGAGTCGCGGAGCTACGTTATTGCCGGGATATTTTGTGGGAATGCGATTTATTTGGGACTTTGACCCCGATAAAAGACGCAAAAATATTATTGGTGCCTTGCTCATTTACCACTGGGGTGCGGAACGATTCCTTTTTTCTTGGTTAAAAAACGTGACCGCAACCACCAGTTTTTGACCACCCAAAATATATAAACGATTATGGATCAAATTGAAAGAAAATAATAAAACCGTTACTCGTAGGTTCCTCTATGCATGTAAACAGTTTATTTTTAAACTGTAAACTGTTTAAAACCGTCAATCATTTCAGAAATCCATTCAAAAATATTTTCGATCAATAAAAACACGCCCCGCAACTCAAATCGCCCTCGGGTTGCGTAGGTAAGTAAAATGGAAAATTCCTGGATTGAAAACAGTCAGTAGGTCTACCTACTCCTTCCTTTAGCCCCGTTAAAAGATATTAAATTTTAAAAGTTTACTTTTAGCCAGTGATTAGCCGTATGCGGCCGCTGCAGAGGTGCGTGAAATATTCACGCCTCTCCGCAGCGCGTCTAATATTTACGGCGACGGGTTCGTCCACCGAGCGACTTAACAAGGAAGATGGCCGATCGGGAGCACACTTTTTTAAAAATAGTGGCAGCTCCAGAAAAAACTGGTTTACAGTATAGGTAGGTAAATTAGCGACCGAAAATAAATGCTACGCTGAATGCTACGTCATATCATATTGTATTGAGGGGCTCAGCGGACCTTATGATTACTATTATCGACGCGCGAGATTATAGACAAATTTTCGCTGTCGTATGATGGTCCTAACATGGCATAGCATGTCATCTGTTAAATGGCTAATACCGATATAAATGATAAATTGATATATTTAACGATTTGTGTAACACTTTTATACACTTAGTTCATAAACATTAAACTTCACGTTACTTTATCGACGTGATCATTTTATCAACGTTGTCAAGTCAAACATGTTAGGGTTTTATTAGGGTTTGCTATAAAATAGACGATTTTGATAAAATTGTACACATACATATCCAGAAAACAGCAAAGACACGTATGTATCCATTGGTAAGGGCAGACAAGCATATTTTTTCAATGAGCTTGAGCAACAATAATTTACAAATCAAACAAAAATAAAATTTAATTAAATAAGTGCTGGATGAGTTCAAAGTTGGTTTTGTACGTGTTGTCGTGTTGCTAGCTAAGTAAGATCGACAATCATCTAGTACCAACATCACTGAACAATATTAAATAGCTCTTGTATAAGAAACAACATATAACCCCACATATGCACTATACCATTCACATCTAAACAAAAAACGGGAACTAAACTTATCAATCAAACAAAACGCGCAAACATTACAACTAAATAGTGGTGTGTGTTTTATGCGAACACACACCTTTTTGCGCAAACACACGAAAGTTAAATGAAGGCCCGGGTGGAATAAGGTATGTTGTCCGCCGGGGATGAAGCTAATCTAGCGAAATATCGGGGGGACCTAGACAAAATGCATAACGCTAAGTTAGCCGTATTCAAATATCGACAAAATATATGTATAGGATTGACGAAAGCTGATGACAGATTACGTGGACAGCTTATGTCAACTCTATACATTTCGAGTTGATAGAAAACAGAAACGTTAGGGGCGTTTGGATCTAGGCTAAGCCTACGGGGTCATCATGCGCGTAGTACACGCTCAACTTGAATTTTAAGGGGTTCCGTACGAAATAGGTAAAGAAGGCGGTTACGAAATATGTAAAGAAGGAGGGTGCAATTTTGTCCGTTCGACTAACAACCGACTTATTTTCCTTCCCTTTCAATGTACTTATATTTCAGCTAATACTAATACTAAATATATCAAATTCAAATTCAAATTCAAATGGTTTACAAGTATTCAAAGATGGAATTACAAAAAGGTATTCATGGCTTATTGGTAACACAAGCGTTACAATTATACTTAACTTAGGCAAATATTTATATGTGTTTTAATTAAAATAAAATAATAAACACAATAAGAGGCCAGTATAGAATTATTCATTGCCAAATGAACTATGGAAAAAATCACTTATCATTGCGTAAATAAATATCAGGTTTAGATAAATCGAAGTAGCTTACCCAACTTTCTAGCAATTAAAAAACGTATAAAAATTCAACTTTGTTTAGTCCATCCCCTGGTACAGTACAGCTAAAAAGCTTTGATGACTAACTGAGAGCTGAACAGAAAGTGACGTTTTATTGCCTTCGCTCAAGAATATACTTAGACTAAACTACCCCTTCACTTGCTAGCTTTATCGTCGCTCCGGGTGGACAACGGGCTTTAATGGGCGTAAATAGGAAGTTTCTCGAACGAATGGGAGCCCTCGCGCACCAACGCTTAATTAAACGGTTCGATCGCGAGCGAATGAGTTACGGAGTTACCTCGGGACAGCTGGCGGCAGCGCGGGAACGATCGGCAGGGAGAGTTACTCTCTGAAACAACTAGCTACTTTGAAGGCTCAATTTCATTGCGCGATAGCCCGCATGCTTTTCGTGATACATTGCGTTGCTGCAATAGATCTCGGCTCAAAAATGTTAAAACGAACCGTCAGTGGATTGCTACAAGCATGCCGGATATCGATCAATGAAACTTGGCCTAGACGGAGCTCAGGGGAAAAAGCGCGAGACACGCATGAAAAGGTCATTTTTATGCAGTGACAGTGACAGTAGAGGATTTAATACAAGTAAGATTGTGTTGTAACTGTTTATCTTTTTGAAAATGTGATCGAAGGAATAGATGGCAAACATCTATATCTGGCTTGGGGCATTATTCTATTTACGTCATTGTCATCGTATTGTTTTCAACTCGACCGCGCTTACTGCCAAGTTAAATAGAGCTATCATGGCGTTGACAATACGATAGCAATATTAACATTATTTCCGATTAACAGACAGAATCTTTGATTCAAGCTGGATATTAGTGTCGGACCAGCATGTAATAACCTAGCACGCTCGCTGCGAATTATTAATTCTGTGACCTTTGACCCTTTACAAAGTATTATGGGATGTTTTTGTGAGTATGAAAGGTCTGACTTTTGGAGCCATCCGCCCAGTCTTAAGGTTGATTGGTTGTCAAGAAACATATCGCTTAAGGAAGCTCCGACTGGTTTTTTTGTTTGTAGCGCATGAATATGGTCAGCGTAGTTAAGTCCCTGGTGATGTTTGATTATAAGCGCTATAGCGCTAAAGCCCTTTGTAATTCCATACGTTAAAGTTGTAAATTGCAGTGTTTCATTTTTATTTACGATTTTCCTTCTTAGATAATTAAAGAATCGGGGAAAATACGCAACTACTCTTTTCATTGTATTTATGTCTGAGAATTTATTTATCACCCCATCAATAAAGGGATTGCCTTTTTTATCACCGAGCGAGATTGAACCACTGGAGAGTACTGACTTCAGGTGCAATATCGGGCAGCAATGCTTTGTTACTAGTAAAGTCGTTCTCATCCCGAAGGAATAGTGGGCCTTCCCACCAAAGGTTGCAGGAGGTTAGGTTTGGTTCTACACCTCTGGTCACCAGATCTGCTGGATTGTCTGCTGTGCTGACGTAGAGCCAGCACCAGTCAGATGTCTGGTCTTGAATGAGTTTAACTCGGTTGGCAACGTAAGCTTGGAGCTGCGTCGGTTCTGTTGAAAGCAAGGCCAGCATAATCTGCGAGTCTGTAAAGAGGTACACTTGTTCTATTTTTAGCTTTTATTTTAGTGTCTCATAAACCCTTAATACCATAGTTTAGCTAAAAGCAGTGCGGCATTTAGCTCTAGCCTGGGCGCGGTTAGCTTGTTGTTTAGCTTTGCCCGCTAGGTCGACCATACGCAAATATACACAGCAGCCATAGCCAATGGAACTTGATGCATCAGAGAAGCCGATGATTTGAACCGCAACAGTATTTTCGTCGACTGGGATGTTGCGCCTCAAAAAAATGGGGTCCATGTTAGTCAAACCCTGTGCAACCACCACCACTCATATTTTAAAGCATCAGTTAGAGTAGCATCCCAATCAATTTGTTCTGACCATACTTAGCTACTGCATAATTGCTTTAGCTCTTACAATGATAGGGCTCACAAATCCCATTGGGTCGTAAAACTTTGAAACAAAGCTCAAAATTCAAAATGTATCTTTTTGTTACAGACTGATTATTGTAATTCTCTGGGGATGAGATTGTGAAGCAATCTTCTTTGTTGTCAATGGTCAAACCCGCCTTTAATTTATGATTATCCTTTTGTAAGTCCAGCTCGTCAAACTGCTGTTCATTTGAAGGAATATCAGACTGAACTGCCGCATTGTTGGAAGACCACTTATGTGTTTTGAAGCCCCCAAGCATAAGTATTGCTATTGTAAAGTAGAATAAGGCCTTTGATAATAATTTAAACCTGTCCGTCTGCCTGTGCACTTTAGTTATGAAACTGCACAATATTAATTAATGTTTATATTTTGTTCTAATAGTCACATGACTCGCGCCCGGCTGAAACTGGGACGGGTCGTGACGACAAAGTTAGTACACTCCAACTTTATCTGTTGAGAACCCTGCCGCAGAAAGCCTATTAATTTTAATGTAATTTATTTTGATGTGACTAGTAGCTTACACTACAGGGTTTCATGAAAGCTCTATAATTAAAGTTACAGCACAATACTGATAGCTTAAACCCCGAGGAAGGATATAGGGTACCTGTTCAGTTCCCGAGGGAAATAAATGACTTTTACGCGGACAGAGTCGCGGGCAGCTAGTATTTCATGAGCTAAAACTATTAACCCGAATTTAATTAACGGTTTCGTACATAGGTACTAGTCGCCAGTTGGTATGTAAGTATTTATTAACCTACTGAATGATTTAGGTTTCACTTGTCCGAATTTCCATGCAAAAAGAAGAAGCGTTTTTAACATTAACTATTATATTCAGGATATACAAAAAATAATACAAAACCATAAGGGTTCTTTTTTTAACATATTGGTACGGAACCCGGAAAAAGAAAATAACACGCAGCTTCTCGTAGTAGAGTGAGCACCGAAAGAGCTTAGGGGACGAGCACGATTTGTGACGGATTCAGGAAGCCGTGAAGGTGGGCCGTGGATCAGGCGTGCCAAATAAAAATCACAAGTCCCCAATTTGCATCGGGCCCGTGCGAAAAACCCGCCCTCGCTTCGCTTCCGTTTATGTGAGTTTCTGTAACACCCGTACCTACTTAAACCGGAATTTATTATAGGTGCATAAAAAAAGTAAAAAGTTGTCTAGCTGATGGTTCAGTAGTTTATGAAATTATCTCAAACATATAGACAGGCAGACGCGCCTTAATACTCCGAAAAAAATCATTCCGAATATTCACTTGTCCTTTTTTTGTTCCGAAAGCTATGTTATGCTGGTGCTATTTTAAATTAAATGTATAATTCAATTCTTACACGTAGTAGATTAGGTAAGACTCAGTATATAAGCGATATCAAAAAATTAAGTCTTCAAAACATTGCATTCAGAATTATGAAAATCCGGAATTTTGATCAATTCAGAATTATGACTCTTCAGACTTAACCCGTTTTATAATATTAGTGATGATATTATTAGGAAGAAATACGGGCTAAAAGACCAAAAAACTGGTCAATTGCAAGTCTAACTCGCGCACCGACGGTTTCGTACTTTCGGACTCACACTTAGCCCTTTTAGGGTCTTGACGATAAAACAAAAACTAAAAAAGCTTGAAAAAATACAAGCTTCACCAAGCGAAGCGCGCGCCCCGCGTCCTGTGTGCTCAGAACTTTACTGGAGCATGTTTTAAATCATCTGCCAAAGGACTCGCCGACGTAATCTCCATGTGTAATAACCCTGTTTAATTTATGCATAGAAGTCCCAACGTCGTAATACTACGTGATTGCTAATTTAACTCTTTTGAAGGTTATTGTCTTTTAATTAAAATTTATTCCCTGCTAATTTGCATTCAAGTGCGTATTACATTGTTTAATGTACAGGCAATACAGTTTTAAAATCTAGGGTTTCTAATCGGAGTGCGTGAAACAGGCTGTTAAAATAAGCTACCACAGAAACGTCCCCTGACTGCACTAAACATATGGTTATCAAAGTATTAAAGCGCGCATTTTTTATTAAAAAAACATAGTTATATTGAACTTATTTAATTTACTTCTCAAAAACTAAATTTTTCATCGTTTCTAGCAAAGTCCGCTGCTGTTTAACAAACTCTCTTAATTTCCTGTCTCCGTCTTATTTGCACCGTGCTTCCGCCTTTTGACTTTCAGAGACAGTTGCCCTCGATATGAAAACTTTGTGAACTTAGATTCTGTAATTGGTTCAATTGGTTAAAAAAAATGCTTTGTACTATAAATTTACCATTCCTTTATTAGAGTGACTTAAAATGAGATGAGATTAATGTTCAGATGTTTTCAGAACGCCATAAATAAAAAACTGCTCTGACATACAGACAGACACCGAAGTCTCACCATAAGGATTGTGTTTTACTATTTTGGTACAGAATCCTAAAACGTAGAAGAAGAGAAGAGCTTGATAAAGACATTAAAGACTGTCGATAAAATTAATTTACAGTCCGTATTATGGTCGCTTTTATCGCGGTGGATAAAGCAACCGTCACTCTCGCACTTACATACTGGTCAGAACGTTACAGATGTTTTATCTACCTTTATCCACATCTATACAAGACCGGCAGGCGAATTTCCGGTAGCGGGTTTTCACCGCAGTTTTGCCAGCCCTAGCGTTATTTTTCGTTTCCACGTACGAGTACGCATCCGCTCGCTCGCAACTGCAGCTCTACTCTCCGCGGATCATTCTGATGAATGGCTCCACTCCGCGGCGCCCCGACGTCAAAACATAGCACAGCACACAGAATATACCACAAAAAAAGTTACCAAAATGGACCTAGTTTCGAACAAAACTTTAGGCTTGAAGTTATTTTATTCCTTTTCATCACACTAGCTCGTAAATAGTGTCCTAATATACTATAAAAACCACCGTAAATCCAAAATAATATCCGCGGGCCTTTTTTTACCATTACGTCCTATCGTGCGTAATAGCTTTTTTTTAAAATATAATACGTGGACTCAAACTATTATAATAAGTCAGGACCCCGATTCTTGTGCCATTCGATATGAAGTTTCATTCGAGATGAAATGTCAGTTGCATACAATTTTCTAAAAATATCACATATTCTATAAACTATGGATCTCGACTACGGTTGCCACCCGTACTTTATTATAAAGTATTGTACTCTATTTTAGCTTCCCGTACTTTATATTTTACGCAACACATAAAGTACGGCAAAGTACTTTATTTATGACATTCGGTTTTTAATGGTAATTTTTTTCTTATAATCAATAAATTTAAACGAAATTGTACCTGAACGCAACCGTCAAAAACCCTCGCCAAAAACTTTGTTTAGCCACGTTTGAACGCGATTTATACTTTAATTGTTGCCAAATACGCTGTTAGAATAAGCAAGGTCTGAGGAGTGAACATGTAGTTAAATATAATTAAAAAAATACTTTTCATTTATGCTGCGTACTTTATTTTTATTCCTCTTTTGGTAAGTAATACTTTATTCTGTTAAAAACAAGGTGGCAACCCTAATCTCGATTGTCACTAGAATCGGACTCCTGAACACGTTTGGCATTATCTGTGGTAAGTCATAGACACTGATGTAGTCTGCCGCTAATTTATAAATACCTACTGATTTTAAACTGTGTGATTCCATAATAATAATTAAAAGGGTGTCTTTGTGCACATATTAAAATTTATATTAATATCAATAAAAAACATGTCGTCTTCAGCAGAAATGGATAATGTGACTCCGCCGGACATCGCCAACGCGGCTAAAATTATTAGTCAGAATCGTAAGTTAAAAATATGATCTTTTGGCTGATTTTATTTCATTTCCTCGCAATTGTGATGAAAAACATTGTATGTTACACGGGTGGTAAAGGAAATAAAAAGCTCGAGTCATTAAAGCCCTCAGCCTTCGGCTTCGAGCTTCTAAAAGACTCTCGTTTGTAATTCTGTCTTTACTACCCTTAATACACAATGTAATATTGTAAGTGCAATAAACAGTGGCTATAGGGTTTGCCTTTACTATACTATTACTAACTAATAAAATAAGTACGTACACGCATCGGTAACAAGGTTAAGGCTTTCTTATGCTTCAGGTAAATTATATGGAAGAAAGATGGCCGATATAAGACAAAGTAAAATAAAGGTCCAGGGCTAGCCAATTTGCGTTCTAAAAAAGCTGGACTCAGAAATTAGACAAAATGTATAGGCGTCCGCGAGATAGCTTATGTCAATTCTAAATATACTTACTTTATTTTTGGTCGCTAAAGTTTACACATGAGCTCTATTTTTTTTGTAAAACCATATTGTTTTGCCATGTTATCGCATTTTCAACGACATCATAGCTCTTATTTACTTGTCAGTAATGGCAGCTGTGTTAAAAACAATACGATAACAAGTCAAAAACAATATGGTTTTACCGAGTAGGATAGAACCCGAAAGCGATTTACGAAAAGTGTCAAATTCTATGGAATTGACATTAGCGGCCGACGTGATAGATGGTATTTCGAAGGACAACGAAGACAGTCGGAACCTTCTCTTCGTGCGCAATCACAATAACCATTACGATAAATAACGAATCAGCCCATAGTAATTTTACCTTAACAAGTTCTATGTTAAAATGATCACGCTGTTTCTCGCCGTGTGCTGTGCTGTTTAACTTTTTATCGCGTCATGATATAGAGTTGCCTACAACGTGCGATATATCACGCGCTAGGGCTGGCCCTCGCGCAACCTTCGCTTTAACGTAGGATCGGAAAACGATACGACATTAGTTAGCGTACGATCTTATCAAACTAAGGCAAAGACTAATGTGTGGTGATCGGTGCCCATCACAAGCATCGTCGTTCTTTTTCCTTGTTGTCATTATAGACAACTCGTGAGCAGTTTTCCGTGGATTCACTAATAAAGGTTATTTGAAAACGGAACTTTACGAAATCTATCCGTGTCACGAAGCCCTTAATCAATCTCACTTCATCTTTGCCACTCGAAGACGATAGTTACGATAGCCAACGTGTTAGGAAATTTTAGTTCTATAAATTATTATAGAACTAAAATTTCCTAAGCGCCCCTTGTCCGTATATTAATACGGACACGGGGCGCTGATTCGTTACTTACTCGATAGAAGAAAAAAGTTAGTGCTCGAAGTATTGGCATCGATTATGGTTACATAGCGTAACGTTATTCGGATGATAATAATGCGAAATATTAAAAATTATAAATCTTATTATTCTAATTGACGGTAGAGCTATTAAATACCGTTAGTTTTTCGTGCATTTTTTGTTGAGGATAAAGTTTTTCGATAATTTTTGTAAAATATTCTATACTTTAAGGCCGCAAGATGATAAGTGCTGACGGATAAGTGAAGAAAAAATTTAACAAAATAATATAACAACACAAATATTTACGTATTTAAAATTATTTCATATAGGTAGTTGCACAGCCCTCACCGTGAGGTATAACGAGTCTGAATTTTAACATTTCCCATCCCTGCTCCCTCGACTATTAGTCTCGAGCCGGAATGCTTTTGACAAAGTTGCATTACTCCCCATCGACCCTTGCAACAAGATTAATAGTTTTGATACAAAGCCAGTTGCGTGTTATTTTAGAATCGTGTTCCTAACATTCAGTTTCAGGGGCCTATTAACGTAACCACTTGGTTTATGGGAAGACCTTCCCGTACTAAAGTCTTTTTAGGGTAGGGAACTAAATACTGAAAAAAGAACCCTTTTAAATTGAGTTGGTTATCCGTATGTTTGTCCGTCGGTCTGTCTGTCAAGAATCCTTTTTTTCCAAAACGGCTAAAGGTATTGGGCTGAAATTTGTAATATTTGTTGTATTTAGTGGTTTAACCAAGGCCTCGTCATTAGAAATTTTGAATTAAGTAGGTATTTATTTCTGCAGCGAAAAAAAATGAGTAACCAAAGGTTTTTTTTTTTTCGCCGAAAAAATAAATAATTAAAAGTTGTCAATTCCTGTGATGAGTCTTTGTATGAACTTATGGACCACAAAATACAACAATTATTCCAAATGTAATCTTTAGTAATTTCATTTTATTTTTCGAGCTATTGCACTGTACGTCGTTACTTGTAAACGTATAATCTGTGCGTGCACGTATTAATAAAACAGTAGTTGAACAGTATTTTCTTAAATAAGTTAATTCTGTGTAAGGTTTGCATATTTCTCAAAGAAGATAACGACCATAAATCACCCATAAAATAAAATATATTCACATGATCATAAACTATTGTATACACGAGTGTTAAAAATGGTCCTTATATTTTTTCCTTCAGCTCATATTCTTAAAGCACGTGTTTTTAACATAAGCGTTTTGTTGCGTCCTGTATGTTGGTATCGTTTTATAACCGTTTTAAAGATGGCGCGTGGTTTTACGAGTGCAGATACCGCTCGTACGGTACACTCCAAACCTGATAACATGTGATATATGTACAATATGTACATGCAATACACTTGGGACCCATTCGACATCGGGATGCAGAAGATCAAACGACAGTGACTGCGACATGTTGCTATCAAAATACATTTTTACATGACATCTTGTGATAACTCGGTGCCGAAGTAGAACTGAGCCCCAATGGATCTAGAAAAGATGCATTCTGCAAACTTAAGGACTGTGGAAATCAAAGAAAATAAGTGGGGACTAGGAACGACACAGCTGTCGTTCCTTCTTTTATTCCGAATTAAGTTCATATGTATGTAATATGTATATAATGTTTTTCTACGAAGCGTTTATTTCTGTCACATACTTTTGTGTCAACGCTACTCGTACAGCGGAGCTCCAACTTCTGGCGGTTTGGCCCTTCAGGCTTGCTGCAAAAATAACATAACCTTAATCTACCTTACTATTTAAGCCTAATGATAATTGGGAATATTTGCGACGAGGACAAATCCGGATCGGAAAATATGCTAAAGTCAGTTAATGACGATTAAATCGTTCCGTATTAACGACTTTTCGTACACAAGTTTGAAAAAGGAACGAGTTAACTGTCCCTAAAATGAGTTCCAAAGGTCACTTTCAATTCAACGTCGAACTGGGGTCATAGTGATAAAATAACTCTCCTGAAGTTACTAGTATACTCTGTTTATGTATTATACCCTTTTTTGGTACGAGCTAAGTCGACTTATACCCTTTTTCACTAGGACTCCAGTATTAACCTACGACTCGTAGGTTACGAGCCTGTCCCGTCAGAGCATATTAACAATATAGAGTGTATTTATAAATCAGAAGCAGTCATTGCAGAGCCCGTATTATGGTCACCTTTATCGCGGTGGATAAATCATCCGTCACCCTCGCACTTACATTCATGGTCAGAAAGTGACAGATGTTTTATCCACGTTTATCCACAATAATAAACACGCCCATAATAGGCCCGCAGGTTTCGAAGACAGAGCAGCTCGGCCCAAGCAGTAAGTAGGTAACTTACTCTGATTTTCATGCCTACGAGTGGTGTCCCACGTGTAGACGTCAGCTTGACAGAACTTCTTCGGTGATTTGAAGTTAATCACCTCATAGAAGTATTTAACGATGAAAGCTAGTCGGTAGTCGTAACCTAAAACCGACTATTCGTATAAGTAATTAATAAAGTGAAAGATCAAATCTGCCGAGGAGTAGGTAAGTTGGGAACTATGCCCAAGTCAAGCGAGTTCCCGGCATGAGTTAGCGCTGGAATGCACTGCGGTCGGCGCCAGTGTAGCCGGGACAGTAGCTTCAGAGCAATTTACCTCCCGGTTTAGTTTAGGCTCCTGAAAAAAAAAAATTTTGCTACTAAGCTAAGATCTTTTCACCTCAGCACGTCAAAAAGGCAGCTGTATTGCTGTAGTAAGGCAGTGGGCAAAATTCGATTTTGCTGAGAGCGAGAGACAAAGTAAGTTTTTAATCAAAATAAAATGCCGAGAACAATTCTGGGTCAGTATTAAATGTGTTTAAATAAACATGAACAAGTTTTTGGAGTTGTAGGTAATGGTGGTGGTAATTGTAACTGTAAAACAATGGAAAAGTGAAGTATTGACGACTGAATACCGAATGTTTTTCGAAATTCGAAAATGTTTTTGAGAACTAAATGGCAAACAAATACTGTAGACATTTTTAAATTTCCGGTTTTTTTGTTTGAGATTAACCGCCGTACTCAAACACATTTTAGAGACACTCAACTCATTCTTTTTCAAAATTGTGTCTTAAACATAGTCATTAAGGAAAGGTTTAGTCTTTATTTGAGTCCGGCCGTTATTTATAAAAAGAAAATGTATGGGAACTGTATTGGAATTTGCATGAGCTGACCCCTCTTCGGTAATTTTTCTATCGGATATCATAGTGAAGTGTTGTATCAGACATTGACCTAAAAATGATGATAGGGTTGATAAAACTCTCGCTCTATTCGAGTCACCGGTTTAAAAATTCTTGTTGCGGTAGCAAATTGCCTTGTATCACTGCTCCGCAAATGCACGCTGTGAAACGTTTCAGATAGCGGGAATTCCCGCCTCCATCCCGCGTCTAACCCACAGCCATTATGCATTCCATCCCACAGCGCTCCCGATAAGCTACCTGCACTCAACTTGCACTACTCGTACGCGCAACTTGCAACTTGTAGCGTATAACTTGCTTACAACAAAGCACGCTTTCAATAAATTCTCATACATTTGTGGCGTTAGTGGAGTAACATACGAGTATATGTAGGTATGGATGCTTTGCAGGGTTCAACATAGAGTAAGGTTAAAATGAAAGATCAGAAATATTAAAAAAAATCAGTACAACTTTAGCTATTCAAAGAGGAATTAATGCTTCCACCATCTTCGTACAACACCACAGGGTAGTTTTTGTTTTTTTATTTAATTGTATTCAGTTTCATATTTTTAGTTTTGAAGTCTTATTTTGGTTTTGGTTTGATGGATATTAAGTATTAATTAATGTTCTTTTTTTAGTAAATACATTTACTGTTAACTTGATGAACACAACATTTTTAGTTGTACGAAATTATTACGTATCGAAATAGCTAAATGATAATTTCCTAATGGTACAAAGTATTGGTTCGGCAATACAGACGCCGAGAGCTGATTCCAGATATGTAGATACCTACGGTGCGTGGCAAAAAGGCTGAAAAAAGGGTGCCTTCCTTGTTAAATTTTCAGACTCCATTCAAGAGTAAAGATAAAACTACGATCCTCAATACAACTCTATTACTTAGATTTATAAGTTTTTATAACTAAACACAGTTCAGTAGCAAAGTTTACAAATAAAGAAAATTGTCTGTCGTTCGTCCTTGAAATGGCGATGTAGCGAGACGAATGCAGCTCCTTTCCTACACATTCGAGCGTCGGGATTTATTTTAGTTTCATAGCTCAGACGCTGTTTTTCGTGGAAATGAACATCGATTTCTGTAAAAATAACTTTGTGAGCTTGGGAGAAGTTGTACCTAGTTAGTTTCTCCCAGAAAACGATAAATTGCACTACGTGATTCATATCTTAACATCACGTATGAATAGGGTATTTGCCTAATTTTTTATTAGTATTTAAATTGAAGCTTTTTTACCTCCCGAATAGCCTAGTATAAATAGTTTTTTAATATCTTTAAAAATAAGAAAGATATAAATGTTTAAAACTTGCTTTTAAACAGAGAGGAAAACACAGTAATATGACGTCATATTACTCAACCGCCATATGAATTACACGCAAAACATCGTTTCGTGAGAAAGAGATAGACAAAAAACTTTAAAAGGCTATAACTTTTTTTTTAAATACCAATTTCAAATTTGATTTTGAATTATTTTATCATACTACATATATTGATATATTATCCCAATTAATATATGAAATTTAATATCAGGCAAACACCCTATTGTTCCTGGGCCGATTCCAATTACGATGTACGAGCTTTGATAAAATATTGAATGTTCCCCTTACATTATTAATATCGCTCAAATTGTTAATCAGTCAGACATTTCATTGTAGTTTTCTGCGAGATGTGGACACGTCATTATGTACATATCGGACATGATCACTTTCACTTTTTATTCTAGCATCATTTTAGTGATTAAACCAAGCTATTTTATTTTCATACACATTAACCCGATATCGATTTTATGGCTTAAAATCGCCAGCTTAGCTTCTGCCCGCGACTTCGTCCGAGGAGAATTACTTATTCAGCCATCGCATGTTGCTGGGGTTTTCAACTATCGTTATTCGCTTCATAATTAAATAATTAATTAAGCATATTTATATGATGAGGACGAGTACTTGTTCTTACATTATTTTCTATGTATTTAAGTATTAATTTATCTAGTGTAGAAGTACCGTTTGTGGCCACTGTACCCTTTTTGGACACTTAAGGTTGAAATGAGTATCAAAAATACTATAATATTAAAAATAATATTCTTAAGTTAAGACTGAAGATGAATATTAAGATAAAATATAAAAATATTTTTGTAATTTCATAATGCTTTAGATATTAGTTAAAATTTAGAGTGGCCAAAACGGGCATAAGATGGCCAAAACTGATACTTCTACCCTATATGTACAAGTTATAACATTGCCGCACATGGCAGATACAAGGCGAAAGCTTGGTTTTTGGTCAATTTATATAAGATTATTTAAGAACACTATTTAATTTAATACAAAGTACCTACAATAGCAGCGTTTATATCTAATATTTCCTATTTAATCACAAAATAAAGGTACCATTTTGTTTACATCCCACTTTTCTATCCTACTAAATCAGGGATCACCAAGTAACACTGAGATAGTATTGCAATTTTAAAATGCAGCAGGCGTTCGACTGCAGATACAAGCGATACAATAAGGCGCTCGCGTGGGTGCAACCTACTACGCCGCGCTAATCCTCGGGGGTCGAACTACGAGAACGGGGTGTTATCTTCTTCAAATACGTCTACGTTTGTATTGGCATTCGGGTCGTTGAGCGAATTAAATAAAGGCACAATCTCACATAAATTAATCTAGACCTTTTCTCAGCTCACATACAACCCTCACTTCAACATACACACGGAATTCTCTCAATAAGATGGCGTTTGACACCGAGGATTATAAATCAACTAGCTTCTGCCCGCGACTTCGTCCGCGTAGAATTAGTAATTTTGCCATCCTACGGGAACAGTGATTCATTATTCAAGGTAGCCCTTTGTGGTAATCCAGTGTATAAGCAAACTCTATTCCTAATTGCCCGTCCATCCTTTTTAGCAAAGAAGTAACAAACTCGCGCACGCATAACCTTTCGGATTTATAATATATGATTACATACATATTATGTAGTATATGATGTAAATAGGTAGGTACATCCAACGCCCAGAATCGCTCTGACCGAAATCGTAGTCGATAAAAATACCCTCGGTATGTGAGTCCGACTCGCACTTGACCGGTTTTACGTATTTGTTGTTTTTTTAGGATTTGTACTATGAATCATACCAAATTTGAAAGCTTGTGTGTTTTATCGTTTTTAAGGTACAACAAAAACAAAATGGTTTGCAGATTTTTTTATCACAATTTTGTATTTGAATAATATAAAATGACAATATCCCAAATAAAGCAATTAGGACGAAGTTCTTCGATGAAAGACCGCATTGAGCGCGAGCGGGCTTTTCCGCTCCTATTTAAACTCCCGGCGTCCGCAACGCTGCGAAGAACTTTGTCGCTGTACTTTCATGTATAAACTAAAGTCGCACTATTTCACACTGAACGAATTGTATGATTTGGATGTTAGCGCGTAAAGTATTACGAGTATAGTAGGTGTAAGTCCCCAATTAGTTTTTTAAGAATAAAGAATAGTTAGTGTATTTAATTTCGGTCAAAAAGCTTTACCTAACCAACTGTACTTACTCCCAGTACATTACAGCTATAATCGTTGCTCATAGCTATGAGTTTATTTAACTTCGATATACTACTTCTACCCCCAATTTCACCCCCCTTAGGTATATTTTTTAAGAATCGCTAAAAGTTATATTTTTTATTAATGCGTAGTAGCCTTAATACCAATTTTCACTTTTTTAACCACAAAAATGACGAAATTCATACAAATTTCTACACTCCCCTTTTATCCCTTAGAAGTAGTTTTCACGTTTTCACGTTTGTAACTTCAAAAATCACGACACTCATAGTTACAAAATTCTACCCCCTTTACCCCTTAGGGGTAGTTTTCCAAAATCGCAAAAAGTTATATTTTTTATTTGTAAATAGCTTCCGCCTGCGACATCTTCCGCGTAGATTGCGATGATGTGTTTATCCGGGCTCAATCCGGAATATAGCTAAGCTATCTCCATTTCAAACTTTATCCAAATCCATCCATTCGTTGCAGCGTGAAGAAGTAACAAACTAACACACAAACTTTTGCATTTATAATATTTAATGATCGGTGACCGGTAGCATTTTATGTCACTTTAACGTCAAACGTAATGACTGATATAGATAAGTCTCATTAGTAGGATTAGTAGGATACTCGCATTAATAGGATTAGTGGATAATACAATATCTTTTATCACTCGGGAACGGTCCAATGTTACGGGATAAAAACTATCCTATGTCCTATTCCAGGGCCTAACCTATATGTGTGCCAAGTTTCATCCCGATCCGTCCAGCTGTTGCAGCGTGAAAGAGTAACCAACATCCATACATACAAACTTTCACATTTGTAATATTAGTAGGATTCCATTTTTTACCTGACTGCCATAGAAGACCATACAATAGGAATAAAAAGAACTAACATATCGATTTTACTTTTTACAGTTCGTAATCAGATCACAGTAGTATTTTTACTGACCGTCAGAACCTGCGGCTCTCGCCAACAACGACGTCGGGGATGCTCGTAATCGCTGGGTTTTTAGTGGGTATTTCGGCCGCTCTCGGCTGGCGTGTGCCACATAACCACACTGGGCACAACCGGGCCTTTTCCCAGCGTGAAAAGGAAGGTTATTAGCAGAGGTCGGAATAGGTAGTGCTTATTAACCTAAACTTGTTGCATCTTCATTCAACAGCGTATTCCCATCTCACTCACGCATGAATGAACATCAGTCAAGTTTAGGTTAATAAGCACTACCTATTCCGACCTCTGGTTATTAGGTACCGACGCGGTGCTGCGCCTTCAAAGTTTGAGTCATGCTCGAAAACCTAATGTACGCGCTAACGGTTCGATAAATAGTTCAAGAGAGTAACACGGGCTTGCAATGTAACTGATCGGGCGATGTCTACGATATCCAGAGATCGGACAAATGGGTGTCATTACTCGCAATAGTGTGGACATGACTCCAAAGATTTTAATTAAACAAATTAAATTTTATTAATTGATTTCTTATTTGAACTTAATTTTTTATCCTTTGCAAGGCGGTAATAAATAAATAATACAAAGACTTGTAATTGTGTAGATTTATTAAAGCAAATAAACATTATTATTATTTAGTTTATTCCTTTTCACGGCTAAAATAAACTAATGAGGATAAAAGCTCCTTTCGAAATCCACGGATGTTAATGGAGCAAACTTAAGTAGATTATTATTAATGGCCACTGCTCACGTCTTTGTATTATTTATTTATTACTACCTTGCAAAGGATAAAAAATAAAGTTCAGGTAAGAAATCAATTAATAAAATGTAATTTGTTTAATTAAAATCTTCGGAGTCATGTCCACACTATTGCGAGTAATGACACCCATTTGTCCGATCTCTGACGATATCCCACATTCGACATGGATGCGTGGCATCGAATCGGGAGCCTGCCGTTTGGCTGAAATATGTTTGCCAAAATTTGTCGTTTCTCAACCAATTTTTTTTCCTGTAACTGTAAATATTTGAGGATTTATTTCAGTACAGGTTAGGTTAGGTTAGTTTTTATAAAATCTTGAAATATTTACGGTAACAGAAAATAAAGCGGGTTGGAAAATGAAACGGTTGGGAAACGATACAATTTCGATTAATTTGTTTTCATTTTGTATGTTGGCAAACATTTCGCCGAAACAAAGGTAACCCCATCGAATCATTATCAGTTATTCGATTATGCATGTCATGTCTGTCGATTATCGTTCAGGGTCTCTATTTTAGTCCGTGAATTGGTTTTTACATGTTATCGTATTGTCTACTTGTTTAATTTATTTATTTATATATTTAAGTTTATTATATTAAGTTCCTTTGAGTTGTTATAAATGTGTTCTATGTATTTCTTTCTTTCTTTTTAATATAAAAGCACTAAAGATCTCAACAAATGCCGTGCATTAATGTTTACAAACGTTATATACATAGAATAAAATAATAATAAATTATTATTTGGTCGTTAACTGTATTGCTTACTAAGTAAGCAGAATGTGTCCGTGCACACTTCGCTAAGCTGATGACATGGATAGTCATTTAGACCGATCGCTATTAGATATCGATAGCAGTCTCATATTTCTCGCTAAGCGATACAACTATGTATCGTCATATCTCGCGTCTGAGAGTTTAGTAGACGGTTTTTTTTTCGAGAATTGCATTTTTGGCTTGGAGAAGGCAACCTGAGCAGCCGTAATACCTAAGAATAAGTGACCTTATTGCTTAAGGTTTAAATTTGCTTACTATCGAGTTGTGCATGCGTCCTTTTTATTTAGAAGAGCAGAGTAATAGTGTAATTAGCATTTTAAATGTAATGTGGTTACCAAGAGAGTTTAAAATGCTTCGAATACTACATTGCAATACGGCAATGAGACCCATAGGCAGTTGCAATCTCAGGACCGTGAACACAAGTATGTATTTAATATGTATGACTGTTTATATTAAGTATTAAGCAGATGTTCTTGAACAGCGTCGCCTGGGTGTTCATATTCATATTCCTATTCATTTATTCATTGTTATCACATGGCACAAAAGTTGTACAGATTGGTGTTAGCATCTCATGACGCGCGGGAAATCTCCCGGGTTAGATGGACTGACGGTTGAACATGTAAAATACGGCGGCACGGGTGTGCTGCAATTATTGGCCTTCTTGTTTACAGCCATACTGAAAACTGGACATTTACCGAAGGATTTAACGGATACGGTAATTGTACCTATATGTAAAAATAGGAGGAAAAACATTACGAGTGCGAGCAATTACCGCCCTATTGCTCTTGCGAACATAGTAGCCAGGCTATTGGAAAGGGTGCTTCATCAGCTTGCTGCTCCATTTCTACATAGTGCCGACAGCCAGTTTGGTTTTAAAAGTAATGTCTCGACTACTTCGGCTATCTATGCATTCAAACAAATTGTGGGGTACTACAAATCCAGAAAAACCTCCGTATATGCCTGTTTCTTGGACTTGAGCAAAGCCTTCGACAGAGTCGATCACCAACTCCTCTGGAAAAAATTACAAGCACGAAAAACGCCGACACCAATTATTCATGTTCTGGAAAAGTGGTACTCCCAACAAAGCAATGTGGTGAGATGGAAAGGAGCTACCTCAGCGTCTACTGGCCTGAATTGTGGCGTAAGGCAGGGAGGTAGCATGTCACCAGCATTGTTCAATGTGTACATGGATGGCCTGTCGCAGGCTCTGACGGAGACCGGAGTAGGCTGCTCCATTAATGGTACAATGGCAAACCACTTGTCGTATGCGGACGATATGGTCCTGCTTGCTCCATCGGTGGCGGCTATGCGGGAACTACTAGCCGAATGCGAAAGATACGCTAACCAGCACAACATGGCATACAATCCCGATAAGTCGGAGTATATGCTCATGGAGGCCGCCAACACGCCGTCACATATACCTCCGCTACTAATAAATGGCAAACAGTTGCGTCGAGTACACGAGGTGAAGTATCTCGGGCACATTCTACTGTCGAGTATGAAAGACCACAAAGACATAGAGAGACAGAGACGAGCTATTGCGGTGCGGGCGAATATGCTAGCCAGAAGGTTCGCCAAGTGCAGCGAAGGTGTCAGAAGGCAACTGTTCATAAGTTTCTGCACTAGCGTCTATACAGTTGAATTGTGGTCACATTACACCTGTGCTGCCGCGAGGGATATGCGCGTGCAGTACAACGACGCATGGCGCGCCATGTTCCGGCTGCCGCGCTGGTGCAGCGCAAGCATCATGTTCGCGGAGGGGCGCGCGCCAGGCTGGCCCGCGCTGCTGCGCGCGAGGAGCGCTACCGCCAGAAGGGCCATCTACACCTCCTCCAACACTCTGCTTTCGGCGGTAAGGGAGTGGGACGCGAGCCCGCTTCACGAGCGTTGGAGGGGCTACCATAAGCCTGTCATCGCGGGATCCGGGTGACCCGTGGCGCCGCCTATATAGTGGTTTAGTTTCTTTACATTATAGTTTCTTAGTTAAGTTTAAATTGTGTATTGTTTGTCTTTTTATGGAACCTGTTTTCCGGAATAAACTATTTTCATTTCATTTCATTTCATTTCATACAAACCTTGTCCTGACTATTACAAACACAACATTTTTTTTTAATTCAGTTTGGCTGAGACATTCTCGGGTTTTTGCGAGACTAACGATCGGAAATAGATTTTTATACATAAGAGAAGAAAGAAGAAGATTAAAGAATCTTTATGTAAAAATAAAGATTGAAAATTTAAAATGACGAGTAGGATTTTAACTGTTTAAAAATTTCTGTTCCAAATTTCAAAGAAGAAACAGAATAAGAACACAACGATCGGAAGCACATTACGTTACATACAAGGGCTCTATTCTACGCGGTAAAACAATATTGCTTTTCATATTCTATCGTGTTATTTTTAACTGACCCGCTATTAGTGTCAAGTAAATAAGACTTATGACAACGTTGACGATACGTTGACATGTCAAAGGTAACATGATTTCTACCCAGTACAATAGAGGCACATCCATTCTTTCTATTTTCATCTTCTCTTCATTCTATTCTCTGATAAATTACTCCACTCACTTGACATTAGTGAAATCACTGCGAAATGCCGCGGCGGGCCGCCATCAACAAAAAAAAGAAAAAGAAGAATACGACAACATGTCGAAAACAATATTGTTTTACCGCATAGAATTTGATTTGTATGTATTTGTCAAGAGGAAATGCGGATAGTGATCTGCTCATACAACATCCTCTTACTCTGTTTCTGTCACTGTCAAAGTACATTACAATGTTAAGCAGTCCTAGGAGGCCTAACCCAACTAACATAACAATTGCGGAAATTTAACTTGACTGCACGCTCACCATATTGCCCGCATACCCATTAAATGTTCACCTAGGGCGGTTTAAATGCACCTTCTCATAACTAGGTACCTACTTATAATAAAAACTAAATTGTTTACTGTGACGTTACGAACACGAGACGCAGTGTAAGCGCCTCTGTAAACCTTTTTAATAACATGTAATAGATGTCCCTCACAGGATACTTGGCTTACCATATAAATGCGACGGTCGACCCGGCGAGGCTCCCAGCATAAATATTAAGTAAAGAACCACGAAAATGCGCAAGAATCGAGCAATAATAGTCCTTGTGTCGATGATGGAGAAACTTTGACCTCGCTTTTATATCTGGTTCTTTGGAAGTAACCGGGCTTTGCGGTAATCTACGCTATCAAATGAAGAGCTAAATTTTAAGATAAATGGTATTCATCAGATTTTTATCGCGATCTAAGTATGTGAAGTAAATATGCCATGGTTACTAGTTATAAGGTCGTGTAATTCTATAGCGACTCTTCGGTGAATCGGAATACTTAATTTGAACTCCGGAGCAACGTTTAACCTTCAGAGCAGACATTGGGAGCCCCGCCAAGCGGGGCACAGAGTCACGAATATGCCTGCTGCATATAAAGGCACGAATTCTTGATGTAATTAAATGATCAATGGTGTAAGGAGGGATGCAGGCGAGACAATGAAACAAGTCAATGATCGAGTATACACTGATTTATTAAGACCTGAAGCCCAGCTTTTGGCTTTTGACGTAGAGACCTCGTCGTGTTGTTCTCCTAGTCATTATTTTTAGTTTCATGTATTTGACATGTAATCTTGATAATTTTTACATTTATTTATAATGTTTTTAATTTTGAATTTGTATATTTTTTTATATGTGATAGTTCTAATAATTTATATTTGTTGCTTTATTACCTTGTAATGTAACTTACTTTTAAGTATTATTGTATTTTATGTTTGAAAAAATGACCTTCTGCTGGAGTTTCTTGCGGCGCTTCTTCTCCGCAATGATGGTCTTGTCCGAAGCGCTAGTAGATTCACTGTATATTACCGACGTGTAAAAGAGCCCGTATGTGGCCAATTTACTGAATAAATATTTTGATTTTGATTTTGATTTTGCCCCTTATATATACTTACATCCTTATAAATACACACTACATCTCCCATCAAAAGAGAGAAAAAAAAAATTAACAATTATACTTTTTTTTTCTACTGTTATATTTATTTCCTACATTTTATTTATTACAAATAAAACATATTGTTCTAGTTACACGTCAATGACAGGATAATACAGTTTTGTCCTATTTTTATGTATTAATACTATCTTACCGTTGTTAAGTATTTCGACATTAGGAGCTATATCTCTTAATACTAGAAATAGACCTTTATAAATAGTGGCCAGTTTTTTCCTGTCCTCGTTTTTAATTAAAATTAAATCATTAGGTTTATACATTTTTGGGTTAGTATATGTATCATATTTCAGCTTTCTTACATTTTTATTTCTAATTAAATTTTCCCTAGCTTCTTTTTGTGCTACTTGTAGCCGATACTTAAGCTCTAAAGTGTAGTCATCACTATTATATAAGGGATCGACTTTACATGTCATTAAATTACTTGGTAGGTTACATTTTTTCCCAAACACTAGTTCAAAGGGAGTAAAATCTGTTTCCGAGTGTACAGAAGTGTTATGCGAAAAAGACCAGAATGGTAACCAATCACTCAATGTTTCTGGGTGATTGTCTGTATGTATTCTCAAATAAGCACCTAAATGCTTATGTGAATTTTCGAGTCCACCTATGCTTTGATGGTGATAAGCGGTTGAATTTTATTTATTTATTTTCAACAATATACACACCTGCTCCATTGTTTTGGACATAAATTCCGTGTCACTGTCAGAGACGAAATACCGTGGTATTCCATACCTAAGAACAAAATTATTAACGAATATTCTAGCAACTTCATCTGTACCTTTGGAAATAAGTGGATACGCCTCTATATATTTTGACAAATCGCATTGCAGCGTAAGTACCTATGTATGAATATCCCTGCATATCTTTTGGTAGCGGTCCCACGATGTCTAGAAACACTTTCTCGAATGCTGACTTAGCAGTCGGTGTTATCACCATAGGTTCTTTAAATGGAATGGAATGCTTCTGCATTTGACACTTACTAAACCTTTTTACAAAGTTCTTGATATCGGTTTCCATTCCTACCCAAAAGTAATACTTCCTAATATTGTTGAACATTCGTCTTATACCTGCGTACTGCCACTCGTAGGTAAAAGATGAAAGTCGTTTAAAATTACCCTTATGTCATCCTTGTCATTAATTCTCTCAATATCTTTTAACACACATAATCGTGGACCGGTCCAATCTTTTGTCATTTTTATTTGTCTGGCTAGCTTCTCTACAAAAGTCTTATTTTCCTTATTTTTAATGATACATAACTCTTCTACATTAATATTCTTACAAAACTCCTTTAGCTCTCTCACAAAGTCGGCTCGCGTCCTATGCGATTGAGAACTTGGGTTTATGTATATTGTCTTATTTGACGGAACATATGATAACGTTTCGTTTTCATTTTTAATTTCTTTATTTTTCCTTAGACTGCTTAACCTCTCCGTACTAGTGAAACATAATTCCAGAGATTCCCTCGGTTTTTTATGAATTTCTACAACTTTTGGTTGATCAGGCCAGCTGTTATTAGAAACCATATCGGCCGGATTGTCTTTAGAATTATCCATTAGTCTTTTGGTTTGCGCTCTCGTCATGACATTCATCACCTTTTCGTTCATCTCCTTCAAGTCCGTCGACGTTATTCTTGATAAAGCGTCTGCCGCTGCGTTATCGGATCCTTTAACATATTTCACTACAAAGTCGTATTCCTCTAATGCCATCCTAAATTTCATCAAGTGACTGGAAGGATCTTTCATATTAAATAAATAAATAAGAGGTTTATGATCCGTTAAAATTGTAAAGGTTCTACCGTACAAGTACGGGCGGAAGTGTTTCACTGCCCACACTATAGCAAGTAATTCTTTCTCAATAGTGGGATAGTTCAACTCCGCTTTATTTAGGCTTCTACTAGTATAGGCTACAGGCTTGCCGTCGCAATTTGATAATATTCCCCCTAATGAATACCCGGATGCGTCTGTTTGGAGCTGAAATTCATTGCTTTCAGTAAAATCTGGGTATTGCAGAACTGGTGGTGAGACAAACGTGATTCTTTAAGTATTTGGAATGAATTTTGACAACTTGTATTCCATTTAAATATTACATTTTTCCGACACATTTTATTTAATTCATAGGCTTATTCAGCAAAATTTGGGATGAATTTACGATAGTAGTTTGCAAAAGCGACAAACCTTTTCACCTCTTCTATATTTTTGGGTTGTGGATATTCTTTCATTACTTTTATTTTTAATAAGGTCATCCAAATATACGAAACATTTGTCGTATGTTACCCGGACATGGCTAACGTAATCATTCTAAAAAATGAATTTGGGCTAGTTTTTAACCCCATTGGTAACCTTTTCATCTGATATTAACCTTTAGCTGAGCAAAATGCTGTATACTTCCTACTACTTTCTTCTAATTCTACCTGATAGTATCCCGAAAATAAATCTAAATGTGTATAGTCGACTGCTCCTGATAACGAATCTAAGATTTCCGTAATGTTCGGAAGTGGAAACTTGTCGTCCTGTATACGGTCATTTAATTTTCTATAATCTATAACTAATCACCACTTTTTCTCTCCACTGCTATCTGCTTTCTTTGGAACTAACAAGATCGGACTGGACCATTCACTCCGCGCTGGCTCTATAATTCCATCATCTAACATTTTATTAATTTGACTGTCTATTTCTGATTTGTAGGTATGCGGCAATCTATACGGCTTAACATATACTGGTCCCGTATTTGGTTTCAAATTCAGTTTCTGAGACCCTAAATTAGTCGTAGTTAGTTTATCTCCCGGCAAATGGAATACATCGGAATATTTTGCGCAAATATTCTCAATACTAATTTTTTCGTCTTTATTTAAATGATTCATCTGCAAAGCCGAAAATAAACTTTTTACTCGACTCGCATTCTTACTATTTCTTTCAAAAGAGCATAACTCATAATCATCAATTTTTTGTAAAGTTGGTTCGAGTCTCTCCAAAATTACGTCATTGTCCGTTGTATTTAAAATTCTTTCCATCACATGGCTTGACTAACATACTAGCAATAAAAATTCCTTCTCTAATTTCTTCTGTACAAATTAGGCAATCCTCTCTTACATTCGTCGTAATATAATGTACGGTCTCTGACCTGTGCGGTATAAGGAACGATGTTTTTGTTTTTGTATCCATCCTTAAAAATGGTAAAGTGACACGACTGTTTTTGTCATTCTGAACAATTAAAGTTTGACTATCATAATCTAAAATAGAGCGATGACTGTGTAAGAAATCATTTCCTAATATGCCATCTGATGTACAGTCAACTACAAAGATATGTATTCATGTTAATCTTACAAAATGAAGTAAATTTTCGTATGCCATTCTTAATTACCCTTCCTTCGTGACATTTCTAGTATCAATAAAACCTTACATTGTGATCGACTCGTTTAAAATGCAATAATTATGTATCCCGCTTGTTTCCTCTGAATGATTCAGAGGAAACAAGCGGGATACATAATTATTGCATTTTAAACGAGTCGATCACAATGTAAGGTTTTATTGATACTAGAAATGTCACGAAGGAAGGGTAATTAAGAATGGCATACGAAAATTTACTTCATTTTGTAAGATTAACATGGATACATATCTTTGTAGTTGACTGTACAAGGCAGGGAATGGAAAACATAAAATGGATGATTAAACACTTCTCCATTTGCAGATAACTCTAAGTATACGAACCCGATTGCCTGTACAGTGCCCCCGATACCATTTATAGTGGTCGTCTTTTTATGGATCGGAATGTTGTCGTTAACAACGTAATTATGTTTTACAGCTGAAATACTCGCCCCTGTATCTATAAGCCATGATGATGCTCGATTACCTAAACTGAGTGTAACGAAAAGAGAACTGTTACATGCCAATATTGTTTCGTTAGTCACGAAAAAACTCACTGGATGGTCCCACTGTATTTTCTCCTGGCCTGATTTCAGACATTGTGCGGACCATCCCGTTTCGTCTCCACTGATTTCCAAAAGTACGCTGATTGTACGTACGTGAATATCGTGATCGGCCCTCCCTGAATGACCGATGTGGAGCCCCGCGACCTCCTTGAGAGTAGTGACTACTGCGCCCCCGCTGTCCATAAGCCATCTGCGGCTGTGACTGTCTCCTGGGGCTGTAGTAACCACGTGCACTCCTAAAATATAGTCTTCCTCCACGTGGAGTACTGGTAACAGCCATACCTAAAATTTCCTGCCTGGTAGAAGTACACACCTCCTCGTCTTCCGCAGCCTGGATCGCATCTTTAAGCGAATCATAATTTCTGGCAGCTACTATTGTGCTTAACCTTTTATTTCGCAGCCCATCGGCAAAACGTTTTATTGCCATTTTTTCGTTAAGAGGCTTGAGTACTTTATAGTGTTCCGTTTTGTCATTGGCTTGCGAAATCGTTAAATTTACAAATAAATTCGACAGCTCATCACCATATGCTTTTATAGACATGTCATTCTGTCTCAGCGTTTGTAGCCTATTTTGGATAGCTGTCGGACCCTGCTTAGGCAGTAGTTCCGCTCTCATGTCATCGAGGAGTTCACTGACCGTGTCATAGCTGGGTGACAATCTTAACTTTGCACACTGCGACAATCTACTCTTAAGGACAAAGTGAATTAGATTTTTCTTGCATTCTAGTTTTGTCAGAATGGAAGTATAATATTCGATTCCGTCAATTAACTGTTTCGTATTTTCTTCGGAATCGGTCATTACTGGCAGCAAACTCAAAGCGGTCTTTATGTTAAATTCCTCCATTTTGGTCTTTTTGCTACACAGATCTAGCACTTCTTTATATAAAATAGCATAACTAGCGCAAACCCTATCAATTATCGGTACTTCCTTAGACGATATCTTTCCTATCTTAATTTGTTCTCGTATCTCAGTAACTAGCTGATTATATTGTGAGAAATTTTCGTTAATCTCCTCTGTCTTAGTTGTAATAATATTTCCCTGCCTCCTACCTAGCGATGGGCAATTTCTGAAACATTTCACATATTACCTTAACTGTGAAATATTACAACTTTTGAAAATTACAAAATTGACAAGAAACGTTTCTGGCAGTAATGCTACCGAATAAACTACACTTAAATTTCATGTCACGTATCCGCTAC
The DNA here is from genome assembly GCA_946894065.1 of Acleris literana. Classification (NCBI taxonomy): domain Eukaryota; kingdom Metazoa; phylum Arthropoda; class Insecta; order Lepidoptera; family Tortricidae; genus Acleris; species Acleris literana. The sequence goes on from OX335669.1 coordinate 19,561,124, forward strand.
TTCTGACGTTAGTAGAACGGGTTATGATTATAAAATTCGAGGCTATATGTCAGTGGCCGCTCGGCCTAGGGGTGTCTGTTCCCAACTCCCCAGTTGATGTACGAAGGACGGAAGTTCAAGACCAAGTTAAGAAGTGCCTTGTTTTTTTTTGTATTTATTTATTTATTTAACCTTTAATTGCACTAAAAAAAAAAAATGGCGGACTTAATGCCTAAAGGTATTGTTTAAAATGTTTTGTATATGTTAAAAGTAGGTATATTGTGTTATCTTTGTCTTCATAGAAAACACCATAAACAGAGTAATTAAAGGAATTATGTTAAAGTGGTGGCTGCGATAATTAATAAGAATGTTGTTGTTTATCGGGGAGTATAAAATTACTCACAAACAGATAATTTACACCTGAAAACTACAGAAACCTAACAGAAATTTTCCATTTGAAACTTCCAGTAACTTACATGAAATTTAAATGAAAGTTTCACTTTTGTAACTTACAAGCTGCCCATCACTACTCCTACCAGGGCCTATTTTAATTAAATACGTTCGTATTTCCTTTAAACCATTATGCAGGCTAGTCAAATCTTCTGCCATAACTTATACATTCATACATTCTTACTTAATGTTTAAGTTAAAAGTTGTAGGTATACCTATAATCAATTCATATCTACATACCTTCATCGCCCGAAACGTGATACCTTACGCGGCACTCTCTGTCCCTTCACTAATTACTTATCTTACGGTCCGTAATAGAGTTCATGCTTTAATAAGAGGTTAATCACTCGTTGAGTCATTAGTATATACTTAGTTAAAAAAAAAACTGTTTATGACCCTAAACGATTTACGCACTTTAGACGCACATTACGCACAAACACACTCGCTGCACTAAAACCCGTCGTCCTTCCGACCGGCGCCTTGACACGCACTCATGGGATTCCCCCGGATACGCCTCATCTCGATCATGTTAGCATGTGCCCTCCGTTCTATTTTCTTGTTGAAACAGTTATTGGCATAGCGGACGCACAAGAAGATCAACACGATGGTAAACAGGACCAACAGCAGGAACAAATACCAATTCGTCTGGTTCAGGTATTCCAAATGCGTGGTAGCTTGACTTTGCTCTACGCTGTTTTTATAGCCTATCTGGGTGTTGTAATTATCAGCCTTCTGCGGTTGTTGCTGTGGTGGTTGCGAATTACACATTGTGCTCACGGTAATAAAAGGCGTACTAAGTAACCGTAAAAAAAAAACTTGAATAATTAATAATCCTGAATAATTAATTCTGACGACTAGCGCTGACCGGCACGCGCCTTTCCAAATTAGGCAGGTTCGCCATGTAAGGAGGGATGCAGGCGAGACAATGAAACAAGTCAATGATCGAGTATACACTGATTTATTAAGACTTGAGGCCCCTTATATATACTTACATCCTAATACACACTAAAAAAGCGTAAGTACTTCAATAAATGGTAGGATTCGTCAAATATGGTTATACATCTACTGAAATAAAATGATATTTAATTTTATAGGAAACAATTTTAGGACAATAATTTTTAATACATTTATCATTTAAAATGTTGTTAGCCGTTTTAACCCACCATAGTGCTGCTCCCTAAAAGTTTCCGTATAGAAGTTAAGTAGTAGGTAGGGCAAGACTTCGTGGATTAATGGATTATAGTAAAAGCACGAACTAATTCATGTAATCCAGGATTTACATCAGTTCGCAACTGTAAAACGGAAAGATTACGCCGGCGCAGCTCTTGGAGAAATACGAAGCCTTTCAAATTCCAACTTTAGTTATATTTTTATTTCGTAAAAGAAAGTTACCGCCGTACTCAGACGTAAGTATTAGAGACGATTAACTCGTTCCTTTTTCAAAATTGATCGTGTATGAAAAATCGTCACTAACGGCCACACTCAGTCAGTTAATGACGATTAAGTCGTTCCTTACTCGTAGTGTCGATTTTCCATACACAAGTTTAAATAAAAAACCCGACTGTTGCTAACCAACTTTAAATTGTTACAAATCCTAAATCATCATTCAAAATGAAAAATGATGAAAGAAACCTGAGATACCTATTCAATGATACCCCATTTGCCATAGTTCGTCAACTTCTTTTTTTTCTTTTTTACAATTTGGGGTCTGGTTGCCACTATATTGAATTTTGACTACTGTCTTATCTTTATTAGTGTCACTCACAAGATTAAGACAAATCGATTGACATAATAATCATCATAGTTTCTGGAGCGCCACAAAGGGACAATATAATACATATATATTAGGCTGATAAACACATAACCCTCCTCCTTTGGCAGTCGGGTAAAAATAGAAATAGAAAACATAATTTATTTAATGTCTCTGAGTAAGCCGGTAAGGAAGGAACGGCTTAATCGTCATTAACAGAGTCTGAGCGCGGCCGTTAGTGTTCAGTTATAAAAAAAAACATTAGTTTTCTACTTATTAATAATCAAAATGAGTCTTGATATGAAACCTGATACGAAGTGGTTACTTAAAGGTGGAATTATAAGATTATGAATCCGGGTAAGAGACCTTAAAAAGTCTTTCGGGTTCGGGCAATTTCGGTTAGACCAGTATAAGAGCAAATATGAGCGAGTGAGGGAGAAGTACAAACACGAAGCCTGTTTTAAGTATATGTGCTATTGCACCATTATCATTTTGATAATCGTTATTCATTAATCCATTCATAGTGAAGGAAGTGTCTGTACTCTCAGTACGGCTAGTACAAGTTGTATTTTCTTGCTTGTCGCTCAGTGCGTCTCTATCGTTAGACTAGACACTCGTAGAAAGGGAGTCCCGAGCGACAAACAAGTCGCGGGCAACTTGTGCTAGCCCTCCAGCCGGTCTATTATGGTCGTGTTTATCGTGTTGATTAAAAAACATCTGTCACTTTCTGTCCAGTACGTAAGTGTGAGAGTGACGGATGCTTCATCCACCGCGATAAAGGCGACCATAATACGGGTTCATATCTGACATTATAAATGAAATTAATCCTTTTAAGTTCGTTACGTGTAGACCCCGTTATCAAGCGCTCAGGGCCGGTATTCTAGGCGGTAAAAACGATATCGTAGTTTTCCTGTTATGGTATTGTTATGAAGTCAGCCGCCATTACTGTCAAGAAAATAAGAGCTATCAAAACGTTGACAAATCGATAACAGATCAAATACGATATTGTTTTTACCGTCTTGAATAGAGCCGCGGTTTGGTGGCTGACGTCACAATAGGGTAGTTTGTGGAGTAAATGGAACGGTGTTAATTAACACGACAACCTATTCTATTGCTGTTCAACGGAATTATTTATTTATAATCAGGCATTCACGATATGAATTGTCAATTGATTAATTTATTAACGTTGTTCTTTCGTTAACTGACTCTCTGTAACAGATCAGAAGTTGTTTTAAATGACTTGCGGCTAGGCTACGACTTCTAGCAGAATATATCCATTCAAAAACGAAAATGTTTTTTCCACTTCGACAGATGCTATTTGCGCATATTTGAAAAGCTTGCGGTTATTAAAGCAGGATTTGTATCGGTTGCTTGGATTTATTTATGTAACGCAACATGGCAAATCCGTCATTATTTTTTTTCAATACAAATCTCACCTTTTCATATATTTTTCGTCCTCTTTCATGCAGAATTAATTTCAATACCTCGCTCTGCATGTTATCCACAATCAAAACAGATTCTGAAAGCTCTAATGAATCAAACTATTGTACCAGAGGCAAAAAATTAAATATTAAAAGAAAAAATTGAAAGAGAATTAAATTTCATAAAAAAATAATTTGCTTGTGATTTTCAGAATCTATTGTTATGGTTGTCGTGTTAATTAACATTGTTCCATTTACTCCCCAAACTACCCGATTGTGACGTCAGCCACCAAACTGAGCGCTTGATAACGGGGTATAGTTATGCGTGCTTTTGTTTAAGATTTTTTGGATATAATAACTGGATGACTTGTACTTGTTGGCGGACTGACGGACAGACGGACATAGCAGACTATAAGGGTTCCTTGTTGACTACGGAACCCTTAAAAAAATCTCCAAAAACCTCAAGACTATGAGTTAATTTTCCATTTAAAGTTGGTTATATGATTTAAGCAAGTATAAACATTTTAGTCGCCTGGAACACAATAAGAAATAATGTAGTCTACTGAGTGGTGATACTTTTCCTTTCAAGTTTGATACTTACTACTACCCCAAACTCTTTAACATGTCCGAAAAGAAAGGTTTAACTAGTTTGTGGGGGGAAGGGGGGGAGTGCACTTGTCTCTAACAAACGGGTCCTTGAATTGAATTTTTTTTTTCACATAGCCCCATTGATTTTGATATAGCTATTAAATGACATCCTACGTAATTAAATAGACGAGTAAAGAAAATTCATCCCAGTTCAAGGCTGCGGCTCCACTGAGGCGGAGCGGAGCGGAGCGGAGCGGAGCTGTGCAAATATTAACCAATAGAATCTAAAGTAACGTGCGCAAGGCGGCGCGCTCGACATGCCCGCATGCGCCTTCTATTGGTAAGGCTTGATTTCCTACTACGCTGACATCGGTCGCGGAAGTCGGTCGCGTATGCGTAATAAAAGTCCCGCAGTGCGAAAACGATCGCTGTACGGAACAGATTCTGCTCGCCTGCGCTGCGCACGTGCGTACAGCCAACCGGTCAGCTTTGCACTGAGCGCGCGCATAGTGGTGTAAAGCGCGTCAGCGCCGTCAGCGCGGCGACGTACGCCGCGCCGACGAGCGAGACCGACGCGCGCCATCAGCGGCGCGTAGCAAAAGCAATAAATCTGCCGCGACTGTCAGCGTCGCTGTGCGGTGTCTCGTAGAACATGGTGTATATTCGTACGCTCGACCGACGTCACCGACCGACATCAACGTAGGAGGAAATCAGCCTTAATATTGGCACAGCTCCGCTCCGCTTCGCTCGTCTCCGCCTAAGTGGAGCTGCAGCCTAAGGTGTACAGTCAACAGCATAAATAAGGGATCATTTATGTACCTTGTCGCTTTCAATCGTTTCACAATTTTGTATGACATTCCAAAAACACGACGTTATAGTGACAAGGTACATAAATGATCACTTATGTATGCTGTTGACTGTACCCGAAAATAAAAAAGCATTTTATTTTTCATCACACTGGCTCGTAAATAGTGTCCTAATATGCTAGAAAAATCGACCGTAAATCCAAAATAATACCCGCGGGCCTTTTTTTACCATTACGTCCTATCGTGCGTAATAGCTAGATTTTTTAAAATATAATACGTGGACTCAAACTATCATAATACGTTAGGACCCTAATTCTTGTGCCATTCGATATGAAGTTTCATTCGAGATGAAATGTCAGTAGCATACATTTTCTAAAAATCTCGCATATGAACTATTGATCTCGACTGTCACTAGAATCGGACTCCTGAACACATTTGACATTATCTGTGGTAAGTCATAGAGAATGATGTAGGTAGTCTGCCGCTAATTTATAAATACTGATTATAAACTGTGTGATTGCAAAATAATAATTAAAAGGGTGTCTTGGTGCACATATTAAAATTTATATATCAATAAGAAACATGTCGTCATCAGAAAAAATGGATAATGCGACTCCGCCGGACATCGCCACGCGGCTAAAATTATTAGTTTGAATCGTAAGTTAAAAATATGATCTTTTGTCTGATTTTATTTCATTTCCTCGCAATTGTGATGAAAAACATTGTATGTTTCACAGGTTGTAAAGGAAATATAAAGCTCGAGTCATTAAAGCCCTCAGCCTTCGGCTTCGGGCTTCTAACAGACTCTCGTTTGAAATTCTGTCTTTACCACCCTTAATACACAATGTAGATACTATTACAACTTTATTGGCGTGATAAATATATATTACTATGCCAAATTCCAGCTTTGTAGTTAGTATGAGAGTCTCAGAGTTAAACCGCGGACGGACGGACGGACGAACAGACGGACATGGCGAGACTGTTAAAGTTCCTTGTTGACTACGGAACCCTAAAACGTTGGTATTATATCTGCCCGGTTTCAAAGTGGAACCCGGGATACCTCGGATAATATATTTTCCAACGAGGCCATAGCTATTTTAACCAAAGCATGGGGTTTGTTTGTTTGTAGGTACGAGTATGTATACGTAAATGCTACTTGGAGTTTTTGTTCAAAGTCAAAGGTTTGATGTGAAAATAATTCTTACAAACTTCCGCAGGGCCGTTCTCCTTAAACAACCCAAGACCCTTCGATGAAAGCGTCTTATACCTATGCCTTTTATAGTCCCTACCGCCTACGGTGAAGTGCGGAATTTTCTAAGTGAGTTTATGAGAGGTCAATTCTTATTAATACGATACAACATTATGAATGTCAAGATGCCAATCAGTCGCAAGGCCGGTGATCAGTCCAAGATCTAATCAAACTAAACTTTTAACAACAACAATAATTATTTTATGACTAAAGAACGACGAAAACAGAATTTTAAACGACCGAGTACCTAAGTTTAGCCGCATCGTCCCTAGACCTAAGAGCCAATCAGCAACCAGCACTAAGAGGCAGACATCTCTAAAAATAGCTTTCAAATGAAACCGCCTCAGCGCCGCAGCACGATAACCTACGTCAAGAAGAATAATTGCCGAATAAAACACGTCGGCGTCACAAAAGGGCCCGATTTCCGAGCGGGATCCGCAGCTGAATGCTAAGGAGACTGCGACAATATATCTAATTGTCCTCCGGCGCGGCACAATCTGTAGAACGCGACGCGAAAATCAATAGGCACGTCTTTCGAGATGACATCTTCACTGTTTAGCAGCCCGTGGGGAGATTTATGTAATATAAGGGTTTGTTGACAGTGGGTGGACCGCAACCTTATCAGGCGCTATCGCCGCACGCCGAGGCCGCGCGGCGCTGCCGCACCACGCCCTCGGGAGGCTGCGTGGACCGCCGCCCGCTGCCTCCGGATGCAGATCTGCTGACTTAGAGTAGGCTGGGAAGCGTTATGTAATGACTTACCCGCGTGAGCGAGGTCCCAGTCAGGGCGCCATTTAGCGCGTGGTGGCGGCGCGGAACGAAGAGAACGCGCGGGACCGAGCGCGGCTACGGGCGGCGCGCGACTGACGTTCCGCAGCGAAGCGCGTGCGTGCGCCCGCCGCGCGCCTGCGCGCTCCCGCCCGCAATTTGTTTTGCTCTGCGACTTTAACGTGGCCACACTCACAACCTAATGTGCGAAGGACTCCTACTTAGGATATTAGCTGGCTGCAGACGCGGGCCGTAAAAGCTGCAACAAAATTGTCGGAATTGAAATTTGTCGTCCGACTACTTCGGTGTTAGATGCGACTTGCGAACAAGCGCGGTGAGGTAATAAAAACTAACTTCGCTTCGTGTCGTTTAATGGAAAATACGGGCATAAGAATTTATTTTGAAACTGAGGGTGGTGGTTCATTTTATTACTAAAGTAATTGTAGGAATTAAATTAAAACCACCGTCAATCGTGCGTGACATACATTTGAGGTAGGGAAATCCGACAATTTTATATCTTACGGGTAATAGCTACTGAAATTAAAAATATTGGACATTCTTACAGAAATTAAACCGGTCATAAATTCAGCTCTAGTGTGGGCAGGTTAGGTACTAAACTAGGTTAGGTACCTACTATTCTCTTCTTATTCGTCTCGCTGAACTTTTGCCTGAAGTTTTGCTCTAGTTGCATAATAATGTTCTTACGCTCTCAGCGGAAATGGTTGCTCTAATCTAATCGGAGATCGAACCCGGGACCACCATCTTGGTAGGCAGGGTGACTATCACTAGTGCACTACCTAGTATACTATTTTTATTCAGATTCAATTGAAGTAGCTATCCATTTCTTTACAATCCCATGTGCATCCATCTTGGGCAGTAGGTACCTGAAACTGTACTATTCCGTCAGTGCCAAACCAAACTTGTAAGGAGTTCCGGCGTTTTACAAACTACGCTCATTAGCAAACGCGGGCGGGTAGTCAAAGCCATAGTATAAACATATCGCATATTACAGTTAAAGTCACCAGCAGTAATACTAGGTATTGTAACGGAACAAACGATGTCTGTCCAGTTAATTCTTACAAAATCTAATATAACATCTAAGAAATTTAAAAGTAATAGAAATAAATGACTTTAGAACATACAAAATCATCAATTAGAATGTTTATAATTAAATTTATATTTATAGGAGACTTATAGTTTAGCTAAAGAATAAAGAAAATAAGAAATGTTTTAATAAGAAATAAAATAATATCATTTACATAGCTAAGAAGAAGTTAGATACCTAGATAAGAGAATAAACTAATAACATTTAATAAATTTTTAATGGCATAGTCAGTGTAGCTGGTGGTCCAAGGTTCAATCCCACATGGACTTATACATAGAATTGTAAAGTTAGGCATATATCAATTATTTATGATAGCGTATTTTCTTTGTTTGGTAATCAATATACAAACATTAGAAGATTGGAGAATAGAGAGTCATTAATCTATTATCGGATATGCTAAAAATTAATATGTAAATGTTTAAAATAATCAAATAAAGCTAAAAACAAAATATAAGAACATTTGCATACAAAATTCAATTTTAAAGATGGCTGCCAAAAAAGTGTCATATGTCTGCTCTGTACGACGGCAATGAAGCCAATGAGGCTTTTGACGCTGAGGAAGCTGGTGACGCTGTTGACGCTTATGACTCCGAGGAGGAGAGGTTGCTATATATACGTTGACGCGCAGGGAAAGGGTCTCGTGGACAGCCACGGACCCGCAAGTGCGCACGGACGAATTCTTGGACTGCTGCCACCGCTGATTCCGGCATATCTTCGTACGGAAGATGATGCCGAATAGCACCCGACCGCTATCCGCGGTCGGCGGGGACCACTTCTCGCAGTCTGCAACCTGGCCTAAGGCAGCCCTCTCCGCAACTCCCGACCCGGTCCCGCTAACACGGATGCCCCGGGATAGGGATTGCGGGGTCCGGCATCATGCCGAAGGCCATTCGTCGCGCCGAGGTCCGTCCCCGACCGATCGCCACCCCGCGACCGTCACCATCAAAACCGAGGGTAGTTGTGAATCAGTCGGTTCACAACTACCCCCCGCCGCCTCAATTTCACCGAAGCCGGTGGGTAGCCGGATGGACCCCAATTCCGGGCTACCCACCCCCCACCATGAAGCCGCGACGTCGCACATCGACGCGCCTACGACGCCTACAGCCGACGGTGTCCTCCGGGTCCAACCCAGCAGACCGAGCGTTGTGCCGGAGCCGACGTGGGAGGGCCATAATCAGGATCTGATTATGGTCACCTACTTTAGCGGCACCAAGCACTGCTCGCCCGGCCTGCTGGAGTGGATGTGGAAATACGTCAGGCTCGAGGCATACAACATGGGCGACAAGGGCGCCCTGACCCACGAAGAAGTTTTGCTGTTCGTGAAACTGGGCCTCATCCCGGACAGCACCACCGCGCGCCAGAGGCCGCGCAAGGAAGGGGGTACGTCGCCAGTCCGCGAGGATAAGCGACCGTGCCCTCCCCCTCACACCACGCCGCCACAGCAAACGCCGCAACCGCGGCCACCACCAACATCGCGCCCGCAACCGCCGCGCAACTATGCGCAGGCCGCGAGCCGCGACCCAGCCGCCACCGCGACCACCAAGGGCAACCGCCCGCACGCCGCCGCACCGAAGCAGCAGCGTCCCACCGCTACAGCCTCCAGTGCTACTCCCGCACCGACAGCAGCCTCCAAGAGGTCCCGCTACCCACCGCTAGTGGCGAGCGACCTCCCAGACTGGCCAAAGCACTTGGCTGTCATAGCCGAGCGCCTCGGCCGCCCACCAACCGCGCACGCCTTAGGGAACGGCGTGCGCCTCCTACCCACCACCGAAGAGGAGCATCTGTGCGCGCAGCGGTACTTCACCGAGCTGCACGCCCACGAAGACACCCGGGGAGTCCGATGGTTCTCGTACTCCCGGCAGGGGGGCGGAAGGGCGATGAAGATCGCCATCCGCGGACTCCCCGCATCCACGGATCCGGCGGACATCTGCTCCGCCCTTAAAACCAAGGGCCACCCGGCGGACCACGCGAGGTGCATTCAGGGGCGCAGGGGGCGCCACGGATGCGTATTCTTCGTACAACTCGCCGGGTCAGCCCGACAGAACTCCGGGGTGTATGCAGTGCAGGAGCTGCTGTGCATGCCCGGAGTCTCCATAGAGCCCTGGCGGGGCAAGCAAGGCCCCGCCCAATGCCACCGCTGCCAGCAGTTTCGGCACTCGAGCACACAGTGCCACCTCCAGATCGCGTGCGTGCGCTGTGGAGAAGCGCACGCCGCCCAGGACTGCCCGAATCCCGGTCAACATCCGGCCCTGAACCCGCGCCGGTGCCAACACCCGCGCCCATCAACGCTCACAGCAAGGCACGTGCAAAAGTGCCCGTGCGAGAAGCCTCCACAACGGCGCCGGCCGAAGTGCCTGCGCCCCCCACCACCGCTATCCCCTCCCTCGCGGGAGAAGTGAACGAGGCGGCGAGTGCCCCCACCCTTGGAAGCGCTCTCCCCTCCACAGAGCCTTCTAACAACGCAGCTCCCGAGCCCGCCGCCATAGCGGCACCGGCAGTCGAGCTCGCGCCGCCCGCTGGAGCAGTCGCGCCCGCGCATCGCTCCGCGTTAGTACCGCCTAGGTACCGCTCTAGGTCCGCGCCCGCGACAGACCAGAAGAGCGAGACAGAAAATGCCCCCACCATCAAGCCAGCAGCCACCCCCCCCGCCGCGGGGGACGAGAAAGAGATGGCGAATGCCCCCACTACTGGAAGCAAGCGCCCCTCCACGACGTCCCGGACCGACTCCGCTACCGAGCCCGCCCGAGAACAAAAGTCCCACATTGAAGCCGCGCCGGCGGAAGAGCCGACGCATGATATTTGCCTGTTGAACAACAAGGCCTATAAGAAGAGATTCAGTGTACTGGAGGAGCACTACAGGGATCTCTTCAAGGGCCTTGAAGCAGAAAGCAACAGTCGTGGTAGCCGGCTGAGAGATGCCTGGAACTACATGGAAGAAGCACACGAACTCCCAATTACCAAATGGAGAACCCCAGACAGCGGATCATGGCAGTGCGCGCCCTTCCGCTCTGCCAAACGATCACCGACTCCACTGAAAACCAACACAGCCGAACCGAACTGGCGGCCCATTCCTGGGCCGCACTTTCAGATACGTGGCCTCAGATTCCACGGACCCGGCAAAGAAAAAGAAGAGGCCATGAAACAGTACAGGGTCCATTGACGAACATAGTCAACCCAACACCGACCCGCAGTTGCGGGCCGCGACAGCTGCCGCCTAAAAGGGCACTCCGCCCTGAAAAGGCTGCCCCACACCTCCTCGCTGACGCGAGGAGGAGTGTGAGATGACCACGAGATGAAAGGGTCTTTTTTACTTTTGTGGGTTGTCACATGCGGACGTGTTGTTCGCTGGGGTTGCTTTTAGTGTAATATTTGTTCGAATTCGCGAAATAATTCTAGTTTATTTATTGTATGGAGTTTTAGATAATTAAATTACTAGTTGGAAAGTTAAATTGAATCGATAAATATAAATTCTAAATATTGCAAGGGGGATTAAATAACAGTAATTCTTGCTTAGGAACCGGAGTGCCTTAGGTCTAGGTACCGAATACCTAGTGTTTAGGATGTATTAATTTTTATTTCTGTTACAGATCAAATAGAAGGGATGAGGCAATAACAATCGTTGAGTGTATCAGGATATATCCATAACTTGATGAGGTTTAATCTTTGTTGGATTTATTTTCTCTCGTTGTTGATAATTCTGGTTTATATAGCCAGAGTTGCAATAATGAGGTTTCTTTTGTTCATTTGTAATATTAATTGTTTGTTTAACTAATCATTATTTTCTGTGTACTTCCCTTTAGGAAATTTTGGGTTGGTTATCGCTTGCGTCTGATACATTGCATTATTTATTTGGGGTATAAGTGGTAATTAATACTATGGTGGGGAAATGTGTGTTGAATTCAGCTAGATTAGCACTTGATTGTATCAGAGCGGGGGGTCAGGCTACCACTAGTAAGTGTCTGACAAGTCCGAGGAAGCCTAACGGAGCCTCAGATTTGGAACTATTAGAGTCAAAAAGATGCCTTGGGCAAGCCTGATATCTTTTTATTCGGATCAGATATCAACAATAATGCTTACTTAGTCTCAATGCCTGCCTTTGGGAAAGATACGAGGCTACTAGTTAGCACGAGTCGCGGGTCACTCGTAGACGTTCCATTGGATTTGAGCCTGGGTCCCGATAAATCTATTATTATTTATATATACTAAACCACATATTAGGGCGTCTTACTCATGCTATCCCTGAGAGCTACGGCTTAACAAAAGCATGGGGGGAGACAAGAACACGAGTTTTAGGTTGCTTTTATCAGGCGACTCAGTTGAACTTTAGAGTTTACCTAGGGACTTAGCTAATTACTGGGAGAGGTAAGCCCATAGTTAAGATTTTTAGTTTAGGCCTTGTAAGTAGAGATAGGTTAACTTCATTGGATAGGGCAAAATAGGGAATAGAAATTAAATTAGTAGGTAAACTTATAAATTCATCTTAACTTCATAAATAATCTGAAGTATAAAGAATACTTATACGTAACTCATAATCTAAAAGAAACTTATAATAATAACTTTTCTAAAAAAATAGGCTTTTAAATAAATACTTAAGTAATAAACTGATTTTGATATAGTAATTCATGAGGAAAATATATAAACTTGATATTTGTAAGAAAATATATAATGCCAAACTATAACATCAATAGTTAACTAACAGAAATAAGTCCTACATTAGTATGAATATTATATAAAGTAATTATAACATTAAACTATAACATATTTTTTGAGGGAACTAGGTATATGGTTATAAAACAAATCTAGAAAACCAATAGTTAGCTAAGAGAAATAAGTCCTACATTAATATGAATATTATATGAAATAAATATAACATTCAATTATAAGATAATGTAGAAAGAACTATAATGGTTAAAACAAATCTAGAATTCCAATATTTGGCTTACAGAAATAAGTCCTTAATTAGAATGATTATTTAATAAAATCTAAGTTAAATATATCATAAAATAACAAGATACTATAGAGAGTATTATATGAATATAAAGCAAATCTAGGATATCAATAGGTAGTTAGCTTAAAGAGATAAGTCCTTTTTTAGAGTTAATATTTTATAAGATATAAAGCAAATATACCAGTGAATAATGGAGTGACTATGGAGAGAATTGTCTATTTACTTTATTTACTATCCTTGACTAACATGAGGATTCAATCTAGCTAGAAGACAAAATGACTTCTGTGTCCCGCTGTTTACTATAGGTATAAGATAAACATGGATACTTGGTGAAATTTAACATCTCATATAGTTATATAAAACTCTAGTCATATAAAGACTTATAAGTGAATTAAGCAATATCAATCTTGAGTCACTTTATCATATCGACGGTAAAAAGCGTAAACGCTGTAACCCGCAAAATCAAACTTTACACCAGAGCCAAAAAACTTTTGAAATTTTACAAAAAAAATCATATCTTTTTTTTTATTTCAGCCATCGGTGCCATTTTTATACTACATATGTATTTTCAAATTCCCTATTAGATCATATGCCTGTCGTGTACCAGAAGTGACTAGGTTTCTTTTTAGTGTCGGTTACAGCAACCTGACTTTTTTTTTCAATACGATAAAACGCTGTTAATGATTTTGTTAAATGTATGGAAAGGTAATAATCAGTGTGATTTCTAATAAGCGTAAGTGATGTAACCACCATTCTTTAAATGTTGAGAACTGCCTAAATTGATGTTATGCTGCAGTGCTTGCAGTTTAAAAAAATCATAATTGTATTCAATGATAGATGTCAAAAAAGGTTATTGATATTAAAACGACATAAATATGAGATAACATTTATTAATCCTTTTTTTAAATGTTATCCTAAAGAATTAATTAATACGAATGTGTTTGTATGTGTATGTAAATATATTTTCAATCCTCCATTGCGTGCCTTCTCTGTTACCTTCACTATTTTCTTTAAAAAAATGTATATGTGTGCCTTATGGTTGGTGAATAAATGTATTTCTTCTTCTTCTTCTTCTTCTTCCTCCATTAGATATAAACATCCGAACATCTACATTATATTTATATATATATATATATATATATATATATATATATATATACATGCTTATAAACATTTACAATACAAGTCTAGTTGAAAAAAAGAAATACATTTATTTTAACGATAATTATGCATCGCTACAAGCACTTCGTATAAAAGAAGTATATTATTATGATAAATTAAATATCACAAGTTAACTTACTCATGAAATAAAGTCAATTAAAATTAAAAAACTAATAACTATTATCAAAGTATTGTTAAAATTCGTAAAGTAGTTTTAATTACTTGTAATTATGTAAAGCAACACTTAATTCTCAGAATTTATCATACTAAGTAGTTACTATTTAAACGAAATAAGAATTCATTAGTATAGTATTAACTATTCACATTATTTGCACTGGTTTACTATTAAAATAGATATAATTACATTTTAAAGTTTTGTTGTCACGCGGTGAAAGACCGTTACACCACACACAACTTGATCCGACGGCGGTCTCAGACTGACTGATCGGGGCGGTAAGCCGTTACCCACACAGCATGAGCGCGTATTTAAAATACGGTAAACTCAAGCGACCAATAATAAGCAATCGTTTAAGAAATGAGGTAAAGGTCAGTAATATTTTTGCGTATTACTTCATATTTGGTGTAACTTGTGAGTATTCACATTATGGTGTCTGATTAAAACGTAGTAAGTCACTATCATCTAAATATATTTTACAGAAAACGTAGTAAGTGTAGTGTCACTTTTTTTTTCAATTCGCGTAAACGCTGTAAATGACAGTGGAAATGATTTTACGCACGCAGTAACCTACTGGACTCGAAATTTTGTAAAATATGAATTGGTGTAAATGCAAATGCAAAATAAAGACCTGTTTTTTGGCAGCTTACAGCAATTAATTTTGCTATATGTCAAAAAAGTACATAAAATTTCAACGCTGTACAGAATTTTCTAATCGTCGTAGAGCCACGAGACCCGGACCATTCGACGCAGAAAAAAAATCTGATTCCGAATATGCAAAAAAAATTTTTAGGTACATTGTGGGTTACAGCGTTTACGCTTTTTACCGTCGATATATAATATAAATATATAATTTTGAGAAAATCACTTTATTGAAGGATAATATAATCTACTGAATATTTGAGTAAAGAATGCTCATATCCCAAATCTTCCCTTACTATACAACTGACTGACTAATATGACTTATTTGGCAAGGAGACTGTCCTGTCTATGGTGGATGTCTATTGAGGAGGACTAAGGTCCTGGGATAGCAATCCTATGGCGTATGGTGGAGCCTTCCTTACCTACGGGGGCCACAAACCATAAACCTTAGATTTGCTTTATTCTAGACTTAGGTTACATAAGTTATACTATAGGAACATAATAATTAAATCTTTAGGAATTATATTTTTAGTAGGTTGGTTTAGAACTGGATAGGAAACATTAATTGAGTTAGGAAAACTAAATTATAAATGATAGGTTGTTGTAATTATTTAGGTATATTACTAGGGTGTATTAGGTAGGTAAAGTTAGGAATTAAAACAAAGACTTAAAGAATTCTAGGGTTACTTATGGTTACAACTATTGGGTTCTTTTAAATTACTTGACGATCACATGCCAAAACTAATTTGCATTATAATAGATTGATAGGGATAGTAAGAGAGTTAGGTAAATTATACTGAACTAATTAGGTTTAGAAAATATAAGGCTAGTATAGGTAGGACATAGAAATTACATTTGGTTAGATATAGGGTAGACAGATATTAAAAGTATTAAGAACTAAGAATGTTTAAGTGGGAAATTTAAATTATAGAGAAATACAGTTAGGAAGAGTAGCGTATTAGGGACTTTATACTATAAATATCATCATCATATAAATAAATATAAATTAAGGCTAAGGAAAGGTATTACTACTATTAGTGTCTCCGAGACTAGGATTGTAAAGAAGGAGTATTGGCCCGGGCCTTTACAATTAGTTCTGCGCAGATCAGGAGCTTTATTCGTGAAAACATTAGGATAGGCAGGTAGGTCGGTTACAATTGGTACACGTTGACCAGGATTTGGGAGATGTTGACCGAGTGTCGCTTATGTATGTTACAATTGGCGCGTCGTGACCAGGATTTTATAGTACCTACTTTAACCATTCAAGTGTAACTGGCAGTCCAGTTACAATTGGTGAGCCGTTACCAGGATTTTATAGCACATTAATCATTTAATGGTACAGTATCCGACATTGTTCTATAAATATCAAATTCAGATACAGATCGAATTGAAAAAAAATTTCGTTGCTTTATGAATTTACATAAGCTCCAAACTTCCATACATCTTGTCAGTTTCCGATAATCGTTAACGTTAGCATTATGTTTTGCATGTTGTCTATCGGCCGCACTCAGCGTCAGTTAATGACGATTATTATCGTTCCTCAATGTCGATTTTTCAAACATAAGTTTGGAAAAGTAATGAGTTATTTATCCCTAAAATGTCTATGAGTGCTGGGGCAAGACCCCAAATACTTTTGAGTCCAAACTTGGATATTTTAATCACTGATAGCTGTACCAGGCTCGGCTTTACGAGGCCGCATATGATGCCACGCCCACACAAGAATAAAAAAGTCCTTCCATGCCAAGAACGTGAGATGTAGATAGTTTTCGCGCACCTTTATTAGGTACAGCATCAAATTTAAATGATACTGTATTTATTACACAAATAGTTTAGTCGTAGGATTCGTAAGGTTTTGTAAATTCAACCAAAAAGATGCGAAAAGGTGTCATGTTTGAAAAATAAAACTATCAAGGTTTTTGTTTTCTATTCATGTTTTTATGTTTAACACTTTCAACGAAAAAATCGAGTTTATTATATGCCAAGAACAGACACATAGGCATGATGGTTATTGAGATCCAGATCGCGGAACACTACCAAACCAACTTGAACATGTGTGGTATCTTAAGGGTCGGAGCTACAAGTAGGTACATTGCTTTGCTCTGGGTGTGACATTTGTATGGACTGGGCTGCATGCGAATTATTATGCCATAGAAAGTGCAATACTCGTGAGAATGTACTCTCGACTTAACTAAACGCTGTTTTGTAAGGAATATCGCCTTTTGTACTTGTACTATTCTGCTTTCTAATCCAAATGGCGGCATCTGAGATAGAACTCCTGTAGCAATCGCAACCTAATGATTGGTACAACAATGTCTAAAATCACTTGTCATAAACATTCACTTCGCTTAATACTCGTTTAATATAATATTATTTTTCATAAACACTCAAACTATAATTTTGGTTTGTATAATTTTTGTACGCGCATAATATCAGTTAGTATAATACTGTTATTGCCTGATAATGACTTGGTCAATTATATCATTCATTTGACATAATTTTGTTTTGCCTTTTATTCATAGTGTATAATATCAGTATACATAATAATCATAATGCCTACTAGTCATTCACAAATCAACATTAAATCGAAATTAAATTATTTTACATAACTATCGAATTTAAAAATGAATCAACGGGGCAGATATTGGAAATTAGTGGGCTCTCGCCAGAACTCTCGCTCGAGGCTGTGCTCGAGGGACCCACCTAGCTTCGCTCGCTCCGCGGGCCCTCCTCGCGAGCTTCGGCTCCGCGTTTTGCAAAAACACTCTAGGGGTACGGCAGACAAGACCACGTGGATATAGGGTGCCCTGAAGTCGGTTCTGAAATAGTATTCGACCTAACATTCCTAATAGTAGACGTTTTATTCGTCAAATAAAATGTTGGTTTATAATCAATGAAATAAAAAATATTAACCTGTGTCGAAAATATTACCTTGACCACAGACCTTAATCTAACTAGATGCCGCCAGTGTACGTACTTCGCGTGTCAAAAAGCAGTCTAAATGTCTGCTTTCTACACGGCTTCATTTAGTACGCGTTCGACCGTTACCACCTCCAGACGTCACCAATATCTAGAAAAATTACTGGTTGTTCCGTATTAAGTTGTAAAAACTGTACAGGAAAAGCTGACCCAAATAATGGACATGTTTCCTTCCATAAGTAACTAAATTTCTTCTAAAATTACGTTTATCTATTTAAAGATAATTTATTTTAGGTTTGTCGTGGTTTTACTATGAAAAATAATACTGTGTGGGATTACTTCATGATCATGATACATTGCCTGCTTGACTTGCAAAGTTGTAGGCCCTGTCTATATTAACGCGCAATGAAAATTTAACGGTCGATCTTTAGCTTGTGTCGCTTGGCTTCTTGGTACGAATACTATTATAATTTTTCTGTCAAATTAAGCAAATAGTGATGTACACCTTCCGATTGTTTACGATTCTAACCGATTCTTGAAACAGGAATGATAATACGCTTAGTTATTTTGTGACACGTAGGTAAATTTTGCTGTTCTATAACGCTTTTCATCCTTATATCCGTCACCTGCTTATTTTTCTTTTTCTTTAAGTAATTCTCCTTATCTTTTTCTTTTCTAAGTTGACTGAGTTCTGGATCTGCTTTTATTTTATCATAACGTAATTTACTAGCTTTTCATTTCGCAGATAAAATTTCTTCTCTGGTTTTTTTATTTGACTTAGACATAATTTACCTACAACAAAGTAACGAGAATCATTACAAACCATAAGAAAACATTTTGA
This sequence comes from Acleris literana, assembly GCA_946894065.1. Taxonomy (NCBI): domain Eukaryota; kingdom Metazoa; phylum Arthropoda; class Insecta; order Lepidoptera; family Tortricidae; genus Acleris; species Acleris literana. The sequence continues at coordinate 19,579,923 of OX335669.1, forward strand.
TTAAATCCAACTGAAAATGACTTGTATTACCTAAGAGTAAGATAAGATTTATCATTTTTCTGTCCTTTTATCATTCCTCCGGCAAATCGATTGAAAAATCGATATGTGAAATTCAAGGACACATAAATTCGCGCTTGTAATTGCTTCGATCGCTTGCGACAATTTTGTAAGTGTTCTAGTAAATATTTATATGGCAATCGTATGTATATCTATCTATCTCTTTGTTGTCAAACAATTACGTACTTACGGTCACTTTCTTGTAATCGAAAAGATCTAGTAACTATACACATCTTTTTTTACGTATATGTGACATTATAACTTACCTGAAGAGCGGTGAAATTATCAACTTCCAAGCCACGCAGACACGGCGACAAGGCGCAACACGCGCGCGACCTCTTACTACAAAGACTGACCTCGTACCTACTGACTGATTGATACGAGCCGCGCGGCGCGGGCGGCGGCGCCTTTGAATCGATTTCGCGCGGACAACGGGGAATTCACATCACTAATTCGTTCTTGTGACGTCACAGCAGGTAGAAAAAAAGTGACACGGTTGGTTTTCATACAAATTGAGGTGTTTACGTTATCTAGTTAGATTAAGGTCTGTGACCTTAACCCTTAAATTGGCAAAAATAAAAAAAGTCGTGAATTTGAACCCTATTTGATTTGAAATCATCATAAAAAAATATAAAAAAGTGAACATTATAGTATGTGCATTATTAGATACACTGCCAATTTAAGGGTTAAAAGACAATATTAGAATATACTTAAAAATATTTTCGGTAAAAGAAGGGAACACTCTTATTTACGCACTTAATTAGACGACATGATCGTTAGATGTATATGTATAGACTAAATAAAAATAATGCACAACGTAAATTAGGCAAAACGAATTTCGATCAAATGATCAGTATACCTACTCATTTAGATTAAATATACGTAATACTAAACGATAGTAAGGTAACTTAATCGTTAGGTATAAGAATATTAGGCTGTACAAAAATTGTGCAAAACGTCATTAGATTAAACGCGGTTCAATCAATAAATCATAATACGAAACAAAAAATATGAAAAGTGATATTAGACCAATGGTTAAACATTCTAAACCAGATTAGGCAAACCGAAAATAGCAGAAAAGTTGTTGTATCAACCGAGGGAATACCATCGCAACCTCATTACTAGCAGTATAGGACTGAACCTGCTTTGGATATTAAATTTGAGATACCGGCTTATTAACTCAGCATGATCAATTCAAATGGCTCAGTATGGGGAATTTGAAACTATAATAGTTAGGGTAATCTGTTCCTAGAAACCAAGGCTTTGATTTATTAAAAAACATGGATAGGTACTAGCTAGTTTTGCATGAAAAAAACAAAAAAAAAAACGGTTTTATTTACTCAGTTTATAATAATTAAAATTAGTTAAAAAGAACATTAAGCTAGTAGAAAGAATGTGATTACTCGTAACCAGGAGCTTGCGTCTCGTAGCACCCGGGAACTCGTAGCGCTCGTTACGGCGTAGCGGCTACACGCGGGATTTCGTAACCGTCGTAACACTTACAACGCATGGCGGGCCAAGCTATACAGGGTATAACATTTAAATCGGTCAGTATGGGAAAGTCTGAAACTATAAGAAATACGAAGATCAGTTCTTAGGAACCATGTCATCGGTTTTAGTAACAAGGAAAACAGCATTCATACATTTTAAAAAAAACTTGTACAGTCGAGGACTTTAATTGTTATGCCACTATGGAACCCTGTCATAATGACAGCGTCAAACCACATGACAGAAATTACGCTTATATGAATGATTAACGTTATGGGACAGGGTTTTTATTAAAGTCCTTGACTGTACTCAGCTCGAGAATCGAACCCGGACGTTTTGAAAAATAAAACTAACTGCCACACTCAGAGACGTCAATTAAATTTAATGCTTGTTTAGTGACGTGTTGTCTTATTCTATTGCTATAACAAAGAAAGTGACAGCAGCAACTTTAATTAAGCATTAAATTTAATTGACGTCTCTGAGTGCGGAAGTTACACTATTTCTATTTAGTTATGGATTGTGTACTTAGGCCTTAAGCAGTAGGTAAGTGTTACTATAAATCATGATATCTAAAATGAATAACATGTATTGTTTTCTGCTCAAGACCTACACAGTCGATATCTAGTTAAATAGAAAAAGTGTAAGTTTTATTTTTCAAAACGTCCGGGTCCGATTCCCGAGCTGAGTACAAGTTTTTTTTTTAAGTGTGGATCTTGTTGCAGTTTTCCTTGTTACTCGTACTAAAATCGATGACATGGTTGGTAGGACATAAAATTGGACAGTACATAAAAGTAAGACTCGGCAGAGCCCACGTGGTTAACACATGGCCGATAAAACAGCGAGATTTCCTCATCATTACTTAATTTCCTACATATCTGGCAATATTTTCATCGTAGTTCGTTCAAATAATATTCTATTTTAGATTAATACTCCTCCGCTTTTCCCGTGACTCTGTCCGCGTGGAACTCGTTTATCGTTTTCACCTTCCCAGACTGCACAGTAAGCAGATTTGGACGGCAAACGTTCGACTTAGCAGAAATTCGGAGAGAGGGGTGGATTTATAATGGGGTTCTTTCTGAACCCTATTAAACAGAAGGGTTCAAGGCACACAGTAATAATAACTAGTTAGTTGAACGTCGCTGCCGAAGAAGGAGGGGAATCTTTTTGACCTGGGGCCCGTTCCAGAAAGCCACTCTGCAACTCTGCACTCCACAAATCCCACTCTTCAAACGTATTTCTGTTCCACAAAGCTATTGCAGAGTTGAAGAGGCAGAGTCAAATGTAGAGTGTGGATTTGTGGATTTGCAAAGTATTTCTTTTCCACAAGACAATCGCAAAGTTGTAGAGGCAGAGTCAAATACAAAGTGGATTTGTCGATTTGCAAAGTATCTTTTAGGAACAGAATATTTGCAGAGTTTGCAAATTACGCAGAGTGTTTTCTGCAACACGTTTACTCTGCACTTTGCATTATGGTGGATTTGCAAAGTTCAGAGTGCAGAGTTGCAGAGTGGCTTTCTGGAACGGGCCCCTGGGCCTCTATTCTTGACGTTAAAAACCATTTCACGTGTTCTGGTATTGTTTTCAACTCGGCCGCCATTACTGTCAAGTAAATAAGAGCTATCAATACGTTGGCAATACGATACCCAACACCGCCTCTATTCTAGGCGGTATAAACGATATCGTAGTTTGCCTGTTATGGTATTGTTATGACGTCACCCGCCATTACTGTCAAGAAAATAAGAGCTATCAAAACGTTGACAATTCGATAACAGATCAAATACGATATGGTTTGTACCGTCTTGAATAGAGGCTCTGCGGCTCTATTCTAGGCGGTAAAAACGATATCGTAGTTTACCTGTTATGGTATTGTTATGACGTCAGCCGCCATTACTGTCAAGAAAATAAGATCTATCAAAACGTTGACAATCCTATAACAGATCAAATACGATATTGTTTTTTTTTTAACTTCTTGAATAGAGCCCCTGATTGTATGTACGGTAAGTCAATATGCCCTAAAATATCTCGTTAGTCACTTAAACTTTCCAGTGACGGTATATTGTAGCTGTTGTAACTGGCTGCATAGCAGTGTTACAAGCGGGCCTCTATTCTGCGACGTTAAACAATAGCTATTGCTTTTGACGTGTTATTGAATTGTTTTTAACTCGGCCGCCATTACTCTCAATCAATAAGAGCTATCGTGACGTTGACAACACGATAACATGCCAAAAGCAATTTGGTTTTACCATGTTGAATAGAGGCCTAAATCTCAGTAAATAATACTTTACGATTGCTATAGTTCTTTAACACGTTACACTACTAAACTTCTTCGTCGCGTACGATGTACAATATACAGGTGACTTCAAATTGGTAATACAAAACACTTGATTTTGGCTCAGTTAATGACGGACAGTGAATTCCACTAATTCAGTTGTTTACGTTAATTAGCCGTTTTAACTATCGTTAACTGTTATGGCAAAGAAGATTGATCAGCAGAAGAATTAATTCAGAATTCGGTCGCATCCGTACTATGCACTTAACAAGCAGACGGCTCAGACAAGATGCTCTACGCTAACTAACGTTTCTATTCAATTCTTTTTTAAACCAATCTCGTCACTGGTAGACCACGTGACTTTTCGTATCACGTCATCTTCCAGTGACGCCATTGGTTTAAAAACGAATCAAATAGAAACGTTAGTTAGCGTAGTGCATCTTGTCTGAGCCCTCTGATACTGTTTACACAGAGTTTAGTTAGGACGTACTGCGAGTGCGGGGGGGTCCATATTGGCTCACCTAATTATTTTTACTCATAACGACTCATAAGTCCTAATTATCGCAACTCCTAACGTATTTATTTCAGCAACTGTTACATTTTCAGGATTTTTATAAATCAAACCTAACCTAACCTAGTCTTATCTTCACATTGAATATTTCAGAACTTCTGAAAAGTTTACGGTTCCAGCGGTATAAAAATTTCATTTTCGGAGTTCCGATAATAGGAGTTGCAATTTTAGTTGAACTTTGGCGCTCCCAGTGCGGGGAGTACGCGGGTGAGCGGGGGCAACTACTTAACAGGCAAAAATAGACGTCACTTAACAGCGTGACCGTTTACACGATTTTACTAATCACTTTACACCTGCAAGTGCTGCTTCATAAAGTTTAAACAAGCCTTAAATATAAGGAGTAAGGTAACAGCATTAAGCAAAAAAATTAGTGTATAACTTTGATTTTTAACCGACTTCAAAAATAAAGGAGGTTCTCAGTTTGACCTGTATGTATGTATGTATGTTTGTCCGCGATTATCTCGCGTTTGGCTAAACCGATTTTGATGCGGTTTTCAGAAAAGTATTTGTGGCACTTAGGAGAAGGTTTAAGTATTTTAACCGACTTCAAAAAGGAAAAATCAGGTGGTACCATTGTCACCAAATATAAATCTGATGAGGGGATCCGCGAGGAATTGAGGGAACTCCTCAAATATTATAGGCACACATACAGCGATTTTAGTATTTTTAGTAACAAGTCCAGCATTTGCATTTAGAAAGCATCATTTGGTGAAGTGGAACTGATGATGAAGACCACAAATGGCTTCCGGAACTCCTCAATGGAACCTATTTCAAGGGTGGCGATAAGGTATCTCGATTAAGATAGTTGAGCAATTGTAACGAAGAACATTTGATTGTTTAAATATGACTATGACTTTCCTGAGGCGTTGCTTGCGGCGAGCTTAACCCTTAATGACATAAAAATGAAAAAGTCGTGAATTCAAACCCTATTTGATTTTGAATTAGCATAAAAAAAAATTGATACAAAAAAAATACAAAAAGTTGGCATTATGTTATGATGGAAATTTCCATCGCGATGCAAAGAAGGGTCAAAATGTCATATAGTTTCATATCAACTAAGAAGTGGAACTACGTAACAGATTATTAATATGATCACTAAAAAGTATAAAATAAAATAAAATAAACATCTTAGCCTAATTGTGCAAATTGTGGTTATAGAATTATCAACAAGCTTTTAGAGATGTTTGTAATTCTGTAGCTCTGCCTACCCCACTCTGGGAACGAAGGCGTGAGATTATGTATGTATGTATAAAATAAATGTTTTAAAGAACAAAAAAACCGTTTTCAAAAACGCAAAAAATAACTTCTTTTAAAATGGTAGATATAGGTCACTCCAATTGAAGTCGGCGACTCACAATATTTTTACTCAAAAGCCGACTTCAGTTGGACTGACCTATACCTACCATTTTAAAAGAAGTTATTTTTTGCGTTTTTGAAGGCGGTTTTTTTGTTTTTTAATGTATTACCAATTTTATGTGACCCTGTATAATGATGATCTTATACTCTAACTCGTAATAGCCAAATTAGCCAAGGAATCTAATTGGTCGCCACACAGACTACTTGGAGATGGTCGACGGTACTGGGCCACAGGTTTAGTCACGATTTCTCTTCAGGAAAAAGCTCATGCGCCCTAACGTGGACGTATAAACTCATTGAGGTATATTAACTAGAGAAGCAAATGTCAATCAAAAGCGACACATAAAACGTGCCAACTACTAATAATCGCGACGTAGCTTTGAAACCAATAATATTTGAACAAAAAAACTATATCTATCTCTTTTACAATAATACACTAGTAGAAAGCAGTCATATGGAATAGACAAAGATGGCGAGCTCACCAGATATGAAAAGTTCAGTGTTGCCTAGAACATGAAATTTTCCCCCAAAAAATCGAGTAAATTCTTTGATAATATGAATCGTTACAATGAATACATTGTTTTAATATTTCATTTTGTTTCATTTCTCGCTTACAAGAATGGTAGTAACAAATTTACAATTATTTTATTTGACGACGTCGTAGCCTATCGGTAGTGACCCAGCCTATGAAGCTAGCGGTTCCGGGTTCGATCCTTGGTTTGCAAATGGTTTCCTTTACATTCTATATTTTTTCTTCTTTCTGTAGTTATTCGACTGATTGTTTCCAAAATCGATCTGGGGATGTGTGTGGTCTCCTACAGAGAATCCGTTGACAGATTGGGAAAAGTAGCTGCCATCTTGAACTTTGAGGTTATTCGACGGATTGCTTCCAAAATCGATATCTGGGGATCTGTGTAGTCTCCAACAAGAAATCCGTTGACAGAATGTGAAAAAGTAGCCGCCATCTTGAACTTTTTGGTTATTCGACTGAATGCTTCCAAAATCGATATCTGGAGATCTGTTTGGTCTCCAACAATGAATCCGTTGACAGATTGAGAAAAAGTAGCCGCCATCTTGAACTTTTTAGTTATTCGACTGATTGTTTCCAAAATCGATATCTGAGGACCTGTGTGGTCTCCGACAACGAATCCGTTGACAGAATTAGAAAAAGTAGCTGCCATCTTGAACTTTTAGGCTATTCGACGGATTGCTTCCAAAATAGATATCTGGGGATCTGTGTAGTCTCTAACAAGGAATCCGTTGACAGAATGTGAAAAAGTAGCCGCCATCTTGAACTTTTTGGTTATTCGACTGATTGCTTCCAAAATCGATATCTATGGATCTGTGTGGTCTCCGACTGGGAATCCGTTGACAAAATGGGAAAAGTTGCCGCCATCTTGAACTTTCCAGTTTTTGGGCGGAATTCTTTCAGTCGATATTTTGGATCTGTGTGGTCTCCTATAACTCCCGAAATTGACACTTGAATGACAACTTAATAGCTTTAAGGGGGTGATAGACGAGGTATTTTTGAACATTTTTAGCTGTATATGTCTTAGACGAAATGTGGTAGTTTTTCTTTTATTGAAAATTTAAGGATTTTACAGAAAATATCCAGAATTTGATAGTTACGCGTTAAGACTAAGCGTTGCCTTGTAAACAAAATAATTTATAGTGGATAGTTTAATGTCTATTGGACAAAATTAAACAAGTTTTAAGCGTCTTTATTGTATTAAAAACAAAATGGAGGCATTCGAAATTATTAAAAATGTTTCAGATTTTGGATCAGTCATTTTTGTGCCTAAAAAAATTTACAAAAATCTTTTGTTCTTTCTTTTAAGGTATCAGTCATTCACATCGCTTGCCAAATCTGAGTCTTTCCAGGCAAAATTTTCAAATGGCAGGAACGGGCCAGTAAAATCATAGTAGTTATATATTTAATATGTATAGCTTTATATAATGCTAGACTAAGTAGTACCATTGTAATAAGAAATATGCTTAAAAAATGACTAACTGCTGAGTTTCTTGCGGCGTTTCTTCTCAGCAATGGTCTTCTCTTAGGAAGCGGTGGTAGATTCTTGACGTGTAAAAGTGCCCGTGCGGCCTACTTACTGAATAAATTTATTTTATCTTTTATCTTTTATTTAGGCGCGAAACTGAAACACCCATAGCGCGAGCCCTTAAGGTGGAGTTATATTTTAACCACATTTACGTGCTCTGTACTTGCTAAAACGTTGGCACCACACAAATCCCGAGATATCGATTTTGAAAGCATTCAGTCGAATACGTAAAAAGTTCAAGATGGCGGCTACTTTTTCTCATTCTGTCCACGGATTTGTTGTTGGAGACCACAAAGTTCCCCAAATATCGATTTCGGAAGCAATCAGTCGAATAACTAAAAAGTTCAAGATGGCGGCTACTTTTTCTTATTCTGTCCACGGATTTATTGTCGGAGACCACAAAGTGCCCTAGATATCGATTTTGGAAGCCATCAGTCCAATATCTAAAAAGTTCAAGATGGCGGCTACTTTTTCACATTCTGTCAACGGATTCCTTGTTGGAGACTACACATATCCCCAGATATCGATTTTGGAAACAATCCGTCGTATAACCTTAAAGTTCAAGATCGCGGCTACTTTTTCTAATTCTGTCAACGGATTCGTAGTCGGCGACCACACAGATCCCCAGATATCGATTTTGGAAGCGATTAGACGAATAACTAAAAAGTTCGGGATGGCGGCTACTTTTTTTTTAATCTGTCAGCAGATTCGTGGTCGGATGTCACACAGATCCCCAGATATCAATTTCGGAAGTAATTCGAGGAAAAACTAAAAAGTTCAAGATGGCGGCTACTTCTCTCAATCTGTTAACGGATTCGTTGTCGCAGACCACACCAGTGGCCCGTTTCACGAAGCTACAAGTTACAAATTACAAGCGGAAGTCTCTTTCTAGCTAAAGGAGTTAGAAAGAGACTTCCGCTTGTAATTTGTGACTTGTAGCTTCATGAAACGAGCCTCAGATATCGATTTTGCTCTAACTAGCTGAGATAAACAAAGAAGAACTTTTTTTTATTTTCGCTCATTTGGAGAATAGGTATTTATCTCGAAAAGTAGGCCTAGCTTCTTTACTGCTTTAATATATATACATATATGTGTATATATATACTGTGGTTTTGAGTTGTTGAGTTTGATTGTTTTCGTTAAAGTTAAGAACTCCAAATATCTAGATATAAGACTACACCGCACCACTATTAAGTACGTAACTTGTTAATGTTCAAGCAGTCAAGTTAAGCGCCCACAAGTGTAAACGTTAAGAAACGTTAATTATTATAACTAATTTTACTTGTTTCACGGATGGTCGAAAATATTGAATTCCCCCGAAAACTCGGGGATATGAAACAATGCTTTACTTGCAACACTGGGCCTATAATAATAATATCTGATATTTTATTAAAGTTTTATTGTTAATTACATTAATTTAGATACAGAAACAATGTATTAACCTGTGAAAAGTAATTATTTGTGCCTTAGTGTGTCTTTCAGACTTTGATAAGCACTGTTACACCGCGAATTTCCCCATTTTTCGCAGCTTCTTTTACGGTCGGCGTCCGTTTGACAACTAACTTGACAAATGGCCGCTATGAGTCTGCAGGCTCATCTGAAGTGTCACGGGTTATGCGTGGTTACTGCCCCTCTAGTTAATATACCTCAATGTATAAACTAGATAAACTGTAAAAACGGAATCCAAGGTAATTTACATTGTAAACTACGGTCACGTAGCGGCCGGGCGATCAAGTCACGTATCGCGAGAGTTACGTAAATATACAAAGCCATGCGAACCCGTGCTCAAATCAAAAGAGACCTTAGTAGGTACTGACGCGTACAATCTTCTCATATATTATTTAATATGAAGCAAATTACTAGTGATCAATGGAGGATAATACGCCCGTTACCCTTTAAGGTCTCCTTTGCTTTGAACAGAAAAATATACACTCCATCCTTCGTGTGAGAAGGTATTATAGGGTATGTTGTAGGTACCTAGTTTAAGTGAGAGCTAAGAATAACTGTGGGCTAACTAAATTCCAATTTACTAATACGTAATTGGGTAGTTTTAGTAGTTTTATCAATTCATTACATATAACATGTTGTGAATTTGCAGTCATTACATTTGGTATGTGTTATAAGCGTACCTACATCTTAATTGAAAGCCAGGCTAAGCTTGAGGTGGTGGGCGGTGACTAGTCGAGCTTTATAGTAAGCTCGACTAGGCGCCGGCCCCTCCCCGCGCCTGATGCTTACCCCGACTCTCAATTAAGTTATACCTACGCTTATAATTCATAGTAATCTCCTTTACCGAATTTGATTGGAATGCATTCTGCCGTTTCAGCGTGAAGGGGTAACAAACATACGAACTTAAACACACACCTTCGCATTTATAATAATTTGTCTGTCATATTGTGGCCACATTAAAGAACGATAACTTCAACGGGGGTTTATTTATAAGGCGGATAATTTTAACGAGTGATGATAAAGTAGGTATCGGTGCCAGTGTGGAAAAGTGTGACAGAAATAGTGATAAGTGCACCCTCAGTAAAATTTAAAAGAATCGATAAACACTTAGGGCCGCTTGCACAGAAAATTACTCAGAAACGTCAATTAAATTTAATGCTAAACAAAGTGACTAAACATACAGACGTGTTGTCTTATTCTCTTGCTATAGCAAAAAAAGTGACAGCGACAACTTTAATCAACCATTAAATTTAATTGACGTCTCTGAGTGCGGCAGTTAGTTAACATCACAGTTTTCGTATGAATCTGACGTTTACAAAGTGTAAAACAAACACTGACTGCCGCACTCACAGACGTCCATTAAATTTAACGCTTATTTAGTGACGTGTTGTCTTATTCTATTGCTATAAGAAAGAAAGTGACAGCAGCAACTTTAACCAACCATTAAATTTTATTGACGTCTCTGAGTTCGGCAGTGAGACACCTAGTATGTAGAAACAAACTTTATGTCATTACTTTAAAAGTTGATTATAAAAAAACGAGAACAAGAGTTTATAAACTTCGCTGGTTCGTAGTAATTCTAATAATGTAAGATACCACTGAAAAACTTCCGAAATAAAACATGAAATTAATATTATGATTTTGCGTGACAAGGATTCAGATTTTAATGCTCAATATGTCCGAAACTAGTAAAAATCGCTGAACATACATAGGGGTTAAATCGATAACTTGTTAGCTGCTCTATCAGCCCTAGGCGGGTTGACATCGATTTATGGGACACCCTGTATAAAAGTGGACAATGATCAGTGGCGTAGTAACTATACTAACTGAGGCCCGTGGCAAATTCGTCGAATAGGGTCACTTTTATTAAAAATGAAATAACTATTAGGTTTCTCTTGTGCTCCCGGCCTTTCGGACCGGGGGACCCTCACAGCACGGGTAGCAGAAGTTGTATTTTCTCGCTTGTCGCTCAGTGCGTCTCTATCGTTACAGACTAGATAGAAAGGGAGATCCGAGCGACAACGAAGTCGCGGGCAACTTGTGCTAGCCGTGCTGGCCGAGAGCCCATTTCAACTTGCCCGCTCAGCCACCCTATAGTTAGGCCACTGACAATGATATGCACGCATCAGCTTTGAGGTGCTTGTGTATTATAAATAAATAAATAGATAAGAGTTTAATATGTTCCGGCGACATAAATATAAAATAATACATTTAAGTAAAACAAAAAGCACAACTAATCTTTTTTTTTTCTTAATTAATGGCTTTCACTCCTTTTGTTTAACAAGGTGTATTTCGCCAGTATCGAGTTTTAGACGATCGCCGTGGACTTATTAGAGAAACAAGTCCATGGATACCAGTCCAGTGATCGGAATAGGTAGAGTATATTTACCTAAAGTTCGCAAAAGGACATAATATAGAGAGGTTACAACCGGGTGAAATATTAATTTGTTTTATTGAATACCGGACGTCCGGTATTTTTCGAATACTAGTAAATGTAGTCGCAAGGTAGTCTCCAGTTTATGACTCTGTTCTACGAAGTTTAGGTAAATATGCTCCACCTATTACATAATTAGATATAAGGAATGAGTTACAGGCCCCTTTTATCACAAACTAAAATAAAATATCCCATACCTTGAGTAGTAATATAGCATTAAAATTACCGGAAATCCGGAATTCAATAAAAAATAATTAATATTTCACCCGGTTGTAACCACTCTATATTATGTCCTTCTGCAAACTTTAGGTAAATATACTCTACCTATTCCGATTACTGGATATCACACGCGAGGACAATTGTTCGGTTACTCTGGTGTAAGTCGACAACTATTCTTAATTAATACATTGTTGCCTAGGCGCGGAAAGTAAGGGATTTCCTGACGAGGTGGTTAGCAGGCCGAGGTTCAAGATACTACTAACTGTCTGAAAAAAGGTCTTTAGAATATATATATATATATATATATATTAAAATCCCACTCCATAAAATTGTAAACATCTTATACTTTTTCCTTTAAACTCTCCTGATCCTTTTTCAAAATCAAAAAATCAAAATCAAAATATTTATTCAGTAAATTGGCCACATACGGGCTCTTTTACACGTCGGTAATATACAGTGAATCTACTAGCGCTTCGGACAAGACCATCATTGCGGAGAAGAAGCGCCGCAAGAAACTCCAGCAGAAGGTCATTTTTTCAAACATAAAATACAATAATACTTAAAAGTAAGTTACATTACAAGGTAATAAAGCAACAAATATAAATTATTAGAATTATCACATAAAAAAAAATACAAATTCAAAATTAAAAACATTACAAATAAATGTAAAAATTAAAATGATTACATGTCAAATACATGAAACTAAAAATAATGACTAGGAGAACAACACGACGAGGTCTCTACGTCAAAAGCCATAACTGGAATCATTAACTGAGCAACAAGTCCTTGCAGACGTGAACAGACCGGACCCCACAAATAGCACCCGTTCACGAGTATGACGCATATCTCAGCCATCGCCTCCCTCAACCATGTGTTCGGGAAGGTGGCGACCCGATCAACGACGCCGCCGTAAGCAAAGACCTTTGAGCGAGCATGACGTGCTCATGCTGCCGGACAACATAAAAGTAATATTGTGTGATATAGCTGTCCGGCGAGAAACATCACAGTGTGCTCTCATTTAAAAGCGTCTTGTACACACAAGTACTAATAAAGATAAAGTACAAAAAAAAGTTTTAAAAAACAAAAACCCGCCTTCAAAGAGCAAAAAATAACTTCTTTAAAATGGTAGGTAAATAGGTCAGTCCAACTGAAGTCTGCTTTTGGTTAAAATATTGTTGGACGCCGACTTCAGTTGGACTGACCTATTTACCTACCATTTTAAAGAAGTTATTTTTTGCTTTTTGAAGGCGGGTTTTTGTTTTTTTAAACTTTTTTTTATTTTATACTTTTTAGTGATCATAATTATGCTGTTATTCTCCCATTTCCCAAGAAACAATAGAACATTTCAATCTCGCCGCAAGCAACGCCGTGGGAAAGTCATAGTCATATATTTAAACCTAAATATTCTTCGTCATAGTCGCTCAACTATCTTAATTGAAATATCTTGTCGCCACCCTCGAAATATATAAGATAAGATAAGATAGAAATATCAGAAATAACCTAGACTTAAGAAATTACCTTAAATAAGTAATAGCCTAGACACTACTTAAATACATCTTGGTCACCAATGAAGTCATTTATAGTATAGTATGCCCTACCCAACAAGCAGCGCTTGATGTGAGACTTAAATTTATTGAACGGCATATTGACGATATCAGATGGTATCTTATTGTAGAAACGTATACAGTTCCCTGCAAACGAAGTGCTTACCTTACGGAGACGGTGACCTGGAAGAGCGAGCTTATCCCTATTTCTAGTATTTAAATTATGAACGTCGCGGTTATGCCTAAAGTCGTGTATATATATATTCTCAAAGATATACTGCGACGCGACTGTAAGAATATTGATTTCTTTAAATTTATCCCTAAGCGAAACACGAGACCCCAATTGATATATAGCACGTACAGCCCGCTTCTGTAATACAAAGATGGTCTGGATGTCAGCCGCTCTTCCCCACAGTAAAATTCCATAACTCATAACACTATGAAAATAACTATAGTACACAAGTCTCGCCGTCAGGACGTCAGTAAGATGTCGGATTCGCTTTACCGCATAAGCCGCTGAACTTAGTTTACCTGCAAGTGTGGATATATGCGCACTCCATTGCAGTTTTGAGTCCAGAGTGACACCTAGAAATACTGTTCTATCCTCGAATTCCAGTGTCTCATCCTTCAGTCTTATTCTAGCCGCATTCACTCGCTTCACATTGGACACTGAAAATTTAATGCACTTGGTTTTTTTGGCATTTAAAAGTAAGTTGTTGGCCGTAAACCAGTCAACAATTGTGGATAATGCATCATTAATGTCATTTCCATCCATTTCCTATCCGCTTTAAATATAAGTGAAGTATCGTCAGCAAACAAGACTATTTCATGTTTATCGCGCACTACATATGGGAGATCGTTAATATAGATTAAAAACAAGAACGGACCCAGAATAGAGCCTTGAGGCACTCCCATAGCAACAGATGACCCAGAAGATTGTGTTTTGTTAATGTCTACCCGCTGAGTTCTGTGAGCAAGGTAAGATGTAATAAGATCTAGTGCAATGTTTTTGATGCCATAGTAGCTTAACTTCCGCACTAACGTAACGTGATCAACACAATCAAAAGCTTTGGAGAGATCACAAAAAACTCCAATTACATCCAGTGATCTTTCCCAGGCATCAAAGATATGTTTCACCAAAGTAGAACCGGCATCAGTTGTAGACCGTCCCTTGGTAAATCCGTATTGACTGCTATGAAGTAGCTTGTATTGATTAAAGTGTGAGGATATTTGATTAAGAATTCATTTCTCAAAAACTTTACTTAATGCTGGTAGTATCGAAATAGGTCTAAAATTTGTGGTGTCTGATTTTGCTCCTGACTTAAACAAGGGAATGATCTTACTATGTTTCATCAGATCAGGAAATACTCCAACATCGACACACTTGTTAAACATGGTAGCTAGGTAAGGCGCAATTGACTCTATAATGGAGTGTAGTACTGAAACAGAGAGGCCCCAAAGATCTTCAGTCTTTTTGATATTAAGGGACCTAAACGTTTTAATCACAACTTTTGAGGTGACATGATAGAATTTAAACAAATTTGTGCATTCCTTAACATTGGATTTTAATAATATTTCAGCCTTATCAGGAGATGATAGTAATGATTTAGTGGTCTCCAAGGGTATGTTCGTAAAAAACCGCTCAAATTGTTTAGCTACATCAAGGTCCGAGCTTACTAGAGTATCTTCAACTTGCAGGCTGTAGTGCGGGTCTCTAATTCTAGTTCTACCAGTTTCGGTGTTAATTACCCCCTATCCTTCGTTTCCTGTTTGTAAATATTATTTTTTCGCGATATGGATCCCACATTTTAAAAAATAAAAAAAATATAAGAAAAACATTTTATTCGTCGCGAAAAACATTTCAACACACTCAAAATAACTTAAGAAGCCAAATGAAAATTGAAGAAAATTGAATACTATCGAACAATCAATCGACTAACCACGAATCGAATACTAGACATTGGCAAATCCGATAGATTGCCATACCCACAGAATAAAGACTAAAGGCATAGAAACCGTACTAAATAAGCACAAAATACATTATGGTTCACTTCTTTTTACTTATGGTTTTCATAGTGAGTTGGAAAGAGATGAATCTATAGCTGTTCTTTCGTTATTTGGTACATCGTCACAAGTAAGGCGTGATTTGGACCTATAAGCACCTATAGTATTTGGACCTATAGACAAGGAAAGACAAATCCTTCCTATAGGAAGGACAAAGAAGTCCCTGTGTAAAACCTTGTGACAATGACAGTTTATAAAAGAAAAAACAGCCTACATTTTGTTTCATTTTTTCTCATGTAATACGTAATCTAAAAAGTAGAGAAAGATAGCTGACGCAAAGTACGTCTTATAGTCCGGTTTCTATGCTAATAATTATGTTCTTATTCTGTGGCCATACCCCTAAAATACAAACGTAGTACAATAGGTCTTTAAAAAAAAAACTTAAATCGCATGTGTCTCGAACGCTTCCAATTTAGGTTTCTGGCAATAAACAACTCATGTGTCATCTGAATTTTCAAGTTGGCAACATTGGTCACCCTTCCAGAATTGAAAAGTGTGACGGGCGGATTATTTTAGTGAATTTTGTGTTGAATTTAAATAAAAATGTCGACACTTGCTGCTCCGTTATCCGTCGCAGGGACTAGAAGTTCGGGAGCACCCGTCAGAACACAAAATGGTAATGAACAATGAGAACTCATAGCAAACATTGACCACATGAGGTCTCCGGTAGATCACATGCAATGCTGCATTATGGTTTTATTTTTACCAATAACTCTTGAAATCTTCTAGAATGTGTCAAAATAATTTTGCAGATCGTAATTTTACCTTGAAAAGGTTTTGTTTTGATGTTTTACTCTTATACTTTATAACTATTATTTTACACACAAAGAAATAACCTATTCCATAGTTACGAATAATTTCCTTTTTTTTAAGCGGTCGCATAAAAATCCATATTATTTATGATCTATATGACCGTAGTTTTCCATTTTTTGTAACAATTTAACTATACAGTAGCTTACAATTTCTTTACACATAATGTAAGGGTTTATTAACAGGGTGTTTTTTTTATGATTGCAGTGAATGCGGCGTGCGCGATAGCAAATATCGTGAAGAGCTCCCTAGGCCCAGTGGGGCTGGACAAGATGATGGTTGACGACATCGGAGATGTTACAGTGACCAATGACGGTGCTACTATTCTTAAGTAAGATCAAGTAAACTTAAGCGTACCGGAAGCAGTTTAATTCTTTATTTAGGCAGATGTACGGTTTTTTTTTTTAAATTATTTCTTGGAAAAAAATTGGTACATATTTTTTAACTGTAAATTCGCCAAACAATGTTTATGGGCGAGTAATGCACTCACTTACATATTTTATTTGTACCTATCTGAATCTACCCGTTTTCCACAGACAAACATACCAGCATCACATCACAGTCATGTCCATTCATAGAAAAAAACATAAATTCAAGAAATACCTTATAATATTCGAGCATTGTGTTTTACCCTTGCTAACCTTACTACCCACTACAACTAAGATGATTTTAAGGAATCTAAAAGCAACTTTTTAAATCTAGCTTTAAAACTGTTTTTACTACTACACTCATCTTCTGAAAAAAAATTATTAAATATTCTTGGTGTTTTATAACTACGCATGCAATTCCTCGTATGAAAAAATATTTGTGTGATGTGCAGTTATTGGTTCCTGGGTCCTGGATGTTTTTTATATGTATTTAAGTATGTATTTCTCTATATAAGTATGTTTATTATTGTCTAGTATCCATAGGACAAGCCTAGAGCTTAGTAATTTGGGATTAGGTCAATTTGTGTGAGATTGTCCCCTGACATTATTTATTTATTTACTTGTTGAGTGAAACTAGTAAAGCCTGTTAGAACTATGGGATGGAAAAACTGGCTGTCATCATGGTTTTATATCTAAACCAGTGAATGATAAAAGTATAGAAGGCGAGCTCCTTACTAATTTCTACTCAAACTCGTGCCCAAAACCCGGTATGCGCATAGTCAACGCGCATCCAATCACAGCTACCCAAAATGTCAGCCTATTTTCAATTACCCAACACGTATGGATGCGATTGGTCCATTTAGGAATACATTGCTGTGATAAGCCGTTGTGCGTCACGTCAGACAACAGCCATGTGACAGTGACAATGAAAACTGATAATTGTTGAATGGTTACATGCAACAAGAAGCAACTTAGTTATGATAACGTTCACGTGATATTTTTTGTTTAAGAAGTAGGGCTGAGTCGCCAGGGACTAGATAAATAAAAATACCAAATTAGTTATTATTTATTTTTATTTTTATACCATTCCGAATTGTGTCGTTCCACCACAAACTGCTTCATTCCATATTTCGTTTCTAATTGGATGTTATGGATATTTAAAAAAAAAAGATTTTTACATTTTATACTTAGAAAGGCATCGATAAATACTACAAAATATTGATAAGGTATTCAATGGTTAAAATAGAAACCAACTTATTAAAAAAAAGTAGTGATGTCTGTTGGCATAATACCATCCCTAAACAAAATGTGATCATAACAAAAAAACAAAATAATATGTTTATCGATGGACTAGCTTGTGTTTAGTGATTCCATCTTTTTTGTTATGCTTGTCCGAACGACTCGCACACCATTTTACGGCACAACAAGGCATATTTATTGAAACTGAACATTTGGTTTATTTTACAGTTTGACACGGTGCCCATGTTCGAACTGAACGGCTGCCAGGCATCCTTTTTAATCCCCGCCTATAAGTGCATCTTTTTTGTGGGGCCACTTTTCGCCGCTAGTTTGACTTCTATACTTTTATCATTCACTGATCTAAACAGTGGTTTTGTGTGACAGTGACTCTTCTGTATGCAGTACTATTCATTATTTGTACTTACTTACTTACTTGTTTACTTTAATGTCAACAATGTCAACATAGCCAATGTTTATTGATACAATAATACACTTTCTTAACAATTTGATGTGTTAGGATGTTGGACGTAGAACACCCCGCAGCCAAAGTACTGGTGGAACTGGCACAGCTGCAGGACGAGGAAGTTGGGGATGGTACCACGTCAGTTGTTATCATTGCTGCTGAACTCTTAAAGGTATTTGAAATGAATTTACTGTATGATGATCAGAGGTCGGAATAGGTAGTGCT
The DNA here is from genome assembly GCA_946894065.1 of Acleris literana. NCBI lineage: Eukaryota > Metazoa > Arthropoda > Insecta > Lepidoptera > Tortricidae > Acleris > Acleris literana. The sequence continues at coordinate 19,598,536 of OX335669.1, forward strand.
TATTAACCTAAACTTGACTCATGTTCATTCATGCGTGAGTGAGATGGGAATACGTTATTGAATGAAGAATCAACAAGTTTAGGTTAATAAGCACTACCTATTCCGACCTCTGATGATGATAAACTTTGAAACTAAATTGTGTTATTTTTTACCATATCAGATCAAATTGCATCAATTCTCTTTAAGGAATGAAAATGTAACACCTATGAAAAATGCTACACTTAACACTTCACCAACGACTTGTAAATATATTTCTAATAAATCTTAGAGCAGGTTTTCTCCACTTATTGGGTGGGAATACATAATATGTATTATGTTCTAAGCTTTGTTTCTTTATTGTTTTTCTTTTTTGGTGCACCACTTTTGTTAGTTTCTGTATGATTTATTTAATCATACGGTTGACTGGTAGAGAATGCCATAAGGCATTAATTCCAGCATTTGTGATTTTTTTTTGTGCAATAAATGTTAAATAAATAAATACATTTTATATGCGGCTGTTACCGTCTTTCCTACACCGCTTGATGTGAACAGCCTCATATGAAATGTTTCCCACCAGAACAAATATTAATTGAGAGAGCACGGCAGGTCGCTAGTTCCATATAAATCAGTATCAGAATAGCATGACTCAAAAGAAGCCTACTATTCAGTCAGTGGTAGTCAAAAACTGGCCAAGTGGGAGTAAATCTCGCGTGGAGAGGGTTCCTTACATAAGTTTTTTGTTTTATATAGAATTCTTATAGGTTTTCCTGTAATCTACAAGCAATGAACAATATTTTGTAAAAAAAAAAAAAATTGTCTCGGTAGTTTCGGAGATCAAGGGGTGGTCAGTTTTCGTCTTCTTTCATGATTTAAATCAAAACTATTTATTTTACAACAATAACAAAAATATATTCGAGATCTTCATAACGAGCCCTTTCATTTGATATGACACAGGAAGGTACCTATGCAAAACTTTTTTAATTTCCTAATTTGTCCCCAGAAAATGACCCATATTTAAAAAAAAAATACTTTGCACATCTTTGTTTACATCTCATCACATCAATTTACATGTGTATCACATTTCAACTCAATCAGTCCGGTAGTTTCGGAGCAAATTGGCTGTGATAGACGGACAGACAGACAGATGCACGAGTGATCCTATAAGGGTTCCGTTTTTTTTTTCATTTTTTGTTCGGAACCCTAAAAAGGGGGAAGCCATACTTGTAGTTGTAGGGCACTCAGAGGAAACATGCACATGCATCTACGCAAGTTAAGAACAGTAGCCCTAACCTAACGTTGTTTTCTCAGAATGCTGACGAGCTTGTTAAGAACAAGATCCACCCAACCAGTATCATCTCTGGCTACCGGCTAGCGTGTAAGGAGGCCGTCAAGTACATCCAGGACAACCTCACTGTCACCGTGGAGTCCCTGGGCAGGCCGTCTATTATTAACGCTGCTAAGACCACCATGTCTTCAAAACTTATTGGAGCGTATCCTTTTTTTTAAACATATTATGAAGAACTTTACCTTCTCAGATGACTACTGTTAAAGAATATAGCAAATTGTCATTTGCCCTGTTTGTGTCTGTCTCTTCTTGCAGTGTTTCTAAGGATGCAGCCAATGTAGCTTGTGCTTATTGTTGTCGGACCGTAGCTCTGTCTGTGGCTTACAAGGAAAGGTACCCAACTGTCCGGCTCCGATTTGGTTTATTTTGATATACAGTGGTGGTCACATAATTACAGACACTGGGAAGCATATTAAAATAACTTTGTTTCCTTTGTATATTTTTTATCAGACTCCCATTGTAGCTTGCTACACAATTGTAAAAATATTTGTGTTGTTATTGTGTAATGTTAAAACGGAACATTTACAACAAAATTTGCCTTTTATTCGGTAAAACTTAATTGTAAGTAGTGTAAATAAAATATAAGATTAGTAAGATCTGGCCATATAATTAAAGACACTCCATTTGCTTACTAGAAATAAAAAAAATAGAGTTATTATTGAAATTATCTTATTACATAAGATTTCTAACATATTTTTATAAAACATTCCGATACGTATCAATATTTGGTCCATGTCCTTTTGCAGCAACAACAGCACGACATCTCTTGGCCATGGAAGCGATCAATTTTGTACAAGCTTGAACTGGAATTTGCTCCCATGCTTCTGTAAAAGCAGTGTAAAGGTGATCGACGTTTGATGTACGCTTTGACGCCACTGTCTTCTTCACCTGGTACCACAAGTTTTCGATTGGATTTAACCCTTTAGCGGTCATCGGTCATACATTTGACCGCCACAATAAAATTAAAATGAGTCTAAATTAATTAATGTTGTAGTTCTATTTACGAAAACTGACTGGTGTCAACGGCCGTTAAAGGGTTAAATCCGGACTGTACGGGGGCCAATCCAAAACTGTCACAAACTGGTTCTTTAAGAAGTCTTTTACTACTTTTGCAGTGTGTTTTGGATTATTATCTTGTTGAAAAGTCCAAATGACCGGTAAATTTTGCTAGGCATAGGGTAGCATGGTTTCTTCTAAAATATTTTTGTACTGGTATTTATCCATATTGCCTTCTATCTTCCTGACAGGTCCGACACCGAGTCCTGAAAAACAACCCCACACTTTGATATTTCCGCCTCCATGTTTCACTACTTTCTTGGTGTACTTTGGATCCATTTCTTTGTTCGGGGGGCATCTAACATATTGTTTTCCGTCAGAATTAATCATATTAATTTTTGTTTCATCCGAAAAAAGTACATTTTTCCACTCTCGTTCAGTTCAGTGTTCATATTTTTTAGCAAACGCTAACCTTTCCTTAACATTTTGCTTTTTCAAAAGTGGCACCTTCCGAGACACTCTCCCGTACAAGTTTGCCTCACATAGTCTTCGTCTAATTGTTCTTGCAGACACACCCGTCGACCCTCCTGCACCAAATAATTCCGAACGTATCAGTTCTGATCCTTTGAACGGTTATTTTTTAGCCAACAACACCATCTTAGAGTCTTCTCGGGGAGTAGTTTTCCTAGGTCTCGGTTTTCTGGGAACGTTTTCGGTCGTGTTGAACTTCTTGAAATGTTTTATAGCATTCATAACCATGTCCTTAGAACAGTTCAAATGGTTTGAGATTTTTCTGTATGACCAACCTTTGTAATGAAAGTTCAAAATAATCTTTCTCGTGGACGAATCGCAACTCTTGTTTTTTCCCATATTTATTGGTTTAAAACGTATTAATTTTAATACAAAAAGTTAAATTTTATAAGTAATGTAGACGTTTTATGCAAATACGCGGTAAAATAAAGAATGACGGAATGTAGTTTTTTTTTCTTTTTTTAAATTCAGAACACAGCGTTTACTGTCTTTAATTAGCTGGCCAGCTAGAAGTACGTTAAAAAAGTTTTCTCCCACATGCTCGGAAATGTTAACCTTACTGTTGTCAAATCAGCCCGCAAAGTTCCAGGCCCAGGCAAAAATAAAAAAAACAAAGTTATTATTTACCAACGGCAGCGGCCTTGAAAAATGTATGAAATTTCATTACGTACCTGGTGATTTACTTTTTAAAACCATGTTTGGACTAGGATAACTATCTCCAAACAGCCAAACACTCGTGCAATCAAAATTCTTCCTTGTATATTTTACTTTTTAAATGTCATAGACTAAAAAGTTAAGCCTTTTCAAACAGCATTTACAACGTATTTAAAAGTCTGTCAAATAGTTTGACTTTTTTTTAATAGAAATTGCGTTCATAAACAAAATAAATTGCGGAAATAACACAAACGAGTAATAAATGTTATACTATATTTTATTCAAATTGAACTTATTACGTTTAAATAATTTGTGATTTTATTTAATGCTTTATTTCAGTGTCATACTAAATCGTACGTTTCTGTTCTTTTTTTTCAAGGAAATCTTGGGACTGTGTTTAATATTATTAACATTTGTGTTAAATTTCCTGACATTGTTGGAGAAAAGCTCATACAAGCCTCGACCGGGAAAGGCGGTTGCTGGACTCGTATATAGCGCGGCCTCGACTGCGTCTCGGCCACGCTAACTCTACTCGCCCCGCAACGACCTATTTCCCGGTCTGTGCAGTAATATACTATTGTGTTACATTCCGATAATGCGCAGTGTCTAAACTACTAAGCAACACAACTTTTTTTGTCTCTCATTTTAAGAATACAACGTCATATGTATTTGTCATATGGATTTAGTAACAAATACATTATATTTAATACCTACTTTGGCTATTTGTAGTACCATATTCAAGTTTAACGTGATCATTTACGGGATGTCTCTAATTATGTGTCCACCACTGTATATGTTAGAGAGCAGTCTAAAATAACAGACACATTTTTTTTTTAGCTACCCAATCTCAACCTGTTTTGAGAAATTGCCCTCCAAAGTACTAAAAAGTGACTAAACCCTCTAACTTCTATACAGAATTTAAAAAAATGCTTGTTTCCTACTATAACATTCCTTACTTGAGTTAAGGTGACCTTTTTTTTTCATTCACTTTATAATTAACCTTAACTGCAAACCCAGTGATGCTGACTTCTTCTCCGAGATTGTAGTAGACGCTGCCCAGGCTATCAAGATCACCGACCACAAAGGCAACGCTGCATACCCCATCAAGGCGGTGAACATCCTCAAGGCGCACGGCCGCTCAGCCCGGGAGAGTGTGCTGATTAAGGGTTACGCTCTCAACTGCACGGTTGCCTCACAAGCTATGCCCAAGAAGATTCTTAACGCCAAGATCGCATGCCTGGACTTTTCGCTGCAGAAGACTAAGATGAAGATGGGCGTGCAGGTAAATACTACTACTCTTGCCAATTGGTTTGGTGCTCTAGATTTTTTGTCTCTATTTAGACCAAGAAACAATATTTATATGCCCCTGTATCTGTGTTAGTTTGTTACTCCTTCACGCTGCAACGGCTGAACGGATTTGGATGAAATTTGGAATGGAGATAGCTTATACCCTGGATTAACACAGAATACTTTTCATCCCGGAAAACTTAAGAGCTCCCCAGGGAATAACGATAATTGAAATCTACGCGGACGAAGTCGCGGGCAGAAGCTATGTATATGTATAACTAGCTTTTGCCCGCGACTTCGTCCGCGTAGAACTCGTTTACCGCAGTTAAGTAAATTAATAGTTTCAAGTAATTTTATAGTTCGACTTCGTTCATGGCCAGAACCTTTAAATCACATGTTATATTCAGCTCAAAATTTAAAAGAAAGTTGAATTGGATAACATCATTTAGGTTAATAAATTTTATTAAGTATACAATATTTTTTGTTATGCCATCTTTCGCTAAAACATGAAGATTTCGTGGGCTGGATACTCTTGAGCATGCTACATACAGTTGCCTATGGGAAAAACAGTTTGCCTTTAAATGTACACCGGCTACTTCTAGTGTTTGTTAAATGTACACCGGCTACTTCTAGTGTTTGTTAAATGTACACCGGCTACTTCTAGTGTTTGTTAAATGTACACCGGCTACTTCTAGTGTTTGTTAAATGTACACCGGCTACTTCTAGTGTTTGTTAAATGTACACCGGCTACTTCTAGTGTTTGTTAAATGTACACCGGCTACTTCTAGTGTTTGTTAAATGTACACCGGCTACTTCTAGTGTTTGTTAAATGTACACCGGCTACTTCTAGTGTTTGTTAAATGTACACCGGCTACTTCTAGTGTTTGTTAAATGTACACCGGCTACTTCTAGTGTTTGTCCTTGCGCTTTGTTTATGTTCATGGCAAAAGCTGTTTTTAAAGGGAATTGCACTCTTTTAAAGTTAAATGGTAAATCTTTCGGAATTACTTATAGGAATGCGGTGAAAAAAACAATTTCTCGTTTAGCAATTCGAGACATAATTATTGCCCTTACGATATTGATGGAGTACCGGAGTACCGGGACACCAAATTTAAGCATGAACTTATGAGAGGGCACTCCCGATAGCTCTAAAGAGTTCAGGAGCCCTAAGGGTAGGACGTGACTTGCTTGGTTTGCTAATTAGTAATCTTTAAGTTAGGTACTGCATACTTATTAGCAAATTTATTTCACACATCATTTTAAATATCAATTTAATTTCCAACTTCGCCATACGAATCATTTTAAATTGTGACCAGTCATATTTTTAAGTCCAGAAATAAGGAAATTCCATAGAAACTCCCCCCTAATAAGTAGAAAGCTACTTCTTCTTTCTTTATCTTTGCCTACGAAGATCATATTTATTTGTAATCAGGACCCCATATACCAATTTTCATACTACTAAGTCTAGAAATTAGAAAATTTCCATACAAACTTTACCCCCCCATTTTACCCCTTTAAGGGGAATTTTGTCTATTTCATTTACACAAATCATTTTTAATAGTAATCGAAAACTTATATACCTATTTTCATACTGCCAGTCCAGAAATGAGAAAATTTCCATACATACTTTACCCCCCATTTTACCCCTTTACGGGGGAAACTTGTCCATTTCACCTGCACAGAACATTTTTAATTGTAATGGAGAACTTATATACATAGTTTCATACTTCTAAGTCCAGAAATGAGAAAATTCTATATAAACTTCACCCCCCTATTTCATCCCCTTAGGGGTTGAATTTCTAAAAATCCTTTCTTAGTGCTCACTTACATCATGAAAGGAACCCCTGTGCCAAATTTCAAGTTTCTAGGTACAGTAGTTTCGGCTGTGCGTTGATATCTAAGTCAGTCAGTCAGTTTTGCCTTTTATATATATAGATAAAGTCTGGTTTATGTACGGGTGTTACAGAAAACTCACATAAACCGAAGCTAGGGCGGGCAGCTAGTAATAGATAAAGCATGGAATTCTTATTTGTTTGCTAAGTCTAAATGCAATAATAAACAAATAGCCGTTCTGGGATTATTGTTCAGTTACAGTATTCCCAGCTTTTTAATAGCTTTCGGCTGGCTATCGCTATCACGCTTGCACTCGCGACTGACAGTATATTTATCACTCGTGTGTCATTGAAAAACGAAGATTGCCGAGCGCTATTAGGAAAATGGTTGCACTGTACCTGTGACTGTACATATCTATCTCTTTTTATTTTCAACGAATTGTGCGTTAGAACAGGAACGCAGATGCCTTCTCAGCATGGACCTACTTACCGCCAAGCATCAGTTTTCGCATTGTAGTGTTCTGGTGTGGAGATAACACAATCAGGGTTGGCAACGCATTTGCTCTTAGGATTCCAGTCTGTAGATTGGTCTTGAGAATACATATGTCTATGGGTCACAAATCCCACTTATCATCAGTTGTTTTGTGTGCGCGTTTGTCATCTCCATACCAATAAAAAATAAATGCAATTTGATTATTATTTATTTTATATTTAAAAAAAAAAGCAATACACTTTACATTAAGAAGCACCACAAAAACCAGCTTAAGTTTTCCCTTGCGCTAACGAACACGAACGTCACGAACGTAAATTTAGGACCCATTAGAGATCCAAAGTCATTCGTAACTTACAGAAAACTCAACCTTATTGCTGTAGAATGTCAGATTGACTTTGGACCTAAGTTGGGTCACAAATTAAAGACTGACAGAATACTATACTATATAGTATACTATATTAATGTTCTGTTTCTTCTATTCTCACATAAACCATCTTACCCCCAGGTCCTAGTAACCGACCCAGAGAAACTAGAAGCCATCCGTGCCCGAGAGCTGGACATAACGAAGGAGCGTCTCCAGAAGATCCTCGCCACCGGCGTGAACGTGGTGTTGGTCACCGGAGGTATCGACGACTTGTGCCTCAAGTACTTCGTGGAGGCCGGTGCCATGGGCGTCCGCCGCGTGAAGAAGGCTGACCTCAAGAGGATTGCCAAGGCTACTGGCGCGACGTTCTTGACCTCTTTAACTAACATGGAGGGTAAGTTAGGTTGGGATGTTATTTGCACTCGGGTTCATATGCCGTAGACAAGATGGGAGAGGTGGAAAAAAAGTCCTTGAGTGGGAAGTTCTGATCACCGAACCCTTGACAGACGGAATTAGGAAGACCCATGGATTATGTAATAAGCTGAAGAGGAGATTATTTTTATAACTGCTACTAACTATAAAATAATACTAGGCGTATCTATTGTGTAACTAAAAAAGACTTATCCCATCCACAGTGCCGGCCAATAATATTATCACCTTTGTACTTACATCTCATTACCTACAAATTACTTACTAAAATTGACAACCAAGCAAGAACTAGTTAACCAATTGTATTGCTATTATTCAATTTGTTAGCTGATTTAATAAGGTTCAAAATGGTATATAACAAATGTTTGTGCATATAGTGGTTTTCACGTAGGAAGTTTTAAAAAAACCATTGCCGACGCGTTCATTCATACTAAAACTAACGAATTGAATAATTGCAATACAATTGGTCAACTAGTTCTTGATTGGTATGTCAATTTTGGTAAGTCATATTTGTAGGTATTCGTATGAGACGTAATTAATTACACAGGTAATATATTATTGGCCGTTATTGTAAATTATATGAAACAGTACCATGTCTGAGTGACTGACTAAGAGACGACGCTCAGCCCAGCACGCCGCACCTAGGGACTTGAAATTTGGAGGGAGTATTCCTTGGGTACCCTACAATTAAGAAAGGAATTTTCGAAGATCGACCCCCAACGGGAAGAAATAGGGGGAGTAGCGAGAAACTAATAGGGAATATGCATGTTTTTTTTACAGCTTCAATTAAAGCTGATTCATGTAACAGGTGAGAAAAAAATATTTGAATGGCTATAAAAATAACCAAGATATAAGCCAACAAAGATTTGTTTCTATCTCTTTCTAGCAAAACAGAATTTTACGTGGAAAATGGAAAAAATGGAAAACTAGGGTCATATATATCATAAATAATATGGATTTTTATGCGACCGCCTAAAAAAAAGGAAATTATTCGTAACTATGGAATAGGTTATTTCTTTGTATGTAATATAATAGTTATAAAGTATAAGAGTAAAACATCAAAACAAAACCTTTTCAAGGTAAAATTACGATATGAAAAATTATTTTGACACATTCTAGAAGATTTCAAGAGAACTGCACAATGACGTCACCGGTGCATATCGGATCTCTCTGTCTAATTGTAATTAGCAGTTTAAAATGCTTGTATCATCCGTATTTCTTGACCGATTTTAATTTTAATTTCACTTTCGGCGATCTCTTTTACGGTATTTTCATATTTTGTTGAGAAATGCGATTTAAAAAATCCATGCATATTCCCTATTCTACGCGTACGAAGTCGCGGGCGTCCTCTAGTTAGTCATAAACGCAAAGTACACCTGTTTTAGTAAAAGTATTCACTGACATGCATCCATCATATTCACAGATACTGTACCTAAAATATTCTTTGTTTTTATCTTTCATTGTGACATTGGAATTTAACAGAAAATAACAGTACAAAATTTTACTAAAGTAGGTTTATTGTGCGTTTATGAATAACAGGGTTATAATCTTCTATTGTTTATCTCTTAACTAGGGATGTTAGGAATGTCATATTTTTGCGAATGTTCAGAGTGCGAATGTGCGAATGTTAAGGAATCACATAATACACGAAAAAATCTTTAGTCATCGTTTTAATAAGAAAAAAATCACTAAAACCATTCTTATACTGTGTATTGTTATACTCGTAGTTAAGTAATGTAATAGTCGAAGTTCAAAAGGGGCATATTATATTTCAGAAAAAGCAATATTGCCGCCTTTTCTCCCATGAGGCGATTTCTAAGGGGCTCGTATATAAGGCCGTCTACACTGAACAATTGTTCACTCGGTACGCTGGCCGGTGGAGAGGAGAGCTCAGATATTTACGAGGCAGATCTGTCTTTTTGTCATATTTTAATTTAGTCTTCCACCAGTCCAAAGGGTTTTCAACAAGAGAGGCTCGTTTTTCTTTAAGATATCCCTTCAATTGAGCCTTGAATTCACAGCTTATAGTGTCTCCATCTCCAGATTCTACACCGTCGGGGCTCTCGCTATCGCTTGAGGAATCTAGGATTTCTGCCAGATTGAGCTTTAGCAGAACTTGTCGAAGGCTCATTAATGTTGCTTGTTGAAGTCCTTAACCTTTTAGCAACTGAAGCTGAATGCCGATGCGGGCGAGTCCCGACATGATCTGCACACATTCGCATTCGTTAAACATTCGTATCGATTATTGCGAATGCGAATGTTGATGCGAATGTTTAAAATGGTGCGAATCATTCGCATATGCAAATGTTCGTAACATCCCTACTCTTAACACAAAAGTCTTAATGCTAATATTGGAATTAAGGCCTTAGTTACAAGCTTCTGATACACTATAGTGTAATTATATTTAAATGCCTCGTGTGGTTGCCGAGTTAGAGCCTCGTGTGGTTGCCGCGTTAGAATAGTGCCCTTCCATGTCTTCCCGTGGATGTCGTAAGAGAGGACTAAGGGAATAAAGGCTTGTAGTACTGTTAGGCGATGGGCTTGCAACCTGTCACTAATACGCTGGTAAACATCTTAGCCTAATTGTGCAAATTGTGGTTATACAATTATCAACAAGTTTTTAGAGATGTTTGTAATTCTGTAGCTCTGCCTACCCCACTCTGGGAACGAAAGCGTGAGATTATGTATGTATGTATATTTAAATGCTTGTACATGTTTCAGGAGAGGAAGTGTTTGATGCCAGCATGATTGGTGAAGCCGCTGAAGTTGTCCAGGAACAGATCTGTGATGACCAGCTCATTCTCATCAAGGGGTCAGTAATTATACTACAGCCCTACAGCCGTTACCAAAATATTCCATCTATTCTTTGAGTGAAGATAAAAATGTACCCATCTTTCATTTTACTCTCTCAATAAATTTACTCTCACATTTGGCGTCATACTCAGGTTTAGGTTACCGTCTTTCCTGGGGGCATACTTGAAGTTACCGTTTTTAAGGCCTAATTTGCTGAACCCACATCCTTATAAGCGCCGTCAAGTCTACTTTAGTCCTGGCAAATAAAAACACCAGCCTTTAACTATTGACCACAGGAGAGACAACGTTTGTTTTTGCGAGTGTGTATGACATGTATTGTGATAATTTGGGCTCGCAAAATTTCATTTTCTGTATTGTTGTGCTGTGTTGTGCAGAAAGTTATATATTTCGCAGTAGCGTTTTTTACTTACCATTTTTTTTAATTTACTTTTGTTAGAAGCCATACATCAAACCAAAGAGTTTGCCCGTTCAACCACTTCTGAACTCAAATTTTATACTTGTCCGGACAGACCTTTAAAGACACTTAATCGTTTGAATCGCACTGTGAATTTTGTCAGACTGAAAATTAAGCAAAATTGACTCTTTAGATTACTGTTTTATTTTTGTTTCATTGTCATTTTTTGGCAAACGTATTAAAAAACGTGCCACAAATCGGGACTCTTGAGAAATAGCTTAGTTTCCTTAGTCGCATCAACGTGTAGTATTACCGCAGGCCGGCGGCGCGCACGGCGGCGTCGATCATCCTGCGCGGGCCCACGGACGCGTACTGCGACGAGATGGAGCGCTCGGCGCACGACGCGCTGTGCGCCGTGCGCCGCGTGCTGGAGTCGGGCCGGCTCGCGCCCGGCGGCGGCGCCGTCGAGGCCGCGCTCTCCATATACCTCGAGAACTTCGCCACCACGCTGGTGAGTGCAGCGGCTGTGGACTAATATACCTATTGTGCCCGACGACGGCACCATTGCGCTGCGCTCTCCTTGTAACCTGAGCGCGACTAATCTTAAACTTTAGCGATAGGTTCCCGGCGACGACCGTGTCGGGTGACGGACGCCTGCGACTGTGAATGAGGAGCTATGTTCGATCGTAGAATGATCTATAAAATGTATTAATTTGAACAGCAGTAGATACAGTCAGGAGCATACCATTGATACTTGAATTATTCTAGTATCAAGCTAATTTTGTGAGTAAAACTGTTATATTCAAGTTGAATATAACAGTTTTACTCACAAAATCAGCCAACCAAGTGTGTTAAATGAGAAAAAGCCATTTAACATGTATCTAACACCCAGAAAAACACTTGAAATTGGTTCTGTTGTTTGAATCAAATTAAAAAAAATGTTTTCACTCATATCAATGACATGCACCTTGCGAAGAAGGATCGTAAATTAAAACCGAGAGCCTGATGCAAAACTCGGTCACATTTTAAAATATCAACCGAGTTACTGACTTAACCCTCTTATTAATAAACCCAATTACTAAAATATGCCTAAAATATGATTTGTCCCTATCTTTAAGTGTGACATTTGAATTTGTCAGAAAGTGACAACGCATCATGTTTACTGTTTGTTTGACAAATTAATATTTGGAAAACCATATTAATAAAAACAATTAAGAATTTTAAGGTGTTCCCCATTTTAACCAATTAATTGTGACACCTAAAACCTCGATCCTGGTACCCCGCAGAGCTCCCGCGAGCAGCTGGCGATCGCGGCGTTCGCGCAGTCGCTGCTGGTGATCCCGAAGACGCTCGCCGTGAACGCGGCGCGCGACGCCACCGACCTCGTCGCCAAGCTACGCGCCTACCACAACTCCTCGCAGACCAAGGTATACCATCTGTTATAGTCGGTACCAATGCGATTCTGTAGCTGCCTACCCAACTTTGGCATTACAGGCGTGATGGTATGTATGTATATATTTTAAATAAGAACACGCTTGATGAATATTTGAGGTTATTTGTCAAACAGTACTGATTTAAAGACTTTATTTCTAACAGAAACGTCTATTACAAAATTCTAAACTATATTAAAGCGAGGAGAGGTAGGTTCGAATCCTACCTAAGACCGACGAATTTTTTTCGCTTTAATATAGTTCAGTACTAATTTGTTTACAACTTTGGCAATTTCAATTGACACAGACTATACTCAATACACAATCTTACACAAACTGGACCTAGAGTCGCGCCGTTTTTAAAGGCCCGATTTGACAACTGTCAATGTGGTACAAAATATAACCTCAAACATGTTTTGTACCGAGTTGACAGCTTTCAAATATGGCCTTTTAAAACGACGCAACTATAGTTCCAAAGTAAGCTCTATCTAAGCTTGTTATATGGGTACAAAACAACGATAAAAATACTTATTTAGAGAAATATACCTTTAATACATAGAAAAACGTGTAAGACTCGGGAGCAAAATATTTATTTAATGTTAAATATTTTTATTTTTAATCAGTGGCTGCTGCCTTCATAAGCTAGTTTCACAACCTACAAGGCTAATCGCGTTGTAGTAATTTAGACTAGAAGTAATAAATCATAGGACCACAGTTTGTAGTGAAAACATGTCACGTGATTCCAGCTCTGCCTGTTTATCTCCCCCCATCCCTAACAGCTAATTATGTGTCCCTGTCATGGATCCATTTGTGTAACACCCGTAAATAAACCAGAACTTTCTATACATAAAAACCTTCCTCTTGAATCACTCTTATCTATTGCTGAAAACTGCATTAAAATCCATCTAGTAGTTTAAAAGATCTAAGCGAACAGACAGCGGAAGCGACTTCATTTTATACTATGTAAAGAAGATTTCTGATATTCACCCTCATATAAAGTTTGTATTCAATATCCATTATCAGACAGAGCACGCGAACCTCAAGTGGGTCGGGCTGGACCTGACAGAGGGCACGCTGCGCGACAACCTGGCCGCCGGCGTGCTCGAGCCGGCCATCTCCAAGGTGAAGTCGCTCAAGTTCGCCACTGAGGCCGCCATCACCATCCTGCGCATCGACGACATGATCAAGCTGGACCCCGAGCAGCCCGGCGGCAAGTCCTACCAGGACGCCTGCAATGCCGGCGAGCTCGACTAAGGGATATCTGTGATCTCAGTCTCATGTCCTGACTTTTTAATAAAACGGGTTCAGAATTTTATACTTTGTCCGCGTAGATAAGCTGACAACCACGTGACTTGTGCTAGCCAGTCAAAAGACCACAGATGTTTAATAATTTTCCTTCTTTGTCTATTCAACAAGTGTGGTACGGTATGTGGTCTGTCTTGAATGGTTAGCATGTATCACGTGGTTTTCTTTACGTTTCCTTCTCTACACGGATAGAGTATGAACTCATTTTCTTTTGACATACGTTTTTTTAGTCTGTGGTTGCAAGAAGTGCCTGCGTATGGCTAACGTGCATTACTTTGTTAAAAAATCTTATGACAACAACAGTATAGGTTGCAATAGCATGATCCATGTTATGTACGTCCGTTAGGTTCAATAAATTCTATAGCAAACTAATCCATAGCAATATTTTTATACAGCTTAAACATTGTACTGGGATCTAACATTATTATGAGTATGCGCTTAAATGATTGAGGCCTGAATGAGTCGCGGTGTTCTTTGAACGTTGCGTGTTCGTGTTGTTAGATTAAATCTTTTAGTGGTGGTAAACGAACAGGGTTGCTTAATATCCCTGAACTTTTAGCCAGTTAACGCATTTTCTGTTCAGTAAAAAATAACAAAGGTATTATTTAGTTAACAATTAAGGGCCGAGTTCACCAACCAATTGAACAGACGGTTAAGTCTTAATCAGCTGTTAGTCAATACATTTGACACCCGTTAAACCGCTAACCGTCCGTTTAATTGTTGGTGAACTCGGCCCTAAGTACCATTTTTGGTGGTTAAATGTTTCGCATCTAAAACTTTATCAAAATGTAACTTTAAAATTACATAGAATTTACTTAACACGTAGCTGGTCTGTGTAAGCATACTTGTTTGAGGTTTATTTTACTATTAATACTTTATTGTTATCAATCACATCCAAAATATGTAATTTGCGAGAAAATGAAATTATGTTACAAACATAAGTGAAGTATTAGTCGAGAGATCGCGTCAAAACCGCATATTTTCATTTCTGAAGATATTAACACCAGTTTTATTTATTTTAACCATTTTATGGTTGCATTGCTTTCACATAATGCTAGATAATGTTGCTAGGAAGTGTCTTATGTACTACTTAAAATAAAATACTTTTAATACGAGTACTGTGGTTTTATTCGTATTAGAAAATATCATTATCCCTGTGACCGTATTCGTCGGGCGCATTCGGTTTAACCAGCTTCGTTATTTACTATCTATGAGCCTGTTTACAATCGACGAGTAAATTTATCTGCCATTTAAAGTTTGCTCTCTCCTCGTCTATTTTCAAGTGTAAGAAAAAGAAAGGGCTAAATTTATCTGTTAAATATACTTGTCGATTGTGAAACAGGCGGTAAGAAATAGGCCAAGCCAATTAGATAAAAAAAACGTTTTGAGGAATTAACTCCCAGCAACCTGGCAATCGTTATTTATACCTTCATTTGGTCCTAAATGCGTGTAATCCGAGTTTGCCCAATCCCAGGAGGTGTGCATAACTTTTGGAGGCCCAGTAACCGCGAAAGGGTCTAGCAGGCTTAGCTAACAAGATTGGCCCCCACGACGGATTTGGTTATACTTTTAGGTGGAATAGTGGCAGGACCTATCTAGTTCAGAATTTACGCAGCTTGAACCCGCCGTATCCACGCGCATTTTTCGTCGCAAACGGATTTATTTACTAAAGATCTATTTATTATCTAACAAATGTCCCCAAAGATCCCTTAAAGGGATAAGTTCGCCTTTGTACATACCTTTTGTGTTTCTGTCTATTTTGTTGTTTTTTATTTTCCCGTTTGTACAATAAACTATTTACATACATAACATACATACATACATACATGTGCCCTTTCGGGTACACTTAACCCCTTTAGGATCTTTTGTGCAATTACCCTCTTACACACTCAGCTGCTCGAATGTGCAGGTTTCCGCACGATGTTTTTCCTTCACCGTAAGAGCATCGGGTAAAGCGCTTAAGTTAGAAAAACTCATTGGTATGCAAGTACATACTAATGAGTTTACTTTATCTGTACCTTACGATCACGAGTCGACCCCCTAAGCCACTTGGCCACCGACGCACTCTCTGGTTTTATTCACTAACCATAACTAGTTTGTCACTTAATTCTAATAAAAAATAGCGCTTTAAAGCTTAATATTTCATAAACGGATACTTTAATCGAAAAATTGTTTAATCAAACCCGCAATATTTGAAAGACCTATCCATCCAACGACATCCCACACTATGGGGTAGACGAGAAAAAAAAATACATCCGCAAGATACGTGTAGGGGAGATACAGTCAACAGCATAAATAAGTGATCATTTATGGACCTTGTCACAATAACGTCGTGTTTGAAATGTCATACAAAATTGTGAAGTGATTGAAAACGAAAAGGTACATAAATGATCACTTATTTATGCGGTTGACTGTACAAAAAAAAATTTTTTTTCAAGATTTTATTTTACCACTGTTGGCGTAACTAATATGTACAGGGTGTTAGGTAATGAGTGTATAATCCTTGAATTATGGATAGAGGGCACTTAGGAAGTTATGAAAAAGCTAAAATAGGTTAGGTAAAAGTAGCACGGTTTTCGAGATATTTGGACATTTAGGTTTTTTTCGAAAATTAACACCCTTGTTCAATGTTTTGATCATAGCACCATTCTAAGCATTTTTTTTCCAAATTTAATTTTTTGTCTATATTCTTGAATACCTACTTATGTTATCAGATAGGCATCACCATTAATGTGAGACTACAATGGATTTTTAAGTAAAAAATCGCAAACTTATTTTTTGCGTTTTCAATCGTACATTGATGGAACTTTCAGCACCCATGGTGAAAAAAAAATACACTACCGTCTAGTTGCCCATAAGCTTAAAAACATGCCAGTTTATTGACAATTTAAAAATAGTAATTACCTTTTGAATTTAAGATCAAAATGCAAAAATAATGAAAAAAAATACACGCCCACCCTTTTCCTGATTTACTCTTTGTATCCCGGGCGTAGAATTCAAAACTTTTTGTTGCAAAAATGACAATACTGGTCACTAATTTAATAGTACATTACTGCACAGACCGGGAAATAGGCCGTTGCGGGACGAGTAGAGTTAGCGTGGCCGAGACGCAGTCGAGGCCGCGATAGATAACCGCTTTATACTCACCGCCTAAACATGCAATGAAGAAAGAAGATTACATACGCTTCTTCGAAACACAGGGCCCAAGATTCATGGCAGGCGGAGACTACAACTCCAAGAACACCAGTTGGGGCTCGCGGTTGACAACTCCGAAAGGTAAGCAACTGCAAGCAGCTCTCAGAGATCTACATCTAAATGCAGTGTCCAGCGGTGAACCTACTTGTTGGCCTACAGATCCTAGGAAAATCCCAGACTTAGTGGATTTCTGCATTGTTAAAGGAATCCCAGTGAACAACATTACCTGTTCTTCCTCTCAAGATTTATCATCTGACCATAGTGTTGTACTAGTAGAAGTTCGACATAAATTCATACCAGTAAAACCACCAGCCACGCTTCACAATCATAAAACAAACTGGAACCTGTTTCGCTTGCTCGTGGATTCCTGCTTGGACACTAAACTCCCCCTTAAATCTGAAGACGAGCTTATGTTTGCAGTAGAACATTTCAATAAATGTGTCCAAAATGCTGCCTGGGAAAGCACACCGGCTATTGAAAAAAGAGACACACTGGTCTACTCATTACCTGTGAGGGGATTACTGGCCGAGAAACGAAGGGCCCGTAAACAGTGGCAAACCAGTAGATACCCCGAATAATAACTTAGCAGCAAAGCTAAAACACAGATTACAATGTGAAAGAAATGAAAACTTCCAATATTATTTAAAAAAAACTAGGTACTACATCAGCTTGCGACTACTCCTTGTGGAAAGCTACAAAAAAACTTAAAAGACCGATACCTTCTAAAGCACCAATTCGCAATGAGAATGGAACCTGGGCTGTTAATGACAAGGAAAAAGGCGTGGCGTTTGCTTCCCATTTAGATGAAGTCTTTGTACCTAACGCATCTGTATCAAATAGTGAAGAAATATTAAATCGTCTCATGGAACCCAACCAAATGAATTTACCGATCGAAAAGTTCACCAAAAACGAAGTTACAATAGCCATAAATAAGCTAAAACAAAAGAAAGCACCAGGATACGACTTGATAACGGCCAAAATTTTACAGGAACTACCTGATTTAGCAATCGATTTTCTAACGCAACTATTCAACTGCATTCTTGTGAGAGGTATCTTCCCGCAACAATGGAAAGTGGCGCAAATAATAATGATACTTAAGCCTGGAAAACCCCCCGAGGAAGTATCGTCGTATCGACCGATTAGCCTGCTACCAATCACATCCAAAGTTATGGAAAGCCTTTTTCTAAAACGTCTACATTCTGTACTCGCCAAAACTCGAATTATACCAGATCACCAATTCGGGTTCAGAGAAAAACATGGCACCATAGAACAGGTCCACCGACTTGTAGAGCAAATACACAAGACCTTTGAAAAGAAGGAATACTGCTGCGCCGTCTTTCTAGATATCTCACAGGCATTCGACAGAGTTTGGCACGAAGGCATATTGTATAAAGTAAAAACACAGCTTCCTTCAAATTACTACAACTTCCTTAAATCCTACCTTGCGGATAGACATTTCTTTGTAAAGCAAGGAGAAGAATTCTCCTCCCTGCATAAAATACATGCTGGAGTGCCCCAGGGCAGTGTTCTCGGCCCCATCCTGTACTTATTATTTACCGCTGACTTACCTCTTTCGGAAGGGGCCATAATCGGCACCTTCGCAGATGACACGGCAGCTTTAGCAACCCATGAAAATCCAACGCAAGCAAGCACCATTCTTCAAGAGTGTTTAGATAACATTACAAATTGGCTGAAAACCTGGCGTATAAAAGCAAATGAGACCAAGTCAGTACAGGTAACCTTTACCACTAGACGTGACACCTGTCCTCCAGTAACACTCAATGGAGCACAAATTCCTCAAGCAAATGAAGCCAAATATCTTGGATTGTACCTGGATCGTCGCCTAGTGTGGAAAAAACACATTTTTTCGAAAAGAAAAGCTTTAGGCATGCAACTTAGAAAAATGCACGGGCTCTTCGAGAGAAAGTCCCAGCTGTCTCTGGAAAACAAAATGCTCTTGTACAAATCCATCCTAAAACCTATATGGACGTATGGTGTTCAGTTATGGGGAACCGCATCAACCTCAAATATAAAGATACTACAGAGATTCCAGTCAAAGATTCTCCGAATGATAACTAACGCTCCTTGGTTTGTTACAAACAAACAGTTACACCATGACCTAAAAATCAGAACAGTTATAGAAGAGATAAGTCACACAATGAAATCCTACAAGAGAAGAATACATAATCACCCAAACATACTTGCAATGCAGTTAATGCAAAGTAATTCGAAATTCTCAAGATTGAAAAGAAATCTCCCATAGATCTATAACAGACAACAACATATAGGGCACACGTCATTGGACTGTCGCCCTTCAAGTCAATGCGCACCTTCATGACCATTTGCTGAATGTCTCTAAGACAGTATTGCAAAAGAACATACAAAAAAAAAAAAAAACAAACTATTTGACACACTTTTAAATACGTTGTAAATGCTGTTTGAAAAGGCTTAACTTTTTAGTCTATGACATTTAAAAAGTAAAACATACAAGGAATAATTTTGATTGCACGAGTGTTTGGCTGTTTGGAGATAGTTATCCTAGTCCAAACATGGTTTTAAAAAGTAAATCACCAGGTACGTAATGAAATTTCATACATTTTTCGCGGCCGCTGCCGTTGGTAAATAATAACTTTGTTTTGTTTAATTTTGCCTGGGCCTGGAACTTAGAACTTCGCGGGCTGATTTGACAACAGTAAGGTTAACATTTCCGAGCATGTGGGAGAAAATGCCATTTATTCCAAATTTTAAAAATATGCCGACTGCTTTTTGTTTTTTTTTCCGAAGTCGATTTTGCATTTCGCTATTATTGCGTAATAAGTGGTGAATTGTGTTTAGATTGCTGTTTTGATTTTTTTTTGTTTAATAATTATTCGAACACAATACACACCGATAGAATATGCTCAAATGCATTACATTTATCGCACGTTTAATCAAACAAAGGATTAACTCAAAACCAAAGTCAGTTTTAGATAAAACTCTATTATCAAAAATTAGGGTTAAAACTCGAATGTATTTCTATTTAGAGATATTTCTTTGTTTGATTAAACGTGCGTTATGGTGAGTGCCAAGGCAATGCTAGTTAGTCAATACATTTGACACCCGTTAAACCGCTAACCGTCCGTTTAATTGTGTGTGAACTCGGCCCTAAGTACCATTTTTGGTGGTTAAATGTTTCGCATCTAAAACTTTATCAAAATGTAACTTTAAAATTACATAGAATTTACTTAACACTTAGCTGGTCTGTGTAAGCATACTTGTTTGAGGTTTATTTTACTATTAATTACTTTATTGTTATCAATCACATCCAAAATGTGTAATTTGCGAGAAAATGAAATTATATTACAAACATAAGTGAAGTATTAGTCGAGAGATCGCGTCACAACCGCATATTTTCATTTCTGAAGATATTAACACCAGTTTTATTTATTTTAACCATTTTATGGTTGCATTGCGGGTTACTATCGAATTGTCTCTATCGCCAAACGACCATTTCAGGTAGGTGACATAAAAGTAAAATACACAGTCAGCAAAGAGTCAATTCAGCTGGACGACATGAAAGTAGAACACTCAGTCAGCAAAGTGTCAAATAAGCAGGAAGGCTCAGAATTAGAATGAGCAAGTAGCCAAATGTTTGAAAATATAAATAGTCCGTATAATTAGAATACCTAATTAGCCGACAGTAAAATTAGTTAATTGACATGAACACAGAACGACTTAGTAGCAAAACGTCTGGAAATTAAAAAAGACCGTATAATTAAAATAGGTACCTAGTTAGCCGAAAGTAAAATTAGTCAATTGTCATGACCACAGAACGAGTTAGTAGCAATACCTAATTCGTCGAAAGTAAAATTTGTAGATTTTAATTATCAAGTGTCTTATCAATACGCAATTTTAAGATTCAGACGTTTTGCTAACCGGTCATTTGGCATTCATGTCTATTTAGTAATTAAAACATTTTGAGATACAAACGTTTCGCTACCGGGCCATTTAGCTTTTATGTCTATTAAGTAATAAAGACATTCTAAGATAAACACGTGTCGCTACTAGTGTATTTTAAATTGTAACATTCTAAGATCCAGACGTTTTGCTAAAGATACATTTAGCGTTCATGTCTATATAGCAACGAAGACATTACACAATCCAGACGTTTGAGCTATATTATCATTTGGCGAAAAGGGAATTTTGATAGTAACCCGCATTGCTTTCACATAATGCTAGATAATGTTGCTAGGAAGTGTCTTATGTACTACCTACTTAAAATAAAATACTTTTTATTAAGAGTAAATTAGGAAAAGGGTGGGCGTGTATTTTTTTTCATTATTTTTGCATTTTGATCTTAAATTCAAAAGGTAATTACTATTTTTAAATTGTCAATAAATTGGCATGTTTTTAAGCTTATGGGCAACTAGACGGTAGTGTATTTTTTTCACCATTGGTGCTGAAAATTCGATCAATGTACGATTGAAAACGCAAAAATTACGTTTGCGACTTTTTTCTTAAAAATCCATTGTAGTCACATTAATGGTGATGCCTATCTGATAACATAAGTATTCAAGAATATTGACAAAAAATTAAATTTGGAAAAAAATTGCTTAGAATGGTGCTATGATTAAAACATTGAACAAGGAGGTTCATTTTCGAAAAAAACCTAAATGTCCATATATCTCGAAAACCGTGCGACTTTTACCTAACCTATTTTAGCTTTTTCATAACGTCCTAAGTGCCCTCTATCTATAATTCAAGGATTATCCACTCATTACCTAACACCCTGTATATTCATGCCAAATTACAGCTTTCTAGTACTAAGAGTCTCTGAGCTAGGCTGCGGACGGATGGACGGGCGGACATGGCGAAACTATAAGGGTTCCTAGTTTGACTACGGAACCCTAAAAAGGAATGGATACTCGCTAAGCTGAAAGCGGGGCCGTTAGCGGGGCCGTTTTACAGGTAACGGGTATCAAAGGTGGAAAAAAAACATGCTAACTTACGTCAAAGTAGGAAGGCTGGTTTTTACATAATAAGTCATATATAATACTTGTTGTAATTACTGGCTAGTTGGTAATCTTATTATTCTGTCATGTGTTAAGAACTGTTTTTTAAATACTTCACTTGAATAAACAACTCTGTCAAGACAACTATATTTTTCCTTATTTTCTTAAATTATTAGAATTTACCACACGTTATCAGCACGAGGTAAAAAGGAAAATAATAGAATAATTGTCACATAATAGGAAAGTTGTTAATTTGTTGTGAATGTGAAGAATAGTTAGAAAATATTTCTTGAGAAAATGTCACATTTACAAGGAAATGGAGATGCTTCATCTTCACGTTCAAGTAAGTCTTTTTCCATGCCTACCTTCAGCCTACATAATAGAAAAGGCTATCCGACATGGAAGTTTAAGATGCGAAACTATCTTTTGCATGAGGAGTTGTGGTATACAATAGTCGGTTATCCTGAAGGAGATACGACTCCTGCATGTCAGAAATCTAAGAACGACAGTAGAGCTCTTGCAAAGATATGCTTAACAGTCGACGGTGGAGCTATTGTTCACGTGCGATGTGCGACAACTGCTGCCGAAGCTTGGACATCTTTGCAAAAGGCGTACGAAGATAAAGGAATGGGACGTAGATTGTCATTAGAACGCAAATTATATAGATTGAATTTATCCGATTTTGATGATATTGAAAAATATATAAATGCAGTTCTGTCCACTGCTCAGGATTTAGCGGATATTGATAAAATTATTGAAGACACGTCCATAGCCGCTATAATTCTCGGGGGGCTTACGTCTAATTATGAGCCCCTCATCATAGCATTAGAAAACTGCAATATACCAGTAACTACGGATTTAGTGAAGACTAGATTACTGAATGAATTGTCCAAGAAAAACATGGCTCATCCAGTAGATACAGTTCTCCAAACGCGATTAAAATCAAAATCTAAGAAGAAAGATATCGTGTGTTATGACTGCAAAGTTCCTGGACACAAAAGACCTGACTGCCCTTTAAAAAATAAGAAGGAGAAGGCCAATACGGTGAATAATGACGTCAGTTCATTTACTGCATTGAATACTTCAGGAAGTTCTAATAAGGATATATGGTATGTAGATTCTGGAGCTACAAAACATATGAGTTCTAGACGCGACTGGTTTCAAACCTTTTCATTATTTGACACTGGTAGTGTAACCGTAGCAAATGGAGATCAGATTAAGTGTTGTGGAATTGGTAACATTTCTATAAATACGCCAAATAAAATTATAGATTCTATAAATGATGTTGCTTTTGTACCCAATTTAAATGTAAATTTGATATCTGTACAGAAAGCTATAGAAAAAGGTTTTGTTTGCGTTTTTGATATAAATGGTTGTACTTTTTATAAGAATGATACTTTCTCTTTTACAGGTGATTCGGTACTTCATGCTTCGGCCTGTGGTGGACTGTACGCACTCGATTGTACTACTAATATTCCCCGTGATGAGGCAAAAAACTATGTAATACATGATGTGCACTCTGACTGTCTGAAAAGGTACCAACTATGGCACAAGCGGTTAGGGCACTTATGTCGTTTAGGTATGATGCAGTTAAAGAATCACCAGGTGGGTGTAAACTTTACCGAAATAGATAAAAGTAGTTGTATCTCTTGCGTGGAGGGCAAACAAGCCAGAAAACCATTTAAAAAAATAGGTTATATAAAAGCAACTTCACCTTAAGAGCTGATCCATAGTGATCTTTGTGGACCTATGTCTACATCTTCCTTTCAAGGAAATAAGTATGTTTTAATTTTTGTCGACGATTTTACACGTAAAATATTTGCTTATTTTATTGCTTCTAAGACGGAAGTAAAAGATAAATTTGTTTAATCCAAACACTTGTGGAAAAACAGTTGAATGCTCAAATTAAGGCTATTAGAACAGATGGAGGAAAAGAGTATGTTAATACCGAGTTTGTAAGTTATCTCTCTTCAAAAGGTATCGAGTTTCAAACATCAATGCCATACAGCCCACAACAAAACGGAGTTGCAGAACGAACTCATCGTTCTATAACAGAGAAGGCAAGGTCAATGTTGGCTGAAAGTTCTCTCCCCAAAGCGTATTGGGAGGACGCATTTCGGGTTGCAGTATATCTGAAGAATAGATCTCCCCATAGAGCCTTAAATGGACAAATACCGTATGACAAATGGTGTGGACGCAGAAG
Organism: Acleris literana; assembly: GCA_946894065.1. NCBI lineage: Eukaryota > Metazoa > Arthropoda > Insecta > Lepidoptera > Tortricidae > Acleris > Acleris literana. The sequence goes on from OX335669.1 coordinate 19,622,778, forward strand.
TGACCTTAGTCATTTAAAGGTATTTGGATGTCGTGCACTAGTGCATATACCGTCTTGTCGTAGGAGTAAATTGGATTTAAAGGCAGAAGAAGCTGTGTTCGTTGGATACTCAGAAGATCCGAATTCTTATATTTTTCGGGATTCGGTTAATCCGAGAAGAGTATTTAAGTCTCGAGATGCCACCTTTTTTGAACATATGTTTACTAGTTTAAAACGAAACAATGATGAACCTGTGCAAACAAGTTCAACAATAATATTCGAAGATGAAACTGATGGTGAGGTTTCTCAATATTTTGACTGTGCTGAGGATTTAGCTTCCGAGCCTGAATTACCTTTGTCTACAGAGCTAGAGAATGAAATCGACTCAGTAAGAGTGGAGGCACCAGTACAACACATTGAGCCAAGATATCCAACTAGAAGTAGAAAAGCACCAGATTTTCTAACATATAAAGTTTCATCAAATGATTCTAATGAACCTACAACCTACTATGAAGCTACTCATACTGAAGATGCAGATAAATGGCAACTAGCAATGGAAAATGAGTATCAATCTCTTTTGAAACTTAACACTTGGAAATTGGTAAATAGACCAAATAAGAGAGTTATACCATGCAAATGGGTATACAAGCTGAAAAAAGATGCCTATGGTAATATTAGCAGATATAAGGCAAGACTCGTCGCTAAAGGTTTTAATCAAGTAAAAGGAGTTGATTATGACGAAACGTTCGCTCCAGTTATTCGCCATTCTTCCCTTCGCACATTATTCGCATTAGCTGCGGAAATGGGCCTTAAAATGAGGCACTTGGATGTGGACACAGCATTCCTGAACGGAGATTTAGAAGAGGAAGTGTTCATGGAACAACCTTCTGGGTTCACAGTGGAAGGTCAAGAAAATAAGGTTTGCTTGCTTCGAAAATCACTCTACGGTTTAAAACAGGCTCCTCGACAATGGTTTAAAAAGTTAAACGAAACACTTATTAAAATAGGTTTTATAGGAACTCCTTCCGAACCTTGTGTTTATACAAAACTTTTTGATCGAGAACTTGTTATACTCGGGGTCTTTGTCGATGATTTGATTGTTTATTTTCTGTCTGACTTGACTTTTAACATTGTCAAAAATGATCTAAATAAATATTTTTCTTTAAAAGATCTCGGACAGTTAAAAACTTATTTGGGCTTACAGATAGAATGCAAAAATGATTCTATTGAAGTTTGCCAATCAAATTATATATTGGAAATATTAGAAAAGTTCAATATGAGTAACTGCAACACAGTTAGTACTCCTTTGTCTGGGAAGAAATTAGAACGAGAACCCAATATGACAAATGAGATCTTTCCGTATCAAAATCTAATAGGAGGTCTCATGTATTTGGCAGTTAACACGCGACCTGATATCGCATATGCGGTGAGTTATCTCAGTCAGTTCAATACATGTTTTGGAAAGGAACATTGGAAGGCAGCCAAAAGAATTTTGCAATACCTTAAAGGTACTTTGAACTATTCTCTGATTTACAGGACAAATGATGAATCCTTAAGAGGATATGCGGATGCAGACTGGGCAAATTGTCCTTTAGATAGGAAGTCGTACACAGGCTTCGTTTTTAAGTTAGCTGGAGGAGCAGTGGCCTGGGAGTCGAAAAAACCACCCACCGTAGCTCTTTCATCAACAGAAGCTGAGTTTATGGCTCTTGCGACAGCTACAAAGGAAGCATGCTACTTACGACGATTCATATCGGAAATTACTGGTAAGTCGAACTTTGTGAAATTACTATCAGACAGCCAGAGTGCCATTAGCCTAGTGTACAATCCCGTGCACCATAACAGGTCTAAGCACATAGATAACCGTTATCACTTTATTCGCGAAAAATTGTCTAATAATATTATATCTTTAGAAAATTTAGAGAGTTCAAAGATGCCTGCAGATATATAAACAAAACCACTTGGTTCTGTAGCAAATAAAAGATGTGCAGCTAGCATAGGATTAGTGCCCTTGACATAATTTATTTGTCCTTGTCTAGTAATTTTTTTTATAACCCTTGTTGTGTTTTTTATTTGTTACTAAACAATTTTTTTATTGCATTTAACGATAATTTCGATTAAGGGGGGCTGTTGTAATTACTGGCTAGTTGGTAATCTTATTATTCTGTCATGTGCTAAGAACATTTTTTTAAATACTTCACTTGAATAAACAACTCTGTCAAGACAACTATATTTTTCCTTATTTTCTTAAATTATTAGAATTTACCACAATATTGTTAAATACAAACATATACCTACAGTTGCCAGACACTTCCTGTGGGCCATAACTTTTGACAGCCACTTTAAAAGTCGTTAAAAAATGGGGAAACTTATGCGATTTTAGGAAGGCTGAATTATATATATATTATTAAGTATATCATTTTAAACTATTTTCCAAAGTGCCAGACAAATCTGACGGGCCAAACATCCTCCCAGACTCGTTAAAAGTTCCGCTGTGCAAGGATAAGCGCGAGAGCATTAGACCATTATTCAAGCGCATAAGTACAATTGAGATGCACTCTCACTCGTGAATATCTCTCTTATGCCGGCACCACACTTCGCTATTCGCTATTCGTTATGCGGCTGCGCCGTATTTGCAAAATATTTACTATCGCGCTTATGCGTTATGCGTGCGAATAAAGAAACCACAGACGAATAAACCCTCGACACTTCGTCGAATGTAGGCGCATAAGCCGAATAACGAATAGCGAATAGCGAAATGTGGTGCCGGCATTACATCTCGTGGCTACTCTAGATTCGAGGCTCCGGCACACCAAACGCGTGTCAGGAGCTCAGGACTTCAGGAGCGACGCGCTTTGAACGCGGAAACACGCGAGTTATTTACGTATTATATGTATCTAAATACATTACGAACGGGAAAATAACAAACATAGACAGAAACGCAAATGTTTGTACTTCGGCGAACTTATCCCTTTAAGGGCTCTCTTCCAGTTAACCTTTGAGCTATTGGAAAATGCAATGGTTGTTACAACAAATTGCCAAAATATAATATGGGGGCAAATTAATGAGTGAACGAAGTGTGGGCAGTCGATGCGCTATTGTCCTTTGATGTGTGCCAAAAAACCGACAAGTCGACAGATACGCGTATTCGCTATTCGCGCGTATGCGTTATGCGTGCGAATAAAGCAAACATAGACGAATAAACCCTCCACACTTCGTCGAATGTAGGCGCATAAGCCGAATAACGAATAGCGAACAGCGAAGTGTGGTGCCGGCATAACAAATACGGCGCAGCCACATAGCGAATAGCGAATAGCGAAGTGTGGTCCAGCATACATGTATGGTGGCCTTTTAAGTGCTTTCAGATGATATCAAATCAGAGTCCGAAATATAGTGTTACTTTTATTGAATTTTTCGGGAAGAAAATAAATTGCGTTTTATTTATTTTATGGACATGAAATATGTTACAAAACATAAAACCAAGTTATTTCAGATTTAATTCAAGTTGTGATTGTCAAATTTAAAACCTGTAGTTTAGGTGGTTTAGATAGAAACGGTGTTAAAAAAAAAAAAGAATTGATAATGCACAAAAACATATCTAAATTTTGAAAATGGGTTTGTGCCTCAAGTGGTTAGAGCATTTATACTCAACCTGTGGCCCGCGGGCCACATCCGGCCCACTGAGCTTTTACGAGTGGCCCACCTGGAGATCCTGGTATAGCCATGTACAGAGTGTGGCCTCCACTTTTAGCTAAAATGCATTTGTGGCCCGTATAACAAAAAGGTTGACTACGGCTGGGTTAGAGATTACTTACTCTGGTATAGTTCCAATTCGTGAGGCAAGATGAGGGAATTAGTGCCCCATACCACCAGCTTCTTTACAGAATTTGGGTACATAGCTGCATGGATCATGCTTACACAGCCTCCATCACTCCAACCTAGTACAGAGTACTTAGGAATATTTAGTGCCTAATAAATAAACAAGAATATTTAGACTGTAAATATAAAGTCTAGAATTAATATTTAATGTCTAGTTTTGAACTACTTACTTTCATAAACTCAAAGGCATAATGCGCATCTTTCTCATAGAAGTCTGCGGGAAATTCTCTGACCGGAGGTCTGCTCTTGCCGTAGCCTGGAGGGTCCCACGCCACAACCGTGAACTGGTCCCGGTTGAAGCCTTCCACTTGCGGCTTAAAGTCCGTCCAGATGGTGCCGAGCGCGCCCGGGACCATTAAAACTGTATGCGGACCATTTCCTACTTTAACATAATTTACATCCCAATTACTCACTTTCACAGTCTCTTCCTAGAAAAAATATACTTTATCAATCATAATGAAAACTTCATTTAAACTGAGAGGCAAAAATACACTGTTATTTTACCTTAGGAACAGCGGATGAGAAATTTACAATTGGAGCCATTTTTCGGCAGTTCGCTCTAACAAATGGCAAAACAAAGCTTTTATATTTTATTAGCATATTTATAGTCCTATTATAAAAAGACTGAGATTATAAACAAATTGTTATCGTTTAAATAAGATGTTATCGGGTCCAGTCCAATGTTTACAAGTAAGTACTAAGGCAAAAGTCATTCTGACAATAGCGAGCTGTCATTAATACACAAGGTCCGAAAAGTTCTTTTTTTTTTTTAACACCGTTTCTATCTAAACCACCTAAACTACAGGTTTTAAATTTGACAATCACAACTTGAATTAAATCTGAAATAACTTGGTTTTATGTTTTGTAACATATTTCATGTCCATAAAATAAATAAAACGCAATTTATTTTCTTCCCGAAAAAATCAATAAAAGTAACACTATATTTCGGACTCTGATTTGATATCATCTGAAAGCACTTAAAAGGCCACCATACATGTATGCTGGACCACACTTCGCTATTCGCTATTCGCTATGTGGCTGCGCCGTATTTGTTATGCCGGCACCACACTTCGCTATTCGCTATTCGTTATTCGGCTTATGCGCCTACATTCGACGAAGTGTGGAGGGTTTATTCGTCCATGTTTTCTTTATTCGCACGCATAACGCATAAGCGCGATAACAATATTTTAATGCCGGCACCACACTTCGCTATTCGTTATGCGGCTGCGCCGTATTTGTTAAAATATTTGCTATCTCGCTTAAGCGTTATGCGTGCGAATAAAGAAAACATAGACGAATAAACCCTCCACACTTCGTCGAATGTAGGCGCATAAGCCGAATAACGAATAGCGAATAGCGAAGTGTGGTGCCGGCATAACAAATACGGCGCAGCCACATAGCGAATAGCGAATAGCGAAGTGTGGTGCAGGCATTATGCGCGAACAATAAACATGCCCCCCACACTTCGTGACGGTATGGTGAACATGCCAAATATGTGTGTTGTTCGCGCAGCGATACCTACCCTTATCTGTGGTAGTGATGGAGATCTGAGGCCCTAATTTGAAAATCGAAGTTCGAAGTTACGATAGCTCCATCCCTTTCTCTTGATTTAGTCTTGAATGACGAATGACAGAGATAAAGATAACGTAACTTCGAACTTCGATTTTCAAAGTAGGGCCTCTGATATAATTCTATAAATCGTATTACTTTTTCGTTCATTCACTCCGTTTTCTTATTAATATTAATTAGTAACCCACTAAACAAACTTCAATCAGATTCCAATACGACGGATAAAAACTTGGAAAATCACGTCGAGACACCACAGATTATAATCTATATATATGGGGGCAAATTAATGTGTGAACGAAGTGTGGGCAGTCGATGTGCTTTCCGAGTTATTCGTGTCCTTTGATGTGTGCCAAAAAACCGACAAGTCGACGGATACGAGTATTCGCTATTCGCGCTTCTGCGTTAAGCGTGCGAATAAAGCAAACATAGACGAATAATCCGTCCAGTGTGGTGCTGGCATTAAAATATTTGTTATGCCGGCACCACACTTCGCTGTTCGCTATTCGTTATTCGGCTTATGCGCCTACATTCGACGAAGTGTGGAGGGTTTATTCGTCTATGTTTGCTTTATTCGCACGCATAACGCATACGCGCGAATAGCGAATACTCGTATCTGTCGACTTATCGGTTTTTTGGCACACATCAAAGGACACGAATAACTCGGAAAGCACATCGACTGCCCACACTTCGTTCACACATTAATTTGCCCCCATATATATAGATTATAATCTGTGGTGTCTCGACGTGATTTTCCAAGTTTTTATCCGTCGTATTGGAATCTGATTGAAGTTTGTTTAGTGGGTTACTAATTAATATTAATAAGAAAACGGAGTGAATGAACGAAAAAGTAATACGATTTATAGAATTATATCAGAGGCCCTACTTTGAAAATCGAAGTTCGAAGTTACGTTATCTTTATCTCTGTCATTCGTCATTCAAGACTAAATCAAGAGAAAGGGATGGAGCTATCGTAACTTCGAACTTCGATTTTCAAATTAGGGCCTCAGATCTCCATCGCTACCACAGATAAGGGTAGGTATCGCTGCGCGAACAACACACATATTTGGCATGTTCACCATACCGTCACGAAGTGTGGGGGGCATGTTTATTGTTCGCGCATAATGCCTGCACCACACTTCGCTATTCGCTATTCGCTATGTGGCTGCGCCGTATTTGTTATGCCGGCACCACACTTCGCTATTCGCTATTCGTTATTCGGCTTATGCGCCTACATTCGACGAAGTGTGGAGGGTTTATTCGTCTATGTTTTCTTTATTCGCACGCATAACGCTTAAGCGAGATAGCAAATATTTTAACAAATACGGCGCAGCCGCATAACGAATAGCGAAGTGTGGTGCCGGCATTAAAATATTGTTATCGCGCTTATGCGTTATGCGTGCGAATAAAGAAAACATGGACGAATAAACCCTCCACACTTCGTCGAATGTAGGCGCATAAGCCGAATAACGAATAGCGAATAGCGAAGTGTGGTGCCGGCATAACAAATACGGCGCAGCCACATAGCGAATAGCGAATAGCGAAGTGTGGTCCAGCATACATGTATGGTGGCCTTTTAAGTGCTTTCAGATGATATCAAATCAGAGTCCGAAATATAGTGTTACTTTTATTGATTTTTTCGGGAAGAAAATAAATTGCGTTTTATTTATTTTATGGACATGAAATATGTTACAAAACATAAAACCAAGTTATTTCAGATTTAATTCAAGTTGTGATTGTCAAATTTAAAACCTGTAGTTTAGGTGGTTTAGATAGAAACGGTGTTAAAAAAAAAAAAGAACTTTTCGGACCTTGTGTATTAATGACAGCTCGCTATTGTCAGAATGACTTTTGCCTTAGTACTTACTTGTAAACATTGGACTGGACCCGATAACATCTTATTTAAACGATAACAATTTGTTTATAATCTCAGTCTTTTTATAATAGGACTATAAATATGCTAATAAAATATAAAAGCTTTGTTTTGCCATTTGTTAGAGCGAACTGCCGAAAAATGGCTCCAATTGTAAATTTCTCATCCGCTGTTCCTAAGGTAAAATAACAGTGTATTTTTGCCTCTCAGTTTAAATGAAGTTTTCATTATGATTGATAAAGTATATTTTTTCTAGGAAGAGACTGTGAAAGTGAGTAATTGGGATGTAAATTATGTTAAAGTAGGAAATGGTCCGCATACAGTTTTAATGGTCCCGGGCGCGCTCGGCACCATCTGGACGGACTTTAAGCCGCAAGTGGAAGGCTTCAACCGGGACCAGTTCACGGTTGTGGCGTGGGACCCTCCAGGCTACGGCAAGAGCAGACCTCCGGTCAGAGAATTTCCCGCAGACTTCTATGAGAAAGATGCGCATTATGCCTTTGAGTTTATGAAAGTAAGTAGTTCAAAACTAGACATTAAATATTAATTCTAGACTTTATATTTACAGTCTAAATATTCTTGTTTATTTATTAGGCACTAAATATTCCTAAGTACTCTGTACTAGGTTGGAGTGATGGAGGCTGTGTAAGCATGATCCATGCAGCTATGTACCCAAATTCTGTAAACAAGCTGGTGGTATGGGGCACTAATTCCCTCATCTTGCCTCACGAATTGGAACTATACCAGAGTAAGTAATCTCTAACCCAGCCGTAGTCAACCTTTTTGTTATACGGGCCACAAATGCATTTTAGCTAAAAGTGGAGGCCACACTCTGTACATGGCTATACCAGGATCTCCAGGTGGGCCACTCGTAAAAGCTCAGTGGGCCGGATGTGGCCCGCGGGCCACAGGTTGAGTATAAATGCTCTAACCACTTGAGGCACAAACCCATTTTCAAAATTTAGATATGTTTTTGTGCATTATCAAGCTCGTTTTTTGGACTATATTATAATCTTAGAACTGGGTATTCTTGTCACCTCCAGCTCCAGTATTATTAGTTTATACATACATACATACATAAACTCACATCTTTGTTCCCAGAGAGGGGTAGGCAGAGCTACAGAATTACCTACAACTCCAAAAACTTGTTGATAATTCTGGAACCACATTTTGCACAAATAGGCTAAGATGTTTACCAGCATATTAGGGGTTAACTAATTAAAAAAAAGGTTTATTCCCCTAATTAACATGTAAGACTAAGAAAATCAGTGTTCAACGCAGTGGTGACTCTAGCTAGAGTTTCATTTCCTTAGAGCTGATACATCCACATTGTGACATGCCTTAATTTCGGTCCCCTGATCAAGAACATTATTTTAATTTTGCCATGGCTCTCTGGAGCCGCCACTGGTCTAACGAAATAACCCTCTTTACAGAAACCAAAGACATCAAAACCTGGTCAGAAAAAATGAGAAAACCTATGATTGAAGTATATGGTGAAGAACTATTTGCCAAGTATTGGGCAGCATGGGTGGATTCCATGACAGTGGTGTTCCAAGCCAAAAATGGCGACATCTGTTCAGGTCTGCTGAAGGACATTGTCGCTCCCACCCTGATATTGTATGGGGAGAAAGACCCCATGGTTGCCAATATGCATGTGTCACACTTACACACGCACATTGAAGGTTCAAGGTAATATGTATTCTCAAGAGATATAAATGTTTATTAACTAGCGTAGGCAAAAGTTATATAGATATATTTTATCTATAGAGATAAAATTATTCTGTTTGTGTAGATATTATTGTCACGAGATATAAGAAATGTGCTGTAAATTCGATACAATTTATCATCAGAGACACTTTTAGAGTTACTTACACTTATGGCGAGACTGCCGTATAAGTCTGCACATTTATAACGTTTTTGTTTTGGGACTCTTGTGGATCTTGTAAAGTCAAATAAATATCTCTAAGAGTCTAAAATGGAGGGTCAAACTATAAAGTGTGTTTTTGCATTTTGATACAATGACCTAAAAATCCTGCAGTTTTAAAATTAATCAGTAACCTAGGTACAGAGGTAAGAAAAAAAAATGTTACATGTCAAATTAGACAAAAAATGTTCTCTTGTCGAAATAAATCTTATACATAATCAGACTTCAGCAGATTAGAATAAATTTACAATGGCCAGTTAATTGAGTGTTTCGTCTGTCCTTGCTTTAAATCTCCTAAACGGACGGATTTCATACTTGTACAAACTTATTTAACTTAACCTTACTTAAACTTATTTAACAAATAAATGATAAAAAATCTGAGTTTGGCACATTTTCCTGCTCAACTATGCATGAATATATGTTTTTTTTATTTTATGTTAGATTCATGGTTTTATATAATCATTATATAAAACAATGAATTATTATATTATACTGCTAGGTTAAGTTTCAAAATTGTATAATATCATAAGCAATATTTATAAACGACTTGAGTGTTGAGTTTCTTGCGGCGTTTCTTCTCACTAGTGGTCTCTTGCGAAGCGCTGGTAGATTTTGACGTGTAAAAGTGTCCATTCGGCCTAGCCTACTTACTGAAAATTTATCTTTTATCAATATTACGTATGTATTTTCAGAGTGCACTTGTACCCAGATGGCAAGCACAACATCCACCTGCGCTATGCTGAGGATTTCAACAGGAGGGTGCAAGACTTCTTGTTGCTGCCCTAGCATATACAGCAACGTATATTAGTTCCAAGGGCCTGAACCTCTAATATCCGAATCCGAATAGATAGGGATTGAATCTCACTATAGTTCAACAAGTCTTAAAGCTCTATTTCTCTTTCGCTCACTCTAATGCGCTCTTACGTGAGTGTAATCGATTTTACCCACAGATTTTACCCCAATGCGATTTGTGATGATGATTGCAGGCAACTTCCAGAATCTACACTGATTACTGGCCCTGTTTAAGAATGGTAATGATTTTCGGGTGTAAATTATTTATTTATTTAATCCTTTTTGCACAGAAACATATAGACAGAAATCAAAGCAAAGATCATTTATACATAGACTCACGCCTTCATTCCCAGAGTGGTGTAGGCAGAGCTACAGGATTACCAACAACTCTAAAAACTTGTCGTTGATTATGTAACCACATTTTGCACAAACAGGCCAGAACATCATCATCATCATCATCATCATCATCACCATCATCATCATGTCAGCCGAAAGACGTCCACTGCTGGACATAGGCTTCCCCCAAGGCTCTCCACTCAGACCCAGACTCCACTTTTCGCATCCACAACATTCCCGCGATCTTTACAAGGTCGTCACTCCATCTTGTTGGAGGCCTACCTACAGCTCGTCTCCCGGTCCGCGGAAGCCACTCAAGAACGTTCTGACCCCATCGGCCATCAGTCCTGCGAGGAATGTGCCCCGCCCACAACCACTTAAGTTTGGCTATTCTTCGGGCTATGTCGGTAACCTTAGTTCTACTGCTGATATCATCATTTCTGATTCTATTTTGGACGAAAAGGTGCTGCGAAGCTTCCCGAACGCTGCCCAGCCGAGTCGGATTCGACGAGTGACCTCTTTCTCAAAGTTGTACCTACCTAACGGGACCGTTTGTCATGACGAAAGCGTCTTGTCCATGTTCATCCTCAAGCCAACTCGGTCGGAAACTCCACTGATGTCAGCGAGCATTGCACTGAGGTCCTCCATGGTCTCAGCCATGACTACGATATCGTCAGCGAATCGAAGGTGAGAGATGTACTCGCCATTTATGTTGATGCCTCGTCCTTTCCAGTCCAGAACCTTAAAAGCATCCTCCAATGCAGCGGTGAACAGCTTCGGAGAGATCACATCTCCTTGTCTGACTCCCCGCTGCAGAGGAATAGGCTTCGTGCTCTGGTCCTGTAGTCGGACGGACATAGTGGCGTTTCCGTACAGACACTTCAACACTTCGATATATCGGTAGTCTACTTGGCACCGCTGGAGAGACTGCAGCACAGCCCAGGTCTCGATCGAATCGATCGAAATCTTCGGTATAGTGTCGGGTTAATCTAGCCCTCGGGTCTTTAGCTCGATTTTCGACGGGTGTTCGGGTTGTCGTGTACAGCTGTCCATAAAACTTCTCAACTTCCGCCAATAGCTCAGGTTGGGATGAAAGGACTCTGCCGTCGTCGGTCTTCAGCTTCATCAATTGGCTTTGGCCATTAGACAGATCCCTGGCAAACACCTTAGAGCCCCCGTTACGCTCAATAGCCTCTTCAATACTTTTAGTATTGAATCGGCGTATATCACGCTTCAGAGACTTCGAGATCTGTCTGTTGAGCTGCCGATAGCGACAAGCGTCACCAGAGGACTGCAGAATCATTTCGCGCCTCACCTCCATGAGCCTAAGGGTGGAGTCCGAGAGCTTCCTGGTTTTTGTACGGCGGATCTTGAAGAACTTAGACCCGACCGTTTGGACAGCTTCTACGAACCCGTCGTTGTAATCGTCCACGTCGCTACCTAGGCACTCGAAACGGTTTTGAAGTTCGAGCTGAAAGCTCTCGGGGTTTTGGAGCTGAGCGGGTGCCGGGCGGAGCGTAGACTTCATCGGTCCAGACCTTTCAAGCTTGAACTGGATATTCAATGAGCCTCGTACCATTCGGTGATCACTCCCGGTTTTAACCGCACTGATCACGGAGACATCATTGAGGCCAGAACATACATACATAAGTACATACATTAAATCACGACTGTTTCCCAGAGGGGTAGATAGGCAGAGAACATTTTTGTAATATATTTATAAATTTACGTTATTGGGTGGGTGTACTGCCTTTTTGCCGAATTATGTTTCGTCAAATTTTATTTGGCAACCAATTTTACTTCGTTTTTTTTTTATTTCGCTACATTATTAAATTCCAATATTTTATTACGTCAACTTTTATGTGGTAAATAATTGTGTAGCAAATGATTTGCTAAGGCAAATGACATATTTTTCATCACACTTGCTCGTAAATAGTGTCATAATATGCTAGAAAAATCATCAGTAAATCCAAAATAATACCAGCGGGCCTTTTTTTTTTTAAATATAATACGTGGACTCAAACTACCATAATACGTCAGGACCCCAATTCTTGTGCCATTCGATATGAAGTTTCATTCGAGATGAAATGTCAGTTGCATACAATTTTCTAAAAATCTCGCACATAAACTATTGATCTCGACTGTCGCTAGAATCGGACTCCTGAACACGTTTGACATTATCTGTGGTAAGTCATAGACAATGATGTAGTCTGCCGCTAATTTATAAATACTGATTATAAACTGTGTGATTCAATTAGGTACATAACTTGTAGACGCCATTAAAATAAATAAATAATAATACTGTGTAATTCCAAAATAATAATTAAAAGACTGTCTTTGTGCACATATTAAAATTTATATATCAATAAAAAACATGTCGTTATCAGAAGAAATGGATAATGCGACTCCGCTCCGCGGACATCGCCAACGCGGCTAAAATTATTAGTGAGAATCGTTAGTTAAAAATATGATTTTTTGTCTGATTTTCATTCCCTCGCAATTGTGATGAAAACCATTGTATGTTACACGGGTGGAAGAGGAAATACAAAGCTCGAGTCATTAAATTTTAACAGACTCTAGTTTGTAATTCTGTCTTTACCACCCTTAATACACAATGTACTATTTTTTTATGACCCTAAAGCCGGAGCCCCACTGCTGCGCACGGTCCAGCTACACACTTGGGTACAAAAATGCTTTGTATGAAAATGTAGGTAGATACTTCCACAGTAGTGCACGAGCACGCTGCGCACGAAATGACGTCACTGATACTCGCGTGGTCTGTTCCGAAGTGCCTGCTACGCACACGCTAGCGCGCGTGGCAGGCAAAGCCCCACCGCGACCCACGCTGCCCGTGAGTTGCAGTGGAAAGGTGGCTTCAAGGGCGTCGCAGCCCCGCGCGCGCGTGCATGTACGTACGTACGTACGAACGTAGCCACGTGGGCCACACGTTTTACGTGTGCGTACATTGGTTGCTGTGAAAATGTTGACACACGTATCCAGACCAATGGACCCACGTGGGCGACGTGTATAGCGTGTCCGTGCGTAGCGTGCGCAGTAGTGGGGCTCCGGCTTAAAATCGAAACTGCTCCCAGAGATAGGTAGGTTAGGGTTATTTTCTTTTAATGACCCTAAAAACGAAACTGCTCCCAGAGATAGGTAGGTTAGGGTTATTTCTTTTAATGACCCTAAAAACGAAACTGCTCCCAGAGATAGGTAGGTTAGGGTTATTTTTAAATTAAGGTATGCCAATCACTACATTTGACGAAAACATAATTAACATCTTAAAAGAATCCCAGGTAATACTTTGTCTAACAATACTTTATCAAATCATTAGTTGGGAAATGATATCAGTGCGAAACGTTGAGTTGGGAAATAAAAATATGGGATACGTAGTTTGGGGAGTTAAGAATTTGCTAAATAATTTTCATCGAACCATTAGTAAACCGTACATTTGTCTCTGTGACCTCTAGGGTTAACGTTTTGACCTTGATCCGCAATTATCATGAATGTTACGTTACGAGTTTAAACAGGCAATCGGGTGGTTAAAGATGTCATACCGCAGCCGACCTTAGACGACAACGGCCGGCGTCACTACTGGTTTCTACCTACGTATTTCTATGAAATACCTTCCGTAGCCGACCACAGACGGCGGCAACGGCAGGCGTCAGCGACGCCCGACCGTAGACCCAGTAGTGACGCCGACGTCCGACCCTGCTGTGTGGTCAGGTGCGGAATCACGACCGAAGACGTTGCCGTTTGACATTCCGTCACATTTATTAAGACTTGTTGCACTGTAGCGCAACGGCCTCCAATATCGATTCCTACTAGTGATGGGCAGCTTGTAAGTTACAAAAGTGAAACTTTCATTTAAATTTCATGTAAGTTATTGAAAGTTTCAAATGGAAAATTTCTGTTAGGTTTCTGTAGTTTTCAGGTGTAAATTATCAATTTGTGAGTAATTTTATACTCCCCGATAAACAACAACATTCTTATTAATTATCACAGCCACCACTTTAACATAATTCCTTTAATTACTCTGTTTATGGTGTTTTCTATGAAGACAAAGATAACACAATATACCTACTTGTAGCTGCCGGAATCCAGACTGCTCACGAGAGGATTTCCTAACAGCTTTGAAATAAAATTCGATCTAAATGTACTGTGTTTTAATAGGTACTGGTTGTACAGAAATAGTGCCTAAGCAGGTCGGAGGTGGTAAGGAGAATATGCAAAATTTGAAGTATAGAAAACGGTTTTAAATTTAGTGGTAGGGACAAGGCCAAAATCTGCGTTTGTTATTACATTATGTTAGGTAGGTACGTTAAGATCTGAAAGTTATATGACAGTAAAATAATTAAATGAATTTCTATAAATTAGTACATTTTAAGATTATATAAAATAAATGTTGCATACGCAACACTACTTTTAATATATACAAAACATTTTTAATAACACCATTAGGCATTAAGTCCGCCATTTGTACTTTTTTGGTGCAATGAAGGTTAAATTAATAAATAAATACAAAAAAAACACGGCACTTCTCTTAACTTGGTCTTGAACTTCCGTCCTTTGTATATCAACTGGGAAGCTGGGAACAGACACCCCTAGGCCAAGCGGCCACTGACATAGTCTCGAATTTTATAATCATAACCCGTTCTACTAACGTCAGAAGTAGCGGACACGTGACGTGAAATTTAAGTGTAATTTATTCGGTAACATTACTGTCAGAAACGTTTCTTGTCAATTTTGTAGTTTTCAAAAGTTGAAATATGTCACAGTTAAGGTAATATGTGAAATGTTTCAGAAATTGCCCATCGCTAATTCCTACCTATATCTATACTTATAAGTGTTACTTATATTCATTTGTTATGATTATGATTGATAATTTGTTACATGTTGACATTTATTAAAGCTTCGGTCTATTCAATATTTAATTTTATACTCAAAATCATACTGACGATACAAACTAGCGGCTCATGTGAAGTCTCATTTCGAGAAACTGGATTGAAGCTGCAAACGCACTGAAAGCGACGCGGAGGCCGCAACGTCTGCATCTGTATTGGTCTAAGGGATGTCTAAGGGTGGCGGCTTTAGGAGGGTCTGGCGGCCATACACCCGCTACATGGATTAATTCCTTTTTCGGCACATTCTTTTTTGGACATATTCCGTTTTCGGCACATTCTTGTTTCGGCACATTTTAGTAAATAAATTATACTATGAAATACTTGTGACTTTGCTTGCGTAATAAAATAAAATAATATTTATTAGTAAAATATTATATTATAATCAATAAAAATAAAAGACAAAAATTAAACAGTACCTACACTGATTACTTAAAATAATTGGGCAACTAACTAATGATAACCAACTAGGTATCTAAATTCATATGCTTCATGGACCCGTCTTTTATAAAAGTTGGCAAAGCCTATTTAAACATTCCATTACATTTATTTTTTTATTTACAAAATCATCTACAACTGCCCGCTCCTGATGAAATTTTTCCATACCTTTTTTTCGCCGTAAACGAGTTATATACTTATGTCTTGAAAATAAAAATAACTATACCTAGGATTAATTTCATTTGTTGTATATAATGATTTATGCCCAAAACGGAATGTGCCGAAACAAGAATGTGCCGAAAACGGAATATGTCCAAAAAAGAATGTGCCGAAAAAGGAATTAATCGCTACATGGAGTAGGGGTCCCCTTTATATTGGGGGTTTATGTCTGGTATGTCTAAGCACTGATCAGTGCACCCCCTGTTGTCTGCAGTGCAAGGTCACATGACATAATCAATATTTCATTTGATTTAAAATTAAAAAAAAAGTCAAATGCAATCCGAATGAACCAATAAATCAAGGCCATTCATCATTCGTTAAATGAAACTTATAAAAGTTCTAAATTTGAATTTGACGCCTCGTTTTGCGACAGACGATGGGTGCAAAGTGCACCACTCCGACCAATATACGAAGGGTTAATATAAAATATCATATTAGTAAAGCAAAAATGGAGAGGAAGCCTACTTTTTAAACAAGGCAAAAAGTAAAGATATAACAAAGTTCCCATACTTTATTTTCATTTACTTATAAGCATGTTTCATTTCAGAATAAAACAATTTACATTCAATAACACATAATTTAAGTTGAAGTGACTTGTTTATACCGTACTGTACAAGTGAACATGTCGACGATAGACTCGAAACAAGCATTTATATTATCGTATCGCTAATCACACCTCGATTTGTTCTGTTATGTTACTCGCGACTACTAGTTAAACTTGGGGTACCTATTGTTAGTGAAAACGAAATTCCTTACTAATAAATTGAATGTTTTACAGTTTGACTGAAAACCGACAGTACCTAGGACGGCGCGCGCCGGCGGCCGCGCGTAATAAATACGTATTGCACTCTCCGAGCGGCAAAACTGGATCCGCAGCTTTGTCTGTTACAAAACTCTATCAAAAGTATGAACACCTAAATATCCTTCATGTAAAAATCACATCGAGTTATTAAGGCACATAGTATGAGCTGTCCCGTAGGCCAAACTGGAAGCACTTCCTTGGAGTGACAGATTCGACTCGATTCAACATGCATGACTTCGGTGGCGGTTTACAATTACATAAACGGACACACATCTACAAGCGACCTAAATATATACTTCGATAAATACATAAGAAAATATAGACAAGTCGAATCATTCGCTAATTCAAGTAAGCTTGGTCTTATCTCATAAATAATTTCTCTAGTTACAAAAATAGTATACATCGATCGGAGCGACGCGACCGCGGCCGCGGCGTCCGCCACATATATTACAGAACTAAGATTACTCTTACAAATACATAACGATACAATATTACAACATTATCACCGGGATTATTAACAATACGGTCGTTTAATTTTAAATACGTTACATTCATTACGTTACAAAAACTAGTTTTAATAGAGAGAGTCAAGGCACTCGTCACTCGGTCGCACTCGGTCACACGTAGACGGGCCCCTGCGGGTCGGAGTCGTCCAGGTTGATCCGGTTGATGCCGGGCCCGCCGTCGTCGAAGAACCGGCGGAAGGTGAACTCGAAGAAGCCGTGGAAGGTCTTCCCGTTGTCGGTCGGGTCGCTGTCCGAGCGCGCCGAGTCGCTGGAGCTGGCGCGCAGCTTGTCGGGGTCGACGGGGTCGAAGTTGGACGTGTCCGTGGGGAACTCGATGCGCGGGATGTACGGCGCCACGGAGCGGCGCAGGCCGGCGGCCCAGTCCACGCCGCGCAGGAAGCCGTGCGCCTTCACCTCGGCCGCGTCCTTGCCCAGGCGCGCCGCCGGCGCCGCGCACAGCTGCAGGATCAGGTCCGCCGCCTCCGCGCTCAGCTGCGCCGCCTCCGGGATGTGCAGCGTGCTCTCCCAGTTTATCACCTGCGAATACACATCCGTAGTGACACGCGCGAGATAATCTTGTCCACCTTTGAGATAAGCTTTTCCTACGCCACGGATGCCGTAAACTTGTGCTCCGTTTCCATCGCAATATTTCGTTAACGACGCGCAGCGCTATGCGTGGATTCAACGATATCGAAGTCATCCCGGTCCGTCCTATTAGGTTTCTTCGTGGTAATTGATTTAACCCTTTCTCGGGCGGAGGCTTTATACCGAACTTTATTACCGTAGTTTAGGGTTCAAATCTGACCGCGAAATGTTATTTGCTCTGAAATTGATTCCCGATGTAAATAACTTGGATGTATATTATATTCTTTGTTACACCAACTATCTAGGTGCGGGACCCGGCAAAGGATTAACATAATTCTATGCATCCGTGGCATATATTTTTTTAAATCAATGATTAAGACTAGCCGCGAAACTCGAGAGCTAAATAGCAAAATCCATTACCATTATTTCTAATAATTTTCACAATTGGGTACTGTCAAAGCAATAATTTGGTTATAGCGTATAACATTGACACGTGTTTATAATAAAGTGTATCAAACCTTAAGCTGCGTCTCGGCGGGCGTGGCGGCCAGGAAGGGCGGCGAGCCGACCAGCATCTCGTAGAGGATGACCCCGACCGACCACCAGTCGCAGAGCTGCGTGTAGCCGGTGCGCTGCAGCACCTCGGGCGCGATGTAGTTGGGCGTGCCCACGAGGCTGTGGGCCTGGCAGCGCTGGTGCTCGCGCTTGCGGCGCCGCTCCAGCGGCTTCAGCTGGTGGCAGCGGCACTCGCTCAGGTTGCTCCACTCGCCGTCCACCGGGTCCATCGAATCCTGCCGTCCGTGCTCTGCAATAACAATATTAATACCTCACTAAACTGGATGTCTTTACAATACAATGGATATTCTATTGAACACAAAAAAAAACACGGAACATTTTTCTAGTGTTGTTTTTTTTCTGCCGGAATTTCACTCGATAATCGATGCCACGTATTTGCGTTATATCTTTTTCCTTCTCAACACGGACATTTACTGAATATAATAAAAATGCAGCTTAATTCATTTCCCAGAAATGCCTTTTGTACAATTGTCTATTTTACAAAAAACGGGTGTTTTGTTTTTATTTGGTTCATACATTAAGAACCGTCAATTAGTGTAGCCAGAAATACTTGCAATACAGACGATACTTATTAAAAATGGTAAAGTTACGTCATCAAAATTAATCGCCGTATATCAAAAACAACTTCGCCATATTTGGCCACGACACCTAAACAAGTTCTAAATTAATTGGGGGCATTAACACCGAACCCGTAGCTTGTAACATTAGAGAATAATATGAAACGGAATTTATAAGACTTTCAAAACCAAAAAAGGAAGTAGGGTAATTGTTTTGTAGGTCAGCCAGAAAGGACTTTGGACAAATATATAAGCGTCCTGGGTCGATTTAGTATGATCCGTTTTGTATAAACACTAACCAAATTAACTGTTTTTTATCGTTTATAAATACAGTTGTGGTAAGCAATAAGTGTCTGAAATTACGAAATATGACTGCCTCATCTAGATCATCCTACATCGTCCCAGATAATCTTTTTGACAGTCGATTCGTTACTAAATAGAGAGAATGGGGCCTTCAATTTGACTTGGGCTAAGTCTTAAGTTTTATTGTGGCTTGCGTGTATGTTAAAGAGAAGACTAACTGACCATTTCTCTGATAGTATTTGGAGTTGTGCGTCCATCGGAAGCCGGTGCAGAGCCCGAAGTCTGTGAGCTTGATGTGGCCGTCGCGGTCGATGAGGATGTTGTCCGGCTTGATGTCGCGGTGGATGAAGCCCATGCGGTGCACCGACTCCACGGCGCACGTCAGCTCCGCGATGTAAAACCGCGCCAGCGCCTCCTCGAAAACCCCTAGCTTTATCAGAAGCGACATGAGATCCCCGCCCGGGATGTAATCCATCACGAAGTACAAGTTGTCCTTGTCCTGAAAGCTGTAATAAAGCTTCACGACCCACTCGTTGTCGGCCTCGGCCAGGATGTCGCGCTCCGCCTTCACGTGAGCCACTTGGTTTCGCTTCAACACGTCAGCCTTCCTTAGCGTCTTCATCGCGTACAAATGGCTCGTGTCAATTTTTCGGACAAGCGCTACTTCTCCGAACGCGCCAACGCCGATCGGCTTGATCTTCGTGAACATGGACTTATCCATTTTAGCGCGCTTCAGCCGGATGTAGTTGGACTCCTTCTGGCTCAGCATCTTGCGCATTTGACACTGCGCCTCGGGACTGAGCCCGATCTTCGTCATCTCCTTCTCGAGCTGCATGCGGCGGAACTGGCGCTGCTTGTAGGACTTGACGATGTTCTCCACGTGCTGCTCCATGAAAAACTTGAAAGCTTGCGGGGAGTAGTTGCGGACCTTGCAGTCGCGCCTCTCGTCCTCCTTCTCCTTGCTGATGTGCCGGCGCTCCGGGATCGGCGACTGGTGACGGATCTTTTTGGGCGGCGCGGCCGGCCGGCGCTCGGCCGAGCCGTTCGAGCCCTTGTCCGCGCCCGCGGTCAGCGAGCCCTCCTTGCTGAGCAGGTTGTTGGAGCAGTTCTGGTTGGGACACTTGCCCTCGGGCGCCTGCGAGCCCTCGGCCTTGGCGTCGCAGTTGGAGAACTTCTTGATGAGCGCCGCGTGGTGCGAGGGCGCCGCGTCGGCCGCCTCCTGGTTGGCGTAGGGCGGCGGCGGCGCGGGGTGCAGGCCGCGCTGCACGGCCAGCGCGTGCATGGTGCTGGCGTAGCTCGGCGGCTCCGTGGTGGGCACGGCCGCCGGCGACGCGCCCGGCGACGACGGCTTGGGCGCCAGCGGGTAGCTCGGCGGCGTCTGGCTCTGCTTCTGCTGGATGGACGACGCGTACGACGGCGGCGGCGGCGCGGCCAGCGCGGGCGGCGCCGCGGGCGCGATGGCCGTCTGCAGCACCGGCTTCTGCACCTGCGTGCTCTTCACGGACTGCATGATGATCGGCGGTTGCACCGCGTGCCGCGCCGTCCACGGCTGCACCGGCGTCGGGCGCGTCATCGCGGCCGGCCCGGCCGCCTGCGTGACCGTCACCGGCGACGGCGAGCCGGCGGACGTGCCGCCCGAGTAGATGCCGGACGAGGGGCTCTTGCGGTAGTCCTGCGACTGCGTCGGGCTCTGCCGGTTCTGCATGGACACCGAGTAGGAGGGCGGCGGCGGCACGCCGGCCAGCGGGTAGGGCGGCGGCAGCTCGGCGCCGGGCTGGTAGAGGCTGAGCGCCTGGATCTGCTGCGACAGCTGCTGCTGCGCCTGCGGCCCGTTCTGCACGACCATGGGCTGGCGCGGCTGCACGGGGCTGGCGCCGCGCGCGGGCGGCAGCGGCGGCGCGGGCGACATGCGCTTCATGAGCTGCTGCACGGACGGCGGCACGGGCGGCGTGGACGGGCAGCGCGGCGGCGGCACGGGCGGCGGCTCGAAGCCGGACGGCGAGTACTGCCGGGACAGCTTCTCGTGCGGCGGCGGCGCCTCGCCCTGCCGCGGGCTGTCCGAGCGCGACGACCCGGCGCCCGAGTCCAGCGCGGGGCTGCCGCGGTGCAGGCTGAGCTCCCGCTCGAGACTCGGTTTGCGGATGAGCTTGGTGCCGAGCGCGCCCAGGTTGTTACTTTTGTGGACGCCGTTGAGAGGTTCCTGCTTGGACAGGTAATCGATGGCGGACTCGATGCGCCCTCCGGAATATTTGAGCGCGCGGACCGCTGTATCCTGAAAATGTAGAAATAATAATTGAGTAAACTGAATATTAAACTACTGTTAGATTGCACCTATCTAGATACAAATTACATAATGTGACACCAAGCGACCGATGTAATCATGAGTCATTTGGCAGGTCATGTTATTGTACTGACTGCTGCCCGGTCATTGAACCTGTTATTATTATTTTTTGTTTTGTTGATAAGGTTACCAGCTAATTTAATTTAAAAACATAACTTTTGTCTGTATTGCAGTGCATTTGTCAATCAAATGTTGCAAGTTTAATTTTGTGACAATTTCCGAAATATTACAATATCTTAAAAATCAACATTTAAATAAATAAAATTTTATCATGGCTCTCTAATGAAACGAACCTTGACTTAGGACATCAATCTGAAATTAATATAGGCATAAATCTGTATTGTAGGCATAAAACTGCACATAGTACTTTATATGAGTTGTTTAATGACTTCAAATACCTGGCATCTTTGATATGATGATCAGTGGTAAACACAGTTCAAAGTAATGAATAACACAGGCCCAGATAGAATATAAATAATAAACAATAATATTGTCAACATAAAAAATAGAAACTAATAAGGTATAATGATTACAGACAATAATGAATACAGGTAATAATGATTGTTTGCAAACTCAAAGTAACATTGTTTTGTTTTCTACATCAACATTTTCGAAAAAAATAAACTCAAAACTACTTGACTGATTTCAAAAATTCTTTCACTGTTACATATTCTTCCATACTATATTATCCCTGCCTGAGTAACATGAGCCTTGTTTTATTTTTCCACTTGGACGGAGTCCCAGGCAACGGCTAGTTTATAATATAGTAACGAATAGCGATAAGGTCCCGGTTACATATAGAGATTAACACAAACTCTAACTAGCCTATGCAATCTACTTTTTTCTCATAGAACTCTTTTATCATAATTCCAAAAAAAACATGCTATTTCAGAGATTCTTTGTTTTAGTACACAGACTACCTCATGTGTTAAATTTAATTCAAATCCTTTTAATAATTTAAATGTGAATCATTCAAACATCCTTACATACCTTAATTTTTTTTTAAATTAGTATGAAGTAAGATTCCGTATTATTATTGAGGCCAGAAATTACTTCACATATACTGCTGGTATTGTGGGGATAAAATGGTGGCTTTTAGGGACTTATTTTAATGTAATTAAAAACGAAATTAAGACAATATCAGAAATCTATGCAGAGACGAGACAGCCCAATTACCAAGCTTATACAGTAGGTACTAGGTAAAAATAGTGAAAATTTTACTACTAATCAGGTTTATTAAGCAGAAAATCTACATAACCTGAGGGGCTATTGCATAACACACTCGCAATCGCCATAGTTTTCATTTTGAAAATCAAACGCTTGTCTGCATATAAAATGAAAACAATGTGCAATGTGGGTAGATTGAGTAATAGTGAATAAAAGAAGGTAGCTGAGGAATCCAGTCTGTCATCGAGGTTCAACAGCTTTTGCTTGTGCTCAACTCTAAATTAGTAAGTTATAATAGTTCCATTTTGAAGCCGATTGCGAGTGCGTTAGACAATAGCGACGCAGGTTAGACTTCAAAATGATGTACAGATGTGGTGAATAATCCACTCCAATATTTTTGCTTTCTCCATTAGCTCCAGTACCCATTAATAACCCAACTGAGAAAGCAAGATAAATAAAAACTCATGCGATAAAAACCGATGGGAAAGGATGGGTTTACTACATCTGTACTGATTTATGTATTTTTTAAACCCTCATTTTTTCTTCTTTTTTCACACTTGTATCATAATCTGAAGAGACTAGAATTTCGTTTTTGTTTCACCACTGATGTAAAAGTGGTTAAGAAAGGAATACAACACACACTAAAACACTTCTTTGACTAACCATGGTAAATAATGTAATAGTATAGAAATGCTTACCTCTTCATATCCCAAAGTAATAAGCTGATTGATTGTTTGTGGATGAACATTAAGCTCTTTGTCGAGTCCATTGCCAGAGGAGGAACTAAAGCCGGAGCTGACGCCCGAGCTTACTGTGCTAGCTGCAGAGGAGCCTGGCGGTTCCGAGTTTCCAATATTAGCGAAGGGTAGAAGTGAGTTTCTGATCTCGGCGAGCGCCTTCTGGTGGTACCCGGAGGAGCGCGTGGCCGTCTTGCCGGGCGCCGGCGGGTTCATGGCGCCCGAGCGGAGCCTTTCACCCCACCCCGCCCATCACATCTCCACCCGGCACCATGGGTCACCGGACACAGTTCGCATTACCAGCCTAGAGGTACCGAGGGTTAATCACACTTCACCAAACCCAAACAAAGCAGACTTGTTTTGTTTACCACTTGCAATCAACTTTATTGATACTCTTGTTTGCAACCTGGAAGCTTTGAATGATGCTGAAAATAGGTTAAAAAGTGCATTAGGGTCGTTTCTGTTTTTAGAAAGTGCACAGTTGGAATGCAAGTCAACTCTTCATAGAGTAAACACAAGTATGTTGATATTGTTCATCATAATTTATCTTATTGGCATTTGTATCTAGTTTCATTACAGATTATTTTCTTTCATTCAATTAATTTTTAGCATTCAATTGTAAATAAACAAACAGGGTGTATTGCACTGAGCTTTTTTGAGGATGCGAAACTATGTGAATGCTCAACACAAATCAATCTTGACAGAGCTGAAGAATTCCAAAATTAGAGTCAGTTTAAACACTGCTAGAACCTGTCTCGAGCAAATTAGTAGCGTAGACAACTCAGTTACCTGATACTGTTTTACTTTCTGCAAATCCGAATGGGAATCATAGACGTCATAATCCCGTAAAATAAAAATGATAGTCGAGAGCTCTCACATTACCGATGACATATTTCTCGCACGCCACATATAATAATCAAAATATCATTGTAATGCACATAACCAAAATGAGATAAAAATTACACGCACTTTTACTCAAGTAGAGGAATTATGAAAACAAAGAACTCTGAAACAGAGACATGCAAGTTGGCAAACCATACAAAGCGACCATTTTGATTGAAGAATTACCACATTCTTTCGTATGTTCGTAAAAGCTACGCTATCTTGACGTACAGAGTTGCTACCAATTTTACAAAGAAATTAATTTGAAAAATCGAGAAATAAATACTGTTATTTACATTTGGTTACAAAAATAATTACAAATATTTTCCTCATAAGTATATTAAAAAAAAACTATTTTTCTAGGATGCCTTAAGTGTTTTTTAGCAGCATTATAATATGTTTTTACTTTATCCGGAGATTTTATTCAGCTTATACCATATATTCGCCATCACTTAAATTCTTATTTTTATTATTATTTATAAATAAAATTATACTATCCATAATAAAAATACATCTTATTCTGTAAAACACGTAAAACAGTAAATTACCCTGTGTAAAGAAAACAGTCCAATCGACGTTATCCTTATTATTTTACAGCCAATAGTAAAACGCCTAAGCTTAAGTCATTTAGTTGAACCATTTGGAATCCAAATTCTGTACCACAAATTATTTTCAACTTTAAAGAGCTATGATTTAGACCTATATTTGAATGTAATAATCTGACGTTACAAATAGTTTGAGGCATTTTTAAAAGGTCAAATTTTTGTCCGTCCTACGTCCGGAGGACCTACTTTTTTTTTAACGATAAGTGTAAAACTTACCTACTTTGAAAATCGAAGTTCGAAGTTACGTTAGCTCCATCCCTTTCTCTCAATATAGTCTCGAGTAACGAGTGAAAGAGATAGTCGAAGTTTCGAATTTAGTAGTTCGTAGTATCCATCCGGAATCTAGCTGTCAACTGTCAGGTGCCAAGTATTGAACTATTGAGGAAAGGACGGAAATTCTCTCACTCACTTTGTGCTGCATACTATAGGTGTTTTAATTAAGTTATAAATAAATGGAGTAAGTTGTACAAGTACTGGTTTAATAAAAATGTAGGGATTGGGTTTTTCAGTATACATTTTAATTTATCATTTAATGAGGATCGCAGTTATGGGGACGATGTTGCAATTAAGAAACTTGATAACTTCGCTGTTGATATATTTTGTGTTAGTGCCAAATTTCGTTGCACCGGAGGATGGCACCGTATATGATTACGATGCTGAGATATTCGAGCGACAGATTGATGAGATGGATGGTAACTTCATAATGTTTTATGCGCCTTGGTAAGTGTTGTTACATCTTGTTATTATGTCTATCTCCATAAATTAATAGCATTGTGAAACGCCGCTAAAATAGCGTAGCTGTCAATAAAAATCCATACTAATTTAACTCCGGGGGATAACGTTTATCACCATTTAAATCAAGTCCAAATTCCACTATTTTTGAATATGTTGTAGTTATTATAAAGAACTAGGTCTGTACGCTTCGGTTTTTTGTTTTTTAAATTTGTTTCATTATAGAAAATAATTTCTTGGAAAGAAAAACGTACGGACATAGTTTTTCATGATATGTACAACATATTCAAAAATTGTAAAAATTGGACAGGTTTAAGGGGAGAGAAACGCTATCGCATTTTATATGGAAATTTTTAAGCTTCACAATCCTCTTAAGTGGCGTACGAAATGCGATGTTCCCTTGGGAACTGGTAAATTTTTCAGTTCGAAATAAATTTTCTTTAGAGCTAAATGTTGCCCATATTCTTTGACAATTTTATACAGGGTGGACGGAACATTGACGTTCAAAAAAAAAAATTTGGTCCCTCGTGTCGTGGGGTATCCGAATCACTCCCATGTATGTTCCGCGATTTTTAGTATTTTCAGAGATATTGATCCTTTTAATCAGAATTTTTGTAATTTTTCCTTATGTCCATGTTATGAAAAACCCTTAAGTACATGTATTATTTTAATATTTTTTCATTGGTTTCTTACATTGATAGAATAATTATTTTATTTATTTATTTAAAAAAACAAATTACACAGCATTACAGTTAAACACCAAGGCACTGTGAAATTCATACATTGTAACAAAAATATAAACACTAACAATAAGTAAAAACACATAGCACAGCAGATATTAAGATTTACAAACAATTAAATTGAAGACGGTTGGTCATCCATCGCCTCACAGAACCTTGTACATTCACCACATATAATCCTCCAGCTACCTGCAAAGACATTGCAGTCAGATGCTGAGACGACAAGCGCATTCAGATATTGTAAAGCGCGAACAAATGGTGAATTCCTGTATGACACAGTGCGCGCCTTCGGAACTGCGAGCAGATCGCGGCGGCGTGGCCGAAGATTAAACTTGGATTGAGATAGCGAGGGTACGAGTAGTCGTACCAGTTGCCCCACCAGTTCTGGGCAGTCCGAATCTCCACGCAATATTCGACATACCGGTCAAGAGCCCATAATTACGCCTCGCCACCAGAGAATTAAATCCCAAGGTGCCAAGCAGAAACTTCGTTGGGTAAAGAAAAGGATAGTACCCGTATGTTTTTTTATATAAGAAACGCAAAAATGCCTTTTGAATTTTCTCCAGAAGCAAGACGTAAGTGACCTCATGAGGGTTCCACACTATAGACGCCGCCTCAAGTTTGCTCCTGACTAGAGCAGTATAAACAAGTTTAATGGCCTTGACATTGTAAAACTCACGGGCATTGCGTATGACAAATCCCAACCGCCGGTAGCAGTCGGAAGCCAGAGTTTTCCATATGAACATGAAAGTTAAGGTGTGTATCGAAAATTACACCTAAATCTCTCATAGTATCGACGCGTATAATGGGTTCCGTTCCTAGTAGGTATTTTGCAGATAGGGGACCATGAGCACGGCTAAAAGACATCACAGAACATTTTGCGGTATTGAAAAGAAGTTTGTTGTCAATGCTCCATTGATAGACCCGGTTAATGTCCTCTTGAAGAGATTCACAATCAGAGAACTGTTGCACGCCATATAGGAGCTTCAGGTCGTCAGCGTAGAGCAGGCACCTGGCATATCTAGGGATGGAAGCCAAGTCGTCTATCATAATTCCGAATAGAAATAGGCCCAGAATCGAACCCTGGCTGACTCCTGAACGAGTCCGGTAGGAATTGGAAACAAAGCATCCGTGTTGAACGTACTTAGGATGTTTTTAAAACTACATGCCAGCTTTTTTTTCATGATGACTTTTTGTGTAATCACTCAAAGTTACTTTCTCGATACTAATTGTACCCCATGTTTGTTTTTCACCTAGTATGGACAAAAATTTGTCATGAAAAAAAACTGGCATGTAGTTTTAAAAACATCATAAGTTCATAATTATTCTATCAATGTAAGAAACCACTGAAAAAATATTATAATAATACATGAATTTAAGGGTTTTTCATAACATGGACATAAGGAAAACTTACCAAAATTCTGATTAAAATGATCCATATCTCCGGAAATACTAAAAATCGCGGAACATACTGGGGGTGATTCGGATACCCCACGACACGAGAGACCAAAAATTTAATTTTGGACGATTTTGTTCCGGCCGCCCTGTATATAAATAAATATCAGGGGACACTGTCACACCAATTGACATAGGTCAGACCCAAAGTAAGGTCTAAGTTTGTACTATGGATACTAGACAACAATATAAATATGTACTTATATAGAGAAATATACTTATACTTAAATACATAGAAAACATCCATGACTCAGGAACATTCGCGCTCATGACACAAATATCGAATAGAAATAATAATAAATGCAGTGCGAAACAGCGGCGGGCGGGGAAAGGGGTCGGGAGACAAGACGACCTTGACCAAATTATCTGATTACCCTGATGTCAGACGTACACCGAGCCATAGGAAAATGTTAGCCGCCACGGCGATTACGAGATTACGGGCAATTTATTCCAGCCTAGATCCAACAATCGTATGGTCGTCCACCGCGGCTCATAGGTACGTGAACCGGAAAACATACCTACTGGAGTTCTTTGACGCCAATCCAGCAACGAGCACCAATGATGCAATGATGTAGTATTGTTCTTAGTTTATTTTGAATTAAGCCAGTCCTATATAAGCCTGGTAAAGTATGAAGGGATTGTGGATTCAGTGTAGGTACAGTAGAAGTCATAACGCTTACATTCTAGTACCTAGGCGTTTTAATACTTTTAATGTCTTGTTTGAACTGCCACACAAAATTGTCAGAGGAGTTAAAGCGACAAAGTACTAAAATGTAAGCAATGATTTTGTTTAACAAGTGGGTAATGGAAACAAGTTACAATTATCAATAAAAAGAAATGTGGCCGTGGAATGCAACGATATAATATAGTAAAAAGAGGTAGATATGTTATACGCACTTCGATAGTGGCACCCTAAAACCAAGCCAATTGGTAAGGCGCGTACGGATAGCCCGTACCCTGTTACGAGTAGTCGGTTACGCGTGTCCTGGAATGCTCTATCCGTACCTGCAGCTACGCGTACACTTTTGGAGCACGCGTGCCGCGCGAACTGGCGCGCGCGCGAGCCGCCGGCAGTCGGTCTTTAAAAGGACGCGCTCGTTGTGGTAAGCCGCGTATGTATAGCCCGTACCCTGCTAAACACACGCGTAGCCGACTACGCGTAGCAGGGTACGCGCTATGCGTACGCAGCTGTACACCTTTACTTAGTTTTGTGCCGTCAACGGAACCGTGAACTAGTCTGCAGAGCAACATACACTCGTTTTGTTTCGCTCCCGGAAATTAGCATACCATCCTGCTTCACTTGTCATTTATGAATTACTAGCTTTCCGCCCGCGACTTCGTCTGCGGAGAGTCCGAACTTATGTTAAAAGTAGACATAGTTTATATCACCTTCAAATAGTTTTTTATGAAAAAAGTCCAGAACGTGAATTCTAAGTAAGGGGCCCACAAACACCTTTCATTTTATGACTCTTAAACAACAAAATTGCGATACAAAATAAATTCACTGCCCCTCTTTCACCATTTCATTTTTTTAATCGACCCTAGATAAATAGATTGATAATTTAGTCATCTCATCTATTTATTAAAATTCTATACAAACAATTAACCCAGTTAGCAGAAGATTTTCGAAAAACACCAAATCTGGATATTTTCTTTATGTATTTAGTCGCAATACCCGTTTTCATATCTTGTAGGTATATACGTTTGAAAGTAACTTAATTTGCACACAAACTTTGTAAAGTTCAGTCAGTATCAGTAGTTTAAGATCCCAATTTTTCCACTGTAGTTTTTTTTTATTGATGATGGGTTTTTCTTGACTATTTGTTTCATAAAGGGGCAAGTGTTTTAAAAACACTGAAGCTTGCACTTTTTTAGATGTCTACATTCATATACCTGGAAAAAAACCCAACTCAAATACAAACTTTCACCCCGCTTTTCACACTGTTAAGGGCTTAAGTATTTTAAAACCTGTTATTTTATTTTATTAATAATGGTGTTGATACCGAGTTTTATGTATCTAACTTGTTCAGTCATAATTCTTATTTATAGATAAACAGTAACCTTAATACCAATAATGTCCACATTTCTCACATCAAAAATGACCAAATTCTCACACAAACTTCTACCCCCATTTTACCCCCTTTTCCGAAATAGTCGTTTTTTTTTTCGTTTATATCGTGAACTACGACGTTCACTATTCTCATTTTAAAAATGGCCAGACTCTCTGTTATTTTACCACCTTTGGGGTAGTACCTATTTCAAAACCGCCCAACGGCTTTTTAGGGTTCCGTAACAAAAATGGCAAAAACTCTCTTATAGTTTCGTCATGTCCGTCCGTATGTCACACTCATTTTACTCGAAAACTACAGAGGTACATTGATGAAATTTGGAGTAGGAATAGGTGTCTTGTAGAAGCCGCTACTTAGTTTGGTAGTGAGATAACAAAAATAAATATTTCTAGGTTGGGCACTCCTTGCAACATGTGGAAGTAGATGAAAAAAAAATCGCCATTAATCACCGTGCGCAACATATTTCGACAAAAACAAATCTCTTCTACCGCCAAATTACCACCGCCATTTACAGGGATAGTTTTTCCATAATCTCCGAAAGCAATTTAGTAGCCCTTTCACCTATTTACACGTTTCTTACTTAAAAAATAATCGTACTCGCTCATTTACTAAATTCGTTAGACGCTAAAATCGCAAGCAGTTTTATTTTCTATTAATAAACAGTAGCCTAATATTAATTTTCAGATTTCTTACTTCAAAAATGACCGAAGTCCGAAACTTCTACCCATACCCATTACCCATTTTACCAACCTTGGGGTAGTTTTTCCTAAATCGCCGAAAGCAACATTTTTCTTTCTCCCTTTCACGTTTCTCCCTTCAAAAATCTGATACAAACTTCTACCGCCAATTTACCCCTAACTTTTTCCAAAATCGCTTAAAGCCATATATTTAATTTATACGTATACATTTTCCACACAAATTTTCCATGTTTCTCACTTCAAACATATATACCCACCACACTATTTTCTAAACCCCCCCACCCCCCCCCCCGATTTTACCACCTCAGAGGTAGTTTTTTCTAAATCGCCGTAAGTAATATTATTTATATGTATATGCAACTCCTTTCCATCCCCCAGGGGTTTAATTTTAGTAGTCGCTGAAATAAGTATGTCATTATTTTTATTTTACAGCATTTCTACCAAGTTTCAAGTAAATTTGATCATATAAATATTATTTCCCATACAATATTTTTTTTCTATACAAACTTTACAAACCTTTTCCATTCCTCTAGGAGTTGAATTTTAGTTATAACTGAAATACATGTCTCATTAGGGTCCATATTGGCTCATATAAAATTGGTCTTTAGATTTTTTATACAAATAACGATTTGTGTCTATACTCATCATTTCTTCGAAAAAATTTGCTTATACTTTTTCAAGTCATACCATAACTATCGCAACTCATAATGCATTTTTTTAAGAAACCTTTACTTTTTAAGGATTTTTATAAATCTAACCCAACCTAACCTAATTTTATCTACACGTAAGATATTTAAGAAATTCTGAATAGTTTACGGTACCATGAATATTGGCGTTATAAGTTCAGATGAGTATGAGTTCCGATCATTAGTATTAAAAAATATTATGAAGAGTATGAAGAGTGATCATAATGATGTAAAATGGTATGAGAAAAAATTTCGTAGTTCCAACAATCGGAGTTGCAATTTTATATGAACTTTGGCGCACCCGTCTCATTATTTTCATTGAAAAGCATGTCTACCAAGTTTCAAGTAAATTTGGCCATAAAAATATTTTTTCCCATACAAATTTTGCAACCCCCTTTCATCCCTCTAGGGGTTGTATTTTAATATTTGCTAAAACACATGTCTCGTTATTTGTATTGCAGAGCATTTCTTCCAAGTTTCAAGTAAAATTGACCAAAAAAAATACCCACACAAACTTTGCAACCCCATCCCATCCCCAAAGGGGTT
Organism: Acleris literana; assembly: GCA_946894065.1. Lineage (NCBI taxonomy): Eukaryota > Metazoa > Arthropoda > Insecta > Lepidoptera > Tortricidae > Acleris > Acleris literana. The sequence continues at coordinate 19,654,672 of OX335669.1, forward strand.
GAGTTTTAGTAATCGCTGAAACATGTGTCTCATTATTTTTATTGAAAAGCATTTCTACCAAGTTTCTAGTGAATTTGATCATAAAAATATTTTTTCTAAACAAATTTTGCATCCCCCTTTCATCCCTCTACGGCTTGAATTCTAGTTATCGTGAAAATACGTGTCTTATTATTTTCATTGCAGATCATTTTTTTCAAGTTTTAAGTAAAATTTGCCATAAAAAAATACCCGCACAAACTTTGCAACCCCTTTCCATCCCCCAAGGGGTTGAATTTTAGTAATCGCTGAAATACGTGTCTGATTTTTTTCATTGAAAAGCATTTCTACCAAGTTTCAAGTAAATTTGAGCCACACAAACCCCCTTTCATCCCTCTAGCAGTTAAATTTTAGTATTTGCTGAAATACGTGTCTCATTATTTGTATTGCAGAGCATTTCTTTCAAGTTTCAAGTAAAATTGATCATAAAAGGAATCCCGACACAAACTTTGCAACCCTTTTACATCCCCCAGGTGGTTGAATTTTAGTAATCGCTGAAATACGTGGATCCTTATTTTTATTGAAGAGCATTTATACCAAGTTTTTAGTAAATTTGATCATAACAATATTTTTTCTGTACATATTTTGCAATCCCCTTTCATCCCTCTAGGGGTAAAATTTTAGTAATCCCTGAAATACGTGTCTCATTTTTTGCATTGAAGAGCATTTCTACCAAGTTTCAAGTAAATCGGACCATAAAAATATTTTTTCCTATACAAACTTTGCAACACCTTTTCATCCCTTTAGGGGTTGAATTTCGAAAAATGCCTTCTTAGTGGATCTCTACGTAACAAATAGAAAGTACTGTTTAAGTTTCATATTTCTAGCATTTATAGTTTTGGCTGGGCGATGATGAATCAGTCAGGACAAGCCTCTTTATATGTATATATAAAATAAAATAAAATAATAGATTGTGTAATTGTAATATTTACTGATTATGTGTGCGTAAACCGGGCCATTTTTACACGCGGAATACCGTATAGGTATCATATCTACCCCTTTTTATATTATATCATTGATGGAATGAATGAATGAATGAAGCGAACGCAAAGTACCCCCATCTAAATATTATTACTCAGGTACTACAAATTACAGATCTACAAAGTGTCACATAGTACAACAAAAACTTGAAAGTATTTTTTTGGGAAATCTATTACGTTTTGTAAAAAGTCTTCGAACAAAAGTTGTTTTTTATGATGTTAATGATTTAACCATGAGAGGTTATTATTATTTTACAAATAACCTGTATATAAATTAGAGATGCGCTGAATATTCGTTTGGTATTCGGTATTCGGCATCTTTTTCACTACTTGTGTTCGGCCGAATTATTTGGTTTTGGTGCCGAATATACCTATTCGGTTCGAGTAGGTATTTCTATTTTCTTGGCTACACGACACGAACTAAAAGACAAAACTTCTTATGTAAGATCTATGTTATATTATAAGCAGTGATCGGAACGGAATAGGTAGAGTATAGCCTGGCCAAAAAGTCGAGCCAGTGGTGACAGCTGCAACTAAAAAAATTCCATACAAAATTGTTGCCATGTTTACGCATTTTACGTCAAAAATGTGACAGTTACGTAGAAAGTGGCGCCCTCATTTAATTTCTCGACTTTTTGGCCAGGCTATATATTTAATTTACCTAAAGCAGTGGTTCTTAACCGGTGGTCTGCGGACCACTAGTGGTCATTGGAAGCATCTCTAGTGGTCCGCGAGCCATGCCATTAATTACCCCTTTATTTACTTACATTTTACTGAATATTACCTCCAAATCAATAAACCAACTGGGCGGTCCACGGCATAACGGAAATTTGGTGAAATGGTCCCCCAGGAGTAAAAGGTTAGAGAAACCACTGACCTAAAGTTTGAAAAAAGACATAATAAGAGTGGTTACAATCGGGTGAAATATTAATTTATTTTTATTGAATTCCGGATTTCTGGTATTTTACTGGTACTAGTAAATGTAGTCGCAAGGAAGTTTCTAGTTTATGTCTCTATTCTAAATAGTTTAGGTAAATATGTTCCACCTATTAACTAGATACTTAAAATACAAGAGTTACAGGCCCCTTTTATCACAAACTAACATAAAATATCCAATACTGTAAGTAAATATTATGTATATTTAGCATTAAAAATAACGGGAACCCGGATTTCAATAAAAATAAATTAATATTTCACCCGATTGTAACCACTCTTATTATGTCTTTTTGCGAACTTTAGGTAAATATACTCTACCTATTCCGATCACTGACTACACGTCAAAGAATCCTGTGAAGAATGTGTTGAATAAAGCTAATAAAATAAATCAATTAAACTTCAAAAGTGACAGCGCGGTGTGCGTGGGCGGCGGCCGTGGCGGGCGGCGTGGTACCGGTGGTACGGCTCGCTCGTCATCTAGCCAGCAGCGACACGTAGCGTACATGTTAAAACCTATTTACGCGGCAAAACAATGAAGTGGTAAACCGAATAACTCGGCCGAATATCCGGTTCGTTAAAGGTTAAACCGAATAGTATTCGGTATTCGGCTATTCGGTGAAACCACTATTCGGCGCATCTATAATATAAATACAATATCTAATATCTGCCCTTTCCGGGATTTGAACGTATTAAATTTCATTACATTTTATTTTTTTAGGTGCCGACACTGCACCATTTTCCAACCAATGTGGGAAGAGCTGGCAGAACTGGTCAACACCAAGGAGTCCAAGTTTGCCATAGCACAGGTTGACTGCACTAGGCAGACCAAGCTTTGCCATGATAATGCCATAACTGGTAATTGCGTGTCCCACCCTTGTTTCACCGACACTCATTTCATAGAATGTATCATTTCTTTCATAAACAGCTTTCTGCTGAAGGCCAAATGTTTTCAGGTCATCTTAAATATGAATTATGTAGGTTAGGTTGGGTTAGACTTGTGACAATCGCAATTCGTAATTCCTGAGCCTAGAAAAGTTTGTCTATGAAATGAAAATGCTGCGATGTGATATGTTCTTTGAAATAAGTGTCGACTAAACGAAGGTAAACCCTGGTAATTCATCATTCATCATAAATACTGCCCATCGTGATGTAAGAATAGAATATATATAAAAAAAAATACCCAAGCCTCACAATCAAAATAGATAAGTAGGTAGTTTTGTTAGTTTATGATCGCATCCTTGACAAATTAAATATAGGGTCAATTCTGTCTTTGATTAATGCTAGTAGTAACTATGACTAAGACCGAACTACTACTCCGAAGTTGGATATACTCTGAACTGCATGGAACATCAATGCTACAATAACTGCATAGATGCAACTCATGCGATTGTCAGTTCATTAGGTAGTTTAATGTGTTTGCTTATCAATGTCATTAAAAAAACATAAAAATGGCAAAATACTTTCACACATTACCCACAATGAAACAAAGGTTTCATACTCATAGATTTTTAAATTTTGTTTGAAACTGACAATTCATCCGTAAGTTTGTGTCAGTGCCACTGAATACCGTACCATTACCATTACCCACCCGTAGATTAGAATGACCACGAATACTGCACTTGTTGATCATCTTGTTGATTGAATTGTCATCATTAGTGATTAATTTATTTATTTAAATACTTTATTGCACAAAAAGTGTATAAAATGCAGACTTAATGCTACAAGTCTTATCTACCAGTCAACCTTAACCCTTCTTAGGTATGTCGGACCGGGTCGCACACTTGCACCTGTGGTCTGTCATAAAATGAGATGTCAAATTCAAATTAAGAACTGCTTTATATGTTTTGTTTGTACAGTCAACTACAAAGATATGTATCCATGTTAATCTTACAAAATGAAGTAAATTTTCGTATGCCATTCTTAATTACCCTTCCTTCGTGACATTTCTAGTATCAATAAAACCTTACATTGTCATCGACTCGTTTAAAATGCAATAATTATGTATCCCGCTTGTTTCCTCTGAATCATTCAGAGGAAACAAGCGGGCATTTATTGCATTTTAAACGAGTCGATGACAATGTAAGGTTTTATTGATACTAGAAATGTCACGAAGGAAGGGTAATTAAGAATGGCATACGAAAATTTACTTCATTTTGTAAGATTAACATGGATACATATCTTTGTAGTTGACTGTACATTTAATTCAAGGAATGATGAATAGTGCAGGCTCCAATGGGATGTTCGTTTGCAAAAATTGCGGACCGCGAAATGTTTGGTGATTTTTCTACCTGGGACCATCGACTTTAAAATGTTTTAAAAAACAAAAAACCGCCTTCAAAAACGCAAAAAATTACTTCTTTTAAAATTGTAGGTACCTAATTAGGTTAGTCCAACTGAATTCGGCGACCACAATATTTTCAACAAAAATCCGCCATCAGTTGGACTAACCTATTAGGTAGGTACCTACAATTTGAAAAGAAGTTATTTTTTGCGTTTTTAAGGCGGTTTTTTGTTTTTTAAAACATTTATTTTATTTTATACTTTTTAGTGATACGCTGTTACGTAGTCCCACTTCTTGGTTGATATGAAACTTTAAGTTATTTCAAGCGCGCACGCAAGCAATATGTTTGCCTACAATATTTGAGGAGATCCCTCAATTCCTCACTGATTCCCTCATCAGATTCAGATTTGGTGACAATGGGACCACTTCGGAAGTATACTCTATCAAACTAAAAAAGAATTTTTAAAATCGGTCCACAATACATTAAAAAAAAACATACAGTGGAACGTATAACCTCCTTTTTTAAAAGTCATGTTGCCGCGCGCGCTCGGTCCTTTATTTATTTGTTTATTTGGAACACAAACAGTCATTTACATAGATCTTATTAGATTAAAAGGAAAATGGTTCATTGACAAACAGTGTTCACAGGTGGAAAAAAATAAAATAAATAATCAGGCCTCTTAACTAGTCAAGTATCAGAAAACAGGAAGAGAGATATGTAGATAGCGCACACATGCAAAATGTGCCGTCTTGACTCAGAAAGACATAACCTGGACTTAAAGTACATAAATATGAGGTGAATTCTGTCTTTGTCATTCAGTCCCCCGCTCCCCCCTTTACCGTTGCTCTAGTCTCGCTACGCGCGCTTTTCTTGCTGTGGCAGTGAACAATTATTTTATGACACGACTGGCGTGCCTAACGCCATAGAAAATGATGACACACCTACCTATTGTGCCATCAGCCATGTGTATATCTTCTTTGGTTTTTTCAACGATTTAAACTTACGTTGTTTTACTCGGTTTTGAGTTGCTAATCTAGGTGTTTTCCTTGAAATGGATGGTAAGTGATTCAGATGTCTCAAACCTGCGAATTAAATATAGGCTTTGCCTTAAATTTGACAAGAATAATATGTACCTCTGCTGCTGTTTAAGAGCATCAGCTCAAGTTTATCCGTGGAAATGCTCTTCTGAACCGATATTTGAGCACATTGATTTCCTTCAAATTCGTTACGAGCTACGCGAAAGAAACATTTACCCAAAGCAAATGACGAAAAAATCTCTACCAGACTTTAATAAAACCGTGTAAATGATTAACAAACTCGTGTACTGCAAAAAAGCAGCACTGAAATATCCTTGTCTAAATGTGTAAACAATTATTGCAAAATCTTGTAACAAAATCCAAACTGTTTCTTGCGTGTGTAAGCAATTTTTTTGTAATTTTTGTAAATTTCATCAACATAAAAGTTTTATTTAGCTGTGCTGGCTATAGGTACTGATTTTGTAATGAAAGGACGATGGGCAAAAATGTCCCCACCCGCCAACAGAGATGAAAAACGTGCCAGTTTATAGATCTTGGCAACATGATGAATTTTTAGTACATAGGTACTAAAAACCCATAGGGGCTTGAAATAGGGCGCCATAGGGCGACGATCGCCATATGTATGGGGTTTTCTTGGAAAATCATAATCGTATGGTATGGAATCTGTTTGAAAATGAACACATTCTTGCCTTTCAAGAGCCAATATTGAAAGGTTTTTTTCTTTAAAAAATTCGCATCGATTTTGCTACTAAAATAGGTATTTTGTCTTTTTTTGGGTCCTAATGAACATACCTATAGACATGCATCCCGTTACTGTTGCAGGGTGGGGACGGGGTCCATACAAAATTGCCCATCCCCCTTTCATAATTAGAACAAAAAATCTTTTGTTCTAATAATATTTGGGAGGAGGGTGAGAGGGGCACCACAAAACTGGTTGGCAACATCTGTTGATTGGGTGTCTGGGATCTATACAATATATATCAGAAGTCGGAATGCGGTCCGCAATTTTAGCAAACGGATCTCCACTGAGTGCCCGCTCTAGAATGTCTATGGTTTATTGGTTCATTAAGATTGGAAATATGAAAACATTTTACCGTAAAACGGGGTGAATAGGAATTAAGGGGTTAATAGGGACACAACCTAAAATGAAGTATATCTTACTAATTATAAGACTGAAATTATTTCCAATAGACTTAAAGTTATTGTCCATTTTATACTTGTTCTTATTTGTAACAAGTTATGGCTTATTTTAGGTTGTGTCTCTATTTACCCATCAATTTACCCCGTTTTACGGTACACTATTTAATTTACTTGTTTGCAAGTTCAAAATTGAAAAGAAGGTTGATCATTGTAAATTATAGTAACATATATTCATTTGTACAACTAATAACCACTTTTCGATTTAAAGACTATACATACTTTAGTTTTTAAACTCAATAATAGTAATAAGGGCGCCACTGGGCACTCGGTGCACTCTTAAGGACGAATTGTAAATAGAAGAACTAAAAAAAACTATTTTTTGTAGGCTATCCCACACTCCTGTACTATCACAAGGGGTCGTTGCTGCCCGTGGAGTACAAGGGCACGAGGGACCTGCCGTCCCTCACCCTGTTTCTCAGCGAAGTCTTCACCACCAAAACAGAGGTGTGCATTTATTTAAATTTTATCATTATAACCTTAAATATCAATTCGCGTAAAGCACAAGTGATGCTTACGCAAAATGAAATTTTAGGTATTGACCTTAAATTTCAATTTGGATAAAGCACCATCTGTGCTTTACGCGAGGTGAAATTTAAGGTATCTTATCTTATAATATGACTTTCCAGGGCGGCTAGCACAACTTGCCCGCGAGTTGTTTGTCGTGATGAGACCTTCATAAAGATATTTAACACGTGGCTATTATAAGTTTCGTTAGTGTTAAGAGGCCGTATACGAAATTTTGCCGGTTATGCTTATTTTTGTGATTTTACAGTTAAAATACTGCTTTTGTATAAGTTTTAATGCTCAACATTAAATGTCATTTTAGTTATGATCGAATAAATGAGCTATAATGCGAGATTTAGGTTGTTTTAAAACATTATTTATTGCCAATTCTTTTGAACTTTTTGGATATTTTTTTAGGTAATGGATTGATTTTGAACTAATGTTTTTTTCTGTTGTTTTAATTTTATGAACGAAAGTTCTGAGTGGCCGAAATCAAAAATAATTTTTGCCCGTTTTCTATAAAAATTTACCAAGTTTTTTTTTTTTTTTACTAGAAAAATTTATATGAAAGTGGTAAAAAGTAATTCATACATTTTTTAGACGACTTTCACAGCAATACATTGTAAATTTTTCATACCGTTAAGACGTCAAAACGATTCATGAATATGTGACATTCTAAACCTCTTCCAGCAAAATTCACATAACAGTCGCCGGTGTCAGGTCGATTAATCAAAATAAAATAATAAAAACAAAAAAGTAGCTCATACATTCGTTAAAATTAGAAATTATCTTTCGTGTTGTGCATTAAAACTTGTAGAAATACAGTATTTCAACTGTAAAATCACGTAAGTCAGCGAAATCGGCAAAATTTCGTATACGGCCTCTTAAACATTTCTTTTAGATACATCGATATTACTTCATAACGTTACGCTACATCGCAACAAAATCAAAATCATAACTAAACCAAATAACGTTATTAAATGCGCGCTGTTGCCGGTTGTTACGTTTAGCTGGTGACTCGTATGAGATTTGTTAGATCAGTTTGACGACGCGATAGCCTAGTCGGTAGTGACCCTGCCTATGAAGCTAGCGGTTCCGGGTTCCATCCCCGGTACGGGCAAATATTTGTGTGATGACCGCGAGTATTTGTTCCTGAGTCTTGGTTGTTTTCTATGTATTTATGTATGTATTTATCTATATAAGTAAGTTTATCGTTGCCTAGTCTCCATAGTACAAGCCTAGCTAGGTCAATTTGTGTGGGATTTTCCCTTGATATTTATTATTTATTAATTTTTTTAAATCGTTATTTCTTGGTAGCAGAATCACAGTCACGGTCGTGTTTTTTTCTGACGCACTGTTTCCCATTCCAGGAATCAGTTTAATAGTTCCGACGGAGCTCCTATTCCTGGGTGCTTTGGCCCTTCGGGCCTGCTGCAAAACTAACTAACCTAAACCTACCTTCCTATTTCGACCTAGTTATAAGTGAGCAAATTTGCGACTGAGAGAAATTCGGATCGGAAAATATGCGGCTGGAAAAAAGTATGACTGGACACATTTTGTTGGGTAATTCTTACAATTTTATGTATAACGTCATTGTGACACGGCTCTATGGTGGGTCAGGTTCATTTTGCCGATAGAGTGTAGGTACATGCAATATCTGATTCGTATAGCAATTTTGATTTTGAATGATTCTTATTATAGCAGGAAGTTTCTAAGCTGCCGAAGCCTGACTTGAAGGTGTACAGCGGTATGGTGTACCTCGGCGACCACAACATCGAAAAGTTCGTGTCGAAGGGGCAGCACTTTGTGATGTTCTACGCGCCCTGGTGCCAGGCTTGTCAGGTAAAATATAAAAAATATATTTTCAACAGAGTGATCGACTAAGGCAGCGATTACTAGCTTTCCGCTTTCAACTTTTTCCGTGTAGTCAGTTTTTTGTTAAATATAAAATAAGATTTCCGTCGTGCTTTATTTTACACAGTATGTTCCCAAGTATTTTTTTAACAATGCGTTAGTAGTATTTTTTATATTTTCCAATCATTATCCTAAATACTAACCCGACGGCGACTAGTATGCGTCCTAAGCCAATAAATAAGCAGCAGTATCTCAAGTTCAATAATCAAAGCAATTTTAAGTCTATTCTGTTTGTAATGAGATTGATATTGCTAGAATAGTTTTATTTGCGATAGTGTCTATTAGATTAGGAGGGCAGCATGACGCTCCCAACGTATGTAAGTGTCAATGGCTATGGAAAATTGTAAAGGTTTAGGAAGATGTGAGCATTTCCTTGAGCGTTCTAGATGAATAACCAATCTGAACGCTCATTTCGATGAACTTTCTAACGAATGCTCGAGCAAATGCTCAAGTATATCTGCACTTGGGGTACATTTTCGAAATTCACCCAAGTTGGTTTAACATTTAGAATATCCAACTAAAACGTGTAGTTATTTTTAACAGACTGAACATGTAATTGAATGCCGCGGGCATCATAAGTCTTAATACTTAGTCGTGCATTTCCCTTTCAGAGGACCCTGCCAAGATGCATTACGCTAACTAGCGTTTGGTTTAAAAACGAAACGCATAGAAACACTAGTTAGCGCAATGCATCTTGGCAGGGCCCTCAGGAATCATTTTCAAAATTAGAAAAGAAGGTGTGAAGTGAGCGAGACTCAATTAATTACTGTAACTACATTTGAATTTTTGCAGACGTTGTCCCCGGTGTGGGCTGAACTAGCGGTGCAGTACGCGCAGAACGAGTACATCCAGATCGGCAAGGTAAACTGCATGGACAACGAGATGACCTGCAAGACCTTTGACATCAAGCAGTTCCCATACCTCCTGTGGATCGTTAATGGTCGGATCGTAAGTACAGAGAAGATTAGATCTCATTACTCTGCTGTTTCAAGTAGTTTAACGCTCTGCTCTGGACACGATTTGCATCATAAATTAAAAAGATGATAACCCCCGATTGAATGGTGCACCGAGTGTCAAGATCGCTCTCACCACTATTATTGTTTTGTTATAAACTAAAGTATTGTGTTAATTTCAAGAAAGAGACAAGTACAGCCAAGACAATTTATTATTTACAATTATTTATGGCGACTTTACATCCACTTATCGCCTATTCGAACTTTTTCTTACCCGCCTCTTTTTACCTGTATGCATGTGGGCATGCGGTTCTTATTCTTAATTCCCTCGTAGAAGCTAACCGTATGACCCGATTTCCATAAACGAAACCAAAATGGCGGATTTATACATAGTAATAATCATAATTATAGACGACAATATCAAACTATATAAAAATATAGTCGGTTTTAAAGTTTCCTTTATGTTATTTCCAGATGGGCGTAGCGAACGCGCACACGCTAGAAGAGCTCGAAGCGTTCGTGGAGAAGATGCTCCTGGCGGAGAACCACGACCCCGAGAAGTTCATGAAGAAGAAGAAGGCGCTGCCCGTCGCGCGCATCTCCGAGGAGACCTTCGACACCTTCATGGAGAAGGAACTGGTCTTCGTCAACTATTTTGCGCCTTGGTAAGTTCTTTTTAACCCTACGCATAATAGGCACAGGGCATTGAGTTGCACAAACCAGCCAGCTTTAAAATGCAAGAAAGGTTTTTAATAACTTATCTGTGGCAATCCTATGACCCGCCTTATGGAAGGTGGTTACTTTAGCTATCAACCAAAATAGACGCTGGACGCAAAGTTGCTGGAACTGGGAGCAGGTGATTATTCTAGAAGCTAGCAACAATGTGAGGAAATAGGGGATAGCTCATTCCAGTTTCCAGGATTTTGGATTTCTGGGCTGGCAAGAGTGGAAAGAACTGTCATTGTTAGAAAATAACTGAGGCAAGGTCCAGTACCGTTTAATCGTACAAAGAGGAGTAGCGAACACGCACACGCTAGAAGACCTCGAAGCGTTCGTGGAAAAGTTGTAAAAGTTTGTATGTACAATCCAACAGCCTGGGTTTTTATACAGTACCAGACGTAACGCATGGACTACCTAAAAGTCTAGCACGGTTTAAGAAACAAGCCCAGAGACAGAGAAGGTATATACCGAAAATTAACATATATTAGTCACTCGATGTACCCCTCCGCCGTCCTACCGAAGAAGGCCGCTAACTGCAAGCCGAAGCATTCTATACTCGTTTAGTAACCACATCAAATTAAAATTGTATCACTTGTATCGAATTGGGAGTTGCTAGTTTGGTTTTGGATCGTAAGTTTTGATATCGAGAGTATTGAGGGAAAAGGTTGTAGGTATTGTTTGTTCTACTGGGTGGTTTACACTGCAGGTGCGCGCACTGCATGCAGCTGGGCCCGCTGTGGCTGCGGCTGGGCGAGCGCTTCCTCAACGAGAGCCGCGTGCTCATCGCCGACGTCGACTGCGTGCGCTCCAAGCACATCTGCGAGACCGAGAAGGTACACAACAAACCTGAGGCCCTAAAATTAAATCGAAGTTACGTTACTTCCACTATCTCTCGACTTAGTCTCGAATAACGAGTGACAGGGATGGAGCTAATATAACTTCGAACTTCGATTTTCAAAGAAGGGGCCTCCGAGTGCATTTTCATCGGCCGATAGTAAGCGTGTTAGTTCCATTGCGTCACTGCGAGTGCGATAGGTTCCGTACCAACACACATACATACCGACCTGTTGCAGTGTGTCTTGAAATAAGAGCATATCATTTAGATCCAGAATTTATTATGTACTTTATATTTGAATAATTTATTCTTTCATTGGATCTCCACGCCAAGAATAAATGAAAGAGTTTTATTCCAAGAAATATTAGCGTCGTATGATTGAGATTTGATGAAAAAAAAAATCAGATTTGTTGATAGCATACGTCAACACACACCTTCGTTCCCAGAGTGGGGTAGGCAGAGCTACAGAATTACCTACAACTGTAAAAACTTGTTGTCAATTCCGCAGCCACATTATGCACAATCAGGCATGTATTTTCTGTATCCCATTCTAGAAATCAATTTGATAGTGTCGGCAGAGCACCTATTTTGCGGAGCTCCTATTTCTGGGTGCTTTGGTCCTTCGACCCTACATATTGCGACTTTATTACAAATGGGAAAATATGGACGAATCCAGAACAATAAATATGCTCCTGGGGAAAAAAATTTACTAATTTTACAACCGTTCTTTAGATAAACGGCCTCCCGACCCTGATCCTGTACAAGCAGAAGAAGATCGTGAGCGTGGAGCACGGCGGGCGCTCGCTCGAGAGTCTGGTGACGCTGGTCGCCGAGCACCTGGAGGCCGGGGAGCCGGACAACACCAAAGATGAACTGTAGTAGCTAGGCGCAATAAATTTATTCTTTATCTATTGTTTTTCTTCCGGGGCCGTCCAATAACAGGCTAGTGTCCTAAAAAATTCTAATTAGTCCGTCTTTTGCATAATCAAAAAATATTGAACACGTATTTTCTCTTTTGTCAATTAAACGAAAAATGACGAAGATATAGTGCCTTGAAGTTTCGCGTGACGTCCCGCCGGGGCACACTATACCACGTTGTGACGTCACGAGCCCCCACCCCCGAACTTTGATGCGCGTTATAATTATCAATTTTTATTGATTTGAAAAAGCAAAAAATAAGTGTTCAATATTTTTTTATAATCTTACTGACGGACTAATTAAAATTATTACTTTTTTACCCAGGACGCACCCCTATTATGTCAGGCGTTTCTGGCGATTTTTGGATATGGTGAGATGTGGCACGACCCATCCCCTAATCTCACGTGAGATTTTTTAAAACGTGCGTTTCTATTGTTAATGCGTTGAATTTCAAGTCGGAACGTTCGTCGAGTCGCGCGTTCGGCTGGCGGTGGCGTGCAAACAAACGCCGGGCACTGACTGCGCAACTGGGCGGGGACTGTGCAACTTTGCGGTATACTGTTATTTTAATAGAAAAAAAAACCGTGATAATCGCCGACATCCCCCTCCCCCAAAGTAAGATAAAATGAAAATGAAAATGAAAATTTTATTAATAAAATTTGTTATAAGTCAAGAACACGTATTATATAAAGAAAAAAAAAATGATAATAACAATAGGTATCAGACATTAAAAAGGTAAATAATATTAATTAGGTACATCAAATTATTTGTGTTTAAGACAATAAAAAATCATTTAAGGCATAAAATTGCGACTTCAATAGCCATTTTTTGAGTCTTATCTTAAAGTTATGAGAGGAAGGTGCATCCCTGATACTGTCAGGTAGGTTATTATATATTCGTGGGCCGAGCACATAGACAGACCGTCCACTCTTCGCCAACCTGTGGGGCACGGACGCGAGGCAGCCCGCGTCATTGTTGCTGCGCAGATGTTTTGTATTTGCCTGTTTAACGGCAAACTTCTCAATGTTTGAATGGGTGAAGATAGCTACTTGCTGAATAAATACACATGGTAGTGTGAGTATGTTGAACTGTGTAAAGTACCGACGGGCAGAGACGTCGTCAGGGACGCATGCTATTGCTCTCACCGCACGTTTTTGTAGCACGAACACTCGGTGCCACTCCGCGGCTCCTGCCCAGAGCCGATAATCCCCCTGAACGCCTCACGTAATTAATAGCGTTCCCCTTACCGCTTCTTTTGTAGAAGGTTAATAAAGTAAAAAGTTCCAGTTCTTTTAGATTATGATCATGCGTTGCGTGAATGAGAGGGAATAGGTACTTAGGTACGTTATTGTATAAACGCTCCGGCGGCCATCTAGCGGAGTCCATTCAGTGACAACAGTGATGTCTTTCCTCGTCAATGTTGTGTTGATTTAAATGAAACCATTGTTCGTGTAGTGGTAAAACTTTATTTTAAAACAAATTTACAGCAGAGGTATGAAAGGGTCGACCTGGGCGGCTGGCATAGCTTGCCCGTTTCTGATCTGTCGCTCGACAATTCTCCTTTACGTTGTCTTATAACGAAAGTGACGCACTGAGCGACAAACATGAAAATCCAAGTAGTGCTAGCCGTAATAGACCAGTAAAGTCACATCTAGGACGACATGGAAATAAGCACAAGCGGTGGACGCTTAGAATACTGAGTTGATGATAATGGATGCTTACACTATCGGTCGCGACCTTGCAAGGGCTGCAAGACTATCTCTTTGCATACGTTTGTTGCCTCGCGCGAAGTCGTGGCCGGAGGCCCTACTTTGAAAATCGAAGTTACGTTAGCTCCGCCCCTGTCACTCGCCATTCGAGACTAAATCGAGAGAAAGGGATGGAGCTAACATAACCTTGATTTTCAAAGTAGGGCCTCAGGCCGTAAGGTGCAGTTGACCAATAATTGCTCGTCAACAGTGGGGACGTCTCTTTCTATTACAAAAAATAGAGTAAGACGGCTACTGACGGACGCTAGCTATAAATTGCCGTTGAAAGTTGCCCGTGTAAGTGCATCTTAAAACGATCATGAGTAACATAGGTACAGTGCAACTCGCTTTCATAAGCTCTTATTAGGAGCAAGTGAGAGAGAAGTACAAAACACCTTCTAAGTGCTCACAGACTATACTTGTCTCGCTCGTTTTCATATTATTCTTTATGCAAGAACCGAACCAAACCCGAAAAGACTTTATACGAGTTGTTGCACTGTATAATATTTAGTTATGAAGTTATGATTTACAAATGAGTCAGTTTGACGGCATGATGACCGATTATGTGCTGGAAATATTTACAAGTTTAAAAATACAATCATCCACATAACAAGACCCATGGCCTACCCTTAATTTTTTTACCTGATTACTAAAACATGTTAACACGTTCGGCGCCGGCAGTGATTCACTGCGCCCTAAGCTATGCCGGGTGAAATTATCGTGGTCACGTATTTGTGTCACTGGCATAGGAGTACGAATTACATGGACACAAATACTTGTCAACTGGCATAGTTTATAGGTAAAATATTAAAAGGCGTTTATTTTTTATTTCGGGGCGTCAGTCGTCTTTCTAACGTGTAGTCGAATGGTGCTAGTGCTGGAAAAATACTGCAAAATATTTGAAAACCGGCGCCGGCAGTGATTCACTGAGCCCTAAGCTATGCCGGGTGAAATTATCGTGGTCACGTATTTGTGTCACTGGCATAGGAGTACGAATTACATGGACACAAATACGTGTCAACTGGCATAGTTTATAGGTAAAATATTAAAATGCGTTTATGTTTATTTTGCGGCGTCAGTCGTCTTTCTAACGTGTATTCGAATGGTGCTAGTGCTGGAAAAAATACTGCAAACTATTTGAAAACCGCCGATTTGTGCCGAAAAATGACACAGATTTGTGTCATCGGCATTGTATAAGGGTAACTTTTATGAAATCTAAAAAACTTACAGATTTTAAAACCAAAGCGGAATTCGATTAATATTTCAATAACATTACAATTTCAATAACATTGCACATTTAATAAAAAAAAAAAAATTGGAAATTTGTTGAGAAACAGGCTTGAAAATAAAAACACAACATATGTGTCACCGGCATAGGAGTCAAAATTTTTTCATCACAGACGTTGTGTCACCGGCGCCGAACGTGTTAAGCCATTTTCACCCAGATTTTTCAATGCCTCGGAAGTTTTATACATCAATGTATACAAACAACAAAACACATTTTTAATATTTGTCCACCATGTTTCACCCATTTCAAGATTTATAGCGGAATGTAAGTACACCTCCTGTTTCCTCTAAATATGTACAGTACAGCATAGCCATCTTAAGAAATACAATAGATTTCAATGAGCAAAATGGATGAGGATAATATAATTTCAAGTAAGTATAAGCAGAAACTACTTTATATGCTTACCGTTAATCAATAAACTAACTTAAAACTTAAGAGGAACACCACTCTTATACTTTAAAACACAAAAAATACTTACATTTTAAAAGCGTGGAATTTCACATCGTATCGACAAAAAGCAGTTACAATTAGTGAGAAATCAAAGAAAAATGTAGTGAAATATATTGAAAAAAATATTGCTTATTCATTTTTAAACACCTTGGCCCAGCCTAGGAGTTACAGGTCCCAAAATTGCTTTGCAGACTAGTGTTTGTTCTCAAGGGTGTTTCACTTAAAACACCGTCATTCATTACATATCCCTATTAGTTCTGTTATTTGAGCAATTTTTAAATTTACTACCCTAGCGCTCTTGCAAATGGATATCACTTATGTGCGAGTGCATAAATGTTGATAAAGACGTGTCAGAGTTGCCCTTTTCTTGGAGAAAGAAGGCACACCCTCAATACATGAAGCCGTATCCAAATGCTTGTTGTTTGCCGCAAACACTGCAGGACGCAACTACATATACACCGTGCCCGGGACGTACCCGGAGGATTTTAACCATCGATTCTAGACCCTATTTGGATTATATAATGTGGTATAACATGTAGTCCAATAACGCATAATTTCCGAAAGACAATTCCATAGTCAATATAATTTGAACTCTGTCACCTTAACTTAAGGATTATTTACTAAGAAATTGATTAAATTAATTTATTTTATACGTTGATGATATTGCTACTTACAACATGAATCTTTCTTAGTAAATAATGCTGTAGGTTAACCTTTTGAACGCCATACGTCGAATACAAAATGTGCCACCCACACGCCAAACATATTTGCTATGCTATGCAAATTACACCTTATTGCTACCAAACAAAGTCTCTTTTAATCTTGAACTCTTGTCGGCTGTAGCCGACGTGGCATCAGTGGCACGACTTTTAGATGACGGCCAGAGCCGACTATGGCGTTGAAAAGGTTAAGGTGACAGAGTTCAAATTAAATTAACTATGGGATTGTTTTTTAAACATTAAAAATCCCGGTAATTATTCGTTATTGGACTACATGTTATACCACATTATATACTCCAAATAGGTTCTAGAATCGATGGTTAAAATCCTTCGGGTACGTCCCGGGCACGGTGTATGTTAGAGTGAGCACGATATATTTCCATCTCACTCCAACGTATGGTTGCGTCCTGCAGTGTTTGTGGCAAACACCAAGCATGTGGAGCCGGCATGAGGAATAGCAATCGCATAGCCTTAGTGCTGTCCATAATTCGACTAACTTGACCCGTCCATAATTGCCCGTCGAATTATGTATTCCTTTATAATTATTTTTTATTTATGGTTAACTTTTTACCCGCACTCTTGAACAGTATTTCACATGACGCCACTGTACTTCGGTCTAAATCTTCCTGTCAACTGTGTTGGTTTGGAAGAAGGCGCCATCGGCCTGCGTGGCCTGCCGATTGATCTGTCGGTGACGGTCGCGCGACACAATCTCCTCTAACACCTCTCCGTCTCCCTTTATTAACCTGGAAACAGGACACAACTGAGAGACAGCAATAATGATCCGTTTCACTGTTACACACGTGACACATGTCACATGTTACTATTGTCAGTATTTATTTAAGTTAGTGAGTTAGGAATGTGTGGCCTGCGCAAACCGGCGGACGGGACGGCAGAGGATTTTAATTTTATCATTGTATATTTTTTGCTATTTCAATTGAAATAAAGCATAAATTTCAATGCTTTGAGACCGACCTCGGAGCATCGCAGCGGATTTGACTCCGCGGCATTGAAGAGCAAGTTAAGGGATACCGCGGCGGTAGGCGCCGGCATTCGCCGGTGTCCACCAGTGTGCGCCGGGGTAGCGGGGCCTCGGGAAAAGAAGGCTGAGCGCAAACCGGCGGTCGGCGGGGGAGAGCATCGAAAAGGATTTTACGTCGCCAGCGCACACTGGTGAAGGAAATCCCCTTTGATACCGCAAGCGCTTGACAGCGTGCACTGCAATGCTGCGGCATCCCGCGGTATCCCGCAGCATGCCACCGGCCGGTCGGCTTTGATACCGTTTTACTAGCGAAGCGACCACGCAGTCAAATTTGCCTTCGCATACCGGCGCCTCCCGCCGCAGTATTCTTTACGCGCTTCTCAATCACATCTTGAAGCACGCCTAAACCTATGCCTTCCCGTCCGCCAGTTTGCGCTCGGCCGGAGCACAAATAGGGGCGCACTCTGCAGTCCCGGGCGCCGCCCCGGCGCTGGCGGACGCTCGCGATATCGTGAGGGATTTTCCCTCGTCAGTGTGGGCTGCGGTGGAGGAAATCCTCTTCGATGCTCTCCCCTGCCGTCCGCCGGTTTGCGCAGATCATTAATAAGAACAAAACCTCCATGACAAACTGACTGACAAAAAAGTGATCTTTAAGGGTTTTGTTTTTCCATTTAAAGTATGGGACCCTAAATAAAAAAACAAAAACCCGTCTTCAAAAAGCAAAAAATAACTTCTTTAAAATGGTAGGTAAATAGGTCAGTCCAACTGAAGTCGGCGTCAAACAATATTTTAACCAAAAGCAGACTTCAGTTGGACTGACCTATTTACCTACCATTTTAAAGAAGTTATTTTTTGCTTTTTGAAGGTTGGTTTTGTTTTTTTAAACTTTTTTTTATTTTATACTTTTTAGTGATCATAATTATGCTGTTATTCTCCCACTTCTCAATTAATAAGAAACAATAGAACATTTCAATCTCGCCGCAAGCAACGCCGTGGGAAAGTCATAGTCATAATATTTAAACCTAAATATGCTTCGTCATAGTCGCTCAACTATCTTAATCGAAATATCTTGTCGCCACCCTCGAAATATATACCGTTTAGGAGTTCCGGTGGCCATCTGTGGTCTTCAACATCAGTTCCACTTCACCAAATAGAGCTTTCCAAGACCAAGAAGACACGAGTTACAATGAAAAATACCAAAATCGCTATAGGTGTGCCTATGAATTTTGAAGAGTTCCGTCGATTCCTCATGGATTCCACCATCAGATCTTCATTTTGATAAGAATGGGACCAATCGGGAAGTACCAGCTTTCAAATAAAAAAAGAATCATCAAAATCGGTTCACCCAGTCGAAAGTTCTGAGGTAACAAAAATTTTTTTTAAAAAACAGGCGAATTGAGAACCTCCTACTTTTTTTGAAGTCGGTTAAAAAGCAGCATAGATTTTCATTTGCGCATTATTAACCAAACACTTTTAGCCGTATGTTTTCTCCACTTGTACAAAAGCGACTAAGAGCAATTTATTTTATTTGTTAGCTTAGTAGCTAGAGTGTCCCACTGCTGGGCAAAAGCCTCCCTCTCGGCCTTCCACGAATCCGTCTTGTGCAGCCTTCTGCCAGTCCCTTCTGAAAGCGTCAAGCGATCTCGCCATCTGTTCCTAGGTCTGCCACGACTAAGAGCTAAGATTTGTTTGAATCCTGAGTGCTAGTAGCATACCTTTTTATGTTAAAATATAATTGCATATAGGTACGTAATAAAGCTATTGTTATAGCACTTCAATAGTAGCTGACTGGACCAATCGCCCCCATCCCTGTTGTTAGTTAACTGTTGTTGTGTAAGTGAGCAATATAAGTGTAAGTGGACAGGAGGGATAGGATAACCTGTATCGGCCGGAGTCCTCGTCCAGCACGCGCCGCACCACGCTCTGCCGCTGCTCCCACTCCTCCTTGGTCATCGGCGCCATGGCTTTAGACTTCTCCATTAATTCTACCAACAAATAAACATGTTCAGTTAACACTTTGGGTGGCACCATGTCCTTTTGGTTATTTCACTATATGTAAGGCTATTAATTAGTTATTAAGTTATAATGTTACTAACAAAATATGGATCAGTTTTGAGGTCTGAAATAAATTATTTTTATTTATTTTATTTTTATTATTTTGCATAATTTCACTGAAGAATTTAGCAAATTCCCCTTCAGAACAACAAAAAATACATCACATTTGGCAAGCTCCTGTTGCTAAACAATAGCATAGCACTCGCACATGAATTTAGTCATCCTTATGTTAATCAAGGATAAACTGTAATTTAATATTACAGCTGTAGAGAGCAAGACCAGAACAAAATGCCTCTAGATGTGCATATTTGTGTAATGGCATCATCAGAAGAGATTTTTTTTTCCAGTGTGAATTTGCCACTCGAGGGATTATTCTTATGCCGGCACCACACTTCGCTATTCGCTATTAGTTATTCGGCTTATGCGCCTACATTCGCCGAATTCTGAAGGGTTTATGCGTCTATGTTTTCTTTATTCGCACGCATAACGCATAAGCGCGATAGCAAATATTTTTACAAATACGGCGCAGCCGCATAACGAATAGCGAATAGCGAAGCGTGGTGCCGGCATTACATTTATGAAGGTAAGTAATACAAAGACTGTCAATGTTTTTTTTACACAGAGCTTGATCTGAACTAGGTTCCGAGAATACTCCGTTACCCAGGTATACTTAAAGGAGAATTACAATCTAATTTTCATTATGTGTACTCACTCAATCACCGGCAGAATTAGGTTAAAAATATTGACAATCCTATCACAATGTAATTATAAGTAGTATTTAAACTTATTTGTAGTACATATTTAAACAATCAAAGAACTAAAATTATTTTAAAATTTAAAAAATTGGTTTAGTTAGCAAAACAATGCCGCGTTAAAACACCAACCAATTCGCAGCAACAAGATGTTATCTTATTATACAAAAACCATAAAATTACCTATAGGTATGTCAGCATTCCCGTCTAGTTTGCTATTTGACTTTTCTCGACTGCGGCTTTTATCCGATCTGTGCTTCCTCTTCAGCCTTTTCTTCTCTTCTTTTAATTTCTTTTTGAGAACTTTCTCAGTCCGCTTCTGTTCCTTCTTCAGTTTTTTCTTTAACTTACGAAGTTTCTTTTTCTCCCGGGAGGAGTCCGAACTGCTAGAAGAAGAGCTAGAGGAAGAAGTAGAACGCCGTCTTTTCTTTGACTTTTCTTTTCCCATTATTTTAATCAATAATTATTTTTCTGCGAAAATGTTAGCTCAAACCGGTGGCAGAAAAGCAGAAATTATTTTGACATTGACAGTTTAATCATTGCTGCGAATAATACGAATTAACGAATCGCTCACCGCCCTAAAACATACAATTTGGATCTTAATCTGAGCCAATTAACGCTTATTTTGCATTCAGTATTACGACAAATTTTAGTGCAGGAAATGAAAAAGGTAGAAATTGAACTTACACAGCAACATTTTATTTAGGGTTCCGCAGGCGCAGGCCTTTATTCTTATTCTTGATAATATTAAAATGTTTGCTGGGATTTATTTTTATTCCTATTCTTTATTTATTTTTAATTTTGTTCTTATTTGGATATTATTTTTAGTCTTCATTATATTATAATGTTTGATGGGATTGTTATCTCTGTTTCGACAAAGGGATTTTTACGAAATAGCATTAATACCATATTTGTTAGTAGTTTTTATATGTGGTTAACGATAGTATTTTTGTAGTTTATGGTCAGCAAAACGTGAATATTTTGTCTACTTTATATACTTAGTAGTTATATTTATTTATTTTAAAAATATTTTTTGCTTTTTCCCTTTCAAGTGAATACTTTTTACATCATCATCATCACATACTTTGGTTATTTACTTATAGATAAAAATCATTAGCTTAAAATGTGAAAACTGATTATTTTTATAAATCTTGTATTAAACGAACAGTTTACCTAATCATCGCGGCCCATAT
Source organism: Acleris literana (assembly GCA_946894065.1). Taxonomy (NCBI): domain Eukaryota; kingdom Metazoa; phylum Arthropoda; class Insecta; order Lepidoptera; family Tortricidae; genus Acleris; species Acleris literana. Next base: position 19,676,174 of record OX335669.1, read on the forward strand.
TGATGCCTGCGCCTGCCTTGCCATAAAAAACCACGAACCGTGCACCCGAGTTTTTGCTCCTACAAAATTGCTAGGCAACATAGATACCTGCGTTTTACTGATTGAGCGACATGTCACGAGAGACCGATGAATAATTGAGACGGTTTGCGCATGCGCGGCGGGCGCTCTCGAGTCGAGGGAAGGGAGGCCACAGCTCGACGGCACTCCTCCGAGGAACGTCTTGAAAATCATTAAAAAAATCTAAAGCGATTTATAAGTTGTTAGTGATGTTTTGAGAGTTAGTGGAGTGATAAGAATGCAGGCGGGGGGCGGGGATAGCACGACAACGCCGGAGCCGGCGAGCACCGAGAGCTCGGACTGCGAGCCAGGACCGGAGCCCGACCAAGACGAAGCACTCACCGAGGAGTGGGCCCGCGAGCTGCTCGCTGCTGAAGGCTTGAGTAAGATTCGCGAGGTAAATTTTTAAACTACTTACGTTCATTATTAATTTAGAAGGGGTAAATTAAAAACTCATGCGTTAATTAAAGCAAACACACCAGATGAAATAATCAAGTCTGCGTACGTAAATATTATTATTAGGTACTTCGGAATGTAAACATTCTTAAGTGGTATAGGCACCTATAGGAACTTGTGAATTCATGACACGGTCGCATGTGAGTGTATGAAATTGAATAATACCTACAATGAAAAACATTAGAAGTGTCTCCCGAGAAAGCTTTTGCACGATGCGGATTTTCAGTTATCTTAAGTCTTGGAAACTTTATTAAGTTAAAATTTAAGACAATGTGAGTTTTGGTAGCATTTAACAATAATTAGGATGGAGGTGCTGTCTTAATCACCTTAAAACCATACAACTTTGCCCGCTTTTTGCAATTATTACTCTGTTTTTTCACATTTATCATAACTTTTTGAATTACAAGTCTGTACTACTTACACCTTGGCATACTGTTCTTGGTGTTTGTTAAGAATCTACTGCAAAAATACGTTTATTTATTGGTGAAAATGCCTCTAGAAATAATGGTCCAAAATTATTATTTTTTACTACATTGCCCACTTTTGTTTAAACGCTAATAACTTTGGTATTGTCGACTTTATCATCAGGTACTTTAAGATCTATAATATACAATAACTATGACCTCATTGTATACAATTATAAGTCCTTTTTGACGTAGGATTCTCCAACTAACTTTAGTGGGCAAAGTTGTGAATCGATTTTGTGACTCCTTCATACAAAAATGAAAATGAATTAGGGTTGTAAATTTTTTGTTTTACGCTACTACGTCGAAACCTGTAGAAGGGTAATGTGTTTAAACCTGTATAAATGAAGAAAGTCTAATCTCAGTTTTTTATTAATTAAAAACAAAATCAAATTATCCCGGAGGTATCCAACAGATTAAAAAAATACTTTACTATACTGTTTTTTTTTGGTACAAAGTACTTCGCCATACAAGTTCTATTTTCAAGAAACAAATGAGCACCATGTAGTTATTTCTATGTGCTGTACTTTATAGCGAAAAAAAACAGATCATAATAATAATTATGAAATAAACAAAGAAAATTGGCAGAATGGCAGGGGAGTGACAACCCTAACGGTAATATTGTACTAGGCAAAGTTGCGAGCAGTACTCCCGGAATACGCATATGACATTGCCCACCGCCATAACTCAGAAATTAATAGAGATACAGTGTTGAGTCTTTGTCTGTAGCGATTACTTACTATATAAAGTTATAACAGCCTACATGCCTGTTACATGCCTGTTGGGACATCGCAGGTGAATTTACCAGACAAGTTTTTTCGTTATTTTTGGCCAACCAAAATACACTACCGTCTTCGAAGCCGACTGACGAGTGACTAAAGTATGGTAGGGACACAAAATAGATAGGTACAGAAGTCAATTATGGAGCAAAAAAAAAAAGAGTTATTATAACTGTTAAGTGGATGGTGGTTTAAATTCAACATATTTTTTTTTAAGCTACCAATGTTTTCAGTGAGGTAAGTAGGTATCTGCTTGTAGGTATTTCGATTACTACGAACAGTTAGGTAGGTAGTCCCCTGCCCCCGAAGAATATATCTAAGATCGATTTATATAATAGTTTCCTATTTTGAATAAGTATAAACGAAGTACTTAACTAAATTATTGTAAGGTATATTCACGCCACCTTACGTAAGTTGAAAACATGTTTTTTTGTTTGTGTAGATATTGTGTTGTTTTTAGTGACATTTGATAGGTTTAGGTCTAAAACGGATAGGGCAATGGAAATTGTGTAACTAGGGTAATCCTTTAGAAGTTATTAGGGATTTTCGATAGTGAAATTTGACAAACGTAAATTTTTGTATGTTTCTGCTCTGTAAACTTTTTGTATTGTAATAGTAGGTAGGTTTATTGTTTTGTTACAACTAGATACAAGTGCCACTACGACGATAGTGTTTTGTGCATAAGCCATAGTTGACAACCCTAGAGCGACCGCCGAGCGTAGGTATGAAAAGTGAAGTACATACATGTGATTTACTTCTGGTGTTAGGGAGTCAGCCGTTACTCGGTGTTGCCAGCAATACGTTTAACTTTCTACCACAGATTGAAAATAAGGTGTGCGTTTGATATTTTTTGTTTTATTTCGGTTATATTCAAAAGTGACGGCTTGGGAAAAGTTATGTTCAAAGGGCAAAGTTGTATGGTTTTACGGTACCTACTCCAGTTCGGAGTTAATCAACTTTGAAACGAAACGTTTTATTTTAATCACCTCATGTATCGGGAGACAGGTACTTGAGCAACCATAAGTAAAGTCTGCATTTGGTGAACTCTGAACTACGTTTAGTTACTTGAAATTTTGTGTTTAATGATAATGAATAAATACCCAACTATAGTTAGTATGAATTAAAAATATCACTTGGGTAGTTTTCTTGGGTGTTCCATGCATCATCTACATGTCACTCATTTAAAAACAGGGTGGTGATTCTCTCAACAAGCAAAGGTGATCGTTCTCTCGAGTGAAGGTCCATGCGGTGAGTTTAAGTAGTTCCGACAGAGCGAACAAAACACATTTTAGCGCGTGTATTCAATTTGGCAGCATGACTTCTCGAACGTATAAGGCTCCCTAATTGACAATGCACGCGCTAAAATGTGTTTTGTTCGGTCGGACGGGACTGCTTAAACTCGCCGCTTGGACCTTCACTCGAGCGAACGATCACCTTTGCTTGTTGAGATAATCACCACCCAGTACTTATGTAAGTTACCCTTCCACTCGGATAAAACCGTAGGGGCCCCTAGGTATTGCAAGTCTTAAGCGGGCCTCTCTGCCTTTAGAACAGGGTTCTTAACCGGTGGTCCGCGGACCACTAGTGGCCCTTGTAAGCATCTCTAGTGGTCCGCGAGCCATGCCAATAAATAAGTGACAAGATTCAGTCTAAAATAACCCTTTATTTACTTACATTTTACTGAATATTACCTCCAAATCAATAAACCAACTGGGCGGTCGACGGCATACTTAACGGAAATTTTGTCAAATGGTCCCCCAGAAGTAAAAGGTTAAGGGCCGAGTTCACCAACAATTAAATGGACGATTAAGTCTTAATCAGCTGTTAATCAATACATCTGACACCATGTAATCCGTTAAACCGCTAATCGTACGTTTAATTGTTGGTGAACTCGGCCCTAATGGGTGTCAAATGTATTGATTAACAGCTGTTTAAGACTTAACCGGCTGTTCAATTGGTTGGTGAACTCGGCCCTTAGAACCACTGCTTTAGAAGTACCTAGTTCCCTAGTTTCTTACCTACTCGTTGAGTATCATAAAAGGAAATAAATGATATCAGAGGCCTATCTCACACAACTTGACCTCGTCCTTAATTATAAGCCCTGGTTGTTCCTAGTATTCGTACTATACATCGATAAATATACTAATATAAATGGAAAAATAAGTTATCCAAGACTTAGGAACAAATATTTATTCGATCTCTTCATCCAAATATTTGCGCATACCGACAGGCGATCGAACCCGATGCCGTAGCTTCATGGCACCCTACCTACGGCTACCCTATATAAGCGTCGCTGGACACAAAGGGCTCATTGTATATGTAGATAATACGATACTTATTCCGCAGGTTCGAGTGGATTCCCGCGCCGGCATCTCCGGAGCCCTGTCCCGCGTCCTGGCCGTCACGATCCGCTACGAGAGCGACGGGGAGTGCCACGCCCTCCCGATCGTCGTGAAGCTGCCCCCTCGCGACCCCTTCGGCCGGCTCTTCGTGGCCGAAGCCCAGTTTGACACGAGAGAGATCCTGTTCTATACGGAACTGGCCCCCGCCCTGAACAAGCTGGCAGACGAGGCCCTGGGACCGGGCATGGGTCTGCCGATCCCTAAATGTATGAAGGCTAGGTTACCAGGTTAGTGTTTCAGGATTTTTGATGGAGAATCTATGACTCTAGAATAGGAATCTATCTATGACTCTAGACTTTTGGAGGAACTGTTTTCTTCTAATATTTCAGCCAACTCCTTCGGGAGTCACTTATGGACACCGACATCGATTTCTCTGGGATAGTTAATGGTGACGATACTGACGATTAAGGGTTAGGGAAGTGCTAGGGCTATTATTATTATTATTCAGGGAGTGGCTATTCAAGGCTCTAAGCCTAGTATCACTGCGACCAGGATTGATCTATTGTGATCGCCACAGCCTACAGTTCTCCGCTGAGTCCTGTTATTGCGAAGAATTTCAGGACTTTATTCGCGCCGAGATACTTGATCTCCTCTGGGCACATTAGATGCTTTCCCAGTGAGGAGCTACGCTACGATGTCGCATTAAGGCCGGGCTTACGGTGAGAAGGTGCATAGGCGTTTCCTCCTCCTGCTGGCATAGTCTGCACAACCTATTGTGTCACATTTCCCAATCGTCTGCATGTGCTTGTTCAGGCAACAGTGCCCTGTGAGCGCCCTGACCAGAATGCGGATATTGTTCCTAATTAGCGCTAAGGCCTCCGTCGATGCCTTTTTGCTAAATGCTCTTATGAGAGCCTTGGAATGGTTTAATCCTGGAGTTGTCCTCCAGAGTTTAATGGCTGCATAATAGCAATATGTCCAGAAGGTAAGTTTTGTTAGGCTTTTGGGGATGCCGCAGAATGGTTCCGGACCAAACTGTGTACCCTTAGCTCCTACCCGTGCGAGTTCGTCAGCTTTCTCGTTGCCCACGATGCCCGCATGCCCTGGGACCCAACGTAAAATTACCCTGTTTTTTGCACCCAGAGTGTTTAAAAGTGTCCTGCAGTTCTCGACCAGCCTTGAGTTCATGACGTCAGAGATTAGGGCCAAGAGAGCCGCCTGACTATCCGAGTGGATATAGATGGTACTGTTGAGGTAGTTGCTTTGCAGATTGGTTGCCGCACATTCAAATTATGGCGTACACCTCCGCCTGGAATATAGACGAGTACTTGCCTAAATTCAGACTTAACGCCTTTTTAGGCGCCTCTCCATATATTCCGCAGCCTACCTCAGAACCGGATTTGGAGCCATGAGTAACCACTGAATAACCACTTTAGGCTACCTGGTTTCCATGTTAAGCGACTGTGTGACCAGTAATCCCTAGACGGGAATTCCACAGAAAACAGTTTCTGCGGACAGTGTTTAGGGGACATGGTGTCTGATAACATCCCCATCACAGGAATATCGCTTACAGAGTTCTTGAGGATCTCATATTTTGGGATAGCCAGTGGCCTCTCTTCAAGCTCGAGATTCTATGCATGCTTTCCTTCGCCTCATTTTCCAAGTACAGGTGAAGGGGCGGCAGGTTTAGCAATGCTTCTAGAGCTAGTGTCGGAGAGGTTGACATGGCTCCAGTAACGATGATACAGGCAGTCCGTTGGAGGCTGCCAAGTTTTGATATTACAGTTTTTTGTGCCGCTTTTCTACACCATACCACTGCGCACTGAGGCGTAAGACACCATAGGCCCCACTATGGATGTGTAGAGCCAGAGTGCAATTTTGGGTTTTAGTCCCCATCTGCTTCCTGCTAGCCGGCAACAGATTGCCAGAGCTGATTTAGCCTTCTGTAAGGTTCCGTTCATGTGCAGATTCCATGTAAGTTTCTGGTCTAGTATGACTCCCAGATATTTGGCCTCTGAGGAGAACGGTATTGTTTTCCCATTCATGATTGGCGGTCTAAGTCCCACTAGCTTCCGCTTATTAGTGAATGGGACGATAATGGTTTTACCCGCATTTATGGATAGTTCATTATCTTTACACCACGAGTTTATTGTGTTTAGAGCCCTTTGCATTAGGTACGATAGAGTACTTTGGCAGCTGCCACACACCGTAACTACAAGGTCATCAGCGTACCCCTGTGTGTCAATGCGAAGCTCTGCCATCCTATGCAGGAGCCCATCCACAGCAAGAGTCCAGAGCAAAGGAGATAATACACCTCCCTGCGGGCAGCCTTTTACTGTGGTCACCTCTAGAGTAGTGCTGAGTAGTTCTAGCTTGACCACTCTACTTACTACAGCGCTAGGGCTAGGTGACAGCATGTACTATAGATGGAACGGATGATTCTGTTCTTTATAGCATAATACAAATAAATAAATACCAGGGACAATCTCACACAGTTTGACGTACTCCCAAACTAAGCTCTAGGCTTGTACTATGGGTACGAGGCAACGATAAACATATTTATATATTTAGAGAAATAAATACGTGTATACCTACATAGCAAACAAGACTCAGAAACAAGTACCGGTGCTCATCACACAAATATTTGCCCTGACCGAAATCGAACACGAGACCGCTAGCTTCGTAGCCAGGGTGACTACAAACCAGGCTAACTGCGTCGTCATGTAATAAGGTTGTCGCATTTTGATTTTTCGTGTACTAAATGGAACACTTTTTTCTGTCAGTTCGTGTCATCCTGGAATATCGAGCGTTGCTCTGATTGATGACAACTTGTCATATCGCTTTTCGCCCCCGTAAACTCCTGCATTGCAAATTTCATCGAAATCGTTAGAGCCATTTTCGAGAACGTTAGGTGACTGAAGAACCAAACCAAATTCAAATTTTATCAAATTCATGATGAAAACACAGCGAAAAGAAAAAACCAATAGATATAAAATATTATAAGTAAAGTTGCAATATACCTACACTATGTATATGTATGGCTGCAAAGATAACGACAGTAACAGTACCGGACTGTGGCAACAAAACAAACAGCATCGCTGTATTTTGAATGCAATTAAGTGAATTCCTCGCAGACGTCTCGAGACGCAGTATTTTCGTCATTGCTACAAGGTTAGGTCCAACTTCAAGGCTCATCATGGCGCGATAGCGCGCATGCTTTTCGTGATACATTGCGTCGCTGCAATAGCTCTCGGCTCAAAAATGTTAAAACAACCCGTCAATGGATGGCTACAAGCGTGCGGGCTGTCGACCATGATACTGAGCCTTCAAAAGCGAATATTGCGCCTTTTGGTATAATACGTTACTATTCTGGGGTACACATCTCAGTTACAATGAGGAATTTTGAATTTATGGAGATTATAAGATTGATGACAAATATAAAGACTGTAGATTTGTATCATCCTTTTATATTTTAGCTTTTACGCTGTTTCTAATAGAAAATAGAAATATAATTGATCATGCAGAGCTAGGTGTAACTAGACCCCGTTATCTTGTCGCACTGACGTCGTTTTTTTGTAGGGATTGAATGTTTATTTTATCCACTATCTAAATGTCGATGGTATTGTCCTTAAAGTTATGTCATGTCACTGACAATGAGTTAAAGACAATAACTAGGTACTAAAGTTGTGATAAAAAGTAATGGGAATAAAAGTCGCGTGTGTTCGTTAGTTAAAACTGCTTATCTTAGTTTTTCCACAATCATTACATAAGGTTATTGCATCTACGAGATACGATACTAATGAGGATATCTACTTATTTTTAATCAAGAAGTTTTAATACCTACGCAATATTGAAATTGAGCAGAGATTTAAAAGGCAAAAATTAAATCGCTTTGTTGAATAATATAAACTACAAACATCGATATAGAGATGGTCGATAAAAAAAACATTCAATCCCTACAAAATAGCGATGTCACTGCGACAAGATAACGGGGTCTAGGTGTAATAAACCACTAATTAGTCATTTAAAGTAATTTAACGTTGACTCTTAATGAACAGAACGACAGGCGGCGCCACTTGACACTTCACCCGGCCATAGTATATTCTCTATACTGTGACCCGGCTCCCGTGTCGGCCCACTTTCCTATGACCTATTTTCAGCTTTGGTTCTTTTAGGCTAGCTAAGTCCTGTTGTTTTGTTCTTTCTCCGCTGCATACCTATTGTCAGACGCTGAGTGTGACTATAATCACTATGGTATAGTCATGGAATTAGTAAGTACTTCCGTACATCTGGAAGGTGCACTACACCGATAACGCGAGCCGAAAGAAACTTACTAAAACTTAGTGCGTCCCTTTCTAGTAAAGGTGACCATATTTTAATTGGTTCCCCTTGTTTAAGCATAATCATAAACTATCCGAAAGTATGATTTAATAGTTCCCAACTTGATAACGAGGTATAAAATTACAATCCAGCATGCAGTCTTGAAGTAACATGCATGATATTAATGATTCTTTGAACAAAAATTATTACAATATTCTGTCTATTTCATCATTTTCAAGGAACCCCAACGTCATCAGCAAAACACGTAAATTTGTAAAAAATATTTGGACACCCTAAATATTTATTTAGAACTCCCAAAATTCATTTCTCATTAGCCTTTGAAGATGTCTAAAGATACCTCACGACTTTTAATTTTAGTCATTAATTTTCAAGTATCAAAAAAGTATTACAAAGTTCGCGCACACAACTGTCAATTACGTTTTATAGTTTCATACAACATAAATAATATACCTAAGTAACGGTATTTTATCATTTTCTCCCTTTTTTATGTAAAAATTAGGCATTGTCCGGCACGGCGGGCATGTAATAATATCCCGCATATTTCGCAATGTCCTGTGTGACGGACATAGTTTTTCTCAAAATCTAAAAAAACTAGTTTTTTTTTAATATTTTTTCTGTCCTCCTGAAGCTTTTATTAACCAACATATTTAATGAGTAATTTTACGGTATTACCTTAAATTACCTTAGGAAAAATAGATGGAACTACTCCAGTGGCCCGTTTCACGAAGTTACAAGTTACAAATTACAAGCGGAACTCTCTTTCTAGCAAAAGGAGTTAGAAAGAGAATTCCGCTTGTAATTTGTAACTTGTAGCTTCGTGAAACGGGCCTCAGATATCTTTTTTTTTTCTAGCTTCCGTCAGATAATCTTCAGGTTTGAAATGTAAACTACATACAACAGAGTTGTTAGTTACTTTCCCAGGAATCGCTTCAATCCATTTCTTTTTTACTTCAACATTCGCAGGAAGTCTGAAATCAAATCGTTTTTGTTAGGTAATTTCGCTACGCTAGCAATAATGATATTAATGATTGCTCATGGTCACCCTACTAACAGAAATCTCACAAACTTGCCTGTGAAAGGATATCCCACAATCTGGATATGATTCTTTATTGCAGCCACTCACAGCACAACTAGTATTTACCATTGTTTTTAAGAAAATCACATATTAACACATAAAAGCCGAAATAGGTCTCATTGCAACAGTGAGAGATTATTAAAGTGACCGCCAATCGCCATTTTGTTTTATTAGCGTTGCTAGTTTTATTTTATAAACTCCTACCATTACCATGATGAGCAATGATTGAAGCGGGTTAACTTTAATATTAATTTAATATGTAATACTTTAATGCATTCCTTGTGCCTAATTTAAATATATACTGTGATAATCCTCACAATTTTAAAAATCAACATGTTCTACCTAGTTTACATTTCGTACTAAGAAAATCTTAACTTTTTAACATGGCAATTGTGTAAGAGGAACAAACAAAGACAAAGTAAGTCTCATTAGGCTCGTGCACTTGATTACCACAAAGTCAGCCTTCTGTCTTCAGATATTCAATTTTACTTGTCGCGATTTTGGAAGTAAGCATTCCAGATGTACTTACTAATTCCATGGGTATAGTACCGTCAAGCCACGTTAGAATCATGTCACAATGACAGTGTCAGGTCACGAGAAAGAAATTACGTCAAAATTAACAATTGGTATATATACAATGGATTATTTAGAGATGCTCTGTGGACGGGTTGGTTGCTACTCGTGCCGATAATCTTATAGGTTTTTTCTGCGATATTTTAGTTGAAATTCTAATAAGCAGTGGTTTAAATAGTGATTATTGGTGCTTTTTATCTTGTTAAGTGTGTTTTGTGTGTGTTTGGGTAAGTACGATGGATGATACCGAGCCCCCTGATAAGGGCGGGCTTTCCTCATCTGCTTCTTTTGAGGTTGATGGTTTTGTCACCCAAAATGACCCCGCGTCGAATTCACGAAAACGACCTAAAATTAGTCCTACCGATGTGTTGAATGATGAATGTACTCGTATAGAAAATGCAAGCAAACGCGATTCTAGAACGCCAGCCTCTGCTTCTATTTAGCATACTTACACTGTGCCCGAGTTCGCTCCGGGCTCTAAGTTAAAATATGGCTCTGGAGATAAAGTCCCTTTTATCATTCATGTCTCAAAGACAGTTGAAGATCCTTCTTCTGGTTTTTCCATTAGGGTGCTGAAGTTTGCTCAACTCATGCATAAGCTTGCAATTTGTGGAATCACAAAAGGAGGCATTAAGCCTAGTGGACGTAATCGAGTGTCTGTGGAGTTTGTCGACGCAGTTTGTGCCAATTCATTTTTGGAGAACCCAGTGCTTTTACAACATGGTCTTTCGGCTTCTGTCCCGACTTTTAATGTTACCAGAATGGGCTTAATTATGAACATTCCTGTTGATTGGACTATGGAGGAATTAGAGGAGTCTGTGGAATGCTCTAGGTCTGATTGTAGAGTAATTAAGGCCCGTCGCCTTAATAGGAAATCTTTATCTGAAGTCAAAGTGTCCTGGATACCAACCCAGACCGTTGCTCTTACCTTCCTGAGTCAGTCTCTTCCAGTAAAGGTATTCTGCTTCTACACTTCTATCCCAGTAGAAACTTACCAACTTCCTTCGATACAATGCAACAAGTGCTGCCGCTTTGGTCACATCAAGGTCTCCTGCCGTTCAAAGCCTCGTTGTTTTAAATGTGCTCAACCTCATGAAGGTGATAGGTACATGCTCTGTCCCTGAGAATGAGGCTTCTTGTCTTTTTTGTTCAGGGCCTCACTATGCTACCTATTCATCCTGCCCGGAACATACTAGACAAAAGTCTATTAAGCAAGTGATGTCTGAAGAAAGCATCTCATACTCAGAAGCTTCCCTGCGTTTTCGCCCAGTTCGATTCTCTTTTGCCGATTCTACTCGTCTTTCCCAAGCTTCTACCCATCTTCAAACTTCCCAAAATGTTTCCCCCTCTCCCCCAATGGCGAGTTCATCAACTTCCCAGTCTTACAGAAAAACCGTATTCAAACCTCAACGGATAGCGCCTGCTCTTAGTCCAGGCTATGACCGAGGGGCTCATAATAATATTACTCAGTCTCCTCAATCTTCCCAAGAAAATGGCTGTGCCCTCGGAAACTCTGAATCTGTTATAACCCCAAATGACAACCTAATTAAGCTGCTTATCAGCACTCTTGTTAATCTTATCTCCAAGTTTTCAGATACATTACCGAACAACGTCGCAGAAATGCTGAACCAATTGACTGCCGTCATCACTTCCGTTAATGGCCAGTACAGTCATTCAATGGAACTGTAGAAGCATAAGACATAAAAAACATGAGTTCTCATATCTTGTAAATAAATTCAAACCCTCCTTACTAGCCATCTCGGAGACATGGCTTAGGCCGGGTAGTCTGTTTAGATTCCCCGGCTATTCATGTCTCCGGGATGACTGTGATGATGGATGGGGTGGATGTGCCCTCCTTATCAATCGTTCCGTCCCTTATTCTCAAATCCCTCTCCCCCCTCATTCATCTGGTATGAATGTTGTGGCTGTTAAATCATTAGGTTCAATTTTTGTTTCATTGTATATTCATCCTAACCCTTCTCTTATCTCTGAACTAGACTCTATTCTCTCTTCCCTCTCTGGCCCTTTAGTTGTAATGGGCGACTTTAATTGCCATCACACTATGTGGGGTTCAAGTTCTTGTGACTCTAATGCTACTCTTCTCCTTGACATCTTTGATAGCTGTAATTTGGTATTGTTGAATGATGGCACTCCCACAAGGAGATCTTCCCCCTCCCAGAATCCTAGGTCTGTAGATTTAACTTTGTCCTTTGTCTTTGTTTTTTGTTTTTAGAGCTTTATTCAAATTTTATATCAATTCTTATTTCCGCTGCTGATTTATTTATTCCCCTTAAAAATTCCTCATCAAACAAAATTCCCTCCCCCCCTTGGTGGGATGCTGAGTGCACAGCTGCTATTAAGGTCCGTAACTGTGCTGAAGATTTATTTCTTAGTAATTTGTCGAGTATGGAAAATTACCTAGCTTTTCAAAAATCTGGCGCTCAATGCAAAAGGGTTCTGTGGTCTAAGAAGCGATCTGGCTGGACTCGCTTTTGTGAAAGTCTATCTCCCCGCTCTCCTTCCTCCTTGGTGTGGAAAAACATTAAAAAATTCCGTAGGGCCTTGTCCGACTGTAACCCTTCTTCTAATGACCCTGCTGCGTGGCTGGATTCTGTCTTCTCCTTTTGTCCCATCTGAGGATTGTCTCCCTTCTTCCTCCCCTCCTCTGTCTTCAGACCGAATGGATGAGCCATTCTCTCTTTAGGAATTATCTTCAGTCCTAGATCATCTTCGCGACTCAGCCCCTGGAATTGATGGAATTCCTTATTCTTTTGTTATAAAGTGACTAAAGTCTACTAGATTATTTTTTCTTAGTCTACTTAATTTAATTTTTGACTCTGGTTCCATACCCGATTCTTGGAAATAACAAATCATTATTCCCATTTTAAAGCCCCATAAAGATCCTTCTGCTTCATCATCATATAGACCGATAGCCCTGTCATCGGTTATGTTAAAGATCTTAGAACATCTTATTAAAAATAGACTTGAGTGGATATTGGAAAGCCGTGGTATCCTAGCTGACTCCCAATTTGTCTTTCGAAGAGGCAGAGCTACCATGGACAGCTTGAGTGTTTTAACCTCTGATATTAGGCTAGCATTTTCTAGAGGTCAGCCTCTTGTAGGCGTATTTCTTGACATCACCTCCGCGTATGACATCGTCCAACTTCCGTTACTCAGGCAGATAATGCTCCAGCTGAGTCTCCCGGTTAAGATGGTTAATGTCATTTTTTATGGAGCGATCTTTTTGTGTTCGATTTCAGGGTCAATTGTGGCCTCCGAGAACAATATGGAAGGGTCTCCCGCAGGGATCTGTTTTAAGTCCCATTTTGTATAGCTTATATACTGCTGACCTCAACAAGTCCGTTGAGTGCTTTTGTGAGGTCCTTCAGTACGCGGACGACATCGCGTTGTATTATGCGTCAGATTCTATTTTGGATTGCTCATCCCGTTTAAACTCTGCTCTGAGATACCTTAATGAGTGGCTCTCAGACCACGGTTTAAGTCTCTCTCCAGCCAAAAGTTCAGTGTTAGTGTTTTCTAGAAAGAGGTTGGCTCCGGACGTCGATATTGTTATTAATGAGGAATCCATCCCTGTGGATTCCAATGTTAAGTTTCTTGGTTTGATTCTGGACTCTCGTATGACAGGTATCGTATGTCGTAAGAAAAATGTTAATATCTTGAGGGCTCTATCGGGCTCTTGGTGGGGTGCCCACCCCTATTCTCAAAAGCTTTTATATAACGCTATTATACGGAGTCACTTTGACTATGGTTGTTTCTTGCTGGAACCATGCAATAAATTGGCTTTATGTTATTTGGACAAGATTCCAGCGAGATGTTTACGCATCATAACAGGTGCTATGAAATCTTCCCCTATTAATGCCTTACAGGTAGAATGCCTAGAGCCGCCCCTTTCTCTTCGAAGGCAGTTTCTATGTGATCGTTTTTTTTTTCAGGTCTGCTCAAGTCTCCAATCATCCATTACTATCTCGTTTAAATTCCTTATCCCAATTAGTATCTTCTGGTAAATATTTTGCTCACAAAAAGCCTCCTTGTTTAATAAAAAGTTTTCAAAAACTTTCATCTGGCCCCCTCTGTCTCAATTAACAGTTAATCCAGTTTTTACAATAAATTTTGACGCACTTATCTTCCAACCCCAAATAATGTATTCTCTTGGTATTCATAAAGACTCATCCAACGCTAATGTTCTCTTTAATAAGGCTTTGACTGAGAAATGGGAAGGTTGGTTGACAGTATTCACCGATGCCTCCAAACTGTCTAAGGATGGATTTGTGGGCTGTGCTGTCTGGATCCCCTTCTTTAAAATTTTGTTAAGTTTCCAGTGTCCTCCTCAAACTTCTGTTTTTACAGGTGAAGCTATAGCTATTTATGAAGCTGTATCTTATGCTGAATCTCACAAATTAAATAAGGTTCTAATTCTCTCGGACTCACTTAGCTGTTTACAGGACATCTCGAAATTTCCTCTTCGTTCCAGGGACAACTTAGAAATTATTCTTAAAACCAGAGAAGCCCTCTATAGATGTAATTCCCTTGGCTTCAATATCACTTTGGGTTGGATTCCCGGCCACTCAGGTATTGTAGGTAATGAACAGGCAGATGCCAGTGCCAAACAAGCAATTGAAATTGGTTGTCCTATATATTCTGAAAGTTATAGTCAGGACCTACTCTCTTCTGCTAAATGCAATTTAGTTGATCGCTGGGGCGATACGAGTACATGGAATGCTTCTAGGCTCTGTAAAGGTAAACACTACGGTGACATTCAGTCAAACCTGCCCGTGAAGCCTTGGTTTTTTAAATTCCGCAATGCTGGCAAACGTGCCATCTCCACGATCATTCGATTACGTCTTGGCCACATTTGTTCTCCTTTATTCCTGGCAAAAATCCGCGTTCGTGATCACTCCTTGTGTGAGTGCGGCTTAGAGGAAGGTTTTCCAGACCATATTTTCTTTAATTGCCCTACCAATCCTGTTTCACTCTATGATTTACTTCCTGACTAGGGAATGCAAATAACCGGTTATAACCGGTTTTAACCGGTTATTTTCATACAAAATCGGTTAATAACCGGTTAAATTGCATTCCCTATTCCTGACTTTATTCCCCGTCCCGCTAATATGAATTTTCTCCTCCTATGTTACCTCTCCTTTTGTCTATCGACTCACCAATTACAGACTTTAACATTAAATTGCAAAACTTGTTGCCCACTGCTTTGTCCACTTTATACCCGCTTCAATGTGCTTGCTCTCCTATCATAACACTTATTTAAGTCCTTTTTGTAGTTATAATACTACCCTCATGCTGTCTTGTTTGTTTTAGGTTTTCAACTGAGCGCTTCATTTTTAGTCTGTACGGGGAATAATTTACCGATCACCTGTAGCCTCAAACCCTGACACTGGCAAAGTTGTCCATATGGACAGCAGGTATTCCGAGAAAAATTTAATTGAATTGAATTGAATGTATACAATGGCTCAACAAAGTTTTTGGCTATTAAGTCATCGTTAAGTACCTAAAGAACCATTCATTACCTTACATTTTAGAACCTTGCCACTTTAACGTGAAATAAGTTAACTGACGTAACAGCTAGGTACCTACACAAATATGCCTTACATACAATAATGCCCGTTTTCAGGAGTGTTTAAGGGACTTCCTTTTTAAGGGTCCGTAACAAATACTTAAAAACAGAACCGTTATAAGATGCCTTTGTTGTCCGTCTGTCCATCTGTCTGTCAAGGCCCATTTTCTCTCTATAACTACTTAAGTTATCGGGCGGAGGAATATTTGTAGTATTTTTGGTTCTGCCAGAATACTAGCGGTGCAGTTTCAGCAGCATTAGGGTCAATTCACATCAAGACGCGGCGCGACGCGACGCTGCGCGCACATGCGACTCAAAATATACTTTATTTACTACACGAAAAGATACACATTTCAGTGTGAGAATTCAACGCTGCGTGGTGCAACGTTTTCTGAATTCTCACAATGAAATGTGTACCTTTTCGTGTAGGAAATAACGTAGGTATATTATGAGTAGCGCGCAGCGTCGCGATGCGTCGCGTCTCGGTGTGAATTGACCCTTATGCTGAGTTAGTGCCTTTTCATCACACGCAACACATATTTTCCTATAATCTCAATATTAACTTTGTTTTTCATGTTTTGCTTATTTCGCACGTTGATTTGTTTTTCCTTTACATTTATTTTAAGAGCCTTGTGTTTTGGATGAATACGGTTTTAAATGTTTTAATCTATCTATCTATCGATCTATTTAGTGGTCCGAGTTGAAACTAAGTATTCATTTTCGCAATGTTTTAAGCGAAAAACATAAGATTACCCGAAAAAAAAATGTTTTGCTTTTTCTCTTTATTTTAGTTTCAAAATTGATTGAGCCGTCCTTCATGAACTTGGCGACGGTTGCCCCTTAAGGTAAGTGTACGGAATTACGGAGTGTTAAGGCATTTTTGACTTTGTAACCTATTACCAGAAAAACCTGAAATCTTAACTAATTGAAATTGGTTTACTAGTTAAGACTGGCTTTCAGAGTATAGAATGTTACATAAAAACTATATATTAAACTGTGTTTTGTATAATTAATAGTCATTTTTATGAACCTCTTAAATGTCCGTTATTACGGATTAAAAATAGTCTCTGTCTGTTATTCTGTAAATGCGTGTATGTAAATCCGGTAAATTTAGTAAATGCCTCTTTCCTGCAAAATTAATGAAAAAGACAATATTAATTAAATATGACGTGATCAGAAATAAAATAAAATAATATATTTGACAGAAAAGAAGACAGATTTTTGTTATAAGAGGAGACGGGGGTGAGGAGATCCCGTCCAGACAATTTCAGTTATTCTCCTTGTCCCCCACGGGGAACAATTTTAGCCAATGTCCATAAAACATTTTTTTTTATTGTTACCTATAGAAGATTAACCATCATTACATTACTCTTATTACAAATAAAATAAAATTAAAATGCGTATATTATACAACAATATATTTATTTATTATTTATTTATTTATTTAAGAACACATACAGTCGTACGTTAAATATGTATACAGGTAATCAAGTAACACTATAAAGACCTAGAGGTTCATAAAAAGTACAGAAATAGGTACTAATGTTTATATAAAACTAATGTTAGGTACGGAAATTAAAAATGAACAATACTACTATTTGGTACAACAATTGCACAAAAACTGCTATAGTAAAGTCATTGCACGAATTATACAGGAAGAAGATAAAAGAGGGTTCAGAGTTAATTATCTATAAAATGTTGCTTGACATTTTTTTTCAGGGTACTAAGTGAACTAATAAATGGGTCAATATCATATAAATGCTCATTAAATAAACGAGGAACTCGTCTGAAGAAAGTGTGTTTGGTGTAGTTAGTACGAGCAAAACTGACATGAAATAATTTACGAGGACGTAAGGAGGGACGTGGAATATTAAAAGTTATGCTTTGTAAGAGATCTGGACACCTAATTTCATTTTTTAAGATTTTGAAAAAGAAAATCGTATCTAGATAAAGACGTCTGTTCCTGAGTGAAAGAAAGTTAAAGTATTTCGAAGAATCTTTTGAATTATTAAAAATTTTCTCAGCCTACCTTCTTAATTTCTATCATTGGTGAGTAATAATAATAGCATGAGAAGTACGTCTTTTTCACATCCTGAAATTACTTAAATTCTATAGTAATGTATTCATAGTAGTAGATGTACCATTAAGTTCATTAAGTATATTAAAACATTGGACTGTAGCAATATGATTCAGCTAACTATGTAACATGTGGAGTGGAAGTCTTGTGGTTACTTTTTAAGAATTACGCAAAATGGATTACTTTAGACACCTTTTTTCATGACAATGGTCCACAAAATCATAATACGTAATTTGATTATATGAAAGTATGGCAAACATCACGCTCGTAACGGCAAAGTTTTTTTGACTTTCTTATGTGAATTCCCGGCAAAACACATAAACAAATTCCCTTTACTTTCTTCAATTACGTAATTTTAACGCTTTACGGGACAAGGTTGGTTTTTGATGTATGTAATTGCGGCAATCAGTAAATCGACCATAATTTCCTAAATACTAACTGAATTTTCATGAAAATTAATATAGTCTGTTTGTTATGAAATTCTACACAGTTATTGAAACAATTTATAATGAAAAAGCTTACCCATTACTTGCGAAATCTTTAATAAAATCCGTTCCTACACTTACGCACACGCGTTTACTTCCTATAGTTTCGGCGGGTTTGACGCGGACTGACCAAAACAGAATCCGTAACAACATACTATATGTTCACAGTTCGTTGACCTCTTGTTTATTTGGGGCAATATTGTCCATACTTTATATGTATATATATATTTTTTGGAAATAGTTGATACTTTTCTTATTTTTGGACCTTAACCGATAAATGCCGGAATTCCGTACGTTTACGGAATTCCGTACAGTTACCTTAAGCCCCCTACGCATTATGCTTCCGTGCCATCCCTCCGGGCACGATGCACGACGCAAAACGATAGTGCGTAGGCTCGCTGGACGTCAATAATCACGGTAATAATAATAATAATTGACGTCCAGCGAGCCTACGCACTATCGTTTTGCATCGTGCATCGTGCCCGGAGGGATGGCACGGAAGGATAATGCCCCAAGTAGCAAAAAGTCGTAAAAGCAAAGCTTTTTACAGCTTATGATCGAGAAATAGTCGTAAAAAGGAGTTAAAGATGCCAAACCGTCGTATAAAAGAACTATACTCAACTCTTTAGCAGTTTCGCATTTTGGGCGTAAAACTATGTCGACTAAACGTTTACTCGACATATTTATAGCGCGTTTACTCAATTATTGTATAAAGATGTCAAATTTCACTTTTATACCACTATAAGTTCTAAATTAGCTGTATAAAAGCTTCTTATTTTCTAATTAGCTCCTGTAGAAGTCTTTATAGCACCGTCATTCGACATTGTTCCCGTGGAAGCATTATAATGGTAAAACAGCTGCTTATATGACCAAATAGCATCTCAGTTACTATTAAAGCACTAAGTGTTATATAAAAGGTTTCGATTCACTATTACAGCACCTGTCGAGAGAAAGTTCTAAAAGTGATTGTTATAGCACCTACAGCACTTTCAAATGCACTTTTAAAGCTATCATGCTGCAAAAAGTAGCATAAATGATCTTTGAAATCTTTTACAGCACCAAACCGCCATTTCATGAGTTTACGTTAGAGTCTCACATATAGTCTAGAAAATGGATCAGTGGAAAAAAATTAAAGAGAAATGGTGGTTTTCGAAGAAATGTTAGAAAATCTTAAAAGAGGTTACAACAAAAAAAAACAAACATTGCCTGAGCAGAAAGAATCCGCCGACTCAAATGATCAAGTTTGATCAATAAATGATAGTGGTTCCGTAGGTGCATTTTGTGTTTCTGCAGTGGCTAGGCTAAATACAGCAATTAATTGTGAACCGTCTACTAGTGAACAGTATTCCCAAAATAGTAGTCTTCTAGTTCTAGTGGTTATATTAATTTAACAGTGAGTAAGCATAGTTAACAAAAAATATAATATGTTATTGCCTTTCCAACACGGCTAGCACAAGTTGCCCGCGACTTGTTTGTCGCTCGGATCCCCCTCTCTATCTAGTCAATAATGATAGAGACGCACTGAGCGACAAGCGAGAAAATACAACTTGTGCTACCCGTGCAACCTGACTTAACACGGTTCAATGGTGGCGCGTATTCAACGGTAAGCGGCCTCCAGCGGCGCGTCCACACGCTGAGTCTGTGTGGCTAACACTAACCCCCCGTGTGAGCGAATGATGAATCCCCGAGTCTTTGGCCCTAGCGAGCGCTGTCAAACGGTGGATAAAGAATGAGGTGCGCGCGTCTTGAATTTCGGAACGGAATTTTACGAACCGTAGGTAGGTTTAATTAATGTTACATACTTATAAGCAAATCGGCTCGGGCTCATATATTCATAATGGTATTGATAATGATTGGTACCAATAAATTAAAGAAACAACAGCATTTGCATAAAATTAATGTGTAAAAAGCAGAAGTTACCTAATATATCAAATATTTAGTTACAAAAATTACACTCGTCACTAGTAAAATTATCATAAACCGCAAAATTTAAACAGTTTCGACGCCAGAAGAAATTCGTGAACAGTAGTAACTTTATTTCCTCGTGACTCGATATAAAGTGGATTGGTATATATACGTTACGAACGAAAAAGCCACAAGCATAACACTTTGGTATCAACACAAAATGTGGTTTATTCCAAGGCCATCGTAATTCTTTAAGCAACTTTAAGTCGTCCTGCACAATGAATTTATCTATATCCATGTAGACCACCATAGTTATAACTATAAATAAAACAAATCCCAGTGAGTTGACAATCATAAATATTGCAAGAAGAAACCCTAATTTATTTGAATAAAAATATTAAACTGTATGTCATATGCAATAAGGAACCCAAAATATTGTCTCTAATGGCGTCTGCATAGTGATGTAAATGTAATATATTTTCTATTTTTCAACTAAAAGTCGAGTAAAGGTCCTAAGATGGCAAAAGTACTTCTATAATGGTGGAACAATTCCTTTTGATATTTTAATTTTATAAATAATTTCTTAATACCTCAAAAATAAGGAGGCCCATTCAAATAATAACTAGAAATATAAGGAAGTTAATCGAAAAATAAAATTTCGCATAAAATTTAGTATGTTGCTAACACCGAAAACATATTATTTGAAAGAACATGGCTACCATTCTATAACTGTTGAGTAGAAAAAATAAATATTTTGTACTTACTTCAATTGTTTTCTTATTTTTTCTCTTACACCTTTCGCGCACTTCGTTAAAACTGCACTTCAAACATTTAGTGCTATAAAGCTCGCCTCGTTGCGATCAATCGACTAAACAGCTGAGTGAATGCAACAAAGTAGCTATCACAGCACTATTAAGTCGAGTAAAAGCAATTTCGTTGTTTTCAACCGACATATTAGTCGACTAATGGTGAAATGATTGCTATTATAGCATTAATGGTGCTGTATGTCGCTTTGTCCCGACTATTATAGCATTATTTGGCTGTTTACTCGACTATTTTACGGTAATTATAGCACTTTAAGCTGAGTAATTTGTGCCCAAATCGCGTCGAGTAAACGTTTACAGAACTATTACTCGACAATTTAAAGGCCCCTTTTCTCAGCTTTAGGTGAAAATAGGAACGTGCTCTCGACTTTCAGTCGACTTATTTTGCTACTTGGCGCATAGGGGGCTTTAGGCTCTGATCGATTGGGGGCACGATCTTGTCATGCACTGTACGCAACACACGACGCAACACTAATTCTTCCTCTTAGTGTTCATACCATTCTACTACTTTAGTAGTAGGTCGGCTGGTGCAGCAAAAAAATCTCGGTCCCCCGCCAAGCAAAATAATTGCTATGTTAAAGGACTGACTTTGCAACTCGGCGGACGCAACTAACCAACGAGTTTAGTTTAGTAGTAGAAACTTGTAACCTGATAATTGTAATTTGTAGAATAAAACAGGCCCCAGAGCGTTCAAACACATTTTAGGGCGTCCAATTAAGTAGCTTAAAACTCGCTGTATAAATTGCTCGCTTGATCGACCATTTGACAACAAATCGTTTTTAAGAAATTAGGTAGGTACCTACTAAACGTGCACTCTGTAAGCTTTGTACTATTTATTATTCGGTGTCTGAGCTAGCGACGCAATCTAGAAAATGCAATAACATCAACCTGAAACTCTCCGTACTTTGTGTGATATTAGTTGGTCCACTACTAGTTCTGCATTTTTGAGGTAACTGTATGATTACAGATGAAATCGGTGGAGACAGCGAGCTGGTGCTGGAAGACGTAACGTCAGCGGGCTTCGAGGCGGCAGACTTCGCGGAAGGGTTGACGCTGGCGCGCGCACGCGCCGCTCTGCACGCCGCCGCGCGGCTGCACGCGCTGTCACTGGCGCTGCGCGAGCGCGAGGGCCCGCTGGACCGGCGCTTCGACTTCCTGTTCCCCTGCGAGCGCGCCGCCGCCGGCTACCTGCGCCTCGTGCGCCGCGGCCTGCCGCAGCTCGAGGCCTTCCTGCGCGGCCGCGCCGACTGCGCCGAGGAGGCCGCCGCCGTGGCCGCGCTCGGCGCGCGCGCGCCCGCGCTGCTCGGCACGCTGCTGCGGCCCGCCGAGCCCGCGCCGCTCGCGCACGCCGACTTCTGGAGCGGCAACCTGCTGTTCCGCGAGCGCGACGGAGAGTGCGAGTGCGTCGCACTCGACTGGCAGATGGTGTCGCTCGGGCGGCCGATGGACGACGTGGCGCTGCTCCTGCTGTCCTCGCTGTCGCCCGCGCTGCGGCGCTCGGAGGGCCCGGGGCTGGTGGAGGAGTACGGCGCGCGGCTGGAGGCCGAGTGCGCGGCGCTGGGTGCGCCGGGCGCGGGCGCCACGCTGCGGAGCGCGCTGGCGGCGGACTGGGCGCGCGCGGCGCTGCGCGCGCTGCTGCTGTGCGCCGGCAGCGTGGACGTGGCGCTGGTGGAGCCGCGCGCCGAGCAGCGCCTGCTGGAGGCCGTGCGGGACCTGCACGCCGAGGGCGTGCTGCGGCTGCGCCCCGACACCGAACCCCTCAGAGACGCGATATCTCAAGACCGATGCGACTCTTAAATCGCTCGCGCGTTTAATACGTTTTAATTTAATATTCAGTCCCGTTTAAGTGTCGAATTTGCACAAAATTACGATTAGCGATGTGTTGTGACGAGATTCGTCTCGTTAAGACGGAGATCGCTCCGCTCGTTGACTGTCGGTGCGAAGCCTATTCAAAGACTGAATTAAGTAATATTATAAGTATCTATACGTTGTGCTTCGATGTGTTGTAGGACTTGTAGGTTGTAGGGCTAGGGACAGAGGGAATATTATTGCTCATCGAATTACTGGCTAGGAGTGCATTAAGGTCTATTGACTATTATTTAAATTGAAAGTAATAAAGTATCAACAATTCGTATAACGTTTCATTTCACACCAATGCCCTTTACACACAACCGCCAATCCGATCAAACGGTACAATCCTTTAGTACTACAAAACAAGTATGCGTTCAAATTGCATAATTTGATCGGATCACCGGCTGTGTGCAAAACTGCAAAACGCATAAATCCGGTTCGAAGGACCGAATGTTTTGCAAGGGTGCTATGAGCAGTGATCGGAAATAGGTGAGCTAATTTGCCTAAACTTGATGCATGTTCATTCAATAATGTATTCCCATCTCTCTCACGCATGAATGAATATGCGTCAAGTTTAGGCAAATTAGCTCTACCTATTCCGATCACTGGCTATGAGCCACGCGCTATGGAATGTAAGCATGCTAGACCCTACTTTCAAAATCGAAGTTCGGCTAGAGTCTGGCCAATCCAAAGATGAAGTAAAACATAGATCCCGTGTAGCCAACTGTCAAGCGTACCACCTTTTTCTTCTGTGTACGACACAGTTTTGTAACCAATTTTTATTGGTCAATACCCTACATGTGAACCCTACTAAATTAAGACGAATGGATAGAATAAGCAGCTAGTCGGATAAAGAATTAAGAAAAAGTGTCACTTAATTTAGTCGGATTACTGTTGTTATTCGCTGTCTGTTCGCCCATCGGTCAGATTTTCAAAATAATACGTAGAAAATATATGAATTGAACTAGTTAACAGTTTAAAATTAAAATATTATTTAAGTGCAATGGCCTGTGTTTCGTGGATGCAAATCCCGAATGGGAAACAAAGAAAATGATGCTCAAAATATAAGCTTTCACAGGTGAGTGATGTTTTACAATAAATCTGTTGATTTTTGGCGGATATTTTGATTGAGTACATGAGTCAATTATGTCTATGGGTATGTGTTTAAATATACAAAACCGGATTACATTTTGAGTTAAAATAGCGATGCCGACCAGTTAAAAAGGCGATGTTTTAAATGTCGAAAGTATTTGTTGGGTATGTTGTTGAATGTCCAAAGTTATAACAATTAAAGTTAGTTATTCTAAACGTTCGGTTTTTTGCGTTGTGTGCCTTTTAAACTCGGATTCATAATAAGTCCCTCAGACATATAATTTCCGGTTGTTCGCATTTGGCCAACGGCGAGTACTTGCACAGACATAACCTCGTAGCCAGGATCATCCATCAGCAACTTGCTCTTCAATATGGTCTTGTTGAGTCTGAAGTGCCGTACTATAAGTACGCATCGGCGCCAGTTCTCGAAAATGGTCGTGCTACGCTCTGTTGGGATCGATCTGTCATCACGGACAGGACTATTGTTGCCAATAAGCCTGATATCGTGTTGACAGATCGATCTCAACGCCGGGCAGTGCTCGTCGACATCACCATCCCGCATGACGAGAACCTTGTGAAGGCCGAGAAGGACAAACTCAGCAAGTACCTTGACTTGGCTCACGAGGTGACCGCCATGTGGGATGTTGACTCGACTATCATTGTCCCGATAATTGTTTCGGTAAACGGTCTTATAGCGAAGAGTCTCGACCAACACCTCAAGAGACTCTCGCTAGATGGCTGGATCAAGGGCCAGATACAGAAGGCAGTACTCCTCGACACGGCACGTATTGTGAGGAGGTTCCTCTCTCTTAGGGTGTTTCATTTTTTTTAATTTATTTTTTTCATATCACTTTGCTTTAATTATTGATCCCACTCATACACAAGGTTCATATGTCAAAAATCAGTAAAATCGAATAATATTTAGAGGTTGCACAACACCATTAAAATTTTCTCATACAACTAACATCTTTACATTGGAGGGTAAGTTCTTTAACTGGCGTTTTTTTGTAGTGGAGGGTAGTAAGTGCTTCAAGTGTATAAAGTGAATCAGTTCAACATAATATTATTTAAACTTTAAAATGAGTAAAAGACGGGGAATTTGGTTACTTAATAAGGTTCCATGTGAAGACTTTTTAGGAGCTAGGCTCCCTTCCAAAGAACAAGTGTTGTTAGTTTTTATATATCACCATAAAGAAATAAAAGAAACACTTTCTGATGCCGCTAAGTCGACAAGTATAAAAATACAAGAGGTATGGAAGAAAGCTAATATCCCTGTTAAGACAGAGGAAAATATTCGAGCTGGTATACTAAAAATATATAAGGAATATCAAAGCTTGGGGAAAGAGAAATCCAGAAACACTGAAGCGGCAAATATAAAACGGCAAAAATGGATAAGTGATCTTGGTAAATTATTTGATATTGCTAGCCAAAATGTAATGACAATGAACGGCGTATTACAGCACGATAAAGAATTTCTGATATTACAGAGAGAGGATCGCATGAGTTCGTCAATGAGTGGTATAGACAAAAAGTTTTCATCAAAAATTACAGAAAAGATAAAGAAACAAGAAAAATTTGATGCAAAAGCATCAAAAACAAAACACTATAAAGAGATTGCAGAAGACAACGCGGTAGCATTGGTAGCGGAGTTGGAACCAAATTCTACTTCATCATCGTCATCAAGTGACGAACACGACGAATTCACTGCACCG
This sequence comes from Acleris literana, assembly GCA_946894065.1. Taxonomy (NCBI): domain Eukaryota; kingdom Metazoa; phylum Arthropoda; class Insecta; order Lepidoptera; family Tortricidae; genus Acleris; species Acleris literana. Next base: position 19,701,794 of record OX335669.1, read on the forward strand.
AGTAACGGGCAAGCACCAGCAAAAATGCCACGCCTTATTAATAGTAAATTAAGGCCCCTTGATAAGACACTTACAGTTACATGGGATCGGGAACAACTTTCCAATCGACAAGCAAGTACTTCCTTTATTGCAGCTGCTAAAAGCCTTGGTCATGATGTCTCCGACATTTCTATATCGCCGTCCACCGTTTACCGAGCTCGGGTTGCCAACAGAAGCCAAATGGCTAAAGAAATTGAAAAATCCTTATTTGAAACTCCTCCACCATTAGTTTTACATTGGGACAGTAAACTGCTACCGTCGGTTTCTTCCAGTAAGACTCTGGAAGACAGAGTTGCTGTTCTTGTAACTGGTAAAAAAATTGAGCATTTACTTGGTGTTCCAGTTGCATCGAAAGGCACCGGTGAGGAAATGGCTAAAGTTGTGGTTCAAGAGGTGGACCGATTTGATCTACGATGCCATATCATTGGTCTTTGTTTTGATACTACAGCATCTAACACAGGACTTATTCAAGGAGCATGTGTTAGAATTGAGAATAGTTTTGAACGAAATTTGCTGTGGTTAGCTTGTCGTCATCATACCCATGAATTAATCTTGAAAGGGGTGTTTGATGAGTGCTACTCTGTACCTTCTAGTGGCCCTGACATCAAAATTTTTAGAAAGTTTCAAAATCTGTGGAATTCGCTTGATAAGACGTTGTATACGACTATGATGGACGAAGAAGATTCAATGCAAGGTTTTGCAAGAGATCAACGTGTGAAAATGGTACATTATATCCAAAACGTCTTAGAAAATGGAACTTATCCAAGAGAAGACTACAAAGAGTTATTACAACTCTCACTATTATACCTTGGAGGTTGGTCTCAAAATGATTTTCCATTCAGGGCTCCAGGGGCTCTACATCAAGCAAGGTGGATGGCGAAGGCCATATATGCACTGAAAATTGTCTTATTCACCCGACAATTATTAAATGTTCCTGGTATTACTAAAAAAGAACTGAATGGTATGAAACAAATAGGATATTTCGTGTGTCTAATATATATCCGATTTTGGCACGAAGCGGTCATAAGTCGATGGGCTCCGAAAAACGATTTAGATATGTTACAGCTTTTAAACTCTTACCCTGATACCAATGTAAAAAAAAGTGCCCTCGCAGCGGCCAAGAGACACCTTTGGTATTTGTCTGAAATGAACATAGGATTAGCCTTTTTGGATGAACGCATCATTCAAACTGAAAAAGAAAAAATGTTTTTAAATTTAAAAAACCCTGCGAAGAAAAAAGAAATGAAACGGCTGGATGGTAAAACACTTAAGTTTGAAGGAAAATCCGTTAGTGACTTTGTTACTAGTAAAACAAAAACTTTCTTCGAAATGTTCGGTATTCACGACGAAAACGAATATTGTAGCACTACCGTCAGAGGCTTGATCGATGCTCTCAAGGTGGTAAACGACACCGCAGAAAGAGGCATTGCTTTGATAAAGAAATTTCAGAACTCGGTCAAAGATGAACAACAGAAACAATTTTTGTTAAGAGTCGTCGAACATCATAGAAAAGGCGTCACCAAGCGAACAAAAGATGAAGTTGCAGCTTACGTAGCAAATTAGTTGATTCGTCATTTCACAATGTAGGTACATGATATGAATAATTGTGTTGTGTATTAACCTAAAATTATTATTTTTACTTGATATTAATCCGTGTCTGTACATTGTGCTATTTTGAAAGTAATTAACAAAAAAAAATGTTTTTTCTCTCTATCTTTTTATTTGTGCAACCCCTAAATATTTTCTAATCTTCATGAAATTTGGCAGATACCTTATTAAACTTAACGAGACTTGGAAAATGAGCAAAGTCTGGAAAATTATCACTTTTTTTTTCTATCCCTAACAAAGTGAAACACCCTACTCTCTCTGCAGCCCTAACCACCGGTAGCTTGAGCCCTGCCCCGCTGCCGGCGACACTCGTAGGTTAGGTTTTTTATAATCTCTATTTTTTTGTATAAGTATTGTTATTTTACTTTTGTATTTGAATATTTGTTATAAAAAACCTAATGTACAGAAAATTTAATAAATATCTAAAATAATAATAATTTATTTGCTTAAACACGGTAGGTACATTTGGTCGATAATATTGAAACAATAATTTAGTATCACATGTTTAGCCTATAGGTACTGGCATGCAAATCTTGATTTTACATGAAGAATATTTGTATTTATCTTTACAATTGTTACTCATTATAATTAGGTATTTAAAAATTCACGCATAGTATAAAAACATTTGTCTACTAGCCATTTTCGTAACTTTGTCATAAAGCTGCGGTTTTGTAATTTCCTAAGTTCAATCGGAATTTTATTATATACAATAATACACATTATATAACAATTATTTTTAAATAAAGAAGATGAGCATGGTGGCATTAGCAACTTGAATTCATCCCTTTCTCGTAATCTATTGTTAAATTTCGGTTTTTTAAAATATGTCGGAAAATTACGAACGAAACAAGCCAAGTCGAGGATATACTGACCAGTTAAAGTAAGTAAACCTAGTCTTCGGAACAAAGGTCTACAGGAATCCCTTGGTCCGAGGCCACTAACCGCTCTAACACATTTCTTTTGTGTTAAATGCCTTGTTGACATCCGTTGAATTGCCCCACAGTATGATGCCATGGTGTAATTTTATGTCAAATTTGCGCGCTTTATGGTTCAGAAATTGTATAAAACACGTCTTTGATACATTAGTTCGTAAATAGTTTTTCCTCAGCCACGAGTCTATTAGGTGTATTGCATGGTTTACCTTATCTTCGTACGAGATCTTTTTGTCATCATCCGGTATAATTATTGCTATATCATCGGCATGTGACGGGCGTACTTCCCGGATGGTTACGCCTCGTGACAAAACAGAATATACTCAAAAGAGTCTAAATAACGTAACAGAATGTTTGTAGAATAAGATGAAGAGATGGAGTTTACTGGGACGACGTATGAGGTGCTTAATGAAAACAGGTTAGTAAATATCACAGTCTTTATTCCTATGCAGCTCTATACAAGATGTTATTAAATTGTGAACATAACTTTGCACATAATTCTTACTCTACCAGAAAATATGTTTAGCTCAGCGGAAGGCTGGTCGTTACACAAGTAAAGGTTCTTAAGTTATAATTCACAATTCTTAGATAGTAATTTGTTAGTCCCTAGTTATAGAGTTGCCACCAATTCCAATCTGATTGTTCAAATAACTATAATTGATATCCTAATTCCCTAATTATAAACATTATTTTTACAGACCTTGATCTGAAGAAAACCTTCCTTCCTGGACGATCGACTCGATGTAGTCCTGGGTTGGCAGACTGGTGGTGCGGCCCCAGCATACTGCGTTGCAAGCCACAGTATCCTCGGTCAGCTCACAGCAGCTTGTGAAGGTCTACTGAATCCTCGTGCCTATGGCACGCCTACTAAAGGTTGGTTTATACCTTTATATCCTACTTCATTAACTTGAATGTTTACTGAATGATCAGGAACCTAAACATGAATTTATTACTTACAGATCTAAAGAGTGTTCCTGCGAAATACTGAATGACTAAATAAGCTACTTCATAGCTTTACTGAACCTGAATATAGTTGGACGCTGAATCGGAATAACTGAATTCATACTACAAAATTAATCATCCAACCATAATGGCAAATCAGAAAGCTAAATTATTCTGAAAGTATCTAAACAGAATAACAGAAACTGAAACTATACTGTAGAACGGAAGAACAGAAGAACAGAATAGAATAGTCAAACAAAATAGACCAAACAGACAGAAAGAATAGTATAGAACAGAATAGAACAGAACCCAGTCCAGCTGTAAAGACAGAGAGAAATTGCTCTGATTAGCACGACGGTTATGAACTATATGAGACATGAGGGCTAACATTTTAGGTTAACTAAATTATGAATCTTACCGGAAAACTTCAAGGATATCCCCTGGTAATCTCGACGCTAAGACATTCCCTCCTCTCCACGTGTGAGAAACAATCACTGAAAATTCACCATATGGTCAGAGAATTGCACAATAATTGCAACAAATGTCTCCATTAGAAAGATGTTATTAATTAATACTTACAAGTTTCTTTCACCGAAATATGACTGAAAGTATATGCTATATCTCCACAGCAGGAGCTTGGTTAAATTATTGAGGATGGCTCCTCCGCTGTCATTCAGCTTAAGTCTGATTTTATAATGGGCCATCATCTTGATGAATTTTGATGAAGCTAGTCAAAACATAGATGCAACCAAAATGCATAGAATGTAGCTATACAAATTAGTCTGATTAATCTGGGTAATCAGGTACTTAATTACTAAATTACCTACTACATTAAATGTTCCTTTGACTGAAATGTGTTTGTTTAATTATTGTATATACAATTACTGTCAAAATAAATCTTTGAATTGCTTTGTTTATTCAATAAATGTAAATAACTATTTACTCCATTTATTGATTAATTCCAAATATTTAATATTCCCGCAATCCTATAGTAATTTACCCTAACGCGGCAACACCAACCTACAAATGTATAGTGTTGACGTTTGACAATCAAAAGTTATGAACAGTATTGCCATATACACTTTAAATATTTCCCCAGTCTTTAGGTTCCGTTTCACGCAATAAATGCAACGTTACAGGCATACAAAGTCATTGGATACGTCGTTTCTTTTGGAAGGTCGTTAATGTAAAGTAAGAATAAAAGCGGGCCGAGTACACTTCCTTGAGGGACTCCACACTTGTTTTGCCTGTATGTTGACCTATAAGCAACGATTTCCTTATTTTCGTTAATCCTGCTCACTTCAACACACTGCATACGATTATAGAGGTAGCTCTTGACCCATTCCAGGGCATTTCCTCGAATGCCATATTTTTCACATTTTCGAAGCAGTCAATTATGGTTCACGAAGTCAAACGCTTTAGTCATATCGAAGAATGTCCCTATAACTGGGACCTTTCTGTCGATGTATTGAGTAATATTCCGTACTAGAGAAAAAGCGGCATGAGCAGTAGACTTCTGCTTTTGAAAACCATTCTGCTCGTTTGTAATAATATTGTGTTTGTCTAGGAACCGGGAAATTCTGCTAAGAAGTGCCTTTTCAAATACTTTTGAAAATATTGACACTAGTGTTATGGGACGATAGTTGTGCAAATTTTGTTTGTTTCCCTTTTTGTATAGTGGTTTAACAATTGATTTTCTTAAGCGTTCTGGAAATGCACCTTGTGTGAATGATAAATTAACTAGATGGGTCAATATCGGAGCAATTTCCTTAGCACATTCTTTTAAGACTTTTGTCGCAATATGGTCGGAACCCACGGAGCCAGTATTATTCAATGACTTGATTATCTTGATCATTTCGTCTTCTGTACAAGGCATTAAGAATAAACTATTGTTAATCTTTTCAATTCCCGATTCCAGATGTTTATGATCTAATGCGGTGCAAGTGCTACTACTGGCATTAGTGGAGTCGATAAGAAAGTCATTAAACATCTGAGCTATTTCTAAAGGTTCCATAACAATACTGCCATCCTTTTCAATCGATTCTATTTCCTGTTTTACTTGTCTTGCATCATACTTATTCTTTATAATATCCCACACGGCTTTACATTTGTTTTTAGATCTGCGTATAAACTTACTATTGACACATTTTTTTGAACTAATTACACAAGCCTTTAGTAAGTTGCTATATGACTTATATACGTTTTTGGTATCTTCAGATTTGTTTCTAAAACATAATGCTCTCAGCCTTCGTTTGGTTCTGCTTGATTTAATCAGTCCTTTTGTTACCCATCTAGGTGCTGAGATGTTCTTTTTTATTTTTACTCGGTACTCGGGAAAGCAGAGATTATAAAGAAGAATGAAAAAGTCGTGAAATTTACTAAACGCTATGTTTATATTATCTTCCAATACTTCTTCAGACCAAGGTAGGTTTAACAGGTAATGCTTGAACTTGTCTACATTCTCTGTACACAAGTCTCGCTTCTTTATGTACCACCAATCTGGTGTATTTTTACTTATATTTACAGGAAATTCAAGAAAGAAGGTGTACGTGGTAAACTTCACCTTTTGCCGTACTTATATTACTGGCTATGTGGTCTATGCAAGAGTTTAGACGTGTAGGTTGAGTAATATGTAGGGTCAAATTATAATTTTCGAGGAGTCCTGTTAATGTGTTAGACCATTTCGTGTCCTTTATAGTGTCTATGTTTAAATCCCCTGCAATAATTATTTTCCTTTTTGACTTATGGGTAAGTTTACGCACAAGCATGTCTAGATTATGAAAGTAAGTATGAACCAAATTATTTGATGGAATTCTGTACACGCAAATAACCAAACAATTGTATAGAGGTATGTCTATTCCACAACACTCAAAAATTCGCTCCAAGGATGACTCACGACACAAAGGTATGTCCTTGAAGTCTAGCCCTTTTCTCAATAGAATACACACACCACCTCTTTTTTTATTTTCTCTGCAAAAACTAGATGCCAAGTTATAGCATTTTAGGACAATGTTATTTTCACTGCCTCGTTTAATAAAAGTTTCACTTAGGCATAGTATATCAGTTTTTATACCCTTGCTCGCAAAGTCAGTTAGGCATAACTCTAAGAGATGCAGTTTTGAAAGTACTCCCTGTATATTTTGGTGAAGTAAATTAATAGAGTTATTGTTATTTGAGCTAATGTATTCACCATTAGGATCGAAAAAACGTGCGACCCATATTAGTATTATTTCGCTCCTTTATAATGGAGAAATAATAGGGTATTGTTCCTTTCTTTGGCCTGTTTAATTCCATTTTACGCAGTTGATCCGGAGAAACATCAATATCACTAATGCGCACCGTCTGCCTTTTATTAGTTTTTCTTTTAACAATGTTGAATTTATTATCATAGTCATTGGAATCAATAGCTAAATTTACATTTTTACAAATAGCCTTCAGACATTTGCCTTGGTTCAAAAAATTATAAGTACAATCAAGAAATGTACAATGTTGGAGCTGAAAACATAACTGCTTTAGAACACTATTTAGTTTCCAAACGTTCAAACACTTATTATTTCTAACACGTAGCAGGATGATACTTGAATGTTCAATCTGTTTAATGGCTGCTGATAATTCGAATAAAAGCGTACTTGGATTAGAGCCATTTTCTCCTACACAAATTATAACGTGATCGTCTTTTGAGGTATTTAGGTTAAAACATGTTGTAAGAACTTCACGTGCAGTGGCGAATTGTTTTATAATAGAATATACATTGTAGGTACCGTATTTGGTATTTTGTCTTGACAGTAAAAGTTTCGAAGCCAAGCCTGTGCACTGTTGGGTTCCGACTATGTATATATTTTGTTGATTTAGTTCAAGAGGTATTTTTGATTGCTCTTGCATATCCTGATCGATCTTCGCATCTAAAGGTGTTTTTGTTATCTCCAGCCTATCTTGCTTGGTTTTTGCTTCGAGAGTTATTTTTGCAGTGTCTCGTTGATCCTCATCAGTCATGGCCTTGAAGTTAAAATTATTTTTGATTCGATGTTTAGCTGGAGTATTTTTCTTGACTATTATTGTCGGTGATGAGGTCGATCTGCAAACCTTATCGAGTTTTTCAATTTTCAATATATACTGAGATATCTGTTCCTTAAGTGTGTAATTTTCTGAAAGAATATTTTCTATTTCTTTTTCCGCAGACATTAGTCGGCCTTGTAACATAGTAATTTTCTCTTCCATATCCGCGGTCTTTTCACAGTCACAAGTTCTAATGTCTTGGCAACTTCGGTTTAATCTACTTTTTTCTAATGAGTTATTTTGTGTTTCATATACAGTTTCATCATCGGATCCTGATGATAGGGAGGAAAACGAGTTTTGGGTTGGTATATTTACTACTATATTTCTTTTCCTAATTGTTACATTTTCGGAGTTTGTTGGTGTTTGTTCAATTTTATGAGAATGCGTTGGTTTTTTATTGTTTTCTGTACAGCAACGACTACACTGCCAGTTTTTTTTGGTTTCCATTTTCATTAACCGGAATCTTGAAAATGATACATTCGTACATTCAATGTGATAGACCAGACAATGTTCACAAGTTAAGAATTGTCTACTGTTAATCTTCATTTTGCATTTGAAACATTCACCTGCCATTCTTATACGTATATATATTTAACGATACTTTTTACAATTCTTTTTATTCTGTACACTGCTGATCTCACAAAGAGCTTGCAACACTGCAAATATCATATGTACGCAGATGATCTTCAGATCTATAAACCCTTTAAGCCCGTTGATGTTTCACATGCAGTTGATCTAATCAATGAAGACATTAAGCAGGTGTCTTCTTGGTCTATGCTTAATGGTTTGTTCCTTAACCCAACTAAATCTAAAATTCTTTTTATAGGCACTAAACGTCAAAACAGCGATATGCGTAGTTTCAACTTTGAGGTAATGCTAGACCGGGAACCTTTAGAGAGGGTTATGGTTGTGCGAAATCTTGGTTTGCTCATGGATGATGAGCTTCGTTTTGAGAAACACGTATTATACGCTGCAAGGCAATGCTTTTATCGTTTAAGAGTTCTGTACAGAGTACGTAATTATATAAGTATTGACTTAAGAATTAAACTCTGCGAATCGTTAATACTCTCAAAGCTTAACTACGCCGACACTGTCATTGGCGGCTGTTTGCTGGCTCGTTCAAGGACTCTAATTCAGCGTGTACAAAATGCCTGCGTTCGATTCTGCTTTCCGATCCCTCCACGGACGCACGTTACACCCTTCCTTAACCGTAGTAACTTGATGAGGATGGATGCGAGACGCTCGTTGCATTTCGCAACCCTTCTCTTTGGGGTGGTCAATAGTCGCCAACCGCCATATTTATACGAGAAGCTCACGTTTTCCCAGCGCAGTGTTCGAATTGCGACCAGACTACTCTGCCCGAGACACTGTTCGGCTGCTTTTCGTGGCAGCTTTCGGTACGCTGCTACGAAATGTTGGAATAATATACCACCACCAATAAGAAATGCCCGCACGATTAGCACTTTCAAATTTAATTTTAAAATATACTTACTGCAAATTCAAAAGAAAAAACCTTGACAGTCCGAACAGTGGCAAAATGCTATTAGTAATATTTATTATCTTGTATATAATTTATGGTCTATTGATAAGTATAACATTTGATTGATAAGTATTTTATATGGATATAATATATATGTATATCAGTGTATGTCAATAGTAAATGGGCAAAAATAGAGGAATTTAGATTTAGACTGTACTATAGTTGTAAGATTATTGTTATTTTTATCTACTAATTGTATCTTCTAGAAATAGGCGTTACATATCGGTTGCTGTCGCACACGATCTGGGCTTCACAGAATACCAGCGTTGCAGCACTAACAAGTTTAGTGTCGTAACACAATGCTGAGTGAAGACCCATATTGATGTCACACTACCGCACCCTAAATGTTAAGATTAAGTTAAGTTATTAAATTATATGTTTAAGTTGGTGATGGCGCTGTGTGTGAGATCGATTAAATATTTTCATTTCATTTCATTTCATTTAACGTATAATTATATTTTAAGTATTGTCACACGAGTAGTGCCCTCTACCAAGATTTGTGTAGGTGATCAATCGATACTAAATCGATATAGTAATCGAGATTTTGTGAACGCACCTTTTATGCTGGAAACACTATGTAGTCTGTGGTTGGAATGTTGGTATAACTGACTTTCTGTCACTTGTCAAAGGTCGCCCAATCAGCTGCTTACGGCGAGGCGATACCGTTATAATTAACGGGATAATTTCAGCTTTTATGAGATGTTTAAACCTAAAACGGTCAAAAAGTCGTCTCTTACCGTGTTTCCAAGTGCTTCAATTGGTGTTAAGTGCGGTTTCTTACAGTGCATAGTCAAGAGTGTGAGTTCTTCTTGTACTGTGTTGTTTACACCAAAACAATCCGAACTAGATTTTCTAATATTTATACTAAAAAACTCGCGGAGCTCTCTCTTTGAATGTTTACACAGCCGGGGTTGCCAGCGTTCTATAATTAGATACCATCAAATCTACCACGGTGTTGCCATTGAAATGAAACATTCCAACATTAGTAAATCTACTCTTGGCGAAAGAATGCACGTAAGTAATTGATTTCTTAGTAATTTTAAGAATAACATTTAAATGCTTTCTTTAAATAAAAATGCTTATATAAAAACCTGTTGTGTAAATAAATATTTAATTGAAGCAATTTTGTGGTAGAAATCTAATATTGCAATGGTAAAACTTTAGGTCTCCATAACATTTGGTATCCGTTTTGATACAATAATATTATCGTTTGAAGATGTGCGTATATTATTAAATATTATACCTAAAACACGTAAATTTGAAAAAAATTAACCACTACCTAGGCGTGTTGCCTATTTTTAAGGCGTATTACATTATCCTGTCTGTAGCATCCTAACTGCGTTAAACCATCTCACTAATTAGAGCGGAACAATTAGAATCCTTTTAACTTATAATTTAGGAATATATGAATATAAATGTTTATTTCGATACATAACAAACATCTAAGAATCAAAGTAGTATAGGCGACAAACTTAACGAAAACCCTAGGTTCTTGTAATTGTATAGTGCCTGTGTACAGAAAATGGCGAGACTATATGTGAACCAGCTTTCCGCCCGCGACTTCGTCTGCGGAGAATCAGAACTTATGTTAAAAGTACAGACATAGTTTATATCACCTAATCACCTTCAAAGAGTTTTTTATTAAAAAAGTCCAGAACGTGAATTTTAAGTAAGCGGCCCACAAACACCTTTCATTTTATGACTGTTAAACAACAAAATTGCCATACAAAATAAATTCACTGCCCCTCTTTCACCATTACATTTTTTTTAATCGACCCTCGATTAAATAGATTGTTAATTTAGTCATCTCATCTATTTACTAAATTTCTATACAAACATTTAACCCTCTTAGCAGAAGATTTTCGAAAAACACCAAATCTGGATATTTTTTTTACGTTACAGTATTTAGTCGCAATACCCGTTTTCATATCTTGTAGGTTTGAAAGTAACTTTTCTCAAAAATGTCCGGAAATGTTGACATTCCTATCTACATATTGAGACGCGAAGTACATAGTTTACTGACAGTTCTCAAATTAAAAAAAAAAACATTGCGTGCTCGCTACACAAGCCCGCAATGTTGCATACAAATTCCATTACTATCTACCTTGTAACTTTTTAAAAAGTGAAAAGGGCCATAATAAAATAAGGGCACAAGTCTTATACATCCAAATTTTACTCGAAACATAACTTTTTTATTTGTGCCTGGAATAGCTTATGTTTTTTTTAAAACAAGAATTGCGTTTCTCCTTGTCATAAACAAAAAGGCGGTAAGGAGTGATGGTTTTTTTACATGAAGTTTCTGTTTGTATGCAATTCAAAAAATGAGTTCAAGCGATGAAGATTTGACTCCAACACAATTTTTTTCTTGCGATTTTTGAGAAAAGCACTATATTTGCCTCGGCAGGAACAGCAATTGCGGGCTTCGTATTTTTAAACGGACTCGCAAGCTCGTCCGTTTAATCCAATACTCGGCCCGCAATTGCCTACTTCCATGCCTAGGCAATAATGTACTATTTCTCAAACATGCTCGGAAATAACGGTTTTCCGATTGAAACACATGGACGGAAAATGTCTCTTTTTACTCCTAGGAGTAAAAAACCATATGAAAACACTTTCGGTCCATGTCCATATTGTTTTTTCAAAAGTGCTCTCTATTGCGTATAAAATCGAAAGGACCATGAAAAAAATCCCGTACACCCAACTTGTGGGGGCGCAGTGAGGGGCGGCGGCGCGGCGGGGCTCTGCGGAGCGGCGGCTGCGGGCGGCGGCTCGTTGTGCGTGAAACTATCTAAACTAATACTCGTATGACGCAAACAAACATTCTCTTCGAATTTGTCAAAGGTTTTTAAAAATACTTATAATCATGTATTTGTATAATTTCCTCGCATTGTTTGAGAAAAGCAATATGTATGCCTCGGCGGAAACGAGGATTTCCTGACTCGTATTTTAGCAGGCCTCGCTATTGCTCGGCCTGCTAACCACCTCCTCAGGAAATCCCTTACTTTCCGCGCCTAGGCAACAATGTACTATTATTTCCACACAAACTTTACAGTCAGTATCAGTAGTCTAAGATCCCAAGTTTTCCATTGTAGTTTTTTATTGATGATGGGTTTTTCCTTGACTAACTATTTGTTTCATAAAGGGGCAAGTGTTTTAAAAACACTGAAGCTTGCACTTTTTTAGATGTTTACATTCATGTACCTGGAAAAAAAACAACTCAAATTCAAACTTTCACCCCGTTTTTCACACTGTTAAGGGCTTAAGTATTTTAAAACCTGTTTTTTTATTTAATTAATAATGGTGTTGATACCGAGTTTCATGTGTCTAACTTGCTCAGTCATAATTCTTATTTATAGGTAAACAGTAACTTATTAATAGGTACCAATAATGTCCACATCTCTCACATCAAAAATGACCAAACAAACACAAACTTCTACCCCCATTTTACCCATTTTCCGAAATTGTCGTATTTTTATTTCATTTATATCGTAAACTACGACATTCACTATTCTCATTTTAAAAATGGCCATACTCTCTGTAATTTTACCACCTTTGGGGTAGTTTTTCAAAACCGCCCAACGCCTTTTTAGGGTTCCATAGCAAAAATGGCAAAAACTCCCTTATAGTTTCGTCATGTCCGTCCGTCCGTCCGTATGTCAAACGCATTTTACTCGAAAACTACAGAGGTACATTAATTAAATTTGGAGTAGGAATAGGTGTCTTGTAGAAGCCGCTACTTAGTTTGATCTGTGGTTTGGTAGTGAAATAACAAAAATAAATATTTCTAGGTTGGGCACTCCTTACAATATGTGAAAGTAGATGAAAACAAATAAATCGCCATTAATCATCGTGAGCAACATATTTCGAAAGCTTTTAAAAAAAAACTCTTCTCCCGCCATATTACCACCGCCATTTACAGGGATAGTTTTTCCATAATCACTGAAAGCAATTTAGTAGCCCTTACACCTATTTACACGTTTCTTACTTAAAAAATAACCGAACTCGCTTATTTACTAAATTCGCTAGACGCTAAAATCGCAAGCAGTTTTATTTTCTATTAATAGCCTAATACTAATTTTCACATTTCTCACTTCAAAAATGACCAAAGTCCGAAACTTCTACCCCCCCATTTTAACAACTTTGGGGTCGTTTTTCCTAAATAGCCGAAAGATACATTTTTTTCTTTCTCCCTTTCACATTTCTCCTTTCAAAAATCTGATACAAACTTCTACCTTATGTTAGGTCACTTTAACAGAAATAAACTACTTAACAATAACCAATTTGGCTTTACCAGAGGTCGATCAACAATTGATGCGGCATCTGTAATCATTAAACATATATATAACAGTTGGGAGAAATCTTTCGATGCAGTAGGAATATTTTGTGATCTTTCTAAAGCTTTTGATTGCGTGGATCATACGACCCTTATTTTAAAATTAGAACATTATGGATTGTCCAATAAAGCTTTAAGCCGTATGTCTTCTTATCTAAGTGATAGAACTCAAACAGTTGTTGTAAACAAAACGCAATCTGTTGGAGCTACAGTGAAAATAGGTGTGCCTCAAGGCTCTATTTTAGGTCCTTTTTTATTTTTGGTTTACATAAATGACTTGCCACCAACAGTAGATAAACTTAGTGATATTGTACTTTTTGCTGATGATACTTCACTAATTTTCAAGGTAGATAGAAAATCCGTAGACTACAGTAGGATTAACACCACACTAGTTAAAGTACTTAATTGGTTTACTAGCAACAATTTGCTACTAAATGCTAAGAAAACGAAATGTGTTAGGTTCGCTTTGCCTAATGTTAAACCGGTACATTCTAGTATTTTTCTAAATGACGAGTGTTTGCAAATGGTAGATAAGGCAATTTTCTTAGGCATAACATTAGATAAATATTTGCATAGGAGTCCCCATATAGCTGTACTGGCAGGTAAATTAAGTTCGGCAGCTTACGCCGTTAGGAAAATTAGACAACTAACCAATGTTGAGACAGCTCGCTTAGTCTATTATAGTTATTTCGATAGTGTCATGTCGTACGGTATTCTGGTTTGGGGTAAGGCAGCTGCTGACATACAAACTATATTTGTGTTACAAAAAAGAGCCATTCGTTCTATTTACAATTTAAATCCCCGTGACTCATTAAGATAACTTTTTAAAGAAATTAATATCTTGACTGTAGCGTCTCAATTTATTTATGAGAATATTATTTACGTTATTAGAAATTTAGATTCTTTCACCAAAAATTCTGATATACATAATTTAAATACCAGAAATAAAAATAAAATCGCTATCCGAAAATTCCGCGTCCGTAAAGTATATAAATCATTTGTTGGTCAATGCATTCATTTGTATAATAAATTACCTGACGAAGTTTTAAAGTTACCCTTTCCAGTACTTAAAAATTACTTGAAAAGGTCGTTAATGTCTAAAGCGTATTATAGGATCGAGGACTATCTAACAGACAAAAATGCATGGCCTAAACCCGAAACTTAGTCAATAATAATTTATTCAAATGCAAAATCTTTATCTTGTCTAGGGGACACCGTTGATGTAGGAAAACATATCGAAACTTTTATGTGGTCGTCTCGCACCATCTTATATACACATAAGTATGTGTTTTTTTTTCTCTCTATCTCTCCCGTAAGATTCTTAATTGGCATGTTTTCCTGCTGAACTACGCATGTTATTTGATACTATATTTAATTTAATATTTATAGCTTTATATAATGCTAGACTAAGTAGTACCATTGTAATAAGAAATAGAGTCTGTCTAATGAAAGCTGAACCTGGATTTTTCTTGGCTGACGAGTCTGGCAACACTATTTAATATGTCGTTTGGACTTTGTTGTTGTTAGAAACTTGTCAATTCGAGATCTAAATTGATAAAAATACGGAGTAATCATGCCGTCGACGATAAGAGGCGGTGTCCGGGAGATTCTGTATACTATTATACAGAAGTACAAAGAAAAACAAGAAGAAAGAAAAGCATTATTGATGCAAAAAATTAATTGTTTAGTTACGGTGACCAAATTTATAGGTTAGTACGGCTTTAGTACGGCATGTTCATTTTGATACTTCTTATTTCTCTATGTGCAATCCTAAGTTTAATTTACCTTTTTCTGTCTATTATACGATGAGATTAAGAAATTAAACGAAATTAAATTCGTTTCAGAAAACCTGGACGTGCACGTTGACAAAAGTGTGCTGGAAAACGTAAAGCAGCTGAAAGAGGTTGAGGAAACTGAGTTAGCCTGCCAGACTCAGACGAAATATTTGGAAGAAGTATCTTCAATGACCGGTAATTACTAAAATTATCATTGTCTTTCCCTATATAATAGGTGTAGGTACCTATTGTCTGTCCCTATATCATGTTGAATCTCTTAGCATTCACAATTTTATTAAATTAATTTAATAGACAGATGATTAATGTAACTGACACTCATAGTTTCAATAAAACAATAAGGAGGTGTTTAGTTAAAAGATATCATAAACATATTATTTGATATGTATTTTCTGTGTGCGGAGCAAACAGCATTTTGTTGTTTATGAACCAAATGTACACTGTACAGTCGATTTCATAAATATGTGTACACTTTAGTACCTTATCTATTTATTTAATGTCATTTTTGATCGGCCAGATATAAAAGATGTTCGGGTTATATGAGTCTTCCTTGTTCTTAAACCGTTGCGATTAGAACCTCACCGATGCAATTTCATTTCACCTAAACCCAAATGTTTTTAGGGCTGTCGGACTGTACAATGGGGCTGTACTGCGCAACCACACAATGTATTTCTAAATGGTGTTCTGTTTATTTAACACTTTCTTTCTTCTTACAGATATCAGTGTTTCATCTTTAAAAAGAATAAGTAATGAGGGAAAATTAAACAACGGTGTCTTTAGTACTCCCGGAAAAAAGCGACCTCACAAGGCCACGGTGTCTAATTTGGATAGCTTTGACATCCAAGCTATCCGAAATAAAATAAATGAATTTTATATTGTAAAAAAACAAGTGCCTACACTCAGATGCTTATTGGCAGAGTTGAGAGAAAGCATCGGTTTTACCGGATGCCTTGAGACTTTACGCCGAATACTAATGGCAAATGGATACGAATTTAAACAAAATACTGAACAACGTTCGATACTTATTGAGCGTTTTGACATAGCAGCTTGGCGACACCGCTACCTAAGGACTATTGCATCAAAACGTGCTGAAGGTAAAAAAATAATATACCTGGATGAGACTTACGTTCACCAGAACTACAAAACAAAAAAGTCGTGGCAGGGGCCTTCCACCCAAGGTGTAGTTGGCAATATCTCAGCTGGAAAACGATTTATTATTGTTCACGCTGGATCAGAAGATGGTTTTGTGCCTAATGCTTTATTAACGTTTAGCACAAAATCAATCAAAGCAGACTATCACCATGACATGAACGCCACAAATTTCAATAAGTGGTTACGTGAGAAGCTTATTCCCAACTTGAGTGAACCAAGTGTCATTGTCATGGACAATGCTAGCTATCACACGGTGCAAATTAATAAGGTACCAAATACCAACACCCGGAAAGCCGAAATAAAAGAGTGGCTGCGTTCTAAACAAATTGATTTTGAAGAATATTATACTGTACCAGAACTTCTTGTCTTGGCACATAAACACAAAGCAGACCCAATCTATGAAGCCGATGAAATTCTAAGGGAGCACGGTCATGAGGTTTTAAGACTTCCGCCCTACCATTGCGACCTTAACCCCATTGAGCTAATCTGGAGTTCGGCGAAGAGAAAAGTCGCGAGTAGAAATGTTGGCGTATCAGCAGCTGAAATTGAAAAAATTATTAAAGAGTCTTTTGACAGCATAACACCGGAGCATTGGAAGAAAATGACTAATCATGTGCTTAATATTGAAGCTCAGTACAAAACCAGGGATGGAATAACTAAAGAACTAGAATCATTCATTATAAGTGTCCGTGATGATGACAGCACTAGTTCAGATGAATCATTAGAAATAGAGTATTTAGAATCTGATTTTAATTACAGTTCCTAGAGTCTTAGGGTATCATCTGAACTGGAACTACTGGAAGGTTCACCATCACATACACTTATTATGAAGCTTTCCAATTGATTAGTAATTCCATCCTTTTCCTTGTATTGGTTTTCGACATAGGTCATGGTCTGTCATCTTCTTCCATGCATTACATCAAAGGATTCCTTTAGATTTTTTTCAAATTCTGACGCCGATTTACCTATATTTTTGCTACCCACTTTTCGTTTTACAGTATTCCAAATGAGCTTGATCTGGTTTAGATCGCATTGGTAAGGTGAGAGTGTGAGCACTTCATGTCATGACCACTAGCTTTAGGAATTTTATCTGCCTCATAAATTGGCTTTGTTTTGTGCTGATTCACTGAAACAAAAAGTTCTTCTCTGTATAAACTTTCATCAAAATTCACAGACTTAGCACGGAGCCAGGCTTGTATTTCAGCTTCGCGTGTGTTTGTGCTTAGGGGCTTATTAATTTGTACCGCATGATAACCTGCATTGTCAAACACAATCACACTGGGTTCAAATAAATTTGGTATCAATTTCTCTCGTAAATACCTGTTAAAATTTGTAGTATTCATGTAATGGTGTTAATCTGCCTTTGTAGACTTAGTGCTAAATGTCAACATTGCATGTGCACAAATCCATTTACGGAACCAGCATGAATGATGATAAGTCTTTTTGCGGAGGAAATATTTTCTATTAAACCAGATGTCGACGGTCCACGGCCATGATCTTTTTGGCTTGTAATTTTGATGAAGATAGGTTTCATCAAGATATATAATTGGCTTATTTTTGGCACGTTTCGTGGCTTTGGTTCTCAAGATCATTGTCGCAAGACTGCAATGTCATATCGTTCTATGAGCACTGAACGTTTTTTTTATTTTATTTTTTATTCAAAACCATTGCTCATCAGTATTTTACGTAGAGTCTATCTGGAGCCTGTAAAACCCATATTTTCTTTCAAATTTGCCAGAAGTGTTCTGAGTCGGAATTTGCTTTTTTACAACATAAAACTCATAGACTTTATTACGGATAGTTTTAACATCAAAGTTATCCAAGTTAGAAACCGTGGCTGGATGAGGTCGCTTCATACCAGGAGTGCTAAAGATTCCGTTGTTTTATTAGCCCTCATTAATTATTCTTTTCAAACACATGGTTGAGGAGGCGATGGCTGAGATCAGCGTCATACTCGTGAACGGGTGTTGTCAGTGGGGTCCTGTCTGTTCACGCTTGCAAGAACCTGTTTTCCAGTTAGTTATTTTAGTTATCGTTCCTGACGTAGAGACCTCGTCATGTTGTTCTCCTAGTCACTATTTTTAATTTACTCAATGTTATTGAGCGTACATTTGTAACGACTAAGTTTGTGTTGTTAGAAATAATTATTAATTACTTTAAAGAATAATTGTATTTTATGATTGGAAAAAATGATCTGCTGGAGTTTCTTGCGGCGCTTCTTCTCCAAGATATAATTGTCGTTAGATAGAGGTGTAAGGGTGATGAGAATAATGTTACCTCTAATTACTTTATTAAAAAGGTTGAATATAATATTCCTCATCATCATTGTTTTATTATGCTGTGTGCGACACAGACGAAAACCTCTCGTATCAATGAAATCTATCAACAACACGACTAGCACAAGTTGCTCGTGACTTGTTTGTCGCTCGGATCTCCCTTACTATCTAGTCTGTTACGATAGAGACGCACAGAGCGACAAGCGAGAAAATACAACTTGTGCTACACGTGCAGATCACTATATTTTCATGTCAAATATATTTCGAAAAACCAAATGTGCTCCAGTCACTGTCATCGTATTTTACCTAAAGTGCTTTTCATCAAAATATAGCGCTCGTAATAATATATATGAAAATATAGTACGCGTTTCCTCTTCCTTTGTGCCCACCAAAATAAATAAAATAATAAAAGTATCAATATCGTTTATTCCTTCATTGATCGGTAATACCATATCAAGATTTTTTGAATTTGCCGCTTTTTCCCAGGTTCAGCTTTCATTAGACAGACTCTATGTTTAAAAAATGACTGACTGCTGAGTTTCTTGCGGCGTTTCTTCTCAGCAGTGGTCTTCTCTTGGGAAGCGCTGGTAGATTCTTGACGTGTAAAAGTGTCCGTGCGGCCTACTTACTGAATAAATTTCTTTTATCTTATCTTTTACCGCCAATTTACCCCTAAGTTTTTCCAAAATCGCTTCAAGCCATAATATATTTAATTTACACATATACATTAGCCCACATAAATTTTCCACGTTTCTCACTTCAAAAATATATACCTACCACACAATTTTCTAACTCTCCCCATTTTACCACCACAGAGGTAGTTTTTTCTGAATCGCCGAAAGTAATATTTTTTATATGTATATGCAACTCCTTTCCATCCCCCCAGGGGTTTCATTTTAGTAATCGCTGGAATAAGTGTGCGTGTCTCATTATGATGGGGCTGCCTTGATTCTGCAGCGCCTCGGGTGTGTTCGCGGATGCAAGAGTGGACTGCTTTTACGGCACCATGCGACAACGCTGCACATCCCTGGTGCGCAGGGTGCGGGCCAGCTCCAACAGCGTCTTGGCGATGTTCGCCCAGGGGTCCATGTTGGCTCATACAAAATTGGTCTTTAGATTTTTTATACAAATAACGATTAGTGTCTATACTCATCATTACTTCGAAAAATTTTGCTTATACTTTTTTGTTCATACTTTTTAAGTCATAATTATCGCAACTTATAATGCATTTTTTGTAGAAACTGTTACTTTTTGAGGATTGTTATAAATCTAATCTAACCTAACCTAATTTTATCTACACGTAAGATATTTAAGAAATTCTGAAAAGTGTACGGTTCCATGAATATTGGCGTTATAAGTTCAGATGAGTATAAGTTCCGATCATTAGTATTAAAAAATATTATGAAGAGTGATCATTATGATGTAAAATGGTATGAGATTTTTTTTCGGAGTTCCAATAATCGGAGTTGCAATTTTAAGTATATGAACTTTGGCGCACCCGTCTTATTATTTTCATTGAAAAGCATGTAATGATGATCATAAAAATATTTTTTCTATACATACTTTGCAACCCCCTTTCATCCCTCTAGGAGTTGAATTTTCTCATTATTTTCATTGATGAGCATTTCTACCAAGTTTCAAGTAAATTGGACCATAAAAATATTTTTTCCAATACAAACTTTGCAACCCCTTTTCATCCCTTTAGGAGTTGCATTTCGAAAAATCCCTTCTTAGTGGATCTCTAAGTAACAAAAGGAAAGTGCTGTCCAAGTTTCATATTTCTAGCTATAGTAGTAGTTTTGGCTGGGCGATGATGAATCAGTCATGACAAGCCTCTTTATACATATGTATAGAATATAGATATAGATTTGGACGTAATTTCCCTTAATTCTCTACACCACTACAAAGACTCGTTAAGTTTTTCACCTGCAGTAAGATAATTATGTTTTTTATTATAGGGAAAGGGTTGGTGGCATCTGGACCGTCATATTGACATTGACAGATGTTATTGTGGCAGTGACATTTCTTGGTAGATTTGATGGAATCTAATTATGAATCCGAGTTCAGAAATAGGCATGGCATAATTATTGTAGATATTTCGTTCGTTATTCATGTTCAATATTTTAACATTGCTGTTTTAATTTAATATGTATTTTATCCGTACCTACATATCTATCGAACGGTAAAAGAGCCTACTATGTGTGATATTAATTAATTGTATTGTTTCAGATTTCCAAAAGCCTCGCCAGTCAGAGAGGAATGGCTGAAATTTGTTTGGAGCGGTCTGCGTGATCGGAATGGGATACCCCGAAAAATTCACCGACTATGTTCGAAACATTTTTCAGCAGACTCATTTATTATGAAGGCTGATAAAAGACTTCAAACAGAAATGGTTCGTCGTGGTTTCAGAAGTTGCAATGCAATCCGGCATCAAAAAAGGGTCACAAACTGTCTTCCAATTACTTTTTGTAAGGCTCATCATTATTAAAGATATACGTTTTATTTTCAATTAAAAACTGTAAAAACTGTCTTTATTTTTATTTTACGACAAAAAAGTTAATTTCTCAGTTAACTTTCCGAAATAAGGTCAATAATCAATTGGAAATCAATCATAATTATTATTGAAAATAGTGTATGTCTTTTAATAGGTTAACCTAATTTTATCGACAAACCGCACATCACTGACTGCAAACTTACGCACACTAATGCAGAGTGACACACACGAACACACCTAATAAGTGGTACACTTTGAAATTCAATCGAAAGCAGTCATCGACTCTTTGTAACGAAAGGCATTTGTAACAGGTGCGAAGAGTACTATTCTATTAGCCGTTTTTATACTCCCTCTATGTTTTACTACCTCTATGGGCCAAGCTAACTCTGCAATAGAATAACCTGGCAACCACGTGAAAAACTTTATATGGCAATATTTCTTCGCTGTCTTGAAGCCGGTTTTCACCTCTGACTATAGAAACTAAAGGACCCGAAATACCTACGAAAAAAACGTGCCAGTTTTTGACGTTTATAGAACATAAAATGGCGAATTGTCAGCTGTTATCATTGAGGTATATTAACTAGATGGGCAGTAACCACGCATAACCCGTGACACTTCAGATGAGCCTGCAGACTCATAGCGGCCATTTGTCAAGTTAGTTGTCAAACGGACGCCGACCGTAAAAGAAGCTGCGAAAAATGGGGAAATTCGCGGTGTAACAGTGGTTATCAAAGTCTGAAAGACACACTAAGGCACAAATAATTACTTTTCACAGGTTAATACATTGTTTCTGTATCTAAATTAATGTAATTAACAATAAAATTTGAATAAAATATCAGATAATATTATTATTATAGGCCCAGTGTTGCAAGTAAAGCATTGTTTCATATCCCCGAGTTTTCGGGGGAATTCAATATTTTCGACCATCCGCGAAACAAGTAAAATTAGTTATAATAATTAACGTTTCTTAACGTTTACACTTGTGGGCGCTTAACTTGACTGCTTGAACATTAACAAGTTACGTACTTAATAGTGGTGCGGTGTAGTCTTATATTATATTTGGAGTTCTTAACTTTAACGAAAACAATCAAACTCAACAACTCAAAACCACAGTATATATATCGTAGAGGGAGAATAGAATGGAGTGGGCATTGGACTAGTACCAGGTGGGAAGTCTGAGATGCGTTTATACATAATTACGTATGTATAAACGAGATGCACTTACTTTTACTGTCCCTCTCGCGCGTATACCTTTTCGACGTGTTTGTCACAACGCCGTATGAAAATTGTAGTGTATTATGTTCTAGAACCAATGTCACAAGCACGAGGATTATATTTCCGACTCTCAATTGACCGGTTGTTGTAGTCAGGTAATAAGTAGCTATTGGGGAAATTTAGCAAATTGTTGGCAACTCAGAATTGATTGCATATATACCACACTTATATGTATAGATACTATCTCCATCTCAAAGGTATACGCGCCGGCCAGGTCTATTCTATACTCTGTTTACGATATATATACATATGTAAAGCTAAAGCAGTAAAGAAGCTAGGCCGACTTTTCGAGAGAAATACCTATTCTCCAAATGAGCGTAAGGAAGGTCCTTTAAATTTTTGTAAAATTAAAAAAAGTTGTTCTTTGTTGTATCTCAGCTAGTTAGAGCAAAATCGATATCTGAGGCTCGTTTCATGAAGCTACAAGTCACAAATTACAAGCGGAAGTCTCTTTCTAACACCTTTAGCTAGAAAGAGACTTCCGCTTGTAATTTGTAACTTGTAGCTTCGTGAAACAGGCCACTGGTGTGGTCTGCGACAACGAATCCGTTAACAGATTGAGAGAAGAAGCCGCCATCTTGAACTTTTTAGTTTTTCCTCGAATTACTTCCGAAATTGATATCTAGGGATCTGTGTGACATCCGCCCACGAATCTGCTGACAGATTTAAAAAAAAGTAGCCGCCATCCCGAACTTTTTAGTTATTCGTCTGATCGCTTCAAAAATCGATATCTAGGGCACTTTGTGGTCTCCGACAATAAATCCGTGGACAGAATGAGAAAAAGTAGCCGCCATCTTGAACTTTTTAGTTATTCGACTGATTGCTTCCAAAATCGATATCTGGGGAACTTTGTGGTCTCCAACAACAAATCCGTGGACAGAATGAGAATAAGTAGCCGCCATCTTGAACTTTTTACGTATTCGACTGATTGCTTTCAAAATCGATATCTCGGGATTTGTGTGGTGCCAGCGTTTTAGCAAGTACAGAGCACGTAAATGTGGTTAAAATATTACTCCACCTTAAGGGCTCGCGCTATGGGTGTTTCAGTTTCGCGCCTAAATAAAAGATAAAAGAAATTTATTCAGTAAGTAGGCCGCACGGGCACTTTTACACGTCAAGAATCTACCACCGCTTCCTAAGAGAAGACCACTACTGAGAAAAAATGCCGAAAGAAAATCAGCAGTCAGTCATTTTTTAAACACATTTCTTATTACAATGGTACTACTTAGTCTAGCATTATATAAAGCTATAAATATTAAATATATAACTACTATGATTTTACTGGCCCGTTCTTGCCATTTGCAAATTTTGCCTGGACAGAATCAGATTTGGCAAGCGATGTGAATGACTGATACCTTAAAAGAAAGAACAAAAGATTTTTTTTAATTTTTTTAGGCACAAAAATGGCTGATCCAAAATCTGAAACATTTTAATAATTTCGAATGCCTCTATTTTGTTTTTAATTCAATAAAGACGCTTAAAACTTGTTTAATTTTGTCCACTAGACATTAAACTATCCAAAATAAATTATTTTGTTTACAAGGCAACGCTTATTCTTAACACGTAACTATCAAATTCTGGATATTTTCTGTAAAATCCTTAAATTTTCAGTAAAAGAAAAACTACCAAATTTCGTCTAAGACATATCCAGCTAAAAATGTTCAAAAATACCTCGTCTATCACCCCCTTAAAGCTATTAAGTTGTCATTCAAGTCTCAATTTCGGGAGTTATAGGAGACCACACAGATCCGAAATATCGACTTTGAAAGAATTCCCCCCAAAAACTGGAAAGTTCAAGATGGCGGCAACTTTTCCCATTTTATCAACGGATTCCCTGTCGGAGACCACACAGATCCGTAGATATCGATTTTGGAAGCAATCACTCGAATAACCAAATAGTTCAAGACGGCGGCTACTTTTTCTAATTCTGTCAACGGATTCGTTGTCGGAGACCACACAGGTCCCCAGATATCGATTTTGGAAACAATCAGTCGAATAACTAAAAAGTTCAAGATGGCGGCTACTTTTTCTCAATCTGTCAACGGATTCATTGTCGGAGACCACACAGATCTCCAGATATCGATTTTCGAAGCAATGAGTCGAATAACCAAAAAGTTCAAGATTGCGGCTACTTATTCACATTCTGTCAACGGATTCCTTGTTGGAGACTACACAGATCCCCAGATATCGATTTTGGACGCAATCCGTCGAATAACCTAAATGTTCAAGATGGCAGCTACTTTTTCTAATTCTGTCAACGTATTCGTTGTCGGAGACCACACTGGTCCCCAGATGTCGATTTTGGAAGCAATCAGTCGAATAACTAAAAAGTTCAAGATGGCGGCTACTTTTCACAATCTGTTAACGGATTCGTCGTTGGAGACTACACAGATCCCCAAATATCGATTTTGGAAGCAATCACTCGAATAACTAAAAAGTTGAAGATGGCGGCTACTTTTCCCAATCTGTCAACGGATTCTCTGTCGGAGACCACACACATCCCCAGATCGATTTTGGAAACAATCAGTCGAATAACTAAAGAAAGAAGAAAAAATATAAAATGTAAAGGAAACCATTAGCAAATCAAGGATCGAACCCGGAACCGCTAGCTTCATAGGCTGGGTCACTACCGATAGGCTACGACGTCGTCAAATAAAATAATTGTAAATAAAACTTAAGTACCAATAATATTTTTAAACTCACCTAGTTAAGAACGAGTAAACCTACTAGTTTTGGAAGAGCGAGTCCTCCTGATACAGGTACACTTCATACCTACTAGGAGGCCTCAACCACTATGTACTTTCCACCTTTGTTCTTACCGAATAAATGATTTTGATTTTTTGATTTTTTGAATTGTTAATTTATTACTACCATTCTTGTAAGCGAGAAATGAAACAAAATGCGTCAGTTTTGATTGACATTTGCTTCTCTAGTTAATATACCTCAATGGCTGTTATAGTGATGGTGGTAGTAATCATGTTTATCGATAAACCAGATTACGTACTGCATAGAGATTTATTTTGACGTTCTAGTAACAGTCACGATTTAATAGCAGCGTTTTACCTTAAAATAAAACGCTTATTAAGCGAAATACCTTATCCTTAGTAGCCACTCTCAAATATTATTTTAGGCTTCGAGCCTAAAATAATATTTGAGAGTGGCTACTGTTTGTTGAATGACGTAGCGGTTACTGATTGGCTGACATCTCCCGCTCTATCCCCCCTTCACAGGTTTCCCTTGTCTGCCACCAGGGGGCCGCGGCGCCTAGGCGGAAAGCGCGGCCTCATCCATCATTGGATCTCAAATATATATTTATTTAACTACATATGTAAACGACTTTGCAATAAAACACAGAAAGATGTTTATATTACAATTTATGCATGTAAAGTGAACTACCTACAAGTGAGTGAAAGTGAAGGTACCTTATGTGCGGTTGCAAAAAATCTACCCACAACCTGGCACATAAAATAAATGTGATTTATTGCAAACAAAGTTTAAAGTTACGCCGTCCGATTTGTGTTGATAACGATAATACACGGTAATCCGTGTGATTGCTGACATTTAAATTTAGTCGTATAAAACCAATTTCGTGTTGTCATCCATTTAAAATCCATTTTACCCAACAAACGGGGTAATATATAATTATGATATTATTGGGTATTTTGTTATACTAATAAAGCAAAGTTTTGTTGAATTGACATAGTATTTTTTTTACGAATTAACTCTTATAATCTGTTAAATTTTCCTTTTTACATTTGCAAAATTTTAGAACATTTTTTTATAATTTTTCAGATACCCATTTGATACTGAAAGAAGGAAGCTGTGGATTAAAGCTACAGGTCGCATAAATTGGCTACCAACGAAGTATTCGCGGATATGCTCAGAACACAAAGCACATTGTTTAAAAAAAAAAACTAAAACTTTTATGACTTTTATGATTTTTTACTTTTGGGCTTACCTCAATTGTTCCTAGCAGGTATTTGTTTATTTTTCCAAAATCTTTATTTCTCATTAGCAGAATTTACATTCGCATTTTTTCCCGAATTAAATTTTCACAGTCGTGTTTTTCCACTGACGCGTTTTTTCCTGTCGCTTGTTTTATCTCCTATTTCTGGGTGGTTTGACCCTTCCAACCTGCTGCAAAACTAACATGCCCTTAAACTACCTAGTACCTACCTATTTCGGCCTAATTTTAAGTAGTAAAATGAGAGTGAAAAATAATAAAATCGGCAAAATTTTAATTCTGCTACTCAGAAATAATGATTTTGCAAAAATAATGTAACAAAGCCTAGTGTGTCAAAATCAAATCACGCTTCAGTACCAATTTCATCAAACGATTTTAAATGTTAATCAATGTTAATCGACTGTTAATACATTTTGACAGCTGTTAACACTCTAATCGTCTTTTAAGTTGTTAACATCGTTTGGTGAAATTGGTAGGTACTTAGCCTTCTTAACCTAACATAACAGACGGTTCCGCATTAGATAGACGGTCTCCGAATCTCCGCTGCGCTCGCTCACTTCACTAAAACGGCTTTGTTCTATTTTGTAACTTTCGATATGCTAATTGCATTTTAATCGTAGGCATTTCAGACCCAAAAAAATATTATTATTGTAGATATTTTCCGACCGTTCGTTATTGTAACTTTCGATATTCAAATATACGTACACACATTTAGAGGTTAGGTGGTTGCGAATGTCATTTAAAGTAAGCAACGCCGTATGAAAATTATAGTGTATTATGTTCTAAAACCAAAGTCACACGAGGAATTTATTTCCGACTCGCAATTGACCGGTTGTTGAAGTCGGGTAAAAAGTAGCTATTGGGGAAATTTAGCAAATTGTTGGCAACTCAGAATTGATTGCCTATATACCATACTTATATGTATAGATATTATCTCCATCTCAAAGGTATACGCGCGGGCCAAGTCTATTCTATACTCTGTTTACGGTTTATCCATAATTACGTATGTATAAACGAGATGCACTTACTTTTACTGTCCCTCTCGCGCGTATACCTTTTCGACGTGTTTGCCACAATTATTGTGGCAAACACGTCGCCACAATGATTGTGGAAATATGAGCACATAACCTTTCACACGTAAGTGGATACATTATACTATTATTGTGGTCTTATAAATCCTGATTGACTATGTAAACAACTAATTTTTTGAAATAACGTCTCCTAGTTACATTTTAACATAAAAAAGGATCGGTTTTGTGTTCAAATAAATCGTATTTTTCTTCCGCTAACGACCGATTTATGTTGATAACGATAATACATAGTAATCCGTGTGATTGCTGACATTTAAATTTAGTCGTATATAACCAATTTCGTGTTGTCATCCATCTAAAATGCATTTTACCCATCAAACGGGGTAATATATAATTATGATATTATTGGGTACTTTGTTATACTAATAAAACAAGTTTTGTTGATTTGACATGGTATTTTTTTTTTTAAATAACTCTTATAATCCCTGAAATTTACCTTTTTACGTTCGCAAAATTTTAGATTTTTTTTAAATAATTTTCAGATACCCATCTGATACTGAAGCAAGGAAGCTTTGGATTATAGCTTCATGTAGCATAAATTGGCAACCAACAAAGTTTTCTCGTATTTGCTCAGAACACTTCGAAGCACATTGTTAATATAATATATGACTGTACCTTCTGTAACAAATATTTATTTGCACAAACATGCAAGTGGCATTTTAATCGTAGGCATTTTAGACCTAAAAACATATATAGAATTTTATAATTACTGTAGATGTTTTGACCGTTCGATATTGTAACTTTCGATATTCAAATACGTACATACATTTGGAGGTTAGGTGGTTGCGAATGTGATTTAAAACAGTAAGCAACGCCGTATGAAAATTATAGTGTATTATGTTCTAAAACCAATGTCACAAGCACAAGGATTATATTTCCGACTCTCAATTGACCGGTTGTTGAAGTCAGGTAATAAGTAGCTATTGGGGAAATTTAGCAAATTGTTGGCAACTCAGAATTGAATGCATATTATATACCACACTTATAGGTATAGATACTATCTCCATCTCAAAGGTATACGCGCGGGCCAAGTCTGTTCTATACTCTGTTTACGGTCTATTCATTCTCATAGTACTCGGTAGTCGCATCGACCGGCCGTTACCCACGGAAGGGGAATGTACTTGACAGCAAATTGCAGCCGAGTTAAAAACAATACAATAACATGCATGTCAAAAGCAATATTGTGTTGCCTAGTAGAATAAAGCCCCAGGAAGGGCTAATGGACTAGTCTGGCCACGCTAAGTCTGCAGAAGTCGAAAGCCGTTAGGTTTAAAAAAGTTTTGTATAGCAACACCACGATTTGAGGAGAAATAAGTTTTGATACTTGTTATTATTATTTTATTTTACATACTTATGAGATATCTTTCGCTAAATACTGAATTAATTAGGAAATAAACATAATTATGTCGACTGTACAGTGAAATATCTTTTTAACCGACTTCAAAAAAGGAGGAGGCTATCCTTTGCAACTGTTCTTTAACGCCTCTAAAAAATTTATGAAAGATAACGAAAAGCTCTGCTTTAACCCTTAACTCTGTTCTAAGACTTAAATAAAGTAATGATTTTAAAATAGTAATATATATATATATATACATATCTTATAATAAGTTAATGTACTTAAAATAAAAGCGGGGGTCCCTATCACATGTATGTGTAACCTGTAATAAAAGAAGGACTCTTAATGAGTCACTTCACTTATTATGTAACTTTGCTGTAAGAAATAAAATATTTTTATTATTCAATTTAGTTTAAAGAGAGAAATAAGAAAAAATGTAAAAGCCAACCTTTTCAGCCTTTATAGGATAAAGGTGTTAAATAACATAAAAAAATTGGTATAGTAAAGTCAGTGACAATAAATTACCTGCATCATGATTCATGATGAACAGATATACCTAATTTACTGTCACCGACTGCACTATATTTGTCACTGAACGTATAAGAATAAAATGTTAAATTGTAAGAGGATTCACATTGTATACATTTTTTTGATGTTTTGTTTATTTCTGCCACAGAGCTTTTAAAAAATTTCCCAGCAATTATTTCCGGGAGTCCTCCAAATGCGAATGTCCATAGGCGGCGGTGACCACTTCCCTTCTTCAAAAAATTAAATAAGTACTTCAGATGAAATGATAAAGAAAATTAAAGAAGCATTTTCATCTGTAGCCACAGATTATTGGAAGAAGTTTGTTAATCATGTGAAACGGATCGAGGTTGAACATCAACAAAAAGTTAATTTATTGGATAGAACCCATTAAAAAAGGAAGCACAATTCCTTTTGTAATAGGTTCTGACGATGATGACAGTAATGATGGAGGTGATAGTGAGCCTTGAATTCGAAGGAATATAATGTTTAGAATCTGGAGGGTCATCCTATGAAGAGCAATAATAGAATAAGAATAAAAAAACAATTTGTGTATGTTTATTGTTCTTCCATTGCATTAAAATCAAAAAAATAGTGGGGATAATTTAATAAATAAAAGATAAGAAGATATTTTCTTGTTATACTTGAAGTAACGACTTCTTCCAAACCTGTTAGCTTTTTTGGACAGTTTGCAGTTTAGGCTTATGATCAATGTTTATTCTTCCTGAGGCCCGTTTCACGAAGTTACAAATTACAAGTGGAAGTCTCTTTCTAACTCCTTTTGCTAGAAAGGGAGTTCCGCTTGTAATTTGTAACTTGTAGCTTCGTGAAACGGGCCACTGGAATCAGACAATGCATAGGTATATTTAGCAGGCACTAAAATAATACTTTTTTTTTAACCAACCAATTGAGTATTTGGTTGGCATTGAATACATTATCATCATCATTCATTCTTAATATAACGTAAAAACTAAAAATACCATGTCTTTTGATTGAAGTAGTATATTACTTTAAAACCCTCTTTGTTTTTTAATGTTTAACAGTAGATTTATAAAAAAAACGCCACTTATTGTTAGAATCGTAGAGGGAGAATAGAATGGAGTGGGCATTGGACTAGTACCAGGTGGGAAGTCTGAGATGCGTTTATACATAATTACGTATGTATAAACGAGATGCACTTACTTTTACTGTCCCTCTCGCGCGTATACCTTTTCGACGTGTTTGCCACGTGTTTGATTGTGGCAAACAAACCCTGACAGCTGATGCGAGTCGTATGAGTTTTTAGTGGTTTTTAGCTGTTTTCGGATTTTTTTTGCAAAATACAAGGGTGAAGTTTACGTGTAATGTATTAAAGAACAATTTCGTGATGGTGAATTGCAGTATTTTAGGCTATAAAAGCCGGAGTGAGCGGAAATATGAGCACATAACCTTTCACACGTAAGTGGATACATTATACTATTATTGTGGTCTTATAAATCCTGATTGACTATGTAAACAACTAATTATTTGAAATAACGTCTCCTAGTTACATTTTAACATAAAAAAGGATCGGTTTTGTGTTCAAATAAATCGTATTTTTCTTCCGCTAACCGTCCGATTTATGTTGATAACGATAATACATAGTAATCCGTGTGATTGCTGACATTTAAATTTAGTCGTATATAATCAATTTCGTGTTGTCATCCATCTAAAATGCATTTTACCCAAAAAACGGGGTAATATATAATTATGATATTATTGGGTATTTTGTTATACTAATAAAACAAGTTTTGTTGATTTGACATAGTTTTTTTTTTAAATTAACTCTTATAATCCCTGAAATTTACCTTTTTACGTTCGCAAAATTTTAGAACATTTTTTTAATATTTTTCAGATACCCATCTGATACTGAAGCAAGGAAGCTTTGGATTATAGCTACATGTAGCATAAATTGGCAACCAACAAAGTTTTCTCGTATCTGCTCAGAACACTTCGAAGCACATTGTGAATATAATATATGACTGTACCTTCTGTAACAAATATTTATATAAATAAACATTTGCAAAAACATGCAAGTAGCATTTTAATCGTAGGCATTTCAGACCTAAAAACATATATAGAATTCTATAATTACTGTAGATGTTTTGACCGTTCGATATTGTAACTTTCGATATCCAAATACGTACATACATTTGGAGGTTAGGTGGTTGCGAATGTGATTTAAAACAGTAAGCAACGCCGTATGAAAATTATAGTGTATTATGTTCTAGAACCAATGTCACAAGCACGAGGATTATATTTACGACTCTCAATTGACCGGTTGTTGTAGTCAGGTAATAAGTAGCTATTGATGAAATTTAGCAAATTGTTGGCAACTCAGAATTGATTGCATATATACCACACTTATATGTATAGATACTATCTCCATCTCAAAGGTATACGCGCGGGCCAGGTCTATTCTAACCGTAAACAGAGTATAGAATAGACCTGGCCCGCGCATATACCTTTGAGATGGAGATAGTATCTATACATATAAGTGTGGTATATACATATATTGAGAGTCGGAAATATAATCCTCGTGCTTGTGACATTGGTTTTAGAACATAATACACTATAATTTTCATACGGCGTTGCTTACTGTTTTAAATCACATTCGCGACCACCTAACCTCCAAATGTATGTACGTATTTGGATATCGAAAGTTACAATATCGAACGGTCAAAACATGTACAGTAATTATAGAATTCTATATATGTTTTTAGGTCTGAAATGCCTACGATTAAAATGCTACTTGCATGTTTTTGCAAATGTTTATATTTGTTACAGAAGGTACAGTCTTATATTATATTCACAATGTGCTTCAAAGTGTTCTGCACGGGTAGCACAAGTTGTATTTTCTCGCTTGTCGCTCAGTGCGTCTCTATCGTTACGGACTAGATAGAAAGGGAGATCCGGGCGATAAAGAAGTCGCGGGCAACTTGTGCTAGCCGTGCAGAGCAGATACGAGAAAACTTTGTTGGTAGCCAATTTATGCTACATGTAGCTATAATCCAAAGCTTCCTTGCTTCAGTATCAGATGGGTATCTGAAAAATATTAAAAAATGTTCTAAAATTTTGCGAACGTAAAAAGGTAAATTTCAGGGATTATAATAGTTAATTTAAAAAAAAAAACTATGTCAAATCAACAAAACTTGTTTTATTAGTATAACAAAATACCCAATAATATCATAATTATATATTACCCCGTTTGTTGGGTAAAATGCATTTTAGATGGATGACAACACGAAATTGATTATATACGACTAAATTTAAATGTCAGCAATCACACGGATTACTATGTATTATCGTTATCAACATAAATCGGACGGTTAGCGGAAGAAAAATACGATTTATTTGAACACAAAACCGATCATTTTTTATGTTAAAATGTAACTAGGAGACGTTATTTCAAATAATTAGTTGTTTACATAGTCAATCAGGATTTATAAGACCACAATAATAGTATAATGTATCCACTTACGTGTGAAAGGTTATGTGCTCATATTTCCGCTCACTCCGGCTTTTATAGCCTAAAATACTGCAATTCACCATCACGAAATTGTTCTTTAACACATTACACGTAAACTTCACCCTTGTATTCTGCAAAAAAACTCCGAAAACAGCTAAAAACCACTAAAAACTCATACGACTCGCATCAGCTGTCAGGGTTTGTTTGCCACAATCATTGTGGCAAACACGTCGAAAAGGTATACGCGCGAGAGGGACAGTAAAAGTAAGTGCATCTCGTTTATACATACGTAATTATGTATAAACGCATCTCAGACTTCCCACCTGGTACTAGTCCAATGCCCACTCCATTCTATTCTCCCTCTACGTTGTTATCAATCAAACAAACATGAGGGAGATTGTGGGGACTTTACAACATTAAAGCTGTTAAAGTACACCTAAGTGTGAGGAACATTTTTGTTATAATGACGAAATACAGTGTTACAGGATGTGGAGCACGAAAAAGTGGAAATCAACAAAGTTTAACATTGCACCGGTAAGTTTCAAGTTTTTATTGAAATATCGGTCAATATTAACAATATTGCGTATTTTCAGTATGTAACATATTATTATTAAACAATAGACCAGGATTAATCATGCTTTATATTAAGATTGTGTTTTATTTTAGATATTTTAGTACTTAATTAAATAGTACTTTTGACAGATAGGGTTGTTCGTGAATCGTGATTGAAATATCGATGACTAAGTTACGGTTGATGCATTCGGCCTATTCGTCAGTTTTTATTAAATTGCTAGGTAGTACCCGGCGCCTTGCTGTTACCAATATGCCAATACTGTTTTTTAGTTTTCGGTTTGGTGACCAGAGATTTAGCCATCAGTGTCAACTGCCTGTCTAAAATAATAATAATAATATCCGATCGCTACCAAACTTCAGAGGATCACTTCGGATACCCCAGTAAGGGGTATCCGAAGATTGCCTGTGAACTTCATCAAAATCGATCCAGCCGTTTTGGAGTCCATAGGGGATATACATACAGATAATATATCATTGAGGATAATTCTGTAATTTTCTTTTCAGCCATGCTACTCAAAATAATTCTACTAAATTGACTGAAAATAAGCCAGTTCTTACTCCTTTATGTTCATAACGTTTTATGGACGCCGAGGAAGCAGCGGCTACGTTTGACAAGGCCGTTGAAGACACCCCTAAGGACGCATGGGCAAAGTTGCTTTTTTCAGTGGTTCCATCGGATCCTCCGATTTATTGAAGTGAATGGACAATATTTTGAAAAGATATAATTAAACTAATAACTTGCTAGTTTGCTCAGTTTTTGATATTCTAAGAACTTTCAGTTTGACCCTATTATAAATTAAATTGATTGAGCTACATACTACTTTACTTTATTCCTTTTTAGCCATTTGTCTTTTGTTTTTTTTATAGCGTTAGGTTTTTTTTAGATGTGCTATTCAAAACACTGACACACACAAAGTAGGTAGGTTAGCTTTGTGAGGTAACTTCAAATGCCCGAAGGGTAAACCGCCCAGATATAGGAGCCCTGCACAGCGGGACTCCGCCAACTGGTTGGATAAGGAAGGAATTTACAAAATAAATAGGGCAGTTGCGAACTTAGACCACTTGCTTCATAAGACCAACTGCGTTTTAGACCACTTGCTACTTAGGCCACCTACGTTTTAGACCGTTTGCTATATAAGACCAGGGGCCTGTTTTATAAAGCTACAAATTACAATTTACAGGTTACAAGTTTCCATTTGACACAACCTCGACCAATGACGACTAGCGATTTGAGCAGTGTTGCCGGTTTAGATCTGTAAAATTGTAACTTGTAGCTTTATAAAACGTGCGCCAGACCAGCCGCGTTCTAAACCGCTTGCTACTTAGACCAGCTGCGTTTTAGAACACTTACTGCTTAGACCAGCTGCGTTTTAGACGAGACGATACTTACCTACCCGATGAAACTACGACGCCTTCCTATTATTATTATTATATAACAAGGATCCCATCCGAAATAAATGATTGATAATAATGTTATTATAAATAAAAACATTAAGCCTTAAACCGTAATTCAGATATTCGTAATTAAGCTTCAGTACCGTTATTCAAAGCCTAAAATAATATTTGAGAGTGGCAATACTGTTTGTTGAATGACGTAGCGGTTACTGATTGGCTGACATCTCCCGCTCTATCCCCCCTTCACAGGTTTCCCTTGTCTACCACCAGGGGGCCGCGGCGCCTAGGCGGAAAGCGCGGTCTCATCCATCATTTGCGTTCTGTTTATCGAAACGTACGGTTCACTACAAAAATTTGTTTTTTTTGTAAGTACTGAATAATTTAAATATTTAACGGTTTTTACCGTTCGAATTTTTAATATTAATTTAATTTACAGATTATGACGGACTCTAGCTTAAGTTCGTCATCAGAATCTGATGAAGAGCTGACACCCGCCGCGACTACATCGCAGCAGCAACCGCCGTCTGCGCCGCCGCCAAAAAAAGCTTTCAAAAAGGAAGGCCAGAAAGTCTAAGTCGGAAGGCAAAAGTAAGCGACGACGTCGTAATGATTACAGCAAGGCAATTCGCCTTTTATCTGAACAGGTCAGTAAGATCAAAAAATTTTTTGGGGACATGTGGCAATCTGCGGCCCCTATGTCTCCAATAGCAAATTCTTCTGCAATAGGTGACTTAGTTGACGCTAACGTGAGTGGTGAATTGTATTTCGATAATGCAGAGGAGCCACCGACTTCCGGTGAAACAGTAAATGGTTTAAAATTGTCATTAAACACTGTCTTAAAAGAATCAGCGATTCCCAAATCCTCAACCGCTCACGTTAGTTTCATAAACTCGATCCACCATTTTGATTCCGAAAATTGGTCAAGTGTTCGTTATTCTGACGTGCAAAAGCAATATTGTTCCCAACCAGAAATAAATAAAGCCCTTCGATAAGTTTTTGAATTTGAGTGTCACTGAGCGAGGTTTTGCTTCGATAACACTGGCTCTCATAAAACAAAGTGAAGCAGCCGATTCCGCTTTTGAGTCCCTGTTGTCGTGGTCTCGTTCTACGGCAGAGTTCTCCCCAGAATCTTTAAAAGATAAGCTAAAAGAAGTTTTAATTGAGGGCAATTAAAAAAAAAAAACTAACGATGTTCTCCAATTAGCATTTGGGCATCGCGCTGATCTCATTCAGCAAAGAAGGGACGCAATTCTACGGTCAGTAAAAGATAAATTTTTCAAAGAAACCTTACGAAAAATCCCGCCCAGTTCTCAGTATCTCTTCCAAAAAGAGGCATTTTCGGCGGTTATTGAGAAACACGGCGGCATTCTAAAGTGTTTTGGCCAGCACGCATGTTAAACCAAACCAAATCTGTTGCGCAAGCAGATCCTAGTCAAACGAACTATACCCAAAAACTGCCCCCGCAGGGCGTTTATGATCCAAGTAACTTTTATATGGCTAGGCCCAGAGCTTATGGTCCTCCGCCTGCGCAAGGCGCTCAGAATTTTTATCCTATGACTTGGCCGAACATTTTTCGGTCACCAAGACCACCCACAAACCCTCAGGGGAAGCTTAGCCGATCAAAAGGTATCCGAAATCCAGGCCCTTATCAACAAACCACCCGTAGCCAGGGTAGAAATTCAGGTCCCAATGTCCCGCGCAGGGAATACCCGCCAAAACGAAAATTCTGACTTGAACACGTTTCAAGCGGGTCAGCTATCAAAATTTGTAAGAAAATGGGAGTCTCTGCAGGCCCCTCTAACCTTGATAAAGCTGATTCAAGGGTTTCGAATCCCTTTTGTCTTAAAACCGCCACTGGTTTTGCCAAGTTTAGGCAATTTACAAACCCCCTTCTCAAAGGAAATGGACCTAGAGATTCAAAAACTAATGAAAATGGGAGCGTTGGAACCTGCGGCCCGCAGCCCCAGCTTTATTTCCCCAATATTTTTAACGCCCATAAACGATGGACACTTTCACCCCATTTTCCGCTTGAAAAATTTAAACCGTTGTCTCGCCGTTCAAAAATTCCGTCTTTTGAACATGCACAGAATAACCACTTTCCTACAGCCATCGGACTGGCTCATAAAGATAGACTTGGCAAATGCATACTTCCACCTGCCAGTTGCAGGAAGTCACAAACGTTTCCTATGGCATTATTTTCAACGGCAAACTAATGCAAATGACATGCCTCCCATTTTCCCATAGCATATCCAACCCGGCTTGTGCTCCGAAAATGTTCTCCACATTGACCAATTGGGTAGCCCAAGTCCTAAGGGACAGAGGGATGCGTATCCTAGTTTATCTCGACGATTTCCTGTTAGCGAATCAGAACCCTCAAGCTTTAAAAAAGCAAGGTCTGGACACTGTGCAGCTTCTCCAAAAATTGGGCTGGCAAATAAAATACGAAAAATCAATTTTAAGCCCTCAAAGGGCGATAGTTTTTGGGCATTTGTTGGGACCCGCATTCCAACCTAAAATATCTTCCAACAAAGAAATGTTTCGATCTAATGCAAAGGTTAAAAGTACTATGGAAACGAAAATCGGCAAACCTAAAAGAAATTCAGAGCATTGTGGGCTCTATAAACTATGCCAGTTTCCCAGTCTTGCGTGGGCGCCTGAACACTGAAACACTGCCAGTCCCTACTTTACCAGAACCCCCGTTATCGCTTCCGATTCCTCAAAAAGCTCTAATCGAACTGAATTGGTGGCTTGCCAGTGTCCCATTATCCAGTGACTGATGCCTCAGAGCTAGCTTGGGGAGCCCAGATAGACAACATGAGAATTTGGGGAAAATGGTCTCGTGCAGAAACAAATATTCACTCCAATCAACGAGAAATGCGGGCCGTGCTATACGCCTTAAAAGGTCATTGTCTGTACCTATCTAACTCATCGTTAATGATTCAGAGCGACAACAAGACTAGTCTCGTATTTGAGAAACGAAAGCGGGCCGAGATCCACCGCCTTGATGGATCTTTGTTACGAAATCTTTTATCTCCTAGACTTGTACAACATTCTTATCGAGGTTCATTACCACCCCGGGAGATTCAACACCGAAGCGGATCAATTGTCTCGTTTATCGTCCCATACCCGAATTGCATCTCCTTCCCGAGATAACCTATTTGCGTCTGTGAGCTCACGTAGTCCCCAACTACGTCTCACTGGACGTAACCGATCAGCAAGCCCAATTCCACGATGCATTCAGCCTGACCTGGGATTACCAACTGGCCTGGCTATTCCCTCCCTCGTTCCTACTCCCTCGAGTGTTAGCCCAACTGAACACCTCAGCAGGGACGTACTTGATAGTAGTCCCGCGGTGGCCAAAAGTATTTTCGAGACCCGATCTGAAAAACCGATCAATAGCCCCCCCCGTTTACCATTCGAAACCTGGATCGAGTACTGATAGGTACAGCCACAGGCCGTCCACCGCCCAAGGTCCAGGCAATGACCCTAGAGGTGTGGAAATGTGGGGGTGGACTGAAAGTGTAAAAAATTGGTCGCAAGACACAAAAGAATATTTTACGTGCTAGTTGGCGAGAATCCTCCTTTAAAACTTACCAACCTGCCTGGAATAGATGGAGCTCGTGGTGCCAAAAATCGAAAGTAAACATTTATAACCCCTCTGGCTCTTATTTATAATAATAATAATAATAATAAATTATTTATTTCAGACAACTTGGATCCATATATTTAGCTAGGTTTCTGATAGACTTGCACCAAATTCAAGGCTTATCTTATGGTACTATTTTAGTATATAAATCCGCGATAGTCACACTTTGCGATCCTAATCATGGTATTAGTTTAAGCTCACATGTGCTCGTAAAGTAAATAGAGTAAATCCTAAAATAAACAGTCCCCATATCGGATACCGAAGTTCTAGTAAGACGGTTACAAAGTCACCCCATTAACGAAGAAAATCCATTTGAGTGCCCCAAGAGGGCCGCAATCTTGCTTTTGTTATGCTCGGGCCGTAGGGTCCATGACCTTACCTTGTTAGCTATTGGCCCTGATAATTCTTTTGTCACCGAAAATTACATCACATTTTGGACAATTTTCGGGTCTTAAACAGACACTGCTACTTATAGACAGTCGGGGTGGCGACTATTAAGAAATAAGGATTGTAAAAATTTGGATTCAGTATACTGGATTAACAAAGTGATTTCACTCTCAGCCGACAGGCGTAGTTTGTGTAAAAGCAATTCATTGTTTTTAACTGTATGTGGTGCCCCTAAGGCAGCGTCGCGGACAGATGTCGCGAACTGGGTCAAAAAGGTACTCCTGGAGGCAGGCATTCGGGCCAGCCCCGGCAGCGTGCATCCAGCAGTAGCCTCGAAAACTTGGGTTCAGGATTGTCCTTTAGACGAAATTCTAGCTCGCGGCAACTGGCGCTCGCAAAATTTTAAGAAATTTTATTGCAGATAAATAAAACAATCTAATTCTTATTCGAGTTCTGTTCCAATTATTAGTAATTATTTTAACCCAGTAGATAATTAACCAATCTACATGTTATTCTATGTATAAAAACAACTTGGGATTTTATATTCATCATGTAATATTGAAACATTGTATTTACATTAATACAACTACTATATTCATTTTCATCAACATGTAACAATAATAATAAAGCTCATGTCACGATAACTATGTATAATAATACAGAAATTATTAACTAACATGTCAAGTGATTGTAATTCTTTCGCTGGTTATATTTAAGTTAATGCCTGTATGTACACGAATTTTTCATGTAGGAGGTTGTCGAGTAAATAAATGAAAGACTTTTTGATAAGTGTTATTAACTTATTTATTATAGTCAATATATTTTCCTTGTTCACAAATTGTGGTTTCTATTCCAATAAACCCTGTCTTACCTCTTTTACTACAACGAAAATGGCGCAGTACCATTATCCTTTAATCACAAAGGTACATCTTGTTATTTTCACAGTTTTTCATAGTGTACAAATACTCGCTATGTTTAGTGCAGGTGCACTCAATACTTGCGTCACAGTTTCGATTGTCACCAAGTATAAAGATCACATTGGCGTCTGACCACCAGGCGATAACAAACCTGATCTCAAATATTATTTTAGGCTTCGAATAACGGTACTGAAGCTTAATAGCAGCGTATTACCTTACAATAAAACGCTTATTAAGCGAAATACCTCATTCGAAGCCTATACTTTTATTTCTGCTAGTCCAATGCCCACTCTATTTATTCTCCCTCTACGGTATAAACGCATCTCAGACTTCCCACCTGGTACTAGTCCAATGCCCACTCCATTCTATTCTCCCTCTACGGAATAGACGCTTGCGTGGTAAGCGGCTTACCCACAATTGAAATTCGAATTCAGCGTCTATAGTGCTGTATGGTACTGTGGTGTACTACGATAGTCTTGAACACAAATATGGCATATATAAAGATATTTTACTAGAACGCCCTACTTAAGCGAATCGAAACACTAAATTCGAAACTTCGGACGCTGAATCCCATTCACTCGTCATTCGAGAATAAATCGAGAGAAAGGGATGCAGCTAACATTGAAATAAATTAATATCTGGCAGACATACCTTCGAAATCCGATTTTATGGACGCTCCACATTAGCGCGCGAACACGTTAAAGTGTGGATGTGGAGCCGATTCGCGCCTTGTTAACCACTTTTGGTCGGTTTTATGTCCGCGTCAAGCCGCGTCCCCTGCGCCGTGTTTTCGATGTTTTTCGAACAGAAAAGGGGCGTGGCCAAAATGTTTTTTGTTTAAAAACACAGAAACAGGTTTTCCGTCACAGATGGAAAACATTCCCCGCGTTCGTCTGCGGGGGGAGGGGGTCATGTTTTCGGGGTTGCACACTTGGATGTTAAATACTCTCAATGGACCTAACAACATATAAAAAAAATCATAGTTACATGCGGGTTTGCGATGTTAGCCTTTTAGACTGGGGTATACCTTTGAATATATAAATAAAATATTCGACAATCCTACAAACAGACAGTGAAACTAGAATCGAAATATTGGGTGAAGATAATAAACAAAACCATAATCTGAAAGTTTAGTTTTGTGATTCCGGTATATTGAGAACCTGGTATTTTAAAATACAGGCATTTCGGGAATGAGCGGAACAAACAAGTACTGGGATGATAGCTGTCAAAAGAAAAATGAAATGTTATGACAAAACATTTCATTTCATTTCATTTTTCTTTTGACAGCTATCATCCCAGTACTTGTTTGTTCACTGTCTGTTTGTAGGATTGTGGGATATTTTATTTATATATTCAAAGGTATAGCCCAGTCTAAAAGGCTAATATCGCAAACCCGCATGTAACTATGATTTTTTTATATGTTGTTAGGTCCGTTGAGAGTATTTAACATCCAAGTTTGCAACCCCGAAAACCCTGTGCTACCCCTGTGTATAAAATACGGCGTCTTTTCTTTATTCCACTCCATTGCAAATAATTATAAATTAAATACGTAATCGGGCCGGTGCAGCAGCTGATCAGGCCCAAACACTCAAGCGCCGCAAATATTCGTCATTATTAAATAATTACGAATTTGTGGCGTTTGCAGTGGAAACCATGGGACCTTGGTCAGTTGATATGAAAAGCTTTATTAAGGCCCTGTCCTCTCGGCTCATAGAATCCTCCGGAGATCCTAGAGCTGGTGCTTACCTCTCCCAAAGGATTGGGCTAGCTATCCAGAGAGGTTATGCAGCCAGTGTCATGGGGACCATGCCGCGAGCGGACCTGCTAGACGGGGTGTTCTTTTTATAGTGGTGATTATTATTTATATCTATAATATTTGAGTAGCTTAGTTTAAATTTAATATACGTTTAGTTTTAATTTTTAATTGTATTCATGTTGA
This sequence comes from Acleris literana, assembly GCA_946894065.1. Lineage (NCBI taxonomy): Eukaryota > Metazoa > Arthropoda > Insecta > Lepidoptera > Tortricidae > Acleris > Acleris literana. The sequence goes on from OX335669.1 coordinate 19,743,494, forward strand.
ATTCTGTACTTAGTTGGTAATTAATGCCCTTTGACAGTTCTTCATCCAAACATGATCCAAACTCAAAGAGAATGTAACTATACTCAAAACTTTCAAAGTCAAAACATGACCCCCTCCCCCCGCAGACGAACGCGGGGAATGTTTTCCATCTGTGACGGAAAACATGTTTCTGTGTTTTTAAACAAAATACATTTTGGCCACGCCCCTTTTCTGTTCGAAAAACGTTAGATGTTTAAAAACATCGAAAACACGGCGCAGGGGACGCGGCTTCAGAGAGGCTGCGAATGCGCGAAAGCTGCGTAGACACAACAGACTCCACATTTAAGCGTTCCTTTTTTACTTATAAAACATTAAAACATTAGCCCAATACTGAACAAAATATTACAAACCTTGTTCTATTACGATGAATACTCGTCATCCACCATCTTCGTTTCCTCCATTTCTTTCTAATTCGTTTTTTACTTTTAATGTAGACATAATTATATTATGAACACTGCGAATGTGGAGCCAAAAGGAGTTCACGCGCCATTCTCACCGCCATTCACGGCCGCAAATCGCGCGCGAATGTAGGCGCCCATTAGAAGTAGGGCCTTACTTGCGCTTGTCAGAAGTGTCGCGTAGAATAATAAGAGACGCGCACCTATTTTTCGCGTCAAATCGCATCGCTTCTCATCCGTGCGCGAATCACTTACGTAGGACAGGACAGAGGCCCTATTTTGAAAATCGTAGTTTGAAGTTACGTTAGCTTCATCCCTTTCTCTCGATTTAGTCTCGAATTACGAGTAACAGGGATGGATTTTCAGAGTAGGGCCTTCTATCGCATCGGCTGCGATCACGGTAGTCTTACCTTAAGGATAGTCCCCCCCCCTGATATTATTCATTTATATCATTTATGAACGCAGCCATATAAACGTCATATAAACGTCAATGTCTTAGTGCGAGTTCGTCAGTTTTCGCAAATAAATTGTAATTTCAGCTTTCTTAACATTATTAGACCATAACACTAAATGGAAGTCGCAGTTTATACATAAAGAAGTAAATTAAATGTAGCTATGACGCAGCCTAACCAAGTGAACGTAGACATCGAGAATGTACCCCCTACGGAGGTGTCTCCACGGAACAATGTTTTGGTCAGGTTGGACTCTGTTTCTAGGCCTTCGCCCACGAACAGGAACAATGTGGGCCTCGGAGACCGCCTCACCAGCGTCTTCAGGGAGATCAGACCACTCGTGGAGCATGCCCGAATGGTAAATGTTTCTTTACAATTGGAAAAAATGATGTAATAAACAACGATTAGTCATTGATCATCAGTGTTTATGTTAATTGCATGTCAAGAAATATAAGTATCACAAAAATACAACTTAATAATGGATAAGTTACGGCTTGTCATTAGTTTAACTTAAAGGTCAAAGGTAAAGCAGTATTCCTTAAAATAAAATGTAGCTTTATAGAAAAGTATCCATAACAAATTTGGAGATTGTGTCAAATGTATATACTTTTGTTAAAAAATGGTTGGTAAATGACAGGGTCTGCTTATAAACCTCATTGTTTATAAGCAGACCCTCCCTCCCTCCTCCAATAGGTGGTATCTTATGTTCAATAACTGAAGCAGTTTCAATACTTACTCAATACATACTTATTTGTCTTATAGCATTAAAGTTCATTGTTGTGATGTTATAGAAAAGTTACCATTGTCAACTTGTCCTTTGTCCTTGATGCACCTGTACGTCAGCCATTCTAATTAAGATTTTTAATTTAAATTTTATTGAAAAGACTAAAAATTCGAATTTTAATGCTTCAATTAAAATCTGACAGGTACACATTGAGTTAATTTTAATACAGGGTTCAAATTTATCAAAATAATTATGCTGCTTGATAATTATCGGATAATTATCACCAGTATAAGAAATTCGTTTGTTATATTGTTTCATAACAAATTCTAACAAAACAAATAACAACAAACATATTTTATAATATTTTTATTTTGATATTAATCCAACACAAACCAACATTAATTAAAGTTAGATTGAGTAAAAATCAGAGCAATTGTGGAAATACACATTCGAATACTTCGAATACAGTTCTCTTTAACAAGCGCAATTTTTTGTTGTGATCAATTGATAATTATCCATCTGTTAATATCACGATAATTATCATGATATAATTATCCTTTCAAACCCTGCTTAAATATGAGCCCTTATTTTGGAACCCGTACCCATAGTACAGTCAACAACTTTAATTGTTGAGCACCGAAAGACAATTGTTAATTTTGACGTAATTTATTTCTTTAGTCTTGATGCTGTCATTATCACAGGGTTTATAGGTGCTCAACAATCAAAGTTGTTGACTATACAACCCTAGAGCTTAGTTTGGGACTAAGTCAATTTGAGTGGGACTGGCTCTCAATATTAATTTCTGTCTTTGTTATGTTGCAGGGAAACAATGCTAGACTTTCTCTTCCAACATGGCTTCCTCGGAATCCACCTGGTACGCACCAAGCTATAGAAGGCCAACAAAGGCCCCAAAGCTCCATAGCACATGTAAACCTGGGTCCAAATTCACAGACATACATAGTCAATGAACGGGTAGTGCTTGGGTCACTACCCTTATCGCCAACGCATCCCATGAGTAACGTACCACTAGGAGAGACAGAGCCACCGCTACCACACCAGGACCACCAGGATATCAATGTGTCCGTTAATCCGTCTAACAACAACAACATCCATGATAATGTGGAGAATGACAGCCAGAGTGATGACGGAGGTCAACAGGTATGGGTTTGCCTTGTTTTATGCATGTCTCATGTTAAAGGCCCATTCGCTTTCGACTGCGTTGTATAGTATGAATTCTCATTACTGCGTGTCACTATACAACGCAGTGGAAAGCGAACGCGCACGTGCACGTGCACGTCACGCAGCCGGTGTGGCTCGGCCTTAAGACTTGTTTGTAAAATCTAGTGTTTTGCACATTTAACAAACAGTTAGGGACGAACCATAGCAAGCGCATCAAACGCTAAAAAGAGTGGCGGGCCTGCGCCCGATCCGCTTGCTCACTATGTTTCGTCAAATAGAATCCTGTACAAACTTGCTCATGAGCGGCGGATCGGGCGCTTACTATGTTTCGTCATGAACAACTTCGTACAAAACTGAAGTTGTAGGTTTTTTGTTTGTTTAAAAAAAAATTAATTACTCTAATACTTAATTGATCTTAACATAAAGTTAATACTTCCAATACAGCTCTTCCAATGCAGCCACGAAATGCTGGAACAATCTCCGTCCTCCTATTGTAAATTCAAAATCATTATTTTCCAACAAGCAACTTTTAAAAGTGCATTTACTATCTATTCAAGTTTAATTAAAGTTTAGTTTATTAAAGTTTTATGAATGGGCCGGCTCGACCGGAGAGATACCACGGCCTCACAGAATACCGGCGTGAAGCAACATTTGCATTTCGCCGAGTGAGTGAGGTTACCGGAGGCCCACCTCCCCTCCCCCCCAAATGATGGCGCAGTTATGTAATAGGATACCCCAGGAGGGTACCAGCTGCGTTAGCGTTGGAGAATCCCTCTCTGGGCTTCCATGCTCAGCATACACCGTACCTGAACGTGGACGCCCAGACTGCCCCTCGTGCTCTGGGGGGGGGGCAAAACCGCGCTCAGTCATTGGCCATCTGCCCGAGGCAAGAGCAAAGCAGCCACGGCAACCCCCACCACGCTGACCGTGACCTTCTGCAACATCAGGGGTTTACACTCAAACCTTAATGCTGTTCACCGCCACCTCGAGACAGCAAAGCCGGCCTTGCTCTTTTTAACTGAGACACAGATATCGTCTCCAGCGGACACCTCTTACCTCTCCTATCCTGGGTACGGACTAGAACACTCCTTGGGCTGGGGTGTGCGTGTACGTTAGAGATGATATCAGTTCTCGCCACCTCAGCAATCTTGAATGTAGGGACCTCTCCATCTTATGGCTACGTGTTGACAGCGACAACCAACCCATAGCGGTGATACCGAAACTGACCGACTCATGGAGCAGATCCAAATGGCTGCAGACTCCGTGCAACAGCAGATCTCATCCGCAGAGCTCGTAATACTTGGCGATTTTAACGCCCACCACGCCGAATGGCTCGGCTCTAGTAAAACCGATCATGCGGGGAGATCTGTGCACGATTTTTCTCTGGCATACGGCTTGACACAACTGGTTACAGCGCCCACGCGAATCCCAGATGTGGAAAGCCAGGAACCATCTCTGTTGCACCTTCTGCTGACTTCGCATCCGGCTGGCTACCAATTATCCGTTGAAGCCCCACTCGGGTCTTCGGATCATTGCCTAGTCCGGAGTTCGATGCCACTCTCGCGCCCGCCGCGTCGGCGAGCTGCTCGTGACCGCCGTGTGTGGCATTACAAGTCAGCAGACTGGGATGGGATGCGGACATTCTTTTCGTCCTACCCTTGGGGGCAAGTTTGCTTCACGCCCGATGATCCCAACATCATTGCTGATTCCGTTGCTGATGTGGTGCTGCAGGGAATGGAGCTTTTTATTCCGTCCTCTGCGGTCCCAGTTGGTGGCAAGTCCCAACCTTGGTTTGGTCGATCCTGCAAAAAGGCTTCTTGCCGGAAGCAGGAATGTTACCAAGCCTGGATAAATGCAGCGACGGCACGGGATGATCAGGCCAGCGCGTTAAAAAAGCAGTTTAACTTTGCCTCCAGGTCCTTCAAGAGGGTTATTGCCAGGGCGAAATCATTGCACATTGGTAGAATTGGCGAGAGACTGGAACGCCTCCCATCGGGAACCCGTGCGTTCTGGTCTCTTGCCAAAGCTATCCAGGGAAACTATGCACGCCATCTTTTCCACCCCTGCACATGGGAATTGATTCGTTGGCCTACGACGCAAAGGAGAAAGCTGATCTTCTGGGCAAACTCTTTGCGTCCAACTCGACCTTTGACGATGAGGGACGCGAACCGCCGACCGTACCGCGATGCGAGAGCAATATGCCGGATGTCCACCAAAGCTCGGTGCGTAAAGCACTTTTTTCCCTCAACGTTCATAAGTCGAGTGGGCCCGATGGAGTCCCTCCTATTGTGTTGGAGATGTGTGCTCCAGAGTTGGCACCGGTTCTAACGCGTCTTTTTCGACTCTCCTACTCATCTGGCGTAGTCCCGACTTCATGGAAGTCAGCTTTGGTGCACCCGATCCCTAAAAAAGGTGACCGCTCAAACCCGTCCCACTACAGGCCGATAGCCATAACTTCCCTGTTTTCGAAGATAATGGAGTCTATTATCAACTGCCAGCTTTTAGGGTACCTAGAGGATCACCAGCTGCTTAGTGACCGACAATACGGTTTCCGTAGGGGCCGCTCGTCTGGTGATCTTCTAGTGTACCTCACACATCGTTGGGCACAGGCGATCGAGACTAAGGGCGAAGCATTAGCAGTTAGTTTGGACATTGCGAAGGCCTTTGATCGGGTTTGGCACAAAGCACTTCTTTCTAAGCTTCCATTTTATGGGCTTCCCGAGAAATTATGCGAGTGGGTCACTAGCTTCCAAGCAAACAGAAGCATAAAAGTCTTTGTTGACGGTGCATGCTCAGACTCCTTCTCTGTCAATGCTGGTGTCCCTCAAGGCTGTGTGCTATCGCCCACGCTGTTCCTTCTGCATATCAATGACATGCTGCAAATCTGCGGCATTCACTGTTATGCGGATGATAGCACGGGCGATACCTTCTACACCGGCCGCGCCAATATTTCTCGGGACAACGTCGTTGGGAGCCGAAACAAACTTGTGTCTGAAATTGAGACTTCCCTTAAAAAAGTTTCAGACTGGGGTCGAGTTAATTTAGTCCGTTTTAACCCCACAAAGACTCAAGTTTGCGCGTTCACAGCTAAGAAGTTGACGTTTGATGCATCACCTCGTTTTGAGAGCACTCCCCTCACTGCCTCAGCCAGTATCGGAATCCTTGGTGTCAACATTACGAGTGATGTCCAGTTCCGCGGTCATTTAGAGGGTAAGGTCAAATTGGCCTCGAAGAAGCTCGGTGTGCTCAACAGATCGCGACAGTATTTCACTCCGGCCCACCGCCTGCAGCTGTACAAGGCGCAGGTTCGGCCACATACGGAATACTGCTCTCATCTGTGGGCTGGGGCCCCAACTACCAGCTTCTCCCTCTGGACCGCATCCAGCGGAGAGCGACTCGAATTGTCGGCTGCCTGCGTGCTTCTGATCGCCTTGACGCCTTGGCGCTGCATAGAGATGTAGCCTCACTCTGCATTCTCTATCGCTTATACAACGGGGAGTGCTCCGAGGAGCTGTTCGGATTAATTCCTGCCGCATTCTTCCGCCTTCGTCCTACGCGACAGAATTTCCACCACCATCACTTACATGGTTGGCAGTCTACGACTGTGCGTTTCACTTGGAATTTCCTGCCTCGCACAACTAAACTGTGGAATGGTCTGTCGCCTGCGGTATTTCCGGATCGTTACGACCTTCAAACCTTCAAAAAAAGAGCGTACTCTCATTTGAAAGGCCGGCAACGCACCTGCTACTCCTCTGGTGCTGCAGGTGTCTATGGGTGACGGTAATCGCTTACCATCAGGCGATCCGTCTGCTCGTTTGCCTCCTATACCATAAAAAATAAAAAAATAAAAAAATGTAAACGGTTTCGTGTTGAGGCACAAATATAAATACAGATATGAAAATATTGGCAGTTTTAGAGCCGAGTTCACCAACCAATTGAACAGGCGGTTAAGTCTTAATCAGCTGTTAATCATTACATTTGACACCCGTTAAACCGCTAACCGTCCGTTAATTGTTGGTGAACTCGGCCCTAAGTTAATTATTGTATCATAAGTCTAAAAAACACAATTAATTCGATATAAGCACTTATTGTGTAGGCACTGAGTTCATTTATGTATAATGACTTTCCCTATTTTAACTTGAGGGGAGAAGCAAATGCAATGTATGCTGTCTAGCAAAACCAGTCCGTGGGTCCACAGAAAACCAAGACAAACACCTCCAATAGGTGGTACGACATATAGCTGAGTGGATACCATTTTCGCAGTAATACTTAGTTTTTCACACACTGTAATACTTAATAATTTATAATTAAGGGAAATAAATGTTTTTCTATTCTATTCTATTCAATAATGTGTGAACTATGTGAAGTAGACAATGACGCCGGTTGAAACGCCGAAAAATCACCCTTACCGCATGTAGGTGCTACATGACGGCCGTACTTGAATCAAAATTTAACTTTATCGCAATGCAGCGTTCCGGTTGCGGTCCGGTTTCGTTTCGGTTACGTGGTGGTGTGCTACAGGCGTTAATGATGTTTTGTCGTCGTTTTATCCGGCGTCATTGTCGTCTGCACATTATTATTCGAGATTCTTATTGCTTTAAATGGAATGGAAACAATCCCGGTTCTGCTCCTATTTAATTTCTAAAGTAAACTATGTTTTTAGGTAGTGGATGTGCGGGGGACCCTCAACGTGTTGATCCGCTACGCGCCGTTCTACTTCATCCTGCTCATGAAGTTCCTGTACGATGCCAGGACGGGGCTGTTCACCTTCTTCATCCTCTTCTTCACCTTCTCACATGCAAATGCCACCGTCAAGAAGTAAGTAAGATAAAAACAATGTTGATTTGTCATAAAGTTAATATTAGTACAGATTACCATTAGGCTCTTGTCCCACCGCCGCGCCGACGATGACCGAGAAGCCAGTAGAGCCAGCGATCAACTATTAACATATAGAGAGATACTCTGTTATTGACACGGGATCTATATCTTTTATTAGTTTCTTGTTTTAGGCTGATGATGATGATGATGATGATGATGATGATGATGATGATGATGATGATGATGATGATGATGATGATGATGATGATGATGATGATGATGATGATGATGATGATGATGATGATGATGATGATGATGGTGATGGTGATGGTGATGGTGATGGTGATGGTGATGGTGATGGTGATGGTGATGGTGATGGTGATGGTGATGGTGATGGTGATGGTGATGGTGATGATGATGATGATGATGATGATGGTGATGGTGATGGTGATGGTGATGGTGATGGTGATGGTGATGATAATTCTGCTCTTGTGGAATGACCAGACCGCTTTATTCTTGAATTTGGCGAGTCCAAATTGATTATAAAGTTAATAAAAAAGATGAGTCAACAAAATCCAATTACTTATTTTTCATCCTATTAAATTGACTAAGGAGACTTCAAAGCAAAATGAAAGATCTTAAAATAATACGCTAGATTAGCTAGGTCTTAGAGATGAGGACATATTTATTTTGTTAAAGTATTAACAGACGCTCGAATATGGTGCGCTGCGCACCGTGACCTTGGTGTGCTCCGGACCATATTCGATGGTATGTTCAGTGGTCCATCGCACATTATTATTATCATTGACGGTGCGCTTGGTTCGATGAATCTTCCACAGGATTTGGTGCGGTCCGCACCTAGTTCGCTCATGTGGCCGAACCACCGCACCGTTCAGCGGTTTAGTCGCAATTCTACCTCCGAGTGAGACACCTGTTTTTAATGGCGTCAGACCAAGAGGCCGTGAATATTAGGGAAAAAAGATTAATTGTGGAAGTATTAGAACTTTACAAAGATTTTCCGTGTTTGTGGGATTCGTCTCACGACCTTGTTTTAGCTTGTTTGGATAAATTTGCAGGCATGTCGACGTGATCACTGTCTAGTAGCACGGGGAACACTGGACCGTCTTTGATGCGGTGCGGTGGTCTGGTGTCTCGAGCGCACCGTACCGGTCCGTCGGTTCGGACGCCCCTTATTCGAACGTTTGTTAATACTTTTATGATGGTCAGAGATTCGCAGCCAAGTTTCCCTTTAGTTATAATGTGATAGTTTTAGTTTTTTAGTGTTTAACGACTTTATTTATGGTTAAAACGGTTTTAGGTTCAATTGAACAGCTCCCAATAATCAAATCGAATTTGTAGTCTTAAGGATTGCAGTCTTGTCATTGTAATCTTGAGAAGGCCAATCAAGTTCAAGATTAAAATAGACTTTTCTCAAAAATGTTCGGAAATGTTGACATTACTATCTACATAATGAGACGCGAAGTACATAGTTTACTGACAATTCTCAAATTAAAAAAGAAAACATTTCGTGCTCGCTACACAAGCCCGCAATGTTGCATACAAATTCCATTACTATCTAGCTTGTAACATTTTAAAAAGTGACAAAGCCCGTAATAAAATGACGGCACAAGTCTTATACATCCAAATTTTATTCTAAACATAACTTTTTTATCTGTGTCTGGAATAGCTTGTTTTTTTTTAAAAAAAACTTGTGTTTCTCCTTGTCATAAACAAAAAGGCGGTAAAGAGTGATGTGATGTTTTTTTCACATGAAGTTTCTGTTTGTATGCAATTTAAAAAATGAGTTCAAGCGATGAAGATTTTACTCCAACACAATTTTTTTCTGGCGATTTTTGAGAAAAGCACTATATTTGCCTCTGCAGGAACAGCAATTGCGGGCTTCGTATTTTTAAACGGACTCGCAAGCTCGTCCGTTTAAACCAATACTCGGCCCGCAATTGCCTACTTCCATGCCTAGGCAATAATGTACTATTGTTTCGTATCAATAAAGTGTTCTTTTGTAACATAGTACCTAAACATGTTTGGCGTGTGAGTGATTTTGTATTCGACGTAAGCCGTTCAAAAGGTTAAGCACAAACAAATGTACATATGTTTCCAGAGAGCACGCCGCCCAACTGAACAGAAGCATACTCGCCCTCGGGCTGGAGATGCTCTGGACCTCCGGGTTCATCGTGATCGTGCACTATGTCTTCGGGGACGGCAAGCTACTGCCGAACGTGGTTATGTTCCCCGCGTACTCCGACCCCATCGACGTCTGGGAGCTGCTGTGGCTAGTGATCCTCACGGACCTGATCGTGAAGATCATCACCGTTGATATTAAGATACTGGTTACCATGATGCCGGCGTGTCTGCTGCCGTTTCAGAGGAGGGTAAGCGATGAATTTGATTTAAGGTTCTTTAAACAGGGCTCAAAAACCTGGTTATTTTTTTAACCAGCTTAGAAAAGCCATACATTTCAAAATACCTTTTTTTTCGATTCTGCTTGAACAGAATCGATATTTCGCTTTTGATCAACGAGCAAAATAGAAGTTCCTGTTCGAAATAACGGTTAATATCGCTCGCTAATTTCTATCCTATCCTAATAGCTCTTTAGTTGCATTTTCATTTGCTCAGTTTGAAATCAAGCAGGCCTTATCATAACGCTCGGGAATCGATTCCGTATTTTTCGAACTGTTCCCAAGACCTGTTTTTAAAACGAATGTGAGGATGATAACGATCTTATTTGAGTTCGATGTCGTCGTCCTCACCATTATTTTTACCCGACCGCCGAAGGAGGAGGGGAATGTGTTTATAAGCCTATATAAGTATTCGCTCTAGAAACTAAACGCGTGGACCGATTTTGTTGATTCTTATGTCAATCGATTTGTTTTTATCGTGTAAGTGTCATTGAAGATATGACGTAAATCAAAATTCAATATGACTGCAACCAGACGCCATGTCGTAAAAAAGGAAAAAAAGAAGTCGACGAACTATGACAAGTAGGTTATTATTGAATAGGTATTTAAAATCATCTTTAGGTTTCTTTCATCATTTTTCATTTTGAATGATAATTTAGGATTCATAAGGATTTTTAATTAGTTAGCAACAGTCGGGGTTTTTTAACATCATGTATTTGTTTTTTAGAATATTTTCTTCAAATCATGCGAGGATAATTTGAACCGGTATGCCTTATTAGATTAGGCTGGTGTGTGTAATGGCTTCTTGTGAAAGAACTGGGTCGTTTTTTTGTAATCACATTGTTGACATTATTTATTTATTTATTTATTTTTGGGTTAACAAACAGTGATCACAATCAAACCTTATCACTAGATTAGCTAAAGAGTATTAAGTTATTGTGCCACCAACACCGTTAACCACAGATTAATGATAGAAGTAAATAACATTGAGTAGTGGCGGTGTGTGCAAATTCACATATTCTTACAATTTTATATTCTTAATAGCTTTAGGTTAAAGAAGAAAAAAAAGAAACATTTAATTTTCGTAGAAAAGTAAACTAGCGAGTTTAGTAGACTTACGTTAGATTAGATAAGTGGATATGGTATTTGCCAAAGTTTCCCAAAACTATCGCGTTAAGGAGCCTCTAACATCACCAATACATCTTTTTTAAATTTTCCAATACGTGTAGCCATGATGTCAATTGAAACAAAGTTTGCGTTATATGAATCGACTAGCCGGTAAAGCGGTGAGTGCTTACCAGCATTCGTACGACACGAGCTAATAGCATAGATACGACATTGGTTACGACAGTGCGTCCTATAGGGGACCCTATAACATAATTTATTGTTAAGCTCCATACAGTCGTATTTATTATGACATAGGTCATATAACATCATTGTTTCAAGTAATGAACGCCTAGATTTAAGCCGAATTAGGCCATATTTCGATAAAAGTTGGTCATAAGGTAATTTACTACGAAAACATTAAAAGTGCAAACTTTGATTGAACTGCTTCCAGTGCATCGATGTATTTATTATAAAAAGGGTTCCATACAGGCACAGCGTATTCTAGCTGAGAACGGATAAGTGATTTGTAAATGTGTAGAAAGGTTGATGGTCGGGTAAATTCAGCACATGAACGCATGGCAAATCCGTACATACTGTAAGCATTACCTATTATGGTATCTATATGTGTGTTCAGATGCAATTTACTATCAAGTACCACTCCAAGATCTCTAATAGATTCGACAGCGTCAACAACGGATCCACACAATTGATAGTTATGACGGATAACATTTTGTTTTTGTTCTTTGGTGAAAGTGATTGTTTTACATTTGTTTATACTTAGATTTAATTTATTATTACAGCAGTAGTCGGAAAATCTGTTCAGATCCTGTTGAAATTTAAGGTAATCATCATCACTTTCAATTGTGTGGTAGATTTTCAAGTCATCTGCATATAACAGGAAGTAGCAATAGTTAAAACAGGAGGAGACATCGTTGATAAAGATTATGAATAAAAGCGGTCCCAGGATAGACCCTCGGGGTACTCCTGAGCTGATAGAAACAACTTCAGACTCGTGACCATTTATGATAACTTTTTTGTACGATTGGTAATATAGGAATTAAACCAACGCCAAAGGTTTCCTTTAATGCCATTGAATGCAAGTTTCTCCAGCAGTATTCTATGATCAACTCTGTCGAAGGCCTTCTGAAAGTCTGTATATACACAATCAGTTTGTTTGTTGGCATCTAGGCTTTCAAAGAGATGAGTGGCATATACTATTATACATATACTATTATGACAGCTTTTAAGAGGATTGTGAAGCTAAAATATTCCACCTAAAATGCGATAACGTTTATATCCCTCAACCTAGTCCGATTTTTACGACTTTTGAATGTGTTGTAGATATTATGAAAAACTAGTCTGTAAAAACAAAAAAATTTAAACGTATAAACCAAGTTTTTCATAATAACTACATAAACTACAACAAATTCAAAAATCGTGGAAATCTGACTATTCTAGACCACGGCTATCCTCTAAACATCACTATGAATATGTATTAAATACATTAAAATATAAAACGTGTAAGTTATTGATTTATTAGACAATAAAACATTGAATAGTTTTTACATAACAATTTCATATGAGAATATTTTCTTGTTTCATGCTTTTTAGTAGTCGGGTTTTAGTTTTTGAACTTATTCTTTTATTTAAAATATTTTGTGGTTTTAATTTTGTGATAACTTAAAAGTGTTTTGGGGTTATAATTTTGTGATAACTTAAAAATGTGTGGTAAAGAATTTGCAGAACCACTTTTTTTTTGTTTACTTAGTTCCTATTGTCCATTTAAGGTCAGTGCAGGTAGTTTGTTTCGAAATTTGAAAGACTAATTACCGTTGCCAATTCCTCAAGAGATCGTGAAACATGAGGATTTCTTAGCAATTTATTATGATCCAAGGACTAAATAAATAATCCATTTAAAGACCTGAGTCTGCTGAGGGCCACATAAGCTTGTCCCTTAGCTAATAGTGACTTCCCTAAATCAATTACTGCTTTATCTAGAGTGCACACTGCCAATTTGTGCACAGTAGCCTTCCAAGAAAGGATTAACGGTAAAAAATGCTTTGAAACTTAACGTTTACTATATGTATAAGGACCTATTTAGTTTCATTTTAAACTTAATTTTAGTTGCTTAATTATCTTTCACTTTGGGTTCGTAATACTATTAACATGAATTTTATCGATATTAGGCTGGCCTGGTTTAGTAAGATAAGTCAAAGCAAACGTCAATCACAGGAAACTGTCACTTCTGACGCATCTTGAGATGGGCACCTGAGTCAAAATCAGTTTAATAACGTTACCGTAACGCTATATTTCATTAGTGTTAAACATTTTATTTAAATAGGTATATAGATATTGTTTCATACCGTTATGCTAAATCACAACGAAATCAACATGGTTACAAAACCAAAATTTCCAATTTGTACTTTTAATGCTTTAAATCAAAGAATCGCACCGGGGGTTTACTCTTATGGTGCATATTAGATGGACGGCAATGAATGCAACGCGGGAGTGTAAGAAAATCAATGTAGTTAAGTGCAGTAAAGGGATGACGTGTAACGTTATAATAACGTTATAAGAAATATCGTTATTAGTGTAAGGAACAAAAAGTTGGGCACGCTAACTCACTCAATTAAATTTTCTATGAAACTTTTCCGTTGTGACACGAAAATTAGACATACAATTGTAGGGATACTTTTCATCGCACAACGGAACTTTTTTCGACTTCGTTGTTTGTATGGTTAACTGCGCTTAACTGTGGTCCAACTTTTTGGTCCCCACCCATTATATATCGTGTGAAGTTTATATCGCTATGACTATGACGAATACCGCAATGGATCCGAGTTTCATAGCGTTATAATAATAACATAGCGCGAGAATACAATGTTATTGTAAAATAACGCTATTTGAAGGTCTGATTGATATACACTATCATTCATTATAATTATCATTCGTCTTCTGATTATTATTAGAAAAGAATCCTTTGAAATCAAAAGTTATAATTACTACCCAATTGTTATAATTATAACACACGTTTTGTTTTTTTAACATGTTTGGCATGGTCCATAAAGAAAAACGTATTTACTATAATTATAATTATGTATGTAGGTAACTATTTTGTGTATTTAGGCTTGAAGAGAAAATATCTTTGGCTCACATCTGAGGCGTGATTTCAAAACATATTCCTAATTATAGGGGTGTATGCAAGCAAAGCCGCGAGCAACAGCTAACAATATATATATATTTGAAATGTGCTAATTAAGCCCTTTCATTTGATACCCAACACGGCACTAATAGATAAACATTTTTATTTAGTTCATGTTTTAATGTTCTCTAGAGGGCGCCATTTTTATTTTTAATTGACACCACCTAGCCTATAACCATCGGACAATCAAGACGCTTCCAACGACACCTGTCATCATTTGTCAAAATATGATAATTAATTTAGGAGTTATGAGGGAACAGATGAATATACGTATGTATGTATATTCATCTGTTCCCTCATAACTCCTAAATTAATTATCATATTTTGACAAATGATGACAGGTGTCGTTGGAAGCGTCTTGATTGTCCGTGTCTTGATACATATATATACAAACATACCGGTCAAAATCATAACCCTCCTTTTTGCTTCGCCGTAGTCGGGTAAAAAGCACGTAAAAAACTGAATTAGAGGCTCTGATCTACAAAACTTTACAGTCAACAAAGAAAGCTTTTTTTACCAGGAGCTTATATCTCTAATGAACAAAATAAACAAGTGGAATATTAAATCAATTTTCTGTTTCAACCAATCACCTTTCAGGGCAAAGTATTCCTCTTCGTAGAGTCAGTATCCCAGCTGTACCGCTGTCTGCTGACCATCCAACCCTGGCTGTTCTACCTTATGCAGTCCTACGAGGGCTCGGAGAAGATGGTGGGCATGTTCCTGGTCTCCGTGTACGTGGTGGCCAAACTCATCGAGCTGCTGCTTCGGGTGCGGCTCTTCAAGAACGCCACCTGGACGATGCTGCAGAGTGTGGTAAGTCCATCTGTTTTTATGGAGGGCGATTTTAGGACCGACTAAATGACATGGCTCTTTGATTACCCAATACCCTTCAGCGAAGTCGGCCTCTTTGTATTTAAATATCATTAAAGAACACACCTACTCGAAAATGCTTAGCAGCGCTCTTAAGGTTATCTTGGGACTATCACGTTATCTGGGAGATTAAGTCGGGTTGTAAAGCTTTCTGCGTTCAAAGCAGCGCCCGGCCATGTCTCCTCTGTTTCACAGCATTTAACCCGCAAACCATGTGCACCGACAGAACTTCGGCATGAAGCCAACCAGCGAGCAGGTCCTCGCGGCCGGCGACTCGTGCTCCATCTGCCACGACGACTTCAAGACGCCCGTGCGCCTGTCCTGCTCGCACATCTTCTGCGAGCCGTGCATCTCCGAGTGGTTCGACAGGGAGCACACGTGCCCGCTCTGCCGCGCCAGCGTCGAGGACGGGCACGCGTGGCGCAACGGCTCCACGACCTTCGACTTCCAGCTCTACTGATGGCGCTCGCCCCGAGCCGACGCGGGGGAGGGATATATCGAAGGGCGCCACTAACAGTGTAAATAGTAAAGTAGTTCATCTGCGGCCCTTTAAGTGTTTCTGTTACATGTTGCCGCTAGAGTTGCGTTAAGTCGCGTCGCTCGACACTTACGCACGCAACCAAACGCAACGACGGTCTCGACTAAACCGGCTCAGTCGGTCATGTTGAGTTCGTAGCTCGCGGCGCGGACGGACGAGGCACGCACACGTGCAAACCGCGCGATATGCCTTTGTTTGAGGACGAACTACTGTTTATACTGTGCTACTGATTAGATCCCACATGGATCACCAAAACAGTCTACTGGTCGATGTAGACCTTAACCTTTTTAACGCCCCACGTCAAACACAAATGTGTTACTCACACTCCAAGCGTGTTTCAAGAGCTATGCCAAGTTCAACTTCATCCATACGAAAGAAACTCGGTTTAACAGTACCAATGATAAGCGTCGTTGGTGTTGTTGGCACGGCAGCTCCCGACGACTTTAGATGTCGTTGGCGTTCAAAAGGTTAAATTTTGGGGAATTTCCTAATAGAGGATTATAGGCGCGAGGCGAGGGTGGATCCATGACGTAAGGTTCCCTGTCACATAGTGTCACATATTTCTTGATTAATTCTCGGTGTTGCTCGGTCACGGAAAAGTAGGTGGTGATGATTTGTGCCTATAGTACCTATAGCGTATGTTTTATCAAATATAGCGTAAAAAGTAGAGTTACATAAATAATAATATGTTCTTACTTCGGTTCAGGCTGTTTGTAGAGAAATGAGAAGTAATTTGTCCATACATGGATGTTTTATCAAACTTTACTAGACTCTTTATTATCTGCTTTCCCACCACTTACAACAGGATGATGAGATTATTGATGTCAGTAGGAGTAGAGAATGTTTAAAGTTATATTTTCATACAACGCTCGATATAGCTACAGGGTCGAGTAGGATAATGTTCTATCTCTGTCTCGCTTATCTAGTGTCACTCGACCGTTGGGAAATAGTGTGTTTCTGCCCTTGCAAACACGTGGTTAGAAATAGCTTTACGTCGGTTTACCGCATATTTGTTAATGACACACCATCCCTTATTCGATTATTAGGTATAATTGAATAAGGGATGAATGATGAATGATGAATTTCCGTAAAAAATCTATTCGATTCAATTCAAAAGCTTCAAATTAACTCAAAAGGTTTGTTTAGTTCAAATTTTGCAGCAGTATTTTTTTAATGAAATGTGAAACCTTCAAAGACAGAAATCAAAATTGAAAAGTGGTGGAAGATGTTATAAATAAAAATGTTGTCAAGTTCTAGCGGTCTCCAGAGTGAAGGTTATAAAACGAAAACCCTTTTCGTTTTCTTGTAACGTTGTTTGATTGTAAACTTTACAAAACACATTTATGTAAGCTTGTTTATGATTTTCGTAATGAATTTTCATAATTGTGATGTATGTTATAGTATGATTTATTTGAAGTCGCGCGATCTAGTTGAGTCTAGGTTTTAAACAAAACCATTGTCTTCTATTATACTTTTGACCACGAAAACCTTAATTTAAAATAAAAAATCAAAAAAATCATGCTATATCATTATATTTTTGATGTTTCCTGACTGCTCAACGGAGATAGCTCCAATTATAAAATAGTGTTTAAAATTGGCAAATTTTAATAAAACTTTAGCGGTTCAAAATTGTTATAAAGTAGACTTGATATTACTATAAGTCATATTATATACTGTATATAATAGTAACTACATTCCCTTCCTTCGTTACATTATATTATTGTGTTACGCCACGGCCAGTGACAGGCATATCTATAATTGCCATAGGGGTCCTTTTCACCCGCCGTAAACCCAGGCAAACTAGAAGCCTACCTTCTGCCAGGCAGTCTTTCCATTGGCTACCCTGGTCGAGTGCCTAGGGCCCCGCGATCGGTGGGATTCCCTAGTTCTTGCCAGACCACTAACGCAACAAATAAAAAGCCATAATTTCGTAGCCATAGGGGCCCCAATATATCCAATAGTGCCCAGGGCCCATCGGCGTAACTACTCCTCCGGTAGGCGAAACGTTTACTGACTTTACTGTATTTTGACTTGGTAAAACCTAAGCAGTTTAGTTAGGGCCCCAGGCTACTTCCATCTACGCCTCTGCCAGGGCCTAATATAGGTTATAGTCGGCCCTGTCTTTCGCTTGTCTTCTTCGTTTGTTTTGAAGCAAATTTTTTTTGTAATTCCCTCTTAAATGTAGCTTTATAGCGGTATAGTGTAAAATATAAACCATGAGTGCTCTGCAGTCGCGTTTATCACTGTGGTTAATTGTGAAAAAAACATCTGTCGCTTTCGCTCTAATATACCTGTTAGATAGTGACGGATGTTTGATGAAGGGCTCGTCCGTTAATCACGGAGGGGAGAGAATCACGTGTTTTTAGGGTTCCGTACCAAAATGGTAAAAAATGGTACCCTTAGTATGAACTTATTTTTCTAAATATTTGAAATGGGGTCTAGAATGGAGGGTTGAAAAATGAAAGTGATTAGATTATAGCAAACGGGATGTCATAATTGTGAAAGAGCTCAGTCTGCACATTTCAAAACTATTTTTTTATAATTTTTCGGGATGTACTTTTTGATTTATAGCCAAAAATGTACAAAAAATTACCGTTCCCCCCCTTATCTCTGAAGTTTAGGGACCGAAAAATCGGAAAAATTAATTAGTTAAAGATAATTACTTATTTTACGGGAAAAATAAAATGAAGTTGTCAAACTTTACAGATTTGGAAAAAATATCAAAAAACTTTAAAATCTGTATTAAAATTTAGGATAGTCAAAATGGACCTTATTTTATGGATAATAAAGTTCATAACAAAATAAGTATTTTCTTTCGAGTTTTCCAACCATATTATTCACGGAGCATAAACAAACACGGAGTCAGACTCGCACTTGCCTGTTTTTTTTATTCGACATGCGCGCGTGAACTCGTTAAATGTTCTGAATGTTTTAAAGATAAGATATTTTACCTATGATACACGTAATTTTGGGTAGGTTAAGTACCAATTTCACCATACGATGTTAACCACTTAACAGACGATTAGAGCGTTAATCAATGTTAATCGACTGTTAGTTCATACATTTTGACAGCTGTTAACGCCCTAATCGTCTGTTAAGTTGTTAACATCGTATCGTGAAATTATTACTTAATCTAGAAGTTGTTAAACAACCTCAAGTGATTAAACGAGCCCTAACTAAATTACAAGGATAAATGCAATTATCGTATCCCTGCCGGCTTACTCTGCGTTTCCATGGTAAGGCCTAAGCACCCACCCGAGCCACGCACGTCGCAAAATGTTTGTACATACTCAAATGTTTCACAATATAGTTCACAAAAAACATGGTTCTCTATCGTTTGCCCGAATTTCAATTGCCATAATTGTATCACTTGCCATATATAAAGGATTTTTTTCTGAAACCTTGAACTATTCAGAATCGTTATAAAACAAACCTAACCTAACCTATTGGGCTCTATACGATGGCATGTAAAAAATTCCTGAAAGATTTACGGTTTCAGAAAAAAGCTCTTTATGGCAAATTAATATTATGGCAAGTGATACAATTATGGCAAATGAAATTCGGGCAAACGAAGTGATCTGATAAAATATATTAGACCCCTTCTTGACTGTTCACAGTTAAATTAGTAATAAAACCACCCCCGTTTAGATAAATTTAAGATTGACTGTACATACCGTTTACAAGCGAAACTATGTTTTGATAGCGTTATACAATTAATTAATTTATGAATTTACGCATTTAAATTAATTTTCAGTTAAATTATTTTAAATTTTTAAGTATGTACCTGCTTAGAATTTTGCAGATAATGTCAGTATGTAAATATGAGTATATCCAATCTATGCCAAATACAGTACCAATATATTTTGAAAGCCTTATTTTATTGCAAGTAAGTGTAGTTTGTTCGTAAAGGACGTCGTTCACATTCTTAAGGTAACACACTTAAGGTGGGTCTCCATCAGTGTTCTGTCGAAATTATTATAATGAATGCTTTTGGTGATGCCCCAATAAAAATAAATGTACAAATATTGTCGTTGGAATTTACACACAATAATAAGTTTATACTAAGAAGATATATTATTTAATTTGATTGATCATATATATATTAAGTGCATACGGCTTTGCAATTATATAGTCCTACATTCATGAAAAGACGCCTATTCAATTTCTTAACCCCTTTAAATTCAAAATGCTTCCTCAATAATTTTCGATTTCCCAAATTGATCACAACAAAATTTGGCCTATTTATGTAAATAAATTCCCATGTAAATCGGCATATTCGAATATATTGAAAGCAATTCCTATTAACTCCTTGTTAGTTATGTTTCTAGTTGTAAGCAAAATGTGATAAAAAGTCAAAAGGATATTTATTTTGTATTTAATTTTTTAGTATCGCGCATGATTTGCACAAAACAATAGTAAAAATGATTATATTATGAACTATTAAATTCACATGTTTCGTCTCTTTGCTCCTAGCTCTATTGATTCTGCGTTAAGAAATACATAGCACAACACTGTCTCACAATCTTGGCTTAGTTAAATTTATTGTTCACACTAACATGCACAATGTTTGGATTTTTTCCACACAGACTGTACAAGCAGCTCGTTATAAGTTAAGTTATTTTTAGGCTCTTTATTATGACACATATTAATAAGAATTTTTAATCACCAATGTATTCGCTCCCAACAAAGCAGCGGTCCGTGCTTATAATTATTTGATTGGTCACACGTAAAATTACGATGCACTAAATATACTCGCGCCGTTCTAATAGGTCTGATTCGACACTTGTCAACTCGGTACAAAATATTTGTTGAGGCATGTTTGAGGTTATATTTAGTATAATAAAAATAAATATCTGCACGAAGGTGCAAAAATATGTACACATAGAACTTATTGCCGTAGTAATAAGGTCTGTGTACATATTTTTAGACTTTTTGGTGTATACATATCGGGCATCTTGGGCGTGACTTAACGACATAGGGAATGGAATTATTATGGTATAAAAACTACGACCAGATTTCCGATATATTTCTCATTTAATTTGCCTTCATGACATTCCAATATCAATTCATATTTCAATTAATTTCACGTTATATTAAAAGTCCCACAGTCCTACGAGGTGTTCTACTATTGTATTGTAAGTACGATTCTAATTATATTATTGTTTGTGTATTCATTCGTTGTTGTCTCTCTAGCAATGAGCTCTTAAGAGTTAGTAGTCCATTATATTATAATGTATCGTTATTCCCAAATGTGTAAGGAATTTACAGTTGGATTGAGTTGTTACTAGAGGCGCCGAGTGATGAGGTGCGCACAGTTGAAGCAACAAGTGGAATGAACTGTACCCTGTATAAATAAAATGATGAAATCGTGTAGATAAAATTATATAAAATAAAAAAATAACCCAATTGAGTTACTGCCTTTAATTTACACTTATCAATAAAACGACTAGTAGGTTTAATCACATTTAATCACTAACACTGTAGGTATATAAATCAAGTAACATATAAATTTAGCTTACGATTATTTTCGCCTACAAACGTGAAAAATTAAATAATTTAGATCATTAATAGTAATTATTATTCAAAGTATCACAAATATCGGATAGAGTAACACTGCTTTGAAAGCGCGAAGCATCTCTACCATAGCGCCCTCTGCGGGGCGGACTCGGACGAACACACATCGACGTCGCAGGACCTAAAACAAAGGCACCGTCTGCACTGGCGCTGGCGGTTTTTCGTTGTAACCGGTATCATGGGCGGATACAGGGGGGGTGGGGAAGGGGGTCATGACCCCCCCTTGAGCTATGATACGTCCTTGTCAATTATAATCTTTTTGATCGGTGCTATAAAATGTTTGTCGTATTTTGGGTTCCTTGGGAATTCTGGATCCTCTTCCTCCTTGCCGGAGCTGCAGTAGATATTAGGGTGAACAGTAAATATAGGTAGATTATTACTCGGGCAGTCTACACAAAGCCGGCGGGTGTATAGGGGCCCGCTCACTCGCGTCAGTCTCTTACGCTACACTTCACTTTCACTTAGTTTAGATAGTTCAGTTCGATTGCCGACTCATTCAGATGAGGTACTCCCGGTGTTAGTCGGTCGGCGGGCTCGTTCGTTACGAGCGCGCGGAGCCGGTCTCGCAGGCGGTGCGCAGCTCGGCGGGCTGCGCGGAGGGCGCGGGCGCGGCGGGCTCGGGCGGCGCCTCGGGGTCGGGCGGCGCCGCGGAGCCGTACAGGAACAGCGACTTGAGGCGCGCCGAGCGCGACGACGTGGACGGCAGCTCGTCGGGCCAGGCCGGCGCCACGTCGGCCGTCACCTCCAGCCGCAGCGCCGCGGGCTCGGGCTCCGGCTCGGGCTCGGGCGCCAGCGAGCCCGCCAGCGCCGCCAGCGACGCCGCGCGCGCCGGCGCCTGCGCCGAGCCCGCCGACAGCGATGCGTCACCTGCCGACGAACACGATCATTCAATACTTTTGAACACCTTTTAAATTTTAAATACAAAATGTGTCACTTACACGTCAAACATGTTTGCAATGCTATGCTATGCAAATTACAAGTTACAGGGTCAAGGTCGTACAGTCGCCATCAGATATATTGTAGCGGGCGAGGTACTCAAATATTTCGGAGCAGCATTACTTTTCAATAAATTTGTTACACTAGTTATGGTCAATAACACCAGAACATGCAATTTGTCATAAATATAAGAGCAGCGACTTTTCAATAAATTGGGAACATATAACGAGGTAAAAATATCAGAAAGCACAGAACGTCAAAGGTATCTACGCAGTCAGGGTGATCATAAAGATCGGAACATTTATGGAAAATATACCTTAAGTCTGTATCACACAGTTTAAATTCGTTACTATAATTATTATGCATGTCGAATCTACTCGTGACGTGAATTCCAAACAAAACATAAATATGTCATGCCAAAGATCGACATGCATAATAATTATAGTAACGAATTTAAACTGTGTGATACAGACTTAAGGTACATTTTCCATAAATGTTCCGATCTTTATGATCACCCTGACTGCGTAGATACTTTTGACGTTCTGTGCTTTCTGATATTTTTACCTCGTTATGTGTTCCGAATTTATTGAAAAGTCGCTGCTCTTATATTTATGACAAATTGCATGTTCTGGTGTTATTGACCATAACTAGTGTAACGAATTTATTGAAAAGTAATGCTGCTCCGAAATATTTGAGTACCTCGCCCGCTACAATATATCTGATGGCGACTGTACCTAGGATTTTGTAAAGGGGACAGGCGTACCCAAACCGAGAATAAGTATACCTAAGGTAAATAATCCAGTAACTTTAGTCATCATGAGTTTGCGTCAAATCCGATCGTTCTGATTTTTTGTCGACTTGTTAATGATGTTGGCCTGACGAATAATCCAAGTTTGTGACCTTGAGCGCCGAACGCAACTTTGTCAAAAATAAAAAAACCGCTAATTTTTCGGACTTTTTTCAGATTTTGACGATTATAACCCTAAAGACCTAGTTTTTAATGGTACCTTCTTGGCACCTTCTCGACTATAATATGAGACCAGAATTGTCTCTGTAGACCCAATACATAAGAATAAATACTATTAGAAGGGCATCTTCGGCGTCGTTGTATGGATTTGACAGCAAAGCCGTCAAATAATTACCTAACAGCGCCCCACGCCCCGCCTTACCCCTCTCTCGCCTGTCGCAAAATTAGGGTTCTCACAAGTATATAATACTAACTGAGCCCGTAACCTCGTTATACGTTATACGTTAAAATAAAATATACTTAATACAATAAAACTAAAATGTCCGTAAAATTTCAAATCCGTAAGACTTTCCAATAGTTCCACTGACGTATGAGTGTGACAGCGGATGACAGCGGCACAAGTTTGCGCTAACTAGTCTATGTAAAAATTAAAGTACTTTTATTACAATTAAATCAGATATAAAGTTGTAAGAACAAACGCAAAGCCAATAAAACTAATTTATATAATGTAATTTTGTCCATTTTATTCATTCATTTAGCAACTCCTTCTTGTATAACATTACCACTGAAATAATATCTTAGACTTACTTAATTACGATTAATATTGGATAAAACACAAAGTGCTTAGGTAAATAATGTATTTATTTAATTCTTTCATTATAACGCTCTTTTACTTAATGTGTTTATGTTACAAATAATAAATAAAGATTCAAACTTCGTTGATATCGTCCTACAATTATTATCGTAAAGCACGTGGTCAAATACGGAACTAACAATTTCGTATGGTAAAACCACAGTTTGCGTAGACAGTGGCGCCTTTGAGAGCTTCATTTGAAATATTGTCGTACGTTTACTCCAAGCGCCGATTCTGGGTGGCAACCCGCTAGTGTTTGCTGCGATAAGTAGTACTGGACTGTTGACAGGCCACGCGAGAGCGCGCGTAGTGGGGATGAAGTTACCCTTCTAATAGTATTTATTCTTATGCCCAATAGTTTCCGAATTCCTTGCCTTTCAAAATTCAACATTCTTTTGAACTTCGCTTTTTTTTTAACAACCTTTACGAGCTGCGATACCAACTATTCGCCAGGGCTGTGACGAAAACCAGCTTCAGTCTGGCCAGGTTACCTCCTACACTAGACTGCTCGATTTCACTCCTTGCGGACATACCATCAGCTGCAAATTTGTCCTTGCATTCACTAATAGGCAGCCATTACACAGCCAATATAGATCGCAATCCGTGATCGTGATCAGGGTGATCTCGATCCAGATTGACTGTGTAACGTGTTAGATTGACGGATCACGACATCGGATTACATATTATCTAGATTTTTTGAAATCTCCTGCGATCCGCGACCTTGGTCGGATCACGATCTGGATTGACTGTGTAATGGCTGCCATACACATTACGTCTCATTCATCATAAACATCATCATATATATTCAACTGCTCATATCATCCATCATACATCATACATCTTCTTACAGTACAGGGGGGTTATTATGAAATAGCAATGCAGTTTAGTTTACGCTGAGAGAAAAGGACATAGCTATATAACTGCTATAGCTCTGTCCTTTACGCTCGCCGTAAAATGAACTGCATTGCTATGTCATAATAACCCCTCAGGTGTGGTTGGGAGTCACACTGAACCCTCTCTCCTGGGTGTGGAAATCCACGCCACAAAGCCTGAACCCCAAAATGATGGCCAGAGACGCAGCCCTACAACACCTCTTGCGCATGATTTCTTGCGGCTGCAAGGAGGGTTGTGGGAACACGAGCAGCTGTAGGAAGGCAGGGGAGAAGATTATACATGAGCAGTTGAATAGAAAATAATGAATGAGATGTGTATTAGTAATGCAAGGACAAGTTTGCACCTCATGGTAGGTATATCCGCAAGGAGTGAAATCAAGCAGATTTTCGTATAAAATCGAGCAGTCTCGTGTAAGATCAGAGAAGGCGAGATTGAAGCTGGTTTTAGTCGCAGCCCTGGCGAATAGTTGATACCGCAGCTCGTAAAGGTTGTTCAAAAAAATTGCGAAGTCCGAAAAAATATGAATTTTCAGGAACTATTGGGTCTACAGAGACAATTTTAGTCTCACATTGTAGCAAATTTAGTCTACTTTCCTTTAACAGTCAGTCTCGGTTCGACCGTCCTACTAGTCAGACACAGCGCGCCTTCTTTTGTATTAACTACGGAGTTATTAACAATGTTATTAGTTGTTGTGTGGTACAAGTGAATAAGCGATGGCGGTGTTAATAAATGAGTTTCTGACTTTTATACAGAATAAGGTAGATATTATTGACGATGTGACCCTTGTGAAAATCTGTGCAAGCCATTATACAGATGCTGAAATCGAGGCTGGAAAGAGCTTACTGATCGAAAAATGTCTTGACTCTGATGGGCAAAGCAACATCCAAAGAAAAGGAGTTGATAAGAAAAAGAAGCATATAAAAGATGTCATTAAAATTATTAGGGAAACTGAACCCGTCTCCCAACCTTGTTTTGTGGCTCAAAACTTAAATCGTTTGCCACCATTTACTTTCGACTACGACGACATTGCTCGTCTGATAAAAGATATAACAACGATGAGAGCTGAGATTTCCACGTATCAAACGAAAATTACTAATGAACTGAATGGACTCAAAGATAGCATAAGGTCAAGAACAGAACAAACACACACCTACATATCGCAATATTGTGTGTAAGCGAAGGCCACCGCGCCAAGCGAAAAGCGTCCCTTTACAACGCAGCACGTCGGATGAAGATTGCTTGGTTGCAGCTCCCGCAAGTAAACGGCAAGTACCCGACAAGAAAGGCTTAAAGCTGCCTTCGACTAACCAAAATGTATCTGTTGACGACGACTCTTCATATACCTTGGTAGAACGCAAAAGTCGTAAAAAAAGAAATTTGAATATGCGAGGAACGTCTACAGCAAGTGGAAAAATCCAAGTGGCGGAGTCGCTATGTTCCGTTTACGTGTCTCGTACTAAAAAAGATGTAACAGAAGCCGATATTATAGAATACATAACTGATATGGGCGAACAATGCGTCGCGGTAAAGTTACTAAGCCAGTATCAAGAAACAACTTTTAACTCATTCAAAGTCACAATTTTGAGAAATAAAGTCGACACCTTCCTAAGTGGGCAGTTTTGGCCAGCCGGCTTAGTTTATCGGCGTTATCGTGAGCGTCCAGCTCGTACCGTTGTAAAGGCTTCTCATCATGGATAAGTCTCAAAACGTTTCTATTGTTATGACGTCCTTTAACTGTAAGTCTATAAAACGATCAGTTGAACAGATAAGGGCGCTGTGTACACAAGCGGACATTATAATTATCTTTGCAGGAGACTTGGCTTTTGCCGCATGACTTGGGTTTCATAAACGAAATCAGTTCAGAGTATTGCGGCTTTGTGAAGTCATCAGTAGACACGTCTGCGGGTGTGCTTAGGGGTCGCCCCTACGGAGGACTGGCTTTGCTCTGGAAGAAGTCGGTATTTCCAAATGTGTCTATTATTAGTTGTGCCAGTGACAGGTTAGCTGCTATTAAAATTGACTTTGACGGCCGCTCAATCATGGTCTTAAATGTTTATATGCCGGTTGACAAGTTAGAAAACTTAACAGACTTTACCGGCTGTCTTGCCGATGTCGAAGCAGTCATAGCGGACGAGGTAGAAGCCGTATATGTACTGGGCGACTATAATGCGCACCCAGGCTCTAGATTTGGACGAGAGCTCGCGAGCTTCTGCGCGGAACATTCATTTGTTTGTGAGGATACCGAGCGGCTGCCTAATGACACGTACACCTTCGTGAGCGACGCTAATGGTGCAAGAAGATGGTTGGACCACTGCTTATTAACCCATGCAGCGGCAAAGACTGTGACGGAGGTGTGGGTCGACTATGGTGTTTATTGGTCGGACCATCTGCCGCTTATGTTGTCATGCAATATATCTGGAGTGGTTCATAAATCAATCCCTATTGCTACTGAGCTTCAAAGCAAACGCGCGATACATTGGGGTAGACGAAGTATAGAGCAAATAAATAGTTATGCGCGATTTTGTACCGAGCACTTAAGTGAACTGTATTCTAGTCATTTTAATTGTTATAAATGTATTCAGAATTATTGTAAGGATCACCTGTACTTAATTGATCAGTACTACGAAAAGATCGTCGCAGCCCTACAGCAGGCTGCAGTCGCGAGTAAGAATGTTGGTCGCGGTGCACGAAAAAGAAAAGAACAGATTTTGGGCTGGAACTACCACGTTAGGGAATACCACCAGCAGGCCCGTTTGCATTATAACGTTTGGATGCTGAGTGGAAAGCCAGCGACAGGAAACCTGTTTGGAAACATGACGGAGAGTCGCAAAAAGTTCAAAAGCCAATTGAAGTGGTGCCAAAATAACGAAGAGAATATTCAACTAGAAATTTTGGCAAGACATCGTAACGAAAAAAACTTTGGTAAATTTTGGAAAGCTATTAAAAACATGAATTATAAAACAACTGTACCCGCTAGTGTAGAAAATGTTTCTGAACATAAGGATATTGCCGAGTTATTTTCGCACCACTTCAAAGTCGAGCCTGAGCTGGCACGCCATGTTCAACTGTCAGAGAGTAGCGATAAGAACCGCGTCAAACAGGGTAAGTCTGAATTACGTCACTTTACGTCTAAAGATGTTATGGAGACTGTTAGGCAGATAACACGTGGAAAATCACCAGGGTTTGACTCATTAAGTATAGAACACATTATGTACGCAGGAGATGATATCTACAGAGTCCTAGCAGACCTATATAATTTATGCTTGGACCATAGTTATCTGCCTAAAAATCTCATGAAGACCGTGGTGGTTCCATTTCCTAAAAACAAAACGAGGGACCTCGCCAGCATTAAAAACTACCGGCCAATTTCGCTCGGTACAATATTGGGTAAAATACTGGAGAGGTTACTCCACCCGTCTTTAAGAGACAATATTGTTGTGGATGATGCGCAGTTTGGTTTTCGTGCCGGTCTCTCAATAGATTCAGCGATATACTGCCTCAAGTCTACTGTCAATTACTACATACAGAGAGAGACATCAGTTTACGCGTGCTTTCTTGACCTCAGTCGAGCTTTCGACCTGGTAAATTATAATTTACTGTGGAAGAAACTCGCTAGGTCAAATGTGCCTACCGGTACCGTCAGTCTGTTGAGATACTGGTATGAGAACCAAACTAACGCAGTGAGGTGGGGCGACTCCACTTCTAACGATTATAGGTTAGAGTGTGGAGTTCGACAAGGAGGGGTGACATCACCGGACCTATTCAGTCTTTATATTAATGGCCTGATTGAGGAGCTAAGGAGCACCAAAGTAGGTTGTCACATCGGCAACACATGCCTGAATAATTTTAGTTATGCAGATGATATGGTGCTCCTTAGCCCCTCTGTTAAAGGTCTTAGAACGCTCCTGGGCGTCTGTGAGCGGTATGCTTTAGATCATGGTCTCAAGTATAACGTCAAGAAGACGCAATTTATGGTCATCAAGTCAGGGAGGGGTCCGGACAATGTAACCCCAGTGTTTTTGAATGGAGTCTCAATCGAAAGGGTAAGTCAGTTCACGTACTTGGGACATATTGTGACGGAGACCCTCAGGGATGATCTGGATATCGAGCGTGAACGTCGGGCTACTGCTGTGAGAAGTAACATGCTCGCACGAAGGTTTGCACGGTGCAGTGCCCCAGTAAAGTTGACATTGTTTAGAGCATTTTGTCAATGCTTCTACACATGCCAGCTCTGGGTTAATTGCACCAGGCGCGCCATGAGTGCGATTAGAGTGCAATATAATAACGCATATCGCATTCTAATGAAGCAACGACGTTATTGTAGCGCATCGAGCATGTTTGCGGAATCTGGAGTGCCTGACTTCTTCGCAATTATAAGACTGCGCATTGCGTCATTTCGGGACCGTATCAGATCATCCAATAATGATATTCTCCGTACTTTGTCCGAGCGCTTGGACTGTCGGATCTCGAAGTTTTAGACATCTGTGCATCGCGACCAAAATAGGAAGTAGTGAAGTAGGTTTAATTTATGTTGTATGTTTCGAGTTTATTTTTACAATTTTACTTTGCTACTTTTTATTTATATTACCTATACAATGTTTTACAAATTAATTTTAAGTATGTGTGTATGATTATGTGTTTTGTGACATGATATGGGTACTGCCTGAAATAAAGTTTATTATTATTATTATTATTATTATTATTATTAACGTCCTGCAAAGGTACTATCAAAAACTAGTGCTTTAGGGTTATAATCGCCGAAATTTTCGTGGTTTTTTTTAAAAGTTGCGTTCGGCGCTTGAGGTCACAAACTTGGATTATTAATTGGGCCAACATTATAAATAAGTCTGCAAAGAATCAGGACGACCGGATTGACGCAAACTACCGTGTACTTTCAATCGCCAAATGTACAGGATTATGCGTAATATTACTACGGTTTGTGAGCATACCTGCATCTTTTGGGGGGCTGCCCCCCCTACCCGTACCTCGCTACGCCCTTGTACAGGGCCTTCAAGACAGTAAAAACAATATCGTTTTTGATCTGTTATCGTATTGTCGACGTTTTGATAGCTCTTATTTACTTGACAGTAATGGCGGCCGAGTGAAAAACAATACCAGAGCAGGCCAAATACGATTTGGATTAAACCGCCTAGAATAGAGGCGCAGGTTAAGTTTATGGTGTCATTCATTTGGCGAAGTTAGGTGGCGAGGTCTAGAAGATTTATTTACATATAAACTTGTTTATTCACTATTGTGTTGCTATATTGGTCAATTCAGCAATGTTATTAATACAATCAATATCACTATGACATATCATCCATTACACAATGAGTGGCTTTGTGATATTGTTAACGATATTAAAATTAGCTATTTGTATTATGCGAATAGAAAACTTGTTCATTACTGCAGAGACCGGGAAAAACGCTGTTGCGGGACGAGTATAAGTTAACAGAATCGACCCGCAGAACAAAAATAGGGTTAGAATTTATTGTCATTTTACTGCTATTAACTCAAGGAATTGATGATTACTTTTTACAAAGATGGCACTGAAAGATAGTTAAACAAAAATATTGACCAATGCTGGGTTCGATGTGTCTCGAGACGGTGTCGGGCTCGGGCTCGCGGCGCGCGCAGCCGCCGGCGCGGCACAGCGACACGGGCACCACGCCGTACACGTAGAACAGCAGGATCGGCACGCCGATGCCGACTGCCAGGCCTGCCACGATCGGGGACACTAGCAACTGAATTAAAAAAAAGATTAGTTTTTCGACCGTCACGCAAAGTCGAAGCGATAGAATATACTGCTACAAGAATTCTAAATCATAGGGAATATTCATGACTTTCTCACAGCTTCAATAAAAGCTGATTCATGTAACAAACAGTTGAGAAAAATCTTTTTTTGAATAGGTAGCTATAAAAATAACGCAAGATATAATCCAACAAAGATCAGTATTTTGTTGAGTTTTGTCGGTCTGTTTGTCACGAATAAATGTTTTTCTTTTCTTTCTATCAAATATAATTTAATATTGAGTTCATACGGCCGACCTGTTACATGACGTCGCAGCGCATACCTATCAGATCTCTCTGCGTAATCGCTTTCTAATTAGCAGTTTAAAATGCTCGTATTATCCGTATTTCTTGGTATTTTAATATTTTGTATCGAAATGTGATTTAAAAAAATCTATGCATATTCATCGTTAATCATTCAATCGGGCAAAATTTTGAACGTGTCGGTAATGAGAAGTGAACGACGAGTGCCATATAGGAAGTTTCCGATATCGGCGTATCGGGCGGTACTGACGGCGGCGGCGACGGCGGCGGCCACGGCGGCGGCCCGGCGCGCCACGCCGGCGCGGCGCAGGCGGCGGTGCGCGCGGCGCCCGGCCCACAGCGGCAGGCCCACCAGCAGCGCCGGCAGCGCCACGCCCGCCACCACGGCGATGCCGAGCGGCGCGCCCGCCAGCGTGCCCAGCTGCCACAGCAGCTTCTTCTTGCGCGACCACGGCTTCTTGCCCCAGAACGTGCACCCGCTCGGACTGGAACGCGACGCCGTCATATTTAGATCCATAGGTATTTAAAATCTCAGTCTCGGCCGCGGAGAGCCGGCCGTCGAGAAACGACGGTGACCGCTCCTAAAAATTTATCGCCGCGCTTGTCGGCATCCGCGATCGTCGGAAATATAATTCAAAATATCGCCTATACATATACTTAGAGGAAAAACTCAATAGTCGACATATTACCGTCGAGATCTACGACTGGATGAGGTCGCGCTCTTTAAACATGAATGTGATGAGATCGAGTATTTATACCCTAATCTTTGAAATGATGAAAATACCAACCCAAAGGGGTTTGGGTAAAAGTGTTGTCATTTGTAACAGTCATATATTTTCAAGGTGAGCGGCCATTCGTAAAAGTGGTAAAATGTGGTAGAGTTATTCAAAATAAACATATTTTGTTATATAATGAAATACTCTTAAGAGCATCGGAGCCGAGATATTTAAATATTTATACTTAGGCGTACTTTTAGTACCAAAACCAGAATACTTAAATCTTTAATATATCCGCTCCGATATTATTTAACGCCATAAATTATATATATCTATGTGTATTTAGAGGTCCTCAAAATAACTATGTAAAAATCATCAGTGGCCGCTGCAAAAAAAAAGACAATATTCTTCAAACAAATTTACCCAATGCCCTTTAAACTAATCTTGTCATCCATATAATGTCTACTAAATAAATAAAGATATTAAAATAAAACTATTGGGTCAAACACAAAATTAATGAAATTAGTATTTTAAAATTACCTATTCTTTCGAATTAGAATGTAAAAACACGTGATATTTTTTTTGGTCTATCCCAATTATAGTACTTATCCTAGTATTATAGTGTGTAAGCGGAATACGAGCAAACATTTTAACTAGACGTAGGTTATAGTTCTACAAGTTATGTAAATGTGGAATTTTGTTAATAACTCTAATACATAGAGCGCAATTAATTTTTAAAGGTCCCATCGAGCAGCAATGTATAATGCACAATTTTTTCAGACCTTTCTTATATCGGCAGCCAAACTAGTGTAATTGTTGCATTTATCGTGAAAAATTAGAACTGTTCTTTAAAAACATACGTTTTATTTAGTATTATTATTGATTATAACGTATAACGATCAATGTGAATGCACTCATACTACTTACTTATCTTTACTAGGTATCCAGTTCGTCATCTATCACACACATACATTATTCACACATTATGGACATGATATTTTTACGGGCTTGGTTTTATTATTGGATAATACTACATTTACACATAACATATTAATTTTGCAGATTTTATGTGGTATTTATCAACAAAGAACTGTAACTGTCAGAAGAGTTGTGACAATTTCATAATCAATCGTGATATCAGATGGCCATAGACGAAGAAGTTTTATTGTACCTACTTCTTTATTATCAAAACAGTTTAGATATGAGAACTAGCACTGCATTCAGAAAACCCATCATGTAGTAAATAAAGGATACCTACTGTCCTACTGTGTACTAGTTCCGAGTAGCGCTCGAGTGATTCTGAACGCATTACAGCTAGTTTGAGAGGATTTTCCTGTGACCAGAAGAACTGAGGGTTCATAACATAGAATACTGGTCCATTTTTCATCAAACCCAGAGAGTAGTACCAACAATGCTAGGCGACGTTAACATGGCTGCAGCTGGAAGTTTTTGAAAAATTGGGACAAAAGACCGATCTCAGCCACGTCATAGAGTCCATTAAACGACGCTGTGAAGACTGTATCAAGTACACGCTCGACACGTGGAGAACAGCTATCTCAGGCATGTACACCGGCGACAGTGAAATTTTTTAACAGTTTCAATTGAAAATCTTAATGTTGACCTCCCTTAGGAAGATCACTCATAGCATCTTTTTACTGCGATGCAATCGCCATACAGTTGCAAAAAGGCTGCGATACAATCGCGATGCTGTCGCGGTCTTAACCTTTGCACTAGTGTAACGACGCTTGTGTATCGCTAATAGCGCAATACAGCATCGTCGCGATTTATTTATTCATCGCTAAAAAAAGTCACCATGGGCGATTTCTTAAGGTATTATCGCATTGTAAAATTCTTGACTTTGTTTGTAATCTTTACTTTACACAATAATTTCACCTGAGGGAGTTAGACACTTACTTAATTCCAAGTTTAGCATCCTACAATAATAAAATTTTAGTGATCTCACTAATCTCACTAATAAATGCGAACATTTCTGTGGATGTTTGTGTTTCAATCACGCAAAAACACTAGAACGGATTTGTATGAAGTTTGACACCCAGATATTGCTTATCACGGATGGACTTATTATGACCTATGACATTTTTTATCCCGATATAAGCGATAAACGATTTCTACGCGGACACAGTCGCGGGCAAAAGCTATTTAAAATACTGCATGAAACGAAAATAATTTTCATAGTGCCAATAAGGTAGAAAACTCTTTTCTTTGGGTAGGTGGGTATACCTTTTGTTGACCTAATGTCATCACGAGTGGCCGTCAGTCACAGAACCTAAAGTATGAAATCAATGTTATTTGTTGATACATTTTAGATCTGAAATTCTGAATATTCTATTAAGAAAAACGTTATGACTTTGCATTATTATGATTAATAAGTACCTACATTGTGTTGTGATTTGACAATGGTTTCCACTGATTTACATCGCTGAGTTTGGAACATCGTGGATCAACGAAGGATCAAATGAAGATGTTTTTAAATCTTCTGGAAGTGTAAAGGAATCAGTATGTACATGAGTTAAGTGTTTTTTATTAAATTAACAACAAAATAAAAAGATACCACTGCTTTTCATTCTAAACAAGTTTTATATACACTTAATCACGACTGTGACCCGAGTCTAAACGACTTTTTTATTTTTTATGACCGAGTTAACTTAAACTATACGTAACGTAACGTATAGTTTAAGTTAACGTCTAACGTATGAACTTTTTGTGAACAACAAAAAGTTTCAATATGCTTTCTTGCATAAACCGTTTCCCCTTGACAAAGAGCAAAAAAACCGTGTCAAATCAAAACTCAGAATTAAAAGAGAAAATAAATAAAAATGAAGTCGTGGCTGTCGTCCTTACCTGAGGTAATGCAGGTCGGACACCTCCTTCATGCAGAGCCAGCAGAACTCGGCGCCGCACACGCAGCAGACCATATGGTTGCAAGAGCCGTCCTCCACCTTCACGATCAGCACGGCGCAGCGCGGGCACGGCTTCACGTCACCTGCCAACAAGAAGCCACAGATAACCATCGGTGGAACATAATCCGCAATCATTTTGAACACGTTTATGGTCCTCAGAACCCACTTACCGTCAAGATCTTTATTCCGCTTTCGTTTAGCCCATTTAGGACGATTTTGTCATCTTCACCATTTCAGCCGAAAGAAGTCCACCGCTGTACATATGCCTCTATGCCTCCCCCTAGGTTTACCACAAGGACCGGTTGGAAATGCTTACACAATAATCAAAATCTTACTAGAAGCAAACATATTCTTTCAGTGACGGGATTCCCGCTATCATTCACAAATTATGAGAGCGTTGGTCGCCTAGTGGTTTAGGTTGTCAACTCGTGAAAGTTATAGCTGAGGTTCTAATGAGCTTTTCCAATTTAATAATTAAGCAATACTTATCCGATTCTCTCATGGAGAACAAAAACATGGAAGGAATATTCGAACAGCTGTGTGCGTAAGTGCCGTAAGTGGGACGATTGCACGAAATATCCAACAGGGCGAAATGTAGGTACAATTTCAAATTCCTTCACAAAGATCGTCCTCTTATCGTCGGTGACGTCGGTCCAGTTATTAGACTTCCAGATTCTACTACCATAGATAGAGAGCTAACGCCAGTAGCACACTGGCCCCGAAACCGAAACGGAAGCGGAAACACTTGCGAGCAACGAAATGCTGTCTAGTAGTAACTTGACTGACCGGTGTCCTGGTCGTCGTGCGGCGGCTGCGGCGTGCGCGGCGGAGGCGCGCGCGAGCGTCGCGCGGCGTCGCAGGTCTGCGTGGGGTGCCAGGCCGCCTTGCAGTGGTAGCAGAACGACGCGCCGCACTCCGGCGCCTGGCAGGTCAGCTTCGGGCACGACGCGCACCCGGCCGCCACTACCGCGTAACTGAAAGCACAAGTTGTTTGGAACTTTAGATGCTATAATAATTACTTCGACGTGTTACATACATATTTTAACTACATGTTACCACCCCTACGTTAACTGACTTTTATTACCCGACTCGCCAATTGGTGCTGCGGATAGTAAAGGTGGACTAAGGAAGCACGGAACGCATGCTGAGTAGGGCCCTTAATTGTGGTCTGAACTACCTCACTGCATTTTATTCCAACAATATATATATTTTCATACGCAAGGAGCGACCGAGTGATGTGGTGCGGATAGCCGCTAACAGAAGCCGTTGGAAACAAGTCGTTATTTCCAAAACTTAGGACGTCCAATAATCACGATCTTCACTCATGCATGAAGAAACGACCAGAGAGACACAAAGAGCAATGCACTTGCAATCAACCTGGTGTTGCTTCTGACATAAAAACTAAAAGTGGCATCATCCCCAATTGCAAAGACACTGGGGTTTATATAATAAGCTATGTTGACTAAATTGTAGTTTTTAGTAGTTAACTTGGGCTTGTAATACCAACCTGCAGTCAGGCGCGGGACACCACCTGGTGTCGGGGTCGGCGGCGAGCGCGCGGCGCACGGAGAACTCCTCGTACTTGTCGTACAGCACTGGGTTGTCCACTATGCGTCGAATATCTGCAACACAAACAGGTTTCATTGACTTTGGAGCAGGTGGATAATGACTTTGACACTTTCGGTCCTTCTTATCACAGGGAGCCTCATGCTTATAGAGCTTTGATTCAAGGGCAAAATGGCTATTTATTTTTCATGTCTTTTAATTATTACTTACTGAGTCTGAATTCAGATAGATGGATGGGCGGCGTAAGACCGATCATTGGATGTCTGATAACTATGATAATGAATCACGTTAATCACATCCGCACGGTTATTCAGCCTACACATAGGTCTATAATTACGTAACTTGAGTGACAAAGTGACACAGAAAGAGTCATGGAAAAGGTCTTGTATTCTAAGATTAAATATCTGGTTACAAAAGGTCTAAAATGCAGCTCTTAAGTAATTGTCACGCTTAACACAACATCACATTGTTTAGTGACTTTAGTTAGTGCCTCAACCATCCAGTGCCTTTACAGCACGGTGACATGGACCTATCTAAACAGCGTGAACTGATACATTTTGGTAGTAGAACTGACACACTTCCAGATAGTTCTCGTATACACTCTAGCCGCGGCGAAATAAGCATTAATTAAGAAATGGTTTTGACAGCAATTATGAGGCTAAAATGGTTTCACATGGGACAGACTGATGCCGCCGGTATTCGTTTCATGTTTTGTAACGAAATCATATTGGCATTTCCCCGCAGCTGTCTATCGTTTCCTGGCGCCCGAGCGAGCCGTACGTTTCGCCGACTCGCACATTTAATGTGTTTGGACAAATTCCAATATGGGCTCGTCCAAATTTGCACAAGCACTTGTTATTGGCTCTCAACGTGTGCGTTTTTGACGAGGTTAGTACTCTGTTATGTGTGGCGCGTAAGCAGCGAAGTATAGTAGTAGATAATAGTGTTAATAGTGTCAATGAGTCTTTATTTGTGTGTGTATAGTGACTCTATTTGGAAAACAGGTATTCAACACTGTACCTTATACAGGATTTATTTCGGGTTTTACTTTAAATCTGTCATTTTAAATTGTCTCTGATTGAAACACAACAAAATGAATAAAAAATCTTAGAAACGGGATAGATTTGTTAACAAGCTCTTTAACAGGACCGGTTAGAAAATTGATTCATCGCCCTGCCCTAATTGGGATTAACCCTTTATCTTGGGTTGAAATACTTTAGACACACAAAGTAAACCAAACACCAAGACGAATATTTGCTTTTCGACTAGGTTTCTACTGACTCACCACCATCAGACGGTGGTGAGTCAGTAGACTAGAAACCTATAACTTCTACATAATACCATCGGGTATTTCCTCTCTGGCCCTTCATTTATTCGGACTGTTACAATTGATTGATTGGTCATAATAATTACTGTCAGGGAAAAATCTGAGCATTGTTGAATACCCGGGGCCACGTCTGAGTCATCGCGCGACATGCATGTACTGTCAGCCAACCTGAATATGGGATCAGTGACTGTCCGAGCGGGTT
Organism: Acleris literana; assembly: GCA_946894065.1. Taxonomy (NCBI): domain Eukaryota; kingdom Metazoa; phylum Arthropoda; class Insecta; order Lepidoptera; family Tortricidae; genus Acleris; species Acleris literana. Next base: position 19,781,026 of record OX335669.1, read on the forward strand.
TATGTATGTTGATATGTCAACTGGCCTATTACTGGAGTTAGAGGTCCAGTTGACCGGCACGCGAACGAAGAAAATCTTGACACTTAGGGCCGTATTAATAAACAAGTCTTGGCAGAGATGCTCGTCTGAAGACACGTCAGAAATTACAGTTTTCTAGAACTTGAAACGAGCCCTAGTTACCATCAGGTCGCACATATATTTGTTGGCATTCTTGGCAAAAAATATGGTAACTACAGGAACAGTAAAGACGCAAATGCTTCGTCTTGAAACAAATGCATATCGCGCGTCTAGCATGTGTGCGTGCCTCAACCGTACGCGCCGCGAGCCACTACAAGAAAACTCAACAAGTCACCTCAAGCCGGTTCAGTCGGGGCTGCGCCGCCCTCGCCGCGTGTAATTGCGTGCGTAGGTATTAAGTATCGAGCAAAGTATCAAACTCCTAACGGGCTGGAGACGAAACATTTTTCTATTTAAACTATGTACAAGGTCGCTAGTGCCTCACCAAGCGGGTGCATGTTCTCCTGGCAGGAGGGGCAGTTGACGGGCACGCGCGCCTCGAAGATCTCGATGGCCAGGTATTGCCGCATACAGGTCTCGCAGCAGCGGTGCGCGCACCACGTGAGCCGCACCATGCAGCTCACGGAGAACACCGACAGGCATAGCGGACACTCCAGCACGTCGCAGCACTGAAACAATACATGCACATATTTTACTTGGTTTGCTTATTCTTGAAATTAAACGAAGAGCTAAATCTTAAAGAGATTACGTGAGTTTAAACGGGGTACGACAAATAGAACCAAATGTCTTTAAAAGGATAGGGGGCACCTAGAAAATATCACATTATCTTTTTAATTCGGACAATATAGCTTTATCATTTATCATATTATATCATAGATAGGTAATTAGGTATACATACCATTTGGTAATATTTCCTAAACCCCTAAATTTTACTTGTACAATTTTTTATTCAGTAGTGGTATAATTTACCTCTTTCAATTTTACAGAAAAAACGTATTACAATAGACATCGTGTTATTATCGCTTCACGTATTTTGACGCGTATATTTTGACCTTATCAAATTATTAAAATTTTCGGGGTCTCACGTAAGATTTACCACGACCGCATCTTGCCAAATCTCTAGAAGGAGGAGATTGCTGATCAAACAAAAGCCTCACGTAATCAATAGACGACCCTTTACACATTTATGCATATTACAATATAACACATACTGTGTGTACACACATACTTATGTCTTCCTAAACAAACGACCATAAAAGGCAATACGATGAACGTTGGTACTTTGGAGTGGCCTTTAAGAAAACGCTGCAACTTTGTAAGCCGTTAATAACTCTTTAATAAACGTTTTATTTCAGCGTTGTCGCTAGTTACAGTCTTAAACTGTTATGATTATGATCAACAGCGATTGATAAATTTGCGACTTCGTTTAATTGAAACGAAATTGATTTGCATCCTTCTAAATTCGGTGCGGTAAATTCGTTCCGCACATTTCGTTCATGGTTTAAACCGTATCCATTACCGACGCCTAGCTGACTACATTCACGCTTGTTTAAACTAATTACGAATTGAAATTAATTTTTATGTTTTAGTCATTTATTCAGTAAAATAATAATAAAACAACAGTTCAACTCTCACTCACAAAAACTCTTAACTTAAGACTAGCTTAAGCCTATTCAAAATTATATCTATATATTTTACGTTGATCATAAAAAACTGCAAGGTCTGGTCTCGTATATATTTCAGTAAAAGCAACAGCGGCATGTAAGTAGCGCTCAGCGAGAGAAGCCTCTTTAAAAAAACGTCCGTCAAAAACTCTTTGCAATTTGCGCAAGGTGCGCTTTGCTCAGCTTCCCTTGACGAATGCTGTAATTGAAAATGCTCCGTAATGAAAACGCGTATTACGTAACATTGAAGTAAACGACCGCGTACAACATAAAACTGCGTTTCCTAGCCGTAAGAATTGGATCGAATCAATTATTGCGCTTCGCAATTCAAAACAATCGCTGCAATAAAACCAAGTGGCTATACTCGTTTAGGACAAGTTCTTTACTCGACACTCCGCCGGCGTAACTCGAGCTTTGTCCTAGATTTAGTTCAAAACACGATATTAAGGACCGTTTCCAGAAAGATTGCCTTTCTGATAAAGAGAACGTTTTCAAGGAAAATATCTCGCGATATGAATCTAAGCCGAAGCAAGGATGCGACGTTGTTATTAAAAATGAATTACTTTAGCATCTTCATCGAAGTACCTAAATACTATAATTTTATTAACATAGTCCTTAAACATAACTTATTTTAATAGTTCCTAGCAACCAGGCTTGTTCCACTTCATGACGCTACAAATTGGATCACATGCAAACCATCACTTGCGTAAAAAGAGTTTGGATAAGTGAAGGGCGCTATTCAGAAGGAATTTTGCAACATGATCCATTTTTTTTTCAAAAACTGCTGTTCTATTTAGCGGTTGCCATGATTTGAGAATATTGTAGTTCTACCTATAACTACATCTTATTTTTGCCAAGTTATATTAAATGTGTGAGGGAGATAGATCGGGTAGGCTAAGACTAGTTGTCAGTATAACGAATGTCGCGGAACCACCACCGCGGCACCGCAGAGATCGCAACACACGCCACGAAATAACAGCGAGAGAGAAAGCGCTACACGTTCGCGAATCAAGTTTACATCTAGAATTCTATTATCCTTACTTACGTAAGTGTAAACGTGAGAATGTATTTTTATATTTTTTATCAGTGAAAGGGTAGTCAGTAATATACCTACATAGTCCTGAGTCCTGACACTCCCCAGGTCACCGAGCGACCTTTGAATTTATAACGCAGGAGTCGCACCTCTCAACATTGTTCCATTATCCGTCCTTGCAATTAAGTGACTAAATGAAGAGTAATGGACTCTGTCAAATCCTGTGACATTAAACTGTTAAGTCGTCGGGCGAAGGTATTTGTAAGGTTGAAGACCTCGAACCTACAACGAAGATACGTTGAAGGGTACACGGAAAGATCATATCTAGCACCTTAGTATAACTTTTCGAGTTATCGCGATTTGAAAATTAGGAACCATGTAATTTCGTACGTAATTTTCGTGTAGACTCTACATATGGAGATTAAAGCTAATGAAATCGAATTATGGAAATAGTTTTGAAGGAGTGTTTGCAACTACGTTTTAGTATTAGTATGTATGTTATTTAAATGTGAAATTCTAAATAGACCTCATAGGAGGAGCTTCTGTAGGAGGGGTTATGTAGGAGGGGCTTCGGCGTGTGCTGGTTCCACGGCTGAAAAGGCCGCCAGGTTGAAGCATGCCAAATACTCGGCGTTGGAATCGGCGTATGAGTTTGTGCCAGTCGCGGTGGAAACGGCGGGGCCCTGGTGCTCTGAAGGTCCTGAGCTCTTCAAGGAATTGGGTCGTCGCTTGAGAGAACCCTCGTTCTGGGTCTTATTTGGTTCAGCAGGTGTCCATTGCCATTCAGCGGGGTAATGCTGCTGGAATTATGGGGAGTTTAGAGCCTGGTACTTTGCGGGGGGGCGTATATTAAGGCGACGTGTTTTTTTTATGTTTGGTGTTTTGCTTATTAATGTTAATTAGTGTCTAGTTTTTAAGATCATTATTGATAGACCTTTTAAGTTGTCTTGTTGCAGTGCCCTTGCAGGGTTTATATTGAAGCTCTAAACTGTATTTTTTAGACCAAGATATGCAAGACACAAGGTATCTACAAGATAAAGGAATAAATGGATATGATTATGACTGTGACTACATTATCGATAGAAATATCTATTGATTTAGAAGTCCTTCAGATCAGTTCAATACCATTTTAACCTCCACTGTCCATCTGAACATGACAGTGAACAGAATAATACATAAAACAGCATGCCATGGCGGAAAATTTAAATTCGCGTAACATTTTAGCTTCGGTTGGCCACCAAACTTATTTTTAGGCAACCAGCATGAGCATGATACAAGATCGTTTAATCGTTATCGGGCTACATTAGGGTATCGACGAGCGGCCCACTCATATAGTAACACTCGATGTTGACCGCTAGTTCATCATATTAGAAAGAAACTCGCATGTAGTTTCGGTTAACGCCTACAATTTAAGTCTTTTTAATATATTCAATAGGATAGGGTAAACGAGTGCAGTGAGAGAGCTGGGCTAAGAATGAACATCAGCAAGACTAAATTTATGATTGTGTCACGGGAGCCCGCTCAGGAACCAAACCAAATAATAGCAGTATCAGGACAAAGGTGGCAAAAAACATGTAGGCCGCTGGAAGAAATCATGGCTGAGGAATCTCCGGGAGTGGACTGGTGTCACGAGACTCATGAGTGCTGCCCATCTGTTTCGCCTCGCGAGAGACAGAGAAAAGTTTCCAGAGCTGACTGCCAACCTTCGCTAGTCGGAGAGGCACATTAACAAGAAGAAGAAGAATATATTCGAGGTCGTCTATCGTCCGTTTTGAAGAGTGCAGACAAAATCGCAACGTGTGGCCTAGAGATTTTTTTCCGCTATTCGCGTCAACAGACGTCGGACTGACGATAAAATCTTCGGCAAATTCCTCATTAAATTTACCTACTGACTGTCAAGATCTACCTAAATCCTGAATCTAATTAAGGCGCTGAACACCAACAACAACAAGTGTCAAAACAATTCAATATCAAGTTAGCGATGTGTTCTACATCACTAAATAAATTTTCGAAACATTTAAATTGCAAGGATTTTTTAATGATCAGTATAATTCTACCAATGCAGATGAGTCATTAATAATGTTTAATTAATATTTATTTAATTTCGATACCTCCTCGACGCCAATAATGGATTATAATTAGTCACGCACATGTCTCAATAACAACGTTAATAAAATTAAAATATGGTAATAAGCTTGTGATGTCATAACACAAATAACAATTGCTTCCTTCAAATTATAAATAACTAGCTTTTGCCCGCGACTTCGTCCGCGTAGCACTCGTTTATCACAGTTAAGTAAATTAATAGTTTTAAGTAATTCTATAGTTTGACTCCCTCCCTGGCCAGAATGATCTTTCAAACACATGTAATATTGAGCTCGAAATTTACCGGGTCAACTTTAACCATGAACTTACGGGAGGGCACTCCCGATACCTCCAAAGAGTTCAGGAACTCTAAGGGTAGGACGTGACTTGCTCTGTGTCTATGACATTGTCTACCAAGAGATACTCCACAACATCGCCTTCTACGTGAGCCATATTTTTTTATTTATCCGCCCGACAATTTCGTTTGTACAAACATTCTCTATTCTTTACATTGTTTTTTAGATCGGGTACACGTAATTTTTTAGATCATCTGTGTTTTGTACAATATTACAGAATTCGCGGTTTAATGTATTCAAATCGTTACTATCTCTCGCCATACGATCTTCGCCAATTTTTAGTAGAGCTGCCGCATATATTGCCCCGACTGTGTATCATTGTGTACTCGTAGTTCCTGGCATATTTGTAGTGTTTTTTTTTAATATATACCCATATCGTAGATGCCGGAATGCATTTATTTTATCCGCTGGTGTGCCCCTAGTTATCCCCGGTAAATGAGAATCTGTCTAAATTCGCCGTCTCAAAGCACCATCCCTCCCATGATAGTTTGGTTGCTCTAAAAATATCCATCATAGTTCAGTATTACATATATTATATTATGAGTCTTAATACTAATTATAATGTAGGTATCTATCATTATAAATGGCGAAACTCCCAAAATATCATCCGTGGCCGCTGAAAAAAAAAGACAATATTGTTCAAACAAATTTACCCAAATTAATCTAATTCGGTTCCGGGGTTAATCCGTGAAAGCATAACAAACAGACAGACGACAGACATAATTGAATTGCCATTTTGAATTTCTACCTATACTTTCACATCATTTTCGAAATCTGCGTCCTCAAAATCTAAGAAAATGACAATTATGTCCACTTTTTAAAAAAGATCATGGCCTCCATCTTGAATTCTAAATTTGACATAATTTTCATAATCTGCGTCCACAAAATGTAAGAAAATGATACCAATGACGACTTTTTCAATAAACATCATGACGGCCATTTTGAATTCCAAATTTGATATCATTTTCGAAATCTGCGTCAAGGCAACCTACGAAAATGACACCCAAGATGAGTTTTTCAAAAAACACCAAACATTGTCGTTATTCCCTCGGGAACTTTTAAATTTTCCGGGATGGGATTTTTCTATGTGTTAATCCAGGGTGCTACCTCCATTTTAAATTTCATCCTAATCCATCTAGCCGTTGCAGCGTTAAGGAGTAAATAACTAAAACCCCCGTTGACCCCTAAAGGGGTAGTTTTTTCTAAATCACTGAAATCAGTATATTTTATTTATAAACAGTAGCCTAAATATCAATTTCCTAATGTAGCCATTTCGATATCTCCCATACAAATTTCTACTCCCCATTTATCGCCTTCAATCTGACACCGCTCCTTTTGATATAGACTAACAAAACTGAATGTAGGTACAAAGCCTGTCTCATGTTGTCACACTGGTTGGCAAAAGCCATAGGAGAAATAAATTATTTAATTGCGCAATTTTGTCAAATAATTACTAATCTTATTCTATATTAGTAATTATATGCGTCCCCAAAAACTAAGAAAATGTTACCCGTGACAACATTTTCAAAAAACATCATTGCCGCCAGCTTGAATTCTAAATTTGACATCATTTTCATAATCTGCGTCCCCAAAATGTAAGAAAATGATACCAATGACGACTTTTTCAATAAACATCATGGCGGCCATTTTGAATCCTTGATTTGATATCATTTTCGAAATCTGCGTCAACGCAACCTAAGAAAACGACACCCATGATGACTTTTTCAAAAAATACCAAAGATATTGTCGTTATTCCCTCGGGAACCTTTAAATTTTCCGGGATGGGATTTTCCTATGTGTTAATCCAGGGTATAAGCTATCCCATTCTAAATTTCACCCAAATCCATCTAGCGCCATTGCAGCTTGAAGGAGGAACAAACTAAAACTCCCTTTACACCCCTTAGGGGTAGTTTTTTCTAAATCGCTGAAAGAAGTATATTTTATTTATAAACAATAGCCTAAATACCAATTTCCAAATTGCTTATTTTAAAAATAACGAATCTTCTATACAAATTTCTACTTCCTATTTTAACCCTTTAGGGGATGAATTTCCAAAAATCCTTTCTTAGGGTACCCAAGGAATATTCCCTTCAAATTTCAAGTCCCTAGGTCCAGCGGTTTAGGCTGTGCGTTGATCGATCAGTCAGTCAGTTTTACCCCTTTCCATCCCTTCGGGGATGAAATTATCAAAAACGCTGAAACACGTATAAATTTATTTTCAATTTTCAACCTAAACACAAAATTTGAATAGTCTAACTTAAACTAAAACTGACGGACTTTCATACCAATTTTCATCCCCTTAGGGGTGGAATTTCCAAAAATCCTTCCTTAGTGGATCTTTACACTATATAAGGTATATATGTGCAAAATGTCAAGTCTCTAGGTCCTAAGGTTTGGGCTGTGCGTTGATATATCAACAATCCGTTTTACCCCTTTTCATCCCTTCGGGGTTGAAATTATCATAAACACTGAGACACGTATAAGTTAAAATTCAATCGCCAACCTAAACGCAAAATTTGAAGCGTCTAACTTCAAAACTGATGGACTTTCATACAAATGTTTTTCCCCTAATTTACCCCCTTAGGGGTGGAATTTCCAAAAATCCTTCCTTAGTGGATCTCTACACTATATAAGGTATCTATGTGCAAAATTTCAAGTCTTTAGGTCCAGCGGTCTGGGCTGTGCGTTGATATATCAACAATCAGCTTAGCATTTTATATAATAGATTATAACAATTAGAGCGACTTTAAGAAGAAGTAGGTTTTCAATAGTTAGATATTTAATTTCTCCGTAGCATCTCAAATTAAAAGAAAAAACATTGCGTGCTCGCTACACAAACCCGCAATGTTGCATACAAATTCCATTACTATCTAGCTTGTAACTTTTGAAAAAGTGAAAAAGCCCATAATAAAATGAAGGCACAAGTCTTATACATCCAAATTTTATTCGAAACATAACTTTTTTATCTGTGTCTGAAATAGCTTATGTTTTTTATAAAACAAATCTTGCGATTCTCCTTGTCATCAACAAAAAGGAGGTAAAGAGTGATGGTTTTTTCACATGAAGTTTGTTTGTATGCAATTTAAAAATTGAGTTCAAGCGATGAAGATTTTACTCGCAAGCTCGTCCGTTTAAAACAATACTCGGCCCGCAATTGCCTACTTCCATGCCTAGGCAATAATGTACTATTTCTCAAACATGCAATAGAATGTTGGCGTTATGTTAGTTATTTTAGGCCTCAAAGTATCACGTTGCGGGCGGAACACATTCGCGAGAACTGTAAAGGAATTTCCTACAAAATTGAAGGCATAGGCCGGTTTTTTTTTTAATTTTAATGTAAACATGGCGGCTGTGTTTATGAACAGGCTAAAAAGCTGTTTTTTTTTTTAATATACTAAGCCGTGCATCCAACCAAAGCGTTTGCATGTTTAAATAAAAGCACCAGGTACCGGGAGGACAGAGATTATTAGGGGTGCGTAGCGGAACTTAGATCGCAGGCGGTGTAGCACGGTGCAGCGCGCTGCGGCGCATAGTGCGTTCTGTTAGGGGAAACATAGTTCACTTTGTGATACCAACACCAAATTTTAGTATGTTGTTTAACATGTTATTCTATGTTAAAAACCGTCGGGACCCCACCTGTAAAGTACCTGGATCCGGAGATATGACGTCATCAAAATGGCGGCCGCTGTATTTTGAAAATTGCAAATAATTCTGATCCTATGGACCCTATATACATGTGTGGTATCAAATTAACGGGAATTGAATGTTCTATAATGTTATAATACACACCATCAGGTGTTCGGAAATATTTTATAGGTATTTTATAAAATTTTCAACTATGAAAACTCACTATTTTCGTTGACAGCCTCGGAAGTATAAACTATATACTAAAATCATGTATGGCAGACATAACGATAAATTTACCAGCTATCTTATAAAATAAACCCGAACTCGATCGGATGAAAAATTACTTAGTTACGCCGTTATTAGTAAGGCGCGCCCTCTGGTCCACACGGGTGTAGGGTGTTAGTTTCAACTAGCTTCAAACGAGAAAGGAGACGGCTGAATCATAAAATTGTAACTTTATGAAACTTCCAAATAACTGCAATAACGAGAGTATTAGAATGTATATATATAAAAATAAAAAATAACAATAATCGATTGGAAAAACAGAAAATAAGAGAGTGTTTGCTCAATACCTTCAATAACAAGCGCTTATATTTGAAAATTATAATTTAAACTTTGCTATGGATTAGTGAATGTGAATTCGTCGATATATTGTGTCTAGGACATACTATAAAAGTAATTATTTGAAGTTATTACAAAAGGAAGTCTATGTTTTTTCAGTAAATTCCCACTAGACACCTAGTTTTATCTTCTTCTTGGTCGTTTCCTCATGGCTGAGGGTGGTGACCACCGTTAGTTGCTTACGCTTTGTTGAGCCGAATGACGCGCTGACTGGGTGTTGCAGTTAAGGGATTCCAGTAAGGGATCAGTCCAGTCAGGTTGGAGCCCCTTCTGTTTCTTGTTCCCTTCACGCGGCCAACTAGTATGTTTCTCCAAGTTCTTGGGCTGCTAACGCGCCACGCGGCCGAAGAAGGAAAGAACTCTCCATATTACCGAGAGTTGGGTCCGAACATTCAGTTGGCTTAGGATCGACGAGTTTGTGCGACGTTCAATCCCCGAGATCCCTAGCATTTTGGTCTTGCTCCGGTTAATCCTCACTCCGTAACCCACGCTGACGGCCTACATTTTTTGCAGCTGATCTACTATTTCACTCTAATTTCCGCCAATGATAATAGTGTCATCAGCAAACCGCAGATTGTTAATTCGGTGACCTTCCACTCGAATACCATCCGCCCAGTTTTCCAGTGCTCCGCGCATGGTGTGCTTGCATATGAGGTTGAAAGGTTGTGAAGAGAGTATGCATCCTTGCCTCACACCTCGTTATGTTTTGAACGGGTAAGCTAGCGCGTCTTACGGTTTCAAATTTTAGACTAAGCACCCGCGTAGAGGTTCTGCACAAGAAAATCCAGGTGATCAGGTATATCTATCTCTCTCATAACTTGAAACGTTGTGGGCTAGTTAATACAATCGAATGCTTTGGCGTAATCGACGAAACATAGGACCATTGGCTTGTTATATTAATGGGTTTTTCATATTAGCTGCCCCTTCCCGAAACCAGCCTGTTCTCTAGCTATTTAACCGCTTACCTATATGATATTCAAGCCACTTGTTAAAAATGCGTAGAAGGACTTATTTACCCGCGTGTAATATGAGTATATGGCAGAAACGGTCCAAATTTCTCACGTTCACGCTTGGAACCTTCTGCGCAAGGGAACAATGATGGATGTCGTCCAGTCATCGGCCTCCTGGCCAGTCCTCCAAACTTTGGCACATATAACGTGGAGAACTTTGTTGCCTTCTGGGTCTGGGCTCTTAATGAGTTGCGCTGTAACACCGTCACCGCCACTAGCCTTTAGTTTGAGTTTGCCTATAGCAAACTCCACCTCATGAAGACGGATATCAGGCTCACTCTCAGGAATATCTAGACTTTCATCCGTTTTTGTGTCTTCGTTGGCAAAGAACAGCTGCTGGCGGTACGCTCTGCATCGCTCTAAGACTTACTGTTAGTCTAATAGTAAGGGTCGTCCCTGTTCGTCGTCAATTGTCCAGGATATTAGTTTGTCCTCCTTTGTAAGGAGTTTGACTCTTTGAAACAGGTCCTTTGAGTGAGCCGTCTTAGCGTTCTTCTCGTTGTCATCGCAGATTGCATCAAACGTGCATTCCTGTCTCTGCTGCAAAGGCGTTAGACCTAAGCGTTCAACACTCAGTACCGTTTCGCTCCCTTTAAGTATCAAGACTATGGCTTTACGATGTAGCGCCCCTAGCATACTAAGAGTGTTACAGAAACGATGTATGTATAATAATAAAAAGGCGCTAAATTGCTTTATCTTATACCCAGTTGCACCCAAATCAGTCTTTTGTGGGATTGGAAAGAAAAGCGCATGGCAAACGTGGTTGCTGTTTGGTCAGTGACCTAACCTTACCTAGAACTTATGTAGTAGGTATGGGATAAATATAATTAATACTAAACAAATATTTTTTGGCAATAAATGAATAGCTTTAGTAAAATGTTTGCTTAACGACTATTTACCTTAACTAAACTCGGTAAAGTAATATTCTACCAAATTATAGTTTGACCAAATGAAAAAATACAATAGTACATTGTTGTAGAGGTTAGAAAGTTAGCAAAAGATGGACGAGTTGATTCGAAAGTACGAGTCCACCTATTGCACTTTCGGCCGAGGCTTAACATAGTGCTTTTCACGACTATTGGGAGGAAATAAAAATCAATTACTACGCGTACTAAAAAAAATACGCTCTCCCGCCAATTTTTACTTTTATTTTTTAACGATACCGTTCTTATTGGCGCTTTGTCATTCAAAGGCGTTTTTAAACTAACGTCTCTGACCGTGCCAGAACTATATTTCAGATAATTAAAAACAGATATATATGGCTGTATGGAATCTGATTCCTTTGCCTATACGTGAAGGGATGAACATTATTAAAAAATAAAATGACTTCTCATTGGGCAATTTAATTTCATATGCAGCACAAGTCGCGTTCTGATTGGTCGAATCAGTGATCAGCGGACCGATGTGATTGGTCGACTTGCTCAATGGAACAGACCAACTATGTTTTAGTTGTCCAGTTTCAATTCATAGAAGGCCTACTCATTCAAAGTACAACTATTGATTGTTTTGGGGACCAAGAAGAGATCATCTTTTGCCACATTTCCGACCAGTAGCGTGAAATAGTACATTATTGCCTAGGCATGGAAGTAGGCAATTGCGGGCCGAGTATTGGATTAAACGGACGAGCTTGCGAGTCCGTTTAAAAATACGAAGCCCGCAATTGCTGTTCCTGCCGAGGCAAATATAGTGCTTTTCTCAAAAATCGCAAGAAAAAATTTGTGGTTAGAGTCAAATCTTCATCGCATGAACTCATTTTTTGAATTGCATACAAACAGAAACTTCATGTGAAAAAACCATCACTCCTTACCGCCTTTCTGTTAATGACAAGGAGAAACGCAATTTTTGTTTTTAAAAAGAACATAAGCTATTCCAGGCACAAATAAAAAAGTTATGTTTCGAGTAAAATTTGGATAGACTTGTGCCCTCATTTTATCATGGCTCTTTTCACGTTTTAAAAAGTAACAAGCTAGATAGTAATGGAATTTGTATGCAACATTGCGGGCTTGTGTAGCGAGCACGCAATGTTTTTTTTTTTTAATTTGAGAACTGTCAGTAAACTATGTACTTCGCGTCTCAATATTTAGATAGGAATGTCAACATTTCCGGACATTTTTGAGAAAAATACTTTTATTTATAACAAAAGGTAAATAAATATTAGTTCCCCAAATAAAAGTACTGGGATAAGTTAGCTGGGAAATGAATGATAGGTATTAGAACAACAATATTTCTCAATCAATATTTCTCTTACTAAAAGAAGAGCTCTATCTGCCCTCGCTTTTAAGTTCACCTTTAGAGAGCAACGTGCATAATTTTACGAGCCCTAGACGCTAGGACGTCAAATGCCGTCACAAAATTTGAAGCGTAGAACGACACTGTGGGTGTTTCCAACACCAACGCGAAAATCTGTTGACGTGGTTTGCCGAATGTGGCGTTCAAAAGGTCACCATTACGCCTTTATGGAGCGCATTATTGGTGTTAGACTGATTCCGCACATTTTTATCGCTGACGGTGAAGGCCGGGTATGGCTCAGCGTAGCTGATGAAACAAGTACAATGCTCCGATTCGCCCCACTCACGGCTCACTGATCCGCGATTTTCAGAACGGGAATGCAGGAAACTCGACAGTGTGAGCGAACACACTATCAGTAAGGGAGGTAGGGGTGCATTGGGCACTTTTTTACATAAGTCATAATAAATCTGTTATTTTTTAACACAATCATCTTTTTATTTCTTATGTCAAAAGCACATATATTTGGCTCAAATTATTGCGAAGAAAAGTTATACAATTGTAATCAGTGTTAATGTCATAAGAGATCTTCTGAACCCTGTCAAAAGTGCCCAAACCTCCCCATGGTAGGGTGGTTTGGGCACCTCTGTGGGAGGTTTGGGCATTGTATTATATACGCCAAATAATGTTATATTATTTAAATATTATATAATATAACTATTAAAACTTGTTATATCAACCAACGATCATTTTCTAAGAGAATATATTTCAAAAAATTAACAAATAGGGACTTAATCACGTAATAAATAAACATTTACTGTACCATTTTTTATTTATTTTTCAGGTAAATGTTTATTTATTACGCAATTAAGTCCCGATTTATAATTTTAGTATGTTTGAAAATCGTGTGATTTAACAATAAAAAGATTATGTGGGTGATTATTCAATCACTCAAATGACTAAATACTTTTTGAGAAACGGGCCCCTGATGGGCTTATCAAAAGTTTTTGGTCCTTATTTTTGGTTCTGGCAATTTGGTCTTAATATCTTTCAATAAAAAAACAAATAATATAAAACAACAATGGCGGGAGCATTCTGCGTGCGTGCGTTCATTTTTAAAATGAAGTCTAATATGTTTGTTTTTATCAAATGTTTTACCTCAATTTATAGGATACTATTATTATCTTCGATAAACACATGATTAGACATATCAAAGAAACTTGCGCCTTTCTGCAGATTGCTCTGCTATTTCTTTTCGAAATCACAACTTAATATGTACTTACGCACGAAACCGTCGACCGCATGTGACACTGATAATTAAAAGAAATGACAGATGACATTTATCTGAGCGGTGTTGGTAGTTGCTAAGCTAAATTACCACAATACACGGAATTTAAAATCTACTTACCCATCTCGAGTTACAAGGGGGTGCCCGAACCTCCCGACTGTCCAATGCACACCTACCTCCCCTACTATTGTGGACTCATTGATGTGTGTTGTCTTAAATTAAATCCAAACGGCCAACGAATACTTGGCAAGGGTTCAGATTAGAGATACAAATTCTGACTTTTCTTTGGCAATCCACACTTATGATAGTGCTTAGTAACAATTTCACCATACGAAGCTGTCAAAATGTATGTATGTAGTCTTTTAACATTGATTAAATTTAACATCGTATGGTGAAATTGGTACTTAACGTAACATTCGGGGAATTCCCATTACCAATTAAGTTATTAAAATAAGATTTTACATTTTTATAACAAGCCGGTAATGGTTTCGTGTACGGTGTAAAGACATTTTCGTGTTTACCTATCACGACAGCGTTTAATCGCGGAGATAGTTATTATAATCATATTCAGCCAGTAATAATATCAAAGTAAAGCGGCTATTTCGGTGCTGGGAGTTAGATTTGGAGTTAAAAAAGTTGAAACAAACGAGGTCAGTCACCTAACGGAACAAAAGCTACCGAGGCCAGTCTAGACGGCTGCACTATATGAAGTCTTTCCCCGACCACTCTTCGGCTACGTTGCCACTTTTCGGTGGCAAACACTTAATAGCATCAGCGTGACGCAGCTGTTTACGTGCAAAACTTATTCTTAGTTCATGCTATTTTCGGAGACGTGTGTAGGAATAGTTATAGCGAATTTGTAGAAAAACAAACCGTTAAACTGTCTAGTCTGGTCTAAAAGCTAAACGCGCAGTTGCATTCAGAATATTAAATTGTCTACTAACTTTCGCCTTCTTCCAACGCTTTGTTCGATGTCGTCGGGTCGTATTGATTTTAGGTATTTGTCACACCAACAAGCATGAAGATCGCGCAAACTCCACATGCACACAATGCTCGTTGCGATCAGTTTAACGTGACATTTGCAACTATTGTAAAATTTGCCGTCAACTTGACGTGTTAAGTCGCCAATTTCTTTGAACAATCGCTACGTTTGGTAACGTTTCACTATGCTAAACGTCTTTTGTTTTGTTTTGCGCAACGTTACTTTCGTAAACGCGTTGTCCTTTTTAACCGACTTCAAAAAAAAGGAGGAGGTTCGCAGTTCGTCGATTTTTTTTTTAATGCCTTTTTCCCGAACACTCGAAAGCGGCTGAACCGATTACAAAAATTATTTTTCTATTTGTAGTGTATACTTTCCTGGAGGTCCCCTTGTCATCAGGTCAGGATCTGATGATGGGATGCTGGATAAATCGAGGCAACTCTTCAAATATTATAGGCACACCTATAGCGATTTGGGTATTTGGAGTTGGTTTATCGTTTTTTAATCACTTTATTAAAGCAGGTTCTTACTTCGTACTCTATCAACCAAGAACTGATCCATATACAACGATATTACAAGAACAACGAAAACATCAACATTGATCTGACTCCAAATTATTAAGCAGGTCCGCATGGACTTTCCATGGATCCCATGACCAGATCTTGACGAATATGGGTGGATGGGACCACTCTTGAGGAACACCCTACTCATGAAAAAAGGAATCATTTAAATCGGTTGACAATAGGCCGAGAATTCGAGTAACATACACACCAAAAAACCCATACGAATTAAGAACCTCCTTTTTTTAAACCCGGTTGATAAAAGATAAGCAGGTAAATAAACTGTTAATAAAAATAACATGCTCGATCTTCCAAGGACTACCTACGCCCTGGTGTAGGATGTAGCAAATGGTGGATTGTTTTGACTACTTTACACATTTGGCCATTTACATTTTAAGAAAAATAAATGTTTAAAAAAAAACGAAAAATGCGTCCAAAAACGCAAGATATAACTTGTAAAATGTCATGTAATAGGTCAGTCAAACTGAAATCGGCGACTTTATAAATCAATAAAAATGGCCAAATGTGTAAAGTAGTCATAGTAGTATATCTTGCGATTCTGAAGTAATTTTTGTGTTTGTCGTTTTAAACCTCTTTTTTGAAGAATTTATTTATTGCGTTTTTGAAGGCGGTTTTTTTTACCTCACGATTCGGTGACAATGGGGCCACGCCACCTTGGAAGTAAACCCTATATCAAACGAAAACAGGAATTTTTAAACCGGTCCACGAAGAAATCAGGCAAGTGGTGTAACTAGGCTGGATCATGTAAGAAACACACACATAAGAGGCACCTGCTAAGTGAGACCTATCCCAAACAAACTACAGGAGAGCCGTTTTCGGTGGTACGGACACGTTATGAGGCGACCATCCAACCACATGACCAGAAAAGTGCTAGATATCGAAACTAAACCCCGAGGACGAGGAAGACCCCGAATCACATGGATATCCGTAGTAAATAAGAACCTCAAAGAAGCCCAAGTCAACAAACAGACGACTCAGGCAGGACCGAGCTGCCTGGAGACGCATGATACGGAGGGCCGACCCCAAATAAAATAGGAAAGGGCAGGCAAAGAAGAAGAAGAAGAAATCAGTGAAAATACAATTAAAATACATACATTGAAACATAGAACCCCCCTTCTTTATTGAAGTTGGTTAAAAAGGAAGAGGAGAACGAGAAGTCCTACCGCAAGAAACTCGCGTGTGTACCCACGGCTCACACGTGTAAGTACTTATTACGTGATGATTAGATGCATAATTGCATTGTTTGTTGCAGGATGGGATTAGACGAGCAAATTGCATTAGCACGTGATCGCGCCGACATGGGCTGTGACACATTTTCACAGTTCAACAACCGTGAAGAAAACATACATATGCAAACCTAGTTTCACCTTAGCAACAATAATATGCCCTTAATAACATTTGCCTGCGTTTAACTTGTTTATTGTATGTTCCTTGGAAATTATTTCTTTTTCCTGGATATAAAGTTTTTTATGTGTCAATTCAGGATAAGGACTATTCAAATCCGTTCAGCTATTAAGCGAAATGACCTATACTAAGTGATAAACCATGACTCCGCACTCGCAGACCTCGCAGTAGTTCATGGTAATTTCAAGTTCGCAGTTCCTTTGACGCGGGACACCGTTGGAACCCAAATTTACTAAAAATATATGTATATTAAAGCAATGCAAATAAAACTCGTAACCATTTTGTTTAAATGGCACCGGGGATGTTATTCTCTTAAAAACGGCGTTCGGTAGGTGGAACAAGTGAACGGGGCGCAGCTTATATAAACCGGCGAGTTTAAGTAGTCCCGTCAGAGCGTACAAAATACATTTTAGCGCGTGCATTCTCAATTAGTGCTTGTTTACGGAGACGCGGGGCGTAGCGCGTAGCGTTGGGCGGTGCGGTCTGCACTAAATTCAAACATATGGCGTTGTATAAAAGCGTTTTCGGAGAAGCGGTTTTACGCGCGTTTGCTTCAAATACAGCGTTACTTGCGGCGGAGCCCGCGGATGGCACCGCCGCGTTGCACACGCATCAATAACAGCGGTTCCCGCCACTGTTCCCGCAGCGGGGCCCGCGGCGGAACCTTCTTCGACAGTCTTGTGCTCCGCCGCGCGCTCCGCTACACGCTCGAGAGTCCGCCGCGGATGCAGCGGCGGGCACCGCTACTCTCTACGCCCCGCACCACGCGCCGCATCACGCCCCGCATCTTCATAAGCAACACCGTACATTGCCATATGTTTGTGTTTGCGCCTGTGATGACGCGGTCCGCTGCACGCACCGCCTCTCCGTAAACGGAAAAAACGCCCGACGCACCGCGCTACGCCCAGCCGCACGCCACGCGCGACGCTCCGCGTCTCCGTAAACAAGCCCTTAGGCAGCAGGGCTTCTGCCGAACGATCGAACGTATAATGCTGCCTAATTCAGAAAGCACGCGCCAAAATGTGTACGCTCTGACGGGACTACTTAAACTCGGCGGTTTATATAAGCTGCGCCGCGTTCACTCGTTCGACCGACCGAACGCCATTTTTAAGAGAATAACACCCCAGCTGTCATTAATATATTTGACTTACACAGTTTAAAATACGGTAATATAATCAACTTGTTTCTTTGTGTTCTTCTAAATTTGTCCCCGGGTGTATTCAGGTAAACGTGCGGTGGCGGTAAATATGAAAAAGCCGAAGGTTAAGCAGATTGGGAACAACTAATGAGATTTCGAGAACGTGTCATAAGCCATAACACAACACGCGATGATTCACTGGCTGGGTTCCTGAGCGACGCTGGCGAAAACAATACAGTTCAAAGGTGCGAGATGAAGTGTCGAGGGAAATCAATGGTTCACGCGCAAGTCATGTTTAAAGCAAACCGGTACAAGGAAAACATGAGATAGCAAAGCAGAAAAACCGGTCAACCGCACCGAGGGTCCCGTACCGACCGACTCACACTTGGACGGATTTTATTGTTGTTTTTTTTTAGGGTTTGTATTGCACTGATAGAACTCGTTTTACATTAGAATGTTAGTAAGACTGTGAACATGAGGCCGTTTAATGAGAATTAAAATTTGAAAAACTGCCCGGGCATTAAAGGTTTTGTGTCAGGTAATTTGGTTCATAACTTTATAA
Source organism: Acleris literana (assembly GCA_946894065.1). Taxonomy (NCBI): domain Eukaryota; kingdom Metazoa; phylum Arthropoda; class Insecta; order Lepidoptera; family Tortricidae; genus Acleris; species Acleris literana. Next base: position 19,799,618 of record OX335669.1, read on the forward strand.
CGAAAAAGGCGAAAAACTTAAGTAAATGACCTTTTGCATGTAGTTGTGTACAAAATTAATATGGAATTTACGTCATTTATAGAATGTCGAACGGTCTATACAGATGTGTTACAACTACATGCAAGAGGGCATTTACTTAGGTAAGTTTTTCACCTATACATATTCCCCCCTGGAAACGCAGGTACTTGTACGGGACAAAAAGCTCCAAATAAAACTGGGGACAATTTTATACGAATCCAAAGTTTCAAATCAAACCCACGACCGCTAGCTTCGTAAGGGGCCACTATGCTCACAAGTTCAGTTCAAAGGTCTTAAAAAGTCTCTCAGGTTCCGGCTAAGTAGGCTATACATATAGACTAGCATGAGAGCGAATCAGACCTCTAGTCCCAGTAGTTCGGTTGATTAGTCAGGGGCCGGACTAATGCCTCACTATTCTTCCCATTAGTTTAGTTATGTCTATAAAATAAACGATGCAAAAGTACGCATATTTTACGGAAGTTTTTTAATCAAATTAAACAAAAAAAATTACTTTCTCTTCTTATACTTGGGTCAATCAACTATTCTTTGTCCCTCGGTTGTCCCTCGATTTTGTATGAAAATAGTGGTTTGTCTCTTGGAAAAACCACAATTTTCTGCAATAAACGAAGTAATGGGAAGAAAAGTGAGACATTAGTCCGGCCCCGGACTAATCAACCGAACTACTGGGACTAGAGGGAATCAGAGCGAGTGAGAGAGAAATGCAAATTCGAAGGTCGTGTTATGATGCTACTGCACTTTAACTAGGTCACCTAGGTCGTCCCTGATGCTCTAAAATCTAGGACACGCCCGGGCAGGATGGATTGCATCCATATCAAATCAATAGTTTCCTTTTAAAAGCGATTCCCAGGGGTCGAACTTTTGGTGCCGAAATTTTGAACACAGGTTGCTCGCATTTAGCCGATGTTTTGGTACGAATAAATAATGTAAAATAAAAAGCGGTATAATTATCAGAGTTAAATTCAGCTTAATCGCAATCAAAATACGGATCGTAGCATAAGCATATTTTTTACACCATTTATTAAACATTTATAATTTAAAAAAAAAAAGATAACTCGGCAAGTATTATTCAGAATTATAACGCCGGAATAGTATTTTTCTCCCACATGCTCGGAAATGTGAAACTTACTGTTGTCAAATCAGCCCGCGAAATTCTAAGTTCCAGGGCAAAGCAAAATTAAAAAAAAAAACAGATTTATTATTTACCAACGGCAGCGGCCGCGAAAAATGTATGAAATTTCATTACGTACCTGGTGATTTACTTTTTAAAACCATGTTTGGACTAGGATAACTATCTCCAAACAGCCAAACACTCGTGCAATCAAAATTCTTCCTTGTATATTTTACTTTTTAAATGACATAGACTAAAAAGTTAAGCCTTTTCAAACAGCATTTACAACGTATTTAAAAGTGTGTCAAATAGTTTGACATTTTTTTAATACAAATTGCGTTCATAAACAAAATAAATCGCGGAAATAACACAAACGCGTAATAAATGTTATAGTTAAAACTATATTTTATTCAAATTGCGTTTATTACGTTTAAATAATTTGTGATTTTATTTAATGCTTTATTTCAGTGTCATGCTATATCGTACGTTTCTGTTCTTTTTTTCAAGGAAATGTTGGGACTGTGTTTAATATTATTAACAATTGTGTTAAATTTCCTCACATCTTGGAGAAAAGCACTATACAAGCCTCGACCGGGAAGGGCGGTAGCTGGACTCGTAAATATCGCGGCCTCGACTGCGTCTCGGCCACGCTAACTCTACTCGTCCCGCAACGGCCTATTTCCCGGTCTGTGCTATAGGCTGCTATAGGCTATAGGAAGTAATGTACTATAATCATACAAATTGTTATTACAATATAAGAACAGTTTTTTAAATGATACTGTTTTGCTACTGTCCATCCCAACCCAATGTCAGCATCGAAAAAATCAGAAAGTTTAATAAGGTTTTTTGCAGAACCGGTTCAAATTTGAACCTTTCATTATCTACTAGTGTTTCATTGTTAATCACAACCTTTTCGACCCCTGGTGATTCTCAATGACTTTAAGGAAAAATACCAGCCAAAAGTAAATGTCACATGAACGTATGTATCAATCGAAGTTAAATTATAATTCCAGCCAGTAAAGCCTTCCTTATTCCAAATATAGGGAGCGGCATCGACGCTTGCAATTGCAACACGCAGCAGGCGCGAGCCGGCCTCGCGTTGTGAAACAAACCGGGTGCAGGACGAGTCCGCATTCAATTAAACCTAGGGTTGATTATTCAATTTCCAGTTAACCAAAAATAAGTTTCTAAAGCAAAAACATTTTTGAGACAAACTTTTGTTGTCCTGTACTGTTTTGAACATTCCTCATCTGTTTATCGAGTGTAACGAGACCGAACTAACGAGTCCCAATTCGGCAGGGCTACCTCAAGTACAGCAGAGATCTTGGTGCCACCTTCCCACTAAATCATCAGATCAGCTCCTAGATACGATATAATATTGCACTGGCCTCATTGACGATATACTGCGCCGGCCGCTTATGCCATTTTTTAACCGACTTAAAAAAAAGGAGGAGGTTCTCAATTCGTCTGTATTTTTTTTATGTTCGTTACGTCAGAACTACTGTTTGTTTTTTTTTTACATTTTTTATAATACATTTTGTCGGTTTTCGAAAATGAGCGTTAGCGTTATATGCACCTGAGGGCCTAGTCAACATGCATAACGCTAAGTTAGCGATTTAAAAAAAATGTATAGTACCTATTGATGTAAGCGGATGACAGATCGCGTCGACCACTTTTGTCAACACAATACATTTCAAGTCAATAGAAAACAGAGACGTTAACACATTCAGCGTTTGCATGTTGGCTATAGGCCTACGGCCTACTTGGATATACAAGGTGGAAAAACGAACGCTACAAGGGCGGCAACTATCTTAAATATTGGAAATAGCAAATTCTACGCAAGGGACACTAACTTTCATTTTTTAAAACAAAACATTTTCATGCATTATTCATTATGGGATTTTTGAAAAAATCCTCTTCTTTAACAGGGAATCGATCTGATCGAATACGAGGGCTGCTACTTATGTTACCTGAATAGAAAAAAATAACAAACGTATATGACTAAATATGGTTTTATTGTTTTTCAAAATATTCTCCCTTATGATCGATGCACTTTTGCATACGTTGAAACCAATTTTTAAAACATTTTTTCCACTCTGACTGAGGTATCTCCAAAACGTGCTGTTTGAACGTGTCGACTGCATCTTCACGGGTCGAAAATCGTTGACCACGTAATTTATTCTTTACATTTGGGAATAAATAGAAATCATTGGGTGCCAAATCAGGGCTGTACGGCGGATGACCCGTTAATTCTATATTTTGACCTTCCAAAAATCGAGTCGTTTCGCGTGATGTATGACAGCTGGCATTGTCATGGTGAAGAACGATTCTGCGTCGCTGGTTGATTTTACGTATTTCTTTAAATACCTCCGGCAAACAAATAGTCGTGTACCATTCCGAATTAACCGTTTTACGATTCTCTAGTGGCACTGTAGCCACATGGCCATTAATACCGAAAAAGCAGGCGACCATTTGCTTCAAGGTGCTTTTTGCACGAGTTACGTTCTTTATTATTTTGTCATATTTGAACAGGGGTGTTATTCTATTCGCTTATTCGGTCGGACGAACGAGTGAACGCGGCGCAGAACGCAGCGTAAAAACACATTTTAGCGCGTACATTCTCAACTAGGCAGCCTTGTACGGTCAGTCTTATCGACAGAAGCCCTGCTCCTTAATTAAGGATGCGCAGACGGTAAAATGTGTTTTGTACGGTATGACGGGACTACTTAAACTCGGTGGTTTATATTAACTGCGCCGCGTTCACTCGCTCACTCGTTCGACCGATCGATTTCAAAAAAAAGTTTAATAAAACAAAAACCCGCCTTCAAAAAGCAAAAAATAACTTCTTTATAATGGTAGGTAAATAGGTCAGTCCAAGTGAAGTCTGCTTTTGGTAAAAATATTGTTGGACGCCGACTTCAGTTGGACTGACCTATTTACCTACCATTTTAAAGAAGTTATTTTTTGCTTCTTGCAGGCGGGTTTTGTTTTTTTTTAACTTTTATTTTATTTTATACTTTTTAGTGATCATAATTATGCTGTTATTCTCCCGCTTGTCAAGTAATAAGAAACAATAGAACATTTCAATCTCGCCGCAAGCAACGCCGTGGGAAAGTCATAGTCATATATTTAAACCTAAATATGCTTCGTCATAGTCGCTCAAGTATCTTAATTGAAATATGTTGTCGCCACCCTCGAAATATATACCGTTTAGGAGTTCCGGTGGCCATCTGTGGTCTCCATCATCAGTTCCATTTCACCAAATAGTGCTTTCCAAGACCAAATACACGAGTTACAATGAAAAATACCAAAATCACAAAAAAATAATTGAATAGTTCCGTCGATTCCTCATGGATTTCACCATCAGATCTTCATTTTGATAAGAATGGGACCAATCGGGAAGCACCAGCTTTCAAATAAAAAAAGAATCATCAAAATCGGTTCACCCAGTCGAAAGTTCTGAGGTAACAAACATTAAAAAAAAATACTGACGAATTGAGAACCTCCTCCTTTTTTTGAAGTCGGTTAAAAATAAAGTTGGTCTCCGTTGCGTAAAATTTGCTATGTCCAATATTTAAGGTAGTTGCCGTCCATGTAGCGTTTGTTTTTTTGCTTGCTTGTTTTGTTTGCTTGTAACGTATTAAAGTGAAAGTGGTTTCAATTATCAATTTCTTTTGAATGTGAATGAATCTTTATTGATCAATAGCTTCGACAAGATACTAAAATGTAGGTATAGCTACTTCTTAGTTCGACCGTTTTTGTTAGAAACCTTCGTCTCTTCTTTCTATTATATTAAAAACCCTTCCGTGACAGACTGACTGACAGGCCAAATAATACTTGAGATTTGGAGGGCATATTCCTTGGGTAGCCTAAGGTGTCCACTAAGAGAGGATTTTTGAAAATCGAACACCATCATGAAGAATCAAGCGGAGCAGCGAGAAATTCTAGATAAAGAAAAAAGATTAAAGACTCAGTAAGTAGGCCGCACGGGCACTTTTACAGTTCAACGCGTACAAAGTCGCTGGCGTCCTCTAGACTATTTATATACGCCAACACACAAGTAAGGCTGGAAACACAAGCCTATATAGTGATTTAGGTATGGAATTTTTGTCCGTGGAAATTTGATATGTGGGTAGGCCGCCGTGGTCATGAGGCTCATCAAACACGATCAAGCAATGATGCGATGCAGTGATGTCATGCTTTTGCGGTTTGTGGCTAGCAAAACTCGATTTTTCTCGTTTGACCCCTCAGTGTTTTTCTTTCGTTGAGGACTGGTTAGAGGAAAACGTACTACGCGACCAAAGGGGTTTGGGTAAAAGTGTTGTCATTTGTAAAATTCATATATTTTCAAGGTGAGCGGCCATTCATAAAAGTGGTAAATTATGATAGAATTATTAAAGATAAACATATTTTGTTATGTAATGTAGGTAATACTCTGAAGTGCATCGGAGCAGAGATATTTAAATATTCATACTTGGGCGTACTTTTGTACTAAAAACTGGATACTTAAATCTTTAAAATCTCCGCTCCGATATTATTTACCGCCATAAATTATATATATCTATGTATATTTAGAGGTCCTCTAAATAACTATGTAAAAATCATCCGTGGCCGCTGAAAAAAAATATGACAATATTCTTCAAACAAATTTACCCAATGCCCTTTCATGGATAAGTTTCTTTAAAGCAACAATCCTAATTTTTAGCTACTAATCTGTTGAAATTAAAACGCTCTAGAAAAGTCGACAAAAATTGTGATGTCTAAATAGTTGTGAAACTTAATTGTGAAGGTGAAATATGTAATCGCATCTGATATTCGATACATTATGTAGGTAGGTACCTAGTATATACAAATGCGCATTAATGATAAAGCTGTTTTTATACTCATTAATCAGACGACACGGGGAGAAATTTAATGCAATAAGCAACGTTCGGATGGTTATACAATTCGCCAGAAAAAAGTAAAATGTTTGCTATAAGTGCCTACTGAGTACTAGCATGTAGTAGCGTGAGAAGACAAAAATACGGGAGTTAACTCGCGCCGTGCAATGAACTGTGTTATGTTGCTAAGTATTTAATATTAAAATGTAAAAAGCTCCGTGAGTTACAAGAGCCACTTTTGATACAGTTTGACAAGTTAATAAACTTTTATCGTCAGCGAAAGCGAGCATCGTATCTTTAATTGACATTGACCATACGATCCGCGCCTATCGAAAGGGAATCGAGACGTTTCGAAAACGAAATCGATTCGATAATCGGCGTCTTACGTGTCGTAACTTCAATTTCATTTCGCTCAGCATGCGTCGGGCGGTAGAAAGTGATGTCGAAGTATGCGGCGCTGGTGCAGGCGACGTGCCCGCGACGCTTGCGCTTGCTCAACAGTGTCCGCCACACCAAGGTCGCCGGCGGATTAGCACTTCAGTGCCAAGAGCTCGATATCAGGCCTACTTTATATGGAATTTAGGAAGAATGGCGCTGAATGCGTTATAAGAGCACTTTTTAAACAAGGCGTCTCGCCTCGCCGCTACGTGACTTGAGATCGTTGTCGTTAATCGGATAACAGATGTTTTTACTAACTTTCATCTATTAAGACACGGCTTTACGAAATGCAGACATTAGCCGAAACTACTGTACCTAGAAACTTGAAATTTGGTACAGGGGTTCCTTTCATGATGTAAGCGAGCACTAAGAAAGGATTTTTGAAAATTCATCCCCTAACGGGTTAAAATAGGGAAACTAATTCTACGCGTACGAAGACGCGGGCGTCCTCTAGTATAATATATTTAGGTAATTAATTGTCGACGATTTTTTTTACGATTGACGTTTTATCCTGTATGAAAAACAAATAACTTAAAACATTTTCCTCGGGCAAAAAAAAATTGCCGGTGAGTGTATCTTGCCAAAAGAAGTCAACCATTCCAATTCGAATTGATCTCTTTTTTAGTTTTTCAAACCTTAACATGATCAGTTTTTCCAGTAAAATGGGAAATATGTCTTTATAGCTAGCATACGTAGGGAACGTATACCCACACAGATAAATAGAATGACGTTGTGCGAGTGTCAGACAAAGCAGTCACACAAGCATTCAAAAACTGGCCTGTTTTTGTCGTAGCGATTACAGGGCCACACCACGCCACACTCTTTCTAGAGAGTAAATGATCAAAGTTCTATCCCTATAATCGTCGTAATTTCCGTAATAGTTTACCACTGCCCGAAACGCCCCTAACTTCTCCGGGCCATAGACAATATTTTCGCTCAGGTTCACTTTGTCCATATTCCCATCTCGTCCACATTCTCATCTCGGCCACATTCCCATGTCGTCCACATTCCCATTTCGTTTACATTTCCATCTCGTCCACATTCCCATCTCGTCCACATTCTTATCTCGTCCACATTCCCAACAACTAGTAAACAATCGAGTGATCGAATTGATATCGAACAGCCCTGCAGTCCTAAGTTAGGTTGTAGACAAGTTAGGAATGCGGACGAGTTGGGAATGAGGACGAGTTGGGAATATGGACGAGACAGAAAGTGGACAATTTGGGATCGGTATGTTGATGAGTTGAGAATGTGGCCGAGATGAGAATGTGGACGAAATGGGATTATCATCATCATCATCATCATTATGTCAGCCGAAAGACGTCCACTGCTGGACATAGGCCTCCCCCAAGGCTCTCCACTCGGACCGGTCTGGTGCTTTTCGCATCCACCGCATTCCCGCGATCTTTACTAGGTCGTCACTCCATCTAAATGAGAATATGGACAAACTGAACCTGAGCGAATATTTTACCTCTTCCTCGTCTTCCTCGGAAATAAACTCGGTGGTAGTCTGTTGTCTCTGCTCGACGGCGCTGAGCCTCCCCGGCCGCGTGTCCCCCTGGTCCAATACTGTAACAAAACAAGCTGTTATGGAACAACTGCGGAGGATTTACGCATTATGAGGATACAGAATTATGTGCGTGTATTACTAATACCGAGGAGTTAGTTACTTTTTACCCGACTGCCGAAGTAGGACGGTAATTTTATTGAGCTTTATGTACCTATAATAATAATAATAATAATAATAATAATAATATATCAGGGGAAAATTTCACCAATTGACCTAGTCTCAAATAGAGAAATATATACTTAGAAAACATCCATGACTCAGGAACAAATATTCGCGCTCATCACACAAATATCTGCCCTTACCGGGATTTGAACCCAGGACCGCTAGCGTCGTAGGCAGAGTCACTACCAACTAGGCCAGCGCGTTGTCGTCGTATGGTATGGTATGGTTCTTCGTAATCTTTGTTCGCTTGTAAAGGCTGAACGGATGGCCGATTCAGACAAGCGAGGTGACGTTAGATTCGTCCTAACGTCGCGGGTGCCACTGGATACTTTTAAAACAAATGTGAAATTGGAGAAATAAAAAATATACATGATAAGATAACTAACATTATATTGACAACATCATCCAAACAGCAGTTGGGTTTTTATAAAGCTTGCTTTTTGTTAGAATTGTGAAATTATGAGAATGTGCCATGATTCAGATACATGACGCTTGGAAGGTGAAATGGGATAAGCGACATAAAAGCCGTCATAGGCGAGACCTAGCTCATGCGACGCAGAAAAATCTGCTGATTTGAACGATATAATATGACGCAATATCACAATAAATTTCGCTTATCCCGTCTTGTCTTTCAAGCGTCTATACAATTGGCGATTCTTCGGTGTTTTAACGGCCGCCGTCATAATTGTCTCCGCATATTAATCCGGTTCGTTTGGTTGTGTTTACATCGTTGCCAATTTTAAATGGCACAAACTATAGTTACTAGCTGTTGCGCGACTCCGTCTACGCAGAAAAATAAAACATAGCTTATGTTACTCAGGGATAATGTAGCATTCTAATGGTGAAAGAATTTTTGAAATCGGTCCATTAGTTTTTGAGTTTATTCGTTATAAACATACAAATATACAAATCTTTCCTCTTTATCGTAGGTATCAGGCAGTGTAGATTAATGTCGAGAGTTGCCGGTAGTTATCATTATTTTCATCAATATGAATATTGAAGACAACAATGACGGCGATCGAAACGCCCGAATATTCACTCAATTATAGCCGACTACAGCTATAAAGGAACGGTTATGATTTTAGTAGGGTAGGCGAACAAAAATCTGGTAAAATTTTGTTAAATGAGGTATTCGGTATTCGGTGGCACGAGTGTTAAATTTTTGTTTATTCGTAACCACAACAGGTAAAATACGCGCAAAGGGCATTGGGTAAATTTGTTTGAAGAATATTGTCTTTTTTTTTTTAGAGGCCACGCCACGAAATACACATAGATATATATAATTTATGGCGTTTAATAATATCGGAGCCGAGACATTAAAGATTTAAGTATTCAGTTTTGATACTAAAAGTGTACTAAAGGTATGAATATTTAAATATCTCGGCTCCGATGCACTTAAGAGTATTACATTACATAACAAAATATGTTTATTTTGAATAATTCTATCATAATTTACCACTTTTACGAATGGCCGCCCACCTTGAAAATGTATGACTTTTACAAATGACAACACTTTTACCTTTTACCCTTTAAGCCCGGTTGCGGAAAATCAGCCTGCTCCATCCGATGACCTATATAACCACCACAGGCATTTATTATTTTAAAATTCCAGTTACTCAATCAATGTAGATACTGCAATGTTTATTATGGTTACCCAATATTCCGAATCTGGTATCTTAGGATTCTGGTAAAGAGTGTAATTTAGTAGGTATATCGGGCACGTTCGGAAATGAATGCTTAATCTTTTGTAAACGTGTTTTCCAAGAAGAGACCTACGACCGGATCGCAGCCATTAGGAGGGACAGTAACATCTGCCGCCTCTTGCGTTTGTTTCTTGACGAACTGTGGCATTGCCCCGTTACCGCCCTCACTAGGGCTCTATTCTACGCGGTAAAACGATATTGCTTTTGTTATGTTATGGTATTGTTTTTAACTCGGACGCCATTACTATCAAATAAGATCTATCATAACGTTGAAAATACGATAACTTGACTCGCACGTTAAATCCAACAGTGACACTATGCAAAAAAGGAACTCGTACAAAAGTTAATTCTTATTATGTTTAACAAATAAATTTATCTATCTTTATCTTTATTACCTGCAATAATGTCATTATTCAAAGTTTATTTCGTAATTTAGTGTCACTGTGTGTGATTTAACGTGCGAGTGGAATAGAACCCCAGGGCAGATGTTGTTTCTGCTACAGTTTCTATATAGAGTCCTTTCTTGCTACAGTCCTTTGTATTTCTTGGAATGATTAAATCCCGGCGCCGTCCAGCCAGAGTTGAATGGCATTATAAACATGGGTACAGTAAATATATAACTAGTCGGTGTAGTGCTCACGATTGTTTTAATTCGAACGGCAACCTTCGCACCGCGAGTAGAAGGGAAGCGGGCACACCCGCGGGCTTAACTTGTAGGTAAACTAAATACTCTACGAAACGACAACATTGCAAATCTGCCATTAAAGTACGCGACATAATTTTCGCACGTGACATAGTTTCAATTTACTTGTGCAACTAAATGCTATAGAATCATATTTCAATGCGTGTAATTTAAGGGAAGAATCAGTTGACATGGAGAAATACTTTTTTAATACGCTCATATGGAGATAGTCATGTCTAATTACACAATTCAGATTAGTAATGTTTTTTGTAATGTCGGCTGCGCGCGCCGAGTCACGTCCGTGGTGGGGAGGTGACCACGGTGACCAGCTGTTCTAACCGGACACAATCGATGAGCAGGGCACCTGCCAACCGAATCGATGCTCTACTGTGCACTTACCTATCAAGGTTTACTTTTAAAGTTACGTAAGCAAAGAACGCCAAACGGGACCCTACTTTGCCTTCGTTGTCCGTCCGTCCGTCTTTATTAAAGAGCTGTGTATATTTGGAACCGTAATGGATAGCAGCACGGGTAGCACAAGTTCTATTTTCTCGCTTGTCGCTCAGTGCGTCTCTATCGTTACTGACTAGATAGAAAGAGAGATCCGAGCGACATCCAAGTTGCGGCCAACTTGTGCTTGCCGTGCAGGACGTGTTTGTAATAGTAGTTTACGTGACGGTTGCGTAATGCCAACTTGCTTTTAGACAGAGAGGAAAATACAGTAATATGACGTCATATTACTCAACCGCCATATGAATTACACGCAAAACATCGTTTTGTGAGAAAGAGATAGACAAAAAACTTTAAAAGGCTATAACTTTTTTATTTTAATACCAATTTCAAATTTGATTTTGAATTATTTTATCATACTACGTATATTGATATGTTATCCAAATGAATATATGAAATTTAATATCTAGCAAATACCCTATTAATATAAATAACAAACGAATGGCCTTGGTCAACACATCACAGCCAAGTATGCGAATGTTGAGGCTGTTGGCTACGGGTAACCTTGAGAAAAGCGAGTTTGAAGTCTTTAATGGTTTAATTTTTAATTGCGTCGGCCAAGGCGCCCCATTCACTGCACGATCATAACATTTCCTGATCTCAACGACACGGGAGAAAGTCAAAAGTAGTTCTCACTTTAGAAATGCAGTCCATTTTAGTATTCAAAATTTCATTGCAGCGCATGCCGGTGAAACCTTGGTTTTTTCACTGTTTTTGCCTTGTCGCATCTTCATTCACTTAAGAGCTATACTCTTGTTGATGGAGAAATTTCCATGGATTCGACAGAAGCGCGCGGAGCTTACCCCAGGGGCACGTTTTATAAAGCTACAAGTAACAATTTTACAGGTCTAAACTAGCAACACTGCTGAAATGGCTGGTCTGTAAAATGTAAGATCGCTTTGAGCTGGCATAATAAACTAGACAAAATATTAGGAACTCGCATTTCGCTTTATTCATAGTAATCTGACAGAGGGGCAGTTACCACATTTTCCTTCAAGTTTCGAGTCTTCCATTATGTTTTGCAGGAGTAAGTTAATTCAATGCGTTTTAATTTACTTATCGGTGAAAACCTTAAGTAAATGACCTCTTGCATGTAGTTGTGTACGAAACTAGTATGGAATTAACGTCAATTTTAAATATAGAATGTCGAAACAGTCTTAAAATAGGTATGGTTTGTTCAGAGGGCCTATTAACAGATATATAAATTTGAAACGGTAACTCAAAAATGTAAATTATAATCAAAATGGCCGGACTACATCCGGTCTTAAATTTGTGTTTGACAACTTTCCATGGTCTTACTATTACGTATGGATTGAACAAAGCTGTACAACATGACACTAGCGAAACAATGCGGTTACTTAGAAATGTAAATAACTAACATATATGGAGATTTTAGACTTATCACTATTTTGGTTACGGCGGGTTACGATCTTTAAAACTTCGCTTTTAGTATATAAAATGGAGAAATCTATAACAATTTCACAAAGAAAAACGGTAACCTTTTTACTAATTTGAATGTCCACGGGCTACAGGACTATTATGGCATGGTTCAACTTGCCGCGACGGTACAAACCATAATTAACTGGAATATGACACGTGGATAGTTAAACACCTGACAGGCAAGTCATTGATCCGTGCGAGACACAAAAAATTGAACAGTTACGACAGTGTAACGGTTAACTGATTTGTGAACATTCACTACATTAAACGTGTTAAAACGTTTGAACCTAGTTAAGTTAGGTGTAATTGCAAATATTTAATTTAGAGCCTGTTGAAATGAACTATTGACATTTTAGGGTCATCCAGTAACGATATATGGGGATTAATAGTAGTTCGCGCGCCTCGATGGCAGCGTCAAATTCAATTAATTGCTGTTTACTTTAAAACCACAACATTTATTGAAAAATGGTTTGCCAGTATTAAGAACTTACATTATACATAACTATTGAATCGAAAATCCAAAGATTCAACCAAAAACATGCAAAAAAAGGTATCATGTTTGAAAAATAAAATGTATCATGTTTTCACTTTTGCCAGTCTCAAGCAAATATGATCAAGTTTAATATATTCAAAGAACAGATACAAAGGCGTTATGGTTATTGAGATCCAGATCGCGGAACACTCCAGACTTTATCATTGGTGGCCTCTTAAGATGGGTGACAAACAAAATCAATTGATAATAGTAAATTGGGGCCTAAAAAATAAAAAATAATCTTGTTTTTGTTTGGAACATTTTCCAAATGTGAAACTCATAACTTTATCATATTTGGTATCGTAATAAGAACGTTAAAGATCTTTTGTGTAATTAGCCAATTAACCTCTTACACAATACGATGTTCGCATGTACAGGTTTTCTTCTTCGCCGTAATAGTATCGGGTAATGTACTTAAGTTAGAAAAAAACATTGGTACCTTGGTGACCCCGGCCGGTTCGAACCTGGTAGCTTACGATTACGAGTGGACACCCTAAAGGCACTAGGCCACAGAGACACTCTTAGAATGGGTATCAGTTAGGAGACGATTATGGATGCCAAATCAGGTTAAATCTCGTTCTTATAACTTCAGTATTCTGAGTGCAAAATATTTTTTTGATGTTTTGAACATCGACGGGTGTCGAAGGTGATCTTAAATAAATTATAATGACTTTTAGTCCTTACGTAAATGACAAATTGACTATAAATGTCGATTTCAAGCTAATTAAGTACCGAGTTCCAAAACTTCCAAACACCTTACAACATTATTACAAAACAGAAACGGCTAGTACTACATGGTACTACAGTGTTAAATTTAACTCCTCCCTTTCGTAAGAGGCGACTAAAAAGAGGCCTCGAGGTCGTGGGCGGTAAAAGGGTGGGGAACTGGGGACCTGCACCTAATCTGTGACCTGCACGGGTAGCACAAGTTGTATGTTCTCGCTTGTCGCTCAGTGCGCCTCTATCGTTACTGACTAGATAGAGAGGGAGATCCGAGCGACAAACAAGTTGCAGGCAACTTGTGCTAGCCGTGCTGGGAAGTGCCCAAACAGAGTGTAGGATATTCCGGCGCCGGGCCTATGGAGATCCCGGAGCTTCCAATAAGAACACGCTGGCCAGGGGGGGGGAGGTAAAAAAGAAAGGTCAGTAAGTACTGTCACGTTGATTGACCATGAGTATTAGCAAATTTGGCATAAACTCAAGGTAACAAACATGAAACTAGACTAACCGTGATTCATAACATAATGCCGCCTGACCTCACTGTTATCATAAAACCCATACCTATACAATAAAAGGTAAATTGTACGTTACGCATAACTACGCTCTACGTAAACAGCGTGCTCAAGAGCACAACGATTCTAAGAATAAACAAAGTTTAAAACCAGACAGATGAGGAAAATGGCTAATGCATATCAAATTTGTGATCGTTACGCTTATTAATAATGATAATGCTTCCGTTCGCCATTGCCGCAGTGATCGAATCTTAGATAAAACTATCTTTTCCTGTTTAAATTTGCGTTTTAAACCTCCGCTTTGTTACCCTGCGCATAACTTTATGACTCACATCTTGCCGTGCAGGACTGAATAGCATGATTAGCAGAATAAAGGCGTCGCCGTCGAGATTTATGCACTTCCGACATGGTATAAATAGAAAAGTAGGCCATCTCCGGGCCTTAGGAGTTTTTGCTACCTATCATATCATGCTGGGGAGCTAGGGTTGTATTGTATACTAGGTGCGCTTGCCGGCCCCGGGCAAGTCTAAACAGAAGCGTAGTATAAATAGAAAAGTAGCTCGACTCCGGCCCTTTAGGAGATTCTGATACCTATTGCCGCTCGGGCGTTAGGGTCGTCCAAACATGTTTTTAAATTTTAGTCACCTACTTGGCCATACTGTGATTTATAATCATGTTAATTTTCATAAAGTAAGTATAAATATTGTTCGGTACCTAAGTACCAAATTTAAATTATTTTACTTACATACTTTTTATCTGTTGACACTAAATAATAATTATGTTTATAGGTATGTGACGTGATATGTAAATTCCTTTTCGACTTTTTGATAATGCCGCTTTGGCGCAAGGCGGCTTCCTTTGGCTACTCAGGTACCTATTATTGGCGGCTCGCTTTGGTTCTAGGCTTGTGTTTTGGGTACTAGGCAACGATAAGCATACTTATGTAGTGAAAAATACATACTTAATATGACTACATAGGTACATATAAAACGCCCAAGACTCAGAAACAAAAAATACCTACTCGCACTCATCACACGAATATTTGCCCTGACCGGGAATCGAACCCAGGACCGCTAGCTTCGTAAGCAAGGTCACTACTTACTTAGTCACTACCAACTACCTAGGCCATCCACGTCGTCACATGTTACCTGTCACGTCACACTCAATAACTTAAATTACCTACTTAATACGTATTTATTTCACCTAGGCAGGCCGGTACCAAATACCTTTTATTAAATCTGGATAAAGTTGTACCTCCCTAAGCTAGGTTTAGACATCCGTATACAGAACAACATTTAAGCGTTTTCGGCAGCGACATTGTCGCTCGATAGCTAAGTACGCGCGCTAAAACAAAACGTAACCGAACGCAATGACGCCGCGGCCCAAACTAAGTTCCCTCGAAAATTCCCGAGATCTCGTTTCGTATTGGTTCGCCCCGCCACAGGCCCCGCCCACAGCCGCAAGCCGCGCGATGTACCTTTGTTTGAAGACGACCTACTGTTCTCTATACTGTGCCGAAACAAACAACATGTCTTCTTCTGAAGATGAAGATGTGCTAGCGCTCGTGCATCTTGCTAATATGCAGCCATAGTATGCAGCAGAGGGATAGACGTTACTGGGTAGATTCGGTATGTCAAACCAAAGACAACAGATTTTTTTAAATAATGGAGGGTCTACATTATTACCCAGACCGTTTTCAAGACGTATTTAAGACGACTCCAATAGTACATTATTGCCTAGGCATGGAAGTAGGCAATTGCGGGCCGAGTATTGGTTTACTTTACTTCCCGGCCTCTGTAGTAATGTACTATTTCTCAAAAATGACCGGAAATGTTGACATTCCTATCTACATATTGAGACGCGAAGTACATAGTTTACTGACAGTTCTCATATTTAAAAAAAAAAACATTGCGTGCTCGCTACACAAGCCCGCAATGTTGCATACAAATTCCATTACTATCTACTTTGTAACTTTTTAAAAAGTGAAAAGGGCCGTATTAAAATGAGGGCACAAGTCTTATACATCCAAATTTTACTCGAAACATAACTTTTTTATTTGTGCCTGGAATAGCTTATGTTTTTTTTAAAACAAGAATTGCGTTTCTCCTTTTCATAACATAAACAAAAAGGCGGTAAGGAGTGATGGTTTTTTCAAATGAAGTTTCTATTTGTATGCAATTAAAAAAATGAGTTCAAGCGATGAAGATTTGACTCTAACACAAAGGGCATTGGGTAAATTTGTTTGAAGAATATTGTCATTTTTTTTTTCAGCGGCTGCGGGTGATTTTTACATAGTTATTTAGAGGAGCTCTAAATACACAAAGATATATATAATTTATGGCGTTAAATAATATCGGAGCGGAGATTTTAAAGATTTAAGTATTCAGTTTTTAGTACAAAAGTACGCCCAAGTATGAATATTTAAATATCTCGGCTCCGATGCACTTAAGAGTATTACATTACATAACAAAATATGTTTATTTTGAATAATTCTATCATAATTTATCACTTTTACGATACTTTTACTCGCAAGCTCGTCCGTTTAATCCAATACTCGGCCCGCAATTGCCTACTTCCATGCCTAGGCAATAATGTACTATTATCAAACAATGCGAGGAAATCATACAAATACATGATTATAAGTATTTTTAAAAACCTTTGACAAATTCGGAGAGAATGTTTGTTTGCGTCATACGAGTATTAGTTAAGATAGTTTCACGCACAACGAGCCGCCGCCCGCAGCCGCCGCTCCGCAGAGCCCCGCCGCGCCGCCGCCCCTCACTGCGCCCCCACAAGTTGGGTGTACGGGATTTTTTTCATGGTCCTTTCGATTTTATACGCAATAGAGAGCACTTTTGAAAAAACAAAGTGTATATGTACGGAAAGTGTTTTCATATGGTTTTTTTACTCCTAGGAGTAAAAAGAGGCATTTTCCGTCCATATGTTTCAATCGGAAAACCGTTATTTCCGAGCATGTTTGAGCAAAATTACTTCCAGGCTTGTATGAAATTCCTTTACAGTTCTCTCGAGGTGTTCCGCCCGCAACGTTATACTTTGAGGCCTGAAATAACTAACATAACGCCACCATTCCATTGCATGTTTGAGAAAAATGTTTAAGCATTATTATATCCAACTGTATTGTTGTTCGAGAGTGCGAGCGAGACACAGCAGGCGTAGCAACCCCGCACCCCGCCCCCGCGACGCCGCCGCGCCCTTGTCGCGTCTTTTCTGTGTGTTTTGAGGTAGGGTGCAAGCGACGAAGCGACATGCCCGCGTCGCGGGCGTGGCCTTCTATCTCCGTATGTATAATAGTAGTATTTAGCTTCTATACATTTTGGTTGAAAATTCACCCGCCGCTGGTTGTCCAGCTGATAGCCAACTGGGGTAAGCACTTCCGGGCCCTCAAGGGACTCCTGGGACGCGCCCCAAATGCCCGCCCGTTCAGAACCGGGGTCCGCTTTTCCCCGGCAGGTGAGGAGTATCGGGTGGTACAAAGGTACCTTTTCAACCTGGAGAAGGAGGACTCTAGCTTGGAGTGGTACTCCTACTCCCTGCCCGCCGAACGCAGCCAAAAGGTGGCCATCAGGGGTCTCCCGGTGGACACCGAACCCGAGGACATCATCAACGATCTGACTTCCTCAGGGCTTCGACGTGGAATACGTCAGGCCTATCGGAGCCCGCAGCGGCAGACCTGGGTGTATTTTTTACGCCAAGGTCAAGAAGAATGCGGCCATATTCCGCGTCACGGAGATCCTCTGCATGCCAGGGATCATCGTGGAGCCCTGGAGAGGTAAGCGAGGCATCGCGCAATGCCACCGCTGCCAAAATTTCGCCCACTCCTCTCTGCTGCCACCGCCACTGCCACCGCCCCATAGCCTGCGTGCACTGTGGAGGCCCACATGCAGCCGGCGAGTGCCCAAGGCCCCGAGAGGAGCCACCCACATGCGCGAACTGCAGCGGTGCACACACCGCAAACAGCGCGACCTGCCCAGTCCTGCTCAAGGAAAACCGGAGGGCCAAAAAATCTCCTCACCCTCCGAAGCCCAAGCAGGGCCCCAAACCTACCACCACCCGAACCGTCGAGGCGGCGCAAGACAGCGCCACCTTGATGGCCCCCGGGAACGACCCCAAGCAGCGCCCCGCCACCCGCCGCGGAAAGAGGCGCGGAGCCCGAAATCGTGGCCCGCAGCCCTCCGCGCAAAGCGCCACAGAAACCAAGACCCCGGTGAGTACCAGGAGTGCCACAACAACAACATCTGCAACCGACATCCAACCCGAGGCGGTGAGGACGGCCCTCGCTATGTTCCAGATGGCCATAAAGGCCAGGCTGGATGGCGAGGCCACGCCCGCCGCGGTCCTCGAGTGGATGGCTGCCCAGTAATCTGCAAAGGTACTACCATCTACCCCCTCCACCGCGCAGCCCGCGCCTTCGGCGTTTTTAAGGTCGGCGCAGATTACCTCGGTCGGGGGTCAACCGACCCGATACCGGCTCCTCATCCACCTTCTTGGACTAAGAAGGTCGGATTGAGATGACCTACGAGTTTGAAAATTCATTAAAGGGGCGCTGCGACGCCGACGCGTCCGCGTCTGCGTCTTACGTCTCTTTTCTGTCTGGCCCGCCGCGCCTAAATGGAGGGAAGCTAAAGATGAAGCTTCAAAAAGGTTACGAGCGAAGAGCGGCGCTTAAAATCGAAGTTTCGGCACTTTTTCCATTTTTCCCATTGAAAGTCGATGAGAACAGATTTTCGGTGATTTTCAATTTTATTTTTTCTAAACCATCTATGGCTAGATGTCATATTAGGGGCTAAATTTGATCCTGATATCTCTAATAGCTTGGGAGGAGTATGCCGACAAACGAAAATCCGAATCAGGGAAGAATGGAGCTTCGCTCCAATAATATAAACGTGACGACAATTTTATTTTGCATCGATGCACGTCGCTCGATACTTGATACGCACGCAACCAAGCGCGGCGACGGCGCGACCCCGACTAAAGCCGAGTATTCACTAGCGACCCGTAACTGTATCTGTTGCACTGTGGCGGCTCGCGAGCCTGTTCTCCACTCGAAGCTCGTTACCGTAACTGCTACGGTTACAGTTACAGCTCGCTAGTAAGTACCCGGTTTAAACTAGCTCGGTCCATCCTTTTGAGTTTGTGGTGACTCGCGGCACGCAAACATGCAAACCGCGGGATTACCTTTGTTTGAAGATGAACTACTGTTTATACTGTGCTTCCAATACGGAGAAAGCTTCACATTAACAATATGGCGGCTGTGACAAAAGCTCTCAAACCTGTAGTTAGCTATTCACCCTGCTCCATTTCTAAGGAGCCTGCACTAACGATGATACGCTCTGGAAAACCCGCAGAGCGGTTGCGGTTTTATAAACTGAGCCGTCACGTTACTGGCAAAAAACTTGCATCTGGGAAGTCCATTGCAACGTTAACGCTACGGCCACATCTAAGGCCTTGGGCGAAGATTCGTGATGGCATGCTCTTACTTTAACATAAATAAAGAAGGAGACTTCAACACGAATATTTATCAAATCACACAGATATGTGGCCGCAGTGTATATTTTTAAGCGATGAGCAAATGCGTTTTTACGGCAAAAAAATAGTTCAATTAAATCAATGTTTTCTTAAGCTTGAGCTATCATTATTATTTGTTTTGCTCTACCATACATTATTAGGATTATCATTCACTACTTCTTAGATACGTCGTTTACGTCATACAATTACGTGTTATCTAATCTTATCTATATATATATATAAAAGGCATTATCCTTTATTTCAATGGAACGACAATCATTACGTTACCTATGAGTTTGAATGGTTGAATGTGTTATAGGCAGGCTAGTTTTCCTGTTAAAGAGGCACGTAAAGCTAACGCACTGAATGCCAAACGCGCGAGTAGATGGACGTTGGGGAAACCCATGCGGTCACGCGGGCCCCTCGGGCTCGGGAATAACAACCGAAGAAACAATCGCAGGTCCGAACAAATAACAATAAGAAAAAACTGTTCTTTTGTTTATATATTGAAGACTTCCACCATTCAGATAAGTTATGCTGAGGTATTGTTTGAAATGCTAAGGGAAGAGATAAACAAAATGGATGTTATACCTAGTAAATTACTAAGTACGTTATTTTAAGGAGACAAATATTATCTTTATTGACCAATGTGTACCTTATTCACACACTTTTCTGCTGTCCTCCAACTAAGCTATACCTGTAGCTTAGGAAGCACTCCGAAAGTCTAACATTGAGCACATTCCACCTCCTAAGACCCACCATGCAACGAAATTTGCCAAAGGAAAATGAACCTATTGTAATTGCAATAAAGTCAATTTTCTATTTTAATTGTCAGTCATGAAAACAAGGGAAATTCTACTATATCTCCTTTGCAATAGATCTTTATTGCAATGGCCGTATTATGTACATTTTTTTGTACGCGGGGTCTTACGAGGTTTAGGAACAATTTTCGTCTATTAACACAAAATGTACCAACATCTGTTTTGTAGACTTGTGTTTTGTGATAATGACTAAAAGACAGTAAATTCAATACATTATCATCAGTTTCAAAAATAAATACCAATTTTTTAACGACCAATATCTGTTTACACCTGCTTCGTTATGTTGTTAAACAAGACAACCAAACATCCCCTGTTTTGGACGGCTGCTCCGGATCGCTTCTATTGCATTCTGTCCGGGCGGTACAGCCCGTAGCCCGAGCGCAAGATAATATAGATGGCATTGTTACGAGCCAGATGTTGGACACAGTTGCTGCGGCGCTGTGCCTGTCGCATGTCGCATCCCACGCACAGGCAGTATTAATAGCTAATTGTACCATTTAGATTTGCATAAAATTACGTCAATATATTTAAGGCCTCCCAGAGCCCTATTTCCCTGCGGTTGTTATACTGCCCTGCTAAACCAAATAGCAGCATCACAAATAAAACTCCTGTAGCAATCACAACCACATTACGAAGAGGTGAGGTATGAAACTACTTTTGCAATTGAATCTGAGATACTCTTTATTAGGGTACGTATCAGAACGCTTAAAATTAAAAAGCCTAATGTATCATAATCCCTAAAAGTTCATAATGCCTAAAGGTTGTTTTTTCTGAAACCGTAAACTTTTCAGGAATTTTGAAAACGCCATTGCATAGAACGCATTAGGTTAGGTTAGGTTTGTTTTGTAACAATCCTGAAAAGTTTACGGTTTCAGAAAAAACAACTTTAAGGTATTATGAACTTTTAGGGATTATGATACATTAGGCTTTTTAAATTGAAGCGTTCTGATACGTACCCTCTTTTTATTTATTTATTTATTTATGGATCCATGGAAAACCAAAAGCTTTACAAAAATTTAGAATTAAGACTAATAACACATAGCCAATTACAGGTTCTCACATTTAGCAATTAAGTATGTTGAAAAAGAATGAGCCTTACAGTGATTATACCTACAGTGCAAATATGTTACAACTACGAGTATACAGGTCACCAAACATTTACTGTGAACTATAACTATGCTTACCGGCAGCACAAACCCCGCACTCGAAAGATTTATCTTGGATTAAGATTGTTTACAAAAAATTGAATTAATTTATTTTTAATAGTGTTACGAGGGGTGATCCATAAGTTTTGAGAATCAGTACGAACCATCTACATAATGATATTCTTTTAATGTGGACAATACCATGGCACTAATGAAACTTAAATAAGAGAAAAAAAAATGTAAACATTACAAGACGGCAAAAATAAGAGTTAGTTTTGTAATAATTTGGAGCTGTGTGGAAAAAGTTTTGGTACACTAATAAAAAATATTGTTATTGAAAATGAAACCTGGATTTATAATTATAATTTACAGGTTAATTAAGTTATCATTGCAGTAGATTTTTTTATCTCCAGCTCTGTCACCAAAATTTAGGGTGGTTTTTTCGGCCTTTTCCAGGATTATTGAGGCCTACAAATAAATACTGCGACATTAGTTTTTAGCAATTGAGTTCAAATAATCTAGGAGAGTTATATAACATTATTGTATCCTAATTATGGTAAAATAATAAAAATAAGCTGAAGAAAAAAAAATACGAATTTTCGGCAGGAATTGTGCTTCAGAGCCTTCTAATTGATAAGGGTGCTGCTCGTCGACCAAAGATCAGAACTGATAACCGCTCTCCCCGTTATTTAGCCCTAACTTTCGACTACTACTTCTCATTCACTAATGTTAAATAACAACTACATAAAAATCACGAGCTGGTGATGACATAGTGAAGGTACAACATTTGGCTATTTTGACCTCCAAAAGTAAAATATTTTTTTCTCAAAAATGTCCGGAAATGTTGACATTGCTATCTACATATTGAGACGCGAAGTACATAGTTTACTGACAGTTCTCAAATTAAAAAAAAAACATTGCATGCTCGCTACACAAGCCCGCAATGTTGCATACAAATTCCATTACTATCTAGCTTGTAACTTTTTAAAAACTGAAAAGGGCCATAATAAAATGAGGGCACAAGTCTTATACATCCAAATTTTACTCGAA
The DNA here is from genome assembly GCA_946894065.1 of Acleris literana. Classification (NCBI taxonomy): domain Eukaryota; kingdom Metazoa; phylum Arthropoda; class Insecta; order Lepidoptera; family Tortricidae; genus Acleris; species Acleris literana. The sequence continues at coordinate 19,822,456 of OX335669.1, forward strand.
ACATAACTTTTTTATTTGTGCCTGGAATAGCTTATGTTTTTTTTAAAAACAAGAATTGCGTTTCTCCTTGTCATAAACAAAAAGGTGGTAAGGAGTGATGGTTTTTTCACATGAAGTTTCTGTTTGTATTCAATTCAAAAAATGAGTTCAAGCGATAAAAATTTGACTCCAACACAAAAAAAAAATTGCGATTTTTGAGAAAAGCACTATATTTGCCTCGGCAGGAACAGCAATTGCGGGCTTCGTATTTTTAAACGGACTCGCAAGCTCGTCCGTTTAATCCAATACTCGGCCCGCAATTGCCTTCTTCCATGCCTAGGCAATAATGTACTATTTATAGTGGTAAAATAAAACAATTTAATGACGTTATTAAGTGTTCGGAAATATAGAAAGTGTGCTCATTCCAATTAAAATATAACAATTTAGATATCTCCCATTTTTAATACCGATTATCAAAACTTTTGGATCACCCCTCGTAATATTACTTTATTAGCTTAGGAAGGCAGTCCAATCCACACGGCCTAACATGCCTTGAAAGTCTTGCGTGACCTAGTAACAAAGCCGGAATTACGAATCTTGAAGCATCTCAGAGTAGACAGACTAATGCACGTTTTAATAAACCATTGTTTTAAGAAACATTAGGCAGCGAGTCGACGTCAAACGAGGAAATAATGCTGGAAACGATTCACAAGACGAAATGAGCGCGTTTATAGGATCTGCGTTAACTACCTAGACTTTAATTAAAATAAAGTTCATTTAAATACATACATACATACATAATCTCACGCCTTCGTTCCCAGAGTGGGGTAGGCAGAGCTACAGAATGACAAACATCTCTAAAAACTTGTTGATAATTCTATAACCACAATTTGCACAATTAGGCTAAGATGTTTACCAGCGTATTAGTGATAGGTTGCAAGCCCATCGCCTAACAGTACTACAAGCCTTTATTCCCTTAGTCGTCTCTTACGACATCCACGAAAAATAAAAAGCATATAATAGCAAAAAGGAGCTAGAATGCTTGTGGTTCTTAAGATTTTCCTGTTGCTGTAATCATTATGCAACACTAAGTCTCCATGATAGGAGGGAAAACATAAAATTTGCATCCTAATTAAGATAATGTTAGCTGTGCTAAACCAAACGGCGCCATCTCTTGTAAACATCTCTGGATACGCATTTTAATTAATTACTAACGGAAAAAAAAGGAATTTTGCTAAGTTTTCGTGATAAGCGAGTGTAAAATAAAAATTACTAACCAAGTTAAGGCGAAAATACTGCCCTTGTAGGTACTCTTATAAGCCGATCGGTGGTATATTAAATTCAAGAGCCAAAGCAGCTTCAATCCTCTCCCGTTAGTAATGAGGTTACACTTGCTGCAGCAGTGTTAACTTGAAACCTAAATAACTTAATCATAAAAACATGTACAGATGTAGTGCATTTACATGCAACATCGTTTTTGTTCGGAAAGTTCTTATTAATTTTGCTTTCCCAGACAACTTTAGTAGGTACCCACCGATAAGTTAATTGAGAAAGCAAGAAAAGTACAAACTTATTTATGCGCGACATCTGTAAACATTGTATTTTGGGTAAGGAAAACGGTTTATGGAGGAAAAAGCGAGACATTGTAACTTTTCTTTTCAAAAATGTAAAAGGATTTAGTTTAGAAGAACGTAACCCTTTCAAGTAGCTTTTCTTGCAGTTTCAGGTAACTATGCATTTTAAGCGAGAAAATTTTGATTTTTTTACTTTTGTTAGCATTTAGGGGCCGCGATAGTTCAAAAGACAATGCGTATATTATAAGTGGATCAATACGCGACAATGCTGTGTGACCTTGCAGTGCAAGGCAGCCATGCAAATTCCCAGCCCGTGCATGCGGGCATCCTTCCACGACCGAATGTTAATATGGAATAAATTGTTATGCAGGTAAAACCAAATTACCTTGCATAGAAAGAAAAAATGACGCATAACACATCTCTTTTATATTTTATTTCTCACATACTATCTGCGTCTTCAGTAATCATTGCAGACAAAGCCATGGCAATTACAATATTTCATTTTTATAGACGATTTGAACAGGAATTAAATATGTAGCGTACTATGGGATAAGGTCTGCTTGTGGAATTATCTCCAAAGTCAAAACACCTCTTTTGTGTTTAGTTAGTCACTGTCCAAAAATATCGAACTGTCCAAAATTATTGGTCAGCGGATAATGACAATAATAAATTTCAAACAATGGAAATTTTAACATTACCTTAACCAGTAAGTTTTTTTATAAGTTACAAAAAAAAACACAAATCACTCACACTCTAGTTTGTGTAGACAGCCGTCCACGCTATACACGTGTATCCAGATGAAGACTGAAAAACAGCTGAATAGCTGAGATTTGGACCTTTTAACAAACATTTGGTTTATTATTTTACAGTAAAGTTGATATCTTATTGTTTGTTTATGTGTATTTGCTTGTTGTTGGTAAATAAAGATTATTTTCTTCATTTATTTTAATTATGATAGTAGACGGGTACTAAGGGATAGTTAGAGCAATCTGGGTGACATTCCTCTCTGTGTCCGTCTGTGTCTCCGTCTATCTAGCCTCAGTAGCTTTTGTCTAAAGGCACGGGGTTATTTATGTGCCCTGAACCGATGTGTATCCAACCGTATCTTTAACTACGAATGCCAAATGAAGTTTCTAGGTAAGGTCGCGAAGATGCTGTAACAGAAGCTACGCTCGTTACGTAGGCAGAACACAGGAACACTCGATAAACAATAACTCACGTAACTAATTACGTCAAAAAAACGTCGTGGGAGTCAATACATTGCGCCAGAGCGTACAAACAGCGCCCACGTAACATTTTCAATCCGTATTGAACAGTAAATAATAATGGAGAACGTAAGTTAAGTACATAGTAAATACACTTCCGCCGGCTGCATACAAACGAGGTTGCTTCTTTGAGGGCCCTTCATTTTATCGACCGTGAGCGAAATTACAAAAATGTCCAATGTTTTACCAAGAACAGACAAGAACATATCCTTTTATTAAGTGTTCATCTGGTTACACTTACATACAATACTTAAGCCCTGTCCTTGGCCTTTCAAAAATAATTGTAACACGAATCAAATAACAAACATCCATTGACGTACATTCAAACCAGGAAAATATTTGCATGCAGTTTTACACTAACTTTGTAGTCATTTAAGTAAATGTAAAATTATTAAAAATGCCAAAAATAACAGCCGTCAAGCAGAGAACCTCTCACAATTCAATCTGGAAAGTATTGGTTGATGACGTAAACTAAAAATTAATTATTATATGAAAGATAGGTAGTATTTTTACCATGGTAATATTAAAGTAATAGCTGGTTTGATAGTGCAATCCGTTGTATGGGAACCTTGCACTTTGTGACTATGCGCTGAAACTTGGCACAGTTGATTCTTAGCTGGTCTTGAGTAGATTCAGACAGGGAGCTATGGAGAGCCATGGCCCATTTAGTAGGGGTAGGGGGGGGGGGGAAGTTTGACGCTGCCGCGCTTTAATTGAAGCAACATTTCTCCAAAACTATACATAACTATACTAACTAGGGCATGCAATATATCATTTTCAGATAAATTAAGGACGAGGAATCTATTTTTGAAACAAAAAAAAATTATACAGTAGAAAAGACTTAAATGCATAATTCGTTATTTTTATATAATTACCTATTGTGCTTAAAAATAATAACAGAAATCTAAGAATAAAAATTTTTAGCGGAAGGGGGGGGGGGAGCTTGACGCTGCCGTGCTTTAATATAAACAATATTACTTCTCAAAAACTGGACCGGTATTCTAGGCGGTAAAAACCATATCGTATTTGACCCGTTATCATATTTTCCACGTTTTGATAGCTCCTATTTACTTCACAGTAGTGACGGAATGAGTATAAAATAGTTCCATAGCAAGTCAAATACGATATCGTTTTTACCGTCTAGAATAGAGGCCCTGTACTTGTTATGGCGTCCAATATATCATTTTCGGATAAATTAAGAATGGGAAGTCTATTTCTGTAATAAAAATAATGCACTTTAGACCAAAAAAAAAAATGGCCAAAAGACAAAAGTTATGTACATCTTTTTTCATTTCTACCATTTTTTTACTCACGTGATATATGTTAAAAATAATAATATATGTATGTAAAAAGCTACACTTATCTATTAAAAAAAAAGTATAGTTTAGTTTTACGTCTAAGATGGGCATAGCAGTAATCCGCGTAAACGTAAACATAACATATTATAAGTACCTAATAATTATTGTATGTTTTATGACTTTCTAATAAATATTTCATCCCAAACATACTTACATAGAAATATTGTTTATTTCTACTTATTTTTAATTCGCGAAGATAACAAATAGAGGTAAGTAAGTACAATAAAACTTTACTAACACTCCATTCTGCACCCTTACCATGAGTTACAATTACCGTACTCGCTAGCGAGTCTAATGCTCTGTCCCTCGCAGACCTCGCAGTATTCTTACAGAGTGCGAGGGACAGAATATTCGACTCGCTAGCGAGTACGGTAATTGTAACTAATGGTAAGGGTACTGAATAGAGACGTCGTTTCTAATGTATATAGGGCCGCATTGAGGAGGCAATGGCTTCCATCGAAAAATACGCCGTAACATTATATAATAGGTCAGATTCCTTTTTAAACAGATATAATATGATCTCAAAGCTTAAACCAGAATATTGCATTTCATTATTATTTCAGATCAGCTTCGCGTACTTCAGTAAATGAGTGCCGTAACTAAGCCTAAGTCCCTTAGTAAGTCAGTCAGTTATTAAGGATAAGACCAGACACTCCTAAGACTTGTCTAACGACAGACCAATCCCACTCACCTCTGCAATCGCTAAGGTACTGGACTGTTTGTTTGACCGGTAAACGGACAAGCACTTGACAAGTAACGATGCACAATTTGGTCTTAGGCCGATTTTTTCCACGGAAAGTGCTTAACTTTGCAGATAGTGCAGTAGGGCACCGACTAAAGCTGCTTTACGAGTATATCAGCATTTTTTAAGAGGCATATATTAATGAGTGCATGTTTGGGGCCAGTTAGCAGTGTTAGCACCAGCTCAAAATCTGCTCGGTCTACTTGGGGTTAGACGAAGGTCGAAAACGACTGGAAGCTTACATGACCGGACTTGCCTGTTGCGTCAGAAGCATGTCTAGAAATTGTTAGGTGCAAATGCAAAAAACAGTGCCATCGCTGGTGGAATTGCAAAAAAAGGCAGCTTAAATGTTCAGACCTATCTAGTCTGTGCATTGGATCTTGTAATATATACAATGAATTTGCATTGCGTTACCTTTCATGTGTTTAAAACAGTACCTAAACCCTACTTTCACAGATGATCATGCATTGAGATCACCCTGACCCACGCTTAATATTATTTTTTGTCTCCCATGTGTTAACAGATATATATAATAAACTATATATTTTTGAAAACTACATAAGTGTAACTTTACGACTACATTTTTGTTCTTAGATTTCTACTATTATTTTTAAGCACAATAGGTTATTATAAAAAAATTACAAATGATGTATTATAATAAAAAAAAAAAAAAATATTAAAATTATTATTATTATTAAAAAAATAACAAAGGTTATTATAAAAAATTTACAAAGTATGTCTTTTCTGCTTTTTTTTCGTCAGGAAGTGCATTTTTTCAAAAAATAGATTCCTCGCCTTTAATTTCTCCGAAAATGATATATCGCATGCCCTAATATGTATAGTTTTAGAGAAATGTTGTTTCAATTACAGCGCGGCAGCGTCAAACCCCCCCCCTACTAAATGCGCCATGGCTCTCGATGGCTCCCGTTCTGAATCTACTCAAGACCAGCTAAGGATCAACTGTTCCAAGTTTCAGCGCGTGACTATGCGCTGAAAGTGCAAGGTGTCGTGCAGTAATACCCTAGCTATAATAACCGCAGGGCGGATAAAGCTAACCAATTAGATTCTCAAGACGGTTCCATTTTCAGATTGAGAGCAGTCGTCGGAAAATTATCAGCGCCTCTATTCTAGGCGGTATAAACGATATTGTAGTTTTCCTGCTATGGTATTGTTATGACGTCAGTCGCCATTACTGTCAAGAAAATAAGAGCTATCAAAACTTTGACAATTCGATAACAGATCAAATACGATGTTGTTTTTACCATCTTGAATAGAGCCGCTGATTTAACTTATTACTCCGCTAAAAGCTGTAAATGCCAGACTTACAAATTACTCACAGTCGGACAACTCTGAAAACTTGTTGATTGAGTCTGTAATAACACGCTTCTGACGTAATTAACTAAATAATATAATTTGTTTGCGTCCTTCAAAATAGAAAAGTAAAAGGTCTTCAAGGATATGGTAAAACTAGGTGCTCCAGTTGCACACAAGTCAAATGCCTGTCTTATAATAAACCAATAAATTATCAGGACCGGTTGTAAAACAATCAGTACATACATATCGGTCCCGGTGCATGTATTCCGGTTTTACTGTACTTAATTTAGACATGCAAACATGCAAAGCTTTGTGGAGCGTAGGAACCGAACCGAAGTAGAAAACAACTAATTGGACGAAGCGCAGCGTGATTAACGCAATTTACGTAATCCACGTAAGAGTCGCGTGAAATCGAAGTCTACAGCATCCTCATTCGATAAATATGCATGGTAGCATTGTCAGAACAATTAATGGCTTAGTAATCGTCTGGAACTGGAGAATAACGGAAAATCGGCGAAAATGTAGTTTTAATAAATTTAAAAAGTAATTCTAGACGAAACTAGTAGCTACACTATAATAGCCCTTTATTCTTTTTGAAATGCATATTAAAAGCTCCAGTAGATAAGCTTTATCCGTGCTGGCGGAGTGTCCTTGTTCACAACGTTCATATGTAATAGGGAGTATCACTTATTGGCGTGTCATATTGCCCACTAATGGATCCCTATTAGCCATACAGTTTGCACTGGCATTAATAGACAATACCGTTTTATACCGAATACAATCGGTTAGCTCGCAAACTCATCTCAGGAAGGAAATGTTAACGATCTCGTCCTCTTTGACCAAGACGCCAATTAACACTGGTAAGTTTTGAAATCTTATACTAATTTGTCAAATCTTTGAAAAGTGAATTATAATATTAATTTTTTTTGCTCATCTTTATGCGATGAATTAAGCTGAGACTTCAAGGCAAACTTATAAAGCTGCCCGGAAGTATTTATTTTAAATGATCACATTCGCGAATCATCGAGTTGTATTGCGGTTATCCTGACAGGCTTGGGTGTTCGTTCGTTGTGTCTGCAATACATGCAATGTAAGACTGGTCGTAAGATGGATACATTTGTAGTGGTAAAACTGGCAAAGCTCCACTGATGCTGTTTCAACTGCGTTTAGGTTCGGAGGTCACCGCTCATCATCAAGTTGGGCGCATGTTTGTACTATTTTCTCTTGCAATCGTATTGTTAAGGAGGCGGCCGTCGCCAAAACTACCATCTGTATTGTCGAGATTATCAGATATATCATAATGTTAATAATACAATAATAATAGGGGAAAAGACAAAGTAGAATATAAGCCTAGAAGTGGTTTTGTAATATTCCGTGGAGCCCGAAATTCCTTCCAATACCTAGGTCGATTAAATGTTTTGATAATGGATAATATCGACAAAAGTTTCATCGCAATTTATAATTAGAAAATAATTTCTGGTGGTAGAATTGTTACTACCAAACACTCCTGTGATGGAAAATGCCTGTAGATAATATAGATATCTGTAAATAAATAATATCAGGGGCACGTTTTATAAAACTACATGTTACAATTTTACAGGTCTAAACTGGCAACACTGATCAAATGGCTGGTCGTCAATGGTCGAGGTTGTGTCAAATGCAAACTTGTAACCTGTAAATTGTAATTTTTAGCTTTATAAAACAGGCCCCAGGGGTCAATCTCACACAAATCTCACACCTGACGACCACGTCAAATAAGTTTAGTTATAATTGCAACACTTTTCAATTCTAATTAAGCCGCCATATTGATTGATTTTTACAAAAATTTTAAAATACACGAGGCTAAGCTAGTATTAGAGGTAAGGACAAACTTTTACAAAAAAAAGCGGCCAAGTGCGAGTAGGACTCGCGCATGAAGGGTTCCGTTAAAGGTAAATTGCGGTTTACGATTTATGACGTACCTATTAAAAAAAACTACTTACTAGATCTCGTTCAAACCAATTTTCGGTGGAAGTTTGCATGGTAATGTACATCATATATTTTTTTTAGTTTTATTATTCTCTTATTTTAGTAGTTTTACCACTTTGGAAGTGTCTCTCGCGCAAACTATTCAGTTTAGTTTTTTTTTATTAGAAACCTCAATATCATTTTTGAAGACCTATCCATAGATACACGTATGGGTTTGAAGAAAAAAATTGTTTTTGAGTTTCAGTTGTAAGTTGTATGGGGAATCCCCAAAATTTATTGTTTCTTTTTCTATTTTTGTGTGAAAATCTTAATGCGGTTCACAGAATACATCTACTTACCAAGTTTCAACAGTATAGTTCTTATAGTTTCGGAAAAAAGTGGCTGTGACGTACGATCGGACAGACATGTTTAGCCATTTGGCTACGGAACCCTAAAAAATCTCATACTGCTCATCACAAAAATATTTATTTCCGGGACCGCTGCTTCGTAAGCCGGGTCACTACCGAGTATGCTAACCGCGTCACCAATAATCATCTAAGCTACATCCATTTTCGTTCGACTCTATTTACCGATATACGCACATGTTTTGACCACCAAGTGTTTCAGTGTAGGGTGCGGCATGACCGGGTGTGTATGACGCGAATGGCGATCGGTATTATCATACATCTTGTATTGTTTACGAACAAAAGCACCTTGAAGACCTTGATGCAAAGCGCCATCTACGGAAGACTCAACCTAAGCCCTCCTATAACTAGGTACACCTATAACGCGGCCAACGCTACTATGCACCCTGTAACCGCACTTTTAAAGCGAAATTCGGTTTTGCCAGCCACCTTAGAGCATATCACCCAGACTAGACCTTTTGCAAGATTCGCCGTTACCGGACACGGTATGGAGGACATGATGAAGATGATGTTTACCAAGATTATACGGTAAACAGGAATTTTAGGGGTTCACTCGACTTCAAAGTGATATATTCACTTTTGAACCTTATTCAATGCCTTATTGGTTCAAAAATGGATACATCTCTATAAGTCGACTGTTCAAGCATTTATTTTTCCGATAAAGAATGTGCCCCGCTGCCGCACCCTTGTCAAAAAGTTTCACTGAGCGTTCAACCTTTTAATGATGAAAAGAATTTGAATAAATAATATGGCAGATAAAATCTTGATAGGTAGGTGCCTTGTATTGTTTTTATCATCATTTTTAGGGTTCCGTAGTCAAACTAGGAACCCTTATAGTTTCGCCATGTCCGTCCGGTCGTCCGCAGGCTAGCTCAGAGACTCTTCGTACTAGAAAGCTGTAATTTGGCATGAATATATATAATTAGTCACGCCAACGAAGCGGTAAAATAAAACCTAGAAAAAAAATTTTTTTTTAGTGTTCCTCCCCTACTCTTATCGTGGGGATGCATTTTTTTTTCTCGTCTACCCCATAGTGCGGGGTGTCTGTATGGTTGGATAGGTCTTTCAAAAATATTGCGGGTTTGTGGAAACAATTTTTCGATTAAGGGATCCGTTTATGAAATAATAAGCTTTAAAGCGCTAATTTTTGTTAGAGTCAAGTGCCCCCACAGCCAAAACTAGAAATACTAAAAATCAGAAAAATATAAAGGACCTAAAGGAACTAAAATACCGAACTAGTTCCTTTGACCGATTGACCGAGATCGGAGCGCTCCCTTTAAAGACCGAGCGGACACAACTCTACTAGAAACCTTATTTGGATCTAACAAGGTTTGACATGTTTTGAAATGTGGCTGAAAGTTCCGACCACGGCCGCTAGCCAGCCTTGGCAGGAATACCACCGTCGTCATCGGCATTGTTTCTAGTCGTCCGATCGTCTCTGAGGACTGTGATGACACTTGACACAGACCTTCATTCTAAGATAGCTACTTCCGTATAGGTACTTATCCTTGCTATATTTTATCTTTAATGTTAACTGTAACTATCTATATATGAAACACTAGCTAGCAAAAATGATATTATTTTATTTATTTTTCGTATGCTATCTAGGCATATCACAGACCACAGAGGAATAATAATTTACTAGTGACCCGCCCTCGTTTGGCTTATGTTTATGTGCGTTTTCTGTTATAACCGTACATAATCCATGAAGCATTCATAAAAACCTTCCTCTTTAATCACTCTATCTATTGATGAATCTATCGTAGTTTAAAGATCAAGCGTACATACAGAGGAACAGGCGGTTGGAAGCGACTATGTATGTAAAAATTGTTTACACCTATGTTGAAGATTTTTTTTATGGCACAGAGAAGGCAAATGAAAAAAAAAATATTGCTACAGGTCACAATTATTACAGTTTTTATAACCTACAAAACTTTTGACTGCAGCAAAAGGAATAAAATGAGCTGGTGCTCGCAGTAAGAGCAGTTCTCGTAGGAATAGCGAAAATTGACTCTGCCCGGACGGAATTGCGGGCATCAGCTAGTTTTGAACCAATACAGAAACATATACGAGTCGTTAGCACCACGCCGCACTGTGGGAGCGCGTAGAACAAACGGTCGGACATGCTTGAAAATAAAATGTTTCACTTTCTTGCTGTTAAATGACTTTTTTGTAAACTTTAACGCTTAGACCATCATGTCTTATTATTATTTTTTCACTTATTTGCCTTGTTGGTGAATAGTACTCGAACAAACATCACTATCCGATAAACCCGTAAAACTCGACTATACTTCTAGGTACTATTTTAACTGTTGTGTAGTAGTTGAGGTCCTTTTTTTGATTTTATTACAAAGAATATATGTTTAAGTATCGCCACAACAAATAATATCTAGGTGTTTCATATTATAATTAATTATAATTGCTGTTTTATCATTCATGTAAAATTAAACTAGAAAGTCATGATTATAAAAAATGTGCCAAGCAATTCCAAGATACTAAGTATTACAAGTTATAAGTTAAAGATAATTTTAATACGCTGCATTTTAACCTTACCCGAACTTAGCCGAATTTTAGAGATATTTGCAATTGGAGGTCATTTTTCGAAAGCGCCTATTTAAAAGAAATAGCAATTTGTTTCTTAAATCTGCTAAGGCAGGCAGCCGAATAGAAATGCAGTTCTAACATCGAAGAATCGGTAAATATTTATTTATACATTAAATATTACGTTTTTTGTGTCAACCGAGCGCATGAATTAACTCCTTGATTTTTACAAATAAATAAATAAATTAACGGCAAATATTATAATTTGTACCTGGCACTTCAAAACTTATAGTGCAAGTAATTTCAGTATACCCGCAAAATTAAAAATGTCTTCACACTAAGCCGTCGTCAATCGTTGTGCGTGTTGTTATAATCGGAATATAATGGAAAAACTAAAAACAAATCGTGATTTATATAATCTGCTTAAACATGATCTGCGAGATCATAGTATTGCTGTAGAAAAAGTGATGGCTGTATTTCCAAATACCATCTCTTCGGAAATTAAATCGTAAGTATTGTTTAATGTTACTAAAACGTATATTTTTTTGTATTGAATACTAAACAATTTGCTTACTTTATTGCAGTGCTATAAACGGTAAAATAAGGAAATTTCTGTATACCGTGAAGAATAAACGGAAAGACAAATGTTGGAAAGAAGATTTGTTTCTATCTACATGTGGCAGTTGGCTTGATTTACAAATAGACTGGTCTCATGTTATTAACACTAAGCCTCCGACTTTGCTTCCATCGACATCGACATCCTCTAAAGCATATTTTAATACATTGAGTGATCGTCAAAAGAGAAGGAGAACTGAATCTGTAAGATCCCTCCCCATAGATGAGCTAAACTACGTAGCATCAAAAAGTATCAGACACACACATGCTAAATTTATCTTTGACTTCATTCAAACACACCCGGCACACATTACAAAAGTTAAGGAATTTTGCGAAAAACTCTTAAATAACACGGACGAGTCTAAATCCTTATCTGACGACGATGCACTTAGCTTGTATGTGAACTCTGACCTAACTAGAGAGCAGTACTCGCAATTGCGATTATCTGTTAATAATATTGCTCCCGGATTATTTCCTGCTTATGCTCAAATTCAAAAACTGAAGAAAGAGTTGTGTCCAGTACCTGAAGCAATAACTGTAGCTGAAAATTATGTTAGTATTAATTTGCAATGTTTACTGGATAAAACAATAGAAAGAATAATGCGACCTTTAAAATTTGACAATACCAAAGAATATAATCTTGTCTTGGTTCTAAAATGGGGATGCGATGGAGCCTCTTCTCAGTCTGTTTACAAGCAAAAGAGTTCAGACCCTCTACACGATGATTCATCTGTATTTGTTTGTAGCCTCGTTCCCCTTCAACTCAATAATGAAGATTTATCTGAATCCATTTGGAAGAATCCTACACCATCATCCTCTCGTTATTGTCGACCAATATCTTTTCGGTTCGAAAAAGAAAACAAAAATTTAACAAAGAAGACCACTGCAGAATTAAATGAAGAAATAAGGCAATTACGTCCATATGTTTTCAAAAATGTCGTTGTGAATTATAAAATGTTACTAACGATGGTTGATACAAAAATTTGCAATGATATAACAGATACATCATCAGCCATGAAATGCTTTATTTGCGGTGCTACTCCAAAAGCTATGAACGACATCGATGTAGCTTATAATCGTGAACCAAATCAAGACTGTTTTGAATTCGGCATGTCCTCTTTACATGCGTGGATTAGGAGCTTTGAATGTATGTTACATATAGCATACAATTTATCATTCAAATCTTGGTCAGCAAGAGGAGAAAATAAGAATGTCAGAGAGCAATCAAAACGCAACATACAAGATGAATTCAAAAGAAGATTGGGGTTGTTAATAGATATGGTTAAGCAAGGCGTGGGAAACACAAATGATGGCAACACTGCTCGGAGATTTTTCGCAAACTTCCAGATTAGTGCGGATATAACGGGTCTAAATGTAGATCTTTTAAAAAGATTTTACATAATACTACAAGTCATAGCTTCAGGACTCGCGATAAATGTAGATTCGTTTCGTTTTTATACACGTGAAACTGCGGAGTTATACGTGCAATTGTATGGATGGTACTATATGCCCGTTACCATCCATAAAATATTAATTCATGGAGCAGACATTATAAAACACAACGCAATCCTGCCAATAGGTGCATTATCGGAAGATGCACAAGAATGCAATCATAAAATATTTCGATATGTGAGACTTCACCACACACGCAAAATATCTAGGATTGCTTGCAATACTGATCTGATACATGCATTACTTTTACGGTCTGATCCGGTTATCTCCAGTAACATTAAAAGGACAACGAAAAAAAAACTGTTGATCGAAGCGCAGCCACTCATCAGTGAAACCGAAACCCAAATTATAGAGTATGAGTAACCTTTTGTAATTTTTTATATCATAACCATAACGGAGAAATGATGAAAATATGACCTTCTTTTCTTATAAATAACAACAATATCTACAATAATTATTTACTATTTCGACAGTGCGCCTTGTGTAATTTAATAGCAATCTCTTTAGATGATATAATTTTAAATTGTAGGCGTAATAAAGAAATATGCATTTTTAAGTGAATCCTAAGCACAGGACCAATAAAAAACTTATCAAGGGATGTTTGCATGCGACCAGAATAAAATACTGACAAAAATCTTGCGTTTTTTTTTTTTTTTTTTTTTTTGCTATATAATCGGAAGACTATTCTTTTCCCCTATTAATATGTTGCTAAAAATGCACTATACTAGCATTTCGTTATAATTTAGAGGCCATAATAATAGCAGTTTATCTGCAATAAACAGTTTACTGTCGCGCACTCGCATGTCCGACCGGTTGTTCTACGCGCTCCCACAGTGCGCCGGTTGCCATGTTTTTAACCTACCGCACTGTGTACGGATTCGCTCTACGATGTTGCTCGTTGGAAAATTTATTGATAAATATTACTGCACGTGCGCTTATTGGTTACACGAGTTCAGTGTATGCCATACCGCGTATCCAAGCTAGGAGCTACGTCTCGCCTTATTACATGACAAAGATGGGATAATGGGCTATAGCCTCGTAAGGGTCACGTCAAATTTCGTTTTTAACGAAAAAGAATCTTGTGAACTAAAGTCAAAAGTCACTTTGATAAATGTCCTAAATTTAGCACGTTGGGCCTTACCAGGATAGGTATGTCCATCTTCTATCCGTTACTGATCATACAAAGATAGATTTGCTAATCTGAAACTGAGTGTTGTCATCAGCGAGATGTTTGGTCGCATCGCATGTTATTTTGCAAAATCGTTCCATAAATAACTACAATGACGAACTGGTTCTTTAAATGTTAAGATACTAAAATACATTTTCCGCATATTTTCCCAATGACTTCTTTTATACTATTTTCAAATCAAATGACCATTATGCGACACAAAAATATAACACATGAAACGGTTGAACTTGAAATGAGTTAGTAGGTCATTTTATGGTCAAGAACGAATGGGAACACTGTTAGTTATTTTTATATATATAAATGTAACAATTAATCTATGGATTCTGTAGTCTGAAATAAATGATTTTTATTTTTATTTTTATTTTTTTATTTTTTTATTAAGTCTCGCTTCGCACACATGCACTCAGCCTTCATAGCTGCAATGCAACCTAGAAACACAATACAGCGATAATTGCCCGGTTGATTATATTATTTTTTGTTTGATTTACGAAGACATTAAGTAGGTGTGTGTGTTTTCTATGATGAAATAAAAATGCAATACGTCGCCGTTAGCCTAATTGCTACTGTTGGTGACACTACACTAGTGACCCTGCCTACGATGCTAGCAATCGTAGGTTCGATTCCCGGTAAGGAAACGTATTGCGAGCGCGAGTTTTTGTATCTCAAAGTTTTCTACGTTTGAAGCAAGTTATTCACTATAGAAGTACGTTTAAAGTTGTCTAGTGCCCATAGCTTAAGCCTAAAGCTCAGTTTAATACTAACTAGGACAATTTGTGTTAAATTGTGCACTGTTATTTGGGTCATACACAGATTTAGGTTACCATCTTTCCTGTGGACATACCCGAAGTTAACGTTTTTAAGGCCTAATTTGCGGTCTGAACCCACATCCTCATAAGCGCCGTCAGGTCTGCTTTAGTCCTAGCAAATAAAAACATAACTTATATGTACACAAGCCTTTAACTATTGACCACAGGAGAGACAACTTTTGTTTTTGCGAGTGTGTATGACCCATTTATTTAATATTACGATAAGTTTTCCTGCAGTGACCGAGTGCAAGAATGCGGATTTTATACATACATACATACATACATAAACTCACGCCTTTATTCCCAGTTTAGGGTAGGCAGAGCTACAGAATTGCCAACAACTCTAAAAGCTTGTTGATAATTCTGTAACCACATTTTGCATAATCAGGCTAAGATGTTTACCAGTGTATTAGTGACATCGGATTTTATATCAGTTGTTAAATTCGCATAATTATCGAATGCCTACAAAATCCTACTCGACCGGTAAACCGCGAGACGTAGCGCACAAATATTTAAAAACATCGAGTGGCCAAAACTCGGTCAACCTGAATAACTACAAAAACACGTGAATAAACATGAGGAAACGCTACTCGTAACGCCCACAGAACCAAGTGCATCTTTATTTTTTATACTTAAGGTTTAAAGCAAAATTTACGATACCTAAGATTTTCATAAAATAATAACGTGATGAAAATAAAGCACCAGCGAAAACTAAAAAGAATACCTCAGAAAATAAATTATGCTAAGTCGACTATTACTTTTCCTGTATATAGTGATGATCTATATTCTGAGCCAGAAGATAGACATACAGTCTCGCTGAGTGTGTTCACAATAAACGCCCAAACGGCCACTTAAAAGCTAGGATACAACGTGCAATGTCGCTGTTTATATTTACAAGTCAATCGTACAACCCAATGCGTTGGCTTAGCGGCCAGCTGCACAAGTGCACACTTTAGTGCTTTGTCACTTTAACGTCATGTTTTGAACTGATACACTAATCTGTCAAAGGCGTTAAAGCGACAATGTACAAAAGTGTGCAGCTACTTATAAGGCCGACTGTACACTCAGATTAATCTTGTATTTTATGTCAATCACCGTCACACACTTAAAACATGCAATTAAACGCTTGCAGCCGCACATCGCAACGTTAAGTGCATTAATATTATCATCTGATGACTAAGACCATGACATGTAAAGCCGCGGAACTTTAGTCACAAACAAAATTAAGGTCACCTAGTTGAGAAAAGGACAAAGAATCTACAACACTTTCACCTCCATCCCAAATCCGTCAGTGGACGCATCAGTGAGTGCTAAGTGATTTCTATTGTAAAACACTCAAGTTTGTTTGAAAATCTACAGGCGAGACGTTGCGAAGAAACATCAGAGGAATAATGTCGTTTTTGGATGATGTGTCTTCAGCAAATATCGATGCAATGCGATGTTATTAGTCACTACACAAGCCGACAATTCCTGACGAAGGAAGAACGCCGGGAGTATACATAACATACATTACAAGACAACTAATTCTGTTAGGGCCTGTTTCACAATCGACAAGTAAATTTATCTGCCATTTAAAGTTGACTCTCTCCTTGTCTATTTTCAAGTGTAAGAAAGAAAAAAGGGCTAAATTTATCTGTCAAATACGCTTTACTTGTCGATTGTGAAAGAGGCGGTTACTATTTTTAAGATAAAAACCCCGATATGATCTCTTAAACGGCCTAATCGATTTTCATGAATAGAATAGAATAGCTTTATTTCAGGCAACGAGTCACATATTTATAAACAGGGTGGCCGCTTTTTACAACATTTCAATTTCCCTGACTTTTCCCGGTTTTCCAGGCAGTTCTTCAAGTTTTTCCCTGACCAAAATAAGAGTTAGCGTCTAAAAAAGAAGCGTTTCCTTCACAAGAGGGTCAATCAACTTTTTACCCGCCATTTTTAACCATTGTTTTACATTGTAGTAATATTTTCATAATTCACATTATAATTTTAACCTATTGTTTAAAATGTGTAGAATAAAAACCGGTTAAGTGCGAGTCGAACTCGCACACCGAGGGTTCCGTACCTATTTAATATAATATGGATAGAAAACGCAAAAGGAAATACTCATGTTGTTATGAACTTTATTTTCAATGCAATCATTTTAACTTGCCTAAATTTTAATACAGATTTTTAAGGTATTTTGATAATTTTTCCAAAACTGTAAGATTTGACAACATCATTTCATTTTTTCGCGAGAAATATAAATAATTATCTTTTCACTTCTCATGCTCTTAAAATATTACTTTAGTCTCTGCACATCGGGACTAAAGCTCCTTATTAATCTCTAGGGATTAAAGTAAACTTTTTTTAATTTACTTTGTAAACCCCTAAACAGCCAATCACAGTATTTGTGAATGGAGGATTATTGTCTTTATTGCCATTTTCAGTGATTGTGTATGGACCATTTTTAGGCAATGGAAATAACCTCAAAATGACAACTGTGCAAAAATATTTTAAAAAAACGATTTAATTTCGTGAAACACGAATAATAATTACGAATATGAATGTATTTAATTATATTAAGGATGAATTCATTTTATTATGCATGGTGCAATTAGTATTAAAATAGTTTTCAAGTTTGAACCTGTTGGCTAAAAAAAAAAACTTTATTAAGCAAAAACAGTACATTATAGCTACTTATAAATTATTATCTTTTAAATATGCAAGCATTTAAGCGCTGTACAAAAAAATAATAAAAGAAAAGAAAAACCGCGGAACGAATTACCTAGTAAGAAACTTTCTTATAATCAATATTGTAGTTTTGTATAGAACGTCGTCAGTGCCGGATTGAGCAAGCACGGGGTCCGTAGCAAATTCTTTAAAGAGACCCCGGTTCGCTTTAGGTTACAGGTTGTGGCGGGCTCTTTTCTGCAACTGGGCGACTTAGATATGCGCCTATTTTGTGTGGGGGTTTGTTTTAGGTTATTCTGCTGGAGAATATCGACTGGATTATTCATCCTATCGTCAACCCTGATGGATGTGAGTACACTCATACTGATGTAAGTACCAAAACAGGAGAATAGCGGCCTTTACACGTAAAGATCGGACCGCGGGAAACGCCACGCGCCATTCCAATCTTCGCTCCGAACCGTACATTTTTACTATTTTACTATTACAGTTGCATTTACACGTACGGTACGGCAAGAAGATTGGAATGGCGCGTGGCGTTTCCCGCGGTCCGAACTCTACGTGTACAGGCCGCTTTTTTAGAGGTCAGACGTGGGTGCGCGGGGCCACCCAATGCGCGAGGTCCGTAGCATTTGCTACTCTTTTTACTTGGCTAATCTGGCACTGAACGTCGTTTTTTTTCCTCGCATTCAAAGTGAAAAGTAGAGACTAAACAACCATAATGACACTCGAACTATAGCCACTCTCGCTCGCTGGCTCGCTCGCGTGGCTAAATATCTCTTGTCATTATCGCTTGTTTTAGTCCCTTGTTGAACAATCTACTATTAAATAAGGATTTTTTCAGATTTTTTGGTCATTAAACTTTGGAGAAAAGTAGGTCTTTTTTTGTACATTTTTGGCTATAAATCAAAAAGTACATCACGAAAATTTATAAAAAAAGTTGTGAAATTTGCAGATTTTGCCCTTTCATGAAACACCCTGTTTGTAATCAAATCACTTTAATTTTTTAACACCCCATTCTAGACCCCTTACAAATATTTAGAAAAATTACTTCATATGTTTTATACTAAAAACAGATGCGGACAAGCAAGTTGTATAACTATGCCAAATATCAAGTTGATAGCTTCTACAGTTTCAGAGAAGAACTGCTGTGACATACAGACAGACAGGCAGACAAACAGACAGACAGGCAGACAAACAGACAGACACCGAAGTTCATAAGGGTTCCTTTTTACCATTTTGGTACGGAACCCTAAAAATGTGGTACTTAATTCAGTTGACAATTCAGTAGGTATATTTAGGTATCATAAAAATCCAATACGAGATCCAATCATGTCAATTAGAGAGATACCACGAAGTATTGTCCTACTTTTTTTGGCAGTAACTCGGGTGTGATTTGGTCACAAGATACCTAACACTCATACTCGCTTCGCTTGTCGTCGTACCTATCAGAGATTCTGGGACTGTCTTACTTTTTTGGCAGTAAATCGGAATCTGTTGTGATCGCAAGAGACCTACTTACCTAACTAAAATAATACCGCTACAATTGGTCACATGAAAAACAATCTTAAACTAAAGATGCTTGTATTAAGAATTATTTATCATATTCTACACGATATATAAATAAAAAAACCGGTCAAGTGCGAGTCGGACTCGCGCACCGAGGGTTCCGTATTTAAGATAATATGGTTGGAAAAAGCAAAAGAAAATACTTACTTTGTTGTGAACTTTATTATCTATGCATTAAGGCCCATTTCGATTAGCCTACATTTTAATACGGATTTTTAAAGTTTTTTGATAATTTTTCCAAAACTGTAAAGTTTGACAACTTCATTTTATTTTTCCTGTAAAATATAAGTAATTATCTTTAAATCAGAATTTTTTCAGATTTTCTGGTCCATAAACTTCGGAGATAAGGGGGGGAACGGTAATTTTTTGTACATTTTTGCCTATAAATCAAAAAGTACGTCCCGAAAAATTATAAAAAAAATAGTTTCGAAATGTGCAGACTGAGCCCTTTCATATGACACCCCGTTTGCTATAATCAAATAACTTTCATTTTTCAACCCCCCATTCTAGACCTTAATAAATACTTGGAAAAATATTTTCATACTTTTTTTACTAAAAACAGATGCGGGCAAACAAGTTATACAACTATGCCAAATTTCAAATTGATAGCTTCTATATTTTCTGAGAAAAACTGCTGTGACATACAGACAGACAGACAGACAACGAAGTCTCACCATAAGGGTTCCTTTTTTACCATTTTGGTACGGAACCCTAAAAAACGATTGTTATATTGATATAATTTTCACACCAACGAGAATTTTGTCTCTGAATCTTAGTAATTTGGACTAATTCTACATTACAAAAGAAGCTTAGTTTAACATATTCTACACAACGCATTAATAAAAAACATAATATGTTATATTAGGCTTCATGTTGATGATTTTTTTTAAGTCCAGCCCCCCTATGCCTATGCTACACCCCAACCAATTTTTTCCCTGACCTTTATTAAAATTCCCTGACTTTTCCCTGACCCGCGAAATTCCCTGACTTTTCCCGGTTTTCCAGAAAGT
The DNA here is from genome assembly GCA_946894065.1 of Acleris literana. NCBI lineage: Eukaryota > Metazoa > Arthropoda > Insecta > Lepidoptera > Tortricidae > Acleris > Acleris literana. The sequence goes on from OX335669.1 coordinate 19,842,912, forward strand.
GGCCACCCTGATAAATAACTTACAAGTTAAAATTAACATTAACATATCTACTAAAACTCTTCCGCAGTGTCAGCTAGCCGGCGGCCACGAATACGCCGAAATATGACACCCATCGTCCAGAATTCCTTCTTTAAAAAGTTCGACGGATCTTTGGTCGATTCATCACAAAGCTCTTAAAATTAACCTTGTAGCGGGGTTCCACCCAATCCACCCTCAGGGTAACTCATAAAAACCAAGCTAAGAACCATTCCGATTGAACTAGCATTCTTAATCAAAAACTTGTCAAAACAGCTGTCCGTTTGGGAGCTACGATGCCACAGTCAGGCACACAGAAATCATGCTAAACTTATATAACCCCTCTTTTTAACCCCCGACGCAAAAAGAGGGGTGTTATAAGTTTGACGTGTGTATCTGTCTGTGGCATCGTAGCTTCTAAATAAATGGACTGATTTGGACGTGTTTTTTTTATTTGAAAGCAGATTTTCTAGCGGTGGTTCTTATTTTTAGCTCAGTTTCATGAAAATCGGATAGGCCGTGTAAGAGATATCACCTCTGAAAGATGAGGTCACAATTTTATGGGGGCTTTTTATTTATCTAATGGTTATTCTCTCGAGGATTTAAAATCAGAAGATCCACGAGTTAACGAAACCAAGGTAAAGTTCCATGTGGCTAACATAGTAGCTTGTAATAAACACACGGCATGAGTTCAATTTTAGAGTTGTTTCTCAATAAATTAGCATTTTTATCCTCAAGCACTACTTGTACTAACTTATTCTGTGCCTCGAGTGCTTCATTCTATCGCACGCCTGACCCTGCAGACGTTAGGGCTTGTTTACGGTGACGCGGAGCGTCGCGTGTGTCGTGCGGCTTGGCATCGCGCGTGGCGTGCGGCTTGGCGTCGCGCGGCGCGTCGGGCGTTTTTTTAACCGACTTCAAAAAAGGAGGAGGTTATACGTTCCACTGTATGTTTTTTTTTATGTATGTTCACCGATTACTCCGTCAACTGTGGACCGATTTTTAAAATTATTTTTTAGTTTGATAGAGTATACCTACTTCCGAGGTGGTCCCAAATCATCAAATCTGAATCTGATGAGGGGATCAGTGAGGAATTGAGGGAACTCCTCAAATATTGTAGGCAAAGATTTTTTAGGCGATTTTAGTATTTTTAGTAACAAGTCCAGCAAATGCATTAAGAAAGTATCATTTGGTGAAGTGGAACTGATGATGAAGACCACGGATGGCGACAGGAACTCCTCAACGGTACTGATTTCAAGGGTGGCGATAAGATATCTCGATTAAGATAGTTCAGCAACTACAACGAAGAATATTTACTTGTTGAAATATGACTCTGACTTTCCAGCGGCGTTGCTTGCAGCGCGCTTGAAATAACTTAGTTTCATATCAACCAAGAAGTGGCACTACGTAACAGCGTATTATGATCACTAAAAAGTATAAAATAAAATAAATGTTTCAAAAAAACAAAAAACCGCCTTCAAAAACGCAAAAAATAACTTATTTTAAAATTGTAGGTAGCCGACATTTATTAGGGTAGGTACCTAATAAATATCGGTTTTGAAAATTTTGTTGAAAATTTTGTGCTAGCCGACTTCAGTTGGACTAACCTATTAGGTACCTACAATTTTAAAATAAGTTATATTTTGCGTTTTTCAAGGCGCTTTTTTTAAAACATTTATTTTATTTCCGTTTACAGAGAGGCGGCGTGTGCAGCGGACCGCGTCATCTCATCACACGCGCAAACTCAAAGATATGGCAATGTACGGTGTTGTTTATGAAGATGCGGGGCGTGATGCGGTGCGTGGTGCGGTGCGGGGCGTAGAGTAGCGGTGCCCGCCGCTGCATCTGCGGCGGACTCCCGAGCGTGTAGCCGTGGGCAGAGGTTCCGCCGCGTGCGACGCTGCGGGCAACGCGGCGATGCCATCCGCGGGCTCCGCCACAAGTAACGCTGTATTTGAAACAAACGCGTGTAAATCCGCTTCTCCGTAAACGCTTTTACCGTAACGCCATATGTTTGAATTTAGTGCAGACCGCGCCGCCCAACGCTACGCGCGGCGCCCCGCGTCTCCATAAACAAGCCCTTAGTCATCATATCGAGAACAAAAGATTGTTAGTTAACTGTTAAAAGTTGAAGCTATGATTTCTCCGAATACTCTCAAGAACGAGAAAATCTTATAAAATGATAGGCACTTCCCGCGCAGGATACGGCGATCCTTAGAAGATATTAATTTTAAAAGGCCTTGTGCTCTTCCTTCCGTCGATTATAAAACTTATGTTTTAATTAGCGCTGTATAAATTGAAAAATTGAATGAAAAACTATTTAATAGATAAACACCTGCTATATTGGAGCTACGGCACAACCGACTTTCATGAAACTTCGGTAAGTACCCTCCCGATTAAAGGCCGAACCACACCGGTTGCGTGACGTGCACGTGCGCGTTCGCTTTCCACTGCGTTGTATAGTATTGTTAGTAATAATTCTAAATAGTTTTAAATTATAAAATATATATTTAATTGATACCTTTAATTTGATTGAAGTTTAGGTTGGTGGTGTTGAGAGGGTAACACCGATGATAAGTATTTGGTGGATAAGGGATGACTCTGTGGTGGTTATGGGAACTACGAAGAGCTTTGTTTTAATTAATGTTTTTTAAAATATATGTAAGGATAAGTAAACACTTCCAAAAAGTACAACGTCTTTTACTGAAGAAATCCATGGTTGCTAATACTTTAGAAGTGGTAAGAACGTTGCGAGAATCCTACAGGTATGTTGTAACTTTAATTTGTTTTTTTTTGCTGAACTATATTGGTGTACGAGGGGTGATCCATAAGTTTTGATAATCGGTATTAAAAATGGGAGATATGTAAATCGTTATATTTTAATTGGAATGAGCACACTTTCTATATTTCCGAACACTTATTAACGTCATTCAATTGTTTTATTTTACCACTATAAAAATAATTTTACTTTTGGAGGTCAAAATGGCCAAAGGGCATTGGGTAAATTTGTTTGAAGAATATTGTCTTTTTTTTTTCAGCGGCCACGGATGATTTTTACATAGTTATTTAGAGGACCTCTAAATACACATAGATATATATAATTTATGGCGTTAAATAATATCGGAGTGGAGATTTTAAAGATTTAAGTATTCAGTTCTTAGTACAAAAGTACGCCCAAGTATGAATATTTAAATATCTCGGCTCCGATGCACTTAAGAGTATTACATTAAATAACAAAATATGTTTATTTTTAATAATTCTATCATAATTTACCACTTTTACTAATGGCCGCTCACCTTGAAAATGTATGAATTTTACAAATGACAACACTTTTACCCAAACCCCTTTTGTACCTTCACTATGTCATCACCAGCTCGTGATTTTTATGTAGTTGTTTTTGAACATTAGTGAATGAGAAGTAGTAGTCGGGCTAAATAACGGGGAGAGCGGTTATCAGTTCTGATCTTTGGTCGACGAGCAGCACCCTTATCAATTATAAGGCTCTGAAGCACAGTTCCTGCCGAAAATTCGTATTTTTTTTCTTCAGTTTATTTTTATTATTTTGCCATTATTAGGATAGAATAATGTTATGTGTGTCCTAGATTATTTGAACTCAATTGCTATAAACTAATGTCGCAGTATTTATTTGTAGGCCTCAATAATCCTGGAAAAGGCCGAAAAAACAACCCTACATTTTGGTGACCGAGCTGGAGATCCTTTGATCCTTTAAATCATTATGATAAATCAAGGTTTCATTTTAAATAACAATATTTTTTATTAGTGTACCAGAACTTTTTCCACACAGCTCCAAATTATTACAAAACTAACTCTTATTTTTGCCGTCTTGTAAAATTGTTAATACAGATGTTTTTTGTTTAGCTATCACAGGAAAACCAATGAATAATGCATACATTTTTTTTTCTCTAATTTAAGTTGCATTAGTGCCATGTCCACATTAAAAGAATATCATTATGTAGATGGTTCTTACTGATTCTCAAAACTTATGGATCACCCCTCGTATATTAATTTAATAGAAACGGGTTTCGGCCTCGTAATATTTGATAAGTTGAATGTGCCGCGACTTACGTTTTATATTGAATTCATATGGGAAGGGATCGTGTAGGTACATTGTTGCAGAGTATAAAAAAGTACGCGATTTTTGGACGGGTCATATATCCTCTATTGCACGAGTCCATAAATTGCACTTTCTACCGAGGCAGACATAGTGCTTTTCACAACTACTGAGAGGAAATAAAATAAAAATTCGTATTCAAAACTCAAATTTTAATTCATGTTAATGTGAGATCACCGCCAATTTTACCATAGATAACTTTTTTTTAATCTGGACCCCTATTCTCGTGGCACTCGAGATTAATAAACTACATGCGAGATGAAGATGTCAACTCCATATAAAATTGTATTTGTTTCGCCATATCTCCCATGTAATTTCATCTCTAGTGGTTCGAGATTAGAGGCCAGGTTTTAAAAAAAAACAGTGACATAGTTTTTAGCCTGTGTATCTTTTAGCAAAAATACACCTAATATTTTACGACACAAAATGGTGTGTTCTGATTGGTCGATTTAAATTTTTCATTTTAAGGAGCTATGACACAAAAATTGATTGATTGATTTTCATTGGTTCTTAAAGTTGGACAACAATGTTCTCGACCAATCAGCAAACACGCCGACAAAAACATTCTTGGTCTGTCCTTATAAGTGACGTTTTGTGACCCCAATCAAGACCATGTATGGCCATATTTCCGAGCAGTTTTGTGAAAATTATCTTTATTCCATTGATTGACTACTATTGTTGTTTATTATTACCCGTTTGTACATTAAAGTGTGTTACATGTATACATACTATTTCAATGGTAATGTTTATCACACGTGTGAGGGTTGTTATTTGAATAATAATAGTATGCAGTTTATGTGTATTTTGTTAATTTGCTCCGTGCGTACTTATGGTTTTGCACTGTTGTCGTAGTTTGAACTTGGGTTTGAACCATGAAAATTTACCTTGTATTTTGTTGACACGTGTCAAGAGAATGGTCAAGAGGAGATTTTCTTGTTATAGTATATTGTTTTAGTGCCACTTAATTTTAGTGTGAGAAATTCATATGCAGTCACATTGCCGCATGATACATTTAGTTCTGCTGACATGCTTGGTATGTTAAAATGATTGGTGGCTGAAGGCGAATGTGTTATAGTAAACAATGTATGTTATTTAAACTTACATTGCACTATTTTTATGTCATTGTAAACCTTGTGCGGAACGCCCCCAAACGCCGCACACGGCGACCGAATCCGCCCAGTATAGGCAGTTTGTTTATACGCGAACACGCGGTTAGCTTATGTAGGTAGGCTTTGTTTATACGCGAACAGACGGTTAAGTTCCTAGTGATAGTTTTTGTACATTTCCCATAGCATACTAAGTAGTTTAGTATTTTAATTAGTTAGTAAGTGTGCGGAACGCCCCCCAAACGCCGCACACGGCGACCGAATCCGCCCAGTATAGGCAGTTTGTTTATACGCGATCACGCGGTTAGCTTATATATTAAGTTAAGTTCTTAGTGAGTTTTTTGTATCTTTCCTAGCTCGTAAAGTGTTATTTGTAAACAAACCTACCCGGTAGTACGCATGCGCCGTGCTCCACAAGACAGGGCCACCATGCGGAGAGGGGATGATCGCGCCTGCGCAGTAGGTGCTTTCCCCACCAAGTGGCAATGGCGGGAAAATACCTATTGGCGCGAAAACCCTCTTTTGTAAATATTTTCCTGATTCGTATGTAAATAGTTAAGTTTAGTATGTAATAATGTAGCGCCTATAGTTCGTAAGGTTTTGTAGTATTTAAGGTGCTTTTATATGTACTAGATAATAAGGAAATTAAGGAAATAAAGAAAAGTGGAGGGGAGGACGGAGGCTCGGAAAATTGGTGTAAAATGGGGACCCTCGGCCATAGAAATTGCACTCAAGAGCCACTCCCAGCCAGGGCAACTAAAAGAGCCACCGCCCTCTCCGAAACGTCTGATCAATCACACCGAGCATTTTTCTTCACCGAACCTGCCCTGCCCGCTTCAGAACCAGTCACAGGTGCGAGTCCGCACATGTTGGTCAACTTCGAACCGGATTCTGCGATATTGGTCCTTCACAACTGAACAAAGAAAAGGAAGAAAATGTCGCCGGTGACCAGGAACGCTTCAGGGAGCTAGACATTAGGCCAATTAATGTTTGGTGGCGCCGGGGACCCCTCCTCGTCGGACGAAGCAACCACGCCGTTTACGGAAATAACGGAGACCACAGACACTTCTAAGCCCAAGGAGTCAACAATGACGACGTCACAATCACAGGGCATCGCCGAGCCGCCACGCTGCCCTGCAATTTCGACGTCAAAATCAATCCGTACAACGTCAAGCCGCCGCCGTGCGCTTCGCCTAATGCAGGCACGGGAAGAAGCCTTGAAAATAAAACTGGAACTCGCTCAAGCCCGAATCGCAACAAAAGAAGCCGAAGAGAACGAAGAGGACGACAAGACAGTGATGTCGACCTATGAAACGGAGCAGCGAGTCGACGAGTGGCTCGCGTCTAATAGAAGACACGTGCTAGCCATCGCCAATGAACCGCACCAAGAGGAGGATCCCCAGCTGGCAACCCCACAGAACCAGCCGCTGCCGCGGCCGCCAGCTGATGCCAGGGATAAGCAACCCGCCGCCGCCGGACCTAGCAACGCCACTGCCGAGCGTCACGGGCCCGGGGCCCGCCCCGCCGCCGCCGCCACTGCCGAGCACGACGGGGCCACCGCACCTCTCAACGCCGAAGCTCCCGCCTACGTTCCAGTCTATGTTCCCGAGCTACCACAACGACGTTGCTACGAAGAAACAGGCCGCCAGCCGCCTCCGATATATGCCAAGAAGAACCGAAGAACAACTCGATGATCGCCCTCAGCCAGCAGAACATCAGCATCACCGAGTTAGCTTCAGCCATCGCGATCGCCGCCCAGTCCGGTCATAGAAATTCATCGCGATACAACATCGACCTGCCTCAATTCAACGGGTCGTCTCAAGAATGGCTGTCATTGAAAGCAGCCTACGCCGGGTCCGCCACGACCTACTCCGATGCCGATAACGTAGCAAGATTAAGAAAAAGCCTGAAAGGAAGAGCAAAAGAAGCCGTTGAAAATCTCCTCATCTACAACGTCAACTATGAAGAAATAATGAAAGCCCTTGAATCCCGATTTGGAAGAACAGACTCAATTGCACGCGCCGAGTTGGAACGCCTGAGAACACTGCCCCGACTCACCGACGCACCGCAAGACATATGCATCTTCGCCTGCAGATTGAACAACACGATGGCCACGTTAAAAGCGCTAGATCGCATACACTACCTACATAGCCCCGAGACTACGAAAGCCATGATGGATAAACTCACACCCGTCCTACGCTATAGATGGTTCGACTACAGCGCAACGCAGCGAAATGAAGAACCCGAACTCGTCAAACTGGCAGCGTTCCTGCAGCGGGAAGCCGACAATTGTGCCGCCTATGCACAACCCGAGAACATCGACATCCACGGAACACCGCATGCGAGAAGAACACAGAAAGCTTTCACAACCACAGAGAGGCCAACGTACAAATGCGCAGTATGCAACGAAGCGGGACACGACATAGAAAAATGCAAGAAATATTTCTTCAAGAAGACACCAACGCGCGTTGGGAGACCGCCAAGAAACAACGACTATGCTTCCGATGCCTACGTTACCGGAGCATGACGCACAATTGCCGACGCGTCAAGTGCGAGCAGGACAGCTGCGAACACTTTCACCACAAGCTTCTTCATTATACGAAGCCTCAAGAACGAAGCACCGAGTCCGTCGCCTCAACATGGGCCCCGGCCGAGTCACGAGCCTATCTGAAGATACTGCGCATAGAAATCTCGGGACCGGCGGGAGTATTGCACACCTACGCACTACTGGACGACGGGTCGACGGTGACGCTTATACATGAAGACCAACGAAGCCTGCGGTCCCGCCCACTGGGAATCACCCGCGGAGAAGATTGGCGCATCACGAGCGGCCATTCACCTATACAGGAGTGGATTACTTTGGCCCGCTAACTGTCACAGTGGGCCGAGGTACTTAGAAGAGATACGTCGCACTCTTCACATGCCCCACAGTACGAGCTGTGCACCTTGAAGTAATGCCCAACCTCAGCGGGGACTCGGCGGTGATGGCCCTCCGACGGATGATCGCGCGGCGCGGCTGCCCTACGGAAACTTGGTCGGACAACGGCACGAATTTCCACGCCGCGGACAAGGAGCTGCGCCACGCCTTCAACGAAGCCACACAAGAAGAGGCCGCGAAGCACCTCATCAAGTGGCGCTTCATCCCCCCCAGCGCCCCGTTTATGGGCGGAGCCTGGGAACGGCTGGTGAAGGCGGTCAGGAACTCCCTCTACGCCGTGTTAGAAGAGCGCCACCCGAACGACGAGACCCTCAGCACGCTATTAGCCGAAGCGGAGTACACGGTCAACACCCGCTCACTCACGCACGTGTCGGTGGACCCCTGCGAGCCCGAGTCCATCACGCCGAACCACTTCCTGCTGGGAGGTACCGCCAGGGTACCCGTGCCGGGTACCTTTGACGACTCGACACTGGTCGGCCGCGCGACGTGGCGAACATCGCAGCGTCTAGCCGACCACTTCTGGAGCCGCTGGGTACGGGAGTACCTACCCACACTGCAAGACCGGCGGTAGCCCCACGGCCGCGGGCCTCCGATCGAGGTCGGCAACATAGTCCTCATCGCCGACGGGACACTCCCGCGCAACACATGGCCGCGCGGACGAGTGGTCGCCGTATACCCGGGACCCGACGGCGTGACACCACGGCGCGTGTCCAGACCAAAGGAGGAGCGCTGCGCAGACCGACCAAGAAACTCGTCGTGCTACCTACGGAGCCAGGCGACCCGCACCACGAAGATATGCAACGCTCCGACGGCGAGCGATGCACGGCGGGAGAGATGTGCGGAACGCCCCAAACGCCGCACACGGCGACCGCGCCTTTGTAAACTGTTGTTTATACGCGAACACGCGGATTGCTTAAGTAATTAGGTTTGTAGATACGCTAATAAGGTTTAAGTGAGTTTTTTGTATCTTTCCTAGCTCGTAAGTAGCTATGAGGTATTTCAATTAGTGGATAAGTTAATAAAGAGTTTATATTGCTGTGTTTTCCTTATTTAAAAGCCCTGCCGGGTAGGTTTTTCTGTAAATTACAGAATGTAAACAAAACTACCCCCGGCAGTACGCATGCGCCGTGGCCCCGTCCACAAGAGAGGGCCACCATGCGGAGAGGGGATGATCGCGCCTGCGCAGTAGGCGTTTTCCCGACCATGTGAAAATGGGGGGAAAACACCTATTGGCGCGAAAACCCTCTTTTGTAAATATCTTCGTAATTCATTTATGCAAATAGTTAAGTTTAGTATGTAATAATGTAGCGCCCATAGTTCGTAAGGTTTTGTAGTATGTAAGGTGTTTTTTTATATGTACTAAATAATAAGGAAATTAAGGAAATAAAGAAAAGTGGAGGGGAGGACGGAGGCTCGGAAAATTGGTATAAAGTGTGGACCCTCGGCCATAGATATTGCACTCAAGAGCCACTCCCAGCCAGGGCAACTAGAAGAGCCTCCGCCCTCTCCAAAACGTCTAATCAATCACACAGAGCATTTCTTCTTCACCGAACCTGCCCTGTCCGCTTCAGAACCAGTCACAGGTGCGAGTCCGCACAATAAGGCCTTAGAATCGAAACGTTTTGACCTAGCTTTACCCTATTTAGACTATATTTTATCGACCGGAAGTACGTTTAAAGAACCATTTAAAAAAAGTGGAAGAAATATTCGTTTTACTGCGGGAGGCAAAACTAACGCTAAATCTTAAGAAATTCTTCTTCTTTCAAACGGAAATAAACGATTTAGGATACGAAATTTCAGAACGAAACTTCAGACCGGGTAGTGCTAAAATTCAGGCCGTATCCGAATTTCCAGAGCTTTCTAACGTACATCAGGTCCGACAATTTGTTGGGCTTGCTAGTTTCTTTCGTCGTTTTGTGTACAATTTTGCAACCATTGTAAGACCTCTAACCAGACTTACTAAAGTCGATGTCCCGTGGACTTGGGGTGAAGCAGAAAAATCAGCTTTTGAAGAAATTAAAACCAAATTAATAACACGACCTATACTTGCCTTATACAATCCTAATTACGACACTGAGGTACATTGCGACGCTAGTAAGGTAGGAATAAGTGGTATTTTGCTACAAAGACCAGATAGCGATAGTCCACTGCGTCCGGTAGCTTATTATAGTTGTCAAACGACACGTGAGGAAGAATTCTGGCACTCGTATGAGCTCGAAACCAAAGCTGTAGTTGTTTCGCTAAAAAAAAATCGTGTTTACGTGATTGGGCTTAAGTTTAAGTTTTGAATATCACCCCAAGTCAATGGCTACAAACTGTACAGATTACAGTTTGTAGCCATTGACTTGTGTAGCCATTTACACGCCTTAAGCATATAAAAACAATCCTACAAACAAGCGAAGTTGATATAAAAGATATCACCAAAAACTATGTTTTACTGGATGGCAAATTATATGGGATAATCGTAAGTTAAAATGGGTTGTGCCAAGCGGTGCTAGATGGAAAGTATGTCAGCTCAACCACGATGACGCAGGCCACTTTGCGTTGGAAAAGACCTTAGAAAAAATTAAAGCCGACTTCTGGTTCCCTAAGATGAAACGCTTTGTCACCAAATATGTAGCCGCATGTATTAACTGCGCATATAATAAGGAAATGTCAGGTAAAAAGACTGGACATTTACATCCTATTCCTAAAGTTAATTCTGTATTTCACACCATCCATATGGATCATTTAGGGCCTTTCGTCAAAAGCAAACGTGGAAATACGTATATCATTAGCGTGATTGACGGTTTTAGTAAATTTATATTCGTTAAGCCAGTAAAGAACACGAAATCAAAGACCACTATTACAGTCCTTGCTGAAATCTTGCGACGTTTGGGTCTCCTAAGGTAATTATTCCAGATCAGGGGACAAATTTTACCTCTAGGGAGTTCAAAACATTTACAACGTCTATTGGTGTAAAGCACGTTCTTAATGCAGTAGCAACTCCGCATGCCAATGGACAAATTGAGCGCTACAATAGAACGATTTTAAACTCATTGTCTGCATTGAACTATGGCCTAGATGAAAAAGAATGGGATACTAATGTACCTAAATTACAGTGGGGCCTCAACAATACTATAAATAAGGGTACAGGTAGGTCCCCGTCCGAGATCGTTTTTGGTCATAGAACTACAGGACAGTCTGAAGGTATATTGAAAGGAGGGTGAATATTTGAGAATGATTTATTTTGTTAGAAACATTTGTCTTTGTGATAAATGTCGTGTTAACGCAACTCAGGTAATCATATTATCTAGACTAGAGACTAAAATAACGAATTGTAAAAGAGGCACGTGTCGCTAAAGCTGATTTTGTCCAAAATCGAAAAAAATGTAAACAGAGGTGTTGAGTATAATGACAAAGTGTGAGGAGAATGACAATTGTTTAGATTTCTATGATGCTTTGATGAGAAGAATGACACAGTCAATTTTTTTGGCATAAATTAAAGGAACAGACGTAGCGAAATGATTTTGTTTATTGGTAACTGTAGTAACATTATTTAGAGGCTTAGTGTAAGACTATTTTTTACGTGTTCATTGAAGTCTGACTAAGTACATAGTGTACCTGCGAAAATATAATTATTTTGTAACATTATAATAATAAAATTTATTTATTTATTGAATTGCACTCATAATATAGAAAAGCGTTGCCCTTTCTCCACAATGTAGTCTGTAACAAATTAAATATGAACTAATTCTTCGCATAATAATATAGAAAATATACTCAAATTTCTTTTTTATTTAACTTAACTAAATCTCACTTTCAACTTTTACAAATTAAACTGTTTTAATAAATAGGTAGGTATAGCTTATTTATCAATGAACATTAAATATTTATTTTTCGTATTTTTTATTACAACAATAGGTTTGTAGCTATATGAAGAGCGACTTTTTTGATTTACGTAAACTAACTGGGTATATTATGAATATCCATAGTCTAATGATTAAATAGTCTTATATATAAAACTTCAGTGATAAATAGAAACACTTCCCTATTTCGGTATTTGTTTTGTAATTAAACTTGTTTAAACATTTCAACCTTACTAAATATTATTCTCTATCTACAATAGGTAACATTATTTTTTATTTTATGTACATTAAACACAGGAAAGTTCCTCTTTCTCTGCGCCGTTATATTTAATAAATTAGATTAATATCATTTATAATTATAACAAAGAAAACACTTCTGAATTGTTAATTGTAACTCTTTAAAAATCTCACTTTTAACAAAATAAACTTATTATTTATTAACTAATATAGGTAGGCAACAAACATTTTTGATTTTAGGTAGGCATCAAGCAGCGTTCTTGAGGAGAATTATGTTGAGGAGAATGACTTTTAGGCCAAAACTTATCGTAACCTGCAAGTTTACGTTCAAATAAAATCTCGCCTTAGATATAAGTAAACAACGTAACAAATTTGTCATAAAATGAAATAATTTTCTTACAATTGAAGTGTACACTTATGAAGTAAAGATAGAAAAGACCTATGACGAAAACTATGACAAGTTCGAGCAGCGAGGAACAAACGTTAAAATATTTCCAAACTAACAATGTAGTTTGGTTGAGCGTTCGCGGGCGAATGAGGAGCAGTGTGCGGGGGGGGGGGGGGGGTTTGGAACGACATTCGTTCCGTTATAAGTATTTTTGTTAACAAAATATGCCAAATATGCATCGCTGAGAAGAATGACGAATTATTTGTGACAATTTTTTAGCTTCATGTTTTGAATGAAACAGTGATTAAGTATTCTTTTTTTTTACTTGGATTTTAAAAACCAAGTATTAAACTATAAATATAAATAGAATTATCTTTTTTAAGTTCATAAATTAGCGTGTAATCCTTTTCATTTAAATTTATGTCGTGTTGTGACACGAGAAATATTGCAATTATGGGTAGTTTTCAATTTTTGTATTTTTTAAATATACGAAATGTAACTTTTAAGTAAGTGCACCCACAAGAATATTTAATGTAGAATCAAATCACATTCATTAATTGAGACTTTCTGTTATTATTGGATCACAAAGTAAATAGACACTCTTTTTCGCCGTTTCAAATATTCACCCAGGAGCTCTTGGACAATCTGAGGATAGACTAATTGAAGAAAGAGATGAAATAAGACAAAATGTCCAAAATTACATTATCAACTCACAACACGCAATGAAAACGAGATTTGATCAGGCTAGAGCTCCAACAAAGCACTTTAGAGAGGGCGATTTAGTTATGATTCCTAATCACAACCCAGATAAAGGAAAAAGTAAAAGGGAAGTAATTAAATGGTCAGCCGTTTTTAAAATTGATTCGCAAAAAAATAATAAGCAATTTACTCATTTGGGCAGCATACAAAGATTTGGCTGGCCATAAATAAAAATCGGGCTGCAACTCTTGTTCAGGAAACAATTTACAAACGGTTAACATTTTAACCAATATCAATCTGCTTTTTTTATCATTTGTCTGCCTAATAAACATTCGAGCTGCAAAATAATTACTTGGGCAGCAAGATTCTACTATTGGTCAGCAGAGAAAACATGTCTGTAAGCAGTTTAATTGAGAGGTGTGCATATTAAAATAATGGTTATCTATATAAATAAGAGTATTGCGTTTAGTTTGAAAAATCAGCAGTGTTCGTTATTTGTGGGCGGAGCGAACTCAGACCACGTGACGCAAGCACCAAAGCTTTGGTATTTTTGAGGCTAATAGTAATTACAAGTTAAGTTTTGTCACACAAATTTAGAAATCATAATGCCACCCTAGATTTACCAAAATTTGTATCATAAATATGAGGTAGGTTAGGTTAGGTTCGTTTTTATATCAGGCCCGGAGGGCCAGAGCAACCCAGAAAGAGGAGCTCCGCATTAGCGGAGCTACGTCGACTCTGTTCAATTTGTAAATTTGATGGCGGATTTGGCAAATGTGCGTTGCCGGCACGGCAGTGAATTTGCCCCCTTTTTTTTGATGGATAAAATGAAATATTTTGCTTACCTACTGTTTGCTTACCAAAATTTGATTAACTGTGGGTCGCTCAATGCAGCTCAAATATTTAATTTGCTGACCAAAATAATTTAGAGCAGTTCAGTATATCATTAATTGCCGACAGATTTATAAATGTTTGCTAACCATAAGTTGCTTACCAACTAGCTATTTTGGCTGACCAAATACATATTTCTTTTCACCAAAATAATAATATTTTGCTGATCGATTAAATGATACCCAAAGTAAAAAGTTAGCACCAAAATTTAAAGGACCCTTTAAAATATACAGCAGTTCTTGATAAAGATAGGTACGAGGTTTCCAATATCAAGGGACATTCTAAACGCAAATATAGTAATATATTTCCCGCCGATCAACTAAATAAATGGGTCACCTTTGCATCCCCTCCTGCTACCAGTGCGAACGATGAAAGCGAGAACGATGATTGTTTATCAACACCAGAATCCAATAGTAACGGTAATTTACAGACAGAATAAATAATAATATTAAAAAAAACACTAAAAAAATAAACTATGTAAATTGAATACCGGTATTTTTGTATGAAAATAATACCGGTATACGATCCCTGCTTTAAAGGTTTCAAACAAAAACAATCATTAATTAGCACGCGATAGCAAAGCAAAAAACTGAGTAAAAAGCAAAGCCTCACCGATACTAGCTACAACTACACTACATGCAATGCTAAAGTAAAAAGCGAACCGGTGGTATCTCAAATAATTATAATACCTAAAGCAGATTCAATTCTTTTCTGTTATTAATGAATTAAACCTGGAATTAAACAGCGGCGCACGCTAACGCATGCAACACGTGGCGGGTGGGCGTTTTCACAAAAACGTGTACCCCAATTAAGGAACTTTAACTTTGCCAGTTAGTGTTCAAATTAGCCATACATTGGCGACCGCAATGTATGGCTAATTTTCGTCACAAAACGGACAAAGTTAAAGTTCCTTAATTGGGGTACACGTTTTTGTGAAAATGCCCGGGTGCAAATTATCTTCGTATCAACATGTTTGTAGATACATCATCATTAAATTTAAGAGCCAGGCTCTTGTCGGTGGAGTAATTGCCACTTTTCTCTATCCTGTGCCAGCCTTTTCACCTTTTGTAGATACAGCGCACCAATAAATGCTGTAATATTTGTATGGAAAGGTCTAAAGGTGCGCACCGCTTGCTTAAAATACGGAGACGGTACGGAATCGCAGTGACGCATCGTATCCGTACCGTTTTTATCGGTATCCTGACTTTTTACCAAATCATCATTTGACAAACTTTTATTACGCAAAAAAATTAATTATGTACATATGTTGTATGGGCTTATTTAATAAGTTAGGTTAGGTTAGAGTAATGACCACAAAAAAATATGTGGCGTTAAGTACCTACGTCTTTGCGAATTGAAAGTTAGTAAAATTATATAGTTTGTCAAATGATGATTTGGCAAAGCATTAGTGAACCGTTTTAATCGCATGCCTTCCACATCACTGCTCATAAACCGCTGACGGTACGGAATCGCAGTGATGTGCCGTAAATGTCAAGGTAAAGTCGTGACGTTTACGGCAGCACACTACGATTCCGTACCGTCTCCGTATTTTAAGCAGCGGTGTGGAGGGCATGCGATAAAAACGATACGGATACGATGCGTCACTGCAATTCCGTACCTTCGTAGCAGCGGTGGGGTCGCGCCTTAATACTACTACTAGTTGACGGCCAGAGCCGACTGTGGCGTTGAAAAGGTTAAGGTGTATTTTGCCAATGTCAGATACTCCCATGGCCTTACTAGAGAAATGAGTTCACGGATATCACACGTGAAGACAATTGTTCGGTAAAAGAGTATTTTTTATAATGCACTAAACAGAACCACATGGGGTTAGCTCCACGCGCTTTTGTCATGTCAAGTCCGTATGGAAGGGTCTGTTAATGCTCAACTTTGAATCCACTCGGTCTAGGCGGCCATACCATCCTGTAGACTTTTGATTGGTTTCAAGGCCACCGACCTGGCCAAGGTTGATTGGTTCCAGAACGAAATAAATCACATCCAAGCGATAAGCCGTCAGTTGTTTACACTATACGTTGATTATTAATAAACGTTTTCTCCGTCGTTTTCACCTTGCTGTGTTCACAAATGTATTTGTATAATACCGATAATGTCGCTATTTTGTTTTCCTGTATTTTCATTTTATGTATGTTATTGTTATGCCATGTATGACAGAACTGATTGAAAACTATTGTTCGATTACACAATAAAATTGTTGTTTTCTGGCCGTTCGTTTGAACGCCTCGCCTCGTCTCATCTCAATGAGAGAATACGTAATTGTTTGGAGTATCAATAGGTTCAGAGTATTGCCGTCGACAAAACAATCTAGCCACAATTAGGTACTTATTATTTTCCGACGCATTGATTAGGTTGTTCATTGCATTTTAACCAAAATCTTACTTAAACTGGTAAGGTATAAATAGGGACTTAAATCTCAACGTTCATTGCGCTGGACATAATCTTAGCTGTGGATTTACACACGAGAACATATACTAACATGCTCTCGTAGGATTACGCATGCGGGTCGCATCACCATGAAAACATTGTTTTTGAATAAAACATCTTTAGAACTCGACTGATTCTAATCAAACTAGATATATCCGCGTTTTTAATACACATAGCACGTTAAAGCGCATAGTCCCCGAGTCACACATACGTATGATGCTCGATAGCCACCACTCAATTGATTGTGAAAACCTATTCTTGAATAAGTTTAGGATTTACTTAAACACGTCTTTCAATGGGCTCTATTGTAATGCCACTATTAAACTCACTTATTAAAGAAAAACGAAAAGAAAGAAAAACATTTAGTCCTCGTGACAAACAACAATAAAGACGAGACACATGCGCACAAGAAGAAATTAGTCACGAAATGGTCCCAACTCAGCGTAATGCTGGCCTTTAAGTCAGCGCTGGTCTTTCGTTGGAACCATATTAGTGCTTTGTTCGCACATCTCTGATTTTGATTCGTGTTCTTTGCTAAACAAACCATTGGGGCTTACGCAAAGAGCGATCCCCATCCATCCCATCGTTGAACAATGAGGTTTTCTGAGTACACTACCTGATTACATTCTTATGTAATCAGGTAGTGTACTATTGAACCAAAGCCCTCACAGTGAGGGAAAAATATTATTAGGAAACCTGCGCTTTCCGCCAACTAAAATAACCTAGTTAAAGTCTAAAACAGGGTTTCCACTGCGAGCGGCGCGGGCCCCGTACGGACTCGGTTTAGCATAGGTACATCGACATCGGTGACTTCAAGTGTTTCCACCGCGAGCAAACCTTTTGAAGGTACCGTTGTAAGCTGAACAGAGTCCTTACCGGGCCCGCTCCGCTCTCTGTGGAAACAAAAACAGACTCTCAAGACAATTACACTCAATGCATTTTATAATCTCGTTATCTAACAAACCCGTATCAACTTAATAGCATTCTATCTTTAAGCTTTAATCAGAAGTATGCATATGCAAAAAGATAAGATAATGGCTAATAAAAACAGGAAACGTGTTAAACAACCTAGGTATACACATTTATAAATGGCAGCGTGTCCAAGTTCAGATTTACCGGCCAATTGGGAGTCATACTTGCTCATCGAGAGTTCCGTACTTATGCAATGATAAATCAAAAAGGCTACAAGAAAATTACCAACAAACTTAGACCTCTGAAACAGTACAGACTGTTTAAAATCAGAGATTAAAATATGATTAGCCTTGTTGGTAGTGACGCTGTTTATAATTGTATTGTTTGTTCCCGTGTTCCGTGTTCCATGTTGGTAAGGGCATAATATTTGTGTTGTTAGCGGGAGCGCTTGTGCTGAGTCTTGGATGTTTCTATGTATAGCTCCAACTCCTGCCCTCGACTAAGTGGTCTTCAGTCAGCGTTGACCATCCCACGGGAACAGTGGTTATTTTTAGGATAAAAGGTTGCCTAAGTGTTAATTAAGGGTATAAGCTATCCCCATTCCAAATTTCATTCAAATTAATACAGTAACAAACATACCCACTACCACAAAGTTTTGCATTTGCAATATTAGCATGTTTTTTTTCTACTAGCTTTTGCCCGCGACTTTCTCCGCGTTGACTATCCCACGTACCACGTAGGTACTAATTTTTTTATTTATTCGGGGTTAAAAATAGCCCGTGTTAATTCAGTGTATAAGCTACCTGTTCCAAATTTAATCAAAATCCGTCAAACCATTTCAGTAGTTTGAAGAAGTAAGAAACATACTAACTCACGCACACTCACATACTTTTGCTTTTATGATATTAGTGTGATACATACATATAAGCATTTTTATGTATCTAGTACCCATAGCATAAGTCTAGAGCTTAGTTTGGGACTAGGTTAATTTATACAAAAAAAACTCGTTAATTTTACCTGGTCTCATTAAAGGGGGTTTCCATAACAATATGGTCTAAAATACTACTTTGATGGCCCTTATTTAAAGTTAACAATCGCTTCTATTGTAGGTACTTAATGAGTTGATCGTACAAAATGTATCATCATCTTCACAAATTTTTTAGTAAATGTAAAAACATTATTTTGTATATCGGAAAAAATACAAATTTTCGAACAAGGCACTACACAACCTTTTTTTACTTCAAGTGAGCTGTACTACATCCCCATAAAAGGAAGAAGTTGAATATTGAATAACGAATCACCTGTAGGTCATTTCAATCTCACAAAACGATTAATAGTTCTGATACTGTGATACATGTTATTGCTCAACATTTAAAGGTCATTTTCCACATGGATTCAGTTGTCAAGCAACAACATTGACCCCTTTGATCACAGCTTATTGCCTCAATGTCTCACAATTGGTTGTGGTCATAAAAATAATGATGCCAATGACTAATTGATTGCTCAGAAGTTTGATGTTTTATTAAGAAAAGACCTTGTAATATCCAGGAAAAGAAGCAGATAATGGTCAATTAATTGCTTAAACAATTGACTTGGTGTAATAATTAGTCAATAATCACTTTAAAAGATATAAATTCAGGTATTTCATAAGTACCTAGGTATTGAATTATGTAAAACCATTAAAAAAAACGCAGGGGAAAAACTGAGCTGCTTAAAGAAAACTAAAATTTAAATAAATTAATAAAGTTGATAAGTAGTTGTCTACTGAATAATTAATCAAGACTTTCATATTTATTAACTTTAGTATTTATGATTGTTTTTGATCCCGTATGCATTTTTGACCATTATTCATACAATGTCCCAGTGAGATAATTCCAATAAATAATACAATGATGTCTTTGTCTTTATATTTAATAATGAGTACAATAAAATACATAATAACTCATCAATAGTAGTGAGTTAAGGAAAACCCATAAATTATTTTAATTATTGAAATATTGGACGATGAATCATATTGCATGACAAAAAGTGATTGTCATTGTTAGTAATCAGCTAAAATACTGTGGAATCAATTAATTGCTTAAGACAACAATCCATTATGGTGTCAGGAATATTGCTATTGACTAGATTCTGTTCAGAACTTGTAGAGCAACATCTATCATGCTATGCTAAGACAGAGCATACATTTTCACATAAGTTAGTGTGACAATCCTCTAATAACAACCACAACATCATCATATAAGCCCTAAGGATGCATGAAAAATGCATGCTGTGGTTGGGTCCAATGCAGGACATAACCACAACATGCATTTTACATTAATTCAACACTCAAAGTAAGAAGTTGTGTAAGATTCAGGATTCCTTGAAAGTTAATATTATTTTGTGATCTCAACCTGTGGAGCATTGGTAAGTTTTGTCTTTAATACATTTAGTTTGAAACATGCAGGTATTTCCACAGACTTCTAAGGGAATAAACCTAAATGTTTTGTAACACACAAGATATAAAAACCAGCAGGTTGCAGGATAAATTATATTTAAATAAATTTACTTGTGATAACAACAGCTGTGAAAGGTAACAAATGCCAAGGCAGGGTAAGACCACACTGATAATTATTTCATCAGCCTGAGAGTGGACATGTTTATTTCATTAGTGACTTCAAATTGTTTGTATTGATTTATCATTTAAATTTGAGTCATGATGAAACAATGTGTTAACCGGTGACTATTTAATTAAAGTATTTTAGTCTCCATAGCACTTATGTGGCCCCATAAACCCATAGACAAAACAAACAAGGTAGTTAAATGGTTTACAAGGTAGAGAATTATAAGAAAATAAACTTAACCAACAAGAGTAAGATATGCAACACAAAGACACAGAACCTTATGTATAAAACATAGCAAGAATGGAAAAAGATGTAACAGGATTTTGTAAATAAAGATCCATTATTGGTTATTGTATTTAATTGAATGAGTATATTGTCTGACATGTAATCCATAGAAGAGACATTTTATATTCAGCAGTGGGAGTATGCACTGAGAAGATGAAACTTAAAGAGAATATACTATCTGAATTGGCTTATATTATTAACAAACATAATTATTAGTGTTTTACAAGTAGCAGGATATTAACGGCGGAAAACTAACGGCTAGACACAGCTAGATGTCCCCATTCACTTTAAATTGAAGGATACACATTCTATTTATCAATGAAATGAAGCAAAAATGAACACATTATTATAGGTTCTTTGTTAAACAACAATCAACATATAACAATGCACATTCGTTTATTGCTTTATGTTTTCAACAATCATGTCACCTCAAATAGTTTATTTGAGGACATTCACTTCAAATGGTTTCCATTCTTATACTCCTTTCTCCAAGCAACTTGATTCTTGATTCAACAGGATCAGCTGAGTAATTCAATGTTTACACAATTACAAAATGTGTGTTTAGGTAGGTAGAGTACCTGTGTGTGCCAGCCTCCGGCCCACCAGCGGGCTGTCGAGCAGCAGGCGGCGCAGCGACCAGCGCCCGAACACGCCGCCGCCGCCCCAGCCGCAGCCGCCGCCGCTGCCGCGCCGCATCTTGAAGCGCGCCGCCCTCTCACAACACACACATCACAGAACACCGAGACTTGTTGGCACCAGCGCCTTGAACACACGCGTCCGCCAACACACCACGGCCGTTAGAGCCTGCTAGTTTTGCGACAGAATCGCAGCGCATCAGCAAGAGAAAGTGCCGACGGCCAGACGGACAGTACGTGCCGCGACCGCGCTCTACGCAGATGCAGTCCCATAAGCCATAAGGTGGGGAAGAAACGTTAAGGCCCCATGCCCATTATGTTCATAAGCGCAATTAGCATAAACACCATACAATGCAAACGCGGTTGCATCGAAGCAGAAGTTCCAAGCGCTCGATTCTAACACGACTTTAAATGTATGCAGTGCAGTTTATCTCGAAACGTTACTTCCTCAAAATAGAGCACAAAAACTAAGCAACGAATGAATGCGACTGATACGACACGATTAGCATTAACATAGGTAGCTGTCAAATACATTGAAAAACAATCTGTGGTCGGATGACCTGTGTTGGAAGGGCAGAAAAATATGAGCACCTGATTATAAAAAGAGATAAAGATAAAGACAAAAATAGATTTATTTAACATATGTGTTACAAAAACATGAAAAGAAAAAACAAATTTAACGGAAAGACATAAAACGGTATACACATTATGTTAAGGATATGTATATGATTAGATATTCTTGGGGTTAATTATTATTGAACCGAAAATCCTATCCGAAAAATCCGATCCTATTACGAAAATCAAATCACACTAATGTGTCCAACGTAAGCGATTTGCGCGCGAGCGCAAAGCGAAGCGATAATGCGATGCAAAAAAACACACACTAGAATGAACACATGGCAATAATTTTACCTATGAAATGTTATGCCGGCACCACACTTCGCTATTCGCTATTCGTTATTCGGCTTATGCGCCTACATTCGACGAAGTGTGGAGGGTTTATTCGTCTATGTTTAACTATGTTTACGTGCATAACGCATAAGCGCGATAGCAATTATTTTAATGCCCGCACCACACTTCGCTATTCGCTATTCGTTATGCGGCTGCGCCGTATTTGCAAAATATTTGCTATCGCGCTTATGCGTTATGCGTGCGAATAAAGAAAACATAGACGAATAAACCCTCCACACTTCCTCGAATGTAGGCGCATAAGCCGCATAACGAATAGCGAATAGCGAAGTGTGGCATGACAAATACGGCGCAGCCGCATAACGAATAGCGAATAGCGAAGTGTTGTGCCGGCATCACGAAGTGTGGGGGGCA
Organism: Acleris literana; assembly: GCA_946894065.1. Lineage (NCBI taxonomy): Eukaryota > Metazoa > Arthropoda > Insecta > Lepidoptera > Tortricidae > Acleris > Acleris literana. The sequence continues at coordinate 19,865,363 of OX335669.1, forward strand.
TGTTGGTTGTTCGCGCATATAAAAAATATAATGCCGGCACCACACTTCGCTATTCGCTATTCGTTATGCGGCTGCGCCGACAAATACGGCGCAGCCACATAGCGAATAACGAATAGCGAAGTGTGGTGCCGGCATTATAATCTGTGCTGAGCTAGTGGTTACTGGTTAAATAGTGGTTCGGGCATAAGAATAAATACAGGGCCAGCATCAGCAACAACCAAAAAGTTACCGGAAAGACAAATACGGCGCAGCCACATAGCGAATAGCGAATAGCGAAGTGTGGTGCCGGCATTATAATTTGTGATGTGCTAGTTGTTACTGGTTAAATAGTGGTTCGGGCTTAAGAATAAATACAGGGCCAGCATCAGCAACAACCAAAAAGTTACCGGAAAATTTAATACGTGCTACAGATTGCTTACAGCATTAACGGTTCACTCAGTACAGTACATAAAAAAGGTACTCTGTGCGGTTCACTGTCATTCTATATACCTACATATTTATATGTGTTTCTGAGGATCCCGTAATTTCTGTAAACAACAGGAGTCTACCATGAAAATGAAATTCTTATCAACAAAAACTCTACAGTGTTGCTTCTTATTTCTTCTTATAAGCTTTGTTTTGTGTGAAAATAAATATTCAAAATCAGCGAATGAAAAGCCAAAAAAAGCAACCGTTGATTTCAGGGCTTTAGAAAAGCCGTTTCGGATGAACAAGTTGAATTTGTTGTGGACCAAAGCTCAACAGGTAAAAAATATTTTCTCGTTTATAACATTTTTAACTATCGTTAGTACAGTTTCCCATATTTTTAGGGCTGATGAAAACACTGCTGCTATTCTTCCCTCATATGAATGCTTGTACTTATGAAGCTATGCTATTTATTTTGTATTTTAGCGTTTGACGGAACCAAAGTTGAAGTCACTTTATAGCGACTTAATGATACATGATAAGGAAGAAGTGTTGTACAAAAGGGTGAAGAGCGAAGGTGGAGACAAGGAGGGGCTGAAAGAGGCTGAGCTGCGTCGGAAGCTGACCAACATAATGAGCAGCTTCGGTCTGAGGGAACACTTTGAAGATCACTCAGGGGGCAAGGACAAGCACCACCCGGTAAGAATCTAGTTAAAAAACTCATAGACCATCTGTTACTTCAGTATCTATGGATTCCTTTGTACCATTCACCCTCACGTAAGGACCCAGGTGGCTTAGGGCAAAGTTGTACCTCAAACTGGATGTTACACTTTGTGTAATTTAAAAACCAAAGAAAGATAATATATGAAACCTTAGCCTAGTATTATTATGCTTTTAACTGTGGTAAAAGTTTTCTGTCCGTTGTCTCTATTTAAACTGTGGGGTCAATGTAATGAGTAATGAGTTCATTTCAATATCTAGTTTGTGGGCCACATTGAACCTTGGTTAATAAGTGATAACACAAGTTAAAAATATATCTGTTTCACAAGATAGTGAAAAATATTGATAAAGCTTTTGTTTTGACGTCAACAGTTAACTATCTCACTTTTATTATTGCTTCTCTTGTTGACATTGATTTGTAGTAATATTAAATTGATATTTAGTGGTCATCAGACCTTGTGGAGGGTCTGTCCGAATTACTAACACCACAGATTACTATACTCTACAGATACTCAGTCGCGAATCGAAAATGGTTGTTGTCCTAAAGTCGATAGCCGCCGGCCCTATAAGTTTCTGTGGTTTCGCCAGCAGTGGCAGCACAATCAACATGTCTGCTAAGCTATGAACGGCACGTAACCTCGCAATCAGTTCGACAGATGGCATTTTTGTCAAAGCTTTATGAATTGCCACTGCCACAGCGCGCCATCATATAAAACTAAACGTTGATTCTACATTCTTTAAGCATATTTTTGCAAAAATATTGGGTCCTTGTGATCAAGTTTTGGCGTGAACTACCTTTTTTTTGCCTATCTATTTATTCACTTTGTTAGTGATTTGCAAACGATGCGTAAGTAAGTAAGTGAAAGAACAGAATAATTATTTATTATACTTGTACTATTTATATATATAATTACATATATGTATATATATAATTTACGTAAGTACTTTAGCTCTAAACTGATGCGGTTTGAACCTCCGTTAAAAACGAACTAATCTATTTACTTATATTAAAATCTCGTGTCACAGTGTTTGAACTCCTCCGAAACGGCTCGACCTATTTTTCCATGTTTTTATTTTTATTTATATAGATAGATAGGTACTTATAGGAATTTGGTAGGTCGTAATAGTTATTTGTGTATCAAGGGAGCAAAATGACATATTTATGGTGAGGGCTTATATTGAATCCTGAACAAAGCGTGACGAAGCGAAGAATCCCGAGCGTAGCGTAGTGAGGGATTCAAGTGTTAACGCCCAAGGTAGAAATAATTTTGCTACTGTGTGACACATACTGCTTTTCACATCACCTATGAGGAAAATAAAAGATCATCATCATCATCATCATCATCATCATCACCGTCACCATCACCACCACCAACACCACCATCACCACCACCACCACCACCACCACCACGACCACCACCACGACCACCACCACCACCACCACCACCACCACCACCACCATCACCATCACCATCACCATCACCATCATCATCATCATCATCATCATCATCATCATCATCATCATCATCATCATCATCATCATCATCATCATCATCATCATCATCATCATCATCATCATCATCATCATCATCATCATCATCAGCATGAAATACCAGTATTTTAAAATACCAGATTCTCAATACATCGGAATCCCAAAACGAAACATTCAAATTACGGTACCTATTGTTTATTATCTTTACCCAATATTTCGAATCTGGTTATTTGAGAATCTGGTAGAAACAGTAATTTTGTATTTTGAAATGCTCATTCCCAAAATACCAATTTTGGGAATGAGCGTCATCATCATCATCATCGATACCACCACCATCATCACCATCATCACTTCATCACCATCATCACTTCATCACCATCATCACCATCATCGGCATCACCATCATCATCAAAAATAGTATGCACATGTATAATCGATTGTAAAAAAATTGTAATCGATGTATTGGCGGCCCGGGCGCGGACAGCTAGTAGGTTTATATTGGGATTTAAAAGCTAAATAACCTAAGTGATGACGCGTCACGCGTCCATACAACATTGTACCAACAACTTTTATGAACACTATTAAAGCACGTCCCTAAAAAAATACGGACGTGTTTCCTCGTCTTATCATGAGTCAAGAATGCAATTTGGCATACACGTAAACTGCGTGCGTTTTTAGTGTAGGTATCTGTGTGCATGCGGTAACTCGTGTACCTACCTATAACGAACGAAATTGCCGACCTTGCATGCTTCATTCCTGTCTAGGGCAACGTTACGTCCTTTCTTAGGTCCGTGCACTAAATATATTTTATTTATACTTATCTAAAATAGTCAATAAAATTGTCCTTAATTTATATCTTACTTTTAAGTAGGTAGGTAACAATAAATGTAGGTAACTAACAATAAAAATGTTTAAGGACTTTTGACTGTCTAAATCGAAGTCATAGGTAGGTATTTGTAGGCAAATGTGACCACTTATGTCACTATACAACGCAGTGTAATGCGCAAGCGCACGTCACGTCTACGCGCACGCATCCGGTGTGGCTGGGCCTTTAATTAAACAAGCAACGCCTCGGGAAAGTCATAGTCATATTTAAACAATTAAACATTCACGTTACAATTGCTGAACTATCTTAATCGAGGTAAGTATCTTACCGCCACCCTTGAAATAGGTACCTACCGTTGAGGAGTTCAGGAGGCCATTTGTGGTCTTCATCATCAATTCCACTTCACCAAATGATACTTGCTGAATGCAAATGTTGGACTTGTTACTAAAAATACTAAAATCGCTGTATGTACCTATGCCTATGATATTTGAGGAGTTCCCTCAATTCCTCACGGATCCCCTCATCAGATTCAGATTTAGACTCATGATTGGTGACAATGGGATTACCTCGGAAGTATACTCTATCAAACCAAAAAATATTTTTTAAACCCTGACATCTCTGTAAAAAGTTCAAACTGAGAAACTCCTTTTTTTAAGTCGGTTAAATAACTAAAACCTCCTTAGTGTAACAAATACTTTTATGAAAACCACATCAAAATCGGTTCAGCCAAACGCGAGATAATCGCGAACATGCATACATACATTCAGGACAAATTGAGATGAGAATGTCTTTTTTTTGAGGTCGGTTAAAAATAGTCGCAGTTGCATATAGATAGCTATACAAACCACAATTATGTTCACTTGTTTCACTAATGAATGATGGACAGATACGAAAAACACGAGAGTAAGAAAGATAAACCTTTAGTTTTGTTTGTGTCAAACGCATTGTGAAAAATACTTGGGAAGTTATTTATTGTGGTGTTAAAATAAATAAACTTTCGTATTTTTGGGATAAGAAATAACAAACGCTTTAATTAAATGTTGTTCCATTGAATATCTACACCGGGAGTGACCGCGACGACAAAAGTTGGCGCTAACGTCCTCGTATAGCACCATCTAGCGGATCTAATGAATATCACGTAGCAAGTTCAATACCTAATGATGGCCGTTTAGTGTCCCGCGAAAAAATGCCATTCTTAGTTTCTAAAATAAAGCGTTAAATTTATGTAAAGAATGATGTTTGCATTTAAATTAAGTTATATCTGATTAATAAAAGCTTAACTTTTCCTTGATTAACGGTAATGGAGAAAATAATATTCCTGATGATACCGGTGGTGCCATCTAGTACAAATTATAAGCACGAATTATAATTTGTACGTGTTATGCCCCCATGCTAACACCATCTTATGCTTTAACCGAGCGCCAAGCAGCAGTGTATGCATTGTGTATATTTCCACAGTAGTAGCTTTCCAGTTAGTGTATATGACAACTGGTGAAATAACTAGCTTAGAGGCATTTCATCTTCACCCTCAGGGTTGGCATTAGATTTGATGTCTTAGGATTGCACTCTTTAGATTGTAGCCTCAGATTCCACCTATTAGCAGGTAGCCTTCGTACTCATGTGCCTTCTCCTTCCAATAAAACAAAAACAATGTAAATTCGATTAGTACTTTAATGAAACATTTTCGTTGTTATAAGCCGATGTGAAGGGATTGGCCATAAATCCATAATAATTGAAATTGCACCTTTTTGGAAAAATATAAGAAATAATCTAAATATGTAATAATGTAAGTTATTTAATAAATTATTAAAATTTTAAACATGCCTTTAACTGAATCCTTACTTCCTTTAAATTAATCAGGCACACAACTCTGCGATGGATGACCACATCAACAGGAGCATCTTCAAGGACAAGAAGTTGAACATGCTCTGGGCAAAAGCCGAGGCTTCTGGCTTCACCAATGAAGAGCTGGCTGCCCTTAAGGAGGAGTTCCAGCATCACCAGGACAAGATAGACCAGTACTATGATCTACTTAGCGATGTTGACAGCGCTAAAAGTGATGGCTTTAAAAGTGTGTAAATATTACGAGTATCATCATCATCATAATCATTGTCATCATTTCCTTGTACCCTTCAATGTGCCGCTAAGTAACAGTGTTCGATATCAATCTCGGTCTCCACTCAATAAATTTCAACCTACACCTATTAGTAGTTATTATTTTATTAAATTAACTTAATTTAAATAAACTTTCTTTTGTTGTGCGATATTCATGTCGTTTTTTCGCAGCTTCAAAAAAAGGTGATTCATGTAACAAACAGTTGAAAAGATTTTTTTTTGAATAGCTATAAAAATAACCAAGCTATAAGCTAACAAAGATTGGTTCCTATCTCTTTCTAGCAAAACAATTAATATGGAGTTTATATGGACGACTATATGGACGACCTGTCACATGACGTCATAGGGAATATCGGATCTCTCTTTAATCGCTGTTTAAAATTCTTGTATGATCTGGATTTTTTGTCCGATTTTAATTTCACTTTTGGTGATCACATTTGGTGCATATTCCCTTTGGATTTAGTTTTTTCAATGCTTGACGCTGCGCCCCAATTCTACTATTTACGTACATTTACGCTATCGTAAAACGACAAACAATGTGGTGGAGCGCACCTCCGTGGATTCAAAACATGACGTGACTTGACTGTAGAACTGTGGATTCAATAGGCAGTGCATATTCCTAATATAATTCAAGCAGTACACGCCTTTCATTTGATTAGATTGCCGAGTACCCTAATCAGTTTAACAGGCGAAATCATTTCCATTACAATCTAATGGCACTGCAAATGAAAATAGGCTGTATCTTCTAAAGTAGAAGACTTTGTTCCTTTCTTATTAAAGTGTTCATCCACATCACTTAACAAAGTACTTGATGTAGAGGATGCATGCACTAGAATAGTTTTTTTTTAAACAGAATTATTTTTTTCCGTTTTGTTTTCTAGATGCGGTAAATGATGAGGAACTGGACAAGTATAATGAAATAAATTTGGAAACCAATGAGATCAGCAAGAAGGATTTTGTAGATGCTGCGAATCTAGTGAGAGATAAGCACAGAGGGTTGAGGGACGGCTACGACAAATTGCAGCGGATCACGGCTAGAGGTATTCCTCGGAAATATCAATTTTAGTGCCTAGAATTTTATTTACAGTTCATGTTCAGGTAATATAAATATAAAAAGACAAAAACAGAGCCTGAACCTTGAACTTTACATTTGGAGAGGATATTCTTTGGGTACCCAAGTCATACCTAGTATAAATAGAAAAGTAGCTCGACTCCGGCCCTTTAGGAGATTCTGATACCTATTCCCGCTCGGGCGTTAGGGTTGTCCAAACATGTTTTTCAATCTTAGTCACCTACCTGGCCATACTTTGATCTATGATTTATAATCATAGTAATTTTCATAAATTACACAAACCTAAAGTACGTATAAATATTGTTAGGTAAGTACCAAATTAAAATTATTTTTCTTAAAAATGTCTGGAAATGGCGACATTACTATCTACATATTGAGACGCGAAGGACATAGTTTACTGACAGATCTCAAATTAAAAAAAAAAACATTTCGTGCTCGCTACACAAGCCCGCAATGTTGCATACAAATTCCATTACTATCTAGCTTGTAACTTTTTAAAAAGTGAAAAAGCCCATAATAAAATGGTGGCACAAGTCTTAAACATCCAAATTTTATTCGAAACATAACTTTTTTATCTGTGTCTCGAATAGCTTATGTTATTTTTAAAAACAAAGCTTGCGATTCTCCTTGTCATAAACAAAAAGGAGGTAAAGAGTGATACTTTTTTCACATGAAGTTTGTTTGTATGCAATTAAAAAAATGAGTTCAAGCGATGAAGATCACTCGCAAGCTCGTCCGTTTAAAACAATACTCGGCCCGCAGTTGCCTACTTCCATGCCTAGGCAATAATGTACTATTACTTACATACCTTTTTTACTGTTGATACTAAATAATATGTTTATAGGTAATAATAATGTACAGAAAATTAAATAAATATATAAATAATCATATCACGGGATAATCTCACACAAATTTACCCAGGTAGTCCCAAACTAGGTTCAAGGGTTGTACTTTGGGTACCTACTAGGCAACAATAAACATATCTATGTAATGAAAAATTAATATTATATAGGTACATACATATAAAATACCCAAGACTCAGAAACAAATACCTACTCGCACTCCTCACACGAATATTTGCCCTGACCGGGAATAAAATCCTCGACCGCTAGCTTCGTAACCAGGGGGCAGGGTCACTACTTAGTTACTACCAACTACCTAGGCCATCCACGTCCTCACACTCAATAATTTAAATTACCTACTTAATACGTATTTATTTCACCTAGGTATACTATAGGCAGGCCGGTACGAAATACCTAATTAATTACGTGGGTATTTACATTAATCACTTGCAGCTTTTATTAAATCTGGATATAGTTGTACCTACCTTAGCTAGGTTTAGGCACAGTTTAGGCGTTTTGATACGAATGAAAATGTCACGCTGAAAATAAAATAGATTTAACAAAAGCTGCAAGTGGGCTATAAATATCAAAAAATGAACCGCATTCTTCACAACATAAACTCTAAATAGATATGTAGGATAGCTTCGGATTTTGTATTAGTACTTTTTTTTAGACATCCGTATACAGAACAATATTTACGACTTTTCAGCAAAGACATTATCGCTCGATAGGCAAGTACGCGCACTACAACCTAACGTGACCGAACGCAATGACGCCGCGGCCCCGACTAAGTTACCTTGTAATATCTTGAGATTTCGTTTCGTATTGGTTCGCCCCGCCACAGGCCCCGCCCAACGCCGCAAGCCGCGCGATGTACCTTTGTTTGAACACGATCTACTGTTCTCTATACTGTGCCCAAGTTCAATTCTTTGATATATGGCTACTGTCCGAATTCTGCCAGTGTCGAGGCTGGAAGATTTGAGTACCTTAGGGGTGCGCTAAGGGATTTATCAAAAATCGACCCCTAGTAACAGAAAAAATTGGCACTTAACAGAAAAACGACTCAGACTCGCTACAGGCGCGTGGCAAAAACGCCTATATGTGAAAGCGCTCTAAAGGATTAACCGCCTTACACGACAGTCAACTCGTTCCTTTTACAAACTTGTGTATGAAAAATAATCACTAAGGAACGACTTAGACCCACACGTAACGTACGCACGTAAAGTTGATCACAGGTTAACCCCAGATTAAATTAATCAAAAATGTCAGATTCATCTGAGAACTGACAATTTTAACGAATTAACCTGTTAACCTGTGGCCCGTTTCACGAAGCTACAAATTACAAGCGGAACTCCTTTTGTAGCAAAAGGAGTTAGAAAGAGACTTCCGCTTGTAATTTGTAACTTGTAGCTTCGTGAAACGGGCCTCTGGGGTTAACTTTCACGTGCAAGCGGGCCTTAATCGTCCCTATCTGACTCTGAGTACCTATTTCACCATACGATGTTGAATTTAAACAAAGTTAAGCGACTGTTAGTTCAAACATTTCTACAGCTGTTAACCCTCTAATCGTCTGTTAAGTGGTTAACATCGTTTTGGTGAAATTGGTACGGAGTGTGGTCCGTTAGTGTTTTGTTTATTTTTTAGGCCCGAACAACAAGGAGTTCATCGAGCCCAAAGTGCAGGGTCTGTGGAAGATAGCAGCCGCTGCCAACTTCACCGTCGACGAACTAGAGTCCCTAAAGGTACGGCGGCACAGCAAAAAGATTGGAACACGCATTTTACTATAAAACCCTACAGGGCTAGACAAATAGCTCTTGAACTTGCTTGTTGAAAAAATAAATCACAGTAATTTGCGCAACTTGTTTTGACGACGCGTTAGCCTGACTCTGCCTAGACTGCCTACGAAGCTAGCGTATCCGGGTTCGATTCCCGGTATGGGCAAATATTTTTGTGATGAGCGAGAGAATTTGTTTCTGAATCTGGGATGTTTTCTATGTACTTACGAGTATTTAAATTATGTAAAAGTATGTTAACCGTTGTCTCGTACCCATAGTACAAGCCTATAGCTTAGTTTGGGACTAGCTCAATTTGTGTTAGATTAGCCCTGATATAAATTTGTCAGTGGTATACATTTCATATTTGTCTATGCTAAATCTTATAAAACTGGCTTTGCTAACATTATCTGAAACTATATTTTTTTTCTAGCTATATTTGCATTCCATCTTAGTCCTCAGGGTTGGCAAAATATTTGAAGTCTTAGGATTGCAGTCTTAAGATTTTAGTTTTAAGAATTCAAATGTCTGTGGGGGTTTACTAATGTTTGGTCAAAATCTTTTCCCATAGTATCACTTCCCAAACTATTTTACTCAAATTATCATTTCGTCGGCCTAAATCGCATCATACCTCGTAACTCCATTTTTATTGAAAATCATGTTTTGACACTTTTAGATAGTACTATTCTGAACGCATCTAACGACAAAACTCTTAAATACCAAAAATAAACCGTTTACGTTTAAAAAGCAAAATAGAAAACCTCGCAACTTCCGACCGCCATTTGTCGACCGCCGTTTTGTGTGCCTCCTGTAAAATTTGGTCAGATTGAGTTACGAGGTTTGCGATTTAGGGTGACGATTTGGCAAAAAATCATAAGTCAAAACAGCTTTTCGCAATGTAACAGTAAGCATTTTTTTTTATTTGCACTCATATCATAAGTCCTCTATTATGCGTTCAAACCCCGTAGGCAATGACCAGCATTACCTGTGGTAGTAGGTGACAGCGATGACAGCTGTTGATTTTGGAAGATGTTCCAAATTTGGATCTCATTACGTTACAATATTCGATAACGTAATTTCAAAATTACGTTACAGTTTACAACACTCGTGTGATCTATTATGAACAGAGATCGGACAAATGGGTGTCATTACTCGCAATAATGTGGACATGACTCCAATTTTAATTAAACAAATTAAATTACATGAATTGATTTCTTACCTGAACTTGAATCTTGATCCTTTGCAGGATAGTAGGTAATAAATAAATAATACGTCAGGAGTTGCCATTGATATTATATTAATTTAAGTACCTACATAATTTTGCTCCATTAACATCCGTGGATTGCGAAAGGAGCTTTTCACCTGATTCGTTTATTTTAGCTGTGAAGAGAAATAAACTAACCACGGAAAATATAAAAAATACTGTTGTTTTGCTTTAATAAATCTACACAATAGCAAGTCTTTGTCTCATTAATTAATTAATTATTACATTTATTACTGCCTTACAAAGGATCAAAAATATTTTTAGGGTAAGTAATCAATTAATGTAATTTAATTTGTTTAATTAGAATCTATGGAGTCATGTCCACATTATTGCGAGTAGTGACACCCATTTGTCCGATCTCTGATTATGAAACTCGCCTCGCGGCTCGTTTCATAAACCACACTCATATTGTAATGCCTGTCATTACGCAACCGTCACGTAAACTACTATTAGCAAATTATTGTTTTAACAAATAATTATTTGGTAAAGTTTCATTTTACCAAATTTCATGTAGTCAAATGTATCGTTTAGCATAACATACTCTTCCCAAAATATTGTATGGCATAAGATTTACATCCTAATTGAGTAGTGCATAGGATAAAATTTAGGGTATGATTAACTTTCGTTAAGTGGGTAGTTTTCTTACTGCGTGCTGGTGCATCCCACGCATAACCATCGTATTTGCGCAAACTTGGTATTTGTTTTTACTGAAAGTAGATACGATGGATGGAGTTATTTCCGTGATACAGTCGACGAAGCCCCGCTGGGCGGGGCTTCTATTCTGCATAGATTGGCCCTTCGGGCCTGATGAACTCTAATCTAACCTAAACCTACTTACCTAATTTTACCCTGAACTAACCTAACTGGACATGCTATAAATTGAGTGTGCGAAATAACAATTTGAGCAAACATTTTTTTGGAATATAATATTTGCCAAAGGGAATACTTTGCTTAATAAACGATTGTCTTAATAAAACTTGACAAAGTAAAATGATGCCAAATGATTATTTGGCCAAATGAATAAAATGCAAAATGTAAATTTGCTAAAGATTCGTTTGGGAAATGAAACTACTGCGATAAGTTTTTTGGAAGTGAAATTTGGCGAAAAATACTTTGACCAAACGGCAGTACACCGTCTATGGGTCTCAGATCCCACTTACCATTAGGTGGTCTGAGTGCTCGTGTGCCACATTGCTATAAAAAAAAACGTGAGCGTGCAAATTGAAAAAAATGATGCGTTTTGTTTTTGTCAGATTGAACTGCAACACTACGAATCCAGGCTTCTGAAATTGCGGCATATCCAAGCGGACCACGTAAGCAACCTCGATAGGCATCGTAGCAAGGTTAATTTTGTTTTTTTTATTTTAAACTTGTCTTTAAAATGAGATAAAGCAACCTTTGGCATGTAATTTTTGGGCGAAAATTGGTAAATGGTGCGAATTTAATTCCGCGCTCTTATCATTTTTCCAAACTATTGTTTTGCCTAGTTGCGATAATTGATTTTGTATTTCCCCTTATTGTTTATTTTCATAATCTTTTTATTGCTTTAATGATCCTTAGCACTATTCTAACGATTAGCTAGGGTATTTTGCAAGACAGTTTTGTTACAATAAAAGAAAGCTGAAGTCAATCCTGACCTGTCACCGGTTCATCTAAGGGTGAAGCCAATCGAGCGTAGTTTATTGAGGTATGAGTCGCGTACATTCGGCTACATTCGGTTTCATACAAAACTCCTGTTTTTTCACACATTTTCGGTCGCGTTATTTCAGCTTCACAACTTTATTTAAACTATGGCGGACTGATTTATCTTGACTGTAGTCATCATCCCTATTATCAGTAATAAACTAGGTAGCAAAAGTGTGCGGGTGGTGACAGGTAGGTAACAATCTTCATGTCACAGGTGGCGGCGGCGGGCGACAAGATGGACCACTTCGACGAGCAGCAGCAGATGATTAAGAAGCACTCGCGGAAGGTGGAGAAGATGCATGAGGACCTCGAGGCCAGGATCCTTGGCCGCCACTCCGAGCTCTAGGGACCTTACTAATCCATTTGTAAGACCGGGGAATTTACTTGACAGTCCAGGTATACCTTAGTATTCAAAGAATTGCGGTTGGTAAAATAGTCTTATTGACAGTGACCATAAGGTTCAAAGTTAGTTTCTTATTATATTGCTGCACTCCTTTGAGAGCTGGACTGTCAAGTATTTATTACCGATATAGGGCAGTAAGATGTTCCTGGGTTGTTACCTAACAACCATAACCCCAGTTGCTAGAGACGAGAATTAGCTCTTGATATTTCGTTTCCCAAATATAGGGCATTTATTCCACTTTTTTTAATGTTTAAAAATTATATTTCTTTTTTGCTTTACAACCGCTTTTATTGGCAAGTGAAGAGTTACCCTGGTTAATATATTACTAACATTTATAACGGTATATAGTTTAAGACGAAGTGGAATAGAGGCCATAAATTTGTAAATTGGGTAAGTCTGATGATTTTGTGGGTTTGGTACATCAATCGGACATGAAAAGAAGGTATCAACAGCATTTGAGAAGAAAAACCCTTGCAAGTGTCATTTCGTAAGCTATCTTTCTCGTATTGAGTCTGATTTGTGATTGTTATTTCTGTGTATTTCTAATTTAGTTTAATTATAAGAATCAAGATTTTTATATCGTTATATTGTAAGTGTTTATCTTATTTAATAATGCATGTGATAAAATTGCATTTTAAGAGTAACCCGCACTTGAACTTTGCGAGAACAAAACAACCATATTAACATTAAAGTGTTACAATTTCAACTCTTCCAGTAAGAATCTCAATGTGAATGTGTGTGAAATTGTATGAAATCAAGTAATAAAGTAATGAATTGGTTAACATTTGTTTTGATTCCCCGAGTCCGCGACGGCGCCCTGGAGCTGCACGAACAAGAACACACGCTTATATTTGACAACGGTTTATTTGCCTAGAACTTACCGCATATCCTGCGTTTAATCATATTCGAGACAAGTAAGTCTTCAATAATAATTTACTTAAAAATATACACATTACCCAAATAAACCTATTAAAAAAGAATTATCTGAAAACAGGTGGTATTATTAAAAACACCAGTAGATACAGTGCATCAATATATGATATTTAATCTTCATGTACAAGCAAATTTATCAATACACGCTTTAATAGTTCGCGTAATGCGTCGGTTCGCAGCGCATTCAATGAAATGAATATCGTATTATGCCATAACATAGTGTAAAACATGTAAACAGTCTGCGCGGCGTAAGGCAACACAACTCGGCGCGCGGAATCACATTCCAAGCTACCTACGTCTGGCGACGCTAACAACTATAATTCGTCTATCGCCCGCGGGCGCGAGCGGCAGTAACAAATAAAACTACAACCGACCCCTCTCGTGTTTCATTATAATGAATCGTTTAATGCTCACTTCAGTCGATCGTACAGTATAAGTATTTTCTCTTCTCGATAGGACATTTTCTCTATTATGTATATAGATAATCTGTATAATATAATTCTTTCTCACTAATATCTACACCGTTTCCAAGGGTTACAATTATATATAATCCTCGAGGGATAGCAGGCGCGCGCCGGCGCCGCGTCGGCGCCCGGGGCTCTCTAGTGGCTCCACTTGCTCCATGTCTGCGGGGGAACACACGCTTAGTACTTTATATTCATCCATTCAACTTGTTGCCGTCCTCATAGTGACCACGCATATACATTCCCAAGGCGTCACAAATATCTACACGCCCCTATGCCACTGATAATAAGATGATCTCAACTAAAGTGTGGCATAAAGAATTTTTTTTTCCCTAGATTATTCTATGTGTTGGACGTTGATGCGACAGGGGGAAAAACTACATGGTCATGTCAAAGGAGGCAAGTATAATAAGGTCTATGTTTACATAGATTTAGCGCGATGGCCATATTTAATAGATTAGATTAGATTTAATGCTTTTGATTTTGTGCATTTTTCGGTGTAGCTGTATTCGACGGCAGCCAGTTTTCTTAATTAGATGTAAACAAACCAGTCCACGTGACTCTGTTAAACAGCCAATCAATATTGTGAGGCGATTTTCGGTCACGATCGAGATGAACTCGTATACGAGATTCCATAGAAGTGACGCTGTCATTCCATGCAAATGCACGATAGAGATTCATCTCGAACGACCCGAGAATTGTAATCATGTTTTGTCGAGATCTACTCACAAACTATGTCGTACATTTTTAGATTATATTTAGTCAAGTATCTAATCAAATCGGGTATAGTGTAAACGGTATTTTTCATAGTAAATTAGAAATCCGGTCAATCGTTGCATTCGGATTGACGAGAACTTTTTTTGTTCCAAGTTTAATGATTAGGTACAGTCCGGGCGCGAGTCGAATGCAGAGCTCGGGAATGCGCTAGCACGGGACGGCAGTATCGAACGTAGCGCGCGGCGCCGACGCGCCCTTCACCTCGGGCCCCGACCGCATTCGACTCGAGCGCGGACCGTATCGCTACGCGGATCTCGGGTCGGCCGGCCTCGAGTGTCCGGGCGTACCTGCTTGTCGGCGTGCGCCTGCGGCTGCGCGGGCGGCGCGTGCTCCCAGGGCCGCGGCTCGGGCGCGGCGGGCGGCAGGTAGTGCAGCGGCAGCGCGTGCATGAGCGACAGCGCGGCGGCCGTGGCGCCGGCGCCGCCCGCGCCCGCCGCGCCGAACTCCAGCCCGTGCGCGCTGCCCGCGTGCCCGACCGAGCTCATGTTGGGGACGCCCTGCGCGAGGAGCGACATTACACCGATGGATCCATAGAGGTTTAGTGGTGACTTTGAGACGGCGACTTCGATGCGAGCCGACGTGTGGACCGTTAGCGATGTACCGGCGCAGTCGCGCTTTATCGACGAAATTGGTGGTATGAAGGGGGCCGGACGGGAGAACGCTCCGCCGTGTGCTTATGCGCACGCGCTATCGGTTGGCGACTGTACTCATACGCGAACACATCCCGTCTTTTGTCGCTCAGCGGCCTTTTTACATGAGAGGGATCTGCAGCTCCGCTTGCGACGCGACCTGCGAGCCCGGTTGGCACGAGAAGACCGCGCTCTCTATTGCGATGGTCTATTATTACTGACCATTATTGCCACTATGTGATAACATGGTGTAAAGTAAGAGGTATGCTGACAGTTCTGCAATTAGAATACCTAGATCCAGAAAAAAAAAAACAGAGTACTGACAAAATATATTTACTAACAGTGTCAGTATATAAAGTTGTTGGCTAGCGACTAAAAAAAAACGTACACACCTACTTTTTCAAAATAACTACAACATACATACATAATCTCACGCCTTCGTTCCCAGGGTAGGCAGAGCTACAGAATTACAAACATCTCTAAAAACTTGTTGATAATTCTATAACCACAATTTGCACAATTAGGCTATGATGTTTACCAGCGTATTAGTGACAGGTTGCAAGCCCATCGCCTAACAGTACTACAAGCCTTTATTCCCTTAGTCGTCTCTTACGACATCCACGGGAAGACATGGAGTGGCACTATTCTAACCCGGCAACCACACTAGGTTGCAACTACAACATATTGCAACATATTCCGTCTAGTCCAACATCCGTCATGGAAAGGTTCACAAAAACCCCGTCAAGTCACTGAAAAGTGTTATTTTGACAATGTAATGATGTCGGTAAGTGTGGTACCTGGAACCGGTCGTGGTCGGGCAGCAGGTGCTGCGAGTGCCAGTCATCGGAGGCGGTGAGCTTCCAGGCGCGCTCGGTGCCGATGGGCCGCGGCTTACGCTCCTCCTCCTCGCCCCAGCCGCGGTCCAGAAGGGACTGAGGGACATTAGTACCATGTTACATGTATCGGAAACCTCGTCTGCAACTAGTCACTAGAAAAAATACTATATTATCTGTTGTATTCTCTTTTTAAAATATACACGGTTCTAAAATTCTTGAAAAGTTAACCGTTTGAACGCCAGGTAGAGAAAAATAATACGTGTCTCAGACGCCACTATGTCGTGGCGTATGAAGTTTGACGGCAGTTGCCGATGTTTAACGTCAGTGCCACGAATTTCCAATGACGTGATTTGCCGGCTTTGGCGCTCAAAAGCTTAAAGTACTTATTTGTTAATAATGTGTAAAATATACCTATAAAAATAATAATATGTGTGGCCTATAGCGCATTGCAGAGCTTTGAGCATACCTGCTTGAGGTAATTTTTTATATTTTTACTGTCAAGCTGGTTGTTAAGTCTGGAGGATCTATGTTTTTAGGGTTCCGTACCCAAATTGTGCCAACGGAACCCTTTTACTAAGCCTCCACCGTCCGTCCGTCTGCCAGCGGGTTGTATCTCATGAACCGTAATAGGTGACCATTTAAATTTTTACTAAGTGTGTATTTCTATTGTCTCTATTACAATAAATAATGAAACTAAAATTAAAATAAAAAAACGGACAAGAGCATGTCAAACCATACTCATTGTAGGCACTGAAGCCCAAAACAAACACAAAAAAAATATCTTGAAAAATAACAAGAATTAACTAATTTCCTATTCTCAGTTCAATATTTCCTACACGGTAGACCAAATCTAAAAATTGATGATATGTCCATAATGACTTTTAAAGAGCTCTCTAATGACACCACACTAGATGTCATAATGAAAAAGAACCCATGCTCTACTTGAAATGTATAACTATGCCAAATAACAGCTTTGAAGAACCAAGAGTCTCAAAGTTTACCCGCGGACAGACGGACATGGCGAAACTAATTTAAGGGTTCCTTGTTGAGTACGGATCCCTAACCAGGTACCAAGTACCAAATAAAGTGTACACTATCTGTTTGTACCTGATACTGCATGTGCTGCTGCGGCTTCTGCGCGGGCTGCTGGTACATGAGCAGCGTGCTGAGGTTGCTGCTGGACCCGCCCGCGCCCGCGAACAGCTGCTGCTGCGGGACATACAACGGCGGTTACAGCGGGGGCTACCCACGAGACCGACCTGCACGGTCACTTCCAATCAATTCAACATGGTTCCTGTCAGGGGTCGTATACTGGTATCATTTTCATACAAAAATACAGGTATTCAATTTCGATATCTCGCTTATTATTGAATATTTTTGTTCTTCAATAGTAGTGTTTATTACCTAAATTATTATCGAAAATGTTGCAAATTAAGGAAGATATTTCAATTAAAATTAGTACCGGTATCGGTCCCTAGGTCGTGTGCTCGTAGTGAATGAATTAAATTTGTACCATTCCTATTATTTTATTTTATTTATATACGGAAAACTAACAAACTAATAAACTAGGCCATTTACAAGTTTTTTTTATTGTATTTAGATTTTGCGTTTTGTCGAATTAAGTGTGTAGTGAATAAATCGAATTGAATTTTCGTCGTACGGTCAAACTCATAAGTAGCTCTACGTATTAGTACCAATCAGCTATTGATATACTAAATTCAAACCAATCTCACTTTAATACGTCACTGCGATAAAGTTCAAAATGTACAGCTACTTCTGAGTTCGACTGTATCAACAATTCATCATACTACGGCGCAATAGCATTTAAAAAGGTTTGGCATTTAATCGACTTTACTTAAACTAGAAAGACTAAGACCTATTTTATCGTATTATACGGCCTGTTTTATCGTCTGCTCTTTCCGCGACATGAAAAAACACATACGCAGCAGATGTCATTGCACTGATAAATAAAAACAGCATGTACCGAAAAAACATGAACATTAAGTGCTTTGCACCATCTTACTATTTGAGACGAGACTTGTCCTGAGGGCTCAGACAAGATGCACTACGCTAACTAACGTTTCTATTCGATTCGTTTTTAAACCAATCGCGTCACTGGAAGAAGACGTGATACGAAAAGTCACGTGGTCTACCAGTGACGCGATTGGTTTAAAAACGAATCGAACAGAAACGTTAGTTAGCGTAGTGCATCTTGTCTGAGCCCTCTGGTCCAAAAACAGTCGAAGCTTGAGGCCAAATATTACTACCTTGACTGTAAAGTAAAATGTGTACAGCATTGCATATTGTAAATTAATTCAATAGTAACGTTCAATCAGTAAACGTGTGAGGTTGTACCTGCGCGCTGTGCTTGTGGTGGTGCGGCGCATGCGCGTGGTGCATGAGGGGCGCGCGCGCGGCGAAGTCTGGCGCGCGCGGGTTGAGGCGCGACACCGCCTCGCCCACGCCCACCAGGCCCAGCCCGCCCGCCATCGACACCTGCGGGCACGATACATTATTCAACACCTGCATCATCAAAAAAAAACTCTATTCTCTTTTGATCCAAATCGCTCCTGTAAAAAGTTATAAATTCCGAAACCGCCTCTCAAAAACTTAGTACGGATGTACAATTTCCAAAAAATCCGAAAGATCTCATAAATGGTAACACTTTTATTAAGGTCATTTTTCTATATTTGGAGGGTGACCCACCCACATATCTCCCCTTTACTTAAATGCTAATGAATGCTAAGAAAGTAATAGAATATCGACTTACAAAACATAATGTTTCTGAAATTCGATTAACATTAAACTTACCATCATGTTGTGTCCATTTCTGGAGTTGTCTTGATAGATAGGTCCGTTCCTTGATAATCCACTCATGTCCATCGCGTTCACGTTGTTGTCTGAAAAATACAAGACACATTATCACACCTGATTATTAGGCTACCATTCCTATGTATTTATTTAAATTATTTTATTTGGTGACGTATTATTAATTATACTTGGTACACAAAGAACTTGACTCGAGCTAAGCGTGAAATTTCACCATAACTAATGAAATGAGGAATTGAGGATAGTAACGAAAGCAGCCACACAGATCTCGCTTCGCTGCTAGACGCGAGTGGAAAGCCATGCTGCTGGCTTAATGCGAGGGTTGACTGAATTTTACTTTGCACACTTCGCGTCACGTACGCTTAAGTCGTGTCGCGTAATGCTTGCATCTCCTTGGCGTCAAACGAAGTTGAATGGTCCCCACAGGCTAACAGCCGGATTGACAGGCCTAAGGGACGTAGCTATTTGAGAAAGTTATATTCGCTTTTTATTCTAATAGATAGCTGCGTGCGTCACGGCCAGTCAGTCTGATTGCTACGCTATGTCCTACGTAAGCGGTTCGCGCCTGGTAGGCGGGCGGCGGCGTGGAGCCGTGGCTGGACGTGCGCGAACACGGTTGTATGGTGTTCCTCCGTGTGGGCTGGTAGGGCGGCTGCGGCGCCTGGTAGGCGGGCGGCGGCGTGGAGCCGTGGCTGGACGTGCGCGAGCACGGTTGTACGGTGTTCCTCCGTGTGGGCTCACCTCGCGAGATGGCCGGGTGCTGCTGGTGCTGCTGGTGCTGCGCGTGCGGCGGGTGCGGCGCGCGCGGCAGCGGCTGGTAGGGCGGCTGCGGCGCCTGGTAGGCGGGCGGCGGCGTGGAGCCGTGGCTGGACCGTGCGCAATCACGGTTGTACGGTGTTCCTCCGTGTGGGCTCACCTCGCGAGATGGCCGGGTGCTGCTGGTGCTGCTGGTGCTGCGCGTGCGGCGGGTGCGGCGCGCGCGGCAGCGGCTGGTAGGGCGGCTGCGGCGCCTGGTAGGCGGGCGGCGGCGTGGAGCCGTGGCTGGACGTGCGCGAGCACGGTTGTACGGTGTTCCTCCGTGTGGGCTCACCTCGCGAGATGGCCGGGTGCTGCTGGTGCTGCTGGTGCTGCGCGTGCGGCGGGTGCGGCGCGCGCGGCAGCGGCTGGTAGGGCGGCTGCGGCGCCTGGTAGGCGGGCGGCGGCGTGGAGCCGTGGCTGGACGTGCGCGAGCACGGTTGTACGGTGTTCCTCCGTGTGGGCTCACCTCGCGAGATGGCCGGGTGCTGCTGGTGCTGCTGGTGCTGCGCGTGCGGCGGGTGCGGCGCGCGCGGCAGCGGCTGGTAGGGCGGCTGCGGCGCCTGGTAGGCGGGCGGCGGCGTGGAGCCGTGGCTGGACGTGCGCGAGCACGGTTGTACGGTGTTCCTCCGTGTGGGCTCACCTCGCGAGATGGCCGGGTGCTGCTGGTGCTGCTGGTGCTGCGCGTGCGGCGGGTGCGGCGCGCGCGGCAGCGGCTGGTAGGGCGGCTGCGGCGCCTGGTAGGCGGGCGGCGGCGTGGAGCCGTGGCTGGACGTGCGCGAGCACGGTTGTACGGTGTTCCTCCGTGTGGGCTCACCTCGCGAGATGGCCGGGTGCTGCTGGTGCTGCTGGTGCTGCGCGTGCGGCGGGTGCGGCGCGCGCGGCAGCGGCTGGTAGGGCGGCTGCGGCGCCTGGTAGGCGGGCGGCGGCGTGGAGCCGTGGCTGGACGTGCGCGAGCACGGTTGTACGGTGTTCCTCCGTGTGGGCTCACCTCGCGAGATGGCCGGGTGCTGCTGGTGCTGCTGGTGCTGCGCGTGCGGCGGGTGCGGCGCGCGCGGCAGCGGCTGGTAGGGCGGCTGCGGCGCCTGGTAGGCGGGCGGCGGCGTGGAGCCGTGGCTGGACGTGCGCGAGCACGGTTGTACGGTGTTCCTCCGTGTGGGCTCACCTCGCGAGATGGCCGGGTGCTGCTGGTGCTGCTGGTGCTGCGCGTGCGGCGGGTGCGGCGCGCGCGGCAGCGGCTGGTAGGGCGGCTGCGGCGCCTGGTAGGCGGGCGGCGGCGTGGAGCCGTGGCTGGACGTGCGCGAGCACGGTTGTACGGTGTTCCTCCGTGTGGGCTCACCTCGCGAGATGGCCGGGTGCTGCTGGTGCTGCTGGTGCTGCGCGTGCGGCGGGTGCGGCGCGCGCGGCAGCGGCTGGTAGGGCGGCTGCGGCGCCTGGTAGGCGGGCGGCGGCGTGGAGCCGTGGCTGGACGTGCGCGAGCACGGTTGTACGGTGTTCCTCCGTGTGGGCTCACCTCGCGAGATGGCCGGGTGCTGCTGGTGCTGCTGGTGCTGCGCGTGCGGCGGGTGCGGCGCGCGCGGCAGCGGCTGGTAGGGCGGCTGCGGCGCCTGGTAGGCGGGCGGCGGCGTGGAGCCGTGGCTGGACGTGCGCGAGCACGGTTGTACGGTGTTCCTCCGTGTGGGCTCACCTCGCGAGATGGCCGGGTGCTGCTGGTGCTGCTGGTGCTGCGCGTGCGGCGGGTGCGGCGCGCGCGGCAGCGGCTGGTAGGGCGGCTGCGGCGCCTGGTAGGCGGGCGGCGGCGTGGAGCCGTGGCTGGACGTGCGCGAGCACGGTTGTACGGTGTTCCTCCGTGTGGGCTCACCTCGCGAGATGGCCGGGTGCTGCTGGTGCTGCTGGTGCTGCGCGTGCGGCGGGTGCGGCGCGCGCGGCAGCGGCTGGTAGGGCGGCTGCGGCGCCTGGTAGGCGGGCGGCGGCGTGGAGCCGTGGCTGGACGTGCGCGAGCACGGTTGTACGGTGTTCCTCCGTGTGGGCTCACCTCGCGAGATGGCCGGGTGCTGCTGGTGCTGCTGGTGCTGCGCGTGCGGCGGGTGCGGCGCGCGCGGCAGCGGCTGGTAGGGCGGCTGCGGCGCCTGGTAGGCGGGCGGCGGCGTGGAGCCGTGGCTGGACGTGCGCGAGCACGGTTGTACGGTGTTCCTCCGTGTGGGCTCACCTCGCGAGATGGCCGGGTGCTGCTGGTGCTGCTGGTGCTGCGCGTGCGGCGGGTGCGGCGCGCGCGGCAGCGGCTGGTAGGGCGGCTGCGGCGCCTGGTAGGCGGGCGGCGGCGTGGAGCCGTGGCTGGACGTGCGCGAGCACGGTTGTACGGTGTTCCTCCGTGTGGGCTCACCTCGCGAGATGGCCGGGTGCTGCTGGTGCTGCTGGTGCTGCGCGTGCGGCGGGTGCGGCGCGCGCGGCAGCGGCTGGTAGGGCGGCTGCGGCGCCTGGTAGGCGGGCGGCGGCGTGGAGCCGTGGCTGGACGTGCGCGAGCACGGCGAGCAGCCGCCCGCTGCGGCGCCGCGGTAGCCCGGAGCCTTGCTCACGTCCACCTGCTCGCGGTATAGCTGGAAACAACAACACATACACATTTTCAAAATGATTAACCTTTTGAACGCCTTGCAGCAAATACAAAATGTGTCACTCATACGCCAAACATGTTTGCCATGCAAATTACAACTTAATGCATACGAAACAAAGTCTCTTTTATACTTTCAATTGTCGACCAGAGCCTACAAAAGTTAAGTGGTACCACATTATTGCGCAGTTTTTCAGTTCTGAGCTACGTTCAAAGTTTCAAGTCTCTAAGGCCCTGTTGTTTGATCAGTAGTTAACTCAACTAATTGTTAAAATTCGAAAAAAGAATCGAAAATTTGACACATTTCCTTGAGAATTAACCATTAACAACGATTTTTAACAATTAGTTAGTTTAACTACTGATCAAACAACAAGCCCTAAAGCCCACCGTGAAATTAGTATAAATTGATCACAAAATTTGTATCAAATAGACAAGAAATCAACCCAAATTCGTTGCCAAAAATAAGATGGACGCTTCTATCCTAGTCACTCTACCGGTTGTCTTACCCACATTGGAAAACAACAATGCGAAGACTGCTTGACGGTAAGTTGAGGGATAAGAAAGTGGTAGCACAAGGTCCTACCACCATTAATATGAATGTGCGTGTACCTGCGGCGGCGGGTCGGCGTGGTGCGCGTCGCCGGCGCCCCACATGCCGCCGCCCGCGCCGCCCGACAGGTCCTTGAACAGCGAGTACTCGGCCGTGCTGCCGCTACCGCCGCTGGACTGAAACAACACATTACCATTCATTAATAAAACTATTTTTTCACTTCTCATGCTCAAAAAGTGTGTAATATTAGACTTATCAAGCGAGACTCAAGTAGTACATGTAAACCCTAGAGAATACATTATATTCATATTTCCCCTAGGGAAAATATGAAATGGAAAATAGAATGATTTATTTGTACAAAACATTTTAATTTGACCACTCAAAATACTTCACCAAATTAAATCCACCAATCAAAATACTTCACGAAATTAAATCAACCTATCACATACACATGACTGACCCCTGTGTCTGACTGTCAATCGGAACGTTAGGTTCTTTTTGGCACGCATACTCTTTAACTATATTAACTCTTTAAAAAAATACTTTGTATTTGGTATGAACCAACCAGAATACAGCTATATTAAAATCGACCAATCAGGGAACAGAATTAATTTCTCAAAACATTAGGTGTTTTTTTAGTCCCTATTTTACAATCGTTAAAATATGATTAAATCGATTGTGCAACGCTTTGAAGCGCTAAATACTCACACGGTCAGTGTCGTTTATTTGCGGTATCTATATTTTGTATCTGTGTTAAAGTACTTTGAAAAAAAAAAACATGCCGCCAAATTAAAACAATATTTTCGCCGTAGAATATGTGGTGCTATCTTTGCTAATTTTTTACCTTTGTAAATGTTTTTATTTTCTCACAATCGAAGTGAAAAGTAAGAGTGTATTACTCGGGTTTAAAAGCCATATTAGGTACCCCTCGAACAATTTACCCGTCGTATATCGTACCCATCTCGTGGTACTAAGTATGGCTTATTTTAGACCCTAGTTGTACAATCTACTATTACCAGATAAAAAGAATACCTATTTATTTATATTATTTTATTAATTATTGATTTTCATTTTTTTATGGTACATTTTTTAGAGTTACCTGAGGCGTTGTGTTGATGTGTAGTGCTGAGTTAGGATTGGCAGTATTTTCTTCGCTAGCGCTCCATTGGCTCGGAGCTTCGGGGCTTAGCTGTAAGCCAATAATTGGTTATGATACTTATGATTGTTGACTACAAAACAAAATTCTTTATAACAATTGAGCTGTCAGTTTAGATAACATCGATTTACAACAATGAACGACGTTCCAAAATTCAAAAAACACTGAATATAAAAATTTACTTTCGCAGTGGACTAACATTTAACCAAAAAGGTAGTCAGTCTCATCTCAGTCACTTGTATCTTTGCAACTAATACATCCGCTCTCCGAGAATCTCGACCGTCCGGCACATGTAAAGTCAGCAGCTAAGTAGATGCAGTCAAAGAGCTCGAAAATATCTATACACGATTCTATCAAGAGAATAAGAGCGTGTGGAGATAATTTCGAGCTCTTCGACCGTCCACCTACTTCTGCTACCGACTGAACATTAATAGCCGAAATGCTAGGCCTTTGGCGAGTGTGTGTGTGTGTGTGTGTGTGTGTGTGTGTGTGTGTGTGTGTGTGTGTGTGTTTGTACCTGCGGGTGGTGGTCGGGCACGCGCTTGGGCTCGTCGTCCCGCGCGGGCGGCGAGTCGCGCGCGCGCAGCGGCGACGCGGCCGGCGCTGCGCTCGCACTGCCCGCTGTGCTGGCGCTCGGCGCTGCCGTGCTCGTCTGCACACAAACAAACAGACATTACATTTAAAGTACGAGCTTTCGTTGATAATATTAACAGGTAGGTACAATCTAGGTCGTAAATATATACGAGTATATAAACTTTTGTACTATGTTACATTATAGCCACGTAAACAATGTCACACAAAAATTATCAATGTTAATGAATTGTACAAAAGGAAGTATCTACTTTTAAAATTGATAATACTGGGCATTTTGTATTTACTGTGTTTTTGTACAAAATGTATGGCCAGGGGCCCATTTAATAAAAGCTTTTAAAGCTTAAAAGCTTTTTAGTGGAAGTTTCCTTTCAATACATAGTTTTGGAAATTTAAAATAAACTATTATTTTATATGCAATAGGCCCCAGGAACCAAACGACATCTTAACCCTCAATAACACAAAAATAAAAAAGTCGTGAATTCAAACCATTTTTGATTTAGAATCAGCATAAACAAATTATATAAAAAAACGTGTGCGTCTCGGGTAGGTAATGCAATTTGACCGGTTATAAACCGTTTTTGTATGAAAATAACCGGTTATTTGCGTTCCCTACAGAAGTGATAACTAATCTAAATCTGTGGGTTAGAGTGAGAGACGAAGAGCCTACCTGCCGCTGCCGTATGCGTGAGAAAAAGGGAAGCCAGACAGACTGGCGCCGTAACGCGTTACGTAACGAAGCGGTTTGCCCTACCATAAGAAGTTATCACTTCAAAAAGTTCAAAATAGCGGCAACTTTTTTAAATCTGATTACGGGTTCGCATCAACGGGCCCTCAGATATCGATTTTCAAGACATTCGGACCAGTAACAAACAGGTTCAAAATAGCGGCCACTTTTTTAATTCTGATTACGGGTTCGCATTATTCGCAATTTTTTTTGTCCCGACGGATCCTCAGATATCGATTTTCAAGTCAATCGAAGCAGTAACAAAAAAGTTCATAATGGCGGCCACTTTTTTTAAATCTGATTACGGGTTCGCATTTGTAGTCCAAAGGAGCCCTCAAATATCGATTTTCAAGACAAACAAAACAGTAACAACTAACTTAAACTAATCACTTTAAAAAACGGTGATAGTCTTACGTTATATATCTCAGTTTCAATATACATACCCTAATAATAATAATAACAATGTAATACGTACCTACATACATAGACATACCCTATAATCTGTGAACAGTATTTATGCTTAGAACCGCAATACGGTGAGACGTCAGCAGGTAAGATCAAATACCGTTTACCATTTTCGTCCATAAATTACGATTGGCCTAGCGGCTGAGAGGTAGGTCTATGACGCCATGGTGCCGCGGTTCAAATCCCTTCCGATTCCAGTATCTGTCTGTATATTAAAAATTAGTACTACCGTTGCCTTATACGTGATAGAAAGGGAAGCCAGACAGGCTGTCTAGTAACGCGCGTTACGTAACGAAATGGTTTACCCTCCGTTAAGAAGTTATCACTTCAAAAAGAGAACATCAGGTGGCCTGTGTGCTCGTTTGCCTTTTCTATGCCAAAAAAAACAAACATTATTTTATGATGGAAATTTCCATCGCCATGCAAAGGGTTAAAATAGCCTTTGGTTTACACTAAGTTTACAAGTTAGTCAAAGCTTTAAAAACGTTAATTTCAGTTAGCAATTAACGTTTTTAAATCACCTCTGTGTATATACAGCCTTAAAAAAATAGAAAAGGAACAATATTATTGGCGTACTCTGGCCACCCATTACTTGGTACGACGAGTTACCTGGTGTTTCGGCACCCTCGGCTTGGGCTCGAGCGGCGCGGGCGGCGGCGCGGGCGGCGCGGGCGGCGCGAAGGCGGCCGTGAGCTTGGCCGCGAACGTGTTGCGCGTGCCAAGGATGGCGCCCATGTACGACAAAGACTTGGCCGCCGCCGTCGAAGGCGTCGATACCCGCTTCTCGATCACCGCCGCTAAATGGTCATTAAAATTATATCCAATTTGTTCGCGTATCGCTTACATATTCTATTTCTATCTGTGGAAATGTATAATTGGCCATATTAAGTTTAAAATGTAATTTACTCTCAGCATCACCATCAACTGACCACGAGTGAGCTTTATTGTAAGGTAACAAATATCACAAATGGTCAGTTTTCCTACACATTACACGCTCAGTGGGGACGCTCTTTATTGGAACGAAACAAATACAAAGAATCGTGGATCTACACGATTAGTGTTCTGCGAAAATTATTGACAGAATCAAAGAAAATATATAGAATTGATTGTGGCGGAAAGTCGGGTCGGTCGTATACAATAAAACTGAAAGACGTCCCTTATTGTCTTACTCAAACTGCGACAAGACCAAAAAAGTTACGACTTTCAATTTCCCTGCACGGTGATTTATTTTTCAGTTTTCTACTAGTTAGCTTAGGCTAGAGTTTGTCTAGGCTAGACACTGAATTATTAGATTATCTTCTGAGACGATTTAATTGGCCACTCAGCAAGGAGAGATGTACGCGTGTAAGGTCGGATTTTTATTCCCACAGAAAAAATGTTAACAAAGATGTTGCCGTTAACGGAAAACATTTGCAGTATTCAAAATATTTATAATTCCCACATTTATAAGAAATCGACTTTCTATAAAAAAACTATATATTGAAATCAAGATTGAAGAATTTAATTTGTTGATGGCAAACTTCATTTTGATATAAATTCTTTGTTGTTTTAATTTAAAACCAGATAACTGTTTTTGTATACATAATTTATTTATTGCACTGGTATCATTAACTCGATACACCTGTGTCAACAAGTTTAGGGCCGCTTGATTGATGTGAGACGTCACTTCACTCGCTTCGCTTCACAATTTGAGCTCCCGTCGTAATCGCTTTCCAGTGACTCATTTGTGCGATTTTAATTTCAATTATTTCTTAAATTTATTTTTTATCACGACACGAGCGAGATGATTACTTAATATTATATTTTTTGCTGGCCCAAACTTTGAGATTCCCTGAAATGTCACTTTGACAGTGACGTAACTTTGTTTTCATCACACTTGCTCTTAAATAGTGGTCTAATATGCTAGAAAAATCGACCGTAAATCGAAAATAATACCCGCGGGCCTTTTTTTATCATTACGCCCTATTAATATAATACGTGGAATCAAACTATCATAATACGCCAGGAAGTTTCAAGTTTCATTCGAGATGAAATGTCGGTTGCATACAATTTTCTAAAAATCTCTCATATAAACTATTGATCTCGACTGTCACTAGAATCGGACTCCTGAACACGCTTTACATTATCTGTGGTAAGTCATAGACAATGATGTAGTCTGCCGCTAATTTATAAATACTGATTATAAACTGTGTGATTCCAAAATAATAATTAAAAGGATGTCTTTGTGCACATATTCAAATTTATATCTCAATAAAAAACATGTCGTCATCAGAAGAAATGGATAATGCGACTCCGCCGGACATCGCCAACGCGGCTAAAATTATTAGTGACAATCGTAAGTTAAAAATAGGATCTTTTGTCTGATTTTATTTAATTTTCACGCAATTGTGATGAAAAACATTGTATTTTACACGGGTGGTAAAGAAAATACAAAGCTCGAGTCATTAAAGCCCTTCAGCTTCGGGCTTCTAATAGACTCTCGTTTGTAATTCTGTCTTTACACAATGTACTATTACATTTTTCACTTCTCATGCTCGTAAAGTCCTTCTTTATGCTGGGTATAGGCAGCATAAAATCGCATTTTATGCACTAGTGTATAAAGTGTGGTCGTCATCTAGACTAAGACAATTTTAAGCCCTACAGCCAGACAGACGAGGTGACTGCATTAAACAAACTTGTTATTTGAATACATTTACTTTAATTTATTTGCCTTCTATGTTGCATCGAACAAAAAAGAAATTTAAAAGTATTAAAAACAAGCATTATTAATAAAAATATTACAAAATCAACGTATGACTTGGCAGTATTGCGTTCGACCTAAGTTAAAAACCTCAGGCAGAAAATTAAAAAAAAAAACGAAATACACTGGCGGGAAAGAGGTTTTTGTGTATAGTTTTGGGCCACAGTTTTGGACTATTCATTAAATAGTCGTTTTCTTTGCAAAACTTGTGTTGTGGTTTTATGGAATTTAGTGTGAAGGGGAAATAATGTTCACACCTAACACACTAATAGAAAAAAATGCTAAAGAACTTATTAAACATACATTGCCGCCTAAATCAAAGAAAAGTTACTTTAAACGTATGAAAATTTCAAAGTCTGGAAAGCGGAAAACAAGTCAATACATTCTCATTTAGTTAGTTTTTTTACATTATCACAGTTTTATTTCCTGGTAATCGAAGTGAAAAGCAGAGTGTATAACTCGAGCATAAAACCCATTTTACCCGAGACGTGACTATCCACCCTCGCCGTACCGGCTCGGGTGGCTATATGCACGTCTCGGGTAAAATGGCTCGTTTTATGCACTTGTTGTACAATCTACTATTTTCAGTGGGAATAAAAATCCGACCTTAGTAATGCAATAATGTGGTGTAGGTACCGTGTGCGTGCGCGCGCGGCGGCTGCGGGCGCGGCGCGGCGGCGTGCGGCTTGCTGGGCGCGCGCGCCGTCGGCGTGGCGCGGCTCGCCGGCGCCGCGCTCGCCTGCTGCTGGGGACAATACACACGTTACACTAACATATCGCCCACCAATACCACATCTATCTCTTCAATGTATAAACATCTCATACACATCATATATATAAGCACTGACTGGCTAATCGATCAACGCATCGCTGAACCTAGGGAATTAAAATTAAACCCCCTAAGGGGTTAAAATACGGGAAGTAACGGGAAACTAGTTCTACACGTCCGAAGTCGCTGGCGTCCTCTAATTTTTAATAAATCGAATGTTAATATCCCTTCCTTGTAAGTATTACTTACTCGCCTGTTTATTAGTAACAGACGATCGAAGATTGAATATCTTTGAATGTAGATCCAAACGGCTGGATACACCAGCCAACGAGTTTTTTTAATCTGTGGACTGGAGATGAGACGCCAACACTCGCACTTGTACTATTTGTGTGGTGACGTTTTGGTCACTTCTTATTCTTATACCTGAAGTACAGCACTAGTCATGTGATTGCCTTGAAAGATGCTAACTGAATCGTATTAATGTTTTTGAACACCAACATTAATATGTTCACACAATTAAAACCCCGCCGGCGCACATACAGCGAAACGTAGCGCAGTTTTTGTACTGCCGAAGCATCATCTTTGAAACTGTTGAAATAAGATCGAAATGAATTAACTCTCATGCTCAGGAGACGCTGGAGAAGATTATTTGTGGTGTTAATTAATTCAGTAAACGCCGGCCCAAGCATTCACTACTGGACATAATCATCATTTAAAATTTCATTGACAAAATCTACTCTATATTGTTGTTTTGGCTTTAAGGTTATTAATTGATAGCGGTGAAGATGTTCCCTCGGCTAGGGTACAAACCGACTTAAATTTGTTACCCACCTTTGATCCAAAGTCAATCTGACATGGTACAACGATAAGGTTGAGTTTCCTATAAGTTACAAACGACTCTGCATCTCTAATGACATTGACAACTTCAAGCATATCCTTTTTGAAACGGGTCCTAAATGAGAGGTCGCGACTGTACCTTGGGCTGCGGCTGCTTGGGCGGCTTGGGCACGGCGGGCGGCGGCTGCGGCGCGGGCAGCTTGGCGCGCGGCAGCAGCGACGCGATGTCGGCCTCGGGGTCGCGGATCATCGCCGCGATCAGCTGCGCCGCCTGCTTCGTGGCCTCCGCGCCGCCCCTGACACACACGCATTATAGTACTGCACCCAGAGCCGAGGGTGAACGACGATTCCTACAGTGACTGTTTGTTTGTCCGTCTGTTTGTTCATAATTCAATTATATCTTAACGTTGATTTTGTTTCATCAGCTTCTTAAAACGGAGTGTAACAAATGGCAAATATTTATGTATGTATGTATGTATGTATGTAAATAATTTATTGTACAAACGGGAAAATAACAAACAACGAAATAGACAGACACATAAAAGGTACGTACAAAGGCGAACTTATCCCTTTAAAGGAATTTCTTCCAGTTAAACTTTGAGCGATTGGGAAATGTTCATTGCATTAATTTCACAAAAAATGGTTTCGCAAGGGCTATCACAGCCGAGCTCTGCTATTTTTGGTAGTACTTGAAGGGTCGTTTATCAACTTTGCCCAAGGCATTTTAGTCTAAACGTGAACGACAGCCATTTATGAGATTCAAATGTTATAACTAATTAATTATAAGCTGCAAAAAAGCGAATCTCATGATGATAGCATGCGACTACCGCTCCCTATGAACACCATCAACACCAACGATCTGTTCAGTATTTAGACAGAACCTTGCGTCGACGTTCAGTAATCAAAAAGTAATTAAGTGTTTCAAATAACCAAATACGGTTTGTCGCAGGGACCCAGATATAGTAGAGATGGTACTGATGGCACTCACTTGATGGTGATGATGCGCTCGCCCTGGCCCTTGCCCTGCTTGTCGACCTCGATGTGCGCGCCGGTAGCGGCGCGGATGGCGTTGATGTTGCTGCCCGCGCGGCCGATCACGCGCGAGATCGCGTGCGCCGCTACGGACACTTTCTTGCACCTGCCCATAATAGTGGCGTTATTACTTATTTTTGAGATGCAACTCCTGCCTAGGTTGTAAATAGGAGTTAAAGATTCGTGTCTGCTTTTTTTTATCGGCATTAATCCAGATTTAAGTTAAGGCACAGAGAGCGCGATACCGACATACGTGATGCGCGCGCGTGACGAGTGTTGCTTTTTAAATTTTAGCTTTTTTTTAAATTTATGAATAAACATCCATCCAAAATAGTATTACAATTAAGACTACGCTTAGACCTTTTTAAAACATACATAGTTTCCAATATTTAAGTAATGATATAGATAAACAAATGCAGTTGACCACTAATTTTATGATTTTATATCTAAACTTTTAATGAACAATGAACATGTTACTGTGTTGAAACTGTTAATGTTAATGAGCTATATTAAAACTAAGTAAGTAAATACAGTTATATTAAGAGGATTGTGAAGCTAAAAATTTCCATACAAAATGCGAAAACGTTTTTCTCCCCTTAAACCTAGCCCGATTTTTTAGATTTTTGTTAATGTTGTAGATATCATGAAAAACTATGTCTGTACATTTTCCTTTACACGAAAATATTTCTTAGAATGAAACAAATTGAAAAAACAAAAAATAGAAACGTACAGACCTAGTTCTTTATAATAACTACAACATATTCAAAAATCGTGCAAATCGGACTTGATTTAGGGGGTGAGAAACGTTATCGCCCGGAGCTAAATTTGTATGGATTTTTTTTGACAGCTACGCGATTTTAGCGGCACTTCACAATCCTCTTAATAGTTATATTTTATTTTTAACTGATATTAAAGCGGGAGGAGTCTTTATTTTAGACACAGTTTAGCGTGCGAAGGTTCGTCGCTTGCTGTCTATCTCAAGTTGTACACACCTCTGGCGTTGGTTTTCCGTGTACAGTAATGAACAGCTGATAAGTCCGAAAGATAGTTTACCCAGGTTCGACGGTGGAGAGCGCCTGTACGTTGGACTTGCGCACGACCTCCTTCCAGCCCTCCTCGCGGCGTCCGCCCACGCAGCCGCCCTTCGGCGACGTGCTCTTGCCCTCCAGCTCCCATCTAAAACGGAACAGGTACACAAGTCCTCATAAGGGGCGATTACGGTCGCAATGATAATCATCCGTCACTTTTCTAAAGTAAGTTCATTCAACTGTTAGTATTATTTAATAAACACTTTCACAACCTTAAAATGCTTATATTTTGGCTTAAATAACAATTTTCTCGTATAAATATGACTAAAATAACACTCCTTCATGTAAAATTACAAAAAAATACGTAAAAAAATGTGGTCTCTAGTTGCTTTATTTACGAGAAAACAACCGTTTGAGCCAAAAAACACGCATCTTAAGATAATTATACTAAACAAGTAACATTGAATATAGTTTAAGTGCAAGAGTGATGGATGCGTATAATAGGCCCGCAGAGCGTGTCTACTAGCCGGCACAGGCGTCACATCAGGGGCTTCAATAATCTGGTTGTCATTACGGTTATCTTCATGCCTTACGCACATAGTGAGCTTGTGACATAGAGGTACAGTGTGACCGATCCCATTGGCTCCAGTTTGGCGTCGAACAAGAGTTCAGATTCTAGTGTGCCGAAGGCTCCCGAGTTGAATAAAATTTCATACAATCCAATGTCATGCTTATTTAGGCGAGTGAACAAACGTAATACAATTTGACCAGGATGAAAACATGAAAAAAGCAACAGGGTCTTAAACTGTATGTTACTGTTCTTTTTAAAAGCATTTATTTAGCTTGCGCTGTTCGTATCTTTGTAAATTGTCCGTCAAAATTTGCAAGTCCATTTGGAACCAGTCCCCGTTAATGGAATGGGTTGTAATTTGGACCACATATGTAAACCCCCGATGACAATTAATATTTTAGGTGATCTGATGATGGAGTCGGTAGGTTGCGACAGTATCTCCGCTATACTTAACGTAGACCCACCGTGTTGGGACTCATTAGATTGGTCTTGATAAGCAGATGACTTTGCAAAAAAAAGTATCTATAGTTGGCGAGTAAAGATTGTTAAAAAAATATATTAGAGAAACTTATTCTTACGTTAACACACTGCTTAAGACCCTGAATTATGATAATGACTTATTCTAGTATGTATGCGAGGATAAACGGGTTGTGTCACTTTTACTCCTTCAGTTGTTTTTTAACAATTACATTGTTACTATAATCAATTAATCAGGGTAAAGATGGCACTCAATAACGGCCTTAGCCATAAAATGGGACAATAATGCTATGCCTCCTACGACTATGATAAAAAAAACTTATCACTAGCCATAGGAGGAATGAAAATGCAGCCTTACATGCTTTATTAACATTAATGATACAATTGGTGCTCTAAAAACGGATTGTCTATCTTTAGTAAATTCAAATGCATTCCCAACACCGCTTCTCTAGCAAAAAAAATACTAGGCATGCAGGAACCAACCGGTATAACAGAGCATATGGATGCAGCATGCTACTGAGCCGTATATAGATTAAGTTTCGAACTGAGTGAGAACAAAGATCCGTTTGACACTGATGCTGATGAATGAGACGATAGGGCGGGCGCTTTGCTGCAAACATTCGTGAATACGCTACACTAGTGTCTTCGTAATTAAATTTAGTATTTTCATGTGCAGTGGCCGTAATGGCAGTTTCTAAACCTAAACTTGGAAAAAAAAACTGTTCATTGCAGTATGCTTCTACCTTCTGCCGTGCTCTGACCAAAACTTTTGCATAAAGCGTAAGAGAAATTATTTGTCGACCTTTTTTTAATTGTAAGTCTAAATCTTTTTTGGTTTTAAAGATACTAAACATGACTAAATTCGCTTAAACCCATAAGTTTAGCGGTGCCGTTTGGCATATGTCGTGGTTAGAATTTGTGCTTTATTTTTCTATACATTACAAGTCAAAATAAATTTCAATAATCAAACAGTTTAGCTTATAATGGGTTAACTCAAAACTTTGATTTGTTGCTTAGTTGAGTTTTAGAGCACGGCACCCTTGTAGCTTGTGCCATAATTCCAGTCAGTTTTGGTGTAGAAAGTGTCCATTTCCACCACTATGACATCAAAGATCATGGGGAACATCATGAGAATTTAACCCGATCCGTTTACGTATTTATTCTACGATTCACCGTGTTAGTTCCGCGAATGTTCGCACATCCGAGCGCCCGCGCAATAGGCATCAGACTTACTGGTGTGAGTGCGTCTTTTTGTTTTTGTCAGTCGTGTCATTGTCCTCTTTCTCGGCTGCGAGCCGTGAGGATTCGAACACCTGACTCTTTCTAGAGTTACTCCCGTATTTGTTTACGTTCTGTACTGTTATGCTCTTAGGAATATCCTCTTCGGGTTTTCTGGAAGAACAACATTTATTCTGTAGCCTACCATTGATACATACAACACCATAACCTTGACATTTAGGAAGGGGCCTACGGAGTACAAGCTAAATTATTAAGCCATTTTATTTCAATATAACTTTACTCTCAACCACTAGAAGCATGCGGCTAACTGGCAACAAACTCCAAACCAACCCAGTTACTTTATTACTATTTATTAATCAGCATTGACCAAGATTCCGGCCAGTATCAACTCATCTAATAACAGGCAGGTGTTTCTAATAAAGCAATTTTACCAATACAGATTACTTAAGTTAAGTCAGGCATTACTCGCACTGCCTAAATCAAATAGGTTTTAAATACAGCTTGGTGTCACGATAACAACTCAATTGTACTCATTTTTACTATAAATTATATCAAGACAAAGTTTACAATGTTTCTGGCTTTGGATTCATTTTTGAACGACACAGTTGACGGCTTTTTCATATGCCAAGAAGTTATGTGACGACGGAGAAAGAGCGAAGCGGCGAAAAGCACTGTGTTGATAGTTTGATGCTCGTACACAAAAACCCGCTGACGCGTTTCGTCAATTGTGGTGTTCTAAATATTATATCCACCCATATCGACTCCCGCCGTCAAGTGTCAAATTACTGGCGAGTATTTTCACATTATTGTATAGAGTTTCAGTACAACATTCCCCCTCTATTTTAGCTCGAGAGTATATTCCAAACAAACAATCGTTAAGTTTAAGTTACGTAAAAGTTTATATGAGTGACACTGGAGGTTTGAGTATATTTTCTTCCATTAAATTGCCACGTCCCTCGCTAATTTAGAATATCGACTATACTTTGTCGGTGCAGGTAAATAATTAACTGTAAACAAAACACTCATTATGCTAACAGGCTTGGGAACAAATACGCAATAAATTAAACACAGATATTCCTTTTCTCAACACTGCTCGGAAATATGAACCCTATGGATCAGAAAACATCACTATTATGACAGGCCGTTTTTATACAAAAAAATATTCTTGGCCTATTTTATACTACTTGATTACGTAAATAATTATTAAAAAGAATGTTTTGTTTCGTCGCAGTAGTTGAAAAAAAAAAGCACTATCTCTGCCTCTGCAGAAAGTGCAATTTATGAACTCGTACACCAGATGTCTATATGACTCGTCCATAAATCGCGTACTTTCTACCCTCGGCAACAATGTACTATAGTATCTGTGGTCTGTGTTAATAGCATAACGACTAACGTGATTATGTTCGTTTACGTTTAGTTATTTACCTACTCCGACGAAGTAAGTTCTCGGCCGACGTAAAGCCCACTAACTCATGCTGTAACTAGTCGTGTAGGTGCTTACTTGTCCTTCTTCTCGGGCAGGCGGCGCTCGGGCGGCGGCGCGGGCTTGGCGGGGGTGGGCGGGGGCGAGCTGGGCGCGACGTTCTCTTTCTCTTGCTTCTTGTCGGGCTTCGGTGTACTCTCCTTTTCTGGCTTACTCTCTATCTGTTTGGGTTTGTTCTGTTGACAAAAAGGAAGGTCGTGTAAATACTAAACAGAACATCCTGCGTCTCGTTCCTCCCGCCGCGCTTTCCTTTATCGGATGTAGGCATACATTCTTACGATTGATGATTTATTGCAGCAGCACATATTGATTAAAACAGAGGAAAACGTTAACGAAAAGAGGAAAGCCAAGTAGAAGTTACTTAGTTCAAATAATGAAAGTATACAACGTCAAAAGAGGTAGAGATTAAAGAAAAGCCAAGTGACTTAGTTGAAATAAAGGAAAGTATAAAACAAAACGTCACATATATACAATATTAAAGAGCCAGCAGAGAGGAGAAGATTGCTGATTACGTCACGAATAAAAACACGGCTTAAGAGAGAAACAGAGAGAACGATTTTCAACAGCTTTAGACGTTTATCGGATAAATACTTCCTTGTGAAATTGTTCAACTTTCCATCAGTACCCTAGAGCACATTGCCTAAGAACTGGTTTGTATGAGCTGTGTGTGGTGTACGTACTTTGTCGGGCTGCTTTTGCGCGGGCGCGGGCGGCGGCGCGGGCTGCGGCGCGGGGGGCTTTTCGTCTTTCCTTTTCTTCTTGGTCTTGGCGCTCGGCGCGGGCGGCGCCTTCACGTCCGAGGAAGAACAGGAGCCCTACACGAACAGAGACATACGATTTAGCATTTACATAGTAAAACTGTAATCACGGCAGTAAAAAAAAGCCAAAAATGGTTTGGTCATTTAGCAAAGATGGATGAAAGAAAAGTTACGAGAGGTAGGGCGAGCGAGAGTGAGTGGATATGTCGGTAGGAGACGCCCTAGACGCACATACCTAGTCGGGCCATAAGTTCTGTTACTGAGATTTATTACAATTTAAAAAATAAATTAAAGGAGTTTTTTAAAAATCTGTATATTAATCAAAACATTGATTTGTGTAGAATAAAAATAAAAATAATGTATTCTAAACTATTGCAATTATTTCATGTACAAGCTTGAAGTATTCCCATTTCGGATGAGAAAATCATAGTTCAATTTACGCACGACGATTATACTGATAATGGTCACAATTTTTGTAAGAGTTCTTGTAGAGAGTTCAAATTTGTGTGAAATATTGATCAGACTTTTAGCTTTAAATTCTGATACAAATGTATTTCATGCAACTTTTAAGAGCCGCTTGTACACCGGTCAATCTTGATGTCTCATTAAATCGACTTTACGATTTCACATGAATTCGCAGCAATACGAAAACACACCAAATCTCTTGCTTCATAACTTGGAATTGAATCTTGTTACAAAATATAATTTTGGTCTCTAAACATACACAAAGATAGGAAGTTTTATAATATTAAACAAAAAAGTTCTTTGGTAAAAAAAAATTTACTTGTAAGCGTTGTCAAAAAGTGAAATTTAAAGAAAAGTCATGCGTAATTTCATCGTTGCCGGCTGCGAATGTTAAAAAATCGTCTCGGGAATTGCGGCGACTATTTAAAATGATTATTTGTTCTTCGAAATGTACATTAATTGAGCTTTTAATTCTTATATGTATCGAAATAAACAAAATAACATTAGTTCGTTTTATTTGACTCAACCTTAGTAACAGAAATTATGGCCGGACTAAGTACAGTGATCAGGTTCGCGATGAACAAAAGCACCCGAAAGAGACGTTTGCGCATAAAGATTTGATGAATGTAGAGGAAGCGAAGGTTATGTTTAGACCAGTGCACCTGGCGTTCCATAGCCCCTGCCGGTACGTATGTAAAAAAAAAAACCGGGCAAGAGCATGTCTGACCATGCTCAGTGTAGGTTTCCGAAGCCACAAAAACTAAACTTATTTGGTGCTGTGTTAGGTCATTTTAGTAGGTATAAAACACTTTAGTCACCTGTATCTCAGGAACCAATCAAGTCTACCTAGTCGTCATAGTATTCCTTTAAAATTCGTTATGTGCTTTAATTTAAGATATTTTTCAGATTTTTAGTATTTGTAGTTTTGGCCGTAGTGGGGGGACACTTGACTCGAACAAAGATTAGCTCTTTAAAGCTTAATATTTCATAAACAGATCCTTTAATCGAAAGTGTTTCCAAAATCCCGCAATATTTTTAAAAGACCTTTCCAACGACACCCCAAACCATGGGGTAGACGAGAAAAAAAAATACATCCCTCGTCACGTGTAGGGGAGGTACACAAAAAAAAAACAACGTTTTATTTTACAACTTTGTTGGCGTGTCTAATATGTATATTCATGCCAAATTACAGCTTTCTAGTAAAGTCTCTGAGCTAGGCTGCGGACGGACGGACGGACGGACATGGCAAAACTATAAGGGTTCCTAGTTTGACTACGGAACCCTAAAAAACGATAGCTTGTATTAAGAGAACTTCTCAAGTCTTTATTGTCTAATGCAACACCCATTTTAGTATCTGAGTGGGAGCCACAGCCCCACAGGACGGGTACCGCCGCCGTGGTAGACCCAAGGCAAAGGTGGGGACGACGACTTAAGATTCATTTCTAAGCGACTGGGCAGAGATTGTTAAGGACAGTCATGGTTGAAAATCTATGGGAGAAACCTTGGTCCAGCAGTGAAACACTCTTACAGTGAAGTATACTATGAACAGCCCTATCGGGCTGTAAGAACATCAATGCATGCTATAAAAGTTTGCAACTATTTTGTTAATGCTGAAGACTAAGAATGTCACTCTTTTAGGCTGTACAGAAGTAGTAATGTAGTGTTATAAGCTTTTAATTGTGTAATAGTATCGTTGTACACACACAGTGCGTAGACTTAACTACATCATACACATCATACATCACGTCGCGAGATAATTAGTTCCAAATTGTAGCTTTTTTTTGCGACTGTGTTTTACAGTGGCTCAATGGTTATGGTGGCACTTCACTTCGACGTCGCGTATCCGCGTATTTTGAATACTTGACACATAACCGCAATGTGTAGACGGCATAGTTGTAAAGGTATTGGCAAATACCCATTGTCATTGTCGGTCTTTTGACACTCAAAAGAGCCAAACATGCAAGTACAAATACGCAATTTTGTAGTCTTCACAAGGTTTGTCATTCAGAAAAAATATGATATATTCATATTTTTTCTGAATGACAAAAACGTGTTTGACATTTTGCTAGTGGAATCTGTTGGTTATTTGCACCAGCGTAAAACATTTGTCATACTCCGATACACAAACGGAAGTGGCACCATTAAGTGCGTAACCGAACATACCTGTGAGTTCGCGTCGATGCCGGAGTCGCCCTCCTCCTTGGCCTGCGGCTCGTCGTCCGGTTCGCCGCCCTCGGAGCACTCGCCGAGCGCCTTCTCGGAGTACAGCGAGTTCTTGTCGTTCTCCGCCTGCAACTTGCGCCGTTCCTCCTGTTCACAACACACACTCTCTCGTGGTGAGCTGTGGCGGTCTCAGGTGGTTATGAGCCAGCGAACCGCGAGGATCTTTACGCTGCCGCCTTTCAACCACCTAATATTTGCCACAGTGCCTACATTTCGTTATGCGCGCGGATGCCGCTTTTCAACCTACGCCTTGTTGTATACCGTACTTGGTAACGAGTTGACATAACTATTATGAGTTATGTCAAATGCTAGGTACTTCGTTGAAAGATTTAGAAGTGAAACTCTATTTTTATGCTAGAAAGTTTCATTCACATTATATAATTAATGAATGAGAGAGAACTCTTAAAATAGATGCAATGTTTACTTAACGATGATTCGAGCCCAACGTTCATTAAAACGACTAAGAGGCGAAAGTAAATCACGTAAATATTCCAACCTATCCTAATGATGAAACTTATAGCTCGGTCACCATAAAGTGAGCACTTCCATGGTCTCCTGTCCGGCACCACATTTGGCCGTGACACTGAGTGTAGAGCTGCCATGTATACCCGCTACGGGTACAGTTGTAAAGGTACTCACCATGATGGTGACCTTCTTCTCGAGCTTCTTCTTCTTCTTGCGCTCGCGGCGGCGCGCGGCGGCGAGGCGGCGCGACTCCTCGCGGCAGCGCTCGGCGTCGAGCTCCTCGAGCAGGATGGTGGCGTTCTGGTTGGCGCGCGCGGCCTGCGTCTCCTTGGCGGCGCGGATCGTCCGCACGCACTCCTGGCACTTCTCTAGCAGCTCCTTGTCCGAGATGGTGCAGATGTACCTGGAATATATCATACTCAATTAGACACTATGGACTTCGTAGTAACTAATATAAATATAGCCTTAATATAAAGGGATTCAAATGTTAACTAAATGTAATGCCAGCTGTACACACTCCGAGACGGGCCGAGACCAAGTGTACTGCTGCATCTTAACTCATTATGTCCCGACCCGAAACTGTCAGCGAGAGGCTCGCAACGGGCCTGTGGGCCCTGCCAAGATGTATTACGATAACTAGCGTTTCTATTCGATTCGTTTTTGAACCAATCGCGTCACTGGTAGATGACGTGATACGAAAAGTCACGTGATCTACCAGTGACGCGATTGGTTTAAAAACGAATCGAATAGAAACGTTAGTTAGCGCAATGCATCTTGGCAGGGACCTCTGTTCCCACAGCCTGCATAAAGTTTCGCACTGAAAATGGCAACTCGCAACTCCGCCCCGCCTTCGTGATCTCTGATATACCACGGCATACTAGGTTGTTTTAACTCGTGATTCCAGTCCACAAAGATGCGTCCATTCGATTACTAGGGTCTATCCATGGTGTGATGAAATAGATTCAAAAAATATTAGAGGAAACTCCACCTTCATACTGTCACTTCCAATGAAGTTCCAACGCGCCGCTATGCCATAACTAGGGTATCCCTTCATTTTCCATAATTTCATTTGCCATAATGGTCACTGGTTATATATAATCTTCATTTGCCCTAATATCATATACCATATTTTTTTACTGAAATAATACTTAAGTGTCGTAATATTCGACCTCCCTAATACAAGTTACCATAATAACACTTTCCATAATAATTACTTTCTATAATGTTCATAATCCCTAATATTTTATGCCATAAAAATCATTTACCATAATAGAGAATGTCAGCTACTTTAGATCTTTGGCTTACCGTATTCTTCATTAAAACTAGAAAATAGCTGTAAAAAATGTATTGCGATACGTCAAATACTTTCTGAGATATTGAATTTTAAACTTCGCATGCGGCGCTCTAAACCCGGCGGCGAGCGCTCACGGGCGATGACGTCATCGCTTAACAGCGGTGCGCGCCCTTATATGATAGAGTAAGTTCACAGGGTTATATATTTAAAATTGTAAAATGAAAAATAAATCAAATCCCAAGAAGGGTACCAATACAAGAAACATGACAAATACATATATTTTTTTAGCATTTTTATACACATTGTATTTTTATAATGGTCTTTTATTTTAATGCTATTTTAAGCTTAAATTGTAGTCTAATTTCATATTTTACGACTAAATAGCAATCTCAAGTAAAATTGCTACAAGTATATGACAAAACTGATTTTATCAACACGATGTTTTAAGCGGTCACCCAGCTGTTGTCAATAAGACATTCAAATTGGAAAAGTAAACTCACCTCGTCATTTCCTGGTCTGAGGGGAACTGCGTGACAACTCCAACCATCCATTTGACTACTTTAGTGTGACCCTTTCGGAAGGCAGCCATTAGACATGACACCTGCAACACAATAAATGTTATATTTCATATAGTGATTGTTTGTTAAACCAAATAAAAATTATATGTAAACGTGTCATTCGCACAATGAATAAAATTTAAAAAAATTGTTCCTTAAGTTTGTTTTACATTCATAAACATAGTTTATTCTGATTCTGACGACATTTCTTATTCTGATACCGACGATGTGGTTTCAATCTCCCTGTTATACCCTCAATGCCTGAAATGAAGATTTTCTAGCCTATTCTACTCTGTTGTACTGACCTTTCTGTTGTCCTGCGAGTCGATGTCCGCGCCGGCCGCGTACAGCATCTCGACGACGGCGAGGTGTCCGCCGTTGGCAGCTAACCACAGCGGCGAGTTGCCCTTCTTGTTCTTAACTTCTACTGCCGCTCGCCTGAGAAACAATGTTACATTTTCACCAGAATGTTAGTAGGGATACGCAACATATCTTTAACCCTTTAACGGCTATTGACACCTGTCACAGTTTTCGAAAAAAGAACTACAACATTAATTCATAAGACTTATTTTAATTTTATAACGGTGGTCAAAATGTATGACCGATGACCGCTAAAGGGTTCAAGGTTTGCCGATGATTTTGTCAAATTAGTGGAGTGTTATGCTTTCGGGCTACGCAGAACTATACTGTGATCGAAGATGGTGCCTATGACAGTTCAATATAAACATTTATTTAACTTTACATAAATACTACAACAGTACTAACCTAGCGACGCTGTCCAGGAATTTAAATAATGAATCGCCTATATTTAAATACCTCGCTTGTAAGTATAGTAAGTGATTGAAATTACGAAATAACGCTGTCACAGG
This sequence comes from Acleris literana, assembly GCA_946894065.1. Taxonomy (NCBI): domain Eukaryota; kingdom Metazoa; phylum Arthropoda; class Insecta; order Lepidoptera; family Tortricidae; genus Acleris; species Acleris literana. Next base: position 19,908,127 of record OX335669.1, read on the forward strand.
CATCATCTTAGAATAAACAGAGTATAGTCTGTTTTAGCTTTCTTACGGCAAAATAAAGATGGTCAATAAGGATTCTGCCAGAGCCCACTCGTCAATTACAGTAGAACATGACGAATAATCATATCAATGACACCTATAATATTTGATCCCTATATCAAAAAAGCTAAAGGTTATATATAACAGATGCTTTATGAAGCCAAGTGATGTAGCAATTCGTCAACTTGGCAATATATATTTAAGCAGTATCTCAAATTCAATAACCGAAGCGGTTTAAATGATGTCATGTTCTCTGAGTAATGAGGTCGATATCGGTACAGCAGTTTTATCCGGGATACCGGGTATCGGCATAGGGACGGCAGTGTCGGGCGGTGCTGACCTCTGCAGCAGCAGCTCGACGAACTTGGTGTGGCCCTTGTCGGCGGCGATGGTGAGCGCGGTGTCGCGCGAGGAGGGCACGGGCGGCGCGTTGACGTCGGCGCCCTTGTCCAGCAGCACGCGGCCCACCTCCACGTAGCCGCCGCTCGCCGCCTCCATCAGCGGCGTCAGCCCGGTCTTCGCGCGGTGCTCCACGTTCGCCTTGCGGTCTAGGAGCAAGCTCACGACCTCGTGCCGACCTGGACAACATTACAGTTATATCCTACAAGCTGGGGCCTCCGCGACTCCGTCCGCGCAGAAATATATAAAGCAGCTTATGTTCATCAGGGCTAATGTAGGATTCTAATGGTGAAACAATTTTTCAAATCGGTCCAGTTGTTTCGGAGCCTATTTAATGCAAACAAAAGAACAACCAAATCTTTCCTCTTTACAATATAATGCCCTTACAAACGTGGAGTAACCGTGGAGTAGCTAAACCCTGCTTTGTCCTTATCTGTCATTGTGACATTTGAATTTGACAGATAAGACACCGCATGGTTTAGCTACTCCACGGTTACTCCACTTTTATAAGGGTGTTAGTGTACAGTCAAGGCCACCAATATGTATACACCACAAAGTCTCAAAAATATGTACACAGACCTTATTACTATGGCAATAAGGTCTATGTGTACATATTTTTGCAACTTTGTGCGGATATTTATTTTTGACCTTGACTGTACAAGAGTAGATGTACAAAAGCTAACAGTGTTTTTTTAAGTCAAGCTGTTATTAAGTGACTACTCTTTAATTGGGTTATCCCAAAAAAAATTACCCCAAGTTTTTTTTTTCTTCGATAAAATAGACTAATTCAAGACACTAATTTCACGGTTTTTGCATTTAAATCAATATATTAATTTATTTTAATTTTTAAAGAAAATGGCTTTATGACGTCACTACAAGTTGGTTTGTTTAAGACATGCTTTAAAACTATTGAATTCGTTTAAGAGTACGCGTTTCTGTCAGATCACGTAAAATGTCAATGTCAAGTCATGTAATTTCCCTCGGCCGTTTGTTGAGTTTGACAATTTCACCCACAGACTAGCCTACGGGCGGAGGTTCCAAAACGGACTTGTATTTTAATCATTCCATTTTTTTAAAGATCTTACATTGTTATGGTTATATACAGTTAAAAATTGTCTTAATTTTAACAAGCGTTAAAATAAAACAGAAATAAATAAGACAAAATTCGATATACATTATTTATATATTACTGCATTTCGGACTCATATTATATACAGTACTATGGTTGATCACAGGTTAGATACAACTTACCAATGAAGATCGTGACGTCACTACATTACAGGTCAAATAATGTCAAATGATAAATTTGAAATAACTATTTAAACTAATTTTGTAAAATAATCTGATAACAGGGAATGGTTCTACAACCCTTTTTAACCGACTTCAAAAAAGGAGGAGGTTATACGTTCCACTGTATGTTTTTTTTTTTTATGTATGTTCACCGATTACTCCGTCAATTGTCGACCGATTTCAATTTTTTTTTTTTTGGTTTGATAGGGTATACTTTCAAGGTGGTCCCCTTGTCACTAAATCTGAATCTGATGAGAGGATCCGTGAGGAATTGAGGGAACTCCTCAAATATAGTAGGCAAACATATAGCGATTTTAGTATTTTTAGTAACAAGTCCAGCATTTGCATTCAGAAAGTATCATTTCGTGAAGTGGATGTGATGTGATGATGAAGACCACAGATGGCCACCGGAACTCCTTAACGGTACCGATTTCAAGGGTGGCGATAAGATAGTTGAGCGACTACAACGAAGAATATTTACTTGTTAACCGACTTCAAAAAATGAGGTTATTGAAATATGACTATGACTTTCCCGCGGCGTTGCTTGCGGCGCGCTTGAAATAACTTAAAGTTTCATATCAACTAAGAAGTGGGACTACGTAACAGCGTATTATGATCACTAAAAAGTATAAAACAAAATAAATGTTTTAAAAAACTAAAAATGTCGGCTTTTTGTTGAAAATGTTGTGGTCGCCGACTTCAGTTGGACTAACCTATTAGGTGCCTACAATTTTAAAGAAGTTATTTTTTGCGTTTTTGAAGGCGGTTTTTTGTTTTTTAATTCTCGAAATGGTTTTTGAATCCTTATACATTACAAAATTATGGGATAACCCAATTATTTAATGACAAAAATACAATTAAAATGCATTAAATTGCAAATTCAAATAATTCATTAAAATAATGTCAAAAATAATTAAATCGGTTTGTTAGATTATTTAACCCAAATATTTTCTTCGCTGACGCAAAATATCTATTCGCATTTTTTTTCAGTCGCATATTTCCCGGTTCCGGTTTTCACCCAGTCGCAAATTTTTGCACCTAGAGGTAGGTAGAGGTTATGTTAGATTTACAACAGGCCCCCGAAGGGCCATAACACCCAAAAATAGGAACTCCGCAAAAAAAGATTTCTGAAATGGGAAATAATGCGACGAGAAAAAACACAACTGAAAATTTTATTAGGAAAAAAATGCGAATGGAAATTATGGTGATAAGAAATAACGATTTTAGAAAATTGATATAACAAACCATTAAATCATAATCATTGAACATGACATCTGGCATCAGACGGCGCTCAAAATCGATCTATGATCTAAACGGCCCCGCCGTGCTGTTTTGTCTACAAATTAAACCATAGTCCATACAATTTTCCTTGCGAGGTTCCCTAAAAAGTCCCATCAAGTTCATACCCTGGAAGCAGGCGAGCGTGAGCGCGGTGTTCCGGTTGGTCTCGATCTGCGCGTTGATGTCGGAGCCGCAGTCCAGCAGCAGCCGCACGGCCGCCGTGTGCCCGTTCATCGCGGCTAGCATCAGCGGCGATATGCCGAGCTTGGAGCCCGTGCGCGAGTTGATCTCCGCCTGCAAGGTACACCTGGTCATGAGTGACGATGCGACGAAGGTTTCGAAAACTTGATAATGAAAAGTTTGGCGTGGTGACAGGTGGAATTACAATATTCTTGAGTGTTAAGTGGGAACCACCATAAGCACCAACTTTTTCTCAATAAGACAAAATGTAAATGTGTAAATAAGACAAATAACAACGCTACCACGACAGCCGCTAGTGTCCCTAGACTCCTTTCGATGGTTGTAGGGTGGTTGCACGTCGGTTAAAAACAAGTATATTTTATCGTTATGCACCCAGAGTACAGTAATTTGGGACTAGGGTAATTTATGTACGATTGAACATAGCTCCCATCCCACAGCCGCTCGCATCAGTGTTGACAGACTCATCAGACGCGGCGACATATGTTCCCCATCCCAGTATCTCACAGCCACTTACATCTGGGTCGACTCGCCAGAGTGTTAGAATTCTCGAAGTAAATGAAGACATAAACAAATAAAGGTTGTGTTAGTGACCTGATGATGTAGCAACAGGCGGATGATGTTGACATATCCGCCCGAGGCGGCGAGCGACAGCGGCGTGTAGTCGGACACGTTGCGGTGCTCCTTGTTGGCGCCACGACTCAGGATCAGCTCCACCACCTTACCATCATAAACAGACGTCTGTTTAAATGCACATTTGTAAAAAAACAGCTGCAATAACTTAACTATTACCCTAAATTTGACCGTGTTCGTCAACATCTGCACGAGTATCCAACAGTGACGCTATGTTGAAAAGGAATGAATACAAAAGTTATTTTTTTTCGTTATTTAGTGTCACTGTTGGATTTAACGTGCGCCGTGTGTTCATTTTTTTGGATTTCTTTTCGTGCTGATTCAGAATTAAAAAGGTTTTGAATTCTTTTTTGTGATTTTATTGAATGGTTTCAATAAAATCACAAAAGTACTTTACAAGGGATCGTCCTTTAATGATTGTGTTGGTCTCTGCGTCAGCACCTATGGATAAGTTAATTGAAAAAGCAAGACCATATCCCACAGTAGTAAACAGTAATGTTTGTTTACTTCGTAGCGGCCGCCCGAGCAGGCCAGCGAGAGCGGCGTGTCCTTAGTGCGCTCGGACTGCGCCTCGATGTCCGCGCCGTGGTTCAGAAGGATCTCCACGATCTTCTCGTGGCCGGCCGTCGCAGCCAGGATGAGGGGAGTGAAGCCCTGGGGGACAAATAAGGTTAGTGATAACACGTGACATTAATCAAATGATACAAAAATCGATAGGTCATATGATATATTTGGTTATAGACGTTCAAAAGCAGCTGAGTCTTCCCCACCGACCAGTGCAGGCAGTGGGGAAGTCACTGAGTAGCTATCAGTCGTAAGATTAGACATGGTAAAGTGTATGGTACCTTCTTATCCCGGTGTTCGATGTCGGCGCCGCGGCTGAGCAGCAGCTCCGCCAGGTCCTCGTGGCCGCCAGCGCAGGCCAGCGTGAGCGCCGTGTCGTGGTTGGAGTCCGTCTCCCCGTCCACGTCCATGGCCGAGTACGCAGCCGGCGCCGGCGCCGGAGGCGTCGCCGTGCCGAACGTCTCGCCGCGCGCCCGCGACCCGCCCGCGAAACGGCCCTGGAATAACACGTTGTATTTAAAACACGAATATAATAGTTAAAATTAACAGCTACAAGTCACCATTTTAAGTCCAGAACGTTCTGATATCTTTCCGGCTCTTTGAGACTTCTTTATCAAATGATAGGTGCGTGCGGCAATTAACTCTCGTAGCGCCATGTTCCGTGCCGTTATACAAATCGCAGCTTCATATTTACAGCTCATGAACATAGCGCTGCATACCCTCTCCACTATTGGAGATCGGCAGTCGGCTCCACAAACAGCTGTCAAACTCTCACCAATAGGAACAGCTCTTCAATCGTGGAAACACCTGACAAGATCTTTATCTTCCCGAGCGATCACATCTTCGGTCTGTCAACGGCTTTTTCCCTCTCATCTTTGCCGATGTCGATTATTTTAAGCAGTTAGAATCGCTTGATTCTGAGAATGTCATGTAGATGAATATGTAATAAATGCGATGTATGATTATTACCTTTTTCTTGATCGCGGCGGGGGCGGTGGTGTGCGCGTGCTCGCGCTTGTGCGGCTGCGCGGGCTGCGCCGGCACGGGCGCTGCGGGCCCGAGCGGCGGCGCGAACGTCGCCGACCTACGAAAAATAAATGTAGTTTTAATGTCATAAAACAATCAGGTCGATATAGTACATTACTACAGAGGCCGGTACAAAAGGGGTTGCCGGCCGAAGACATATAGACGGCCGAGCAAAGCGAGGCCGGATAGGTCTGAGGCGGGCAACCCTATATTTCCCGCCGAGGTATGTATAGTGTTTTTCTCAAATAATAATTCATTAAAAAAATTACATAGTCAAATTACTAGGAGTGCATAAACATTAAAAGTAACCTACAGTGCTCAGTCATCCGCGCTGTGTCGGGTGCACCCGCCCGCCGCCGGTGCCCCGCAGCGCACCGATCTAAGTTGCGCTACGCACCCCTAATTACCTTTGTTCTCCTGGTAATTTAAAAAAACATGCTAACGCTTTGGTTGGTTGCACGGCTTAGTATATTAAAAAAAAACAGCTATCTAGCCTGTTCATAAACACAGCCGCCATGTTTACACTAAAATAAAAATAAAACATTGTTTTTTTAAAATACGCATAGTGACAGAATATCATGATGCCTGTGCCACAAATTTATGTTGAATGGAAAATAAAAAAGAGGACTTTGCCGGCCTAGGCCTGCACGATTTGTTTTGAATGGATGAAATTCCATTAACGACCTCTTGTCCTAGCCGCACCTGAAACGTCATACTTGGCGGCCTATTATAAGGAACATAACATCAATATTTCATGGCATGTTTGAGAAAAGATTATTATGTCAATTTAAGTTTAAATTTTTAACGATATCTTCATTTGACGTAAATTGTGTCATGAAAGAGCACCTAAATACTTCGGATTTAGGACGAGATGTTTGATCAGTAGTTAACTCAACTAATTGAATTTAGAATTAAAAAAACGAATCGATAAAATGTGACAGATTTGGTGCAGATTTAACAACTGGTTACGATTTTTAACTATTTGTATGTTTTAACTATTGATCAAATAACGGGTCCTTAGGGCTCTTTGGTCAGTAGTTAACTCAACTAATAGTTAAAATTCGAAAAAGGAATCGAAAATTTGACACATTTCCTTGAGATTTAACCATTAGTTACGATTTTTAACGAATAGTTAACTTAACTACTGATCAAACAATAGGCCCTTAGAGTGCATTTGTTCTGATACGCTGTTTTGAGTCTAATTTTTAAGACCACTTGCACTATACGGGTGAAGAAATGCAGCTCTCTGTTCGGCTCGTGCTCCATTAGGGTACCTCGCACCTTGTACTGTATAGGCGGGTACTTACTAGCGAGCTGAAACTGTAAGTCACAGTAAAGAGCTTCTAGTGGAGAACAGGCTAGCGAGCCGCGTACACGTCACGATTGTTATGTGCAACAGTAACTGCCGTCAGTTACTTCTGTTCTATTCGTTTTTAACCCAATCGCGTCACTGGGAGATGACGTGATACGAAAAGTCACGTGGTCTACCAGTGATGCGATTGGTTTAAAAACGAATCGAATAGAAACGTTAGTTAGCGTAGTGCATCTTGGCAGAGCCCTCAGTTACAACTCGCTAGCGAGTACCCGTCGTATGCGTATGAAGACATGGCTGTGTGCTCACCGGTACTCGTCGGCCGGGGGGTGCGCGGGCGGCAGCGGGTGCGCGGGCGCGGGGGGCAGCGCGAACTGCGGCTCGCCGCCCGGCTCGTGCTCCAGCGTGGGGTCCAGGGGCGCGATGCCTCGCACCCTGTACTGGCAACCGTTGCTAACCTGTGTACAAACAACAATATTATTAAAACTCTCATAATATAATACTAAAAGGGCTCGACAATTTGAGTATCTAGTGAGATTGAGCTTGGACATCTCTCGTCAGCTAAAACTAGTCAAAAACCGATTTACAAGAGCCGCCACAAATTAAAGTTTATTTACACGTTTAAAAAGGGCGACACTCTTGTACAATCAGATGTGACATACGTTTCGTTCATGGTAGGTTTAGCTTATGGGTAGGATAATAGCTCATTTAACACTTCGTATGTAGGACGGGTCGCACACCTGTACCCGTCGTCTGCTTCAAATTTAAATTTAACTGTTTTGTCTATTGTTTATTGGTTCATTGCGATAAAATCATTTTAGACTCTATGTAACTTATTTTTAGTTCAAAATCGAATAAAATGTTCATCATGTGGCCTTGCACTGATCTGTAAGCAGACAAAGGGGGTGCACTGATCAGTGCACAGACATACGTGGCCTTAAAAGCGTTTTCACAGCTGACGTCTAATGGGGTACGGTGAGCGGTTTCCTTCGGGTGGCTATAGAAAAAATTGGGTATGTAGAGTTGTGGTTGTGGTTGTGGTACTCACGGCCTGGTCCCCGTGGTGGTGGTGGTGCGCGCGCCATGGCTCGCCGAGCGCGTCGCCCGCGGGCCGCAGCGCGCGCGCGCGCCCTCCTTCTGAACACGCTTCCGCCTCCGCGCACGCCTCCGCCTCCGCCTCCGCCTCCGCGCACTTCGTCGAGAAGATCTCGTGAGACTTCTGTTGCATAACCTGCGTACGTCCACGCATCACTCAGAGAATATTCTCACACATCGGCTTACTACTGGGGTGGGCTTTTGTACGAACATAAAGCGGTCACTAAATAAAACTTGGTTACTGAAACCGTTCAAGGCTAAATATGAGAAGAAATGTACAATTAAATATTCATACGAGTCTTACAGTCGGTGCTCGTGATTATTAGATAGAAAAGAGGGTTTAACCTTGAATCACCAAAACCCATTTAATAGAATGTTTTACTTTGCCGATTTTCATTTCATCGACAAGCATTTTACACGCGCATGAGTTATAATTTTTTTGTGGTCAGAGGTCTAACCTAACCTAACCTACATAACCCACGCTTAAGATAACCTAAAAACAATAAGGTTTCTGCAGAAACGATTGAATTGAATTGAATTGCAGAAATTAGGTTTCGATAAAATGATACATTCGATCAAATGAGTGTCGATGTTTCAAGGGGATCCCAGAAAAGATACTAGTGTCATTTAAGCAACTAGGACGAACATGCATTTATAAAATAGACAACAAACTAAAAATAAGGCTAAGTAAAAGGAAATTAATTCATCAAATGCCGTATAACAGACTGTACAGCTACAATTTCTATCACTTTGAATTGTTAATTTATTTACTTAATCCTTTCAATGACTTAGATAAGACCACTGAATATGAAGAATAATAATTAAAAAAAAAAAACAATCCATGGCCCCACTCATTTGTTTTTATCTTTCGGTGTTTCCATCCAGTGTTTAGGCCTGGTAGTCGGCCAGGGTGTTCCCCGGTCCCTACTATATCGGTAAATAGCGACCTGCAGCACGAGCGAGCGCAGCTCGTTGGGCGGCAGCGCGACGAGCGAGGGCACCTCGCGCTGCAGGTAGGCCAGCACCGCGCCCAGCTCGCGCGCCTCGGCCGCGCCGCACGCGCCCGCCTCCTCCCCGCCCTGCACACGACACCGACAACTACTGTATAATATGACCACAGCGAGGAAACGATCGCCTGTTTTGAGAGTTTGCACAACATGGACATACCCTTGTCATTTAATGGTAGTCGCCCCATGTGTAATTTAATAATTAAGCAAATTATTTTATTTAGGCTGCCTTTCTGCTACGAGCTTTACGTCGCCGTGAAAACGAACACAAATGAATTAGAATCTACGGAATGTGATTCGTCGATTTTGCACAGCTCCGTTGCACTCCGCTTAAGTGTTAACAACACAGTTTTAACTACTATAAGAGCGAACCTCTTTAGATAATATACCCACATGGACGTGACCAACGAACTATGTACGAAACAATTCACAATTGAATTAAACGCGCACACACGCTTTTAGCTTTAAATACCTCAAGTCCTTGAGATCAAAATATGGTGGTCCTAAAAGTAAAATAAATCAACTGACCTGCGGCGCGAAACCCTCGGGCCTCTGCAGCTCCTGCGCATATTGCACGGGGGGCTGCTGCTGTTGTTGCGGCTTCTTCTGCGTCTGTTGTTGCTGCTGTTGCTGTAACTGTTGCTGGGCCTGTTGCGCCTGCTGCGCAGCTAACTGCTGGAACTGTTGTTGCTGCAACTCTTGCAGTTGCTCCTGCTGACAGTTTAAACATTTATAATTAAATATCAAGGTCTCTTGCACATTAACCTAGTAACAAACTAAGCTCTAAGTTTGTAGTAGTAGAACACGATATACATAAAGAGAAATAAATACTTAAGTACAAACCGTCGCGTATGTATTTTATTAGCCCTGGTAGTGTATGTCCATTTTTAATGGGTCGGTGTGCATGCAGCATAACACGCAACCAGGACGGGCTGCTAGCCAATCAACAGTCAACACGCAGTATGATATTTCATTTACTCTTAATCCATTGCATTGTTAGGCACGGATCTATCCCCATTCATACAACGTCTGTATATAAAAAGACAAGGAAACGATTGTAAAACTGATTAATCTAGTTATAACTTTTCTTTTTATACAAAATAGTAGTAGGTCAATAAATAACAATAGAAATAGAAGGAAACAATATTGTTAAGGCTACGTCGAATATGGGTTCAGGGCCTATACTGGGCAAGAACCATTATGGCCCTTGTCGTGCTATCGTATTGTCAAGTTGACAATGTCAACGTTTTGATAGCTGCTGAGTATAAACAAGCCATAGCAGAGCTCTTATTTGCGTCATACACAGATTTAGATTACCGTCTTTCCTGTGTACATACCCCAAGTTAACGGTTTTTTATTTTTTATTTTTTTATGGCTAGGAGGAGGCACGCGAGGATTCAGGCCACCTGATGGTAAGTGGGATCTGAGACCCATAGACATTTGAAATGTCAAGACTACAATCACAAAACTGCAATCCTCAGACTTCAAATACGTTGCCAACCCTGAGTGAACACTGCTGCTTGGCGGTGGGTCAAGGGATAAGATGGTGGTAGCGATTTTGACGGACTCTGCACAAGGTCCTACCACCACTAGAACTTTAGAACTTTAAAGACCTAATTTTCTGGCTGAACTAATATCCGCACAAAAAGCGTCAAGTTATACTTTAGTCCTATAAGATAAAAACATAACCTACGTGCACACAAACCCTTTAACTATTGACCACAGGAATGACAACTTTTGTTTTTCGAGTGTCTATGACTTTATTGCACAACACACAGTTAGTGCAAATGGCGGACTTAATGCTTTGAGGCATCAGTGGCGGATCCACGGGGGTGGTCAAGTACGTCATGACCACCCCCTTCGGCACTCGTAGATAGGAGTCAACAAGTAAATAGTCGTGTGGCATTATTTCGCACTTGACCGAACTTCTGCGTTCAGCAGTTAATGACCACCCCCTAATCTGAAAGCTGGATCCGCGCCTGTGAGGCATTCTCTATCAGTCAACAATTGGGCCAAACAGAGACAAGTAGAGGTTTGTGCTTTTGACGAAACGCTAAATTAAGAAACAACATATTTCATATGCATAAACAACATTATAGAATGAGATCCCAGTCACCCCAGACCAGGGATCAATACCGGTATTAATTAAAATTTAAATATCTTCCTTAATTTGCATTATTTCCTTGTTATTTTCGACTCTAATTTAGGTAATAACACTATTCTATTATATAAATTCATTGAACAGCAAAAATATTCAATAATAAGCGAGATACCGAAATTGAATACCGGTATTTTTGTATGAAAATAATACCAGTATACGATCCCTGCCCCAGAAGACTTACGTGATTTTAGGAAAGATGATTTTTTTAGGATCGGTAGTGTAACATAAACTTAGAAAGGAATGGATACTCGCTAAGCTGAAAGCGGGCCGTTTTACAGGTAGCAGGTATCAAAGGTGGAAAAAACCTATGCTAACTTACTTCGAAGTAGGAAGGCTGTTTTTTACATTTGTCATATATAATATTATTATAAACAAACTAGCTGACCCGGCAAACGTTGTTTTGCCATATAAATAATGGGATGAAAAATAGATGTTGGCCGATTCTCATAGATACCGGATAAGCACAAAAAAATTCATCAAAATCGGTCAAGCCGTTTCGGAGGAGTATGGCAACGAAAACTGTGACACGAGAATTTTATATATTAGATATATACTGTTGCCACACTTCCTGTGGGCCATAACTTTTGACAGACACTTTATAGTTGTTCCGGCTCAAGCGCCTGCCAGTAACAGTAACCTTCGAGCAACGAAACGCGAATCTATCGAAAACACACAAAACGTTGGGTTAGCTGTTGAAGGGGTGATAGACGGGCGAAAAGTACGCCGTATTTATGCCGTACTTGGGCATTTTCACGAAAAAGTGTACCCAATTAAGGACTGAAATCAAGGAACTTTAATTTTGTCAGTTTTGTGACGAAAATTAGCTATACATTGACGGCCGCCAAAACGGACAAAGTTAAAGTTCCTTAATTTCAGTCCTTAATTGGGTACACTTTTTCGTGAAAATGCCCAAGTACGGCGTACTTACTCGCCCGTCTATCACCCCTTTTAGGCTAGGTTAGGCTTCGCGTTTCGTTGCTCAGAGGATGCTGGCAGGCGCTTGAGCCGGAACAACTTTAAAGTGTCTGTCAAAAGTTATAGCCCACAGGAAGTGTCTGGCAACTATATAAGTTTATTTATAATAATATCTAAAGGGCGGACAATGGATGCAATATGGTGACGATAGCGTAAGATGGATAAGACTTTTATTAAATTTCGACTAATATTTATGTATGTATGCAGTCTTTGTTATAAATATATCAGTAAGTATAAAATACGTCTATCCTCCATAGAACATAATGAGAATATTAAGAAATTACTGGTCACTTGTCAATTATCTCTTCTTGAGTCTTAAGACAATTAAGTGTTTATATCTATTACGTCTCAGACTTGTCAATCACATTGACGTTTTCACTTGGGACTTTATGTGCGATTCCTTCAATATTTATATTTAAAATAGTTATGTCAAATGAAATCACAATTCGTAAACTTACGAGTCATCTAAAGGCTCGATTTTTTACTACAACAATAAAATTATATAAATATTTAGCAATTATGTTCTCTTCTTTAAACCAATTATAGTCATATAATATTACGTATATCGTTTGACATGATTTTGTCGTATTGCATACGTCGTCCGCCCATTAATATCATATATATGACATATGTAAAAACCAGCCTTCCTACTTTGACGTAAGTTAGAAAACTGCCCTCAGGGGAAAAAACTCGTGTATAAGTGAATTTTGGCATAGTTGTAGATAATGGTGTTTTAAACCACATACTGAAAGTACTGATGGGTGGGGGTGGAGCTAACGGATGGAGGGGGTTGTGAGGCTGCGGCTCCACTGAGGCGGAGACGAGCGGAGCGGAGCGGAACGGAGCGGAGCTGTTCCAATATTAACCAATAGAAGGAGCATGCGGTCACGTCAAGCGCGCCTTTCGCACGTTAGTTTAGATTCTATTGGTTAATGTTGGCACAGCTCCGCTCCACTCCGCTCGTCTCCGCCTCAGTGGAGCCGCAGCCTGAAGGTCCCTTTTTTAGTTTTACGTAAATAACTCGTAAACGGTGGCCCAATGCAAAAAAAATCAATTACATAATTAGTCTACATAAAATTCTCTACAAAAAAGATTCAATACACTTTTTTGCTGGGATCAATATTTAATGAGGTATGGAGGGAAAAACTATTCCCGAAAGGCCATAGTCGGGTTTGCATAGTAAGTCGTTACATCAAATGGGGTCGGGTTTTTTTTGTGCTTACCTCTTATAGTGAAGAATATTTATGCTGATTATCAACATCTTAATTGTGACAGTTCTCGACTTATGATTTTATCATGTTTTTTTTTGATGTACTGTTTTTCGGGATGTATTCAAGCGACTTGCTTCAAATTTTGAAATAATGTTCTGTTCATAGATTTGCATCGCCTCCCAAAAAACAAATACTAGTTATCATATATATATATATATATACCAGTTATCATATATATACTTTTAGTATGTGGTTTAAAACACCATTCCCTACAACTATGCCAAAGTCGCTTATACACGAGTTTTTTCCACTGATTTGTCTTCGTTGCTTAGCGAGTATCCATTCCTTTCTAAGTTTAAGTTATACTACCGATCCTAAAAATTTCATCTTTCCTAAAATCACGTAAGTCTGGGGTGACTGGGATCTTGGACTATTATAATGGCAGCAGAGTTAAAAACAATACGATATCAAAAAAAACGCAATATGGTTTTACCGAGTATAATAGAGGCCCTTGACGCGTGCTTTGCTGCATGCAATAGACAATAGACTACCAAAAGTTGACATGTATAGTTTTGTTAAAAAATATATAACGCAGTAATAATTATTTTATTGTTCAAAATGACCTTCTACTCTATAGTTTTTATGTCTACATATTACATGTGAACCATTATTTCCTATTTACATTGTATTCAACAAAAATGACACAAATTATGTTCTTTAAATGATTACTTCTACATTTACCGCCTGTTTCACAACTGACCAGTTAAGCATATTTGACAGATACATTTAGCCCTTTCTCTTTCTTAAACTTGAAAATAGACAAGGAGAAGCCAACTTTAAACGGCAGATAAATGTATTCGTCGATTGTGAAACAGGCCCTTAAAGTAGGAAATAAATGAGACTGTTTTAAAATAAATAAAAACAACGTTTCAATCTGGGATCACGGTTTTACTTGGTGCGTCCGCTCAGTACCGAATCATCTATAAATCATAATGATCACGACTTCAGATGGTTTAAAACGCAAAATTTCGAATTATTTGAATTGTCCATTGTGTGAAGATGTCGAATGGCCTGTTGTTTGATCGGTAATTAAACTAACTAATAGTCAAAAAACGTTACTAATGGTTAAAATCTCAAGGAAATATGTGTGTGTTTAGCGAATTTTAACAATTAGTTAGTTTAACTACTGATCAAACAACAGGCCATAAGTGGTAAAATACCCAATTCGCATAACGTCCATGAAGGGACACGGCCAGATAGCAACAAGTCTAAGTATGTAAAATTTCCAATGTTTAAATCTTCCAATACATAAATTACTTAATGTCACCCATAAAGCTGAACGCCAAAATCTCGAAACATCCCAAAAGTATAACGTCACGTATGTCACGATGTAAAGATGATAGTTAAGGTAATATATCGCTGATTTTTTGGACGCTTTGCCTTTTGGTCATCTGCTACTCCGGCTAACTGATTTCAATAAGATTTGACGATGTGCTTTTTTGAGTGTTTGCGTTTTTTGACAATATGTAGTTTGGACATTATGCTACACGGACTAATTTCTATTTTGATGTTCTGCGTTATGGATGTTATGCTAATGGGGCAAAATCCTAATAGCACTTCTGATATTTCGCTTCTCGGTCAATTTGCATCGCTGGACATTTTGCTACATAGACGATTCGGTACTGAGCGGGTGCGTCTAGCGGTGTTCAAGTATCTAAGGTGACTATATTATATTGAACAATCGGTACGTTAAACCCGTGTCATAGAACGCGCCATCCTCACTATGGGAGGACACTCACGCGTGAGGACACTATGGGGACACCTTAAAATTCCGAATTATAATACCAATACGACTCAATTTGCATTGTTCTGAAATCTGCTAAAGAGGGTACGATTCTTTATGTTGACAACTTATGAAATAACCATCAACATTTAGGCAATTGTTATCAATTGCATGTATTTTAAATTAATTTAGATCAGTAATGGGCAAAAAATATTTTTCTATTAAGAAATTTCATTCGGGGCCGAAGGGGCAAAGGACACGCATTTTATTTTTAGTTTCATTCATATAGTTAGAAACTAAACTACACCGGTTCTTTTTTTACACCTGTTTAAGTCGACCATTAAAGGGACTGGCGGGCCAGATTTCAGCCCTCCGCGGGCCGTATATGGCCCACCCCTGATTTAGATGATATTTTCATACATATCGGGTCGAATGAGACCGATATATGAATCGTTAATTAATTACAGTTAAACATTATGCCACCGAGGTGTTAGGAGACTAAAATGCCGATCACTAAACATAGTTTGAACTTTCCAAATTTCAAAGTCATGTAAACTTCCGAAACTTGTATTGACCGTTGCCGTTTTAGATTCGGCGTAATTACAATTCGGAATTATGTAGTCTCCCGTCTACGTCTAATGTGGCTACAACGTTCGTAGATATCAGTGGCCACACCTACTTCTATGAGTTGTTCGCCGAGCCGCCTAAAGGCCTCCATGCGGAGGAACCGGCAGCCGGTCTTGGCACATTTGCGAGAGGCCTTCGCGCGCGCCCGCTCTTGTATCGACATGTTCTAGAACGGTTGTCAACCGGTCAGTGTTACTGTTAGTCAATGATTGCTTGTTTACATTGTCCGGAGTTCTGATTGGCGGACATCGATCAACTATCACATAGTTATAAGACTTAGGACTAGGGGCGTCCAGCACGTCTGAAGCTGCTTCATGGATATGGATGATACTCGTGTGATGTCTTAGACAAAACATAAAAGCTATATCCGAGAAAAAGGATAGTCTAGAAACAACTATGTATTTATAGCAAACAATTCATTTTAGTGGCATTAGATGTTAAGTCCCATAGCGCTCACTCTCTCAGTTCTGCTCAGAACAACATGACATGTACCTATTAATCTGACCTCAAACCTGCCTGATTCTATCTACCAACAATCATCTCTTCTGCTTATACTACTTCGGATAAATGCGTAATAACCGGTCATTTTACAATAAGTAGTATGTACATACGAAGATTCACCTAGTAGTGTGTTCTGTTAGGGTCAAAAAAGGCCGGAATAGTTCACTTTGTGATACCTGCACCAAATTTTAGTATGTTGTTAAACATCTTATTCTATCTTAAAAACCGTCGGGACCCCACCTGTAAAGTACCTGGATCCGGAGATATGACGTCATCAAAATGGCCGCCGCTGTATTTTGAAAATTGCGATAAATTCTGATTGTATGAATCCTATATACATGTGTAGGATATCAAATGAAAGGTAATTTGAGCTAAAATACACATAAGCTGAGTAGAACTGTTACGGAAATATTTTTAATTATATAAAAATGTTAAATTTGAACTCTGTCACCTTAACCTAAAGCATTATTTACTAAGAAAGATTCATGTTGTAAGAAGCAATATCATCAACGTACAACATAAATTAATTTAATCAATTTCTTAGTTAATAATCCTTAAGTTAAGGTGACATAGTTCAAATTAAATTAACTATGGAAGTGTTTTCTAAATAATAAAAATCTCGGAAATTATGCGATATTGGACTACATGTTATACCACATTATATACTCCAAATAGGGTCTATAATCGATGGTTAAAATCCTTCGGGTACGCCCCGGGCACGGTGTATACTATCTTATCTTATCTTATCTTGTAGGTGGGGTCCTTACGGATACACTTCGACCCTATGGGATCTTTTGTGTAATTACCCCTCTTTTAGCAATTAGTCCAATGCAGCCTCCACCCCTTCCAAAAAGCGGATAGCGGATAGGGCAATGGCAATGCCTTGAAGTCGTTTGGTTCTGGGTAGCCACAACCGAGGATTTTCATTCTTACTCCGGCGAGGGCATCACATTCGCACAGAAAGTGTTTCATTGTTTTCTCCTCTTCGCCGCACAATCTACAATCTGTGTTGCCATAGAGGCCCATCTTTGCTAGGAGATTTTTAACCCCAAAGTGCCCGGTAAACACTCCAATAATATATCGGAGTTGTCTTCTGCTGAGTTTCCAAAGATTTTTGGTCCAGCACTAGTCCACTCTTTCTGTGAAGAGCTTTGCATGCCCTAAGCCTACCGTAGTTTTCCACTCTTTTTGGTGGTGTTCTAGGGTGTTATTGTTCAGGGCTGTATTTATGGTGCCCAGTGAGGGACAAACGGTTCAGGTCCAACATATACGCCCTTGGACCCTTTCCTTGCCAGTTCGTCCGCGGCTTCATTACCGGGAAAGCCCTCGTGTCCTGGAATCCACATCAGTTTTAGTTTGTTGTGCCTACCAAGTCTGTTTAAGGCCTGGATTCCATTGTAGACTAGTTTCGAGTTTACTTTTGGCGCTGTCAGCGCCTTAAGTGCCGCTTGGCTGTCGCTTAGAATACAGATAGTTCTCTCCTGTGGAGGCCTACCAATATTCTCCTGCAATTATCGCATACATCTCCGCCTGGAAGACCGTTGCGTAGTTACCCATACTTATACTACTGTTATAGTCATTGGCATAAATACCCGCCCCCGTACCGGAGCTCATTCTTGAACCATCCGTGTACCATACCGCGTTGTCTTCCTCTGCTAGGTGCAACCCATTCTTCCATTCATCCCTTGTCGGAATGTGGACATTGAAATTCCTCCGGAATACATACTTGGGTTGCATTTTATCGCAGCCCATCGTCCGTATTCTTTCTAGAACTACATTATGTGCCATTTTAGTGTGTCTGGTTCTAGGCGCGGCGTCGTTCCACAGGCCAGTCTCTTTCAGCCTCTGTAGTGACTTGCACGCCTCAGACTGAAACGGTGTATACTAAAATTATGTACGGCAGACATAACGAAAAATGTATCAGCTGTCCAATGAAAAAAACCCGAAATAGATCGAATGAAAAATGTCTTAGTTACGCCGTTATTAGTAAGGTGCTCCCTCTAGTCCACACGGGTGTAGGCTGTTAGTTTCAAGTAGTTTCAAGTATAATTTTATATTAATTAATATAATTTTAGTATATAGTGTATACTTCCGAGGCTGAAAACGAAAATAGTGACTTTTTATAGATCACATTTTTATATAATTAAAAATATTTCCGTAACTGTTCTACTCAGCTAATGTTGTGTAGATAAGATAAGATAAGATAGAATAACATGTTTAACACCATTCAGGGTGTCAACTCTACATCCTAAAAAAACTTCCCTGATTTTTCTCTGACTTTCCCTGAACATTTTTGTAAATTTTCCTGACCAAAAATACAGCATTACTGACCATTTATTTTTTCCCTAAGAAAAAATAATAATTTGGTCCTGGTATCACAAAGTGAACTATGTTTCCCCTAACA
This sequence comes from Acleris literana, assembly GCA_946894065.1. Taxonomy (NCBI): domain Eukaryota; kingdom Metazoa; phylum Arthropoda; class Insecta; order Lepidoptera; family Tortricidae; genus Acleris; species Acleris literana. Next base: position 19,926,630 of record OX335669.1, read on the forward strand.
GGGGCGCGTTTTATAAAACTACAAGTTACAATTTTACAGGTCTAAACTGGGAAAAATGCTCAAATGGCTGGTCGTCATTGGTCGAGGTTGTGTCATAATAATGGAAACTTGTAACCTGTAAATTGTAATTTGTAGCTTTATAAAACAGGCCACAGAACGCACCATAGGTAAATTTATTTAATTGCATAAATAATATCAAATACCACACTTTAGACTCGATGTTATAAATTAGCGAGTTATTAAGCGTCAACGAATGCCTCGAAAAAAAAAAACCAGTTAAACAATACCTTACAATCACTAGGTTACGCTCATTTACTAAACAATCAGTCACAAATCGCCCTACGTATATTTAGTGCGGTAATTCACTGACCTGTGTGAGGTTGGTCGCGAGCTGCTGCGCAGGGAACAGCTGCTGCGGCGGCGGGTAGGGCGGCGTGGTCGGCCGGTAGATGGTCGTCACACCTGCACACATAGTATAACTATAGCGCCACCGTTATAAGTTGGCCTTTCCGTGGTTTGCGGCACGCGGGAGCACCCGCTCGATCAATCAGTAAGGGTGGTACACACTTTTGACAGAACAGCTATGGTTTGTACAAGTTCTGTGACAACCCGAGTTTACTTTCTAAAAGGGGTGATAGACGGGCGAGTAAGTACGCCGTACTTATGCCGTACTTGGGCATTTTCACGAAAAAGTGTACTCATTTAAGGACTGAAATTAGGGAACTTTACCTTTGTCAGTTTTGGAGGCCGTCAATGTATAGCTAATTTTCGTCACAAAACTAACAAAGTTAAAGATTCTTAAGTAAGTACTTACTCGCCCATTTATCACCCCTTTTATGTATGCGGACCTCGAGGTTTACCAACGGCGTCAAAATAGTCTTAATATTTTAAAATTCATAAGGTACATGGAAATGCACTTACAAAAAACACACTTTTGTACATCCATTGCGAGTTTTAGACGTTTTAATGGTAGTTAATATTAAATATTCGGGCATGGATTAGAATATTTATAATTGCTCCTTCTTCAGGGATTAATAAAGTATAGGATACATTGCAGAGTTCATAGCGTGTTAAATAGCAACTTAAGGTAAATGTCATATTAAGGCGATTTATTATCGTTATAATATATGTATACACAAATAAAGGTAAATAAAAAAATATTTTTTACAACCCCAAACCAACGGAAAACAGTTTAAAACTACACTAAGACAAAGTTATTTTGTGAATTAAAATAAAATGGACCAACAAACACAAAATAAACATTTTTAGACAAACATTTCCCGGGCATCTGCCACACTGCCAAATAGTTATTCGATAAATTGCTGTACAATCTGTGAGCAAGTAAAAGGGGCTTCGGGTTTATTCGGGTTTATACTTCTCTCTTTCTCGCTCTTAATAAAAGCGTATAAGAGCCAGTGAGAGACAAGTACAAACCCGAAAAACCTAAGAGCTATCGCACTGTATAATATTATTCGTTAAATTATGCGATTAAGACATGCTCGTTGGCGTACGATGGATAAAGGCTTTATCCAAAACTGACTAACTAGTGGGCGGATGATGATGAAGACCTACTTTAACACATTTATTGTCAGGGACACGTTTTTTTTAAATTACACAGTATCACCCATACCTTCACGCTGGGGTAGGCGTAGACTATGGAACGCCAGGTGCAACGGTCTAAACATACATCTTTTGCTTCCTCTACATTCATCAACCTCTACATGCGCTTACGTCGGTTTCGGATGCTTTAGATTTGGCCCTTATTCAGTACATACATCTTGAATCTAATCACCTTACGAGGGCTGTTCCGTCAGTTTCTAGCTGTGCTGAACCTATTAATTAGCAAATTTGTACTTTTTATACTACCGAGTAAAACCTCGTTTTATTCAGTTCATATCCTTGACCGAAATTAATAAACAAAACGATTTTAACAAAAAAAAGTTATCTTAAAAAATATGTGTCACCCATTGTTTCGATAGCAAAATGAACGTCACCAGAGAAGAATTTCGCGTGATGATTTACTATGACTAAAAAAGAAGGTTGACATTGAAACAATCTCATGAAAACTTACACGCAGCTTTTCATGAATCTGCTCCTTCGTTAGCGACCGTTTCGTTTTGGTTTCGTGAATTTAATCGAGGAAGACAGTCTGTCAAAGACGGAGCTAGACCTGGAAGGCCGCCGACCGCGGTGCCTCACGAGAATGTTATCTTATCAGAGTGGAGTGGCTTATTAAAGAAAAAAGGAATATTACACATAGGGAGACTCGGGAGATTCGAGACGAGAGAGAGGCTTTTTTCCCAAAGCAAGACCGACTTTTTCTCATTTCGAAAGCTGGTTTACTCAAATGCAAAAATGTATACAAGCAGCAAGAGAAAAATGTTGGAAAAATTGTAAATAAATAATAAATATATCTTTTTGTTTTTTTTGAGCAGCTAGTAATTCTAGGAACAGCCATCGTATGTGCATCTACCTAGGGCGTTCCCTACCGACATCTCCACTCATTTCCGCTCGCTATACGTCTTTCGTATCTCTTCTTTCATCCATCCTTTCTAAATAACCAAACCATCTTAGCATACCCTTTTTGATATTTGTCACTACATCTTTTTTCAATCCACATCGTTCCTGGATCTCGCTATTTCGAACTCTATCCATCACACAACAACACACAGAATTACCGTACTATGTTTAATAGCGCTGAAAGTGTTAATGAAGTATTTACATCGGTTACTCCCGGCAGTGTGGCAGACTTAATAAGCATATTATACAGCGTTAAAATTCTAATAATAGCAAACGTAAGACAACGAAAGGAGCGCCGGAGACTGGGTCAATGTTATGGCGGCACTTCACTTGACCATAATCTATCCAATATTCTCCTTGCATCTCTTTTGTTCCGTATGTGCAGTGAAAGAGACGTACTGTGAATCTAGACAAGTAATAGTTATCTATCTGAACTATTGTAGAAATTATAAAACATGTACGGAATTGTCGCAACCGACATAACTATCAGACGTGCGATTTCATAGCATTGCATTAGCATTCATTTAAATACTGAATTATGTATTTAGTATTGGTGTTTGTATTTCATACGTAGCAAATAAATTACAAGGGTCACTCTGCTTTTTGTTAAAACTATGATCCTTTGAGGATATAAATCCTCCAAACATTAGTGTTTGTGGCAATTACAAGGCCCTTTCTTTTAGGATTTTTTCGCCATGTTAGTAGTATACTCGACTACTCGTATATTATCTAATTACGACGAAGGATAACCACAACAAAAAGTTGATCGCGCTACGATATAAATTAACAGGTAATCTATTACGGCACAAAACCTTTTTAAGGGTACTGGTATTGTATATTATCTCAACAGTAGTCAACATACTTTCATTATAAAACTTGTGCCACACACATTTCTCGTAATTTATTACTTATTATATTTATTATATTGAATGTGAATATACTTTCAGTAAAGTTTTCTTTGCACACCATGATTTGCTTTGAAATCGCACATAAAGCTTCAGAGACCCGTATTTGATTTCTACAATGTTTAAACGTGAAACTTGCAACTTGGTATTGAATACTGGACGAGTACTGGCAAGTGAAATACTGTCGGGTGAGCAACTTGCCTTGCGCGCAGAATTGCAGGTCCAGTGCGTGTAGGGCCGACGTCGCGAGCGTCGGGGGACCTTTGCAACAACACAACCCTTTACTACCGTGAACTAGGGTGATCCAACTATTATTTGTGCATTTCGGAATGTCTTTTTCTTACAACACTATTTAACCAAAGCCAAAACGAAGTACTCCCCCATGGCATAATTGCGTGGCACAACTGACCATGATTTTAATTTCTAATACAAATTTAATACAATCGACTGAGCTCCGCATACGGAGCTCCTATTTCCGAGTGTTTTGACCCTCCGCGCCAGCTGAAGAACTAACATAACCTAAACTTAAATATGTGTAGTTGTGTCGTAGGGAAGTCACAAAAAAACTGTAATTTAAACTAGTTCAATATTTATCTGTGGAATAAAAACACGCAATATTTTAAAGAAAACTTGTTAAGTTTTCACATGCCCTATAAAAAATACTAGACAAAAAAAAGTCGATTGACATACAAACTACAATAAACTGAATTCGGAGTGGCTTTTGTTTCTCGATCACAGTTTTAGGGTTCCGTAGTCAAACAAGGAACCCTTATATACTCACCGGCAAAAATATCCGCCCACCCGTCTTTTGTCCGTACAAATATAACTTCTTAAATCAGAGAGTAACTTCAAAAATACTGAACATATTTCGATGTACCTTTTAGTGTTTTGTTGCTAATTAACTTATGTCCCGAATGTCCAACAAATATATTGTTTAAATTGTCGTGGTTCTTTCCTAAGGAACCCAAAAGATCCATGAATTTAAAAGTCGTACAAAACACAATAATTTACTACGAACAGATAAATCATGGATCTAAATAAATAAAGGGTTTTAAATAAAGCGTACATACTTAGAATCATAAAAAAACCTAGTGCTTATTTCTTGTTGATAGGTTGATTCTATATTGAAAAAATTGAAAAATCGACGTTTGGAAGTTTATACTTGAAATCAGAATTGGTTATTCCAAAACAAAATACACCTAGTTTTTTTTTGATAAAATAGACTAATTGAAGACACTAATTTCACGGTGTTTGCATTTAAATAAATATATTAATTTAGTTTAATTTTTAAAGAAAATGGTTTTATGACGTCACTACAAATTGGTTTGTTTGAGATATGCTTTAAAACTATTTAATTCGTTTGAGAGTACGCGTTTCTGTCAGATCACGTAAAATGTCAATGTCAAGTCATGTAATTTCCCTCGGCCGTTTGTTGAGTTTGACAATTTCACCCACAGACTAGCCTACGGGCGGAGGTTCCAAAACGGACTTGTATTTTAATCATTCCATTTTTTTAAAGATCTTACATTGTTATGTTTATATACAGTTAAAAATTGTCTTAATTTTAATAAGCGTTAAAATAAAACATAAATAAATAAGACAAAATTCGATATACATTATTTATATATTACTGCATTTCGGACTCGTATTATATACAGTACTATGGTTGATCACAGGTTAGATACAACTTACCAATGAAGATCGTGACGTCACTACATTACAGGTCAAATAATGTCAAATGATAAATTAGAAATAACTATTTAATACTAATTTTGTAAAATAATTTGATAACAGGGAATGGTTCTACAACCCTTTTTCTCGAAATGATTTTTGAATCACTATACATTACAAAATTATGGGATAACCCAATTGCGATAGTCCGTAGTTGTTCACCTAAATTATTTTATCTACATCCATATCATAACTTCCCTACAATATGTTCAGAAGCGAGAAGCAAATCGCCTATATAAAGAAACCTGTATCTGTGGTTGCATGTTTACTTTAAAGTATAGTGCATCGTAATGTTTACATTAAAGTGTCGGTACCTAAACATTAAAGTATTTACATAAACATTATACTGTACCACTAACTTGAAAATGCAAGCCATATCTGTACATTATAAATCAAGTTTTTTTTTAATTAAGCTTTCGTACTACAAACAAGTTAACATTAACACTAACTTAATAAAAATACAGGCCATATCTGAACATTTATAGAAAACTTATGATATGCATGTAGATAAAGTTATGTATGTGGCTATACATAATTAGGCATTAAAACACTCGTGTGATCTTATTATGAAAAACCACACTCGTACTTTAATGCCTCTTATTATGCACCAGCCACATAAACTACTATTATTGTCACCCTTCGTAGTCGTAATAATAGATACATCAGTAAAATATAAATAATATTTGTTACATTAATACTAACCATAGGTATCGGCTAATTCGAGTAGGTTTCTTTCAGTCTCGGGCAGTGACTCGTTGCGGGGCTGAGTCGCGAGCGCCTCACCCCTCTGAAAATGTATACTTGTACTTATTAAGTAAATCAATAACACTCCAGCCCCGGCAAAAAGTTTATAACTGTTTTTAAAGAGACTGATGATAACGAAAACTCCAGTCAACCAACAAAATTCTGTAGTTGTAGGTAATTTTATTACATTACTAACTATCTATTGAACCTTTAGTGGTAGGCTACAAATGCTACAATGAAATAGCTACAGATGGGTTACTTTAAAAGCTGCACGAGGCTATACTTGAACTGTACTCGTACCAACGCCCATCCACACACTTTACAAATTAGAAGTTAGGGGTATTCAGTTTTACAGTATTGTGTTACGATGATAAAGCCTGGTTTTTACGGGTAAAAGGTGGTCTCATAATAATCATGATCATGTCCTCAGAGTCCTCAGCACAGTACTACTTATGTAGATTAACCGAGCCGAGTTGACTTATCCACCACTTGTTACGCGACAAGTAGTTGAAATTAGCAGGGTGCAAGTTAGTGAGTACTACTCGTCTAAACTTTGGTATTCTACCAATTCGTTAGTGCAGTAAGTACGCTATTTACTATGAAATTAAATTTACGTATGTATACAACTCTTAAGTAAAATGCATTTTATATTCATATGTACAACTTTAAAGATACTGTCTTATTTACTCAATGATTTCGTTACATAAAGACTGCTGCGCGACTCACACTGAACGGATTTTCAATGTTGTCTTTACTTTTAAATTTCTTGTTAACATCCTTCCAGGTAAAGCCAGGCGGGAGCGACAACTTAGTGAGGTTCTCGTGGGGTTTCTACGCCGCGGGGAGCAAGGACAAATACAATGAAAACAAGGACAGGAATCAAAAGCTGCGTTTAACAAATAAGGTAAAGACTGCAACCTTATTCAAGGGGATAGTTTTTAACACTTCATTTGACATCCAAAATTGTGTCAACAATAGGAAACATTTAAGTGGTGGGGTGCGTATTGGATAATTGAAAAAGTAGTACTGTAGGTACTGACGCGTCGCTTTTTGCTTCACGAGAAACTAGTGTGTAAGTAAAATTTACTATACTACGATTATTATCTAAGGGCGGTGATTAACGAATACTTTCACATCTTCGACGGAAAGCTTTTTCAATGACAATATTTAGCGGATAATTCTGTCACGCTTGATAGCGTGAAATAGAGCTAAGGTCGCCGCTTTAACTCTCGGTATGTCTGAGCACCGATCAGGGTATCCTCTCGTTGTCCGCTTAAGCGCTGATCATTGCAAGGTCACATGATTACCATTTTATTCGATTTTTAACTTGAAAAACGTTAACTACAGTCTAGAATGTTTAAATTTTTCCAATCCCAATGAATCAATAACCCATCATCGTCAATATAAAGTTCTAAATCTGAATTAGACGTTTGACGCGCCGTTTTGCGACAGACGTCGGGCGCCTCGTCCGCCACAAGGTTTCGGTGACGGGATGGCGGTGCGCCGGGCCGCCGCGGGGTACGCACCGGGTCGTCGAGGATGTCGGGCGGCGGCGGCAGGTGGTGGTCGGGCTGCGGCGGCGCGGCGCGCTGCTTGCGCGCGCACTTGTGCTTGCCCGCCGCGCCCGCGCCGCCCGGGTAGCACGCCGGCGCGCGCCGCCCTGGGGACCAGACGATCGTTCATCTACTAGCATCATCGAAGCGATCTATTTGTGAACTGTAATTCAGGTATGACTAAAGACTCGAGATCTCTCCACACCTGTCGACGCGGATCAAAAAACTCTTAAATGTCTACGCAATAAGAGCGACGGCTCGGCCGACGCGAAACGACGTCTATCGACCGGTCATTCTGGAGTCGAGTCTCCTCGAAGGAATCCGGTTCGTCGAGCTGTTCTGATTTGACAATCGTACAGATGAGGGTGTTCAGTCATCCTATTACCGGGAGTTTGGAACCTGTAAGGGTCTGCTCCGAACCGGCTGGCGTTACGGTCAAACAGATGTTAATTGACCGGTTATTCTTGACGCTGTTAGCGGCCGACCACGCACGCATTCGCATTCATCGCCGGGTACCGCCGATCGGCGCCGGCGAGGGCAAAACAGTTCCGACAGCGGGCGAGCAGCTACGATGAGCAGGCGATCGGGCGTCTCTGTGGCTGTACCAAGGATGAGATTGCTGAAGGTAGGTTTACAACCGCTGAGGCTTAATGCGAATAGTGTGTGAAACACTCGGCGAAAACCGTTTCCGTGTCGATAGGTGTGGGGAGACCCTTACATGTTAATTTCTTGTATTTCTAATAACGTGTCTGTACAGTCAATAGAAGTAAATGGGTAGTTAGATCTCAAAATTATCTATACACGTTTTTATTTTCTTAAGAATAGAATTGTGTAATAGTTATTTATGTAATCTAACTTCAGTACTAGTACTTTAAGAGTTAATTATGAACCGTTGCATACGTTTTTCTACAAGCTTGAAATGATAGTGACAAAAATAAACAGTGGTTAACTTTTCTTGTATACTGTCCTTGATTTTTCTGCTAACAAATTACTTGTCAGCAATGTCATTTTCATTATTTCAATTAGCTCTAACAGTTCGCGAGTTTAACTGTTGAATGATTGAAATTTCATGCAAACTTAAATAATTACAAATTTAAGGGTGATTCCACAGGCGTTTCGACCGCCGTCAGTCCGCTGTCGTAAGTATTTAAGAAATAGGCGATAATATACTTAAAATTCGATCAATTTTGGCAAGAAGTACGATAACAGTATAGCTCTGTGTGAATGTTAGCTGCTTGGTGTAGCTCATTCTTTCAATATTTATGACAGCGGACCGACGGCGGTCGAAACGCCCGTGGCATCACCATTAAATAGTTACTAAAACGAGTAGTCGTTTTGACAATTTATCTTAAAATTTTAATTCCAAACGAAACGCTCCTGTCGATAACCGGAACGACCGTAACTACGGTAATAACAATTCTATAATAATTACTATAGAACCGTCATCACCACGGCGACGCTCATTATAGAATCGTTTTCGCGTTTCTGTTGCGTAACAGGCGTCCAGGCGGTATCCGATACCGTTTACGATATCGGAGCGAACGAAAGCTCGCATTTAAAATATGAAAAAGATAATACCTTCGAGGTAGGCTTTAGCCATGACGGGCAGGTCGGCGGGCAGGTCGGCGGGCGCGGGGTGCGCGGGGAGCGCGGGGTGCGCGGGGAGCGCGGGGTGCGCGGGCAGCGCGGGGTGCGCGGGCAGCAGCGCGCGCGCGGCCGAGCCCGGCGCCGGCGCGTGCGCCAGCCCCAGCGCCGCCGCCTGCGCCGCGCTCAGCCCGCCGCCGTCCTCCGCCGCGCCGGAGTTGCCTGACGATCCAAATTCTATTCGGCTATGGTTTTCAAAATTACATTCTCGTCCGACTGTTGGAAACGAAGTAATTCCGAGTCACGTACCCTCCGGGAGTTCGTCCCGAAAGACGGGTAAGAGAGTATCCGGCTCAGATTTCGGGCATCACTGTGACTACGCGGTTTCCTATTCTCGATTCGGTGATCTGATCCCCGCTTATTTTACTGACAGTTTACAAATATTAGGCGAGTTCTTTATTACTAGCTTTTCTTCGTGACTACAAGGCGGATCAGAATAAATAACTCGGGAGACGATCCTCCACGAATCGACACAGTCAACTCTCGGCTTACAGTCGAATGTAAAAATATGTATAGAAAGAATCCTCTCATAAATATGTTACGACGCTCTTATTACGCAGGAATAAGGTGCACTGGAACATTTTTGAAATATTGCGCACTCCCATATTTTAACACGTGACTATACTATGAGTGCTAGGCGACGATTAACACATATAAAACACCAGAGTCTCGGAAACAAATCACAAAAATATTTCCCTGACTGGGAATCGAACCCGAGAACGCTAACTTCATCGAGGCGTATTAGCGGGAAAGTAAAAAATAATAATTAGAAGAAAGGTGAGAAGACATCAGGAACTTCACCACAGTCCGAGACCACGAATAGTGTGTATGGTCTCATAAACTAAAAGGCAGTTTCCCACCCAAATCAACTAAAACAATTGCAACCTTATTAACCAGAATGAGGTTGCAATTGCTATAGTAGCTCTGTGTAAAGAACTGCCCTTTACCTGAGCAGAGCAGAATAGTGAGCCCACTCACCTCTCGGCAGCATGACGGAGTGCGGGTAGTCCAGCAGCAACTGCACGACGGGCGTGTGCCCGCCCTTGGCCGCCTCGATGAGCGTGGTGGAGTTGTCCTTGAGCTTGCGGAACGGGTCCGCGTCGCACGCCAGAAGGAACTTCACCACGTCCGCGTGCCCGCCCGCGCACGCGAGGGACAGAGGGGTGTGGTCGCCGTTCGCCGTCATACGGTTCACGTCCGCGCCCTAGAACATTGTTTTTTCTCAAAAATGTCCGGAAATGTTGACATTCCTATCTACATATTGAGATGCGAAGTACATAGATTACTGACAGTTCTCAAATTAAAAAAAAAAAACATTGCGTGCTCGCTACACAAGCCCGCAATGTTGCATACAAATTCCATTATTATCTATCTTGTAACTTTTTAAAAAGTGAAAAGGGCCATAATAAAATGAGGGCACAAGTCTTATACATCCAAATTTTACTCGAAACATAACTTTTTTATCTGTGTCTGGAATAGCTTGTTTTTTTTAAAACAAAAATTGCGTTTCTCCTTGTCATAAACAAAAAGGCGGTAAGGAGTGATGATTTTTTCACATGAAGTTTCTGTTTGTATGCAATTTAAAAAATGAGTTCAATCGATGAAGATTTTACTCCAACACAATTTTTTTCTGGCGATTTTTGAGAAAAACACTATATTTGCCTCGGCAGGAACAGCAATTGCGGGCTTCGTATTTTTAAACGGACTCGCAAGCTCGTCTGTTTAAACCAATACTCGGCCCGCAATTGCCTACTTCCATGCCTAGGCAATAATGTACTATTTCTCAAACATGCTCGGAAATGTATGCGTTAATATCACAAAATGAAGATATGAAGTTTCTTGTTTATGGCTCCCTACATTACAAAAAGTAATGTATGAAAAACCATAATTGTCCACGGCTCTATTTTTTTTATTTGCTTTCTAACATTAAACTGACAAAGGAAAAATTAAATACTGTCAACCATCACTAGTATCCTCAAAACATACTTGCGACATCAAAAAAAATAGTAGATTGTACAACAAGTGCATAAAACGCACCATTTTACGCGAGACGTTTATCCATCCAAGCGAGCTTGCGAGCGAGGATGGATATAAAGTCGAGTGTTAAATGGGTTTTATGGACGAGTTTTACACTCTACTTTTCACTTCGATTGCGAGGAAATGAAACAGCAACATGTAAATTATTGTAACACAAATATTGACAATGACAGAATAAGTATGGTTCCCGCCAATTAACTTTTATTTTCTTTTTTTTCATTAGGTACGTGACATCTGACTTAGGTCGTTACATACCGCTTAGTTATAAAAACATTTTGTTTTTTATATCTATGATAACTTATTCTCATGCTTTAAATATATTGACTTACTCAAATATAATAATAATAATAATAAATGCGACAAAATAAAAATTATAAGTTTATTTCATGAAGGTTTGTGTACCTTGGCTGTTGGTATCCTTGCCTTGGTCTTAGAATAGTATCGAAACGAAATAAAATAAAGAGGTTATTCTATGAAGTTAAAGTGGTTCGTGTGGCTGTTGGACCGATTGCCTTGGCCTTCGACGAAGATTTTACTTTATGCACTAGAGCATAAAAAGCGACTTTATGTCGCCTACGCACGACATAAAGACGGACTTTTGAAGCATGAGAAGTGAAAAAACTATTGTACTATATTTATGGGGGGTTAAACATGTTGCTCGAATAGCGTATTCAAATGGCATATTAAAAAAATAAAAAAAGCGGGAAATTAAACTATTTTTACTTGATTACCTGGTAGTTATATTAATTTTAATAGTTTCTCACATTGCTTGAGAAAAGCACTATACAATCCTCGGCCGGAACAGAGATTGCATGACTTGTTTTATCCCAAACCCAAATCCGTCTACCCCCAAACTCTTCCAACAATACCTTACTTCACGGGCTCTGCAGTAATGTACTATTATGGTATGGAGATGGCGAACGAGCGCACAGGCCATCTGATGGTAAGTGGGATCAGTGACGCATAGATATTTGCATTCAAGACTACAAACTTAAGATTGCAATCCTAAGACAGTACGCGCGCGAGTGTTCATCCTGAGGAATGCGCTAGTCACGTCAACACGTCATGGAGCGCACTAGACTGCAGACGAATGCGGCGAGGCGGGTGAAGGCCGGGAGATGCTGCCGCGCTTCGTCTCAGCCCCCGATGGATATGAACTCGCGCGTACTGTATGTTAGGAATGTTACGGAGCTTCGAATCCGGTTCCGATAAGTCGGAACTTTGGATTGATATTACGCTCCCGGTTCTAACTCCGGTTCGGATACTTTTTACTCGGAGGTCTCAAAAGCAGGTCGAAGCGTAACGGTGGCGGTGCTGGCCACGTTCAGCGTGTATAAACAAGTTTATACTGGTGGCGCGTCTAACCCCGCATCCCGCGTTATACATTACACACAGAAATAATTTTTGCCTCCGACTCCGGTTCCAAGTCCGATAAACCTAATTTAAAAACTCCGACTCAGACTTCGGTTCCGATAAAACCACCTCCGGAACATCCCTACAGTAGTCTCGCTCTGGCCGATGGTGTACTCACCTTGCCCACGAGGAACTGCACTGTGCACACGTGCCCGGCGCGGCAGGCCTTCATGAGCGGCGTGCGCCCGCCCTCGCTCTCGTGCTCGAGCTCGGCGCCGGCGCGCAGCAGGATGTCGGCCACGTCCGTGTGCCCGTTCTCGCAGGCGTACGTGAGCGCCGTGTCTCCCGTTTGCGTTTGCGCGTGAACGTCCGCGCCCGCGTTTAGGAGATACCTGTAAATGGAAAGGGTTAAAAGTGTATACAGTATTCCCAGCTTCTTAATAGCTTTCGGCTGGCTATCGCTATCAGGCTTGCACTCGCAACTGACAATATATTTGTCACTCGTATGTCATAGAAAAACAAAGATTGCCGATCGCTATTAGGAAAATGGTAGCACTGTACATATTTGCTTAAACACATTCAGTGCCAACGATTCGATAGTCGGGTCGTGTTCGTAGCAGATTTTCGCTATGTAGCGGAAAAACGCTGCTACAGGCTACAGCGTAGCACTCGTAGCATTGCTGGTACTGAATGTGTTTAAGCTCGGGGACCAAGGCGTGATGACTATTCTTTTCCATCACATTTTAGGAGTGATTGTCTTTGACTCATCGTCAGTGACATGACTTAAAACTCTTAAGTACAATACTATCGACACTTAGATAGTCGATAAAATAAACATTCGCTACAAAAAAGGGACGTCACTGCGACAAGATAACGGGGTTTAGTGATGATTATCAGTCTTGAATAATAAACGTATGCGTTGAGTGAGTTTTGGCGTGGAGAATGTTTTCTACTAACCAGCATAACTTGACAACTTGAAGTACACTGGTTATCTAATTTGGTTTCTATCGAGGAACAAACCAAGTTTTCTTCCCTAAGCGTTACTGATTGTCTAAGTCTGTAAATAAATTTGTAGCTTCGGTTTTCTTTTAAAACGGTTTAGATAGGTCTGTCATGTTTGTACTTTACCTTGGATCTCTAGCTACCAATGACTTTGCTAACTTCATGAGTAGTTTCAATATTTTTGGTATTAATGTGTACTGTACCGCACGAGCTCCAGATGCCCCTCCTGGCTAGCCTCCATGAGCGGCGTGGAGGCGCCGAGCTCGGCGTCAGCGCCAGCCTTGATGAGGAAGTCGGCGACCTCGAGGAAGCCGCCGCAACATGCGAGCGTCAACGCCGTCTCTTGCGTCTCGTCGGTTTGGGCGTTGATGGCGGCGCCCTGCCCGAGCAGCAGCGCTACCATTTCCTCGTGACCTGTTAGATACAGTCAGCATTAAAACGTATTCGTAACATTATAGTTTTGTAGACTCCAAGAAAGGACTGCGGAACGCGAGGCTCGACCACCTCAAGTGCCTTGTCAATGTGCTACTATTTCTTAACTATGTTATTTTGAAACAGTTTTAACAATTATGAATGATCGCTTTTTTACTTTGTGATTTCACTAATAAGTATTATTGTAAATTATAACTAAAAAAAAATTAGTTCCGGTATAGTTTCTCCGGCGCAGCTCAGTATTGAGCGCTAGGAGATTTCCTCTGTTACCAATGTAGATTATTTACTAAATAAATGTATTAAAGTTTCTGTCAAAAAAAACATTTTGGGACAAGCTTTTGTTGCCAACTGTACTTTTTTTTGCGCAGTCCTTGTCTACTCGTCAAGACCGTCAAGACGATTCTAACAAGCCCTAACAAGACGGGTTTATCATGTGTAAATCCCGAGTAATCAAAGGATTCTAGGTTACAATCCTGAGCGCAGTGGGGGATTCTAAGACACGAGATGCAAATAACTTTAGTCAGTTGCACATACAACTTTTCACCTCAGCAGCGAAAACATAATATCTAAAGGTATAAAAATACAATGTAGTAAAAGTTAAACTTATGTCCCGACCCAGCCAATCACCTATTTATATATTGACCCAGCACTAATCGGCATTTTTTTAAATTAAAGTTACTGTCTCACACTCGCAGCAACATCGAATTTTACTCACTGTCTTTTGCTCACTCGCCTTTTTGCAGTGCTGAGGTGAAAAGTTGAATGATTGGTTCGGTAAAACCGCCCTGTCCCCCTGAGCTGTATTTACGCACCTTCCCTCGCGGCCTCCATGAGCGGCGTGTAGCCCTCGTCGTTGACCTCCTCGATGTTGGCGCCGCGCTCCAGCAGCAGCATGGCCAGCTCCACGTGCCCGCCGCACGCCGCCAGCGTCAGCGGGGACTCGAAGCTGTCCGTCGGCATGTTCACCTGTGCACAATTAACATCTGGTCACTATTGATCTATTTATTGATCTTGGATGAGAGAACCTGAAGATCGGGAGAAGTGGCGTGCATTGGGAGAGATTTGGCGTGCGTTGCCTAGCAGTGGACTCATACGGGGTGATAATGATAATGATAATGATAATGATGATGATGATGATGATGATGATCTTAAGATACATCAGCAATGGACAATAAGAACACTAATAATACGTAAATATAAAAACTATTATCAGACTGGAAACGAACCACATTCCACGGATCATTTATATTTATATAAATAATTATTTCAATGTACTGTCATTTTGGCTTCGTGCAGTATTACAAAGTATTCTCCATGCTAAAGAAAGGCACAGATTTCAAAAAAGTAGATTAACCCTTTGCCATGTTTCAATTTGTGAAGCCCTTTATTTGGCGATTTACAATATACAGACCATAACCACAGTATATATGTAGCTAAAGCAGTAAAGAAGCTAGGCCAACATTTCGAAATAAATACCTACTCTCCAAATGAGCGTAAGCGTTAAATGTTGGTAAAATTGAATGATTTTTTGTTTATTGTATATCAGCTAGGTATAGCAAAATCGATGTCTGGTGTGATATCCGACGGTGAATCCGCTGACAGAATAAAAAAAAGTAGTCGCCATCTTGAACTTTCTAGTCTACCGATGTCTGGGGATCTGTGTGGTCTCCGACAACGGATCCGTTGGCAGATTTAGAAAAAGTAGCCGCCGTCTTGAACTTTTTAGTTTTTCGACTGATTTCTTCCAAAATCGATGTCTGGGGATCTGTATGGTCTCCGACAACGGATCCGTTGACAGATTGAGAAAAAGTAGCCGCCATCTTTAACTTTTTAGTTATTCGACTGATTGCTTCCAAAATCGATGTTTGAGGATCTGCGTGGTCACCGATAACCAATCAACCAGACATCGACGAATCAACGACATTCATTTTGGAAGCAATCAGTCGAATAAATAAAAAGTGCAAGATGGCGGCTACGTTTTCTCAATCTGCCAACGGATTCGTTGTCTGTGACCACACAGATCCCCAGATATCGATTTTGGAAGCAATCAGTCGAATAACTAAAAAGTTCAAGATGGCGGCTACTTTTGCTCAATCTTTCAACAGATTCGTTGTTGGAGACCACACAGATCCCCAGACATCGATTTTGGAAGCAATCAGTCGAATAACTAAAAAGTTCAAGATGGCGTTTTTCTCAATCTGCCAACGGATTCGTTGTCGGTCACCACACAGATCCCCAGATATCGATTTTGGAAGCAATCAGTCGAATAACTAAAAAGTTCAAGATGGCGGCTACTTTTGCTCAAACTTTCAAGAGATTCGTTGTTGGAGACCACACAGATCCCCAGATATCGATTTTGGAAGCAATCAGTCGAATAACTAAAAAGTTCAAGGTGGCGTTTTTCTCAATCTGTAAAAGGATTCGTTGTCGGAGACCACACAGATCCCCAGACATCGATTTTGGAAACAATCAGTCGAAAGGAAAATAAAATGCAATGGAAACCATACGTCTCGACGCGACACTCCGTCTTACAGCACCGCCATGTCCGCTTAGTTGTCTCGTAGAGGCGTGCGTCTGTGTGAGTGCGTCGTTTCGAACGTTTGTTCGTAGCTTCTTTACTGCTCTTTATATATACTGTGCCATAACATTCACTTTTTATATCTTTATTTATATTTTATCATTTGCTGCATTAACCTGTCGTTTGTAAGACGGATATTAATTGCAGCATTTAAATTCGAATTTTTAATCTTTTGTCAATAAAAATTAAATTCAAAATCTTAATTAGAATGGCTGACGAACAGGTGCCTCAAAGTCAAAGGACAGGTCAAAATCAGAATCCATCACTTTTTTTATCTTTTCCAAGAAAAGGGTTAATAAAAAGGGTTTTTATTCAAAATTCGTTCAAAACCAATATAACATACGTGTTACACAAATAAGTGCTCCAAACAATAACTGTACAAGACAAACAACAAATTTAAAAAAACTGGAAAACACGCAGAACTCGTTTTCAATCCAAGGCGGCTCATTCCACTACTTAATTTTATGGATTCGAAGTCGAGCAGAAGCCTGGCGAACTCTACGTGCCCGTCCATACTGGTTATGCCTGTGTGCATCTCGTCCGTCTCGTGCTACATGTTTATATTGCTCGTAATAACTACCGCACAAAGCACGCAAACAATAAAATAAACTCGATAAACTAACATTGCACCGAAGTCGAGCTACAGCCTGACCTTTACGCGCCCGTCCATACTGGCGGCTTCTATAGCGCTATGTGCATTTCGTGCGTCTCGTGCTACATGCTTATATTGCTCGAAATAACAACTATGCTAAGCACGCAAACAATGAAAAAACAATAAATCTGGATAAACTAACATTGCACCGGATTCCAGCTACACCTGTCGCTGTGTGCATCTCGTCCGCCTCGTGCTACGTGCTTATTTTGCTCGAAATAATATCCGCGCAAAGCACGCAAACAATAAAAAAACTCACTGAACGAACATCTATCTGCATTTGAATTGAGTAGAAACCTGGCGATCTCAGCCTTATGACCATCAGCGTATGTGCTCGTCTCTCTCGTGCAACATGCTCATAGTGCTCGAAACAAGAACTGTGCAACACATAAACAAAAAAAAATAAAAAAGGAAAACTCACTGAACTAACCTGTGCACCGGAGTCGAGCAGTAGCCTGGCGACCTCGACGTGCCCGTCCATGCTGGCTTCCATCAGCGCTGTGTGCATCTCGTCCGTCTTGTGTTCGCGGTCGGCCCCCGCGGCCAGGAGGAACCGCACCATGTCGAGGTGACCCTTGTAGCAGGCCAGGGTTAGCGCGGACTCCTTGAACTCGTTCGAGTGCGTGTTGATGCCGGCGCCATGCTTTAGGAGGATCTTGGCGACGCCCACGTGCCCGGCTGACGCGGCCTGAGGACACATTTGTCTTTGTAAAGATAAACCGATAAAAATACACAAACAAATAAGTCCAAGTAGGAGGACATTTTGATGTATGTTTATGAATGTAATTCTTTGCCAGGAGAAAGGCTACATAGTTTGTGAAGAAGTTTCTGTGCAAGGCTGGCACGCCTCGCACTCCCAAGTTTGTTGGTAGCAAGCAGAGCAGGTTCGCCATATTTCGTGTGTCGAAGCCTTAAAGGCTATTTCACGGCATAAAATGACAGAGACTGGCAATAGAGCACACCTGATGTAAGTGGGTTGAAGAATTTGCATGAGCCCTAAGCATTATGAAAACAGCTGATAAATACGAGGGTTCATCCGTATGCACCACCCCTGACCTCTTTGCTGTTACTTGGTTATTACCTTTTTGCGGTTTTTTTTGTGGTTGTTACCTTTTTGCTGTAGGTTTATAGACATTTAGAGGTTATACTAAAAAAAAAAACATTTTTAAATGTCAATCTATTATCGAGCTACAGCTTACTGTAATTGTTGAGTTGCGATTTTTTATGAAAATGGATCCTGTTGAACAGAGGGCGGTAATAAAATATGTACAAAAAAAGGGTATGACACCAACTCAAATCCATCAAGATATTGTGGCAACTGTAGGGGAGTGTACAGTATCCTATGACATAGTCAAACGTTGGTGTCGAGAGTTTAAGTGCGGAAGATCAAGTTGTGAAAACCAACATGGCGGTGGACCACCTGTAACGGTCACTACAGACGAAAACATTAAAAAAGTTCACGATAATGGTGTTACAAGACCGGCGAATACGTATCAGGCAAATTGTTGAAGAGACTGGCTTGTCATATCATATAGTGCAACAGATACTTACTAAAGAATCGGGTATGAATAAGATCAGTGCAATATGGGTGCCACGAATGTTGACCATTGATCAGAAAAGACAGAGTATTGATTTGCGAGCGTCTGTTGGATATGTACCAAGCAAATAAAGATAATTTTCTCCATAGATACGTAACCATAGACGAGTCTTGGGTACATCACTATGATCCCGAAACTAAAGTTCAAAGTAAACAGTGGAAACACAGTGGTTCTCCGCCACCACGTAAATTTAAAGTGACATCGTCTGCAGGAAAGGTCATGCTGTCTGTATTCTGGGATGCTCAAGGAATAATCCTGACTATTTAAAAAAGGGAGAGACTATTACAGGGGCCTATTATGCAAACTTAATTCTAAAATTGCGAGAGACGATGGCTTAGGGATGGAGCATAGGGATCAACCCTCGTACTTCTACGGCGACATCGACGCCTGAGTTCACACAGCCTTCATACTGCAGGAAAGTGGGCAACGCGAGTGTGTAAACAGGTCACTCGCGCTGGCACATCTCATGCCGCTCTCGAACGCGGCAAGTCGGCTGAATGTAAACACTCACTCGCGCTCGCTCTGCCCGCCCTTTGTCTTCTACACGAAAAACCGACAATTGAGGGAGCGCCGGGCAATCGCAGCGGCATGAGAACCTATTTACATTCTCGCGCTGCCCACTTTCCTTCCTAGCAATAATTATTTATTTTTATTATGGCTTCAAACAGTTATAACATGATCAGATGTATAAATTGCACTAGAACTTGTACAAGGAAAAAGACCAACAGTGCCGAATAAACATGTTAAACAAAATTTGAGATTACGTAACTAAGAGGTATTGTTAGATACAAAAGAAAAAGACCTAAAATAATACCATAAGGATGAGTTACGTATTGCTGATGGAGTCACGAGTTTTTTGATGAAGTCCAGAAGTAGTTAATGTTTATGAAATTTACAATTTAGTTAAGACAGCAAAACTGAACGTTTATATTTGTATAAAACTAAATAGTTGTAAGCAACCGTAGTATTAAATACCTAGTTTCTGTCCTCTTATGTTGCTATGCCCTTGCAGGGCATCACATGTATACCTGATTATTTAAATACCCTTCACGTGTGAGTGTATAGCCCTCTACGCACTATCCATCTTAACGGACAGCAGCGCCCGAACGTCGGGCCCGATGGTGCTGTACGCACTATCGTGCAAAGTATCCATCATGCTAGACGTTGTTGATGTTGGGGCTGGGTGTATATCGGTTGGTGTAAAATTGTTTGGCCTATTTTTGTTTCGCCACATATTTTTTTGTACACCAACGTTGTCTAATGATTTAAATGTCGAAAATTGTTTTGCATAATATTGTTTGGTCGAAAAATTGTTTACTATAGTAACATTTGTTTGGAATAACTTTTTTTTGTCGTTATACCAAAAAAAAATGGTATAACGTTGACCGTGAGGCGAAGTCGACGGAGCTCCTATTCCGCGTAGTTGTGGCGCTTCGCGCCTTGACACAATTCTAACCTAACCTAACCTATAGATTAGTTGAGACCTAGGTGTTTTATACTGGGGGGGGGGGGCGCTTCGACCAAAAAATATTATGGATTTAGTCTTTTAGTCATTAAAATTTTAGATCAAAAGTGCTTTAGACGAAAAAACATGTATGCAAAAAAAAACTTTATGCTAAAAAAGAAGTATGCTATTCAATATTATAGGAAACATTTTCGACGAAAAATTTTAGCACTTAAGTTTTAGGTCAGTCAAAAAATCGGTCGTACAAATCCATCACGGTAATAATTATTATTATCGTTTTGCGTCGTACATCGTGCACGGACAGGCAGCACGGATGGATAGTGCGTAAAAGGGTGAAATGGGGTAGGTTCCAGTTACCTCCATGAGGGGTGTGTGGCCGTTCTCGTTGTGGTCCTCGAC
The DNA here is from genome assembly GCA_946894065.1 of Acleris literana. Classification (NCBI taxonomy): domain Eukaryota; kingdom Metazoa; phylum Arthropoda; class Insecta; order Lepidoptera; family Tortricidae; genus Acleris; species Acleris literana. Next base: position 19,947,243 of record OX335669.1, read on the forward strand.
GTTGGCGCCGTTGTCGAGCAGCGCGGCGACGCACTCCTCGTGGCCGCCGGCGCAGGCGTACATGAGCGGCGTGTTCCCGGAGCCCGACACGGCGTTCACGTCCGCGCCGTGCGCCACCAGCAGCCGCACGATATCCACGTGGCCCGCGCTCGCCGCCTCCATCAGGGGCGTGCAGTCGCCCTGTGGAAAACCAAAATATTTACTTCCCTAAATTCACACCAAGATGGCTAGCTAAGGTCTGTTTTATGATTTTCCCGATTTCTCATCATAGTTTTTTGTATGATGAATCATCATAGATTAATTTACTTTAAAATAAATAAAAAAATGGAACGGACCATACTTATTTCTCGCTCGGTAATCCCTCTCTGCCTATGCATATTTTGTTTTTGCTAAATGTTAACCAAAAAATCCACGTGAAGCAGAACACAAAATGCACATACATTATTTAGAAATGATGATTTGAGGGATATTTCAAAGATCGAAGGAGTCGAAACTCTTTAAAATACATGCTTTGATTTCAGGTAAGGATCTAAAAAAATATATTTAACGCGTGTTAGTATTAAAATTAATGTTAAATAATATTATAAGTCATCAACCGTTTGTCGAGACAAATATTCAACGATTTCAATCTCAGTGGGTTTACTTGATCTACGTCAGAGATACTGTATGAGTAACAACCTTCCGTTCCTGTTAGACTAGCTCTTAAGGACTAAATCAAGATAAAACATGTGTATCCTAGTGGACTTCCCAAACTGAAAACGAGGATCAAATCGTTTAGCGAGAATTGACTCTAGCAAACAGTGCAAGCAAAATTAAAGCTTGCAAGAAATAGTCATATCATAGCAAACAAGAAGCCGTTGCTTATGTCTTTGATGCTAGACATTATAACAATCCTTGGCTTAGAAGACTAAATATTTAACATATACCTAGTCTGGTCATAAGTTCTGTTACTAAGATTTATTACAATTTAAAAAATAAATTAATGGATTTTTTCATAAATCTGTATATTAAATAAAATAAAACTGTGATTAATATAATATAAGTAAAAAAAATGTATTCTAAACTATTGCAATTATTTGACGTATGATCTTGAAGTATTCCCATTTCGGACTAGAAAATCATAGTTCAATTCACGCACGACGATGATACTGATAACGGCCACAACTTTTGTAAGAGTTCTTGTAGAAAGTTCATATTTGCGTGACATATTGATCAGATTTTTAGCTTTAAATTCTGATACAAATGTATTTCAAGCAACTAAAGATCTGCTTGGACACCGGTCAATCTTGATGTCTCATTAAATCGACTTTACGATTTCACATAAAATTTGCAGGAATACGAAAACACACCAAATCTCTTGGTTCTTAAGTTGGAATTGAGTCTTGTTGAGAAATATAATTTTGGTCTCTAAACATATACAGAGATAGAAAGATTTATAATATTAAACAATAAACTTCTTTGGTAAAACAAAACTAACCTCTTTAGCGTTTTCAAAAAGTTAAATTTATGCGTATTTTCATCGATGCCGGCTGTGAATGTTAGAAAATCGTCTCGGAAATTGCGGCGACAATATAGAATGATTTTTTGTTACATTTATTGAGCTTTTAATTTTTATACGTAATAAAATAAAAAAATAAACATTAGTTACTTTTATTTGACTCAACCTTAGTAACAGAACTTATGGCCGGACTAGGTACTATGCTTAGGCCAAAAGTATGTTTTATAAATGTTAATTATTACCAATATATTACAGTGATATAAAGCTTAATTATCTAGAAGCCGTTGAAAGGATCAGATATACTGGCTGTATAGCGATTTCATTACGATAAATTATTTTGATGGCGTTGTAAATTCCCGAGGGCCGATGTGTTTCACAGCTGTGTACAATTGCGATTACAAATAAGTCAGGGGGGTTACCATGACATGCTAAAGCAGTTCAGGTTACGTAGAGAGAAAGGGACAGAGCTATAACAGTTATACGGCTTTGTCCCTTTCTCTCAACCTAAACTGAACTGTTTAGTGTGTCATGGTAACCCCCCTGTTATGTATAAAAGAGTGACCATTTTAGGCCTCGCTCAGGGAGCAGCGACGCGATGCGCGTAGCGTCGAGCGGCGAAATCAAACATATGGCAATATATGAGAGCGTTTACAGAGAAGGGTAGGGGATTACTTTGTCTGAATGTGGAACTTAACTTAGGTACTTAATTTACCAAAATAATTAAATAATTCATTTAACAAAAATAAAACACAAATTATAATAAATAAATAAATAAATAATAATAACACAAATTATTCAGTGTCGAGGTGTGTGCCATGAAATCTGTCACTGAATAGAGGGGAGTTTTTAAAAATAATCTTTTGAGTCTTGTATAGAAATTTTTACTGTTAACTATTGTTTTCATTTGTACTGGCAATTTATTAAATAAATGGACAGCCTGATAGCATGCAGCGTGCTTCACTATGTTGATCCTTGGGACTGTCTTGCTCGGAATGCCTTCCGTTGTAAACCTATGTTCTCTTTCACTTTGGCTTTCAGTTTGATTGAGGTGCTTAATGAAGTCAGTGAGTAGAACAAGAATATACAGACGAGGAACAGTCAAGATTTCGAGCTTAATAAAGTACTCCCGACACGAATCACTCTGAGGCATGCGAACTATAGTCCTGATCGCTCTCTTTTGCATTCTAAAACCTGCATCAATATTATATTTGAAGCTGTTACCCCATAATTTAATACTGTACCGAATTTTCGATTCCACCAAGTCATGGTACACAATTTTGAGTTGCCTTGTTTGGACTAGGGTTGTGTAGTACTTGTACTAAGAGCCAAAAAGATTTAATTCCCGTCACTGTACTAGAACGAACTATTCCGTGGAGTTTCTGCTCTTAGTTCATTTAGTACACGCGGAGCAAGAACCGAACAGAGCAGGCAGAGCAGCAAGTGACACTGACAGCAAAGCCGGCCATTCATTCGGTCAAAGGAGCATGAACAGACCAGTTTCTTTCAGTGTACTAGTGTACTAAAAGAACTAAAAGACCGAATTAGTTCATTAGAGCGATTGTACTAGTTTGGAGCGATCCGCTCAGTGAAAGAGCGCGCACAGCCCTAGTTTGGACCTCATCTCGAAGACTACGGAGAGCATAACAAGCAGAGCTTAAAGAATTAATAAGTAATTCTACTTCAGGTTCCAGTTAAGAAGCGAGTTTACGTAAATTCCCTGAAATTTCACTACTTCGGACTGAGGTATCCTGCCCCCATTAAGTGTGATGTCCAAAATGTCAGCGTTGCTCGCCGTAGTTGCAAACAATATTGCACCGGTTTTATTATTATTTAACTTTAAGTTTTTGCCGAAAAACACTCACTAAAAGCCCTTAACCTCGTAAGGCCCAGTGTGCAATAGGATGTACATAATCAAGGCAATTTAATTTGAACTGTATTGCAATAAGAATAAGGTTTATTTTCCTATTTTCTTATACTGAAAATGTCATTATCGAACAAACTTAATTGAACTTTATTGCCTTGATGGTAGATTCAAAGTCCCACTGACAAAAAACTGGCTGTTTGTAGTATGGTGGGCTTTACGAGGTTAAGGCAGCATTTATATTTTGATTTAGTCTCGACACTCTCCGAAGAGAAAATATTCTCCGGAGATTACGGCATTTGTGTCATCAGCGAAGACAACTAGTCTCGCTGATGGTAGATAGATATGTTAGAAAAATATGAGACCATTTGCAAATAGTACAAAAAATAATGGTCCCGAAATTGATCCCTGGGGCACCCTACGCCTTATCATCACCGTTTTCGACTTGTGGACCTTTTCAGTTCCGTTTTCATAAGACCTCAGTTCGATAAATTGTTTTCTGTTCGTAAGGTATAACCTAAACAAGCTCAAAACATTATCCCTAACACCATAGTGTTCCAATTTAGCCAACGATATAGCGTGATCAACAGTATCAAATGCCGAGTTAAGGTCTAAAAAGAGTCCAGCCATTTTCTTCTTATCATTTATCAGAGTCATTATGTCATTGATTAAGGTAATCTATAGATTCACTAGTACCTATACTTTTTTGATATTCAAATTACCGTTTGTTCAAGATATTATAAAGATTAAGATGTGCTTGTAAACGCACTTTCATCAACTTTTCCACAATTTTGGATATGGTTGGTAGCAGTGAAATGGGTTTATAATTGTTAGGGTCACTTGTTGCATCGCGTCATTAACGGCGCTAGTCCGTAAACGTTTAACATACTTTCATAAAGAAATACATACATAGAAAACATCCAAGACTCGAGAACAAATATATGTGACAGGCTAAACGCGTCATCAAAAATAAGTTTCAAAGAAGATTATACTAAAGTAAAACGAAGTTTTAAGTAAGAGAACAAAGCTTAAACTGTTGCCCTTGCTATTATTAATAACATTAAGTAAGAGGATTGTGAAGCGCCGTTAAAATCACGTAGCTGTCAAAAAAAATCCACACAAATTTAGCTCCAGGCGATAACGTTTCTCATCCCCTAAATCAAGTCTGATTTCCACGATGTTTGAATATGTTGTAGTTATTATAAAGAACTAGATCTTTAAGTTTGTTTTTGTTTTTTAAATTTGTTTCTTTCTAAGAAATATTTTCTTCGAAAGGAAAACGTACAGACATAGTCTTTCATGCCATCTACAACATATTCAAAAATCGTAAAAATCGGACTGGGTTTAAGGGGACAAACGCGGGACAAGGGCTATCCAATATATGTAACCATCGACCCGTTTATACAAACGGTTTACTTGATAGAAGCCGCTCGGGTAATGTGTGGTGACGCCACAGAGGTTTGCTAACGCGGATGATTGATAAGCTGACATGGACAAACTTACATATTGTTGCTATATGAGTTTTACAGGAAGTTTTTTTTTTTCAATTTAAAGTTTAAGTAAATAGTGTGATAGGACTAGTAATGGATAAGGACCAATGATGAACACTTTTTTTATGGCATCGGGAAGGCAAACTACACCTCATGGTAAGCCGGATCTGTGACCCATACACATTTTTCATTCCCAAGATTAAAATCTTAAGATTGCAATCCTAAGACCACAAATGCGTTGCCAACAAAGAATGCCTGTATGCTAGTTACTTCACTGGTTATTTTATCCCCACACTGGAAGAATGCGAACACTGCTGCATAGCTTAGGTGGTAGCGATCCGGACAGACCTTGCACAAGGTCCTTCCACCACTAAACACTTGTTTCTTATTTTACAGAAGCGTTTATTCATTTGTTAAGCAACAATCAATATATGACCGTATGTTATTTGAATTAAGAGTTAACTGCCGCACTCAGAGACGTAAATTTAATTTAATGATTGTTTAGTGACGTGTTATCTTATTCTATTGCTATAACAAAGAAAGTGACAGCAACAACTTTAATCAACCATTAAATTTAATTGACGTCACTGAGTGCGGCAGTAAGTGTTCATTAATTAGTGACAACAATGTTGCCATCACCCTATGAAAGTACGAGTGTGAGCGGCACCAACCTTGATCCCCCTGTCCTCAACGCTGGCGTGCATCGCTAGCAACACCTGCGCGAGCTCATAGTAGCCCGCAGAGCAGGCCAGAGACAGCAGGGACTCTCCTTCCTCCGTGGTCTCGTGGACAGACCGGCCTTCGGTAAGGAGCTTGCGGACCGTGCCGACGTCTCCGTCCGAGCACGCTTCCGCGAGGGAGGGCGCGCCGTCCGCACCCACCGACGCCGCGACGCTTGGCGTCGTTCCCGTCGCCGTCGAACCGCATTGCGTCCTGAAATAGACACACATATTCAATAGTCGTCAATACACTCTCCTATAATTTAACAAGTCTATCTGTCATCAGATAAGATCAAAGCTTCACGAATCACAGCCACAACCTCGCCTCGACCGTGCCGGCCGGAGAATCGTGAGACTCGATCGCGACCGGCCCGGGAAGCGAGGCGCATCGACTCAATCTCGGTATATCATCATGCTGAAGGTCAAGGTCAACTAACTGAATGGTGATGCGGCGGAATGTGCATTGATTTTTTAACAGCACACGCGTGCTGTCATGTCATGTTTATACGCAGTAAATATTTATTTAAATAGTGATAAGGACCAGTCTATGTTTATATCTATATAAGTATCGAGTATACCTAGTACCTAAATAACAAATCTTTGTATGTAACAAATCATTATACGAGTACATAATTGCAATTGTATCAAGTGAGGTTAATATGACGATTTTAATACAGAGCCCTTTGTGATTGTCCTTGTGAATTGATAAGCATGTTTTAATCGGGTTTTCGAACGGTATTGCAAGCCACGCTTTTTTTTTATGACAGGCATGCATGCGGTGTGACTGATGATATGGATTTACCACAGCACAATCAAACGCAATTGGAAAACCAGAGGTTTCAACCGGGTATTTCCGCAAGGACAAACAATCTCCCCTTTATTAGGAACCCTCCCTATGCTTTAGTTTGCGAGGAAAACAAACGTTGACATGGGCGCTTCTCCTCAAGTGAAACGCCTTTCATGGTACATCAAGAATTACAGTTATCTATGACTTTAATTTGTCATGTCTTGTGACGGGCGTCTTCCAGATCAGTTTACCATCCTGATAATGACAGGTGACAGGTAACATTTTAGTGTAAATGGCGCAGCTTATATGAATCCCAGTGATGTAAAAACTTGTTAACTTTGCAACATATGCTGAATCATAACCGGTCACCTATTTAGGATGGTGAAATAGCCCACTTATGGTAAGCAGTCACCGTCGCCCATAAACATCAGCAATACCAGGGGCGTTACGACCATATGTGTGTAGGCTTTAAGTGTCTAGGTTATGCGGCACTTACGGCTTGTCCTGGTGGTGGTGGCGGTGGTGCGCGGGCGGCTGGTCGCTGCGCATGCGCGTAAGCGCCGCGGCCGCCTCGTCGAGCGCGCACGACACCGACGACGTCAGTCGCCGGAGCACCTCCGGGTCGGCAAGGTGCTTGCCTTCGCCCGACAGCTTGCCGATACCTGCAAATATAATGTCACGTTAGGAGCGGCTTGTCTTTAACACGCTAAGGGTGCGTATCCAGCAGAGCTGTGCGGGGTAGCGGAACGGTGTGCTAGGAACAAATCCACCAATAGGAGAGCTGCGTTGAGCGAGGGTAGGAATCCAATTGGTAAAGTTTTCCTCGCACACCGCTCTCTAGTGGATACTCACCCTTATGTTTCCTGTTTGGTTACGGTGCGCAGGGGCCGTATTATAAACTGTCGAAACCTGACAAGTTCAAAGCAGTGTTGAAGGAAAGTGATATTTTGACTCGTAAAGCTCAATCCCCTTCACTGGTTGTAACTTGGCTGATTTCAACAGTTCATTATACGCTGCTGGTTTGTCAAGTGTACTGTTTTTACCCTAACAAAACACTGCAGTGATGTTCATTTGCCGCGGTCGTGTTAACGGTTTCTACCTTATAATCTTTACAAACATATGAATGTGTACAGGATAAAAACTTAAGAATTATAGACAGTCATCTAAGTACTTCAAAAACATTGCTTCTTTGGAATTTGGAATTAAACGAGTTCTACGATATGACACTCAACATTTAAATTAAATATTAGCTTTGGCTATACGTGAAGTGTAGGAAATCTTATCAGCACTATTACTTAGGTTCACTCGTATAAATTACAGCAACGCCTTCGCGGGATAAAGATGCTATTGTGGACGTCATCATTTGAAAAGAAAGCAGAGCTATAACAAAAATGCGTAACTATTACTTTCGCAGAACTAAAGAATTCACCATGTAAACTGGTAGAGAAAACGGTATATTCCCGAAGGAAATGAGTCCGAAATTCAGAATGTAATCTTGTCAACATGTTCCCGGAATCCGTTGGCATCAGCTTAAGAGAAAACAGTTGGTATCATTGATAATTTATTTGTGAGTTTGTTCGCACGAACGGGTCTCTATCCTCAGTGAATGATTGAACAAATTGTAGCCCTACTTGTGAACCTTGCTCTTTGAACGGAAGATTAATTCAAGTGCACTGGTGCATAGGGGACTAGAATCATACGGTTTGTTTCAGAGTTAACTTTTGTTCCTGAATAAATTTGTACAAAAGCAGCTAAGCTAATGCTCTTGCAAGAGATGTGATTGATGTACAAAAGAATGTTGTGTTGTGTTCAGTTATTTTTGTTGAATGTCAAATTACCAATAATTACGGACTTACTCGCATGGTCAAAGATTCTCTTTTTGCTTTGCTTCTACAGTAAAACTAAGGGTGATATTCCACCTGTCCAATTTCTTTGTCCAATTTCTGTATCCAATATTTAATCAAATTTCTTTGATGGAGGCCCATTCCACTTATCCAATATGTTGGTCCAAGTTTTTATACTATTTGCGTAGCCATTTTGAATTAAATATCATTCGTAATTTTTGATCAAATGTCGGCGTTTTTAGTAAATTTGATGAAGTCATCCCATTTCTTTGATCAAATGCAAAATGTGCTAGCAAGTAGCAACACCGATATTTGATCCACGTTTATGTGTGACAGTGTTGCCCCCTTAGCCCGTTTGGGGCTAGATCTAGCACTTTTTACTGTAGGTGAACCCGTTGTTTAATTTGTATGGATGTAGGGCTATCTAGCCCTATTCATTTTCTTATAAACATTGCACCTAAATCTGAAATTTGCGCCATGCTAACATCGCGATGAAATCGAACTTTCGCGATTTGTGTCATAGATATTGATTTATATTTGTTTTTTCATTTTCATATAGATACTACGCAAAATCTTGGACAAAGATGTAGGACATACATACGTCAAAAAACTTTGATCAAATATTTGACCAGTTGGACAACGATATATTCCATGTGTCCAGTCAAATTTCTAAATCCAATATTTAATCATGGTCTAATAAAACAAGGTCTTCTCTTCCGAAAAGGGACACTTTCTACGTCATCACAAAGTTGCCACTTGATAACCACTACCCAAGAATAAGGAAAAAAATTGATTTTAGGTTAGTGTTCGATTTTATTTCAAAATATATGTATCACGAATAATATATGTCAAGACCATAATTTACATATTTACTTTCATTGAATGTTTTATTTTAATATTATATATAAATTTTTGCATGAAAATAATTAACAGGGATTTTTCTTAAACATAAAGGTCACATTACAATTTGGAATTACAACCTGATACTACAGGCATCACCGGATTCACCAGATCAAACTGGCCGGTTACAAATTTGTCAACTTGATGTTTCTCGTCATACTATTCGAACCTATGGGAATATCATATTCCGCTCTCGCTCGGTATCATTACTCTAATGACACGCCAATGATTTTCAAACTGTCGCGGTAAAAGTTGTCGATGACATTTTTTTGTAAAATTTAAAATGGTTAAATGCTTTATTAAAATCTGTAAGAGCTAAAAGGGTAAGGCACAGTCGGTTTCTATACTTTTCTATCAAAAGAATCGCTTGCCGAAGAGTGGTTGCGATATTATTGCGGGCCTAAAACCACGGTTTAATATTATGGTGAGTAGTATTTTATGTCCTGTTGTATCTAAATGAGAGGAAGCGCCTAATAAAAAAGTGCTTATCAATATTCAAGTTCTCATAATCCATAACCCTAATATTTAGAACTTATTTTTATTTTGTTATGAGTAAAGTCGTATATTTTCCGTAACGAAACACAAATAATTAAACGTTCAACATTTAAGTTCCGGTGGTCACAGCACATTGCTAGTAGAATTTATACCCATACCTACATACGTGAAAATGCAGCAACACGTCTATACGTTTTTTTTTTGGGAACAGTATATGGTCAAAATGTAAAACCTATTTATATACAATGATAGTCTAAAGTTAATATATACGAGCAAATATTTTTAAATTATCCCGATTTTAAAGTTTGGATATCTTCGGTTGACGGATATGACGTAGTACGTGTCCACTCACGTGACCACGGCTTCTCGGAAGAGAATACCAGGCGAAGTATATTATTGTACCATGTATTTAATCAAATTTCTTTGATGGAGGCCCATTCCACATATCCAATATCTTGGTCCAAGTTTTTATACTATTTGCGTAGCCATTTTGAATTAAATGTCATTCGAAACATTTGATCAAATCTCGGCGTTTTTAGTAAATTCGATGAAGTCATCCAATTTCTTTGATCAAATGCACATTGGACAAAGAAATTGGACAGGTGGAATACTACCCTAAGATAAGAAGTGAATCCTGTTCCTGACATCTGTCAGTTTAGTAAAAATTGTACCCTCGAACCCAAGAGTCTTTACATAGTATAAAACAAAATCGCTTTCCGCGTCAGTCTGTATGTATGTATGACGTATCAATACATACATACAACATAGATTATTTTTCACGCAAGGTTTGCATGTTGTTACGAAAACCTCACATAAACCGAAGCGAAGCGAAGGCGGGTCGCTAGTAGGTTATAAATTCTACTGCGATTGATTTCATATCAGCCTTTTTTTGTAGAGCTTTCGTGAGCTATTCTCATTTATAAGTGGACGTTGTATTTATGTTAGGTTAGCTCATTATGCTCAATAGTGGCACATACAGTGATCACTTACAAAGAAGCTGCTTCAAAAAAGAGGCAGCATATCTTTTAAACAACAAGTAAACAAACCGGACTTTGGACAACAACACATCTATTCCTAGCGTAGCGTATTGATTCCTGCATTAAGCCGTTTGAATAAATCACAAAGTTTGAGTCAAGCTACGTCGAGCGAAACATCGGTGCATATTTTCTCGCTGAAGTAGTGACGCGAGATCGAGATGTTAGCGATGCACTGACTGACGTCACATAAAGGGGTCAGTTGAAACACGGACGCGCTAAGTAACAACAATATGAAAAAAAGTGTTTCAAGATTATTAGGATTGTTGGGGACTGGGACCTAACACAAAAAAATAGGTTTTTTTATTCAGTATGTAGGCTGCACGGGCACTTTTACGTCAATAATCTACCAGTGCTTTCCAAGAAGGGACCACTACTGAGAAGAAACGCCGCAAGAAGCTCAACTGTCATTTGTTTTTAAAATATTGCTTATGACATTAAACAATGACAATTGATAATGAAGATACATAAAAATATGCGTAGTTCATTAATAAGTACGAAAAATGGTAACTTTAATACTACGTCGAGTAATATATTACAGAAATGAATGCATTGACCTTCAAATGATTTATAAACCTTACGGACACGAAATGTTTAATAGCAATTTTGTTTTATACGAGGCATATCATTTAAAACTTCGATTTGACACACTTAACAAGCATCGTGATTAAAGACGTACTGTGCCACAATATAAACTAAGATTTAGGTCCCATTGCATTTTAAAATTGGGGTACAGTATGCAATGACTGTATTCACTTAGACCAGTGAATTATACACGACTAGCATGCAAACAATAGCAGACATAGCTAGGTGTTGAGAGACGAACTCAGTCTAGTTAAGACTTACGACTAACAATAGCTTGGACGAGTGGAAGTTAGCTGTCTCGTGATAACATCACTCACTGGGAGCTTTCGTTTTAGCGCGCAGCTATAAGTATAACCGCTATTGCTGTGTAGAATGTTCAGTTATGGAAAAAAAAAACAAAATTATAACCCAGAAATTGACGACGATTTCTACGAACTGTAATCGTTAGCATTATCACCATCGTTATAAATCTTCTATCTAAATTCTCAAGCGTCAAAGGGCGCAAAAAGTTAGCATGGATGCATAGCGTAATTCCTGTGCTTCGAAAGATACATTAATTGGGCTTGATCACGTAGTGTGTGCGGGCCAGAGGGCCGTGAGAACTCGACGGTTGAGGCAAGGCGCGAACCACGTTTAGGTTATGTGAACATTTAAGTAAGGATAAGTTCCCTTTTCTAATGACTAAAACGTTGCAATTCTAGATTATTATTCACAGTTCAACAAATACAGACCATAATGATAGTTAACTTTAGGAATGTAGAGCACCCTTATGCGTTGTTACGCTTTCAAAGTTGACATCGATGTCTAAATATAATAGCATTTCGCAATTGCTGTGCTAAATTCGAGCTAATTTCATCGCGTTTTACTCAAATACCATGAAGTAAGACAACCGAGTAACATTCAATTTACCTGTCCGCTGGCAAATGTCACTAACGGCGCCGCAAATGCTATAGTTGCCGCAGAGCATTGCCGAGCAGCCCTCAACTTTGTACGATTTAACAAGGCCGAATAATCAATCATTCCCTATCTATTTCTTAGCACGTGCCTATATACCTATTAGTGCGGTAATTCAATGATAACTATGTTTTTGTTGTTAAATGTTATTAGGGGCTTTCCGCCACATTGATAGTGCCTCCTACGAATCAATCTAAAACTAACAAAAACACGTAAAAAAATGTTCATTTAATTTGATCTTTTGAACAGTCACATAACGTCCGCAATCAGTGGGGAAACACGGCACGGAATCAAGAAAATATCGCAGTTACGAAGCAATTTCACTTAGCATTACTCGCGCACGTTTGTGACCAACGGAGGCATGTTGGCCACCAACGTTGACACCGTTAATAAATACACCACAAAGAAGAGAATTAATGTAAATCCGAGGATTGTTCCGACCAGCCGATTGGGGCGAACCGCGGGTCATACAATCGTCACGTTATTCAGTGTTAATTAGTGCAATTATTACATTATTGTGGGAGTCAATCGTGGTTCATTCGAGCGTTTCAAAGACAGGCATGAGTTTGAATAATTTCTCAGAAAAAATGTTACAATGAACTAGCCATTAAATATGTAATCGAAAAACGTCGAATCATATTTTTGAGTATGAAGCAAAGTGTGCAATGTACCCATTTACTTTTTAACACTGTGTTAGATTTTGTGATACCTACTTGTGATATAAATTCATGACGTGCTTAAAACATTACTAATTCTCAAAAACATTGCCTTTTAGCTCTAAATTCTCACGACACCATAACAACAACGTCTAAACATGGGTTATGTAAAAAAAAAAACAGTTCTGGATTTTGATGCAATGGAAGGCCATGGATGGAATCAAACCAAGTATTCGAAGTTGATCACCGCATTAAATTTTAGAAAAAGCGCAAATTGTCAATGGTTAAAGAATTCATATCGATAAATACCGATTTAGCGTTATGTAACTGATGATTGAGCTTTGGACGATTACTGACTTTCATTCGATCTTAGAGAAAGTAGATTAATCGATTGTTGTTTGACTTTACTGTGAGCGATGTTTGCGATATTTCTCATAAAATCTCTGGAACTGCACGAGACCATAGACCTAAGTTCGTTTTCTTACCGTCCGGTTAGCAAAATAAATAAACATTTTAAACCTAAAGTAAGTTCGTGGTACAGGAAAGCTGTCAGTACAGAAGTTGTCAACATAAGGGCCGCAATTTTGTGAAGTTCATTCCTGTTTGAATTGCGTCCGAAGTGACCGATTTCAAATAAAAAGGTTTTGAACTCCTAAAAGCTTGTTTACATTCTTTATCTCGTCTCATTGGCCGAACTAAAACCTATTCTAATTTTTATAGTTTAAAAAACTCACCGCTAAGTCTAACTAAATCAGATCAAGGGTTCTGTATTATCTTTAAGCCAGATGTGCCCATTTGAATTCGCTAGAGTTTAGTTCACATTAAACTTGAAACAGGATATGTTGCTGACAACATGTCCTGTTTCAGAAAAACTTAGTACTAAGTACTTAGTACTAAGTTTTTCTATGACAGCACGAAATGCGGTACGTCAGAGCGCTGTCTGCATTCAATTGCGTACAATGGTGTCATCGACTGGTGATTGGTTGTCCATCGATATTCGATCTTGTAATCGGACGCGGGACCATCTTCAAAGTATTCCACTGCTGACTTTGTGTGAACATAAGCCACTTATTTAAATAAAGGCCGAGCCACACCGGATGCGTGACGTGCACGTGCGCGTGCGCGTTCGCTTTCCACTGCGTTGTATAGTATGAATTCTCTTTACGACATGTCACTATACAACGCAATGGAAAGCGAACGCGCACGCGCACGTGCACGTAACGCATCCGGTGTGGCTGGGCCTTAAGGGTTCGGCGGTGAAAGCATCGGCAATATTAAATGAAACAACAAACATTTTGTAGGAAGAGATGTTAATAGAGAGGACAATAGAGAGATCTCTCTCCAGGCGGGTGTTATGCCTGGGGACCGAAGTCCCTTGGAATGAAGTTGGAAATTGTACATATGTCATCTGACTGGAGAAACTTCGTTAGCGCGTTGTAGAACACTTAAGTTGCGCTGTCTGACGCTGGTAGCGCTAGCGAGGTAGCGAGTTGGTTGATACAAGTTTCCGTTAGATGTCGCTAGGTCGCCACACCAGCCCCCCTTTGAAACCGGAGGTTGATGGTGATGACGTGCAGTCTGTACGTTGAATTGCCGCTTGCAAGTGCCAGTAGGGATGTCTCCAGTAGTGCTCAGAGCCGCGTTGGCGAGCGTAGCAGGAGAAGAGGAGTGAGTGGAGTACACAGTGAGTCGTGTACCTGCTCGTGAAGTACTCGTAGTAGACGCAGTGAGTCGCGTTGTTGAGTGAGAGTAGTGTGCACACTGTAGACACCAGGCATGGAGATATGACAGAATGCTAGTGGTGCACAGTGCGGGTTGTCTGGCTTGCTGTGAAACTGCGTCATAGTGCTTGAAGGTCGTCAGGTTGCGTAATTGTCCATTGTCGAGGGTCACCAATGTAGTATGAGAGATGTTAATAGAGAGGACAATAGAGAGATCTCTCTCCAGGCGGGTGTTATGCCTGGGGACCGAAGTCCCATGGAATGAAGTTGGAAATTGTACATATGTCATCTGACTGGAGAAACTTCGTTAGCGCGTTGTAGAACACTTAAGTTGCGCTGTCTGACGCTGGTAGCGCTAGCGAGGTAGCGAGTTGGTTGATACAAGTTTCCGTTAGATGTCGCTAGGACGCCACAATTTCAATTGTTAGGCCGCATTTACACTTGCAAGTTATTGCTGTATGTTTTGAGACGCGACTATGGGTAAGAGTGAGTGGCAAATATTTGAATCTCTATCTTGCATATATATTATAGCTTTGTTTCAATACTCACAGGAATAACTAGCAAGTTAGTTTAAATGCGGCCTTAAGTGAGCATAGAACCTTCTCGCAGAATGCCCATGATTAATTTGAACGTAATAGGGTTGTAAAACTTGTAAAGGGTCTCCCTTTTTACAACCCAGATTAATCACACAAAAATATTAAAACTGGATTGCTTTTGGAATAGCTTTTGCCGGCGACTCCGTCCGCGCAGCATCGATAAACGAATATTACGTTGTTCCTTAGGAAACTGTCGAATTTTTAGGGATAAATGTACTCCGATCGTCTCACCGTCTCTGGCTATACTATCCTTGTACCAAATTTCAAGTCGTGGATCGATTGAGGCGAAACAAACTACAAACAAACCCACTTTCGAATTTATAGTATAGTAAGTATTTTTGCTTTATTGATAACCATAGTGTGGTATTATACAATAGAAACCTATCACGTCGTAAGTCAATACAGTACTACCAGAGGCCCTCCCTACTTTGAAAATCAAAGGTCGAAGTTACGTTAGCTCCATCTCTGTCACTTGTCATTCGGTACTAAATCGAAAGAAAGGGATGGAGCTAGCGTAACTTTGAACTTCGATTTTGGAAGTAGGGTCTCAGTTTCTTAATAGCCATCGGCAATCTTCGTTTTTCTATAAAACACGAGTGACAAAATATATTGCCCGTTGCAAGTGAAAGCGTAATAGCGATAGCCAGCCGAGCTTGGAGTAATGTACTTCATGTAAATCTGCAAACAATCAATCGTTTTGACACTTCATAAAAGTAGCTGATTTGACATAGCCACACCCCTATATCTTTCCTGTGATTTTATGTTACTTGAGTGTGACAAGAGGTCTCTATTGACTCTATTATTTATGTTTATAATACCATAATCATGGTAACATTGTAACAGGCGACATTCCACCGGACTTCCTTCATTGCCGGCACTTGAAACATTTCTAGGAAACGTAACCGGTTCTAAAACCGTCTTCACACCTGACTGAAGCCGAATACATACCAAGTCTTTTAACAAGATTGTTTGAAAAATGCAATTTCGATAAGTTACTATCAAAAACTGTTTCGGTAGGTACCCGGATTTTTTTCAGACCGTACTTCATTTAAGGTGCTTACTGAGACCAATCGAATGAGTCCAAACTAGGTGTTTATTATTATTATAAATTAGCCTAATATAGTATCCCACTGTTGGGCAAAGGCCTCCTCCCTTGATTCCCACACCTCTCTCTCTCTGTGTGGCAATCTTCGGCCAACGTTAAATATAGCAGATATCCTGTTGCCGCATTTCGGCTCCGACATCAGATCAGCTCTCAAGCTGCAAACGTACTGGGCGATTTTTAATATGGGCATGAGCTGCACCGCGTCGCCCGCTCTGAGTGGTTTTGCGGCTTTAGGTATATTATAAGTAATTATAACAAAAATATCGCATTGTCATCAAGATTCTATCTGTATCCCAAATGTCATACCATAATTCCAGTAACAGAAACTGGTTAAACATTGGCGTGCCTAAACTAGGAGTAGATCAAGGGCGCATGTCGCTGTTTTTATTCTATTGATATCTTTACATAGTACAAAACAAAGTCGCTTCCCGCCATCTGACCCTCTGTATCAGCATTGCCATTATATTACCGAATATTTCAAAACTGACAGCCCTGACTTTGGGTGCGGAAGACAGAGGGGCGTAGCGGGGTGAAGGGGGAAGTAGGTATTTAAAGCGCGGCATTAGGGGCCTTGGTAAAGGAGATTCACTTCTATGTGTAGTTATTGTTTATTCTTAAGCCCAAACTTAGATTCTTTTCTTCGAGCCCTCATCAAAGCAGCGAAGTATATCCCACTGGAGAAGATTCGTGCCACGATCGATGACTGGCCGGAGCGTCTAAAAGCTTGCATTAAAAATAAGGGAGGGCATTTTGAATTGGTTGTTGGTTAATGTCTAATTATCATTATCTGTAAATTTTATAAATATAACTTTATTCTTTAATTTTTTATGTAACATTTATTTCGTCTCAAAACTTATGAACACACGAGGTATAGTGTAAACAGCTGGTGGAAATTTAAACTAAAAGACTTTTTTAAATTGTGATTTTCATTTATTTCTAAAACTGTGTTTTTTTGGTATGTGATTCTTTTGTACATTTAAGTTTGTAAACGTCATCGTAAAAAAATAGGCAAATATTGTTAAAACACAGAAAGCGAAGTCAAAAAATACAACATATTGAAAGGGATGATTTCATTTTATTTCAACGATAGAGAATAATCGTCTTAATTAATTACACTACACCATCAAACCAAATCAATGTATTTAATAAACTTAAGACTATTTCTCGTTTTCCTAAATTTGTCCCTAAATGTATTTAGTTTGTTTTTAAGTGGTTTGTTGGTAATTAAGTGGTTGTTAACGGAACAAGTCGTCGCGGGCATCTGGCCCGGCGATCATGGCGCGAGTTATAAGGTGCCATATCAATTGCCATGGGGCGAGGGCGTGGCGCAAGCGTTGGGACGCGGCGGAGGATACTACCAATTAACTAATATTATAAAAAACCAGGGCCACTATTACAATACAATTATAATGTAGAACTTCTTCAAGGTCCGCGTCGAATTAAGTACATGTTTTATGTAACAAACGAATTTTTAACCAACTATCTTTTGCCTTCGATTCCTTTCGCGAAGTTGTTTATAGCTATTCCTTTGAAAATGGCATGTTTTCCAAGATAAAAAATACCCTGAACGTATTTCAATGAAATTTGTCAAATGAGGCAGATACATCGATTACCTGTGTCCTGTGGCCCGTTTCACGAAGCTACAACTTACAAATTACAAGCGGAACTCTCTTTCTAGCAGAAGGAGTTAGAAAGAGACTTCCGCTTGTAATTTGAAACTTGTAGCTTCGTGAAACGGGCCTCTGGACTAACACATAGAATACTTTTTGTCCCGACAAAATTACATAGTTAAAACGAAGAAACATTTCTAGCTAGAACAAGACGCGGGCAACCGCTTGTTACATTAATATTTACTATAGAATCCGAAGTTTCGTTTTCCAACTTTAATTTGGGAATTTTTCCAAAGTGAGCAATGCATGTTTTTCCGAAATATTCTACTATTCAAGATTTTACAAACATCACCTAATAAAACTTAATAGGTAAGGTAACATCAATCGTGGAAAGGTATAAACGTTTGAAGAATGTGCTTATTTCTAACTTATGGCAAATGAAACAGTTTGGAAACGATAATTATACGAGTAAGTGTGAGAGTTACGCCACCATAATAAGCCGCAGGGTTTATGCCCGATTACCGCTTATAACTTAAAGGCGTCTGCGCCGATCACCGATCTAGCGTCTGCTCGTGACGTCCGCTGAATGTCTAGCTAGCACAACTTGGATTGTCTCGCTATCATTCCTCTCTTTCTTTATAGACTAGTTAGAGAAGGACGTGCTGAGTAACAACAAGTCGCGGTAAAATGATAACCCTTTTGAATCATGATAGATATAATGGTAAAGCCAACATTGAAACCAACTATATCTTTATCTAGAATGTAGCAATGAAACGTAATTTGAATAATTTCAGTGATACTGGCAACATTAGTTTAACATAAATACCTACCTAGTTTTGTAGTTAGTAGTTACACAATTTATTTAAATATAATTTAACTATGTGATAAGTAAATATAAAGTGATATACACGCATCAGCACAAAGAGCTGTTTAATAAATATGTCCGCTGGGTCATATAATTAACTATTTGTTTGTGTAATTAAAACACGCAATATTTTAAAGAAAGCCCATTTAGTTTTTCTTTATACTTAAATTCCTTACAAACTTGAAAAAAATATACATACAACGGTACAGAAGTCCAAATCAAATTGGTGCACAACTTAATAGAGTGAATTTAAAAAATATATGCATTATTTGGTTTCAAAAAAAAGTAAGGTTTGTTACCTATCATCTTTACATTTTACTGACCAAATTGAAACCATTATGTGAAAGATGGTTTAAAGAGTACAGTCAGGAGGCAATATGAAAAGATAAAACTTATGAAGTAAGGAATGTTACTAGCGCAATAAATCCAAACTGCACAACGTTTTTGTCTTGTTGTATACTAAGTACTTACAGGGTTGGGCAGATTAAGTGTCCTAGTTTTGTATCGGCATTTTACTTCAATATAACGGAACTTATTTTCACATTATAATGTTATTTTTAATTGAGAGTTTATTCGTATTTATGATTTCTAGACATCAGCTTGATATCTTTTGTTTTTATATTGTTTTAAACTATGGACGCGCAAGGCCAGCTCGTTGTTAATTTATACAAGCAAAAATTCCGACCGTGCGAGATATTTAAGAAGGTAAAACATTTAGATATCATTGTAAGGTTCATATTGCGGACCATTAAGCGATTCAAAGAAACGGGATCTTCACGAATCAGGCTTATACCTGGTCAAAAACCGTCTGTTCGCGTCAAAAATATAATTAAAAATGTTCGTGAGCGTATTAGGCGAAATCCAGCCCAAAGTGCAAGTAAACTCGCTAAAGATTTGAAAATATCCCGACGATCAATGAGTCGTATATTAAGATAAGATCTTGGATTGAAGGCCTACAGAAAACAAAGAAAAAACACGGATTAACAGATGCCCAGAAAAAAACTAGAGTAAAAAAATGTAGGGACTTGCTAGCTTGGCATGAGAGCAATGAAATTATTTTTTCCGATGAAAAGATTTTCCAATTGCAAGACAGTCACAATCAACAAAACGATCGTATTTATGGTGCTTCATTGAAGGATATTCTAGTGGTCAAATTAGGCGTACAACGGTTTCAAAGTGCCTCAGCTGTCATGGTATGGGGTTCGATCTCAGCCATCTCACAAGGCTAAACGTACTCCAGACTGGTGTCGAAGAAATTTGACGGATTTTATACCTGCAAGATTGGCCGGCATCTTTACTAGACTTGAATGCATTGGACTTTCCGATATGGGGATATATGCTTACCAAGATTGGAAGCACTGGGTATGAATTTAAATTCATTCAAGGATCGTTTGGTCAAGATATGGGATAACATACCCGATAAGGTAGTGCGTGCCGCGTGCAATTCAATTTATAGTAGAATGCGTAAAGTTATACTAGCTAAAGGAGAGCGATTTGAGCTAATGAATTAATTTTGTAAATAATAGAGTATGCTTTAAATAAAAACATGTTCAGTATTGAAATTTGAAGTTTTCTTTTAATTTTATGGCTATTTTAAACTAGGACACTTAATCTGCCCAACCCTGTATATTGAATCCAGTACAATACAGTAGCTGCTACCTATTAAAATTTACAGACCAGACTAAAAATACTTTTTAATGGATATTTTGTTTTCCTTTTAGCAAACCTAGCAATTCAATTTGATAGAAATATCACATAAAAAAATATTTTTTGGATAGGAAATTACCATTATTTTGCTCACATTGTAACCTTACACAAAGTTGTGGGAAACAAGTGAGTAGCAGTAGATTGATTAAGTGGGTTTTCCAGTAGACTGGTGGATGTAAGTCCAAACTCACGATAGTTTATTTAACCCTCACACATAAAACATACACTGCAAATTGGTAAAGAAGAACCTAGTCACAAAAGAAATTGAATAGTATTGAATGAATTCTGATAAGTATATTGGCCCTTAATTGTTAAAGGAAGAATTAGAAAATTTTAATGCAAAGATTGGAATCCTATAAAACTCTTTTTTTATTAATATTTGCCTACTTCTGGGAATATGGGAAGTGTGGTTCTTTCTGAAGCCGTTATAGGAATTCAATAGATTCGGGTTCTCTTTACTTAAATAAATTCATAGCCACAAGGACAGTTATGTAGCTCAATATTCCATTAATAACTATGATGAAAAATTTATCAGTAATTAACAAAAGTTTTTTTTATATGGGCTTGGTTTTCGTTATGCAACGTCTCGTGCCTTTTTTGAACATATTGTCCCTTTACTTTCTCAACCTCGTGTCTGATAGAATAGTTAGACAGGAAAAGCACTCATGTTCTCTATAAAATAAAGGCTACTTTCGTATCTTAACTATTCAATCAGATACAAGGTTGAGAAAGTAAAGGGGTGAAAATTATCATATTAAACCGGCCTTACAATTAAATTATTATCATTATCACTCTCAATATTATTTACCATAGTTTGAAGGACTAGCAAGACCATAATCTAAAAAAACTAGAACTTGGTATTTTTTCACCTTTTGCATACAAGACGTTAATAATTATGATAATATGACTAACCATCTAATGTTATTCCGTGGATCATTAAAAACTGTAAAAGATAATAGTAAATAAATAAAGTATTCACCAGCTGCCTCGAGGAGTGCCTCCAGCCTTGCCTGCATCTCGGGGTCAACGGCCCTCTCGGGGTCGTCATGTGATAGAAGGAACTTGGATGACTCCGGACCGCCACCTTCTTCTTCCATCTCCGCCTGCCAATACAAATGTATTATTATTACATTCTACTTATGCATAAACTATAGTATCAAATATAAAATAGATTCAAAGAATCAAGTGGTTTTTTGCACAGTAATTGATATACTTTCTACAGGTTCCATTCTACTATCACTTTTTGAAAACAACATGACATCATGTGTGTCTCATTATGCACAGAAGTATCGACTCTACCAATAATCTAAATACAAATTGGAAAAAAATGTTACCTTAACACTTCTCCTGATCACATCTAGAAGAGTTTTATTTAGATGGAAACTTGTCCTTTCGATGCTTCGCAATAACATATTCAGGCATTTTATGATAACCCAATTAATTCTTCAAATGTAGTCAGAACAAAGCAGTAGTCAAATATGAATCAATGACCTTTCAGGCCCAGACTTGATTACCAAACAACCATCTCAAAGAAACTTTTAGTTTTTGCAGTGTATTCAATTATTATCACTTGCAAAGCTTTGGTAAAATCATAGAGTTTTTGAATATGTTTTGTTATTTGACAAACACACACTTTACTTGTTATTTGCTTTCAATTATTTTGAATCATAACTGTAAGTGCTTGACAAACCTCTCATACATACAGAAACCAGTTATAGCGTATGAAAATATATAACTGAAAGTTAAATTATCAAGTAACCTTGAACCAATAGACAGCTAGGATTTAACCATATTGTAACATTTGTAGCATTTATTTATCTATTTTGTTTACTACTATCATTTAACTGATAAATTAACAATAATAACATTTATCCTCATTGTTCACATGTCAAAAGCAAATTAAAAATTATAGGTTAGTTTTGATTGAATAATTAGAGTTGGTTCATTCATAATACAGCTGACCCGCTAATTATAGCACAGACAGACAGACACAGGTGAGCAGTTAGTAATGTTAACACAACAGGTACTGGCG
This sequence comes from Acleris literana, assembly GCA_946894065.1. Taxonomy (NCBI): domain Eukaryota; kingdom Metazoa; phylum Arthropoda; class Insecta; order Lepidoptera; family Tortricidae; genus Acleris; species Acleris literana. The sequence goes on from OX335669.1 coordinate 19,969,702, forward strand.
ACGTTAGGGCTGATGCAAATCATAGATATAATGTTAGAATCACAAGGACCATTCAACATGAAGAAAACAAAAACATTAAGTATCAGATATGTAAGTGTCCATCGCACACATTATGCAGGTTAAGAGTAAGTCAAACCGCACGGCAACAGCGATTGTGTGGTGAAGCCTCCTGCACTCAGTAAGGTTGTCTTCAACTTACCAACAGGTCTGGCCTGCTAAGGCACAAACAAGCCAGCAAGATCTATAACACCAACGAGAAAAATATAAGATATACTGACAATGTGGTGCTTAGGGACGAGCTTACAACTAATTTACTGTGGATGGTCCTTGCAATTCACCAATAACCATTATTTTGCGCGAATACCAGTAGGCGTTCCGATCGCGACGAATGCGCGTGTCGACACAAAACACACCATCATTATTGATGTTTGTATTCAGTTCATCCCTAAATTATATAATTCTCCTAATCGTGGCGAAATAACGTCACAAAAACACAAAATTTTGTCGTTCACAGTGAATAAATGCATGTGATTCGAGAAACATGGCCACCGTACTTCAAAACCTCCAAAACACAAATAGACAATGGATGAAACCTTACGGCAAAATAGTTTGCTAATATTGAAGATTTACACATAATCAATTGAATAGTGTCTAAGAGCGGCTGGCATAAATAATTTCATGCATTACTCAGTAGTACGTATGTACTTAGAACTTTCTGACGTTTTACGGAATATTTGGCAAGCGATTGGGAATAAGAAAAGGATTATCTCAATGTAACGTTATTGCAAACAAATATTATTGTGAGATAAGTGGATTCGTAGAGAAAAGAAATTGTATGGTCAGACATGTACAAGATGTCCCTTGCTAGCAGTTTAGAGCGGTACAGATAGTCACATTCCCTACTGCCACCGCCTCTACCGAAAACAAAACACGTTTTACCTCGGATACAGAGTCATCCTCGCTTTCAGAAGAGTCCGTCATGTATTTGGCAGGCGCACCTGAATACGTTTCGGTTTCAGATTTGGCCGGACTCGAAGCCGAACTCTGAGGAGTGGACGATTTTACCACATCAAGTTGCACATTCACCTTATCGATATTACGGTTTTCAGACTGTCCAACATTCTGCATTTTTGTCCTAATCCAATACAACTTAATTAGTCTTTCAGTATCAACACTTTTCCTACGCGTTCTTATATTAGCAAACAAAATTTATTTCGTCATTTAGCCAGGTTGATACCCGCCATGTCTACTACTATGGCGAGTTCCTCCCGGATGCTTCAAGTAGGCTAGCAATTATCTCCCTCTTGCGGAGAAATCCCAAACTTTTTAGTGCCGCCCTCTACGAGAAAATATGTGTAGAATTCGTAAAATAATTTTTATTTCTGATTTTCGGCTTTATATTATTGAAAAAATATTTAATATCTGATACCTATAATATTAAAAATTATTATTTATCGACGCCGTTGTATTATTTTGCTACTAAAATAAAAAACCGTATAAATCTCAAACGGTTAAACAATGTTCACACTTTGAATAATCAGTACACGTTGATTATTATACATTATCATACCGCTTGATTTTTCTATAAATTGCTTCAATAGCTTGATATTAAGTTTTCGACACTAATATTATAAAAAGGAAAGATTTGATTGTTTGTTCGTTTGTGTTTTGTTTGCATTAAATAGGCTACGAAACTACTAGACCGATTTGAAAAATTCTTTCACCATTAGAATTCTACATTATCCCTGATGAACATAGGCTATGTTTTATTTTTCTGCGCGACGGAGTCGTGGGCAACAGCTAGTTGGTTGTAAAATCAATTTAATTACTTTTAAACAAGAAACAGTTTTCAATATACATTGATGCGTAAAACAGGTGACATAGGGTGCAATGTGTAGGCTTCGATGTACAACATACATTGCCAGGTTTGAACGAAAATGGTCGGAATCGGAATCCGGATAACGTGTTGAATTATTGTGGTCTTACAACGATTATAAACTCGTTTCATTCGGTTTCATTGCCAATTGCCATTGCCATATAAGAAAATGAATTAGAATGGCATGGCGCTGGAAAATACGTAAAACGATTGTCAAAATTAACTAAACGAAATAAATCAAAAATAATATTATAAATAACAATGTAAACATGATTACAAATCCCTAAAACAAGTGAAACGGTCGACTTATGTGACAATGTTACACAATCCGAAAAAATAAGATGTAAACAATGTAACGACAATATTATCATGGCCATCAGTGATTTGATTTTATGATGGTTTTTATTGGGAATAATTTTAATTACCTGCCTCTTTTGTAAATATATACACGACGAAGGGTTTGTTCGGAAGTGTTAAAATGTCTTCTTAGTGTTAGCTAACAACATGGCAAGGGATGGTGACCTGCCTACTATTTTCAACCCAAAACGGGTCCGTGCTCCTTCTGTGATAATAACGAGCGAGGAGGTGGAGACGGAGCGTGGGGGCGAGGGGGACCAGGATGTCCGGGACGTGCCGAACGGTCCGCCGACACCGCTGAGCCCGCGAGCGCCACTGACTCCGCAGACGTCGGTGTCGTCGGCTCCGCCGCTCACGACGCAGCCGTCGCTGCAGCAGGCCTTCAGCGAGAGTGCGGCCAGCAGCCAGGATGAGGAGCGACAGCTGCGAGAGAAAAAATGCCCCAGATCCTGCTGCTCAAAATTTGCCAAAAAGGTTTGCATATTGTGCATTCACCAGTTGCTAGTGCCAGTTGCAGCTGCAATCACATTATAATAATAACGATCAAATTCGCACTAATCTGGAAAAAACTGATGTTGCTATTTCCCATTATTTATGGGGTACAACTGTGAAACCTGAATTTTGGTGTTTCTGAATATTATAGTGTAGCAACTGCCATGTAGTTAACATGCGTTAATTTTATTTTCATACATTAGTGTAGGTACATTAAAAAGGTGCAAGAGAAATGTGGACTAAAAGAAGATGTAGTGACCGAGATTGAAAAGGGCATGCTTCAATGGTTCGGTCATTTGGATAGGATGGATGAAAGAAGATTGACAAAAGAGATATAAAGAGTCAAGTTAGTGGGAGGGTCGGAAGGGGCTGCCACAGGCATACTTTTTTGAATAAAATCAGAGAAATACTGGAAAAGGGCTGAATCTTAAGTACCCGAAAGCGACATGCATGCATGACTCGATGTATGAATGTGGAAGAAGAAAGAAAGAAAGAGATTTGTCAGGGTCATAGCAGGTGGAAAGAAGTAGTCTCTGCCTACCCCTCTGGGAAACAAGTGTGATTTAATGTATGCAGTCAAAGTTTAAACTGAGCACATCTATTACCATTATAATGAAAACACACTGCAACACAAACACAATCAAACATTTTGACAGAAATAATATTTTTTTGGTTACGTATCAGAATGCCTAAAATTAATTTGCCTAATTTCAAAATACCTAAGGTCGAAATACCTAATTATTAAAATGCCTAACATCATTTCGCCTATATATTGAATGACCTAAGTTTTCAATGCCTAAATTTAAATCCCCTAATAGACTAAATACCTAATGGATGAAATACCTAATGGATGAAATACCTAATGTATAAAATACCTAATGGATGAATGGATTCACAAGCGTTAAACCTCACCAAATAAATAGGATCAGTTCCTAGAAAATGCAAATCAACTTGCTTAATTAGGTCACCCTCGCCTTTGTAGGTTAGGTTAGGTTAGAGTTGCGTCAAGGCGCGAAGCGCCATAACTATGCGGAATAGGAGCTCCGCGCTGCGCAGCTACGTCGACTTGTTTGTATACTTCTTTATTAAGTGACTACAAAAAAGGAAGAAATTAACGCTAAAAAAATATAAAATAGTAACTTAAAAAGAAGTGTACGAACAAGTCGACGGAGCTGCGCAGCTCCTACTCCGCGTAGTTATGGCGCTAACCTAACCTAACCTAAACTATCGGTTAGGTATTTCGTCCATTAGGTTTTACTTAGGCGAAATGACCGTTATGTATTTTAAAATTAGGTATTTTGTCATTAGGGAAATCAATTTTAGGTAAATCATCCATTAGGTATTTCGTCCATTAGGTATTATTCACTTAGGCGATATGTTCGTTAGGCGTTTTAAAAATTAGATATTTGGACCTTAGGTATTTTGAAATTAGGCAAATTAATTTTAGGCGTTCTGATACGTAACCCATTTTTTTATTGTATTATATGGTAATCAGAGGGAAGTATGGTCCTGCTAGTGAGCTGGTGGATTATGGACTTGCTGAGAATATTTTAGTTGAATAAAATACCATTATCCGAAGTATTCTTTGCAATCTTCTGTCCTGCCCTTATTATTTATAACCTTAACCTTATTATTATATAATTTTGTAATCAGTTAACCACATATATTGGAAAATTACGTTAATTACGTTTAAATAAAAATCGTTTGACTTTAAAGATGCTTCAAATATGTTCAGTAATTATAGAAATTTGGTTATAACATTTGTGCTTTTATGTAAATTTGCTCTTTCAGATCTACTACGGGATCTGCGTGACTCTGGTGCTCACAGCGTCCTGGGTGACATCGACCCACTGCATCAAACACATGTACCTGGAGGAATACTCTCTCATCATCCATGCCTCCAGCACCGAATCCTCCTCACTACCTGTCAACACTACTAATCTACAAACTCATGTACGAATGAGGTTTTAATATTTTTTTGGGTTAATGACTTTACACACCGCCACAAAAAAGGGGAAGAGATGGCTTTATCAGATTTCTGTTTAATATATCCAAATCCCTGACTTCATGTTGATTGCAAGTTTTGTTCCAGAACTTGTACAACGCGCCGTTCTTCACGGCATGGTTCTGCACCAACTGGCTGATCTTCTTCTACCCCATCTACATGATTGTGATGCTCATTCACAACAAGTGCAAATCTGCCAATGACATAGTATACGACGCCTTCAGGGACTTCAGAGAGAAGGGGTTCACTTTTGGTAATTTACACCTAAGGGCTTCTATGGCTAAAATCAGGTATAGTTACGGAATAAAGGATTCAATCTCCAAATTGTCCTAACAGATCTGTGTGAGGTGTATTAGCTTCAAGTATTTTTTTTTAACGTGAGTTGGATTTTTTCCTTTACTATCTAAAACTAAAACAGTAAACGCATAGAGAGCGGAGGCGACGCTGTGCGTTCCTATTATAAAAACGCATCGGCCAGGTCTTGCCTGGCGCAATACCTTACATTTAATTTATAAGAATCGTACGCCTTGGCGTTCACACCTGCTGAATAGAGTTTTTTTTTAACATAACCTGCAGCCTGCTGTTTAATTTACTTTTTCATAATTTCCTCAGCTCGTTTCATCAGCCGCTGTGGGCTATTCTGCCTACTTTGGGTGGTGACAATCTATATGTACACATACTCCCTCAAGATCCTACTATCTACTGATGTTATGGCGCTCTTTGCCACGAACGTCTCCTGCATCTATCTCCTCTCCTGGGTTATTCTGCACGAGCAGTTTGTCGGCGTCCGGGTCAGTATTTATTTCATTTATACAACTCCATCTGTATATCATTTGCAAATTTGACTATAAAGGACACTGAATGGAAAGTATGCAAAATAAAACTTCGGTGAATTTTGATTAAAAAAAAATCTTGATCAATATAATAAAAATACTTGGAGGGCAATAAAATCCTACCACCAGTTTTTGAGAAAAAAAATATTTAGTAAAAAATCATATGGATATTGGTCCCATAAACCAACCAACCAACCATATATATAAACCATGGGTCACTAAGCAAGTATTAGATATGGTTAAAGGGAAAATATTGTTGTGGAAGGCATATATATTAAATGGCTCTGAACCATCATATAGAGCTAGAATAGTAAATAATAAACTCTTGACCCTGGTCAGAAAATCGCGAGCAGAGTTTGAGGCTGGAGTTGTGAATTACGGTCACAAATCATTTTACTCTTACGTTCGTAAGCAATTATCTTCTACGGTATCTGTTCGTCCTTCACTAAGGGATGATAGTGGAAACAAAATGCAAAAAATAACTTCTTTTAAAATGGTAGGTCAGTCCAACTACATTCGGCTTTTGGTTTAAAATATCGTGGGACGCCGACTTCAGTTGGGCTGACCTACCATTTTAAAAGAAGTTATTTTTTGCATTTTTGAAGGCGGGTTTTTGTTTTTTTAAACATTTATTTTATTTTATACTTTTTAGTTATCCTATTTATGCTGTTACGTAGCTCCACTTCTAAATATTAATGAGAAACCATAAAACATTTCAAGCTCGCTGCAGACAACGCCGCGGGAATGTCATAGTCATATTTAAACCTAAATGTGCTTCGTCATAGTCGCTCAACTACCTTAATCGAAATATCTTATCGCCACCCTTCATATAGGTACCGTTAAGGAGTTCCGGTGGCCATCTGTGGTCTTCATCATCAGTTCCACTTCACCATATAGTACTTTTCAAAAGCAAATGCACGAGTTACAGTGAAAAATACCAAAATCGCTATAGGTGTGCCTATAATATTTGAGGAGTTCTCTTGATTTCTCCAAGATCCCATCATCAGATCCTGACGTGTTGACAATGGGACCAACTAGAAAGTATACCCATTCAAACAACGAAAAAAATTTTCAAATCGGTCCAGTGGTCTTCGAGTAATCGGGGATCATACATTAAAAAAAAACCGACGAATTGAGAACCTCCTCCTTTTTTTGAAGTCGGTTAAAAATAGCTAGTTGGTAAGCAACTTATGGTTAGCAAACATTTATAAATCTGTCTGCAATTAATGATATACTGAACTGCTCTAAATTATTTTGGTCTGCAAATTAAATATTACTGCTGCATTGAGCGACCCACGGTTAATCAAATTTTGGTAAGCAATCAATAGGTAAGCAAAATATTTCATTTTGTCCATCACAAAAAAGGGGGAAAATTTACTGCCTTGCCGGCAACGCACATGTGCCAAACCCACCATCAAATTTACAAATTTAACAGAGTGCTCCTATTTCTGGGTTGTTCTGGCCCTCCGGCCCTGATATAAAAACGAACCTAACCTAACCTACCTCATATTTACGATACAAATTTTGGTTAATCTAGGGTGTGATTGTGATTTCTAAATTGTGTGACAAAACTTAAGTTGTAATTACTACTAGCCTCGAAAATACCAACGCTTGGGTGCTCGCGTCACGTGGTCTGATTTCGCTCTGCCCGCAATAACGAACACTGCTAATTATTCAAACTAAACGCAAACCACTTATTTATATAGATAACCATTATTTTAATATGCACACATCTCATTTAAACTGCTTACAGACATGTTTTCTCTGCTGACCAATTGTAAAATCTTGCTTCCTAAGTAATTATTTTGCAGCTCGACTGTTTATTAGGCAGACAAATGATAAAAAAAGCAGATTGATATTGGTTAAAATGTTACTCGTTTGTAAATTGTTTCCTGAACAAGAGTTGCAGCCCGATTTTTATTTATGGCCAGCCAAATCTTTGTATGCTGCCCAAATGAGTTAATTGCTTATATTTTTTGCGAATCAATTTTAATAACGGCTGACCCTTTAATTACTTCCCTTTTAAAACAGTGTGATAGTGTGCTAAATCATGACCTGGCGTATCTAATGAATTTGTCTCTTAAGAGTGGAAAGTTACCACAGGGCTGGAAGGAAGCTCATGTTACCCCAATATATAAAAAAGGAGACAAATTTGTTGCTGCTAACTATCACCCCATTAGTCTTACAAGTATAGTTTTCAAAACCATGGAAAAAATTAAAGTAACCGAACTAAGAAGTTTTATAAACAAGGAGCACATTATAATCGAAGAACAGCATGGCTTCATACCTAAAATATCTACAGTAACTAATCTTGTCATGTGCCTTGATAAATGGACACAAAGTTGGGATAACCGCCAGCCTACAGACGTCATTTACTTAGATTTAGAGAAAGCATTTGATCGCGTACCCTTAAGAGGCTCATTGCCAAATTGGAACACTTTGGGATCCGGGGTCAACTCCTAGAATGGATTTCGGACTTTCTGTCTAACAGGAAATTTAAAGTTAGAGTAGGTGAAACTTTCTCCGATGCTTACGATATCCACAGTGGGGTTCCGCAAGGGTCAGTACTCGGACCACTTCTGTTTGGAATTTTTATAACGGATCTGAAGAGTGTTATACAGTCTGACCTCTCAATATTTGCTGACGACACCAAAGTAATGGGTAACCCTTTAGTTACTCATAACGTTATGCCGGAAGATTTAGATCGCATTATGCAGTAGACTAAGGACTGGCTGATCTCTCTTAATGCTGCCAAGTGCACTGTCCTACACATAGGAAAAACAAACCCTAAGCTCGATCATACGATTGACTCCGTTCCACTTCAAGTTGTTGACACACAAAAAGATCTTGGCGTCACCATCACCCAGAACCTTAAGTGGGACACACACATTACAAACGTGACTAAGAAGGCCAACTCCATGCTGTATATGATCAGAAAAGCATTCCATGTCATCACCAAAGACTTGTTTGTAAAGATGTATAAAGCTTACATTCGCCCTTTACTTGAGTATGCCTTTCAAATATAGTGCCCCTATTTTAAGAAGGATATTGAAGTACTGGAGAAAGTCCAGCGAAGAGCAACTAAAATGGTTGCCGCATTGAAAGATAGACCCTATGAAGAACGCCTAAGAATTTGACAACATTGGAGGAAAGAAGAAAACGAGGGGATCTTATCGAGACTTATAAAATATTGAATGGACACTATAACCTTTCTAATCTGAAAAACATGTACACATTAAGCCAGGACACAAGGTTAGAAAGGCACTCCATGAAACTAGTCAAGCCTCTGTGTACTAGCAACCCTAGGAGACACTTCTTCGAATCGCGTGGTGAAACTGTGGAACACTTTACCAGAAACTGTTATTAGTGCACCCTCGTGAACTCCTTTAAAAATATACTTGATAAGTTTTTAAAAACTTTATAGACACAAGTGCAGTGATATACACGCATCAGCTCAAAGAGCTGCTAGTTTATTGTAATAAATAATAATAATAATAATAATAATATTAGAAAAATGTATGAAAGAACAAAAAAGTGGCCAGTTTTGAACAAAAATAATGTTTTATATAATCGTGATATTTAAAATAACTAAAGAGATACTTTGTGCATATTTTTTATTAACATAAGTTTGGTGTCACGGCCCCCTAATCTTCAGTATTTAGATTAGAAATGATTCAAATTCAAACAGATTTCTATGGACAGTTAATAGTACATTACTGCACAGACCGGGAAATAGGCCGTTGCTGGACGAGTAGAGTTAGCGTGGCCGAGACGCAGTTGCTGTGCCCTCGCAGGGCGTCACATGTATACCTGTAGTTATAGTCCACCTGTTGTAACGTAATGTGACACGCAATAAATGATTTGAATTTGTACCGCCGCCCTTCCCGGTCTAGGCTTGTATAGTGCTTTTCTCCAACAATGTGAGGAAATTTAACACAATTGTTAATAATATTAAACACAGTCCCAATATTTCCTTGAAAAAAAGAACAGAAACGTACGATTTAGTATAACACTAAAATGACAAATTTAAACGTAATAAATTCAATTTGAATAAAATATAGTTTAAACTATAACATTTATTATGCGTTTATGTTATTTCGGCAATTTATTTTGTTTATTGAACGCAATTTCTATTTGAAAAAGTCAAACTATTTGACACACTTTTAAATACGTTGTAAACGCTGTTTGAAAAGGCTTAACTTTTTAGTCTATAACATTTAAAAAGTAAAATATACAAGGAAGAATTTTGATTGCAAGAGTGTTTGGCTGTTTGGAGATAGTTATCCTAGTCCAATCATGGTTTTTAAAAGTAAAACACCAGGTACGGAATGAAATTTCATACATTTTCGCGGCCGCTGCTGTTGGCAAATAATAAATTTTTTTTTTTTTTTGCCTGGACCTGGAACTCAGCACTTCGCGGACTGATTTTACAACAGTAAGGTTAACATTTCCGAGCATGTAGGAGAAAAAAAATATTTTCGTTCAAAACAGGCCACTTTTTTTCCTCCATAAATTTTTCTATGGAATCCACATAATTTGTAAAAAAAAAAAATCTCGAAAACTAGTCATAGGATTTATTTGCGCACCAAGTATTTTAATATATTGACCAAGACACAAATCAAAATTCACCGAAGTTTTATTTTCCATACTTTCCGTGCAGTGTCCTTTGCAAATGATATACAGACTACATCCATAATAAGAGTCACTATAAGCCTATGGAATAATATGTCTCCAATGTAGGTCGTAATGTAGGTCTCAATCTGGTATAATCTTGTTAAAAACAATGTTATAACATGTCAAAAGCAATATAGCTTTACCAACTAGAATAGAGCCATTATACACGTGTTTGCTAATATGTAGATTGTTGTTTTTTAATGTATACCAGATTGTGGCAGCGATTCTCTGCGACACTGGAATAGCTCTCCTGGCGTACATGGACGGTATCACAGGGAGCTCCACGCTGGGCGGCGTCGCGCTGGCTGCGTTCGCCGCTGCTGGTTTCGCTATTTTTAAGGTACTTTCCTTATTACTGAACCTCTGATATTTAACCTTTTTTGGCTTATCAAGTTGTCTCTTATTTAATACATATACATGGTTGGGATAAGGGCAAGGAGATGATGATGATGATATTTTCCACGTTTAATTTCTCATTGTATGTGTATTATATTTTCCTAATGTTATTTATTACAATACTTATTTATAACGGTCAACTCGGACTGTGCGACTCGGATAAAGCTAGCAATAAACGCGTGTGGATACAATTATTAAAAATAAAAGGGGAAAAATGCGATTACATTTAGCACACTGGAATTCCATGGAGTAGGTACCGTCGTTATAGGATACTTTTAACTCTTAGTGCCAGTGGGATCGTGAGACGAGTTCTATGCGGTCGAAACCGCAGCCAATCATAATTAGGAATTAGGATATATCGTGTTTTGCTGCGTAAAAGACCGAACAGTGATTTAATTGAATATTGTCCGCGTGCACATGAACTAAATGAAACGTACAATTGAACAAATGTGGCATTATCTGTGTAAAGGGGCCTTATTGTCGATGGCGCTTCCCCCATTATTAAAGATGCTCTGATATAAATACAAGGTCGCGTGACGCAGAGCGGCGTAAGCGCCATCGACAATAAGGTCCCTTTACATAGATAATGCCACAAATAAGTTTTTATTACATGTGAGGGCAGCTGATGGTCGCATAACCAGCAAGGCCGGAGCTAACAAGATTTATCGCTTATTCTCTAGACTGCACGAACTACATAACCTAGTTGGTAATGACCCTGCGTACGACGGTCGCGGTTCCGGGTTCGATCCCCGAGGGCAAGTGATGAGCATGAATATTTAGTTCGTGAGTTTTGAACGTTTTCTTATATGGACATCTTTATAGAGTTTAGTTTGGGACTAAGTTGATTTGCGTAAGCTTGAAATAAAAATGATGCTTATTTTATTATTACATTTTTATTGTTGCATTCTATTCATGTAGATATTTAAATGTAGTTTTTATAAGTTTTACTGGATTGTTTAATCTTTATGTTCTTCTCATGGATCAATTTCTACACTTGCCTTCTCAATGCACAAGTTAAGTGTTAGCTGGAAGAAATCCATTAAAAGGGATAGGGTCGCCTTAGTGCATCCCTCTTTTATCTCCGTTGTATTATTTTGGATTTTCTTTTGTAATTTTTTTTAATTGAACGACATTATTTAGGTCACTTTCCCTGAGAAGTGGTTCGACCTTTCGGCTCAAATGCTTGCGTGCAACACGACAAATCATATTTTCTAATTAATAATAATTACAACTCATCGCGTGAACTAACTTTTTATAAAATTCACTCAATATTTGTTAGAAATATACACAGGTGTTAAAACTTTATGCTATTTAGTTCCTCTAGGAAAATACTAGTCTTTGACCGCGTACCCGTCCGCGTAAAACCCGTTTATAAATTTTAATTAGGAAAAAAAAAACATTATTTTCTAGGAACAAAAATAGGAAGTAAAAACTATTGTGTATTACTAGTATTATTCCCATATTATTTGAATACAGGTGATGTTAAATAGCTCGGAATGGTTCGCGTAAAGAATGCTTTGCGAAAATTTATCGGAAGACTTTCGCATGCTTGTGTTCTTAGTTTAAAAAAAACATAGGTAATTACTCAAATCCATTAATCTACACTAATCTATATATACTATGCAGTGTAGCGCATCCTTAAAAAAATAAGAACCGGAAAACACTACAAGGATGATTAGGTATTGAAAATCACCAAAACGGAATTATTTTTGCCCTGTGAAAAAAGTAAACGCCAAAAACATTTAAAAGTTTTAATTATAATTGCATTAAACTATACTTACATAAAAATAAGGTCGTCACATTAAAACACAAACGGCACAGTTAGAATATAAAAAAATAAGTTAATTCACTTAAATAACACCTCTTAAGATAAAGGCTATCAATCAAAATAAAAAATCATTAGTCATACATAAGAAGCACGTAAAGATTTTAAATATCGGCCGAACACGTAAAAGGAAAAGTTAAACTAGAATCTTGAGGTTAAACGATCTAAAATAATCCAGTATTAAATATAAAAAAGTCCCCGGTGGGATTTATCATTATAAAAAATGCCACAGAGCATAGGAAACACACAATCGCAAGGAAATCAGATTAATTTACTACAGAAGTAATTTTAAATTACGTCTCCGAAATGTAGGGCAATGCCGAGCTAGTTTTACCCAAAATGGGTATCTAAAAAGAACTGCAATAGCTCGAGTTTGGCTCGCGGACCGAATATTTGAATTTAGACAAATGCTGAAATCGTAATATTAGGCTAGCTTACATATTATCTGATCAAATATATCGTATAGTGTAAGCATAATGCGCCATTATAAATTAAAAATGATGCCCATAAAATGGAGTGTAATAAAAAATGGTTTAAAATGATTAACCGGTGCAACAAATAGAGGTATTTTTGCAGTACACCGAACGTAGTATTAAATTAGAAAATAATTTGTTATCTGAAGATGACGTGAAGAACTCTGCCGCTCGACAACTTAGGTGGTCGATTGAAGATCGCTCCCGATCCCGAGCGCAGCTGCACAATGGTACAAGTAGGCCCGTAGTATCACCACGGTCACGCCGCTCACGTACATGTAGCCAACGTGAATCTCGTCAAGATGTAGGGGGTAGGAGGTGCTAAAACAAGGGAATTTCCTATCACAAAGCTATACTAAACAGACGACACGGGGCCAACTAACAAAGGGGACACACCACGACGAGACAGTGTAACAATCAGTAACTTACCCGGAAGGCTCCGGCAGCGACGTGAAATAGGCTCGATAGATGACCCGCGGATTCAAACTATTTCATGCTTCAATACGGGTTGTATAAACAGATAAATCGACTGAGCTTTACTCCATGCATAGTATAATCACTTTTAACGCTGATTATTAACAGGACTTGGAAACTTTGTCAAGTTTTTTTTACTTCTGGTTCAATAGAAAGATCGAGTAATAAGGACAAATTTTCTCACGAACGGACCAGCTGACACAAAAATTCAAATTCAAATCCGACAATTCAACTCTCTATCAACAACCGGTCAATGAGTAAGTCCGATCTACAAAAAAGGTTAGGAACCAGATAAAAAGGCGGAATAAATAAGCGAAAATTGACGCGATTTGTAGCGATAACGCTACAGCAGGGGCACGTTTTATAAAGCTACAAGTTACAATTTTACAAGTCTAAAGGCAGGCAACACTGTTCAAATGGCTGGTCGCCATTGGTCGAGGTTGTGTCAAATGAAAACTTGTAACCTGTAAATTTTAATTTGTAGCTTTATAAAACAGGCCCCAGGTATGATTTATAAGCGATACGAGGGCTGCTACTTATGTATCCGGAATCTGGGATTCCAACATTTATAAACGTTATATCTGACCTCCATGGTAAAATTTGAACTTTATTTTAATACTGGCCGCTATAAATTTTTTTCTTATGTACGCTAGTCTTGTTTTTGGCGGGATCAAAATGTCATCTCGCTGCAAGAATGGAACTCACTCGTGAAAATATTCGTGCTATGATTTATTATGATTTTTGGCGTGGTTTAACGCAACAACAGTGCATAGATAATTAACTTCGACTTTTGGTGATGAAGCTCTATCGAAAAGCACTGTGTACCACTGATTTAGTGAGTTCAATCGTGGACGTAGTATGCTCACGGACGAAGTTAAGGAAGGTCGCCCGAAATCGGTCGTTGTACCACAAAATATTGAAGCTGTGCGAAAACTTATAATCAGAGGTCGGAATTTTCGCGGCAAAACATAAGACTGTCGCAATCTTGCTAGTGTTAGAAACTATTTTTTATCGATATCGATAGTTGTGTAATAGAAGAAAAAAACGGTCCAACCAAATACAAAAAAAAATTTAATGCAAAATTTTAGGTCAGGTTTTTATAAAATTATATAGAGACCGATGCAATTTCTTCTTCGAAGTCCACGTCAGTACACACAGCAGCAAATGAAATTTTATTTGGTGTGTTGAGTAGATATATAAGAGAATGCCATTGAGCATTAAGTCCGCCTTTTGTACCTACGTTATTGTATTTTGTGCAAATAAGTTTAAATAAATAAATAATCATTAATTTCTCAACATTCTCTGGGTGTAGAAAATGAAGAGTTATTATAATAAAGTATAGTTAAGGTTCAGATTAATTTAGATGGAATAACACATATAAGACAATCCACTAACCTAACCTAACCACTTCTTTTGCATATTTTAAATTAACTGTCACGAATGATTATAAAATAATGATAATATATCGGCTCTACTTTTTTTTATATACTCGATATCGATAAAAAAAAGTTTCTATCACTAGCAAGATTGCGACAGTCTTATGTTTTGCCGTGAAAATTCCGACCTCTGCTTATAATGCATGACCGTCATGTTACATATCGCGAGATAGAGGCGACTCTGGGCATATGTATGACGAGCATTAATAAGATATTACATGATCATTTGTTCCCGTTGAATCCCTCACAATTTAACTAAGAATCAAAAAGAGGCTCGCGTCGAATGGTGCAAGAAAATGTTAAAAAAATATATCCGTGGTGACTCAAAAGCTGTTTATAATATCTACACAAGTGACGAATCCTGGATCTATGCGTATGATCCGGAAACTAAACAACAATCAACAGTGTGGGTGTTTCAAAATGAGCCGAACCCTACGAAAGTAACTCGTGCAAAAAGCACCTTGAAGCAAATGGTCGCCTGCTTTTTCGGTATTAATGGCCATGTGGCTACAGTGCCACTAGAGAATCGTAAAACGGTTAATTCGGAATGGTACACGACCATTTGTTTGCCGGAGGTATTTGAAGAAATACGTAAAAACAACCAGCGACGCAGAATCGTTCTTCACCATGACAATGCCAGCTGTCATACATCACGCGAAACGACTCGATTTTTGGAAGGTCAAAATATAGAATTAACGGGTCATCCGCCGTACAGACCTGATTTGGCACCCAATGATTTCTATTTATTCCCAAATGTAAAGAATAAATTACGTGGTCAACGATTTTCGACCCGTGAAGATGCAGTCGACGCGTTCAAACAGCACGTTTTGGAGATACCTCAGTCAGAGTGGAAAAAATGTTTTAAAAATTGGTTTCAACGTATGCAAAAGTGCATCGATCATAAGGGAGAATATTTTGAAAAACAATAAAACCATATTTAGTCATATACGTTTGTTATTTTTTTCTATTCCGGTTACATAAGTAGCAGCCCTCGTATCAAATTATTATTGGAGAAAAGCACGAGACCGGTCTGAGTGGAGAGCCTTGAGAGAGGCCTATGTCCAGCAGTGGACGTCTTTCGGCTGACATGATTGATTGATTGATTCATTCATAATTATGAAATTTCGGAATTATGATATGACTCTTCGGAATAATGTGGTGTACCCGCATTTTTAAGTTTGGACCCGCGCGAATGCTTAGCCGTTAGTTAACTATTACAACCCCTCTTTAAGCCGGGTTTCCACTGCGAGCGGAGCGGGTCCCGTACGGACTTTGTTTAGCATAAATCGGTGACTTCAAGTGTTTCCACCGCGAGAAAACATTTTGAAGGCACCGTTGTATGCTAAACAGAGTCCTCACGGGGCCTGCTCCGCTCGCAGTGGAAACCCTGCTTTATACCTGCAAGTTCCCCTTCACCATAAGCTTCTACCCGCTAAACTTAAAAATGTATCATCCGACGAAGCATTTAAACATCAGTTTATAAACCCTTTACTGGTGTGGCGTGCTGGAATAAAAGCCCTACCGCACCACTTCCAGCCTGACAACCGCATGAGCAGTGAGCTGTCACTCCTGGAGCGGGTTGGTTGTGGCGTCAGACCGTGGGGAAATCTAAACTTGTTGTTTTATTATCAAACTACGTATCCCTAAACCAGAGATGGTCATTATTCGAATAAAAAATAATTCGTAATATTTTTATTCGCGAATAATTTAACGTCGAATAATTTATTTGCGGTGGATTTATTCGCGAATAGTTTATCCACGAATGAATCATTCGACTACTTTTCGAATAACGAATAATTTATTTATTTATTAGATAAAAATAGAGTAGGTATAATAAGTAGTACATAATAATTATTCGTGGCAATTCATTCAACGAATAATTTAAATTCGAATAAGAATAATCATTCGAGAATTTCATTCGTTATTCGCGAATAATTTGGTTATTCTTATTCGTTATTCGTCATTCGAATAAATTTTGCCCATCTCTGCCCTAAACATAGGACATCACAATTGGATCCCATTATACTCCGTCGATGAACACATGCAACTTAAATTGTATACATCGGAAACTGACCATTTATTTTTTGTTTATGAATGTTGTTTTTAATTATTTGAGTGTTATTTTTGTAAAATAATTTGATTACTTTTAATATTGACGATACGAGGGCAGAATGAAAAGTCTGGAAAAAATTAAACATTTTTTTTTTGGTAAAAGTAAATATTTATTTTTCAACGTAGTCCCCATATAACTCAATACACTTGGTCCATCGCTTTCCTAGCTTTTCGATTCCCTCCGTATAGTACGATTTCTCCAACCCTTCAAAATACGCATTGGTTTCTGCGATGATTTCTTCCTTGGAGTCAATTCTTTTTCCACCAAGCCATTTCTTCAAGTTTGGGAAAAGAAAATAGTCGCAGGGGGCTAAATCAGGAGAATAAGGCGGATGCGGGAGCAATTCGTAACGCAGCTCGTGGATTTTAGCCATAGCAACGGCACAAGTGTGGACCCGTGCGTTGTCTTGGTGAAAAATGATTTTCTTTTTCGCCAAATGGGGTCCTTTTTCCACTAAAACTTCATGAAATCGCTGTAACAAGTTGGCATAATATTCGCCGTTAATCGTTTTACCTTTCTGAAGGTAATCAACATATATTACACCACGAGCATCCCAGAAGACAGTATCCATAACTTTATTCGCAGATAAAACTGCTTTGGCCTTCTTTGGTGCAGGTTCACCTGAAGCAATCCATTGTTTTGACTGCTCCTTGGTTTCTGGTGTATGATGATGAATCCAGGTTTCGTCAACAGTTATGAAACGATGCAAGAAGTCCTTTTCATTACACCTAAACTTCGCCAAACATGCCTCTGACAGGGTCACCCTAGTGCGTTTTTGATCCACTGTGAGCCATCGCGGCACCCAACGGGCGGAGAGCTTCTTCATATCCAAACAAGTGTGAAGGATATTACGAACCCGTTCGTCTGAAATGCTTACAATATCGGCTATCTCACGGACCTTTACTCTTCGGTCGTTCAATACGATGTCTTGGATTTTGGTGATCATCTCTGGTGTAGTGACTTCAACTGGGCGTCCGGGTAGGTCGGCGTCAGCAGTGCTTGTGCGGCCACAACGAAAATCCGTAAACCACTTGTGGATCATTTTAATCGATGGAGCAGAGTTCCCGTAATATTTGTCTAATTTTGTTTTTGTTTCCGTTATTGTTTTTTTTCGCAAAAAATAATGTTTAATCAGAACACGAAACTCACTTTTTTCTATGTTTGCAAACACCAAAGTGATTGTTTTGTTTTTCATAGCTGTCAAAAAAAAACTATCCGTGCGAACTGGCTGAAAATATACGATTTACCTCCAAAAAGGCTGCATTACAACTTGACATTAATGAATTTGTGAAAAAAATACCCCTAATATGATTTTTACCAGACTTCTCACTCTGCCCTCGTATTAATGTAATTTCCTATTTTTTGACACGCAATGCAGTTTATAAATGTAACATTACATTGATGAATAAATAAACTAAACTAAACTAAACCAGGTGCTCTTCCGCAAAGTGATGGGCGAGGTGAACACGGGCCAGCGCGCGCTGTTCTTCTCGATCCTGGGCATCGTGAGCGCGTCGCTGCTGTGGCCCGTGTGCCTCGCGCTCTACCTCACCGGCTCCGAGATGCTGCCCTCCCCCTCGCACCAAATGCCCTGGGTGCAGCTGCTTGTTGCTAGCTTCGCCTTATTGAGTAAGAACACCCTGATCTTATAAATATCTTGATGCATTATAAACTAGCTTCTGCCCGCTACTTCGTCTGCGTGGACTTCAGAATTTGATCTTACAAAGATGAATAATATACGTTTCTTTGTCCTTTCCGATCTGAAAACAAAACTATAGCGCTGTATAGGGAAAATCGCTTAGCCACCCAGTGACTTTGATCTCACCAAGGCAACACTTCGATGCAGAGTTTTAAATCAGAGTTAGCGCCATCTAGTTCGTATATGGAGAACTAAAAGTGTCTTTCTTTAGTAACTTTTGTGTACGCACACATGAATGAATACAAACTGAAAGGATTACAGGATGACAAACGTAAACAAAAATAAAAATACACTACTCATACATGGCTAGATGAGATTTTTAGTTTTGTTACTCGACCTTCTTTTTCGTCTGTGCTAATGGCCCTACTGAAAATAAACGCCTCGTATCGAGTGGGTCCCATTGACGCAACGGCACAGATGAAAATTATGCCCGAATTCTTGGTTTATTGTAATCCTTATCATTTTTGTGTCAATAAATAATGTATTTTCTTTGTTTCTTTTTCCAAGAAATAAAAACACAAAATCTAAAATTAATATAACTATAGCGTCAATGTACGGAGGATTCATAGGTACTGCAAATTACAATCTTTAGCAGACTTGCAAATTGTTAACTAAAGTATTAAAAGGTTATTATATTCTTACATTTCAATAAATTAACTGATGTATTGCTCGAAGTGCGACCCTTCGTGTGAGTATATTATGTCCTTAGTATGTTGACGAAAAACAACATGTCCGCCACCTTGAATTCCAAATCTAACATCATTTTCGAATTCGCCACCCGCGAAAACATGGGAAATGATACCCTTGACGACTTAGAACCATGATAGCTGCCATCTTGAATTCCAAATTTGATATCATTTTCGTAGATCATGGCCGGCCGCCATCTTGAATTCTGAATCTGACATCATTTTCGAAATTGCCATCCCGAAAACATGAAACACGATACCCATGACGACTTTTTAGAAAAACATCATGGCCGCCGCCATCTTGAATTCAGAATCTGACATCATTTTCGAATTCGCTATCCGCGAAAACATGAGAAACGGTACCCATGACGGCTTTGTCGAAAAACATCATGGCTGCCATCTGCTGCGATTCTGACATAATGTTCTAAATTGCCATCCCCGAAACCATGAAACACCGATACGATGACTACTTTGTCGAAAAACATCATGGCCGCCATCTTGAATTAATAATCTAGCATCATTTTCGAATTCGCTATACGTGAAAACACGAGAAACGATACCCATGACGACTTTGTCAAAAACCATCATGGCCGCGCGGCCGCCTTATTGAATTCCGAATCGGACATTGTTTTTGCTATCCCCGAAAACATGAAACTGACTCGTGCTCCACTGACTTCAGGAACTCGTAAGGATGGGATGTGATAAGGTTTGGCCGTACTTCACACCGGTACAGTTACACCACTTATTTGAAGCACAAGTTCGGTCGTGTGTGGAGTCCTGCTGCCACCTGCGGGATGGCGCTGATAATCGCTGTGACAATATAATAGTTTATGCAACAGTTGTACAAGTGAGGTCAAAAAAGGTTTACAGGCCTTCGGCTCACATCGTAAAGAGAAACACGCCCCGAGCGTTTTTTGACTTAGTTATACACCGTTGCATACAAATACTTTTTCTACGACTAGGTTTTAAATAAAATGTAAAATTAAAGAAACAATAAATGAGCGGGAAATATGAAAATGACAATTACCCAACTAACATTTTGGTCTCAGTTACAGGTTTTTTTAGAACTTTAAGCGTTATTACAGAGTTACAATTATCTCAGTTCTAACTAAAGTCGATATAGAGGAGTTACCAAACAAATTAAACTCCAACAGTGGCACTAGAACTTTTATGAACGATGTAGTACAGCTTTGAGAGTTAAAATAGTGATAATTACAGCAAGTATACTTAAGATGTTATTTATAGCTTTAACCTGTCTGTGACACCTATGTCTTAACAAGAGTGTTCGCTGACTCCTGTTAACGCATATTGTTGTTTAATTGTCGCCATGAAGTGTCTTATAAATCTGTTATATTGACTACTAGCGACCCGCCCTCGCTTCGCTTCGGTTTATGTTTTTCTCTAACACCCGTACATAAACCAGGATATTACTATACATAAAAACTTTCCTCTTAAATCACTATTAATTAAAACCGCATTAAAATCCGGTGCTTAGTTTGAAAGATGTAAGCGTGCATACAGACGGACCGACGCCGGTGTATTTATAAGCGACTTTGTTGTAAGTATCTTTATCTTTATCTTTTGCACAGTATAAAACAAACTCGCGTCCGCCGCAGATCTTCTAAACGCAACGGATTTGAATACGGTTCTCATCAATAGGTGGAGTGATTCAAGAGGAAGGTTTTTATGTGTAATAGCGGCCCGCCCGGCTTCGCTCGGGTGTGGTTTACTATGTTCATTCTAGGTTAAAGTTAGTGCTAGTTATCATCATATCAAAATATGGGCTCTCTGCCTTTTGGCCGAAATAAGTTTGGTCGAATGTATCGTTTCCCAACCGTTTCATTTGCCAACCCGCTTTTATTTCTGTAACTGTAAATATTTCAGGATTTTTATAAAATCTAACCTAACCTAACCTATAGGGTCTACACGGAGGTACTGAAATAAATCCTGAAATATTTACAGTTACAGAAATAAAAGTGGGTTGGCAAATGAAATAGTTGGGACGATACATTCGACCAAACGAAGAAGTTCTGGCTTGACTCTAGCTCCTAAATATGGTATCAACTGTCCTCTACATAAGTGTAGTTTATGTAAGTTTAAGTATGTATAAATGTAGTATATTTCTATATCTATTTATGTAGATATTTGAATGTATTTATTTTATATAGTTAGGTTTTATTGGTTAGTTTAATTGTTGCGCTCTTTTCCTAAATAAAGTTGTACACTTGCCTACTCGATGCACAACCTTCACTTCTCTCAATCTCTCAAGGGTTAGCTGGAAGAGATCCCTTAAAGGGATAAGTTCGCCTTTGTACCTTCTTATTTTTTTCTTAAAAATCTTCATTGTATTGTTTTTGTTTTGTACAATAAAGTGTTTACATACATACATACATACAAACGTATTTCGGCCAAAAGGCAGGATACCCAAAATATGATATTGTCATCATTAATAATTATAAATTCGAAATGGATTAGAAACATAATGTATCCAGGACCTAACATGCGTCATCGAATGTCACTCCATACATTTTCTGCCGATTTAGTTAAACGAAAGCTAAACTTTGGCATAAGAATAAATACTATTAGAAGGGCATCTTCGGCGTCGTTGTATGGATTTGACAGCAAAGCCGTCAAATAATTACCTACAGCGCCCCACGCCCCGCCTTACCCCTCTCTCGCCTGTCGAAAAATTAGGGTTGTCACAAGTATATAATACTAACTGAGCCCGCAACCTCGTTCGCGTAGAATTAGTTTATTTACCTGTAAAACTATACGATAAAATAAAATATACTTAATAAAACTAAAATATCCGTAAAATTTCAAATCCGTAAGACTTTCCAATAGTTTCACTGACGTATGAGTGTGACAGCGGATGACAGCAGCACAAGTTTGCGCTAACTAGTCTATGTAAAAATTAAAGTACTATAAAGATCGTAGTCATAGTTCTCAGGACATTTAATCTTCAAAAATAAACAATAGTACACACGATGTGTGAGTATATACGGATTTTACATGCATCCGAAACAATTAGGTTATTAACACAAACATGAAATTATTATTAGGCAAGAGTTAGCGGTGGTTCGCGACGGCGCGCGGGAGTCGTCTGTCGCGCGGCTGGGCGTCCGCGGGGAAAGCGCGCGCGGGGTTCGTTGCTAGGGCAACCGAAAGATGGCCGCGCCACTGGCCATCGCGAGCGCTTAGGGTAAACGTACGTTATAGACTCCCCCTCTAGTCCGACCTAGCGCCCTCGCATTCGGACTAGGACTGGTATTTGCGCAGCCTACCGCGACGTCGTTTTGGTCGCACCGGAGCTTCGACACGACCTGTAAATGGAGTAAGGTGTGACACGTGGTACTTACCCAAGGTGACACCGTCTTGGATACCTTCTAGTTCGTACGTAGTGTTACTCAACGCCCCCTTGATTCGATAGGGCCCATTGCGACGTGGAATAAATTTGGTCGATTGACCAGGGCCAGTGTCGTTGGGTCCTTGCGTTTTGAGTAAGACTAAGTCACCTACTTTGTAGTCTGGTGGTGGACGACGTCCTTCGTCAGCATACTTCTTTTGAAGCGCCTGCGCCTTTTCGTGAGTGTCTCTAGCTTCTGCTAAAGTTGATGCCATTTTCTTAAGGTGAGGTGTTATGACCGGGACGAAGTTATCGTTTTCCACGATTGCTCGTAAGTCAGTAGCGGCGTCAGCAGGAGCGCGCAACTCTCTGCCGAACGTAAGGTAGGCCGGAGAAAACCCTGTGCTAGCAGTTACTAGAGAGTTCATGGCATACCTTACTGCGGCGAGGTGAAGATCCCACGTAGAGTGATCCTGCCCGACGCAGATAGCCAGCTGGGGTTTGAGGTCCCTGTTCTTACGCTCTATCGGATTCGCCTCTGGGTGATAAAATGGCGTCAGATTTTGGTCTATGCCTAAGATATAGCAAGCCTGATGTATGACCTCACTCACAAACTGTACCCCATTATCGCTAATGAGACGACGAGGCACACCATACCTCAAAAACACTTCGTTGATAAGAGTCTTTGCACACTCGAAACTAGTTGCGGATTCCAGCGGGAAGAGCTCGACCCAACGCGAGCAGACATCCTCGACAATTAGGATCCACTTGTTGTGTCGCGGAGTCTCTACTAGTGGGCCGAAGAGATCAACTGACAAAACCTCAAACCTTTGGGACATCGCAGGGGTTTGGAGTAGGCCTGCGGGTTTCCTGTTATTTACGTTGTAGCGCTGGCATGGTAAGTACTCCTTGATGTGATTGGTAACATAAGCCTTCATGCCAGGCCAGTAAAAGCGTGACTTGATACGGCTCAGCGTGCGGTCGACTCCGAAATGGCCTGCTGTGGGAGCATCATGAAAGTCTGCTAGTACGGCAGCGCGTTCGTGCTCCGGGACAACTAAGACAGCATCGTCATTGTCATTACCTTCGAGTTCGTACCTGTATAAAACGCCGTCAGATACGATATATCCGCGATCAGACCATGGCCTCCCCCTAAACGGATCGTCGGACTCCATGTCTTCGACGATCTTGCGTACCTCGGGATCCTTGAGCTGGTTTTCGCGGATGTCACCACTGCTCCTCGAAGGCATGTCGACGACAGCAAGGCACAGGTCGCAGCTAGCATCTTCAGCGCACACCGGTCGTGACAATGTGTCAACGATGACATTCGCTCGACCCGGTGTATATTCGTCACTTAGGTTAAACTCTTGCAAAAGTAATGCCCATCGCGCTAGTCGGCCACTGGGAGAGCGCATGCTCATCAACCAGCGCAAGGGTTGATGGTCGGACTTTACTGTCACTTGAGCCCCCTCTATATATCCGCGAAATTTACTCACGGCCCACACCACGGCTAAAGCTTCTCACTCTGTTTTTCTCGGCGGGATTTAGGAGGCGGCTCGCATACTCTATCGGTCGCTCATCTGACCCCTCCCCCTGCATGAGAGCTGCGCCAAGACAGTACCCACTGCTGTCGGTTCTGAGGATGAACGGCTTCGTGTCATCAGCTTGGCGCAGGATCGGGGCAGATACAAGGAGGGTTTTAATATGCTCGAAAGCCTCGTGTTGCTCGGTACCCCAGTGCCAGGTACTTGCCTTCTTAAGAAGATTTGTAAGCGGTCTTGCGACTTCGGCGTAGTTGGGTATGAAGCGGCGGAACCAACTAGACGTCTGTAAGAAACACTTAAGGTGTTTGACGTTTTGTGGGGTGTTCATACCTGCTATGGCAGCGGTCTTGTCTGGATCGACATGAATGCCTCCCGGGACGATCACGTGACCAAGGAACTTGACCGAGTCGCGGGCGAAGTGGCTTTTTGCACGGTTATCCCTCAATCCAAACATCGCGAGACGGTCAAACACAGTCTGCAAGTCTGCCAGGTGACGCTCGAATGGACCCGGTGACAAGATGATCAAGTCATCCAGGTATGCCAGGATTGCTACTTCTTCTTTCAGGTTGGACTGGAACCTATCAATCAGCCGCTGAAACGTGGCACCCGAGTTGCGCAGACCCATCGGCATGCGTTTGAAACGGTAGGTACCTAAAGGGCTGATAAATGCAGTCTTATCTCGATCGTCGGGGTGTACGTTTACCTGGAAATAGCCGGATCGCAAGTCCAAGGTCGTCATGAACTCGCTGGTCTTAGCTGCGTGCAGTATGTCCTCGTTCCTGGGTAATGGGTACCTATCAGGTTCGGTTACCGCGTTGAGTTTCCGGTAGTCGATACAGAGCCTCAGACCACCATCCTTCTTAGATACGAGAACGACGTTAGAGGCCCAGGGTGACTCGCACTCCTCAATAACATCGTCTCGCAGCAGCTTGTCGAGCTCTGTCTTCAAGGGTTCTTTACGGCTCTGTGACAACCTGTACGGTGGAGAAGCTACTGGTTCCTGGTTTTCGCTTACCTTGATCCGGTGGGTAGCGAATTCTGTAGCAGGACCGTTAGGCGCGAATTGAGACGCCCTTCTCATGATGAAAGCGTTGAGCGCGTGCTGCTGTTCCGGTGAGAGTTTTGTACTTTCGTCACTCCGTAGTGCAAGGTCCGAGGATTCAGCTCGCATTAGCTCTGCGTCGTCAGCGTTGTCTAGGTGATACTTACGTACAAAGGAATACTGAACTTCAGGATCATCGGCAAAACTCCATGAGTCCCGGGAATCGTCGAGCACTATCCCAGCTTTGGCTAAAAACTCAAAGCCGTGTAGGGTTTTGGTTTCATCTCCAGGCAGCACCATGAAGTCAGCAGTAAAATCACGGCCTTCGATCGTGGTAACTACGTCGGCAGTGAGTACCTTCCGTAACTGCTGGGAACCGTCAGCCAGGCGTATCGTTCGCTGCTTATCCTGAAGCTTTACATCGTTCGCTACTAAAATTTTATATAGGGCAGGGCTCGCGATACACTCAGGGAGTCACTTGAGCTCGAAGTAGCTACGCTTGCCTTCTCGGACCCAATAACGCTCGCGATAGCCGAAACAGCTGATGCAACTATAGGTGTAATTTTACGTACCTCGGAAATAGAGTCCTCCGTAACTCTTGCCTTGTTCAATAAACAATCAACAGTATCAATAGCATCTCGCGGTAAACGTTTACGAATACGTCGGTCTAACAAACTATAAATAATATCGACTTTCATTTCTTCCGGGACAACATACGGTAATCTAACGATTAGAGCACGTATACGACACACAAACACTTCAGCACGTTCAGTTTGTTGTTCCGCGGCGAAGATTTCGCGTAACAGTTTATAGACAGGGCGCGGTGCTCCGTAAACGGCGCGCAGGCGGGCCGTTGCGTCGCGCCATGTCTTCACCGACGACTTCACTCCTCGCCACCAGACGGCGGCGTCTCCTTCCAACAGCATGGTTAAGCCTCGTACAGCGTGCTCGTCGCTCACGGCGGTACACTCTTTGTACGTCTCGGCGGCATCTAAGAAAGCTTCTAGTACCTCCGGATCTTGCGCTTGTCCATTGAAGCGCGCGGTGCACTTACTGAAGTTCCCGGCGGCGTGCGGCGCGGCGGCCGCAGCGGGCTCGCTCGCGTTTGACACGGGTGTGACTGACGTTGACCGCAGGGTTTCGATGAGGTTCCTGTTGACTGCGGCCTGAGACTTCGCGAATGAGTTCATGAATGTTGCGACGAACTGTTGCGCGTCGAAGAGCGGTTGCGAGGGCGGTGGATGCGACACGAGCGGAGCGTGCGGCGCCTGCCTCGCAGAGTCGGCGGCATCATTAGGCTCGCCGGCGTACTCCTCGTCCGTAAAGCTCGTGGCCGGCTCGCCCTGCGGGCGGCTAGCTGCTACTTGCTTTCTCGGCGGCATTGTCACAAACACTGTCACAATAGTACTTAGGTACGCTATACCGCACAAACTCTCATGAGTTCTGTCTCTGCCTCGAGTTGAGCGCCACTATAAAGATCGTAGTCATAGTTCTCAGGACATTTAATCTTCACAAATAAACAATAGTACACACGATGTGTAAGTATATACGGATTTTACATGCATCCGAAACAATTAGGTTATTAACACAAACATGAAATTATTATTAGGCAAGAGTTAGCGGTGGTTCGCGACGGCGCGCGGGAGTCGTCTGACGCGCGGCTGGGCGTCTGCGGGGAAAGCGCGCGCTGGGTTCGTTGCTTGGGCAACCGAAAGATGGCCGCGCCACTGGCCATCGCGAGCGCTTAGGGTAAACGTACGTTATAGTACTTTTATTACAAATAAATCAGATATAAAGTTATAAGAACAAACGCAAAGCCAATAAAACTAATTTATATATGTAGGACGTATAAAGGGTGAGTACTATTAAATTGTCGCCTTTTGAATTAACGTTTACAAAATGAAATAATGTTATAATAACTCTTTTTTTTTTATTATAAGAAAGTTCAAGACGTAAAATAGATCAGCTAACACAATTAAGGTTTCTCCAGAGCACGACGAGAGAATTCGCGGACTTTACTCTTCACGCGACTCATAGAATTTTGCACGGATTCATTAGTGATCAGTTTTGTACATTTCATCCACTTTCTTTTAAAATCGGGCAATGATGTGGCCGGTTGGCATGTTTTCCGCAACTTTGTTTTAATATTAGCCCAGTATTTTTCAATCGGCCGTAGTTCTGGGCAATTTGGCGGATTCATATTCTTCGGCACTACATCGACAGAATTCTGATTATACCAATCCAAAGCTCGCGACGAATAGTGACAACTTGCCAAATCTGGCCAAAACAATGTAGAAAAAGTATGTTTTTTTACAAGTGGTAATAACCGTTTTTTTAAGCATTCGGAAATATAAATATCCGTGTTTATTGTGCCAGTGGTTACAAAAGGCGAACTTCTCATGCCGCACTGGCATATCGCTTGCCACACGAGGAACTTCTTGGCGAATTTCTCTACTGGAATCACTTTTTCTGATTCATGTAGACCCGAGACGTTGCGAGAAGAAAAGTACTGGTTTCCAGGTATTGATTTGAAATCAGCTTTCACATACGTTTCGTCATCAATAATTAAGCAACCTGTTTTTTGAACTAACAAGGTGTACAGAAATCTAGACCGTCTAATTGCTCGATTATACTGTTCTACAGTTCTTTTGGGGGCTTTTTGCTTCTTGTAAGTAGAAATACCATACTTTATTTTTATTTTTTGTACATTTCTTTGACAAGTACCAACTTTTTTGGACACATCTCGAGAAGAGATTGCCGGATTCTGATCAAACAGCTTACACACTTTTAAATCCAATTTTTTGTTCCGTTTCCTTGTAGGATGGCCCTCTCGCTGCTTTCTTTCAATATTTCCACCTTGTTTTAGTTTTTTTAGGGTCCTTTGCACTGTTCTCCGACTTGTATTGCACGATTTCGCAAGATCCAAAGTGGACATATTGGGATTTATTGAAAATTCTCGCAAAATTAATTCACGAACGCTTTTTTCGTTTGACGACATCTTGACTGATAAAAACAACTGAATGTTCTTTTAAACAGTAAGACATGCAAATACGTTCTAAATTTGAAATATTATAAGTTTAATGAAAAAGGTTGCGTGGCCGAAAAAAAAATACGGGAAATGTTGGCGACAATTTAATAGTACTCACCCTTTAAGCACATTTTATTAATTAATTTATTAACTCCTTCCTTAATATTGGATAAAACATAAAGTGCTTAGGTAAATAATGTATTTATTTAATTCTTTCATTTTAACGCTCTTTACTTAATGTGTTTATGTTACAAATAATAAATAAAGATTCAAACTTCGTTGAAATCGTCCTACAATTATTATAGTCAAATACGGAACTAACAATTGACAACATTTCAAAATAAAAAGCATTTTTGTTTTTTCGCGTTTATAATAGCTGGTTAAAAATTAGACTAACCGTGTTTCTCGGTTTTTCTTTATTTAACTTAAATTCGTCGTTAATAATTTATTAAAGAAATAGTCATTAAAAAGACCGTATATACAAAGTTAGGAATACTGATGTCGTGATCTTAGCATGACATAAAATAAAATAAAAGTAAAAAACAGAACTGGTTGTCATGTCATGTCACTTGTCAACAATAACAACTGGAACAACATAAATTCGTCGACTTTGGGCAGATTGCGGCTATCCGCCTTTACAAATCCGTTAGTCACTTTCATTTTAAATAGCTTATATCAAAACAATAATATTACGAGAATCGAAAGCGTGTCGTTAGAATCAAGTAATCCGTCAGACAGATAAAAAATTGACATGACAGTTGTATATTTATTTCAATTACTATAGTAATAAATGGACTAAGGGCACTATAAGTGTATTCCCAACAATCACAATCCAACTTTTTTTACTGTTTTTCCTAAATATAAAAAAAACTACTGCATAAAAAAAACCGAAAATATTTTTACTGTAATCAGCAGTGTAAAATCTACAAACGGTATTTTAATTTACTACCTTGGCACATATGAATTGTTGTCAATTTCGTATGGTAAAACTACAGTTTGCGTAGACAGTGGCGCCTTAGAGAGCTTCATTTGAAATACGAGTATTGTTGCACGTTTACTCCAAGCGCCGATTCCGTGTGGCAACCCGCTAGTGTTTGTTGCGATAAGTAGTCCTGGACTGTTGACAGGACAAGCGAGAGCGCGCGTGGTGGGGATGAAGTTACCCTTCTAATAGTATTTATTCTTATGACGTTGGTCAACTTGGCTACCACCCCAGACCTATTGTTTATTTACCTAGATTGTTTAGGTAAGCAAAGATGGATTTACTTCATTATTAAAACAACACTGTTTATTAATAATTATAATGTAAAAAATGAATAAATTTGAAATTCGAATAAAAACGGAACATCGTCATTACTAAGGACCTGTTGTTTGATCAGGGGCCCGTTTTTCAAAAAGTATTAGTCTAATAATATTAGTGTTTTGTCTCGTCAATAAAACTAAAAATAGACAAAACACTTATAATATTAGAGTAATACTTTTTGAGAAACGGGCCCCAGTAGTTAAACTAACTAATCGTTAAAAACTGTAACCAATGGTTAAATCTCAAGTAAATGTGTCAAATTTTCGATTCCTTATTTAAATTTTAACAATTAGTTGAGTTAACTACGGATCAAACAACAGGCCCTTATAGAAAAAGCAATAGAATGCTTACACCCGAATTTATAGTTAAGAAAAGTAATTACTTGAGGAAAAGTAATGACTAAAGTAACGATTTTTATATGACTTTTGACATTACTAATACTCAAGTAATTACTTTTCTTGACTATAAATACGGGTGTTAAGGGATCCTTCACTGAGTAAACGCACTGCGTTCATTACAGCTTTGTGATTGATCCTTTTTGACCGACCTCTTGTTTATGAGACGATTCGAACCACCCTGTGCGTTCGTGAGCACGGTGAGACCTCATAGTGACGTTTGTGAATACGGGTGTCTGTCTGCCGTTACTTCTCGCCTTTTTACAATCTTTTAATCAACTTGATTTGTTAGTATGTAGCATGTAGGTACGTTATAATGTGGGAGTCTAATTTTGGAAGTTTATTTTTAACCAGTTCCCGTTATAGGATTTGGCTGAAATTTGGTACACAATGTAAACCCACTGACAATGCAATAATAAAGTACAGTTACAAAAAAAAGGTTTTCATAAAAATGAAATGTTTAACAAAAACTTATTGTTTAAGTACCTACGGTGAAGACTGAAAACGTTCTAATACGAAGGGTAGATTTTAGTTTTTCCTTTCTGAGATGATCGGATTTGAATACAAATTTGAATGTTTTGTAATGGAATAAATGTTTGAACATAACACTTGCTTCTCTTTAGCTGCAATAGGGTAAAAACGGATAAATAAATTGAACCAATTTAAATCTGATTTTTGAAAACATAATTTATCTTGTCAGCAGCTTTGGAACAACGGGAATCCCGTACAAATTTTCAATCCCTTTTTTTTTCCCTTAAGGGTTGAATTTCCATAAACGGTAAAATTATATTTTCTTAATTCTTACCAGGAGCCTACATTTTAAATTTGATGTAATTTACTTCAAAAATGACGTATCTCCCATAAAAACTTTAATCCACTATTTCGCTCCTTTAGAGATGAAATAAAAAATAAATGAATATGGTACATTTACAGCCTCATATTTATAAGCCTTAATGCCAAATTTCATGTTTGTAGCTTAAAAAATGACGGACTTCCATACAATGGTATATCCCCTATTTCACCCCTTTAGGGGTTGAATTTCGAAAAATCCCTTCTTATTACTTGCTTACGTCAAAAAAAAAACGTACTGTTAAAGTTTCATGTTTCTAGCTTCAGTAGTTTTGGCTGGGCGTTGATGAGTGACGCGCATTCCGGTTCTCTCTTTATTAATAGGATAAGTGCAGATATGGGTTATAAAATAGAGTTCGTCGAGAGTTTAGTAACACGGGATGCTAAAAGTGTCGAACAACTCCTTTATCTAGTTTTAACCTATAATAAAGGAATTTAACTAAAGCTTATTGTGTTAGGCAGTTTCCTTTATAGACGTTCTAAAGGTATTGGTGTTAAACAACGCATTTATGGATCGTTATTAACACTTACATGGTATATATTTGAGTTAACTGAAGATTTAATATTTAAAGTAAGTTCGCCATTGTTTTTGGTAAACTACCCAAAATATTACTTTGAGTAATTGAACATTTGACCACCAAATACTACATTTTTTATACTATTTCAAGCGTTCCATGAATGCCACTTAATTTTACATGCCACTGCTCAGGAAGCAGGAATAAATAATATTATTAGTTAGAGGCGTCTGTTATTTTTGTCATAACTTTTCTTTTCAATCTTTAATAAATCCAAGGCGCGTTAAAATTGAGATGAGAAACATGGTATATATTTATTACCGTAAAATCACAAGAGCAGTAATTTTTTCACTCCATAAACAAAAATAACTTGAATACTTTCAGATGTTGCTTTATCTCTTTTTGTGACAATTATTTGTCGCCATATTCTGTGACGGATAAGTCAAGGATCTAATTTTATTTACTTATAGGCTTTTTCAAACTAGTCAGAAGTAAAAATAAACAGTTGAATACTAATGCGCTCACAAAACGGTAACAAACTTACCTGAGTCCATTTTAAATAACTAATACGAGTCAAGGTGTCAACCAACTATTCTTAATAGATCTTAGAAAGTTTCAAGTGGTAAATCATTCTTATCCGAAGCTTTCCTACCTCCCGTAGTGTTCACCAACCCGACTATACAACAGTAATACCGGTTAAAGTAGTAGCTGACACTGAATAGACGCTCTCTTGCAGGTGCTTTAATACCTGTATATCACCGGCTTTCTATAACTCTTACCTGTAAAATTGTGGACCTCTTTCGTGGGTATAAGTGAGTTAGAGCATGCTATAACTCTGTTGTACAGGTATGTGTTAACACTTTTATACTCGAGTGGAACTGATATACGGATCACATACAGGTTATTTTAATGCTAATGTGCTAGTTGGGTATTAACAAAACATATATCTATGGTTAATTTTGTTTTTAAAACTTATGTTTGGACGAGGGAAAGCAACTCGAAACACCCAAATACTCGTACAAAGTTCTCCCAAGTTTAATTTTACTTTTTTTAAACATTTTGCGTACATAACCGAAATAAAATGGAAAAATTATCTTAAAAGCGGTATTGAGGAATTATTTATATTCCTAATTTATTAAATTTAGATTAATTTTATTTAAATATGTGATTTTATTTAATGGTAATATTTAGTTTTATACTATGTTGCACCTATCATTTCTAAACGAATATGTCCTTGTTGTAGGTTTAAAAGTAGTCTGTGGCAGCTTGGTGGCAGCTAGGCGTATCGTTTTAGCTCAAAAAAGCACAAGTGCTGTTTTGGGGAATAATAGACTAGATAGACTTTTCTACGGATTATTCTGCGGACATGTTATGTATGTTCTTAATCTTATATTAGTGTCCGCGACTATATAAATGACAGATAAAAGTACAGGAGTAGGAAAAATAATATATTGTCTGTAAATATAAAGTGAACACATATTTATGAACTCTACTGTACTAGTCTAAAGTGGGTTATGTTTCGTAATGGTTAGGTTTCTAAGTTTGATTATGAACTTGAGTACGTGAAATTTATGTAGTGCCGACATAAAT
The DNA here is from genome assembly GCA_946894065.1 of Acleris literana. Taxonomy (NCBI): domain Eukaryota; kingdom Metazoa; phylum Arthropoda; class Insecta; order Lepidoptera; family Tortricidae; genus Acleris; species Acleris literana. Next base: position 20,002,653 of record OX335669.1, read on the forward strand.
TATAGCGGTGAAAGTCGACAAACGAAACTTACTTTTATCTACACTCATATCATAAGTCCTCTTTTATGCGTTCAAAACCCGTAGGCAATGACCAGCATTTCCTGTGGTAGTAGGTGACAGCGATGACAGCTGTTAATTTTGGAAGATGTTCCAATGGATCTCAAATGGATCTCATTACCTTACAATATTCGATAACGTAATTTCAAAATTACGTTACTGCTGTCATCGCTGTCACCTACTACCACAGGCACAGGTAAGGTAATGCTGGTCATTTGCCTTTCGGCTTCTGAACCCATCTTACAGTAGTTATAATATGTGTGTCGATGAAGTATTGTACGAGACTCTGCGTAATTAGCATTATAACACTCGTGTGATCTATTATGAAACTCGCCTTGACATTATTGTTTCAGTTTTCCACCTCGTGTTCCAGTTTGGTAACATTGTGACCTACAACATTTTCGTCTCGCTCGCCCTCATAACATCTGTACCTGTCTCCGCAGGCAAGTGTAGTGTTCAAAAATAACAGCCACACAGCCAGGATACACTGTAGATAAATTCGCGTGGCACACTTTTTAATTTTTCATGTAATAACGCAACCCTGCAACGAAAAAATAAGTTGTGGGGTGCTACGGGCGTAGACATCTATGCATACGTACAGCTTAGAAGAAAGTGTTTAAAGAGAACTGTGGCCCTAGACAAGTCGGTTACGTAAACGATTTTTCGCAAACTGATAGAATTTACGGAATTAACATTGACTCGACCCGGTAACGATAATGTTCTTGCAATATATCTTGTCTGTCGCCACTGCGCTGTTCGAAGTGAAATGGCACCATGACCCACAATTATGGGCCCGCGTCATAAAAGCTTGTAACTTGTAATACATGTGCAAGTCTCTTTTTAGTATATACTGTTGGAAAGAGATTTCTGCTTATAATGTGGGTTATATTTGTATATGCAATATGCCCCAGTTCTCAAAATACGTGCTTATTTACCCAAACTTGTTTCATGTCCTTTAAATACGTTATTTAAAGGACATGAAATCTCCCATCTCACTCACGCATGAATGAACAAGCGTCAAGTTCAGGTGAATAAGCACTATCCATTTCGACCCCTGTCCGTAATAACCAAAAAACTTCCCCCCACCCTGAACTATGATGCATCCTAGTCGATTATTACCTTTTTGATCTGTGCCATAAAAATGTCCCAATTCTGGATCCGCCCATGGTGCAAGTATAGAAATATTGGTCCACCTGTCACTACGTCAATATTTTTTTTGCCAAGCTATACCATTGTACTATGTTTAGCAAGAAAACAGCTGTGCTCCTTCAAACAGACTGTTGGTTTATAGGTCTGGACGTCGCGTTGTACGGCGTCGAGTTCGAGGGCATGAAGCTGGCCGGCATCATTCTGATCGCCGTCGGCTTCTCGCTCGTCATGTTCCCCGACAACTGGCCCAACTACATCATGCGACTACTCAGGTACACCAGCCTTAATATAAGCACAGTATAAACAAACCAGTAGCATCCTTTCAAGGGTACTTGTAGCTTGTACGTGTGCGTGCCTTACACGTACGCTAGTTGTGGGGGTGACATCGCTGATCGTATTGTATGTGTATGTGTGAAGGTACTTAAGAGGCCACATGTGCTGCCACACAAGAATCAAAAGCGATGGCGTTGTGATTCCGCGCGAAGAACGTGACATGGAGATAGTTTGCGCGTGCCTTGATTGCAGCGTCAATTCAAGTAATTGCTGTTTCGGCCTAGCGCATACATACAATTTTTAGTTGAACATCTATTTTATATGCGATCCACATACTCTCAACTCGATAGTTGCTCGACAAAAAAAAAGCTGTAGCGATCTGCTTTTATTGGACAATTATCGTTCAGATGTTCAATTTGTATTGCAGTCTATTGATGTGCGCATAACATCGACTGAACAGTCGACCCGTGACTGCTACTTTCCACCATAGCGGAAACTAACTATTACAGACGACACGGAGGAGTTTATTAATAGCGTAGAAAAAAGGCCTGCGTATTACTTAAAGAGCCTTATAAAGTATTCAGACATAAACAGTAGCACCTTGAAACAGTAGCGCTCGGGGCGTTGCCGAAAGAAGACTGGTTGATTTGATTGGAGATTAAAAAAAACTCACGATCGACTGCATCTATTGTATGGTATGCGCACCTCCATCGACTAATTTTTTTAATTGTGTGGAATTTAGTAGAAGTACTCTACTTGACTGAACAATTTAAGGAAACGACACTTATATGTATGCGCTAGACCTAACAGCATGACATGGTTAGATGGAGCCGGCGGCAGCGCGGCAACAACGGTTCCGGACGCAGCCGCGACGCCATGGACTTCCGCACCGGCTACATCCGCTCGCACCTGCGCTCGCCTTCCGGCCGCGTGCGGTGACCGCCCGAGCCCGCCACACAAACAACTGGCTTCTGACTTCACACTCGCCGACACGGGGAACCAACCCTTGGCTTCTGACTTCAACACTTCTCTCTTGCAGGGAAACAGCTCCTGGCTTCTAACTTCCATATTGCAAAACTGAAGTATGGTATTTTCAAACGCGGATTAGATTAGTCTTAGATAGATTAGTCGCGCCGTTCTAAGAGGCCCGATTTGACGGCCCGATATGAGAAAAAACTATCTGGCTGATTGATCGATTGACGCACAGCCGAAACCGCTGGACCTAGGGACTGAATTTCGGAGGGAATATTCCTTGGCCATCCTTCGAGTGCAATAAAAAGAGATTTTTGGAAATTCATCCCCTTAGGGGTTAAAACAGGGGGAGTAGTAATCGCCGGCGTCCTCTTGTACAAAATATAACCCCAAACATTTTGTACTGAGTTGAAGCTGTCAATTCGGCCCTATTAGAAAGGCGCGACTATAGCAATCAAAATTGCAGAAGTTGTTTTTTTTTAAGCTACACAATATACGTGGGTAAATCACACGATTGAAAGTTGGAACGGTTCTACATGTTTCGGATTCATTATATTCGTGCCGTTTTAAGAAGCCCGATTTGACAGCTCACAACCCTCTACAAAATATGCGTTTGAGGTTATATTTTGTACTGCGTTGACAGCTGTCATATCGGGCTTCTTAGAACAACGCGACTACAGGACTTATTCATCAGGGGATAAGCGTCACAATGGCGGTGCACCCCGCACTGTTGCCCGCATGGCGCGAAGCTGCGTGGGAAACTTGGACTGCTAGCACAGAAGTTAGTAAGATAGCAGTCGACTTCTGCAATTTTTTATTGCTAATCTAATATGCACTTGAAAACAGACTAAACTGCTTTAACTTATTACTTCTACTTCCGATCGCAAGGCTGCAGATTGAAATATTTTAAGAAGAGTAATAAGGACCAAAAATGGAATGACAGTTATACTATTGGTTGAATGTTTGACAGCTCTTCAACCCAGACCCAAATTTGACAGTGACAGCTAAAGTGGTTTTGAAAAACGCTTTGACTCTTTCATTTTAACTTGAATTTGAATGAAAAAAAAGAATAGAATGAGGGGGAGTATCTTAAAAAGCTACAGATGTAGTGAAATATCCTTTCACATCGTATTTTCTCGGAAATGTTCGTATTTGTCATGCTACTTCAGTCTGACTCAGTACCCATCAAGACAACGCGGGGGAACGTCGCGAGAGTGATAATCGATATAGAGTGGTTAATACCAGGGTATTTTATTGTTAATTAAGATTAAGTTTGTTTTCAGTTCTTTTCAATAGTCATGCCGAAAGCATTAAGACCTGGGAAACGTTTAGATCGACAAGCCCGTGAAATTATTTTCAACATTTATTTATATTTCTTCTTGTTCTTGTTAAAACCACCACGATCAAATATATAGTATGTAGGTAACATACTATATATTTGATCGTGGTGGTTTTAACATCTCGGTGTGATATACTTCAAACTCGTGGTTTGACATTTGACACTGATAACTAAAGTACTCTATTTATTTAATAAAAACATGTCACTTAATAATTCAATAATTCATAGACATGTTGGCATCATTCGGATGTAGACGTGAGTTCCGAGTTTTCACGATGTGAAAGGATTATTCACTAGATCTATACTTTTTATCACAGATACAATCTGAACAAAATCGCAGATGTAATATTTTATTCGTTGCAATAAATTTATTTCAATTATTTCACTGGGATGACGGCTGTCAAAACTTATGAATCTGTAGGTATTGACTATTGACGACAATGACATCGCTCGCGATTTATCCTTTTAAGCATTGCGATGACATTACATTACTAGGCAGACTATAAGTAAATCCTGTCACATTGCAGAACCATGAAGTTTCTGTATATTAATAATGTTGACAGCAGTAAAACAATGCTGTTGTTACTATACCCTCACACGCTACAAATAAGTTTAGCACTGTTTTACTGCGGTCAACATTATCAAAATTCAATTTGTCAGGATTGACTTCTTATCTGCCTAGTGCTATAGTATTGCATAACTAATTTTCGTTACGCAAAAGAAGATCGTTGTCTCAATGAAGTCCTTAACTACGTACAATATTCTAGAAATTCGCTTATATAAGCATATTGATCAACATGCTTTGACCTCGGCTCTTGTGATATGACGTTCCTACTCTTTACTGAACTCGCCTAGCTATCAAGATGGCTAGCACTACTCGTTAAGGCTCGATTACTCAGTGCGACTCTTTCCGCATAAAGGGATAAAGAGGCACTAAAACCGCAAACGCACTGAGGGCGGAGGCGGCGTGGTGCGGCGCGTTCCCATACAAAAAACATGCCGAAAGCGTTGCGTAGGCGTTTTTAGTATGGATACGCGCCGCACCATGCCGCCTCCGCTCTGAATGCGCTTGCGGCTTAAGCGACAAAAATCGTGGGCAAGTCCTACTAGCACCCTAAAAAAATAAGTCAATTGATAACTGTATAATACCCCTTCTGTAACAGGCGAGGCTTCACTATCGACCCTTTCCTATCGAATCTACCGTTACTTAACCTTATATTATTATTAAATAGAACTGTAGTACTTCTGCTCACTATCCTTATGATTCAATTATCACTTAGACCTCAGACGTAGGCCAAAATTTACAAATCGTTTTTACATATTCTACAAAAATATACGTACTTAAAAAATAAAATAAAAACCACATCGGGTGAAAAAAATGAACAATCTTTAAATTCCATTCACTAATGAATTCTCAAAAACTTTATACGTTCGCTTTTTAACGTAGATCTTGTATCATTTCTTAGACTATACTACCGTCCGTCCTTTCGACTTAGAAAGATAACTAGCCGTCTAGAATCTAGAATTCAGCCCTAAATAATCATAATACTGTTTAAAAACTGTCATTGATTTGAATCACATCACTTGCACCTAATGATTCCAATTATCGTCAACCTTATATTATATATAAGCTACCGTCGTCTTGACGTGATCACCGGGCAGCAGCTTGTGCAGGTTCTGGACCATTTAAATGTACGGATTTGTGAGTACCTCGTTCATTCATATAGCTTCCGAATAAGTCTAAAAGTTATAGATAGTCGAATTTCAGGGTATAAATGTACGTCATACACGAATTATCTTTCTTTTATATATATGTTAACTTGTCCAAACATTATTTACAGTATTTATTTTAGTTGGTTTATGAATCTATTATTTTTAAGAACAATTTGTTTATAAGTTTAACATTGTGCGCATTTTTATAGTCCTAATACCGCCCCAAAACGTAGATATTATTATAAGAATCTCGTAACTTCATGCTATGGACATGCTTGACATTAAAGTTACAAGTAAGTATCAAACAAAATGTGGTATAAATAAACTACGATAACATGGCCCGCCTCTCTAAAACTTAAAACAGTTGAAAATACTCGGATTAGTTGCTCGACTTGTGGTGTCACTAATGAGCTCATTATTAGCAGCAAAATGCGGGCACCAGTTATCCATTTAAAGCTAGGATGAATAGGCATCTTCTGGGTGAGCTCGCTTCATCGTCGACAAAATCTTCGAGTTAGTCAGGAGCAAATTAACCCATTATTAAAAGCGGTATCTCTTAACTATTAAATTAAACTAAGTATGTCCTTAGCTTGAAGGTATATCACCAATTAGTACTCGAGTCGGTACCATCGCGTTACCTTCTCAAAATTTCCACTCTTCTCGCTCTGTAGTTGTTATAGTGCGTAACCTATGTAGACGTAGTTTAGGTATTTAACGACTGAATTGTTAACGTTAACGTATGAATTGGAAATTACACTGTCGCGTTGCTGGAACATCCTGTATTCAGACGAAAATATAGTTGACGCATCCCGAATGATGCCAGATATCACGCAATAAAAGTGATGGGGATTATGTAACGACCCCGTCCCCACCCTACAAAAGTCACTACGAGTATGTAAACTCTTTATTGCAAAAAAATATAAATATTTCAATTTTAATATTAAACTAATGTCCAAAGGGCGAACTTATCGCTAAATGGGAGCCAAAAAAAAAAACCTGTTTAGTTGCAACATAACCGGGTCTTTTTTTAAATAAAAAACCTTATAAGAGTAAGCCAAGCAAGAATGTGTTAATTTTTAAACAAAATCCATACGATACCATTATGATTTTCCAAGAAAACCGATAAGGCGATCATCGTCATAGTAAAAATACCAAGATCTCTAAACTGAGACATATTTCATTTCTGTTGGTGGGTGGGGACAGTTTTGCCCATCGTGCTTCGTTCACTCGAATTAGTTGCCAGCAGCGTGTGACAGTGTGCGGAATGTATAAGTTAAAATAAACCAAATCTAAACTGAACGTAAACCGTTATTATCAACCATTGTTTTGGATGGTTTGTTTGTTGCGTGCCTTTTTAACGATAGTGTACCTTACCTTGTTGATCTCACTTTGAAATTATAAGTAAATAACTTTATTTACAGCAAATGTTATTTAGTCCCAATTAAAATAAAGTAGGCAATTTATTATGCATCTACACAGTGTTATGTTATGTAATTATCGTTATTTCACATTTCCACCAGTAAATTGTTGATCTCTATTAATATAATATCTTTTTAAATATTTAGTTACGTAATTTATTTTATATGCATGTTAGCGCTTTACCGCGTCATATACCTTCGAATATTTGTTATTAATATCTTTATATTACCAACGCGATTACAAACTTTGCTGTTACCAAAGAAGAGTCAAAAGAGGGTTGCAAAGACGAGTGAAGCGAGCACTTGAGTACGTTCTTGCAATCCTTTGTTATCTGTTGACCCAATAATTAAAATTTATCAGAATTATATTATTATGATTTACGCATTTTAACGAGAAGGCTGACGCGATAGGGTGCCGACATCCACATGAAGTGTGCAATAGTTATTATCATTTTACGTGTTGGTGTTGTTTTGTATCGTCAAGCTCAATGTCTTTGTTGTGACTGCGGTGTTCTGTATGAATTTCCATCTTTTGTATGATTGTGTCTTAAGGGCAACACAGACTAATAGCTCGCGGGCCGATAATGGTCTTTCACTATAGTATAAGCCAAAAAGAGAATCTTAAAAGTTTATCTTTGGGTTACATTGATTTCTTTACAGCAATTGGACTGCAGATAAACTCTTAGTCTGTGGTGCCCTTAATAGAGGTATTTAATACACCGACAGGCATTTATTGATAACGCTCTGCTGTTTTAACTAGAGTCCGGAATAGTTTACCAGTACATACAGGGTGTTCTTTTGGTCGGCAACTGTCATCACTGCAGTGTTAATTTAAGTGACGCTAAATTCTAATGTCTTTTGTGATGTTTATTTCTTAGTTATACATTTAAAACTTGAGCTATATTCAGAAAAGCGTTGTTAATAAATACCCAGTTGTTTGAAAGTTAAATTGTACTTCATTGAAACATTATTAAAAGTTTTAATTTAGGTACATTGATATTTAAAGGATTTAAAAGATTTGTACATTGGCTATGGTTTCTGAAGGCAGTCTTTATTGTTCGTTTTATTAAAATAATAATTAAAGACTGAATTAAAAAGAAATTTAAAACAATTATGCTGTCGTGAATGATAAGTAGTATCGAGATCTAGTATGGTTCGGAGGTTGCAGAAGACTGATATTTGCAATTTAACAAGGATATGACATTCCATGCAAATAGATTTACACTTTCGCATTACAAAGTCAACTGTTCCCATGGTCACACCACATCGTTGACCTGATACGCCGATCGTACCTTTAATAATAATAATAAATATCAGGGGACTATGTCACACAAACTGACCTAGCCCCAAAGCTCTAGGCTTGTACTATGGGTACTAGGCAACGATAAATATACTTATATAGAGATATAAATAGTTATATGCATAGAAAATACTCGAGCTCATCACAAAAATATTTGCCCTGAATGGGAATCCAACCCGGAAACTCTAGCTCACCCTGAGTAAAAATGAAAATCGTTGGCTGTGGAGTGGAGTTGGGTGTGGGCCTACCCAGAATCAAACGATTTCAAGTCACTGCCATTACACTCCACTATCCGCATTCTGGAAGGGGTGGAGGCAGTATTGGACTAGGCGCTAACAATATAGAGGGGAATTTACACAAAAGATCCCATAGGGTCAAAGTGTATCCGTAAGATAAGATACCACGAAGCAGAATACGCACTTGTACCCGAATTCACTTGTTTTCTCCTCCGAACATTACTGGAGCTCGATGAGTAAGTCTTACTTCGTGGACAATAGAGTTCATTTTATTGGTGTTAGTTTAGAAGAAGCGATTACGTACGTACTAGGACACGTATTAGAATTAGAAGCAACATTGTACGTTAACGAGTAGAAGACACGAGATAACACCTTGGCCCCTGTGATTCATTTTGTTACATGTAGGATTTGTTAGCCATGAAAAATAAATTTGTCATAGAAAATTGTTGTTTTATTTGAGAGTAAAAAAGGTTGAGATTTGACTAAAACAGTCTTATCTTGATTGGTAATATATCACAAAATAACTAATCAGAATGTCAATAAGTCTTTGAATGATCAATGCCGGCGTAAATACATGTCTAGATAACTCCGCTCGGGTATTTCATAATTTAATGTCAACTTCGATGCCTACTCAGTCTAAGAACAAACTTAAACTTTGAACAATGACAGTGAACCAAAATTGGTATCCCTGTATACAGAGTGGTACATAAGCTTATCTCGTACCAAAGTTCGAATGTAGTATATTAATCCTTACATCAGTCAACATGGGTCGTATTAAATAAACTGATTTTGGGTAAGATACCCGTTTCGTCATTTTCTATGGGTTGAAGTTACTTTCATTGGCATCTCAGTAGAAATTAATTTATCATCATCGTCATAGAAAACTATGTTGAGACAGGCATCTCACTCGATCACCCTTTATCAAAATTAGTAAAGTCTGGCTTTACGAGGATACACGAACTTTTGTACCACCCTGTATTTGCATTGTTACTGTTTAGCTCGCTACTAAGGTCTGACTTTTAATTCACTGTAGTAAAATGACAGCCAAATGTCATTCTGTGAAATAATGATACGACTTTTATTATAATAGTGTTTTACACGTTCACCTAATGAATGATTTGATCAAAGAACGAACTATATATTTTATGAATATTACGAATATTATATTTAGCTGATCATTTTGCTTGCAACAGAATGTTAAAAATATTAATATGAGACACGAGTAAGCCAAAGACTCCTAAATATTAATATTATTAAAGTAGTGAATCTATGTTAATTATTTCATTCATTCAGTAAGGAACATCACTATTTTTTATACCCCAAAAACTGACAACACGGAAACTGTCATCCTACTGCAGTGAATTAAGTCAGACCTAAGCACCCATTCCACAAAGCTGTCAAGTGCCAATTTAGTATACATTGCGTAGATTAGAAGAAACCCAGTGATGCAGGAACTTTTCGACGCAATGCATAATGAATCAGCCGTCACTATCAGTTCCTTACAGCCCAGCTGTTCTATCTATCACATTCTACTAGTGTTCGGAACGGTCAGTTATTGCCGTTCGTGTTGTTATTGACCCGGTCCCACCGCCAGATGGTGCCGTCGTCGCAGCAGGCTAGCAACACCTTGCCGTTGCGTGATAGGGTTACCTGAAATGAAAGATAGATACAGTGTGTATTTTATCCCCAGATAACATAGTATTACGGGTCAGAAATATGAAGATGCTAGTTTTTGTCTGTGACCGATGTCTTTTATGGGTATTCCTTCTGGAAATGTCTAACAAGGGTATAAAAGGGGTATAAAGCTTCGCTGTACCAAATTTCACGTCGAACGGTTCGGCGTTGGATGGAACGTGAAGGAGAAACAAACATACATTTTAAAAATTATAATATTATTATTTCTCTATTCTAAGAAAAAAACGATGAAAACATTTTGGTTACTAATTTATATGGTCACCCTTGGTTTGCCACTTGTAATTTTTAGTGCGGAGTTCTGTCCATTTAAGCGAATTTCAAACCTAAAACTTGTTTTTACTTTACATACATACGCATAAATAATACAGGTGTCCCTTTCTCTCAACCTAAACTGAAGTGCTTTAGTATGTCATGGTAACTGGTAACCCCTTGGGTTTTAGTGTGGTATTTGACACAGTGTTGCAAAGGTTAAACATGGCAGCTCGGCGGAGCGCGCCTACCTGGCGCACGGCGGCCACGCAGCGCGGGTGCTGCAGCTGCGTGGCGCGCGAGCCGCCCGCCACGCTGCCCAGCTCCCACACCATCGTCTTGCCGCACTGGTTGCCCAGGGCTATCACCTGATTACAAAAACGCACGATTTTTTAAGCCCTAGAAAAGGGGTCTGAAGGGGGGGGGAATACAACCCAGAGACTGTACCTGTGATTACGCTGGGAAGTATGGCTCTTAAGGTAGTTGATAGGTTCAAATACCTTGAACATATGGCAACTGATGACTTAAAGGATGACTTAGATGTAGAAAGGGAGAGGAGGGCATTGGCAATTGGAGGTAATATGATCACTCGCAGATTTGCACGATGTACAAAGCAAGTTAAATTAACGCTGTTCAAAGCATACTGCCAATCGTTTTACACGTGCAGTCTGTGGGTGACATATACAAAGCGTGCCTATAACACGCTTAGGGTTCAATACAACAACACCTTCAGGATGCTGATGAAACTGCCGAGGCACTGTAGTGCGTCCGGCATGTTCGCCGAGAGACATACCGACGATTTTTACGCTATCAGGCGGAAGAGGGTCGCCTCTCTACTAAAACGAGTGCGGACCAGCGGGAACAGCCTCCTGAAGGTGTTGGCAGAACGTCTCGACTGCCCGTTTATGAAATTTTGTATTGACCTTGTTTCCCATAATTTTATTAGTCATAGTATCATTGTTGACATAATTATTGATAGTCATAATTTTTTATATCGCTGAAACTATAAACTTTTCAGATGTTCTGAAATATCTAACGTGTAGACGGGGCTAGGTTGGGTTAGGTTTGATTTATGAAAATCCTGAAACGTAAGTTTCTTTAAAAAAAAATACGTTGTGATTTGCGATTATTATGACCTAAAGCACATTGTGACTAAAAATAATTATGGCTGACAATATAGACCCGTCCTTTTTATATGTGTGTATGATTTTTGTTTTGCTTTTTCCACTATTTGGTTTGGTTGTTTCACTATATGTAAGGCTAATAATTAGTTATTAAGTTATAATGTTACCTAAAAAAATATGGATCAGTTTTGAAATCTGTTTTTTTTTTTATTCGGTTTGGCTAAAATATTTTAGGTCAAATGTATCATTTCCCAAAAAGTTGTTTCCCGTCGCAGTTGTTTTTTTTTTATTTAGTCACAAGTGTTACCTAACCTAATAGACGTAGCCAAGCGGTATCGGTATCCCGAATATCAAGCAAAAATAATACTAATTGCTTTTTGGGACATTAAAATTGGGGAAATGATACATTTGACCAAAAATATTTTGGCCAAACGCTCCGCTAGAAAAGGTACACAGGTCACTTGATGGTGAAGAAGCTCCGAAGCCCGCGGATTGGGGCCCAAACGAGTGAACCGTTTTTTTAGGATCCGTAATCAAACTAATGCAGTTAGTAAAATATTAACAGTATTATTTTAACTTTATCCACAAGGCTCAAATTTAACGAATTTCTAATCACTTTCATTCCTTTACTGCTCACTCGCAAAAAATCAGAATTTCAAAATCAAAATTAGACTACTCTATTTATCAGATTCCCAAAACAACAGCTTCCAAATATTAGGTAAGGATGATTCACAATCCCTTAATATAAATGTAAAATTTTGGGATTCCAGTATATTAAAAATCTGGTATTTAAACATTCTGTCTAGTAACTAATGCCCATCTCCAGGCTATAAACTGGACCTGTCCTGACCCACGGCTTTTAGAATACAAAATACAAAATTCTTTATTCATAAAATACATGAGGTACCTATATGAGACAAGGGATGGGGTCACCCTTTAGGCAAAATGTTGCCCGTGTTGGGAGACACCGCTCTTCCACCTACAACATGAGGTAAGATTGAATTATGCTAATTAAGAACAATTTGTTTAGTTCCTAAAATTTACTAAATATGCTTCGAATGCTTCTTTGGAAAGTTTTTTTTTTAAATCCAGAAATTAAGTTTAAGGTAAATTATCCTTTATCTTAATTTAATTTTCGGAGAAGATAGAAAATCATAGATATCTTCAGTTTTTTAAAATAAGCTTAAAAGGGTAGGCACAAAGAATGATGGGCAAATTGGCCCTATAACCAATAGAAATCTCATGTATACCACGTGAAAGCTACATTACATAAGCTTCATTTTCTAATACCGGGACACTACAAAAACCTCGGAGAAGAGAGCTATCAGCCTGCAAATATTCACACACACACAACGTTTATTAGTACGCTAGCTGTGCCGCGCATGCGTTGCAATGCTATTTCCCGTATATCCGACTCACGCTTGACCGATTTTTTTGACTAAACTATTCCTCATGAAACTGGTAATTTCAGAGATTACCCCGTTTAAACAAACACACACACACACTTACACGTCAAACTTATAACACCCCTCTTTTATGCGTCGCGGGTTAAAAAAATATCTCGATTCTCCCAGCCTTCACAGTCTAGTCGTCATAATAACAATTACAGCAAATAGTGGGATCAATAATGTAGGCTTATTGATCCCACTATTTGCTGTAATACGTTATATATAATTCTATTGGTGATTGGTCTGGGTTCCATACATTTTTGCCCATCATTCTTTGTGCCCAAAGGAGACGACAAGTTAAGTACCAGATTTAAGTTCGATTGTCTGACTGAGGCATATATAATAGGGAATATTCATGTTTTTTATTCACAGCTTCAATAAAAGCTGATTCATGAACAGGTGAGAAAAAATATTTTTTGGATAGCTATAAAAATAACCAAGATAAAAGCCAACAAAGATTTGTTTCTAAGAATTAAAGATTTATTTCTAGCAAATCAGAATTTAACAAGGAGTTTATATGGCCGACATGTTAGATGAAGTCACACTGCATATCGGATTTCTGTCTAATTTGCAGTTTAAAATGCTTGTATCATCCGTATTTCTTGGCCGATTTTAATTTTAATTTTACTCTTGGTGATCTCGTTTACTGTATTTTCATATTTTGTTGAGAAATGCGATTTAAAAAATACATGCATATTTTCTATTGTGAAGGATCTGAGAACCAAATGTTTTTATTTATTTATTAAGTGCGTATAAAGTAAACGCTCCACTGTCCACTGACCCGCTGGCTGTAGTCGACCGCGAACCGGATGAACCAGATCTCGCACTCCTTGTAGTCGAACCGGTGCACCACCGTCACCGAGCTGTCCCCGGGGCGCACCTCCGCGTCCTCCAGCCGCCCCGGCTTCCAGCAGATTATAGCGTTCTCGCACGACTGACAAAATAAAGTTAATAAAATCATTGACCAACTTATACTTATTATATATGTATACTCGTAATTCGTCGAATACATTAATACATTTCAGGGGACATTTTACAATCGATCTAGTTCCAAGGTAAGCTTAAAACAGAGTGACTCAAATCAACGCACTCAACTTTGCAGTCGCAAATATATATATATATATACAGTGGTGGCCACATAATTAGGGACACTTGTTTTTTCCCCATACAATTGCCTACAAATATGACTTTTCAATTTTGACCACTAATAAAAAAGTTCTCGACCAATTTTATTGCTAAATACATTTTACTTTACATAATTAACTAAGGTTTAAACTGATGTACAGTGAACTAATATTAAAAACGGACCTTATATTTTATAAGGATTAAAAAAACTAAGTGCTGACGCGTCCATACAAAATTCTACAACTTTGTATGAGCGCCGAAATTTATTTTTTCTACTCACGTACTATAAACCGCTACTATTGATATCGTTAATGGTATCAGAATACCACCTATAGCGTAACCGAAGTGTGAAAACAATTCTATAATAAGCGTTGCCATGGTAATAACAGTTCTATAATAATTATTATAGAATTGTTATTACCATGGTTACGGTAATTCCGGATATCAGTCTTGGCGTTTAATGAACACTTGACATTAATTTGTATAATAAACCGTTTAAAATATTTTAATACCAACTGAAATTACGTGTTTTAAAACCGAATTATTTTTTAGACTAAGTAGGTATGTGTTTAAAATTACATTTTTATTAAATTACTAAAAATAGATGATTAATATATTAATATCCACCGATTTGTTATTTGGTTACGTTCAATATGGATGTCAACAAAATGGCGTTTCGTTTAGCATTCCAACTTGTATGATAAATTGACAGAACTGTTTTAGTAGGTAACTATTAAAATTTGTAAATATTTAACAATAACATTCACACACTATTAACGCCAATCGGAATAATGAAAATTACTTTGCCGACAAGTAATTTGTTAGCAGAAAAATCGAGGAAAGTACACAAGAAAAGTTAGCGATAGTTTATTTTAGTCATTATCATTTTAAGCTTGTAGAAAAAGTTATGTATGCAACGGTACATAATTAGCTCTTAAGGTACTCGTGCCTGTAATTAGAGCGCTCGCAAGCTCGCGCTCTAACCTCGGCACTCGTACCTTAAGAACCTTCATTATGTACCAGTTACATAAATAACTATTTTCAAATCCTTATAAAATGAAAGATCCGATCTCAACGAAGATAAATTGTACATACATTTAAACTTTACTTTATTAGTTAACGATAAGTGTAACTAAAAATATAATTGGTTAAGAACTTTTTGATTGGTTGTCAAAATTGAAAAGCCATATTTGTAGGCAATTGTATGGGAAAAAAACAAGTGTCCCTAATTATGTGACCACCACTGTATATACAGGGTGGTACTCGATAAACTGAACATATTGAAAGGGATAAAATTTTAGGTCAATTTATCGGTAAAACATTACTTTTTTTAAAATTTTTAGCCACTGGTTTTCTTTTTATAGATTGTCAAACTTTTTAATAAAGTTTGGGTAGTACAGTTACTTGTGACGGTGTAACTTTTGATCTAATAGCCTAAAAGAGATAAAACAAAATGCATAGTATTGACATTAGTTAGGTTTATAATAATTGATAACAATATTAGACCAATTAAAAAAATAACTGAGTAACAGCTTTTTTTTGTGGAAAATTACTGCAAAAATATCATTTTGTTTTCATAAAAACACGATTTTCTTAAAATTTTGCAGATATTTTACATATTTTTTCAAATGTTTATAGATCTAAAATTAAACGAGGAATAATAAGTAAAAAAAATAGTGAAATATCTTCAAAATTTTGAGAACATCGTATCTTTAAGAAAACAAAATGACATTTTTGCTGTAATTTAAAATTTAATAATTTGTAAAAAAAAATGTGGCTAAATTTATTTTTTTAAATTGTTTTACCGATAAATTAACCTAAAATTTCATCCCTTTCAATATGTACAGTCGAAGACATAAGTCGCAAAACAAAATAAACCTACAAAATTAACTGTACACGAGAACTCTTCATATGTTAATATACAAAAGTTTGTTAAAAACTCCTTGTTCGTCAAGAAAAGTCGCTAAACACTACCAACGCCAAAAGTAGCTGGACACTAAAACTCTATGAAATAATCCAATAGTCCCTGATCGCCAAAGTTCTATGAAGAAGTCCAAAAGTAGCTGGACACTAAAACTCGATGAAATAATCCAATAGTCCCTGATCGCCAAAGTTCTATGAAGAAGTCCAAAAGTAGCTGGACACTAAAACTCGATGAAATAATCCAATAGTCCCTGATCACCAAAGTTCTATGAAGAAGTCCAAAAGTAGCTGGACACTAAAACTCGATGAAATAATACAATAGTCCCTGATCGCCAAAGTTCTATGAAGAAGTCCAAAAGTAGCTGGACACTGAAACTCGATGAAATAATCCAATAGTCCCTGATCGCCAAAGTTCTATGAAGAAGTCCAAAAGTAGCTGGACACTGAAACTCGATGAAATAATCCAATAGTCCCTGATCACCAAAGTTCTATGAAGAAGTCCAAAAGTAGCTGGACACTAAAACTCGATGAAATAATACAATAGTCCCTGATCGCCAAAGTTCTATGAAGAAGTCCAAAAGTAGCTGGACACTGAAACTCGATGAAATAATCCAATAGTCCCTGATCACCAAAGTTCTATGAAGAAGTCCAAAAGTAGCTGGACACTAAAACTCGATGAAATAATACAATAGTCCCTGATCGCCAAAGTTCTATGAAGAAGTCCAAAAGTAGCTGGACACTAAAACTCGATGAAATAATACAATAGTCCCTGATCGCCAAAGTTCTATGAAGAAGTCCAAAAGTAGCTGGACACTAAAACTCGATGAAATAATCCAATAGTCCCTGATCACCAAAGTTCTATGAAGAAGTCCAAAAGTAGCTGGACACTGAAACTCGATGAAATAATCCAATAGTCCCTGATCGCCAAAGTTCTATGAAGAAGTCCAAAAGTAGCTGGACACTGAAACTCGATGAAATAATCCAATAGTCCCTGATCCCTAAAATTCTATGAAGAAGTCCAAAAGTAGCTGAACACTAAAACTAGGGCTTGCAATTCGAATATTCGAATAATTCGAATATTCGGTACATTCAGGTATACGAATAATAATAATGCGGTGAATGAAATTCGAATGTTCGAATATTTTTGATTACTCCAAATTTATTGATATAACGTCATCTAGGTACTACTCGGAAACTATCTGGGACTGTCTGTCTCATTCCCACTATCCCCCCACCCACCATGACAATGTCGTGCGAATAGTAGCGATATTAACATAATTATATTTTGATGGTAATCGTCAAATACCGACTACGAGGAACAAGGATGATGTGATGATACTTCCTTTAATTTCCGTAGTCACAATCACCTACATACTAAGGCGCCATCATCATCATCATGTCAGCCGAAAGACGTCCACTGCTGGACATAGGCCTCCCCCAAGGCTCTCCACTCAGACCGATCTTGTGCTTTTAGCATCCACCGCGTTCCCGCGATCTTTACAAGGTCGTCACTCCATCTTGTTGGAGGCCTACCTACAGCTCGTCTCCCGGTCCGCGGACGCCACTCAAGAACCTTCTGACCCCATCGGCCATCAGTCCTGCGAGCAATGTGCCCCGCCCACTGCCACTTAAGTTTGGCTATTCTTCGGGCTATGTCGGTAACCTTAGTTCTACTGCGGATATCATCATTTCTGATTCTATCACGCAGAGAAACCCCGAGCATAGCCCTCTCCATAGCCCTCTGAGTGACTTTGAGCTTCCTTATAAGGCCCATTGTTAGCGCCCACGTCTCAGATCCGTAAGTCATCACTGGCAACACACACTGGTCAAAGACTTTTGACTTCAGACACTGCGGTAATTTGGACGAAAAGGTGCTACGAAGCTTCCCGAACGCTGCCCATCCGAGTCGGATTCGACGAGTGACCTCTTTCTCAAAGTTGGACCTACCTAATTGGACCGTTTGTCCCAGGTAAATATAGTCGTCAACAACTTCGAGCGCAGAGCCTTCGACTATCACGGGAGTTGGCGCGACATGGACGTTGGACATGACTTTCGTCTTGTCCATGTTCATCCTCAAGCCAACTCGGTCGGAAACTCCACTGAGGTCAGCGAGCATTGCACTGAGGTCCTCCATGGTCACAGCCATGACTACGATATCGTCAGCCAATCGAAGGTGAGTGATGTACTCGCCATTTATGTTGATGCCTCGTCCTTTCCAGTCCAGAACCTTAAAAGCATCCTCCAATTCAGCGGTGAACAGCTTCGGAGATCACATCTCCTTGTCTGACTCCCCGCTGCAGAGGAATAGGCTTCGTGCTCTGGTCCTGTAGTCGGACGGACATAGTGGCGTTTTCGTACAGACACTTTAACACTTCGATATATCGGTAGTCAACTTGGCACCGCTGGAGAGACTGTAGTACAGCCCAGGTCTCGATCGAATCGAAGGCTTTCTCGTAGTCCACAAATGCAAGGCAAAGGGGGAGGTTATACTCTTCGGTCTTCTGTATAACCTGCCGCAACGCATGTACGAGGGCTGCTACTTATGTATCCGGAATCTGGGATTCCAACATTTATAAACGTTATATCTGACCTCTTTGGTAAAATTTGAACTTTTTTTTTAATACTGGCCGCTATAAATTTTTTTCTTATGTACGCTAGTCTTTTGTTTTTGGCGGGATCAAAATGTCATCTCGCTGCAAGAATGGAACTCACTCGTGAAAGTATTCGTGCTATGATTTATTATGATTTTCGGCGTGGTTTAACGCAACAACAGTGCATAGATCAACTAACTTCGACTTTTGGTGATGAAGCTCCATCGAAAAGCACTGTGTACCACTGGTTTAGTTAGTTCAATCGTGAACGTAATATGCTCACGGACGAAGTTAAGGAAGGTCGCCCGAAATCGGTCGTTGTACCACAAAATATTGAAGCTGTGCGAAAACTTAGAATGCATGACCGTCATGTTACATATCGCGAGATAGAGGCGACTCTGGGTATATGTATGACGAGCATTAATAAGATATTACATGATCATTTAGCTGTAAAAAAAATTTGTTCCCGTTGGATCCCTCACAATTTAACTAAGGATCAAAAAGAGGCTCGCGTCGAATGGTGCAAGAAAATGTTAAAAAAATATATCCGTGGTGAATCAAAAGCTGTTTATAATATCTACACAGGTGAAGAATCCTGGATCTATGCGTATGATCCGGAAACTAAACAACAATCAACAGTGTGGGTGTTTCAAAATGAGCCGCACCCTACGAAAGTAACTCGTGCAAAAAGCACCTTGAAGCAAATGGTCGCCTGCTTTTTCGGTATTAATGGCCATATGGCTACGGTGCCACTAGATAATCGCAAAACGGTTTATTCGGAATGGTACACGACCATTTGTTTGCCGGAGGTATTTGAAGAAATACGTAAAAACAACCAGCGACGCAGAATCGTTCTTCACCATGACAATGCCAGCTGTCATACATCACGCAACAACGACTCGATTTTTGGAAGGTCAAAATATAGAATTAACGGGTCATCCGCCGTACAGCCCTGATTTGGCACCCAATGATTTCTATTTATTCCCAAATGTAGAGAATAAATTACGTGGTCAACGATTTTCGACCCGTGAAGATGCAGTCGAAGCGTTCAAACAGCACGTTTTGGAGATACCGCAGTCAGAGTGGAAAAAATGTTTTAAAAATTGGTTTCAACGTATGCAAAAGTGCATCGATCATAAGGGAGAATATTTTGAAAAACAATAAAACCATATTTAGTCATATACGTTTGTTATTTTTTTCTATTCCGGTTACATAAGTAGCAGCCCTCGTATGTGGTCTACGGTACTATAGCCTTTTCGGAAACCGGCTTGTTCGGGAGGCTTAAAATCGTCAAACCTGCGCGCGAGACGATTTGTGATGACCCTCGAAAACAGCTTGTAAACATGGCTCAGAAGTGAGATGGGTCTATAGTTCTACAACAAAGTTTTATCACCTTTCTTGAAGAAGAGAACCACCCCACTTCTGTTCCATGCTTTCGGCGTTCTCCCTTCGTGGAGGACGGAGCTGAACAGCGTCTGAAGGGCCCTAAGGGTGGGTTTACCACCCGCCTTCAGGAGTTCGGCTGTAATTCCACCCTCACCTGGGGCTTTGCCATTCTTAAGCTGTTTGAGGGCCATACTAATCGACGTCGGGGAGATCTTCGGTATAGTGTCGGGTTAATCTAGCCCTCGGGTCTTTAGCTCCATTTTCGACGGGTGTTCGGGTTGTCGTGTACAGCTGTCCATAAAACTTCTCAACTTCCGCCAATAGCTCAGGTTTGGATGAAATGACTCTGCCGTCGTCGGTCTTCAGCTTCATCAGTTGGCTTTGGCCAATAGACAGATCCCTGGCAAACACCTTAGAGCCCCTGTTACGCTCAATAGCCTCTTCAATACTTTTAGTATTGAATCGGCGTATATCACGTTTCAGAGACTTCGAGATCTGTCTGTTGAGCTGCCGATAGCGACAAGCGTCACCAGAGGACTGCAGAATCATTTCACGCCTCACCTCCATGAGCCTAAGGGTGGAGTCCGAGAGCTTCTTGGTTTTTGTACGGCGGATCTTGAAGAACTTAGACCCGACCGTTTGGACAGCTTCCACGAACCCGTCGTTGTAATCGTCCACGTCGCTACCTAGGCACTCGAAACGGTTTTGAAGTTCGAGCTGAAAGCTCTCGGGGTTTTGGAGCTGAGCGGGTGCCGGGCGGAGCGTAGACTTCATCAGTCTAGACCTTTCAAGCTTGAACTGGATATTCAATGAGCCTCGTACCATACGGTGATCACTCCCGGTTTTAACCGCACTGATCACGGAGACATCATTGAATATGTGCTTTTTCGTCGACATGATAAAGTCTATCTCATTCCTCGTTACACCATCAGGACTCATCCAGGTCCACTTCCTATGCTCACGTTTCCTGAAAAAGGAGTTCATCATATAGAGTCCCTCCTTCTCCATAAAACTGGCCAGTAGGTGGCCCCGGTGATTCCTATGCCCCACTCCAAAATTCCCCAGTCTCTGCTCTTCACCGTCTCGTTTACCCAGCTTTGCGTTGAAGTCCCCCATAACAACCGTGAAGTGGGTTTTGGAGCTATGCATGGCTCTGGAAACATCCTCATACATAGCCTCCACCTCATCGTCGGAGTGTGTCGAGGTCGGCGCATATACCTGTATGACCTTCAACGAATATCGTTGGGTCATTCTGAGTACAAGGCACGCTACCCTGCTCGACACGCTCTCGATCTTCACCACGTTGTTCACGAGGGACTTGTGGACGATAAACCCGACACCTCCCTGGGACTGGTGGTCGCCCTCCCGGAAATAGAGCAAGTTACCGGACTTCAGGGTTATCATGTCCTCCCCCTCTCTACGGACTTCTGACAACCCTATGATTCCCCATCGTAACCTGCTCAATTCCTCCTCCAGTTCCAGCAACTTTTCGTCGGTCCGCAATGTTCGGCAGTTGTATGTTGCCAGGGCCAAAGGTCGTCGTTTCTGGTAAAATTATTTTATTATTATTTCTTTTAAAACGATAAAAATACCACCGAAATTATCGAGAACTGAGTAAAGACTGAATTAAAATTAAACTTTTTTTTTACGTGAATACTGGTTCTCAATATAATTGTTATGAATTAAAAGATGATTCTATCGCTTCCTTGGGTCATACTATCAAAGAAATAGTAATTGAACTTATACTCAGTCACTGCAATTTACATCAGTATGGTGTATACCGTATTTTATTACATTTTTAGAACTATTCGAATATTATTCGAATTATTCGAATATGTGTAAATTTAAAGTCGAATATTCGAATATCTGAATCTATCGAATATTTGCAAGCCCTAACTTAAACTCGATGAAATAATTTAATAGTCCCTGATCGCTAAAATTCTATGATGAAGTCCAAAAGTAGCTGGACATTATTTCGACACTTTGTGTTACTTACTGCCACACTCGGAGACGTCAATTAAATTTAATGCTTGTTTAGTGACATGTTGTCTTATTCTATTGCTATACCAAAGAAACTGACAGCAGTAACTTTTAAAGCATTAAATTTAAAAGCGGCTGTTAATGTTATGTTACCTATTTTACAAATTCATTGCATTACCACAATGTGTGTATGAATGTCTGTCTCTAATAAGATAAAAAATGTTTTAAAAACAAAAACCGCTTTTTTGAAGGCGGGTTTCTGTTTTGAAAACATTTTATTTTATACTTTTTAGTGATCATAATACGCTGTTACGTAGTCCCACTTCTTAGTTGATATGAAACTTTAAGTTATTTCAAGCGCGCTGCAAGCAACGCCGCGGGAAAGTCATAGTCATATTTCAACAAGTAAATATTCTTCGTTGTAGGCGCTCAACTATCTTAATCGAGATATCTTGTCGCCACCCTTGAAAAAGGTACCGTTGAGGAGTTCCGATGGCCATCTGTGGTCTTCATCATCAGTTTAACTTCACCAAGTGATACTTTATGAATGCAAATGCTGGACTTGTTACTAAAAATACTAAAATCGCTAAATGTTTGCCTATAATATTTGAGGAGTTCCCTCAATTCCTCACTGATCCCCTCATCAGATTCAGATTTGCTGACAATCGGACCACCTCGGAAGTATAATCTATCAAAACCAAAAAGAATTTTTAAAATCGGTCCACTATTGACGGAGTAATCGGTGAACATACCTACATAAAAAAAAACATACCTACAATGGAACGTATAACCTCCTCCTTTTTTGAAGTCGGTTAAAAATGGCACTACAATGACTTCATTCCCAAAACGAAAGAGCGAAACCATTGGCACTCTTCTCAGTGATTGTCTTTGTTCAACATTCAAAAATGACTCAACTCGGCACTGTCAGTTCAGCAACATATGGAACTTTACAGTGTGCAGTTGTTTTGTAAGTATGCGTTTATGGACGTTCGTTACCATCAATGATAATCTAATTATGTATATCTATAATGTCCAGTAACTTTTGATAAAATATTTTTTACTAACTTTTGACATTCTTCAATGTACACAGAGGTTTGATCAACAATTTGTTCAGCGACATATGGAACTTTACATTGTGCAGTTGTTTTGAAAATTTGGATCTGTTCATCAACTTGTGTCTTCGACTGTACAGTTTATCGATTACCACCCTGTATATATATATATTCATTTTATTTTTCACCTAATACAAAGGTTTCAGTCTATCAATCCAATTTCCACTGACTGTGCCTAAGCTAAGCTTCATAAGTTATCTTGTAAAATATGTTTATAAAAACGATAATTCCAAGGTTCCAAGACATATTAACTGAGTTTTAAACAAACAATACTGCCCTCCTAAGCCAATAAACAGTATTTCAGATTCAATTGCCAAAGTAGATTCAATCCTCTCCTCTTAGTAATGATGTTTGATGGCTACAGAAGTTTTATTTGAGGTTAAACTGCCCGCTCTCGCTTCTCTTCGGTTTATGTGTTTTCTGTAACACTCGTATTATAAACCAGAATGTATTACTTAGGCATACATAAAAACCTTTCGTGAAAAATTAAATTAGCATGAAAATCCGTTCAGTAGTTTGAGAGACAGACAGATGCGGCGGGAGACTCTTTTTATAATATGTAGTGATGCTGCTATTTGGCTTAGCAAGGAAGAGTTTTTCACATGGTATTTATTTTTTGATCATATTTTGTCCTATTAACAAGTTTCACATAATAACAGGAACAAAGACTTGCCAACATACCTTTGATAGGATAAGATCACCCATCCACCTCACGCAATCCACATAATTCCTGTGTATGTCCCTCGTCGAGAAATCTGGGAAGTGTTCTTTCAGGGAATTAAACGGTCTAAGAGCTCTGTGAGGATTAAAGCTGTAGCTCCGTTTGATAGCTTCATGCATGGAAGGTTTGTCAAGGCGCCACAGCTTGAGGGAGTGATCCATGCCGCAGGACATGATCCTCTCTCCTTTGAGATCAAAGTCAGCACTCAGGACCTCGTCTCTATGACCTTCAACGCCGCCAAATATGGCAATGCAGACGTCAGTCAAAATGTTCCAGAGTCTTAGAGCGTGGTCCTTGCTGGCGGAGAGGAGTAGGTTAGGATCTCTTGGATGGAACTTGACCTCGTTGATGGCATGCCCGTGGCCTACGTAGTGCTTGATGCAGGAGTGGGTGGAGGGTTTGAACACGCGAACGACGCCGCGGGAACCAGCTACCGCCAGAAGAGGAAGTCCTGAGTCTTCCTCGTACGACCACGCGCATGTGTAGAATGTCTCGTCCGCCTATTAGATGAGTAAAGGTATCAATTATCTGGTATTGTCACTTGACTACTACCAGGGTTCGCCGATATATATCATGATATATATCGACGGATATATAGGTTCAATCAATTTATATTTCTTTTAAAAGCAGTTTTTTTATCGGGTAGTTAGGTACAGAGGCAACACTAGAAGGTTTCACTTTAATTTCTGTTCCCGAACTCAAGTTTCGGGGAATCACCGAATTTCGTTTGTATTCTATTTGCTTTATATTGCATTTCAAACCTTATCACTACGGAAAAAGATGCATCATAAGTACGTACACTTATAAGAAATAAAACGGTAAATTGTTTTTTCTATACAAAGTGAAAACACCTAGATTGGAGAAACAAACTTTATGCGATTACTTAAAAAAATATTGTAAAACAACGAGCCAATAAGCTTAAAAACTTCGCTGATTCGTAATGCTTCTAATTATGGAAGATACAACTGAAAAACGTATGAAACAAAACATGAAATTATTATGATTTTTCGAGACATGACATAAGGGAAAATTACAAAAATTCAGATTAAAATGATCAATATCTCCGAAACTAGTAACAATCGCTGAACATACATAGGAGTTTAATCGGTAGCTTTTTAGCTGCTCTATCAGCCCTGGGCGGGTTGACGTCGGTTTCTGGGACACCCTGTATATCGGATATATATTAAATATCAAATAATCGGATATTTATAATAAGTATCGTATTTTCTCGAACCCTGACTACTACATTGCGATTCTGGGTGGCAGAAAATATCTAGTTCAAAGTATGATGTAAAGAAGGTCGAAGTGCAGTTTTATCTGCATCTAGCACCTACATTCAAGCCTTTTTTCTGTCTCGCGGATTTTCTCACGCACCCGCAATGGTGATAATACCGCCTCTATTACCAGTGGTAACAAATTGAGGGTAACATTTAATATCACTTGCAATGCACCTGTTCATGTCCATTTTTTGTATACAGGGTGACTGAATATTCGCCGTATTACTTGAAAGGGGTTATTCTACAGCTCATTTGTAATGATTTAAGTCCAGTCAACCAGGGGTCAAAACTCATTGGTTTTCGAGTTATTCACGTTTTCAGATTTTTTTTAAAAATACCCTCCTTTCTACCTAAAACTAGTAATTGTGTAAAAACTTCGTCATTTAGAAATAAAAAAAAGCATTTTACAAATAGTCAATGAACCACTGATTACGAAAAATAAAAAAAAATCCCAATGAAATGCAAAATTTTGCAAATAAAAGGATTTGAAGTTAGAAGTTCTAGTAATTATTTTCCAAATTTTGTAACATTTTAAGGCATAACTAAAAAAAAAAGGACGACACTTCGCGTACAAATTACAGGAATAGTTTGCTTAATTCATAAGCTTTCTAAAAAGGTACGATTTATGACATTTTATTACAATTTTTTTACAATTAATAATAATAATAGCAGAACAGGTAGAAGACTTGACTTAGCGTACTTGACTCTAAATGGGTTTGTTTGTGTCGTTTTAGATACTCCGAGGGCTTACTTTGTCTTCAGTTTCTTATCTTAACTTATCTTCTTGAGGTAGAAGGCACAGCAGATTGCCTTTGGTGACACAAACAAACTAATCAAGGGTCATTAGGTTAATAAATTTAATTAGATTGTTTGTGTCATTTTATTCTACGTGGGGTTTTTTGCCTTCTGGGCCTTATCTTGTCTTCAGTTTCTTATCTTCTTAGACTTAAAGTTGTCTAAGGTGATACTTTGATAAGTAATTAAGCAAGGTTAGGAGAACATTTTTTTATTTCTAAATGACGAAGTTTTTACACAATTACTAGTTTTAGGTAGAAAGGCGGGTATTTTTTTTTTAAATCTGAAAACGTGAGTAACTCGAAAACCAATGAGTTTTGACCCCTGGTTGACTGGACTTAAATCATTACAAATGAGCTGTAGAATAACCCTTTCAAGGAATACGGCGAATATCCAGTCACCCTGTATGGACTTGTGTTGGGGGCTATGATGGCGTGAATCAAGCCTTGTGACAGCAAAAAGGTCCTTATTACCACATTACCAGCATGATCTTACTTAAACGAATGTTTTATCTTTATTACATGAAGAAGGCAAAAACGCACACAGTGTCACCTGATGGTAAGTGGCTCTGAGGCCCATAGGCATTTGAGGACTAAGATGGAAGCCTCTATGGCATAGAGTCTATACTTTGCTTACAGCTATACGGATAATATAGATAGCTTATAATTACGTCAGGATCAGCATAGCACTGCAGGAACTTGAACCCGCCAGCTTCCGGGCACTCATAGATGGAGACCCGGTTGCTCCCCACCACTGCAAACACCTGGGGCTCCCCTTCCCCCAGGTGGTGGTTGAACTGGCAACCGAATAATGGCTGCCCATGGTCTTCTTTGGCGCTGCAACTGGGTTAAACAGTTATTGGATTTTTCAATTATTAGGATCAGTAGGATGTACATGTCTATTAACATCTATCTCCTACAGAGACAAACCTTGTGACAATTTTAAGTAATTTAAAAGGTTAATCGGTTTTTTTATGTCATGTCTGTGGCTGTAAGTGTCTGAAATATAAAATCCTGTTGTCACAGTGATCATCCTTCACTGATCAACATATAGCACTGTAGAACTTGCAAGGATAAATTAAAATTACTTTTAATTGCTAGAACAAACATCTCGTTATATAACTTAAAGAAACTTAAATTTCAATTTACTTTAAAAACAGAGTAAAAGAAGGTAAAAAATGTTTATTCAGTAAAGTAGGCCACACGGGCAATTTTACATGTCAAGAAATCTACCAGTGCTTCCCAAGACCACTACTGCTGAGAAGAAAATTCGCAAGAAACTCAACAGTAAGTAATTTTTTTTAAAGTGCTTGTTGATTGTTAACACGAAAATGTAGCATAACACTGGTTTTACCATAAATTTAATTTTTATCTATGTATTTTGTTGACCATGAGCTATAATATAATTATTTAAACCTTAACTGCTTTAGCAAGACATATGTCATGGTGCTATCCAACTATGGTCCAATTTAGTTAGTGTATACAAATTTGCTTTGCGAGTTCTAAAGACTATGATAGAATTAACTTTAAAACTTTCAAAGAAAAAGAAAACTTTCAAATATGGCAGAAGATTTTGTTTCAACCTTTCGTATGCCTACTTAGTGCCGGATCCGTCCCGACCCTGGTCCTATGCCTAGTGCTGTATCCGTTCCTAAGGGGCTTAATAGGGTTATTTGAAATTGGATTTTACGAACTTAAAGATAGGGTTCTAATTTGTCTGTAAAAAGAAAAAAAAACAATCCTAAATAGATTGCATTCAGATGCGCGAAACGTCAAATCACTTTCGAGCTAGCAGCAATTAAACTTGGTCACGTGACTCTGATGACGCCATAGCCTGGCAGACGACAGGATTAAATTATGTAAGGCTCTTGGCATATGAAAGGTTAAGACTACTTAATCACTTTTTAATGAGTCAAATCTACTCTAATTTTTTCTTCTACTTGCCATCTTCGAAGAGTTCAATATTAGGCAATAATTCACTAAGTAGCATTTAATATTGATTTTGCTTTCTAATTAATTGTATGTTATGAGATGTTCAACAAAGAGGTGTTGTATTGTATTGTGTCATAACTACAAACACTATGAAGGAACTTGGAGGAAACCATAAGTCACCCTGTACAGTCAAGGACTTTAATTGTTATGCCACTATGGAACCCTGTCGCTTAACGTTAATCATTCATTTAAGCATAATTTCTGTCATGTGGTTTGACACTGTTATTATGACAGGGTTCCATAGTGGCATAACAATTAAAGTCCTTGACTGTACAACCATCAAGAAGACAAGTCTAAAATACTTTATCTAAACATATTATTAACTTCAAGAAATGGACTTCATTCTTGTTACTTCAACAGTTTATTTGGCTCACTGCATGTCCCATAAAATTATTACCAATTACAGTTAGTCACAGGTTTACTGATTATACATTTCCTTAACAGTAACTATTTGATTTGGACCTAGGTATATAACAAATGGACCTGTCATACTTATGTTGACTATTATGAATTGATGATAAACAGCAACAAAGTGCTTTAAAATAACCTGAGTCGCCAACCCACTTCCAATAAGGAAAAAAAGCATATTAACCATTTAACTCTACCAGTACATACAATAAAACAAGTAAACTGCAGTTTAGCCAACATTGCAAATCACTTTTTTTTATATTACGTGGAACGGGAATTCAAAACGGCTCCACATAGAACAAAGGCAATTACTTGAACTTATAGGGCGGTTTAATGGGCTTAACCACATTCTTCTTTTTCCCGCGTCTCCTTTTCTTCACGCGGGAGTTTGTCGGCGTCTCACTACGGGACGTATTGTCTGTATTCGATGTGCTATCCACGCTCGACGTATCGTCCTGCAAACACAACTTTATAGCTAAAAGTCTTGCACGAACTCATTGTTCGGTTATCCATTGTCATATTCCAACGAAAAACAAAGTACTCACAGCTTCATTTTCTGATAAATTCATCCTAATTGGTCACTAGTATTATATCTTAAATATACAATATCATTTAACAATATTAACTAGAATTTTTTACTATTTAAGAATATAAAATCCATCAGCTGATGGTTGACCACGGCGTCCTAAGTCCTAAACGTCAAACGTCAAATTTTCGCGGGAGACGGTTTATGAAGTAGCGTTTACGGGGTACGGTTTACAAAGTTTGTAACTTTTTTAAAATTTCAAGCAGAGGTTGTTTAATTTTTTTATCTAATTATTATTTTAATTTAGTTTGTCTTAATATTTACTTATATAAAAATGGACTGAACTTATATAATTGTAAGATATTTGTCAAAAAAGAGTTTGGAAAAAATGATTGCGCTGTTGGAAATGGATTGGCAACATGATCCAACTTTTTGCCACCATTGATGCTGTGGTAGGAGTAACTACAATATTTTCAAAAGGCCTCCTGTCACCATAGCAAATTCTCTTTTGCCAAGCTGTACTGTTAATTTTACTGTTAATTTGAAGACATTTCTCAGTTCTTCAAGACTAAAATGGTGAGAATATTTAATGTTAACAGGAAAATAAAAATAACCAGTTTTCAGACGTCATAAATACCATTTATTTAGTTTATTCAAATCAACGGTAACAATTAAATACTGAAGATAATATATTTTTTTACGACTAAGTATAATGTATGTTCTTAATTTATTTAAAATCACAGCCTTGAATTAAATACTAAATAAAGTAAGTAGGTAATTATACTATAGTAATACACTAGTTAACAGTGTTATAAAAAAAATGGAACTAATACTGACTCATATGACAAAAAAAACAATGTACCTATGTACATACCTATAATTTGAATTAACGGTAACTTTCAAGGCGAGTTGGTAACGTGTTGGTAAAGTGGCGACAATATTTTCACTAAATATTTAGAATAAGGTTTTACTTCTCATACAATTTTAATAATTAGGTTTACATCAAATTCATTAAACCCTGTCATAAAATAATAAAACTACCCTTTGATAAATCTTATCATATTTCTGTGTAGATGGTGCTAGTACCTAAGAAATATTTAACATCAAAGCTTTCCATCAAACGCCACAAATCAAACAACAGTATAATCTAGTTTCAGCTATCACCATTTCGAACTCTCTTTGGCCAAGCTAACAAGGTTGTACGGTCACGAGCGTTAATTTGGGACCCATTTCAAGAAACATATGCTTGAAGTCGTCAATGTCATTACAGATGTCAAATCATTTGTAACTTTTAGGAAACTCAACCTTATTGTTGTAGAATGTCAGATTGACTTTGGACCTAAGGTGGGTACCAAATTTAATCTCGTGACTGTATTTGACTGTCTGTGACAAGGGCCTATCTCGGCCGAAATAAAATTGGTTGTTTGTAAAGTTTTCATTGGAGGATGTCAGTTCTCGGCGCAGGAAAGGGCAATTATGTATGTATGTTACGCATGACAATTATCATAATCAAGTCATTAGCAAACAAGGTCTACTTTTGAATAAAAGACTAGCATAATAGCAGTTGAAGATTTTTTTTTTAAACTTGAATAAGTTGTTAAGTTGTCGTGTCGTGTAAAGCCGCAAATCCCTATTCCAAAATCGAAATCCTGTCAAATTTGGAACTTTACGGGATTCTTTATCAAATAGACATGTTGCCACCTACTTAGGTATACAAAGTTATTATGTATGATGTATTCAATTCACGAAGTAGTACATGTGGTGGTGAAACGCCCCTACACTCGAGCAGCCTCAATTTTAATGGCGGAGCGCGCTAATCTCTAAATCCCTTGCTATACCTACTTGCTAAACTGTGTGAGCTGGATATTTGTCAACGCCGGTAAAAGGTTAGGTTCTTAGACTTATCACTTATACGAGGTACACTCTCAACTAGGAGTAAGATGGCGGCTCGCAGACGCACGCGTGACGCAGCGCGAGCTTCAGCCACGGCAGGAAACGGTTCACGCGCGTGTACACTCCTGGATACCCGGGCCGGGCGCAGCCGCGGCCCCAGGACACTATCCCTGTAACATAAGGATGAACTTAAGCAACCCATAAATCTGGAATAGAGAACCGACTCAGTTGTTTACTGTACCTACTGATCCACTTGCATATTGGACTCTCATCGTCCACTGACATCTCAAATAACTGTTGTAGCACTGACAGGATTGCTGCTAAGTCTATCATCGACCTTGTCAATAGGTCCTCAGGTCATCAAGTCATCATTTACCTTTGAGACTGGTGAAACGCAAGCCAATTCTACTAATATTAAAAGATTAAAGGTTTGTGAGGATGTTGTAGATTAGAAAGAGGTTTAAATGGTTTTGTACCTCGCGCATGATTATTTATTTAAAAAAACATTATTTTTCGGTTCAGACTTCGGTAGTTTCATATAAACTAACGTTAAATGAGTACTCCCTGACCTGACTCGACCAACAATATATTCAAATGTAAGTTTGTGTCTGTTCATCTGTCAGTCTATTTGATTTGCCATTTTTTAACTAAGTAAATTTTATAGCTTTGTTTTTTCAGGGCCTCTATTCTACTGGGTAAACTAACGTGGGTTTTTAACTCGGCCGCCATTATTGTCAAGTAAATAAGAGCTATTATCAAAACGTTGACAATACCATAACACGTCAATGGCGATATGGATTTTACCCAGTAGAATAGAGGGGCCGTGATCGCTTGTTTATTATGAAATTAATAACACTGACCGACAATCGTGTGGTGCGGTCTTGGCAGCAGCAGCGGCCCGCCGGAGTCGCCGCTGCAGGAGTCCCGGTCGGGTGCGTTAGCGCAGAGCATGCGCGGCGTGACCTTGCGCCGCCCGTACCCCGCGCCCGCGCATTCCTCCTGCTCCCAGATCTTCACTGATACCTGCCGAACAATCTCTACATATTAAAATTTTCCTTTACTGACTTTACTGACTGATGGACAACGCACAGATTTACCACTGGACATAGAGACTTAAAATCTGGAGGGTATATTCCTTAAATTGGCAACCCTAAAAATTCCTAGAGGTTCATTAAGAAAAGTTTTTCCGAAAATCGATCCCTAAAGGGAACAAATAGGGGAAGTAAATACAACGAGAAACGAATTCTACGCGTCCTCTTGTTATATTTTTAAATGTGGTTTAGGTACTAAATATTAGATTTAGATAGACTTGTTTCATTGACACTGATTTATATAATTTATCAATTTGCAAAAATAAATATTTTACCAATTGGCATTTTCCATACTTAATGGAAATCAAAATTTCGTGTTACTCTCAAGTGTTACCAAATCACTTGAGAAGAAAATAGTTTTTGGTAAAATTAAATTCGCTGTATAATGCATTCCATGAAACGTATGGAATTGCGTGGAATTTCATCCCAAACGAACAGCGATAGGTGAAAGTCACCAAAGTGTCAAGCATTTATGACTTATGTGCATTCCTTGGTAGTTATGTATATAATAATCTTATTTCTAAACCCTATCATAATCTGTACCTCCTGTGATAAATTATCCAACACGTTTAATTTAATTTAATCTCTCACCTTACGCGTGAAAATTAAAGGGTGCGACATACGTGTCGTCGTATTATTTATCACAAGGGGCACAGCATCGTCTTACTTTCATGGGAATATTGGAGGCAGGGCCCTTTTCCTCTGTGCTGCCCCATCCGGTCACAATTGCGTCTACACCGTTGAAGAATTCTCCATCGTCTTTTTCTGAGAATGATAAAATAAAATAAGCCGAGTGGCGCTGGCGACTCCATGGTCTTCTATTCCACTAACAACTACCGTCAATGACAATTTTTGCGTAGGATATAAACCAAGTAATTATTTTTATTAATTAATTAATTATTTCATTAATTATTAGGTATTAATAATTAACAATAATTTTAGGCTCAAATTTAGTTCACGTACTTTCTATAAGTAAACTTTTATTTTGTACTTACACTTACACATTTTTCTTATTTTCCTCTATCAACCAAATGTTAGCTGGAATAGATCCCGTTCATCTCCTAAAGGGAGAAAGGGTTCACCTTTGTACATTCCTATTTTATAATATTTTATTTGGATTTTGTGTTTTATAAGTACAATAAAGTGTTTACATTGTTTTATAAGTACAATAAAGTGTTTTACTTGTTCTTACGGTCATAAATGGCTTTCGCTAAACGTTCAAGTGAAATCGTCTACGTAGTTAAGTAAAGTATTCGATTACGAGTTTTTATGTTTAACATGCGACGTTATCTTATTCCGTAACTGATAAAGCCCATACAAGGTTTATTTCCTTTTTGCCAAAAGTGTAAATAAACAAACTAAATAATCATGTTACCGTAATTAAGTGTTATCTTTATCATTATCACTCACATCTACTCTTTGGACATAAACGTATTATTACGTGGCATTAGACAAGGGCGTTTACTTTTAAAGGAACGGAAAAAATCCAGTAATGTACTAAGTAAATTTTACTTAGTTCATTACTGGATTTTTTCCGTCATTCAAATCATCATTTTACTTAGTAAAATGATGATTTGTTCCATAGTAATTCTGTGATTCTGAGCGATTTTTATTCAAAGCCATTAAACAAAGCCTTTACTACCTGATGACGATACGAAAGTCAACTTTAAAGTTTGTGCTATGCAATTTTAGTACTAAATACGGACACGGGGGCGCTGTTCCAATCGTCATACAAATTTTCTCCATGACGATATAGATAACGTTAACGAAAAGTTCGCGCTCGAGGTACATGCCGTGTGGTTGCCGGCTCAGAATAGTGCCAAAGTCGTAAGAGGCGACTAAAGGGAATGCAGCTTAGGTTTGTAGTATAGTATTGTTAGGCGACGTGCTTGCAACCTCTCACTAATATTCACGGGTAAAAACATCTTAGCCTAATTGTGCAAAATGTGGTTACAGAATTAACAACAAATTTTTAGTCTTGTTGGTAATTCTGTAGCTCTGCCTGCCTACCCCAATCTGGGAATGAAGGCGTGAGTGTGTATATAGAATAATAACGGTCAAATTCGCACACGTTTCCTTTAATAACGTAGATAATACTGAAAAATATGTGCAAATATCCAAATTCTTGTTATTAATTGCTTATAGAAGAGACAATTGGTTTTAATTTTTAATATTGTCTTCATTAAAGGCGATAAAGTATGCAAATAACGGTCACTTATTCTAATCTTTAAAAAAACAAGTATAGACAAAATAAATAACGCTAAGTATATATAGCGATTTTCGAAAAATGACAAAATGTATAGGATTGACGTAAGCAGAGGCCCTAGACAAGATGCGAGGCGGGATTGTTATCGTCATCGAAAATGGTTAGAATCGACGTCAGCTGCCAGATGGTCGAGTCAAGAGCTTATGTCGATTCTCTACAATGGACAATTTTCGAAAATCATTTTCGGTACCTAGCGTGAAGCATCTTGTCTAGGGTTTCTGACCTATCGCTTTGGCCACGTTATATCAATTCCATACATTTTGACAGTTGTCGAAAATGGCTATCGTTGGCATACCTAATCCTTACCTGGCAGACACGCTGGCCGGAACAAGCTGTCAGGCAGCGGGTCAGCCAGCCGCAGCACGGCGATGTCATTGTCGTAGGTGTACCCGTTGAACTCCGGGTGCTGCACCACCTGCTGCACGAGGAACCCTTCGGTCTGGGAGGAGCCCACGTCGTACTCCCCCACCAGGACCGACAGACGGGAGGACTCCACTCTGTAAGAGAATATGGAAGGTCAGTGTCAGGGGAAAATCTCGCACTAATGTGCCTAGTTCTAAAGTAAGCTCTAAGGACTAACTACGCGGCAACGTAATTTTAATGCAGTCTGGAGATTGTAGGCTTGAGAATGCAAATGTCTATGGCTCACGGATCCCACTTACCTTCAGGTTGCCTGTGTTCGCGGTTGCCAACACCATGCTATAAAAAAAACTGTAGGTAGATAAAAGTAGTAAGAAAGTAGTAAGTATAGATGAATTATCGAGAGTGGGGAATTGCATATGTAGTTGTAATGTGTTTACAGGCATTCTATATTTAAATTTCCTCTACTTCTCATACCATCAGCATAAACAGAGTTTTATTATATATTAAAAAGTAAGTACAAAAATAATGTCAGTGTCAAATTCTAAATACTTTTTACAATGCATTTTTTATTGTATTCTCGCAATTTTCAGAATTATTTTGACTGGGCATACCTATACCACTGTAAGTTACACAGTTTGCAAAAATTATGGCAGAAAGTAGTAGTAATTTTGGTCCGATTGAGAGTCAAAGTACACAAATGTGTCATAAATATTTTGAACTCGAAATAATGAAAAATTTAAATTCACCTTACACCGCTGCCCAATTAGTTGAAAAAGCTACAGGTGTTTCTGTCTCGTCTCGACTACCTATTTATAAAATTATGACTGAGAGTAAGACCGACAAATTCAAAGCAA
This sequence comes from Acleris literana, assembly GCA_946894065.1. Lineage (NCBI taxonomy): Eukaryota > Metazoa > Arthropoda > Insecta > Lepidoptera > Tortricidae > Acleris > Acleris literana. The sequence continues at coordinate 20,037,928 of OX335669.1, forward strand.
CGAAAAAATTCCCCTCTCCGAGTAAGACAAAGTTACGTACAGTGCAACCGTTTTCTTAAAGTAGATCGTCAATCTTCGTTTTTGTATGAAACACGAGTGACAGATATACTGTCAGTTGCGAGTGCAAGGGTGATAGCGATAGCCAGCCGAACTCTATTAAGAAGCTGGGAGTACTGTGCCTACTTTTAAGGGGAACTGGGCGGAATGAATGGAGAGCCACTCGACCGCCCGCCTGCCTCGGCGGCGTCCCCACTTATCATCATCATCATCACTGTGCCTACTTGTCCGTCGGCAGTAGATGATTTTGATCAAGAAGTCATCAGGAGAACTATATATAATTTTCATGTGTCCCATAAGCAATATCCAACCTTAAAGATGAAAATTTATATAAATGATAGCAAGTAAAATCAAAAAAAGGACATGTCTACTTATTCTAGTTTTTATGGTAATCTCATTAAAAAAAAAACCTAAATGGTTTTCCTTTTCATGCGAACGGTACAATCACTACATATGCAATTCCACGCTTTCGGTAATCCATCTATACCTATACCTACCTATGAAATAACGAAAGTTTTTCCAACTTTCGGAAATACTTACATAATATAAACATCGAAATATAATAAGTAATGTCGATGAATATAAAATATGAGTGACGCCCGAGTGATTTCACTCAAATATTTCACATGTAAATTACTAACGGAAACGCTCTTAACTCTTCACTTTCCATCTCTTGTCCCTTTTTAGGGTTCTGGGGGGTTATTATGACAGCTATGCAGTTCTGTTTAAGCTGAGAGAAATGGGCAGAGCTATATAGCTGCTATAGTTCTGTCCTTTACGCTCGCCGTCAAATGAACCGCATATAGCCATGTCATAATAACCCCCTGGTCTGAGGAACGTCGTCGTAAAAGAAACTGTAGGTGTTACTTTATTGCGGACGTTAATTCTGTGGCCCAAATTGTTCAATTTACGAGGTGATCCATTTAACTGCAGTTATTATATCCGAATATTATTATTTTTATTACTTAACATGTTAATGTAGCTTTTTGTTTGCGGTAGGTCACTATCGGTCACCTACCCCATGGTTAATTTTCAGTTAGAGTCATGTGGGGCAACTGTGCGCACTTTATTTTCAAACTAGTATCAAAATTAAACGATAAGTATGAAAGGAAAATAAAAATATGTATCTGGCAAAGCAGAGAGCGTCGTCGGTGGCCTAGTGGCTTAGAGGGTCGACTCGTGATCGTAAGGTACCGAGTTCGAACCCCCGCCGTCGCCATGTACCAATGAGTTTTTCTAACTTAAGTGCATTACCCGATGCTCTTACGGTGAAGGAAAAACATCGTGAGGAAACCTGCACATTCGAACAGCTGAGTGTGTAAGAGGGTATTTGCACAAAAGATCCTAAAGGGTCGAAGTGTATCCGAAAGGGCCCATCTGTAAGATAAGATAAAATAAGATCTGGCAAAGCATTTATTAAGGTAATAATAAAATCAAGAAATTGTCAAAAAAACTTTGCCACCTCGAAGAAAAATCGCCTTAATTCAACCAGCTCAAAATGCGCACACTTACCCATACTGGGGGTAAGTGTGCGCAGCTATGCGAAGTTTGTGGATTTTTTATTATACTAAGCAGACTCATTTTGATCACACTTCCCTCACTTTATTGATACATAACATAAATTCAAAAGTTATGCAAAAAAGAAGGCTTATATACATTACTAAAAGAAATAAATTTCATTTACTCGTGTCGATTTTCGCCATGACAGCAAATTTTACCTTTACGGCACCGGATTCTGAATATTTTTCTTTTTCAAGTAAATGAATGATACCATTTGGGTTTTTCTTGCATAAACTAATTCCTCACCAACATATGTTTAATTTGCTTACACATATCACAAACTTCTCCCTCCCCATTTCTAAATAAAGGGGCTGCGCACACTTACCCGCTGCGCACAGTTACCCCACATGACCCTACTAGCTGTTTCGTATGTCCGAATTTTCATAATTTACAAAATGTTTTTTTTAACTGTTTAACTTTCGTGGATTGTAATAAAATCTAGCCTATCCTACAGGTTCTGTGGGTAGGTAGGTATATCTCTTTAAACATTTTGAAAACAGGTTCAGAAAAAAGTTTTTCTAACATGAATTTTCGGTTAGGTAACTTAAACAGTTGGCAAACAAAACCTTGGACTTGAGATAAAACCTTTGGGTTCACTTCGTCCACATTCCCATTTCGTCAACTTCCTAGCGCATCAAAAATCCCATTTCGTCCGCTTCCTATCTTGTTAATAACATTCTCAAATTCCTATACCTTCCACAATTCCGACTCGTCCACTTTCCTTTAACTCGACCTCACTCCCATAATATACCTACTTTATCAATGGATCATTAAATCTGCAGTCATTTATGAAACCTAAATTAAACGCATTGTAAATTTTAAAGTCAGTCGTATTATTTATTGACTAGGTATTGAAAGTAAGTACCTACTTACAGCTCCAATTTATCTATACACGATTCTATTGTCAACAGAATAAGAGCGTGTGTAGATAATTTTGAGGTCTTGTAAATGATTAAGTAAGTATTTCTACAATAGGGAACAACATTGGTCCTCAAACCGCTGCAGAGGGCCTAGCAAAGATGTAAACGCTGCTAACGTTTCTGTTTTCTATCGATTCGAAATGTAGATATGGAGTTGATGTAAGTGCTTGAGCGATCTGTCATCAGCTTAGGTATGTCAGTCGTGTCGATTTTTGAAAATAGCTAACTTAGCGTTATGCATATTGATTGTATAAAGTCATTTATGCTCTTTCAACTTTATAACAAAAACATTGCTAGCCTCAAAGGTATCGAACTGGATAATTTGTTACCTAAATACATTACAATGCAATGTCTCGGCCATTAATCCCCTTTTTTTGAAGCATGCGTCCATTATACTCCTAGTGCCATTATACCTCTACACAAGAGAAGACATTAACATTCAGTCCGAGTGAGCCTAGAGAATCAATTCGCGACCGTCCAATAGAACGACCGATCTTGACCCCCTTCGATCTACCTTGAAAACGAGTGCAAGGAATCCCGTATGACATTACTGTATGTGTACATATCGTACATTTTAACCCTGAAAGCTTAGATAAGTCGCTATTTTCATCATTAGGCCGCATTTCCACTTGCAAGTTATTGCTATGAGTTTTGAGACGCAACTATCAGTAACGGTGAGGTATATATACCTAGTCTCGAGGATCCGTAAGGAATTCACGGAACTTCTCAAATATTAAAGGCATACAAAGCAATTTTGGTTTCTTTTTCAGTAACTAGTCCAGTATTCACATTCAATCATATCATTTGGTGAGGTGGAACTGATTATGAAGACCATAGATGGCCAACCGAACTCTTCAACGATACATAGGCACTTCATTGTTTTTTAAAACATGGAATTTTTATTCAGTAGGTTATATTTTTCGCGCATTGACGTATTAACACAAAGTATTTGTGCAAATGGGATCGGACAGTGCAGATGCAGCCGAGACGTCGCTTGCGCAACACGAAAGTATGTCGGCCAAGTGGGGCGCCCTACAGGGCTCCAATATTGACCATAAATCATTGTCATGCTAATATTTTTGCCGAGAGACCTTAGTTGCGTAAAACGGTTGTTGCTGTACCAGCGCTTGATATTTTTTCGACAGCTGTTCTATCGACTGAATACAAATTTTAATACTAGCTCTGTATTGTTTATGGCAAGGAGAAGGTAAACAAGCACATAGACCATCAGGGGCACCTTTTTTTAAAGCTACAAGTAACAATTTTACAGGTCTAAACTGGCAACACTGCTCAAATGGCTGGTCGTCATTGGTCGAGGTTATGTCAAATGGAAACTTATAACCTGTAAATTGTAATTTTTAGCTTTATAAAACGGGCCATTGATAAATAGTAGGAGAGGATTTGAAACCCATATACATTTGCAATCTCAAGAATCCTAAGACTTCAAATGCTGTGCCAGATTCTTCCGTCCTCCTTCCTTCCACTATTCATCCGTCAGAGGTTGGATTACGATATTTAGAAGATGACTTGCTGGCATGCTTTCGGAAGAACTACCACTATACCACTTGATGACTCGTTAAACCTAAGTGGTAATGACCCTGCCTTCGAAGCTAGCGGTCCCGGGTGCGATTCCCGGTATGGGCTAATATTTATGTGATAAGCGCCAGTATTTGGTCCCGAGTCTTAGATATATTAGACATTTTCAATGTATTTAAGTATATTATCAAGTACTTCATAGAGCCTAGAGATGAGTTAGTAATTTTTTGTGAGATTGACCCCTAATACCTTTTATTACTATTTCATTTATGGACGCGGTCTACTGTTCCATCCAGAGATATCAATAAGACCAGTTATGACCTGACCAGACCCTATTATGCTCTTCACAGCTCGAGGACATTAAATCGCCGATTGCCTAATCTTCCATACACAGTATAAAACAAAATCGCTTCCCGCGTTTGTCTGTGTATCCGCTAATTTCTTCGCAACGGATTTTGATATAGTTTTCACCATGAGGGGCACGTTTTATAAAGCTACAAGTAACAATTTTACAGGTCTAAATTGGCAACACTACTCAAATGGCTGGTCGTCATTGGTCGAGGTTGTGTCAAATGGAAACTTGTAAATTGTAATTTGTAGCTTTATAAAACAGGCCCCAGTTAGATAATGATTCACGAAAGCTTTTTATCTATAATAAATTCTGGTTTATGTACGGGTGTAACAGAAAACTCACATGAACCGAAGTAAATGATAAAATAGAAAAATACTCGATACAAGTATCACCACAAAGGTGAGAGTAGGGTGTTTAAGTAGGAGTACTTTCGCAAGGAAAAATTCTGGCACCACCATACAATGTTGTATGGGACACCCCTTGTATTGGGATCGCCTTTAATGTTTAACTTTTTTATTATTATTTGTTGTTCTGTTAAAATTTCAAGTGTCTAGCTGTAACGGTCTAAACTAAAGGATACAGCCGTGTGACAGACGGACAGACCGTCAACATAGCTCGAGTAATAGGGTCACGTCGGCACCCTTTTTAATCACGGAACTCTAAAAACGCTTTGCTCTTTGGTCTCAGTGTACACCTAATCTCCATATAACATACACTTTAAAATCCAATATCACAGAATACCGGAAACCAAACTCTTCTCTAAAATATCCGTTTTACGCTCAAGTATCCAGACAGAAAGTAGGTGGACATAATAAAAAGTCACTTAACATTAAACCGTTGTTAACTCGAGTGTGAAAATGAACGTTATCGTGAATTACACAGATTGACTTCGGCTTAAGGATCGTAAAAATCATCGGGTCTAATAAACCGATAATTTACTATAAATAAAGCCTTTAATTAAAAAGTTTCATTGTTATTGGTTGTCTCGAGAAATGATAATGTCAACGAGCATTAACTCCGGTATGTTTGTGCTTTCATAACTAAGGGAATATCAAAATACTAGCTGTCGCACGCGACTCTGTCCGAGTAGAAGTCGTTTAAGTATATTATTGTGGGAACTGTCCATTTTTCCGGGATAATAAGTTTAAAAACCCGATTGCATTTATACATATATACAGGATGCCTCTGACCTTGGGGCTTTAAATGCAACGATCGATTCTACTCGCTTAACTGAACTGCTTTTGTTATGCAACATTAAAAAATAACTTAAGTTTAGATAACTAATTGATGTTAAAGTCTAATTGTCTAACCAGTGTATCAAATCATGGCCATATAATCACTATCTCATGGTACGGGGGCGACATTTCCTTGGTACGAGGGCTAAAGGAAAATGGAGAATTGGATCGCGTACATTGAAAATTACATTTACCTAACTAGTATAAAAAATCAAAATTTAAGTTGGACATATTTTTAACAGGTTTCAGAACAAAAGAAGTTCAGTTTCAGGAGTAGAAACGATCCATGCATTTAAAGCCCTAAGGTCAGATGCACCCTGTCAATTATGTTTAAAAAAAAATCCCCCCTCGTTGCTTTGATTAAAATATTATTGTCACTCCCACAACCAAGACGAATCTAACGACACCTCGTAGGTATGTTACAATACATCAAGCCGTTTAGGCTGCAGAGCGTGCCACAGGAATAGACATACATACCTACATGCATATACTCGCAAAATATAACTCCCCCTTATGACGCAGTCTGGTAAAAAATACTCTCTGTGTTTCCTCGGGATTCAAGCTCCATACCATATTTCATTAAAATCGGTTCACAATTATCATGACAAACCAACAAAGTTACTTTCGCATTTGTAATTATAATTATTAAGTGTAGATTTTCCGAGACTGGCTCAAATTCATAAAACTAATCTACTCGTTTTACGCCGAACAATAAAATAATGTATAAAATCTCTTTCCTTATTTACAACATTTGATCTTTCTACGGTAAGTCACGCGTCGTAAGATTTCATTGAACATCTCATCACGACTTAACATTCAAATTTAACATCTCTTTCACACATGAGTCATCTAATAAACCAGAAACAATAAGCATAGACCAGCGGTTCTCAAAGTTTTTATGCGACGTTTCTTTTTCGAAATAGTAAATATGTTATGGAGCCCCATTAGGCAAAAACTAGGTCCTTTATTGAAAACTATAGTTGTTGCCCGCGACTCCGTCCGCATAGAAAGAATAAACGTAGCCTATGACAATATAGCATACCTACTACTAGTGAAAGGATTTTCAAAATGAGGCCTGGCCAAGATGCAAACGCTGCTGTTTCTGATTAATATCGACTTAAAATGTATAGAATTGACACAATCGTATTGACGATTTTCGAAAATTGCTTAGCTACATAGTGTTATGCATCTCGATTAGGGCCCCATTAGATTTTAAGTTAATTTATTAGAAACAATTTTACATTCTTTTTCTCTTTACAATCTTAGTGCAGTTAAAAAAACATTGTCCACATGATAATTGATAACATTACGGAGGCTCAGAGCTCCGCGGAGCACAGTTTGAGAATACCTGGCATAGAGGATAGCAGTGATTTGACATCGTCATGTTCTCCGTAAATAATTATGTGCTTTCTCCGATGCTCCATTGTTTGCCTCCGAGGCATCGAAGCGCCGCTAATGAACACTACTTTGGGCTTATAAATATTCAATTTGACACGTAGGTACAGTCAGGCATAAATAAGTGATCATTTATGTACCTTGTCGCTTTCAATCGCTTCACAATTTAGTATGACATTTCAAACACGATGTTAAAGTGACAAGGTACATAAATGATCACTTATTTATAATGATGACTGTACACATTAAATATTAGGTATCGGAAGTACGAATGTATTATAAAAACATAGTGGTCTAAGATCCGAATAGGAGAAGATTTGGACCGGGCTGTTTATTCGATGAAAAGTATTTTTAACCGACTTCAAAAAAGGAGGAGGTTATACGTTCCACTGTATGTTTTTTTTTTTTTATGTATGTTCACCGATTACTCCGTCAATTGTCGACCGATTTCAAAAATTTTTTTTTGGTTTGATAGAGTATACTTTCGAGGTGGTCCCATTGTCACCAAATCTGAATCTGATGAGAGGATCCGTGAGGAATTGAGGGAACTCCTCAAATATTGTAGGCAAACATATAGCGATTTTAGTATTTTTAGTAACAAGTTCAGCATTTGCATTCAGAAAGTATCATTTGGTGAAGTGGAACTGATGATGAAGACCACAGATGGCCACCGGAACTCCTTAACGGTACCGATTTCAAGGGTGGCGATAAGATATCTCGATTAAAATAGTTGAGCGACTACAACGAAGAATATTTACTTGTTAACCGACTTCAAAAAAGGAGGTTATTGAAATATGACTATGACTTTCCCGCGGCGTTGCTTGCGGCGCGCTTGAAATAACTTAAAGTTTCATTTCAACTAAGAAGTGGGACTACGTAACAGCGTATTATGATCACTAAAAAGTATAAAATAAAATAAATGTTTTAAAAAACAAAAAACCGCCTTCAAAAACGCAAAAAATAACTTCTTTAAAATTGTAGGCACCTAATAGGTCAGTCCAACTGAAGTCGGCGACCACAACATTTTCAACAAAAAGCCGACATCAGTTGGACTAACCTATTAGGTGCCTACAATTTTAAAGAAGTTATTTTTTGCGTTTTTGAAGGCGGTTTTTTGTTTTTTAATATATCAAATTTAATAGGTACGCTAAATAATATGTGGCGAATAGGTAGGCTAAAAAATTTCAGTCCAGTACTTATATCATTAAAAAAAAAGAACTTTTTTTTTTAATTGCAAATGTTTGTTTAATAGACAAATTACATACTAATCGAAAGTATGAAGTCTATAGAATATGCAAACGTTAGGTTTGGTGCAAATTACTAGTACCGACTTACCTGTTTATACCTGCCTACCCAATAGCTTGACGAGAAAAAAATAGTCAAACTAACGTTTGCATATTCTATAGGCTTCATACTTTCGATTGGTATGTAATTTGTCCATTAAACAAGCTAGTGTATTTTTTTAAAACGTAGTTAATTTTTATTTTTTTTATTAATTATATACTGGACTGAAAATTTCAGCCTACCTATTCGCCATATATTACTTAGCATATTAAATTTGGTATAAAATACTTTTTATCGAATAAACAGCCCGGTCCAAATCGTCTCCTATTCGGATCTCCTACTGTATTGTTTATACAAGTACGAGTATTAAAAGAACATTTAACATATCGTATGGAAAAGCAGCGATATATTATTTTTAAATTGCAGAGCTCGTCTAATTAAATTTATTTATAAATTCACAATCTCGCTAACGACCGAATTTGATCTAAAGGCTGTGGTTATGCACTAATCTTAATCTTTACAGCACAGAATAATACGGTCGTGCGTGTTAAATGTCATTGAAAATTAACCTTTTATTCCCCGAATCAAAAATGAGCAAAAAACAAATTAATTTAAACCTTAAAAAACAATACGAGTCCTTAATCTGGTAATAAGATTCCATATCATTCTTGACTTGACCCTTGGTTCGGTCTGATAGGGCTAAGTGAGATGCTCGTCTCAAGACGGGCCAGAAAAATTACTTGACCATTACTTTCACGTGTCTTCTCATTCAAAATCAGTCGTTAATACGTTACGGCCCTTAGTCATGATCCTGTACGCAATGCAAGGCCGTGATAACATATTGTGGTCACGACTGTTCCTTCAAATTAACCTTTCTGATAGCTACTATTATATTTTAGGCCCTGTACAACAGCAATCGATAAATTGAGAATTTGTGAGGTCATGGTCATGACGGGGGTGCTAACATGTCTGGAAAGTTTAATGGCGTACAATCTTGAGTAAAGCAGCTCCAACCGCTACAATTCCGTGTTATTTTAGTGCCTACCTTTTTAAAATCTACCCCTCAAGAAAAGGTCAAGCCCCTCCCCCTGAATCCGCCACTGCGAGGCGATGATGAGATGATCGCCGACGACGACTGTCGCTCCACATATTAACCTCTCTAACAGCTGTTGTTCACGATCGAAACAAACCCACTTACCCCTGTACACAATGCGAGGCAGTGATGAGATGATCCTTGGCGACGACGGTGGCTCCGCATATGAACTTTCCGTCCCTCTGCAGCGCCGCCAGCCACGGGAACTCTCCCGGCGTCGTCGGCGTGCCTCCGATCACACGCGCGCCTCGTGCCACCCCGCACGCTGCGGAATACAGAAACTCACTTAATAGGTACTCAGGGGTTTTATTATAAATTATTAAAACGCACAGAAACTCTCTTAATGGTTAAGTACCTACTCACTCACGGGTCGTATAATTCTTAAAACCTAAATAAATAATAGTTCATTATGTAACTTCATTATTTCCATGTGTTTTGTAACAATATAACTTAAGTACATATTTGCCCGACGTAATAAATTAACAAACACACACACATAAACTTTCGCGTTATAATATTAGTAGGATCTCAATTATTGTTGACGCAAAATCCTAAAATATTTGTTAACGCTGTGGTAAAAGACGGACAAAATCAAAGTATACTTGGTATGCATTTGAAGAAGCTTATGTATGTCCTGCGATAAAATGTTTTTATCTGTGGGCCTATTATGGCTGGGTTTGTGGATATACCTTTATCACTTTCTGACCTGCGGACCTAGTATGTCTGCGTCTATATCGCGTGTCAGATGTGGATAAAGCATCCGTCACTCTCGTACTTATTTACGTGTCAGAAGGTGGTTGATGCCTTATCCAAACTTTGTCACGGAATAAACGCAACCATATTAGGGCCCGAGTACGTATATACCTACGAGAGTTACGGATGCTTTATCCACCGTGATAAAGGCGACCATAACACGGGGACTAGGAAATGATAATGATGCTGAGGTGATAGAAGATGCACATATTACACATGCAAGTAGAACGTAGACATTATCCCGCATGAAGACTTGGACATTACACGATGCTAGTAACTAATTAAATATCAATTTATTAAGTAATAGTTTGATGATATCGCTACGTTATTCCTACTGTTCGGGGAAACTTGCCTTCCAGCCGAGCAACCTTCGGTCTCTTACATGATCCTACAGTCTACACTGTTGTGGTTTCCTGAAAATCCTTAAAATTGATCGTACAAAGGTGTTCTTTTGTTGAACCCTAACATGCCATGCTGGTTCAAGCAGCATTAAGTTGAACCCTACCTTGGCGAAGAGCTATAAATCGTCGCCGACCCACATTTTGCGATGAGTTATGTTGAGTCGTGCAATTTCATAATTTATCGACAAAAAAGTGGGTTAAGTTGTGGCATTGCATGATAACGCCATTTAAGGCACTCTGAATACCCATTTACCATACGATTGATAGGATATCAATGGTGACCTAAATATTAATGACCTAGATTTTTCACTTTGTTATTGTTAAGTTTTTTGAATTGTACCTTATGAGCAAGGCATATTAAAGGATATGGGGCATAAAGTTCCAAGGAAAATCTTCAAAGCCGATTGATAGGATAAAGGAAACAGTAATTTGCAACATTTGTTAAGTACCTATACATTTTTCTATTCAACTTCAAATTGATTGATGACTTTTCAAGAAAATAAAATTCCATTTCAAGGAGCAGAAGCTTCATATAATAGAAAAATGCTCCTCAAAATTGTCTCATTAGGGGTTCAATGATCATTAATGCCATGTTGTGTCGTCGTTTTATCCGAAAGGATCAAAATAGCCTGACATCTACATAGATGTCACATCTCCGTAAGTACCTACTTAAGAACAGTCTTAAGTAGGTACTTAGATACTTGCGATATGTGTACTATACTTATGAGTCTTTCTAATAACTTACGAATGTCTAATACGGCACTAGATTTCTGAAGATTTTAGCAGACAATATTTCATCAGTAACTAAGGATTAACATGTGTAAGTGGTTTGGAGCTGGCAGCCATTAGCAGGTGACATAACAATGCAAGCTCTTGTATGTTGTTTATAGAAATTATTTTGAATGTATTTACTGAGCGCAATCGGTTAGTTGTGAAACTTTGTTAACAAACATGTTGACATGAAAGCGGATTTAACACGGTTGAATTTTAATATGGATGTATTTAGTACCTACGTTAATTGTTGTGATTATTTGCTCTTCTGCTGTAGCAAGGTCGATGTTTGGTAATTTATCACAAAAATGAATTCGGAGGAAATAATACGGAAACCGAGGATATCAAAATTTTCACGGTTCCTTCATAATTAGTCTTGAATAAATGCTGGTGATCTTTGCGAAGGTCTATTTCCTGCAGTGTTTCCACTGACTTGGTGAAGATGATGAGTTATTGATGACTACACAAATTAAAGTTGGCTTCTTTATTATATTAATGTTAAGTGCCCGTAATGGCTTACGAGGGTTAGTTTGTAAATGGTGTTTCGGATCCAAAATGTACATAAAAACTTAGTACGTTTCAAAAGCTCTTCTATTAACTAATAGTTCATTGGTAAATGATCAGTTTAATAATGCTGAAAATTATTTAAACTATAAATTTTTACAAAAATAAATATTTTTCAAAATTACTAGAAAGAAATACATATTAAATGTTGAGTTTACCTAACTATTTCAATTAATGATTTTTGTCACAAGTCAATACCTACTTTGAAACAAATCTGATTTCAATACCCAATGGAGCCGAATACCTGTAAACCGGCCACTAATTTCACCATCGTACACAAATCACTGTAACACCATAATAAAGGTAGACACTCACTGCAGGGTTTGCAGGCGGCAGCCGCGGTCAGGACGGCGAGGCAACTCAAGGCGCGGAGCATGACTGTCGGAGGCTCAGGCCGGTCTGGAGCCGAAGGGAGACGCCGGCGCAGCTATTATAGGCCGCCGGCAGCGTCTCCGATAAGCTCAGGGCCAGGGAAGTGAAGTTCACGGCTGCGCGACCGCGCGCCTAATGAAACAAACAACACGCGTGCGCGCGCACACCCCACTCGCAGCAGCACCCAGAGACCTTGACAGGAGAAGGTTACGTTGCATTGGAGGTTACATCAACTTTTTCCTCTTTCTGCGCCGTAAATATCCAAAATAACACGTTGGTGTTGGTACAACAACAAACTTAACGTCGATTAAGTTACGAACTACGACGTTTTCGTTCATCGTGTCGATTATCATATATATTAGCATTATTAGTTACTCACTCATGCATTAAAATGCGGCCGAAAGAAAGCTGTCCATTCACAACTGACAAAGAGGCAACCTTGCGCTTCTGTGCCATAGCTGGAGTTAATGAGGGGCGCGATTTCGTGAAACCGCGACCTATCTCATTATAGATGCCCTACAAGCGTAACTGATTCATTATGTAAGTTCACTTATCTTGCAATTACTTTCATATTTCGTGCTAATGATAAATGCTTTAGGGTGAGAGAGGGTCTGCAGTTGTGTAGAGTCCTGTTGTAACCTTCGTCCTTAAAAAGTCAATAGTAATAAGAGAGACAAATGGACTTTTATTTATCAGTGCGCTTATGAAAGTGAAACAATTAATCATGCAGGTTTATCGCCACTAACTTAGTAATCACAACCATGCCATGAACAACGGTAACTCGTGAAGGGTTGTTGGTCCATTGCCTGTGCGCCATTTCTGGTCTTCATTTTTATCAGGATTCCAATGCACTTGCCAGCACTTACTTACGTGTATTTTCTAAACAGGCACTGGTTAGCAAACTTCGCAACATCGACGTCGGCATCATTAACTTACACATCTCTTTAATTAATAATTTGTATCAGGGGCACAAGTTGACCTAGTCCAGAACTATAAGCTCTAGGCGTGTTACTAACTATCTATGGGATCCAAAAGTCGATAAACATACTTATATAGAGAAATAAATACTTAAATACATAGAAATCATCCAAGACTCACGAACAACCTGAGACCGCTGGTGTCTACCAACTAGGCTAACCGCATCGTCTATAGTAGTCTATACTCAATCGAAAGCCCATTGGAAATAATGAAAAACATTCGTAGGGTGACGGCACCAATGATGGCCACTTTTAGCGACAGGCACCAGTAATGGACACTTCACTCTTAATTCAAATTTCATACAGTCCTAAATTAATTGTTGCAAAATAAGAATCAAGTGTCCATTATTGGTGCCTTGTCCATTACTGGTTCTATCGCCCTAACTATCGATGAATATAATACTAAATATCATGGGACAAGCTCAAACAGATTGACCTAGTCCCAAACTAAGCCTTTAGGTTGTACTATGGGTATTAGACAATGATAAACATACTTGTAAAGAAAAATAATTACTTAAATACATAGAAAACATCCAAGACTCAGGAACAAATACCTACTCGCGCTCATCACAAAAATACTTGTCCGTACCGGGAATCGAACCCGGGACCGCTAGCTTCTTATCCAGGGTCATTATCAACTAGGCTAAACACGTCGTCGAATGAATGTAAATGCGTTCCCGCTCAACCGCCGGTGCAGTCTCTGCAGCTGCATAAGCTGAGCTTTTTTACGCAACACTGTTTCGCCGCCGGATGAACCGAATCGTAACGTTTATTTTCGCACATTCTTACCCAACGTATTGCGCAATTCCAGGATTATCTGCACTCATTTAATTCGCCTCTACTTTATTTCGCGTGTCAAATCGGCACGCAATCCTGGCCTGTGCTGTGCAGAGCCACAGTGGCGAGGCGCCATCCTACTTTCTCATTTATTATATACCTGTTAATTGTGATTTATTGAGAACAAAGTGTAGGTATTTGCATTTGCAACGCACTTTCGATGCTTTTGTAGGGCATGGCCGATGATAAATTTTTGGACCAGTCGTTCGTGTCCGTAATTAGCTACGTATTCAAATGATGTTGGAATAATATGAGCCCATGCGAATAGGTGACTAAATAATTACGAATACGCGTTAATAGAAAATAGAAACCGAGAATCCACAAGTCCTTATAGCAGGAGAGCATCTGGAGAGGGTCTATGAGGCCCGTAATCTAGGTCTCGTCATGGATGGTAGGTTGCGTTTCGAAGGTCATATTCAGGAGACAATGCGCAACTGTTTTTACAGGCTCAAAGTATTGTACCGAATTCGCGAGTGCCTCACTGTGAACATGCGCATTTAACTGTGTGAAACCCTTATACTGTCAAAGCTTAATTATGCAGACACAGTTTTTGGCGGATGCTTGTTAGCGCGGACCAGGAAAATGATACAAATGCCTGTGCTATGAGTTCAATGCTATGAGTTCAAAATGCCTGTGCACGATTTTGTTTTCCAGTTCCCCGGCGAGCACATGTTACGCCCTTCTTAAATCGACATGATATGATAAACATGAACACCCGGCGTACTCTACACTTACGACCTTATTGTTCGGATTAATAAAGAAAAAACAACCGCCTTACTTATAATCAAAAGCTCACGTTCTCCAAGTGACATGTAAGACATGCATCACGTCTTATTGGCCCTCTACACCATTCGACTGCCTTTCGTGGTAGCTTTCGTTTCGCTGCCACGAAATGCTGGAATGATTTACCACCGCCAATAAGAAATTTAAATAGTATTGGCACATTTAAACTTCGCCTTAAGAAATTATTGATTGACAAGCAGAAGTCTTAATGGGCAGTCATGCAAACATATACTAGCACAAACTCACACACACACACACACACACACACACACACACACACGCGCGCGCGCACACACACACACACACACACACACGCACACACGCACACACATACACAAACACACACGCACCCACACACACTAAAGACACGCACACTCGCTATAACAGTATAATTATCACATTTTATTTTAGTAGATTAGATTTACCTATCTTACTTGTGTAACTGAACATTAAAATTTGAAACATGTTATTTTAACTTTAGATTTTTTGTTAATAGATGTAGGTTCTGTAAAAATAAATGTATAAGTAACAACCACCTCGGTAGCCAGGCGTCACTGAAAATCAGCGTCATGGAATATCCATTGGCATATTTCGTGGCACTAAGCTGAGTGGCGACCTTTTTTAGTAAACTGTTAGTTCTTTGTGTTATTCTTAAGATTTGTATGCTAAATAAACTTATTTCATTTCATTCATTCATTTCATAATATCTGAAATAGGAAGTAACTTATTTCATTCCTTAAAGCTTCAAAATATGTTAACCTCTAAAATTTATCTGCAAGGGTACCAGTGTGTGTTAAGCTGATGTAATTTTACACAAGAAAACGAAATTACCTACGTGTAAACTATGATTAAGCAAGCCCTTAGCCCTTCTCAAACAGACGATAAAAACGGACCTATTTCCTGAACAAACACTACTATCTAAAATTTTAAAGGGCTATGTCGTCATTTGGTTTTGTTGTCTTAAAAATTGCGTCGTAACTTCACTTCCTGTAAAGAGTAAACACGGTTGGCCTTAGGGTAGGTCTCGTTACGACGAAAACATTTCCAAGGTGTAGTGGTGTTGGTCTTTAACACATAAGGGCTCGCAACACTGTTACATAAGCTATATGTAACGGTACGGCCACGGCTTTGAGCGACGGCGACTGCGGCGGGCGGCGAAAGAAATCGCTCTGTGGCATGCTTCATACATTACTAAGCATTTTATTGTTGCCGCTCGTCACCCCCGACAGTTGTTTAACCTTTAAGGTTTTGGTATAGAAATACTTCAATGGGCACAACGGTCGTGAACGGACTCTAAACGACGACGGACTCTCGAAACTGGAGGTACATTTTTTCGGTTAAGCCCATAACCTATATCTGAAACGATTTCGTTGATTTGCGGGTCAGATAGATAGTAATACGCTACGTCGCTTTAGGTAGCGTTATTATGTAGAAAACCGCTTAATTTTACATAGGTATTTTAGGTAGGTGGGCGCATCTACATAGACTGAAAACAGCCATAATTCTTTTTTCACTTCTCATGCTCTTAAAATGTTACTTTAGTCTATGCACATCGGGACTAAAGCTCCTTATTAATCTCTAGGGATTAAAGTTATTTTTTTAAATTTACTTTGAAACCTCTAAACAGCCAATCACAGTGTTTGTGAATGGAGGATTATCGCCATTTTCAGTGATTGTGTATGGACCATTTTTAGGCAGTGGAAATAACCTCAAAATTACTACTGTGCAAAAATATTTAACAATTCGATTTAATTTCGTGAAACACGATTAATGATTATGAATATGAATCTATTTAAATATATTAAGGATGAAGTCATTTTATTATGCATGGTCAAATTAGTTTTAATATAGTTTTCAAGTTTGAACCTGTTGGCTAAATATGCAAGCATTTAAAGCGGCGCTTCACAAAAAAATAGTAAAATAAAAGAAAAAACCGCGGAATGAATTACCTAGTAACAAACTTTCTTATAATCAATATTGTAATTTTGTAAAGAACGTCGTCAGTGCCGGATTGAGCAAGCAAGGGGTCCGTAGCAAATTCTATAAAGAGACCCCTGGTTTGTTTTAGGTTACAGGTTGTGGCGGGCTCTTTTCCACAACAAGGCGACTTAATATGCGCCTATTTTGCGTGGGGTAAAAAAAATTAGGTTATTCTGCTGGAGAATATCGACTGGATTATTCATCCTATCATCAACCCTGATGGATATAAGTACACGCATACTGATGTAAGTACTAAAACTGGAGAATTTCTACCAGACAAGCATTTTAGAAGTTAGTGGTGAGTACTAGGGGCCACCCAATGCGCGGGGCCCGTAGCATTTGCTACTCTTGCTACGTGGCTTATCCGGCACTGAACCGAACGTCGTTTTTTTTCCTCGCATTCAAAGTGAAAAGTAGAGTGTTTAACGCGAGACTAAACAACCATAATGATTAATGACACTCGAACTATAGCCACTCTCGCTCGCCCGCTCGCTCGCGTGGCTAAATACGAGGGCAGAGTGAGAAGTCTGGTAAAAATCATATTAGGGGTATTTTTTTCACAAATTCATTAATGTCAAGTTGTAATGCAGCCTTTTTGGAGGTAAATCGTATATTTTCAGCCAGTTATTTTATTATTTATTTATTATATTATTAGGCACGGTACAAAAGTAAATATATAACAATATTCCCGCAAAACTGTTTTTACAGTTTGTCTGCAGGCAGGAGTCTCTATTTAGCTAAGTAAGTAATAAATAAGGTAAGTGACTATAGGTACAAATGGTTATATTATAAATATGTTACCCACCTGAGTGACAATTGCTTATGAAAGCAGTTGTCATTCAAGTGTCTGTTGTAAATATTTTTTGAGCTCTTTCTTAAACTTAAATTTATTTGGTTCATGACGGATGCACGCGGGTAGGCTATTTAGGAGGTAAGGCAGCAGCAGTTCGCACGGCTAGTTTTTTTTGACAGCTATGAAAAACAAAACAATCACTTTGGTGTTTGCAAACATGGAGAAAAGTGAGTTTCGTGTTCTGATTAAACATTATTTTTTGCGAAAAAAAACAATTACGGAAAAAAAAATAGACAAATATTACGGGAACTCTGCTCCATCGATTAAAATGATCCACAAGTGGTTTACGGATTTTCGTTGTGGCCGTACAAGCACTGCTGACGCCGACCGACCCGGACGCCCAGTTGAAGTCACTACACCAGAGATGATCACCAAAATCCATGACATCGTATTGAACGACCGAAGAGTAAAGGTCCGTGAGATAGCTGATATTGTAAGCATTTCAGACGAACGGGTTCGTAATATCCTTCACACTTGTTTGGATATGAAGAAGCTCTCCGCCCGTTGGGTGCCGCGATTGCTCACAGTGGATCAAAAACGCACTAGGGTGACCCTGTCAGAGGCATGTTTGGCGAAGTTTAGGTGTAATGAAAAGGACTTCTTGCGTCGTTTCATAACTGTTGACGAAACCTGGATTCATCATCATACACCAGAAACCAAGGAGCAGTCAAAATAATGGATTGCTTCAGGTGAACCTGCACCAAAGAAGGCCAAAGCAGTTTTATCTGCGAATACTGTCTTCTGGGATGCTCGTGGTGTAATATATGTTGATTACCTTCAGGAAGGTAAAACGATTAACGGCGAATATTATGCTAACTTGTTACAGCGATTTCATGAAGTTTTAGTGGAAAAACGACCCCATTTGGCGAAAAAGAAAATCATTTTTCACCAAGACAACGCACGGGTCCACACTTGTGCCGTTCTATGGCTAAAATCCATGAGCTGCGTTACGAATTGCTCCCGCATCCGCCTTATTCTCCTGATTTAGCCCCCTGCGACTATTTTCTTTTCCCAAACTTGAAGAAATGGCTTGGTGGAAAAAGATTTGGTTCCAACGAAGAAATCATCGCAGAAACCAATGCGTATTTTGAAGGGTTGGAGAAATCGTACTACACGGAGGGAATCGTAAAGCTAGAAAAGCGATGAACCAAGTGTATTGAGTTAAATGGGCTACGTTGAAAAATAAATATTTACTTTTACAACAACAAAAAAATATGTTTAATTTTTTCCAGACTTTTCACTCTGCCCTCGTATCTCTTGTCATTATGGCTTGTTTTAGTCTCTTGTGTAAATCTACTATTATTCATGATGTAATTAATAATTATCGGGAGTCATACCGAATTGTTTTTAAGTGTTAATTTTGCAGGATTTTATAAAATCAAACCTAACCGAGCCAAACAAATATTCTCGTAACATCAAGATTGCAATATTTATACGAGATGTCCTGTAATAAATATCTTTCTTTAAAGACGCGTTAATTGCAAAGACAGATTATTTTTTAATCGCGTTCATTGACAAAAACAATATCTGGCTTATTTTTTATGGAAATCAGAGACCCTGAAGTACCTAACCTTAAATCACCGCTAATGAGTAATCTTATTGTGAATGGAAAATTGGTAAACATGAGGGCTTGGAAAGATCCGTCCGTCTGCCCTTGCGGCGCGAGGGCGTGTCTCGGAGTAGGAGGCGAAGACGGCAACGGGGCCAAGGTGCCGCCCGTATGTTGATATGATAACACTGCAGCCTTCGGTGCATCACTATTGGACGCTTTGATTAGGTGAGTTGCTTTCGAGTTCGATTTCGCGAGTTTTGGACTGGGTGGCTAGCACAAGTTGCCCGCGACTTGTTTGTCGATCGGATTTCCCTTTCTATCTAGTCAATAAAGATAGTGACGCACTGAGCGATAAGTGAGAAAATACTACTTGTGTTACCCGTGCTCTACCCCTTTACTCATATTGCAAGCGACGACAACGAGATAAAATGCAATAGCTCAACGGCAAAGCAGCTTTTAGCTTTGTACTTCTCTCACACTCGGTCTTAAGCGCTCTTGTTAAATGCTAGCCTCAACGACATTTAAAGAGGTATTGCACTATATATGTGGACGTTTCATTTGGAATAAAATTACTTACATCTCGGGTGGTACGAGAATTGGAAGCCTCGTCTTATTTAAGGTACTTATAGATAGTCGAACGATGGTCCAACAACTTCGTGTACGACTGTCCTGCGTGGTGACAGACGTTGAGGGATCACGTGTTTTTTCTGAACTTTATTTTATCTAGCACAAGGGACAAATCAAAGTAATAAAGAAACCGACTGTGAGCAAATCATTCGCTTACTTCAACGCGACCAAACCATTATTTATATTTCCTAGGTAAATTAATAAATTTAGCATTAGGCACGGAATTATATGCTCTCAGTGATAACAGTAAAACTAAAAGTTTCGTCATCAAATAGGAAACAACAAAATTCAGTAAGATCATTGTAAAAATGGTAAAAATTATCGTGATATTTATGTTTTTTTTCAATACCTAATATAGTTTTGTAGAGAACATTTCTTTCTCTATCTATTAACTTAGTTCATCGTCACTCAGGAACACGTAACACCTTGCGTTTCCAATAGTAATTCATGTTAGAGGTTATTTATGTATTCCTCGGAATATCGAAATGGAATGCACCAGTGACCCAGTCACAATTGGGTCACATTTGCCTGCATGGAGGTTCGACCATGCACTTTACTTTCCGATCACAAATCTTATATACACTGTTGGTTGTAATTAATCGTATGTACGATATTGATTACGTACATAAAATGACATGGTAAGGTATGGGATTGTAGAGTGACAAATTTTTGGGTAAGATAAATATAAAAATATCAGGGGAAAATGGGAAAATCTAACTCAAATTGACTTAGTCCAAACTAAGTTCTAGGCTTGAACTATGGGTACTAAACAAGGATAAGCATATTACTTATATAGAGAAATATATAGGTACTTTAATACATAGAAAATCTCAACACTTCTGGATGGTTAACATCGGATGGAAACTTCGGGTGCCGAGTCCGTCCCTCGTCACTCGAGACTAAATCGAGAGATAGGGATGGAGCCTACGTAACTTGGAACTAGGGCTTGTAATTCGAATATTCGAATAATTCGAATATTCGGTACATTCAGGTATTCGAATAATGCGGTGAATGAAATTCGAATGTTCGAATATTTTTGATTACTCCAAATTTATTGATATAACGTCATCTAGGTACTACTCGGAAACTATCTGGGACTGTCTGTCTCATTCCCACTATCCCCCACCCACCATGACCATGTCGTGCGAATAGTAGCGATATTAACATAATTATATTTTGATGGTAATCGTCAAATACCGACTACGAGGAACAAGGATGATGTGATGATACTTCCTTTAATTTCCGTATTCACAGTCACCTACATACTAGGGCGCGTGCATACCGAAATCCCGGTATTTTCGGACCTATTTTTCTGATAAGTATTACAATTTTATTACTATTCCGGAATTGAATGACAATCAAAATTATTTTATTATTATTTCTTCGAAAACGATAAAAATACCACCGAAATTATCGAGAACTGAGTAAAGACTGAATTAAAATTAAACTTTTTTTTTACGTGAATACTCTCAATATAATTGTTATGAATTAAAAGATGATTCTATCGCTTCCTTGGGTCATACCATCAAAGAAATAGTAATAGAACTTATACTCAGTCACTGAAATTTACATCAGTATGGTGTATACCGTTTTTTATTAAATTTTTAGGACTATTCGAATATTATTCGAATTATTCGAATATGTGTAAATTTTAAGTCGAATATTCGAATATCTGAATCTATCGAATATTTGCAAGCCCTACTTGGAACTTCGATTTTCAAAGTAGGTCCTCTGTGTTCATTTGTTTGATCCCGACCGGATGACTGTTGCAGCCGCTACCGCTGTAGCGCAAATACTCGCCTGGCCCCGATGCTGGACGAACTTCATGGTTTAGTGCTACATTTGTGTTCCTTGTTAACGGTTGTGAGGCGGAATCCGAATCTTATTGGGTGTAAACATTATAGAACAGAAATTGACTGCTTTCTTACCCGTTCAATTTTGCTTTACTTTGAGTTCAATATATTGGGCAATGGAAGTTTTGATTAGCTGATAATTGTCTTAGAATATTATTCTATTCAATCAATAAAGCCTATCATGTATTTTGTTTAGCCTTCTTGGAACAGTCATATTTAATCATCAATCCTAAAATAAGTAAATTAATTAATTTTAACGAATGTTTTCAAAGATGCTCGACGCTCACAGAGGTTCTAATCTCTCCCAACCATTATAAGTATTACAACTTGACCAGTGTAGTTTAGATTCCTTAACGGCACTGGCTTGAAATACGACCAAGGTCGAGATACGCCTTACGATTATACATATAGAGGGCTCAGACAAGATGCACTACGCTAACTAAAGTTTCTATTCGATTCGTTTTTAAACCAATCGCGTCACTGGAAGATGACGTGATACGAAAAGTAACGTGGTCTACCAGTGACGCGATCGCCGTCAAAATCAGACGATGAAGTTATCTAGGTCAGGTAGGTATCTAGACAGTTAAGGAGTTAAGGCATTCCTTGAGATGAAGCGCCTAGTAGAATTATTTAGCAAGTAACACGAAACGTGAAGCAAACGAATATTTATCATCAGGCGGTCAATTGTGATCAATCAGCCTTTCTTTTGCACGCAGAAAAGTGTTGGTTGTAAAAAGATAATTTAATATAAGATTTTTTAATTTTGAATTATTTTACTGATAATGGTGAGAACTTACGTACTACATTTACGGATAGTTAAGGATATAAAGTAATTTTGAATATCAAGTGTGCCTTAATTTTTTAGTTGCTTGAACTATGTCTATTTCGAATTTTGCAAAGCTGTATTGTGGTCTTTATTTAAAGAGTTTTCTTGGTTACCTATGTGCACGGTGATATTAATTATAATATCACTGAAACCAAAAAACATCCTATCTGTATGGAGTTACAAAACACAGAATTAAAAAAAAAATATGTGTGGGTTTGCTTTATTTTTATTCCAAGCTTGCTGAGTGCAATCTTTCTTTTTTGTTTAGTTTTGTGGTGAATTATGTTCACATTTCTATAGCAATCAAAAAGTAATTGCAAAAAAAAACAATCCTGGTCACGGCACCGGACTTCACTTTCATGCAATGTAACATTACTTATCACTATATAAAAACTGTGGTAAAAGTAGATTTAGAGTGTTTCTACTGAAATATTTGTACTGTCAGCATCGATAGACCGCCGCAGATGATTACCTGTATTAGTACATGTACTGGAATCAACTTTCTCCTTATTTCTGACTCTATTAAGTTAGATTTTTCGAGTTGAGTACTTAAAAATTGTCTTATCCATATCCAATATTTTATCGCTACAGAACACTTAGCAACTTGACTTGCTTTCAGAGTAAGTACTTAACTACTGACGCTGAATACCACACTTTGCCCCCAAAAGTATTTTATTATGGGCATATAACTACCTACATACTTGTATCTTACACGCACTTCTTCGCTTTTCAGTGTATATGAATATTAGATCGACGGAAGATGAAGGATTAGTGATTTAAAACTAAGTACTAAGTTCTAAAACACAGTATTTAGATACTATACAATACTAGCTAACAATATTTGAACATGATACGCTCTTTCCACGATTCTGTAACATGCCAGATATGCAGTTGAACCTGGTACATCCAAATCAAGGCAAAAAGTCTTAACATTTTAGTTGCCTAGGCCTAGAACTTATGGAATCTAACCAGTTTGTGACAGCTAAACAGTTTTTATTAAGTAAAATGTTATATTAAATACGTATGTCTGTCATTTTGCAAATTAAATCTTGCAGGTCAATTTTAAACAACTTCTGCATACGTTTTGGGCTGAAATTTGAAATACATATGTAAATCTGATGACAATGCAATATATATTATGGTATCTATGAGCTGATCTGACGATTGAGTAGCAATATAAAATATGGTGACACTGGTCCCGCTGTATCTATCGTAGACCCACCAAATGCACTGTACAAAAAAAATAGAGACGACAAAAAAGCTGGTATCAGGGGTAAGGACCAAAAAGTTGGGCACGCTAACTCACTCAATTAAATTTTCTATGAAACTTTTCCGTTGTGATACGAAAATTAGCCATACAAATTGTAGGGATACTTTTCGTCGCACAACGGAACTTTTTTCGACTTCGTTGTTTGTATATTATATTAACTGCGCTTAAAACTGCGGTCCAACTTTTTGGTCCTCACCCATAAATTATTTTTTATAGAATCATATTTGTTTCCTAAGATTATTTTGATGTTCAAAATGTACATTGCTAGGTACGGTCACGTACTAACAGTGTCTGCATTTCTTTATGCTAATGCTCATACATTTAACGTAGGCTAAACGTACGATTCCGCTTCTACTTAGCATCCATTACCCATCCAGCTACTTCCATTACTTGCGCAATCAACAAAACTCTTGCATGTCGCTAAAACCCATTTGAATCCCTCATGAATGCAACAATTATACCATTAAAAAGATAATAATTCTAGTTAAATTGCGGTGTATCTGGTATGGAATGCACGGCGGTTATAGAGGTGCAATATAACTGCGTGCGGGTGGTTCTGCGGCACATTCGGGAGTGTTGCCAGGATCAGGCTGGTCAGTGAAAGTGGACAGTCTTTCCTCGTCCGATCAGTGTGGCCACGGATTCGCGAGGTGCGAGTTGCGCCATTGCGTTCCTTTTTTAAACCGTTAATTCCAATCGTTCGTTTTTCAAACCGTTAGCTCGTCAGTGTGAGTATTTTTTTAGTTTAAGTAAATGCGTGGCGTGAGTGTCGATCGTGATTTGAAGCTGTTTTTTTCATATTTATTAAAAAAGTATGACCTAAAAAAAACTTTGTGCGTTTGAGGAATAGTGCCGAATATCAAATAATTTTTTTTTGCCTTTCATTTAAATATACGTTTTACGTTTATTTTTGGTTTATTTATACATATAGGTACTTACTTAAAATTTCAATACCTTGTTTTGATTTTCGAAGTCAAGGCGCATTCTTGAAGGTTTGAATTTGAATATTTTATGTTTAGACTACATGGTACCTAACTTACTTACCTACATTTAAATACGAGTACTTTTATGCTGTTTTATGGCACTCACTGTCACAGACTTGAATTACTTATTAGGATATCACAGAACCTTGTCACAGTACCTTCCTCAAGGTAAGTTTTGGCACCTTTGGCGTAATTTCTCTTGATTTGATAAAAATACATAAGTACAAACAAAGTAATGTGTGTGCCATTTGCTTTTAATCTTAATTTCGTAGTTTTACACAAGTTTACTTAAGTAAACGTTATCTTACAATTTAGTCTTCTTATACCTTTTCTGGCCATTAATTCAAACAGGCGAATTAAGTTGAGTTACCAGTAGCTTATCATTTAGGTAATATAATGCACCTTATAGTGCACCTTTACGTGCGAATTGTAAGCATACAATTTAAATCTCCCAGTCACTATCATTGACCGATATTTTAATAAACTACCTAGTTTTGATGTACAAGACTTAGACCGATCTAGACCTACGCTGCTCTAATCGTCCCACTTCCCACAAACCTTAACTTGCAACTTTCATTTCCAATAAACGTATTATAGGAGAACAGGAAAATGCAGCTCTCTACGAGGTGGCGTCCGCGCATACCAATCGGGATCACTTGCCGATCGATCGATATCTATTTGTTCCTAACGTTGTTGAAAAATGATCGATTTTAAATTTAGAAATAAGTAAAAGTTTCGGTACCTACATTAATAACGAGTGAAGTTATTGTTAAAGTTTAATTTAAATGTCCATCTTGTTTCCCTCGGTTTTTTGGAATTGTTAAAAAAAAACCTGGATAAAAGTGTAGGTATATTGTCAAATTCCGGGTATAAATAATAACATATTATTTTACACTAACGACCCGCCCTCGCTTCGTTTCGGTTTATGTGAGTTTTCTGTAACACCCGTTCATAATCCAAAACTTATTATACATATAAACCTTCCTCTTGAATCACTCTATCTATTGCTGCAAACTGCATCAAAATCTGTTGAGTGGTTTAAAAGATCTAAGCGAACAGACAGCGGGTGCTACTTCATTTTATACTAAGTATGTAAAGATTTCACTAACTTTAAATTCATACCTAGGTACCTAATATTTTGCAACTTTGCGCCTTTTGATATTTTTTTTATATTTGGTTCAAAGTTTGACACTTAATTTTAAAACCTAAGTATATTGTCGAAACTTCACATTTAAAAAAAATACATTCTGGTTCTTATTTCAATATTCCTCGATTTTTTTGTACAAACCTAGTTCATCCCTATTGCTCTGATAGAGGAAGGCTTTACATTCGAACTCTTTAATTAGGTAGATCGCACAGCATTTAATGTTAATGCATCGCTATATCGGGCAAACTAGGTAACTTAAGTACTATAAAGAAATGACAATAATACTTAGTTACTTTTCTGTGACATGGTTTTAAAGTGGCTACAGTTTCACGTTACTATTAGAGAGTCAGAAACAGTAAGGGGAGATTTACACCTCTGTGTGTGATAAGTTGATAACGGCAATGTTACGATCATCCTTTGACCTAATACGGTTTATACCCGGCGTATTGGTATTCGTAATACTTAAATTTAAATAAAAAATCGGCCAAGTGCGAGTCGGACTCGCACACGAAGGGTTCCATACCATATAACAAGTAGTTAGTAAGTAGTTAAGAACTTTACTAATTTTCCAAGAAGTAAAGATTTTCCTGTGTCGCCTACACTAGGTTGTGACCATTATTGTTCTTGTCGTGTCTTGTCTACTCTTTAATTTGAATTTTATTATGTTTTTATTTTGAAGATTTCATGTGTCCTACCTATTACGGCTAAAGAGTAAAACCATTGTTAGGTAGAACAAAAACGGGCACAAAATAGTTTTTTTTGTATGCGGACCTGCTTTAATTTAAAATTTAGATTTATTATTATTTGTGTAGGTACCTAGACAATCTGTGAAAATTTCAACTGTTTGTTGTGTTACTGTGTGTGTCTGTTAAACGTCTAATATAAGTATCATCATCTCTTTTTGCTACATTTGGTGCAAAACTTGTGTGTGTCCAACCCCATGCATTGTCCTTACTCATCTACTTCAGGTTTAGCTGGAAGAGAAGAAGCTGGAGGAGAAGTTCGCCTTTTTACATTAGTTTAATAACAATATTGTAATATTTATATTTTTGTGCAATATAGAGTTTACCATACATATACCTATTTTGGTTCATGAGATACAGCCCGCTGATAGACCGGCGGGCAGCGGACGCTAATAGGGTCCCGCAAGCCTAAATGTGCGGAACCCTAAAAAGTGCTAACGTGAAACAGGTTAGGTCCGTCAATCGCGGTGGGTATGCAAATTACGCGGATGGTAGCGGTACCGCCGAAACGGGGGTTTTGACCTCGGGTCCTTGATCATAAATAATGTCAATAAGCAATTGACAAAAGAAACGTTTAATTTGCCTGTCAGACAATTCGTTTTCGCAATTGAACATGGGTAAGTCTGTGCGAAAGCGTGATAAGGTTTATAGTGACACATTTTGGATAACGCATAGTAATGTATTGAGATTTCATAGATATTAAAACAATAAGAGTAAGTTTTCGCCAAACATTGAATCAATATGTGTGTCAGTTTGTCAGACGTCGCCTTTGGCACGGAGTAAACCAAATTTTAGTTAAGAATTTATCATAAAAAATCGGATGAGCCAATAAAATTTGAGCTGTGAGACAAAGTCATGTGGGGTCATCATTAAATTACTCATTCAATTTAATTATATGGTTCTTACTAAAGTTAGTAGTAGTGGACCTCTATTCCACCTTGTCCTAGCTTCCATGTCGTAAAGTTGAACTTCATCTTATCACCCTCATCATTATAGCCGAAAGATGTCTCTATTGTAGATACATAGGCCTATTGTCTTTTGTTTTTTTGCGGAAGAAACATTGTGAAAACCACTAACTAAACGAATGAAGGACCATATACCAACATCTCCACGCGATTGCACAATTGCACATAGGCATACCTACCAGTTGACAATATTTAACATTCAAGCTTGTTCACACCGTGCAAATCGAGGTGCTCTACTTGATTGACTTTTAATTAGATTTATTTTAAGAAAAAGTATGCCTTAGGTACTTTTTTACCTTCATTTAAACACACTCATCATCAGCCTGTACTCTGCCTGGTTATGCCAAACGGCATAACTAGGTCCTTTTTCCGCTATAGTGATGTTGTCACCTTGTCACAGTACAGGGTGGCAGTGAGGGGCCCCCGGTCTGAAAGGCCGTGAGCACAGGAGGAACCTTTAATAAAGGAATTTTTAATTTAAGGGACTTATCCGGCGAATTTTCCACGGGCCTCAGTTTGTATATAGTTACGCCACTGTATTAGGTACTGGACTATCAATTGTTCCAGCTCGCAAGATGCGCTGGTTCCTCTTGGTCTGCCTGGTCGGCGCCGCGCGCTGCCTGCCCGCCGAGGCTCCCAAGGATAAGAACTTCATCAGCTGGGTCGCGGAACTGCTCGGCGGATCCACCACCACAACCACGCTGCGCCCCACCCAGGACCCGCCGGATGATTGCCCTTCTTGCCGTAAGATTACTGCTAAGCAGCTTTCAGCCCCCTGCACAAATAGAGGGGTGTTATAAGTGGGTGTATCCCACTATTTCTATTATGAATTTCTATTGATAGAAATACTGGGACAGATTCTCCCACTATTTCTATTGCTGGCGGCGGCCACAAATAAAACACTGCATCACCTCTTATGATCGACCCTTGGAGACACACTGTTTCCTTTAGTTACTAGCAGTTTTTGAATCATCACTACATATTATAAAACAAAGTCGCTTGCCGCTGTCTGTCTGTACTTATGTATGCTTAGATCTTCAAAAGTACGCAACGGATTTTAATGCGAGTTTTTTAATAGATAGAGTGATTCAAGAGGAAGGTTTATATGTATAATACATGCATAGTATAGTAGAGAAACATTGATAATTTTAGAGGTTTCTAAAGTGATGTCGAAAATAAACACATTTTTTTGCGCTTACATTGCAAACGCTGGCTAAACCTTAAGAGATACATCAAAATAATGTACTGAAGAATTGTAGTTCTTCAAAAAACCTAAAAAAAAGTCCCCGATGGCATACGTCCATCTCCTAAGGTTGACTCACAGTAACCATTTTAATCTTTAAAATTTTATTAAAAAATATTAGGTTATTTGCGAAGCTATTTTCTCCAATTCAGTATTTATTATTATCCATATAAATACGTTATTTAGGTACCTTGGGCATTTAATGTAGATTAAAATTGTCCTTTGCACTATATTATTAAAATAAATACTTTAGAAGATATGGCAGATTTAAAATTACGCGCAACCTCAACCAGTATTATCGAAACGCTTGGCCAAGCAGCCGCGTTTCGCCCTTTAGTAGGTACAGTGGCCTTCATAAGTGCATGGACACCTTAACGTCTATAATGCTGTGAACAGTGTGAACACGTGAGCCCGCTTTCGTAAGAAACAACCTAGATGGCGTTGTTAACTGAGGCAGTTCGATTATTGTTTGCTACAAATATTTGACGTTTTAGTATTAGAA
The DNA here is from genome assembly GCA_946894065.1 of Acleris literana. Classification (NCBI taxonomy): domain Eukaryota; kingdom Metazoa; phylum Arthropoda; class Insecta; order Lepidoptera; family Tortricidae; genus Acleris; species Acleris literana. Next base: position 20,067,362 of record OX335669.1, read on the forward strand.
TCGATAATTTCGCAAGTTAACCCTTAAGGGCCGCTGGCGTAGTTAGTTGATATCCTGCCTTAATCACAGGGTCAGACCGTGGGTCGGAAGGTCAATTCTGTCTATTATATTTTTTTAATTTATGAATGTATACTTTTTTTAATCATTATCGTTTTCAAAAAATTATACTTTTGTTATTCAAAATAAAAAATCTTTATTTCTTATAAGGATAATATTTAATTCTTAAAAACTTTACTTACTTATATTTATATTAATAAAGAAATACAAGCTTTTCAAATTATTAAATTAGGGAAATGGGTAGGTAGTTAGATTGAGTTTAGGTTTTGATTCAAAGTTAGTTTTATGTTGTTTTTCATATTTTTGAATACAAAGTATATTATCTACATCTACATCTTCACTAATATTATAAAGAGGAAAGATTTGATTTTTTGTTTGTTTGTTTCAATTGAATAGGCTCCGAAACTACTGGACCGGTTTGAAAAATTCTTACACCATTAGAATCCTACATTATCCCTGGTGAACATAGGCTATAGAATATTTTCAAAAAAGTTAGGGATCCGTATGAAAACTTCGATAATGTGACCAAAGGTGTGAAAAAAATACCAAAAAACGCGTACGCTGAGCAAAGTGATGTACTACAGTTTTATAGAAGACATCAATGTCTACAAAAAAGTCCGCGATACCATATGTCTAACTATTAAAGTAATGTCACGATAACTACTTTTTCATGTTAAAATATGCAATAGTAACGCCGGTACTAACTAGGCCCCATTATTCGTACCTTGGTATTAATCCTTATCCAAATAAATCACTTCGTTTTTAAATTACTTTTGAAATTATTCAAATCGGACATCCCATTCAAAAGTTATAATGAGTGTAAGTAATAATTATCAAAATTGAAATTAAAAAAACAGCCCTCTAACTTACTTAATTGGTTTTATTTACAACAGAGAATAGATAGACACGTAAAATTTGGCTAATGGTTCCTGGATATTTTGTAAATGAAGCCTACATACATACATAGGTACCTACATTAAATCACGCCTGTTTCACAGATGGGTAGGCAGAGGCAACTTCTATCTTTTCACTTTCAAGAGTGTATGTGATCACCAGTGATCGGAATTAGGTGAGCCAAAATACGTAGGTACTCTTCGCAAGAGGACATAATAATATAGAGTAGGTAGTAACAATCGGGTAGAATTTTTTTTTTCTTGAATACCGGTTATTCAATATTTATCCGGGTATTAGTTGTAATGTTAAACATACATGTTTTTATTTACAGTACGGTATATTTTATGTTAGTTGGTAGTAAATGGGCTAGACATAAGGTTTTTATGGAAGGAAGGGAAAAGTGTGAGGTATAATTATTGTCTTTATTATTTTCACATGGCACAGCACAGTGGTACGCAGGTGATTTCACCCAAGCACGGTACATATCGAAAGATATAATATTTACACTTTGAAGATAAAAAACAACTAGAAATAGTTACAACTTTTAGATTAACATAAAACATCCCGTACTGTAAGTAAAAACATGTTTAACATTACGACTAATAAATACAATGATATTTTATATTAAGATACGTCATCTGCGCGCAAAAGTACCTTACTTTTTATCTATTTATCTCTTTCTAACAATAGCGCTTGCTATGGATTGCCGTCTTTGTCTGTAGAAATATGGTTGCCTAGCAACTGTCAGTAATTGGTCACGGGTTTTGAATGCGTTTAGTGTGAGCATAACGTATCTAAATATAAAATATCATTGGATAAATACCGAATACCCGGTATTCAAGAAAAAAACTATTTTCTACCCGGTTGTAACCACTATATATATATTGTGTCCTCTAGCGCTGAGTACGTATTTTAGCTCACCTAATTCCGATCACTGGTGTTTACGGAATATAAAAAAACAGTGGAAGTGCCATGAGCTTCGCTTAGTATCAGACCTGTTGTCGCCAATACTCAAACTATCATAAAAACAACACGCCACCATGGAAAATGTTTTTGGTGCGGCTATCGTTTTTATATTCCAAAATAGCACAATAAGGCATGCTTCTGGATTTATTTCCTTTTTAGAAATATCGAAATATTGAAATAAGTGATCGCGGCAAAAGTATGGTAGGTTGCGCGGAACTCCGCATAACCATGCCACACGTTACACGCCCACTTGACACTTCTACTGTTTTTTCTGTTCTGTGTATGTGATGGTGAGATATCTATTACTTAATTATCTAAACATTTAATTAAACTTAACCGAAACCATGCAGCTCTTCTCTAAATAGTATAAATTAACCTGTCTGCCTGTTTCTCCGCTAACTCCTTCTAAAACACGCAACGGATTATGATACGGTTTTCACTGTTATTTAGAGAATTTATTCTAGATGGTTTATATGTACATTTCATTCAAATCAAGTTTTAATATAATTGAGAAAACTCAATGTTTTCCTACCGAGTCGTCAAAAATCGTTTTTCGGGCCCTTACATAGCTAATGCTGGCCTTAACCTAAAACCTTAAGAGAAGTGTCAAAATAATGTACTGAAGAAATTGTAGTTCTTTAAAAAACCTAGAGAAAAGTCCGCGATGGCATAATGTCTATCTCCTAAGATTGACTCACAGTAACCATTTTCATGTTTATGATTTTATTTTAAAATTAAGGTATTAGCGAATCTATTCTGTCAGATTCAGTATTTAATAACCTTATCCAGATAAATACTTGGTTACCTTGAGCATTTAATGTAGATTAATATTGTCCCGTATAATATATTATTTAAATTAATACTTTAAAAGATATGGTAGATTCAAAATTACGCGTAACATAGATTAGAAATCAAAACAAATATGACAGTTTCGTTGTCTATACGTATGAAAACCGGCTCTTTGCAGAGTTGTTGCTCAAAATAGGAAATGGACAAATGACCTAACATAATAGGAGCATTAATCTTCAAAATGAAAACGTTTGCGTTTTAGTAAAAGAATTAGTCGACAAAAATGGCTTAATTATATCGAAGATCAATGCACCGACACACACATACTACTCTGTAGACACTGTGCTCGACCTGGAAGAGGCTGTCCATTTCCCAACGGAATTTCTCAATTACTTGCAACCTTCTGGATCGCCCCACATAAATTGGTTTTGAAAGAAGGGTATCCTATTATTTTACTACGGAACCTTAATCCACCCAAATAACATCTTTAAAAACGTTCATAATAGAGTGCACAATACTGACGTCCAGATGTGTGGCTGGAAAAGTCTTTTGAATTCCCCGGATTCCATAAATATTCCTTTCCAGTTAAACGACTGCAATGTCCCGTACAATTATCGTTTTCAATGACAAATTACAAGTCACAACAATACATTCAAAATTGCGGGCTTAGACTTGATCGTTGAGAGTTTACTATTGACTTATGTAGCCCTTTCGCGCGTCACTTCCAGGCAAAGTTCGTTTGTATTGTGCAATGAAAAGTCCGCTGTAAACATTGATATAGAGAGATTCTAAGATAACTGGCAGTCACGATTTCTAAAAAAGTCATTAAATAAAACCTCTATACATATGCACCTATCTATAATTTGAAAAGTATGTTATTCCAGGTGAACTGCGATTATTTTAACTTATATTAACCGAAGCGAAGCGAGGGCGGGTCGCTAGTGGGATATAATTTGGAAAATTTGCATTGAATTTATTAGCTTATACAAATGTTCAGTTATGTTTTTTATCGCTATAGAGAAAATCTTGCTAATACCGAACAACTACAATAAGCGGCGGGGGATAAAGTTTTATGGTAGACATATGGTAGAAAAAAACTAGGAGTAGGTATTTCTTGTTTTTATCCGCTCGCCGCGATATTATAATAATAGAGGGTCATCAAAGTATTATGCAGTTTTTTCATCTAGACTGAAACTTCATCTCGGATGACACGAGAATTTGATGCCTTAACTTTGCCGTTGTTCTAGAATGTGGAATTGCACGCACGCGCCGGCGCATCGTGGGCGGCTACGAGACGAAGGAGCTGGAGCTGCCGTGGATGGCCGTGCTCCTGTACAACGGACGCTTCTACTGCGGCGGGTCCCTCATCAATGACTTCTACGTGCTCACCGCGGCTCACTGCACGGCCGGGTAATGCTCTGATCAACCCTAAGTCTATCCACTTCGTGAACAACGGGCACTTCTAGTGCAGAGGATCCCTCATCGGCTTCTACCTCACCGCAAATCACTGCATGGACTAATGCTCTATTCCAACCCAACTCTATTAACACCCATGGTAAAGCAGGAGCTAGAGCTGATCAGATAGCGATGCTCCTGTACAACGGGTGCTGCTACTGCAGAGGCTTCCTCGTCAATGACTTCTACGTGCTCACCACGGCTCTCTGCACGGCCGGGTACGATACTCTAATTTACGCTCACTATATCAACACCCATAGTAAACCTAGCTACTCGTATTTGGATGGCGTCGCTCGTGTAAAAAAGGCTCTTCTACTGCAGAGGGTCACTCATCAATGTCATGCACAGCCCTCCCCAACAAACAAAAACGTCGTATAAGTTTTGAATTATACAACGTAAAGTTGGATAGCAGTCTTATAATGGTAATGAGATGACTACTAGGTCCTATAGACGTCTTTAATTTAACCTATTAGTCGTGCGACGAATATGTCATAATACACTGGTCTTAGCAACGTCGGTAAGACTAAACTATACAACGTTATATTACAGTCTTAGCTTAAACGTTTGTACGACAACGCAAAAGTCATACTAACGTTATAGTCCATTAAACGATTTGAACTAACCAAATTAGGTGTTTGAGAAACCTTTATGTGACATTTATATAATGTAGCATTGTATAGACGTTTTTACAGTGACGTTTATAAAACGATTACTATCTTGTTTTTCAGCGGTCAATTAGCGACTCTTAAATGACTTGGTGGTTTATTTACGACTCAAATATAACGTTTATTTACATGATGTCCGTTTAATGTCATTCCCTGACCTTAATCAAACTTTTAGTCGCATTTAAGTCAGGTTTTGACTTTAAAACGTCTAGGCCGCCATAATTTACGAAACGTTTTGACAAAAACTACGAAAAATGGAAGCAAAAAATTCGTGGAGAAGACTAAAACGTAGTGGAACTTTTAAAAGGAAAGTTAATCGAGATTTCCTTTTATTAAAAAGTACAACACCAACCACCGTGGCATTAGTCACAAATGTTGAAGAAAAAAAGTGTACCTCACATGAACAACAAGAAGGTTCAGTATCAATATTTATTTTGTTACTGGATTGATTCGTTTTTAATGAAATCTATGAAAATGAATTTAATTTTGTTTACAGTTGACGTTGTTCAAAGTGTTCCTAGTGGGTCAGGTGAAAATAAAGTTAAGTGAGAACTTTTGAAATTGTAGGTTGTATGATGGTGGTGGAGGCTATTTTTAACCGACTTCAAAAAAAGGAGAAGGTTCTCAATTCGTCGGGATACTTTTTTTTTATGTTTGTTCCCCGATTACTCGAAGACCACTCGACCGATTTGAAATTTTTTTTCGTTGTTTGAATGTGTATACTTTCTAGTTGGCCCCATTGTCAACACGTCAGGATCTGATGATGGGATCTTGGTGAAATCAAGAGAACTCCTCAAATATTATAGGGACACCTATAGCGATTTTGGTATTTTTCACTGTAACTCGTGCATTTGCTTTTGGAAAGTACTATATGGTGAAGTGGAACTGATGATGAAGACCACAGATGGCCACCGGAACTCCTTAACGGTACCTATTTCAAGGGTGGCGATAAGATATTTCGATTACGGTAGTTGAGCGATTATGACGAAGCACATTTAGGTTTAAATATGACTATGACATTCCCGCGGCGTTGTCTGCGGCGAGCTTGATTTGTTCTATAGTTTCTCATTAATATTTAGAAGTGGAGCTACGTAACAGCATAAATAGGACCACTAAAAAGTATAAAATAAAATAAATTAAATAAAAAAAACAAAAACCCGCCTTCAAAAATGCAAGAAATAATTTCTTTTAAAATGGTAGGTCAGTCCAAATGAAGTCGGCGTCCCACAATATTTTAAACCAAAAGCCGAATGCAGTTGGACTGACCTACCATTTTGTTTTTTTAAGCATTTATAGTAGAAACAATAATCACATTCGTCTTGCAGAAAATGACGTACACGGTAAAATTTAAACAGTTGTGGCATCAAAAATCCGTAAAATGCAATAAATCTCCAATTTTATTTTTATTTCCTATAACGAAATGAAATGGCCGCAGTGTATATATGAACGTCAATGATACTGTGGCAACTATAGCACTTATCCGATAATATAAAATGAGTGTTTTCCCATGGCCAAATCAATCTATTAAGAAGTCTAAAATCTGCTCTCGTTAGAAATTTATCTATATCCAAATATTGAACCATATTTTCAGATAAAAGTTACTTGAATGTTAAAATGTTTTGAAATCTGCACTGCACGTTTACTATGACCAGTTATTTCCTGAAATAAATTAAAAAATAATTAATTTTGGTGAATATTGACAATTTGAAAAGGGTTTTAAATTTTTTGAGGAACCCTAATAGCTAGCTGTCATGGCGTATTGTATGGTTTTAAAATAACCTTAATATGACTTTATGTTTTTACAACGTCGTAAAGAGGTAAGTGTTCGACAAAAGCAACAATGTCCTACATTTTTAGATACAAATATATTTTTATTGATAAAAATATAATGGTTTAAACACAAAATTACGAGGGTGCATGAAAATCTGAATAGTATTCACATAGGTATATTATCATAAAACTTCAATTCCCAGTCGAACTGAACGGCATGAGAGACAGATAAAGTTAGCAAGATATGAAAGTTAAATAACAGTCACCTTTTATTTCCTTGTAACTATTTATTTTGCACTCAAATCTCGAAACAAAATCACAAAGTGCCACTGACAAGAAAAATGAATAAGAAGTCTCCCAGGTGTTGTGCCTTGACGCAAATAAAACATTTTAGTCATTCAAAAACACCTGTACGACCACAATACAACAAACGAGTCGTTGTAAAGTTATGACGCGACTACTGCGCGACGAAAGTGGTAATGAAGAATGTCAGTAAGTACGCCAAATCGCTTGAAACTTTGTAGCATTAAAGTTTATAAATAAACAAACATACTACTTTTTATTTTATTCAAAAAGACTCAGTAGTTTTGATTCTATGAACGTTTAAAATCTGGGTCAATAATATTAAAGCGCGCGGGGGCTATCTTGCTGGGGTGACGTCATCGCTTAACAGCGGTACGCGCCCTTATATGAAAAAGTAAGTTTACAGGGCTATAACTTTTTAACCTTTATAAGTAGCCAGTTGAATTTTTCACAGAATACGTGTTATTATAAAATCTATCGTTTAAAATTGTACAATGAACAATAAATCAAATCCCAAGAGGGGTCCCCATACAAGAAACATGAAAATAAATCAATTTTTTGAGCATTTTTATACGGATTGTATTTTTATAATGGCTTCTTATTTTGATGCTAGTTTGAGCTCAAATTGTAGTCGAATTTTTGTAGTTTACGACTAAATAGCAATGTCAAGTAAAACTACTACAAATATGTGAGAAAACTGATTTTATCAACACGATATTTAAAGCGGTCACCCATCCTGTTTTAGACTACGCGTGTAGTTGCTTAACTTTTGAAGGCGAAGTACGGGTTGTATTTGTATAATAGATTTTTATTTCGGTGTCACATTAAGTTTACATAATAATCAAAACTCCATACAAACATGTATAGTTTACGACCAAACAGTAAACTGTAGTAAAACTCTTACAAATATGTTAAAAAGTGCCTAGTTTAAATCAACACGATCGATGTTTAGGTAAGCTGTGGTTGCTTAACTTTGGTGGTAGGCTTTTCTTTACAAATTTCTTGTTAATTTAGAATTAATATCGCTACTGTATAAAACATGAATTTTGATAGACCTAGCAGTAGTTCTGATACTTCGTGTATTCATTTCATCGATTTCAAATTCCGAGCGCGGGCGCTACCAAGTCAATAGACGTACTTACCTACATACCTACAACACTCGCTTTGCTAGGTCTAGGCATTATTGCCACTATCCCAAAATTTAAAGTGCTTGATTATTATTCTAATTTTATTTAACCAACTTATTCGACAAACATTACAAATAGAAAAGCCGGTCAGTGATAGACAGTTAGTTATGTAATACAAAATATTAGATAAACATAACTGCCATAGTAACATCAAAACGAATTCGTAAAAATATTACGACTTACAAAGTTAAGCAAGTACAAGCGTAGCAGGATGGGTGACCGCCTAAAACATCGTGTTGATAAAATCAGTTTTGTCACTTATTTGTAGCAGTTTTACTTGAGATTGCTATTTAGTCGGATACTATGAGCATTAGACTACAATTTAAGCTTAAAATAGCATCAAAATAAGAAGCCATTATAAAAATACAATCCGTATAAAAATGCTAAAAAAAATATTTATTTTCATGTTTCTTGTATGGGGACCCCTCTTGGGATTTGATTTATTATTCATTGTACAATTTTAAACGATAGATTTTATAATAACACGTCTTCTGTGAAAAATTCAACTGGCTACTTATAACGGTTAAAAAGTTATAGCCCTGTAAACTTACTTTTTCATATAAGGGCGCGTACCGCTGCTGTTAAGCGATGACTTGCTAGCTAGCCGCCGGGTTTCGAGCGCCGCATACGAAGTTTAAAATTTAATATCTCGAAAACTATTTGACGTATCAAAATGATTTTTTTACCCCAATTTTTAGTTTTTAATGAATAATACGGTAAGCCAAAAATCGAAACTGGTAGACATTCTCTATTCCATAACGTTCATATTACTTTTAAATGACGTTAACGAAGTCGGTTTGTGACTTCTGTATGACCATTATACGACAATGTAGGTCGTATAACTGGGGCCATTTTCGCGTTTAGTAAACGTTAGTGTCACTTAGCTATTACGATCAAAGGTATTAAGATAACGTTTACTAAACTTTTGAACGACGTTAAATTGTTAGTTGGGTCTGCACGGCCGGGTAATGCTCTACTGCGGTGGGTCCTTCATTCATCAATTCACCAGTCAATCCTTGGGACCTAATTATTACTTAGTGGACGTGTCAGGACTCTAGGTAGGTAATCCAATGACGCCATGGCTCATCGACTATTGTGGCATGTACGCTTCTGTATGTGACAGAAAGAAACCTTTGTATCTACTCCGGATGAAAAATTTAGATTATAATTTCATTTCCCGGCTAGACTAATATTTTTGTACCCGTTTTGACAATTAAGATACCTACACAAAACCAAAAGCCTTTCACACGTAGAATACCGCTTTATACTTATGACGATATTTTCTCATCAGTTTTCGAAAAGAGAAGATGACAGTGCGTTTCCTAGAGCACGACCGCTCCAAACCGAACGAGACGAAGACCATCGACCGGAAGGTGCAGGCCATCATCCGCCACATGCTGTACAACCCCGGCACCTACGACAACGACATCGCGCTGCTCAAGATGGACAAAAGGGTGAGATGACAACTAATAGTACATTGTGTATTAAGGGTGGTAAAGACAGAATTACAAACGAGAGTCTGTTAGAAGCCCGAATTCGAAGTTTGAGGGCTTTAATGACTCGAGCTTTGTATTTCCTTTACCACCCGTGTAACATACAATTAGGGCATCCTTCCGGGAAATCCCGGTTCTGAAATTCCAGGGAAATCCCGGGAATTTCACAGGTCCTAAAGAACCGGTACTGAAGGTTCTCCCGGTTCTTTCCATAAATACCAAACAAATATCGTGGCGCGTATCACATATATCCAATTCACACCTGAGCGACGACGCCGGCACAAGCGGCAACATCGCATCAACATCCATCATATTTTTCGGCATATTTGCAATAATTGATCTCTAGATTTGTAAAAAGGAAGAACAAATAACTTTCTAGCAAGTATTTTACTTAATCAAGATATGTTTTTGTTGAAGAAAACGTGAATGATTTTATTGCATATTTATAAAAAAATAAGTTTCTTAATGTTTTTCAATCGTTCTATATCTCAAATCTCCATGATTGCGGTGATTTGAGGTAAAAAATAAAGAACCGGGAGAACCGGGAATCCCGGTACCGTCCCTGCTTAAAACCGGGAAATAGAAGTCTCGGAACCGGGCCCAGTACTGCATGCCCTACAAACAATGTTTTTCATCACAATTGCGAGGAAATGATATAAAATCAGACAAAACATCATATTTTTAAGTTACGATTCTCACAAGTAATTTTAGCCGCGTTGACGATGTCCGGCGGAGTCGCATTATCCATTTCTTCTGATGACGACATGTTTTTTATTGATATATAAATTATAATATGTGTATGTGCACAAAGACACCCTTCAAATTATTATTTTGGAATCACACAGTTTATAATCAGCATTTATAAATTAGCGGCAGACTACATCATTATCTATGACTTACCACAGATAATGTCAAACCTGTTCAGGAGTCCGATTCTAGTGACAGTCGATATCAATAGTGTATATGCGAGATTTTTTAGAAAATTGTATGCAACAAACATTTCATCTCGAACGAAACTTCATATCGAATAGCTCAAGAATTGGGGTCCTGACGTATTATGATTATGATAGTTTGAGTCCACGTTTTATATTTTTCATCACACTTGCTCGTAAATAGTGTCCTAATATGCTAGAAAAATCGACCGTAAGTCCAAAATAATACCCACGGGCCTTTTTTTACCATTACGCCCTATCGTTCGTAATAGCTTTTTTTTTAAATACAATACGTGCACTCAAACTATCATAATACGTCAGGACCCCAATTCTTGTGCCAATCGATATGAAGTTTCATTAGAGATGAAAAGTCAATTGCATACAATTTTCTAAAAATCTCGCATATAAACTATTGATCTCGACTGTCACTAGAGTCGGACTCTTGAACACGTTTGACATTATCTGTGGTAATGGTAAGTCATAGACAATGATGTAGTCTGCCGCTAATTTATAAATAGTGAAGTGATTATAAACTGTGTGATTCCAAAATAATAATGAAAAGGGTGTCTTTGTGCACATATTAAAATTTATATATAAATAAAAACATGTCGTCATCAGAAGAAATGGATAATGCGACTCCGCCAGACATGGCCAACGCGGCTCTAATTACTAGTGAGAATCGTAAGTTAAAAATATGATCTTATGTCTTATTTTATTTCATTTCCTTTCAATTGTGATGAAAAACATTGTATGTTACACGGGTGGTAAAGGAAATACAAAGCTAGAGTCATTAAAGCCCTCAGCCTTCGGCTTCGGGCTTCTAACAGACTCTCGTTTGTAATTTTGTCTTTACCACACTTAATACACAATGTACTGTAAAAAAAAGCTATTTCGCACGAGGGGGCGTAATGGTAAAAAAAAGGCCCGCGGGTATTATTTCGGATTTACGGTCGATTTTTCTAGCATATTAGGACACTATTTACGAGCAAGTGTGATGAAAACATATCAATTTAACTACACGAGTAAATGAAGTTATAACAAGTAAAAAAATAAGTTTCAGTCCGAACCAGCTAGGACCAGCTGCTTATCGAGACCAATCTAACGGGTCCCAACCCGTGGGTCTAAGTTACGTATATGTATATACGTAAGTTACGTTATACCTATAGCGAAGATTTTTTTGCCACCTTCCAACTGCATCATCATGCTATTGTATTGTCACTGGGTTCATACAAATTCCAAATTTCAGCCTCTCATTCATTTTATTTACTACGCAAACACATAAACACGTGAAGTCAGTTTCTAAAATGCTCAACTCCTAGGTGGATCTAAGCAACGCGCTAAAACGAGTGCGCAGTGACGACGGCGCGAGTTCGGGAGAAGAGGGCAACGACGAGGAAGAGGAGGTGGGGCTGCGGCCAGTCTGTATGCCCACCGCTAAGCTGTCCTACACCGACTACAGGGGCATGGTGGCAGGCTGGGGTACTACCGAGGAGGGCGGCTCCGTGTCCGACACCTTGCAGGAGGTAAGCGGTGTCTAACGTAAGAAGCCGAGATAATATTGCATAGTCCGAAACGTTCGTGCGCGACCGTCCCGCGGGGTGAGAGGGGTGTGAGATGGCGGGGGAGGTATCTGGGCGGCAGCGGGGGTGGATTGTGAGCGGGGAAAGAAAACGCGCGAATTTGTCGGACTTTTTAAGTATTGTCATTGATCGAAGTAGATAGGTCATTCATACAGTTAGTCCACCGCAGCAATGGGCGCGGCGTGGTCCTCGTGATGCCAAATTTGATCGTGAATGTCAAATTATTAATCGACTTTTTTAACTGATGACAACAAACCCATCCTTACGTCTTTCCATTCGTTTGATCTTGAGTGCGAAAACCTAGCACCGTGGGCCGTAGGATCATATTATTACGCGCAGCCCGTGAATAAACAAACCCACCTCAATTTTCAGGTTCATAGACCAAGCATATGTATAGTATAGTAAGTGGCCAATATTGTTGGTGTCCATTCGATTGAGTTATTACGATTAGAGCAGGTCCATGTGTCGGCAGTGAATGATCACGTTTAGGTTTTGCTCTGTCCTTTCCAATCACTGGTAGGCAATAAACAATAACCACCTAAGCTAAGGGTTTAAATTATATCTTATGGATGTCTTAAAATCGATTTAGACCCATAGAGCACCACGGCAACCCTACTGGTGCCTTTGAGTCTACACGCTAAGTCTCTTCTGCGAAGCTAAACAATTCCAGGTGCACGTGCCTATAATATCAAACGCGGACTGCCGTAAGACGGCGTACAAGAAACGCATCACAGACAACATGCTGTGCGCCGGCGAGCCCGAGGGCGGTAAGGACGCCTGCCAGGGCGACTCGGGCGGCCCGCTGCACATCGTCAACAACGACACCAGGCAGTATCAAGAAGTCGGTCAGTACAACCGGGGCTCTATTACGGTCGCCTTTATCGCGGTGGATAAAGCATCCGTTATCCTCGCACTTACATATTGGCCAGAAAGTGACAGCTGTTATATCCACGTTTATTCACATCCATAAACACGACCATAATAGGTTCGGGGTCCCAATACAGCTACGTTTACATCGCTTGACAAAATATGGATAAAACATCTGTCACTTTCTGACACGTATACATATAAGTATGAGAGTGACGGATGCTTTATCCACAGTTTGTCACGCGATAAAAGGCCTGCAGCGTACGCATTTTGACGACGCGTTGGCCTAGTTGGTAGTAGTGATCATAACATGGCCACCGTTATTAGACAGAGACATAGAGGCGTATAGGTGAAAAACTTCCGTACCTAAATGACCTCTTGCATGTAGTTATGCACAAAACTAATATGTAATTTATGTCTTATTTCAAATATAGAATGTCGAACGGTCTATACTGTAGTTTTTAACCTATACTCTCCGACTCTAACGCATTCACTGCCACCGACGCATTATATGCGTCATCGTGACTTCAACCCAGTGCCATCAACGCATATGAACTTGAACTAGTTAGGAGATAAACATACTAAAAGTCCCCACCCCTCGGAGGTGAGCCCTAGGGGGGAGGGCACAAAGAAGGTCCCGTTTTTTTGTTTTTTGTTTTCATCTTGAAAACCATGCTTGATAGGAAATGGTGTTGTAAGGCATTATTAAAGCTGATAAAATTCTCTACAACTTTGATTCTATACATTTTTCACCTATTCTCAATCGTTGTCTAGATATGAGTTCCAAAAAGTTGTCGATTTTCAAAAAAATATTTTTGACCTCACCCATTTTTTCTTACATTTCTCTCCAACTTGCATATATATCGTCTGTAGAAAACAGCCCCCTACATAGCTTGCACGAGGAAGGCAGCTGTCAGAGAGTAGTGGCGCTGAGTTGTGAAGCTTTCCACCAGCGCCTGATATGATGACCACGCCCACTCTGTCAAGAGTGAAAACGACGAAGAAGAAGACTTAGCTTGTAGAGAATTTAATTCTCGTTAAGAATATTTATACATATATATTAATGTATCATCTACCGTTGAAAAGTTATACCACATTTAAAAATTTCGGCATATTTACATATTTCACACCAATATATTGTAAAGCTCATTACTTTCGCTATTATCCGATGCAACCGTAGATTTCAAGTTATGTTACATATTAATTTAAAAAAAAAATTTTTTTAATTAAGATTTGAACTCAATAAAAAAGGTTTTTCTCAAAAATATCCGTAAAAGTTGTCATTATTTATTAAATATAAGAAGACGAAGTGCATATTTTATGGTCAATCTAAAATAAAAATAAAATTAAACATTACTGGCTCGATTTACTCGAATACGAATAAACGGCACTATTCCGTATTTTCGTTTAATTAATATTTTTTTTATTGATATGTAACGTTGAAATCTACGGTTGCATCAGAAATATTTATATATGCGGAATTTTTTAAATGTGGTATAACTTTTCAACGGTAGATGATACATTAATATATGTATATATAATTTAAATTCTCTACAAGCTAAGTCTTCTTCGTCGTTTTCACTCTTGACAGAGTGGGCGTGGTCATCATATCAGGCGCTGGTGGAAAGCTTCACAACTCGGCGCCACTACTCTCTGACAGCTGCCTTCCTCCTGCAAGCTATGTAGGGGGCTGTTTTCTACAGACGATATATATGCAAGTTGGAGAGAAATTTAAGAAAAAATAGGTGAGGTCAAAAATATATTTTTGAAAATCGACCACTTTTTGGAGCTCATATCTAGACAACGATAGAAAATAGGTGAAAAATGTATAGAATCAAAGTTGTGGAGAATTTCATCAGCTTTAATAATGCCATACAACACCATTTCCTATCACGCATCGTTTTCAAGATGTAAACAAAAAACAAAAAAAGGGGACCTTCTTTGTGCCCCCCCCCGTAGGGCACACCTCCGAGGGGTGGGGACTTTTAGTATGTTTATCTCCTAACTAGTCCAAACAAAGTTCCGAAGTCAAACTTTCAGCTTTCAACTTTTCCATTCACAATTTTTCATTGCCAGGTCTACTGGCGAAAGTTCAAAAAACAGTACTGGCAGTGAATGCGTTAATACTACCACGAAATCGTAGCCACTTTAGAACCATGTCGCAGAAAAGGTAATTGACCGACGCGTTGGTAATAACCCTGCCTACCAAGCGGTTCAGGCCCAGCCTGGGTCAAATCCCGGAAAGGCCAGATATTTGTGTGATGAACGCGAATATTTATTCCTATGTCATGGATATTTTCTATGTACTTAAGTATGTATTTCTCTATATGAGTATTTATATCGTTGTCTAGTATCCATTGTACCTACAAGCCTTAAGCATTTCTGGTTTAAACAGGTATCGTTTTAGTTCACTTAACAACGTGTTTAGTAATTATTAGGAAAAAAAAGTTAAGTATTTAATTATTACCTATGCAGCTGATTACAGTGAAACGTAAAGTAAGGAAGACGGTTCAAATGCCTGCTTCACGTAGGTATTTGTTAACTTCGGTCCAATGGAACTCTGGCCCACCATATAACGTTGTCCCAGTGACACTATAAAATAATTTGTTTGACATTTCTTACGGCTTGGATCATTACGTTTCTATGACATGGTTATATGGTGGGTCAGGGTTCCATTGGGCTCATAGTACCAACTATTTGTACAGTTTAAGCTCATATTTAGGGTTCCGTAGTCAAACTAGGAACCCTTATAGTTTCGCCATGTCTGTCCGTCCGTCCGCAGCCTAGCTCAGAGACTCTTAGTCCTAGAAAGCTGTCATTTGGCATGAATATACATATTAGTCACGCCAACAAAGTGGTAAAATAAAATCAAGCAAAAAAAATTTGCTGCAGAGAAATGTAACCCCCTTTGCTAGGAAACTTGTATTCAGGGGGTATACTTATCTCTGCAGCTGACTGTACCTCCCCTACACGTATGACGATGATGATGATGAGTGGGGACGCGGCCGAGGCAGGCGGGCGGTCGAGTGGCTCTCCATTCATTCCGCCCAGTTCCCCTTGATCCAGCCTCAGGTAATTGGCTCTGCGGCGCTCCCATCCAGCATTGATCCCATCTTCTTGGTTTCCTACAGAACAATAGTGCGTCCTGAAGGGTAATGCTTTTAAGTGTCTCTGCTGATAGTGTGTCCTCCCCGAATGTGCGATGTCTCAGAGACGAGTACATTACACACTCGGCTAGAACGTGTTGACTAGTTTCATCTTTGCCGCAGTGTGGGCATCGAGGATCCTGTAATCCTGTTTGACTCCTATTACCGTCAGATGTCTGTTGAGTGGACAGTGTCCTGTCAAGATCCCTGTCAGTATATTTAGGTTGTACTTACCAAGACTTAGTAGATACCTTGTTCTGTTCCTATTTACCCTTCCTATCATGAGTTTGGATTGTCTGCACCCTTGTGTTGTTATCCACGCCTCATTTGTCTTTGTCTCTATTCTTCTGGCGATGACTCCTTTCGTTACCGTTGCAGATATCGGAAGTGCTGGTTCCGGGCCCAGATATTGTTGGTCCGCCCCTGCTCTGGCCAGCTCATCAGCCCTCTCATTTCCTATTGCTCCACTGTGTCCTGGTACCCATGCCAGTGTTACTTTGGATGCTGTGCCTAGATTATTCAGTTCATCTCTGCACTCCTGCATAGGGCATCCTCCCGGGAAATCCCGGTTCTGTAATTCCCGGGAAATCCCGGGAATTTCACAGTGACAAAAGAACCGGTACTGAAGATTACATCCCGGTTCTCCCGGTTCTTTCCAAGAATACCAAACAAATATCGTGGCGCGTATCACATATATCCAATTCATACCTGAGCGACGACACCGACACCAGCGGCAATATCGCATCAACATCCATCATATTTTGCGGCATATATGCAATAATTGATCTCTAGATTTGTAAAAAGGAAGAACAAATAACTTTCTAGTAAGTATTTTATTTAATCAAGATATGTTTTTGTTGAAGAAAACGTGCATGATTTTATTGCATATTTATAAAAAAATAAGTTTCCTAATGTTTTTAAATGTTTTATATCTCAAATGTCCATGATTGCGGTGATTTGAGGTAAAAAATAAAGAACCGGGAGAACCGGGAATCCCGGTACCGTCCCTGCTTAGAACCGGGAAATGGAAGTCTCGGAACCGGACCCGGTACTGCGTGCCCTACTCCTGCACCAGGGAGGGTTTGATTACTGGATTATCTAACGCTTTTAGTGCTGCTTGGCTATCTGAGTAGATTATAACGTGGCCTCCCGTTATATTGCTTCTTTCCTTGAGGCTCTGTGCATACCTCATGATGGCATACACTTCTGCCTGGAACACACTGGTAAAGCCTCCTAGTGGTATCGTTGTATGCTCATTCGCTTCTAGGTAATAAATGCCTGCCCCCGCTCTTCTTGTTGAGGACTTCCATGAACCGTCCGTGAAGCATTTCATTCTGGGTTCCGGTATCTCTGTCTCCCAACTATCTCTCTCTCCTATATGGATTCTGTATTTCTTGTCGAAGATCTTCCTTTTCTTTATTAGGTCGTTGTTAATCATGAGCATATTCATGCTCACCATTGACTCCCTTTGTATGCTTGTGTGTCTCTTGTCCATCTCGGATCCGATCCACTCTCTGCTCATTTTTATTCTATACCATTGTTCTGTGGCTCTCTTCTCCACTTCAAGGTGTACAGGGTTCAGTCCTAGCATTATCTCCAGGGCCTGTGTGGGAGCTGTCCTCATTGCCCCGGTTGTCATTAGGCATGCTAGTCTCTGGACCTTCGTCGGCTCCTTGTCTATGTCTTTTATTTTCTCTCTATGCCACCTCACTATGGCTCCATAGTCTGGGTAAGACCACTGTTTTGTAGATCCATTGTGTTATCAGTGGTTTTAGTCCCCATCTTCTTCCTATGGCTTTTCTGCATTGCCATAGGGCTATTATTGCTTTTCTACATTGCTCCTTTACATGTGTCTTGTATAGCAGTTTGCTGTCTAGTACTACACCCAGGTATTTTATTTCCTTGAGTGTTTCTATCTCTTCACCTTTGAATTTGATGGGTGTCAGAGTCGGCAGCTTCCTTTTATTGGTGAAGAGTACTATTTTCGTCTTGGTGGGGATCAGGTCTAGCCCTCTGCTTTGACACCAGTTTAGTACCTGCTTTATCCCTCTAATCATGACTTCTCTCATTACGCTGAGGGTTTTACCCCTTACCCCGTCATCTGAGTACGCTTGCATATGTATACCCCCTCTGTTTGTTTCTCTAATGAGCGAGTCTAGTAGGAGACACCACAGGAGTGGTGACAGACAGCCCCCTTGCGGGAAGCCCCGCCTGCTCGTCTTTATCCTTATCGAGTCTCCCCCGTAGTTGTGCCGTGATGCCCCTACACGTAACGTGGGGATGTATTTTTTTTCTCGTCTACCCCATAGCAGACCCATAGCATCCTATGTCGTTTGGGATAGGTCTTTTAAAAATATTGCGGGTTTGTGAAAACAATTGTTCGATTAAGGGATCCGTTTATGAAATTTTAATCTTTAAGCGCAAATTTTTGTTAGAGTCAAGTGCACTATACCCAAAACTACAAATACTAAAAATCTGAAAAATATCTTAAATGAAAGCACATATAACGAATTTTAAAGGAATACTATGACGACTAAGTAGAGTTGATTAGTTCCTGCTTGAGATACAGGTGACTAAAATGTTTATACCTACTAAAATGACCTCAGACAGCACCAAATAACTTTAAATTGAGAATTACCTCTTACTTGTGGTTTTTTGAGATAGTTTTTGTGTATGAACGGCTTCGGAACCCTACACTGAGCATGGTCAGACATGCTCTTGCCCGGTATTCTTTCATAATCTTACTAAAGAGAGGCTGCAATAGGTTTCCGCTACTGCACAGGTCTATAGACATAGTTCTTTTTTCAAATTACTTTTTTTAATTTCCTCATAATCGAAATGAAAAGTAGTAAGTATTTAACTCGGGTGAAAGTATTAATTGCACCCTCGAACTATAGGCGCACTCGCTACCGCTCGTGCAGCCTAAATATCTCGGGCTGCAATTGTTTACTTTCATTCCTTGATTAACAAGTCTACTATACACCTACTATACACCTACTAAAATCATCTAAGGCAGCACTAAATAACTTGAAATAGAGAATTATTTCATACCTACTCGTTGTTTTTTGAGATGGTGTTTGTGTAGTAACTTCGGCTTCGGCTTCTGAAGAGCCGAGCAAGAACTCAGTAACTGAGCATGGTCAGACATGCTCTTGCCCGGTTTTTAAATAAACGGCGGCAGCTTCTTAAAAAGTTAGGTTAGATTAATGTCAATTTAGCGGGGAGGCAAGTGTTTCAACTAGTTGCCAATGACCCATCACAACATTCCACCATGTACACTGATAACTGAAACTAGTTCAAAGACTGATTAAATGTGGCTATTTTCCGCAGGCATTGTGTCGTGGGGCGAAGGATGCGCGCGGCCCGACCGGCCCGGTGTGTACACGCGCGTCAACCGTTACGCGACGTGGCTTCGCAGTAATACCCGGGACGCCTGCTACTGCGACTAACTTATCTACGGATTCAGTGGGGCTCAGGGGGCCATGCCTTCCGACCTAGGCTAACTCTATTATATTAAAGAAAGAAAGATTATTCAGCCACAACATACTTAAATAAATAAAAAAACAACAAATACTTATGTACCTAATTGCCTACACAAACACGGTGGCGAAAAGGCCACTGGCTCATGTCACGAATAAGTTTGCGATGCTGATATTCTTCCAGGACCCAATGAGACCACACCTGAACAGGGCCGAATTTGAAGATCGTGCCTAATTAAATCTTGGATCTTGGTAACCGTCTACGGGATGCGGTGGAAATTCATGATGGAGCTCTTTCCTTTAACCTTAGAAACGCCAACAAGAATATTCGCCGAATACCGCAGATGTCTCCGCGGCATAAGTCTAAACGGGGTAAAATCACGTGATAAGTAAATTAGTAAAAAAATCCTTGAAGAATCCCCATTGGATTTAGTTTCAGAGAAGATAGGTAACTATTGATAGGCCCAACCAATGATATAATACAAAAAAACGGCTAAGTGCGAGTTCGACTCGCGTGGAGATGGTTTCGTCTCCACACCATATGCCTATCTGTTAGTCTGTCTGTCTATCTGTCCATCTGTCACAGCAGATTTGCTCCAATTGGCGAAAATGGTCAATTTTCGCCTATTTTCTTAAATAACTTAAAAACTGTTTAGGTATATAAAAAAAAATGCAATTACTTACACACTAATTCATAAATGACAAGTGAAAGCAGGATGGTATGCTAATTTCCGGGAGCGAAACAGAGACGAGTGTATGTTGCTCTGCAGACTAGTTCACGGTTCCTTTGACGGCGCATGACCAATACAAGTATAGGTGTACCAATTGGCTTGGTTTTAGGGTGCCACTATCGAAGCGCAATAACATGTCAACCTCTTTACTATTATATATTATATCTTTGGGCCCAACCAATTTTTTTTAACTTAGCTAAGAACTGCTGGTTTACCTATACCTAACCTTTTACTTTCTTATTATGACTACTGATCATTATAATTTGATTTCCCAACCTAAATCTTCAAACAAAACACAATCTCTCCTCATTTCACCTCACTCCTAGGAAAATCTGCTGCATAAATCGATACTTTGCAAGGTACTACCCCATGCACACCAAATGCGTCAATGGCACAAGGAAACAAAAGATAATCAAACCTATGTTCTCAATTTTTCTAGATTAAGGACTATGTTAGGTACTTTTTTGATAACACTTTTGTTGCCGACTATACTTCTAACACTGATGAGAAACTCGCTTAACAAGTACAAAGAATCCAAACTTGACGGATCTACTATTATTAATCATCAAAACCACATAAGCATGCAAAACTTAAAGTCAATCCGATGACTGTATAAGTTATAATATATACTCTACAGATTATATATACATTTGTTTATTGTTAGTAAAGTAAGTCAGTCAGTCAGTTAAAAGTAGAAGTAATTTAAGTGTTAATTAATTAAAAACATGTTGCCATTAGAGATGAACTACAATAACATGGCCTGCGTGTCATGCTGCTAATAATGAGATTATTAGTGACAATAGTGACACGACAAGTTGAGCAACTAAGAGTATATTATTTGTGTGACGGTCAGCTCAGCATGCATGTGCATGTTAACGTAGTTTTTCTTTAACAGAACAAGTAATACACTACATATTTAACTTGAAGGAATTTTTGGACCAATTAACCTGTCCTTTGTCGTAGACGCACCTGTATGTCGGTTTTGAATTTAATGCTTCAATTAAAATCTGTCAGGAACATGTTGGGTTAATTCAATAAGATGAAACCCTAAAACATGGTTTGTCCTACCAATGCCACAAATAAATATTGTACACAGCGTTTATAATCTTAATACTAGGAAATGTGTATATTTATTAAATGATGGAAGATTATGTTGATTTTTATTGACACATCTTAAGGCAAAATGAAAAGAATTCACTTTTTTATTAATTTATTAAGTTAAATAGGTTTTTAATATCACTAAAAATTTCTCAAATGGTGCGGTTCATAGGAGTTTCCTTCACAGCCAGAAATTTCAATGTTTAAACACAACAAACTACCTAAGTGGTATTATAATGGTAAAGTAAAAACAAAATGTGTGTGGTATTCAATAATTATCACACAATCTTAATATTATTCCATTTTGAATGATTTTGAGCCAAGTAACAAAAAAAATATTAAATTGAAACTGGCTCTATTTCAGAAGCATTTGATACTTGAACTTTGCACCAATACACAAAAATCAATGTTTCTTCATCATTCTAATGTTTATGTTTACAATTTATTTCAATTAGGTTTTATTTTGAACATGTAAGTGTTACAACTGAATTCTTATGGAACTAAGTAATAAGTAATCTAGTAAAAGTTTTTCAACAGAGAGCCAAGTTCCGTCATAACATTGCTGTACATCATGATATTGATGGGGTTGGAAAATGATTCCATCGATGAACTCATGCCCTTAGGGTCTGGCTCTACAGTAGTGACTGACTCTTCAACCACATCATGCCCATTCTTGACTATCCTCTTTGTCTCTCTTGAGCCATCTGGTTTAGTGATGGTAGTTGTGATGATTGTTCGGCAGAATGATCTTCCAGGAACTAAGTGGCCATTGAATGGAGCGGGAGTAGGCTTGTTATCATCGTCCCTCTGTTTCAACAAGCCAGCTATGTCATTAGAGGAGATTTTGCCATCCAAATCCACATCCTCTCTATTTTGTTTATTGTTGTGGTAGCCAGGCTTCAAGTAGTAGTCTCTAATGCGATTGCTGTCGAAGGTCTCGGGCTCAGCAGGGGCGATGGGAGCGAGCGGAGTGTTCGTAAACGATTCGAGATGGGAACTATCGAAATCGTGGAAGAACGTTTTCATGTCCCCGAAAATACTGCCGAACGACTGGAACATACCATGCATTTGTCTGGCGAATTCGTCGTGCAGGTCGTGCAAGTCGTGCGGGCTGGCATCGAAGCGGTCTCGCGTATACAGTTCGTCATCATCGTCGTCGTCGTGGTCGTCCCAAATTGGGTTGCGAAACTCATTTCTCGAAGTTTCTTTGTTGATTCCAAGAAACGATCGTAGCTTATCCATGAATGGTCGGTCAGCGGACATGATGGACTTCACTTGGAGAATTTCTGCTATTGAACTGTTTGTTTTGTTGGATGGATGATGGCTGGTTATTGTATTGCGCAACAAAATAAAAATAATCAATACTTCCGCAGATCTGACAGCCAGAACAGCTATATCCGTATTATCCGTGCTATATCTATGCCAAATGTCAAAAAGTATAGAGAGCACAGATTATACTGTGTCAAATTTTAATCCGAATATAGCGTAAACCATAGAGGTATTAAAAAATAGAGAGTGTAAAAACGGGTAATAGAATAGTACTCTTCGCACCTGTTACAAATGCACTTCGTTAAAAAGAGTCGTCTATATATGACCACTTTCGATTGGATTTCAAAAGCGTACCACTTTTTAGGTGTGTTCGTGTGTGTCACTCTGCATTAGTGTTACGCACACTTTTCAGTCAGTGATGTGCGTCTATCGATATATTAGGTTTAACCATAATAACATTTCAAAAAAAAAAGCATTTTTGTTTTTTCGCGGCTAGCTAAAAATTAGAATAGCTGGTTAAAAATTAGACTACCCGTGTTTCTCGGTTTTTCTTTATTTAAGTTAAATTCGTCGTTAATAATTTATTAAAGAAATAGTCATTAAAAAGATCGTATATACGAAGTTAGGAATACTGATGTAGTGATCTTAGCATGATATAAAATAGAAAAAAGTAACTTTAAAAAAGAAACAAAATTGACTGTCATGTCATGTCACTTGTCAACAATAACAACTGTGGGGGACTCGTAAACAGAGTATAGAATAGACTTGGCCCGCGCGTATACCTTTGAGATGGAGATAGTATCTATACATATAAGTATGGTATATAGGCAATCAATTCTGAGTTGCCAACAATTTGTTAAATTTCCCCAATAGCTACTTTTTACCCGACTTCAACAACCGGTCAATTGCGAGTCGGAAATAAATTCCTCGTGTGACTTTGGTTTTAGAACATAATACACTATAATTTTCATACGGCGTTGCTTACTTTAAATCACATTCGCAACCACCTAACCTCCAAATGTGTGTACGTATATTAGAATATCGAAAGTTACAATAACGAACGGTCGGAAAATATCTACAATAATAATATTTTTTTGGGTCTGAAATGCCTACGATTAAAATGCGTTTAGCATATCGAAAGTTACAAAATCGAACAAAGCCGTTTTAGTGAAGTGAGCGAGCGCAGCGGAGAGTCTGAGACCGTCTATCTAATGCGGAACCGTCTGTTATGTTAGGTTAAGAAGGCTAAGTACCAATTTCACCAAACGATGTTAACAATTTAAAAGACGATTAGAGTGTTAACAGCTGACAAAATATATTAACAGTCGATTAACATTGATTAACATATAAAATCGTTTGGTGAAATTGGTACTGAAGCGTGATTTGATTTTGACACACTAGGCTTTGTTACATTATTTTTGCAAAATCATAATTTCTGAGTAGCAGAATTAAAATTTTGCCGATTTTATTATTTTTCACTCGCATTTTATTACTTAAAATTAGGCTGAAATAGGTAGGTACTAGGTAGTTTAAGGGCATGTTAGTTTTGCAGCAGGTTCGAAGGGTCAAACCACCCAGAAATACAGAAATGAACAAGCGACAGGAAAAAACGCGTCAGTGGAAAAACACGACTGTGAAAACTTAATTCGGGAAAAAATGCGAATGTAAATTCTGCTAATGAGAAATAAAGATTTTGGAAAAATAAACAAATACCTGCTAGGAACAATTGAGGTAAGACCAAAAGTAAAAAATCATAAAAGTCATAAAAGTTTTAGTTTTTTTTTAACAATGTGCTTCAAAGTGTTCTGAGCATATCCGCGAATACTTCGTTGGTAGCCAATTTATGCGTCCTGTAGCTTTAATCCACAGCTTCCTTCTTTCAGTATCAAATGGGTATCTGAAAAATTATAAAAAAATGTTCTAAAATTTTGCAAATGTAAAAAGGTAAATTTAACAGATTATAAGAATTAATTCGTAAAAAAAATACTATGTCAATTCAACAAAACTTTGATTTATTAGTATAACAAAATACCCAATAATATCATAATTATATATTACCCCGTTTGTTGGGTAAAATGAAATTTAAATGGATGACAACACGAAATTGGTTTTATACGACTAAATTTAAATGTCAACAATCACACGGATTACCATGTATTATCGTTATCAACACAAATCGGACGGTTAGCGGAAGAAAAATACGATATATTTGAACACAAAACCGATCCTTTTTTATGTTAAAATGTAACTAGGAGAAGTTATTTCAAATAATTAGTTGTTTACATTGCCAATCAGGATTTAAAAGACCATAATAATAGTATAATGTATCCACTTACGAATGAAAGGTTATGTGCTCATATTTCTGCTCACTGCGGCTTTTACAGCCTAAAATACTACAATTCACCATTACCAAATTGTTCTTTAGCACATTAAACGTAAACTTCACACTTGTTTTTTGCAAAAATTTCCGAAAACAGCTAAAAACGACTAAAAACTCATGCGACTCGCATCCGCTGTCAGGGTTTGTTTGCCACAATGATTGTGGCAAACAACTCGAAAACGTATACGCGCGAGAGGGACAGGTAACAGTAAGTGCATCTCTTTTATACATACGTAATCATGTATAAACGCATCTCAGACTTCCCACCTGGTACTAGTCCAATGCCCACTCTATTTATTCTCCCTCTACGGGGGGACTTGACAGAAGCGCGTGGAGCTAACCCCATGTGCTTCTGTTTAGTCCATTTGAGAAAATTCTCTTTTACCGTACAATTGTCTTCGCGTGTGATATCCATGGACTTATTGCTCTAATAAGTCCATGGGGGTGTCTATAAATAACTCGACATTGGCGAAATACACCTTAACAGGAGTGAAAGCCATTAATTAAGAATAAATTAAATAACAACTGTAAGAACATAAATTCGTCGACTTTGGGCAGATTGCGGCTATCCGCTTTTACAAATCCGTTAGTCACTTACATTTTAAATAGCGTAATATCAAAACAATAGTATTTCGAGAATCGAAAGCGTGTCGTTAGAATCAAGTAATCCGTCAGACAGATAAAAATTGACATGACAGTTGTATTTTTTTTTTCAATTGCTCTGGTAATAAACGGACTAAGGGCACTATAAGTGTATTCCTAACATTCACAATCCAACATTTTTTACTGTTTTTCCTAAATATAAAAAAAAACTACTGCATAAAAAAAAACAAAAATATTTTTACTGTAATCAGCAGTGTAAAATCCACAAACAGTATTTTAATTTACTATCTTAGCAAAATGAATTGTTGTCAATTAAAAGGCAAAAGATAAGCCTATTTTCAATAATAATTGTGATTGTTTACCAAGTAAACTGAGAAATTAACTTTTTTGTCGTGTAATAAAACTAAAGACAGTTTTTACAGTTTTTATTTAAAAATAAAACGTTTATCTTTAATAATGATGAATAAGCCTTGTAATTGTAAGACAGTAATTGGAAGACAGTTTGTGACCCTTTTTTGATGCCGGATTGCATTGCAACTTCTGAAACAACGACGAACCATTTCTGTCAGAGCATCTCCAACCATTCCTGTTTGAGCATCAAGGTTAATTTGTTTGGGTTGCGTATGAATGGATGTGATTACTGAATATATATATGTTTCTTATTAAAATCTGAGCGATACTGCAAATCTGAAACAATACAAATAATTAATATCACATAATTATAGTAGGCTCTTTTACCGATCGATACTTACGTACGTACAGTCAAGCAAATTGATTCCTTGACCATTTTGGACTATGTCAAAGTGACACTGTAAATAAAATCATAAGAAGTCTCTTACGTTTTGATTGATTATGTCACTACGACATAGTCCAAAATGGTCTAGGAATCAATTTTCTTTACTGTACGTAAAAAATACATATTAAATTAAAATACCGATGTTAAAATAACGAATGATCCAAATATCTACAATAAGTATTTTAATAAAATACTTATAAAATAATAATAATACTTATAAAATAATTTTATGCCTATGTCTATAAAAGGCACACGCTTGTGCCATTAAACGTTGTAAGTTTCGACATTTAAAACATCGGCCTTTTAACTGTTCGGCATCGCTATTTTAACCCAAAATGTATTCACTTTTTGATATTTAAACACATACTCATGGATATATTATTTACTCGTTTACTCTATGAAAATATCGAAAGTTTACTTATCGATATTAATTTTGGAAGCAGTATTGTTAACTTCCGAAAGAAAATCTAAAAATGAGTTAAAATTGCACATTTACTGCACATAGTGCCTTTGTATTAATTACAAGACGTAATACCATGATAATGTTTCTAGTTATACTTGCAAAACGGCCGGATTATGGCCGAAAATCAACAGTTTTATTGTAAAACGTTACTCACCTGTGAAAGCTTATATTTTGTGGATCATTTTCTTTATTTCCCATTCGGGATTTACACCCACGAAATACATATATACTCCTCGACAACACGGATATACAGCGAAGACTGAAAAGGACAAAGCCTTTCGAGTTAGTATAGTGTAGTGATAGTGTAATTAGTGCAGTGAGTACTACACACAAAGAACACATAACAAAGTGTCTTCCCCTTAACAGAGACAATAGGATAGGTGTTAATGGACACATTCTTAGCTTAGTCTGTATTAGAAGTTTAGGTCAGATTTAAAATACTTATTAGTCATAAGACTAGATTGTATTTCAATGGAATATTTGATAAGATATTTCACTTAAAAAAAAAAAAAAAAAAACGAAATACATATATCCTTACTCTTTGACACACGCCATTCCACTGAACCTATACTTAAATACTTCACTGATAACTTGTCGAAGAAATATATTTTAAAATTCCGACGGATGGGCGCACAGATCGCGAACAACAACAGTAATCCGACTAAATTAAGTGACACTTTTTCTTAGGTCTTTATCCGACTAGCCGCTTATTATATCCCATCCGTTTTAATTTAGTAGGGTTCACATGTCGGGTGTTGACCAATAAAAATTGGCTACAAAACTGTGTTGTACACAGAAGAAAAAGGTGATACGCTTGACAGTTGGCTACACGGGATCATAGAGGTAGTAAAACATAGAGAGAGTGTAAAAACGGCTAATAGAATAGTACTCTTCGCACCTGTTAGAAATGCCCTTCGTTAAAAAGAGTCGTCTATATATGACCGCTTTCGATTGGATTTCAAAAGCGTACTACTTTTTAGGTGTGTTCGTGTGTGTCACTCTGCATTAGTGTGCATAAGTTTTCAGTCAGTGATGTGGCGTTTATCGATATATTAGGTTTAACCAAAATTAAAAGGCAAAGGTTAAGCCTATTTTCAATAATAATTGTGATTGATTACCAATTGAAAAGTGGCCTTATTTCGAAAAAGTAAACTGAGAAACTAACTTTTTAGTCGTGTAATAAAACTAAAGACAGTTTTTTACAGTTTTTCTTTAAAAATAAAACGTTTATTTTTAATAATTATGAATACGCCTTGTAATTGTAAGACAGTAATTGGAAGACAGTTTGTGACCCTTTTTTGATGCCGGATTGCATTGCAACTTCTGAAAAAACGACGAACCATTTCTGTCAGAGCATTTCCAACCATTCCTGTTTGAGCATCAAGGTTAATTTATTTGGGTTGCGTATGAATGGATGTGATTACTGAATATATATATATGTTTCTTATTAAAATCTGAGCGATACTGCAAATCTGAAACAATACAATTAATTAATATCACTTAATTATAGTAGGCTCTTTTACCGATCGATAGATATGTACGTACAGTCAAGCAAATTGATTCCTTGACCATTTTGGACTATGCCAAAGTGACACTGTAAATAAAATCATAAGAAGTCTCTTACGTTTTGATTGATTATGTCACTACGACATAGTCCAAGATGGTCTAGGAATCAATTTCCTTTACTGTACGTAAAAAATACACATTAAATTAAAATACCGATGTCAAAATAACGAATGATCCAAATATCTAAAATAAGTATTTTATGCCTATGTCTATAAAAGGCACACGCCTGTGCCATTAAACGTTGTAAGTTTCGACATTTAAAACATCGGCCTTTTAACTGTTAGGCATCGCTATTTTAACCCAAAATGTATTCACTTTTTGATATTTAAACACATCATGGATATATTTACTCGTTTACTCTATGAAAATATCGAAAGTTTACTTATCGATATTAATTTTGCAAGCACTATTGTTTACTTCCGAAAGAAAATCTAAAAATGAGTTAAAATTGCACATTTACTGCACATAGTGCCTTTGTATTAATTACAAGACTTAATACCATGATAATGTTTCTAGTTATACTTGCAAAACGGCCGGATTATGGCCGAAAATCAACAGTTTTATTGTAAAACGTTACTCACCTGTGAAAGCTTATATTTTGTGGATCATTTTCTTTATTTCCCTTTCGGGGTTTACACCCACGAAATACACACGCCATTCCACTGAACCTATACTTAAATACTTCACTGATAACTTGTCGAATAAATATATTTTAGGAGAATTATTTTAAAATTCCGACGGATGGGCGCACAGATCGCGAACAACAACAGTAATCCGACTAAATTAAGTGACACTTTTTCTTAGGTCTTTATCCGACTAGCCGCTTATTCTATCCCATTCGTCTTAATTTAGTAGGGTTCACATGTCGGGTATTGACCAATAAAAATTGGCTACAAAACTGTGTTGTACACAGAAGAAAAAGGTGGTACGCTTGACAGTTGGCTACACGGGATCTAGTGTTTTCCTTCATCTTTGCACGGGATCTAGTGTTTTCCTTCATCTTTGGCGTAAATAGAGTATAGCCCGCCCGTTATACCTTTGAGATGGAGATAGTATAGTATCTATAGATATAAGTGTGGTATATATGCAATCAATTCTGAGTTGTCAACAATTTGCTAAATTTCCCCAATAGCTACTTATTACCTGACTTTAACAACCGGTCAATTGAGAGTCGGAAATATAATCCTCGTGCTTGTGACATTGGTTCTAGAACATAATACATGATAATTTCCATACGGCATTGCTTACTGATTTAAATCACATTCGCAACCACCTAACCTCCAAATGTATGTACGTATTTGAATATCGAAAGTTACAATATCGAACGGTCAAAACATCTACAGTAATTATAGAATTCTATATATGTTTTTAGGTCTGAAATGCCTACGATTAAAATGCCACTTGCATGTTTGTGCAAATGTTTATTTATATACCTAAATATTTATTACAGAAGGAACAGTCATATATTATATTAACAATGTGCTTCGAAGTGTTCTGAGCAAATAAGAGAAAACTTTGTTGGTTGCCAATTTAAGCTAAATGTAGCTATAATCCAAAGCTTCCTTGCTTCAGTATCAGATGGGTATCTGAAAAATATTAAAAAATATTCTAAAATTTTGTGAACGTAAAAAGGTAAATATCAGGGATTATAAGAGTTAATTCGAAAAAAAAATACGATGTCAAATCAACAAAACTTGTTTTATTAGTATAACAAAATACCCAATAATATCATAATTATATTATTACCCCGCTTGTTGGGTAAAATGCATTTTAGATGGATGACAACCCGAAATTAGTTTTTTACGACTAAATTTAAATGTCAGCAATCACACGGATGTATTATGGTTATCAACATAAATCGGACGGTTAGCGGAAGAAAAATACTATATATTTGAACACAAAACCGATCCTTTTTATGTTAAAATGTAACTAGGAGACGTTATTTCAAATAATTAGTTGTTTACATTGTCAATCAGGATTTATAAGACCACAATAATAGTATAATGTATCCACTTACGTATGAAAGGTTATGTGCTCATATTTCCGCTCACTCCAGCTTTTACAGCCTAAAATACTGCAATTCACCATCACGAAATTGTTCTTTAGCCGTTACACGTAAACTTCACCCTTGTATTTTGCAAAAAACCTCCGAAAACAGCTAAAAACAACTAAAAACTCATACGACTAGCATCCGCTGGCAGGGTTTGTTTGCCACAATTTTTTGTGGCCAACACGTCGAAAACGTATACGCGCGAGAGGGACAGGTAAAAGTAAGTGAATCTCGTTTATACATACGTAATTATGTATAAACGCATCTCAGACTTCCCACCTGGTACTAGTCCAATGCCCACTCTATTCTATTCTCCCTCTACGGAAGATAGCCTGTTTAGCCGCGGTTTGAATATAGGGTTCAATACTAATATTAAAAACACTAGACTATCTATCTAAATCAAAGATTGTGTTTGATTTACATCTTCCTCACAGTTTTTACAGTACATATGATCAACGATATTTTTCGCTTAAGACCAAGGGGTTTATGAACATTTTCCTGAAGATTAACGCTATATTCCTACGCTATACTGTTATCATATAAGACAAATGGTGGTATCTCAGACAAAACTTCTGTAGCAAGTGCAAGCATATTACTAACGGGTGAGGATTGAATCTACGTCATTTATTGAACTTGAGATACTGCTAATTGGCGTTGAGAGGTAGTATATAAATGTACGACTAATTTTCGTAACACAGCGGAAAAGCAAACGTTTCTTAATTTTAGTCCTTAACTAGGTACAAACTTTTTAAAAAATGTCCAAAAACAACAAACAATAACAAACTCTGACAAGCGGTGAAATTTGAATTGACAGGCGTATGAAAATCGATTTCTGTTTACTTTTAAAGGACAATGCCGTCTCCATAGAAGCTTTGGAGTAAGAAAAAATTGTGACGGATAATTATAAAATTGGGTTTATTTGATTTCGAAAAATATTTAAAACAATGCTGTGGTGTGGTGTTAGTTCTTTTAAGAACTTGTCTTATTTTACTTTACATTACATTCATTACTCGCAAGTTGTCTTATTTATAAATTATCTTAATAGATGGCTCTATTTTTCGTATAAGTTCCCTAAAGGCTCGGTCAGACAGCACCTTCGCGGGATATTTCCATACAAACCGCTAGCGTGGTCAAACAGGCCGCGCCCCGCTTCTGTCGCGACCCGCCACCGCAGCCCGCCGCGCGCAGGCCGCGCGACCGGGACGGGCGCGCGGCGCGAGTGGCGCGACAAGTCAGTGAGACGTCAGACAGCGCAGCGCAAAACGAATGACCAAACCACAGAGAGCGAGCGGGAGAGCGCGATGCTGGTGGGAACCGTGCGCGATGCGCGCGGGACGTGCGCGCGATGCTGGCGGGTTGATGGCGCGAGGCCAGCGCGATGTGCGCTTGCTCTGTGTGACCGGGCGTCCCGCCCGCATCACTCACTCATCACGGCCCGCTATCGTCCCGCTGGCAGTCTGTTCGAGCCTTAAATGTGTAAGTAATAAAAAACTGAATTTAAATCTCATACAAAACAGCCCTACTATGAAAATCGAAATTAGAAGTTACGTTAGCTCCATTCTTGTCACTCGTCATTCGACACTAAATCGAGAGAAAGGGTTGGAGCTAGCGTAACTTCGAACTTCGATTTTCAAAGTACGGCCTCAGTTCATATTAACATCCTTCGTACCCGTGAGCTTTTTTGACGTGTTATCACGTCAAAAAAGCTCTTATAAGTCTTATAAATTAACGGACGCCGGCTGCACGCACAAAAAGTGTCACGTTCCGCCCGAGTGTTCAGCTCAAAGATGAAGTAAAACATGGATCCCGTGTAGCCAACTGTCAAGTGTACCACCTTTTTCTTCTGTGTACGACACAGTTTTGTAGCCAATTTTTATTGGTCAATACCTGACATGTGAACCCTACTAAATTAAGACGATAGAATAAGCGGCTAGTCGGATAAAGAATTAAGAAAAAGTGTCACTTGATTTAGTCGGATTACTGTTGTTGTTCGCTGCTGTTCGCCCATCGGTCAGAATTTCAAAATAAATGTATAAAATATATGAACGGCCTGTGTGTTTCGTGGATGCAAATCCCGAATGGGAAACAAAGAAAATTATGCTCAAAATATAAGCTTTCACAGGTGAATGATGTTTTACAATAAATCTGTTGATTTTTGGCCATAATGCACCCGCTTTGCAAGTATAACTAGAAACATTATTATGGTATTACATCTTATGATGAATACAAAGGCACTATGTGCAGCAAACGTGCATTTTTTACGCATTTTTTGAAGTAAACAATAGTGCTTCCAAAATTAATATCGATAAGTAAACTTTCGCCCACACTTCGTTCACTCATTAATTTGCCCCCATATTACAATCTGTGGTGTCTCGACGTGATTTTCCAAGTTTTTATCCGTCGTATTGGAATCTGATTGATTGAAGTTTGTTTAGTGGGTTACTAATTAATATTAATAAGAAAATGGAGTGAATGAACGAAAAAGTAATACGATTTATAGAATTATATCAGATCTCCATCGCTACCACAGATAAGGGTAGGTATCGCTGCGCGAACAACACACATATTTGGCATGTTCACCATACCGTCACGAAGTGTGGGGAGCATGTTTGTTGTTCGCGCATATAACAAATATTTTTACAAATACGGCGCAGCCACATAGCGAATAGCGAATAGCGAAGTGTGGTGCCGGCATTAGACATAAGCATGGCATAATTATTGTAGATATTTGGATTGTTCGTTATTCATGTTCAATATTTTAACATCGCTGTTTTAATTTAATATGTATTTTATCCGTACTTACATATCTATCGATCGGTAAAAGAGCATACTATGTGTGATATTGATTAATTGTATTGTTTCAGATTTTCAAAAGCCTCGCCAGTCAGAGAGGAATGGCTGAAATTTGTTTGGAGCGGTCTGCGTGATTGGTATGGGACACCCCGAAAAAGTCACTGATTATGTTCGAAACATTTTTCAGCAGACTCATTTATTATGAAGGCCGATAAAAGACTTTAAACAGAAATGGTTCGTCGTGGTTTCAGAAGTTGCAATGCAATCCGGCATCAAAAAAGGGTTACAAACTGTCTTCCAATTACTTTTTGTAAGGCTCATCATTATTAAAGATATACGTTTTATTTTCAATTATAAAACTGTAAACACTGTCTTTATTTTTATTATATACAAAAAAGTTAATTTCTTAGTTTACTTTCCGAAATAAGGTCAATAATCAATTGGAAATCAATCATAATTATTATTGAAAATACTGTATGTCTTTTAATAGGTTAACCTAATTTATCGACAAACCGCACATCACTGACTGCAAACTTATGCACACTAATGCAGAGTGACACACAACGAACACACCTAAAAAGTGGTACACTTTTGAAGTTCAATCGAAAGCGTTCATATATAGACGACTCTTTTTAACGAAGGCATTTGTAACAGGTGCGAAGAGCGAGAGAGGCTGATGAATAAGCCTTGTAATTGTAAGACAGTAATTGGAAGACAGTTTGTGACCCTTTTTTGATGCCGGATTGCATTGCAACTTCTGAAACAACGACGAACCATTTCTGTCAGAGCATCTCCAACCATTCCTGTTTGAGCAACAAGGTTAATTTGTTTGGGTTGCGTATGAATGGATGTGATTACTGAATATATATATATATATATGTATATGTTTCTTATTAAAATCTGAGCGATACTGCAAATCTGAAACAATACAATTAATTAATATCACATAATTATATTAGGCTCTTTTACCGATCGATAGATATGTACGTACAGTCAAGCAAATTGATTACTTGACCATTTTGGACGATGTCCTGTACACTGTAAATAAAATCATAAGTCTCTTACGTTTTGATTGATTATGTCACTACGACATAGTCCAAAATGGTCTAGGAATCAATTTCCTTTACTGTACGTAAAAAATACATATTAAATTAAAATACCGATGTTAAAATAACGAATGATCCAAATATCTACAATAAGTATTTTATGCCTATGTCTATAAAAGGCACACGCCTGTGCCATTAAACGTTGTAAGTTTCGACATTTAAAACATCGGCCTTTTTCTGTTAGGCATCGCTATTTTAACCCAAAATGTATCCACTTTTTGATATTTAAACACATCATGGATATATTTACTCGTTTACTCTATGAAAATTTCGAAAGTTTACTTATCGATATTAATTTTGGAAGCACTATTGTTTACTTCCGAAAGAAAATCTAAAAATGAGTTAAAATTGCACATTTACTGCACATAGTGCCTTCGTATTAATTACAAGACGTAATACCATGATAATGTTTCTAGTTATTCTTGCAAAACGACCGGATTATGGCCGAAAATCAACAGTTTTATTGTAAAACGTCACTCACCTGTGAAAGCTTATATTTTGTGGATAATTTTCTTTATTTCCCATTCGGGATTTACACCCACGAAATACACACGCCATTCCACTGAACCTATACTTAAATACTTCACTGATAACTTGTCGAAGAAATATATTTTAGGAGAATTATTTTAAAATTCCGATTGATGGGCGCACAGATCGCGAACAACAACAGTTATCCGACTAAATTAAGTGACACTTTTTCTTAGGTCTTTATCCGACTAGCCGCTTATTCTATCCCATTCGTCTTAATTTAGTAGGGTTCACATGTCGGGTATTGACCAATAAAAATTGGCTACAAAACTGTGTTGTACACAGAAGAAAATATGGTACGCTTGACAGTTGGCTACACGGGATCTAGTGTTTTCCTTCATCTTTGTTTTAACCCCTCGTATGTAGGATGTGAAAATTATAGTCTATCTATAAATATCAGAGACAAAAAAACAATACGATATCCAATTTTGAGCACAGAGGCCCTACTTTGAAAATCGAATTTCGTAACGTTAGCTCCATCCCCGTCACTCGTCATTCGAGACTAAAACGAGGGAAAAGGATAGAGCTAACGTGACTTCGAACTTCGATTTTCAGGTCTGTGACAAGACATAGGAGGAGTTAAGTGAAGCGACAATAGACTTTATTTTAATGGGTTACCGTCCCTATTCACACTTGTTTATAGACGTTTTATAGAGTTTTCATTGGTTTTCATTTATTTACATCCAACTAAGTACAGAATTCAACATTAATACAATTAAAAATTAAAACTAGATAAACGTATTTAAATTAAAATTAAACGGCAAGGTTTTATATTCTTATTCTCTAAGTATTCAGTTTGATTGATTGGTTTGGTTTAATTTGATGTGATTTGATTGGTTGGCTGTTGGTTGGGTTTGTGACGTTTCTGTGTGGTAGGGAGGATGAGGTTACGAGGGGAAACAAACAGGGGAAAGTGAATAATTTACGTTGCTCAATTATATCGCTAATAAAGTTTTAGTTTATTAAATGTCGTGTTGTGACTGATGCTGGTGATACTTGGACCTAGTGACATGATCTTGGAGCCGAAGCCGTAGCTGAAATATCACTGCTTTTAGTTTAATTAAGGTATGTTTACAACCACTGCGCTACGTGTAAAATAATATTATTTACTTTATGATTAGTTACCGTCGAAACAATATGCTAACGACAAACATATCATATGGAGAAACAGGCTTTCGTTGTGTTTATATTACGTATGTCGTAACCTAACTAATACTGCTGGGTTAGGTTTATCAATATAATAAAACTACTTAACTTTTATTTCAAGTCTTAAATAAAATGAGTTAATGTCATATTATAAAAGTGTATGTGGGTAATAACTCGAATAATAAAGTCAGTCTATCTCTAGCTTACATGCTTGACATTAGAATCAATCCTCCATAAGTAATATAATTATTTTACAAATAATTAATGTAAGTATTTATTATTTTAAGAAAAAACATTAAGATATACAAATCAAATCAAATCAAATGCATTTATTTAATTATATTTAGACATTTAACATAGATACACAACAAAGTTGTGGTAATGTAAAAGGCGTGAGCACAGCTAGGCTGAATTGAGCTCACCCGCCGTCAGCCATGGAGAGAATATCATGTAGGTACATA
Organism: Acleris literana; assembly: GCA_946894065.1. Classification (NCBI taxonomy): domain Eukaryota; kingdom Metazoa; phylum Arthropoda; class Insecta; order Lepidoptera; family Tortricidae; genus Acleris; species Acleris literana. The sequence goes on from OX335669.1 coordinate 20,103,935, forward strand.
ATTAATTTTAACCAGTTACATAAAAACTAAGCTTATTTAGCAATACAAAATATTGATATACACTTGCTTTAGGGTGATTCTTTTGAAGACAATGTTCAACATAAATTTTTGCGTCATAGTATTTGTTACATGTGCCTCGTGTGGTTGCGGAGTTAGAATAGTGCCACTCCATGTCTTCCCGTGGATGTCGTAAGAGACGACTAAGGGAATAAAGGCTTGTAGTACTGTTAGGCGATGGGCTTGCAACCTGTCACTAATACGCTGGTAAACATCTTAGCCTAATTGTGCAAATTGTGGTTATAGAATTATCAACAAGTTTTTAGAGATGTTTGTAATTCTGTAGCTCTGCCTACCCCACTCTGGGAACGAAGGCGTGTGATTATGTATGTATGTATGTATGTAAGTTCATAGGGGTGATTCCACGGGTGTTTCAACCACCGTCAGTCGCTGTCATAAATATTGAAGGAATGAGCTACACCAAGCAGCTAACATTCACACAGAGCTATACTGTTATTGTTAACAGAAACAGCCCTTCACAACCTGACCACAAGAATAGAAAGAGCAATAGAAGATAAAGAGCTGGCATTAGGCTGCTTCTTCGATGTGGAGGGCGCATTCGATAGAGCTACCTTTGCTGCAATAGAGAAATGCTTAGGGAGAGACGACATAGACCCAGCAGTTAGAAAGTGGATAATGGCCATGTTAACAGGAAGAGCGATCACGGCACAACTAGGAGACTCGATAAGGATAAAGACGAGCAGGAGCTTCCCGCAAGGGGGCTGTCTCTCACCACTCCTGTGGTGTCTCCTACTAGACTCGCTCATTAGAGAAACAAACTGAGGGGGTATACATATGCAAGCGTACTCGGATGATGGGGTACTCCTAGTAAGGAGTAAAACCCTCAGCGTAATGAGAGAAGTCATGATTAGAGGGATAAAGCAGGTACTAAACTGGTGTCAAAGCAGAGGGCTAGACCTGAACCCGACCAAGACGAAAATAGTACTCTTCACCAATAAAAGGAAGCTGCCGACTCTGACACCCATCAAAATCAAAGGTGAAGAGATAGAAACACTCAAGGAAATAAAATACCTGGGTGTAGTACTAGACAGCAAACTGCTATACAAGACACATGTAAAGGAGCAATGCAGAAAAGCCATAATAGCCCTATGGCAATGCAGGAAAGCCATAGGAAGAAGATGGGGTCTAAAACCACTGATAACACAATGGATCTACGAAGCAGTGGTCTTACCCAGACTGCTGTATGGAGCCATAGTGTGGTGGCATAGAGCGAAAATAAAAGATATAGACAAGGAGCTGACGAAGGTCCAGAGACTAGCATGCCTAATGACAACCGGGGCAATGAGGACAGCTCCCACACAAGCCCTGGAGATAATGCTAGGACTGAACCCTGTACACCTCGAAGTGGAGAAGAGAGCCACAGAACAGTGGTATAGAATAAAAATGAGCAGAGAGTGGATCGGATCCGAGATGGACAAGAGACACGCAAGCATACAAAGGGAGTCAATGGTGGGCATGAATATGCTCATGATTAACAACGACCTACTAAAGAAAAGGAAGATTTTCGACAAGAAATATAGAATCCATATAGCAGAGAGAGATAGTTGGGAGACAGAGATACCGGAACCCAGAGTGACATGCTTCACGGACGGTTCATGGAAGTCCTCAACAAAAAGAGCGGGGGCAGGCATCTATTACCAAGAAGCGAATGAGCACACAACGATACCACTAGGAGGCTTCACCAGTGTATTCCAGGCAGAAGTGTATGCCATCATGAAGTGTGCACAGAGACTCAAGGAAAGAAGTAATATAACGGGGAGCCACGTTATAATCTACTCAGACAGCCAAGCAGCACTAAAAGCGTTAGATAATCCAGTAATCAAATCCTCCCTGGTGCAGGAATGCAGAGAAGAACTGAATAATCTAGGCATAGCATCCAAAGTAACACTGGCTTGGGTACCAGGACACAGTGGAGCAATAGGAAACGAGAAGGCTGATGAGCTGGCCAGAGCAGGGGCGGACCGACAATATCTGGGCCCGGAACCAGCACTTCCGATATCTGCAACGGTAACGAAAGGAGTCATCGCCAGAAGAATAGAGACAAAGACAAATGAGGCGTGGATAACAACACAAGGGTGCAGACAATCCAAACTCATGATAGGAAGGGTAAATAGGAACAGAACAAGGTATCTACTAAACCTTGGTAAGTACAATCTAAGTATACTGACAGGGATCTTGACTGGACACTGTCCACTCAACAGACATTTGACGGTAATAGGAGCCAAACAGGATCCTCGATGCCCACATTGTGGCAAAGAGGAAACTAGTCAACACGTTCTGGCCGAGTGTGTGATGTACTCGTCACTGAGATATCGCACATTCGGGGAGGACGCACTGACAGCAGAGACACTTAAAAGCATTAACCTTCAGGACGCACTATTGTTCTGTAGGAAAACAAGAAGATGGGATCAGTGCTGGATGGGAGCGCCGCAGAGCCAGTAACCTGAGACTGGATCAAGGGGAACAGGGCGGAATGAATGGAGAGCCACTCGACCGCCCGCCTGCCTCGGCGGCGTCCCCACTCATCATCATCATCATCATCATCATCATCATCATACTGTTATTGTACTTCTTGCCACAATTGTTTGAATTTTAAGTATATTATCGCTTAGTTCTTAAATACTTATGACAGCGGACTGGCGGTGGTTGAAACGCCTGTGGAATCCCCCATATATGAATGTTTGCTCTATTAGATTTACCCTATTTCCATTTTATTTACCTTTAACGGGTCCTGGGTTGGATTTCCAGTATGGGTAAATATTTGTGTGGTGAGCGCAAGTATTTGTATCTGTGTGTTAAATGATTTCTATGTATTTAAGGATTTACTGCTCTATACAAGTATTTATTTCAGCGTATTTCCAACCATTTATGACATGGGTGCCTTTAAGAAAAGAGCTTACATTTCCCTAATTGGCCAGCACCACAACGACAACTCTTCTTGAGTTGCTGGTGTTTATTGGCAGTGGTTATTGCGTCCCATCAAGTAACCTGTGCATGCTCGTTTGCCTTCCTCTCCTATAAAAAAAAACGTGGTCTCTAACCTGTACAAGCCTAGGCTTAGTTCTAGACTAGAACCTAAAGTTTAGTGCTGACTTGGACAATTTGTGTGAGTTCATCCCCTGTTTTTTGCATAACCGCGGTAATAATTATAATTATATGTACTCAAAGTAACAAAAAATTTCTTTGCATTATCAGCTGACCGACCTGGTCCCGACCTTTATCTACCTTCACTTTCACTTCACTCACCTTGAAACGAAAGGTCCCCCGACTGCAATCGAAATAAATATATATATATATATCAAAATACGAGAGTGTGTAGATACATTCACGGTCATAAACCTCTATAAACTTTTTCGCCTTATGTCATTGAAATATACAGAAAATGTGTAAACATGTTTATGACTGTGACTGTACACTTATATTCTAGTTTACATTTATTAAAGTAACTACCATATCTAAAATTTATTTCTATCTTTTTTCAGTTTGTTTTTAAACAGCAGTTGTGTTTTTTATTTCATAATTATTATTAACTTTATTATCTGGTTTGGTTTAGTTACTTACATATATTAAAATTAAATTTTAAAGATCAGTGTACTTGTAATTTTTGACTACTTTATCTAAACAGTTAGTTCAATTGGTTTTATAAATAACAGTACTTTGTCCACTAATTTCTAAATGATATATTAGGTACTTAACTTAATAAAATGAGTTTGTTTATTTGTTCCTTAGTATCATGATATGAGATACCGCAATAGTTTAAAAGAGAGGTGTAAACATAATTATGATTGTGTATGCTCCCTCAAGGTTGAAATAACCAGTTTCTCGATAATCACCTTGATCACAATAGCATGCAGAGCAAATCTGCTGCCGTTGGACAAAAACAACAATGTTTATCATTAGCATTTACTGCGAGATTTAAATAATTGTCCATTGCATTTGATAGCAGTTGTTGACAATTTTATTAATGTTTTTTGTAACAAGAGTACAAGACTATTAGTATTATTAATACCCCCAGTATTAAGATTCTAATTAACCCAACTTTGTTATTGTAATATAAATAATATTATTGTTGTAGTTTACTATTTATGGGAAGTTTAATAATTACTTGGCATTGCTGCAAAATTAAAAACTCTTATTTATATTATGCTCATGGTAAATAAGTACCTGAAAACCTATATGAGAATGTACAGTCGAAGTGAAAGATATGTTTACACTTTAGTACCTTGCCACTTTATCCGCTATGACAATTACATATGGCAGTTAAAACATTACGTTAAATAGACAAGGTACTAAAGTGTAAACATATTTATGACGTCGACTGTACCTATTTAAGTGCAATAAAAATTACATTCTGCTAAAAGTGTTTGAAAGGTATGATGATGATGATATTACTTATACCTAAATTGAGTTCCTTCGCAATTTTCTTTGCGATATAGTTTAAGTTATTTTTTATTTTTTAGACAGCCATTTTTCATATTGAATTTGAATAAATAAATTTAAAAATCATATGTGATATGACGGTAAAGTTTATAACAAAGGATTTTTCAAAAATAAACCCGAAACTACTTAGGTAGGTAGGCAGGCACCCATCGCGTCAAATTGGCACGAATGTCGAGGCTGTGGCCGCGGCGAATGGCCCGGCGAGGTATGAGCAATTCAGCACGCAAATGTAAATAGTGCGCTAGGGTGGAGTGAGTAGTGGAGTCACATCTATCAGTATGAAGAGGCGTCCGCATCAACTCACCTTTCCGCATCTATTCAGCTTCAGCATTAAATGCGTATAAGTGTAGCAAATGTAGCAACCCATTCACGTGCTGAAGGATTCTTATTCAAGTTAACGCACGAGAACGGTTGCTTAAGCATACGACGGCATGCTTGCGAATGAGAATCCTTTAGCAGCTGAAATCATGCGATGACATCCTTTAGCAGCTGAAAGCATGCGATGACATCCTTTAGCAACTATGAAAGTATGCGATGACGATGACGTCCTTTAGCAGCTGAAAGCATGCGATGACATCTTTTAGCAGCTCTGAAAGTATGCGATGACGATGACGTCCTTTAGCAGCTGAAAGCATGCGATGACATCCTTTAGCAGCTCTGAAAGTATGCGATGACGATGACGTCCTTTAGTAGCTGAAAGCATGCGACGACGACGACGTCCTTTAGCAGCGGAATGCATGAGATGACATCCTTTAGCAGCTCTGAAAGTATGCGATGACGATGAAGTCCTTTAGCAGCTGAAAGCATGCGATGACATCATTTAGAAGCTCTGAAAGTATGCGATGACGATGACGTCCTTTAGCAGCTGAAAGCATGCGATGGCATCCTTTAGCACGTGAAAGCATGTGATAGCATACTCTGACCAGAATTGCGTATAGTGTGTCTGAAATCGTCCAGGTAAATGGAATTCGATGCTGTTAAATTAAACTCCCAATACCAATTTTTAATAACTACGGTTTTACTCTTCAGGTTGCTTGGTAACATATATACTTGATGTTTACAATTTGTTCACCATTCGCTTATATCCTCTCTTTACTTGACAGCCTCTTCGAATGGCCGCCTTTTTCCTCCTGTCACTTTTTATTTTTTTTAAATCTATGGCTACACTGCCAAACTGCCAGTGGCGAAGGAGGTTCATTGTTTTTTGCTAACAGACGGCCGTCCTGTAGACGGATTGTCCCAACTCCGTTCCGGCCATTCGAACAAATTGTAAGTCTCTTTACAAATAATTATACAGGATACAATGAGGATATACAGGGCGTCCCACGGCTATGCCACATGGAAAGAAAGTACCTTAAATATTGTAGATGGAACATTTTACTGAAAGAAGACATTATTTGAATTTAAAAAACAATTTAAACTGCATTCCTAGATATTTAATTAATTACATGGTTGAACTGGGAATCGAACCCGTTACACGATAAAAATAATAACCCTGTAGCTTTATCATACCGATCGAAACGCTTCATCATAAGGATTACTTTTTGCTAACTAACATAGTGTCAAAAATAAAAGGAAGACCATGAATTCCTTTGATGTGAATTTTTTAACAGAAAAATGAAAAGGCTGACATTGCCGTAAGGACATACAACTGACATTACCATAAGTACCTACCTATTACTAATTACCAGTATGAAAGTGTCCACGAGCTACAAACAGAACTTAGACGTATTATTCTAAATATCCACCACAACAAGATCAAAAAATCGACAGGGAGCGAAATAATCAAAAGAGTGCGACTTTGTATTCAACAGGAAGGGACTCATTTTGAACATTTGATAAATTGATTAATTTTGTATTAAAAATGTTAAAATTCATGGTCTTCCTTTTATTTCTGACACTATGTTATTTAGCAAAAAATAATCCTTATGAAGAAGCCTTTCGATCGGTATGATAAAGCTACAGGGTAACTATTTTTATCGTGTAACGGGTTCGATTCCCGGTTCAACCATGTAATTATTTAAATATCTATGAATTCAGTTTAAATTGTTTTTTAAATTCAAATAATGTCTTCTTTCAGTAAAATGTTCCAACTACAATATTTAAGGTACTTTCCTTCCATGTGGCATAGCCGTGGGACGCCCTGTATATGTAAGTAATCAAAAGAAGCTAAATTTATAATCTATAAAAATAACACAAGAAAACGAAATAATTATAAACAATTAAAGGTTTTGTACTTAGGTTTAGTAAATATTTAAATGATTATTTAACCAGGAGAGTTTCATCCTCGAGCTGTTCCTTTCTTCGTGGTAGCAGGTAGCAGTTTGTAATTTCAAATCTGTTTAAAAACAATATATATATTAGTATAACACATAATTATTTTTAGGGTAACAGCACCAATGTTGGATACTAGCTGAAGGCTCCAAAAATGGACACTTAAATTTTAATTCAAAGATCATAAGGTACAAATTGATTATCTCAAAATAAATGAATAACCCTTGTCTTCTGTAACATAGGAACCCATTGTCCATCATTAGTCCTTGTTCATAACTGCTTCTATCACCCTATCGTTAGACAATGTTAACCATAAATATAGCAAACGTCCGATTACTGAATTTAATATAATTGGTGACCTGCTAAGGCAGTGAAATCTAGTTAGTAATAAAATATTAACATATATATAATATGAATTTATGCATTAAGTACAAAATGCAAGTGATGTCACATAATAAGTTCAATGACATTTATATAGCAATTGATTTGATACCGCCATTGTCAACAAGTACTGCTTAACACCAGCATCCTTCACTGTCAAAAATTAATAATAATTAAATTAAATTGGTAAAGATGTACAAATAATAATAATTAAATTGATGAGCACCACTTGCGCTTCGGCATCCTTCACTGACAAAGAGCGAGTACCGCTTGCGCTTCGGCATCTTTCATCTATATACATACATACACATTACTGATGAGTACCGTTTGCACTTCGGCATCCTTCACTGACAAAGAGTGAGTACCGCTTGCGCTTCGGCATCCTTCATCGTTATATATATATATCATTCAAATCAAATCAAATCAAAATCTTTATTTTACATACCATCCATCCCTAATAACAATGAGTACCGCTTGCACTTCGGCATCTTTCATCTATATACATACACATTACTGATGAGTACCGTTTGCACTTCGGCATCCTTCACTAATAACAATGAGTACCGCTTGCGCTTCGGCATCTTTCATCTATATACATACACATTACTGATGAGTACCGTTTGCACTTCGGCATCCTTCACTGACAAAGAGTGAGTACCGCTTGCGCTTCGGCATCCTTCATCGTTATATATATACATCACTGATGAGTACCGCTTGCACTTCGGCATCCTTCACTAATAACAATGAGTACCGCTTGCACTTCGGCATCCTTCACTATCAAGAGTGAGTACCGCTTGAGCTTCGGCATCCTTCACGATATATAGTTAGGGTACGTACTTCTTTTTCTTTGGTGTGCGTCTGCTCGGAAGTAACCATCCATCTTTAAGTTAATCAGATAATCGCCTGAAACATTTCGTAGAAGAATGTGGGGAAGGAATATAAAAGATATATACTATTTACATATGTAAGTATTTATAGTTCTTACTAAAGATAAAACACATATATTTATAAAATCAGTCGACAATTAAATAATCATTGTGTAGTTAGGTTCTAGTCATTGTGAGAACTATCACTTTCTGTAAGGTCATTGTCTGTGTCGGGTGTTGGATTAAAAGTAATCCATCGTTTTAACTGATCTGAGGGATAAACTCCTTTGTACTTCCGTTTGGAATGGCCCTGTACACTAGAAACTTCATAACGATCATTCTTAAGCACTGCGGTTATTTTAAAAGGGCCTCTGAACTTGGGGTATAACTTTTTACTTTTCCCGTCGGCTGGGTATGAACCATATGGAATCATAACAAGGTCTCCTTCGTTGAAAAAGTTAGTTGGAGCTCTGAGATTATCGTAACGTGCTTTCATTAGTTTTTTTTTTTGATGTTCTTTTGAACACTTACGGATGTTGTTTCGTACTTCTTCCAAATCGTTATTTTTGCCATTGGCAAAGTGGATCGTTTTTGCCGTCGTATTATCGCTGTGGTTATCACTTTCTTGAATTGCGTTAAGAACAATTCCTTCGTTGACACCAACCGTTCTACGCCCGAACAAAATTTCTGAAGGAGTCGTACCTGTGCCCTTGTTGCAAGTGTTGTTGAGACTCCATTGCACATTACCAACTTTAGTGTCCCATTCCCTTTCATCTTGGCCAAAGTTTGAAGCTGACAGTGATTCCAAAATAGTGCGATTGTATCTTTCTCTTTGTCCGTTGGCGTGGGCTGTAGCTACCGCATTTAAAACATGTTTGACCCCTATATCATGTGTGAAATTCTTAAATAATGTCGACGTAAAACTGGTTCCGCGATCAGATATTATTACTTTAGGTACTCCACTTTAATAGTAATTTTGCTTTTTACATTTTTAACTGGTCTAATGAAAATAAACTTACTAAATCCATCAATTACACCTAGTATGTACGAATTTCCGCATTTGCTCCTAACAAATGGACCCAAATGATTTATGTGAATAGTGTGAAAAGGGATATTACCTTTAGGAATAGGATGTAAGTAACCGCTAGTTTTTTTTGTTGTAGTTTTATTATAGGCACAATTGAGGCACGCTGAAACATACTTTCGAACAAATCTACTCATCTTTGGAAACCAGTAATCTTGATTCATTTTGTCTAGTGTCTTCTCTGTAGCGAAGTGTCCTGCTTCATCGTGACTCAATTGGCAAACACGCCATCTCGCGCCATGAGGTACCACCCATTTTAAGCTACCATTCACTTTCTTATACATTTTGTTATCTTTTAAAACATAATTATTCGTAATATCTTTTATATCTTTTTGGTCACTTCCTAATATTTCTCTTATCAGTTTAAGTTTAGGATCCGTTATTTGTACTGTTTGTAGCCACTCAGTAGTCGTGATATTCATAATCTCGAATTCCCTCATATCAGTTAAGTCGTCATCACCAGGTAAAGTAGTAGGATTCCTACTTAAAGCATCCACGTGTTTCATGTTGTCTCCCGGTCTGTATTGTATAGTGAAATCATACTCTTGCACCATGAGCCACCATCTTGCTATTCTCGGGATTAAATCTCTTTTTGTTAAAGTTGTTCTTAGAGCATTACAATCTGTAAGTACTTTAAATGGGATACCGATTAAGTAGGTCCGAAACTTTCTAAGTGACAACACTACTGCGAGAGTTTCCAACTCATAGGAATGTAAAAATTCTTCTTCCTTTGTAGTTTGTTTACTGAAGTAAGCTACAGGTTTTAACGGTGACTTTTCGTCAGCTTTTTGAAAGAGTATACCTCCGACACCAAGCTTACTGGCATCGCAGTGAACTTCGGTGCTGTATGATAGGTCATAAAGAGCAATAATAGGTCTTTCAATCAGCTTAGTTTTTATACTTTTGAATGCATCTTCTTGCTCCTGTGACCACCGCCAAGGAACGTTGGCTTTTGTTAAAACTGCAAGAGGTTTAGCTATTGTTGCGAAGTTATAAATAAATCGACGGAAAAAACTGGCCAGTCCTACAAATTGTCTACAACTTGATGAACATTGCTAGGCGTTGGAAAAGCAGCTACAGATTCTATTTTCTTACGTCCTGCTCTTAAACCTCCTTCAGAAACCTTAAACCCCAAGTAATCAAGCGTCTTTTTAAAAAAGAAACATTTCTTAATATTGAGAGTTAAACTACCCGTTCGCAGAGACTCGAATATCTTGCGCAATTTGGTCATTCCCTCTTCTATAGTGGATGCTGGTGACAGTAAGTCATCCATATATGGCATGGCAAGATCGTAACGGTCTTTCCTAGAGCCTTATTTACCATGTGCTGAAACACGGCAGGTGCATTAACGAGGCCAAAGGGCATACGCGTATATTGGTAATGCCCATCCGGAGTTACAAATGCAGTAAAGTGTATAGAGTCTTCTGCCATAGGAATTTGATAGTAACCAGATTTTAAATCAAGATTAGTAAAGTAGCGTTTACCGCCTTAACGATCGAGTTGGTCATCTATGACAGGCATCGGATATGAATCCTTGATGGTTTTTCTGTTTAGAGCTCGATAGTCTACACATAGTCTGTATTCTCCGTTTTTCTTTTTTACTAAGACTATCGGGCTCGCGTATGGAGAATTAGACTCTTTTATAATACCAGTATCAAGAAGTTCATTTATTATATCCCTAACTTTTAACCTTTCACTGTAAGGAAGTCTATAAGGCTTATAAGATATTGGTATATTGTCTTGTAACTGGATATGCATTTCTGAAATAGTCGTTGTGCCCAATTCGTTCAATTCCAACGCAAAACAATCTCGGTAGTCGTTAATTAAATTGATTAAATGTTCCCTGTCAGTCGTAGTCAAGTCTGTCCCTATATTTAACATGTCAATACTAACAGCGGTCGCAGTAGCTTTAGGTATTTCGGTATCCAAAGTCATTTTTCTTACCTCAAATTCCTGCGGACACTTTATAGGTTTAGGTGTGTCAGAAACGGGTAACAAACGTGCTCTAGCTACAAGTTTGCCTTCGTTTATAGTTACTGCATCCCGTGAAACGTTGATGACCGGTATTTGGCCTACACCGTTATTTAAAAAATACATGCCGGGGAGCGTTATTATATCTTTCAACGAAGTGTTTCCTGGGATGTAAATATATCCAGTATAATTCAAGTTACATTTGATTTCGATCGCGCATATGTTCATAAAAGTGGCAGTAGTGGAACTATATGCGTGAATTTTATTCAATTCTGGATTGTCGGAATAAAGGACAAGGCTGGTATTAGTTTTATAAACGACTATCTCCGGTATCTCGGTAAAATTTTGTCCAATCAACAAGTCAGTACATAAAAAATCATCTGGAACTATAAACACTTCAATGTCTGCCTTAACAAAATCTATATGAATATTTATTAATGATTTACCAATTGGTTGCATTGACCCAAAAGCAAAGCCTTTAATGACAGGTAAATTACTACTATTTATTGATAAATTTTAATTCATCCGCTATAGATTTTTTTAAGACAGTACACTGACTACCAAAATCTATATATGCAGTTGTTTTGGTGCCATTTACTATAATTGGTTTATTATAAATATTTGTAGCATGCTCTTCAGAAGTAATCAGTTGCACTTTGTTGCTTCTGTTGTCGGTAGTATTAGAACTTGTCTTTAAGCTTTGCTCTTTTCTACAGTGCTCCGCTATTATGACCTATACGAGAGCAATTTGTACATTTCTGAAGCTCTTTCGGACACTTAGGTACGGTATGGCCGGGCTCCGAGCAATTAAAACAACGTATAGCCCGTAGCGTGTTGTTGAAACGATTGTATTTCGAATTCTGAAAATTCTTTGGTAGGTAAGTTTTATTATCCGTACTAGTTTTTTTAAAATCTTTGAAATTTTTAATTGTAACGCTACGTAAATATTTTAGTAGTTTGTTAGGACTCTTAAAGTTGGCCCCTTGGGCATTAAGACGTATATTGTTATCAAAAATCCCATGGATAATGCAGTCAACAGCATCCTTGCCTTTTATGTTACAACGATTAACCAATCTTGCTTTGTCGTAGTAATATTCTTCTAAGGATTCTTCACGTCTGCTCTTTCTGTCTAGCATATCTGTAAGTCTATCTGCGTAGTTGCGGTCATCTGGGAAATTTTGCATAATCTTCCTTTGCCATTCTTTCCAGTTCAAATTAACAGATGACAACCCTTCATACCATCTACGTATAGAGTAGTAAGACCTGAAAGTTTAGGTAAAGCATGGTATACAGTTTGTTTGTCGCCCCAATTGTATATAGCAGCGGTCTCGTTCACCTTCTTCAGCCAGGATTTTGCAGTTTGAGATTTCTGTCCAGGATCGAAATTAGGTATAACATCTTGACCACCTACAAACGTGTTACGCCCATGATTAGTGATAGCGTCAACGAACTTCTCCATCATCGAATGATCAGCGTGTTTCCGTGTTCTATGTGGTTGTCGTAAGTGTTTATTCTCAGACCGGCCTTGGGTACCTCTTTTACGGGATTCATTTGAACTCAACGATGATGAGTTATCTGTTGTGTAATGCGAGGATGTGGAATATGTCATAATATGACTTTCTGCTGTAGATATAGCTGTACTACTTGATTCTCTAGCCCTCCTAGAAATACGCCCAGACCGGTGAGAACGGGATCGACTTCTACTTAAACGTCGCACCGTTTAAGTAGAAGTCGATCCCGTTCTAGAAAATCTCGAGCGAGAGCGATTGGTACGCCTATATTTTCGTGTAGTGGATTTGCGTCTATGGCGATTGGCACGAGATCTACTTCTGTACGAATATCTACGAGGTTTTGAATGAGAGCCGGTAGGACTGTGCCTTCGTGAAATTCTCCGGACTTGTAAGTCGCGCTTAGAACGTGATCGTCCTCGAGGTGAGGATAATGCACATGATGTGTCATCCCAATTTCTGTTCCTTTCTGCACGCAGGTCATTAACAACCTGACGTGCCGTTTTCTCCATGGGTGGTGTGAAATTGCCTTCTCCTTCAGACATAGTAAACCACCGATATAAAATAACCCCGATAATAAATTAACAAAGTGTCATTCAGCATTCATGGATACAATATTATACAGACAAAGGTTACATTGAATTATTGTAAATATGTCCATAATATCCAAATAATAAAGTCATAAAAAACTAGTAAACAAAGTATGTAAATAAATACATTTTAAAAGGATGGGAAAGGAACAGGGGCAAACAAAACATTTGATTAGTACACACAAAACAAATTTGCCACATATTAGTACCTATGTCTTAATATGTAAAAATATAAAGTATCTAATTAATAAAACCATTCATAATATTAAAATACAAATCATTTGTTTGTATGAAAACAACGTCTTTATCTGTCGCAACTGAAGCCTTCTACTCAATGCGAGTTAAACGAATGTTTTCATATAATAAAACAAAGTAACTTCGCGCCGTCCATCCTTCTGCATGTAAAATTCTGATTTACCTATCTTCGGCTCGCTAATCAACTAATAAGAGTTATGTGAAATTTTAAACACATAGTGTCAATAAAATTCTGTTGTATAAAACAAATGATGATTGTGAGGTACAGTTGAAAGCATTTATATCAATACAACCATCATGCCAAATATATGTATACTTAGACTTTATTGTAAATATTATGTATACTCAGACTTTATTGTGACTATTGTAATTAATTACATTTATGACTTTGACTTTACGACAACATAATTAAACAAAAACGATTTGTTTGTAATAAAAGTAGCAACTAACTGACCAAAGTTCACAATTGTAGGCTATATAACCTATCATGAATTAGAAAAATAACACAACCTCCTTATCCTTATAATTACAATAAGCATACCAAATGCTTAGTACTCCATGTACTTATAAGTCGTTATTTAACTTGGGCATTACATTTGAAATTGCAATAAACCTTCGAAAACTTTCAAATAGCCCATACTTACCTTAAATAAATATCTCTAAAAAACATCACATATTAACATAAAATACTATATGCATAAAATGTTCATACAAAACATTGTATATTTGACTAAACAAAGTGATGTTATGTTATATTCGAAACAATATTTGTCAGGAAAATAACATTTATCACAAAAGTAGTAACAGTGAAAATGTTTTTACATACCACTCTGGGCCGTAAGTACCAAACCCTCTTCTGATATGTTAAATTAAACTCCCAATACCAATTTTTAATACGGTTTTACTCTTCAGGTTGCTTGGTAACATATATACTTGATGTTTACAATTTGTTCACCGTTCGCTTATATCCTCTCTTTACTTGACAGCCTCCACAGAGTACCTTTTTTATATACTGTAATAGAGACCTATCTCCGCGGTCAGAAAAGGTAACGCGAAAGTGTCGCCCTCTATATATATATATATACAAGCATAGGCACCTTGAATTACTCTTTTCAATTCATTTTAAATGTGGTGTACTTTTTTGCTGATTTTGGATTTAATAACAAAGATCATGCCAGCAAAGAAGTAACCCACGCTAAAGATGATAAAATAATAACACTTCGAATATTTCATTATTTATTACAGGCTTTATTTACATACAACTAAGTACAGAATTCAACATTAATACAATTAAAAATTAAAACGAAACGTATTTAAATTAAAATTAAACTAAGCTACTCAAATATTAAAGATAAAAATAATAATCACCACTATAAAAAGGACACCCCCTCTAGCAGGTCCGCTCGCGGCATGGTCCCCATGACACTGGCTGCATTACCTCTCTGGATAGCTAGCCCAATCCTTTGGGAGAGGTAAGCACCAGCTCTAGGATCTCCGGAGGATTCTATGAGCCGGGAGGACAGGGCCTTAATAAAGCTTTTCATATCAGCTGACCAAGGTCCCATGGTTTCCACTGCAAAAAATGAATGGCCCCAAGTTATCCGGATTTAAATGTACTGGACTTTTTTTGTAAGGTCGTACATGCTCGAAACTTAATAACTATAAAATTAAGAATTTGGAGCATTTAAAAAAATGTTATCATACAAATTTGGGACGAAATGTATGAGTATGTAAGAGTAAGAGTGAATCCACCAAGATAAAGGCGACCATGATACAGGCCCTGAAATTTTACATGGATGTGGTAAAGAATAACTCAGGGCGTAATTAATAGGTACTTAAATAACAATATAATTTTACTCACTAACCTGGCAATTTTTTTTTTGGTACAGCTTTGTTACTGATACGATTATTTTGGCACCAATATTTTTCTTCGAAGTGCACATGACAAACATGTCGGTACTTGAAAATATGACTATTTTCAAGTCCTAATATGGGACCTCCAACATTGTAGACTCACGTGTTAAACATCTCCTTATCCTTTCCCGGATTCGAAACTTATGTAAAGTCTCCTTGGATCCTGAATGAAAAGAAACTAGTGAGTCAAATAAGTGGCTTAGTGGCTATTGTTAATAACCTATAATTATATTTCAACACTTTACGCGTGGCGTATTTGAGTAACGCAATCAATCACTGGTTTAAGTACGTAAGTACATACCTGAGATATTTACACATCCGGGAAATCATCATTTTTTTGCTGGACATGATGGTGAAAACCAAAACTATCTACGGTAAACACAAGAAAAGAAGAGTCCTGTCTCAGTTAGATTTTAACACTCACAACGTTCAACGAGCTTAGGTAGAGAAAGCACTAGTTGAACACGATGGAAAACACTGAATGGCATATATATAATACACGCCAACGCCGAAACAAACGCAAAAAGTGGATTTGAATTAGCCCTTTTCTATGGCTACACTGCCAAACTGCCAGTGGCGAAGGAGGTTCATTGTTTTTTGCTAACAATGCTGATAGATGTGACTCCACCCTTAACTTGACTACCTACCTATACTCAACCTATAGGTACCCCATTTATTTAAGCACTTATTAATATTTATAAATAAAACCACGTGATATGGTTCTTAACCTGAATATCAGCCCAACACTGATAGGTAGGTAGTTATGTCAAAGCTCGACAAAACAGTTTTGATTGGCTGTTTAATAGTAGCTCGTGTTTTTTTATCATTGAGTTAAGTACTTTAGTAGGTACCTACTAAACAAATACAACGCCCCTGCGTCGGGTCGTTAGTAGTCGTCAAAACTTAAAGGGCACGAGAGCGGCGATGGCAAAAAATAAGTTTACATATTCGCCTTCATCAGCAGGGTAACGTTGCTCAATCGTGCCCTGCCCTTAGACTCGAGTTGAGTCGCGAGACTCACGAGGCTAATACGTAGTATGCGCGTTTACATAAACAAAATCTGCGCAGAAACTGAAAATATCCTAACCTATACATTCCAAGATTTGAGACAGTAATAGACTAGTAACATTTACGCATTTCTTTACCTGCCTATTGCATAAAAGATCGATCCTGGGTTTAGCAAGGATTTAACCCGTTCTGAGACTCGTTAATCTCATCTGATTTCAATACTTAACACTAATGTTTTTTTTTTCATTTGCGTATTTATTTTATTAATTACACAAGTGTTATGAAATAGGATGTTAATTGCTATCGAAATTAATAGGTATCAGTTTGTTTCTATCTTTCTACAGTGTTAATAACTAATAACTTTTTAGGAACTATCGTAAATTGGAACTGCCTTCTTCCTTAATCGTAAAGGATTCCAAATTGTAGGTAAAACAAACCTAATAGGTTTTATACAATGGCCTTTTAAAAAATCCTGATATGTTTACGGTTTCGGAAATAAAACCATTATTATATTATGACCGTTATGTATTATGTATGTATGACCCATTATCTATTTCGAACTTTATATATTACTAGCTGCACCCGGAATGCGTTGCAAATGTTGCAATGCCACGTAAAGAAAAAAAGTGTTATTTTCATAGATTTTTTGGTCGAAGAACCATCCCATCCAATTTTCATCACAATAGGATCAATGGTTTAGGAAAACATAGAAGACAAACATACAAATATTCATTTTTGTTTATATAAATAGATAAATGATAAGTACGATCCCTTGGAGTCATGTATGTATCGGTATGGGTATCGATGAACGGCGGAAAAATACGTATATATACCTACAGGTTATCGATGGCATTCCGGGTATTTATTGGAATTTCCCAGCTTTTCACCTGACAGTAGACTCGCATTGTAATAGTAAGTGAGGTGTTGAAGATTATGGGTTTGTCTTTTTTAGCTACCTGCCTATTGATTTTTAAAGTAGAATAAAACAAGACATTCAGAAGCGGACTTCTTTAGACCCAACCGCAATGACTGCATGTCTATTTAGGTTTATTATAAATGTGAAAGCATGTTTTGTAATTCGTATTTAGCCCAAGGTTTTGAATACAGTGATGGAACTAATGGACAATTAATTAACATGAAGAATAAAGATACCTTCTTAGTTGCCAGTCGGAGTGTTGTGCTTCTTCACGACACAACAATTCCGAGGGAGCAGCTATAAATAATTACTACCAATAAGTATACTATGCCGACACTTCCTCAAGCATGATGCCGATGGGCGTCTGCGGCATCCACGGTAAGCTAAATGTGAGACCGATCAGCGTCTGCGGCATCCGAGGTTTCTTTAAATTGTGACGCCGATTAGCGTCAGCAGCACCCAGCGAGGGCCGAATTGGACGCCAAGTGGCGTCAGCGGCGCCCAGCTAAAGCCAAATGTGATGACGCCGATCGGCTTCTGTGGCATTCAGCAGTTAAATTGGACGCCGATTGGTGTTACCGGCATCCGAGATCGAATTTTAGGAATAAGTAACAAAATAAGTACGATCTCTTCTGTAAGACCGACTCCAACGAGTAGTTTTAAAGGGTAATTTTTTTTTATTGCTAAGAAACAAACAGTCATATACATCAATTTACAAACTTAAATAACACAATATAGACCTATAGTTTCCTTAAAGATAATCTTAGCAGAAAAACGTGGCTTATCCAAAGAAAGTAAGAATATAAACAAAAGTAAAACTATCTTACCCTTTAAATTATATAAAATAACAACCACGAGTCAGTTGTTTAGTATTTAATCGACCGATTACAATTCCTTCGCTGAGATGCAGAAATTTAGTATCATCTTGAACAATCTTGAACAAGAAAAGGGTCTTAAGTGACAGTAACCTATTTTTTGGATGTTTTCTTAAAAACGTTCTTCAATGTTGCAAGTGAACAATAAAAATATCAACATCCGTTAATTTTAAAATTTTACATGCACGCCTAATAAACATATTTCTAGCATAACATGTCCTACTCCGAGGTATAGAAAAAAGATCTTTTCTACGACACTGGCGCTGTCGTTTACGAGGAACTCTGAAGTTGATTTTGTGTAATAGGTTCGGGGCATCCAAATGAGAGTGAATTATTTTAAAAAGTAGAACGGCATCAGTTAAGTCTCTGCGGTCACTGAGCATCTGTATATTGAAACGGTTGCAGGTGTCACTATAATTTGTGTACTGTTCTCCAATCCTAAAACTCAATGACTTAATAAACTTTTTCTGAAGTCTTTCAATCTTGTCTATATGAACATTAAAATGGTGTTTCCAGACCGAACAGGCAAATTCTAAGTGACTATTGTAAAGAATTTTGTATGTAAGAGGGTTTTTGAATGGTTTACTTACACGCAAAATAAAACCTAGATGTTTATATGACTTAGCTAGCATTTTATCGATGTGTGGAATGAAAGATAGCTTGCTATCCATAATTACACCAAGGTCCCGGATCTCTCTCACTCTGTTCAAGGATTTATCAGATAGTTTATAGTTATAATTGATTATGCTGTTCTTTCTTGAGAAACTGATCACGTTACATTTATTGAAATTAAGGAATAGGTTATTATTTTTGCAGAAGTCAACTAAATTCGAGAGGTCGTTTTGTAATTTGTCACAGTCTCCTATATCTTTAATGACCCTATAAGTTTTTGTGTCGTCAGCATAAAGTAGTATGTTAGAGTTTTTAATATGTTTAGTAATATCATTGACGTATAACGTGAAAAGTAAAGGGCTTAAATGAGAACCCTGAGGAACTCCAGAGCTAATTGACTTCCATTGGGACTGATAACCCAACATAACCACAGACTGAGTTCTATTCTCAATATAGGATTTTATCCATCGGAAAAGATCGCCATGTATACCGATCTGCCAAAGTTTAAGTAACAAAGTATAGTGACAGATTTTATCAAATGCTTTGGCAAAATCGGTATAAATGACGTCAACACTGTAACCTTCATCCATGGCACTAGAGATATCATTAGCAAAGATTAGCAAATTACTATCGACAGACCGACCCCTGTAGAAGCCATGTTGATTAGGAGTGATATGCCGATGGGCAGTACCGAATAACTCATCGGTGACAATTTTCTCCAGTAACTTTGCAAAAACACATAATTTAGAAATCGGACGATAATTTTCAATATCCCGGCTGACTGGTCTTTTGGGAATAGGAGTGATCCATGCTTGTTAAATATATGATTTCAAAATAGGATATTTATTTACGAAATATTTTCCATGGAATTCTTAGTGAAAATATAACGCGGATCGGCGTCCACGGCATTCTGTTACAGGAAAGGAAGCGGTGTCACTGGCAATATAATGTGTACACAATAATTATCTTATTTCGACCTAAGTAAATCTGTTATCACACCAAAAACATTCTGTAAAAAACTAGCTAAGTCTCGATGGAGCTGCTTGTTTATCTCTAAAAAGTAATGAAATCTAGACAAAGTCGTGCCAAGTCTAAGGTTCCTTACTGCGATTTCTTTATTATTATAGTTAATGTTGTGTGACTTGGCCGTTGAAGGGTACACAAGGGTACAAAACCAGGTGTTCCATGACACCATTGCACCAATTTGTCGCCAGAACCGCTACCCATTGACGATGGAAAATTGCCACTTGGAAAACGTTGATTCAATAATACTTATGTATAGGCGAGCCTGAAACAAACAGTATAAAAAAATATTTCCAGTACAGACGGAATTCTAATCATTGATAGAAGTCCGTCTGTACGTCTATTTTATGTTAGATCGGTGCAATGCTGACTTCAGCTCTCTTCTTTTTTAACCGACTTCAAAAAAAGGAGGAGTTTCTCAATTCGTCTGTTTTTTTTTATGTTTGTTACCTCAGAACTTTCGACTGGGTGAACCGATTTTGATGAACCTTTTTTGACCTGACCTATTTACCTACCATTTTAAAGAAGTTATTTTTTGCTTTTTAAAGGCGGGTTTTTGTTTTTTTAAACTTTTTTTTGGAGCTTCATATCGACCACCGATCTAACGGCCAACGGCGGATTGGTCAACGGCCAAGTCACACAACATTAACTATAATAATAAAGAAATCTCAGTAAGGAACCTTAGACTTGGCACGACTTTGTCTAGATTTCATTACTTTCAGAGATAAACAAGCAGCTCCATCGAGACTTGGCTAGTTTTTTACAGAATGTTTTTGGTGGGATTTCACTTCTTTTTGTAGAAACGTGGGCTTATTAATTTATTTTATTAGATTTTCTTATTTGACACAGATTTTTTTTCTTTTTAGGAGTAGGTAGTTTTTGTATTATTATTGTTTTGTCTAGTCTTATCCAGAGTTTCCCTTTAATTTTATTTATATGCGTATTAAAAGTAGAAGGGGACGCATTCGCCCAGCAGTGGGACGCTATAGGCTAGATTAAATTAGAAGATGTGTTGTGTCCCACTACGCTGGATTTTTGCAATGACAGTCGATTTTTTTATGTACCAATAGTAGAAGGGGGCATTACCATATCTCTAATACAGCTGAGACCAGCTGAGGGTTCTTCATCAGATACTTCAGACCTTCGATTTTTGACATCAAATGAAGCGGCCCACCAAGTTGAATATTTTTTGTAAAGGCGGTATGTCGATCTCTAATAGTTTGTTTGGGCTCTTGGGTTTTCTAATCAGGGTCACCAGGTACTCCAGATCTTCGATTATCCTAGTTTTTATAGTTTTCTCTTTTTGTGGCCATTAAACCTTAACTCTGTACCAAATTTCAGCTCTCTGAGTTTTTGGGAAGTACTAGTTCTATTCTGATGATCATGAGTGAGTGAGTGAGTGTCATAAATGCGAAACTTTGCTTTCGCTTAACTTCGGAACTAAATGACCTACAGACTTGAAATTTTGGATTTTAAGTATGTGATTATAGCTTACTGGATGACGAAAATTTCTGTGTTTTGGTCTTATCCAGAGGTTCTCAAATAGGGGCCTGAAAATGCGGCGAAATGGTTGCAGTAAAGGATGGTACGGCAGTGTTTGTTTGCTTCGCGCTCGACTTGGCGGTGGCACTGCCGTGCCCCCCGATTAGTATTACTTTACAATTTAAAAAGTCATGCATTCTCCGTAAGTAAATTATCGAAGAAACTCGATACGTTCGTTATTTGAACGTTAAACAAGTGAAATTGCGTGGGTGTAGACATTAAAGATCGTAGTCTTATCATATCGTCGAAATATTGCTGTAAATATTATTTTTTGCGCAAATAACAAATTATAAATTATTGATCAAAACCAGACTTACTAAATAAATGTACGGTACAATTTGTTGGAATTGTATGTAGTAATCGCAAGTAGATACGTGCAAATGTTGTATTGTAGCCATTGTACCTAGGTGAAGCTGATGTCATCTAAGCGTTTTAACTGCAAATTTAATGAAATGACTTTAGACACGCTTCGAGAAACGTTTACCGTATCCACGTTCGTTCTTTAATTTAGAATATTTCTTAGTTAAGATAAAATGAGACTTAAGGCCTTTTTCACTTTGTAAAAAAACATTTTCCTAGTTCTTCTAATGGTGATGTCACTCTCATTTGGTGACATCATTAATTTTGCAGATTCTATTTAGGTATGAAACCTGTTGCAGATTATTTCTCCATGATCAAAAAAAAATCGATCCATCATCCATATAAATACTTTCCATATTAATATACTTACCTACGCACTGCTAGATCAAAACCGTACCTATTAACTCAAAATCCTTACTAGTTTTGTTTCAAGTTCACAGAAGTTGTATTAAAATTGATTTTAAAATACAGTTTGTTTCTCTGTTACACAGTTTTAATGCAATTTGGTATGGAAATACCTAGAAGATTGGGCAAGGACTTAAGGTGCTTTTTATCCCGGAAATGTGGACAGTTCCTGAGGGAATTGCGATAAACGACTTCTACGTTGACAGACTCGCGGACAACAGCTTGTAGACCATCCTAATTGACAATCATAAGTACCTTGTTTTCATGCCGGAAGAATGGTTGAAAATAACCTATAATGAAATCGCTGAGCTCGCATGGTGTATGGAAATCGAACGCTTGGCATTGAACGTTTAAGAGGGTACTAGGGTAGGGTTTGTACGTCACTGGAGGCAATATCCCATTGTCTGTCGCGCCCCAGTAGGTATGCCGCGCGGAATGCCTCATAAGTACTCAGACGTAAGCACTGGCGCCTTCAACGACCTTCGCTAGATTTACTCATCGCTCGAGCTGACGAGATGAAGATTTTTAAGGCTAAGGAATGTAAAAAAAATGTCGTGTCGTAGACAACTGTTCTCTGATGCGCCTTGAAACTGATATCTCATTCAAGATCAGTTAATTTAGCCCTTATTTGAAAAATCAGGGCGTACGATTACATAGCGCGACCGACTGATCTGAAACAAGATTCTTGAGAGACCGAAATGGATTTTTTCACTTGTGGTGGCCACCCCAATATCATGTTTATCTAATGGTTTAACATCTGTGGACACCACCGAATTTACGACATAGGTACCTAATACAATAAATATTATTTGCTGGCACAACAGTTTTAAATTTTACTTACTATAGCCAAATCGTATTAGCGTTTTTTGATTTGATATTTTACGATTACATGTACTTCATACGCTTACTTACTTCGATTCTATCGATTCGATCCTTAGGTACCAATAGCTCGCAATTATGCGAACCAACAGTGAACCGTGTTGTTACAGAAAACTTTGTGGATAGTGACGTGTTTTAATTCCTAAAATAGTGCAGTGTCTACGTGAAACCAAAGATCGAAGTCTACACCCTCATTACTCGTGCGGTGTTGGGGATAAGCTCTGAATAATTGCCGACAAACGCACGCGATTGTGTATGATTCATTGGTTATTGTTATTATATTATTTACAATGCATACGACTCTTGTAAAGTCAAATTGACCGCAACTTTACTTTACGGGTGATAATTTAATTAATGTGTTTAACCAGACTATGAAGTAGGTATAAATATAAGGGTTCTGTTGACTTTCCATGGATTTCCTGACCACGGACATGGATAAAATTAGCGGAGAAAACAAATAACACACCTACACAAGAGAAAACACACGGACAAATTGAAAACCTAATTTTTTGAAGGTATTGAAATTACAATACAATACATACATACATAACCTCACGCCTTAATTCCCAGAGTGGGATAGGCAGAGCTACAGAATTACCAACAACTTCAAAAAACTTGTTGATAATTCTGTAACCACATTTTGCACAATCAGGCTAAGATTCACTAATGTATTCGCGACAGGTTGCAAGCCCATCGCCTAACAGTAGGTATTACACAGACTTTATTCCCTTAATCGACTCAATTACGACATCCACGGGAAGACATGGAGTGGCACCGTTCTAACCCGGCAACTATTCAATACAAATACTATTTATTGAACACCCTAAGAACAAGACACGGAATAGCACAATTTAATTATACGTTAATGAGAGGCGGCCTTACTGCTAAATAGAAATCTCATTAAGACATTGGATAGAGAAGCTAAGGACAAAAATGCGACACCGAAAACCAACCATGCAAACAGGCTGGTTTGATTTGAATGAAATTTGACAAAACGACGCTCTGAAAAAAAAACCCGAGATAATAACGTCAAAATGCGAAGGAAGTCGCGGGTAAAAAGCTTGTTCTATCATGATTACCTGATTAGTTAAGTACCAACAAACAAAAGATAATGGTTAATAAAAGCCTGTGTGCTTTAATTACCTCTACATTTTACATGGCATGGCTGGGAATGGCGACCTCGCTTTGCACGAACTACTAAATATTTTAAACAGGGCTTCGTTAGCTGATACTACCCTGCCCTTATAAATGCACCTGTTATCAACTATACCCCTTTACCGATCGTATCTCGATTTTGCAGGGTTGGGAAATCTCAAAGGGGAAACGTGGTATTTATTTTCTTGGGTCGCCCGGTCGTCCGCGCACAACTCGTTCTCTATTCTACCGAAAAATGCGATTTGATCTAAAGGATATTTATAAAACCTAGCCTTAATCTTACACAAGCACAGTTTAGTGACGTGTTTGCATCAGTTTTGTGCTAAATCATTGCTTTACTGGCGTGACTACACCTTCGAAACCTCCCAACTAGGGCATGAATTCCGAGATCTCGGAATCTCGAAATCTCGGAATCTCGGACCAATTTTTCAGATATTATAATTCCGAGATTAGACGGAGCAATACCGGAACACTTTCAATATCGAAATTGAATTCCGATATTGGGCCTATCAATATCGTAAATCCGATATTCATTACCTTTTAATTCCGATATTGTAATATCGAAAAAAACGTAGTATTTCAAAGTTATCTGTGGAGTTGCCTTCTATGCATTATAGGACATGCAGTATCGGACGATTTCTAGTATCGAAATTGAAAATCGGTATTGAATATTGAATAGAAAGTGTGTTTTTCTAATAGATCCCTAATTCCGATACTAGTATCGGAATTCCGATGTTTCGACACAATACCGAATTTCAATTCCGGTATTGGAAATAGTCGATATTGTACGCCCTGCGTAATTCCGAGATTCCGATATTGAGGTTCAATACCGATTTTCAATTCCGATACTGGAAATCTTCCGATACTGCATGCCCTACCCATATAACTAAGAATACAAAGTAGAATATCTAATTGTCACATTATTCTTGATTGACCTATATTTATTTAATAAATTTCTTACACTTATCTCACAGTTGAAACGTCGAGGTAAATGTTTATTTTATTAAGCGATTAAGTTTCGATTTATAGTTCTAGTATTGCGAAAATCGTGTTAATGTATTATTGTATAGCTTAACAAAAAATGTTTAAAAAAGGAAGGCACGCTTCGAAACGAGATTTCCAACATGATTCATTTATTACCTACGCAAAAACTGCTGCCAATTGAGAATAGTCGTTCTACCTGTCATTAAGTAAACTCTCTTTTGTCATGTTATGCCCGTGATTGGTAAATTGGTATATTTATATGATCAGGGGCTCGATTCTACTCGCTAAAACCATGTTGCTTTTGCCGGCAGCCTTTACTGTCCAGTAAGTATTTACTTGGCTTGAAGTGTATAGAGCTAGGTATTATAACGATGAAAATACGATAACTGGTCCAAAGCAGGGTACAGTCACCCAATAAAAAATTTGAGCATACTTAGAACCTTGTCATTGTGAATGAAATTGTCAATTTCATGTGTGTCATTTGATGTTCCGTTTGAAGTTTACTATGACAACGCATTAAGTGCTTAACCTTTTGAACGCCATACGTCGAATACAAAATGTGCCACCCACACGCCAAACATGTTTGCTATGCTATGCAAATTACACCTTATTGCTACCAAACAAAGTCTCTTTTAATCTTGAACTCTTGTCGGCTGTAGCCGACGTGGCGTCAGTGGCACGACTTTTAGTTGACGGCCAGAGCCGACTGTGGCGTTGAAAAGGTTAACAGTTTCGTTGCGGTACTGTACATACTCGTATATGGTTTACCGAGTAGAATAGAGCCTCAGAGAACGTTTTAGTTTGCATTAATAAAATCATGTCCGAAAAATACTACTCATTGGGTTGAAATCTTTTTCGTTGCATCGAAATTTGTCCCCGGGAAAGGTGACAGAGTGGTTGTTTTTGTAGGAAGTAATATTTTATTTTGTTTGGCGATCTTTGACAATACTTTTTTGATCTTTGAAAACAATACTACTTAAAGAAAAACATGACGATCGTGACAGAGTGGAGTATTTCAGTGCAACGAAAAAGACTTTAACCCAATTAACACTATCAGCTAATATTTTACGACATTAAAAAAGCAAGTCACTTTTAAGATAATACTCCCAACAAAAAATCTGTCCAATTTCATATATTAATGTTCCTATTTCATGTGTGAATACTGTCAATTTGCAGAAGGGCGCTAATGATGTTGACTCGGTCGTTACTATCTTCATTCTGAGACTCTTCTCTGGTGTAATATTATCCTTCAAGTCACTGCGATTGAAAGACAGGCTTGGGCTCGCTTGACGGGACAGTGTATTTTATAAGGCTTGCTCTTGAGAGCAGTGGAAGCGAATTCATGAAACATTGATGCAAGAGCAAAGTCAACAAGTAGTTTTAGTTTTAGTTTGTTTTTAAAAATAATCTGTTGCAAGGAAATAAAGAACTATATGGATGTTAGTGCTAGTTTGACATAAATGTATATTCCATTGGTAAGGAAAAATCCACAACGGGCGGAGAAATCGAGTAACATAATTATACACAAAAAACACGTAATTTTTTTCAAGTCAGTTGAATAAAAGGATTGTTTGAAAGCTTAATAACTACATTGAAAAATGAGAAAGAAGCAAAATAAGTATGATGTTGAAATTAATGCTAGTTTCGTGTTTTGTTGTTTTAGAAATAGCAAAGTTTCAAAAACTGTATAAACGGTACTTTTTCCCGATATCAAAAAAGTTTTTGATGCGTTCTTTAGCAGCTTATTCGTTTTTTATTAGATTCAATACCTTACGTTATTTAATCCGATGAATCTACAATTTTCATAAAGGCGTGACAGAAATAATCAATTCGGAATTCGCCGTAGAAAGTTATACGAAGTTGCGCGTCACATAAAAAAACGCTTAGAGCGAAGTATTACTCTATGGTGTAGAGTAAATAAACAACTTGGTGTTGTTTATGTCGCCCGACGCGAGTGGTCGCCGTCGTGGTCTGCAGCCCAGCCGCCAGTGCGTTCCGCTCGGTCGCCGCCGCCGCACTTGACGCTTTTCCTTTTTTAAACGTGATTGCAAATGTTTTTTTTCCCGGGACCTTAGTATCGAAGTGACCCGCATTCCGTAATTTTAGCAGTGTTCGGTGAGTGATGTTTAGACTTTTCAGTTTGTTAGACTTATTAAATATAGACTTAATAAACTGTTTGATATGTTTAATAATTCCATTCGTTTGGAAATGTTATTTAATGACAAGTTTTCTCAGTTTGATGTCGTAATATTTGGACTGCCGTCTATTGTAAGTTCTTAATCTGGTTTTAATTGGTTTTTTCTACCTGTGTCAGTCAAGCGAGCCGATGCACCTAGTGATCACGAGGTCATATTGTCAGACGTGCACATTTTGCAGAGTTCACTCAAAATAATAGCTCTCTTGGCTTGGACAAGGAAGGGCAATTATAGTTGGAGGGTACTTAGGGTTGGCACAATGATTGCGGTTGGCACTGCTACAGAAAAAATGCGAGTTTTTTTGTATGCAATGGAGAAAGCAAACGAGCTAACAGGCCATCACCTGATGTTAGGAAGGTACGTGGGACCCAAAAATATTTTCAATTTTTAGATAAAAAATGAAATGCATTGCGAACCTTGAGGAATAGGCCATAGGGCATAGACTATGCTAGTAATTTCATTGGTGTTTTTTTCCACACACCGAATCAACAAGTGAATACTGTTTGGCGGCAGGTTAAAGATAATGGTGGTAGCGATCCAGACGGACCCTGCACGAGACCAACACGAGAGTTATTATTTTAGTTTTTTCTCAGGTATTTCTAATTTACCCTTCATTATCGCTTATCAGTACTTTGATTTTTAATGGGTTTCATAAAGGAGTAACCCTATTGTCGAATAAGATTAAAGTAGGTAGTTATGCAAGCTTGATTTATTTCAATTTAAACTTGGCTGTTAAGCTGAGTTTAAATATAGAAATTTTATTACTTATTGAAATAATAATGGGTACATAAATAAGGAAAACCGTCAGGATTTGTACCCAGACTTTGACCGCAAGTACGTTTGTCTAATTGCGGTATTAAACACCCCAGGCACCCCAGCGTTGGTATTGATTTCCGATTCCGATTGTATAACCTGTGGTTACGGCTCATTTTTATCTTTCGGTACATAGTATAAAACATAGTCGCTTTCCGCGTCTGAAGTCTGTATATCCGCCAAATCCTCCTAAACCACGGAACGGATTTTGACGCGGATTTCACCATCAGTATGTCTCGTATTGGTTTATATCGCCATCAATGAAGTATCTGTAACATTACATTACATGAATCTCTGCCATAATTTTATAGGCCTAGATAATATCGGTTTGATTGTCACCTTCGCTAACCTTATGTTGTTGTACAGTGTTCACATCAAGGCAACTGCCACTTTTTTTATAAGTCGCTTTCACATCAGCCAATGTATCAGCCAGGCAGGATGTATTTTGCAACGTCAGAGTAGACGTCGGTCACGTCCTTAGAATGTAGGGTAGAAATAATTTTGGATCGTTATGAGCGAGAATCGGACGGGGGCTCTAAAACAAAAATAAATCATTTTATGGACAACACTGCCACCTTTTCGGCTCGGTTGACTGTTGCTTACCGACGTCCAAGTTACCAGTTAGTCTAGTCTAGACCTAGATGGGTCGGCTGCAAGCTGGAACCACAGCTGTTATCTAACGACTAGTACCTTTATGAATGGAGTCATGGACTCATGGAGTAACGGTGGAGTAGGTAAGGATGGTATTCCACCTGTCCAATATCTTTGTCCAATTTCTATATCCAATACCTATTTAATCAAATTTCTTTGATGGAGGCCCATTCCACTTATCCAATGTCTTGGTCCAATTTTTCATACCATTTGCGTAGCCATTTTGAATTAAATGTCATTCGTAACATTTGATCAAATGTAGGTGTTTCTAGAAAATTTGTTGAAGTCATCCAATTTCTTTGATCAAATACACATTGGACAAAGATATTGGTCCAATATCTTTGGCCAATTTCTGTATCCAATATTTAATCAAATTTCTTTGATGGAGGCCCATTCCACTTATCCAATGTCTTGGTTCAAGTTTTTATACTATTTGCGTAGCCATTTTGAATTAAATGTCATTTGTAACATTTGATCAAATGTAGGTGTTTCTAGAAAATTTGATGAAGTCATCCAATTTCTTTGATCATATGCACATTGGACAAAGATATTGGACAGGTGGAATACCACCCTAAGCCATGCTTTATCCTTATCTGTCGAATTCAAATGTCACAATGACATTTCAAAATGATGAAGCATTTTTTAGCTACTCCACGGTTACTCCACGTATAGTAGGAGATCCGAATAGGAGACGATTTGCACCGGGCTGTTTATTCGATAAAAAATATTTTATACCAAATTTAATATGCTAAGTAATATATAGCGAATAGGTAGCCTGAAAAATTTCAGTCCAGTACATAATTCATTAAAACTTTAAAAATTAACTTTGTTTCAAAAATTGCAATAGCATGTTTAATAGACAAATTACATACCAATCGAAAGTAAGAAGCCTATAGAATATCCAAACGTAGGTGGACTATTTTTTTCCTGTCAAGCTATTGGGTAGGCCGGTATAAACAGGTAAGGCGGTACTAATCATTTGCACCAAACCTAACGTTCATAGACTTCATACTTTCGATTAGTATGTAAGGAGGGGTTCAGTAAAAAAGTAGCAATGAATTATCTGGTTTTATCTTTTTATTTTTTGCCAATTTTAAAGCAGTGTATTTTTTTAGTAATCTGTAGATATCATACTATCAGATAAAAATACAATTATATTGAAATGTATGAGATTTTTTGAGTTTTCTCAATATTTATTGCAGGTACTTTGTAACTGTTTGAACAACACAATTTGAAACTCTTCGCTTGCCGTTTTCTACAATGCCACAATTGAATTTCCATTTTCACAACTTGTTTTACGCTTTTAGAAATATTATCTTACGGATAAGTTATAACAATAAACTGGATTTTACCTTGGGTAGTAAGGAAGTCTCTCCAATCTAACCTCTGACAGAGGTTTTTCTATGGGAGACAAATTTCTGTAAAAATTGCAAATACACAAATGTTGAAATTCCATGTAACTACCTCAAAGTGATGTCAAATAAAAAAAGTTAACTATTGATCAAAAGACAATTTAATATGGTATTAAAAAGCCCATTAAATCTTAAAGAAAATCTATATTTATGACAAACACCTCATAAATACTCTCAGAAGACGTTGTTCAAAAAGTTTTAGGTGAGATGTAATACAAAAGGCGAAAACTTTTAATCGCCCGTTCATTTTGACGATTGTTATTTTTAATTTGATTGAATAGTATCTACAGATTACTATAACAAATGCACTGTAAGCATACTATAATTACTACATAATAAAAAAAAAAACCATATTATGTGCTGCTACTTTTTTCCGGATCACTTCTTAATTTGTCTATTAAACAAGCGTTTGCAATTTAAAAAAAGTTTTTTTTTTTTTAAATGATATAACTACTGGACTGAAATTTTTCAGCCTACCTATTCGCCCCATATTATTCAGCCTCGTAAGACCCCGCGTACAAAAAAATGTACATAATACGGTCATTGCAATAAAGATCTATTACAAAGGAGATAAAGTAGAATTTCCCTTGTTTTTATGACAGACAATTAAAATAGAAAATTGACTTTATTGCAATCACAATAGGTTCATTTTCCTTTGGCAAATTTCGTTGTATGGTGGGCCTTCGGAGGTCGTATTAAATTTGATATAAAATACTTTTCATCGAATAAACAGCCCGGTGCAAATCGTCTCCTATTCGGATTTTAGACCAGTATATTAAACAAGGGAATAAGTGTTTACACAACCTACCCGCTAGCACCTTCGACGGAGTCGACACCTGTCGACTTTGTGTAAACAATCAATTAGCTTGACCACAAACGTTAATTCCTAGTATGGTTTGGTATTTTAAGTAGTGACGAGTTTTTTCAAATGATATGGTTGGTCACGTGGTGGTAAATACAACGTTGTTTGGTGTGAGGATTACAATAATTTTACACGCTAATTAAGTCTCAAAGCATATAGCTTGGACGACCTTGAAACCGAATTAGTATTTTTTGTGTTGATATCTCTCGAATTGAAACAAAACACGAAAAAAATCATGTCTTGGCGACCAAGGTTTCAGTGTTGTTAGCACATTAATAAAGTATTGATTTTTAACTTCATAATATTACCATCGAGTAAGTAGGTAAGTTATTAGAACGTGCCGAATCATTCATGATTGTTGTCATTGCGCGTGAACTATGCTTTAACGTTGTTTACAACGATTGTTTATTTATCGTACCAAATGTTATTAATACCTGAAGTATTACAAGTGCAATAACAGTTTTGCTACCAAATATCTTCTATGGTTAAATATTTAATAGGCCATCTTGTATTTGTGTAAGTAACTTGAATTAACTTGTTTATTTAAATCGAAGGTTTAAGACTACCTACAAATAAAGATTCTTAGTGCAGTCTTTTAAAAAGTGGAAATAAACTAAGGCAAATTTTTTTTTAGTGGCAACCCACGTTGGTCTTTAATTACATTTTCGAGTATAGTTGGGGTCATTACACGGAACGCAGGAAAGGGAGACATATTAGGTAAACTCACTCAATTAATACTAATAAGCAAATACTCATAACTCAACAAGCCTCCACACTAATCCAGTTCTCCACTCTGCATTATCTAAAACTAAATGGTTTGCTACGTCCGTCTGCCTCTCCCAAAACACCACAACCTTGTCTTATATTATCTTAGGGATGGGCCCTATTAGATCGTCACACTTAGCTAATCGAATGTGCGAGTGCAGGTTTCCTCACGATGATTTTCCTTCACCGTAAGGGCACCGGAAAACTCATTGGTTCGCACTTGGAACCCTACGATCACGAGTCGAATCCCGGAGCCACCAGGCCACCGACGCTATTAAGGAC
Source organism: Acleris literana (assembly GCA_946894065.1). Lineage (NCBI taxonomy): Eukaryota > Metazoa > Arthropoda > Insecta > Lepidoptera > Tortricidae > Acleris > Acleris literana. Next base: position 20,136,035 of record OX335669.1, read on the forward strand.
CACGATACTCCCTTACTCGTATTCCCTTTAGGTATACAGGGTGTCCAAGAAACCGACGTCAACCCGCCTAGGGCTGATAGAGCAGCTAAAAAGCTATCGATGTATGATGTCGATGAACCCTTATGTATGTTCAGCGATTTTTATTCGTTTCTGAGATATTGATCATTTTAATCAGAATTTTTGTAATTTTCCCTTATGTCCATGTCACGAAAAATCGTTAATTTCATGTTTTATTTCATACTTTTTTTAGGGATATCTCACATATTAGATTGATTACGAATCAGCGAAGTTTTTAAACCTATTTACCCGTTTTTTTTCCAGTTTTTTTTTATACAAAGTGAAAAGGAAACACTGGGACAATACTACTACTACTATGTACAATGGAGAAAAAACGGGCAAATGGGTTTAAAAACTTTGTTGATTCGTAATGATTCTAATTATGTAAGATACCACTAAAAAACTTCTGAAATAAAAACATGAAATTAATGATTTTTGTGACATGGACATAAGGGAAAATTACAAAAATCAGATTAAAATGATCAATATGTCCGAAACTAGTAAAAATCGCTGATCATACATAGGGGTTAAATCAATAGCTTTTTAGCTGCTCTATCAGCCCTGGGCGGGTTGATGTCGGTTTCTGGGACGCTCTGTATACCGCAGAAGAATGTCTAAAGCGGCTTGTGTTTTTCCTAAAGGAATACCAACCTTATAATTTTGATGCTTTTGAAGTCACGAGACACCTTGTGAACACGTGTACACGTTCGCAGCCTTGACCTATCATCAGCTGGACTGGTCCCACGCCAGTTCTATCATTACTCCAATAATAGCCCTAAATAGTCAAAGTCATAAATACGTTTCCAAGATGTCACAAATATCTACAGCTTCTATGCCACTGATAATATTTGTCGCGGTGGTCGTGTAGGTAGGTACATATAAGTGCTTTAAACTATTCGTTTTTCATATGATACACAATTCTAATAATCATGACTTCATTTGCAATAGGTCGGTCGCACTGCTACGGATAAAATCAGTCAAATTAAGCAAATGTTGTCAGTAAGTTTATCAAACACTAACCCTTTTATTTATAAACGCGCGATAGCTAAAGTATGCTAAAAATAACTTTGCCCTTATCTTTCACTGTGACATTGGGATTAGGGCTTGCATTATCCGCCCTATTTTACTATCCGGATAATTCGGATAACGGATAATGCAATATCCGGATATCCGGATAAAACGAATAAAACGGATATTTATAGGTATTTATAGGTAACATACAAAAAAATGGTAAAAAATATATCATATTTTTATATAATACAAAACACAAAACATTCCAAGACTTTAAATTAAAAAATGTAATCACGACTATGTCTGTGGTAGAAGTTGAAGGTTGTGTTGCTGTCGCTGGTAAACTTCTGAAAATGGCTGAAATGCTCAATTTGTCTTTTATATCTATTGAGTGTAGCTTGTGAGCTTCAGATGATCGTGGAAAGATGAGGTAGATCCAGATAATTTTAATATGTTTTTACATATTTTGCACTGAGCTTCTTTGCCATCAGGGATTCGCAAAAAGTGGTGCCAGGCGGAGTTTTTGTCAAGGTTCGATTTTTTGAATTCTTTGAATATAGCGGCCATTTCTGTGAGTACTTTTGAGTAAGAACAATTCAAAAGTACTCACACACGTCGCGTGGACTCATGGTAATTTCCAGTACCATGCTATACTTCCTCGCTCGCCACGTGGTGTTTCTGCACTTAGAGCTCGAATACACGATAACACGTAGGTACGAATGACACGAACACGATGAGCACTGATGTCTGACTAACGCGCCAGCACCACCAGGAAAAATACTATTGAGCGGAGGGGAGCGGCGATCGGCGTTGTTGTGTTCTAGAATCTGAGACGAGGATATCGTGAGTGCGTCTCGCTCGCGCATTATATAAATGGAAAATGCTTTCGCGATCTGATCTGGCGTCAAATTCAATACTAAAATTAATTTTTAGTCCTATTTTTTTGAATATCCAAAATATCCGAATTATCCGGATACAAAGTAAGCCCAAATCCGGATTTGAAATTAAGCGGATATCCGGATAATTCGAATATCCGGATATCCGGATTGCAGGCCCTAATTGGGATTTGACGGAAAGTCACAGAGCATGCTTTAACTTAAATAGGTTCATGTACGTTTATGAATAAGGAGTTACAGTTTACCTGCAGTCCCAAGTCTGTCAGACGGTCTACCGTCTAAAATGTATGAATAAATGTATGAAACCTATATATAAACTAAACTGTGTCCTAATACCATGAACTTACAGGCCAATATCGGCCGACGAACTGTTAGTTTGAGGGACCCATATCTAAGGATACAATTAATTTAAGGGATACTTCAGTTTAAATTGAGGGTTCGCTGGTTTTACTGGTGTTAGGACCTTGTGCAAGGTTCGTCCGGATCGCCATCATCATCATATTTTTTAACCTGCCAAGCAGCTGTGTTCGCATTGTTATGTTCCGGTGTGAGGATAAGACAACCGGTGAAATTACTAGCATAGAGGCATTTAAACTTAGTCGTCAGGGTTTGCAACGCATTTGCGGTCGTAGGATTTCAGTATTTAATTTGTAGTCCTGAGAAACCAAATGTGTAGGTATGAGTCGGGTGGCCTGGCGTGCGCTGCCTTCTTCATCACATCAATATGTATATATATCCCCGTCAGTACTAATACTTTATTCATATGAAGCATGCTAACCTCCTACTCTAAACCCAAACTTGGAATAATGTTAGATAACATTATTACTTTCCGAATTGATTTGGGATATATTATCGTTGTTATCTTTGATCTAGAGAACGCGATAAAATTTACGGAATTGGCGGTTTCTTAACAGTAGGTGATATACGGTAGCCGGCGTCTCGTCGATCTTGACTGCTTTAATTGAACGTAAGTGTTGTGTTTAATTGATATAACCATATTTTTACAATTATACACTGTTACATATCGTGATAAAACCGAACCGCATAAAAACGACAAATAGTAACAGACCCACTTTCAATTGTCATATTCTAATGAGATTCTTCGCATTTTGGTTATTGTCGCTATTTCGTCGTAATAGTTACAAGGCAGCTAACTGCAATTTAGTAGTTGCAGTATTCTATACTCTATCGGTAAACACTGAATTTAAAATGCGTATACTATTACTATGCAGTTACCCGCTTTTGGTAGATTAAACGGCCTCGGTAATTAAGAAAAGAATAAAAACATGTCAATTCATGAAAATCAAACAAAGAGGATAATAAGTTTTTTATGGCCTTATCCTTACTGTATTAAATGCGATAGTGCGTTACTTTGTCCGTTTGTTCCATCTTCACGATTGAACGCATGAATCGATCGATGTGAAATTTGATTGATATAGTTTATAGTCCATATATAGATTTAAGGTACTTATTAACCCAGAAACTGCGATAAACGACTTCAACGCGGAAAGAGTTGCAAATAACTAGGGTTAAAAAAAAAACCTATCCAAATTATAGTAAGTATCTAATAGTGTGATGGAACCAGTAATGGCCAAGGACCAATCATGGACACCTTAGGTACTCTTATTTTACAGAAGTTAAGGGTGGTTATTCATTTGTTTTGCATCAATCAATTTGTGACCGTATGATCTTTGAATTAAAAGTAAGGTGTCCATTAATGTGGTGCCCTCAGCTAGAAGTGTCCAACATTATTGCCATCACCCTTACAGATTTTGAATAGATGCTATTGTTTTTTCGTCTGATGTTGAATAAGCATTGCTGTTAATTTTGGCGGTAATCGACTGCAAGACCGCAACGCAGGCATTGCAGGTGGGTTATAAGACCATGTACACTTGCACCCTAACTTTTCAAAACTGTTTGTATTTGTATAAAATAATTAATACAGACACCGTTACGAATAGCTCTCGCTGTTTTGGTTTAACATAACAATACCTACATTTCGATATTATTCTGAGGCATAAAGGATGCGGTAAATCTAATACTTTACGCACGTACGAGAAGACGGTCGTGAGTGTTGGCAGTGACTCTTCGCGTTATCATTATACTGCCAAGGTTAAGAACGGCTATTTATTTGAGTGTGCACTACACTCAGTGGCAAAAAAATGGATTCACTGTCTTTTGTTTATGTAGTTGTATGAGCAAAAGACGGGTACTAAGCCATTTTTAACTAATATAACTTCTACTAAGAAAAAGGTTTCGTACGCTACTTTCGGGCTAAAGTTACTACCTATTGGTATGTTATGTAAAATTTTGCTAAATAATGATTATAATAATTAACTTCCAATAAAAAATCTCAAAAAAAAGACCTGTCTAGTGCGAGTTCGACACTTTAGCAACACCAATTAGGTACACAATACGATATTTCACACAGCGTAGCTTCTTATTTAAGAAACGCCAAATAATAGTAGTTTATGCAACTGATACATAATGAGAGGCCTTAAAATACGATTGTGGTCTTATGAAACGAGCGTCAGCGAGTTTCATAATAGGATCACAAGAGTGTTTTAAGGCCTAATTATGTACAGTTGCATACACTACATTATCTACCCACATATCATAAGCCTCCATGATGCATTCAGGACTTTCAGGAGCTGCATATTAAATTTTAACCGGTAATGGCGGTAATGAAAAGTTTGAATAGTTTTGTGGCAGCTGTCATAGTTTTTTTTAAATTCAGGGACAAACTAGAGTCGGCTCCAACTATCATATCGTTCGATATCTTACTTACGTGCGACATTTGTCAAATTTGTATGCAAATTGACAATTCATTTCGAACTAAACGTCATCTCAACTGATATTAGAATAGAGGTCAAATCAAATTTCTTTGTTTTTCAGAGATGTTCGAAATTTGAATGTAATAAGAACATCGAAATTGATGTTCTTATGAATCCATAAGATTACTGCCGCAGATAAAAAATTTGCTCTAACAACGGAGTTGATTATTATGCTGGTCATAATTTGCGGTTTCTGAACGAATCATAGAGGGTTTATGATACGAGTGTAGATAAAATACGTTTCTTGTATTCCACCTTTTTATTAGATTATTTGTTATAGCGGCCATAGTAATACACACTATGTAAAAATTTCAATTGTGTAGCTATTACGGTTTGAAAGATACAGCCGTGGTACTCGTGACAGAACAGGAGGATACCCGGACGTACCTACAGAGGAGCCTTAGTAATAGGGTCCCGTCTTGGTACTCTCTGGGTGCGGAATCCAAAAACTATTGATGCCTTTATACGTGACTGAATAATGAAGATAGAAACACGCTATTCCCAGCGATAGAGAGATAATAATAATAATAATTGTAATGAGTTTTATCAGCTTTATCTTTTGGGTAATAAAGGAACCGCTTTGATAATCGTATGCTAATCGATTGAGTGATAAATTCGTCTTGATTGTAATATTTTCGAGATTCCGGTCGTGTGAGTTGTTTTCTAAAAGGCAGCTTTTTATTGTTCGAATAAATTTGCCTAATTACTTTTTTAAATCTGATGTAGAATATGTAAACTTCCATTATTTTTAAACTACAAGTACTAACACATCTATGTATACCTTATATTCAGAAAATATTGCTAAAATGTCATACTGTTAAATTTATCTTAATGTTATGTTTTTTATCTTGCATGTGCAACTTCTTCATAGATATTTCATATTGATAGGCTATCTGAATTGAGTTTTATATAACTTTACTCCAAACAAGGATGCATATCGAATAAGGATGACATTATTTGAGATTCTATAATACATTGAGCTTAAACACTTTTATGGGCACAGTACTTATCTCATTTTCACGCCAATTTCGTCAAACATAAATATATCATCAGTTCGCGTCACGTGTTAGGCTTCTCGTATTTTATAAAGAACCGGTCATGTGCGAGTCGGACTCGCGCACCGACGGTTCCGTAATTAAGATAATATGCTTGGTAACCGCGAAATAAAATACTAATTTTGTCATTAACTTTATTTTCTATGCAATAAGGTCTATTTTGACTAGCCTAAATTTTAATACAGATTTGCAAAGTTTTTTGGTTATTTCTCAAAAACGGTATATAACGAATACTTCATTTTATTTTTCCCTTAAAATATAAGTAATTATCTATACGTCAGATTTTTTGAATTATTAACTTCGGAGAACGGAGGGGGGAACGGTCATTTTTTTTACTTTTTTGGCTATAAGTCAAATAGTACAAGATAGAAAATTAAAAAAAAATTGTTCTGTAATGTGCAGATTAAGCCCTTTCATATGACACCCCATTTGCTATAATCAAACCACGTTCATTTTTCAACCCCCCATTTTAGACCCCTTTTCAACTATTTATATATTTTTTTTTACTAAAAACAGATGCGGGCAAACAAGTTGTACAATTATGCCAAATTCCAAGTTGATAGCATTTGTAGTTGCTGAGAAACCTGCTGTGACATACAGACAGACAGACAGACAACGAAGTCTCACCATAAGGGTTCCTTTTTTACCATTTTGGTACGGAACCCTAAAAACCGAAATGGGTTTTCGTTTGACCTCAGTCTCACCTGATGTTAAGTGACGACGAAGTCGAGGGTGGTACCTACACGCTTACCCAGAAAACAACAAGGTTATACGATTCCAGAGGGCCCTGCCAAGATGCACTACGCCAACTAGCGTTTTTTTTTCGATTCTATTTTAAACCAATCGCGTCACTGGAAGACCATGTGACTTTTCGTATCACGTCATCTACCAGTGACGCGATTGGTTTAAAAACGAATCTAATAGAAACGTTAGTAAGTTAGCGTAGTGCATCTTGGCAGGGTCCTCAGGAATACAGACGCAGGGAGAGCATTCCACTTCCACTTGCAGGCCACTCACCCTGATTTTAGGTTATTTTTCTCCAGTTGCTACCCATGACCCTAAGTAAATCGTCACTCCACCTAGGCATTGAGCTCCATGCACTAAAAATGTTAGTACTAAAGTTTATTCTTGTTGTATTTCAGAGCATCGACTGGCCGCAAAGATGTCAGGGGGAGTGACAGGACCGCTGCTGTACGGGGTGAGCGCGGCCGTGCTGGGCATGCTGCAGTTCGGCTTCAACACGGGTGTCATCAACGCGCCGCGCGACTTCATCGAGACCTTCATCGAGGAGCAGCACCAGATCACCGACGGCGCCTTCCTCTTCAGCGTCATCGTTGCCATCTTCCCCATCGGCGGTATGATCGGCTGCCCCCTCGCCAGCTGGATCGCTGAGAAACAAGGGCGCAAAAACGCTCTGCTCATGAACGCGGCCTTCGGAGTCATAGCCGCCGCCCTCATGGGTTTCAGCAAACTCGCCTCCTCCGTTGAAATGCTCATAATCGGAAGGTTTCTTATTGGAATCAATTGCGGGTTTGCCACGACCGTCTCACCGACCTACGTTTCCGAAGTAGCTCCGTTGAGGCTGCGCGGCGCGTTTGGAACCGTCAATCAATTGGCCGTCGCTTTCGGTCTGACCTTCTCGAATATTCTGGGAATCGACGTCATATTAGGCAGCAATGACGGATGGCCGTGGCTGCTCGGATTTGCTATCATTCCGTCCGCCCTACAATGCTTGATGCTGCCGTTCGCCCCCGAAACCCCGAGGTTCCTTCTGCTCACGGCTCACGATGAGCAGAAAGCGAGGGCGGCTCTCGTTAAAATTCGCGGTAACCCCGAAATCGACGAAGAGATCAACGACATGCACGCCGAAGACAGAGCCGAGAAACAGGAAGAAAAGTTTACGATTATGGGTCTGTTCAGGGACCGATCATTGCGCATTCCGCTGTTTATTGGTGTCGTCATGCATTTGTCGCAGCAGTGGGGAGGCATTAACGCCGTTTTGTATTTCTCGTCTAGCATCTTCGTAAGCGCCGGGTTGACGCCGCAGGCGGCTCGCGAGGCGTCTATCGGGGTGGGCAGCATGCTGTTCGTGATGGCGCTAGTGTCCATCCCGCTGATGGACCGGCTCGGGCGCCGCACGCTGCAGCTCGTTGGGCTCGGAGGCATGACCCTGTTCTCCATTCTCATGACGATCGCCTTCTTCACCTACGAAAATAATAGGACGATGAGTGTATTCGCAGTCATATTTACTCTACTGTACGTGGCGTTCTTCGGAGTGGGCCCCAGCTCGATACCGTGGATGATCCTGTCGGAGCTGTTCGGGCAGAGCTCGCGCAGCGCGGCCGTGAGCGTGGGCGCGCTCGTCAACTGGTTCGCGAACTTCATCGTGGCCATCTCCTTCATCAGCATGGAAGAGGCACTTGGCAACTACGTATTCTTGCCCTTCACTGCCCTGCTCATCCTCTTCTTCATCTTCACCTACTTCATGTTGCCTGAGACTAAGAACAAGAGTATCGAGGAAGTCACGGCTCTCTTCAAGAAGTGAACGCTGCCTTGAGACTGTAACCTACTAAATAGAGTTGAGCACATTCCTTAGGTATAAGTTTATCAGTATAATATTGCAATAAGTCTACATTACGATTGTGATAGCTCCTATTATCTAATATAAAGATATTATTAACGGATAGGTTTAGAAAGTTAATGAAATCGTCTACGCTGCTATCGATTTTGCATAATACTACGAAGACTGAACATCTCACTTATAAATCGTTTATAACTACTTGATATTTCGAAATAAAGTACTTATTCGAGTAAATTTTAAATGGTGAATAGGATCACTACATCTGTAAATTAATAATGACTAACTGGATGCGGTTCTCGCAGTTAGTTCAATCATATGAGAAAATATTAAATATTATCTTGATATATCGCATAAACTTCGTATGTTAAGCGTAAGTAAATCTTGTTTGATGTTAGAATCGGAAAAGTAACTTTTCACTATTCGGTTTTGTAAATATCTGGTTTTAGAACGAATCACCAAAAAGCATTTTAAATTTCCGGAAACGTATGTTGAACGTAGGTTTGAGGACCAATGTGTTATTTGTTTATATTTTATCTTGCCTCTTTATATTGGTATTGTTTTGATGTTATATTTTATTCCTAAGCAATTCAGGGTTGTAGATATACGCATATTTTAATTTATTAGTTTTAAGACATCTGGTGCGTTTGTAACAATTTCTATTCCAGTGCCTTAACTTTTTGTTGTATGTCTCTCTCCGTTTGTCGTTTGTCTTTCCATCAGAATCACGTAAAGCTACCGTCCTAGTGTACTTTAGTGCCAATAATAAACTTAGAAGTTAAGGGTTGAGCACTAATACAGTATAGTTCACCTCTTGTAGGCAGTAGTTAATACAAATAACGTTTTGTAGGTAAGAGCCACGGACCTAAAAAAAATACGGACGTAACGTTACACTCAAAAGGTGCGAAGCAAGCACGGCCTGTTATTTCGTTCCGTCATACACGAACTACCCGTCTCACAAATTCACTAGGTCTGTTAACCTGCCGCCATTACGCGTCCAGACACAGCCCGAGTGACATATCACTTTACACCGAAGAAAATGCCGCATTGTGTAGTAAAAAAAAACTACATTAGTAAATATAAAAAGCTACACGGAATTATTTATGACCTGTAAGTTATGTTTATTCGTGTTATTTTTCATAAATATGTGTTTATTTACTTTGACGCAAATGACAAACAAAATGACAATCAGTGTTGCCAGTTTTTTCACGGTTTTTTTTACCTAAAAGTTCAAGTTTTTAAGTTTAAATAAGAATTGCTTTATTCGTTAAAATTATTTTTGTCACTAGGTACCTATGTTCATAAAAATGTGGTTTGATATATCAATATTATTAATATTATTCTGTCGTGCAAACGTTGAAATTTAAATTGTCATATAATTTTCTCATCTCTAGTTCCCATTATTTTTCAGTTGAAATTGGTTATGTCATTACAAAATGAGAAAACCCAATTTCAATTAAATTAAAACGGTTGCATGACACAATCGAACCCAATGCTGAAGTAGTACATAAATGATAACACAATTTAATTGTACGAAGTTTTTGCAGCGATACAATCGCGATTCAGTCTTAATGCAGTACCTATCGATTCAGTCACAAATCGTCTAGGTTTTGTCGCGATACAGTGCTGCGGCTGTCGAATGCGCATTTGTATCGCTGCAAAAAGTTGCAGTTGGTAAAAAGCCTTAAAATAGGAAAATTGACGATTTATATGGCAACCCCCAAAGCACGGTCACTCGTAAACGGACGGCCATTTTGTGTGCTTCACTGATGATTAGACTAGGTTACGTCCGTATTTTTTTTAGGTCCGTGGTAAGAGCATAATATATTGCATCCCTTTTTCCGACAATGGTGATTATGTTAAATGTAAAGAACAGATAGGACTAGCTAGGATAGCTATAGTAAACTTGCATACTATTGTATTCGTGAGTCGCTTGATTCAAGTTATTGAAGCGAGTCACTTGAATTCAAGTTATTAGTCGCTTGAAGACACAATGACACCCAAAAATAATTTAAAATGCCTATCAATAATATTATAGGTTGGCAAAAAGAGTTACAATATTGTAAGGTAGCAACCACCAAATTAAGCTGAAGTTTTTGAGGCAAAGATACCGTGATGCCAATTTCACTCCGAATAGCGCTCTCTTTATTTCAACCTTTTTGCCAAGCTGTACCTCTGAATCGTTCAAACTAATTTTGCATAAACTATAAGTAAATACCTAACTACGATTTATCGTAAATTACGTATATTAACCCCCTTACTAATAAACGTTGAATAGCTATACCACCGTTACTGAACGTTTATTAGTGAGGGGGTTAGAGTCTTTACTATGTTAACTCGTATTACGATCCCTTTGCTCCAAATAATGGTCGATTTGTTGCCTTTATTTTGTCCTGAAATATAATGCTCGTCGTCTTGTTTTTGTCGTATTGTTTTTAAATCGGCCGCTATTGCTCTCAAGTAAGAGCTATGAAAACGCTAACAATACGATACCGAGTAGAACAGAGCCCCCGTGCTAACTTATCTGCCATCTGGTATTCAAAACTAGAACTAAGGAATTTATGGTGTGTCAGATATTTCTATGTACAAGTATGGAAAATATGTAATTGCTGGTGACTGCACCCGCACACTGAAGGTGGTAAGTATCGACACCCTAGAGGCAGATAAGTTTTTGTCACACTGGTCACAGGGCCAATATTTACATCGCCTAAGCAATACTGTTTACCATCGTTTTCCTAATCGCTACAACTTGTTCTTGCTCTGCCAAGTAAGCGAGGTGAAGTAAGATACAACAACCGATTAGAATCAACGTGGGAAACAATATCGTTTAAATTATTTCAAAATTAGGCTCAACATGTAAAATACAGATTATCTTTTAAAAAAGATTTAAGTATACCCCGCGTAAAATAGCACTAAATAATGATATTATTGCACTTTATTATAATATACATAGAACATTAGTGGACGTTTTTTTTTTGCTGTTTTTGATTGTTTTTTCAAATATAATTTGTGTGTAAGTTGCATACATTAAATACCTACAACTTAACACTTTCATTGCCGCCGACCCGCTAGGCGAGTCCATTTCGTATGAAAATCAGAGAGCTTGGCAATGAAAGTGTTAGTGTTAATTAAATTTCATGTTAAGTTGTATTTAACTTACTTTATTAATTCCTTTTTTGATTGTCGTCGGCGCGTTCTCAATAATAAATAGTTTTACGAATTGTTGATTCCATAAGTACATAATAAGAAAAATGAATTTTACTAGCTAAAATGCAGCTATATGTAGAAAAAGTATATGAATATCAAGAAAAAATACGATTCATTTGTTGATATTAAATTTATTTATTTACTGAATATGTTCTTTATTTTAAAATAGATTTCATAGAATCAGCTCTGTTATACGATACATTTGTTGTGGTACACATGTTAAGGTTACGTTTAACTTAACGTTCGTCGGAGTGCGGTAGTTCAGATGGCTTGCTAATTTAAATTGAATTTACCGCCCAACGCAATCGTTATCATTAGTCTGTATCTACTTCTGTAGTTCTGAACCGCGCATTGACTGAACCTCCGAAAATCGACAGATTTCACGACAGTAGGTAAGTACCTACAGAGGCCCTAGAAAAAATGCTTTCGTCGAACCTTATCGTTATTGAAAAATATAGATGCCGGACGGCCGCGTCGAGCGCTTATGTCAATTCCAATGACAATTTTGATATAATTTTCGTCGTTTACGTTAGCGTTATGCACCTTGTTAAGACCCTGGGCAGGTTTCGTATGCGGTTTGGCGCACGTGAAGTCCAGATTGCAAAATAGTTTTGATTAACATATATTTACGTACATTCCGCGCAATGTTCCAGCTGGTTATACGCAGCATTATACCTACTATAATTAGGGAATATGCATGGATTTTTTAAATCGCATTTCTCAAACTGAAAATACCGTAGAAGAGATCACCAAAAGTGAAATTAAAATTAAAATCGGTCAAGAAATATAAGCATTTTAAACTGCTAATCAGACAGAGATCCGAAGTGCACTGTGACGTCATTGTAACAGGTCGGCCATTATAAACTCCACATAAAATTGTGTTTTGTTAGAAAGAGATAGGAACAAATCTTTGTTGGCTTATATCTTGGTTATTTTTATAGCAATTCAAAACATGTTTTTCTCACCTGTTTGTTACATGAAACATGAATCAGCTTTTACAAAGCTGTGAACATGAATATTCCCTATTATGACATTCATGACATCTCAATGAGATTTGGACATTCTGTCACCGAATCCAAACTCTTTACTTTTAGTTAAGGCTCAGGGGGCCGATTTTTGACTTTCGAGCGCTCGAAAGTTTCACTCGAAAGTGAGTGAGTATAATCAGAGAAACCGTTTTTTGAAATACGAGCGGTAGAATTGAAAACGAATGGTGTGGACCACTCGTCTTTGAATTTTCTATCGCTCGTAATTTCAAAAATACGGTTTCACCGATTTTGCTCACTTTCGAGCCAAACTTTCGAGCGCGCGAAAGTCAAAAATCGGCCCCCAGGCATTGGATAACCTAGCATATATCCTTGTCATAGATAGTCGCGTAAGCATTTTCTTTGCTTTGATGTACCTACCTAAGTAACGTCACCCTGACGTGACGTGATGATAGATGCTGAAGTACCTATATTTGAAACAAGGGCTAGCCACGTCTAAAATATCAACTACACAAGGATGACAGTAAAAAGGGTAGTAGGGAAGTATAGGGAAGGGGGGTAGGGTCAAATTTAAATTATTTGCGCTTTTTACCTAACTGCCCTAAGAGGGTACGTTTTTGATATTATTGCTAGAACTCGCTGCTGTTAAAAACTATTTTAACACTTCTTCCTCGTAGTTGACTGAACATATTTTAAATCAGGGAAGCAGAGCCGGGGTCCTTTAATCGTCTTCCCCGCAAAGCGCGGAGAACAGCTGCATCGCCTCCTCCTCCACCTCGTGTTGCTCGTCCTCCTCCACCTCGCCCTCCAGCCAAAACGTCTCCATCATGCCCTTACCCTGGCAACATTACAAGAATTATATAATATAATTGTAGTATAAGAGTTGTATAAGAGCCTATATGCACACGGCGTATTTTTTACTTGTAATAGACGCGCGTTTTGCTGACACGCTTTTACGGCGCGTTTGTGAGTGCAAACGTTTATAGATGAATTGCCGAGAGCGTGGAATTGCATATGTAGTGGTAATATGTGTTTACAGGCATTCTATATTTAAATTTCCTCAACTCCTCATACCATCAGCATTAAAAGAGTATTGTTATATATTAAATAAGTAAGAACAAAAATAATATCAGCGTCAAATTGTAAATACTTTTTACAATGCACTAAAATATACGTCTTATTTTATTTTATCCTCGCAATTTTCACAATTATTTTGACTGTACACGTACGACTGTAAGTTACACAGTTTGCAAAAATTATGGCAGAAAGTAGCAGTAATTTTGGTCCGATTGAGAGTCAAAGTAAACAAATAATTTTAACTGTCATAAATACTTTGAACTCGAACTAATGAAAAATTTAAATTCGTTGAAAAAGCTACCGGTGTTTCTCTCTCGAATATTTATGAAATTATGACTGAGAGTAAGAGTGACAAATTCAAAGCAACGAAAAAATTCCCCTCTCCGAGTAAGAAAAAAGTTATGTACAGTCAACAGCATAAATAAGTGATCATTTATGTACCTTGTCGCTTTCAATCGTTTCACAATTTTGTATGACATTTAAAACACGACGTTAAAGTGACAAGGTACATAAATGATCACTTATTTATGCTGTTGACTGTACCTACTTGTCCGTCGGCAGTGGATGATTTAGATCAAGAAGTCATCGGGAGAACTATATTTATATAATTTTCATCTGTCCCATACCTAAGCAATTTCCAACCCTAAAGATGAAAATTTAAAAAATGATACCGACTAAAAGCAAAAAAGGACATACTTATTCCACTTGTTTAGGGTAATCTCATTAAATTAATGAAAAACTTAAATGGTTTTCCTATTCATGCGAACGGTACAACCAATACATATGCAATTCCACGCTCTCGCTAATTCATCTATACTGGCTGCCACTGAATCGCGTACCTACAGCACTCCCAGCTTCTTAATACCGTTCGGCTGGCTATTGGTATCAGACTTTCACTCGCAGCTGACAGTATTTTTATCACTCGTGTTTCATACAAAAACGAATTTTGCCAAACTACATTAAGAAAGAAAATAGAAGCACTGTAAACACGCGTCATTAGCGCATCGTTTGCGCGTAAAAAATACGCTGAATGCCTTGCTCTAATGGTTTCTTAGCTACTATTATATTATCCCAGGTCGGGGACAATGGACCTACTTACCATTAGCTACACAGAGACGTACCTTACGTACGTGTCGTAGCTTGGTAAAAAAAAAACAATGAACCCTTATCTGTTTCAGCACCTGGCCGTTTATTGTCTTTCTAACCACTGTAGGTACTCCGAGACATTTTATAGACAATTAACTCGTTCGTTCTTTTTCAAATTTGTGTATGAGTGCGAAAATGTTGAGTACCTTGACTTTGATAAGTCCTCTGCGCCGGAGCCGAAACCGGCCCGCCGGCAGTTGCGCCGCCGTGGCTGCTGATATTTGGATCCGCCCCGGCTGCAAGAACAAGGTTTTTTTAAGAAATTATGTGCCTTAGATAAGATAGACAACGTCGGTATCAATAAATACTTGGAACCTTCTTCCAGTCAAGGTACATAATTAGCTCAATTCCATACAATATCCAGACAATGATCCATCCCCTATTGCTTAAAAATAAGCAGGATATCTACTTTAGTTTCCTGGATTGTCTCGTGATTACTGTGTAAAGGTAAAAAAGGTAATATGGCGGATAGAGAAGGTTTAGGATGGGTATACTTATTGACTTATATAGACGACGATTTCAAAACGGGGTTCACTGTGGTAAACGAGTGCTCGAAAGGGGGGTGTGGATGGAAAAGTTTTTTGTTTACATCTTGAAAACGATGCGTGATAGGAAATGGTGTTGTATGGCATTATTAAAGCTGATAAAATTCTCTACAACTTTGATTCTATACATTTTTCACCTATTTTCAATCGTTGTCTAGATTACTAGATTAGATAGATTGAAACTTTTCAACGGTAGATGATACATTAATATATGTATATATATTCTTAAAGAGAATTAAATTCTCTACAAGCTAAGTCTTCTTCGTCGTTTTCACTCTTGGCAGAGCGGGCGTGGTCATCATATCAGGCGCTGGTGGAAAGCTTCACAACTCGGCACCACTACTCTCTGACAGCTGCCTTCCTCGTGCAAGCTATGTAGGGGGCTGTTTTCTACAGACGATGTAATTATATGCAAGTTGGAGAGAAATGTAAGAAAAAATAGGTGAGGTCAAAAAAATATTTTTGCAAATCGACCGCTTTTTGGAGCTCATATCTAGACAACGATTGGAAATAGGTGAAAAATGTATAGAATCAAAGTTGTAGTTGTGCCCCCCCCCCCCCCTAGGGCTCACCTCCGAGGGGTGGGGACTTTTAGTATGTTTATCTGCTAAATAGTCCAAACAAAATACCGAAGTCAAACTTTCTGCTTTCAACTTTTCCATCCACAATTTTTCATTGCCAGGACTAGTTCTTGAAGCTGGCCTTTGTAAGACTTGTTAAGGGAGTAAGTCTGCTAACTCGGTCGGTTACCGCAACTTGCGAGGGAGTGCTAGGCTTGCATTGTCTCACCTCGGAGGTGGTCTGCATGCGGCTGGCGGTGTTGACGGAGTCGCCGACGAGGCAGTAGCGCGGCAGCTTCAGCCCCAGCACGCCCGCCACGCACGGGCCCGAGTGGACGCCTGCATTCATAGCACTTTTAGTGTCACTATCTTCAGATCTTCTTATTCATAAACGCTCAATAAATGCTTGAAGCTTTCTGTGTAATTAAAATTTAGCAACGAAAAATAACGCTTTAAGCATACTTAGGTTATTGTGCATTTATGAATAAGGAGAATTGGTTCATAGCTAAGTATTCGTACGATCACGACACACTTAGATGAATAGGTACAATAAAGATTATGATAATCCAGTGATCGGAATAGGTAGAGTATATTTAGCTAAAATTCGCAAACGGACGTCATAATATAGAGTGGTTACAACCGGGTGAAATATTGATTAATTTTTATTGAATATTGATTTCCGGTATTTTCTGGTACTAGTAATGTAGTCGCAAGGAAGTCTCCAGTTTATGTCTCTGTTCTACGAAGTTTAGGTAAATTAAATTAAATTTAATGAGTTACAGGCTCCTTTTATCACAAACCAAGTAAGTAAGTAATCAATATTACATATACTTAGCATTAAAAATACCGGAAATCAATAAAAATAAATTAATATTTCATCCGGTTGTAACCACTCTATATTATGTCCTTTGCGAACTTTGGGTAAATATACTCTACCTATTCCGATCACTGGAAAAACTGCACAAATCCGATTTATTTTTCATAGCTGTCACTATGACAGGGTTCTATGGTGCGGTGGCTCAACATATGCGAAGTTAATGAGACAATGGCTAGTGCAGAGTTAATTTTGTCCGAAAACGTATTAATTCAACCTTCCCTACTTCCAAAGAGTGGTATATAGAAGTTTAATTCTCGCACTTGATTGTTTAGCCTTTTGAACTACACTGCTGGCAAAACACGCCAACGGATTTTGATGTCGCTCCATACATTATGCATCGGTATATATGACGCCCATGCATGTTTTTAGAGCTCGTGAAATTTCAGTAGACCGTGACGTTCAAAAGGCTAAATTGATTGAGTTGGTCAATCAGGACGATCTCAGTGACGTGACATAGTAAAGCACTCTCTAGGATCAGCCCGGCTCTAACACGACTGAGACAAGGAGAATTTATTGGTAAGTGCGGTTCTACCTAATAGTTCGACCACATTATTCGGTTTGGCCATATTCGAGTTCAGCCCGTATTCGGTCATTGGCTAATAAGTAAACAGTTTTTTCGCAGTAAATAACGAATCCGATAAAACCGAAATTTCGGCCAGCAAAGGTCACCAAGCTTAACGACTTCAAACTTCAAATAAGATGATATCGAGCAAAGCTCGTCTTGCTCGAATCATGGGTATGGCAGAAGAAGAATGAAAGCAGGATTAATGCTGTTGAAATGAGA
Source organism: Acleris literana (assembly GCA_946894065.1). Taxonomy (NCBI): domain Eukaryota; kingdom Metazoa; phylum Arthropoda; class Insecta; order Lepidoptera; family Tortricidae; genus Acleris; species Acleris literana. The sequence goes on from OX335669.1 coordinate 20,153,648, forward strand.
GCTCCGAGAAGTATGTGTGGAGTAAGGATGATGAATAGAGTTAGAAAAAGCGAGATCCCAGAACGATGTGCATTGAAAGAAGATGTAGTGACTAAGATCGAAACGGGAACATTAAGATGGTTTGGTTATGTGGAAAGGATGGATGAAGGAAAAGTTATGAAACAGCTATGGCGAGCGAGAATGAGTGGAGATGTCGGTAGGGGACGCCCTAGATACACATAAGTACAGTGATCAGATTCGCGATGTACTGAATAAGGGCCAAATCAAAAGCAGCCGAAACCGACGTACGTGCATGAGCCATGAAGAGGTTGATGAATGTGAATATTTGTATTGTATTGTATAGTGTACCAATGGTGAGCCGGGGCAGAGCGCGCGACACGGCGAGCGCGGCGCTGGCGGCGGCGGCGGCGTGCGTGCGCCGGCGCTCCGGCGCGCCCGACACCAGCATGTACACTGTGCCGACCGTCTCCACCTGCCGGACATTAAAGTTATCTCTCATCAGTTTCCTTGTGCCGGTCAACAGCATTAACCCTATACTTGACATTGTGCATTTTTATGCACATTACTCTTTTAAAAAATCTAGAGAGTAAATTAAGGACTTAGCAATTATTTTTAACGCGCATTATTTTAACTGATATTCCAATAAGTCGGAGTAATATTATTTAGTACTGCTAGGTTAATCCATTTTGACAGTAGCACGCAAAATAACGGACCGAAAACCTGCGTTTACGCATCGTTTCATAAAAATAATTAATTTTATTAATTTTTTGCTTCAGTAATGCTAATTTATCGTTATTGCGGTATAAGTAAGTATATTTCCAATCCACAATATCAATCTTGGTATATCAAAACAACATAACAATGGCCTCTAACGTAGGATTTATGCATATGTATCTATAAATGCACACCGCCAGCTACACCATTAAGTAATGTTCATCCTGCTATGTATCTTTAAAGATACATTACCCGGTACGCTATACTTTAGCTATGTATCTTTATGGATACACAACCAATTTCCGGATAAACAAAAACTAATTTTAATCCTATTTTTGTTGGTATACACTGTTAGTTATACTTTATATTTCAAAATTTAGCTTCTTAATACCGAGCTGGTACCATTGTCAACCTATGTTCAGAGTGTTTTACTGTTAAATTTGCAACCGAATTTTCTCGAATCATAATGTTATAAAAGAGCCTATTTTTGTCGCCATTAAATTTTAGTAAGCCTAGTCTAACCCTAAACTTATCCTAATCTTGACCTAGTATATTTGTAAGGGTATATACACACGGGTCTTCTTTTACCGTTTCGGAAAGCCTATGTAGCACCCATTGACATAAATGTTTATTCTTGTCAAAATGTTCCTATGAGGTGGAAAAAACACCAACTAACTAACTGCCCCGCTTTTCCATGGTCTTGAATGCAGTTTTTTGATCTGCTCGCGCTAGCATTTCAGTCATCCGTATCGTTTACTGCGCTGACTGCAGTTGGTCGACGGCCGCTTCTGTCTGTCACCTTCAAGGCTAGCTTAGAACCTTTTGAACTAATTAGACTATCTAAAAATATTTTCTGAAGAAGGCTAGAGTGCTTTTTATCTAATCTTCAACGGTGAAATCTTAACACTTTAGAAAAAAAAAATAAGTCATATATGTATAGATCGTCCACGCATATGTCTTTTCTTACGCTGCAGCGAAGCAGACAAAAAGCGGGAAAATGCACCAAAAAGTTATATTCCCTCATAATTACTGAAATTTATACATAGATCTATTTTTTAGCAATAATTCGCGAAAGAAGTTATTCACATGTGTTAATTTTTTTTTCGCGTATCAATGCCTTTGTAGTGACTTGTGTAGTTTATTTAGTCGGAGGTCTAAGACTCGGAAATAAGAAATACCATAATCTAATAAAGTTGGAGCACTTTAAAGTAGTAATTATGTATTTTTTTCATTTCTTAGTTAATATGTCCTAAAAAAAATGAATTACTGATATTAACATTTAATCTAACGTTACTTATGGCTGTAATAAGGTTATAAAAATAAAGCAAAAGCTCAAAATTTCACATTAAATACAGATTTTTGTTACGTTAACTGCTGAGCTAGTAAAATGATAGTTTTTTATCTTTTAAATAGGCATATTTTCATTTATTTACTTTTGATAAGTAATATTAAAAATATTTTTGTGAGTACTCATTTTATGACGGTGTGTCTCCCTGGATACATACTGCCCCCGATAGTAAAAAGGGCGCATCTAACATGAAGTCGAAATCGAGAAATTAAATGATTTAGTTTAAAATTAAAAAAATGTATGCTGTCTCTAAACAAATAGACATAAACACTTTCCGTAAACGAAGTAATATAGATAGTACCATATTGTCAATATGATATTAAATTCTTTTTTATTTGTATTTTTTGTTTTAAGTTTTTCCTTTTCATCTTAGCAAAAAAATGTCTGGAAAATACTCGATACTCCGTTTAAAAGACGCAAGTAACCAATTGCGCCTTTTCAACTGAGTACAAACACAAACTTCTTTTTAATGTAAGTGCTTGATAGATATTTCCTGCTTTTCTCCTAAGATGAAAGGGCACATTTGGACACAAGCGTCTTTTCAATATAGTAATTGATATTTTAAACAACTACTTTTACTCAAATAAAAAAAGGAATATCTTCTGTTTTTCTACTACTTTGACATGTAGGTAGTTCAACTACATGTGAAATAATAGTTTGCACATTAACAATGTTCTAAGGTACAATCAGGAAAAACAATAATAAAAAACCGTACGAAAAAGTTAATAACCCTTAATTTGACTCTGTGCAGTATACTGGACGTTGTAAAGACAAAAATCTGCACGTAAAACTAAAATTATTAGATTATGGAATCTCATATTAATATAATACAAAAAAACCAGTGCGGACGGTAATTTTTCGTCAATTGCCGTCAGAATATAAATGAGGAAAGGACGCTTCTCACTTATCCTCGGTACAAGTTTTTTTTTGTGTATTTTTCTATTAAATATGAAAACATTACATACAAAAAAATAATAATATCCAGCATACTTCCCATTGCCAATTAATACGTACAAAAAAATAACTTCCCGTACTTCCCATAGCTAATGTCACTGTGTTCTAATTTGCGTTTCTACGTCCAGTATACTTTCCATTGCCAATTAATTCGTACAAAAAAAAAACTTATACTTCCTGCTAAGTCTTATAATAAAGTATTTATGTAAGGATTGTTCGCCTAGGTTTTACTGCTTATAATAAACTGAAGCGTATTTAGACAAGGAAGTGAGTGCTTTTACCGCGTTAGGGCGTTTCTCAGGTCACCCTGCTCCAAGCTATACTATCTTTATCGCTTCCGCATTGCTTTGTTTTGTTTTTTTTTATCCTACCTTAACCGTCAAAATAAGGCTTAATCGAACTATTCGATGCAAACCGATATAGTCCCAGAAAGATTGGAATGAGAACCTAGAAATATTTATAAACCACAAATATTAGTGCAGTACTTTATTCAAACAATGCATCTTGGGTGTCAATGTGGTTATTTCCTTGTTAAAACCACAGTTTCTATATCTTCAAGATTACTAATTTATGTTCAGCTATTTGAAAAAAGTCCTGAAGTAAAAAAAAATAATAGATTCTACAACTCAATCGTCATCATCATCATCATGTCAGCCGAAAGACGTCCACTGCTGGACATAGGCCTCCCCCAAGGCTCTCCACTCAGACCGGTCTACAACACTCAATGCCCCATCAGAATTCAGATAAAGGAGAAATAGTATAGCGTTCCTCTGGGAATCTGTTCCTCTTAACGCCATTTATTTATTTGTATTTATTATCAGCCTGTTCTGCCCCATTATTAGGTAAAGACCTTTTCTTCTCATGCTGTTCATCCTGCCAACTCTGTCGTCATCGTAAACGTCTGCAACTAAACTTGTGTTTAAGAGCTTGGGGGAAGACTTCAATGCTCTGTTTGATGCAGTTGGAAATTAACTTGGTCTTTGACATGTTTATTAGTAGTCCTAACTCAAAGCTTACTTTGCTTAGCTGTTCCTAAGTTCTTTAACCGACGTCGGGAAAATAACGCTGCCATCAGCAAACTTGATTGTTTATTTGTTTCTTCTTCACGGCTCAACAGCCGAATGGCCGGGGATGGACATGATAATATGTCGTTAATGTCTAAAGCGTATTATAGGATCGAGGACTATCTAACAGACAAAAATGCATGGCCTAAACCCGAAACTTAGTCAATAATAATTTATTCAAATGCAAAATCTTTATCTTGTCTAGGGGACACCGTTGATGTAGGAAAACATATCGAAACTTTTATGTGGTCGTCTCGCATCATCTTATATACACATAAAGATGTGTTTTTTTTTCTCTCTATCTCTCCCGTAAGATTCTTAATTGGCATGTTTTCCTGCTGAACTACGCATGTTATTTGATACTATATTTAATTTAATATTTATAGCTTTATATAATGCTAGACTAAGTAGTACCATTGTAATAAGAAATATGTTTAAAAAATGACTGACTGCTGAGTTTCTTGCGGCGTTTCTTCTCAGCAGTGGTCTTCTCTTGGGAAGCGCTGGTAGATTCTTGACGTGTAAAAGTGCCCGTGCGGCCTACTTACTGAATAAATTTCTTTTATCTTTTTTATCTTTTTATATGATTTTTTATCTGGAAATATAATAATTTCTACGGGAAAACTCAATAAACCAGTTCCATGTGGACAAATTCACCAGCAAACACTAAAGTACAAAATACTACCATGTTTCAATTTTTATTAAATTAAACCTGCAAGCGGATTTTTATTAATGTTTTATTTCTTAAAAAATTAATACAGTTTTGTCTGATATTTGGACTAAAAATATTTACAATATCTTTGGTAATGTCTATAATGCTTGACATTTAAGCCGACTTTCTATTCTCCGCAAAGTTGGCAATGTCCACTTGTCCAGTATACTTGACATACGTTTTCTGGAAAACGAAAAACTTTAAACTAACAAAGATTTTTTTATAATTTTTCCGGTAACAAACACTCCAAAAAATAATGACACTAACTTAGTTGTACTATCGCAAAAATAAAATATGCCTACATCAAAATCAGACACCAATACCACGAACATCTTAGTGAATTAGCAAAATACACAATTGAAAAAGGCGCAAGTGGTCATTTGCGTCTTTTCTACTTAATTTTACGTGTAGATGCGTCCGCGTCAATATAACGTGATCGAGCTTTGGCTAAGTTAAAAAGACGCATGTGGTCACTAGCGCCCTTTTCATTAAGTATTTATGTTAGATGCGTCTAAGACAAAACTAAGTTGAAAAGGCACAAGTACTTAGATGCGTCCTTTTATTGAAGTATACGGTGATGGATTATACCTTACGTCTTATCTTTTATTAAAGTGGTGAAAGTTTGACAAAACAAAAGGGCGCATTATATGTAGTTACGTCTTTTTTACGAAGACCACCTACATGTTTCTGAAATGCGTCTTTTTAATTAAGTTTATGTAACAAAGTGACTGAAGTTACGCCCTTTTTGCCTTTGGTAACTTCTAATCTAGCCTACCTAGGAAAAAACTAAAAATATCAGTAGGTGGGTCTTTTTCTGCTGATCACGGCAGTATAATTAACTCATTTTTGACAAAAGTGTTAGATGCGCCCTTTTTACTATCGGGGGCAGCGTATACTTTTATATGTACGTTTGTGACGACATGGCGGTGTGCATTGTACTAAGATCATGCGCCGGTCACCTACGCAGGTTAAAATACTGCACAACGGGTCGATTTATGTATTTCATCCGTTGGCTAAAGTTCACCAAAACGGCAATTTTTTTGATTTGTATAAGTTCGGTATTTTCATACTCATATCAGAGATCAAGGCGACGAATGTGATTGGAGTATCTATTGAAGACCACAGTCCGTAGCTAATCACGGTAACATCCCGAGGACGCCCAAGCCCAACTGAGTAGTTGATGACTTGGGCTTTTAAACACCTCCAGCACGGGTAGCACAAGTTGTATTTTCTCGCTTGTCGCTCAGTGCATCTCTATAGTTACAGTCTAGATGGAAAGGGAGATTCGAGCGACAAACAAGTCGCGGACAACATGTGCTAGCCGTGCAGGTCTTTTTGATACTTATATTGTTTAGTAAAAGGTACGTTTTACTAAACAATATAAAAAAAAGAAAACAAAAGAAAGAAAGTTCTTATTTATATCGTATGACTGTATATGTTCTGAAAAAAGTTTAAGTACCAATTTCACCATACGATATTAAATTTAATCAATGTTAAACGACTGTTAGTTCATACATTTTGACAGCTGTTAACGCTCTAATCATCTGTTAAGTGGTTAACATCGTTTGGTGAAATTGGTACTAAAGCAGCCGGTAAAGTAAACAATTGCCTTGTAGACGCAATGCGCGTCGAGCAGCCGGTCGATGCGCGAGTAGACGTCGTTCATGTGCGCCACCGTGTGCATCACGTCGGCGCGCGTGCCCGCCTCCGCCAGCTGCACGGCGCAGAAGATTATCGTCACATCGAACGCCTGCAACGCAATCAGACACACGTCTTATTGCCACCAGGGGCAAAGCAGTTCAGTTTACGGTAAGAGAACGAGATAGCCGTGTAACTGGAATAGCTCTGTCACTTACAGTCACACTGTGTTCCCGAACCGGTTTCGACCGGCCATTTGTGGCTGACTTTGCAGATCGACGTAGTATTAATATTGTAAATAAAGAAATAGAAGTGAACCCCGGACAATTCTTTATATTTATGTAGATTTACAGAAAAAAATATTTGTTGGCCATAAATTCTGGTAGGTACCTACTGAATCGGAAAAATTGCTTATTTTCTTTTATTGAGGATTCATTTAACAGTATTTATTAATCATGTGATAATTAGACTTCGGACTTTTGGGTGGATTGCGTGGTTCTAGAATCCACGGAGTTGTCCTATATTAAAATATTTTTTTCGAAGTCAATGTCAAAGTCTAAAGATAAAACGTTATATTAGATGTCATGATTTATGTTACAATTTTATTTAAGAAGTGAACTTGATTTTATAAAAATGCTTACGAAATTATACCGCAAACTATAATGTTGTAAGCAATAAAATACCATCTATGCAACTCTATGGTAGTTTTGAAGTACGTATAAAACAAGAGACTGTTCTCGTCACCGTTTTACCATTGTCGCCATGTGTCGTGTATTCTAAATCTTTACCTATTAAACAGAGTTATACTTATACCTTCCTCGGGTGGTTTTCTTTGTCCTGTCAGTTATGGGCCCAGGGCTCATAACTCCGTTCGGTAAATAGGCTAGCGGCGACGGAGATTGAGACGTCCTGAGTAGGCAAGAGGCCTGGCCTAAGTGGAGCCTGAGGGAGGCTGTACGGAGTGTGAAGTATAGCATCAGGCTTCGTGGAGGGGCAAGGGATGATGAAGTCTCATGTGTCTACGGCTATTAAGCTGGAGGGAGCAAAAAACTGGAGCGTCTGGAAGTTCCAGGTCACGGCGGCATTAAAAGGAATCGAGTTATTTACTGTTGTGGATGGTACGGTGTGTACCGAGACAAGCAAGGTTGAATGGAGAAGGAAAGATGCTAAGGCACAGTCTATGATAGTCTCTAGGCTGAGTGAGGGTGTGATTATCCATGTGCTTACTTGTGATAAAGCTAGTGAGATATGGAAGAAGCTACATGCAGTGTATGAATCGAAATCTGCTACCAGTAACCTGATGTTGCAGTAGCGGTTCTTGCAGATAAAGTATGAGGGGGGGGGATTTATCTGTTTAAGTACTAGTCTAAGCTACAAGAAATGAAGTGCCAACTGAACGTTAGCGGTGAAAAAGTATCCGAGAAATTTATGATGACAAAGGTGTTGATGGCTTTACCAGAAACTTACAGCCACTTCATCTCTGCATGGGAATCTGTCGACTCGAGTAAACAAAACTGCGAGGACCTAGTTGCAAGGTTACTTGTTGAGGAAGAAAGGGTCAAGGTCAGAGAAAAGGACAAGGAAGGGGAAAATGCAGCCTTATATGTGCGGAACTATGCTGGGCATTCTGGAGGTTCAAATGCAGACAAGAGATGTTTTAAGTGTGGGAAGGCTGGACATCTCGCACAACTGTGTAAAATAACAATAGAGAACCGGCAGTGTTTTCTGTGTGCGAAGGTGGGCCATTTAAAATAGATTGCCCAAAATGACGGTCTGGAAACGAAAAAATAAATAAATTTGAATCAAAGAAGAATAACGCATATATTGTGACAGCACTCACATCTGACAGTCAAGATAAACAGTCATCGATCGGTCTAGGGTGGGTCATAGACAGTGGGGCAAGTGAGCATAATTATGACGAGTGAAAAATCATTTCTGTCAAATTACCGGTCAGTGTCAGAGCGTTTTGTTGTTGTTGGTTATGGCCGACGTTTACCAGTTTTGGGCATCGGAGAAGTCGATTTAGGATTTTTCGACGGGGACTGCTATATAAATTCGACTCTAAGCGATGTGCTACATGTACCAGATTTTAAATTGAATTTGTTTTCGGAGTGGATTGCGACGAAAAATGGGTATGAAGTCGTCATATCGGATGAGGAGTGTCGCATCCTTAAAGGTGATGAGACATGCGGTTTGGGTATTCGACGGGGCAATTATTACGTGTTGCAGTCGAAAAAAAGATGATTTCGCAGCTATATGCTTGCTTAAAGTGTGGCACCAGCGATTGTGTCACCAAAATAATAACGTGGTGAAAAATACGTTGAGGGACAATGCCATTCAATATATCGACACAAACGAAAAGTGTGATGACTGCTTATTGAGCAAGATACATCATCTGCCGTTCAAAGACAGTGTACACAAATCTAAAGAGGTATTAGAGTTAGTACATGCGGACGTATGTGGGCCCATGGAGGAGCAATCTGTTGAGGGAGCTAAGTATTTCTTGTTGCTTAAGGATGACTATTCTATCGTGTTGTATATTTTCTTAAGCAGAAATCCGAAGTGAAGGTGAAAATTTAACATTATATATTAACAGCAGAGAAGACAACATCAAAGACCTTGAAAGTGTTGAGAACAGACAATGGCACAGAGTTCTTAAACAAAGATTTGAAGGAGTTCTTGAAGGTAAAAGTGATTCGCATCAAATTACTGTCCCATACACTCCAGAACAAAATGGCAAGGCGGAGCGGGATATGAGGACTTTAGTTGAAGCAGCGCGCTCGATGCTCAGCGGTGCTAAACTTCATAAAGAATTGTGGCCTGAAGCCATCAAAATGGCGGTCAATGTTCTTAATCGAACTAGTCACAGTCTCGTGGAAGGGAAGACTCCATACCAGCTGTGGGAGGATAGGAGAGTTTGAAATTGGAAATTTAAAATGGGTCTTTGGTTCTCAGGTTGTTATTCATATACCTAAAGAAAAGCGTTTGAAATGGGATCCGAAAGGTGAAAAAGGAATATTTGTTGGATACGAAAGTTCAAAAGGATATAGAATATTTTACCCTGATAAGAATACAATTGAACTAAAGAGAGATATTGTATATCTACAATCTGACTTGAATGATTTTAAAGAGAGTGATAAAAATATAGATCACAATAGTAAAGAGGTAGTGGTATCACTGGAGTTAAATCATGATGGTACTAAGCCACAGGAGCAGAGTGAAGAACAGATCTCGGAAGAGTGGTCCTCTGCAGATGAGCAGATGCATGAAGACCAAGAAGCTGAAGGGTCTGAGCGTCCCAGTGGTGAACAGGTGCTACGAACACGAGCTGGAAGAGTGGTCAGGACGCCACAGCGCTTTGATGATTATGATCTAGCTACCATGCTTGCAGTTGCTTGCTGAGCCTAAACCCTATGAAGAGGCAATGCAGTCAAAGAACGCGGGAAAATGGAAAGAAGCCATAGAAAGTGAGTTAGCCCAGCTAAGAGAAAATAATACTCGGACTGAGGTTCAAAGTATACCTGGTGGTGAACAGGTAATCAGCTCCAAGTGGGTCTTCAAAAGGAAACCGGATTGTTTCAAGGCTAGGTTAGTTGCTAGAGGCTTTGAACAAAACTGTAATAGTGAGTATGACTTGTATGCTCCAGTAGCTAGATTAAGTACCTTTCGTATTTTTGTAGCGGTAGCAACAAAGCTGAACTTAGAGGTTTTCAAATGGAAGTGTATGGAGCATTTGTAAATGCTAATTTAGATGAGGATTTATATTTCAAATTGCCACAGGGGTGTGATATTCAATGTGGTGTGAAATTAAACAAGTCTTTGTATGGATTAAAAAGAGCTCCGAAATATTGGAATGGAACATTTAATAATGCTATGTTGAAAATAGGTTTTGTACTGTCTGAAAAAGATTATTGTTTGTACACAAAGTGCGATGGAAAAACAAAAACATATCTATTAGTGTATGTCGATGACATTTTGTACTTTGGAGACTGTAAAGATGAGGTTTTAAAGTTGAGAGACATGTTGTGTAAAACTTTCAAGATGAAGGATATGGGGGTTGTAACCAAATATCTAGGTATTCAAGTAGAACAGGATTTTGAAGAAAAGGGGGGTTACAATCATTTCACAGAGGGATTATGTGAGTAAATTGTTAGAAACATATTATATGTCGGATAGTAAACCTATGTTGTTACCTATAGATAAAAACTTCAATTTTCATGTGTTAAAGAGGGAAGGATCGGAAAACATACATATAGAGAACAAGTGCAGGAAGTTAATAGGAAGCTTGTTATATGTTGCCATGGGAAGCAGACCTGACATATGTGCAGTTATAAATATTCTAAGCAGGTATCAAAGTTGTGCCTCCGTGGCATTATAAACTATTGCTAAATGTTTTAAGATATCTGAAGGGTTCTATTGATTTGTGTTTAACTTACAATTCTAGAGGCAATGATAGTATAGTGGGATATATTGATAGTGACTGGGGTGGGTGTGAAGATAGAAAGTCAACAACTGGCTGTTGTTTTAAAGTATTTGGTAGCACGGTTATTTGGTTTTCTAAAAAACAGCAGAGTGTGACTTTATCTTCGACTGAAGTAGAATATGTCGCTTTGAGTCATGCTACCAGTGAAGCTTGCTGACTTAAAGACATACTTGCAGAGTTTCATATAAATGTAAAGCCTATCATTTTGTATGAAGACAACCAGTCTACTATTAAACTGGCACACATGGCAGTAGGTAATTCAAGAGTCAAACACCTTGAAATTAAACAAAGTTTTGTTAAAGAGAAATTGTTAAACAATATTATTAAGCTAGAGTATGTGAGCACAGGGGAACAATTCGCTGATATTTTTACTAAGGCTTTGGGAGGGGTGTTATTCAAAATGTTTAGAAAGAGATTATTTGACTAAGTTTATTTGTTGTAAAATGTGTAGAAACTTGAAATATTTTATTGTGGGGAGGTGTTGTGAGCAATAAAATGTCTATGCGTCTCTATGGTAGTTTTGAAGTACGTATAAAACAAGAGAGAGAGAGTTCTTGTCACCGTTTTACCATTGTCGCCATGTGTCGTGTGTTCTAAATCTTTACCTATTAAACAGAGTTATACTTATACTTTCCTCGGGTGGTTTTCTTTGTCTCTTTACAAGTTGTTGTTTTACAAAGTGTGCTACAGGTAATGTTTTGGATAAACTAGAAAAAGTGTTAGATCGCTAGAGATCGGAATCCGGATTTCGATGTTATATAACGTTAACTTTAGTGGAAGTGGAGCGATCGTTCTCAATCCCGCAAAATAAAGAAAAAATATTAACGATCCATTCTTACTACTATTTTAATGATGAACACGAAATAGTAATTGATGATGATTATAACATGCTTATTCCAAACGCCAGTACCTACTGAGACATTTAGAAGTTACGAGTAAGTAATATCAGACAATTTAAGAGGACATTTTTGTTATTGTCACTTAAAGTATTTGTTTTAGTTTATTTTGTTTACTAACAGTACCTAGCGTGTTTCTTGTGTTAAATGTGTAATGGATACTTCGACTTTGAGTTCGAAAAAAGTATTTTAACATATGACGACTCCATGGATTCGTCTCAAGTCTAGTGATAAAGCATACAATTGTGCGTTTTTAGATCCATTAAACGAGCGTCAATAGTTGATAGAGTCAAAGAAATCGGCAAAGTAATCATTTAACGTTTTTTTTTTTTATTGCTGTTAACGTGGTGGCACTTAAATTTTGTTGCTAATGATTGCTAATGATTGCTGCTATTGTTTCTTGTTTCAAATCTCATGGAGTATCCGAGAAATTGAATTTTAAATTCCCCGTCGAAAGCGCCTGATGTATATGAATATCAAACCTATCGAATCTACCTATCTATCTATCTATCTACTATCTCGTGGTGTCTGGTGGGTCTGGTGGTTTAAGTAGTGGTAGTAAGTAAGTAACGGTTTGATGTGTTGTGTGTTGTAGTTTCGATAGGTTTGCTATTCATAAACATCAGGCACTTTCGACGGGGAATTTAAAATTCAATTTCTCGGATACCTACTACATGAGATTTGGAACTGTTATGATTTATTACGATATAAATTATTCGCAATAAAAATAAAGTCATCATTATCATCATCATGTCAGCTGAAAGACGTCTACTGCTGGACATAGGCCTCCCCCAAGGCTCTCCATTCAGACCGATCTTGTGCTTTTCGCATCCATCGCGAAAAATAAAGTGCAATCACGTTAACAAAAATAAATAAATGAATAAAAACGTAAAATGGTATTTTTGGCTTTATTAACTAATAGCTCAAAAACGCTCAATTTTATCTCAATGCTTTATCACATTTATTTATTATTTACCTGACAAGCAGACATCGCATCTTTCCCTGCTCGCAGGTGGTCTACGATAGCCTTAGGTATCATCGAGTAAAGCAGCTGATCGCTTCTCTTCTTCCACTGGTCCAGCAACCGGCAGGACTTCTCCAGCGAAGAACTCCTAGTCTCCGCTCTGTCAAACAATAGTTGCAGCTTGGACAGGTGTTGCCAACCCTTGAGGAGCATCTCCTTGGATAAACCGTGGCCGTTTAGGTCAGCGAGAGACAAGTCAGCTTGCTTCAATTCTTCCAGACCATTGAAACTGAAAATGAGAAGTATATTTGCGTTAAATTTCGCAAGAAAATTAGTTTTTTTAAATTACAATCTGATCTAGGTACTGCGGTTTAGGTAAAATCTTCAATAGGATCGTCTAGTTTATATTTTGCAGGTTGATATAATTATCAGAACAACTTCTTACAATTTTGCAACGCAAATGTCATATTTAACCCATAATTTTATCGAATTTCACTCCATCGATTGTATCACTTCATCGACTTTAATTTCATCGAACACTACTTTCTGCTGAAACTATGATATTTTCAGTTTATCGATATCGGATGAGTAATGGCTATTTTGCGCCGCCAACCGTGACGGATATTACGGCCACTTACATAGGGCTGCACAGAAAGATGAGGGCATCGATTTCTTCCAGGAAGTGAATGGGTCCCTTCAGCAGGATTGCGCGTGCGCCCTGCGAGCCGCGGCGCGCGTCGGCCACGCAGCGCCCGCGCCAGCGGATCAGCTCCAGCTCGAACATCACCGTCTGCATGCACACCACCTGCAGGGCCGAAGGTTAAATAAATTCAGGGACATAAAACATGAAATCGAGTCTATACTTAATGGAATTCCAGGAGACGGTCTGTTACCGTGATTAATTTTATTATGCCGCTCCAAACCTAGTCCTCAGGCCAGAAAATTAGACCTTTATTATAGCTAGCCTAGATCTAACGGAAATACAAGCACCCGGCCAGAGGGAGCATGGCCCCCCATGCCGCCCTCCTAGATCAGCTACTATAAGCGGCGTTACTCGGCGTACCTATACATATCGTTATTTAAAGTCCCTATTAAAAATCAATGTCTTCAAACCTTATCCCAGGTGAATGCTACTTTCGGTTTCCTTAAGCGCAGTATTTCTGTAATTGGGGACTTGACCATGCTGCTATATGGGCCTCCCCACGCTGCCACAACCTGAAAAGTATTAGTATTTTTGACACGGTATTATTATTTTCACTAGTAAATCTCTAAGACCGTAATTTCGTATCGTATTATAATAATGAGGCAAGATTCCATTAATTAACAGTAACAGAAAAATTATATGGAACCATCGAACTGGTTGTTACGACTTCCTTTTTTAATAATCAGTACCTAATGCAAATACTTATTAGTTACTTGGAAAAAACCGATGATATTTATTTCCTAGCTTAAAATGTAGTGTAGCAATGAGGCTGCTCAGTAAAGGCGATATTTTTCATGGTTGCCAACATGCAATGAAGATTGTTTATTGGGTTTACCTTTTCTCCAGCTTTAAGAATCTTCATCTTTCTGTCAAGCAGTACTCCAAAGGGGAACAGTTGCAGCAGGAGGTAGACTGGCACAGGGGGCAGCAGACACGGCAGCGACTTGCGAAGCATCAGCGACTGGACCTGTGGCAGAGTCAACATCTTCGTTGAGTGAATGAATACACTTTGTAATGCAGTCTTTGAGTCCAATGAGCACATTGAGTCCTTTATATACTTATTTGAAGAACCGACAGTTGGATTCAGGTGTTTCTTGGGTTATTAAGTCGGGGTAACTCTGAAAACCAGCGCCGCAGCTTGCTGTGGCACAAAGCTGAGAGGGGCTGTCGCGAATGATCGCGATATGCATGAACCATGCTGGTGAGTGAACCCCTTTAGTTCGGCAATAATTTTTAGGCGAAACAATTATGACTGGAACTCTGGGTGGAAGTGTCATCTAGCTTTGGCGGGAATACTAGAGGGAAAAAAGATGGAGTATGGTTGTGGTTTGTGAAGCAAGAGATAATTGTTTTGGACACTGGTAAGTGCTTAAAAAACGGTAATATTGACGATGTAAACAGATGGCAAAAGATTGATAATGTTTTTGGAGGCCTGGGTTGATCTGTAGGGGAGTGTGGAGGATCAACAGGGGACCTTCGGGTCTCGCCCTTGGTCTCCGTGCTGGGCGACAGGGTCTAACCCGTAATAAGGAAGAAATAGCTCTCGGACGGTACCCCCTGTGGCGTCGGACGCGGCACCCAAGGAGTTAACGTTAACAGTAAATTAATGCGCAGCAGATTCATATTACGAGGGGAAAGGCACTAGTGGTCAGCCAGAGACCAGTAGTCTCTATTTAAATAATATAGTGTTACACTATATTATTTAAATAAATACTTTAGAAGATATGGCAGATTCAAAATTACGCGCAACCTAAATCTGTATTATTGTAACGCTTGGCCGCCGGCCCTATAGCCACGTATAGCCACGCTTCGCCCTTTAGTACCTACGGCCTGCAGCATCACATAGTATCAAACACCGGAGCTCTTCTGTTAGTTACGCAGGTACTTATATTTATATTAAGCTTTTCAAATTGTTAAATTAGGGAAACGGGAAGGTAGTTCGATTGAGTTTAGGTTTTGATTAAAAGATATTTTTGTGTTCTCTACACTTCTACACTTATAATATTATAAAGAGGAAAGAATAGATTTTTTGTTTGTTTGTTTGAATTGAATAGGCTCCGAAACTACTGGACCGATTTGGAAAATTCTTTCACCATTAGAATTCTACACTATCCCTGATGAACATAGGTTACCTATATAATATTTTCAAAAAAGTTAGAGATCCGTATGAAAGCTTCGATAATGTAACCCAAGGTGTGAAAAATATACCAAAAAAAATCCTTATATCGCGTACGCTGCGGAAACTATTGACAATAGAGCAATGTGATGTACAACAGTTTTATATAAGACATCAATTTCTACAAAAAAAGTTCACAATACCATATATCTAACTATTACAGTTATGTCACAATAACTACTTTTTCATGTTAAAATATGCAATAGTAACGCCGGTTCTAACTAGCCCCATTATTCGTACCTTGGTATTAATCCTTATCAAAATAAATTACTTCGTTTTCAAGGCTATATCAGTACCTGTAAATTACTTTTTGAATTATTCAAATCGGACATACCATTCAAAAGTTATCATGAGTGTAATAATTATCAAAATTGAAATTTAAGAAACAGGCTCTTGAATTGGTTTTATCTACAACAGAGAATAGATAGATAGACACGTAAAATTTGGCTAATGGTTCCTGCATATTGTGTTAATGAGTGTAACATTACGCCTATATCCCTCAGCACCTCAGCAGAGCATCAAAGAGTGTACATGTACATACAATATACATACCTAGATAGGTACATTAAATCACGCCTGTTTCACAGATGGGTAGGCAGAGACCACTTCTTTCTTTTCACTTTCAAGAGTGTATGTGATGATGAGAAATCTATTACTTAAGTATCTAATAATTTAACCGAAACCATGCATCTCTTCTCTAATCTCTTCTCTAAATAGTATAAATTAAAGTCGCTTCGCGTTGTCTGCCTGTTCCTCCGCTAACTCCTTCTAAACCACGCAACGGATTTCACTGTCAGTTAGGGAATTTATTCTTGATGGTTTATATGTACATTTCATTCTAATTAAGTTTTAATATAGTTGAGAAAACTCAATGTTTTCCTACCACGCCGTCAAAAATCGTTTTTCGGGCCCTTACATAGCAGCGCTGGCTAAACCTTAAGAGATGTGTCAAAATAATGTACTGAAGAATCGTAGTTCTCTAAAAAAAACTAGAGAAACGTCCTCGATGTCATATGTCTATCACCTAAGATTGAATCACAGTAACCATTTTTATGTTTATGATTTTATTTTAAAATATTAGGTTATTACCGAAGCTATTCTGTCCGATTCAGTATTTAACCTTATCCAGATAAATACGATGGTTACCTTGGGCATTTAATGTAGATTAATATTATCCCGTACAATATATAATTTAAATAAATACTTTAGAATATATGGCAGATTCAAAATTACGCGCAACATAGATTAGAACTTAAAACAAATATGAGTTTCGTTGTCTGCACGTATGAAAACGGCTCTTTGCAGAGTCGTTGCTCAAAAATAGGAAATGGACAGAAGCCCCAAGAAAATAGGAGCATTAATCTTCAAAACGAGAACCTTTGCGTTTTAGTAAAATAATTAGTCGACAATGTTTATTCCGAAATTAATAATATTAATTCTAAGACTGTACTAAGGAGAGAGCTATTTTATCACCAACTAATAGTCAAGTAGGTATAGAAAATCAATGCACCGACACAAACATACTACTCTGTAGACACTGTGCTCGACCTGGAAGAGGCTATCCATTTCCCAACGGAATTTCTCAATTCCTTACAACCTTCTGGATCGTCCCGCATAAATTGGTTTTGAAAGAATGGTGTCCTTTTATTTCACAACGGAACCCTAATACACCCAAATAACATCTTTAAAAGCGTTGATAATAGAGTATACAATACTGACCGGATGTGCGGCTGGAAAAGTCGTTTTAATTCCCCGGATTCCATACTTTCCAGTTTAAACGACTGCAATGACAATTTACAAGTCACAAGGTCAAACATTCAAAGTTCCGGGCTTAGACCTGTGGGCCTAATATGGCTGCGTTTATCGCGTGACAAAGTGTGGATAAGGCATCCGTCACCTTCTGACACGTAAATAAGTACGAGAGTGACGATGGATGCTTAAATCCACATTTGACGCGCGATATTGACGCAGCCATGCTACTAGGCCTGAGCGTTGAGTGTTTTTCCCATAGAGGTAGCCATAGCCCTTTCGCGCGTCACTTCCAGGCAAAATTTGTTTGTATTGTGCAATGAGAAGTCCGCTGTAAACATTGTATATAGAGAGATTCTGTGAAAGCTGGCAGTCATGATTTGAATTGAATTTAAAATCTAACGGCATCAAAAACTCAATTTCGCAAAATTGGACGTCTTTCTAAAATCGTCATGAAATAAAACCTCTATGCATAATGCACCTATCTATAATTTGAAAAGTATATTATTCCAGATGAACTTGGATTATTTTAACTTATTTTAACCGAAGCCAAGCGAGGGCGGGTCGCTAGTTATTTATATTTCTATTTCTATTTTAAGTATATTTCTTAAACGATATTCCATCAAAGAGATATTAGGAACAAGCTAAACTAGATAAATTCAAAGTTTAGGTTAATTACCGATCCATTCTGCCAAGGCTGCCGAAAATGAGGGACAGTTTTTAAGTAGTACTCTTACTTTGAAATTTGTGAGTAGTTCGAAGTTAGGTTATAGCTTCCTATTTTAGGGTTCCGTAGTCAACAAGGAACCCCTATAGTTTCGCCATGTCCGTCTGTCCGCGGCTTACTCCGATTTAGTCTCGAGTTACGACACTTTTGACACAGCCTTGAGGACATCAAAAAATTCTAATTTAGACCATAAAGGGCTTAATGGTATGAAATTTATTATTTTGGCTTAATTTTAATGCAAACATATTTATTACTAATTTTGAGTATCTTATTTATTTTGTTATGATATCATACTTAACTTAGAAGTGTCGACTAAGATGTATTTATTGAATTTTATTTCCATTACAGTCTAACCTTTTCTTCTTTAGACACATTTTACGACGTCCCTGAGCGGCATCAGTAGTTATGTATGATATAAAGGAAGCTCGTAAAGTTCAAGGCTTTCTCTGAACAATAAGCATTAACAATAACAACGCACAGGGCTACAAACACATTACAGTCTCCATATGGACGTCTTAAGTGTTCTTCGTGACGTTTTGTTTTGATCAGTATGTCAGTTTAAGGATGTAAAGACGTAAGTAAAATTAAATGTTTAATTACATTCGTTTTATTACATTCTTTAGAAGTTATACCATTACTTACAGTATGACATCGTAGTAGACTAGTCTATACTAAACTAGTCTAGTCTTTAGCTATCTAAAGTGTGCTTGAAATATCACGTCCTTATCTGTCGTTATGAAGTTTTGATTGGACAGAAAGGGACCGCGAATCCTTTAACTACAAAAAAAATAGGTTTATTATGCGTTTATGAATTAGCGGGTAAGTTCGTAAGTTTTTATTTTGGTAAAAAACATTTTAGTATCCTACTAATATTATAAATGGGAAATTTGTGTGTGTGTTTGTTTGTTACTTCTAATTTGGAGTGGAGATAGCTTATACCCTGGATTAACACATTGGCCACTTTTCATCCCGGAAAATTTAAAAGTTCCCGAGGGAATAAGTATAATCGAAATCTAAGCGGACGAAGACGCGTTCAGAAGCTAATATCCACTAATCCTACTAAAACGAGTAATACGAGTATCCTATTAATTCTAATAATATCTACTCTTCATCCAGGAAATTTTAAAAGTTCCCAAGGGAATAACTATAATGGAAATCTAAAAATAAATAATTCCAATTGTACTAACAAAATGTGACGCCATGATGATGAATAGGCATAAATATTAGGTTCTTACATGATACCTGGACAATGAATGCTTTTTGTAATGTTATATGTATTTGCGGTTGGAAATGAACGCTCCGGGGCCTTAAAAAATATGAGCCACGGTTATGTTGTTGAAGGTTGAAGACCTTCACGTCACCTCTATGGCCCGATATTTTAAAATAAGAACTTCGGAGAATAAGATATGGTTGTCATGGTGTGGTACTTCAGAACCTCTCAAGCTTTTAATATACTTAGAAACATTATAAATAAACAACCACTATAATATGTTAAATAAATGTATGAACGTATATTTCAAGGTTTAATTGAATAGCACCCCACCACCCCCACATTTGGTGGAGGTGCGCGCGTTGTTCGTTCCCCCGTGTTAAATAAAGTTACAATACTCGTAGCAAGGGAAATGATCCCTGCATGGTCAGCACCGGAAAAGAGGAGATGTGAGATGCATCTTTGAATAACATTAAACTTAGAGCACAGGCGCTCGCGTTCATAGTACAAGCATGAAGAAGTTTCAAGAAATAAGTATAATTAACGCATTGAGTTATTGACGTGGACCGCGACGAGATTTCGAGTGATGTTTTTATACATCATTTCATTTTGATTAATCAATTTTTGCGATGGGAAAAATAATATTAATTTTATATTTGAACATTTTTTTTTAACACACGTCAAAAATGAGACACGTCAGTAAATTTTGAATTTTGACGTCAGTTCACATCAATTTATGTTGAAGTAAGTAAATAAATAATAGAAATACTAATACTAAGTTTTCCTAATTATTTAAGATACAATTAGGATGTTGGAATTATAGAAAAGATGGGATTTATATGGAGTGCGTATAAGGATGTGAATGACATGACCGCGATGTATTACGAATGTGAGAAACGGGTGCTAAGAATGTAAACCTAAGAGATTTCATAGAAATCGGGGAAAGGTGAATTGCCTTTCATAATTCACTACGGCAAACGTTTCGCTTGGGTTTAGTTAATAATTATTATGGCTTAGGTGGACCCATTATGAGTTCATAGCAAACTCGGGTAACGATGCTTCGATGCCATTGAACACTTATACTCGTAGTTATGGTGATTTCAGGGGGGATTAATGTAATTAAACTTTTTATTGATAGCGGTCATCGGTTGTTAGGAAGTTAGGGTATAGGAATGTTGAAAAGTTAAGATGGATTAGTTATAATGACTGAGGAAACTAAATATATCTGAAAGTAGAGAACTGACATATTAACTTGTCTCAAATGGTTTTAATTTTTCATGTACCGCTGGGATAACATAGTGTTATTATCTGCCAACCTTGCGGCCATTGGGGGTATGCGTAGGAATATTTTCAAAAGTATGTGGTCTTTATTGGAACAAATATTGACGGCTTGCTTTCGAAATTATTTAGCTTTACCGTAGCTAGGTGTGACCAAAGGCCATGGCATGCACTTTCTGTGGGTTTTGGCATGCTGAAGCAACAATTGATTCCAGCTTTTGAGTATTTTGATATTCGTTAACGTTGTTGGATGCAATCGTTTCTATCCTGGCGGCCACGATGTTTTTCAAATAAGCCGTCACGGGTATTGTTTCCCATGTTTTCGCGGATAGCGAATTCGAAAATGATGTCAGATTCGGAATTCAAGATGGCGTCACGATGTTGTTCGAAAAAGACTTCATGCGGGTATCGTGTTTCATGTCTTCGGGGATGGCAATTTCGAAAATGATCTCAAAATCGGAATTCAAGATGGCGGCCAAGATGCTATTATCAAATTTGGAATTCAAGATGGCTGCCATGATGGTTTTCGATGTCGGCCATGATGTTTATCGAAAAAGCGGTAATGGTTAATTTTCGTGTTTCATGTTTTCGGGGATGGCGAATTCGAAAATGATGTCAAATTCGGAATTCAAGATGGCGCGACCATGATGTTTTTCGAAAAAGCCGTCATGGGTATCGTTTCTCATGTTTTCGCGGATAGCGAATTCGAAAATGATGTCAGATTCGGATTTCAAGATGGCGGCCATGATGTTTTTCATATAAGCCGTCATGGGTATCGTTTATCATGTTTTCGCGGTTAGTAAATTCGAAAATGATATCAAATTTGGAATTCGAGATGGCTGCCATGTTCCATGTTTTCGGGAATGGCAATTTCGAAAATGATGTCAGAATCGGAATTCAAGATGGCGGCCACGATGTTTATCGAAAAAGCCGTCATGGGTAATTTTCGTGTTTCATGTTTTCGGGGATGGCGAATTCGAAAATGATGTCAAATTCGGAATTCAAGATGTCGGCCATGATGTTTTTCGAAAAAGCGGTCATGGGTATCGTTTCTCATGTTTTCGCGAATAGCGAATGCAAAAATGATGTCAGATTCGGAATTCAAGATGGCGGCCATGATGTTTATCGAAAAAGCCGTCATGGGTAATTTTCGTGTTTCATGTTTTCGGGGATGGCGAATTCGAAAATGATGTCAAATTCGGAATTCAAGATGTCGGCCATGATGTTCTTCGAAAAAGCGGTCATGGGTATCGTTTCTCATGTTTTCGCGAATAGCGAATGCAAAAACGATGTCAGATTCGGAATTCAAGATGGCGGCCATGATGTTTATCGAGAAAGCCGTCATGGGGTATCGTGTTTCTCATGTTTTTAGGGATGGCGAATTCGAAAATGATGTCAGATTCGGAATTCGAGATGGCGGCCATGATGTTTCTAGAAAAAGCCGACATGGGCATCGTGTTTCATGTTTTCGGGGATGGCAATTAAGAAAATGATATCAAATTTGGAATTCAAGGTGGTGGCCATGATGGTTTTCGAAAAAGCCGTCATGGGTATTGTGTTTGCACAGACGAAAAAGAATAGAAAATAAAAAAATAGTTTAGAACGTATACTAGCTAATTCTAGGTCCTGGAATAGGACAGGGTAGTTTTTATTCCTATAAAACATCTCATTCCTACGGGAAATCAAATTATTCGTTGAACGCTGTGAATTTGCTGACAAGGCGACGACGCCGCCTATTTGTATGGGCGAGTAACAAAATTAAAAAGGTGAAATCTCATCTAGCCATGTGTGGTGTATTTTTATTTTTGTTTACGTTTGTCATCTCGTAATCTTCTCAGTTTGTATTCATTGATGTGTGAGTACACAAAAGTTACTAAAGAAAATACACTTTAGTTCTCCATATACGAACTAGATGGCGCTAGCTCTGATTTAAATTTCTGCATCGAAGTGTTGCCGTGGTGTGATCAAAATCACTGGGTGTTTAAGCGATTTTCCCTATATATACATCGCTATATTTCGTTTTCGGTTCGGATAGGACAAACTCATATTATTTATCCTTGTAAGATCAAATTCTGAAGTTCACGCAGACGAAGTCACGGGCAGAAGCTAGTTACTGAAATGTTTAATTCGATCGGATTTTACTTTCGATGTGTTTACTTACAGGGCTTTCTTTAAGAAAGTACTATTTAAACAAATAGCATAATCATGATAAATTTTCAGCACTTTTGGCAAGAGCTAACACGTTTTATAAAACTACAAGTTACATTTTTACAGGTCTAAACTGGCAACACTGCTCAAATGGCCGGTCGTCATTGGTCGAGGTTGTGTTTTGACAATTACAAATTTCCATTTGTGGAAACTTGTAACCTGAAAATTGTAATTTGTATCTTTATAAAACAGGCACCAGGCCTCTTATATGTATCTCCGAAACCCTTTATCATTTTAATAAAATACTTAATCTGTCTTTGTGGTTGTTATCGTAGTTAAATAAAATATTCAAGTTATTCCGTAGTCTAAAACCGATGACTAAAATTGCACTAACTACTTCCAACAAACACATAACAACGTAAATAAAATTACTCCAAGGGACACCTGACTAAATTCGTGGAAATAGCTCTGGCATTCCAATGAGTCCCATTTATATTCAGATACAATTCGCCGAGGCATTTGAAAATGCTTTCACCTTATTCAACGGCACGAAATCTCTGTGACCCTCAAACACCTTGAAGGTCCTCTATAGTTAGTAAAGGTCTTCGAAGATTTGCTCAAATTTATTCATCGTCTTTATTGGAAAGCAATAGGCCGATTGGGACTGGTAGGAATTGCAAGGATTGTTGTTTGACAGATTTAGGCTTGTATACATATCTAACGGCAACTGTTTACGACTGGTAATAACTGACTGTCTTCAATTGTTAAAGTAAAGTTGTACCTATAGATGTATGTATTTCATTCTAAACCTAATCCTTATCACATTGTTAACATCTTGATCACCTGTTAGTAAAGTCGGCCGAATAGGTAAAAGCTTGATTTTGAAAGCAAGATTGGTAAGTAATTGTTACGGTCAGGTCCGTATGGGTCCATGCAGTGGACTGTATTCGGGGGCGTCAGCAGGAGGTCGTAGAAATAAAACTTGGTACGTGCACAATAACGATGCTGAAGGTGAGTGGTGTAGTTGGCGGGAGATGTGACCAGTGAGGCGGTTGGGCAGCTAACTGGTTTTTTATGGCGGTGGCGGGGGTATTTGTAACACCGCGCGTAGGCGGTGTTAGTTGCACGGCGGCTCAGGTGCGCCGTGTACGAGAGTGAGTGAGAAGGTGATATGTGTGAGTGGGATGGTGTCTGTAGGTGTGAAGCATCCATTTATTAAAACTCAATACAATAATTCAATACAATATAAACACAAACAAAACATAACACAATTAATAAATCAATAAATCAACACATATAATAAATCAATACAAGGAGATCGGATACATTACAATTTCTTATTCTACCTAACTATCTTAAACCTACCTAGCTATATATTACAGTCTCCCCCTCGTGCGCAAGCACTAATACTAACTTATGACAATGAGACGGGAGGCTGGGCGGCGCATGAGACCAGATTTTGTTCGGATTTCTGTTACTCGTATCCGGCCGTCCGGGCCAGGAAAAACAGTAATCACTTCGCCTCTGGGCCATGTGCCTCTAGGCATGGTTTGATCCACGATAAGAACGATATCGCCGACTTTGATTGGGTGTTCATCTCTGAGGTTACCTCTTCGTTCTTGCAATAGAGGTTTGTATTCCTTTACCCATCTTGTCCAAAATTCGTCGGCCATAGCTTGGGCCGCCTTCCAATTGTTTGCATGTGATCCAGTATCCTTAAATGCCCCGAATGGGGACATACCACATGACCTCCCTATGAGAAAGTGATTGGGGGTCAGGGATTCCTTATCTATTTCAGGATTTACTGGGGTCAACGGCCTTGAGTTGACTAAATGCTCCGCTTCGAGCAAGAGCGTGTGGAGCACTTCTTCGGTGGGGTACTTTTCCTTCAGTACGGTGTATAAGGCGGTTTTTATGGAGCGGACCAACCTTTCCCAAGCTCCCCCCATGCTTGGAGCTCCCGGTGGGATTTTCTTCCACGTAATGGATTTCTGACTGAGGTAAGAGTCCATTGCGTCTCTGTTCGTGGTGATTGCTTCCTCTATTTCACGTTCTGCGCCTTTGAAATTGGTACCGTTGTCGCTGTATATGACGGTAGGTGCGCCGCGACGTGCCATCATTCTCCTTAGTGTAAGGATCATGGAGGAGGCCGAGAGCGAAGTGGCCAACTCCACGTGCACGGCACGTGTGGTGAGGCACGTGTAAAGTGCGCCCCACCTCTTCTCATGGCGGCGGCCTATTGCGACTTTCATCGGTCCGAAGTAATCTACCGCGATGGCTGTGAAAGGCGGCTGGTTGTGCATCAGCCTTTCCGGTGGTAGGTTTCCTACGGGAATTCTGTTAGGTGTCCCTTTGTAGGTGCGACACCATTGGCACCTGTTTTTTATGTATCTTAGGCAGCCTCGTAAACCAATTATGTGATATTTCTGTCTTAATTCGTTCAAAACGGTCTCCGTGTTGCCGTGTCCGAGGGTGCTGTGGGCGAATTGCACGATCATCTTTGTCAGTTGCTCTTTTGCGTGCAGCACCGGGATCCGTGTTGTTCTGTTCTGGGATACTCGGCTGTCTAGGTATATCACGCCTTTGCAAATATCAACAGCAAATTTGCCCAGCGGCGAGCTCTTCGGAATCGGACGCCCAGCCTCCTTGTGTTTTATCTCTTCGTGAAAGGATGAGCGTTGGCTTCTTCTGATCAATAGTAGCTCGGCCATCTTAATGTGGTCGGCTTTCAATTTGATATTCATGTCTTTTCTGAGTATTCTGGCTATTTTAAATACCTCAGCGGCGAGCAGGACGGTGGCAGTAGTGCGAAGTAATTTGTTGTAATTCGAAAATCGGTCTACTGACGGTAGGTACGTGTCTAAGGATCTGTCGGCTGTCACGTGTAATACTGGCTTGATTACGCGCTCCTCCCCTGAAGGGGGTAGCGTCGCCGACACTGACTTTTCCTTTGGCCATGACTCGGGGTCGTTCCTAATAAACTCGGGGCCGTAAAACCATCTGTGATTCGCGTTAAAATTGGCCGGGATGCCTTTGGTCGCGTCGTCGGCGACGTTCAGTGCGGAAGGCACCCAATGCCAGTCGGCTGGCGACGTTACGCTCTCGATTTCGGCCAGTCGGTGGGCCACGAATGATTTAAACGTTCTAGGGTCCGATTTGATCCAGGCTAGTACCGTTTTACTGTCCGACCAGTAATGACATTTGCTTATTTCGTAATCTGATTCTCGTTTTACCGACTCGGCTAACCTACTTCCTAACACTGCGGCCTGTAACTCTAGTCGCGGGACTGATATTGGTTTGAGCGGTGCCACTTTGGCCTTACCCGCTACCAATTGCGACTTTCTACAGCCGTCGTCGCTCGTGTTCACGAAATATATTGCCGTCGAGTATATTTTTTCGCTCGCGTCGCAGAATACGTGCATTTCGGTTGTGCCCGTGGGCGCGAGTACATACCGGTTTGTTTCGATTTCTTTTAATGATTCTATCGCTGCGATGAAACCTAACCACGTCTGGTGGTGCTCGTGAGCTATGGGCTCGTCCCACTGAACTCCACTACGCCAGATGTCTTGTATTAGAGCTTTTCCTATCATCGTGATGGGTGATACCAGTCCTAACGGGTCGAAAACTGACATCACCGCGCTCGTCACCTGGCGTTTGGTCGGGGTAGCTTTGCCTTTCGACACTTCGTTCGGCAAGTTTCGCAGGTTAACGTTGAAACCTAACGTGTCGCGCCTATGGTTCCATATCATACCTAACGTTCTTTCGACGTCGCTTTTACCCAGGGTTGTTTGTTCGCACTTTTTCCTATCTGTGACGTTTTCGATGACTTCGGGTACGTTCGACGCCCACCCGCGGAGTTCAAAAGACGCGTTTAAGTGCACCTTGTGCATCGCGTTTATTATACGCTTCGCCTCCCCCTCGTCATTGAAAACGCCCAGATAGTCGTCCATATAAAAGTTTCGAACGGTCGCTCGCGCAACCTCGGGGTAACATTTTTTATAATTTTCGGCGTTTTTGTTTTTAATATAGATTGCCGTACAGGGCGATGAGGCCGCTCCGAAAATGAGCGATCTCATCCTATATTCAATCGGCGGCCCCGTACGGTCCTTGCCCCTCCACAAAAAACGTACGCTGTCCCGGTCGCGCTCCGCTATCCTAATCTGAAGGAACATTTCTTTTATATCGGCTACGACCGCTATCCTACCCTCTCTAAATCTGATTAATATTCCGAACAATGATTGTAAAAGGTCCGGACCCGTCAACAAGGCGTCGTTCAAGCTTTTACCGTCTGATTTTGCCGCGGCGTCAAAGACTAATCGGATTTTTTTCTTTTGAGGGTGAACAACCGCGAAGTGTGGTAGGTACCACGTTCTAGGAGACGTGGGCGGGGCTTCGGCCCTTTCAGCATATCCCGAGTCTATCAAGTTTTGTACCTGCTTCTCATATTCTTCGCGTTGCTCTGGATTTCTATCTAACTTTCTCTCTAAATTGTACAGTCGGCTGAGGGCCTGGTTTCTATTGTCTGGCAACTCCTCTCCGTCGGAGCGCCATAGCAACCCGGCTTCGAATCTATTTTCGCCGTCGATACGTTTACACGTTTCATTTAATAATTTGAGCGCTCGATCCTCGGGATCGGTTCTAGGTTTTTTCGCCTCGATACCTAAACTTTCTATACTAAAGAAATCCCGGATCATTTTGGTTGCGACTTCGTCGCTCTGTACCGAACGCGCGTGGTTCACGAAGGCTACTGTACCGCGCGACAACGAGTTCCTACCATGCAGTACCCATCCCAGCTTGGTGAGTGATGCTACGGGCTCGTGCTTACCGCCTACTTTCAACTGACGCGACGTTATCAAGTGCCAGTTGTCTTGGCCTATTAAGATTGTCGGTTTCGCACTATCGTAGCATAACTCATCTTGGATGTCTCTTAGGTGTTCGCACCTTTTGACTAAATCCTCATCGACCTGCTGTGGGGCTATGCTTAGCTCGCTAATCGTATGCGCCTGTATCGAGTTCAAGTTGCGGCTACATAAACCTTTAACCGTGACTTTAATCGTGCTCGACTCATGATCGTCTACTTTATGACCCCCCACCCCTTCTATCGACAATAAACCGGCGCGGCCCTCTGGTGCTATCTCGCTCGCGACCGCCCTTTCAATCAGCGTAATAGATGAACCTTCATCTAGTAGGGCGTGCGTCGAGACGGCACCGAGGGGTCCTGACAATTCCACCGGAATTATTTTTAGGTAGGTATCGGGTTGTATCACGTTTACGGATCCTACATTTCCGCGAATGGGTGCGTAGCGTTCGCCCTTTTTGTTATTATCCTTTTCTTTATTGTGTAACAATTTGTGATGCGACGCTTCGCAACCGTTCGTACCGCAAGGAACATATCTACATCTGAATAAACGCCTATGGTCGCTCTTCAGACACCTAAAACACAGTCTTAAGTGTTTCGCCTTCTCCCACCTCTCCTGGTTGTTTAAATTTGCGAAATCCGCGCACTCTGGTGGGGAGTGACCCCCTCCACAAATCGCGCACTTGTTCTCTATCGGTTTCGCGGCCTCTGACGGAGGCGGTGGTGGTGGGGATTTTTCTTTAGACTGAGTTTTAGTTTTCGACCTTTTTTTTTGTTTTACGTTTGCCACCGTGGCCCTACTCGACGGTTGTTCATACTCTGTTTCCGATTCAGTGTAATTTGAGCTTTCAGAGTTGGGTCGTTGACGCGTTACGTTGACCCTTGGTTTGAGTCTATTACGACGGTCCTCCTTCACGCTCTCGTACGTGAACATGGACCCGCACTGATCTCCTACGGTATTTAAAAACCGTGACAACAACAAGAGATCGGGTGCGGCACCTTCGTGCGTCGCTCTATACTCGAACCAACGGTATTTCAATATTACGTTTAGCTTCTCGACGATCCTGTTGACGAGTTCGGGGGCGTATAGATATTGTTCCTGGTTTAGTGCCCTAATCGCGGCGACTGTGTTTGCGATCCTATTCGCGAACGCGACTAAGTTTCGCCCGTCTTCGGACAATCGCGGCATCCGTTTTATGTTTTCTACCTCAGTTAAAATAATTAGGTCGGGTCGGCCGTACCTTCGTTCTAATGTATCTATTATTTCGTACGGCTCATTGGACGTATATAGCAACGCCCTAACCGACTCGCGGGCCATCCCGCGTATGGCTTTACGCAACCGAGCCACATTTTGCACGTCGGAGAACATGCTTTCTGTGTCGTCAAATACTGCTTTAAATGCCATCCATTCGGCTATCGTCCCGTCGAAATGTGGGAGTTCATGGATGAATTTGGGCGCGTGTGCCCTACCGTTTGAGTTAACTGCCGCTACTATCGCGTCGGCTAATGACTTTACGTCGCCCCCCCCCGACCCTTGTTGCGGGTGGGAGCTCTGTCTAGGTGCGCGTTCGTCCTCCGGGACACCGATTCTATCCGCGATCGCCGGCCTAAGATCTAAGCGCTGTTCCGAGAGCCATTGTCGAACATGCGAGGACCCTTCGATTCGGGGCGGTTCCGCCGCATCGCTAGAGGCGGCTAGATCATTAATTCTAGCTACTTCTAAACGACATTTAGCCGCGGCGGCGGCCGCCTGAGCCCTAGCTAACTCTGCGTTATGCGCTTCTAACTCTGCCATTAGGACAGACATCCTACTGCTTTGCGTCGCGTTTACTACAGTGCCCGATGCACTCCTATTTTCACGTAACGTCACGTCATTATCCCTAGCCTCCGCGTCGATTCTATTGCCTATCACATTCCTATCTTCAATGCCACTGCCCTGCTCATTAATGCCGGTGCCTTTACTCCATGTATTAGTGTCTGCTGACGTGGTCTCTCCGGACTCAGGCGTCTGCTCTGACACAACGGTCTTCGAATTCGTGTTCGACCGCGTTATACGTGATGTCGACATTCTTCAAAAATTCGCGCACGAGGGTCCCTAGCTAAACAATTAAACAATTTAACACTCCCTAACTAAAACACTTATTTAACACTCCCTATCGTCCCTAACAAGGCCCTATCACTATCAGCCTGGGTGAACTCCTAACGCGGTGATGTCACGCCAGGAATGGGAATGAAGGGATAAGGGAGGGATGGAAGCCCCCGGCAGAGGGATCGGTAGCTTAGGGTTGCTGATGACACGGTGGGAACGACCGTGCCAGATTCTTGGCCAACTTGTGGTCCCCTTCGCTAACCTCACCGTACCGGCGCAGACTGAGCGTACACCTGAGAGAGGTGGGTGGAGTTGCTCGTCATCCACCAGCTTCGAACGGTCGTTTAACACCGCAAGGTGACCCAGCTGCTGTTTTTAACGAGCCAATAACCGGGCTAAAGCGGAGCCCGGATTACGACTCGCACGTTCGTGTTTCTTTTTTCGTTACTTGCTGTGTTCTTGACCAAGTATACTTGATAAACGGTAAACCGTTTAACAAGAACTCGCACGTACTTGTTTCTTTCTTGCTGTTTCTTCCAATATTCGGCTTCTGAAGGACCACTGTTACGGTCAGGTCCGTATGGGTCCATGCAGTGGACTGTATTCGGGGGCGTCAGCAGGAGGTCGTAGAAATAAAACTTGGTACGTGCACAATAACGATGCTGAAGGTGAGTGGTGTTGTTGGCGGGAGATGTGACCAGTGAGGCGGTTGGGCAGCTAACTGGTTTTTTATGGCGGTGGCGGGGGTATTTGTAACACCGCGCGTAGGCGGTGTTAGTTGCACGGCGGCTCAGGTGCGCCGTGTACGAGAGTGAGTGAGAAGGTGATATGTGTGAGTGGGATGGTGTCTGTAGGTGTGAAGCATCCATTTATTAAAACTCAATACAATAATTCAATACAATATAAACACAAACAAAACATAACACAATTAATAAATCAATAAATCAACACATATAATAAATCAATACAAGGAGATCGGATACATTACAATTTCTTATTCTACCTAACTATCTTAAACCTACCTAGCTATATATTACAGTAATATTTAGGTACAAAGTGGAATAATGAATAGATCATTTTGACACGACGGTTTAAAAAAAAACTACTTTTTATCCAAAAAACATCGGTTAGGCACTCATCATTCTGATTCAAACTAATGTCGTACTATAAATGACTTCCTTGTTCTTAAGAGTTAGTCGCAATGTACTGAATATTTCAAAACACACGCCTCTCTTATTTCCCACGAGAAGAATGCTAGGAATAATAAATGAACAGACAATGTTGGAGGCTCGAATTATATGTAACGAGTCTATTTTGAGATAGATCTAGTGGGATGTATTACTTAAAACACTCAATAGCAGTGAGAGTTTTTGTATGATTGTATTTAAAACGTCAAAAATTCAAAATTAATCTTAACCTCTAGGTTAGAGTTAAAATTTCAAGTTTTTGCTCCAGAATAACGTCACGATAAAATCTTTCGGCGGGTATATTTTTCGTTCGCGTTTTTTTTAGATGGTACTATCGCTAGTAATAATTAAAGTATGGAATTTTCGGTTCAATCCAGTGCAAATATTAAGGGTACTTTATTTTGAACGGAAATCAACTCAAATTAACTTCACATCAAATTAATTTGCCCTTAATATTGGCATTTACTTTTATCATAATTTTAACTATTAGTTTTAAGTTATTTTTTTTATAGCATGGGGAAGATAAACAAACATTCATGCCATCTGATGGTAAGTGGGCTCTGAGGCCCATAGACATTTGCAATCTCCAGACAGGAAATCCAAGATTGCATTCTTAAGACCGGAAATGCGTCGCTAACTGACCAAGATGGAATGCCCCAATCTAAGTCATTACACCGTTTCGGTCAAGTTCCTCCTCGTGGCTAATATGCTCAACGACTCACGTAGTCACTGTTGTCGAACTCCAGTCGCAGCACGGCCACGTAGTAGCTGCCCTCCATGCTCTCCTTCACGATGGACACCTTCAGCTTCAGGGAGAAGATGTCTTCTGCTATCTCGTACAGCTGACCTGGGGAAGGGCAGGATTGTGGAGACAGAAGTACGTCGTGTAAAAAGAGTCAATTGCCAACAAAGTGCTATGCAGTCTAATGAAACTACGTAGATTGTTTATGCCATAGCACTTATAAGCAATTTCTTTATATAATAATTAGTATATGTATGTGTTTGTCAAACCTTTGTGCTTATAAATAGGATTTATGTAACTCAAATAGTATTGGAAAGGGAAATGACGAAATTCACAGTTCTATGTTGGGTGAGGGTTCCAATGGGCTGAGATTGCAAAGATGTTCACTTGAAGATTAAAGACTTGTTACCCATGAGATAGTGCGTGAAACCGGTGCGCTGGCTGCTGTAGACCAGCTCGGCGCCGTGGCGGTGCGCGCGCGTCAGCTGCATGCTGGGCGAGCGCATGCGCGGGAAGGTGAACTGCATGCGCTGGTGGATGTTGTCCACCGACTGCAGGAACGTGCAGAAGAAGCGGCCCGTCGCGCGGATCATCTGGTCGTACCTGGTGGAATTTGGGTGCATTCGCTCTTTAGCCCGCACATATAATTATGTGTCCTATAACGAGCCCTGCGCCCGTATATTTCTGTTCTACTGCAGACAAAAACCTCAATGATACTTTACCTATAAAACCGGGCAGGAGCATGTCTGGCCATGCTCAGTGTAGGGTTCCGAACTTCACAAAAACTATCTCATAACATAAAACAACAAGTATGAACTACGAGTATATTTTCTATTTAAAGTTATTTGGTGCTGCCAGATGATTTTGTAGGTATAAACACTTTGGTCGCCTGTATCTCAGGAACCTAAAAAGTCTAACTAGTCGCGATAGTTTCTCTTTAAATTTATTTCTCGAAAAATTGTTTGCAAAAACCCACAAATATTTTTGAAAGACCTAACCAACGCGACCCCACACTGCGGTAGACGAGAAAAAAAAACATCCCCACGTTACGTGTAGGGGAGGCAGGAACAATAAAAAAAATTTTTTTTTCAACATTTTATTTTACCACTTTGTTGGCGTGACTAGTACGTGAAAAATTACAGCTTTCTAGTACTAAGAGTCACTGAGCTAGGCTGCGGAAGGACAGACGGACGGACGGACATGGCAAAACTATAAGGGTTCCTAGTTTGACTACGGAACCCTAAAAAAGTACTTAAGTATCTCAAATCTTTTTTTGTCGAAATGGTTTTAAATGTTGAATAACCCATTTAGCACATTTTAGGCGGAGATGATCGTTCTGTACAGAACGCAATTACTTTTTATGAGATCACGAGCAACATCTGTGAATATTGGCTCAATTCCACTTCGCCCAAAAGTTTGTGCGAATCACCGTTTACGATAATGTCTAAAACAAACAAAAGTTCACCCATCAATTGTTTTCCGTTCACAGCTATCTATTATTATTCGCGTCAATGACCAAGCGTCTACGCGAGCAAACTGTCCGAAATCCGTCCCGGGCTCAGCGTCGTCATCCATTGACGCTCAATAAATGCAAAAGTTATAAGGTGCCAATGTTTGCTCATCAATGTAAAACGCACCGGGAAGTATCCCTTTCGGTTCTAACTTTACACGTGTTATTGGTTTACTTGATAGATGACTTGTCGATCGCTTCCCATACACGCCAAAATTTATCGTTTTATTTTAATTGGAGGATATTTAGCTGATGCTGTTATATAATTGATGTAGATACGGTCTTTTTTATGTTGGCTCCTCGTATGTAAGACGTTTTATTAAGAAATTCTTGTAAGTTTCTAGTGAAGGTTCATCGGTATTACTTAGAAAATTCCTTTGCAGTACCAATAAATACAAAAGGTTTGAAAGAAGACTTTTTAATCTCGATGCTACATATTTTATGCGTTGTTACATTAGAAAGAGATTAAAAATACATTGACTATTACAGCGAGCGAAAACCGCGTACCGCTGTTCGGCGCTCGTTCACACCGTATTTGTGTAGATATCACTTATTATTGCTAATTAGATTATTTAATTTATAAATTTGAGATGACAAGAACATAGATATTTATTACGCAACAGTTCAAGTCCAACCGTCCGACTGCATGTTTTGATTATGTCGTCTTATACATATTTAAACATATTTTTTATTTCGCCATAATATGTTTTGTCTTTTACTTTTCAAGAGATACAGCGGTTGTTAACGTCCAGCAAATACGCCATCATGTTTTTCCATGGAGGTACACTTTAATATATAATTTTATTAAAAAATAGAAATAGTTATGTACACAGTGTGATAATTGCAACTGTCTACTTATTACGGTTCATTAGATACTTCCTATTGACGCACAGATAGACGGACAGCGGAGGCTTAGTAATAGGGTCCCATTGTCACCATGTGGGTATGGAACCGTAAAAGGGGAGAGAGCCAATGCAATCTACGACTTAAAGTTTCTAGTCTTATAAGTTGTGAGACTTACGAGTATTTACTGAAGAATTTAACGAAGCATCTTCCGAAGAAGTGCATGACTTTCTCCGGGGTTCCGAACTTCTCCTGTAAGCCTGGGAGCTGTCCCTCTCGGATGAGCCCCAGGTTTCTCATATTACCGAGGCCGCTCCCACGACGCTTATACGCGTCTAGACCGATGGTACAACTTCCCTTCCGGATAGACTTGGCGCTTTTCCTTCCACTGTCTGAAACTGGAGACGTTGGCACAGAACAGTCAGCTTTTTCGGGGATACTACTGTCAGTTGTAGTATTCTCAACGCTCTTTTCAGGGCTGCTTTTCTCGAGATTATTTTCAAAAGACGTCGAAGCCACGCAAGGAAATATCTTGTTGTCTTCCAACTTGAAACCCAAGCTCCTTCTGTTGTAAGTGACGATTTCCGTGCAAGTGTTTTCGTTTGATATTTTTATGTCTTCTCTTTGGTTAAGTTTGTCTGTCGATTTACGAGTTGCCATTTCTTCGGTGGAGTTGTAAGCATTGATTTCCTTTTTGGTAGCAGCTGTTAGGGCGTTTGTGGCTGTGAAGGGGCATTTATAGGTGGGGTTTCTGATGTCCGTGTGGAGGGAGGCGCTTCGCCAGGTGGGCTTAGACTTAAGGGAGGGTTTCCTGGGGGCTGGGCTGCCGGGGGCGCCGGGGGCGCTGGGGACCACAGGGGCGCCGAGGACCCCGGGGCTTGAGTCCTCGCCCACCAGCCTCGCCAGGGCGCTTGCCAGTCGCAGCATCAGCGCATCCGGGTATTGCTGGGAATTAGACTTAGACATAAATCTGGTGAATAGTCGGCGTTGTTAGTAGCTGGACACTTTAGTACCTACTTTGTAGCTTTAAAGCTTTTGACTACTGAAGCAGTTCAAACATGACGTTAAAGTAATAAAGGACTGACGTGCCGCTACTATACGTCCGACCGCAAACGATACATGTATCTAATACCTTTAAACGAGCAATTCTTGTATATATATCTACGGGGGCGAAAAATCGATATGTCAAGTTGTCATCTTCGGGAAATTTCGTTTTCAACCCGAGCGACGCTCGGTCTTCCAGGTACGAAAATTATAAGTAAGACGAAGAAAAGTAAAAGCCCTTAACACCGTCACTACATTAAAAAACGAACTTACAAGCAAAATAATGAAATAATTTACTAATAAATTAAGTGAACATCTAAATAAACGTTTAGGTCTGAAATAACTCAATAACAATTAGACATTATTTCGATTATTGTTCTCGACTGATAGCTAATCGGTTTTGCCACGGAACATTTCTGAGATGGATGACCTACATGGGTAGGTAACTTACAGCTTACAGATACCTAATGAACTCGTGTTCATACCTGAGTGGCGCTGAACACCGTGTTCTTGGCCCCGGCTTCCCGGAGGATGGTCTCCCATATCTCTTCCCCGCATTCTTGCTGCAGACAAGTACAAAAATAAGTTAATGGAATCCTGGGGCTCTATAATCTACTTCGATTTAACACATTTAAATTCTATCGCAATCACATTGTCAACGTTATGTGTTAGAGCTACTATAACGTTAATTATATTATTACGATAAAGAATTAAGATGGGGAAGATAAATGGGAATAGAACCCCTAAACAACTGAGTATCAAAATTGTTGTGATATTTATATCTCGATTGATTAAACTTCAGTACCCTTAACATGAGTTTTCGTATTCGCTAGCGAGTCGAATGCCCTGTCCCTCGCACTCTATAAGAATATTGCGAGCGAGGTCTGCGAGGGACAGAGGACCCTGCCAAGATGCATTGCGCTAAATAGCGTTTCTATTCGTTTCGTTTTTAAACCAATCGTGTAACTGGTCGATGACGTGATACGTAAAGTCACGTGATCTACCAGTGACGCGATTGGTTTAAAAACAATAGAAACACTAGCTAGCGCAATGCATCTTGGCAGGGCCCTCTGAGCTTCGACTCGCTAGCGAGTACGTTAATTGTAACTCATGGTAAGGGTACTGAAGTTTAATCAATCGAGATATAAATATCACAACAATTTTGATACTCAGTTGTTTAGGTACGCCAACGACTCCTAAAGTCGTCATGAACTCGTGCCTACTACGTTGCCGATGATTAAAGTTGTCGTTGAAAAGGTTAAGATTATAACCGTAACGACAAAAACGCAAGAGAAATAGCATGGCATTATTTTAAGTAAGTAATTTCCAAGGTACTCGTACGTATATGCCAATACAAAAACGCATCGTTAGTTACGACGACCATATCTACTGTAAGTACTTTACGCCCATATTCGATCTAAAATATTCTAAATCTGAAGGTAGGTGTCCGAAGTAGCCATTGTGCTATTTGAATGCGCACGAGATGCGACATTCCGTCTTGTTGTCATAACTGCATATTTATTTGTCGGTATGATTTCAGATTTAGATCCAGCGCATAGGCGCATGTACCTACGCCATTCTAATTTATGCTACGGCGTAGGGATCAGGGTCATTCCAAAACCATTTCGAGGAAAGACTTACTGAGTTTACTGACCCACATTTTTGTAATTTATGGTCATTTTTCTTATTTCATAATTATTAAAAAAAAATACAAGAAAATGAACAAAAAAAATTAAAAAAAAAAATCTATACAAAATTTTACTTGATATTTCAAGTGTTCTTGTTTCAAATGTACTTTACGTTACTGTGTCTAGATAACAATTTATTGTGTATGTATAAAATAGCTTTAACTGGAGTAAGTCTGAGGGTCGACTCGAGTGGTTGAAAGCCCGTTACAATGTGAATTTTAAATCCTTTGTTGCCAGAGTACGGAGCAAAGATCTGTCGACCTATTTAAAAGAGGAATAAGGAGTGGTGTAATATTTCGGCGATATTGTGCTTATATTGTGGCTGCCGGCTAGCTACCGCGAAAATGGTTTCAAATAGTTCATGGGTATGTTTTATGTTTAACAACATGTTGTAAATATAGGGCCTAGTTGCCTGAAATAAAGAAATTTTATCACATGATATAATGCGTTATTAAAATTTTATGAATCACCAAACATCCATGGTTCCGGTGTAATGTAAGGCAATCGGTGAAATTACTAGCATAGAGGCATTTTATTTTAAAGAGTCCTCAGAGTTGGCAACGCATTAGTCTATGCGTCGCACATTCCACTTAATCAGGTGGTCTGTGTGCTCGTTTGTGGTCTCCTGACCTTTTAAAAACCTTTTAAGTGGTACCCTTTCATTTGGCTCAAAAACGTTTCCCAAACTAATTCATTTCCCAAATATATCATATGGGCAAATGCTTTTTTTTCCGAAACTGTAAATATTTTAGGATTCATTTTACGGTAAGCATAAAGGACAGAGCTATAACAGTTACATAGCTGTGTCCTTTTCTCTCAGTGTAAAGTGAACTGCATATCTATGTCACAATAACCACCCTGAAGTATTTACAGTTTCGGAAATAAAACCGTTTGCCCATACGATATGTTTGGGAAATGAATCAGTTTGGGAAACGTTGTTATGCCAAACAAGGGTAAACCCTTTTAAGTATAACGGGTTGGCTTAAAGAAATAAAAATGTATTCAATTGAAAATAGCAGGCAATAAAAAGTACAAATAAAGATTTTGACTGCTATTATAAATAGAAAATATGTCAATATTGTTAAAAAGGCAAAAAAAGAGGAGCTGGTTTAATAAAAAATGTCCGCGAGAAAGTTATTACGTAAACGTGTCTATCGCCGAATTGGACAGCGTGGAAAATCTGAAGTGGTCTCTCACTTCAAAGCTGAAAATGTACCTCCGTCTACTTACAATGTAATGCCAGCGGTGGAAACTTGGTATTAGGACTAAAGATTTACCAATAAAAAAATAACTGAAAAGCGAAAAACAAGCTCTATCTATAGAAAATTGTAAGAGCATGTACTTATTGATATTTATAACAATTAAAATTTAACTTGAATATTGGAAAAGGTAGAGCTTGTTTTTCGCTTTTCAGTTATTTTTTTATTGCAGTCGGGTTTTTTGTTTATTTTTAATAATTTAATTTTATTTAACTCTTTTTAGTTTTTATTAACAAAATAGTGGTTTAATTAATTATTACTAAGCAATATATGAGCTCTGGAGCTTAAATTTTTAATGTCGCGATGCTACAAGTGACAAATTACAAGCGAAACTGTCTTTCTAGCGAAAGGAGTTTATTGCTTAACATTTACGTATTTTTTTTACTTTCCTGTCAAAATAGTAGCATAAAAGTATTATAATGTATATATATTTGGAATGGGCTATTTAATAGCTTTCATTTGATACCCATATTGTTATAATAAAAATTTTTTTTTTGTTCCCCCTCCATATTTTTTTCCGCGGACGCCATATTGAAATATTATATACCCTATGTCACTTCGGCAATTAAGACGAATCGAATGACACCTCGTATGTTAAAATCCGTCAAGCCGTTTAGGCTGCAGAGCGTGCCCAGAAATAGACATACATATCGAAAAACATAACCCTCCTTCTGACGCAGTCGGGTAAAAACGCGAAGACGACCCATTCTTAATGATCGAGACCGAGGAAAGTGGCAAAGTTTGCACAAAACAAAGTGGGTGGCATAAGTTAGCTGTAAAATATGATGTTTCCCGTGGGTGAGTAACGAATATTTTAAAGAAATACAATGTTCAACACTTAGAGCGTCAAAAAACATCCAAATATTCCGACAAACAGCTTGAAGAAATTCCAAAGAAGTGCAGGAAGTTGCGAAGAAAGTATCACTACGTGGGAGCACCCAGAATTGACTAATAGAGCGTGAAGTTCACTTCGTACCGAAGGATTCAAACCGACCGAACGTCCCTCTAGCTCGTCCAATGGAGGATTTTTTGGTAATCCTCCGTAGACTAGTTTAAAGTGATTGGCGGGAACTGAAATCACAGTCTCAGTAGAAGCGCAGGGTATAAAAACAACTAATTAACTAAACAATTTAAAAATGGATGTTGTCCAAGGTATGATGAAAACGGTAAGAAGAAAGCTACGAAAAATTCAAGATGGGGGACCTTTCGCTATATTGTAATGTTTGATTATTATACTGAATTTAGTTTATTTTTATATAATAAAAAGCTATATAACCCTAACAGGTGATTTAATAAAAAATATATGTAATTCTCATTACTTTAAGCCAACCCGTTATATTATGAATATGGTGCCTGGAATCCAACGTTCTAACTCCTTCAAAGCCTTGGTTAGAAATAGAGAGCGTAATTGAGCAACATTTTTAGACAGTAGGACACTGCCGCGTGACTTCCCAAAACAGGACGGCTATTTATAACCAACAATAGTGAACGTTACGCAAAGAGAATATTGCGAGATAATTAACCTGGACTTCACCCGAATGTATGGCTGTTGGTGGTCCGTTAGTCTATCACTTCACGTCAAATAAAGTCGTAAATTATTTCGGCTGTCGAGTGCTATGGGATAACGGCTCGTTCCAATATCCATTCCAAAGAAGTAAAGAACCTGGGTTTGATTATCGACGAAAGTTCATCGTGGGATGCCCAAGTGTCATTCGTCTGTCGAAGAGTTAGTAACACATTAAGAGCGTTGTACAGGTTCAAGCATTTTCTGCCGGTTAGCACTAAAACTCTTCTTATCCAAGCTCTTGCCGTCCCTATTATCGATTATGCAGATGTGTGTTACAGTAATATTTTCCACTCCTGCCTCAGCAGGTTGGATCGCCTTCTCAATAACTGCATTCGCTTTATCTTCGGCGTACAAAAGTACGACCAAATTTCCGCTTTCCGTCGTCAGCTTAAATGGCTCCCATCCGCGAATGCAGATCTGTAAGACTTCTAACTTCTACTCTCTATTCTGTTTTGTTTGACCCGTCTTCCCCTAGTTACATGAAGTCCAAAGGAGAATGGGCAAATTGGCCTATCGGCGGCCACTGATGAAATTAGTGTTATATGAGAGCTCTGATATTAAGGAATACTTTTTGTAAAGAACTTTTATTTGTATCTGTTTTAAAAAAGGAATTATTTAAACATAAGTCCGAATTCGATCACTTAAGACATTCAAAAAGATATTTTGTTACCAGCATCAGATTTATTATACACCGTGACTTATGATTTGTATACTTATTATATCTGTAAGTTGTACTTTATTGCCTAATAGTAAATAAATAACATATTGATAGTTGTTAAATACTTCACTTTGAGATGTTAGATCATCAATATATGTTGAGATTTCCCTTCTTTCCTAAACATTTGCTATATTGATGATCTAACATCTAATCGGGAAAACTACACAAAGTATTGTAGAAGAAAATCATGTTTTATTCTGATTACAATTAAGTCACGGTAATGAAACTTTTACCAAGGAACAGTAGGACTATACCACAACGACAGTAAAAAAAAATATCCTTGGCCGCTCATAGACCAAGTTCTATACAGATTTGCCCATTCTCCTTTCAGTTTCAAACTGCTCGGCCCGGTGGCGAACTCCGTTCCTCGCGTGTCCTTAAGCTCTCTTTTCCTCATCACCGCTCCCGGGGTACATGAATAAATCCTTTGCCCTTCAGACAATTGGTATGTGGAACGCGCTTCCGCTTCGAGTGAGGAAAGCTCAGAGCAAATATTATTTTAAGCGTCTGTTGCGCAAGCACTACTCCGATAACCTCCAGGATTAAGATTCTGCATAATGTTTCATAAGCAGGAACGACTATTTATGTATGTTATGTTTATTTATTAGTTATTTATATAGCTATATATGTATATTTGATTGTTTATATGTATTATTATAATTATGTATATGTATTATTTGATTGTGAAATATAAAACAAATAAATGCTCGCACCCATCTCAACTGTTTTCTGTTTGGCCTAGTGGTTAACTGGTAGAGAATGCCTTAAGGCATTAAGTCCGCCATTTGTACTTACTTTTGTATTGTGCAATAAAGTTTAAATAAATTAATAAGTCAATTATATTCATCCTCGTCCTTTACACGGATAATAAAGAAAGATAAATGTCATATTTTCAAATAGACCGAAACAAGAGATTGATTGTATATTGAAACGTGCCTTTATTCTCTCACAACGAAGAAGATGGATTACCATAGCAAAATTATCTGATATCATAGATAAATAAAGAAGATTTATGGACGGCGATACAGACGAGATCGAGTTTTTTAAACCTAAGCCTTTATTCTACTTTGGTTCATCCCATCATGCTTGATATTTATTGTAAATATTTATGTTATTGATTTAATGACAACTTTTATGACGGTTCTAACGGAGTCCAGCGCTGACTTTAATGCCAGCATTACGTTGGGACCGTTTCGTTTCGTGACTGCATTCTTTTGTAGGTATACCTATGAACCGTCATCGTCCGAAACACCTCGGCCGATTAGGCACAATACGCATTTAAAATACCTACCTATAACTTTCAGGTAACCTTTATCCACAAATACATAGGATACGTTCGAAGTTTAAGAGGCCGTATACGAAATTATGCCGGTTTTGCTTATTTTTGTGATTTTACAGTTAAAATACTGCTTTACTATAAGTTTTAATGCTCAACATTAAATGTAATTTTAGCTATGGTCGAATAAATGAGCTACGAATAAATGAGGCACTTTTTTTATTTTTGTCGAGTATTATAATGCGAGATAAATCTCTAGGTTGTTTTATTGTTGTTTTATCTTTAGGTTGTTTCAAAAAATTATTTATTGCCAATCCTTTTGAACTTTTTGGATATTTTTTTAGGTAATGGATTGATTTTGATCTAAAGTTCATTTCTGTTGTTTTAATTTTATGAACGAGAGTTCTGAGTAGCCGAAATCAAAAATAATTTAGCCCGTTTTCTATAAAAATTTACCAAGTTTATTATTTTTAGTACTCGAAAAATTTATATGAAAGTGGTAAAAAGTAATTCATACATTTTTTAGACGACTTTCACAGCAATACATTGTAAATTTTTCATACCGTTAAGATGTCAAAAATATTCATGAATATGTGACATTCTAAACCTCTTCCAGCAAAATTCACATAACAGTCGCCGGTGTCAGGTCGATTAATCAAAATAAAATAATAAAAACAAAAAAGTAGCTCATACATTCGTTAAAATTAGAAATTATCTTTCGTGTTGTGCATTAAAACTTGTAGAAATACAGTATTTCAACTGTAAAATCACGTAAATCAGCGAATACGACAAAATTTCGTATACGGCCTCTTAAATTGAATTATATTTCAAACTACTACGTATAGAAAAAAAAAGATTAAGCTTAAGGCATTTTCAATACTACAAAAGTTGTCCTACGCGATGAAGTACGCCACTACCTACTAGATACCCCATTATTAATAACTATGGATAAAAAAAACCCTGATATAATGGCGACCTCTTATTTCGGAGCTGCACGGGTAGCACAAGTTGTATTTTTCGTCTCTATCGTTACTGACAAGATGGAAAGGGAGATCCGAGCGACAAACAAGTCGCGGGCAACTTGTGCTAGCTGTGCAGATATCTGTTGAACTGCCGCGATTTTTATAAAAAATAGCTAAGAACCATCCCGATGAAACAAGCTCACTTTTAAAAAAACCGCGTGTAAATCGATCCATCTGTTTGGGAGTTACAATACCACAGACAGACACACATACACAGATACACAAGTTAAACCCCCTCTCCGCCTCTTCTGTCGGACGTTAAAAATGACTCTTAAACAAATTCAAAACAATACCCCTTTAGAATCAATGATCTAGCAGTTTCTCTTTGGCTAATATAATATTGTTAGTTACCCTGTGCCTGGAGTCTCATTCAAGGTTAAGGTCACCCAAACTCAATTAAACTGCTCGTAAGTTATTTCCCTCCTATAAGGCAAGGTCACATGGAGTGGGGATCCTGATAAATGGCTGTTAGAGCGAGTTAAATCTCGATAACTTCGGTGTTAATTAGTTATATTATAATGTAGGAAAATTATGTTACACGGTATAACTAGTTGTGGTTTTTTAAAATGATAACACTATAAAAATGTGTAACAATTTAGTTAAGTTATTGGAAGCTGCGTATGTTGAGTTTCTAAGCTCTAAACAAGCTAGGAAATGTATCTATTCATCAGCATAAAATCATTGTACTCCGATCAGTAAACTAAGCAAACTACGTGTATTATATGTTTCTTATAAAACAGTAACATAATTTTAACAAAGTAAACTAAACTACAATGAATATGTGAATAATGAATTGCAATTTACCAAATTTAGCATAACAACAAGAAAAAAAATCCTAATTGCTATCGCTGTTTTATTTTACCACTAGGGCGCGTGCCTCACCTTGTTTGTACAATCATTATCGTACATAGCAAAGTGCCTCGTCGCTTTAAACGCCTTTAACGCCTTTGACACTACAAACATGACTTTAAAGTGACAAGGTACTTTAAAGTGACTTAGGGTGCGGCTCCACTGAGGCGGAGACGAGAGGAGCGGAGCGGAGCTGTGCCAATATTAACCAATAGAAGGCGCATGCGGTCACGTCGAGCGCGCCTTGCGCACGTTAGTATATATTTTATTGGTTAATATTGGCACAGCTCCGCTCGCCTCCGCCTCAGTGGAGCCGCACCCTTATGAGTCAGAATTGAAACGTCCAGACATGTAATGATTACGTATGGAAACCAGTGTACGTATTGGCCGACGAACTCGTCAGCGAATTTTTTAAGAGAACACGGTAAGGCAAACGAGTACACATAGGCCACCGTAAGTCTGATCGGAGAGTTCTGAGACCTATAAACA
This sequence comes from Acleris literana, assembly GCA_946894065.1. Classification (NCBI taxonomy): domain Eukaryota; kingdom Metazoa; phylum Arthropoda; class Insecta; order Lepidoptera; family Tortricidae; genus Acleris; species Acleris literana. The sequence continues at coordinate 20,197,553 of OX335669.1, forward strand.
CTTGCAATCTCAATACTACAATCATAAGACTGCAATGCTAAGACTGTAAATGCGTTTCCAATCTTGAGGGCTAAAATTGAATGCTTATATGCTAGTAATTTCACCTGTTGTCTTTTAACCTGAATCCCCAGCAATCACTAAGTGTGGCTTTATTCGACTTTATTTAATACTAGCGACCCGCCCTCGCTTCGCTTCGGTTTATGTACTCTAACACCCGTACATAAACCAGGATATTACTATAAGTACATAAAAACTTTCCTCTTAAATCACTACTAATCAAAACAGCATTAAAATCCGTTGCGCAGTTTGAAAGATGTAAACGTGCATACAGAGGGACCGACGCCGGTGTATTTATAAGCGACTTTGTTGTAAGTATCTTTATCTTTATCTCTTACACAGTATGAAACAAACTCGCGTCCGCCGCAGATCTTCTAAACGCAACGGATTTGAATGCGGTTCTCATCAATAGGCAGAGTGATTCAAGAGGACGGTTTTTATGTATAATAGCGGCCCGCCCGGCTTCGCTCGGGTGTGGTTTACTATGTTCATTCTAGGTTAAAGTTAGTCCTAGTTATCATCATATCAAAATATGGGCTCTCTGCCTTTTGGCCGAAATACGTTTGGACGAATGTATCGTTTCCCAACCGTTTCATTTGCCAACCCGCTTTTATTTCTGTAACTGTAAATATTTCTGGATTTTTATAAAAACTAACCTATAGGGTCTACACGAAGGTACTGAAATGAATCCTGATATATTTACAGTTACAGAAATAAAAGTGGGTTGGCAAATGAAACAGTTGGGACGATACATTCGGCCAAACGTATTTCGGCCAAAAGGCAGGATACCCAATATATGATATTGTCATCATTAATAATTATAAATTTGAAATGGATTAGAAACATAATATATCCAGGACTTAACAGGCGTCATCGAATATCACTCCATACATTTTCTGTCGATTTAGTTAAACGAAAGCTAAACGTTGATCATCTTGGCTACCACCCTAGACCTATCGTTTATTTACCTAGATTGTTTAGGTAAGCAAAGATGGATTTTCTTCATTAATCAACACGTTAATGACTCAACATTCACTGTTTATTAATAATTATAATGTAAAAAATTAATAAATTTGAAATTCGAATAAAAAGGGAACATCGTCATTACTAAGGGCCTGTTGTTTGATCAGTAGTTAAACTAACTAATCGTTAAAAACCGTAACTAATGGTTAAATCTCAAGGAAATGTGTCAAATTTTCGATTCCTTTTTTTTATTTTAACAATTAGTTGAGTTAACTACGGATCAAACAACAGGCCCTTATAGAAAAAGCAATAGAATACTTAAGGGATCCTTCACTGAGTAAACGCACTGCGTTCAATACAGCTTTGTGATTGATCCTTTTTGACCGATCTCTTGTTTATGAGACGATTTGAACCACCCTGTGCGTTCGTGAGCACGGTGAGACCTCATAGTGACGTTTGTGAATACGGGTGTCTGTCTGTCTGTCTGCCGTTACTTTTCGCCTTTTTACAATCTTTTTTTCAACTTGTTTGGTTAGTATGTAGCATGTAGGTACGTTATAATGTGGGAGTCTAATTTTGGAAGTTTATGTTTAACCAGTTCCCGTTATAGTATTTGGCTGAAATTTGGTACACAATGTAAACCCACTGACAATGCAATAATAAAGTACAGTTAGTAGAAAAAAGGTTGTCATAAAAGTGAAATGTTTAACAAAAACTTATTGTTTAAGTACCTATAGTGAAGACTGGAAACCATCTAATACGAAGTGTAGATTTTAGTTTTTCCTTTCTGAGATGATCGGATTTGAATACAAATTTGAATGTTTTGTTATGGAATAAATGTTTGAACATAACACTCGATTCGCTTTAGCTGCAGTCGGGTAAAAACGGATAAATAAATTGAACCAAATTAAATCTGATTTTTGAAAACATAATTTATCTTGTCAGCAGCTTTGAAACAACGGGAATCCCGTACAAATTTTCAACCCTTTTTTTCTTCCCTCCTTTAGGGGTTGAATTTCCATAAACGGTAAAATTATGTTTTTTTAATTCGTACCAGGAGCCTACATTTTAAATTTGATTTAATTTACTCCAAAAATGACGTATCTCCCTTACAAACTTTAATCCAGTATTGCGCCCTTTTAGAGATGAAATAAAAAAAATTGATTATGGTACATTTACAGCCTCATATTTATAAGCCTTAATGCCAAATTTCATGCTCGTAGCTTAAAAAATGACTGACTTCCATACAATGGTTCATCCCCTATTTCACCCCTTTAGGGGTTGAATTTCGAAAAATCCCTTCTTATTACTTGCTTACGTCAAAAAACATACGTACTGTTAAAGTTTCATGACTCTAGCTTCAGTAGTTTCGGCTGGGCGTTGATGAGTGACGCGCATTCCGGTTCTCTCTTTATTAATAGTATAGATTAGGAATCATATTGTTGCTATGACGCCGCTTTTATTGTCAAGTAATTAAAAATTAACATTAACAATATTAACGTTAACAATTTCAATACGATATACATAGAAACAAGATGGGTTGAAACAAAGTGGAATAGAAATGGGTCCAGCGACATTCAGGCTCCAAGCAATTCTTGAACATTTTTAACATAATCACGAATATCACGATCCTTCAATTGGCAGAACGGTCCCCGCGCCTCGACATATTTGCTTCTGATGTCATATTCAAGTTATCGACCCGGGGTTGTTATGATATACGTAAAAGACAGAGTTACAGCAGCTAGTATAGCTCTGTCATTTTCTCTCAGCTTAAACTGAACTGCATAGCTGAGCTAACAACCCCCCGGAAATCATAATCCCTGCCAAATACTCGTAATTATAAATACTCTTACGTAGTGATAAGTTACCAAAAATCCCAATCGTGTTGTGGTTGTGAGTAGTCGGAACAAAATTTTACATAAAAAATCTAGCACAGTACAGAATTCCGTACTACGAGTAGGTAAATGTCAATCCGAAGTGGGGGTGTTGGCGATATTTTCTTTCAATATCAAGTGGTATCTTAGTTTAAGAGCACTTCTTGGCCAACGTATGGAACCTCAAAATATTGTATGTTCATACAAATTTAGCTTCGTTGCGTCGTTCGTAGCTTCGGGCGATAAAGTTCATCAGCCCCTTAATCACCTCCGACTTCCATGATTTTTGAATAAGTAAGAAATATTAGAATGTAATAGTTATTATGAAAAAAATTTTCTTGGTACGGAAAACGTACAGACCTATTTTTTCATAATATCTACAACATATTCATAAATCGAAAAAATTTAAGGCGAGAGAACCGTTATCGCATTTTGTATGGAACTTATTATTTAGTTTCACAAATCGTCTTTACGGATTTGGACTGTCGCATTCGTATGTTTTTTTTATGACACCTTTAGAGTTTAAAGTTTTGAAAAGAGAACCGTTAATTTAAAAATCTATACCTACTGGCTAACTATATTATTTTTAAAAAGCCATCTAACAACGGCCCATACGTCGAGGTTTATGGGGTAAAATCTGCTGCAAAGCTATCGAGGGAAAACATTTTTTGTTAAACTTTGCTGTTCACTTTGTTGCGTCGGAAATATAATAACATTATGTTTCAACATCGTAGACTTAATAAAAGAAATGGAAAAAGAAAAGAAAGGAAAAAAATTGCTTAACGTAATTTTCCGAGCACCTTATAATAAGATTACAAAACATTGGAAAGGAGTTTCAAATTGGCTCGTATTGTACGTAATTAAATTAAAAATTCGTTTTTGTTTTGTCATAGTAATAATTTTACCAGGATTTCTTCAGACAAAACTATATATTATTCGCAAATACGTAGTTTGAGGCCTTCATGGGAAAGCGACCGGTTTTTTTAAATAAAATATTTAACTCAAATTAAAAATACTAGGCATGTAGTTATAATCAATTTAAAATTGTTTAAGCATATTTGTGTATCAGCATTGATTCGTCTACTGCCGCAGAACACGGTAGAAACCTGATTAATGATATGGTGTTTAATATTAGTCGCTTCATTGCAACAAGGTGCTACAGTGGTACGCGTATGCACTTTGTTGAATGTAAAAATTGATCACCATGGCAACTGACATTCTATCACACACAAGCCCTTTGATGTTATTCTGAATTACTTGTTAATTTACTTATTATTTTGTTAGCTGTATCAAAATCAAAGAACGCATCCCGTCCTGTATTTCACTTGGTCTTGAACCATGTCGTTATTATTTTGTACTATTATGGTACCTCTTATCCGCTTGGCAGTAAAGGCAGTCGTATCGTAAAACCGTAATGATTTCAAAACAGATACATTAAAACAAGAACAGGCCTTTTTCCTCCTAGGCATACGTAATTCTCAGAATGCCTGGCTTCATTCTACACGGTAAAACAATATTGCCTTTGGCATATTAACGTATTGTCAACGTTACGATAGCTCTTATTTCCTTGAAAATTAAGGCGCCGATTAAAAATAATACGATAACACTCATAAGCCATATGGGTTCACCCAGTGGTAAAAACCGGATGCGCTTCAATCAGTATAAAAACATTTTGTATAGTTAATTTGTATTGTATAATTTTATCTCGCATACGATCGAATAACATAATGCTCATTTAGTATAACTATAATTTTCTTGTATAATATGCATTTTAACTCAATTTATTCTAACTAGGTTAGGTTAGAACGGTTACCACATTAATAGTAATGAAAGCAGTTAGAAATATTTACCTTTTAAATTAATAAACATTATAGTTTTTGAAATTATGCATTTTGATTAATGCATCATGACTATCGATGGTTTATTATACAGATTGAAATTATGCAATTCGTGTTATGTAAAATGATCATTAGACCATTTGTTTTTATGCTAAACATTACACACCCGTAAAAACCATATCGTCTTTGTCATATCGTGTTATTTTTAACTCGGCTGCCATTACTGTTAAGTAAGTAAGAGCTATTTAAACGTTGACAATGAATCTCGCCCCAGTTCTAAGTAAGTATAATAATAATGTTTTGCACATTCTGTTTACAAAGTTATACCGTATACTCGGGTTACTTTAAGCCTAGGGGGTAACATTGCCCATCCTTAAAACTATAACTATTTTAGTGGCAGTCATCTTCAGTAAATTGGTTCAAGAATTTTAGAACTACATAAGTAGCTGAGGCCTAAAGTAACATTTAATAGAATAATTAAAATTTAAAGGTCGTTTTTGGGGTGGGCAATATTACCCCTAGGGCTAAAGTAACCCGAGTTTACGGTACTTGTTTTTTAAATAACTTCTCGTCTTTTATTGATAAAAAGCTTACCATAACGTAATGCTGGACGCTCTCGAGTAGCCACCCGTACATTTTCTCAACTAATTAATCTTTCAAATTCTTAAGAAGTGTTTAATTACTTTGTTTGGGGATAATCTGACAGGCGATAAACTGTAAGGGGAAATTACTTCAGGTCTTGGATAAAAAGTTTGAACTAGAGAAAAGACATGTTTTTTTATAGGTATTAAAGAATTATTGAACGAAGTATTAAATAATATGCGCTTTAACCCTCGTTTATTTTATGGCGCTCGTGTTAACCCATAGGTAAACTGTTGTCATTAAACATTATGATGAACAAGATTCCAAGCTATAAAAACTAATCGCTTCATGCCTTTGAAAAGCTTCAAAATTAAATCCAAAATTTTCGAAGGACCATAACCTCGCGACGTAAGGTTTTTGCAGCTGGCGCTCGGTGTAACGTCCGTGCGACCGGCAAGCCTCGCGCCTACTGCCGACTGGTCTAGCCTCCACCCTGTGCTTAGCGCTTGAAGGAAGGACACTGGGATTATGACGGCTTTTGAAAGTAGCCGCACACTTTTGTACCTTGTCGCTTTAATCCCTTTCACAGATTAGTGCAGAGCGGTTCAACATGACGTTACAGTGACAAAGCACTAAAGTGTGCAGCTGTTTATAAGGTCGACCGTATCAGACAACGATAAACATACTTATATAAGAAATACACAAAAAAAATGTTATCCTTTCCGGGCACCAAACCCGAGACCGCAACCTTCCTTGGTAGGCCCCTGCCTATGAAGGCTACTAATATCCAACTATGCTCATCGCGTCATCAACGCAACTACAATTATTAGCAGCATGCGATAGCTTGGGCAAAATATTATCCGGTGTTAAATCGTCTAAGTACTATCGGTTACTAATCGAAAACAGGGGGCCCTAATATGTCTGCGTTTACCGCATGGCAAAGTTTGGATAAGAGCGGCCTTTACACGGTAAAGTTCGGACTGCGGGAAACGTCGCGCGCCATTCCACGCGCCAGTCCGAACCGTAGGTTTTTTTACTATTTTACTATTACAGTTGCATAATTACACGTACGGTTCGGAGCGAAGATTGGAATGGCGCTTGGCGTTTCCCACAGTCCGAACTGTACGTGTGCTGGCCGCTAAGGCATCCGTCACCTTCTGACACGTAATAATATAATAATACGAGAGTGACGGATGCTTTATCCACATTTGACACGCGATATAGACGCAGCCATACTATGCCCACCGTATTTTTAAATAGGTGTTCTGATAAAAATCATGCAAATAGAGTTTGTCTGAATACCATTTTTTTTTCAATTCTTATTCTTATTAAAAAATAGAATGATTTTTTTAGACCAATTTTAATTTTAATTAATGGCTTTCACTCCTCTTGAGGTATATTTCGCCATTATCTAGTTATTTATATGTAGACACTCCTATGAGGCTATGAACTAGACATAAGTCCACGGATTTCAAATGGTGGTATGGTGGCAGGGTCCATCCGGATCGCAGCCACCATCTTATCCATAAACCAACTGCATTGCAGTGTTGGGATAAGGTACCCGGTGAAATAACTACGAGTAGTATTGAGGTAAGTACTCCATCTTAGGCCTCAGGGTTGGCAACGGTCTTAGGATTGCAGTCATAAGATTGTAGTCTTGAGAATGCAACTGACTAAGGGTCACAGTTCCTACTTACCGTCAGGTGGCCTGTGCGTTCCTTTCCCTTCTTCTGGGACAAAAAAAATGAATGTCACACGCGAGCACATTTGCTTGGTAAAAGAGTAGGTACAGTCAACAACATAAATAAGTGATCATTTATGTACCTTGTCGCTTTCAATCGTTTCACATTTTGTATGACATTTCAAACACGACGTTAAAGTGACAAGGTACATAAATGATCACTTATTTATGCTGTTGACTGTACCTATTTTCTCTACAGAAGGGTTAATTTAATTATTCATCCCTGGAAAGTTTCGCTTGTCAGCTGCAGACAATACAGTTTTATTTCGCGCTCTAGGGGTAAAACACCGCAGACGAAAGCGCTAAAACCGCTGCCTTAGCAACCACGGCTGTTACAACTAATATGGCGCGCGGATTCAGCAATAATAGACTCTCGGTCAACGCTGTAAGCGCTTCGACGCGCGCCATATTAAAGTGTCGTGCTGAGGGGTTATGATGAACTAGCTATGCAGTTCAATTTACGCTGAGAGAAAAAGACAGAGCTATGTAACTGCTATAGCTCTGTCATTTACGCTCGCCGTAAAATGAACTGCATAGCCATGTCATAGTAACCCCCCTGTACTAAGCAAATCACTTCAGCGTCAGGTTTGAACTGCTGCCCTAATCTGTCAAGAGCGTTAATGCGACAAGGTACTTTCAGTATTACTAAAGATTAATTAGCACCACATTCCCTCGGCCTTTTTCCTTACCTCACCTCCTCGTCTTTTTTTTTCTGATAATTATTTTAAACTAGACTAGAGTCAATGAGAACAGCTAAAAGAAACTTTGTTTTGCTGAGGTACCGAATCCTAAAGGATGAATACGCTATATAATTACGCTAGAAATAAAATCAGTTATTTAAATCCGGAATTCAATAAAAATAAATTAATATTTTACCCGGTTTTAACAAATCAATTATCTCATGTCCTTTTGCGTAAATATGTTTCGCCTATTCCGAGCACTGAGGGCCCTGCCAAGATGCACTACGCTAACTAACGTTTCTATTCGATTTGTTTTTAAACCAATCGCGTCACTGGTAGACCATGTGACTTTTCGTATCACGTCATCTACCAGTGACGCGATTGGTTTAAAAACGAATCGAATAGAAGCGCTAGTTAGCGTAGTGCATCTTGGCAGGGCCCTCTGGTACTTAATAAGAGTAAGTCAGTCAGTCTACTTAATTAGTCTATTTTAGAGTGGCTTCGGCCGCGCTAAGTGTCTTACTGTCGGTGTCTTACTTTTAGCGTACGGGGTTCAGCGCAACGTAATAAATCTTGTCTAATTAGGCAGTAAGACAGTCTAGTTCATAGGTTCCCAAACTTTTTGGCTGACCATCCTCTTAGTATGATAGTTTTTTTTCACCGCCCCCCAACAAAATAATTTGGAAATATAAAAGTACCTTTTACTAAAAGATAAATGGTATAAGGATTAACATTGGATATTATTAGATATTATTATTAATTGGATAGTACCATACCATACGCACTCGCAGGGACCATATTTAAGTAGTCTAACTTGATTATGACTAAAGACTGCTGCGAGAGCACTAAAATTATGCTTTTCATACTCTACATACTTTATTTTCATGGTTTATTACATTTTATCAATACGGGCAACGCCCCGTGAATAGCTACAGCACCCCCCTATTTTTTCTGAGAGCCTTATCGCCGCCCTGAATACCTTCAGCTCCCATTGGGGGGCGGTAGCTACCAATTTGGGAACCTATGGTCTAGTTATTCGAGACTCAAGATCGCGTAGTCTAATAGGGCCTTTACATCTTTCTAATTTCACCAAATCACCAACAACCTTTTTTAACCAATTATCCAGTTATGTCATATGTGCTAATTGACCCAGTGACGTCACGCGCGCCTAGCAACAGTGACGTCATAGCAGCTGCGTTGATTGGTTCTCCGAAGCGCATCGGGGCCAATTGCGGCGCTCGCGCCCTTCCAAGGACGCCGGTCCATTAGTAGTAACCTGGTTATTGCCGTCAGGAGTAATTGAAGGAATGCATGTCTTTGAGAACACCCGAAAACAGGACTGCGCAGTTCACTGGGAGAGGCCTGTGCACAGCAGTGGGATGACACAGGCATGATGATGATTTCTTTTAGTACTTATTTAAAAGTCGAGTAAGTTTAGAGTTGCTCACTTCGGTATTTTAAGGTAAACATTACATATTATGGGTTAAGGAGTTCTTTTTTAGGGTTCCATTGAGAAACTAAGTATAGGTACATGTTTACAGTTTCGCCATGTCTTTTGTTGTCTGCCTGCTTGTTCGTATGTCACAGCCACTTTTGCTCAAAAACGATCAAAGTAACAACGCTGAAAGTTTGCTCATATGGATGTACCTCGCATGGGTTACCTTTGTTTCGGCGAAATATGTTTACCAAATGTATCGTTTCCCAACCGTTTTATTTGCCAACCCGCTTTGTTTTCTGCAAACGTAGATATTTCAGGGTTTTATAAAGGTTACCTAACCTAACCTATAGGGTTCTACAAGATGGTACTTAATAAATCCTGAAAAAATTATATAACATTGAGTTGGCAAATGAAAAAGTTAAGAAACGATACATTTGGCAAACATATTTTTGTCAAACGGCAGGCTCCCACCTCGGATGCACAAGAACCAATAATGAGTGTGTTTTTCTTTATAGTAGCTATCATTAAATAAGTAATATAGTTTTTTTAATTTTACAATGATAGAGATCTTTTGTTTCCATTTTCCAAACTTGCTAATTTTCAGACTGACGCAATTAAAATGAGAAGTAACTAGACTAGATTAGACTATTCACGCGTCTGTATTGGGAGCCTTATATTTTATTATTCCAAAAACATCGTTTGGCTTAGTTATCACTTATCCTAAAGCAATAAGTTGTTATAATAAAACCCTAAGCTAGTCTAACCGAAGGTTTTTTTGTAAAATCTAAAAAAAATTGAAGTCAGCTGAAAAACAAATGGAGGGTAGTTAGGATCCGCAATTTAGACATTAGCACAAAAATAAAAATGATAGGACAAGTAATGCTTCTATTTTTATCGGATATTTAATTAAGGTAAACATCCGAGTGCTGGACGCCGTACTAGTATATGGCATGGGCACTGTATGTCAAAGCAATATGGGTTAAATTCAAGCTAAGAGGATTATTCTTCATTCGAATTTAAGCCATGTCACTTTGACATAGAATGCCCATGCCATATACTATATATATGTACAGCGTCGAGCACTCGGACATTTACCTTAAACTAATTTTACTCACCGTAACGATAAACTGTATGTTCTCCAGCAATATTCCGTACATTTCTATACCTCTATTATGTGACGAACTAAACAACAGTCGACTAGTGTCACGTCCCGCCTCAAAGGTAGCACTGCAACCCTCCCGTGCTGACCCTTCCCGCAATATCACCTTTATTAGGTAATCGGTGGACTCTTAATTAATTTCATTAGGCGAAGTGACACCGGGTTATGGAAACAAACAAGAGACACCACTTAATTGGTTGATGGTTACGAAGCGATGCGATGGACAGCTAAGTAATTAGTTTTAGTTCAAAACCGCAAGCGGGTGCTAAGGAATTTCTGCAATAGAATTTAGTACAAGGCTAGAGATCAATTTGACACTGGGACAAATATTTGTGAGACTGTCCCGTAATTATTTAGTACCTGGATGATGCTTTAGTAAGTTTTCTAAAAATGAAACCTAGCTAGAATGATTTATCGCCCCCGAAACCGCCTTCATAATAAATTTAATGAAAATCGTTGGAGCCGTTTCCGAGATTCAGATTATACATATAATATTATACAATACAAGAATTGCTCGTTCAAAGGTATTAGATTTGTATTGGCGATGGGGTGAGCTTGATTCTAAATTCGATTCCCCGGTAAGGGGAAAATATAGTGTTGTGCTTAGTGAGTGCATCACTTGACATCGCCTAGACCGATTTATTTTAATTTGTGTATTAGTTTGAATAAGGTTTTAAGGGAAAGAAAAAACAGAAAAATTGCCCTGAACTTAGGACAGGACAGAATTATAATATTATAGCCAAGGCTAGGGACGTTTTCTACAGATTTTTAAAACGTAATGTATCTTAAAAATAAATGTATCGTAATGTTTCGCTTAAATGGAACGCTTAAAATCACGAAGCAGACAGCATTGTGGAGCTATTGAAGCAATATCTCGTTTATTTTGTTCCCTCGCGGGATCTGTACGGCATTCGCAGACAAATAGTGTTCTACGAAGGATTTGTTTTATTCATTGAATCACGGCTTAAGCGTGAATTACTCGTCAAACAGCATTGTGATGCTAACATTTTATGTTTTTGAGGATCGAGCAATTTTAACGAATTGAATGTTGGATCACTCTGTGTCTTTTGTATGCTAATAGGTAAAAAACTTAAGTAAAGAGTGCCTCTTGCATGTAGTTGTAACGGTTTACTAATGTTTGGTCAAAAATCTTTTCCCAAAGTATCACTTACCAAACTATTTTACTCAAATTATCATTTGGCAAAAAATCATAAGTCAAAACAACTTTTCGCAATTTAACAGTTAGCAAATATTTTTTTAGCATATTATTTTTAAAAATAATTAATTGGTCAAGTTTCATTTTGCCAAATTTCATGTTGTCAAATGTATCGTTTGGCATAACATACTCTTCCCAAAATATTGTATGGGCATACAATTTACATCGTAATTGAGTAGTGCATAGGATAAAATTTAGGTTATGATTATCTTTCGTTAAGTGGGTAGTTTTCTTACTGCGTGCTGGTGCATAACCATCGTATTTGCGCAAACTTGGTCTTAGTTTTTACTGAAAGTAGATGCGATGGATGGAGTCATTTCCGTGACACAGTCGACGAAGCCCCCCTGGGCGGGGCTTCTATTCTGCGTAGATTGGCCCTTCGGGCCGGATGAACTCTCACCTAACCTAAACCTACTTTCCTAATTTTAACCTAAATTAACCAAACGGGACATGCTATAAATTAAGTGTGCGGAATAACAATTTGAACAAACATTTTTTTGGAATATAATATTTGCGAAAGGAAAACGTTTGTCTTAATAAAATTTGACAAAGTAAAATGATGCCAAATGAATAAAATGCGAAATGTAAATGTGCTAAAGATTTGTTTGGGAAATGAAACTACTGCGATAAGTTTTTTGGGAAGTGAAATTTGGCGAAAAATACTTTGACCAAACGGCAGTACACCTGTTGTAACACATCTGTATAGACCGTTTGACATTTCATGTTCGAAATTTGACGTAAATTCCATATTAGTTTTGTAAACTTAAGTTTTTCACCTATACATACCCATGCTTGTTATGGTTTATCAATTTTAAAAGATTTAAACTTCTGCACCATGTTTCGGCTGAGCTAACTATGATGATGATATCTGAGCATGAGCTGTTTAGCCGGGTACAGATTACATAATATCCGGCATACCTTGAAGCCGGATATCCGGCCGAACAATGCCGATGGGCGAATCGGTCACAGGTCTAACTTAACCTAACCTACGTGACCCATGTTATGAGATACCGTAAAATGCTGCAACTTTGCACGGATTTTGACGTATTTTCCTTATATCTGTGAAACTATTTGTCTTATGTGGTTTAATGAGTATTAGTCGGAAAACAGACCCTATGCCTCGCCAAATTAGACTCAAATATCAGTAGGTAATCATACAATATTTCCTAGTTATAAGCATTTAAAGTGGCAGGCAAAGTTTTAGGCCTAAGACGTAACTTTGCCTAGACGGTTATCTCGATAAATAACGTTTTGCTATTTGTAATAATACTTAATTGTGTACATGAGACATTGTGCTTGTCCCTGGCAGTCAAATTATTGCTATAAGCTTTATGTTTTTTTTTTCACAGGCAATAGGCAATGTTGTACCAGGTTCCACTAACTTTCCATACAAAAATATCGGCAACTGTAGGGTTGTGCCAAAAAAAGATTGTTAATTAAAAAAAAAAATTTTTTTTTAGTTAAAAAATAATCATCACTACGTATGCACTCAAGAGTATTACATTAAAATATGTTTATTTTGACTAATTCTATAATAATTTACCACTTTTACGGTTAGTACCTTGAAATTGTATGACTTTTACAAATGACAACACTTTTACCCAAACCAGTCTTGAGTCAATTTGACTCGAAAATCGATTTGCAAGATTTGACTTAACTAGCATTGCAAGTTATTAAAAAGCTAGTAATAAATTAACTCACTTAAGCAATTTAGGCACACCTATTTTTATTCTTATCTGTTCATTTATAAAACCCAGCTAGTGACAGCCCTAGACCCAGGCAAAATTGTGTCACTCAAGTTTCCAGAACACTGCCCAATATTGCCTACTACGTTATTATAACTAAATCGTGTCCTATTCTTGAAAATATTAGACTTACGGAAAATAGACAATATGTACTTACCCTGGGACGCAGCTACTTCTCGAAAATCACGTTCCTTGTACTTAAAATTTTAAAAGTTGCGAGACACTAAAAAAATGCAGCCACTCCCTCCAACTTATGATGCACAACTGGCGTCGCAACAATGGAGTTACCAACGTAAAAAAATTAAAAATGTGTTGCCAGAATAATGAAAATTACTACCAAATGGTAAAAAACAAGAAAAAACTGAGCAAATGCGAGATATCGTAATTTAAACGAAATAGGCAAAATTGAGCTTAAACGGCAAAATTGCAGCATTTTACGGTAACCTAAAATTAATAAGCTTTCAGCAGAAATTAGCTTTCGATGAAATGAAATTCGATGAAATGATAGATTCGATCAAATGAGTGTCGGTGATTCAAAAATTATAACTCCTGTACGTGTCAATTCCTGTCGAAGTAAAATATTGTATGATTGAAAACACGACAAAATTGCGGTTTTTGTGTGCTTTTTTCTGAAGCTGAGTTTGTCCATGAAGACAAGTGAAACTGTGTGTAGCCTTTAAATGCGGAGAAATTGGTATTAATGCACTACAATTACCACCTATAGTGAAGTATAGCGCCCAGCCGATAAGAAGTTAATCTTGACACATTGCACAACCATGAAGTTTCTGAATATTGATAGTGTTGATAGCATCAAAATAACGCTAAACTTATTTGTTGTGCATGAAGGAATAGTAATAACAGCATTGTTTTGCAGCATTATACGGCATCCGGTCGGATGGCAATTTTCGCCCGGATAGGCCGGATACCGGTCAGTCACCGGATATTCGTTTCATCTCTACCTGACCTTCATCTTCAGGTTAGGTCTCGGTAACTAATCTTATTTCGTATGTATTTATTTAATCTTGCAAGTATTTTTTTATGGGAATATGCTAAAATTAGTTTGTAAATAATTATGTACTTAAACGTGATGACAATGCAATATTATGGTGCATATGGGCTGATCTGATGATGAAGTCGAAAGTTGGCACAGGAAATACGCCTGTAACGCTATAACAGCTGAATCACAAAACCGTTTTTGATATTTTGGAAACTTTTAGACTTTTAGTTCTTGTGGAAAAAAACTTAAGTAACAAAAACGAGCCATGCGCAGGCAAAGCCAAAGCTGTCTATCTGTAGAAATATATTTTTTTAATTTGAAAACGAAGTTAAAAAGCTATGCTCATTATTTTCTTTACTTCGAGGATGTTTGCGGTTGGGTAAATGTGGCATCTTTACGGTAAAGACTTTGTTGTTTAATTTGCCTTTCTTAAGTGCTTTGTCTTCATATCAGAAATTGCGAGCTTTTTACACGACTGGAAGGCAAAAAAGTAGATCTATATAGGCAGGTACTTAAGAAATATGTACAAAACATACACTCACGCCTTCATTTCCAGAGGGGGGTAAGCAGAGCTACTGGATTACCAACTACTTTAAAAACTTGATAATTCTATAACCACATTTTGCACAAACAGGTTAAGATGTTTACTAGGTACAGTAGGCTGCAAAAGTGCATGGACAATTGAGAATTAAAATGCTATGCAGGTGAATGTCGACGCCATCTGTCTGCTTGTGGGGCGTTAGCAGCTATTAGTAAATCTTACTGGTTCAGTCAGATCTCACTAGATGGCGCTGCATTACCTTATAATATGAAAAATATTTTTTTCCACAAGAACCAAGCAGTTGCATAGTTGTCAACTTTATTATTCTTAGTCCACACTTCCAAACTCGGATTATTGATTAGATTATTAAAAAACACATTCAAAATCCATTTTACCCGAGCGGAATCGAACTATGAACCTCTTGTATCAAAGGCAATGCCAAATGCCGTTCGACCATCGAACGTTTTGATAACCTGTCAAAATATATTATCAGTTTATGTTTATAGTCGGCTCTGCTTACTTTCTAAGAAATACGTTAGTATCAGAAGAGGGTAGAATGAAAATTTATAAATACCGGTTTCGTTTTTACATTTAACTTATGCACAATCCTTTGTTCACTGTTCCTCGTACGGTTACTGAGTTTTTAATTGCGTTATTATTTCATCAAAATGAGTTCACGTTGTAATATTGATTCAGTTACAAGATCGCAAATAATTGCCTTGCATAACGAAGGCAAGAATTTATCAGATATAGCCAGAGAGACAGGAGTAAACGTAAGTATTTTTGATGTGTTTTGTTCAAACAAAACTTAATATTCATAGGTTAACTATTCTTTTTTTTGTTATAGCGGAAAACCGTGGTTCTTTGGGTACGCCGATTTGAAGAAGAAGGATCTTTGCTACACCGTCAAAGAACAGGCAGACCACGGCTTATAGACGCGCCGCAGCGTCTAGCCATGGTGGTGGATTACGAGGAGAATGGTTTTATACCGACTAACCACTACGCCAGTTTATTTGACACAAGCGTGGACACCGTCCGTCGAGCTCTTCACAGTGAGGGTCTGCATTATCGTAGACACGCAGTCAAACCATCGCTGACAGATAATCACAAAAGAGCAAGGTTAGAGTTTGCTTTGGAGCTTTTGGATTTAGATTGGTCTAATGTCATCTTTACTGATGAAAAAACGTTTAAATCGAGTCAACATGGACGTCTAAGTCTGTGGCGTCGCAATAATACGCGGTGGAATAGCGGCCACGTAGTGCCCAACATGGAGTCTGGTCGCATCAGCGTGAACATGTGGGGGTGGATGAGTGGAGCTGACCCGGGAGAACTAGTGAGGCTACCCAGTCGAGCCAATAGTGCGAACTATGTGGAAGTGCTGGAGGAGACCATGTTGCCCACTGTTCGGAATGTGTATCCTGAAGAGCAGTTGCCAATTATATCTTTCGTGCAAGATAATTGTCCGATACACCGTTCGCGTATTGTGCGGGAGTGGTTTAGCCAGCACGAAAATAACATTAAAGTTATTCCTTGGCCTGCTAGATCGCCGGATTTAAATCCCATTGAAAATTTGTGGGGCGTTATCGTCCAACGATGGGATAAACAGAATGAGCGAACACCAGAAACTTTAGAGGCTCATTGTTTAAAAATATGGGACAGTATTCGCGGGTCAGATCTGTGTAGAAATCTCGTCGGCTCAATGCGCTCCCGTTTGCAAGCTGTGATCGAACAAGGTGGGGGCTACACTAGATATTAAGTTTAAGCAAATAATTACACTTATATATATATTTTGTGTGATATATTTAGTGGAGACCGGGTTTTGATTAACGTATCACGTCATCATCATCATCATCCATCACTGCGTAAAACATTAATAATAAACGAAATGAATGTTTATTTTGCCGTTTTTAAGTTTCTGAGCTATGTTATGATATTTAATCATATATTTTAACGAAATACTTTATTGCCCCCTTTGTCACACGCCCGAGTTAATTTGTTTTTATTTTAAATTGTCAACTTTATTTCTATGTTAACTTTTTTGGTGTGTGTTTGGTTTAATAAATGTGTTTGGTTTATTTCATGGAGCTAGCAGAACTTTTAATTTATTGATGACTGATCATGATCAAAACTGTAAAAGACAGCTATTACAATGCGTTTAACCTTTAGGCACGCGGTTGTTTTATGCGCAGCGCAGGTGCAGGTGTTTAACGCATT
This sequence comes from Acleris literana, assembly GCA_946894065.1. NCBI lineage: Eukaryota > Metazoa > Arthropoda > Insecta > Lepidoptera > Tortricidae > Acleris > Acleris literana. The sequence continues at coordinate 20,214,598 of OX335669.1, forward strand.
TGCGTTGACGTTCCCTATTTTAATTCAATACATCGAAGCAATTACTACGCTTTGTTTTTGGGTCATACGCACGCAGCTCCAATCGCAGAGTTCAATTCATTAAAAAAAAATGTTTACAGTATAAAACAACCGCGCACTTTACGTTAACCCGGTCCCTATTTTTTTGAATTATATTTGTTATTACTAGTTATTGTGGGAAAGCTTCAATCATCTTTCCGATGTCGGAAATGAATACTTAAGCTAAGACTTCAATAGTTAGATGGAAAATTGTTATAATGTTGTAAATAATTAGTCAAATTGAGATAAACTGATTATACTCAAATATTTTATAAGAAGTAAATGATTTTAAACCACAAAAGTAGTATCATTTTTAAGAATGACGAATTTTTCCTGCTTTAAATAATGCATTTATTATGTTCCATCATTGTAAACGTAAGCAAATAATATTTAAAAAAAAAAAACAAAAATATGCTTGCCACTAACGAGATTCGAACTCCCATCCATTGAGCACACCTACGCATGAAGCTTATAAACTGTGCCACCATCTCATATGGTTGACAAGACGAAATATCGATTCTAGTGCTGTGTAGTTAAGAAATTGCAGTAATAAGCAATTGAACTAGATCAGTAAACTGCGCCATCTAGTTTATTTGTTGCGAACTTGAAATCGAGTGCTCATAGGATTATCGACGTTAAGGTGTCCATGCAATTTTGCAGCTGACTGTACATTAGTGACCAGGTTTTCAGCCCATCTCCTAACAATACTACAAGCCTTTATTCCCTTAGCCGCCTCTTACGAGACATCCACGGGAATACGTGGAGTGGCACTATCCTAAGCCGGCCACCACACGGCATAATTATGCTCAGGTATACATGTAATTATGTATCTGATCAAAGTGATCAATAATGGGATGATTGCTCCTACAGACTACTACTACAAACGCTTACAATAGTACATTGTGTATTAAGGGTGGTAAAGACAGAATTACAAACGAGAGTCTGTCAGAAGCTTTAATGACTCGAGCTTTGTATTTCCTTTACCACCCGTGTAACATACAATGTTTTTCATCACAATTGCGAGGAAATGAAATAAAATCAGGCAAAAGATCATATTTTAACTTACGATTCTCACTAATAGTTTTAGCCGCGTTGGCGATGTCCGGCGGAGTCGCATTATCCATTTCTTCTGATGACGAAATGTTTTTATTGATATATAAATTTAAATATTTGCACAAAGACACCCTTTTAATTATTATTTTGGAATCACACAGTTTATAATCCGTATTTATAAATTTGCGGCAGACTACATCATTATCTATGACTTACCACAGATAATGTCAAACGTGGTCAGGAGTCCGATTCTAGTGACAGTCGAGATCAATAGTTTATATGCGAGATTTTTAGAAAATTGTATGCAACTGACATTTCATCTCGAATGAAACTTCATATCGAATGGCACAAGAATTGGGGTCCTGGCGTATTATGATAGTTTGAGTCTACGTATAATACTTTAAAAAAAAGCTATTTCGTACGCAGGGCGTAATGGTAAAAAAAAGGCCCGCAGGTATTATTTTGTGTTTACGGTCGATTTTTCTAGCATGTTAGGACACTATTTACGAGCAAGCGTGATGAAAAAGTACGTAACAGCCAAAGCAACTTGTATGTCAAAAATAACGATTTACCGTTTATTTTCAATTTTCGAACGAAAGTTTCTGGGGTATTCTTAAATACCAACCCGCTAAAATATAGTAGATTGATAACCAAGGGTTGAAAGTGACCCATCTCACCCGAGATATTTCTGGCGCTCGAACGTAGTGAGAGCGCCAATAGTTCGAGGGGAAATGGGTAATTTCACCCGAGTTAGACACTCTACTTTTAATTTCGACTGTGAGGAAAGTAAAATACTACACGCACATTTTATAAAAGAGGTGGAATATACATATTCGTGACTTAATAAAGGTCAAATTTCTTGTTTCGAACGGATGTTCGGCGTTCAACCTCCAGTGTTGTATATATATAAGCTCCTTGGTCCTGACCAACTCGATTAAACTTTTCTTATGTTGGCAGTATGTGTATTTTCTAGATGGCCATGCCGAAACGTGAATAAAAAGTGTCATGCTATGCTATCATGGCATTATGGCGGGCTGCAGACTAGAGGAATAATTTTAAATGTTGATTTTCTGTAATTGCGAAAAAAATAGACCACTCGTAAAATGATTTTAATATGAACCTATAGATCGTAATAAATACGTCGTTTAACGTATAGCCGAGTTTAGATATATGAAAAGCTTTTATTTTAATAATATGACGTAGCTCAATTATCTTAAGACTCCGTGGCCAATAGTAACTAAGTATTGAAAAAAAAAAATCTTTCCACCCTAGAGGTGAAAACGCAATTTTCCACCCGGCTATCTACCCATTTAAATTAAACTTTCCGAATAGGAGAGATGAAAAATAAATATCATATAGGTACTCGTAAGTTGTCAAAGATGTGTAGTGTCACTATAAAAAAATATAAAGGTAGGTACTCGTAAGTTGTCAAAGATGTGTAGTGTCACTATAAAAAAATATAAAGGTAGGTTATACTTACTGGGGTAATTTATTTGATAGTAATAGCGGCCGAATTAAAAACGATACAATAAATAACATACATTGTTTGTTTTAAACTAACGCGATGTTTACGAGTACACATATTAAAAAATTAATTTGGGACTTAATTAAATTAAGTTCCGAATTAAACTTTTAATACAATAACATATCAAAAGCAATATGGTTTTACCAAGTAGCATAAAACCCCTGGTTGCGTCGGGTTTTAGTATTTGTCTTTTAAATACGAGTACCTACTATTAAACGAAAACATATTCAATGCCATCTGTCATCTTAGACCAAATACATTACCATTTTTTTTCATCACCAACGCTTTCTCTCAATAACATCTGCGAATTAGAATGGCCATAAAAAGCGCGGCATTATGACCCCTGTAATTGTAAAGCGGTCAGCGCCATAGGCACGCAGGCGCCGCGGAATTGGTGCGCGAGCCGATCGCTTCTCCACGCGGCCTAAATATCGGCTGAAAGCGGGCCGGCCAACCTCGGGCAGCGGGCTGCTGTGATTTCTAACCCCCCATGCAAAAAGAAGGGTGTTATAAGTTTAACGTGTCAGAGGAGATAATTAAAGCCCTAAAGCTCAGTTGCGCACGCTCCCCTCCCTCTCTCAGCTACCTACTTACAGACAGACGCGGTGCGGGACTTTTATGATTTATAGGTACATATGAGTAAGATGATTTTTTTTATGGAAATGAGAAGGCACCCGAGCACTCTGACCACCTGATGCTAAGTGGGATTCAAATACGACTTCAAATACCTCTATGCTAGTAATTTAATACCGTAACATACCCTACACCGGAACACAGCAATGCGAACATTGCGAACACTGCTGGTTAGCGGTGGCTCTATGGATACCTAGGTGGTGGTAGCGATCCGGACGGACCCGAAGGTCCTACCACCACTAAATACTATGTTTGTTCTCAAAAATAAAGTTTGCAGCTTCTTTTATCAAGATTTAGTACTTAATGACTTAGGTAACTATTAGATAAATGAAATTACTGACCCCTTCTTCTAAAGCTGATATCTCTTAAACGGCCCAACCGATTTCCATGAAACCTAACTACCAAAAACCACCGCTTGAAAACTTGCTTTCAAATAAAAACCGCATCCAAATCGGTTCACCCGTTTAAGAGCTACGGTGCTACAGACAGACACACATCAGACACACAAACGCGGTATTTTTTGCATCGAGCATTACGAAATCAATATATGTGATATCGTAAGTCGTCTATGATCTATGATTGGGCAGCCCTGCGCTCGTAGACAAGTGCTCTATTTATTGGCGCGCGCGCAGGCTTTGCGGTACTCGCGGGCGGCGCCCGCGCATCCTTACACGCACGCACGCAGCGCAGGTAAGAGCAGGAACGAAGAAAGCTAGGGAAAGGGGTTTCAGTGCAACGATACATTTCCCATTGTTTTTATATTATATTATTTTATAATATGATGTTAGTAAAATCTAGTTGGACCTAGGCGTGTGCCTGGCTGCCTAGAAGGCGAGGATCGGGCTATCCATCCTTTCAGCTACCTACCTACCGTCTGAAACTTGTTTTGGGGCTTAATTTGATTTCAAAAGTGATATAACGATTTTGAAACGGTTGTTCTTTTTCACATTAAAATCTTAGTGCGTTACCGAGTGGTTTTAGCAACTTTCCGTCCTGGAATACCAGACCCAGCAAATTAGTGGATCATCATGATTATCATCATCATTATCAGCTTAGTTCGTCCACTGGTGGGCTCATTGCATTTCCAGTATGTGCCTCCAATTAATTCATCCAATTCCTGCCGGCTGTCTGACGTCAGTTCTCACTCCATCTAATACTAACTCACTGTTAATATGATAATTATACAGTATCAAAATTCACGATTTTGCCTCACAATTCTTACAAACACTGTTTTAGGTAGTAGTTAGAAAGAAAACCACGGTTTTTTTTAAAAACCTTATGCCTTATTTAGGTTCTGCTTGTCCTCGTATTTTTGCTTCAATTACTTATTTCAGAAATATTCACAAGCAACGGTCGCCTGGTTTCTTATTAGGCCAGCCAAAACTGAAGGGCAATCCTGTAACAATAAATCCTGTAGCTTGGTGTTATATTTCCCGCAAATTGCGTTCATTGGCCAATAAACCGGGATAAGCTCTTTGATTTATGAATGAGTTATTTTTTCACGCATCAAGGAAAAGCTGATAGGTATGAGTAGACATGATTTAATATCATCATCATTGATCTGTACCTACTACGATCTGTAGACGGTAAATTGCAATAATGTGTGAGATGTTAAAGATACCTTAGTGGTTATACAAACGAATTCTAATACGGCATGGTCCTCCACAACTTTTGGGGTTGCAGTTGATAAATATAACGTTAATGTTTCGCTATACCGCTTATTTCGTTTTTAGTTACCGTTCGTACATTATTTTAGTGTTTTAGTTCATTGCTCTCTTCATCTCATTTATCGATTCTTAAATTTCTATCATATTTATCCTGGGTTTTAGTATCTAAAGTACAAACCTAGAGTATAGGTTGGTACTAGGTCTGCTTGTGTGAAGTTGTCCTTTGATATTTATTTACATTCCCTATTATTTATTTTGGACATGGACTGGGTTATTCCAAACGTTATCCCCTTTATTACAATTTTTTTCTAGATTTGTCAATAGCCTGGTAAGGTGACTGTTTTTTCCTGCCTCAACCTTATTATTAAGAGCGTGCTTTGATATTTTAGACCACCGTCTCTCAGATACATTTTAGAATGCCGATTCTAATCATACATGAAAACAGAAAGCCGACTGCGTTCACTGTTGATGTATGAATCAATCTGGAAACCCAATAAGTGGGCGTCAAGCAGTAGTTTTTAATTTTTTTGGAAAACCCTTCAAATTTGTACATACGACTATGTTGATGATTATAGTCGGTGTAATGTAGCGTCCACATCGTATAAAAAAATACTTTTAGTGATCTTTTTAAACCCGTAAAACTCTAAGTTAGCTACTACTAGCAGTTAGCTGCTATCAATTATCCTTGAAATTTTGTCCAAAAAATAATGCAAAAATGGTCTTTCAAAACTTACTCATTAATTGTGACGTGACTTTAAGTGACTGTCAAGGTCACCCCTCCATGTAATGTCTTAACGTTATCCGTGTGAAATGTGCGGGGAGGACGTCATCAATCTGCCGCCACTCCTAAACGGGTGCGTCAAGAGCGCCTTATCTTGAGAAACATTCGCCAGAAGACCGAACCATTGGTGCGTACAGAAATATGGCGGTTCCTTTTTTTAATTGGATCATAATGTTTTTTTCTTATTATAGGACATAGATCATTTTAATAATTTGAAGTTATGTAAATTTGGATTGTAAAGTAAATTCGACAGGTCTGTTTGCCCGACTAGCGAATAATAATAAAATGTGTTTGGTCTTGTGGTAGAAACAGTCCTATGGTGTATTTGTATCGGGCTCCTCTCGTTTTATATTTCTCGCCGAATGAGTTAATTATTTTTGGTAGTCACAAGTGTAACCTAATAATAAAGTTGAAGATATCCTGAAAACATCATGTTTTCAGCAAAAAATTGCGTTTGATGAAATTAAACAATAGATGAAGTGAAATTTGGTAAACTGATGGGCGATGATTGAATCAGTTAACGCTCGCAAAATACAGGGAGCCCTTATGGATGCCGTTGAGTAAGACTGACAATACTGACATTATTAAATTTTATCTTTTTTGCCTACTATTTTATTAACAATTTGGTCATCATTCTCATCTCTGCCACAATGTTATCTAACAGCTAAAAAAATATAAAAAGGCACGATCCGATTTTTTATTGAATGACAACAGTGACAACACTAAATTATGCAAATGAAGAATAATGATACAAAGTAACGAATCCACCACGCATCCGAAATAATGAAAGTAAATCGTTCATTTACGTCAATAAATTCATTGCCACTAATAGACCAATCCCGTCGTTTGTTGCCGAAATCTCGGACGAAAGTGGCCAATGGCCTCGTAGATCGTTCAATAAACAAATTGGTTCATTCACACAACGGGTGCATTGCTAAAATTAATTATGACTCGCCAATTGATTCTGACATCTCTACTCAGAGATGTATGGGACGGGTCAGTGGGACGCAGTATCGTCATTGACAAATAGGGCTCGTGTCCATAAACTGATTTATTTGGACCGTTCAATGGACGATCATTGATATTTAGTGCGACATTAATTTAAAATTTGGGCTCAAGTTACTATTGTTTATAACCTCTGGTCGATATGTACCGCATGTTATGTATTATACTTACCACCATACAAATATTATAAATGGGAAATGTCTGTTTGTTACCCTTTTTTTCATTTTCGTTTCGGTCCTTGTATCTGGTGTCAATCAATACCTTATTACCATTAAAATTTGGGTCATATAATTTGGTGGACTCAAAAATAAAGTACATCAAGTTACGAGTAACACTCTATGACCGTTTACAAAACATTTAGCCTGATATCGAATTATTTCCAAAAAAAGTCCTTAATGGCCTGGGGTGTCACTAGTATAATGCTATATTATCCCTGAGTAAGTACCAGGCTGTTTTATTTTTCTACGCGGGCGGAGTCAACGAACAGCTAGTCTTTCATATGACAAACAAAAGCAAAATGATTGCTTTATCTGTGAGATATTTTTATTTCAATTTATGCCGGTTCCGTAGTGATGTAACTGTAAGATACGAGCAGTAGAAGTATCTGTGGATTGAACAAATCGGCACTACTTTTCTCATAGTGACCTATTTGGATTGCTAGCCGTTAATTTATTTCCCATTGCTCCCCAGCCAGGATGTCGTGGCAGTTCTACGCCGCCATGTTGGCGCTACTGCTGCAGGTCTCCTGCAAGGAGCTTTCTGAGGGTCTGAAGCCGGTGGAGGTGCAGCTGGACGCTGAGCTGCCGCAAGGGCAGGACCCGAACATCGAAGACGCTAGCTCTTATGATGAATACGGTAGCATTGTTTATCTTTATATTATGTTTGCACGCACAGATGGGCGCTTTCACAATCACTTTGTCAACTTACAAACTCATCTGTTCGAATGAGGTTTGCACAATGTTTTTTTTCTTTTACCGTAAGAGCACAAGAGAATGCGCTTCAGTTATATTTTAGTATTTAAGTCAGGCTCCCTCTGAAAACCAGCGCCGCGGCTTGCTGCGGCACAATGCTGAGTCCTTTTCAACGCCATGTTTGATGTGTTGTTTTGCTTGTCATTTGTTTTAAATGTGTTGCTGTAAGCATAAAATACTATATTTCTACTCTATTCTATTCTATTCTAAGTAAGCGTTCATTGATACGGTGGCGTGCAGAAATATAACCACACCGGTGCATAGGTGTTACAACGTGATAGCGGGACCGGTTACTTTTCTCAGAAGCTGACTGTACAAGCCAACCGCTAGGGATCCAATACCCCTCCCTGACTAAAGCCAGTCGTGCGTCTTAGCCGCGTTAAAAATCACACCAGGCAACTCAGAATCAATGAACACTAACATCATCATAATTTTAAGAGCTCTTGTCGGTGGAATGATCACCGTTCTTCTATGTTCCTCGCTGGTTCTTGACATTTCGATACGTCCCCTTTACCTTTCATCACTTTCACAGTTTCACTTGCTCGAGTAATGCCCTGGCACGCCCTCTGATTTGTATACGGTCAGATTGTCGTGTCGTATCAAGTACCCTAACGTCTTTCCTTTTTAGTTCTCTATCATTTATATATATGTATAATCTAAAAATTAAGTGTTATTTGAAAAATGTTGTAAAATAGTAAGTTGGTCACACAATAGCATTGTTAATTTAGGGTTTGAGTCGGACCTAATATTCACAGCAGCATCCGAGCAGCCATAACTTCAATCTTTAAATAAACTATTTTCTTCTTTTCCTTCTTTTAATTATTTAGTATTTAAATAATTAAAAGATTATTTTACTTCCTTCCTTCCTTCTGAAGGAAAAGAAGAAAATAGTTTATTAATATTATTATTTATATTTAATTAAATTTAACAGGCAATGAATTGGAAGGAGCCGAAGACGATTTTCAAAATTTAGGAGCAGGTAATTTTTGTCTGATGATTTTGTGATAATTTTATTCTGCATACATTATTTCAACTGAAATAAAATTATATTTCAGCCATTGCCGGAAATCGCAGAACCCCCCAAGCAACGATTCGACGTAAGTCAATATAAATAAAACATTTTGAACCTAATAATTACTTTCTCCTATTTCTTATTAATAAGGTAAGCCTTGTTTCGTGAGCGGACCCGCGCGCTGAGGCTTAATTTAGTTGTTTAATCATTTCAAATAAGCCATTCATTCGCTATGACGTGACCGGAACCCAGACGCTGAAAATTGCATTTACTGTAGTTATAGAATTATTAATATTTATTTACTTTTATACTTGGACCGTTGGCTGCCCTTTTGCTTGCGCCAACTCGCTCTCCAGTACTGGCGCAGTTTTGTTTTTAATTATTAAACAGCATATCCAATTAATGCAACACTTTGCCCAAACAATATAAAAAAACCCAGCCACTTTGAAATCACTTTGGTTAAGTTTCGTCATTATCCAACGAGGTATTAAAATTTAACTATTAGTAGCACGTTTGTATGTAGACGTCTAGATCTCTGACAGTCAGATCAATTAATGACGATTAAGTCGTTCCTTAGTGACGATTTTTCATGCAAAAGTTTCTTTAAAATATCTCTTCTTCTTTCCGCGGTTTGACAGTCATGTAAACAATGACCTAATCAAGAGTGAATTTGCAATGGCTGAATTTTGTATATTTATTAACCGACTTCAAAAAGGTGACTTCAATTCGTCTTTATTTGGTTTGGTATTACTTCAACTTTCTCCCAATTGTCAACTGTAATATTAGTAACTGATTAGGGTATATTTCAAGGGTGGTCCCAATTAAATTTCGTCATGATCTAGTCGTGGGATCCATAGAACGCCAACGGAACTGTTAAATAATTTGGATTCGATTTATTGTTTTATAAACCTTTAATATTATTAACATGCCTAAACAGCTGCGTTACTCAAATTAGAAATTTACATTATTGATACATCTCGTTTGGTAACAGCCCAGAGCAGTCCACGCTGTGTGGATCAGGGAAACACGTGGGCGGAGGGCGAGCAGTGGGACCGCAACAACTGCACGCACTGCCAATGCCACGGCGGCCGCGTCAACTGCACCACGAACCCCGCCTGCCTCAGAGGTGATACGCTACACGTTCTACTGATGCTTAAGATACAGCAGCCCGCACTGAAGCCTAGTCAAGATGCATAACGCTAAGTTAGCAATTATCGAAAATCGACAATATAGGATTGATGTAAACTGATGATGGATCGCGTCGACCACTGACGCCAATTCGAGTCGAATGAAAACGTAACCTTAGCAGTGTTTGCATATTGGCTGTGCCTACTGGGAGCACAGCGGAGGGCGAGCAGTAGAATTGCACTGTTAGTTCTTCGGCATCCGTATCAACTGCAACTTAGAGCTCGCGCCTGCCTCAGAGATGATACGCTACCTACGTTTTACTCATGCTTCTTTATAAGAGCATACCTGCTTTTAACTACCGTCTCTACGCTCCAATTACACGACAATAGAATGTCGTATCGCGAACGGTCAACTGTCAGTGAATTATTCTACACTACTTAAAATTTTAAAAACTACTTAAAATTGAGCCCCAGTGTCGAATAATTGCAGAGTAATTTGGGGTTCTGTAGGTTCTTTCAAGAAGAGGTTAGTCTTTGAAACTTGAGCATCCGGGACAGACTGCATTCAACTGCTCGTCTTTTTATATAGAACTAGCGACCTGCCCTCGCTTCGCTTCGGGTTTATGTGAGTTTTCTGTAACTTTAACTCGTACATAATCCAGAATTTATTATACATGAAAACCTTCCTCTTGAATCACTATCTATTGATGAAAAGTGCATTAAAATCCATTGCGTAGTTTGAAAGACCTAAGCGTACTTACAGAGGGACAGAGGGGAAGCGACTTTGTTTTATACTATGTAAATATAAACCAAATTTGCCTAAAACTCTCTCTCAGCTCCACCACCTCGAGGTGTCTACAACATCGGCACCACCCCTGTGCGGGGAGTACCCGGCCACCCCGGTGACGAGGGCCCCGTGGGCCACCCAGGAGCCCCGGGTCCTAGCGGCATCCCCGGGGCACCCGGATTGCCCGGATCTACCGGACCTACGCCTGATGTAAGTGGAGAAATGCGTAAATAAATAAAAAAATACTGCGGGAAAACTGGTTCAATGCGTTCATAAGTCTCTTCTGAAGATAATCTCTAATTGACTGTACAGGTACAGTTGTAACTCTTTATACTATCTTAAACTACAAAATTCAAATTCATTTTTTTCAACCAAATTAGCCGCATGAGGGCTTTTTTTACACGTCGGTAATATGGAGTGAGTCTTCTAGCGCTTCGGACAAGGCTATGATTGCGGAGAAGAACGGCCACAAGAAACTCCAGCAGAATACTACCTGACCTCACAATAATACGAGTACTACCTGAACTTAGACCTATAGCGGCATCACTATACTTACTTATAAACTTTCAGGTAAACGCATACCTGGCACAGCTGGCAGCGAACGCTGGCGGTGACAAGGGGCCGGCCTTTGACCCGTACAATTATATGCAGGCAGCCGTGGGCAACCCCGGCATCAGAGGAATCCAAGGTACCGGGAATTTATTTAAAACCAGAAACTTTAAAAAATCTACCTACTCATAGATGTTTATTTTGCGCCTTAGTAAAAGTAATTTATTTTCTACCCTTGTGTAGTATGCTATTGCTAGATCTAGATAGTTTGCAGCTTTAAATTATAGGCGGTCCTAATGTAAACACTAACCTACCGTCAATCGGTAGTATTTTTTGTTTTGGTGTATGAATAAAACAGTCAGTGAAATTATAAGCATAGTCTTTCCATCTTAGTCTGATGACTAAATACCCGCCTTGGTTGACAAAAAAAAAAACAATCCTTACGATATTTTCAATACGATAATGTGGTTTCAGGACCCCAGGGACCACCAGGCCCCCAGGGTTTCCAAGGGCCACGAGGTGAGCCTGGAGAGCCCGGTCTTCCAGGCCAGCCAGGACCTCCAGGAGAAAGGGGACCGCTGGGACAGGCAGGAAAAGACGTAAGAGCTTTATAATTCCACGATATTTTGTCAGTGGATTTTTGAACATTATTGAGTTTAACACAACAGTTTCTCATGTACCTATACGCTAATAGGAAGTAAAATATTAAATAAAGCAGGTAATAAGCTAAAAACAACGTAATACTCTATCAAAACATTCACACGTACGGTATGGATTGTATAGTTCAGCGTTGCATTTGGCGCTTAGTGTGCTAAATATGCAGCTTTAGTTTGAATGCTGCTCGGAAAATTACTTACGCCCCACCGCCACACGAAATGATAGCTGCATATCAACAGCAAAGAGCGCCGAGTGCCAGAGTTGCCAGACTGACGTTAACTAAATGTGATTTTCAACTTCCAGCTGCTCATACATAATATTCACGGATGTTGATATACAGTCAAGGAAATCGAAAGACGGACCTTTTTCGCTCTTGTCACAATGTGAATAAGGGTAGGTACACTAGGTACATAATTCCGAATTGATCAAAATTCCGAATTTTCATAATTCCGAACGCAATTTTTTGATAGAAGACAACTTTTTGTTATCGCTTATAAATCAAACCTAACCTAACCTACGTATGACCTATATATAAAAGGCAAACTTGACTCACTGACATATATCAACGCACAGCCGAAACTACTGTACCTAGAAACTTGAAATTTGGTACAGGGGTTCCTTTCATGATGTAAGTAGGAAGAAATAGGGGGAGTAGCGGGAAAATAAATCTATGCGTACGAAATTGCGGGCGTCCTCTAGTTTAATAAAAAATAGCTCCAGCGTAACAAAGATTTCGGAAAAATGAAAATTCGGAATAAATAATATTACTTATATAAGAAAAACGTGATTCGGAATTTTAAGGTGTTCCCTGTGAATAAGACATAAAAAGGTAAGCCTTTCAGTTTCTCTAACTCTACCCACATGGTTTGCTAATATCATCCATATCTTTTATTTTAGGGCTCACCAGGAGACGACGGGGAGCCAGGCCCAGCTGGAGCTGCGGGTCAGCCCGGAGCTCGCGGTTCCCCCGGTGTTCCCGGGATCCAGGGTCTGAAGGGTCACCGGGGCTTCGACGGGAGAGACGGAGCGAAGGGAGACCAAGGCCCCGCGGGAGAAAAAGGCCCTACTGGTCTCCCGGGACAATTGGGACCGCCAGGACCTATGGTAGGAATTGAATTCACACGTTTCGTTTTATTACTGAGCTTAAAAAAAGGGATTTTAGGCACTCATTAATAGCCGCGTTAATAATAGGGGTGTGTCCTGGGTAAAAAAGTAATAATTCTAATTAGTCCGTCAGTAAAGTTATCAAAAAATATTGAACACGTATTTTTTGCTTTTTCAAATCAATCAATATTGACAATTTTAACGCGCATCAAAGTTCGGGAGTGGGGGCTCGTGACGTTACAATGTGGTATAAAGTGTGCCACGGCGTGACGCCACGCCAAACTTCAACGCACTTTATCTTCGTCATTTTTTGTTTAATTGACAAAAGAAAAAATACGTGTTCAATATTTTTTGATAATGTTAAAGACGGACTAATTACATTTTTTTAGGACACTAGCCTATTCAATGAGCTTAAAACAAAACTTTGTTAGAAAACAAAAAACCGCCTTCAAAAACGCAAGAATGACTTCTTTTAAAATGGAAGGTTTTTGTTTTTGAAATATTTATGTTTACTATACTGCTACTAGCAAGAAGTCTATGCCCCTTACTAATAAACGTTGAGTAACGGTGGGATAGCTATACAATGTTTTGTCCTTATCTGACATTGTGACATTTGAATTTGACAGATAAGGACAAAACATTGTATAGCTATACCACCGTTACCCAACTTTTATTAGTAAGGGGGTATGTATTAAAACTGGGTCTTTGTACACAAGTACTAATAAATAAATAAAATGGTTGTGAATTTGTTTCTACCCCGCAGGGACCAATAGGACCACGTGGAGAGCGAGGGCGAGAGGGCGCCTCTGGATCACCCGGCATGCGCGGAGCGGACGGCGCGACCGGGCCCCCCGGGCCTGTGGTACGTGACCCACTTTACCTCTTCCGATTCATCAGAAAATTCAAATTTCAATAAAGAACCTTTATTAATAATATTTCAGGGTAATGTCGGCAAACCAGGTGCTCCTGGCTTCCCCGGTTCCTCTGGAATGAAAGGCGAACAAGGCGCCGTCGGTCCTCAGGGCAGCGCGGGGATACAAGGTCCTAGGGGAGAATCAGGTCGACCAGGTACACCGGGAGAGGTAGGCGCGCCAGGCCTCGCGGGCCGGGACGGCACCCCTGGGGAAAAGGGGGTACAAGGGCAACATGGAAATGCTGGACCTCAGGGATTTCCCGGACCCAGAGGCTTGCCTGGTGTTGCTGGAGACCCTGGCGTTCACGGCGCTAAAGGAGAACAAGTGAGCAATCCACTTTTTAAATGTTCTTCTGTGCACTTAATTTTGTTTTTTGTTTGAATTATAGGTTTTTTTATATTCAGTAAAAGGCATCATCTTCTGACACATTTATAATGCAGGGTCAACAAGGGGAAAGAGGCACCAGAGGTGAAGCGGGCATTAGGGGAGAACACGGCGCGCCAGGCCCTCGTGGTCTACCAGGAAGCATCGGACCAGAGGGCAAACGAGGGAAACGAGGGCTCAGGGGGCCTGCTGGCATCGTCGGACCCCAAGGCGAGAGAGGCCAGTCAGGGATGAGGGGCATGCCGGGCGCAGATGGACCGATGGGGGCTAGAGGTCAACCAGGTGAAAGAGGAAATGTGGGCTTGCCTGGTGAGAAAGGGATAATTGGGGATGCTGGACGACCCGGACCTCAAGGGCTGCAGGGGCTTCGGGGTGTGCCTGGTCGATCGGGATTGGCAGGCAAGCCGGGGCCTAGCGGAGAGCGGGGCATACCTGGCGCAGACGGCCGGCCAGGCGAACTGGGGCCACAGGGATTGCAAGGACCACCTGGATCTGTAGGTAGCCCCGGCGAGCGAGGATTACAAGTAAGTATTAAGATGTAACAACAATTTTTTTTCTCTAGTTTATACCATGGCTTCACAGAGCTCTATAGTATTTCTTTGTTCAAAATATAATAATAAACATCATCCGTGTACAGATTTTCCCTTCTACAAATTTTTTATACGTAGATATGAAATCCTTAACTACTGCATCAGTCAAGAACACCTTCATCCAGTTTTTTCATTTGTTAGTTTTAACAACGTTACTTAAACGAATAATGTAACTGAACGTTAATTTAGGGCGAGCCTGGTAAGGACGGCGAGCAGGGCCCGCAGGGACCGGACGGGCGGAAGGGTGACGCTGGCCGCGATGGGAACCCCGGCATTCAGGGCCCACAGGGGCCGCAAGGGCCTAGCGGAGACCGGGGACCTACGGGTGCCGCGGGTCCGACTGGATTCCCGGTAAGTTATAGGGCAATTATTGAGTGTATAAACGTATAAATATTTTGTAAATCCTATCATAATATTATAAACTTAATATAGTCTGTGATGATCTTTAAATACATATGAATTGGATGAAATTCGGCACAAAGATGACTCTTAAAAATTCTACAGTTCCCAAAGGAAAAAGCAAGCAGTCTAAAAAACGAAACTATCAAGCCTTACTTTATAGCAATATTTAAATAATCCCGAAATGTTCAGGGCATGCCTGGTGCCGCTGGTTTACCTGGATCAGCTGGGAAGGAGGGAGAACCTGGGGTAGCCGGGCCCGCGGGGCCGCCGGGAGCCGCCGGGCCTAGGGGCGAGAGAGGGTACACCGGCGAGAGGGGCCTCCCTGGGGCCGCAGGCGCACCCGGAGAAAAGGGCGACGTCGGTGCGCAGGGACCGGATGGACCTGCGGTAAATATTATTTTAAATGCAGTAACAAACACATACAAGCACAATACATATTTAAGAGGGTACGTTATACAAGTGGTTATACATTTCTGTCCTAGGGCCCGGAAGGTCCTAGGGGCAGCAAGGGTCAAACAGGACAACTTGGCGCAATGGGCTTGCCGGGGACCCGAGGGCTGACCGGACCCGCTGGCGAGAAGGGTGACAGAGGTTCTTCGGGACCTACTGGCAACGATGGCCCTGCTGGTAAGTTTTTTTTTAAAGAATACCTTTAAAGAACCATAAAATTATAGCCTGACCAGTAAATTTAAAAATCTTGTATAAGGTGTGTCTAATAATTTTTAATCTCCGTAATGTAAGTTGCAATGGACCACACTAATATTATAAATGCAAAATTTTGTGTACAAGTTGTTTGTTTATCCTTCGCACTAAAACGGCTGGACGGATTTGCATGTAAATTGGAATAGCCTTAATAATTGATCTTTAATCCCGAAATAAATCAGTGTTCCCGTAATAACAAAATTACTAATTCTACGTGGATAACGTCGCCTGCAGAAGTTCATGTCTTTTTGTCTGTTTACTCCAGGGCGTCAAGGAGAACAAGGTCCTCAGGGTCCAGTAGGTCCCGCCGGTCCGCCTGGTGAGCCCGCGGAGCGCGGTGAAACCGGCGCTCCCGGCGTACCCGGGGAGGCTGGCGCACATGGTTCACCGGGCGAGCGTGGGCAACCGGGTCTGCAGGGCTCCACGGGCCTACCCGGGTCACCAGGCCTCACTGGCATGCCTGGGTTAAAGGGAGACAGGGGCTACGCTGGCCTTAAGGGTCAACAAGGATCGCCTGGTAATCCAGGTAAGACGAATTGAGCATTACTTAAGTTTGATTGCGTTGTACTGCATAATTGGTTGTATTATTTTATTCACCTCAATAAATATATAAGTAATCCTTTCTATCATTTCCGCGCGATTTTCTGTCTAATGACTGATTACAAGCAACATCAAATTGACCGATCATTTGGTTCATTGTAAAATCGAAATGATTTCGAGCACAATGTGTATCATTGCTGATGCAGTTATTTTTTTATATGGTATCTGTAACTCCTAATATTTCTCTCGCGTGTACAATAGGTATTGCTGGAGAGGCTGGTCCTCGAGGACTCCCAGGCCAGATGGGTGCAAAGGGCGCGCGAGGGGAACATGGACCCAAGGGTGAAGGTGGCCACGCGGGACTTCCCGGTCGACCTGGTGACTTGGGACCTCAGGTTAGGAGATATACTGTGGAGCTAAGGGAAGACAAATGTTATTGGGACCAGAATAAGACACAACCACTTTTGACTAATACTTTTTACTATCTGAGTCTGAAGTTAGCAAATCAATATTAAATGAAATTACATTATCAGGGCCTTCAAGGCAGCCCAGGCCCTGGTGGACCATCAGGCCCGTCGGGACCTAAAGGAGCAACCGGAGATTCAGGACAACCGGGTGCTCCCGGTAGTCAGGGCCTTACGGGCCCACAAGGACCCGAAGGGGCTAAGGGTGAAAGGGGCAGTGAAGGTGACACGGGACCTCAAGGGCTCAACGGGCCTCCTGGACCTGCGGGAGAGAGGGGCCCGAGTGGGCTGCCTGGCATGACTGGTGCGCCGGGTGCTCAAGGATTACGGGGTGCTCAGGTATAAATAATTAGGATTAGTATTAAGTACTTCTAGTAGAGTCAAATATTTTGTTTTATTTTGGTATGTTGCAGAAGTAACAAATTATACCGATTTCTAAATAAAATCAGAAAGATTTGGTAAAATCCAGTTTATACAATCTTTTGATTCACTGGAATAACCTAAGGTTGTAAATGTCCTTTAAGAAAAGATGTAGTAAATTTTTTTTCTAGGGTGAAAGCGGAATACCTGGTAAACCTGGCGCCGATGGAGCTCCGGGTCCTGCAGGCAGCCCCGGCCTTCAGGGTCCTGCCGGTCCTATGGGTGAACAAGGACCAGAAGGACGGCCGGGGAAACTCGGACAACCTGGCATACCAGGCCGGCCGGGAGACAAGGGACCCATAGGACAGCCGGGTGTCTCGGGACCTCCGGGTCCACCAGGCTTCCAGGTAAAAAAATAACAAAAATGAAAGTAAATCGCCCTGAGATAACCTGAAGAGATCTAGCAGGGTCAATGGAGTAAAGAATTGCCATTTCTTTTCGGCCTTTCGAATGTGTCTTGTTTTTTATTAATTATAATATTTAATCGCAATGTAACTATTAGGGACCTGCTGGCCAAGCCGGACCTTCGGGGCCAGCTGGAGAACGTGGCCCACGAGGAGAAACCGGGCCACCTGGTGTTGACGGTCCTCAAGGACCAGCCGGCAAGCAAGGACTTCCTGGACTTGACGGCGCTAAGGGAGAAAGGGGAGAAGCCGGGGCAGATGGATCCAAGGGCCATGCTGGGCTCCCGGGCTTGCCCGGTCTTGCGGGAGCTCCTGGGAGGCTTGGTGAAAGGGGTTTGCCTGGATTGATGGGACCACCTGGGAAAGACGGAGAAGCTGGCCCAAGAGGTAGTTACGGATCGTCTCTAAATCTTAATCGTACAAAATACAGCTTACGAAATCGTGAAATAATTTATTTACATACATTCCGTCATGCCTTCATCCCAGAGTGGGGTAGGCAGCGCTACAGAATTACCAACAACTCTAACAACTTGTTGTTAATTCCATAACCTCATTTTGCACAAACAGGCTAAGTTGTTTACCATGTGTATATTAGTGACGGGTTGCAAGCCTATCGCCTAACAACATTACAAACCTTTAATCCATTAGTCGCCTCTTAAGACTTCCACGGGAAGACATGGAATAACACTATTCTAAGCCGGAAACCACACGGCATAAATAATTTATTAATTTATTTGTTTTTCGTTTATTCTTTGAAATATTGCTTAGCAAGCAGTGTTATGTTATATTAAGAACTTCATTTTATACTTTTTCCGTAATTAAGGTTTATTTTGATGTTTGGATTTTGATGTACAGTAAACTTACTTGGAGTTGCTGGAAAATAGTCGTAGCCTATTTAAGGCACAGCGCACATTTATTGATTTATTTCCTTCTCCAAAGGCACACCGGGTCGTGACGGAGCTCCGGGTCCCCAGGGCCCCTCAGGGCCGGCAGGTGGTCGCGGGCCTCCTGGCGACAATGGCCGCCATGGGCCTCCTGGACCCCCTGGCCCTGCCGGTCCCCCTGGGCCTCCAGGCGATGGTCTAGCTTATGACTCTGCCGCTATCGCTGCAATGTTACAACAAGGTATGTGCCTTGCCCAGTAATCTCGGTAAGAACATGTAGGCAATACAAACAGCGTCACCAACGTAATGTTTCGTGCGCAACTATTTCGGGTTGACCAACTATGGTGGGGATGGGAGAGTGGGCAGTCTAGCGGGTAGGAGAAGCGGGTACTAGTACTCCAGTTCGCAAAGGAATGGGTGAATTTTTAGAGCAGTTTTTTTAATGTCCCAAGGCTTTAAAAAAAAACAAGTGAACAATCTACGAGAAAAATATTTTTTATACATTAAAGAAGATAAAATACAACGAGGCATAACATTATAAACACTGCTGCTTTATACCATAGCTGGAAAAAAAATTACGAAATTTCAGATTACTAGGAGCAGTAAGTCTGTGAGGCCTGTCCCACTCGCGGTTCCCTCCAAACAAATTATTATAACTTTACTTCTAGTCAGCTTATTAATAAGTTATATATACATTATTAGAAAGAAGAATAAACAACGCGTTTAAATAAACATTACTCATTGCTAATATTTTTTAATTTAAAAGTATGTTGATCATTTTGTCTTTGTCCCACGATTAACAACTATTTCATAACGTTTAAACACCTGGCTGTTATCTAATTAGTCGACGTACTTACCGCCATTTTTGTGGTCCTATTGAGTCGACCATTAGATCTGCTTTGGTCATTCAGTGGAGTGGACGAGCTGTTGATGAGAATTGCGACTCTATCGAAGTAAGTCTTTCACACGACGTATTTGGTTCTCTCAAACGTCATTTCCATGGATTATTATATAAGAATGCACAATGTCTTATTTCAGTTCATCTTTTAATATTTAATAGGATACTTTGATATAATTTACGCGAATCTGGTGTATATTTATTGCGCAATTCGTTTAGTAGTTATATTAAAAATAATTAATCGTCGTCATCTCGGTGGCATAATTTCGGTGGCATTTCTGTTCACCAAAATGACGATTGATGTTATAATATGTACAAAATGCACTAAAATGCATTATAACCGCTGTTAAAGATGTTAACACTGTTAAAAAAGTTATCATGGTTACCGTGATATCCAAAACACGTCTAATGCTTGACATAGCCCTGTTTCGAATCACTACATATTATTATTATATATACTCGTATAAAACAAAGTCGCTTGCCGCTGTCTGTCTGTACTTATGTATGCTTAAATCTTCAAAAGTACGCAACTGATTTTGATGCGGGTTTTTTTAATAGATAGAGTGATTCAAGAGGAAGGTTTATATGTATAATACATGCATAATATAGTACAGAAACACTGATAATTTTAGAGGTTTCTAATGTGATGTCGTAAATAAACACATTTTTTTGCGCTTATATTGCAACCGCTGGCTAAACCTTAAGAGATATATCAAAATAATGTACTGAAGAATTGTAGTTCTTCAAAAAACCTAAAGAAAAGTCCGCGATGGCATATGTCTATCTCCTAAGGATGAATCACAGTACTAACCATTTTTATCTTTAACATTTTATTAAAAAATATTAGGTTATTTGCGAAGCTATTTTCTCCAATTCAGTATTTATTCTTATCCATATAAATACGTTAGTTACCTTGGGAATTTAACTTAAATTAAAATTGTCCTTTACACTATATTATTTAAATAAATACTTTAGAAGATATGGCAGATTCAAAATTAAGCGCACCCTAAGTCTGTATTATCGAAACGCTCGGCCGCCGGCCCTATAGCTATGTATAGCCACGCATCGCCCTTTAGTACCTACAGCCTGCAGCATCACATAGTATCAAACACCGGAGCTCTCCTGTTAGTTACGTAGGTACTTATATTTATATTAAGCTTTTCAAATTGTTAAATTAGGGAAATGGGTAGGTAGTTCGATTGAGTTTAGGTTTTGATTAAAATATATTTTTATTTTTGACGACGCGCTAGCATAGTTGGTAGTGACCCTGCCTATGAAGCTAGCGGTCCTGGGTTCAAATCCCAGTAAGGGCAGATATTTGTGTGATGAGTACGAGTATTTGTTTCTGAGTCTTGGATGTTTTCTTTGTATTTAAGTATGTATTTCTCTATGTAAGTATTTACATCGTTGTCTAGTACCCATAGTACAAGCCTAGAGCTTAGTTTGGGACTAGGTCAATTTGTGGGAGAAATGTCCCTTGATATTATTTTTTTGTCCCTTGATATTATGTTGTCTACACTTCTACACTTAGAGGTATTATAAAGAGTAAGGATTAGATTTTTTGTTTGTTTGTTTGAATTGAATAGGCTCCGAAACTCCTGGACCGATTTGGAAAATTCTTTCACCATTAGAATCCTACACTATCCCTGATGAACATAGATTAAATAATATTTTCAAAAAAGTTAGGGATCCGTATGAAAGCTTCGATAATGTAACCCAAGGTGTGAAAAAAATACCAAAAAAAATCCTTATAATCGCGTACGCTGCAGAAACTATTGACAATAGAGCAAAATGATTTACTAAAGTTTCATAGAAGATATCAATTTTTACAAAAAAATCCGTGATACCATATGTCTAACTATTACAGTTATGTCACAATTACTACTTTTTCATGTTAAAATATGCAATAGTAACGCCGGTTCTAACTAGCCCCATTATTCGTACCTTGGTATTAATCCTTATCAAAATAAAAGGCTATATCAGTACCTGTAAATTACTTTTTGAATTATTCAAATCGGACATACCATTCAAAAGTTATCATGAGTGTAATAATTATCAAAATTGAAATTTAAGAAACAGGCTCTTGAATTGGTTTTATCTACAACAGAGAATAGATAGATAGACACGTAAATTTTGGCTAATGGTTCCTGCATATTGTGTTAATGAGTGTAACATTACGCCTATATCCCTCAGCACCTCAGCAGAGCATCAAAGAGTGTACATGTACATACAATATACATACCTAGATAGGTACATTAAATCACGCCTGTTTCACAGATGGGTAGGCAGAGACCACTTCTTTCTTTTCACTTTCAAGACTGTATGTGATGATGAGAAATCTTTTACTTAAGTATCTAAACATTTAATTAAACTTAACCGATGCATCTCTTCTCCTAATCTCTTTTCTAAATACTACATAGTATAAATTAAAGTCGCTTCGCGCCTGTCTGCCTTTTTCTCCGCTAACTCCTTCCAAACCACGCAACGGATTATGATACGGTTTTCACTGTCATTTATAGAATTTATTCTAGATGGTTTATATGTACATTTCATTCTAATTAAGTTTTAATATAGTTGAAAAAACTCAGTGTTTTCCTACCAAGTCGTCAAAAATCGTTTTTCGGGCCCTTACAAGCTTACGCTGGCTAAACCTTAAGAGATGTGTCAAAATAATGTATTGAAGAATTTTAGTTCTTTAAAAAACCTAGAGAAAAGTCCGGAATGGCATATGTCTATCTCCTAAGATTGACTCACAGTAACCATTTTTTATGTTTATGATTTTATTTTAAAATATTAGGTTATAGCGAAGCTATTCTGTTCGATTCAGTATTTAACTTTATCCAACTAAATACGTTGGTTACCTTGGGCATTTAATGTAGATTAATATTGTCCCGTACAATATATTACATTTAAATAAATAGTTTAGAAGATATGGCAGATTCAAAATTACGCGCTACATCGATTAGAACTCAAAACAAATATTATTAGAGTTTCGTTGTCTGCACGTATGAAAACCGGTTCTTTGCAGAGTAGTTGCTCAAAATAGGAAATGTTCAGATGCCCCAAGATAATAGGAGCATTAATCTTCAAAATGAAAACTTTTGCGTTTTATTAAAAGAATTAGTCGACAATGTTTATTCCGAAATTAATAATATTAATTCTAAGACTGTGCTAAGGAGAGAGCTATTTTATCACCAACTAATAGTCAAGTAGGTATAGAAAATGGCTTAATTCTATCGAAGATCAATGCACCGACACAAACATTAACGTAAACATACACACACACATACACACTGTGCTCGACCTGGAAGAGGCTGTCCATTTCCCAACGGAATTTCTCAATTCCTTGCAACCTTCTGGATCACCCCACATAAATTGGTTTTGAAAGAATGGTGTCCTATTATTTTACTACGGAACCTTAATCCACACAAATAACATCTTTAAAAACGTTCATAATACAGTGCACAATACTGACCGGATGTGCGGATGGAAAAGTCGTTTTAATTCCCCGGGTCCATAAATAACAACGGATCTACCTTTCCAGTTAAAACTACTGCAATGTCCAGTAAAATTATCGTTTTCAATGACAATTTACAAGTCACAACAAGGTCAAACATTCAAAGTTGCGGGCTTAGACCAGCCTCTATTTTACCATCCCGACAATGACAGGTGATAGGTGACATTTCGGTGTACATAGCGCAGCTTATATGAAACCCAGTCATGTATGAGCGTGTTAACTTTGCAATGTATACTGAATTGTCACCTGTCACGTGTCATTGTCAAGATGGTGAAATAGTAGCCCTTTCGCGCGTCACTTCCAGGCAAAATTTGTTTGTATTGTGCAATGAAAACTCCGCTGTAAACATTGTATATAGAGAGTCTGTGATAGCTGGCAGTCATGATTTGAATTGAATTTAAAATCTAACGGCATCAAAAACTCAATTCCGCAAAAAGTGTCCGATAGGACGTCTTTCTAAAATCTATAATTTGAAAAGTATATTATTCCAGATGAACTTGGATTATTTTAACTTAAATATTATAACCGAAGCGAAGCGAGGGCGGTCGCTATTTACAATATAAATGAAAACAAAAACGGCAATTCCGGAAAAGGGAGTAAAATGGGGGTAAAAGTTTGTGTGGGAATTTGGTCATTTTTGATGTAAGACATGTGGACGTTATTGGTATTAAGGTTACTGTTTACCTATAAATAAGAATGCTGACTGGGTAAGTTAGATATATGAAACTCGGTATTAACACCATTTTTATTTAAATAAAAAAATAGGGTTTATAATAAGCCCTTAACAGTGTGAAGAGTGGGGTGAAAGTTTGTCTTTGAGTTGGATTTTTTTTAGGTATATCAATGTTAGCATCTAAAATACTGCAAGCTTCAGTGTTTTTTAAACACTTGCCCCTAGAAGCAAATAGTCAAGAACAAACCTATCATCAATAAAAAAAACTAAAGGGAAAAACTTGGGATGTTAGACTACTAATACTGACTGTAAAGTTTGTATGGAAATAAAGTTACTTTCAAACGCATATACCTATACCTACAAGATACGAAAACGGATATTGCGACTAAATACTGTTACATAAAGAAAATATCCAGCTTTGATGTTTTTCGAAAACCTTCTGCTAAGTGGGTTAATTGTTTGTATAGAAATTTAGTAAATACATGATTTGACAAAAAAAAACAATCTAATATTTAATCTAGGGTAGATTAAGTAAAGCGTAATGGTGAAAGAGGCGCAGGGAATGAGAGGTGTTTGTGGACCGCTTATTTAAAATACACGTTCC
This sequence comes from Acleris literana, assembly GCA_946894065.1. Taxonomy (NCBI): domain Eukaryota; kingdom Metazoa; phylum Arthropoda; class Insecta; order Lepidoptera; family Tortricidae; genus Acleris; species Acleris literana. The sequence continues at coordinate 20,238,922 of OX335669.1, forward strand.
GGACTTTTTTTCATAGAAAAACTCTTTGAAGGTGATATAAACTAATGTCTGTACTTTTAACATATAGCCTGGCCAAAAAGTCGAGCCAGTGGTGACAGCTGCAACTAAAAAAAAACCATACAAAATTGTTGCCATGTTTACGCATTTTACGTCAAAAATGTGACAGTTACGTAGAAAGTGGCGCCCTCATTTAATTTCTACTCTTTTTGGTCGCACTATAAGTTCTGGCTCTCCGCAGACAAGGCGCGGGCGGAAAGCTAGTTATTTATACAATTTTATTCAATATAAAAACGTAAGTTTGTGGGTTTTTTGTATGACATATCTAATAATACCTTGATTTTCTAAGTAGCCGTCAATTCGGTGGGGTATTATTTTTCAAGACATAATTGCTACTAAAGTATTCTCATTAAATCGGTGCCTCATTATGGTGCCTCATATATATTTAACGTTCTTATTTGAATATGTAACCTATCAAATGATAAGTATACTAAAAATCAAAAAAAAAAAAATTGCCACCCGAAATGACGAAAAACTATGCCGTCAAAAATCCACCCGAATGCATGAGTATAATAAGAAATTATTTACCATTGAACAAGACAAATGCTATTTATAAAACACTTGTAATTTTACCAACCATATTACGTTGAGTATTATGGTGTCCCTAGACTATACAGTGACTGTCACGCATCAAGTTGTTGATCGGTAAAGCGCGGACGCCGATGAAGATGAATATCGTACATTGACCTTTACTGTTGGGTGGTCAAAGTTACTGTGCGAGCACGAAGGGAATATCATTGTACACGAGTGTTGTGCGTGAGTGACAGAGACAAGTAATGGTAGGCCAATGGATTTTTTTAATGGAATGGGGAAGGTAAACTATCACACAGGCCACCTGATGGAGAGTGGGATCTGTGACACATACATAGACATTTGCATTCCCAAGAGTACAATCTTAAGGCTGCAACAATAAGACGGCAAATGCATGGCCAACACTGAGGACTAAGATGGACGGCCTCTAAGCTAGTAATTTCATTAGTTGTCTTATTCCCACGCCGAAACACAAATATGCAGACAGTGCTGCTTTCAGAGCGAAAGCGGCGCAGTGGGGCACATTACTAAAAAGCATTTTTAGCAAAGGAGCGCGCCCCCTCCACTGAAACGGGTTTACGAGTACAATGTAATGCAGCACCCTCAAATAATATTTATTATGCTTAGTATAATGTAGTTATAGTATGTAAAGGTAAAAGACATTTCCACAATCGTTAAACCCTCCTCCCAGGTTCAGTGAAAGGCCCCGACCCACTGGGCGACGACCCCAACTCCCTTCCAATGCCGGCGCGGTTCTTCAAGGACGACATGACGGCTGCAGAACGCAAGGAGGTAGTGACCAAGGCTTACGAGCGGCTCCAGGTGTCCCTCAACAAGTTCCTGCGGCCGGACGGGTCTCAGGACGCACCTGCCAAGACCTGCGGAGATCTCAAGCGTCATCACCCTGAATTTGAGAGTGGTGAGTTAGAATTCACTTTTCCCGTGTATGTCTGTGGTAACTCAGTAACTTCAACATCTACTTATCATCTAAAGGCAGCACACACAGGAAGCCCTGCCAAGATGCATTACGTTAACTAGCGTTTCTATACGTTTCGTTTTTAAACCAATCGCGTTACTGGTAGATGACGTGATACGAAAAGTCACGTGATCTAGCAGTGACGCGATTGGTTTAAAAACGTAACGAATAAAAACGCTAGTTAGCGTAATGCATCTTGGCAGGGCCACCAGTTCCCTATTTAAAAAATCTAAAAGTGGCGAAGACTTTTCGCTGTACATTGCAAAGTGAATACTTATAGTAGCGGCAAAAGGTATATTTGTGAGTCGGAAACTCGGAAATGGTAGCCCAATCTATATCTTGTTAAATAGATTGATTTGATGATGATAAAGGTAGCTTCAGAGTTATTGGTAAAGAAATGTAATTATATACTTTCTTTAATATACTTAGACATAATAGAATTGCGATATCCAAGTTAAACTCTTAACAGGTTAATTTGAGAAATTGACAGTTCTTATATGAATCTGACATTCTTTAATCATTTAACCTGGGGTTAACCTAGAGTTAAATTTACGTGCAAGCGGGCCTTAGGTGCTCTTAGTCTTTATGACGCAGTCCGCCTAGCTAGTTATGAGTGACCCTGCCTACGAAGTGGTATGGTAACCGCAAGTACAAGAAATTTGTTTCTTAGACTGAGTGTTTTCTATGTACTTAACTATAGGTATTTTTTTCTCTATCATAATTTTGAACCTAACCCTAATAATAATAATAATAATAAAGTTTATTTCATTTAACAACTTAAGTGCTAATTACAAGGTTTGACGAGAACTCCTATTAAGTATGTAATACCTGTGTCAGGAGGTTGTGTGTGTGTGTGTGTGTGTCAGCGAGTGAGTTATAGTTTACCTAAGCAGCCCTCAGTTTCATTATACCTGAGTTCTTTAACCAATTCCATGACTTTACTTTTGCAGTCATATGCATTTAAAGGATAAAGATTTGTATGAAATGGTCCCCTAGTGCACTGACAAAAATGAGAGCCACCCAGAGATATTTTCTCTTAGTTGCATTGGCGTATCTACAGATATTTTTCAGGGGGGGCCTGTCCCCCTGTCTTGTTGAGATACATTGGGCTGGACTTCATTCGGCTTCCTATTTACAAGTGATCAAAATGATCATCCTGGGGTGGGCACCAGACCATTCTGGGGTGGGCACGGCCCACCTGGTCCCCCCTATATACGCCTATGCTTAGTTGATAAATAATGAACACAGTAGTTATGATATTAGTTATAATTAACCAAAGCTGATATAACAACATCAAGTTCTTTAGTGAATCAACTAACAATTTACTTGGTGTGTCTAACGCCTTTGTTAGGCTCGCATGGAATAAAGACGCTTATGCAAGTTATGCACACCACTACACCAGTCACAATCTTCAAATCTTAAGGTTGACTCGTAGAGAATGCTTGTAGCATTAAATTCGACTTTTGTACACTATTTTAATTTTGTGCAATAAAAGTATTTAAATAAATAAATAAATCTTGATAGAAGCGACAATAGTTATTTATGTAACTGGTACATAATGATGCTTCTTAAGGTACGAGTGCCGAGGTTAGAGCGCGAGCTTGCGAGCGCTCTAATTACAGGCGCGAGTACCTTAAGAGCTAATTATGTACCGTTGCATACATAACTTTTTCTACAAGCTTAAAATGACAATGAGAAAAATAAACAATAGCTAACTTTTCTCGTATACTTTACTCGATTATTCTGCTAGAACAAATTATTTGTCAGCAAAGTAATTTTTTCATTATTGCGATTGGCGTTAATAGTTTGTGAATTTTATTGTTAAGTAAATTTTTACAAATTTCATGCAAGTTTTAATAGTTACTATAAACAGTTCTGACAAGTTATAACAAAAGGTGGAATGACAAACGAAACGCCATTTTGTTGATATCCATATTGAACGTAAACATGGTAACCAAATAACAAATCAATATATATTAACCAGCTACTTTTACTAATTTAATAAAAACGTAATTGTATACATATAATTAGTCTCAAAATTAATTTGGTTTTTAATATACGTACTTGTAATTGGTATTAAAATATTTTGAACGGTTTATTATACAAATTAGGATCTCAAGTGTACGCCAAACGCCAAGACTGATATCCGGAATGACCGTAACCATGGTAATAACAATGCTATAATAATTATTATAGAACTGTTATTACCATGGCAACGTTCATTGTAGAATTGTTTTCCCGCTTCGGTTACGCTATAGGTGGTATTCTGATACCGTTAACTATATCAATATTACCTAGCGGTTTATAGTACGCGACTAGATTTTTTTTTATTCAGTGTATTTTTTATTATTATTATTTATTTGTGTTCTGTAATCCATAAACCAGGCCAGTACTGGATCGACCCGAACGGCGGAGACCTGAACGACGCCATCCTGGTGCACTGCGACTTGGCTGCAGGCAGCAGCTGCATCTATCCGCAGCCCATGCAGTCCCAGGACATCTCCTACAAGGGTCCCGAGAGGGAAGTCTGGCTCAGTGAGATGGAGGATGGATTCACAGTAAGGCATTCTCAACGTAATACTAGGTTGAGTTGCTAAAAACACGCATAAATAGGTACCTAATGTTCAAGATTCAAAAATATCAAAATAGCGTAGGGATATTTTTCATCCTTAGACATTTTCGATGTGAGTATTACGAGGTTTGTTCATAATATCTATCTACAACATATTCAAAAATCGTAAACTGCAACATATTCAAAAATCGTACACATTGGATCAGGTTTAAAGGGAGAGAAATGCTGTCGCATTTTGTATGGAAAAATATTCACAATCGTCTTGAGGCTTTTTAGCTAAGTCCCTTTTTATCGATAGCTTAGACCAGCTTTCTGTCATTGATGCGATACTGATAACCATCAAATATTCATAATTGTATGATTTATTAATTCTTACTCAAGTTTTGAACGTTCACTGCGTGGATGGAATTAAGACTACAATAGTCGCGCCATTCTAAGGAGCCCGATTTGACAACTGTCAACGCAGTTCAAAATATAACCCATAATATGCCTATAACCTTACAATTCCGATTTTTTTTTTCCCTATAGGTACTAGGTACAAACGGGAACATTTTCGTGAATGGGTATTTCAATGTACCACGTGAAGGTTTCAAGTATTTAACATTAAAAAAATATTTTTTAGTGCGTAACAATATGGTTCAAATTAAATTGGTTGTTTACATCTTATTGCCCGTTAGGTCTCACGAGTCGCGAGGTTAAGAAATGTACGTTAATCTCCTCTTCAGATTAAGTACAAAGCCGACCACAGCCAGCTGACGTACCTGCAGCTGATGTCCGCGCGCGCCGTGCAGAACGTGACGTTGCACTGCCAGAACACCGTGGCCTACTTCGATCCTGCCACCAACAACCACCGCCGCGGAGTAAAGCTGCTCGCCTACAACGATGCCGAGATCATGCCCAAGGCTAACAACAGGCTTAGATATACCGCCTTGTTGGATGAATGTCAGGTTGGTGTTTGAAATGTTATCTATCATGTCCATACACCGGATTGACGGGGGCCAAAATGTACCAGTGCTAGTGATTCATTAAATATCGACTAAGTTTATCGACAACTTTTTTCGTGACATATGGATCTTACATTTCTTGCAAAAGTAAGTCGTACCTTTAACTTCTATATCTGAATGATCAGCTTTCCATGAAGATAAACGATATTTTTTCTTTCGACGCATTTTTAACCGACTTAGGGCCGAGTTCACCATCCAATTGAACAAACGGTTAAGTCTTAATCGTCTGTTAATCAATACATTTGACACCCGTTAAACCGCTAACCGCCCGTTTAATTGTTGGTGAACTCGGCCCTTAAAAAACAAAAAGGTTCTCAATTCGTCGGAAAGCTAAAGAATATTGTTTTACTGAATGAATTTGTTATTCAATGTAATTTCAATTGTTGTCAAAAGTGACTCGAGTCCAGAGTCAATGTCAGATACCGGTTGCTTATAGTTGCGATAAGTATAAGTAAATAAAAGAGGTTTGCACATAATTAAAAGGTATTCAAACTTGGCCATTACTTATGATAATGATTATAAAAAATTGCTTTTTATCGATGTCGATAAACTTAGTCGACATTTAATGAATCACTAGCACAGGTACAATTTTGCCCCCCGGTGTTTGATCATGTCCATTGAAGCGCTGAAAGAGGTCCATTGCTCGGTCAGTATTTCGGCATATAACGCACCGCTACATCAAAACAGTATCAAGTCGAAAACCTTGATAGTTTTGTTTCAAGTTTATAGCAGTTGTATTAAAGTTGAATTTAAAATACAGTTGTATTTTGAGTTCCTACTGTTTGAACTAGCAATGCGATAGCTATGTCTGCTTCCTCCAACACCTGAAGGCGCACAACACTGAGATCAAAATTGGAATGCCTCTAAACTGTCGTTGAGCTGGCTGTCTTAGAGGTATATTCCAAACTAAGGTGATGGAACCAGTAATGGACAAGGACACGGAAGATAAGGGTTATTCATTTGTTTTGCAACAATCCATTTATAACCGTATGATCTTTGAATTATGAGTTAATAGTCTATTATTGGTGCCTGTCAGCTTAAAGTGTCCAACACGGTGCCATCACCTAGTCCACAACAGCGCAAATGCTGGCTGCTTGGCTGCTAGGGCAGTGGTTAAATGATGGAGCGGGGGCTAAGTAGGTAGGCTAGGTCTAACCTACCACCTGCACCATACTGACGGAAAGTCTACGTACGACATTAATTACACTACACACACTAAGTTATTTCGAAAGGTCGCTAAGGCGCTGTTACTATGTTTATACTTACATAAAGGGCTCTAGTAGGTACATTTTTTTCATTACTTGATGGGCTTTATTCTAATGGATTTAGGCTATCTGGCTTCAATATAGAGATGTCATAGTAGTTCTTACGGCTATATGGTACTTTTATTATTAGTAAGAGCAGTAGCTGGTCATAAATAGTAATGACGTCAACAATATGTTGGAATCTCAAAGAAGGTGGAATAAAGAATACCAGGGGGTATTGGTATCACTTTTATCTCACCCCGTTATCCTGGCGAAGGAAACGTATTTTCGTTCTACCGATTATTTGATCAACCCAAACCGTTTCTCTACAGCATAAAAAGCCAGAGTGGGCCCAGACGGTGCTGGAGTACTCCACGGACAAGGCGGGGCGACTGCCACTCTTGGACGTGGCCCTGCGAGACCTGGGGCGCCCCAACCAGCAGTTCCGCGTGGAGCTGGGGCTTGCCTGCTTCACCTAACCACCCAGCAAACCTTAACCACTTGACAGTTCTGGATTGTAATTACCATCTACATTCATTTGGGTTCAAAGGTATCGCGGTTGTTGTCTAGACTGATTACTATAGTAATCCTGTCCCTGGACTGTCAAGTGAAAGGCTAAACATGTTTCATGGTCGACAGCCTACATTGTTATTCACGTTATTTACATAATGTTCTTTTACTTCTACTACGATGCTGGTTATCGATTAACAATGGCGGGTTGCAATGATAAATCTACTGTTAATTGAATTTTCAAATTTAACTACATTTGACTAGATAAGAAATATTGAATATTGAAGCCCGTCGAAAAAAAAAATGCGCTTTTACACACACCAAGCACTAAAAGATGCTTTCTACCTATGCTCTGACCTTTCATTATTTGCAGAGAAATGACGGATCACGTTCAATCAGTTAACGTTAACAGTTATAAAACATTTGGGTAAAATGAGAGATCTTTACTCATTGAATTCGTTCGTCATTGTAAGTAGTTACTTTTTGAATCAATCTGACACCATTCTTTCACGGAATGACGTTTGGATCTGTCATTCTACTGCAAACAAGGGCAGAGTATAAAGATGAGTAACTAGGTAAATACTTAACACTGGGTAAATATGTATATTTATTACCAGTGTTTGACAGGTAAATACTTATTAATAGCCCAGTGACTCTAGTTAAATCTAGGTATTTACCTAGCCTATTGTGTAATACCCGATGAGTAGGTAGGTACACCAAGTACTTACTTACCACGTTTGTCTTAGTTTATTTTACATTATAAAGCTGCTTCATCAGATTGAGTTCTAAGAAAATATAAAATAATACTATAGGTCTTATTTCTACATCCATTGTTACCCTAACAATATCTTACAGAGTTTTGTAAGAATCAATTTATACACAACCATTGTGTTTTTGTGTCGCGCTCTTATGCGCGCGGCTTTGAAGAACTTACGCCATTTAAAAGTTTTAAAGGCTTTATAAAAGTTATTAAAATCACATTTTGGCAATAAAAAAGGGCCTGAAATACACGTTAATACCTTTTGGTATCATTTCTTATCGATTTATCGTAGGCTCGTAGTGTCGGGCTTTTGAAAAACAAAAACAAAATAAAAAAATACTTATTAAACTTACTGTCCTTTAAGAGGCCGTATACGAAATTTTGCCGATTTCGCTGATTTACGTGATTTTACAGTGGAGATACTGTATTTCTACAAGTTTTAATGCACAACACGAAAGATAATTTCTATTTTTAACGAATGTGTAGGTATGACCTACTTTTTTGTATTTATTATTTTATTTTGATTAATCGACCGACTGTTATGTGAATTTTCGCTGGAAGAGGTTTAGAATGTCACACATTCATGAATCGTTTTGACGTCTTAACGGTATGAAAAATTTACAATGTATTGCTGTGAAAGTCGTCTAAAAAATCAGAACCCTCGTTCATAAAATTAAAACAACAGAAATAAACTTTAGTTCAAAATCCATCCATCACCCAAAAAAAAAAAACCAAAAAGTTCAAAAGAATTGGCAATAAATAATGTTTTAAAACAACCTAAATCTCGCATTATAATACTCGACAAAAATAAAAAAGTGGCTCATTTATTCGTAGCTCATTTATTCGATCATAACTAAAATTACATTTAATGTTGAGCATTAAAACTTATAGAAAAGCAATATTTTAACTGCAAAATCACAAAAATAAGCAAAACCGGCAAAATTTCGTATACGGCCTCTTAAGTGTTTGATTTACCAAAGGTTTGCGTTTTGAAATTGTATTATTCTGCATTCTTTGTATAGAATGTGATTAAAAGAATTAATACCGAGACGGTACTTCAGAGAAATCTTACTCCAATGAATATTCATATGAATATTCAGTACATAAATTGATTTCTATTGTACTTACCTAACTATATGCTTCTACTTTTTAAATAAAAACATTGCCAGAGCATTTAGTTATTTGATTTTAAGATACTATTATTCTATAACTAGATTTAATAACCACGCAATTGGTTTTACAAAGAGTATTCTTAACTTGATTTTTAAGATGTGTGCCTTTTTTTAATCTTTTTTACCGTTTTATTATAATTGTAAGTTGAACTATACCTATTAGTACGTAATTGAAATACCCTTTTATTTAGATCTGTACCTAATGACTACATATCGTAGCTTTTATTATAAAACATAAGTACTTAAGTCGTATGTATAAATAAAATAAGTTGTCACAACATTTTATGATAATTTTCTAGGTATTTACAAAGGTTCTATTAGGCTGTGTACATAATGTAAATGCGTCCTTGGCCTAAAAATGTTTTTTTATTATAATAATAAGTTAAAAGTTAAGTACACAATATTTCTTTGTAATAAATTCGATTCAATTATCAATTCACTAACTTATTTAAAACCACAAAAATACCTTAAAAATACGCAAACAGCAAACGAACGCAGCGGCGTCTTATTTGCCCTCCCATATTGTACAGTTTGCCGAACACAAATAACTAAATTGTACAGCATTGGAGGGCAGGGGGGTTACATAGCAATGCAGCTCAGTTTACGCTGAGAGAAAAGGACAGAGCTATATAACTGCCATAGCTCTATCCTTTACGCTCGCCGTAAAATGAACTGCATAGCTATGTCATAATAACCCCCCCAGTAAGCTGCGAACTGTTTCCCTAAAGACTTAATTTGAATGCTCTTAAAAGGTCCTTTCAGATCGAACCAGATCCTTCAATTTAACATTTTTTTACATTGGACATCAATACACAGAACCGCTTCTCACTACACCTTTATTTTTTCTAATTAAATTCAGACTTGTCCATAAGGCGAGCAATTGGTAAAATCTCGGTCCGGTGCGAATTTAGTCAGCATCAGGGTTGCATCTGGAGCGGATGATCTGTCTCTACCAGGTTCTGTCCAGCGCGTCTCTTACAACCGGGTAGAATTTGGAGGATGACAATTCTTTCACTTGATCAGTCCATCTTGTTGGTCACCGCGTGATCTTTTGCCTTCGGTGTTCCCAACCACTATCAGTTTTTTCAGATTTACGTCGTCTCTGTGCATTGTGTGGGCGAAATATGAAAGAATGCGTTGTTGGCATATGGTGGACAAGCGAATTTTTATTCGGAGCTTTGGGTAAATGTAGGTGCTGAAAAAATATAGGAGTTAACTGCAGCTATTCTGCTGTGTACATGTGACAAATGGAGGGACTTGACAGGAGCACTTGGTGCACTTCTCCTCGACGGTAACCTCGTCGCCGACGGACAGGGTTTGGTTCCCGAACACGCACTGCGCGCTGACGGCCCGGGTGTTCAGTCCACGGACCACCCTTGTTTCTGCTGACGCTGAAAAAGATGAGGAAAATCCAATGAATTAGGGTACCTGCTAATGGTTGGCGCATACTTAACCGCTCGGCACCGGATCAGCTCAGGGTGAGACATTGTAAGTGAGCTTTGATTTGTGTCTTAACCCGTTCACCGTGCGTGACATATAATGTTACGTTTTGAAGTACACTCCATGCGTGAATGCACAATACTTTTCCAAAATTAAACCTTACTTATTATTGTTTCAGGGGACAATCTCACACCAATTGTTCTAGTCCCAAACTAAGATCTAAAAAATGTCATATTTAGACATGTAATGAAATAAATACTTATACTTATGAAATCTTCAATCGGATTTTGTGTGTATTAATGTTTTTAACATACATCGACGACAGTATCAAAAAATGCAGTCAGATTTTTATAGTTAGATTTTATTGAATTATTTGCCTCATCTAAAAACCACTGGTACTTACGACATTTAAACGCGATGGGACAACTACGCGTGTTCTTAAAGAACATCGGAGCGCAGTTGTCCAAGATATTGTTCTGGTAATGGATCTCGATGCCGCAGTTGATGTCCCGGCAGTAGGAGGGGTCCAGGGAGCCATCCCACTGCGCTGTGCAGATGCAGGTCTTCATGGTGTTCTTGGGCTCGAACGACTCGCCCTCCCGGTACGTCTTGCCGTCATCTTCGCAGGTCTTCAACTTGGCAATGTCGTCTTTTCCTGTGAGGATATTTTTTTTAATATTAGGATGATCTAAGGTGATCTATATATATAAGTCTACCATGCTGGCAAGAGTTCCTGCAGCCTGAAAAACAAAGGCTTAAGTCACGCCGTGCCCTTTGACGCCGTGCCCCTTGCCGCCGTGCTCAAGAGCTAGCCAGCGAGATGTTCCAGCCGACGGAGGCTTGGGCTCGCCGGTGGAGAGATACCTTGGGTGCGAAAACGAGCGACTGCATCCCACCTCGAAGGCTGATGAAGGGTGCTGATTTGCCTCGACGCGATTGGTGCATACTAAACAGGATCCGCACCGGTCACGGTCGATGCGCCCACTATAAACACCTATGCGGCTGGACCGAGTCCTGGTCACGCTGACGACTTCTTTCTCCTTACCACCGACGCCGCCAAATGCCTAAGAAACCTGGATATCTGCATATGATATGACATGACATAAACAGAAATCTTTTCTGTGTAATCGCCATACGAATAAATAAATAAATTGTCATTTTATGAATTATTCAGAATGAACTTTGAACTGTGGCTCTAGAATACGTATGTAAATATTTATTATAACAATCGAATCGAATCGATAATCGATCATTAACGTGACATGCAAGGAAAACCCGAGTTATGTTTCATGTATCGTATAACAATGTCTGTTTATACCAATCAGGCCAATGTGCATGTGCATCGACTAGTTGCGGTATCGAGGATCAAATAGAAACCACCACATTATACCTAGGGTAATAAGTTACATGTTTTGTTTACTAGTCAAGTTAATGAATGAACGAAGACCAATAATATTATAATGTTCTTTTAATCATGTTTACATACCTATACATACATATATATATATATATATATATATATATATATATATATATATATATATATATATATATATATATACCTAGGTATCTAAGTTCGTACATATTTATTTAATACTTGCTTTTTCCCGCGACTACGTCCGCGTGGATTTCAATTATCTTTATTCCCTGGAGATCTTTTAAAATTTCTGGGATAAAAAGTAGCCTATGTGTTAATCCATGGTATAAGGTTTCTCCATTTTAAATTTCATCCAAATCCGTCCAGCCCTTGCAGCGTGAAGGAGTAACAAACTAACACACACCAACACAAACTTTCGCATTTATAATATATTAGTAGGATAGGATAGGATTAGTCATTTAAATTGGTATATTTAATATTTACTTAATTATGAATCATCTATTCTCATTCACTATTGTACGTTGATATATGCAAACCATTTCGCAATCGCTCGAAGGTTAACTGGAATAGCTTCCTTAAAAGGACAAGTTCGCCTTTGTACATACCTTTTGTGTTTCTGTCTATTTTGTTATTTTTAATTTTGGAAGCCCTGGATTAACACAAAGGCTACTTTTCATCCCGAAAAATTTAAAAGTTCCCGAGGGAATAAGTATAATCGAAATCTAAGCGGACGAAGACGCGTTCAGAAGCTAATATCCACTAATCCTACTAACACGAGTATCCTACTAATTCTACTAATATCTACTCTTCATCCAGGAAAATTTAAAAGTTCCCAAGGGAATAACTATAATCGAAATCTAATAATAAATATTTCTAATTGTACTAAAAATGTGACGCCATGATGATGAATAGGCATAAAGATTTGTCTGTGGCATTTATTTTTAACTAGCTACTGCCCGCGACTTCGTCCGCTTAGAATTAGTAATTTTGCCATCCCACGGGAACACTGATTTATTTCGGGATTCAAGGTAGCCTATGCGTTAATCCAGTGTATATCCAAGCAAACTCTATTCCAAATTGTATCCAACCAAATTCGTCCATCCGTTTTAACAAACTCACGCACGCATAACCTTTCGCATTGATAATACATGCGGGACAGGATGTAAATAGGTACATCCAGCGCACATAATCGCCGGCCGAAATCGTAGTCGATAAAAATACCCACGGTGCGCAAGTCCGACTCGCACTTGACCGGTTTACAGTATTTATAGTTTTTTAGGGTTTGTCTATGTACCTACATAAAATCATACCAAATTTGACGCTTGTGTGTTTTACCGTTTATACGATTCAACAATAGTAGATTGTTCAACAAGAGACTAAAACAAGCCATAATGACAAGAGATGTTTAGTCACGCGAGCGAGCGAGCGAACTATAATTCGAGTGTCATTATGGTTATTTAGTCTCGCGTGAAACATTCTACTTTTCACTTTGAATGCGACGAAAAAAAACTACGTTCTATACAAAATTACAATATTTAACAAAATATGTAACAAAGTTTCTGACAAATTTGTTTTGCAGTTGTCAGTTTTTTGTAAAGTGACACAAATGCTTGCATATTTAGCCAACAGATACAAGCTTGAAAACTATTTGGACCATGCCTAATAAAATAAAATTATCCTTAATTATATAAATAGATTCATATTCGTAATCATTAATCGTGTTTCACGAAATTAAATCGTTTTTTTTTAATATTTTTGCGCAGTTGTCATTTTGAGGTTATTTCCACGGCCTAAAAATGGTCCATACACCAATCACTGAAAATGGCGATAATCCTCCATTCACAAACACTGTGATTGGTTGTCTAGGGGTTACAGGAGATACGTTTAAATTTTCCGGGATGAAAAGTAGATATTAGTAGGATTAGTAGGATATTCGTATAAGTAGAATTAGTGGATAATAGCTTCTGAACGCGTCTTAGTCCGCTTGGATTCGATAATACTTAATCCCTTCGGGAACTTTTAAATTTTCCGGGATGAAAAGTAGATGGGCGTTTTTCATAAAAAGTGTACACGTGACGAAACGGAGAAGTAAAATTTTTTTGACTCCTATTTTGAAATTTGGCTATTAATTTGATTAATTATAAGTTAAAGTATATTTATTGAAAAATGACATGAAAATATTGAGAAATACACAAAATAACGACATTATTAGATCAGGTTGTGGTCAAACTAGTTCCAAATCGTCACAAATATAAAATTCATTTTAAATTGAAAGTATTATTTTATAGACCATCTTTAGTTTATACATTAAAAATAAACACAATAAACTTTTTAAAACAGGCTTGTTTTATAGAATTAATGAAACAAATAATCTTTGAGGATAAAATATGTGACCAGTTCGTCACAACAGCCTTCTTTTGACTGCTACACATTAAAAAAATTGGTATAAACGAGTTAAATAATCATTAAACATATTTAAATATACATAATGGAATATCCAATTAGAATTATTAACCCTAAAAAAACGTGAACTGTTATAATACCAGCAAACTATAATTGTTTTTAACAATTCAAATCTTGGGACAGTGACTATGCGGAATCTCATGTGACTATCTGGAAAATGTAAGGCATAGTACACATCTAGGTTTGACATTAAAGGAAAAATAAGAAACGAATGTGTTTAATGTGATGTTGTATTTATTAAACCTTATGCGGCCTTTTAGTCCTAAAAAGGAAGCAACAGTAGCTGTTGTTTTAGCTTTTTTTGTTATTTCATTAAAAGCTATAATTTTCATGTTTTTTTTCTCTTTCTGGGACTTAGTCTTTCCGTATGTATCACGTAGTGAGAGTTCCAGTATTTCTTGTCGCACCGTCATTATTTCAATTTTATGGAGCAGCTTATCATTTTATTTCTTAAGCTGCATCATATCTCTGTAATATTTTTTCCGGATGGCTTCAACTCTCATATTGGCTGAGTCAATTTGTTTTAAGGCTGCGGCGTATTTGGAATGCATCTTTTTATAGCGTTTTTTTAACGAATGTTGCAGCGATATTTTTTTTGCAGGTGATTTAGGTGTCGTCTCTTTACTAGTAATAGTTTCTGCTACCGTTGAAACTTTTTTGACATTTTTCTTTTTTTTTCTTTCCTCCATTTTTTCAATCAAGTCAAGTCATCTATTTTATTTCTATATTTTTTAAGTCTATTTAAGTGTTTTTCCCTTTGTTCCTCAAATTTTTCTGGTCGTTCTTTTTTCAACCGTTCTCTATACCATTTTGCTCTTTCAGCCGCAGTGAGTCCCATACTATTTGCTCTAAAATAATGTACACACAAAACACACATATTATTAAAACGATAAAATGCCTGTGCAATAAAGCTTAAACTAATAAATTGTACCATATGAATTAAAAAAATTGACTAGACAAATGATTTTAATTCATATGGTACAATTTATTAGTTTAAGCTTAATTGCACAAAGCCATAAATGTAGAAATGGCGTACTGAATGCCTAATGGCGTTCTCTACCAGTCATCCTTAGGGCTAAACAGAGTTGTAAATGGTGCAAAGAGAAAAATAGGAAAATGTTCAATGAAAATGAAAGGAAGCTAACTAAAAACGTGGTCCTCCTTGAGGTTCGACTGATGATGAATATATACCACGACATGAGCACTTTAAGGTATTTTTATTCGTACTTAATAAAATACCTCCCTAAAAATATTATTAATAGCAAAAAAATCCAATGAAATTAGTCCAGTGATTAAAAATATTCATACACATTGTTATTATATGTCATATAAGTTTTCCTTTATTAAATACATTCCTATTTGTAAAGATTGTATTTGTTTTGGTACAATAAAGAGTATGAATAAATATGTACATATTTATTTATACTACTTCAATCCGCTTTGATCCGAATATGCATAATAAAAGATATTAATAATTTAAAAAAAAACCCCGCTTTATAATTCCAGTTCGTTACAAAATCGTTCCAGTAGTACATCACGTGACGATTTGGATGTGACGATTTACACCACAACAAATTAAAAGCATAATATTCAATTATCTAAACCCGTTAAACTGTGAAATCTTTCCAGTTTCGGATACTATACAAGTTAATTAATGTTTAATTGTATTACACGAAAGTTAATCATCTGTACTTACCGAAAATACTGTAACTTTTACCGGAACACTTTTTTTACACCAACACAAAGCGACCACCTTGCGTCACAATTTCTTTGACACTGACGCTTAATCAGCTAATGGCGGTGTATCAACTAGTATCTTAATGTTGCAAGGATAAAAATATTAACTCCTTTAGTGGAATTTTGGCTGCCCAAGTCGTTTAAAATCGCTGTGTCGCAACCGGATTTTCCGGTACGTTCAATTTTTTTGCAAAGTGGAATTATAGTTTTTTAAAGTTATAGACCGTATTTATAGGTGAGTGAGATTATTAGGTGAGTGAGATTATTGATAAAGTTTATGTGGCAACACTTAACATAGAAGGATGCTCTTTGTCTATGTCTACAGATCTAGTGAATAATCCTTTCACATCGTGAAAACTCGGAACTCACGTCTACTTCCGAATGATGCCGACTTGTCTATGAATTATTGAATTATTAAGTGACATGTTTGTATTAAGCGGCTTCTAAACGGGTCATATTTTCACTGCAATGTGTGGCCGGCAACTATTGGTGTCCTTCTCCAACACACGAGTAAGAGAGGGACACCAACAGTTGCCGGCCACACATTGCAGTGAAAATATGGCCCGTTTAGAAGCCCCTTTAAATAAATAGAGTACTGTAGTTATCAGTGTCAAATGTCAAACAACGAGTTTGAAGTATATCACACCGAGATGTTAAAACCACCGCGATCAAATATATAAAAATTAGGTGTAGGTAAAACAGAAGAAATATAAATAAATGTTGAAAATAATTTCACAGGCTTGTTGATCTAAACGTTTCCCAGGTCTTAATGCTTTCGTTATGACACTTATGACTATTAAAAAGAACTGACAGGCGTTTTTCAGCGCGCTTTCCCCGCCTTAATACAGAGCGAGGAAGTAGGAGGACCTTGAAAAACGCCTGTAAAAAGGTCGTCGTGAATCAGTTTCACGTTTTCGAAACGCTGTGCTGTCACAGTTCGAATTTCAGATGGCGCCCATGATTTTGTTCGAAAAAGTCGTCATGGGTATCGCGGATGGCGAATTCGAACATGATGTTAGATTCGGAATTCAAGATGGCGGCCATGATGTTTTTAGAAAAAGCCGACATGGGTATCGTTTTTCATGTTTTCGGGGATGGCAATTACGAAAATGATATCAAATTTGGAATTCAAGGTGGCGGCTATGGTGGTTTTCGAAAAAGCCGTCATGGGTATTGCGTTTGCACAGACGAAATAGAAAAATAAAGAAAAAAAGTTTAGCACGTATAATAGCTTAGGTCCTGGAATAGGACAGGTTAGATTTTATTCCGAAAAAACATGTCATTCCTACGGGAAATCAAATTAATCGTTAAAAGCTGTGAATTTGCTAACAAGGCGACGCCGCCACTTTGTATGGGCGAGTAACAAAATTAAAAAGGTGACATCTCATCTAGCCATGTGTGGTGTGTTTTTATTTTTGTTTACGTTTGTAATCTCGTAATCCTTTCAGTTTGTATTCATTGATGTCTGCGTACACAATAGTTTCTAAAGAAAGACACTTTTAGTTCTCCATATAGGAACTAGATGGTGCTAGCTCTGATTTAAAACTCTGTATGAGATGTTGTCGTGGTGTGATCAAAATCACTGGGTGGTTAAGCGATTTTCCCTATACATCGCTATGTTTCGTTTTCGGTTCGGATAGGACAAACTGATATTATTTATCCTTGTAAGATGAAATTCTGAAGTCCACGCAGACGAAGTCACGGGCAGAAGCTAGTATTATTATATATATATAGTATTGTACTATATTTTGGCTCCGCATACTATATACTGTTGAACAAATATATAGTACGCAAAAATACTATATTTCGTTCAGTCCTTAGTACCTATAGTGTATTATATTTAACTATCGACCCGCCCTCGCTTCGCTTGGGTTCATGTGAGTTATCTGTAACACCCATACATAAACCAGAATTTGTTATAGATAAAAGCCTTCCTTGAAAAATTATCTAACTGGTGGTGAAAACTTCATTAAAATCCGTTGCGCGGTTACATATATCTAAACGTACCTAAGTATTAGCGTACACATAGAGGGACAGACGGCGGGAAGGACTTATTTCATACTAAGTAAGTAAAGATGAACGATACCTTACACTTTTTTAACAGGAGTCTCTGTTAAATACTTTTTTTTTCAGTGTACTATATATTATTTACACCTCGGCCTGGAAAATACTATATTTGCCCGATAAATAGTTGGCAACCCTAGTCACAGTTTACTATGACACAGTGGCTGCTTCAGATATTACTTCAGAATATCATATTTAGGGTTCCGTACTCGAGGGTACCCAACGGGACTCTATTAACATGCCTATGCTTCCGGCCGTCCTAACCTTATAGCTGCATATTTTGAACCGTAATAGAAGCGAGTGGTTCTTTTCAGAATATGTGTTCTTACGGCGGATTTACTGACATAAAAGTTAAATAATATAGGGGGTCCTCATACAAGAAACGTTTTATTTTCAACGTATTTTTATTTTCTCGTGAATCAAACAAGCGTCAAATTTGGTATGGTTGTATAGGTTGTTCTAACGAACCTAAAAAAAATGGTCAAGTGTGAGTTGGGCTCGCGCTGATTCGATTCGAAATCGAATTCAAATCGGAATTTATGAATACCTACTGTACGTACGGTCACGAACGTTAATTCGTGGTCCATTTAAAAAAAATATGCTGGAAGTCGTCAATATCATTAGGGATGCCAAGTCATTTGTAACTTATAGGAGACTCAACCTTATTGTTGTAGAATGTCAGATTGACTTTGGACGTAAGGTGGGTCCCAAATTTAAGTTCTTGACGTACAGCGGTACGGTACCCTCGGTGCGCGAGTCCGACTCGCACTTGACCGTTTTTTTTTCATTAGCGCGTTTTGCTCCTAGAAACCTTGTACCAATGTCTAATGACCACCATTACGCACATGGTCTTGAGGAAGTCTATTGTCTTGTATCGACTGTCACTAGCGGTCGCTAACGTGACCGATTACTCGATCGGCATTCAGAACGATGCGGGCGCTATAAAATTACCAATAATAAACAATAATGAGCCATAAACGATACTCTAAGGGGCAGCGACGAGGTTAGGACGTAAAAACCGGTCAAGTGCGAGTCGGACTCGCGCACCGAGGGTTCCGTAGCGCCGGACAGTAGCTATTATTATATTTCGATCTGAATTCATTTTAATTTTTTTTATTCTTTATTTGTTCTTTTTTTTTCGGGGTTTGTACTATCATCATCAATTTGACGCTTGTGTTTTTACGAGACAAAAACAAATAAGCTCCCCCTACTTCATTATTTGAGTTTTTTTTGTAAATTCTCCATAACAGATAGGTATTCTAAAAAATGTCTATTACGGTTCCAAAGACACAGCTCTTGAAAGTTAGGCCATACGGAACGGACGGACGGACAGCGCTGGCATATTAACAGGGTCCGGTTGGACAAGGTACCCTTCGGGTACGGAACCATGAAAATACCATCAACAGTTTAATATTAAGTACGTGTTTAAGATTATTAATCCCAAAGTCAAAGTAAGTATAGCCTCGTGTGGTTGCCGAGTTAGAATAGTGCCACTCCATGTCTTCCCGTGGATGTCGTAAGAGACGACTAAGGGAATAAAGGCTTGTAGTACTGTTAGGCGATGGGCTTGCAACCTGTCACTAATACGCTGGTAAACATCTTAGCCTAATTGTGCAAATTGTGGTTATAGAATTATCAACAAGTTTTTAGAGATGTTTGTAATTCTTTAGCTCTGCCTACCCCACTCTGGGAACGAAGGCGTGAGATTATGTATGTATGTAATCCCAAAGTCATGTTTCTATTTCTATTTTGTTTGTCTAACACTTCAACCCGCGTGACGCCGTGCAAAACCAGCTAGAGTACTTCAATGATATTTTATATTAAGATATGCTATGCTAATACTAAACGCATTCAAAACTCGTGACTAATTACTGACAGAGACAAACATGGCAATCCATAGCGAATGCTATTGTTAGAAAGAGATAAATAGATAAAAAGTAAGTCAATTTGCCTTCCTTTTTGCGGAACGTTTTTGCGCGCAGGTGACGTATCTTTATATAAAATATCCTTGGAGTACCTACTAAATAAATTCATTGTCGGGGTTTTGGGTACCCAGTTACCGAAACAGGTCACTATTAGACTAATTAATTTGATTCACCAACTGTCTAATCGATCTGTTTAAGTTTAATATGCTCAGTGATAAGTTGATAACTTTAGGTGGGTAATATTAAGTATAATTTCAATGTATTTTACTAACTCTGTATGATGCAAACACGTTCGAAATAAAGAACTTTTGATTCAATTTAGAATGCCTATCCCAATTTAATTAAAAAAGTTTTTGGAGCAAATACCTAAGTTTGTATTTTTTTTAAATCTCTAGACTAAAAAAATACAATAAATCCAGGTAACCAGTCGGTATTTATCTAAGTAGCTATCAAGCTATGCGTATCTCTACTAGCACTTACCGCAAACATTCCCCACGCTGCAGCAGGATTCGAGCTCGTATGTGCGCACGCAGTCCTTGAGATCTGAGTCGAAGGTCTCCACACAGTCCACGGCGGCGCACTCGAAGCGCGGCTCCGCGTAAACCTGGCAGGTGCAGCGCTGGGAGCACGGGTTCTGGATCAGGTTCTGAGGGATCATGGCGTTCGGGGCGTAGGAGACACCTCTGCAAGAAATTGAAATTGTAGAAGTTAGACAATTCTTTTGTAACTACTAACATACTCGTAGTCTTAAGTTTCCCTTGTTACTAACATAATATGGATCTCTTGGTCTGAAATAAATGATTTTTATTTTATTTTTATTATTTATAAAGACAAACGAGCAGACCAGTCTCGTTTTTAACTCGGCCGCCATTAAAAAGTAAATAAGAGTAATCATAACATTGATAATACAATAACATGCCAAAATCAATGTTGTTTTACCGAGAATAGAGCCTATGGACGTCAGCTATACAAGGGGCACCGCCAAGTCCGCTTCCGTTTTTTTTTGAGCCAAATTCGCTTATAGTTTGTTCTTCATAATCGTAAAATTGTACAATATTAATAAACATTGACCCTGCACGTTCAATTTATGTGTTTTTTGTTTTTATTTAATAGCCGAATAAATGATTCTAAGTAGGTATTCTATTCTAACTGTAAGTATGTTGCAATCCATCGACAACAAGACAAGTTTAACAACAACACCTTACACTTTTTATAGTAAGCATACATAGTCATAAATCTCCTTAAGGTCGACGTATTTACCAATCTCCACGTCGGGAGGTCACTCGTGCGTTGTCTTTGTTTACCATCTCAATTAATAAAAAGCATTGGCAGACACAGAGCGACTGACAAATGTCGGAGAAATCTCGGGAATCCACTAAGGTCACGATTGAGGCCGCAAAGAGAAGTAGGCGTCATTGCCGCCCGGTCGGGTTCGCTTGATTTGTTGATGATCTGATATCGGTCGCGAATTCGCGACCAAAGAAGCCACGTTCAAGAGTAGAAGTTAAGAACGAATAGTTATGATAGCATTGCAAAACAAAAATCCAAAAAAATCTAATTAATAGCACCTATGTTAAAGAGTTCTGTAATAAAATCGAAGTTCGAAGTTGCGTCAGCTCCATCCCTGTCACTCGTCATTTGAGACTTAATCGAGAGAAAAGGATCGTGAAAAAAGGATCGAGAGAAATCGAGGAAACGATACATTTTGCCAAACATATTTTTGCCAAAAGGCACAGAGAAGCGCCGCAGTTTAATAGCGGCACAATGCTGGGAGAGATCCTGAGGCCCTACTTTGAAAATTAAATTTCGAAGTTACGTTAGCTCTATCCCTTTCTCTCGATTAAGTCTCGAATGATGAGTGACAGGGATGGATCTAAAGTAACTTCGAAATTCGATTTTAAAGAAGTATTACAGTACTCTGGTTCTCTGCCTCTTGGCAATAATATGTTTGGCGAATGTATCGTTTCCCAGCCGTTTCATTTGCCAATCCGCTTTTTTTCTGTAACTGTAAATATTTCAGGATTTTTATAAAAACTAACCTAACCTACCCTATAGGGTTTTACACGTTGGTACTGAAATAAATCCTGAGATATTTACAGTTACAGAAAAAAAAGGCAGGATTCCAACTGCGGCGCTGATTTTCAGAGTGATTACCTGTAGTAGCACATGGCAGGGTCCGGGTGTAGATCAGGGCACGTGAAGGCCTCCGGGCAGGTCCCATTGTCGGCGCGGGGCTGTGGTGAACACCCTAGTTCCAAATAGAAGGAGGCCAGGTCGCACTCGCCGGCCATGTCGGCTTGGGCTCCCAGCACTGGAACCAAGTTCATAATGTTGGGAACTCCAACAGAACATAGTACAGAGTATGTTTAGTTATTAGGTTGATAAAGTCATTCCTTCCGAGCATTACATACATTCATTCACTTCCGGTTCAAGTACTTTTATTACATTCTCCATGTGACTACGCAACGGCTGTTTTATTTATTTTGCTGAGACTCTTGCCTTCCATCCAAGAACTGCCCTAACAGCTTCACACAACGCTACACATAAGATTTCAGGGGTGTTAGAGCACCAAGAGCTGGAACAGGAGTCATGTCTTGGTAAGCAGGTTGCGAGCAGCTCAAGATTTATTCAGATGGAGAGTTATATTACGAACCCTACATTACGGCGGCATTGTCATTAACAATTCCTATTATATTAGGAAGTCCAACGATAATGGTTAGTGAGATCATTCACCATAGACATTCGCATTCTCAAGGCTTTTTTCACAACCTTGAGGATTAAGATGGAATGCCTCTATGCTAGTAATTTCCCCGGTCGTCTTAGCCCCACACCGGAACACAACAATGCGAACACTGCTGCTTGACATACAAATGCTAATGTAAACAAAGTAAACCAGAAGACCTTATATATCCACTTTAATATATTCCGCATAATGTCATATTCAAAGCACATTCAATGTATATGTATATCTAGTAAGAGGTTCGCCTACGTTTCTGACCTAGAACATGTGATATATCTTTCAACATAGTAGATAACAACAACAAGATAGTGCACAATGAAGACTCATATGTTGTGCGTAAAGTTTAAACGGGCTAACGTTATCCTATTTATATTGTGTTTCAGACTGCCTACCTATAACATATTTTGGCGTTTAAAAACACAAAAGTGCAATCCCACACAAATTCACCTCGTCCTAAACTAAACTCTAGGCTTGTACAATGGGTACTAGGCAAGATAAACAGACGTATGTATAAGAAAATACATACGTAAATACCTCTACATAGAAAACATCCTAGACTCTGAACAAATTACTCGCGCTCATCACTCTTTTCTTATCGGGAATCGATATTCACTGATGACTAATGGCCTATTAAATCGGTCTGAACAAATTGTTCGCAGTTCTACACCACCTAGGAATCACGCTGATTGAGAAATTCAAGAAGCTCCTTGTAATTAGATTATATCGTGAACATGCGGTTGCAACGTAGACGTTGGGGTCAAGGATATCGATTACCTACTCGTACTATATAGGTAGATGATGTTGATCGTAGGTATAACGTATAACTATAAAACTAGTTACAAAGGTATATGTTGAGCCCCGTTTTTGTGTCAACCACCCGAAAACGTGCTTTAAGGCTAACTGGAACAGATCTTTGAACGGGATAACTTAGCCTTTAGTCATAAATTTGTATATAAGTGCATATAATGTTGTTTTTTAAAATCCATAATTGGTTTGCTTTTGACCTCAGTCTCTTCTAATATTAAGTGACGACGAGGTCGAGAGTGGTACACGGTTACCCAGAAAAAGCCTATTTACTCTTGCCTTGAAAACACCAAGGGAATACAGACGCAGGGAGAGCATTCCCCTTCCCGGCGACCTCCTGGCGGTCTGGACGACCGATGGGAGGTGGAGGCTACACATGTACTTATAACTATTACTTATTCTTAAAAACATTGTTTACTAACTTATTTAAAGGTAAATATTTACCACGTGCAAAATGTGGTTACAGAATTAACAACAATTTTAATGCAGCTTCACCCAACATTTCGGTCCATTCAAATTCATCTTTAACACTTTTAGGTTCACCGATTTTTGACGAAGCAATCAATCCCATTATAAATTGTAAATTAAATCTGTTTAAAAATACTTCTAACCTTTTGTACGAAATAAACCCCCACATGGCCCTTTTTATTATTCGGTTTTGTCTTTTTACTCCAAAGTTCATGTATTTGCTACGGAGTTGTCAAATTTGGAAATTTCCAGACATTTTGGCTTCTATATATATTTCCCTTCAATCAACTCTGTCAAAATTATTAAACATTAATTTTAGTTTAAGGCCTTGGACTCAATCGGTTCTCCCAATTCGTTTCGGTGGACTTGGTATTCGATGCTCTTCTAGCGTGGCACTACCGGCTTTCCTGTCCTCCGCCTATGGTTCGTTGCCTCTTGTCAGTATTATCTTAAATCACCCACAAATACTTGACGTTGAGATTGCGAACCTGGTGGAGGCTAGGGATGTTTGGTGTGAGTCGTGTCCGGGAGTGGATATGCCAGTCAAGAGGCATATCCAGAGAGCATGGGATACACCTCGCCTCATATCAATTCATGCATCACTCATAGAAAATAGTCCGGACGATTCAGATCGCGCCCGTCTCCTCGCTGTCTCAGCAGGCGAATCAGGTCACTGGCTCCACGCTCTTCCTTCCCGCAATATAGGCACAGTCTTGGACCCAAGCAGCTTGCGCATAGCAATAAACTTGCGGCTTGGGGCTAGACTCTGTGAACCTCATACTTGCGCGTGCGGGAAGGAAGTGAGGGAGCTGGGACGACATGGCCTTTCATGCTTCAAAAGTGCCGGCCGTTTGTACCGTCACGGCACAATTAATGATCTGATCCGTCATTCGCTTGCCACTGCCTCTGTACCAGCTGTCCTGGAACCTGCAGGATTGCATAGAGACGATGGCAAGCGACCAGACGGAGCTACATTGGTGCCGTGGAAACTAGGTAGGGCACCGGTGTGGGACGCGACGTGCGTTGACACATTCGCCCTTTCCCACGTCCAGTCAACCCGTAATCGGGCCGGTGCAGCAGCTGATCAGGCCCAAACACTCAAGCGCCGCAAATATTCGTCATTATTAAATAATTACGAATTTGTGGCGCTTGCAGTGGAAACCATGGGACCTTGGTCAGCTGATATGAAAAGCTTTATTAAGGCCCTGTCCTCTCGGCTCATAGAATCCTCCGGAGATCTTAGAGCAGGTACTTACCTCTCCCAAAGGATTGGGCTAGCTATCCAGAGAGGTAATGCAGCCAGTGTCATGGGGACCATGCCGCGAGCGGACCTGTTAGAGGGGGTGTTCTTTTTATAGTGGTGATTATTATTTATATCTTTAATATTTGAGTAGCTTAGTTTAATTTTAATTTAAATACGTTTAGTTTTAATTTTTAATTGTATTAATGTTGAATTCTGTACTTAGTTGGATGTAAATACAGTCTTTGAAACAACAAGTTTGTAGAGTTGTTGGTAATTCTGTAGCTCTACCTACCCCACTTTGGGAATGAAGGCGTGAGTGTATGTATTTAACACGAAATGCAAGGTAAATACCACGTAAACACTAAATGGTGCCGACACGATTTTTTTTTATGGCAAGGAGTAGGCACGCGATCACTCAGGCCGCCTGGGGCACGTTTTATAAAGCTACAAGTAACAATTTTATAGGTCTAAGCTGGCAGCACTGCTCAAATGGCTGGTCGTCATTGGTCGAGGTTGTGTCGAATGGAAACTTGTAACCTGTAAATTGTAATTTGTAGCTTTATAAAACAGGCCCCTGATAGCAAGTGGGATCCATACATAATTGATATTTGAAATGGCCTAGAAGCTACGAAACAAGCGATCCCGGGTTCTATTCTAGGTACAGTACAGGCAAATATTTTTGGGAAAGGCGTTAACATCTGTTTCTAAGTCTCAGTGAGCGATAGTAAATTAATAGATAACCGGGGGGTTATGATGACATGGCTATATGCAGTTATCCGGCGAGCGTAAAGGACGGATAGCAGTTATATAGCTCTGTCCTTTTTCTCTCAGTGTAAACTGAACTGCATAGCTATGTCATAATAACCCCCCTGGCTCCATTGATAAAATCGTCTCTTACACTATAGTTGACATGGCAGGTGAAAACAGGCGATCATTTTAACCTTGTGGCAACATCCGGAGGTTTATTTTGCGTTGTCGACCGTGACGGATGTGTCTGTCGTTGGTAAAAGATTTCTTTTTTATAGGTTAAAGATAAAGATAAAAGATGTTTATTATTCAGTAAGTCGGCCGCACGGGCACTTTTACACGTCAAAATCTACCAGGGCTTCTCAAGAGAAGACCACTGCTGAGAAGAAACGCTGCAAGAAACTCAACAGTTGTCGTGTAGCGACAATTTAATAAAAAGAACAATGGAAAAGAGTATATTTACAAAAGATAAACAAAGTATTTACAGAGATAAACAAAGTATATACAAACATTTTATAAAAAGTATGATGTACGGTGATGGTGATGGTGAGCAATGAGATGAAGGGCGTGGGACGATAGTAAGTAAAAAACGTAGTGGAGCTGAAGGTGGAGAACATAGGGGTACAGCCGCAGCACGAGGACCTCTTGTGAAGAAACTGTGGTCCAGCAGTAGCGGTGAAGATGAGGTACGGCTCAAAGTACCCTCGAGAGGGAGACGTAGTACAGCAGCGACACGAGGAACCCTCGAAGAGTAGTGACGGTACAGCAGCAGCACGCGGTACCCTCGTCGAGGAGAAGACAGGCCTACTTCCAACACAAACGAAGCATGGGAGTCCACGTTAGACATCCGCCCAAATGGAGCCCCGGCGGAAAGCCTGACTTAGACTGTTAACGTCTTAGAGTTTGGAGAATGACGGTAATATTCAATGTCTTAGTTTAGTTTGTTCACTTCTTGAACCTGGAGTAAGAATGAATATAAGTAAATGCGGGACATATGCGCTTGTATAGTTTCCAGGACGACGATGCTAAATTTCTTAATTTTTCAATTATAGAAACATTTTTGAGACGATTTCTTGTGTGCCAAAAGAATTTTTAGATCAAACTCTCGAAAGAAAACTTTATGGCTCGACTCTTAGGTAGAAAAAACGACAATGTCAGACTGTCAAAGATCGTTTCAAAATATACAAAAACTGAAATAATCATGAAGCAGAAGAATTAAAAGTGTTAAAATTTATATAAATAGTGAGAAAAATGTTTACCGCACCGTCTAAAACGGCGCGCCAAAAATTCCGGCTAGGATAAGGCCTTAAAATGCAAGTAAATACTAGTTATACAGTCAGTGTTTTTTATATTTAAGTATTTATTTACTTTATTTACTTTATTGGAGATAAAACAGAAACAAACAATGCATTACTTATGAACTAATTTACAAAGTAGTTTAGATGCAGCTGTTTCCTTAAATATATCTCACTAAGAACATAAAAAAATATTATAATAAGCAACATGCGACAATACCTACAGGGCTTCGTTTACGTACTAGGATACAAAACAATTTTATTCTAGTAAACACTCAAAAGAAAAAGAAAAAAAAAACAAATCTTAAAAAACTAAAAAAAAAAAAATATGATAATTATCTACGTGTACATGCAATTATTATTTACCTATTTATTGTGTTTTTTTTTTTTTAATATATTGAGTAGTAACAGCGGCTCTAAACCGGGTACGGGAGCAGGAGAACATGTCAACATCACATAATAGTTTGTTGTGGTGGTTACAAAGCCTATATAGAGGAGCTCGCTTCCCAGCATTGGTCCTAATTTTAGGAAGAGCAAAAAGGTTTTTGGTCCTCGTGACCTTGCGTGGTGTTGCACTTACATAGGTACCTTCTTGTCAAAAAGTGACAGATGATTTATCCGCATCTATCCACAGCGATAATAGGACCAAAATAGGACCGCAGGAACATAAAAAGTCTCTAAAAGTCATCAGGCCCGTCGGGTTCATAATGAACTGTAGAAATGTGTAGAATAAGTAGCTATTAATTAACCAAGACCTTTGTTTGCACAGAAGAATATGATATTGCAATAAATTACTGATTTCTGTTTTTTTTTTAGAAAACGGAAAACAGTAACAGGGCAGTCTTTGTTTGTAAAATAGTATGTCAACATAAAATAAGTAAAAATGGAAATTTCAGGCTTCTGTTTACTTTAAATAGTGATAGATACTTCCCGTTGCTTAAAGACACCAACAGAGGCCCGTTTCATGAAGCCACAAGTTAAAAATTACAAGCGGAAGTCTACCTATATTTCTAACTCCTTTTGCTAGAAAAGGAGTTCCGCTTGTAATTTGTAACTTGTAGCTTCGTGAAACGAGCCTCAGCAGTTAGTAGTTTATTTGTTTTTAATATTTCATGCTTATAAAACGTAAGTAAAAAATCACTAACTGTCCAAACTGTGTGTTTAAACTGTCTATTTGTTAAATACACACACAACCATAACACGTTAACTTATTTAACTATGTATTTTATAATTCGTATTATTTTTAACTCACACTATACAACATTTTCGTAAGTTACCACCATTGTATATCTCTTCAACGAGACAAGTCTTATACAAGATCAATGAACAGACGTACTTACAGATCAGCGCAAAACACAGCAAAACCTTCATGGTTGACCGGAGCACTTCCGAGTTAAAAACCTAGTTTCCGCGACGTTTTTGTCGGATAATCGCGCGTTTTTGTCGCGGCGGCGTGCGGTCGGTCGCACTGTCCGGTCTCGAATGAGATTAATATTGCTATGGTTTGGGTACTATTAAGTACGATAGCGGTCAGGGGGCGTATGCGCAGCTTTGACGGCTGCCTTAGAAGTTTAATAGAAACTACCGATGTAGTAAACACCCGGTCAAGTGCGAGTTGGACTCGCGTACTGAGGGTTCCGTATCACCGACTCACTCTTTGCCGTTATTCATCATCATGCATTACCATCCCGTGGCTTGTGTGCTCGTTTGCCTTCTAAATGCCATACAAAAAGTTAGCACAGACGGACGGACGGACGAACCGGCATCGTAGGCTTAAAAGGGTTCGTTTTGGCACCTTTTGGGTACGGTGCCCTAGGTGGATGTACTATCAGCTCAATGGAACCCTGACCCACCATAAAACGGTGTTACAGAGACATTATAAAATAATTGGTTTGACACTTGAATCAGAACGTCACTGTGACACAGTTCTATAGCGGGTCAGGGGTCCATTAGGCCAGCGGTCGGCAACAGGCGGCCCGCAGGCCGCATGCGGCCCGCGAGCCTTCCTGGCTACTTTTTATGTAATCGGAATCCTTATTGACTACCGACAATGTGTTACCTTTTGTCTGTAAAGTCATAAATTGTTAAGATGTGCGGCCCGCGTCAATTTCGTTAGCTACTATGTGGCCCTTGGCCTACTTGTACTATTATTTTATATTACTTATTCTGTGCCTTGGCTGCTAAAAGGTTGCCGACCCCTGCATTAGGCTAATACGAGTAGTACATCTGAGGCTGTGGATTGCCTGACAGACCAAAACTCAATAAAAATAAAAGTAGTGCTTCTAGCTAAATCAATGTGACTCCGTCCCTGCCAAGTTGTTTACCACGGAAACTGTCAGGTAAATAGGAGAAAATGTTATAGTTAAAAGCAGATCTAAAACTAAAATAAGGTCGCGATTAAATAGTTACGTTTTAAGGACGATTTCTACTCATTTGCATGAAGTGCGGGTGTCATCAGTGACAATGACAGATATGCGCTATTTGCTAGTGAAGTGGAGTTGATGACTGCTCAACGACTTAGGACCGTATTGACACGTTCAATGCGGCACCAAATATACTAAACTTGCTTGATGACCTTGCGACATGGTTGCGACATGACCTCTATAGTTTTGATAAGTAATATCTTACACATAGTTTTTTTCTTTTAAATTCGTTATACTCGTATATTCTTTCATCTATAAATACAAAAACCGATTGGCTGATCGATCAATTACCTAACGCTCTCGCAATCGCAATCGTTTTAATTTTGAAAATCGAAGGCTTGTCTGCATACAAAATGGAACCAATTGTTCCGCTTTGAAGCCGATCGCGATTGCGAGTGAGTTACGTAATAGTTGACTTGAAATTTGGAGGGAATATTTCTGGGGTACCCTAGGCGTGTAATAATAGAATATCTTCCGAAAAACTACCCCCAACGGCAAGAAATAGGAGTAGCGGGAAAATAATTCAACGCGTACGAAGTCGCGGCCGTCCTCTAGTAGAGCAAGACAAGACTAGAGCAGCATGAACACACTCGCTCTTGGGTGTCTCGACAAGTGTGTACAGCCGGCATGCTGTCAAAGTAATATGATGTCAATTCATTATACATAAGTGTAACAAAAAACCAGCTTTGAGATCCGAGTACCCATGCAGCATCGGGACTGATTAGTCCATGACACTCTCTGCTCTCTGGGCATGACGCTCCACCGATCCAACTATAGGTACCCCGCACTTTTTAAATCCGCCAAGGCGTTTAGCTCGCATGTGATAAAGAAACATGGATACATATCTACATACATCATACACTCAAAAATCATTACCCTCCATTTTGGGAAGTCGGGAAATAAACTGTGATCCACGTTGGTAGTGCATGAAGAGGTTGTTGAGCGTATAGAGGAAGTGAATGTTGTATGTTTAAACTGGTGTACCTGGCGTTCCATAGTCTGCCTACCTCATTGGGAGACAGGTGTGAAGGTGTGTGTATGTATTTATCTGACGTGTCTTGAGATGAACATCTCACTTAGGATCAGTTCATTAATAATAGCTTACTATTAATAATATATATAGCCATTAAAGTAGTCGGTGTCATTAATACACACTTAAGTGTCTTCCCCGTTTTACCGCTTCTTTGACGATTTATGCGACAGTTTAAACCTGAGCTCCTATTATTAGGTGTTAAAACCTGCCTAGTTCTAGCCAACAAAAAAGGAAAAAGCAATAGCAATCATACACAGCCTGTCCCTTTCACTCCTGGAACCTGGCAGGCTTTAACAGATCATAATACGGCACCTGATGCGTATATGAGGAGTTCCGCATAAGAACTAAAGCATACCTCATTGAATAGCGAACTTTAAAGTAGCAGTGGGAGAGCACATTGCTCGAAGAACCGATGGCCGTTAGGGTTTTGAGGCCCTAGACAAGTAGCAAAACGCTGACGTAAACTATTTTTCTAACGATTCTGATAACGATAACGTTCTCACAATGCATCTTATCTAAGGCCACTGCAGTGGCAACCAAGCAAGCAAGGCGGCAAGGAGTAATTTATGGCAGTAAGACTGACAGAACTGCACTGACGGTTTGGTAAGAGTCGCAGAAAACAGCTGGATTATGGTGGAGATCAATGGGGAAGGCTATGTCCAGCAGTAGACGTATTTCAGCTGCCGTGACTGCCTTTGCTGTTAGAGAACAATGAAACATTATAGGTAGTGTTAGCGATATAATATTAACACCCTTTTTTAACACTGGGGAAATGGATTTACGCATACCATCGGGGCCCCGGAGGAACCAAAGGTGGTTATGTGGGACTTACCAACCGAGAGCGGAATGAATACCCACTAACGCATTCACATTATTCAACTACGACCCCCACCCCTTACCGGATCATATCAACACCTGCCCTCACGTGTAAACTGCATAATTATTTCGACAATAAATATAAGTCATGATAGGTATTCCTTTTTTATGTGGGTTCTGTTTATTTGTAATGCACTGTTTCCTGGCATGCCAATTTCCGTTTGTATTCTTTTCTAAGGTAACCTAGAGCTAACCTTCGAATTGATTTAACTTTATCATTACAATCAGTTACCAGGACTTCAGGG
Organism: Acleris literana; assembly: GCA_946894065.1. Lineage (NCBI taxonomy): Eukaryota > Metazoa > Arthropoda > Insecta > Lepidoptera > Tortricidae > Acleris > Acleris literana. Next base: position 20,270,629 of record OX335669.1, read on the forward strand.
TTTGCATGAAATGGATAAAGTGCATAAAAATCGCCAATTAATAATTTATAAAATACTTTATTACCTAATTAGATTTTGTAAACATGCTTATGAGCAATTAATGATCACAATTACTTTAAAAGTCAAAATAAGATTAATAATAATCACATGACGTTGTAAATCTAAGTCATAAAATAATATGGCTATACAGTCATGATGGTTGATTGTTTCTAATAAATTATTGAAGTTGCATAATGTATCTTAGAAGTTATATCGATTTTGATATTATGCCTGAAAGTTCCAAAAGACTTGCTTATCCGGTTGGGTAAGAAAGTTTGTGCAATGGTCCCTAATTGCACTTAAATTAGAACGAGGACCTCGAGGGATTAGAAGAGAACGAGGACCTCGTACTCGGCGGAGCTCCTCTCTTCCCCGTCGAAGGGGTAATAGCAGGTCTCGTGGCTCGGATGAATCTGGAACAGATGAAGGAGCTTAATAAATTACAGTGCAGAATTTCAAAACTAAGGCTAGGTACGAGTACACCTACAGTAACAGGCCAACTAGACTAAGGTAAATATCCAAAACTGGGTAAAGAGTGATATCCAATATGATGCCGATTCAGAGCTGATATAAAGTTGGTAGAATGGGTGTGTGTAATACCTGTGATATGTGATATATATTTCTAAGTGTGAACAGGAAATCACCATCTATAAAATATTTTTTCAATCCTCATCATATCCATGATTCCTGTCTGTCTGGAATCCGAACTGGTAAACGATTTTGAAGAATTTGGACAGCAGTTTAAAGTGTTTAAACTGACCTAAGGAACGTGAATATGAATGTGAACGTGAACGTGAATGTCCGCGCATATGAGCTGGGAGGATGGAAAAGAGCACCGGGTTAAGTATACTCACTTTGCCAGGCGTGACACATCCGTCATGGGTGACGCGTCCGAAGTAGAGCTTTTCGCCGTCGGCGGTGACGCCAGCCTCGACCGCGCCCGGGGGAACGGCGCCGTTGGTCGAGAATTGCCACGAGAACATGGCTGGTACCAACACCTACGAAGAGAGACCGGTTTAGGCTCCAGCATTTCAGGGTACAAAGTAACCTAGTTACAAACTAAGCTGTAGGGCTTTTCTATGGATAAGTACTAGACAATTATAAACATAGAGTACAACATTATAGCTTTTCAAAAGACCTTCTGGTTTATATGACTCGCTCTCTTATGCTCTAATGCTAGAGTAACCAACTTCACCCGAAGGTGAAATAATGTTTATATAGAGAAATAAATAGTTTATACCTACATTGGAAAACATCCTAGGACTCTACAACAAATACTCGCGCTCATTACTCAAATTATCGGGAATCTAATTCAGGACCCCTAATTTCGTAGGTGGTGTCACTACAAACTAGGCAGTACGTGTCGTCAAGATAAATAATGACTCTTTTCATTGTTTTCTGCCAGAAAAGGCGAATCTATGTAAACATAGTTAATTGCAAGTCAACGATAATCATGAGTCGATCGAGTGGTGTTCTCTAATTTAACTATCTCTTGGTTACCTTTAGGTACTAGTGTACTTTTAACACCATTAAAAAAAGTTAAGCATCCTATCATTATCATATCCAAACGGCATCCCATCAACTACACATCGACTGTATAACATCTTTTTAACCGTCCCCAAACCCAATGAAGGTAAATGAATTTACTCGTCTTGCACTAAGTCAGTCAGTTCAGTTATTCCATTAGTTTCAATCCTTTTGTTAGCATTTATTTAGTGAACAAACGCTTTTTCTTTCTTAATACCTCAAACTGATCCTTGAGCACTTCCTCGCCGTTGTGCGCGACGTAGCAAGCGTTCTTGGAGGGGATGACCTTCGCGGGCAGGATGTCTCCCTCATGTGGCGCGCGGCCGGCGTAGATCTCCTCACCGTCCACATCCGTGCCTACGCGCAGGGCGCCGGGGGGGATGCTGTGCTGGCTCAGGCACGCTGGGACCCAACGGTATGTACCTGGATGGCAAACGAAGGAAATTCTTAGTTGAGTGATGTAAAATATGAATAGAGCAATTGGATCGGTATCGGTTGTCTTACATGGATGTACATATGATACAATTCTAATTGCTACAAATTCCTCGAGTGTAAAGAAAAAATAGGTTTTGCTAGAACGGAAAGAAGAAAGAAAGAAAATACGTGAATTTATTTTATAACAATGGTAGAACCTAAACGATTTTTAATAAGTGAGGTGCAAAAGCATTTATAAGGTGTCAACGAAACAAAAGTATAGGAACAAATCACGATGAACGAAACATACGGATGCAAAAGAACCCGGACTATTCGGTCAAAAACAATAATACTTTGAAACTCAACAGCGCATTAAAGGTATAAGAGAACTAGCAAGCAGCAAAAGAAAAACCTTTCATTCATTATCTTCATTTACTTAGCTTGCGTGGACAGAACATGTGACTAATAAGGTAAAGATTAACAGATGCAATAGAACAAATAACAGCGACATTGTAAAGAGTTTACTGAAGAACAATAAAATTAGGTTATGTAAACGCCGAACAGCGACAGATAAACCGTAAGCGGTTTTCGCTCGCTGTAATACTCCATGTTTTATATTTAAGTTATTTTGGATTTAAAAAAAAAGCAATACTCGTATACTCCAAAATTTTGCAAAACAACACAAAGCAACGGCCAAAACTCTATATGGAGTACCTATATCATACAAGTCATTGTTAGTAAAAATCGTTTACAAAACGCGAAAAGAGGAGAATGGAGGAGGTGATGGTAGGAGGAATGAGAGGAGTCCATAGAGAGGATTGGCCCAACATCGGCAGACAAAACACCCAAGCTAAAGGAAGAGATAACACCATTTCTGTTTTTATAATTTTTTATGTAATGTTTTTATCATTATCATTACCCATACGTGTATAAATTACCAACTGTTCTAGCTACAGTTTTTTTTAGAAATAGTGTAAACACGTGCAAAATGAAAGGTTTGTTTAGTCACTGAAATAATAAAGAAGACGAACTTTATGTTTTTCTGTAAATCACTTTAAAAAGACTTATCGAAGTTTACTAAGAAATTGTTATCGGTGGATTAGATTACATTTTGTTGTGCGCCAAATACCGATGTGTCGATTCCATATACTAGGTACTTTCTGTTGTCAAGTTAAGTGCCACTTTTTTTGTGTGTTATCAGGATTAAGACATGAAGAGAAAAAAAAAGATTTTTTTTTAAACGTTTGGCGCTGATGTTTGTTATAATTGTGGGGTTGGGTTTATATATTTTATTTGATGGCACCTAATCTTATTATAAAATCGTTCGTTTCGGATGAGAACTAGAACTGAGCCATAACTAATATTTGTGTCATAAATAGCTTTATGTCGTAGTGTATGATTGAGGATGAAAAAGTAAACCTTTAAGAGTATCTAAGTACATTAACAGTATCGAAAGAGGACCTATTTATTACCAATACGATTACAAAGTTGACGATGAATAAATGGTGTTATCTCCCCATACCGTGCCCATGATACAACAAATAGTTGTCTCTCAAAACTCGCACTCAAGTTAAGTTTTAAGCACACCCTGACTTGAGAACTTGGTCAATCTTGAGAGCGAACTATTGCGGGCTAGACTTACTCCACGGCAGCTCGACTGTTTCTCCTGGCAGTTCAGGGCCGGCCTCCTCCTCTGGCGGGCTGTCGGCTATTTGGATCGGTTCGGGTTGGGGTGGGTAGGGGTAGAAGTAGGCGGGGTGGACGGGGTAGTACATGATCCCGGGGGGATGGGGGTGCATGTGGGGGGGGTACCCGTGCGGGCCGGGCGGTGGCGGCCCGCCGTAACCATGATAACCAGGTCGTCCTGGATAACATATTGTAGTGTAAACAAAAAATGTATAGGTAACATTAAATTCGTTGAAGAAACCAAAACAGCATATCTACATCAGGTCAAAATGACATGTTATCATTATGGTTCCTCGCTTAATTTAGATCTTAATTTAGAAAAACAAATGAAATATCTGAATTCTAGTCTCATTCTCGTTATTTATAGTTATTTACTCGTAAGAATAAATTTTGCATATTTCTTGTTTTAGATAAACTGATAAGTTCAGCCTCTTACAAATTCCATGTATATCAATGTGGGGATTTACATTTGAGATATTGTATAATAGGTACTCATTAAGATTATGATTGTTAATGTTTAATGAGTGTGAGCAATAAGCGGATTAGAAATATGCATATAAATACAAACCATTTTGTTTACTTTCAAATTGCTGAATTTTACGTTAAAAACTAAGTTTCAATTAAATTAAGTAGAGCTATCTTATAAGGGTTAGAGGCAGGGTAGGGTACGTACCTAGACCACGATAAGAATAAGTAATTCAAAAATATTGTACGTAGTTAAGGACTTAATTCAGGCATGAACTTTGTTCCATTGTGTAACGAAAAATAGTCATACAATCATATGGTTAATTTTAATTACACAAAGGAAAATATAAAGCTTTTTAATAGAGTCCTTAATAAGATACTTTTACCCTATTATAATGGAAAAGTTCAGGTTTTGGTGTATATTGAATTCTGTATTATATGTGTTCTAACAAAACAAGGTATTTTAGTGAGTACCTACGATAAGGATTATACACAGATAATCCTGAGTCCTATCTGTAAAAACTCCGATAAACGGTAAGAAGCAGATTAGCAATGCCTCATATTTTATATAAAAAACTATAATTAAAACGAATAACTGTAATCGTTTTTAATTCTCAAAATTGTAAGTTCTATTAATCACTTCCTTTATGACTAATGAAAAACACAATTAATTTAGAATATGTAGGCAGCCACCTCTTAAAACGTATGAATCGTTATGAAACACAATACCTTATGTACTATGTACGTGTCTTACAAAGCATTAACACCAGCGATCACGTCAAATATAATGTACCTATAAATAGGCGTTATTGTTAGTGACATAGGGGCGGGTAGATATTTTTGGCGTCTTGGGAAGTGTATATATTTATAACTTTGACTGTACAATCGGCCTTACAAGTAGCTGCAGACTTTTGTACCTTGTCGCTTTAACTCCTTTGACAGATAAGTGCAGCAGTTCAAACAAGACGTTAAAGTGACAAAGCACTAAAGTGGGAAGGTCAACTGTACCACGTTAAACATAATGAAACCTTAGACCCCATTGTTTTTAAGCCTATTATTATCGAATTGTTATAACTCGGCCGCCTTTAATGTTAATTTTACAAGAGCCATCGTAACATTGACAATACGGTTACAGTAAGGAAAGCCAATGTAGTGTAGAGTGTCATCTTGTCTTTGGAAGGTATACCACATAGGAATATAAATATTGAATCATCTAGATATATAAGAGTCATTTAATTTTGAAAGCCGACCAGAATGGAAACATTGGAAACTGGAATTCTGAACATCTTGTCTATTAGAAATGGATAAGTATTTCAAGTAAAAAAAATAATAAACACTAGTACAGGCAGCATCAAAAGTAGCTAAGCAGAATAACATGCTCAAAATGATCTAGACACGACGTACCTATTATCTTGACAATAGAATCGACTGCGGATCATTTTGACCTCTTCGGTTGCATAGCTACTTCTGCTGCGGACTGTAAATATAGTACGTTCGCGTCACGTTCTTTTCTCTTTGAGCCTTTATTTATACCGTATTCTAGAATGTACCTACTTTCAACATATTAACAAGAGCAAGACTCTGTGCTTGCTTGCGGAGTAGCACTGTTTCTAATACTTAATGCACAATTTATTACATGTAATAAGTAAGTACATAATTTGTTTTACAGACAGACAATAAGGCAGATTTGCAAGCGTGAAAAAAGATTTTGGTGTTTTAGGACGTCTTGACTTTAGCTCAATACTATCTAATAATAGGCTAATTTATCTGAATAATTACAACTACTTCTGTATAGGAAGTATCGCATCAGGAGTATCGTGCTGTGACGAAAAGCATAACAAACTAACAGTTTGTAAGACGTGAACACAAAGACAAAAGGACTATACTTTATATTTTTACGTTATCTAATCTATACGTTAGCCTACGTGTATTCCCAAAATATTGCGGATTAAAAGAATCTACCAAAAAAAATATCTTTACGCACAGATTCATCATTGTCAAAGTGTTAGATCTTTTCAAGTTGTATTGCTAATATAATATTGCTAAAATGGCCGAGGTGGCGGTCGTGTGCGACGCATCAGCCGCGCGCGCAGGTTCTGCGATTTACATGACAATGCGCCGCTATAGCAGCTGATAAATATATCGTTTTCTAGATAATTCTCAGCGTCTGTAATTACAATAGGGCACATGATATCCAAGATATCTGTTGCATGTGAAGGTTTTATACAATAATATGAATTGATGTGGATATTTATTATTAGGTAGATTAAGTACCTAAATGAATATCTAAAGGTGTTGTTGGTAAGTAGAGAAAGTACTATAAAACGGACAAGTTTGAGGGACTGAACATCAGCAATTAAAATACGCAATATAAGAAAACATCGTTAAATCGGTTGTTATTACAAAAACCCGATAACACATTTAATCACATTCACCCCTCTTCATTTAAATTTGCTAAAAATCACAGTCCCTAAAACCTTTTTCCATAGCTCTATTAATTACGTTATATTTATTCGTTAAGCGAGCTAGTTAATCACAGGTTTCTAGTACAGTCTTATCAGTTATCAGTTGTAATCAGGCACTTACCTGCCATGGCTGCGTCTTGTCACCGACTGGTGCTCCCACGTCGTTAGTGAAATATTTAACTCTCTCGTGACTCATCCGAGCGTTATCATTTATCAATATCATTGTAGTACGTCTCTCGATTCTCACTAAAAATTTCAATGTTTTTTAATCACTATTTATTTATAATGTTTACCACGGATATTTTTTTCAGCGAAGGATGAGACCGGATACCTTCATAGTTTATACATAGCTATTAATGGTATGTTACTTATTAAATATTAACAGCGAAAATGATACGAAATTAGACCAACATTTATGTGATGAATAGGCTTACCTGAAGCACAACTGTAGTTTTCATTGAATATTTAAAAAAAAACATTGAAACATTCATCATTCATCTATTTAGCATTAAAACAATTTTTGTGCCCAGGTATTGCCTATTGATGTTTTCTAGTTCCTTAACCTTTTAAAGGTCAAACAAATTATGAAAGACTACGAAACATTTTTTTTCTGACAGGTAAATTTAGGCGAAATGGTTCTAAGAACGAAACATTGTGTTCCGGTTGTTTTTCTCTGTTGGTGCATTAAACAGTTTACATATATAAATACATTGTAAAAATAAGGCTTAAGCCAATTTTGAGTTGTTTAATTTAGAAATGTTGATTACCAGGGCTCTGCATTGTCTGAAAAGTTGGCCCAAGGGCTCTATTCTACTAGGTAAAAATTAATTGCTTTTGATATGTTATCGTAACTACCTACCCATTTTTTTAACTCGCAATCTGCCGCCATTTGTGTACTTACTTCAAGTTAATAAGAGCTACATTAAGTTAACAACATAATAACATGTCAAAAGAGATGAGGTTTTACCGAGTAGAATAGTGTACTATTTTTTTTTTAATTATCAAAGTTAAATAATATTATGTGCAAAATTAGCCCAGTCCATAACGAAAAAAGGCAAACTAAGATTTGCTTATATGTTTTTAGATCCGTTGTGAGTATTTAACATCCAAGTTTGCAACCCCGAAAACCCTGTGCTACCCCCATGGTGCTCGAAAAACTGCGAATTCTTGGCACTTGTTTCAGTTTTTTCGAAAAAACTTCTTTAACGAAGTATTTTCCAAATATCTTTGTTTAACTTTTAATAAAGATAACTAAATTTGCTACAATTTGAGCACATTATGTTTATTGGTTGCGGAGAAAGAGCAAGTCAAAGGTGGCCAATTTTCTTCAAAAAGTGAAAATGTGTTGGTAGGGTTATTTCGAAGATACATACTGGCTGAAATAATGTTCCTGGGTAAAAGTAATGTAATTTTTTTTGTAGAAAATTGAATTAGCGTCAATTTAATACCAAAATGGTGCCTCTAGGCCTCATAGTTTCATCCAAAATAAAAAAATTGTTAAATATCGGAATTTGGCAAAATAATTAAAACATTGTACTGAATAATTTTGCGACGATTACCTTTAAAAAAATGTGCAAATATGTGAATTTACCATTTTAGATGTATAATTATGGCTTCAAATAAACATACACTAAAGAAATGAACATACTTCCACGTTGTTTCGTTAACTGCGAAAATTTAAGGCACTTATTTCAGTTTCTTCGAAATAATTATATAAAGGAAGCGTTTTTTGAGTATCTTTGTTCGTTCATACTTTAATAAAGCGTACTAAATTGGCTACAATTTAAGCCTTATTTGAGTACTGTAGGACTATTAATTGCGGAGATACAGCTAGTAAAAGACTGACTTTTTTATCAACAAAATGAAAATTTCTTGTTATGGTCATTTTCCAAGTAACGTACTGGCTAAACTAATGGTCCTAGAATAAAAGTTGAGATAAGAATTAGAGTACAATTTGACTAGCTATAATTTAATACCAAAGTATTGCCTCTAGCTTTCATAGTTTTCTCAAAAATATAAAATCTATTAAAATATCTGATTTTGGTTAAATGATAAAAACATACCTATGTATGAATGTATTTCTTAAAGAAAACCACAAAGTGTAAATTTGACATTTTAAAGACATTGACAGCAAACATATATTTAAACGATAAAATAATAGTATTTACACGGTCAAGCAATAGTTATTTGTTATACAAGGGGGGAAAGTTGTATTTTACCTGCGAGTGTTCATTTGAAATACGAGCTAGCGAAAGGGTTCTATGATTGACCACTAGCGAAGCGAGTGGTTCAAAAATAGAATCCTGAGCGTAGCGAGTGTTTCAACACACGAGACGTAAAATAACTTTTCACCCGTGTATACCACAAATCTTTTCACCTCACTGCGAGGAAAATAAGAAAAAAGATCAATTCCGCATTTTGCACGGTTTCCCGTAATTCCACAGGTGTTAATACGTCTTCGTCACTCGAATCACTCTTTTTTAATAACAAAACAAACTATAAAAACATGCGAATATTTAACGTTGACGGCTTAATTCAAAAGTTTTGACTTTTTTTTTTTATTATTTCGTATGCGTTTTGTTCGCACATCGACTTACTTGGACTGTCAGAACATTTTATCCGTTTTTACAACAAGAATGAAGGTTAATGTTGATTACTGATATTTATGAATAAAAATAAAGTTGTAAGACTGTATTTAGTGTTTTTTACTCGGTGCAATTAATTAATTGTGATGTTAAAAAATCAGCACTTTTAACGTTTTACGTTTTGTTAGGTGTCAAATATCACTTATGCTGCCTTCAAATTTCAGAACTCTTTCTTCACATATGGGTAAAAAGCTCAATAGATATCAAACAAACAAAAAGGGCTTTCCGAGCTAGTGAGATGAAAAAACTATTTAGACTTTCGTCCTTTTGGAAGGACCAGGTCTCATCCAGTCTAGATCAGTGGGGAGGAGTGGGGGAAGAGGGATAATGTTTTCTGGAGTGGAGACGGGCCGGCTCATGGTGTTGGGTCGTCCACATCCTCGTCTTCCTCGTCCAGGACGATAGGGATGGCGTTGTTGCAATTTCACCCGTGGCAAAAGGAACATAGAGCACCTGAGCCCAGCATGTCTGCAAGTGTACGACCCTAAGCAACCTCTTTTTGCATTTGCAAGTCACCATTTTAGGCAGGGTCTGAGGAGCGGGCTCTGCGCACATTACCCATCTTCGACTTGCTGTATCTCTGCAACCAATGGACATAGTGAGCTCAGGTTACGCTCAAGTTGTAGCAAATTTAGTTATCTTTGTTAAACTACAACCAAAGATTCTAGAAAAACGCTTCCTTAGAGTATTTTTTTCGAGAAAACTGAAGCAAGTGCCAAAATTTCGCAGCTTTTCGAGCACCATGGGGGTAGCACAGGGTTTTCAAGGTTGCAAACTTGGGTATTAACTACTCTCAAGGGACCTGACAACATATAAAAAAATCGTAGTTACCTACATGCGCGTTTGCGATCTATGATGTCGTTATAGACTGGGCTAAATTAGGGAGCCCGTCGTATGGCACAATGATTGTTTGTCCTAACTATTGTTTGGTCGAAAATCATTTGGTCTAACCCTTTTAAACATCTATTGTGTAGTTTAGTTAAGGTAGGTTATGTTAGTTTTTTATAACAATTAAAAATATACGGTTTCAATAGGGTATTTGCCTGATATTAAATTTCATATATTAATTTGGATAAATATCAATACACGTAGTATGATAAAATAATTCAAAATCAAATTTAAAATTGGTAATGAAATAAAAAAGTTATAGCTCTCGTTCTCACGAAACGATGTTTTGCGTGTAATTCATATGGCGGTTGAGTAATATGACGTCATATTACTGTATTTTCCTCTCTGTCTAAAAGCAAGTTTTAAACATTTATATCTTTCTTATTTTTAAATATATTAAAAAACTATTTATACTAGGCTATTCGGAAGGTAAAAAAACTTCAATTTAAATACTAATAAAAAATTAGGCAAATACCCTATTGTAAAAACCGTTTTCGACCAAACAATCGTTATAGGACTACCAATTATTATGTCATCAGATATAGGCCCGCTAAAATTATAAATGTAACTTAATTTATATGTAGGTACTAAAGCGGGTTCACAAAATAAACACTTCAACGGAGAAATGTATTTATTTCGTGCAAGTTCTCAACACCTCTTGTATCGGTTTAGTTAACTGCAAAAAGTCTTCCACGTTCGCCTTGCCCTTGGTCTTCCTGCGGGAGTCCTCAATGGAGGCGTAGGTCATCAGCAGATCATGGATGGCATCGTTCACCATCCTCACTATCACTCGTCGAGTAGACCTTCCTATTTTCTCCTTAACTGCAAGATTAGCGATCACCTAAAAGCAGAGGTGTCATAAAATAACGTATTTTCATGCATCGGTCGATCGCGCGAGTTCATACGAGCGGTTAAGCTACTTAATGGAGAATACTCCCTAAAATATTGATTTTACGCTCTGATGTATCGACTTAAACTCGCTGGTTTATAATTCGTCCATCGCGTTCAAAGTAATAGGGAATATGCATAAATTTTTGAAATCGCATTACTCAATAAAAAATTAAAATATCGTAAAAGAGATCACCAAAAGTGAAATTAAGATTAAAATCGGCCAAGAAATACGGATGATATTATACAAGCATTTTAAACTGCTAATTAGAAAGCGATTAGACAGAGAGATCCGATATGCACTGTGACGTCATGTAACAGGTCGGCCATATAACTCCATTTTAAATTTCGTTTTGCTAGAAAAAGACAAGAACTAATCTTTGTAGGCTTATATATTGATTATTTTTATAGCTGTTCAAAAAATATTTTTGTCAACTGTTTGTTACACGAATCAGGTTTTATTGAAGCTGTGAAAAAAAGTCGTGAATATTCCCTATTGAGAATACTCCCTAAAATATTGTTTTTATGCTCTGACAGAACAGTTTAAACTGCCTGGTTTAGAATTCGTACATCGAATTTAAAGTGAATAATTAAGAATAACATGGCTGGTCACTTTTGAGTATAACGAAGCCTATTATTGCTATCACTCTAATTAAGATGCACTTAGGGGCAATTTCACTTTCAAGATCGGGAAGGGGGGCGTAAAAACAAATAAGAGTCCTTTACTTTCGAGACAGTTGGTTAGATGTGGGCTGAAACCAACTATCTGAAATGATAATTAAATGAATAGCTGAGATAAGTATATACTTGGTCTGTTTTTAATTTAAAACCGTTCCAGATTATTTTCAGCAGACCTCTTCATTAACCTATCGTAATGTGTTGTATTGTATTAGATTACCCTTCTAAAAAACTGCCCACCTTCTCCTTCCAAGCCTTAACCGATTCTCCAAGAACAGTTCCCGGCTGCATGACTTTTAACTTTTGCACTACATTGCGAAGCAATACCAAATGATGATTTCGACAAATATCTGGAATCAAAAAGATTGTTATAATTAATGTATCCTACCAGTGGGTACCTATTATTTTATCGAAACGCCTTTCCACGAACGTATCATTAAACAGAATTTTCATTCCATCGAAATATATTTTTTGCCGCATGTTTTTTATTTAAGATATCCTGAAAACATCATGGGTCAGCAGAAAACTGCGTTCGATGCAAGTATACAATCGATGAAGTGAAATTCGATAAAATGATGGGTCACCCCTACGAGCATTACGGATACAGTCGAATTCATAAATATGTGTACTAACCTTGCTTGTCTATTTAATGTCATGTTTAAACTGCGAAAATTTAATTGTCACAGCGATTAAGGTGACAAGGTACTAAAGTGTATATTTATGAACTCGACAGTACCGTTAGGCGTAGTTTATCAATATAATAACAGCAGGTTTTTTTAAATCCTTGTTTCAGTACTTTCCGATATATTTGTCAACCGTTAAAAATTGATTTAGATACACTTAAATGCCTGTGTAATTTCGTGGTTAACTCCACTCTTAACTATAAAACCCTTCATCAAATTATGTTTTTTTAACGTTGCAGTTCTTGTCGACCTACCTTTTGAACAATTTTCCTCGTCATCGCCAGTTGTACAGTCTTGTTTGCCGTTGCAAATACCGTCGAGGGATATTCCGGTGTTGTTGGTGCCTTGGCAGGTGTATTGGGTGAACTGCGGCTTGACGGAGCATGCGCGTTTGCACACCGGCGAGCACACCGGCATCGCGCACGACGTCTCCCGACACAAGCACTCGTCGCTCTGCACATTCCTCTCGTTACCAGTATTCGAACGCTTCAGAGCACTAACTAGCTTCTCATTTATAGACATCAGAAGAATATACGTATCATCTACTTTCTCAACAAGATCAGCTTTTACTAGTATGCTTTCATAAATAGTAGTAATCTCCGCAAAACATTTTTCTCTCAAGTTCTTCACTCTTGCTACGTCAACTCTATCTTTAGTGCTTTCAACCAGCAAAACTTTTACTAACTCTTGCAAGTTATTGAATCTGTTCAAAACCGGAACAAATTCTGAGAGTTGTATTTGTGAGGTCAACACTTTTAGAATAATGTTGAATATGTCTCTGGCTTCAAATTTATCTAATCCGTTTCCTAAACAAGAATACCGCTAGTTAAGATAAATATAAAATGCTGAATAACTATATTTGTTTAACTACCACCCTCACAGACGGCCATAAACTATTAATATCTTACAATATTATAAATGCGAAAGTTTGAATGTTTGTTACTCAGAACCCCCAGAACGGTGGAACGGATCTGGATCTGTCACAGAGATGGTCTAAGATCCGAATAGGAGAAGATTTGGAGCGGGCTGTTTATTCGATGAAAAGTATTTTATATCAAATTTAATACGCTAAATAATATGTGGTGAATAGGCGTAGGCTGAACATTTTCAGTCCAGTATTTATATCATTAAAAAATTTATTAAAAATGAACTTTTTTTTTAAATTGCCAATGTTTGTTTAATAGACAAATTACATACTAATCGAAAGTATGAAGTCTATAGAATATGCAAACGTTAGGTTTGGTGCAAATTACTAGTACCGACTTACCTGTTTATACCTGCCTACCCAATAGTTTGACGGGAAAAAATAGTCAAACTAACGTTTGCATATTCTATAGGCTTCATACTTTCGATTGGTATGTAATTTGTCCATTAAACAAGCTATTGTAATTTTTAAAAACAAAGTTAATTTTTAAATTTTTAATTCATTATATACTGGACTGAAATTTTTCAGCCTACCTATTCGCCAAATATTACTTAGCATATTAAATTTGGTATAAAATATTTTTTATCGAATAAACAGCCCGGTCCAAATCGTCTCCTATTCGGATCTCCAACTAAGATAGATTATACCTAGTCTAGAATAGCACATAGGCTACTTTTATCTCAGAAAAATGAATAGTTCCCGTGAGAGTAGCGATAACCGACTTCTAAGCGAACAGATTTGTGGGCAACACCTAGTAAGTTAATATTTGTATACAATAACTAATTCCTTCATGAGTTATCGACGTGTGAGTGCGGCAGCCATAACCTCAGAAAAGTAGATAGAACTCGAGCTTAACTTTACCTGTAGAGCAGCCAGTCTCATCAGACTCGTCGAAGCAATCGATTTTGCCATCGCAAATGAGGTCTAGGGATATAGTTTTTTCGGCTGTAACCGCAGGACAGGACCAGCGGCTCAAGCTGTATCGCTGCCAGCAGGTGTGCTTGCAGGCCTCGGAGCAGTTCTGCTTTACACAGAACTGTCGTTTGCAGGTGCACACTGGGGGCGCCCACGACCGGTCTATGAGTAACTCGTTCAAGTCCCAGTCGATGTCCTCGTCGCCGAGTCGCCGAGAGATGACATCTTCCCTCTCGTGAGTGCAGAAGGCCGCCTGCAGCGCGAGCGAGACGGTGCTCACCACTACACCCACCTGAGCTACGACTTCTTTAATGTCATGTTTACTTTTCATCGTACTAGTTTTAGCAGGCTCGTATTTATTCATGAAGTCAATTTGTTGTTGCAAAACACCGCTAAGGACAACATTTTGGGTTGTTAACACTTCTCGTTCTAAAGAGGTTTTTAAGCATTTTCTCGGCAAGACGGCTTCAATGTCGCCTATAACGTTGCTAGAAGTGCGCAATTTCTTGATAGCTGTAAATAACAGTTTTATTTACTGCAATGTACCTTGCCTATGTGTGTGTAAGTGGGTAACATTTTATTCACAACACTGCTCAGAAATATCATCAAAGTTTTTCTGGGTCGGGATCACAAAACATCACTTATATGATTAAAAAAACAAAAAACCGCCTTCAAAAAGCAAAAAATAACTTCTTTAAAATGGTAGGTAAATAGGTCAGTCCAACTGAAGTCTGCTTTTGGTTAAAATATTGTTGGACACCGACTTCAGTTGGACTGACCTATTTACCTACCATTTTAAAGAAGTTATTTTTTGCTTTTTGAAGGCGGTTTTTTGTTTTTTTAAACATTTATTTTATTTTATACTTTTTAGTGATGCTGTTACGTAGCTCCACTTCTAAATATTAATAAGAAACTATAGAACATTTCAAGCTCGCCGCAGACAACGCCGCGGGAATGTCATAGTCATATTTAAACCTAAATGTGCTTCGTCATAGTCGCTCAACTTCCTTTATCGAAATATCTTATCGCCACCCTTGAAATAGGTACTGTTAAGGAGTTCCGGTGGCCATCTGTGGTCTTCATCATCAGTTCCACTTCACCATATAGTACTTTTCAAAAGCAAATGCATGAGTTACAGTGAAAAATACCAAAATCGCTATAGGTGTGCCTATAATATTTGAGGAGTTCTCTTGATTTCTCCATGATCCCATCATCAGATCCTGACGTGGTGACAATGGGACCAACTAGAAAGTATACCCATTTGAACAACGAAAAAATTTTTCAAATCGGTCCAGTGGTCTTCGAGTAATCGGGCAACATAGATAAAAAAAAAAAAATATCCCGACGAATTGAGAACCTCCTCCTTTTTTTGAAGTCGGTTAAAAAGACCATTGATATTATTAGCCTAATGCGTAAAGGGCGGCAAAAATATTTTTAGCCTGTTTTATATAGGTACAGTCACTGGTAAAAATAAATATCCGCGTAAAGGTGAAAAAAAATGTACACATAGACCTAATAGCCATAGTAATAAGGTCTGTGTACATATTTTTGAGACTTGTGGTCTATACAGTATACAGTATACATATTTGTGCCCTTGACTGTACGTGTTATTTTGAGATGCTACTAATTGGTTTTGAGATGCTACTATGTCTTCCTCAGCGGAAAGCGCAATGGACGGACCGAAGCGCAATAGTTTGGCTGTACTCGGATCTGAGAGGGCTCCAATCTCGTTCAATTATTAGGTACAAACTTTATCGCCTCTGCAACAATATACAATTTTAACGAATATCAATATTTTTATATATTAGTGTAGTGGCAACAGATGATTTAAATTACCATTTTTAGTGCACTGTTTTTCGTCAGACCGATCGGGACAGTCCGGGATTCCGTCGCACAGTTTGTCTAAAGTTACTATTTTCTTACTATGACTGCAAGTAAATTTATTCATAGAAATTATTTTGTCACAAGTTTTTTCTATTATGCAACTACATCCACACAAATCGAGTTCCGGCTCTTTCTGTGTACTTGTTTTGTTTCCCGGAAATACTTGTAAAATTTCATCTTTGATTTCTGAAGTTCTCATATTCATTTCAGATCTCCTGTCTGTATCATTACTAATTCCTTGTTTCAGAACCAACTCCACACCCTCAATAACTAGCTGACTATACGGTTTTACGCTTTTGTCTTTACTTCGAATCATCACATTGTGTTTTTTTGCAGCTTCAATAACTCTTCTTTTAATATTCGCCAAAATTTCTTGTCTTTCTTCTGCTGTTTTAGCTTTTTTGAAAGCTGTTTTTGCAAGTGTTTCAATCTTCTGTGCTATGGCTCTTACTAAAAGGTTTTTATTATCGTCTGGCTTTGGTTCCAAAAGTGACCCGGTCCTTCTGCCGCTGCCGTCTGCAGTCGCCTGTATGCCTTCCATCACGAGCTCGGTATACTTATCACCACCCGGCCCCATGGATGTAGAAATACGATCTAATTTGGTTCTCATTTGCGCCAATATTCTTTGTTTCTCCTGTGGAGAACTTGAGGCCATCTTTTGCCTCGTTATGTTGACGACTTGGTTGACTATGAACCCCACCATTCGGTTTCTCATCTCTTCTCCACCCATATCTTCCATTTTCTTTATAAACGCTTGTTCGCGCATTTTGTCTGAGGCCCAATGTGCTGTAAATAGGTCAGTTTTTAGTGGATTCGGACACGTCAATTGACCTAGGATCAAACTAAATAAGCTCTAGTCTTGTACTATAGGTACTAGACGACGATATAAATACTTATATAGAGAAATACATACTTAAATACATAGAAAACATCCATGACTCAGGAACAAATATTCCCGCTCATCACACAAATATCTGCACTTAGCGGGATTTGAACAGGACCGCTAGCTTCATAGACAGGGTCACCACCAACTAGGCCAGCGCCTCGTTAAAGTTTAGTATGCTAGCTTTATTTAAACTGAGTTAAACGCAAACTCCCAAATACCCACATACCTACTAAAAACAACGATGGGCGAGATCCCGAATTGTATAATAATTTTGGATACCTAGTGCTTGTGAGTTATGTCGCATTGTCCTCTTAACTTGGTATTGAAGATATCTTGAAGACTAAGTATTAATTCATGCTATTGGATCCGATTCTACGTGCACGTCGCTTAAATAGCCTAAAACTAAATTGTCTAACTTTTAGACATAGTTTAGACGGCAGATTTAACAAGTGTTATTCCAGTATGTCAATACAATATTGAATAGACCGCCTAAAATAAGAAGTGTCAGATTTAAATTAGCCCTGTCATTTGATTATGACAGCCTGGGGGGTTATTATGACATAGCTATTATGCAATCCAGTTTACGCTGAGAGAAAAGGACAGAGCTATATAGCTGCTATAGCTCTGTCCTTTACGCTCGCCGTAAAATGAATTGCATAGAATAGCTAAGTGTTTAAGCGACACCTAAATAAAATTAGGAAGTTTATAAGCCACTGTAGAATCGGGTCCATTGTCTTGGTTAAATCAATTTTTGTCTTAAAGATATTGGAAACCTTGAAGATAGAGTTAAGTAAAAATGGGCACCGTTTTTAAGTGCAAATTAAGAGGGACTTTAGACGTCTTTCAAGTAAGACTTAACCCTATTTTAAGACAGTGGTATTAATAAAGGCCTTAACTGTGTCTTCAAGTTCAACGCATCTTGTATGCCAACTTAAATCAACGTTTTTGTCTTCGTGATATCTTGAATACCAAGTTAAGAATATTAGAATCAAATCGTGAAGAATTATCCTAAGTAGTCAACTGAAGATTGATTTAAAGCTACATTTACTTTACGTAGTTAATATTAAGAAAAATGATGGCAATAATGTTTATGAATTACAATTATCTCACAAGGAAATATAATGGCGTAGCTTATTAAAGTTATTACTTACCAAATACTCGTACGCAATAGCAGTTTCTTGTCGAAATTTACAGTCGAAAGTTCAACGCAAATTAGTTGGTCGCGTAGAATTAATAGATATTGTTGTAAAATACATACACGGGCTTTAAAGAATGTTAAGAAATAGTATCTAAAACTTCAAATAATATTAAAACACATGAACACTTTTGTAGGTTTTCTTAAAAAAAAATGTTTTTCATAGTTTGTCACATATATTTTGTTACTTAATTGATGTTTTGAATATTTATACAAAATACTTAATATGAATATACACGGAATATATAAATTTATAACTTCTTCACATTTTTTTTAAAATGAACTTCAATTGAATATGGCGTTAATTCAACTGAGGCTCAAAGGCAATGTTGATTTAGCAAGACAAAGTTAAGGATGCTGTTTGTACCCAACTTGTTCTTGTTTAAGAGATTGTTGCATTAACTCAGTCTTAACGAAGATTTGTAGTAAGCGAAGTTAAGAAAATATCGAGTTTACTCATTCCTAATACAGTTTTCGCGATACCAGGGGCCTGTTTTATAAAGCTACAAATTACAATTTACAGGTTCATCATCATCATCATCATCATGTCAGCCGAAAGACGTCCACTGCTGGACATAGACCTCCCCGAAGGCTCTCCACTCAGACCGGTCTTGTGCTTTTCGCATCCACCGCGTTCCCGCGATCTTTACAAGGTCGTCACTCCATCTTGTTGGAGGCCTACCTACAGCTCGTCTCCCGGTCCGCGGACGCCACTCAAGAACCTTCTGACCCCAGCGGCCATCAGTCCTGCGAGCAATGTGCCCCGCCCACTGCCACTTAAGTTTGGCTATTCTTCGCTATTGGCTATTATTCTTATTTACAGGTTACAAGTTTCCATTTGACACAACCTGGACCAATGACGACCAGCCATTTGAGCAGTGTTGCCAGTTTAGACCTGTAAAATTGTAACTTGTAGCTTTATAAAACGTGCCCCAGTTGTACAGTAATAGGTTACGTTGTTTTTTGATTTTGGGAGTGGTTATGCAATAAGAAACCAATAAGATTATTAACTAGCAACTTCCTATAAGTAATGTGAATCCTTCAATGTAACAAAAAAAATGTTTTATAATTTCTACCCGTTCCACACCTATATTACGGTAAGTGTGTACAAAGCTATTAAAAAATATTGTGACTTGTAGCATTACCGCTACAAATCGCGTTGGTTCGCGTTAATTATTGCTTATTTATTTCGCCTTTTTCGTTACTCAGCCTTTTTGGTATTGCGGACTTGTTCATTGACCGGTTAGAGTTTGTAATTTCTACTGACAGTTTTGAATTTTGAATTCGTTTTTGTTAGATCCGTTCCTTGTTATGGGACTGTCATTCAATCTCGTACTCTTGCCTTGATACTCCAGAAAAATTGGATAGTCTCTAGTCATCCCAAGTTTCTCTTTAACTGAAGCCAGCTTCGAGTGCCGCGTCCGGTTGTAATGTTACGTGAAAGCCTTTTCTATTACGCCGTGGTCTCAATTGTTGACCGATCGTGATAGTGCTGTTGTCTTCTGTGTGTCCGGATAGCGGGTGAGTTGGTTTTTGTTGCCGTCCAGCTTTTACCGCCCCCAATCTTTAGGAAGCCTTTCTTCCGTCCTTTTCGTTCAATTTTGTGAGTAAAGGTGTCTTTTGCAGCACCTCCGCTTACCCCATATCTCGCGACTCTTCGCCCCGACTGAAGATTTGGACGACTGGTTTGGCCATTCAGCGTGTGGTTCGCCATCGAGTTCGCTGGCAATGGGTCGTCGTGCGCGGCAGTGCCCGCAGGTTTTTCCCGCTGCGACAGTTGCGACGAACGCAGCGTTACGGCTACATCTTCATACGGCGGCAAGCGACGACGGAAGTTCACAGGATAGTCACCATTTCGTTGATTTTTATTCTCTTCCAAATTTCAATTTAGAGTCCGCGAACTCCTCACTAACCTACCTATGGTTATTTATTCGGTATAATTTTGGCTATAAATATTATTAGGTTTCTAGACCTTTTTTTTACCGATCAACACCACAACTTGTTATCCCTGTTTCATAATACTCCGAACACATCAGTTTTAATCATGAAGCGCTTCTTGCATTTCAACAGATTCATTTTATTATAGTTCGAATCAGATTTACCTATAAATTGAATACAAGTTTTGGCCTGACCGTGATCTAAGGTGGTCTTTTACCCTTTATTAGGCAATGTGTTTTAAATTAGAAAGGCTTTATTAACGTGACAATCCGTAGACCGTTTCATATTAAATTGTTTTGTTACCTAAGCTAAGTTCCGTGTCAGCCTAGTAATCTAGTTTTTATAGTTACATTGTAAGTAGTTTGTTTTAATTTAATCATTGTGTGTTCCCTTATTATATAACCTTGTTGAAATTCGTTCGGTTTTATTTTACTTATACAGGGCCAAATTTACGTGTTGATGGTTTTATCGCAACCATCCCGTGTAGTGTTCCGTACCTTTATTTTTTATGGAGCGCTACAAAATGGCACCCGAAGGTAAGTGATTTTTTCTATATTTTCTTGTTTTGGTGATAACATTAATTATTTTTTTTGTGTCGTCAGTGGAAGAATTGGTCATTCTGTCCAATAATTTTTTCCTTAACTACTAATCCGTTATGTTGTGTTTTAGATCTACACACCCGTCGACCTTTTTGCAGTTGTGAGGCTTTGGTTGCGCCTTGCATCTTTTCACCGAGGGTTCGAACTTAATCCCTGGGAGTCTGTTTCTTGTTCTGATCTGTAATTTATATTGATTTTATTTTAAAAAAATAGTGTTAAATCATCCCATTTTAAAACTGTGTTTTATTGATTGCTAATAAAGATACTTGGTTTTTTTTTTTCCTTCCTTTTCTGATGTTAGCTTATAAGACGTAGAGCACGAACAAGGTAAGTCGCTTTGATTTTCTTCTACCATACCTTACTTTGTTTGTTCACAGGGGCTTCCAATCGTGTTAGAGCTTTAATTTTTTGATCGTTTTGTGTTTGTTGTTTTTCTCCTGCCGTGTAATCTTTAGAATGGAGTTGTCTGATCCAGCTATGGTGACGCCGCAGCGTTTGACCCCACCAGCTCTTCCTGTTAAGAATCCTGATGAGTTTTATGATTCACAGGATGCCATTGAGCCCACGCCTTTGACATGTCCGATGAATCGACGTTGTTCCAAACAGGAGTCCCTCCTCAAGTGGAACATTAAGTTTGATGGTGAAGCCTGCGTTAGGGAGTTTTTCCAACGCGTTGAAGAGGAACAAGAGGCTCGAGACGTTCCGCTAGACTACGTTGTTCGTCGGTTTCATGAACTTCTTTCGGACAGTGCACTTAAATATTTTAGATCTATAAGGTGTCCCGGCTTGACGTATCATCAGGTCAAGGGGGCGTTCCTTCGCACTTTTGATGTCATCGATTATGACTTCAAAATAGAACGTGAATTGCGTCAATTGCGTCAGAAACCAACCCAGACGGCGAGGGATTTTATAATCTCTGCCCGCGACCTTAACTCCAAACTACGTGTTCCGGTTCCCGAAGCGGATTTGTTCACCATCGTGAAGTACGGCTTACATTCACGCTATCACCCTTGCTTAGCAACGAATTTGTTGACTGATCTTGACGCGCTATTACATATTACAGCTAATTTCGAGGCTTTCCAGCCCCAGCATAGGGTTTGTGCAGTCTGTTCCTCTACCAATGTCGATATCGCCCAAAGTTCACCCCCATTATGTTTGAAGTGCAACACGTCAGGTCATCAATATCGCGCTTGTCCTGCTGTGCCTGGTCCTTTATGTTTTAGTTGCAAGCGTCCAGGTGTCATCACACCCGATTGTGCGAATTGTAATCCTCCAAAAAACGCGTAAATGGTGACGCACGCACACCCAATGTGTCACCAGTTATTGTTACTAATTCGCCAGACAGTCGATTATTCTTAGAGATTACCTTGGCAAAGTCCCGTATAAAGGCCCTTTTAGATAGCGGTGCTCAAGTTTCTTTGGTAGATGTTTTTTTGTTAAATAAGTTGGAAATCCCTTTTAGTACCGACTTACGCCCGACAGTTATTTCTGCAGATAGTTCTCCTATTGAGATACTTGGAGGTGTTGACCTGCCTATTTTTTTTAGAGGCGGCTGGGTTCAACATCCTTGTTTAGTTAGTAGGAATTTGCCTACTCAATTGATTTTAGGTATTCAATTTTAGAACCAATACGGCCTTACTGCTTTAATTACGGACGCTTTTCATGGCAAATATTCTGACAATCTTTTTGTACCTTCGGTTCAGAATAACGTTATACCCGAGGTTGCTTCTAATGAGACACGTTACGTTCATCCTCGTTGGACATTGTCACCTGATCAGGAAACAAGGTTGCAGTCGGTCATCGAACAGTTCAGCGATATCTCGTCGGATCAAAAAGGTCTAGGTTGTACCTCATGGTTGTCCCATAAAATCGTAACTGAAGGCTCACCAATAAGGCAGAGATATTATCCGCTATCACCCGTGAAGCTGAAGATACTTAATGAGGAGATTGACAAGATGCTAGAGATGGGTGTTATTCGTCGTTCCAAGTCACCATGGGCGAGCCCAGTCGTTATGGTTACCAAGAAAGATGGCTCCGTTCGGTTCTGCGTTGATAGTCGCAAACTTAATAGCGTTACCATTCGCGATTCGTATCCGTTACCTCGTATACAGGATATCCTTGATAACCTACGCGGAGCGAGATTTATCACAACCCTCGACTTCCGGAGTGCCTTTTGGCAGATACCCTTGGCCGATAACGCTAGTTGTCAGAAGACAGCATTTATTGTTCCTCAACGCGGACTTTTTGAATTTACTCGGATGCCGTTCGGACTTACCAACGCTGCTTCTGAGATGCAACGTCTTACCGATCTAATCGTTAATTTTGAATATACGTCAGAATCTGATGACTTTGTCTTCGGGTATGTCGATGATCTGATCCTCGTTTCCAAGGATTTTGAGAGTCACCTACGTCTCATTATTAAGGTCCGCGATCGTCTTAAAGATGCTGGTCTGACAGTCAGCTTGAAAAAATGCGAGTTCTGTAAACCTGAACTAAAATATCTGGGTTATATCGTAAACGAACGCGGTCTACAAACCGATCCGAAGAAACTCGATGCTATTAACGAATTTCCTGTACCGACAACAGAAAAAACTCTCCGAGGCTTTATCGGTATGGCGTCTTATTACCGTCGATTTGTGGATAATTTTTCAGCTATCATCGCTCCATTGACTGCCCTCATTGGTAAAAGGAACGGTAAAGATCCTATCGAGTGGAATGATGCCGCCAACTCGGCATTTCTTCAGCTAAAGTCGGCTCTGATGAAGTCACCTGTCATGTCATGTCCTGATTTCACGCGTCCTTTTATTCTTCAGTGTGACGCAAGTTCGATGGCTTTAGGGTCTGTGCTTGTCCAGGAGATCGATGGTGTAGAGCATCCTATAGCATATTATTCACGTCTGTTTTCCAAGGCAGAAAGGAACTATAGCACCACTGAGCGAGAACTTCTCGCTGTGCTCGATTCTATTAAACACTTTCGTGGTTATCTTGACGGGGTCGATTTTACCATTGTCACAGATCATATCGCCTTAAAGTGGTTAATGACGTTAGATAATCCAAGTGGGAGGTTAGCTCGATGGGCGACAATCATTTCCCAGTTCAATTTCAAAATTGTTCATAGACGTGGTGTTCTTAATGTTGTTCCCGACGCACTTTCCAGAGCGCAGGTTGGCGTTATTTCTTTTAGCCGTGGTTGTAATCCGACCACTGATCCTTGGTATGAACGTATCTATAATGGTGTTCAAACGTCCCCCCAGATCTTTCCCGCGTATTGTATACGTGATGGTATGCTTCTTCGGAAAATGGCATTAGACGTTCCATTAAGAGATAACGCTTGGCGTATTGTTCTTCCAGCTGAGAAGACTAGGGAAGCTATCCTCGAGATTCATAACAACTTCCCTAATGTACATCCAGGGGTGATGAAAACCTATAGTAAACTCAGGGAGGTTTATTATTGGCCGTCGATGTATCGTACGGTTGCGACTGTACTTTCTGATTGTCAAGTTTGTAAGGCGTATAAAATTGCTAATGGCACACCACATGGTCTCAGGTTATATCCTAGGTCAGTTAACGCACCACTGGACTTGCTTTCTATCGATCTTCTTGGTCCCTTACCCCCTGCATATTATGGTTTCCGTTATATTCTAACTATGGTCGATGTTTTCACAAAGTTTGTTTGGCTAGTTCCCCTCAAAACTGTCAGTGCTCTGAATGTATCGAAAGCTCTGGAGTCGGAAGTTTTTCTTCGGTATGGTACACCCCAAAATATCCTTTGCGATAACGCAACTGTTTTCCGCAGCACGGAATTTTCGCGTTTTCTGTCTGGTTATCGAATTCCTGGTCCAATCTTTACCCCGTATTATTCACCCCAGGCTAATGTGGTAGAGAGATACAACCAAAGTGTAATTACTACTCTGAGTATCCTGTTGGTCGATGACGATCGTAACTGGGCGAAGCTACTACCTAAGGTTGCGCTATACTTAAACTCGTGTATGAATCTTGCAACTTCTTATACGCCTAACTTCCTCATGTATGGCCGTGAAGTACTATCCTCGCATGAGCGTTATAATGTTCAGACTGTGGACCCAGGTGTGGAACACAGTCGGAACGAACGCGCTACATCGCTGGAAACACTTCAGGAGGTCTATGCCAAGGTTTCAGACGCAATGTCTCTGGCCTTTCAACGTAACGCTGTTAGGTACAATCGCAACAGAGTTACGGTTCGATGTAACGTCGGCGATGTCGTCTGGAGACGAAATTTTGCCCGGGCCGGTCAGGACGAATTCCTCGGAGGAAAATTCGCACCGCGTTTTATTAGGTGTACTGTCGAACGCATTATTTCCCCTCAGGTGTTGGTACTTAAGGATGTGAATTCACCTCACAGTGGTAACTATCACGTCAAGGATATCCTTAAGTAATTGTTTTTGTCATTTTCGTTTATTTTATTTTTTCCTCTTTCCTCCTCCTTTTTCTCCCTCTTCTCTCAAAATTTCCCAAAATTCTAAAGGTTCCATTGTGTTCAACGTCTTCCCCCTTTTGGTCTTCTTGTTTCGGTCTTCGATTTCGTTTTTCTTTTTATAGTATGCAACGTAAGATATTTGTACCAATTGGTCACAATTTGTCCCTAATTTTCCCTTGATTCCCCTCCGCGGAGGCGTCGTGCCCCTCCGCGGAGGTTGTGAGGTGTTTCCTCTCGGTTTACTCCACGGAGGGCCTTGCGCCCCCTCCGTGGAGCGGTTCTCACTATTTCCCTGATTCCCCTCCGCGGAGGCGTCGTGCCCCTCCGCGGAGGTTGTGAGGTGTTTCCTCTCGGTTTACTCCACGGAGGGCCTTGCGCCCCCTCCGTGGAGCGGTTCTCACTATTTCCCTGTTTCCCCTCCGCGGAGGCGTCGTGCCCCTCCGCGGAGGTTGTGAGGTGTTTCCTCCCAGTTTACTCCACGGAGGGCCTTACGCCCCCTCCGTGGAGGTTTTGTGGTAGATGCCGCGAGGGCGGCCTAATGCCCTAGTGGTCTTGAGTTTACTTCTTTCTTCTTCTTCCTTCCAACTCTCGGATTGAGAGTAAATTTCATTCTACCTTGCTTGTTGCATTCAGTGTATTTCTGCTATCAGATAGATTTGGTGGTCAGATTTTTATCCCCAATTTCCTCTGTGTCGACTTTTGTTGAGGGAATTTTCCTTTCCGTGTTCACTTTTTTCGGTCTGACTATACATATTGTTATTCAAAGTTCGAAGTTTGTTAATCACCTATCACTTTGTTCACGTTAGGCATTTGTTTGCAATCGTATCAACTATAGTGCAATAACAGGTCTTGATACTTGTGGTTTTTCTGGCGCTAATTTCCAAGACGGAATTGTTTCGTTGGGCTATCTTACTGGGTTAACGGTTAGTTAGTTTGCGCGAACTAGCTAATCTGTGATTTTGGTATCATAGCGGTTTGGTTGGTATGTAAACTTCGTGCACTGGTATGCCTTAGTTTAAGAGCTAGTGTCTTGGAATTTTCGATTAGAGTGCTTGTCCCGATCGTGTTACTTTTTCTGTCATTTGGTGTACCCGGTATGACTATTCGTTTTGCCTTTATTTTTTGATTGATAGTTCTGATAGGCTTCTTTATGTACTTTGTGGTGGTTGATTTGTATAATCTTTAGTTTTTAGTATTAGGATAGTTTGATTCAATTTTCGTCGCGGATATTTGTTAGGGTTTCTAGATGGTATTTGTGGTAGGTTATTTCTTGACTTTGCGTAGGTTTGTAATAATGGTCTGTTAAACACATTTTCTGCAGTTTTTTTTGGCTGACTGTACTAGGTGTAAGTTAGTTATAGAGGTGCTTTTTTCCTGCAGGCTGTATTATTAATAAAATAGTTTTAATGTGTTAGGCTAGATGTTTTAGGGTAGGTGACTGCAGTTAGTCAGGATTAGTCCTAGTTTAGTCAGTCTAGTATCAAGATCGTTTCGGTTCAACTATACTAAGTGAGCGATCTTTGGTGTTCAGGTGTGATTTTCGTCGCGTCTGTAGTTTTGTTTTTCATTTTAGGTTAACCTTATCAAGGTCGACTTTGACAAATGCTGTTTGTGTTTAACCTTTATATTTTAAAGTGTGTTTTTGGTGTTTCGTGTTCGATGTTTAGGGTTGTTACTTTTAGAAATTTTAGGGTTGTCACTTCGATATTTTTTTAGGGTTGTCACATTTGGAAATTTTAGGGTTGTCACTTCGATATTATTTGAGGGTTGTCTCTTTTGGAAATTTTAGGGATGTCACTTCAATATTATTTTAGGGTTGTCAATTTTTTGTTTTTTCTTTTTTTTTCTAGTGAGGGGATAATTGTAGCATTACCGCTACAAATCGCGTTGGTTCGCGTTAATTATTGCTTATTTATTTCGCCTTTTTCGTTACTCAGCCTTTTTGGTATTGCGGACTTGTTCATTGACCGGTTAGAGTTTGTAATTTCTACTGACAGTTTTGAATTTTGAATTCGTTTTTGTTAGATCCGTTCCTTGTTATGGGACTGTCATTCAATCTCGTACTCTTGCCTTGATACTCCAGAAAAATTGGATAGTCTCTAGTCATCCCAAGTTTCTCTTTAACTGAAGCCAGCTTCGAGTGCCGCGTCCGGTTGTAATGTTACGTGAAAGCCTTTTCTATTACGCCGTGGTCTCAATTGTTGACCGATCGTGATAGTGCTGTTGTCTTCTGTGTGTCCGGATAGCGGGTGAGTTGGTTTTTGTTGCCGTCCAGCTTTTACCGCCCCCAATCTTTAGGAAGCCTTTCTTCCGTCCTTTTCGTTCAATTTTGTGAGTAAAGGTGTCTTTTGCAGCACCTCCGCTTACCCCATATCTCGCGACTCTTCGCCCCGACTGAAGATTTGGACGACTGGTTTGGCCATTCAGCGTGTGGTTCGCCATCGAGTTCGCTGGCAACGGGTCGTCGTGCGCGGCAGTGCCCGCAGGTTTTTCCCGCTGCGACAGTTGCGACGAACGCAGCGTTACGGCTACATCTTCATACGGCGGCAAGCGACGACGGAAGTTCACAGGATAGTCACCATTTCGTTGATTTTTATTTTCTTCCAAATTTCAATTTAGAGTCCGCGAACTCCTCACTAACCTACCTATGGTTATTTATTCGGTATAATTTTGGCTATAAATATTATTAGGTTTCTAGACCTTTTTTTTACCGATCAACACCACAATTTGTTATCCCTGTTTCATAATACTCCGAACACATCAGTTTTAATCATGAAGCGCTTCTTGCATTTCAACAGATTCATTTTATTATAGTTCGAATCAGATTTACCTATAAATTGAATACAAGTTTTGGCCTGACCGTGATCTAAGGTGGTCTTTTACCCTTTATTAGGCAATGTGTTTTAAATTAGAAAGGCTTTATTAACGTGACAATCCGCAGACCGTTTCATATTAAATTGTTTTGTTACCTAAGCTAAGTTCCGTGTCAGCCTAGTAATCTAGTTTTTATAGTTACATTGTAAGTAGTTTGTTTTAATTTAATCATTGTGTGTTCCCTTATTATATAACCTTGTTGAAATTCGTTCGGTTTTATTTTACTTATACAGGTCCAAATTTACGTGTTGATGGTTTTATCGCAACCATCCCGTGTAGTGTTCCGTACCTTTATTTTTTATGGAGCGCTACAGACTGTGGCGTTTTGCGGCCCATATAGTCGGAAACTGGGAAGAAATAATTCTTAGTTGTCCCCAGAATAAAAAAACTCAGTTGTTACCACTAATTTACTATACCTACTGGTGTTAAATTTAATTAAACTGGGCCTCTATTCAACACAGTAAAAACCATATCGTTTCATTTATCTTTTTGCAAACGTTTTGATAGCTCTTATTTACTCGACAGTCATGGCGGCCGGGTTAAAGATAATACCGTAGCAGGTCAAATACGATTTGGATGTTACCGCCTAGAAGAGGTAGAGACGCTGTTTTAAATTTTCCGTATGAATACAATTTTAGGGCTGTCACTTTTTAAATAATTCCTAATCTTTTATATTTTAGAGTAATAATTGCAAAATCCAAAGAAAATTGTTATTGTTAATATCTACTTATATAAATAAAAATGAATGTTTGTACGTTTGTGCTCTATGTGTTCCTATAACATTGATCCGATTGTGATGACAAATGAACACTTTTTTACATTACGTGGCATTGTAACGCATGCCGGCATCAGCAGTAGTATATAAGTAAAAACATGTCTGATATTAATCATGTTTATAAAGAGGCCGTATACGAAATTTTGCCGGTTTTGCTTATTTTTGTGATTTTACAGTTAAATACAGCTTTTCTATAAGTTTTAATGCTCAACATTAAATGTCATTTTAGTTATGATCGAATGAATGAGCTACGAATAAATGAACCACTTTTTTATTTTTGTCGAGTATTATAATGCAGGATTTAGGTTGTTTTGAAACATTATTTATTGCCAATGCTTTTGAACTTTTTGGATATTTTTTTTAGGTAATGGATTGATTTTGAACTAAAGTTTATTTCTGTTGTTTTAATTTTATGAATGAGAGTTCTGAGTAGACGAAATCAAAAATATTTTTTGCCCGTCTTCTATAAAAAATTACCAAGTATATTATTTGTTTTACTCGAAAAATTTATATGAAAGTGGTAAAAAGTAATTCATTCATTTTTTAGACGACTTTCACAGCAATACATTGGAAATGTTTCATACCGTTAAGACGTCAAAAGGATTCATGAATATGTGACATTCTAAACCTCTTCCAACAAAATTCACATAACAGTCGCCCCGGTATCAGGTTGATTAATCAAAATAAAATAATAAATACAAAAAATTAGCTCATACATTCGTTAAAATTAGAAATGATCTTTCATGTTGTGCATTAAACCTTGTACAAATACAGTATTTCAACTGTAAAATCACGTAAATCAGCGAAATCGGCAAAATTTCGTATACGGCCTCTTAAATCTGCAACAATTTGCTTGTTTATTCGTAATTGTATGTATGTATGTATATGTGTATGTATGTATGTATACTCTTTATTGTACAAGAATAAAATAGAAATACAAAACACAGCAATATAACAAAAAAACAAGTACAAAGGCGAACGTATCGCTTTAAGGGATTTCTTCCAGATAACCCTTGTTGAAAAAGAAAAATTGTATTGAATTGTCAACATTATTTACCTATATTATGGTAATAAAAATACATTAAGGTTTTTTTTTATTTCATACTAGTTAAGTACTGTTTTTTGTCATTTTAGCGGACCTAAGCGACAAAACTTTCAATTCAATTTCAAAGCACTATATTCATATTCATGTAGTAATTGACTCGACGACGAAATCCGCCAGATTTTTTAATTTCTTAACATGACAACTATCCATTTCGTATAATCCCGTCCTCTTAATTCTTTTAGGATTAAAAACTTACTTCTTAAGCACTTTTTTGCTTCACTGGGTTAGAAAAAATACTAGTTGAGAAACTTAAGTATTTGTTTCATTTTAAGAAATCTTTAATTCTTCCAAATTCAATATTGACTTAACTTAACTATGTTAAATCAATCAAAAGCAAATGAGCCTCAAGTCAATCTTCAGTAAGCATAAGATAAGAATACCCATCCTTAAAAAGGTTTTTTTCTAGACGTAGGTACGTAAGGCTGACCTAATTCACAAAGACACTAAAGTCGCCTTATTTTATGCCTACTTTGAATTAAATGCTACCTAACTGGATTTTATGAAAACCGACTTAAATGTTTTCATGTGTCAGTGGAAACCTACTTAAGACATTTTTAAGGCATATAAGACCTTATGCCATAAGGCCTTATGCTCCATGTGCTACTTGGGACGCCATTCCGATAAGCATCCTTCACAATATCAGAAGCAAAGTTAGGAAAGTGGGTTACTAATAGCAGATTGATTTGTATAAATACAAGTTTCCTTTGCATTCTCAAGACTTAAATCTTAACACTGCAATCCTAAAACCGCAAATGCGTTACCAACCCCGAGGACTAAGATTAAATATAATATCCCCATAACCTTCCCATAACGGAACACAACAATGTGAACATGCTTGATGCTTCGCGGTTAAAGGATACGATGGAGGTAGCGACCCGGACGGTCCCTGCACAAGGTTCTACCACCATTATTGTATAAAATAATCTTTACAAGAGCTTACCACGGGCTTGTAGCACAAAAAATAATGTTAAAAAGGTAAACGGGAAAGCCCTCTTCATATTCCTTAATTTTATCATTTAGGTAACAGGCACGTGAAATATCATTCAAGAGCACAATAAGTGTTAATTTGAAATGCTATGTTGCCACAAATTTTAAGTAGTATTTTATCTTTATTCCTAATTATTTCAATAGTAGGTAATACCATTTTCATCGCTATTGTAACTACCGCACCATCATATCCTGATCTCCAAGTTTGAATAGCTGTTTGGGAATTTGTAGATCAAGATAAGGTGGTCTAAATACTGCCTTTTAATCGTTACTGCCTAGTCTTAAACGAAATGTAATTAAATCATTTTCATTACAGATATAAAATCATTTTAATATTATTTTTTTCTTTCTTCATATGTACCTATACTATATGTATAGGCACGAGTACAACTGATTCGATATATACCTACCTAAGATATATAGATAGCGACCCGCCCTCGCTTCGCTTCGGTTAATATAAGTAGAGAAATAAGCCAAGTTCGTCTGGAATAATATACTTTTCAAACGGTGAAATAATTTTTCGATAGGTGCATTTGCATTGCATAGAGGTTCGCAGAAGAGGTTTGCAGAGGAATGCAAAATTCACTTTGTTTGGCCATAAATTAGAAGTACTTGTGGACTTACGTTCATGTTCCCTGTCGCCTGTAAGCCGAACGTCAAGTTCAGTAGAAGATTCCCTGGCTCGCTAAGATCTTTGTCTATCCCTATCAACTATAAGACGAACGTCAATAGACGATTCCCTATTTCTTCGCAAAGAACTACTTTCTCTTCTATTACACAGCTTGATTTCCCTTTCTTCTTAGATTTCATCATTAAGACGTAAATTGTTTCTATTAACTATTATCCCTAATTCTACGATCTATATTAGAAGGACTTCTTCGCGTCATATTTTGAGCTTTCTCCTTTAAAAAAAACCAATACCTATTAACCCAAATCCACAAAATTAACTACCTGCTTCGTTGATGGGACAAATACAAATACTAAACTGACACCAGCCAGGCTAAGGTAATATGCTAAAAGCATAAAAGTTAACATTTATTTTTAAACTTACAACAGGAAATACGTTAGTATCTATATTCGAATTATTTACAACACAAACAACCTTACACAGAGTACCTTTTTTATATACCGTAATAGAGACCTATCTCCGCGGTCAGAAAAGGTAACGCGAAAGTGTCGCCCTCTGAACTTGTGATTTGTAACTATCTGTCAGATTCATATACCTATATATATACACACAAGCATAGGCACCCTGAATTACTCTTTTCAATTTATTCTAAACGTGGTGTACTTTTTTGCTGATTTTGGATTTAATAACATAGATCATGCCAGCAAAAAAGTAACCCACGCTAAAGATGATAAAATAATAACACTTCGAATATTTTATTATTTATTACAGGCTTTATTTACATCCAACTAAGTACAGAATTCAACATTAATACAATTAAAAATTAAAACTAAACGTATTTAAATTAAAATTACACTAAGCTACACAAATATTAAAGATATAAATAATAACCACCACTATAAAAAGGGCACCCCCTCTAGCAGGTCCGCTCGCGGCATGGTCCCCATGACACTGGCTACATTACCCCTCTGGATAGCTAGCCCAATCCTTTGGGAGAGGTAAGCACCAGCTCTAGGATCTCCGGAGGATTCTATGAACCGGGAGGACAGGGCCTTAATAAAGCTTTTCATATCATCTGACCAAGGTCCCATGGTTTCCACTGCAAAAAATGAATGGCCCCAAGTTATCCGGATTTAAATGTACTGGACTTTTTCGGCTAGCTCACCAGTGCATGGTAGGCACTGTGCCTAGTATGTGGGGTGACTATAGGTATTGCAAGTCATAAACACAACCAAATAATAGTTATTATCCGTTGAAAATTATAAAGTCGGTTATTTTTTGTTAACAAACTTTAGCATTACATCCATACATATAACAGATCTGCGGGTCTATTATGATCGTGTTTATTGATGCGGATAAAACTTCTGATACTTTCTGGACAGAGGCCCGTTTCACGAAGCTACAAGTTACAAATGACAAGCGGAAGTCTCGTTCTAACTCCTTTTTGCTAGAAAAGGAGTTCCGCTTGTAATTTGTAACTTATAGCTTCGTGAAACGGGCCAGAGTATGTAAGAGCAAAAGTGAATCCACCATGATAAAGGCGACCATGATACAGGCCCTGAAATTTTACATGGAAGTGGTAAAGAATAACTCAGGGCGTAATTAATTGGTACTTAAATAACAATATAATTTTCTCACTAAACTGGCATTTTTTTTTGTCGGTACAGCTATGTTGCTGATACGATTATTCTGGCACGAATATTTTTCTTCGAAGTGCATATGACAAACAAGTCGGTACTTGAAAATATGACTATTTTCAAGTCCTAATATGCGACCTCCAACATTGTAGACACACGTGTTAAACATCTCCTTATCCTTGCCCGGATTCGGAAACTTATGTAAAGTCTCCTTGGATCCTGAATGAAAAGAAACTAGCCCAAAATATTATATTAGCCCAGTATATATAAATGTGCCGCCAGTGTCAAACTCAAGTCAAACCGTGAATCGACCAGAAGCTACCAAATTTTAAAATGTGTTGCAATACATTAAAATAAATATCTCCCGTTCGAACATGTATCTTTTTTTGTGCTTGTGATTTTAGAATTTTCATGTGCTGTTACTATCTTTAGGCAAGTACTTGGTGTAATCTTAAAGTTTTGAATGTTAAATGAAAGAAAACACCTTCGCGTCATAATAAAAAATCTACTGTAAATATAACAATGTCTTTGAGCTGGTCATACTACCCTACTGATGTTCTTTTTCGAGCAATAACACCATCTATCGCAGTTTTCTGTTATCAGGTACTCAAAGAACAGACCAGATGCCGTAAAGTGCCATCTATACGTGTGATTTAAAGATGCGCGAAAATAATACTGCCGAAGAAAACGTCATTTAGTTCCATAGGATTCTTTGCTCTTTAGCCTCCTTTTTAATTTGACATACTTATCCGTTACTTCAACCCGAATAGCCAGTACTGAGATTGTGCACCCTGCTTTTACCGACCGAGTAGGGATGGGACATACTTATTGTGATGATATTTCTTATCGATAAAGACTCACCCTCTTATTATTATTAAGTACCTATATATCAGTCATGGTATATTTTGGCATTGTGAAACATCTGGATCGGAATGTAAATTAAAAAACAAAAAACCGCCTTCAAAAACGCAAAAAATAACTTCTTTAAAATTGTAGGCACCTAATAGGTTAGTCCAACTGATGTCGGCTTTTTGTTGAAAATGTTGTGGTCGCCGCCTTCAGTTGGACTAACCTATTAGGTGCCTACAATTTTAAAGAAGTTATTTTTTGCGTTTTTGAAGGCGGTTTTTTGTTTTTTAAAACATTTTATTTTATACTTTTAGTGATCATAATACGCTGTTACGTAGTCCCACTTCTTAGTTGAAATGAAACTTTAACTTATATCAAGCGCGCCGCAAGCAACGCCGCGGGAAAGTCATAGTCATATTTGAACAAGTAAATATTATTCGTTGTAGGTATTCGCTCAACTATCTTAATCGAGATATCTTATCGCCACCCTTGAAATCGGTACCATTGAGGAGTTCCGGTGGCCATCTGTGGTCTTCATCATCAGTTCCACTACACCAAATGATACTCTCTGAATGCAAATGCTGGACTTGTTACTAAAAAAACTAAAATCGCTATATGTTTGCCTACAATATTTGAGGAGTTCCCTCAATTCCTCACTGATCCCCTCATCAGATACAGATTTGGTGACAATGGGACCACCTCGGAAGTATACTCTATCAAAACAAAAAAAAAAATTTGAAATCGGTCGACAATTGACGGAGTAATCGGTGAACATACATAAAAAAAAAAACCCTCCTTTTTTGAAGTCGGTTAATAAATATCACCATAGCGACTGTTGTTTACACGTTACTATAATAACCAATAAAATATGACTATCAATAATATACTTCACAAATATCTTCGAAATCGGAAAAATTATCGACCAAATTTTGTATTTAGAAACAACGCCGGACATCACCACGAAATCAGAAAAGGACAATATATTGGGATTGCCCTAATGAGTAAAACAGACGTTACGAAAAAGGCCATTATAACTTGATTGTTGGTCGAATATAAAATGTGCTTATCGGTGAATGTAATACCATATTTTTTAAAGTTTTATGTTGTTGATGACTTTCCACACCATTTCACGGAACATGAAGGCATTTTGAGTAATTTCTCGAATTCTGTATCTTTTTAATTACATGTTTCTAGAGTCTGTCTAATGAAAGCTGAACCTGGGAAAAAGCGGCAAATTCAAAAAATCTTGATATGGTATTACCGATCAATGAAGGAATAAACGATATTGATACTTTTATTATTTTATTTATTTTGGTGGGCACAAAGGAAGAGGAAACGCGTACTATATTTTCATATATATTATTACGAGCGCTATATTTTGATGAAAAGCACTTTAGGTAAAATACGATGACAGTGACTGGAGCACATTTGGTTTTTCGAAATATATTTGACATGAAAATATAGTGATCTGCACGTGTAGCACAAGTTGTATTTTCTCGCTTGTCGCTCTGTGCGTCTCTATCGTAACAGACTAGATAGTAAGGGAGATCCGAGCGACAAACAAGTCACGAGCAACTTGTGCTAGTCGTGCTGTTGATAGATTTCATTGATACGAGAGGTTTTCGTCTGTGTCGCACACAGCATAATAAAACAATGATGATGAGGAATATTATATTCAACCTTTTTAATAAAGTAATTAGAGGTAACATTATTCTCATCACCCTTACACCTCTATCTAACGACAATTATATCTTGGAGAAGAAGCGCCGCAAGAAACTCCAGCAGATCATTTTTTCCAATCATAAAATACAATTATTCTTAAAAGTAACATTACAAGGTAGTAAAGTAATTAATAATTATTTCTAACAACACAAACTTAGTCGTTACAAATGTACGCTCAATAACATTGAGTAAATTAAAAATAGTGACTAGGAGAACAACATGACGAGGTCTCTACGTCAGGAACGAAACTAAAATAACTAACTGGAAAACAGGTTCTTGCAAGCGTGAACAGACAGGACCCCACTGACAACACCCGTACACGAGTATGACGCTGATCTCAGCCGATAAAACCGATGCTTTCTCTCAACTCTGCCAATAAGCATCTGAGTGTAGGCACTTGTTTTTTTACAATATAAAATTCATTTATTTTATTTCGGATAGCTTGGATGTCAAAGCTATCCAAATTAGACACCGTGGCCTTGTGAGGTCGCTTTTTTCCGGGAGTACTAAAGACACCGTTGTTTAATTTTCCCTCATTACTTATTCTTTTTAAAGATGAAACACTGATATCTGTAAGAAGAAAGAAAGTGTTAAATAAACAGAACACCATTTAGAAATACATTGTGTGGTTGCGCAGTACAGCCCCATTGTACAGTCCGACAGCCCTAAAAACATTTGGGTTTAGGTGAAATGAAATTGCATCGGTGAGGTTCTAATCGCAACGGTTTAAGAACAAGGAAGACTCATATAACCCGATCTGATCCATAACATCTTTTATATCTGGCCGATCAAAAATGACATTAAATAAATAGATAAGGTACTAAAGTGTACACATATTTATGAAATCGACTGTACAGTGTACATTTGGTTCATAAACAACAAAATGCTGTTTGCTCCGCACACAGAAAATACATATCAAATAATATGTTTATGATATCTTTTAACTAAACACCTCCTTATTGTTTTATTGAAACTATGAGTGTCAGTTAGATTTATCATCTGTCTATTAAATTAATTTAATAAAATTGTGAATGCTAAGAGATTCAACATGATATAGGGACAGACAATAGGTACCTACACCTATTATATAGGGAAAGACAATGATAATTTTAGTAATTACCGGTCATTGAAGATACTTCTTCCAAATATTTCGTCTGAGTCTGGCAGGCTAACTCAGTTTCCTCAACCTCTTTCAGCTGCTTTACGTTTTCCAGCACACTTTTGTCAACGTGCACGTCCAGGTTTTCTGAAACGAATTTAATTTCGTTTAATTTCTTAATCTCATCGTATAATAGACAGAAAAAGGTAAATTAAACTTAGGATTGCACATAGAGAAATAAGAAGTATCAAAATGAACATGCCATACTAAAGCCGTACTAACCTATAAATTTGGTCACCGTAACTAAACAATTAATTTTTTGCATCAATAATGCTTTTCTTTCTTCTTGTTTTTCTTTGTACTTCTGTATAATAGTATACAGAATCTCCCGGACACCGCCTCTTATCGTCGACGGCATGATTACTCCGTATTTTTATCAATTTAGATCTCGAATTGACAAGTTTCTAACAACAACAAAGTCCAAACGTCATATTAAATAGTGTTGCCAGACTCGTCAGCCAAGAAAAATCCAGGTTCAGCTTTCATTAGACAGACTCTAACTCAAACGGGAGGCGTACGCATAGGTCTCAAACATGGTTGACACTGACAGCGGTCATCGGCGCTATACCGTACATATACAAAATTTCGCAAACGAGTGGTGAACATCGCCTGCCTTGTAAGCGGTATCTATTGGGGGTAATTTTGAACCTGCCATATCTTCTAAAGTATTTATTTAAATAATATAGTGTAAAGCACAGGTTTAATCTACATTAAATGCCCAAGGTAACTAACGTATTCATCTGAATAAGAATAAATACTGAATTGGAGAAAATAGCTTCGCAAATAACCTATTATTTTTTAATAAAATTTTAAAGATAAAAATTGTGAGTCAATCTTAGGAGATAAACATATGCCATCGCGGACTTTTCTTCAGTTTTTTTGAAGAACTACAATTCTTCAGTACATTATTTTGATATATCTCTTAAGGTTTAGCCAGCGTTTGCAATGTAAGCGCAGAAGAGTGTTTATTTACGACATCACATTAGAAACCTCTAAAATTATCAGTGTAACTCTACTATATTATGCATGTATTATACATACGAGCATAAACCTTTCTCTTGAATCACTCTATCTATTTAAAAAACCCGCATCAAAAGCCGTTGCGTAGTTTTAAAGATCTAAGCATGCATAAGTACAGACAGACAGCGGGAAGCGACTTTGTTTTATAATTATGTAGTGATGTAGTGATGTAGTGATAGTGATAAGTGGAGAAACAGTAGTCAAGAGCTACAACGCGGTTAGGCTACGAAGCTAGCGGTCCCGGGTTTGATTCCCGGTAAGGGCAAATAGTCTGGGATGTTTACCGTATTAGTACCTCCTAGGTACTTAAATAGTAGGTACCCATAATACGCGATCAAACAATTTGTTAGAGATAGTGCCCAGGTATTAAGAATTACTAGACAATAACACTTGTAGCTAAGGTACGGACTATTAGATTGGAATCCATTCCATGATAAAAAAAAACACTTGATTACATTTTTAACTCGACTAGGCTACCTTCGGTTTGCGACTCTACCCGCGCAAAATAGTTAATCTCTAGGATATTTTTCAAAAGAAATACAAATACCCTAGGTCGGTCTCCGGGCTTTTTATCTATGTACGAATAGTGAAGATAGAACAAACAAAAACCAAACACACTTACTTATATGCATTTATTTCATTAAAACCGGGCAAGAGCATGTCGGACCATGCTCAGTGCGGGGTTCCGAAGCCGTTACTACAAACAAATTAGACCTCGCGACAAACTTAACTTTGCCGTTAGAAAACTGTTATCCCCATACCATACATCGACATAGGTCGCGGTCAGTTTACCAACACCGCAAATAAGTTTTCGGTAGGTATAAACATTTAAACCGTTTGTAACTCAAGAACCAATGAAGTCTACTTAGTCGTGATAGTTTTCCTATTAAATTCATTATTATGTGTATGTTAAATGAAATTAACATATTTTTCAGATTTTTAGTATTTGTAGATTTGGCTGTTGGGGGCGGGGAGGGGGGAACTTGACTCTAACAAATATTTGCGCTTTTAAGCATAATATTTCACAAATGGATACCTTAATCGAAAAATTGTTTGTAAAAACCCGCAATATTTTTTAAAGACCTATACAACGACACCCCACACTTAGGGGTAGACAAGAAAAAAAAAATATCCCCACATTACGTATAGGGGAGGTACATTTAAAAAAAATGTATTCAAGATTTTATTCTACCACTTTGTTGGCGTGACTAATACGTATATTCATGCCAAATTACAGCTTTCTAGTACTAAGAGTCTCTGAGCTAGGCTGCGGACGGACGGACGGACGGACATGGCGAAACTATACCTAAGGGCTCCTAGTTCGACTACGGAACCCTAAAAAGGAAGTACTTAAGGAAGGTCATTCGATTATTGGGTTAGGTCTATAATTATACGATATACAATTTCCGTTTACGTAGATGTACAGACGGATAGAGGGACATACAGACGGATAGAGGGACATACAGACGGATAGAGGGACTAACTGATTACAGCAGTCGGCAGAGAGTGCAAGTAATAGGGCTCCGTTTTGCCCTTGGGCACAGAACCAAAACCATAAATAAAAGTTCGAAACGTCCGTGATCGCCGTGGCGGTTGATCGCTGTAAGCGTGATTCAGAACGCAACGCTAATCAAATGTCAAATTTGACAGCTGTCACCTATCAATGTCATTTTCACTGCTTGATCCTATCTAACCTCAACAAATATTTTATACATAACTTGTAGATGCCATTAAAATAAATAAATAATAATAATAATACAAATATTTTAGTAATTTAGATAATCTAATATTAAAACCGGTTAAACGACATAGGCGTTTCAATAATGAACACGTCTATTATAAAACTTGCTCAAGTAAACCTTCTGTTATAACCTGCTAAGTTGTACAGTAGTTGCAGTTTCGGTAATTGTTGTATAATATTTTCCCCGAATTCTGTTTCAGTCGAAACTAGGAGCGTTGGGGCCTCTAGCACAACGATCGGTAATAAATTCACAGCTGCACACGTCTGCTGCGTTATGTCGCGTAGTGTCCGGCAAGTACAGAATAACGAAAAAGAGAGACAAGCCCTTGACTTACGAAATGGCGAATCCCCCGCACTATATAGCCCACCGCAAATCTTGGAACTCTTGGAATACTTGTAAGTTTAAATGTATATTTTATAAAGTAGGTGCCCTTATATTAAATTACACTTCATGGTTAGGTTTTGTTTTGTGAATTGTGCATCCTTCAGACCTAGGCTAACCCTAAATAAAGGAAACAGATCCTGATCTAAAAAGAGCTTGGTTTTAAGGACAAAGTCTGGATACCCCTTTGACGAGATCCTTCCCAATAGGGGTGTGTCCTGGGTAAACAAAGAATAGTTCTAATTAGTCCGTCAGTAAGATTATCAAAAAATATTGAACACTTATTTTTTGCTTTTTCAAATCAATCAAAATTAACAAATATAACACGCATCAAAGTTCGGGAGTGAGGGCTTGTGACACAGTATATATATAGCTAAAGCAGTAAAGAAGCTCGGCCTAATTTTCAAGAAAAATGCCTACTCTCCACGAGCGTCAGGGCTGTCCTCTAAAATTCTTGTAAAATTGAATTTTTTTTTGTTTATTGTATCTCAGCTAGTTAGTGCAAAATCGATACATGTGGTCTGCGACAACGAATCCGTTGACAGATTGAGAAAAAGTAGCCGCCATCTTAAACTTTTTAGTTATTCAACTGTTTGCTTCCAAAATTGATCCACACAGATCCCCAGATATTGATTTTGAAAGCAATCAGTCGAATAACTAAAAAGTTCAAGATGGCGGCTACTTTTTCTCAATCTGTCAACGGATTCGTTGTCCGAGACCACATAGATCCCCAGATATCGATTTTGGAAGCAATCAGTCGAGTAACTAAAAAGTTCAAGATGGCGGCTACCTCTTCTCAATCTGTCAACGGATTCGTTGTCGGAGACCACACAGATCCGCAGATATCGACTTTGGAAACAATAAGTCGAATTACTAAAGAAAGAAGAAAGAATATAAAATGCAAAGGAAACCGTACGTCTCGACGCGACACTCGCGTCTAACAGCACCGCCATGTCCGCTTAGCGGTCTCGTAGACGCGTGCGTCTGTGTGAGTGCGTCGTTTCGAGCATTTGTTCGGAGCTTCTTTACTGCTTTAGCTATATACAACGTGTCCCAAAACTCAACGATAAGCAGGCACCAGAGGATGGAGCTGCTTATGATTAGTCGAGAAAAAATAAAAAAGATAAAAAAGATAAAAGAAATTTATTTAGTAAGTAGGCCGCTCGGGCACTTTTACACGTCAAGATACTACCAATACCAATACCAATAAGGAAAAGATATATTTTTTTCCTTATTTTTTCTCGACTAATCATAAGCAGCTCCATCCTCTGGTGCCGGCTTATCGTTGAGTTTTGGGACACGTGGTATATATACTGTGCTTGAGACGTCACAACGTAGTATAAAGTGTGCCACGGCGTGACGTCACGCGAAACTTCAACGCACTTTATCTTTATATTTTTTTGTTTAATTGGCAAAAGAAAAAATATGTGTTCAATATTGTTTGATAATGTAAAAGACGGACTAATTCGATTTTTTTAGGACACTAGCCTATTGGCCGCCACTTTACGCTATTTAGGTATATTAGATTTTCAGGTTTTGTTTATTATGCTTTAACTTCCCGAGATAGGTATGAGTGGATAAAATAAATTATCTGTAAATAAGACCCACTTTCAATTGA
Organism: Acleris literana; assembly: GCA_946894065.1. Lineage (NCBI taxonomy): Eukaryota > Metazoa > Arthropoda > Insecta > Lepidoptera > Tortricidae > Acleris > Acleris literana. The sequence goes on from OX335669.1 coordinate 20,312,302, forward strand.
TTTTAGGGTCAGGACCAAAAAGGTGGACCACAGTTAAGCTCAGTTAACCATACAAACAACAAAGTCGAAAAAAGTTCTGTTGTGAAAATTTAAAAAAATTAATTGTGTGAGTTAGCATGCCCAACTTTTTGGTCCTTACCCTTTAATGTTCCACATACACTTTTTTTACACGACTGCCCCAAAAAAGGAGTGTAATGTTTTCAGGGTTCATGTTTGTATGTATGTATGTGAGTTTCTTTATTCCACTATAACTTCTAAATCCCTTGATCGATTTAGATGTGTGAGGTATCGTTAGAATCCTTACGTCATCTCAAGTAACATAGGCTATGTGACGTTAAAATAAAAACAAAATGTCGGACTATATACTCGCATCTTGTGGGGCCGAAAGAAAAAAAAATTTACAAACCTATCAAGTGGGGTATCAAAATAAAGGGTTTTAAAAGACGATTACTAAAATATATACAACTTATCGCACGTTTAATCAAACAAAGGATTAACTCAAAACCAAAGTCAGTTTTAGATAAAACTCTATTATCAAAAGTTAGGGTTAAAACTCGAATGTATTTCTATTTAGAGATATTTCTTTGTTTGATTAAACGTGCGTTATGAGTTTAAAGCTTATTTTATTAAATTATAACGCACATAAAAAAATGGCATCCGTACCTATTGAGTGTGGTATAAAAAAAAGGACTTTGAAAGGCAATCATAGAAATATATGATACTCATATGTTTAATTTTACCTTTGGAGAGGAAACACGAAATGTTCTACATCGCGCTATTGAAGTTTTTCCTGGCAGCTATATAAGACGTGACTGCTCGCGGCGCTTACTATATTTTTCAACTGAAAAGTGTAGATAATATTATAACAAGTATATGACTCAAATGACTTCTGGCTATGTTTATTTTTAAGTTCGTATTGTCTGTCACTAAAAGGTATAAAATAAAAAATAATAATTATAAAATTAAAAAACACGACTGATGTTTAAAAACAAACTGAAAAAAGTTAGAAATAAATTTTAGATATGGTAGTTAATTTAATAAATGTGAACTAGAATATAAGTGTACAGTCACAGTCATAAACATGTTTACACATTTTCTCTATATTTCAATGACATAAGGCGAAAAAGTCCACATATATATATTTATTTTGATTGCAGTCCTTTATGCACTCACATTCACTTCACTCGCCTTGAAGCGAAAGGTCCCCCGAATGCAATCGTGTTTTTTCTAGCAGTCGTGTTTTTTAATTTTATAATTATAATTTTTTATTAGCTTTGGTTAATATTTACCATTTGAACAACCCTGCCAATTTTTATTATTTTTATATCTTATAGTATTTTGCAATTGTAGGATTGTATTGCAGGTTTTTGTTCTTGTTCGTAAACTATCTTATAATGCTAAAAAAATCTTTTTTTAAATCAACTTCAATAATTGCAGCTAGCCTGAAGGATGGTTTGAGGAGATCAGAAACTGTAGTTGAGGATGAATTCATTCGGAGATTCATGACTGGCACCTGGCATGGTCTTATGTGCAGTGAGGTATGTTTGATATTCATTTAATTATTAATGTTTAGAAAGCCCCAGTACCTCCACTTAGCAAGAATTAGTAGTTATACAGACACCCTGTTAGTATTAATATTAGTGGGTATTTCTTTGCTTCATTTATTTTGTGACAGCATATTTATTTTGGTCAACAGCTATGCTGACCATAATAAAAATTACTTTTGACAATGTAGTTCAAATGATTCAGGGCAAAATGTCCATATACTGACATAACTGTGCGAGCCACATTTTATACGAAAACACCACATAAAGAATAGAATTAAGCTTGCTAATTTTGCTGTTTTAATTTTGTAGGTACAGGCGTGTTTGAAGATATGTACACTTTTGCATCTTACTTCAATGTGGTAAGGTGCAAAAGTGTAAACATATCTTTGAACTTGACTGTACAGTGTACACTTACCAAGAGTATCTGGGTTCAAAATAACATGTATGGGGTAGGTATAAACATTAAACATGTTCGGAATATATCTTTTATAGTTTTTTGTGTTTCTTACTCGTGACTTCTTGCAGGTCATAATTAAACGCCAGTTCAACCACATCAGAGTAGCAGCAATAATAAGAAGAGCTGTGTCTCCCACCAAAATGTACTTCCTGTTAGGATACACGGAAGAGCTCCTGTCAAACTGGCTGCAGTGCCCTGTCACTCTAGAGTTGCAAACTGTTGACAGTTTCAAAGATGTTGTCTTTAAATATATCTAATCTTGTTGTTTCTATGTAGTTTATATAAATATAGGATTATAATATAATTATAGAATTTTATGGCGACTGAACAAACATCGTTTTATTTTCAATCAACTTTATATGGATTTTGTAGGCTGGACTAGTAACTTTTTTTTAATTGGATATTTTTATGGAAAGTTTTCTAGAATGCTAACCTGTTTATCTGATTTCTCTTGCTGGTGATATGCCAAATTCTAAAACTGTGATTAAGATTGTTTGAGCTAACTACATAAATATGACGTCGCGAAGATAACTCGTACGTTACTTAATTCAGTCGATAATTATTAAATCTAAATAGTGGTTGAAAGTCGTTGTTTAGTACAGTGACTACAAAGAGATGTATCCCCTTTTTACCTTATTACATTGTAATGAGGTCCAAAAGTGGATACATCCCTTTGTAGTCGACTGTAACTAGTCCAGGAAAGTGCTATAAAATTATCGTAACAGTATTTTTGACAGTGCTACGCTTAATTAAATACAAGCACAACAATTACGCAGGAAAAGGCGTGACCTTGACCTGCGCAACTCGCGCTATGGAGGTGTGACTCACTCGCCCAGCGCTTGCATCGCTGCGTCTGCGGCCTAGTGTCGGACGCATCCGGTTTATCGCGCGCTGCAGCGCTGATAGCTCAGCGGCCTGAAGTCGTCGTGTTTATCGATCAATTGTAGTTTGATCAGTAGTAACTCAACTAATTGTTAAAATTCGAATAATGAGTCGAAAATTTGACACAGTTCCTTGAGATTTGACCATTAGTCACGATATTTAACAATTAGTTAGTTTAACTACTGATCAAACACCAGGCCATTACTGTTGCTATTTTTTGATATCCGAGTTATTATACCAAAATAATGTCTTCAAGGCATTGCGGGGGGCCCAAGTATTAATATATAAAATGTTTACAATGTACTTAATCAAGTATTTGATCTTCTTTGCGCCAAAATGTTTTGCCAACGAAATATTAGGTGCTGACAAATGATACAAAGCGCAACTGGAAGTGTGACGGGTGTAAAAATAAACGGCCAAAAGGGGACAACTCCAGTACACCGATTCGTCCCGCATTACAAAGCCCCGTCTATCTGCGGGACCTTCAAACGTTGATGACTTATTACTACTATGATTTTACCTATAGAAAAATCTCTTCTCACCACGACATTTTAATTTCTAATTCAAAGCTCAGCCTCTATGGTATTCGTGGATATCTACTGCTTTGGTTCAAATCTTACTTGGAAAAAAGGACACAAAGGGTAGTGGTGAACAGGCATAAGTCTGAGCCGTACAAAAACAGCTCTGGTGTACCTCAGGGATCTCATCTCGGCTCAATCCTTTTTCTTCTTTTCATCAACGATATCCCAGATTATGTTTACCACAGTAATTGCTCAATTTTCGCTGATGATTTAAAACTGTATAGAACCATCACCAGTCAACACGATGTGTTGCTTTTGCAGGATGATATCAATTCTGATCCTAAAGTGCCTACACATTAAATTGACTAGGAACAAAAATAAATAAAATATCAGGGGACAATGTCACACCAATTTACCTAGTCCCAAACTAAGCTCTTGGCTTGTACTATGGGTACTAGACAACGATATAAATACTTACATAGAGAAATACAGTGGTGGTCACATAATTAGGGACACTTGATTTTTTCCCATACTTATTGCCTACAAATATGACTTTTCAATTTTGACCACTAATCAAAAAGTTCTCGACCAATTTTATTGCTAAATACATTTTACTTTACATAATTAACTAAGGTTTTAACTGATGTACAGTGAAATACTATTAAAAACGGACCTTATATTTTACAAGAATTTAAAAACTAAGTGCTGACGCGTCCATACAAAATTCTATACCTTTGTATGAGCGTCGAATATTTATTTTTTCAAATCCTTATACAATGAAAGATCCGATCTCAACAGAGATAAATTGTACATACATTTAAACTTTACTTTATTAGTTAACGATAAGTGTAACTAAAAATATAATTGGGTAAGAACTTTTTGATTGGTTGTCAAAATTGAAAAGCCATATTTGTAGGCAATTTTATGGGAAAAAAACAAGTGTCCCTAATTATGTGACCACCACTGTATATACTTAAATATATAGAAAACATCCATGACTCTGAAACAAATATTCGCGATCATCACACAAATATCTGTCCTCGCTAGGCCAGCGCGTCGTCAAATAGAATAATATAAAAACAAATAATAATATAAAACCCTTCGCGGTACGCTCTTGGTGATAATGCGCTTCAGGAGTTGGACAAAACACGAGATTTAGGTATATCATGTAATTGAGATTTGTGGAACACTTTGATCATGTACACTCGAGTCCATAAATATGTGTATACTTTAGTGCAAGGTACTAAACTTAATCGCTGGGACAATTCATATATGACAGTTTAAACATGACATTAAATAGACAAGGTACTGAAGTGTACATATATTTATGAACTCGACTTAAGTAAAAAGAACCTGGAGAATAGTAGGGTTAGTAAAAAGAATATGCAAACACTTTACAAGCACTCCTGCTATGCTATCTCTATACAATACAATAGTTTGATTCGTAGCATCCCGGAGTACGCTGTCGCCGCCTGGAATCCGTGTTACGTTCATATTGAGACTGGAGCGTATTCAGCGCAATTACTAATGTTTCATGTTAAATTTTGCAAGCTACAAGTTATCTTCAAACTTACGGCTTGAGCCGGTAAGAAAAAGTTTTATGTTCATGCAATAAGAGCGAAAACGACGTCGTTCCTTCGTTACGCCGAATCGAGCCGAGCCGAGCGACGTCGTTCTCGCCCGTATTGCATGGACATAAAACTTTTTCTTGCCGGCTCAACCCGATTCCGCGTCGATAGGTGTAGCAAGACCCTAAATTGTAAGTGTTGTATACGCTTGCCCCGGTCACAGTCTTATTATTACTAAGTAGTAGGTTTTCTTAATACTGTGCCCCGGTATTGCACACAGGCTTATCTTAATTGTTTTAATATTATTAGTGTATCTTTTTAATAAATTAATAAATATAAACAAAATAACACAAGAAAAAAATAGATTGCGTTATTTCATAATGTATGTATAAACAAATATGGGGTGACATAGTGAAATAAAAATCAGTTGTAAAATTCATATTCTCTTATAATTTGATTCATTCAAATATACATAATGTGTCAACAAACAGCACAGCGAGACGCGGGCCGCGCGGCCTCACACGCACATTCAACTGGCGCCGTGTCCGCACACGGCGCGCACACACGCCGAACCGAGCCGCTCGAGCAATCGAGCCGCGACAGAACATCTGCACATACGCTTTGTACTTTTTATACACACATCCATAGAAACAGGTACAGCTTGATTAGGGCTAGAATAAGGTATAACAAACTCGAACCTATCACAAGAATAATCTCTAACCGAGATTGTAAGAAGCAAAAATGAATGTGTGGTCAAATTAAATCAAACTCTTAATCAAGCGATACCTGCTGAATACTGAGAGTAGGTACATTTCTAACATTTCCATTTCATAAGAACAATTTATTTCCACATAAATGCTTATGGTGGCTCTCGGGCAGAGCGGTATTGTCTATCACAGTGACGTAAAGCATTTCTTCTTAGATTCTAGTGAGTTACACTGTTCGATCTTATCATTAATTCACCCATAACACAGTTAATAAGGTGGTTAAGGTGCTTCAGAAAATATTTTATTTGATTATCATGATATTTTAAAAGTCTCAACAGTCTTTAGTCTTGAGCTAATTCGATAGGGCCTATGGAATGTCTGTCGACGCGCCGGGTCGCTGCGCTGCCGCCGCGCGGGCTCGCTCCTCGTCGCCGCTCATCGTTATCGAAACAACATATTTACAAATAAAATGTACAGACAATACGAAGGCTTCTTTTGGTAAATTCGAATTATCCAAAATTATACAAGCACATGATCGCATCGGAGGCTTCCCAGCCGGTCGTTAGTTTAGTACTCATGTAAATAGTACGGCTAACTATTGAATATTTACAAATAAACAAAAAAACACGGTGGTTATTTATACAAGTATGTACAAGTTCAGTATTAATTCAGTAGGGGATACGTTATCTTGTGATACTATAGAGGTTTACGAACGAGATCATAGCGGCCACCTGGGAGCGCCGCCGACGGACGCCGCAAAATCGAACAATGGGCCTCACAGTATTGGGTGGATACTTCAGCAGGCTGTACGGTGGCGTGTGACAAACGAAATGTGCGATCTTATACAGTCCTATTTCAACTACACACGGCTAAAACTATTAAGTAAAATGTCCATCAAAATTCTATTAAAATAAAGAGATCACATATGTTCTACTACAAATAAGATAAACTTGTTACGATAAAGCTCTCGTTGTTCGAGCTGCACTTGCGTTTGTTTCATCGTTCGCCAAGGAGTCCTTACAAAGAATAGTGTCGACGAGTTGGTCGTAGAGTACAATACAATGAACCAATGCGCAAGTACAGCTGAGAACAAAATTTGGTAAAGACCAAACACAGCTGGTAGGGTTACAATAATCACACGTCGTATTATAATCTCGTTGCTTAGATCGAACCGTCAAATTCATCATTAGCACTAAAATATAGTCTTTATACCGTGCGATGATGGTAGCCCCGGAGTAGTGCATGGTGCGTCCTGCGGTCGAATGCCACATCTATTATTGTTCCGACTATTAATCTATTATTATTATTATGCTTCACAAGACTGTAATAAGTATTTTGTAACAAGACTGTAAGACAAATTTATAAATGCAAAAATACTCACTATTGTAGACCTGTTTAGAGTTGACAATTGTTTTTGAAAAGAGAATATAGCAAAGGCAAGCGGGTGCTCTGGTTGAAATCCTTCAGTTGTAACTATCTCTACTTTGTGCTCCCGGGAATCGCGTAGCGGAAGAATTTCAACACCACACTTCGACTTAACTACTTACTAGAGAAATATAATGTACACGAGAACTAGAGGATCATGTTGATATGATTTTATAATCTACCTGTACTTAGAAAAATTATACAGCGTCATCAGTAAAAATTTGATTCGTATAAAACTTCATTTAACCCCATTTATCCTAAAAGTAATATTCAATATACCCTTTTCATGATTTGGCATTTTTACAATTCATCCGATAGTAAGGTACAAGAGAGACGTTATCCCTATCACAATCGCGTTTAGTAACATTAAATTAAATACAACAGCACCTATCGTTTGATATACATAGTAATATGAATAAAAAGAATCAAAAACGTTGATTATTCGATATACATAATTCAGACGAAGTGAAAAATATAAGCGTAATTTTATGAAGCAGTTGTCTAAATGTGTAAAATTAATAGGTATATCCAGCCTTCCTTTTGTCTGCTTAGGACCAGGCGTCTAGACAACCAGGCTGTCGCCTCTCGTACACTATGATCGACCCTAACAAAACAATCTACAGTCCAACTCTCTTCTTTGATAGCGGATTCCACCCGCTTCCATAGTTTCTACAGTATTCTATGCTATGAAGCATCACACGCCGCGGGATCTACTGAAAGATCTTACGTATAGTATAGCCAACTTCAGATGATCACATTTGTTGCAGTCATTCCTTACTTGAATAATGTGGTAAAAAAAATCTAACCTAAGTTTTAATTTCTACTAAAACCTCTGTTAAAAGAAGCACCAGTTATTTTCCCAAATTTTGTCTGCAGTTGCCCTAAAAGTCCCGTTGACTGCGCAAGACACGTAAGGGTGAACCGGGTTTTATACAATCGCTTTCGTTCTTTCGATAAATTCGTATTGCACTTCAAACATTATCTAAAAGCGGCAGAGTATAAAGATTGTAAATACCCCTCATTTCCACCCAATACTATTATTACGCCGTAAGAATGTAATAAAACGAGATCATTATAACTCTAATGAACAATTAACTGCATTATATATATAAATGATAAAACGTTAAGGCTGAGAAAAAAAAACAAATACTAAATTGATTCAAAAACTTATTTTCAGCTTATCTTCTTTAGGGAAACGGTTAGCCGTTACATCAGATTAACATTTTAACATGCAGTGAATTCGTCATCTCTTAGGGATTTGATAAAAAAATATGTTTTATCATGTCCATGGAAAAATAATATGCATAAGTATACAAACGTGATCATTTAATATGAAGTCGACTGTAACTATTAGTGGAGCAATACCTCTAGTCCTTCGATTATTGCCTACCCTTAAGTGGCACAAGAAGTTTCTCTTGCCTATAAAGCGACGCTCTTAATTGATCACAGCTTAAGTCGCTCAAGAGGTAATAGGTTACAGCCGAGCATGCACTAACCTGGAAGCATTTGGATTATAAACGATCGAGGAAGCCTTAGTAAATAAAATGTTCAGGAAAATCCTCCAGGCCTGGTATATGAAGACCGGTAATAGTTTCAACAGAGTAAATAATGTTTTGCTTAAGTTACAATTCAAAGCAATTGTTCATTATCGTAGACAAAGTATTACCTAGACGGGACACTGACAAATAATAAACGGGACGGGACACTGACAAATAATAAACGGGACGGGACACTGAGAAAAAGAAAAAATATACGGAAAGACATATAAATAAAGTAGACAGCATCTTTACTTTCATCTCACTCCGCGAATACGTTTTTTCAAGGCCGATTTTGTTGGAGTGAATTATTGCTTTTAACTATTTTATTGTGCGTTGTTTGTGTTTATGTGTGTTTTCGTACATAAGTTTCGTAGTATTTTAGACTGCAAAAGCCAGAGTGCTCGAAAATATTAAAAATATAACCTTTCACCGGTACTAATTGCTCGTGATAAGCCGCCTTTATAAGGAAGGCACTCAATGACAGAAGCTTTGTCTGCTGAAGGTGATATGTGATTGGGTCGGGTTGTCTGTATTGCTATCTCAAAGGGTATACGCGAGCAGCTCGTCTAGGTAATACTCTGTCTACGTTAATTATCGATACCGATATAAATACATGACAACGTGCCATTTCGGACCAGGGGGACATGAGATGGGAAGAATCGTGACCACAGGGATAAAACAACAGGCAACCACGACACTAACAAGAGCATTCACACAGACATTTGTACTACGCCAGTATACCCGCTTTCAAATGAAGACGTCAATCCTCACGACACGTCCCAAAAAACGAATCAGACCAAATCGAGAATACGAATACTGACGAACAGAGCTTAACTAGATAAGATTTGTGAGTCGAATGTTAAGTCGGGTCACAGGGTAAGGAACGTCACAATAAGACTACTTAAAACTAGAGGGGGCGTGTCGGGGGGTACGGCGTTGGAAGGTATTTGTAGAAAACGTAGTTTAACATTAACCTACTCTCCTCTTACGTACATAACACTAGGGAGGGTCAGGGGTAAATATAAAGTGGTCTCGCTGAGAAGTTTGTTGGTACACACGATGCGGTATTAACCTAATGATCGCCCGCCGCTTTGTTCTGAGGCCGCTCGGGTGCGAGCCTCGCCGCTCCGCTCCGCTCTCGGAACGCCTGACATTACCTCTACGACTAACCGGTCAGTGAGACAGGGCTGGGTATTACGCGATATGAGACTACACAAATTGACTGGAACTACGTCTACATTAGTTTTTTAGGCGAAAACAGTGCAAAAACAGTATAAAATAGTGCTAGAAGCCAATGTTTACCATTGTCAACGACATTGATTTTATTAAAAATAAAATTATTGTATAAACATGGCGGGTCACGTGATACATTGTCGGTATCTAGTATCATTCGTAATTGATTTGAGACACGATATTTCATAAAGATATAAGTTAACGACATTGTACCAGGATATCTCCGGACAAGAATCCGAAGACCCGCACCAAGAGTGAATAAAGTATCAAAATACACAACCGTCTCACTGATTATCAGACTATCAAGTAGCGAGGGGGGGGGGGGGGACCGACACGAGCGGGCCCTCCCCTCGGCACCCACACATACACACGAACATTGCAATGTATGCCCAGCTAAAATATCATCTAAATAATATACAGTGGAGGAATTAAAACTAACAATGGTAAATGGACGTAACTCTCCCTCGACTTGTCAACTTTTAAAATTATACACATTCCACAATATATTGTACACGGAGCGAACCTCTATTAAAATTTTCATATAATCTGCAGGCCATTCCTCGACTGTATAATATGTAACATCGAAAAACTAAGCATTTATCCGCCACAAACTATCCTACTGAAAAAATATTTTTTATTTTTTAAATTTACATTACTTCATCATAAATATTCATTGACACAATAAGCGTAGGTCTGATTTATTTCATTGAATACGTTTATAATAGAATCGTCAAAATTATCACTACTTAATATCTGATTTGTAGATGGATAAAACTACAAACACAAATACCACATACTATATGATAATATTCGTACATAATTGCGGCGCGCCAGTGTACCCGGTACACGACACATTGGAAAACGTAAAATGCTAAAACATTGCACAGATCGCCTCACTGGATCGATACTATAGAACAACATTCAAACTAACGACTAACTACCACATTGTACTGTAGAATTACCTTTCTACTTTCTAAGCGAATCGATGAGTAGCTACGAAATCTACCGTTATACAGTAAAGGCATCCAGTGAAAAACCAAACCGTTCTAGTAATAAGGATCATTGCACAATAATGCGAAGTTTAACGACAAGACGCTTGACATACAACCGAGACGCTTGACAAGCCTAGTCATCTGTTACCAAGAGATCGAATAATCTGGTGCTAATTTACCTAAACTTCAATCGGTCTCGCAAGTATTGCTAATTAAAAAATTTAAAAGAAAAATTAACAGTCGGAACGGCGAATCACTTTTCAACTACATCACATCCGTACTCGTCTTATTATCAAGATTCTCCGAGTAACTGTTATTGCTACATTTATAATTCATCATAAAAGTGTCACTTAAAAACGCTACACACGCATCAGGCGATTCGATCTCTCGGGAGCCGATGGAACAGGTGAGTCTTCGAATGATCGATCTTTTGAAACACTTAAGAGAGTTTTTGAACCTCCGGGTGTTGGGGCGCGCGGGGGCGGGGCGGCGTCACGGGCGCGGCGGGCGGCGACGCGGCGACGCGTGCTACCTGCGCCCGATCAGCCCGTTCGAGTTGCTGCTCGTCGGGGACATCTCCAGCTCCACCAGCAGCGGGAAGTGGTCTGGAACACACGGGTCCGTGTGACGCACTCGCCTACATGTTACGTTTACGAGATCGACTTCAGAAACAAAATCTTACAACACATCAGATACGAAATGAAAACGAACAGTTAAAGTTAAGTTTTTCATTCAATTTTTTACTATTTTATAACGTAGATACTTGTTGACGGTACTCGAGGTACCTCAGTTTTGCGTAAACGCTCTTAAACTTAAAGTGAGGGTGCACTTGGAAAATTAGAAACTTTATTATTTATTTATCCTAAATTTGGCACAAAAACTTAGAAAGAAATATAGCCGCTGTTATAAGGAAAAATAACCAAAATTCAGATTAAAACTATGAATATCTCAGAAACGAATAATTTTCAGCCAGGGTACTATGACCTAATTGGCTCCAAATGAGCTCTACTATGCCTCCTTAAAAGGTTTGTATCGAATATCCAGTCACCCTGTATATTCACATATTCACGTAACCTTTTATTTATCAAAGTATATTAAGTTCCTTCGTACGCGTAGAATTAGTTTACCGCTGTTCCCTATTTCAATGCCTTTGGGGATGGATTTCCAAAAATCCCTTGGATATTACCAAGGAATATTCCATACAAATTTCAAGTCCTTAGGTCCAGCGGTTACGGATGTGCGTTGATCGATCAGCCAGTCAGTTTCTTCTATTATATATATATAGAAAAGCAACATGGAAGGTGTGTGTGCGTGTTTGTTACCAGAAGGTATGTGAGGGTGCGGGCAGCCGACGACCTTGTGCTCGCGGAACCAGTCCTGCGAAAGCGGGCCCAGCAGCCCCAGCGGCGTCATCGACTGCTTCGAGTAGAAAATGTAGTCGATTATGCCCTTGAAGTCGAACCTGGAACAGAGACAACCGTGTCACGCAGTTCTAGAGAACACACGGTTCAACACAAATTCCTTCTTCATAAGAGACTAGGATGTCTGAACCTTTTGTAGATAAGATAGATTTCTCCAGTTGGGTACGAAGAACCATACTTTTCTTAAGTTATTACTTTATTAGAAAGTCAAAGGTATATTAATGCAGTAAAATTCAGTGGACTTGTTGGAGAGACAACTAGGGGTTTTATTAAATTACCTTATTTGGAAAAAAAGCTACCGCTAAGAGATAGTCTTGCATGTTGATGATTGTACATTATTTCAAGAGTGTAAACAATCTCGTGTTTCGATGTAGGAGTAAATAAGCCGGCGAAATTATTCTCCATCTACGCCGTGTTTTTTTTATTTCCGTTATCTTCGGAATATTACTAGGTACAACCATATTAAACAATGTTTTTTCGTTTTAGAATAAAGTAATTAAATGTTGTATCTACGTTCATTGTAAAAGGGCTTTTTGAGTTAATAAGTGTCTTCTTCTTCTTTTTTCTTTATTACCATGACAATTCTGTGACATTGTTATATTTATTGAAACGTGACCATAGCAACACTTTTGTTGCGAGCAATAAAGATCGAGTTCAGTGGGAACCAATAGTGGCTGTTGTTTAAACGTGACCATAGCAACCCTTAGCAACTCTTTTGTAACGAGCGATCAATAAAGACTGAATTAAGTTTGAACCAATAGTGGCTGTTGTTTAAACGTGACCATAGCAACCCTTTTGTAACGACCAATAAAGACTGAGTTCAGTTTGAACTAATAGTGACTCTTGTTTAAACATGACCATAGCAACCCAAACTTATCGTGACCAGTTTATATTGTTGATTGGACATGATTTTTCACGATTTAAATGTCGGCATTCGTTATCAGACGTGAGGCGTCGGGAATATATCATATAAGAGCCTTTTATACTAGTTTAACGTGATTAACTGATTAAAATTATAGTACATTACTACAGAGGCCGGGACAAAAGGGGTTGCCGGCCGAAGACATATAGACGGCCGAGCAAAGCGAGGCCAGATAGGTCTGACGCCGGCAACCCCATATTTCCCGCCGAGGTGCTTTTCTCAAACATAATAACAATTCATTAAAAAAAAAAACAGAAATTACGAAATCAAATTACTAGGAATGCATTAAAAGTAACCTACATTGCTCAGTTATCCGCGCTGTGTGGGGTGCGCCCGCCCGCCCGCCGGTGCCCCGCACCGCACCGCACCGCCTGCGATCTAAGTTTCGCTACGCATCCCTAATTACCTTTGTTCTCCTGGTACATTACAGAAACATGCAAACGCTTTGGTAGGATGCATGGCTTAGTATATTGAAAAAAAAAAAACAGCTATCTAGCCTGTTCATAAATACAGCCGCCATGTTTACACTAAAAAAAAGTTTTTTTTTTAATACACATATTGGCAGAATGTCATGGTGCCTGTGCCACAAATTTATGTGGAATGGATCTTAAAAAAGAGGACTTTGCCGGCCTAGGCCTGCACGATTCGTATGAAATTCCATTAACGACCTCTTGTCCTAGCCGCACCTGAAACGTCATACTTGGCGGCCTAAGGAACATAACATCAATATTTCATTGCATGTTTGAGAAAATAATTGAATATCTTTAAAACAGTAACTCGTACTGTTTTAAAGATATCATCTTCATCATCATCATCTTAATATCTTCGAGAAATTTAACTTTATTTGATCGAAAGATCGTTCCCTTATAGTTAGCGGAAAAAAAAACCATTGTATATATCCATCTATTTCTTCAAAGTAAGTAACGCGTAGGCAATCTCGAGATTGCATGTACTAAGGCCTCAGATTTCCGCCTACCCAATGCAAAAGAAGACCGAGAGTAAAACTCGAAAGACGACAAACTCGTGGCTCAAAAACCATCAGACTTAGTTTAAGCCGAGCACAGGACCTTTGTTCCGAGCTGTTTTATTCAAAAAAACGGTAGAAACAATAAAAGTTTTCGGCTTACGTGTAGTTGGTATAGGGCATGATATCTTCGCTGTACGCGGAGGCGAGCTTGAAGTTGTGCGTGAACTCGTGCTCGGAGCCCGCCATGCGGCGCAGGGACGTGGCGTACCCGAGCGCTTTGAAGTCGCGGTGCTCCGACGGCACGCGCCCCGCCGATAGGAACTCTATCACACCTGGAATACAATCACATACAAAATTAACCAAGCTCGTAATAAAAATATAAATTTGTTACACAAAGAATCACGTTGCTTGAAGTGTGCGTTGGTGAAGCCACACCACAGCAAACAGTCAAGATAGACAAGTATGTGTTCATAAACAAATAATTCGGACGAATTACCCTGGTATCGTGGATACTTCAAGATTTAACAAATCAATTCATAAATCAATCGGAGCATGAAAAAAATCTTGGATTTCTTACAACTATAACATCTGAAGTTTAGTAGTGGGACAATTTTAACGGGTTTTCTACATTGTTACGGCCCAAATTTTAATGTTACATCTGATAAGCGCGGTTCTATTATTCTACAATCAGAATGGGGCTCATAATTTCTGAAAACAAAATTTTAGTAGGTAGCTGAATTTCTATTCACATTTTAACCCGATCTTCATTTTTTTCCAATCGCATATTTTCCTAAAATAAATGCAACAAGAAATAGTAGGGGAGCCCATGGTGCTAATTGAGGATTTACTCGAGCGTCGTGGGGACCTATTAGATTTTGAAGATTAGGTGGTAGAAAGGGAAAAAACGTTATATGATGTGTATCCATTCAGCGGTGGGGGAAGCGTGTACGGGTTATCAAAAATGAAAAAAAAAAACAGTCAAACGGAAATACCCGAGCGCGTCAGATATTGATAGTGTATAACTCCCACGTTTCTCTGATAACGGAGGCATGTTAATCTGCCGGTTTGCATGGTCGGGGTGGCCGTACGGAAGGGTTGAAAATGGGAAAAAAAGAAAGATATTCGAGCGCGTCAGAATTTCAGAGGGGATGTTAAGTGAACCCGAAAGAACCTCCCATTGCAAAGACTGACGATTCGGACGTGACGCAAGCTATTGGCGGCTTTTTCAAAATGCAAAAAAAATATCTAAATATTGAAAAACTCGAGCGCGTCAGATTTTCATACAGATGGTTCAGCTTGATGTGCTGACCCATAATCTGACGATTTCTTGGAGGGGTTTTCTTAATCTGAGGGTATGAACAATATTTTTTTTTTATAAATTATTGAATGTACCTATAAAAAATGCACGGAGAATAGCATGCAAATAAAAAAAAAACCTTTTAATTTTCATATATATTTTCTGAAAAATAGCAAACTGCTACTAATATATATTTTTAGCAGTGTGGTTACCGGCTTAGAATAGTACCACTTCATGTCTTCCCGTGGAAGGCTTGTAGCATTGATAGCCCAACTAGCAAAATAATCTTATATCATCAACCTTATATGGCCAAAACCCTTGTAATTGTTTTATAAAAGCATAAGTTGTTCCAATGTCTTTAGGTATAATAGCTCATTATAAGAGATTTTGGGTAATACAGCTTTTATTCTTATAATGTAGGTTGAATAAAGGCTAGTATGGCCTAGTCATAACTTGTATATAATCTGTGGCCGAGTACCTAATATGACCACAATAAGAATTCCCCTTGTAAGAGTTGTTTATAAGAGGTTATAGCTATCAAAGCCTCTATTCTTATAATTTAGGTTGGATAAAGGCTAAAATGGCCGAGTAATATGAGACCACAATAAGAATTCCCCTTGTAAGAGTTGTCTATAAGAGATTTTAGCTATCACAGCCTCTATTCTTATAATTTAGGTTGGATAAAGCCTAATATTACCACTAAACTTTAATGATATTTTTTGATACCGAAATCGTCAGAATATATTATTTCTATCATTCTTGAACTATTTCCTTCAAAATAAAATAAAAAACGACCGCGCTCGAGAAAGTCAAGGTAACGTTTTTTTTTTGCAAATTTGTATTGAGGTTACTAGAGGGGCAGTAACCACGCATAACCCGTGATACTTCAGATGAGCCTGCAGACTCATAGCGGCCATTTGTCAAGTTAGTTGTCAAACAGACGCCGACCGTAAAAGAAGCTGCGAAAAATGGGGAAATTCGCGGTGAAACAGTCTGAATACTATGGCACAAATAATTACTTTTCACAGGTTTATATATTGTTTCTGTATCTAAATTAATGTAATTAACAATACAACTTTAATAAAATATCAGATATTATTATTATACGCCCAGTGTTGCAAGTAAAGCATTGTTTCATATCCCCGAATTTTTGGGGGAATTCAGTATTTTCGGCCTTCCGTGAAATAAATAAAATTTCTTCTAATAATTAATGTTTCTAAACGTTTACGCTTGTGGGCGCTTAACTTTACTGCTTGAACATCAACAAGTTACGTACTTAATAGTGGTGCGGTGTAGTCTTATATCTAGATATTTGGAGTTCTTAACTTTAACGGAAAACAATCAAACTCAACAACTCAAAACCACAGTATATATGTTTAGCTAAAGCAGTAAAGAAAGCTAGGCCTACTTTTCGAGATAAATACCTGCTCTCCAAATGAGCGTAAGGAATGTCCTTTAAATTTTTGTAAAAGTTTAAAAAGTTGTTATTTGTTGTATCTCAGCCAGTTAGAGCAAAATCGATATCTGTGGCCCGTTTCACGAACCGACAAGTTACAAATTACAAACGGACCTCTCTTTCTAGCAAAAGGAGTTAGAAAGAGACTTCCACTTGTAATTTGTAACTTGTAGCTTCGTGAAACGGGCGTCTGAGGCCACTGGTGTGGTCTGCGACAACGAATCCGTTAACAGATTGAGAAAAAGTAGCCGCCATCTTGAACTTTTTAGTTTTTCCTCGAATTACTTCCGAATTTGGTATCGGGGATCTGTGTGACATCCGAGCACGAGTCTGCTGACAGAATAAAAAAGAAGCCACCATCCTGACCTTATTAGTTATTCGACTGATCGCTTCCAAAATCGATATCTGGGGATCTGTGTGGTCTCCGACAACGAATCCGTTGACAGAATCAGAAAAAGTAGCCGCTATCTTGAACTTTTAGGTTATACGACGGATTGCTTACAATATCGATATCTGGGGATCTGTGTAGTCTCCAACAAGGAATCCGTTGACAGAATGTGAAAAAATAGCCGCCATCTTGAACTTTCTAGATATTGGACTGATGGCTTCCAAAATCGATATCTAGGGCACTTTGTGGTCTCCGACAATAAATCCGTGGACAGAATGAGAAAAACTAGCCGCCATCTTGAACTTTTTACTTATTCGACTGATTGCTTCCAAAATCGATACCTGGGGAACTTTGTGGTCTCCGAAAACAAATCCGTGGATTGAATGAGAAAAAGTAGCCGCGATCTTGAACTTTTTACTTATTCGACTGATTGCTTTCAAAATCGATATCTCGGGATTTGTGTGGTGCCAACGTTTTAGCAAGTACAGAGCACGTAAATGTGGTTATAATATTACTCCACCTTAAGGGCTCGCGCTATGGGTATTTCGGTTTCGCGCCTAAATAGATAACTACTAAGATTTTACTAGCCCGTTCCTTCTATTTGAAAATTATCCCTGCAAAGAATCAGATTTGGCAAGCGATGTGAATGACAAATACCTTAAAAGAAAGAACAATAAGTAGGCACATTTTTTAAAGTATTTGAACATTTCAAAGATTTTTTTTATTTTTTTGGCAAAAAAATGACTGGTCCAAAATCTGAAACATTTTTAATAATTTCGAATGCCTCCATTCTGTTTTTAATACAATAAAGACACTTGAAAACTTGTTTAATTTGGTCCAATAGACGTGAAACTATCCAAAATAAATTATTTTGTTTATAAGGCAATGCTTATTGGGGCATTCTTAACACGTAACTATCAAATTCTGGATATTTTCTGTAAAATCCTTAAATTTTCAATTTAAAGAAAAACTACCAAATTTCGTCTAAGACACTACTACTACTACTATATACAGCTAAAAATGTTCAAAAATACCTCGTCTATCACCACCTTAAAGCTATTAAGTTGTCATTCAAGTTTCAATTTCGAGAGTTATAGGAGACCACACACACAGATCCCCAAATATCGACTTTGAAACAATTCGGCCCAAAAACTGGAAAGTTCAAGATGACGCCAACTTTTCCCATTTTGTCAACGGATTCCCTGTCGGAGACCACACAGATCCCCAGATATCGATTTTGGTAACAATCAGTCGAATAACTAAAAAGTTCAAGATGGCGGCTACTTTTCTCAATCTGTCAACAGATTCGTTGTCGGAGACCACACAGATCTCCAGATATCGATTTTGGAAGCAATCTGTCGTATAACCAAAAAGTTCAAGATGGCGGCTACTTTTTCTCAATCTGTCAACAGATTCGTTGTCGGAGACCACACAGATCTCCAGATATCGATTTTGGAAGCAATCAGTCGTATAACCAAAAAGTTCAAGATGGCGGCTACTTTTTCACATTCTGTCAACGGATTCCTTGTTGGAGACTACACAGATCCCCAGATATCGATTTTGGAAGCAATCCGTCGAATAACCTATAAGTTCAAGATGGCAGCTACTTTTTCTAATTCTGTCAACGGATTCGTTGTCGGAGACCACACAGGTCCCCAGATGTCGATTTTGGAAGCAATCAGTCGAATAACTAAAAAGTTCAAAATGGCGGCTACTTTTCACAATCTGTCAACGGATTCTTTGTCGGAGACCGCACAGATCCCCAGATATCGATTTTGGAAACAATCAGTCGAATAACTAAAGAAAGAAGAAAGAATATAAAATGAAAAGGAACCATTTGCAACCCAAGGATCGAACCCGGGACCGCTAGCTTCATAGCCAGGGTACACTACCAACTAGGCTACGACGTCGTCAAATTTTAATAAAGTAATTGTAAATTTATTACTACCATTCTTGTAAGCGAGAAATGAAACAAAATTAAATATTAAAACAATGTATTAATTGTAACGATTCATATTATCAAAGAATTTACTCGATTTTTTGGGTGAAAATTTCATGTTCTAGGCAACACTGAACTTTTCATACCAGGTGAGCTCGCCATCTTTGTCTATTCCATATGACTGCGTTCTACTAGTGTATTATTGTAAAAGAGATAGATATAGTTGTTTTGTTCAAATAATATTGGTTTCAAAGCTACGTCGCGATTATTAGTAGTTGGCACTTGGCACGTTTTAAGCGTCGCTTTTGATTGACATTTGCTTCTCTAGTTAAAATACCTCAATGCAAATTTGTGACCCTCCCACCCCCTTGCGTAACGCTTAAATCGTCAGATTATTGAAATATATACTTTTTTGCACGTAATTAACCTACCTTACCTTAATCTGACGCGCTCGAGTATTTCAAGCTATCGATTTTTTTTACTATTCTGATCGGCTATCCTGGATGCACTTTCCAGGATAAAGTAAATAAAATATCAGGGGACAAAGACAAAGCACCAATTGACCTAGTCCTAAACTAAGCTCTAGGCTTGTACAATGGGTACTAGACAACGATATAAATACTCATATAGAGAAACATACACTTAAATACATAGAAAACATCCATGACTCAGAAACAAATATTCGCGCTCATCACACAAATATCTGCCCTTACCGGGATTTGAACCCAGGACCGCTAGCTTCGTAGGCAGGGTCACTACCAACTAGGCCAGCGCGTCGTCGTCAGTGCTCATATATGCTGGAGGTACTCAACAGGGTACAAGGATGCCCCCTTATGTTAATCTGCCGCGCTCGAGTAAATCCCGAAATCCCCTCTTGGGCTCCTCTACTAAAAAGGAGACAGTCTGCAAAAACCTAATTGAGAAAAATGCGAATGGAAACTCGGCTGCCAATAAAATTTGGTTTTCGGAAAAATCTCCACACTCAAAGAATTCAATTAATTGCTTTAGTATCAAACCAAGGAGCCAAACTTTGTTCCCTAAAAGGCATTCTGTTTGTCAGAAGCCGGCTGCTCGGAGCTGCAGCGAACCAATCCGAAATAGTTCATTCATTCCCTAATTACAGACAAACAAGTCCATTTGTTCAGAAAACCGTTAAATGGCCCGTTTGTCTCCGAGGTCTGACCCGTCTAATTTTTGCTGGTTAGTCTTTTTTCTGTTTTTCTTGTACAAATGTAGTCTATATTGAGAAACAACGCATTTTGCCTTTGCACTAAACGTCTTGTACGCGGACGGAGTCGCACACAAAAGCTAGTATAACGATAAACCGCTGAAACCAAATGGCGGAAAGGGAATAAATGCTCACGTATAGCCATATCAGGTAATTGGTTCACGATTTGTTTCTACACGGTTATGAGTGAGTGACTGACAGCCGCCTCGATTACGCTATTGATTACGCCGGTTTCAGTAGCTATTTAACCCTTGTTCAAGCTAATGCGATTACCTTGCTTACAAAGTAGTCGGCATATATTCCATGCTCTCCTAATCAACGAGGTAATAAAAAGACAAAGGTCACAACTCACAGCCATGCAGGGTTTGTACCCAGACACTTTGTGATATATTCTACTTAGGCTCCTGAGACATTAATATTTGGCAACTATTATTTATTTACGTTTGAGAAGAACCCAATTAAACATATGTAAATAGTGCTTTACCTATCGACACTATCCACTCACGAAGTCTTGCTTACTAAAACAAACGAACACGTACAGTTGGTCAATAAGAATCGCGTATTATTGTCAGATTTTATTACTATTGGAATGGTCTTCCAAATACAGCGGTGACCTTATACTTATATGCAGGCAGGGTCCATCCGGATCGCTACTAGGATCTTACCTTTAAACCTGCCACCAAGTAGCAGGGATGGCATTGTTATGTTCTGGTGTTGGGGTTAGATACCCAGTGAAATAACTAGCGAAGATACATTCCGTCGCAGTCCTCCGGATTGGCAATGCATTGGCAGTCTTGACTTTGCAAATGTCTTTTATGACTTTAGAGTCCATCGAAGTTTTCATCAGGAGGCATGTCCCTGTATGCTCGTTTATCTTCTCCATGTCATTAAATGACATTGGTATATACCAACTCACCACTGTCAGGCAGCGAATTGAAATCCCCGCACAGCAACAACTGCACGTTATCTCGCTGGCCGGCAATCCGCAACGTACGCGCCGAGTCGTCGAGGATTCTGCGCAGCTCGTTGCTGAGCATCATCGTCTGGATCAGCTTGACGTCGCAGAACTCCGGGTCCCAGTGGATGTGCGCCGTGCAGACCAGGATCGGTTGCCCAAGCATGGAGGAATCGGTCGGGATACCTGCGGAAGAATACCCTGTTTACAATACTACAGAACCTTTTTGTTTCTTCCGCGTGTTTTGATCAACGTCAACTCCGCAAGGCTGTCAATATCAAGGACCGTTTTTTAAGATATGACTGCATGTAAGAATCATGGCATGCCTGAGTGGATGGGTAGTGGTAATGGTGGTCCTCTTCGTAATAGATCTGTATGAATATACTATAAAGGTTAATATTTGAGGTACACGGTGTTACAATTCCTTAATTGACTATGCTGCTTATAGGACAGGTTAAGTGTTGGGACTGTTTGATTGAGTTACTTTACATTAACCAACCAGCATTACAGTTTGCGTAAATGCCAACTGTAAACCGCAGATTGGGAGTAGAGCGCAGCTTCCCATAAGTTGTTAAATAATGTTTGAAACACCCATTTACTTTAAACCTTTACCGCAAGCACCTTACATACATCGGGCCTTGACGGTAATGCATATTCCGTAGGCAAGATTTCAAGATTTGAATAACAAATCGTTTTAGGTCCGTCAACTAGGACAAGGGAATCACGAGCCACCCTACATAAATATAAGATACGTGAATAAACGGATCTTGTTACAACATTTGACTACGAGTGAAGACGAAAACAAGCTTTATATTATTGTAAGTGGTAATGTGGTTTATCAATTATCATGTGTGATGTGAACCGTCTTCAATACGAGTCAACCGACCATAAGTGATAGTCCCCAACTAGGCAATTTCTTTGTTTCTTTGAACTTTATTTAAAATTGATTTCCAAAAACGATGTCAAAAGTCATACCCCTTACTTATAAACGTGGAATAACCATGGAGTAGCTAAACCATGTTTTGTCCTTATGTGTCATCGTGACATTTGAATTTGACAGATAATGACAAAACATGGTTTAGCTAATCCAAGGTTATTCCACGTTTATAAGTAAGGGGGATCATCAATGTTATGGCAACGTATCGCAAGTCTGAAACTTTGATTTCCAACTGTACCATTTGCCAAATTTGTTATAATGCATATTTTTCTAAAACAGATTACAGTGATCTATTTACCATTTTCCCAGGCCGCTTCGTTTGTTTTCAATAACGCAGCCAAACCAATGTTGTCCTTGGGCATGACACGATTCAACATGTTATCAGAACCTTCACTATTGGCCATCGCCAGTTGGTTGAACTCGATCAGGTGCTCCTTAACTAAGGTAAATCTAGAAAAGGTGGATATAATATAACATTAGCATTATTGTAGGCTTTAGAATTGACTTAAAGAGATTAAACTCCGGAAGAACTAAAATGAACATACTTTGCAGATCTAAAGAAGATGGCACAACCATCGACGTATTTTCTCTCCGACTCGCCCATGGTTTTCGCTCGCGATTTAGGAGAGAAGATGCCATCGTAGCCGTCACTTTTTAGTTCTGGTAGGAAGAAGTTATAAAATTGGTCGGTCTCTACTTCCTGCAAACATAAAATATTGAATAAATAAGGAAACAATTTGCCTTGGCATGATATTGAACGAAACGATAAAAGTTGTAAGAATACTAGCCTGTAAACTAATAAGGTCAGCAGAATAATGTCTAATCTCGTCCAGAATTCCTTTTTTGCGGTAATCCCATTCTAACGCCCAACTAGGACAGTAGCCGTACATCTGTCTCGTGGCGTATTTATCGCAGAGCACGTTGTAGCACATAACCGTGAAGATACCTGGAAAAGATGACAATGTACACATTAATTTGATTCTATATCGTACACAGTTGATTGTCAAGCAATTGTTCCAATTACTCTAACAGTTTCATGTCAAGTGCTCGTTCGGAGACCAATTAGCCGGCGCTGAAGCTTTGTTACAATGGCTGGCATGTTGCGTGGCAGATAAAAAGTGTTCCAATTAAATGAGTCGTTTTAAAGTTCGCTAGCAGCGCGGGCCGCGGCCCACCGCTCGTCACCCGCGCGGCACGCGACACAATAGCGAGTTTTCCTCTAATTGTATGTATCTCCGGCATCCGCGAACGTATCGTGACTACGCGGTATTCCCAGCGTGCAAAGATTACGGGTTTCATTTCTATTCTATCGAAGGGGATGAAAATGAGCCGTTTAGCAATCACTCAGGCTGTCATCTCACGGGCCCGCGGGCCGATCGTGTGGAATGTATTAGGAACAATGTTGATGGTGAGGAAATGGCTTATTCGCTTAAGTAGGAGTTATCGACAACTCGCTTCAAAGTATGTTATTATGGATAGGACTTCTAAATAGAGTTGTAAACTTATTTGGTAGGACTCCGAACAGAGATACAAAGAAGACTGAATTGGTCTCCTCGAAACTGGTTAGGAAATGGAACTGAACGTCCCCTGGCTGGGCCGTTTCTACGTATCCACTTATTACGTAAACTAACGTGGCACGACTGAGCTCTCTCACGCTGCACGCCATTATCTCAGATTTATGCGGACGCGGCGCGCTCGCAGTCGCACCCGTCTCATTACGCGGATCAAAAGGCGCACGGGAGGATGAGGCCCACTCGTCTAAATGCCGACTTCTTGGAAAACCTCGGAGAAGCAATTATCTATATAATCGCACCCGACCTCAGTCAATCAACAGACAATAAAGCGGGAGTACGGGTTATAAGACAAAGCTGTCGCGGCAGAAGAATGACGGTTGGAGGGACAGGACAATGCCGGGAGATCGGCTGCAGAGCCGTGGCTCGGACAAATTGATAACGATCATAAGGCGCACTCGCGCTCATGCTAATCGGCAAGGAGTCAATGTCACCCAACGACGATCAATACGGCCGCAGCACGTGCTTCGGCCGAGTCCATTGTATGCTAGATGCGACGCGCTAAGACGCGGCGCACATGCCAAACATCGCAAAACAATACACGCATCGATACTAGACTTTGAATAAGAGAACTACGGTCGAAGCGGATCGAAAGCTCGACACCAACGCAATAATAAATGGTAATGTTGTCCAACATGTGGACGCGTGTCTTCATTTCTAACAAAAAGACAACGATGGTGAAATATGAAGTATCTACGTGTCGCATCGATCAGCGAACAATGGGGGAAGGTGACTTGCTGCGGGCAGTTACATTACTTTTGATAGGCAGAGCTATTGTATGTCAGATCTTAATGCATTTTGAAGCATTCCAGTGCGCCGATGAAGGAGATATGTCACATATTATGTAGGGTCGGGAGGCTGGTGATGCGTGCAGCAAAAAGGAGCAATCGGAAAAGGCGTGGTGCGGCGGATGTCGGGCGGCAAGTGAAGCATGTCACGACGAGTGTGGGTGTGTCTGCTGCGATCATGCCACACCGCGACGAACCGGTTTTATCCACAACCGCTACAACCCACGTGAAATCACCCGATGTATTTGTAAAGGGACTGTTAATTTACGAATACATAAATTGATAGCTCCATTGCACCCAAGTTAAAGATCCTTTCGTTTAAATGAACATTTAAGGCACGCAGACAGAAGTGAAATCAACTCTTAATGCGCAAACTCACCTTGCAATGATATTCAATATTGAAGCTTGGACCGTCCTATACGTTTTTATAACTTCTTTACCGAGTAAACTAAACACTTGACTCATTAAAATCGATTTAAACTCCCATTAAAACGTAGCGGCAGCGCAATCCGCAATATGACGTAAGAACCCTCAATAGATGCTAACAAGACGTTGTTAGTGGTTTGAAATGTAAGAGCTGCAAACATTTGTTGCTGAGCGCTCTATTCCACAGATTTCACCTCTAGGTAATGGAGGTATCATGATATTTTTAACGCTGATTGGACCCAGAAGTGGTTTGGCGATGTAATAAAAACGCCATAACAGTCATAATCACAGGGTGGGTGTAAAGCACTGACAGCCCTACATTCTCGCCGCCGTGCTAGTCCCGTCGTCGTTCATAATAATTTGCATAAGAAAGCCTGTAATTGCGGTGAATCGAGGCCCTATTTTGAACCGGTGCATTGACGAGTGCAACATATGGTTCGTTCAGATGAGAGCGCACATCTGTTCTAATTGTTGGCCTTTTGCGGCAAGTTATTTTGATATGACGTCGATAGGGAATTGCGCGACATTAGTAGAAATTTACATTTTATTTTAAGTAAATGATGCATAAACGCGGTAGGTGAATTAGAATATCACAGGCATACATTTATGCGCATACAAATGATTCTAAATTTCAACAAAACATCGCACCAGCAGGAAGGAAGACATTCAAATCATAGCTAACATTCTCAGAATAATTTTACGAGTTTTCTTTACCGGTCCAGCCGGTCATAAAGCAATTGTAGGGGAAGACAATGACTAACGTGCTAATTTAATCAAACACGGAGCACAATAGACACAACAAACAGCAAACAAGTTGAATCATAACAGCATGACTGGCTAATAATTACATCACAATAAACGACAGAAACTTGTTATTACACTTGACGCATTTTAAACTAATTATATGCCTACAAAGGATCATCAATTGGTTATCAATATTTTAATAACAGCGATTTTGTTCTCAACAGGAAACGATTGTATCTAGGAACTTATTAATTAGGTACCTTAAGCCTAATCAAGACTTAAGAACCCAAAAGCAATTACAAAATTTTAGATGGCAATTGAAAACTTCTTTAATAAATAACAGTCCTAAACTTTAATTTTTAGCTTGGTACTCGTAGTCTAAAGCGTGGTAAGTCTTTTGAAAGGTTGACTACTTTTTAAGCAAGTAAGGTTCAGTTAAGTACAACCACGCTGGACGCAACTCACTTGAAAATAGCATCTAACATAAAGTATCAGTGAAAAACTGTCATGGCGAAACTACCTATACTGCGAAGCCCTAAAAATCCTAATAAGGCACAGACAAAAGAGGTGAAACGGGTCAATAAAAGCATCAACTTGTGGAGAGTTATACTTACAAGAGGTCCTTCACAGGAACGGTACCGCGTTGCCCGCTCGGGCCGGAGGATTTCTCTCAGGAATACACGACTGACGTGTGCGGAAAGTGCAGATCGCATTTGTGAGATTCATGTATGCCCATTAATCAGAAGTAATGGGTTAAATGCAATTGCAGTTACCCTGAGAATAGCATCAGACCTTACGTGAATGATTTACCGTATATAAAAGCAGCGTGCCTTGGAGTTTGAATTAGTTGCAGATGTTTTTTATTCAACACAAACAAGTCACTCTTGTTCGGATGAATAAAAGCAATACATGGGCTGGATGCTATCAGGATATCTGAATACAATAGGGGGAGGCGCCGTAGCCTGTCTATTAGCGATGCTGTCACGTGGGCATGTTATGAATAACGTCCGACAAGGTTATTAACATGTGAAATAATGGATCATACCCCACAATACATACTCAAGGGTCATCTGGATGCTTCAGCTGTGTTTAGCGCTTAGTGTGAAGTGCCATCAAACTCCCCGATGAGGGTAAAGTCTGTGAATCGCGTCACTCGGTGGGGTAGCGGTTTAATATCTGAAGTTCGGGAGCATAATACACATAAAAAAACAAGCGCTCGCAAAAAGCCATAGAATTATGCGAACGGCGTTTTTACGGGGGTCGGAAAAGTCAATGTCATTTTGCATTAGGTATGTTAAAACTTTAATACATCTTTACTCTGAATTTATTGTCATTGATATTCAGTCTCAAAGTCGTAAAACAGGAAATTAATTAGTTTGTACTTAACTTAAATTCTGGCTGCACGATTTGAAATAAGTAGAAGTTAAAGACGGCATACCAAACCAATAAGGTAAGCGTAATGTAGAAAATAAAATAAAATATATTGACTATAAAACGGAAAAAGCTTGACTTTTATATCACCATGACTAGGTGGCTTTATGTTATAAGAAAAATTACGGTGATATTTCAGAGTCGAGTTAGGTACTTTTACAATCATTATTCTAGATTACGGCCGTTGTTTATGATTACCAATATTTGAATGAATTCCTCAATTTGCCGCTATTTACTAAGAAAGGTACGTGGTAATTTAACCTTAAACTAGATTTTTCAGAATGTGTCAAAGATAAGTTTCTAGTCGTATCTGAGATCTCTTATTACACAAGATGGAACTTTATATGACCAAGGGCCGGTGGGGACTGGGGACTTGGTCATTTCGAAGGTGCCTACCGCATAACTCATGGTTTGTGACACACGACTGTTCTGCCTGCGCAAGACATTTTGATATAGGTAGTAGAAGTGCTGTTCAAGTGGAGAACCACTGATTTATTTTCGGAAAGTACATTTTGTTTCAAAAAAGGAAGACAATTAACACTTTGAAGAAGCTTCTTTTGATGCTAAATTGACTGCGAGGTCCCGATGCGCTTTTTTCGAGGAATCCAACTGGAAGATACCGTCCTAAACAAACTCAAGTAAAGTTACACTCAGGACATTAGACCTTTTCTATGTCGAAACTGTCGAAAGGCCACTCAGCATTGGGTCGGCAATATACGTGTCCTTGAAACCCGTTTCGTAATACATTAGTTAGAGATTTAGCGGTTGCATTGCATGACATCCCATATAGCCATTTTTGGTCGCAGACTTTTCAAAGCAGTAACAAGTCACAATCGTTTCGTAACTGTCTCGGCACATTGTGACTGTGTAAGGGTTTGGTTTCTAAGTGTAGTAACAGTTGATAAACAATGCTACCACTAAGTAACTAGTAATAATGTTTAGTCGCTGCGTCCACAAATAACGGAAACATTTGTGTCACACATTTTTATACACTTTGCGTTTAGTTTGTGACTAGTGTTCAAACTAGGAAATAATGTGTAGTAACCGTGTGGTAACTCTGTAACCAAGTTATAAACAATAAACGGGAAGTGTAGTAATGTTACGTCAATATTTCGGAACTTTGTAACGGTAAATGACGGTGTCCTTGAAACTTTGAGTCTCTGTAAATAAAAAAATACATGGAACCATTTTGTTATTTCAGTAACTTTGTTACTACTTTAAGTTTCACGTCGACACATGTCGACACAAACTAGTAACTGTGTGAACACTTGTGACTGCAATGTTTGTCCGTCATAATAACATATTTATATCATAATTAATAAGTTTTATGGTTTATTCTTGCTTTTATATTTATTGTTATTGCTCAAATATATTATTCTGTCTATGAAAGCTTCAGAGATCTTTAAATCATAGACTTATTCAATAATGTAATAATACGCAGTAGTCATGTGTTTCGCTAAATTGCCTATATTATGATTTTATGATGGCGCGTTGATGAATTTCAACCAATATGATCTAATGACACGATGAAATTATTTTCCCATTGAAATTTGAACACAATCATAATTAATTAACAATAAAATGAAATATTTACGTTGTCAAACTTTTTTATGATGGCGTCTCTTCTTATATATATTTTTAAATCACTATGAAAACGACATCAGACACTCGAACGAATTTCATTTAAAAGAGTGAATGAACGAATGATTTCTAACGAACTGGTTTCAAACTGGGAACATTGTTACCTCACAGCGACGGAACAGTGAAACCAAAAGTTACTGTGTCGACTCTTCCCCAATTTTAGTCGCGGTGACGTAACAATTACGAAGCTGTGACCACACGTGTTACTAGAATCAGTCAGTGTCTACACATAAGTTTCGACAATTTTCGTAACGGCTAGAGCATGAATACCGGTATTCGATACTATCGAAAAACCGGAATATCGGACTAAAATTCCGATATTATAAAACCTATATACGAGCTCGCAAAAAAAAAACCGGTATTTCGATATTTTTTCGATATTACATAAATTTAATATAATAATTAATTTCCAATATAGTAACGTTTTATTTTTATAGACCCATCCAAGCATGTCATTTTTAACTAGCTATAGGATGTGTTATTCCCGAGTTCCCGACCATGTGTTGCATAAAATTAAACTTATAAAAATAGTATAGTAATTTAAGAATGCACTACATATTTCTCATAGAGGAGATTCTAAATATCGGCGATGAAATGTTGATGACTCACATGTGCAAAAACAAGTTTAGATTCAAGATATTTCGAATGTATGTGCTGTGATTTATTTGCTACGCATGAGCTGATTTATTATTTTTAAGGCCTCCAACTTCACCCACCTAAAGTGGCAATCTAGGTCAGTTCAAAAATCATTCCATATTTAACATGTATGAATATCTAAAAAATATCGAAATACCGGAAAACCGGTATTTAAAATTTAAATATCGAGAAAATACCGGTATTGGAAAAAACTTCCGATATTAGATGCTCTAGTAACGGCTACCAAAAATGGCTATTTGAGATGCACTGCTTAAATGTTCAGAAAGACAAATAGTACATTACTGCACAGACCGGGAAATAGGCCGTTGCGGGACGAGTAGAGTTAGCGTGGCCCAGATCGGGAAGGCCCGGTCGAGGCTTGTATAATGCTTTTCTCCAACAATGTGAGGAAATTTAACACAATTGTTAATAATATTAAACACGGTCCCAACATTTCCTTGAAAAAAAGAACAGAAACGTACGCTATAGTATAACACTGAAATAAAGCATTACATAAAATCACAAATTTAAACGTAATAAATTCAATTTGAATAAAGTATAGTTTAAACTATAACATTTATTACGCGTTTATGTTATTTCGGCAATTTATTTTGTTTATGAACGTAATTTCTATTTAAAAAAGGCAAACTATTTGACACACTTTTAAATACGTTGTAAACGCTGTTTGAAAAGGCTTAACTTTTTGGTCCGTGACATTTAAAAAGTAAAATATACAAGGAAGAATTTGGATTACACGAGTGTTTGAATGTTTGGAGATAGTTACCCTAGTCCAAACATGGTTTTTAAAAGTAAAACACCAGGTACGTAATGAAATTTCATACATTTAACTTTGTTTTTTTTTTAATTTTGCCTGGACCTGGACCTCAGAACTTCGCGGACTGATTTTACAACAGTAAGGTTAACATTTCCGAGCAAGTGGGAGAAAAAAAATATAACTCTGACGTTGGCGGTTTTGGAAAACTGGGCCTCTATTGTTGGCGGTAAATACTATATCGTCTTTGACCTGTTATTATATTGTTTTTAACTCGGCCGCCATTACTGTCAAGTAAATAAGAGCTATCAAAACATTGACAAAACGATAACAGATCAAAGACGATATGGTATTTACCGCCTAGATTCTCGGCTATGAATAAATGTATATACAGTTGACATAAGCAAAGCCATCTGTATAGCTTACGTTATTTTGACAGTTTTCGAAAATCGTTAACGTTTCTAGGCCCCCAATGCCCAGTAAGTAGTCAGCTATGTAAGGAATGATCTCGATAGCGAATTCATCCGTGACTTATATTTGACTCCGGGTAAAATGGAATCAACGGATTGGTAACGATTTGTCTCAGGACATGTCGCCCAATCGCAAGTTCACGGATGCAATGAGGTCGCAGCCAATGTCTCTCATTGTGCATTGTTTGGGTCGTTTAGCGAGGCGAAGGGCATTTTCCCTCTTCCTCTACAGATTGACCATGAATATACTCGTAGTGTACCTGTTATGTTTCAAAACATTCAATTAAACTTGTAGCTGTGATTCATTTGTAGGTATGTTTCCTTGTAAGAGACGAGTCGTCTGATCGGCTCTCAATTTCTTCGACACAGGGCAACTGAAGTGTACGATTTTGTAAGAGAAAATTTTTTCACCATTTCCTCAATTTCAAGTATATTATCTTATCACAAACGGCTTCGATTCTTAAAAGATTCACGTCCTGTTCCCATATAGATAACTGAGAGAGATAGACACACGAGGTCCAAGATCAGTGGGTTTACTGCGAACGCTATAAATATTAGGCGCCTAGGCGTGATAATGCGCGGCAATGACATATGGGTGCGTACGCGTCGTTCATCGACACGTTTTATTGTGTCCGCTGCGTATTGTCTGGAGATAACGCTTCGTCCCACGTTGGCAGTTTATCAGCCGATAGCAGTTCATCGTATTAGACCACCCCGTGATTCTTATGTGAGACTGCATATTCTAAGTAGACAATCTTCTAACCTAAAAAAGGTATGTGATTTTATTTCTTAAACTCGACGCACCAAAAATAAACCGGCCAGCTGAAGTTAGCCCGTCGTAGCGTAAAAACCACATTTAAGGAGTGCATTCTCAGCTTACCCGCTTTACCCGTCGACGCGGTGGAGTGAGCGAGCTCGTATGACTTGGTTCACTCGATCGACCATTTTTAACAGAATGACACCTCTGAACGCCCTTCAATAGCCGGGTCCACACCGGATGATCCAGCGCAATCCGATCGCGCGATCCAAAGGCGCGGTCGGTGTGGTGTGGACGTGCCGCGTGCGATCCAAGCGTACGATTGAGCGCGCGATCCTTGCCGCGGGTCGATCCGTTTTTCGCTGATCCACGCCGATCCAATTTTGGATCGTTCGGTGTGGACCCGGCTAATGAGTTTACGCTCACATGTGGATGCATGTTTCTTGGTTATTAGTGGAGAGGCGTTTAGCTTTAAATAAGGCGATGTCCAAGTAGCTATGTAAATCATAATATGTGTGTGAGTAAACACTTTGAAGCACAATAGAAGTAGAAGTAGAAGTAGTCCGGACGGACGGACGGATGGACGGACAGACGGACAGACGGACAGACGGACAACCGGACTTTGGACGGAGTTCTGGTACACTAATAAAATATTGTTATTGAAAATGGAACCTTGGTTCATCATTATGATTTAAAGGATAAATAAGTTATCATTGCACTGGATTTTTTTATCCCCAGCTCTGTCACCAAAATGTAGGGTGGTTTTTTCGGCCATTTCCAGGATTATTGAGGCCTACCAATAAATACTGTGACATTAGTTTTTAGCATTCGAGTTCAAATAATCTAGGAGAGTTATATAACATTATTCTATCATAGTAATGGGAATATCCTTCTAATTGACAAGGATGCTGCTCTTCGACCAAAGATCAGAACTGATAACCGCTCTTCCCGTTATTTAGCCATAACTTTCGACTACTACTTCTCATTCACTAAAGTTCAAAAACAACTACATAAAAAGCTGGTGATGAAGTGGAGGTACAAAATTTAACCATTTTGACCTCCAAAAGTAAAATTATTTTTATATTGGTAAAATAAAACAATTGAATGACGTAAATAAGTATTTGGCAATATAAAAAGTGTGCTTATTCCAATTAAAATATAACAATTTACATATCTCCCATTTTTATTACCGATTATCAAAACGGAGGGGTGATCCATAAACCCCTCGTAATAACTAACAAATAAACTTATCTGAAGTTATCCGCAATATCAAATTAAATTAATTAACTTGACTATGTGACTGTCGGGTGTTCTTAGCTCATTGTAATTCGACCCGGGCGGTACAACTCGGATTCGATTCCCGGACATCGCGGACCAACTCAAACGCAACCTTTATAGGTAATGCGTCGTTTATAAACATCACCTTATCAATTCTACGTAACGGTACCATATGAAAGATTCATGGTAGGTGCACGAGTCACGATCGGGTCCGATCCCGTAGACCCGTATCCTGGGTTCCGTATGGGGTATTAACATAGTGATGGCGGGGCGGACCGCAGCCGATTATATTTATGGGACGCGCCGCGTGCGCCCGCGCCCATTGCCGCCACTATGACAGTTTATTAATGATCCACCAGGTAAGAATCTCATAACGTCGCGTTTACAAATTAAACGTGAACCCGAGATAGTATCGCGCGAAATTAAAGTTTTTAAGTAAGAAACATCGCGGGGAAGTCAATCTAATTGAATTAAGGTGCAATGGAGGGCAGACAGTTTATGTAGGTATGCGGCTTACAGTTATTTGCTATCGATTAGTGATTAACTAGCATACCTACTAGTATAGGTACCGTTTTGGCTACAACAAGGAAAAATACATGTGTTATAATTTTTTTTTTTTAAACGCAAAATAAATTTTACTTACATGTCGGACGAGTTCTGTTCGGTCGTGTCAATGGTATCCAAGGCCTCTGTGGTGGTAAGGTGGCAGTGACTGAAACAAAAGAAAGACATCAATGTAAAAACGCATCTAAACCGTACGACCGTCATTAATTCTGAACAACGGGGATCTATAGAATTTAGGATCGATGAAAAAAATTATTTGCGAGCTTCCGCACAATCACAAAAAGCCAACAATAACCATACCGTTATTGTTGTTCGTGCTGCGTGCTCGGGTGGTGTACGTAATAAATTTATTCGCAATTAAAGGCGTACATTTTGCAATAGCATTAAGCGAACCCTCATAATTCGCGGAGGGAGCAAAAAGTTGCTCGTTTTATAATGCAATCGCCCGCCGACATCTCTAGGTTCGATTTACATTTGTTACTGTTTGAACAAAGCCAACCAAAAAACGTAGGCCTATTGTTCTAGTCATTACCTATGCGCACTAAAGGTTAAATCGAGCGTTAAATCAAGCGTCCGGCGCTCCGGCGATGGTGCACCGCTCCTCAGCAACGGTACCGGCTCTGCATAACTCGGCAGTAACTTCCCCTAAAAAAGGCCGAATCGACTAAATAACGCCACAGGAGCCACCCACTATCTGATGAATTGCAACTGTTCTCGCGGTGACTCATGCATTAAGCAGCCAACTCGTCCTAAGCTGAGCTTACTTCGCGATATAATGAAATTTAGTAACATAGAGGTTAATAACAGACGATATTGAGAAAGGAAAAATATATTAAGTACTTAATATTTTACGACTACTGAATTGACATAGACCATAGAGTAAAAGATCGTGATAAGTTTTTGTGCGGATATTGCTAATCATTGAATTACCATACGTTATATTATAATGTATTAATTGTGATTGATTTTAATGGTCAAATTGCCATGTCTAAAGACGAGGGAGATTTATACATGAACAAATAGAAATCACGTTTGCTAATCTTTCATCTCAGCGGTATGCGACGGTAGAGATGAAGATCCAATTTATTAATATCGATATTAGATGTATGTTAACTAATACTTCATAGAAGCAAGCGTCTTTGTCATTGTAATATTTAGATAGAAATGGTATTTTTCTTGTTCGCCAATAGCACCGAATTGAATAGTTTATTGTTATCAAAATATGGCATGTGATTCTAATACAGCTGATGGCAAACGCATACCGTGAGCTAGTCCATGAGGAAATTGACATTGAATTTAGTTACGTAGGTAAAGCCTTATAGTGGTTTCATTACCAAAAGTTTTTACCTAACCAGGCGGCTCGTGCCTGCTCGTGCGGAAATCAAAATAATGAAACTCCAGTACCGTCCACAAATTAAGTAATAACCCGAGTTGACTTTCATAGTTTCGATGAGGGACTGATACATTAAATATTAACAGACAGACGCAACAAAAAATTAATTCAAAGCCAGCCATCGTGATTTAATGAGTTGTAGCCGCGATCAGATTCGAGATAAGATACAGCGCGTTTGTTACCAAGTGCTGTGCAGTAAGCTGCTATCTTCATGTCGAAACCCAGTTTAATAAATTCGAGTTTGGCAGGCTCTCGGTCCAGTGGGTGTCAGCTGAATATCTTACGGTCAAAGACTGTTTTGTTTAAAGACCACTCGCTACATGATTGATGTCAATGTATTCAGTAGAATATTTCAATGGACGGGAGTAAAAAATAATGGATGTGCCTTTTCATTAGAGTTTAACGCTCCTGTCGACAAACCGAGTTTGCTAAATCGCTGATTAATCTCTTAACTGTTAACACTCGCGCTACGAATATAAATTAAGCATGTACTAAATTAAAACGGTTATTTAGAACTGCCTTCTTAAGTGTATGAAAAAGTTTGCCACAGTTATATAATTAGAAAGCCAGACAAATAAAATCGCAACCGCTTTTTTATTAATTTAGTTGGTCGGTTAGCGAGAATATTGTTCGGCACCATTGTTTTTGGGCAGAGGTGGCAGAGGCGTCGCCCCGGAGCAGCGGCGCGGGCGTCGCCTCATTACACTTTGTAATTAGGACCGTGGGCTCGTGCAAGCCGCGGCCCTGCACTAAATCACGACAGCCCGGTTTAACATGCGCGACCGGCGCCCTCCGAACGGGCATAGCTCACAGCGTCACAATGCGCCTTATGAACGGCTTATTGAATATTTAATGAAAAAATAACCCGTCTGCCGACGAAAGGACGTCCTTTACATATTTGGACGTAAACAATACAGAACGTCAGGGCTGTGCAGTGTGCACTTATGTCGAGGCTGAGAAGTGTTGAATTCTTGCCATTTATAGAGTGGGATAACTGCATAAGTCAAAGTTTCACACGGCAGCGGCTTTCTCGAGAGAACTCTTCAGCTCGTCACGAGTTCCGACAACGCTAACAAGACGGGACAAGCCAAACAACAAGGTGGTGCCAGAAGCAACACACTCGTGGTGAATTGAGTGAAAGTCGAATGAACACTAGATAGGCTGTGGGTGATAAGCATCGGCACACTCTTCACATTGTTTGCGCTCCGATACGTGAGATAAGGCTTTCTCCGCCCGTCTTTCGTGAGCTACCGTGAAGATGCCTCGTAGTTAGCGAGTCGACATTTGCAAAACAGGAGCACCTTTTATCGCACTAAGATATCGCAAAAAAGATCTACGTAACATTCAACTACCTCGGTGGCGAAAACCAAGCAACCGGCATGTGTACTTTAAGACATTTACAACCAGATTAAAATCAACTGCCAAGTCAATGATACTAGTATTCATAACAGAATAATGTTAACAAATGAACGTTATAAAGTCTAGACGTAATAATATAAGCATAAAACAATATGAAATGGCCGCGGGGCACGGGGTTAATCAATTCCATGCAAAGCATTTTCAGTCCATTGACTATAGCATCTTCGCCAGACGCCGGGGAGCCGATCAAGCGAGAACCGGTACCTACCCAGCCTATTGCATCACACGCTAGCTAGAGCAAAAACTACTCAAGTTTCATTAAGCAGCCGCTACAAAAATGTGTATATTTTACTCTTGGCCTAATTTTTCCAATAATTTGTGAGAATTCTGGTTATTCTCCGGCATTGCGTGCACGCGTTTAATAAAGGAATCCGCTGGTATACGTGACCGGGCCGTTTACAACTCATTGCCATTGTCCTTCTGGATTTACGAGCGAAAATACGGTGTCACTCGCCGGCCGGATCGTGCTGCTCCGCGTGAGGCGACTTCTCAACGCACGCAAACCTCTACTATCGCTCTGCTCGGTTTTATGAAGCCATTGCATCTATTTCTATCTCCTTAATGTGACATTGACGTATACAATCTTTTGTTTATTCAATACGCGAGCAGCGGTCGCATTTCTGCCCGATTTCCTGGAGTTATTATGTTAGATTTGCCAAACGAGCCAGCTTGCTGATGCGATGCCAGGACGTATATGATTCGGCACAGAATGCAGTCGGTCTTATTATGCTAAAGGCATCCTGCGCTGACTGACGTCTGGTCTGATAAAGGTTTTATTATAACAAAGCACCTCCGTTGGGCTTTCTCATTAAACTTACAGTGTCACATGTTTCAAGTACAATGACCTCGAGCGGTGATTTTTATCAAAAAGCTAATATTTAGGCACAAAAACATATTTTTGCGAAAACAGTGTGATGTAACATACTCGTACTAATCACTTTAGGTCACGATTTCTGCGAAGGAAAAAGATTATGCGGATAACAGCTAAAATTAGAATGTTGGATGTCATTTGCCGTTTCACGTGTTCTAAGGCAAAGTTAGTAAGAAAGGTGGAATAAATTTTAGACTAGCAAACCATTTGCATGCATATGTAAAGTCAGATTGAGTGGGTACTCGGGCATATTCGTGCGAGTGCGCGCGTGCGGCGGCAGTGGGCGGCTCCAGCGACCTGCCGATTGATGCAATTGACCCAATTGCACTCTAGGATTACTACCAGACCACCAATACACCAGCAATGGCATATCTGTCGCCTCGTAAATAGGATATCTTTGAGTAAGGACCGTATCGAAAAGAAAGTAGACAACTTCAAAATGATATATATTTTTTTTCTGTATGAAAACTGATAAGGAAACAAAAAGAAACTGAAAAATAAGGTCTTTATAAAAATATGTTTTGAATGAATTCGTCGTATTATATCTATTTTGCCTGCAACCTAACTTTCTTTTTAATGTGTCTCATTTATTTATGGACGACCACTTTTGAACTGATGCGGCAGCTTAGACGTTTTTTTAGAGGTATCGATTCATGATAGCCCAATATTGCTCAAATGGGCGAACTTCTGGGCAATTAAGAGGATTCATATCCTTATCCATTACTTCTACCTAATAGGCTTTATACCATTCCTTCGTTGTTTTAGAGTAATCACAAGAAGCCAAATCCGGCCAAAATAAAGTGCTAATCCTGTGCTTCTTTATGAGTGGTAGTAATATTTTCTGTAAGCAATCGTCACGGTGTACTGCAGGCGGTCAAAGTACCTGAAGTGCAGAATGATTGTGATCGCATACCGCTTTGACAAATCGCTTGCCACACTAATACTTTTTTGCCGAATTTCTCGATGTTGATGGCCTTATCTTATCGAGTAACCTGCTTATTAGCCGGCACCGTAATAAATTGGGCTCCTGGTAAGGCTTTAAGGTCCAATTTGCATAGGTCTCGTCATCCATTATAATGTCCTGATTTTTCTTGTTCGATATACGGTCGTATGATTTCCTTGTCCGTTTTCTGATAGTTATTGTTTAATTTTTAATATCGTTTTGGTTGTTTTTCTTTTTAATAGGTTTTTAGGTTTCAGTTTGATTCTTTGTACCATAGCCGAAGAAGTTTTGGCTCTTTTTGCCGCATCCTCTTATTGAAAGGGACGGATTTTGTTTAAACATTCTTACAACATTATTTCTAGTGCCAAGTCGATTGTCCCTGGTTTTCTTCCAGATTTAGGCAAATCTTCGAGAGTACAGAGGTCACCAAATTAGTTTTTTATCTTTTGTACGCCCGCGTGACTCAACTCGTACTTTTTAGCCAGTTTTCTTATCGTCATACCGTTTATCTTGCACCAATCGTCCAAATATTTTTTTCGAATGTTTTAGTTAATTTGCCCGATGTTGACGGTTTGACAAAAATAGCAATTATTTTTGGTTGCAATTTAAAGAAAAGGATGTAGTTCGGTATTTTAAAAAAAGTGTATATTTTATGCACGTGCTAGTTTTTAGAGATGCATAAAGTTTTCTACTTTCTTTACGATACGGTCCTTATTTTAAATACGTGTTACATTATGGATGTATGCTAGCGTTCAAGAGCAAAATTTACATTCGCGATCGAGTCACATGCACGTAAAATTCTTGAAACGTTATAATTATCTTGAAAGAATGACGATGCCAAATTTAAATATGTATGTTTGCATGTATGTAAACACTTTATGTTACAAAAGAATCACCATAACAATACAATTAATATAAAAATATGTACAAAGGTGAACTTATCCCTTTAAGGGATCTCATCCAGCTAACCTTTGAGAGATTGAGAAAAGGCAAGTCTAGGTACTCCTCACAAATAATGTCTTATGTAGTTAATTGACAGAGGAGCTCTCGGTTCGTGAACGAACAAATATGAAATATCTTGGTTAGAAATATCTTGGAGCAACTAAAAACAAAAAGAAACATTCTAGCGAGGCATGCTAGATATTGTACAAGTATTTAGCATAGACCGGAGAGTCATTAAGATATTGATCGGCAGTCGGAGAACACATTCGCCCGGCGATATATTATTCGAATACATGTTTTAGTTACCCGAGCGATAGTCACGAACTTTTACTATAATTACCGATGACATCACTCTTACATTATTTAGCGTTTCGCCATTTTTTTCGTTTATCGTTTCGCTCCAACAGCCGCAGTAGGGGGCTGTTTTTACTATTTTCGAATTGATTGCTACGGGATCTACAAAGCACGATTTGGTTTTTCTTTAATGGTAAATCGTTTGGGCATGAATATAATTATTCTGACTGATGTCTTTGAACTTGAATTTTCTTTTTATGATGAAGATAACGTTAAACAATTTCAGTTAAGAACAACGTTTTAAGTTTGTCGTTTTTCTTGATACTATAATTAGGTGGTCTAATATTAATTTGTTTTTTGTTGCCGGCTACGGGTCGGTCTGTTTGTCGGTGGGGCGGCGCGGACGCGGTGCGGGCGGAGGTGAGTACAATGTGCACTTTTTGCGGTGTCAATCTTAATTCACATCGCGCCTAACTCTTGTGTGTAATCACCGCGTTGCCCACGCGGCAGTGTCCTCGCGACCGTTCACGGCCAAGGCCAGAGTGATAATAAATAAGCGTGCGATGATGAACGATGTGCTACCAGGCAAAAAACGAGCGCGCGCGCAGGCGCACGTGGGGTGTCTTTATGAGCCTCTGACATTTAATGACTCGGAAAATTACAATGCTGCCGACGAAACTATCCCGGCCCATCATTGTCATGAAAATGTTACGCGTGACAACGTAGATAAGTTTGCTTTGTGATTTGAATCCAAAACGAAAAATGTGAAGTTGGATATTTAAAGCGCTCTTCAATAGTTGTGGCAGTTGGAACTCTTAACCAAAGTACCGACCGAAACCATAAGTTTTGAATATCCTAAACTGGTTCAGATACAATAAATAGCTTAAAAATACCTTGACAAAATATTCAAAACTTCAAATTACCTACTTGATTTCGGTATTTACACTTGGCTGGGTTGCGGATGTATTATGTTCTAGATGAAGTTGCATGAAGCCATATGAAATGTGCTTATCTTTATGCTGATACCGAGTTTAACATGAACAATGTTAAGTCAATGAACAAGTAGGTAAGTTTACATTGAGAAAGACGGGAAATGATATTTAAATAAATTGCCGCCTTAAAAACATAAACGGTACCTTTCTAATATTGTATCCTTCATCTATCTGCAAGTCGTGAATAGCAGTAAGTGGCAGGCGAACGGCTTCTGCGCGAGAGTTTCATTAGTGGCGACAAGGAGCCATCAAGCGAAGCAGTAACCGCCGTAAATAACTATTGCGCGGCGTGCCTTTTTGTTGCTAATGGACTCCCACAATCGACCAGACCAGCAACTAAACGGACTTAAGTAGTTTAAAACAAATTGAACATTGCGCAAGCTTTCATTCTTGAAATTGCGCCGCAATAAACCGAGCAGTTAAACGGAGAGACATATCTCGTAGTGTGGGGTAGGACAAAGATTTAAATTGGAGGAATAAAACATTACATCAAATTAGGTGGTAGGTACAATATCCCACCTCAAATGAGGTGAGGTACAGCTCTGTATGCGCCCGGAGTTACTTGATTGATAATCCTGATACACTTTGTCATCTACCTATTTCGTCATTTTTTCTCACTGGGATAATATCTACTTGTTCCATGGTGTGTCAAAAACTATAAGTGGAGTGTTTTTACGAAGTGCAAGAGATGTAACAATCGGGCAAAGTGAGATGCCTATGAATGAGTAGCTCAACACTATCAGGTATCTCGTATATTTATGATAACCCTTTTAATGCCAAAGACTTGGTACCGGGATGATGTTGTAAATGTTGTAATGTTGATTGAGGAATTACTACTAAGTAAAAACGCTGGTCATCTCTGGAGGAGGCCTTTACCCTCGCAAGAGGGGTTCTTGCATGACAATTTAAATACCTAGTACTAATAATAGTAACAATAGCTAACTAACGAAAAAAATAATTTTCTAAATTGAATTTATGTATGAGGTAATTATTAATTATTAAATATGGAACTATTTAAATTAGTATTAACTTTAAATTAGAACTATGATCTAAAATAACAATTACCTAATAGTTGCTATTTTAATACAATTTTAGAATGTCAAATAAAAATCTATTCAAATATACATATGTATTTGATCACTTTTTAATAATGTCATGAATTGAATATTTTTTATTATTATTTTAACTTTAAAAAATATTATTATTTTACCATTGGTTAAGAACTGTCAAATAAAACAGTTAATATAATATCTAAAATGTAACACTGAAATATAAATAATGTACTTTTTAACAGCATGTAAGTAATTTAATTTATGAATGGAAACGGTGAGACTGTGAGAGCCTAAACCTAAACTCAGCATGTATCTTAAATAACATGCATCAGAAATACCTATAGAAGCAGTATTTAATTTTTTTCAAGTATATTAAATAATTAAATTCGTCCGTACCGCTCCACAAGGGAGTCGTTTAGGTCTTGCGGATAAGATCTACACTCGACAGACAGTCACTCTCGCATTCACGTCACGCGCCCTCATTCCTCCAACCTAGTGCATCGTACTTGGAAATGTGCATCATTGTGCATGAGTGGGTTGGTTCGGACGCGAAATTATTGCCTCACGTGGGACCTTGATGGCAAGGTGAACGAACCGAGGATCGGTAAACACCGCGCTGATTGATTACCGGATCCGGCGACTAATGGTCCCGGAGGAGCGGCGTGAGAGGCTATTTGGTAAAATAATAGCGTCTAATCATCTGTCACCTGACGGGGTTGACGTTGACGTTGACGTCAATTACTAACTTTTATGATGAAATCTGGACGGTGCGCTAAACATTTCTAAATTGCTTGAGATCACCTTTTTGTGCTCAACATTGAGCCATAGGGCGTATACGAGTATGTTCTTTGAGATGAACGAAAAGGATAACGTTTGTATACGGTAATAGCGAAGTAGAGGCGGCCCTAGAAAGAGATTCGAATGTAAACAGAATAATCTTCCATCAAATGTCACAAATGGCAATGTCGCTATATCTGTGGACGTAGGGCCATGTCGAAAACAGCTTAGACATGTCATTCCGACTGAGATGGTAAGCCCGCCCGCAGAATAGGACGTGCACATGAACCACGTTCAGATAACTTTTAATAAACATATTTAAGTGTATTTGAGATATACGTGTAGCCACCCTAATTTTTTAGGTGTATTTAACAAATTTGGGAACGGGAATAGATCCACTGCAACAGTAGTAATTGTATGCTCACGATAAATAGATAATAAAAACATTACCGATTCGACCTCGTTCTCACTTTGTAAGTCGACGCGGTGAAATGATTTTGTCGAAAGTAACAATAGAACATTAGCATGCATTTTACAAACTTTTACTTTATATTGTAAATTGCGGATAAGCCGTATGGTGCGTTGATTTAGAGCCAAATGCGGTAGTAATGACTCTTGGATTAGTTATGATGATGGATAGAAAGTGTATTGCTAAGTGGACAATTGTTTGAAGTATCGGAACTGCCATTAACAACAAAAGTAAAATATGCTACGAATCAAAAAATATGTCGTGGTAAATTTGTTTGTTGGTACAGTCAGCAGCAGAATTAGCTACGAACCTCTGCACTCGACTCTATTGTCAAGAGAATACGTCGTG
Organism: Acleris literana; assembly: GCA_946894065.1. Taxonomy (NCBI): domain Eukaryota; kingdom Metazoa; phylum Arthropoda; class Insecta; order Lepidoptera; family Tortricidae; genus Acleris; species Acleris literana. Next base: position 20,355,260 of record OX335669.1, read on the forward strand.
TCTAGATCATTTTAGCTACTTTTGATGCTGACTGTATGATATGAGAAGAAAGAAAAACCTCGAAAGTACAAATCTGACCGTAGATAAGGTATTTAAAATTTCTACGCAATCAAATGTTTTACTACCAGTTACGTTAATTATATACCAAAATTTGTTAGAATAGTGCTTCAATTTGGTGAATAGGCTAGGTAGTCGGCGAGAATGGAGTAAATCATGAAATAAGGCGAGTCGTGACCAACGTAATGCGAAAGTGAACCAGTAAGCCAGATCAGAACCAATACGGCCATCCCATAAGAAAGTGATTCGTGATGACATTTGACACTTTACAGTTTTTTTTGTTGTCGATTTCTCGTTGTAAAATTACTTATAAAATATCAATCCACCAAGGCGCGCCCCGTCACTCAAATGCACGGTTGCATCCATATACAGACACACATGTACGCGAACATTTTAATGCAATATGGAACACCAAACGAATAAGTATTGCTGTTTTGTTTTCATTGAACAATTAAAAAGAGATTGGCAAAAATATGATTTCACATTGATTATAATAAGGAACGAGTCTAACTAAATGCAAGCTGTATGTTTTGGTATCTTCATGTAACAATTCGTGTTAATATGTTGAAAATAATTTTGGGACACGTCACACGGAAGGGTTTGGAGGACATTTTATTCACACTCACATTAGGTACTATGTTTATAATCCAATTTTGGCATTTTTAAGGTTCCGCACTATAATCAAGGGAATGGGTGAGACTTCGGTGTCTGTCTTAAATAAACTGACTTAACCTGTCATAATTAAATTCTCCTCGTGACGTTTAGAAAAATCTAACGAGACCTCATTTCTCAAAATCGGTTATATCCGTTCAGCCTGTACGAGGGAATAAATACCTATATACGTATGTACAGACAGGGCAAAAACATTACCGCCCTTACCCTTGGTTCACGGACAGGCGGGAAAAAAACTACAAAATATTAGTATTAGTAGAAATACTACGAGAATCTCCATCTAAAAAGAACACAATAAAACAAAGTCGTACACTAATAACAACGCGATAGGAAAAAAGGCACACACTTTCGCAACTAATCTTTTAGTAGCAGAGCGTATAATTTTATAGCTTCATCAAGAAGAAACTGAATGCTTCAATTACTTTCTGCAATTTCTTTGATTGTGACCATTAAGGTAGGTACGCAATACTTATACATTGAGGATACATCTATAGCTCATCGGTGGCCATTTAGTGAAGATGGTTTATGTGAGAATGAAGTTTCATGTGAAAGGTCCTAGTGTTCGCAGCCGGATACAGTGGGGGGAGTTCGCAACTTTCATGGCAGAGGTCAGAGGGGGGAGTGAAAGTGTTCAAGATATGTTACCGAGTCGAGTTGCGTAACCGATGAAGAGATAGATGATCGGGGCGAGTTGTCCGACATGTTGCGTCATTATTTAAATCAGTCTGCGGGAAGGCAACTAATGAGACGGTAATAAGTTCTGATGGGAGTTTGTTTCTATTCCAAAGAGTTGGAATGTAATTTACATATGAATTTACTTAACATTATTTCTATATCTCAAACCTTGGTTGTGCCCGACTACAGTATCAAATGAGATTTTTTTTCAAGACTGAGCGACGTTTAGCTACGAATTTGAAAGGAAAGAGATTTTACGCAGTAGGGTAGTTCCCAAGAAAAAACAAATATTAACAAGTTATCTAAATTATGTAGTTTAATATCATCATAACTATAAAGTATTAAGTAAAATTAGTCTATATGAGAACACTATTCTCAAAATTATTCTTTGCCTCAGTACATAAGTTAATTAATTGTAGGTAATGTTTTTAACTAGCTGAACGGGGCAGATAAAAGTGTAACATAAAGTTTGCAAATTAATCTAATTAAACAATTAAACTACTTGCCGTGGGACAAGCTCGCTAAGATGAGGCACATCAAAAAGTAAACTTCAAAACTTCAAAATGATCGATATGAAAATGAGGTTTAGCTAAAATAAGTAAAACTAAAGTTTTAATTTAAAGCGGCATAACGACGAAACTGTCCGAGCCGAAAGTCAAAGTTGACAGGCTACAATGAATATTAAAACGTTGTGGTAGGAAAATTATGTGACGAATTGGGACACCGCGCCTTATCATGCCACATTTTAGTAAGCCTCGTAAGCCTGCGAGTCAACTGGGCTCTAACTAAACAAGTCAAGCCGCTCAGAAACTATAATATTCAACTCAAATTCTAGAGCATGTGCCCCCGTTTACTTGAGCGTAGATCAAGGTTTCTCTCGTAAATCTATCAAAACATGTACAAAAGCGGGGGCCGTGAACTGTACATTATACTTACTTACGCTTATATGCTTTCAAAATAGGCGAGCATTGATTATTCACATTGTATATTATCATGCGATGGTTCAACTAGGACAGAAAGCCTTGTGAAGGGTGAATAACCTGAGGGCGTGTTATCTTCATAAGTAGACACTATATTAAGTAGACGTGTGACATCATTATCGTCTGTTATGATAGTTTTTATGTTAGTCTAAGATAGGACCAAGAACTATTTACCTAATGAGCAAAACAGCAAGAAGTAAATTTGGGATCAAATTCAAGGAATAAAACCGCATTTCACTAGAGATAATTACATGTTGATGGATGAGTTCAACTGTGAAATTTGACAAGATTTATACCTACTAACCACCAAGAGCTGAATTCTTTTCGATCCTCAGATAAAAATGTAGGTACTTAGTCAAATAATTTAATCTAACAAATACTAACAATTGATCAACCCTTGCAGTAGAATTTTGTTGGATTGAACTAAACAATTTCCATCACGTCAATTCATTTCGACAGCTATTGAACCTCAAATTATCTGTTACTATGATGGTGATCTTCGACAGTATAACAAAGAATATTACGAGTTCAAATTTATTTGTTGATTATATAAACGTTCATTATTAAAGCAAACTTGCAAAAACAGCATCAGTTGGGCGTTACAAACGTTTGGTTCATCGTTCATTAAGAAGCGATTGTTAAATACACAGACTAAGTGGGTGCGTTCTGTTGATCCTAATTGCGGTGAAGTTCGGAGAGCACCTCCGGGCAGTAAAGACGTCGGCAGTCGATCTCGGGGAGATGACGAGGGTACGTCTGCCAGTCGATAAACGCTTCGACACTGGACGAGGACCGTGGACTGGACACATTCGTGATATTAACTGAGCATAAGATAGAGCACAAAATATTTTTTCTCTGGTAGCGAATTAGCAATGTCACAGTAAGTAGTAGTAGTATGCAGTAGTTCGTCTTCAAACGCAGGTATATCGCGCGGCTTGCACGCAAGCGCCGCAACTCGCGAGCAACCACAAGCAAACTCAACAGGACGCACTAAGCCGGTCTTAAGAATCGAGCGACGCGCATCGACGCAATCCTAGCGCCCGAGTGGCTATTGGTAACAGATACTCCTATTTTATATAAAACTTTTATATGAAACTCGGTGGGTCTGCTGCTAACGAGAACTGATCCTAAAGTACCTGCCAGATTTCAGGCAAACCTCCGTACAGTTTAGACAGAAAAATACTGCTATACTATTTTTGAACTAGCGGAATAATGCCGCAAGATAAAATCTCATCTAAAATTGGATTTATGACAGGTTTTACTTGATTAAGTACCTATATAACATCATTAGGCATAAGATGGTGATAAGATAATAACTTCCTCTTCTTTAAGATCTTATGCTCGATTAAAGTGTATAGAAAACAAGTTAGAAAAGATAAGGAAACTTAAAAATTATATTATAATACTTAATTGCCTATTTGCTGGGGCAAGTAAGGGCGCGAGCATTTTATTAATGTGCTCCAGCCCGAGCAAGACAGTGCGTTGACTTGAGACAACCGCATTTGGTGAACAGTAGGTACAGGGACAGACGGGGTTCATTCGTGATGATATTTGAACTCTTGATCTCGTTAATGTGTTTGACGCGAATACGCCTTTGTTTGCGGTGTTAAATTTATACATGAAAAAATAGTTACTTCTTTTGTAATCAACGTTCTAGCACTTTTAGACTGACATTTCTATAAAATGCTATATATTATACGAACAATATTTGTTTGTAATCAAATTCTCGAAAATTAGTGAATTAGAGCTTTTTCGGGTCAAGAAATCGACCTATCAAGTTGTCATCTTCGGGAAAACTCTGTTTCAACCCGAGCGACGCTCGGACTCCCAGGTATACCAAGTCATTATATCACACACGTCTTATGTTCTAAAAAAATACTCCAGCACATAAAGGGCTTCCGTCACCGTAACCCGTGTCGTCGGAAGTCCAGAGCGAGGAGTTTCGCAAGAAATCTACGCCATTGCGGAAATCGTTTTTGCCGAGCAGTGTGCAGGGCGATGACGGTCGGGAAATAACGCTCAATGTAGTAGGACGGGATGCTATGGTAAAAAATTATAAACATGCACAAAACCATACAAAAACTTAATTAGAACACGAAAAAAAAATCTAACCTTAATATCGACGTGACTTCCCTCGGAAGACTTAATTTGGAGTCGGGTTTATAAAGCTTGCTTTTCATATTTTTACATCTAGTTTCAGTACTTTTGTGATTTTTCCATAATTAAATGTTGTATTCGGTTTTTTTGTAGCACTAAGAGATGTATAGCACAATTTTAAAACAATTTTTAATAGTTTTATAAATAAATCATTGTTAAACATGCAATCTTGGACTTGACTAAAAACTTGATCGCACTTTGAAGGTGAAAAAACAAAGTTATAATTATAATAGACTTATGCTCAATTAGCTTAAAACCATCACCATTTAATACTAAATGGCGATGTCGTTGTTGCCTATAAACAACAATGTGCTGTTTTTTCAAGCGTCCTACGGTAATTAACCAATATTAAAACCATTTCACTTACTATCATTAAAATACTTAAAAGGATTGTGAAGCGCCGCTAAAATCGCGTAGCTGTAAAAAAAAAACCATACAAATTTAGCTCCGGGCGAAAACGTTTCTCACCCCCTAAATCAAGTTCGATTTGCACGAACAACTAACCTAGAACTTACTTATCATTTAGTTTTGATTGATTTTTAATTACTGTATTTTGTTCTGTTATTTAGTACAATAAACTAGCCAAATTAGCCTTTTTGAATATTATTAAATTCTGTGATTTGAGAGAGACTGTTATAGAAAAAAACATATTTTGGACTTGAAAAGGAAGTTTAGAACTTAAGGATTAAATAATTCAAATGATAAAGTAATTTGTTATTTCAATGGAAATATGTCTAAGATTGAGATATAAAAAGTAATCAGGGGCAATAAAACAGGAGGTTTTCCATTCCACCCAGGCCCTTAAGCGGTCTGTCACATCAATACTAATGGGCCGGAATAAAAATAAACGACCAGTTATAGTGTCTAGCAAAAAACATCGCCCCATTCAAACTTAGACAGTTTGAAAGGCGATTTGAAAGCGTGTTATTAAAATAATTTCAAAGCAAGCCCCGTGAATGATGTTTTTATTACATGATTGTGTCAAATGGAAAAAATACAGTTAATTTAATATGGCAACTTTACCATTATGGGTTCGAACGGCGAACTAGATGAAGCTTAATACTTATAATATTAACACAAATGATTTCAACGGCACATTGTGAGTAGTAATCGCTTTATTTTGGCAACTACACAGTAAATTACTATAATTATTTATGGTAAGAGAATCATCTCATAAATCTTTTGCGAAATAACACGTTCTATGTCACGATTACCTTGTTATTAGAGGTGACTCATCTGAGAAGCGTACGGCTGGAGAACATTTGCGAGGAGGTACCCCATTACGAAGTCAATGCTCAGGCTCGATACAAACTTTTCAATTAATTGATTCAGCGATACACCCACCCACAGGAATATATTAGTTAAAGTTAAATGCTCTTGTAATATTCATTGTTAAGTACGCTACAACTGCCGCACTCAGTGACGTCAATTAAATTTAATGCTTGTTTAGTGACACGTTGTCTCATTCTATTTCTATAGCAAAGAAAGTGACAGCAGCAACTTTAATCAAGCATTAAATTTAATTGACGTTTCTGAGTGCGGCAGTAAAGAACGAAATTAAACTGCAATAGGTGTTTTTACCGTCCGGTTACTCGTATGGGGGCTCGTTACTTTTTAATGGTCACTTAATATGTGTACGGTTTCTTTTTGAGGTGAGCCACTGTCTTGCCAATTCTTTTGAAACGGAAGAAACTTGATAAATTATTTAAGACCTTATGGACGTATGTGAATTTTGCAAGAGACACTCTTAGTTGAGATCAAACTATAATTGAAGCGTCCCTTAAGCTTGAAATATTAGTATCCCTGATGCCAACATCCCAATCAGCGGCAGATGAAGCGCGTATAATGAAGGTCGTGTAACTTATTCCATAGAAACAATCAACTTATTAAGAGAAATTCCAATTTCGCAGCGAGCGGCTCTATGCGCCAAATACCAGAATATAAACGTACCTTTCCAGCCGCGTTGCCATCTAGGCCTCAAACTAACGGCGAACAATTGATTTGCTAATATGCTGAAATGAAACCCGCTTCACTTGGAGTTATAAAATGCAAATATTTCAATTGAAACGTTTTACAACCATTATAAGGTACCTAACATTCTGTATGAAAAACATAGTAAATACCCCTCCGTCCACTAGGATCAATTGATAGGATCCATTAAAAGGGTCAAGTGGACAATTAGTACATTCAAATCCATGAATGGAGTAGAGTGGGCTTTAATGTACATAAATCCACTTGGAGTCATTTACACCTTTAAATACACTGGGATCCATCAATGGATTCTGTTGCACTTTTAATTACTCTTCGATCCATCAATGGATCTTAATACACTCCTATGTATACGAGTATCCATCAATGGATTTTAATTAATGTTTAATAAACTTGGATCCATCAATTCATGGTTACTCGTTGACATTGTAGTAGGTATATTAAAATCCATTGATAGATCTCGGTATATAAAAAGTTCAATTGAATCCATTAATGGATCTTTGTAGACTTAATAGTTTATATATTTAAATCCATTGATGGATCCCAGCATATTAGAAAGTGTAAACCACTCTTAACGGATTTAAGTGTACATTAAAGTCCACTCTACTCCATTAAAGGATTTGAATATACAAAAAGACCACTTGACCCTTTAATGGATCCCAATGAACGGAGGTGTATATAAATACATATAGATTTTTACTTATAGATATTATCTAGATAAAATGGGAAGTTATTTTCCTTTTTTTGTAAGTGTAATGAGACAAATAAAATAAATAAACATCGGGGGACCATCTCACACAAATTGACCTAGTCCCACCCAAGCTAAGGTCTAGGCTTGTTATGTACCTACCAGGCTACGATACACATGCTTACACACGGAGTTTTTTAATCGGTGATGAGGAACCAATTTTTCTGATTCAGTAATTGATATCGATCACGTTACAGTCGCAGTTACATGGAACAAAACAATTTTTCGTAATACTAATTTTTGTTTTGTGAATAACTTAATCGAAATTAATTGTCACCCTACTAATTGTTTAGTCTACACATCGGTAAAGAGATTCTGATTTTTACGTATGCACAACGTGAATGTTAAAGAAATTAGGTTCATTGACATCATTTTATTTAATTGACACTGGCAAAATATTCTACGAGACAGGTGCTATATCAAGAAAATAAGAAAGTAGTTTTCTGTTATAACGTAAATGTCAATATCATTTGGTAGTTTTGTTGAAACGTGGCCATAGCAACCCTATTAAAACGACAAATAACGACTGTGTTCAGAAATAATAGATGATTGGGCGTTGTATGACCTGTTTATAACTCATACAACGTAGTAATAGTGCTGTTGTTTAAACGTAGCCATAGCAAAACTATCAGCGTTCGGATAAAATAGTGGGTTTTTCGTTTTTCCGATGTCAAACTTACCAATCATAATTTGTCCGTATGCCAACAATGGTCGCTAAGTTACGGTTTCAACACCTGCAATTGGTTGACTTTGGGTGAAGTCATTCTATTGACATGTCAGGTTGGTAGACCTGGTTCTCAAAAGTTGAAGTTTATTGATGTAAGATCTGTTAGATTCCCCGCTAAAGCGATAGCACTTGACATGTCGTATCTACTTCACTTCAATAATGAATGTAGGACGACCATGTATTCAGTGGTTATTGGTTTTAACAATATCATTAATTGTAATTCGTTAAACAGTGAGGTAATTGCGTGAGACCTCACCGATTGAATTCAATTTTGGTTGGTAATTAATATTTTTTAAGTCCTGATCACCGATTAGAAATCACCGTGAATAGAGAAATAAATACTTTTAAACATAGCTCATCACACAAATATTTGCCCTGACCGGAAATCGAATCAGAAACAGCAAGCTTCGTTGGTAGGGAAGCTTAAAATTCACTGATGCTGCCTTTACTTTTTAACGATTTGAAGCAACTCAATTTACTCAGTGTCTTTCAGGATAACCTATGTTCTGCATAAGTAGGTTAGTTTATAAATAGCTTTAATAATTACAACAGCTAAGATTATGCTTCGTCAAGTTTCGCTTCTATAGTAACAAGGTAAGGCACAGATTTCAATTGAGGGTATACGATAGTGTTAATATTCATATTAGACGGATTTTTAATTGGCATAATTTTAATGTTATTTAATGCCATAATACGAGCATAAAAACAGCGTTACCGATTAAAGCGGGTACAGAACAAGAAATAATGTCGTTAGATTAACGAGTCCACTATTTCATCTAACCGCAATGAATGGCGACCTCGATATCTTCAAGGAAGTTTGTTTGTTACAGCAATAAATACCAAACGAGAAATAAAAACAGTTCTGTAGGTGACCTCAACGAGTTAATTAGTGGCTGTGTCAAATGCGATAGTGGATTCGACGCGGAAGCTCGAGATGAGGACGAAACGGGTGAAACGGTTCAATTTGAATTACTAGGTCGTTGAGATGCAAGTGCGCATTCTGATTAAGTAAAGCACTTTTCGGTACGATGAGCAAACTTTTTATAAGCCGTTGCGAATAACAGCTTTTAACCAAATGCATTGAAAACACTTCACAGAATCAGATAGGCTTCATTCCCGTTTGAAAATTAACATCACTGTAGGTTCCATTTCAGGATGAAGCGTATCCATAATAAGTGTAATTACAATTAGCTAGGTTACCGCACCTATTGAACCCGTAATTCAACAACAGTGTTTGCACACGCGCAAGAGCGGGACTTGGAGGGCATCGAAATATCTGGTAAGAATAGCCGGTGCGCATGAGCCACCATACACGCATTGCCTACTTTCGAGACAGCAGTTACAGGCCAGACGTGCCGTCGAGCAGTCAGCCAGGCGATGGAAGATAATTAACAACGAAATTGGCCGGAGACAGCTAGGCGTCTTACTTCTGTGGCCCGTGTTGCATTACGCCCCGCAATAATAACACACCGTACAACCGACACAAGGCAATTAGAAAAAGTTGGAACGCCCGTTTCCCACACATTACTGGGTGAACGTTGCGACTGTATTGCAATGCAAGTAATGTTGAAATTTATGGTAGGATTCAACAGATCTCGTCTGAGATTGAATAAATGTGGGTTAAAATGAGACGGGTATGGTATAAACTACAAACCCAAATTAACAATGCGGCTTATAGGATGATGCCGACGGGGGTCGATATTTATGATGGCAGTTTCCCAAAATATAAACAAGGACAACTGGGAGGGAAGCGAAAGCGCTCGGTGGATATCACGCTCTGATTTGCATATCGCACGCAAAAACGGTCGTGCATATATGTAAGCCATTCTGATACTTATCTTCATGTGCATCATTTGTTTTTCTTTTATTCCAAATGTAATTTAACAGTGTAAAATCAGAGTCACAATGCACAAAGAAATTCAAGGCATTGTGAACAACGTAGCATGATATCGATTTCTTCAGAATTGAGAGCCAATTTAGATCTAACAAATTATATTACTGAGGGTTAAATTCTAAAGGAAGAGCTAAATCTGAAGTACGTGCAGAACCATCGGTTAACCGAAGACATAGCTGATCTGAAATCTGGTACATTTGAATATTAATCGCTCCAGTTGCCGCGTCGCGCTCCCGATTGTCGTGCGAACGGTGCGCGTGGCGAATCGACAGCTCTCTAATACTAATACACCTCTGAGACGGCGTGCAAATCAACTTTTATGCTTAAGCCCGTAAATAATCGATCGCAAACAACTAAATAAATGTATTTATAGATAATTTTAAGGTACGAGTAAAGCGGGACAGTAGACTACGGAGGGAAGTTTCGTTAAATGCCATACTTACCCAATTCACGAGAGCGGAACCGGCGTCTGCGGAAGCATTGTGTTGCGGAGCGCTATTCGCTGATCCATTGTGGGAAGTTTATTAGATAACGTGCTCGGAAAGCGCGGACAAGACAATGACAGCGATTTCGCATTCAAATTTAAAGAGTGAGAGCGGTATTTAGTCTCATAGTATTAGCTGTAGAGCATGTCAAAACAGTGTCCATGAAAAGTTCGTTTAGGATATTCGTGTATTCCATTGCACACGTAAAGATCAATGATTAGCAGAGGTCGGTGCGCGGCGTCCGATACAATCAGCGGCGCGTGAGACCGATCCGTCGCGCCTCCTTCCCAGCCCATATGTACCGGGATTGCCGTTCACACGCTCTCCACTATCCATCCGTATCTTTGTCACACACCTACGCATAGTTACTCGTTTGATGCTAGTGAATCGTAATGTACCATCAGAAGCTGCATGACTTTAGAACGTGATTTAGCGTCAATTCAAAGGCAATAGTCAACATCGCATAAATCAGCACTGTGTGAACTTGAAGAAGGACGATCATCAGGGCCTGTAATCCTGCCATGGTGAGCTCCATTAGGGCGCGGCAGTTGACCAAGCGTGGGCGCTTCAATACTACTAACGAGAACCCGATATCATCTGACTGACAGGCGACATTAGTTAATACCTGACCAGCACAAAGCGAGTTGATAAAAACTACAAAAAGTTCAACTGTGCAGTCTGCAATGAAAGAGCGAAGAGCTCTGTTGTGGTACAAAAGATTGTGAAACGTCATGCGAGTCGCCGGCATAATAGAGAGAGCGACACGATCGTGAGCATCATGCATTACTAATCATGGCAGGGAGCATGCATCTCGTAACTATACAAGACAAAGCTTGGGATCATTCTACTTCGTGATGTTACGAGGCGGATCGCCCAAATATTAACATACCCTTTGCTGAATCTCCTTTCATATAATTTTGGATTATTTCTTGAGATTGACAGAAATCTGTAGTATGTTTCAGAACAATTATTGTATATGAACTCGCTCTCGCCTTTATAAATCTGGTATTTACACTAGACAACTAACAATAGATATTAGTTACGATTCCCGAGATACAGTTCATAGGAATCCAGAAGAGAAACAATAGGACCAAGCATTAAATGCAGCGATCACGAATTGATCTCTTGGAATTGCATTCGATATCGAGGATAGGGGTATTCGTCATGACATGAAGACGTGTTGGTCGCATTTTGCAATTAATTTGATTGCACTTTAGAATGTCGGCAGTATTATGAATGTTCCAATGCACCTACATGTTAATGTTGCACTTTGCATGCGTTTTGAATTTATGAAGATTATTAATAACGAAACCGTTGGGGTCTAACCGTATCTCTGGGTATCTAGCTATCGGAGATATTAAGTTTATGTTATCGCGTTCGCCACACCTCATCGTGGCGAAGGATGTTTTACTGCTATGGAGGTCGCATCTCAATAAATCGAATGCGAGACGATTACATGACATGGCGAGGCGATAATTTACAACTATTATTCTTAAGCGACGCTTTATGCCTTGCATATTTTGAAAGGGCTGTAACTCCTGAACGGCGGACGGCTTTTCAAAGCTTTGATGATCCGTGTCTACCAGCAGCGTACAATGTAAGCTACATCGCAAATCTTCTAATCTTAGCCTGGCAATAACAATTAATCGTCCTCTCCCATGCAGCTCGAAGCCGTTCCGGCAGTCTTGCTATGAAGCAGTGATTTACAGCAAGGATTATTGATAAGGATAAAGAAAAGGTGTCTGAAATAAATCTAACAGACAGGATTCTGCTAAGTGTTTTACCGCCGTCTGAGAGATTTAATTGACCGGAGCTGACTCCTTTAAAGTTAAAGCACCTCCGCTGGTCGGCAGATCACATCAAGCCGAGCCTGGCAACATGCCGGTTGCGGAAACAACGGGCGAACTGTGAGCCAGCACGCTCTAGATACATTATTTGCAGAGCTCGTTAATTTTTTGCCATCTTTTCTTGTTAGTCAAGAACGTGACTATTCTACATCAAACTTAACGTTATTATGTTGCACGCCTAACGGTTCATTAATCATATTCGTAATAAATAATTAATAAATTAAGCTTAATATGTCTTTTGACATCAATTAGCTAGTTGAACGACCGATTGCGAATTACCTGCATGCTCAATTTTAATAATTTTCCCGTGCAATCGAGAAAGGTATTAATATACCTACTACCCCGATTATTATCCCTTAAGTTCAGAATAATTATAAAATGCATAACCTAACAAAACCTTTAAACGAAATAAATCTCAAATTATTAACTGAAATTAAAATTAAACTGTGTTTCTATTAAGTTGTTGTACTACAAAGCGTACTAAACTAATATTGAATGCGAAAATCGCTGAACGGTTTATAGATAGAGTTAGTTGCGATGCGCAAGAGCATTCGCCTCACTTTCACACTTTCACTGGGGCGACGCCCCCGCGGCCGCACGCGGCGCAACAATGCGACCGACGTTGCAAAACTGATTATTCAACACACACGTCAATAAATGCACTTACAACCGCTAAAAATCAGCACATCAATAGCGCTCGTTAGTCATACCATCAATACCAACGCTATTTAGGTTAAAAAGATAAATCAAATGCCGTACTTCGCGGAAGATGAGGCCAGAACATAGCTAAATGCCGAAAACAATCAACAAAGTCACGAACTTTCTTTTGTCCAGGTGGAATATGACTATGATCCAATTCAGATAACTGCAAGCCGAATTCTTGTAGATGTTTCTACTCACGATGTTAAAAAAATATAGCAATCGTAATGTGAATTGTTAAGTTTAATGTTTATAACAGTACACGGGAGTGATGGCCGAGATACAGGTTTTATTTTCAATAAAAAAGAATATAAAAGCTTTACGCCGCGAGAAGACAATAAGGTTTGTGGAGAATGCAGCCGGCTCGGCGAGATAAAACCCTTTATCACATGTTAACGAGCAGTCTACAGGGACGCTATAAACACCCATGTCAATTTGCACAAAATTGGGAATCAAATGGCTCCAATATTTATCCAATTGTATCGTAAAAGCAAAGTTTAATTAAAAGTACGTCTGTCTGTAACGTATACGACTGTTATGGGAGACATGAAATAAAAATGGATGTGTGGTGGCTGTAATATAGATAATGCCGATGCATTGGAGTGCATGTTGAATCACGGCGTCTGAATCATGTTCGCTGTCTGTAACCTTGTTTAGTGTAAACGCTATACATGAAGCTAAAGTATGTATAGATAGTAATCTGTATAATATTTTACCGCATCTCGCTTGCGGTCGGCCAGAGCCTCGGCACGGCGCTTCAAGGCCCACTTGTCCCTTCAGTTCTGAATACGGACCCGGTTAGCCTCCAAACGTTGCCCAGTAGCGCTCATAAACTCGAGTGCCGATTAAAAGACTACCACGACTGTTAAAAGGAAGAGCTTGCAGTGCAACGAATGTCTTTCCAAGGTCTGTAATTATTAACAATATTTTCTTGCGGCTGGCATTCAGCACGATGCAATTTAATTATTCCCCGAAGTGAATTTGACCTGATTGGTTTGTACAAGAAAACAGCAGTGTACGGATATTAACTGAGTACAAAAGAGGTTTTCACTTGTTGTACGAAACGAATTAGAAAGTGTAATAGCTATTATATTATCTAAGTTCGTGGTTACGCGCTGCAAACGCTTTCGTTGCACTTGAATAGTGCCTCTATAGTATGGAGTACTCAGCAGCGCTGATTTTATTGAAAACTTTCGCTTTATTTATGCAAGGGATATTCTGATGGAATAAACAATTTGATTGACGCGATGGTGTCTGATAACGTTATGCAAACAACTCTTTGTGCGTGCAGCCCTGGCACTGGGACAATGGTAGTATGAATTGGTTAAATGCAGATCATTGTGCTGGATCCGGCATCAAAAGGACCTCTTTGTAGCAGGAAGACAATAATGCACGTCATTGTTTTAGATCGCATGAATAGCAAGTAGATGCCTATCGAACATACGGGGAGTAGATTAGTAACGCCGGGCCGGGCGTGCCGCGGCGGCGAATATTGGAATATTTTGATTGTTTTTATCGAGTCGGTCGGTTCTCATTTAGGTTTCTACAACAATTGCAGCGAATATCAACATCCCGTTTATGCTTTAGCTGCAAAAAGTTGATTGTTTTGCAATAGATTCGATTCTGGTGGGAATCGCCGCGTTCCAAGCTGCGCGCATGCAATAGCGTCGATTGTATACTGATTTATCGCGGCATGATTAATGTTGCGTCGATCCGACGCTCGGATCCTAGTTCTTTCTGTGTGTATGAAAAATGGCATGAAACTTATTATTACTTCGCCTAACCGGTCCAAGAGTGGCTAATAGCTTTTGATGAAAATTGAGATATCGAGCCGGTCTTTCCTGGGATTATACTTATGAGAATAAAGCAGATTGCATACCTACGGGAGATTTGAAAATGGCTGGTCCCGTAATGAATGGAATGGACGGTGCTAATTGCATAAGAGTCGGACATAACGAGGTCTTAATTGGAATGCGCCCTAATTAATGGTGGACTTCGTTCGCTCCCAATGGTTCCATTTTGAAATCGGGCCGGGTGTTTACGTGCTGGTTCCCGGGTGAACGACCGCCGGTGAAAGTCGAGGCGCAGATATGGGTCAGGTGGTCATTTACCCTCGGGCTGCCGTCTCCTGTCTGCTTCACGTAAATACTTGAATTAACTTGGTATGACGTTAACTAGTACGCATGTTCAATTTTCATATATATTAATTGTAATTACGCTAAGTTTTAAAGAACATGTATTTTAAATATGCTTCCGGAAATAATGCAAAACGGTAATCAACGTAATTATTGATATAATCGCGATCGCAAAGATAAGCAGAATCACGACTCTAGGAGCTTAACATAGATAAGCAACGCCGCGTAATAGTTATACTGTAACAGAACATCCCTTTTTATTGAAGTCGATTAATAAAGGGTATTTTCAAACATTACGGATAATTAAAACAACACATCAATTTATATCGTAATCTATTCCTAGTCTACATAGTAGTTAGCATCAATAACACTTCAGAAGGGTACACAATAATTCCAATTAAAAAGACAGTTAAAGAATAAACACCGCCATAATTATGTGGGGCAGCGAGGGAATGTGCCACTAACACAGATGAGCGCTAATAGTGTTAATAAAAAACCATAATATAATTAAAGCCAGTATAATCGTTGTAAACATGCATACCTAACGCTCAATTTCACGTTTAGTTGCCACTAACTGCCGCCGCCAGAATTACAGTCAGACTCGGACCGCTTGGGGAAGATAAGACAACAGTACCTATTGGACGAATAGATCGGATATTAGCAACGCATTTGATTTCCTAAATAGTTCATGAATTAGGTATTTAAAGATCTTTTTTTTCCGGGACATTCATGAATCATGATTTATTCTTAAAAACAGGTCTTCATGCATTTAGGTTTAGACGGTGTTACCTGCGGCAAAAATAAGTCTAAATCATCAACAGCTAAAATATGATAAGATTTTTTGAAAGTTTTGATAAATATTCATTTTTGGTGCATTCCGGACCCCAAGCGGCGTAGTTAAAATTATTAATTAACATGATAGTGACGGTAATTATTCTGTCTGACCGTTTTTACTTCATCGACCGTAGCGATGCAGTGCGGTACAAGTTAATAGCACTTACTGAAACAATAACTATACAAGTAAAAAAGTACATGCCTAATATTGTAACGACAACGCGTTGAGATAATAGGCAATAAACTGTACGGTAAATACAAAAAAAACTATCCAATGATGTTAACTCCCCCTTTGAACCGTCGCCGCCGCTCTGTTGTGGCTTGTAACCATTATTAAAACCAATTAGCTTTAAAAACATGCACATCGCTAATACGATTTTATCTTGGAGAGTAAATTTCTCGTCAGTCGCTTCTGGTTTGCCCTGGGCCTCAAGGACAAGCGGCCGACTTTCACCTCCCACGAGCTTCCTGTAAGAGAAAGCCCTCTGGGCCAGTTTTTTCTTCCTGACCCTAGCAGCTAAAGCGTGAACGGCTTGGCACGTCAAGGACTGTCTGGACTTTACAGACACTTAACACAAAATATACCACACGCGCGAAGCCACATAAAGGAAAAGATAAGAAACCGAGTAAAGTAAAAAAAAAACATGATTGCAACCAAACCAGTACAGAAATACAAGGTTAACCTGTATGAGTATGGATCAATTGGATTAATAGGACAAAATAATGCTATCGATTAAGAATTGGAAAGCAAATCAATTAGTCATTGGAGACCTCACGCTGACACCGAATAAAGGGACGGATACAAATCGATTTACAGTTGGAGGATCAGACAGGATTGAGAGCTATTCGTGCGCGTCGAGATTCCTTTCAATCTTGATAAGACCTTTGAATTTTTGTTAAGTTTTTCTCCACAAGGTAAACGAACAACCAGATACCGGTCAATAATAAAATGTGACCTTATTAAATTGGTAACAATCGTTTAAATCGGTTTAGCCGAGGTCACGTTTCGTTTGTGTTGATCCTAATGAGGAAGACGCGGAAGTCAGTTCCAGCGAATGGATCGTTTGATCCATTAATTGGCGTGCCCTGATACCATATGTGGAATGAACGATCTCATTGGTATTACGTCTTCCTTATAGTCCGGTAATC
Source organism: Acleris literana (assembly GCA_946894065.1). NCBI lineage: Eukaryota > Metazoa > Arthropoda > Insecta > Lepidoptera > Tortricidae > Acleris > Acleris literana. Next base: position 20,372,308 of record OX335669.1, read on the forward strand.
GTAGCGCGGACAACGCAATGGGATATAATTTCTCCTTCCCTTTACGTCAACGGCTAGTTTGTAGCTGAATGTAGACGCATTTAGAATATCCCAACGATTCTTACTGTAAATATCTAATAGTAAGAACAATAAAATAAATTGTCTAGAAAGTCAATAGTGAATAATCGCTCGATTAGCGGCTAGAGTTAGAAAGCGTGATGAAAGCCGCAAGTTAGACTAAGAAAATCAAGATTTTCTATTTTCTTCAATTTGAAGCACTAATTAAGCTCAGTCTTGACAATCAATATCAATAATTTCAGTCTTATCATTTCAAATACATTCTACTCTTTTAATAAAATGATAAAACTAAGATGATATTTTCTAGAGCAACATGTACCGTCGTTGGAATAAAAAAAAAACAAGCAGAAGTCGGCAGCACATAAGTAACCCATTTTAGTGCGGCCAGCTCTGTGTTTATCGAGTCTCGGTGTAATTTTTTTTACACCACAGCGACCAACAATAACACAAAAAGAAACCAGTTTAAGTATCAGCGAAGAACGCCCATGTTGGGATAAACTCCATGAATTGTACTGTGATGTGACAGAGATGTGACGTTAAAGTGCTTGCAGCAAAAAAGTGGTAGAAATAATATGCTGTGAATTGTCGGATCCATGGGTAAAAATAAAAACAGACACTAATAATGTCATGTTTCCTTTTAGGGTAGTACGGTTAACGCATAAACGGCAGTATTTAAAGCTAGCATACTCACTGAAAGACTGGATGTGCCGCTTACCTACAACAAAATATATTTTATTAATTCACGGTAACGTACACATTTTAATGACGAAGCCAAGAAACTGATGATGAAAACGAAACTGGCGTGCGATACCATGAAAGAGTAAATAGTACTTAGGCGAAAACAAACAGTCGTGTTGTAACCATTTCAAGAAACCCGGTTATGGAGTGAATTTCCTTCCTGACTCTAGTGGCACTAGGATGTTAAAGAACAATGGCTATTTATTATTCATGCGATTGATTGGTGTCCGTTGGAAAGAATAAAGCACATGTCAGCGAGTGAGATGCGTTCGGAGGTTGTTGGTCAGTATGTCACTAGACATAAATCTGCCAACGCCGGGTGTTTTTTATCGGCGATAAATTAGGTAAGCACTAAATTCTACTTGTGTTAACGATGCATATTGTTCAACGAGTGCTCTATATCCAATTTGTATTTGCCATTAGCCCATTACAGATCGTTTGAGAGGACGTTGAAATAGTTGTAAACATAAAACAATCTAACAAGCCTAGGCATTGGAATTCCCCGTGTAGTGGTTCCACAAACACTTCATTCGACAGCGACCCTTATCACCCAGAACGTGTCAGCCGAATAAGCTTACGAATACTCTGTAAAATATATTAGCATACGTAATGATATGGTTAACGATGAAGAATAAAAAAATATATATCAGAGGGCCTAATCTAGATGCATAACGCTAATTTAGCGTTTTCCGAAAAAGGTAAAATAGGATTGGCGCAAGCTGATGACAGATTGCTTCGACCGTTTTAGTCAACTCCATACATTTCGAGTCGACAGAAAACAGAAACGCAGCGTTTGCATCTTTACAATCTCAAGTTTATTTATTTATTTGTTCATATTTATTCATATTTATATTCTACATTATATTTTTACAATTACAATTACTCTAATTCGAGGAATAGGATTTTAAAGCCGTTCTGCATTATTAAGTTTTTGAAATATATGCTATTTCGGATATTTCGACAAAAGTATATTTAACCTTTCTTTGTTTGACTTTCCTTTTCGGCTTGAAGCCCTCCTAGGTGTACGAGGGGTCCATAAGTTTGATCATCGGTATTAAAAATGGGAGATACGTACATGTTATATTTTAATGGGAATAAGCACACTTTCTATATTTCCAAACACTTATTAACGTTATTCAATTGTTTTATTTTCCCACTATAAAAATAATTTTACTTTTGTAGGTCAAAATGGTCAAATTTTGTACCTTTACTAAGTCATCCCAGCTCGTGATTTTTATGTAGTCGTTTTTGAACACTAGTGACTGAGTAGTAGTAGTCGAAAGTTAGGGCTAAATAACCTTTAAATCATAATGAAAAATCAAGGTTTCATTTTCAACGATATTTTTTATTAGTGTACCAGAAATTTCTCCACACCGCTCCAAATTACAAAACTAACTCCTATTTTTGCTGTCTTGTAAAATTGTTCATACCGATGTTTTTTGTTGAGCTATTACAGAAAAACAAATCAATAATGTATTTTTCTTCTCTTACTTAAGTTTGATTAGTGCCATGGTATATTCCACATTAAAAAAATATAATTATGTGGATGGTTCATGCTGATTCTCAAAACTTATAGATCACCCCCCGTATCTTACGGTTTAGTTAAAAACGGCCTAAAATAGAATAAAATAGAACAGAATAGAATAGAATAGTATGTTTATACACTATTACATTACAATCACTTTTTATTATTTAATTCTTGTAATTTATTAGAAAATGCCAACCTTAATTTAAAATAATAATCATCCATAAAATGTCTGCTAATTAAATGAAGATATTAAAACAAAACTATTGTCTCAAATACAAATAGTACATTGTGTATTAAGGGTGGTAAAGACAGAATTACAAACGAGAGTCTCTCAGAAGCTTTAATGACTCGAGCTTTGTATTTCCTTTACCACCCGTGTAACATACAATGTTTTTCTTCACAATTGCGAGGAAATGAAATAAAATCAGGCAAAAGATCATATTTTAACTTACGATTCTCACTAATAGTTTTAGCCGCGTTGGCGATGTCCGGCGGAGTCGCATTATCCATTTCTTCTAATGACGACATGTTTTTTAATATGTGCACAAAGACACCCTTTTCATTATTATTTTGGGATCACACAGTTTATAACCACTAATCAGTATTTATAAATTAGCGGCAGACTACATCATTGTCTATGAGTTACCACAGATAATGTCAAACTTGTTCAGGAGTCCGATTCTAGTGATAGTCGAGATCAATAGTTTATTATGCGAGATTTTTAGAAAATTGAATGCAACTGGCATTTCATCTCGAATGAAACTTCATATCGAATGGCACAAGAATTTGGGTCCTAACGTATTATGATAGTTTGAGTCCACGTATTATATTTAAAAAAAAAGCTATTACGCACGATAGGGCGTAATGATAAAAAAAAGCCCGCGGGTATTATTTTTGATTTACGGTCGATTTTTCTAGCATATTAGGACACTATTTACGAGCAAGTGTGATGAAAATTAATGAATTCGGTCTCTTAAAATAACCTATTCTTTCGAATAAGAATGTAAAAGCCCTGAGTTATTTTGTTTTGTCTATGCCTATTGACCTAGTCCCAAACTAAGCTCTAGGCTGATAGTATGGGTATCAATTACAATATAAATCTAAGACGCCCTCGCCACTCTACACTCAAATATATGCTGAATTAATCGAACCCAGGACCGCTAACTGCGTAGGCAGGGTCACTCACTACCAACTAGGCTAAGTGTGTCGTCAATTTTCAGTGGGATCAGAGCGATCGGACAGTTGAAGACAATAATCGAAGAAGGGAATGGTCTTGAAACCGTCAGGTCATAAAAGAGCCAACAGACTTGCACCTTGGATTGGAGCAATAAATAAATAAAAAACCTTTAATTCCCGAGTGTTCTTCTGAAGTACAAAAATACTGGATTTATCTTGTCCGCTTCAGCCGTCACCTTTTTATACCCTTTGTAAAGCAAACTAAGTGAATGAATATTCACGAAGAGGATTTGCATGAGTAATTGATGGAAGTAAAACATTACGGTGACAGTTTAATCGTGTTAATTGAGCACAACGACACTAACAAAGCAGCGATACGTGTACACGGGTAAAAAATAGGTGATAAATTGAAATTTATTTTAATCGATTATATAGAGGAAGTTTTAATGAAAATGAGCGTGCTAATTTGATAGGGTATAAAACGTATAAACTTCACACGCGTCAGGTGCGTGTTGACTAGGTAGTCTAAAGTAGGTACCTACATGGTAATTTATTAGGTAGGAAATTCCATTATTTGTTTCCAAAGTTAATGATTAAAAATTTATTTTCAAACCGCCTTAATTTTAATTGTCACAATCAAATTATTTAGGGCTGTTAAAAATATATACAATAAAATATACCTAAAATTAACTTAAAACTACACTAATCTAATAAACCACTGCCAGTGGGCATCGTTCCCAAAATGCTGGCAAAAAAAAAGTTTTTTTCATACAAACCTTATGAATTATACTTTACGTCCTATTCTCAGACCTTAGCCCAGTCTATAACAACACAAAAAAGGAAAACATCGCAAACCCGCATGTAACTACGATTTGCTTATATGTTTTGTGGTCCGTTGTGAGTATTTAACATCCTAGTTTACAACCTCGAAAACCGTGTGCTTGGGTATTAACTACTCTCAAGGGACCTAACAACATATAAAAAAATCGTATTTACATGCGCGTTTGCGATCTATGATGTCGTTATACACTGGGCTACCAACTGAATATACACACAAAATTTCATAAGAATCGGTCAAGCCGTTTCGGAGGAGTTAAGTCACAAACACAGTGAGACGATCATTTTATATATTAGATTTATCCCGAACAAATTCAGGATAAAAGCCAAGGCTAGGTTTAGAAAAAATACTAAATTCTTTGGTTAACTAGCGTTTTCAGTCCACGAACGTCTCTAAATACTCCTTCATTCTTCATACTTTGACGCAACCGTGCCGTGTCTTAATAATGGGTTTGCTTTTGACTAATTATTACTGGGCGCGCCATTGATAACACCATATACTTACTTATGGTTCCAATTCGAATCAGTTTTTGTAACTTTAAATATCTATACACCTAAATGTTTCCACGTCAAACTCTATTTTTGATAGATTAGAATGGACTTCAGGTTTGATTTCCTCCTACGCTGATGTCAGTCGCTGACGTCGGTCGAGCGTACCGTCTGCCGCGTATGACAAAGAAAAGTCCCTCAGTGCGAAACCGATCGCTGTACGGAACGGTCGTGTGCAAAATTACGTGGTGATTTTTTTTGACTATGAACCCTTTTGTAAATTGTTTAGTTTCTGCAGCGTACTTACGCAGACATAGAAAACGGCGAAAAAGATATCACATTCACCCACTTGCTAATAATATTACCGAATAATCTATCTATATATATAAAAGGCAAAACTGACTGACTGACTTAGATATCAACGCATAGCCGAAACTACTGTACCTAGAAACTTGAAATTTGGTACAGGGGTTCCTTTCATGATGTAAGTGAGCACTAAGAAAGGATTTTTAGAAATTCAACCCCTAAGAGGGTGAAATAGGGGGTGAAGTTTATATGGAATTTTCTCATTTCTGAACTTAGGAGTATGAAAATAGGTATTTCTCGATTACAATTTAAAATTATCTGTGTAGGTGAAATGGCCAAAATTCCCTCCTAAAGGGGTACAATGGGGGGGTAAAGTTTGTATGGAAGTTTTCTCATTTCTGGTTTAGCAGTATGAAAATAGGTATATAAGTTCTCGATTACAATTAAAAATGATCTGTGTAGGTGAAATAGACAAAATCTCCTCCTAAAGGGGTAATATAGGGGGTAAAGTTTGCATGGAAATTATCTCATTTCTGGACTAGCAGTATGAAAATTGGTATATCCTGATTACAAATAAATATGATCTGCGTAGGCAAAGATAAAGAAAGAAGAAGCAGCTTTCTACTTATTAGGGGGGAGTTTCTATGAGACTCCCTTATTTCTGAACTTAAAAATATGACTGGTCACCATTTAAAATGATTCGTATGGCGAAGTTGGCGACTTCAATTGGGGAGGGGGTTTGTCATACAAAATGTACAACTAAAATGTGAAAATTAAATTGATATTTAAAATGATGTGTGAAATATATTTGCTAATAAATATGCAGTACCTAACTTAAAGATCAGGTTGTGCATAATAAAATCAATAATATTAAGGGAGCGTAATTTTTGTGTGATTATCCGTTCTTATAATAATAAATCTTTATTGCTTGAAATAATATTTAACAAGATCTTAATTTAACAATAAGTATTTATCTTTTACCTAATTTACAAAATATTATGTACAGTGCAATCTTCCATCTATCTATATATATAAAATACTAAACTGATTGTTGATAAATCAACGCACAGCCCAAACCGCTGGACCTAGAAACCTTATACAGTGAAGAGATCCACTAAGGAAGGATTTTTGGTTATAAGGGGGTAAAAAAGGGGATGAACGTTCGTATGAAAGTCCTATCCGTCGATGTTGAAGTTAGAATCTTCAAATTTGGGGTTTAGGTCGACAATTGAAAATTAATTTATTTTATCGCGAATTTAGACAGATTCTCATCTACCAGTGATAACAAGGGGCACGCCGGCGGATAAAATAAATGCATGTCGGCATCTACAATAAAGGTATATGTAAAAAAAATGTATCTATCTGACTACAAATATGCCAACAACTACATAATGATGCCAGTCGGGCCAGCAGCTCTACTAAAAATTGGCGAAAATCGTATGGCAAGAGATAGTAACGGTAATATTACATTAAACCGCGAATTCTGTAATATTGTACAAATCACAGATAATCTAAAAAAAAACGTGTACCGCGATCTACAAAACAACATAAAGAATAGATAATGCTTGTGTGAGATGGCAATATTAGCACCGAAAAACGAAATTGTCGGGTGGATAAATGAAAAAAATATGTCTCACGATATTGTGGAGTATCTCTTGGCAGACAATGTCATAGACACCGAGCAAGTCACGTCGGGAGTACCCTCTCATAAGTTCATGCTTAAATTTGGTGTCCCGGTACTCCAGTACTCCATGAATATCGTAAGGGCAATAATTATGTCTGGAATTGCTAAAGGAGAAAATGTTTTAATTCCCAGTATTTCTATAAGTAATTCCGAAAGATTTACCATTTAACTTTAAAAGAGTGCAATTCCCTTTAAAAACAGCTTTTGCCATGAACAAACGAACACAGCGCAAGGACAAACAACTAGAAGTAGCCGGTGTAAATTTAGAATCAAACTGTTTTTCCCATAGATTGGCAACTGTATGTAGCATGCTCAAGAGTATCCAGCCTACGAAATCTTCATGTTTTAGCGAAAGATGGAAAATGTCTCGACATGACGAGTCCATAAATTGCACTTTCTACCGAGGCAGACACAGTGCTTTTCACAACTACTGAGAGGAAATAAAATAAAAATTCATATTCAAAACTCAAATTTTTACCATAGATAACTTTTTTTAAATCTGGACCCCTATTCTCGTGGTACTCGAGATTAATAAACTAACATGCGAGATGAAGACGTCAACTCCATATAAAATTGTATTTGTTTCGGCATATCTCCCATGTAATTTCATCGCTAGTGGTTCGAGATTAGGGGCCAAGTTTGAATTACATTTTAAAAAAAAAGCAGTGACATAGTTTTTAGTGTGTATCTTTTAGCAAAATACACCTAATATTTTACGACACAAAATGGTGTGTTCTGATTGGTCGATTTCAATTTTTCATTTTAAGGAGCTATGACACAAAAATTGATTGATTGATTTTCATTGGTTCTTAAAGTTGGACAACTATGTTCTCGACCAATCAGCAAACACGCCGACAAAAACATTCTTGGTCTATCCTTATAAGTGACGTTTTGTGACCCCAAACAAGACCATCTTTGGCCATATTTCCGAGCAGTATTGTGAAAAAAATATTGTATACTAAAATTTATGAACCTAAATGACGTTATCCAATTCAACTTTATTTTAAATTTCGAGCTGAATATAACATGTGATTTAACCGTCATTCTGGCCAGGGAGGAAGTTGAACTATAAAATTACTTAAAACGATTAATTTACTTAACTGCGGTAAACGAGTTCTACGCGGACGAAGTCGCGGGCAAATGCTAGTACTCGTATAAATAGGTACAATTACGGCGCACAGTTTTAAATGCCTAACAATCTTTATTTGTCTACAACTGTAAATTAATAAAAAAATGATTTAATACAATGTGTTGGAGAAAAAAGGAGATCGGTGAGTAATCAACTAATCACCGATCTCCTTTTTCTTTGTATTCTCCATATTTGAAAAGTCTGGGTACAAAATTTCGCAAATTTCCGTCCACGCTTTTTGTCTAGCATCCCTATCTTTGTATAATTTGTCGGTTAAATCCCACAGTGCAGGGTGCTATCGCACCTCACTGATCACCCTCTCTGTGTATATCATCTTATCAGCCGTGAAGCCCTAGCGCTTTTCTGCTCGCCTGCACCGCGCATGCGTGCGTACAACCAACCGTTCAGTTGAGCGCGCGCATAGTGGTGTATAGCGTGTTAGCGCGCCGACGTACGCGGCCACGAGTGAGACCGACGCTCGCCATCAGCGGCGCGTAGCTCTGCCGCGTCGCGGATGTCAGCGTCGCTGTGCGGTGTCTCATAGATAATGGTGTATATTCGTACGCTCGACCGACGTCAGTGACTGATGTCAGCGTAGCAGGAAATCAAGCCTTAATGTTTATAAATTTAGGTTTACAGCACGGCTAGCACAAGTTGCCCGCGACTTCTTTGTCGCTCGGATCTCCCTTCCTATCTAGTCTGTAACGATAGAGACGCACTGAGCGACAAGCGAGAAAATACAACTTGTGCTACCCGTGCAAATATTTAAAATTAGAGAACCCTAAACCGAATTCGCCCCAATGTCATCCAAACGACTATAGTAAAAATATAAAACAAATATGACGAGCTTTTATTTATTTTAAAACCGAACCCCCTTATTCATAAACACTTTAAACCTATTTCAGTTTATGCGTTGTCACTTGTCACTTTCTGTCTAATGGAAATATCACAATGAAAGATAACGTCAAAGCATTTTAAGCACACTTTAGCTATGTGCTTTTATGAATATGAGAGTAAAGCTTATCAGAATAGCTGGCTTTTACCAGTGTTGTTTATAAAATACATTAATGAAATAAAATGTGTATGTAAGGAGATAGGGCGCATTGTCGGGGCTTGTATTATGGTAATGTGGTCACTATCTGTCGAAGCCCTGCGCCGGCGCGTGTGAACGACAACATAGGAGTGCATGGCATGACTAATCTGGCCTCTATGCATTCGCATTCACGGTGCGGGCTGAACTTTACCGATAGCATGAATCATAGGCGTCACAAAGCAGCTATCAGCCTGGTGCAAGTACTTGGAGGCAGGATTAACTATTCATGATAAGATGATGATAAAATAGATAAAGTTGCATTAAGAGTTGCAAGAAGAACACAAAACATTTGTTAGGACCAAAGTAAGTTTCCGTGATACTTAAGAGGGATGCCACACGAGCGTTGCCTGTGAGTTTGGTCGCCGCTGCGTAGTTCTACATATAAATAAATAGTATTAAGACACTTATTGGGTCAGGATGGAAGACAGGGGTTTTGACGAATACAAAATTCAGCTCGTTCCACACCGTATATTTTAACGTATTTGGACAGCGTTACAACAGCAAGCCAGAATCAGTAAGAACGTTTTAAAACGACCCGCCACTCTTTTTATATTAATCTTATACAATAGCAATAGGCCTGATCGAGTCAAAGTACCATCCACTTATAATACAATGCATCAAATAATCGATAACGTATAATAAATCAGTCTATAAATTTAACATTAAATATTTTATATATAATCGAACAGTTATTAATAAATAATTGTATGAGTACGAATATCTATCGGTGCGCGGGAGCATTGCCGGGCCTGGTGGCGCCCCCGGTGACAGGAAACGGTAACACTCGGCCATCCTGGAGCGGCCGTGACCCACGGCTTGAAGACTCTCGGACATCTTTCAAGGCAGCTCCCTAAAAAGAATAATTGAATCGCAGTAATAATGTTCTAGACAGTTGGCAGTGTGTCAGAGTGAGACCTTCAACACTTTTGATAAGCTGGAGTCACACAGTCTAAGTGACGTTACTATGTGATTATACACCCAATTATTCACTTAGTAAATCATTCACCAACCAAATCATTCACTAAGCGAACCATTCACTGAGCTAATTATTCACTCAGTCAATTATTCACACAGTAAATTATTCACGTAGTAAATTCTTCACACAGTAAATTATTCACACAGTTTATTATTCACACAGTTTATTATTCACACAGTTTATTATTCACACAGTTTATTATTCACACAGTTTATTATTCACACAGTTTATTATTCACACAGTTAATTATTCACACAGATAATTATTCACACAGTTAATTATTCACACAGTTAATTATTCACACAGTGCATTGGTCACACAGTGTATTGGTCACACAGTGCATCGGTCACACAGTGCATTGGTCACACAGTGCATTTAGTCACACAGTGCATTTAGTCACACAGTAGGTACATTAATCACACAGTTTTTTTCAGGTACCTATTCACACAGTTCTGCAGTTCAGCTAAGTTGTTACTGATCAGTTCACGTAGTCAGATTGCTTTTATACTTTGTTAAACAGTGAAATTAAAGTAAATACCTACAATCCAGTTCCATTGAATTCTTTTATTTCCCAATCTATGACAATATATAATCTATAACTGGTAGAAAATGCCTTACGGCATTAAGTTCGCCTTTTGTCTATAAAGTGAATTATTTTGTGCAATAATGATTAAATAAATAAATAAATAATAATTATCTCAACATCATCATTGATTAATTGCCTATTTTTAATTGTTCGCATTTCATATCTTAATTTATTACGAACAACAAAAATATAAAAATGGATACAGAAATTTATATTACAATATAGTCAGTCAATTATTCAGGTCGTCTCTGTCTACCTGGTGATGCTGCCTGAACTATCGTCATCTGAAATGTTAGTTTTATAAGGTCGTAACGTTTCGGCACGTATATAGCACTAAACCGCCTGTAACCCTTTATAACTTTAATAATAACTATGGTGCAACGATCCAGCGACTGATCTGCTTTACAAACTTTATACGGAGCCTTATAACGACCGTCAAGTTTCTTTGTAACATTGGCAGATTGATCTTAAGAAGTCGACCTTTCAACATAACTAATTGCCCTACTTTATACTTAAGGCACTTATTGTGTTTTCGATCAAACCTACTTTTCATAAGTGTCATGTTCCTATCAATGCGCAACTTAGCAGTTTCCCTTCTAGCCGGTAAGGACTTTTGTGGGGACTCGTGGTCTTTAGGAGCAGTTGACGGGTACGAAGGAAACGAGAGTTATTATGACCGAACATCGATTGAAACGGGCCAACTGCAGTGGTTGAATGTGGACTGTGTTGATGCCCCACATGACGCCGGCAAGCTTGTGGTCCCACTACACTTGGTCTCCGACATAGTGTTTAAACTGTTTAACAGTGTACGGTTAACTCGCTCGACCTCGCCGTTTGAACGCGGACATATATAATATGTGTTTAAATTGCATTTCTTAAAGTAACGACTGGTAAAAGCTTTAACCCAATCCGTAATTACTCGTACGGGATCTCCAAACTGAGTAATTATTTCTACATACATACACATACATAATCTCACGCCTTCGTTCCCAGAGTGGGGTAGGCAGAGCTACAGAATTACAAACATCTCTAAAAACTTGTTGATAATTCTATAACCACAATTTGCACAAATTAGGCTAAGATGTTTACCAGCGTATTAGTGACAGGTTGCAAGCCCATCGCCTAACAGTACTACAAGCCTTTATTCCCTTAGTCGTCTCTTACGACATCCACGGGAAGACATGGAGTGGCACAGTGGTGGAGTGATTATTTCTTTTAATAATTTAAAACTTTCTACCGAGCGAGCAGGTTTTACAAAGGCAAATTGTGTTAATGAATCTATAACAACTAAAATGTAGGCATTCTCTTTGCGAGTTTTTACGAACGGCCCTGAATGGTCGGCATGTGAAGTATGTATGGGCACCGCGGTATATACCTATAGGGTGCAACTCGCCTTTTGACATGCCATAATTACCTTTACCGAATGCACAGTGTAAACAGAATTGATATAATTACTTACGTATAAATCTCTTCTATGCCATGAAAATTTAATTAATTAATTGAACGTATTTGACATTATTTTTAGTTTAGATTTAAGTACATAAGTGCAGTGCCCTTGCATTGTGGTGCCCTTGGAGGGTATCGCATGGGCTAACCTATTCTTAAGTTTAAAAGATACTAACAATAATCTGTACAACTTCTGTGCCATGTGATGACAATGAATAAATGAATATGAATATGAATAAATGTTCTGTTCACACTTTCAAACCCTAAGTGACCCGCTTTATCGTGCAGTTTTTGCATTAAGCAGTATTTTGCTAATTTAGGTACTTATCACGAAACGTTCTCGCAACCGTTTTCCTATAAAGTACACCGTCTTTTGCGGTGTTGTTTTGCACAATATCCGGGTTATCGGTATTTTCGCTAAGCTGACATAAGGTATTTGGAATACCCTCATCCTGCATTTGGAGAGACAATAATCAGAACTGTCGATCATAAGCACAGCGCATGACACGGGGTTCCTACTTAGTACGTCTGCATATTTCATTCGATCTCCGGATCTGTACTCGATTTCTAAATCAAAATCTTGAATGGTGAGCCACCAACGTGCAATACGAGGACGTCTGTACTGTGCTACGCAATATACTTTAGCCTGTCCTGGTTGTAGTTCCTGCAGTAATCTCATGGTAGTTCAGCTTTAAATTGGCTTCTGTCAAAAACTGTAAAACCAGTTCTAACAAATAGAGTCCCTTTTCAACAGATACGGTAGGAATCATGACGTCATCTAATAAAGAGCAATATCCTGGCTAACGTTACACAAAGTCATTTGAATTAGCCGTGAGAATGCTGCCGGGGCGTTAGATAAACCTGCGCTAGGTCAAGGCTAGTAAAGAATGACTTTCCAGACAGTTTCGTAACGTGAGGTAGTGGGTAACGGTCTTTAACAGTTCGCGTATTCAATGCCCTATAATCTACGCAAAGCCTATAGTCACCCCCCTTTTTTTTTTAAACTAGCACCACAGGGCTAGCGAAGTCTTAATACTCATCAAAATCAGGCTCGTGCAGCCAAGGTCTTTAGTGCTCCTAGCAAATGATTTGGAATATACATTGAGCATTGTTATCAACCGATCACATTCTATTTCACTAAGTTGGCCTACGTCGATATCACACAACCTTATTATATCGTCACCAGAGTAATTTTCCACATACCGAGTAAATTACACTTTTCTACCGGTATAAATTGAACCCTAGCAAAGTAACTTATCGGCTTTCCAACAAATATCTTCACTGCCAACCTTAAAACCTTCAAATAGCAATGATCCTTGTTTATTATCGCATCCGGAATGTTATACCGTACGAAGTACCCCCAAACTGAACGGACACTGCTCGCGATAAAAATGCATCTTGTATAAGTATTCCCATCACAATGAGGGTAGTCTACGTTTACCTCGACGTAAACATAACTTTGTTTCGGTATTACACAGTCACGTTGTAAACAAACGGGAAATTTTATAACAGCATCGCGCCTGTCTAACTGGATGTCCGCTAGTACTTTACTTAATGCACAAGACTCAACGAAGCTCGCTGAAGTTGCTGTAGTAATCAAACTAATATTTGGCTTGTTAATCATTGTTTAACCAAATTAAATATCTTTGTCGACTAATTTGTACCCTGTAATTTCCATAGCACCTTTTAGCGTAGGCACACAGCAATCACACAGGAAGCACACAGCAAGCACACAGCAGTGGTGTATACACACAGTTATATCACATGAACCAAGAGAGCGTGACTGGTTACCTCCGAAACCTCTCATAACGAGATTTAGATCTTGAGTTTCTAATAATAGTATCGATATACGCTAACAGAGGTTTTTCAATTCACACAGACTTTTCTTTTGTAAATATCATAGTAAATATTATAGGTAATAGAACAGACATTACTGACCTGATTATTTTTAAATCCGTTTTGTTGAGGAGCGTTCCCCGCGAACCAGCGTAGCCGCCGTGTGCCCGGAGCGCCGCAGCAGTCGGCAATCCCGCGCCTCGTGCCCGGGGCTCCGGCAGGTGTAACAGATCTTCAGTAGTAGTTGTTGGGTCCCGCCTGTGCTTGATGCGCCGGCTTCTTTCTTCCATGTAGACTTTCTAGCATTGTACGCTGCTTCTACGAGTGTTGAAATTTTCTAATGATGACGGATAGCCATAGTGAAACTGCTCCGGTGTATCGCAGTTGCAAGCATTAGCGATTGCCCGAAACTCGTGCGGCAATCCTTTTATGATGCATGATATGGCGTTTTTTTTCCTTAAATGTTGCATTTCTTGACCAAGGACAATTTTTCGTGGTAATAGGTACTTGGTCATAGTCTCCAAATCTGTTTACTCCGTGACAACATTTGCTCGAGGCGTTCCACATAATTGGTTGAATGTGGAAAAGCAGTTTTTAGTGCTTTCTTCCACTTGTCCTACGTGAGCTTGTCGTCTTTCAGATTTTCATACCTTTGGCGAATCCGCGAAGGCAGATTTGCATAACGAACTTGCGATCCTTGTGATCCCATGCGTAAACGTCGCCGAGACGATCGATCTTATGAAGTCAACCAACAACATTGCTTGTCTGGTCATCTGGACGAAACTTCGGAATTACATCAGCTTTAGTCGGAGAAATGCGGCGCTTCTTGTATGGTGGGAGGCCGCAGGCGAATACGGAGGATGGAAAAAAAAATTTTTTTTTTTAAAGTTGGCGTCTTCAGATGTTGCCGAGTCGATTCGCGTTCTTTTTCGGCAGCCCAACCCGCTGATATAATTATGGGCCGAACATGTTTCATCCCACTTCTGACGTATTAAGACACTTATTGGGTCAGGATGGAAGACAGGGGTTTTGAGGAATACAAAATTCAGCTCGTTCCACACCGTATATTTTAACGTATTTGGACAGCGTTACAACAGCAAGCCAGAATCAGTAAGAACGTTTTAAAACGACCCGCCACTCTTTTTATATTAATCTTATACAATAGCAATAGGCCTGATCGAGTCAAAGTACCATCCACTTATAATACAATGCATCAAATAATCGATAACGTATAATAAATCAGTCTATAAATTTAACATTAAATATTTTATATATAATCGAACAGTTATTAATAAATAATTGTATGAGTACGAATATCTATCGGTGCGCGGGAGCATTGCCGGGCCTGGTGGCGCCCCCGGTGACAGGAAACGGTAACAATAGATTAGAATGACATGCCACATGATGCGTTGAAACACTTACGTCGTTATGTTATGTTGAAATCACAGCGTTGCGGCGACGCACCGCACCGGTAACGCTCGTGTGGGATCGCGCTAACACGTGCGAGATCTTTTCTTCCGGGCATCTTTCGTACATATACGTTACAAGCTGTTGCCTGCGACTCCATCCGCGTCGAAGTCGTCTATCGCTACTGCTTTGGAAACTGACCTTTTTAAGGGATAAAAAGTACCCTATGTCTTTCCCCGGGGTTTGAGCTAGCTCCATACAGTGAAAGCGTATCAAACAAAGTTATATTCGCATTTATAATATTAGTAAGTATGGATAAAAGAAGCAAATGTAGTTGTGCAAATCAAAACGAAGTGTGAAAGTTCTAAGTTCTAACACACTATTGCCAACAAACATGTTACAAAATTTGAGTAAAAAGCCTGATTAATCCATGAAAAGTACGATTTCAAAACCGCACCGATGCACACGCCGCTCGCTCGGCACCTGCGGCACACCGTGAGAGACACCGGTTCGTGTCACCTAAAGCTGGTCGCGGTGGATTACAGGAAGCATTCAGGGCCAAGGATCAGTGAAAATATCGGAAAGTACTGGTATTAACTGGATTTATGTGCGCCACAAGTCATTTATAAGTTGCGCTCTCGGCAAATGTCGGAGGTACGATTGCGAGAGTATAATGACGACGCAAAATTATAAAGATGTGACGGTGAGTCGAAAGTCCGACGAGGCGACAAGGGAATTGCCGCAATCAGTGATTTGAGAGCATTTGAGTGGACATCTTTCAAGCCTTTGTTTGCCTACCATAACGTTTGCACACGTTTGGGCTAAAATAACGAGGATACTACTGAAAGACACTTATCCAAATATACTACTTATTCCTTGTCTTAATTATGATCCTGTGGAATTCAAATTCAAATTCATTTATTTGTTAGAATACAGTAAAATACATGGTCTCAAAAATATTGTCATTTTTGTTCTTGTATTCAGAGGGCCCTGCCAAGATGCATTGCGCTAAGTAACGTTTCTATTCGTTTCGTTTTGAAACCAATCGCGTCACTTGTAGATCACGCGACTTTTCGTATCACGTCATCTACAGTCCAAAGCAGAACTGGGACTAAACGCTTCCACTAAGCTGGGTTTTCGTCCCCTCCATTACTACCTACATTCGAGTTACGCGGATCATTAAGCAAATTCAATGGAGCCGGAGAAGCATCGTTTGCATAGACCTTCAGTGACGAGGTGGAGCATAATAGTGGGTACGTTTCAAAAACGGGGCTTAGGTTCGTTAGCAAAACAATAAATCTTAACTAATAATTTAAATACGAAAGTTTTATTGTTTGTTTATGATTATTATCATCAAAATGAAGCAAATGATCGACGTGATTTGCATAGTAGAGCAGGAGAATAATATGTATTGCGGAAAACTAACCAGTTCCTATAGAAGAAATTCGATAAACTAACTAAAGCGACATGAAAACAAACCGTCAAAAACAATGTTTATTTCATTGGTTCACGTGCTCTGTATACACATCTTGTTATCCTTCAATACATTAAATATCATATTATTAGCATCTCTGACCGTTTCAAGGAAACCAAAATGAAGGTAAAGTAAGTTTTTTATGCACAGGTAGGCATAGCTGGGTGCGAGGCCCCGTCTGTCTCTAGATGGCTGGGGATTATTTAACGAGATGAGCACTTTTATGCCCTTGAGGCGAGGCGCAGCGTTGCATTGCAATGAATGGCGCGGACGGACACCCGTTTTATTGTTTCAAGAAAGAATAATCCTCCTCTTTCCTCCCTCCTCCCTCTTAGGTCTGATTTTCTTAATTAACAATACAGTGTTACTGGGTTATGTCAATGAGAATTTAGTGGGACCCTTTCTTTTGCTTTGTACTAGTAAGAGCATAACTGTACGTGAAGAATTGAAAAATTAGCCCTTAGTAAGGGTAATTGAATAGTTCCCTAAGTAAAACAAACATAGTGAGTAGTCATAGAAAGCATACACAAATTAAAATACCAGTAAGTAAATTACTTTCACGATTAACATTTCCGGCGGAAAAGCAATCTACTCTAATTTCTAGCTACAAGTGGACTTGTCGCCACGATGCCGGTTTAGGTCCGAGGTGGCAATTTGCGTGAGTGCGTATTCATTACAAGTCAAATATTGTGATGCCGCCAGGCTCGCAAAGTAGACGAGTAATGAATAAAGAAATAAAGAAGGGTCAGTGGTGATAACAAACGAAGCCGCTTTATCGCGAACAACGCCCATGCGAGATAGCATCGGACGACAACAGGCACGCAACAATTGGGCCTCTAGAACGTTTACTTGGAAGCAATTTGTCGGTTTCATATGAGATATGTTATTTGTATAGCTATGTTAATAATGACATGTCCTAACATCTTAAGGCGTAGACTGGAGGAATACTAATCATTATATCATTATTCGTTATATCTAGTCTATTCATGCGAAACAGCCGTAGATACCTTGTATTAACAATTGTCGTTTGCCATTTTATTATATCTATAATACATTAGAGCCGCGTTGAATATAATCGGGATGAATCATTTTTGACAAAGAATGGTCACTGAACCAGGCACATTTTTCTTCTATACAAAACGATAAAGTAAGTCCGATCAATACCTACAACGTATTGTAGGCATATAAAACAAATGTATAATGCTGCCCAAACGCGCCAAAATAAACCTTATTTACTCGTGTTGAAAATTCATTTTTCGAAGTTTCCTGCGAACGTAAAGTGATACCTACGTTTGCACGCTCGAACGGTAGAGTTGTCAAGACAATGAAAATATTAATATGAATACATTATTATAAGAAAAACTGTTATTTATTTATTACCTACACAAAAAACTACTTCCTTACATACTCCATTTTTTACTTTAATAAGGGTCGCTCAATAGTTATAATAACTAAGAGCCATTCCTGAAGTACAAGAATTATATTTCCGAAAGAATTTTGCAAATCAGCGCAGTACCTAGTTGTTAGTGGTTACATATTATTATTACATAAATACGGGTCAAAAAATTAAACTCCTTTTTACATTAGCTACCTACCTTACCGACCTACTTACATCTAAAAACTTACGTATTATGAATTCGCTATCACTAAGGTATAGGTATACCATTTTTGTAATAAAATAAGTAACAATTTTATACTGGTGTCCGTTATTTTTTTCTTGATTCGCACTGCTAGATCAAAACAGTATCAACTCAAAATTCTTGCTAGTTTTGTCTCAAGTTCTTAGAAGTTGTATTAATGTTCATTTTAAAGTACACTTGTATTTTGAGTTATAGATGAATTACCGAAAGCGTGGAATTGCAAATGTAGTGGTTATATGTGTTAACAGGCATTCTGTATTTAAATTTCCTCAACTAATTATATATTAACCCCCTTACTAATAAACATTGAGTAACGGTGGTATAGCTAAACAATGTTTTGTCCTTATCTGTCAAATTCAAATGTCACAATGACAGATAAGGACAAAACATTGTATAGCTATACCACCGTTACTCAATGTTTATTAGTAAGGGGGTAAATGTTTTGTTATATATTAAATAAGTAAGTACAAAAATAATGTCAAATTCTAAATACTTTTTACAATGCACTAAAATATTCGTCTTATTTTATTGTAATCTCGCAATTTTCACAATTATTTTGAATGGGCGCGTACGACTGTAAGTTACACAGTTTGCAAAAAATATGGCAGAAGGTAGCAGTAATTTTGGTCCGATTGAGAGTCAAAGTAAAGAAATAATTTTAACTGTAATAACATAAATACTTTGAACTCGAACTAATGAAAACTTGTTATTCACCTTACACCGCTGCCCAATTACTTGAAAAGGCTACAGGTGTTTCTCTCTCGAATATTTATAAAATTATGACTGAGAGTAAGAGTGACAAATTCAAAGCAACGAAAAAATTCCCCTCTCCGAATAAGAAAAAGTTACGTACCTACTCGTCCGTCGGCAGTAGATGATTTTGATCAAGAAGTCATCAGGAGAACTATATTTATATAATTTTCATCTGCCCCATATCTAAGCAATTCCAACCTTAAAGATAAAAATTTAAATAAATGATAGCGACTAAAAGCAAAAGAGGACATACTTATTACACTTGTTTAGGGTAATCTCATTAAATTTAGAAAAAAACGTAAATGGTTTTCCTTTTCATGCGAACGGTACAACCACTACACATGCAATTCCACGCTCTCGCTAATTCATCTTTACTACTGTTTTGATCTAGCAGTGCGATCATTTTTTTGCTTAAGAGCCTTACGAATATGTACCTAATCACCCTAACATGTTTATAATAAGTAAACCAGGTAGGTAATCAAATCGTTCTAACTTGAAGAGTACTGTTTCGTGTTGATCACTTTAATATACTTATAAATATAAAGATAAATAAATTACAACTACTGACCTTTCCTCGTTCACAGGCAAAGATAAAAACGTTCTTTTTATTATCTTTAGTTCTCTTGTCATCCACTCACACAGCTATCATGAGTAATTTTTTATAATATAAATGCATCAACACAACACAAGAAACAACAACAAATTTAACCCAACTTGACGTAATGAATAGAATCACTACCTACTTGCCTACTTGCATCTCGCTTGACGTGTCTCGAACTCTCGACACTCAAAAAACGAACGGTCGAGCGAGCTGACCTCGCCGCGCGCGGGCATCCTTCATGTATTAGCATCGGCAGCTATGTTCCGTGAGGTGGTGATTATCGCACGTACCTCGCGCAGAGAAATATCTGTTACTTATTTATTTATCAATAGGTACAAAAACATGTTGAGTAACAAAAAACATTAAGTAATTAAGAATTTAAATCTAGATCATTTAAGAGTTAACAACACAATTTTATTCGTACACGACGTTGTTATAGGTATACATATTTTATTTCCGAACATAATTATTATTATTTATTATAACACTTAGTGCTTAGGTATTTCTTAATTAAACTATTTTTAAAAGCGACAGAACTGAGTTGAAATGTGTCCAGGTCATAATTTAAGAAGTCATGCAATTGACAAATTCGGTGTAGAGGCGAGACTATTTTATTTATGGATAACGGCACAGCAAACAACTTCCTCGATCTGGTCATCTTTCCAGTTGCTCTGAGGTTAATACTGCAGATAAGGTCGCAAGGTCGCAGTCGAGATCGCCGCTCAGTATCTTGTGCAAAGTGACCAAGTCAACCACATGGTCCACATGACGCCTATTTTCCAGGCTGAGAAGGTTAAAGTGAGACAGCCTTGAGTCGTATTCAGGGATAGAGCGACGAACCCCGGCAAGTTTGCAAATGTGACGAACAAATTTCATCTGAATGGATTCTATGCGATTAATGTGGATTTTGTATACGTAGTAACTCTTATTTAATCTGTGACTGAACAGGCATAGCCACATTCAGTTGTTAGATTTCTAAAATAAGGACGTTTAATAGTAAGATGTCTCTTTTCAGGTCGTAGGAATCTGTTTTTATTTGTATGTTACCCGATTGCTCGAAGTCGGTTTAACCGATTTGAAAAATATTTTTTTTTTGTTTCAAAGGTGTACCTCTTATCTAGATGGTCCTATTGTCACCAAGTCAGGATCTGATAATGGAATTGCGGGCACACCTATATAGCGATTTCGGTATATTTTATAGGAGCTCGTGCATTTGCCCGCGGATAGCACCAGTTGGTGAAGAGGAACGGATGATGAAGAACATAGATGGCCACCGGAACTACTCCATACTAAGTATTTCACGGGTTGCGACAGGATTACTTTAATATTGTGATTGCTAAGCCATTTGTGCTCGTTGCAATGCATCATGGTTAAGTGGAAAACTCCTCAACAATCACCGTCCCTGCATCGGGAAAAGCAATAATTTGTAGGCTATTGTAACTTAAGATAAATCACAAGTATACCCACTAAGATACGAGAAAAAACCGCCTCCAAAAAGTAAAAAATAACTCCTCATCAAATGATACTTAATTGGTCCAGTCAAACTGAATTCATTTCTTTTTTATTAAAAACCTACTTTAATTTGACTGACCCATTATTATATTTTAATGGTATTAAGTAACTTATGCTGCTGTCATTAACTAAACGCTCGTCATTTAATAGGATAATTTATCGCCATTACTTGGTGATGGAAAATCAAGGGCGGGGCTTAATTGATCATCATAGTTCGTATGAGTCAACGATGTCGTACCATAATTCCTAGACTGTATTGTGTATTTGCCATTTTTATTCATGATAGTGATCTAATGACCCATTAGGTAAATGTAAACGGGTAAATGAATCCTTCATCTTTAATTATTTAGTTGATTATAACAACTTTGATCAATTTACTATTGACCCAATAAGACTTTATAAGTTCGACTGGTATATCAATTTTACACATATAAAACCCTTCCGTGACTGACTGACAGACAACGCACAGTTTAAACTACTGAACCTAGGTCGGGAATTGAAATTTGGAGGGAATATACATTGGGTAGGTACACCAGCGGTGCACTAAGAAAGGTAGAAATAGGGGGAGTGGTGGATAAATTATTCTACGCGCAGAAAGTCGCAGGTATCCTCAGGTACATAATAAAGTGCAACCTTCAGTAGTTTACTTTCATGAGCAATGTGCCAAATAATATACCACGGTTCATGTAAATAAAGAGATGCCTAATATTCAATAAATTATTTCCGATCGATTTATGATAAGGATATATAGAATATGGAGCAATGAGTGAAAGAGGATTATAAAGATGTTCGATGAGCTCGCGTATGTATCGCGTATTAAGTCCAGGTGGGATTACATTAACGAGTTCGTAATAGGATTACGTTACGAAGCGTCCCAGTTTCGAGAACCGTTAACCGCCAGCCCACACTGGCCTGTGACAATATAATGATTGTGTGTTTATCGGCACAGCGCATATAGGTAGGATATGGACCATGTATTGCCGTTCGTCAAGAGCCGTCTATCTGAAGATCCATCAGTGTAATGAAGCGTTTGTAAGGAATTATTATCTACGTCGTGACGAACGAAAGTATATCGGCCATTATTTAAATTGTTCCGCATTTTTGATGTGTGTCATGTTTTTAAAAGTGGGGAATGTTTTATTCGTGAATCTGGGAAAGTGATGGTGAATTTACGACGAATCTGAGTGGTACACAATGCAGGTTTTATCACGCACAGTAATTGAGTGAGCCAGCGCGATCACGGGCCGCGTACCATTTCACTTGTCCGTGACTCACGAATTAGAACTTCGTCGAGATCGTAATTATGTTCAAAAGATATTTCGTGCCCACCCACTCGCCAAAGCACATTCAGATAGCGAACGCACTATAAACCTCGATACTTGAATCAAAATTGAAACTACGGTCAACATTGAAAAACTAGAAAACTAACCGCTATTTTGCACTTAGGAACGATAAAAATATTTGCATACAAGCGCACACTCTCACGCAACAATGTAAACTAGGTACAAATGTGTGTAGCTATTGTAATATGAAACGTTATTGATATGTTTTCTTTAGTAGGGAGAATTTATCTTTGGTATAAGATAACAATGGAAGACACTGGAAAATCAACTATAGAAAAATTTATCAATTATCAGACTTTTGAAAGTCATACAATGTTTCTGCTATCACGGAAATGCTCTAGAAGAAAGGTAGGTAAAGGTCTGTTCCCATTGGGTTCGTAGACAGATAAAGCGATAGATTAGGTTAGAAAGTGTCGTGAGTCGAACAATGGGCAGAAGTGGAGCGGACAGCGACAGTGTTGCTCTCTAATTAACAAGATAAAGCGAATTGAGAGGAGGCACTCGCGAACAGCAGCACAACTGTTCTCGTATTAAAGATATGATCTTAAGGGGTTGTTAGAAAGTCAACAATCGCGAGGTCCAATCTGGAGCAACCAATAATAGCCAATCTAGTGAGTGATCCTTTCAATACCAGATCCCTTGTAGATAAAAGATCATCGTAATGTAATAATAATAGAGTGCTCTTTTTGCCGCCGATGAAATGCAGGGCATTGTTTTAAGTCGCTGTCATTACGGTCGGAGTAGAAGCTACGAACAAGCTGCGAGTCTCATTCACACGGTTAAAAGCAAAAGTAACTTCCCGCGTTGGTGAAGCATTGATTTGTGAAATGACTTGTTTTGTGGAGTAGGCGAGCGCTATTACAATCTCTAAAGGCACCGGCTGTCATTCGTCTGTCTAGTAACAAGAATGAATTTCTCCGTTAAAAAGCTTTTTGTTCGCTAGTAGCAAGTGAAGAAAGCAATGCTATGCATCGATGTAGTTAAGTGTCAAGGCGGCCAACAAGCTCACACAAAAACACTTATCGAGGTCTCAATAGAATTGACAACAATTCATATGTGCTAAGGTAGTAAAATAAAATACCGTTTGTAGATTTTACACTGCTGATTACAGTAAAAATATTTTTGGATTTTTTTTATGCAGTAGTTTTTTTTATATTTAGGAAAAATTGTAAAAAAACGTTGGATTGTGAATGTTAGGAATACACTTACAGTGCTCTCAGTCCATTTATTACCATATTAAAAAAAATATACAACTGTCAGCCCATTTTTCATCTGTCTGACGAATTACTTGATTCTAACGACACGCTTTCGATTCTCGTATATACTATTTAGAGTAGGAGGTCACAACAAAACTGGGAACGATCTCGGAAATGGATTATGCTAGGCTGACAGGATAGAGGGCAACTCCCTGACTCCAAATATGTCGGTCTGCCTGCGCACAATGGTCGCGTTATCTAGTTATGGCGGCTGAAAAACTTGTTATCGTTCCCAAAAAAAAAACAATCAGGGATGCTGAATGTTGTACATAAAGTAAGTACTTGTTGTACTCAAATATGCAAAAACTGACCAAAATTTTGGTCGCGTTATCGTGCTACGACCTTTCAAAGATGGGTTATTGTTACCAAACAAAAACGATCACGGAAATGGCTGAATGTTATACATAAAGTAAGTACCTACTATAGTTGTGCTCATGTCAAATATGCAAAAACTGACCAAAATTTTGGTCGTGTTAGTGAGCAATTCTCGTTCAAAGATAATTTGTGACCAAAAAAACGATATGGAAAATGGCTTAATGTTGTATGTACAGCAAATATTAGTTGTACCATTGCCGAATATGTAAAACCTGACCAAAATTTTGGTTGCGTTATGGCGCTGTACCCGTTTAAAGTTACTTTTGTGACCATTAAAACTATAAGGGAAATTACTGAATGTTATACATAAAGTAAGTACTAGTTGTACTCATGTCAAATATATGCAAAAACTGACCAAAATTTTGGTAACGTTACTGAGCAATTCCCGTTCAATAACAGATTTGTGACCAAAAAAACGATAAAGGAAATGGCTCAATAATGTATATAAAGCTAGTACCAGTTGTGTACCATTGCCAAATATGTAAAAAAAAAAATCGTTAAGAGAATTTGGTTGCGTTATGGCACAAAACCCTTTAAAAAAGATACTTTTGTGGCCATACAAATGATAAGGGAAATGGCTGAGTGTTGTATATAAAGTAAGTACTAGTTAAACCAAATTCAAATATGTAAAAATAGACCAAAATTTTGATTGCTAAAGTTAATAAGTGTGCTAATGCCAAGTAAGTATATAAAAACTGACCAAAATTTTGAATGCGTGGTATTTATTTATACCCTTTCTAAGATACTTTTGGGATAAAAAACCGAAAGTTAAATGGCTGAATTTTGTACAAAACGTAAGTCTTACGTGGTATTCATGTCAATTATGTAAAAACTAACCAAATATTTGGTCGTGATATGACGCTACGCCTGCTCAAAAATGTTAACCTATTGTGACCAGAAAAGAAGAAAAGCAGAATGGATGAAAATAACAAAAATAGTAATAAGGCTGTCCTGGTTACAATTAAAAAAGTAAACAAAACGCACACTAATTATTATTATACAAATGTAAGACACATATATCAATGGTCTAGATCAATTATTACTAATTATGTGCACGTACCGTGATTGGTTCCATCCGTTAAATCAAAATGCAAAATAATTTAATGCAAAAAGGTACATCAAAAATCATAATCTTCATCGCTATCAACGCACACAGAGGGATCTGAAAAATAATAATATCTATATTAAAAACTATTCATCGCACTCGATTGGTTTACCGTAAGTGCAAGTGGGACCATAACGCGACCAAAATTTTCACACGAGTACAACTAGTACTTACTTTACGTATAACATTCAGCCATTTGGCTTATAGTTTTTATGGTCTCAAAAGTATCTTTGAACGGCTACATCGCCATAACGCAACCAAATTTTTAGTCAGTTTTTACATATTTGGCAATGGTACAACTACTACTTGCTTTATGTACAACATTGAGCCATTTTTCTTACGGTTTTTTTGGTCACAAATCTATCTTTGAATGGAAATAGCTCACTAATGCGACCAAAAATGTGGTCAGTTTTTGCATATTTGCCATGAGTACAATTAGTACTTACTTTATGTACAACATTCAGCCGTTTCCGTTATCGTTTTTTTTTGGTAACAATAACCCATCTTTGAAAGGTCGTAGTACAATAACGCGACCAAAATTTTGGTCAGTTTTTGCATATTTAACATGAGTACAACTAGTACTTACTTTATGTACAACATTCAGCCATTTCCCGGATCGTTTTTTTTTTGGGAACGATAACACGATTTTCATCCGCTATAACTAGATAACGCGACCATTTGTGCGCAGGCAAACCGACATATTTGGAGTCAGAGAGTTGCCCGCTATCCTGTCAGCCTAGCATAATCCATTTCCGAGATAGTTACCAAATTTATCGTGACCTCCTGTAATATTGTTTTAATATACTTACTATACACTATTTAAAATGAAAGTGACTAACGGATTTGTAAAAGCGGATAGCCGCAATCTGCCCAAAGTCGACGAATTTATGTTGTTACAGTTGTTATGGTTGACAAGTGACATGACATGAAAGTCAGTTCTGTTTCTGTTTAAAGTTACTTTTTTTATTTTATATCATGCTAAGATCACGACATCAGTATTCCTAACTTTGTCTTTTTAATGACTATTTCTTTAATAAATTATTAACGACGAATTTAAGTTAAATAAAGATAAACCGAGAAACACGGGTAGTCTAATTTTTAACCAGCGAAAACGCGAAAAAACAAAAATGCTTTTTTTTTTAAATGTTGTCAATTTCAAGATTAACAGGCCCGAGAGAGATGAAGTTGTGTAGCGAATTGGTGGAACACAATTAAATAAAATAAATAACTGAAACGACCATCGCGACTCGCGAGATCCATTTTTAACGTTTATTGTAGAGTCTAAACTGACAGCGCATAAATGCGAAGTAGGCTAGTGGGGTGATGGATGAGAGTCCGATTGTTATGCAAACTTTGCATAATACGAACCAAAGTGTAAGTATTCGGACTTTGGACGACGCGCGTTAGTTTTGCAGTCTAGTTCGCAGGTACAGAGTTTATTTTATTGCTAAAGTATATTTTGATTCGTTGTCCGGTATCTGCAGAAATCAGCGAGGTTTTTCAATTACAATTCGACTGACACATGAGTGACGTCAACGTAATTTGACATGTATGATTTCAGATGGGGTACCTATCATATTCATTTGTAGATTAAATTGTTAGCGAACCATATTATTATGTTTATGATGTAGGTGTGGCAATTGGCAGTAAAATCAAAAATTTAAGATTCATTTACAACATTTTTCCTTGCATTTTTTAATTGCACAGTTAGAAAGAGATAAATCCGCTTTTGAACCTTATTTACCCGCGGGATATGCGTCGTTAGCATTGGGCTGCTACCTATCTAGGAGAAGGAAAACTCCGAATTCAAACCCGGCGGGATAGGCGTCGTTAGCATTGGGCTGCTACCTATCTAGGAGAAGAAAAACTCTAAATTCAAACCCGACCCTGCATAATGGACCATGCTAGGACCGTTTGAAAGAGTAATATCCCACGAGGGTACTGGCAATGCCAGAGAATCCCTCTCCGGGCCTAGCCTGGGCAGCCCTTTGTACTCTGGGTCGGAACGGTGGCGATGCCGTGTGCCACGCGTCACGCCGTGTTCGTAGGGGGCCGCTGAAAACGATGTATGTTTGCGGAGGGATGGATCATAAACTAGATGAGGTATGTATGATGATGAAAGAAAGAAAACAGATGTTTTATGTGTGACTGAGACGAAGAAAAAAGGGGTGAGTACGTCCACACACGGAACCTTGACGGCATTCTGGTCCGGGGTCCCGGTATCCGAGCGCGGTCGTCAGGGAGTTGGTATCGTACTCACAGAGTGAATGGCGGAATGTATGCAAGAGCATGAATGTGTGAGCCCAAGACTTCTCTGGGTGAGACTCAAGGTAGGTCCCACCCGTTTATTCGTAATTGGGGCTTATGCCCCGATACGAATAAATCAAAAAAAGAACGGGAGAAGTTTTGGGAAAGTCTGCATGAGGTTTCAACAAAATGCAAGGAGAATGAAAGGATTATTTTACAAGCCGATTTTAATGGTTGGACAGGCGTGCAAAGGGATGGTTATGAATCGGTACTAGGTAAGTATGGTGATGAGCGAGTGAACGAGAATGGCAAATGCCTTCTCAATGTATGTTTGGCTAAGAATCTCTGCGTGACAAACACTCTGTTTGATCACGAAGAGATTCATCAAAGAAGATGTAGTAACTAAGATTGAAAAAAAAAAGTTTAAAAATACGAAAACCCGCCTTCAAAAAGCAAAAAATAACTTCTTTAAAATGATAGGTAAATAGGTCAGTCCAACTGAAGTCGGCGTCCAACAATATTTTAACCAAAAGCAGACTTGTAAGAAGTTATTTTTTGCTTTTTGAAGGCGGGTTTTTTTTTTAACTTCTCTTTTATTTTATACTTTTTAGTGATCATAATTATGCTGTTATTCTCCCACTTCTCAATTAATAAGAAACAATAGAACATTTCAATCTCGCTGCAAGCAACGCCGTGGGAAAGTCATAGTCATATATTTAAACCTAAATATGCTTCCTCAGTCGCTCAACTATCTTGTCGCCACTCTCGAAATATATACCGTTTAGGAGTTCTGGTGGCCATCTGTGGTCTTCATCATCAGTTCCACTTCACCAAATAGTGCTTTCCCAGACCAAATACACGAGTTACAATGAAAAATACCAAAATCGCTATAGGTGTGCCTATAAATTTTGAAGAGTTCCGTCGATTCCTCATGGATTCCACCATCAGATCTTCATTTTGATAAAAATGGGACCAAAAGGGAAGCACCAGCTTTCAAATAAAAAAAGAATCATCAAAATAGGTTCACCCAGTCGAAAGTTCTGAGGTAACAAACATTTAAAAAAAAACAGACGAATTGAGAACCTCCTTTTTTTGAAGTCGGTTAAAATCGGTCATTTGGAAAGGATGGATAAAAGAAGATTGACGAGAGATATATACAGAGCTGTGAGTGGGAGGGTCGGAAGGGGCCGCCCTAGGCGGTCTTTTCGAATCAAATCGGAGAAATACTGGAAAAGGGCCGGATCTTAAGTACCCGAAACCAACGCGCATGCATGACTCGATGTATGAATGTGGAAGAAGCGAAAGAGATTTGTCAGGATCGTAGCAGGTGGAAAGAAGTGGTCTCTGCCCACCCCTCTGGGAAACAGGCGTGATTTAATGTATGTATGTATGAAACTTATTACAATGCAATAAAATGAAAAAGTTGATACATCTCTTTGTAGTCGACTGTACCATTGATAATTGTACCATTTAGGAAAAGGTATAGAATCAGTTTAAAAATTTACCACGCTAAAATAGCTGGGATTTTCCATACATATAAAACACCGTTCCGTTACCTACTGACTACCAGACAACGCACAGCCTAAAGTAACTACTAAACGTAGAACGTTGAAGTATGGAATATATATATTAACATAACATAACATAATCTCACGCCTTCGTTCCCAGAGTGGGGTAGGCAGAGCTACAGAATTACAAACATCTCTAAAAAACTTGTTGATAATTCTATAACCACAATTTGCACAAATTATATATATATTATCTTCATTTTAATTCAACGCCTAACGGGAATCTCTCCAACTGGTCAGTTTTCTAAGTAAATCAGGGAGTGCGACGCTCTATGTATATACAGTATCCGCAAGCGCATCCATTGACGCACTCCGCCTTGATTATTTTCAGTATGGTGAGGACGAACGGCCGTTCCGACCTCCGGGCGGTCGCTCCGTCCGGACGTTTTTTAATGTGTTTTATATGCAGCCATTGTATAGAGAATTTAGACAAGACCAATATTTTAGGTGCTGCCTGGCATTGATTTGTATATGATAATGGCCAGATTGATGCTTCTTTTGAATTGTGTAGTTAAACTTTTTTTTACTTTGTGTTCAAAATTATAGATCTAATCTCAACATTTTAAATTAAATTTTACGTCCGACTGAACCATAATATCTAATCTTAAGTTCTGTCTATTCCTTAACAACATTATTATTATAAATAATAATTGGTCAGAACAAATAACCAACCGAATAAATAATAGGGTATGGAGCTGCGACAGCATGACACGCGAAGTTTTTGCTGGTGTACGAAAATGAAGCGTTCTGACCACTAACTGATTATTAAAACAAACTTAAGCTGGTTTGCCAGTGTGTGAATTAAGGTAAAAAACGACCAAGAGTGTGTCGGGCTCGCATCGCAGTGTAAAGGTAACAAGTAAGTAGTATTTTATGATTTACTAGTGACCCGCCTTCGCTTCCTTTCGGTTTCTGTAAGTACGTAGTCCATATATAAACCAGAATGTATTGTACATAAAAACCGAAAATAACTAACTGATGGTGGAAACCGCATCAAAATCCGTTGCATGGTTTAGGAGTCAGCTGATATACAGACAGACAAGACAAATAAGGAAAGCAACTTTGTTTTATACTATGTAAAGAAAAACGAAAAGTTAAAGAAGATAAACCAAGATTTAAACATTAAGTAATCTTGGCTACTTACAAACAACACCTTCCTACCTAAAAAAAACCCCAGAGCCTAATGACAACCGAATATGTAACATAACTAAGTAGCTACTGGCTGAAGAATTAAGTTATAAATCTTGTGTTTGTTACGGAACCTTAAAACTCGAGCAGCAAACGATTCAAGTATTATTTTAAAAAGGAATTCGCAAAAAATTCAGCGACGAATAATAAAAAAAGTTTTTTAATTTTCTTTAAAAGTAGGTATGTACTCGTTACGGCCATCATTCTGGCACTTGGCCCGCTCGGAACAGAACATATTTGCCAAAATGCTCGTTAAGCGTGATCTACGCAAGCATATTTCATTCAAAATTTATTCCCCATAATTACTCAGATATTTAGCGAAGCAGTTACGCTAAATGCTGTAGGAAATGTTTTTTAAAGACGGATAGTACTGGCAACTACCCAAACATTGTAGAATGAAGGATTGGATAATATGCCTAATTATAACGTGGTTATGTAAGGCTTATTGCGGTTCGGGCTCTCCGGACGGTACAAATGGGCAATCCAATCATAAACAGTTTAAGAAGATACACAGTTAAGATTTTTTTGCAGGGAAACGAGCGAAGATTTATTTTGATTGTGGCAGGTAATAATTAGTTTCTCATTGTAATATGAAAATAAAATTCTACTGGAGCCCATCGGAAGACGATGGAAAACGGGAGAAGTGCCGCCACGCGGTAAACTCATCTATTTCCAGAACAGGACGTGAACGGAAATTAATCAATCTGCTTTCAGCGCGAATGCCAACGCAGCGCACGCCTAGACACCTATTTGAGTAAAAGCCATAAAATCGGTTACGATTAACGCCACGGGCCCCACGAGGCGTACACTTTGTATCGTGTGTTTTGGTTACGTAAATTCGAGCATAAAATCGTTTCGAATGTGAACGCGAGTGGCATAATGACCGCTGAAATAGCAATCTCATGGGTATAGTACTATGAATTCTTGAACTTTGTTTAAAACCGACGCATTCCAAGAAACAATTACGGTACAGGATGTAAAAACAACTTTAAAGCGACGCGCACAAATATTTAGGGTAACGAACGGAGGCTCAGTAAAGAAAGGTTGCATTTCATTGCAATTGCGTTTGGTCCGCATTACATTTAACTGGGTCCTGAGCTGCGGAGGGACATGTAGCGTGTAGCAGGAAACGCGGTCCGGTGGGCGCGCCTCATCAGATGCCCCCTTTGAACACCCATCCATACGGACACCAATTTCACCTGCTCACTGGCGCATGAAGTGAAATGCTGTTGCACCTTCAAATTTGATTATGAAATTCCATCAAGTTTGAAGCTTCTCCTTTATGTGTACTCGTACAAGTACTTAGTATTAGTATAAAAACGAACAAACCAACAGTCGTTTTTACAAGCATCACGGACGCTGACACTTCAACAATATTTGGAACCGATCATACAAATATAACAGTAACACGGGAGGTCACGATAAATCTAGAAACGATTTACTCTTGGTTGACAGGATAAAGAGCGACTCCTATACCAAGTATGAAATGTCTGCCTGTGCGAAATTCTTTATCAATATTACGCGAGATATAACAGAAGGTATCCTAATGGGACATTAGTAGTCAGTACTAAATAATACAACTTTTGTGTAACTAGGCATGCGTTTGTGACGATTACACAGCAATATCTATGAGAATCATGAACTGAACACGTGAACAATGGCATATTATAACCTTATTATTCGTACTTGATAACCATTTAGTCCAAGTTAACATGAGCTGGGCCTGTGAATCCATGCCAAGGCCTCGCCCGTCTTCAGCGCATCACGGCGACAGTTAATCGCCATGTGTCTGATATCGGATTACGTGACGAACGTGATATTTTCTCACGCCCGACGGTTCGCGTAACCTATTGAGACACGGGCTTACGTTGTGACACAGTCGGCTCTGTGCTGTACTTGCATTCGCTGAGGCTGTAATTATATATTTTGGACTTTATACTTGCACGGGCTGCGATTAATAACAGCCTTTATAAAAACTATCATTTTTATTAGTGAACTACACATAATTGACGTTACGTAAAAGACAAGATTAATTATCTTAAGGGATAGGGGACCCCCTTCGTAAGCGCTACCGTTGGGGTTCCAAAACCGCAATAGTCAGCGAAGCATCAATTCCCTTCACAACTAAACTTATTAGTTTCACAGACCGTAATCCTTCGTTTATTTTTCATGACAAGAACTCGATTTTGTAAGCGAGGTTAGACTATCTATCTCAGAGTGTGAAATACTTTCACCGCTAGTCTTCATAAACCCAGCAGCGTGTAGGCAAAAAGAGCCGCATTAGGGTTAGGAAACCGAGCGCGGCTGAAAGTTGTTGGGTAATGCCCCTGTGAACAGGCACACGGGCGCTAGCAAATCTCAGCACGCCTTTCTTGGTGTACTCCTACATTGCCTTTAAGAATTAATTTAAAATTTAAAACTAGCTTTCGCGCGCAACGCAACCCCGTCCGCGTAGAAGTCGTTTATTGCTATACCTTCGGGATGTGCTATTTATCTCTGTGCCAAATTTCATCAAGATCCGTTTAGCTGTTCTATTGTGATTTAGTAATAATTTAATAAACATCCAAACTTTCACATTTATAATATTAGGACGATACGTGTAAATATTTGATGAATCAGTGACATACTTAATAGACTAAGGAAAGGGTAACAGCAACAAGCACCATACTAAATTTACGAGATTTGTATGAACGCGTCGGCAATGTTTTTTTAAATAATAAACTTTTTTAAACTACGTTAGGTACAAACGTTTATTATATACCATTTTGAACCCTATTTAATCAGCTAACGAATTGAAAAATAGCAATACAATTGGTCAACTAGTTCTTGACTGGTTGTCAATTTTGGTGAGTCACATTTGTAGGTAATCGTATGAGATGTAAGTACAAAGATGATATATTATTTGCCGGTACTGTATATGTTTAGAATGCCAAACATATCAGAAAAATACACGGTACAGCCTAATAATAACGGGTTCCTCCAAAATTTTCTAACCGCGTCTGAAAACATTTTTGCAAATATGTTAATTTATATGGTAGAGTAAAACAATTATATGAAGAGTAGAGTGGAACAGGGCTCGGGTTGCACAACACAGGTAGGGTTTGCAATCCGGATACCCGGATACCCGAAATATTCGGATATCCGTCGAAAATTAGATTCGGATCCGACGATTCTTTGAATCCGGATATTTCGGATCCTACGGATATTACACGACGACTTTAAAGTTTGTAATAAAATTAAATAAACCGTGAATTCATGACCAATACCAATCTATCTATAGTGTTCTTAAATGTATATTCATTAATGTGTGAATTACAATAACACCCACCAACTAAATTCATATAATACTCGTATTATTTTGTTATTATAAATTTTAAATAATTTAGATCGTTTTCTCGCGGCAGTCGCGGCACTCGGTCGCTAGCGGCACACTTAACAGAAGATATCTAGCTAGCTAGACCGATTAAAGAACCGCCTGGCGCGGTTTTAATAGATAGTTTATTGTTCTTGTTGATTTATATAAATAATACACTTTCATTTTTGCAAAATAATCAGAAAAATAAATTATCCTAGAATGTTTATTAGCAGAGCTCGGAAAGGGCGAGCTCTTTTGAGAGTTTGCATAACATGGACATAACCTGTCATTTAATGGCAGTCGTCCCATGTGTTATTTAATAATTCATGAAATGATTATATTTAGGCTGCCTTTCTGCTACGAGCTTTACGTCGCCGTTAAAACGAACACAAGTGAATTAGAATCTTCAGAATGTGATTGGTCGATTTTTCTCAGCTCCGTTCCAGTCTGCTCAAGTGCGAAGACAGTTTTAATTAATATTAGAGCAAATCTCTTTAGATATATATCCACATGGACGTGACTTTCAAGTTTTTTATCTTTGCTATATACTTCAAAGTCAGTGTCAATCAAGTACCTATCTTATACATTCTCAATTGAAGAAGGATGTTTACAAAAACAAAATAACTAAAATTTTTGGTGCATTCAAATTAGTTCGAATTGGTTTGATTTGTTTTATTATTTATTTTCATAGTGTATCCATATTAATATCTACACATGACATTAATGGCATAAGAATAGCTCACCCTTTCCGAGCTCTGTTTATTAGATTACTCGTTATGTTGATTTTGTATATTTTAAAGTGTGGTGTGACTGGTGTGGCTGTATGTGTCCCTAAGAATATTGGTAATTTTAAGATTACTTAACATTGTAGGCATTTATTTTTGAAAACATTAGTGATTTCATATGTTGAAAATCTACGTGCATCTTGCGTGCGTATAAATATTATTAAATCTTATTAATCAAAATATATTTTATTTAAAACTGGGATCCGTTATTATCCGAAATATCCGGATACCCGGATCCGGCATGACCCCAAATCCGAATTAACCGGATCCGGCTAATTCAACGGATCTTGCAAACCCTAAACACAGGCGATGATACCGACGGGAGCGCTGTCACGAATGCGACAAACGACGTGAAATATAATACAAACTCGGCTATTCAGAACGTGACCGTGTGCCTACTGGCTGCGGCGATATATTAGCTGACACGCTACATGATTCCGATTAGAACAATCAGGGACGCGCTGGAAAATATGAAGTTATGTCAAGACAAATGAACATAAATAAATGAAGATATATCTGTGACCCTAGTGAATACGATAATAATAATAAGTCAACTTAGCTCGTAATGCAAAAGGGTAAAAATAGATAAATCAATAATAGGTAAATATTGGGGGACGATATTACACAAGCCTAGAGCTTAGTCTGGGACTGACCTATGCTCTAGGCTTGTACTATGGGTACTAGGCAACGAAATACATCGTTATACAGATAAATAAATAGTTACTTATACACATAAAAAACAACCAAAGACTCAGAAACAAATACTCCCGCTTATCACACAAATATTTGCCCTGACCGGGAAACGAACCCGGGACCGCTAGCTTCGTACGCTCGTCAATACCAACTAGACTAACTGCGTCGTCACTAGGCTAACTGCAAACAATAATAATTACATCAATAATGCATCATATATAGAGAATACTAGACGTAAACCGTTTTTCACTTGAACCTCGGAATACTATCTAGTCTTCCGATCAAGGTAAACTTTATTTTTAAATCCGTCAAAATGCATACAACTGACATAAGCGAACGCGCGACAGCTTACTTAAATCCTTCCCAAAATATTTGATTCCTACAGTTATAATCGAGGGCAGAATGCAACTTGACTATAAAAAGTGGTCACAAATATGCGGGCAGCCCGACTTATAAGGGCTCTAATCCAGCCTCCAAAACGGTTCTGGAAGGAAGCTTACCCTCTTATTCATAAACGCACAATAGGTAAAATATGCTAAAAATATTCTTTATCCTTGTGACATTTGCAGAAAGTGACACAGCATACTTTAACTAAAATTGATTTAAGGTGCGTTTATGAATAAGGGGCTCATAGATAAGACTGTAGGTATCAGGTATATTAGAGGAAATGTTCCCCCGTCCAAAACGTCACAGACATGCTTTTTAAAAGCAAACGTAATCGATTGCACAAGCATTAGAGTACTTTTTGCTAAATAATTCAAAGAATCCCAATTGTTTTCCAGCAGACGGATAGCAATATCGCGATGGAACAATGATAAAATCGAAGCAATTGCAGAAAATCGATAGCTTGCAAGTAGCGGCACGTGAGGCACCGTCTCTCACATCAACAATTCATGCACAAATTGCACCATTTCGAATTACCTAGCGGTGACCGCTACCCGACACAGCGGCTAATGACTAGGGAGTTCTTAAAAGAAAAAAGTTATTACATCGTGTTCTGGAATAGCTGCTAGTTTTGAAATTAAGGCATTAGAAACATAAGAAGCCATTTATTTATGACATTCTGAACTGGGACTCTGGTGAAGTCTCACTACATTACGGAATAACACGGAATTTGATTCATGATGACTTGACAATTTAATTTTTGACGACCTCACTATTTTATGTTTTGTAGGTATCACTGACAATTCATGCATACATAAGAATAAAATGAAATGTAATGATAATAATGAGTGATATAGACCATTCGTCCAAACGGTTTTTCTCCTCCTCCTTAAGAGGATTGTGAACTTAAATTGGATTAAATTGGACTGGGTTTAAGTGAAGAGAAACTTTAGTCGCACTTTGTATGGAATTTTTCAGCTTCAAAATCTTCTTAAAAGATACACCAGGCCTCAGGTAGCAAACTAGAGAGAAAGCTTTAATTTGATAATCTATACTAATATTATAAAGTGGTAAAGTTTGTGACGTTGTAGGGGGTAATCGCTGGATTTACTGAACCGATTTTGAAAATTCTTTTACCAATAGAGAGCCACGTTATTTGTGAGTGTCATATAACTTGTGAGTGTCATTTGTGAGTGCTATATATTAACCCAAAAAAAGGTTTATTGCCCAACGGAGCGGGCACGGGTACCGCTAGTCGATTATAACTCTGTAGATTAATTTTTGGAAATGAAATTGTAATTTAGTTGCCATTATTATTTTTGTTATGTTGTGAATTTATTTGTTTGACATCGTATAAATGACTAATTACTAGTTAAATAATTATTACCTATATTAATGTTACTAATAAATGGTTAATTATCGCGTAGTTTTAATTAATTTATGTGTTCACGATATTTCGATAACTATTATAGTGTCATGAATAATAACTGCGGTAGTTTAAAAAATACTATACCTATTAATGTTTTTATAATTATGTTGACGATCTCAATATAGTTATGTTTATTTTGACAAATATTTCACCATCCCTTGGTAAATAAATAAACCGACACTAAACTAAACGCGTACGCAGCATAACAAGTTAATTCGATTCCGCTCCCGAATTGGGAAACACCGCTTTCTTCGGGCCCACGTTGCATTGCGCTGTTTGCAAAACAGCGAGCGCAGTTACCCGAGAATAACATTAAGTAAACAAGAACATTATCCTAAATAGCCATATAGAGAAGAATCGTCGGTGATAGTCACCAACCTACTATCTACAATTTATATTACACTAGCGACCCGCCCTCACTTCGCTTCGGTTTATGTTAATTTTCTGTAACACCTGTACATAAACCAAAATTGATTATACATAAAAACCTTCCTCTTGAAACACTCTAACTATCTATTGATAAAAACCGCATTAAAATGCGTTGCGTAGTTTGAAAGATCTAAGCGTACATACAGAGGGACGGACGGCGGTCGCTTGGCTTTGTTTTATACTACCTTTGTAGAGATATAGCAGGAAGGGAAGCGAGTTAGTTGTATACTATGTAAAATAAGGACTTATCTAAGGGAATTTACTTTTTTGTATTCGATGGGCTTGCTCTTGATCCAAGAGAGAGAAGATGGAGCGAGCTTACTCAGCAGGTCCTTATTAATAGTTCTAATAATTTATATTTGTTGCTTTATTACCTTGTAATGTAACTTACTTTTAAGTATTATTGTATTTTATGTTTGAAAAAATGACCTTCTACTGGAGTTTCTCGCGGCGCTTCTTCTCCGCAATGCTGGTCTTGTCCGAAGCGCTAGTAGATTCACTGTATATTACCGACGTGTAAAAGAGCCCGTATGTGGCCAAT
The DNA here is from genome assembly GCA_946894065.1 of Acleris literana. Classification (NCBI taxonomy): domain Eukaryota; kingdom Metazoa; phylum Arthropoda; class Insecta; order Lepidoptera; family Tortricidae; genus Acleris; species Acleris literana. Next base: position 20,410,274 of record OX335669.1, read on the forward strand.
TTACTGAATAAATATTTTGATTTTTTGATTTTGATTTTGAATAAAACCTTATTTGCTTTGTTAGTCACGAGCTTACACCATCACCGATTAGTTTTAACTTTTTTTATCTTTAGATAAAACACATTCATTACAACTTTAACAGGGTACCTATAACGGTTCTAAAGATACAACAATAGGCGGACGGTCGACATAGGCTCGTAATAGGCCCCCCTTTATAGAAAAGAGCACACGAATTTTAAAGGCGAACTTTTGTTAAGTACTTAATTGTATATTTGACACAAAGAAAAATGGGTAACAATAATAACTTATTCTTTGGTGTATTTATAAATTAAATTGACCTTGAACGATGATGTCTCGACGTAGGTAGGTATGGACATTGTGAACAGTAATAAGCACGCGTCACAGAAACCCGTCAAAACATCGCGGCAGGCGCGACGGGTGGAGTAGTTACACACAGTCACACACACATGCTAACGGCACGCATACTGGGTAGCGCGCTACAGCAACAGAGCGATGACCGAGCGCCAATCATAAGCACGCACGACGCGCGTCACTATTCGACTCGTTCACGCTTACGCGCTCTTAAAACGTGCGAAGAAGTAAGGAATATAAGCCAGGTGGTTACAGCAACTGTTTGGACCGGCGCGCCGCGTGCCGGCCGCCATTTTTAAGTTAGTGTAGCGTCACTGCGAACTTGTATCGACGCGCGTTCTGTTGCGAGTGAAATATTAAACAATTCGACTATGGTGACCGCACCGAATGATGACTGGACGGAGCAACTGTGCAAAAAGTTAATTCAAGAGTACAGAAAACTACCTATACTATGGGACACCAAGGACCCGTTCTTTTTCAAGAAAACCATGAAGCCTGCGGCTTGGGAAGCAATTGGTGCAGCTCTCAATATGCCGCCAGAGCTATGCAAACATAAGATGGTGATATTGCAGTCTTCATTTAGAAGAGAAAAATCGAAAATTATGCAAAGCATAAGAGATACGCCACGTAATGAGTTTTAAACATTTTATTTGATTAGGCAGGTAATTTTATTTGTAAGCGTGTTAATAATTTTCTTTTCTTTTCCAGATGAGGCTAAGTACACCAGTACTTGGTTTGCATTTGAGGATATGGCGTTTTTAATAGATAAGAAAAATGAAAGAAAACGCCAATCAACGGTAAGCTATTGGTGAAATACTTATATAAAACTTGAGTTTAGTCGTTTCTTCCAAAGAAGGGTAATGCGTTTAACAGTCCATGTATGTATGTATGTTATGTATAATGTACAGGGAAAATCGGTTATTCCACGATTCCAACTGTGAGTTATATTATACATAATTAAACTAGTCGCCACGCCAGTCGAATTTTAGGCATACACTTTTTTCTATTAAACTTAATAAAATCATATTTTTTTTGGTAGCCACGCAATGGCGTTACAGAAGACATCAACGAAGAAGAAGGATCGACAGCGATAAAAAGGTCGTTAATAGATCATTATAACGAGAAAAACGCCGAGAGCAAAAAGAAACCATCCACTAAGTCTAAAATAGGCACAGTACTTCCTAATGTCTGTACAAGTCCAAGTACCAGTGACCGGACAGGCACAGTATCCGCGCCAGCACCGTCACTCACTACGACCGCACGCGTTCCAACACTGACAGAACCCACGCCATTTGAAACATTCGCAGTGACGTCACCGCCGTCTGCCATCCCTCCTCTACCACCTTTAGTACCAGCACGACCCCGGGAAGACACTCTAGAGGAAATAAAGTCATTTACCAACTTTATCGCGTACAAAATGAATAAGTACAGCGAAACGACCAAGAATTCCGTGCAGCAGGCTATATGTGACATTATATTTAAGGCCGACCAGAATTTCTACGAAACAGTCAATTTTGGAGATAGTTTTCATAATTACCAGAACATTAATAGTGTGGTCGAGGATGATTGTGATTTGCAGGAGAAAACTATCGACATTGGCAACGGTCAAACAATTAAAATTCAGATGCATGATAGCGATTAGACTTAAGAAACTAAGTGAAAAATTCAGAATTATTCGTGATGTTATTAATTTAATTAAACTAAGACTTAACTTTAATTGTGTATTATTTTATTCATTTGTTGAAGTCTAATTACATTTAAAGTTCAGATGCATGATAGCGATTAGACTTAAGAAACTAAGTGAAAATTTCAGAATTATTCGTAATTTTATTAATTTAATTAAAATAAGACTTAACTTTAATTGTGTATTATTTTAACTATTTGTTGAAGCCTGATTACATTCCAGTCGTGTAACTATAAATGTAGAAACAATCTTATTTAGTTAAATTAGTCGTGGTTTAAGAAGTAGGTACTTGGTAATTAACTTAAGGCTTCGGTCACAATAATTAAATTTAACACGCTTCCATTCATTAAGGGACACAAATCAGCTATGCTATAAAATAAGCCATACATTACGGAAATAATTTATTTTATGAGGTCGACGAAAGTTTTATCCACGCCAGAAAAGTCTGAAAATAGGTAATTGATAAAATTATATGTTTTTTTGTATGTTGGGGGCAATCTACAGTACCGATTTAAAAAAAAACACAAATAGGTAGGCTACATTTTAACTGAAAAATGATAGGCTATTTTTTATTTTATGTAAACCGAAGTGAAGACAGGGCGGGTCGCTAAATAAACATCATCGGATCAGCAAACATATTACTAGAGGCATCAAAGCGTGTCAGATGTACATACATCTAGTTCTGTCTTTGTCTGTTTTTAATTTGTTTTTGATTATACTCGGTTATTCCCAGTTGTCCCACACCCGTTTGTTCACACTGCGGACAACTGGCAATTTTTTTTCCAGTTGTTCGTACTCTTTAGTTTGACTCAACTGTGTTAGATTTTATTAATGTACTTTAGAAGATATATTCGTATTTATATATTATACGTAGGCTAGGAATATACAAAAAGTCTCATAGTACCTAACTGGGAATTTTTATTCCCAGTTGTCCGCAGTGTTAACAAAAGTGTGCGGACAACTGGGAATAGGCCATTATAATTATGATAAATAAATGTATTGTACTGACCTCATCTCGAGTCAAACCTTCAAACAAGAATTAAATAATCAAATCAAAATCCTAATTTTAATCTAGTCAAATATGACTGGTTAGAAAAAGGGCTAGTCAGTGTGGGGGTTGAGAGGGAGTGTTGACTTGGTTACCGTCGGGCTTGAAAAAAATGTATTTCTTAATATTTTTGTTTGCTTTTTCTTTATAATAATAGTGTTGATTCCACGAAATTTTCCTTTTAAAGTAATAATGTGTGGTGTGTATAATTGTGAACCTTATATAAAAAGGTGATCTATAGGAATATTGTAAGGAGACGTTAGAAAGTTCTCGTAAGTTTTCTCATGTAGACAAAGTCTGCTTAAAAAGGTAAATATTGTAGTCTTACCGTTGATGGAAACAATTATCTATAAGAAATCATGTTTACGAGTAATTTGGTTAATGGTTTGAGAATATGAATATTGAATTAGTGATTTCTCATAGGTATTTTAACCATTCATTCATGTCTTATTTAATTAGTATAGGGAAGCTTGGGGAAGAGTGTTCTGGTTGAGAAGCTGAAAGACGAACGGAAGGGTGATATTCATCGTCTAGAAGGGGTCCCAAATGCTGATAATTTGTATAGTTGAATGATTGTTGTGCTTCGGGGTATGATAACAGGGTAGGGGAAAACTTTCGTAGTCTAGGGAATTTTAATTGTAAATTTAATCTTTCTTTATTTTTAATGCACTTCTCGCGGGTGCATGTTCCTGTGAGCCCCGTCATCTTCTATGGAGAATTTGATTGGAGAAGTTGTCTTGAGAGTTCGGATTGCGGCTGCGCGTCCTTGACGTCTCGACGGGAACCGAAGCTAAGTGTTGTCTTTTTGTGGTTATTTGATAAGTGCATCGTTGCACTCTAAGTAGTAGTGCAGTTGGTTACGAATGACATTTAATGTCATCACATTCAAAATATTTTGAATTATTGAAGTTGTCATTGCAATTTTTGACAACAAGTTTATAAGATCATTCGTAGCAGAGCTGTCCTTGTTAGAACATGTTTATTTGAATATTTTTCTTTGATTTTGTTTTTTTTTTATTTACGATTATTTTCAAAATATTCTTTTGAGTTTCGATTTTTTTTTTTGAAAGGAACAATTTTTTTTTAAAAAACAGAACAACTTTTAAAAAATAATTTCTTAGAAACAAATCATATTTAATACAACAGTGATATACGTTAGTTGTCGGATATCCAATCTAGTGATAAATTTCTCTGAATTATTTCACGGGATTTTAAATCTATTACGTGCTTTAAAATAATTAAAAGGTAAATAACATTATTATTTTATTGGTATTGTTTTCGTTATTTTTTTTTTTGAATCAAGGGAATTCAAAGGATTATTAATATTTCAAGACTGATTTAATTCGTTTGGGTTTCTTGTGTACAATTTTAGGATTCCTTGTTTAATCTTCAGTTTATTTGGTAATCATTTTCTAAATTTTCCCATGATGTTTGGTTAAGATTATTTTATTTCTTTCGGCTCTTATATTGGGGATTACAGTTTATACTTGTGTCCTGGCAATCTAAATTACAATTTATTTCAATCTTTTCCATTTAAGCTACGGATATTTCCATCATATCCTATCCGAGACGAAGAGGGTTTAGTGCCTTGGTGAAAGTTATCAGCGGGTCACAGACGTCGATGACATCTTACCGTCACTAAACATCTTGGACTAAGATAGCAAGCAGAGTTACTATACAGCGTGTGCCCAGTATCCATTCAGACTTCACAGACTGCTTCAGTGTGTTGAAGATTCAAAGTTAATAATTTCTAAATTCAACTTGGGGAAACGGGGGTCAGATTTGAGTCGCGTCAAGAGTTGATTTCACCTCTGGTCGAAAGACGTTAGTTAGTTGAGGTGACTTGCTGGCTGGGTTTTTATGATCTCATGTTGGCAAGGATGCCTGCGAGTTTAGCTCGGCAACTGCTTTCTACTCCCGGCTATCATGTCGGTTCGTGGGGACTCGACTAAGCGAAGCGAAAGCTGAGCGTGTGGTATCGAATGCCTTGACGGATTTGAAGGGGAGGAGACCACCCATATTCTGGGTTTACTTTGATATCTGTCACACTGGATTGCAGAAAACTCACACATTTCGTCGTTCTGAAATATCCGAGGATACAAGAGGGGTAGTTTAGATTAATAGTCTCTCGATCCAAATTATTAGGAGATAAAATAAATCCTGCCTCTTGGAGTGACTATAATTTGTTGGGTCCTCTTCTCTCTTGGTTACGTGAACCAACCTAGACTAACTTGGCGACGTAATGGAAACGCTCCCCAGACAAGCTAGAGGCAGGCTGGCAGAGTGTGACCAGTCCGGAGTCGAGCACATGAGTAAGAGCGGGGAGGGGCTCTGCTTTTACCAGAAATCATACTCTTGTCATACCAAATACCTATTAACTGAAGTTTCCCTAACCGCTTCTTTATTTCAATTAATACAACTATTTGAATTCCCTTATTCTTGAATATCTCTTTAACCAGTAGAATCTGTTATCCCTCAGTCTCACCTTAGGAACTTGGAACTACCAAAACATTAAAAATAAAACACAACGTAGGATCCTTTTCGACTGACAATTTCTTTTGTCATCCGGCCTGTCAAAATAAATTAAATATAAAAATATTTTATATTTTTATAAGGGCTACCCCTCGGGGACAGTACAGTATCTAGACTGTTCTGCGTTCGGTTCCCGGTATTGGCAAACATTTGTGTAATGAGCGCGAGTATTTGTTCCTGAGTCTTTGGATGTTGTACATATTAAATATATTTCATGTATTTCTGTATTTGATGTATTTCTCGATATAAGTATGTTTATCGTCGTCTAGCACCCATATTACAAGCACAGTTAGATTGTGCCCTGATATTTATTTATTTATTATTTTACATGCCAGTTTTACGTGAGGTACAGTCGAGTTCATAAATATGTGTACACTTTAGTACGTTGTCACTTTAATCGCTGTGATAATTCGTATATAGCAGTTTGAACATCACATTAAATAGAAAAGGTACTAAAGTGTATACATATTTATGAACTCGACTGTACCTACGGGTTTTTCGATTTACCATAGTTAGAAACCTAGAAACCCTAGACATTAACATCTTTGTTAATACATGAACTCATTTCGGCCTGCTTCACCTGTATCTAGTAAGTAAGCTATCAACTTTGGTTATTATAATACTAAAGTTCAATAACAAAGTTTAGTACAAAAACAAATCTCTTTATTTCAGAGAGCAAAGGCCTTCCGTCTCCCGGCTACTTAAAATTAACATCGAAACCCGGTATAAAATAATTTAAATTTATAAAGTTAAGTATTTTATCATAGGCTGGTGTTAGAAAAGCAAAATTAATTCGAAGCCTGAGGTTACGTTACTTAATGTTGCGTCTTTGGTCGTAACGTAAGGGCCACAGGTCGGAGCGGCCAAGGAGACCAGCTTATTAGAAATTATTATCTTGAATTTGAGTTTTAGGTTGGGTTTAGAGGGCCTTTGTTGCGCAATCGTGATGAAAATAACCAAAAATATGGTATATGTAATATGTATTATTTAGTTACAATATAAGTTTTCATTACATGTCTAAGTTAAACGTATTCAAATAATTTCAACCAGTAGGGATCGTCATCACAATTTAGGATAAGCATTAAAATGGCGTCAATATTATAACAACATCTTCTTTACACAGTATAAAGCAAAGTCGCTTTCCGTGTCTGTCTATCTTTCTATCTGTCTGTATATTCACAGATTGCTCCTAAATCACGCAACGGATTTTGATGCGGTTTTTATGTATAATAAATTCTCGTTTATGTACCGGAGTTACAGAAACTTAAGTAAACCGAAGCGAAACGAGGGCGGGTTACTAATTAACAATACATTTAATTCCATGTACTTGTCTGCTGAGTACAGAGGGTTTGCAAACAAATTAATTAGGACTAAAGGTCATATGGATGTCGTTCGGCTGATATGATGATGAAGATAAAGTTAAGTTAAGACGGGAACTTAGTTGTGATTGTGAATCTATATTCAGGCTTTTTGTATGGTCGTATTAATCCCTGGAGCGTCGGCGATTTTAGCCTTTCATACACTTGGTATGGAAGGTGCGGCAATGACGCCGTTGCCACTAACGTCCGAAGGATAAGATAAAGAAAATAAAGAACTTTGCCGTCTTAGTAAACATAAGGTAATCCTACCTCTAGTTAGTTACGGACGTTTGATAGGATACGAGGGGTGCCTTTTAAGTTCTGTCGTTTGAAAAAACTAAAGACAATTTAAGTGTTAAATGGTATTTATTGTTTTTCAAAGTAATCACCGTGATATGTAATACACTTTTTCATTCGATCGAACCAGTTTTCGAAACACTTATTCCATTCCGAAGTCGGGGTCTCCAAAATGGCCGTTTTGTATGCCTCAACCGCTTCTTCAGGCGTCCGGTACCGTTGACCACGAAGTCGTTGCTTGATTTTTGGAAAAGTGAAGAAGTCATTAGGGCTTAAGTCTGGACTGTACGGCGGGTGATCCAAATTTTGGACGTTTTGTTCTTTTAAAAACGCAATTGTCTGCCGGGCGGTGTGCGAGCTAGCATTATCGTGGTGCAGTACTATACGACGTCTTGGGTTATTTTTTCGGAACTCGCCGATAACTTCTCGTAAACAAACAGTGGTATACCAGTCAGCATTAACTGTTTTACGATCTTCGAGCACGATGGTCGCAACGTGGCCACTTTTCGCTACAAACGTGGCGACCATTTTTTTCGAAGTGCTCCGTGAGCGTATTACTTTGGTCGGTTTTGGCTCATCTTGAAACACCCAAACAGTCGACTGCTGTTTAGAATCCGGATCGTAGGCATATATCCAAGATTCGTCACCACTGATAATGTCATAAACGTGTTTAGAGTCTCCTCGGTTCAATTGCCGCAGAGTTTTGCGGCACCATCTAACGCGAGCCGTTTTTTGGTCTTCACTAAGTAAATGTGGTATCCAGCGTGAGATCAATTTTTTTACACCTAAGTGATCATGCAATATATTTTGAACACTGGTCCCTGAAATGCTTAATGAAGCTTCTATCTCGCGGTATGTCGCATGGCGATCTTCGACGATCAGTTGCCGTACAGCATCAATGTTTTCCTGGGTTACAGCTGTTTTTGGTCGGCCTTCACGATGCCTATCACTAAGACTAGAGCAACCACGTTGAAATTCCAAATACCAACGTTCCACAGTCCGGATGCATGGTGCTTCATTTTTAAAAACCGTACTCAGCTCTTCAAAGCACTGAAGACGCGTTAAACCCCTTTTAAAGTTGTAAAATATTATCGCACGTAAATTTTCCTTCGAAATTTCCATTTTCACAACCGACTTGTCAACTTTGCACCGACGCTGTACTAAAACGAATCGGCCGATCTCGAGACATTCTTTTGTTTTTGAATTCTAAATTCAAATATTTTAAGATGATACTAGTTTTTTTTTTAATAATCACGGGAGTTTTGCAAACGACAGAACTTAAAAGGCAGCCCTCGTATTTCTAATGGCCGATTTAATATTAATAATGGCAGTTAGTCAAAAATTATCAAATTTGAAATACGATTATCTATTAGGTATTTTGTGATGAGGACGGCTTTCAATATTGAAGAGTACAACGAGAGTTAGGGTATCTCCAACATCAATTAGGAATACAGTAAAGTATAAATAAAAGCGAGAATCTATGAATAAAAAAAAAAAGTTTTATTTGCGACAGACGAGGATAAACCCAATCCGTAGGATTCCGTGGACAAGTTACGATGCAATCTCAACTAGAGATGTAAACCTCTTTATTTCTCTGATTTCTACGAGGAAACAGGAGACGGCAAATGAATTCTCGCATTTATTGCTAGTTAAAATGGCTAACTACCTACTTATTTATCTGATATATTACATAATTACTATACTTACTGTGTCTCGTCTGGAACAGATAGTTTACATTTCTCATAGGTTAGTAAGTATGATCTTAGTAGCCTTTGAACTGAATGGGTTCATTACTTTGTGTTAATTAGCTTGTGATATGATCATATGACATACACAATGTTGCCTGCGACTTTGTGCGGATATTTCCGTTTCCCGCTTTTGTGTTTCCCGCTTTTTTTCTCCGTAGGTTTTAAATTAAAAAGCCTTTTCTTATGTAACATTAAAATTCATATAAATACCTATTAACTAGGTAATAAAACAACAAGAAAATAAGTAATTGCAACAATTACTAGTGGCAACCTACATCAAAGCTCTGAGAAGAAAATTATGTATATCTAAAAATTACTAACTCAATATCAACACGCCATATTATTTACATTTCAAAGTACAAGGTATTAATGTAGTAGCTAGACTACATTCTGTCACGATTTCGCAATGCATTAATGATAATAAATTGCATTCAAAGGAGCTCCAGTAACGTGACTTGATATCAATAATAGTTAAACGTTGCAATACCGACGTGTATAGCTCATCCAACCGAGATAGCGAGACAACTATTGGGCAATAGGCCAATCGGAGCCTCCTCAAAGAGATTAATAAGATATTGTTTTATTAAGAATGCATTAGACATATTAAGATGTACAAAGTGTTCATAGCAAATGATCACAAGTGGGGCGAAACTAAAAGCAATTTGAAATAGAATTTACGGCAAGGTTGCCATATAATCCCCCATATTATATTATATCCAATACACAAGTTTAAAGTTACGTAAATTAATTACACAAAAAGTACACTAAGTAAGTAAGTAAGTAGGTAAACTATGAGACCAACAAAACAATGGAATACGCAATCTCGAGAAAAATATCTACAAATAAATAACGACAACTTCAATAACTTAGTGATTGGTCACCACGGCTTTCGGCGGCCCTCGGCAGGTTGAACAAAGCAAACGTTGGGAAATGAGGCCACAAGGGCCATGTGCACTCCGGGTACCTTCAGAAGTGAACTACAGCGCTCAAGGCTGACCGGTCTCCTCAAACCAAGTGACCTTTACGAGCAGTCGAATGATATCCTTGTTCCCGCAGATTGCAATTTGTTGACGGCAAATTTATTTAACGTTCGAGAAGCGAACGCGTTTCAAATTTAAACCGTCCTATATTAACTTAAGATGCTGGAGGTTATAATATTATGCTAGATGAAGAGCTTTGAGACCGTTTAGTGGATGATGCATTTAATTGGGCGGATATTTTAAATTACTATACAATGGCACATCGTTAAAATATAATGTCATAAGTACTATGAACATATTTAAAGATCACAAAAAAATAAAGGCATATTCGATAAAAATAAGAACGTACAAAAAAATATGGCAAAAAGTACGATAAAATTGATAACTTATTTGAACGGACAAAATAATCAGACCGTCTTAATGCGTTCCCAGAAAAAACTTCAGAGGTGTAATTTATCGATGACAGCGTCACAAAAACAAAAACTAATCGAGACAATCGCGTTAGGCTAAACTATTTTTATAATTGACTTTACGAGAACCAAACCAAATGTTTTGAGATCATACATCAATTTTAATGGCATGAAGAAGACGAACGAGCGCACAGGCCACCTGATGGTAAGTGAGATTTGTGACCCGTAGACATCTGCATTCTTAACAGTGCAATCGTAAGAATGCAATCTTAAGACTACCATCCTAAAACCGCCAATGCGTTACCAACTCTGAGGGCTAAGATGAAAGGCCTGTATGCCAGTAATTTCACCGGTTGTCTTATCCCCATACCGGAACACAACAATGCGAACACTGCTGCTTGGCGGTAGGTTAAAGGATAGGGTGGTGGTAGCGACCCGAACGGACCCTGCACCAATAAAGCACTAAGCTTATTTATTTCTTAAATAATGGCTACTTAGAATTGTACATGAAGACGTTTATGTTGACGTTGAATAAAATATGTACACTAAAAACCCTCCCCAATCACAGAACGAATTTACCAAACTTGTTACGGGTAGGTTATCAAATGAATGACCGTTTCTGAGTGGTTTATATTAGGTACCTATCAGCTGAGTACCCTATAAATCATGAATAAGGAAAAATTAAGGTCATTTAAATTTGGATACCTGTTTGGAAAAACATGGATAGATCGACACAAGGAATAAAAGGTTTCAATTTATAGCTTTCGTGTTGGAGGAAAAACTGGGGGTAGGTTTGCAACGATCACGTAGGCCTAAACCTATTTAATTACATGAGTTCCAATCGACCGCAAAAGAAATTACTGTTACCAAATTTACGGGTCTAACAGTGTTTTTATGTTGCTGGCAACATGTTATGAATATAATATAATAGAAAACATTTATTTCGCTTAATTATAAAATAATACAGTGTGTGAGAAGTAGAATAGAAAAATGGAATGGAATAGAATGGAATGGTTATGAGGCTTTAGGATAGGTATGACAAATAAGGGATAGCTGTACAGGAAATGGATTTCTAGTCGTTATTTTTAAAATTAGCTTTTAATCTCAAAATGGGTTCGCAATGAACTACTTACCAGTACCAGTACTCAGTTACAGGTTAATATACCTTTTTTTTCACATTAAATAAAACCTGTACTTAGACGAGAATCACGTACGAAATTGCATGGTTCCTAACTTTCAAATCTGAATAACTCAAAAAGTTACTAAGGTGACTAGACATATTCCTTTCGTTTACCCTTCAAATACTAACTTATTTTCTGAATTTTAAAAGCTTTAAAAGCCAAAATGGTGTCGTTAACTGAGTTGAAATACTAAAGAGTGGTCCGGAAAAAAAGTAGCAGCACATAATACGTTTTTTTATTTTATTATGTGGTAATTTTTAAGCAGTGCATTTGTTATAGTAATCTTTAGATACTATTCAATAAAATAAAAAATAACAATCGTAAAAATTAACGGGCGATTTCAAGTTTTCGCCTTTTATATTACATCTCACTTAAAACTTTTTGAACAGCGTCTTCTGAGAGAATTTATGATGTGTTTGTCATAAACATAGTTTTTCCTTTAAGTTTGATGGGCTACTTAATACCTTATTAAATTGTCTTTTGATCAATAGTTAACTTTTTTGATTTGACTTCACTTTGAGGTAGTTACATGGAATTTCAACATTGGTGTATTTACCATTTTTATAGAAATTTGTCTCCCATAGAAAAACCTCTGTCAGAGGTTAGATTGGAGAGACTTCCTTACTACTAGTACTAGTAATATCCAGTTTATTGGTATAACTTATCCGTAAGATGATATTCCTAAAAGCATAAAACAAGTTGTGAAAATGGAAATTCAATTGTGGCATTGTAGAAAACGGCAAGCGAAGATTGTCAAATTGTGTTGTTCAAAAAGTTATTAAGTACCTGTAATAAATATTGAGAAAACTCAAAGAATCTCATACAGTTCAATATGATTGTATTTTTATTTCATAGTATGATATCCGCAGATTACTAAAAATAAAAACTGCTTCATAATTAGCAAAAAAATAAAAATAAAAAACCAGATAATACATTGCTACTTTTTTACTGAACCACTCCTTAGAGTGGTCCGGAAAAAAAGTAGCAGTACATAATATGGATTATTTTTTTATTATGTGGTAACTTTTAAGCAGTGCATTTGTTATAGTAATATGTAGACTATTCAATAAAATAAAATAAATAACAATCGTAAAAATGAACGGGCGATTTCAAGATTTCGCTTTTAATATTACATCTCACCCACGGACCTAAAAAAAATACGGACGTAACCTAGTCTAATCATCAGTGAAGCACACAAAATGGCCGTCCGTTTACGAGTGAGCGTGCTTTGAGGGTTGCCATATAAATCGTCAATTTTCCTATTTTAAGGCCTTTAACCAACTGCAACTTTTTGCAGCGATACAAATGCGCATTCGACAGCCGCAGCACTGTATCGCGACTAAACCTAGACGAGTTGTGACTGTGTCGATAGGTACTGCATTGAGACTGAATCGCGATTGTATCGCTGCAAAAACTTCGTACAATTAAATCGTGTTATCATTTATGTACTACTTCAGCATTGGGTTCGATTGTGTCATGCAACCGTTTTAATTTAATTGAAATTGGGTTTTCTCATTTTGTAATGATAATTATAACCAATTTCAACTGAAAAATAATGGGAACTAGAGATGAGAAAATTATATGACAATTTAAATTTCAACGTTTGCACGACAGAATAATATTAATAATATTGATATATCAAACCACATTTTTATGAACATAGGTACCTAGTGACAAAAATAATTTTAACGATAAAGCAATTCTTATTTAACTTAAAAACTTGAACTTTTAGGAAATAAAAATCCGTGAAAAAACTGGCAACACTGATTGTCATTTTTAACCGACTTCAAAAAAGGAGGAGGTTATACGTTCCACTGTATGTTTTTTTTATGTATGTTCACCGATTACTCCGTCAATTGTCGACCGATTTCAAAATTTTTTTTTTTGTTTGATAGAGTATACTTCCGAGGTGGTCCCATTGTCACCAAATCTGTATCTGATGAGGGGATCAGTGAGGAATTGAGGGAACTCCTCAAATATTGTAGGCAAACATATAGCGATTTTAGTATTTTTAGTAACAAGTCCAGCATTTGCATTCAGAAAGTATCATTTGGTGTGGTGGAACTGATGATGAAGACCACAGATAGCCACCGGAACTCCTCAATGGTACCGATTTCAAGGGTGGCGATAAGATATCTCGATTAAGATAGTTGAGCGACTACCTACAACGAATAATATTTACTTGTTGAAATATGACTATGACTTTCCCGCGGCGTTGCTTGCGGCGCGCTTGATATAAGTTAAAGTTTCATTTTAACTAAGAAGTGGGACTACGTAACAGCGTATTATGATCACTAAAAAGTATAAAATAAAATAAATGTTTTAAAAAACAAAAAACCGCCTTCAAAAACGCAAAAAATAACTTCTTTAAAATTGTAGGCACCTAATAGGTTAGTCCAACTGAAGTCGGCGACCACAACATTTTCAACAAAAAGCCGACATCAGTTGGACTAACCTATTAGGTGCCTACAATTTTGAAGAAGTTATTTTTTGCGTTTTTGAAGGCGGTTTTTTGTTTTTTAAAACATTTATTTTATTGTTTGTAATTTGCGTCAAAGTAAATAAACACATATTTATGAAAAATAACACGAATAAACATAACTTACAGGTGATAAGTGATTCTGTGTGGCATTTTATATTTCCTAATGTAGTTTTTACACGTTTTTACTACACAATGCGGCATTTTCTTCGGTTTAAAGTGTTATGTCACTCGGGCTGTGGCTGGACGCGTAATGGCGGCGGGTTAACAGACCTAGTGCATTTGTGAGACGGTAGATTGTGTATGAAGGAACGAAATAACAGGCCTTGCTTGCTTCGCACCTTTCGAGTGTAACGTTACGTCCGTATTTTTTTTAGGTCCGTGAACTCACCTAAAGCTTTGTGAACAGCGTCTTCTGGAGAATTTATGAGGTGTTTGTCATAAACATAGTTTTTCCTTAAAGTTTGATGGGCTACTTAATACCTTATTAAATTGTCTTTTGATCAATACTTAACTTTTTTTCATTTAACTTCACTTTGAGGTAGTTACATGGAATTTCAACATTGGTGTATTTACCATTTTTATAGAAATTTGTCTCCCATAGAAAAACCTCTGTCAGAGGTTAGATTGGAGAGACTTCCTTACTACCCAAAGTAAAATCCAGTTTATTGGTATAACTTATCCGTAAGATGATATTCCTAAAAACATGAAACAAGTTGTGGAAATTGAAATTCAATTGTGGCATGGTAGAAAACGGCAAGCGAAGATTGTCAATTTGTGTTGTTCAAAAAGTTATAAAGTACCTGCAATAAATATTGAGAAAAGTTAAAGAATCCCATACATTTCAATATGGTTGTATTTTTATTTCATAGTATGATATCTACAGATTACTAAAAAAAAACTGCTTCATAATTAGCAATAAATAAAATAAAAAAACTAGATAATACATTGCTACTTTTTTACCGAACCACTCCTTACCTTGACCGACACTAAGGACCTCTTTATATTTATGGACGAAGAGCTAGCGACCAAATCGGTCATGTGGCTTCAGCTGTATTGAAACTCCGTTAGCTACTTCCCTGAACAACCTTTTCCGATAATCTTCGTGCTGGCAGGCCGCGGGCGGTGGGTGCGGGTATAGCGGGGTGGGGAAAAAAATGAAAAAAAATGTGGGCTCAGCGACTTTGATTTTTTTTTCAAACAGTTGCTCTGTACTCCCTGTACACCCAAAAAACTTTTAAATCGATCGGGTGCTGGGAAGGGGTTGCCAGCGTCAATTAAAAGTACCAAAATAATAATAATTTTCATGTGGGCTCAGCTGTATTGGCCTTTTTTCTGACGCGAGATTAATTAATATGTAAGCCCCAAAAAAATTGCCATGCAAAAATATCGGCGGTAAGGTATCGAAATTTTTTTTTGAAATCGTTGGATTTCGTTCGAAAATGAGCTGAGGAGAAAGCAAAAGCGGTATCAGCCGGCGAACGCGTCAGCACAATCAGCTGATACCGCTTTTGCCTTCTCGTCAGCTCATTTTCGAACGAATTTTCTTTTTGGGTGTACAGAGCAACTGTTTGAAAAAAAAAACAAAGTCGCTGAGCCCACATTTTTTTTCTTTTTTTTCCCCACCCCACTACACCCGCACCCACCGCCCGCGGCCTGCCAGCACGAAGATTATCGGAATAGGTTGTTCAGGGAAGTAGCTAACGGAGTTTCAATACAGCTGAAGCCACATGACCGATTTGGTCGCTAGCGCTGAGTCCATTATCGCTACTAGCAAGAAAACATTTCCGATAGATCGAAACCGATATTAAACACTTGTTTTTCTCGGCACAGGATTTTAAGGCATTATACAGTTAACGTTTTATTCTTGTAGAAAAACGCTTTGCACTTAAAATATGATGATGTGAGTCATGTGAGCTACATATTCCCTTCGCATAGTTACAAAATCATGGAATTCATAATTAACAGTCTCACGACTTCGTTACCTACGTTTGATGCCCGGGAAAAGAAGCAAGAAATTTGTAATACCTATGCGAGTACGAGTATGAAAGTAATACCCAGTAGGTAAAACAGAAGTTAGTAAAATTAACGCCCTTGAATTTACATTTGTGACATAGATTATTATTTATAATAATGTTGGTTAAAAAAGTAGTTCCGCATAATTTCCCAAACTAGATCGAATATATCTCAAGAAATAAACTCCTAGTTCTGATGAATGCTGTAAACAAATTTACGATAAACCATAAAAGATGTAACTGAATAGGCAAGATATTTTCTAAAATAACTGTGACTAGTAATATTGCATTAAGGCATAGTCAAAGGTTCATTTTCCTTTAGCCAACCAGACTAAAATTCAAAATGCATGACAATAAAAGTGCCATAATGGTTACCTATGCGATGTTTTGCCATAAACAGTAAACGCATTCGAATTGACTATGAACTCGCAGCGTAGGCAAATGGAAAATTTATTTATTCATTGAAATCCCGGTGCATCTGTCGCATCAAGGTTGCATTTCAATAATATGAGAATGACAAGTACGATTCACTCAGTTCCTATGTTCGCAATGCATCATTGCAGAAAAAAAGATAAAACTTTGGTTAATTTTACAAATTGACATCACCATTAAATTCAGAGGATTACTGACATTTTACGAATTCTGAATTACTTTCATTTAATTAAATAAAAACAAAAGCATGAATCACTTAATAGAACATCAAATGCAAGTATTGAAATCCCAAAGCGTGTAGTATTACAAATCCAAGGCCTTTACTACAAAGTCAACATGGATTAGCATAAAAATACAATTACTAAAGTTTCCTGACCGCATAATAATGTCTAATTTACTTAAAGTAAGCCTAAACCAGTCCGATTTAGAACCAGTGCGATACCGGTCCCGTGGCTGTAGCGTGAAAGAGGTAAACATTTGTTGCACATTGCACAAATCAAACACAGAATATCTCAAAAGACATATAAGGAGTGGTTCAGTAAAAAAGTAGCAATGTATTATCTGGTATATATTTTTTATTTATTGCTAATTATGAATCAGTTTTTTTTTAGTAATCTGTAGATATCATACTATGAAATAAAAATACAATCATATTGAAATGTATGAGATTCTTTAAGTTTTCTCAATATTTATTGCAGGTACTTTATAACCTTATGAACAACACAATTTGACAATCTTCGCTTGCCCTTTTCTACAATGCCACAATTGAATTTCCATTTTCACAACTTGTTTTATGCTTTTAGGAATATCATCTTACGGATAAGTTTTACCAAAAAACTGGATTTTACTTTGGGTAGTAAGGAAGTCTCTCCAATCTAACCTCTGACAGAGGTTTTTCTATGGGAGACAAATTTCTATAAAAATGGTAAATACACCAATGTTGAAATTCCATGTAACTACCTCAAAGTGAAGTCAAATCTAAAAACTTAACTATTGATCAAAAGACAATTTAATAAGGTATTAAGTAGCCCATCAAACTTTAAGGAAAAACTATGTTTATGACAAACACCTCATTAATTCTCCCAGAAGACGCTGTTCAAAAAGTTTTAGGTAAGATGTAATATGAAAGGCGAAAACTTTAGATCGCCCGTTCGTTTTTACGATTGTTATTTTTTGTTTTATTGAATAGTATCTACAGATTACTATAACAAATGCGCAGTGCAAAAATGACCACAAAATAAACAAATAATCCATATTATGTGCTGCTACTTTATTTCCGGACCACTCTTTAAAGGAAATTAAAACTGGAAAAGATGTACTCGTAACCTCGTAAGCATAAAAAAATGGTATTGCTATTCAATTAATTATTATTGGAAAAAACTAAGCAAGGACGATGAGAAGAAGTTGGTTTTTCGAGAAAGTCTCGATTATTATTTTACTAGACGCGATCGCGAATCCACAATATATACTAACTAAAGAAACATATTCGCATTCGTACAAGTAGCAAGTGAGCTGTATTTGCATTTCCATGCGTTTGTCCTCGAGTGGAGGTAAATAAATCAAACGAGAATAATTATAAGGTTTGCTTTAATCTATTACATATGGATGGTAACCGACGCGGGGATTCTTCGATGGAACTTGTTTATTATCATACTCACGGTAAATTGTAAAACATCTGTGCAAACCTTATGAAAACCAAATAACTTATTTGCGCGTACAGTACCTATATAGCGAGCTGTTCAGAACTCGTATTCTTTTGTTTGTTGACATAGCGATTACAAACATCGCATGTCGGCTGTTGACGGCTGCCCAATGAATATTTTTTATTGGTTTTATTTTAGTAATTTTAGCTACCTGCTACACAGTGTTTTAAAGCCATTAGAATAAAAACTTACTATTGTTGGGTCAATCTAGGACAGTGATCCCCAAAGTGGTCTATATCGACCCCCAGGGGTCGACGATGACTTGGAAAGGGTCCATGTGAGCGGAAAAAATAAATGGGGGTCCATGAGAGGAAAATGGGGGTCCACGATAGTGGATCCTATTTAAACAGGCCCTGACTTTAATTTTGGCTTTCCATTAATGGAATGCCTCGTGTGGTTGCCGAGTTAGAATAGTGCCACTCCATGACTTCCCGTGGATGTCGTAAGAGACGACTAAGGGAATAAAGGCTTGTAGTACTGTTAGGCGATGGGCTTGCAACCTGTCACTAATACACTGGTAAACATCTTATAGCCTAATTGTGCAAATTGTGGTTATAGAATTATCACCAAGTTTTTAGAGATGTTTGTAATTCTGTAGCTCTGCCTACCCCACTCTGGGAACGAAGGCGTGAGATTATGTATGTATGTATGTATTAATGGAAAAATCCATATTTTTTTACTGAAAGTAGGCACCTACTTACTTACGTTATACTCACACATACATTAAATCACGCCTGTTTACCAGAGGGGTAGGCAGAGACCATTTCTTTCCACCTGCTACGATCCTTTACGTTATACTTTCTTATAAATATACATACACATATCTATCTTAATAAATGATTTAATTTTATCTGCGTGTAAGTTTTTATTTTGTAAAAAATATTTTCCCGGGCTATATTTTAATTGTAGCCTTTGACAATTTTTAGCCGACTAGACCTAAACTTTATCCGTGCAAAAATCCCGAAGATTTCTTGGTTAGTTTCTACGTGACAACGTATAATATTAAGTAAGCGGGGGATCCACCCAAAACCGAAAAAAATGCCAAGTGGTCTACAAGCCAAAAAAGTTTGGGGACCGCTGATCTAGGAGGATCCCTGTGACAGCTCATATCCACGCATTTAGACCTTGTTTCTTTGACTTTTCATAAATATTACATACGTACATACATTTAATCACGCCTGTTTCAATTCACTATAATGTTACTAATCTTGCTTTCTGCTTGCTTTTTATATATATGTACCTTGCTTGCGACTATAGTAAGAGTTTAAAATTAAAATATACCGGCATCGTCCTTCATTGACTGAATTATAAGAGAATTTGCTAAGCGGTTTCAGTACGAAATTTAAAAATTTAATAATAATTTAATAATAAATATAATAATTATATGACTACCGGATGAGATCGGACTATCAGAGCAACTTTTGTGCTTCAATAAGCCGCCTTCTATATCTTAGAAGTTTCCACGTCTAACATCCTATATAATTACGTTTATATTTCAATTTCTCAGAACAGGTCGTGAGCCTCATTATACGTCTTACTTATGTCACATTTCTAAAGGTTTCTTAGGCCTCTAACGTTCAGAGGTTGACAATGGTAAATAAACAAAAGAAGGAAATAATCGTAACTCTCGAACAGGAGTTTGCTGGTCGCACCTTTTATTTGGGTACTCAGTGTGGAAGAGGGTGATACTTGTTTGTACCTACTGAAGTTCAAGAAACAATGAACGTTGAGTTGGGTAACCCTTTTAACTGACTGGGAACTTTGAATGACTAGGGTAAACTCCCCTAGTCTACTGTCAAATTGCGATCAGTGTTTTTTTTTGTTCAACTTTTTGCTATTGTTTCAAAAAGATACAACTTTCAAAAAGAATGTGTGGAAAATGTTTGCGTAGTGTTACACATTACAAGTATAAAACTAATACCTCACTGTGATTAAGAAGAAATAATGTTTTGAGTTTTTTTTAACCAACTGTCGCGAAGCCCAAACGGTTTTTGTTTGATCTGTATGTATGTAGGTATGTCCGTCCCTATGCCCGCTCGTAACTACCCAACGGCTCACCCGATTTTGATTAATGATACGTCATTAGATTAGTCTTGATGGCGCAAGTGTCACTGGTTACATACCTACATAAAACTTACATACAAAAATCTAAATTTCGGATTTTATCCGCTTATAGTAGTTTTAGCATATATCTACGACAATATCAAAAAATGCAGTCGGATTTTGAAGGCTTGCTTTTTATTCAGTTATTCGGTATATTCTTCTTCCACTTCTATATATGAAATTCATCTGCATGCAAGACACGAACTCAAATAATAAACAATGCACAACTAACAAGAAACCAAGTCTATGGGGTTTCTACGTGGTTATTTTCCTCCTTGTTTGCACTTTGTAGAAAAACGCGGAGCCACGTTCGGGGACAAAGAATTTTTAAATTATTAAAGCTCACTGGGGTCAACAAGGGTAAACGTTAAGTACATTCCGTTGTCCGTGAAATTATTATTTCATGAGAAGACTTTTTCTGTGCGCGTTTCTTTGGTCTTGTTCGTTTAAAAGGTTCAGACCGTCGCTGACCTTCGGATTAACCTTGTTATTTCGATTCCGATTTTCTTTATTAGTCTTTATTCACCTGTCAATCATATCGCGTAGATTCTAGTCGCATTTTGCGGTAAGTCAATCATAGATTTCAATTCGCTACAATAGCTCATTCAAGTCAGTTTCATCACAGCCCGGGCGTTTGTTTTGCACAGTAACCCCTTTGTGTTCATATTTTTATGCAAATGCCGTTTGGCAGCTATTTCTAATCGGTGCGTTCTAACCAGCAAGTTGTTATGACGTGGCTATTATTTAATACGTCATCAGCAGGAAACAAGTTTTAAAAGGGCATATGAAATTTAACTTCATTATAATGCAAATACAACCGCTCGCGTGTTCGTGTACGGTGAAAATTTAAGCGTCATCGCCGCAAGCATGCGCACCGAGTTGGAAGCGACGAGGAAAAATAATATTATATTCAAAGATGGCACTCGTGGTAACTGCCGTCAATTGCGCCTGTGTATACCTAACACAGTCAAATTTAAGGGCTCGGACGCAAACTACAAACCAGCGCGTCAAGTTCCGCCGACCTAATCATACATGCCATCATTCGCCTTAAAACGGACGACGGTGCGCAGTGCGGTTTTATGACAACGTCCTGATCCAAAATATTCTTATGAACTATTCGTGCAGTGATAGTCGTATTGGATCAACTTAAACCAATTCTTGGTTTCCATAACCCTGTCAGTAATACCTCCTATCTTCATTACGTTGGAGAACTAAATAATTCTAACAACGTTAAGGAAGACTATGTAGTTAGGATTATTTAGTTCTGCGACTTAATGTAGATAGGAGGTATTGCTTTTTCATCATCGATATACAAGTAGCAAGGAGCTGATAAAGCTTTCATATTTTTGTGACATGATCAACTGTCATGGTAAATAATAATGCTATGAAACTTCACTTAGGTTTATTTGATTATTTTAATTACAAATATAGCAATAATATGTCTAATGCATCATTTAGTGGCTGAAAGTTTCTACGTAGTCCAATATAGTTACAATTGTTAGCACTAAGTAAACCATTCGGTCTTAGTAACCCGATTGAGTCATTACTGGGCTAATATTGTACGTCAAACAATAGAAATGTAAACGGTAACCTTAGTCAAAGCCTGGCCTGGTCTAACAGACACATTAGGACAGCCGCAAGGCCATCGCGTGACGCGGCACTGCCCGCAATCTTCTTTACTCGTCATTCTTATAAACGATGCGTTGATACTGTTGCACAACACGAAGAAAAAGAAGAAGTATTTCCGTGCATGCATGATAAGATTGATAAGATACTAACTACTACGAAACATATATTATGATAATTGTCTTTTTAAACACGTAGTTCAATTTAAATTTTTTTAATCACATTTATACTTGAATCCATTCGTGACAGCTCTTGTGAAATGATCTATACCTACCTAAAGTAAGAACTAGGACCAAGATCGTTAAAACAATTGTAGTGTTCAAAAGTAACTAATCACCATTCGTGTATATAATCGAGATGACTCCATAAAGTACGATCAACGCAACAGAACTGCAACAAACGGCACAGGGTGAAAGGCTAATGCTGCATACTATAATACAAATCACAATTACGCCGCGTATTAGCCAACATCGCAATTGCAAACGACATTGCCTTCATCTAAATAATACAACAAAGCCTTCTTGGTTTAGGATTGCGTACTCGAAATCCAGGAAGCAAGCGAGCGCAGAACAAACGCGTTCTCGCTAGCGGGAACGTTAGTTAGGATTAAACTAGTGTTGTTTGGTAGTTAACGGTAATTGGATTAGTTAGCTATTGATTTCAGTTAATCAAATAGGGAATACGTTACCGACTGGCTATTATTCGACGCAAATAGATACTCGCATACATGACGCGAACATTTTATTAGGTGAGTCGTAGGCTCGACGTAGTGAAGTTATGGACATGGAGAGCCGCCAACGAAGCCTTTTACGAACTGTTGACATCCCATTCTTGCGAAACAATCGCCAATTACTCCATCGTGGTTCCCAAGTGCTTAGAGGCTTTTTGCGTCGGCACAACTCATTCATGACATGTCATTCTTTGGTAACAAAACAAGTGAAGGCAGAAACAATAAACAATGTCATCCGCCGTCCACAAATGTCCTTGGCCGTTATGTGGAGAATGTATGAAATGTTGCAATGCTAACGTTAGGGAGCGTGGTAGATGGTACCGATTCGCTTATTGTGCGAGGCTTTTATTAGTTATGGTAAGCCGAGTTCGGTCTAGAACGCTACATTAGCTGGAGGTTGTCACCGCCCCGAACGAGGAACGAGGGCACTGCCTTATCCGTCAAAGCCAAGGTACTCCGGCTTATATGCCAAGTGACAACCTCCTTGCAGTCTTAGTCCAAAACAAGACATGCTAATCATGACATTGGTAAGACACAAGTCGCAGCCTTAACTGGATTTAATGTGGTGTGTATAACCAAAATATTAAAAGTCTTACCTGATGCATTCGTGTAGGCTGGAAACCGGAGAAAAGGTATTATTTCGCTTGCAATACCAACATTGTTATTGATTTAAGGATGAGGGAATCGTACTTACGACTCCTTTCTATTTCAAACATCCAGTCGGTACGTACCTGTAACGATAAAATAACCAGTTTAGTTATCGATCCTCCGTTGCAACTCGGGGCACAATTAGAACGCTTCGATTATAGTGAATTACACAAGACAAAAAAATTACATTGATAATTCAACGTAATAACACTTAGGAATATAATTTCTGGCTCTCGGAGGTCGTCAAGATTCGCGTTTACGAAAGTGACGGGCTGTGATGATATGAAGATTGATCTCTTAATGCACGACCATATTTGTTTCTATTTAACAGATACTAAAGGCAAGCAATTGGGCATTTTAAATAATTAATAATCAAATTAGTACCAGCTTTTCGACATCAGAATCTAAAACGGAGCCTCATTTACGTTAGACGTTGTGAGATTCAGGACATTTTGTTGCCAAAAAGATCTCTGCATCATAATAATATGTAAATTAATTGCAACATACAAAGAAAACCTAATAGTTCTAATACACAGTTGGAACAATACCATGCATGGCATGTGTTTCTTACCATTCTCAACTCCTATTGTGTTTAGACTTGCCTTTTACTGAATTCAAAATTAGACAAAACTCACATTTTGGCGTAACGTTTACCATAAATAATCTTTAACCAATGTCTTTAACCAAGTAAAACAAGTGCTAGCCTTAAAAATCTACGAAGACAAAAAAGCGAGTATTCATGGATTGAAAACACTATAACGCTATCGCCGACCATAACCTACCCTAATTGCCGCAAATTAAATTCCTACTTCATGGCGAATTTTATTGGACGCGAAACGACGCGTTCATTAAAAAATAATAACATGCCGGCTGTACGAGTATTATCGAGGTCTTATAAGGCATTCGATTAGAGTATCGGGAGGTTTTTTCCAGGAGGTAAAGTTTCTCGGGTATGTATGAATGCGAGAACACCTAAAAAAAATTAATATTTTTTCTGTGCATAAGCATGAGCAGTAGCTATATTTTTTTGAATTGTATTAGTTAAATTGTTAGGTATACGTTGGTTTGTGAGATTTGAACTAGGAGTCCTTAATATCAAAAAATTGTCTTCAGTCAAATGAATAATATAAAAATCGGTTCGGAATAATAAAAATTCAGCATTTTGAACGATTCGGCATCATGACTTTGGAATTATATAGTGTACCCGTATGTTTGTACGTATGTTTCTTTGTAATCTGTGGACTAGGTAATCTGCTTGACGGAGGCATTTCAAAAATGCGAGGTATTGTGCTGCAGTGGTCTATTTTTTACTCTACAAAAGCAGGTTTTTATATCTTACTTCTTAAATCACTTCTTTAACATAAAAAAATAGCCGTGAAACGTTCTCGTGAACCGCGACAGAGCGTAGTATATTAAATCAGGATAAAGAAATCGACAGGTGCCGAGACCGTCGAGACGTCACTACCGGCCGCTGGCTGATAAGCGAATGTGTGCCGGCCGTTCACCTGCGCCCACTGACACATACTGTCTTATTCTAACACGTTAGAAAAGGTAGTTCCTAGTTGAAACAGGATCAGATTAGATTTCACACGAAGGTCGATAAATAACTGTACGCAATAATTCAGTTAAACAATGCATAATACTTCAGGTAATGTGAGTAGGTATTGTAATTAACCTGCGAGATTCCCACGATATTAAAAATAAGTTCAGTTTTTACTTAGATCCAATATATAACTTGTCTTTATAATAAGGAAATACCAAAACCAGAAGGTACTTATAACCCGCTTGACTAACGAACTATATTTCTGTCTATACATAACTCGTTACACAATTTACTGCAGGAACGATATCCATAACTAATGACACCAATTATGTTCTAAACGTTTGCGAAAGTTATGTGTCGTCATTAATTGTATCACACTAATTAACCAAGGGTAAAAATAATTAAAATTGCAAAAGTATGCATAATTTTTAACCCCGTAGTAATAACTTCTGTATACAATTATTATTTTTAGGCTGTTTAATGTATAGATATCGGCTCTTAGTTCTACGTTATGTTACCTAAGACGTAATATTTAAAAAAACCGGCCTTGAGCATGTCTGACCATGCTCAGTGTAGGGTTCCGAAACGGTTACCTATTCACAAAAACTAGCTCAAATTGTTTTCACAAATCCGCAATATCTCTGAAAGACCTATCCAACGACACCCCACACTATGGGGTAGACGCTTCGATCAACAATATTCAACTAGATAACCAGTCCCATACAAAATCAAAGCTAAATTCTGACCGCGTGAATCTATACGTCAGTTGCATTTGTTCACTAACGAACCGAGACAAACGTTTCAAAATAGTTTTAAGTTCAACCTAATAACAACCATGGTCATCATCATTAAATTTAAGAGCCAGGCTCTTGTCGGTGGAGTAATTGCCACTTTTCTCTATCCTGTAACAACCATGGTACTTAGTAATATAGTTACAAATCTTCAAAATTTGATCTCATACCTACGACTATTCGTCTAATAACATGAACACGTCAAAAAATGACATCTGCTACTTACAAAAGTTACAAACGAAAAAATGTATGTTAAATAAAATCTATTGTATAATCAATCTTATCGTGCAAAAATTAAAGTACTTTTCCCCGTTGTTGCGCTGCGAGTTACATCGTTTTTTATCTATTCACTTTGCTTCTTCAAATTTGACTAGCAGAGGTATGGAGTCGCATTGAATTTAAAATTAATGTAAATAGGTACGTAAAAGTTTTGTTTTTAGTTAAGATTACTTATGTTAAACTATAGCTAAGAATCATCCAGGTGACAAGTACTTATACAAAAAAAGTTAATCAAAATCGGTCAAGCCGTTTTGGAGAAGAACAACGCACACCAGAATAATACTATATAATTTTTTAAAGTAAAATTCCGGTTGATAATATGGAGTCGAATACGAAAAGAAATAGGCAAAAGCATGTCAGATCATGCGCAGTGTAGGGTTCCGTCGCCGTTACTACATACACAAATAACTATTTCGCAGAACAACAAGTGACATCACACAGTGTTGTTTAGTAAAAAAAAATACTTATACCCTTACATTACATATACAGGAGGACCGTTCTAGGGTTCCGTAGCCAAATGGCAAAAAACGGAACCCTTATGGATACGTCATGTCTGTCTGTCCGTCTGTATGTTACAGCCACTTTTTTCCGAAACTATAAGAACTATACTGTTGCAACTTGGTAAGCAGATGTATTCTGTGAACCGCATTTAGATTATCACACAAAAATAGAAAAAAAAAGTCATAAATCGTAAACCGCAATTTACCTTTCACGGAACCCTTCATGGGCGAGTCCGACTCGCACTTGGCCGCTTTTTTTTATATTTATTTCATAATTGATCTTAGTCCGCAGTATAAATATAATATCTATATGTACACAGAATTTCGATTTTGTAACTTTGATAGTTTCTGAGGAAAAGTAGTGTGACTTATAAACAGACAGACAAAACGGACATAGCGGCACTATAAGGGTTCCTAGTTTGACGTCGGAACTCTAAAAAGGCTGCTGATGGAAAACGCTCGCTGTTCTAGTTACAAAATACCTACCTACATACCAGGGCCTCTATTCAACACCAAAACCAAATCATCTTGGACCTGTTATCGTATTGTCAACGTTTTAATAGCTCTTATTTACTTGATAGTAATGGCAGCCGAGTTGAAAACAATACCAAGTCAAATACGATTTGGATTTTACTGCCTAGAATAGAGGCGTAGTAGTGGTACGATAATAAAAAACCACTCCATTCATCTAATGTTCCGTTAAACAAGTTTGCGCGTATATTGGCCGACCTTGGCCAAACATTCTTAGCTAAGGTTTCAATAATTGTTATTTTGTTGGAATTATGGCATTAATTGTTAGGGTAAAGTTTGAAAATAAAATAATGTACATGTACTTACCGAAAGTAAGACTCTCCGACCGATACATTTCGTTTTCGATAATTATTTTTGCAACATTGTGGCATTTTGATGCGTGTTGACATTGGCTGTCTGTCAACAGAACTAATCGAAATTAAGACCTCACGCCGCAAGTGAGTCGTTAGTACCCAAGAAGTATTTTTTGCGCTGACCCGTTATCTAGTTGGTAATGGTTGATCGAAGGGTAGACGAGAAAAAAAAATACATCCCCACGTCACGTGTAGGGGAGGTACACAAAAAAATATTTTTTTAAGATTTTATTTTAGCACTTTGTTGGGTTGACTAATAATATGTATATTCATGCCAAATTACAGCTTTCTAGTGCTAAGAGTCTCTGAGCTAGGCTGCGGACGGACGGACGGACGGACATGACGAAACTATAACGGTTCCTAGTTTGACTACGGAACCCTAAAAAACGGAGGTCTTGACACGCTTACCGGTATTTAATGCCAGCTTACAGACATTCTTTCGCCATGAATTACTTCAATCAGGATGCTAACGCCTACTTAGAGGCAGGTGCAGTATCAAACAAAAAATGATCTACAGCTCTCATTGGAGATCAATTAAAGCAGTTCAAAATGATTTAACATGCCCACACGTAGTGCTAGTTAGGGTTTTCTTTGAGGAACATGCGGAAGCTAGACTAATATCACTTATATGGAGCAATTACGTGTTTGTTTAGTTTAGCAATTAATTTGTCATCGGCATATTTTTTGCAATTAAGTGTATAAGTACCTCATCTTAGTACCTAAGGCAAGCCGAGCATAAACTATATGCATGCAAGTCAATTGCCAATAGATGTAATCTCTAAAACATTACAAAATGAACAATAAACAATGAACAGAATTCTTCAAGCCTAGCTTGTCCATTTTCACCAACGATTAAAAATATAAAGCCAGTCCTCAACTTCAGAGTTCAAGCGACAGTTTGCTGATTAATAACGGTAACCCAGAATAGTTCCTATAAAATTGGTAAAAACCTGAATTTCCGAGTTTCATCACCATCAGCGCACGTCAGTCCACTGCTGGACATAGGTCGTTCGTTGCACGCCACGTGGCCGGATCTTCGAAAGTTTTCTACTTATAAAATAAAAAAGCCTCCAGCTTTTTTAGAATTCGCTAAGTAAAAAGCATCGAACCCCATCTTAATGTAAGGTGTTCGCAGTCGCCGAAGCATTGCGCGGTGCAACGCGGGCGCAACCGTTTTCGAAACTCCAGTTGCCGAGCGCCTTCGGCGCTTGCGCAACCCGCCCGGAGCCCGCGCAGGTTCCCACGCGGATTTCGTGTACAGGTGCTGCTATAATGCCTAATCGGCGAATACCCAATGTAACAGAGCCAGTGCATCAACAGGTTATATCTTTGTAATAAGAAAACTTCATCAGGAGAACTTTATTAGCTCCGTCATTAGTTACCAATTACCACAAAGATAGAGATCGATTACTGGCAATTAAAACAAAAAAATGGGTAAGTAATTAAAATAATGATCAACGATACTAAAATGTAAATGATGTGTCAAATGAACAGAAATACCTTAATGAGCGCTGAAATTATGTTTACGAGTTGTAAAAGGGCATAATTCATTGCGTCGATGTTAGGGTCAGGCGAGACACGATCTCTACTGCAGGAGTTATACGGACGGGCATAATTTAGATTGGGATGCATTTGAATAACACCTAAAAGGTTGCCTGCTGCGCCCAGATGTATTTACGAGTACGTTCCGCCACGCCTTTGCCCTTTAGATTTACATTACATCTAAATAGCTTCGTGAATACCACGAACGCAAGGCTACTTTTTGTCTAGTTCAGAACATAATACCTTCGGTTCATTTACTATAAGTGAAAAAAAAACACCGGAACGGACATATAGACTTGTCAAGTTACAACGCATGATTTAAAGAAGCAGGAGAGCGGTCTGATTCGGCCAAGGAGAAAAAAACGTTCAAGGCGAAATGTAAATCGCTGGGAACGAACCGGACTGTTCGTACATTATTACAGGGTATCATTCTTTTGTAAATTGTTATCTGCTTTCATTACATTTTTACATGACAACGAGTGTATAAAAAGGGCAATCCGTCAACATCGATGACTATAACAGTAGTAAACAGGCTGTAGCATTTCAGAGCTGGTCTAATTATGCGATAAACTGCAATAGCTAAGGGCAGGAATGCAGCAGCAACGCAAATTGCCCGTCGGATCGGTAAGGTGTGTGCGGAACGACAACCTTCCATTCTCTCTACGAGCGGAGCACCAATGCCGCGCCGGGCGGCTATTAAATATCACTAACTATCGACAATTCACGGACAGTTAGCATCGTGTGGCTATTAAATGTCTTGCTAGTAATAAAGTTCAGAAGTTCTAGACCATCGCAATATTTACCTATGCAAATACGAGCTTGTGTCAAACAGGGGAAGATTTCATCATTAAAAGTTATTGGATTTATATACGACGTATGATTTACGTTTACGGCCAGTTTAAACATGAAGATGTTTTTACGTTCGATCGTCGGTATCACCCATTTCGATATGAAAGATGTAAAAAACACCGTTATGGTAATAACGCCAAGTCTAACATCAGGACTAATTTTTTCAGAATACATCAGTTCATTTAAAAACGAGTGTTTTCATAAAAAACGTTTTGATTGACACAAACCCATAAATATTTGTACCCTTTTCGAATTTATTGGTAATCGCTTTTTTATGGCATTAAGAAGGCAAATATGCACACAGGCCACCGGGGGGCCTAATATGGCTGCGTTTATCGCGTGACAAAATGTGGATAAACCATGCGTCACTTTTTGACACGCATATAAGTACCAGAGTGACGGATGCTTTATCCACATTTTGTCACACGATAAAGGCAACCATACTAGGCCCGCTGATGGTAAGTAGTATCTGTGACCCATAGACAATTGCATTATCAAGACTACAATCTTAATACTGTCATCCTAAAACCGCAAATGCCAACCCTGACGATTAAGATATCTCCACCTCGGAACACAATAATGCGGACACTGCTGCTTGACGGTAGGTTGGTTGGTTAGCTTAATATACCTTATTAAAATAAACGCACACGTCACAGGTCCGAAAATCCTGGCACGCAAATAGCCACTATCTTATAGTAGAATAGGTAGTACTATATACTATCTTGTAGTAGAAACTTGGCTGCGCACAACTGAGTACCCTGACAACCGTTTAGGAAACGAAACTCGATATTTGCTCATCATCGGATTCGTATTAAGAACGCCGTAAATCGAGTGACATTAAATTTCTTACGACCATTCCGCAATCGTCGTCACATCTTCAAAGCTGGCATTTATTTTCATATTTTACTGTCGATAGCTGCATGGATAAACGGTTTCCAAAATCAACAGAAGCCTGTCGCTACGAGGGCTGCTACTTATGTAACCGGAATACAAAAAAATAACAAACGTATATGACTAAATATGGTTTTATTGTTTTTCAAAATATTCTCCCTTATGATCGATGCACTTTTGCATACGTTGAAACCAATTTTTAAAACATTTTTTCCACTCTGACTGAGGTATCTCCAAAACGTGCTGTTTGAACGCGTCGACTGCATCTTCACGGGTTTACATTTGGGAATAAATAGAAATCATTGGGTGCCAAATCAGGGCTGTACGGCAGATGACCCGTTAATTCTATATTTTGACCTTCCAAAAATCGAGTCGTTTCGCGTGATGTATGACAGCTGGCATTGTCATGGTGAAGAACGAGTCTGCGTCGCTGGTTGTTTTTACGTATTTCTTCAAATACCTCCGGCAAACAAATGGTCGTGTACCATTCCGAATTAACCGTTTTACGATTCTCTAGTGGCACTGTAGCCACATGGCCATTAATACCGAAAAAGCAGGCGACCATTTGCTTCAAGGTGCTTTTTGAACGAGTTACTTTCGTAGGGTTCGGCTCATTTTGAAACACCCACACTGTTGATTGTTGTTTCGTTTCCGGATCATACGCATAGATCCAGGATTCGTCACCTGTGTAGATATTATAAACAGCTTTTGAGTCACCACGGATATATTTTTTTAACATTTTCTTGCACCATTCGACGCGAGCCTCTTTTTGATCCTTAGTTAAATTGTGAGGGATCCAACGGGAACATTTTTTTTAAACAGCTAAATGATCATGTAATGTCTTATTAATGCTCGTCATACATATGCCCAGAGTCGCCTCTATCTCGCGATATGTAACATGACGGTCATGCATTATAAGTTTTCGCACAGCTTCAATATTTTGTGGTACAACGACCGATTTCGGGCGACCTTCCTTAACTTCGTCCGTGAGCATACTACGTCCACGATTGAACTCACTAAACCAGTGGTACACAGTGCTTTTCGATGGAGCTTCATCACCAAAAGTCGAAGTTAATTGATCTACGCACTGTTGTTGCGTTAAACCACGCCGAAAATCATAATAAATCATAGCACGACTATTTTCACGAGTGAGTTCCATTCTTGCAGCGAGATGACATTTTGATCCCGCCAAAAACAAAAGACTAGCGTAAATAAGAAAAAAAATTATAGCGGCCAGTATTAAAAAAATGTTCAAATTTTACCATGGAGGTCAGATATAACGTTTATAAATGTTGGAATCCCAGATTCCGGATACATAAGTAGCAGCCCTCGTATTTAGAAGTATCGAGTGAAATCGTAAACGCCGTGACCTCAATGAAGCCGCGTTGAAAACAATATTGGTTAGCTCTTTGCCGAAAAGAGAAAATTCATCAAACACACAAAGTACGCACGTGTTTATTGTTTACTTCCGTGAGCTTCTTTGATGTACGCTGCATGAACATGTAAGTAGTTTGACGATCGTCTCACGTCAATTCTATTCTATTGAGGTTCAATGGCATATCCATAAAGTTCTATCCGCAGCTTAAATATATTCGCAGACGCGTAACGCGACCTTCTGCGTCAATTCGAGCAGGCGTGTGGCTTATCAAACGTGAAACGAATTGGTATCATCAAAATATCATTTTAACAGATGATAACAGATAAAGACACTAAAATGTAAACTACAGCAATCTGTACTAAAAAACTGATAGATACATGGATTTAGAAACGCTACATCCTTTCGATTACGTCGAGTTACGTCTAATGACATTCACGATCGTTCTCTTCTCTCCATTGACAGAAAAACTGGTTCAATCTTGGACAAGGCTCCGCGCCAGAGATCTGGAATCGCCTATTATGACTGACCCAGATCGAGGCAGCCATCGATTGATAGATATATCTCTCTAACTTTAAATGGTTCTAAAGTAAAACACGTCGTTTAAGAAAAATATTTATGACTAGTAAACAAGTATTTGATCATACGTAGACATTTTATTACAGAAATTAACATGAAGTTGTTATTGGTACAACTACTTTATTAACCGACTTCAAAAAAGGAGGAGGTTATACGTTCCACTGTTTTTTTTTAATGTATGTTCACCGATTACTCCGTCAATTGTCGACCGATTTCAAATATTTTTTTTGGTTTGATAGAGTATACTTTCGAGGTGGTCCCAATGTCACCAAATCTGAATCTGATGAGAGGGTCCGTGAGGAATTGAGGGAACTCCTCAAATATTGTAGGCAAACATATAGCGATTTTAGTATTTTTATTAACAAGTCCAGCATTTGCATTCAGAAAGTATCATTTGGTGAAGTGGAACTGATGATGAAGACCACAGATGGCCACCGGAACTCCTTAACGGTACCGATTTCAAGGGTGGCGATA
Source organism: Acleris literana (assembly GCA_946894065.1). NCBI lineage: Eukaryota > Metazoa > Arthropoda > Insecta > Lepidoptera > Tortricidae > Acleris > Acleris literana. The sequence continues at coordinate 20,443,327 of OX335669.1, forward strand.
AGATATCGTCGGTGATACTACAATACCGCGTAACTATCAAATTCAATACGCTGCAAAATGTACTTTACTGACTTCTTCGCTACGGTGTATTTTGCACCTTTTTTAATTTGTTCGTTACGCGGTATTGCAGTATCACCGACGATATCTCGATTAAGGTAGTTGAGCGACTACAACGAAGAATATTTACTTGTTAACCGACTTCAAAAAAGGAGGTTATTTAAATATGACTATGACTTTCCCGCGGCGTTGCTTGCGGCGCGCTTGAAATAACTTAAAGTTTCATTTCAACTAAGAAGTGGGACTACGTAACAGTGTATTATGATCACTAAAAAGTATAAAATAAAATAAATGTTTTAAAAAACAAAAAACCGCCTACTGATGTCGGCTTTTTGTTGAAAATGTTGTGGTCGCCGACTTCAGTTGGACTAACCTATTAGGTGCCTACAATTTTAAAGAAGTTATTTTTTGCGTTTTTGAAGGCGGTTTTTTGTTTTTTAAAACATTTTTTTTTACTAGTAATAAGTTTAAACATCCTTGCCAAATTCAGAAAAAGCTTAAAAGCAAATTCATCATCACGGAAACAAAGCAGACGAAAATAATTTTAAAGCTGTAGAAACCCTTTCAAAAGACCTTCAACTTTTAACGCCAACCTTCGATATCACAAAACTTGGCGCTGAAAATGTACTTTAAGTGCATCGAAAATCCTTGGATTACGTACAATTCACTCAGTGCAAGGCCGCAAGAAAAAAAAAAGCAGCCGGCCCAACTATACAGAAAAATTATTATCTTTGCATACAATTAAATTTCCTTCAAACTGATTCTTTAAATAGTTTCGCATATTAATAGATGCTCATGAAGGTCGTTCTCATTGAAATCGTTTCATTCAAAAGGTAACCTGTAGGTTACCTGTAGGAACATTTCGTTGAATACAAACCATATATAATCGGCATAATCGCATTAATGACTTTGTGTATTTTTTCTTTTATTTAGTTGTTTAACTTGAAATACAACAATCTATATACGCTGTGTTTATTTATCTTTCGCGTCCGCCGCAAACGATCAAATCGCGTGAGCAAAAAGTGACATTTGCATTTTAAAGTGACTAATTTCGATTAGTCGTCACCACTACAGTTATTAAAGAAATTATCTTCGTGGTCTTGTAATATTAGTATGAATAATGAGGTTCGGAAGAATCGTTGAATAAGTAAGGCCGATGGTATCTATAGGAGCGATACGAAAGCGAACGAGCTGTCAGGCAAGTTTGCAGCTGCTTTAATGTTAATAAAATTTATGCAGTAGGCGTTCAAAAGACAGTTCAATTTTGTAATGAAGCGGTTCGCGGTCTCAGTTAATTATTTTTTCAATTTCACAAGACGCCTGTTACGCCCGGGGCGATACGTGTAAGGTAGCGCCGAACCGCTTCTCTATGTGAGAATTAATATTTGCGATGGCTCCTGACTTTAGTAAGTGGCCAATAAAACACTCGTTTTAATCACATGTTATTATAATTGATTCGTGTCGTCAATATTTTGAGTTAAATACTTTCTACTAAAGTAGCCAGAGTCTTTATCTCCAAACTATATTATACTGCACCCTAATCGACTGCCATTTCAGGAATAACATTGTATCATTCATGTCATAGCTTTGGTTAGTGAAGAAAACAGAAAACGCCAAAATAACTCATCAGATTCAAGATAGCTCCACCACAGATAATTTAACTAACTGACGATATGATGAAATTAGCTACAGTCAACACCGGTATTCAAGGTTTGCAATTAGTAATTTCCTGAATCAAACGTGACGAAGAGTGTCGTAGGTACAATTAGAAGAACAACGTGCAACATCGGCACGGGGTGTTCGAATAACAAACCGCAGTCACGCGGCCGGCATCGTGGCGGGCTCACCCCGTTTCGGCGGCTACGGTTGTCCCCGCGCACCACGTTTGTCCCCGCGCACCACGTGAGCCGGCTACCCAGCACGGGTAGCACAAGTTGTATTTTCTCGCTTGTCGCTCAGTGCGTCTCTATCGTTACGGACTAGATAGGAAGGGAGATCCGAGCGACAAAGAAGTCGCGGGCAACTTGTGCTAGCCGTGCAGGAATCACGTGACCGACTCGCTCGTCATTTGTTAAATTGCGTTAGTTCGGACACACACAATCAATATCTATGGAAAAAACGCCACTATAATGTCAGCCGAAAAATGACTAAAGATCTTAGATCTTTCAAGGATCGCCACAAGATACTATTAAATAGATAAAACAGTCTCTTCTTTAAGAACGATCCCGACCTAACTAGCTTTCTTACAAATCGGTCAATCCGTTATCCGCTATGATACCACAGACAGACACACAGACACACACGTTTAACTTATAACACATTTTTTTTTCGGGGCTTAAAAAGACAACAGCATCTGCATCATCCGGACTCCCGCGACCTTCAACAGATCAATGACGATTTTAATAACTTAGGACAAACTCGCCCCTATAGTAACAATTCGAGCTCATTTTAATTCCTGAAACCTTAAATCGAAAATCGAAGTATCGGAAAGGAAAGCCCGTTGCCCAAGTGGTTCGAAGCGAAGCCGTACATTTCGCAGCAGAGCCGGATACCGGTGTAAGTTTACAGACACGTGACAGAAACCAAATAATCCCTTGAACTCACGGACCCGAGTACATATTACCGAGCATAAAATAACGTAAGCTCGGTTTTTTTTTAATAAACCTGGAATTCGTTTCACATTCTAAGACTGCGAATGCTAAAATATTTATAGCAGCTAGGAAATTATGGTGATTTTGCTAAAATAAGTGGAATTGGCTTACTGACCTGAATTATGTTTCTGCAGAAACTGGTTTTAAAACTTCTCAGCAAATGGACTGATTGCGATTGGGCCCATGATATATTCATTTCTAACACACATAAAATGGCTCGTGATTGATAAACAACGGACTAATTTGAATAAATATGTAATGAATACGCTCATTTATCATATCATATTCGAAGGAAGGATATCGGAGTCGAGGGTAGTAACGCACTTCAAATCGTAGTCCTTTCGAAAGGTTTCGTGCCGACATTGTCATGCGATGGAACTATACCAGAACAGGTCTAGGTATGACAGTAATTTATAGCAGACATTTAAGCATCAACTAAAATTGAAGTAAAACGAAAGCTTTAGACGCTGATTCACGGCCGCACGATTGACGCAGATCATTTATCATGGCGCCGTTTAAGCGGCGGGCGAAAAGAATAATAAATAACTGATTTAGTGTAATTGAGACGACATTGACGAATTCGACCATGAATAACTCTGGTGTCCTAGTGAAAAAGGGTACAAGTCGACTTAACTCGTAATAAAAAAAGGGTATAAACATGAACGGAGTACACTAGACATAAACACTTTCACTTGATCTTCAGTAGACTTATACCCTTTTTCACTAGGACCCCAGAACTTTACCAGACACCACAACTACGGGAAAATTGGCGTCTGTTTATAAACAATTACACGCGGCAATTCCAAAATCTAAACCATTAAATTAACACAACGATCGATAATTAGCGAGTGCATGATTTATCGTTTTCTTCCCTTATTTGTGACCACCAACGATTAAAACGAGTTTTTAAAAGCAATCTCCATGGTAGAAACCTTGATGGTAAAAATTTGCAGCAGAAATAAATATCGTCGATATATCATCAAGTTTTACTATGCAGGGGATCGGAGCCAATTATACAGAGCCACAATTTATTGGAATCAAACCCAATGACCGCTTCTCTATGTGTCTGGCGGTTCTAAGCGTTCACAACAACGAGTAATAAATGTGTTATATAAAACAACTATTAATGGGCTAGCCTCGACAATCATTTAGAGGGGTTCGGAGAACTATGATTCTATCAATAAGTTATAGTAACATTATAAAACGAACTAAACAGTTTATCGGTGCGTCTTTATCCTCGATTCTTTTATAACAATAAATTAACCCGTTAATTAAGCAACCGAACAAAACGAATGAAGATGAATAAAATATTCTCAGATCAAAGATCTCAGCTACATTCCTGGAGAAAGGAAACGATTTATCAACGTTCGATATACGTTAATGCGCGATTTAAGATTGGGAACGGTTAGACGGAATGCAGTGTATAGCAGGGATAGAATTTAAGTGATCGCTTATTGCTGGTAAAAGGTTTGCTGGGTTCGGAGTCCAAGAGTGGTGAGATGAACGCAATGATTTGCAGGGACGATAAATCCAGCGGGCAGACTGGGACAGACCCGCCCGCGGCCGCCACGGGTAAGTGTATCCAATTACTACGATACCCTACACCGCGCTGCGCCGCACCGGCCCATACACCATGTACCATAATAACAAACATTACGATGATAAAAAAATCTATTACAAACAACTGCAAGGGATACTCCAATGATGTTTTCCTTTAATTCCGCCGCAGATACTATAAAGATTACAAAGTTAATAATGCCGATTACACTTTTAGTTATTTTGGCACAGATATAAAATTATCGAGGCATTAAATGATTTCCCTCGTCTCGTTTTACACGAGAAACCGTTAAGAGTTGTAGTCGGGTTTGCGGATAATTAATTCCGTCCTGAGCTACTTAAGTTACCGTCGGAGAAGAAACCGCAGCGCCCTGTAGTGGCTAAAGAACATGTTTAGCCGCACTGGTATCAGTCATTCTACTTTGTGCTAATTTCACCCGCTATCTTACTAGACTACCGCAGCATTTCGAAAACTGCGATAATGATTTAATAATAATATGATATTAAGTGCCGTCTTTCTCGTCGATTTGATGCAATAAGTATAGATTTCAGGTCAGTTTAAATAAATCCGCTACACAGTAGCAACGTCTTGTCACTGCTTCATTTATAATAATGTCGTCACTGCAATGATTGACGCCGGTAATTACATGGATGTATATTATCATAATAGGTTTGTTTGGTTCGCTTGTATTATATTAACGAGTATTCATGGCAGTCGATATTACATACGCTAGCTTTGTTAAACATGATGCTAATAGTAGTAGTAAAATAAATGTTCGGCTGTTGTCTGATTTCTTGCAATGTAAGGGGTATGAAGCTTGCGTAAAACAAAGTAAATAATCCCGTAGTGGTTAGAAAAGGAGCGCAGCAGAGCGTCATGCGGTCACCGGACACCACGGAAGAGCTCCGGTATCGAGTAGGTACACATAAATCAAGCAGCATATCGCCCTCGGCAGTGCAAGCTCTGACCCTATGCCGCCTTTGTTTGCTCGAGGCGATCCCAGCCGTCATTGATCGTGATCACCTTCAGATAATTCTAAAAATATTGGGTAGCATTAACAAGCAACCCATTGAATATCAACATAAGATAGATATCTAAGCAAAAAAAGTTATCTTATTCCCTATTTAGCACATTAATGGATTCAAATAGCTTTTTGTTGGCAGGGCCGACCTCGGTTCGTTTTCGATAAATAATCAACGTCACAATCGATACAATCGGCACGTAAATGGCCATAATGGGTCCGCCGCGGTGCATCGATGCGATCGGTCGGAGGCTGGCTGGTCAGTCGGCGGCGCGACCTGGCGTTCGTTGTACGTTTTTAACTTGGTCAGATTGTAGCGTTCGCTGAATCGGCCGCGTGCTGATTCAAATCGAGGTCTGCCGGGTCGCTGGGCAGAGCTGCGATGCTCGCGGATCGATTATCGCACGTCACGAGCTGCAGGCGAATCAGGCCACACACCGCACGCAATGTCGCGCCGCCTAATTGAAACTCATTTAGACAAAAAAAGCATGTCGAGAACACGCAATGCGCTCGGCCATTACGAGAACTACATAAGCGAGCAACGAGTGCTATCACATTTGGCCACGCTATAAACCGAATTATCTAAACACTCGAGGCGCTACAATAACAATAAGTACTCCGACTTTTCATTAGCAGTAACTTAACAACTGGTAACAGGGCATTACGCAAGATAATTGAAGAGATTCGTAATGTTTCAAAGTTTTCAATTACAAAGTAACAAACTGTTCATAGACAGAGTTTATTTAAGCAATAGAAGAATACAAGTTTGCCTTTGTTTGATTTTGTGACTACATACTCTCCTTACTAATTATGCGTAAAGTAGTTAAATATCGACCTTAAAAATATAGAACAAAGTAGTGTGAAAGTAATATCCCCTGCGGGAAGCGGACAGCGGCGCTATTAGGCCAACATGACTTATGCAGTAAAATATGAAGCAGTCGCAGCATGTCATTTCAAATTGGTTCGCACCAGGCCCCAGGTGCTACCTGTGCGTATATCATTTAATCGCTCGATAACGAACAATAATAACTAAACTTTAACGAGCGATCGAGCGCATTGTGAAGCCCGCATTTGAGGGCATCATTATCATGTAGCATTCGTAACCACAATATTCATTTATTGCGCAGTCATGCAAATGCAGTTCAAAACGTTGTATAATTTTTTAGTTTTTAACGTTCATTGGAAAAAAAATGCATAATAAATTAAATGTTATTGTACTCGTGTTAATGACCTAGGCCGAAAATTTATTGCCGTAAATTACATGCGCGAGATCTACTTACAGGTAGTTTTCACATCGCGGAAAACAATACTAATACCTGCCGTCATGTCGACGTCAGAAGCGACAGGTCCCCGAGGGTTTGCGTAACAGCGTAACAATAGTCATTAGCAATCAATCAAGCCGATTCCGGTGGGTGGCTTAGACGCTTTGGCAGAGAGCCAAATCGTTCCTTGCGGTCAAGTTGTGAAATCCACGTGATAATGTTTAAATTCAAAACGGGGGACGGTAGGAGCCGTGACCGTTTTAGAGCTCTCGGGCTCGGTAAGATATGAAACCATAGAGCTATTGAGCGCCAACCACACGAGTCGGACGAGACGAAACGATGAACACAGGGATTTATTGAAATTGTGGGCAACGATACGTCGATGGCTGTGGTTGGCGGCACGCGCTGGTATCACGTACGGGCAATTGAAAGGAGCGCGAGTTATTGCGGGAAATGCGAGGGAATCGAGCCGCAATTGCAGCTCCCGGGCAAGCCACACAATGTGCTCGCGAGGATAACGACGCGGGCGTCGCGGTGTCGCTTGTCGCGTCACGCCTCCCGCCACGCTGCTCGCTACCCGAGGCACATGGCGGAATATATCGATAGCCTTAACAGACGACCAATTTGCTACGAACTTTGGTAGGTTACTCGAAATACCGTTAGTGATATACTTAGTAGATTAACTATTTTTAGAAATGTTCATCGGTCTTATTTAAAAAGAAATTTTAGAGATCTCAACAACAAAGTTAAAGATCTGAGTAAATGGTTGTCTTTTAACTTTTAATGTGTTGCTAGAGCAACTTTAATTGAGTGTCTATCCAGCATTCTGTAGCACTTGTCTCTAAGGAATCGTTTTCTGTAGGAATGATCGAAAAATGGCGAAACTTATACGATCGCGTGTGATTACGTTACGTTAGGATCCTACTAAGCCTTGTATCTGTCGGTTATTAACCCAGCGTGTTCATTATGAATTTCCGGCGACAAGACATTGCGTATCGAGGTGTATTTTGAGATAAGCACAACACAAAACTGGACAGGTTTCATTGCTGCTTGATGTAAAAAGGGTTCACAAAGAGCCTGTAGTAAGAAATATGTCAACTGTCCAAAAATGGATGGACGCGACGTGGAATTTTAATCGGTGTCATGCCTTGAATAACGCCGACACAAAAAATCGGGTCCTTGGCGGATGTCTCCGCTCATCGACGAAAATAAAGGATTACGCTTTGAATTCTGATGAAAGTAATATTATGCAAATTTTATGAATGGTACTCACGGCGTAAGTCAAATTTCAAACATGTTCATCGAGTACAAATTAATAACCAGGTGTTACTTAAGAGCGCGTGAACACTTTCAAGGAAATGAGACGTCAAATTAAATGATAAAATTAATAGGTACCTACTTCCTAAACGTAAATAAACTAAACGAAGTAGTTTTTCAGATTCTTCCCGAAACAAAGACGTAATAAAATTAACCTTTTAAATTAACAAGCCATTTCGTCTGAATTCGGCATTAACAGTTTTTGCGTCAATAATGAGAATCGCAACGAACGACACTTCTTATTTGGCTAAACTCTTTCGTATATTGCCTCACATCGGTTTTTATTGTTGATTATGTTTAAGCAATTAAAACCGGTCGAGACTCAGCTTTCGGGGACAAGGAATCAACACGGGCAGAGTTTAAGAAAAGAACATATTTATGACATACTTATCGCTGTAACAGAACCATGTTATTACAATTTATTATTGTCTGTCGTTTCTTTGATATAATATCTTTGGATACAATAGCGAGGTACAAGCGGTGCATCACTCGTGGGAAGATGCGAGATAAGGCCGCAATCGTACTTTCATCCGATCACGCATGATATAAAGTGCGAACCACACAACAATGCTAACAAACGCTCGCGTATAAGAAACGGCGTGTTCTCTCCACTCGAAATAGAAAATCAGTGAAACTTGTGCTTTAATGGTATTGTTTTAAATGCGAAACTCTTGGTCAGATGCAGATGCAACTTTTCAACTGGTATCTTACATCTGTTTGCATACAAAAGTATTGTCTTTTTGTCCGTCGTTACTTTAAATTAGGTGAATTAAAACGTGTTCATTATTAAATGGATATTGTGCCAGTTTTTATGCAAGTAAGTGCATGCGGGACCGTGTGTAGTGTAGGTGTCTTGACTTATTGATAATCACACGGACCTCCGGGGCGACGGGACGCGAGACGACTTCTCGCCGTGAGAGCTGACATGATTTGCGTAACTTAACATTTAATAGGTGACGTAGTAGAAAATTGAAAAGGAAAACCTGAACGTATACTTAATTCTGTTTAAGTGGTAGTTTAGAATTTTAATAATAGCCTTTGCGAAACCTGAAGCAGTAAATGCGGAGTTCATCAACAATCAAACAGAAGAGGTTTACATGCCGTTTAAATATATTGACTACTAGCCGATTTTAACAGTATTATATTGGTTGGTGAAATCCTACATTCGACAGCTACTTCAGCTGCCACATTAACTGCGACGTTATTTCTCTAGGGGAGGGTTCTTCTTGTAGACAGGGTTTGAATATTTAACTATAATCGACTATAAAGAGATGTATCCACTATTGGACCTTATTACAATGCAATAAGGTAAAAAATTGGATACATCGCTTTGTAGTCGACTGTACAACAGAACAATAATGGTCAAACCATCCATCCAGTAACCTATAAAGGACTCATATTAAGTGAAATAAAAAGTATTTTACAGACGGTAGCTTTTTGTTCACAATTCACTTTTGAGAAAGGACCGTTTAGATATATGCGCCGTTTGACAGCGCATTACATATTTTCTTCCCCTCGTTTTTCTTGAAGAACGCGTCGTGGAGTCAACACCGCTTGGTACGATGAAAATAGACACCAAAACAACAAGCAAGTCCTCGAGGCTGCTTCCTTGTTCAAAATTGACAATTCAGACAGCCTGTACCTACATGACACGCCTAAGCTGCCACGAGTAACCAACTGGAGATATCGCGAGGGGTCCCCTAAACTGTCTGAAGCTAAGGGTATTTATACAACTTAGGCATCTTGGATTTCCCTTCACATAAAAGGGGAGTTGTTTTTTATTTACAAGCGGCCTACCTGCCGCCATATGAATAGATCTTTTTTACGTGACTAGGGTTAATGTTGGTACTTAAAACGTGGACTTTGCGAAGCATTGGGGATGTTTATTAAAGCATTTAGGTAAACGGTACATGAGGGCTTAAGCCAGCTTGCAAAAATATGGCAGTATGATGGGGTAGGCCAGGTTGTATGGCTAAGCCCTTACACGAGTCTACGTGGATTACGTTTTGATGTCAAAGTATTTGGAGTCACGCAACCGATACGTAGTAATTTCAAATCTACAAAACTTATAAATATTTCCCTCCTACAATCTGTAATTAAAACACGCGTGTAATTGAATGTGGCACATTCATAGTTAAACAATAAGTTATCAATGTTTCCCGAGCTTTATATGGGCTGTAAGTGTGATAATTGCAAGTGCAATGTGAATTTGTAATGCGATATTGCGCTTATTCTAGTTACTGAGGTTTTGTTTCCTCATGCGTCATTAGCGCTAATGAAGTAGTGAAATATCTATGAGGAAATCTCCACAGTGATAACGATTATTGCAGATCTAGTATCTTTCTATGCGTCTGGGTAGTAAAACATTGGTTTTCTTTTTAATGGATCAAGGACGTCAATCATCAGTCATGAACGTCATCATACAAATTCATCCGCGGTAAGGTCGTTCGGGACGGAAGCTTTAGGATTGCCGCAATGACTTCTGTCTGACAGGTTCGTCCTTCAGGGGACAGGTATCGGGATCATACACCTACACATGACTCAAACTGTTTATGTAATGCGTTTTAATTGCACGCCATTAAAAAACCTTGTAATTAGAGATGATTGGTTTGTTGAAAAACTAATTTGAGACAATAGCCAGCCAAATTAGGAGTTGTTTGCAGTCAAAACTAGGAAAAAAATATGAATAAATACCAGTTTGTCGTCAATCAACATATCATATACAATATTTAAATTCATGCGTTCCAAAAAGATAGAGTTCAATATTAATTACTTTTACGCCTACATTTATTTCAATAACGCCGTGACATCGCGCGGCCATTAATTTAATCGCCGTCAGTTTTATTTTACGGCTCTTCCAATATGTCAAACTAAACAATAAATATGTAAATGATGTGAAGAATAACCTGAATCGGTTATCGCTTCAATACAATATAGTTTGAGACCAGTCTCGCACTGCAAATTCTTGATTTGTAGTAGTTAGTACTGAGCATATTATAGTAACACGTCTAGCGACTTTGAAACGCTTGGATTTAGTAAATTTTTAAACGCAACGCCATAAATCAGCCGACAGGGAGTCAAGGTATGCTATTACGAAGATCGCAAGCGTTCGTAACATTAGTTCTTGGAGAGCCGAGAGTATTACTGGCAATAAATCTAGTTTTAGCGCGAGGTCAATTAGTCCCAAACGATAACGCCCGTTTGCGTCCAGTAGTAGAGGGGCACCTTACGACGTATCTCACGACATAATTCCCTACCAAGGACATTTAAGACTTTCCGAGAAATAAAAATAAAAAAAGATTACCCGACGTCTAAATAAGCGGTTCTGACGTCGGTTACGCATGCTTATTCTAACCATTACGCTCTAGGCCTCTAATCCCCTTTGTCTTTTATTTTAACCGTTTATTAGATTGTTAACGTTGTGGCAGCTCTTTTTCATTTAACAGTAAAAGCGGCCGTAGAGTTAAAAAGTAATATGCTATCGAAAACCAGATTGGCTATAACAAAGTGGAATAGAGGCCCGGATAGAGTTATCGTGTACTAACATCGGCGATAAGATTACGTGTAAACTTTATTACTACACATTACGAAAGGTTTCGAGCATTATTCAACTACATTATAGCGCGCGCAAAAACACACGTTTTACTAAAAACGGCTCTAATTTCCTCCGTCCAGGGTCTTAATTTCCGTTATCTAACTGTAGACAGTGAACTGGTATATTGGATATCCAATAGCTGTAAGCGATACAACCTTTGTACACGCTTCGTCGGTCTTTCCGCGATTTTACCATAAGTAAAGCTAAAAAATGTGCACGTGTATAGATTAGGACAAGATAAGACTACGCTTTTATTAGTGAAGTTTATAAAACAATAGATTAACCTAGTCAGCTTTCTATATTTCATATAGCAAACATCTAGATAAAAACTAAACGGACTGCCGGCACTCAAGGCAGGCTGAGCAATCAGGGCAAGCTCTCTTCCTAGATATGGGCAATGATAAACCCAATAAATCAGGATACGCTATAGCTGCAGTAAAACTAAGCGGGGAGGCCGTTGGTGCAATAATTTTTCGATGTCAACTGTTTCTAGGTCGCGGCGAGCCTAAGGCATTTCAATTATAGACACGTATTCCGAGCATAAGCTAAAAGCCAACATATTTCCGTTAAATTGATAGTTCATTTATGTGAAACTAGCTTGAGCTTGATTTAATACGCGAGGATCTAGTAAATTTTAGCTTATGAATATGGACAATGGTGATATATTTTATTAACAGTAGACCTACTCTCAGTAAGCCTAAAAAAAATGCATTGTAGTGTTTCGTAACTTTTTTTTAATGAAATAGGCGTGAAGTACCGTGTGGAAATTCGTTATTTTTTTGTCATTTACCCACACATATCAATAACAAGTACGAGAGGTGGCTGAAAAGTTATCTACCTAGCCTATATGTAGTTAAAAAAAATACTGGCCACTATGAATTCACCTTTATTGATAGTTCTTTTTTCAAAATGTTGAACGCTCATTTGTTCGTTGCTTTTCATTTGTTTTTTGCACGTCGTTGTTTGGAAAAAGTCTCTTGAAAAAGCTAATTTGATTAAAATTGAGCAGCATTGACTTATATAATTATAAGGACATGCCCGTCAGTGCGTCTGCTATGAGGCCAAAACTTTGGTTATAAAATTCGAAAATTATAACCAATAAGACGTCAGACACGAATGGTCTATGGCTCGTGATAGTTGTATCTGTGATTGTATTGTGTGTGACAAAATGAAGTTTTGCACAAAAAACCTGCAAAATATATCATAAAAAGTGCAGAAATGGTAAAGATGGGATATTATTTCATTGGTAAATGGAATGATCTCATGTTAAACTAGGTATTTTAATAAAACAATTATTTTCGTTGTTGCCGTACATTCTCGCACAGGGAGATGCGACATAACCTTGTAAGAGCGTTCAATTTGACGGTAGGTTTTTTGTGCCCCTAAAATAAGTACTTGCACTCATTGATCCACCGTCTACGTTTTATCATAGATTGCATTTCATGAGAGCCATTGCACAAAAATATAAACGTGAAAAAACACCATGAGTCCAAAATGGAAAATAGGAAAAAGTCACTAGAAGACAAAAAAAATAGTATTTCTTTGAGGGACAATAATTTTGTTTAAAGCGTAATAAATAATAATTAAACAATTAAACTATTTGACTTTCATTACTTTACTCTGCTAAATTAAATGTCAGTAAGTACATTATTCTACGTGGTAGGCGACGGCGATGTTTCTATGAGAACGCCGCGACAAGGTTATATCATACAGTTCTACACTGTTCGCTATGTTCCGTCGACGAAGTTTTATAATTTAATTGCTATAGATGGCAGCACCGATTTCAGCCCCGTTCATAGAACGAAATGTTCTCTTGGGCATATTCTTATATATAAATTAATGTTGAGCAGACATAACATTTCTTCTAAGGAACGTAATACGCCATCGCAGATGAAAAAGCGTATGTTACCTGTATTAGGTGATTCGTGCCGTTCGGATTTTACCATAAAGTTCTGGTGTAAACAATATAAATCGGGTCGTGAGGACCTAGAAGATGATGATCGTAGCGGACCACCAATTTCTGCTGTCACTGAAGAAAACGTGGCCAAAATGAAAAAGTTATTCTAGAAGACCGACGACTAAAACAGTGGGAGATAGGTAGAGATGGGGTGCGTAACGATCGATATAAAAATATTTTCTATAATATCAGTCGATATAACGCTCATTTGATATAATAATTAAATCATATAACAACATTTAATATATTTAAATATGATATAATTATCATTTTATATAACGATCACTTGTTCTAAAAATATTTTATATAACATGCATTAAGTATAATGCATATTTACTATAATCAACTTATGATATAAAGCTAATTTCATATAAAGTACAGTTGGTATAAAAAAATATAGTAACCCCTATTGTCGAAGTTGTTGACCAAAAAAACACCCTGTATAGGTTAGGTTAGGTTAGAATTGTGTCAAGGCGCGAAGCGCCATAACTACGCGGAATAGGAGCTCCGCAAAGCGGAGCTCCGTCGACTTTGCCTCACTGTCAGCGTTGTACCAAAAAAACATGCGACAAAAAAAGTTATTCCAAAGAAATATACTTAACAACTACCAGAAAAGTAGTTTAGGTTATAATATACCACTTGATAGTTATACAATATGATTTTTATACAAAATGATGATTATACCAAATGATGTTTATAATAAATAAACGATATACCAAATGATAATTAAAGTAAATAAAAATAGATATTTTGATAATATACCAATCGTTTATTATATAAAATGAGTGATTATATCCTTTAAAATTATATCAAATGTTATTATATTAAATGAAATTATATTAATTATTTTTATACCGATCATTACACACCCCTAGAGATGTGGGCATAAGTAAGGAACGGGTAAACGAAATAATTCACGGTCATTTAAATGGGTGCGTAACGATCGATATAAAAATATTTTCTATAATATCAGTCGATATAACGCTCATTTGATATAATAATTAAATCATATAACAACATTTAATATATTTAAATATGATATAATTATCATTTTATATAACGATCACTTGTTCTAAAAATATTTTATATAACATGCATTAAGTATAATGCATATTTACTATAATCAACTTATGATATAAAGCTAATTTCATATAAAGTACAGTTGGTATAAAAAAATATAGTAACCCCTATTGTCGAAGTTGTTGACCAAAAAAACACCCTGTATAGGTTAGGTTAGGTTAGAATTGTGTCAAGGCGCGAAGCGCCATAACTACGCGGAATAGGAGCTCCGCAAAGCGGAGCTCCGTCGACTTTGCCTCACTGTCAGCGTTGTACCAAAAAAACATGCGACAAAAAAAGTTATTCCAAAGAAATATACTTAACAACTACCAGAAAAGTAGTTTAGGTTATAATATACCACTTGATAGTTATACAATATGATTTTTATACAAAATGATGATTATACCAAATGATGTTTATAATAAATAAACGATATACCAAATGATAATTATAGTAAATAAAAATAGATATTTTGATAATATACCAATCGTTTATTATATAAAATGAGTGATTATATCCTTTAAAATTATATCAAATGTTATTATATTAAATGAAATTATATTAATTATTTTTATACCGATCATTACACACCCCATTTAAATATGTCTAAGGTTAGTGCACGGTGGTGCCCCAAAATACTGACTCCGTTAGACAAAGACAGACGTGTCAGATGTTGTCAGTAGTTTTTAGACATGAGTCGCAGGAAAGAGGAAGAAATTATTTACAGGATTGTGACGTGTGATGAGACTTGGATTAGACAATGGGACCCAGAAAGTAAACAGGAGTCCCCACAATGACGAAAAGCCTCCTTGGAAGTTCAAGGTTAGTCCTTCGGCTAGTAAAGTCATGGCAAAAAAAAATTGGGATTCAGAAGGGATATTGCTCATTGATTATTTGCCAAAAAAACGACTATGAATGCCAATTATTACGCAAAGTGACTTTTCCAGTTGAAGCACGCTATAAGAGAATAACGGAAAAGAAAACTCAGCAACGGAATTTTGATTTTGCACGACAATGCAGCCGTGCATACGGCTCGCACAACACAGCTAGCCATGACCAGAAATGGCTTTGATGTCATCGACATCCCCCTTACAGCCCAGATTAAACCTCCTGTGACTATTTCCTATTCAGTCTTCTGTAGAAAGATCTCAGGGGGTGTAGATTTTCTACCGATGATCAGATGATAGCCGCGGTGAACGACTATTTTGACGAGAAACCGAAAGATTATTTTTTTAACGGTTTAATGTAATTATTTGACAAGTGTAACAAGTGCATTTTGGTAGAAGGGGATAACATAGAAAAAAAAATAATTGCCAGCTACGTCTTTTCTTTCATAGTCAGGGAGATAACTTTTCAGTCGCCCCTCGTACCTACTTTCACTGCAGTAGGTAAGTTAAACAACATTCAGGTTTCAAAGCACCATTATTCGTCGCTAAATATTTTTTATCGCTTGGAGAAGGCGAATGAGCACGCATGCCACCTGATAGTAAATGTGATCTGTGACTCATATAAGTTGTATTCTCAAGACTACCTCTACCTACAATCTTAAGACTGCAAACCTAAGACCGCAAAATGCATTACCCAGGGGGCATAGTCAAGATGCATAATGCTAAGTTAGCAATTTTCGAAAATCAACAAAATGTATATAGCATTGCCGTAAGCTGATGACAGATCGCTCGACCGCTTAACACTTTCATTGCCGCCGACCCGCTAGGCGGGTCCATTTTGTATGAAAATCAGAGACCTTGGCAATGAAAGTGTTAACTTGTTAAGTATGTCAACTCCATACATTTCGAGTCGGTGGAAAACAGAAACGTTACCAGCGTTTGCATCTTGGCTACGCCCCCTCTGAGGACTAATTAGGGATGCATCCATGCTAATAATTTGTCTTATCCTTACGTCGGAAAACAAAAATGTAATTTCATTCGTCTCATAAAAACTGCTCTATACCTAACAGTAAGGTCTGTTCATTCTTACTTGTCTTATATGGTAAACAACTTTCTAACCTCAAAATGAACAATTTTTGGCTAACACAGCTCTTTTATCGTAAATAAAGTAAACTGAGTAAACATTTTGGACATCACTTAGCCAATGTATTGTCTGTGATTGCTTTATTTTGTTTAAAATAGCTGTTTACTATATAAGACAAGTAAGAATGAACAGACCTTAAATTTAGGATTAGCTGGTGGTAACGATCACGCGTGAGGCATAATAGATCCCACACACGTCAAGGATCCCGCGGTGTCTATTTCTGGACGGACCCTCCATCCGTTTTGGGCTGCCTGGAGCTTCTGCTTTCGGTTTATTAACTGCGGATAATGTTGCGGAATCCTAACTCATAATAACAAACTAGAGAACGCCCGAAATTTCGTATGGGTAGAATTAGTTTCCCACTACTTAAAAACTTTTTTAGTGTAACCGGCAAATATCAAGTCCCTAGGTTTAGTAGTTTAGGCTGTGCGTTGTTTATCTGTCAGTCACTTTGAATGGCGGTAGGATTGTGCAGGGTCTGTCAGGATCGCTACGCCATCTTATCTTTTAATCTACCGCCAAGCAGCAGTGTTCCGGCGTGGGGTTAAGACAACCGGTGAAATTACGAGAGGCATTCCATCTGGGTCCTGAAGACTCTTTGCAACGCATTGGCAGTCTTAGCTAAGTTTGTAGTCTTGAGAATGAAAATGTCTATGGGTCTCAGATCCCACTTACTATCAGCGCCTCTATTCTAGGCAGTAAAAACAATATCGTATTTGAATCCGTTACGGAATCGTTTTTCACTCGGCCGCCATTACTGTCAAGTAAATAAGAGCTATCAAAACGTTGACAATGCGATAACAGATCAAAAACGATATGGTTTTTACCATGTCGAATACAGGCCCAGGTAACCTGTGTGCTCGTTTGCTGTCCCTATGCCATAAAAAAAGTCAGTGACAGAATATGTTTTATATGTAGGAATGAAAAACGAGAAATACTTTAGTGACTTAGAAAGTATGGATTTTTTTATAATATTCTGGACCGGTAAGGAAAGGGCTTTTATATCCCGTAATATTTACTTAAAGTTCTGGAAAGCCCTGTAAAACGGGTTGCAATTTGATCAATCTAAATTAATAAAAGCTGTTACAGAAGCCTGGAAGTTAGTCTGATATAATGGGCCCTTATTAAAGTTCATTAACGTAAGCAATAGCTCACTGAACAAGCCAGTTGGCGCTGAGTCAATCGCGTCTAGAGAGCAGCGAATCAACTTTCTCGCCGTTCTTGTATCGACGAGTGCGACTGGTGCGCGTACGAGCATGGACACAGTGTAAATGGTAAGAGATATGACGTGGATATCACATAGATTAATTTTGATATTGTTAATTAAAAAAACCTGCACTGCACTGTATGCTCTATTGGTAACCACATTAAATTTAAAATGCTAAAACGATTACTATGCAGCTAGCCGCCTTCTTCGATATTACGGCAGTACTACAAGTCTATCACAAAGCAAGCTTTATATTTTTTATTTAGGCAATTTCAGAATTATTATTTAGGCAATTTAAAAAACGTACCCAGTGACACTCGCGATGCTAAGACGAATCAAACGACACCTAGCTTGTCGAATTCGGACCCTCCGTTCAACGTTTACAAGGGAACACAGAAACATAGGTTCATACATACATTCAGATCAAAAACATTACCTTCCTCCTTCGGCAGTCGGGTAAAAAAAGAGGGATGTTAGGGGTGTGTAATGATTGGTATAAAAATAAAAAATATAATTTAATTTTAAATAATAACATTTGATATAATTTTAAGGGATATAATCACTAATTTTATTTAATAAACGATTGGTATAACATCAAAATATCTATTTTTATTTACTATAATTATCATTTGACATATCATTTATTTATTATAAACATCATTTGGTATAATCATCATTTGATATAAAATCGTATTGTATTATTTACCTAACCTAAACTACTTTTCTGGTAGCACTTTGTTTTGTGCAGGGGTCGCAGTTCTAACCTAACCTAACCTACATTTCTGGTAGCACTTAGTTTTGAGCACGGGCAAGAGGTTCAAGGACGAGTTGTCGAAGCCGCCGCTACCGCTACCGCGGGGCTTCTATTAACGCTCTGTGGGGTCACAAGGTAACAAAAATGGTTATTCCAACTGTACTTTAGATGAAATGAACTTTATATCATAAGTTAATTATAGTAAATATGCATTATACTTAAAGTATGTTATACAAAATATTATTAGATCAAAAGATCATTATATAAAATAATAATTTTATCATATTTAAATATATTAAATGTTGTTATATGATTCAATAATTATATCAAACAAGCGTTATAGGGACTGATATTATATGAAATATTTTTATATCGATCGTTACGCACCCGGATGTTAGGTATAAGTTTAACGTGGGTATCGGTGTATGTGTGTGTCTGTGTATCTGTTTGTCTGTCAATAGCCTCATTGCTCTCAAACCAATGGACCGATTTAAACGCGGTTTTTCTAAAATAAAGCTTGTTTAATCGGGATGGTTCATGGCTAGGTTTCACGAAAATCGGTTAGATCGTTTAAGAGTTATAATTCTGAAAGTAGGGATCGCCATTATATCGGAGATTTTTATTTAATAATAATGTTCAACCATAATTTGGCCACATTGGCCTTGCGCTTGTTTGACCCAGTGCCGCAGTAAGACTTGCTTCAATCGCTAAGCTCGCGCTTTTTTAGTCGCAGGATTCCGACAAAAATGCAAATTAGTTGTAATCAAAAGGCAATAAGAACTCAAAAACATTTATAAAACCGAGAACCAATTACAAACGCAGACTCGTTTATCATCGAGCCGATCGATCAAATTTGACAAACGTCTGTTCCTAATACTAATAGGTTCCGAGAGACGTAAGGACCATAATTTAAATCTACCAACCGATCACTAACATCACCATTGATGCATACTTCGATAATCAAATACAATACCCGTAAAAAATAACATCGTTTTTGGATATTTGCAATTATCTTAGTCCTTTAGACGTCCTTGGCGTAACAAAAAAAGATATCATTCCATTAAATACTCTTGTTTACTTAGAGACAAAGTGAGTTAGATACTGTTTCATCAATCAAATTTATCACAATTTGATCAAAGTAAGATCAAAGGTTCCAATCGTAACATCAATAAGAATGCGTTGTGAGTGGGCGTAGGGTTATAAATATAATCAAAGTTATTTTCGTAAGTATATTATGAACAAACGCGAACTGTAAAAGTTTAGACTTGAGTTGTTAGAATTGAAATTGTTAGATATAAAAACATAATTTCATTACGACAAATTTTGATCTTCCGCAACTGCTACTACTCTATTCCCTATGTTACCATATCACTGGTAACGACTGAGAAGAAAAAGTCACAACTATTACCTAACACTAGAATAAATTGGCGGTAACTAAAATATGATTTTTTATAATAGTTGTCAACCGTTACCAGTAGTAACAAAGCACTGTTAACATGTGGGAACAGCCCGGAAAGTTTAAGGATAGAGAAAAGCTGTATAGTGCAAAAAAAATTCGCTTCCGCTTATAATGCAAGTTTGTACCGTCAAGTTGGCTGGCACGAGCCGGCGTCGGGAAACGCACAGTATCGGCTTTCTCTCGGCGTTCGTAACAGCTTCATCAGCCCGCGCCCAGAGAAAACACCTCGTGACAATTATCAGCTCCACAGACATTCATTTCCGACCGGTACGTGAGAAATATATCGATGCTTTGATAGTGCCTCATGTCTGCTACCTGTTCCGTGTACCGTGATGCAGATGTAGTGAATAATCAAAGAACATCGTATTTTTTCGAATAAGTTCGTATTTATCTTGCTTTCTCAGTTATCTTAAGTACTCATCGACAAGCTAGCTGAGAAAGCAAGACAAATACGAACTTATGCAACAAAATATAATGTCGTTTGATCATTCACTAACTCTGCGTATGAATATTATATTAAAATGGTTGTGTTTAAAACACCTTCTTGTTCAAAGCTTTCTCTTATAAAAAACAAACATGCAGGATATTTATAGGCAAAATTTAAGACGATAACAGAGATCGTGAGCTAATATTATCATACCTACTGACTCTGCATTAGAACGAAACACATTGATCATGCAGTAGAAACACCCAGTTCAAGGCCTGTGGCTCTAAATAAATCAGAGTGAAATACGAACAAATATTACCATAGTAATCGGGAAGACAGTGAATATAAACACAACGTAAATTACAATCATTATGATTTATATTAAAATGTAGCGACGGCAGAATATTAAACCGGCGAGTAATTCTTTACAATCCCGATCAAAAGGCACACGATGATTTGTTATTAAAACCGGACTGCATTGGATGCAAGAAGCCTACGAGTCAATCCATGAATACTTCATTAGGTGACTTAACAGAATTGTTAATTTATCTTGCAGTATCGGCATCAGGGGATGGAGGTAGGCATTATATTCATATTCGCACATCATCAACATACATTACCTGTTTGACATTATATAGCACTGCATAGCTTTACTCTTTGACAGTTTACAAATGTATTAATGAGTTGCTTGAGACATTTAATTTATGAATGCAAATTCAACTCGCTGAATAAGATTGCCAGTAAGGTATTTTTCCAAATTAAGACCCTTTAAAATAATGCATGATCATTTTTCGAGCAACGACCCCGCTGCTGCAAGAGCTTAAACGCTTTTCAAATTAGAATTTTCGAATGACCGTCATTTGTCTTGCTGAAAAACAAAATAAATAAATTTCAGTGCATGACAAATGATCAGAATACTTGTTATTTCGGTCATTGAAGAGGGTTCAGTAACCCAGAACAAAAAAGATCGTCTGATGTTGATTCTTTACAAGAATTTTAAGTGTACTAATAGTACCTATGTTAGTTAGCTTAACTTCACAAGCACCAAAACTCCGCTGGTACGTTTGCTCGCTGCTGCAACTTTCAGAGCGTTATCATAAGACCTAGTCTTTAGAAAGTCTTGTGGTACCTGCAACTAAATATGGAAGTAATCCATTCGAGTATTAAATTTATTAATACGCCAAGACGATAAGGCGTAATAT
The DNA here is from genome assembly GCA_946894065.1 of Acleris literana. Taxonomy (NCBI): domain Eukaryota; kingdom Metazoa; phylum Arthropoda; class Insecta; order Lepidoptera; family Tortricidae; genus Acleris; species Acleris literana. Next base: position 20,464,884 of record OX335669.1, read on the forward strand.
CACGGGTAGTAAGCAAGTACAGGCAAGTGAAAGCGGGTGAAACTTCCGAACGGAAGCCGGCTTTCTACCCCGCCTCCCGCCGGCGTGAAGAAAACTAACCCTGGCTGCTTTTAGAGAAGGCACTGCACTTACACGGGTGACCAAGCCCCGGCAGCCTTACTACGATAGAGAAAACATACCGTCTACGCCGTCCCATACTCGAACACGTAATTGTACAGTCAGCAAATAAAGATGTTGATAATGTTTGAATCTATCATGTAAAAGTCATTGACTAAATACTCATCATTCTATGTTTAGTTTGATGTTTATCATAACAAGGCTCTATAACGCTCAACATTTTGTTTGGGGAGTTATACCTACATGTCCCAACATAAAATCAATCTGCCAATTGTTTTCACAATTTGAAACCTTAAACCTTACGAGTATGAAAAAAGATCCGTTTACCTATAATAATATTTACTTTTAAAATATTGTACGATATTACTAAATCCTAGAGTACTTCACTGAAATATCAAAACATTTCGTACATTTTTATAATAGCGTCTCCGGTCACCCGACACTAAATCTTAAAAGGCACTTTCATCTATCAGGAGAAAAGCTTGGATTTCAGTTTGATAAATACGACGGTACAATGTTTATGTCGTAGGTATCTACCTCAAGAAGATTTTCTCAACGTCCTATCTCACTTCCTGATCGCGAAACAACACTGATGTGTATCTGTCGTGTATGTTTTTCACGGTTAACGCGTAACATCGTATGTTTACAGTGATCGGCGCGTTCAATGCGCGGACGCCGGCAAGGTCGCGCGCCACGTGCGCAGAGGCAACATTGTGTTGTGTTGTTCGCCGAGAAAGTTGTTTTTCTCCATCTTCTATTGACACTGTATACTGTAAGCTTGGTTTCTGTGAAGTTTGTGTTCTTGGAAGATTGACCGTGCAAACACGTTTATAGGTTTTACTTTGAGTTAATGCGTCAATGGAGTATTTTTTTACGGCTTTGCTTTCCAACTGATTTAGTTTAGTATCACAAATATACACCAGCGACCCCTCCCACAGTTTTAAGATAGTTACGTATACATCAGTCGCAGAGGCAAAACAAATATCTTCTATGTTAAAACATATTGGTAAAAATTACATTAAAATTATCTTGTACTTCCGAAGTTTATTGCGGACACGGACGTCGTTGGCGGACATGGTTTACATGATATTGTTCAGTGCTGATTGGGGTACATCTTTATTTACTTAAACCTATTGATTAAAATTCTTTGTTATTAAATAACCAGCTACCATGGTCACTTTCGCAATATTCCTTGTAAATATGTTTTATCCGTATCGTTAGTATCAAGGATATGCTCAATGCCTACGACGAAGGAACAAGATAACCTATTTAAGTGACCTCATTAAATCAGATAAAGACAAAAACATAATTTCAAATAATCGACGACAACTACGATCATTATCTTATCAAAAGACTCTCACGCTCGCATCGACATAGAATGGAATGCAACTGACACTTTTCCACACGGTTGTTTAAATGATAATTTCGAACGTTATTGAAATGTGTCGCGTTATAAACACAAGCTAAGATTATAAAACACCACCGTAGCATTAATGAGGAAATGGCTTCCACGGGTTACCTTATTTCAAACGCAATCTTATGCAATCCTATCGGTACCTTCCTACTATTAAATAAGCAATAAGTATTTGTAATCATGTTTTCGAAAACGATTTCGATATAATTTGCAACATAAGGGTTTACGTTGGCGAAAAATCTATCTGTCAAGTTGTGGTCTTCGGGAAAATTTGAAGCTCGGCCTTCCAGGTACTTATATTCTATCTGCTGACACCACTTGAGGGTTGCGATGCGACGTCAAGTGTAGTGGTTAAAATCCAACTATAACTGCCGCACTCAGAGATCTCAATTAAATTTAATGCTTGTTTAGTGACGTGGTGTCTTATTCTATTGCTATAGCAAAGAAAGTGACAGCAGCAACTTTAATCAAGCATTAAATTTAATTGACGTCTCTGAGTGCGGCAGTAAGAACAAAAATCAATGTCCATTTAAGAAAAATCAACATGTCTATTTTTATCGTACTTTATTTTTAAACACACACGCATACACATTTAAGGCAGCACAGATTCAGCTATATAGTTTCGTAAATGTCTTTACTCTGCCTCACTGGGTTACGCCAAACGCTTTCAAATTTAATATAGCTATCTACCCCAGAATGGTTTCCCACATCGCTACCTATATGTCCGATTGAGGCTTTAAGAAAAAGAACAATGCCGCATGAGCCGTGACGTATAGGGAGTTAAGAAGGTTGGCAGAGAATAGTAACAAGTGACAATTACTTGACAAACAAAAGCGTTAACACAAAATTGCGCTTTGGCGACTGCTGCGACGGTAAGCGGAATGTAGAAATAAGAAAAAACTAGCATGCTTCATACATCACTTGCCATGTGTTTGTTGCCGATCGCCCGCTTGTCGCGGGCGTTGCCGCCGTCGCGCAAAGTCGTGGCTTAACCAATACATATAACGATAATAATAGTATGCGAGATGTTACGAGGTTTAAATATATTACCATTAGCACCGACTGGACACGAAACTCTGAACATACCTATAACCATCAAATGAAACTTGACATCACTAAAGCGAAAGATAAATGGCGTCTACGTTCCGATGTAAAGTCAAAATAATTTATTCAATTTACATACAGAGTACCAGAATGGAGGTTGAACTAATTTAAACCGAAACCTGTGCCATTCAAGGCCAGAAGAGTTCACATGTTAAACATCAAGCTCACGAGAAATACTCATCTATTATGTAGGCTTTATCTTCATCACGTCGTGGATCTCCAAAATCAGCTTAATTTAGATACGTAGACAGATAAAGAAACTTAAAATGATCATCGCCAATAATGTAAAAGAATGACAGATAACAAATTTGTTATTTATAAAGACAAAAATAGATAAAGATTTCCATACAAAATGCGGTAATGTTCGTCTCTCCTTAAACAAGGTCCGATTTTCAAGTTTTGGAATATGGTGTAGATATTATAAAAAATAGATAGTGTTCGTCGTGCTGCGGCCGCGTATGCTCATGATTGGGACTCCGGAAGAGCCCGAAATATGACGACCGTTTTTTGACATTATTTACGTAAGTAACCGTTGATCCCTTTAATATGGAAGGAAACCAATTGAAAAAAAAAGGAAACAATCCTCTCAAGAGGATTTTGGTTTTATTTTATTTGTTTTTTTCCAAAATATTTATTTATCTCTATTCCTTTAAATTGATTAAGTAAACTAAAAGCAAGTAAAACTAATTCAAATAGTAGATGCCCCATTTTACGATGACATTAAACCAAGGCGAAATTATAATTTATTTTTACAGACATTACTAATATTTATATGAATCCTTTGAAATAACAACGAAAGCCGTGGCAAGTGTCAGGGCAATAAAATATTTATGCTCGCGTAAAACTAAAGGCACCGACAGATCTTTGATAAGTGCTTTGATAATGGCACTGACGAGAAATGTTTATAACTATAAGAGCACTGAGTTAAACAGTAAAAAGCTGGTACTTACTGCTAATAGGGCAAATTACTCCGCTTGGTATGTTTTTAAAATCTAATGTTTAAACTTCAGCTGTACGGGAAGCGCTTACTCCTTATTCTTGCTTGATTAGTTCACAGCTTGCTTGCGCGGTTCATCATTTTGGACGTGTACTAGTAATATGTAGACGAATAACTGATGACGCAATGACAACGAAAACGAGAAATAAATGGCCTAGACCTTGTTAATTACAGTCCGATCTGCTAAAACTAGAAAACTAATAGATACCTACAGATATTACAGATACAGAGGAACCTGAACGGGAGGATATTAAGTCATTCCAAACTGCAATATACCCTCTTATTCATAAACGCGCAATAACTAAAGTATGCTTGAAATATGCTTTGTCCTTATCTGTCATTGACATTAGTTTGACAGAAAGGGACAAAGAATACTTTAACTAAAATAGGTTTATAGTGAGTGTATTTACCAGCCATAAAGACTTAATCGATCGTGAGTAAGCGCACAGTGATCCCTAAAAAGGGTTTCCAGGAGAGAAATCTCGTCATCATCACCTTAGTCTAAACACGTTCTCTGCCCCACATAGGGCTTCCTCCAGGACTTGTCGCAGCAATCCTGCGATTTCCAGATCTTCAAATATTTTCAACGAATTTCGTATCTTCAAATATATTCTGACAAATTTTAAATATCTTGATAGCTTTATGCCTTTTCCACGTCATAAACTCTGGTTACACAAATTGTGACCGAGGAATACCTAATATGAATTTGAGAATAATAACTTATGGATCGACTATAACTATTCCCAGGGCTTATCAAGCTTAATACGTACCACCGCGCCTCTATTCTAGGCGGTAAAAACTATTCGGCTTTGACCTGTTATCGCATTGTCAACGTTTTGATTGATAGCTCTTATTTAACTGGCAGTAACGACGGTTGAGTTAACACTTTGCACGCCGTTCACGAGGACCATTCGGTACGCAGTTTTGCCGCCATTTCGCCGGCCATTTAAATAACTGCCACGCGTAATTCGCCGATCACGAAGACCACTCGTTACACTTTTTTTTCTTAGAGTCGCGGATGACGAAAAGTACTCGTGATCAGATTCCATACTGTTTATATCAAAATAACGAACACAGTTTGTGATCCGCTGGATAGCATTGTATAGAGGAACGATTTAGCTACACGCACACATATACAATTCATAAATAATGCGGTTGGAGGGGGCGTGACGATGCGTCGCCCGCGCTGCCTCGCCAGTGCGCCGCGGGCTCGCTACGTGGACACTATTGTGTAAAGTTTTGGCGCGAAATGGCTCCCGTTCGGCGAAGTTTGCGTTTACGATCGAAAGAAATTATTGAACAATTACAGAATGATGATGATTCCGATATTGAAGAAGCTCAGGATGAAGAAATGGAAGGTTAGTTATCTTGTTTTCTATGTAGGTATATATCAGGATACAACCACTTTTTTATTTGAATAGGTATGTTTATGTTTTGGTTTTGTTTCTAGATTTGATCCAAGTCATGCAAGATGCTGTTGCCGACCAAGAGGAAACTATTGAGGAAATTGCTGAGCCAGTAATCGAGCGAGGTCGGTCTCGTACACGTGTCACTAGAAGACCACGGGCAGGTCGGGGACGACGTGGTAGTCGGTCGGCGGCGCGTTCGCGATCAGTAGTAACTGCTAGGGAAATTGATGAACTCAGTGGTTGGTCGTATATTCCACAGGAAGTTCAGCCTGAAAATCATGTCTTTCAAGAACAGTTTGCAGTATTAGCATCTATTGATGAAAACTCTTCGGAATTTGACTGTTTTTCGATCTTTTTTCCCGATACATTTTGGAAACTAGTCAAAACGGAAACCAATCGTTATGCAAGCCAAATGAAAGCAAAACAAACTAGACAAGGAGTTTTGAAGCCAGGGAGTATGCTCTACAATTGGAAACCTGTCACAATTCAAGAATTGAAGAAGTTTTTTAGTATAATAATTCATATGACGCTTGTTCGTAAAGAAAGCTTTGACGCGTACTGGTCAACCAGGGAAATCATAGAAACACCATATGCCAAAAAGCTCATGCAGAGATCCCGTTTTAGAGCAATTTATAGTTGTATTCATCTGAATGACAACTCAAATTACATACCTCGTGGGCAAGACGGCTATGACGCCTATTTCAAACTGCGACCATATTTTGATGAGCTGTCTGAGTTGTGTAAGAACAGTTATTACCCTAATGAGGCATTGACGATTGATGAGGGAACCTGTGGCTTTAGAGGAAGAATACATTTCCGTGTGTATAACAAGGATAAGCCGAACAAGTACGGGATGAAAGTATACATGATCTGCGAAGCTGAAACAGGCTATATTTTGAAGATGCTTCCTTACGTAGGCGATTCAAAAACTACTGAGGCAATCGTTTTGGAATTGTGCCAGCCCTATTTTGGAAAATGGCACACAATATACATGGATCGGTTTTTTACAAGTCCAACGACTGTTGATTTGCTCTGGCTAAACGATACGCGTGCGGTTGGTACAGTGATGGGGAACAGGCGTGGTTTGCCTCACGAATGGCGTCAACAGCCTTTAGAAAAAAATGAAATGGCCTTTTGTCACCGTGGCAATCTCACTGCATGTAAATGGAAAGACAAGCGTGACGTGCTCATGCTCACTACAAAACACGCCGCTACCTGGTCAGAGGTCACATCGAAAGTCAAAGGGGCTGGACTTATAAAAAGACAGAAGCCTGACTGCATCCTGGACTATAATCAGCATAAAATTGGCGTGGATCTCAATGATCAATACGTTTCTTACTACGCTTTGGAGAGGAAGACAATGAAATGGTGGAAGAAAATGTTTTTCAATTTAGTGGCAAGAGCCATGGTAAATGCCTATGTAATTTTCAATAAATCGAGAACGCAAAGACGCAGGCAACGATTCTCGCAATTTCTGATGACTTGTGGTGAGGCCTTGGTGGAATCTGCAGTCCTTGATGCGCCAGTGGTTTCTCATGGGCCACATTTCGTAGGCAAAAGCACTAGATTAGTGGGAAGGCACTTTGTCGAGAAAATACCAGCGACGGCAAAAAAGGCAGTCGTTACAAGAGTCTGCAAAGTTTGTGCCGACACCATAAAGAAGCAAAGTGGTAAACGTGGGCGCAAAGAAACTATTTTTTATTGTCCCGACTGTTCAATACCACTATGTAATTACCCTTGCTTCAAAAAGTATCACACTCAAAAAGATTATACTGTATAAAAGCAAGAATAAAAACATGTTAGAGTTTTTTTTTTTTTCAAATAACGTGTTCACACTAATAAAAAATTAAAATAATAATAAATATATAAACACATTGTTTTATTTTTATCCTTAAAATATATGAAATCACCTTCCAAATACAAAACGAATTGTTCCTATATATACGCTAGTTATTTTTTTATAAATCTTACAATATCACCGAAAAACGCCGGCGAACCACAGATGACGCTTTAAAAAACACGCGGCGTACTTGGGTGCAAGAGCATCACGAGTGGAGCTCGTGATAGGCTGTCGGAGTGCGGCATTAGATTATAACGTCGGCTTGCAAAGTGTTAAAAACAATACCATAACAGGTCAAAGACGATATGGTTTTTACCGCCTAGAATAGAGGCCTAAAGACTATATCGAAAAGTATAAGGACCAGTGAAATATGTAATAACTTCTAAAATGTTTATTATTTTACATAAGTATGTTCTTGGGTTTTGATTGATAGACATTGTAAAAAGTTTTACTGTTAACTAAGAGACTATTATGTTTGCTTTTGGGTGACTTTTCGCACTTGGCTTCAGACATCTCTCATCAGATTACGGACAAAGTTCGGTGACCAGTTTCGACGCTTTTAGACAGTCTTTTTTAAATTTGTCTACGGAATCCGCTGCCGAGAAGCGTTGCCGAAGTGTTGTCTTCATGATTGCTCCATATTCCCCGATGGGATGTACCTCAGGGTAATTTGGCGGATTCATATTCTTATCAACATATCGCCCGTCGTGGGTTTCCATCCACTCTCTGGTGCGGGCAGCATAGCGGCAACTATCCAAGTCAGGCAAGTCAGACAGAAGAGCCCCTGTAGTGTCGAATCAGTGGCAGAATTCTTTTTTGGCCAAAACTCCCTGATGTGATAAGATCGGTAGTAATCGTAGAAGTAGTGATGAACGCCGTAGACTGATGACGCATTCGCATATATCATGCCACACCATTGCTTTAAACCAAAAAAAATCGGCATAAATTGACGTTTCGTTCCCATTCTAGAGTTCTCCTTTGCGAACAATATAGTACTGGGGGCCGGGTAGAACAGAATAATCCAGTTTGACGTAGGTTTCGTTGTCTTGAATTATGGCACTGTTAATTTATGGTTAAAACCGTATCATATAACTTTCGAAGACGATGTTTAACATTTGTAGCTTATTTTGGAGATCGTTCTGGCTTCCGTTGCTTTCGATAAGTTACTAAGTCGTTACGCTTCTTGGCCCTCTGAACCATTCGTACAGAACTTCTGCACTTTTTAGCCACATCTCTCATCCAAGCACTGGGCGAGTTTTTGATTGTTCGCAATATTTTTGAATCGATTTTACAATTATGTTAACCCTACAACTTTTCGGTTTGTCATTAAAAGAGAAGTCTTCCCGGTACTTTTTAATGCCATTGTAAACCGCAGAACGACCCACCTTCACGATTTATGCCCTTTTCTCGTATGTATTTGTCCACAATTCGTTTTCGTTGTTCGGGTGTTAGGACTCTCATTTTGTGAAATCAAAAGTAATACGAAAAAAATAACTTAGTGATTGAGTTCAATACCATAGTATCTATGAGATAATGTAACATTCATATTTTTAAAACAAATAAAAAAAGAATGGCGGCCGGTTAAAGTTGTCCTTATACTTTTCGATACAGTCTTTAGTAGGAATAACAGTAAAGAGAGCGTTTTTCTACTCGCGTACTATAAACCGCTAATATTGATATCGTTAATGATATCAGAATACCACCTATAGCGTAACCGATGCGTGAAAACAATTCTATAATAAGCGTTGCCATGGTAATAACAGTTCTATAATAATTATTATAGCATTGTTATTACCATGGTTACGGTCATTCCGGATATCAGTCTTGGCGTTTAGTGAACACTTGACATCTTAATTTGTATAATAAACCGGTAAATATTTTAATACCAACTGAAATTACGTGTTTTAAAAACAAAATTAGTTTTTGGACTAAGTATGTGTTTAAAATTACATTTTTATTAAATTACTATAAGTAGATGATTAATATCCTTCGATTTGTTATTTGGTTACCATGGCTAAGTTCAATATGGATGTCAACAAAATGGCGTTTGGTTTGGCATTCCAACTTGTATGATAGAACTGTTTTAGTAACATTCACACACTATTAACGCCAATCGGAATAATGAAAACTAGTTTGCCGAGAAGTATTTTGTAAGCAGAAAAATCGAGGAAAGTAAACAAGAAAAGTTAGCGATTGTTTATTTTTGTCATTATCATTTTAAGCTTGTAGAAAAAGTTATGTATGCAACGGTACATAATTAGCTCTTAAGGTACTCGTGCCTGTAATTAGAGCGCTCGCAAGCTCGCGCTCTTACCGCGGCGCTCGTACCTTAAGAACCTTCATTATGTACCAGTTACATAAATGACTAATTATAGCAGCAAGCTTAACTGTGCCGTACTAAATAAAATCGTAATAGACTATAGGATTCATTTGCCATAGTTCCATGCCAGTTTAGGAATTAAATTGGTCATCTGTCCTTATAACATTTTTATTTGAGTCTTTTGTATGAATTTACGAGTCATGAGCTGTGAATATTAACGTTGCAAAACAAATTGCGCAGTTTCAAAGCCCATAAAACGGAAAAGACCATGGCATTGACCATGGCGACGTCCTTGCGATTACGAGACAAACGCGCCGGCGTTTATCACGTCAATAAAGAGAGTAAATAGTTCTACAAACAATATGGCGACGAAAATGGATGACGCTAACGAAGCTATTATATTAGGCTGTTATACGTGTTGTGAGCAGTTCAATCTTTAGAAGATCGAAAGACTTTTGAGCTCATTACTTAAGAAAAATCCTTTAATGTTGGAGCTGCTGTTAAGAGTCGTTTTACTTTTAAATTTAGAGCGATTTTGCTGCAGCGTTCGATGTCATAGGACGGGAAAGCGAACGTCAAGCATCCTTGTGTAATCGCTCGACGTTCATAACCCGACCATAAAAGTGTTTTGAGCGTTAACTCGAACACAATAGCAAACACGTAACAAACCAACAGCTGTTCGACCACAATTGAAAGCCTCCATTACGAGTTACGTAATTGACTTACACGCGTCTCCATGCCTCGTTTCGAACTTCTCTTCCTAAAATAACATTTCCTTATGTCGGGGAATTTTAAAAACAGACTCTTAAAAATGTTGTGAAACCCAGCGTTATGCAATCAACAATTTTCTGGTCAATGAATGTCCAATAATTGACAATCAACAAATAAAACAAGTTGTATTAATTCTGGACATGGTATTTTATTGTAGAAAAATAGTGTGCGAGCGTGTAACTCATGCCTCTTGAAAGTACACAAACAAAATATTACACCTACATAACTATTGATGCATAAATTGCATTCACACAAAGTTAGACATAGCCTATATTGTTTATATTATAGTGATGTATCGTTGAGTCTTACAGCGATAGGCGACACGCCCTTTCCAAATCCCAACACGACTACAAGCTCAGCGTAGCGGATCGACGCCATTACTAATTCAAATTTCAATTTACATCCCAAGACTTCACTCATCTAAATAACTCGATAAAAACTCGATTAACTGACCCAAAGTTTTAACTAAAAGCGCGCCTCGGAACAGCTAAAGCCTTCTTCCTTTTATATAAAAAGTAGTAATCAAAATGAAGCTGGCTTAACGCGAAGCTATTTAGAATTGCGATTATATAGACATTATAGAACAAGTAACATACGCTTCCCATTCAGAACGCGGTGAGGTTTAGTTACTTTAGGTTAAAATTTAATTTTGTACATGTCAAATGTCAAATTTTAACCCGAACTTCCTGAATCTATCCGCATTCTGTACATTAAGGAACAAGCAATACACGTGATTAACTGTGTACATTTTAAGGTTGTAGGGACGGTTAGCATACGCCGAGCTTGTCGTATAGAAGAATACAAACAACATACAAGTAAGCAAGAACCAATTTATCATGTCGACCCACGCACGCATCGCGCAACATAAGCAAACAACAAAAAATAAAATAGAGGACATCGAAGATCCCATGGAGTGTAAAACCCAACGATAGAGACGGTGTACAGTCCATGAATAACTTAGTTTTATTCACATTATCTACATTGTGGAACTTTATCTGGTATCATTTACTGTGTTGGACCCTTGTTAAAACAAAAAAGAGACTTGTCAGCCAATCAGACACGGATATTTTCAGTCACCGTTTGTCAATGTATATTAGAAACTAAATGTAAAAATTACAAAACGTGAAGGCAACGCACATTGCGAACGCAAGCGATGTAATACGTAGCTAGTGCATGTTTGACAGCTAATTAATAAATAAGACTAGTTGGAAAAAAAGGTATGGTACTAAGCCAATGCAACTGGTTATTTAAAATTCGTAATGACCAAGCAGAGGTCCGGCTTCGACAGAACAGACCGCTTACTAAAGCCGGTCACGTAAATTTAAGGAAATCATACACAATTCCATGACTCCATTGGTATCGGGAAAAGAAGTAAAAATGTGACAATCCCAACTATTGTACAAAGCTGAATGAACTAACATCGGTTATTTATTGTACACACTGCCGAAGAGGAAGGGATAGGCTCATGATGTAAGCGGTTTTTGTCTGTTGCTGTATTGGTAATTGTTTTGATAATAAACGAAATCTAGTTGATCTTAAATTACAATGAATTGAATATTTATGATGTCACAAGAACTATGATGAAAGCGAAGAATGCAAAATGTTTAGATGATAATGGATGATAATATTATGACGAAGGTAACGTTTAATGAAAATTCTCGCATGACCAAACTAATACCTTTAACCGTGACTTTAATAATCAGAATTCACGCTCCACTGTTTATGAGATCCGCGCCGAATACGTTAGTTATACATATTGATAATGGCGATAAATACGCGTGTATTTGAGAATCATGATAAGAAGTGTGAACATAGCATCATACAAAAAACTTTACAATAATGGGGCTATCGATCAACATCAGAGTCGGAATGGAATTATCATTAAAGCTATGAACCGGCGGTGCGCGCGAGGCGCCACCCGGAACGGCGCGCGCGGAGAAAACGGCGGGAAACCGCAATAAGAGCGCCGCCGCAGCCGCGAGAATCGTGTCAGTAGTGTGAAACGCTAATTGCGCGCCGCGAGTTACTCCTGCGCATCCGTCCGCGGCACTGACAAACGGCAAATAACAAAACACCATATCACCTGCCCAGATAAAGCCACTCGTCAGTTTCCTATGCTATTGTTAACAATAAATTATTATAGAATCTACAGGAAACCGATTCGGAGATCTCAAATTTATTGGGTCGCTGAGATGCTCCGTGCGTGCCTCGCTGCGGGGCAACTTGAGTCCAGCTCAAATGGCGAGCGTAGAGCTCTCTGGACCAACTGACGACACATACGTCTACACAAACATCAAGCACGATCACAAGCCTCAGGCAGTAACTAAGGCTAAATCACAAATGTTGCGCTCGTCCGCCGAGCGCGCAGCGGGAGAACACTTCTCGGACACACCCTCACTCTTCCCACTAGCATCTACACTAGAATCGACTTTGTCACATGCCACCGCACTGTTTACTTTTCGATCGAAACCCGATATCGTACATCTGTTAACAGCACTTTCACTTTTATCGGCGAAGAACGAACGCCGGTCAGGGTTTTTGGCCGGAGGCGAGGTCGAGAATAGCCTGATTTCCAGGTCGCGGTGGCCGTTCATTGAAGTAACGATTTCAGAAGAGATCTCCAAAGCAAGAGGCGAGCGTGGCTCAGGGGAGCTTGCTCTATTGGTAGGGGGAAACAGCGAATACAGGTTAGGGGTGGAAAACGTGTCACCATTATAAGCTGCACGTTGCTCCGGCACTCGCGAAGACGGGTCGCTCCAGCTGCGTCTGAGAGTAGTGTCCGGTCCACGTCTTCCTAGTGGACCCACTACTTTCATGGAATCCTCCAATTTAGTGGGGGCAAAATCGACACTGGAGTTTTCATCGAGCAAATCTGCAATCGAATCTGCATCCCATATCTGTCCCACAGGATCACAGTATCGACACTGACACGAAGTAACGGCCGACTCGGCCGGCGAGGCAGCCTCCGCCAGACCATAGCGAGTCGCTTCCAACGCTTCCCCGAGCTCTGACACACGATAAGTCTCCGACACGGGTTCCGGGTAATCCAGCACTTTAACATCCAGTCGATACGACATAGACAAGTCGCGGCAGTACGAATCCCCATAGCCACTTCGCGCCACAGTCGAAACACCGGAAACTGTGCAATGGTCGATTTCACCAAGTTCTAAACCGGCAGATGACAAATCGTGTGGCATTACATTGTTAGGTTTTCTGTCCTTTTTACGTCGTTTCCTTGGTTTTATTATCCTTGGCAACATAGTTTCAGAGTTAGTAGAGCCGGAACTTTCGTCGCTAGCGACACTGACCGCATCCGTGTTGTTGTTGCGTCCGCTTCGCGCGGAGCGTGTTTGTTGCTGTTGGTTACGAGGCCGGTTCCCCTCGTTTGCTTCGCACAAATCCCTGGCGACGTGTTCCGTGTGCGCAAGGGGTCGGTGAGTATGCTGCTCCAAGACAGTAGTAAATTTTCGTCGGTCTTGACGATTTTGTATAATAAGGGGAGCCCCTTGAGCGTGCATCGCAAGTTTGGACACAGGCATTTGGCGGGCAGGTGGTGCGCGTCCCGCCATAGATATGAGTGGAGCGCCAAGCCATGCGTTCGGATGCGGTACGCCGTAGGGCGGATAGTAAGGCGGCGGGAATCCCGGTGCGGTGTTGGCATACTGAGGGCGAGCGGGTTCGCGGCGCCCTAGAGCGGCGCGCTCGCCCGGACTCATCACGTCGAGCAGGGTGTTTAACCCATATTCACAGGAATTAGTTTCACTGTCACGGTAAAAGTTGTATGCACGGCGCGATGTCGTAATCGTAATGTAACATCGGAAGCGGCGCGGGTGTGGTCGCGTGCGCTCGCCACGGCCGTCGGCAGAGAACTGGAGTGAATGAGCGCGGTCCTGCGGAGTGCCGAGTGGGAGTGCCGCGCCACGCGCCTCACTCTATCGCCCGCAACACTGATGCACCGGAAAGCTTTGCTGCCCTAATCGCTTCACTATTAAGCCGGCGCTGTTTACTTTTCAAGCGATGTGTAACAACAATTAACAGCCAGTCATTATTAAAACAAGCGGATGGTTGCGCAATTGAAAGATAGAATCCCGCAACTTATTATGTATGTAATTAGACCGTCTGTTAAAGAGATACGTGACTCAACTTGATTACTATTTACACTATCACTTTTGGTTAGAAGATAGCTACGTGTTTTGCTCGACATGACTATTAAGACAAAATAAACTCGTAACTTACCCATTCTCGGTAAAAATAAATGTACTCGCCGTCGTATAAACTTACCTGAAACAATAAAATTTATAATAAATATCTACCACACGGGTTCAATTCTCGACGACCTTTCAAAAGGCATCTAAAGTGTCGTAAACTATCTGATACTTACCTCTAAGCCTCAGTAATAATAAAAGGGTTTTACTGGATTGTAAATTGTTACCAAAATCACACGTAGATAAATATTTTTTATTTGGGGTGTATTTCAAACAATGGAATGAATCGTAAAAACGCCTAGTCCCTCACCACCCAAAGAAAGTGAACATAGAGTGAGTCATAACATAACATATCCTCTACCTCTCTCTTTATTCAATAAACATAAGTTGAGTGCGCTTTCAACGTAAAGTATCATATTGTATAACTAATTTAACGTCCAACGGTAGATAATTTAAACCAATAGTGGATTAAATAAATTTAAAAAAACTTTTGCAGTACCATCATGGAAGACGAAATAAATTATTTCCCAGCATTAGAACGGCCAGCTCTACTTATTAGATGCTACACAAGAAGAGATAGGGGCACTTTAAACCCCACCTTAAGCATGTAAGACTTCGCAAATAAAACTACTAAAGAAAAACCCCTGAGCGCTACAAGCAATCTGGTAAAATGTATTATTATTTAGTTAATATTTTCGTTCTTGCATCAGACAATTATCGACGTGGGACGGAGTTACTCGGAGCGTACATGTTTTTGTTTAGTTCGTGCGTTATCACGAAACTAACTTTCATAGCAAGATGCGAATATCGAAAGTTAGCGGCAGACGTAAAGTCAGTATGGAGAAAACAAATTTAAAATGCTAATGAACGCCCCGCAGAATCACTTAAGTGCTTCCCAATCAGAATATTTTAGGGCTGAATTAAGCAGGGACTTGAGGTGATTTTACGATTATAAAGGCCATAAACGCATTCTGTCACAAAATTCCGCCTGAGATCGGGTTCATCGGTAACTTTTACGAGGCACTACCCACTCAAAATACCTGGAAATGTTATTTAAGTTATTTAAATTACAGTTTACAACGAAAACCAATGAGAATAGCTGTATCTTAATTTATATTATATTGACTGAAGGATCCGTCACATTGTTGCGCTGTCATGACAGAAATAAAAGACGGTGGCACTTTAGCGGTTCTAGCGATAGCAGATCTTGAGCTGTGTGAGAAACTGAGAAAGCCCATCGGTTCGAATAAAGATTTCAAAGCAAGATTGATCGGCAGCAACGCAGCGCTATCCAGATTAACTACGCAACAGCAGCAGCGCAGAGAAAGTGATCGGTGATCGGCGTCTCACTCGATCCGTCGACCTTTGCCAACGCGTCGCGTGTTTAGACAAAATTAATTTTCTAGCCACTCTCGCTCTCGCTTAGATGCGTTACGCGACGCCAGTTCGCTATTACAAGTTATGATAGTTATTACGAGCACACGCCTGATTATTATCGTTTCGAGATAAGTGAAAGTTATTATGAGAGCTTATCCGGACTGACCTCGCGTACCACGGGCCGAATGATCGCCACATAACACGAGCAAATGTGGTTATGCGAGGGAACGTTTCCACCCAGGCTGCGAAATGTATTTGAAACTTCCGTAATAATGATGATAGCGGCTACAAATCTTACTTAATACCTTCTTATGTTGGACGTGGTCCAATAAAGCGATAATCAACCAAGAGTTACGTATGGTTGAGTTGGAAAGATAGGCTTTGTTTCTGTTAAGAAGGGAGAATGGAAATCAATTTCTGAACTGAATAACCAGGTCAGACCAATTTATGTAGAGGCGTGCGTAACTTTTATTGGACTTGTCCTCCCACTTCCAGTCACGAAGCTCATTTGTTTGACATTTCCTCTGAGCACTTCGGACATCCACACCACGCACGAAAACAAATAAATTGCCACCTACTTGACAAAACTTACGAAAACGTTCACTTCGCGATTATCACCATTAAAAGGCACGCCACTTTCCATTTTCACTCCTTTCGATTTTAACTTGGAAATAAACAAGTTCAGTGTAAAAAGATTTGTTTGAAACACTCATTTTCGGAGAAGTAAAATGGTACACTTTAGAATGTAATGTCGTTTAAGGGTAAATTGAGCAAATCATTACAATTTGCTGTTTGTGCAGCGGATGGAGAAGCCATTAGCTGCAACCAGTTTTCACTTCCACTTTTCTTGTTCGGAACAACAATAATGAGTCTATTTTCCAGATAGTTAACCTTTGCTAGCAAGTAACTCTTCTATAATTTACCTTGGCTTCAAATGGAGCTGTTAAACATAGTTTAAAACAATTTAAACTCATACATTTTTAAAACACGTTTTTTATATTTAAATCTATCAACAGCTTTTAAAAACTATTTCCAAATAGATCCAACTCAATAAATATGTTCCCAGGCAATGGGTAAGTACCTGTTTGTCTCTCCCAATTTCTAAGCTAAAGCAGTTTTAGAAATTTGAAATATTAAAAAAAAATATTGATGAATTCATCCATAAACCGTATTTAAAACGAATGTCTTTAGTTATGTATGTAAACTCTTACACACTGTCTTACGCATTTCCACCTTAAAGCTTGAAAACCATAAAATAATCATAAAATGTGTATTTTCCGTAGAATATGCTGGTACCAATAACAATACCGCGAAGGTGGTACCTAATGTCTGGGAACGTCACTCAATCTGCAATAAAACTATGTTAACGTTTATAGTAACCGCAGTGCATAGTAAAGTAACAGAACGGAATAATTTCGTATGGTATAAAAGCGTTAATAGATCTTAAAAGCATTCTTCCATAAAGGGGGTGACTTCTTTGACAATTACATTTTAAGTATTTTTTATCAAGTAAATACTGTAACGGATTCCGCCACGTAGGTATTTACACGATGTGCTCTATAGGTTATATTGTATTAACGAATCAATTTGATGCTCAAAACGATTTTCCAATTTCAATAAAAAGCATCATAACGGTTCTAGAGGAAACATTTTCACATTAAATTAGATATACTATACTTATTTGTAATTGTAAGAAATTGTTTAGTTTGACATTTATTCTACTTCCTACTCATTCTACTAATATTATAAATTTAATAGTTTTTTACTAATATTACGGATTTAAA
The DNA here is from genome assembly GCA_946894065.1 of Acleris literana. Classification (NCBI taxonomy): domain Eukaryota; kingdom Metazoa; phylum Arthropoda; class Insecta; order Lepidoptera; family Tortricidae; genus Acleris; species Acleris literana. The sequence goes on from OX335669.1 coordinate 20,482,222, forward strand.
CGGCTAAAATACTCGAATGAAATTTGTCACACCGAGTACACGATGTCCTGAAACATAGGAAACCCTAACCCCGAAAATTGGATAGTTCCCGCGAAAATAACATCAGACAATTTCCACACGCACAAAGTAGCGGGCAATTGCGGATAACTTTAAATAAGTTCGAAGTGTGAACGCCGGATAGCAAAATTACGCAACACAACCAAATAAGTAGTCAGCAAAAATAATCCTAAACGCCCGCAGCCGACCCGCCGGTTAATGCGTTTTTGATTGGCGTCAACTGCACTTTCACTAAACGCCGCCTTATGCGTTTTCTTTATTGTTCTCTCTCTGCACCGGACCGTTTAAGGCCTCACTACCCGACTCCGGGTTAGCCGAACAATCATTTCCAAGTTTACGCTTTGTAGTGTAGTCTAAGCAGTGAAAGCACATTTCTAATGGAAAATATCGGCAAAGAAAACTGTAGCCCACTAAGTCATGCCTTTTCGTAGCACGAGCTTGGTTTACAACGTAATAAACAACGGTGTGTCGGGCCTCTATGAGTCCGTAATATTTAGAGCTGTCTAGTCGACTTAGTGCTCATTTGTATTCCATTCAGTCATAAATTCAAGGATATAGCGGGGCAGTATCTTCACAGATGTCATTAAAAAGATATCTATGACAATTTATGTTGAAAGGAGAATGGATGCATTTGTTTGGGGCGATATAGATAACAAGCACAGGCGTCAGGTGTGCATTTCTTCATGTGGGGACTCGACACGGGATTTCAAGGCTAAGATTTTTAACGTGGCACGATTAATAAAGAAGTTTATTTAAATATTCAGAGGATCCCAAAGAGTCAACCTGACAATAACAATTTTTAAATCTGCAAGCTATGTTTATGTCATATTACACTTTTTAAGTTTGCAAGCTATGTTTATGTCATATTACACTTTTTAAGTTTGTTTCCAGTTCAGTTTATACACTAGAATCTTTATCAAAAAATATTAAACCGCCCTATGGACCTCTTTTTAAGCCTCCAGAAAAAGCAGTCGTGTTATAAGTTTTAATAAGTGTTATTCTGTGTGTCTGTCGGTGGCATTGCACCTTCCAAATAGGTTTTTTTTAAAGAAAGCTAGTTAAATCGGGTTGGTTGTTATCTAAGTTTCATGAAACCCAGCTCTGAAAGTAGGGTTCGCCACTACTTCGGGGGTTTTTATCTATTCAATAGTTATTATACCTAGTTGCTAATAAGACAGCATTTTAAACAATTCACTACTAGCTTTGAAGAACCTTTAAAACCAAATTCGAAGTTTTAATGCCATAAAACTTTCTATAAAACTACGAGAAAAATATAAGCCCCATTAATATTAGACGCCGCATAAATACCCATATATTTCATCGCCTGCACAGTAACTTAACTTGAATATTTCACAACAAAATAGTACGACCGCTTGCTAAAGTTTGAAACTGTTTGAAATATTTACGATAGCGTTTTCCCAAATCTACGTATTTCGACAGAAGATTTATGAATGATATAAAGTTCGAGTAGTATCGATATGGATTAGTATTTTTCGGGATAATAGGCACGAGACCATTTGAGGCAATAAATCAGAAGTTTCTTCGTACGCCGAAAAACTCAGCAAATACTTACAGATAATGGACTTTCATACGAAGTAATTTGAGCAGCAATACTCTGATCGAAAGGACAAGTAATAAATTACGCTTGACCAAATATACTGAACGTTCTATCGCTAATTAATTACATCTTTTTTATTTTGACTTTATGGAGTCTTATTATGGTCATGTTTATTGATGTCGATAAACATTGACAAAACAGCTGTCTCTTTCTGACCAGTATGTAAGTGTGAGTGTGACGGATGCTTTGTCTACCGTGATAAAGGTAACCATAACACGTGACATCTCAATAACAATGCGAGTTAAATAATTAAATGATGCAACGGTTGATACATACAAACAAAAACAAAAATCGTTACTTAATAATCTAGGGCCTCTATTCTACTGGGTAAAACCTGCTTTAGACATGTTATCGTATTGTCAACTTTACGATAGCTCTTATTTACTAGACAGTAATGACGGCCGAGTTAAAAACAATACGATAACACGACAAAAGCAGTAAAATAGAGGCCCTTGATTAACAGTATTAACACATGATTTATTAAACGTTAGGTACTGACTTTAGTCATGCCGTTTCTCTTTTGTCGATAAAGTAATAAAAACAACCGTACGTTAAAATTTCATAAAATCCAATTAACCCGATCCTACACATAAAAACCATAGTGACATCGATCAAATAGTAAAGCTTAACTCTTCGTGAACATTTCCACCGTATTTTTTTATTTCGTTGAACAATGGAAATATTCTAACGAGACTCCTTGCATGTAAGAGATAAGACATCCTTAACATTCCATCACATAAAGTGCAATAAAAACAAACGATCATAATAAGCTAGTCGTCCTTTCGCCCTCGAATGGTCGATTTAACGTAGTAGTGATGTGCCGTTACGAGTAACATAACGCCGGTATTTTACCAGTAACACTACCAGTAACATTCCTAAGAAACAAACGGTATTTTTATTAAATTTGAATATTCTGCCATGTTTTCTGACATGTTAGATAAAGGAGTTACAAACCCTTTCAAGTGCAAAATAATTGTATAGGTTTCTCGTATATTAAACTTCCAATGTTACTGGAAATATTACCAGTATTGCCGGGTTTAAACCAGAATTCAAACTTAATTATCGTAGATTTTTGTATATATTTATCTTTAAGTAAGATTATCGTTATCGGTATCGTCTAGTACCCATAGTACAAGCCTAGAGACAATTAAAACAAAAAATATCAACATACCTAAGTTTAAATTATCAAAATATCAATTATCAATTACTCATGCGTATTTTACTAACGTTTTTCCTGTACCTACTGAAAAATAATTTTAAAGATAAAAAGAGTATTTAAGCATATTTACTCTATCATAAGTCATTAATAATAAGAATTGATAGAGATATATTATTGTTTGGAATGTTACGGATAACACAAGTAAACTTGATTACCAAGCGGTATTTAAAAAGGTAAATTTTCACGGCACATCACTGTAGCACAAACCGTAAGGGCTGCGATTTCGTGGCAAGGGTACATCAGCGACCTCTAGACTGCGCCCCGTCTAGCAACAAGGGCGTCAGTGTGCCCTTGCACTTCACCTAACGTCCGCCCTTTGTCGCAAGGGGCACTGCTATACTTGGCCGACCGAAGCAAAAAGGCATTATGCGCGTATGGACTTCGTTATCTTATACTACCTTTTTCTTTTGGACAGCAGTGAAGATGTATTGGGAAATAGGTGGCTGGCGCCAAGTTGTATTTGTATGCAGTTTGTTACAGAGGGTGGCAGTTTTGTTAGTCATAGCTTGGAGATATCAGATCTAATCAGTGCTGAGAGTATAGTGTCATGTGATGTCATGATATCTTTGGTAAGTATTTTCTTGTTTGATTATAAAATAATGTGATAAGGTTACATATACATTTATAGCTGGGGAAAAAATTTTACTGGTGCCACGGCATTGTCTGGTTGTGAATGAAAAATACAATTTAGGGTGTATCGAGGGTGAACGATGATTAGTTGAAGTCATAACACGGAGAGACTCATCATATCAATGAAGTAGTATTACATGGCATATGACGTATTGGTATCCTTCGCATTTTAGAGTATTACTGGTTGTCTTATTCAAAACTGAAATGTAAATAAAAATTATCGTAGTGTTAATATTTTTAGAATAAATCAATACAAATTTCAAAAATGCAAAGTTGCTATGTTTATTTCGTACGCCTCAACCGATCCATGTGATAGTTTATTACCCCAAGACAAAGTGATAGGTTACTTTTTAACCCGAAAAATCAAACAGTTTTAAAGATATAGCGATAAGCGAACTACGCGAATCGTAAAAGCTTGTGAGATACACCTCTTATTTACAGTAAAAGTATCAGTATTGATAGACAGGGATTAAATGTTTGCTTCTTGTCAAAGACAGACACAACGAGCGATCTCGTCTTCCATCAGATGCCGAAACACGACTGCTGTCAGACATAATTTTCCAGAACCCGAATAGTGGTCGTGTGTTATATTTTTTTAAGCAATTTGGGCTCTGTTTGCGTTTTCACTATTCAGCCATTCTTCAGGCTATACGTGACTTTGGTTCTCCTGTGTTACTTTAACTTAGAAACAAGATTATGTATATAAAAGTGTTTTACATGAAGTAATGGCTTGTAGTTGAAGTAGCAATTACTATGATTGCCGGCGTCATCACCGCCCATCTAACTTGACGGACAATAAAACTTTTCATGTCAAACGCTTTCTCTCGTTATCATCGTTTACGTGACATGTTTACTGGTCGGATCTCGTTACGGCTGTGAGTATTCTCTTAAAAATGCATCACTCACTTCGTCTATGATTACACTTAGCAATCATAACTAGATCCCCAAGCTTGTAGGCAAAGATAAAAGACTGATTTTTGTTTTCTGTAGATAAGAGAGAAAAAAATACGATGGCAAAGAAAGGTCATTAATTGTATTTATTGATTATGGTAACAAAACGGACAAGAAAACACTTTTTAGAGAAAATCGAAAATTGTTTTTTATGGTCCAACGAAAAACCCTTCTTTCTACGAACTTGGTGCGCCATTAATAAAGGAAGAAGGCGAAGAAATACATCCCTTTACAAACACAAGTGTCGGGTCAGGTTAGGCTTGCTAGTGTTTTCGTCGACGAGATCGACAATGAGATATTTAATATAATAACACGACTGATCGTTCCAGCCAGTCGCCATTCGTAAAGTTTCACCAAAAATTGTTTAGCATAATCGACTCGAGGCTAACGAGCGAGATAGACAGGGCTTAATTTAAAAATATTTGCATTTGACATTACATATTTTCCTATTTCATAATATCGAAAGTTATTATTTACATAATTGTATGTCTCGATCTCGTTGAATATATAATAAATATGTTATGTTATGTTATGTTATGAAGGAAGCAGTTTTTTATGACCATTACTAGTAAAGCAAATCGCTATAGAAGACATTAATTCCTGTTTAGACAAACCAGTTTTTTTTTTTAATCCGGGTTTTGAGAAAAAAAAAAACTTATGCTTTAACTTAGTTTAGCGGAGCGTTTAGCAGCTTAACAGGCCGATATGAAGTTTGGTAAGATAATTTATAGCCCGAAGACGGACATAGGGACAAACAGCCATGAGGATTGTCAAGCTAAAATTTTCTATAGAAACGTTTCTCTTTTCTTAAACCTAGACTGATTTTTACGATTGTTGAATATACTAGGTTTGTACGTACGTTTTCCTTTGAAAGAAACAAATTAGACAAAGGAAAACAAAAACGTACACACCTAATTTTCATAATAAACTACAACGCCATATTCAAAAATCGTGGAAATCGGACTTGATTTAGGGTTGAGAAACGTTATCACTCGTCTTTGTTTAGTTTTTTTATTGTCAGTTATGGAGCTCGAAGAGGAATTACACAGAACTCCCCAACTAATATTTTAGCGATAAAATAAGTTCTATAATAGCCGGTTATTAGTTCAATTAAACACCAATAGCGATAGCACGTCCTAAATATTAAATAGAATAGAATAGAATAGAAAACATTTATTCACAACAATAACACATAAATATAACACAAAAAATAAGGAAAAGAAACGACAGATAAGTGCAATTGTTGCGAAACGGGCCCAACTCAGCATGTGCTGGCTGTAAAGCCAACGCTGGTCTTCCGTTGGGACCGCTCGGTGAAAACACGGAAGGTGACACAGACATTACAAGTAATTCAAAAGAAAAACAAAAGCAATATAAAAAAATAAAAACACAACATACGATACTAAGGCTATTAGTGAAAGAGCACGCTATAACTCTCTTATAGTCCGAATTAGGCACCGGCGTTAGCACTTAAAAGTTCTACAGCAGCTCGTATTAACTGCAATAGTGGTAAATGAGTGATATAATAGTGCTACAATATAGATTATTCTTACCAATGGCCCTAATAAAGATATAAAGCGTCACCTTATATCGCTTAAAGTGTTGTAAAAGAGGTTTTTATTACCAAAGGTTCTATTAAAGATATAAAGTGTCACCTTATATCACTTATTGTGTTGCAAAAACACTGGAGTAGTGAAAATAACTCTTAGCGTTGCAGCAGTGTAATGTTTTTTGTCTCTCATAGCGCGTAAGGGTTGTTAAATTGTTTTTGTGATGTATGGATTCAGAAATGACGGTAAGGACTTTAAATATACCTTTTTAAGTAATAATACAGTGAAATACTATTGCGGGTGTAAGTTTTCTGTTATTATGCATACTATTTTTCATCTCAATTTTCAAGCCCCTTAAAAATAAGGCGTTTTGAGAAATTTAAATTGCAAAAATGTTGCGGTTTTATTAATTTTTTGTAATTTTGTTAATAATACTAATTCGTTTTGTAAATGGTTTGCTAAAGTTGATTGATTTTGCACCGTGGGAAAATAAAACATTAAAAGTAACTTTATTAACAGATATAATTTCAAGCATTTTTAGGTTATATTTGTAAACAAATATGGCGTTTTCGTTTAAACATAAGGCTAACTTCAAAAGTGATAATTATCACATCTGTAGAACTGATAAATTTTAAACGGAGTTATAAAATGATTTGTTAGCACCTTTGGTTTGTCATATATCTAGAACATTTTAAAATCACTTTAAGAGTTAATGATATTCACACAAGCGCTCTTAAAGAGCTAGCTTCATGCTGCTTTTATAGCACCTCAAGAGCTAAAATAGCTATATAGTGATTAAACAGAGAACCTTATCTCCCTTATATTACTGCACTATTAAGAGTTATAAGAATTAGTTTGATAACCCTTAAAAAGCTTTAGGGGTTTCTTATAGCCACTTTAACACTGCAAGCGAGGCTTAGCACTAAAAGGTCAAAATAATACTTTTATAGAGCAATAGTGCGAGCAAGTGCTAATAGGCACTCCTAAAGAACCTTTAGTGTTAAAATAAACCTAAAGCTGCAACAATAAAATGTAAAGTGGTCGTTTAAAGCACCTTTATACAGCTTTAAGCTGTAACATATTTTTATATATCTATTATATCACCTTACTATCGCCAGTGATTTAACATATCATCTTATGTCCGTAGTATGACCTAAAACCATTATTTTATGTCTTATATAGCAACTATATCACTTAAGGCTCTAAGTTTAGACGCTGTTATCGCTACTTTGCTTGGGGCGGAACGCAGAATTATTAACCGAGCACTTTTCGATCCGTGTATTTCAAAACAAAATCTGATGCAATAACTCAACATATGCATTTCTTAAAAAACCACTTAAGAGCACCTAATTTCGAAATAAAATATCAATTAAACCAAGTCATTCCATGCCTAAAGCTTTCTTCAGGGGCTCTTTTCTACTCAGTAAAACCATATCGCTTTTGACATGTTATCGTATAGTCAACGTTACCATAGATTTTATTCACCAGACAGGGCCGAGATTCTAGGCGTTAAAAACCATATCGACTTTGACCTGTTATCATATTGTCCACGTTTTGATAGCTCTTATTTACTTGACAGTAATGGCGAACAAGTTAAAAACAATACATTATACCTTAACAGATCAAAGACGATATGGTTTTAACCGCCTAAAATAGAGGCCCAGTAATGGCGGCCGAGTTAAAAACAATACTATAACAAAAAAGCTATATTTGCCTAGAACTAGAATAGAGCCCCACGTCAACAGAACATTTCCTTGACATTCCATAACTCCACTTTTTATCAATATAAGGACCCTCCGTAAACGGCGTTTGTCTGAAAACGGCAACAATCCGAGATAACATTTCGCAACGTGCCGTAGGAGGCTGTTGCGCAAATCTGTGACGTCACCGGTGCGGTTCCGGCTTCGCTTTCGCGAGGCACTTTCACCCGGGCCGTGGCGCCGGCGCGGGCAGGAGTGCACAGCCTTTGGGGTCATATGTTAAAAGCTTAGTCGTGTAATAACTTTGAAACGGATATTGAATAAGGTTTTCTGGGTTTAATAAATTTTGTCAAATTTATTTCATTAAACGGTCAAGGTTATTTTTTTTAATTCTCTTTTATTTAATTTTTTTTTAATACGTATAAGAAATTTCGCGTATGGACATAAGCTCAATTTGTTATAATTGTATGTATGTATTCAAATACAGATGTAGTGAATAATCCTTTCCCATCGTGTTTTGTCGGATAAGTTTGTATTTATGTTGCTTTCTCAATTAGCTTCAGTACCCATTAATAAGCTAACTGAGAGAGAAAAATAAAAAGGAAATTATCACTACACATCTGTACGTTATTGTACTAGAACAATAACATTCAACAAATATAAAAATTACAGAAATAAAAGTAGTACAAATGCGAACTTATACATTTAAGGGATCTCTTCCAATTTACCTACTCTCTCTCCACCCTTTCTGTATCCTAGTTAATATTTTTCTCTATTAAGGTTACTAAACAAATATATACTATAGGACAATCTACCACATATTGAACCAGTCCCATACTAAGCTCTTGGACTAAGGTTACCTTGACAATTATATACATAATAATATAATTAATTAAAAAGTCATACATACATAGAAATGATCATATTCGGATTTTACTAAAATAACATTAATACTTCGAGGCCTTTATTGATCTTTATTGAACGGATATGGTCGAGAATATAGTTTACATTTCAGGAAATAAAATACAAAAAAATAATTTTGAGTCAAGTATTTACAAGCGTTTAATTCTTAGAAAACGTAGTCAGGAATTTTGAGACCATGCTATCCGCATTTCGACGCCGATAACAATGAAGATTGATTTGTGTTTTTGTTAGACACGGTTTTGGCAATATAACTCAAAAAAAAAACACGACGAAGTCAAAACCAGTTAAAAATGGGATTTTTTTGGAATTCGCCACAAAAATCATTGAGTTTCTCGTAACGAGTTTTTGTTGCTATTACAGAACTGTTTTTTTTTCTAACTAGATCTAGTTAGAAGAAGTCACTCAAAAAGTAGCTACGGTCGGCATTATAAGTAGCTGCACACTTTAGTGCTGTCACTCATGTCAAGTTGATACCGCTGCACTAATCTGCCAAAGGCGTTAAAGCGACAAGGTACAAAAGTGTGCAGTTACTTAGGTATAAGGTATAAGGCCGACTGTACTAGCTTCAATCACGAAATTGTTTTGTTATCAAAACGGGAGTGTTTTTTACGCTTGCAATGACATTTACATTTGGTAAATGTCATTGCAAGCGTAAATGACACCGGCCTTGAAAAACTGCAACAATTGTTAATCTCGGTTATTTTGTTTCTTATCAAAACTTAAAATAATCTAAAAATAGTGTTAACAAGGAAGTGGCCATCAGGCTATTTTATTATTAATAAACAAAAGATATTTCCTTATTCCGTAAACAATGTCGTTAATACATTTTATATCTTGTCACGGTTGGCGACCGCTGCGATGGGCATTATCATTCGGCGGGTGAGAATCAATGAGCAACCAAAACAAAGTCGATAATTTATTCGGAGAACACTGTGCGGTGGCCACGTTTACCTTATACAGTCGGACACGGTTTATTCAAATAGGTTTAAGAAAGGGTTTAGCCAAGACTTCGCGAAAAGTCCGTTGACAAACGATAAAAGAAGCCTATTATAAGTCTCTAGACGTACATTATAATTTAAATAAAAATAACATCTATTTCTTCTTTCTCTTTTGACATAATATGTCATAATAATAACACTTAAAATAAATGTGTCCAAAACTAATATAGAATCCAAAAATAACATAAACTAAATTAAATTAATTTTATTAAACAACATTATTAAGCCTCCGTAGGTTAAAAAGCCTTGCACAAAATCTTCAGAGTCCCTCAAGGCTGAAAAAACGTGGTCACTCTACTGTTGTTATGGTGACAAGACATTATGGGCTCTCTATTCGTTTTGGGCGCCCTCGCGCGGCGAATTTCACCGGATACGAGTAACACCACGTGCACAATATGTGGACTGCGAATTGTCTGACCAATTATTGACTTGTTACTTTTCTGCACGTTTAGTGACGGGGAAATCTTTGATTATTAGGTCCCGACCAGGGTTAGGATTTTTGGTGGCATATCGTGGTTTTAGAATCCATAGAGTCACTATTTTCTAATTATTAAAAACATACCATCTTGAAGTAGTATATTTAGTTTATAATAATTAGGAAATAGCAAATCCATGGATTCTAGAATCACGATATGCCACCTAAAATCCTAAACCCTAGTAACGACGTTTCGTTCGTTTCATTCATCGCAGCTTCTATGAAACGACCTATACAATTATGTTATGACCGAGGCTCGCACAGGTTATCGCAAAAACCATATTATTATCATATTATTATTAGATATTATATAGAGATATTATTATAATTTAACATATTTTTTTTGCATATCTGTCATAGGTTTTTCAAAGTTATAAATGTTGTTAAAAAATATCATTAAATACTTAATACTGTGCATAATACGACTCTATTAATCTTGTCCTATTACCGTGTTGCGATTGTTTTGCGATGCCCTGTTCGAGCTATGGTTATGACCAGTGATCGGAATAGGTAGAGCTAATTTGCCTAAACTTGACGCATATTCATTCATGCGTGAGAGAGATGGGAATACATTATTGAATGAACATGCATCAAGTTTAGGCAAATTAGCTCACCTATTTCCGATCACTGGTTATGACATGTTATTATATCAAACTAGCTGTTGCCCGCGACTCTGTCTGCGTAGAACTCGGTTATCTCTGTTGCTTCGGGAACTATTCATTTTTCCGCAAAAAAAAGCCTGTAGCCTATATGTTACTCCAGATTATAATCTATCTCTATGCCAAATTTCATCCAGATCCGTTAAGCCATTCTGGCGTTATTGAGTAACAACCATCCCGACTTTCGCATTTATAATAGTACTAGCTTCTGCCCGTGACTTCGTCCGCGTAGATTTTGATTATGTGTTTATCCAAATCCGTCCAGCCTTTGCAGCTTGAAGCAGTAACAAACTAACACACAAACTTTCGCATGTAAAAAAATAGTAAAATTAGTAGGATACCCGTATTAGTAGGATTAGTGGATAATAGCTTATGCCCAAGTCTTCGTCCGCTTGGATTTCGATAATAGTTCTTCGGGAACTTTTTATTTTTCCGGGATGAAAACCAGGGTATAAGCTATCTCCATTTCAAATTTCATCCAAATCCGTCCAGCCATGGCAGCGTGAAGGAGTAACAAACTAATACACACACACATACACACACACACAAACTTTCGCATTTATAATATTAGTAGGATTTCCGAAATATCAGGATATCACTTTATAATCCTTACTAGTAACAGGCAGATACAAAGCCAATCCCCACACAGTTGCACATGAAGTCTCTGGATATTGATAATGGTGAGAGCAGTAATACAACCTTCAAATTATTGGTTGGGCGTGAAGGAATAGTAATAGCAGCATTGTTTTACTGTTCTCAACAAACTTCATAGGTGTGCAATATGTTAGGAGTTCACTTCTTCTTATTTGCCTAGTAATGTAATATTATAAATGCGAACGTGTATTTATTCGTTTATTCGTTACTGTTTAACGCCTTAACCCATTTATGTAAAATTTGTTCCAATTAAATAATTTGTACCTCGGAGTGGAACACAGGGCAATTTTTATTTCTGGAAATTAAGCAGTTGATAGCGACCACCCTTCCACCGATTATCGCATGACATTTCCTTACCTCTACCTTAAGAATCAATTAAATCGAATGAATAGCTAGAAATCGATTCGTAATTTAAGAAATTTCGAAAACCGGCCAACCACTTACTATGTTAGTAATATACGTTACCCAATTCTGAGTCACTCAGCCCGAACAAGAACTGAATCATACATCGTCATGGCACGTGTCGCTGACAGTCGCGAGCAAATTTAAAGGTTATTTTATTAAAGGCAAGGTTAAATTATGTACAGTCACGCCTTTAAATGATGAGCCATGTCGCAGAAAGTTAGTTAAGTACACCGTTATTTTTTTTTATAATAAATGTACACTGTCAAAAATTAATGTCGCTCACCCATCAAAATAATAATAAGTATGGAAGGGGTTTCAAACAAAAACGACTGCCAAATCCGCTCCAAAACGCCCACTTTTTGAAATGAAAAGATCTTATGTATCGAGTGATTTGGATAATTAACTAAATATTAATTATATAAAGGTTTGAAATCATTTATGTCAGATATTGATATAACGTTTGAGTAGACAGTAATTCAAGGTTTTATAACCGTTTGAAAGACAAAAATCTGCAATTAGTTACAAGCTCTCTGACACAAGAATTTTATTTGACAATGTATTTTTTCATAAAGTTTACTTGAACGCGGCCAAGTATTTCAACATTTAATTTTGACGTGGATGGTTTAATAAAAAAATAACATAGTAATTGAATAATGAATTATATTAATATTTTTTTATAACGATATATATATATACGCGGTTGTTTTGTTATGATAATAGCTTAATTACAAAGATCATCATAGTTAATTAAGTTTTTGCGAGAATAAGATTATACAGTCGAGTTAATAAATATGTGTACACTTTAGTACCTTGTCTATTTAATGTCATGTTTACAGTGCCATACATGAATTGTCACAGCGATTAACGTGACAAGGTAAGGTAATAAGGTAATATACTCGATGTCATTAAATATTATTAAGTAATATTATTGTAAATAAATGTTGACAACGTAATTTGGGACTGCTGTGACTTTAAAAAATGTCTTCCAGCTTTTGAGATGCCATAATCCGATTCATCAAAATGGATGCTGCAAATCCTGCAATGTTTGTAGGCATCCAATTTTCGCTACGCAATTCGCGACGAACTGCATCCACCCAAGCTAGACGGCGTTCTTAAAGTTTTTGGAAAACTTAAAATATCATATTACCTATTTGTTTCACTATGTAAACTGACGATAGCTAAGATGCCAGAAAATTTAATTCCCCATTCATTCTAAGTAGTTGCTTGTAATTCACATTTTTCAAATAAATACTGCAGAACATTGGCCATGACATTTTAGTATGGGAATATTTAAATTTCAATAACTTACTAATGAAAGTAAATATCGCTTAGATTTGCATCTGTGTGGGTCCTGCACCAATTCACAATGCAACTTGGCATTTTTGCAGCATTATTGAAAGCCGGTAATCATTAAAATCGAATTATTTTTGTTGTAATTATAAACAACTGTTTGACACTACGTCAGAAAGTCGACTGATAGACGGTTTAGCGCTAAGTATTAGCTCGACCCCCGCTAGCAGTCAAGTCAGTGGGGCAAACTTTCAGCGTCACTTACTCTTCCATACTTAGAGCCTGTCCAGACGGAGCGTTTTGCGCGCGTAAGCTCTCGCGCGTAGACACTCGCGCGTTCCCGAAATACTAGAGCTACATTCAACCCGTCCAGATGCTCTCGCGCGTTTCAAAACTCGCGCGTAAAACGCGTGCCATGCGCCGGACTCTCGGCTCGCTCGTTTTACGCGCGAGCGCCGCGCGAGTCGAGATACTCTGGCGCCATTGGAGCGTTCAGTATAACGCGCGTATGAAACGCGCGAGAGCATCTAGAGCATCTGGACGGGTTGAATGTAGCTCTAGTATTTCGGGAACGCGCGAGTGTCTACGCGCGAGAGCTTACGCGCGCAAAACGCTCCGTCTGGACAGGCTCTATAAATTGAAACGCGCGAGGGCTTACGCGCGCAAAAACGCTCCGTCTGGACAGGCTCTAATTCAGGGATATCAGGGATCGGAAATTCGGATCGATATTTAACTAAACTTTCGCGGGTGCGTTGTTGTTCAGTTGTATGGAGGCGGACCCAATCATATAAATCATTAATAAAATTAACGGGATTTCTAAATAAATAAATTACGCCAGTCTAAATTCATATTTAAGTATTTATATTAACAATTTGAATTTAATTTCCATGTATAGATTTACCAAATGTTATAATTTATAGGAGCAAAACGGAAAGTTTTATCCTACCTACATGTAAAGTAATTATTATTAAAGTTTTGTAGAATCCCGGAATCAATCAAAATAATAATTTTAAGCAGCCAACGCCATGTTCGCCTACCTTTTTCCGGGATTTTGCCAACTTTAGGTAAATATCGATCCGAATTTCCGATCCCTGCTTATTATATTTCGATGCGCTAACCTAACCTAACACCGTTATCACTGACAATATAATTTCTTTTTTTTTTCGTCAAGTTACTCATTCATAGTTCAATTGAAATTAAGTTATATCATACACCCTATAAATTGTGTATTCATTTACGCAACAAAAAAACATCCTTCGATTTCTAGACAGTACTTTAGTTTATTAAAAAACACTATAATAGTAATGAGGGCGCCACTGGACGGTCAGCGTCCTAAATCAAAATCAATTACAATTCATCTGAAGCCTTAATTAACTTTAACTCAACTATTCTGCCGTCCAAAAGAAAAAGGCAGTATTGATTTAAATCAGAGCGTGAGTTTTAAAGTGGACAGAATTGAAAAATAAAAGCTCAGTGCAATCTCAATGGATAGTTTAACTCACGGACCCGCTTTCATTCCGGACTCCACGAAGAAATACGTCAAAAACTGCGTCAAAACAATCAATTAATCTTTAGCAAAAAATCATTTCATTAAACATTTTCTCCGATAGACTGCGTTAACGGAGCGCTACAAATAAAACAATTAACTATCGGGACTGCCGTCTTCCCACACTTTCTAACGCCATTGTATTGGAGTGAGACAATCATATCTCCAGCGGATGGTTGTCATGCAGTAGTCACGACATTATTTTTGTAAGAAAACCGGGATTCGTCTGCATCGTATTGACTTTCATTTGAAACATCACGATCGCGTTTTTTGCCTTTTGACAAAGCTCGCACGATAACGCTGATAACTTGAATAGGCAGCTGTTACATTCATACATGTCAATCATTTTAGATCGGATTACATTTGATAGCTAAGCGAATTATTAAAAACCTGTAACACGAGTTTATTCAGACACTGCTTTTGAAATATCATTCGTTATTAGTATTAAAAATGTCCAAGTTGCTAGGTTTATACCCGTCTGTTACCACCCAGCGTTTTTTTGTAGCCACTTTGAACTTAACTCATTTGTATAAGCCAGGAAAAAGATGGGTATAACCTCTAGTTAACTGTCCGTATTTTTGTGAAACAGCTTATTTATACCTACAAAAGACCACTGAATAACTGATTATAGCAAATTTTGTCAATTTTGTACGCGAATGCATAAACATTTTTCATTTTTCATTTTTTAGCGTTGATACAGTCAACAGCATAAAATAAGTAATCATTTATGTACCTTGTCGCTTTCAATCGTTTCACAATTTTGTATGACATTTCAAACACGACGTTAAAGTGACAAGGTACATAAATGATAACTTATTTGCAATAGTGTTCGCATGGTTGTGTTCCGGTGTGGGGATAAGACAACCGGTGAAATTACTAGCATAGAAGCATTACATATTAGTCCTCAGGGTTGGCAACGCATTTGAAGTCTTAGGGTTGCAGTTTTGAGATCGTAGTCTTGAGATTTCAAATGTCTATGGGTCTCAGATCCCACTTACCATCAGGTGGCCTGAGTGCTCGCGTGCCTTCTCCTTGCCATAAAAATAAATTGGTTCCTCTTGTTTATAGTTTTTTGGGCAATTTAGAAATACGTGTCATTGTGATCATAAGATTAACTTTTTTTTTAAATTATTATGTTGAATACACGTATCCTTCAAAACAATTCCTAATTAATTACCAATTGAAAAAAAAAGGGTAGACCGTAGATGCCAGACGTCCATTAATGGTAACACATACGAGTGGCCTGTGTCCTCGTGTGCTTACAAAAAAAACCTACCAGTTTTGATAGAAGAAAGACACGAATTGGCTTGATGAATTTTGGATTGATTTTAAATCCCAACCAAAAAAATGTGTTATTAGTTTGGGCGTGTCTGTAGATTAAGAACACCAATATCAATACATTTTTTTAAATATTATTTTCGGAATAGCCTAATTGGGATGGTTTTAAACTAGGGTTAAAATCGGTAAGACCGTTTGACCGGTGGCTGAGTTTATCGCGTGACAATATGCGGATAAAACATCCGTCACTTTCTGACACGTAAATAAGTACGAGAGTGACGGATGGTTTATCCAAATTTTGTCACGCGGTAACCGCAAGCATACTAGGCCCGCTGAAAGGGTAGCAATAACGACGCGTGTCTTTTTAGCCTGTTTAAGCGTTCCACTGCAGGGTAAAGACCTCCCCTCTTATTCGCCATTTGTCCTTATTGAGTGCGTATGTGCTAACGCCACTAGCTTCCAAACGCGTCTTAGTCATTCTTTAAATATTAAATACTTCACGCCTCGTGTGGTTGCCGAGTTAGAATAGTGCCACTCCATGTCTTCCCGTGGATGTCGTAAGAGACGACTAAGGGAATAAAGGCTTGTAGTACTGTTAGGCGATGGGCTTGCAACCTGTCACTAATACGCTGGTAAACATCTTAGCCTAATTGTGCAAATTGTGGTTATACAATTATCAACAAGTTTTTAGAGATGTTTGTCATTCTGTAGCTCTGCCTACCCCACTCTGGGAACGAAGGCGTGAGATTATGTATGTATGTATGTGTACTTCACGCCTATCTCCCAATGGGTAGGCAGAGACTATGGAACGCCAGGTAAACCGGTCTAAACATACCACTTTCGCTTACTCTGCATTCAACAAACTCTTCATGGACGTGCGTCGGTTTCAGGTGCTTTTAAGTTGGCCCTTATTTAGTACATCGCGAATCTGATCACAGTATGTGCGTCAAGGGCGGCCCCTATCGACATCTCCACTCACTCTCGCCCGCCATACCTCTTTCGTAACTCTTCTTTCATCCATCCTTTCTAAATGACCAATCCATCTTAGCATTCCCTTGGCAATATTTGTCACTACACAAATATAAAATGGTATTTTTAAATTAATATCTCGTTCAGCTAACCGCTAAGCGCCGACAAGTCAACTAACAAGTTACTATTTATCAAATACCATTTAACCTCTGCCCCAAATAAAAGCAGGCTAAATTAAAATGTAAACAATATGAAACGTGACAACGGCACAATAAAACAGATCGACAATTATCAAAAGCAGGGACCGATGATGGCCGCAAAACGCGAGGTCACGGTGACAAGACGATTGCAATGATAAGCCTGTTGCCAGCCAGTTGCCACTCAGTTTAACAATAGCAAATCGTATAGAACAAGTTGTTTGTCGCTGTATCCCTTTCTAACTAGTCTGTAACGATAAAGACGTACTGAACGACAAGGTGTGCTAGCCGTTTAAAACTACTTCTTTCCGTGTCGATTGTCAAGGTGCAGAATCAATATCGAATCTGTTAACATTTAAAGTGGGACAATAAATTCAATTGATGTTCTTAATTCGGTACGATGACTATGGATTTCATTAGGTTAAACATTTTTTAAGTATGCAACGGCATTTTTTCAAAGAGAGCAAGCAATATTGAAAGAAAGAAACTAACATGCATACACACATATCCACATAGTATCGTTCGCAAACATTCTTTAATATAGTATACAATCGCTAAGCGATTGTGGCAAGTTGCCTTAATACAGTAAACACTAATCCCCTTATTTATAAACATACTATAAACCTATTTTAGTTATAAATATGCGTTGTCCCTTTCTGTCAAATAGCAATGTCACAATGACAGATAAGGACAGAGCATATTTCAAGCACACTTTAGGTATTGTGCGTTTATGAATAAGAGGATTAGACCCAAGGCAACGCATTGAAATGTGGACTGTAGAAGCAACTGTGTACAGAAATTATGTCATAAATGAGATAACCAATAAATAATAATATAATGCCGACCCCTACCTACAGAGCTGATGTCTCTAAAACGGCCCAACCAATTTTCATGAGCTTAAATAAGAACCATACCGAATACAAAAAACTTTCTTTTTGATAATTGTTGCTATTTGTATGCCTGACGGCAAAATGTAGTGATCCTTATTAAGCCGACGTTACATCTATGTTTACAACTACCTATGGGTACATATGTTTTACAAATAAAATTATTTCAATTTGAATTTATTTGAATTTGAATTTTAAGAAACCGCGTCCGAGTCGATACATCCCTTTAGGAACTAAGATGCCACAGACAGACATACGTTAAACTTATAACCACACTTATAAATATGCAAACTTAAATAATGATCGTACCTATTACAGTAACGTAAACTGGCGCGTTCTAATTCTAAACTTTCAATTAGACCTATATTGAAATTGCATTAGTTAAGCAATCTTGAGGTTAAACTTCCCAAACTCGAACATTGATTAGTCTGTTTGTAAAGCGAAGATTGCTTTTGCTCAGTGAACTGTTAAAATCTCTAAAGCCCGTCATGAACGGAGTTTTAATATATATTATCATACTGGAATATATATTATTATATAGCAAAGAGTGGTCCTTACTAAGATACGAAAATATATATCCATGCCATTCATTATACTGGCGAGGGTAAGAGATAAAAATATAATTATCTTATAGCTGCGACGGTCTATTTTCCGTTGGCAGAGTACGCACGGACTCGTTTAACGGAAAATATATCGTAAGATGCATTGCTATAATATATATTTTGACATATTATAGCTGCGTGTATGACGCACCAAAGTTGAAATATCCTAAGTAGTACTTGGTGTTCTTGTTAGCTTCTTTAAAAAAATCAAATGTTACAAACCACATCTTAAATAATCTAAAATAACACTAGACGAACAATAGATTTTATACGCGACCATGTAATTTTGATATGACTTTAAGACTCATTTACTCTGGTTCTCACAATTACACACGGGTACATAAAATAAAAAAATAACCAGCATGACTATGCTCGTAGGTTTTTTACTGAGGAATTACTTATTTAGTAATTTATCTAAATTAAAGCTAATGTGACAATTCTAATAACCGCAAACTCATGTAATTGTTTCACACGCGGTATAATACGCCAGTGTTTTTATTCCAAACCTACTATTCAACAAGAAAACCCAAAAAAACATTTATATTATAACAGCTACAATGTAGACAACAGAACGCCCAGCGCCATCTAGATATTCATATCGACAACGTAAGGATAAGTAACTTCAGACACCGCATTTAGATGTCGTTGTTGAAATGAAAACATAATTAAGAATTACTAGAAATAGTAAACTTAATTTTTTATCTTCACATAGTATAAAACAAAGTCGCTTCCCGCCGTCCGTCCCTCGGTATGTACGATATATCACGAGTGACAGTTGGCCGATTGTGGTGTGTAAAACGCATTGGTTTGAATTATCTCAGTTGAATTAAATTCATAGTGTTTGCCTACGCTGGGCCTCTATTCTAGACGGTAAAAACCATATCGTCTTTGCCCTGTTGTGGTACTGTTTTTACCTCGGCCGCCATTATTGTCAACAATACGATAACAGGTCAAAGACGATATGTTTTTTACCGCCTATAATTTCGGCCCTGTCAAAGTTATCAAAATGTGTCACTTTTTCTTGGCAATAGAATCGAGTGAACATAATAATTTTGACTGTACCATAAGCATATTCGCAATATCCCAACGCTAGTTAGCGTAATGCATCTTGGCAGGGCCCTCAGAAAACTTAAACGTTAAAATATTAACGAGAAGAATCACCCTGCGGGCTAATTATGGTTGTGTTAATCGATGTGGAACAGCTGTCACTTTCTGACCAGTATGTAATTGCAAGAGTGACGGATGCTTTATCCACCAGGATAAAGAAGAGGAGATACGGTGGCTGTACATTTACTCTAATCCTACCTTGTAAATTATCCAGCATATACGTCAA
Organism: Acleris literana; assembly: GCA_946894065.1. Classification (NCBI taxonomy): domain Eukaryota; kingdom Metazoa; phylum Arthropoda; class Insecta; order Lepidoptera; family Tortricidae; genus Acleris; species Acleris literana. The sequence goes on from OX335669.1 coordinate 20,502,164, forward strand.
CAGCTTGGACGTGCCGTTGTTGTCGTTGTAAATCGATAGCATTTCCTTGCTGAGCGGATTCCCGTGCAGACCCAGTTTCTGTAGGTGGAACAGCTTGCCCATCTCATACGGGAGGACTCTGAGGTAGTTGTTGTGCAGGAGTAGCTCTCTGGAAGAGAACAGTTTGATCAGACATGGTCAAAGCAGTAATTGATGGTTTATATAACATGAAATGAAAGAGTGTCCACTTAATACTGTATGAAGATTCTAACTATTGGGCAGTTTGATCAGACAGAGTCAAAGCTGTAATTGATGGTATATCTAAAGCGAGGTTTCATCATCATCATGTCAGCCAAAAGACGTCCACTGCTGGACATAGGCCCCCCCCAAAGCTCTCCATTCAGACCGATCTTGTGCTTTTCGCATCCACCGCGTTCCCGCGATCTTTACAAGGTCTTTGGATCTTTGCGAGGTTTAGACTAGCAATAACAATTTCAGAAGTTGACTGCTGTCTTACTCGAACTTTTAAGTTAGAAAAATACAGCAAAATTGTTCTTCTTGCTCTAGAACTGAAGTTAGAGTAAAACAGCAGTCAACTTTTGCAATTTTTATTGCTAGTCTAAACCTCGCTTTAGACTAGTAATAAAATTGCAGAAGTTGACTGCGTTCGGGTAATCTGTTCTTAGCACTCAAGTACTCACTTTAAAAAGGGAAAAATATGAACCATATGTACTAATCGGGGATTTAAACCCGATTAAAACCAGAAATTATCATTTCTTTCTCTTAGTCTTTAATCGGTTGTCCCTTTTCTAAAATCGAGGCCTTGGTACAGTCAACATCATAAATAAGTGATCATTTATGTACCTTGTCACTTTAACGTTCTGTTTGAAATGTCATACAAAATTGTGAAACGATTGAAAGCGACAAGGTACATAAATGATCACTTACTTATGCTGTTGACTGTACCTAGGAACAGATTAACCCTAACTCTATGACTTCCGAAATCCAAAATTTAGATAGTTCAACCTGTATATGTATACAGGGTGGAAAGTTCGAATGCCACATACCACTATAAAATCTGCATTTATGGATTTTTGAAAAATCGACTGTCTCAACCGGGACTCGAACCGGTCGGTGAAATGCGGTAATATAACATGCCTTATTTTATGTTGCAGATCGAAAGGGTTACCGATATGGTTCATTTATCTCTAAATAACAAACACAATCAAAATAACGGAAGGCCATGAATACTAGGAATTACCATTTAACTTTGCTTTCACCCGTCACGGGAAATGTACCGCAGCTACCTTAAATATTGGGAATAGCAAATTTTACGCAATTGAGACTTACTTTTATTTTAGAAAATAATAAATACTGCATTTATGGATTTTTGAAAAATCGCCTGACTTAACCGGGAATCGAACAGGTCAAGTATAACAGAAATAACATGCCGTATTTTAAGATGAAAAACATACCATGAATTAAATAAAGACCTTAAAAATTAAGAATTACTTGTACTGTGATTTGTAAACCTAACCAAACGTAAACATTTAAAGAATACTGAAAAAAAAAAACAATATACTCTAATCTACTCAAAAACAAATACAGCTCATTAAAATGTTCCATTTTCAAATTACCTACATATGCAAGGATGCAAGCAAATATGATAACTAGTCACAATTTGTAAATTGGACCCAAGCAGCTTGCGCATAGCAATAAACTTGCGGCTCGGGGCTAGACTCTGTGAACCTCATACTTGCGCGTGCGGGAAGGAAGTGAGTGAGCTGGGACGACATGGCCTTTCATGCTTCAGAAGTGCCGGCCGTTTGTACTGTCACGGCACAATTAATGATCTGATCCGTCGTTCGCTTGCCACTGCCTCTGTACCACCTGTCCTGGAACCAGCAGGATTGCATAGAGACGATGGCAAGCGACCAGACGGAGCTACATTGGTGCCGTGGAATCTAGGTAGGGCATTGGTGTGGGACGCGACGTGCATTGACACATTCGTCCTTTCCCACGTCCAGTCAACCTGTAATCGGGCCGGTGCAGCAGCTGATCAGGCCCAAACACTCAAGCGCCGCAAATATTCGTCATTATTAAATAATTACGAATTTGTGGCGCTTGCAGTGGAAACCATGGGACCTTGGTCAGCTGATATGAAAAGCTTTATTAAGGCCCTGTCCTCCCGGCTCATAGAATCCTCCGGAGATCCTAGAGCTGGTGCTTACCTCTCCCAAAGGATTGGGCTAGCTATCCGGAGAGGTAATGCAGCCAGTGTCATGAGGAACATGCCGCGAGCGGACCTGCTAGAGGGGGTGTTCTTTTTATAGTGGTGATTATTATTTATATATTCAGTATTTGAGTAGCTTAGTTTAATTTAAATTTAAATACGTTTAGTTTTAATTTTTAATTGTATTAATGTTGAATTCTGTACTTAGTCGGATGTAAATAAAATATTTGTTAAGATAATAATTGATGCAATTTTCTTATCTAGGAAGTCAATCGTATTGTACTAAAGAAGTGGCATTAGTAATCGCAACTAAACTGATAGCTGCCGTCCAACGGCAGAACGCTGCAACTGGAGTTACACCGTTTTGTGTTAACTTGCATCAAACGATTCCTCAGAGTGCTTCTATCATGCCTACAAAAGAACTTTTAAAAATATGTTCTAGTTTAGGCGGTAGAAAACTGTCAAAACGCGGTAACTCTGCATAAGACTAGCCAAAACATCATGACTGCAATTGTGATGTTTTACACCAAAACCGTCAATGCCGTCTGATCACTACAGAACGCTGTAAGTACTAGTTAAATGACCACTACCTCGGAACAAAGATCGTAACACTTGCAGCGTTTTGTCTATTCTGCATCACCATCAATTCAACACGCGGCAACTGAGTGCAAAATAATAGGTGATTTCTAGCGTGAAACTTAAAAACCTTTAAACGCGTTTTTCGCGAAACTAGGGTTTTTGACTTGCAGCGTTTTGCCGTTGGGCGGCAGATAGGTAAACATAAGTGTAGCTCATTTTTAGACATCTTTACTTTCCTTGCATGCCAGAGATTAGAGTATCTTGTTTTTTCAGTATTCGTTAAATGTTTAGGTAATGACAATTCAAAATACAAGTAATTCTTAATTTTCAAGGTCTTTATTTAATTCAAGGTATGTATTGTAAACTATCGCTATGAAAGACTCTTTCGATTTTCATCTTAAAATACGGCATGCTATTTCTGTCATATTTGACCTGTTCGATTCCCGGTTAAGTCAAGGCGATTTTTCAAAAATCCATAAATGCAGTATTTATTATTTTCTAAAATTAAAGTAAGTGTCCATGGCGTAAAATTTGCTATTTCTAATATTTAAGGTAGCTGCGGTACACTTCCCGTGACGGGTGAAAACAAAGTTAAATGATAATTGCTAGTATTCATGGCCTTCCGTTATTTTGATTGCGTTTGTTATTTAGAGATAAATGAAGCATATCGGTAACCCTTTCGATCTGCATCATAAAATACGGTATGTTATTTTATCACATTTGACCTACCGGTTCGAGTCCCGGTTGAGACTGTCGATTTTTCAAAAATCCATAAATGCAGAGTTTATAGTTTTTAAAAATAAAGGAAAGTCTCCTTTGCACAGAATGTGCTATTTCCAATATTTAAGGTAGTTGCCTTCCATGTGGCATTCGAACTTTCCACCCTGTATATGTATTTATAGTACAGGGGCTCTATTCTACTCGGTAAAACCATAATGCTTTTGACGTGCTATCGTATTGTCAACGTTACGATAGCTCTTAACAGTAATGGCAGCCGAGTTAAAAACAATACGAATAACATGACAAAATAAATATGGTTTTACTTAGTAGAATAGAGCCCGTGTGTTATACTTATAATATAATCGTTAATCCATCGCCCATGGTCGTCATGGCCAGTTATTTACTGAAAAGGTGCGAGTTAGACTTTGGTCAACTCTAATTCGCATAAAAGATTACCTTTAACAATATATCTCTTTGATCCCTACCAGGGGCCCTAACATGGTTACGTTTATCGCGTGACAAAGTTTAGATAAGGCATCCGTCACCTTTTGACATGTATAAAGGTACGAGAGTGACGGATTCTTTATCCACATTTGACACGCGATATAGACGCAGCCATACTAGGACCACTGGTCAAAACTTATTTAACGGGATATTAAATTAAGATGAGTTAGTAATTTATTTTATTTATTTATTTATTTATTCAAATTCATTTACACGGCATTACAGTAGGACCAATACACCGAGAAACTTAAGTATAAATAACAAACAGTAGAGATAATAAATTAAAAACAGAATTCAATTAATACTAGATGGCCTATCATCCATCATCTCACAAAATCTTAGACATTCACGACACACAGCTGCCCATCGCCACGCAAACAAATCACATTCAGGTACTGATACCAGAAGCGCATTCAGCTGCGTTAAGACGCGGAGCAAGGGCGAGTTCCTTCGCTACACCGTGCGCGCCGTTGGCGCAGCCAACAGCGGACGCCTACGCGGCCTAAGCGTTATTCGCGATGTTTCAGCGACAAACAGCCTCACGACTCGTCCTACGAGCTCAGGGCAATCCGACTCTCCGCGCAAAATTTGACAGGCAGCGTAATGATAGCATGTTAGGCATATTTTTCAATCCAACACTCATATTTAGTAGGTCAGTAGTTTCATCAAGATGACTTTATCGACTGATGCAACAACAAACTCATTTATTTTATTACATTTTAATTAATAAATGTTTGTAATAAACCTAACTGCTCCTATATCCATTATTGAATGGCCTACTAGAAAAAAAGTAATAGCTTTACAACGGTTACGGTTCATTTCTCCTTACACACTTACAAAAACTTAATGGATTCAAAAAAAGATGAGTATAACTAGTGATTCTTTGGACAAAAGAAGCAGGAACGAAAATTTTACCTTTTTTATAGGATCTCCTTTACTGCCTTTAGGCCGCCCATAAGCTAATATACATACTTATAGATCGGCGCCAATAAAAACGAAGCTTAATATTCAAGCGAGAAACTCCACTTCAGTTTATATGCAAACTTGTCTTGTTTTCAAGAGCGTCAATAAGTCTTCTTTCATTTCGAGCCGGTTCTCTTTTGTTTGGATCCACCGAAGATTTTCACTAGCTTTCATTATGACTTTTCTATTAGTATTTAAAAGAAAACAGTAGTATAGTGTACCAAAGATAATGAAAATATCGGTAAAAGTAACAAAGAAACTGCAACAGGATTCGAAAAAATATTCACTATCTTTAACACTTTCATTGCCAAGCTCTCTGATTTTCATACAAAATGGACTCCCCTAGCGGATCGGCGGCAATGAAAGTGTTAAGAGACCAAAATAACCTAGGTTATTCACTCCGAATGCCGGCGCGCGGCGGTAACAAGAGCGTGCTAAATTTAAGCAAATAAGGTTTTTATTGAGATAAGAAGAAACGCCACTTTAGAAAATCTCCGAAGCCACTAATCCCACAAAATTGAAATACGTCATACACTATACAAGATGTTAATTCGTTTTAAAAACTTAAGTTTCAATAACATGCCAATATTCAATATGACGGAATTACTATGGATGGAAACGATCGACCGCCCGCCTGGGCGTCTATCGGGCGTCCCCACCCATGATCATCATAATGCATTCGTTACCTTTCTTTCTCCAAAAATACTTAAATAACATCGGATATCAAGTCACAAACATTATCTTCGTAATCAGTTGCAAATATTACGTTGTTCGCATATCGAATAGCAAAATACATGGCCAATGTCGTTGACCTTTAGTGATAACTATGTAAAACAATACATATGTAAACGATCCACGAACGCCAAATTTATGGGGAATAATATACAATTGTTTACCGATTATTATCATACCTGTGTTTGTTTTGTATTCAAGGTTAGGTGTATCAGACTACTTATAAACCGCTAAGTGACAGCAAACTCAGAGGTCAATCAACCTAAGATGTTAAAGTCACAAACAAGAATATAAAATGTATTTCTTTAGATATTCTGCGGCCGCCGAAGATATCCATATCACATGTTCTTCTCTTGATAAACGTGCACATGTAAAATAACTTTTATTTTCACTATTCTCAATTGTTTAAGGGTTGGATAGATAGAAAGGAGCCATTAAAGGAATAAGTTCGAGGTCTTATTTTTCTCTTTGTCTGTATTGCGAGTTGTTATTTTTTTTGTAAGTACTATAATGGATCGACCACACCGGTGTTCAAAATACGCTGACGCACCGTTAACCCTTAATTTGGCAAAAATAAAAAAAGTCGGGAATTCAAACCCTTTTTGATTTTGAATCAGAAAAAAAATAAAAACCCAAATCAAACAAAAAATGTGAACCTTATGGTATGTATGGTATACCATACACTGCCAAATTAAGGGTTAACGTAGTACCGTCACTTATGTTTTAGGTTTTTACGGTACCCTTTCATTTAGCACAAAAACGTTTCCCAAACTGATTCATTTCCCAAACGTATCATTTGGGCAAACGCTTTTTCCGAAACTGTACATATTTCAGGACCATCTTGTAACCCTATAGGTTAGGTTAGGTTAGTTTTATAAAAATCCTGAAATGTATTTGTTTAGGGCATTTTATTTATTTATTTAAACTTATTTGCACAAAATACAATAAAGTACAAATGGCGGAAAAAGAAGCGTTGAAGCATTGTGCGTTTGTTTTGGTGTATTTTGAGCACCGGTATGCCCGTAATGCGTTAAAAACGTGGCACATGTCGTCACTGCGTTTACCTCTTTTAGCGTATTTTGAGCACTGGTGTGGTCGATCCTTGAAGTGTTAATATACTGGTATCCCACGAGTGCAGTCTTTCTTCATTGTACGTTAGAATATCTGACGTCAACTCGCGCAGTAAAAACGTAGTTTCATTGTAGTTTTTTAAATATCCGCAGTCAACGCTTCTACTTATGAACATAGGAATGACAAATATTAATCAGTTGAAAAATATTTCAACAAGAAAAATAAACGAGGAAAAAATACAGTGATTTTAAATTTCAGAGTGCAAAAGCAATTTCCAGGGTTTCTTTTTTCAAATATGAAAAAAAAAAACTCCGGAAATTGCTTCGACAAATTGATTCGTGCAAATTGATTCGACAATCAATTTACAAAAACGCAACTGCGTTTGTATGGGTCCGCGAACTTATAACTATTCCTTCCTCAACAACCATCTACAGTCCGGAATAATTATATTTCGGTAATTTACATGAATGGAATTATTTTTTCAAATGTCAACTGCCTGCGGTTGTTAAGTACAACCCAAACATCGCTTTCTTTTTTACAAAAAAGCATTGATATGAACCATTCACCACAGTAACGCGAATGGTGCTAGGGTCGGTAAGTGACAATCTCCACAGAATTTGCATTGAAGGTCGGCAGTTTGCAATCTAATGAGAATCCGAGTTCAGCTGACTGTTGCTGCAAGGCCGAACATAGTGCATTTAAAATAACAATCATAAACGGTTAATTTGTAAAGCAGTACAGTTTAGGTTGAGCGAAAGGGATAGAGCTATAGCAGTTATACAGCTCTGTCCCTTTCTCTCAACCCTCATCTCAAATAACTTTTCTTCAAATATATAATGTAGAGTCAACTAATTTGATTCCTACGCCACTATGGACTATGTTAAAGTTGTCATTGTTGTCAACCAGAACGTAAGAGACTTCATATGATCAGCGCCTCTGGTCTTTTGTTGGGGTAGACGTGTTCTTGGGTTGGGTGTTATGGTATTTATTTTTAAACTCGGGCGCCATTACTGTCAAGTAAATAAAAGATATCAAAACGTTGACATACGGAAACACGTCAAAAGCAATATTGAATAGAGACCCTGGTTTACGTCACGTCGATAGCGGCCCAGGAATCAAATTGGTTGACTGTACAATATCAGAAACAAGTTGAATCCCTTTCATTTATTCACTGCTGGTAACAGTTTAAGCATTTCCCTTAATTTTCCCCCAGTGCGTAAACGGTATGTCCAGGGCCGGATTATCCTACCTAGCTACCTAGGGACCTCGCACACCGGAAAAAAAAGGAATTTTAGGTAGCAAGAAAGGGGCCCCTAGAATGACATTGCGTACGGGCCCCGACATGGCTAATCCGGCCCTGGGTATGTGTTTACGATGTAACTTAGAGAGATGAGTCAATTGAGTTAACTCCAAGTTACGCCCTCCAACAGGACAAATAAAACGTTTTAACTTTTATTGTATGTGCTGCCTCAATTTGCATAGGTGTTTTTCTTGAAGTGTTAGATCCTTTTATTTTAACTAATCTCGCATGCCGGATAAACTCAAATCACCCCTTTGCAAAAAAAAAAGGAAAGTTACGATTATTCCGAGTAGTTTTAAATATACAGTAACGAAATTAGATTTTAATCTACAAAATTCGCATTTCTCAACAAAATATGAAAATACCGTACAAGAGATCACCAAAAGTGAAATTTAAATTAAAATCGGTCAAGAAATACGGATGATACAAGCATTAAACTGCTAATTCGACCGAGAGATCCGAAGTGCACCGGTGAAGTCATTGTGCAGTTCGGCAATATAAAGTCCACGTAAAATTCGGTTTTGCTAGAAACAGATAGGAACAAATCTTTGTTGGCTTATATCTTGGTTATTTTTATAGCTATTCAAAAAATGTTTTTTCTATATTGCATATTCCCTATTATATTGATTCAATTTTGTAGCATAAAATCTCATTTTCTTGCACCATATTTAAACTACACGAAATAATCGTAAAACCCATTTTCTTTGCAAGGGGATTTACATTGCGAGAGTTTTTTAAACCCTTTCAGGTTCATGTAAAGTCGGTTAAACTAGCATAAGCGCGTATGAGAGCGAGTGTGAGGAAGATACAATCTATGGTGGTTTTATTTGCTATAGCGCTGTACACGTTCAAGGCATTCGGTTAGTTCTGAAAACTTCTATGCGTTGCTGGCTGGATAGGGAACTAGGGATTGAACTTGCAAACTTGATGAAGAATTTGTTTATGCTAGATTTTCAAAAATCTGGAGGTTGGAGGTGTTTATTAAAACTGAAGATAAATTAATAATAATATCAGACGATCCATAGCTACACACGAAATGATATATCGGCGGGTCAGGTGTCAATTCAAATCCACCTAATGTGTGGCTGAAAAATTCCGTAGGTACAAAATGGGATCCCCTTGGATCGGATAATTTGTTTTAGACTATTATTGTTTCACATAATTGATTTGGCATAATTTGTATTGGCATTATAGTACTGTCACATAATAATACTTTGGCCTAATACTTTTTTGGCACATAACGCTATTAGAATAATTTCAGTTGGACTAATTTGTATTAGACTAATACACATTACGCATATTATTGTTTGGGCTAATAATTATTTGTTATATCTGTCATTAACCATAATTTCAGTTTTCTAAATGAATAAAATACAGTTTCGTTGTTATATATTAGGTAAGGTTAAATTAGGTCACGTTAGGTACATTAGGTTGGGTTAGGTTAGTATGATATCCAGGCGAGAAGCGCCCAAGCAACGCAGAATAGGACGTCCGCGAAGCGGACCTCCGTCGACCTCGCCTTAGTTCCTAAATATATATAACCACAAAACCAAAACTAACCTTTTCTCGTAGTACGTCTACGAATTTCGCTATAGCAATTGTATTGCTATGTGCCATTTGTACATGATTATTTTTTAGAACAATACTGTTATGCATTTTGTAATGATGCCAATTTAATATTATGACTTTTTGTATTTATGCTATTTGACGTTAGTCTTCATGACGATTATGCTTTTTGTATTTATGGTTTTTAATTTTATGCGTAAAAATATATGCGTAAAGATGCTTATGCACATCGCTATTTCGGCTAAAAGCAATTATGCGTAACAATATTATTACAAATAATTTTATGCCATCCAATAGAGAACCGTACAAAATGCGGACACGTTTCTCTCCCCTTAATCCTAGCCTGATTTTTACGATGTTGTTGTACATATTATGCAAAACTAAGTCCAAAAAATACACTTTACTTTCCAAAAAAACACGGAAACGTATAAAATAGGTGATACCAAGATAATTCATTAATTTCATTAAACTTAGTTTAAATAAGACTACTTCCAGATTCAATGAAATAGATATACTTAGATAACATAATATAACGTCTTATTATTTTTAACATAGCAACATAGATATTATCAACGGTTGGCATCAGCAATTTAGCCGTGTTGTATTCTATAACGAAAAAAAAATGAAAAAATGAAAAATATTTATTGGCATTTAACTATGACAATTTATCTTTAGTCCTGGATCCTGAGCTAGGAAGCCCTGTGTTACAGGACCCAGTAGAATACAATTTTAGAGATACACTCTTAATAAAATAAAATAAAAACTAAAAACTTTGCAGAGGATTATTGCATTATTACTTACATTACTAAACTAAAACTAACAACTTAAACATACAAATTCTAGTGAGCGGGTACGTGTGAATGTATGGATTTGCGTGTCTTAAAATATATATGTAATATTATTAATACCATATAAATAAATAACTGTTTAGTACGGAAAAATAAAATATATTTTTAATATGGGACTTCCAGTAGTTTCTCGGTCTGGTGGTAGTCGTGACGCATGAGCCACTCTGTGATAGAACGCTTGCTAGGTGGCTTTGACACTTTGTTAAGCGACTTGGGAAATTGCCTCATGACAAAAGGTGCTATAAATGACTCGTGCCTTTGAGCAAATTTTGTGCGGCACTTTGGTATTTTCCAGCGTTTCCGTCTCCGTGTATCAGCTTCAAACAGCTTATCATTTTTCCTGCCATACTGGACTAAAATTTTGGCAAGGTACAGTTGCCTTACAGTAAGCAGGTTTGATTCCGCATAGAGTGTTTTCGTCCTATATAACACGTCCTATAACACAATTTAAAATCGAAATTGTCGCGCTTATTGCTTAGTGTGCCTTTTTCGATGAAAACAAGATGATGTGCTAGCCACCCTGGATAGATATTGTTGAAAGTGCTGCCTACAGAAATTGGTAACCTGACACTCAAGAAGGTAAAGATGGATTGAACGAGGATTGAGTGAGGATGTTCGAGTCCCAAGGCAGTATTAAACAAGGAACTGAGGCCCTACTTTGAAAATCGAAGTTCGAAGTTACGATAGCTCCATCCCTTTCTCTTGATTTAGTCTTGAATGACGAGTGACAGAGATGAAGCTAACGTAACTTCGAACTTCGATTTTCAAAGTAGGGCCTCTGATCTTGGAAATCACATCAAATCATAGAGAACTGTCATTTTTGCTGTGTCTTGCTTGCGATCATTTTGTTAATAAGTCCCATAGTCTTTCAATCACGCAATTAATGGCCAAAGGAATTTCGACACTATAGTCGGCGTCTCGTGGATGCTTTTTGTCCCGGAAAATTGGATCATTTCCTAGGAAATTACGATAATAAACGAAATCCACATGGAAAAACGCGTGAAAAGACTTGCATAATAACTTTCTACGTTCTTGTTCTACTTCCCAAATACGTAAAACCTGCACTTTTGGGTAAGTATCATATGGTGCAATTCGCCCTCCATTCCACGAGTTAAAAAAAGAATACCTTAGCTGTATAAGATCCCCAAGCTCAGCCGGCAGCGACCTCAGCTTGTTGTTGGAGATGTCGAGCGTGTGGAGGTTGGCCAGCATGCTGATGTCGGGCGGGATCCTCTGCAGGGAGTTGTCGTTCAGGTACAGCGCGGTCAGGTGCGACAGTTGGAACAGGGAGGGCGCCAGGGCGCGGACACCTCCTGTTACCTGGAACCAACGTGGACGTTATGAGGATAGATCATATGTATACGGGTTTAGCAAACTGACTGACAATGCAGTGCCTAAAATGCTGGATCTGGAGATTAACCTTTTTCAAAAAGTTGTGAGGCTGGAAATTTAATTCAGTTTAACATTGCCGGTGTTTAATTTTGGCTAAAAGTGTGGTTACAAATCACCATGACATATGTAACATGGTCTCTTTGGGTGCAATAACAAATGAAGCACCAAACGAATGAAAAATGAAATACAGAAATTCCTGCCATTGTTTAATTATTTTATAGGTTATGAACAGTAAATCTTTCAGTGTATTATGGAAATTTACAAAATACGCTCACCATTTTGCAGTAAAGCAACTACACAATTACTGCTTCCAACAGTAAAAAAGGAACAGAGTACAATTTTACCCGTTATTCTAAAAACAGGCACTTCTGCTAGCAAAATATAAATTGGATGAAGGAAACATGGCCAAATCATCTGACAGTAGTGCATAGTATACCTACTGGGTATACTCTGCACTCCTGGTAATATGACATGTAAGCAGGAGCTGCCCAAAAAATAACTTCCTCCAATTTAGTTTGGAAAGTTAGAAACATAATTTAGGACTCCAAAGTGGAAGACCAGTAACTGAAATTGTTCATACTGACTCTTTGCATGATGTATTTAATATGGTCCATGGCTTAAATAGTTGAGCCACTGTAGAACCCAGACACAAAAAGCTTATTTGTATATAGCTTATTGGTGTTACCTCAAGCGAGGTCCAGCCGCCGCGCCGGCCGGACGCGCGCTCCGCCTCCGACATGATGTGATAAGTGCGCCCGCTAGCGCCCTCATGCTTGTCTTTGTTGCGAGACATACCGTCACCTGAAAATATTGGAGATTGTGTATATTGCTTTGCTAATTATGTAACTGTAACTTGATCAATCCGTTGTATGCAGGAGTTGAAAAAATACGAAAGTTAATCTCTCTTTGGACTAAGATACAAAAAAAAAACTTAAAAATACAAAAAGTTAAAAAATTTGAGAATAGGCCTATGTCTTAACATATGAGTGGTTAAGCTAGGTTTTCTTGTTGTCTACATACCGAAATTGATCAGTAACTTTGAGACATTTGCTCTTACCGCTTTCACTGCCAAGGGTTCTTAGTTTCATAGAAAATGGACCCGCCTAGCCGGTCGGTGGCAGTCAAAGTGTTAATATAATAATCAAACCCGGGTGAAATTACCACAATATACTTTGGAACAGCTTAATTAGGTATTTGTTGGTTTTTCTTATCATCCATGACATCCATACTTCCATTATTCCACACCTACTTCTTATGTTAAGGGGTATAGTTTGCAAGAGAGCAACAATTAACACATTGGCTGCCAGCTACCAGTATACTCGTATTATTACTACGAGTATACTCGTAGCTGGCAGCCAATGTGTTACAAAGGTACTAAATACCCACTATTTATTGGTTATATTGACTAAAATACCAAATGAGACTGCTTCTGCCAAATAATAATAGTATCAGATTAAGAAGTACAAAAAAGCGTGTACGGGTGAGTACCAAAAAGTTGAACCATATTTAAGCGTAGTTAACCATAAAAACAACAATGGTGAAAAAAAAGTTCAGATGTGCGATGAAAAGTAGCCTTACATCTGTAAGGCTAGTATTTATCACATAACTGCATAGCTTGAGAATAGGTCAAAATTTGTGGAGATTGTCCCCTGATATTTATTTATTTATTTTACTTTCGTGTTCTGATCACCTTATGATTTTACCACCTACATAAGCAATGAGTGTTCTCTATAAAATAATTGAATATTACCATACTTTTAAAATACATGGTATAAAATTTACTTTAATTTTTTTCGGGAGACGCTGAATTACCAAATGAAATAAATAATAATAATTAATTATTATCATTATAAGCTATGCAAATAACTTTTATAAAGTAGCGCATACATTTATTGCAGATTTAGCAACTTCCTAGATTTATATACATTATTTAAATAAAAAACTACAAGCTCAGGGTTTTTTTATGCACAATAGTAGGTCATGACTATTGAGCAGAAATCTGGCAAGTTGCAAGTAAGTAGGTCAATTTCTAATTTATTCATGTCACACTTTAGGTATTCAGTGTTTGGAACTTCTAGCCAAAATAGGATTCATTCTGGACGAGCGTGTCTTTATAAAGTAGAAAATAGTTTGTAAAATTTAGCATGATCATATTCGTTCGGCCAGAAAGGGATAATTGAACAATCACAATTTACTTGTATTATAATAATAAACACAAGAATAAATTAATATCCTTGGATGTAGCTTGACTTAGAAGTAAGGAATGATAATAATCATAGCGACTCATCTTGTTTTTTTACTGGTATGAAGTTTGTAATCAGGTTCCAAATGAAAGATTTCGTATTAGCATAACAACAAGACAAAAATAGAGCTGATAAAATTACAGTGATGTTTACATTATTGAACAATTATTTGGTGACTTTTTCACTTATAATGAAGACAACTGAGAAGGCATAACTACATTAAAACTTCTACTTTCTCGAACTACATTACTTTAATCTATATTCCATATTAATCTAAGTAAACATTGATAAGTTTGTTTGTACCTACAAATGCAAACTGATTGTTTCATATAAAATGAAAGATAATTACGATAATTGTACCTTATTAGCACCGGTCATTAGGGGTGCTAAAAAGACTTTGTTTGAAAAGAGACTGTCTTCATTTGCGAAATAGGGGCAACAGGACCCTTCCATAACCTCCACCGTTCGGCAGGTAAACCTAAAGAATAGCGTAGTAATAAGCGTTATAATCAGCATCCAATGACAATAGGGTACCGATTTCGAAGAAACAGTGATGATTTAATTCATTATAATAGCGTAAAGACCGTAAATGCGTTTCATCGTTGTACACAGCTGACATAGAGAGATGGGTCGACGCAGACGACATCCAATCCAAGCGCGAATTCGCGACCTAAACTGAAAACCGTTTCTAACGAGAAATAACCATATTATGAAGTATTATTTACCTTCATCTACTCCTTAGAAGCTTTTACTTCAATTAGGATTATAGTATCGGGGAATAATTCACTGTAAACACACAATAGCACAATCTTGACAAACACTACATCAAACGTCCATTTACCGACTGCAGCGACACAGCCATGAAACGGACATTTCAGGAAACTTCAATTTTGTGTTGTGGCGACCATAGACAAACTCACTCCCATTTAAATCCGATAAAGTTATTAATTTTACTACTTAGTCACATTATATGGAAAAATATTAGTCAGATCGGAAAAATAATAATGTAAAATATTTAAATACCTATATAATATTTTTGTAACTCGTAAAAATAAGCGCCTGACACAAGCTAATGAACTGTAATAAGAAGCGACAAAAGTTCCTATAGTTTTTTAATAGCAAGACGGTTTTAATGTGACATAGTGGATTATTTCTAAAATACATTATCATGATTGATGTTTACCGCAAACAACACTGCGGGACGCAACTATAATTATGTGAGTGAGCACGATGTATTTCCATCTCACTCCAACTTATTTAAATCCGGCTTAATTTAAAATTACCTTATATATTGTAACATGATTGTAACACTACGACCACATCTCAGGGTACGGGTTCAGGTTTTTGTATTAGCAACTCTTAATTAAGAAAGAAAGGTTTTTCAACACGAATATTAGTCGAATTTAACAGATGGGGTCTCCCAATCTAAAATTGTAGCGAAACATAACTAAAAGTTAAATATAAGTTAACTTTTCAATAGGACCTATTTTGCTTAACCATCATAGTTACGAATGAGAACCACCTGCGCCAACAAAAAAACTACCGAATAAAAAAAATGCGTTGATATCGGTTTACCCTTTTGGGCGATGACAAAGAGATAACGATACAGACAAACAAAGCCTCAATCCTTGTAGGTACCCTTGTATCTGGGGTTTAAAAATGCTCAACGTCTTGTATACTTTCCTGGCTCGTCAATAATTCAAATTCAAATTCAAATTCAAATTTATTTATTTGCATAAAACGTGGTAACTACATAATCTGGTTAATAAATATGTTTGTAGTCCCACACATTTTGCCAACAACTGGCATGCAAACAGGAGACAAGATGCATCACTAGGCTGGACATGCTCTTAAATACTAATATATAAAACTACCTAACTTATTAAAATCTTATTCATGTACATTCCCAATATTACCAATGTTACTACCAATATTTCATAAACAAAATTAAAGTAACATCACTTACAATCATTTCGTACTATTAGATTAAATGATACTCATTGCAAAATAGTAAATATTTCAATGTCAGTAATAAGTAATATAATTAATTTATACAATAAAAACATATATCAATGTCACAGTCTAATGCTTAAAATACTCAAAATATTCATTGATAGAATAAAAACATTGCTCAATTAACCACTTTTTCAGTTTACGCTTAAATAAAGTAAGTGGCAAATCTTTAATACTATTATGTAAGCAGTTGAAAATTTTAATTGACATGCAAAGGGTGCTTTTGCCATACAATTTAGTCTTTACGGCGGGAAGGACAAGACGGTTTGGGTATCTCGTATTAAATCTACACGTGTCTCTGTTTGTTTTGAATAATTCAGGATGCATTTTTACAAATAAACAGACTTCAAGTAGATATATGCTAGTCACTGTCAGTAACTTTAAATGTTTAAATAATGGCCTACAAGAGTCCAACACGCCAACATTACAAATGCTCCTAATACACTGTTTTTGTGCTAGCAGCGCGTGTTTTGCGTGGCTTGAATTACCCCAGAGAATGATACCATATCTAAGCCTACTGCTAACATAACCGTGATAAGCTTGCAATGCTGTCTCCCTAGTGCTAACCTGTGTAAGACGCCATAAGGCATAGGCAAATGAATTTACTTTACTGCAGAGCCTATTGATGTGCTCTTTTCAAGATAATTCATGATCCAGACATATACCAAGAAAAGTAGTATCACAAGTTTCTGTTAGAGTATTACCAGCAAAAGTCACCGTTAAGGGCCGCCTAATTGCATTTTTATTTGTAAATTGCATGAATTTTGTCTTTTTTATATTGACATTCAAATTATTTTTAGACAACCACGTTATAACATCATTAATTGTTGCATTTATGGTATTGTTGTATGTCCTGGCATCGTAGCATGGTATCACAATCGATAAATCGTCCGCAAATAGGGTGCACTCAAATTTTGTTGCATTTGGTAGGTCATTGATGTATAGCAAAAACAGCAGGGGTCCTAAAATGCTCCCCTGCGGTACCCCAACATTATTTACTTTTGTCCTAGATTTATAAGATGTGAGTGTATTAGAAGAATCAATTTGGGTCACTTCAACAAATTGAGTTCTCGCTTGAAGGTAATGTCTAAGCCAATCATTGCCTACCCCTCTCAGCCCGTATTTTTCACATTTTGCCAAAAGAATATCATGACACACAAAGTCAAAAGCCCGGCTCATGTCAAAGAAAATAGCAGTGACCGTTAAGCTTCTGTTCATATAACTAAGAATGGTGTCAGTGAGGTTAAATGCCGCTAAAGCTGTCGATTTCCCTTTCTGGAAACCAAACTGTTCCTGTTTTATGAGTTTAAATTTTGTTAAAAATGACGTCAGACGTTGATGAACCGCCTTCTCGAATATCTTCGAGATTACGGGAATATGGGAAATGGGTCTATAATTTTCCACACACTCTTTACTACCTTTTTTGTGGATTGCTTTACCAGAGATATTTTAAGTTGTTCCGGGAAAATGCCACTCGCTAGTGACATGTTTACTAAGTAGCTTAAAATTTCGGAGATTTGCTTTTTGCACCCTTTCAATACTTTTGTTTGTATTTCGTCACAGCCGGCAGAATTAGTTGAGCGAAGACTATCTATTAGTTTGGCTATTTCGCTTGCGTTTGTCGGGTTTAAAAATAAATTATTGTTACTTGAATTAATTCGTGAAACGTCAGGTATAGGTTTATTGGTATTATTAGTTAAAGTTATATAATAATCGTTAAAAGTATTAGCAATGTCATCCGGGATTGATATCAAAACATTATTAACCAGTAATGTCCTAATATTGGCTTCAGAAAAGTTACTAGTATTAGATACATTTTTTATTACGTCCCATGCAGCTTTACAGACATTTTTAGATCGTCTTAAGTAATCTGCATTTGCTAGTTTTTGGGCTTGGTTTATACAGCGGGTTAGCACCTTGGAGTATTTTTTGTACTTCTGTTTGCTATATGTGTAGCAAACATGTCTTTTTGTTAATTTGTAGTAACAAAAACGTAAACACCTTTTCGTCTGGACTGATTTTTTAATTCCTCGTGTAAACCATAGACTGGCTTTAGCTTGAATTTTATGTTTTAAAACAATAGGAAAGCATAACTTGTAAAAGAGTGTTAACGTATCATAAAAGCTTTTAAAAGCTCCCGCCGCATCCTTTTCACCATATACGTCCGTCCACGATAAACTACTAAGACAGTCGTTGAACTTCCCAATGTTCTCCGAGGAATAGTCTCTTTTAAAGTGATAAATGTGCTTAAGAGGCTTTTCCACATTACTAACAGAAAATGTTAAGCATTGAGCAGTTTCGTGATCAGATAAACCTAGTTGAAGAGTTTCACTTTCAGCTTCAGGAATATTTGATATTATCTGGTCCAAGCATGCTTCTTTCCGCGTGGGAGAGGTGATGTGCAATTGAAAATTACTATTGCTGGTAATTCGGTAAAGCTCCTTTGAGTTCTCCGTGGACTTTAGTAAATCTATATTTAAGTCTTCAGTGATAACTGTCCAAACTTTGTTTTAAGTCTAAGCTTGTATAAAAGGCGTTCAAGTTTCTGCAGAAATCGGCGGGGACAAGACGTTGGTGTCCTGTACACACAAATGACAATATATTTCACTGACGGTATGTCTATGCCGCAGCATTCGAACCCGTAGTCTTCCGAAAATTCTTTGATAAATGGCAAAACCCGTGTTTGAATGTGATTTAAACAAAAAATGCACGTGCCACCTCTCTTCTGGTGCGACCTAGAGTAAGATGCCGCCAGCTGGTAGCCGGATATTCGTAAGTTACGTTCGTTACCTGTTCTTATAAAAGTTTCAGTGAAACATAATACACCTAAAGTAACCAAACGCTTCCTGTTTTCTCTCAATTCACAGAGAGTTAACTCTAGCAGGTCCTTTTTACTAACAAAACCCGCTACATTTTGATGAAGAATAGTAAAGAGACTACTTTTAGGAACGAAAGGAATGATTTTGCGAAGGTGGTGTTTGTTTAATAATACATTGTACTTCATTCCTTTTCTTTGGAAAATACTCAGTAATGGACCTTTGTGTAATTTTTTTTCCATACTGACTACGAGCAAAGATGGTGCTACCTAATTACTACCTAACTACGACCTAATTACTTAAGTATTTCCGAACCTCTATGTAGGTACTATCCAGATTTTAATTAAGTCGTCAGCTGAAACAAAGGGAAGTATGAGTTGTCCGTTGTTTGATCAGTAGTTAACTTAACTAAATAATTGTTAAAATTCGAAAAAGGAATCGAAAATTCGACAAATTCCCTTGAAATGTAACTATTAGTTACGATTTTTAACGATTGGTTAGTTTAAGTACTGATCAAACAACGGGCCCTTATTAAGCGACATGTGATGATACTGATGATGTGAGCAAAGGGAGCCGGTCATTGAGCTTTTCTGCTGGGCTTTCCCAAAGTTTTATCTAGTTCTTATATTAGTCCGCCTTTTGTACTTTATTGTATTTTGTACAAATAAGTTTAAATGAATAAATAAATATGTATATTAATTCCATATTTCCAAAGTGAAAATTAAAAACCGGTCAAGTGCGATTGGGACTCGCGTACCGAGCGTTTAGGTATTTAAGATAATATGGTTGGAAAACTCAAAAGAAAATACTCATTATTAAAATAACTCCATCTGGGGAACCCTTTGAAACGCATACTTTTTTTACGCATAATGTATTTGTTGCTCAATTATTGTTGTGTTACGCAGTTTACAAAAACTGAAAAAATATCGATGTCGTGAAAAAATATCATTATGACTTGCGAAAATTATGTGTAACAAATACATTATGACTAAAAATAATTATGCAACTAGACCCCTACCCCTCTATGATATGGCAATAATTAACTAAATGGATTTTCTTAATTTGAACGCGTTAAATAAGACAATGAAATCGAGCAAAACAATACTTATTATTAACTTAGTAACTCCTAACTGTAATTTCACTTGGTAATTTAAGGCTCATTTGCATGTCGCTTTGAAATTCAGTTATTAAAAGCAGTCGCTTCAAGTACAGCCGACCTTATACACATTTCAATTTTTTTATCAAATATGGTTGAAGTTAGTAAATTTATGGTGGATTATTCAAAAGTGGGGTTTATTCCGTGTAGCGAATTAATTCACCCGTGGACAGACAGCTGTGTGACCGGGTTTTTGGACATGCTTACTGAATGTGCTAAAGGAGGTTTAATGTTTTGGACTCCGATCCATGCCCTGTTTATTGTGAGTACATTGACACACTTAAATGTGCACTTAACATTATCTTAGAAACACCATAGAAAGGTGTAATTCACATGTAAGTCACATACCTAATTACTTGTAATATCGGTATGGGCTAGAATAATAAGTAGGTAAGCATGCTTTATTTGAAATGATATTTATGTTATTGGCCTTTACGTCAATGTTACAGTAGCGCCTCTATTTGAAATAATGATATATAAAGGTAATCCGGCAATCTTCAAGGAGGGAAAATAGTCGATTCAAAAAGTCCGGCTTTTACTTCTGTTTTTTTTTACTGCCATTGGCGAAATCACTGTGAAATCGTTTTTGGCTTATAATGATGGTTCCGCCACTCGGGCCCATAAGAGCTGCAGAAGTAGGTATACGGAGTAGCAAAGCTACCAGGCTACCAGGCTACGGTTGATTAGTACTTTTCGACTTCAAAAGAGTATAAGGAGGTGCCCACTTGCCTCTTACCGCTAACTAAAGCTGAGGACCGGTTCCTCGTCAAAAATCATTGAAATCTTTTAGAACAATCAATACGGTATCAGAGCTGGAAAATCAACCGAAGAAGCTGTTCACTTATTCACTGATTTCATAGTCCGTAACATACATTCCTTGATTTCTCAAAAGCTTTCGACACTGTCGATAAAACCACCCTTTTGCAAAAACTTGAGGAGGTCGGAGTAAGGGGTTTAGTGAACTTTAGTGCTAAACATATTCCGGGACTAGTTGTTGGGCAGAACTCAATATGTTAAAAGATTATATTCTTAGCGACGATGTAGAAATCACCTGTGGCGTTCCGCAGGGGAGTGTTCTTGGGCTGACCCTATTAATATCTTGTCTACATAAACGGCCTGTGCCACCTTTCTATTCCCCGCTGTTCCATAGTATCGTAAGCTCATGACACCAGCATACCGGACCGCCACAGGTGATTTCTTCATCATGCACATCATACACTTCTCGTTTATAGAGACTATTTAGAAAACGTTCGTCTGCGAGCTGAGCAAGTTCTTTTAAAAGTTACAATTTGGCTTTCGTGCTATCAACCTAGAAAAACCAAAATTATTACCTTTCCCGAGTCCCGACCCGCAGAACTAACTTACTAAATCCTTGTCCGCTCCTGTTCTAGAAATAATTCTGAGGGACTCAACTGCTTGCCGTTATCACGGACCTCCTCTATAAAATATTCAGGTAGAGTCTGTCTAATGAAAGCTGAACCTGGGAAAAAGCGGCAAATTCAAAAAATCTTGATATGGTATTACCGATCAATGAAGGAATAAACGATATTGATACTTTTATTATTTTATTTATTTTGGTGGGCACAAAGGAAGAGGAAACGCGTACTATATTTTCATATATATTATTACGAGCGCTATATTTTGATGAAAAGCACTTTAGGTAAAATACGATGACAGTGACTGGAGCACATTTGGTTTTTCGAAATATATTTGACATGAAAATATAGTGATCTGCACGTGTAGCACAAGTTGTATTTTCTCGCTTGTCGCTCTGTGCGTCTCTATCGTAACAGACTAGATAGTAAGGGAGATCCGAGCGACAAACAAGTCACGAGCAACTTGTGCTAGTCGTGCTGTTGATAGATTTCATTGATACGAGAGGTTTTCGTCTGTGTCGCACACAGCATAATAAAACAATGATGATGAGGAATATTATATTCAACCTTTTTAATAAAGTAATTAGAGGTAACATTATTCTCATCACCCTTACACCTCTATCTAACGACAATTATATCTTGGAGAAGAAGCGCCGCAAGAAACTCCAGCAGATCATTTTTTCCAATCATAAAATACAATTATTCTTAAAAGTAACATTACAAGGTAGTAAAGTAATTAATAATTATTTCTAACAACACAAACTTAGTCGTTACAAATGTACGCTCAATAACATTGAGTAAATTAAAAATAGTGACTAGGAGAACAACATGACGAGGTCTCTACGTCAGGAACGATAACTAAAATAACTAACTGGAAAACAGGTTCTTGCAAGCGTGAACAGACAGGACCCCACTGACAACACCCGTTCACGAGTATGACGCTGATCTCAGCCATCGCCTCCTCAACCATGTGTTTGAAAAGAATAATTAATGAGGGCTAATAAAACAACGGAATCTTTAGCACTCCTGGTATGAAGCGACCTCATCCAGCCACGGTTTCTAACTTGGATAACTTTGATGTTAAAACTATCCGTAATAAAGTCTATGAGTTTTATGTTGTAAAAAAGCAAATTCCGACTCAGAACACTTCTGGCAAATTTGAAAGAAAATATGGGTTTTACAGGCTCCAGATAGACTCTACGTAAAATACTGATGAGCAATGGTTTTGAATAAAAAATAAAATAAAAAAAACGTTCAGTGCTCATAGAACGATATGACATTGCAGTCTTGCGACAATGATCTTGAGAACCAAAGCCACGAAACGTGCCAAAAATAAGCCAATTATATATCTTGATGAAACCTATCTTCATCAAAATTACAAGCCAAAAAGATCATGGCCGTGGACCGTCGACATCTGGTTTAATAGAAAATATTTCCTCCGCAAAAAGACTTATCATCATTCATGCTGGTTCCGTAAATGGATTTGTGCACATGCAATGTTGACATATAGCACTAAGTCTACAAAGGCAGATTAACACCATTACATGAATACTACAAATTTTAACAGGTATTTACGAGAGAAATTGATACCAAATTTATTTGAACCCAGTGTGATTGTGTTTGACAATGCAGGTTATCATGCGGTACAAATTAATAAGCCCCTAAGCACAAACACACGCGAAGCTGAAATACAAGCCTGGCTCCGTGCTAAGTCTGTGAATTTTGATGAAAGTTTATACAGAGAAGAACTTTTTGTTTTAGTGAATCAGCACAAAACAAAGCCAATTTATGAGGCAGATAAAATTCCTAAAGCTAGTGGTCACATGAAGTGCTCACACTCTCACCTTACCAATGCGATCTAAACCAGATCAAGCTCATTTGGAATACTGTAAAACGAAAAGTGGGTAGCAAAAATATAGGTAAATCGGCGTCAGAATTTGAAAAAAATCTAAAGGAATCCTTTGATGTAATGCATGGAAGAAGATGACAGACCATGACCTATGTCGAAAACCAATACAAGGAAAAGGATGGAATTACTAATCAATTGGAAAGCTTCATAATAAGTGTATGTGATGGTGAACCTTCCAGTAGTTCCAGTTCAGATGATACCCTAAGACTCTAGGAACTGTAATTAAAATCAGATTCTAAATACTCTATTTCTAATGATTCATCTGAACTAGTGCTGTCATCATCACGGACACTTATAATGAATGATTCTAGTTCTTTAGTTATTCCATCCCTGGTTTTGTACTGAGCTTCAATATTAAGCACATGATTAGTCATTTTCTTCCAATGCTCCGGTGTTATGCTGTCAAAAGACTCTTTAATAATTTTTTCAATTTCAGCTGCTGATACGCCAACATTTCTACTCGCGACTTTTCTCTTCGCCGAACTCCAGATTAGCTCAATGGGGTTAAGGTCGCAATGGTAGGGCGGAAGTCTTAAAACCTCATGACCGTGCTCCCTTAGAATTTCATCGGCTTCATAGATTGGGTCTGCTTTGTGTTTATGTGCCAAGACAAGAAGTTCTGGTACAGTATAATATTCTTCAAAATCAATTTGTTTAGAACGCAGCCACTCTTTTATTTCGGCTTTGCGGGTGTTGGTATTTGGTACCTTATTAATTTGCACCGTATGATAGCTAGCATTGTCCATGACAATGACACTTGGTTCACTCAAGTTGGGAATAAGCTTCTCACGTAACCACTTATTGAAATTTGTGGCGTTCATGTCATGGTGATAGTCTGCTTTGATTGATTTTGTGCTAAACGTTAATAAAGCATTAGGCACAAAACCATCTTCTGATCCAGCGTGAACAATAATAAATCGTTTTCCAGCTGAGATATTGCCAACTACACCTTGGGTGGAAGGCCCCTGCCACGACTTTTTTGTTTTGTAGTTCTGGTGAACGTAAGTCTCATCCAGGTATATTATTTTTTTACCTTCAGCACGTTTTGATGCAATAGTCCTTAGGTAGCGGTGTCGCCAAGCTGCTATGTCAAAACGCTCAATAAGTATCGAACGTTGTTCAGTATTTTGTTTAAATTCGTATCCATTTGCCATTAGTATTCGGCGTAAAGTCTCAAGGCATCCGGTAAAACCGATGCTTTCTCTCAACTCTGCCAATAAGCATCTGAGTGTAGGCACTTGTTTTTTTACAATATAAAATTCATTTATTTTATTTCGGATAGCTTGGATGTCAAAGCTATCCAAATTAGACACCGTGGCCTTGTGAGGTCGCTTTTTTCCGGGAGTACTAAAGACACCGTTGTTTAATTTTCCCTCATTACTTATTCTTTTTAAAGATGAAACACTGATATCTGTAAGAAGAAAGAAAGTGTTAAATAAACAGAACACCATTTAGAAATACATTGTGTGGTTGCGCAGTACAGCCCCATTGTACAGTCCGACAGCCCTAAAAACATTTGGGTTTAGGTGAAATGAAATTGCATCGGTGAGGTTCTAATCGCAACGGTTTAAGAACAAGGAAGACTCATATAACCCGAACATCTTTTATATCTGGCCGATCAAAAATGACATTAAATAAATAGATAAGGTACTAAAGTGTACACATATTTATGAAATCGACTGTACAGTGTACATTTGGTTCATAAACAACAAAATGCTGTTTGCTCCGCACACAGAAAATACATATCAAATAATATGTTTATGATATCTTTTAACTAAACACCTCCTTATTGTTTTATTGAAACTATGAGTGTCAGTTACATTAATCATCTGTCTATTAAATTAATTTAATAAAATTGTGAATGCTAAGAGATTCAACATGATATAGGGACAGACAATAGGTACCTACACCTATTATATAGGGAAAGACAATGATAATTTTAGTAATTACCGGTCATTGAAGATACTTCTTCCAAATATTTCGTCTGAGTCTGGCAGGCTAACTCAGTTTCCTCAACCTCTTTCAGCTGCTTTACGTTTTCCAGCACACTTTTGTCAACGTGCACGTCCAGGTTTTCTGAAACGAATTTAATTTCGTTTAATTTCTTAATCTCATCGTATAATAGACAGAAAAAGGTAAATTAAAATTAGGATTGCACATAGAGAAATAAGAAGTATCAAAATGAACATGCCGTACTAAAGCCGTACTAACCTATAAATTTGGTCACCGTAACTAAACAATTAATTTTTTGCATCAATAATGCTTTTGTTTCTTCTTGTTTTTCTTTGTACTTCTGTATAATAGTATACAGAATCTCCCGGACACCGCCTCTTATCGTCGACGGCATGATTACTCCGTATTTTTATCAATTTAGATCTCGAATTGACAAGTTTCTAACAACAACAAAGTCCAAACGACGTATTAAATAGTGTTGCCAGACTCGTCAGCCAGGAAAAATCCAGGTTCAGCTTTCATTAGACAGACTCTATAAAGATTGACTCCACTCTTAGGTGGCACAACTATACAGAATATTTGGTACCCCCGGGTTAGAAAGTTTGTATTTATATTTAGGAACATTAGATCTCTCGATTGTACACGCTTAAAACCGTTTACAGTCAATACTATTATATTGCATAGTTGCATGGGGTCGTGTCGGAGCAACGACAACACTTATTTAGAGAGAGCATAAAGAGCTGTTCTTAAAGTCATGATCATGACTAAAAAATATTACAGATATCCCACCATACAATTATATAAGGATTACTCAGTCCTGACAGTGAGACATCTCTTTGTGCCCCAAACGATTGCAAGGAAGCACTCAAAACTCCCCTACGACTGCACGCTGTAGTGTACCTACTCCAGCTGACAAGGTCTGTCCTCGTGAACCGTCCAGGGCTTGCCTGGCTAGACGAAATTTCCTCTTTATCAGCTCTCTTCTTTAAAATGCAATTAATAAACAGCTGAATATTTATCCCATACCACTAAAATCATGCCAGAGTACTATGAAGGACTAGTTCCAGATTTTTTATTTATTTATTTATTGCATTTTACACAAAAGAAACTTAGGTACTTCTAAGTACAACCCTGTTAGAGTATTGCAATGCGTAATTTAACACAACATAACATTTCTCTGTTATAAAACTTATAAAATAACTAATATTAATCTATAGTTTTTACCAAGTTAAACATTCGCTATAGGTAAGTATCTACTCTTAATTTAGTAATCTGAGAACACTACTATGTGATGATACGAGTATCACTAAAAACAACGTTAGGTAGTATGCTTATTATTAAATCTATAATATGTATATATAGGTACGTATATATTTATGAGCTTGACTATGATATTGTATAATTTAATTTATTAATTATTTTAGATTGTCGGTCATAAATAATTCTTCAACAGAGTAGTAACATTTTTTGATGAGTTTTTTTTTCTGTGGTTTTTTTAATTAATAAATGTAAATTAACATACCTACTGAATTACACTTAACTGAGGACTTATTGAAAGCGTTAAGATAGACTTGCGCACACGCACACACACGCAGACACACACACAGACACACACACACACACACACACACACACACACACACACACACACACACACACACACACACACACACACACACACACACACACACACACACACACACACACACACACACACACACACACTCACGCACACGCGCACGCGCGCACGCGTGGCTATTCTTTGGGCTATGTCGGTAACCTTAGTTCTACTGCGGATATCATCATTTCTGATTCTATCACGCAGAGAAACCCCGAGCATAGCCCTCTCCATAGCCCTCTGAGTGACTTTGAGCTTCCTTATAAGGCCCATTGTTAGCGCCCACGTCTCAGATCCGTAAGTCATCACTGGCAACACACACTGCTCAAAGACTTTTGACTTCAGACACTGCGGTAATTTGGACGAAAAGGTGCTACATAGCTTCCCGAACGCTGCCCATCCGAGTCGGATTCGACGAGTGACCTCTTTCTCAAAGTTGGACCTACCTAACTGGACCGTTTGTCCCAGGTAAATATAGTCGTCAACAACTTCGAGCGCAGAGCCTCCGACTATCACGGGAGTTGGCGCGACATGGACGTTGGACATGACTTTCGTCTTGTCCATGTTCATCCTCAAGCCAACTCGGTCGGAAACTCCACTGAGGTCAGCGAGCATTGCACTGGGGTCCTCCATGGTCTCAGCCATGACTACGATATCGTCAGCGAATCGAAGGTGAGTGATGTACTCGCCATTTATGTTGATGCCTCGTCCTTTCCAGTCCAGAACCTTAAAAGCATCCTCCAATGCAGCGGTAAACAGCTTCGGAGAGATCACATCTCCTTGTCTGACTCCCCGCTGCAGAGGAATAGGCTTCGTGCTCTGGTCCTGTAGTCGGACGGACATAGTGGCGTTTTCGTACAGACACTTTAACACTTCAATATATCGGTAGTCGACTTGGCACCGCTGGAGAGACTGTTGTACAGCCCAGGTCTCGACCGAATCGAAGGCTTTCTCGTAGTCCACAAATGCAAGGCAAAGGGGGAGGTTATACTCTTCGGTCTTCTGTATAACCTGCCGCAACGCATGTATGTGGTCTACGGTACTATAGCCTTTTCGGAAACCGGCTTGTTCGGGAGGCTGGAAATCGTCAAACCTGCGCGCGAGACGATTTGTGATGACCCTCGAAAACAGCTTGTAAACATGGCTCAGAAGTGAGATGGGTCTATAATTCTTCAGCAAAGTTTTATCACCTTTCTTGAAGAAGAGAACCACCACACTTCTGTTCCATGCTTTTGGCGTTCTCCCTTCGTGGAGGACGGAGCTGAATAGCGTCTGAAGGCCCCTAAGGGTGGGTTTATCACCCGCCTTCAGGAGTTCGGCTGTAATTCCATCCTCACCTGGGGCTTTGCCATTCTTAAGCTGTTTGAGGACAATACTAATCTCGTACAGGCTGACGTCGGGGAGATCTTCGGTATAGTGTCGGGTTAATCTAGCCCTCGGGTCTGTAGCTCGATTTTTGACGGGTGTTGGGGTTGTCGTGTACAGCTGTCCATAAAACTTCTCAACTTCCGCCAATAGCTCAGGTTTAGATGAAATGACTCTGCCATCGTCGGTCTTCAGCTTCATCAGTTGGCTTTGGCCAACAGACAGATCCCTGGCAAACACCTTAGAGCCCCTGTTACGCTCAATAGCCTCTTCAATACTTTTAGTATTGAATCGGCGTATATCACGTTTCAGAGACTTCGAGATCTGTCTGTTGAGCTGCCGATAGCGACAAGCGTCACCAGAGGACTGCAGAATCATTTCACGCCTCACCTCCATGAGCCTAAGGGTGGAGTCCGAGAGCTTCTTGGTTTTACGAAGCTACAAGTTACAAATTACAAGTGGAACTCTCTTTCTAGCAAAAGGAGTTAGAAAGAAACTTCCGCTTGTAATTTGTAACTTGTAGCTTCGTGAAACGGGCCTCAGATTATACCGATTTACATAATGAAATTTAATAAAATAATTGCAAATGTCTCTGAAATAATGGTAAAATATAAATATAATGCAGATAAATGTACAGTATAAGTTTAATTATACAGTAAAATTGGTGCGTAGTCAAGTTTTGAATATAGGAAATAAACCTGGGCTGATTTTATACCTCCTTAGTCTGAAATGATGTACGAGTGGATTCTATATTTTCTATATTCTATATTTTAAAACTAAACTCATAACTCCCTAGGGAGTTATAAAAATCCATAACTGCCGCGGGAGCTAAATCGGCTATAATGGCCCTATACGCCTGCGTGTTATATAACCCTTTCCGAGCAAGTGTGATGAAATAGTAGATTGTTCAACAAGAGACTAAAACAAGCCATAATGACAAGAGATGTTTAGCCAAGCAAGCGAGCGAGCGAGCGAGAGTGTCTATAGTTCGAGTGTCATTATGGTTGTTTAGTCTCGCGTTAAACACTCTACTTTTCACTTTGAATGTGACGAAAAAGAAATACGTTCTATACAAAATTACAATATTTAACAAAATATGTAACAAAGTTTCTGACAAATTTGTTTCGCGCTTGTCAGTTTTTTGTAAAGTGACACAAATGCTTGCGTATTTAGCCAACAGATACAAGCTTGAAAACTATTTGGATCATGCCTAATAAAATAAAATTATCCTTAATATACGTAATTCGTGAAATTAAATCTTTTTTTTTATATTTTAGGACAGTTATAATTTTTAGGTTATTTCCTCGGCCTAAAAATGGTCCATACACAATCACTGAAAATGGCGATAATGCTCCATTCACAAACACCGTGATGGGTTGTCTAGGGGTTTCCAAACTTTAATTCCTAGAGATATAAGGAGCTTTAGTCCCGATGTGCAAAGATTAAACTAACATTTTAAGAGCATGAGAAGTGAAAAGTATTTATTGTTAATTACATTTTTATTATAGTTCACTCCAACCTTCCGCTGGCAAGCGAAGGTGAGGAGCGGGGACTTCTTTCGGGTAGTATATTCAAATATGCTGTTACGCCGAAGCGGTTGGCCATATTACGTATTGTTTATCCTTAAAATGAAAATTTCGATAAACTAACAATAGGTCTAATATGCCCCTTTACATTGTATGTAAATGAACCAAGACCTAACTAGGTACGTATTTTGATAAATATTTAAAAATACTTAAATACTTGGACAGAAAATATCATGACGATATTGGTTTTATAGAAAAATGTAGGAAGGAAAAATGAAATTGGCCTGTTTAGAATGATAGAATTAATGTTTTAGAAGACATTGACATAAAAATGATTGACAAACTGATATAAAAATTGTTTGTTTCTTGAGTTGTAGCGTTTCATAAAAATACGTACAGTCGGCCCATGAAAATGTTGAGCACTTTAGTACTTTGTCAAATTAAACTAGATTAAGGCAGAGTGATATGAATGAATGAATGAATGATATTTATTTTCCAAAGTAAGTCACAGTATACATTGCATGTTATGTCAAAAGTACAAGAAATTACATTGGAATCGTCGAAAATATACACAAATTTATAATCAAAAATAGAAATAAGAAGTCAGGATAACAAAAATACAAAACTAAGGAGTTATCACCGTTAAGGATCGTCTTAAAAATAGCATGCAACCAAATCAGCATTTTTTTTTTTTAAACATAAGTCAAAACATCAGAAATAATAAAAACAACAACACAGATCAAATCAAAACATTTTAAATAATTTATGTACCTAATTATAAATTAAGGTCCATAAACTCTTTGACTGAGTATAATGGATTTTCCAATAAAAGGTTTTTCAGCCGGCGTCCAAATGCTTCGTCGGATGGTTCATTCCTAAGTTCGGAGGGTAGACGTTCGTAAATGGTGAGGCCAATCACGCGCGAGTTCTTCCCTGCAAGTGCCATGCGACGGGGAACTGTTCTCAAACGCCCCGAGTGGCGGAGCTGCTTGTCGACTGCATGCACGCGGGCGAACATGTTAATATTTTTTCTGACAAACATTACAATGTCGTGAATATAAAGTGAGTAGTGCGTCATGATGCGGTGCATCACAAAAAGACCCCTGCACAAGTGTTTAGGTTTCACTCCAACTAATGTACGTACAGCACGCTTCTGCATTAGCATGACTCTGTTGGCATCCGTGGAGTTTCCCCATATAAGAGTACCGTACGACATAAGGGAGTGAAAATGTGCAAAATATACTTGCTTCAGTGCGTCATCAGAGATGAGGATCTTTAGCTTTCGCAACGCAAAGACTGCACTACTCAGTTTACCACACAGTTCATCGACATGGCACTTCCAGTTAAGGTTAGAGTCTAGAGTGAAACCAAGAAACCTACACTTGTCGCATATAGGCATCGGATTGTTAGGCACGCTCGGAGATACAGCCAGACTGCGACCCGAAAATAGCATAACGTTTGATTTTGCAACATTCAAAAGCAATCCATTTGTCGTGAATCACCCCTGCAGCTGCTCGCAAGCGTCATGTATTTTTGCGTCTAGCTGTTCATACGTGCGCGTACTAACCACGACGGTTGTGTCATCTGCAAACAGCACTGAAAGGCCAACTGTGATGGTGGTTGGGAGGTCATTGATAAAAAATAAAAATAGGGTATTTCCTAACGCCGATCCTTGAGGAATCCCCAGGTGCACGCCACCAGTCCCAGTCTTTTGCCATTTGCAGACAACTTCACCACCTGTTTCCGATCGGACAAAAACGACGAGAGTAGTTGGTGGCTGGTATCCTGGATACCGTAGTGTTGCAACTTATCCAGAAGCAGTTTGTGATTACATCAAAAGCCTTGGACAAGTCGCAAAAAACACCAGCCACTTTGTACTTGTCGTCCAGACCAGAAACAATGCAGTCAAAAATTTTGTGTGCCGCTGTGGTACACGACATTTTCTGCCTATATGCGAATTGGCGGTCTGTAAGCAAATCATTGTCTTCAAGGTGGGTCATGATATGTGACGAAAAAATGGACTCGACTAATTTCGATTTAGTTGGCACTATTGTTATGGGCCTATAATTACTGACGTCACACTTGTCCCCTTTTCCCTTGAAAACAGGACACACTCTGGTACTCTTCAGCACATCAGGGTAAACACCAGTATGCGCACGATTTCTCTTAATCAAATTAGAACGAAATATTAAGGCACTATGTCAAATTTATTAAAAAAAAGGTAGCCTAATTTCAACCACTATGGAATGACAACCTCTGGCGTTACTGGTAGTCGCTTGCTTTCTAATATGAGGTCCCGGGTTCGAATCTCACGCAAAAGAAGTGAAATAGGTTTCTTTTTAGAATCTTCCACAATTTAAGGCAGTAATTGTCAGAACCTCAAATTACTTGCTG
The DNA here is from genome assembly GCA_946894065.1 of Acleris literana. NCBI lineage: Eukaryota > Metazoa > Arthropoda > Insecta > Lepidoptera > Tortricidae > Acleris > Acleris literana. The sequence goes on from OX335669.1 coordinate 20,534,420, forward strand.
ATATGTATGAAAAAGTTCAAGTATTTTACACTCGTAAATATTGGCAAGATTTTTTGACATCGGATCATGATAGGTTCAGAGAATTTATAGAAGCATACAAAGCTTACGAACTTTATTGTATTATAGGTAAATCCACGATGCTACAACTAGAAAAGATCTCAAGATACGCGTGGATTGACGAAGTTGGGTTTTATCATGATTACAATTGCATGACATACATGAGCCCAATTTCGTCAAATTCATGCATCTATGTAGATTGGATTAAATGTCACGTGGGGTCATTTCATCGCAGATTGAAATTTTACAGATATATTTTCAATATCGTCTCTCACCGCTGAACCATTAGACCCCAAAGGTTTTCGATTGGATTGAGGTCCGGCGACATTGCCGGTCATGAAACTTTTTTTATATCCAAATGTTGACTGAACCACTCGTTAGTGACGTGTGCCGTATGTATCCGGCAATTGTCTTGTATAAAATCTATTTCTGGATAGTCTTCAACGGGATACACGTTACGCACAGTGGGCAACATTACCTCTTCGAGGATATCCACATGAGTCAAGGCATTCGCTCGTGTGGGTATGAAACATAGCTCGCCGACGCCGTCAGCAGACATCCATCCCCACATGTTTGCTGTCAAACGGCCAGAATTCCTAAGAGGAATGACATGATTTTCCTTGTATCTGGTTCTACCGTATCGCCAGAGACAAGCGTCCGTCATCGTTTGACTTAAAACTTTTTTTATCGGTGAAAACAGTTCTACTCCAGTCAAAGTCTAAGTACTGGGTAGCGAAATTCATTCTGGCTGTTTTATGAGTTTCTGATAGAAATGGTTTTTTTGCGTGGTGCATGTGGTGTAAGCCCATTGAGTGCAAATTGTTCCGTATTACTTGTGGGCAAACGCCAAAATGCTCCGCGAAGGGCTTGACCGGAAAGAAAGCATTTAGTTCGTAAGCAATCCGTAATAGAATCCGTTGTATCGGAAGATAAGCTCGGCCGGCGTTCGGAATTCTCATGCTGGGCCCGTATTATGGTCACCTTTATCGCGGTGGATAAAGCTTCCGTCACTCTCGCACTTACATACTGGTCAGAAAGTGACAGATGTTTTATCTACGCTTATCTACGTCCATAAACACGACCATAATCGGCCTGCTGATGGTCGCGAACTATCCCTTCTTCTGCGTATCTCCTGACCCACAAGCTTACAGTGTTTCGCTGAAAGAAATTAGCCGACACAAATAAATATACTCCTGCTTCAACAGCATTTTTATTGAAAATAAAGTATGAAAAAACTAGGGCATTTTAAAATCATTACAGCAATTTGACAATACTCAGTTAACCCTAAGTTGCGTGAAATCTCGGCAATACTGTTGCAATAGAGTTGCAATGTTTCTACCTAGTCCGTAACAATAGAGACGCACTGAGCGACAAGCGAGAAAATACAACTTGTGCTACCCGTGCTGGTATTGTGCAACAATGTCTGCTCTTTCTGTTTTCGATATTATTCGAGGCATTTTATTAATATTATTCAAATATCATTAGATTTTTTAGTAACTATTTGAACCTGTTTGACGTCTGACGTATAAAGATTTGAATAAAAAAGATTTTTTTTGACATGACTTTTCTCGTTGGCCTTTTTGCAATTCCCGCCGTGAAATAAGAATTATGTACACAGTTTAATATATGAAATTTCCATAATGACATTTTAGTCTAGTGCCACTTCAATGCGATAAGGTTCCAAGTATGCTTAACATTTTCATAGGCTGACTGTACCTAAATAGATTTGCAAAAAAATATATTTAAAGAGTGTCAGTATTTTTACATTTGGATTAGAAATATTTTTTTAGGGAAATATTATTGTTTTTAATCGGTGAAAACCTGAGCACTTTAAATATTTTATAACTTGTCTTATTATTATCATAAATGATTGAAATTGAAACATATCCTGTCCCTACAGTTTTTTTAAAACAGGCCACTTTATTTCTCCTTCCACTTTCTACGGAACCAATATCTAGATGATATTTAACGATTTTTTTTTCTCAAAAACGAATCATAGAATTTTAATGCCCAGTGGCCTGTTTCACGAAGCTACAAGTTACAAATTACAAGCGGAAGTCTCTTTCGAACTCCTTTTGTTAGAAAGAGATTTCCGCTTGTAATTTGTAACTTGAAGCTTCGTGAAACGGGCCACAGGTTTGTTCCCACAACGTAGGTATTTATACAGGTTATTTTTTTTATCAGTGCACAAATTTTAGGGACTAACTCTGTAGGTCATGACCACTTTTTATTATGGAACCAACATCCATCCAACATTTCGGCCGTTTAACTCTCGAAGTTTGTATGGAAAAGCTGTTTTTTTTTCGCGATTTGGATGTTGGTCCGATAATTAAAGTTGATGAGTATGACCTACAAAGTTAGTCCCTAAAATTTGTGCACTGATGAAAAAATTACCCTACCCTGTATGTCGTCTAACAACAGAACTATGGTAAGTATGGTGTGTCTAGTCTAGTCTATCTGTCTGTTGGTGTTGTTTGTCTGTTCTTTTGCTTTGACATTGACAGGCGAATAACGCTAGACGGGATGGGTTGTGTATAACTAGAATTGCAAGAACAATTTTATTATACATTTTACGAACTTTTTTAATTATTACCGCTTCGTTATTATAAAAGACGAGTGCTTCCATTAGTGTTCCTTATTTAAAATATCGGTGTAGCATTGTTACAAGTTTATTTAATAAGTGGGACTTGCTCTTTTGATCATGGTGGAAGCCAGTAGGTTTTGGTTTGATAAGACATGCAGTGCATGTGCCTGCCACGAGCTGATTCACCCATGGACTTACAAATGTACCGATGCAACAGGCATTATGCTTGCAAGTTGCATAAAAGGGGCATACAAGTTTTATGCCATGGTGTATCTCGTAAGTATTAAGTTGTCACCACACTTCTTTCGATCACGATAGCATCTTAAATTTATTGAAATACATTGTAATCGGCACCCTGTTAAAAACGTGTTTACCTTCTATACAAAATGTATTTGGAGTCAAGAGCGTATAACGGTCTTTGTGGCTTTTTCTGATATCCAATTACAGACATAGATAAAGGTGTTTACTTATAGTTTACTCAATATTCAGTCTGAAATTCGTTTATCCACTACTACTTTTGATTAAAACATACTATGTGCTTATTTCGGAAGTCTTTTTTTTTTGCTTATTCTTTTGAATTGCATATTATTCCTAAGACACTAAGGTATTATTTTCACCTTCCTCTGGTTGCAGAAAGCAAATTATTATTTATCTTAATGTTTTTCTTCATTAAAGCTGTAATTATGACAGGGTTCTATAGCCGTTATACCCAAGAAGATCATATTCGCAAAATATCATACTAGCAAAACATAATATACGCATAGCATCACATTCGCAAAACATCATATACGCATAACATCATACTAGCAAAACACGATATTCGCAAAACATGATATTTACAAATAGTCCGGTTTTGTTATAAAATCGTAGGTAGGTTTAGGTTATGTTAGATGTACAGCAGGCCCGGAGGGCCAAACCACCCAGAAATAGTCAACCACAATGTCTAATTCATGTCTTAATAATAGTTATTTTTTGCTAATGTGATGTTTTGCTATTATGATGTTTTGCGAATATCATGTTTTGCGAATATGATGTTTTGCTTTTATGATATTTTTCAGAATATCATGTTTTGCGAATATGATATCCAACGACTGAGGGTTCTATAGTGTCTCAACAATTGAAGTTGTGGACTGAAACCCATGGCCTAATCTTACTCTAAGGATGATGATATTCAACGAAGAGAGTCTCCTTAATGGAACGACCTGGACTTTTTTTCCAATAATGCAGAGATAATTTAATGGAACTAAATAGCTACATCACAGCTATCACTTAGTGCGTTTTTTATAGCATAATGATGTCTCAATTGGACATAATTATGACCTTGTATTGTAAAATCAAGTTCAATAGGCAATGCAAGTAATGGTACAGTCCATTTAATTGCATTAAATTAAACCCCGCATTATTAATGAAACTACTTGGAAAAAGAAGTCCAGGTAGTTCCATTAATGAAACCCTCTTCGTTGAATGTAACTACTGGGAAAAAAAGTACAACTAGTTTCATTAATGGTTGGAATAGACCAAAATGAATGCCGTACTAGCTAATCACTTAATATTATTTATACACTATATTATTCATATTTTTAATCCAATAGCACTGTGGTGTAATGCAGTTGAAGCTTTTTAAAAGAAAATTGCTAACTGTTTGTATTAAACACTGTTTGATACATTTTTTTATGGGCACAAGGTCTATGGCCAGTATGGCCACACTCACCCAAAGGCCTATATGATATATATGTATATAAAACATATTAGAACATTATTGGTTATTCATGTTTTTCACTTTCCAATGGGCCCACAAATTCATGTGTGCCCCTGGGGCCCGGCACAGCGTATGACGACTCTAACAATTACTTAAACTGACATCTTATTACAATAGATGTTACTTGTTTATAATTTTGTTGCAGATCCAAATTCTTATGAAAGGCAAGAAGCTGAGTAAAGCTGAAATGCTGGAGCAGTTCAAACTTTACCTCAAATCTGGTGTGTTTGGCCTCACCGTAGGAAGTTCCTTTGTTACATTAAACTGTATATTTAGGTAAGAGGTCCATATTTGTCTCTATTAACCGTTTGTACTCACTAGGTATTTTGCTATGATCTTATTGATATAATGGTAATGTTCAAATTCAAATACTGGCTATTAGAAGTGTGGTATTTTTGTTGTAGTAGGTTAACCCCTCGTATGCGGGAAGTCAAAAAGTACCAAGTTCTAGTCTCTTCTGATTACAATATAGTCCATAAAATTAAGCTTGAAAAAAATATAAAAAGATATCCAAATTTTGAACACGGATCCGTGCCTAAGCATACTAGCTAAGCTATGATCTTATTGATACTCCCATAATAATTAATCAATTTTCTCTATGCATAATATGCACATAAGTTATTATAACTCTAAAAGTGACTGAGAGTACAAATACTAAATGTTTCACAGACTATTTTGTTTTTATTTTAATGTATGCTGGAGTGTGGATTTCATTTAAAAAAAAAAACAATTCTCTATTAATAATAAAAATCATGAATTTTCTATAAAACTACCTTTCTTAGCTTATTTTTAATAATTATTATTTACTGCCAAATAGGTTGGTCCAAAAAAGAAAAGTGTGTAATATTGTTTCTCAACAAGTTTCTTTTCATTTCAAAAGACACGAAAATACGCTTTACCGAGTTTTATTGCAATTGAATAAACTTTACAGGTCGCCCATATAAAAATGTATAGAGCTTTACTTCTTTGTGAGTCGAAGTGGCGTTTGACAAAAAGCGCGACTGGCTGTTCACAATGGAGTGTTGATCCCTACTCTGATGTAAGCTAGTGAATGTTGGGTTTGGCAGGACAGGCATGAAAGTCGTATAAATGCAGTTGAAATGCGCACTTTGCGTAGTATATGTGGTGTGAAACTGATTGATAGAGTACCTAAGAAATGTAAAGGTCAGAGAGAAATGTGGACTAAAAGAAGACATAGTGACTAAGATTGAAAAGGGCATGCTTTGATGGTTCGGTCATTTGGAAAGGATGGATGAAAGAGCGAAAGTGAGTGGGAGGGTCGGAAGGGGCCGCCCTAGGCGTACTTTTTCGAATCAAAGTGGAGAAATACTGGAAAAGGGCCGGATGCACGTCGGTTTCGGGTACTTAAGACCCTAAACCGACGTGCATGCATGACTCGATGTATGAATGTGGAAGAAGCGAAAGAGAGTTGTCAGGATCGTAGCAGGTTGAAAGAAGTGGTCTCTGCCTACCCCTCTGGGAAACAGGCGTGATTTAATGTAGGTATGTATATATGTATAGAGCTTCAAACATCAAATAAAGATATTAAATGACAAAGTCATGACACTGTATTCTGAGTTGCAGCAGTAGGCAAACAATATTCTAGTTCTGTTTGTAGTTTTTGCTAAGTTTACTAGATGTCGTTTTGTATGAGACAGATCTTTTTAACATAGACTAAACGCCTTGGGCGACCAGTAAACAACACAACAACAAAACAAGTTTAAATTTGACACATAAGTAACTAATTTATTAAAATAAGCTATGTGGAGGAATGATTTGATATTCTTTATTTTTCGTTATACTATTTTGGACCACCCTACTGCTACTGCCCATGTTTTTAAAGAAGCTACTCTTGAAAATGCTTTTGCTACAAACAACTATAGTCAGAAAAAGCTGTGTAAAAAATTCGTAGAGTTAAATAACTGGTTGTCCTTTTACCATAATAGTTACACAACCGTAGGCAGTAATTTGAATCAATTGAAAATACTGAAATTAAATTGGCGATTGTATTTGCGAGATTGCGAGCCAATTAATTCTATAGCCAATCAGATTGCCTCATGCAGATGGAGATGTGTATAATTAAAGGGAGTTGGCATACGACGACTTTTTGTAGCGATTCAGTTAAAAATACCCTCGCACACGTAAACAGGATTCTGCATTGCTACTATCGAGATTCAGCATCGATACAGCGGCAATACACCATCGATACAGCCGCTATACAGTATTGGTACAATCAGGGCACCCCCCTTTCACCCTTCCTCGCGTATAGGGCTTCCATTCGGTAATTACGTAATGTCGTAAACAACGACGAATGACGTAATTACACAAACACACAGATTTACCTGGTCCCAAAACTAAGCTCTCAGCTTGTACGTACTATGGGTACTAGACAACAAATAATTTACTTATATTGAGGTACATAGAGAAATACATAAAAAAACATCCAAGATTCAGGAACAAATTCTTGCACTCATTACACAAATGTCTGCCCTATCGGAATTTGAACCAGGGACCGCTGGTTTCTTAGGCAGGGTCTCTTCAAACTTGACACTAAGGAACGGTTTAATCGCCATTAACTGAATGAGTGCGGCCGTTAATTCTCTATTTCTTTGTTCTCAGGAGGCTACTCTTCAGCCAGTTCTCGTATTACAACACAGTTCTGCTTCCATGCACTATTAGCGGTCTGGCGGTATACTTTGAGCCACCGTACAGAAGAGTGCTAGTTGTCAACCTCTTTGTTAACCTGGTGAGTGTTCAAATATTTACGAAGGAGGACTGTGGCCCTGTGGCCTGTGGGGAAACAGATATAAGTCACTAAAATCATAATAAAAGTTTGTTCAAGTGCGAGGCGGATTGGCGCACCGACGGTTCCCGTACAATTACACATATTATACAATTGCCGTACAATGTCGTCGTCAACGTCTTACTAAATAAAAAATATTATAATTCAATTTGAATGTCATGCTCATATCTTCACCGAATAAAAATTAGTACAAACCCAACTTTTACTTGATCGGTTTTTAATATTTGTTGTTTTTCTTTAAGGTTTAATTTAACGCTTGTTTGTTTTACCGTTTTTACAATGTAACAAAAATAATTTGTTTAAAAAACCTTTATTTACCCCTTTATTATTTTGGCCAGCAGTGGGACACAAGCAAAATGCTAGCAAAACAAAAAATTTACGTTCTTTTTTTGTTTGTAAGGAAATCCGCCCTATTATTCAGAAAAAAAAAACAATCCGCAGTCTCTTACCGTTCAAAAAATACAGTTCTTTACTTAGGTCAGACAGATGTACAGACAGCGTTGGCTTAGTAATAGGGTCCTGTTATACACCCTCCAGAGTCGAGGCGCGGGCGCAAAAAAGGTTCGCCGCATCTAGGTTTAACATCCAAATACATAGCAGTGTGCTCACAGACTAGCAGTCGAGGCAGAGGATGTAGACGCGGAGGAGGCGAGATGAAGACGTGGCGGGACCGTACCGCAACGCCGCCTCCATTTTGTAATTTCGTCTCTTTCGTTTTCGGTTATTTATTAACCGCACTGTAACAAAGCATAAAGCCCGCGCCTCGACTCTATACAAATCCACGCCGCGCACGACCCCGCGGGGACGCCGTTAAGACATGCCTAAATATCTTGTTTATGATCTAATTACCATAGGTGTTCGAATATTGGCTAAGAACGTTAGAAGTGAAAGGATGGCTTCGACGCTCGCCTGGCAGAGAAACGCTCATCTTTATGTTTGGGAGCGCCATCTTTTTCTACCTCATGCGAAAAGAGCGAGAGAATGAAAAACGGACACCTTTGTTTTGGTAAGTAGTCAATATGACAGGTGACCATATAATTATCTTAGCGTCTTGACGTAAACAAATTAATATGTATGAGATGCTAATGAGTACAGTCGTATAATAATGACGTTTACTTGAATACACTTATAATGATATGCGTTAGCTATGGTAATAATCGAAAAGATAGAGTTGTAAATAAAGTCGTTCAATACTGGCAGAAACCCAACATTACCAACATGGCTAAAGAATGAGAAAAGCTGAAGTGGCACTTGGTTTTCTTTCTATTATTCAGTATGTTTATCTAGGTTCTTCACGCCTCCCCGGGTTTCGAAGAATGTGGGGGAACCGGTGTTAGGCATAGAAGGGAGGAGTCCAGCGTGCCCACACTCTGGGAACTGCATCAACTATATAGCAAAGGTAAAAAAAAAGTGTTAGCAAGTTTTAAAACGTGACGTTGTATAAGTGTCACTTATACCGCATTTTAGTTTATATGCAAACTGTTCTTAAAACGGTTTTGTACGCACTCGCAATCGTGTTGTCATACAAAAGTTTAAGCTGGGACATTTCCCCGTTTAGTTAGTTTAAGTTTATAAAATAGATTAGTTTTCAGCTAGCAAACTTGTTGTTTAGAGCGCGCATTCGGCAAAAAGTAGTTATATTTCGTTAAGGTGACAATCATATTTATTGTATAACGTCGTTGTGTTGTTACATACTAAATTTTTGCTAACTTTTCTAAATCGAAATGGAGAGTAGAATGTTCAACTCGGGTGAAAACATCAACTGCACTGTCGCTGTCGAACTAGGCTCCTGAGTCTCCAGGTTCTTGAGGACAAAATGCACCCTATGATTAGTTTAACAAGGTTGCAATTACAATGTTACTAAAATAGGTATTAGGTCTTACGAGGCTATAGGGGCACTCGCCATTGTGCAACCTATATATCTTGGGATGCAATGGATCAATTTCACCCCTTGGTTAACAATCTACTAATGAGTAAGCCATCCGTGTTTTCACAGGTACTGAATGTGTTAAGGCAAAAGGCCATCCAATTTGATTCCTTGGCCACTATAGACTATGTTAAAGTGAAGTTATGAACCAAAACTTAAGAGCTCTTATGATTTGGTTTCCAACGTGTTTCGTTGACATAGTCCATAGCCTTGGAATCAAATTGGTTGACTGTACTGCAAAAGTTTTTGGTTTAATTCGTTCCACTTGTGAGAAAACTGCGCCAGGGCAATATAGAAAAACGTCGCCTACCCCTCTGCTTAAGACTATTCATTTTCTTACTTTAGTGCGAATGACGGGTTTTAATATATTTACTTTTTTTTCAGGGCACAGCGCAACTTTTCGGCGTTGGTTGTGCGATGACGATACTAAGACAAATAATACCCAGGATACTGACCCCGGGCAAAGCGTTGAGATCTTTAAAGCTCTCGCATTTGAAGCTTGGTTTATTCTTTGGAGGCTATATTGGTATTTATAGGGTAAGTTTGTCTAGATATAATTTACTATTCTGCCCTCCTGAGTCAATAAGCAGTATCCCAAATTCAGTTTCCAAAGCGGATTAAATCCTCTTCTGTTAGTAGTAAGGTTGATATTGCTACAAAAGTTTTTTCTGAAATACCGCCTATTGGCTTAGGATAAGGATACTGCCCGTATTAATCCCAAAGGTATAGGCTCGTCTTTGTTCATATATTATCTCCATATCATAGTTTTTTTTTAAATAATTTCCTTTTTGTGTACATTTGCTTATTTACTTACCTATTTAATACTAGTTAAAAAAGTATAAGATTCAGTTAAGACCTCGCTCCCACTCTTACACTGACGAGTATTGTTTACCAAGTCAGTCAAATAAGCACTATTTGGATAAATCTATTGTATTCTATGCAAATAATGCTTAGTTCTTTTATTAATTTTTACTTACACATAAAGCGGTAAGTTATTTGATCTCAATTTCGACTTCGCCTCTTAACGTTATGTAAACGCACTTTCCGGCAACGTTCATTCGCGTCTTCTCATTTCTGCCAAACCAGTTTTTTTGACACAATTATTTTGTTGGTTTTTGTTGGTCCATATGAACACGATTAGGATTTTATTCAAATGTGCAGGTAAGATCGTATTTTTTATTCAAACTCGCATAATAAGATGGTATATTAAAATACCACAATGTTCAATGCTAAATTGGCGCTTATCTTAATTAGGTATGTCGAAATGTTTCAGTCTATCAATACACGCGCAGTTTAAAAAAACCTAAAACAGACCTGTTGGATAACAGTTAAAAACAAATTGGTTGGCTCGATTAAGAGATATGAGTTCTGAAAGTAGGAGTTGTCATTATATTACGGGTTTTTATCTATTTAAAGAAAGAAAGAAATAAAGAAAATCATTTATTCGTGGCATAAATAACAAAGAACAGATTAATATGCATGAGAAGAAATTACTGAAATGATGATTTAAAAGTTTAAGTACTCGTATCTCTCGCACTCACATACTTGTCAGAAACTAGAAAATGACGGATGTTGTATCTTCATTTATAATGATTTATATTTGTTGTTGCAGTTAATAGTGTGCCTACTGTGCCGGGCCCATGGCCGCGACAGCGCGCTATACGCGCTGCCCGCGGGTTTCCTCGCCGGCGCGGCCTTCAGAGCGGCGCCCTCCACCCCCATCGCCCTGGCACCCTTAACTTCTACGCTACAGGTATGTACATTGTTTAGTTTTAACCTAACTTCCTGAGGCCCTTCGTGCTTTTACACAACGGTCTGATAACCTCCATTTGGTACTGGACAGATAAGAAATCAATCCTGATACATTGCATAACCATGAAGCTTCTTATTTTTGGTAATGTTTACAATCAACTAGTTTTCATCTTGGTTATGTGTGTAATAAGCTCGAGTAGTTATTAATTTTAAAGCAAAGTAAGTAATTGAATTCGCAACGTGTCATATCTTACCTCCTTATTCATAAACATTAAAACCTATTTTAGTTAAATTATGCTTTGTCACAAAGCATATTTTAAGGATACTTTAGCTATTGTGCGTTTACGAAACAGAGGGTTAATCTACTAACGTCCCTCCATTGACGCAAACCGGGCGACGTCAATTATAATTGCGAGGCGTGCCGTCCTGAAATCACTGTAGAGTGTAGACGTCCAATGCCCGTTTAACGTCATTTTCACGCAATTTCACGGGGCTATACATAGAAAACACCCAAGACTCAGAAACAAATACTCGCGCTCATCACAAATGATATGTATTTACCGGGAAATAATACTTAATACAAAATAGGTTCTAGTCACCGTGAGATTAACATCGCCCAATGTCATTATTCAAAAATAATGACTTTTTATTTGGCGTAGCATTCAAGGCTACTTTCTAAATATTCGAAACATATGCCGCTATCATATTATTTATCGTTACGTAATCTTTTAATTCATGTTAAATGAGCATTATTGAATGTTATCACCCTAAGTACACAAGTCGCGTGAGCGGTATTTGGAATATAATCCCTCGGTCGATAGATAATCGGTTTGATAAAGTTACTAAAATAGAATTGAAAGAACCTGTAGTCTTACTGTTCAAGCTCGTATTGTTGTGGGTTTGCTGCTCGTCTTCGGACCGCATGGCCTCATGTGCGGAATTGAAATGGGTTTGAATGTATGAAAGGCGAATTTATGATGTAGATATAGAGCTTCCTAAGTTAGAGGCTGACATGATCAGGTTGTGATAGAAGCCAATAAAATATTGTAAAATGTAAATATATGTATATAAATAAAAATAAATTGCCGAAATATATGTACGCGCATAATTTCCAAACGACTGCACGAAATTTTATATTTCTCTTTTTGTTGTGTCTGTCAGGACAAGGTTTGTATAACAGAAAAAAAAGGAAAATCGGAATTATGCAGCGGGGCGAACCCCAAATTCATCAAACCGACTTTACTACTTATACCTTTATATGTCTTCGTAACACTACATTAAGAATCTGTTTTCTTTGACGAAGGAAAGCTGCGCACCCAAAGCAAAACAATATTAAAAATGACTGTATGGTCTGTGTCAAAACAAATTAGAACTGCTTGACACATAACCTCAAATATTCATCAAGCGTGTTTTTATTTAATAGTTATTTAATCTTAAACTTAAATGTGAAAATAAAGATCAAGTGTATAAATCATTGCTCCGGCACAAGAGCTCACTTGATCTTTAAAAAATACGTGATTATCGAGTAATAATGGTAAATTGGTTCGTTTGGTCGTGTTTACGCCTTTGCCGATTTCAATCGGCACAGAATATAAATACCTAGTGTTATGAAAATATTAATTTAGTATTTGTATTTGCCGGTCATGGCACATATTTGTGTGATGAGCGCGGGAATTGGTTTCTGATTCTTGGGTGTCTTTTATGTACCCTAGTACCCATAATACAATCCTAGAACTTAGTTTGGAACTAAATAGGTTAATTTGTGTAAGATTTTTTAATGTCGCAAAAAAGGCATCTCCCCAAAAAGGATTATCTTTATTCTTCTTGACATGCCTCTTCTAGTTGACTGTCAGTTTAGTATAATGTATATTGTCTTGTTTTTGGATGAATTAGCTCTTCAGTGCCGGCTATAGGTACTATATTTTTAGACTTTTACTGCCTTCATAATATGCACCTGCCTTATCCTTAAAAGTTTGTGAATTTTCTTGACCAGAATGTCGCGAAACACAAAGTCGCTTCCCGCCGTATGTCCCTCTGTATGTATAGATCTTTCAAATTACGCAACAGATTTTAATGCGGTTTTCATCAATAAATGTAGTAGTGTTTTAAGAGGAACGTTTTATGTATCATAAATTCTGGTTTATGGGTGTTGACAACTATCATGGGTTAAAACTCTCATAAACCGAAGCGAAGCCAGGGCGGGTCACTAGTTGGCGATAAATTGCAAATAAAGTTTATGGTTTTTGAACTTGCGCTGAGGCTTGGTGAAATAATACATTATTCTTGGCTTGTTTTCATTAGCATTACTTATCAGAAAACAACATTTGTTATACGGCTCATTATACAATGACATTCGTAACACTTGACATTTGAAATGTTTACGTTGACGTTTTATATGGTTAAATAACTAAATACTACGTCGAAAGTATTTTTTTTATTTATATTCTAGACCATAGGACGCCCGCCACTTCGTACACGTAGAAGTAGGTTCCCGCAACTCCAACTATTTCTTCCCGTTGGGGGTCGATTTTCGGAAAATCCTTTCTTATTCCTTGTCTATGTCTGAAAAACAACTCCTGTGAATAAAACAGCTTTCTAGGTCCAAGGGCTGGGTGTTAATGAGTCAATGAATCAGACCATTTTTTAAATATATAGATATAAAATATCATGTTAATATTTTTTTTCTATTTAGTATGGATATTAAAAAATGTAGAGTCATTGTCAGACAGTTTTTCTGCTGTTATAGTTGTGTAAGTGACGAATTTTGCTTAGAAAAGGTAAACGGCTATCAGATCGACCAAGATAAATTGGGCATGATAATAACTCCTGTTTAATGTCTAATTTACATTGTTATCATATTATATTATATTGTTAATAGCCGAAACCGCGGGTTCTATCCCTATACTGGGGATGAGGATGGAACCCGCGGTTTCGAAAATAATATTTGATAATAATTAAATATTATTTTGTGTGTTGGGCAATAATAATTGTTCATGATTCTTAAATGTTTTATGTACCTACCTAAGTATTCATTTATTTATACATTTGTCTAGCACCTAAAATAAAAGAATACCTAGGACAAGAGCAATTCGGCCCTCTTAAGCCAATACCAATGTCAACCTTACATACATACATACATTAAATCACGACTGTTTCCCAGAGGGGTAGGCAACCTTATTACTAACATAATAAAATGTAAACTGCTTTGGTTATTGAATTTGAGATGCTGCTTATTGGCTAAGGCGCATATTAATATTTTTTATAATCATAAAATTGCTGTCTTCAGATAATCGGTTCCTGGGGTTATCAGAGCGGGTTGATCCCTGAAAACCTGCCACTGGTTGAGATCCTCTACTGCCTCTGCCAGGGGCTGCTGTTCCACGCGCGTGTCATGCACGAAGACGTGTGTCCTCGCTACATCGTCAACCTCATGCACACGGTCACTAGCAACAAGTGAGTCAACAATGATCCTTACACACGGTCATCAGCAACAAGTGGGTAAAAAATGAACCTTACACACCGTCACTAGCAACGAGTGAGTCAACAATGATCCTTATACCCGGTCACTAGCAACGACTGAGTCGAAAATGAACGACTGTATATCATAGTTTCGACTACGCACTTTCGGAATATCGTGCTATCGAATGTTCATCGGTTCGACTGTTATTGGATCCAATTTTCGCTGGGTCGAAAAGCGTAGAAACAATAAATCGTCAAATCGAAATTGAGGTTTTGATCAATTGTCATCCCACAAAAGATATCAGACACTAAAAATCATTACAAATAAAAAAGGGCGATTAAATAAAACTCTTTATACTCAATCAATATAGACTTATTATACATGTACTTCAAATAAAGGGTTATGATATTGCAGGAAGAATAGCAAGAAGCGTTATTTACCTCACCAGGAATAAAATGGACGAATTTTCAATAGATATCAGACTTAAAAAGACTGCAGGTGAGCGTCCCAGTTTTGATGTGACCACTGAAAATTCGATACACCACTGATCGAAACCGTATAATTCTAGATTAGGTACGTTTTGTCGATTGTACATAATATTTCGGCCACAAGTATTTCGATCTAGCGAATATTCGTTACAATAACAGTCGAACCAATGAATTTTCGATACACCACTGATCGAAACTATACAATTGTAGTTCACGTTTTGTCGACTGTACATATTTCGGCCACAAGTATTTCGATCTAGCGAATATGCAATCCAATAACAGTCGAGCCAACGAACATTCGACAGCATTATATTCCGAGGGTACGTAGTCGAAACTATGATATACAGTCAAAATGAACCTTACACACGGTCATTAGCAACAACTGAGTTGATAATGAACCTTACACACGGTCATTAGCAACAAGTGAGTCGACGATGAACCTTAAAACTTTGTGTGCGTATTTTAAAGACGATTGGAAAATTGATTTAATACTTTAAGAATAATTTACAAACCGTACCTTAGGAATTTTCAATAGTATTATGTTTTTTTAATCCTTTTTTATATTTTACTTTCAGAGCCGACGAAATCCAAGGTGGTTTTGTACGAAGGATTCTCAAGGCGATGTGAAGACGAGTAGGTATAATATAAATCCAAATTATTTATTACTAGCACAACAACATAACAATATTATATACGTCATTACAACATTTTCTAGCGATTCTGTGATGATTTATGCTAGTTTATGGTACAGGGTTTATTTTAATGGGTTTGTTTCGATTTTGGTGTTTTATTACTTTAAAAAGGTATTCGGGAATATGTGCGTAATCCTATTTTTTGCCTTTATTCTTCCGCATTTTTCGTTGCAAACTTGTTATTTATAGGTAATTAAACAAATTCAAAAATCAATAATTTTTATGTCCAAAACTTGTACCTACATGTTGGTCGGTAGGCGCGCTAGGTAAGTAGCTGGCATCAGATGTGAAAAATGCTAATGTATTTTTAATTTAGACAATAACGGCGTCGTAGTGTGAAAACTTCGAAGTGAAAACCCGGAACCACAATTTTGGGTAAATTAATTTAATTACGTCTCTGGAAAAAAAAAATCATTATTGTCTATAATCATTATTGAGTTCAATGAAGTGTGGTGCAAACACTTTATGGTAGGTGCGTTATTTTCTTCAGAAAACCTCTTTTGCACTTACGAGATTTTCACTCTATGGCAGCGATTCAATAATTTATAACGTGACTTATTGTCTGTGTGCATTTCTTATGATAAAGCCATGGAGACTTTATTTTTATTGTATTTCGATTAAATTTAAGTTTTAGCTACAATATCATTGTAAAATATCAGCTGTTAAAATTTGTAGACTTACAATAGAATAACCTTTTCAACGCCATGTCAAAATAAAAATCACTACAGTAAAAAAAATAACCTGACACAAATTATAACCTTAAACCCACAAAATAGGTTTTAACCCGTAGTGCGTCCTGCGGACCTTCCGTGATTCGAACTAAGCTATGAATGATATTGTAATACCTATGTATATGACATGACGTCCCACGGGTAAAATTTTATTGCCCTTCACTATAACACCTTGATATAAATAGGTAGCGGGAATTTTACATACGGAATCCGTCGTTGGCGTTAACCTTTTGATACGGATATATCCGTCAATGGCGTTGAAAAGGTTAAGATGTATGTACGTCTGATAATTGGTTGGTGAAATCCGATATAAAACGAAGATGTGCAGAGAAAAAAAGAGGTATAGTTCTAACAGAATCTCATGAAAAAAAGGGAAATTTAAATTTAGGGCTTGCAACTCTGGGGTAATAGGATTTAAAGGTCTTGATACTTTATTTTCCGCGTTCATTAAAAGCATGGTGTGGCGGACTCAGTAGAAGTCTTTACTTCTTTGGGAATTATTAAATTTTCTAGGATAAAATAAAAAAAAACAAAAAAAAGTTTTGGCATTCCTGACCGAAATTTGATCTAACGGATCTTTATAAAACCCAGCCTAAATCAACTTTGGACTTATATTTCCTAATAAATAATAAGTAGGTTAAATTGAAACAATCGTGTGCAAATAATATTAGGATTTAGACTTACGTTTATTAGGATTTAGTTCAAAATTACTTCAAAAATTCGATGACGTATCGTCGCGTAGCTAACAATACCGTACAGGTCAAAATTGAAGTTTGTATTATATTAAATTAACTCTTAATTCGCGTTCAATCATTGATATACGTGGTATTGTTAGCTAAGCGACAATATTATGCAATTTTAACTTAAATCAATGTTGTATTCTGAGGAGGTGCGAGATATTTGTTTTTATTCCTCATAAAAATATCATGAAAACCATCCCAGCACAGCCACGATTCGCCATATGGTGGCAATGGGTAATCCTGGAATTAAATGGCACTTAATTATTAAGGGTGCTAAATAGACTTTTCCGTGTCAGACATAAAAGCCAAATGGGGTGATAAGTAAAGTTCCTGCAAATGTACAACGGACCCTAAAGTATCAATATTATTTGGCTTCATTTACTAGTCTTTTATAAACACGACACTAAATCAAAGATTGGGTTTGATTCACATCTTCTTCCTTACAAATATTACAGTACACAAGACATGATTACTGATATTTTTCGCTTGAGATCGAAGGGCTTTTAGGACATTTGCCTGATAACTAACGTTATATTTGTGTAAAAATAACAAACAATAACAAACCCTGACAAGCAGTGAAATTTGAATTGACAGAACATAATGATGGCAACATTGCCATATAAATATCGATTTCTTTTTACTTTTAAAATTTTCATGAGATTTTGGTAGACCTATATATAAGCTAATATTCATTGTTACACTGACATACCAATTTTATGAAATTGTTATTGGTTGTATTTTATTCTAAATTTGCTTTCGTTGTTTGCTGCCTTCGCTTTGATTGGGACTTCACAATACTCAACTCGCCAAAATCGACAAGCTTAATCTACCATATTTCCGAGATCAATTATAGAGGTGACTTATCTAATTAAAATTAAGTGTTATTTTCTAATAAATGTTTAAGTATTGATTTATGATTAAACATCGAACAGGTTCATTTAAGATGGAACAAAATCGTTTAAATGTCGTTCAACGCTGAAAATTCCGCCTTTCTTATACCCATATACCCAAATGAATAAAAACAAATACTCAATTGACAACATTTCAAAAAAAAAGCATTTTAGACTTTTCGCGTTTATTATAGGTGGTTAAAAATTAGACTACCCGTGTTTCTCGGTTTTTCTTTATTTAACTTAAATTCGTCGTTAATAATTTATTAAAGAAATAGTCATTAAAAAGACCGTATATACAAAGTTAGGAATACTGATGTCGTGATCTTAGCATGATATAAAATTAAAAAGGTAACTTTTAACAGAAACAGCACTGACTGTCATGTCATGTCACTTGTCAACCATAACAACTGTAACAATATGAATTCGTCGACTTTGGGCAGATTGCGGCTATCCGCTTTTACAAATCCGTTAGTCACTTTCATTTTTAATAGCGTATATCAAAACAATAGTATTACGAGAATCGAAAGCGTGTCGTTACATACACATACATAATCTCACGCCTTCGTTCCCAGAGGGGTAGGCAGAGCTACAGAATTACAAACATCTCTAAAAACTTGTTGATAATTCTATAACCACAATTTGCACAATTAGGCTAAGATGTTTACCAGCGTATTAGTGACAGGTTGCAAGCCCATCGCCTAACAGTACTACAAGCCTTTATTCCCTTAGTCGTCTCTTACGACATCCACGGGAAGACATGGAGTGGCACTATTCTAACTCGGCAACCACACGAGGCGAAAGCGTGTCGTTAGAATCAAGTAATCCGTCAGACAGATGAAAAATGGACATGACCGTTGTATATTTTTTTCAATTCCTATGGTAATATAAGTGTATTCCTAACATTCACAATCCAACTTTTTTACTGTTTTTCCCAAATATAAAAAAAACTACTGCATAAAAAAATCCAAAAATATTTTTACTGTAATCAGCAGTGTAAAATCTACAAACGGTATTTTATTTTACTACTTTAGCAGATATGAATTGTTGTCAATTTAGTGTTGTTTAAAACAAACTGTTCTGTTAATTTGAAAGTAGTTGAGCAGCGTCATAATTTTAAACTTTTCAACGCCATTGACGGATATATCCGTAAGATTGGTTTACTGACTACGACGGATTTATCCGTAACAATTGACAGGGTAAATTAAAGCTACATACGCACCCATTTCATTAAATAATCGCAGTGCCTTTCAGTTGACCTTTACGCTTTGTTGAATTGGCGTTAAAAAGGTTGTATAGATCGTGTACAATTTAGAGGTTAATAAGCAGTGATCGGAATAGGTAGAGCAAATTTGCCTAAACTTGATGCATATTCATTCAATAATGTATTCCCATCTCACTCACGTATGAATGAATATGCGTCAAGTTTAGGCAAATATCAATTGTGTATTCATGTTTACTTACTAATTATTTTAAATATGTACGCAATGTTTGAGATACAATGTCATTTGCATTTAATAAAGTAATTTTCAGTCTAGTTAAGCACAATAATTATGTAATGATCAATATCGTAATATTATCAACCCCCCTCCCCCTTTCCCTTATTGATTGTATTAATGGGTCAATTATTTTATTCTTTTGACTAAATATAATTCACTCTTCACTGAATCGTAAAGAAGTATTTTCTACTAGAAGTAATTTTAAGGCCCGCTACAAAAACATCGATGATGAAAAATAATGATGACTTCCCAAAGTGCCAGAATGTAGTGTTGAGACCGGTTTAGATGTGACGTGGGAATGTCTGTTATATAAATAACAACCAAAGTGTAAGTTGTAATCAATAAAATAAGGAGCGGTTATTAAAACTTCCATTTTCCCACTTCTCATTTATTGCATATTCGTTAACCTTTTCAACGCCATTGACGGATATACGCAATAGGTGGTCCAAAAAAAATTGTGTTTCATATTGTCTCTCCACAATTTTCTTCTTATTCAAAAATACATGATAATAGGGTACAGAGTTTAATTGCAATTGGATAAAGTTTCAAGTCGGCCATAACCAATTTATAGTTACCAAGTAACTAATTTATAGTAAACAACAATTAGCTTTGTGAAAGACAATAATTCTTTATTTTCTTCATACTATTTTGACCACCCTTTTACGCACCACTTTCTATGCTAACGACGGATTAATCCTTCATGGTTGACAGCGTCAAGCACCCCATGCCTGTAGCACACTAGCTCAATTGCGAATCAGAAGCGTCCTGTCTATAAACTCCATTGATATATTTTGACTAAAATATCGTTCAGTTTGGTTTTGTTTTGCTTTTGTAGCCAGTGTGCTACACTGCCCTCCTAAGCCAAAATGCGGTATCTCAAATTTAATAGCCAAAGTAGATTCAGTCCTCTATCGTTAGTAATAAAATTGCATTTATAACAGGAGTTTTTTGAAATACCGTCATTAGTAGCGTACGATTAAAATTAAAATTCTTTGGGTTTTTGTTGTCTAAGAAAAGATTGTACTTTTAAATGGTTAAGCACTATTTAGAAAGAACCGTTGTTAGTGATAAATAAGTTGTATAAGTATTTTGGTAATAGTGTACAAAACAGACATTTGCCTTAAAACTTCAAATCTGACAAAGGAAACGAGAAATAGATGATATATATACATTGTCGAAGCACTATTGTTAGCTTCCGCTGTAGCAAAAATGTTGGTTGATTTATAAAACTAAAGAGATAAACGTCGGGAGAGTAGAAGCAATAAACTTAGTCGTAAGCTTGTAATGTGTATTTTATTAGGCACGGAAAGTTACAAAGTATCGCGTTGTTCCGCGTGTGGTATGGGGAACTGAAACGTGTCAGTGGAGACGAATGTGATTATTTGCAGTAGTTGTTTTTAAGGAAATATGACTACTATTTTCATACTATAAGGTACAACTGCGAATAAGCCAAATAATGAGTTACATTAGAGTTCTGTGAAAAACCCAAAAAAGTTACCGAAATAAGGGTATGTCCAATATGTATTTTTAAATTGGTTTCCCGACCTTAAACAGATTACCCTAACTCATATAGTTTTAGAATTCACCATACTGACCTATTTTGGATACCGCAACCAACCGAACGAGTACAACCAACCGTGGAGATCCTTGGGAAAGGCCTGCGACCAACAGTGGACTTCCTTCGGCTGATATGATGGTCATAATGTAGGGTACAATAGCCCATAGATAAAACGAAGCTCCCATATATTGTTGGCAAAAAATTGCTTTGTGCTTCTCACGGTGTTGTAGCCAACACAAGAATTATGCGTCACATTTGTTAAAAAGCTTCATTATAAAGGGCATTAGAGTGTGTTTAGGGTGCTTAGATTTTTTGACGCTGACTGTAGTATACGATAGAATGTTTTATGTGACAATGCAATTACAAAATGATTCATCTACCTACTGCTGAATAGATTGGCATTTTGTTTTGGAAGTTACGCTGATTGATAAAATGATTATGTAGTCATAGAGCATATAGACCTAGAGACACCTTACGCTGTCCCCCATGCCGAAATTTAAACTCCTGCGATCGACCATACTAGAAAACGAAACTTTATATTACTGGAATTCGAAGCTCTAACATTAATTTCAATTTCGTAGTTCAGTAGGATATGATATGATAGAAGAAGAAAAATAGTCGATTACTGTCATGTTTAAGTTCATAGATTAGCCAGTTCAAAAAGATGCTGTAATTTGTTATTCCGTAAAAACAATTCAAACTCATAATTTGTCTAGTGACTAGTCACGATAGCTCATTTATCATGACGACTTTAGGTGTCGTTGGCCTGCAAAAGATTAACATTGAGTTTACGCTATTTAGGGCCGAGTTCACCAACCAATTGAACAGACGGTTAAGTCTTAATCAGCTGTTAATCAATACATTTGACACACGTTAAACCGCTAACCGCCCGTTTAATTGTTGGTGAACTCAGCCCTTAGTGGTGTAGGTGTTTTAATAAGAGCAGAGATGCACCGTTCTCGAGATTTCTTCGAAGTTTTCAAGATTCTTCGGAGAAAAGATGCGCCGTTCCGAAAAAAATTAGCACACATCGCTAGATAAAAGCCGTTTTTGGAAGGGTTTACCGGTTTAAGGTTGGCGCAGACATGACCGCTCGGCACTGGATCGGCTCAAGGTGAAACATTGAAAAGTGAGCTTTGATTTGTGTCAGTACGTTACATTTTTCAAAGTTAAAGTGGAAACGATAGCCGAGCGCGGGCCTTGCATCGTCCACTGAAAAATGTATCGTAATACCACAAATCAAAGCTCACGTTTCAATGTCTCACCTTAAGCCGATTTTCAATAATTAACTATGAGTTGATCCGGCGCCGAGCGGTTATGTCTGCGCCCAACCTTTACGTTTAAAAACCTCACTGCTTTCGAAATACGCCAACCTTTTTTGTCTGCCAATGGCGACTCCAGTTGTATTATGCTCTAAGTCTGTTTCTTTCGTATAATATAAGCTTACCATAAATACTGACTTGTCAAATTCCACTAGCAGCGGGCCTAGTATGGTTGCGTTTATCGTGTGACAAAATGTGGATAAAGCATCCGTCACTCTCGTACTTATGTGTCAAAATGTGACGGAGGTTTGATCCACATTATGTCATGCGATAAACGCAGCCTTAGTAGGCCCCCTTGGCATTTATTTTAATTATGTTAACTAATGTTTAGTTACTGCATTTATATTATGATAGTGAAAATGAGCACAAAATAGCTGCTTTAACTACTGTTCTAAAATAATTACAAATGGTTCTTGTCATAATGGTTATATATTTTTAATAAATGTTTTTAATACAGATCTTGTTATTAGTATTGATGTTTCGTTTTTTTATAAGTTTACATCATCGTTTCATCTTATCAATAGCTCGAATTAAATTGAAGTGCTCCATATTTTGATCCGGAAACTGCTTGCATCGTCAGGTCATGATGTATATACATTTTCGGCTTCAGTACATCTCGTGTTTTGCATAATGGATACTAAGCCGTGTGCTTGACCTGCACGAGAGAAAGGATGTGTCCAGTGGTAGATTACACTTTTTAACTTATAACCAGGAAAGTAAAAGTATGAGGTGTTCAATTTTGTTCCATGAAATTACGAATTTTGTATCAATCTCCTTATCAGAGTCTTTGTGCTTATCTCCTGGATCCTTGGTCTTTTTCACTAGTCAATCTCCTCGACCCTGGGCCCTCCAGAGCTGACGGGTCTCGCGCTACTCGGCCCGCCGCCCGCGGGCCCGTGGAGCTTCATCATAGCAGGCTGGCAGACCTGCTGGGCCTTGTGCAGTTGAGCATCCAGGTCTGATTTGCTGGCGTTCGGATTCTGATCCAGCCACCTTAGTTGCTCGTTGCATTCTCTCAGGACGGCCTGTTTCTCGGCGTCTGATAGGCGGTTACTAGCGTGTTCTACAGCCTGTAAATTATAATATTATATGTTAGATGACGCAAAAGTACCTTAAGGGTCATATTAATAAAGTCATCTTGGCTTTGATGCTTTTCACAAGATACTCAAAGTAAACGTCGTCAGAAAACTGTCATTTCTGCAGCATCGTGTGACGGGATCTCAGCCAAGACGAGTTTATTAATACGATTCTAAGTCGCATTAATGAAAGATATGCCGATTGTTGAATGATTAAGATGCGTCAGTGATGACAGTTTACTTTTACAGATCTTAAGAGTTTTGTGAAGCGCCGCTAAAATCGCTGTGAAAGAAACTATACAAATTTAGCTTATGGGAGATAACGTTTCTCATCCCCTAAAAAGTCTGATTTTTACGATTTATGATTAAGTTTTAGTTATCATGAAAAAAGGGTTGTACGTTTCCGTTTTCTTTTTTTTATTTGTTTTTCGTCAAGAAACATTTTCGTAAAAAGAAAAACGTTTTTCATAATACAGGTTTTCATAATATTTACAATTAAATAAAAAATCGTGCAAATCGGACTAGGTTTAAGAGAGAAAAACCGGCCAAGTGCGAGTCGGACTCGCGCAAGGAGGGTTCCGTACCATCTATAAATCATTAGCAAAAAAACGGCAAATAAATAAATAAATAAATAAATCTTTATTGCTTGAAATAATGTTTAACAAGATCTTAATTTAACAGTCAATAGTCCATATTTCACCAAAAAGGTACTATGCAATTGACAACATTTAAAAAAAAAAGCGTTTTTGTTTTTTCGCGTTTATAATAGCTGGTTAAAAATTAAACTACCCGTGTTTCTCGGTTTTTCTTTATTTAACTTAAATTCGTCGTTAATAATTTATTAAAGAAATAGTCATTAAAAAGACCGTATATACAAAGTTAGGAATACTAATGTCGTGATCTTAGCATGATATAAAATAAAAAAAAGTAACTTTAAACAGAAACAGAACTGACTGTCATGTCATGTCACTTGTCAACCATAACAACTGTAACAACATAAATTCGTCGCCTTTGGGCAGATTGCGGCTATCCGCTTTTACAAATCCTTTAGTCATTTTCATTTTAAATAGCGTATATCAAAACAATAGTATACGAGAATCGAAAGCGTGTCGTTAGAATCAAGTAATCCGTCAGACAGATGAAAATGGATATGACAGTAGTATATTTTTTTCAATTCCTGTGGTATTAAATGGACTAAGGGCACTATAAGTGTATTCCCAACATTCACAATCGAACTTTTTTTACTGTTTTTCCTAAATATAAAAAAACTACTGCATAAAAAAAAACAAAAATATTTTTACTGTAATCAGCAGTGTAAAATCTACAAACGATATTTTATTTTACTAGCTTAGCACATATGAATTGTTGTCAATTAATTGGTAGTTTGAATTGAAATGTTATCACAATATAATTATTACCTACTTAACGTCAATGCAGATGATGTCATAGTAAATTAGGAATTCATTAATACTATTTACAATCACCAAATTACTAAATCTATTGATCAAATAAAATTAAAACATAAAATCTTTAGAATATAAACAATCAGTTAATTGATTTCATTTCATTCTACATTTAGCATAATAATCATCCAAAGAATAAAAACACTTCTCTAAAACCAACTTATTTAAGAGTTGGTAAAATTTATTGTTTGGAAGATTTGTCCATGTCATGGGTAAAGCGATATAAATTTGTATTGCCATTTGGTAGCAGTTTTTTTTATTCAGCTGTAATTTACATTTAGGGACTATTAAAGCCTTGTGAGTGACCGAGTGACCGAAAAAAATCACGTTTGTTGTATGGGAGCCCCCTTAAATATTTATTTTATTTTAATTTAATTATTTAATTATTAATTTTTAAAGTGAATATACAACCTGTTACCGTTATTAGGTAATATCGAGCAAAAAATGGCAAAAAAAACACGTTTGTTGTATGGGATATTTATTTTATTCTGTTTTTAGTATTTGTTGTTATAGCGGCAACAGAAATATGTCATCTGTAAAAATGAAATACAGGACGGTTCATGAAATACAGCCTGATGACAGACAGACGGACAGACAGACGGACGGACAGTGGAGTCTTAGTAATAGGGTCCCGTTTTTACCCTTTGGGTACGGAGCCCTAAAAATGTTATCGTATTTTGTATGAAAATGTTCAGTTTCACAATGCTCTTAAGAGGATTACCTTTGAGATGTTTGAGATCAGATTACTAAGAAGTGTGGCAAATAAGATCGAAACTTTCAACACCATCCATCCACACCACTCCCAATACGGGATAAATCTGTCGCGGTTGATAATGATAGCACAAAATTATACCTTCGTGTAAGCCTAAAATTTTCGCTGTTTTTTTAGCTGCTTTTTGCGTGTGATTTAATTTAAAATACCTACTACATTACAAGTTTTGAGCTTTTGTATCTTTTGCAATATTGGGTAAGCGATGTAGAAACCGCTATTTAGAAATATAGTCACTAACGTCAATTTATGTCTGTGGTTCAAGTTCTAGACAAGTTGCATGCTTCGAACGTAAGCGCCTGCGTCCCAAAAATAGCATGTCAAAGTGACACCGGAGATTCGCCTGCCTAAGACCACCCAAACCAGCCTAAGATGACCTCAGTAAAAGTTGCACCGTTTTCAAGTTATGCCAATTTAAAGTTATAGGTAAAAAACTTAAGTAAAGTGTCTCTTGCTTGTAGTTGTATAGGTACTAGAGTACTAGCTACCTATGGAATTTACGTCAAAATTCAAATATTTTTCCGGATTTGAGGTTTCATGAACAAGTTGGGTCTAAAATGCTTTATAAAATATAGATACACTAGCTTATGCCCGCGACTTCGTCCGCGTAGAACTCGTTTATCGCAGTTAAAGTAAATTAATAGTTTTAACCTTTATAATGATGTAGATTTACATCGTATATTTTAAAGTTCATTTTCAAACATACATTTTAAGTAAATTTCAAACTTTACAAATTACAAATTTATGCAGTAAGATTTGTAGCTTTGTCAAAATTCAAATTTGGAAATGAACTTTAAAGCCGCGTTTCACTTTCGACATGCTATGCATTAAAGGGTTAAGTAATTTTATAGACATTACATTTTCTCCTTTAGCAATTCCAGACATAATTATTGCCCTTACGATATTCTGACCTAGGTAGGTGTGTAATTTCCAACCGCGTGCCATTACAAAATTAAGATTACGCATCAGGAGTTCCGGGACACCTAATTTAAGCATGAACTTATGGGAGGGTACTCGCGATAGCTCCAAAGAGTTCAGGAATTCTAAGGGTAGGACGGGACTTGCTCGGTGTCTATGACATTGTCTAACGAGACACTCTACAACAGTGGTTCTTAACCAGCGGTCCGCGGACCATGCCAATAAATAAGTGACCAGAGTCTAAAAGAACCCTTTATTTACTTACATTTATTTACTGAATATTACCTCCAAATCAATAAACGTTCCACGGCAAAATGGAAATTTTGTCAAATAGTCCCCCAGGACTAGAAGGTTAAGAACCACTGCTCTACAACATCGCTTTCTACGTGAGACATATTTTTTCATTTATCCGCCCGACGATTTCGTATGTCGGTGTTAATATTGCCCTCTCACACGAACATTATCTATTCTTTATAATATTGTTTTGTAGATCGGGGTACACGTTATTTTTAAGATCATCTGTGTTTTGTACAATATTACAGAATTCGCGGTTTAATGTAATCATACCGTTACTATCTCCTGCCATACGATCTTCGCCAATTTTTAAGTAGAGCTGCCGCATATTGTCCAGACTTTGTATCATTGTGTAATTGCTGGCATATTATGTAAACTCCGAATCATACTTAATTAGATTCCATCAAATCTACCAAGAAATGTCTCTGTCACAATAACATCTGACAATGCCAGTATGACGGTCCAGACGCCACCACCCCTTCCTGAATAATAATAGTAGACAAGAGATATTTAGCCACGCGAGCGAGCGGGCGAGTGAGAATGGCTATAGTTCGAGTGTCATTATGGTTGTTTAGTCTCGCGTTAAACACTTTGAATGCGAGGAAAAATACGACGTTCAGTGCCGGATTAGCCACGTAGCAAATGCTACGGGCCCCGCGCATTGGGTGGCCCCGCGCACCCACCTCTAACCTCTAAAATGCTTGTCTGCTAGAAATTCCCCTGTATTAGTAGTGACATCAGTATGCGTGTACTCATATCCATCAGGGTTGATGATAGGATGAATAATCTAGTCGATATTCTCCAGCAGAATAACCTAAAAAAACCCCCACGCAAAATAGGCGCATATATATAAGTCGCCTTGTTGCGGAAAAGAGCCCGCCACATCCTGTAACCTAAAACAAACCAGGGGTCTCTTTATAGAATTTGCTACGGACCCCTTGCTTGCTCAATCCGGCACTGACAACGCTCTTTACAAAATTACAATACTGATTATAAGAAAGTTTGTTACAAATTAGCCAACAGGTTCAAACTTGAAAACTATTTTAAAACGAATTGGACTATTCATAATAAAATGACTTCATCCTTAATATAATTAAATAGATTCATATTCGTAATCATTAATAGTATTTCAAGAAATTCAATCGTTTTTTTTTAATATTTTTGCACAGTTGTCATTTTGAGGTTATTTCCACTGCCTAAAAATGGTCCATACACAATCACCGAAAATGGCGACAATCCTCCATTCACAAACACCGTGATTGGCTGTTAAGAGGTTTCAAAAGTAAATAAAAAAAATTACTTTAATCCCTAGAGATTAATAAGGAGCTTTAGTCCCGATGTGCATAGACTAAAGTAACATTTTAAGAGCATGAGAAGTGAAAATATATAATTATCTTACTGCAGGTGAAAAACTTAAGGAAAGTCTTTGTAGTGGTGTAGAGAATTAAGGGAAGTGACGTTCCAAGTTCAAATATAGTCCCCATTTGCTGTACACAGACACTATACAATTACATTTAAATGTAAGGGTTTTCGTTATGTTTGTCGCCTATACTATTTTGATTCTTAGATGTTTGTTATGTATCGAAGTAAACATTTATAATCATACATTTCTAAATTCTATGTAAAAAGGATCCTAATTGTTTCGCTCTAATTAGTGAGATGGTTTAACGCCCCTCCTCCAGTTAGGATGCTACATTCAGGATAATGCCTACGCCTTAAAAATAGCCAACACAACTAGGTAGTGGTATTTTTTTTTTGAATTTACGTATTTTAGGTATAATAATTAACTATTAATATATTACGCCCATATTCAAACGATAATAATTATCATTGTATCAAAACGGATACCAAATGTTATCGAGACCTAATTTTTTACCATTGCAATATGAATATTTCTACCACAAAATTGCTTCAATTAACTAAATATTTATTTATACGACCCGTTTTTATGTAAGCATGTTTATTTAAACAGACCATATAAATGTTATACTTAAAATTACTAAGTAATTAATTACATAGGTGCATTCTTTCGCCAAGAGTAAATTTCAAGTCTCTAGGTCCAGCGGTTTGGGCTGTGCGTTGATATACTCGTATCAACAATCAGTTTAGCATAAATAATCTATTATATAAAATGCTAAGCTGATTGTTGATATATCAACGCACAGCCCAGACCGCTGGACCTAGAGACTTGAAATTTTGCACATAGATACCTTATATAGTGTAGAAATCCACTAAGGAAGGATTTTTGGAAATTCCACCCCTAAGGGGGTAAAATAGGTGAAAAACGTTTGTATGAAAGTCCGTCAGTTTTGAAGTTAGACGCTTCAAATTTTGCGTTTAGGTTGGCGATTGAATTTTAACTTATACGTGTCTCAGCGTTTATGATAATTTCAACCCCGAAGGGATGAAAAGGGGTAAAACGGATTGTCGATATATCAACGCACAGCCCAAACCTTAGGACCTAGAGACTTGACATTTTGCTCATAGATACCTTATATAGTGTAAAGATCCACTAAGGAAGGATTTTTGGAAATTCCAACCCTAAGGGGATGAAAATTTGTATGAAAGTCCGTCAGTTTTAGTTTAAGTTAGACTATTCAAATTTTGTGTTTAGGTTGAAAATTGAAAATTAATTTATACGTGTTTCAGCGTTTTTGATAATTTCATCCCCTAAGGGATAAGGTGTAAAACTGACTGACTGATCGATCAACGCACAGCCTAAACCGCTGGACCTAGGGACTTGAAATTTGAAGGGAATATTCCTTGGGTACTCTAAGGGTACACTAAGAAAGGAAATTCATCCCCAAAAGGGTTAAAATAGGGGGTAGAAATTTGTATAGGAGATTAGTTATTTTTAAAATAAGCAATTTGGAATTTGGTATTTAGGCTACTGTTTATAAATAAAAAATACTTCTTTCAGCGATTTAGAAAAAACTACCCCTGAGGGGGGTAAAAGGGAGTTTTAGTTTGTTCCTCCTTCACGCTGCAATGGCGCTGGATGGATTTGGATGAAATTCAGAATGGAGATAGCTTATACCCTCTATTAACACATGGGGAAAATCTCATCCCGGGAAATTTAAAGGTTCCCGAGGGAATAACGACAATATCTTTGGTGTTTTTTGAAAAAGTCATCATGGGTGTCGTTTTCTTATGTTGCGTTGACGCAGATTTCGAAAATGATATCAAATTTGGGATTCAAAATGGCCGCCATGATGTTTATTGAAAAAGTCGTCATTGGTATCATTTTCTTACATTTTGGGGACGCAGATTATGAAAATGATATCAAATTTAGAATTCAAGCTGGCGGCAATGAGGTTTTTTGAAAAAGTTGTCACGGATAACATTTTCTTAGTTTTTGGGGACGCAAATAATTACTAATATAGAATAAGATTACTAATTAAATGACAAAATTGCGCAATTGAATAATTTATTTCTCCTATGGCTTTTGCCATCCAGTGTGACAACATGAGATAGGCTTTGTACCTACATTCAGTTTTGTTAGTCTATATCAAAAGGAGCGGTGTCAGATTGAAGTTGACATATCCAGATTTTAACATTTTTTCCGCTATTTTCAATACTATTCACTATTCACGGCGTATTAATTCTACGGCTGTTATTTAATATTAGAGCGGTTATTATGATCACTTGAAAATAATTACGGACAGGCATTTAATTTTTCGGCGAATTGGTCGGTTATTTAATTCTAAAATGTCATTTCAAACAATACTCAAGGGGTAAAAAAACTGTACATCGATAGGTTTACATAATATTGCTGTAGAAAGAAAATCTATACTAATATTATAAACGTGAAAGTAATTATGTCTGTCGTCTATCTGTTTGTTATGCATTCAAGGATAAACCGTAACTGAATTAGATTAAATTTGTATCTTGAAAATCACCCCTAAGGGGGTGAGATTTGGGATGGTAGTTTGTATGACAATTTGGTCATTTATGTTAATTTTTTTAGTTAGAAACGTGGTAATTGGTGTTTAAGCTACTGTTTAATACTGTGTAACATAAAAAAAACTTTCAGGGATTTCGGTAAAACTCCCCCTAAGGCGATAAATGGGGAGTAGAAATTTTTATGAGAGATATCGAAATGGCTACATTAGGAAATTGATATTTAGGCTACTGTTTATAAATAAAAAAAACTTCTTTCAGCGATTTAGAAAAAACTACCCCTAAGGGGGTAAAAGGGGGTTTAAGTTAGTTACTCCTTAACGCTGCAATAGCTAGATGGATTAGGATGAAATTTAGAATGGAGATAGCTTATACCCTGGATTAACATATAGAAAAATCGCATCCCGGAAAATTTAAAAGTTACCGAGGGAATAACGACAATGTTTGGTGTTTTTTGAAAAAGTCATCATGGGTGTCATTTTCTTAGGTTGCGTTGACGCAGATTTCGAAAATGATATCAAATTTGGAATTAAAAATGGCCGTCATGATGTTTATTGAAAAAGTCGTCATTGGTACCTATCATTTTCTTACATATTGTGGACGCAGATTATGAAAATTATGTCAAATTTAGAATTCAAGATGGAGGCCATGATCTTTTTTAAAAAGAGGACATAATTGTCATTTTCTTAGATTTTGAGGACGCAGATTTCGAAAATGATGTGAAAGTATAGGTAGAAATTCAAAATGGCAATTCAATTATGTCTGTCGTCTGTCTGTTTGTTACGCTTTCACGGATTAACCGCGGAACCGAATTAGATTAATGGGCATTGGGTAAATTTGTTTGAAGAATATTGTCTTTTTTTTTCAGCGGCCACGGATGATGTTTGGGAGTTCCGCCATTTATAATGATAGATACCTACATTATAATTAGTATTAAGACTCATAATATAATATATGTAATATTGAACTATGATGGATATTTTAAGAGCAACCAAACTATCATGGGAGGTTGCTTTGAGACGGCGAATTTAGACAGATTCTCATCTACCGGTGATAACTAGGGGCACACCAGCGGATAAAATAAATGCATTTCGGCAACTACGATATGGGTATATATATAAAAAATATACCTCACTACAAATATGCCAGGAACTACGAGTATACCATGGTACACAGTCAGGGCAATATATGCGGCAGCTCTACTAAAAATTGGCGAAGATCGTATGGCGAGAGATAGTAACGATTTGAATACATTAAACCGCGAATTCTGTAATATTGTACAAAACACAGATGATCTAAAAAATAACGTGTACCCCGATCTAAAAAACAATATAAAGAATACAGAATGTTTGTGCGAGAGGGCGATATTAGCACCGACAAACGAAATTTTCGGGCGGATAAATATAAAAATATGTTGCGGAGTATCTCTTGGTAGACAATGTCATAGACACAGAGTAAGTCACGTCCTACCCTTAGAGTTCCTGAACTCTTTCGAGGTGTCGGGAGTGCCCTCCCATAAGAGTTAATGGTTAAAGTTGGTGTCCCGGTAAATTTCGAGCTCAATATTACATGTGTTTGAAAGATCATTCTTGCCAGGGAGGACTTCAAACTATAGAATTACTTAAAACTATTAATTTACTTAACTGCGATAAACGAGTTCTACGCGGACGAAGTCGCGGGCAAAAGCTAGTAAATATATATAGAAGATTTCGTATTAAGCGAACCTAGGAAATTAACGGCGTAAGTACTTTGTTTAATCAATTATTAATAGTGTTAGTCCTAACTACCGAATGTAATATACCAAGTACATACTGAGAAAATTCCTTCAGTTTAAGATGAAAAGGTTTTTTTAAACTTTTGAATTGAAACTTTGTTTTTTTTTTCTGTTCGTCTAGTAACACCGCAATAAGAACGAAATTATTCAAATATTTTATGCAAAAGTAATTCACGTCTGTACAAGTACGCGGGAACTTACCAGGTTAAATTATTTGTTGCACTTTAGACTCGGACATTAGACCCCTTAAAATTCACTTCAGTTATTATCGATGAAATAAACTATAACTTCTAAAAACACTGTACAGTCGAAGTCATAAATGTATGCACGTTTCCAAGACGTCAAAATTTTAATCAATAGATTTTGCTCGCAATTTACGATCCCTGGGGCCGTATTATGGTAACCTTTATCGCGATGGATAAAGCATGCGTTACTCTCGCACTATCATACTGGTCAGAAAGTGACAACTGTTTTATCCACGTGTATCCGCATAGATAAACACGACCATAATAGGCCCGCTGGTCATTACTTAAAAAGTTGATTATAAAAAAAACGAGCAAAAGATTTAAAAAACTTTGCTTATTCTTAATGATTCAAATACGACTGAAAAACTTCTGAAATAAAACATGAAATTAGGATTTTTCGTGACAAGGACATAAGGGAAAATTTAAAAAATATGATTATAATGCTCAATATCTCCGAAACTAGGAAAAATCGTTGAACATACTAACGGGTTAAATCGATAGCTTTTTAGCTGTTTTATCAGCCCTAGGCCGGTTGACGTTGATTTATGGGACACCCTGTAATTAACGTAATAATTTAAGTACCTATGGATATTAATGCTTTCGACTGTACAGTCTCGGAACGCCGGGGATTTTTACTTTACTTTAAATAAAAAAATCTCAACTGTCGTTTCGGTTCAATTTTTTTAATAATATCTGATTAGATCGCATAAAAAATCGTTTTCCATTTTCGCATACTAGGGCCGTTCGTAGCAAGCCGTGCACTAATTGAATATTGATATTCAGATTAAGCTATTGGCAATTCGACGGCCTCCACAGATTTTCACTCGTTGATTTGATTGGCTAGAAGGAGATAGGTTGGTAGATACTAAAACTAATTTTAGTATAGACTTTTTTCTGTTGATTTGTGATATTGGGATCGTTTCTTAACCTTATTTATGTTACGATATAAATATAATACTAATGATGCTTGAAGTTTAATAGATATTTTAGTACATACCTACCTAATAGTAGAATGAGGAAACCTTATTGATTGATGTCCTTAGGAAAAGAATAGTAAAACAACAGATTTTTTTTAAAGTGAAGCTTTCAGCATAATTTTAATTACATTTGTTTACATTACGCTAAATTTATCGAACGACGAACCGTGGATTTTACTCTGCCATAGGTAACGTCAATCGAGTTAAAAACTTATTTTCCGGGGCGTCAAAGCAGATATTTCTGGGGCCTGAGGGCCCTGCAAAGATGCACTACGCTAACTAACGTTTCTATTCGATTCGTTTTTAAACCAATCGCGTCACTGGGAGATGACGTGATACGAAAAGTCACGTGGTCTACCAGTGACGCGATTGGTTTAAAAACGAATCGAATAGAAACGTTAGTTAGCGTAGTGCATCTTTGCAGGGCCCTCTGGTAACCAAGTTAGCGATTTTCGAAAATCGACCAAATGTATAGGATTGACGTAAGCTGACCACTTTTGTCAACTTCATACATTTCGAGTCGATAGAAAACAATCGTTTGCATCTTGGCTAGGCTCGACCTTTGGGCCGGGTTTTCAATAAATTCAATTCATCTATTTTCAAACATGGGCATTTCCGTAACTGTACTACCCAGCTAATGCAATGTATTATAGCATTATTGCAATATATTAATTTTCGTTCATTTGATACCCCACACATGTACGAGAGTAAAGGGTTTATGGAATCAGAATTATTCGCAATTTTCAATATACAGCGGCCGCCATTTTAATGACGTGATATTTCCGGATCCAGGTACTTTACAGGTGTGGGGTTCCGACGGTATTTAAGGTAAAATAATAAGTTTAACAACATACTAAAATTTGGTGCTGATATAACAAAGTGAACTATGTTTCACCTGACAGAATGAGTAATGACCAAAACGCGTGTCGGAGCACACTTCGCGGCGCTCGTACGCCAAAACTATTGACTTTATGAAAAAAAAGTTAACACTTAAATCGTAGGCAATCGTCTCATGTTTCATTTTGTAATAACTGTTTTTATCGTAAAATGAGTCGGAAAGGAGATATTGTCAAAAATTTGATTTCAGGCGCCATCTTGCCAATATGGCGGCGCGAACGGCAAACATACGAGGTGGCAAAGTCGAAATTCGGAAAGAGCACATCAAAATCTATAAAATCACTAATTTTCAAAACTCCGGGAAAACATTTCAGGTAAAACATTTCAGGTATGCTGGCATTGTTGTTCCAGTGTAGAGATAAGACAACCGTTGAACTCATTGCAACTCATGGTAACGTATGGTTGGCAACTCATTGTAGTCTTCAGATTGTAGTCTTGAGAATGCAAGGGTCTATGGGTCACATTCCCACTTGCCATCACGTGGCCTGTGTGCTTGTTTGTCTTCTCCGTGCCATAAAAATATATATTGACATATAAATATATAGAAACGAGTACTATTAATACTAATAAATAATAATAAATAAATATCAGGGGACAATAAAATGACAAATAGAGAAATAAATACACGTAGAAAAACATACAAGACTCAGGAACAAACACTCGCGCTCATCACACAAATATTTGGTAGTGACCCTGCCTACGAAGCTAGCGGTCCTGGGATCAAATCCCGGTAAGGGCAGATATTTGTGTGCTGAGCACGAATACATGTTCCTGAGTCATGGATATTTTCTATTTATTTAAGTATACTGGGCGTCCCAAAAACCAACGCCAAAACAAAGAGGCCTGATAGAGCAGCTAAAAAGCTATCGATTGAATCACTTATGATCAGCGATTTTTACTAGTTTCGGAGATATTGATCATTTTAATCTGAATTTTTATAATTTTCCCTTAGGTCCAAAAGTGGATACATCTCTTTGTAGTAGCCTGTACCCATAGTACAAGCCTAGAGCTTACTTTGGGACTAGGTCAATTGGTGTGACATTGTCCCATTTTTTTATTTTTTTTATTTTATTCATTTATTTTGCAACAATCAATTTCTAACCGTATGAAATTTGAATTAAGAGTTATTAAGTGTCCATTACTGGTGCCATCACCCTACTACTAGTTTAAGGAAAGAAGAAGAATCGGCGATATTCGCTTTTTGATGAAACACGAGTGATAAGATAAATATACTGGGGCACTATTCAACTCGGTAAAACCACATTGCTTTTGTCATATTCTCGTTACGTCATTGTCAACGTTACGATAGCTGTTATTTACTTGACAGGAACTCCGGCCGAGTTAAAAACAATACGATAACATGTCAATTTTACCCTGTAAAGCCAACGCCAGAGCTAGCCGAACCGAACTGTAATTATATCGCTTACCGTTCTGCACCCGAATGCGTACGCCTCCAGGTGATTCCTAGCCTCCATACATTCCCTCACTGCGTTGTCCTCATTCTTGAACTTCTCGGCATCATGAAGCATCTTATCAATCTCTTTCTTGCTCAGACGACCCTTGTCGTTCGATATGGTGAGATTTTGAGAAACCCCGGTGCCCTTGTCTTGAGCTTTTACTGTTAAAATTCCATTGGCGTCAATGTCAAATGTCACCTAAGGATTTAATAAAATTATATTATATTACGTGTTGCAAGCTATAAAAGCTATAAAATATTTAATTTTTGACATTTACTTCAACTTGAGGAAAGCCTCTAGGCGCTGGTGGCAACCCTGTAAGGTTGAAAGTCCCAAGCAAATTGTTGTCTTTGGTCAACGCTCTTTCTCCTTCGTATATCTGCAAGTTTTTCGTATGTTAGATACACCTGCATGCTCGGAAATAACGGTTTTCCGATTGAAACACATGGATGGAAAATGCCTCTTTTTACTCCTAGGAGTAAAAAAACCATATGAAAACACTTTCCGTCCATGTCCATATTGTTTTTTCAAAAGTGCTCTCTTTTGCGTATAAAATCGAAAGGACCATGAAAAAAATCCCGTACACCCAACTTGTGGGGCGTGAGGGGCGGCGGCGCGGCGGGGCTCCGCGGAGCGGCGGCGGCGGGCGGCGGCTCGTTGTGCGTGAAACTATCTTAACTAATACTCGTATGACGCAAACAAACATTCTCTCCGAATATATCAAAGGTTTTTAAAAATACTGTTTAATACAGTTGCTCAAAAAGTGGTACTTTTCGTAGCTGTATATCGTGCGGAAAGTTGGATTTTTTCGCACTAGTGCTTTTTCCTTCTGGTATTTCGCACTAGTGCGTTTTACTTTTCCATTTTTTTTTAATATACTAAGCCGTGCATCCAACATGTTTTCATAAAGTACAAGGAGTCCAGAGGTAATTAGGGGGTGCGTAGCGCAATCTTAGATCGCAGGAGATGACGTCACGGGGCGGCGCAGCGGGTTTCGCAGCCGACACAGCGCGGATGACTTAGGCGCGGGTTTATGCACTCCTGGTATCTCACATTATAATTTTATTTTAGTTTTAATAATTTTATTAAAATATAAGTAATTTCGGACACTGTGTTCACACGTCGTTATCTCACTTCAGAGTTCCGGGAGGAAGAGGACAGACACAGATTCACATTTTTTCGCAAATGTATTAAAAAACGTCGTTCGATACACGTGCGGACATGTCATTCTTCACTCGTCCCGAGTCTTGCCCTCGCATTGTTTGAGAATAGTACATTTCGATGCTAGTGCGGAAAGTATGTCATTACTCCACGAGTACCGAGAGATCTTGCCACGAGCCGTAGCCGAGTGGCAAGACTCGGGACGAGTGAAGAATGACATGTCCGCGCGTGTATCGAACGACGTTTTTTAATACATTTGCGAAAAAATGAGAATCTGTGTACGTGTGTAGGTATGTGGGTATCTCTGTGTCTGTCCTCTTCCCCCCGGACCTCTGAAGTGAGATAACGACGTGTGAACACACTCTGTAAGAAATTACTTATTTTTTATTTTATTAAAACTAAAATTATAACGTCAGATACCAGGAGTGCATTAAACATTAGAAGTACCTACCTAAGTCATGCGCGCTGTGTGGGGTGCGCCCGCTCGACCGCCGCGCCGCTGCGCCGCCCCGTGACGTCATCACCTGCGATCTAAGTTGCGCTACGAACCCCCTAATTACCTCTGGACTCCTGGTACTTTATGAAAACATGCAAACTTTTTTGTTGGATGCACGGCATAGTATATTTAAAAAAAAATGGAAAAGTAAAAAGCACTAGTGCGAAAAAATCCAACTTTCCGCACGATATACAGCTGTGAAAAGTACCACTTTTTGAGCAACTGTATTAAAAAAGCATTATTTATGCCTCGGCGGAAACAAGGATTTCCTGACTCGTAACCACCTCGTCAGGAAATCCCTTACTTTCCGCGCCTAGGCAACAATGTACTATACCTGAATGGTCACTGCTGGTTGATTATCAGCATACGTGGTAAAAGTTTGCTTCTGCTCTATAGGGATTCTTGTGTTTCTTTCCACTAACTTTGTCATTATGCCTCCGGCGGTTTCTATGCCGAGTGAAAGTGGAATGATGTCTACAAGTAAAACGTCCGCGATACGCTCGTCCTTTGAACCAGTGAGGATAGCAGCTTGCACGGCGGCGCCGTACGCTACTGCTTCGTCAGGATTAATAGATAAATTTAAATTTTTGCCGTTAAAAAACTCCTGCAATGTGAAAATAAAATAAGTTTCAATAAATAGGATGATGCGGTTTCACTGCAAGTAGGTCCCTAAATTACTAGCCTGTAGCAGCCTTTGAACTTTTGGAATACGCGTCGATCCTCCTACCATGACGACATCATGTATTTCCCTCGTGTTCAGTCCCGCATCCTTCAGGGATCTGTCCACTGGATCTATGGTACTTCGAAACAAATCAGAACACAACTCTTCAAAACGGGCTCTTGAGATTTTCGAGTAAAAGTCTATCCCTTCGAATAACGCGTCTACTTCTATGTTAGCTTCCGTACTGGACGACAGCGTTCTTTTAGCTCTTTCACTTGCTGTACGCAGACGTCGCATTGATTTAGGGTTATCTTTCAAATCCTTCTTGAATTTCTTACTAAATTCTAGTGCAAAATGTTCGACCAAACGGCTGTCAAAATCTTCACCGCCTAAATGTGTATCACCTGCTGTAGCTCTTACTTCAAATAATGAGCCTTCGGCTATCTGAAGTACTGAAACATCAAACGTCCCTCCCCCAAGGTCGTATATGAGAACATTTTTATCACCTTTCAAATCCTTGTCGAGGCCGTATGCGAGAGCGGCAGCCGTCGGTTCATTTATTATTCTCAAAACATTGAGACCAGCAATAGCCCCAGCATCTTTTGTGGCCTGACGTTGTGAGTCATTGAAGTACGCAGGGACCGTAATTACTGCGTCTTTCACAGCTCCTCCTAAATATGTTTCAGCTGTTTCTTTCATTTTACTCAAAACCATTGAGGATATTTCTTCTGGGGCAAATTTCCGTTCTTGTCCTTTATAATGAACGACAATTTTAGGCTTACCGCCGTCGGAAACAACCCCGAAAGGCCAATGTCTCAGGTCCTGTTGTACGATTGGGTCGTCAAACTTCCTGCCGATTAATCGCTTTGCATCGAAAACCGTGTTCTTTGGATTCATTGCCACCTGAAAAACAACGTATACGTATTTAAAATGCAAGTTTATACAGCTATTGTATGCGACATACTTACACAGTGTAATAGGTACGAAGTGTTCGTTTACTAAAGCAATGACCGGGTGACCTTTCGCACCTGACCGGTTTTATTCAAAGCCAGCCTAATGAAGTAATGAACCGTAACAGAGTTACCATTTTACGATGCGTAGTTATTGTTCAGTACCTATCTATATTTTAGGTTATTTGAGAGTAGAGTCTTAAAGGAAGAGATTGATAAATTGTTTTAACCTTACATGATTTTCACAAATAGGTACAGTCAAGTGCAAAAATACCTATGTATCGAAAGAATCCTCTCATAAATATGTTACTTACGAAGTTATTATTAAACTGCAATAAGGTGTATTGGGACATATTTTTGAGATGTTGCGTTCCCTCATATTTTTACACTTGACTGTACTCAAATGATAAACACGGCTTTTTTTGTAACGTAGCTTACATAGTTTAAGCTTCCAATAACTACTTTAGATAGTTTAACAAGAACTTGCATGACTATTCCTGTCCGAAGCGCTAGTAGATTCACTCTCATTTGCCTATTTGACCATTCTACTTTTCGATGCCTAAAATAGAAATTAAAATTTAACATCCACTTTAAAAAATCGTAGATATCTTAACATAATTTTACAGCATTC
Source organism: Acleris literana (assembly GCA_946894065.1). Lineage (NCBI taxonomy): Eukaryota > Metazoa > Arthropoda > Insecta > Lepidoptera > Tortricidae > Acleris > Acleris literana. The sequence continues at coordinate 20,574,351 of OX335669.1, forward strand.
CCATATTAATTCTTAACCAGATCTCACGTTATATTGTAAATTTACCCACTATTTTTGTAATTTTTGTATAAAGAGCACTAATTTGCTGCTCAAATTACCACTTCGTTACGAGTCTCCGCGTCCCTTTACGAATAACAACCACTATATAGCCTTTTTTTACCCAGCCCGACACAAATAGGGATAAAACTTATTCAGGTATGTAGACCAGAATCTGAGAATTGTGTGCAATTCTAAGATTATCCAGTTTTGTTGAAAATTGTGACGAAAAGTAGAATGGCCCATTACCTGAATAAACATTTCGAATTTTGAATTTTTTGCTACTATCGTAATTCCCCTCTTAAAATACGTTGACTGTACCTGGTTCTTAGCACTGTCTCCGATCAGCCTTTCGGTGTCTGTGAACGCAACGTACGACGGGGTTACCCGGTTGCCCTGGTCGTTGGCGATGATCTCCACCTTCCCGTGCTGGAACACGCCCACGCACGAGAACGTGGTCCCCAGGTCTATGCCCACCGCTGGGATACTCATTGTTGCTTAGCGTGAGACTGTGGATTACAGGATCAAACGATCAACGTTAAGGTGGTAAATTAGCATAGTTTATAAATAAGTTTCTGACAAAATTTTCATTTTTGGGACAACGTTTTGTTGTTGACTGTATTTTTTGGTAGTCTTCATCTACTCTTCAAGACCATTCTAACGAGCCCTAACAAGACGGGTTTATCATGTGTAATTTAGGAGTTCCTATGGCCACCCTACGTCTCCATCATCAGACCAGCTCGATGGTACTATATTATTATATTGTCGTCAGGACTAAAGGTGTATGCAAATTTTCAGCTTCATCGGAAACCAGGAAGTTGGTCAAATTTAACTTGCAAGATTTGACCCGTACATACATACATACCAGCATACACTGCAAGTTAAATAAAAGCTTGTAATACGCGTCAATAGGGTTATATTTTACGAAGCTGCCTAGATTAAAGGCTGTCATAGGTATCAAAGAACTCGTGAAAAACACAATTCAGGCAGTCTAACCGAAACATCAGGGATTTCAGTTATCTCTTATAATTGATATAAAAAACTTGGGGCATGACACGCTGCAACTCACGCCCGAGAGGTAAAAGAAAACCCATAAGTATCCAAAACATGTATGCCCTATTGCCAAAATCTAGAAAACGGTCAGAGGTGAGGAAACTGTTTGTTCCTGTTTCGTCCTAATTATTATTTAACTAGCGACCCACCCTGGCTTCACTTCGGTTGTATGAAAATAAAATATACTCACGGATAGCTTTCTATTAATGAATACAAATTTATAAAATCTGTTCAGTAGTTTCAGAGACCCCTGACATACAAACAAAAACAAATTTAACCTCTTTATAATATTAGTAGGTATAACTCACACCACACGTCAGCCACGATCGTCTAAAACCACTCTTCACTTCAAATTGAAGCCTCTAAAATTCTACTACCCTTTGTTGTAACTGATAAAGAGGTCCATTAATTATTCACTTTTAAAACACTTTTAAGTAGGTACCGAGAAAAGGATATTTAAATTTTGTTCGTGCTTAATTTCTTGAATAACCAATTTAAAAAGGGTTGAGATAGGAACTGGGACAGGGCTTATACATACATATAGAATACAGGGTGTCGAGGTCAACCCACCTAGGGCTGATAGAACATCTAAAAAGCTATGGATTTAACCCCTCTGTAAGTTGTGTTTTTCCATACAAAGTGACAAACTCTCGAGACTCCTAGTATGGAGAAACAAACTTTATGTAATTACTTAAAAAGTTGATTACTTATTAAAAAAACCAGCAAAAGAGTTTAAAATCTTCGCTGATTCGTAATGATTCTTATAATGTACTAGCGACCCGCCCTTGCTTCGCTTCGGTTAATATAAGTTAAAATATACCCAAGTTCATCTGGAATAATATACTTTTCAAATGGTGAAAGAATTTATAGATAGGTTCATTTGCATAGACGTTTTATTTTACGACGATTTCCAAAGACCTCCTATCTGACACTTTTTGCGGAATTAAGTTTTCCATGCCGTTAGATTCAAAATTCAATTCTATCATTAGTCTAGTATCATTTCTGCCAGTTTTAACAGAATCTCTCTATGATATACAATGTTTACAGCTGACTTTACATTGCTCGATACAAACTAATTTTGCCTGGAAGTGACGTGCGAGTGGGCTACATACAGCTGTCCATGGGAAAAACACTCAATGCTCAGGTCTAATTAAGCCCGCAACTTTGAACGTTTGGCCTTGTGACTGGTTTATTGTCATTGAAAACGATAATTTTACGGGAAATTCCAGTCGTTTAAACTGTAAAGGTATGTTGAGTGGATTAAGGTTAATAGGACACCCTACTTTCAAAACCAATTTATCTGAGGGCAATCTAGAAGGTTGCAAGGAATTCCGTTGGGAAATGGACAGCCTCTTCCAGGTCGAACAAAGTGTCTACAGAGTAGTATGTTTGTATCGGTGCATTGATCTTCGATAGACTTAAGTCATTTACTATACCTACTTCATTATTAGTTGGTGATAATATAGCTCTCTCTTTGAACCAATGTACAGTCATATAATTAATATTATTAATTTTGGGTTAAACATTGTCTACTAATTCTTGAAGGCCATTTAATAAAACTCAAAGGGTTTCATTTTCAAGAGTAATGTTCCTATTATCTTGGGGCATCTGTCCATTTCCTATTTGAGCAACCACTCTGCATAGAGCCGGTTTTCATACGTGCACGTACGGCACGACACTCATATTTGTTTTGAGTTCTAATAATCTATGTTGCGCGTAATTTTGAATCTGCAATATCTTTTAAAGTACTTATATACTTATATAATATAGTGTACAGGATATTTTTTATCTAAATTAAACGCTCAAGGTAAGTAACGTATTTATCTGGATAAGGATAAATACTAAATCGGAGGAAATAGCTCCGCAAATAACCTAATGTTTAATGATTAAAATATATTTTTAATGATTTAAAAACAGTAACTGTGAGTTAACCATATAGGAGATAGACATATGCCATCGCGGATTTTTCTCTAGGTTTTTTTAAGAATTACAATTCTTCAGTACATTATTTTGATATCTCTCTTAATGTTTAGCCAGCGCATGTTATGTAAGCGCCCGAAAATCGATTTTTTGACGACTTGGTAAGAAAACATTGAGTTTTCTCAATGACAGTGAAAACCGTATCAAAATCCGTTGCGTGGTTTAGAAGGAGTTAGCGGAGAAACAGACAGACAGACGCAGATTATAATGCTCAATATCTCTGAAACTAGTAAAAAGCGCTCAACATACATAGGGATTAAAGTTTTTAGCTGCTCTTTCAGCCCTAGGCGTTTGAAGTCGATTTATGGGACACCCTGTAGAAAGGTAACAAATTGAAGTGCTATTTCCTATGGTCTAATAAAACAAGGTCTTCTCTTCCGAAAGGGGCACTTTTACGTCATCACAAAGTTGCCACTTGATTAACCACTACCCATAAATATAGACTTTGATTTTAGATTAGTCTACGATTTTGTTTCAAAAATCATATATATCACGAATAATATAAGCCACGAGCATATTCTACATAGTTATTTACTTTAATTTAATGTTTTATTTTAATATTGTATCTAAATGCATTTATGCGTGAAAATAACTAACAGGCTTTTTTTAAACATAAAGGTTACATTACAATGTGGAGTTACAACCTGATACTACAGGCATCACCGGATTCACCAGATCAAGTTGGCCGGTTACAAATTTGTCAATTTGATGTTTCTCGTCATACTATTCGAACCTATGGGAATGTGATATTCCGCTCTCGCTCGGTATCATTACGCTAATGATGCGCCAATGATTTTCAAACCGTCGCGGTAAAAGTTGTCATTTTATTGTACCGTAAACCGGGGTTACTTTGATTTGCGGGCTGACTTTGATAGCAACTACCATTCCACACAAACGTATTTTTTGAGGAGTTGGAATACGAATCCATCATTTTTTTTTCGTCACTGGTAACGGGGATAGTTGCTCCTTAAGAAAGTTAAAGTAGTGCGCGGGTTACTGTCTTAGTCCTTATAGAAAAAAATATGAATGGTTAGTGTGCTTTTCGTCTTGATTTTTGAGGTGTTTTGCAAAAACGCATGTTATTTGTGTGTTGTCTTATTTTAAGCAAATCTAATTGTTGATATCGAAAAATAAAAACATAATTATATTCTATATATCTTCAGATTTTACGCGCTTTTCAGGGGGTTTACTTGAGATATTCATTCAAATATTTAGTGATATCAAAGAAACCCCATTCTTAGTTTAACTTTGATCATAGTGTTTTTATTTTTTTTACGGGAAACTAAAGGTCTCAATTTTTTCTAATTAATCAAGTCAAAATAACAGGAAAAAATTATTAAAAATAAACAAAAAACCCTACTGCAATAAATAAAATAACTGAAAAGCGAAAAACAAGCTCTATAATCTATAGAAAATTGTAAGAGCATGTACTTATTGATATTTATAACAATTTAAATTTAACTTGAATATTGGAAAAGGTATTGCAGGCGGGGACAAGCTAGTCCAAATGCTAAATTTTTTCAAGAAATAGCTTTTGAAATTCATTGCTTGTCCCCGCCTGCAATACCTTTTCCAATATTCAAGTTAAATTTAAATTGTTATAAATATCAATAAGTACATGCTCTTACAATTTTCTATAGATTATAGAGGTTGTTTTTCGCTTTTCAGTTATTTTTTTTATTACAGTCGGGTTTTTTGTTTATTTTTAATAATTTAATTTATTTAACTCTTTTTAGTTTTTATTAATAAAATAGTGGTTTAATTAATTATTACTAAGCAAAATATGAGATCTGGAGCTTAAATTTTTAATGTCGCGAAGTTTCAAGTGACAAATTACAAGCGAAACTCTCTTTCTAGCGAAAGGAGTTTAATACTTAACATTTACGTATTTTTTTGACTTTCCTGTCAAAATAGTAGCATAAAAGTGTTATAATATATATATATATATATATTTGGAATGGGCTATTTAATAGCTTTCATTTGATACCCATATTGTTACAATAAAAAATATATTTTTTTATTCCCCCCCCATATTTTTTTCCGCGGACGCCATATTGAAATATTATATACCTACCCTATGTCACTTCGGCAATTAAGGCGAATCGAATGACACCTCGTTTGTTAAAATCCGTCAAGCCGTTTAGGCTGCAGAGCGTGCCCAGAAATAGACATACATACATACATACATACATACATACATACATACATACATACATACATACATACATAAATACATACATACATACGCTCGAAAAACAACCTTCTGACGCAGTCGGGTAAAAAGGATTATTTTATTACATATTTTTATTTTATTATTTTGTCTTTAAGTTTCTATAAAAACTCGTGTTAAACTTGAAATTTGATCGAAGTACGGTTTACGGTACTTAGTTTTTTGGGTGTTAAAACAAATTTATAATCATTGTACTAAAAAGGGACATTATATTTTCCTAAACACGCGGAGAGGAAGCGCTTAATAAAGCCTCATCAATATTAAAGTTCTTATAAATCATAGCCCTATTATTTAGAACTTATTCTTTATTTTATTATGAGTATAGTCATATATTTACCATTAAACGTTCAACATTTAAGTGCCAGTGGTCACGGCACATTGCTCGTGGAACTTATACCGGTGGAATCAGAATGCAGCAACACGTATTGACGTTTTTTTTATATAGAGAACAGTAAATGGTCAAAACGTAAATACTACTAGATATACAATGATAGTCTTACTTAACTTAATATATATGAGCAAATATTTTAAAATTACCCCGATTTTAAAGTTTGGAAATCTTTGGTTGCCGGATATGACGTAGTACGTGTCTAGTCCACTCACGTGCCTACTGCTTCTCGGAAGAGAATACCAGGCGAAGTATATTATTGTACCACGCTATTTCCCATGTTGGTATATAGTCGAGTTCATAAATATGTGTAGACTTTAGTACCTTGTCACTTTGGTCGCTGTGACAATTCATATATGGCAGTTTAAACATGTAATTAAATAGAAAAGGTACTACAGTGTACACATATTTATAAACTCGACTTGCCAGTAATTTATAATCAACTAGAAACCCGCCCTCGCTTCTATTCGGTTTATGTGAGTCTTCTGTAACACCTGTACATAATCCAGTTTTTTTATAGAGATACATCGCCTTACCAGAATGACACAAAAAAGTTATTTTCCGAGAAGGGAGGGAGAAACCTTTGCTTTGAATGCTACGCATTGAGGGGAAGTCAATGTAGCTAGGCTTGTTGTAACTTTACTAACTTTATTCGTTACGGGACCCTAAAATAGGGTGCCCTTGGTTTGTAACGTAAAGATTTCGGCCGTCGTAGAAACAGGTAAGTGCAATTAGCATTTCATCGATATTCGATATTTACGAGGCGCCTCGGCCGGCACCCTTTACTGAGCTTCTACAGTTCGAGATTCTTCAATTGATTTATTCTGAGCCGCGTTGAATTAGGTTTATTTTTAATTTTTAATAATTCGATATGATAGCGTTGTTTTTCTATTGTGACCGCAGTTAAATGGTTAAGTGCTTAAAAGACGCTTCTACCCGTCCCCCGGTGTTCCCACTGTCGCCTCTTAAGATACCCATGAGAAGAGATGGGGTGATACATTCTCAGTCGGCAACAGACGGCAATGATGATGATGATGATGACTTGAGAATATTGTATCTTCACTTGTTACCACGTCAACCTTATTTGCCAAGCTATAATAATAATAATAATAATAATAATAATAGTTTATTTCAGATAAAAGAATCCATAATTTGTTAGTTAATATAAAGCTATGTTAGTAGGTACCCAAAATTATTTTAATTAATACTAAAGATCGGTGTGGAGCTGCATCCATCTCCGCAGGAGTGGAGAGTCCCACCGGTCCGCGAACACGCGAAGGACACTGTTGGCGGTGCCGCGCAGGCGCCGCAGCGCGGACGCGCCCCGCTTGCGCATGACGGCCGCAAAGCCGTCGACGCCCGCGGCCGCAAACATGCCCGATGCGCTGCAGCGCCACGGCATCCCCAGCAGCGCCCTCAGCGCGTTATTATATTGGACGCGAAGGTCGCTGTATATCCGCTGCGTAAACGAGACCCACAGACTGCACGTGTAAAACGCTTGACAGTAACTTTTAAAAAGAGTTATTTTTACGGGAGTCGTACAACGAGCAAATCTGCGGGCCAACATGTTACATCGGACAGCCAGCGATCTTCGTTCCCTTTCTATATCTAAGTTGTCTTTTAGATCCTCAGTGACCCAATGGCCCAAATATTTAAATTTAGCTACCCTAGACAACGGGGCACCGCAATATAATATAACTTGGAGGCTTTTAAATCATGTTAATGTAAAGTCAAGCTATTAGCGGTTCAGAAACAAACCATCCCGTTTACAAAAGGCACTTTGGTTCCAAAATATCTAGCTCATGCTGCTACTACGGGACATAACCTTAAACCTTCAAGCATAATAAGGTTTAAGTTTTCAAGGGTTTGTGCCCCACATGTGTTAGCCGCTGGACTCACTGAGTGTGTGTACCTCAGGCGGTGAACGGGTAGGGGAAATATGAATAGGTACTTACTGCTTATGTGATTATATATTTTTGCACTGTGTACTTCAGAATTCCATAGTTTGTGGACCTATGTGGACAACGATCACGAGAGTTGTTATGAAGCTACCGAACTTAATTTATGACACAACATTACTACTGGCACTATTTGATGCGACGATCCTGTTATGCATTTCGTTAAAAGACAAAGCATTGTTGTTTCGTTTATTTATTTTTTACCACAAATTTTATTAACACTGACATGATTGACATCACTAAAGGTCATGTCATCACAAGTGGCACAGTTACAACCTATATTTTCTTTGATCAATGACAACGAACCTTAGCAACGAACGTATTTAAGATAAGCAAAAAGTTTTGATTCAAACTTCATATAGGTCACTAAGGTTTTAATAACAATTTTTTAAATACCGTAATACATTTTAACTTTGCTGCAATTTATTTCTTTCCCTTCTTCTTCTTCTTGCTGAAATCTGGTGGATGGAATCCTCTGGCCTGCAGTAATTCCTGGACATTGTGACAGGCGTAGTAAACGTTGTCCATTGCGGCATCAGTCAACATGTCTACATTACATCTCCCTTTCGACTTGCCTTTCTTGCCTCTTGCACCGCCTTTCTTCGCCTTTTTGCTGTCCCCGCCTTCCTCCTTTTCCTTTTTCTCCTTTTTCTTTCCTTTGGCTTTGCCAGCCATGGTTAAAGATTAGCTAGTGTAGATATCGATTATACTTCGAGGTAGCGTTGAGGGTGCCATGGATACTATATACCGCGTTTCCTGTTTTCCTTGCAAAAGAGGATTGCGAAGTTTCTCCGACTTAGGTGATGGTGTAGTTGCCTACATTTTAGAATTATCGTTTCGGGTGATAACGGTTACCTATGCTCATGACTGAGACATATTTACTTATGGTGCGTTCCTATATTCAAATTTTCAAAACCGTGAATAGAGTTGTTACGTCTCGTGAAAATTTAACACATTTTGTAAGTACGTAGCAAAAGTCAAATTTTAACAAGACGTCACAACTTCCACGGTTTTGAATATAGGAACGCGCCAATGATTTTAAACTAGGGTTTTATACGTGTACCTTTTTAGGGTTTGGTCACAGTTCCGTGGGCAAAGGGCAAGACTGACTGACAAAGGTTGAAGTTGACACTCTGCTGTCTGTCTGTTTGTCCGTCCGTCTGTTCGTCTGTAAGTCACTCCTGTAGCTTGTAAACGGAATAAGTAAATAAATATAAGTAATATTTTTATGTAAATGATTAACCACAAGCCGATTTTTTTATTAGCAATATAATTTAACTATTTTTAACGGAGGATGCCGTTCATGAAAACGGATAGGCATTATCATTATTAGCCCTAAAGATGACATTGTCTTAAGATCATTCATAAGTACCTACAGTATTATTATTATTTTTGAACATTAAAAATAAAGAAGAAAAGGGCTACCAAAGTTGTAAATTTTAACTATATTCTTAAAAACGAAACAAATTTAAAAATTTCCGTTTCTTTATATAAAACAAAAACCAACAAAAGAGGTAAATATCAACATATTTTATTAAATAACATGATATGTTTAACTAAATCTTTCATCACCAGTTATTCCAAAACAACTAAAAAACAAAAATACAGTTATGATACTTATGATAAATGCAATTTCATCTTAATAATCATAGGCCCACTTCACTGGCCCACTTGCACCAAAAAGTCAACGCCATGGCAAATTTAAAAGTCACCCCTCACATGCCTATGACGGAAGAATATTACCGAGCCTTAAAATCTTAGTGACGGACTAATCCGTCATTGGCGTTGTACCTGTGGTGCAGATATATCCGTTAATGGCGTTGAAAAGGTTAAAACTGGTTACTATTTCACCAACATAATTGACAGTTGACAGTTCTAGTAGTAGTAGAACAATCTTTACAATAAATTGCCACTTGTCCTATTGTGAAATTCGGTTTAAGTAGATGTTTTTTTTATTATTTGATCATTTCAGGTTGTACAGTGGTTCTCTGAGGACGTGTTCAACTTCTTTCTTGTGCAGCACTGACGCGCCCACGGCAGGCGTAGCGGCCTCGGCACGCCCTGCGTAGATTAGCTGTTAAAAAAACAGACGTTGTTTTTAGAGTATTATTCAGTATAACTTATGAAATACTAAAATCGACACTGAAATGCCAATAAAATTACATTTTGCGCTGTCAATTTTGACGGATTTATCCGTCATCGGTGAACGTATGGTGCGGTTTAATCCGTGAAAGGCGTTGATAAGGGTAAACCAACTGACTGGCGAATAGGAACCTTAACTCATTCATTAGTAAAAAAGTAGAAAGGCGATTGCGAATAGCACATTTAGCACAGGATCGAAACCTGGCCTAGTAGCATGACTGCGTCTATATCGCGTGTCAAATGCGGATAAAGCATCTGTCACTGTCGTTCTTATTTACGTGTCAAAAGGTGACGGCTGCCTTATCTAAACTTTGTCATGCGATAAACGCAGCTATGCTACTAGGCCTGCGCCTCTTTTCAACACGGTAAAAACAATATCGCATTTGATCTGTTATGGTATTGTCAACGTTTTGATAGCTCTTATTTTTTTGACAGTAATGACGGCTGACGTCATAACAATACCGTAACAAGCAAACTACGATATCGTTTTTACCCCCTAGAATAGAGGCGCTGGATGTGATAGGAAAGAGAGTATCTAAATTTATGGTGTCTTAATTTTCTGTGTTAGACACTATTACAGAAAATTGAAAAGATTTATTTTAATGTTTAAATAAAAATAAATATGTTAATTTAAAAAATTTATATAGTTACATATGATTGAAAACTTCTCTCGCATTAGTATTTATCATCCTCAGTGTCTAAAATTGAACTTTTTATACACGATTCAACTAATTGTGATTTTATCACATTTTGTAATACTAAACAATAATAAAAAAATACTAAATGTAAATATTTTCAAAATTGCTTTCTTGTGGTTGGATATGAGGCTATTACTTACATCATTTTAGGTATATTTTACAAATAATGATTCAACCGTATCATATCTGGAGGAGCCCAAACTTGGTACATCTTGAAAATGTTTTTTTTTTAATTTGAAACAAGTGACTGAAATATAATGATGTGATATATTTTTAGAATGGACTTAGTAAGCCCTTTCATTAGATACCACACATGATATATTTCAGAGCAATTTTTTTCCCATATAAAAAAAGATGACGTCATAACTCTTCTATTTTGTTTTTTTTTTCGTGCTACGGGTCAAATTGATTCTTATGGTGTAAAGATCAATCGTTCCGATTTTCATGCTTTTAACACTAATTGGCGTACCGCTAGCCCTAATTTACCTTGCCTTTTCTACAGATACTATTATTTCTACAGATACTACTACAGATACTACAGAGAGGTCTTAAACATCTATATTTTCAACCTAGAACATATCCTAAAATGAGCCATAAGATATTGTATCTTACGGAAGGACATTGCATACTTTTTAGCTCAGAAAAGTAATTGATCCCCGAGCGAATAACTATAGAAGATTTCTTCCACGATTCAACCGACCAAAGTTTCAACTGATCTACTGAGTTTTCAAACGCTACTATAACCCCAACATCTAGCAATATGTGCAAGTACTTAGTAGTTTGGATTGTTGTTAATATTATGTGTAGGTAAACTTACCTTTCTTCCTAACAAGTTTTCAAAGCGAGGCTTGACAAACGTCCAAGCCCCCATGTTTCTGTGCTCCTCTTGGCTCCAAATGAATTCTGTGAAATTAATAGTAGTTTACGTGATGGTTGCGTAATGCCAATTACGCAGAGTCGCGTACAATACTTTATCTACACACATATTATAAGTACTCTAAGATGGGTTCAGAAGCCGAAAGGCAAATTGACGAGTTGAGTGTGGAGTGGAGTTGACGACAAAAATGGCGGCAAAAGAAACCTGTCCTGTGTCACGAATATGAATGTTTTTTTTAAATAATAGACAAACTAATCGTTCGTCGTTCGAAATTCAAATGTCCCACGATATGATACTATAGTACATTGTGTATTACGGGTGGTAAAGACAGAATTACAAACGAGAGTCTGTTAGAAGCCCGAAGCCGTAGCCTGAGGGCTTTAATGACTCGAGCTTTGTATTTCCTTTACCACCCGTGTAACATACAATGTTTTTCATCACAATTGCGAGGAAATGAAATAAAATCAGACAAAAGATCATAGTTTTAACTTACGACTGTCACTAATAATTTTAGCCGCGTTCTCGATGTCCGGCGGAGTCGCATTATCCATTTCTTCTGATGACGACATGTTTTTTTTGGATATATACATTTTTATATGTGCAAGAAGACACCCTTTTAATTATTATTTTGGAATCACACAGTTTATAATCACTAATCAGTATTTATAAATTAGCGGCAGACTACATCATTGTCTATGACTTACCACAGATAATGTCAAACGTGCTCAGGAGTCCGATTCTAGTGACAGTCGAGACCAATATAGTTCATATGCGAGATTTTTAGAAAATTGTATGCAACTGTCATTTCATCTCGAATGAAACTTCATATCGAATGGCACAAGAATTGGGGTCCTGGCGTATTATGATAGTTTGAGTCCACGTATTATATTTTAAAAAAAAGCTATTAAGCACGATAGGGTGTAATGGTAAAAAAAAGGCCCGCGGGTATTATATTGGATTTACGGTCGATGTTTCTAGCATATTAGACCACTATTTACGAGCAAGTGTGATGAAAAAAAAAATACCGAGTTGACGTTTCAATTGATACTAGAATTGGGCCAATTTAAATTGTGTTAATTTTGAAAGATGTTCTAAATTTGAAACTCATTACTTTACAATGTTCGATAGGTAACGTAATTTAACAAGTTACAGCTGTCATCGCTGTCACCTACTACCACCGGCATTACGCCGGTCATTTCCTACGGGTTTTGAACGCATAATATAGGACTTATGATAAGTAATTGTGTAGATAAAAGACTAAACAACTATAGTCATCATGCCAGTCTAATTACTTGTATTAGTAAACTGGAGCTCTATTCTGCTCGGTAAAACGATGTTGGTTTTGACATGTTAACGTATTATCAGATAGCTCTTATTTACTTGACAATAATGGCGGCCGAGTTAAAAACCATACGATAACGCGTCAAAAGCAATATATTTTTATAAAGTAGATAGAATAGAGCCCCTGAAGACCCTGAAGTAGTGGACTGGAACTCACTGTAGGACAGGTAAACTTGCCCATTCCTACCAATAAATAGGGAATATTCATGACTTTTTTTCACAGCTCGCAATAAATGTTTAACATGAAGTTTATATGGCCGACCTGTTACATGACGTTACAATGCATATTGGATCTCTCTGTCTAATCGCTGTCTAATTAGCAGTTTAAGATGCTTGTATCATCCGTATTTCTTGACCGATTTTAATTTTATTTTCACTTTTGGTGATCTCTTTCACGGTACTTTTATATTTTGTTGAGAAACGCGATTAAAAAAAATCCCTATTAGGTACCTATAATATGTGATGGTGCAAGAAACCCACTGCAGTATTTTCCATCCTTTCCAAAAGCGTTTCATTGGTATTTGTATGCAAACTTAGAATCAATCATATATGTATATATATATATATATGTACATTAGGAACTTTTTTTAGCTGGTTTGATAGTGCAATCCATTGTATGGGAACCTTGCATTTTGTGACTATGCGCTGAAACTTGGCACAGTTGATTCTTAGCTGGTCTTGAGTAGATTCAGACCGGGAGCCATCGAGAGCCATGGCGCATTTAGTAGGGGGAGGGGGGGTAGTTTGACGCTGCCGTGCTTTAATTGAAGCACCATTTCTCTAACACTATACATATTAAGGCATGCGATATATCATTTTCAGATAAATCAAGGACGAGGAATCTATTAATCGAACAAAAAAATGCACTTCCTAACAAAAAAAATGAATAAAGTATAAAAGACTAAAATACATAATTTGTTATTTTGTTATACAATACAATACAATACAAATACTCTTAATTAAACACCAGAAAAAACAAAACACGGAACAGTACATTTTAACTACAGGTATACAACAGGCGGTCTTACCGCTTAATAGCGATCTCTTCCAGACAACCTTGGACAGAGAAATAAAAAAGACAAAAATACATGGCAGGCGGTGTAAAATAATTCCCTCAGAACTCAAACTAAACTACTAGAAACACTTCTGTTTTGATAAAATCTACTTACACATAAATAAACTACATATAAATACACATACATAAAGTAAATGATTTAATAAATACATACCAAATACACACTAAATACATATTATAATATACCTATAATATATATATATACATAAATTCTAGAAATCAGCCAAACAAAGATAACAAACGAGGTCATAGGATAGTAAGAGAATTAAAGGGTATCATAGAAAAACTACGGAAGCGATAGATAATGGTCTTTTAGCTTGCTTTTAAAAATGAAAATGGACTGAGCACGCCTTATTTCTACCGGCAAAGCGTTCCATAGCCTTATAGCCTGGATTGTGAAAGAATTGGAGTAAAACTTAGAGGAAGAGAAAGGGATTGACAAAAGAAGGTTTTGGGAAGCTCTGACAGAATTAAAATAATTGAAACGCTCCTTAAGGTAACGCGGGGTTGAAAAGTATGCGGAAGAGGAGATTTAAAATATGAAAATTACGACGAGCACGGATTGGGAGCCACTTGAGCTGATCGCGAAAAATGGAGACGTGGTCATACTTGCGTAACCCAAATATGAACCGTATGCACGAATTTTGAATACGCTCAAGCTTATTTAGTTGCTCCTCAGTAAGATCCAAATAGCGCACATCAGCATAATCCAAAATAGGAAGCAGTAAAGTTTGAGCAAGCGCAATTTTAGTAGCAACAGGCAGAAAGTTTTGAAGTCGCCTTAGAATCTACAGCTGCAAACATCTTCCTGCTACTCTCACTGACTTGAGGTGCCCATCACAAAGAGCGGTCCATAATGACACCAAGATTCTTAACCTGGAGAGAGTAAGGAATCAGAACACCGTGAGTTTTAGTAGGGTTAACTTTTAGCCCAAACCCATTGCACCAATGTAATATACGCTTTTAATCTTCATTGGCAGCGTCAACTACGGAAGAAAGATCGTCAAGCGTACCCTGGGAATAAATTTGAAGGTCGTCAGCATAAAAGTGATAAGAAGAGAGAAGGTTTTGCGGTGTGGAAGGTTATAATTACCTATTGTGCTTAAAAATAATAACAAAAATCTCAGAATAAAAATGTGGTCGTAAAGGTACACTTATGTACTTTAAAAAAAAAATTTTTTTATCATATATATCTGTTAACACATGGGAGAGAAAAAATAATACTAAGCGTAGGTCAGGGTGATCTCAAAGCATGATCATCCGTGAAAGTAGGGTTGAGGTAATGTTTTAACACATGAAAGGTAACGCTATGCAAATTCATTTTATATATTAAAAGATCCACTGCACAGACAGAGGTCTGAACATTTAAGCTGCATTTTTTTTTTACAATTGCACCATCCACGTCACTCTTTTTTGCATTTGCACCTGACAATTTCTAGACCTGCTTCTGCAGCAACAGGCAAGTCCGTCCAACCCTAGGGTTTGCAATCCGGATTCATTTTGTATGGGAAGATCCGGATCTGGATCCGAATTATCCGGATCTTCCATACAAAATGGATCCGCATTGCAAACCCTATCCAACCCCAAGTAGACAGATAGAGCAGATTTTGAGCTGGTGCTAACACTGCTAACTGGCCCCAAACATGCACCCATTCATATATGCCTCTTAAAAAATGCTGATATAAAGCAGCTTTAATCGGTGCCCTACTGCACTATCTGCAAAAAGCACTTTCCGTGGAAAAGTCGTCCTAAGACCAAATTGTGCATCGTTACTTGTCAAATGCTGTCCCATTTACCGGTCAAATAAACAGTGCAGTACTTTAGCGATTACAGAGGCGAGTAGGATTGGTCTGTAGTTGGACAAGTCTTAGGAGTCTCTGGTCTTATACTTAATAACTGACTGACTTACTAAGAGACTTATGCTTAGTTACGGCACTCATTTACTGAAGTACGCGAAGCTGATCTGAAATAATAATAATGATATGCATTATTCTGGTTTAAGCTTTGAGTTCCTATTATATCTGTTTAAAAAGGCAGGAATTCTACTGCTCCCTCGCAGACCTCGCAGTATTCTTATAGAGTGCGAGGGACAGAACATTCGACTCTCTAGCGAGTACGATAATTGTAACTCATTGTAACTCTCTCTACTGGATAGAGACGTTTCTAGTGTATCCTTTCACATGCCAACTCTACGTAAATTTCGTTCAATGGTATAGGTAGGACGTGCTTTTGAAGCTTGGGAAGCCTTTCCTGACCTAACTATAGATTTCGAGTCAGCGATCGAGGGACGCTTTGAGGATTTGAGGAGGCAATAGCTTCCATCGAAAAATACGTCGTAACATTATATAATAGGTCAGATTTTCTGCCTTTTTAAACAGATATAATAGGATCTCAAAGCTTAAACCAGAATATTGCATATCATTATTATTATTTCAGATCAGCTTCGCGTACTTCGCGTAAGTCTCTTAGTAAGTCAGTCATTTATTAAGGATAAGACCAGAGACTCCTAAGACTTGTCCAACTACAGACCAATCCTACTCGCCTCTGCAATCGCTAAGGTACTGCACTGTTTGTTTGACCGGTAAATGGAAAAGCACTTGACAATTAACAGCTCAAAATCTGCTCAATCTGTCTACTTGGGGTTGGACGGAGGTCAAAAGCAACTGGGAGCCTACATGGACGGACTTGCCTGTTGCTGCAGAAGCATGTCTAGAAATTGTCAGGTGCAAATGCAAAAAACAGTGCCGTAGCTGGTGCAATTGTTAAAAAAAAGGCAGCTTAAATTTTCAGCCTTTGTCTGTGCAGTGGATCTTGTAATATATAAAATGAATTTGCATTGCGTTACCTTTCATGTGTTAAAACAGTACCTAAACCCTACTTTCATGAATGATCATGCACTGAGATTGTTTAAAGCTGATTTTGAAGCATGATTTAGTGTACGTTTTAATAAAATATTATTTACCAATTTTTTACAGACATTTATTCTAATTGACATAAGAAAAGTGGCAGTAAATTTCGTTGTGTTTTTTACATGCCATATAAAAGTTAATCAAAGAGGTCGAACATTCCGCCCACCAAGGACAACTATTTGGCCTTAACACGGCCTACCATGAGCGCTATGATAAAACCTTCATACTCATAATAGTCTACACTTCAAACTAAACACTAATAAAAACCAACATTAACATCATTCAAATCTAACTTAAACATAGACAGCATTAACAAAAAACAAGAAAAAACACAATTAAGTGATAATTACATATTATTCTGTAATAGGAAGAACAGATAATTTACAGGTAGGCCTTTTAATAGAATTATTTTTGACTCGCAATGGTACCACACGTGTAACTCCGTCTTTACCAGGGTGTTTCTCTAATACCCTACCAAGTAACCAACAGCTAGGCGGCAAATCATCTTCTTTTACTAAAACGATATCACCGATTGATGGTTCAGGATTTCGTTCAGTACACTTGTATCTCTGCAAGAATTTGTTTAAATATTCCCGTGACCACTTTCGCCAAAAATCTTGTACAATTCTCTGTGTCAATTGCCACCTTCGCAAGTCATTTACGTTTTTGTTCAAGTACTCGTGATCAGGTACCGTCACCAGAGGTTCGCTTACCAAGAAGTGTCCTGGGGTCATTACGGTATTATTAGGATCCATGTCCATGCGTGATAGAGGTCTTGAATTAAGACATGCTTCGATTTGTGCTAATACTGTGGTCATCTCTTCAAAGGTTAACGTAGCGTTACCTATAACCCTCTTCAGTTGGTATTTGACTGATTTCACTCCAGCCTCCCAGATTCCTCCGAAATTCGGAGCATGCGGTGGAATGAAATGCCATGTAGTACCATTGGTTGATAATTCATCTACAATTTCTTTAAAAATAGTGGATTTCTCCGATCCGAATAAAACATTTAACTCCTTTGCAGCACCTACAAAAGTGGTACCGTTATCAAACCACATCTCTTGACAATGCCCTCGTCGGGCTACCATTCTTTTAAACGCTTGTATAAAACCCTGTGCAGTAAGGTTACTGACCACTTCTATGTGTATTGCGCGCGTGGACATGCATACAAATAAAGAAATATAACCCTTGTAGGATTTGTGACCACGACCACTAGTACTTCTCAAACTAATAGGCCCAGCATAATCAACACCACAGAACTTAAAGGGTCTCGTTGGTGTAACTCTAGGTGACGGCAGTTGATCCATCAACTGAGTTTGAGCAGAAGCCTTGTATCGCAAGCAGATAACACACTTACTAATGTGCTTTCGAATCAACTCTTTAACCCCAAAAATCCAGTATTTTGAGCTGAGGAAGTTGTGCATCAGTTGCTTTGATCCGTGAAATGTTTTAATGTGCGCGTCAGTAATCACTAAATTAGTCAAAATTGATTTTTTCGGCAGCAACACTGGGTGTTTGTTGTTAAATCCCATCTGAGCATTTTCCAGCCGACCTCCAATTCTCATTATCCCACAACTGTCGAGGAATGGATTGAATGATTTTAAACATGACTTCTTAGGTAAATGTGTCCCATTATGTTCCAAAAGTGGGTCCATATTGGCTCACCTAATTATTTTGACTCATAACGACTCATAAGTCCTAATTATCGCAACTCCTAACGTATTTATTTCAGCAACTGTTACATTTTCAGGATTTTTATAAATCAAACCTAACCTAACCTAGTCTTATCTACACATTGAATATTTCAGAACTTCTGAAAAGTTTACGGTTTCAGCGGTATAAAAATTTCATTTTCGGAGTTCCGATAATAGGAGTTGCAATTTTAGTTGAACTTTGGCGCTCCCTCCAAAAGTTCATATTCCTGACCGAAATGTTCACGTTGACATTGCCTGATGCAGGTATTCATTGCCTCTCGTACTTCATGCCCTGTTAAATGATTAATGAAGAAAATCGTTCCCATAATGTTGTATCTAGTGTCACATGATGCACCTTTGCTTCCTCTAAATTAGTCTTTACGTCCTTAGGTTTTTTATATGGAATGTTGGTTTCTTTTAAGAATTCCGGTCCATTCTTCCAAATTCCGTTATTTAATAATTCCGATGGCCTCATCCCCCTCGAAGCGCAATCCGCAGGATTGTGCTTAGATTCTACATGAGCCCTTTTTGTTTTGGAGTCTAGTGTGGTTAAGATTTCTGAGACTCGATTCACTACAAATGTTAGCCATCTGCTGGGGTGACTATTCAGCCAAGCCAACACAACAGTTGAATCAGTCCAGGCGTGTAGATTGCTCTTATCTATGTTCATAATCTGTGATACTTCCACCAGTAATCTTGCTAACAGTACCGCACCGCACAATTCTAGTCGTGGTATTGAAATTTGTTTAATAGGTGCCACTTTGGTTTTAGCTGCGAGCAGTGTTACGATCACATTGACAACTCGAACGTAAATTACCGCAGCATATGCTATCTTAGAGGCATCGCTAAAACCATGCAGTCCTATGTTGGAGTTCTTTTTGTTCGTGCCCAGCCATCTAGGTACTTGGATCTGAGTCAAAAGCGACAATTCTTCGCGGTAAGTACACCATTCTTGCAACATTTTTTTCGGCATTTCTTCGCCGCCCCACCCAATACCAGTTAACCAGAGCTTTTGTATCATTGCTTTTGCTAATATAACGCTTGATGCGATCCAGCCTAGAGGATCAAATAGCCTCGCTATGTCTGCAATAATATTTCTTTTAGTTGCAGGTTCCTTCATCGGCAAGAGTTTCACCGAATATTGAAATTCATCACATTTTCGATTCCAGGTAAGTCCCAATATTTTTATTACTGAATCCAGCTTTATTTCTAATTTCCGTCCAACATCCTCATCCGTTTTTCCCTTCTGTATTTCGTGTAGTAACTTTTCATTGTTGCTAGACCACTTTTGTAACTCAAAGCCTGCCTTCATAAGCATTTCATTCATTTCAGCGAATATTTTAACGCCTTCCTCCACTGATTCACAGCCAGTATTTAAATCATCAATGTAAAAATCATTTAAGACTCTGCTTGCTGTCATTGGATATTTGTCACCCTCATCAATTGCGACTTGTTGTAAAGCCTTGACTGCCAAATAAGGTGCTGCTGCCGTTCCGAAAGTTACTCTGAGTAATCGGTAATGTTTCAAATCAGAATCTGGATTATCTCTCCAGAGCAGTCTCTGGAAATCAGCATCTTCCTGTTGGACCTTGACTTGGCGGTACATTTTAACAATATCTGATATGAGACAAATCGGATGCAACCTCCATTTTAGTATGATATGTCGCAAGTCAGGTTGTAATCTTGGGCCGATCATTAGATCGTCGTTTAGCGAAACTCCATTTGTTCCTTTACAGGAGGCGTCGAACACAACTCGCACCTTGGTTGTGTCTCTGTCAGGCTTAACAATTGCGTGATGAGGTAAGTTCACCGCTTCAAGTTTGTCTTTTTCAATTTGTGGAACTTCTTCCATATGTCCAAGGTATACATATTCATCAATTACTTCTTTGTATTTAGTTTTTAGATCCTTATCTCTCTTTAATCTGTTTTCTAACGATTGAAATCTTTTTTCAGCCACTGCTCGAAAATGACCATATTTACAGCTTGGATCCTCCTTTCAGAATGGGAGCTTCACAATATACCTGCCCTCACTATCCCTCTTAGTGTTAGCAGCGAACAGCTCCTCACACCTTTCTTCTTCTTCAGATAATCGCTTCTGTTTGCACATTGAGTCCGCTTCTAACTCCCAAAATTTTTTGAGTATTTCATCTTCATTAACTTGGGAATGCAATACTACTACGTTATGAACCAACTTCTTGGATGTCGTAACCATTCCAGACAGAATCCAGCCAAAAGCTGTTGCTTGGGCAAGCAAAGTACCCTGGTCGTTTTTTCTGACCCCATCCTGAATTATGCGGCTGTACACGTCAGCGCCCATTAAAACATCGATTTTATTTGGCGTGTTATAATCTGGATTTGCCAGGCGCATACCTACCATGTTTATTCCGCTCAGGTGTGCTACTTTCTTCGTTGGAAGAAATGCTGTTACCGTTTTCAATATATGTGCCTTTACAGAAACTTGTATTTCTGGATATACCACAGACTGTAAGTTTAGTGTTACCATTCCTCTTGATATAACGTTATTGTCTCCCCCGAGACCCGACACGGTCCCGCTATTAGGTTCCCTTTTTAACCCTAGATATTGTACTGTTGCCTCTGTTACAAAGGAAGCCTGCGAGCTTTGGTCCAATAAAGCCCGTAGCGCATAATATTGTCCGTTTCTAGATTGTGCATTAATGACTGCTGTTGCCAGTAACACTTGACCAGTTCCTGATGAGAAACAATTGATAATTGGTGAATTCTCATTTTCTAGTGTTTCCACTGTTCCCACATTGCTTATCTTACCAGTGTAACCTGCCTCCATTCCACTGCCAGGGTGAAGTAATGTATGGTGACGACGCTTGCAGATTTTGCACGGTGTAGGGTTCTGACAGAGCTTGACCGAATGATTGCCGCCTAGACAGTTAAAACACAACCCTTTCTCCCGGACGAAGTTACGACGCGTGTCTACATCGAGTGTTGCAAACTGTTCACAAAATATTATTCTATGGGTGTTGCTGCAACAGGGACATTGAGTACTTTGCATGACGTGCAGTACACGTGGTTTGTTCGGCAAATAAGTTTGGTTATTATTATAAACGGGTTTTTTATTTTCCACAAACTCTAAGGCACGGAACCGATTGGTCAAGAACTCGCGAAATTGTTTGAAAGTAACAATTTGCTGATCTAAATTCGCGGTATCGGTAGCACTCAGTTCCCAAGCCTTCCGCGTCTCTGGATCGAGTTTAAGAGTCAGCAAATGTACTACTATAACATCCCACGTGCTCACATCAATCCCGAGATTCGCCGAAGCGCTTAAACAGTCACTACTCGTATCAACCAACTCTTTCAAAAAGGTAGCTGATTCCAAAACGGCATTCCTTTGACTTAAAAATCGTTTTAAGATGTTATTGCAGATGATTTTTTTGTTATTGTATCGTTCTTTCAGTAAATCCCAGCATTTTGTATAATTTTTGTCAGAAATCGGTATTTGTCGTAGTAACTGTTCAGCTTCACCGTTTAAGTAACCTTTAAGGAAATGCATTTTTTGAACATTATCTAAACCGTTATCGTTATGCACTAAAGATTCAAACAAATCCCTAAAGGTAACCCACTCGGTATACTGGCCTGTAAAAGTTGGTATAACAGTCTTTGGCAACTTGATACACGCTGTTGTTGAAGTATTTTTTAAGCCACAATCAGCTTGCATAGATTCTGAGACTGAACATGGCAAAGATTCCAGAGCAGATTTTAATTCGACCATATAGTCCATGTATAATACCTCTGTTACATCGAATACGTGTTGTTTAAAATATGGATTATCATTTAATTCTTCCGAATAGTTTGCTAAAATTTGGTGGTGCCCTGTACAGAACTTTTCCCATTTTTGGTCTAAATTTTGAATCCTCACTTCTACATAAGGCTTAGTAATACGTACCTTAGGTGACTTTTTATAATTTTGGAAGGCTTTGGATATTTGGTTACAATGTTCCAGTTGGACCTTGATTAACGCATCCATTTTTTCAGACATTATTATTTACTCCAAATTTTATGTTATTTAAATAGGAGATATTATTTTATGAAGGTCCGAATGTTCAGCTAAATCAAAGTCTAAAACGTGTTGAAAACTATTCCAAGTCCCAAACTTCGAAAAAAGTCCAAAATATTAAAAAATTTAGAAGTTAAAGTTAATGTCTTAAATGACAAGTAATTTTTTTTAAATCCCAATTTACCTTTACACAACACCGTTTACATGAAATGCGTGACTCGTTCTACTCATATGTATATAGGTCTACTAATCTTAAATATTTCAACCTCTATTCACTAATGCACTTCACAGTTAAACTTTCTTTTTCACGTAAACATGTTCGTATAATCTTCAATTAAAATCCGCACAAATCTTTTAGGTTTAAAGTAAAGTGTTACTCACAGTATTCCGAGATGGTTTATTTGTCACCTATTTATATCCTGTACACCTAGCCTCCTTCCCATCCCTTTGGGAGGTGATGTATGGTGTTGCCGGGCGTCCTACGGAGCCGCTACTTAGCTCCATCTGCAGACCAACTCAGTCAGCTGGTACTGCCGCTTGATACACCCAGGACACTTTCCACCGCTTGAAGATGCACCGAGGTTCTGTTTACTATCGCTGGAAACCCAGTTCTCGAAGGACCATGTTTAAAGCTGATGTTGAAGCATGATTTAGTGTACGTTTTAATAAAATATTATTTACCAATTTTTTACAGACATTTATTCTAATCGACATATATGAAAAGTGACAGTAAGGTTCGTTGGGTTTTTTACATGCCATATAAAAGTTAATCAAAGAGGTCGAACAGAGATCACCCTGACCCACGCTTAATATATATATTTTTCTCCCATGTGTTAACAGATATATATGATAAAATATATATTTTTAAAAACTACGTAAGTGTAGCTTTACGATTACATTTTTAGTCTGAGATTTCTGTTATTATTTTTAAGCACAATATGTAATTATAAAAATTATTAAAAATTAAATTACTAATATGTATAGTTTTAGAGAAATGTTGCTTCAATTAAAGCGCGGCAGCGTTGAACTTCCCCCCCCTCCCCCTACTAAATGCGCCATGTTTCTCGATGGCTCCTGGTCTGAATCTACTCAAGGCCAGCTAAGAATCAACTGTGCCAATTTTCAGCGTATAGTCACAAAGTGCAGGGTGTCGTGCAGTAATACTCTAGCTATTTAGGGTTCCGTAGTCAACAAGAAACGCGATTTAACTCAAAAACTCTTGGTAAGTACTACAAAGCTATAATTTGGCATTGTACATATATTACACTTCTACGTGTACGTGTACTTACTCCTAGCATTTCCATATTTGTCAAGTTCGTTCTGCAGCGCTTGGAGAGGGAACGGACTGAGCGACTCCAGCCGCAAGATGGCGACGTCGTCGATCTTCGCTCTCACTCGCTCCTTGTGTAGCTCGTAATAGTGCTTCCCGCTTACCAGGATCACTCGCTTCACTTTGAGAGGGTCTGCTACCGGGTCTCCTAAAGATTTTTGTAAAGTTTTAAAATAGTTTCCCACAAATAGAATTACCTTGAAGCACAGATTAAAAAAAGACCTACTACATAACTGCCTGAAGTATAGTTCATTTCAAATACCATGGCCCGATTCCACCTTGAGACTTAATAATGAGAGTCATAATGTTATAATATCTAATACTATTGTTGACTAATTGCTTTACTACCTGAGGGTCCTGCCAAGATGCATTGCGCTAACTAGCGTTTCTATTCGATTCGTTTTTAAACCGATCGCGTCACTGGTAGATGACGTGATACGAAAAGTTACGTGGTCTACCAGTGACGCGATTGGTTTGAAAACGAAACGAATAGAAACGCTAGTTAGCGTAGTGCATCTTGGCAGGGCCGTCTGAGCACTTCAACTTCTTTCAAGAATCTTTTGTTATCACTAATCCTATTGTTCACGCTTAATGACCGTTTCAAATGGAATCGGGCCTTGGTATATGAAATGGACTATACGGGAACCCGTCTTTTCAACGAAACTTAGTTTATCGATTATCATTTCCCATAACTCGATTCGCAGAATTTTATAATTATTTTAGAAACCATTCATCGACCCTCAATATATCGCTCATACATTTGCTCGTAAAGCCTTTTACTCAAAAAGCAACTCAAAGAATTTTACTTCATTATTTTATTTGTACATCGATATAGTTTTTCATTGAAGCGTTTTTTTCTATAATTTTAATTCAATGTAAGTTTTAGTTCCGGCAGCCCCCACCCGTTGTGGGAACGCTGGCACCTAGTGAGCCGAAGCTGCGGAGGCGATCTCTGGTGCTTGCGCTTTCCTTGGCATGGGCGACGGGGCTGCATTTCCAGCAGCGCCGGAGCAGTCGCAAATTCTAGCCCTGACCCTTCTTAACGCGTTGCTTCGATAACACGGATACCAAATGCATCGTTCGATGAAAAGTAACTGGGATGAAACGTTACTGTGATGAAACATTGTCCTTGAAAATAATAAAATATAAAACGTTAACTAACTCTGGGCATTATGTTTCGATAAATTGATTCTACGAATAAATAAAAGTTCTATGAAAGGTAAATTCGATAACCAGTTATGCTATGACTTGAGACAAATTCGAAAGGATTTTTTGATGAACGGTTGTTCGGTTATATAATAGAGCATGAGATAATGATTATGGGACTCAAGAAGTATGTGCAATGACAGTCGTGGAATAGTTTTCGACGACATGAAAATCGACAAAACTCATTTCGATAAACTAATAGGTATCCGAACCACCATTAGTTATACATTTTTCAGTAACAAGTTTTCATAGTTCAGTCATGTTTTTGTTATTTGTATAAAAAATCCTAAAGTCGTAAACGCACAGAGATGCCAACGGAGTGTAATTATTATAAATGTGACAGTTCAAGTCTGGCCTTTTTCATTCATAATCATTTTTTTGGGCCTTTGCATTGTCAATTATTATTGATTCTACCACAAAAATCAATAATAATTTTCCCTTTATTTTCCCTTACCAATAACGGGGTTGAAATGCGTCCCCGGCGCGAATGCTGCCAGTGGTGAGGTCGCGTTGGCGAGCCTCAGGAGTACCTTGGGTGCCATTATTACGAGAGGCTTCCTGTAGGGGCGGACCATCTGGAATTGAAAAGTTGTTAATAAGTCTATCAATGTGGATAGAGTTTTTTCAATACAGTTGCTCAAAAAGTGTTACTTTTCGTAGCTGTATATTGTGCGGAAAGTTGGACTTTTTCGAACTAGTGCTTTTTATTTCTTCTATTCCGCACTAGTGCGGAATGTTGGATATTTTGCAGTAGCGCTTTTTACACTTCCATTTTTTTTTACATGTTCATCTAACCAAAGAGATGGCATGTTTAAGTAAAGCACCATGGGCGCAGCTGTAATTAGGGGGTGCGATGCGCAACTTAGATCGCAGGCGATGGCGACGCATGGTGGGGTCGCGCGGTGCGGCGAGCGCACACGACACAGCGCGGATGACTCACACATGTCACAGCAATGTACAGCACTGTAGGTTACTTTAAATGTATAAGCACTCCTACTATTTGACGTTATAATTTTTGTTTTAATTATTTCATTTAAATTTAAGTAATTTCGGACAAAATGTGAGCTTACGTTAAGCTCACTTCAGAGGTGCGGGGGAAAGAGGACAGATACACAAATACACATTTTTTCGCTAATTTATTAAAAAAATGTCGTTTGATACACGTGCGGGACTGTCATTTTCACTCGACTCGACTCGTGTAAAATTACATACTTTCCGCGCTTGTATCAAATTGTACTATTATTTGATCGAGAAACAGAGAATTATAGAGTTGCGGTAAACTTTAAAGCAGTTGTGTTCAGGGAGGATCAAAGTTAGTGACTTAATGTAAAAAAAAAACATTTACTCGTGACAGACAGACAGAAAAAGGAACAAAATACATACATACAAACTCAGGAAATACAGATATTATAATGATTACGGTGGTATTTCCGGACCGCTACTACTTGGGGACCCTCAAAAGCCGGCAACGCAGCTGCAATTCCTCTCCTGGTGTTGCAGGTGTCCATGGACAGCTGTAATCCCTTCACATCAGGTACCTCCTTTATCATAAAAAAAGGAAGCGAGTTCCACTCTCAGCTTCGTCAAATGTTAGATTACCTGTCTCCTCAGCAGATGGAAGTACTGCGCCGGCGTGGTGGGGTTGGCGATGTGCAGGCAAACGGCCTCGGAGTCTGGTGCAGCCTCCTTACTGTCCGAGAGCTGCAGGAACCGCTCCACCCGGCACGAGGAGTGTTCGGAGGCGGCGCCGTCGTAGCCGTGCGGGAGTAGCATCACCAGGCCGTTGCTCCTCATCCATTTACCTGATGTTGTAATTATAAGG
The DNA here is from genome assembly GCA_946894065.1 of Acleris literana. Lineage (NCBI taxonomy): Eukaryota > Metazoa > Arthropoda > Insecta > Lepidoptera > Tortricidae > Acleris > Acleris literana. The sequence goes on from OX335669.1 coordinate 20,601,117, forward strand.
ATTAACAATAGGAAATCTGGAAATGGTTGCAAGTTTTTTTATTAATTTATTTTATTTATTTGGGGCATCAACAGCAATACATTTTATAAAAACAAATTAAACTTGATACAAAGCAGTAAGCCAATATTTGTTTCCTTTATGCCACTGAATTCCAGGGACCAGTTAAAAAGTCTGAAGTTTAGATTAGGCAATTACCAAAACTTATTAAACTACCGTTTTAGCAGACGATTTCGCAACAGAGCGTGTGGGCTTTTTATTTTAAGGTTCCCCAGAGTTTTCTTGCCGCATATCATCGAATAGAAGCTCTGAGCGCTCTATTCTAGGTACATAGTATAAAATAAATATTTATAAAACAAAAACCGCCTTAAATAAATAACCGCGGTTTTTTGTTTATTAAAACATTTATTTTATTTTATACTTTTTAGTGATCATAATACGCTGTTACGTAGTCCCACTTCTTAGTTGATATGAAACTTTAAGTTATTTCAAGCGCGCCGCAAGCAACGCCGCGGGAAATTCATAATCATGTTTCAACAAGTAAATATTCTTCGTTGTAGTCGCTCAACTATCTTAATCGAGATATCTTATCGCCACACTTGAAATCGGTATCGTTGAGGAGTTCCGGTGGCCATCTGTGGTCTTCATCATCAGTTCCACTTCACCAAATGATACTTTCTGAATGCAAATGCTGGACTTGTTACTAAAAATACTAAAATCGCTATATGTTTGCCTACAATATTTGAGGAGTTCCCTCAATTCCTCACGGATCTTCTCATCAGATTCAGATTTGGTGACAATGGGACCACCTCGAAAGTATACTCTATCAAACCAAAAAAAAAATTTGAAATCGGTGGACAATTGACGGAGCAATCGGTGAAAGTACATAAAAATAATAATACATACAGTGGAACGTATAACCTGTGGCTGTGCTAAAACCGATACTTTTCTACTCATACTCACTTTCCCCTGAAGCTATAAAGGTGTCGACGATGATCTGGGCTCCATTGTAGAAGTCCCCGAACTGCGCCTCCCAGATGCACAGGTTGTCGGGGGAGTCGTATGCCATGCCGTACTCGAAGGCCAGCACCGCTTCCTCAGACAGTATGGAGTTGGCAACCTGGTAAAGAAGGATGAAAGTAAGCCATGGTCTGCGTGATGAGGACAGGGAAGCCGCTTGGCCAATAAGTCAGATTAGTGTACTGTGTGGAGTTATTAACTTATTACCCTACTCTTCGCTGTGCCTAATCGTCACCAAAATAAGTTATGCATGTAATTATGTAAACTCTTTATTGCACAAACCGAAAATAAAGTAAAAAAGAAACAGAAACACAAAAGGTTTGTATAAAGGCGAACTTATCTCTTTAAGGGATCTTTTCCAGTTAACCTTGGAGCGATTGAGAAATAAACATTGCGCTTAAACATATCGTCGGTGATACTGGAAAACCGCGTAACCAACAAATTTATAATTTATATTATTATAGAGTAAAATAAACCTTAACATCTCAGGAAAAAGGTGCATTTTGCTCCTCATTAAAAATGTTACTTACGCGGTTTTGCAGTTTCACCGACGATATCTCTCTTACGCTTCTAGTAATATATTATTGTTCGTGATTGTACCCTAAAATAAGGGACGGTAAGACTAAAGCGAGCTATGGAGTCGACATTCATATTAAAACTCGCGTAATACTTATACTAATACTCAATTATTTATTACATTTTCTCAATTCTTCATTCAAAATTTTCAATTATATATGTTTTCTGTATCACCCTACATAAACCAGAATTTATTGAACATAAAAACCTCCCGTGAAACAATATCTAACTGATGGTGAAAACCGCATCAAAGTCCGTTGCGTGGTTAAGGAGGAGTTAGCGCATATACAGACAGACAGACGTGGAAAGTGACTTTTTTTATGCAGTGTAAAGAAAGATAATCTACCTACATCTTAAGTATATTATATATCAGAGCTCCCTGAATATATAATACCTACGTGTAAAATTTAATATCGTTTCACCGCTTCAGAATTGCGAGTTAAAAAGATTTTCGACGTAAAACGCTCTCCGACATCAAATAATTCCCGGCTCAGGGATTTATGATACATCTCTAGAAATATAGCTCTAACGGTTTACAGTCACTTTCAGAGATTGCATCGAGTTATGTCAGATGAAAGATGATATCTTTTCAAAAGGATATTGGATGTGCAACAGTAAATGGACGAAATAGAAGAAATAGTGCTAACGGGTAAATATAACAGGACATATAGCATTTCACTTAACTTAATCATCCTGTTTATGTGCTGTGTGTGTGATTCTAATGACGAGTGTGAAAGTTTTACATCTACCAAAGGATGTTTAAAATTGTGCAAGAATGGTGTTACTTATGAAAACTGCAAAGAATAAAGAAAAATATTACTGGTATTGTGAATTACGGCGGGATAAACCCGCTACCCTACCCCAATATAACAGTTGTAAGCTAACCTAACCTACTTTCGGTACTTTTCTGGTAGCAGTTCGTTTCTGCGGGGGTCGCAGTTCTAACCTAACCTAACCTATTTTCTGGTAGCAGTTCGTTTCTGCGGGGGTCGCAGTTCTAACCTAACCTAACCTATTTTCTGGTAGCAGTTCGTTTCTGCGGGGGTCGCAGTTCTAACCTAACCTAACCTATTTTCTGGTAGCAGTTCGTTTCTGCGGGGGTCGCAGTTCTAACCTAACCTAACCTATTTTCTGGTAGCAGTTCGTTTCTATTAGAGTCACGGTTCTCATTCAACCAACCCAACCTAATCTGACCTACTGTCCTGTGTTGTGAAGCTAAAAATGTAACTTATGCTATAAATTGAGTGTGCGAAGTAAAAATATAAACAATATTTTCTTTGGAATAAACCTAACATTTGCCGAAGGAAAACGTTTGCTTAATAAACATTTGTCTTAATAAAACTTAACAAAGTAAAATGATGCCTAATGATAATTTGACCAAATTAATAAAATGCGAAATGTAAATGTGCTAAAGATTCGTTTGGGAAATGCAACTACTGCGATAAGTTTTTGGGAAGTGAAATATGGCGAAAAATATATTAATATATTTATCAATGCTCTTGAACGTGGTTTACGTAAAACTAGTTAGGTACGATATTTAATGACGAATATCATTACTTTACACAATAATTCATAAAATACCCCTAAACTATGATAAATTTAAACAACGTTTAAGGCACTAGGATTTCAATAACATACCGCGGTTGTGCTCTTGAAACTATTCCCTTTTCAGGATATTAAAATTCTTTAGAACGGTCGATGTTTAATCGCCTCTGTTTGCTCACAAAGCGCTGAGCTTATTGGATCTAGCCGGTCCAAAGTTTATTTTCCTTTGTTTTTGGCATGCTGTATTATTAAACACTACTTTAGTACGATGGTGTACGTGAAGTCGTAAAGGGTAATGAAATAGTACGAAAAATATTCCCCTGCATAAATATATTTATTACTAGCTAAATACACCTAACCAATTTAATTCATAGGACACTATTGAACTAGGTATTTCAAAGTGACGTAATGATTCAAATCGTAATAGACTTCTTATGAAATTATAACGTCACTTTGACAGAGCTCTATTGTGGCCAATGAATGAAATTGATTTAGTGTACATTGTGTATGAACTAAAAAAAATTATAGATTTCAGTTTTCATCTACCAACACACTGAAAACAAACTTGGTCGCTTCTAACAGGATCTTGATTGTTGTGAAGAAGCGTCTTGCTTCCATTCCAACCTAACAACACGTTAGATACATCGACTAAGATGTTAGTTTAATCACTAAAGAACTTGCCGTTGATTGTTGTTATCTTTGGTTGATATAACTAGTATTAAAACTATCTCTCTTGGTTGGCTCACATCTTTTGAGTGTATGACTGACTTCCAAGAAAGTCTTCTACAGTTGATGTGCTATTAGTCTAATGGAACCCTGACCCACCATAGAACATTGTCACAGTGACATCATAAAACAATTAGTTTGAAACTTCTTACGACTTGAATCACAACGTTACTGTGACATAGTTCTATGGTGTGTCAGTGTTCCATTGGGCTGATATTTAGTACCTAAATGATTGAACTGTACCTAATGTGTGCTTCTTTCGCTATCTACTTACTGACAAACTCAATTCACTGTTGTATTTTGGTGTACATTTAGACAACCTTATTATTCGCATATACTCATATTCCCTCTCAGTCTTAAACTTGCATATGTCTTTGGACCTCAGAGCTTACCTTCTGTGCTCCCTCTGCTATAAAAAATATCCTGTAAAAACCTCACCTCCAAGAACCCCTTCTGCTGCTCATGTATATGGTTAAGCGGGATGTAGATGTCTTCCGTGGCTTGGTCTACCAGCATGGCGTGGCGGTGAGAGAAGGTGCCGCGGCCCACGTCCTCCCCGCTCAGCCGCACGTGCCGGCCTTCCATCAGCAGCGAGCCTGGTTGACATTATGGAAGCAAGAGTTCAAAGTTCCGCTTCAAACTTTTTTTTTAAGAGGCATCCAGACAACCATTGTAAGAGTCACGGAACGCAACTATGTTTATGTATCATTTTTGTCGCTGTATTTATATAAGTTGCATTCGTTCATTACTTCGAACGTGTGACTGAAAAAATCGGTCAAGTGTGAGTCGGACTCGCGTACCGAGGGTTCCGTACTGCTGCACAGTAGATATTATTATATTCCGATTTGAATTCGATTTCAAATCAAATCAGCGTGAGCCCAATTCACATTTGTATTTTTTGTTTTTATTCAGGGTTTGTATTATAATCATACCACCGTTTTTACGATAAAACAAAAATAAAATCCGTTGAAATTTAAAACCGTTTGTTATATGGGGACAGCCTTTATTATTTTATTTCCTTTAAAAATATATTTGTTAGTAAATCCGCCGTGATAACACATATTTTGAAAAAAAAAACGACTCGCTATAAATAAATAACGATTCAAAAAATACAGCTGTTTAAAGTTAGGATAGACAGTCAGACGGACGGACGGACGGACTTAGGCATCGTCCTTATAGAACGCGAATGCGCGATCATCGTAGGTTCGGTTCGCGCGAATTTTACTAGGTGTCCTAACTGACAATCGCACGACGCGGTCGCGCGACTCAAATGTCAGTTAGGACACCTATTCGAGTTCAATATGTTTGATCGCGCGTTCGTACGAGTAAAATTGGCGCGAACCTACGATGATAGCGCATTCATGTTCTATTAGGACGATGCCTTAGTAATAGGGTCAGTTGGACGCCTATCGGGTACGGAACCCTAAAAAACAATTTATGTCAAGGATTTTTTGGAAATAGAAGTAGAACAATAGAAAGTATCCAGCTAAAAGGAAGGACTATGGTTCGTACTTACCGAAAGCCATAGCTTCAGCTGTGGACCAGTCCAATTCCTTCCCTTCCGTAACTTTTGCTATCCGGTTCCTCACGTGGGTTTTCACTAGATGTGTGTGTACGTTCTGAAAGATCCAAATATCGATGTAGTACTTAAATAAGCATTTATCGTCGTATTTTGACGACTAAGTTTGCATTTGAAGGCAGCAGGAGCAATTCTAAAAAAAACCTCCAATGAGAGTAACCTTCCCTGATTAAAAAAAAGGGTTGGATATATTATGATTTCAATCATTAAATATTATCCTATTGTGGCCTACAATATTACTTATAGCAAGTTCCTTTTTTGTTACCGAATCGTACGAATTTCGGTAACAAAAAGGAACTTATCATACAAATATTTAGGTTAAAGTCAAGTGGATTACCGGGCCAGACGTGCTTTGATCACATCTCTCGTTCCCGTGAACGAATTGGTACGCTTATCGATTACGTGTCCTATCTTAAATCTTTTATTTCAAAAATCACGTTGCACTGCGGAAACAGCAATTGTCTTGTGTAATATCTAAATATTGCGAACGTTTAAAATGAAAAATCTGACAATGTGATAGAATGATCAAGAGGAACAGATTACCAAACGGAGCATTATAAAATCTCTTAGAAACACATTGGCCGTTGAGATAAATGCGGTTGAAATGCTTTCAATGTCACCCTAATATTGGCGTTAAGGATCCAAACTCGAAATTTAACTTTGCAAAGTCTGATGGTTTTTGGAACATTGATGGAAGTACCAAACAATTTTTTTACGGCATGGAAGGCTAGCAAGCATACAGGTAAACGGGATCTGAACTCAAGAATACAGTCTAAAGTCTGTAATCCTAAGACAGCAAACGCGTTGCAAATATTGACTACTAAGATGGAATGCTTCTACTTATGCTAGTTATTTCACCGTTAGCATAAGAATAAACAATAACTACACGTAGACGCGAAACTCCCGGCTCCGGACGCGCGTTCGGCGCTTTAAATACCTACCGCCTGGCGACACCTGAGGTGTCTAGTCAGTCAGGGGCGTCACAGATGGAATATATATATGTATAAACTAAGATATTGTTATTGTGTCTTGAATTCGTTTTCGTATTTGTGTTGATTTTAGTGTTTATGGTTGAACTAATATAGTGTTTTAAAAAGTGAACGACTATTTACGGCAAAATAATTAGAAATAGGTAATTGATTGAATGAAGGAGTTTTATTTGTTAAATAGTACATCCCCCAGATGTTGAATATAAAAAAACTGAAACATTAAAAACAAATTAATACATAAGAATAGTATTTTGTAATAAAGCTTTTTCAACTTAAAAAAAATTGAAATTAATAGTCCGGAAAGGAACGTAAAAAGTAATTCTGGATCCCAGACTATACTTAAACCTTATTGAGAGCTTAAAAGGTTATTTATTTATAGACTCGTTTCTGTGTTTTATAGATGATTAATAGCCACATAAGCCATAAGATTTTCTGGAGATAATCTTAATATCATCAAAAATATTATTACCTAATTTAACTTAAATGTAAAAAACTCATTTTGCAACAATGTTTCCACGTTGAAGGAAAACATAAATTACATTTCGTGACTAAACTTGTATAACACATCCATAAACCGATTAAATATTTCACAAGTGACAGCCCTGACTTTGGGCGCTAAAGACAGTGGGGCGTAGCGGGGTGAAGGGGGAAGTAGGTATTAAAAGCGCGGCATTTAGTGCCTGGGTAAAGGAGATTCGCTTCTACGTGTAGTTATTGTTTATTCTTATGCCGTTAGTCTTAACGTCACTGCTTGTCAGTAGGTTAAAGCCAAGGCGCTGGCAGTGATCTGAACGGATCCTGCATAAGGTTCAGATCCACTACGATTACCTACCATGATTATACGGGTGAATTTTTAGAGCAGTTTTTTAGATGTCACAAGGCTTTAAAAAAAAACCAGTGAACAATCTACGAGAAACATATTTTTTATACATTAAACAGGATAAAATACAACGAGGCATAACACTATAAATACTGCAGCTTTATAACATAGCTGGAAAAAAAAAACGAAATTTCAGATTACTAGGAGCACCAGTAAGTCTGTGAGGCTGTCCCGCTCGCGGTTGCCTCCAAACAAATTATTATAACTTTACTTCTACTTACGACTTACAAGATACAAAATACGTATTTTCATCTTGTATCTAAAATACTTTTCTAAAATTAATTATCTATGTACCGTATCTTGTATTTAAATACCTTTTGTTTGGTATCTTAGTATTTTGTAAATACTATGTTTGTTAAAATACTTTTAGTATAGTTATCTATGAATTTATTCACAAAATGTGACAAGATTTTATGGTGATATTAGTTTTAAATGTCACCATAGATAAAACGGAAGGCAAATTTAGTCTAGGATCAAATTGATAGATGGCAACTTTTTCTTTCTACAAATGTCAAATGTCGTCATCTTACAATAAAAAAATCGTGTGCGTCCCGGGACGCCCGACAGAAGTGATAACTAATCTAAATCTCTGGGTTAGAGTGAGAGAGGAGGAGCCTGCGCGTGAGAGAAAGGGAAGCCAGACAGACTGGCGCCGTAAACGCGTTACGTAATGAAGCGATTTGCCCTTCCATAATAATAAGTTATCACTTTTTTTTAAATCTGATTACTGGTTCGCATTTGTAGTCCCAACGGGCCCTCAGATATCGATTTTTAACTCAATCGAACCAGTAACAAAAAAGTTCAAAATGGCGGCCACTTTTTTAAATCTGATTACGGGTTTACATTTGTTGTCCTGACGGATCCTCAGATATCGATTTTCAAGATAATCGAAGCAGTAACAAAAAAGTTCAAAATGGCGGCCACTTTTTTTTAAATCTGAGTACGGGTTCGTATTTGTAGTCCCCACGGATCCTCAGATATCGATTTTCAAGACACTCGAACCAGTAACAAAAAAGTTGAAAATGGCGGCCACTTTTTCAAAATCTGATTACGGGTTCGCATTTGTAGTCCCCACGGATCTTCAGATATCGATTTTCAACTCAAGCGAAACAGTAACAAAAAAGTTCAAAATGGCGGCCACTTTTTTGTAAATCTGATTACGGCTTTACATTTGTTGTCCCGACGGATCCTCAGATATCGATTTCAAGACAATCGAAGCAGTAACAAAAAAGTTCAAAATAGCGGCCACTTTTTTTTAAATCTGACTACGGGTTCGCATTTGTAGTCCCCACGGATCATCAGATATCGATTTTCAAGACAATCGTACCAGTAACATCAAATTTCAAAATGGCGGCCACTTTTTTAAAATCTGATTGCGGGTTCGCATTTGTAGTCCCAAGGGGCCCTCAGATATCGATTTTCAAGACAAACGAACCAGTAACAAATAACTTAATCACTTTCAAAAACGGTGATAGTTTTAGGTTATAATTATGCTCACTGTCAGCAGTATTTATGCTTAGAAATGCAATACGGGGTGACGTCAGCAGGTATGATCAAATATCGTTTACCATTTTCGTCCATATCTGTAAGTTACGATTGGCCTAGCGGCTGAGAGGTAGGTCTGTGACCCCATGGTGCCACGGCTCAAATCCCATCCTATTCCAGTGTCTTTTTGTATTTAAAAATGTAATACTACCGCTCTAGTAACGCGCGTTACGTAACGAAATGGTTTACCTCCGTAAAAAAGTTATCACTTCAAAAATATATTTTTCAAATAAAACACTTGTTTGCCAAGTTCTGCCCTCTGCCACTGTGGAGCGACTCTTCTCTTGATTCTCTTATGATTGTGAGGCCTCATCGAAGAAAAAATAGTGATAAAATGTTTGAAGAACTGGTTTTACTTAAATCTCAATTAAAACCTTAAAAATATAATATTTTGACTGGGCACAATGTATTGCACGTTATACGTATTCGTAAATAATTATTGTACAAAATTAAACTTACATTCAATAAAATGTTGTTTTCTTACAAAAGTATTTTATCTTTAAGAAGTATTTGAAAGATACTTATTTTGTATCTAGTATTTTAGATACCATCCCAGAAAGTTATTTGTATCTGATATCTGAAATACTTCATTTATTTTGTATTCCAGATACTTTGTATAGGGTATCTTGTACATCACTGCTTCTAGTCAGCTTATTAATAAGTTATATACATCATTAGAAAGAAGAATAAACAACCATAACCATTTATATAACCATTACTCAATGCTAATATTTATTCATTTAAAAGTACGTTGACAATTTTGTCTTTCAACTATTTCAACTATTTCTTAGCAACTATTTCATAACGTTCAAACACCTGCTGCTATCTAATTAGTCGACGTACCTACCGCCATCTTTGCGGTCCTATTGAGTCGACCATTCGATCTGCTTCGGTCATTCAGTGGAGTGGACGAGCTGTTGATGAGCATTGCGACTCTATCGAGGTAAGCCTTTCTCACGACGTATTTGGTCGTCTCAAACGTCATTTCCGTGGATTATTATACAAGAATGTACAATGTCTTATTTCAGTTCATTTTTTAATATTTAATAGGATACTTTGAATCGGGCGTATATTTATTGCGCAATTTGTTTAGTAGTTATATTAAAGATACTTAATTGTCGTCATCTCGGTGGCATCATTTCGGTGACATTTCTGTTCACCAAAATGACGATTGATGTTATAATATGTACAAAATACACTAAAATGCATTATAATCGCTGTTAAAAAAGTTAACACTGTTAAAAAAGTTATCATGGTCACCATGATATCCAAACCAAGTCTAATGCTTGACATAGCCCTGTTTCGAAAAACATCACGAAACTATAAATAAATAAATAAATTCTATATAAAAACTAAAGTTTGTGGGTTTTTGTATGAGATATCTAATAATAATAATTTATTAAGGTCGTAATATATAATTTCACATTGATTTTTTAAGTGGTGTATTTTTTTCAAAATTTAATTGCTAATAAAGTATTGTCATTAAATCGGTGCCTCATATATATTTAACATTCTTATTTGAATATTTAACCTATCAAATGATAATTATAATAAAAATCTTTAAAAAAAATGCCACCGAAATGACGAAAAACCATGCCGTCAAAAATCCACCCATACCTGGGCGTCAAGAACTCAAGAACCAGATATCCTCCATACTCACAAACTCGCTAGGCATGACGACCGAGGCGCGCCCCACCATCTTTAGCAGTTCCGTGTCGACGCCGGTGTCCCAGGTCTCAACGGCGCGCGGTGCGCTCGACATGCTGGCCCACTGCTCTTGGTAGTACGACACCTGAGGACATCGCCAGTTAAAACTGTGGTTCCCAAATGGTGGTCCACGGAAAACAGGTGGTCCAGAGCCTTGGGAGTAGTTCGCGCAAGGGTCCAACAGGGCCAAAAAAATTTAAAAAAATTTAAAAAAATTTAATTTAAAAATTTAAAAAATTTAATAATTTAAATTTAATTGGATTTTTTTGTGTAAAAACGTCAATGCTTGTACTAAAATTTGAGAAATTACCTTTCATCATCACAACTCATCTATGCGAACATCAGTTTGCTGCAAAAGAGTATTAGGTCGAAAACTAGGTACATTCAAAGATACGATTAAAGTTTTTATTTTTAAATTTTATGATCTTTACTAATAAAAAAACAAAATGGTCCTAGATCGCTGAAAGGTCCAACTGAAAGTAAGAAAGAAAAACCTGCTGAGTTAAAGAATGTTACAGCAGAATCGAGGAGATACTATGACTTACAGTTACAAAGATAACTTACTTCTGGTTGATACGACTGTGCAGCCTCATACTGCTTTTGGAAGTGTTTAGTGTACTCGGCGAATATGTTTTTCACTTCCTCGTCTGTTATAACTCCATCCAAAACCAATTTTTCTGCGTAAACATCGGGAATTGATCTGGAAATAGATACAAAAATTCTGTTAGTAAATCTGAATAATATTTTAAGTTAAACAATAGTTATTGGAGTTCCACGTAGTTTGTTTTCGTAAGATGTCTAGCTAGATGACTTTAATTGAAATGAAATTTAAATAGGTCAACCACAATTGTATTTGAATTTCTGTGTTTTGTACAATAAAGAGTTTACATACATACATACATACAATCCAGGTTAAAACTAGCTTAGCCATGCAACTTGACATCCTAACAATTAAGACCTGCAACACAATCACTAGCAATTATTGCAAGTCCATAATAGTGATCCTGATAAAAGACTTGAAAGGACCATAAAAAGACCTAGTTTAAGTTAAGTAATATGGAAACTGTGTTAGTACGATATATTTTTCAGTTGACGACGCAAGGCCCGAGCCCGGCTATTGTTTTCACTTTAACTTTAAGAAACGTGTCATTGGAAATCAAAGCTCACTTTACAATGTCTTACTTTGAGGCTATCCAGTGCGGAGTGGTTATGTCTGCGCCAAGCTTTAAAAAAACGTTACCACCCAAAACATATAAGCTTACGGGATATATACCTATATGGAATTACGAGTATATCCAGTCCTAAAAACCAACGTTGAGTGTCTGTAAATGCACGGTTTCCATTAAAGATGTGATGTGACTCATATTTGGTTTAAGAAAACCTTTCTCAAATTCAAGTGCATTATACGTTCAATTCCTGTGATCCTCATTTGTAGGGATTTCCGACACGCACCGCGTCACGGCGAGCGTGATGGGCGATAAATGCGTTATTAAACCAGCTATTCCCAAAGTGTGTTCCAGGGTTCCAATACAGTGTTCTTATACCTGAATCTATATAATTGAACAGACTATGACATTCAATAGTGAGGAGGAAAGTCGATGTTTTACTAATTGACTCAACCGTACTGGTTTGTGAAGTCTGATTACTGGTTATTTATAACATACCATTGTCGTATCGGATTTTATAAAATGATTTGAATCTAAAACAATAAAAAATAAGTAAAAATTGCCAATGCCGTAAACTTTTTTCGTATTGTGATCGACCACATTTATTTGTTTTTAATTTATCAATCTATAGTAGAGTCAATCTGGGGCCGATTGCATAACAAAGTACAAGCTAATGGTATTAGTGGTTTTGTATGGATTTTTACTAATAGTATGGGGTTGTACTTTATTATGCAATAGGCCCCTGGGATGATTCCTGTGACAGCTCATATAAACACTAATTACACTTATAGCATAAAAAAGGCAAACGAGTATGCAGGCCACCAAAATGGTAGATCGGAATACCAAATTAAAACAGACTTTGCGATGTCGTTCAGTAATTTAAATAATAAATCAACTCATATTCCTTGCTTGCGAATACGAGTAGGTATAATAGCTGTCTGAAATTGCGGCTGTCACAGGGGGGTTCATCGATATACATTATAGTTTGTCGAATATCATTACATTATTGATCTTACTTCCTATTGTGAATGGTCTTGTAGAGTAGAGGGTTCGTGAAGGTAGGGTCGTCAAGTTCGTTGTGGCCCCAGCGCCGGAAACAGTTGTAGTCGATGAACACGTCCTTCCGGAATCGACGCTGGTATTCGAACGCGATGGCCGTCGCCTTTTGGACTAACTGGGGGCAGATTTGTGTGCGGTTAATGTTAAGTTAGAATCAGAAGCAGTGAAAAGGGTTAGATGGTCTTAAATGTTTACTCACGACCCGATCTATATTTTAATAAATAAATATAGCAGACGATAATCTCACACAAATTGACCTAGTCCCAAACTAAACTTGTAATTTAGGGAATTGACTATATATATACCAATAGAGAAAAATACTTAGAAATAATTGTCAAGAGTGTAATAGCATGTGTTAAGATTTTTGATTAATTAGTGTTTAACAAATTTTACTGTTTTTGTTCCTGTACCTTAAGAGCGGTTCCGCACTACGTCCGATCCGAACCCGTGAAAATACGGATCTATAGAGAAATCGGATGACGGATGGCTTCCGTCATCCAATTTTTCTATAGATCCGTATTTTCACGGGTGTGGATCGAACGTAGTGCGGAACCGCTCTAATTCATGCAAAACTATAGCTAAAATTCGATTTTGGATTTGAAAGTTCTCGAATAGTTGCATTTCCGAAATTTCGTTGGATAAACGACTGCGGTGATTTAATCTTGCGGAATGCTATGGAATAAAAGTAAATTATCCAACGGCTGAAGCTTATTTACCTGTACTTAAATGCATTGAGAAGAATGTTCTCAAAATATTTTTATTACGAAATGTTTCCACAACAACGGTAGGTATTTAACAAATGTAACGATGAAATGAAAATCCCGCTGGTGTGTTAATCTTAACAACTACGAAATAAGAGTGTTGAACTGTACGAATACAAATGGCGCATTAGCAGATCTAATTAACATAAGAGTGCCACATAAACAAGATGATAAACCCCAGAATTCCTCGGTTTTATTCAGAATTTTAACAATTTTAGAAGACACGCAATTCAACAGTTTATTTATTTCAAATTGTAATATATTAATCCTAATATATTATTGTAAACTACCAATTACACTATACGAGTCATTAAACGTTTTTAGCCGTTGTTTTGAGTAGGTATAAACGTAAATATTCTGTCATCTTGCATTATCTTCAAGGATCAGAAAAACGCCCGTCATTTTGAAAACATAACCCTGTTCCGTACAGCAGAGACTTCCTTATATTATAGCTTATTTCTATTTTATAGCTTTATCATACTATTTTTTTTTTTCATTTTTTGTATGGCAAGGAGAAGGCACGTGAGCACTCAGGCCTCCTGATGGTAAGTGGGATCTGAGACCCATAGACATTTGAAATCTCAAGACTGCAATCCTAGGACTTCAAATGCGTTGCCAACCCTGAGGACTAAGATGGAATGCCTCTATGCTATTAATTTCACCGGTTGTTTTACCCCCCACCGGAACACAGCAATGCAAACACTACTGCTTGGCGGTGGGTTAATGGATAAGATGGTGGTAGCTATCCGGACGGACCCTGCACAAGGTCCTACCACCACTAACCACCATAATTCATATGAATTCAACGACAACTGCGTATTGGATGAACGGTTAACAAATAGATTAAATATGCCCCGATGACGTTCATAGACTGTGAAGAAACTTTTTGGACTCATAAATGGGTCCTAAAATTCACGTCGTTGTGGACTCACAAGTACATGTACATTACATGTACATTGTTGAAGAAGCATGTTGCTGATTAACTATTGTAAACTCTTGACGAAGCATGTTGCTGATGATTCTTAGTGTGTGAGTGAAGTGAATTTTGAAAAAATCGTTATTTTTGATTGGCGAAAGTGTTTTTTCCCATGGCCATTCCGGTGTCATTCATTAATAAAATTGTCGCTGAAGACATATAATTACGGTATAATAAATGTAAAATACCTAATAATATTTTTTATTAACATCATAAGGAAGTCTCTGCTGTACGGAACAGGGTTATGTTTTCAAAATGACGGGCGTTTTTCCGATCCTTGATTATCTTAATCATTAAATTCAATAATATCATGTAGGCAAGTATGTATCAGCAACTTGAGTAAAGTCATGTAGTAGGTAACACATGGACCGTGCCTCATTATATATTTGAAATTTGACGGAAGTTCCATATTACATAGTTCACAACTACCTGCAAAAGAAGCTTTACTTAAGTTTTTTACCTTTACATAGGTTACATACCTTTACAAATTGTTTCTATCCTTATAAAATTGGGACTTATCTCAACTCCGGTTTATTACAAGTAATGGACGGACTTACTTCGCTTGTTTAGAGAATGGTGAACGAAATAGATAGTATACCTCTGGGTGGTCCCCGTTGACGTGTATGACTGGAACAGCTATAGCCTTGGCCAAGTCGGTCACGTAGCGGCAGGAGCGACTGCGATGAGCGGGCAAGGTGAATCCTACCTGGACAAAAGTCGAGGTTTTGTTTAAAGGAAATAAATGAAGGTTCCTATTTTTTTGTTTCACCCTATTAAAATAAAGCCTAATGTCACAAGGTCACACAGTGACTACGGCTTATGTTAGAAATGTCACGTCGGTACTGCGGGCCGGGCTCATGTTTTACTCGGTAAAACGTTATTTTGACAGCGTTATTATAGCTCTTGTTGTAAATCCAAACTGTGTAACGTTGCACGTACATGTTTTAAATTATACAACTAGACTTAAGCTATTACTTACAAATTAACTCAATATTTACAATAAATTATTATATTTTATTTTTGCCCAATGAAATCTTATTATTTATACACTAATTCAATTATTAATTCTAATCAACTTATTCTTTTTATTATTTAACTTTAATTAAATCTATTTTATATTAATAAAATGTGATTTTAAATACTAAAAAAAGTAAACATAATAATTATAAACATGCGCTTAGCTTTAAAACGTTTAGCACTTTACTACGCGGTTGCCTTGGCGAGAACTGGCTCGTCATGGAAGTTTCTAGTGGCCGGCGCCTGCGCCGCCGCCCGCCAGTCCGCTCAGAATTGTCTTATACGCCGGACCTGTGCAGCGCGCTCACCCAAAGTGACGTCATACGCGCTCGTACAACTTGAAAATTAATTATTTAACCCGGTGTTAGCGGACACCCCTTTCGCGCTCGCGACTTCCTTCGGAGGCGACAATAATTACAAAATAACAAGTTACGGATCACGCACCCAATATTGGTAAGTGCAAAGTGTTGAACGTTATTATTTAAATTCTTATTAGATAGCTTTGCTTCTGCTAACTGCCTAATCACTCATTCGTTATTGGTTATTGCCATTTCATCATGTTATTTTTAATTTGCCAATCACGTATAAGTGCATCTAAATTTATTCCTTTGTTCTTCTAACGAGTACGCCTATATGTACATACCCTACTCGTAATTTTTATCAATACTTCGTCACTATTTAGGCTACTAGCATAATGCTTCCTGTAACTCCGTTCTGCTTGTGAATACAAACACGCTAACGCTATGCCGGCTTTCCTCTTCGGTGCCGTGTCCAGGATATTCGCAAGTTTAGCGGAGCGAGCAGGAACAACCACTATGACTGCGCATATTTCACAGGGTGCGTCGTATACGCTTAAGCCACCACTCAACACCATCTCGGCGACCGCCGGTGCCATCCTTGCCACCCGGCGCTTGTTCTGCTCCTCTTCACCGCTGTTCGAGCGTGACGTCATCGACGAGGGCTTGACGTCATCGACGAAGTCTCCGATCGACCAGCCAGGAGAGTACCGGTGCTGCGACGGTAAAACTAGACGGGCAGTAGGAACCACGACTAATTTTAATCATAATTCTGGGGACATGGTTCCCCAATAAAAATCTAATGTGGACTGGGTAGTTTTATTCCTCACCGATAAAATACCTAACGTCACAACTGTCCGCTGGCTTTGTCGTCGTGGAGCCGGGGTGACCAAAACAGCGCGAGGCAGTCTCTGGGTGACTTCTTGTGGTAATGCTATCAGAGTTGGGTGTTGATAACATGGTGAATACGCCCATACAAATCAAACGCGGCGTGAGACAGGGCGATCCCATGTCACCTAAGATATTCATCGCAGTACTCGAGTCAATTATTAGCAAGCTTAACTGGTCCAGACTGGGAATACCTATAGCAGATAGCTACCTCCACCACCTAAGGTTTGCTGACGACATAGTGCTTTTTTCAGAACGTTTTTCAGACTTAAAGTACATGGTACGCACCTTACAAACAGCCAGCAGACAGACAGGACTCGAAATAAACTTTAATAAATCAAAAATTATGACTAACAGTTTACATTTGCCGCTGAATATCGAAGGCATCGACATGGAATACGTTCAGAGTTATATATATCTTGGTAAACAAATTTCATTCGAAAGAAATAACAATGAAATAGAAGTTGACAGGAGAATCAAAATTACGTGGAATAAATTTTGGAGCCAAAAGAAAATACTAAAAAGCAAAATACCTGTTAAATTCAAAAAGAAGATCATGGACTCGTGCTTACTTCCATCGCTTACATACGCTGCGCAAACCTGGAAGTTTACTACCAGTATCAAAAATAAAATAAATACTTGCCAGAGAAGCATGGAACGAAGTATAACTAATATTAAAAATCTTCAAAAAATCAGACACAGCATTATTAGATCACAAACCAAAGTGATAGACGCACTTAGTTACGCAAAAAGACAAAAATGGAAATGGGCAGGACATGTCGCCAGAATGAAAGACAAGAGATGGACGAAAAAAGTAACGACATGGCCGGGGCCACTAGGAAAACGAACGCAGGGCAGACAGTACACTCGGTGGTCAGACGAAATAGTAAAAGTTGCAGGTACAAACTGGACGCAAAAAGCACAAGACAGGACCGACTGGCTTACTCTGGAGGAGGCCTTTACCTGAGAGGGGGTTCTTGCTTAGAAAAATTATGTAGTTTTTTAACTAGAAAATATTCAATTGTAAAATATTTAAAAACAGATAATTATGCAGAATAACTAAAGTAACATGTTTAAATAGAATTAATATTTATTAAACGTGACTATAGAACTATATTATACTGACAAAATTAAATCAAAAACTACTAACAAGCATTGACATTGTAAAATACTGGCAAGAAATAAAAGGCTTTTTTATTTTTTATTATTTATTTATTTAACATGGTGAAGGGGACTCTGGTAGTGGAGAATTTCCTGCACTTGAGGGAACGATTGGTAGAGTTTCAATAGGGGTGGAATTGGGCGTGAAAAAGGATTGTGATGTCTGTGTTCCTGGAGGGCTATGTATAGATGATGGTTGGTGCGAGTTTCCGGGTAATGACATTGATGAACTCGCAGGTAATGATTTGGATGGCAGTCGAGCACGGATATGGTCTACATGTCGGCGGATATTGTCCCCTCTTGGGGTTGAGATGATATAAGCATAGCGATGCTTTCTTTCGGCTACGATTCCTGGTTGCCGGGTTTAATGCAATCGTGTTCTGTGATATACTGCATCACCGGGCATGTACTCTGCTTCCTTAAGTGTAGTTTCATTAATGTTAGCCTGTACTTGTTGGTATTGCTGGCTTCTTCTTTTGTTAGGTCTGATATTTGAAAATAAGCAATTTAGCTGACGCCCAAACATAATTTCAGCTGGTGACTTGCCGGTGGTGTTATGTGGCGTGATTCTATAGGTGAAAAGGAACTCTCGCAGGCGCTGTTGCTGGGAGCCTGTTGAGGATAAATATCTTGTATTGAACGTACGCACGAGTCTCTCTGCCAAGCCATTAGTCCTTGGGTGGTAAGGTGATGAGCTGATATGCAAAATGCCTTGACGTTGGCAATATTCCTTGAACTCTGTCGACGTAAATTGTGGTCCATTGTCAGATACGACCATTTGCGGTAGACCGAATGTGCAAAAGATATCATCCTAAATAGAGCACAGGTTCATTGTAGTTATGTTTTTCATCGGTCTTACGTCAATCCACTTGGACAAGGCGTCACATAAAACCAACCAGTAGGCGCCTTCGTAAAGACCCGCAAAATCTATATGTATCCTTTCCCACACTTACTCCGGAATGGACAAAGAATAAATAGGAAGTTCTGGATTGTGTGGTCTCTGTTGTTGGCATCTAGTACATCTTTTGACGTGATTATCTATGTCTTCGTCGATGGATGGCCACCAAACATAGAAACGAGCAAGGGCCTTCATTGCCGATATGCCTGGATGACCTTTATGAAGGTAAGTTAAGACTTTGTGTAGTAAACTTCTTGGAATTATCATCCTTCCTTGCCACATAATGATTTTGTTTTCTACAGAGAGTTCGTTGCGTTTTCTGAAGAAATGTTTAATGTCGTTGTTTTATTCCAGTTCTCTCCAGCCAGTTCTCATGTACTTTAAAACGTCCGATAACATTGAATCTTGAGCTGTATTCTCTCTCAAGAGATCTTCAGAAAGATGCAAATTGGCCATTCTAGCTCATAAGAGACGTGACTCGATTCTGTGTATTACTCGTTCTGTTTTCGATGGTTGAGTCTCGCAGTTGGGCAGTCTAGATAGGCAGTCCGCCAGTACGTTATTTTCTACCTTTTGATAATAAAGCGCGTAATTGTAACTGCCTATTATTAGTGCTCACCTCACAAGTCTGTTGTTAGCGAGTTTAGGAAGGTTACACTGTGAGCCTAAGATGTGTATCAGAGGCTTGTGATCAGTTACTAGGGTAAATTTTGTTCCTAGTAAGTATTGGTCAAATTTCTTTAATTTATTGGCGACGAGATGGACGCCGCACAGTTCGCGAAATTCCTGAGCGTTCAACAGGCGCAACAGGAACAAATGTTACAAATTATGAGAATGGCACTCGCCCACACCGCAACACAGGCGGCGGCGACTGCGACTCCGACGGACGGCAGCGTGACGAGCACTGGTACCTTGCAACAACCATCTAACAGGATAGCCATTTTTAAGGCATTTTCATTGGAAAAATTGAATCCAGCCAACTATCGGGTAAGCGACTACATGGATTTTTTTGTGTACGATACATGGCGTAACACAAGATGACGCTCTCAAAAAGGACCTCCTTTTAAATTGTATCACACCCGACATCTTCAGGGAGGTAAAGACAGCGCTCACACCAAAGGAGTTTGATACGAGCACATATACCGATATACGCACAAAGCTATTAGACCTATACCGTGTCAAGAGGACACGATACCGAGCTCTCACAGAATTTTGGAGCTGTATTAGAGATGACAACGAATCGATGGAACACTACGCCAACCGGTTAAAAAGCCTGAGTGAAGATTGCGATTATAATGACATTTTACTAGAGCGACAACTTCGCGATAGATTTGCAACAGGCTTAAATCATACAGAATTGAAAACAAATTTAAAACAAAAGTGGCCAGATTTAAAAGAGACATTTAACGGCATGATTACAGAAGTTACATGCGCACAGCTCTTCGCCGTCGCTCAATCCCGTGAACAAGCCGAACACGATACACCAGCGATGAACATTAACAGAATTAAAAAAAAAGTACTACCAAAAAAACAACACAATCAACGTACAACAGACTACAGAAGCCCTCGCAAAATCTATATGTACTCGTATCCTTTCCCACACTTGCTCCGGAATGGACCAAGAATAAATAGGAAGTTCTGGATTGTGTGGTCTCTGTTGTTGGCATCTAGTACATCTTTTGACGTGATTATGTCTTCGTCGATGGATGGCCACCAAACATAAAAACGAGCAAGGGCCTTCATTGCCGATATGCCTGGATAACCTATATGAAGGTAAGTTAAGACTTTAGCTCTTATTTACAGTAATGGCAGCATATAAAAAGCATTCGTCTTCCACGCACGTACAACAAGTTATTTGAATCTGTGGACCCATTTCATCGGAGCAAAATCTCTTTTAAGAAAAATGTAATTATGTTGTTGCCGCAAGCGTGAAATGCCAAGCGCGACCACACAAACATACACACACATGCACACACATACACACACAGACACACACACGTTCATTCCATACCTACTTTATCTCGTTTGATCTATTTCGCATCTTAGTCAGTCATGTCACAGCCTAGAAACCAATACAGTCGTCCGACGAAGCCGTCTAGACAGGGCAATCGTGCGGGGTGTGAGGGGCGAGGGGTGGGTAGGGCTTGCCCGAGCTGCATACGTCGCCATTGTTAGTAGCTCGGGACATATCTTTCAGGGCTGACGCGTGTCGTGTTTTGATGTGTGAAAAAATGGTGCATACGACATGTGCAGTGCGAGAATGCAAGTCGTCATCTCGCGCAAATAAAGAGCTACGATATTATCAATTAAAAAATATATTATTTTATGGTGCTTAATTTATAACATGTTTGTCATGTCATGCCAACGTAAACAAAATGGCGGATGTAAAAGCGTGACGCCTGCCAGCAAAATTGAAACATTTTCTATTTTTTTTTGTTTTTAAACAAATTTATAATGGCGGACACGATTTTTATAAATAATGATAATGGTTGGCATTATCTAGGTTTTTGGGGGTGTTGATTACGAAAAAGATATCCATGTTGAAATCCAAGATGGCGGACATTATTTTTTCTTAAAAATTGATATGGGTGTCATCTTCGAGGTTCCTTGGGGTGCTGACTACGAAAATGACATTATTTTTGGAATACAAGATGGCGGACGTATTTTTTTAAATATAATGATATGGGTGTCATTTTCGAGGTTCCTCGGGGTACGGATTACGAAAATGACATTATTTTTGGAATCCAAGATGGTGGACGTAATTTCTTGAAACAAAATTGTATGGGTGTTAACGATGAAATATCTAAACTTACGCACACTAATCCAGGGCGACACACACTAACAAACCTAAAAAGTAGTTTGATCTAAAATTTTCACCAACATTAAAAATGTTTCAAAAGTAAGTTATCTGTGGTTTTGTTAGGCGACCATTTTTTAAATCTGATTACGTGTTTGCAATTTTAGTCCCCACGAGCCCTCAGATATCGATTTTCAAGACAGTCGAACCAGTGACAAAAAAGGTCAAAATGGCGGCTACTTTTTGTAAATCTAATTACGGGTCCGTATTTGTAGTCCCCAGGGACCCTCAAACATCGATTTTCATTGCGATCGGGCCAGAAACAAAAATGTTCAAAATGGGGGCAACTCTTTTGAATTTGAATTACGGACCCACAGATATCGATTTTCAATGCAATCGAACCATAAACAAAAAAGGGAAGCCAAACAGACTGGCGCCGTAACGCGTTACGTAACGAAGCGGTTTACCCTGCCATAAGAAGTAATCACCTCAAAAAAATAACCAGCGTCACTCGGGACGATGTAAAAATTGTAACTATATTATAGCGGAACAAAGAAACGTACATACATACATATATGAAACCTAAAAACATTACCCTCCTTTTTTGGGCAGTTGTGTAAAGTTTGTGACAACTCTAGGTAATTACTGTGGCTTTGTGCGGTGTCGGCATTTACGCAAACATCAAAGGCGTCGGCCCACTGTTAGTTACTCTTTACACTGTGGTCATGTCATGTCATTGTATTACCAACGTCTGTTTCTATTTATTCCAAAATGTCCGTTTGTTATTTGTCTTCTTTTTTACTTTTTCAGTCGTACAGTGTGAATGTAAATAATGTTTGGTATAACACTTAACAGTTAAAATTATAAAATGTAAATCCGTAATTGGCCAGTGATGTGTAAACATAATACTTTTTTAAAAATGTTACTTATTGTGCTGTGGATTTTGTATCTATAAATAAATAAATAAATAAATTAATTAATTTAGATTTGATCGAGTAGTAATACAATATATAAGGTAAAATGCTTAAGTGTGACGTAACTTCCTGATTTTTATTTAAAAAATTCGCTAAAAACGACTTTAATTTACAGCGCGTCTTATTGACCTTATTGTTTTAAAATGGGCATACGAGTTTTAATCGGACCCCATACTTATTTGGCCGAGTGAACTGTGAGAAATTCAAAGAGCAATATACTCAAATAATTAACCTTTTCTCAAAAATGTTCGGAAATGTTGACATTACTATCTACATAATGAGACGCGAACTACATAGTTTACTGACAGTTCTCAAATTAAAAAAAAAAACATTGCGTGCTCGCTAATCAAGCCCGCAATGTTGCACACAAATTCCATTACTATCTAGCTTGTAACTTTTTAAAAAGTAAAAAAGCCCATAATAAAATGATGGCACAAGTCTTATACATCCAAATTTTATTCGGAACAACACTTTTTTATCTGTGTCTGGAATAGCTTATGTTTTTTTTAAAACAAAGATTGCGTTTCTCCTTGTCATAAACAAAAAGGCGGTAAAGAGTGATGGTTTTTTCACATGAAGTTTCTGTATGAATGCAATTTAAAAAATGAGTTCAAGCGATGAAGATTTTACTCCAACACAATTTTTTTCTGGCGATTTTTGAGAAAAGCACATTATACTCGCAAGCTCGTCCGTTTAAACCAATACTCGTCCCGCAATTGCCTACTTCCATGCCTAGGCAATAATGTACTTTTTCTCCCACATGCTCGGAAATGTTAACCTTACTGTTGTAAAATCAGCCCGCGCAGTTCTGAGTTCCAGGTCCAGGCAAAATTAAAAAAAAAAAAGTTATTATTTACCAACGGCAGCGGCCGCGGAAAATGTATGAAATTTCATTACTATGTACCTGGCGTTTTACTTTTTAAAACCATGTTTGGACTGGGATAAATAACTCCGGACAGCCGAGGACTCGTGCAATCAAAATTGTTCCTTGCATATTTTACTTTTTAAACGTCATAGACTAAAAAAGTTAAATATTTCAAATAGCGTTTACAGCGTATTTAAAAGTGTATCAAATAGTTTGACGTTTTTTTTAAAACGAATTGCGTTCGTAAACAAAATAAATTGCCGAAATAATATAAACGCGTAATAAATGTTATAATTTATACTATATTTTATTCAAATTGAATTTATTACGTTTAAATGTGTGATCTTATTTAATTAATGCTTTATTTCAGTGTCATACTAAATCGTACGTTTCTTTTCTTTTTTCAAGGAAATGTTGGGACTGTGTTTATTATTATTAACAATTGTGTTAAATTTCCTCACATTGTTGGAGAAAAGCATTATACAAGCCTCGACCGGGAAGGGCGGTTGTTGGACTCGTATATAGCGCGGCCTCGACTGCGTCTCGGCCACGCTAACTCTACTCGTCCCGCAACGGCCTATTTCCCGGTTTGTGCACTAATGTACTATAACCATCCAGGGCCTCTATTCTAGGCGGTAAAAACCATATCTGTTATGGTATTGTTGTTAACTCGGCCGCCGTTACTGTCAAGTAAATAAGAACTATCAAACCGTAGGCAATACGATACTGGTCAAAGACGATATGGTTTTTACCGCCCAGAATCTCGGCCCAGGCTAATCAAAATAAACAGAAAAGGCGAGGATGTTTATAGACTTGTTAAATTACAGGGATCCCAACATTTTATAGAATTTCTGCTGAAACTATGTTTTCACGTTAATTACGTAGGTTAGGTTAGGTTATAGTTGTAACGAGCGGCGAGAAATGCCTTTCGATGTAATGACAACTCTGCCTAATGATACATTATTAAAAGGCCCTTTGATAAAGTAATAGATACCTGTTAAATTAACGTACAGTGTAGTTTCACAAATTAAATGTAGAGTAGAAATCTCAAGTCCACCAGAGTGTAATAATTGTACTCGAGCAAAGGAGGTGGCAGAAAGAAATGTTCCTTGAATTTAACAAAGGCGAGAAAATGCGCAATATACGACGGCGTTTGACGTGCGTGGAAATTTTTAACGGTTTTCCTGCTTCCTTCGTAAACTTAAGAGGGCTGGGAGACGGTTAAGTTCACTGTAATTGACTTTCTATAGCCCGGCAAGTTTTGTGCGACCTTAAGGGTAATACCAATTTGTACCGCGGAAAGGTCGTCCTCAAACTTGACGGACTATACAGGGTGGAATCTAAGTCGTGATCACAATGATCACCTCTGTGGTCTACCCACGAATATGAACAACTTTCACTATGGGACCAACTCTGAAATCAAGAAAAAAAAACAGCTGCTTCATACATTTTGGTCGAGTAAGTATTGAACTTTTCTATGAAACAGCTGATTATTTTTTCGGGATTTCAGAGTTGGTCCCATAGTGAAAGTTGTTCATATTCGTGGGTAGACCACAGAGGTGATCATTGGGATCACGACTTAGATTGCACCCTGTATAGACGGGTGGTTGCACGATTTTATAGATATGTTACAAGATCTATCTGGAATATAGAGGTCAGCGTGTCTCAATAGAAATTGACATTTAAAATCTGTACGGTTTTGAAATCAGGCAGATCAATAGTATAACACCTCTCTACATTTAATGTACAAAACGTGGTTAAATTTTAACCACCGCCCGGACTCAGTAAAACATGTATTACGGTGTAGTGCTCGTAGCGTTAATCGCCGGTTAATGTATTATGTGATGCTGGGCAAGCAACAATGAATTTTACTATACTGCTACACTGTAACACTAATGGCCTGTTGTTTGATCGGTAGTTAAACTAACTAATGGTCAAAAAACGTTACTAATGGTTAAAATCTCAAGGAAATGTGTCAAATTTTCCATTCCTTTTTCGAATGTTAACAATTAGTTAGTATAACTACTGATCAAACAATAGGCCCTTAGGGCCTAATGGTCAAAAAACGTAACTAATGGTCAAATCCCAAGGAAATGTGTCAAATTGCCTCCCGTGCCTAAACCGCACGCGCCGAAAGCCACCAAAAGCAATCTCAACAGGATGCACCAAGCCGGTTTAGCCGTGATTGCGTATTAAGTATCGAGGGACGAGCATCGATGCATCCCTAGCGCCCGGGCAATAGGTGGCAATATGTGACGGAAACTAATTAAAGGCCGGAGACTAGTTGAAAGTTTTATAGTGTGGCTTATTATCCGGATACGGAATAGGTAGTGTTTATAAACCTTAACTGACGTATATTCATTCATACATGAGATGGGTTAGGTTAATGATTGAACATAATACATATTATATATCAAGTTTAAGTAAATAGGCACTGCCCAATGTTTCTTATATTTTATTTTACAGCGACGTAAAACGTCGTTTCAATTACCCGCAAAAATCTGAAAGGCGGCGTAATAAAACGGTCCTATTCTTGTAACACCGCTCTTTAGGGGAAGGTTAAGTTAAGAGGTTTCATTTCATTTTTCGCAATAAATCTCGGAGGTACAGGTTGTTTTGTTACGAGCTTTCTGCTCTCGATACTTTGATTTAACGTTACATTTACTGACACTTGGATATAAGGGAGACCATAACATTAGCAATATAAAGCAGAAAACAGGCCTAGCTTTAACATTTCAGGACTGCTACCGCGGAGCTCCTATTTCTAGGTGCTTTGGCCCTTCGGGCCTGCTGCGACACTAACATAACCTAAACCTACTTACGTTACGCGTCTGGTAATATTCACAAATGGGAAAATCTGTGAATTGATAAAGAAGGATATTAAATGTGTGTGGTAAAATTCATGAATGAGGAAATATGCGAACGGAAAATACGCTTCAGTAAATAATAAATGATCTAACCAGTCACGAGCAGTAACCAGACAGAAACCATAGAGTAAATAAAATTAGGAAATGAAAAATGTCTTTTCGAAACGGAACTGTAAACGCCAAACAGAAAGCGACGTTTTGAGTGAAACTGTTTACGTTCGAATCTAATAAGCGGCCTTAGTAAGCTTTACTTTGGTATCTTGTCACTTTAACGCCTTTGACAGACTAGCGCAGCAGTTCAAACGTAACGTTAAAGTGACAAAGTACGAAAGCTGCATATACGGCCGACCGTACTAAGCGAAGTCGGTCTTGTTTGAAAAGCTGAACAAAAGGCTCGAGTGAATGAACACTGTTCCATTGCACGTAATGATTTAAGCACAGTTCAATCCTTTTAGTGAATACTGTTTCGCATTTACTAGTAAATGAAATGAAATGAAAATATAACATTGGAATCGCCGTAGGCGCTCAACGCGACCGCCTGCAGCTTACGTTAATCCTATACATTTTTGATAACGATAACGAACAATAAATGCATCTTGTCTAGGGCCCTGTTATCTGACAAAATGAGGGACTTTGTCATGTTTTGATGCTAAAACATGTTAAACAAAGTATGAAGAAAAAGTCGTTCCCAACCCTAAGCCCAACCTTAAATGCGCGATAGATTGCGCAAACCTTTTCTAAAGAACGTACTTGCACATATTTATTTGAAACACCCCTTTTTAAAATAGTTATTTAATTGTTATCAATGGCTCCAAGAGGCAGTAAGAACCATATATAACACTGTTAATTCGTTTTTGGAAAATATAGTAAGTAAGTTGTACAACGAGGGCATAAAACAAACCATTTTATCCAAGACTTATATGGTGGATAATTAAGTCGAGGATAAAATGGGTTTTAAGACCGACTCTGCTTCTCACTTCGATTACGAGAAAATAAAACAGTGATAATATAAATTCTGTAACACATCAAGTATTGCAAAGAAAACTACTAACTAATTAATAGTCCAAAACGAGACTAAAACCTCTTTCCCGCCACTGTATTTCTTTAATAAAAAACTGCCTGAGGTTTTTAACTTAGGTCGAACGCAATACTACTGCCAAGTCATAAGTTAATTTTGTAGTAATGTTGTTGTCAATAATGTTTGTTTTTAATAGTTTTAAATTTCTTTTTTGTTAGATGCAACATGGAGGGCAAATAAATTAAAGTATATATTGTATTCAAATAACAAATTTAATGCAGTCACCTCGTCTGTCTGGCTTTAGGGCTTAATTGTCTTAGTCTAGATGACGACCACACTTTATGCACTAGTGCATAAAATGCGATTTTATACAGCCTATACCCAGCATAAAGAGGGACTTTACGAGCATAAGAAGTGATTTTTTTTTTTATGACTCATGAACAGGGGTAGAACTTTTCATGCCGATGACGTCAATTTGTATACAGCCTGATTAAAAATGAAAGACTAGTATTGAAAGGTTGAAATTTGATTCGAGTGTCGTCGAACAAGTTCTGCATAAACCTTTAGGGAGGTTATGTAATATGTAGGTGACCAATACTGAATCTAATGCCAATTAGATCACTACATTTATTTATATTTTATTTTAAGTACGACTTAACTACCTGAGTCCCAGACAACGACTCATGTGCACATGCACTGCAATATGAGTTGACGCAGCATTCTGTGTCCCTACAAACCCTTATTTATCACTAGCTTTCGCCCGCGACTCCGTCCGCGTAGAAGTCGTTTATCGCTGCTCCCTCGGGAACTGACGAATTTCCCGGGATAAAAACTATCCTATGTCCTATTCCAGTACCTAACCAATATGTATGCCAAGTTTCATCTTGATCCGTTCAGTGGTTGAAGCGTGAAAGACGGACAAACATACACACTTTCACATTTATAATATTAGTATGGAGTATGGATTCTGAGTTTAACGATACTGACATTGAAAAGGACAGTATATGATTAGATTAAATAGTCATAAATACAATTATGGCATTGACATTCATAAAAGAAATTGCCTACATTTGCCATTTTTAGTAATGCACTCATTACTGAACGAGACGAGTCACGAGATATTATTTAATTCCTACAGTCAACTCGTGTCGATATTCTACTATCGACCCGCCCTCGCTTTGCTTCCGTTTATATGAGTTTTCCGTCACACCAGTACATAATCTAGAATCACTACATATTATAAAACAAAGTCGCTTGCCGCTGTCTGTCTGTACTTATGTATGCTTAGATCTTCAAAAGTACGCAACGGATTTTGATGCGGGTTTTTTAATAGATAGAGTGATTCAAGAGGAAGGTTTATATGTATAATACATGCATAGTATAGAAGAGAAACATTGATAATTTTAGAAGTTTCTAAAGTGATGTCGAAAATAAACACATTTTTTTGCGCTTACATTGCAAACGCTGGCTAAACCTTAAGAGATATATCAAAATAATGTACTGAAGAATTGTAGTTCTTCAAAAAACCTAAAGAAAAGTCCGCGATGGCATATGTCTATCTCCTAAGGTTGACTCACAGTAACCATTTTAATCTTTAAAATTTTATTAAAAAATATTAGGTTATTTGCGAAGCTATTTTCTCCAATTCAGTCTTTATTCTTATCCATATAAATACGTTAGTTACCTTGGGCATTTAATGTAGATTAAAATTGTCCTTTGCACTATATTATTTAAATAAACACTTTAGAAGATATGGCAGATTTAAAATTACGCGCAACCTCAACCAGTATTATCGAAACGCTTGGCCAAGCAGCCGCGTTTCGCCCTTTAGTAGGTACAGTGGCCTTCATAAGTGCATGGACACCTTAACGTCTATAATGCTGTGAACACTGTGAACACGTGAGCCCGCTTTCGTAAGAAACAACCTAGATGGCGTTGTTAACTGAGGCAGTTCGATTATTGTTTGCTACAACTATTTGACGTTTTAGTATTAGAATCGATAATTTCGCAAGTTAACCCTGAAGGGCCGCTGGCGTAGTTAGTTGATATCCTGCCTTAATCACAGGGTCAGACCGTGGGTCGGGAGGTCAATTCTGTCTATTATATTTTTTTAATTTATGAATGTTTTCTTTTTTTAATCGTTATCGTTTTCAAAAAATGATACATTTGTTATTCAAAATAAAAAATCCTTATTTCTTATAAGGATAATATTTAATTCTTAAAAACTTTACTTACTTATATTTATATTAATAAAGAAATACAAGCTTTTCAAATTATTAAATTAGGGAAATGGGTAGGTAGTTAGATTGAGTTTAGGTTTTGATTCAAAGTTAGTTTTATGTTGTTTTTCATATTTTTGAATACAAAGTATATTATCTACATCTACATCTTCACTAATATTATAAAGAGGAAAGATTTGATTTTTTGTTTGTTTGTTTCAATTGAATAGGCTCCGAAACTACTGGACCGGTTTGGAAAATTCTTACACCATTAGAATCCTACATTATCCCTGGTGAACATAGGCTATAGAATATTTTCAAAAAAGTTAGGGATCCGTATGAAAACTTCGATAATGTGACCAAAGGTGTGAAAAAAATACCAAAAAACGCGTACGCTGAGCAAAGTGATGTACTACTGTTTTATAGAAGACATCAATGTCTACAAAAAAGTCCGCGATACCATATGTCTAACTATTAAAGTAATGTCACGATAACTACTTTTTCATGTTAAAATATGCAATAGTAACGCCGGTACTAACTAGGCCCCATTATTCGTACCTTGGTATTAATCCTTATCCAAATAAATCACTTCTTTTTTAAATTACTTTTGAAATTATTCAAATCGGACATCCCATTCAAAAGTTTTAACGAGTGTAAGTAATAATTATCCAAATTGAAATTAAAAAAACAGCCCTCTAACTTACTTAATTGGTTTTATTTACAACAGAGAATAGATAGACACGTAAAATTTGGCTAATGGTTCCTGTATATTTTGTAAATGAGTGTAACATGAAGCCTACATACATACATAGGTACCTACATTAAATCACGCCTGTTTCACAGATGGGTAGGCAGAGGCAACTTCTGTCTTTTCATTTTCAAGAGTGTATGTGATCACCAGTGATCGGAATTAGGTGAGCCAAAATACGTACTCTTCGCAAGAGGACATAATAATATAGAGTAGGTAGTAACAATCGGGTAGAAATTTTTTTTTTTCTTGAATACCGGTTATTCAATATTTATCCGGGTATTAGTTGTAATGTTAAACATACATGTTTTTACTTACAGTACGGGATATTTTATGTTAGTTGGTAGTAAATGGGCTAGACATAAGGTTTTTATGGAAGGAAGGGAAAAGTGTGAGGTATAATTATTGTCTTTATTATTTTCACATGGCACAGCACAGTGGTACGCAGGTGATTTCACCCAAGCACGGTACATATCGAAAGATATAATATTTACACTTTGAAGATAAAAAACAACTAGAAATAGTTACAACTTTTAGATTAACATAAAACATCCCGTACTGTAAGTAAAAACATGAATGTTTAACATTACGACTAATAAATACAATGATATTTTATATTAAGATACGTCATCTGCGCGCAAAAGTACCTTACTTTTTATCTATTTATCTCTTTCTAACAATAGCGCTTTGTAACGCGTGTAAATACCCGCTATACAATTATATATGTATAAATATAATACTCATTTTATATAATGTAAGATATTACTTAAAACTTATTTTGTTGTATTTTTCGAAATCTTAGAATTATCTATAACAATGAAACGTTACAAACAAAGAAGCCGCTTTTTGGGATCATAATTCGCAGCTGCAAGTCATTAGACAAACTTCTTTTATCTATAATTTTTTTGTTAGATTGTTAAAACAGACGTAGTGTTAACTTTATTGCAAGGGCTTTCACAGTTCTTCGAAAGGTCTTCTTACTCGCAACATGTGCAAGAACCCATTGTCAAGTGGATTCTCGGCGTTAGATTTGTAGATAAAAATAATAATAAAGGACTAACGTCTTGGAATGCAACAGAATTGGACCTTAATACCACAGAGCTTGGGGGCGGTGACATACTGTTTCCCGCGTTACTTTGATTGGTTAAAAATTAGGAGAGTAAAGTTAGAAAGTGGGTGAAGAGAGTTGGTAACGAACCTAGGGACAAGGCGGTCAGGACGTGGAGAAGCCAGGAAAAGTAGTTGATCAAGGATTTAAGTACGGACGCGTTCGCTGATACGAGTAGCTAGGCAGTGATCGTTTGAGTTTAGAGATCGTATTAGTTTAATTGAGTGTTATTAGTACAAATAGTTATTCGTGTATTGAAGATGTGTGTGTGAACCGAAGTTGAAAGTGTGTGTTAAATAACTAATGATCAGACAAAGCATTCATTGTACGACTGGATTACCGCGTTATCATTTTTCAATATTATTTCATATGTGTAAATGAGGGTGGTTGAGAAACAAGGCTAACTGCTGAAGGGACTTCTACTTTTATTTACACTCTTATTTCAAGTGAGACTGGTGGAAGGCGCGATGTAGTGTTCTGCAGCTTCTTACATTAACGAGAACCACTTAATTGGCGGAAGGCGAATGTAAAGGGCTGTATGATTCCTACATCAACGAGGATCATTTCTCTTACTTACACTCTTATTTCAAGTGAGACTGGCGGAAGGCGCGATGTAATGTTCTGCAGTTTATTACATTAACGAGGACCACTTAATTGGCGGAAGGCGAATGTAAAAACAAAGGACTGTATGATTACTACATCAACGAGGATCGCCTTCTCAACTCGGACTTAAAAATCCAGACGTATACTGATGATTGTATGGTCATAAGTTGAGAGAATGAATGCAAGATAACAGGGTAGCTAGGTTTAGTGAGGTCAATCCCCATCCAAGTAAGGACCAATTTGATTTTAACTTCTTGTTCATGTACTCATTTAAATCTAAGGTCAAATAGGTTCTTGCTGTAACCGACCTCGTTCTCCGGTAGGGGTTAGGTAGGGAACATTACTCTATATCATTTTCTAATTACTCTATTTTATAATTATTTATATATCTGATCTATACACACTCCGGTACACGGAGGCTTCACGAGCAGGCAGTCAAGGAGTTATGATACTCCAGCTATATTCCGATTGAGCAGGTACCTGAGAAGATCCTCGGTGAGTCGTACTCATTTAACAACTCTCCTTTGTTATTATTTTATGACTGTCGTGATTGTGGTATATTTTGTTTATTTAGGGTTTCCAGCTTGTCTATTAATTAAAATAGGTTTAGGGTTATCTTGTTCCCAATATTATTTTACACAACGTAGAGGGTCCTAACTTAGACATATTTAAAAACTAGACGATCACATTTTTTAATTCGAGGCCAAATTAATTTAATTACACAACGTAGGATATTTTATCAGTTCTATGTAGCCCGGGGGTAGG
Organism: Acleris literana; assembly: GCA_946894065.1. Taxonomy (NCBI): domain Eukaryota; kingdom Metazoa; phylum Arthropoda; class Insecta; order Lepidoptera; family Tortricidae; genus Acleris; species Acleris literana. The sequence goes on from OX335669.1 coordinate 20,633,867, forward strand.
AATGTTACAGCTTGCTATGGATTGCCGTCTTTGTCTGTAGAAATATGGTTGCCTAGCAACTGTCAGTAATTGGTCACGGGTTTTGAATGCGTTTAGTGTGAGCATAACGTATCTAAATATAAAATATCATTGGATAAATACCGAATACCCGGTATTCAAGAAAAACACTATTTTCTACCCGGTTGTAACCACTATATATGTATTGTGTCCTCTAGCGCTGAGTACGTATTTTAGCTCACCTAATTCCGATCACTGGTGATCACGGAATATAAAAAAACAGTGGAAGTGCCATTAGCTTCGCTTAGTATCAGACCTGTTGTCGCCAATACTCAAACTATCATAAAAACAACACGCCACCATGGAAAATGTTTTTGGTGCGGCTATGCTTCTGGATTTATTTCCTTTTTAGAAATATCGAAATATTGAAATAAGTGATCGCGGCAAAAGTATGGTAGGTTGCGCGGAACTCAGCATAACCATGCCACACGTTACACGCCCACTTGACACTTCTACTGTTTTTTCTGTTCTGTGTATGTGATGGTGAGAAATCTATTACTTAATTATCTAAACATTTAATTAAACTTAACCGAAACCATGCAGCTCTTCTCTAAATAGTATAAATTAACCTGTCTGCCTGTTTCTCCGCTAACTCCTTCTAAAACACGCAACGGATTATGATACGGTTTTCACTGTTATTTAGAGAATTTATTCTAGATGGTTTATATGTACATTTCATTCAAATCAAGTTTTAATATAATTGAGAAAACTCAATGTTTTCCTACCGAGTCGTCAAAAATCGTTTTTCGGGCCCTTACATAGCTAATGCTGGCCTTACCCTAAAACCTTAAGAGAAGTGTCAAAATAATGTACTGAAAAATTGTAGTTCTTTAAAAAACCTAGAGAAAAGTCCGCGATGGCATAATGTCTATCTCCTAAGATTGACTCACAGTAACCATTTTTATGTTTATGATTTTATTTTAAAATTAGGGTATTAGCGAATCTATTCTGTCCGATTCAGTATTTAATAACCTTATCCAGATAAATACTAATATGTAGATTAATATTGTCCAGTACAATATATTATTTAAATTAATACTTTAAAAGATATGGTAGATTCAAAATTACGCGTAACATAGATTAGAAATCAAAACAAATATGACAGTTTCGTTGTCTATACGTATGAAAACCGGCTCTTTGCAGAGTTGTTGTTCAAAATAGGAAATGGACAAATGATAATAGGAGCATTAATCTTCAAAATGAAAACGTTTGCGTTTTAGTAAAAGAATTAGTCGACAAAAATGGCTTAATTATATCGAAGATCAATGCACCGACACACACATACTACTCTGTAGACACTGTGCTCGACCTGGAAGAGGCTGTCCATTTCCCAACGGAATTTCTCAATTCCTTGCAACCTTCTGGATCGCCCCACATAAATTGGTTTTGACAGAAGGGTATCCTATTATTTTACTACGGAACCTTAATCCACCCAAATAACATCTTTAAAAACGTTCATAATAGAGTGCACAATACTGACGTCCAGATGTGTGGCTGGAAAAGTCTTTTGAATTCCCCGGATTCCATAAATATTCCTTTCCAGTTAAACGAATGCAATGTCCCGTACAATTATCGTTTTCAATGACAAATTACAAGTCACAACAATACATTCAAAGTTGCGGGCTTAGACTTGATCGTTGAGAGTTTTCCCATTGACTTATGTAGCCCTTTCGCGCGTCACTTCCAGGCAAAGTTCGTTTGTATTGTGCAATGAAAAGTCCGCTGTAAACATTGATATAGAGAGATTGTAAGATAACTGGCAGTCACGATTTCTAAAAAAGTCATTAAATAAAACCTCTATACATATGCACCTATCTATAATTTGAAAAGTATGTTATTCCAGATGAACTGGGATTATTTTAACCTATATTAACCGAAGCGAAGCGAGGGCGGGTCGCTAGTTTATTATAAATAAAAACCTTCCTCTTGAATCACTATCTATAGATGATAAAAAGAAACAAAAACCCGCCTTCGAAAACGCAAAAAAGACTTCATTTAAATAGGTTAATTATGTAGGTCAGTCAAACTGAGTTGGCTTTTGGTTAAAAATATTGTGGGACGCCGACTTCAGATTGACTGATCTATTACCATTTTAAATGAAGTCTTTTTTTGCATTTTTGAAGTCGGGTTTTTGATTATTTTAGCTTTGTTTTATTGTACTTTTTACTTTTTAGTGATCATAATAATATTCTGCTATTATGGACTCCTACTTCTCAATTAGTAAGAAAATATAGGATATTAATAAGAAACTCGCCGCTAGTAACGCCGCGGGAAAGTCATAGTGCGTATAATTAAACCATTTCAGTGTCCTTCGTCATAGTCGCTCATCTATCTTACTCGAGATATCTTATCACCAACCTCGAAATAGGTACCTTTGAGGAGTTCCGATGGCCATTTGTGGTCTTCATCATCAGTTCAACTTTTTCTATGAAAAATACCCATATCGCTACAGGTGTGCCTATAATATTTGAGGAGTTCCCTCCATTTTTCCGAGAACTCATCGTCAGATTCTGACATATTGACAATGGGACCAATTTGAAAAATATTTTTTCAGGTCGGACCAGGCGGTCTTTGACTAATCGGGGAACATGCATAAAAAAACCCGACGAATTGAGAACCTCCTTTTTTTTGAAGTTGTTAAAAACCGCATTAAAATCCGTTGCATAGTTTGAAAGATCCAACCGTAGATAGTATCTAAATATTTGACTACAACACGTATCGAATCGTGGATTTTGCACATGACTTTAAATTCTCAGAACCCAGTCGCCTTCCTTCGTGACCTACTCTTTATGATAATAAATAACGCTAGCGCGTTCGTTAGCTAAGGAATTGGTATTGTTATTTAAACGAAAAGAATAGCTAAACTTAGGGCGCCTTTGTTCGATCCGCGGGTTTGTTACCCGCGGGGCGGATTTCTTGATCTGTAGATAACTTAACTAGAATACCTAGTACGTTGATAAAATCGTAACTAACATATATGTAGGTATGCTAAACAGCAAGAGAAAATTGTATAAGATCGGAACATAATTATAGCCGAACTGACTATAGGTACCTTATGATGAGACTTTTATTTCACGTTGAATAGACAGATAATGAGTGTTGCATGTAGAAATAGATTATGTTCATACAAATCATTAAGTTATTACTATTAGTTGTAAAAATACTGCAGGCAAACCTAAGCGTCTACGCTGCGAACAGTTAAACGAAACATGCCGTTGTTAATCTATTAACAACGGCATGTTTCGTTTAACTGTTCGCAAACATAAATTAGCGCATTCAAATCATGTTTACCAAGTTTCGCGTCACAAAGATCAGCCATAATCTCAGTTGGCTATTGTATGTTCGGTTCGATAAATCCACCACACCATCGCCGTCCAATTTCCGAAACATCGGGAAATTGAGTTTCGCTTGTATTTACTCTTATCAAAGCGAGAGTATTAATTTCCCACAGAAATTCAATTCAAATACTAGCTGTTAGTTAATTTGACAATTATTGTAATCTGAACTAATGAATTGTAGCTAATCAGCTAAAAGTATGTTAATGCGATTTGTATGATATAGGTAAATAAAAAAGGTCAAGTAAAAACCCTCTTCCATGTTGTAAGTTGTAACACATCTGAATAGAGCGTTCGACAATCTATATTTCAAAGGGCATTGGGTAAATTTGTTTGAAGAATACTGACATATTTTTTTTCAGCGGTCACGGATGATTCTTACATAGTTATTTAGAGGACCTCTAAATACACATAGATATATATAATTTATGGCGTTAAATAATATCGGAGCGGAGATTTTAAAGATTTAAGTGTTCAGTTTTTAGTACAAAAGTACGCCCAAGCATGAATATTTAAATATCTCAACTCCGATGCACTTAAGAGTATTACATTACATAATAAAATATGTTTATTTTTAATAATTCTATCATAATTTGCCACTTTTGCGAATGGCCGCTCACCTTGAAAATGTATGAATTTTACAAATGACAACACTTTTACATAAACCCCTTTGACGTAAATTCCATAATTAGTTTTGTATACACTACATACAAAAGGGACTTTTCTTAAGTATTTTTTCATGTACCCAAATCCAATGAGGAAATGCTGCCAGTATTTTCGGCACAATTTATGCCACGGGCCATTATTAATTAGTCTTTTTTAGTTTGTAAAAGGTATTGGGTATTTTTATCAATTGTTTATTGTTTTCTTTTAACACATTCTCCTCCAGCCAATGCTACGAGTGCTACGCCGTAGCCTGATACAACATTTTTCCGTTCTGTAGCGAACGTCTGCTACGAACTGTGGACGCGATATTGGCTCGTTGGCGGTAAATGTGTTAAATTAACTGTAACATACCTAATGCAAAAAGTAATAGTAGTAACTTAGGAAATGAACTGGGTAAGAGTTATTATTATCATAGGCAAATAGTCACTGGAAATTTTGTAATCAAGCTAATTAGTAGCCACATAACTTAAGAGGTTTTTTATTTTCTAATAGCTTAAACTAATCAGACTGGGCCTTTATTCTAGGCGGTGAAAATCATAATGTCTTTGACCCGTTATCGTATTGTCGAAGTTTTGATAGCTCTTATTTATTTGAGTAATGGCGGCTGAGTTAAAAACAATACGATAGCATGTCAAAAGCTATATGGTTTTAACGAGTGGAATAGCGGCGCAGTTGCAATTTTGAATACTTGTTTTTCTAAGAAATCGTATTATTTTAGTATACGTAAGGTTCATAAAAAATCTATTTCATTTGGTTTTTAAATCTTGGTGTCATTTCCAACTGAAAAAAGTTATTTCTCATGAAATTATTGAAGACAAATTTACTTTATCAGTTAACACCTAAAACTGCAATTAAGAAAATATTATCATGTTCACTGGAAATCCAGTCTATATTTGCAAAGTACTACAAAGTCTTTTTCTCAAAAATGTCCGGAAATGTTGACATTCCTATCTACATATTGAGACGCGAAGTACATAGTTTACTGACAGTTCTCGTGCTCGGTACACAAGCCCGCAATGTTGCATACAAATTCCATTACCATCTAGCTTGTAACTTTTTAAAAAGTGAAATGCGCCATAATAAAATGAGGGCACAAGTCTTATACATCCAAATTTTACTCGAAACATAACTTTTTTATTTGTGCCTGGAATAGCTTATGTTTTTTTTAAAACAAGAATTGCGTTTCTCCTTGTCATAAACTAAAGGGCGGTAAGGAGTGATGGTTTTTTCACATGAAGTTTCTGATTGTATGCAATTCAAAAAATTAGTTCAAGCGATGAAGATTTGACTCCAACACAAAAAAATTCTTGCGATTTTTGAGAAAAGCACTATATTTGCCTCGGCAGGAACAGCAATTGCGGGCTTCGTATTTTTAAACGGACTCGCAAGCTCGTCTGTTTAATCCAATACTCCGCCCGCAATTGCCTACTTCCATGCCTAGGCAATAATGTACTATTATTTTTGTATTAATGTAATTGTATTATTTTTGTATTTTAATGGCCTAGCTCAACAGTTCATTAATGTGTATTCCGTTAAAGCGACCCTAGTGAACTTAAATGAAGTCTCACATAAATATTCATGCATGGACGTCGCGGAGATTTTACGGAATACATCTTGGTCTTGAAAGTTGAGATGCTGTCAGCTGCGCCTCGGAGCATGGACAATAACGGCGCTATCACACTAGCGATTCGCTAGCGGTTTACAAGCGACGCGATTGGTGAGACGACTATGACGACGCATACCCTCGTTATTTAAGGCCTTAACACACCGGCGATTTGCGAGCTCGTATCGTGGAGGCAGTGAGCTTGCTGCGGTTGAGCAGCCACCGCCGACGACGACAGGACGCTAACCCCATGCAGGGGATCTATTCAACACGGTACATTGTTTACCGTCTTAAATAGACACAGTCACAACACGGGATACTGAGCCACTTGCCACTGTTCGTATGTTGGCCGTGTAGTGCAAATCGGGTTTAGTCGGTTACACACGTATATGCAGTATTATCTACGCCAAATTATGAAGGGTAGTATTTTTGTGACTACGCTGATGAATGTAGTATACAGAACATTACACTGCGAGCTCGTTACACAACTGCGGCGATAGCGTTGCGCTGTCGCGGCGATGCCGCTGCATAGACGCGGTTAGGCTCGTTAAGAAATCGCTTCGCTCGCAACACGCTCACAGATCACCAGTGTGATAAGGTCCCAAATAAAGAGGGTATGCGACGACATAGTTTGGTAAAATTATGCAATGGCGAATTTAAATCGTGTTCTTACTTTGTTATGAAAAATGTTCGACAGTTTGGTGTAAAATTTCTTATATTTCTACGCGTTTAGCATTATCATGAAATCTATTCGCAATTTAAGGGAAATAAAGTCGTAGTTTACCCTGTTTTAAGAGTTTCAAGTTCTTGAACGTAAAAATAACAAAAAAGAATAATGTTTTTGCAATACAAGAATAAAAAACTGATACTGAACTTTAACTCGTCATTCGGCATTGCTCTTAAAAATATCTCTTACTTGGTTGTTGACAACGACGTGTATGGAGCCGCCTACATCGAAGTGCGGCGCTCGGGACAGCATCAGAGTTTCCTGGTTGACGCCTTGACCGGTGAATGCGGCGTCTCCGTGGATCTGAGGAGTGCTAGTTAGTGTTTAGTTCTGTTTTTATCACTGTCACTATCATCATTTATACAAACAACTCTATCATCTGGTTGAGGATTTTTACCATCGCTACCATCATCATCAACACCGTTATTATCATCCATCATCATCGTCGTACAAACTAACTATAATCTGATCTAAGTTTAACCGCACTTACTTGGCGTAGTAGTGGCCTAGTGGCGTAGTGTCTGCTACGTTGGATTATCCCTCAGCCACGACAAACTGGGCCTCTAACTATTCTAGACCGTAAAAACCATAATTATCGTCTTTGACCTGCAAGCCTTTCGCGTAAACACACTCGCAATCACAATCGTTTTCATTTTGAAAATCGAAGGCTTGTCTGTATACAAAATGAAACCAATTGTTTTGTTTTGAAGCCGATCGCGATTGCGAGTGAGTTACGCGAAAGGCCTGCAGTTCTGGTATTGTTTTTAACTCGGCCGCCATTACTGTCAAATAAATAAAAGCTATCAAAACGTTGACAATATGATAAAAGGTCAAAGATGATATGGAATTTACGGCCTACAATCACGGCCCTGATGTAGGAAACATGGTTACCTTGCATTCTTAGCAATGTACCTCTACAGAATTCTGTACTTAGAAAAATATTATCCGGAAGTCTATTTATTTCTTTATTTGGGAAATAAACAGCATAAAATAACCTAATAATTAATTGAAAAATATTTCTAGGCATATAAACTCAACGCTAAAACAAATGATTTCGCCTTTAGTACGATAAAGCTAAAAGAAATGTGTTTTGACCCACAAAACTGAAGCGTCACTTATAACTTCGCGCGAAAACCTCTAAAAGATCGTGGCTGTGACTTACCCTTTTCAATAAATCATAATATTGCCAATATTAACACATGTAAATGGATTCTGCGAAATCATGTAAAAAACATGCAAATTATCTGCCCTAAAACAATATAGAATGAATTATAGTGACCTTTTGTTAGATACTAAAAATCGATTTGGTCTTGCGTTTCTATGTATATAGAGCTATGAGTGAGGATGTATAGTATGTATGTTTATGACGCACTTGCCTGTTGCGGTTCTATTGGGTTCCTAAAATGATTGTAAGAAGTGGAGCCACGCAGATTTATCATGAGTAATACTCGCCGGTCAAAACGGTAAAATCAGCGGTCATCCACCAACAAGAAACCATGCAGCGGTACTCACCAAACGTTCAGCTTCTTGATTGGCGTCTTCACGAGCGGTTCCTCCACCCTCGAGATGCAGGCCGGCCGACCTTAGATGATGCGCACTACATTTTATGACTAGACTCCTAGGCAAACAGCGATTAGGTTGAACCGACGGTTAACACTTGTTGCCTTTCCGTTAGATCATGACACACAGAAAAAAAAAGGAGTTAAGATAGGTTCCATCGTTCTCCGATGGTGGCGCTAGCTTCTACGCAGGCTTTGTACTGCGCATGCGCGCCGGTCGTACCGGGCGTTCCTATTGGTTGGACTTCCAATGAAGATACCACCTATTGCGGCGTTTTGACATTGCATTATCGGTTAGACCATAGAAGACAAAACGTTAGGAACGAAACATTCCGCCCACCAAAATACCAATGGGATTTTCCCGGAGATAGTGAAGTAAAAACGGTTACAAGATTTGCGATAAATGGGTATAATATGATAAGCTTAAACTAAAAGAAGGGGGGAGAGAAAAAGTTGCTAACAGAAAGGGGTTAGTCGGTTGGTAATGGACAGCTTTACCAGAGGTCTTCTAATGAGATGGTCCCTGGCGGTTTTTATGGTAGCCACCCGAACAACTCCATCAGGCCCAGGGGAGATCGGTTGTCATCCAGTGCGACTTTGCGGCTTTAATTTGTATTTCCCACACTCCTCCGAAATGGGGAGCCGATGGTGGGTTGAATTTAAAACTTATTCATTCTGCGTGTGAAGCCTGTTCCATGCATAATGCTAGCTGTGAATCGGCACCAACAAAATTCGTGCCGCAATCAGAGTAAATAACGTTACAACGACCGCGACGGGAGATGAAACGACGTAACGCCGCGATAAAACCGTCGCTTGACAAATTCGACACTACCTCGAGATGCACAGCCTTTGTGCTCAGGCACACAAATAGGCATAAATACGCTTTGTCTATTTTTGCACCGCGGTGGCGTCCTAACTTTACTCGAAAGGGCCCTCCGAAATCTACACCTACTTCGGAGAACGGTATAGCCTGATTGACACGGAAAGCAGGGAGGTCGCTCATGAAAGGTTGCAACGGTTGTGGATGAAGGCGATAACATCGTATACATTTTGAAAGTTGGTGTCTTATAGCACGCTTAGCCGCGAGTATCCAAAACTGTTGCAAGATCAAGTAGTGTGTTGTATTTAAACCGGGATGGAAATTTTTCCGGTGCACTAACTCTATTAAAGCAGTCGTAAGCGCGCATTTCTTGGGCAATAATGCGGGATGCTTATGCTCAAATTCTAAACCGGATCGAGAGAGCCGTCCGCCCACCCTGAGTACACCCTGCTCATCCGTGAACGGATTTAATTCACGGAGACTACGTGAGAGTTGTTGACGCAACTCTAATTTCGATATAGCGTCGGAAAAGTGTCGATTTTGGAAATGTTTGACCATCGTTAATAGCGCGCTATGGTGCTCAACATTCGTGATAAAAAGACTTTTAGGTCGCGAGCTAGTGCTAGTACGCGTGTTGTTGTAGAACCTATGGATGTAAGCGAGAACGCGACAAATTGTGTCTAATGATTGTGATGATAAAGGCCATTTTTGCTAGTTCTTCGGTTAAATCGTCTATTTCATAAAGTATAAGCTTAATTCAACACGTTTCTTATCTGTCTCAGTGGTGCAGGGGATTGACGGTGAGACTACAGCGCATAGTGTCGAGGGTTCGATTCCGCGCCGTGCGCGCGTATTTATTTATTTTAAGCAACTAATTTTATTTAAGTAAACCAAAATTCGGTGAAGTCATTCATTCCAGCTCATGTTGCTAAGGAGGTCATACCTGTGTTACATTTAATAACAAACGCGAAAATTACCCTCAAGTTGTAATGAAGTGAAAATAGTTAAGGAAATATTAACGTAATTAAAGGATATAGTTTTTGTGTTTGTGATACAGCGAAGGGGTGAGTTTAGATGTCATTAAGACGTAGCGTTTTGTTTATCTAAAATGTACTTACACTTAGTCACGATAGGGTTGTTTGTTCTAGCCTTTGGATACGCCCTTCGAAATACAGAAATAATTTAGTTATTATAACAAATAAGCAAGTTGCTGCTAGCCGGTGGCACTTGGGATTGGCAGGGATCCGTAAAAGATTTAAACCCTCCTGGCGCTCAACATTAGTTTTAATAATTAGATAAGTAGGCTTAAGTACTAACATCTCTATTATTAATTATAGTTTTCCTTGTTGAGTAAGAGTTGGTTGTGTTATTTGTTCTCTATTGTCAGGTCAACCCATAACATGATGAGTACTTTTCAAGCAAAAGATCGAATATTGACGCTTGCCTAGCACTGTCGGAATGTTCCGCGATCAGACTTACAGCGCATCGCTGTTCCAATAACACTGCGTTGTCCGTGTCTTGACGTTTAGAGATGTCGTTTGGCTACTCTGACTCAGGTTGAGAGAGCCAATCAGGGCCCGCCCACCATAACGCGTTCTTCAGTAATTCTCTTGGTAACTGACCACGAGAGCAGATATCCGCGGGATTCGAGGCAGTAGGAACGTGCCGCCAGCACTCGGTTGGTACGCTGTCTTGGATGTGACTGACACGATTTGCGACAAATGTCACCCATCGAGAAGAAGGGGATAGTAACCAGGATAGTACGACGGTAGAATCACACCAGAGATAGGTTTCATTAATGGTTGACCGTAAAGTGTCCTTGACGAACTTTATGAGATCCGCAAGCATAACTGCGCCACATAGTTCTAGACGAGGTAGGGATTGCCTTTTTAAAGGAGCAACACGAGCCTTTGCACAGACGAGGGAGATGCGAGCGGCCCCATCATTTTCAATGACACGTAGAAAAACTGCTGCACCATAGGAGAGAAGGTGTTCCACAAAGTGACAATTTCCGATGAAGGAGTTTCATCCCATGAGACGCTGGTGACCCAAAGCCTTTGAACTAGGCATTTGGCGTATACTGTCAAAGGAGATAAGAACCCTAAAGGGTCAAAGATTCTAGCGACCTCACTCAGAATAAGACGTTTGGTGCACGGTTGGGTCGACGGTTGAACGTTAAAAAATAAACAATCAGAAGCAGGCTCCCACTTAAGGCCAAGAACCTTGAAGGTTGTGTCTTCGGCTTCAGAAAAAGTAATAGCACCCGAAAGGCATGCCTCTGATGGAAGATCGTCTAGCAGCTCGGGCCGGTTACTGACCCATTTTCGCAGCTCGAAAGACCCTAGACCAAAAAGACCGATGATTTGTGATTTAATTTCACGCGCATCTTCCAGCGATCCACTTCCGGTTACGATGTCATCGATATAAATATCGGAGGCCATGACGGTTTTGGCTTTAGGATAGTTATGACCTTCATCATTAGCGAGTTGCTGGATGGTTCGACACGCTAGAAAAGGTGCCGAAGACACCCCATACGTTACGGTGTTTAACACATATTTCCGGAGAGGCTCGTCGGGGTGAGTTCGCCAGAGAATACGCTGGTAGTCGCGATGATGAGGAGCTACGTTAATTTGTCGATACATTTGACGCACGTCTGCCATAAAGACGACTGCGTGCTCTCGATAGTGAAGAAGAATTTCAACAATATTAGATTGTAGTTTGGGGCCTGTTAACAGCGAGTCGTTTAACGATTTGGAGTTAGCGTTCTTAGCCGAAGCGACAAATACGACGCGAAGTTTCGTCGTCGCACTGTCGGGACGGAGGACGCAATGATGCGGGATGTAATACTTGCCCTGACCCATCTGTTTGGCAGGCACCGCAGACATGTGACCACAATCGATGTAGTCTGTCATGAATTCGGTATATTGTTGATTTAGGCTAGGATCACGGGATAACCGCCTTTCGATAGCGTTGAAGCGTCGCAGTGCTATGTCCCGTGAACCTTGGAACGAAGGCTCAGCACGGTCGATGAAAGGAAGGCAAACGACGTACCTACCTGTCTCGTTGCGGTAGTGATCTGTAATAAAACTCGTTTCACAGAGTTGATCCTCTGGGGTAAGTAGGGTGGATTGAGGTACGTTATCGACTTCCCAGAAACGTTGTAGGATGTTATTTAAGTGCTCATCTGTGCTTGCAACACCCAATAAGCAAGACGACGCGATGCGAGTCTTCCCGAGAAGAAGCCAGCCAAAGACTGAATTGAAGGCCTGCGGTTGATTAGCGTTGCCTTTCAAACGTTGTTCGAGAAGTGACTCTGCAAAGACGTCAGCACCTAATAAGACGTCAATAGGACCAGGAATATCAAAACCAGGATCAGCTAACGGTAAAGTCTTGACTTCGTCCCAGTCACTCGTATTCAGTTTTGCGACCGGTTGGTCTCCGCAAATATTCGTTATCACAAACATATCAAGAATAAATCGCACCTTATAATTGGTACCAATTTTGCATTTAACACTACCACTAATCGACGCTGAAGTTACGCTACGCTAATCCATGAACACTTGAGTGGGATGCGTTCGGTTTTACATTAAGCCGTTGAGCTGCGTGTTCGGTAAGAAAATTATTTTGACTTCCTGGTGTTAAATAGCGCGCGAAACGTTTGAAATTCGCCCGATGCGTCACGAATTTTAACAATGGCAGTCGCTAGTAGCACGGTTGTACTTAAGTGCGAGTTTATCGAAGTTGAAGAAGTTTTCGCTACTAAAGCTACTGAACTTGATCTAGCACTAGAAGCATCCTGGCTACTTCCGGGTTGTTCCCGGTGCAGCAACGTAAGTTTGCACTTCTGACACGAGAATATCGACGTGCATTGCTTCACCGAATGTGACGCGCTAAGGCAGTTGTAACACCACCTTTTGTCACCGGCAACCGTCATGCGCTCGTCGATTGATTTTGCTAGAAAAGCCTTACACGCCGATATGTGATGTTCGTCACTACAAAAGGAGCACTTGCGAATTAGCTTAGCGGTGGACACGCCTGAGGTAGGCTTAGCATCGGGTCTGTCACTACCCGTCTTAGAAGGGTTCACGGAGGGAGCGACGAGCGAATGCTATAGCATCAGGCATTCGCTCGTCGCTCCCTCCCTTGTTTCGAACTTTGTGATGTTCCGGATACCTCTTTATTATTATTGACAGTTTTGCTGATGTCGGTAAAATGTGTGTCACGAATTAACGCTTCGCATTTAGAGTACAAGAATGACCTAACGAGTTCATAATTCGGTAATTCGACACCGGTGTTTTTCTCTTCAAATTCTCGTCTTAACTTAGTATCAAGTTTCGAAAAAATGTTGTAGCAAAGAATAAAATCCCAATGCTCGGTGGGTAAACCTAATTTTCTCAAAATTGTTAAGTTCTCATCGATTGTATCTAACGCGCGGCGAAATTCCTGAGCGTTTATAGTTTTAAAATGAACACCTAAAATATCGCGCCAGCACGTAAACGCTAGTTCACGCTTGTCCTCATAGCGAGACTTGAGGGCGGCGTATGCACTCGAGTAATGTTCGCGGGCTACGGGGAACGTGCGAATTAACGAGAGTGCGTCACCGCGCAATACTGACACTAAATAATGAAATTTTTCAATATCGCTTAAGAGGCTAGATTCTAGAGGCTAGATATTAGACGCGCACGGCGTACCTGCTATGGAAAATCAAAATTGAGCTAAAGAACAAGTCATTGTGCAAATATGTGTGGTCTAAGGATGGTGTCATCATGGCACGTGTTGATGATGCGGCCAAAAAAATATTCTATGTGCGATCGATGGGAGACATAGATGCCATTAAGAAGGCACTGCAAGCCGTAACCTAGAGTGCGCAGTGACAAGAATAACAACAACCAAAACAATATTTTTCTTATGGACAGCACAGATATAGGTATATACGAAACCAATCATAATACATGGAAAGAATTTGTATGTGACCTGTCAGCTAGCCAGAACAAATTGTTGTTATTTCATGTCAATATAAGATCGTTAATAAAAAACCATGCCCAACTGGAATACAATATTAAGACGAGCCCAGCAACTATACATCTGATTGTGATTACTGAAACCAATGTGAACGACCGCACAAAAAACCTGTTTAACATCGATGATTATGTAATGAACACGGAGCTACGAACGACGGGAAGAGGAGGCGGCATAATTGTGTATTCCCATAAAAGTGTCACATTCCTACATAGTGAGATTAGTATTAAGTCATCATTTGAGTGCTTATTTGGTGAACTAGTGCTGAAGAATGGATACAAAACGTATGTTTCTTCTATCTACCGCCCTCCCCGTTGTAATGTAAGTGATTTTGTCAGCGAGTTATCGCGATTATTAAAAAAATATCCTATGAACTCAAATTGTTTGGTGTGTGGGGATGTCAATCTAGACTTAAAGTTATCCAGTCCTTTGACGGGCTCCTATCAAAATATGCTAGCAGAGCTGGGGTTCACTTGTTGTATCTCGCAATATACAAGGGTCGACACTACGACAAGAGGCACATCCAGGTCGTGTATAGACCACATTTACATCCGTGACATCACTGGGCGGAGCGAGGATGCTCAACCTCATTATATCAAAGCCGCAGTGGTGCGCGATGTATTGGCGGACCATTTTATTACAGGAATCGCTCTGGTCGGACTGTCGACGGAGACGGCCCAAGGCCATTATAAAATAGATGAATATAAGGTGAGACAGGAGCTCGTCAAAATTGACTGGAGCCCAGCCCTAGAAATGAGAAACCCGAATGATATTTATGACTTTATAGCTGGTAAATTTAATAGTTTATATGATAAATGTAAATTTAGGACGCAAAAAGCTGCTCCTCTCCGCAATAGGGTAAGTAAGAATTGGATCACGAATAACTTAAAAGATATGGCATGTAAAAAAAAAAATTTACTACAATTACACATAAAAGACCCCGGTAATAAGCAAAAGGAATTATTATATAAAAAATATAGGAATAAAACAAACAGATGTATGATTAAAACTAAGAATAACTTTACAAAAAAAGAAATATGTAATAATTATAAGAACCCTAGGAAAATGTGGCACATCATTAATAAACTAACTGGTAGAATAATTAAAGCGCTCGATGACATGCTACTGCAGGCATTTAAATGTAAAGCCAAAGAATTGTGTAATAGGTTTGCCCAAGATTTTGAAAACAATGTAAAGAATGTTCTGAACACATGTAGTGACCCCCTCTGCTTGACGAGAAATTATATACCAATACTCCAAATTTAGCCATTAAACTCAACAAAATTCAAAAAAATGATATGTTCAAAATAATAAATAATATGAATGAAAATAAAAGTGCAGGCTACGATAGAATAAGAGCTAAAGATATCAAATACATAACTAAAGAAATAACCCCAGTACTAACACACTTACTAAATCAATGCATAGAATTTTCGACTTACCCAGACAAACTGAAAATAGGGTTAATTCGGCCAATATTTAAGAAAGGTAGCCGTACCGACACTAATAATTATAGGCCCATCACATTGTTACCGGCTGTAGATAAAATAATTGAAAAATACCTGGGTAAAACAGTTAATGATTTCTTGTCTAGCAACGGAGTCATTCATGGCAGACAATTTGGATTTCAAAAAAATAAAAATACCTCTTAATTATTAGCTTATTTTGCAAACGAGGTTAACAAACATTTGCATGAAAGGGAACATGTTTTATTGGTGCTGGTGGATTTTAGCAACGCATTTGACACTCTTAATCATCAAACTCTTTTCAACAAGCTTCGGCAAAGTGGTATACAGGGGCCGGCCCTGAGTTTGTTTAAAAACTATCACGTGAATAGGTATAACACGGTCAGCATTGCTGGAGAGCAAGGTGAGATGTCGCAGGCCCTGCAAGGAACAGCACAAGGATCAATAATCGGTCCGACCGAATACCTAATTTATGTGAATGACATGTGCAACGTATTTGCCCACGCCTCGGTATAACAGTTTGCAGATGACACTTGTCTCATAATAGCAAATAAAGATTTAAAAGTTGCAGAAAAAATTATGCAGTGTGAATTTGATGTGCTATGTAGGTGGGCGCATGATGCTGGCTTATCTCTTAACTACCAAAAAACTAAATTAATGCATCTACACTCACCATATGTGAAAGCTAACACAGTTCCTAAAGTCATGGCCCATGAACACTCATGCTTGCATGCTCCTCATTCACACTGCAGATGTGAGCCACTAGAATTAGTAAAGCATCATACCTACCTTGGACTGCAAATAGACAGCAATTTTAACTGGGGCACCCATATTGACCATGTGTGTAAAAAATTAAGAGCCATCATGAGTAATTTTAGCATACTTAAACAAAAAATGCCTTACAATGTACTACGCCTGCTATACATGTCCTTAGCGGATTCGATAATAGGTTATGGGATCTCATGTTATGGAAGAACTTATAAAACTTATCTACAGCGCATCTACAGTATTCAAATAAGAATGTTAAAAGCGATTGTTCCACTAAAAGTCAAATACCAACATCAACACAACTATGACAGATTATTTGAATACTGTAGAGTGCTGAGTGTGTTTGATAAGGTGAAGCTAGCTATGATACTGGAATACAGAGATGTTATGGGGGAATTAGTAAAATATAGAAGATCTGATAGATTGCGAAATCTAAAAGAAGGAAAATTATTTATCACCCCAAGAAGTAATAACCTTTATGGCTTTAGAATTTGGTCAAACTTCCTACCTCATATTTTAAATAGTTTCCCTAAACATGTAATAGAACGCATAGAGGCTAAACCGGGGTCTACCAAAAACATTGTTAAGAGATTTCTTATGTCTAATAATTCTTATAAATAGTGTCCTCACTAACTTAGCCAAATAATCTTAAATTAATTAAGATTTCAGCTAAGTAAAAATTGTAAACATAACAGAAAATTGAAATAAACAGATTTTTATTATTATTATTATTATTATTATCATGTATTAACGCATTATAAGTGGCAATGAATTCGGGCCATTCCTTAATAACCCCGGAAAACGTCGGAAGCGAGATCTTCGGTAGGCGCATGTTGCTGTTAAGTGATCCAGTTACTGAATTTCGCTTCGAATCATTAGCCTCATGAGAAGAGCATTGTTGGAATTTACGGCACGGACCTAAAAAAAATACGGACGTAACCTAGTCTAATCATCAGTGAAGCGCACAAAATGGCCGTCCGTTTACGAGTGACCGTGCTTTGAGGGTTGCCATATAAATCGTCAATTTTCCTATTTTAAGGCCTTTAACCAACTGCAACTTTTTGCAGCGATACAAATGCGCATTCGACAGCCGCAGCACTGTATCGCGACTAAACCTAGACGAGTTGTGACTGTGTCGATAGGTACTGCATTGAGACTGAATCGCGATTGTATCGCTGCAAAAACTTCGTACAATTAAATCGTGTTATCATTTATGTACTACTTCAGCATTGGGTTCGATTGTGTCATGCAACCGTTTTAATTTAATTGAAATTGGGTTTTCTCATTTTGTAATGACAAAACATTTCAACTAAAAAATAATGGGAACGAGAGATGAGAAAATTATATGACAATTTAAATTTCAGCGTTTGCACGACAGAATAATATTAATAATATTGATATATCAAACCACTTTTTTATGAACATAGGTACCTAGTGACAAAAATAATTTTAACGAATAAAGCAATTCTTATTTAAACTTAAAAACTTGAACTTTTAGGAAAAAAAATCCTTGAAAAAACTGGCAACACTGATTGTCATTTTGTTTGTAATTTGCGTCAAAGTAAATAAACACATATTTATGAAAAATAACACGAATAAACATAACTTACAGGAGATAAGTGATTCCGTTTGGCTTTTTATATTTACTAATGTAGTTTTTACACGTTTTTACTACACAATGCGGCATTTTCTTCGGTGTAAAGTGATATGTCGGGCTGTGGCTGGACGCGTAATGGCGGCGGGTTAACAGACTTAGTGCATTTGTGAGACGGTAGATTGTGTATGACGGAACGAAATAACAGGCCTTGCTTGCTTCGCACCTTTTGATTGTAACGTTACGTCCGTGATTTACGGTGAATCGCAATGACCTTAAAGTACATTTCATCAAATGCTTCCTGAATTTCATTTTCACTATCATCGTTCGCGTCGGTAAGATCTAAAATGATAAAATGTGCCTCTTGAAAACTATCTCTAACTAAGAAAGGAATAACTCGATTTGCGATTCATCGGAACTCGTGAGAATGCCAACCTCTGACGCCTTCGAAATACGATTATACGCGAAAGTTCGTTTACGCCGTAAACTCGGTAAGTTGCCGACAGAATAACTCGGTTCGGAATCGATACTTTTTGATTTGCACTTTTTGAGGGTAGCTCTAACTTTTCGCTGGGGTACATACGACATACTGCACAAAACAAATGCGGCTAACGGCTAGTAAGTTAATAAAATCGAAGTAGAAACTTAAGCTGTCACAAAGTCACAACTAGCATTACAGATGTTCGTTATCTATATAACACGACCACATAAAAGTCGTCACCTCTGGAAGTCACAGAACGATATAATTTTTGAATTCGTATGAACACCATTATACTAAATATTAAATTCGAATTTGAATGAAAATAGTTTTATATTAGCTCAGAATATGGTAGAAGCTAATATATGAATCGATGAAGAAACAAAAATATGTTTATGATATATTTTATTACGTATTACATACTAAAAATCGATTCTCAACGAACGATTAATATTGTAGCGGTTTTTACGACAAAATGGGAGCATACGAAACACAAAAATAACAAACCCGGAAAGAAACAAAAACGGTAGTATAAAAGTATGTTAAGATTGAGCGGTCGGAATTAAGGAGTCGAGTTATAGCAATAGTGACGATTACGGTATAAGATTGGTTCTTGGCAGGCCGAATGCTGATTCAAAGTGGGGCTCCCTGGTTTCGGCACCAAAAAGATGTAGCAAATTAGGTTGGACTAAACGATGCACGTAAATCAGCTACTCTGGATCGAGTATAGAGTAATACTCGTCGGTCAAAACGGTAAAATCAGCGGTCATCCACCAACAAGAAACCATGCAGCGGTACTCACCAAACGTTCAGCTTCTTGATTGGCGTCTTCACGAGCGGTTCCTCCACCCTCGAGATGCAGGCCGGCCGACCTTAGATGATGCGCACTACATTTTATGACTAGACTCCTAGGCAAACAGCGATTAGGTTGAACCGACGGTTAACACTTGTTGCCTTTCCGTTAGATCATGACACACAGAAAAAAAAAGGAGTTAAGATAGGTTCCATCGTTCTCCGATGGTGGCGCTAGCTTCTACGCAGGCTTTGTACTGCGCATGCGCGCCGGTCGTACCGGGCGTTCCTATTGGTTGGACTTCCAATGAAGATACCACCTATTGCGGCGTTTTGACATTGCATTATCGGTTAGACCATAGAAGACCAAACGTTAGGAACGAAACAAGAGTTAAAAACTTATTTTTTTTGTAACTATCCAAGATGAAGCTGAATTGGATCCAGAGGCATTCGGCGAAGTAAATGATGGAACACCTGGACCACTTTAAACGTTTTTATTTAATAAATACCTTTGTAAACAAGTTTTGGCGTAGTTCATTTACTTGATATTATTAAATTAAATTTCCTTTGATATTTGGGCTCGAATTGCCCTAAAACGTAATGTTTAACCATTACTTATATTTTTTTTGATCTTTATCATGTTCGCGAACCCATCCCTATCATTCTAGGATCGCTAAATAACATTTTAATTAGATTTTTTCGACGTACCATTTTAATTAGACATTACATATTTCTTTTAGTAAACGAATAATAGAGCTCTCTAAAGCATCTCTGTTTTTTTCAACATTCGTAATTGTTTATAAGTTATGGAATTTTTCTTTGTGAAGTAGGGAATTGACAAAACGAGTTTTCTTTTATTTTATATATTTTTACTTCGGAACGGTATCAATACCAAACTTGGCCTAGTAGCTTAACCGATGTAGATATAAAGATAAAGTTGAAACTCCCCCCCTCAAACATTTACATCAAAAATCTTGGTGGCTCCACTTCTAAAATCCATCCTTGGGTCCTAAGGACCAATCCTGCCAAATCTCATCTGCTACAACTGCCACTATAGTGGGTGACCCTTCATACGAAGCTAGCGGTCCTAGGTTCAGTTCCCGAAATGGGAGAATATTATACAAGTTGTTAGGTAATGAGTGGATAATCCTTGAACTACGGATAGAGGGCACTTAAGACGTTTTGAAAAAGCTAAAATAGGTTAAATAAAATTCACACTGTTTTCGAGATATTTGGAATTGTAGGTTTTTTTCGAAAATGAACACCCTTGTTCAATGTTTTGATCATAGCACCATTCTAAGCTATTAAAAAAAAAAAAAATCTCAATATTTTTGAATACTTATGTTATCAGATAGGCATTGCCATTAATGTGAGACTACAATAGATTTTTTAAAAAAAAAACGCAAAATTAATTTTTGCGTTTTCAATCGTACATTGACCGGACTTTCAGCTCTAATGGTGAAAAAACAATACACTACCGTCTAGTTGCGCATAAGCTTAAAAACTTGCCAATTTATTGTCAATTTAAAAATAGTAATTATCTTTTGAATTAAAAATCAAAATGCCAAAAAAATAAAAAAAAATACATGCCACCCACACTTTTCCTGATTTATTTTTTGTATCCCGGGCGTAGAATTCAAAACTTTTTGTTGCAAAAATGACATTACTGGCCACTAATTTAAATGCCATTTATTCCAAATTTAAAAATTATCCCGACTGCGTTTCGAATTAGATTTAGAATTTCGCTATTATTGCGTAATGAATGGTGTTACGCAATAATAGGGAATTGAAAATATAATGTGTGTTTAGATTGTTACACAATACACACCGATATAATATGCTCGTATACTGAATTTTTCCTTGAATCCATCACGCTTACATGAAGACAGTTTTTGGCCAGGGTGTAGGAGGAAATAGCGATAGCAGACCGAGGGAGCGAGACGATGAAAATGTTCTGGATTTAATAGCGGCAAATCCTTCTTTGTCCGTACGGGAATAGCAAATAGCCTCGGACTGAAAACGTGGAAAGTGCATGTAACTCTAAAAACACAAGGATTGCACCCTTTTCATTTCCAACGTGTGAAGGTCCTATTGCCTAGAACTCTCTCTTCACTGTACGCTTTATGGATTCGAGGAAAAATCCGGTAATCGGGATGGCGTCTGTTTGGATAGCTTTCAGCGTACAAAATTGCAGCAGCACTAGCGTTGCCTTGGCTAACACCATAAATGTAATGCATTTGAGCATATTTTATCGGTGTGTATTGTTTTCGAATAATTTTTAAACAAAAAAAATTCAACACAACAATCTAAACTCACAATTGACCATTCATTACGCAATAATAGCGAAATTCAAGATCGAATTCGATAAAAAAAAACAAAATGCAGTCGGCATATTTTTTAAATTGGGAATAAATGGCATTTAAATTAGTGGACAGTAATGTCATTTTTGCAACAAAAAGTTCTGAATTCTACGCCCGGGATACAAAAAGTAATTCAGGAAAAGTGTGGGTGGGCATGTTTTTTTTTTTATTGTTTTGGCATTTTGATCTTTAATTCAAAAGGTAATTACTATTTTTAAATTGTCAATAAATTGGCATGTTTTTAAGCTTATGCGCTAGACGGTAGTGTATTTTTTTTCACCTTTAGAGCTGAAAGTTTGGTCAATGTACGATTGAAAACGAAAAAATTAATTTTGCGATTTTTTTAAAACAAAATCTATTGTAGTCTCACATTAATGGCAATGCCTGTCGGATAACATAAGTATTCAAGAATATTGAGAAAAAATAAAATTTTTAAAAAAATTGCTTAGAATGGTGCTATGATCAAAACATTGAACAGGGGTGTTCATTTTCGAAAAAAACTTAAAAGTCCAAATATCTCGAAAACCGTGTGAATTGTACTTAACCTATTTTAGCTTTTTCATAACGTCCTAAGTGCCCTCTATCCGTAGTTCAAGGATTATCCACTCATTACTTAACACCCTGTATTTCCGTCCGTTGGGCTCCCTTCGGTTACAGTACCCTAAAAACGGGAAAGTAAATACAAACTACAAAATAAGCAAGGTAATTAAAAGTCAATAAGAACCAACCTGTACGTTTAACACTTTGTCTCCATTCTTCGAAGATCCATCCCTGGAGTAGTCTCCTTCCTTCAGCTGTAATTGTTTGGAGCGAGTTTTCCCCATTGACATCGGGTTCGCCGCCTAAAACAAAAACAAACTTAATATGTGAGGGAAACTTCTGAATGAAAAAGAAACAAAAACCCTTTTAGTAGCTAAGTAATAAGATTTGTAGGAAACATGGTAATCCGTCTTTGCTACAGTGTCGTTTTTTGTTATTAATAAGATCCTAACCAAATAGTACATTGTTGCCTAGGAGCGGAAAGTAAGGGATTTCCTGACGAGGTGGTTAGCAGGCCGAGCAACAGCGAGGCCGAGCAACAGTCAGGAAATCCTCGTTTCCGCCGAGGCATACATTAATATTATTATTATTATTATTAATGCTTTTCTCAAACAATGCGAGGAAATGATACAAATACATGATTTTAAGTATCTATTTAAAAATCTTTGACAAATTCGGAGAGAATGTTTGTTTGCAAAATACGAGAAATATATTTTAGACGGAAAAACCGCTGCCGCATCAATAATGTCCTAGGATCAAGGATCAGGAACATATATCCACAGTATTTTGATTTGTGTGTTATACAAGCTATATTTTACCTAGGTATTTGATTGTAATCGCGTACTCGTTAATGACTCCAATGATTTAGATGAAAAATGAGGGTTTGTCGGTTCATCGATTTGTAAAGTTCTCATCTCCGGGATCAGACGCTTTTAATTCGAGCAACGCTCGGTCTCGCAAGTACCTATTAATGAAACAACTGACAACTGCAGACATTAATTAGTCCAGTCTTTAAAAAAGATTTGTAACAATTAAGGTTATGAGATAACTCTTTCCTTTATTCGGTTTTTTTTAAAAGCCTCCGGTTTTGTTTGTTCAGATAAAAGAATTACCTCTAGATGAGATGGATTGTTGAGCAACGAAAATCGAACAGATTTGTCTTTTACAGCAATGTCAACCGAAGCACCTGAAAACAAGCGATGATTATAATTATGTAAAATGTAATACGTATTCATTGAAATAAATAGACTATTCAACCGAATTAGTCTAAAATTAATTATTAAAATCGAATATTATTTTAGAGTTCATGAAATGAAATGAAATTCATAAAGTCAGCTTTTATAAAAAGCGTCTGTTGTTTACCATCATAGTCATTTGCACTTTTACCTTCTAAGTTTGGGTTTTTGTGCTAGACAATAGTGTCATGTTGTAATGTATTATTTTTCTTAAATCATAAATTTTAGTCAGAAACAACGCTCGTTCGAGTATGCACGTCGTTAAATTTTTTCCGTCGTTAAAACTCTCAATCGTAATGTTTATGAATCGGCTGCCTTTACGGAATAGGTAATAAAAGCTACCACATAAGAACATTAATTGTACGGTTATAATAGGGGTAAAGACACTGTAGGATAAAGGCCAGTTCTTCATTATCCTCATCAAGCATAACTCCATACACTTTTATTTTTAATCTATCCCTACAATGCAATTACGAAATTAATAAGTCTTATCCCAACAATTCAATACAATACATAAATATTATTTATTTAACAACAAAAAAAACAAGGATCATTTAAATTATAGGCATACATCAGGTTGTCTTACCACTAAATAGCGATCTTTTCTATATAATCATGACAATTCGTACACGTAAACGAATTGATATTGTGAGGCTAGACAAGTTGCTTAACGCTAACGTAAACAATTTTCGAAAGCTGCCAAAATGTATGGAATTCACGTAGGCGCTCGACGCGACCGTCTGACAGCCTACGTAAATCCGTAAATCCTATACATTTTGGATAACGATAACGAACGCCGAATGCATCTTGTCTAGGGCCTCTGTTATAGACATAGTGTGTTGTTGGTGTGTGTTGTGTGTGTGTGTTTGTGTTAATTGATTACTTACTAAGATGTGTTGAGATGTCGCAGGCTGCCCCAGCCTCGAGCGGGAACTCCGGCTGCCCACTGAACTTGTGGAAGATCTTGACCGGAGGACACTGCAGCACCCCTGTCAGGCAGTTCAGCTTACCGCGGTGCGCCATGGCTAACACCACCTGCTGAACGCCTTCTGAAATATGGGGGGGGGGGGGGGGGGGTTTATCTTACTAATCTTATCTGACTTCTTATTAATATTATAAATGCGAAAGTTTAAATATTTGTTACTCAATCACGCCAGAACGGTTGAACGGATCTGGATGAAATTTTGTACAGAGATAAATATAGTCTGGGATAGCACATAGGCTACTTTTTATTCCGGAAAAATGGACAGTTCCCGAGGCGGTAATACCGATAAACTTTTAAATATGCCAGTATCTGTCTCCTTGTCAACATTATGAGATAACTAGCTTTTGCGCGAGACTCGATCGAGAAGTCCGATCGAGTTTCGCGCAAAAGCTAGTTATCTCATAATGCTGACAAGGAGGCAGATACTGCCTTATTTAAAAAATATATTAAAAAGAAAACCTTCTCCGTCAACGCATTAAAAAGCGTAAAATAATGACCAGTCTCGTTGAAATAGCGTATTTCGTACCTGCATGATATCATATTCCAGCAATAACTGTATTTATACATGAAGAAAAAACGAAGTCAGCATTTCTTCTTCTACTGTATTTAGAAAGATTAAGCATTTCTTTCGCTGTCGTTAAATTGTAAGTTATTTTAATCGTTCTAAACAAATACATGGTCCAAGTAAATACACTGGTAAAATTATTTTTTGTCTCAACTTATTGAACAACGTCTTGTTGTCCACCCCAAGTACCGCAGGAAGGTTGCTGAAGATAGTCTTGCGTGAACTTTAAATCGACAAACTTGTGTCGTAGATAAGGAATGATTTTGGATTGCTTTTAACATAGTGAGGCAAAGACCTCAAATAATTCAATTTTTTTACCAGAAGTGGTAAGCTGAAACAGCGACGAGAAGAAAGTGAGTAAGGATTCTGCTCCCTCCCCGCAGTACCGCTTCACGGTGGGGTATTTGACTGTCAGGAATTTGTCCCACGCTTGCGAGTGGATCAGCTCTTTGACTATCTCTTTTCGTCGCTCGTTGTCTATGATATCTGCACCGCTTTCGACTCTTTGCGCAAACCATTCGCGCTCAGCTTCTGACTGAAAAAAATATCGTACATTTTTGGAATTAATTTTCTGTACAAACAGTAGGTCTAAGCTTTTGTTGCCGATTCCACTTTTTTTCCCAGTCATCACCCGCTTATCAAGATTAAATTAACGAGTTCCAACTCGGTGGGTCTTCGTTAAGTATGGCGGAAAACCCGTCGCCACGTTCAGACTCCATCATCAGATCAGCTCTTACATACCATAATATTGCATTGTCATCAGGTTTATGTGTTTAAAAGTGACACAAACCAATGATGATGAATAAAAGCAGTAGAATAAGTAAAGTCCCAGCTGTATAGAGTTAAGCTCAAAGACATGTCATCTACATGACTGGAAAATCATAGTTAAGGGGTTGGTCCAAAGTGTTTTCCCAAAAACAATATTATTTAGGTATATCTATGACATATTAAAGAAAACTAATTTTGTCGTAAAATATTCTGAGTTCGTTACAGTAAAACGACACAGTTTTTGTACTCTGGGGAAAATCAAACAAACGTTAAAATCCTGGTTATTGCGTTGGTTTTCTTACCCCCATTTCGCCAAGAAGGCGGAAAATAGGAAATAACATTTTCTTGTCAGCTACCCTGAGAGATTAAGCCCAAGAGATTAACTTAACAACGATTAATTGAACCGGTTTTGTTATTTAGTTTTAGCTCCGGTTACTTGATCCATTTTGCTTGTACATTTAAGATGGCACAGTTAAAATGGAACAAAAGGACGGAACACGGAACGGTGGCCGCGCGCTGCAAGTAAGCGCGAGCTTTTTAAAATGCACGAACCTCTTTTTGGGTGTTTAAATATAGACGCGCGGCTTGAAAGAATGCTCCATCCATTGCGCTCAATTAAAAGTGTGCCAACCAAGAACTGTGCAGTTTAATGATTGCACAAGCCCCGCTTTTGTGCCTGTGCAAGCTACCGTTATGCCACAGTTTTATACTGTTTATCAGTAGTTCATCTTCGAACAAAGGTATCGCGCGGCTTGCATGTGTGCGTGCCTCGCGTGACCTTAGGCGCCGCCAGCCACCACATATAAACTCAACAGAAAGCACCAAGCAGGTTTGGTCGGGGCTGTGCCGTCGCCGCGTTTACGTTGCGTGCGTATTATGTATCGAGCGCCGTGCATCAACGCAACCCCCGAGGGGCAATAGGTAACAGAAACTCCTAAAGGGCCGGGTATGTTTTTTATTAGGTTAGTTGTTCACTGCGCTAAGTACAAAGTGTAGAATTATGACATGTGGTGCGGCGGCGTCGGAGCACTGGCGACAAAATCACACTTGTACCTAATTTCGGAAACACGGCTTATCTAATAAATTAGCTGCCAGTTTGATTTTAAGAATGCGTGCCACATACGTCTAACGTCATTGAGTAAAAATATTAGAATAGAATACGATACAATTTTTAATTTACTGGCTATTCACAGTTCACTAACAAACTCTGCTAACAAAACGTTGATTGAATTCGAAATCAGTTTCGTATGAATTTGAAATCCGAACACAAATATTTTGTGAACTTCCAGCAAAATTGGATAGTATATTATTTTGCGAAGCTATCAAAGTATGCAAATACTTTTTTGAATTACTTAATAAATAACATCATCTTCTTATATACTCGTTTTAAGTATAATAATAAACAATAAATAAATAACCGTTTATTCCAAGTGATACATATTGACGTAAAACGTTTATCAATTATGTCATCCAAAAAGCAATAGCTATTGAACATTGAAACGATTCATTAAAACAAAATAAAATAGGTTAAAATCTAGTTAATTCAATAAGAAACGTAAATATTATAGATTTGTTATAACTTCTCAACAAAATAAATAAAAAAAAAAATTCTGTCAATTTGTCTGTTTAGTTCTTTGTTCCACGATGCAGTAATTTTTGCTGCAGTTCTTACAATCATTTGGTACATGTCTTCCGATAGGTTTATGTATGTACATTGTACATAGATCCCAGTTGGCCGAAGCCAGGGCGGCTCGCTAGTACTTAATATAGCATACCTGACTTGTGTATATCCTAATAACTTACCTCCAAGTAAGAGAATTCGTAAGAAATGGGCCCGCAGTAGATTTTTTCCAGTTCACCCACCAGGGTGCCCACGGGCTGGTATCCACTGAACCCGTACAGCAGACCTGCATCCACGGGGTCCTGGGCTGACAGCCCATAGCGGGGCAAGTGCAACTCTTTGATGTTCCTAAAATAAAAAACAGAAATAAAATGAAAACATATTTATAGCTAAAGCGTAGAAGGGAAAAACAAACAAGAAACGTAGGTATACTGTGAAGTAACAAGAGAATTGTGTTTGTTGTTTTATCTGCGTTTAAAAAGTTTGCAGCGCGGCATGTGCTGCAGCTGGGGCCAAAGCGCTGATTTTCGGTTGCAACCTTGTAACAGAGTGCTGTGAGTTGTAAGTCGAGCTCTATGTCGTATAACCTCCTGAGATCCTCCTGTCCCTTGTACTAAAAATAGTACATAATACGGCCATTGAAATAAATATCTAGTGCAAAGGAAGGTAAAGTGAAATTTCATTTGTTTTTATGACTAATGATCGAATTAGAAAATTGACTCTATTTCGTTCACAATAGTTGCATATTCCATTGACAAATTTCGTTGTATGGTGGGCCTTAATAGGATAAAGCTGCCTAACTGAGATTGCACGCGCTAAAATGTGTTTGTTACGCTTACTTAATCTCGCCCGTTAATAATTTAGGTATAGAGTTGAAAAGTGACATCTACGCTTAAGAGAATCACATACCTGGGTACTATCTCGGTCTATTTGATGCAGTCCCAAATCTCCAAGCTTGCACTATGGGTATTAGTCAGCGATAGGTAGAACAACGATAAGTAGAGATATTGAGAGACTGTGGAAAGAAGATTTTACCGGTCTCCTGTGATTTGGGTATATTTATATAAACCTTTATTGCACAAAAACGAGTACAATCGAGTACAATAGCATTATCTATTAGTCGATTAACCTTAATTTATTGGAGCAACTGTTAAATTAGGTGTGCCTCAGGGCTCTATATTAGGTCCTTTCTTATTTCTGGTCTATATAAATGACTTACCACCCACGGTAGATAACCTTTGTGATATTGTGCTATTTGCTGATGATACTTCATTAATTTTCAAGGTGGACTGAAAATCCGTCGATTACAGTAGGATAAACGCCACGCTGGTTGGTTTACTATTAACAATTTGCTACTTAACGCTAAGAAAACTAAATGTGTTAGGTTCGTTTTGCCTAATGTTAGACCGGTAGAATCTAGTATATTTCTAAATGATGAGTGTTTGGAGATGGTGGACAAGGCGCTTTTCTTAGGGATAACTACAGACAAAAACTTGCAATGGAGTCCCCATATAGCAGTACTAGCAGGTAAATTAAGTTCGGCAGCTTATGCTGTTAGGAAAATCAGGCAACTTACCAATGTTGAGACAGCTCGCTTAGTTTAGTATAGTTATTTTATGTAGTACGGTATTCTGGTTTGGGGAAAAGCTGCTGACATACAGACTATACTCGTGTTACAAAAAAGAGCCATTCGTTCCATATATAACCTAAACTCCCGTGATTCCTTAAGATTACTATTTAAAGAAATTAGTATTTTGACAGTAGCTTCACAATTTATTTATGAGAATATTATTTATGTCATTAAAAATCAAGACTCTTTTGTTAAGAATTGTGATATACATAATTTGAATACAAGAAATAAAAATAAAATTGCTATTAAAAAAATTCGTGTCCGTAAGGTATATAAATCATTTGTTGGTCAATGCATTCATTTCTATAATAAATTACCTGACGAAGTTTTAAAGTTATCATTTCCAGCACTTAAAAATTACTTGAAAAAGTCGTTGATGTCGAAAGCTTATTATAGGGTCGAGGACTATCTAACAGATAAAAATGCTTGGCCTAAATTAAACACCTAAATAACTTAGTAATAGCTTAGTCAGAAAAATATGTAAACATTGTAGGTATAATTATTGTCTAGGGGACACGGTTTCTGTAGGAGAATGTATCAAAACTATGTGGTTGTTTTGCATCGTCATGACGTATATATATATATATATATCGACAGTGGAAAGGTAAAAACGCTTAAGCGCCATATTGGAAACTTTACAGAAATGAGGTTTAAAGATTTTTTTTGGAGAAAAAAAAACATATCTCAAAAAGTTTTACGACTATTTCCATGAAAATCAAAATGTATAAGTTAGAATATGCCAGCTATTTATTTATGAAACAAGTTCCGACCTAGTTCTTCTAGTTACAGAGATAGATGTCGCTTAAGCAATAATTGTGTAGCTAGTTCCAAAAATGTCAGTCAGGTAAAAATGCTTAAATCGGAACTAACTATAAACAAAAATTACTAACGGTACATATTTTTTATGTCTAGAAAATACAAAATTTACTTATATTACTTCATCTTAAACTGGTAAAGTAAAAAATCTAACGAATGATAATTACCGTTATCATGGATGGTGAATTTACTTAAAGTCACTAATTATTTATTATTTATAAATTATATATCACTTAACTGCCTAATTTTATTCATTATTCAAGTACAAAATGGTTTAAAGCAAGCATTTTTGTTTCTACACGTACTACTAAAAGCTTAAATTCTAACTAATACATTAATACTTAGTGACTTTGACGTCATTTAAGAAAGAGAAGTACCAAAATGTCATTTACCGGGTACGTATCATAATATATAAAGTTCAATGATAATGGGATACAAATGGTTCATAATATAAAATGGTGTTTTATCTGAAATCGTAAACTTTTCGGCATTGTTATAACATAAACCTAACCTAACATAATGGGTTCTATACAATAACCTTTTAAAGAATCCTGAAAAGTTTATAGCTGCATAAATAAAATCATTATTATTGGTAGAAGTTTTACATACTTGCAAAATCTTAGTGAGAAAGAATAGTTGATTGACCCAGATACGTGTCGAATTTTTGGAGTCGGTTGAAAAATAACCTTTTCATATTTTTTTTTGCAGATTGCAATTAAAACATCATCAAAAATCGATTGAATCGATAGAATTCCTTCTGCTAACTATAAAAATAATTATTAACGGTTCACTAGGTATCTAAGTTATACCAGCCTGAATTACCAGTCTACCTGGAACCATTCAAAATAGGATCTAACATATTTGCTATAAATTCAAATGACATAGAATTATAATTTTAATATGTCTAATATTCATAATACAATACAATTACAACCTTTATAATTTTTTTTTATAATATTCACAATGTTTAATCGTTTAAACCTAAAACTCAAACAAATGCCAATTTTCACACTATAATGAATACGGTTAAAAGTGATAATATGAAACCTCACTCATATATTTATTATTTTCTTTATATATTTGTGTTTGACGAGGCCCTTTTGGCTTTCGGCTCCTATTTCGTGCTCTGAAGAACAAAATAATATTAAAAAACCTACCTACCTTACAAAAAAATTTGGTAAGGTTAATTTTTCATGGCGAGCCTATCTCCGTTTCAATGCCGGGATTGCCCTCTGCCTTCCACAACCACTCGCTATGTTGGTTCGATTATAGCAAGTAAATATTCGAGATTTGAAGGTAATAAAGGTACTAAATAAATCTTATGGCTGATGATTAGTAGACGAAATGACTTTGATATAAAATGTATGCTAAGCGAAGATTTTAGAAATTAACTTTTATAACATTTGAATTTACAGCAAATTAATTAAGAGGAAATGTAATTGTAGTGTTTGATTTTATAGCAAATAAGGGAATACGTTAACAACAAAGTGGATTTTATACCCACTAGCCAACATTCTACTTGTATTTACTTCGAAAGATCGGAACTGAATTCCGTTTTTTTAAATTTAATATAATAACATTTAAAAATTACATACGTAGGTATGTACGGGAAGGAAAACTTTGCAAGGCGTACATGGGGCTGAAGCCAACATGCAGAGGCCCTTTAGTCAACATTAATTTAGTAAAGTAATGGGACAATAACTGGCATTTTTCCCTGAGTTCACACTATAGATGTATACTCCCACGGGCAGTCACCGGTTAGTGTAAGACTAAATGAGATGGACTCGTGAACTAGGCTATTGATAAACCTATGACGCCAATGCTAATTACTTTGGCTGAAATGACAGACAGTGACTCGCCAAGACAATGGAATGGGGCTCCTAAAATAGCCTTAATACGTAGTACCAGACAGGCAATAGTTCCAGAGGGGTAGATAAGGTCGAAAAGGTGCATCTGGACTTTAAACGACGATAAGTTGCCCACTCACCACTTATGCAACATCCGCCCTTCGAGCATATATAGCTCTTGCGACTCCACTCTGACCGGCTAATAAAATATAGCCAGAGGTGAGAGTCTATTCCTCGTCATCGTACACTCCAACGGGCCGGTGAAGGCAAGCGTGAGGTGAGGAACAGGACCTTCCCTCGGGACCAACAGCTCGCTACTAGCTGCTGCTGTGGCCACATACGTATTATTATTATCACACAAGATGCTTAACATCGCAAAGTTCACAAGATATGCACTTACTTATTATATACATCATCACTGTCGCGCTCGTCGTTACCATGGACTGAGTGTCCCGATTCAATAGGTTTTATGCGATAAACGGGAGCTTACACTCGAGCGAAGTTTGTATTCTCTTAAATGTTTTTCAATTCTTACTAGTAATGAACACCCATATTTTTATAAGAAACTGAATCCGAAATAAGACTTAAGCAGTGTAACAGTCTAAAATGAAATATGTCTACTTTCACTAAATCAAAGTAAATAGTATTTTTTTTGATTTTATATTCTACTAACATCCTAATTCTACAGATTGAGATGACCTAGATGGTGCTTAAACACATTTTTCTTTAAAAATGTGGAATAGCATTTTTGCTTAAGCGCCAAATAGTAAATTATTGGATGGAGATAAAAATGCTAATACGAAAAACAAATATGTATCACAATAATTTGAAATTGCTAACAGTAATAACTCAACTAAAGATAAGAATAAAAAAAATGTAATACGTTTGCATACCAACATTTTCCGTAAGGTTAAATGACTAACATGCTTCAACACGAAAAACATCAAAATAAACTTTGCTTTAGTTGTCACGTTCCCAAAAAATCGTGAAAAATTAGCCTGCTTAAGCGCCAAAAAAGTGCTCCGATCGACGTGGGTCCTAGACAGATCGACGCAGAAAAAAAAAGAAATTAAACTGTATATATAACTCATTTTCGGCCAAAGTGGCGCTTAAGCATTTTTACCTTTCCACTGTCGATATATATATATTTAATTATTATTATTATTACTATTTATGAGTTCATCTGAACATACTGAGTTTTGACATATTATTTTCCTGCTCAACTACGCATGATATATATATTTTAATGTTAAATTCATTGTTTTATATAATGCTAGGTTAAGTTCTATAATTGTATAAGTAATTTTTTAAAAATGACTTACTGTTGAGTTTCTTGCGGCGTTTCTTCTCAGCAGTGGTCTCTTGCGAAGCGCTGGTAGATTTTTGACGTGTAAAAGTGCCCGTGCGGCCTACTTACTGAATAAACATCTTTTATCTTTTTATCTTTTAACCAATTTTGTGTTAAGGTGACATCATATTCTACTCAAAAAATCTTCTTTCTCTTCGGAATATCCAAAATTATAGGTAACTTTTAGTAAAACTGTATTCTTTGATATCGTGTGTTGAAATGATTTACCATTTTAAACTTGTTAAAAATTTCAAGCGTTTGTCACCAAAATTTAGAAAAGGATATTATTGTTAGTCTGAGTCCCACAGACTGTAACAAAAGCAATTTGTGCTAAGAGTTAAGTGTGGGACAACCTATAAACCGGCCAATTTCGGTAGGATGTTGTATATTTATGTGTAGATGGCAATTCCGTTAACTGGCTTTCTATTAGGGTCTAGAAGGGTCGGTCCGTGTTACATCTATACTTGATGACTGATATGATGATATAGCGCTATAGAAGACCGAAGGACTCGTTTGAGATATTTCCTTTACTTAGCGTTTCATGTTTGACTAAACTACCGCATTGTCACTAAAGTGATTTGGGCATTTCTTTAAAAGTTTGTACCTAGTTAAGGACAAAAATTAAGAAACGTTAACTTTTCCGCTGAGTTACGAAAATTAGTCGTAGATTTATATACTACCTCTCAGCGCCAATTAGCAGTATCTCTAATTCAATCAATGAAGTAGATTCAATCCTCACCCGTTAGTAATATGCTTGCACTTGCTACAGGAGTTTTGTCTGAGATACCACCATTTATCTTATAACAAGTATAACTAATTTTCGTAACTCAGCGGAAAAGTTAACGTTCCTTAATTTTAGCCTTTAACTAGGTACAAACTTTTAAAGAAACGCCCATTTACTGTCATTAGTACGAATTGAAAATCGTCCACGTGAAATAACCATTCTGAAGTAGGGTCAAAAGTAATAGTATCCAAAGTGAATTTAGTCAAAATGTAATTGTGCTCAAAAGTATTTCCAAATTTATTGTCGTTCTACCACTCTCATGTACAATTTTCACAAGTATTTTCGAAGAGAGAATAGAACCCTTATTAATATTATTATCATTGAAAATAGTTTAAAGTTTGTTGCCCTTATTACGTAGATTTATAACACTGCTTCACAGGAGGCTAAGCTGGAGTTTAAGTTTGTTAATTTGTTACTTTAAAAACAATAATTTCATGCGTCTCATTGCTTATCGCTTCCATTGTAGAATGTAATGCCATTAGTATATTTACGTATGGCACTAAAGGTCATTTCGTAAAATGTATTTTTTGTAATACTTGTAAGACTGTATGTTGCCTAAACAATAATAATAAAAAAAGTTGTCACCTAATGTTGACAATACAGTGTGGTTCAGGATAAAGTGTAACTACATCGAAAGTCCAGAGATAGAGCACCTTAAGGAGCATCCGAATCACGCCCATGTATGTTCAGCGATTTTTAGTATTTTCGAGGATATTGCTATTTTTCCTTATGTCCATGTTATGAAAATCACCTTAATCTACTTATAATGGCGGTATTGTAAGGAACTAGTCTTATCAGGAACTTAAGAACATACATACTGTTACGTACGTGGGGATAGGTAACTGATAGAAATGCACGAATACACCGATAATCAAAAGTAGACTTTAATTACGCACTCACTTAAACCGTTACAAAACAATTATCGCACAATAAACTTCGAATACTCAGATAATCGCTCGGGTCGCTCTTATTCGCACTGATCGCTTTCCAAGTAAAGACTGACTCGTCGCAACCGGTGTCCGCCTTTTTATAGTTCCCGAGTCCGATTATTCTAGAACGCCTTCCGGAATGTTCGATGTACTTCGCCCCGCCAAGGTCGATCGAGACTGTTCGTTGCTGGAATGTTCTACGCCTTGCTACCTTGTTGTTTTTACGATCGCAATGACCTTGGCTCACGGGTCTGGATGAGTCTGGAATGTTCCGCGTGTTGCCGTCTCATTTCGTGTTATCTCTTTCACACGCTTCTGGAAGGTTCTCAGTATAGCTGTCTCTTTCTAATCATGCTATCTCTTTCACACGTTTCTGGAAGGTTCTCAGTATAGCCACAAAACAGATAGGTACAGAAGTAAATCACATGTATGTACTTCACTTTTCATACCTACGCTCGGCGGTCGCTCTAGGGTTGTCAACTATGGCTTATGCACAAAACACTATCGTCGTAGTGGCTCTCGTATCTAGTTGTAACAAAACAATAAACCTACCTACTATTACAATACAAAAAGTTTACAGAGCAGAAACATACAAAATTTTACGTTTGTCAATTTTCAGTATCGAAAATCCCTAATAACTTCTAAAGGATTACCCTAGTTACACAATTTCCATTGCCCTATCCGTTTAAGACCTAAACCTATCAAATGACACTAAAAACAACACAATTTCTACCTACTTACCTCACTGAAAACATTGGTAGATTAAAAAAATAAATGTTGAATTTAAACAACCATCCACTTAACAGTTATAATATCTCTTTTTTTTTTGCTCCATAATTGCACAAAAAAGTTCACAGACGCGTGTCTCAAGCGGATGGCACTCGCGCTCGCACTGGTCCCAGCCGGTCCGAGATATCGTGTCCGTGAGCACTGTCTATGTGTGCGTTGCTCGAGCGCACTTTGTATGTAGATTGACTTCTGTACCTATCTATTTTGTGGTATAGCTGTCTCTTTCTAATCATGCTATCTCTTTCATACCTTTCTGGAAGGTTCTCAGTATAGCTGTCTCTTTCTAATCATGCTTTCTCTGTCACTCTTACTGGAAAATTGCCATATACTGAAATGTACTTCAAATGCCCATAAGGGGTCCTGAAAATGCCTGAAAATGGGTTTTCAGGTTATGGCGTCATCTGATAGAGGGTGGCCTGAAACGGACTGAAAACATGTTTCAGGCGCCTGAAAACAACGACAAGTTGGTCGAAATTCTGATAATCTGGTATGTGATAGAGCTTCTTCTGAAACGGACTGAAACGATATTTCAGCCTGCTGAAAACGCTTCTAAAGCACCAAAATTAACGATAAAAGATGAGACGCTTTATGCCATCGGCGTAACAATACATTCATACCTTCACGCCTGTAATCCCAGAGTGGGGTAGGCATAGATACAGAATTACCTACAACTCTAAAAACTTATTGATAATTCTGTAACCACATTTTGCACAATTAGGCTAAGATGTTTACCAGCGTATTAGCTTAACATACCTGTCTATTTCTCTAAACTCGACGTTATCTATAGCTGCCTTCAAATGGCCGTGTGTCCGATAAGCATTGACTAGTTGCTGCGCTCGGCAGTTCTCGTACCTCTTCACTATCAAATCTTGCGGGGCTTCTGAAATAAAACATTAAGAATGAAGTATAATAACATTAATAACAACTACTAAATGGCAATAAATTAAAAGGTTGATTAATGCTTTTTTTAATTTCTATTGCCGAACATAATTTCAAGAGCGCGTAAATATTGTGCCTAAATAAAATTATTAAACGGCATCTGTAAAAGAGTGGCCACTAGGAACTTAGTAATTAGTTTTTTATTTCGTGCCAGTATCATATATGTGTTATAGTTATAGTTCTTTAAAAAAGGTTGTAAACCAACCCAAATTTAAGAAATGTAGTTTATTTTTATTCGTTTAGGAAAGAGGAAGATAGTTCTGTACTTATTAAACCAGTGGGATGGCTCTAGTATACTTAGACTACTACGACTACTTTAGCTGTGTCGAAATGTATAGAACTGACAATTTTCTACCTAGTTTTAGGACTTAAAATAGATTTATCATTTTTGTGTAGGTAAGTGACTCTTATTTGGTCCAGGGTTTATGAATATGAAACTTATAAGACCAATTAAAAATCAAGGTCCTCGATAAAAAAATATGAATTACTTACTTACTAAATTATAATCGGACGTAATTTCCTCGCGATTTATTTTAATATCCAATCGATTGTGTAAATACTTCGGCGACAGTTCGGTAAGGTAAATTACTTTTCGGAAGTTTTGAAAGAGACGAAGATTTAGCGGGTCCTTTTCAGTATAAAAAAGTTGTTCGTTACCTGACTAAGTATTGGAGTTATGTTTGATGAAACAGCATCACTACATATTATAAAACAAAGTCGCTTGCCGCTGTCTGTTTGTACTTATGTATGCTTAGATCTTCAAAAGTACGTAACGGATTTTGATGCGGGTTTTCTTAATAGATAGAGCAATTCAAGAGGAAGGTTTATATGTATAATATATACATACTATAGTAGAGAAACAAGGATAATTTTAGAGGTTTCTAATGTGGTGTCGTAAATAAACAAAAAAATTGCGTTTACATTGAAAACGCTGGCTAATCCTTAAGAGATATATCAAAATAATGTACTGCAGAATTGTAGTTCTTTAAAAAACCTAAAGAAAAGTCCGAGATGGCATATGTTTATCTCCTAAGGTGGACTCACAGTAATCATTTTTATCTTTAAAATGTTTTTAAAAAATATTAGGTTATTTGCGAAGCTATTTTCTCCAATTCAGTATTTATTCTTATCCAGATAAATACCTTAGTCACCTTGGGTCTTTAATGTAGATTAAAATTGTCCGTTACACTATATTATTTAAATAAATACTTTAGAAGATATGGCAGATTCAAAATTACGCGCTACCTAAATCTGTATTATCGCCCTTTAGTACCTACAGCACAGCAGCCATAGAACACCGGATGCATAGTGCACCGGAGCTCTCCTGTTACTTACTTATATTTATATTGATAAAGAAATATTTTTAAATTACGGAAATGGTTAGGTAGTTAGATTGAGTTTAGGTTTTGATTAAAAGTTATTTTTATGTTGATTTTCATATTTTTGAATACAAAGTAAATTCGTAAAGGTAATAGGTAAATAAAATAAGTTTTTTCCCTAAGTGTTTTTATCAACGAGAGTTAGTGTTTTATTATTAAATTTTGTGGACTTAAAGCGCAATTCACACAGCGGGCGGGAGCGGGTCGTGCGCCGAGCGGGTCGGGAGTTCGGCGGGTGCTTTAACATGGAGTTATATGGAATCATTCACACAGGCGGCGGGACGGGTAGGGCGCGGGCCGGGACCGCCGCACCCGCCACTATCAGCGCGCGGGTGCGGCAGGTCCGTCGCGGGCCCGTCGCTGGCGTCCTTGATCGTAATAACACGCATTCTCCGTTAGGCATTCTCACACAGCACGTTGTAAATTCTACTAACATCCGATCCCGAATGCCCGCCTGCGATCACCCGCGCACACCCGCGCGGGGCCCGCCGCGTTTCGGCGCTCTGTGTGAATACGACGACCTGCGCGGGTCCCGCGATGAAAACGACATGCTCGGCGCCCAACCCGCTCCCGCACGCTGTGTGAATTGCGCTTAAGGGATAAAAATCCTTTTTTTTAAAGATTATGTTGTAAATATTCAGAATATTTAAGTACCTACATATTTCCTTCCTATTTGGTTATCAATGAGAAAGTGTGTTGATTTGTTAATGTAATTTTTTTCTTATTTTAAGGTTGTTTGTGTTGCAAATATTTCGAATATAGGTACTTGCGTATTTCAAGTTGTAAATTTAAAAATAAATGTTAACTTTTATGCTTTTAGCACATTACCTTAGCCTGGCTGTTGTTAGTTTAGTATTTGTCCCGTCAATGAAGCAGGTAGTTAATTTTGTGAATTGGGGTTAGTAGGTATTGTTTTTTTTAAGGAAAAAACAAAATGAATTACCTATGACTGCCAATGACGCGAAGAAGTCGTTTTAATATAGATCGTAGAATTAGGGATAATAATAGAAACAATTTACGTCTTAAAGATGAAATCAAAGAAGAAAGGGAAATCAGGCTGTGTAATAGAAGAGAAAGTAATTATTTGCAAAGAAATAGGGAATCGTCTATTGAATGTGACGTTCGTCTTATAGTTGATAGGGATAGACATAGATCTTAGCGAGCCAGGGAATCTTCTACTTAACGTGACGTTCGGCTTATAGGCGACAGGGATGGATATAGATCTCAGAGAGCCAGAGAATCTGCTACTGAACATGAATGTGGGTCCACAAGTACTTCTAATTTATGGCCAAATCAAGTGAATTCTGCATTCCTCTGCAAACCTCTATGCAAATGCACCTATCTAAAAAAAAAACACTATTTGAAAAGTATATTATTCGAGATGAACTTGGGTTATTTCTACTTATATTTACCGAAGCGAAGCGAGGGCGGGTCGCTAGTAGTCGTATAATAGTTGAGTGCCATATTTATCGCACGTAATTACTACTATTTAGATACTTACGTTACTATAGAAAATATACATTCGACATACCAAAATGCTGTTTGGTTAGGAACACCGCTCCATTCCATTCACTAAGAAGAGTAGGTAGTCTTAGAAACTAGTTAGGCACTTTGCATTTATAATTAGCAAATATTTTATAAGTAAAAATAGTTATCACGGTAATATACAATAATTAAAATATGGAAAACCTAGGTCTCGATACAAATATTTTAGGATTTTTTATATCTTCTGCCCACATATCTGTTTGCAGTAGGTACTTATATGAATGTATGCGAGTGAAGTGTCAACCCACCACTTTCGATCTCGACGCGCGGTCGATGTCCGAACACGCCGGCTCCCGAATGGTACTTCACTCTATCATACAACCGACACTCCCGCCATCTCATCACCTGCCTCACTCCCACTTTATTAAACCCGTACATTCTGTCTCACAGCACTGCAATCCAATTTTCAAAAACCACTGGCCATTTAGAATTAAATTTGAAATTTAAATTTAGAGTTCAAGGTGTATATTTGAACATTGCGCTTGAGTGTTCGGTAGCGCGCTCCGAGCGGTACTGAATGACAGAGACAGAAAATGATAATGTTGTTTACGATGAATGTTGATTGTTGACGTAACAATTATGCGATTGTAGTGAGATATCGTTGTGATTGCGATAAGAATTTGAGCTCGTTCTCAATACTTTGTGCGATGAGGGTTATCGTATTTTCTTTACCTCAGCCACCATTACTGTCAAGTAAATAAGATCTATCGTAGCGTTGGCAATTCCATAACATGTCAAAAGCAATCAAGTTTTACCGAGTAAAACAGAGTTTGTTTATCGATTCGTTGGTAGTTATCGTTTTTCTTCTTCCTAGTTGCCGCGGTGACAGAGTACCTAATCACGGCTTTTATTATCACTTGCGTTATCTTGTGACATTGGATTTTTTCTTGCATAATGTAATTCAATAGTTGGAAGATAAAGAATTTATCTAAATGAATAACTTTTTCTCAAATTGAAAGGTTATACGAGTATTATAAGAGATTGGTCAGGATCGTAGCAGCTGGAAAGAAGTGGTCTCTGCCTACTCCTCTGGGAACCAGGCGTGATTTAATGTATACATGTACCTCTAATGTATGTATTAATAAATTAAGTATTCAGTCGGGGGTAACGTAAGATAAAGTTTATAATCATGTTTAAAATAAGGTAAAAATAAACTGGGTACGGTCCGGTAAATTTCGCAAGTCTAGAGTCCAGTGGATGGGAAGCAGGCCTACCTACACTGAAAAAAATAATTGGTCGCTTGTAACAAGATTGTGATTATTGTGCATAAGCGTCTTGATCCGATACGAGCCTAACAAGATGATAGACACATCAACTAAGACGTAAGATACATCAACTAAGATGTTAGTTGAATCACTGAAGAAATTGCTGTTGTTACTATCAGCTTTGGTTGATATAACTAATATCTTAACTATTGTATTAATTTTTTGTCAACTAAGTGAAAATCTCTCTTTGTTGGCTCTAATTTTTTTGAGTGTAGGTGCAAGGCCTATTATGCTATTATTGTAAACTGGCTGGCTTTAAGCTTTTTACCCCCTTGTTTCTTAAAGGAAAGCAAAAATTAAAACGTTACTTTTCCCATTCCAATAAAATATAAGTTTTCATATCACTATGGAAATGTATTGCTGAGGATTGTGAAGCAACGCTAAATCACGTAGGTGTCAAAAATATTCCATACAAATTTAGCTGCGGGCGATCAACGGGCGATAACGTTCCTGACACCCTAAACTACTATAAGAAAATAGGTTTGTACGTTCTCATTTTTTTAGTTTTTATTTCGCTCTATCCAAGTAATATTTTCTTGATAAGGAAAACGTAGACCTAGTTTTTCATAATATCTACAACATAAATCGCATTCAAAAATCGTAAAAATCAGACTAAGATTAAGTGGAGAGTCACGTTATCGCATTTTGTATAGAAGTTGTAGTTGTATAAAATACTCGTATGTGTGATTATGAAAATAAAATGCCACATTTTGAAATCGTCAACCAAATGAACAAACATAAATTTCACAGTGTTTCACTATGTCATAATTAAAGCAACACTGTTGGCCTATTTGCCTTATTTATCGCATGCTGTAAGCTGTCCCGTGTTTTATTAGAACAAGTAAAACCCATTAGTTAGGTCGTTACAGGCATTAGCAATGACCAATGCCGCGGACGCCATAAGGAGTTTATTTCGTATTAGAAAAAGCGAGGCGAGCACTGAAAGAGTTGACGTCCATTATCAGAAATGCATGTAGTATGTGTGTTCAATGTTAGTTTTGCTTTGTACCTCAATTTTAAAGGTTGTAATTATAAATAAAGTTTTGCCTTAAATTACATTGTCTAGTATTACTTATTTTTTAGGTTTAAAAGGAATTGAGCACCTAATAAAGATTATTTCACAAAAATATTTTTTTCGCTGTGTAATAAGACAAAAACAGTCTTAAAAAATAACTTCCGCTTTCGACCGTCGAAACCAATTTTTGCTAAAGTATAAATTTATAAAATTTCATCGAGTAGCATTTTTCTGCGTTCACGGCTATACTCTGTTTAATCTAGAATGATCCCTGTGACAGCCGTATTTCGTAATTTCAAGCGATTATTAGGTATTTCAATTCCCAAACGGCGTCGCTAGGTTTGTACCAAGGCAGTATTTATTTAAACTTAAAGAAATAAGTTTAATATGTGTATATGAGCTGTCACCACCTAAAATTTAACGGAGTATAAGGAAAAAGTACTTGAACATTACGAACATTAAGAACTTACTTAGTTCTTTAATCTTATACCAAAATGCAAACACCTCCAAATACCATTCTGGCCAAGATCACTTATAAGGTTAACTATTTCGGCGACAAAAGCAACATCCACGGCGTTGGCCACGTTATCTCCCGGTCGCACATTCCCAGCTTAAAGAGGTATCCATATCTATTTCTTCTTCTTTCGCAGCATTTTATTTGAAAGCCTACGGTTGGGTTGCCTCTCCAAGTTTATTTGCTTTTTTATGCCAAAGACACACAAACGAGCACACAGATCACCTGGTGGTATGTGGGGTCTTAGACCCGTAGATATTTGCATTCTTAAGACTATAATCTTAACACTGCAATTTTAAAGACCGCAAATGCGTTGTCAATCCGGAGGATCAAGATGGAATGCCTCTGTTGGTTGTTAGTTAGGTAGGTAGGTTAAAGAATAAGATTGTGGTAACGATCGCTTCAACCTTCACAAGGTCCACTAAACCTTACCACCACCAATGTCTTATTTTGAGCAAGTCCAGTCGTCACGGGTCAGCATTTTCTTTGAAATTCTGCTCGTCTTGTATTCCGCTCAACAATCTTAAATAATTTCGGGATTGCTACCAACATTTAACTATTGTGTTTCGATGTAGGAATGGTACAGCCAGCGACATGACTATCACACTCGTAATTACCTTAATGTAATAGAACCGTATTTCATTTGAAACGAACAAATTTCACTAAAGTGCAATGAATAATTTATCTCACGTTTCCTTTCCACAAACTGTAATAAAATGTAGAAAAAGAGAGCAAAATGGCAGCTCGTTAAAATGACGCAATTACTCCTTAATGACGTCATTACTCCAGGATGTTCCTGTCGTCATGAGTGGCTCAATTGATCTTCTAAGTCAATTTAGCGCTAATGGATTTAATCTAACGATGTATGCTGTCTTTTATGGTTCTACTTTTTTGATACCGACACAAAATGGTGGTGTTATGTGTTTTAGCCTTTGTCTGTTGTGTGTGCGTTTGTGTTTGTTCGTCTTTCTGCCATTGCCAAGAGCTCAAAGACTTGGTTGGGTTCTTGTTTATGGTTAAGTTTGTTATTTTGTTTGCGCCTCCTGGTTTTTCGATAGCAAAACGTACAATATGCTTCAAGCCATACACCATACAAAAGTAGCTCCGTTTGTTTTTTTGTAACACTTTTACGGCTAAACCGATTTCAATGAAATTGGGCACGGAGATAGTTTGAGCCCTGGTACTTTTAAACCCAGAAAATAACAGTTTCGAAGGGAATGGCGGACAAAGTCGCGGGCCAAAGTGAGTAATAAAACAAACTTCTGCTTTTATTCTATTTTGTTCTACGATTGGCAATTGTTTTGAATTCAATACGAGATTCCGTTGCGCTCCAATGTAAATTAATAATACCTACGCATTATGTTATATTATAAGTTATAAGGCTATACCTAAGCACAGTGCGAGTGTAAACAGTAATTCATCATTGCATGCGACGACCGTACGCGCCGCGACCCACCACAAGCAAACTCAACAGGACGCACCAAGCCGGTTTAATAGGGGCCGCGTCATCACCGCGTTTGATTGCATGCGTATTAAGTATCAAGCGATGTGTATCGACGCAACCTATGCACTTTTGCGGCACTGGTAACAGTAACTCCTTAAGGTACTGATAAACCGGAGCTGCGGGAAGGTCAAGAGAGGATTAGCTTTATTGTTGATTTGAGTCGAAGCAATCTAATTCACTATTAGGATAAATACAATTAAGTGAGTTTATTGTAAGGTATAATAACGTTGAAGCCCTTTATTTAGATGGAGAACTAAAATAAAGATTAACAAAGCATTTTGTTGTTTTTAGGATTCGGTACCAAAATGTTAATAACTTCAACAAAAAGCAAGCTTTCAAAACCCGACTGTTGCTAACCAACTTTAAATCGTAATAAATCCTAAATGATCATTCAAAATGAATAATAATGAAAGAAACCTAAAGATGATTTTTAAATCCCTACTCAGTGATACCCCACTTGTCATACTTGGTTGACTTTTTTTTTATTTGCAATAAAATGCGTCTGGTTGCCGCCATATTGAATTTTGATTGTCATATCTTCAGTGACACTCCCCAGAATAAGACAAATCGATTGACATAAGAATTATCAAAATCGGTCAACGGGTTTAGTTTCTTTAGTGCCACAAAGGAACAAACATACATATATAGGCTGTGAAACACATTACCCTGGTCATAAAAAGGAACCCATAAGGTGAGACTGCGGTGTCTGTCACTGGTCAGTGCAAAAAAAACCTCAAAAGTCTGTTGGCTTGGCGAAAAAATAGCAATGAGTTTTTTTTCAGTATCTTCCGTTTCTGATTTTTTTTTGTGGCATAGTTTATCTAACGAGCACAATATTTGTGTGATGAGAACGTGTATTTGTTTCTGTGTCTTAAATGTTTTCTATGTATTTATGTATTTATTTCTCTATACATATGTATAATATAAGTATTTATAGTATCCATAGTACGGTCATGGACTTTAATTGATGAACCACTATAGAACCTTGTCGCATAAAACCAACGATTAATTCTTTGTTATTTCTATCTCGTCACTAGACGCTGTCATTATGACAAGGTTCAATGGTGGATCAACATTTATAGTCCTGGTACAAGAGAGCTTAGTTTTGGACTAGGTCCATTTGTGAGAGTGATACTTATTTCATTACATAGGCCAAAATGGTAACTAAAC
The DNA here is from genome assembly GCA_946894065.1 of Acleris literana. NCBI lineage: Eukaryota > Metazoa > Arthropoda > Insecta > Lepidoptera > Tortricidae > Acleris > Acleris literana. Next base: position 20,678,299 of record OX335669.1, read on the forward strand.
CCCGAATCTTACAGAGCCTTACTGTTCCTACTTTACAGATTTTTCTGGCTCACAATCCTCATCTCCTGCACCCTGGGGACCTTCACTATCCTCCGAGCAGCACTAGGCCTGTACACGCAAGGATCTGTGTCGTTCTCCGTGGATACCAACTACTTGACCTTCAACACGCCTTTCCCGGCTGTCACGCTTTGCGAGCAGATGGAGGTGGACAGGATCAAGACCTTTATGACTGCGTATGTTTTGTTTAGGGTTCCGTACCCTAAGGGAACCCAATGGGAACCTATAACTAAGCCTACGCTGTCCGTTCCATTCGGATCCTAACTTTAAACTGTAAACTGTATCTTTTGAACCGTAATAAACAGCGGGTTGTTTTTTTTCAGAATATCTGTTATTACGGCGGATTTACTAACAAAAAATACAAGAAACGTGTTCTTCAACGTATTTTCGTTTCTTTTGTATCGTAGTTAATAACGGTCAAGCGTCAAATTTGGTGTGATTATATTAAAAACCTTGAATAAAAACAACAAATACTAAAAAAATTACATGTTTGAGTTGGATTCGCGCTGATTCGATTCGAAATCCAATTTAAATCGGAATATGATAATACCTAAACCTACTGTGCAGCGGCACGGAACCCTCGGTGCGCGAGTCCGACTCGCACTCGACCGATTTTATTTATGGTTTTAACATGGTTGAGGGAGGCGATGGCTGAGATACGCGTCATACTCGTGAACGGGTGCTGTCTGTGGGGTCCGGTCTGTTCACGCTTGCAAGGACCTAACTTCCAGTTAGTTATTTTAATTATCGGTCCTGACGTAGAGACCTCGTCATGTAGTTCTCCTAAATAGATACTATTTTTAATTTAATTTAGCTTACATCTGTAATGATTTTATTTGTGTTAGTTTTAAAATAATTATTTATTACTTTATTACCTTATAATGTTACTTTTAAGTATTATTGTATTTTATGATTGGAAAAAATGACCTTCTGCTGGAGTTTCTTGCGGCGCTTCTTCTCCGCAATGATGGTCTTGTCCGCAGCGCTAGTAGATTCACTCCATATTACCGACGTGTAAAAGAGCCCTGATGTGGCCAATTTACTGAATAAATATAATGAATTTTTATGCTTGAGGAGGCGCCGGCGATGAGCTACCGAGTTACCTGATGAAACGTAATAACCGCTGCCGTTGCCATTCGCAACATCAGCTGAGGAAACGCAAATTATAATTACTCCGGTCTTTAAAAAAAATGCTCGTCTTGCTAAACTAACCACCCCCCTAAGCGTTCTCTTCTCATGGTGTCTTATCGGTCTCGCTATCTGGGTACCAATATTAACGTAGATTTCATTTAAATTGTCTGTTTATGTAATCGAAGACTCACAGATTAACTTTCTCAGTTGCACAATCAAACATAACACAAAACCCATCTATTTTTCTAGCAAGAAGTTCCCGGTGACCCTGACTTCGTTTTTCAAGGAAGTGTTCTTCTATAGCACCAAATACTGCAGAGCCTGCTTGTCCTGCAAGCTGAACTCCACATGTGTTGAAAGTTTCCCTGAGCTGGTAGTGGAGTTCCGCGTCAAATGCGAAGAGATGCTCACTGATTGCTGGTGGGATAATAAACCGTTTAACTGCTGTGAAAGGTACGGCAAAAGGGAAAAGTACTTATGGAGTTAAAGCCAACCAGTAGCTAATAGTTATATTCGAGCTTATATGATGAATAGTTAGCTAATCTTATCCTACCCTCAATCATACTGTTGAGCAAAAACCTTTCCACAGTTTGCCATTGGTCTATCTCTTCTCGTCTTGTAGCTTAGTTCCCATTGTGTGTACATTTTGAACCATAGTTTTAAGGTGCAAGTTTTGCTTGTGCCACTGAGTTATTCTGTTGTCAGCCAAAACGAACCATACTCTTGCGAATTTTCAGTTTTTTCGAGTACCTAAATCGGTACCTAATGGATAATTTACCAATATTGCAGTCGCCTCTGTAAGACTATGACTGGCCCGATTTGTGTACTTCTCTTTCTCTTTCAGATTCCGTCCATTGCATACAGAGTACGGCGAGTGCTATGCATTCAATTCGCGGTTGAACAGCAACCTTTCTTTATTGCACCTCAACCGGCAAGTCGGTCTTCCGAGCCTGGTGTTCACTGCCATCCGATCGGTTTCTGTAAGTAAATTCTGTGCATAGATCGCATTCCTTTTGTGTGACCTTCAGTTTTCGTACAAGACCTAAAGTAAGCTTCCACTAGATGATGATGTGTGGATAAGCTTTATATAATAGAGGATCTCATAGCTGGTGACAGTTGGGTTTCGAATATCCATATGCGGGTAGGGTAGAAAGGTTTATCCAGCACCCTTTAGGTTAAAATTATAATGATGACTTGATTGATTCTAGGTCCGTATACACTCACCTGATGATGAGGTTTCAGCTAAAGTAGAGAACATCCTGGGGCAGAGCGGTACTATACCGCTGGTCACCGAGTTCAATGCTACATTACGGGTAAATATATTTTCATCTCACTAGCTCGGAAAGCCCTTTTTGTTTGTTTGATATCTATTGAGAAAATCGCTTTTTATCCACATGTGAAGAAAGAGTTTTGACATTTGAAGGCAGCTTTAGTGATATTTGACAGCTACAAAACGTAAAACGTTAAAACCGCTGAATTTTTAACATCACATTTAATGAATTGCATCGAGTAAAAAATACTAAATACAGTCTTACAACTTTATTTTAATTCATAAATATCAGCATTCAACATTAACCTTCATTCTTGTTGTAAAAACGGATAAAATGTTTTGACAGTCCAAGTAAGTCGATGTGCGAACAAAACGCATCCGAAATAATAAAAAAAAACTTAAGTCAAAACTTTTTAATTAAGCCGTCAACGCATAGAGGTAGTAAAGCAGAGGCCCTACTTTAAAAATCGAAGTTCGAAGTTACGTTAGCTCCATCTCTGTCACACGTCCTTCGAGACCAAATCGAGAGAAAGTGATGGAGCTAACGTAACTTCGAACTTCGATTTTCAAAGTAGGGCCTCTGTTTTCCTTCATCTTTGCGTCAACGTTAAATATTCGCATGTTTTTCTGGTTTGTTTTGTTATTAAAAATGAGTGATTCGAGTGACGAAGACGTATTAACACCTGTGGAATTACGGAAAACCGTGCAAAATGCGGAATTGAGCTTATTTTCCTCGCTGTAGTAAGGTGAAAAGTTTTGTGCTATACACGGGTGAAAAGTTATTTTACGTTTCGTGTGTTGAAACACTCGCTACGCTCAGGATTCTATTTTTGAACCACTCGCTTCGCTCGTGGTCAATCATAGAATCCTTTCGCTAGCTCGTATTTCAAATGAACACTCGCAGGTAAAATACTACTTTCCTCCCTTGTATAACAAATAACTATTTTTACTCATACTCTTTAAGTTCTTATTTATACTGGCTTTATCGGACTTAAACAACGATTTGTGTTCTTGTGCATGACGTGTTTTTCTTTGCTGTTTAAAAGATACACTTGTGAAAAGAAGTTCTTGTTTCCGCGACCTTAAAACATTTACATTAAAGACTGTAATTGTAAGTTAAACAGTCGTCGAGTGAAGATCATATTATTATTTCATTGATTAAAAGTATTCCTGTTTCAATCGAGCCCACTTTTTTCTCAAAGGCCGGCGCATATGCGATTCTTCTGACATTGCGGGTGTTTATGGGTCGCGATGACCACTTACCATCAGGTGACTCACTCGCTCGCCTGTCTCATTTTTCACATATTTTTTTAGTGAAATGCGGTGTAACGGATAAAAAAACCCACTTTATCCTCGACTTAATGTCCTGAAAATTTTTCATACACCATATATGTCATATTTTCCAGGCCGAGGCCACAACTAGTGACATTTCGATCCAGTCCTTCGACCCCGACCACCGCGGCTGTCTGCTGGCCGACGAGCATCCTGCGTTCGCGCAGCTCTGGCCGTTCCAGCGGTACTCTTACAGCGGGTGCGTTCTGTACTGCAGGCTAATGAAGCAGGTGGAGTTTTGTAACTGCACTCATCATTTAATGCCAAAACTGAGTAAGTTCAATTTTACTATTTGTATTTGTTAATAATTAAATCCTAGTAATATTATGAATATGAAAGTTTTTGTGTTAGTTTGTACTCCTTCACGCTGCAACGGCTAGACGGATTTGCATGAAATATGGAATAGAAATACATAATACTTTATACAGTGTGTAAATGGAATACGAGCAAACATTTAAACTAGACGTAGGTTATGGCTCTACAAGTCACGTAAATGTGGAATTTCGTTAATAACTCTAATACATAGAGTGCAATTAATTTTTAAAGGTCCCGTCGAGCAGCAATGTATAATGTAAACGAAGATTTATTGACTGAATTTTTAAACCCAGGAAAATGCTATATTTTCCGACGGCAAAGCGATAAACGACTTCTACACCGACAGCGCCGCCCAATACTAATGTTACTGCATTCAAGTGTTAATTATTTAAGTAGCCGTGTGACAGCAGCGTCGTGTTAATGCAGTCCATCAAACGACTACCTGACCGTCTAACCAATCCGACTGTCCAAACTAAAATACATGTACACAAACATTTATAGTTTACGGTTGCACTCAAAGTCAGTTAGGGCCTGTTGTTTGATCAGTAGTTAACTCAACTAATTGTTAAAATTCGAAAAAGGAATCGAAAATCTAATACATTTCCTTGAGATTTTAACCATTAGTAAGTACCTAACGAATTTTGACTATTAGTTAGTTTAACTACTGATCAAACAACAGGCCCTTAATGACAATTGAGTCGTTCGTTAGGGCGATTGGGTAGATCGTCAGCTAACTGAAATAATGGTTAAAATTCGAAAATCGAATCGGAAATGTGACACATTTGGTTCATATTTAACGGGTGTCCCTTGTTCTGTCGACAAACTTTTCGTCGAATTTCATTTCATCGAAAACGTTTCAAGTAAAATTTAGTTCACGAATTATTGTTTGGTGTAATTTTATTTCATGAGAAGATCATTCCAATTGTTATTATTTCATAGAATAACTGTTCAGGGAATATTATTTGGCAAATTATTTATTTTGTATGATTTTTAAATGGCAGAGCAACAAAACAACGAATTTCATTTGTTCGACGTTTCATTACATTTGTTTTTATATAATCGAATACACATAGCGCCGGGTACGTATTATAATGTATAAATTTAAAACACATAAAGGTTGATAAAATGTATTAAAATATATAAAGTTATTTGGTATAACTTCTAAACGCATAAGCTTGTAATGCATAATGGTCAAAATATATAACAGTTAAAATGCATAATGGTACATAGTAATATTAGACAGAAGGCATATGTTTAAAATGTATACGTTCCAAAGCCATAATGGTTGAAATACATCATCGACACTGTAAATAAAAGCCAGCCAGGGCCCGGGTGTACCAAAGTGTAAGCACTAAAAAAAATACAGTTTCTTTTTGACCTTTAGTGCAAAACACATAGTTCTAAAACCCGAATCTGCCCACCCCGACTCCACGTGCTCTTGTCTGCCCTACCCCTAGAGTGTATATAAAAAGCCGGAGGTGCACTTCCCGCAGCGCCGGAGCAGTTGCGGAGCCCGACCGATGGTCTCGTGCAATCTCGGCCATTTTGGATTTCAGAGAAAAGATTTTCAAATAAAAAACGCTTATTTTGGCGTAATCTATACGATAAAATTCTCCCCACCCACCCACTTATTGACTCTCATGCATGTCTACTACCGTCTCTCTCCGAAATATAAATTGTGTAGGTACATAGGCATTTTGATTTTATGTATTTTGACCATTTTGGAAAACGTACTTTAAGGATTTTAATTGTTATTTATTCAACTATTATTTATTCTGATCGTATATATTCCGAACATATATATTGTGAACTTAGCCATTTTGATTGTATGTATTTCGACCATTATGAAAAACGTACTTTATGAATTTTGATTGTTATTTCTTTTGACTGTTATAAGTTTTTATTTTATATATTTTGAACGTATACATTGTAAACGTATACATTTTGATTTTATACATTATAATACGTACCCATAGTGCCACAACTACGCGGAACACCTACTAGGTCTCAACTAATCTATAGGTTAGGTTAGGTTAGAATTGCGTCAAGGCGCGAAGCCCCACAACTACGCGGAATAGGAGCTCCGTCGACTTCATCTCACGGTCTATTGAAATGATATTACGTGAAGTAATTTTTATGTAATTAAAAATACTTGAAACAATAAATCACGAAACGTTTTCCATGACATAATTCAACTATTTAATGAATCAACCGACAGCTAAAAAAAAACGATTTAAAATTACTTGCAATGACCATTCCATGAACTGAATTCTCGACGAAATGAAAATACATGAAATGTTGATTTTGAAGTGAAATTCGACGAAATAAGTATCGACAATTTGATGATAAACCATATTTAACAAATGGTTACGATTTTTAGGGCTCCGTACCAAAATGGTAAAAAAAGGAACCCTTATGATGAGACTTCGTTGTCTGTCCGTCTGTCAGTATGTCACAGCAGGTTTTCACAGCAACTACAAACACTACAACTACTTTTTTTTAATAATTGAAAAGTGATTAAACAACTCGCCAATAGTGACGATTTTTCTACACAAGTCTGAAAAAGAAACAAGTTAATTGTCTCTAAAATGTCTTCGTGTATAGTTAAAAACTTAAGTGTAGTCCTTCTTCCATGTAGTTGTAATAAGGTAAACGCGCCTATTACCGGGGGTATCAAAATCGACGCCCATTACCGTGGTATTTTTAAATACGCTTTTTATAAGCAAACCTATTAATATTCAAAAAAAAAAATTTTACTCGTGCGACGCTTATTTAGTTGACTTACGGACCCGTTAGCGCTAGTGTGTGTGAATGAAACAGAGTGCTCGCAATTCGTCAGTGTCCGCGACGGCAGCGCAGAAAGAGGTCGTGCCATACTAACGCGTCACGCCACAGGTAAGTGAACTGGAATCTTATTTAGTATTTTACGTAATATATAAGGCAAGTGAACTAATGTTATGGTATTTAAATGGTTCTTTATTGTTTTCTGGTCAACTTCTAAATGTTCTTTTTACATTTTGTGGCCTGGAAATTCGTTTAAAATGGAAAATAAAATACAACGGTGATAGACGCCAATTTTTGTTGTGGATACTAATTACCGTGGTATACCACGGTAATGGTTTTTTTTGATTTCTGGTATTTTTACATTTTTTTGGTATATGTGACTGGTTATACATATTTTCTTACGGTTATTCTAATCTTGATCTATTCACGCTATTAAAGAACTATTTCCGTGGTACAGAAAGTATTCTACAACCCCTTAATTTTTAACAAAAACTTCTGTACTGAATTCGTAGTTTGTATAGAAAAGCTTAAATTGTCAAATGGTTTAAATATTGATATTAAATCGTTAATTTACTTACGAGTTATGTAATTTTGTTGTTATGCCAAGATTGTAATATATATTTTCAATTTGTAATAAAAATAAAAGTATATCAGTTTGTTTTTATGGGTCGGAATTAGGTTTTTCCAACACTCTACATTAAGCCTATTACCGATGGTAGGGTCCGATAACCCTCGGTAATAGAATGTATGGGAGTCTATTACCAACCCATTCGATATTTGTTTGGGTCGGTAATAGGTTCTTAAAGAAGTATCTAATACCGAGTGACATTTTAGTCTTCTATTAAATTAATCACATTTAGGGTACCGTAAGTACAGATTTCTTTGGTAAAGTTGAGGCTTGTACTCATCAGTTGTAAAAACTTCAGTCTTTACTGCATATCATTATTAGTCCTCTTTACTTTTGATACTTATATTAAGTATATTTATTTATTCATTTACGTATTTAATTATAATTATACTAGCATAAATACATTCGTTTTATGATCCTATAGGTATAAATATATGTATAAGTCTAATTATTAACTTAGTTACCTGGTGGTTTTTTATATAACAAGTATCTTTTTACGACGTTTTTTATTGTTATTGTTTTGTTATTAAACTACGTACTTATTTCTTATCTTTATTTTTATTTTCTGTATCTTTAATTTTTAAACGTTACAATATTCATTAATTTTATCCATCTCTCAATCGCTCAAATGTTAACTGGGTGAGATTTTCTTTTGTACAGGTACTCCAACGAAAATGATAAGCACTTTAGTGCGTTGTCATAGTAAACTACAAACAGAACATCAAATTACACATATGACAATGATAAGGTTCTAGTATGCTCAACATTTTTATTGGGTGACAGTACATACCTTTTGTGTTCTGTTTCTTGTTTACTTTGTTGTTTTCTGTTTGTGCGATAAAAGTTTACATACATACCTAAGTTATTTTATATCTTCTTTCTTTAATTTCTTTTTTTCTTTTTATATGCGTAGTGAAAGGAGATGAATATGTATCAGAGCAAAAGGTTGATGATAAGTTTCGGAACAGTATATAGTTAATAGGAGACATTGAGGTTTTGATAAAATCGTCTAATGCCATGCAATGATTAAAATTATTTGTTTTCAGAAATAATGGAACAAAAAAAGAAAAGAAAGTTTTACACAGATTCACAACTAGTTGAAGCTCTTGAGCAAATATCACAAGGCATGTCTATATATCAAGCCTCGAAAAATTATAACATACCTGAGAGTACACTCAGGGACAAAAGAGATAAAAGGTATAAGAATCGAAAATGTGGTGTTCAACCAGTACTGACGGCACAAGAAGAAAAACAAGTAGTGGACTGGATACATTATCTGGGCAGGTGCGGTTTTCCTGTTGGAAAACAACAGTTGTTAGAAGTTATTAGTAAACTCGTGAGAAATTTAGATCGCCCGAACCCATTTAAAGATGGAGTGCCCGGCAGAGGCTGGTTTCAAAACTTTATGAAACGCCATCCAACTGTGGCTAAAAGGGTAGCTCAAAATCTGCCCACCAGTAGGAACCAAGTCACGGAAGAAGCATTGAGAGCATGGTTTGACCGCGTTAGAATGTACTTGCAAAATCAAGATTTCGTAGATATTTTCGAAGACCCTAAGCGTGTTTTTAATTGCGACGAGACTGCATTTTTTTTAAGTCCAAAAGAGTCCCAAGTATTAGTGAAGCGGGGTAGTAAACGCGTGTACACAAGGGTTGCCAATGATGAAAAAGAATGCCTAACAGTCTTGGTCAACGTCTCAGCTAATGGTGATATCGCCCCACCGATGGTATTATTTCCTTACAAACGGATGCCAAATAATATAAAGTTTACACTTCCGTCATGGTGGGGTCTAGGCAACTCTGAATCAGGATGGATGAACATGGAAACATTCTATGAGTATATCACTAACGTGTGTTGGATAATACAGCGAGAAATCACGTTGCCAGTCGCATTATTTCTTGATGGGCATACATCCCACATATCATTGCCTCTATCCACCTTTTGTAAAGGAAAAGGGATAGTACTGATTGCACTCCTACCAAACGCAACTCACATATTACAGCCACTCGATGTGGCCGTATTCCGATCAGTAAAAAGAGTCTGGCGTAGTATAGTACGCGATTTTAGAGCCCGGAACAATTACATGAAACTAAAACGCACAGATTTTGCTTTAGAAGTAGAAAAATGTTTTGATGCCAGTTTAAAGGAAGAAAGTATTAAAAACGGTTTTCGGTGCTGTGGCTTATACCCATTCAATCCTGACAATATTGACTTTACTAAATTGTTATCGATCAAAACCAAATCAGCAGACGATATCAGCATGGAAGAATCATCCTCCTCAGAAATAATTGGTGATGACAAACAATTTTGCAAACAATTAGAAGCCAGGTTGTCCCCGGTTACATTATTCGCGTTTAAAGATAATGAAGGCGACCAGTGGACAGGAGATACGAGATACACAAAACTTTATGATTTTTGGAAAAAACAAAGTGCCGTGACTTTACTAACTTTAGAAACTACCGACCTGCAGCTTGGGGAGTCCACATTTAATAATAATATTGACGTTCAAAACATTTCCGACCCGATTTTAAACTTTGTTGTAGAGCATGATGGCACATTAACACGCGATACTCAAGCTCCCTGCTACTCGTCACCTTCAGCACACAGCACCAGCACACTTGTAAATACGACTGACCGAGGTTTTTCTGACGCGGACTCGATCCTGCATAAAACGGTAATTGACTATAAAAAATCAAGCCCTGACGCGAACATTGAAAAGCAAGCCCTCGATAAACAATCCATCTCTTTGAAGGCTCAAACAATGCGAACGTCAACACCGGAATCAGTTCAGTGTACTAGTCCTTTTTGCTCGGTGTCTGAAATAGAGAACTCCGATGGTGAAAATAGAGCTCATCTGCATAAAGAACAGAAAAGAACCACTAAAGAGCAAAAATGTTTGTCACATGTTGCTAGTACTTCTATTAATAAAACACCACCTCACCAAGCACAGACACCATTTAAACATGCGAATACGCCTTTGAAGAATGAGCAGAACCGTTTGTCACCTGTTTCTAGTACTTCTAATAGTAAATCACTACTTCAAATGATCCCGACACCATTTAAACAGGTGAATACCCCTTTCAAGAATGCCTTGTATTTTCCAAAAAAAACTGAACCTGCACAAAAGAATAAAATCAAGAAAGTAACGCCAACGGTAGCTACTGCAGAAGAATTTATTAACCATATGAAAAAAATAGAAAAAGAAAAAGAAGACAAAGAGAACCTCAAGAATAAAAGAAAACTAGACTCTATAGAAAAACAAAAAGAAAAAGAAGCCAAGAAGCAGAAACCATTGCCAGTGATAAAGTTGAAAAAACCTTATACTAATCTAGTAAAGAAGAAATACTCGATTATGGAAATGGCAAATAAATTCTTGTTTGATAATTAATTACGAAACAGCGACAAATAATCCCTCTTTCGTCGCCAATTACGAAACCGCAACTACGAAAACGGACTAAAGGGACACCTAATAAGCTGATAGAAACTAACATACCGAGTACAAGCAGAATTGGAGCACAACACGATCCTGGTTGTGAAAACGAAGATATTTTTTCTCTGGCGACGAAAAGGATTCTCTCAGTTAGGTGTGCTTTATTTGACTCAGATTCAGATAGCAACTAATGATCTCCGTTAATGAAGGCTGTATAGTTAAGTAAAGTTATGTAAAGGTGCAAGCAAAATTGTCAAATGATTAGTTTTTATCCTGTTTAGTTAGTATTAAGAGTATAGTTTCTGGCATAGTAACCTATTGTAACCACAGTATCCTAGAAAGTTTTATTTAATATAAGCCAAACTTGTCAAATCATGATCGCACATTACATAATTAGAGCGCCCTGCCAAGATGCACTACGTTAGCGTAGTTAGCTAGCGTTTCTATTCCTTTCGTTTTTAACCAATCGCGTCCCTGGTAGATCACGTGACTTTTTGTACAACGTCGTCTACCAGTGACGCGATTGGTTGAAAAACAAAACGAATAGAAACGCTAGTAAGCGTAATGCACCTTGGCAGGGCCCTCTGAATGTGCTATGAAAGTTGATACTGTGATTTTCAGCAGTAACGAAATTATTTTAAGAAGTAGTAGTTAGATTGTGCTGCTTTTTTTTTTTTTTTTTTTTTTAAAGGGTAAATTAATCAGATCCTTCTAAAATACTGATAATCCCTCGGGACTTCCTATAATACTTACATCATAAGCAACAACTTTTGGAAATTTGATGACAAAAGTTGGTTTCTTAGTATTTAAAAATTAACCCTGTTAGTATAACATATAATATTTAAGTGATAAGTGACTGATTCAAAGTTGATGCCAAATATTATAATCAAAAATGTTACCATTTGGATGTGTAATTTATTTGTGATTTAATAAGTTTTTTTATTTTTATTTTTTGTTTTGTTAACTGCAGGTAATGTGAGTAAGACATAATTTTTAGGAATCTTTATTTGTTATTAAAAAATATTATTTGTAATCAAAATTACAAGATGTAACAAAACTCCCGTTTTTAGTTAAATCCTATTAGTCAGTGGCCTAATTGCAACATTACATGAGAACCGTCGAAATTCAAAAGATATTAGATAGAGACTTTGTTAGGTCTGTAAGGCTGGATCCAACCAAACTTTTATTCCGAGAATAACGCTTACTTTCAGTAATGTAAACTATCATGATGTTTAACGTTACTTTCCGAGAGTTAACATTATTCTTGTAATAAATTTTGGCTGAATCCAGCCTAAATAAATATGTAATTTAACTGCACTGTGATAAAAAAGGTCGGCTTTAAATGCCATGTATGTCCTAAATAGTCCTAATAGATAATAAGTAAAAAGTTATTTGTAAAATTAGGTGGTTTAATTTGTTGATTTATGTTTTACATAATATGTAACAATTTTTATGTGAAATTTACGCTGTGATTTAGTGTACGAAGTTTTGTTATTGTTATTTTTTGTTTTTTGAAGCTATTATTAAATAACAATTAGTTAAATCCTATTAGAGGTCAGTGCCCTGAGGCGAACATTACATGAGTACAGTCGAAATTCGAAAATTATTGGACTGAGGTTTTGTTGCGTCTATAATGCTGGATTCTACCAAACTTTTATTCCTTGCTGATAGTAATGTCTATTATTAGGTTTTGCCCGAATCCAGCGTAAATATATAATTTAACTGCGCGGTGATTTAATTAAAGAACTTAGTCTGCCATCATAATAGGTAATAAGTAAAAGTTATTCGTAAAATGAGTCGGTATAATTTTTTGATTTATGTTTTATACGTATATTTTATAATTTGTTTTACTACCCAGTATTAGTTTGGGTAATTTAATTATTTTTAATTGATTGTAGACAAACAAAATATAAATCCTAAGTACAATCATATTTTAACGTTTTATTTCATTTTCCTTAAAAAATCTTCTTGTACAAAAATAATGTACGGAACCAAACCCGTTATTTATTTTTAACCCTCGGTATTAAGTTCCGAATCGTGAGTCGGATGCCTATTACCGATGGTAGAAAATTTCTGTTTTTTATACCCTCGGTAATGGAAACCAAATTCGCGGTAATAGAATCACAGCCTGTTGATTACCACGGTAATAGAGGACTTGGGTATTTTGGTTTCAATAATTATTTTGCAATATATAATAAAGTAAAATAAATACAACGAGTTACGACAATGAAAGCTCAATAAACACTCTCAAATAAAAAAAAAATTTTCGGTCGCTAAGGAGCTTTGATAACCTTAATTTTTTGGCCTTATTTGAAAACTTCCTTAAGTACCACGGTAATAGGCGCGTTTACCTTACATCTGTATAGACCGTTAGACATTCTACTCGTGTATTTGAAATTTGTCGTAAGTGTCATAATTTGTTACTTAAGTTTTTTACTTATACGGCGGTTATTGATAAATTATTTTTTAGGTTCCCAGAAAATCAAATAGAAAAGCAAAAACACCTATATTAAATTAAATGGACAAAAACTTCATTCATACAAACACAACTTCATTTCTTCAATATACTAATGGTATTTTCCTTACAGAATTTCATATTGAAAAGGCTTATTCAATATATCTGTATAAGATGAGTCTATTCATTAAAGAAATCATGTTCGCATCTCCCTTTGATCTCTATATTCGTGTCTCATTACCAGTGATCTGAATACGTAGAGTATATTTACCTAAAGTTCGCAAAAGGACATAATATAGAGAGGTTACAACCGTGTGAAATATTAATTTGTTTTATTGAATACCGGATTTCCGGTATTTTTCGGATACTAGTAAATGTAGTCGCAAGGAAGTCTCCAGTTTATCACTCTGTTCTACGAAGTTTAGGTTAATATGCTCCACCTATTACATAATTAGATATAAGGAATGAGTAATAGGCCCCTTTTAACACAAACTAACATAAAATATCCCATACCGTGAGTAAATATTACGTATATATAGCATTAAAAATACCGGAAATCCGGAATTCAATAAAAAATTATTAATATTTCACCCGGTTGTAACCACTCTATATTATGTCCTTTTGCGAACTTTAGGTAAATATACTCTACCTATTCCGATCACTGCTCATTACTTGCTTTACATCAATTTGCAGAGGAAATCGACATATGTGACTTGCAAGGGCTAGCATGTCTCTACAGAAATAAGGGTAAGTCATATCCCGCTGTAAGCAACATATCGTCTCAGTGAGTATGATATTGATCGTTAACGCACTGCCTGATGGTACAGATAGTATCGATGGCCGAGATTACGATGACGACAGCGCTGCAGACCCTGATTTTGTATCATACGTTTTGATCTCATAAGCTTTTTGCCTCAAGGCAAAATTATCGTTTTTTATCAAGTATGAAAAAAAAGAACATCCACGTATTTATACCACGTTTTATTTCTTTTTTATTAACTCAAATCTAAAATATTAAAAGAACCCGAGTTCATGAGTGACAGAGGGATATATGTATTCAGCGATACAATGTGATAATTATTTTGGTATGTTGTCATTTTCACTTGTATGGCTTTAAACGTAAAGTTAAAGCGGCAAGTATTAAAGTGGTCACTTATGATGTTGAAGAATCCGCAGATAACATTTGTGCCTCATTATTTTTGCTTCTTTTACACCAATGTTGACTCACAATAGGATTGATGTGTTGCAAAGCTCAATGTTGATTCATGATGGTTTTTTTCGTCAAATCAATGTTGGCATTTTTAGATCACTTAACATATACAAAATAACGTAAGTAAGTAGCAGCAGCGGGACGATAACGAATTTTCTTTTTTAATTGTATTTTTGTTGATTTGGTGATCGAAACCTTAATGCTTATTAATAATAATAATAGAACTAACGCGAGACGTGACGAAACGGGTAAAACATAAGATACTTATTACTTAGTATAGCGCACTCATCTCTTCATCCTCATCCCAAACGGTCTGAAACATGTAGGATATTTCCAAACTAAAAATGGTCAGCTGTAGACATTAAATGATTTGACTTCATTTGACTTGTAGACATCTTTTTTGTAGAATTTTACTTTGCGCCCACAGACGCCTAAAAATCTAGAAACTATACATAACATTAACAGAATTTCACATCTAAAATAATATAAGGTACCATCACAATTCTTATTATTATGTTTAAATTAATTTCAGAGGATCTCCAATTAAATTTAGACTGCGGTTGTCCCATGGCTTGCGAGGAAATTTACTATACAGCGGTGCATGTCGTGTCCACGTAAGTTGAAATTTTAGAGTGTGAATTTGTAGCGGGGAGACGTTTGGCGACAGGTTCCCGTTGAAACTGAGCTCAGTACACCATTTTTTTTTCATTTATATTTCTATGGTTGATTACTGTAAAAACACATTGATTATCTGATTGACTCGTTACCCAAACGAACCCTGCTACTAGTGCTCGCACTGATATAAGAGCGTTTCATCTTAGTCCACAGCACTGGGTTGACAACGCATGTGTAGTTAGATAAATGAAATGAGATTGAAAATGTGCAACGATCCTGTGATTTAACCTTCTTTATCATAAACGTCCTTATCTGTTATTATGACATTTGAATTGGACAGAAAGGGACAATGAATATTTTAACTAAAATAGGTTTATTGTGCGTGTATGACTAAAAGGGCTAATGTTTGTATGATATTGGCAGGCTATTATTATGGTTGTCAACTCTAACTAGTACCTAGAAGTTAGCCTTGGAAAGCTGCTTAGAGAGTTTGGTTTCCAAGAAAGCGGTACTATTCAAACTGCTACGCAAATAGATGGGTAATTCTATGGCCCTCAGAGCTCCGCTTAGGCCCGTTTCTCACCAGGACATCACAGCGGCGCAAGCAGTTAACGCCACGAAAAATAGTGTGCTCTATGGACGGTATTTCACTATCTGTGTCCGCTTGGTTGCGCATCGCATTGGGGAGAAGCGGGCCTTACCATCATGTGGCCTGTTGAGTGTTAGCCTTCTTCATGTCGTAGTATCAAAAACATTTTGTTTCCAGACGGTACAGTCAGTTGTCGAAGGAACTGGTCGTTCGGGGCTCCCGCGGCCGCGTGAGGCTCAACACACTCCCCGCGGTGCGCGTACGGCGACACGCTATCAGGGAGATGATCAACTTTGTCGGTAATTCCCACGGCTCTTATCCGACAGCCAAAGAAATCATTATCATTATTTCAGCTGAAAGACGTCCACTGCTGGACATAGCGCTATCTCAACCTTAGCCATGACGTCGGTCCACCTTGTTGGAGGCCTACTCACGCTACGTCTTCCTGTGTGCGGACGCCACTCGAGAAATCACAGAAGCAGTTATGTTTTGACGACGCGCTGGCCTAGTTGGTAGTGACCCTGCCTACGAAGCTAGCGGTCCTGGGTTCAAATCCCGGTAAGGGCAGATATTTGTGTGATGAGTGCGAATATTTGCTCCTGAGTCATGGATGTTTTCTATGTATTTAAGTATTTATTTCTCTATATAAGTATTTATATCGTTGTCTAGTACCCATAGTACAAGCCTAGAGCTTAGTTTGGGACTAGGTCAATTGGTGTGACATTGTCCCCTGATATTTATTTATCCCCTGATTTGCGGATGTATGTTTTATGAATGTATGTATGTATCTTTGTGTGTGTTGTTTGACCTCATGTTGACCAGCAACATTGGCATGAGCCATGAGATGCCTGCCAGGATTCAGAATTCAGTCCAGGTACCCGAAATACGACAAGCAAATTAAAAAGGTAATAATCGTCAAGGATCTAGCATGGCTCAAGAGGGTGCTCCATGACCCCGCCTGGATTCGCCTCTTCAGTATGCACCAGTTACAGCAAATTTCCCAAACCAAGTTTTAATATGGCATTAAATAGCTAGCTAATTCATGTTTGATGACATTCTGTTAGTATTAATCTATTCACGTCACGTGGAGTGCGAGCCCACTACAAATATGATAAACATCTATGAATTAGAGACTTTTTGGGAATTTATCGATTTATTTTGTTATAGAATCACTGTGCTTGTTTACAGAGACGCGGGGCGTAGCGCGTAGCGTTCGGCGGCGCGGTCTGCACTAAATTCAAACATATAGCGTTGTATAAAAGGGTTTACGAAGAAGCGGTTTTACGCGCGTTTGCTTCAAATACAGCGTTACTTGCGGCGGAGCCCGCGGATGACATCGCCGCGTTGCACGCAGCGTCGCACGCATCAATAACAGCGGTTCCCGCCACTGTGCCCGCAGCGGGGCCCGCGGCGGCGCCCGCGGCGGAACCTTCTGAGGTCATTCTAATAAAAGTGGCACGGACAGGTTAAAGTTTCTCCAAAAAAAAAAGTTGTGTTTTTTTACCTTCTTTGCTTAAAATAAGCTTCCTGCTGTTCCAATTGTTACATATTTATAAAAGGGAACGGAATATACATGAAAATATAAGAATTATGGCTTGTTGAAATATTGAGATGCAGGTGAAAGTTTCATTAGACAGGTTAGAAGAGAAAAGTTTTCAGGTTAAAGAGAGTTATATTAAAATACAAATTAATTTAAAAAAGCAATTCCCTACATTTACTTTGGTAGAGCACTGTTAATGGGTACTGCTTGATAAAGCATGGGAAATTATATGCAAATAATTGAGACAAGATAAAGTTAACATACCCGTTACAAACTCCAGATTACTGTATTTGATCACTAATCTCCACAAAAGTATGACAGATCGTCTCCAACCGTTTCGGATAGTGGTGAGCCACAATGCCACATACTGGCCGAATGTTTGTCGAGGATTATGGTGTGCCTATTATTTTCCGTATGTGAGTGAGATACAATATCACGGACACACAGGTTAAAGTAAAAATATCACTGGACAAATTGTCGTGTGTCATAACTAATTGAATGTCATAATATTCTTCTTGCAATATATTACAAAATATATGTAATAAAATATACACAAATAGTTCAAAGACCTAAAAAATTAAGGAGGATAAGTAAATAAAATGGCTTGGCCTCGATTTAAAAGGTCTGTGCTTATCTATGAATGTTTTTACTTTTCTGTAAAAAAACATTTAACATACTTTGTATTCAAAAACTCATTGAGAGGTTACGGTGCCACTTTTTTTAGAATTACCCTGACAGTCTTGTGCTCCGCCGCGCGCTCCGCTACACGCTCGAGAGTCCGCCGCGGATGCAGCGGCGGGCACCGCTACTCTCTACGCCCCGCACCACGCGCCGCATCACGCCCCGCATTTTCATAAGCAACATCGTACATTGTCATGTTTGTGTTTGCGCGTGTGATGACGCGGTCCGCTGCATGCACCGCCTCTCCGTAAACGGAAAAAACGCCCGACGCACCTTGCTACGCCCAGCCGCACGCCACGCGCGACGCTCCGCGTCTCCGTAAACAAGCCCTAAGAGTATTGCGGCTGGTATTAAATACTCAGAAAGTAGATAGGTACATATTTGTGTCCCAGACAGCACAGCATAATCTTGGTTAGGAATTACGGGAAGGCTACCAGTTGACACAAAATATAGTAGTAGTAGAAATATAAAGTAGACGGGCCGATCCGTAGACTATCTCTTAAAAACGTCATACGCCGTACGCTTATTAACAAGCTTGAATATTGCCATCACAAACTTTACTACCGCCACTTATCCCATCTCTTCGCTCTCGGATAGTAAATTCATATCATATTAACCCAAGTATGATGAGCATCGGCGTCGTGGGACGTTTGACAGTTAATAAAGTGTAACGTTATAGAGCCACAAGTGCCACAACACAATTATCGGTGTCGTCAGTCGCAGCGGGAGGCTTATGAAGTGGTAAACAGGTCATGGGTCGCGTTAGTGATGCGGCCTTTGATGGTATAGTATATTTGTCGAGGTACTGTAAAGCCGGGAATACACATGCCTGTAAAACGGAACAGTAGCGTGCAAACTAGTAACTGGCACACAGTGAATACATTTCACCCATGTTAATTTGCATTCAATTTCACCCATGCCTGTAGCTACCGCGTTCATTCACACGTGCCATAAAGATACGGTTTGCAGCCATCCGCGAGTCCCGCGACCCCTCCTTCTGCATGCCAGTAAATCAAACCGATCTACTAGCTTGCCAGATACAGGCGTGCCGTTAGTGTACACATGTGAAAGCACGTGCAAGGAGCTGTTATGCAAGTGTGCCTTCGACGGGCATGTGTATTCCCGGCTTTACGCACACAAGGACAGCGCGCGGCTTCGTGGTAGGAGCTGCATCATTGCGTCGAACTACTCAGCTCACATTACTATTAATTTACCCTCATGTCACGTATACTGTTGATCTCGTGGTATTGCTTTTATAAAATTTTAAACATCGTTAGCTTCATACATTTTTGGTCTCATTTCACAGTAAAATTAACTTAACGCAATCGGTAATTGAAGGGGTGTTACATATAAAAAACTAAAACTATTTAGTCGTAATTGAATGACTGTGAGTGCTGCCGTTATTTAGTTTACTTCTTGTCCATCCAAACTCATTTCTAATGAGACAGCGTGCTTCAATATCTCATTAGATGAATTTGGATGCGACGTTCGCTTTTCTTTGACTGATTCATCGAGCTATTGAGTGAGTAATCGAATAAATATACCAGTATTCGGGTTAAGTTTTTCAAGTTTCGTGAACGATGTGAAAATATAATTGATGAGAATTATACGAGGAGGAGATCTGAGGATCAAAAGATTGAAACAAACTGGGCCTCTGTTATAGGCGGTAAAAACCATATTGTCTTTGATCTGTTATAGTATTGTCAACCATTTTTACAGCTTTGATTGACTTGACAACATACTTGACAATAACGGCGGCCGAGTTAACAAAATTAACATAATACGTCATAGACAATATTGGTTTTTACCGCCTAGAACTCCATTCTAGGACTCTACTGGACCTAGAACTATATCATATGTATCATTCACTCGTGAAATACACATTGTCTATATTTATTGCGTAGAGTCAGTTTGCAATCTTCTTCTAAACATTACCCCTTACTTATAAACGTTGAGTAACACGGTGGTGTAGCTATACAATATTTGGTCCTTATCTGCGAAATTCAAATGTCACAATGACATAAGGACAAAACATTGTATAGCTATACCACCGTTACTCAACGTTTATTAGTAAGGGGGTACGTATGTAATAGCAAGGTTGATTATTTTTTACGGTACGCGGGAATGTTGTTTGAGGTTAATAATAGAGTTGACCCATATTGTTTGATCTATTTAGTATACGTAAGTATGGTGTTATAGCTTACGCGGCAATGCAAGTCTTTACAGATTAGAACGAGGAAATTTGAGACGTTAAAGTAAAAAAATACCGGACAAGGCGAGACATACATAAACTCACGCTGCAGCTTAAAAAAATATTCACTTAAAGGCAGCCACTACTTGGTTGTGCCCTTGGCATTGCTGAAGTTAATGGGCGACGGAGAATGCTTCCCATCAGCCTCCTATTTCATCCACATGACAGCGGTGTCAATTCCGTATACATGGAACTTGTCAACCTATCGAATTGTCACCTTTCGCTGTCTTGCCGGCGGTTTGTCTGCTTGTTTGCCTTTTATGGCTATACATATAAAACAACGTAGTCTACATTTATTACAATCATATTTTTCCTGTACCTACGCGTTACTGCTAGTAGCGACAGTAAGAGTAACATGTAGATATCTTTCAACTTCTTAGCGGCCATCATTACTGAACTTTCCTTCGATAGTTCACAGCTATCCTTGGTATTAACTTTTAACTAGCGCTCTAACGAGCGCTCGTTTTACGTTGTATGTTTTTTTGATCACATCTTCTTGAGACGTGTTAGTTGCACTTTTTCGTTTATTTATTATGTTGGCTTAATAATGTACGATCAACCAATTTGCTTTCTAGGCCACCGTGGAACTACAACTTGATTTTATTTGGACTTGTTTCTGTTGACGATATTAAAGCGTTACATTAAATATTTTATTTTGAAGCATCTAATAATAATTTATTTAGCCTGATTTTAAAAATGTTTTTACTGCTACATTCATTTACCTGGAAAATTGTGTTGAAAATTGTGTGTCGTTGTACAGTCACAGTCTCCCAATAAATGAGCATACTGTTGTTGTTGTCGAGCATTGTTTTTAACTACCTGCTGTCAAGTCAAGAGCTATCAAAATGTTGACAATACGATAATACTTCGAAAACGATATGATTTTACCAAGTAAAGTACTGCCTCTGGTATTGATATCGTGTCGTCAACGTTATGCTATCATAACTATTTCTTATTTACTTGACAGGACCGAGATTCTACACGGTAAAATCTTATTCCTTTTGAGGTGTTTCCGTATTGTCAACGTTTTAATAGCTCTTATTTACTCAAGTCTAAACAACTTTTATCCTTTCCTATACTATTAAACGGGAAATGTTTCTATTTATGTATATTTTTAATTTCGTTCTCAGAAACGGAAATTTGCAATATAAGGGTTTACGGGAACGGAAAATCGATCTGTCATCGTCTTCGGGAAAAATCGCGTTCAACTCGAGCAACGCTCTGTCTTCCAGGTACTCTGTATCTATATTATAAAGGGGTAAAATTGTGTGATTGTTTGTATTTTGGGGTAATCTATAGAACTACTGACCCAATTTAACCAATATATTTCACTTAAAGGTTATTTAACTAACCTTATCTAATATACGCAATTTTATTGTGTATGAACCAGAGCAGTGATGACGGGTTGCTAGTTTGGTGTTTATATATTTCTTGCGGCGCTTCTTCTCCGCAATGATGGTCTTGTCCGGGGCGCTAGTAGATTCATTCCATATTACCGACGTGTAAAAGAGCCCGAAGAGACGTGTAAGAGAGGGGCCGCCGCGGACCGGAAAGCGAAGTTTTGGCAGGCCTTCCACAAGGTTGACCGACGATCTGGTCAAGATCGCGCGAAGCATATGGATGCGAGTATCACAAAATCGGCCGTCGTGGAGATCCTTGGGGAATAACTATGCCTAGCAGTGGACGTCTTTTGGCTGATATGATGATGATGATGGTGAAAAGAGCCCATACATGACTAATTTACTGAATCAATATTCTGATTATCATTTTTATTTTTGTTATAGTGGATATTGGTGGAGTGGGAGGAGTTTTCTTCGGAGCGTCTCTTCTTAGTGTTATAGAGATAGTGTATCTCTTGTGTATTCGACGTGGAACGTAGAAATGACAAAATTACATGTAAGTGGGGAAAGCAACATACAATCTAAATAATAAGTTATCCGAATCAACGGGCGTGAAACGTGAAAAGGGTTGCCTGAGGTGTAAAGGTTTAGAGAGAGCTTTATACGGGCGAAATAACAAGGAATAATGTGGTTCCCCCTGTTTACGCATAATTTTTTTAGTCATGTTTCAATATTGCTTAATTTGTTTAAGCCGAATTGTATTTGTGCAGAGACTGTTCTCGTATAATTTGTTCTTGCCGAAATATATTTCGCATATCCAATTGTAGCCGAATCGGTTTTACGCATATTTTCTGAATTTCGAATAGTAATTTGGCAGAAAATGCCTTACGCATAAATTACTTTCGCAGAAAGTTAGGTTGTCGCATAAGCTTATTTCGCTGAATTACTAAAATTAGTGTATCATTAAGTATCCCTCAAACTGTGGACGTAATATAACAAATTAAGGATGATTAGTAAATATTTTTGTTCTATTTATTATTATTATCCTACTAATATTATGAGAGCGAAAGTTTATGTGTGTGTTTGTTACTTCTTCACGCTGCAACAGCTGGACGGATTTGGATGAAATTCGGAATGGATATAGCTTATACCCTGGATTAACACTTAGGCTACTTTTCATCCCGGAAAATTTAAAAGTTCCCGGGGGTATAACTATAATCAAAATCTAAGCGGACGAAGATGCGTTCAGAAGCCATTATCCACTAATCCTACTAAGACGAGTATCCTACAAATCCTACTAATGGGTCTATATTGTCAGCCATAATTATTTTTAGTCATAATGTGCAGGTCATAATCATCGCAAGTCATAACGTATTTTTTAAATGAAACTGTTACTTTTTAGGATTTTTATAAATCAAACCTAACCTAACCTAGCCTTGTATATTTGATATTTCAGAAATTCTGAAAAGCTTACAGTTTCATCGATATAAAAAAATATGACTATCAATAATTATGTCAACAATGATACTACGACCAATAAAATTATGGAACCCAACCAAACAATTAGTAAGGGGACCTACTAATATCTACTTTTGATCCCAGAAAAATTAAAAGTTCCCGAGGGAATAACTATACTTAATCGAAATCTAAGCGGACGAAGACGCGTTCAGAAGCTATTATCCACTAATCCTACTAACACGAGTATCCTACTACTCCTACTAATATCTACTTTTCATCCCGGAAAATTTAAAATTTCCCGAGGGAATAAGTATAATCGAAATCTAAGCGGACGAAGACACGTTCAGAAGCTATTATCCCTAGTCCTGCTAATACGAGTAGCCTATAAATCCTACTAATATCTACTTTTGATCCCAGAAAATTTAAAAGTTCCCGAGGGAATAACTATACTTAATCGAAATCTAAGCGGACGAAGACCCGTTCCGAAGCTATTATCCACTAATCCTACTAACACGAGTATCGTACTACTCCTACTAATATCTACTTTTCATCCCGGAAAATTTAAAAGTTCCCGAGGGAATAAGTATAATCGAAATCTAAGCGGACGAAGACGCGTTCAGAAGCTATTATCCCTAGTCCTACTAATACGAGTAGCCTATAAATTCTACTAATATCTACTTTTGATCCCAGAAAATTTAAAAGTTCCCGAGGGAATAACTATGATCGAAATCTAAGCCGCCGAAGACCCGTTCCGAAGCTATTATCCACTAATGCTACTAACACGAGTATCCTACTAATCCTACTAATATCTACTTTTGATCCCAGAAAACTTAAAAGTTCCCGAGGGAATAACTATGATCGAAATCTAAGCGGACGGAGACGCGTTCAGAAGCTATTATCCACTAATCCTACTAATATGAGTATCCTACTAATGTTATAAACCCTAATGGGTAAAAGTAGGTAGAATTTTGTACGAGTTTCGTCATTTTTGCAGTTAGAAACGTGAAAATTGGTATATAGGTTACTTTTTACAAATAACATATAGGTATGTATAGCTTTCAGAGATTTTGGAAAACTACCCTTAAGGGATAAAAGGGGCGTGTTAAATATTATATGAGAGTTTCGTCATTTTTGTAGCTAGAAACGTTAAAATTGGTATTGGTACTCATAATTAAAAACATATAACTTTTGGCGATTTTGAAAAAAATATTCCTAATGGGTTGAAATTGGGGGTAGAAGTATGTATCGAAGTTAAGTAAACTAATAGCTACGAGCTATGATAATAGCTGTAATGTACTGGGAGCAAGTACAGTTGGTTAGGTTATTTTTTTTTATCACCCTGGTATGACCCGGGGTACTCCGAATGCAGTTGGTTAGGGTAAAGTAGAATAATTTGAAACCGAACGATGTACGGCCCGCCAACTGTGATAGCGGCTCATACGGGGGGAGCGGGAGGGGCGCTAGTTTGTTTGTTGTCGTCCAAGTGTGACGTAGGCGGTTGTTAGCGGGGATCACCACCATCACCACCATCACCACCATCACCACCAACACCTCCATCACCACCATCACCACCATCACCACCATCACCACCATCACCACAAACACCTCCATCATCACCACCATCAACACCATCATCACCATCACCATCATCACTATCATCACCATCATCACCACCACCACCACCACCACCACCACCACCACCACCACCACCTTAATTATTTAACCACATTTTGCACAAACAGGCTAAGATGTTTACCAGTATACAATACATTAGTGACAGGTTGCAAGCCCATCGCCTAAGAATAATACAAGCCTTTAACAACAAGTTTTTAGAATTGTTGGTAATCCTGTAGCTCTGTCTACTCCATTTTGGGAATGAGGGTGCGAGTGTATGTACCTATGTAAGTATGTACCGGATTCAAAAAAATAGGTTCTGTGTGTGTCCCGTAGGTACATGTATTTATGCATGTTTGAATTTAGGTATGGTGTTTGTATGTAGGTATTCATGTAAGTATGTTGATATCATAGTGATTATCGTTAAAACTACTGCACATATTTATAAACAAAAATGGCACAGCATTAACATAAGCACAGCTAAATATAAGGACTTACAGTACTTTTGTGACAAACACATAATTACAGAGAAATATCACGATTTCTACAGAAACTTGTCGACTGCTACGAGTTCTGAAACCACTGGGCAAATAGAAACAACTTATTCCTCCTCTTCACTTAGTTCTCTCTAAGTGAAGAGGAGGAATAAGTTGTTTTACCCAAATAAATGGTTGTGAACTCATACAACGTTGATCTCAAAATATTATTTTTAAGTTGATCTCAAATTAAGAACCCTCTCCAAGAAAAGCAGACCAGCGTCGCTATTGCCTAACGCACTCGCAATCGGAATCGAAACAATTGTTTTCATTTTGTATGCAGACAAGCCTTCGATTTTCAAAATGAAAATGATTGCGATTGCAAGTGCGTTAGGCAATAGCCCCTTTGGCCACGTCATGTTTTCGATTTTTTTTGTTACATTAAGTGAAATTGAGGAAATTGAGTATCTTTTTATTATATTATGGTGTAAGAATAAACAAATAATAATAACCCCCAAACCTTCGTACTTGTACCCCCCCTTCAAACCCCCCCCCCCACCCCCCCGCCTTACCTAGTTTCCCAACTCAAACATTAAATGTATCGTATGTGTAGGATGATGCAATAAACAGTATAAAATCTTCCAACCAAATTTGCCTAAACTTGACGCATATTCATTCATGCGTGAGAGAGATGGGAATACATTATTGAATGAACATGCATCAAGTTTAGGCAAATTAGCTCTACCTATTCCAATCTCTGCTAATAACCTCTGTTAAAAAAAATATCTCTTTCTTTGTTCTAACGTAATGACCATGTTAAACCCAGAGCTACCTCTAACCTTCAGTGTTTAACATACACGTAAGGTTAGAGTTAGCTATATTATAAGCAACCTCCTGACGCACGCACCTCCCGACTACCTAACGGGTGTCGGTAGGACGGGGGATGGCGAATCCTGCGGCCTCCTAAACGGGGGAATGATTTTCTCTCCCGGCCCTTCAGCACTGGCTGGGGTAAGGCTCCGCGCGCAATTCACTGGCCCCTCGTCAAATTGACACCTGCCCCCCCATTATATAGGCTAAGTTGCAATGGAAGAGGTCACAAAAGAGGGCAGCGCTAGGAGTTACGCGCAAAAAATAGTATATCCAGGCAAAAGAGAAAGCCTCAAAAAGGGTAGCCCCACCCATAATGATGGTATCCACAGCCACACAAGTGGTCCAAAAAGATCTCCGACCCAACCCTTCCATTGTCGGGCAAAAGAAAGGAAGCCCGTAGTCTGTAAGCATACATGCGTCAGGATTCCCACTCCGCGACTCACATAGCTATAAGTCTCCCTCTCCATCCCAACCCCCATTCCTATCACCCCTTTTTAGAAAAACCCCGCGGATATGTAAATGTCATCATGTCTTTGGAAGCGGCAGGTATCTTACTAAAGCGATTTTATTTTGTTTTTAATAAGTATAAAGCAAGT
Organism: Acleris literana; assembly: GCA_946894065.1. Taxonomy (NCBI): domain Eukaryota; kingdom Metazoa; phylum Arthropoda; class Insecta; order Lepidoptera; family Tortricidae; genus Acleris; species Acleris literana. The sequence goes on from OX335669.1 coordinate 20,704,944, forward strand.
GCTGCGTTACTTTGTTTATTTTTGATATTTTAACTATTATGATTAATATTTTTTTTTGTTACCAATTTTTTTGTAATCTGTTGATCTTAGAATAATTAAGTTTCTAGTAATGTTTTGATCTTTTAATTTAGTGGCTTGATAATGTAACATAATGTTAAAACTGATTTTTGCCATGAATCATGTTAATTTTAAATAAATCAAAGAATAAATTGTTTTTTTATTTATTTATAAATTAGTTTCTGTCCGTGACTTAGTCCGCGAATAATTAGTAAGTCTCCAAGACGCCGACCACGGGATAGGTACTATTTTACTTATGCGTTAGGGATATTAGCTACCTCAGTTCCAAATTTCATTCAAATTCGTCTAGCCGTTTTAGTGTAAAAGAGTACTAAAAATTACTACCTAACACCCACACACCAACTTTGGCATTTATTATATTAGTGTGATTAAGGGCCTGTTGTTTGATCAGTAGTTAAACTAATTAATCGTTAAAAACCGTAACTAATGGTTAAATCTCAAGGAAATGTATCAAATTTTCGATTCCTTTTTCGGAATTTAACAATTAGTTGAGTTAACTGATCAAAGGTTTACTGCTTGATTAAACTAACTTTTTAGCTATTTGTGGTTTATTAAATTACCTACTTAATTTAGTTTTTAATAGTTTCATATTGTGTAAAGATTGTGAATAAAAAGCTAAGTAACAGTATCGGCAATCGTATAACCAGCTAAATGCTAAATAGCGTAGTTTAGAATGGAGCGATAAAAACGTTTATCAGGTATATATTACGCTAAGTCATAGATTTCACTTAATTACCTTTGTTTTATTATGTTTGTACTTAATTCTGACTATTTATAGTTCAGCTCACTTCCTACAAGTGGGAAGCATAGATTTGGGGACAATAAAGTTAATATTTTCATTATAAACCGTAGCGAGATATATTAGGCTAAGTGTTACTTAGCGTATTATTCATTGTAGTGTTTAATGGTCAAAATGAAGTATATAACGCTAAGTCGTCATAAATCCAAAACGAACAAGATTTTAGTGGATCAGTATATACCAGTTAACAAAGTAATTATTAAGCTATTTCTATTCCAAATTTCAAAGGCATATGTCAAAAACCAAGGTAGTTATTAAACTTTTCCATTAAAACACGTCTCCTGTAAAGTAGCCAAAATCGAGTTAGCGTAGTGTTCGTAGATAGTGTCTAAATACACTAACTACTCTTTATTACCTATTCAACTTTAGAAGTAAAAACTAATTGGGCACTACAATACTTTACGCACTAACATCTAAATCGTAAAATTTGTTTTAATACATGAAAGTATAATATACAGCGACAAAGTTCTTCGCAGCGTGTCGCGGACGCCGAGAGTGTATAGGAGCGGCAAATCCCGCTCGCGCTCATTGATCGAAGAACTTAGTCCTTCTTGCTTTGTTTGGGATATTGTCAGTTTGTAGGTATTATTCAATATAAAATTAATATAAAAAAAAACTTTTTGTTGTTTCGTATAAACGGTAAAACACACAAGAATCAAATTTGGTATGATTATATGTAGGTACATAGCATAAACCCTAAAAAACTATAAATACTGTAAACCGGTCAAGTGCGAGTTGGACTCGCGCACCGAGGGTATTTTTATCGACTACGATTTCGGCCAGAGCGATTGTGTGCGCTGGATGTACCTATTTACATCCTGTCCCACATGTATTATCAATGCGAAAGGTTATGCGTGCGTGAGTTTGTTAAAATGGATGGACGAATTTGGTTGGATACAATTTGGAATAGAGTTTGCTTAGATATACACTGGATTAACGCATAGGCTACCTTGAATCCCGAAATAAATCAGTGTTCCCGTGGGATGGCAAAATTACTAATTCTAAGCGGACGTAGTCGCGGGCGGAAGCTAGTTTAATATAAACATAACCTAATAATGACATGAGCGAGGAGAGTCGCCTTATGTCCCGCTTCCTGGAGCGTGGTCGACCTACCAACTTAAACATATTTTTTTAAAATTGACCTAACCTGCACCTAACGTAACGGTAAATATATAAAAATTGAGTTTTTTTTTCCATTTACCATTACACTAATCAAGAAATAGTGCTCTTGTTCTTTCGGACATAAATTCGGACGGATTTAAGGCTATCAAAATTCTGCTAAATTACTACTAAACAACATTATGCATAATGAAATGTCAATATTATGCTAACGTACTATTCGGGTACACATCGGGTATTATCGTTGTTTGTTATCCATAGTGCAAGCCTAGATTTAAGTTCTCGACTAGTTCAATGTATGTGACATCGTTCTCTAATATTTATAATAATCCTAAAATTAATAAAATTCTTGTGTTTGTAGTTTTAAGAACAATTTTTTTATGGGCAACTGTTGATACCCAGTTATGTCATTGACCATTTTCCATCTTCGTACAGTCACCGTCATAAAATAAGTGATGATTTCTGTACCTTGTCGCTTTTAATCATTTGACAATTTCTTATGACATTTCAAACACGACGTTAAAGTGACAAGGTTCATATATGATAACTTATTTATACCGGTGACTGTACACCGTTTACAATTAAATTTTAAAACTTACTTTAGCGCCAAGTTCACCAACAAATAAACGGACGATTACGTCTTAATCAGCTGTTAATCAATACATTTGACATCGTACGTTTAATTGTTGGTGAACTCGGCCCTTAATGTAACAGAAAATATTCAATACCAAATATTATTACCCACAAATCGGAATCCAGCTAATTCGACCTCTTGTTTTAAAAAGCGACTACTGGGTCAGGGGTCTTTGTAGCATTGCATTTGGCCATTTGCGATCGTAGGATTGCAGTCTTGAAAATGCATACGTCTATAGGTCATAGAATCCACTCACCATCAGGTGGCCTGTTTGCTCGTTTGCATTCTCCATGTCATAAAAAAAGGATTTTTATCCCTCAAATCTTGGGAAAATAGAGCAAACATTTAAGTCTCGACTAATAAGATAAGTTTGTGAAAAGTTTGCGATGCCGCGGAAATGTATAATGGAAAAAGTACTTACACGTACTATTAAAGACAAATGATTTTGCGTTCTATAATAAGGTTCATTAAATTGCTTTTAATTTACGTTCCTTTTCAATTATATTATCTTTGCAAATTTGCTTCTCAATGGTTTAAGTTAAGCTTTGCCTTCAGGTTTCATTAAAGTTAGAATAAATTGAAAGTATTTTGACAATCTTTGTATTTACACACTCGTTAACATTGAAAGGCGTTCTTTGATAAGAAAATATAACTTGGATGACTTTGAAAGAATACTGAACAAATGTACTTACTGAGTTTCTTGCGGCGTTTCCTCTCAGCAGTGGTCTTTTGCGAAGCACTGATAGAGTTTTGACGTGGAAAAGTGCCCGTGCGGCCTAAATTCTGAATAAACATCTTTAATCTCTTTTTAGGGTTCTGTACAAAAATTAGAAAACGGAACCCTTCTAATATCACTCGTGGGTCTGTCTGTCTGTCCGTCCGTCTGTCACAGCCAATTTGCTCCGAATCCACTAGACCAAATCAGGTGAAATTTAGTAGGATGGTGTAATCCTATGACCCAAACACAGATGTTCAAAGTAAATAAATATTTTTCTAAAATAATGGTTATTTTCAGGGGACGAATTAGGAATTAAAAAAAAAATGATTTGCAAACCTTACTCGTTCGTTTGGGCTCGTTATAAGGATCTCAAATATATATTGAACCATTAACAAAAAAATTACCATTCCCATCACGTTGTCACGTTGAAAAAAATACAAAACATAGTTCATTGCTTGCAGATCACAGGAAAACCTATAAGAATTCTATCAAAAAAAAGAATAAAAAAAATATACGTATGTACGGAACCCTCTCCACGCGAGTCCAACTCGCACTTGGCCGGTTTTTTATTATAAAACTCAGAAAAATTCTGATTTACGTCAAAGTTTTAAGTAAATATTTTTATGGCGAGAAGGAAATAGATGGGGCAAACGAGCACATATTAACCGGAAGATACTGACACAAAATTTCCGGTCATTTGTACCAAGTATGGCGACCCTTCAGGGGTCTAATTAAGTAATGACGAAAAGAAAAATGATGGTTATAGCGCTGGTACCGGCGACCCAATCGCGTGGGCGTTAATCGAGCGTGTCGGATAAATTACGAAAGTCGAACGATTTGTAACACTTGAATTCTTGTATATTTAGTAGGCGGTAGCGTAATGCCATACTTCTCCGGTGTGGCTTACCTACAGCCCGCCATACCAACGAGAACACATTAATTAAAAAAAACAATTCAGCCATTTGTACCTCATTTTCCATCGACTATCGGAAAATACAAGATTTTTTGTGTTACAAATCGTTCGACTTTCGTAATTTATCCGACACGTTCGATTAACGCCCTCGCCATTGGGCCGCCGGTACCAGCGCTATGACCATCATTTTCCTTTTCATCATTACGTAATTAGACCCTTGAAGGGTCGCCATACTTGGTACAAATGACTGGAAATTTGTGTCAGTATCTCCCGGTCTAACAGGCTACATGATGGTCAGTGTATCTGGGACCCATGTACATTTGAAATCTCGGGACTGCGATCCTAAGACCGCAAATGTTTTGCCAGCCCTGAGGACTAAGATGGAATGCCTCTACTCTAGTAATTACACCGGTTGTCCTACCCCCACACCGGAACACAATAATGCGAGCGCTGCTAGGCGCGGCGCCCAACTAACAATTTAACGTCGTTCAAAAGTTTAGTAAACGTTATCTTAATACCTTGATCGTAATAGCTAAGTCACACTAACGTTATAATAACGTTTACTAAACGCGAAAATTACCCCAGTTATAGGACCTACAAAACAAGATAGTGATCGTTTTATAGACATCACTAAAAACAATGCTACATTATCTAAATGTATAAAGGTTTTTCAAACACCTAATTTGGTCAGTTCAAATGGTTTAATGGACTATAACGTTAGTATGACTATTACGTTGTCGTACAAACGTTTAAGCTAAGACTGTAATATAATATCGTATAGTTCAGTCTTACCGACGTTGCTAAGACCAGTGTATTATGACATATTTGTAGCACGACTAATAGGTTAAATTAAAGACGTCTATAGGACCTAGTAGTTATCTCATTACCATTATAAGACGGCTATCCAAATTTATATCGTATAAGTCAAGACTTATACGACGTTATTTTTTTGTTGGGCGGTAGGTTAAAGGATGAGATAGTGGTAGCGATCCGGATGGAACCCGCACAAGGTCCTATCACCACTGAATATGTCAAGTCAAAAGTTGCCGCATATGTAAAGGTAAGTATAGGAATTCAAATGAAATACGCCATATTTTTTGAACTACATTTTAAATATGAAAAGTGCAAGTAAATCGCATGAATAGCTGGCTGCAGCAGGCTTTAATTTAATGAAATGCATTTCTCTGAAACATCTGGCTTTGTGCAAAATTAGTTTGAAAAACTCAATTGGAAGGGGTCGCTTGGATATTGAAATGCGTAACTCAAGCCCGCTTTTTTTGTTAAACTTAAGATTAGTAATAAATAGAGATGCAGCGTTGAAGTAATCTTGAAGAAATACGAGGGGCGGCTGAAAAGTAATCTACCTAACAATGAAACAAAAGACTGTCGTGGCTAATTTTTTTTTATTTTTCTATATAGTCCCCTGCTAGTAAAATGCACTTATTAAATTTTTCAAATATTGAATTTAAACCATTAAAAAAAAAATCTTTCGGTTTGTCGTCAAAAAAGTCAGTAACCGCAGCCTTCATTTCGTCATCGGTCATAAACCTTCGTCCCCTGAGGTCTTTCTTGAGAAGTCTAAACAGAAAATAGTCACAGGGGGCTAAATCTGGACTATAAGGGGGGTGGTCAATGGTTTCGAAGCCATTGTCTTTAATTGCTAGCTTCGTTGTGCGGGCGGTATGCACTGGTGCGTTATCGTGCAAAATCAGAATACCTTTGTTTAGTTTACCTCGCCGTTTTTCTTTTATTGTCTCTCTTAGTTGGTATAGTAAGTTTGAGTAATAATCAGCATTCATTGTAGTTTTCTTCGGTAAATAATCTATGAGCAAAATCCCTTCTGTGTCCCAAAAGATTGTAGCCATAAGTTTACCTGCCGATGGACAGACCTTGAATTTCCGAGGCGGCTTCTCATCCTTAAATTTCCACTGTAACGACTCTTGCTTACTTTCCGGGTCCCATTGTCGAATCCAAGTCTCATCACATGTTACAATTCTAGAAATTATTTCTTCCTCTTTCCCTCGACTCATCTCCAAAAACTCTTCGCAACATTTGACACGCCTCTCCATGTCAAATGCAGTCAACATTCTGGGGACCCAACGTGCACTAACCTTGGACATGTTCAAATGCTCATGAATTATTTCATTGACTCGCTCTTTACTGACGCCCACATCTCTAGCTATCTCCCACTGCTTCACTCGTCGGTCCTCTAATATAATTTTTTTCACCCTGGCTACATTTTCATCGGTGACGGCCGAAACTGGTCTTCCGCTACGAGGATCATCTTCCAGACTCTCACGACCTAACTTAAACTGCTTTGACCAAAACTTTATAACAAATTCGGAAGAACACAAACTGCCAAACACACGTAACATACGCTGTCTGATCTCCGAAGGCGTATTCCCTTCTTTAGTCAAAAACTTAATCACCGCACGCTGCTCGATTTTATCCATTTTCACTTTTTCTACCGACATGTTTGAAACAATTGCAGGAGACAAATAAACGTGATGCAATAAACAAATGAATGTAATACATTTTGAAAATAGAATAACAAACGAATATAAATCCATACCAGCCAGCATTATTTTTGTATATATTTCTGACCAAGGAGATTACTTATCAGCCGCCCCTCGTAAGGTTTTTTTCGATAAGCAGCGGTCATGAGGATTCTATGACCATTTACCATTTACAACGGGGAGAAATGAAGCCATCGATTTAAGTATGTATTAAAACAATGAATGAAGCATCACATTTATCAGTACTTACTTCAGATTCCTAGAATAATAAGAATAATATACCGGAGCTTCTTGCATATTTACTTATATTGTTCAACCCTTCCCTACAGTAGCGGCATCGAGTGATGGCACTTTTGATAGCTGACAAATAGTGTTGTGAAACACTCCATTTTATTATCGTAAAAAAATCAGTCAAGTTCGAGAAGTATATTTTTAAAAAGTTTATTAAAGAAATAACGCATAAAATTAAAGGCCATAAATTGTAGGTCAAACTCTCGAAATGAACTGTGTGGTTAGAAGAAGACGACATTGTCAGAAATTTGAAATATTATGTCCAAATATACAAAATGTGAAATTATTGATAAATTAGTGAATAAATAATCATTCAACCACGTTAACTCATGGGTAGGACGCGGTTTCCCAGCGGCGGTGACGTGAAAGTGCTTCATTGTCATACGTTGTTGTACCGGTCAGCGGTCCTTTGTTATCATCACGTGATTGTTTTTTTGAGATGTTTTTGTTAGTTATGATTAAAACGATGAACGCTCGACTGCGAGCAAATAAAAACAACCTCAAGATGAAGCTAGTTACGAAATGCGTTTCGGTAAATTACAGCCCCACCAGTACATCACTATTCCGGTACCTGCAACAATGAAGTTTGACAACTGTTCCTTTATACTTGCTGTCAATATTTAGGGAACTTCATAAGCGAGCAAACTTCAAAAGTGCCATCACTCGATGCCGCTACTGTAGCTTACGAGTATTCTTAAATAATCCCCCATGGTGCAATAATATGAAACCTGCGATCAAACTTTCGTAGATTTCCTAGACTTCAATAACTGGGTTGAGATTCTAGGCAGTAAAAACCATATCGTCTTTGACCTGTTATCGTAAACAATGACAACTATACAAATATTGATTTATTTTAAAGAGACGAAATGGTTACCGAAACTAAATAATACATTAAATATAAACTATAAATAATTAAATACATTAAATATAAACTATACATTATTTTTTTCGTTCTTTAAAATCAAAAATTGTCGTTTCGTAAAGTACATTCCCAGCTTCCTAATAGCTTTCGGGCGGCTATCGCTATCACGCTAGCACTCGGAACTGCAGGTATAGTTGTCACGCGTGTGTCATAGAAAAACGAAGATTGCCGAACTACACTAAAAAAATAGAAGCACTGTAATAGAGTTCATACGAGTATCTACTGTCATTATTTTTAAAAATCAATGTTATGTTTGAAATATTTCAATAAATATCACTTAAATTCCTATTTTATCGACATCGTTATTTTGTTGTTATATTTTCCTTCCCTGTCAAATCATCGATGTAACCAACTTAGCCCTATTAACGTGATGCGGTACAAGTAAATCAATTTCGTATCGCTATTTCAATATCTTATAGACAGTTAGTTAGTCTAGGTCCATTTTTGAAGCAGTAGAATGCAAGCGGCAAATCATGTAACAGGTGGGGTGACAACGTTAACAGAGGGTTTTGACCCTGCAGAATACGAGCCCGATGGACGGTATACCGGAAAAGGTGCAGCCCATACAAAAATTTTCGTCGTACATTTAGTAAATCGATGTTCCGGTAGACACTAAAAAAGGTCCAATTAAAGTAAAGGACCATATAGTCATGTCAAATGTCAAATTAATTAGTTTCTAGAGACAGTAAATTTAGGTAGGTAATTAAACTTGTCAACTTGCTAGGTATTACAATAATTAAACCAAGTATTTGTAAAAACATTGTAAAGATATTTTCATCACACTTGATCGGATAGGGGGTTATAACACGCAGGCGTATAGGGCAGTTATAGCCGATTAAGCTCCCGCGGGAGTTATGGATTTTTATAACTCCCGAGGGAGTTATGAACTTAGTTTTAAAATTTATGTAGAATCCACTCGTACATCATTTCAGACTAAGGAGGTGTAAAATCAGCCAAGGTTTATTTCCTATAAGTATTCAAAACTTGGCTACAAACCAATTTTACGGTATAATTTAACGTATACGGTACATTTATCTGCATTATATTTATATTTTACCATTATTTCAGAGACATTTGCAATTATTTTATTAAATTTCATTTTCAAAATCGGTACATTGGGGCAGTATGGCCTGTCAAGTTTAAAAACTACTTAAAGCAGTTCTAATAGTAGGAGATCCGAATAGGAGACGATTTGCACCGGGCTGTTTATTCGATAAAAAGTATTTTATACCAAATTTAATATGCTAAGTTATATATGGCGAATAGGTAGGCTGAAAAATTTCAGTCCAGTATACAATTAATTAAAAATTTAAAAATTTACTTTGTTTAAAAAAATTACAATAGCTTGTTTAATGGACAAATTACATACCAATCGAAAGTATGAAGCCTATAGAATATGCAAACGTTAGTTTGACTATTTTTTTGCCGTCAAATTATTGGGTAGGCAGGTATAAACAGGTAAGTCGGTACTAGTAATTTGCACCAAACCTAACGTTTGCATATTTATAGACTTCGTACTTTCGATTAGTATGTAATTTGTCTATTAAACAAAATTTTGCAATTTAAAAAAATAGTTCATTTTTAATAATTTTTTTAATGATATAAGTACTGGACTGAAATTTTTCAGCCTACCTATTCGCCACATATTATTTAGCGTATTAAATTTGGTATAATACTTTTCATCAAATAAACAGCCCGGTCCAAATCTTCTCCTATTCGGATCTTAGACCATAAGCATTATCTATGGAGGATTATATTGAAAAAAGTTGACAAATATATGTCTTTTAGTGAGTCGAGTTCATTTGTTTGATTGTTGTTTTTTCTATTCTTTTCGTTTTTTATTTTCTCGCAAATGTGATGAAAAACATTGTGTGTATCACGGGCTATAAGGGGATTACAAACTCGAGTCATTAAAAGCCCTCCGCCTTCTAATAGTCTCTTGTTAGCCAATACATTCTGCGTCGAGAATGGTAAGAACCCCATCTTACCATCCTTGACGCACAATGTACTATTCGGCAAAATTTAACTGTCTACGTTGTATTTAGTTGTTGTTTAATCGTTTAAGTCAAGTACTGCGCCAGAGAAAAAGTTACAATTGATCCCAAAATGGTATGCTTATGACATAAGCATACATTGTGTATACACTGAGCGAAAGTTTTAGGCCCGTATTAATAAACGGATCTTGACTTTAATGCCGTTAATGCATCAAAAATGACAGTTTTCTATGACTTGACGTATACTTTGACATATCTTGTGACTGGCATCTCGCCGTTCAAGACTTATGAGTTAATTAATACATGTTAATACGGCCCTTAATGGGGCCTTAGAAACAAAGTCTCACATTCAACGTGTTAGACCTGCTTACTTCCAAAATCGCGACAAGTAAAATTGAACTCAATATCTGGAGACAGAAGGTTGACTTTGTGGTAATCAAGTGTACGAGCCTAATGAGACTTACTTTGTCTTTGTTTGTCCCTCTTACACAATTGCCATGTTAAAAAGTTACGATTTTCTTAGTACGAAATGTTAACCAGGTAGCACATGTAAAATTTTTAAATTGTTAGGATTATCACAGTATATATATTAAAATTAGGCACTAGGAATGCATTAAAGTATTACATATTAAATTAATATTAAAGTTAACCCGCTTCAATCATTGCTCATCATGATAATGGTAGGAGTTTATAAAATAAAACTAGCAACACTAATAAAACAAACTGGCGATTGGCGGTCACTTTAATAATCTCTCACTGTTGCAATGAGACCTATTTCGGCTTTTATGTGTTAATAAGTGATTTTCTTAAAAACAATGGTAAATACTAGTTGTGCTGTGAGTGGCTGCAATAAAGAATCATATCCAGGTTGTGGGATATCCTTTCACAGGCAAGTTTGTGAGATTTCTGTTAGTAGGGTGACCACGAGCAATCATAAATATAATTATTGCTAAAAAAGTTACCTAACAAAAACGATTTGATTTCTGACTGTCTGCGAATGTTCAAGTAAAAAAGAAATGGATTGAGGCGATTCCTGGGAAAGTAACTAACAACTCTGTTGTATGTAGTTTACATTTCAAACCTGAAGATTATCTGACGGAAGTTAGAAAAAAAATTATATCTGAGGCCCGTTTCACGAAAGCTACAAGTTATAAATTACAAGCGGAAGTCTCTTTCTAACTCCTTTTGCTAGAAAGAGAGTTCCGCTTGTAATTTGTAACTTGTAGCTTCGTGAAACGGGCCACTGGAGTAGTTCCATCTATTTTTCCTAAGGTAATTTAAGGTAATACATTAAATATGTTGATTAATAAAAGGTTCAGGAGGCCAGAAAAAATATTAAAAAAAAATAGTTTTTTTTTATATTTTGAGAAAAACTATGTCCGTCACACCGGATATTGCCAAATATGCGGGATATTATTACATGCCCGCCGTGCCGGACAATGCCAAATTATTACATAAAAAAGGGAGACAATGTTAAAGTAACGTTACTTAGGTATATTATTTATGTTGTATGAAACTATGAAAGCGTAATTGACGCTGACGAGTTGTGTGCGCGAACTTTGTAATACTTTTTTGATACTTGGATATTAATGAATAAAATTAAAAGTCGTGAGGTATCTTTAGACATCTTCAAAGGCTCATGAGAAATGAATTTTGGGTGATCTAAATAAAAATTTACGTGTTTTGTTGATGACTTTGGGTTCCTTGATCGAATTTTTCTCGTTGTGTTTGTCAGTGTAGGTAAAGATGAAAATGATGAAATAGACAGAATATTGTAATAATTTTTGTTCAAAGAATCATTCACATCTTGCATGTTATTTACTTCAAGACTGCATGGCCGGATTGTAATTTTGTACCTCGTTATCAAGTTGGGAACTATTAAATCATACATTCGGACAGTTTATGATTATGCTTAAACAAGGGGAACCAATTAAAATATGGTCACCTTTACTAGAAAGGGACGCACTAAGTTTTAGTACGTTTCTTTCGGCTCGCGTTATTGGTGTAGTGCACCTTCCAGATGTACGTAAGTACTTACTAATTCCATGGGGTTCTTGTCTAGCTGTCATTTTGAAAACATCTGTCTATTTATTTTATTTTTTATAAATTATTTTATCGTTGATATTGGTTCGCAAATCCAGGGCAACTTTGTGAAGTACCTAACCTCAAACACTGACGAAGAATATGCATCATGTAAAATATCAGTGAAAAGTTGATTCTGAATGAGCAAGCGGTCAAGAACACTCCAAGCCATTGTAGTGGATGCCCGCCATCTTCAATGGTGTGTCGACTGGGACTGGAAGACGCCGACGACAACGACGATTCACCGTACAATTGCTTATATATACTTGACATTTGAAAAATTAAATAACTTGTAGACGCCATTAAAATAAATAAATAAATAATAATAAGGGTTACGACTAGACCAAAGGCTACTATTTTATACTGGGATATACTAGACTCTGGCCAGATAGGTAATGATTTCGAAAAAAGTATTAGTCACCAAAAACTATTTTCATATGATGTCAGTACTTGTCATTACTATGTCAAATATTCCCGTTTATATTTTAAAGATTTTCAATCCTTTTTAATGTTTTTACATTGATAGTTATTTTTAAAATTTCCGTACCTATAATGTTTCCCAAACTGTTTGTCGTTTGGCTCTGCCTAGCGCTCGTTGATACGGGGTCGGCGTTTAGGACAAATTTATCTCAGATCTTCAATCCTAGCCACGTACGTGGTAAGTCATTTGGTATTTACTTTACAATACAAAATGTTAATTTCAATGATAATTAGAATACGTCCCTGATGAGGAGTTACAGGAAGACAACATCATCCTACAAACTTTTTATACAGATCCATTTGTTGGTTAGGGTGTCCGAGCGTAGAGCACATAATACAATTGTTGTTATGATACTTGCAATCGTTACATACCCGTAAAAAAGGCGAGTAAGGGCCTTCCCAGACCTATGGACGCGGAATCGGCTTGAGCCGGTAAGAAAAAGTTTTATGTCCGTGCAGTAAGAGTGAAAAAGGCGTTGCATTGCTGGGCTCGCCTTGGCTCGATTCGGCGTTGCGAACGGAACGACGTCGTTTTCGCTCTTATTGCATGGACATAAAACTTTCCTACCGGCTCAAGTCGATTCCACGTCGATAGGTCTGGGGAGACCCTAAAACCTAATAATAAAAATATTGGGGGACTATCTCGCACAAATTGATCTAACCCCAAACTTATCTCAAAGGTTGTACTATGGGTACTAGACAACGATAAATATACTTATATGGAGAAATACATACTTATGTTTTCTATGTATAGGTACATAGAAAACATCCAAGATTCAGGAACAAATATTTGTGCTGATACAGGGGATTTACACCCATACCGGGAAGGCAGGGCACTTTAAGCTAAATGCGTCGATAAAAAATGCTTATTTATTATTTATTTGTTTATTTCGTTTTGGCAGTAAGTAACTTCACACTCGGGGTAATAAATGTTAATGCATTCAGATCGTAAATAAGTCAGTGTTCTCATATGGGTTTAATGTTACGATATACTTTAATACGTTGAAACACATCTGAACCCATCCAGTGTATCCTTATCAGAAGCGCATCTGCAGTTTATATGCTAAAGAAAATTCTACTTTCTCCAGTTCTTTATAAAGTCCAACTCATGAAAGTGTTCTAAAAAATATACATCCTTTTGTAACAATAGGTTTCACTGCTCTGGGCCCTATCGCCGTATCAAAGAATGGATTTTCTCAGTCTCGTAAAAACCTATAACACTGCTCTTGCGCTTTGTCCATTTAGGTTGATCGATAGATCGTGCTAACCATGTCTGACCCTCCAACCCCTAGCCGGGAGAAGGAGAAAGTCCTTCCTCCGTTTACGTATCCGTGGGGCTTATCCAAAAAGGGGGGATAGGAATGGGGGTTGGGATGGGGGGGAGACTTAACTATTTGAGTCGCGGAGTGGGAATCCTGACGCATGCATGCTTACAGACTACGGGCTTCCTTTCTTTTGCCCGACAATGGAAGGGTTGGGTCGGAGATCTTTTTGGACCACTTGTGTGGCTGTGGATACCATCTTTATGGGTGGGGCTACCCTTTTTGAGGCTCTTTTTTGACCTCTTCCATTACAAATTAGCCTATACATCTGCTATAATTTAATGGGGGGGCAGGTATCAATTTGATGAGGGACCAGTGAATCGCGCGCGGAGCCTTGCCCCAGCCAGTGCTGAAGGGCCGGGAGAGAAAATTCATTCCCCCGTTTAGGAGGCCGCCGCCGATTGAAAAATTTTTTTTTTTGTGGTAATCGCCTGAAGGGCCAAAGACAAAAGTCCTTGCTTTTGTTTGCTTTTCGCTTTAAATACTTTAAGAAAAAAGGGCAGAGGTGAAAATCCCTTCCGGAGACCTGGCAATGGAGGGCCCAGGTACTGCCGGGCTCGCACCGGCTAAAAACACCAATGTCCCTATTACCAACTAGAATTTAGACTCCCGCGGATACTACCCCAGCCAGTGCTAAAAGGCCGGAGGAGAAAGTCCTTCCTCCGTTTACATATCCGCGGGGTTTTTCCAAAAAGGGGGATAGGAAAGGGGGTTGGGATGGGGAGGAGACTTATAGCTATGTGAGTCGCGGAGTGGGAATCCTGACGCATGCATGCTTACAGACTACGGGCTTCCTTTCTTTTGCCCGACAATGGAAGGGTTGGGTCGGAGATCTTTTTGGACCACTTGTGTGGCTGTGGATACCATCTTTATGGGTGGGGCTACCCTTTTTGAGGCTTTCTCTTTTGCCTGGAGATACTATTTTTTGCGCGTGTCTCCTAGCGGTGCCCTCTTTTGTGACCTCTTCCATTGCAACGATTTAAAAGTTAGGGACCATGTAATTTCATACGTAATTTTTGTATAGACATTTTTTAGTGCAAAAATATTTAAATAAATTTTATCTGTTACTGAGTGGTTAAGTAATAGTCTATTGCGCACTCTACATTTAGTGATAAAAAAAAAAACATTAATGAAAAAGTGACTAGACACTAGTCGACGACACGTTAGCCTAGTTGGTAGTGACCCTGCCTACTAAGCTAGTGGTCCCAGGTTCAAATCCTGGTAGGGGAAGATGTTTGTGTGATGAGCGCGAGTATTTATTTAGAGTCTTGAATGATTCGTATGTATTTCTCTATACATGATTGATTAATTGATTCATTTATTGATAAATATAAATTTATACGTCATTTTAAAGTACATAAGTAGTTAATAGGTATTCATACATTTGTAAACACATACACATTTGTATACATTCATATATTAGGAAGTTTATCAATACAAGCCTAGAGCTTAGTTTGGGACTAGATCAATTCGTGTGAGATAGTCCCCCGATTATTTTTATCTATTTATTTGTTCCGGCTCCAAGTTCTTCCTATTTGTTTATGCACTAGTATTTGTTTACCAGGTATTTTCAACACCGCGCTCGACTTCCCATCTAACCTCTATGTTGTTATTCTAATAATAATAAGCTCAACAACGACTATGATAATAGTGTCACTGTTGTTGTTTGTCCCACTAACTATTACGATTATTACAGAAAAAATGACCAACTGCAACCAGCCACAGTGCTCGTACCCCTGCGTCGGCGCCGCTCCCCCCCCGGTCTGCCCCACCATCCTCCCCAACTGCACCACCAACTGCGCCTGCATGGCTGACTGCGAGCGGCGCTCCATCTACTGCTTCCAGATCCACCACTGCCATAAATTGAGGAGGCTATACGCCAGGGTTAAAGACCCTACTAAAATTCTTTATTAAGGCTGGCTACATATGACTATTATAAGCGATTGTTTAGCCGTCGTACATTGTGATTCCTGTACAGTCAAAGTCATAAATATATATACGTTCCCAAGACGTCAAATTTATCTATACGCCTTTATGCCACTTACTATAAGATCCGTGTATACATTTAATGCCTTCGACTGTACATGATGGTCCAGAGTAGGGTGGTTCTAACCAGTAAACAGAACAACCAATGCACAAAGTCCAATGATAGACACTTGATTCTTATATTGCATAAGATAAGGTTTATTCATTTGTTTTGCAACAATCAATTTATAACCGTAAACTCGTTGAATTAAGGTTAAGTGTCCATTTTTGGTGCCTGTCAGCTTAGGGTCCAGTGCTATCACCCCGCCCACGGTATATTTTCGAGCATTGGGCCAACAAAATATCTGACACGTCTAAACTAATAGAGACGTAAAATATTGTCAAATATTTTTAAGCACAATGTCTGCATAATGTCTTATTGCTAGTGACTGCACGATGTCTATAGGCTCAAATTTTTCGGCGCTTATAATATAACTAAGCGCTAGTTGACCAAGCTGGAGCAACGTGTACAGAGATTATTTCTGCCGTAATACCATAGAAGGATTAAGTGAAATGTAGTAGTCGAAGCATTCTATACTCTATTGGTTACCACATTAGATTTAAAATGCTTGTACTATGGGATTACACTAATAACATTTTGAAGACATGATTGGATGAAGAGTTGTTTCCTATTGATGTGCGATTCTTATGACGTTAAGGTTAAGTTACAATATAATTAAAACATTTAAAAAAAAAGAGTGTTTGATTGCATCTTACAACTTATACTTACCTAACGTTTTTAGTGTTTGTTAGCAGGTCGTAAAAGTGTTTAATATTGTTTTAGCTTCTTTATATTGTACTGTTTTAATCGTGTAAAGTTTCAAATGCACCGGACTGTTAATAACAGATTTGTGATCTTTAAATTAATATGAAGTTTTTCCTAAGTGAAAATTTAAATAAATCAAAAAACATTAAAACTTCTCACGTGTATTATTTATTTGTGGTTTCACTAAAACGTGCACCCGAATTAAGGACTAAAATTAAGAAATGCTACCATTGTCAGTAGTAGCATGTAGTAGTATTTACGGCCACAATGTATGGCTAATTTTTCGTCACAACTGACAAAGGCAGCATTTTTTTATTTTAGTCCTCAGGTACACGTTTTAAATAGTGGACGGAAATTTAATTCGTAAAGCTCGGCTCATCAAGGGCTCAACGTCGACACCATTCGAATATTCGGTATCCTATTATCTCGCCTCATTCGTTTTTCGTTTAATTCTTATTTCGTCTCATTCTGTATTAGTCACTCGTTCTTCATTCGTCTTGTTCGCTATCCGTCATTATCTTATTTGGTCAAATTCTGTACCTTGTCTCTCTCTTAACAAGTCTTATTCGTTTTTCGTCGCGGTCTTCCTTGGACTTATTCTTTGTTTGTCTCCCTCGTTTTTAGTATCATTCCCAGTCTATCTTTAGTCACAATCGTTATTGGTCTCTCTCTTGTTTGGCCTCATGGGGAATTCGTCTCATTCTTTTTTGGGTAAATTCGCTATTCAAGTAGATATAGACAAACATGGAGGTAGGAAAACTTAGAGGGAGTATAAAAACGGCTAAAATAATCATACATACTCTTCACACCCGTTATAAATGCCCTTCGTTAAAAAGAGCTGCTATATATTATGACGACTGCTTTCAGAAATGTACCACTTTTTAGCTTTTTTAGTGTGTGTCACTTTTAATTAGTGTGCGTAAGTTTGTAGACAGTGATGCGCGATGCGTTGTGAACTAAATTAATACGGAATTTACGTCAAATTTCAAATATAGAATGTCGAATGGTCTATACAGCGCCTCTATTCAACACGTTAAAAACAATGTCGCATTTGATCTGTTATCAAATAAAAAACCGGACAAGTGCGAGTCGGACTCGTCCACCGAGAGTTTCGCACAAAGTAGGTCCATATTATAAATAGTTCCGGAATCGAGTCTTGCAGTTTTTTCCGAGCTTATTGATTGATAAAGAAATAGAAAATAAATAAATAACACGTGGTTATATAATATTTATTTTTTAATATTATTATTTACAACTGAAATTCTAAATTAAATATTTCATTATCTGATTCCCCATCTCGTAAATTTATAATAAGTTGATTCATGATCTCGTCACTAAGATGGTCATTTTTATAATACTTTTCCTCCACTTTCTTTACATGACTGACACATTTTTGCCATTTCTCCACTGAATACTTAGAAAATAGCTCTGCCAGAGCTCGTTTCTTCTCAGTTAAGTTTAAATTAATATAATTTCGTGCCAGTTCACCCTTGATATCTTCCCATACTAATTCGATAGGGTTTAAATCCGGATGATACGGTGGCAAATAAAGTACTTTATGACCCTTTTCTTCCAATATGACATCAATTTTGAATTGTTTTTCTGATTTATTTCGTTTTTTTTGTGTTTTTTATTAATTCTAGCAAATCCCTCTTTTTCACCGCTACAGTGTATTTAACATTATGGCGTTTTAAAGAATCCTGCATTTGCTTTTTTAAGGAACACATCGTGGGTGGTTTATCCACCTCGTTGTAATGGTATTTTCCGTTATCCATAACTATTACTGAATTAGGGGGAAGACCAGGCAAAAGTTTTTCGCGAACCCACTTTTCGAAATTGTTGGAATTCATATTTCCATGATAGTCTTCTGTCTTTGTATTTGGTTTGAAAATGGTTAAAGCGTTATCTACAAATCCTGAACTTCCACCAGCATGCACGATGACCAATCTATTTTCTGTACCAATAGAAGACAATGCACCTCTTTCAGAGTCTGATTGCCAACACGCTGACACATTATGGGATTCATTTACGTAAGTTTCATCTTGAAAAAATATTCTTATTTATAAATTTTCTTATTGCCGTAATATAGTTGCCTCTCCATTGTTAAATTTAATGGCTGTATAACCACATTTAATAACTCCACCTTCCGCTAAAACTTGTCTTAGTTTATTGATCGTGGGAATTTCCTTTCTTATTGTGTAGAATTCTGTAATCTTTCTTCTTATAATACCTTTAACGAAATCGACAACTTCTATTTTCTTTTTTCTCGTCTGTTTAGGCCTTCTTGGTGAAGAAAACTTCACATTACATTCCACACTTTTTCCCTCACTGACAATGCGTTGTACACTTCTTTCTGACAATCCTGTAGCCATGGCAACAGTTTTATGTATATTAATGTCATTTTCATGCTCAGCAGAATTCGGATCTATTTTTTTTATTTAAAAATATTCGTACACTATATAAACAGTTTGTTTAGTTTGAATCTTTATTGGAGGACTCATCTTTGGTTGCAAATCCCGTGTGCGTTTTACTTGAAGCGACCTGTTCAATTAACACGTATTGACGACAGCAAGGCTGACGCCCGACTGAAGTTATGCGTCGTTTGACGTTTCGTAAACACACCCCTCCCGTGCCGCTCCCATACTTAAGGAACAGACTCAGGGCCGTATTAATAAACTAATCTCAACTCTAAAGCTCGTCTCGAGATGTGTCAAAAATTACAGTGTTCTATGGTTTGACGTTTACTTTGACGTATCTTGTGACGGGCATCTCGGCCAAGATGAGTTTATTAATACGGGCCTAAGTTATGCGTTAGATCTATAGAATGCGACCAAAAACGAAAGAGACTAATTACAAATGTGACCAGCACCGAACGTATCGAAATAATTATGGCGAATAAGTAAATGAGACAAAAAACGAAAGCGAAGAACGACGAATGAGTCCAAGCAAGACCGTGACGAAAAACGAATAAGACGTATTACGAGATAGACAAGTTGCAGAATGTGACTAAATAAGATAGTGACGGATAGCGAACAAGACGAAGACGAATACAGAATGAGACGAAATAAGAATTAAACGAAAAACTAATGAGGCGAGATAATAGGATGCGAATATTCAACGCCGATGCTCTCAGGAGGGACGCTTCTTATGGCTAATTTTCGCCACAAAACTGACAAAGGTAGCGTTCCTTAATTGAAGTCCTTAATTGGGGTACACGTTTTAGTGAAAACGTCCAGTTAGCTCCCTAAATACCTTTTTATTGCGGTTGTTTACAAGCCGATTGTTATGACTTTTGATCAGATCACAGATAAGTAAAAAAGGTCTTTTCAAATAGCTCCGTCTTTTTTCCACAGTAAGAAGGCGGCGTTACTTTTATTGAATGAATTATTGAAATAAAAAAAATACATATAACCATGATATGCTTTAAATTAGAACCTCATAAAAGGCTTTTCTTTCGAATAAAAATGAAAAGGGAGCAGTTTTGTTTTCAGGTGTATCACAATAGTGGATGATAAAAAAATAATTTAAATACGTTTAGTTTTAATTTTTCATTGTATTAATGTTGAATTCTGTACTTAGTTGGATGTAAATAAAGTCTTTACTTAATAAATAAATATAAGGCTGACTTTGCCACGAGTCTGGAAGGGTTCAGGCAGCCGTATAAGAGTGAGGAAGCAATATGACCCCAAAGCGCATAATACTTAATCCCGAAGGGCCTTTGAAATTCCCACCGTATTGTCTATGCTCCGGTCCTGTGAGCAGCTGATAACGGGAAACAATGACAGGATAACAGGCTGGGTTTCTAATTAAAATGGCGGTCTGTTCAGTAATAAATAAGCCAGCATATTGGCTGTTCAGTAATAGCAAAGATCGATCGATTGACGTGATATTAGGCTTAGCATAGAAACCGAACTATGAGAACAAAGAAAGACGTATGTTCGACCTTTTTCTATTTATGGCATTCATAATGAGTTAGATGGATTTAACTTATTCATTACCCCACCGCCAAGCAGTAGTGTTCGCATTGCTGTGTTCCGGTGTGGGGATAAGCCAACCGGTGAAACCGCCAAGCAGCAGTAAAACCGGTGAAATTACTAGCATAGAGGCATTCCATCTTAGTCCCTAGGGTGGGCAACGCATTTGAAGTCTTACGATTGCAGTTTTGAGATTGTAGTCTTGAGATTTCAAATGTCTATGGGTCTCAGATCCCACTTACCATCAGGTGGCCTGAGTGCTCGCATGCCTTCTCCTTGCCATAAAAAAAAACACTGCATAAATCCGAATTAATCAAAATTTCGAATTTTCTTAATTCCGAATGCAATGTATAGATTTAAGACTTTAGTTTTTGATATCGCTTATAAATCAAACCTAACCTTACCTACGTATATGAGTAGTAATAACATTATACATATAATCTAAAATAGCTCCAGCATAACATAGCGTTCGGAAAAATGAAAAACGGACAAATGAATATTCGGAAAAACAAATCAGAATTTTAAGGTGTTCCCGAGAGTGCTTAGGTACCTATTATTTCGTTATTTGGTAGATCGTCACAAGGTTTGAATAGATCTGTCTCTGTCTGTTCTGCGCCTGTAAGGCCCCAACACAGAATAAAGACTAAAGGCATAGAAACCGTACTAAATAAGCAGAAAATACATCATGGTTCACTTCTTTTTACTCATGGTTTTTTATAGTGAGTTGGAAAGAGATGAATCTATAGCTGTTCTTTCGTTATTTGGTACAGCGTCACAAGTAAGGCGTGATTTGGACCTATAGACAAGGAAAGACAAATCCTTCCTATAGGAAGGACAAAGAAGTCCCTGTGTAAAACCTTGTGACAATGACAGTTAAAGAAGAAAAAGCAGCCTACTTTTTGTTTCATTTTTTCTCATGTAATACGTAATCTAAAAAGTAGAGAAAGATAGCTGACGCAAAGTACGTCTTATAGTCCGGTTTCTATGCTATGTTCTTATTCTGTCGGTCCCAAGAGGTCCAAGAGAAGTCCATTTTTTGAGTCAACGTTGAATTTTTCTTTGTGACCGTGAAAGTTGAAGAAGAATAAATACTTGTTTTTGTATCATTTCCTCTTAAGAAATACGTAATCTACAAAGTAGAAGGATAGCTGATGCAAAATCTTACATTAGGCCGGCTTCTATGCTATGTTTTTATTCTATGCTGCCATAATACTAAAGAAGGCCTTAATACTAAATGAAATATTTAACATCAATTGACAACAATTCATATGTGCTAAGGTAGTAAAATAATAATAATAATAATAATAATAATATCAGGGGACAATGTCACACCAATTGGCCTAGTCCCAAACTAAGCTCTAGGCTTGTACTATGGATACTAGACAACGATATTAATACTTACATAGAGAAATATATACTTAAATACATAGAAAACATTCATGACTCAGAAACAAATATTCGTGCTCATCACACAAATATCTGCCCTTACCGGGATTTGAACCCAGGACCGCTAGCTTCGTAGGCAGGGTCCTACCAACTAGGCCACCGCGTCGTCGTAAATAAAATACCGTTTGTAGATTTTACACTGCTAATTACAGTAACAATATTTTTGTTTTTTTTTATGCAGTAGTTTTCTTTATATTTAGGAAAAATAGTAAAAAAAGTTGGATTGTGAATGTTAGGAATACACTTATAGTGCTTTAGTCCAATTATTACCAGAGGAATTGAAAAAAATATACAACTGCCATGTCCATTTTTCATCTGTCTGACGGATTACTTGATTCTAACGACACGCTTTCGATTCTCGTAATACTATTGTTTTGATATACCTACGCTATTTAAAACGAAAGTGACTAACGGATTTGAAAAAGCGGATAACCGCAATCTGCCCAAAGTCGACGAATTTATGTTGTTACAGTTGTTGTGGTTGACAAGTGACATGACATGACAGTCAGTACTGTTTTAATTTATTTAAAACTAAGATCACGACATCAGTATTCCTAACTTTGTATACACGGTCTTTTTGATGACTATTTCTTTAATAAAATATTAACGACGAATTTAAGTTAAATAAAGAAAAACCGAGAAACACGGGTACTCTAATTTTGTCAATTAGGTAATCAATTATTAAAACACAAGATTATAATTATATTATTGAGTAAGATCAAACATTTGGTTTTGGAATATCCTTACGAAAATAAGTTTTTAAATTCTTTTATTACTTAATAATTCTCCAAAAAATAAAAGAAAACATATTTTTAAAAGCACTGTGATTTATTTTAGTCATGCTCAGCTTTAAGATTCATGAAGAGAACTAAGGCCCAAGTCTGGAGAATTATGTATTCCGAGCTAGGTGATAAAATGTAGATTTTTAGGGCTCTTTAAGAGACAAAAAATATTTATTGATGGTTTTCCCTTAAGTATAAAAATATGAGGTAGAGCATAAGTAATATACAGGTATCCAAAGTTAAGTAGAGCTCTAGGATGAAGATTCTACAAAAAAAAGGTTGTAAGCCAGGAGGTTCCATCACCATAACATTGATAAATGGCGTTCTTTCACAGTTTTTAAACTTATATCTCTCATCCGCGGTACCTTTTCTTCAACGTGAAAACATGCCCATGTGATTCCACTTCCTAAATCCTCTAACCCATCTTCGTATGCTCAGTACGATCGTATCTGCATTTTTCCAGTTTTTCTGAAAGTTATCAAGCACTTCGTGAATCGCCGTCTCCTATCCCGCCTCAATAGGCATAACCTCCTTAACCCCCCCCCTCCCCTTCTGTCCCGCGCATAGCACTGTCACTGCCTTGGTTACAGTACTAAATACACAGAATACTTAAAAATCTTAAAAAGGAAATCATCTTTTGGTTTAGATGAAATTCCTCCTACTTTAATTAAACACTGTGCGGAGTATCTAACCAAGCCGTACACCCAGCTTATAAAACAATCTTTTATAGAAGGTACTTTTCCTGACGCGCTTAAAATCGCAATAATAAAACCCATTCATAAAAACGGTGAGGTATCTGACGTAAACAACTACCGCCCAATAGCGCTCCTTCCGACATCAGCTAAAATATTTGAAACCGCAGTGGTAAAACGTCTCTATTCCTTTATAGAAAAATTCAAAATTTTACATAATGACCAAAACGGTTTTAGGGAAAACCACTCCACAACACTAGCAATCTATAAATACACCCTAAAAATTTTCAATGCAAGTAACGATAAAAAATACGCTGTAGGCCTTTTGCTCGACATGAGTAAAGCATACGATAGAGTCTGCTATGACACACTGCTGGACAAATTGTATAACACGGGAATCCGAGGACTGGCTCATACGTGGCTAAAGTCATACCTTAGTGATCGTTCACAATACGTTGAAATTGAACACATCGACTTTGAGACGGGTGCTATACAACATATCAGATCTGATAGTCCCCGTCAATGGTTCTATCCCGCAAGGTAGCGTCTTAGGATGTTGCCTATTTCTTATCTATATTAACGATCTCCCAAACATATTAGACAATCATAGTGTACTCTTTGCGGATGATATATCTATACTGCTGCCCTGTTGTACCACTTATGAAGTGGAAAATAAATTAAAACTAACGCTTGATAAAATCGTAAATTGGCTAGATATGCATAACCTGAAGCTTAACTTAAGCAAAACCAAAATAATTCAATTTAGACCTCACCAAAAACCACCATTACAGATATCATTTTGCTATAATAATACAACTTTAGAAACTGTAAGTTCTGCGACCCTGTTGGGTATAGATCTCGACACCAATATGAACTGGAAATCGCACATTCAAAAATTATCAAAAAAGCTGTCATCTTTTATATATGCTCTGCAGCACCTTAAGCGTGTCACTGATCTGCAGACCGCCGTCGTAGCCTACTACGCATACGCCTATTCACGCTTGTCGTATGGTCTCGTACTGTGGGGACACTGTTCTGATGCAGACAAAATTTTTATCCTCCAAAAGAAGTGTGTTAGAATTTTAGCAAATATCGATCAAATGCAATCCTGTCGACCTCATTTTATAGAGCTGCAAATGCTCACTCTTACTTCCATTTACATATTCGAATCATGCAAGTTTGTGAGAAAACATATTATGGATCTTTTTACGCCTGTGACAAACATAAGACGTAACGACCGAAACCTACACAAGCTTAAATTACCTTTTTCAAAATTAAAATTGGTTACGTCTAGCCCTCACCATATGATGATAAAAATGTATAATCATTTACCAAATTCCATAAAAAACCTAGATAAGCCAATGCTTGCTATTTATTAAACAATTAAAGTTATTTCTCATCAGCAAATGTTTTTATAATTTGAATGAATTTTTCAATGTCAACTACTAATGTTCGAAAATTTATGCATATATGCGTGTGTGTTTGCGAATTTATATATAATATGTACGCTTTTTTACATGTTAACCTAGGTTAAAGTTTAAGTAGGTAATAATTTCACCATACGTTTTTAAGTGTTAATCGAGTGTTAGTTCATACATAGGTTGACTAAATATACCTAGTTAGCCCTTCTAGATCTATGTTGCTGTTCCCTTGCAGGGTGTCACATGTATACCTACCTGTATTTCCACCTGTATTTTTGAAATGTGATACGCAATCAACAATTTGAATTTGAATTTGAATTTGGTTAAGGTCACCGATGACATTCGTCTTAATATCGAAAACAAAAAGCTCACGGTTCTTGTCCTACTGGAATTCAGCAGCGCGTTTAACACCGTTGATTTCGATATTCTTCTTGGAATTCTTAATAGTACTCTTAACTTTTCTCCTTCTACTCTTTCGTGGTTTCGGGCCTACCTATCTGGGAGGCGCCAGCGTATCAGGGTTGATGACAAGTACTCTGAGTGGTGTGAACTCTCCGCTGGTGTTCCCCAGGCCGAGTTGCTTTCTCCTCTTCTGTTTTTAATATTTATTAACAGTATCTAGCAGTCACTTCGTTCTTCCTACCATTTGTATGCGGATGATTTGCAAATATATTCTTCTGCCGATTTGGATGATTTCCCTTTCTTGGTGGAACAAATTAACAGCGATCTTGAATCGATACGATGCTGGGCTGAGAGATTCGGTCTACAAGTGAATGCCAAGAAATCGCGGGCTATTGTTCTTGGTAGCCCTCACTTTATTACTAGACTGTCTGAGATACCTAATGTTCGCTATGATGGAATCCCAATCTCCTTCTCCTCATCATTCAAAAATTTAGGTGTTACTATGGACCAGACATTGTCCTGGTCAGCTCTTTGCGTCGCTCATCTTCCTGAGGCGTCTGCAGAATTTTCTGCATTTTCCGAAAAAACTAACACTTGTGCGTTCCTTATTACTCCCGCTTCTAGATTACAGCGATATAGCGTTCTTGGAGTTAAAAGAGGAACTGCTTGACAGACTAGAGCGTCTGCAGAACGTTTGTATCCTGTACGTTTTTGGCCTGAGAAAGTTCGATCACGTGTCGATGTTTCGTACGCAGCTGCAATGGCTTCCAATCCGCGGCCGTAGAGATTTACATGTACTTTCACTCCTTTTCAATGTCCTCTTCCTTCCTTCTTCCCCTCCCTATCTTTCTGAAAGATTTCACTTTCTGGCCGGCGGCAGCGGTCATCGCCTGCGTTTGAGCGCCAATCTTTCCCTTGCGGTTCCGTCTAATAAAACACGTTTCTATGCCAAATCTTTCACAGTCCGTGGTGTCCAACTGTGGAATGAACTTCCGTTGTCCTTAAGACAATCCCCTTCTGTAGTGTTTCTAAAAAGAAGTTTAAAAATGTTGTGGCTGAATGAGTTGGGAAGTCAAGTTCAAGTATATATAAAAACGACGAGAGTAGTTGGTGGCTGGTATCCTGGATACCGTAGTGTTGCAACTTATCCAGAAGCAGTTTGTGATTAATTACATCAAAAGCCTTGGACAAGTCGCAAAAAACACCAGCCACTTTGTACTTGTCGTCCAGACCAGAAACAATGCAGTCAAAAATTTTGTGTGCCGCTGTGGTACACGAAATCTTCTGCCTATATGCAAATTGGCGGTCTGTAAGCAAATCATTGTCTTCAAGGTGGGTCATGATGTGTGACAAAAAAATGGACTCGACTAATTTCGATATAGTTGGCACTATTGTTATGGGCCTATAATTATTGACGTCACACTTGTCCCCTTTTCCCTTGAAAACAGGACACACTCTGGTACTCTTCAGCACGTCAGGGTAAACACCAGTATGCGCACGATTTCTCTTAATCAAATTAGAACGAAATATTAAGGCACTATGTCAAATTTATCAAAAAAAGGTAGCCTAATTTCAACCACTATGGAATGACAACCTGTGGCGTTACCGATAGTCGCTTGCTTTCTAATATGAGGTCCCGGGTTCGAATCTCACGCAAAAGAAGTGAAATAGGTTTTTTCTTTTTAGAATCTTCCACAATTTAAGGCAGTAATTGTCAGAACCTCAAATTACTTCACTCGTAAATATTGGCAAGATTTTTTGACATCGGATCATGATAGGTTCAGAGAATTTATAGAAGCATACAAAGCTTACGAACTTTATTGTTTTATAGGTAAATCCACGATGCTACAACTAGAAAAGATCTCAAGATACGCGTGGATTGACGAAGTTGGGTTTTATCATGATTACAATTGCATGACATACATGAGCCCAATCTCGTCAAATTCATGCATCTATGTAGATTGGATTAAATGTCACGTGGGGTCATTTCATCGCAGATTGAAATTTTACAGATATATTTTCAATATCGTCTTTCACCGCTGAACCATTAGACCCCAAAGGTTTTCGATTGGATTGAGGTCCGGCGACATTGCCGGCCATGAGACTTTTTTGATATCCAAATGTTGACTGAACCATTCGTTAGTGACGTGTGGCGTATGTATCGGGCAATTGTCTTGTATAAAGTCTATTTCTGGATAGTCCTCAACGGGATACACGTTACGCACAGTGGGCAACATTACCTCTTCGAGGATATCCACATGAGTCAAGGCATTCGCTCGTGTGGGTATGAAACATAGCTCGCCGACGCCGTCAGCAGACATCCATCCCCACATGGTTGCTGTCAAACGGCCAGAATTCCTAAGAGGAATGACATGATTTTCCTTGTATCTGGTTCTATCGTATCGCCAGAGACAAGGGTTCGTCATCGCGTTTGTACTCCAGTCAAAGTCTAAGTACTGGGTAGCGAAATTCATTCTGGCTGTTTTATCAGTTTCTGATAGAAATGGTTTTTTTGCGTGGTGTATGTGGTGTAAGCCCATTGAGTGCAAATTGTTCCGTATTACTTGTGGGCAAACGCCAAAATGCTCCGCGAAGGGCTTGACCGGAAAGAAAGCATTTTGTTCGTAAGCAATCCGTAATAGAATCCGTTGTATCGGAAGATAAGCTCGGCCGGCGTCCGGAATTCTCATGCTGATGGTCGCGAACTGTCCCTTCTTCTGCGTATCTCCTGACCCACAAGCTTACAGTGTTTCGCTGAAAGAAATTAGCCGACACAAATAAATATACTCCTGCTTCAACAGCATTTTTATTGAAAATAAAGTATGAAAAAACTAGGGCATTTTAAAATCATTACAGCAATTTGACAATACTCACAGTTAACCCTAAGTTGCGTGAAATCTCGGCAATACTGTTGCAATAGAGTTGTAATGTTTCTACCTAGTCTGTAACAATAGAGACGCACTGAGCGACAAGCGAGAAAATACAACTTGTGCTAGCCGTGCTGGTATTGTGCAACAATGTCTGCTCTTTCTGTTTCCGATATTATTCGAGGCATTTTATTAATATTATTCAAATATCATTAGATTTTTTAGTAACTATTTGAACCTGTTTGACGTCTGACGTATAAAGATTTGAATAAAAAAAAATTATTGACTTGACTTTTCTCGTTGGCCTTTTTGCAATTCCCGCCTTGAAATAAGGATTATGTACACAGTTTAATACATATATATGTTTGTGTACTTGTTTATTTGTTTTTCTCAAACATGCAATGAAATATTGATGTTATGTTACTTATGTTCCTTATAATAGGCTGCGAAGTATGACGTTTCAGGTCTAGGACAAGAGGTCGTTAATGGAATTTCATACGAATCGTGCAGGCCTAGGCCTGCAAAGTCCTCTTTTTTAATTTCCGTTCCAAATAAATTTGTGGCACAGGCATCATAATATAAAACCTTGATTTTTTTGTTGTTTATTTCATTACATGTTTGAAAAAAGCACTATACATACCTCGGCGGGAAATATGGGGTTGCCCGCCTCAGATCTATCTATATGTCTTTTGCCGGCAACCCCTTTTGTCCCGGCCTCTGTAGTAATGTACTATAATATTTATTTATTTATTTATAAGTATT
Source organism: Acleris literana (assembly GCA_946894065.1). Classification (NCBI taxonomy): domain Eukaryota; kingdom Metazoa; phylum Arthropoda; class Insecta; order Lepidoptera; family Tortricidae; genus Acleris; species Acleris literana. Next base: position 20,733,949 of record OX335669.1, read on the forward strand.
ATCATCTCTTTTTGTTATTTTTTGTGCAAACTTATATGTGTCCAACCAACGCCATGCATTGTCCTTACTCATCTACTTCAGGGTTAGCTGGAAGAGATACCATTTAGGGATAAATTCGCCTTTGTACATTAGTTTAATAATAAAATATAATATTTATATTTTTGTGCAATAAAGAGTTTACATACATACATACATACCAGAGATGGGCATTATTCGAATAATTATTCGAATAAAAAATAATTCGTAATATTTTTATTCGCGAATAATTTATTCGTCGAATGATTTATTCGCGAATAAATTATCCGCGAATGAATCATTCGACTACTTTTCGAATAACGAATAATTTATTCGCTATTTTATTCGGATAAATTCACGAATAATATTTGTCATTTTTTGGTTATTCCATTCAAATAACTAACACAAATTAGAAATAAAGTGACTCGTATGTAAGTACTGCACATTCCAACACCTTAAAGATTGACAATAAGGTTAAGGGATAAACCCAGGTAGTAAAATAAACAAAGGAGCAGCGCAGACATCGGATTAGTCACACGTAGTTATTAACTTTCTAGCCTGGCCTAAAAAGATATAGATATATGAAAGAGTCAGATAACAACGTTTTCTTATCAGTTGTTCATTCCTGAGCGAATCTAATAGTTTATATATTTGCCAGTTATTATTTAGTTGCAGTGCATTGCACATCACACTTGTCAATACTTTTATCTAAACCGCATAAACTTTTTAATTTAACGTAAAATATTTGTAGACCAAACAAATAATAGAAGAATGTCTTATGTAAGGTGAAAATTAACTTAGTCCGTTCCGTTAGTGTGTACAAACAACATCTTTCAGTTATGTTTAGTTATTAATTTTCTAGAAAAATGGAGCAGATAGGTTATTCGACGAATAATTTATTCGAATAAGAATAATCATTCAAGAATTTCATTCGTTATTCGCGAATAATTTGGTTATTCTTATTCGTTATTCGAATAAATTTTGCCCATCTCTGATACATACAATACATTATACTTTATACTGATGATGATCTAAACACAGGGCAAGATGAAATCATAGAATAATAAATATCTTGTAAAAAAACACGTGTAACTTGCGCAACATCCACCCGGATCGCTACCACCTGCATCTCATCATTGAACCTACCGCCAAGCAGCAGTAAAACCGGTGAAATTACTAGCGTTGAGGCATTCCATCTTAATCCTCAGGGTTGGCAACACATTTGCGGTCTAAGGAGTTTTAAGATTATAGTCAGAATGCAAATGTCTATGGGTCACAGATACATACCATCAGGTGGTCTGTGTGCTCATTCGCCTTCTCCATGCCATAAAAAAAAACTTTTGTCACTACGGTCCACGTCGAGTTCATAAATATGTACACTTTAGTACCTTGTTTATTTAATGTCATGTTTGAACTGCTATATAAAATTGTCACATCGATTAAAGTGACAAGGCGCTGAAGTGTACACATATTTATAAACTCGACTAAATCGTTTATCGCCGATTGGGGACTGAGATTATGTTTAGGGATAAAAAGCAGCCTAGTTTGCAAAAAAATCACGTCCTTCCGTCCCTCCGTTGCTATGTGAATTAAGCGCAAACTAACAAACGCGTTTTCGCATTCGTTATTTATAAAAAAGAACCCCTGTCCATCACAGACTATTTGTGTTTGTTCGTGGCTCCGTAGCTGGGAACACCTTAAAATTCGGCTTTTTTCCGAATATTCATTAGTCTGAAATTTTATTTTTCCGAGAGCTATGTCATGCTGGAGCTATTGTATGTACATAGATTAAATGCACAGTGTAATATTGCTATACGTAGGTTAAATTCAAATTCAAATTCAAATTCAAATTCAAATAATTTATTGCGTGTCGTTTGTATAAACGATTTGAAGAAATAAGAAGAAATAAAGTTTGCTACCAAAATCATTACGAAGGGAATCATGATTTTTCGGAGTTATGTAGCGTAGCGGCTGATTTCAATTGTTATTTACATACGAGTATGTTGACTGAAATTTAAAGCTGCCACAAAACTTTACTCAAACAACACAGAAAATGTAGGGTCCCATTTATAATGTAAAAAGTTACAGCATTAGACTTTGATCATTTTAGTAGGAGATCCGAATAGGAGAAGATTTGGACTGGGCTGTTTATTCGATGAAAAGTATTTTATATCAAATTTAATACGCTAAATAATATGTGGCGAATAGGTAGGCTGAAAAATTTCAGTCCAGTATAAAATTAATAAAAAATTTAAAAATTAACTTTGTTTAAAAAAAATATATATTATATTGTTTAATGGACAAATTGCATACCAATCGAAAGTATGAAGCCTACAGAATATGCAAATGTTAGTTTGACTATTTTTTTCCCGTCAAACTATTGGGTAGGCAGGTATAAACAGGTAAGTCGGTACTAGTAATTTGCACCAAACCTAACGGTTGCATTATTCTATAGACTTTATATTTACTTTCGATTAGTATGTAATTTGTCTATTAAACAAATATTTGCAATTTAAAAAAAGTTCATTATTAATTATTTTTTTAATGATATAAGTACTGGACTAAATTTTTTCAGCCTACCTATTCGCCACATATTATTTAGCGAATTCAATTGGATATAAAATACTTTTCATCGAATACACAGCCCGGTCCAAATCTTCACCTATTCGGATCTTAGACTATTTTAGGAAACTTGTTTTATGAAACTTTTATCATAAAATTTACTTACGCAATCGTGCAATGTCAAATTAAAGCCTCAATTCCGGTGCGGCTTACGCTACTTAAAGTCCAAGAGCTGTTTTAAGCATTTTTGGGAGATGTTTCTATACTTCTTCTTTACATAGTATTAAACAATAGTACATTACTACAGAGGCCGGTACATTACTACAGAGCCACTTCACGCCGAGGTTTGTATAGTTCTTTTCTCAAAAATGACCGGAAATCTTGACATTCCTAACTACACATTGAGACGCGAAGTACATAGTTTACTGACAGTTCTCAAATTAAAAAAAAAAAACATTGCGTGCTCGCTACACAAGCCCGCAATGTTGCATACAAATTCCATTACTATCTACCTTGTAACTTTTTAAAAAGTGAAAAGGGCCATAATAAAATGAGGGCACAAGTCTTATACATCCAAATTTTACTCGAAACATAACTTTTTTATTTGTGCCTGGAATAGCTTATATTTTTTTTAAACAAGAATTGCGTTTCTCCTTGTCATAAACAAAAAGGCGGTAGGAGTGATGGTTTTTTCACAATGAAGTTGCTGTTTGTATGCAATTCAAAAAAATTGTTCAAGCGATGAAGATTTGACTCCAACACAAATTTTTTCTTGCGATTTTTGAGAAAAACACTATATTTGCCTCGGCAGGAACAGCAATTGCGGGCTTCGTATTTTTAAACGGACTCGCAAGCTCGTCCGTTTAAACCAATACTCGGCCCGCAATTGCCTACTTCCATGCCTAGGCAATAATGTACTATTTCTCAAACATATAAATAATTCATTAAAAAATTGAATACAAAAACTACAATGTCAAATACTAGGAGTGCATAAACATTAAAAGTAACCTAAAGTGCTCAGTCACCCGCGCTGTGTCGGGTGCGAGCGCCCACCCGGCGCCGCCGCGCCGCCGCGCGGGCCGCACCGTGCTACATACACCGCCTGCGATCTAAGTTGCGCTACGCACCCCTAATAACCTCTGCCCTCCTGGTACCTGGTGCCTTTATGCAAACGCTGTGGTTGGAAGCACGGCTAAGTATATTTAAAAAAACAGCTATTTAGGCTGTTCGTAAACACAGCCGCCATGTATCTATATACAAAAATTAAAAAAAAATACTTCTAGGCCTTCAATTTTGTATGAAATTCCTTTACAGTTCTCTCGAGGTGTCCCGCCCGCAACGTGATACTTTGAGGCCTAAAATAACTAACATAACGCCAACATTCCATTGCATGTTTGAGAAAAGTCACTTCCCGGCGTCTGTATGTACGCTTAGATCTTTCCAACTACACCACTGCGCCTCTATTCTAGGCGGTAAAAACGATATCGTAGTTTGCCTGTTATGGTATTGTTATGACGTCAGCCGCCATTACTGTCAAGAAAATAAGAGCTATCAAAACGTTGAAAATTCGATAACAGATCAAATACGATATTGTTTTTACCGTGTTGAATAGAGCCGCTGATTTTAATGCGGTGTTCATGAATATATCTATAGATAGGGTGATTCAAAAGGAAGGTTTAAATGTATCATTAATTCTGGATTATGTACGGTTGTCACAGAAAACTCACATAAACCGAAGCGAAGCGGGGCGGCTCGCTAGTTTATGATATTTCATAAAATCTGGAAAATAGCTTGCCGAAGATGTTCCGTTCTCCCCCGACACGCAGGAGATTGACGTCTGTTTCCTGCAGGAAACTGAATGAGTGACGTCGAAATAGTTGTTCCGAGGAAAACAGATCGAATTGGTCTAAGAAGGACCGCTTATTTTCTATGATACTATTTATATTATACTAGCTAGCTGTTGTCCAAGACTCCGTCCGCGTAGGAAAATAAAACATAGCCTATGTTACTCAGGGATAATGTAGCATTCTAATAGTGAAAGAATTTTTGAAATCGGTCGTGTAGTTTTTGAGTTTATTCGTTACAAACATACAAAAATACAAAAATACAAATCTTTCTTCTATGTATATAATATTAGTTTAGAAAGAGGTAAAAATAAATCATGTGTTGGTTTGTTTGTATAGGGGTAATTTTGGATAATTACTTAGGTAACTATAAAAAATCTATTTATAAAAACAACATTATTCCTGAGTAATATATTTAGGCTTTATTTAATTTTGATAAATCCTCTTATAGTTTTCTATAATTTTAACAGGTGTTTTAGTTAAACTCCAACAATATACTCGGTAAAACCATATTACTTTAAAAATGTTATTGAATTATCAACGTCTCGTCCAAGGATTTACTTGACAGTATTGACGGTCGAGCTACAAACAATATGATAATTTGTCAAAAGATATATGGTTTCACCCAGTAGAATGAGTTTATAATAAGTAATAACGCTTTAATAGCGCTTTCGCTTCGCTTTAAAAAAAATCTACTTCAATATAATATGTCCAGAAGCGATTAGCAATGCCCTATATTAAGGAACCTGTATCTGTGGTTGTACTTTAATGTTAACATTAAAGTATTACATGTCATTAAAGTATCGGTTATCGCTGTAGTTGTATCTTAATATTCACTTTAAATTATCGGTGAACATTAAGATACAGAGTAATGACGGATACAGGTTTCTCACATATTGTAGAAAAGTTATGATATACATATACCTAGATAAAGTTATGTATGCGACTGTACGCATAATTAGGCATTGAAACACTCGTGTGATCTTATTATGAAACTCGTGTATTAATGCACCAGTCACATAAATAAATATTATAAGACGAGAAATGATTTCGAAAAGTTGCCAATTATATACACAGAGAGAGAGACAAGACATGAAGAAAATATGAAGATTCCTTGTTTGACTACGGAACCTTAAAATAAAATGTGGTTGTATTGATTTATATTTAAGAAAAAGATTCCAATGTAAAGTGTATATAAAAACCAAATAACATTACGTGTGAGTAATGATTATATCGCGAGGCTATTTCTAGGTTAACGAGTAAATACATTTATTATGTTATGATATGAGTAAGCGTTGCGTTAAAATATTTACTTTCAGCTAAAGTATAATGGCGCAGACATATTATGATGGTTTTGTTTCGTAAATAAGATGCGTGGTAACTGGATAATAAATAATGTTGTGAAAGCTTTGGCTAAAAAGGATCGTAAAGTGTTTAGTGGAGATTAAAATTCAATATATGTACTGTACTAGCCGTTCCCTAATAGTTATCGGTAATATTCGTTTTTATACAGTGACAAGTGAAAAATATACTGTCCGCTGCGAGATCAAGTGTGATAGCGATAGAGAATCAATTCAATTCAATTATAATGATATTAAAACTGTATGCTGGAACGACATAAAGGGGGCTTTCATATGCCGGTACATTTACGACAAGTTATGGGATACCATGTATATTATTCTCTAAGTGTATTTCTCTATACTAAGAATAAACCTAGTCACTTTTAGGTTTAAATAGGTTTTATTCTGAAAATGTAGATTTTGCAATGACTTACCACCCAGTTACGGGTACCTATTATTTTATTAAAATACCTTTCAACGTTACGTTTTTTTTTAGATCACACTTATCATATCGGTGGCCTGTCAAAAAGTCAATTATTACTGAATCTACCGTACCCATGTACGGTAGATTCAGTACTGATACGTTCCGATTTACAGAATCACGAGTGCAATGATAGCCAATGCCTAAAACAACTAGACTAAAGTAATTGGTGTACGGATCGAACAATACCTGGGGGATCCCATGACATAATTAAGCAGTTCAATTTAGGTTGAGTTTAATGTCTATAAAAAATATATAATATAATTATCAAATAAAATACACGCACACATACACTCACGCCTTCGTTCCCAGAGTGGAGTAGGCAGAGCTACAGAATTACCAACAACTCTAAAAACTTTTTGTGAATTCTGTAACCACATTTTGCAACAACTGGATAAGATGTTTATAAAATAAGTATATATTTTGTACTAGTGACAGGTGGCAAGCCTATCGCCTAACAATACTACAAACTACGAGCCAAAAAAAGATTAAAACTGAAATAAAAACGAAAACAGACGCGAACACCGTGAGTCGTGTGTTAAATTGGTAGGAACGCCACTCCAAAATTTGTGTACAAGATCCTCCAGCATACCACCAAACCAGAAACTAGTGGATGCAAACCAGACAGAAATTAAGCAAGTAGGATTCTCTGAATAATTTACCAGGCTGTTGATTTCTAAATCTATGTTAGTCAATACTAGGTTAGTAAATATGTATGAATTAATAGTCGGTAGGTACCTTGCAAGTCGGGTAACATACGCCATTTTTCGATGTTGTACAGGTAGAATTGTAAAAAAAAAAGATACGACACTTGAAACTATTGGCAGTTAGGACCAATTGCATAAAATTTCAAACGATAGTTATTTTATCTTACCAATATCATAAATACGAAAGTTTGGATGTTTTTACTCAATCACGCCAGAACGGCTGAATGGATCTGGATCAAATTTGGCACAGAGATAGATTATAGTCTGGAATAGCACATAGAATACTTTGTATCCCGGAAAATTCGATAGTTCTCGAGGGAATAGCGATAAACGCTTCTTCTTCTATGCGGACGGAGTCTGGCGCAATAGCTAGTTTTGCTAATATAGAGTAGGTACTAGCTTTCCGCCCGCGACTTCGTCTGCGGAGAGTCAGAACTTATGATAAAGTAGACATAGTTTATATCACCCTCAAAGAGTTTTTTTATGAAAAAAGTCCAGAACGTGAATTTTAAGTAAGCGGCCCACAAACACCTTTCATTTTATGACTGTTAAACAATAAAATTGCCACTCTTTCACCATTACATTTTCTTTAATCGACCCTAGATTAAATAGATTGATAATTTAGTCATCTCATCTATTTACTAAATTTCTATACAAACATTTAACCCAGTTAGCAGAAGATTTTCGAAAAACACCAAATCTGGATATTTGCTTTATGTTACAGTATTTAGTTTAATCGCAATACCCGTTTTCATATCTTGTAGGTATATATAAAGTTCAGTCAGTATCAGTAGTCTAAGATCCCAAGTTTTCCACTATAGTTTTTTTATTGATGATGGGTTTTTCTTGACTATTTGTTTCATTAAGGGGCAAGTGTTTTAAAAACACTGAAGCTTGCACTTTTTTAGATGTTTACATTAATGTACCTGGAAAAAAAAACCAACTCAAATACAAACTTTCACCCCGCTTTTCACACTGTTAAGGGCTTAAGTATTTTAAAACCTGTTATTTTATTTTATCAATAATGGTGTTGATACCGAGTTTCATGTATCTAACTTGTTCAGTCATAATTCTTATTTATAGGTAAACAGTAACCTTAATACCAATAATGTCCACATTTCTCACATCAAAAATGACCAAATTCCCACACAAACCCCATTTTACCCCCTTCTCCGAAATTGTCGTTTTTTTTTCATTTATATCGTAAACTACGACGTTCACTATTGTCATTTTAAAAATGGCCGGACTCTCTGTAATTTTACCACCTTTGGGGTACTTTTTCAAAACCGCCCAACGCCTTTTTAGGGTTCCGTAGCAAAAATGGCAAAAACTCTCTTATAGTTTCGTCATGTCCGTCCGTCCGTCCGTCCGTATATTACACGCATTTTACTCGAAAACTAGAGAGGTACATTGATGAAATTTGGAGTAGGAATAGGTGTCTTGTAGAAGCCTCTACTTAGTTTGGTAGTGAGATAACAAAAATAAATATTTCTAGGTTGGGCACTCCTTACAACATGTGAAAGTAGATGAAAAAAAATCGCCATTAATCACCGTGCGCAACATATTTCGACAGTTCTTTTAAAAAAAAAAATCTCTTCTACCGCCAAATTACCACCGCCATTTACAGGGATAGTTTTTCCATAATCTCCGAAAGCAATTTAGTAGCCCTTACACCAATTTTTACGTTTCTTACATAAAAAATAACTGTACACGCTTATTTACTAAATTCGTTAAACGCTAAAATCACAAGCAGTTTTATTTTCTATTTATTTATTACTGTTTATTAACAGTACTAATTTTCACATTTCTTACTTCAAAAATGACCAAAGTCCGAAACTTCTACCCCCCCCTTTTACCAACTTTGGGGAGTTTTTCCTAAATCGCCGAAAGTAACATTTTTATCTTTCTCCCTTCAAAATTCTGATACAAACTTCTACCGCCAATTTACCCCTAAGTTTTTCCAAAATCGCTTTAAGCCATATATTTAATTTATACGTATACATTTTCCACACAAATTTTCCACGTTTCTCACTTCAAACATATATACCAACCACACAATTTTCTAACCCCCCCATTTTACCACCTCAGAGGTAGTTTTTTCTGAATCGCCGAAAGTAATATTTTTTATATGTATATGCAACTCCTTTCCATCCCCCCAGGGGTTTAATTTTAGTAGTCGCTGAAATAAGTGTCTCATTATTTTTATTTTACAGCATTTCTACCAAGTTTCAAGTAAATTGGACCATAAAAATATTTTTTCCTATACAAACTTTGCAACCCCTTTTCATCCCTTTAGGGGTTGAATTTCGAAAAATCCCTTCTTAGTGGATCTCTACGTAACAAAAAGAAAGTAGGTACTGTCCAAGTTTCATATTTCTAGCATTTGTAGTTTTGGCTGGGCGATGATGAATCAGTCAGGACAAGCCTCTTTATATGTATAGAAGATAGATAGAAGATAGATAGATAGATAGATAGATATCCAAAGCTAGTTTAATCTAGGCAGGTCTTAGCTAGGCTAGGCTAATTACCCCTACTTATAGGTAAAAAACATAAGTAAAGCTCCTCTTGCATGTAGTTGTGTATAGAACTTATATGCACTCAAAAAAATTAGAGCCAACAAAGAGAGATTTTCACTTAGTTGACAAAAAATGATTACAATAGTTAAGATATTAGTTATATCAACCAAAACTGATAGTTAACGACAACAATTTCTTTAGTGATTCAACTAGCATCTTAGTTGATGTATCTAACGTCTTAGTTGGTGTATCTATCGTCTTGTTAGGCTCGTATGGGATCAAGACGCTTATGCACAACAATCACAATCTTGTTACAAGCGACCAATACTTTTTTTCAGTGTGGAATTTACGTCAAATTTCAAATATAGAATGTCGATCGGTCTATACAGACGTGTTACTACTGCATGCAAGAGGAGTTTTACTTAAGTTTTTTACCTATACCCTATCTATACTGAGAGCTGATTACTCTCTGACGCTTAAATCGCGTAGCTGTCAATTTCTTTCCATACAAATTTAGCTCGGGGCGAAAACGTTTCTCGCTAGCTAAATCGAGTCCGATTTTTACGATTTTTGAACGTTGTAATTTTTATGAGAAACTCGGTTTGTAAGTTTCCATTTTTTTTCTTTTCCTTTGTTAATTTCTAATATTTATTTTCTTAAAATGAGGGTTTCATTTATTTAATCGCTATGTTCCAAAATACTTATCGTCATGGCAGTTTCTCGCTTAACTTCCAACAGAACCGAATTTAACGTCTCGTTGTTATCAGTTTAAAGTTTCGCTCTCATTTCAGCCGTTACGACGACGTTATGAGCTTAGCAACAGAATTAGGTCGACGGGCGGAAGCAGCCTAATGAGTTCTAGACTTTATTGCAATCATATACTTACTCGGTGTAATGGCGTCTATGGTGCGAGTTCCAAGGGTGTGGCGGTAAAATATGATTTATGCGAGTTTCACTAGCAGGACTGAAATAAACTTATTAGCATAAATTCAATGGGTGACGTTGTACAGGATCTCTATTATAGACGGTAAAAACTATATCGTATTTGACCGTTATGGAATTGTTTTGAACTCGGCCGCCCTTGAGCATTTCTAAAAAAGTTTGTACATTTGATTTACGACTTCGATTTGCAAAAAAAATTGCCGGTCGGTAGGGTGAATGAAGCTGAGCCTAAATAACATAGTCTCCCAAAATGTCCTCATACATTTGTATGAAACTTTCCTTTTTTGTTACCATGAACCAAAGAAAGTTAGTAACTAAGTAAGTATTGTCTGTGATTGGTTTATTTTGTTTAAAATAGTAGCTGTTTTAGCCAAAAAAGCTTCATTTTGAGGTTAGAATGTTGTTTACTATATAAGACTAGTAAGAATGAACAGAGCTTACCTATTTTGTCTAAAAGTTGATCTAATGATGTAGTCAGAAAATGGTCGCGTATCAGTGTTCTTAAAACAGGGTCGCTTTGTTGGAACTCTCTTGTTATGATTTTGGAGTGTGTGTTACCTATTGTCAAAAATTGTCTGTTCAAAGCAAGCCGGTGAGATTATAAAGTTGCTTCGTGATTGGGTTCCTATTTATTATTAAATACAAATATTTCTGTTGCAGCCTACTACGTCTACTTCTTTTCTTTCATTATACTGAATACAAGAATGCGGAAATGACACAAATCAGATAAAGATACACGTTTTTCAAATCAAGATGTTCATGGTATGGCTCTAAACGTTAACTGTCAAAGTTACACTATTACGGTTTCTTATCTTCGGTTTTCTTCTTTTATAGACTTTTCAGTAACCGGACGGTGATTTTTTTACGCCAGTATTATCGTGTCATTACTTCAGACGTCATAACAAAAGCAGTATAAGATTCTGTCTATTCGTCTCTCTGTCCCCATGTTCTTCGGTCCGTCTGTCCGTCCGTCCGTGTCTGTGTATGTATGTATTTCACACTTTTTGCAAAAACTATCAGACACAAAGCTGTCATTTTGTACAAATACAGATTTTTAGGGTTCCGTACCTCAAAAGGAAAAAACGGAACCCTTATAGGATCACTTTGTTGTCCGTCTGTTTGTCAAGACCCTTTATCTCGGGAACGCGTAGAGGTATCAAGATGAAATTGGAATCATATACTCAAGTCTATAGTCCCTTGAAGCTGTGAAAAAATCAAACTTCTAAGTTACCGAAAAAAAAAGATACAGCCGTTTATAACACATTAAGCGTATATTTCGACAGTCTCAAGGGAATCAAAATATATAGGATATTTTCCGTATAGAAATATGAAATTTGGCAAGTAATACCTTGTTATACTACAAGTATAAGGAAAAATCTGAAAACTACTCGCATTTTTCCGGTTTTTTTTACACGGTGCACTAAAACTAATAATAATAAAAAAAGTGTGAGCTAATAAACTAGGTTCTCAATTCGTCACGTGTTTTTTTCTTTTTAACCAACTTCAAAATAGGATGGGGTTACCAATTCGTCGACTTTTTTTATGTATGAATATACGCGTACGCATAACATTTTACCTTGTTAACCAGATTATGATGTTTTTTAGGGTTCCGTACCAAAATGGTAAAAAAGGAACCCTTATGGTGAGACTTCGTTGTCTGTATGTCACAGCAGGTTTTCTCAGCAATTACAAATGCTATCAACTTGAAATTTGGCATAGTTGTACGACTTTGTTGCCCGCATCTGATTTTAGTAAAGAAATATGAAATTAATTTTACAAATAATTGAAAAGGGGCCTAGAATGGGGGGTTGAAAATGAAAGTGGTTTGATTATGGTCGACTTTCCCCCTTATCTCCGAAGTTTATTAAACAAAAAATCTGAAAAAATCCTGACGTAAAGATAATCACTCATATTTTATGGGTAAAATAAAATGAAATATTATTTTTTTACAGTTTTTGAGGAATAACAGAAAACTTTGAAAATCTGTATTAAAATGTATGCTAGTCAAAATGGACCTTATATTGCATAGAAAATAAAGTTCATAACAAAATGGGTATTTTTTACGGTTACCAAGCATAATCTTAAATACGGAACCCTCGGTGTGCGAGTCCGACTCGCACTTGACCGTTTTATTTATAAAGTTTGATTTTTGGTTGTATAGAGTTGGCGTGATCTGCCGATGGCATCCATAACTCGCTGTGCTGGCCTAGTTGGTAGTGACCCTGTCTACAAAGCTATTTGTGTGATGAGCGCGAATATTTGTTCCTGAGTCATGGATGTTTTCTATATATTTAAGTATACATATTTCTCTTTATAAGTATTTATATCGTTGTCTAGTACCTATAGTACAAGCCTAGAGCTTAGTTTGGGACTAGGTCAATTGGTGTGACATTGCGCCATGAGATATTTATAACGAATCGACAACTCAAATATTATAGAGTCACACAGTATTTTTGGTATTTTTAGTAAGCATTTACATTCCAAAAGCACCATTTGGTAAAGAGGAATTGATGATCTGAACCAGAGTTGACTATCAGGACTTCAATCCAACGGAAAATAAATAGGTACTTATTGATGCAATGAGGATTCTTAATGAAGATAATTAATTTACTTTTACTCATTATTGCAGGTGAAGTGAACTGACGGTGAAGTACCAGGAGAACTCCTCAACGATTAACGTCCCTGCATCTTGGACGGTGACATTTTCTTAGCGTGATAAGGAATTGCCATTAGGCTACTGATTCATAATAAACTTAGCTTAGTGAATTTCATAATAATAGAAACAAGCAATAAAAGCGGGAAAAATATTATTTTACCAAAAATAAAACATTTTTAAAAACCCACTAAACATCAAACACGTCCGTCCGTCTCTCTGCTCTCTCTGCTGTACTTATCGGTCTGAGTCGTTAAAGCGACAAGCAACAAAACCGACTGTGGACTTAGAAAACTCTTCAATGATTAACGTACTCGTACCAGCATCTTGGTTAGCAACATTATCAAATTAGCGATAGGTAGGCTATTGGTACTTATTGTATTTGCTGTCATAAAATACCGAGTAGTATCTCATTAAAAAGCAACACATAATAACAGGAACGTTTCGTGAGCCGAATGAAATAAAAAAAATCTTCTTCTTCTTTTTTTATTGATGGCGGTCCACCGCACCGCGGTATTTCTGATTTCTGTGGCAATTGTTGACCGATTAAAACAAAACTTTTTTGTTTGGATATAGTATAGGAACTTTAGAGGTCGTCCCATTGTCACCAAATCTGAATCTGGTGAGGTGATCCGTGAGGAATTGAGGAAACTCCTCAAATATTATAGGCATACATATAGCGATTTTAGTATTTTTAGTAATAAGTCCAGCATTTGCATGCAGAAAGTATAGTTAGGTGAAGTGGAACTGATAATGAAGACCATAGAAGCCACCGGCTAAACTAAACTCCTCAATAGCGACACAAGAGTAAATACTACTTCTGCTAGCCGTGGTGACAAACTCACTGATTACTTAGGGCTGATTTTTCCATTTTCTGAGGCCGTATCAAAAACGATGACCTGTCAAGTTCTAGTCGCGTGAAAAGGATAGAGTTATGTAAGACATATTAGCTCTGCCCGTTTCGGAGTCAGGTTCAGTTCATAATGCCTCGCCCCTGGATTGCAGTATCTTATAAACAATCTTGTAACTAACCCCCCTATTTTCTCCCTCTTCTTCTGATCCTAATCCTACTCCAAAAATCTTAATCCTAGTCTCGTATACCACTATAATTAACCCTAACATAACCTAATCCTAAACTATTCTATCCTAGTTTATCTTAGTTTGTACATTAACCTACCCTAACTTATCTTATTCTTGCCTAGCCTAATGAATCCATTTTAAAACAAAGATGGTTGATTTGGCTCGTGATTGTCTAGTGATCTGGTAGGAATCTAATTGTGAACCGATAATAACCCTAACGTTCTTTATTTTATTGTTTTGACTCTGAAAGCGCGCTAATACATGAGAATCCTAATTAAAATTGACTAATTGGAGTAAAATTTAAATTTAAAAAAATATAAATGAAATATGGTCAACTGCTTAAAGTTAAGTTATTAGAATAAAATTAATACCTATTAAGTAAATAGAAGTAATGAAATTATTATGTAATCATGAATGAAGTTCCCATACCTCATCGAGTAATGGTTTGTCAGTCTTTGGTACTAGTTAGGAACACTAGGAATATACTGGAGGCCGAGCCCACTCCCCGCTCAAGCTGTGAGACGCGACTTCCTGACGGGATATCTCTCCAGCGCTTAAAACCTTTTCTTTCCAGGAGAGGTAATTGATTTTACAGTCTTTGTCAGTCGTTAGTAATAGAATAGTCAGTAATAGTCTGTCAACAGTATACAAGGGACGAGAGGATTTCACAAGGCTCCTTTCTCCATTGCAGGAGTTAAATATTAAATAATAATCATATGACATTAATGATATTGTATGTATACCATATTAAATACACTAGGAGCAGATTTATTAACATGTCAAAGTCAAATTGACAACATTAAAAAAAAAAAGGATTTTTGTTTTTTCGCGTTTATAATAGCTGGTTAAAAATTAGAGTACCCGTGTTTCTCGGTTTTTCTTTATTTAACTTAAATTCGTCGTTAATAATTTATTAAAGAAATAGTCATTAAAAAGACCGTATATACAAAGTTAGGAATACTGACGTCGTGATCTTAGCATGATATAAAATAAAAAAAAGTAACTTTAAACAGAAACAGAACTGACTATCATGTCATGTCACTTGTCAACAATAACAACTGTAACAACATAAATTCGTCGAATTTGGGCAGATTGCGACTATCCGCTTTTACAAATCTGTTAGTCACATTCATTTTAAATAGCGTATATCAAAACAATAGTATTACGAGAATCGAAAGCGTGTCGTTAGAATCAAGTAATCCGTCAGACAGATAAAAAATTGTCATGACAGTTGTATATTTTTTTCAATTCCTATGCTAATAAATGGACTAAGGGCACTATAAGTGTATTCCTAACATTCACAATCCAACTTTTTTTACTGTTTTTCGTAAATATAAAAAAAAACTGCTGCATAAAAAAACAAAATTGTTTTTAGTGGAATCAGCAGTGTAAAATCTAGAAACGGTATTTTAATTTACTACCTCAGCATATATGAATTGTTGTCAATTGTCCAGATGAGGATAGTATTGGTAGGTATTCATATACTTAAACTAAATTAATGAAGATCTAATTAATGTTCATACGTTACAATTTCTATTCCAAGACCCTTCATTATTATGCTTATATTTAGATAGCAATTTTTATCTATTTTAAAAAAGGTGACTTTAGCCTGATGTTGCTAAATTAGGTAGATACGAGTAGGTATTGTATATTCAAGTCTAGTTTTGGACTTAAGTATATTTTTATACTATAATGAAATGTTCAATTTTCACCATTGTACTCATGTTAACCTTATATTTTTGGTAAACAGTGGAAATACAGAAGTCATTTTTGTCTTCGGCTATTTTGAAACCTCATAATAGCTATTATATGCTATGTATGATTTAGGTAATTAGCAATTCCTTTATAAAGCCACCTCTCCATTGTTATTAGGTTTGCCATGCTTATTTTATGCAACATAATGAAAAATCTCTATAATAGAAACTGAGGTATCATACTATATTTATACAATCTAGATTTATTTTATTAAGGTTTAATCTGGATTTTATACCTTTAAATCTCTCAAAGTCTAGTATTTAATTTATTGTGTTAAACTAGTATTGTATGTCAAATCCTGTTCCGAATTATATCTCGTATAACAATCCTAAGAATCTTATTTTTAATTCAGCCCTAAACAGAAATCTAGATATTAGTAAGTAAATGGGGAACCCTTTCTACTTTGGAAGTTGCCAATGTCCGTATAAGCTATGTAAGACAATCTAGTCTTTAACTATAGGTTTTAATTAATCTAGCCTGACCCTTTCAACTTCTATTATCAAACCTTCGTCTACGATATTATAATGTAATTTTCTTGTAACTTTTGAACTGAAAATTCACTATAATAATTACGTTACTATAAAGCCCTATTTTTATCATCTCAACTTAATTATTTATCGTTATTTAATTTAATTAATTCGATAACATGTTAATCAGTCCTCAGCGTGCCTCAGCGTCTACTTTCTTTAGGCAACTTTGACATTTACTGAGTTTGACATTTATCTACGTTTCGTTAACGCTACGCCTATCACTGAAAACGATCTTGTATTGTTAAAACTTCCTAAGTTTACTAAAACTGATTAATTAATTTAATTAATTGTTTTTTTTCTTTTAAATTTAATTGTTAATTTAGAATTCTAGTTTTATAAATTCTTGATTTCTTTATAACCCTACTCTACTGATTTTATGACAAATTAGAGAGACTGCTGACTCTCTTATTTTGTCTAATAGTGCGGAGAGTGTTTAACAAGATCAACTCGGTGTAAAGAAGATCTTTTCTAGCTATCCTATAATCCTAAAGTTCTACTGTTTTAAATCAAAACTAAGAGTCATGTAACTCTTACATTTACATTTAATCGTGTGAGTCGTGTTAAAAATATCCGGTGTAAGATATTTTTACTAGCCCAGCTAACCTATCATAAGAGTTTTTCGAAGGCTAATGCCCTCTATGTGTAGTCTAAGACCTGTCCTTCGGTTTAATGAAAAACCTTTAGTTGAAAGACAGGCCGGGATCATACCTACTTTGGCCAAATATATACATATATAAAGATTTTGGGATCGTCACCAAAAATATTCCACGTATCCATCTCAATTTTCTACCGAAAAACGGTCCAACATAGTGCAATGTGGTCCTTTGAGAGGAATAAATGAAATATATAGCGGTGGCGCCTGATATACCGAGTTAAAGCATCAGTCTTTGTTCGCGAAAACCCCATGATTTACTTGACTAATGGAGAGAAATCATCCGTTTTCCGATTGTGAAACACTTTCAGATTTCCAACCGTAGCCAAAATGCATATGCTGTTCTTTTGTATATGATCAACGTCTGCCTCGGATCTTTATAAGATGGTTTACCTATAACCATCACAGCAAGATCTGGAAATCAGAAAAATATTAAAATCGAAACACAACAACACATAAAACACAGGCACAATTGTAAGATATTAGCTTTCCCTATCTCTATTATTATTTAATCAGAATCCCTTAACTTCCCACAAACGTATACTGCAATCATGTTCTGAAATTCACTTAACTCTTAGAGAAAATAAAACCCCACACAAATTAATATAACACAAATTGAATAATAAACACAAATACTTTAAAGAAAATAATTCAATTGGAATGATAACTCCACCTGCAAGCCCAAATACAGACAACTCACCACCTCGACGTCCCGATCAAAAGTAACCCCACCTAAATCCTGCATGCGCTTATACACGGTGGGAATGAGTAACCCGCCAAATTTCAACCACGCATTTCTGATGATATTTTGAGTAAATAATGTTATATCAACATAGGTCCAATACTGCCATATTAACGAATTTATTTTGTAGAACAAAATAATTCAATGAATGATAGAACTTTATTGTGAACAAATCCTTACCCTAGGGAGAAAGAGAGGAAGATACGGAGAGAGCGATAACGATAACGACTAACACAAGTGGACAGTGACGCCAGTGTCAGTGCGAAACTTCATTATTTACAGCTCACGACAACAACTGTCACACACGTAAACATGATGGGTGGTTGTTTAGGATATCTTATTACGAGTAATTACACACATTTCATTTTACATTTACAAGTAAATACCTGCCTAGGTAGGTATTTTGTTTCTGCAACTATAAAAAGTAAACATTTGCGTACAAAGTTGCCACATGTTGAGATTACCTGTAAAATACGGTCATTAGTGTAATAACCTGAATGTTAAAACGAAAATGAGACGAAATAATAACAAAAACTTTACTAATGAGAGCAAATCATTTATTTACAGATACCTGATATTTTACTTTATTATTGTAACAAATTTTCAAAATGCGAACCACTATTGGAAACCCAAAGACTTAAATAGTAAACTCTAGTAAGCAGTGCTTCATCCGTCCATATGTTTTTGAGAAAATCCGAGTCTTCTACAAGCTTTTGGTTAATTCTTTGACAGTAGGTGACTCTAGCTAGCCCATCACTAGGTATTAAGCCTTGTACCTTCTTGTAGTGATAAGGGTGAAGGCCATACCTTTTCCATACAAGCAACACTATTCGATAATTCACGATTCTCGCTACCGCCCTTGACGACAATGTTGGGTCTTCGGTAATCAGGTTCATGATGCGGTTTTCAGTTCGCAAGTCTAAATTAATTGCTTTCTCCGAACGAATGGGTCGTAAGCCAACTTCACGAAATCGTCTATGGACATCTGCAAAAGTAGAGCGATGCGGTGTGGGACGATTAGGAAATCTCCTGAAATATTCGATGACTGCTCTGCGAGAATTTCCTTTGCAGTATGCGTAAATAAAGTGAATATCCGCTAAATGCTCATTAGAATAATGTCGCGACATCGCGAATTTTTTTTATGATCAGCAATGAATGATACAGGTGACACTTGATTGTTGTTTGATTGTCATTATGTTGACATTTAAAAAAAATGATAGTTCTGTGCAGCCAACGTTTTACAATCAAAAAGTTTGTACACTTGCGAACTCGTTGACAGAGAACGGGAGCAAAAATGAAGAACAAGATTATTATCTTATTAATTATCTTTTGAGTAGCTACTGATAGTTTAAAGTACCTACACGTGTGTTTCTAATACAGCTATGAGTGTCTAGTTTGTAACCCAGTAATCGTCATTTACATAACGAGTGTTTTCTATGGCGGACATTTCTCTCAACTATCCTTTTTGCTATTAAAACTCGATGACTGGTTGGTACTGGCCGTTAATACGGCTGACGGCCAGTAGATAAGTTTGATATACCGTTTTCATGTTCGTATGTGTGTGAGGACGTCACATCATAAGGGCGTGTCACCCTAGAGATTTTTCAACTCTTGATTTTTTTTAAATAATTAATAACTCGAGAATTAAGCTTTGCCTAGCAATGTTTATATTACTTTTTTTTATCCACATTGGCCCTAGAATCGATGGTTAAAATTTGGCGGGTTACTCATTCCCACCGTGTATAGTTTCCCTACACTCCTTTCACAATGGACGCACTTAACATTACAAGCTCACTTGACACATACGCGCTCAAGGCGCCGTTCCAGACGGACCTATACGTTTGGCGTCTACCCATAAGGTTCAATTTCGCGTACTCGCTGACACTCATAACTTCAAAATGGCGTCTATTTTGAGGATTTAGGAGGTTCTCAATTCGTCGGGTTTTTTTTTTAATTTTTTTTTTATGTATGTTCCCCGATTACTCGAAGACCGATTACCACTGGACCGACTTGAAAAATTTTTTTGTTGTTCGAATAGGTATACTTTCTAGTTGGTCCCATTATCACCACGTCAGGATCTGATGATGGGATCATGGAGAAATCAAGAGAACTCCTCAAATATTATAGGCACACCTATAGCGATTTTGGTATTTTTCACTGTAACTCATGCATTTGCTTTTGAAAAGTACTATATGGTGAAGTGGAACTGATGATGAAGACCACAGATGGCCACCGGAACTCCTTAACGGTACCTATTTCAAGGGTGGCGATAAGATATTTCGATAAAGGTAGTTGAGCGACTATGACGAAGCACATTTAGGTTTAAATATGACTATGACATTCCCGCGGCGTTGTCTGCGGCGAGCTTGAAATGTTCTATAGTTTCTCATTAATATTTAGAAGTGGAGCTACGTAACAGCATAAATAGGATCACTAAAAAGTATAAAATAAAATAAATGTTTAAAAAAACAAAAACCCGCCTTCAAAAATGCAATGCGGGTTTTTGTTTTTTTAAACATTTTAATGTTTTTATTCTGCATACGGCCTACCGAATCTAAACCCTTTATTAACCTTTAACTTATTTTATTTCCTTTATATGCTAACATTCTTTAATAATTGGTTTTGCTTAAGGCTTAATTAACTATTGTTTGCCTAATTTTTAAGTTTTAACCTGGCATTGATATTAGCGCCATCTATGGAATTCTTGATATATTTTTTTCCCTTACTATTGCATTCAGGACCCGCTAAGTGAATTTAGTATATTAGAAAAATCAGAGAGGCCGCTGTCTTCCATTTATTAAGTAGAGCTAGTATGGTTCTGTCTTTTAAATTTAGTTCGCAAAATAAATCTTAGATGTCGCTTACTACCCTAATTTATAAATAGATGTGATTTTTGTTATTTGTCTTGTATCTTAAATATAGTTGAAAATAAATTGTGTTCATTTTATATAGTGAATACGTTACGGAATGCATTTTGTCTCTTATAAGTTAAGTTGATTATTACGTATGAACCATATTTTTATTTCTTATGCTTTCTTGTTTGTTAAATAATAAACTTCCTTTTACCTTGAAACTAATTAACAATCTAATTTACTTTCCTACCTCACGATAGAAAGTTAATATTTCCTTCACTTTTTTCAAATATATTTAACAATTTTGAATAGAATATCGTCCCTTGGAAATAATTGAACAGGGACCGTTTGGACCATCACAATCTTTAGGTCTAGGCTTTGCGTTTATATGATATATGTATGATATAAGATTCCGAACGAAGGTAATTTAATTTATTAATAAAAACATAAATTATATTTGTAAGGAATTCTTACGCTTATCGTTCTGACCCTTGAGTTAGTAAACTAGGAAGTCCTGTATTTCAGACGCCAGTGTCCTCTCCCACTTTAATTCTGTCGTCTCTTTTGTTTTTTCAGGCAATGAGAAGGCATATGAATCACACTGATGAGAATACTTCATCACTTTGCAATGTATATCTACCGAATTGTCACCGATTATCGTCAGGATGGGATGGTGGAATAGGGGGCTGATAGTAAATGAGATCTGAACCCATGGACATATTTGCATTCTGAAGACTGCAATCATAACTGCAAATGCGTTGCCAATTGATATAATGTTATCCTAATTTTCATCTTTTATCTTTTTAGCGATTCGGACGGACCCTGCACAAAGCCCTTCTAACTTTAAACCCGTCCTGTCTTGTTTTTTGCTCCTGGACTAAAACTAGAAAGTAGTAATATTACTTGTGAAAATGATTGTGCTATTTTGTTGACCGTCTTAGGCTGGCCAAATACAAAAAATATAAAAAGTGCACCGCTCTACACCAGTTCCACCCAGCGACAGCGCTAGCTAGCAGTTTTACCGGTCTTTTAGAGTCCAGTATAACAACGCGTTTAGGGTTAGAGCATGCAACGCGTCAGGCTTGCGGGCGGACACGCGCGTCTACGGCTTTCTGGCCCAGGTTGCGCGCCGCTACAACAGGATCCTGCGCATCATAGCGGAGCGGACAGACTGGACCGTCGCTATCTACAGCACTAGCAGGAAGTACCAAGAAGCTTATATACTATGGGCAATGCAGACCAAAGTTTGGATTAAAGCTAGTTAAAATTACCTTGAATTACGTCACGTATATTTCGTATCTCTTTTTTTAGGAATGAAGAAAGGAGATGCAACATGTTTTGTTTCTTTTCTTCCCTCCTGAAGAAAGAAATGCAAAAGATACCTGACGTAACTAGTAGCCTAAGCAACGAAGACCAAAATCTGCCCTCAGGGGAAAAAACTCGTGTTTAAACGAATTTTGGCATAGTTGTAGAGAATGGTGTTTTAAACCACATACTGAAAGTACTGATGGGTGTGCGTGGAGCTAACGGGTGGAGGGGGTGTAAAGGTCCCTTTTTTTAGTTTTTCGTAAATAACTCGTAAACGGTGGCCCATACTAAAAAATGTTCCATTACATAATTAATCTCCATAAAATTCTCTACAAAAAAGATTCAATACACTTTTTTGCTGGGATCAATATTTAATGAGACATGTAGGGAAAAATGATTCCCGAAAGGCCATAGTCGGGTTTGCATAGTAAGTCGGCTCTTACATCAAATGGGCTCGATTATTTTTTTGTGAGTACCTACCTCTTATAGTGAAGAATATTTATGCTGAGAATAAACATCTTAATTGTGACAGTTCTCGACTTATGATTTTTTGATGTTTATTTTTGGATGGCTGTGTGGTTGCCGGCTTAGAATAGTACCACTCCATGCCTTCCCGTGGATGTCGTAAGAGTCGACTAAGGGAATAAAGGCTTGTAGTACTGTTAGGCGATGGGCTTGCAACCTGTCACTAATACACTGGTAAACATCTTAGCCTGATTATGCAAAATGTGGTTACAGAATTATCAACAAGCTTTTAGAGTTGTTGGCAATTCTGTAGCTCTGCCTACCCCAAACTGGGAATAAAGGCGTGAGTTTATGTATGTATGTATGTATTTTTGGATGTACTGTTTTTCGGGATGTATTCAAACGATTTGCTTAAAATTTTGAAATGATGTTCTTTTCATAGATTTGCATCGCCTCCCAAAAACAAATACTAGTTATCATATAAAAAAAAGAAAATGAAGATCAAATAAAAAATATACATTATTTTTTATATGGTTGTGACACCTACGATTTTTTTTTCCGAATTATCCATAAAATGGCCTACTACTTGCCAAAATATCAAAATTGTCCAGGCGGTACTTCCTATCAAAAATCAGCAATATGTCTATTCAGTTCTGTATTCAATCGGTTCTGTTTTCTTTTTAGGGTTCCGTAGTCAAACTAGGAACCCCTTACCCATAGTTTCGCCATGTCCGTCCGTCCGTCCGTCTGCCCGCAGCCTAGCTCAGGGACTCTTAGTACTAGAAAGCTGTAATTTGGCATGAATATACATAATAGTCACGCTTACAAAGAGGTACAATAAAAACTTGAAAACAATTTTTAGTGTACCTCTCCTACACGTAACGTGGAGATGTATTTTTTTTCTCGTCTACCCCATAGTATGGGGTGTCGTTGGATAGGTCTTTCAAAAATATTGCGGGCTTGTAAAACAATTTTTCGATTAAGGTATCAGTTTATGAAATATTAAGCTTTAAAGCGCTAATTTTTGTTAGAGTCAAGTGTCTAGTGTAGGGGGCTACAGCCAAAACTACAAATACTAAAAATCTGAAAAATATCTGAAATGAAAGCACATATAACGAATTTAATAGGAAAACTATCACGACTAAGTAGACTTCATTGGTTCTTGAGTTACAAACGGTTTGAGTGTTATACCGACCGAAAACTTATTTTCGGTGTTGGTAAACTGACCGCGACCTATGTCGATAGATAACAGTTTTCCAACGGCAAAGTTAAGTTTGTCGCGAGGTCTAATTTGTTTGTAGTAACGGCTTCGGAACCCTACACTGAGCATGGTCCGACATGCTCTTGCCCGGTTTTTTTTTATATGATAACTAGTATTTGTTTTTTGGGAGGCGACGCAAATCTATGAAAAGAACATCATTTCAAAATTTTAAGCAAATCGTTTGAATACATCCCAAAAAACGTACATCAAAAAAACATAATATAATCATAAGTCGAGAACTGCAACAATCAAGATGTTGATACTCTGGAATGGAATCGAATCGAAACTCGAAATCGAATAATATAATTCCTATATTTCTATATTTAAGTAAAATCGTAACTATAAAACAGAGGTTTTCAGGAGAGCGACAAAAAAAAACAGTTTTCGCACAAATGTAAATTACTCAGAATTTGATACCTTTAATACTGATTTTTCATATTTTTTTCTAAACTGTCTTTCTTAAATTTTAGATCGAGTTATGATCACTAGTTTTGCGTTATCGACCATCGAGTATTATTGTATACTAGCGACGCGCCCTCGCTTCGCTTCGGTTAATATAAGTTAAAATAATCCCAGTTCATCTGGAATAATATACTTTTCAAATTATAGATAGGTGCGTATGAATAGAGGTTTTATTTAATGACGTTTTTAGAAATCGTGACTGCCAGTTATCATAGAATCTCTCTATATCAATTTTTACAGCGGACTTTTCATTGCACAATACATACAAACTTTGCGTGGAAGTGACGCGCGAAAGGGCTACATAAGTCAATGGGAAAACTCTCAACGATCAAGTCTCGCCTTCTATTGGTTAATATTGGCACAGCTCCGCTCCGCTCGTCTCCGCCTCAGTGGAGCACCGCAGCCTAAGCCCGCAACTTTGAATGTATTGTTGTAATTTGTCATTGAAAACGATAATTGTACGAGACATTGCAGTCGTTTAACTGGAAAGGGTAATCCATCTTTTCCAGCCACACATCCAGACGTCAGTATTGTACACTCTATTATGAACGTTTTTAAAGATGTTATTTGGGTGGATTAAGGTTCCGTAGTAAAATAATAGGACACCCTTCTTTCAAAACCAATTTATGTGGGGCGATCCAGAAGGTTGCAAGGAATTGAGAAATTTCGTTGGGAAATGGACAGCCTCTTCCAGGTCGAGCACAGTGTCTACAGCGTAGTATGTGTGTGTCGGTGCATTGATCTACGATAGAATTAAGCCATTTTCTATACCTACTTGACCATTAGTTGGTGATAAAATAGCTCTCTCTTAGTCTTAAAATTAAAATTATTAATTTCGGAATAAACATTGTCGACTAATTCTTTTACTAAAACGCAAAGGTTTTCATTTTGAAGATTAATGCTCCTATTATGTTAGGGCATCTGTCCATTTCCTATTTTGAGCAACAACTCTGCAAAGAGCCGGTTTTCATACGTGTAGACAACGAAACTGTCATAGTATTTGTTTTGATTTCTAATCTATGTTACGCGTAATTTTGAATCTACCATATCTTCTAAAGTATTAATTTAAATAAGATATTGTACCGGACAATATTAATCTACATTAAATGCCCAAGGTAACCAAGTATTTATCTGGATAAGGTTATTAAATACTGAATCGGACAGAATACATTCGCTAATACCCTAATTTTAAAATAAAATCTTAGGAGATAGACATTATGCCATCGCGGACTTTTCTCTAGGTTTTTTAAAGAACTACAATTCTTAAGTACATTATTTTGACACTTCTCTTAAGGTTTTAGGTTAAGGCCAGCGTTAGCTATGTAATTGCCCGAAAATCGATTTTTGACGACTCGGTAGGAAAACATTGAGTTTTCTCAACTTTATTAAAACTTAATTAGAATGAAATTTACATTATAAACCATCTAGAATAAATTCTCTAAATGACAGTGAAAACCGTATCATAATCCGTTGCGTGTTTTAGAAGGAGTTAGCGGAGAAACAGGCAGACAGGCGCGAAGCGACTTTAATTTATACTATTTAGAGAAGAGATGCATGGTTTCGGTTAAGTTTAATTAAATGTTTAGATACTTAAGTAATAGATTTCTCACCATCACATACACAGAACAGAAAAAACAGTAGAAGTGTCAAGTGGGCGTGTAACGTGTGGCATGGTTATGCGGAGTTCCGCGCAACCTACCATACTTTTACCGCGATCACTTATTTCAATATTTCGATATTTCTAAAAAAGGAAATAAATCCAGAAGCATGCTTTATTCTGCTATTTTGTAATGTAAACACGATAGCCGCACCAAAAAAAAATTCCATGGTGGCGTGTTGTTTTTATGATAGTTTGAGTATTGGCGACAACAGGTCTGATACTAAGCGAAGCTCATGCCACTTCCACTGTTTTTTATATTCCGTGATCATCAGTGATCGGAATTAGTGTTTAGGTAACTGTCAGTAATTGGTCACGGGTTTTGAATGCGTTTAATGTGAGCATAACGTATCTAAATATAAAATATCATTGGATAAATACCGAATACCCGAATATTTTTCTACCCGGTTGTAACCACTCTATATAGTGGCCTCTAGCGCTGAGTACGTATTTTGGCTCACCTAATTCCGATCACTGGTGATCACATACACTCTTGAAAGTGAAAAGAAAGAAGTGGCCTCTGCCTACCCATCTGCGAAACAGGTGTGATTTAATGTAGGTACCTATGTATGTATGTACATACACTCTTTGATGCTCTGCTGAGGGCTATAGGCTTCATGTTACACTCATTTACACAATATACAGGAACTATTAGCCAAATTTTACGTGTCTATTTATACTCTGTTGTAAATAAAACCAATTAAGTAACTTGGAGGGCTGTTTTTTTAATTTCTATTTTGATAATTATTACACTCATGATAATTTTTGAATGGGATGTCCGATTTGAATAATTCAAAAAGTAATTTACGGGTACTGATATAGCCTTGAAAACGAAGTGATTTATTTGGATAAGGATGAATACCAAGGTAAGAATAATGGTGCCTAGTTAGTACCGGCGTTACTATTGCATATTTTAACATGAAAAAGTAGTTATCGTGATATTACTTTAATAGTTAGACATATGGTATCGCGGACTTTTTTGTAGACATTGATGTCTTCTATAAAACTGTATATCACTTTGCTCTATTATCAATAGTTTCCGCAGCGTACGCGTTTTTTGGTATTTTTTTCACACCTTGGGTCACATTATCAAAGTTTTCATACGGATCCCTAATTGTTTTGAAAATATTATATAGCCTATGTTCATCAGGGATAATGTAGGATTCTAATGGTGAAAGAATTTTCCAAATCGGTCCAATAGTTTCGGAACCTATTCAATCCAACAAATACTCTTTAAAATATTATATATATAGTGTAGATGTAGATGTAGATACTTTGTATTCAAAAATATGAAAAACAACATAAAACTAACTTTTAATCAAAACCTAAACTCTTGATCTAACTATCTAAATATTTCCCTAATTTAATAATGTGAAAATCTTGTATTTCTTTATATTAATATTAATATAAGTAAGTAAAGTAACAGGAAAGCTCCGGTGATAATTCCATTTTTTGTTACTATACGATGCTGTAGGCTGTATGTAGGTACCTACTAAAGGGCGAAACGCGGCTGCCCGGCCAAGCGTTTCGATAATAACGGTTGAGGTTGCGCGTAATTTTAAATCTGCCATATCTTCTAAAGTATTTATTTAAATAATATAGTGCAATGGTCAATTTTAATCTACATTAAATGCCCAAGGCAATTCACGTATTTATCTGGATAAGAATAAATACTGAATAGGAGAAAATAGCTTCGCAAATAACCTAATATTTTTTAATAAATTTTTAAAGATGAAAATGGTTACTGTGAGTCAACCTTAGGAGATAGACATATGCCATCGCGGACTTTTCTTTAGGTTTTTTAGAACTACAATTCTTCAGTACATTATTTTGATATATCGGTTTAGCCAGCGTTTGCAATGTAAGCGCAAAAAAATGTGTTTATTTACGACATCACATTAGAAACCCATAAAATTATCAATGTTTCTCTATTACATTATGCATGTATTATACATATAAACCTTCCTCTTGAATCACTCTATCTTTTAAAAAAACCCACATCAAAATCCGTTGCGTACTTTTGAAGATCTAAGCATACATAAGTACAGACAGACAGCGGCAAGCGACTTTGTTTTATAATATGTAGTGATAGTGATTACAATACGATTTTACAACTCTAAGTTTTGCCATTATTTGCTAGGCAAATATCATCGTATATAAAGAATACCATATTACTCACAACAGATTTGCGGCCATTTTATTGTATTTTATGACTTAAATCCGGTTAGAAAATATAAAAAAAATATAAATATAACAATGAATTGTATTAATTTCATGTAGATAATAGGCTCTTATTATTATTTTTACATTAAAAAAATATTTTTACCAAATATTGAAGGAATAAAAGAAATTACAAAATAATTTATACATGTTTTAATTTTTTATTCAACAAATAATAATTAAGAAACAATAAAAGTACTTCAACACTAGGGTGTTGAAGTACTGTGATTAGCAAATTATTAGGATAATTTGGTAATCACCACCCTCAATAATTATTTAAATATTTCAGGACGTCTCTGGTTGCCAAGTAAATACCTAGTAATTAAGAAATAAACGTCAACACTTTCTTTGGCTTAATCAAGTTATTTAGTAACAAATGGGCAACAAAACAAACTTTCTCTGCGGCATTTAATCCTTACTATCAAATATTTTAATTGGGTACGTATCAGAACGCTTAAATTTAATAAGCCTAATGTATCATAATCCCTAAAAGTTCATAATACCTAAAAGTTGTTTTTTCTGAAACCGTAAATTTTTCAGGATTGTTACAAAACAAACCTAACCTAACCTAATGAGTTCTATACAATTGCGTTTTCAAAATTCCTGAAAAGTTTACGGTTTCAGAAAAAACAATTTTTAGGTATTATGAACTTTTAGGGATTATGATACATTAGGCTTTTTAAATTTAAGCGTTCTGATACGTACCCATTTTAATTACTTACCTATCTTCTTCAAAGAGAACACAATGATAAACTAATAGATACGCATATATTTGACAGTTCAGTTATGTTAACGTCACACCATTCGTGCAAGAAAGACGTAAGTGAAAAATAGCTACTTTTCAGGAGATCAAAAAAACCGATTTACAACTTTGTTAACGGTCGTATATAAATGTATCATATATCAGCTTGCCTTTATGTCGCGAGCGACACGAGAGTATAGCGCCATCCCATTCAATTTGTTGTTACTTACCGAGCGGCAAAATTGCGTAATATTTAGAAACGATTTAAAACGTTCTATAACTTATTTTGTATGTATAGTTTATGTAATTGTTTTTTATGTAATTGTTTTTTATGTAATTGTTATTAAACAACCAATACACATCAAAATGAAGTTTGTCGATGTACGAATTCGAAATAAATTTATATTTTAGTAAAACAAAAACTTATGCGAATTTACGACAGATAAGTCTTTTAAGTGCCACAATAAAAAAACGTGTGAGTTAACTTAAGCTAATGTGTAATTGCGTAATTAAAGATAAGAATTTTAAGTGTGAAAATGTCTCGAGGATTAAGAGCGTAACACAAAAATATATGAAATTGTTTTCCGAGTAGAACTACTTATTTCCAAAGTTAATGACGCATTTGCGTGAAATAAATATACAAGACTTACACTTTTTATTCATAATATTATGTCGTACTTCTTAAATATGAGTTACATAGTTTTTGCCAAAGAAGATTTTTATAAAAAAAATTCGTACTGTCGGTTTATTGTAGCGATAACTTTCTTAATTTTGTTCATAAAAATCTGTTTTTTTTCTGAGGTTATGTATTTCTTGTTCCTTTATCAGGAGTGAAATAATGGCAAAAACGAGTAACTAAAATTCACTTCTTTCTTCGAAGAATGGTGCGATGTGTTAATCGATGATCAATATCGTTAATACTTAACAAAGTAGTTACGTTTTTATTTCCAACTGACAGTAAGTATATACTAAAATATTGCATAACTACATTACATATGGAAGGATGAGTTTACTAGTGACTCTTAATCTTCAAAAGTATTTTTTTCTGTTTAATTTGTGTGAGGCAAGTCTATGTAAAAGTCTCTATACTGTTCAGATATCTCTACTCACATAGATAAAACTTAATTCTTAATATTTCATTTCATTTTAAAAAAAGTTTAAAAACAATGAAGCTACTCCAAACAAAACAATTAATTCAAAGCATGCTAAGTTAAACAAACTGAAGTCACCTTCTTCGTTAAAATATTCTAGGACGGCGACTTTAGTTTGTTTGACCCAAGATATCGGGAAAAAAATTCTCCGTTTGAAGTTGGTTCCTTGTTAATAGATAGTACCTAATTGTATCCGCTGCATCACTCACCCACTGCGCTCGGCTCTGTGATGCATGCCAATACAATTACGAGAGGCGAATGTGATGCAGCGGATACAATTACGTTGTCGGGCCTTCACCGGTTATTTATTTATGTAGGGTAAATCCGGGATGGATGCCACACTTTTTGAAAAGGCCTCTTAATTTCAAAACTATCAATTTCCCATGAATATTTCCTATAGCTAGTTTAGTCTTTAATCTTACATTACGGCTTGTTTTTGTTGACCTAATAATTACTGGTTGTGTAAAAATTGAGTTTTTGCAGGACCCTTTTTATTAGGATAGATGCCTACCTATATGGATAGATGCCCCACCATGAAAATTCGAAGGAGGATAGTTGTCCTTTGGAAAAAAACAATATACGCTAAAAACATATATGCTACGATTATTTATATAGGAGTATGGGGGGGATAGATGCCCCAAGGGCACGTATACCCCGGCGACTATCCTTTTTGATATGGAACGGTGGCTTTTTATTTTTTATCTAAACCAAATACAAAAGAGCGATAATTATTACATAGTTGTACACTTAATGAACCAGTATATTGATATAATAAAAACAGAACAGAAGTTAATACTCATTATAAAGTTATGAAACTGCAAATACTTCCGTTTAAAAATTTGAGGCACTTTTTGCGCTCATCGCGGAGATTTTCACACACACAAGCGAGACGCGTCTTTTCCTCGCGACGGCCTGCGGGGGCTGAGGTGTGTGGCCCTTGCGCTCCCTATTTAGACTATTATTTCTTTGCTGCGATTTTGGAAAGTTAGGTTTTTGAAAAATAGGCGCCTATCCCTTTGCGGCATCTATCCCGGATTTACCCTATAGTTATGATTCATTTAAGATCAATTAGTGAGTCTTGATGTGACTAATCTGATGTCTACTCAAAGTGATCCGTCGAACAGATCCGTTTGTTTAATGCAGCGGCAAGCGACCGCATCGCGATTTTAACTATCGCCCAGTAACAGCAAAGTTTTGAGAGATAGATGCATATAGATTGATTGTTCGTTTGTGTATATGAAGCTTATATACAAATTATTGATTAAGTAGTTTATATCCAACAGGGTATCGAACTGTTTAGGAACATGAGGGAACAGTTCAATTAGAACTTCAAACGGGTCATGTGAAAACAACAGGTTACTTGTAAATAGGGGAGAGTTCACTTACCACTGAGCAATCTGATCAGTAATTATTATTTAAAAATACATGAATGCGCTCGAAACAAATAACCCTCCTTCTGACACAGTTGGGTAAAACGACGTTGGGCTCCAATAAGCGTTCAAAATTGTACAATAAAAAAATCGAATTGACATAAAATATTATAATTTGAGTAAACTTCTTGCTAGTGCTTTCTTTCTCCGTTTTTAATGCAGGGCATACGCTTTGACCATGATCCTAGATTTGACAGGTCGGGTTATTATACTAGAACCTAGAACGACTGACATCTGACCTCCGCAACCCTAGTGGTAGGAGAACCGCATTGGATCATAGATATACGTTACCTAATTGTTATCAGGTAATGTACATAAGTTAGAAAAAGCTCCAATGGTACATAGCGATGGCTTGGGATTTGAACCCGATACCTCACGATCCCGAGTTGACACCCATAGAAAATAGACCCCCCCCCCAAACGCTCTCGATAATTTGACTAAACGTTTTACTTAATATATTTGGAATTTTGTCCATTTTTAAGTTTTAGATGTTGACTTTTCTTTATTCTGATAAATATCACGGCTCCTTGTAAATTAGTTATAACGAGATCCCATACATTTCTCTCCAACTTGCATATATATCGTCTGTAGAAAACAGCCCCCTACATAGCTTGCACGAGGAAGGCAGCTGTCAGAGAGTAGTGGCGCCGAGTTGTGAAGCTTTCCACCAGCGCCTGATAAGATAACCACGCCCACTCTTTCAAGAGTAAAAACCACGAAAAAGAAGACTTAGCTTGTAGAGAATTTAATTTTCTTTAAGAATATATATACATATATTAATATATCATCTACCGTTGAAAAGTTATACCACATTTAAAAATTTCGGCAAATTTAAATATTTCACACCAATATATTGCAAAGCTCATTACTTTCGCTATTATCAGATGCAACCGTAGATTTCAGGTTATGTTACATATTAATTTAAAAGAAAACAATTTTTTATTAAGATTTGAACTCAATAAAAAAGGTTTTTCTCTAAAATATCAGTAAAAGTTGTCATCATTCAGTTCAGAAGACGAAGTGCATAGTTTATGGTCAATCTAAAATAAAAATAAAATTAAACATTACCGCCTCGATTTACTCGACAACAAATAAACGGCAATATTGCATATTTTCGTTTAATTAATATTCCTTGTTGGGGGAGGGGGGGAGGGACATTTTTTTATTGATATGTAACGTTGAAATCTACGGTGGCATCTGATAATAGCGAAAGCTTTGCACTATATTGATGAGAAATATTTATATGTGCGGAATTTTTTAAATGTGGTATAACTTTTCAACGGTAGATGATACATTAATATATGTATATATATTCTTAAAGATAATTAAATTCGCTACAAGCTAAGTCTTCTTCGTCGTTTTCACTATTGACAGAGTGGGCGTGGTCATCTCCGAGGGGTGGGGACTTTTAGTATGTTTATCTCCTAACTAGTCTAAACAAACAACAACTTTTCGATAATGCAAACTATACATACACTTACATATTTCCTTAAGGGTGACCTCCTTCACTGAAACAGCTTTGAAGTGGACACGAACTATCACTGCACTGGAATTGCAATTTTATCACTTTGTGGTCAGTTAGGAGGGACCACTGGAGCACCCGAAACGATGTGTGCAAATGGACCAAAGTTCCCTTATTTATACTACGATATTCTAAAGCTGTGATCATAATGATAAACGGCCCCATACTATTATATAACGAACAAAATCAGATTCAGTGACAAACTATTTTAGTCCTTATGTAGACTGTCTAGAAAAACGTAGGCAATTATAGCTATGATATCATTATAAACATTCCCTAACCTTCCTAATATGAAATGCCTTCCTTGCAGAATTCCCATACGCGTGTTAACCGGAGATGAAATTCTAAAAAGGAAGCGACATGTACTCTCTACAGATAAGAGGTCATTGTATGTTGGAAAGTCTTATAATTTAAAGGTTAACTAGTATTACTTAAGCCGAGTGCATTTTTAGATGGTTGCTAATGATGATGGCGCCACTACTCTCTGACAGCTGCCTTCCTCGTGCAAGCTATGTAGGGGGCTGTTTTCTACAGACGATATATATGCAAGTTGGAGAGAAATGTAAGAAAAAATGGGTGAGGTCAAAAATACATTTTTGAAAATCGACAACTTTTTGGAGCTCATATCTAGACAACGATTGAAAATAGGTGAAAAATGTATAGAATCAAAGTTGTAGAGAATTTTATCAGCTTTAATAATGCCATACAACACCATTTCCTATTACGCATCGTTTTCAAGATGTAAACAAAAAAAAAAAACGGGAACTTCTTTGTGCCCCCCCCGTAGTATGTTTATCTCCTCACTAGTTCAAACAAAGTTCCGAAGTCAAAATTTCTGCTTTCAACTTTTCCATTCCACCCTCCTTTTGAGCACTCGCACAGTAGTATGATTATCTTATACTGGTTTTTTCCACATAGCATAAGTGTACTGTAAGAGGTGCTTCTTTATTGTATTCAATTAATATTTGCCGCATTATGCTATAACTTGGAACAGAATTATTGAATAACTTAAACAATGAAATAAATAATTCTGTTTGTTTGTCTGTCAACTATAGCTTAATGCATAAAATGTTGAATTGTTGATGATGAAATAGTAACTCTCACCATACTCATCCTATGTGAAAAGAGCATAGTCGATTAGTTGGAGTTCCTCAAACTGTTTTTTATTTCAGGCCTGGTTGGTCTCAAAATCCGTTTTGGGAGGACGATCTCCCTTACGAGTTCCCAACAACAACTGCGGAGTCACCTGCTCCTGGGCCCTCACAATCAATACTTCCGCAACCGCCTTCAACCTCTAATAAAAAATTAACGGAGAGAAAAAACACACTTACTGAAGCTCCGAAGAAACGGTCCACGGCTGGAGGCCGGAAGAAGGCACCTTCAACAAAATCAAAGGAACCACTTCCGAGTTGCTCCGACTCTGAAGATGAAGTCATCTACACTACCCAACCGTCAGTGAGGCGTAACACAGCTGTTAGACTCTAAGGTACGTGATCACTCAAAAATGAGAATTAATATATTTTTATTACAACTTATGTATCATAGGGGCCTTTTAACTCATCAGGTCAAAGGCTCCTGACTAGACTCCTGGTTATTAAACAAGTTTTCCGTTGGCCATTAACTCCAATAAGATTTTGTGTTGACTTTGTTTAGGTATAATTTCTTAACTATTTCAAGCTAGGCTGCCCTGTTCTTTACAGCAAGTACTCAGTCTAATTATTTATATTTCAGGAGGAGGTGGAACCTGCAAAAGTGATCAAGGCAGCCCGTGCAGAGATGTTGAGAAGCTTTCTAACTCAACGAGGTCCATCGGGATACACAACTCAACGCGATCCTGTCAAGACCGGAGAATATTTTATTGAGCTTCGAGTCTACAACAGCCGTGAAGCGGAGCGCTTACCATCGATCGTCCGCTGGAAAAACGCTCTTACCACACTAAAAATAGCGGCTGATTCCGATACAGCCATATTCAGGGCGGCTTCCAAACTGAAACAGGCCGGAAACGAAGATTTTAAACATATGCAACCGATCATGTACCCCAAATAATCGTGCTTGATTGAAGTACTTTATATAACCTTATAAGTACTTCAATACAAAATTGACCTACCTATAATCTCATTTATCCCTCTCAATGTTTACGTATCAATTAAGACTTATGACATAAATATTAAAGGTATTTACTGCATTAATGTCATTGTGTTCTTTATTCTCAGCATAAATGGCTGAAATGACTTAAATGGCTTAAATGAATTAAATGGCATAAACAGAATAAGTAGAATATTTGAATATTTGAATAGAATATAAATAAATCATTGTGGATATAAAATGTTCTGTAATTGATGTAAAGTTCACGTGTCTAATTATGTGTCACATAAAAACCTACATAAGTCAAATTGTTTATTAGACAGTAAGTTTGATAATGTGTAAATTATTGCGACTGCATTTAAAAATAGAACTAGAAGTTACAGAGTAAAAACGATTACAGGTGACACACTTTTAACTCCGGAGCAGTTTTTAAATAGCATTTCAGATTCAATATTTAATTTAATTAAATGTTCTCTAGAGAAGCATACTGCATTGAAAATTAATCTTGAACGTTTTGTTTCTTACACGCTACCGAAAAATAATACAAAATCATTCAAGTAATTTGATAGACAGTTCTTCCCAATTTTTGGAAATACTGTCACTTTATTCGTAATATGTCGGTAAACTAGTAACAAAGTGTTCCGAATTCGAACTTTCAGAATCAGGCTGGACAATTGACTCAGTCAGTCATTTAGAAATAAACATAAATAAATATAACCCACTAAGAGCAGGTTCTTATCTTGACTTGCCAAAAAAAAATCAAAATACAAAGTCATGCTTAAACATACAAAACAAAGACGATTATTGTCTTTTATGAAGTGTTATTGCCCATATGTACCCTACGAGTCGGAATCCAAATAGAGTTTCTTCATATCCTCACTTCATCAATATTCTAAATGTAAAAGATATATTATGTCGTTTCCGCCGAGCTTTGACGACTTGAAAACATTTGAAAAAAATAACCCAAACCTATCAATTAATGTTTACGGTTTGGAGAAAAATTATGACGTGTCAGTAGTCAGGACCCTTATACAAGACATTAAAACGTAAACTTACTCACGTTAACTTATTGCTCATTGATAAAAATGGAAAAGCTCATTATTGTTTGATCAAAAAAATTGAGAAACCTGTACATAAGCAACTTACTAAACATACTTCCAAAATTAATTATTGTGAGGAGTGCTTTATTTACTTTGACTCTGAAGAAAAACTTTTTCTCATAGTTGTGCAAGAGTAAAAACAGTCTTGCCACAACCAAACAGTACCCTATCATTTAGCAATTTTGAAAGAACAAAGAATTCCTATAGTAATTTACGGGGATTTTGAAAGTTTGCTTAGAGAATACTCAGATAAAAGTAGCTCGGAACACCTTGAAAATATACAAGTACATGAAGTGGCTTGTTTTGCTTACTACATATGCTGTGAATCTAAACCAGAACTAAATGAGTACGTATGTTATCGCGGCCCAGATTGTACTAAAAAATTAATAGAAACAATTACCAAAGATGTCATCAAATTACATAAGCTACTGACAGTCTATACGAAACTGTTACCTTTGACTGTTGACGAAGAACACTCATTAAAAAATGCTTCTATTTGTCATAATATGCAGAGATTATTTTAAAACTGGTGATAATATTGTAGCAGATCATGATCATTTCACAGGAAAATATCGAGGTCTTAGTCACAATGTCTGTAATTTGAATGCAAAATCCAGTCAGTTCATACCCGTACTGTTTCGCAATCTTACAGGCTATGATTGCCATTTATTTATCGCCGAGTTAACTAATATAATTGGCCGCATCAGTTTGATTCCCAAAACAAAAGAAAAATACATATCGATTACCAAATTTATACCATTTGATGATCAAAATCAGCACAGTTGAAATTTATAGATTCATTCAACTTTTTAGACTCTGGTTTAGACCAATTAATTAGTCAGTACATTGCATCCCAGGGATTTTATAAACCTTAAAAAATTATTTACTGATCCTTATCAATTTGAATTAGTTTGTAAGAAAGGGATTTATTGTTATGACTACATGCGCTCGTGGGATCAATATGAAGAATCTCAACTGCCTGACAAAGATTTTTTCTTTAACAAGCTTACATCTGAAAATATAATATTTCAGATGAAAAGTATGCACATGCAAAAACAGTATGGGATGCATTTAATATTCGAAATTTGGGGGAATACACTGATTTATACTTAAAATGTGATGTGCTTTTATTACCTACGTGATCTTTTCGAAAAAAATAGAAGTATGAGTTTAACGTATTACAATTTAGATCCTTGCCATTACGTGTCATCTCCATCACTTAGTTGGGATGCTATGTTTCTTTATACAAAAACTAAATTAGATTTGATTTCTGACGTTGAAATGTATCAAATGCTAGAAAAGGGTATTAGAGGCGGACTAGCCGAATGTTCGTTAAGGCACGCTAAAGCAAATAATACATATTTGTCAGATTATAATCCTAACGAAACAAATTCATACTTAATGTATTTAGATTGTGTGAATTTATATGGCTTTGCTATGCTTCAATATCTTCCAACAAGAAAATTCGAATTTCTAAACAACAAAGAAATAGAAAGCTTTAATGTAAACGCTATAAGTGACAACAGCCCTCACGGTTACATACTAGAATTAGACCTTCAATACCCAAGGGAATTACATGACGATCACTCAGATTTGCCTTTTGCACCTGAAAAGTATGTTCTTCCAGGAAAGACGAGTGCTAAGCTAATTGCAAACTTACACAACAAGTGTAAATATGTGGTGAAATAGTGTCTGATGAATGGTTTAATATTATTAAAAATACACCGGATTTTATCTTCTGAACAAACAACATTTTTAGAACCTTATATAAATTTAAATACACAACTTAGGCAAACAGCAGAATCGGAATAAGAAAACATATTTTTTTAAGAAGCAGAATAATAGTGCCTATGGAAAAACTATTCAAAACAAAAGAAAGCAAGTTGACGTTAAACTGGTAAATGTTTGGAAAGATGATTCGAATAAAACAAATAAATTTTGTGGCGCGGAAAAATATATTAGTGCGCCAAATTTCAATAATTTGGCAGCTTTAACTGAAAACTTAGTAGCCATGCAGATGCAACAATCTAAGTTGATTTTAGATATGCCAATCTACATTGGATTCGCTGTCTTAGAGCTTGCCAAAACTCACTTGTACAAATTCCATTATTCTATAATGAAAAATCTCTATCGCCAAAATATTCACCTATGTTATACAAACACCGATAGTCTCTTGTATCTAGTAAATACTAACGATTTCTATAAGGATATGAAAAATATGCTTCCATACTTTGATACAAGTAACTTTGAAGTTAAAAACATTTACAATATGCCTAGTGTAAATACGAAAATCTCTGGTTATTTTAAGGATGAAATGGGCGGTAAAGTGATATCAGAATTTATAGGATTAAGGGCCAAGTTATACTGTATAAACACAGAGGCATCATCTATAAAAAAAGCGAAAGGAGTTAAAAGTGTGTAACTAAGAAACTTAATATGGAGAAATAAAAAACATGATTGTATAACAATGAAAATTTAAGAGATAACATGTGTGTTATTAAGTCTAAAAACTGAATAAATTAGTTCTGAGTAAAAATTATAACAAAAGGCAATTGTCAGACGGTATGGTTACAACTTTACCATGGGGTCATTATAGTAACATATTATAATTTTGTATAACATTTAGCTGAAAGTTTTTATTTAGATATTTATTCATAAGAGGATATTTTATGTTTACTCTAATTGATAAATAAGTAATAAATGTATCTAAAAATCTTGGTTAAATAAATAAATTATTTACCCTCATCTCTATGGTTTTCATTTAAAAACATTCTCATATTGTTTAGTTAACGCATTCATAAAATATGTCGCATTATATTTTTGAAAGAAATGTTAAAAACATGTAAGAACATGTCGTATAGAACGTTCTTTTAAAAATACTGACCTGAATAATGTTCTTGTTTAATGTAGTAAAAGTAAAAAACTTAATTTTGTTCTGGAACAAAGTTTATTTACTTACATACATATAGCATTTTTTATCACATTTACAAAATAAATAAAGGATTTTATCACTTGTTACTTCACTTATCCTTTTCACAATTTTCTCCACCAGTCTTTCCGTTGCATTTAACAATTCACCGTACGTATCCTCCACTACAAACTGCACCATAACTTCATCCAGACCACTGTTTGATTCCAGGTTAGAAATTTCGATTTTAATCAAACGCTTGCCTTTTTTTACCTTCTTAATAAAATTAGAGTTTAACCCAACATTAGCGATTTCGGTTTTTCTTTTTAACGTCTTCTTCTTTATATTTGTATCAGACTTCTTCTGGATACCTTGCTCAGAAACATTTTGTACAGGAGTTAAAAACATATCCTGGTACTTTAAGTACCCATCAATGTCCTGCGAGTAGTTGAACGGGTCGTTAAGTTCGATAGGCTGGGTGTAAGAATTAGGTAACATCACTGGTCTGTTTTTCCGTACTAATAGGCTGTGAACTTGACATAGTTGATCTGTATCAAAAGTAAATAAGTTTTAGTTATGTAACTATTATAACGAAAACAAACAATGGTTTTATAGTTATTAAATAAATAACTAAGCAGTGTTAAAAACAAAAACTTACAAGTATGTACTTCTCTACCTTTATATTATCTTTAATTCAGCAACCGGTATTTATTCTTTAGATCTCGAACAGGAATGAAATGCTTTGAAATTTATCATCAGATTTATAATGTTTTTTTGCTGCTTTTGCATATTAGGTATCTTATTTCATATTACTTAAAAGGAATACATTAATATGTGTTAGGTATGCATATAAACATAAAACTCAACACGTTTAAACAAGTTTATTATCAGAATGATTGCTCCCGTATTTTTGATCTATGAGCCCTTCACATTCTTTAGCTATAAAAAATAGCATTATGAAGTTAATGAAGCAAACCCTATAATTTGAAATTAAGAGACATAAATATTGAACCATGCAAGTCTAAAGTTAAACTTAGCAGTCCGCTGCCATCCAATATGTTGTTAAAGTTTAGGGTCATGTTGATATTTACAACATCTTATAATATATATTTTAAAACGATTACTATTATGAATTACTTGGGAAATTTATGAGGCCTATATAAAGCATTTCAATACTTTCTTACTTCACAATTTCTCGAACTGTCATATTTGTAGGAATTCGAGGGTCTAATTTCAAAGTAATAAGTCACAAACAAATTTCGGCAGGTAGGTCTTGTCGGGAAAGTACGCAAACCGCAGATGATACGCTATGAATGCACTTGGAAGTTGGAACTCCGCGCCGAGTCGTGCCGCCGCCATATAGTAGCCCGCGCACGCCGCACGCTGTTCCTATCGTAGTGTGCGTGAGAATTTGCGCATGTTGTATAACACAAATAACACAAATAAGCGCCAGGAGACGCGCAGTGCGGTGTGAAATAGATAGCATTTTTTAAAATACCTATTCACGCCGCGTGTCGGCGCTTCACAATCCTCTTAATATTTTGGTTTCGCAGAATCGCGTTTAAAACACATTTCGATGGCCCCTAAGTAAATCATCGAAAGTCAATTATGGTACTTTTCAGTACGGCGTTTTAAAGCTTAGTTTCGATTTTATTCTTAAATTAAAAGAAATACATAAATACTGTTATAATTAAAAATAATAATAAATTAAGCATTATACGTACGTTATACTAATTTAGAGGAATTTATGCTAGTTTTCTGAATATTAGTGTTTCGATAGTATACGTCGCGGTAATAACGAAGTTTCATATCGAAACTGACAGTTTCAATTATTTACGTCGCATATGTGTTTTTATTTTTTAACGAAACTGGTAGTTTCCATGGTTTACTCCGGACGTATTATTTAAATTACTAACGAAACTGGCAGTTCTCTTAGTTTTCTCCGGAAGTATTAATTAATTTAGTAACGAAACTGGTAATGTTGTTAGTACACGTTGACAAAAAAAACGATTAATTACACTTTTAAAACGGGTCCTTGGGTAGAGTAATGAAAAATAAATTGAAATATTATGAAAGTTTATTATTAATTGTTTTGTATAACCTAATTATCACAATCGGTTTGAATCAGTCTTGGAAATTAGGAGTACCTTAATAAGACAAGTAACAATAAGTAAATCTGGCGTAGTGAACTACTTTCCTTTTAAGTGACACCAGCCAAGCCAGTACGATTATTAACTAATACACATAAATCAAAATATACAAAAAACCTCTTAGAGTCATCAGACGGACTCAAGACAAAAAAAAATACACTGTCGAGCAAGCATAATATTTCTTACAAAGTGGTAAGTGTGAAATCTTACCTGAAAAGTTACCGATTATTTTTGCTCGATACTATATATTAACAAAAAAATAACTTCTTAAAGACAACAAAAATTGCACCATACAATATTTTCTTTTAATATTAGTCAGACTTTGACATTAAACATGTAATAATATAAAGAAAAAACACCTTAAAGGCTTAACAATAATTGCACAAGATTGTATAATCTTTTCTTATAAGTACTTAATATCAGTTAGACTTTCACATTAAAAATTATATAAAAATATAT
The DNA here is from genome assembly GCA_946894065.1 of Acleris literana. Classification (NCBI taxonomy): domain Eukaryota; kingdom Metazoa; phylum Arthropoda; class Insecta; order Lepidoptera; family Tortricidae; genus Acleris; species Acleris literana. Next base: position 20,775,540 of record OX335669.1, read on the forward strand.
CAACATGTATAATTTTATAAAACGTTTAATCTGAATCTGAATCAATTTGAGCATCGCTACCGTGTTTAATATTTTCGTAAAACCTGTGATATTCCTTTGGAATCACCCCGGTCTTACATAAGGAAATTAAATCTTTGAACTTGGCGTCTGATATTGGTAGAGTATCTGTCTGTATATGCCAGTTTTAACTCTTTATTGGTATTTATTCTTTGACCACGCCTTCTAGTTCCAATGACAGTATTTAAGCAACGTTGCTCACCTTTTAAGTCGTACTTAAAGAAAAGGTAGTGAGGTACGTCTTTATCTACCCTAATCTCTTTGATTTTGTTCCACGAGATATTAGCGTTATTTGAGTCTTTTTTCCAATTGCGGTCATCGAGTAGCGGCTTGTAATCGAAGATATCTTGTTGGGTCATTTCAATTACATTGTACGGCTTTCCAGAAGTTTTAGCCCATCTGGCTAACGCAAACCACTGGTCAGGAGTATAAATCGACTTCCCTTTCGACTCTTTCTCGATGAGAGCATGAACGCTGTCACCCACATTTTGAGTATGACCGCTTTCCAAAAACCGGTGAGTAATATTGACACCGTATTGCTTCGACAAAGCCATGTACATAGAATATACGACTCTATTTCTATTTTGGCCTGAGCAATTATCAGACCAAAATAAAAATTGTCTTGCACCTTTGTCGAATAACGTCTTCACAAATAGCGTCAAGCAACTACTTACTTCGTTAGCTCCTCGATTTCCTGTGCACTCTGTCCACATGTAGCAAAAGCCTTCCTTTTGAGCTAAATCAAACACCGTGAAATTGAAAACTGACAATTTTCGCTTGTAATAAAGCAAGCCAATGTCTGCATGTGGAGAATTTAATATTTTTTGGAAGTCGAATGTAGCACACACAACCTCCTGACTACTTTGAGCTAATTGTTTATCAATTAGCTTGAATTCTCTGGCAATTTTCTTGTGTTCTAAATGCTGATGATGATTATTTGGCTCTTGCTCCGTTGGGTTCTTATTATTCGAAAATGAATGACATTTGTCACATATGTCTTTCTTTGGAATAAAGAATGAAATGTTCATATTGTCGTTTACTATGTCAGTATACTGACGCACCGTGAGAGCTGGACTATCATAATTAGGAAGTTGGTCCCATTCCTTATACAGAGAAAACATCTTGGTCATGGATAAATTATTATCGAGGTAGAGTTTTGCGGAGGTCTTGCGTGCATAATGTGACTCGACTGGCTGAAAGGAAGCGACGTGATCACAAACACTCCTTACCATTTCGGCAGTTTGTACCACTGGATGATTTGGATGTTTTCCTCTGTCGTCGGATAAAGTAACTCCAGTTTGATTTAATTTACCATGAGCAGTTCGAACGATTTGGTCTGTGATACATAGAGTATTTAAGAAAGTTTTCAGGCAAACTCTTTCACGTTCAAAGGATGGATCTTGTTGATTACTCCTAGAGCTAGAAGGACGAGGTAAGAAATATTTTGTAGTATAATTTCGCCGTGAAGAACCCTCAGTAGTGACGCTTTTCTTGTTATTTCTTACAGTAAATTTATTAATATACTCCCACTGTTTAGTATGATCTGATAGTTTCCAGTAATGTATGAGTATCTGTTGGCGGGTAGCAGTGTCGAATTTCTCATAACATTTGAGTTTACATGTTTGAGGGCAGACCGGGCGTATTTTTTTTTCCTTTTTAACTTTACCGCTTCTTGTAACATATTCTTGGCCAGAATTCAGTAATTTTTTTCTTTTATTATCTATCCACTTGTCTTCACATCGTTTTCTTTTTCTACCAGGGTTTGATTTGAAAGTAGATTTTCTTGATTTATTTAAGTTATTGCTGGAACTCGGGGAGTCACATTCTGAAATAGTTATGAGAGATTCGACACTGGCTATTGGCATTGGACTATTGATTGGAGTAAGCTGCGTATCGTGGGTGGTTGGGTTATTGTTTGGTTGTGCATAATCACCAATTTGTTTTTCTGGGTCAGTCTGCAGCTGTCCAGATGGAGAAGATGAGCTAACGCCCGGGTCGGAATTTCGGATTTGATCTGCTACTGGAGATTCAAAATCTGTAGGAGAAGGTACAGGCGTATTTACTAAACTGTCTTCAATACACGACTCTTCGTTACTGGGTGATCTGGGATGTGTGTTTTCCAACAAATTTGTTGACGGCCAAACAGTATCTGATGACAGTTCTTCATCTATTATTCCCTCAAGAGCAGCCCATTCCGAATCTCCAAAGGTGCATGATGCAGGTAATGGCGATTCTAAAACAATAAACAATTATCACAAAATAATGTCAATAATGTTTAAAAATAAATGAACCGACTAATTTACATGCATACCATCTTAGATACAAGCATAAATATACATGAGACAAACACCCAACCTTTGTTTTTGTATGTTCAAAATAAGAACGAAATTTGGATCATATAAAAATATTACACTGAATTAAAACATCGAAAGTGAGAAAAAAAGTGTCGTAAAGCATCGAAAGTAGCAGATTCGATTTAAAATTAAATTTACATTCCGTGGTAAAAAATTGAAAGTGTCAGTTTCGTTGGACAGATATCCAAGTAAATGATCGAATCTCCTAGTTTCGATACAAAATGAAAGTGGAATTTCGTAGTAAAATATCGAATCTGTAACTTTCGATAGTTTACGCTGTTACGATGTTAAGAGTTCATTATGTGCTAAATAAAAACTAAATATTGCACACTATGTTAATAAATAAGCGTTAAATACATTGAAAATATAATTAAAGATATTTCAAAACTTATACATACCTGGTTTAGCTATTTCCTTATCAACCACTCGCTGCATGGAATTATCTGGAATATCTAGATTCACTAATTCAATCATTTTCCTACATCTAGAGGCAGTTAACTTGGAGCCATTCATTGTTAAATTAACTGTAATTTAATATGCAAAGTGAAGATAGTCGCCGACTGCACATGTTGCTACCACAGCCGTTCGGAGCACACTGACGACGCCGCTGCTACGTAAACTGTCGAGAGTGGTAGTTTCGTCTCTTTCACACATCGCCCGCCGCCGCGTAAATAATCGTATCTCGACTTTCGATAAACTACTTCGGAAATGTACCGTTATTTTCGATGTTTTACGAATGAAATTTACGTTAAAATATAGATATATTATTTTTTGTTTAAGTGGTCGTAAAATATAGCCGAAAATAACCCGATTGCACAAATAATAAAAAAACGCCATTTTTGACTTTCGATAATTTACGTAGGGGCCATCGATTTTAGATAATAGCTGTGGCCTATTGAGCAAAAGTGTTACAATTTTGCGTCGAGTAATGCCACTTGGCATGGTTATAATACAGGTCAAACTGAGCTGAAAAAGCCCGTTAGCCAACCTTGACTCTGCGACTGGGGGGAGGGGGAGGGAGAGGGGTTAAAATATCGAACTCCACGCGTTTGGAAAAAAAAATCTAGTGGATGTAATTGAGGTAGAAAGTCAAGTTTGGTATCCTTTTCGGATAAATCGAAGACGGTCAATTCATTGGCCATCTCATTTTTGTATGTTTTCATAGAAAAAAAATAAAAAATACCTACAATTGTGTACTACAAGTGGTAAAAAACTATAAACAAACCCTAATATTCTCAGATTTTCAGATGGAAGATGGTAAACAAAAATACTCAACGAAAAGCCCTTTAAATGTAGATTACAAAAATATTAACATTAAATAACTTGGTACACATTAATAATAAAAAAAAAATATTATGCGTATGGCGGTGTTCGGTGCCATAGTACGAAAAAGAGCTTAAATATGGCAATTAATCATTTTGATGTGTCGATTCATATTCGGATACATAATATAGGGTTAAATCGAAATCATTTTCATTCCTCAAATAGTGTTCTATTTGAGGAATGAAAATGATTTCGATTTTCGTCCTTCGAAAAATATAGCTATTTCACATTCTCTTAAAACAACTTTCTTCAAAAATCAGGGGTCATGGGTGACAAATTACAAAGGTGGGTTACTATTACATCAATAAATAAGCCGCGAAAATTTAAAGAAAGAGTCTTATTTGTACGCTTGAGCAGCCATGGCCCTATGACCCCAAAGAGGCAACCAGGTATCGTTTTCTTTCTGCCAGCCAAGTTCAGAAGCGCAAGTGTGTTTTGGTGTTTTATTAAGCACTGCCTCCAAATGTAAACGCCTTGAAAAAAGCACTTAAAACTGCGCTGAGCGTACGCCGGATGTACAGTGGCAGTACAATCATTACTATTATTGTGTTTTCTAATGAATTAAAGTATTTTCTTGAAGTCAGACGGTCCTGTTTTGGGTATCCTATTATCTCGCCTCATTCATTTTTCGTTTAATTCTTATTTCGTCTCATTTTGTATTTCGTCTTCGTCTTCTTCGCTATCTGTCACTATCTTATTTGGTCAAATTCTACAACTTGTCTATCTCTTAATACGTCTTATTCGTTTTTCGTCACGGTCTTTCTTGGACTCATTCGTCGTTCTTCCCTTTCGTTTTTTGTCTAATTTACTTATTCACCAAAATTATTTCGATACATTCGGTGCTGGTCACTTTCGTAATGAATCTTTCGTTTTTGGTCGCATTCTAGGTTCGTGACGTTCGGTTTTCGTCACATTCATTATTTGTGACTCTAAATTCCCGTCATAATTAAGAGGAACAGCCAGCAAAGTTAACCTAATTTATCGGCAAACCGCACATCACTGTCTGATAACTTACGCACACTCATGAAAAGTGACACACACTAACAAAACTAAAAAGTGGTACCCTTTCGAAAGCGGTCATATATAGACTTTTTAACGAAGGACATTTCTAAAAGGTGTGAAGAGTATGATTATTTTAGCCGTTTTTATACTCCCTCAGTTTTCTTACCTCTATATTCGTCTACTATATCTATTTGCATAGCGAATGAGACGAACAACGAACGGGACGAATAGCGAATGTGCCCAAAAAAGGACGAGACGAATTACCAACGAGGACAAAAAAGAGAGAGACCAATAACGATTGTGACTTAAGATAGACCGCGAATGATACTAAAAACGAGGGAGAAAAACAAAGAATAAGTCCAAGGAAGACCGCGGCGAAAAACTAATAAGACTTATTAAGAGAGAGACAAGTTACATAATTTGACCGAATATTTGTTCGGCGCAGTCTTAATACGTGTTGTTTGAGAGCAGCTTCTGCGGGGGGTACTTTTTCATTTTGCCTGTCCTTTTATGTGAACAAAATAATTCTGTGTCTACAGTTCTCAACAATACTTTTGAATGTCCTCTTGAAACCGCGTCAGCTAGGTTAGGTGGAGCATCATTCGCGTGTCGGCCTCTTCGTGATTGCATGGTGCAATATTTTCACAGGGGATAGTTTTACTGAGAGCTTCAGAGGCATCGGTGATAACGAACTCTTTACCAGTTGGAATGGTCTTGCTCGAATAGCAGTGGGTTGACAGCAGGTGATACAGATCTTTTTTGTTTGCTTCGTCCCGGAGAAAATTTCCCATCCTTTCACGATTTTTGTATTTGAATATCTCGAATTCTCGACCGCTCGCCGCCGACGCCGCCCGCGCTCGTACACCTACCTATCTCTTTCACCGCGCCACAGCTTAGGCCGCAAGTACGTTCATATTTTTTTTTTCATTAATGATAGTTAATAAGTTATTAACACACTGGCCTGTCTGCCTCAGATGGAAAGAGACCCGACGGATGCACGTTAATACCGTGGCATCTTGGTCGTCCCTTGGCGTGGGACGTCACTTGTGTTAATACGCTAGCACCGTCTCACGTCCAAGGTTCTTCTCGCAAGCCAGGGACCGCCGCAGACCTCGTCCAAACCATCAAGTGCCGCAAATATGCTTTTTTAAAGCCAAATTACGAATTTGCTGCACTTGCTATGGAAACGTTTGGTCCGTGGTCATCTGACACAAAAAAATTGGTTAAAGAAGTGTCAGACAAATTAATAGGTGTCTCTGGCGACCACAGGCAAGGCTCTTTTTTTGCCCAAAGACTGAGCATCGCAGTGCAACGGGGTAACGCTGCGAGTGTCCTCGGCACGATGCCGCAAGTGGGGGTAATGAAGGGATTTATATTATAGGTTAGTTGTGTTATATTTATTATTATTCAACTTGTTTTTTTATTTTATTTAAAAGTATTTGTTAATAAGTTATTAGATAAATAAAAGATATAAGCTTTTAGTAACCATTTTTGTTTAATCATCTTCCATATAAAAATCTGAATTTATTGGTATCTGTTTGTAATTTATTAACATTCGTTGAATATAATTTAAGGCTTTTCGTAACTTTTCTCTATCAAAACCTACAAAAATATTATGCCAAATGAATCGGCCATCATCGTTTTATCCGAAAACGACACTAGACTCGGATTTGTACCTCAAATGTGGCCACTAGATTATTTTTTTCGAATACCGGGACTTTGGTACTTTGCCCCTCCCCCCACCTCTCTGACGCGGAGTCGTGTGTGGCTAACAGGCTTTTTAGGCTCAATTTGGTCCATATAACGTCCATGCCAAGTGGCATTGCTCGACGCAAAATTGTAAAGGTCTCCATACAACGATGCTCAATAGGACCCCGACTATAATTATAGTTTGATTGGTAATGTAATGTGACACATCCCTTTTACAGTAAAGTTCATTTGCAGTTAAAAATAGGTCATGAAGACGTAAGTAGTTGACCGAAAATATATAAAAAAAGTATTAAGTTAAAAAAAAATACTGAAAAATAGAGAATTTTCAATAAGGAGTCCCTAGTTCCCGTGTGGTTTGAATAGTGCCACTCCATGTCTTCCCGTGGATGTCGTAAGAGGCGACCAAGTGAATAAAGGCTTGTAGTACTGTTAGGCAATGGGCTTGCAAACCTGTTACTAATACACTGGTAAACCTCTTAGCCTGATTGTGTAAAATGTGGTTACAGAATTATCAACAACTACCGCCTACCCCACGCTGGGAATGAAGGCGTAGAAGTATGTATGAGTTCCTAGGAAAATTTGCTACCTCCAGGTATAATTTAATTTGCAAAATTTGTAGTAGCTGTTTTTTTTCTACATTTTATGCTTAATTTGACACTTGACTAATTAATGACAGGAAAGTATTTATCCAATATTTAAACTTAAAAATTTCATCAGTATATAAATATACTAGTAGCTGTTCCCGTGCCCACTATTAACCCAAACATGGGCTATTAACCCAAACATTTTTTTTTTTGGGTTAATAGCCCATGATACTTACAAATGATGTGGCTTTCTATTGGTACCTACCTTTCTATTACCCCCTACAACGTCACAAACTTTACCTCTGTATAATATTAATTAAGTATAGAAATATAGATAAAAAAACCTTTTTTCGAGTGAGTTCTACTTCTACTATGCTACTCTAAAAGGAATATTTTAGAAATATCATTTCCCAGAAATGTATGAACAAAAACTTATAACAATTCCATATATTCTGTAGTAACCCACAGTCTGTTGTCAGCTACAATACAACTTGGCTTGCCATACAGTGCGAGCGTGCTAAACTGAGTTTGTTACAGCAGCAAGCACTAATCGCAAAATTGATTGTATCTAGGGGTAAAAGATCATCCATAGTCGAACTCATATCGACGGTAAAAAGCGTAAACGCTGTAACCCGCAAAATCAAACTTTACACCAGAGCCAAAAAACTTTTGAAATTTTACAAAAAAAATCATATCTTTTTTTTATTTGAGCGGTTGGTGCCATTTTTATACTACATATGTATTTTCAAATTCCCTATTAGATCATATGCCTGTCTTGTACCAGAAGTGACTAGGTTTCTTTTTAGTGTCGGTTACAGCAACCTGACTTTTTTTTTCAATACGATAAAACGCTGTTAATGATTTTGTTAAATGTATGGAAAGGTAATAATCAGTGTGATTTCTAATAAGCGTAAGTGATGTAACCACCATTCTTTAAATGTTGAGCACTGCCTAAATTGATGTTACGCTGCAGTGCTTGCAGTTTAAAAAAATCATAATTGTATTCAATGATAGATGTCAAAAAAGGTTATTGATATTAAAACGACGTAAATATGAGATAACATTTATTAATCCTTTTTTTTAAATGTTATCCTAAATAATTAATTAATACGAATGTGTTTGTATGTGTATGTAAATATATTTTCAATCCTCCATTAGATATAAACATCCGAACATCTACACATATATATATATATATAAATAAATATAAATATATACGTGCTTATAAACATTTACAATACAAGTCTAGTTGAAAAAAAAAGAAATACATTTATTTTAACGATAATTATGCATCGCTACAAACACTTCGTATAAAAGAAGTATATTATTATGATAAATTAAATATCACAAGTTAACTCATGAAATAAAGTCAATTAAAATTAAAAACATCAATGTTTAACAAACTGAAAAGCTTAAGACACTATACTAGCGTTTCTTCAAACTAATAACTATTATCAAAGTATTGTTAAAATTCGTAAAGTAGTTTTAATTACTTATAATTATGTAAAGCAACACTTAATTCTCAGAATTTATCATACATACTAATAGTACGGGCAAATTAGATGAAATTTCACTAAAGTCTGGAAATAATTCTAAGAATTGATAAAAACATTTCTGATTGCTTTGTAGGGGTTAAAAATCGAGCTTTATGCATCCCTTAATAAATTCGCCCCCCCGGAAAGGGGTGCAATTGGTTGAAAACCTTGCAAAGGTCATAACTAACGTGGGAAAAAAGGTGTACTCGGTGCAATTTGGCATACGTTTTAATCCATCTCAATCTACATTTGCACGTATTATTTCATTTAATTCAACCTACGGAACATATAAATAAAAATATATATAAGTAAAAACTTACTTTCGGCCATCGCGGCTCGGGGGAAAATATAGAACGCGGTGCAAATTGAGGATATGATTAGAAAAAATATCTAAATACAATATCTAATTTGCACCGGGGTGCAACCCCCGGAAAGTAGTTATCTACGTTTAACGGTCTTCGTACTTCGGGGGAAATTTTGAAACAATTGAAAATCGTCACAATCGTATTCATTTGATTTACTTTAAATTCGCACCCCATAAAAAATTGGCATTCTTATCGGGATCATGCAGTTTTCTGTATGTTTGTAAATTACTTATTACCATAGAGCAATAAAGCCACAGAAGCGCACGCACGCGTAAACGGACCGATGATGCACGGTTCTTGAGGCATGGGCAAAAGTAGCGTAGTAGTCGGTTATATTTTCTTTTTTAATTAAATAAATATTCTTGAACTCTCTTATTCATAATTGCACAATAAACCTATTTTAGTTAAAGTATGCTTTGACATTCCCTTTCCGAGACTGTACTTATTAATTAATTTATGTTTTATAGCTTCTGTAGATATCGGTTATTATTATTTCCTTTGGAACTTTTATTAAGCTATCTCCATTTCAAATTGCATCCTAATCCATCCAGCCGTTGCAGCGTGAGGGAGTAACAAACTAATACACAAACTTTCGCATTTATAATATTAATTGGATATTAAGTGGGAAAGTGGAATTTTTTAACTTGTAATACAAGTTTTAATGAAAAATAAAGTTGGTTTAAGAAATGCAATAATAAAGAAAAAATTCAATTTTGAGTTCTGATCGTCAATAATCAAAGTAAGTGTCTAATATCAAAACGGTATAGTCACCAGCAAATATATTGGAGCGGACAATGTAAACAATAATAATGTCATCATTATTTGTGCATTCTGAAGTATATTCACTGCCTTCTGAATCTAGCTCTGATCAAGCAGCCTAGCAAGGCCTTTGAAGGTGTAGTTCGAGGATGCCGTTAGCTATAAAACTATTTGGAAAATAACTATAGAGTGATCATTCCACATGGTGGTGGAACCTCGAAAGTAAGATCGGTATATTTACTCAGTTTAACTTTGTCCGTTTTTATATGAGGTTTTCATCATGCGGAATTAAGAGAAAGAATAGACGCCACATAGACGGCGACTACCTACCTTAAATTTTGAAAATATCCAATTCTACACAAAGAAGTATTACTTTTATTTTTGAAAACAATTAATACTGCATTTATGGATTTTTGGAAATTCCTCTGCCTTAACCGGAAAACGAACTGTAGGGGAAGATGGGGTGGCTTCGTACACTTTTTACTCTAAGCCTTGTAAAAAAAAAACTAACCGCTATTTTTAAATGAGTTGAATGTTACTTCATCTTCCACTTATTTGGCTATAATAATTGTGTATTTCAATTTGGATACAAAGCAACTGTGCCAAAATATATAGTTTTTTCCAAAAAGTGGGAAACGTACGAATGCACCCCATACGTGGGGTGGCTTCGTACACTATTCGGTTTTTCCCAGGATTCATTGGATTTTCAGCTATTTCACCTGTTTCAGTCACCTTTTAGGCATATCTTACTGACCTGGTTTTGTGATTATAATTATTCTTGATATACATTTTTTTAACTTCCATGGGGTGCATTCGTACAGTATAATATTACATACATTTTGACTGACCCCAACCCGGAACCAGGAAACCCCAACCAAAACGATCCGAAAAAAAATCTAAATAAAAAATTACTGTTAAAGTAATCCCAAAACCATTGTTTAGACCTTATTAGAGACAGACGCATTCAAAGAAGAACCAAAAATTACTTTTGGGTCGCGAAAACACATATTAATTATTTCTGGCAAAATCTGTTGCTGCACTGCCATCGCTTTTTGAGGATAGCCTAGGCATAAGAGCGAAAGTCACGCATACAAATATGAACGCTTCAGCATGTTGGCTAGTCGAGATATGACCACTGTACGAATGCTCCCTTTGTACGAAGCCACCCCATCTTCCCCTACTGTACTCCAGTAACTTTATACATGAGGGCTTGCGTCAAATCCGGTAGTTTTGAATTTTTGCAGCCTTGTTTATGATGTTGGCCCAATGAATAATTCAAGTTTGTGACCCCGAGAAGATCGCAACTTAGTCAAAAATAAAAAAACCGTGAACATTTCTGTTTTTTTTTTCAGATAATGGTGATTGTAACTCTAAAGGACTAGTTTTTTATAGTACTTTTCTAGGATGTTTTTAAAGTAGACTAAATTTGCTACAATATGAGACTAGAGTTGTCTCTGTAGACCCAATAGTTTCCGAGATTAAGCTTTTCAAAATTCAACTTTTGTCGAACTTCGCAATTTTTTTGAACAACCTCGACGAACTCCGATAACAACTTACTATTTGCCAGGGCTGCGACGAAAACCAGCTTCAATCTGCCCAGGTTACCGCCTACACGAGACTCTCGAAAACTATCACAGAGACAATTCTAGTCTCATGTTGTAGCAAATTTAGTCTTATTTAAAACGTCCGAAGAAGCTACTATCAAAAACTAGTCCTTTAGGGTTTTTTTTTTTTAATTTATTGATTAATATAAAGATAGTATACATAGTAGGTACAATGCCCATCTAAGCAAAACCATGAAGAGGTTTGTATGCCGATGGGGGGTTATAATCGCCAGTCTGAGAAAAGTCCGAAATTTTAACGGTTTTTTTTATTTTTGACAAAGTTGCGTTCGGCGCTTGAAGTCACAAACTTGGATTATTAATTTGGCCAACATCATAAACAAGCCTGCAAAAAATCAGAACTACCGAATTTGACGCAAAGTACCCCGTACTTTCAGGCGACATGGTTACTGGACTACTGGTCTAATATGACAAAACAACAATTAAGTCTTGTTTTATGATACAGATCGAAAGGGTCATGATAGTGATCATTTTAAACTTACAACACATACGCCTTCAAATTAATTAAAAACCGTAAAAAATACATGGTTTTATTGTTTTGTCATATATTCGACCAGTTCGATTCCCGGTTAAGGCAGACCAAATTCCAAAAATGCAGTAATAATTGTTTTAAAAAATAAAAGTAAGTCTTCTTCGTGTAGAATTTTCTTTTTTGAATATAAAGGAAGTTGCCGTTCATATGCGTTTTTTCCACCCTGTATAGGGTACACAGAGATCATCAGATCACAACAACAATTTTCACAAAGTAACTGACAGAGCGGTGCCATGCGTTGCGCTCTTCCCCGCCCCGCGCCCCGCGATCCCACTACCCGCGGCAATGATTAAATAGGTATGCCCGCGGTCGCCCGGAGTTCGCTGCGATTACATTTGATAAACTTCCCGTTATTTTTTCCTTTTTTTTATAAGGTGCGAATGTAGTATCTTTAGAACAAGTGCCATGAATAAATTTTTACGACTACCTTAATTTGCCCCAAAGTACAATCTATAAAATAATGAAAAATTCATGTTCCATAATTCGCACAGGGGTGCAAAATAAACTGGGCGTTTATTATGCTTTAAAAAGCGTAATGTAAGTTTGCACCAACCGACTGAATTATCCTCGAGCCGCAATCTAAGAAAAACAAATAACTTAATTTTGATACATCTCACACCTTTTTAATTAAGATACGTTAAGTATTAAAGGGGTCTTTACACGTGGCTAAACTTGCACCAAATAGTTTTTAACATACTCCAAAATTACGGCACTTTAAAGTTTATACCTAACATTTAAAGGCTTTCCGTACATAATAGAAACGGTGCAAACCGGGGAAAACTATCTAGTTAAGCCCTCTAACGATTGCCAAAAATGCACGACTACACGACTTAATTCCATACTTTCTGCTAATTCGACTATACTATAAGAAGTTACTATTTAAATGAAATAAGAATTCATTAGTATAGTATTAACTATTCACATTATTTGCACTGGTTTACTATTAAAATAGATATAATTACATTTTAAACTTTTGTTGTCACGCGGTGAAAGACCGTTACACCACACACAACTTGATCCCACGGCGGTCTCAGACTGACTGAGCGGGGCGGTAAGCCGTTACCCACAGCATGAGCGCGTATTTAAAATACGGTAAACTCAAGCGACCAATAATAAGCAATCGTTTAAGAAATGAGGTAAAGGTCAGTAATATTTTTGCGTATTACTTCATATTTGGTGTAACTTGTGAGTATTCACATTATGGTGTCTGATTAAAACGTAGTAAGTCACTATCATCTAAATATATTTTACAGAAAACGTAGTAAGTGTAGTGTCACTTTTTTTTTCAATACGCGTAAACGCTGTAAATGACAGTGGAAATGGTTTTACCTACTGGACTCGAAAAATTTGTAAAATATGAATTGGTGTAAATGCAAATGCAAAATAAAGACCTTTTTTTTGGCGGCTTACAGCAATTAATTTTGCTATATGTCAAAAAAGTACATACAATTTCAACGCTGTACAGAATTTTCTAATCGTCGTAGAGCCACGAGACCCGGACCATTCGACGTAGAAAAAAAATCTGATTCCGAATATGCAAAAAAATTTTTTTGGTACATTGTGGGTTACAGCGTTTACGCTTTTTACCGTCGATATCATCACTACGGGTTGGTTTGAAGCTTGCCGCCATTGTGAGATTTCATTGTACGGGTAAAATATAAAGAAATATATGGAGAGGTCGGTTTAAAACTGTCTATCATAGTTAACTTAGAATGGAGTCTTTTTTTTCTTGAGCGATCGATTGTCGGCCGAGATGGAAGGGTCGGATTTAGCTTTCAGGCCGAGTGTTTTGGGTTTAAATTCGCGGGTTACGCTCTCGTCGAGAATCCGTCGACATCCCTGTCTGCCGAAGATCCTTAAACTAAACTTTTTTCGGCAATAATCTATTAGAGGACTCTTTCAGAGGCGAGTTGACGACGTATCTCTTTTTCATAATTATTTATAATGAAGTGAAGTGGAATTGTGAACCTTTTATTACTTGGTGTATTTTTGCAATGTTTTATCATACTGGGCTTGTCAAGTTCATTTACACAATATTGTATATTTTTCAACAAACACTTAAATATACTCATTAACTCAATAAATTATGTTTAAGGATTTAACTCAATAACACAGTATATTTAAGAAAAACGAAAATATTCCACGTTGCAAGCGCAGCTTCTGTAAAATGCCTCTTAAGCTAATCAATAGACTTTCTTGCAGAAAACCGAATGCCGTTTGGCTTTTGTCAGCAATTTAATATCCAATATTTAAAAAAATAAAGATAAAATCCACCACTGTATTCAAAAATACACACTTCATACTTTTGGCGCGGTTGACGTCAATCCAATTTAAAATATCGTCGCCCCAGCACCCAATAAAGGTTGTTAAGGAGTTTTGGTCCGCGTCAACTAAACTTTATTTCGATGAGGTTAGGTTAGGGTAATCTTTGTTATCGATGATATCGATGATATCGATGATCGTAGTCTGCCTGTACCGCTCCAATTTAAATAGTAGTGAACCTTTTATAACATGTTTTGAAAACCTATTAATTAGGTTGTCCAACGAGAATAAATCTGTAGTAGTCTTGGGTGACTTTAACGTGGACTTCCTTCCCGATTCAACATACAGGCGTACCATGGTGGACTTGGTCAAGTCGTACAGCTTCACACAAATCATTACTTTTCCTACTCGAGAGGTCGGTCCATCAAGCACATGCCTGGACCACGTTTACACAAACCACACAATGAGTGCACACAAAATTATCTGTTTATCAATAAATACTCACCTTTCTGACCATCACGCACAAAAGATAAAAATCACTTTAAGCTTGGACAGATCACAACCTTCCTTTACGAGAACATTTTCACAGAACCAATTACAGAATTTCAAAAGTATTATTTATTCAATCGACTGGGACAGCCTGTTTAACAAAACTGATTATGACCCAATATTGCATCTTAAGTCACTTATTAACATCTTTAATAACGCGTCTATCACTTGTTTTCCTTTTAAACAACAACAAAATTGAAAACGAAACACTTGTCCGTGGATAACTAACGAAATTATTATGCAAAAGCAACTTCTTAATAACCTAGTAGACCTATCATTTAAAACACCCAATGAACAAAGGCTAGTGCTGTTAACACTTTCACTCACGATAAAACTAGAAGAATCCATGGCAAACGCCGAGCGCCAGTACTACTACAACATTTTAATTAACAGCCATAATCAACAAAAAACATTATGGAAAATAGTTAACCAGTACACAGGTCGCAAACCATCGACGCGACACTGCTGCTTGCACATGCTTAGAAACAATACTGACTCGGCCCACAAATCATCTAACCAGTTAGCGAATGAAGTAAACAACTTTTTTTTGTCCGCCGCATCAACTGTGAATGCACATACCGCCTCCCCGTCAGGCGCCGCGCACTTGTTACGTAATTGAACTGATCCAAGTAAAATGTCCATTTATCTAACTCCGTTTACCGAAAAAGAATTGCACGACATTATAACAAAAGACGTTGCGTGCAAAAACACTTGCGATATTTATAACTTATCAACAAAATTATTAAAGATTAGCTTTCCTATTTTATTGTATCAACTCAAAATTATTTTTAATGAATTAATAAAACGCGGAGAATACCCAACCGTTTTAAAGAATGTTAAGGTTGTTCCTATTTATAAAGGCAAAGGGCCAACGGATAACATTCAAAGCTTCAGTCCGATTAGCATTATACCAGCAGTTGGTAAAGTTTTTGAAAATGGTTTGTCTAGACGCCTTTCAACATTTTTAGAACAGTTTGACTTATTGAGTCCTAAACAATATGCATATAGAAAAAACAGATCTTGCATAACGGTTGTACGTGAAACGGTTCATAAAATGATGGATGCAAAGGAAAGGTTCTCCCATGTAGCCATTCTACTGTGCGATATGACCCGCGCCTTTGACCTATGTGACCACGGGGTACTAGGTAAAAAAATCCAACACATAGGAATTCGGGGTCCGGCACACAAATTAATGCTAGATTTTTTACAAGACAGGCGACAGACAGTTGTACTTAACAATGGAATAGTAAAATCGAATGAGGGCAGTGTAGACATAGGCGTTCCCCAGGGATCCTCGCTCGCTAATCTGTGCTTTTTAATTCAAGTTAATGACCTACCGAAAGTAGTGGATGGCGACATGTACTTATTTCCCGATGATGCGTGTGACGTTATTACGGCTAAAAATATTTGTGATCTGGAGAAATGCATAACAACTGACATTCTTAAACTACAAAAATGGTTTACAACTAATGGCTTACTTCTAAATCTGTCCAAGACACAAGTCAAGTAATACACATCAATCTGGGCGGTCGACCTCCTAGACCTCTCTGCGTTAGTATAGATGGAGTCTCACTTCCACAAGTACACGACACGAAATTTCTGGGGGTCACTCTCGACTCTGCTCTAAAGTGGGACGCACACATTGCCACTCTGTGTAACAAACTCTCCGGTGCTTGCTTTGCTCTGAGTAGGCTTGCAAAGGTTATACCACAACAACAACTAAGATCAAGCTACTTCTCGTTGTTCCACTCCGTGATGAGCTACGGACTCGAGTTGTAGGCCACTGCAGCGGAGTGGCGACGTGTTTTTGTCCTACAAAAGCGCGCCGTTCGCATCATCTCTTTCGCCTCACCTGGTACTCCTGCACGAGAACTCTTTAGGACTCAAAGCATCCTAACATTACCCTCTCAGTACGTGTACGATGTAGCTAAATTCGTGTGGTACAACATAGATAGTTTTCTCACTAGAACACTAACCCGCACGCGACTAGGATCCACAAATCGCTTACTAATCGCAAGCTCCAGACTGACCAAGTCAACCAAAACTATGCACATTTTGGGACCGAAGGTCTACAACAGGCTACCTTCACACATTAAAAACTTAGAAGGCAATGCAGGATTCTGTAATAAATTAAGGAAATGGCTTATTGACAATTCTTTCTACGATTTTAATGAATTCATCTTTGACTAACGAATTATAAAATGACATTTTAATTTCAAATTATATAACTTATTTTCAATATTATCTAAAGTACCTACTATAATGCAACTAACTATAACATAACCAAAGTTTTGTAATTATTTTGACATGTAATATTTTATAATATTATAAATAAATGAGTATGAGTATGAGTATGAGTATCAGGTCCAAATGTCAGTTGTCATTATCATTGAATACATCCGACTTGTTTTGTTCAAAAATGTTTTACTCGGCTTGCTTCTAAATTGAAAACGCCAATCGTAAAGTTACGAGTATACTTTTAAACGAGGTATTAATGAAATATTTCATAATATGTCCAAGAAATGTCATAGAATAGCGGGTATGTATGACGTGGACGCTTGTATCGTTGTATTTATCGCGTAATTAAATTCCAGTAGATACTCGTCTCATTTCTTATGATTGTCCGTTATAAATGTGGATATCATTGTTTCTACGGTTCTATTTACTCTCTCGGTTGCATTGCATTGC
The DNA here is from genome assembly GCA_946894065.1 of Acleris literana. NCBI lineage: Eukaryota > Metazoa > Arthropoda > Insecta > Lepidoptera > Tortricidae > Acleris > Acleris literana. The sequence goes on from OX335669.1 coordinate 20,792,882, forward strand.
GGTGTGTACGGAGCGGTTAGGCGATGTTCTACGCCATAGTTTTTTAATGTTTCGGTAAATAACTTGCTTGTGAACGGTTTTCCGTTGTCACTAACTAGTTCCTGTGGACAGCCGTATCGCATGACTAGGTATGCATTCTTTAAATGCCTGTGTTACTGTATTTGCCGTTGCCGTTCGCGGGCGTAACTCGGTCCATTTTGTGAATTTGTCATTCATGACAAAACTATTAGCCAATAATATCCTTTTGATGACCTTGGTAAGGGCCCTATTAAATCGGTGTGTACTACTTCCCATGGCACTATCGCATTGTTTATGTGCATTAAACCGGGTGTTTTCTGTTGCGACGGTTTATGCGTTTGGCATGCTACACATTTCCTTATGTAGGTACGTTGCTACAGATCTGTACATACCGGGCCAGTAATACCTCTGTGCTATCCTTTGTAGTGTTTTTGCGGTTCCTAAATGTCCTGCCATTGATGTGTCATGATGTTGACTGATAATACTGTCTCTTTCTTTCTTTGGTACGCATAGTCTCCACTCGAATCCCGGTATAACCTTTATTCCATAGGACTGATTAATATTTTTTTTATATAATTTTCCCTCCTTGATGCAATAATCGGTTTGCGACCCTTTTCCTTCTCGTAACTCTGCCATAATGGACTCGTACCAACTGAACCCTTCGGATTGCGTTGTGCATACTGGATTGCGAGATAATTCGTCGGCTACTTGGTTTTGTTTCCCGGGCCGGTACATGATGTCAAAGTCGAATTGTTGTAGCTTTAGTGCCCACCTGGCTAACCTACCCGACGGGTTTTTCATCGTATTTAGCCACTTTAACGCTTGATGATCAGTTATAACGGTGAAATGGTATCCCTCTAGAAAAGCTCTCATCTTACGGATGCTCCAAACTACTGCGAGCTTTTTGTTGTTGTTGAATAGCGTGAATCTGCCGGCGTCAATACGTCCTACTCGCGTACATGACTGCCCTTGGAGTATTGTCCTCTTCCTGGATTAACACCATTCCTAGGCCCTGGTTACTTGCATCTGTCTGAAGTATAAATGGTTTCGTAAAGTCAGCTCTAACGAGAATGGGGTCTTGGATTAACCTATCTTTAATGTCTTGGAACGCTCGTTGCTGTGTTTCCCCCCAATTAAATTTCGCATCTTTTTTCAACAATCTTACTAACGGCGCGGTCGGATCCGCGTAATTCGGTATAAACTTTCTGTACCATGACGTCATCCCTATAAAACTCCTAACTTCCTTAATGTTAGCTGGTGGTTTGAGGTCTCTTACCGCTTTGATTTTTTCTTCATGCATTTTGATCCCATCTTTAGTTACTGAGTGACCCAGATACTCAACTTCTGATTTCGCGAACTCACATTTATTTTTATTTATATGTAAGCCTGCCTCTCGGATACGCCTGAATTTTTTTTTTAATGTTGAATATGTTCATCAAAGTTCTCGCTACATACTATAATGCCATCTAAATAGACGTAAGCGTTTGGTTCCAGTGTGGCGACCTAGCGACATCTTACGGCAACTTGTATCAATCAACTCGCTACCTCGCTAGCGCCACCAGCGTCAGACAGCGCAACTAAAAGTGTTCTACAACGCGCTAATGAAGTTTCTCCAGTCAGTTGACATATATACAACTTCCAACTCTATCCCAATGGACTTCGGTCCCCAGGCATAACACCCGCCTGGAGAGAGAGATCTCTATTGTCCTCTCTTCCTACATTGGTGACCCCGACGTGATCGTCCGCCTACATTGGTGACCCTCGACAATGGACAATAACGCAATCTGATGACCTTCAAGCAACTATGACGCAGTTTCACAGCAAGCCAGACAACCCGCACTGTGCACCACTAGCATTCTGATATATCTCCATGCCTGGTGTCTACAGTGTGCACACTACTCTCACTCGACAACGCGACTCACTGCGTCCTACTAATAGTACTTCACGAGCAGGTACACGACTCACTGTGTACTCCACTCACTCCTCTTCTCCTGCTACGCTCGCCAACGCGGCTCTGAGCACTACTGGAGACATTCACTACTGGCACTTGCAAGCGGCAATTCAATGCACAGACTGCACGTCATCACCATCAACCTCCGGTCTCAAAGGGGGGCTGGTGTGGCGACCTAGCGACATCTAACGGCAACTTGTATCAACCAACTCGCTACCTCGCTAGCGCCACCAGCGTCAGACAGCGCAACATAAGTGTTCTACAACGCGCTAACGAAGTTTCTCCAGTCAGATGACATATATACAACTTTCAACTTCATTCCAATGGACTTCGGTCCCCAGGCATAACACCCGCCTGGAGAGAGAGATCTCTATTGTCCTCTCTTCCTACATTGGTGACCCCGACGTGATCGTCCGCCTACATTGGTGACCCTCGACAATGGACAATAACGGAATCTGATGACCTTCAAGCAACTATGACGCAGTTTCACAGCAAGCCAGACAACCCGCACTGTGCACCACTAGCATTCTGATATATCTCCATGCCTGGTGTCTACAGTGTGCACACTACTCTCACTCAAAAACGCGACTCACTGCGTCCTACTAATAGTACTTCACGAGCAGGTACACGACTCACTGTGTACTCCACTCACTCCTCTTCTCCTGCTACGCTCGCCAACGCGGCTCTGAGCACTACTGGAGACATTCACTACTGGCACTTGCAAGCGGCAATTCAACGCACAGACTGCACGTCATCACCATCAACCTCCGGTTTCAAAGGGGGGCTGGTGTGGCGACCTAGCGACATCTAACGGCAACTTGTATCAACCAACTCGCTACCTCGCTAGCGCCACCAGCGTCAGACAGCGCAACATAAGTGTTCTACAACGCGCTAACGAAGTTTCTCCAGTCAGATGACATATATACAACTTTCAACTTCATTCCAATGGACTTCGGTCCCCAGGCATAACACCCGCCTGGAGAGAGATCTCTCTATTGCGCTCTCTTCCTACACCAGCTCTGGACCTATTACTTGATCTAGCAACCTCTGAAAAGTTGCCCCGCTCGAATGTAACCCAAATGGCATGACTCTAAATTGATACAACCCTCTTCCTGGTACGGTAAATGCGGTAGCCGGTCTACTTTGTTTCTCCAGGCCTACATTCCAATAACCGTTTTTTAGGTCAAATTAGCCAATATTATTCCAAAATATTTAGCTTTACTGAGTTTTTCTAATGTGACGTCAATCTGCGGAATGGGATACGCGTCTTTTTTCTGATATATCATTAATCTTACGAAAATCAATACAAAACCGGTACATGCCGTTATCTTTCTTTAGAAGAACGATCGGTCGACTATATGGGCTTTCGGAACGCTCTAATAATACCCTGTTCTAACATAGCTTTTATTTGTTCATCAATTATTTGTTGCCGTTTCGGGTTCCGCGGGTAATACTTCTGTTTAACCAATTCCGGGTGCTTTAATCTTATTCTGTGTTAAACCCAGCTGTTCCCTATCGGGCTTTTATCGCATCCTTCGAATTCTTGTTCTAACAAGTCCTGTAAGGACCCCTCCTGTTCCGGTGTCAAAATTGGTCCGGTTTCAACGCCAGTCGGCGTGCTAATCGATTGCGAATTCGGTTTCTCCGTTACACTATCAAGGGCCGTCTCCTATTGGCCCCAAAGTATTCGAAAGCCTACCCTTTGCAAAACGTCCATCCCGATAATCGCTTATCTCGTGGAAGGTAAGGTAAGGTGTGGTACCCTGTATCCCTAGGTTTAATAATATAGTTTTGTTTATGTCGATCTTTGTGCCAACACTATCTTTCTTAATTTGTCTGATTCAACGCGGCATTAGCGGCACACTCCCTATATATTTGCTCGTTTATATATATATTGGTTGATCCCGTATCCAGGAAGCATTTATATGAACTCCCCATAATCACGACATCCACATACAACCAGTTATCTCCTCTAGGCACTTCGTTCGCGGAGCCTACCTGTGTCCCCCCTTGTTTCTTGTGTTGTAAGTTCCGCAACAGTTTTTACTCATTATCCCAACTTTTCCGCACGTACCTACTACAAAATAATCGTTTGCTACCTCTACAATCCCTAGTGTTGTGTCCAGGTTTCCCGCACGACCAGCAACTATTTGTCGGCCTGTTTTAGGGGTGTATTTTATTTATTTTTCCCCCTTCTCCAGGTTTATCCCGTGTATAACGGTTTGCGGATCCCTGTGTTCGCGTGCTGGTTCCCGGTTCTGAGTCTGGAGTTCTAGAGGCTATTCGCTCGTAATCGGCAGCTAATTGTATTAACTCTGGTAACTTGTCTTAATCTTGTCTAAGTACATAAATTTTATAATTGGGATGCATATTTTCGAAAACCCTATCTATTTGTTCTTCGATTGCTAACTTGCCGTATCTCCTGATTAACGTCTGTAAATCGGTTAAGAAAGACATGAAACTCTCATTAAACTTTTGCTTTCGCGCTATTACTTTCTCAATGAGATTGACCTTGTAATTGCTAGGGAAATTACAAAGCTTAAAGAATTCCATAAAGCTGTCCAACGAGTCCCATGTTCCGGTATTGTTCCTATACCATAGCAACGCTTTCCCTCTTAACAATCTGAGTAAAATTTTGAGGACATCATCCCTCTAAATAAGCGGCAAAGTGGCTATAAGTTCTTCCAACCGTTCGTTAAATTCTACTGCGTTATCCGTAACATCGAAAGTTATGTTCCATTCTTTGACAATTTTCCCCAGGTTCTTTAAAGGTTGTCCATCGGACTTACTGTTATCTAATTCGGTATCTGGCATTTTTGTGGGTGTCTGGTACTCCTGATAGCGAATGAACTCGACTAGATTTTTACGAAGTTGTTCTACGGTAAGGTTCTCGGTTCCTAGCCCTCTATTTTTTGATTCTATGAATAAAACGGTGGACATTTTGGAAAACCGGTTACGGTACGGTATGGTTTATCGGTATCGGTTTGCTATGACGGTAAACGGATAATATCGGTTTGTTATAATTCAAAAAAACTCAACTATATCTCGTAAATAATAAACTTCTTCATGAGCATTTCTTGTCGCAGTCATAACTAATTTGTATTGTCTCGGTTCATTTCTCTAACTGCTTCTAAAAGAAGAATTTCTGTCAATGTCATTTTATTATATATATTTTGATATTTATAATTTTATTTATTTATTTATGTATAATTATCTGTTTATTTATGTAAGTCATATGTATCTTGTATTTATTTGTATTTGTGTATTTTTTCTTAATGATATATTAGTTTTTTTAGTAAGCGTTTATTTGTTACTTCTTTTTAGTTTTTTGTATTCATGTTTAATTACTAAAAGAGTTTCTTGTTATTGCTCGCGTGAAGTCTGCACCACCTACTGTGTAAAATATTTCAATTTGACACCAAGTCCTTACTAAGGTTGTCTGGAAGAGATCGCTAATAAGCGATAAGACCGCCTGTTGTTTACCTGTATTATTTTTAAATGTGCTGTTTCTCTATGATGTTTTTATTTGGTGTACAATAAAGTGTATTGTATTGTATTGTATGCCTCAAGGTATGGTTATCGGTAAGTTATGACGGTGAAAGGTTATTATTTTATTTAAAATAAATTTCCTATATTGCTGATCCTAAGCAAAGAAAAGTTTTTATCGTCGGGCGCCAAATCTAACGGGGCACTATTGGCTCCTCGTTAACATTAATCTCGTCCCTTTAGTATGGTCGAATTAGCAGAAAGTATGGAATTAAGTCGTGTAGTCGTGCATTTTTGGCAATCGTTAGAGGGCTTAACTAGATAGTTTTCCCCGGTTTGCACCGTTTCTATAATGTACGGAAAGCCTTTAAATGTTAGGTATAAACTTTAAAGTGCCGTAATTTTGGAATATGTTAAAAACTATTTGGTGCAAGTTTAGCCACGTGTAAAGACCCCTTTGATACTTAACGTATCTTAATTAAAAAGGTGTGCGATGTATGAAAATTAAGTTATTTGTTTTTCTTAGATTGCGACTCGAGGATAATTCAGTCGGTTGGTGCAAACTTATATTAAGCTTTTTAAAGCATAATAAACGCCCAGTTTATTTTGCACCCCTGTGCGAATTATGGAACATGAATTTTTCATTATTTTATAGATTGTACTTCGGGGCAAATTATGGTAGTCGTGAAAATTTAATCATGGCACTTATTCTAAAGATACTACATTCGCACCTTATAAAAAAAGGAAAAAATAACGGGAAGTTTATCAAATGTAATCGCAGCGAACGGCAGGCGACCGCGGGCATACCTATTTAATCTTTGCCGCGGGTAGTGGGAGCGCGGGGCGCGGGGCGGGGAAGAGCGCAACGCATGGCACCGCTCAGTCAGTTACTTTGTGAAAATGGTTGTGTCCTCCGATGATCTCTGTGTACCCTATACAGGGTGGAAAAAACGCATATGAACGGCAACTACCTTAATATTAAAAAAAGAAAATTGTACACTAAGACTTACTTTTATTTTTGAAAACAATTATTACTGCATTTTTGGAATTTGGTCTGCCTTAACCGGGAATCGAACTGGTCGAATATATGACAAAACAATAAAACCGTGTATTTTTTACGGTTTTTAAATAATTTGAAGGCGTATGTGTTGTAAGTTTAAATGATTACTATCATGACCCTTTCGATCTGTATCATAAAACAAGACTTTATTGTTGTTTTGTCATAGTAGATCAGTAGTCCAGTAACCATGTCGCCTGAAAGTACGGGGTACTTTGCGTCAAATTCGGTAGTTCTGATTTTTTGCAGACTTGTTTATGATGTTGGCCAAATTAATAATCCAAGTTTGTGACTTCAAGCGCCAAACGCAACTTTGACAAAAATAAAAAAACCGTTAAAATTTCGGACTTTTCTCAGACTTTGGCGATTATAACCCTAAAGGACTAGTTTTTGATAGTAGCTTCTTCGGACGTTTTAAATAAGACTACATTTGCTACAACATGAGACTAGAATTGTCTCCGTGATAGTTTTCGAGAGTCTCGTGTAACCTGGGCAGATTGAAGCTGGTTTTCGTCGCAGCCCTGGCGTTAGTAAGTTGGTACCGCAGTTAGTCGAGGTTGTTCAAAAAAATTGCGAAGTTCGACAAAAGTTGAATTTTGAAAAGCGTTATATCGGAAACTATTGGGTCTACAGAGAAAACTCTAGTCTCATATTGTAGCAAATTTAGTCTACTTTAAAAACATCCGAAAAAAGTACTATCAGAAACTAGTCCTTTAGGGTTACAATCACCAATATTTTTGACAAAGTTGCGATCGGTGCTCGGGGTCACAAACTTGAATTATTCATTGGGCCAACATCATAAACAAGTCTGCAAAAATTCAAAACTACCGGATTTGACGCAAGCCCTGATGTATAAAGTTACTGGAGTACAGTATACAGTTCGATGCCCGGTTAAGGCAGAGGAATTTCCAAAAAACCATACTAGCAGTAATAATTGTTTTCAAAAATAAAAGTAAGACTTCTTTGTGTAGAATTGGATATTTTCAAAATTTAAGGTAGTAGCCGTCTATGTGGCGTCTATTTTTTCCATAAATATGTGTCGTGTTAATATCTTAATTACGCATGATAAAAACCTCGTATAAAAACGGACAAAGTTAAACTGAGTAAATATACCGATCTTACTTTCGAGGTTCCACCACCATGTGGAATGATCACTCTATAGTTATTTTCCAAATAGTTTTATAGCTAACGGCATCCTCGAACTACACTTTCAAAAGCCTCGCTAGGCTGCTTGATCAGAGCTATATTCAGAAGGCAGTGAATATACTTCAGAAAGCACAAATAATGATGACATTATTATTGATCACATTGTCCGCTCCAATATATTTGATGGTGACTATACCGTTTTGATATTAGACACTTACTTTGATTATTGACGATCAGAACTCAAAATTGATTTATTTCTTGATTATTGCATTCCTTAAACCAACTTAATTTTTCATTAAAACTTGTATTACAAGTTAAAAAATCCCACTTTCCCACTTAATATCCTATTAATATTATAAATGCGAAAGTTTGTGTATTAGTTTGTTACTCCCTCACGCTGCAACGGCTGGATAGATAAGGATGAAATTTGAAATGGAGATAGGTTATTAAAAGTTCCAAAGGAAATAATAATAACCGATATCTACAGAAGCTATAAAACATAAATAAATTAATAAGTACAGTCTCGGAAAGGGAATATCAAAGCATACTTTAACTAAAATAGGTTTATTGTGCAATTATGAATAAGAGAGTGAATATCCAAGAATATTTATTTAATTAAAAAAGAAAAGATATCCGACTACTAGGTACGCTACTTTTGCTCATGCCTCAAGAACCGTGCATCCTCGGTCCGTTTACGCGTGCGTGCGCTTCTGTGGCTTTATTGCTCTATGATAATAAGTAACAACAAACCTACAGAAATCGGCATGATCCCGATAAGAATGCCAATTTTTTATGGTGTGCGAATTTAAAGTAAATCAAATGAATACAATTGTAACGATTTTCAATTGTTTCAAAATTTCCCCCGAAGTACGAAGACCGTTAAACGTAGATAACTACTTTCCGGGGGTTGCACCCCGGTGCAAATTAGATATTGTATTTACATATTTTTTCTAATCATATCCTCAATTTGCACCGCGTTCTATATTTTCCCCCGAGCCGCGATGGCCGAAAGTAAGTTTTTACTGATATATATTTTTATTTATATGTTCCGTAGGTTGAATTAAATGAAATAATACGTGCAAATGTAGATTGAGATGGATTAAATGGATGGAACGTATGCCAAATTGAACTGAGTACACCTTTTTTCCCTCGTTAGTTATGACCATTGCAAGGTTTTCAACCAATTGCACCCCTTTCCGGGGGGGCGAATTTATTAAGGGATGCATAAAGCTCGATTTTTAACCCGTACAAAGCAATCAGAAATGTTTTTATCAATTCTTAGAATTATTTCCAGACTTTAGTGAAATTTCGTCTAATTTCAAACTCAAACAAACTCACAACATTTATTTGACAAAAACACACTGCAACACAACAAATATAATCGATACAACTATAACTATTTGCCCGTACTACTTGTATTTTGTACTGAGAGACTGGAGTTAGTTAATAGAAGTTAGCTCAGGAGGATCAGGGTTTTAGGGTTTGAAATATGAACAGTAAAGTTAACAATAATAGACTGAGGCTTTTAGGTTATAGGTTAGAGCGGGCTGGTTTCCGCAACTCGACGACTTAATTATGCGCCTTTTTTGCGTGCTGGGTTTTTGGCACTACTCTTGCCAACCCAGTTCTAACAGGAAGCCTAGCAAGCCCTTGATGACACCGACGGCTTCCGGTAGCGACCTCGGTGTTCCGAGGTGCCCGGTATGTTGCCACCTCAGGGCATTCCATGATGACGTGGGCCGCGGTTTCCTCCGCCGTCATACGGGCTCTGCACAGGGGGCGGTCTGTAACACCTAATGTGTACAAGTGTTTGTTAAACAAGGCATAGCCAGTTATGGCTCCAGTTAGTAATCGGAGTTGGGCCCTTTTGAGTAGTCATAGCTTACGCGACAATCCGGGATTGATTATCGGAAGGGCTTCCTTACTTTGCCTGCAGGTGTTTAGGTTGCTCCAGTAGTATTGGTGCTTTACCGTAGTGATTTGGCGTAGTTTGTTCCGCAGCCAGCTGGTCGGCAGGGGCAGAAATGGTTCAGGACCTATTAATTCAGTTTCTGAGCCCCTTCTCGCGAGTACGTCCGCCGCGTCGTTACCTCGAGAGTTACTGTGTCCCTTTATCCACTGTAGGGTGATGGGGTTGATGTTACATACCTTAGAAAGGGCGTTGTGACATTCGTATATTAGCTCTGACGTTACTGTGTAGCACTGTAGGGCTTGGAGAACTGATCGGCTGTCGAGTATTCGGGTAGGGAGATCCTTTACCTTCCTTTGCTCGATCGCTGTTGTAGCCATGATGATGCCTACGCATTCAGTCTGGAAAACTGTGCTGTGGGCTCCTAATGGCGTTGAGATATGTATGTTTAGATCTTCCGAAAAAGTACTTGCTCCGGATCCCGACTTTGTCTTGGATCCATCTGTGAAGATCCTTACTTCCCTGGGGTTTAGGCCTTCCCACTGAGACTGAGGCTTTATGAATGTTTATTTAAATAAACTTAATTGATATATTCAATGATTAAACCTTCGATCGCATATAAGACGTATAGAGTCTACGGGGGAAGGACCAGAGCGGCAGCGAGGGGAACTGCACCGCCCTGGATGGGTAAAAGGTTGTTTATTGGGAGGTTGGTGGTTACAGAGCGGCAGCGAGGGGGGGAACCGCACCGCCCTGAGGGCCCTGCCAAGATGCATTGCGCTAACTAGCGTTTCTATTCGATTCGTTTTTTAACCAATCGCGTCACTGGTAGATGACGTGATACGAAAAGTCACGTGATCTATCAGTGACGCGATTGGTTTAAAAATGGAACGAATAGAAACGTTAGTTAGCGCAATGCATCTTGGCAGGGCCCTCTGGTTTTGTTATTGGATCGTTGGTGGTTAAAGAGTGGCAGCGAGGGGAACCGCACCGCCCTGGTTTTGTTATTGGATCATTGGTGGTTTCAGAGCGGTAGCGAGGGGAACCGCACCGCCCTGGATTTGTTATTTGAGGAGGGGGAGGTTGCACACCGCGGCAGCGAGGGGAACCGCACCGCCCTGTGTCTGACTAGAGGGAAGGGGAGAAGTTGGGTGAGCACTACCTGATGGTTACCTTTGCCGACGTTCACTGACAACCTCCACTTTGATAGCCATTCTGGCAGTGCGTTTAGTGTGGGCTGGATCTTCCGAACCGCGTGCTGGGCGGTGATGGAGGAGGTAGAGTATGCGGCGTCATCGGCGTGGAGGGCGAGCTTTGTGTCGCCTAGCACGGGTATGTGGTCAGTGAAACGGGCGTACAGGGCCGGTGACAGGCAGGATCCCTGGGGGACGCCCGCTCGGATGGGCCTCTCGGTGGACGTGGCGTCTTCAACGGCCACGACGAATCTTCTTGCGGCCAGGAAGGAAGCCAGGAGTCTGTTGATGCGGCGGGGAGATGTGGACGTCGACAGTTTGAAAAGTAGGCCCTCGTGCCATACTTTGTCGAACGCCTTCTCCATGTCTAAGAGTACTGCAGCGGCGTACTCCATCTGGTTACTCACAGCCGTTACGTGGTGCAGTACTCTTGCAAGCTGCAGGGTTGTCGAGTGCCCTTCTCGAAAAACGTAATTGCTCCGGACGTGGCTCGATGTGGCGTTGGACCTTCATAAGCAGGAGCCTCTCGAACACCTTGGACATCGTGCTGAGGAGAGTGGCTGGCTTGAGGGCCGCGGCCGCCGTATTTAAAGGCAACCGGTGGCGGGAGGCGACCGCGGGGGTTTGCGGGCGCGGGCGGACTGGGGTCGGAGCGCGCGCCGCTGGTGCACTGCGTGTGGCTGTGACGTCACGCCGCGGCGTCCGACCGTTCACCCGTTCGATGCCCGGCCGGCGCTCGTCACATTACCCAAATTACCTCGCCAAAATACATTGAAACGTTTGCTCCTTAAATTCTAAATTTTGCAGAGATACAGTTACCAGCAATAACATAAAGCAATGTTGAACAATATTGCACTGGGAAATATCTGACATGCCTTTATTCCTCTAGTAATGGAAATGTGTTATATATTTTTAAAGTCTAAAGTTAGAAAATATATTATTACTGGTGACTGCATTACCTAGGTACTTTAAACATGGGATTTGCTTTATATCTTCAGCAAACACTGTTCCACTAAATTATAAGTACATACCAACTCCGCAGTTCTGATTTTGCTGCAATCATCATCGGTCTGTATTTACAGCTTTCAGTTTTAAAACTTGCTTATTTAGAATAGAATAGAAAACATTTATTTCGCTTAAGTTGTACATATTACATTTTTTGTTAAGTCTCAAAATGGTCTTTGTTATTGAATAAAAATAACTGTTCTGCAACAACCATACTCTCTACGTAATACCAGTTTAAAAATACCCGTCTCAAGTCTTTAGCAAACAAAGGCACGGTAAGTACGAGTTCTGCTAATAGCAGTTTGCTAGCCGTTATTGAGAGCTATTTAAGACCAATAAACTTTATACTTTCGTTTTTGGGACGTTTTTTTAAGACGCGACTTAAGGTTACGTTACTGTTGAGCCTTGATCCAAAATAAAAAGGGCCCTTATAGCGCAAGGCGGTTACGCCGTTCTTATAACATTGTTACCTTATTATTTCTATAGTCACAAAAATTAGAACAGCGTTACCGCCAGCCGCCATAAGGGCATTTGATTTGGACGGCATATTTCATATTTTTTTACGGTATAACATAAATACTCTCAAACTCAGATGCGAAGCAACAACAGAGATCATGAATAGGGTGCCTATTTATTCGATACTTTGCCTTTTAGGCAGGAATAGTAAAATTCAGGGGACAAAAATTAAATAGGTTAATTTCAGTGGATAATATCACACAAATTGACCTAGTTCCATAGTTAAAAGCTTAGTTTGGGCTTTTGATTTGTAACTATGGGGATAACGTCAAACATACGTGTAGAGAAACACATACTGAAATACATAGGAAACGTCCAAAACTCAGGAGCAAATACTCGCACCCATCACACAAATATTTGCCCCGAACCTGGGACTAGTGTCGTCGGCAGGATCACTACCAACTCGCGTTGTCAGATGGAGGACCTCTTTTGATACGTTTTACAAAAATACTTACTCCTTTCTTTGCTTTTAGAAAATAAATAAAATATATAATAGCTATCCAAAGATCATAAACCATCATCTCATTTTATGCTATCCCAGCATCGCGAACTCGAGCGCTAACCCACTCTCCACAGCATCGAGCGCTGACTCTCCTTAGCGATATCTTGGATAGCGACAGCAAATTGGATATCTTCCACAACACTGAACCCAGTTTTTTGGCGGCAACTACTAGCTACTTGGAGTGTATGGAGTAAAATTGCTTGCAATTACTGTCAAGAAAATGAGAGCTATCAAAACGTTGACAATTCGATAACAGATCAAATGCGATATTGTTTATACCGTGTTGAATAGAGGCGTTGTTCACTCACAAATCTGTTTTGTATTGACTCAAATTGTATGGAGTAGACATAAGCGATCGACGTGATCTATCATCAGCTCACGTCAAACCTACCTATACATATTGTGATTTTTCGAAAATCGCTAACTTAGCATTATGCCTTTTGAGCAGGCCCCCAGGGATGCTTCAATAAAGTTGAAATAAAACTACATAGTAGTCACAGATTCACTTTATTCGCGTCATATTTCAAATGGGTATGAAACACGTACAGTCTGAACGGAGACAGGCTTATGTAAATACAGTAATACAGTCCCAGGAATGCTCGGTGCGCAGATTTTAATTGATTTTGTGCCCGGATTTCAGAGGGATTTTCAAGGTGTCTGGAGATCTCAGGATGACTCAACTATGTTTGTTATGGAATTTTGTAATTTCTTGTTTAACAATGGCTGATTTACGAATAAATAAGCGAGTACCTTTGTGGTGGTAGAAAATAAAACGGGTTTAACTAAGGTGTATGCACGCCGCCAATAGTTCAGGAAATATGATTCAGCCGTCTGTTATATTTTGCGATCTTTTTAGGGTTCCTTAACCAAAATGGTAAAAAAGGTACCCTTATGGTGAGACTTTGCTGTCTGTCTCTCTGTCTGTCTGTCTGTATGTCACAGCAGGTTTTCTCAGCAATGCTATCAACTTGATATTTGGCATAGTTGTACAACTTAAGTGCCCGCATCTGTTTTTAGTAAAAGTTTTTAGTCTGGAGTTTTTACCGGATCTAACCTTAACCTTAACCTTAACCACTGATCTTAGTGAAGATTACAGACGGCAAATTCATATTTCCTGAACTGTAGGTACCTACAGTATAAGAGGTCTCACGGGTTCGGGTAATTAGTTACCGCCGTACTCCAAGACATTTTTAACCCCCGACGCAAAAAGAGAGGTGTTATACGTTTGATTTGTGAAGAAATATCTGTGTATCTATCTGTGACATTGTAGCTCCTAAATTGGTGAACCGATTTAGTTGCGGTTTTTAGAGTTGACTGTTTCTACACAACTATGAGGAAACGTTGCACATCACTGGCGCGCAGGGTGCGGGCTAGTCTCTAATGGTATCCTGAGGGCATTTGCGGACAGGTTTGATTGTCAGTATCTGAATCATTGTCATATGATCCATATACTGACAGTCAAGCCTTACTAAGTGTTATTTTTATTTTATTTTCATTTTATAGTTTTTTTTTATATGTAATAATTAGGTTATAATATTTACTAACTTTAAGCTAAGAAATTGTAACTAACTTAAATATGATCCCAGTTGGTCGAAATAAACGTTTTGAATTTGAATTTGAATTTATTATTTGAAAGCAGGTTTCCTAGCGGTGGTTCATAGCTAAGTTTAATGAAAGTCGCTTTAGCCTTTAAGAGATATCAGCTCTGGCATTAACCGTTATTAACTCGCTCTGAGAGCGGCCGTTCTACTCGCATAATATGATTATGAGAGCGAATGGGAGAGAGGTACAAACCCAAAAAGCTTAGAATTACTTTCGAATTCGCGGATAATCGGTTAGATTCTAATCTCGAGCCTATGAGAGCTAGTGATAAAGTAGCACAAATCCAAGACAGGAATCTTGATGCACCAGAAACATATCTATTGGCGTTCCAGAGGTAAAGTTATCTGTCCTTTACAGTTTCCTTTATTATTTATTATATAATTCATTGCTTTCATATTTTTATTGTTTTTTGCACTGAACTATTGTCATTTTTTGAATTCGAGAATAAAATGGTCATTTAAATTCAAATGAACTAGGCTTTTAGATTGACTCCATTACAATCATTTAATAACTTCTTTGTAAGAATGAACAGCGAATTGCTCGGAACATAATAGATCATGAATTTCTTATTATTGTTGAAAGAATTTGCGATTACGGTGCGAGAGAAATACCTATTCATCAAATGGATTCGGTTGTTTGACGAAAATACCCAATTAGGTATATCTTTTATGTACTACGTGATGGTACTTAATGAATTGAAAATACCACTTGCAATGATTATGGAACTAAATTTCCGATTTCGAGTAACGCTATTTCACAGGCAATGATGATAGAACTTAAACACTTTCTGTGTTTGTGTGTGGAAATCCACGAGAAAACATTCACTCAGACTAAGAATTTTATAATTATAATGACTAGTCTCATAATCACTAAAAATACAGGGTGATATGATTTTAAATCACAAGACAACACAAAATACCTACTTAATACACGATAATCTTCTGAACACTCATCCAGCAGAACTTGACTTGAGAGGTCAGCCATCTTATCCTGCACTTAATAAGGTTCATAAAAGAGTAACGTTAGGTGCCAGTGCATCAGGTGGGGGGTTCAGGGGGGGGACTGTGTTTCCTTGCTTTTCCCTTGAGGGCTTCCACTGAGGTCTGTTTCTCCGCTATTGCCACTGTTGATAGCTACTGAGGTTAGTGGCACCTGTAGGAACAGAAAAAGATTTTTTTATTGCCATTAAAAATTTACAAGCAGACTGGACATTTTGGACAGCTGTTAGAAAGCGGTCATCATCGCTGATAGCAATGTCAGGGGTATAACTCAACTCCTAACACAAGCAATTTGGTGCTTACTAGGAAACTCCATCCCTTATTTTATTACCTACTAAATATAATGTATTTAAAAGAAAGAAATAATTTTGAATTTGAATTTGAATAACAAAGTGGCTGCTTCTTTAACCGACTTAAAAAAATGAGGAGATTAGTTAATATACTTCTTAATAGCCACGTTTAATTATAAAGGAGGACATGTCATAGCGCTGAGGAGTCCGCATTCTACTGCGATCCTTGACATGTTGACGCGACTACCGCATTCCTCAGGATGGACATGAACTCGCGCGCATACTGTAAATATCTTACCATAGAAACAGCGGTGAAGTACAAATCAGACTGCCGCTGCGGCGGTGACAGCGAGGCGTCGTACCGCAGGTCCAGTTGAACCAGAAAAACGGCTGCAGCCAGGGTGGTGACAGACACAGACAGCTGGGCGCCTGCCACGCCGATGCAGGTGGTGCTGCCGCATCTGTTGTAGGATGCGTTTAGTTAGAATAGTGGTAATGCAGGATAAAGGTACCCACGCAAGAGGGTGGTTAAGCGGGCTACTCACAAAACTGCTGCAGGGGCAATCTCGGAATGTGACCCTTAATTTCCTCCTTATTTGTGATGTGGATAGGTAAGCAGGGGCAGAAAATTGCCCTATTGCTGGGGCAATCTCAGACTTCCACCCGTAATTGCCTCCTTAATTGTATTGTAAGCACAATAAAATTAAGAAGGTCATTACAGGTCAAATTCCGAGATTGCCCCAGCGTCTGGTGTGTGAGTAGTCCGCTTAAGACATAGGAAAATGATGACATATGAAATGACAAACAAGGCATTCCATCTAAGCCCTGTGTTAATAAACTGATTTTAGATGAAATGACGTCATAGGAAACTTTTGTTTCTGACGTGTCTAAAATTGTCGTAAAATTGATCATGTAGCGTTTAAGCTCTTTAGCCATTAGCAGAATTTTTTCTTTATATTCTCAGTAAATAATGGCAAAAAAAATAAAAAATAAAAATAGTTTGCTTTTGTGACAAACCTCTAAAAGCATGATTTTTTTCAGAACACCTTTTGAGAAAAGCTCCTAGGCAAATTAGACAGAATGTTTATTAGTCCCATCGGGGCAATACAAACCACTCAGTTTAATGCGTCAAAGGTAATCCAGCGCCAGTGCAACAGCACGGCAGAATTAACTTTACTCGAGTTTGCAGCTAAGTTTGGCACTTTGTTCGCGTTTACTTTGTACCTGTCTGGATCGCCTAGCAGAATCTAACGAAACTAACGCTAACGTAATTAATTATGAGTACGAAAATGATGAGTACGAAAGCAAATTAAAAGACCACGAAATGAGATTCAAAATACTGGAAAATCACTACAAGGACATAACAAATACGTGCAAAAACTTATTTCTTAAAAACGAAGTTCTGGAACAAAAATTAAACAAAAGTGAACAGACACAGGCAAGTAACGATCTCGAAATATGTGGGGTAAGCGAACAAAATAACGAAAATATGAATGAAGTCGCAACAAAGGTCTGCCAGATCCTGAAACAAGACCCCAGTGACATTACCAGAGTGGTTAGGAAAAAAAAACCCGCCCGCGCTACTGGCTCCGCGCAAGCGGAGCGCGCCAGAATGGACTCGCCCATAACAGTCACCCTACGAGAGGGCAAGCGCGACCACTGGTGCCATGCAGCAAGGGTAGCAGAGATAACGGCACAGGACATCGGCGGCGACGGTACCAAGAAAGTATACATACGTGAGTCGCTCACGCCTGCAACGTCGTACCTGCTCTGGAAGACGAAAGCGAACCTCAGGGACAAATCGCTGTGCAAGTATGTATGGTGCAGAAACGGGAAGAATATGGTGCGAAAAGAAGACGGTGATAAAAAGATTTACTACGACAGGGCTGAAAAAGACATCGAGCGAATTGGTAAAGAATTGCAAACTTAGGTATTGTAGCATTACCGCTACAAATCGCGTTGGTTCGCGTTAATTATTGCTAATTTATTTTGCCTTTTTCGTCTCTCAGCCTTTTTGGTATTGCGGACTTGTTCATTGACCGGTTAGAGTTTGTAATTTCTACTGACAGTTTTGAATTTTGAATTCGTTTTTGTTAAATCCGTTCTTTGTAATGGTACTGTCATTCAATCTGGTACTCTCGCCTTGATACTTCGGAAAATTGGTTAGTCTCTACTCAACCCAAGTTTCTCTTTAACATGGATTCTGAAGCCAGTTTTAAGTGCCGCGTCCGGTAATGATATTACGCGAAAGTTTTTCCTACGCCGTGGTCTCGATTGTTGACCGATCGAGATAGTGCTGTTGTCTTCTGTGTGTCCGGATAGCTGGTGAGTTGGTTTTTGTTGCCGTTCAGCTTTCACTGCCCCAAATCTTTAGGAAGCCTTTCTTCCGTCCTATTCGTTCAATTTTGTGAGTAAAGGTGTCTTTTGCAGCACCTCCGCTTACCCCATATCTCGCGACTCTTCGCCCCAACTGAAGATTTGGACGACTGGTTTTGCCGTTCAGCGTGTGGTTCGCCATCGAGTTCGCTGGCAACGGGTCGTCGTCTGCGGTAGTGCCCGCAGGCTTTTCCCGCTGCGCCAGTTGCGACGAACGCAGCGTTACGGCTACATCTTCGTACGGCGACAAGCGACGACGGAAGTTTACAGGATAGTCACCATTTCGTTGATTTTTATTTTCTTCAAAATTTCAAATTGAGTCCGCGAACTCCTCCCTAACCTATCTATGGTTGTTTTCGGTCGGATTTTGGCCATAAATATTATTAGGTTTCTAGACCTTTTTTTTACCGATCAACACCACAATTTGTTATCCATATTTCATAATACTCCGAACACATCAGTTTAAATCATGAAGCGCTTCTTGTATTTCAACCGATTCATTTTATTATAGTTCGATTCAGATTTACCTATAAATTGAATACAAGTTTTGGCCTGACCGTGTTCTAAGTTGGTCTTTTACCCTTTATTAGGCAATGTGTTTTAAATTAGAAAGGCTTTATTAACGTGACAATCCGCAGACTGTTTCATGTTAAATCGTTTTGGTTACCTAAGCTAAGTTCTGTGTCAGCCTAGTAATCTAGTTTTTATAGTTACATTGTAAGTAATTTGTTTTAATTTAATCATTGTGTGTTCCCTAATTATATAACCTTGTTGAAATTCGTTCGGTTTTATTTTACTTATACAGGTCCAAATTAACGTGCTGATGGTTTTATCGCAACCATCCTGTGTAGTGTTCCGTACCTTCATTTTTTATGGAGCGCTACAGTATGTACAAACTGCTTTTTTATAAAATACCTACTTGAGCGGAAGTCAACAATGTGACAAAGTATATATACGATGGATCCACACGACTCAAACACAACGGAAAATACTCACGATTCATGGAACGACTTCATGACCCACATACCAAATGTACAAAATAAATTAATTTTGTTACATGTCAACATCCGCTCAATGATAAAAAACCACTCGCAATTAGAATTCATTGTCGACAATAGTCCGCAAATAATTCATCTAATAATCATCACAGAAGCCAACATCACAGATACTCGTACAACGTCGAGATTGTTTGATATAAAGGATTATACTATGCACACAGAGCTACGACAACAAAGAAAAGGAGGTGGGATTGTTATATCTACGCTCACAAAAGTATTTCATTCACAAAATCGTACGTGAAAACAAAATATTTTGAGTGTTTGTTCGGTGAAGTGGCCACCTTAAATGGCAGTAAAATAACCAAATGTTCAGTGTACAGACCACCTAGTTTAGATAAGTTGAACTTTATCAATGAACTATCTCAGTTGTTATTTAAATGTTACTCAAAAAAAAAAAAGTATATTAGTAGGTGATGTTAACTTAGACATTGCGTGTATAAATAACAATGTAAGATCATATCTAGATAGCCTAAACGAGTTGGGATTCGTTTGTTGTATTTCACAGTTTACAAGAGTAGAATCAAACATAAATGGCATATCCAAATCCTGTATCGATCATTTATTCATCCGTGACGTTTGCAAGCGCGATGCGCCCGGGTACCTAGTGCACTGTGCCACTGTGCGCGACGCGCCAGCTGACCATTACATAATAGGGCTAGCTCTTATCAATGCGGGTTGCGCAACAACCTATAAAGTAGTAAACAAATTGGACAATCAAAAAGTTAAACAGGAATTAAGTCAAATTGACTGGAGCCCGGCATTTCGTTGCAACGACCCGAATGAACTAATTGACATAATTATAAATAAATACCAACTTATATGTAATAAATATACCTATAAAGCCAAAATATTTTTAAACAAAAAACAGGAAAGTAGTTGGATTAATGAGAATCTAATAAACATGTGTAATAAAAAGAAAGAACTCTTAGCTATATATTTAAAAGATACAAGTAACAAACAGAATGAGTTAATATACAAAAAATATAGAAATAGGACTAATAAGAAAATAGATAATGCTAGAAATAAGTTCACGAAAAAAGAAATATGTAACAACTTTAAAAACCCTAAAAAAATGTGGGAAATTATAAATAGATTAAGTGGCAGAATTGTAAAAGCGGTAGATGATGTTCTTTTAAAGGCTTTTAGACTACGGGCAAAAGAATTATGCAACAAATTTGGTACTGACTTCGATAATAACGTCAAAAAAGTTAAGAGCAGTTGTAATCAGCCATTGCTTGATGAGAAATGTTATATAAATACGCCTACTTTGTCATTGCGACTTAAAAATATTGATGAACAAAGTCTACATAAAACCATATTACAAATAAATGACAAGAAGAGCCCAACTTATGACGGTATAAGGGCAAAAGACATAAAATATATATCCGAGCAAATGACACCTGTATTAACACACCTTATTATTCTGTGTATCTCGAGACGTATATATCCAGATAAACTTAAGATAGGGCTTGTAAGACCCATACATAAAAAAGGGATCTATACAGATACAAATAATTATAGACCGATAACAATACTCTCGTGCATAGATAAGATCATAGAAAAATATCTTGGCAATTTAATAAATACCTTCATATCAGGTAACGGCATTATACATAATAAATAGTTTGGGTTTCAAAGAAACAAAAGTACGTCGCAACTTTTATCTCTATTTACTGACGAAATAAATAGTCACCTTGAGAAGAAACATCATGTACTCGCCGTAATGATAGATTTCAGCAAAGCTTTTGATACACTAGATAATAATACGCTATATGAAAAACTAAAACAAAATGGTATACAAGGACCTATGCTGGAACTCATAAAAAATTACCATTTGAATAGATATAACGCGGTCAGTATAGCAGGCGAACAATCCGATTTAATTCAAACCTTATACGGCATGGCCCGAGGTTCTATTTTGGCACCGACGGAATACTTATTATACGTTAATGATATGTGTAATATATTCCAGCATGGTTCCGTATACCAATTTGCAGATGATACATGTATAATCACAGCCCACCAGGATCTAGGGACGGCCCAGGACATGATGCAGAAAGATTTCGACCTATTGTGTAAATGGGCTCACGACTTAGGCTTATCTCTAAACTACAATAAAACTAAGTTAATGCACATACATTCACCGTATAAAAAAACAAACTTTACACCAAAGATCGTAGCCCACGAACATAACTGTCTGCACATGCCTAGCATATCTTGTGACTGTACTTGCCTGGAAACTGTAAGGGAACATACCTACCTTGGACTAAAAATAGACCATAAGTTCAACTGGGGGCCCCATATTGACCATGTATGTAGTAAACTTAGATCCATTTTGGCAAAGCTATGTATACTCAAACATAAAGTCCCGTACAATACATTAAGACTTCTTTACATGTCCTTTGCAGATTCCGTTATAAATTATGGTCTAGAAAGCTATGGACGATCATATAAAACATATTTGAAAAATATATATAACCTTCAATTACGGCTATTAAAAACCATTGTACCTATAAAAATTAAATATATGCACAGAAATGAATATGAAAATCTATTTGACTATTGTAAAGTGTTAACAGTATACGACAAAATAGACTTATCAATAGGAACACAGTATAGCAACAACATTAAAGACCTAAAGAAAAAAGCAAGGCCCAAACACTTGCGTAGATTACAAAATATTTCGAAATTTGAGGTTGCAAAAAGCAACAATGAATATGGACAAAGAGTGTGGAAATGTCTTCTCCCAAGTACCTTAAATCGATTTCCTGATGATTTATCATGCTCAATAGAAGGTAAAACTGCAGGCCAAGTCAAAAATATAGTTAAGAGACATATATTAGGTAAGTACAATTGTAAAAAAAAAGGGTAATCATAAATCATAAAACTAAGCATGCACCTATTGCATATTACCCCATGTGTAAGTTTAAGAACATTAACAGTAGATAAGTAAGTGTTATTAGTTAAGACTCCTTAACTCATAAAATCTTTAATATTTAAGATTAGTAGTTAAGTTTAAAATAATGTAATGTAATCAAATGAAATAGTTTTTTTTTTTTTTTTAATGGAAAAGAGCGACTAGCTGGACACCAAATTTTGGTAGTGTTGAAAACTTACCATGAATCAATAACAGTTTATTTATATCTAAACTTTAATAAGATATCCTTTAGTGTCCTTAAATGTTAATTTACTTAATGAACACTCAACTTATTAAATTAAAGTAAGTTTAGTTCCCTTCATCACCAAGGGGTAGGGTAGAAATAATAAATAAATATCACGGAAAAATCTCAAACAAATTTCCTCCTAAACTAACTATAGGTACTAGGCAATAAAATACTACTAAAGAGAAAATAAAATAATTTAATATCAAAACTTGTGACCCATTTTATGAATAAAATAAATAAAAGAAGGATAAGAAGTCATCGTCACTGTCATTGCAATATTTAACATTTATAGCTTCGTCTGCGCGGCCTTCAGAACTTGATCTAACCAGGATGAATAATGTAAGTTGTCCTATCCGAACCGCGAACGAAATATAGCGCGGTATAGGGAAAATCTGGTAACCACCACCTTTGACCACACCAAGGCAACACTTCGATACAGACTTTCAAATCAGAGCTAACGCCATTTAGTTCGTATATGGAGAATTAAAAGTGTGTTACTTTAGTAACTATTGTGTACGCACACTTCAATGAATACAAACTGAAAGGATTACAGCGTGAAAAGCGTAAACAGAAATATAAATACACTACCCACAGTACCCACACATGACTAGATGAGATTTCACCTTTTTAATTTTGTTACTACATACAAAGTGGAGCCGCCTTGTGAGCAAATTCACAGCTTTTAACGATTAATTTGATTTCCCTTAGGAATGAGATGTTTTTTCGGAATAAAAACTATCGTGTCCTATTCCTTTCAGTAGTAAACATCCAAACATCTAAATTTTCTTATTTCTAAAATTAGTAAGATAAGATAAGAAGAAAGATAAGATGCACCGAATTGTTCTTTCTAAAGTAGGCACATTTATACTATGCTAGTTTCTTGTTCAAGAATGGACAATAATTGTATGCAATTATTTTGTTGCAATAATAGTATTCAAGTATTGTACCAAAGAGTTCACACGTGTGCAATATTCGAAAAATTGAATTCAATTATTAAATACAAGTATTGGCAGGAAATAATTGCTAATCTCTTTGTTACATTTAGGACATTATTGCAAGAAAAATATTGCTTACAAGTCTTGACAAGTCTAAACCCTTTAGTTGTACGATATATTGTGTATTGCTGCAATTATTGTATGTATTTGCAGCCGCAGATATTGAATGTTCGGTTAAAAACGTGTTAAAATTTGGTTCTTCCGATTAAATAAGATTTATTGAAATATACAGAAACCATAAATGTCTGTGGGATACGGAAAATACTAATTATAAAAATCAAGATGCCCGCTATTCTGCATTAAAGTATTTTCCATAGAATTTGGGGTAGAAGTTTTTGGGCCTAAAGAAATTATTAACAAAATTAAGAACCATTTCATTTCATATTTTTTTTATTTCATGGAGCGGCATTTCTTGCATTCAATTAACTGTTGGCCTCTGTTTACACCTGTACCAGTATTGAATTCAAGTTACTTTCAATGTGCTAGAATATCACGTAAGGTTTAGAACTTTTTTATTTCCTCAATTTTATTGTATGGAATATGCAAGAAAATTGTATAATGTAAATGGGCCTTTATACTATATTTTATTTCTATAGTAATATTACATGTATCGTTGAATAGATTTTTTAATCCTAAGAATTGTCTTGCCTTTAATAGGTAAGTCTTGAAAATGGCGGAAAACATGATAAAATCTGGATATGTCGACGTCAATCTGACACCGTTCCTTTTAATATAGACTAACATAACAGAATGTACAAAGCCTAGGTCCCATGTTGTTACACTGGTTGGCATGGCAGAAGCCATAGGAGGAATAAAATAATTAATTGAACAATTTTGTCAAATAATTACTAATATTAAAAAAATAAATGTTTTAAAAAACAAAAAACCGCCTTCAAAAACGCAAAAAATAACTTCTTTAAAATTGTAGGCACCTAATAGGTTAGTCCAACTGATGTCGGCTTTTTGTTGAAAATGTTGTGGTCGCCGACTTCAGTTGGACTAACCTATTAGGTGCCTACAATTTTAAAGAAGTTATTTTTTGCGTTTTTGAAGGCGGTTTTTTATTTTTTAAAACATTTATTTTATTTTATACTTTTTAGTGATCATAATACGCTGTTACGTAGTCCCACTTCTTAGTTGAAATGAAACTTTAACTTATATCAAGCGCGCCTCAAGCAACGCCGCGGGAAAGTCATAGTCATATTTCAACAAGTAAATATTATTCGTTGTAGGTAGTCGCTCAACTATCTTAATCGAGATATCTTATCGCCACCCTTGAAAACGGTACCATTGAGGAGTTCCGGTGGCCATCTGTGGTCTTCATCATCAGTTCCACTACACCAAATGATACTTTCTGAATGCAAATGCTGGATTTGTTACTAAAAATACTAAAATCGCTATATGTTTGCCTACAATATTTGAGGAGTTCCCTCAATTCCTCACTGATCCCCTCATCAGATACAGATTTGGTGACAATGGGATCACCTCGGAAGTATACTCTATCAAACCAAAAAAAAAATTTCGAAATCGGTCGACAATTGACGGAGTAATCGGTGAACATACATAAAAAAAAAAAAAAAACATACAGTGGAACGTATAACCTCCTCCTTTTTTGAAGTCGGTTAATAAGATTTAATGTCACTAGCAATCTTTGGAGCTCTACGATACTGAATCAAATGGATTAATTCAAAACAGTTTGCGGTATTAGGGCTAGTTTCTTCAGTACTGACTTTTTTACTACCAACGAAATTATTTTTTTACTTCAAAATCTGATTGATAAACAAGTAAAACCCCAATTAATAAGGGTAAACTCTTTCCTTATCTCTTTTGTATTTTATTTCTTTTTTTTTCCTTTTTTATCTGTGGTAATGGCCTTCGAAATTGCCATCAGTGAAAACATGAGAAACGATACCCGCCATGACGACTTTTTCGAAAAACGTCATGGCCGCCATCTTGAATGCCAAATTTGATATCATGTCCGAAATTTCCATCTCAGAAAACATGAAACACGATACACGTGACGACTTTTTCGAAAACCATCATGGCCGCCATCTTGAACTCCGAATCTGACATCATTTTCGAATTCACCATCCGCGAAAACATGAGAAACCATACACATGACGACTTTTTCGAAAAACATGATGGCCGCCATCTTGAATTCCGAATCTGCCATCATTTTCGAATTCGCCATCCGCTAAAACATGAGAAACGATACCCATGAAGACTTTTTCGAAAAACGTCATGGCCGCTATCTTTAATTCCGAATCTGACCCCATTTTCTAAATTCCCATCCCCGAAAACACGGAACACGATATCCATGTCGACCTTTTTGAAAAATATCATAGCCGCCATCTTGAATTCCGAATCTGACATCATTTTCGAATTCGCCATCCGCTGATTTATTAACTTCAAATCTTCAATTTATTGCAGTTTTCCTTTAATTGACATTCAACATTTCCCCCTTCTACGAGTATATCCAAAGCCTTACCGGAGTCAGTTGCATTCAAACTTCGCTAAACCATTTCCATTTAAATTGAGCATCATTCCCAACTGATTCATGCAAATCCAATCAAAAGCAATGAAATTAGGTCAGCGTAAATCTGCATGTAACAGTGACCCCTTTCATTGATCTAGACTCAGTCTCGAGTGAAATATTATAACTATAAATAAATATCGAAGCCCCGAGGTTACTCCACAGGGCTCTTTCAACGAGTAGTTAGCTAGAGTGCTGTTTCTTGTTACGATGCGCTATTACGATACTATTAAATGATTTAAGATGATGATTGGTTACCGTTCAGTTAAGTGGTTTACTTAAACAACTCATTTTTAGGGTTCCAAAGTCAGTCACAAAAAGTTGTAAAAAAGCCTTTTACAGCCAAACATGGACATGCAACTCTAGCGAAAATTACACTTTTCTAGGTCAATATTTCCCAAACGGCCCACCAAATCTGAAAATGGAGAATAACATGCACAAAACGATTTTTTAAGAGCCATTCTATTATAATAATAATAATTTTATTTATCAAAACAACAGTATACTGGACCATGTATAACATATTAGCTTATAAGCTTATAACTACTAATCATTGTGTGTTATCTTAAAAAACATGAGTGTAATAATGTTCCTTACTCCTCGTACTAGTATAAACTGTATCACAGTGGAGTAAGATCCGTCAGTCGTCATTATACCTCACTCGATATCATAATGTAAATTATTAAAAATAAACAAAAAACCCGACTGCAATAAAAAAACAACTGAAAAGCGAAAAACAAGCTATATAATCTTTAGAAAAATGTAAGAGCATGTACTTATTGATATTTATAACAATTTAAATTTAACTTGAAAATTGGTAAAGGTGTTCCAGGCGGGGACAAGCTAGTCCAAATGTTATTTTTTTTCAAGAAATAGGTTTTGAAATTCATTGCTTGTCCCCGCCTGCAATATTTACCAATATTCAAGTTAAATTTAAATTGTTATAAATATCAATAAGTACATGCTCTTACAATTTTCTATAGATTATATAGCTTGTTTTTCGCTTTTCAGTTTTTTTTATTGCGGTCGGGTTTTATGTTTATTTTTAATAATTTAATTTATTTAACTC
This sequence comes from Acleris literana, assembly GCA_946894065.1. Classification (NCBI taxonomy): domain Eukaryota; kingdom Metazoa; phylum Arthropoda; class Insecta; order Lepidoptera; family Tortricidae; genus Acleris; species Acleris literana. The sequence continues at coordinate 20,819,750 of OX335669.1, forward strand.
TTTTTAGTTTTTTATAAATAAAATAGTGGTTTAATCAATTATTACTATATTTTTAATGTCGCGAAGTTACAAGTGATTTGGCTTGTAATTTGAAGCGAAACTCTCTTTCTAGCGAAAGGAGTTTATTCCTTAACATTTACGTATTTTTTGACTTTCCTGTCAAAATAGTAGCATAAAAGTGTTATAATGTATATATATATTTGGAATGGGCTATTTAATAGCTTTCATTTGATACCCATATTGTTATATATATTTTTTTTTATTCCCCCTCCATATTTTTTTCCGCGGACGCCATATTGAAATATTATATACCCTATGTCACTTCGGCAATTAAGACGAATCGAATGACACCTCGTATGTTAAAATCCGTCAAGCCGTTTAGGCTGCAGAGCGTGCCCAGAAATAGAGATACATACATACATACATACATACATACATACATACGCTCGAAAAACATAACCCTCCTTCTGACGCAGTCGGGGCAAATATTATATACCCTATGTCACTTCGGCAATTAAAACGAATCGAATGACACCTCGTATGTTAAAATCCGTCAAGCCGTTTAGGCTGCAGAGCGTGCCCAGAAATAGACATACATATATACATACGAGGGGTGCCTTTTAAGTTCTGTCGTTTGAAAAAACTAAAGACAATTTAAGTGTTAAATGGTATTTATTGTTTTTCAAAGTAATCACCGTGATATGTATTACACTTTTTCATTCGATCGAACCAGTTTTCGAAACACTTATTCCATTCCGAATTCGGGGTCTCCAAAATGGCCGTTTTGCCGGCCTCAACCGCTTCTTCAGGCGTCCGGTACCGTTGACCACGAAGTCGTTGCTTGATTTTTGGAAAAGTGAAGAAGTCATTAGGGCTTAAGTCTGGACTGTACGGCGGGTGATCCAAATTTTCGACGTTTTGTTCTTTTAAAAACGCAATTGTCTGCCGGGCGGTGTGCAAGCTAGCATTATCGTGGTGCAGTACTATACGACGTCTTGGGTTATTTTTTCGGAACTCGCCGATAACTTCTGGTAAACAAACAGTGGTATACCAGTCAGCATTAACTGTTTTACGATCTTCGAGCTCGATGGTCGCAACGTGGCCACTTTTCGCTACAAACGTGGCGACCATTTTTTTCGAAGTGCTCCGTGAGCGTATTACTTTGGTCGGTTTTGGCTCATCTTGAAACACCCAAACAGTCGACTGCTGTTTAGAATCCGGATCGTAGGCATATATCCAAGATTCGTCACCACTGATAATGTCATAAACGTGTTTAAAGTCTCCTCGGTTGAATTGCCGCAGAGTTTTGCGGCACCATCTAACGCGAGCCGTTTTTTGGTCTTCACTAAGTAAATGTGGTATCCAGCGTGAGATCAATTTTTTTACACCTAAGTGATCATGCAATATATTTTGAACACTGGTCCCTGAAATGCTTAATGAAGCTTCTATCTCGCGGTATGTCGCATGGCGATCTTCGACGATCAGTTGCCGTACAGCATCAATGTTTTCCTGGGTTACAGCTGTTTTTGGTCGGCCTTCACGATGCCTATCACTAAGACTAGAGCAACCACGTTGAAATTCCAAATACCAACGTTCCACAGTCCGGATGCATGGTGCTTCATTTTTAAAAACCGTAGTCAGCTCTTCAAAGCACTGAAGACGCGTTAAACCCCTTGTAAAGTTGTAAAATATTATCGCACGTAAATTTTCCTTCGAAATTTCCATTTTCAAAACCGACTTGTCAACTTTGAACCGACGCTGTACTAAAACGAATCGGCCGATCTCGAGACATTCTTTTGTTTTTGAATTCTAAATTCAAATATTTTAAGATGATACTAGTTTTTTTTTTAATAATCACGGGAGTTTTGCATACGACAGAACTTAAAAGGCAGCCCTCGTACATACATAAATACGCTCGAAAAACATAACCCTCCTTCTGATGCAGTCGGGTAAAAAAATACCCTTGCTTTACTTGTATGCGAGGTACTCGAAAAAACTGTAATTTTCTCAACGTTTACGAGTAACTTTGTCGGTGTAATTTAAATGTATAAATATGCCAAATTACAGCTTTGTACTACCAAGACTTTCTCAGCACGAACGCAGACAGACGGACATGGGGAAACTATAAGGGTTCCTTTTTTACTCGACTGCCCCAAAAAGGAGTGTAATGTAGCGCCTGCTACCTACATGACATGTAATCTTCTTAATTGTTATTCTACAACTCTAACAAATCGTATCCTCGGTAAATCCAATATCAAGTTTCAGCTCCAGTAATATCATTTCACATACACTAGTACACTATCGTAGTTATAAGCTACGGATATCTGAATCTCGTTTGCCGTCAAACGATGGTTTGAGCGAGAGGGCTGTCTGTGACGGAATCCATAAAGCTCATGGCTTTGTTTACGGAACGACGTATAACAGTTTAATTTAGGCTCCGGAGCGTTTGGCGCGTCCATCATGTATATTACGTCGATTCACAAGAGCTGGCACGAATGGATTGAATGAGAGAACGAAAGTATACAAGTGTGTAAAATAATAACAGATATTCGGTTTGAAATTCGAACATCGGTTCAAAGGACGGCACTCACACAGTGATAGGTGACATTACTTTTGTTCATTCCATTCGTGCCAGCTTTAGTGAATCTACCGATACAAAATATTCATATTCATATTTATTTCATAATCACCTTACAGCGACACCTTAATTACTATAAAAATACAGTAGGAGCTTACACGTAAACCCTGATGGGCACAGTAATATGTGAGATTGAGGCAGACCTAAGTAGGTTTACTTTTCTTTGTCGTTGAAAAATTGTTGTAAGTTGTAAATCTTGAGACCATGTTTATCAAATTTTTGACCGGATCTTTCCTTTTTTGTGCTTTCTCTAATTTTGTTATACAGTTTGGCAGACATACGTTTAGGCTTTGACTGTGTAAATTTGATTTGGATACAGTAGGTGCTAGATCATTTTCGTAAGTATCTCGTTTTAAATGCGTCGTCTTTGTTATTTATTTATTTATTTATTTATTGATACACCAACAGTGTTTACACAGATACGTGTTAAATAAAAATACAATCGTGCTTATTCTACTGGTAACACTAATAACAGGTGTATACAGCATTCATAAGAATAGTGAGTTTATGATAAGTTAATTACTGCTAAAATTTATGTAAATTAACTAAGAATATCCTTATATTTTTTCTGTAGAATTTAAACTATTTGAAAAGTAATGCAAAAGTTTTTTCTTAAATACTATAAAGGAGTCATTGAAGATGTCGATGTCATTTATTTCGAGGCTGTTGTGTGTAACAATGAGACGATTGAGAGGAGAGAATTTACCAAGATTCGTTCTGTGATTTAAAGTAGCGAAAATGTTTGCAATTGGATATCTCGGAACAGCACGCGGTACTCGTAACCCAATATGAGAAAGGGCATCCGGGGCAAATAGGGTTCCATTAATTAGCTTGTGGAGAGTTAATAGATCTGTAATAGTGCGACGCTGTTCCAGTGTGTTTAATTTAAAATAAGACAGCCGCGTATGATAGGATGCTCTGTATGGACAATTATAATCCCTGTAAGCCAGGAAGCGAGTAAAACTACGTTGCACATGCTCTAGCCTGCTGACATGCACTTTATAGTGGGGGTTCCAAGCTACTGCTGCGTACTCCAGGTGACTCCGTACCAGGGAGTAGTAAAGTGACATTATTGCATGCTTATTTCTAAATTTATTACATGCCCTTTTTACAAAACCGGCCATTTTCCAACTCTTCGCTATTATACTATCGATTTGTTCTATAAAATTGAGTCTGCTATCCAAAATGACACCCAAATCTCGGATCTTCTGAACTTCTTGTAAAACATCGTTACCGAGAGTGTAATGTGAGGGTATAATATTTTTATTACGGGTAAATTTAATATGAAAACATTTGCTAGAATTAAGGGTCATCGTGTCTGGACTGAGTCTAGGTCTTCTTGTAAGAGCATTGTGTCGGTTGACTGTTTTATGGCTCTGTATAATTTTAAGTCATCGGCAAATATGGAGCATTGACTATGACGTATATTGTGAACAATATCGTTTATAAAAATCAAAAAAGTATTGGGCCAAGGTGAGATCCTTGTGGGACCCCAGAATAAGCAGTATACGCGTATGACTGATATCCTTACACCACAACTCTCTGGATCCGATTTTCCAAATATGACTTGAACCATACCAAAAGAGAACCGTCTATTCCGTATCGTTTCAACTTCGAAAGTAAGACTATGTGTTTAACTTTGTCGAATGCGCTGCTAAAGTCAGTATAGATGGAGTCTATTTGTATTCTGGCATCGACACTCTGTGTTAGGTTGCTTACATATTGGATAAGGTTAGTTGAAGTTGATCTTTTTCTACGGAAACCGTGTTGGAAATCAGATAGTATGTTCTTTGAATAACATTTCATTATAGGACAAACAACCCGTTCAAATATTTTTGAAAATTGGTTTAAAATCGAAACCGTTCTGTCAATTTGGTGCAAAAATTATGTTTATTATTGTTATAAAGGGATAGCTCCCTTTTTCTTCACTGAAAAATTCGTAGTTTCATGGAACTTACCCAAATAAAGCAGCGAGACATTCACTTTCGAGAAATCCTGTCAGAACTTTCGTGCAACTTGTTACTTTTAATCAAATTATTATTAAATTTATTTTTTCTTTACATAATAGTATCAGCTGGAATATGAAACAAGCTGGGGGAGAAGCATTGTCTTTTAAGAAAACACTTGGTCGACTTGCTGTGCGTTTGCATTTGCCTGCGATAGCAAGATTGTAGTGATTAAGAAAACGCTTGCACAGCGAAAATGTATACTCGTACAATTCAACACTTGAAACTGGTGTGAAAGTGCTTTGCGAGTGAATAAGACAGCTTGCATTCAACTGAAGTTTAAATAATGTATTTCATTTTATTTTTGTGCAATAAAGAGTAGTTTACTTTTAAAATCCGGGTGAAACTCAAAGTTAAGTAAAAGTTAGGCTGAAGAATTTGCAATTTTGGTATTCTAAATATCCATGGGCCCCAGAACATGTAGTATCAGCCCAATGGAACCCTGGCCCCCCATAGAACTGCGTCACAGTGACATTATAAAACAATTTGTTTACACTTCTTACGACTTGCATGATGTCGTCACTGTGACTCACAAGGAAAGGTACCTTTAGTTAGAGGGTTTAGTCACTTCTCAGTACTTTGGAGGTCAATTTGTTGAGTTTGGGCAGCTAAAAAATAATACGTGTCTGTTATTTTTACCCACGTCGGTACGGAAACGGTATATGCGTTTGGGGTGAGAGGATGTTTATTTGTTTGTTTGATTGTGCAAACCAATGTTACCATTTATCTCCAAAACAACTAGTTCGATTTTGATTTTGGTGTTACGGTATAAACTCACCTAGGGGCGCTGCAGTAAACATTTTTTGTGCAAACCAATATTGTCATTTATCTCCAAAACGAATAGTCCGATTTTGATGCGGTTTTCAGTTATGGGTTTCGGTTAGATTGGTGCATATTCTTAGATATATGTTACTGTCACATCTCACCAGGGGGTGCTGCAGTAAACATTTGTTTGTGTAAACCAATATTGCCATTTATCTCCAAAACTACTAGTCCGATTTTGATGCGGTTTCAGTGATGGGTTCGAGTTTGATTGGTGCCTGATCTTAGATAGGTGTGGCTGTGACAACTCACCAGGGGCCGCTGCAGTAAATATTTGTTTGTGTAAAACAAAAACTACTAGTCCGATTTTGATGCGGTTTTCAGTAATGGGTTTGTGGTTCATTAGTGAGGGTTCTTAAATAGGAGTTACGGTAGTAACTCACTAGGGAGTGCTGCAGTAATATATTTTATATAAACGTCTAGGTACATATATAAACTCGATAGAACTCGATAGTTAGTGATGCAGAAACTAAAAATTGTAAAGCAAAAAATATGTATAAACCCACGGCGTACAGGGTTTAAGCGCAAAATAAGTATGTGTAGCAAAAGACGAAGGCAACTTTATGGGCTTTCTTCTATTTCCTCGGTTTTTTATTAAGTACTACACCGTCTAAAGATCGTACCTATTCAACTGAGCGCGACATAAGCTTGCCCTTTGGCGAATGTTTTGGGTCTTAGATATTGTTACGCCGATGGCATAAGGCGTCTCATCTTTTATCGTTAATTTTGGTGCTTTAGAAGCGTTTTCAGCAGGCTGAAATATCGTTTCAGTCCGTTTCAGAGGTAGCTCTATCACATACCAGATTATCAAAATTTCGACCAACTTACCGTTGTTTTCAGGCGGCTGAAACATGTTTTCAGTCCGTTTCACGCCACCCTCTATCAGATGACGCCATAACCTGAAAACCCATTTTCAGGCATTTTCAGGACCCCTTATGGGCCTTTGAAGTACATTTCAGTATATGGCAATTTTCCACTAAGAGTGAAAGAGATAGCATGATTAGAAAGAGACAGCAATACTGAGAACCTTCGAGAAGTGTGTGAAAGAGAAAACACGACTAGAAAGAGACAGCAATACTGAGAACCTTCGAGAAGTGTGTGAAAAAGATAACACGATTAGAAAGAGACGGCGATACTGAGAACCTTCCAGAAGTGTGTGAAAGAGATAACACGAAATGAGACAGCAACACGCGGAACATTCCAGACTCATCCAGACCCGTGAGTCAAGGTCATTGCGATCGTAAAAACAACAAGGTAGCAAGGCGTAGAACATTCCAGCAACGAACAGTCTCGATCGACCTTGGCGGGGCGAAGTACATCGAACATTCCGGAAGGCGTTCTAGAATAATCGGACTCGGGAACTATAAAACGGCGGACACCGGTTGCGACGAGTCAGTCTTTACTTGAAAAGCGAACAGTGCGAATAAGAGCGACCCGAGCGATCATCTGAGTATTCGAAGTTTATTGTGCGATAATTGTTTTGTAACGGTTTAAGTGAGTGCGTAATTAAAGTCTACTTTTGATTATCGGTGTATTCGTGCATTTCTATCAGTTACCTACCCCCACGTACCTGATGACTCTGCAGCTGCCGCCGGTCCGTCCACCGCTACTGCACCGGGTACTACAGCAGCGTCAGCCAAGCCGGAATTTGACCTGAACGCAATCTTAATCCTCTTGAAGGAACAATCAAAAGCACAAGAGGAACAATCGAGAGCCATCCGTGATGAACTACGGAGTCAGAAGAAATTCCAGGAAGTACAAGCCAGAGCCCAAAAGGAACAAGCCAGAGTCCAAGAGGAACAGTCGCGAATTCTCCTAGAAGTACGAGAGGCCACTTCGGAATGGAAGAAGGAGATGACTGAGGTTCAAGGCAAACTTGCTGAAATGGACCTTAAGTTTGAGAACCGTATCCATGGAGTTCATGATAAAGTTGAGGACCATGAGAATCGTCTCCACGACTTCAAGGAAAAAGTCGAGGACCACGAAAATCGCCTCCAGACCGTAAGGAATGAACTGAAAAAGCTAGAAATCAAAGTGGTCAACGGTACCTGTGGACCTGAGACATCTATCCCTGTAGCTGGAAGATTTAAAGTGCCACCGTTTGATGGGACTTCGTCATGGACAGCCTATAAACTCCAATTTGCGTCCGTTTCCCAGGCGAATGCTAGAACAAAGACCAGGCAAAAACGGCTCTAATTTTGGCACTTCGAGATGAAGCCCTCACCGTGCTGGAAGCTCTGGGAAAAGACAGGACATACGACCGCCTTCTTGAAGCTTTAGAGGCACGTTATGGTGACAGCCATCTCGAGCACGTCTTTAGAGCTCAGCTTAAGGATCGAGCCCAGGGACGTAATGAGTCATTACAACAGTGGGCCCTGGAAATAGAAAAGTTGGTCAGGAAAGCGAACCAAAGTGCATCGGCTTCATTTGTGGACAGCATGCTAGTACAGGCCTTCATCGATGGAATCCGTGATTTAGAAGTCAGAGCTGCTGTGCGACTAGGGCATCATGGGAGCGTGAAGGATGCAGTTGCCCACGCCTTGGAGGTCGAAGCTGTACGCCAGGACTCGAGGCCTTTTAGGGTGCGAGAGGTTTCGGCCAGGGAGCCAACTGCTCCTCGCCGTGAATTTGGGCCAAGGTGTTATTGGTGTGGAGAACGCGGGCACATACAATCTAGTTGCCCAAAACGAAATAGAACACAACGAGATACAACAGGCCCAACGGAGAGGTCAGCAGGCTCTGATGCATTAGAGCCGCATCAGGGAAACGAGTAGAAGCCAGGACTAAGGGACGAGTGCTGGCTGGTGGTCAAAATGTCCCAGTTATGATCTCACAGGTGAATGATGGGAACAGTCTGGTCGTCAAAGGAGAAATTGGTGGAATACCTTGTCACCTTACTATAGACACCGGAGCTTCTCGGACTGTGATCAGTTCTCGGCTACTGAAACATTTAACCAGAGATCATCTAGTCCGACCCAAGCATCCTCAGCTGCAAACGGCTACCGGCCAGTATATTTCCGTCCTGGGGGAGCAAGGAGTGGCGGTGCAAATTGGGGAAAAGAACTACTGGCACAAAGTAATCGTTGCTAACATCATCGACGATTGCATTATTGGATTGGATTTTATGAGAAAACATGGCTGCAAAATCGACTTGAAAGGCGGAGTCCTGAAATTCGGAGTTGATGAAGTGCCTATCGAAGGTGGCGTAAGTGGACAAGTCTACTGCGCCAGAAGGACCATACTTCAACCAAGATCGCAAGCCCTAGTTCCTGTAAAATTACCACACTATGCAGGACGAGGACGAGGATCTCATCGCTGCGTATTAGTAGAAAAAAATGATGGTAGTCAACCGTGGATAACAGCTCGCACGGTTGTGACAACGTCATCTGCAGCGTTTATAAGGGTCCTAAACCTCAGCGACTCTAAACATGCCCTTAGTAAAGGAAGCCTTATCGGGACTTGCGAAGAAATTTCTTGGATACGAAGTTGCCAGGGATCGAATGGAAGCGGACAACCTGCAAGTAGAGGAGTGGATATTACAGGATTATTGGATGGTTGCCAAAACAATCTCACGAAGGAAGAACTCCTGAAGGCGCGTAATTTACTGCTGCGTTACAGCAATGTTTTCTCTGCGCATGACGGTGATATTGGAAGAACTGGAGTTGTACAACATGAGATCAACACTGGCGGAACCATGCCTATCCGACAACGTCCTCGGCGAGTTCCAGTAGCTCGCGAAAAGGAAGTGGAAGAAATGATTGAAGAGATGAAGAAGAACAGAGTTATTGAGCCATCAACAAGTCCTTGGTGTTCACCGGTAGTTTTGGTAAAGAAGAAGGACGGCACCATGAGATTTTGTGTTAACTATCACCGAATTGGGAAGGGCCATACAAAGTAGTCACAAAGATCAACGACGTTACGTATCGGATACAGCGGAGCCAGCGAAGTCCCTGCAAGGTTGTCCACGTTGACCGACTGGCGAGATATTACGGAACTAATAATGCTCGGGACGAGCATGTCTTAGGAGGGGGTAGTGTTACGCCGATGGCATAAGGCGTCTCATCTTTTATCGTTAATTTTGGTGCTTTAGAAGCGTTTTCAGCAGGCTGAAATATCGTTTCAGTCCGTTTCAGAGGTAGCTCTATCACATACCAGATTATCAAAATTTCGACCAACTTACCGTTGTTTTCAGGCGGCTGAAACATGTTTTCAGTCCGTTTCACGCCACCCTCTATCAGATGACGCCATAACCTGAAAACCCATTTTCAGGCATTTTCAGGACCCCTTATGGGCCTTTGAAGTACATTTCAGTATATGGCAATTTTCCACTAAGAGTGAAAGAGATAGCATGATTAGAAAGAGACAGCAATACTGAGAACCTTCGAGAAGTGTGTGAAAGAGAAAACACGACTAGAAAGAGACAGCAATACTGAGAACCTTCGAGAAGTGTGTGAAAAAGATAACACGATTAGAAAGAGACGGCGATACTGAGAACCTTCCAGAAGTGTGTGAAAGAGATAACACGAAATGAGACAGCAACACGCGGAACATTCCAGACTCATCCAGACCCGTGAGTCAAGGTCATTGCGATCGTAAAAACAACAAGGTAGCAAGGCGTAGAACATTCCAGCAACGAACAGTCTCGATCGACCTTGGCGGGGCGAAGTACATCGAACATTCCGGAAGGCGTTCTAGAATAATCGGACTCGGGAACTATAAAACGGCGGACACCGGTTGCGACGAGTCAGTCTTTACTTGAAAAGCGAACAGTGCGAATAAGAGCGACCCGAGCGATCATCTGAGTATTCGAAGTTTATTGTGCGATAATTGTTTTGTAACGGTTTAAGTGAGTGCGTAATTAAAGTCTACTTTTGATTATCGGTGTATTCGTGCATTTCTATCAGTTACCTACCCCCACGTACGTAACAATATATAACCGTCTTATCGACTGAAATGCCCTGTAGTTTGTGGACACTAACGGCTCAACTTAATATGAGTGAAATCATCACTCTTTCTATTTTTACCCACAACGGTACGGAGAAGGTATATGCGTTTGGGGTGAGAGGATTTTTGTTCCAGAACCTTTATTCCCTTGATACACTCGCTGGAGCTATGTCTACCCAATCATTTTCATCCTGACCACCTAAACGACTATTGTAGAGCTGCAGCTCAATGTTTTCTACATCATATCAACTTATTAATTTTCATTCTACGTAATGATATCGAGTTGAGTTACAACAAAGATCCGTACAATGTTTATTTGTAAAAACTTATATATTATTACTATTAAATCAACTATATCGTCTACCTGCTAGAGGGGGTGTCCTTTTTATAGGGGTGATTATTATTTATATCTTTAATATTTGAGTAGCTTAGTTTAATTTTAATTTATATACGTTTAGTTTTAATTTTTAATTGTATTAATGTTGAATTCTGTACTTAGTTGGATGTAAATAAAGTCTTATAATTATTTACTATATCGATATGTAGTACAATGTACTTAATGCGTCTACGCTCTCTAAAAAGTTTGAAATAAAAAACATTTCTTTTTTTGAAAAAACCCACCACTGTTAAAACTTTATTGAAAAAGGATAAAATAATTTAAGAACACGTCGGAGGCTGCGTCTATTTTAGTTTTCAACATAAATATAAATAAGTATAGCAATAAAATATCTTAAATTATACTTTAAACTATTAAACCGCAAAAAAAATATTGTTCATTTAATGGCAGCCCCGGACGGATATTCTAGGGTTTTTTATTAAGTTCACGGGTAGTTGAAAATGTTATTGTCACATCTATATATCTTCGAAAACTAAATAGGTACGTAGGGAAGTGCTATGAAAACTGATACTCTATATTTAATATGACCGACTCCGCGAGAGATGAAATCTACTTATGAAAGCTTTTTACATCTATTATCTCTCGTTACATAATAGTAGTTTACGTGACGGTTGCGTAATGCCAATTAGCATTACCTGTGGTAGTAGGTGACAGCGATGACAGCTGTTAATTTTGGAAGATGTTCCAAATTTGGATCTCAGTACCTTACAATATTTCAAAATTACGTTACAGCTGTCATCGCTGTCACCTACTGCCACAGGTAAGGTAATGCTGGTCATTTGCCTTTCGGCTTCTGAACCCATCTTAGAGTACTTATAATATGTGTGTAGATAAAGCATTGTATGAGACTCTACGTAATTAGCATTACGCAACCGTCACGTAAACTACTATTATCTACACACATATTATAAGTTCTCTAAGATGGGTTCAGAAGCCGAAAGGCAAATGACCAGAGTAGTGAATCTCTCAACAAGCAAAGGTGATCGTTCGCTCGAGTGAAGGTCCAAGCGGCGAGTTTAAGTAGTCCCGACAGAGCGAACAAAACACATATTAAAGGACTTATGATATGTGTGTAGATAAATTCTTTAAGTCGGGGGTTTTTAAATTATTTTATCCTTTTTCAATAACGTTTTAACAGTGGTGGGTGTTTCAAAATTTACAATTTTGCTTTTAATTTTAGACTACTCTCTAACATATATAAAAATCAACAAAATCGGAGCCGGACAGTTGGGTACCTACCTTTCCTTGTCAGTTCTATGATGGGTCAAGCGGAAAATTTGTATTTTGGGTTAAGGTATTTCATCTTTGTCCAAGGTTGGCAACGCATTTGTAATGTTAGGCCTTTTTTATACTGAGAAAAGGCTTTTACGCATACCACCTGGCGCCGGGGGAGCACAAGGTGGTTATGTGGGACTCACCAACCGAGAATGGCCAGAATACCCACCAATCCCGGCCACAGGAGAAAGGGACAATGACGCACTGTAATACCGGCAAACCTCTTACTCTGCGGCCCCGCCTCAACTGCGGGTAGAAGTTTCCCACATTCGCAGTCCGAACATCAAGTCACAAGCAGGCTCAGAGGAGCCCACTAGGAGCAACCTCCACGGGCCAGCTGACGCCCTACTCAGGCTGGCCTCGGGTACCTCTAAGCTTCACCGTGGGTGACCAGTCCACGGTTACTAAGCCCCACCGCCACGACAAGGCGGGTACCAGCGGAGGGTTGTAATCTTAAGTCTTTCTAACATGCTACTGTGTTTTTCTCTTCTCCATAGCATTAAAAAACACTCACCCAATTTTCATCAGTGATCGGACGCAAAATGCCAACATAGCGATATGCGCAGCTATGGTCGTGGACCACAGAAGGGTGAGGGGCACGGCGGTGCAGGGGGAGGGCCCCAGGACCCTCCAGGGAGCGCCCCAACTTCGCTCACTGGTGCGACTGGAAATCCAGCCGCCGAAGCCTCGGCTGTAGTACACTGAAGTTGCTGGAAGATAATTGGAAGGTTACATGCGGACTGTCTAAGTTCGAGCAACAAGGATTCATTGAAAAGATTAGGAAAGTGAGGGATGAGAAGGGAAAGGTGAAGAGAGGGACAAAATCGATTGCATATTTGTAGTGGTCAAAGGATTTTGTTAAAATCCTTCCGCTTTTATTCATAAACGCACGATAGCTCTAGTGTGCTTAAAATATGCTTTATCCTTGTGCTACATTGTGGCATTTGAATTTGATAGAAAAAATCAAATAATATTTTGACAAAAATAGGTTTACTGTATGTTTATGAATAAGAGGGTTAGTGTCACGATGGTCATAAGGGTAGCTACCCTGACTTTAGTTTAAAATAAATCCATAAATGGTTGTTTTCCAACGTATCACTTACTGTCTGTTTCATCTAAGATGATGCCTGTGACGGCTCATATAAACACGTATTACACTTATTTATTTAACTTTATCTACATAAATACTACATTAGTACAAACCGGGCGACGCCATTCAGGAATTTAAATAATCTGCTAAAATGCCCAGGTGAACTAATCAGGTGGACCACTGGCAACAGAGGAAGTAATCGCTTATCTTTAAATACCTCGCCAGTGACTATAGTAAGTGATTGAAATTACAAAATAAGACTGTCACAGAGATTATCCTGGATGAAACAGAGTGTAGTGAGTAATTATATACTGGACTGAAAATTTTCAGCCTACCTATTCGCCATATACTACTTAACATTATTGATATTAAATACTTTTTATCGAATAAACAGCCCGGTGAAGGTCGTCTCCTATTTGGATCCTCTACTACTCGTATTATATATATAAGTATTTTTCCTACCAATAGTAGTAAGTTGAAGTCGTTTAAATTATGTTCAGTGTACTGAAAATTATAGAAAAAAAACACTGTCATAATATTTCCTATCAATAAGCTCCTCACAGTTCGTAAAACATTATAGTTTTACGTTTTATATATATATAAAAGGTAACGAAGTGAAAAAGGCACTGTTAGAAGTGTTGTGCCCCCAGATATGGGGCTCCCATTAGGAAGATCCCTGGAAAAGCGTCCCAGGGGCATTCCGGCCGGGCTGGATGGAGTTTTCAAGCGAACCTGCAATAAATCTTATGGGATTATTGGATTACTCCATTGAGTAACATACACTCACCAGTGTATAATATTTTTTCGTGCGTAATCCAATAATCCTAGCATTAGTGTCATATTTAAACTGGCACCGCTGAATTAATATTGCATTTTTCAGAAAATTTCCGATTTTGCTGGTTTTTTTTTTTAAGATCGCTAGGAATAAAATCGAGTAATCGATATCACGTGGAGGGAAGTGATTTATTTCATTGTTTTAGAAGATACAGGTATTTGAACTATGCGGTAGGCAGGTGAATGACTATTTGTAACCAGGTTATCGACAAAAGGGGCAGGTTGGCGACAAATACGTACAAATAAAGATAAACTGTTAGCAGGTTAGCGACAATGGGTGCAGTTAAGTAAATTATTAAATAAAAACTACATTAAACTGACAACAAGTGCTTAATTTGATTATTTTTGATTCGTATTTTTTCCTTAACTAAATTTTTATAAAATAACACACCTTATTTACCTTTCGAGCGTAACGGCATCTCATATGTTGAAATCCGGTGAACCGTATAGGCTATAGGTTGTTACATACATATATACCTACATACATACGCTCGGAATACAACCCTGTTTCGTGCAGTCGGGTAAAAAATATTTACTCCACAAACATCTTTGTTTTACAGTATAAGTTATTAAATAATTGGTCGTTCGCCTGCCGTAAATGTCGTTCACCTGTTTTTTTTTAGACAGGTGAATGACATACAGGTGATGGACAAAATGACAGTTATATCATCAATACAAGTCAAGTACTTGGTTAATGAACTGCATATTTACCCTCCTAAGCAAAAATGCAATAACTAAATAAAATAGCCAAAGCAGATTCAACTCTCTTATGTTTGTAACTAGGTTGCAATTTCTACAGATGTTTTGTCTGAGATATCGCCATTATGCTTAGTAGGGCAGATTTATTGACATAAAAATAAACCATGTTTTACGTGCTATAAATTAATATCAATACAATAAGTCACACAATTATCAAAATATGGAAGACAGAATAGCGACTACGTACCCATTACAAACTCTCGCTCGCGTAAGTTTTTTGTTTATTATTTTTGAGAACTTTATACTGACGACATGTTACTTCTAACAGCGGGAGCTGGGGACTATACTGCCCTACTAAGCATAATGGCGATATCTCAGAAAAAACATCTGTAGAAATTGCAACCTAGTTACAAACAGAAGAGAGTTGAATCTGCTTTGGCTCTTGAATTTAGTTATTGCATTTTTGCTTAGGAGGGCAGTATAGGTCTCGAATTATGCGGGGTTAGGCAGGTTAGACGAGATAGTATAACCACAGAGGTAGCGTTTATCTCATGACAGGTGAGCGACAAAAACTGTCATGGACCAAAATAAATTGCAAATAATTCAAAATATAAGTATAGTATTCTTATTCGACACTACAGTTTTAAATTTCGAGTATATGTGTAAGTAAAAAATAGTATTCCAACTAAGTTACGTTAGTGATTTTTACGTTTTAAGCAACTCGAAACATGAGTGCCTCGCGTTGGGACACTGCAGGTGAGCGACAAAACGTAGTTACAAATTGATTTTATGGTTATTAATATAATTTAAATTTATATCAAACCATTTGGCATCTATTCAAAAAGTGTCTTTTAATATGAATTGATAACTCAATTATATGGAAGACGCTTTGTAAAAACAAAGTTCTAAGAGACACCTATTGACAGGTGGCGGTGCCACTTTTTTTGAGAACGACCCACTGGTACTTAGAATAAGCGGCGAACGCAATGAGGCGGTAGCGGCGCGTGTTTTCTTATAAATTAAATGTTGGGAATTCGTTTGGTTAGGTCTGACGAAGTTATGTTTTTGGAGTAGGTATATATGTATGTTTTTATGTCTATTTCTTTGGCAAGCTTTGCAGCATAACAGCTTGATCGATTTTAACATATGAGGTGTCGTAAGATTCGTCAGTTTTATTCAAATTAATGAGAGGGGTTTTTTTTTAACATAACATTATATAGACGACAAATAAAAAAATGCAATCGAGTTTTCAAAGCTTGTCTTTTATTAACTTGTTTGCGGTTTCATCCATTTAAGGATCTTGCATCTAAAACCTAAAAATAAATTGCTGTTTCGTTTTCCATCTCTGTTGAGTTTTTTTTCTCAGGAACGCTTAAAGGTATTAGGTTTAAATTAGCCCTCGGTGCGTGAGTCGAACGCGCATAACAAAATTCTATTTTTTTATATCTCGAAAATTTGATCTTAAACGATCTTTGAGCCAATAGGCCAATATGAATTCCAATATGCCTTTACACTAGCCCAGTGGCCTGGGCCAATGTGTAAAGGGACCACTACTTGAACGAGATAGCAAATAAAACATTCGAAAATTCCAAATACAGTTCAAATTTCAACTTATAACGGCAATAAGCTTGAAAAAGTAGTTAGATGAACCACTACTCGTATTTTCGTGACGTTTTTACGAGCGGGTCAAATCTGTTAAAAGCCCAGCGCGGCTGTACGAGATCTGCCTGTGGATAAGGCTTCATGTAGTTTTTATTAATATGGTTCGCAAATAGCGAGGTCGGCCATTTTGTTTGTTTATTCCTGTAGGTATACCCCTGTAGGCTACTTACGGGCAATGTGTAATTGTTTGTTTGTTTGTAATCACGTTCCCGAAAAGGGCTTTAACGAGAATTGTGGAATAGCGTTTTCGAGTCAAGAAATATAGGGAAAAGTCGTTTTCAATGCGTACACGGAAATCGTGGAATAATCGAATAGTGGGAGTTACGACACAGTATTGGTTTTATTTTATGACAAAGTAATTGCCTAATTACTTCATTAACATTAATATTATGCATAATAATAGGACGGAAATGAATAAGGACTTAGAGGAAACAACCAACGCAACAGAAGAGAAAAACTTGAACATCGAGACTGGGTCGATTTTCGAAAACTGTCAAAATATATGGAACTGACATATGCGCTTGACGCGACCGTCTGGCAGCACACGTCAATTCTATAAATTTTCGACAACGATAACAAACACGCTGTGCATCTTGTCTAGGGCCATTGCATAGTCTTAGTCTTCACTATATCCTCTCTTTCGTCTAACTATTTATCTCATATAATAAAGTCCCATTATAGTCTCTTGTTGAACTATCTACTATTACCAAGGAAATTGTGACGACCGACCCCAATAAAGTCGTAACGTCGTGTGGGAAAAAGCGTTTTTTCCCCCATTTTATTGTGAGCAAGATTCAGCTCCGTCTTAAGATAAAATCTAAGCCAAGCCAAGTATTTTCTTTATGTTACACATCAGGGATATAAAATTCTTTGTCTGATCAAAGTGGCAACAGTGTTGTAAACTTGAAATGTAGAGCGAAAACTTGATTTTTTTTTTGGGAAAAATTGGCTGGCCAGTTCGTAAGCCGATGGATAAATGGATGGCTTTAGCTAAGGAAAATTTGATAAGGTGCAAATATAGAGGATATATTTTCTAATGGCCGAGGATCAAAATTTTACGTGTAAGTGTTAGGACATGGATCGGTGCGCAGACCATCGGCTCGTTAGTCTGCTGACATTTGGTAGATTGGTTGAGATTTTGGTAGACCGGGCAAAGTGGCACGAAAATGAAGAAGCCTTTACCCTGCAGTGGGTGGACGTGGGCTGAAATAATGATAAAACAAGTCTCACAGAACGCAAGATCTTTCATTTCATTTCGCTAACATAGCTTTATATATCTTGACTATCAATCTGGATGGACCCTGCATTACTACTAAGAAAACTTCGGAAGTTTAAGAGATGATTCCAATCCTTTTCCGCTCAGTGTCGAAATACCAGAATTTTAAAATACCACGTTCTTAATATACCGGAATCCGAAAACTTAACATTTAGCATCCTGATCTAATATTTTGAAGATGGTGTTTTGGGAATCTGGTAAAGAGTGTAATCTGGTATTTTGGAAACCTGGTTTTTGGGAGTGAGCCTCTATTTCATTCTCGGCGTTTTTTTAAAAAAAGCATCCATGTCTGTTATAAAAGCTTTAAAACAATGTTCACTGTATTCCTAGATATCCTCCATTCAATATAGTTATCTGTAACTTGAAACGCTTCGCTTCTATTTGAGAGTAAATAGCGCTTTGTTGACAATGCTCTCGGTTGGGATCTTAAGGTGCATTTAGACCAAGCGAAGGGGGCATCTTAAGGTGCATTTAGACCAAGCGAAGGAGTGCTCTAGAATATGTTTTATCTTTATTTTTATAAAGAAAAAGTAAGAGGATAATGCATATAATTATTGTTCGTTCGCTTGGTCTAAATCGGGCCTTAAGCGCCTTAATGAGATTCTAATTCTGGATGAGGGGCAAAGTCAAGGACGGGTTCCCATTCAGATTATTATAAATGTTTTACCCCAGTTTCACCAGTTCTGTAAGGCTTTAATCGTAAAATAGCTCGATGATTACTTTAGGTTTACAGGCGGCTTTAGATATATATTTTTTAGATTTCCTTAGTGTACGTACATTGTAAACCATCCTAAATTTGGGTACGTGTCCTGGTTTTAAACTATCTCTGTACTAAATATTACATGGATCAATGCGGGGTTGAACCTAACTTAACTTTAACAATTAACAAATAAGAAATAAAGAAATCCGCACTTTGAAGCGTAAATCAGTTTTATATAAAGAAGAAGAGAACGTTACAGACAGATTTATATAGGTCAGCAGCAACTCAACTCGTAATATAATTTGCGAACGTGCAATAAAGTTATTTTATCCTGTCAGGATGATTAAACTTGTGGACAAGTAATTAATAAAAAAGGTCGCTCGTATTAGCAGCGTGTTCGGCGTAGAACTTTTAAAATAATATTTAAAATAAGTCGGGTAAGAGCATGTCGGACCATGCTCAGTGGAGGGCTCTAAAGCCGTTAGTTACTGCAAACAAAAAACTGTTTTTAAAAAACAACAAGTGTGAACTAATTTTCAATTTAACCTTATTAGGTGCTGATGATTTTTAGTAGGTAGAGGTCTAAACACTTAGTATGTATTGTAAAGCCGCTGTACCAGATAGTCATAGTTGTTATGGCGAATTTTCGGCCTAAAGCTGCATTTTGGGATGGAATCAAGACGCTTTGTACATAAAACTGACATGAAAAACTGTAGTGGCGCATTTCAGTTTTTCATTTTTTTTTAATCTACAACCTTAGCGGCTGCATCGTTTCAATAATTAGGGTGTCGATCGAAAGAAAATTAAACAATGTATTATAAAAAAAATATACCAGAAAAAAACAAAACATAATTACTACCAAAACCCCGCTTTCTTGATATTTTTTTTAGCGATTCACCAGTTTTTTTATTTATTTACATTAAAAAGTGAAAGAAAAGGGTAAGTAGTATTTTATTAACTAACATGATTAAGCTGTTGATAACACATTTAATAAAAAAAACTACATGCCAACACCTTTAATATTTAGAGAGATATTAATGATTATATGCGACGGGGCGACGGGGTCATTTACCTCGAATCCGCGGTCCAACCCAATTTTGGCCAGTAATTGAAATAATTTTTTACCTTGACAATACCAAAAGCTTAAAAATTGACGTCTAGGATACTTCCAATCATGGTGCATGCTAGTTAAAGATTATATTTACTGTCAAAATAGGTAAATTTGCTGTTGTCAAAAAATGTGCCGACTTCCAAACTGGTTTAATTCAGCAAAGAAACAAAACTTAGAAACTAAGTTTAATTATTGCACATCTTCGGTACTGTTTTTTTTTTCAAATACGTTTTACGATGGTAAGAGATTTTTATTAACGACAATAATATAATGTTAGCTCTGCAATAATTAAACTTGGTTTCTACGTTTTTGTTTGTTTGCTGAATTAAACCAGGGTGGAAGTCGGCCCTGATGTGTAAACTTTAATAAGTGCCACCTATTTATGACTGAGATATTTATATAAAAAAGAGCTGTGGAGACAATGTACGTTTATTATAGTACTAATTTTTATAAAGCTGTTAACCGCAGTTGACAAACCTAACATAGGGTCATGTGGGGTAACTGTGCGCAGCGGGTAAGTGTGCGCAACCCCTTTATTTAGGAATGGGGATTGAGAAGTTTGTGATATGTGTAAGCAAATTAAAGATATGTTGGTGTAGAATTACTTTATGCAAGAAATACCCAGATGTTATCATTCATTTCCTTGAAAAAGAAAATATTCAGAATCCGGTGCCGTAAAGGTAAAATTTGCTGTCATGGCGAAAATCGACACGAGTAAATGAATTTTATTTCTGTTAGTAATGTATTTAAGCCTTCAATTTTGCATAACATTTGAAGCTATGTTATGTCTCAATAAAGTGAGGTAAGTTTGATCAAAATCAGTCTGCTTAGTATAATAAAAAATCCACAAACTTCGCTTAGCTGCGCACACTTACCCGCAGTATGGGTAATTTGCGCATTTTGAGCTGTTTGAATTAAGGCGATTTTTCTTCGAGGTGGCAAGGTTCTATTGATAATTTTTTGATTTAATTATGACCTTAATAAATGCTACGCCACATAAATATTTTCATTTTCCATTCATGCTTATCGTTTAATTTTGATACTAGTTTGAAAATAAAGTGCGCACATGACTCTACTACAAACTGCTTGTATGAAAACAAGTGGATATTGGCAGGTAAATTTGCCCACTACTTTCTGGACGAATCCACTATTAGTACGCATCAGATGTTATGATAGAACGACAATTTTGGACTTAAATTTTTACTCCTTCTTAAACAAGAACGCCATAAGAGCTATAGTTTAGCAGATAATAGGTATGGGCAAAAATGGACGCAAGTGAAGGTAAGTTTGCCCCCATGAAAATTATAAATTGCTTGTGATCAATGATCATACATAAATAAGACTGAATTGAAAACGGTAACGCAATTCTAGGGTCAAAATTATTTTTATAGAAAATCGAGATAATAGTAAAAAATCGGGCAAGCTTAGACGGTTTCACGGTATTAGAAGAGACTTTTAAAAACTACGTACTAATATTTTAAATACTACTTAACCGAAACACATTCTTTGATGGGATCTAACAAAAAAACAACAACAAATTTACCTATTTCGTCAATAAATATGTTCATGAACTAGCATGCACCATGATTGGAAGTATCCTAGACGTCAATTGTCAAGCTTTTGATATTGTCAAGGTAACATTTTTTTTCAATTACTAGACAAAATTGGGGTGGCGCACTATGGGACGAAAGCCCGATCTAGCAGGAGAGAATTTAATTTTACACTCTTAATCAGTTCTAATGGGTTTGTTTATTTAAAGTTTGTCAAAATATACCAAAATTTTAATTAATTGTCTTTTTTGTGCAAATATTAAACAAACCAGTTACAGCCTGGTCATCCAGATCAGTCGCTCGCTTCTCCGGTCTTCGTGAGAACATTCGGTTGAGAATTCGGTGGCTGTTTGCCCGACATCCCGTTGCTACACTAGCGCCATCTATTTTCGATATTTTCTCTAACACAATTTAATATTTCGTATAATAATAGCTTTTGTTACTTCACTGGTAGGTATGAAATTTCATTGAAAAGTATTCATATACACGACTATTTCTTTCATTCTTTTGGTAATTAACCAATTATGGTACAAAATCCTTCTAGATAATAATTATTTCGGTTTCTAAAAAAAAAACTTAGCTTCAGCTTAACTATAAATATCGCGTGGTTCCGCAGTCTTCCGCAATTTCAAATGTACTTAATACAATACTATATGAATGAGACTACCACATAAAAAAATTACAGCCATGGTACAAGATGGTACATGTAGTTTCTGGTATAAGAATCTTAAAATATGCACTAAAAATGTGATAGGTATTCATCACTATACTCGGCATTTTTCTCAAAACAAAGTGTATGTATTTACGATTGAAATAATGGCAAAAAATAATTCTTACCATCAACTTAACGATCCATGACTAAAAACTAATAAATTCATATTATAAACACTGTGAATCCCACGCAAGAAATTACGGAAAAGTAAATGATTTAACACGCACGACAGCGCTCTTGTTGTCACTTCGAGATTAATAATTAATTATTAGAGGGTACTTACACAAAATTATCAACAGAATCTTGACCTCGGGAGTATCTGTTATCGTTTTTGCTAGTACTAATACATAATTGCAGTGATGGTTATTGTCCAGCTAGATCGGGCTTTCGTCCCATAGTGCTGGTTTACGGAGACGCGGGGCGTCGCGCGTAGCGTTGGGCGGCGCGGTCTACACTAAATTCAAACATATGGCGTTGTATAAAAGAGTTTACGGAGAAGCGGTTTTACGCGCGTTTGCTTCAAATACAGCGTTACTTGCGGCGGAGCCCGCGGATGGCATCGCCGCGTTGTACGCAGCGTCGCACGCGTCAATAACGGCAGTTCCCGCCACTGCGCCCGCAGCGGGGCCCGCGGCGGGACCTTCTGACAGTCTTGTGCTCCGCCGCGCGCTCCGCTACACGCTCGAGAGTCCGCCGCGGATGTAGCGGACACCGCTACTCTCTACGCCCCGCACCATGCGCCGCATCACGCCCCGCATCTTTATAAACAACACCGCACATTCCTATATGTTTGTGTTTGCGCGTGTGATGACGCGGTCCACTGCACGCGCCGCCTCTCTGTAAACGGAAAAAACGTCCGACGCGCCACGCAACGCCAAGCCGCACGCCACGCGCGAAGCTCCGCGTCTCCGTAAATAAGCCCATAGTGTGACGCGCGGATTCGAGGTCAATGACCCCGTCGCCCAGTCGCATATAATCATTAATATCTCTCTAAATATTAAAGCTATTGACATGTAGTTTTTTTTATATTAAATGTTTTATTAAATGTTTTATTAACAGCGTAATCATGTGAGTTAATAAAATAATACCCCTTTCCTGTACTTCTTAATGCAAATAAATAAAAAACTGGTGAATCGCTAAAAAAAAAGCGGGGTTTTTGTAGCAATTAAGTTGTGTTTTTTTTTTATTATATTTTTTTATAGTACATTGTTTAATTTTCTTTCGATCGACACCCTAATTATTGAAATCGATGCAGCTGTCACGGACCTAAAAAAAATACGGACGTAACGTTACACTCAAAAGGTGCGAAGCAAGCAAGGCCTGTTATTTCGTTCCGTCATACACAATCTACCGTCTCACAAATGCACTAGGTCTGTTAACCCGCCGCCCTTACGCGTCCAGCCACAGCCCGAGTGACATATCACTTTACACCGAAGAAAATGCCGCATTGTGTAGTAAAAACGTGTAAAAACTACATTAGTAAATATAAAAAGCCACACGGAATCACTTATCACCTGTAAGTTATGTTTATTCGTGTTATTTTTCATAAATATGTGTTTTTTACTTTGACGCAAATTACAAACAAAAATTACAATCAGTGTTGCCAGTTTTTTCACGGATTTTTCTGCCTAAAAGTGGGGAAATCTTTAACGCCGTTAGTAATGGTACGGAACCGTGCTTATGCGAGTCAGACTTGATTTTGATAGGTTTTTTTAAATACTTTTAACTAAGTCACAAACAATCTAAGAAACTTAGAATGTAATTAAGTCTTGGATCTCTGTTTTAACTTAGTTACTTCTAATTTGTCAGATTCTCTTGAAAATATGCATACTTATGTAATTGCGATGACAATATAATTATATGGTATTATCGAGAAATGATATTGAAACTTTCTTGCACATTCCATACAATCAAATTGAGGAAATAAAAAATTGCTCAGAGTTAACCTTACGTTTGGTACAATTCTTAAACGCTGTTATTGCAACAAAATAATTGCATACAATTATTGCCAATTCTTGTCCAAGAAACTTGCATAATCTAAATGGGCCTTTACAGTGGGTAAAAGGCCTTAAAATGGGCAAATTGACGATTTATATGGCAACCCTCAAAGCACGCACACTCGTAAACGGACGGCCATTTTGTCTGCTTCACTCATGATTAGACTAGGTTACGTCCGTATTTTTTTAGGTCCGTGGCAGCTGTTAAGAATTTAGAATTTTTTGAAAAATGAAAAATTGAAGTGGCGCCGTCTGTGTTCCTAAGGGGCGAAAGTTTTGCTGCTGCGGGTAAAATCGCTTATTTTGATCCCTACTAACACTGTGCAAAGTGGCTTGCTTCCATCACAAAATGCAGCTTTCAAACCGTAACAACTAGGAATATGATGAGGAACCAATCAAGCGTAGGTACTTACTTAGTTGCGATAGTTTTCCTTTTAAGTTTGTTATAGCCATTTTAATTGTCAAACTACGCATATTACTGGGGTAATTATAAAAAAAAAAAAACAAGTTTATTAATACAAGTTTAGGATATATTTTCTGGTAACTTTTGCAAAAAGAATGACTCGAGAGAACTGTCAATTTACTTTGTCATTTAAAAAATAACGCCTAGATACCTCGTCCCCCGCCAAACATCAGTTACCGTTGGGGACGATCGGACCTGAACTTGTTCGTGAAGGGAACAGGGGCCATTGTCTATGCAGGGGCCCTAGCCTAGCCAAGATGCAAAAGCTACTAACGTTTTTCTTTTCTATCGCTCAAAATGTATAAATGACATTCTCACGCACGTGGTCAACTATTATTCCGTACATTTTGAACGATAGAAAAGAAAAACGTTAATATCGTTTCCATCCTGGCTAGGGCCCTGGTGTTTGGTGTATTTACCTGCGGCGAGGACTGTAATAGCTCCCGCCGGGACCCCCAGGCCCAGCTCTGGCTTCTGACGCTCCTCCAGCCACCCGACTGCTCCCAACACCAGGCCTCCGATGCCGCAGACAATCTGGTCAAAATTACAATACAGTATACAGGGTGTCCCAAAAATCAACGTCAATCCGCCTAGGGATGATAGAGCAGCTAAAAATATATCGATTGAACCCCTATGTATTTTCAGCTTATTTTACTAGTTTCGGAGATATTGATCATTTTAAGCTGAATTTTTGTAATTTTCCCTTATACTTATGTCACGAAAAATTCTTCATTTCATGTTTTATTTCAGAAGTTGTTCAGTGGTATCTTACATTATTAGAATCATTACGAATCAGCGAAGTTTTTAAACATATTTGCCCAGTTTTTTAAATCAACCGTCTCTTAGTAATCACATAAAGTGGTTTTTTCCATACGGAATGAAAAACAAACTCTGGGACACCTAGTATGGAGAAACAAACTTTATGTAATTACTTAAAAAGTTGATTAAAAAAAACAAGCAAATGGGTTTAAAAACTTCGCTGGTTCTTAATGATTCTAATACTTAGTCTTGATACTCACTACAGGCGCTTAAGACTTCGCCGAGCGTCCAGTTGGATCCATTACTATTATTGTATTTTCTAATAACCTAAAGTATTGTCTTGAAATCGAAACACGCTGCTACTGTTCCGCACTGCTGCTTTTACTGAGGTGGGCCCTTTAGTACCTCAATAGCACGAGCCTCATCAAACATACCTGCAGCACCCTGACCCTCAGCGCGATGGCGAACGGGTAGAACTGCATGCCGGCAGTCAGGTCCTCGTCGCCCTTGGAGGCGCCGCTCACAGCGCTACTGACGGATAGCTTCCGAGACCACATGATCGTCACCGGGAATACTGCTGACAACGAAAAGAACACCATGTAATATCTTACTCTTCAACACCCTCATGATCATACACATTATCATCACCATCACCACCATTTACCGCGAGCGATCATCAAAAAGAAATCCCAAACACATTCATTAGTATACACATATTTTGGACTGTTATTAAAGGCTTCTTCCTGAGCTGTAAATTTTCAATACACCCTGTAACATAAGCAACTCCATAACAAAGATACACAAGGGGTGTATAATTTTAGAAGCACGAACAGATTCTTTGTATCCGTTGGCACGTAATCTTGTTCCATATTTAAAAGTATTTTAAGGCCAGCTGGGTCGCCTTACAAATGGCTTCTACGTGTGTATATTGAATTTTTAAATCAAGATACTCGTATTAAAACCAACCTGTACTTTTAAGAAATTGCTTTAATTATGATTCACTGTTGTAAAAATACAATGTTATGTATGGTAACTCTTAATTGCACAAAAATATAAATATTACCTATATTATATTATATATTTATATTACAATATTAATATTAAACTAATGTATATAAAGGCGAACTTATCCCTGAATGGGATTTCCTCCAGTTAATCCTGAGGAAGATGAGTAAGGACAATGCATGGGGTTGAACACATACAAGTTTGCACAAAAAGTAACACAAGAGATGGTTTTACGCATTTTAAATGAAAAGCTGAACTAGGCTTCTATTATAGGTAAAACCATATTGCCCTTGACATGTTATCGTATTGTTTTTAGCTCGGCCGCCATTAGGGCGCGTTCTCATAGAACGTCCGTTTTAACGGATCTTTTCACCTTGTAATCTTTTTTTTTACTGGATCCAGAATACTACACTACTACTACTATATACTGTTACTACTACTACTACTATATACTGTTTTGAGTGTGTACTCGCTCATACAACTACATACGCCATCATGATCCGTTAAAACGGATCCTGTAAAAACGGACGATCTATGTGAACGCGCCCTTACTGTCAAGTAAATAAGAGGTATCGTAACTTTGACATTAGGATAACATGTCAAAGGCAATATGGTTTTTTGACTTAACAGAAGCGCTTGGAGCACTTGGAGCTTCAGTAATAGTCCACGAGAGAAAATACTTTTTCACCGAACAATTGTCCTGGCGTGTGATATCTATGGATTTATTTATCTAATAACTCCATGGGAGTGCCTATAAATAACATCGACAATCGACATTGGCGAAATATACACCTTAACAGGAGTGAAATCCATTTATTAGAATTATTATAATGACTAGAATAGAACAATATGGTTTAACCCCGGAGAATAGAGCTTAGGTGTCCTAACTTAGATCGATACAAGTTGCTCAAGCACTTTAGTGCTCTGGTGAATAATTTTTGTAATGGCATTTGATACTGCAAGTTATCTGTTCCATTTCCTACTTACCGTGCAATGCCATTAAGGGTGAAGACACATCTATCAGCACCGATTCGCATTTTATATAGACAAAATGCGAATCGGTGCTGATCGATGTGTCTTCACCCTAATGCGACAAGATGGCGGAGTCTAGTTATTTTACTTAATAAATGTTTAAAAAAACAAAAAAACCGCCTTCAAAAAGCAAAAAATAACTTCTTTAAAATGGTAGGTAAATAGGTCAGTCCAACTGAAGTCTGCTTTTGGTTAAAATATTGTTGGACGCCGACTTCAGTTGGACTGACCTATTTACCTACCATTTTAAAGAAGTTATTTTTTGCTTTTTGAAGGCGGTTTTTTTGTTTTTTTAAACATTTATTTTATTTTATACTTTTTAGTGATCCTATTTATGCTGTTACGTAGCTCCACTTCTAAATACTAATAAGAAACTTGAACATTTCAAGCTCGCCGCAGACAACGCCGCGGGAATGTCATAGTCATATTTAAACCTAAATGTGCTTCGTCATAGTCGCTCAACTTCCTTTATCGAAATATCTTATCGCCACCCTTGAAATAGGTACCGTTAAGGAGTTCCGGTGGCCATCTGTGGTCTTCATCATCAGTTCCACTTCACCATATAGTACTTTTCAAAAGCAAATGCATGAGTTACAGTGAAAAATACCAAAATCGCTATAGGTCTGCCTATAATATTTGAGGAGTTCTCTTGATTTCTCCATGATCCCATCATCAGATCCTGACGTGGTGACAATGGGACCAACTAGAAAGTATATCTATTCGAACAACGAAAAAATTTTTCAAATCGGTCCAGTGGTCTTCGAGTAACCGGGGAACATACATAAAAAAAAAAAAAAAAAAAAAAAAAAAAACATCCCGACGAATTGAGAACCTCCTCCTTTTTTTGAAGTCGGTTAAAAAAAAATGAATATATTTTAAAAGAAAACCCCTACCAGTAAAACAAAAAACCCGATAACGTATTATGTACCTAATGTAAGTCTCCGTCCAACTTTGCCCTACTTTTACCATAAGCGAACAAAAGCTTAAGGGGTAATTAAACTGTAAGAAATTACCAACCTAAGCCGGATACAAATACCCCCAGAACTTTGCGATGAGTTGGAACAAATAGATATTGTATTGTTGTGGTAGATGGGAACACCTTAAAATTGCGAATTATATTTTTCCTAATATTCATTTGTCTGAATTTTCATTTTTCCGAAAGCTATGCTATGCTGGAACTATTTTTTTTAAATACAAAATATAATTGCCATACTTAACGTAATGACACCATTGTTTGACACTTTAAGCTAACATGTACCAATAATCGACACTTAACTCTTAATTCAAAGATCATATATTATGGTCATAAATTGTGTGTTACAAAACAAATGAATAACCCTTATCTTCTGTAAAATAAGAATAAAGTGTCGATCATGGGTCCTTATCGATTACTGGTTCCATTACGTTACACAGGTTAGATGTGGTTTGATTTAATTTCAAAAATGAAAGTCTTCTATTCAAATACTTATCGTATGCTTTAACCTACGATTTTGCTTTGAGGATAACCGGTGAGTTCACTTGCATAGAGGCATTAGAGGCATTTCTTCTTAGTCCTTAGAGTCAGCAACGCATTTGCAGTTTTAAGATTGCAGTCCTAAGATTGTACTCTAGAGAATACAAATCTCTATTGCCCTTACTTATTAACGTGGAGTACCTAACCGTGGAGTAGCTTAGCTATGCTTTGCCCTTATATGTCATTGTGACATTTGAATTTGACAGATAAGGACAAAGTATGGTTTCGCTATTCCACGGTTACTCCACGTTTATAAGTAAGGGCATATGTTTTCTCCTTACTGAGAAAAAATATTTAAAAACATTGTCAATTTATTTTCTTACTAATGTCCTGGACATCTGGACATTATTTATAGACAGCAATACTAACATTATGGTGATCAATACATTCTCATAAATATTAGACGTCTAAATATGAGACAAAATAGAAGCAGTGACAATTGTCTCTTAGCTACTGCAATAACACTGTTAACACATGAGGTATTATCCTGACTGTTGTCTAACATCTGGATTATTACTGATACACACAATAGCAATGTGGTAGGTATAATTAATAACGTGATATTGCAGACCTCGCTCGTCTGTCCAAATGTAATTACTTACAGGAAAAAAGATGGTGGGACCCACGTCAGCCTTTTATTAACTACTACCCGTTGCCCACGAATCCGTTGGCCCAAAAAAATAAAACATAGCCTTTCTTACTCAGAGATAACGTAGCATTCTAATGGTGAAAGAACTTTTGAAATCGGTCCAGTTGTTTTTGAGTTTATTCGTTACAAACATACAAAAATACAAACATTCAATTTTTACCTCTTTGTAATATTACTATTATTATTTGTATGTTTTTACCAATCACGGGACTATCCCCGGGAGTCCCGGACCTTTGGAAGGCGTACATGGAGCCAAAGCCAACACGCAGAGGCCCTTTAGAAAATTTTAATTTAGTAAAGTGATGGGACACCAACCGGCGATTGTCCCTGAGTTCAAACTATAGAAGTATGCTCCCACAAATAACCACCGGTTAGTTTAAGACTATTTAAAAAGGATAGAAATATTAATAAAAGACTCTATAAATGAACTGATATGGATTGGTGAACTAGACTATTGATGAAACTACGGCGCCTGCCTGGCCAATGCTAATTACTTTGGTTGAAATTGCAGGCGGTGACCCGCCAACTCAATGGGTTGGGCCTCCCAAAATAGCCGCATATACTCGTACATAGCAGCAGGGAGGCAACAGTTCCAAAGGGGTAAGGGTGGAGAGGTGCTTCTGGACTTTAAACAACCATAAGGTGCCAACTCACCACTTATGCAACACATCCGCCCTTTGAGCATATAGCTCTTGCGACTCCACTCTTACCGGCCAATAAAGGCAAGCCAGAGGTGAGGATCTGTTCCCCGTCATTGTACACCGCAGCCGGCCGGTGAAGGCAAGCGTGAGGTGAGGTACATGACCTACCCTCGGGAGCACTCAGGTCCGTGGTGTCTCCACTCACCAACAGCTCGCCACTAGCTGCCCTGCGTTATTATTATTATTATTAGATATTTATTAAATTTTCTGTAAATTAGGTTTTTTATAATAAATATTCAAGTATAAAAGTAAAATAACAATAGGTACTAATACAAAAAATAAACATTAACTATAAAAAACCTAACCTACGAGTGCCGCCGGCAGCGGGGCAGGGCTCAAGCTACCGGTGGTTAGGGCTGCAGAAAAAGGAACCTCCTCACAATACGTCCGTGCCGAGGAGTACTGCCTTCTGTATCTGGCCCTTGATCCAGCCATCTAGGGAGAGTCTCTTGAGGTGTTGGTCGAGACTCTTCGCTATAAGACCGTTTGCCGAAACAACTATCGGGTCATTGAGTCAATATCCCACATGGCGGTCACCTCGTGAGCCAAGTCAAGGTACTTGCTGAGCTTGTCCTTCTCGGCCTTCACGAGGTTCTCATCATGCGGGATGGTGACGTCGACGAGCACTGCGCGGCGTTGAGATCGATCTGTCAACACGATATCATGCAGGCTTATTGGCAACAATAGTCCTGTCCGTGATGACAAATCGATCCCAATAGAGCGTAGCATGACCATTTTCGAGAACTGGTGTCGGTGTGTACTTATAGTACGGCACTTCAGACTCAACAAGACCATATTGAAGAGCAAGTTGCTGATGGATGAACCTGGCCACGAGGTTATGTCTGTGCAAGTACTCGTCGTTGGGCAAATGCGAACAACCGGGAATTATTATGTCTGAGGGACTCGCCGGGGCAACGGCATGCTCGACAAATGTCGACCGTGCCATCCCTCAGAATATTATTATTATTATTATGTTATTTTAAGAAGCGAAAGAGATTTGTCAGGATCGTAGCTGGTGGAAAGCAGTGGTCTCTGCCTACCCCTCTGGGAAACAGACGTGATTTAATGTATGTATGTATGTATTATGTTATAGTGTAGAAGTTTAGTAGTGTTTGTTTTATTTTAAGGGTATAGTTTAGAAACATAATAGATTGTTAACCGAGGGATGAAAGTAATCAATTGCATCCTGAGATATTTATGCTGCATTAGCGCTAGCAACTGCGCCTATAGTTCGAGGGCGCAATTGATACTTTTACCCCAGTTTAACACTTTATTTTTAATACCGACTGAGAGGAAAATAAATAAAAATGTTGTTATGTAATTTTCACGAACTTTGGCTTTAGATTTACGAAAATGAGTGTTTTGACACATTTTTATAATAAATTTAAAAAGGCTTGAGTTATTTCGTCATGGTTGTAGATTTTTCCACGGTCTAGAAAACAGTAAAAATGGCTGAGTGTTGACCAACTTTTTTCAAAATCAGTTTCTGCCCTAGGGATAGAAATGCCATTTACAGCCCCTCTAATGAAATATGGATAACGGAACGAGAGATGAAAACCTATTTTGTAAAGTTCACTATGAAATATTGTTGGTAAATCGTAAGTTTCCTAGGTAGGTAGTTAATAAATCTCGTTGAAGAAAACTTGTCCAATTAGTGTCAGATATCGCTGTGTTGGAGGAACAAGATTGCAGTTATTATTTTGTTTGTGAAAAAGTACAAAGTGTTTAATGTATTGTCAATGGCTAAAGCAAAAGTAATCTTTATAAAAAAACACCATCTAAACGGTAGGTCATTACCGTACAATTATAATAATGAGCAAATCTGTACATTTTGTACTTTACTTACTTATATTCAGAAAACTGGGATGCTTAAAGGTTCTTGCTGGGTGGTGATTCTCTCAACAAGCAAAGGTGATCGTTCGCTCGA
The DNA here is from genome assembly GCA_946894065.1 of Acleris literana. Taxonomy (NCBI): domain Eukaryota; kingdom Metazoa; phylum Arthropoda; class Insecta; order Lepidoptera; family Tortricidae; genus Acleris; species Acleris literana. The sequence goes on from OX335669.1 coordinate 20,851,512, forward strand.
GTGAACGTCCAAGCGGCGAGTTTAAGTAGTCCCGACCGACCGGCCGCCGTTTTTTGAGAGAATAACACACCTGTAGTGTCCCTATGACAACGAATCTCTTGTGAATCATTATACAAACAGACGTCGTTAACAAAATCCGAACCAACTGTTTAACGTCACAAAATACTATCTCTCTTGATTGCGTAGCGGCAATGTTAACCAAATATATGAACAGAATAAATGTCTGTTTAGAGAACATATAACATCGTTATAGGAGATTTTGCAAGTCTATTAGAAATGGAATGTTCAACCCTTCTATCACACCGCCATGCAATCAAGGCTTATACGGCTTCAATAAATCACATTCCGTTGGGTTTTTCCATGTGCCCTTAAGACATATTGTAATTGTACCCTTTTATGAATGAGCTGCCAAACATATTTATAAAATAAGGCGCTATGATGAGATGCTTCATTGTGTATTGATATAAATTTTAGGGGACGATTGTAACGGATCCAACTTTCTTAAGATGGATATTATTTGTCTCGTTTTTGTCCTTTGGAGCATTTTTATAGATCTGACTTTCTGTTGTGAATGTTATTTTTTTAAAATTTAGGTATTGATTTTGTATAAAGTCTTGATTGTTTATTTCTTTGTTGTGCTGGTTGAGGCTGGTGTATGTATTGACCATTTCATATGATATCTATGGATATCGTCACCTGTAACTTTCCTAAGGTAACCATGGCCTTTGTCACGCAAATAACTTTCTGCATTGGGTAGGAACTTAGTAGCAAAAAATTCCTTGCAAAAAATTAACAATTAGTATTTGAATGTTCTTCCCCATCTTTTCACGTTTAGGTGTATTTTCCCCATGTTCCAGCAAAATCCGCAATTTTCAATCGGCTTGATAGCGTTCGTTAGCTGATATTGCAATCAAAACTGATAAGTTGATAACCGTCAAGTGGAAAAATCCCGTAAATTTCGGTGATATATGTAAAGAGATAAGTCTATTTTAAGCGTCGGCTAAATGGTCAAATTCTGAATATATTTGAATAACTTGTTTAGACTATTAATGAAAGAAATTTCGAATGATCTGATAACATTGTCAAAGATAAACTGTTACTTTTGTCTAACTTTTTCTACCAATCAAAACGTAATTTAAATATTCTTTGTCGTCAGTTCAAATAAATGAATAATTATAAAGAAAATGAACGAACTGAGCTTTTTGTCTGCGATTGCTTTATCTCATAAGAAAAAAGCTGCGTTAGGATCTACAGTTACCGTATGTGGGTTAAAATCTGGATTATTATATGAAAAGGTGAATAATGTCACGAATATAATAATTATTTAAGTAGCAGGTACATTATGAAGCTTCCTAAGGAGGCTAGAGCGCGAGCTTGCGAGCCGTAATTTACCGTTGAATACATAACTTTTTCTACAAGTTTAAAAAGGAAACAACAAAGTTTGGCGTAATTAGTTTAGGTTCTTTCTAGCGGCCGTTCCTAAATTGACAGCGACCGCAGAGAAAAACTATGGCGTCATACGTCATACAGCCTAGTTCATTTATATTATTAACTAGCGACCCGCCCTCGCTTCGCTTCGTTAAATATAAGTAGAAATAACCCAAGTTCATCTGGAATAATATACTTTTCAAATGGTGATATATTTTTTAGATAGGTGCATTTGCATAGAGGTTTGCAGAGGAATGCAGAATTCACTTTATTTGGCCATAAATTAGAAGTACTTGTGGACCCACGTTCATGTTCAGTAGCAGATTCTCTGACTCTCTGAGATCTATATCCATCCCTGTCGCCTATAAGCCGAACGTCACGTTCAGTAGAAGATTCCCTGGCTCGCTAAGATCTATGTCTATCCCTATCAACTATAAGACGAATGGTCACAGTCAATAGACGATTCCCTATTTCTTTGCAAATAATTACTTTCTCTTCTATTACACAGCCTGATTTCCCTTTCTTCTTTGATTTCATCTTTAAGACGTAAATTGTTTCTATTATTATCCCTAATTCTACGATCTATATTAAAACGACTTCTTCGCGTCATAGGCAGTCATAGGTAATTAATTTTGTTTTTTCCGTAAAAAAAAACAATACCTATTAACCCCAATTCACAAAATTAACTACCTGCTTCATTGACAGGACAAATACTAAACTAACACCAGCCAGGCTAAGGTAATATGCTAAAAGCATAAAAGTTAACATGTATTTTTAAATTTACAACAGGAAATACGCAAGTACCTATATTCGAAATATTTACAACACAAACAACCTTAAAATAAGAAAAAAATAACATTAACAAATCAACACACTTTCTCGTTGATAACATGATAACCAAATAGGAAGGACATATGTAGGTAGGTACTTAAATATTCTGAATATTTACAACACAATCTTAAAATAAGAAAAATGGAGTTTTAGCCCTTAAGCGCAATTCACACATTGTGCGGGAGCGGGTCGGGCGCCGAGCATGTCGTTTTCATCGCGGGACCCGCGCAGGTCGTCGTATTCACACAGAGCGCCGAACCGCGGCGGGCCCGCGCGGGCACCGCCGGGCGGGCGCGTCGCCGAAACGCGGCGGGCCCCGCGCGGGTGTGCGCGGGTGATCGCAGGCGGGCATTCGGGATCGGATGTTAGTAGAATTTACAACGTACTCTGTGAGAATGCCTATCGGAGAATGCGTGTTATTACGACCAAGGACGCCCGCGACGGACCCGCCGCACCCGCGCGCTGATAGTGGCGGGTGCGGCGGTCCCGGCCCGCGCCCGACCCGTCCCGCCGCGTGTGTGAATGATTCCATATAACTCCATGTTAAAGCACCCGCCGAACTCCCGATCCGCCCGGCGCACGACCCGCTCCCGTCCACTGTGTGAATTGCGCTTTAAGTCCACAAAATTTTATAATAAGCACTACCTCTCCTTGATAAAAACACTTAAGGAAAAATCTTATTTTATTTACCAATATTAATTTATTTACCATTACATTTATGAATTTACTTTGTATTCAAAAATATGAAAAACAACAATAATAACTTTTAATCAAAACCTAAACTCAATCTAACTACCTACCCATTTCCGTAATTTAAAAATTTGAAAAGCTTGTATTTCTTTATCAATATAAATATAAGTAAGTAACAGGAGAGCTCCGGAGCACCTCTGATAATTCCAAAAATATTGTTCTATGGCTGCTGTGCTGTAGGCTGTAGGTACTAAAGGGCGATAATACAGATTTAGGTTGCGCCTAATTTTGAATCTGCCATATCTTCTTAAGTATTTATTTAAATAATATAGTGTAAAGGACAATTTTAATCTACATTAAATGCCCAAGGTGACTAAGGTATTTATTTGGATAAGAATAAATACTGAATTGGAGAAAATAGCTTCGCAAATAACCTAATATTTTTTAATAAAATTTTAAAGATAAAAATGGTTACTGTGTTTCCACCGTAGGAGATAAACATATGCCATCGCGGACTTTTCTTTAGGTTTTTTGAAGAACTACAATTCTTCAGTACATTATTTTGATACATCTCTTAAGGTTTAGCCAGCGTTTTCAATGTAAGCGCAAAAAAAAAAGTTTATTTACGACATCACATTAGAAACCTCTAAAATTATCAGTGTTTCTCTACTATAGTATGCTTGGATTATACATATAAACCTTCCTCTTGAATCACTCTATCTATTAAAAAAACCCGCATCAAAATCCGTTGCGTACTTTTGAAGATCTAAGCATACATAAGTACAGACAGACAGTGGCAAGCGACTTTGTTTTATAATATGTTAGTGATTAGTGATAAGCGTAGAAGTGTAGACAACATAAAAATATATTTTAATCAAAACCTAAACTCAATCGAACTACCTACCCATTTCCCTAATTTAACAATTTGAAAAGCTTAATATAAATATAAGTACCTACGTAACTAACAGGAGAGCTCCGGTGTTTGATACTATGTGATGCTGCAGGCTGTAGGTACCAAAGGGCGAAGCGTGGCTAATGGCTATACGTGGCTACAGGGCCGGCGGCCGAGCGTTTCGATAATACAGATTTAGGTAGCGCCTAATTTTGAATCTGCCATATCTTCTAAAGTATTAATTTAAATAATATAGTGTACTGGACAATTTTAATCTACATTAAATTTTCAAGGCAACTAATGTTTTTATATGGATAAGAATAAATACTGAATTGGAGAAAATAGCTTCGCAAATAACCTAATATTTATTAATAAAATTTTAAAGATAAAAATGGTTACTGTGATTCATCCTTAGGAGATAGACATATGCCATCGCGGACTTTTCTTTAGGTTTCTTGAAGAACTACAATTCTTCAGTACATTATTTTGATATATCTCTTAAGGTTTAGCCAGCGTTTGCAATGTAAACGCAAAAAAATGTGTTTATTTACGACATCACATTATAAACCTCTAAAATTATCAGTGGTTTCTGTACTTTATTATGCATGTATTATACATATAAACCTTCCTCTTGAATCACTCTATCTATTAAAAAAACCCGCATCAAAATCCGTTGCGTATTTTTGAAGATCTAAACATACATAAGTACAGACAGACAGCGGCAAGCGACTTTGTTTATTATGTAGTGATATCCTTTCTTTGGGATTATTAATTATAGGTAATGCACTTTGTTAAGCTTTTTAATTAAAACATTTGGAGATTTAATTACCTATTACTTCTTTCAAAGATCCTGTTATGGTAATTAATAAAAATAAGTATTTATACACATCGAAAGTTTTGTAAAAAAGTTTTTGACTGGTATAATATAAAAATTGGAGTGTCAGTTGATCACCAAACCCCATCACCGAGATTGGTCATGCGCGTAACCATGGTAATAAACTAATAACTATAATAGTTACAAAACTACTGTTATTACCACGGCAACGCCCATTTTAGAACTTTCTTCCCGCTTCGGTTACGCTAAAGGTAGTATTCTGATACCGTTAACGGTATCAATACCTATTAGCGGTTTATAGTACGCGAGTAGAAAAAAAGCCTTATTTAGTTCAATGCCACCGACTACTACGAACTACTTTTATTTTTTTGTTGAAAGAAGGCAGGATTCTTCTTTAATCTTTAATTTTTTTCTAGGTTTGCGTTAGGTTAGCAAAAATTCCATTACGAGTATGTTCGTAAACACCGAATAACATTATGTCGTCAACGTTCTGTGATTTTTAACTTTATACAAACAAAACATAATTCCTGAAGAGACTCATTCTTAATTTACCAAAATGTTACTGTCGAGAACATTTGCGGCTCTGGAAGCGTAATGAAATGGTCTTGGGTTTTTTGTTTTAAATTAAAATACGACATTGTTTCGCGACAGAATGCAAAGTTTAATTTCAAGTTTTTCTTCGGGCTGTATTATATTTCAGGGAAATTGAAGAATTAGATTAGGTAACAAAGTTTTTATTTTTTAATAACTTCTTTTACTAACTCAGTAATTTTTGATGACTGGTGGACTGATAGAGAATGCCATTAAGCATTAAGTCCGCCATTTGTGTTTTTTTGTAAAATAAAGGTTAAATTAAATATTTTTTTTTTTTAATTTAAATTATTATCCATATTTTCATGCGCTTAATGAGTGTAACCAGAGTCATTTTTTTAGTTAAATACGTACCGATTTACAGCAGCGAGAAATACTCTTAAGTACCTACTTTATCATTTTCGGGATAGTACTGAAAATTACATGTCATATTTGAAAAAATTTTTTTCTTAATCAACTATTCTATTCAACTCAGTGAAACAGATGTTGCTTTTGACGTGTTTCCGTGTTGTCAACGTTACGATAGCTCTTATTTACTTGACAGTAATGGCTGCCGAAAGTTTAAAAGCTTGGATGTTTGTTACAAAATCACGCCAGCGCCTCTATTCTAGGCGGTATAAACGATATCGTAGTTTTCCTGTTATGGTATATTGTTATGACGTCAACCGCCATTACTGTCAAGAAAATAAGAGCACGTCGACAATTCGATAAAAGATCAAATACGATATTGTTTTTACGATTTGTTTGAATAGAGCCGCTGAACGTCTTACAGATCTGGATGAAATTTGGCTCAGAGATAGATTATAGTCTGGAATAGCCTATGTGGCTACTTTATGTCCTAGAAAATTGGAGAGTCCCCGAGGAAATAGCGATAAACGACTTCTACGCAGACGGAGTCGCGCGCTACAGCTAGTTATAAATTCCATGCAGTTAAAGGGACAAAGATAAAAGTTTACTGGAACTGGCCAGGTTTTGATAGCTCATATAATACGGTTTCTGTTCATCGAATATCCTTTCAGCACGAGTTTACTAGGTATAAATTGTAACCAGAAAAATACCTACAAAGCTCGTCTTAATACAGCACAAGTACTAGTAAGTACGAGTATTTACATCGTTATTATTTGATATTATTCCGTAACGTTTCGCTTATTACCGTTGCTTTGATATCAGAGTGAAGCTGCATTTGACAAGTATGGAACATTACCGTCGCAAATTAATGTAAGACTTCTAAGTATTTAAGATTGGTTTGGAGTTAGGGTTGCCATCGTCAGGATTTTTTCCATACATGTCAGAATTTTAGGAGTTTTTTCATGGGTGTTATTCTCTCAAAATCCGGCGGTCGGTCGGGCGAACGAGCGAATCGAAGCGGCAAGTTTAAGTAGTCTCGTCCGAGCGAACAAAACACATTTTAGCGCGTGCCTTGTCAATTAGGCAGCCTTATACGTTCGAGAAGTCATGCTGCCAAATTGAATACACACGCTAAAATGTGTTTTATTCACTCTGACGGGACTACTTAAACTCGCTGCTTGGACAATCACTCGTTCGCCCGTCCGTCCGTCGTTGTTGAGAGAATCACACCACAGGATTGCGGCCGGACTCAGCAAATGTCAGGATTGTTTAAACAAGTATTTTATAAAAAACGAAATTCACATTTTTACGATTCATTACAACCCGTAGGCATGTTAGAGCATGTTAGGTAAAGTTCGGTACCCACCGCTTTGCAGACCTGCCCCGATGACAAGTGCGAATACGAACCTTATAAAAGTATGCTTAAATAAAACAGTCAATTAAGCATCATTGGATGCGTATGCGAATGTTCGTGACATCCCTATTAGTAAGGATTGAATTGTTCAATATAAGTTTATATAATTTAGTTTTAATGATACTGTATTCATTTAGGTTAACGTCGCATCCTGTACTAAAATAATTGTAGAATGCAATAAACATTTGAGTATTGACTACACGAGATATCCTTGGGTAAAGTCAACATTTTTCATAAGTGGCTCATCGGGATCCTATTCAAACCATTGCCTCGGGGTTTGCATATTACTTCAAACCTGAAATCTGAGTTTAACCAAACAGAAACAGCAATATAACTCGTAAAACACCCGTGGGCGAAAACAACACACAAAGTGACTTCATCACAAGTTTAGAAAATCATTTCAACTTCGTCATATCTGTTTTATTTGATTATTACAAAGCTCAGGCGCTTTTTCGCGCTTGCAATATCATAAGTTGAAATGATATTGTATTTGTCTTTTACATGTATATCTTGATCGATCTACTTTTAGTCTTTATTACTAATTCTGTGGAAATAAATCCATGCAGGACAAAATGGACCAAAGCACCTCCCTTTTTCTACAGTTTTTTGTATGTAGGATATAGATTTATCTACAATATCGACAATATCACCTGACTTGAATATGGGTTCGAAGATGGAGTATAGTGTTACGTGTCTATTGAAAAACAAATTATTGGCAAAATCAAATTAAAAAAAAACAATTTCAGACAATATTACTAAAGAAATTAGAAAATAATCGTATTCAGAATTCTAATATTCAAGATTTCATTTTTCAATTTTGAGTAACGTAATAATATATTAGTAATAGGTACTTAATTACTTAATTTTTTGCAGTTCTAGACGACATAAAAAGGTCAAACACGGCTTTTTCTGAACCAAATATTTCCTTTGGCAGGATTAATCTTTGGGTTCCTAAGATGTTTTTAAGAAGTGGAGCCACGCAGATTTTTCATGCAGGTAGGGGGGCGGAGGGTTTTCCGCCCGCCGATGTCTGAGGTTAATACCTAACTGTTTAAGTTTAGGTACTAAGATAAGTTTGGTATCATTTTTAACTAAACCAAAGATGTACAATTCAATTCTGGAATAAAAATTGCATCAATCTATACTAAAAACACAAGAAATTTCAAAAAGAGTAAAAAAAATCAAATATTCTTTCACTAAATTTTTTGTAACTATAAATAGTAAATATTTTAAGAATAAAAAATATTTTTAGAGAGTAACAAACACATCAAAAACAAATCACTACAAATTATACCCCCTACAAGAGACGCTCTGAAGATGCATTCGCTAAGGGCAGCTTATCAAGCTGGTCACGTGTGGGGACAAGCTCTTCATTCCACAGGCGTCGTTTCCTCTCCAAAAGACTGGGGATGGACAGATATTGAAGGGCAATGGCAGCCCATATGGACAACCCAGCCCAGTAGCTGGGATGCGGCGCGAGAGCTTGTCAAATGTGGATGCAAGAACAGCTGCAGGGGCCGTTGTTCTTGTAGGCGAGAGGGAATGCCATGCACACTGTTGTGCAAAACCTGTAATGGCAACTGCGACAATTCCAGGTAACTTTTTACTTAAATATATTTTGCTTCTTGTTTGTTTGCTTGTTTGTTTCTTAAGCTCAGGCATTACATGTAGAAGGTTTTAGCGTTAAGGTGGATTTGTCACTTGAATCTAGTTCCTTCAATAAGGCTAAGTTGTTCCTGCCCGGAATTTAGATTGAAAATTATGTATGATTTACATTAATTATTCAATTTTATTGCAGTGTAATGGACCGCGAGGCCATAATCGAAGATGAGGCTGAATTGGATCAAAAGGCATATGGCGAAGCAAATGACAATGAAATGACACCTGGACCACTTTAAGCTTTTTAACCGACTTCAAAAAAAGGAGGAGGTTCTCAACTCGTCTGTATTTTTTTAACCGACTTCAAAAAAAGGAGGAGGTTCTCAATTCATCTGTATTTTTTTTTATTTTTAATGTTTGTTACCTCAGAACTTTCGACTGGGTGAACCGATTTTGAAGATTCTTTTTTTATTTGAAAGCTGGTGCTTCCAGATTGCTCCCATTTTTTTCAAAATGAAGATCTGATGGTGGAATCCATGAGGAATCGACGGAACTCTTCAAAACTTATAGGCACACCTATAGCGATTTTGGTATTTTTCATTGTAACTCGTGTATTTGGTCTTGGAAAGCACTATTTGGTGAAGTGGAACTGATGATGAAGACCATAGATGGCCACCGGAACTCCTAAACGGTATATACTTCGAGGGTGGCGACAAGATATTTCGATTAAGATAGTTGAGCGACCATGACGAAGCATATTTAGGTTTAAATATATGACTATGACTTTCCCACGGCGTTGCTTGCGGCGAGATTGAAATGTTCTATTGTTTCTTGAGAAATGGGAGAATAACAGCATAATTATGATCACTAAAAAGTATAAAATAAAAAAAAGTTTAAAAAAACAAAAACACGCCTTCAAAAAGCAAAAAATAACTTCTTTAAAATGGTAGGTAAATAGGTCAGTCCAACTGAAGTCGGCGTCCACCAATATTTTAACCAAAAGCAGACTTCAGTTGGACTGACCTATTTACCTACCATTTTAAAGAAGTTATTTTTTGCTTTTTGAAGGCGGGTTTTTGTTTTTTTTAACTTTTTTTTTTATTTTATACTTTTTATGTATATACCTTTGTTAATAATTTATGTCGTAGTTAATACATTTCATATTATTAAGTTAAATTGTCTTTGGTATTATGGCACGAATTGACCTAAAACGGAATGCATAACCATTACTTATATTTTTTTACATCTTTATCATGTTTGCGAACCCATTCCTATCATTTTCGGATCGCAAAATAACATTTTAAGTAGAATTTTTCGATTTCAATTTTTAGCTCCGGCAACAGTTTTTTTTGTACTACATCCATACCAAACATTTTAATTTGACATTATATATTTTTTGTAGTGAACGAATAATAGGGCTCTCTAAAGCATCCCTTTTTTTTCCACATTCATAATTGTTTATTAGTTATGGCATTTTTCCTTGTGAAATAGAGAATCACAAAAACAAGTTTTCTTTTATTTTATATATTTTTACTTCGGAACGGTTTCAATATGATACCATAAACGAATTCGGCATCCCCAATTTATACGAAAACGATACCAAACTTGGCCTAGTAGCTTAACCGATGTAGATATTAAGATAAAGTTGACACTCCCCCCCCCCCTCAAAAATTTACATCAAAAATCTTGGTGGCTCCACTTCTAAAATCCATCCTTGGGTCCTAAGGACCAATCCTGCCAAAGGAAATATTTGGTTCACGAAACACCGTATTTCATCAGCTACAACTGCGACTAGAAGAGCTCTTAGTTTAGAAAATAATATAACATGACGAAACCACGGGAACCATATAATGTGGTTGCTATATTGAACAAGTTGGGAAATAGCTTCCGCATCTCGGTGAACTTGCTTCAAGTCCCAGGAGGGCTAGCACATATTGTCCACGACTTGTTTCTCGCTCGTATCTCCCTTTCTATCTAGCCTGCAACGACAGAGACGCACTAAGCGACAAGCCAGAAAACACAACTTGTGCTAGCCATACAGAAGACGTTAAGTTTTAGGAACTTGAAACAAAGGAGACCATCCCTATACAATGCGTTTGGTATCAAAGTTGTAGTGTTAGGAAATTATTTATTTATTTGTAGTACTTTACGTGACGGTTGCGTAATGCCATTTTTTATCTACACACATATTATAAGTACTCTAAGATGGGTTCAGAAGCCGAAAGGCAAATGACCAGCATTACCTTACCTGTGGTTGTAGGTAGGTGACAGCGATGCCAAATTACGTTATCGAATATTGTAAGGTAATGAGATCCAAATTTGGAATGTCTTCCAAAATGAACAGCTGTCATCGCTGTCCCTTACTACCACAGGTAATGCTGGTCATTGCCTACGGGTTTTGAACAGATAATAGAGGACTTATGATATGTGTGTAGATAAAACATTTTATTGCACAAAATTAAAATAGTGTATAAAAGGCGAATTATGGTTAGGTTTAGACCATAATACCTACCGTATTTAATAAAGAACATACATTTTATTACCGATTTCTGGATTACTTATCTATTTTCAAAGTAACTCAAACTCATTACATTAATTTCACAAATACTCACGGCAACACAACTGACATAGTATGATGATCGGTCTTATAAGTAGTTACACACTGTGCTTTGTCAATTTTACATCATGATGTATGAATTGTGCACTAATCTGTTAGGCCCGATTGCACGTAAATATTAACCCCCGGTTAACCCTAGGTTAACAGTTTAATTCGTTAAATTTGACAGTTCTCATATGAACCCGACATTCCTAAATAATTTAACCTTGGGTTAACCTAGGGTTAAACTTACGCGCAAGCGGGCCTTAAAGGCGTTACAGCGACAAGGTACTAAAGTGTGGAGCTACTTATAAGGTGAATTAACTGTATAAAAAAGCAAGATGAAGGCAAATTTGGAAACGTTGCGCTGTAATCGTAACGTGTGTGTTGTTTTAAGACACGATATACAGGGCCTCAATTCTATGACGTTAAACAATATTGCTTTGACGTGTTATGGTATTGTCAATGTTTTGATAGCTTTTATTAAGTTGACAGTAATGGCGGTCGAGTTAAATACAATACCAGAACAGGTCAAAGCAATATTGTTTAACGTCATAGAATAGAGGCCCTGTACATCGTGTCTTAAAACACCCCACTCAATGTTACGATATCTCTTATTTACATGACAGTAATGGCCGAGTTAAAATCAATACCATAAGGTCCGCTTGCACTTAATTATAACCCTAGGTTAACCCCAGGTTTAATTATTCAAGAATGACAGATTGATCAAAGAACTCTCAATTTTACCAAATAACCTGGAGTTAAAGTTAGCGTTAACGTTTACGTGCAAGCGGGCCTTACACGTCAAGGGCAGCCTGTAACACAGAGGCCCGTCTGTATTCTCGGAGAGTCGAATGAAATCTAACTCTGATAAAGTAGAAATGATAAAAATCCCAAGTCGCAACGGATATGGTTATCTACGTATACCTACCTCCACCGTATGAAACTCTTCTTTTAAAAATCTTCTTTATTGACTGAATGACAACGCACAGCCTAAACTGCTAATCCTACGGGCATGAAATTTGGAGGGAATATGCCTTGATTTCAGTATTTCACTAAAAAGGACTTTTCAAAATTCGTCCTCCGACTGAAGAAATAGACTGAATAGCGCGAAATAATTCCACGCATAATAAGTTGTATGTCTGAAATATACGCGAATATTACATTACAATCTACATAGATTATTGCGAAACACGAACTTCCAGCGTACTCAGAATAGTTGGCTGAAGCTAGTCTGGAAATTCAAGCCATGCTCTCCAGCAGAATTAAAAATTTATAAGCTCCTGCGCAAGAGAAAGGCTGTTCAATACAAAACTTAACTCGGCAAAGTTTGCCAAATGTTTGCTAACTCCTATCAAATGTTTAGTTTTCTTTTGTTAAGGTCTGGGATTACATAGTAGACCAAGAAATTCCTTTACCACTTTTGGACCTTAAAGTTATACAAATAGAGTCGAATTTCTAAAGGATTTTTTTTGTTGAATATAAATAATAAATCACTTTTTTCATAAAAATACTTAAGGGTTTAATTCAAAGTTGGTGAATGACGTTATAAAGGTCATTCGGGAGTTTTTTGCAAGAGATTAAAGCGGTATTCACGGTACTTTTAAGTGTTCAATTGATAAACTTCAGGGTTTTATAAAGTATAATTAAGTTCTAAGCTCGGTTGTATGTGGGTGGTTATGGAGTTTGTTAAAATATAACTGTTTTGATTTTATTATTATTTATCGTTGAAGTTTAATGCAAAGTTAACAAGCAATATTTTTTGATTCCGCACCCCATTTGTGTATTTACCTGCAGGTAGCCGAAAGGCAAATCGTTACGTTTATTTAAAAAGGAAATGAGCTCAAACTTTAATCAAAATTACCCATCCTTTGTATTGCGATGTTATGTTTCTCGTTTAATTCGTCGTTTGACGTTTTAATTTGGCTAACAAATTAAGCTTCACCCCAGCACACTAACTAAATATACGGCGGTGCGCACCAGCGAGCTTGGCAGAGCTGTTAGGTATATCTTCTCCATTTATTTATGTAAACAAATCAGTGACGTAGCTCTGAAAAACAGCCAATCAAAACAAATCAAATCATTGTTCTGCTTTAATTGGCGGACGTACTATATCACGCGTTAATAGTATTATGGCGTGGTTACTGCGCCTCTATTCAACTCGGTAAAACCATCTTGCCTTCGACTTGTTATGGTATTATTTGTAACTCGGACGCAATGCTGTGAAGTAAATAAGAAGTATCAAAACGTTGACGAAGCTGCTGTGAAGGTAGAATCAAATTTATCGCCAATCCGCCATACTTGGTCACTGGTGAAGCGGAATTAAGGAAGATTTACAGGATATTAGACGTAAATTTACCTGTAAATGGTTATCCCCATACCAGGATTTAATGTACGGGGGCAATACGTCAGTTGATGTGCACATTAAGGACCTTTTACTGCCATTTGGTAAAGGATAATAGGGAGCGTACGAATCAAAAGTGATGAATCTTAGACCGATCGGGTTACCGGATTTTTGCCCTAAAAGTTTTTAAAATTCTAATGTTGGAAAAATGTTGCTTATATGGCATGGGACATATTTCTAAGCATATTTGTAAAATATAGCGAAATGTTAGAACGAGCTTTAGATATAAATTAGGTATTTATATTTTCTTATTGCTGATTAATGAATATTGAATTAGAGTGCAAAGTGTTTGCTTCATCGCTTATGATATGTTTGTCGCTTTATGCTATTAAGTTGTTAGTTTTTTTTTTAGCTTGGAACTTTGCCAAACGAGATTTAGTGTATAACTGTGCCAATATTGAATTAGAGTGTGAAAAATCCACAACAACATGTCTAAATTCTTAAGTTATAGACAAAAATTTAGAACAATAAGATATCTGCTTTAAAAGATATATGCGTTTGCCGTCATAAAACGTCTAATATTGAATTAGAGTCTGTAAAGACAAGTCTACTACTGTAAAAGAAGGTATGCAGCCATTCTACAGAAATTTAGAAATTTCTGTGTGTAGCTTGTAGCACAACAGTATAATGTATTTAAAAAGGCGCGAAATTCATAACCGCGCCACGCCAGGCGCCCGGCGCGCGGAAGTCGGAGTTGACCGAGGGAGCGATCTCGTCCCCCGCACTGCCGCGCACGCCCTGCGTTCGTCAAATATTTCGCAATAATTGTTTATTTACGTGCGCATATTATTAGATGCAGGTCCCTTCATAATGTGAATGTAAAAAGTTTTTAAGTGTATTGTCGTACCTATTCCATCTTTAAAATTAGTGATAAATGTTTGATACGTGGACTGGTTATTTGTAGTGACTTAGTAACTGTAAAAAAAACGAGGAATTGAGCGGTTAATAACTGCGAACAAAGAAAGAAATCACGGAAAAGATAAAAAAATATACGGGAAGATGGAACCAGGGTCCCGACAACCTCTTCCCAGAAAAAACCCCTTGAAAGACTAATCAATTCATTTTGATAACCCAAATAACTTGCTTACCCCTTTCAATTGATAAACCATTTATTTGACTAACCTATACGAAAGGGTTACCCTTATGAGGTTACAGTGGCGTAGCGTGGGTTTTTCCCGCCCGGGGCCGAGCGGAAATTTGCCCGACGATTTTTAACCGACTTCAAAAAAAGGAAGAGGGTCTCAATTCGTAGGATCTTTTTAATGTAATTTCTCGATTATTCAAATACCGCTGGACCAATTTGAACAATTCTTTTTTGTTTAAAAGGCTCTGACGATGGGATCTTGTAGAAACCCAAGGAACTCCTCAAATATTATAGGCACACCTATTAGGTAGCGATTTCGGTATGTGTCATAGTAACTCGTACATTTTCTCTTGAAAAGCACTATTTGGTGAAGTGGATCTAATGATGAAGATCAAAGATGGCTAACGGATCTCCTTAATGGTACCTATTTCAATGGTGGCGATATGATATCTCGATTAAGATAGCGACTATGACGAAACACATTTAGGTTTAAATATATGCCCATAACTTTCCCGCGGCGTTGCTTGCCGCGTACTTGAAATGTTCTATAGTTTTTTATTAATTGAAAAGTAGTACTTCAAAATAGCATCACTAAACAGTATATAAAAAACAGAAACCGTCTTTTAAACGCAAAACATAACTTCTTTTAAAATGGCAGGTAATTTAGGTAAATCCAACTGAAGTCTGCTTTTGTTTAAAAATATTGTAAGCGCTGACGTCAGTTGGATTGACCTATTACCTAACAGCCATTTTAAAAGAAGTTATCTTTCGCGTTTTAGAAGTCGGTTTTTTGTTTTTTAAAACATTAATTTTTGTTTTAGAATAGTGCCACTCCATATCTTCCCGTTGGATGTCGTAAGAGACGACTAAGGGAATAAAGGCTTGTAGTACTGTTAGGCGATGGGCTTGCAACCTGTCACTAATACGCTGGAAAACATCTTAGCCTAATTGTGCAAATTGTGGTTATAGAATTATCAACAAGTTTTTAGAGATTTTTGTAATTCTGTAGATCTGCCTACCCCACTCTGGGAACGAAGGCCCACTCTGGGATTATGTATGTATGTATGTTATTTTGTTTTACTTATACTTTTTAGTAATCATAATAAGGTCTTATGTAATCCCACTTCTTAGTAGATATAAAACCTTACGACGCGATTAAGTCCCGTTTTAGATTGATTACAGTATTCGTACGTAATCTATCAAACCAAAAAAGGTTTTTTTTAATCTGTCCTTAATTGGGAATAATTGTGACTGTTCATATTTTTACAATTACTATAATTCGAAAAACATTTCGAGGGATAGGGTTTTAAAGCCGTTCTGCATTATTAAGTTTTTGAAATATTTATCTATTTCGGATATTTGGATAAAAGTATTTTTTAACCTTTGTTTGACTTTCGTTTTCGGCTTGAAGCCCTCCTAGGTGTACTCTACGGGGTGTACTGCCGTTTGGTCAAAGTATTTTTCGTCAAATTTCACTTCCCAAAAAACTTATCGCAGTAGTTTCATTTCCCAAACGAATCTTTAGCACATTTACATTTCGCATTCTGTTCATTTGGTCAAATTATCATTTGGCATCATTTTACTTTGTCAAGTTTTATTAAGACAAACGTTTATCAAGCAAATGTTTTCCTTTGGAAAAAAATATATTCCAAAAATATGTTTGTTCAAATTGTTATTTCGCATACTCAATTTATAGCATGTCCAGTAAGGTTATTTTAGGTTAAAATAAGGTAAGTAGGTTTAGGTTAGGTTAGAGTTCTTCAGACCCGAAAGGCCAATCTACGCAGAATAGAAGCTCCGCATAGCGGGGCTTCGTCGACTGTGTCACGGAAATAACTACATCCATCGTATCTACTTTCAGTAAAAACAAATACCAAGTTTGCGCATATACGATGGTTATGCGCCAGCACGCAGTAAGAAAACTACCCACTTAACGAAAGATAATCATACTACCCTAAATTTTATCCTATGCACTACTCAAGTAGGGTGTAAATCGTATGCCATACAATATTTTGGGAAGAGTATGTTATGCCAAACGATACATTTGACTATATGAAATTTAGTAAAATGAAACTTGACCAAGTAATAATTTGTTAAACAATAACTTGCTAAAAAAATATTTGCTAACTGTTAAATTGCGAAAAGTTGTTTTGACTTATGATTTTTTGCCAAATGATAATTTGAGTAAAATAGTTTGGGAAGTGATACTTTGGGAAAAGATTTTTGACCAAACATTAGTAAACCATCTTACGGGCTAGGTGAAAACCGCTTGAATACACATTTACTCATGTATTAATACACTATAACTATCACTTTTCATCATTAGATATCATTGTTTGTTGTATTTTATTAGAAAATGTCAACCCAAAGGGCATTGGGTAAATTTGTTTGAAGAATATTGTCTTTTTTTTTTCAGCGGCCACTGATGATTTTTACATAGTTATTTAGAGGACCTCTAAATACATATAGATATATATATAATTTATGGCGGTAAATAATATCGGAGCGGAGATTTTAAAGATTTAAGTATTCAGTTTTTAGTACAAAAGTACGCCCAAGTATGAATATTTAAATATCTCGGCTCCGATGCACTTTAGAATATTACATTACATAACAAAATATGTTTATTTTTAATAATTCTATCATAATTTACCACTTTTATGAATGGCCGCTCACCTTGAAAATATATGAATTTTACAAATGACAACACTTTTACCCAAACCCCTTTAAAATAATCATTTCATCCATAAAATGTCTGCTAAATAAATTTAAAACAACAGTATTGGGTCATATACAAAATTAATAAAATACGTCTCTTTAAATTGCCTATTCTTTGTAAAAACCGTAAGTTAATTTTTTTAGTCTATCCCAATTGACAGAGAAATATTTAGACATATTATGAATGGAATAAAGTTTTAAATTAATTAATTAACCAGTTGTAATGCGAATAAAAGGAAAACCTGTTTTTATTTGTAAGAACATTATCATCACCCTCTTCAAAAGCCAAGGGAATGAGAACCAGGGAACGAAAAAAGTATGTTGCCTGTCGGTTATGTCGGAACTGATATCTTTGTAGGAATAGCTATTAAATCAACACATGCAGTCAAAGCAGTTAGTGCAGTTCTTTTTAACAAAACACTGTATGCCAATCGCAGGAAATAAATTTAATATGAAAATACATAAACAAACTCACGCTTTCATTCCCAGACTGGGGTATGCAGAGCTAAAGAATTACCAAAAACTCTAAAAACTAGTTGATAGTATGAAAATACAGAGCAATGATACTCGTAATCCCCACGGCGTTGAAAGCGTTACTGACAAGGCGATAGTCGTTTAAATGGTTTCGCACCGTTCTGTCCGTTTCCCAAAATATCTATTCCCAAAACATCCGTTCCCGTCACTACCGTTTTGTTAACAATCCGTTTCCCGATATACTTAAGTGTTTCCCAAAATGTCCTTCTCCCATAAGATACATTTGGTTTAATATCCGTTTCCCAAAAGACGTATCCCAAAATGACGTTCCCGTCACTACCATTTCCTAAATAATCCGTTTTCCAAAATCGTTTCGCTCGAAAGATACGTTTGTCTTGATATCCGTTTCCAAAAACACCCGTTCCCAAAATATGATTCTCCCAAAAGATAGTTTGTCTTGATATCCGTTTCATAAAACATTCGTTCTCATTTCTGTGACTCAAACACGAACGTGTAACGTAAATAAATGAATGTAATATAAACACAAAAAAAAATCTAGACTTGATTATTTCGTCAATGAATTGCCGAATAGCTTATAGTATGCAGTTTTAGAAACTGCCAACAACTCCGCCGTACCCCTAGCGTGGTCCCTCTTGCTGTGTATGGTCATAAATTTCGTAGGTCTTTGAGCGGCAATAAAGATAAATGAGGATTTCTTTACGGATTACGTAAGAAACGGGTCTTTTGGGCATATGGGTAGATATACGAGACGAATTTTTTGTCATAAGGATACTATGAGATCCGGGTATTTTGACATACTGATGCGATAAGAAATGGGTATTTTGGGTATACGGGTGTCATGACAGACAGATCTTTTCGCATACGGAGGCTATGAGAACCGGGTGTTTTTACATAATAATGTGATGAGAAACGGGTCTTTTGGCTTACGGTAATTTAAATAAACTGTTATTTTGGAACGAACGGGTGTTTTGAGAAAGGATGTTTTGGGAAACGCACAGACCGGTCCGAAACCGTTTAATTAGGGGTGTAGATGTTGTTAATTGAGACACCAAGGAAATGATAACTTAGCTCCGAACACCTTTTTTGTAGATAAAAAAAAACTGCGATAAACACAGGAACCAATTATTTTTTCAAATCACTAACTTACATTCGATTCTAACGATTCAACTCAATACAATACACCACCAGGGTAATGATAATGATGTTTTTGGTATTTTTTTTACGGCTATTTCTTAACAAAAAAGAAATCGTGCCTCATTTAGTTAAGTAGTAATGAAATGAAAAAATAATTTTAAAAAATAATTAGTAGAATTAAACGGTAGCTTTTCCCTCTGGACGTTGTAAATTGGCTATGGCATAGTTAAAGAATATGATACCAATTGCAATAAAACACTAAAATCAAAATCTAAAAATCCAGACCACTGATTAAATAAGATAAGTAATTACTTTCAATTAAGAAATGTTGACACTACGCTGATCGGAAACAAATAGTAAAGTCAAGGTAGCTTTAGCATTGCACATTGCACCGCTAGACGGCGAACATAAAGTAACACTCTGCAATATAGACTTTTACGTTTTGGAAAAGACATGCAAAATTGCTCAAACATCGGAAGGATAACCCCTTCAACAGGTTACCCTTTTGAAAGCGGTTTTATAAGCCCATGGAAAGGGTTTTTATACCACAACGGGTTACCACTAAAAATAACGCTTAAATATTTTGAAGGGGTTTTGACGAGGAACTACTTTGGTAACCAAAGCCTTTCACAAAACCCTTTCAAAGCCCCTTGAAGGGGTTACCGGACAGCACCGGTCCCCCTGGTCTGGAGCATTGTTAAATTATTCATAGTAGTGGCTTCCAAAATTTTATTGATGGATGTTGATGGGTAGTAGTCCAACTCCGAACCCTCAATAGTTTCCCCATCTCCGTCCGTCCGTCCGTCCGAAAGCTTTTATTTGGCACGAATATACATATAAGTCATGCAGACAAAGTGGTAAAATAAAATCTTGAAAAAAGTTTAGGTTACATCCCATACACGTAATTATTTATTTGTTGTTATTTGTGGTGTTGGTAAACTGACCGCGACCTATTTCGATGTATGGGAATAACAGTTTTCCAACGGCAAAGTTAAGTTTGTCTAGAGGTCTATTTTGTTTGTAGATACGGCTTCGGAACCGAACTTGATTGGTTCTTAAGAACAGGCGATTAAAGAGTTAATACCTACTAAAAATCTTTTAAGACAGCACCAAATAACTTTTTTAATAGAAAATTAGTTAATATTTGTTGTTTTTTGATTTAGTTTTTTGTGTTTGTAGTACTTAACGGCTTTGCAAATTTTTTCGAGTAACGTGATGGGATCGTGGCCGCGCCGCAGTCAAGGGCACCGCGCAAGTCGCGCAACCCCGCCAGCGCTGACCGCTCCCACAGCGAGGCGCGCACACGCCGCGCGTTTGAATTATACGTTTTTAACGCACGGAGTGCTTACGTATCATTATTTAGTGTCGCCTTGATTTTATATTTCTAATCTTTTGTTTGGTAACTGAGATCATTGTCATGACTGCTTATGATTAACTCTACAAACTCTAATTCAATTATACTTTTTTCCAGTATATTAAGTTGATCGATTATATCATAATTGTGCGATATCAGCTACTCTAATTCTTTATTAATAAAATAATCAGCATTTTTTTGTTTACCACAATGCAGGTGTTCCAGATTTCTAAAATCAGAATATTGTAAAGAAATTAAACTGTTAGAGCCTGTCCAGACGGAGCGTTTCTGCGCGCGTAAGCCCTCGCGCGTTTCAATTTAGAGCCTGTCCAGACGGAGCGTTTTGCGCGCGTAAGCTCTCGCGCGTAGACACTCGCGCGTTCCCGAAATACTAGAGCTACATTCAACCCGTCCAGATGCTCTAGATGCTCTCGCGCGTTTCATACGCGCGTTATACTGAACGCTCCAATGGCGCCAGAGTATCTCGACTCGCGCGGCGCTCGCGCGTAAAACGAGCGAGCCGAGAGTCCGGCGCATGGCACGCGTTTTACGCGCGAGTTTTGAAACGCGCGAGAGCATCTGGACGGGTTGAATGTAGCTCTAGTATTTCGGGAACGCGCGAGTGTCTACGCGCGAGAGCTTACGCGCGCAAAACGCTCCGTCTGGACAGGCTCTTATACGATATGCCACAGTTTTTTTTAACTCTAATTCTATATTTACAAAGCTGTTGGCAAAAATTTAAATATATCAATATGGCCGAAACCCCCAACAAAAAAATTCTAACTTTTTAGATTATTGTTATTTAACATGCCTACAACGACATATCAAAAAAGAACAAACTCTAATTTTATCAAAACCTATTATTGTTCAACCGCTGGAGTATCTACGGTGTTTGGGGGTTTATTTATTGGGAAATCGTAATGTAGCAGTTTGTTTTAAGTTATAAGGAACAATAAAAAAACTGTAATTTGACGCATCGCCTTACGGCTACGAATTTGGGAGGTACCTAGTTGTGCGACAGCGTTGGGCGGCGACGGGAGAATCAAATGCCTGGAGATGTATAAAGCATGCTACGCAGCACCGCACTTAACGATAAATCTATTTATATTAACTATGTAGTTTGTGTTTACCGGACACTGCAACGCACTGCTAATAAATAAACCCCAAAAGCAACACAGCAAAAAGATAAATCCAGATTGATAATGGCTAAAGCTTGATTTAGGGCGCCTACACATAGAACGCCCGTTTTTACAGGATCCGTTTTAAAGGATCTTTTCACCTTGTAATCTTCTTCTTAACTGGATCCAGAATACTGTTTTGGGTGTGAACTCGCTCATACAACCTCATACGCTATTAAATAACGGACCTGTAAAACGGATCGTTATGTGTACGCACCCTTAGTCGAGTTAAGGTACATGGAACTGTTATTTTTAGTTCCAGTTTGAAGGCTAGAACAAAACTAAGTATGACTTTCAATGCTAGTCTTGTTAATTCTACTAATCCCACTAATATTATACAGCGTGTGACATCCATACGAACATATATTTTGACTTTAGTTATTAATAAGCATCCTAATTAACATAAAAAACATGTGTATTGCTAACATAAGTTGTTCTTTTTTTGATACTATCTAATTCGCTACGCAATGTATTATAAATAGCTCAATTAACCCTCTATTAACTTGCGATTAACTGAGACTTATTGTTATACATTGCTGCTCGATGGACCTTTTAAAAATGAATTACACTAGATTTATTGGAGCTATTAACTTAATTCCTTCTGTAAAGGGTTCACAGCACTTAAAGCTATCATTACTTAAAATGTATGTTCTTATGGATGTCACACACTGTATAATGCGAAAGTTTATTTGTTATTTTGTTATTCCTTCACGCTGCAACGGCTGGACGGGTTGAAAAGAAAAATGGAGCTAGCTTTTACCCTGGATTAACACTGGCTACTTTTAATTCAGAAATTTTAAAAGTTCCCGAGGGAATTATTGGTAACACTAACAATCCGACATTTAACAAAAATCCGACCACTGTTGTTACATGAGATATCCGAAACCTATTTATTAATCGTGTTATTTATCAAAATTAATTGCAACGCGTGATGAAAGGGAGATGATTAAAAGGGCTGAAGTAAATCAAAATAATTGCTTTCATACAATCGTACTAAGCCACCGTTATCGAAAGAGGAATTATGGAGAATTTACACAGGATATAGAGCCAGAATTCGCGGATAGAACGGCTATTTCCGGTATTGAGGAAACACATCCGCTGTAGGATTGGCTGTGCTGTACGCATAGTTAGGTAGTCACGAGCGTAACTAGGTGAGCAGGCTAGTGGTTCAATAGCTGTGCGACTTTATTTTAAAATCGTAAGATCAGTTTTTGTCAGTTCTGTGGTCTTAGAAAAGATGCATTGACGTTTGGTACCGTACGGTAGCGTCATGGTCCTAGACGAGACACATAACGCTTACGTAAACGTTTATCGAAAACTGTTCAAATGTATGGAATTGACATAAGCGCTCGATGCGACCGTCCAGTCCAGCAGCTTACGTAAATCTTATACATTTTCGATAACGATAACGGTCGCTTAATGCATCTCGTCTAGGGCCGCTGCTTTTACGTCATAATTGGCACTTGCCGCAAATTCAAGCAATCTTCACAAATTCCTTTTTTTGGTCTTGGGGTATAGAACTTAATTATCATCCAATTTCCCGATGTACCTTTATAGTTATGTAATAAGACCGTCACGAGCAGTCAAAACCTGATAATTCATAAGCAGTGACGTAAGGGATTAAAATATATGAATACTATAGCTTTATTTCCCTCACTGACTCGAACGTGGTAGGTTCTGAGAGGTCATTGTTTTGGGCTATTGCCTCTGGAAACGCTAACAAGAACGGGCTTTACTTGTCAGCCAGAAAAAAGGTTTCCTTGATTACGTATTCGCCGGCCGTCTTCGTTCTCTTCGTGTTTACGTTCCAACGATCAGATCTTCGGGCGGAACTGCCAATATCAGTCGCCATCACGCTTTATGAGCCCTACTTTGAGTGTTAACTAAGCCTGTCAGAATGCCATTTTGTTATGGTGTGATCAAACGGGTATTAACTTTGGTTATTGTGATCTATTTTAGTCTAAGCTTTGGCCTGGAAATAATCTAAGGTTTGTTGAGTCTTAGTTAGTAATTTAAGTAACTTTTTACATCGTTAGATGCGTATTAGACAGGTTGACTATCGACTCATGTGTTTTATGCAGCAGGATTACATGCGACAGTCCTCTTGTACAGACCTTTTCAGTAAAATATTAACTACTTATCTGAAAGTTATCGTTTTCAATATTATGGATTCCTTCATGAATTGCCTTTTTACAACCGTTTTAAACTTCACGTGTTTGTTTGAATGTCAGTACCTATATAAACAATCACCGTCAAAAATACTCGCCTACCCGACTTTTTTTCATACAACTGTTTACTAGGTAATATAATTTTCTCAACTAGACAGTAACTTCAAAAAATAAATGTTTTAAAAAACAAAAAATATATTTGAGTAGTTCCCTCAATTCCTCACTGATCCCCTCATCAGATACAGATTTGGTGACAATGGGACCACCTCGGAAGTATACTCCATCAAACCAAAAAAATAATATTTGAAATCGGTCGACAATTGACGGAGTAATCGGTGAACATACATAAAAAAAAAAACATACAGTGGAACGTATAACCTCCTCCTTTTTTGAACTCGGTTAAAAATACTTAACCAATTTAATGTAAAAGTACATTAGTGTTTTGTTGCCAATTAACTTAATCGAAAATGGCTACCAATTATTATACTCTTTCCAA
The DNA here is from genome assembly GCA_946894065.1 of Acleris literana. Classification (NCBI taxonomy): domain Eukaryota; kingdom Metazoa; phylum Arthropoda; class Insecta; order Lepidoptera; family Tortricidae; genus Acleris; species Acleris literana. The sequence continues at coordinate 20,875,767 of OX335669.1, forward strand.
AGTAAAGCGTATCCCTTTGTACTTGTTTTGTTTTTCGTTATATGGCCTGTATTTTGTATTTTTTTTTATTCTTGCACAATAAAGAGTATACATACATACATACATATACATACTTACATAAATTACATGTTCTTAGTAAACTATTGTGTTCTGTACGACTTTCAAAATGTATCTTTTGAGAACCTACGAAAAGGGTAGGTTAATTAGCAACAAAACGCTACAAGCAACATAGGAATTCGTTCATGTATGAAAATTCTCTCTGATTAAAGAAGTAATAATTGTTAACAATCGTATGAACAAAAGACGAGTAGTCGTGTATTAATTGAAAATTTATGTTTACAGATTTTTATTAATTAGAGAACACTGATCCTAATTTTAATGTTATCTATGTTTTTAAGTATATATTTCTCTATATAAGTATTTATCGTTGTCTAGTACCCATATTACAAGCCTAGAGCTTCGTTTGGGACTAGGTCAATGTGTGACATTGTCCCTTGATATTTAATTTAATTTAGTTGGCCTCAATGTACGTCATGATTTCTTCGTAGCCTCGTAGCTCTTATCGACAGTAATGGCGCCCAAGTCGACAAGTAATGGCACCCAATTCGAAAAAAATAAATAGGTAACCAATGCATACTGTAGCGGTTAATCCCCCGAAATTTATTTTCTCTAGTATTTTAATTTCCATTCCTTTTTTCCCCATTTTTTCTTTTTAATATGCGGAAACTTTCCCATTACATTTTGGCCACATGCTCATAAATTCTTAGTTGATTTTCACACCGAACGATATTTTAACTAGTCCATTAAATTGTCATAGGTTTTTACTTGCAAAAAATAAACATACATTGTAATAAAGAAAGGATATTTATTATTTACTACATTTAAACAAATTTTTCATTCTGTTTTTTTTCCAGTTGTAAATTTCCCCATTGTAATTAGGTCGAAATAGGTAGGTAGGTTTAGGTTATGTTAGTATTGCAGCAGGCCCGAAGTAGGAGCTCCGCGGCAGCGGAGCTCCGTCGACTCTGTGAAAATGATATAACTATTCAGATAAATAATGATAATGGAAAAATAAGGTACTAAAAAAAATAAAGGTTGGTAAATTTTGCGAATAGTAAAAAGAAAAAATGGTGGAAAAAAGGAATGGAAATTAAAATACTAGAGAAAATAAATTTCGGGGGATTAACCGCTAGAGTCATGCCGATCCGAATTAATCCAAATATAGTCGTGGGTACTTGCCACTTTTTTTAAAGAGATTTTAATCAGTATTTTTTTATTTATTTTAGTCTTAGAAGCTTTTAATCTTAGAAGCAAGAGCTCGCAAGTAACGATAAATAACCACTCAGTAACAGACATCAATCTTAACTTTTATTTTTTTACTTAAAAAACATGCTGGTACGCGACAAAAATGTGTGAATTACAATGTTCTCTCAGTGTATCCTCTATTATGTTCAGTTACCATCTTACTAATCTTACTTCTTACTAATACATATTATACATGAAAAAGTTTGGATGTTTGTTACTCAATTACGCCGGAATGGATCTGGATGAAATGTGGCGCAGGGATAGATTATAGTCTGGAATAGCTCATAAGCTACTTTTTATCCCGGAATATTGAACAGTTCTCGAGGAAATAGCGGTAAACGATCACTACGCGGACGGAATCGCGTAAAAGTAAGAGATAAAAGTAGCATAGTTTTATAAAGATAGACTTACTAAATGTTACAAATGTTTTTTTACTCGCGTACTATAACCGCTAATATACATACATACATAATCTAACGCCTTCGTTCCCAGGGTGGGGTAGGCAGAGCTACAGAATTACAAACATCTCTAAAAACTTGTTGATAATTCTATAACCGCAATTTGCACAATTAGGCTAAGATGTTTACCAGCGTATTAGTGACAGGTTGCAAGCCCATCGCCTAACAGTACTACAAGCCTTTATTCCCTTAGTCGTCTCTTACGACATCCACGGGAAGACATGGAGTGGCACTATTCTAACTCGGCAACCACACGAGGATCGATATCGTTAACAGTATCAGTATACCACCTATAGCGTAACCGAATCGTAAAAACAATTCTATAATGCGTGGTTCCATGGTAATAACAGTTTTATAATAAAAATTATAGTATTGTTATTACCATGGTTACGGTCATTCCGGATATTATAATGGCGTTTACTTTAAAAAATTAATAAATTGTTAAAAAGGTTCGAGTAACAATTACAATGAAATATATTAAAAACAAAATCAATTTTGAGACTAATTGATTAAAATAACTTTTTACTTTAAATCATTAAATGATTCATATTTATCAACTTGTGATATGTTTACCATGGTTACGCTCAATATGGGTCTCAACAATGGCGCTACGTTTGGCATTCCATTTTTTATAATAAAATACCAAAACTGTTTTAGTAACTATTAAAATTTGCATTAAATTATTTGTTAACATTTAACAGTATAATTCACAAACCATTAACGTCAATCGAAATAAGGAAAATGATTTTGCTGACAAAGTAATTTGTCAGCGGAAAAATGAAGAAAAGTTAGCTATTAATTATTTTTGTCATTAAGTATCATTTTAAGCTTTTAGAAAAACGTATGTATGCAACGCGGGACATAATTAGCTCTTAAGGTACAGTCACGAACTTTAATTTGGGATCCACCTTAGGTCCAAAGTTATTCTGACATTCTACACAAATGATTTGGCATCTCTAATGACATTGACGACTTCAAGCCTATTTTTCTTGAAATGGGTCACAAATTAACGATCGCGATAGTACTCGTGCCCGTCATTAGAGCGCTCGCAAGCTCGCTCTAACCTCGGCACTCCTACCTATAGAGAGACGCTTCATTATCTACCAGTTACATAAATAACCATTATTGAATTTCTCCTTAGCACGTACAAAGATAACTGCTCGTAAAGCATTACTTCTAATTGGAGCCAATTTGTGAAGTTCCGTCGACAGGAAACCCCGGGTAAGAACGTATCAAAGGTATGAAAATAGAGACATTATGTCACTCACGACAATATTACATGTTATCTTACGAGGATGGACGTAACATTATTAAAACATGTACCTAATACTTCACACTTTTTGCCTTTTGGTTTAGTTCCTCAAAAGGAAAAACAGAATATATTTAGGATCTTATTGTCCGTCTGTTGATACTTTTTTTTTTCTCAGGACCGGGTAGATGTCTCCAGTTGGAGGTATATTTAATACACATATAGAACCATTTCCCCATTTTCTTCCCGTTGGGGGTCCTTTCTTAGTGTAGATACCCAAGGAATATTCCCTCAAACTTTTCTTGAGGCCAGCTTGAAATATCCTCTAGTTTCTTATTAGTTAAGAAGTTGGACTACATAGCAGCATATTAGGAATACTAAAAAAATAAAACAAAAAATATTTGTTATGAAACAACGCAAAAAGAACTTCAAATCAGAGTAGATCAGTCAAACTGAAGTCGGCTTTTGGATTAAAATATTGTAAGACGCCAACTGTAGTTTGACTGACCTATTACCATTTGAAAATAAGATATTTTTTGGTTTTTGAAGGTGGTTTTTGTTTATTTTTAACACTTTTTTTCAATAATATGTCACGTTTACGAGTCGCCTTTAGTATTCGAAAACGTAGACTATTATTTTATGGAATTTATCTGTAGCTAATCTAACAGACTACAGCTTTACTGCTATATGACGATATGAAAGCCAACGCCAATAGGTCAACTGAAAGCGATGCCACCCGAGCGTAGCCGGTGCATTCGCAACACTGATTTCAATATAGAGTGACCCAAGTGTTTCAGTGCATCGTGTGGCATAATAATGTCATCGTTCTATTTACCTCTATAGGTATGTGTGTATGCATATATAGGGGTATGTCTAAAGCTCTGACTGGGGAAACTTCGACAGCGCTCTGTCACACACGCACACACGCAAATTTTCATTATTATTATTGTTTTTTAATTAATTTCGTTTGTTATTGGGTTTCATAAGAGTTAAAGTTATTTTTATATTTCTACATACGTAAGCTTATCATGGGAGAGCGGAGTTTCCTGACACAGGTATCCCCAAACTTAAATAGAGATCTAAATCTATGTAAGAACGAAAAAAATAAAACATTTTTATCTTCTATTGCCGCGCTGCCGTAGCTCTTTGTCTCCTAAGTGTAACGAGAGTACCTAGGCTAATTTAGTGCGTTATCGTTAGTAAATTGTGTTTTTTGCCGTATCGCAGCGTACACGGTGATACTCTTATAGTCGTATCGTAACTTACGACCCTTTTAAATAGGGTTGTGCGCGCTCGTTCGCTGAGCGGATCGCTCCAAACTAGTACAATCACTCAAATGTATGTATGTTCAATCTTTTAGTTCTTTTTGTACCTACACTAGTACACTTAAAGAAACTGGCCTGTTCATGGTCCTTATTTGTGCTCCTTTGACCGAATGAATGGCCGGTTGGTCATTTATTCGGATCGCTTTGCTGTCAGTGTCACTCACGGCTCTGCCTGGTCCGTTCGGTTCTTGCTCCACGTGTACTAAATGAACTAAGAGCAGAAACTTTACGGAATAGTTCGTTCTAGTACAGTGACGGGAATTCATTATTTCTGGTTCTTAGTACATATACCTACTACACAACCCTACTTTTAAAGTAATCATGTTACATTGTGGGTTCCCCTGTTGTGGTATACGTTTTTAAGTAGGTATAATAATTCTTAGTGGCATAATCTATATACTTACCCATATTAGGCTTTGCGCATAAACTGTTATCGCAGAATCTACATTCGCATAGTTTGATTACGCAGAATTACGTTAGTCCCAATATTATTCGGTTATATTTAACATGCTTTGAATCATGTCTACGCATAAATTAGGTAAATGAGCGTAAAATTGTTTTGCCGAAAACTATCGTTGCAGAAATATGTTCTGTTATAACATTATTTGACTGAATTATCGACGAACGTCAAAAACGAACGTAGCAGTTAGTTTTTGATAAGGTCACAATTCTTAACCTAACCTACTTTTCTGGTAGCAGTTCGTTTTTATTATGGTCGCAGTTCTAACCTAACCAAACCTACTTTTTTGGTAGCAGTAAGTACCTATGCCAAGTTAGTTCCGAACAACCGATAATATGCCAAATAAAATTATGCTGAAGAGAATTATGCGTAAAAGAAATCGGTCAGAATAATAGTATGCGAAGTTAATTTCGATCTAACTCATTTTCGGGATGTTACAAATTATGCCAAGTTCATTGGGAGAAAACAGATTATTCCAAGTGTAAGGCTAAAACAGTTTCGGACAGTAAATGTTATGCCAGATGGAGGGAACCCTACATTGTGGCATTCTTCACGGTCCCAAAAGGTGAACAGGATGACAATGTGCTAATAAACGTGCTGCGTCATTGTTTTGATGTGATGGGATTACGGGAATAGGGAATTGAATTCGAAATCTATCTTTTCCGTGCCTTAAAAAAGAAAAGTCTACTAATAAAGCAACTCGTAGGTACAAGCTACGAAAGCTGAATCGCTTCTCCAAGTTATTATACAACAACTAGCTTATAGCCTGGATTAACACATACCTGTTACTTGTCATCCCGTAAAATATACAATTTCCCGAAGGAAAACAATAATCGAAATCTACGCGGACGAAGTCGCGGGCAGAAGCTAGGACAAAATATAGTAAACGTACCATTTTTTAGGGTTCCGTACCCAAAGGGTAAAAACGGGACCCTATTACTAAGACTCCACTGTCCGTCTGTCTGTCTGTCACCAGGCTGTATCTCATGAACCGTGATAGCTAGACAGTTGAAATTTTCAAAGATGATGTATTTCTGATGCCGCTATACAACAAATACTAAAAACAGAAAAATAATAATTGGGGCTCCCATACAACAAACGTGATGTTTTTGTTCGATATTAATAACGGCAACTGGTATAGTGTCTAATGACGGAATCCTTCGTGCGCGAGTCCGACTCGCACTTAGACGGTTTGGTTTCTCAGCTATAGAAAAGCGTCTTGATTAATTAAAGTATGTTTTGTTTGTTAAGTTAATTACGGCTTAAACTATCCGAACTAGTCCGAATTTTTAATTATTATAAAAATTGATTTAAGATTTATGGCTGAACTATTTAACTTTTCTCTATTTAAAATATATGTAAATAAAGATCTTATTATCAGTGCCATAGGGGCGTAGGGGACGTTGTGATGTAGCCATAGAAATAGAAATACAGAATGTAACGTACCTCATCATCATCATCATCATGTCAGCCGAAAGACGTCCACTGCTGGACATAGGCCTCCCCCAAGGCTCTCCACTCAGACCGGTCTTGTGCTTTTTGCATCCACCGCGTTCCCGCGATCTTTACAAGGTCGTCACTCCATCTTGTTGGAGGCCTACCTACAGTAACGTACCTACTTTTAAGTATTTTTATATTTTATGATTGCAAAAATTACCTTCTGCTGGACTTTGTTGCGGCAATTCTTCTCCGCAATGATGTTCTTGTCCCAAGCGCTAGTAGATGTAGGTACTCTATATTACCAACGAGTAAAAGAGCTCGCCTGTGGCCAATTGTCTGAATAAATATTGTTTTCTCCCACATGCCCGGAAATGTTAACCTTACTGTTGTCAAATCAGCCCGCGAAATTCTAAGTTCCAGGCCCGGGCAAAATTAAAAAAAAACAAAGTTATTATTTACCAACGGCAGCGGCCGCGAAAATGTATGAAATTTCATTACGTACCTGGTGTTTTACTTTTTAAAACCATGTTTGGACTAGGATAACTATCTCCAAACAGCCAAACACTCGTGCAATCAAAATTCTTCCTTGTATATTTTATTCAAACAACGTTTACAACGTATTTAAAAGTGTGTCAAATAGTTTGACTTTTTTTTAATAGAAATTGCGTTAATAAACAAAATAAATTGCCGAAATAACATAAACGCGTAATAAATGTTATAGTTTAAACTATATTTTATTTAAATTAAATTTATTACGTTTAAATTTGTGATTTTATTTAATGCTTTATTTCAGTGTCATACTAAATCGTACTTTGTTGTTCGTTTTTTCAAGGAAATGTTGGGACTGTGTTTAATATTATTAACAATTGTGTTAAATTTCCTCACATTGTTGGAGAAAAGCACTATACAATCCTCGACCGGGAAGGGCGGTTGCTGGACTCGTATATAGCGCGGCTCGACTGCGTCTCGGCCACGCTAACTCTACTCGTCCCGCAACGGCCTATTTCCCGGTGTGTGCAGTAATGTACTATTTTTTTTACATGTACAACTAAGTTTTTGTTCACGAAAGAATCCCGTCAAATCCCCTGCAGGCCCCCATTAATGCATGCAGGTACCCCAATTCAGTTTCATAACGTGTGACTTTGACATGGGTTTCTTCATTTGATATTTTTATTTATACCGATAAAATGTATGGCGTATGAACAATAAGGACTGGAAAATGTTACGAATATCATATTAGCGGCCTTTACACGGCACAGTTTGGACCGCGGGAAACCCCACGCGCCATTCCACGCGCCAGTCCGAAACGGATACTTTTCATCCCGGATTTTTGCATGTAATAGTTCACTTGGATAGTCAAACCAGTTCAAAGCTACAGAAGTAGCGAGTAAATATTAGTTATTTTCACAAACATAACGTTTGCATTTGCAAACCAAATTATTTTGGTCGGATCATAATATTTATATAAGCAGCGGACTAACCTTTAGTTATTTAAAATAAATAATAATTCTCAATAAATACAATATTGGTTTGCTTATAAAAATACTAGCTTTTGCGCGTGACTCCGAGCGCGTAGAAGTCGTTTATCGCTATTCCCTAGGGAACTCTCCAATTTTCCGGGATAAAAAGTGACTTTTGTGCTATTCTAGAGGTAGACTATAATCTACCTCTGAGCCACATTTCATCCAGATCCGTTCAGCCGTTCCGTCGTGATTGAGTAACAAACATCCAACCTTTCGGATTTATAATATTGGTAAGATAAGATTAGTAAGAAGTAAATAAGACTAGGCTGGAGAATTATTTTTGAAATTTATTTGGGATTTAAGAATAATTGCTATAATACTCATCTTTTTAATAAATCCAAATTGACTTAGGATAAAAAGCAATTTCCATCTAAGGTTCTTTGCTATACAATTTTCTTTACCCCTTTTCGCAATGGGAGGGACAAGAAACGGGGATGCGAAGGGATAAAAAACGAATCGTTTGCGAATATTTGGTCGGATTACTCCAGGACCACACGTTCATTTTTAGGACTCCGCACCTGAGAGGAGCCCGGCAGGACTCCAATAATAAAGAAGGCAAACGAGAAAAAAAAACCTGTCTGCGTACGATATGATAATGTTCATGTAACTTTTCGTGCTAATCTCCATGTTTTATAATAAAATTGTAAACGTCATTAAGTATACATATACCTACGTCATGTTTTTTTTCAGATACGCATCAAGTCAGAGAATACGAGCTAACATAAATAAAAAAACGTTGTAAAATCGGTTTACCCATACGTTAATAACAATGGAGAAACGGACACACGCAACACACACTTAATACCCTTCATCTATAACAGGGAGTGAAAAAAGGGTTATAAGTCCACTAGACAAGTAATAAATAACCCGCCGTACAGTTTCGTACAAATCTTGTATGGGAGTAAACTTTATATGTTTATTTGTATTTGTTATATCAGCGATAGAAATACACACAGTGTGATAGTTTCAACTGTGTACCAATCACAGTTTAAGCGGTACAACCTGCTGACGGAGAGACGGATCGGTGGAAGGACGGACGGACAGCGGATAGTAATAGGGTCCCGATGGGACCCTTTGGATACCGATCCTATTCTACTTAAACCTCTAAAGGCTAAATGCAAATTTAAACCCCTTTTCACTATTACCACTAACATAATGTGCCAGGGATTAAGTAACTAGCGACTCGCCCTCGCTTCGCTTCAGTTCATGTGCGTTTTCTGTAACACACATATATAAACCAGAATTTATTACACATAAAAACCTTCCGTCAAAAAATATGTAACTAATGGTGAAAACCGCATTAAAATCTGTTGCGTGGTTTAGCAACAGACGCGGAGTGTCTTACTTAGTTCTATACTAAGTATGTAAATAAAAATATTTGTAGCGCAACTCACCTGGCATTTATTTTCCCGGAGAACTTCACGTCACTACTTGCACATTAATCACTTTAAAAGCATTCACTTGCAGCTAATGAATCACTGAACCAAGTTCAACCTTACCACAAAGTACTTAAGACACTGCAATGTACTGTACTGAAACTACGAACATCGGGAAGTTTGGAGCGAGGCTGGTTGACAGCGTCCGCTCCCCTGCTCTGCTGGAGGGTGACTGAAGGCAGCTGAAGTCAAACGAGTAGAACTGGAACTTGTTGAGTCAGAGATAAGTTTGCTAGGTTGCCTCTATTCAAGGCGGTAAAAAAGATATCGTATTTGACCTGTAATGGAATTGTCTTTAACTCGGCCGCCATTACTGTCAAGTAAACAAGAACTACCAAAACGTTGTCAATACGATTACAGGTCAAAGACGATATATGGTATGATATATCAATGTCATTTCGTATTTTTTGACATGCAATGCAATTTATATTGCAACATTACATTGATGAATAAATAAACTAAACTAAACTAAACTGGTTTTTACCGCCTAGAATAATACCGGCCCAGTTAACTTTAGGTACAGTTGGACTCAGATGTAGCACTACATGTTAGTACTTTGTTGAAGTAACATAGTAAAGTGAGAGTGGTTTAATTCAATTAATTACCTTATAATAGCTGCGATAAAGTATAAAAATGTACAGTTAGCTGTAAAGATACTGAATTCGATTGTTCATGAATGATATTATTATATATAGATGGCATTTTGCACCAAACAAACTCCGGCTTTGAAATAGTAAAAATATAATACAATAAAACACTGTACAGAATCATAAGCTTATATTTATGTAGGTAAATAAATAAATAAATAAATATCATGGGACTGTGTCACACCAATTGACCTAGTCCCAAACTAAGCTCTAGGCTTGTACTATTCGTACTAGATAATGACATAAATACTTATACAGAGAAATACATTGAAAACATCCATGACTCAGAGCCAAATATTCGCGCTCATCACACAAATATTTGCCCTTACCGGGATTTAAATCCAGAGGCCCTTGCCAAGTTGCCAAGATGCATTACGCTAACTAGCGTTTCTATTCGCTTCGTTTTTAAACCAATCGCGTTACTGGTAGATGACGTGAAACGAAAAGTCACGTGACCTACCAGTGACGCGATTGGTCTAAAAACAAAACGAATAGAAACGTTAGTTAGCGTAATGCATCTTGGCAGGGCCCTCAGGACCGCTAGCTTCGTAGGCACGGTCACTAGGTACCAACTAGGCCACCGAGCACGTCGTGAGTCATCGTGTATATATATCTACTCTTTATTGTACAAGAATAATAAAAAAAAACACTGGCTGTATAGAAAATAGTTATTTGTTATACAAGGGGGGAAAGTTGTATTTTACCTGCGAGTGTTCATTTGAAACACGAGCTAGCGAAAGAATTCTTTGATTGACCACGAATTCTCGAATTGAAAGAATTGAGCGTAGGTAGCCAGTGTTTCAACTCACGAGACGTAAAATAACTTTTCACCCGTGTATAACACAAAACTTTTCACCTCACTACAGCGAGGAAAATAAGAAAAAAGCTCAATTCCGCATTTTGCACGGTTTCCCGTAATTCCACAGGTGTTAATACGTCTTCGTCACTCGAATCAATATTTAATAACAGAACAGACTAGAAAAACATGCGAATATTTAACGTTGACGGCTTAATTGAAAAGTTTTCACGTAAGTTTTTTTTTTATGATTTCAGATGCGTTTTGTTCGCACATCGACTTACTTGGACTGTCAGAACATTTTATCCGTTTTTATAACAATAATGAAGGTTAATGTTGAATGCTGATATTTATCAATTAAAATAAAGTTGTAAGACTGTATTAAGTGTTTTTTATTCGATGCAATTCATTAATTGTGATGTTAAAAATTCAGCACTTTTAACGTTTTACGTTTTGATAGCTGTCAAATATCACTTAAACTGCCTTCAAATGTCAAAACTCTTTCTTCACATGTGGATAAAAAGCGATTTTCTCAATAGATATCAAACAAACAAAAAGGGCATTCCGAGCTAGTGAGATGAAAAAAATATTGATTACTTTGGATTTTGGGTTTCTTTGGTAATAAACTCACGACTTTAAAAATAATATTTGTTAGCCATATTGGACATAAATTTATTGGCAACAAAGAAAGAAAGAAAGTTTTTCTCTGGTAGAAGTAACAAATAAAAAACCAAGTGCGAGTCGGACTCGCGCACGAAGGGTTCCGAACCACTATCTATACAAAATCACGTTTGCTGTATGGGAGCCCCCTTAAATATTTAATTTATTTTAATTTAATATTTATTTTTAAAGTGAACATACAATTAAATATTCTGTGAATAATTCAAGTGTCTACCTGTTGCCGTTATTAATATCGAGCAAAAAACGGCAAAAAAACACGTTTGTTGTATGGGAGCCCCCTTTAAATATTTATTTTATCCTGATTATAGTTATAGCATCAACAGAAATACCTACATCATCTGTGAAAATGTCACCTGTCTAGTTATCACGGTTCATGAGATACAGCCTGGTGACAGACAGACAGACAAACAGACGGACAGTAGAGTCTTAGAATTAGGGTCCTGATTTTACGCTTTGGATACAGAACCCTAACAAGGACTAAGGCGAACTTATCCCATTAAGAATTTTCAGAGGGTAATACTTTCACTGATTTAGGTACTTATAGAATTTGTGTGTGCTTACCTACACTTTACTATAAGTATAACCTCTTTGTATATCTGGCATGTAAGCGCAATTTCAGTTGGAATTTCCTCGTTTACTTGTGAGGGTGCCTCCCGAGACTTAGCCTAGATTTTCGGAAGTTAATTGACTATAGTCTGTGCCAATTGAAATCGGCAAAGATGTAAACACAACTACAGTGACGGAACCAGTTATGGACAAGGACCAAAGACACTTGATTCTTATTTTACAGAAGATAAGGGCTATTCATTTGGTTTGCAACAATCAATTTAGGATCGTATGATATTTGAATTAAGAGTGAAGTGTCCATTACTGGTGCCTGTCAGCTAAAAGTGTCTATTATTAGTGCCGTCACCCTAAACGAACCAATTTACCACTATTAATCGATAATCACGTGCTTTTAAAGATCAAGTAAGGTCTTCGCAATGATTTATACACTTGATCTTTACGTTCACATTAAGTTTAAGATGAAATAACTATTAATTAAAAGTTATTTTAAATAAAAACACGATGGATGAATATTTGAGGTTATGTGTGTCAAACAGTAGTAATTTGTTTACATCTTTGGCAATTTGAATTGACACAGACTATACATATATATGTTTATTAGGCAAAATTACAAATTATAAACTTAATACACTTTAAATTATTTCTTTTCTAGCTTTTATTCGGTTTTAATTTTATAGTTTTTAGCTTATTTATAATTAGGTTTATTTTAGTTTTAATTTATTTTTCAGTTTTAATTTTTAATTGGTACTTTAAATTGTATTTAAATTGGCTTAGTTATATTTGGATCTCTAGTAAATTTAGGGGTGGGTCGTTTTTGTATAGGCTTCATGAAACCTGATCTTGAAAGATTTTAGCTTTTGCTACGTTAAGGAATATTTTGCCAGAGCTTAGACTAATTGCATTCCGCGAACATTAATGACTGCAGAATTCAACGAATATGTTTAGTAAGCTGTCGCACGTTTCATCTATGTAAATTTCAATCATTTCAACATATTGATTTACCTACACTTACTGTTACATTTCAAAGAATAACTAGGAGGGCCTAGACAAGATGCATTCGGCGTTCGTTATCGCATTGCATCCAAAATGTATAGGATTGACTTAAGCTGTCAGACGGTCGTGTCGAACGCCCACGTTAATTCCTTTAATTTTGTCAGTTTTCGAAAATCATTCATGTTAGCGTTAAGCAACTTGTCTAGCCTCACAGATCCCTAAAAGGTATAAGTTAGCTTTGGAACAGTCGGCCATATATGTAGCTTAGCTACACACTTTAGTACCGTGTCACTTTAACGCCTTTGATAGATTAGTGCAGCAAGCAGTTCAAACATGACGTTAAAGTGGCAACGAGTTAGGTGTATAGTCCATTCGCTTAGATAGTGTCGCTACACTCACAACGTACTTGCGGTTAATGTCTCTTTATCTTTATAAAATACGAATATAATTCCATGTAAACTACCAAATTCTCTTGCGGGTGTTACGCCGCAAGTGTAATTGGCAGTTTACTTCGAATTATATTCGTGTTTTATAACAATAACCGCAAGTATGTGTGATTGTAGCGACACTATCTAAGCGAATGGACTATACAGTTGACGTCAAAGATTTGTTTACATTTGTGTACCTTATTTCAATGGATTAAGGTGAAAAATATAAGTAAACACATGTTTGACGTCGACCGTACAGCTATGTTATAAGACTGACCGTATATTGTAATTATTTACCAACATATTGTTTTACACATACATACTCAGCTAGCCTTAGATACATAATGTTTCAGATTATTTTATTGCTAGGTTTTGTTTGAGAATGTGTTTGTTATCTATCGTATAAATGTTCGCCATTTCGGAATCAGGGGGGTTATTATGGTCGCGTTTATCACTGTGAACAAAACATGCGTCACTTTCAAACAAATATGTTAGTGCGAGAGAGACGGTTGCTTTATCGACTACGAAATACGGGGTCATAATAACCCCGCAGGGATCTTCGGCTTTGAGTAAAGGTCCGATCTAAGAGGGTAAGCTTCAAAGGGTTTTATTATAGCTTGAGACAGCTATTCTCAAAGTGTGCTTCGCAGAGCCCTGGGACCCGCAAGGCCTCTGCAAGGGTTCCGTTGAAAAATTATCGTAATGCTATTCAATTATTATTTTTCACAAAGAAAATCTAAGTTTGAGCTCCGTAAAAATAAAGTTTTTTATAAGGGATCCGCCGCTAAAAAAGTATGAGAACCGCTAGCTTGGGAAACGTAAGCTCCGGCGGAAATAAAACCTTCTCGCTCCCTCGGGCCTTTGAAAGCACGTATTGTTGGAGTCGAACATGACTTGTGATAGTATTGAGGTTTTTTAGTTAGGATAGGCACTAATTCAACTTGTGTTGTGCGGTAAATATGATTTGAAAATTTGGTGTTTTTTTTTGTTGTTATTTGATTTTCGAGAAAAGGGTAGAACAACATTAAAACACTACGCTTTTCCTTTGGGAACTGATAGTGGACCTTATTACAATGCAATACTTACATGAAAAAGTGGATACATCTCTTTGTAGTCGGCTGTACCCGGGCACTGGGGTATTGTAAACTATCTTTCTGCCAATTTTCATGTCGATTGGTTGAGGTGTTGAATCACGAAAACGGTACAAACAAACAAAAACAAAGTTTAAATGGAACCTTTGAGAAATACCCAAAGATTACGTTTGGCGGAGAAATCGAGCAAAACACACAAAAAAAATACTGACGAAATGAGAACCTTTGCACAAGCTCCTACCACCACTTAAAGAGAGTTTAAAAAAGAATTAGCATCTTCTTAAATTGCATTTCCCAACAAAATATGACAATACCGTATTAGAAACCGACAAAAGTGAAATTAAAATCAAAATCGACCAAGAAATACGGATGATACAAGCATTTTAAACTGCTAATTAGACAGAGATTAGACAGAGAGTTCCGATATGCGACGTCAAGTAACAGGTCGGCCATATAAACTCGGTGTTAAATTCTGTGTACCAGAAAGAGATAGGAACAAATCTTTGTTGGCTGATATCTTGGTTATTTTTATAGCTATTCAAAAAATTATTTCTCTCTCGACTGTGTGTTACATGAATCAGCTTTTATTGACCCAGTGAAAAAATCGTGAATATTCCCTAAAGCGTATCTTTACAACGAACACTGTTAATTAATGTAGTCGAATTGATGAAAGGTGTTAGACAATCGACTGAGGTATGCGCAGCTCGACTCGGTGATTTATGCACTGACCGGCTATTTGTGGGGCCATTCTAGTTGAATTTCCGATCAACTGCGATTTCAACTGACCGATTTATTGCAGATAAACGATGGCGTAATGTTTAGTGCAATTAAATTTATAAAACCCGGCCAAGTGCGAATTGAACTCGCGTGGAGAGGGTTCCGTACATAAGTAACTAAAAAAATATATTTTTTGATAATTCTTATAGGTTTTTCTGTAATCTACAAGCAATGAACTATATTTTGTATTTTTTTCGAAATTTTAGCCTCAGTAGTTTCGGAGATCAGGGTGGGGAATGATCAATTTTCGTCTTCTTTCGTGAATAAAATCAAAACTATTAATTTATTTTACAATAATAACAAACGAGCCCTTTCATTTGATATTATGACACAGTAAGGTTTAATAATAATAATAATAATAAGTATCGATAAGTTTAGGACTCTCATAGCAAAGCTAATCTGCTTCAGGGGGGGAATGAACACCCCTGTGTCAAGCGTTTCGTGAACCCAGCCTTTGCTGGGACCGGAATAAGGCCCCAGCATTTTGAACCATAATAGATAGCGGGTTGTTTTGTTTTCAGAATATGTGTTATTATATTATGGAGTAAGTGAAATAATAAAAGGAATTCCCAAACAAGAAATGTTTTTTCCAACGCATTTTTATTTTTGTTGTATCTTAAAAACGGTAATAGTAGATTGTACAACAAGAGCATAAAACAAGCCATTTTACCCGAGACGTGCATATTACCACCCGAGCCGGTACGCAGTGTTCAGTTTTTTCGTGTGAGAAGCTTGCGCAGGCCAAACTGTGGTGAAGCTTGTGTGTGTTTTAACCGCATTTTAGTTACAAGGGTCAATCGTAAATCTGTTTTAAATGATGAATAACTGTCTTATAGGCTTGGCTCACAAGCACCGTATTTCAGATACATGTGTCTTTCTTTACGCATTTGATTCGAAGCGAATTTATACATACGTGTGTAAGGCGCGGGCCAGACAGAGAGACGTAAGAAGTAAGAATTAGAAGGTCACGCCCGTGTCGCGTCGTGGCCTTCTATCTCCGTATGTATAATAGTAGACTTTAGCTTGTAAACATTTTGGTTGAAAATTCATTAAAGGGTGTAGTAGGAATATTACGTTCTCTTGCCTGATTTGTGAAAGCTCGCTACCAGGGATTCCAGGAAACTTCCTCTGACACTTAAGTCGTCCGTGTCTTCAGATTAAAACGCTTTTGTTAACTCACAAGAACTGTACTTAATAACTTTTTAACAGAAACTTTACAAGAGACGCCTCGATCTATCGCGCCGAACTCATACCGTAGACAATAATACAGCACAGATAATATTAAAGGTATTGCTACTAAAGAGTGTAATAAATGTAAGCACTCAACAGTGCTGCCCAGCCAATCACAAGTATTCAATAATAACTACTATCGACTAATAAAACAATACTACAATATAATGGTGATATTAAAATATAGGATTTATATGAAATTGCTAATGTTTGGTCTAAGGCGTAGCCACGAGGCTATGACTTCACACGTTGTACAAAACTCGCGAAATAACATGAGATTTAGAAAACTAACATTTAGTCCAGATTAAGATTAACCTTTAATCAAGTATTGGATTGAACGGAGAGATAGTACTCGTAATTAAACCATAATCATAAAATAAAATCTTGACGAACTGTCAAAGTATGCTTATGGTGCGGCTATCTCTGAACCGAAATATATGTTGAAAGGTATCTTTAGAATCAGTAAAATGCGTTCTTTCTACTTATTATAATTTCGAAGCGATTCGTTCTAATAAAATATAATTTTCTAAAACGTCATCTAGTTTCCCGCCTACCGTCCAAAGTTACAGGTTACGCCATAGGGATGTCACAGTTCTCAGAGGTTTCGTCGATTTAATTTTGAAATATTAATAACTCCATAACGGAGAAACCTATCTGTATGAAACCAACGTGAGCTTTCACAGTCTTAATTAAAGGATCTTTTGCAATATAATACATAAAATAAAAGTTTCATTTTGATTTATCGATTCACTCAGATTCGATCGATTACTGACCTGGGTGCACCTTGGTCTAGGCACTAGACAGCTTTTTTCTTTTATTAAAGAAAAAAGCTGTCTAGTGCCTAGACCATTATAAATCAGTCTTGGAGTGGGCGTGCTATCGGGAGCACGTCGCTCAGGTTCACAAATTTGATAGTCGACCGCGCCGCTTTTGACATGTCGACCTCAAATATGTAATAAGATGAAATAACTTTTAACGCGGGCTAAGTCCCAGCTTGTTTCCATTTGTCGTGCAGTGCAAGTGTTGTGTGCGTGCATAGAATAGAATAGAATAATTTTAGTTTTGCTTAAAATGTGGTGTATAACATAGTATACATTTACAGAGCATCACAAATTTCACCAGCATCTGGCATGCAAAAAAAATTCTTAAACATTTATACATTCCTTGTCGAGGCCATCCAGCTCCTCGACAACACGGATATACAGCGAAGACTGAAAAGGACAAAGCCTTTCGAGTTAGTATAGTGTAGTGATAGTGTAATTAGTGCAGTGAGTACTACACAAAGATCACATTATCAAAGTGTCTTCCCCTTAACAGAGACAATAGGATAAGTGTTAATTTCTACACACGACACATTCTTAGCTTAGTCTGTATTAGAAGTTTAGGTCAGATTTAAAATACTTATTAGTCATAAGACTAGATTGTATTTCAATGGAATATATATATATACATTCCTCATGCTTATCAACAGTCCATTACAATTATATCATTAGCACTGTCAATTAGCATTATACTTACGTTAAATAATATATTGTGTAATGTCAAATTTTATATATAATAATAATCAAAATATTCATCAACGGAATAGAAAGTCTCTTGTATTAGGCATTTTTTAAGTGCGCTCTTAAATCTGTTTAATGGCAATTCTCTTATGTCGTTGTGTAACCTATTAAATATCCTAACCGTCATAGAAAGAGTGTTTTTGCTGGCTAATTTTGTTTTGTTTTCTGGTATTACTAATTTGTCGGGGTACCTAGTATTACGGTCATTCTCCAGACAGCCATTTCTGTATGTCCTCGGGCTTAAAAAATATGAAACTATTGAATTTGGTATAATTTATATTTTTTGTTCCTAGTAGGTACTCGTATTGAGGTGTACATGAATTTTCAAGTAAATATTCAATACCTTTCTAGGAGAAAAAAAAAATCAATACCCCATTCTCCTAATTAACACCGCGCGTCCCACTTCCGAAATCACTAATATAACTATTTTCCCCGATCATATACAAGAGGAAAGATGAATGAAAGTATTTTTATTTAATGAAAGATAAGATATCCAAATTACAAAAAAAATACCAAATTTATTTAGTAATATATCACTAAGATATAAAATAAAGAAACTTTGTCCCGATACGTGTACTAATTCACGCGCCGCTTTCATTCTTGTCCGTGCAAAGCCATTGAAGAAATAGACAGACGTCTGTAATGCATTTTGCGTGAGCAGACACTCATGTCAAGACCCTCTTGAGAGAAAGACGTGTTAATGTTGTGTGGATCGCACACTACAAATGTAAGTATCTAATTCGCATGTTTTGGTTCTCGTAAATTCTAATTAACACGTTCACGTTTTTAAAATCAGCCAATAACTCTATAGCTCTGTTAATTATTGTATACATTAAGAACCTCAGTATTTAACAGTTACTGGATTATGTAGTTTATCACATGTACCTAAAAGACGTTATATTTTTTTTATCAAGAATCCCTAATACACACGTCTAATTCACGGGCCAAAAATGAACGCGTTAATTAGTTTAAGAGTAGTAAAAAAGGTTTTTGGTACATAAAAGTATTTTATTTCTAATTGCTCGCTTAAGCTAAACCAGTTTAAATTAATTTACAGGAATAATTTTTTTACAAAAATGTAATTCCTGGAAGAATGATGGCATGATTAAAATGACATATATTATGTCAAACTGGTGTTATTAGAGGGGCCCTAACCTTAAAATCATCCTTATGATCGTATCTGTGTGCTTAAGTGTTTGGACAATATGTTTTTTAGAGGTTATTTTATTTTTCCTAGCATATTTCTCTTGGAAAACATGAAAATTTTGCTGACCGCATTAAAAAGTTGCATTTTGACAATAAGTGACAGCTGTAATTCTAATCATGTAAGGAAAATCCTAGGGACCCGGCATCATTCTTCATATTTGTATAAATTATGTATTAAAACCACCCGCAATAATTAAACTACATACTTAAAGTTGAATGTCTGAATGTTATGTTACATAACTTATGTACTCTATAGTGATGCCATGTCAAAACGAACATTGTATAAAAAACCAATTGGACACCGTACTGCAAAACGTCGTGCATTGGTTAAAGGACCATAATCTCGAAATAAATTTTAATAAAACCAAAATCATACAGTTTAAGCCCTATCAAAAGCAACCAATGTTTATAAATTATTCTTTTCAAAATATCGATCTGGAGTCGGTAAATGCATTTCCCATACTGGGCATAACAATCGACTCTGCCTTAAGCTGGAAAGATCATATCTATAAAGTAAGATCAAAGCTGAGCAGGTTCGCATACGCGTTGAACGAACTCAAGAAATGTACTGACTTAAAAACAGCCAAGTCCGCCTACTACGCTTACGCACATGCCTCTCTTCAGTACGGGATAGTACTATGGGGTAACTGCTCCGACGCTGTCCATCTGTTCCGGTTACAAAAACGTTGCGTCAGAATCCTTGTTAACAGCTCCAGTATGGAAAGCTGCAGACCCCATTTCTTAGAGCAAAAAATTCTTACTTTGGCATCGATGTACATTTTAGAGGTATGCCTTTTTGTAAAGAAAAACCTCAATCTTTTTCCCGAGTATACGAGGCACCAAAATCTCCGCCCTCGACAGAGATTAGCAAAACCATTTTCAACTTTGAAAATGGTGCATTCTAGCCCATTTGTAATGTCTATAAAAGTTTACAATCATATCCCAGACGCAATAAAAAATATACAAAATGTAGTTCAATTTAAAATACGCTTAAAAAATTACCTATTAGATAAAGCTTATTACTCAATTAATGATTTTTTTATAGATTCATAGAAACAACCTATTGTCATTTTTTTCCCAGTAGCGATTGGTTTGTGAAATGCAATAAAATGTTAGTAAAGTTAAAACTTACAATGATTATGTATTCAAATTATAGTTAAGTAAGTTAGTACCTAAGATTGTAATGCCCTTGCAGGGTTCACATTATAACTGTGCTCGTTCGAAGACCTTATCACTATGTGAATGCAATAAACTATTATGAATTATGAATTATGAATTATGTAAAGCTTAAACGGCTCGACGGATTTTAGCATTATGAATTATGAGGTGTCCTTAGATTCAATAAAATTAACTAGTTTATTTATATCCTTTTAGTTCATCGGGATTTTAAATTTTAAATTACTTTTTTTAAAGATAGATAGGGAATGTAAAAAGTAGGAGGAAGAAGTATTATTTTTTCTTTAGCAGATACGGCAATTTATTTGTTATCGTTTGTTCATAATACCTAAGGTATAATATAAAGTTATTAATTCTGATTTTTTTTATCGTTTTCATTGTTGATTATAGAACGATTATTTCGGTGAAATATTAGTTAGCTTATTATGTATGTATATCGTGATGGATATTTTATGTTCCTAATAGTTTCAACGTTGCAATATAATAAATATGATAAAATTAATAGACAGTCTGACAGTTTTTGTCTTATTTCCTAAAAAATATATATTTCGCATGAACATTTATCTAATAAACGCGTAGTTTTTTTAATTCGCAAGCAAGTAAACCTAATTAACGCATCGCTTTTCTAATTCGCGCGTCACGCAAATATTAAAACCCTTCTAGTTAATTAACCGCTAATAATAATTAAGTGCCCAATAAATATTAAAGTTTGAATGGTCGATATGTTACTACATTTTGCATAAATTTTATCAAAAACCAAGTGGAAAAAAAGGGCGGTGTTAATTAGACTGAGAACACAATTCTGGAGAATGACCGATTAAACTCACAGATATCTTTACATCCCACTTCTGATGTAAGCTCCTCCTCATCTTTAGGTAAAGGGAGCATCACGATGGTCGAACTTAGGTGTAGGCGAGGAAAGTCGGGCTAGGAGAACCAAACGCCTTTTCTGGATGTTTCACAATGTCTCGTTTAATTATCAAAATACAGTCAGTTAATAAGAAATCCGCCTGACGACGTTCCAGGGGCACAGGGTGCCAAGGTCAAATACCAAACTATCACGCTCGCGGCGTACCATGTTTCACCACCCAGTTTCACCAGCGAAGTCTAGAACAAGAGTGTCAAACGTGGCGACGCACGTCCGGGATCCTACTCCCAACACCACAGCAGTGCTAATGGATACTCCGTTCCTTTCACTCGCCCATCGTACTGAAGTCGAGGGAAAGTGACGGAGCAAGCGAAACGTTCGAACTATGAAAGTAGAGGCCCAGTGCCCGAGTTACGTCAGAGTGAGCAGGACCATAACATAACTAAACAGTGTGTCTACTCGCTCTCATCCACACGCGCCGTCACGGCCGTTCTGACATTTCGCGCGTCCCTGCGCGAACTCTTCTCTCCAAACTCTCTATGTCTGTAGGTGACGCCTAAGATTTGATCTGTGAAAAGCATACACAAATAATACCAAGTCCTCTTATGCGCTCGTCCTTTCCTGACATAATTATCATCTTTTTCATCATTATGTGAAAGGTCACCAATAAGTTGTGTTCAATGAGCTCCAAAAAGAAGATCAATCCAAAGCAAACGGCAGACAGGCTAACAACCACTCTTTGGTCGCCGCCTGACAGCCCAATCAACAACACACCTGTCGGGCCGGACAGCAATTCATTGGCCGCCGCCTGACGAACCACTCACAGTACCCGGATTCGACAACCACTGTCAACCGGCGTACGACAATCACTCAATGTCACTCTGGATTTGGTGAAACTCTGAATGGAACCAAACCGGCAGCCCGCAATAGCCGACCACTCCATGGCCACCAACCAGCTGATCCCGAATCGGACAACCACTTAATGTCCTTGGTTTGGATAAGCACTCAATGGCTCCAAACCAACAACCCGGATTGGGCAACCATTTCTTGGCTCCCAACCGACTGAGCTCGAATTGGGCAGCCATTCCTTGGCTCCCAACCATCTAAACAATTATAGTGCAGCAGCCTGGATCAGACAACCGCTCATTGGCTTCCTCTCCAGCCACACACTACAACTCCACCACTCATTGGCGCATAAAGATCACCTCTCATTGGTGTACTTCCACTCATTACCATGACACAAATATATATAGCAGAAACATTATCATAAAATGATGAGAGTTCGACAGAGCCGGCGTTCAAAGTGCGAGGACCATTAGCGTATCACTGTCATCAGCAGCTGAGACATCGGCATCACCCGACAATGAACCGCCGTCTCGGCCTCCGACTCATAAAATTACTGTAACAGTTACATCAACTAAATCAATCATCTGGAAAAAGCGCATAAACTCTCATTACCGTATTTATAGAAGTCTACTTGATAATTCCTTTTTGCAAGTCCCGCGATCAAAACGCGCCTCATTATTTACTCAAAAGCCACAACCTTTTGACACATTAAAATACTGGCCGGAAAAAATAATATATGGCTGTCATAAAGTCACATTGATTGGTTGACATGACATCATATTATAAGTCAATGGAAGTCGCCAAAAATTAAATCAACAAATAATTTAAACTTAATCGATCACGATATTCACAATTCATTCCTCTGGTGGTAGTGTAATTGTGACGAAATCGGGTCATTTACAATTTAACGTGTACAATTTAACGACATCGACAAAGTGGAGCAACAAAGTCACATCATTGTTGAGAGAGCTCGCAAAAAAGATATAACTGATAGCGGTTGCTGGACTCCGTTCCAACGTCCTTTGGTTACCAAAATTATGAATGTTGATACAATACAAAACATGAGATTTGGATAGCTCCTGGACCACTGCCTCTTGACTGCTTCTCCCGCCGCACCGCGGTCATGCCACAATGCCTAAACGATGTGATTCAGCAGTCTCTGTCTTCAATCAAAGTGCCCGTTGATGACATAAGAACTGAAAGAACAACACTACGATGTAGCATACACTGGGATATCGTTTCCTTTCAGCAGGTAGACCGCAAGACGTCTTTCTGATACATTTTATGAATAAAGAAATATGTTTTACTTTCCTCAGTATTTCTTTGTAATGTTAAGATTGTAACAAACGAATTTCTGTCTGTTATTTACAACTCCATTAAGTCCGGATTTATTTATAAATTTGGGGTTGATGGATTTACAAATGGAGACTGAAATTTGGATTTTAAGAACAGACTGGTTTTCTAATTATTCCTTGGATAGGAAATAAGCTTAAAATTTGTAAGAAAGGTTCTACGCCGCCTTTTACTTTGCATTCAATGGGACTAAAGTAAAACAGTATCCGGAAACATGTCTACCTCTACTGGTCAAGCTGACCCACTAAGAACGGCAATGGAACGGTCTCACCCGGAAATGTGCACTCCTTCAAGCTCGCAGGTGTGTAGGAACTTCTCTCAACGCCACTGTCAGCGCTTCAATCACCATTTCTGACAGCGCTGACGCTGCAGGCTCATTCATCGTGTAGTTGTTTTGTTTCGTGGTGGTTAACAAAGCAAGCCACGCTCGAATTCTGGTGAGATCCTCTTGATTCTTGTAAAGTGTCTTCAGCGGGGTGACGGGCTGCTCGCGTCGCTTCCAGCAGTGTATTATTTCGACCAAATTGTATTTCCGGTACATCACGTGCAATACCGAAGCACGGCTTGTCACGAATCTCATCAGCATACCTAATCTTCAGGTTCAATTCGTTGTTATATGACCACTGACGATGGAAAAATTCGCTTAAGGCTCTGATGAAGCCTGGTACAAAATTATTGCGCTGTCGCTAGGCTTTTTCTTCGAACATGTCTGCACATACTACCGCGTCTTCAACTAATAGGAAACTTATCAGAGTGCTTGCGGCATACGAGACCCAAAAAACGCATGACAAGTCGTCTGTCAAAAAAAAAGTCTGGAATTTTCCATGTCTCCTTTGGCATAATCGTGGTTAAATTTTATGACGATGTCAAGCCATTCTGCTCTTTCGCTCGATATCATGGGTGTGGCTAAAGGTGTCGCCAGCAACTCTGACTGAGAGATCCGAGCATCCATGATTGTTTCAAATTTCGCTTTCTAGCTTTTCTCGGTTCTCCTTAGAAGGAAGCCCTTCGTAACCACTTCTGATGTAAGCTCCTCCTCATCTTTGGGTAAGGAGAGCGTCACGATGGTCGAACTTAGGTGTAGGCGAGGATAGTCGGGCAAGGAGAACCAAACGGCTTTTCTGGATGTTTCACAATGTCTCGTTTAATTATCAAAATACAGTCAGTTAATAAGGAATCCGCCTGACGACGTTCCAGGGGCACGGGGTGCCAAGGCCAAATGCAAAACTATCACGCTCGCGGCGTACCATGTTTCACGACCCAGTTTTACCAGCGAAGTCTAGAACAAGAGTGTCAAACATGGCGACGCACGTCCGGGATCCTACTCCCAACACCACAGCAGTGCTAATGGATACTCCGTTCCTTTCACTCGCCCGTCGTACTGAAGTCGAGAGAAAGTGACGGAGCAAGCGTAACGTTCGAACTATGAAAGTAGAGGCCCAGTGCCCGAGTTACGTCAGAGTGAGCAGGACCATAACATAACTAAACAGTATGTCTACTCGCTCTCAAACCACACGCGCCGTCATATACATTCCTCATGCTTATCAACAGTCCATTACAATTATATCATTAGCACTGTCAATTAGCATTATACTTACGTTAAATAATATATTGTGTAATGTCAAATTTTATATATATAATAATCAAAATATCAACGGAATAGAAAGTCTCTTGTATTAGGCATTTTTTAAGTGCGCTCTTAAATCTGTTTAATGGCAATTCTCTTATGTCGTTGTGTAACCTATTAAATATCCTAACCGTCATAGAAAGAGTGTTTTTGCTGGCTAATTTTGTTTTGTTTTCTGGTATTACTAATTTGTCGGGGTACCTAGTATTAAACTTACAGATATCTTTACATGTTTTGAACAAATTTGGCTGCATTTTAACAAATGCACAGATTTCGTAAATGTACATGCATGGCACTGTAAGCAGGTTCAATTTTCTGTACAATGGTCGGCAAGATGTCAAAATGTCTACATTGCAAAGTGCTTTCATGCATTGTTTTTGTGCTTACAATGCTCTAAGTGCCTGACCGGAGTGGCCCCACAGAATAATGCCGTACTTGAGTAGGGAGCACACATTGACGATTGCAACATGACGTTTTGTGCTGATTTTTGTAAGTTGCCAGAGAGCATATGCGAAGGAATTGATTTTACTGCATATTTTATTTATATGTTCATTCCATGAGCATTTGTCGTCCATAGTGATGCCTAGAAACGTTGTTTGTTGCGATTCTTTAATGATTTGATCTCCGTATTTTACAGTCAGAA
Organism: Acleris literana; assembly: GCA_946894065.1. NCBI lineage: Eukaryota > Metazoa > Arthropoda > Insecta > Lepidoptera > Tortricidae > Acleris > Acleris literana. The sequence continues at coordinate 20,901,454 of OX335669.1, forward strand.
GGCGTTTATTTCCATTTTTGTTAATGAACAGTATATCTGTATCGATTTGCTAATATTTATATTTAAGTCATTTTTATGTAGCCATGTTATAATTTTACCAATTTCATAATTCATTTTATCATTATAAATCAAAGCATCATGACATGATATCACAATAGATAAATCGTCAGCGAATAGTGTACAATCCTGTTCGGTTACATTTGGGAGATCGTTTACGTATAAAAGAAATAACATGGGCCCCGTAATACTGCCTTGTAGTACTCCAACTCTGTTTGTTTTTACGGCAGACCTATGTGCACAAACTAGGTCCTATTTTGCAAATAGCTTTTAAGCCACTCATTTACTTGGCCTCTTAGACTATAGAGCTCACATTTAGCCAGAAGTTTTCGGTGGGATACATAATCAAACGCAGGCGTTATTTGTTACTCGTGTCTAAAAAGATCGCTGAAACAGGCTTGCTCCTGTCCAAGCTTTTAAAGACATTGTTTATTAAATTAAATGCAGCCAAAGAAGTCGATTTCCCCTTCTGGAAACCAAATTGTTCCACTTTAATTATTCTATGCTTCATGAGGAAACTTGATATGCGCTCGTGCATCGCCCTTTCAAATATTTTTGAAATTATAGGTACAAGGGACACTGGCCTATAGTTATCTATGCTTTCTCTGTTGCCTTTTTTAAATAGCGGTTTCACCAGTTTTTTTTTAGTGGTTCTGGAAAAATGCCAGTCGTGAATGATAAATTCACTATATGACTCAGTACCGGTGCAATTATTATTTTACCTGCTTTTATTACCCGTGTTTGATTGTTGCCATATCCCGTAGAGCTAGTTGAATTCAACGCATTGATAATTTTCATGATTTCATGTTAATTTTTCGGGACTAAAAACAAAGTGGCATTTATAGATTTTATTAGCGAGGTGTGTGGTTTGCGATTTATTTAATTATTAGAATTTGACATATTTATATAATAATTGTTAAAAGTATTTGCAATGTCGATCGGATTAGTTAATTGATGATTATTAGTTAATAATTTATCTATATTTATGTCCCCGGGATTGTCTTTTGTCACGTTTTTAATGACATCCTACGATGCTTTATTTTTATTTTTGGATTGCGTTATAAATTTATAATTTGCTAACTTTTGCGCTTGCTGTATATATCGTTTCAGAAGTTTCGAGTATTTTTGATATTTGATTTTGTTGGTCTCATGCGTAATCAGTAAACGTAGATGTCTTTTCGTGGTTACAGACTTTTTTATCCCTTGCGTATACCAGTTCTTTGCTTTTGACCATGCCGTTACTTTAATCTTCTTACATGGAAAACATAATTCATAAAAAATATTAAATGCTTACGTATATGTTGTCGTAAAAAAAGGGAATTATATTTATTAGGTAGAAAGAATAAACAATGTTTATTAAAGTATAAAAACTATACACGCTGGCTAAAACGTTGCATACAGTCTCATCGAAAATCAGAAAATATGAAATACCTTAATAAAAATGAAAGTAAATGTAAGGCAGTATGGAACATAATTAAGAAACATACAGCAGCTGACTGCAACAGTAAATCTGTAGAAACTCTATTAGTAAATAAAGAATATATTGATAATGCACAACATATAGCAGAATTTTTTAATAAGTTTTTTATTGAGACTATTAATAAAAATGTAAATTCGAATAACACAAGTGACATTAATATGAACAATAATGATTGCACCATGTTTTTTAATCCTTTAAGTGTTAGAGAACTCACTAAAATAATTTCATCACTTAAAAATTCTACAGCGGTTGGTTATGATGGCTTGAGAACTGACATAATAAAAAAAAGTATGTTTATCATCGCAGAGCCACTTGCACATGTGATAAATTTATCGATAATGCAAGGATTATTTCCGGAGGAACTGAAAAAATCAGTGGTTAAGCCCTTATATAAAAACGGGGACAAAACCGATGTTAGTAATTATAGGCCTATTACCTTAATACCAATTTTTGCTAAAATATATGAAAAAGTCATGTACAATAGACTCCTTAAATTTTTTGAGGATACTAATATAATTAATGAAGAACAACATGGCTTCCGTAAATCCAGGTGCACTTCTCTAGCGGCATTTAAGCTGATGAAAAATGTAATGGATTCCATGGACAGTAAAATACCGATCACTGTTCTTTTCATGGACATGTCGAGGGCTTTTGACTGTGTGAGTCATAAACGCTTGATTGCCAAATTATCTAGGTATGGAGTACGAGGCCCAATATTGAATTGGATTAAAACGTACCTTGGTAATAGGCAACAGTGTGTAGAAATTCTAAAGTACTGCGGCAAGTCTCAAACTATAAGATCCTATAGTTCTTCATATGTAAACAATGAATATGGGGTGCCTCAGGGCAGTATTTTGGGACCTTTGCTGTTTCTGATGTATATTAATGATTTACCATGCTATTTACCCAACAAATGTATTTTATTTGCAGATGACACGTCAATTATAATTAAATGTAATGATTTACTGACATACAATAATGATATAAATTTGACATTAGCTTTAACAATTAATTGGTTAGAATTGAATAATCTCCAGGTTAACATTAAGAAAACTAATTACATTCAATTTCATACAGAACGAAACAAATCGCTAACTTTAGATGTCCGATACAATAACGATCCAATTGAAGAAGTAACCCATACGAAATTTCTAGGAATCATTATTGACTGTCACTGTAAATGGGAAGAGCATGTGGATAAAGTCTGTTCCAAGGTGAACAGATTTGTATTTGCCTTAAGACGAATTAGGCAGACTGTCTCTTTACAAGCTGCATTAATGGCTTACTACGGTTACGTTAGTTCTACAATACGATACGGGATAGTAATTTGGGGTAACTGTACAAAAATGGGCCAACTTTTTATTGCTCAAAAACGCTGCATAAGAGCTATTTTTAGAATTGGACGGAAAGGATCGTGTCGACCTTACTTCGCTGATTACAATATTATGACAGTTCCTTGCCTATATATCCTAGAGGTATGTATGTTTGTTCATAAGTATAAGAACCAGTTCACGGAATCACAAGCAATGTACTCACGTAAGGTTAGACCGCAATATAAATATAGACTATATAAACCAGCCGTAAAGCTGGCTTTGACTTCCAAAAATACCTATGTTATGTGTATTAATATATATAATAAACTGCCGGATGTCTTTAAAGACTATAATTTAAAGGCATTTAGAAAACTTGTGATGCAATGGTTAACTGAAAAATGTTTTTATAATGTAAGTGAGTTCTTTGATAAGTAGTTAATGTTTATTGGCTTCTGTAATAAAATGATTTAATCTTAAAATTGAAATTAATTATAAATGCACTTAATTATAAATTTGTACGCCAGTTTGTTGGCATAATGTGGCGATGGATGTATAGTTTTAAGACCTTTGTAAACCCACCATTAACAAATAAAATGTTTCATTTCATTTCATTTCATTTCAATGTATCGTAAAAAGTCTTAAATGCTGTGTTCGTGTCTGTCTGGTCATAGACATCAGACCACGATAGTGCATTCAGGCAAGATAGAAATTTATTAATGTTTTCTTTATTATAGTCCCTTCTGAGACAATACCAGACTAGAATCGGTTTAGTTTCGCTCGAAACGCTGAATGTGATGCTTTGAGCGGTTTCATGATCTGATAACCCCAATTTAAAAAAGACGCTGCTAATCGATATCCAGAGATATGGATATTGCCTTCATTCCCTGATTTAACAAACGTTTCACTGAAACATAGTATGTCAAAACGTTTGTTACTTGCCGCAAGCTCGTCTAGCGTGAGTTCTGTCAGTTCTTTCTTACCTATTAAAACTGCAACATTTTGATGCAATATGGAGAATGGCATGTTACTATTATTACTAACGAAAAAAAAATATTATCCACTGGAGCATATGGTGCACTATTAACATACCTTTTCGGAAAGTAGTTAGTAATATACGTTTGCTTAACCATCTTGTTATTCTGCCTTTTCGTTGGCCCAATTTCTTTTTTGAAATAATACGGTATTTTCTGGATTTTCTGATGGTCTGTCTCATTTGTTTTTGGTCGTTGTTTAGTTTTTTGTTGTTCAGGCCTTTTTTTCTGTTGGTTTATCAATACTGGTTGTTTTTTTTCAAAGCTTAGATATTTACTATCGTAATACACAGAATCAATAACAAAATTTCTTTTAGAACTTAAATTAAACATGTAATTGTTGTCATTATAGTCGTTTAAGTTTAAATATGTACAATTGTCAAAACAATTACAGTCTAAATTAAAGGAGTCATTTTTTTTTTTTCATTAAGATGGACACTGTCTTTAACGCCCATTACAATGATATGTGGCTTGACGCGTAAATTCAGAAAATTACATAGTTCGGCGAGAAGCTTTGTTGGGTTGCTGTCATGCTCACCTACATTTAAAATAAGTAATAAAATCGTCGGAACTAGCATTTAAAGTCTCTGTTGATTGTAACACATCTCTACCGCACGCATTTGGTTTTACAATGGAAGCTATAGAGTACTTGCCGTAAAGTGTCTTCTCTCTTAATGTTAATATGCATTGCTGTCCGCCAATGATGTAGATCTTCTGCGCAGCATCCTTGCAGTTTTCGGTCTGCTTGCTTTCAGATTTATCCAATGTTACTTTTGCTTCTATTCTATCAGTGCGATCCTCCATAATCTTTTGTGTGTTGTGCTGTTTTTGTGTGAGTTTAGGTTCCTCTTCCCTTTGTTTTATTTTCTGTATTATTTTTCTGATTCCAGAGATTGATTTACAGTTTTATTCAGACTCTTTGTTTGTTTGTTTACCTTTGTGGTTGTTTTACATATACTTTTTAATTGTTGAATTTGGAGGTTGTGTTCAGAAATTTGCTTTGTAAGATTGTCATTCTCAAGTAACAACTTGGTAATATAATTGTCTGACGTTTCGAGCTTTTCTTTAAGTTTTGAAATTTTCCTACTAAGTATTTCCACTTTGTCCTTATAATTCGTAGTTATATTTGGACAACTTCTGTTTAGAGTGTCATTTTGGAGAATAGACTCATCAAAACTCTCATCGTCAGATAGAGTTTCAAAAGATTCTTTTGTCGTTATGTAATATTTTGTCAGAGTAACTTCTCTAGTGAGGTGTTTTGTGGTCGAGAGGTACTTTGTGGAGGAGTGGCTACCTTAACATTGTTACTTTGAGCCTCTGATTCAGGTTTCGAGATTGTGGATATTGCATCCTTTGACTTTTGAATAATTGGTGTGCTGGATTTCTTTTGCTGCGGTTTAGTTTGCAGACATTTGCTGCAGGCCCATGCATCTTTACGTGCTTTGTCCATTAAATTAAATATTTTTCCTTGACACAAGGTAGGTCGTACGAGCATTTACAGAGAAAACACACCAGATAGCGTTTCCCTTGAATTTTTTGTTTGCACTTTGCGCAATTTGGTGTAGCGGCCATTATAGGAAAAGTCTTTAAATTTTAACTATTACTGCTGATTTACTGCGAATTTCTTAGCAACGCTAGAGTTTTGTATTCCTCCTTCTACGTTTTGGTTTTGTTCTGAGCAGCTCTTTCGCGAACCAAAACCTATAACTCCTTCTTTGCTTTATTATTGTTCTGAGACAAAAGTATCGTTTTTTGAACGCATCGTTAAGCGGCAACACTGAAATTATTTGGTCGATGTTGGCATTTCTGTACTTCTGTCAACTGTCACGTAGCGTCCAATCAGCTGTATTGGGAATACTCGAGTTATCTTGCTTGCCGAAATGTTGTTTCTTCTAATAAATACAGTTATATCTTGTGTTTAAAGTGTAACGGTTAAAATAAAGTTCTTACCAAAGAGGTTTTTGCAGAGAACATGTATAGTTTAGTGTATAATGTTGTGAATTCCACTGAGTAAGTTTCTTGGCCAACTTTTGTATGCACTTTTATAGTATGTTCCTATTCGTTCCGTCACTCTTATAAACAAATCAATTTACCATTATAACTCCATATTCGCGTACTTTTGAAGGTAGAGCCTAATCATATTATTAATTTATACACTTTATCATTGTCTTCATGTCCATTTTAAGGTAGTAATATCTGTTTAATATTGTACTTTTTGATGAAAACTACGTTCGATCAAAACACCATTACACTGACAGAGTCTTGTCATAAAGATATTTTTTTCGAACTATTTGATTGATAAGTGAGGTTTTCGTCTCTGTCGCACCCAGCATAATAATACGATGATGATGATGAATATATATTCAACCTTTTTAATAAACTAATTAGAGGTAACATTACTTCTCATTACTGTTTCATCCTCTTTCTAAAGCCAATTACGGTCAGGTATACTTGTTATTGTCATTGGCAGTCTGAATAGGAACAGACTTTACTAACTTTTACGTGACTTTACTTAATATTTCCAATTAATTAGTACAGAGGTCTTGTCTTTTTTGTTTACTGCGTTGGGGTTGCTAATTCATTCTGTATGGTACATATACATTGCAAGAAACATTAAAAGCGTGTCCCGAAGCGCAAACATAAGCTTTAACCGCGCGTCGTCAAGGCGTCCTGCCGGACCCTGGTCCGTGGCACGAACCCGAGGAGTACCCGAACCCGCAGGGCCTTGACGCCAAGCGACGTTACCGCAGAGCCTGCAATCCCGCTGCCACTCTGTTGGGTGCGCCGCCGGACGTACGTCCGCGGCGTGACACCAAGGTCTAGCCGTAGGCCCCAACGGGTGGTCGCCCGCTCCGCTACTGCTGATCCTGCCGCCGCCTCATAACAGGATGCGCCGCCGGGCATATGCCCGCGGCGTGACGCCAAGGGTAACCGTAGGCTCCAGCTGAGCCGTTCGAACCCTGTATGGTACTGTAGACTTTCACTTCCAACGTCCAGGGCGGCCTAAGTTAAACCGGTGTGCCTAGGTTAAGGCGAAAGATTGGCACTGCGGCCGTAACCGCCATGTCGCGTTAAACTAATAAATGTGCATGAATGAACATGAACTTGTTTTTATAAGTGAACCTGCAACTACTCGTTTCTAATCAAGAGGACCTTGTACTTCAAAGGTTCGGTCCTCTCCGAGAGTATATCGCGGCGAGCTTTAACTAAATTTGAATAACCGTCGTCTTTCTTCTTTTTTTATACACGACAAGGGGCGGCGCGCCGCGACGCCGACGACGCGTCCGCGGCTTACGTCTCTTTTGTCTGGCCCGCGCCTAACTCGACCATGCGCCGCAGTTGAATCACAGTACGGCTTAATCTTTTCTAGAAGTAGGTAAATGTGTCCTGTAACATATTTATTATTTTGAGCTACGCCCAAGTTCGATTGATCGATGAGATTCGTGAGTGGAATTTTATAAAAATTACTATAACTAATAATTTATAAAAGGTATTAGAAACGAAGTCTAGTGTCATTTACACCGATGAAAATTGGTACGCTGAAAACACTTTCCGTCCATGTCCATATTGTTTTTTAAAAGTGCTCTCTATTGCGTATAAAATCGAAAGGACCATGAAAAAAATCCCGTACACCCAACTTGTGGGTGGGGGCGCAGTGAGGAGCGGCGCGAAGCAGGGCTCTGCTGAGCGGCGGCGGGCGGCGGCTCGTGCATGAAACTATCTTAACTAAGTAATTCTCGTATTTTTAAATCAATAATTAATTTAATTAATTCTCTCCGAATTTGTCAAAGGTTTTAAAAAATACTTATAATCATGTATTTGTATAATTTCCTCGCATTGTTTGAGAAAAGTATTATGTATGCCTCGGCGGAAACGAGTATTTCCTGACTCGTATTTTAGCAGGCCTCGCTATTTTTCGGCCTGCTAACCACCTCGTCAGGCAATCCCTTACTTTCCGCGCCTAGGCAACAATGTACTATACAAAGTTGTACATCTATCGGAAAGATTAGTTAATTTATTGATGTTAAGGGAAATTTCGTGTTTTTTTTACAATTAATATTTTTTTTGTAAAACCGGTCCTTTTCTAGATTCAGTTTTCACACCCAAATAGCTACTTCGAAACGATATCTACTAATGATTTGCACATATTCAAACACTATTTTATGTTTTACGTCTTTGTGTTTTTTTAATTGAAAAATAATACTTTATTTATAAGTTTCAAAGGAAGCGTGGGGTGCTCAACACCTTTGGCCAAGGCTGTATCTTAGGTATGAAACAGGAAAGTAATTTTATAGATGTTGGGGATGGGTCAAAAATAAAGGTGAATTTTTTACACAAAATGTAGTGTGAAGATATTATTATTAGCCCGAAGGCATTCCGCGATATGAAGGGGGTCCGTATTTAAATATTTCCTTCTAGCCAAAAAGGTTAGAAAAATTACCGTTCGCCCCTACATCCAAAGTTTACGAAATAATACAGACTGTCATATTTTTTATATTTCACGGTAAAAAACGTAATAAGTAAGTTTTAATAAAAAAAACAAAACAAACCATTATTGTATACGAAAATTGCATTGAACCTGATTCTAGCAATGTATCCTAAATAAGAAACCCACAGTGCGCGACTCAAACTTGCTTGACCGGCTTTTTAATCTTTCAATTTCAGTTTCATCATTTCCAGGAAATGATGTTAAACCAACGTTCCTTCCCGCGTCGAGCTTTAAAAATCCAATCTCAACTTGGAAAATCCTATCCCTGTAAAACAGATCTTTCCAACGTTTATTTTCATTGGTCTCGGCGACCCTCGGTTGCAATTTGCAGCGGAGACATCACTGCCATCTACAGATATTACCACTTTGCGCGATGTAAGCCGCGACCGCAACTTGCGGAACAAAGACCTCTTTATGTGTATATTTCAGTGCCAATATTTCCGATTTTCATGAAAAATCGACACAACATTTGATTTTCTTCCATTTTTTGGTATTTAACGAGTTGTGGTGTTGAGAAATGACATGTCACATACATATATCATTTTGTGATGATGATTGTTTTTTTTTGTTTTTAAGGGTAGGAGGCAAATGAGCAAATCTAATTTAGCAATTCTAATTATGCTGTAAATAATTCAATATGCGCTCTCTATATTTGTAGCATACCGAGTTTGTTTTCGATATATGCGAGTAGCACAAACTCAGCTCAACTTTTATAAAACTAACCTAACCTACAGTGCGACACAAAAGAGTAGAAAATAAATGAGGGAGCCACCGTCGTTCGCATATTAACCCTGAGTGTACTATCAAAATCATCTTGATACTTGCTATTTTTGAATTAATATTCAATAGTGGTAAAATTACATCACAGGAAAGACCTCTTAAGTAATAATTGATTGATAGTGATTCTATTTGTTGGTATATTAGATTAGAATGCCTGGGCCTCTATTCCCGGCGGTAAAAACCATATCGTCTTTGACCTGTTATCGTATTGTCAACGGTTTGATAGCTCTTATTTACTTGACAGTAATGGCGGCTGACGTCAAAACAATACGATAACAGGTCAAAGACCACATGGTTTTTACCGCCGGGAATAGAGGCCCTGGACCTCAATTTATTACAATAGGGATTTAGACGGTGTCAGCGCTGGCACACGAGTAACATTATATTGCGGCAATCTACTGTTATTAAGGTGGCAGTGCTGGCACTGCATAAATTCAGCATCAGCCGTTGGTCTCAAGTTGAAACTCTCAACTACTATCCCTTGATGGTTATGAATCTTGTTGTATCCTACTAGTATTGATCAATCATTAATTTTACTTAAAGGTATTTAGTCCTAAAATGAATAGTAGAAATAAAGTTAAACTGTGACATGAATATTTTAATAAACCATAAACTTAGGAATTTTAATTTAAAATGTCAAAGTCAAGTATTCTTCTTCTTCCATTCTTACAGTTTTCATCAGATTGTTCATCAATGACTTCATCAGATTGTTCATAAAAGTTAACCTCGTCCTCAGACTTTGATAAAGAACTCTCTGTCTGATCTAGTTTGTATGACTAAAAGTTCTAAATGTGTTCCAAATATGCCTTTACTAGCTTTCGCCCGCGACTGCGTCCGCGTAGAAGTCGTTTATCGCTGCTCCATCGAGAACTGTCTAATTTTCCGGGATAAAAACTATCCTATGTCCTATTATAGGACTTAACCAATATTTGTGCCAAGTTTCATCTCGATCCGTTCAGTGGTTGAAGCGTGAAAGACGGACAAACATACACACTTTCACATTTATAATATTAGTATGGATTTTTACTACGTTTTTTAGCAATTTGCCTCACAGTGCTCTCGGATTTCCCTGTAACAAAGTTTACCATTTTCATTTAATATTTTAACTAATATAAGCAATCAACTTTAGCGTAGTGGTCACAATTTAAAAAAGTACCAGTAAAATATCAAAGTGTAATATGGTTACGCTATACCACTTGTCAATCTCAAACAATAACATTAAAAGAACCTCAAAACACTAACGACGACTAAAATAGACCAAACCAATTGATCTATTAAACTTATAAGGTAAGACATTGTGACTTGTTAATTGTCATTGAATACGATAATTTTACGGGAAATTGCAGTCGTTTAAACTGGAAAGGTAAATCCGTTGGCATTAATGGAATCCGGGGAATTAAAACGACTTCTCCAGCAGCACATCCGGTCAGTATTGTGCACTCTATTATGCACGTTTTTAAAGATTTTACCTGGAAACGTACACAATTAGGTACGTGGCACAATTTTTGGGTGGATTAAGGTTCCGTAGTAAAATAATAGGACACCCTACTTTCAAAACCAATTTAGGGGGGGGGCAATCCAGAAGGTTGCAAGGAATTGAAAAATTCTGTTGGGAAATGGACAGCCTCTTCCATGTCGAGCACAGTATTCCAAAAATATGAAAAACAACATAAAAATTACTTTTAAACAAAACCTAAATTCAATCTTACTACTTACCTACCCATTTCCCGAATAATATAATATGAAAAAAAAAAACGGGAGAGCTCTGGTGCACGTCTGATCGCTTCAAATTTTTTGGTACTATACTAGAGCGAAGCGCGGCTCGCGACGCGTATAAAGGCAGGCGGGGCAGGTCTGGCAGTGGCAGCGGCACGGCGGCGGCCTACCGTTTCGATAATACAGATTTAGGTAGCGCGTAATTTTGAATCTGCCATATCTTCTAAATTATTTATTTAAATAATATAGTGTATAGGATAATTTCTATCCGCATTAAATGCCCAAGGTAACTAACTATTAATCTGGATAAGGATAAATACTGAATTGGTGAAAATAGCTTCGCAAATAACCTCATGTTTTTTAATAAAGTTTTAAAGATAAAAATGGTTACTGTGAGTTAACCTTAGGAGATGACATATGCCATCGCGAACTTTTCTCTAGGTTTTTTGAAGAACTACAATTCTTCAATACATTATTTTGTTATATCTCTTAAGGTTTAGCCAGCGTAAGCTATGTAAGCGCCCGAAAACCAATTTTTTGACGACTTTGTAAGAAAACATTGAGTTTTCTCAACTATATTAAAACTTAATTAAGTAGAATAAAATGTAAACCATCCGGAATGAATTATCTAAATGACTGTGAAAACCGTATCAAAATCCGTTGCGTAGTTTTAAAGATCTAAGCATACATAGGGACAGACAGACAGCGGGAAGCGATTTTGTTTTATACTATGTAGTGATAGTGATAGTGATAGTGATTCTCGTTTCACAGTGTTTGTAACAAAACTCCTCCGTAACGGCTTGACCGATTCTTATGAAATTTCTGTGTATATTCAGTAGGTCGAAAAGACGTATGTATATAAAATACGGTGCTTGTGAGCTAGCCTTTAAATTATTCAGCATAAAAATGATTTATGAGATACTGTTTATGAGTAACACTTCTAACTAAATCCTCCTTGAGATAATCTATCCTTTTACTTTGGGAAAAATTGCTATACGCTTACAATTTAGTCACTTTATTCTATTAACTCTTCCAAACAGTACAAGTAAGAAAGGGATAAATTACTCACATTCAAAACGTTCAAGGGGATTTCCCGTAAAAAGTGATAATTAGGTACAACAAAAATGTTGCCAGCTCGTTTTTAGGCTTTGTTTTCTGGAGAAGCGAAAATATTCCATTTAATTTGTTTTTGTGCATAGTCGTCTTGATTCCCTACGAGCCTAACGAGACTCGTACGGAATCAATACATCAACTAAGATGTTAGCTGAATCACTAAAGAACTTGCTGCCGTTTCTATTACAGCCTGTGAGCATGCTGTGAGCACAAAAAATTTGCTACGGGTTTTCACTTCTCTCTCACTCTCTCTTAATAAGAGCGTATTGGGGCGAATGAGAGACAATTACAAACTCGAAGCACCTTCTAAGAGCTGTCGCACTAAAGCTTTGGTTGATATAAATATTATAACTGTCGTATTCATTTTATGTCAACCAAGAGAAAATGTCCCTTGGTTGATTCAATTTTTTTTTAGTGCATGGCACTGTGTATATTAATTAAAGATATGGATTGACAAACCACATAGGTAGGTACTCAGAGAAGTTAGTATAACATTGGTACAGTCAGCATCAAATATATAGACACAGTAAAACTTTCAATAATATGTAAACACGACTCTGCTGCGAGGGAATAAGGGTGTATATTTATTTCTGAAACCTTGTTAACGTCTATATATTTATGACACTGACCGTACTATTGGTAGGGCCGAACTCAGAAGTAGGTATACATTTTAGTACCTCGTCGCAGCTACTGATATACTATATTCAAACCAGTCTCACTTTGATACGTTACTTCAACATGGTACAAAAACCAGCTACTTTTGAGTTTGACTGTACGCCACTTAAAATATAAAATAGTTTGTTCATACCATGCCCCTTTAGCCATTAAATAGATTCTCTTTGGAGACTACGCCCTATAAATTTGATGACATATAAAAACAATATCGGTTTACATCATGTCAACGTTATTTGTCATTGTTGTTTGCAGAGTGAAATATTGATATAAATATTAAAGATACCATAATGGCATCAGGCTTTAATTTTAAGTGACATGTCAGAACAGCAATATGTCAGAAGGATCTAAAACCCCACAAAAGAAGTCTAAACCCGGTGAGGTCGCAGCAGGCTCCAAGCAGCAATCCAAAGATGGCCACGTTATAAAAGCATCCGGGCAAAACCCGTTAAAACCGGCAATCGTAATACACACAGAAAAGTGGTATAAGCATATATACGACCGTCAATCGGGAAAAATCTTCCACAGAACTTGTTCTAGTTGGTTAAAAATTTTATCTTACGCTATTATGTACTGTATATTTCTGAGTACGTATACAATGCTCTTTCTGTACGGTTCATTGGTGATCGTGAAAAACATGGATCTCACTGAAGAGAAATTGGACGTTATGTATTTTAAAAGTGGGATAGGATTGACGGTGACTCCGACTGCTGAGCACAGTGACTCGTTGATCTGGTACAGGGATGGTGAGACTGGTGAATATCGGAAATATGTGGCTGCCTTGGACAGGCTGGTCAGTGACAGGGTCAAAAGGAATGCCACTGGCCTCGAGCGATTGGGACCGTGCAGTAAAGCTCCATATGGCTACGGAAGGGAACCTTGTGTTTTAGTAAGGATAAACAAACAGTGGGGTTGGGCTGCGAGGGCGCTGAAGTCTGGTTCCCCGTCGTTGTCAGAGGCACCTAAGTCAGTTCAGGAATGGGCGAAGAAAGATTTAAAGCTTTGGTTACATTGTGGGGGTTCCCATCCGCACGACTCTGAACATATCGGCAATATCAAGTACCACCCTGACCCCCCAGGGTTCGACCCCTCAGTGTTCCCTTTGCGCAGGGGCAGTGAATCCCCGTTGTTAGGAGTTCAATTCTCCAATTTTACATTTGGAGTGTCAATAGTAGTGGAGTGTAGACTTTGGTATGAGGACGGTGCTTCTACAGTGGATTTTGTACTTTATGTAGGTTATTCAAGGAAAAATAATATAAATAAACATTAATTTAATTGTAGCATTTTCACTAACGTTATTATTGTAAGAACATGTACTTACTGGAAATGACTAAAAAGAGAGACACTTTATCAACTTATCGCACTGTAAAGTGGATACATCTCTTTGTAATTGACTCTCTGCACCTATCGCGTCAAAATACCACCATATTGTCAGTGGCATAACGGCGAGTCGGTAGATATTTTAACGTCTTGGGAACGTATACGTATATATGACTTTGACTGTACGAAAAACACAATTAATTTTGAAAAAAAGCTTAACTGTCGTAAACTGCGTATCAAGGTTATGCCTTCTTTACACTGCAAGCGGAGCGAGCCCCGTGCGCACTCGGTTTAGCTTACAACAGTGACTTCCAAGTGTTTCCACCGCGAGAAAACCTCTTGAAGTCACAGTTGTAAGCTAAACGGAGTCTGTACGGGCCCCGCTCCACTCGCAGTGGAAGGCGGGCATAACGGTAGCCATTTTAAACCACTGATTAATGTATCAGTATAGTGCAGGGGTGTCAGTTATTCTCTGAAAAATTGCGAGTTCACGCGCTAAAATGTGTTTTTTACGCTCCGATGGGAATATTTAAACTCGCCGGTTTATATAAGCCGCGCCGCGTTCACTCGTTCACTCGTTCGACCAACCAAACGCCGTTTTAGGGCCAGGGTCATTTGACGCTTAGTTTTATGTACTTCTGCCAAGGTCAGATCCTTAACAATGCCTAGTGTTAACGGGCAGTCAGATCAAGTTATAATATGATTGCTCTATAAAGAGCACAAGTCGACAAAATTGACAACTTCTCAACTTAAACTTGCAATTTTGACAATTTTCCAAGCTTTTACTTAACTTGCAACGTATGTATGTATGTATGTACGGGTCAAATATTGCTGGTTGAATTTGACCCACTTCCCGATTTCCGATGAAGCAGAAAATTTGCATACACCTTTAGCTCTCATGAGTGACCATACAATAATTATCTATTATAGCACTTGATTCTTACGCATACATAGCTCAAGATAAACTTGGCGAATGAAGTGAGCTGTTTGCTACTTGGAAAAATAATAGCAACATAGAGCAATTATTAAAAAAAATCCGCAGTTGGTGACATAAACAAAGGATAATTCCATGTTCTGCCGCTAGGCGTGCAAACTTGGGTGTTATATACAGGGTTTTTTTTACGTATTTATATTTCCCTACATAACAACAATTTCCAATTTCCTGTATAACAACGATGTACATATTATACTTTAAAAAAACTTATATCATAATGTCCACATATTCCTAACATAGTATAAAACAAAGTCGCTTCCCGCCGTCCGTCCCTCTGTATGTACGCTTAGGTCTTCCAAACTACGCAACGCATTTTAATGCAGTTTTAATCAATAGATAGAGCGATTAAAGAATAATGTATTTATGTATAATTAATTCTGGATTATGTACGGGTGTTGCAGAAAACTCACATATACCGAAGCGAAGCGAGAGCGGGTCGCTAGTTTCCTTATAATAATTATTTATTAGTCCTAATTTTCTAACAAATAATCATTAATTGAATAGTACCTAGCTTTATTGATCAAATATTTCAAAGCGCTTTTGAACTCGGTGATATCGTCTTTCTTAATAAGTAAGTTTGCCGTCGAATGATCCAATATCAGTCCCCGCGGGGCGTCTGTTTACTTGCACCCGAGTAAGGGAAGTTGCTCACTGCTAAGTCCAGGCGGAGCGTCGCGGCGTCGTCGAGGCAGAGTCGCCGCGTGGTTTTTGTGTAGAACTGCACGGCTAGCACAAGTTGCCTACATGTGCTACCCGTGCGGCACGAATAGCACAAGTTGTATTTTCTCGCTTGTCGCTCAGTGCGTCTCTATCGCTACTGACTAGATAGAAAGGGAGATCCGAGCGGCACACAAGTCGCGGACAACATGTGCTAGCCGTGCTGAGGCGTGGGCGGCTATGCTTTGTTACAGTTTCTTAATCAAAAATGAAAAGGGCAAATGGTGGCGGCATAGCAACACCTTAACCTCGACTCCACCGCCTCCTTAGCTCGACTGCTCAACTGTGAGCGCATTGCCATTGTAAAATAAAAATATTAAGCTCTTTAGTGCATTGTCATAATAAACTTCAAACTGAATAGCAAATGACCAGCGTGACAGTGAGAATTATATTCACAATGACAAGGTTCTAAGTCATTATCATCTTGCCCTTATTTCAATCATTTGGGGTCGGCACAGCACGTCTTTCTCTTCCAAATTTTTCTCATTTTCAAGGTTTTTCATATCGCTCTTCACACATTCCATCCATCTCTTTTTAGGTCTCTCCCATCCATTATAGCCCTTCACATTAATATTTAAAACTCTCTCATGACACGACTTTCATTCCTCCTTATGACGTGTCCACACCATTAAATTTTATTATCTGGGTGATTCTTCGAGATCGCGTTATTCGTGTGATTCCTCTGGCAGTTTTTTTTTCCCCTTTTGACTAATAAGTGCATACTCTACTGGAAGTAGGCGTTTTCAGAAACATAAATATAACTTAGGCCCTCTTTTTAACAAAGCCTTTCAAAAGTTATATGCCATTGAATTTTCATGTTCATAGGAATCAGAAATAGATGACAGAGGAATCAAAAGCATAGTAGTTAAATGCAAAATGGTAGTAAAGTGTGAAAAGAAGTTTAATAAATCTTCAAGAAAAACTTTACCAAATCAACGTAGGTACCTATATTCTGATTATCTAAACAAATCGTACCTTCGGTAGAACAAGGGCACAATATTGCACTTGTGTCATATTGTACATTATGCCCTTGTTGTACCGAGCGTGCGAAATTATTAATTTTCTTCCTAAATAATAGTCTAAAAATAAAAATAAATTTCAAATTTCCTCTTGGGAAATATCAATTACGAAAAATGTAATAACTAACCCAGTTAAAAAACCTCGACAACATCGGGACCCCTACTTTCAGAGCTACTTCTTAAATTTTCATCAAACCTACCTAAGAATACTCTAACGTCTTGATTAAGTCACCTTTCTAACAAACAAAAAGAACAAATCAAAATCGGTCCATCCGTTTAGAACCTACGATGCTACAGACGGGCACACACAGACACACAAATGCATACGTCGTCGTCGTACATTTTTGCGTCGGGGGTATTAATTACGTTAATTTCCGATTAATATGGCTTTATGACCAGAGGAATCAGAGACAGAGGAGTCTGAAAATGAAATAAAAGTGTCAATTACAGGTCATACGTCACGCTTGTCGTACATACCATAGATAAGTATTACCGAAAGCATTTTAATCAACTTTACTTTGATTTTTTACAGCATATAAAAACATAAAAAAACCAAGCAGAGTAATCATAAACCGACCCGAACCAAGACCAGAGGGATCAAATATTTTCCTTAATAACTCCGGATCGACGCAGACCAGCTGACATCTCCACTACCAAGCACGTTTGGGGCACTACTAACTACCGCCCACGCGGGGGCAGAAGTTTCAAGTTTGCTGTTTGTGCGTTATGGAGTCGAACAAATGTCGCGACAGAGATATCAGAATTTTGTGCGGACAGCTCTTATATTCTCAGTTCTAAGAAAGATTACATATTTAAAATTTAAACATTAAGTTTTATGAACAGAACAACTAACGTTTTATTGATATACTCACTTAGAACATGATCAAATAGTTATATTGAAAGATATTACAAGATCTTTCTAAGAAAATGGGGAGCGGACGCGACAGAGTAATCAGAATAATGGACTTCAATTATTTTTATCATATATATAGAGTACAATTATACGGCAATCAACTAATGACTCAATTAGATAATAAACTCAACTACTGAAAAAAAAATAGCCAACCTCTTGACTAACTAGTTATTAGAAATAACACCCCCGGACATTGAAGAATCACCCATCTTCCATTTTTTCCCTCACAAGTACAAGGACAAGGTAATAAGCATGCTCAACGTTTTTATATAAAAAAAAGATTTATTCCAAGTAAGTTACTAAACTCATATGCAAAATTATTGCATTACATTTCATTATAAAAAAAACATTGAAATAGATGGATGGATAGTTGCGGGATGCGGGGCGCGCCTCGACTCCGCCCCAAGTCATGAGTGTCTGAGCGACTTCCCTAAGTCTTTATCATTACCTGTGAGTGTGCTAATGTTTGCAGACAACACAAGAGGAGTGGCTGCTTGAAATAGGGATATGAACTAACAAGTGAAGCTGATTTTTGAATTATTTTACTATTTTAGTACCAATTTTACCAAACGATGTTAGCCACTTAACAGACGATTAGAGCGTTAACAGCTGTCAAAATGTATGAACTAACAGTCGTTTAACATTGATTTAATTTAACATCGTCTGGTGAAGATGGTACTAATGGTTTTAATAAGTAGTTATCTATCCGTCCGTTTGTCATGTCTTTAAAGAACTGTATCTTTTGAATCGTAAGCGTTAGCAAGTTGATTTTTACAGATTATTATGTTTTATATGGTCGTTTTTGCTGGCGAATATAAAACTAAATATAAGAAACGTCTTTTTATATATATTTTTTACATTATAAGCGTTAAAGGACCAATTATAGTGCAAACCCTTAAGCTAAGCAACATCTATCATTTAGTTAAAACCGGCCAAGTATTAAACCAATTAAAGGTGATTATCAGAGATCGGAATAGGTAGAGCTAATTTGCCTAAACTTGACGCATATTCATTCATGCGTGAGAGAGATGGGAATACATTATTGAATAAACATGCATCAAGTTTAGGCAAATTAGCTCTACCTATTCCGATCTCTGGTGATTATTCTAGGCCCTGATTTTCGACGTCCGGGGGCTTGGTTCAATAAATTCTTTAGTTTAGAAGTTTGTTTTTTTGTCAGAGGTGGCGTATATTCATTTTAACTGGGATATCGATCGATTTTTGTGTAACTAATTCTAAACAATTACCAAAAAAAAAAATAGCCCCATTATTCTTACTACTCTGTCCTGTACGTTCTCCATTTTCTTGAAAACAAATAATAATATAAGTTAAATTTAATCAACTGTTTCAATATTCTGAGTGACCACATAGCAAGAAAATCAGTTGTTATATTGGTACATTATCAAAAAGTTATTTTTACTTGCAATAATATTCTTATAAGTGAAGAAAAAAGATTTGTCCGCCGTAAAATTCTCGTTTCTCTGGGCTTCAATCAGCTGTATTATAAAGAGATTTTAGAAATTCCGAGATAGTTTTTAGGGCGTACATTGCCTAGATGTACGGGCTAAAAACTATCTCTGAACTAAATTTTACATTGATCGGATGGTTTTGTAAGAAGAAGAAACAAACAAACTCACTTTCGCAATTATTATGTAAGTACCTAGTTACCTAGTAGGTGCGTAAGTTCAGTCACTGACATTTATTACAATTTAAAAAACATATAAAAGAGTTTCATAAACCTGTAGTACATCAATCAAAACCTTATTTTATATAGAATAAAAAGAAGCGTAATTTATTGTATTCTTTACTATTGCAATAATTTGGTGTAAGAGCTTTAAGCATTCCATTCGGGGCAGGAAATCATGGCTCAAATCACGCACCACCATGATACTGATAACGGCTACAACTTTTGTAAGAGTTCTCGTATTGAGTCGAAATTTGAGTGACATATTGACCAGGAGTGTGATTCTCTCAACAAGCTAAGGTGATCGAATGCTCGAGTGAAGGTCCAAGCGGCGAGTTTAAGTAGTCCCGACGTGATTTATACAACAGAGCGAGTCATTTTGACGATCCACCCGTTAAACTTAACTAACGTATTTAATACAAGACCGGTATAAAAATGACACAGTGCAATAAATGCAAACTGTTTGTGTCCATGACGAAGGAAGAAGTAGTGAAGTGTAAAGGTATGTGTGGGACTGTGTACCATAGGAAATGTGTGCAGAAAAATAAACAATTCTTGCAAACAGCAGTTTGCGATGACTGCCAAAAACCTAAAAGCAGCCCGGTGCAGCCAGGACAGTCTCCAAAGCTGTCTCTAAATCTCAGTGAGGATACAGGCGAAAAGGTGTTAGCTGAAGTTAACAAAAAGCTGGAGGTAATCTACAACGTCCAGAAGAAAATTGATGATCTTACCAACAGTGTTGAATTCTATGCTGAGATGTACCAAACACTAATAGAGTATAAAGGAGAATCGGAAAAGAAAATCAAAGCGCTAGAAAACAAAAATGTGTATTTGGAGAAGTGTAATAAAGCTCTCGAGGAAAGGGTGCAGGAGCTGGAGATTCATGAGAAAGAAAAAAACTTGGAGATTCACGGACTAGACATAAAAAACAACGAGAACACTAAATCAGTTATACAGGGGCTCGCGCAGAAATTGAATCAAAACCCGAATGATGTTGAAGACGCACAGAGGGTAGGACAAGAAAAGCCGGACGTTACTAAGCCTAAAATTGTATTGGTTAAACTCCGATCCAAAACAGCTCGCGATAGCTGGCTGCAAGCGAGGAAACAAAGTAAAATAACCAACAATAAAATATACAGCAACGGCAGCGATAGGCAAATATTTATCAATGAAGACTTGCCGCGGTACAAACGCCAACTGCTGTGGACAGTGAGAACTTCATTAAAGACTAAAGGTTTCCAATATATTTGGGTGCAAAATGGTAACATTCTAGTAAAGAAAAACAGCGAAGAGAAAAAAATCTATAACATAAGATCTGAAGACGATTTAAAGAAGATTGACGAATGTAATTAATCGGGTGCAACTAGCGCGTCGGGACACACTAGGTGGTTTCATATTGAATACTAACAATGTTCGATCAAGCTGAAGAGTTAACTACTGATTTTGAATACAAAAGGTACTATGATATAACATCGTTAAGTAAGGATCTATGCCAAAAAGAGTGCATTCACATTATTCATTTAAATATTAGGTCTCTTCGGAGACACTACAATGAGCTCTTGGTCATTTTAGAAGAGAACCAATACAAGATTAACGTAATAATATTAAGCGAAATAAATATTAAAATCGAGGAGCTATCTTTCTACAATATAGCTGGATATAATTCATATATACGCACAAGAGAGAGTGAAAGGGGCGGAGGTATATTAATATATGCAAAAGAGGGACTTCATTTCAATGCTCAAAAAGTTAATGCGGACGCGGCAGAAATACTTCACGGCCAACTAAAAACGGAAAGAAATACATTGCATATATTCGCCGTATACAGACCCCCTAGTAAAAATAAAATGCTGTTCGTGGAACAACTAGACACCTTATTAGGACACATACCAGCGTCGGACAGCATTATTGTGATCGGAGATATGAACATCGACATGTTAAATGATGTAATCAACTCATCCACCACGAAGTATAAAAACACTCTGTGTGGTTGCGGCCTGCAGTGTGCAATACCGAGCACTGAGATAACGCGAGAGGCGATAGTGGACGGGCGGCTCGACGCGTCATGCCTGGACCACGCGTGGGTGCGAGCGGGACGCGACATCGGCCTGCGCCTGATGCGCTCCTACGTGCTGGAGGCGCACGTCTCCGACCACCACGCCGTCGGTATAGTACTGGACTTGTGCGTAAGTGATAACACAAAAGTGAACCTTAATGTTGATGCGCGCAAAGTTATAAGCGAAAAACTCGTAAAACAAAAGTTTGACGCGTACGATTGGTCATCATTACTTAATATTGTATGCCCGCTTACGCTGTTTCGAAATTTATGTCCAGTATTTAACAATGTTTATAAAGAGAGTACAATTGTAATAAACAATAACACTAAGAATAACAGTAAGCGTAACAAACAGCCTTGGATAGACAGAAAGTTGTATGTAATGTTATTACGTAGGGACTATTTATTTAGAGTATGGAAAGCACAGCCCAAGAATATGAACAAAAGATTAGAATACACAAAGTTTAGAAATAAGGTGAATAAATTAGTTAATGAAGAAAAAAATAAATATAGACAGTTGGAAATATTAAAATGTAATGGGGATTATAGAAAAATATGGGCAAATATTAATTCATGGCTGGGTAGAAGTAAAGGTAGTGTAGATGATATTATATTAAGATATTTGGGAAAAACAGGAAGTATAAGTCAGATTTGTACGAACTTTTCAAACACATTCACGCAAGAAATAAGGGAAATTAAACATGTTTGCAATATACAATTTTTAGATAGAAAGCAATATGTGAAACCATGTGAGGTAAGCTTTAGATACCGAACGGTGAGCGCAGCAGATTTAGACAAAGTAATAAATGTATTGTCAAGTGAAAAAGCACCGGGGTTAGATGGTATAAGGGTAAAAGATATTAAATATCTGCGCAATTGGTTATGCCCTATTATAGCTAAGTAATGCCTGCATCACGCGTAGTGTTTATCCTGAACTGCTAAAAAGTGCAATTATACGGCCAATATATAAGTCTGGGAACCATCTAGAATATGCAAATTATAGACCTATCGCTATTCTGTCTGCCGTAGATAAAATTATCGAAAAAGTTATCGTTGGTCAAATCAGTCAATTCTTAGAGCGCCATAATATACTGTCGGACTCACAACATGGTTTTCGTAAAGGACGCAGCACTGTCTCAGCCCTAACGGGGTTTGCGGACTATGTAAACGACTGCTTAGACTCGGGTCAACAGCTAATAGCTCTGTTCATAGACTATAAAAAGGCCTTCGATACTTTGGATCACGATATTTTACTGCGAGCGATGGATGAATGCGGAATCCGTGGTCCCACGAATAAGTGGTTTGAAAGTTTCTTGACTGGGAGGAAAATACGCACGAGCATCGCGGGGGAGATGGGGCAGGATGCAGCAGTGGAGCTCGGAGTGCCCACTGGGTCGGTGTATGGTCCCGTAGGATATGTGATGCATGTCAACAGTGTCGCAAATGTCGTGAAATGGTGCCGAGTGTTCATGTACGCAGATGACATGTGTCTACTTTATGCCGCGAAAGATGTAACAGAGGTGCAAAAATGCATACAAGAGGACTTCGAAAGTATCAATAAGTGGGCACATGACAACGGAATCATCTTAAACTTCGCAAAAACAAAATGCATGCACATACACTCGCCGTACAACCAGGTCGCCAAAAAAGTAGATAGACAAAATTTGGATATAATAGGACATACCTTCGATTGCCTGCATGTAGATAAAAATAATTGTAGTTGTACTAAATTGAACTATGTGGAAACATTCAAATACTTAGGTTTAACTATTGACAAAAACTTTAATTGGGAGCCGCATATTAACGATGTTTGTAATAGGCTACGATCGGGTGCTAGGCAAATTCTACCAATTAAACAGAACACTGAGTAAAAAAACACTAATGGTTGTCTATTACGCCCTCGCCGACTCACTTATTAGCTACGGTCTAGTTGTATACGGGCGAAGATTCATAACATATATTAGAGATATAAGGAATTTGCAAACAAGGCTGATTAAATTCTTAGTTAGTAAAAAGGTCAAAAATGATTGTGAAAACGATTATAATAAACTATTTCCCTTATGTAAAGTTCTACCTGTTGATAAGAAAGTCACATACCTCTTAAGTTTAGAGCATTATTACAGTGATAAGTACAAATTATTAGTTAACAATAAATATAATACTAGGAGTGTAAGAGACAAAAGAATAGTACAGCCGAAAATGAAAAACTATTATGGCAAGAGAACTTCAAAATACCTTGTACCGAAAATATTCAATACGATTAGATTGTTAAGACTAAGTCCTAAATTGAGTAAATCAATGATAAAAGCTAGACTAAAAGAGTATCTTCTCGACTGTCATGATTGAGTGTGTTTGTGTATGTGTATGTGTATATGCGCAGGCATGTGCTTTCTCGATTTATATCATATTATTATTATGCTGCTTGTGTGTGTGTATATGTATGTGTATGCATGTATACGTGTGTATATATATATATATATGTGTGTATCACATACGTATCGCATGTGATATGTGTGTGTATGTGTATGCATGGACATGTCCTTCTTTAATGTGGCCCACGAAATTGTTATTTGTTTATAGGATAAGTTTAATAGGTTAAGTAGTATAAAAACTGAGCGCGTCTCGCCATCAAACGTAACAGTTTGGCGGGAATATAAATGTATAGTATTAAAAGTGTAATTTGAAATGTTAAATAAATTAAAAAAAAAAAAAAAAAAAAGTGTCGTTAAGAAAATAATGCTGGTCTTTAAATATACCCAGAGATGACAGGCTTCACAATATTAAACAAAAAAGTTTCTTAGTTAACAAAGACTAACCTTTAAAGCGTTTTCAAAAAGTGTAATTTTCAGAAAACTCGTGATTACCTATTATATTCGGTGCCGGCTGTGAATGTTAGAAGATCGTATCGGAAATTGCGGCGACTATGTGGAATGATTATTAGTTCCTAAAAATGTACATTAAATAAGCTTTTAATTTTTATATATTTTGAAATTAAAAAATTAACAGAAGTTAGTTTTATTTGACTAAACCTTTGTGACACAACTTAAGGACGGTAAGGTAAGGAATTTGATTAGAAAGCATCCAAAACGCAATGTTTGTGACGTCCTCCTACCCCCTATTTCACCATCCTAACAATGACAGGTGACCGGTGACATTTCAGTGTACATGGCGCAGCTTATACGGATTCCACTGATGTGAAAACTTGTTAACTTTGCAATGTATTGCGAATTGTCACCTGTCATCTATCATTGTCTCGCTCGAGGCGAGGTGGTGCGGGTCGGGTGCCGGGCGGTTCTAATTAGCTGTGACCTTTACCCCACAGCGATGCCCCACGAGCGTTACCAGTGATTTTAACATAATGCGACGCACGTATTACCACAGAATAAGTAATAGTACAAGTACAGAAGTTGCACTCCCGTTCAAAATCGCTGTTTAGGCATAAGATACGTACCTACTCTATGCCTCTCTTACTATCTTATAGTTCTTGTATTCATTCGCACGCGACACGTGTAGTGCTAGGGTTGTCACACGCCTAGAATACATCAATGAGGGCTAAAATGGTTTAGCTCACCAGATGTCGCTCGCTCGCTTGCAGCGGTCGTAATAAGGTCGTATCGACGTGTTTTTAACAGACTTCAAAAAAAGGAGGTTCTCCATTGGTCGGATTATTTCTTTATGTATGTTCCCTTAACAACGTGTTTAATATAATAAGGGCCGAGTTCACCAAC
This sequence comes from Acleris literana, assembly GCA_946894065.1. Lineage (NCBI taxonomy): Eukaryota > Metazoa > Arthropoda > Insecta > Lepidoptera > Tortricidae > Acleris > Acleris literana. The sequence goes on from OX335669.1 coordinate 20,926,536, forward strand.
AATTAAACGGACGGTTAAGTCTTAATCAGCTGTTAATCAATACATTTGACACCCGTTAAACCGCTAATCGTCCGTTTAATTGTTGGTGAACTCGGCCCTAACAGTTCCTATTTATAAATATAGTATAAACGATTGTAACATCGTCGAAATAGGGTTCTTGTCTAGCTGTCATTTTGAAAACATCTGTCTATTTATTTCATTTTTTGTAAATTACTTTATTTTTGATTTTGGTTCGCAAATCCAGGGCAACTTTGTGAAGTAACCTCCAACACTGACGAAGAATATGCATCAAATAAAATATCAGTGAAAAGTTGATTCTGAATGAGCAAGCGGTCAAGAACACTCCAAGCCAATAAGCCATTGAAGTGGATGCCCGCCATCTTCAATGGTGTGCCGACTGGGACTGGAAGACGCCGACGACAACGACGATTCACCGTACAATTGCTTATACATATATACTTGACATTGGCAAAATTACATAACTTGTAGACGCCATTAAAATAAATAAATAATAATCGTCGAAATATCGGGCGGGACATCAAAAACCCAAATCGTGGTAACAACCCAGTTATACTAAATAGTGCAATTTCATAATAAGTACTAAAAACCTACTAAGTAATAAAAAGATAAACTTAACGTTCACAGTTTGTCGGCAACGTAAAAAAAGAATATTTTACGTCCTTTTATTTATTCAAACAACTATTTACACAACAGTACAATGTAACCGCCTTTTCGGAGTGCGTTTCATTTCATCGTGTGTTTTACTATCAATCAACACACATAACAAGTAAATAATAAAAGTTTAAGGTTATTCTCAAAACTAACTTCACTACGTAATTTACGGCACGCTCCGAGATCGATCGTTCAAGACGGCGGCCGGCAGGCCATCGTGGCCTGCCGGCCGCCGCACGTGTGTGCAACGAACATCGTGGCACACACGTGCTCGCTCTCTCGGTGCCGGCCCCGGACTGATATCCATTCTCAGAATGGACGAGCGGGAAGGTTACTAAGGCAGCGCGACACGCCCAGTGCAATCCCTCTGGTATTACCACGCATCGTGTGGCATGTCATTCTAAGTTACCTACCTATATGTAGAACAAACGCAGCGGCGACGTCGCAGCGCACTGGCAACGCCCATGATGACCTCTCTTACCACCAAGGAACGAACACATACGTCTCATTTGCATGTTTTTTTAAATACCAAAGATCAGCAAAATGATTTAGCTCTAATATAATTCAGATTTAATTACAGACATTTGTATTCTTAAAATAGTACAGTTGAATATATTCACTTAGTCACCGTATTGCATTGTAATAAGGTTGAAAAGCGGCTACATCTCTGTAAAAGCTAATTACCTTTGACATGTTATCGTATTGTCAAAGTTATGATAGCTCTTATTTACTTGACAGCAATGGCGGCCGAGTAAAGTACAATACGATGACATGTCAAGAGCAATTAGGTTTTACCAAGAAGAATAGAGCCTCTGGTTTTGACATGAGTGATCTAGCAAGGATTTTTTTTTTACGGGTTGTAGAGCCTAGAGATTTTTTACATACTGCAGCTGTTATTACATAGATCTTTTTTTTTATATGACCATATACATACAATTTATGTGGTCACAGACATAAAAAAAAATATGGTAAATGGTGTGGTGGAAAATTGATATGGTACAGTATTTACAAAAACTCTACATGTAATGACAGATACAGAAGTATAAAAAAAAAATTATGTAAGTAGGACTGAAATAAAACTAACAATTTCCGCAATAATTTATTGATAGTGTACCTCTAATAATTCAATAATTTATTTCACACTATTTATTATAGACTCGTATATAAGTAGTGAAGACAGTAACTTTTCCCTTGTCCTAAATAGATTTCACAATTTTTACATAAACTAAACACATTTTACAAAACGTATCTAAAACGAAAATGTTAATATTTATTAGACTTTATACTTTACGATTTTTATTTACAGCGTTTATTTAAGCACGTTTATATTATAAGTTTTTAATGAAATAAAGTGTTTTACAAAATGAATTAAATTCAAAGAAAAAGTACTATACTCGACCTCGTTAGAAAAAAGGCGTTTCAGTACCCAAATCGTATTAGCCTTGCGTGAGCGAGTTGTCACCAAGTTTAGTGACGTCAATTTTGTACTGAATTATAATTTTGTATTGACATTTTACCACTTCACACAAAGACTGCGCCTCTCAAACTCCGACCTTATTTTTATCTGTACAGAGTTGAAGCTGCTATGATCACTAAGTCGCTTATACGTATTTTTTTCTTAAAAGGGTACTATTTTTATTCTACAACGACCTAAGATTGCTTTTTACTTTTAATTCTAAAATCGATTGGCACTAGCTATTTCTATCACATTAGGACCTTGCAAAGTGATCGAAATAACTTTTCGAGAAAAATATTATTATGAAGCCATTTTTAACAGCACCTAGTTAAATTTAAATGTAACGAGTAAAAAATGTATTTAACGGTAACTCATAATATTCATTATGGGGTGAATATTTGGGCATTTCAACCACCTCACCACCGTTCTCAAAACAATAAAGAAAACAATGATAATTACCACCAACTTCTGACGTAATTAGAAGCAGAACTAGGAATACTTTCCATTTACCTATTTCAGAAGTTGGTGGTGATTATCATTGTTTTCTTCATTGTTTTGAGAACGGTAGTGAGGGCGGTTGAACGCCCGAATATTCACCCTAATGACACTAGGGCTCATAAACTCTGTATTTTCATTGATGATACAGTCATAGACAACAGAGTAAATTAAAGATGATGAACAGAATCTATGGGTAAGTTAAAAAAAAAGCAAAGTCTTTGCACTGTCTTTCTGTTGTCTTAGCACATTTTTTACCAAAGCAAAAACTAAAATCATAATAAGCTATCTTCGTTATGATCTGTATGCATACTACAAAAAAAATGCGCTTGGTAAAAAATAAAACTATTTGATTTCACCATCTAGTTATGAAATATCTTATTACTATTTCGAGTAAAGAACAGGAAAAGACCAATTGACATTCAGAAAGCTACTTTAATATTTAAAAAGCGTTACGTTAAGGGTTCTATTTAAATTCAGCTACCATTCCCAATTAGTTCAGCAATAACCGTCTTAGGTATTATCAAAAATAGAATTAGAGTAATATATATCACAAAATATATTCATTGTTACAACGATATCCATTTGTTTTCAATACCAAAACGAAAGAAGCAGAGGTCTGCTTTAGTTGAAATGAACCAACATTATAAAGATGATATTTTGTACGTAAAAGATAAGTAAAGGATAATTGGTGCAATAATCATTTAAGACCTTAAATTTTTAAGACCCTTGAAAGATATAAAACTTAGCGTGTCTAGCGGTACATTTTAAGAAATTTCTGACAATCATATCCCACTCTTAGAAAGCACTCTGCACCTCTTAATGAAGATAATTTGAATGACGGTCAGAATTCTCTTACAACATGCGGCCGGGCTACATATTTTAAAGTCTGAAACAACAATTTGGAAATAAAGAAATTAGTTAAACTTAACATAGATATTGATAGCGATAAGAATCATATGAGATGGCATTGAAAACAAAAGTCGACATGTAGGCCTGACACCACGCTCAACTGGACCACTGAAGAAGAGGTATACGATTGAAATCACGAGCATTGGCTTCTTCCAGAAATCACTCACAATTTCTAAGCTCCACCGTAACGTTAAGTTGACGCTCTTAATAAAAAACTATTAAAAATAAGAATTTCCTGAAACTATTCGTCTGTTTTATACGGTTTGTGTCATTCTTAATGTTTAAGTAGATCACTGATGAATAGTTTTCCAGGACAAGAAATTGTGCTTAAGTGATTTCTAGCAAATAGCCGCCTTAACATGAAGTAAAGTATTCAAAGCATATCTTTTTACGAAGCTTGATAATCGTTATTAAGAAACAAACAAAGCGTGCAATGCTAAATGAATAACGTTTGTTTGAAGTAAGTAAGTACGAAGATATTACAAAAAAAAACAATATATTATAGTTAATAAAGGAAATAAGTCGCCAAAATTCTAAAACACGCACAACATTCTCTTACTGACACCAGTCACATAACTCAGAACAGCTGGGCATGTCTTCCCAATTAATTAACTGATCATAGTAAACTTTGATCTTTTGACAGATCGAAGACTTAATAATGACAATGGTAACCATATCAAAGTATTTTTTAAAACATATGTCGTACATTTCGAGAAACCAGAAGGATAGTTTAACATTAATTTGACTTAAAATTAGAAGAGTTACAGAAAAACATCACCCAAACTGTTCTGATATTTTCAAATTCAGTCGATAATTCTAGCATATAACTTGACTAAATTAGGGCATGCTTCGTAGATACAGATATAGCTACTGACATTTAAATATGTAATAAAATATGTTTATTTAACGAGTTAACCTGATAGACTTTGTAAACAGCTAAACAATGAAGTTGTACAGCGTAAACATGAAATATACATCAACTCCGTATTCATTAAAAGTTGAAATATGTATTACAATACAGTTAATAATGAATCTTACGTGTTCTTGACTTGATTTTGGTCTTGTGATAAATAAAGAATTGATGTTTTTAATTTGAGGGGATAGTTCTATAAGTTATATTATGAAATATAGTACATATATTGAAGAAAACAGACTATTCAATATGTAGGCTCTTTCTAAAACAGTCTAATTATTACAATATGATGCAGAAAATGGCGATGTATATCTGATCGATAGTAAAGTACCTAATAAGTAAATTGTTCAACCTATGACTAAGGATTACTAATAGACAAAAAAATACACCTAAAAATAATATTGTAAACCTTATTAATGGACGAACACATCTCATTCCAGCGAATGCAGTCTACTTATACAATCATTATCAAGTCATAGCTTTCCTGTGAACATATCTTAAACCGACGTAAATGCAACTCCTAAACGCATTAAGTGCACTTCCACACATAAAAGATTAAAACATGTTAATCCCCTGATTTCAAAATCATTACAAACGCACCTTTTAAGTTGCATTGGACACATTCTCTGGACAAAAATCGCAGAGATTTTGTAAGGCAGTGCACGAAATGGGTGAATTCTAGAAATAAATCTTAATTCTATACACTCAATAACAGATTTCAACGTTACATACATTTGGTAGAAGAGAAATAAGATGAACTTCAAAGCTGTTTTAAGATTCAATCCCTTGAGATCACAAGATCGTACCAATCGACATCTTCTTTTAAAACGATAAATAATCACACATTATAGGCAACACCAAGAGTTTCACTGCAGACAATACAATTCAACGTTTTACCAACACGTCACACATATTCACTCTGCTCCAGATGACTTCATTCTAAGTGTCCATTTCACTAAGACTAACTAGATTTGGCTATTTGGGATCACATTCATGAGATTCGGTAGGTAGGTAGGCCACGCAAACAGGTACATTCATATAGAAAATTGTTTCAAAATCTACTATACCATCTCACTCTTCTGGATACATTGCCTTTGATATTTTTTGATTCAACTTGAGCAATTAAAAAAATCACCCACTCAATTAATAGCACGTTACCCGAAATTATAAATCCGTGCCAGGATGAGGTGGAACTCTTCATAAACCCCAAGGAGCCAATACAGTCCTCATACATAAAGGCAAGACAAAACCAACATGCCTATTACTACAAAAAGATTGGGTAATTTTCTAAACGCACTGCTCCAACCGCATTCTAAATCCCTAGCTAGTACCTGGAAAACACAAAGATTATTGAATGTTTTTGATCATCTAAGGACATACAAGTCCAAAAATAATGAACTAAACTTACGTCATTCAATGTTCTGTTGTCATAGTACCAACATCTAGCCCGTCTTACGTCAGGGCGCGTAGCTACACATTTGGATGGGCTCGCACACAAGTACTGCCTTCTTTGTCGGTCCCAGGCTTCTATCCATCTAAAATTATTAAGTATGTTAAAATGATTACCCAGCTTGTATTCGTTCCTATATATAAAGAAAAACTTAAAATTGATCATTGCTTACCCTATTCCACAATCGCAGGCAATCGGATTGTCTGCCACCAGGATATCTTGAAGGAACAGGGAGTTCGGAACTCCTGGCCATTCTTTCTGACTTGGGTTAGGGGCCCTCATCAAGTAATTTGACCTTAAATCTAGAGTCAAGTTCTTTACACGGCCGGGTCTCCAGAACACTTCAGGGGCTATCTCTTCTATGCTTGTGTTGTAAATTGTTAATTTTAGAACCTTGGAGTGGACACCCTAATGAGAAAACTTGATTAATCATTTCATCTTTTGCACATTTGGGTTAAATACCTATGTGATAATAATAACTTACACTTAGCAAATATGGTGAAAGATACTTCATCCCTCTGCCAGTCACCGTGATATTGTTTAGCTTGCATGGCAATGGACCGCTCATTTCTTTACCCAGCTCGATTGCCTGATTTTCAACCTCCAAAAAAAGGTTTTCGAGTGCAGCGTTTTGAGTCAACATTTTTGGAGCACTAAAGTCTCTCACATGATCATATACAGTTATCTTGAGCGTTCTCAGTCCATACATTTTGCTTAAGGCACCATGCTGTAATAAAAGGGATTAAAAGTTGTAAAACAATCATCCAAAGGGAACAGAAAATCGGCAGTAGAAGAAAAACTTACCTCGAGAATTTTAAGTCGAAGACGCGTAATGTCAAGGTATTCTAGCCGAGGGGATATTCCATAAAGGCTTGTATTCATCAGCGCTGTTATTGGGTTACCAGATAGAGAAAGCCAACGTAGTTCGTTCAATGCATGTGTCGCCTGAAACCAAAACAAGTTGTTATAGTAAACAAAAATTACGGTGTACGTAAGTATATGGTCGATTTCATTGCTTTCAGTATTTAGAGTTGAAAATTTACACTTACCACTGGAACAGTGCTCAGATCGTTGTAAGATAAATCTAGTTCCCTTAAATGCGTCAATTTGCCTATCGTATCTGGCGGTAGTGACGGCAGATTGTTATGTGATAGATCCAGGCTCTTGAGTTTTGGCAAAAGCATCGGTGGCATCTAAAACACAAACATAAAGTTAATTTTCATTAAAATTATATGTAAAAATAAATTTAATTTAATAATATATATTTATTTACTAGGCAAAATTACAAATTACAAACTTAATACACTTTAAAAATATATATATATACGTACATTTATTAAGCTAACATTTCTCAAGCCTAAATGTGATAGCTTTCTTTCCAGTCCTTTAAATATATTATTTTCGCGATCGCCAGAATTAAACGGAGAATTGTTGCTAAGATCCAGCCATCGCAGTTTAGGTAATGCTCCAAATGTCCCGCCCTCTATACGAACCATATAATTGTCGGACAAATCAAGCCAGGCTAAAGACTGAAAACAGAAAACCGATGGTTAATAGACTTGACATTGAAAAGATGAATTACTTTTATTAACTGGTACAGAAACTGGTGACCTCAGTGATGAGGGATGATGGCGGCAATAAAGTGACAAAATTTGAATGAGATAGATACAGTCACGTAAATTAACTTCGTAACCAACTGTATACATGTAACACACTAATTGTAAGATTGGATTGACTATTTAAAATTAGCTGAATACAGAGTTATTGGCTTGTGTTAAATTTAAAACTAATAAAAATATCAACTGATGTCCTAATCCAACCTCTACCTCGTTCGAAATTTGAATCATAACAGCCACACTCTACCTTATACAGAATATTCTGCGGATATTGCTTTTTTTGATGGTACACTCTGGATTGATCTCGTCTAGCCGTGTGGTACATATATTCGTCGCTGTAGTCTTGTTCATCGGGCCAGTACTCGCCCAACTGATCGGGGTGCTGGCAACACATGCAGGGATAGGACAACACATTAGCAACTACGCACACACTGGCATTATATCGCTATCGAGCTCATTAGTCCTCAATCACACAGGGTTGCGGTTAAGGAAGACAAAATCAAACAAGTTAATTAGTAATCACTAGAATTAACAATACAAGTAAAATTTCAATATAATGCAGTATCTTTCAATCTAAACCTTATTATTGTAAATCTAAAGATTAGACAAAAATTACAATACTTATGTTCAGATCATAACATTCGAGCTGTTAGTTTTAAAACTACCTACTAAAGTTAGCTCATCGAATTTAAATACATACCCGGAATCTCTGCACTAGGTCAGAAACAGCGATTGAGGGTATAGAGTTGCTGCTCAAGTCATACTCGACCAGATTTGCAGCTGCTCCCGTTGATAAGCTGCTTGTTGGAACTCTTGATAATTGATTCCAGGATAGATCAAATCTGAAAATATTTTACCTTTACACATCACGTACTACCAGTACCTATCGATCGGTTATGATTCAGTAAAAATGTGCTAAAGTACAAAGTTTTGACAATACAGTGTTGATTGTTAATGCAATAAAATGTAAAAAAAAATAAAAAAAATACTATGTATGACCTCTACTAAAACCTCTTTGGGGAAGTCGAAGGTTTTGTCTGTGCAATTGCTGACGAGGTCATAATGATGAACAACTACCAGGAATAAGTTCTGGGGGATGGGACGGCCGAAATTTGTCGAGCGTGCCGTTGCCCCGGCGAGTCTCTCAGACATATAATTTCTGGTTGTTCGCATTTGGCCAACGGTGAGTACTTGCACAGACATAACCTCGTGGCCAGGATCATCCATCAGCAACTCGCTCTTCAATATGGTCTTGTTAAGTCTGAAGTGCCGTACTATAAGTACACACCGGCGTCAGTTCTCGAAAATGGTCGTGTTACGCTTTATTGGGATCGATCTGTCATCTTGGACAGGACTATTGCCGCCAATAAGCCTAATATCGTGTTGACAGATCTCAACGCCGGGCAGTGCTCGTCGATGTCACCATCCCGCATGACGAGAATCTCGTGAAGGCCGAGATGGACAATCTCAGCAAGTACCTTGACTTGGCTCACGAGGTGACCACCATGTCGGATGTTGACTCGACGATCATTGTCCGGATAGTTGTTTCGGTAAACGGTCTTATAGCTAAGAGTCTCGACCAACACCTCAAGAGACTCTAGCTAGATGGCTAGATCAAGTGCCAGATACAGAAGGCAGTACTCCTCGACACGGCACGCATAGTGAGGAGGTTCCTCTCTCTGCAGCCCTAACCACCAGTAGCTTGAGCCCTGCCCCGCTGCCGGCGGCACTCGTAGGATAGGTTTTTTATAATGTTTGTTTCTGTATTCGTATTGTTATTTTACTTTTATATTTGAATATTTATTATAAAAAACCTAATTTACAGAAAATTCATTAATATCAAGAATACTATTATTATTATATATTAGTATTAATATTATATTACTAATATAGTTGTTAAAAATGTATAGTTATTGTACCTTTCCAAAGCTGGTGAAATAATCAAATTGTCAGCGAGATTCCTTAAACGGTTGTGAGACAAGTCTACTGAAGTCAAATACTGCATGTCATGGAATATCTCGATTGGTATCTCTATTAAATGATTGTGGGAGAGATCCAATATCTGAAAATCAGAAACCCAATTTGAACACAAAATTTTTGTATAAGTTAGTGTAAGTGTTGTGTGTAAGTTATTACGGTGCGCCATTCACCTCTCCAGGTTTCACTGAAAACCAGCGTCACGGTGTATCTGATCAATATGCCGTGGCATAAAAAGCTGAGTGGAGACCATTTTGGGCTTGATGCAATTAAAGTAATAATCTAGGATAAGTTGATTTAGTTATGCAAATTGTATTATTTTAATCTTAAGTGCTTTAAGTGCCAAATAAATTTTATTTCATTTCATTATATCAATGCTTCAAATACCTAAAATGATAACAATCTGAAGGCCCTGGGCGGGGAAGAGAAGTGTTGGCAGACAACCGGCGCGATAGTCCGATGATATTATAGAGATTACTGGCCCAAGATGGACCACATTAATTCACAATAGTGCAAATTGAAAGAAGCTTAGAGATGGATAGACACAACAGAGGGCATTTAAATAAATAGCTGCAAAAGAAGAAGTAGCAGAAATCTCTAAAATGAGGCTGACTGACAATGAAAACTTACCTGTAAGTTTTTAACTTTTTTGAAACAGTCATACTCCAATTCGTATATCTCATTATGAGATAGATCCAAATATTGTAGCATGACCATATTGCCAAAAACGTCACGAGTAACATTTCTAATCATGTTGTGAGACAGTCGAAGCTCAGACAAAGTTAAATCTGCGTGCCTAGAAAGTGAAATTACATTTTAAATTAATTAAATTTATATGTGTACCAAGATTTCTTTATGATGAAAATACAAATCAAAGGTCTTTACCTGAAGTAATAGGGAGCGATGTAGGTTATATTGTTGTGCGAAAAGTCTAATACTCTGATATTTACCGACACTGTTCCTAGACCTGAAAACGAAATATACTTAGCAAAGCATAATAAAATAATATCGGAAGATCCTTAATAAAGTTTAAAAGTAGCGTCTAAAAGACAACACAATAACATTGAAATATATTTAGTAGCATCACCTGGTTCTGAAGGAATTTCTGTGTCAGAAATTAATCCTGTGCGAAAAGCAGATAAAGCGTGCAAAATAAAAACACAGTGGAAAAGTAAATGAAGAGAAAGAAAGAAGAAATAATATTTAAAACGAAATTAAGTTTAACAAATAGTATTTCGAAAAGGAAAATGAGTAAAAAAAATATAATTTCTAATTATAAATGAATGAAATGATGAGATGAAAAGTGATGTTAATGTTTCTTTAACAGATGTATAGTCTATGAGCACTTAGAAGGTGCTTCGGGTTGGTACTTCTCTCTCACTCGCTCTTAATAAAAGCGTATGAGAGAGAGTGAGACACAAGTACAAACCCGAAGCATCTTCTAAGAGCTATCGCACTGTATATGAAAAGTTAGTAAGCATTGCAGATGCTTATAATATTTAATGCTTAAACGTTATACGTTTATTATTAACGTTTCATACTCACTCTGAGCTTTAGGGGGTGCATAGAAGTTTGATGTGAAGAAACTTGGTGCATTTGAATCAGTCAATGTGAATATATGGTTATTGGACACGTTTACTTTCAAGGCTGTCGCAGAGCCAACTTGGTCAAATATAGAGAACCTGAACGTATCTAAACGGTTATATGAAATATCTAACCTGGAAAAGGAAACGTTTGTTAACACCTTAAGAATAATAATTTAATCAAATTTAAGATTATTTAAAAAAGGAGTTAGGGGGTTACCATGACATAGTTATGCATTTCAGTTTACGGTAAGAGAAAGATAAAGAGCCGTATAACAAACAGCTATAGCTCTGTATGTCCCTAACATTTGTCCGAAACTGAATTGCTTAGCCATGTCATGGCATGTAATTCCGCCTGGCCTTTTTTGATGCTGCGGAATGGCACTCGCAATTTCATCGGTGATATCAGTAATCATGTGACCGTACTCATTCCTTACATTATAAAAACTAACGAATTCGTTTTAGGTTTGTACTTACTCGGCCAGAGCGGGTAAATTCTGGAATGCTTCTTCAGATATTTCATTAATCCTGTTATCTTGTAGTCTTATGACCTTCAAATTATCAAGACTAGTGAAAGCTCTCCTCTGAATTAATTCTATAAGGTTATCTTGAATATGAATCTCCTGGAGCTCTCTAAGGTCTACAAATGTGTGTTGAACAATCTGTCTCATTTGGTTATGAGAGAGGTATACAGATTCCAGCTGTCTGTGGATATCACCCTGTAAAATATAATTTTATGTACATTTGCTACAAAGTTTAATGCAAACGTATTTGCTAATGGCAAAACTAGATGTAATTATTTACCTGCAAAGTTCCTTTCGAAAAATGGTCAATAGCATTATCCTGTAAATTCAAAGACCTCAGTTTGTACAAAAAGTGGAACGAAGTGTCTGGAACATTCTTGAGCTTATTGTTACTCATATCTAGATATTGGAGTTCAATAAGAGCCTTTAGGGGTTCAAACGGTAATATTTTTACGTTGTCTGCTAGGCCGTTTGCAATTTTTAGCTTTGTCAAACTATGCAACTGAAAAACCAAAGAGTGATCAATTTATATGGATTACTCTGTATGAATTTTCAACGTTGTCCTTAAGACAGGGTGAAGTAGAGTTTACGGTATATTTTTTAGCATCTCACCTCAGCAAAAGCGAAAGGGTCGATGAAGTCAATATCGTTTTCAGAGAGATCCAGCGTTTTAATGGACCGGACATGCTCGAAGGCACTCGATTCGATTCTATTTATAGTACTTCCATAGATTTTCAGGTCTTCTAATTCCACCCCAAATTCCAAGAAATCTTCTGATCTGATGCTGCGCCGGATGAGTTTGCTTACCGCGAGATAGCGGAGAGATCTCATTCTGAAATTAAGTGGGTATCATTAGGTTTTTGATAGATAATAGTAACATAATTCGACAAATGAAATGAAAAAATTGGGATCATCTAGGTATTAACTTTACTTTCTATTGACCTTGTGGCATGATGCCCAAGTTTTAGATCATCTAGCATAAAAAAAGGATTTTTTAAATAAATTAATGATCTAATTATTATCAAAGTAAATAATTGATATGAGTACGACAGTAAATTACCTTCTGACATCCTGTAAACTCATCTCAATGGAAGATGCACCGCTGACGTCTAAATAAAACAACTTGTACTGGAAGTTGTTGAACGACGATTGTGAAAACTCTGACGGCGTGTTCGTTGCTATCAAATTTATATCCATCTGAAAATAAATTAGGATAAAATTGTTTGTCTCTTTCAGGGTAGGTTATATTATTTAACAAGAAAATGTCGATTAAAGAATATCAAAGATTAATCAATTATGTATGTAAGCTAAGCGGGATTGTTAGCAAATTGTGTCAATTTAATAATTCATAATGAGTAGGAGCAAACAATAGCTTATAGTGAATGTATGAGTTAATGTAAATGATTTTTAGCATCTGAAGCAGTATTTTCATAGTCTTAAGATTTGTTATAACACCTGAAGTTAGTAGTAGTTACAACTACAAGTTTCAACCAGGCAAACAGACAATTATCTCTGCCAATTTCACTGCCTGGATAATAGGCTGGCCATGATACCAATTGACACGGCGTTAGGTTAGGTTAGGTTAGGTTAGGTTAGGTTAGGTTAATAGTTCCATCACTATATTATTTTTGTCAAACCCTTTACCCTATTTTCCTTGAGATTCAGGAACCGGAGCGAGTCTAGCTTGTTCAGCATGAACTTGGAGAGCATAGTGAGGTTATTCTCCGACAAGTCCAGGGTCTGGAGGCTGTTCTCGAGGCCGGCGAAGGCAGCTGGAGAGAGGTCCGTGATGCCGCAGTCTCGGAGAGAAAGGGAGCGAATCCTGGCATTGCGGAAGGCATCTTCCTGTTAATCAAATGAAACCGGATTTAATTTCAAATAAAAAGCCTGTGATAGTGTCCTAGTCCTGGTCAAAGGCCTCAGATTTCCAACTCACTCTGTCCGTATATTTTTTTTACCAGTCGCTTCGTCATGCATCCCAGTTATACAGCCACTATCGCTTTCAGATACTATGTGTGTTCACCAATCATCACCAGTGTTTTTAACCATTAATTGGCTATGATACTTTAGGATTTTATATCAATTAGGTACTTACCTTAAAAGGCGAGGTCATGTGACCGCATCAACCGACTATGGGATTTGACAATTATGTCGATAATAACCGTAATTACTTATGCAAAATTGATATACCAAAATACACATCATGATAAGGCTTGTACATAAAGATCCTTCCATAAACTACTTGTCATTGAGCAACCAGCAAACACCACACACAGTGACAAACGACCAGGTATTTTTAACACCAAATAGTTAAAGCAAACTTTAAAAAATAGAACCTTGATTAAATGATTCACATTATTCTTACCCTAACTGCAAAGATTGGGTTTCCGTCGAGAGAAGTCTGGTTCAGAACACTGAAGAACTTAAAAGATCCAGGGTCCAGCACTCTGATGATGTTGTTATCAAGCCTGAAATTATAATAAAGAAAAATGTTAATTAATTTAGTTTAATACCATTATTATCTACCTAATTATTATTTAACAGCATAAGATTGTTGCTTTCTCGATCAAGTAGATCGTGTGTACTATCACGAGCGCATAATCTCTGTGGTAGCTCTAACATTACAGCAAGCAAAATATCGTCATGCAGTTTTAATCCAATTCAATCGAAAACCACAGAATTCTGAGGTTGAAATTTTGTTCCGTCAACATCGTTATTTAAGTATTTACTTACAGTACAATAGCTCTTAAAATATCCTCCAACCTTCCACCTTCAACCTTCTTACTCGCTCTTATACACTCCTATGTGAATCTAACCATATTTACCCGAAACTAAAAGACTTATAAAGCCTATATAAACTACAATGTGCCTTAGCGTTTGGACGGCCATTTTATTGAGTGAAAGCTATAAGGTACAAACAATTTTTTTTCTCCGATATACCTATTTTGGCTTTTAAACTTAGCACCAGTCATAATCTTTACTAATGTACCCGTACATTAGTAAAGATTATGAATTACGTAATTTCGCAATTCCGTTATTACGGATTGATTTCGGACCTTTTCTAATTACGTTATTGTAAGCCGCAATTCCGTAATTACGTAAGTACGTATCTTTACTTGTTTATTGGAAAAACTGACGAATATAGATTCAATTTTATTCTAAACTACATTAAATCATACATAGAATACCTAACTTACTCAGGGAAACGGCACAGGAACCCCCGCGTACCGGTTATTCCCCGCCCCGTGTATTATAGTTTGGCTCGGATAGTTAACTAGCATACCTACTACAACACGACTCGTATTTAATGAATATAAATTTTGTCTAATAAACAATAGAGTTCAATGTCGTCTAAAGAAATATTTTAAGGGGAACTCCCGAATATTAGGATACCGGTGCGGTGTGGTGCGGGTAAAATCCCATAGGGGAAGTTTTTGAATATTACTTGAAAATTTTGAAGAATGTTTTATTCGTCCGTCAGCGGTCAAATGCAGTTCATTGATTTGGCAATTGGCATGGCATGTATTGTTTTATTTTCAAGGTGAATGGTTTTGTTGTAAATTAATTATCGGTTTATCTGTGAATCCTGGACGTGTAACAACTTTTATAAATTTCATTTTTTATTTAAGTAAATTAATAATTATTGGCACCTGATATTTTTCATTCCAGATAAATTACGTAATTACGTAATTACGTATTTTGAATAAATAAATTCGTAACTGGTTACGTAATTGAAATGTCCGTAATTTTGGATATTACGGGTATTATTGATTTTATTGATTGTTTTTTTTATGCATTGTGAAGGCAATCAAGTACACGGGCCAGCTTTTGGTAAAATGGGCTCTGAAGCTCATGGCACATTTGCATCTCTAGACAAATGCGTTGCTATCTCTGGAAACGAAGATGGAATACCTGTACGATAGTTGTTCTACTTACTTTAAGGAATCCAGGGATAACCTGACTCCATTCAAATCATGAAGCGGTGGTACTTGTTTGATCACGTTGTTGGAGAGGTCCAAGATCCTCAGCTGACGTAGAGGTGAGAGCTCTTCGTATGGAATGAACGTTAATTGGTTATCCCCAAGAAGAAGCTGTGAAAGAGAACAGTTCGTTAGAGCATAAATAACCCTGATCCCGAAAATGTAGGTACATAAATTTTCATTGTTTGTTATTGAATTTTTGTAATCAAATTATAATCGTTGTTGTGGTTAAAACATTATTTTTAATTGGCTGTTTCCATTATAAATCGTTAAATTAATTATATCATGATTATCTTATCGACTAATAAGTATACCTAAACCATTAGCATTTCAGTTTGGTTGTTGTATCTGCAACCGTACTACGATATACTTTTAAAATGCCAAAATATGACCAAAAACAAACTTTTAAAATGCCAAAAACTTAAACAAAAAAGCCTATTAAAGGCAAAAACATAATTTTGGATCAAGGATACATTTAAACGGTTAATGACTTTGGCTAAGTCAGAATTTAACCAGGATTTTGGACATTTTTAACTACTCATTTGTGGTTTACATGTTTTATCCTATAGTGCCCGGCTGATAAGAGGTCAACCCAGACACATTGCACAACCATGAAGTATCAGAATATTAATAATGATGACAACAGAAAAACAATGTTGAACTTATTTGTTGCGTGTGAAGGAATAGTAATAACAGCATTGTTTTACTGCTGTCATAAATATTAATAATTAGAAACTTCATGGTTGTGCAATGTGTCAGGATTGACTTCTTATCGGCTGGGCACCATAGTTTAGTTCTTACCTTGTTGAGTCTGCTCATGCCATCTCTAAACACGCCATTGTCTATGATAGCCAGGTGGTTTCCTCTCAGATCCAGGGTTTCCAACATGGGTAGTCCAGTGAAGGCGTCCATCGGTAAGTTGGCGATCGAGTTGTCAGATAATAAGAGGGACTGAAGCGTGTTCTCCAAACCTCGCCAGTTGTCACCAGATATGTCTGTTATTTCGTTGCCTGGAAGTATGTATGTGCATTTTGTTATTAATAGCCAAACGTATTTGTAGTTGTACAAATATTTATGTAAGCCGAGAATTGTGCTCTACCTAGTCCGGTTATAAGTTCTGTTACTGAGATTTATTACAATTTAAAAAATAAATTAATGGAGTTTCTTATAAATCTGTATATTAATCGAAACATTGATTTATAAAGAATATAAATAAAAATAATGTATTCTAAACTATTGCAATTATTTGATGTACGAGCTTGAAGTATTCCCATTTTGGACGAGAAAATCATAGTTCAATTTACTCACGACGATGATACTGATAATGGCCACAATTTTTGTAAGAGTTTTTGTAGAGAGTCCAAATTTGCGTGAAATATTGATCAGATTTTTAGCTTTAAATTCTGATACAAATGTATTTCAAGCAACTTTTAAGATCCGCTTGTACACCGGTCAATCTTGATGTCTCATTAAATCGACTTTACGATTTCACATGAATTTGCAGCAATACGAAAACACACCAAATCTCTTGCTTCATAAGTTGGAATTGGGTCGATTTGGAAAATATAATTTTGGTCTCTAAACATACACAAAGATAGGAAGTTTTATAATATTAAACAAAAAAGTTATTTGGTAAACAAAAACTAACTTTTAAGCGTTTTCAAAAATTGAAATTTACAGAAAAGTCATGCGTAATTTCATCGTTGCCGGCTGTGAATTTTAAAAGATCGTCTCGGAAATTGCGGCGACTATTTAAAATGATTATTTGTTCTTCAAAATGTACATTAATTGAGCTTTTAATTTTTATACGTAATGAAATAAAAAAATAACATTACTTAGTTTTATTTGACTCAACCTTAGTAACAGAACTTATGGCCGGACTAGGTATGACAGGGGTCGCCAAACTACGGCCCGCGGGCCAGGTCCGGCCCGCGAGCTCTTCTAATCGGGCCCGCGTAAAGAAAGCGGGAGAGCCAACATTCAACAGACCACTAGGGTCCGATTGTATAAAGCTACAAGTAACTAGTAATAGTTTTATAAAACCCGCCCCTGACGGTAATTGGCCATAATCATAGCATATTCATGAGTGCATGAACATAATAAATACCAAGTGCGTTTCTTATACGTTATCTAGGTACCCCCTGAAGAATAAGACTACTTAACTAATACTAATGTATTGGGGTAATATTTACCTCATGACCAGCCATGAAACTACGAGTACAGTCTTGGCCCGCACGAATTTATATTAAGTGCATTGTGGCCCTTGAGTCAAGAAGTTTGAAGACTCCTGCTCTATGAGGTGCATAATGTGTATATAGAGAGGTCTTTGTCTAATGTGTCTATTAGCAGTATATAGCCTATAGGCTGATGATAATGAATTCAGAATTATGACTCGCCGGAATTATGTAGAGTTCCCGTTGAGTAACGCCGGATTCATGCACAGGCCTACAAGACCCCGGCCTAGGGCCCAACGAGACTAGGAGACCCAGCGGCGGAACTATCATACTTGTATAAGCCCAAAATAAATAATAAATAAATAAATATCAGGGAATGTCACACCAATTGACCTGGTCCCAAACTAAGCTCTAGGCTTGTACAGTCAACAGCATAAATAAGTGATCATTTATGTACCTTGTCACTGTAATGTCGTGTTTGAAATGTCATACAAAATTGTGAAACGATTTAAAGCGACAAGGTACATAAATGATCACTTATTTATGCCGTTGACTGTACTATGGGTACTAGACAACGATATAAATACTAACTTATATAGAGAAATATATACTATACATAGAAAATATCTATGACTCAGAAACAAATTCGCGCTCAACACACAAATATCTGCCCTTACCGGGATTTAAACCCAGGGCCGCTAGCTTCGTAGGCAGGGTCACTACACTCACTACCAACAAGGCTAGCGCGTCGTCAAAAGCGTCGGAACCTAGTCCTACTCCTAGTCTGTTAAAACTAAAACTTTGTTATGCTGGAGATATTTTAGATTACATGAATAATTTGTGAATAGGTTGTCTGGAAGAGATCGCTAATTAGCGATAAGACCGCCTGTTGTTTACCTGTATTATTTTTTAAATGTGCTGTTTCTCTGTTTTGTTTTTTTATTTGGTGTACGATAAAGTGTTTTGAATTGTATTGTATTGTATTGTAGGTAATTTGATTGCTGTTCCTGCTCATGAAAGGTTAGGTTTGATTAATAAAGTTACAATTCATATATTGCGTTAAGCATGAAGCGTTAAAATTAAAGTTCTGCATTTCGATCAATTTGGAATAACTCTTCAGAATTTTGTAGTGCACCCCAGTGTTTTGTTGTGTATATAATAAGGTAAAAATGCAATGGGTTTTGGCTGCCTGATAAAGGATCAACCTTTATTTATATTATGAACGTTATTAAGCGTGGTGGTGAATAACAACTAGGCAATATCAAATTTATATCTTACACAGTTTTGAAATACGATGATGTTTTTACCTTGTTTTAAACATAATTTAAAAAATAATCGTAAAGTTTTCCGGTTAATTTGACTAATCAAAAAAACAGACTGAAACTCTATTTACACCAATTAGACAAAACAAGATCTAAATACGAAAACGATTCGCAATGATTTATCAAGGCAAAAAAGTAAAAAAATATTCTTAAAGACTTGTGCTATCCAACCAAGAAATTACTACCGAAGACGGTGTTAAGGTAAAAATGATGATAGACTTTAGGATTTTCTCGAGCGTTCGCTACATTGATCGAAGAAAATTAACGTAATAATTAGGAGCTTAGGCACTCACATTTGGTCGATCATTCTAGCGAACGAACGAATAAATCTCAAAGTCTATCCAAATCTTAAAACAAAAAAAAAACAAAATAATAACCTGATAGATCCAATAGTCGTAATTTCTGCAGATACCGCAAGGATCGACTCGGAACACTAGTAAGCTTGTCTTCTCTAAGTTCCAGTTCCCACAGTGTGTTATCCAGTCCATAGAAAGCTTCCTCGTGGATCGTCTCCAAAGGGTTTTGGTTGATCGCGAGTCTATAGAGACCTGGAATGAGAGAAGTACACTTGTTACTACGAGTATTTTAATTAAAGGACAAGCGTTGTCACACTAGCTTATTGAAAACACACCACTGAACCTAGGTTTTCGATATTTGAAAGGAATATTTCTTGGGTACCTAACGGAGCCTGGCATGCATTGAGAAAGGATTTTTAGAAAATCGACTTCCAACAGGAAAAAGTATGGAAAAAGTAGGGGGATTTGCGGGTAACTAAAATTCTACGCGTACGAGCTCACGAGCGAATGCCTAGTAGGATATTTTTTATGGCTTTGAGAAGGCAAACGACCACACGAGCTTTGCGATGGAAAGTGGGATCTGAGACCCATAGACATATGCATTCTCCAGAATACAATCACATGACTGCAATCCTAGACTGCAAATGCGTTGCCAACGCTGAGAACTAAGGTGGAATACCTCTATGCTAGTAATTTTACCGGTAGTCTTATACCCACACATCCTCTATTATGCTATGAAAACCTCACCTGTAGCCTGAAAGAAGTGTGGTTCCAGGTCCCTAATCCTGTTGTCCTTCAGCTGCAGCGTAAAGACTTTGGAGCTATTAACAGCAGCAGGTACGCGGAGAATGGGCACGTGCTTGCAGGTCACGATGCCCAGGTCTCCGGCTGGCTTGGAACAGGTGCATAGGGCTTGGAACAGGCATGGAGGGTGTCCTGTGTCCACGTGAAGCTGTGAAGAGAAGACAAGAAATAATAAATAGAGGTTGATGAACGTAGGGGACGCGAAACTTCTATGTTAAGGTTTAGGACTACCTACCCCATTGGGACCTATGTATATTAAATGCAGTTAGTTTTCTACTGTGGCTAGGCCGTCTAGTAAACGATACAAGTATACTGCAACTCTATGGAGTTGTTTCGTTTTTTTACTAAGATCCACATTGTTAAAGTCAAGTCAATGTATTCGTATTTAAGAACGCAAACACTTATGTGTGTTATGCACTGGTGACTTGAACCTCGAGCAACGACGCTGTTGAGTCATATTAAATTCAAATTAACCCAAAACTGGATGTATTTTGTTTACTTTACATACTTAATAGTTAAATCAGTCTGCAATCTCCTCTTTAAACTTATTTTAATGCTTTTTGCAGCCTACTCACTGAATTATCTTTTAACTTCACTTCTAACTAACAATTTACCAATTGTATCAATCTGACAAAGTAATAAAAAATTTACTACCTAATTAAATCTTGGAAGGCAATTTTAACCTACTTTTAACTGCCGGATTACTTATGCGATCCCGATAATAATACAATAATAATAATTATGGTCCCACTAAGCTAGTATGATGATAGAGACGGAAGGTTGCTAGAGAAACTCCTCAATGGCCCATAGTAGATGCGTCGAGTTTCGACTCATTTGATTCGTTTTTTGATAATGAGTTAATTATCAGTATTACAAATTCAGTCGACAAAAAGTGTCATTAAAAATGTATTTTTGGAACATAAAAGTTTTTTTAAAGAAGCTTATGTTACTTACCTCTAGTGCTCTTGATAAGGAAGCCCATATCATCAGCAGCAGCGTCACCACCACGAGGGTGTAGCCGAACTTGATGATCGTCATCAAACTCTGAAACAATACAGCAAAACATTAATAATATTATAGTTATTTATGTAAGTGGTACATAATGAAGCTTCTTAAGGTTGCCGAGGTTAGAGCGCGAGCTTGCGAGCTCGTAAGGTACTCGACCTTACGAGCTAATTATGTCCCGTTCATACATAACTTTTTCTACAAGCTCAAAATGATACTGACAAAAATAAACAATCGCTAACTTTTCTTTTATGCTTTCCTCGATTTTCCTGCTAACAAATGACTTGTCAGCGAAGTTATTTTCAGTATATCGATTGGCGTTAAGTAATAGTTTATGAATTTTATTGCTAAATTTTTACAAATTTCATGCAAATTATAATTGTTACTACTAAAACAGTTCTGTCAATTTATCATAATAGTTGGAATGCCAAATGAAACGCTATTTTGTTAATATCCATATTGAACATAACCATGGTAAACGAATAAAAAATCGATGGATAATATTCATTTATTTTTAGTAACTTGATAAATTTTTTATTTTAAACCCATAGTCTCAAACTTAGTTTTGTTTTTAATATACATAAGTTTAAATGATGTTAAAATATTTTAAATGGTGTATTATACAAATTAGGATGCCAGGTGTTCACTAAACGCCAAGATTGATATCCGGAATGACCGTAACCATGGTAATATCAATGCTATAATAACTATTATGGAACTGTTATTACCATGACAATGCGCAATTGTTTTCACGCTTCGGTTACGCTATAGGTGGTATTCTGATACCATTAACGATACCAATATTTGCGGTTTGTAGTACGCGAGTAGATAAAATATTATTATATATGGCCAGAGGTTAGTCTAATCGGTAGTGATCCTGTGACCGTCAAGTAAATATAATAGCTATTATAACGTTGGTTTACCTCGAGTAGAATTACATACAGCCCCTGGAGTATATGAAGGTATATGCTAAATTCAAATAGTGTCAATGATATCCGATTTATATTTGCATATTTAAAAATTTTACTTCATCCAAAGCTCCTAGATATGATTTTGTATTTACAATACCAATATCAGTTGCAAGCATGTTATTGCCGTATTCCTTTTCCATTTCCTCGTTTCACGATAAGTAAGTTGCGAAATATCCCGACAAATAGAGATATTCTTACACAGCGGAGATTCCATTCCAATAGCTTATTGCAGATCATGTTCCTTTTTTAATACGTATCTATCATATTGAACACGTTGTAGGTAACATTGTTGAAATGGTTTTGATATGATTTAGTTGGCTAGCCAGGTATCGTAAACTTTGATTTAATAGGTGGCATTGATCCTTCATCCAAAGAATAACAAGTTCCATGCAAAGAAATTTGTCAATGGAATATGAGCCTAGATTGTGAATATAATAGAGTCAATTTACTAATTCGATTGTCAGTCTTAAACACAAAGGAAAATCCACTTGATTTTGTTTGCAATGGATCTTCATTCCAATGCCTGTATTATGTACAAGTTTTTGTACGCGGGGCCTTACGAGGTTAAAAAAACTAAATGTTGTCAGCAAGTAGCGGGCACGGACTTAAAATGAACCAAAACTAAAATTTGGATTGATATCGTTAAGGCCATTTTCGAAAAAGTATATTTAGTACTGGCGGCCATATTTAAGTAGCTGCACACTTTAGTACCTTGTCGCTTTAATGCCCTTGACAGATTAGTGCAGCAGTTCAAACATGACGTTACAGTGACAAATAATTTAAGGGCCACTTGCACCAAAAATTTAACCCTGTGTTAAGATACTAACTCGAGTTAAAATGACAGTTTTCGTATGAATCTGACGTTTACTAACTCGAGTTAGTGTCTTTAAGTATTTAGCAGTTAAATTTGATAGCAAGCTGACATTGACGTTTACTTTCGTATCGCCTTCAGTAATATAAATAAATAAATATCAGGGGACACTGTCACACCAACTGTCCCAAACTAAGCTCTAGACTTGTACTATGGATGGGTAGTACTAGACAAGGATATAAATACTTATATATAGAAATAGTACCTGGAAGACCGAGCGTTGCTTGGGTTGAAAACGAAAATTCCCGAAAACATCCATGACTCAGAAACAAAAATTCGCGCTCATCACACAAATATCTGCCCTTACTGGGATTTGAACCCAGGACCGCTAGCTTCGTAGGCAATATGTATGTAAAATAATGTATGGAACGTGAGTTTATTTTAAGGGTTCGTGCTAAGGTTTCAGAACACGTTTTCAAATAGTTAAGAGGATTTCTCACCCCCTAAATCAAGGCCAATTTTTGTGTTTTTTAAAAACTAGGGCAGTACGTTTTCCTTTTCAAGAAAATATTTACTGGATAGACACAAAGAAACGTAGTTTTCATAATTTCTACAATATATGCAAAAATCGTAAAAATCGAACTTGATTTCGGGGGTGAGAAACGTTATCGCGCTGAGCTAAATTTGTATAAAAAACCGGGCAAGAGCTTGTCTGACCATGCTCAGTGTAAGGTTCCGAAGCCGAAGCCGAAGTTACTACACAAACACCATCTCAAAAACTAATTCTCTATTTCAAGTTATTTGGTGCTCTCTTAGATGATTTTAGTAGGTATAAACATTTTAGTCGCCTGTATCTCAGGATCCAATCAAGTCTACATAGTCGTAGTAGTTTTTATTTAAAATTCGTTACTGTGCTTTCAAATAAGATATTTTTCAGATTTTTAGTATTTGTAGTTTTGGCTCTATAGCTTAATATTTCATAAACGGATCTCTTAATCGAATTTTTTTTCGCACAAACCCGCAATATTTTTGAAAGACCTATCCAACGATACCGACACCCCGCACTATGGGGTAGACGAGAAAAAAATAATACATACCCACATAACGTGTAGGGGAGGTACACTTTAAAAAAAAAAACATGATTTTCTTTAACTACTTTGTTGGCGTAACTAATATATATTCATGCCAAATGACAGCTTTCTAGTAGGTACAGTCAACAGCATAAATAAGTGATCATTTATGTACCTTGTCGCTTTCAATCGTTTCACAATTTTGTATGACATTTCAAACACGACGTTAAAGTGACAAGGTTCATAAATGATCACTTATTTATGCTGCTGACTGTACTAAGAGTCTCTGAGCTAGGCTGCGGACGGACAGACAGACGGACGGACGTGGCGAAACTATAAGGGTTCCTAGTTTGACTACAGAACCCTAAAAAAAAAGACATTTACGCCATTTAAGCATCAGTTCCCAATCCTCGTAAGGCGATTCAAAAACGTGTCGTATGATTGAAATGCTCATGCCCAAGCTACAGGTACAGTCAGCCTTATAAAAAGCTGCACACTTTTGCACCTTTTCGCTTTAATAATTTCAAGTGTGCAGTTACCTATAAGACCTGCTGTACCTCGTACATCACACATAGATTGTAAAACTCATTACTCCATTTTCGCTGTTTTCCCGGTGGCATGGAGGAACTGCATAAATTTTCACCTGCCACAGCAGACTGACTGAAACGCCTGGGGCACGTTTTATAAAGCTACAAGCTACAATTTTACAGGTGTAAACTGGCAACACTGCTCGAGGTTGTGTCAAATGCAAACATGTAACCTGTAAATTGTAATTTGTAGCTTTATAAAACAGGCCCCTGGACATCGACATTTGATTTATTTATTTATTTATTTATTAAGGATTTCCAACAGATAATACATCCAACTTATGCTTATATCTATTTTAAACATCTAACTCGATGCTTACCCAATTATAGGAAACCACATCTTACGCCAGTAAATATATAAATTGAACAACGGCATACATTAAATCCTTGCTCTCAAATTATACATTAGGTAAACATTAAATATTAATTTTTCATATATATATTTTTTTAATTTTTTTTTTTTAATTTTTTAACTTATCTTTTTGGAAAAAGAATGAATTTAAATACATCACAACATAATATATCATAAGTACATTGTTACAATTAATTAAGCTAGGCATAAAGTGCTATAACAGTGAGATTACAGTGAGATTACAGTGAGATTACAGTGAGATTACAGTTACAAAGTCTACCTCGCAAAATCCAGAGAGCCAAAATACGCCGACACTTTATTTTTGAATGCCATGAATCTGTCGTGGAATATATCAGCCCCCACGGTGTCCGGGAGATAGTTATACAACTTAATCATTCTCGCAAGAGCAGAGTTACGGCCTAAATTCGTTTTAGTTAATCTATCCCTGAACAGTTTGTAAACACCGGGACGAGGCAGTCTTGTAGGCACGGCTATATTAACCTTACTTAGTAGTTCCGGACAATCCAATCCCTTAAAATTAACCAATTTGAAAAGAAATACTAGATCTAATACTTTTCTTCTGCTACTGAGAGAGTTGAATTTAAAAAAACTTCAGTCGTCCCTGGTATGAATGGAGTTTATGTCTATTGCGAGACGCAAACGCCAAATGAGTCAGGAATCGCCTTTGGACCTTCTCAATTCGATTTTTATGGACTTCATAATAAGGTGTCCAAACTTGAGAGCAGTACTCAAGATTGCTCCTTACTAAAGTATTATAAAGAAGGATCTTAGTGCGTAAAAATTTAAATTGTCCTGTGTTCCGTAATAAAAATCCCATCATTCTCGAAGCCTTATTAGTAATCGTGTTAAAATGGGCATTAAAGTTAAGTTGACTATCTATTACTACTCCTAAATCTCGGATTGTGTCCACCTTCTGTAACACCTCACCTTCTATTGCGTATTTAGTGATTATTTTATTCTTATTACGCGTAAAAGAAACATGGTAACATTTACTCGGGTTCACCTTCATTTTATTTCGTGAACACCAACCGCTAAGCCTATCTATGTCATTTTGTAGTAGAAGGCGATCGATATCGTTTTTTAATAGGTCTTATAATTTTGAGATCATCTGCATAGAGGTAAGGATCTGAATTCAAACAGCAGCCCACTATATCATTAATAAAATCTAAAAACAGCAACGGCCCCAAATGTGATCCTTGTGGAACTCCAGTTGGGGCAAAAAAGTGCCTAGATTGCTCCCCATTTACGGCTACATACAGTTTGCGGTTACTTAGATAAGACTTGAACCAGGACAATAATGACCCACGAACTCCAGATTCCGACAATTTACTTAGTAAAATGCCATGGTCAACTGTGTCGAACGCCTTGCTAAAATCGGTGTACACAGCATCGACTTGTACACGTTTATCTAAATGCTCTGTTAGCGTCATGCAGGATGAGTGCCATACGCAATGATGATGATTACTCTATTCTTGACTTTACGAATTCGGGATCATAATAAAGTTTGGATCTTATTTACAACAATCTTAAGTATCAACGCTTCAAACTCATTTTACTCTTTTTCAATCTCCAAAAATAACCTAAAAGTTCAGTTCCAAGCACACCGACGTGACGTTAATTATAAAACGCACGTGGAAAGATAATTAATATTTATATATTCTTACATAATGAGAAGCTCCCGTCGAGCCCATTTGACGAGATTAGTTCAATTTGTTTTACGTATAACTTCGCACCGGTGACGCAGAGTTTAATGAGTATTGTTTGATTTCACGTGTAGGGAGTTTGTGAGAGTGTAGGAAGTTTGATTTTGCATGGTTTTACTTGTAATACGAGTATTACGGCTACGGTTTAAGAGGCTATATATATGCTAAAGTCGGTAGTCTTCCAGGATCTTGATCTCAATAACCATAATGTCTTTGTGTTTGTTCTTTAGATATATTAAAATTGATATTTTTGTTTTGAAACTGTTACACGCGAAATCACGATTACAAACAAAAGCTTAATTTGTTTTACTTTTTAACAGACTTCAAAAAACACACCTTTTTCATGATTTTTGTTGAATCTTCGAAACCCCAGATACGATCCGTACAGATATAATTTATTGTTCTCAAAGGATCAGTGATTAACTTTTTACTCGGACAGAGTCGCAGGAAAAACTGGCATAGGTATAAGCGGACAATACAAACGCTACGAGCAAGCAATTTGGTAAGTTTTCTTCTGACGTAAACACCCACATTTTTTTTATTCTACCCCTAAGAGGTAAAAGAAAAGAGCAAAAATATGCTCTACGCAGAGAAAGTCAGGGGCAAAGCTAGTTAATGATACAGAAACGTTAAGTTACGGCTAGGTCTGAAAGTGAGTTTAACGTCCGAAAATTCAAATTTTCCCAAAGAAACAGTACCTATAAAGAACTGAGAATTCTACGTAAACTCATGGGAAAGAACTTTACAATATATGAGTATATATCTCAGACGGACTTACAACAAAAGTAAAAAAAACGCAGAAAATTAAATACGAAAGGACTAAAAAAATTCCTCGCAAAATTAATTTCCCAGTTTAGCTCAACATAATATTAGGCGCGGAGATTTTGGGAACAAATTCACTAAAGAATTTGAATTTAATTCTTACTTCGTTACTCATAATTAAAAAGGTTGCAGAGTTACGTAACAAGATTGTAAAACCTTTTTAAACGAATTTGACTTTTCGAGCATGAGATGGATCATTTTTAGACGCCCGACAAAAATAAAGGGTTCCATAAGTTTAATATGACTGTATCTTTATATCTGTGTATGTCTGTGTTTGTGTGTCTGTTTGTGGCATCGTGGCAGTAAAATGGTAGGACCGATTTGGATGCTGATGATGATTTTTTGACTAAAGTAAAGTAAAGATACAGTTTTTACAAAATATAAAAAAATGACATCATTATATACTATATAATTATACCAAATTCAAATTCAAATTCATTTATTCTGTAAGTAGGCCCTGTAGGCACTTTTACATGTCTGAGTCGACCAGCGCTTCCAAGGGACTCTGTTGAGAAGAAACGCCGCAAGAAACTCAACAGGAAGTCTTTTTTTTTATATGAGTAACTTATTACTATGATAAACTTAAGCTAACTAATTTAAATGTCACAGGGATGTACAGGTCCCAGGAGCAATTATGAGAATTAAAGTATATTCAATTTAAATTGGAAATGTAAAGTCTCCAAATTTCAGATAAAAATTAAAAATAGACATAGGCAAGGAGATGTAGAAAGTCTCTACCTATACATTACCAGAATAATAATGATTATTTTTTACCTACATTACGCAGATAGCGTCTTTTTTCTTAAATAGCATTTAACTTTACCTGTTGAACAAGTTGCATAGAAGTTTTGTAAGGTGGAATTTTTCCAAATTGTTGGAACTAATTTAGAACTAAGGCAGAATGTGGAAAAGAAAGAACGTAACTCGGTACGGGGAAGTTTGCTTCCAAGATGAATAGTACATTGTTGCAGAGGATAGAAAGTACACGACTTTTAGACGAGTCATATAGAGGGCCGAAACGTAGTTGAAGCCCTCTAGTGTACGAGTCCATAAATTGCACTTTCTACCGAGGCAGACATAAAATAAAAATTCATATTCAAAACTCAAATTTTAATTCATGTTAATGTGACATCAATGCCAATTTTACCATTGATAACTTTTTTTTAATCTGGACCCCTGTTCTCGTGCCTCTCGAGATTAATAAACTAACATGCGAGATGAAGATTTCAACTCCATATAAAATTGTATTTGTTTCGCCATATCTCCCATGTAATTTCATCTCTAGTGGTTCGAGATTAGGGGCCAAGTTTGAATTACATTTACAAAAAAAAGCAGTGAAATAGTTTTTAGTCTGTGTATCTCTTAGCAAAAATACACCTAATATTGTACGACACAAAATGGTGTGTTCTGATTGGTCGATTTCAATTTTTCATTTTAAGGAGCTATGACACAAAAATTGATTGATTGATTTTCATTGGTTCTTAAAGTTGGACAACAATGTTCTCGACCAATCAGCAAACACGCCGACAAAAACATTCTTGGTCTGTCCTTATAAGTTACCCCAAACAAGACCATCTATGGCCATATTTTCGAGCAGTGTTGTGAAAAATATATTTTTCTCAAACATGCAATGGAATGTTGGCGTTATGTTAGTTATTTTAGGCTTCAAAGTCTCACGTTTCGGGCGGAACACCGCGAGAGAACTGTAAAGGAAGTTCATACAAAATTGAAGGCCTAGGCCGGGAAGTTTTTTTTTTAAATTTTAATTTAAACATGTTGGCTGTGTTTATGAACAGGCTAAATAGCTGTTTTTTTTAATATACTAAGCCCTGCATCCAACCAAAGCGTTTGCATGTTTAAATAAAGGCACCAGGTACCAGGAGGGCAGAGGTAATTAGGGGTGCGTAGCGCAACTTAGATCGCAGGCGATGTAGCACGGTGCGGCGCGCCGCGGCGCAGTGGCGGCGCACCCGACACAGCGCGGATGACTGAGCACTGTAGGTTACTTTTAATGTTTATGCACTTCTAGTATTTAACGTGGTAATTTTTGTTTTAATTTTATTAATGAATTATATGTTTGAGAAAAGCACTCTACATACCCATACCTCGCCGTGAAAAGGGGTTGCCAGCCTCGTAACTATACGGCCTCGCTTCGCTCGGCCGTCTATATAAACTCGGCGGGCAACCCCCTATTTCCCGGCCTCTGTAGTAATTTACTATTGAATGAGGTATAAAATGTTTGGAATAGGCAAACGAATGGAACGTTCAAATTCAAATTCAAATTCAAATAGCCTTTATTTCTGATAATATAAATTCATTTTGATTATTATTATTACATAATTTAATAAAATTTGTACATGCTATAATATCATTACACAATACTATCATGCTACTAATTTAAATACATTTTTAATTATATATCTTTAAATTAGTTAAAGTTTTATACTTATTATTATTTATTATATCTCGATTCCATTTTTTCATTCAACATCCTTTCGTAATTTTAAATAAGTACCTACTATATTCTAATTATTATTTTACGGTATTATCATGCTATTAATTGAAATTAAGTATTTTTGATTATACAATAATAGTATTAATTTAATTCAAAGTATATTATTGAGTTTTAATTATATTTTCTAATAACATTTTAATCTTAATCTTCGACATCGGTAACATTATTATCAGCTTGCCCTTTGGCATAGGCCTCCCCTAGAGCTTTCCATATTTCCCTGCTTGCAGCTTTTCTTTGCCATGTTGTTGAAGCTATTTGTTTGATGTCATCTTCCCATCTTATTTTTTGACGTCCTTTCCGTCTTTTTCCATCTCTGGGGTACCATACAGTAACATCTTTTGTCCATTTTTTCCTCCTGTTTCTTATCATATGGCCTACCCATTTCCACTTAAGTTGGTTCACTGTGTATGTCACATCTGTAACTTTTGTCTTGCTTCTTATATTTGATAGTTTAATTTTGTCCCGTAGCTTGATGTTTAGAATGCTTCTTTCCATTTTGTTTTGACACACTCTTAGTGCTCTTCTCTGCTTTTTAGTGAGGGCCCAGGTTTGTGCTCCATAGGTTAAACATGGTAGTATGCATGAGTTGAATACTGTGGTTTTGTCTTTTAGGGGTATGTGAGGGTTCTTCATAATTTCCTTGAGGGACCAAAATCTCTTCCAGGCCTTACTTATTCTGACATTTATTTCTTTCTGCATTTGATTTTCCGGTGCAATAATTTGTCCTAAATATGTATATTCGTCAACATATTCTATTTGATTGGAATTTAGAAAGATAGGTGTTTTCATATGATTTGTCATTATTTTTGTTTTTTCAAGATTCATGGTCAACCCAACTTGTTTACTTTCTTTTTCTAATTGGGTTAGCATTATTTCTAAGCCTTCTTGGTTTTCATGGAGTAGGATGAGGTCATCTGCGAATCGTAGATGGTTAAGTTTATCGCCATTTATATTTATTCCAAATGTATCCCAATTAATTTTTCTGAATATGTGTTCCAATACCGCCGAAAACAATTTTGGTGAAAGTGGGTCACCCTGTCGTACCCGGTATATGTCACTGAAGACTTCACTAAATAAACATTAGAAAAACGAAAAGTATTACAAGAAGAGCTTCAAAGAGAAAGAGAAAAGGGGAAAGATGTATACATAAAAGGCAACAAAGTTGTAATGAAGTCAAAAGGAAATGAAAAAAGAAAAAGAGAGACTTCAGTATCACCTGCACCATATAATCAACAGGCGAAGGATAGTAATAATAAGAATATCCTAACTCCGGCAAAAATACACAGAACGGATCCATTCGCATACATGAGGTCCAGATCCCACTCTTTGACAGAGGCAACTAAACCACATTTATAGGAATCACAAGACATCGGTAACCGGACTGAAACAAAAACCACAAGCAAACAACATATCATTAAAACAAACCACCCCAACCCGGCTGGTCACCGTGGGGTAAGAGACCAAAACCCCCTAGGGTTACTACCCAAAATGCAAAATACACAAGAACAAGAAACAGCACCTATAAAAAACAAGAGAGAAAGTATTCACATAGCAACACTCAACACTCGTACCTTGAGAACGGACGAATCCCTACAAGAATTGGAAAATGCCTTGGATTTTATAAACTGGGACATTATCGGCCTAAGTGAAGTGAGGAGAATGGGCGAAAGAATTGAACAACATGACAACTACATTTTCTATCATATAGGAAACACGCCAGGCCTACATGGTGTCGGATTCCTTATCAAAAAATGCTACAGCAAATGTGTACAGTCTTTCATTGGAATCTCCGAACGAATTGCACAACTGAATATCAACTTGCCTGGATATGAAACTATGTCAATAATCCAAGTATATGCACCTACAGAGGTGGCACCAAAGGACATAAAGGACTCATTCTATGAGGACCTGGCGAAAACGCTTGAAAGTGCACACAAAACAGTCTTCTTAATGGGGGATTTCAACGGGCAGATTGGGGAAAGACTTCCAAATGAGGATGGTATATTAGGCCAGTTTAGTACAGGAAAAAGAAACAATAACGGACAAAGACTCATGAACCTGGCACAGGCACATAACCTCAAAATCCTAAATACCTTCTTTAAGAAAAACAAAAATAAAAAATGGACATGGATATCTCCCGATGGGAATGTGAAGAATGAGATAGACTTTATCCTCTCCAATAAACCACAATTCTTCAAAGATGTAGATACAGTTAATAAACTCAACTTTAACACTAACCATCGAATGGTTAGGGGAACAATCTATCAAAAAAAGCCCAAGAAACGGAGACAGTGCACCAAGAAAAAAATACACCCAAATCAAATCCCTCTGTCTATCCCAGAAAACTTGTTGATATCACTGAAGGACAAGACTCTGGATTGTAACAAGATCGTAAATGTACAGGAGAAATATGATCTATTGGAAGAAACAATACAAGAAATATCTACAAAACTGCACACTTCAAAAAAAAAGAAAGATAAAATCGGAGAGGAAGCAAGACACCTTATAGAAACCAGGAAAACTCTTTTAGAAAATAAAAAACAAAATAGAAGTCAAATAGCGCATCTAAGCAAACAGATAAATGAAAAAATCAGGACACACAGGAAACATATACGAAACAGGACTATCCAATACCACATCGAAAAATCGGGAGGAGTAAAGAAAGCCCTAAAAGAGTTGAAAGAAAACACCCCATGGATCCCAAATCAAAAATAGGAAATCTGCGAAGACAGAAACAAAACGGCCCGTAATTATAGAAATAGCAACAGAATTCTATAGCAAACTATATGAAGACATGGACTACACAAACACACAATATCTACAGGAAGACAACGAAGAGGCCATCCTTCCAATACTAGAAACCGAGATAAGAAAAGCCATACAGTCCCAAGGAAACTTTAAAGCCCCCGGGGACGATGGAATAACAAATGAAATTCTGAAAAGCTGCATAGACCACATTACTGAGGCCATTACAAAATTGTTCAACGATATTCTAACTGAAGAAATAATACCACAGCAATGGACATCATCAACTATCATATTGCTTCACAAGAAAGGTGATAAAGCAGAAATAAATAACTATAGACCAATTAGCCTCATCTCCAACTTATACAAGATATTTGCAAAGGTAATATTAAACAGAATTACTTCAGTATTGGACGGGAATCAGCCAAGAGAACAAGCGGGATTCCGAATTGATTTCTCAACAATGGATCATATTCACGTCGTAAAACAAGTTATTCAAAAATACAATGAGTATGGAAAAATATACTATTTAGCATTTGTGGATTACAATAAGGCGTTCGACTCTCTGAGGCACCCACACATTTGGGAAGCTCTGCAATCACAAGGAGTACACCCAAAAAAAAAAATATTAGGATAATAAAAAAATGTATACAAAGATTCAACATCAAAAATCCAAACAGAAAGGAAAGGTCCAGCGTTTAAAATAAAAAAGGGGGAATGGAACGTGCTCCCGTTTAAAAGAAGGTAATTGAACTTCCTATTGATATGTTTAAGTACACTTATTTATAACTATTAATTGAAACTTAAGGTAATGTATCGATACATAGGTTTACATATTTAAAAAATATAAATGAGTAAGTACGTACGAAAAAAAAGAATTTTAGAAGTTATCCACAAATTATACAAACACAGTAACGAAATATTATTTATTCAATTTTGTCCCCCTTAAGTTATAAATAGTTTTTTTTTTAGGTTACTTGGCTACGTCACGAGTTTCAAAAGTCATTATTAGCAACATTAATAATTATTTAACCTCGTAATTGAACAAAATAAAATTTCAATTTTGCTATTTGTTGACTTTTTGACACTTTCTGCTTTACATAACATATTCTGTCTTAACTTTGACAAAAATCGAACCTATAGCTCAAAAATTAAATGTAAGTTTCTGTCAAAATTTTCATTCTGTTTTTTTGCTCAGTCTATCAGCTGCTTATCGAGACCAATTTATCAATTCCAAACTAGGTGCGTCTACGTTAAATAATAGTACAGCGGATATCCTGTTGTCATCTATCAACTATACCATCACATCAGCTCCCAGACACCATAATATTTAATTGTCATTAGGTTATCATACCTTTTGCAAATTTCAGCTTCAAGAACAGGAACTGGGCCCTCAGAATGAGCAGCAGAACACGTTTCTATAATTTTTAGACTTGGTGTCTGTTTGTCTGTTTAATTTTGTTTCTCCTCGCATCAATTGAAAACCCCTGAACCAATTTTAACGTGGTTTTCACTAAAAGGTTTCAGTAAACGGTGACCAGGTTCATATAAAATAAAAAAATAAGATATGATAATAAAAGGGGGGAAAAGAGAGGTCAAAGTTAGTATGGAAAAAAGTTACCGGATTGAGCTGGTCACTTGAAACTTTGTATATTTACTCTTCGTAACAAATTAAACTATACCTATTTCAGGATTTCTCGATTAAAGTTAAAACAATTAAGAAATTATCACATAAGTCCAATTATACTCGTAGGTAATTCTTTAAAATCCTATTCGGGGGCCGTCGATTAATTTACGTGATGACAAATATTTTATTCTCCGTTTATAACATAGAAACTAAATTCAAGGATTTTTAAAATTTCAATGTAAAAACGTTATAAAAAGGCAAAATAAATTATTACAATTTGTTGTTGTAACAAATGTGACTCCATGTTATTTGACATCATAGATAAGGATAACCATATCCCTCCCATAACTGGAGCGATCAAGACAAAAAAGCACGCGATCATAGATTAACAATAAAGAGGTGTCGTTGTGATTGAAACTAACGGTGTCAGTTTATTCTTAGAATCCATTGTTTTAATGCTTAATATCGACAGTTAAAGTTCGAATCTATAAATCAAATCAAATCAAATCAAATCAAATCAAAATTTATTCACTTGAGATGCGGTTACAGTGGTTGATAAATAATATACATTTGGTCAGCGCTCTCGCCGGCGACACCAGCATGCAAATGTGATTGTGAACTTAAATTATATACCCTTAATTATTAATATTACATGACATTCCATTCCATTAATTATTTCTTACAGATAAAAAATCCCTGACAGAGTAAAATCTTTTTTCTAGTAACCATTTACACAGAGTACTAACAAATCTATTGTATGGCAAATTTATTATGTCTTTCGGAATGTTATTAAAGATGTTTACAGCCATGCAGTAACAATTTCTTTTCCGTAATATTGATACTGTTTTCTGCTGTACTAGTTTTCTGGGATACCTGGTGTTGAAGCTACAAACATTTTTGAGTTGAGTGAATAGATTTAAATTAAATTTTACAAAGGACCATGCGTCAAAATGGACCCAGAACCAACAGACATGAAAGTTGGGCTATTAAATAGGTCTTTAAATCTACTTCATTTAATTATATGGGCACAAAGTCGAATTCCATTGCAGAACTGAGATATTCTTTTTTTAATTTAGAGTGAAAACGAACTATGAAGAATCTGTGGCTAGGGTATTTAACATTTTGGAGGGTAGGTAACAAACAATATATGTAGTAATAATGAAGGTATTGCTACCGAACATGGCGTGAACTACATTCGTCTTCGTCGTGGGTTAACTAGTCATATTTCTTGAAATATCTTGATTAATTGTCTACATAAACGCATTTAAAGACGTTTGAAGTAGTTTATCTACGCTATCTTATGCGTACCTATAATATTTTCAAGTGTTATACTCGTAGTGTATCATTGGTACTTAAATACCTATGTCACCAGCCGATTAATATTAACTATGGCATTAGAAGGACGCCGTTGTGTATTATGTCCTCGTTCGGTTTTGCGACAGTTTTAAAATACAGCAATTAGCAGAATATCTTGATATTCAGGCTGAAAATGTATGGTTGATTAGAGCC
The DNA here is from genome assembly GCA_946894065.1 of Acleris literana. Classification (NCBI taxonomy): domain Eukaryota; kingdom Metazoa; phylum Arthropoda; class Insecta; order Lepidoptera; family Tortricidae; genus Acleris; species Acleris literana. The sequence goes on from OX335669.1 coordinate 20,962,448, forward strand.
CGTGTGCAGTCGAGACACGTTCGAGCACGTAAATACTACGTCTACATTCTGGTGGATAGAAATCAAAATGGCGTAGATGCCATCCCTCATTACTACTGTTCTTGCTTAACTGGAAGACGCACAATAGGCTCTTGTGCTCACACTATTTCCATTATATGGTACTTAGGGTTAGGCAGGTATATGCCATTTAATCATCCTGCAGGTCATTTGAATGACTTGGTTATTAATGTATAATGAGAATAATAAGATAACATTAACTTGCTGTAAATACTGATTATATTAATAAATAAAATAACCAAACGTCAAACGCTCGGTTCTGTCATGTCATTTTAACTTTTTTCCTACCTAAAGGTTGTCTGGAAGAGATCGCTTTTTAGCGATTAGACCGCCTGTTATCTTCCTCTTGTTTTAGTACCTACTTATATTTTCTGTGTATCGCTTTTATATTCTTATCCTATCGATTAATGATTGGTATGGTAGCCTATCATTAAGAGAAACCCGTTTTTAGACCTTATACATACACACTGACTGAAATATGAATATCTCGGTTCTGCAATGGAATACAACTTGGTGCCTATAGAACAAAATGAAGTATATTTATAGATCCTTTTAATGACCTAACTCTCAGCTGTGTTGGTTCTGGGTCCAAGCTCCATACTAAGTTGCCCATGGTCCTTTGCTCATTTCCAATATATAAAGTGATGGAAGAGTAAGTAGCTTCAACTCATCAAATAACGGTTTGCAAGAGGTTAGTGGTGGTTTATTACAGAGGGCCCTAATGCACTTTTTCTGACTGATGAATAGCCTGCTAATATCATAGGAGTTTCCCCACAGCAGCAGTCCGTACCTGAGCACTGACACCACGTAGCCGTGGTATGCTTGGAGAGCCGTTTCTTTATTGGCAACTGCTGCAAGCCTTCGAATTGGATAGACAAAACTATTAATTGCTTTACATTTCTTCTCTATTTGAGGCTTCCAAGAAAATTTATTATCTAGTATAATACCTAAGAATTTGTGCACGTCAGTTTCGGATATAATAGTATTCTCATATTTGGCATGAATGTCAACACCTCCTTTTCTATTATAAAATTGTATATATTTTGTTTTATCCAAATTAACATTTAAATTATTCGATTTTAACCATATTATTACATTTTTTATTAAATTATTAATGTCATTGTTGTAGGTATTTAATTTTTTACATGGGATTACTATTGCAATGTCGTCAGCAAATAAAACACATTTATAATCAGTTACATTAGGTAGGTCATTGATGTACAACAAAAACAGCAACGGGCCCAAAACACTACCCTGTGGCACTCCAACGTTGTTTTGTTCGTAGTTAGACCTATTTAAGCTAGATAGTTTATCCTCAAAGCTATCAATTTGAACACACTGAGTTCTATTACTCAAGTAGCTCCTCAGCCAATTTAGAGCTACACCTCTTATGCCATACATTTCACACTTAAGAAGAAGGCGTTCATGTGAAACAAAATCAAATGCTTTACTCATGTCGAAAAATATGGCTGACACAGGGTTATTCTTATCGACGTGCTCAATTATATTACCAACCAACATAAAAGTCGCTAATGAGGTAGATTTACCTTTCTGGAATCCGTTTTGCTCATTTTTAATTAAATTGTATTTATTACAGAATCCTGTAATCCTAGCGTGCATTGCTTTCTCGAAAATTTTAGACATAATAGGTATCAAGGTTATTGGACGATAATTGTCTAAATCCTCCTTACTTCCTTTTTTATGCACCGGCTTTATGACGGAAAACTTTAATTTTTCGGGAAATGTGCCTTGTTTGAATGATAAATTTACTAAAAAGCTCATCACAGGTGCTATTAGAGAGGCACATGACTTTACGATTGATGTTGGTAAATCGTCATATCCCACGGCGTTAGTATTTTTCAGAGATTTTATTATTTTAGTAATTTCAAGTTCGTCACATGGATATAAAAACATTGTTGAATAACAAGTATTCATATGTATTAATGGGTGATCCCTGTGATTATACTTATTTTTAGTTAGATTTACATAATATTCATTAATAACAGTGGCGATTTCTTTTGGGTTTGTAAGTATTTTATCGCCCGTTTTAATCTTTTGTAAATGTCGGGGTTTATAATTTTTGTACACTTTATTTTGAATAAGGTCCCATGAAGCCTTGCATTTATTTTTGGATATGTTAATATAAGTGGTATTTTCCTTTTTCTGCGAGTTGCGAATACATTGCTTGAGTATTTTCGTGTAGTTATAGTATTCCATTTTCGCTGCCGTGGATTTGACTGTGTAGTAATTGAACCGTAGCTTTCTTTTAGTAGAACATGATTTTTTTATCCCTTTAGTAATCCATCTAGTTTTCTTTTCTTTATTAGACAATTTGATGACATTCTTCGGAAAACACAATTCAAAAAATAGTACAAAAGTGTCATGGAATTCCTCAAAAGCGGTATTCAAGTACGATTGTTTAAAAACATTACTCCAAGTAAGGTTTTTCAAACACTCACAAAATTTTTGAACATTATCCTGACCCAAATCTGACGAATTGTTCGAGTTCGATAATGAAGACAATATTTGGACAACCAATCTCCTATTTTAACTTGGCTTTGAATTTGAAATTTTAGGTTGCTGATTTTAGTGTCCTAAGCGTCTTTGGCATAACATATTTAGGATACCTAATCATAGAAAACATATTGGTAAATATCCGAGTGATTGTTTGGTAGATTTTTATAAAACTTTTTTAAGACTGTTGGTAAGACCGAAATTCATAATGAATAAAATTACGTTTAGTATAATGGGCAAATAGTATAAAATGTTGTGTAGCATAATGGGAGCGAGCGCAGCAAGCGAGCATCATGGGTCAGGGCAGAAGCGACTCGGATAGGTTAGGTATTTAGGTTTTTTTTTATATAAGCCGGGAACTTCTTGCTGCCTTATTTTCATGCTTATGCTGTTTAAAATGTTTATTCCGAAACATTATTCTGCTTAATAAGTTTATGCGTTTCATTATTTATTCGTTACGAATATTCGACTCATGAATTTTATGCATTAAGATTATTTGATCAACAAATATGATGCGTAATGATTTCTGCGAAACGATACTATACCGTATGCGTACTTATGCTTAAAGTTTTTTTTATAATAGTGGTAGGCAGACGAGCAGGCGGCTCACCTGATGGTAATCGATCACCGTCGCCCATAGACACCTGAAACACCCAGGGGGTTAAAGGTACGCTGCCGGCCTTTTAAGAAAGTGTAAGCTCGTTTCTTGAAGGTTGCCATCTTGTATCGGTCCAGAAATACCATTGCAGGCAATTGATTCCACAGTGCAGTCGTACATGGCAAGAAGTTTCTCTTGAAGCTTACGGTGTTACTCTGCCAGTTATCCAGGTGCTGTGCATGGAATGGAAATTTAATTTGTGGCGAGTAGTTCGGTGGTGAAATTTTGCAGCAGGTATTAGCTCGAACAATTCGTCAGAGCACTCCTCATGATATATGCGGTAGAAGATACACAAGGATGCAATATCTCTCCGCAGAGCAACCTTGCTCACCTTGCTTGACCACCTGGTCAAGCCGACCGGTGAGAACATCGTCGTCGACGATTCGAGTCGCACGGCGTTGTACACGGTCAAGAGGAAGCAGCTGATACTGAGGTGCCCCGGCACAAAGGTGGCAACAGTATTCCATATGGGGCCTAACTTGTGCCTTATAAAGTTGGAGGCGATGTACCGGTGTGAAATACCGTCTTGCTCTACCAAGGACACCCAGTTTTTTAGAGGCCAATTTGGCCTTATCTTCCAAATGACCACGAAATTGGACGGTCCTCGATATGTTGGCGCCGAGAATCCCGAAGGTCGGCTTTGCAACAAGGGAAGTCTTCTGAAATATGGGGGAAACAACAAAGGGGGCTTTCTTTGCAGTGAACGCGCAGACTTGAGTCTTTATTGGGGTTGAATTGCACCAAGTTATGGAGAACCCAATTCGAGACTTGGTACAATGTAGCCTCGATTTCAGACCCAAGTTTGTTCCGACACTCATTGACGTATGTCTGAGAAATGTTCGCACAGCCCTGGTATAACGCATCTACTGTACTGTCGTCTGCATAACAATGAATGTTACTAGATTGTAACATATCATTGATATGCAGAAGAAACAGCGTTGGCGATAACACACAGCCTTGTGGGACACCAGCGTTCACGGGCTTGGAGTCTGAGCACGAACCGTCGACAACGACCCTGATGCTACGCTCCGAGAGGAAGCTGGCAACCCAGATGCACAGTTTTTCAGACAGCCCATAGGAAGGAACCTTCGAGAGAAGTGCCTTATGCCAAACCCGATCAAAAGCTTTCGCCATGTCCAAACTGACCACTACGGCCTCCCCCTTACTTTCAATCGCTTTAGCCCGTCTATGGCTCAAGTAGATCAAAAGGTCGCCAGCAGACCGTCCCTGACGGAACCCGTACTGGCGATCACTGATGAGCTGGTGCTCCTCCGGATATCTTAGGAGCTGGCGATTAATAATGGATTCCATTATTTTGGAGAGTAAAGAGGTGATAGCTATGGGCCTGTAGTTATTTGGATCAGAGCGAGCCCTTCTTAGGGATCGGGTGCTCTACGGCCGTCTTCCATGAGATCGGGACTATGCCTGTGGTATAAGAATGTCGGAAATGACGCGTTAGAACCTGGATATCCACAATGGCACTCACACACCGTGGGAAGTTCGGCAGTTGTTTCTCCTCGTCGTCTAAAGTGGAGTTTGACGCAAAAAGCGTGCCAAGCAGATCGGCTTTTTCTCTTGCGTCGTGGGAAATTTGATAGCCATCCGGATGAGATCTCAGCAGGAGATCCAGCAGTGAAGGTAGGTGGTCTTCCACGTCAGGTATTCGCGTAGGCGAAGATATCATCTGCGTCAGACCATAGGCCATAGCAAAGGCATGAACAGATCTCCCCGCGTGGTCAGTTCTCTGAGAGCCAAGGCATTCAATATGGTGGGCATTAAAATCACCGAGAATTATGATTTCGGCGGATGGAGTCCGTTCCAACACTTTGTCAGTTGCCATTTCAAGATGTTCCATGAGTCGGTCAGTTACGGCATCACCGCTATGGGACCTGTATAGGCAAGCGTAGACGCGCGGATGGTCGTCGCAATTTACACGCATCCATAAAGTGGACAGGTTATTCCCTTCAAGACTGCTTAGGCTTCGGACACAGATATCATCCCTGACGTACACGCACACACCGGCTTGAGGCACAAAGTTGTGCTCAATTTTGTAGCCTGGATAGTTCAGGTATGACGTATGTGCCGGAGATGATATCTTTGTTTCCGTTAAAAAGAGCATGGCTGGCTTTTCCGTTTCAAGATGATAATGAACCGGACTGAGATTTGAGTGAATTCCCCTGATGTTGCAAAAATGAACATGAAGTACAGGTAGGAGTGCTGCAACTTGCGCCTTACTCTTGCCTCGGGCAGAAGAAATGACGAGCGGAATTAAGCCCTCCCCAGAATACGTAGGGCAGCCTGAGCGAAAGTGCTCAAACGGGATTCTCCAGTACGAATCGTACTAGTACCCTCCTGGGGTAGTCTCTCTTGTAATGCCGCTGCCATATTTGGAGAAGGGGGGGGGGGGGATGGGCCACCGGCGCTCCCACTTACCGAACGACGCATAGCAGCAGGATGCCATTAATGCAAACGTCGGTCTTCTGTGGGAGTGTGGTACTTCCCCGGACGAGCCGGCCCATTCATGCTGTAAGCTAAAGCCGCAGCGTGAACCACAACGAGTTATTATTATACCTTGCAATTATTCCGAAAAACATTATACCAAAAAAAGGGCACCCCAATCTAGATCATTACTAATTCTCTCCTCTGGGATCCGCAGCATTATAGTAAAAAGAGAAACTTTATAATTTCACATCTATAGCGTATGTCACAAATACCAATTTTTTTTGGGTACCTTTGGATACATTTGTATGAAACTTTCCTTTTTTGTTACCATGAACCAAAGAAAGTTAGTAACAAAAAAGGAAAGTTTCATATAAATGTATGAGGACATTTTGGGAGACTATGTTATTTAGGCTCAGCTTCATTCACCCTACCAACCTGCATTTTTTTTTGCAAATTGAAGTCTTAAATAAAATGTACAAACTTTTTTAGAAATGCTCTTCTACGGCGCAGCTGTTAGGTATTTAATATTACGGCGGTTATTATGATCGTTTGGAAAAAAACAGGCAGTCATTTTATTTTTCAGAGGTTAGTTAATTAATTGTGGCAATACATGAACAGTAATAAAAAGAAAATTGGCCGGTTATTTAATTCTAAAATGTCAGTTCAAATAATGCTTAGGAGTAAAAAATCTATACATCGAAACATATTGTTAAAATTAATTAAATTTAATTAAAAGAAACTGGGTTTTCAACTTGATAAAAGTCAAAATTGATAAAAAACCGGGCAAGAGCATGTCTGACCATTCTAAGTGTAGGGTTTCGAAGCCGTTACTACACAAAAAAATTCTCAAAACAGTGCACCAGTAAAAGAGCGTAACTTCATGGCACTTACGTCCTTTTGCTTAGAAGCGAAATTTTTCGGACATACCCAACTCAAAAATGGTATATCCGATCATATTGAAAATATTTTTCTTTGAAGCGTTACCTTTGTGATTTTTATCATTAGGTATTTTAAGACAGGTACGGTTAAAAAGATAAAGGGGGGGGGGACAATATGCAACTTTCGGAGCGATTATTTCCGGAAATATTCACCTAATCAGGAAAAACTTAGTGCTTTCAAAAGAACTGTCGAAATTTGTGCCAGACGATGACTTACGGTCAAATTTTTTTTTTTTCATCTTTTGATACATTACAGGTATGGACTGCCCCCCCTAGCAATATTTATTTTTGTTATTTAACTACCAAACTAAGTAAGGGCTTCTCACACATCTCACAGTGCTTGCGTAAACAGTCGCAAACGCAAAGCCAGACTGATTTACTGGTTCTGCAAAGTACCCTACATCCAAGGCTGGTTAAAATTTCACTCGGCCGTACTGCCGCGCTGGCAGTATCCCGTGCAGTATATTAATTTTTAAATCTGGCTGTCTCTGTGGATTATTTCTGTCTGCTTATTGCTGTCTGGCACTCAGGTTTTGCTAGGATATAATATGTTGCAGGATATAGAGTGCCTTAATTAATATCCGTAGTTGATATTTATGAAGAGTAATTCTTTCATCAGGTATTAGGTACATAATTGTCGTCGTGTGTGATACGAGTATCCATGGACTGGTTTGTCTAATAAGTCTATGGTGATTGTCTGAAAATCGGCATTGGAGAAATAAACATAGTTAATATTTACAAGGAGTGAAAGTCATTAATTAAGAAAAAAGTACAGTAATATTAGATGTTTGTTTTCTTGTAGTGGGCTTACGTATAGCGAGACAGCAACTATTTATTCCTTCATCTCTCAGCAGTAAATTCTTATTTTGAGAATAATTAAAAACCAGTTTGTCTATAGCTATTTCTTTCACCTTTAACCTAAGACCGGTATTACATCTGTAAGTTATTGCTGTAAGTTTTGCGACGCAACTATGGGTAAGAGTGAGTGGCAAATATCCGCATCTATCTCTTGCTTATAGCTTTGTTTCATAACTTACAGTAGGTAATAACTTACAGGTGTAAGGCCGGCCTAAAGAATGGCTGCAAGAGATTCCTGAAAGGGAAAAGCTCGTCTTCGTACGAATGTGTTTTTGTAAATACCTGTGCTTTGTGTTATGATCTGTATATATATATTTTTTATATAATACCGTCTCAATCGAAAAAGACGAAATCAGCTTTAAATCTTTAACTGTATGAGATAGATTGAAAATTAAATCTTGCTTAAATTTATATCATGGAAATTCGAAAAGATCTGTGTACAAAGTGAATTTTTACTTTGATCTCGCCTCTTTATTGTTTAAGTCTCAAGTATTGCATTTACCTTTTAGGATTTTCGTCTGTAGGTAAGTACCTACTTACAACAGCTTAATACATCACATTGCATTCCAAATTTTGACAGTAATCGTCCAAATAATGGTCTTTACTGTGGTGACAGACGGAATAATTAAAAACTGACCAAGTCCGACTTTTTTTTATCGATCTTAGTCACAAATGCATACTTTATGAAAATTTTAAGTGTCTAGCCTAGCTATTACGGTTCAAAAGATACAGACGGACGTTGAGTATGAACCCAAAAAATACAATGACTCATGGCGACCATTGTACTTCGCCTGGTATTCTCTTCCGAGAAACCTTGGTCACGTGAGTGGACACGTACTACGTCATATCCGTCAACCGAAGATTTACAAACTTTAAAATCGGGGTAATTTTAAAATATAAGCTCGTATATATTAACTTAAGACTATCATTGTATAAAGGTTTTACGTTTTGACCATTTACTGTTCTCTATAAAAAAGAACGTATATACGTGTTGCTGCATTTTGACGTAGGTGCGGGTACCTATAGGTTCTACGAGTAATGTGCTGTGACCACCGGCACTTAAAAGTTGGACATTTTATGGTAAATATACGATTATACTCATAAAAAAATTAAAAAAAATTGTTCTAAATATTATAGGGCTATGGATTATGAGAAATTGAATATTGATAAGCGCTTTTTTATTAGGTGCTTTCTCTCATTTAGGTACAATAGGACATAAAATACTACTCACCATATTTAACCGTGGTTTTAGGCCCGCAATATCGCAACCACTCCTCGACAAGCGATTACTTGGTGGAAAAGTATAGAAACCGACTGTGTCCCCCCTTTCCCTTTCCCTTTCCCCTTTCCCCTTGACCCTTTCTGCTCTTACAGCTTTTAATAGAGCATTTAACCATTTTACATTTTACAAAAAAAAGTCATCGACAACTTTTACCGCAACAGTTTGAAAATCATTGGCGTGTCATTAGCGTTATGATACCGAGCGAGAGCGGAATATGATATTCCCATAGGTTCGAATAGTATGACGGGAAACATCGAGTTGACAAATTTGTATTTGTAGTTCAATCTGTTGAATCCGGTGATGCCTGTAGTATCTTGTAATTCCACATTGTAATGTAACCTTTATGTTTAAAAAAAATCCCTTTTAGTTATTTTCATGCATAAATGTATATACAATATTAAAATAAAACATTAAATGAAAGTAAATATGTAAATTATGCTCGTGACTTATATTATTCGTGATATATATATTTTTGAAATAAAATCGAACACTAACCTAAAATCATTTTTTTCCTTACTTTTGGGTAGTGGTTAATCAAGTGGCAACTTTGTGATGACGTAGAAAGTGTCCCTTTTCGGAAGAGAAGACCTTGTTTTATTAGACCATGATGGCGACCACATAATTTTGGGCCAAAAAGTATATTTTCAAATTAATATTCGTTCCATGACACTCAATAAAAAAAATTCGCAACAAAAATACTTTGCAGAAGTGTCCCCACGCTCGCGTTGCAAACAGGAAGCTATGCTTGGCGGAAGTGGCAAGACATGTTTTTTTTATCGCGACAAACCACTACGGACTCAATTTCCTCCCGGGGGAAGAAAAAAATCGGCTTAAAGTCGGGCACGTATTGAGTTTGAGTTCCGTAAAGTATCAAGAAGTGTTTTAGTATCAACAGGGCTATACTTAAAAATCTGCTGTACTTCTTTCTGATATAATTCTGTTTATAAACTTTTATTTGACCTGCACTGTTTGTGGGTATGTATTAGCGGCCTTTACACGGCACAGTTCGGACTGCGGGAAACGCCACGCGCCTTTCCACGCGCCAGTCCGAACCGTAGGTTTTTTATTACTATTACAGTTGTATTTACACGTACGGTTCGGAGCGATGATTGAAATGGCGCGTGGTGTTTCCCGCAGTCGGAACTTTACGTGTGCAGGCCGCTATTATGTATGCTTCAAAAATTGGAAGTCAATTTTAAACCAGTTTCCGTTATGGAATGGTCTGGAATTTGAACCGCAAATATAAACCCGATGACGATGTAATATTATCTGCGCTATACTTAAAGTAGACCCACCGTGTTGGGACTTATAAGTTTGGCCTTGATAAGCCACTTTTTAATTACTTTGTAAAAAACATGACACTCACTTTTTTGGGCAGTCGTGTAAAAAGCAACACAAGCTTGTCCCAAAAATTACATTTTTGACAGAAACTTATTTACCTAGTTGTATTGTATTAGCTTGCTTTGTTATTTGGTTCTAAAATGTTTAACTGAATGAAGTGCCTCTTGCACTTTGGAAACTTTGTTAGAACCTGTTTGGTACTAAGCATGTCTTTTTTTAAATTTGTATGAGTTACTTAAACTATACCGAATATATTTATCGTGCTTTTTTGGTCTTTTCACTGCATAATCGAAAGACAAATTACTTACAGAGAACGCCCATCTCAAAGCTATTGGGAATCATAAAAATTCTCATGATTGCAAAACATTAGAGAAAATCTGAAAGATTTAGCAAAACCCGTAAGTAAAATCATTACTCATTTACATTCGCTCCAGCAAATTTTAAAGGAAAATTCCATTTCAAGGGCTTAAGCTCTTGACCTCATGCTTCACTCTATTCGCATTCAATGCGAAAATGTGGAAAATGCCTTTAATTGGAGTCCATGAAATTTGGAGAAAAAGTGCGGTGCGAAAGTAAACCAATCGCCATAATTAGCTTCATTATGTTCATTTTAATCAATTGATTTAACCCGCCGCCATACAAATTATATTCATTATAAATATTGCATAGCTCAGATAGGGAAATAAGTTAGCTTAGAGACATACCCAACAGAGCGTATTCAAATAGAACTGCAGAAGAAGAGGCATGACGGCCTTATAAGTAGCTGCACACTTTTGTACCTTGTCGCTTTAACGCCTTCAACGGATTAATGCCGGAGTTCAAATATGATATTAAAATAGGAACAAAATAGTGTTTACTTTATCGACAGACAGCTGTCCGCGAAGCAGATTGGCGAAGCTTTTTATTGAAACAAATAAATAATATGCAACGTCAATAAGCTGAATAATGCACGACACTGTAGAATTTAATTCTATGATTTTCAATTTTGCCAACGGCATCTGACGTTATGTCCGAATTTAATTGTATGAAAGCAGTTAAACTTCGTTGCGGCGAGTTTCGACAGAGTCTCGGGTCACTGCGGTTGCAATATTTCCCGAATCACCCCCGGGATGTTGTGGGACATCTAAATTGTTGAATTTCGGTAGACGGCGTGGAAAATATTTTTACCTTAACGTTGGTTCATTCAAGACTAATAATTGTAGATTTAGACGATCATTCTTTCATCTCTCCATTTGTTAGTGTATTTTACATCAACTACCTATACTCGTATTTTAAGACCAAGTGCTGTACAGTATTTTATTTAAATATCTGTGTGTCTGTGTATTACAGCCTTATGACCTTTTATTGGCTTCGTCATCAAATCAACATGTAATATATGTATGTTACTGTCTGCTGTCCCAAATGCGGAGAGAAAAACAATCAACTCTTAGACACCATAATATTTCATTATCAACTCAAGTTATTGAATTTAAAATATGAATTTGAACAATTTTCCAAATAAATATATTGCTGGAGTTCTAGCGTCTATTTCCTGCGTCTCAAGTTATTTCTTTCCGTAAAAGCAAGTGGCGGTTGGAGTTAGCTGTGTGCGAAATTTATAGTACGCTAAATTAAGTTACATAATGATACATTTAACGTGTGCTTTTGTTCCATTAATAGTTTACTTACTTAAAATACAGTCATTACCTACGAGAAATATTTTTATTTTCAAAAAATACCTAGTGATAAGACTTCTGTCTGGGTAATTTCCGGCATAAGATATTTGCCGCCGCAGTTTTTACATTGTTGTTTTTGATGTATGGGTTAGACTATTAAGATTACAAACTTTCATGCACTTCATGGCCCAGTTACAATAGCATGTGTCCCTTTTTAGGGTTCCGAACCCAAAGGGTGCCTCAATTACTAGTCCTCCGCTGTCCGTCTAACAGTTAGTGGGCAACGGAATAATGATATTTATTCCATTGTTCAGCTCGTTTCACTTTAGTTCTGTAGGACTAAGTTAAACTATTATATTGATACAATGGTTGAATAAGACGTAAATAGTGCCTATTATTATCCTCTTAATTACATAGTCATGTACAATAGTATCGTTTACTAGACTGGTCAAGATTTAATAAATCTTTGCTTCAACAAGGAAGTGGATAACTTATTTGCCTTTATAATTATTGTAAGATACTATCATTTTTATTATCTTCGACATGCCTTCGATAAAAAACGCTGTTTTTCTTTAGCTATATTTCATTTTGTGTGTAGAGTAACCCTTGATCGTACATTTGTACTACAGGAGATAAAATTCCTGAAATTATAGTAATAATGAGTCTCTTCTTCGCCTTGCTAAATTTTCTAACGCTAATTAACACAGTGTACCTATAAATAATTAAGGGCGTGGCCTTTAGAGTAACCCTTTATCGTAAATTTGTACTAGAAAGAAAAGAAAGAAAGAAAACTTATTTATTCGTGACATACATAAAAAAAGAACAGATTAACACGTACAAGAAGTAAGTAGCCACGAAATGGTCCCAACTCAGAGTAATGCTGGCATTAAAGTCAGCGCTGGTCTTCCGTTGGAACCATCAGGTGAAACCACGGAAGGTTACAAACATAATTATTTGAACACAAAACATGATTAAAAAAACGAGAGAAAATAATAATAATGAAAAACAAAATAAACGCAGAATTCTGAGATTGACAAAAAGTTTTCCATGGCCGTCCTTAGATGGCGGAAAGGGCAACAGTCCCCTTATATGGAGCAAGCAGAGAAAACCGACATGACCTACCACAGGAGATAAAATTCCTGAAATTATAGTAATAATGGTTCTCTTCTTCGCCATGCTAAATTTTCTATTCTGGATCTAACGTTAATACAGTGTATAAATAATTAAGGGTATGAGGGACTTATTATACAAAGCATTAAAACTGGCTATTTTTGACTTATTACCTAACTACCTACCTAATTACCACTTCATTAATATATTTTCCCAACCTGTTTTAACTTACTCTCTAAACAGGCCAACACTTAGCTAGTCAATGGGTCATTCTTAGCTGGAACTTCTGTAACTCATCAACGTTACACAACATAGCAGTTCCTAATAAGGAAAACGTTCGCGATAATATACGACGTATAGAATACAGCGCTAGTCGTGACGCTTGGCGGTAACGTTATTTAGTGTAATTATTAGACGTTATTTGAGGGTCGGCATCGTTTAGTGTATTATCTGTATCCAACCATGAGTTACAATTTACCGTATTCGCTAGGCGAGTTGAATACTTTGTCCGATTTGTCCCTCACAGTATTGTTATAGAGTGTGAAGGACAGAGCAGTCAACTAACTAGCGAGTACGGTTATGGTAACTCATGGTAAGGGTACTGCTCAATGGCCAAGTAAATGTCAGGGTGTAGTACAACAAAGGTGTTTTATTTATAAGTACAAAAAAAATACATATTCGTTTTTGTCAGCATTTTTGAAAAGAAAATCCTGATATTCATATTCCTACTATTATATTTTCATACCCGGTATAAAAATGTAAAAGTTTGGAAGGACGTTTGGTTTTTTGTCTTCCAATACAATTTAAACAGTTAAAAACATTTACGGCGGATACTGTACGGGTGTAGTGCAACATCGTACAACATTCGTAGGTGTTTCATCGGATAAGTTCATATTCGTCTTTTACGCTTAGCTTATCTAAATTATATTTAATACTAGCGACCCGCCCGCCCTCGCTCCGTTCGGCTTATGTGAGATTTCTGTAACACTCGTATATAATCCAGAATGAATTATACAAGAAAACTGCATTAAAATCCGCTGCGTAATTTAAGTACGGGTGTTACAATAACTTGCATGGTTTACCCTTGCTTTATAGACACTCATTTCATAGACACTATAACTTCACAGAATTTTCAGTTCATAGAAAACTATTTTCTGCTGAGCCCGTGTTGATTTCAGGTTATCTTGTGATGGTTACGAGTCTGACCTAACCTAACCTACGTGGATCATATTTAAGATAACCTGAAATCAATACAGATTCAGCAGAAAATAGTTTTCTATGAAATGAAATCTATAAAATCTATAAAAGAAGGTGATCCCTAACTTACATAAACCAAAGCGAAGCAAAGGCGTGTTGCTAGTAAACTTAATAAAAGCGACCACGCCCCTGGTCTTTCTGCATTACATACCGAACAAAAAGGGAACACATAAGCAAGGAAACTTCGTATCTTATTCCCTTTCGAACGCGACACCCAAGTCTAAGTAAACGTTACTGGAGGAACACTGGGTCAGTATACGTCCCTTGGCAGCCAGCCGACGTGCCAGCAAGACGCATTTTTACATATTTCATGAACGTTAACACTGTAGATGCTGACATCTGGCCAAATCTTGCCTCTTATTAAGACTTGTGAAGCTTTAAAAAGAGGACGTTTCTCGACCCCCAACGAAAAAATATGGGTTTTATGTATTTAACGTGTATTTGTGTATCTGTGTGTCTGTGGCAATGTAGCTCCCTAACAAACGGATACACAGTTTTATTGGGGTGGTTCTAAGCTAAATTTGATGAAAATCGGTTCTCTGTAGGGGTCGCCATTATTATATCGCCTTGGAAAAGCAAATACGTACGATATAATGTGCTATAAATGGATTGAATGTCATATCTGTCATGAAGCAAAATTTCAAATGTAAACCGATGTCAAAGTAAATTACGTTGCATAATCAATCTTCTTCGTTTACAATAGTACATTATTGCCTAGGCATGGAAGTAGGCAATTGCGGGCCGAGTATTGGTTTAAACGGACGAGCTTGCGAGTCCGTTTAAAAATACGAAGCCCGCAATTGCTGTTCCTGCCGAGGCAAATATAGTGCTTTTCTCAAAAATCGCAAGAAAAAAATTGTGTTGGAGTCAAATCTTCATCGCTTGAACTAATTTTTTGAATTGCATACAAACAGCAACTTCATGTGAAAAAACCATCACTCCTTACCTCCTTTTTGTTTATGACAAGGAGAAACGCAATTCTTGTTTAAAAAAACATAAGCTATTCCAGGCACAAATAAAAAAGTTATGTTTCGAGTAAAATTTGGATGTATAAGACTTGTGCCCTCATTTTATCATGGCACTTTTCACTTTTTAAAAAGTTACAAGGTAGATAGTAATGGAATTTGTATGCAACATTGCGGGCTTGTGTAGCGAGCACGCAATGTTTTTTTTTTTTAATTTGAGAACTGTCAGTAAACTATGTACTTCGCGTCTCAATGTGTAGATAGGAATGTCAACATTTCCGGACATTTTTGAGAAAAAACAATTGTACACGCGAAAAGTTGGCAAAGAAATAACAAACGAAAACGTAAATTTTCCGCTAATGGGTCAGACTCAAATTTCGAACGTCGTCCAGCTTTATTAACTTAAAAGATAACAAGATCCAAAATGCAATCGTGCAATTTACAACCTTATAATTACTTAGCAAAGTAAAGAAAATTAGTCGGTGCCTCCTGCAATTTACGTCAAGAAAGTTAAAGTAATTTAACGAACATGTTAAGTTACAATGATTGCATACTCAGGGTGTTTCATTTTGTTTCTAATGAGGAATTGTGTTTCTGCCCTAATTCCGAGGGTGAATATGGAGAATTAGGAGGGATGCTTATGAAGGTTGGTTTATGAATTTTGGGGCTTTTGAAATTGATTACTTTTAACTGTTTTTAATGTGACAGATTACAAGTAAACAATAGTATTAATAAAGTTACTTTTGAGTTTCGCATGATACATAATAAAAAAAATATTGGATTATTACATAATGGCTCATAGACCAATGATAAACACGTTATTTTGAATTAAAGAAGAATCCATTTTACCGTATGATCGTTGAATTAATGAGTAAAGTAAAGTTATTGGTGCTTAACACATTAAAGAGGCCAACAGTGATTCCATTATCTTATGGTATTTATTAATTGAGTAATGCTTATTTAATTCGACGATTATGGTTTTATACACCATATATTGAGGTTTTATAAGAAAACAAAGAAGTTCATGATTGTTAGGTACGTTTAATTTAATAAACTAGAGTGTTACGTAAGTTAAATTCTAAATTTATTTTAAAGCAGCAAAGAGTTTTATTATACATGTAATAAGTAAAGTCCTTGTTCCCAGACGTAAAAAAAAGCGCTACTTAACAAAAACGACTCGTAACAGAACATTTGTATGTAAATTCATATTTACATATAAACTTCTCTGGTCTTCTCCTAACTTGAAAATATTCGGGTGATAAAAGCTTATCAAGTATTAAAATGGAAAATTATCACATTCTGGAATATTTGTCTTTAACTTTTCACAATGTGATGTAAAATATTCTTTTTTTTTAATGGTATTTTTGTTCAGCTCTCTTAATCATTTCCTAAATCAAACGTTTATAATAATGACGACATTTTCACAGTTAATTAAAAACTAGCAAAGCTATATCTACGAGTATTTCGTCTCAGGACTATATTTGTAAAAACGTATTCCGTAAGTATCTTGAGGAACTCTACGAAAATGAAATCGCTACGTTTGAATGAGTTGACTCATTGATTACTAGGGTAAGCAATAAACGCAATTCGTATTTCAATACCGCTTTCATCAATCCCATAAACATAGCACTTACCATGATTCCTCGGATAAGTGCACTCCTCCATAAACTGCTACATTCAGGTCAATCGCTCGAATACTTCTATATCACTGGTTGGTAACACCCTGTGAACAAAGAACACGTTAGCTATTTAAAAAGTGAAAAATAAAAACGATTATGTAAAATTTCTAAATTTACAATTGTCGAGAACTAAGTATTGATGCTCTGTTGTTTTTTTATTCGATCAACCCGAAAATCAACCGCTTAAGGACATCAGTCTCAATAAATTGATTGATGGTTTTTGTATCATTCTGACGTTCTTAAACTGGTTTGACTTTTCGGTGCAAACCCGCTTCAATCAGATTTGAATATATTTGTAGGTTTTTCTTCTTTAATGTTTAGCTTTGATCAAGACTAAATATTTAATTTTTAAATGCATCGACAGCAGATTTCTGCTGCTTGCACATTGGTGCAAGTTGCAGGATATTCCCAGAATTTTCAAACTTTCGACAATTTACAATTGAGAGTATTGAAAATGTTCTCTTTTCTTACAAAAATTAAATAAATTCCAAGTTACCCAAAATTTGTCATAATAAACTTTCTCGATTAGAATGTTCACATTTTTCGCGTCGTCGGTACAATAATAATCGACAGAATTCGATAGAGGAAATAATATTTCCCCTAAATTAAACGTGGATTCATCCAGGTACGAAGGGTATGACAGGAACGACATCCGGGTTTATTTTTCCGGTCCCCTTTGAGCAGGGTAAAATGGGTTATAGGACACCCCATATAAAAAGCCAACGGGTTATCCTTAGTACCTTAAATTATTTCTAGAACCTATTCCTTCTATTTACGGGAGACACTTGGAATGAAATTGAAATGAATTAAAATTGTATTAATTTGGTTTAGTACAGTCGAGTTCATAAATATGTGTACACTTTTGTACCTTGTCACTTTAATCGCTGTGACAATTCAAATATGGCAGTTTAAACATGACAATAAATATACAAGGTACTAAAGTGTATCGATATTTATGAACTCGATTGTAATTTACCTTACATTTTTTTTTATTGAAATTGTTCTTTTTACACCAAAAATTATGAATGTATTACCGAATCTTAAAAATCACATACCATATACCATAGTATTCCAGCATATTTAAAGATATTCCAGCTTTTCACTTTAGTGTAAAATTATCCTGTTAGAAATAAAATCGTAACTAATCTTCAACGAGGTGAGTGCCCGTTTTCTTCGCAAGGGATTGTATTTCTCACCAAACTGCCTACATTAAAACTGTACACAATTATTATATAAGGGATGTGCTTATTTCAAAAATATAAAAAACACCAGACAACTGGTTAGCTTCAAAATTATAGGAATACCAACATTTTTAAATTCAAATGTCATCTTCATTTTGAATTTGCCTTAAATGAGGTTCATTCGTGCGGCTGTCAGCATGGCGTTTCAAGAATGACATCCTCCGAATTGTTTTGTTTTGAGTTCATTACAAAAGGAATGCTTGAAGTTTGCTGTGGTCGTTTGTCGCCCTACAAAATTGGATTTTTGGGCTTGGTCTCTTTTTTATTTATTCCTCTATCTCATAACACAAAATTTCTAGAAACAACGGTCGAGAAGGTTAATGCATTTAAGCATGAAGAAGGGTTAGTTTGTATCAATTTCTTATCTAGTTTTGTTAATGCCTTATTTAACAATGGTCCAATAAAAGTAACTGTCATTTTTTTTAAATTAATTGCGATGCAAAAGAGAATGCTATACAATGATATTTTATATTAAGATACGTCATCTGCGCGCAAAAGCGTTCCTCGAAAAGGAAGGTAATACTATCGTTCAGTCGCGCCGTGGCCACTGACACGCACGCGTCAAAAACAATAAAGTTTTATTACCGAAATGCAACAAATATAAGTCATAAAAAATGCCGTCTTATGTTTTTCGAGGCTGCCGAAATTATACTGTAACTATAAAAGGAAGAAAGGATGTCTCATTTCATTAGTAAGTACCGTAAATATTTTTTACATTTTGTTTTACATCGCCATACTTTGTTTAATTTGCACCGATGGCGTCACTGTCACCTGTGAAACATGAGATACACAATGAAATATCGAATGAGTGCGATAAAGACGGGTAGCTATATGGCAGCCATGAGCGGGCACGCCGCGTCATCCGGGTACGCAATTTGAAACAACTATTTATCTCTTCCTAACAATAGCGTTCGCTACGAATTGCCGTCTTTGTCTGTAGAAATATGGCAACGTAGCAACTGTCAGTAATTGGCGACGGTTTTCGAATGCGTTTAGTATGAGCATAACGTATCTAAATATAAAATATAATTGATGCTATAGGTAATTATACTCAGCCATAGTGCCAGCTGGAAAGTCAGCCATCCGTGTCTTTTACGGAAGTCTTAGTTTAGGTTAAATACCTAATTTTCAAGCATTTATTGACACCATTTGTCAGGATTTTCAGTAGTCTATGGGCACTAAGAGGGTACTTCAATTTTGTACTACTCTCATTCGCTTTTAACAAGAGTGTATGAGAGCAAGTGAGAGACAAGTACATACCCGAAGCGCCCTCTAAAGGCTCCTCTCCATTTCTATTCAATTATCTTGTAGTTATAACGCAAATACAAATATAACAAAAAGACGAATAAACGTATACATGCAACATACCAAAAGAAGGCGGTTAGCTGTATAGTGATAGTATAAGCATTTTAAATTTAATGTGGTTGCCAATAGAGTAAAGTATGTTTCGACTACTACCTATACATTGCAGTTAACCTTCTTTAGTATTACGACAGCATAGGCTCTAAGGCGCATAATAATTTGTAGTTTTCCACGTAACTTACAAATCACTCTCTTGGTTCAGTTCAGTTGAACGTAAACCCCCGCAGTCCCTAACATTACTTGCACCCGTAACCTGCCCCGTCCATACACATGTCCACCGAGGTTACTGTTAAGCCGTAACGTACCAACTTAGCGTAATTAAAGTCGACTAGCGAAGCCAATCGAGGCTTGGAGTAAATCCGGATTAGTCCGACGCTGAACGGAAATTAGGTCGATATCTAACTAGCTTCAGAATCGAACTTTGAAGTCGCGTTATCCATGTCTCTTTCTTTCAATTGTGTAGTGGTTTAAGTGTGACAGGGATAGTTGAGGATTTGTGTTCGCTTTAATAAATAAAAACCCGGCTGAGTTCGTTAGAAGTAGTAAATCTCTAGGCGCAGAGGTATTGGGGTCAAGATATGGATTAACTAAATCCTGATGTTATTTATGCAATCCTTTCCGAAAGAATAAACTCGTTTTAGCTACAAATTTGTAAAGCGAAAATCAAACTAGAAATATCCTTACCGAAAAAAAATCGTCTGTTTTTTTCGATTAGGCATTAGGATATTTCAAGTCTCAAGTTTATTTATTTATTACCAAACAATAGCTATAATATACCTACACAACTTGCAACGACAAATATAATTTAATAATTTAGCTATTTGATATTTAAATTTGACGTAATGTCACTATCTCATGGGTCAATTTCTTTATTATGAGATTAATGAGTGAGCTACAATTTCACATGATACATTTGCATACAGAATGTCAAAAACAGTAACAAACATTGAATACGCCCTTTTAACATTAAACTTAATTATCTCAGAAGTAGGTACTTCCTCTAAAACTCAACCATTTTGCCTTTAGGCGTTTTAAACTGGGACAAAACTTTCTCAGACAACCGTTGAATAAAAAAGGGTCGCCTTTTACGATAGGCCTGAAACCTTGTTTCAGTACAGATTCTAGCGACGGTTCGTTCGTAGTTAAGGTAATGTTATTCTAGTAGGGTAGACTGGGTACGGTTGAAACAATTTTGCTTTGATCGCTCATAGCATCAGCATTATGCTATTGAGAGTTGAATAAAATGTCAAACATGTGAGGGCATACATCTGTCTTGAAGTGTGTACTATTGTTTTATGCCCAGATATATTCATTTTCACACAGGAGCAGTTTTTGAAAAAGTCTGTCCTCTGTTACAACCGACCCCATACCAGGGGCGGTTGAAACACAAAGAAATAATATTCAATACGGGTATTTAAATCTGCTTTATTGCTCATTCCCGTATTAATCAACTCAGTCTCAAATAAGATCAACACTTATAATGTATTAAAAACTTAAAATAACTTCACCAAGACAAATAAAGGTATTTAGCATAAAATCAAAGAATTTCTTCTTTAAAAAAGTTACCCGGAACTAAACAGCCTAGTAATTATAAGATCCTGTTTTATTGCTTATTCCCGGATCAATTCACTCCGTGCCAAATTAAATCAATCAATCAATACTCATTAATACTTACGTGTGTTTCAACCGTACCCATCCCCACCTGACGTCAAAGAAAAATCATAGTGGCGAGACAAAGAACCTACCACAAAAAGTAATCATCGTTATTTTATCATAAACATCTGACAAATTACTAGAAAAATACTCAATATTCAAACGATATAATTAAAAAAGTTATTCGACAAAATATCAACTAAGAATACTAACTTTTAATTACCAAAATACAATAGGCTCCCCTGCAAGAAACTACAATGAGCGATAGTGGATGCAAGACTGTGGAACATGTTCGTGCTAACATGCCACGCATTTCTTCCCTTACACCCCTCATTCTACAGCTGATAGTTTTTCGGATATTCGCTTTGTTTCAACCGTACCCCGTTACAACCGTATCCAGTCTCCCCTACTTTTCTAGAAACAATGACACATTATGAAAAAAGACTTATACCGAATTTTCCACTTTTTTTGTAACGTCTAACGGTGCAGTTTACTTTGTTTTTAGCTGTTGATAGGCTTTTTTGACATTATGATGGTGAAATAGGTATTTTTATGGCGCGTCTGCCAGGGACGTAAACGGGAATCCTTATTTGAAGACAGTAAAAATTGGAACACTGAATGTATTTTTATGCGTAAGAGCACATAGGTAGCATGTATGAATGGGTGGGTGGCGAGGAAATGTAAAGACGTATTTTTTTTATAAAAACCGGCCAAGTGCGAGTCCTACTCGCACACGAAGGGTTGAGACGTAGCAGTTATGAATGGGTTTCCCTTAAATTGTTTATTTTATTTTTATTATTTGTTATAGCGGCAACAGAAATGATGAAAAATGAAAAAGAAAATATTTCTTTCTGTCGTCACTAAAACAGGTTTTTTTCCTTTTTTACTTGTGTTGTGTAAAATTCAAGTTTATTTTAAGTTTAGAAAAAAACAGAATTCCAAAAGAATATAAAGCTCTATGCGTGTTGTTATTGTATTGATGTTCCATTCTAATGATTGCGCCATCGTTACATGCATCAATTTTCTTATCTTTTACTTATGGCTCTTAGGCCCTGTTGTTTGATCAGTAGTTAAACTAACTAATTGTTAAAATTCGAAAAAGGAATGGAAAATTTGACACATTTCCTTGAGATTTTAACCATTATTAACGTTTTTGACCATTAGTTAGTTTAACTACCGATCAAACAACAGGCCATTACCTAGTCCTTTATATTGTTTTAGGTCATATCGGGGTTAAAATACACATACAAAATTTAAACACTCCAAGTTTTATAACATCTTAATTTTCTAACTTACCCAATATCCAAACTAACTTATTTAAGTTAGTAGTTATTACCGAACTGGAGCGACAGCGAGTCGCAACTTCCAAGGCGAACGAATGCGGTGATTTGCCTTTGAGAGCCTCCGTATCGATCAATGGCAGGAAATGTACCGCGATTTGCGCAAATTATGGGGACATAAATTGGTTTTTAATTGACACGAATAATCAGGTCATGTAGACAATTTCAACCAAACACTATCTTGTATGTATGTAAACACTTTGTTGTACAAAACACAGAAATTCAAATACTTACAATATTTACAGGAAATACAATATTAACAATATTTATAGGAATGTCCCATAGGGATCTCTCCAGTTAACCACTAACTTAATTGCTTTTTGATGTATTATCGTATTGTCGGCGTTATAATAGCTCTTATTTTCTTGATAGTAATGGTGACGAGTTAAAAACTATACCTACGATAAGATGTCAAAAGCAATATGGTTCTACTGAGTAGAATAGAGCCCTAGTATACGTACCTCCTAGTTCCTTAAGAAGATTGCGAGGCTGAAAATTTCCATACAAAACGCGGTAACGTTTCACTCCCCTTACCTGGTTCGATTTTTAAGATTTTTGAATATATTGTTGATATTATGAAAACAAGGTCTGTACGTTTTACTTTCCAAAAATATATATAAAAAACAAAGGAATACGTACAAACCTACTTTATTTTTAATAATGTAGAAATCGAACTTGATTGAGATACAGGCTGTAAAATGTTACCGCCCGGAGTTAAATTTGTATGGAGTTTTCTTGACAGTTGAAAATTTATCATATCACATAAATATTCTATTTTCTATGCAACTCGAGTAATTTAACACTAACTTAATACAAGTGCAATACTGATAGAGATAGCTAGCGAAATGCTATAAAGAAATTGGGTGTACTGGGCCTCTATTCAACACGTTAAAACCATATTGCTTTTGACGTGTTATCGTATTGTTTGTACAGTGCAATACAATAGCTCTCAGAAGGTGCTTCGGGTCTGTACTTGTCTCTCACTCGCTCTCATGCGCTCTTATTAAGAGCCAGTGAGATAGAAGTACAAACCCAAAGAACCTTCTAAGTACTCACAGACTGTAATTCGGCCGCCATTACTGTCAAGTAAATAAGAGCTATCCAAACGTTGTCAATACGACAACACGTCTAAGGCAATATGGTTTTTACCCAGTAGAATAGAGGCCCTGTATACCTATAATGCCTTACTGCCGCACTCAGAGACGTCAATTAAATTTAATGCTTGTTTAGTGACGTTTTGTCTTATTCTATTGCTATAGAAAATAATGTGACAGCAGCAACTTTAATCAAGCATTTTTTTTTCAGTTAATATTTTTTTTTACATCGCATTAACCCATCATTGTACTTATAAAATACCCGATGATACAAAATTTCGTTGACAGTACAAACAAGTTAAATGATTACGTAACATATTATTAACGAATGCAACAGTTTTGGTAACAAAGGGCTTTGTTTACTCGGCGTAATTTTTCAAACATTGCAGTGCTTACACATACAAGACTGTCATGTTTTTATCGTTAACATCACAATTGTAGTATTTGCTAAATATTAGGTAAGTATAAATATACTTTACTTTCTGTAAAAATGTAACTATGTATGTAAACTCTTTATTGCACATAAAAAATTACGTACAAGACATGTTTGCGCCAAAAATGTACATAGGCGATATAATTCCATATCAAATCTTTTCCAGTTAAACTTGGAGTAGAATAAGCAAGGACAATGGAGGAGGCTAGACAAATTAACAGAAAATAACAAATAGTAAATACATCGGAAAAACAGAAAAAAAACCTGCTTTCATCAAATACATACTGTGCGAAAGCTCTTAGAAATTGCTTCGGGTTTGTACTTGTGTCTAACTCGCTCTCTTACACTCTTAACACGTTCATGGATACAGCACCATCCTCGAAATTGCGTGATATGGCACAAATCAATCTCATACAACATTTTCTACGGCCATGGACGAACTGCCACATTTAACGTTTGTCAAACATTGTACCACTTTATGGCGTAAAATATATGTATGTAATTTCGTACAATAAAAATCTTACCTAATGTGGCAGCTCGTCTACAGCCGTTACGTCCACAGCCGTGATGTGCCACGACACGCGTCGTTCCCCTTTTAGAGTAGTGCATGAGATTGAGATTGCCCTAGAGCTTTTTCGCTGTGACACTGGCGGCTTGTGTTAAAACCTAAAACGGCACAGAGTCCGCGCTTCCTATAAATGCTATGGGAAATAGCCGGCCGTGGACGGAGTTCCGTTTTTGGTGTAATTAAAAACACCGGCCACAGCCGTAGTGCCATATCACGAGGGTCTCAGTTTACGTCTCTCGACGTACTGTCCGTGAACGTGTTAATAAGAGCGAGTGAGATACATACAGTGCAAAAGCTCTTAGAAGGTGCTTCGGATTTGTACTTGTCTCACACTCGCTCTCTTACGCTCTTACTAAGAGCCCCTTAAGTACCTTCTATGTGCTCACAGATTATAATTAAATATAGGTACTAAAATTATGTTTACAATTTTTTTTATGGTTATGGGAAAAAACTCTTTCGCAAATCAAAAACAATGACGACTTTTTTCAAAATTTTCACTTGTGTGTCCATAACGACGTAAATTTAGGACCCATTTACGGGGCGAAAGAGTTCGTTCACAGTCTACGGGCATTTTTAATCGTTGACATTGGTATACTGTTTTTGTGTGTATTTGTGTTGTCTCATAACCATTCCGGAGTCATTCATTAATAAAATTGTCGCTGAATACATATAAATAAATATGGTAAGTATAATAAGTCTATAAAATACCTTATAATATTTTTTATTAACATCTGCACACTTAACATTGGAATGTCATCTACAATAAACATGACGAATCAATTTACACTCTAAATACTTAAAGCAGCTTTGGAACGAAAATTGCTCAGATACAGCCGCTAGGCGCATACATGTTCAAACTCGTACATAAGTAGGCTTATTATGTCGGAATGTCGAATGCGCCCATGTTTGACGTATTCGGTGCCCATTCCATATGGAAATCGAAGAGCCAGGCAAATAGGTAAGAACTGTTAAGGAAAACCGACCGGTTTTAGCTCACACTTGTGAATAAATTTCCGCACAAATATTTCTACATTGTGAGTGAACGTTTGTGTTGAGAATATCCTTATTTAATTGCTTTACCTACTAAGAAGAGAGGCGTCATGTTTCAATGAGTCGCATTAAGACAAGTGGCGGTTTAATGGTGGTAGTTCCTTGCGCAAGGACCGTTCGGATCGCTACCACTATCTTATCCTTTGACCTACCGCCAAGCCGCAGTGTTTGCATTTTTGTGTTCCGGCTCGGATGCAAGACAACCGGTGAAATGACTAGCATAGGTGCATTCCACCTGAATTTCTCAGGGTTGGTAATGTACCTATTTGAAGTGTTGACATTGTTATCGTAAGTCAGGCAGCTGCGTGCATGCCGTAAAAAATAGTGCCATGCCGTGTGACGACTCATTTTACAAACGCCTTTTAGATTGGTCATCAAAGAATCTATGGTTTGGTGTCGATCATCGGATAACGACTGTGCATAAACCAGAATAGATAAAAACACTGATATAATGTCGACCTCTTCTTCCAAAGCTGATATCTCTCAATCAGCCTAAATAATTTTCATGAAATATACCTAAGGTTCATACCTATTAAACTAGCTTTCGATTAAAAAAAACCGCGTCAAAATCGGTCCATCCGTTTAGCTACGATGCCACAAACAGACCCATAGATAAACAGTCACACAGATACACAGACACACACATATACAGATGAAAACGTTAACTTTATAACACCCCTCTTTTTTGTCAGGTGTTATTTTATTAAAGTACAACTGGCAACACAAGCTTGTCTCCATAAATTACTTTGTGACATAGAACTTATTGTAAGTCTTTACAACTACATTTTAAATAAACGCAAGGCGAAATTTATACGTATAGCCGCTCTCTATTTAAAACAAACTCGAAGAATTTGAATATTTACCAGTTTGTCATAGCACGTAAATTTTACAGGTTTTGCCATTTTCCACGTGTGTCACGTCGGGAAACGTATAACACGGTTAATTTTCGATTTTTGTAAATCAGCTAAAAGTTCAAGTTTTTGATGGTACAATATTTCATAGTAATGTTACTATGAAATATTGTACCATCAAGGAACTTGAAATTTTAACGATTTTACTATGTTATTTCATACGATGGCCTGTTAACAACTCATATTGGTAATTGCTTGGCAACGCATTAGGTCAAGGTTCTGTTAACGGTTTCCAAGAAATATACTTAAAAGCTGTTTCCACGTCAGAAGTTTAGGCTTTAAGTAGCGTTGTTAGGAATAAAGTATATGTAATTATTATTAAAAAAAACTATAGAGAATGTGGAATGCCAATAACTAATTACCTAATTAAAGCCTATTCTGAAATTTAATAATGATTTATAGTAATTTATGTTCTATAAATGGTTTTTTAATTTCGATTATGTTTTCCAATAGGAATGGTTAATGTCTTGTGGCTATGTTTTTTTTTACCTATTTTACAAAACAAAACTTGGTTTGAAAATTAAAAGTATAATGGGCTCAATACTTAATATACATATGAAATTGTACAGTCGACTACAAAGAGATGTATCCACTTTTGGACCTTATTACAAAGCTATAAGGTCGAAAAGTGGATACATCTCTTAGTAGTCGACTGTACGTGTGATGTGTACTCGTACATACGCGAAAGGCAAAAGTTATCCTTGCTAGAACCGTTTTATTGAATCATTTGAATACCAAATAATATGTAGATTGGTGCCTAAGAAGGTTACCACTGTGAGACATTGGACAGAAGGATATGCAAACAATATCAGGTTTGATTAAATTCGCGAAAATACTATAGGTACATATTTGATTAAAAATCAGTAAAAAATATGTTTTATTATAAGCGTTTTTTTGTACGTTAACAGTGATCCTTAAAATTTGTATTAATGGTTCAAAAGATACAAATAACTTATCTGTAGAAAAACCACGGTGAAAAGATATAAGTACCCTTAAGTTACCGTTACTGTTTCTATCTAACCGCCCTATTTTTCATAACGAAGCCAATTTAGATGGGTCGTTACTCACCGGAATTGCAGTCTTCTGCGGAAAAAGATCCAGAAATAGGTAATGCTGCGTCGTACTAAATGACTAAAACAGAAGTATAAAACTATGATCTTTTCTGTATTTAAAAAAAGGGCCATCTTCAAACAGTATCTACCTATATAACGTATTACTCAGTAGTGGGTGATCATCAGAGATCGGAATAGGTAGAGCTAATTTGCCTAAACTTGATGCATGTTCATTCAATAATGTATTCCCATCTCTCTCACGCATGAATGAATATGCGTCAAGTTAAGGCAAATTAGCTCTACCTATTCCGATCTCTGGCGATCATAGTCGGTAGCTTAAAAATAATAAAAGTTGTTTAGCAGTAAAATTGTTTATGGCATTTTTTGTTTTAAAGGGCAGTTTCATAAAGCATATTTCTTCGTATACTTACTACTGATAAGTCTCACTTTAATAGAGGGCTACCATTTTTCTAATAACTATCGACAATCTTCGTTTTTCTATGACACACGAGCGACAGATATACTGTCAGTTGCGAGTGCAAGCGTGATAGCGATACCCAGCCGAAAGCTGTTAAGAAGCTGGGAATACTGTTACTAAGTAGGCCCAAATATATTTAGATGGCGACTATACACCAGTTTCCTTGTCACTGCTGTCAGGGCTCTATTCCACTCGGTAAAACTATATCGCGTCTGTCATGATATTGTATTGTCAACGGTATGATGGCTATTATTTTCTTCAAAGTAATGGCAGCCGAGTTAAAAACAATACGATGACATGTCAAAAGCAATATAGTTTTACTGAGTAAAATAGAGCCCCAGTTCTTGTTTGGGGCGTGTTAATGAGTTTGATTATTAAGATATTGTTAACTATGCCAAAATGGTTCCCGTTTTTTTAGATGTAAACAAACTAAATTTACCTTTTTGAACACATTCCTCTCATTCATAGGCCCGTTAACCAAATTAAAATTAATATAACTATTTTTTTATTTAAGTTAACCACCGACCCGCCCTCGCTTCGCTTTGATTTATGTACTGTACTGACCTCATCTCGAGTCAAACCTTCAAGCAAGAATTAAATTGTCTTTGGTATTTGACTGGTTAGAAAACGGCGAGAGAGTGTTGGGGGTTGCTAGGAAACGGTTGGGAGTTGACGGGAGTGATCGTCGGGCTTGAAAAAATGTTTTCTTAAGATTTTTATTTGCTTTTCTTTATAATAATAGTGGTGTATCCACAAAATTTTCCTTTTATAATTAATAATGTGCGGTGTGCATAATTGTGAATAACATATAGGAGGTGATCTATAGGAATTTTGCAGGGAGACGTTAGGAGATTTTCGTGAGTTTTCATGTAGACTAAGTCTACTTAAAAAGGTAAATATTGTAGTCCTACCGTTGTTGGAAACACTTATCTATAAGAAATCATGTTTACGAATAATTTGGTTTATGGTTTGAGAACAAGAAAATCGAACTAGTGATTTCTCATAGGTATTTTAATCTTTCGTATATGTCTTATCATTTAGAATAGAGAAGCTTGGGGATGAGTGTTCTGGTTGAGGATCTGAAAGACGAATGGAAGGGTGATAGTCGTTGTTTAGAAAGGGTTCCGTATGGTGTTTAATTTATTGTGAATGTTTGTTGTGTTTCTAGGTATAGTAATAGAGTAAGGAAAACTTTCGTAGTACAGGGAAACCTTAGTTGCATATTTAACCTTTCATTTTAATACATTTCACGCGGGAGCATGACCCTGAGAGCTCCGTCGCTTACTACGAGGGCTTCTAAGCGGTTTGGTGTCGCTGTCGGGAGAGTTCGGTTTGCGGCTGCGCGGCCTTGACATCTCGTCGGGACCCGAAGCTAAGTGTTGTCTTTTAGTGGTTACTCGATGGGTGCATCGTTGCACGTGGGGTAGTAATGCAGCTGGTTACGAATGACATTTGATGTCGTCATTTTCAAAATATTTTGAATTATGGAAGATGTCATTGCAATTTTGACAACAAGGCTATTAGAGGATTCGTAGCAAAGTTGTCCTTGTTAGAACATGTTTATTTGAATATTTTTCTTTGATTTTGATTTTTTTTATTTACGAATATTTTCAAAATGTTTTGAGTTTCGAAATTTTATTTTTTTGGAAGGAACAATTTATTTAAAAAAACAGAACAATTTTTAAAAAAATAAATCCTTAGAAGCAAATCATATTGAATTTAAAAGTGATATACGCTGGTCGTCGGAAAACCAAACTAGTGATAAATTTCTTTGAATTATTTCACGGGATTTTAATTCTATTGCGAAACTAATAATTATTTAAAGGTAAATAATTTTATTGTTCATTTGATATTCTTTTATAAATGTTTTTAATCAAGGGAATTCAAAGGTTTATTAATAATTCAGGACTGATCTAATTCTTTTGGATCTTGTGTACCTTTTAGGACTCCATGTCTAATCTTCAGTTTATTGGAAGAACTTTTCTAAATTTTCCCATGCTGTTTGGCTAAGATTATTTAGCTCTCTTTCGGCTCTTATATTGGGGTTTACAGTTTTGCTTGTGTCCTGGCAATTTAAATTACAATTTATCTTTACCTTTCTCGTTTAATGCATCGGATATTATACATGTTTCTATTCGAGTCGAAGAGGGTTTAGTGTCTTGGTGAAAGTTATCAGCGGGTCACAGACGTCGATGACATCTCACCGCCACTAAACATCTTGGATTAAAATAGCAAGCAGAGACACTTCACACTGTATGACCAGTATCCATACAGACTGCACAGACTGCTTCAGTGTGTTAAAGGTTCAAGGTTAATAGCTTCAAAATTTATCTTGGGGAACCGGGGGTCGGGTTTGAGTTGCGTCAAGAGTCGATCTCACCTCTGGTCGAAAGACGTTAGTTAGTTGAGGTGACTTGCTGGCTTGGTTTTTATGATCTCATGTCAGCAAGGATGCCTGCGAGTTTAGCTCGGCAACTGCTTTCTACTCCCGGCTCTCATGTCGGTTCGTGGGGACTCGACTAAGCGAAGCGAAAGCTGAGCGTGTGATATCGGGTGCCTTGACGGATTCGAAGGGGAGGAGACCTTCAACATTCTGGGTTTACTTTGATTCCTGTCACACTGGACTGCAGAAAACACACACATTCCGTCGTCCTAAATATCCGAGGACACAAGAGGGGTAGTTTAGGTCAATAGTCTCTCCATCTAAATTATTAGGAAAAGAATTAAATCCTGTCTCTTGGAGTGACTATAATTTGTCGGGCCCTCTGCTCTCTTGGTTACGAGGACTTACTCAGACTGACTTGGCGACGTAATGGAAGCTCTCCCCAGACAAGTTCGGGACAGGCTGGCGGAGTGTGTCCAGCCTGGAGTCGAGCACACGAGCAAGAGCGGGGAGGGGCTCTGCTTTTACCAGACCACAAAACTTGTCGAATTTCCATAAACTGAAGTTCTCTAGACGTTTCTTTCCTTCAACTAATACAATTATTTGAATTCCCTTATTCTTGAATATCTCTTTAATCAGAAGAATCTGTTATCCCTCATTCTCGCCTTAGGAACCATGGGTTACTAAAACATTTAAAAAAAACCACACAACGTTACTACCACTATTTCGATTGGCAAATATCTTTTGTCTACCGGTCCGCCAAACAGATTAAATAAATTAAACTTTCTTTTATATTTTATAAGGCCTGCCCCCTGGGGTCAGCACAATTGGTGCCGCGTGACCAGGATTCTAGGGTATTAAGCAGATTGAGGGGAAGAGATTTTGTGAATTAAGGGAGAGGTATTACTTTCGTTTCTCGAGAATTATGAATAGTGCAATTTGAAAGGTTGAGGTAGCTTTTACTATTGCGATTGAGGGAATAGGATTAGGGAAAGATGGGCATGGAAATTTATATCCCATATCGGCTAATAAGACTTGGTCAGATTTTGGTAGATGTGGTTTTGGGGATGAGAATAGAGTTCAGAATAAGGAAGTTAAGTTGAATTTAGATGCTTTTCCAAATCTTTCCCCAAGTTTATTAGATCGGCCACGTGTTTCTGAGTTTTTACAAACTTTTGTTGCGGCATCCTTGTTTGATGAAGAGGTATGTTTTGATGAGGGTTCTCGCAAGGTTAGAGCGGAGATTGTTATTGAGATATTAGGGAATACAATAAATGGGTTGATAGATACTGGGAGTGAAGTGAGTTGTATTTCAGAAGAGCTTTATGAATCTTTACAAATTACTAAAGATACAAGGTTTCCATCATTACCAGTGAAACCTATACAGATTAGAGGAGCAGTAGGGCAGAAAAGTTTGAAAATACAGCAACTAACATCTGTTGAGTTAAAAATTCAGGGGATAAGTTTCGATACTGGATTGTTGGTAGTTCCAAAATTGACAGTACCGGTGATATTAGGCTTTGACTGGTTACTTTCCCATGATGCTGTTATTAATTTGCGAGATCCTAAGTCTTTAATTCTGTCGGGTAATGGGGAAGAAGTTAGTGTACCGTTTATTGATGAAGGTCAAGAGAGTGTAAATGTTAGAACTCTACGAGTCGGTCAGGTTGATAAAAGGGATTCCACTGTGAAGAGTGAGGATTTTCTGGATAGACTTAATGTGGGAGTAAAATTGACTGATAGTATGAGGATGGATTTAAAGCAAGTTTTAGAGAGTCATAAGATAGTATTCACGAAGCAAATTGGTAGGGCAAATTGTTATGTTCATCATATAGAATGTCTGAACACACTCCGCGAATAAATAGATCCTATCCGATTCCGTATGCTTATCGTAATAAGATTGATGAAAAATTAAATGAGATGGTAGAGTTGGGGATTATTTCTAGAGGGGCAACTCCCTATAGTAGTCCTTTAACATATACAAGCAAACCTGATGGGTCTATTCGTATTTTACTTGATGCTAGAGAAATTAACAAATACATGGTGGCAGAGTCAGAGGCCCCACCAATGCAGATAGATGTTTTAAATGCATTTCATGGTGTAAAATTTATAACTATCGTAGATTTAAACAATGCGTATTTTCAAATTCCTATATCAAAAGAGAGTAGGCAGTATACCGGGTTTACTGTGAATGGGAGGTCTTATATGTATAATGTTTTGCCACAAGGTCTGAAGACGTCTGTGGGAAGTTTTAGTCGGGCGATGGATGTAGTGTTGGGGCCAGGAGTTAGAAGTTTTTGTGTAAATTATTTAGATGATTTGGCAATATTAACGAAAGGGAGTTGGGAAGAACATTTGGAGCAATTAGACAAGGTCCTAGAACGATTAGAGAATGCGGGTTTGACTTGTAATTTAGAGAAGTGTAAGTTTGCTTGTCGGGAAGTGAAAATGTTAGGACATATAGTTTCTACTGAAGGGATTCGGACTGATCCAGATAAAGTCAAGTCGATTCAAGAGTTTCCAACTCTGAAAAAGGTGAAGCATGTGCGAGCATTTTTAGGGTTATGTAATTACTACCGGAGATTTATTCCAAATTATAGTACTTTGATTATACCTTTGACAAGATTGTTAAAAAAGGAACAAGTTTGGTATTGGGATGAGGAGTTAGATGCGGCATTTAAGAAATTGAAACAGGAGTTTTCTACAACTATTATGTTGTCACATCCAGATGTGAATAAAGTTTATTATTTGCAGACGGATAGTTCAGGGGTAGGAATTGCGGGAGAGTTATATCAATATGACGATGAGGGTAATAAACGGATTTTGAGTTTTTGTGGAAGGTCGTTGAGAGGATCAGAATTGAGGTGGACAGTTACAGAACAAGAATTTTGGGCAGTAATTTATGGGGTTAAGAAGTTTGAGACTTATTTAAGGGGGGCGGAATTAGTTATTAGGACTGATCATAAAGCTTTAGTGTTTGTAAAGAACATTAAATTATTTAACAGTCGGATTACAAGATGGATATTGTATTTAGAACAGTTTAATTACACAATAGAGCATGTTAGGGGGGTCGAAAATGGGGGAGTGGACGTTTTGTCTAGATTTCCAAGAGATGGGGATATTCAAGAAGGGAAAACTTGGTGTCCATCGATAATGTATATGGGAGTGCAGAATAATACTGAATTAGAATCTAAATTAGAACAGATGGTTCAGTTTCAGGATATGGATAATGTAGCTAAAGGCATTAAAGAACGCGTGCTAGGGCAAGTGGAAGGAGGAAGTCGATTGTCCAGAATAGCGATGCGTTGTTCAGTTGTCGATGGTGTGCTTTATTTTAGAAAACATGTCAATGATGTTGAAGTTTTATATTTACCAGAAGCTTTGCAAGCTGAGGTGTGTAGACAAGTTCATTTGGAGTTAGGGCATTTGGGGATTTATAAAATGATGAAATATCTAAAACAAAGATTTTATTGGCTTGGAATGAAGAGAATGGTAGAGAAGTTTGTTAGGTGTTGTCATATTTGCCAATTATCCAAAGTGGATAATGTTAAGTATGTGGGGGCGTGTAATTCTATTGTAACGGAGAATTCAGGGGATTTAGTTATGGCATACCTTTATGGACCCTTACCAGCGTCTAGGGGGGGAATAATATACATATTCGTAATACAAGATTCTTTTACTAAATACATTAAATTATATGGGTTGAGGGTGGCAACAGCGAAAGCGGTTGTGATTAGGATGCAAAATTTTGCATTAACAATAAAGCCGAAAACTGTAATGACTGATAATGGAAAACAATTTATAGGGAATACATGGAAATTAGGACTACGGAATATGGGAGTTAGGGCTATATATACAACTATTAGGAACCCTAGGCCAAATACGACGGAACGTGTTAATAAAGAGTTGGGAAAATTCTTTAGGATTTATTGTCATGAAAGACATAGAAATTGGGGTTTATGGTTAGAGAAGATTGAGGAGTTGTATAACAATACATTTCATTTAAGTACGGGGTTTACACCTAATGAAGTTCTTTTTGGTAGTGTGACTCATTTATCAATAGATACCCATTTGCCTTATCTTGTACGCAATAGGGATATAGGAGAGATTCGGGAGCAAGCTAGGGTTAATTTACAATTGGCTAGTCAACAGAGAAAGACTAGGTTTGATTTAACTCATAAATTAATTCAGTATCAGATTGGTGATTTGGTTAAGTTGCGAAGATTGAATAAGTCTGACTCTATGAGTGGAGTTACTCGGAAGTTTGATTTAATTTATGAAGGTCCATACAGGGTAGCAGCAAGACAGTTTGATAATGTTTATGTTTTGGTACACCCCGAAACTTTGCAAGAGAAGGGGATGTTCAATGCAATACATTTAGCACGATATTATGTTTAATCAGGAAAATGAAGTTAGAAGTTGGGGAATTAGAAATTTTATAGGGACGTTGATGTCGGTTATGAATTTCCATGCAGAAGCATTAGTGAGTGTTATGTGGGGTAGGATTAATTCGGAGTAATTTTGCTTTGGAATATATTTGAGTATTAGATTATATGGTATTTGGTGTTTAGTTCAATATTATAAGGCTTTGGAAATATTAATAAAGTATTTGCTTACTGGCTGGTGGTTTTGAATTCATATTTGGTAATGGAGGTTTGATTTAGGAGAGGGGGGGGGAAAGATGTAGCATAGGGGAAAAAGGATTGGGGGGGGGAAGAAAGATAAAATAAGTTAGGGGACTCCTTAAATAGTTTTTGGGGTTCAGTTGGTGAATTGGTTATGAAATTTAACTCTTGTTTGGGATTGATTGGAGACAAGGAGTTGGAATAAGAAGGTTAAATCTTGGCTCCGTTGAATATCGTCAAGATTTAGGGGGGGATTGTACTGACCTCATCTCGAGTCAAACCTTCAAGCAAGAATTAAATTGTCTTTGGTATTTGACTGGTTAGAAAACGGCGAGAGAGTGTTGGGGGTTGCTAGGAAACGGTTGGGAGTTGACGGGAGTGATCGTCGGGCTTGAAAAAATGTTTTCTTAAGATTTTTATTTGCTTTTCTTTATAATAATAGTGGTGTATCCACAAAATTTTCCTTTTATAATTAATAATGTGCGGTGTGCATAATTGTGAATAACATATAGGAGGTGATCTATAGGAATTTTGCAGGGAGACGTTAGGAGATTTTCGTGAGTTTTCATGTAGACTAAGTCTACTTAAAAAGGTAAATATTGTAGTCCTACCGTTGTTGGAAACACTTATCTATAAGAAATCATGTTTACGAATAATTTGGTTTATGGTTTGAGAACAAGAAAATCGAACTAGTGATTTCTCATAGGTATTTTAATCTTTCGTATATGTCTTATCATTTAGAATAGAGAAGCTTGGGGATGAGTGTTCTGGTTGAGGATCTGAAAGACGAATGGAAGGGTGATAGTCGTTGTTTAGAAAGGGTTCCGTATGGTGTTTAATTTATTGTGAATGTTTGTTGTGTTTCTAGGTATAGTAATAGAGTAAGGAAAACTTTCGTAGTACAGGGAAACCTTAGTTGCATATTTAACCTTTCATTTTAATACATTTCACGCGGGAGCATGACCCTGAGAGCTCCGTCGCTTACTACGAGGGCTTCTAAGCGGTTTGGTGTCGCTGTCGGGAGAGTTCGGTTTGCGGCTGCGCGGCCTTGACATCTCGTCGGGACCCGAAGCTAAGTGTTGTCTTTTAGTGGTTACTCGATGGGTGCATCGTTGCACGTGGGGTAGTAATGCAGCTGGTTACGAATGACATTTGATGTCGTCATTTTCAAAATATTTTGAATTATGGAAGATGTCATTGCAATTTTGACAACAAGGCTATTAGAGGATTCGTAGCAAAGTTGTCCTTGTTAGAACATGTTTATTTGAATATTTTTCTTTGATTTTGATTTTTTTTATTTACGAATATTTTCAAAATGTTTTGAGTTTCGAAATTTTATTTTTTTGGAAGGAACAATTTATTTAAAAAAACAGAACAATTTTTAAAAAAATAAATCCTTAGAAGCAAATCATATTGAATTTAAAAGTGATATACGCTGGTCGTCGGAAAACCAAACTAGTGATAAATTTCTTTGAATTATTTCACGGGATTTTAATTCTATTGCGAAACTAATAATTATTTAAAGGTAAATAATTTTATTGTTCATTTGATATTCTTTTATAAATGTTTTTAATCAAGGGAATTCAAAGGTTTATTAATAATTCAGGACTGATCTAATTCTTTTGGATCTTGTGTACCTTTTAGGACTCCATGTCTAATCTTCAGTTTATTGGAAGAACTTTTCTAAATTTTCCCATGCTGTTTGGCTAAGATTATTTAGCTCTCTTTCGGCTCTTATATTGGGGTTTACAGTTTTGCTTGTGTCCTGGCAATTTAAATTACAATTTATCTTTACCTTTCTCGTTTAATGCATCGGATATTATACATGTTTCTATTCGAGTCGAAGAGGGTTTAGTGTCTTGGTGAAAGTTATCAGCGGGTCACAGACGTCGATGACATCTCACCGCCACTAAACATCTTGGATTAAAATAGCAAGCAGAGACACTTCACACTGTATGACCAGTATCCATACAGACTGCACAGACTGCTTCAGTGTGTTAAAGGTTCAAGGTTAATAGCTTCAAAATTTATCTTGGGGAACCGGGGGTCGGGTTTGAGTTGCGTCAAGAGTCGATCTCACCTCTGGTCGAAAGACGTTAGTTAGTTGAGGTGACTTGCTGGCTTGGTTTTTATGATCTCATGTCAGCAAGGATGCCTGCGAGTTTAGCTCGGCAACTGCTTTCTACTCCCGGCTCTCATGTCGGTTCGTGGGGACTCGACTAAGCGAAGCGAAAGCTGAGCGTGTGATATCGGGTGCCTTGACGGATTCGAAGGGGAGGAGACCTTCAACATTCTGGGTTTACTTTGATTCCTGTCACACTGGACTGCAGAAAACACACACATTCCGTCGTCCTAAATATCCGAGGACACAAGAGGGGTAGTTTAGGTCAATAGTCTCTCCATCTAAATTATTAGGAAAAGAATTAAATCCTGTCTCTTGGAGTGACTATAATTTGTCGGGCCCTCTGCTCTCTTGGTTACGAGGACTTACTCAGACTGACTTGGCGACGTAATGGAAGCTCTCCCCAGACAAGTTCGGGACAGGCTGGCGGAGTGTGTCCAGCCTGGAGTCGAGCACACGAGCAAGAGCGGGGAGGGGCTCTGCTTTTACCAGACCACAAAACTTGTCGAATTTCCATAAACTGAAGTTCTCTAGACGTTTCTTTCCTTCAACTAATACAATTATTTGAATTCCCTTATTCTTGAATATCTCTTTAATCAGAAGAATCTGTTATCCCTCATTCTCGCCTTAGGAACCATGGGTTACTAAAACATTTAAAAAAAACCACACAACGTTACTACCACTATTTCGATTGGCAAATATCTTTTGTCTACCGGTCCGCCAAACAGATTAAATAAATTAAACTTTCTTTTATATTTTATAAGGCCTGCCCCCTGGGGTCAGCACAGTACGTAAACAAATTGATTATACATAACCTTCTGTGAAATATTATCTAACTGAAGATGCCAACCACATCAAAATCCGTTGCCTGGTTTAGGAGGAGCGGATATACAGGCAGACAGACGCGAAGAGTGACTTTCTTATCTAAAGAAGACCAAAAACTACAATTTGTGACTGATAATAAATTATTCACGCTTACTCACTTTTTTTTTATTGTACACCTGTCTGTACAATGTGAAAATTTCCAACTTTGTTTTACCTTGTCAAGTTTGAACCCTAAGAAAATAATCACTTGACAACCTCTAGCTAGAACCTTAACATAACAAGCACTTAATGCTCTGTCCATTGTTTCATTCCTTGATATTATACAACACATACAATTAGGGATTTTACAGAAGGCCCTTTACCAACGTGCCTATTGCTTAAACAATAGCATAATCCCGCAATAATAAGTAAAATTTAGGTATCTAGCTGATTTCTACATTCGAGGACAGCTATTGTCATGAAAAAATTTTTTGTTTACAAATTGGCTATAATTATAAATTCATGAGACCATTTACCTTTTAAATTATGTGTGATAAATGTTACTAATTTATGTAGTGAGAGTTTCCAAGAAGTTCAACATGTCGAAACAAACATTTACTGTCGGAACTTATGATTGAAAGTAGGTACTTATCACCCATGGCAACTTTATGCTACAATTGTATTTTATTCCTTTTCTTAATTGTTTAATTTTGTTTTCTGTGTTGCCATTGTTTGTTTTATGTTCAATTTATTTTGTTTTTTTTTTCTTATGATCGTCGAATAAATGTTTCTATTTCTATTTATGGAATCCCTTATCAATAAATTTTATGTGGTTATGTTCAAAAAAAAAAAAAAGATAAAAGATGTTTATTCAGTAAGTAGGCCGCACGGGCACTTTTACACGTCAAAAATCTACCAGCGCTTCGCAAGAGACCACTGCTGAGAAGAAACGCCGCAAGAAACTCAACAGTCAGTCGTTTTTTTAAAATTACTTATACAATTATAGAACTTAACCTAGCATTATGTAAAACAATGAATTTAACATTAAAATATATATATCATGCGTAGTTGAGCAGGAAAATGTGTCAAAACTCAGTATGTTCAGATGAACTCATAAATAGTAATAATAATAATTATATATATATATATATATATATATATATGACGAAGCATACTTACCCATGACGGTGCAAAACAACCACATAGTTTTGATACATTCTCCTACAGAAACCGTGTCCCCTAGACAATAATTATACCTACAATGTTTAGATATTTTCCTGACTAAGCTATTACTAAGTTATTTAGGTGTTTAATTGTTCAGTAAATCTACTCTAGAAACAAGGGTCATACAGAGAGTGCTGTATTAATTGAAGTATAGGTTAAAAGCAATGGTCGAATGCTTAAAATACTTTGTAATAAATATTGTATTATGATAGTTTGTTTTCATTATTTATCAATGACGTTCGTCTATTATGAGTTATGTATGACTTTGAAAATAGATCGCAGATTATAAAATAACCTATTTTCAAATACCTCCGATTTACATACACATACATAAAAGATAAAGATAAAAGATGTTTATTCAGTAAGTAGGCCGCACGGGCACTTTTACACGTCAAAAATCTACCAGCGCTTCGCAAGAGACCACTGCTGAGAAGAAACGCCGCAAGAAACTCAACAGTCAGTCGTTTTTTTTAAAAATTACTTATACAATTATAGAACTTAACCTAGCATTATATAAAACAATGAATTTAACATTAAAATATATATATCATGCGTAGTTGAGCAGGAAAATGTGTCAAAACTCAGTATGTTCAGATGAACTCTTAAATTGTAATAATAATAGTATACATATACTTACCCATGACGGTGCAAAACAACCACATAGTTTTGATACATTCTCCTACAGAAACCGTGTCCCCTAGACAATAATTATACCTACAATGTTTAGATATTTTCCTGACTAAGCTATTACTAAGTTATTTAGGTGTTTAATTTAGGCCAAGCATTTTTATCTGTTAGATAGTCCTCGACCCTATAATAAGCTTTCGACATCAACGACTTTTTCAAGTAATTTTTAAGTGCTGGAAATGATAACTTTAAAACTTCGTCAGGTAATTTATTATAGAAATGAATGCATTGACCAACAAATGATTTATATACCTTACGGACACGAAATTTTTTAATAGCAATTTTATTTTTATTTCTTGTATTCAAATTATGTATATCACAATTCTTAACAAAAGAGTCTTGATTTTTAATGACATAAATAATATTCTCATAAATAAATTGTGACGCTACTGTCAAAATACTAATTTCTTTAAATAGTAATCTTAAGGAATCACGGGAGTTTAGGTTATATATGGAACGAATGGCTCTTTTTTGTAACACGAATATAGTCTGTATGTCAGCAGCTTTTCCCCAAACCAGAATACCGTACGACATAACACTATGAAAATAACTATAATAAACTAAGCGAGCTGTCTCAACATTGGTAAGTTGCCTGATTTTCCTGACAGCATAAGCTGCCGAACTTAATTTACCTGCTAGTACTGCTATATGGGGACTCCATTGTAAGTTTTTGTCTATAGTTATCCCTAAGAAAAGCGCCTTGTCCACCATCTCCAAACACTCATCATTTAGAAATATACTAGATTTTACCGGTCTAACATTAGGCAAAACGAATCTAACACATTTAGTTTTCTTAGCGTTAAGTAGCAAATTGTTAATAGTAAACCAATTAAGTACTTTAACCAGCGTGGCGTTTATCCTACTGTAATCGACGGATTTTCGGTCCACCTTGAAAATTAATGAAGTATCATCAGCAAATAGCACAATATCACAAAGGTTATCTACCGTGGGTGGTAAGTCATTTATATAGACCAGAAATAAGAAAGGACCTAATATAGAGCCCTGAGGCACACCTAATTTAACAGTTGCTCCAATGGACTGTGTTTGGTTTACAACAACCGTTTGTGTTCTATCGCTAAGATATAAAGACATAAGATTTAGAGAATTATTTGACAGACCATAATGTTCTAATTTTAATATAAGAGTCGCATGATCTACGCAATCGAAAGCTTTGGAAAGGTCACAAAAAATTCCTATTGCATCACAGGATTTCTCCCAAATATTGTATATATATTTAATGAGTACAGATGCTGCATCAGTTGTGGATCGTCCTCTGGTGAAGCCGAACTGATTACTGTTAAGCAGTTTATTTCTATTGAAGTGACCTAACATATCTTTTAACATTAACTTCTCAAAAACTTTACTTAAAACCGGTAGAATAGAAATGGGACGGAAATTCGTTAAATCACACATGTCGCCCGATTTAAAAAGTGGTATGACTTTACTATATTTCATAAGATTTGGAAAAACCCCCTCTGAAATGCAATTATTGTAGATTAAAGCTAAGTGAGGTGCAATTATATCTATGACATGATGGATCACTTTAACTGACGCTCCCCATAAATCCTCAGTTTTTTTTAAACTGAGCGATTTAAATACCTTAACAATAGAAATTGAATCTACATGGCTAATCTCACGCCTTCGTTCCTAGAGTGGGGTAGGCAGAGCTACAGAATTACAAACATCTCTAAAAACTTGTTGATAATTCTATAACCACAATTTGCACAATTAGGCTAAGATGTTTACCAGCGTTATTTCGAGAATTAAATAATGTCATAAAATTATATACTAGTGATGATGTTGTTTTGAATGGGACTGGACATGTTATGTGTAGTTCTCCTGACTTAAGAGAAGGTACGCTATTTTTATCTGGAAAGTATAGGTGTACTGGTCAAGGCTGTGAATATATTATACATGAGGGAATTTATAGTGTTAATAATAATGTTTGTACAATAATAGTAACAGTTCCACAGAAAGCAATTCAAATTAAAAAAGGTATACTGTTAGCTCGTGCAAAATAGATCGCAGATTATAAAATAAACGCTGAGATTATAAAATATTTAGCTCCGATTTCTTTTTCGTAAGTATGCGAGGTTAATTTTATTTAATAAATTATATTAAATATCAACAACACTTTTAATCATGAAATGCTTTTAATGAGATCCTTACGAGTATAAAAGGCTATTCTTTCAAATAAAAATGAAAAAGCGAGCGGTATTTTCTAGGGTAATACAAATGCAAGGGCAAACCTATTTAGATTTTACCCTTGTGACGTCAGCGGTAAATACGTCCTTCGCACGGCTTGTTAGAAACTTCAGGGTTTCGTTTAAACAGATTAGTTTCAATTTGCTTGGGTTTTCAGCTCTCTGATTAAGTACATGTCCTATTTAGTGTGTCCTGAACTTTGAGGTCGACGAGACAACATTAAAGTTGGTGTTGACTATTTTAGGACACCCTACATCACTTAATAATTCGCCAATATTTTTTCAAAAGGGGTTTGGGTTAAAGTTTTGTCATTTGTAAAAGTCATAAATTTCAAGGTTAGCGGCCATTCGTAAAAGTGTTATATTATGATAGAATTATTAAAAATAACATATTTTGTTATGCTCTGAAGTGCATCGGAGCCGAGGTATTTAAATATTCATACTTGGGCGTACTTTTGTACCAAAAACTGATACTTATATCTTTAATATCTCCGCTCCGATATTATTTAACGCCATAAATTATATATATCTATGTGTATCTAGAGGTCCTCTAAATAATTACGTAAAAATAATCCGTGGCCGCTGAAAAAAAAAAGTCAATTTTCTTCATACAAACTTACCCAATGCCCTTTAATGAACATTTATGTATCTCTACAATTCTACATAGTATAAAACAAAGTCGCTTTCCGCGTCTGTCCGTCTGTATTATCCGCTAACTCTTCCTAAACCGCGTAATGGATTTCGGTGCAGTTTTCAACATCAGTTAGGTATTTTTCACGGAAGGTTTCTGTGTATAATAAATTTGATAATTTTTCACGCAAGGTGAGGTGTATAATAAATTCTGGTTTATGTAAGTGTATTACATAAAACTCACATAAACCGAAGCAAAGCGAGGGCGGGCCGCTGATGATGATTAAAGGCCCAACCAACGCCACTATAGCACAATATAAGGTATCTTTGTCTTTTAATGCCTCCCTTTCTTCGATACTTACTTGTTTCTCATTGCGGGAATAATTTATTCTTGACAGGTCAATATTGTTGCATATGATTTTATAAGTACAATTAAAAGTATTTTGTTTGTAAATGTGATATTTTAAAATCATTTTTTAATTGATAATAATAAACAAATATCAGGAGTCAATCTCAAACAAATTGACCTTCTTCCAAACTAGAGGTAGGTCTATGCTTGTGCTATGGACTAGACAACAATATAAATACTTATATATATATAGAGAAATAAACACTTAAATACATAGAATATTACTATATTACTCGCGCTCATCACACAAATATTATGTGATGCCCATACCATGCCGACTGCTAGCTTCTTAGTGAAAAAGGGTACAAGTCTTCTCAAGATCAAGTGTGAAAACGGTTTAAAGTCTAGTATAGGTACTCTGTTTAGTTATGTACCCTTTTTATTACGAGTTAATTCGACTTATACCCTTTTTCACAAGGATCCCAGTTTGAATACTTTTATAAAAGTAATGTTTAAGATAGTTTTAGGCCGGTTAAAATATATAACTAACTAAATCGTACTTGAGAATAAAACTACAAATATCTTGTTGACTGATCATTGCTCAATTGTCATACAACAGTTTCTGTTCTTTCTCATTGTAATGATCTTAAGAGACTGAAACTTGCTACTTTTTCACCCTCCTCCATTCTCGTGGGGGTTAAATCTTCACAACAAACGACTTATTTAATAATGATAATCATAAACATAGGGCCGGATATTCGTACTGTTCGGAGTAGAGATTCTTCGTCAGTAAGTCGAGTTATGTAAGATCCATTGTTTCTGTCTTCGAAGCGTTTCGAAGTAACTTGAAATAATAGGGTTAAACTTTCAAGGGAGTCGCCGACGTTCCATTTAAGTATGGAGTCGTTGAACCCGGTGTTACATCAGAGGATAACACCATACATAGT
Organism: Acleris literana; assembly: GCA_946894065.1. Lineage (NCBI taxonomy): Eukaryota > Metazoa > Arthropoda > Insecta > Lepidoptera > Tortricidae > Acleris > Acleris literana. Next base: position 21,006,361 of record OX335669.1, read on the forward strand.
AAGTGCTCTATATATTGCAATCTTTAGTCTAGACTCAGCGGCACCGCTTAATGTGGTTTGTTAAGAACGGTGACATCTATTACAAATGACTTAGAAATTAAATCAAAATATACATAAATAAATTATCAAAAGATTGATTGAACTGTTTGAAATGTTTAAATCATTTTTTATCGTTGAATCGTCAGAATAACGAAGGTATTATACTTATGTACCTAAGCTGTAAATCAAATTCCAATTCATACTTCTGTGTCAATACTAAAAATGCGAAAGTAACTCTTATTGTTTTTCGTTTCGTACCTAAACCGTTAAACCGATTGTAGTAAAATTTGATATGAAGATAGTTTGAACCCCGAGAAAAGACAAAGGAGTCGTAGGAACGCATACAGTCGCGGACAACATTCATATTTAATCAATAATTGCTGCTTTAATCAATCAATGATTATTTTAATTAAATTTCAAATCCACCGGGTTAAATTTATTATTTATTAACTAACATTAACTCATTTCTCTAACGTTTTGATAAGATTTAACTTCCCTAGTTTACGCTGTAATACTGACTCCCTAAAAAACACAAATATAAACTTTAAGACTACACAATAAGGGTCTTAATAGATTTAAAAGAATTTCACTAATGACGGAAGATAACAATGATTTATTAATAGGTCATTAGGGGTCGGAGCCAAGTTTAATGAGGCGCATTAAACACTAAACGGTGTAGGACAGGGCCTATTGATACTTTATCTTATCAATGGGTATAAAATACAGTATTTATTTTAATGTAGCCTAAACTATTAAGTAGTGCTACGAAAGTAGCAAAAGAGCCTCTATAAAACCATATTGCCTATTTTATTTGATAAAAAGCGTACCGGTCTAATTTCATTTGTAAACAAGTACCCTCTATCTGACTATCTATCTATCTATCAATTTCAAGTCCATCATTTGAGTCATTTTACCGTGACGACGAAACAAATGGAACTTTTGTTGTCGCATTCGTGCTCAATCTTTCATCGCAAAGCAAAAATAGGACGACCAGATATAGTAAACAAATTCATTTCTGTACAATTTCAGTTGTATCAAGTTACACTTTGAACATGATCCAGAAATTCGGTCTATCTGTTTAAAAGCTACGATATAATAGACAGACTCACAGATACACAGACAATCTTTTTTATTGGGCGTTAAAAATAACTTACATTGCCCCTTTTTATCTTCCCGAAAAAATCCAACATGTTCAAACTCGCTCAAATCGACGCCATTGCAAGCTATTCCCTAATCAGAGGCCTAAATAAGGCATGTTTCACAAAATCCTCCATGCCAGAGATTACCTAATATGACATTTAACCTCTACCTTTGCCCGTAACTTTTAAGACCCCTCTAAATTGGCCTTAATTCGGCCGGGAGCGTTACATAAAGTCGTTATTATCGATATGATCTTTTTGTACATCCTTATACATAGATAGACCCTTTGGGTTGATTTTATCGTGCTTTATTTTATTAATCCCCATGAAAAAAGAGGCGTGTTATAAGTTTGACCGCTTTGTATGCGTCTCTGTCTATGACAACGTAGCTCTTAATTGGGTGAACCGATTTTGATGCGGTTTTTTTGCAGGTTCCTTTAGGTTTCATGAAAATCGGTTGGGCCGTTTAAGAGATATACATAATTATATATTAATCGTGCTTATAGAGGTTTGTCTCAAAAGCATACAATTTATTTTTTATTTATTGTTCGTTATTAACTGAGAAAAAAAAAATACTGTCTGTGTTTATCGCGCCCACTTTCGACTAGTGATCGTAATGACGTCATTTTGTTTGTAGCCACGTTTTGTTTTTTTTAGGGCACTAGCTGTGACGTAGAAAAGACCATGTGGCGTTTAAGGTCTTTAGCCATTGGCAGAAATTTGTTTTTATTTTTATTTTCTCAGTGAATAATGAACAAAAAAAAAATGGTTTGCTTTTGAGACAAACCTCTATAAGCTATAAGCATGATTTTTCTGAGAACCAACACCTTTTAAAAATATTCCTATTGTCAATTGCAAATACTTAAACAATATTGTTTCAAACTGTTTGCCATATTGCAAACCATTTAAAACCTTTTACATTGTTGGTTACATTTCACAAATGGGATAAAAATGACATCAAAGGTAACCATTCCCTCTCAGCGCCACTCAGCGCATTTTCCTATAAAACCAGCGTGCAGTAATATTACATTACAGACTCGTGTACGGTGCATTCACTACGTCCTTTAGATGTCCATGGATAGTGGCTGGGTGCAGTCTCTATACATTGTCCATTATCATGCGTGGCTTTTTGTCTAGCCATTCAACCTGAACGCAGGAAAATGTCGTTTAAATATGTCGACTGTTTAATAAAGCGACTGTCGACTCTATCTTCCGCGTGGTATTTTCATTAATATAAAGTGGGTTCGATTCCCAGTATGGGTAAATATTGGTGTGATGAGCTTTAGTATTTGTTCCTGAGTAATGGATGTTCTCTCTGCATTTAAGTACCTATGTATTTTTCTATGTAAGTGTGTTTATCGTTGTCTAGGTACCCAAAATACAAATAAGCTAAACTAAGTTTAGCACTAGATCAATTTGTGTGATTGTCCTCTGATATTTATTTATTTGCTTATTTATAATTTAGCTACTTATCGACAAGGATACAATATTGCTGGCAGCGGTACGTATAGAAAGTTCTATTTACTTAAAACACTGAAGGAAATCGATAGTAAATACAGAAATACGAAGCATAATGGCAAATATCGTGTTGTTTGCGATAAAAATATAGAAACACGTAACAATATATATGTATTTCCTTTACTAAGTTAGTTTATTATGTTCATTGTAATTCAACGCGACTGTTGTACTGTAGATAAAAGAACAATGTATTGTAAACGTGTCCAGATAATATCAATATGACAGACTGATTGTTTAGAAACTATATGACCGAAGGACTAAAGCTCAACAATTAACATGACGGAAAAGAGGCCTTTGCACGGCAGTGGGACACTACCGATAGGTACAGGCTAATCAAAAACTAAAACATGATAACATTTTACTAGTGCAAGGTCATCATGATCACCATTAATGTTAGGTTGCAAGTTGCAAACTATGTTAGCTTTATTTTCATGATGACAGCCTTTAATTTCAAAAATTATGCTTTTTTAACCGACTTCAAAAAAAGGAGGAGGTTCTCAATTCGTCGGGATATTATTTTTTTTTTTTTTTTTTTTTATGTATGTTCCCCGATTACTCGAAGACCACTGGACCGATTTGAAAAATTTTTTCGTTGTTCGACTGGGTATACTTTCTAGTTGGTCCCATTGTCACCACGTCAGGATCTGATGATGGGATCATGGAGAAATCAAGAGAACTCCTCAAATATTATAGGCACACCTATAGCGATTTTGGTATTTTTCATTGTAACTCATGCATTTGCTTTTGAAAAGTACTATATGGTGAAGTGGAACTGATGATGAAGACCACAGATGGCCACCGGAACTCCTTAACGGTACCTATATCAAGGGTGGCGATAAGATATTTCGATAAAGGAAGTTGAGCGACTATGACGAAGCACATTTAGGTTTAAATATGACTATGACATTCCCGCGGCTTGAAATGTTCTATAGTTTCTTATTAGTATTTAGAAGTGGAGCTACGTAACAGCATAAATAGGATCACTAAAATGTATAAAATAAAATAAATGTTTAAAAAAACAAAAAACCGCCTTCAAAAAGCAAAAAATAACTTCTTTAAAGTGGTAGGTAAATAGGTCAGTCCAACTGAAGTCGGCGTCCAACAATATTTTAACCAAAAGCAGACTTCAGTTGGACTGACCTATTTACCTACCACTTTAAAGAAGTTATTTTTTGCTTTTTGAAGGCGGTTTTTTGTTTTTTTATGAAAACATTTTACACTAGAATGATGGATGACTTGACTAAACGTTGCATATAAACATTATTCTAACGCTTTATCACGATAAAAAATATCAGAAGGCAACCTCACACAAATTAACTTAATAGTCCTAAACTAAACTCTGGGCTACACTAACAAGCAAGAAATAAATAAGTACACAACGTGGATAGTTCGTTCAGCTTCTACCTCTATAAACCGTTTTTTAAACAGTTTTATTAACAATGCTCCGCTAAACTGCACAAACATACATACCTACTTACTTAATTATTTTCTGAAAAAAAAAACAGCGAATACGGGCGCACCGTCGAGCCAGTTCAGTTTGACCCATATACCTACTAGTTAGAAACTTTTCGGGCAGAGACATCAAACCCTACCAGTATATCTTGATCTGACGTTTAAAACACTAGCCACGGATCCAGAGGTCAAAATATAGCGGTATATTGGTTCATACAATAACCGCTGATCCTTTATTTTATTTGGTCGTAACTATGCAGTTAAAACAACCGTATAATTCTCATACTATTGTTACAATCGGATTTCTGGCGCCATATCCTTTTATAACACCCTTAATCTTCTTTTGTAATATTATTAAGTTAGGGGCTGTCTTCAATCTTACTTAACACTAAGTCCGTAAAAGATGGGCTTGTATAATTATGTTGGATGAACAGCTACATCGAAATTGCCAAAATGCCATTAGGCATGAAGTCTATCATTTGTACTTTATTGTTTATAGATAAGTAGCTTGTGCCCGCAACTTCATCGCATTTGCGATCTTGGGAATGCGAGCCTTAAGATTTTAGTCTTAAGAATGCAAATATCTATGGGTCGCAAAACCTACTTACCATCAGGTGGCCGGTGAGCTGGTTTAATTTCTTTATATACCATAAACAAACTGACGGGCCAATATCGATCGACGGACTATTATTCTGAGGTTGAGTTGATACCCTGAAGACGGACATAGCACTTTTCATCCCGGATAATTGGATAATACCTAAAAGAATGGCGATAATCGATTACACAGACGGAGTCGCTAACTAAAGCTAAAGCTAGTATAGAACAACTTTAATAATTCTCCACAAGTGGAATGTCTACAAGTCACGTCGCGAGCGCATACACCCACCACCATGACCCTAGCCAATGCAATTTCCAACCTTATAGAACCCTCCTGAGGTCTGAAATCAAATGCACTTTTCGTCAAACGTTCACACGGCTTACTATTACGTAAGACGCCTAAGGTCGACCGGTGCGTCTTTGTTTGTAGAAATCTTGATTTTAACTTAGTTCTTAAAGTGTTCCACTTAAGGTTCATTTTATTAGTTGTTTTTGTTTGTAATATTGTCGTGGTATTTTTTATTGTTGACATGAGTCACTTGGAGGTTACAATTACTACGTGCATACGATCGTTAGTCATAAAAACGCAGGTAAATAAATGACCTAGATTTGAAACGTGATTTATCTGCAGTAGGTGGCAGGTGTAGCCAGGTAAATAAGTAGGTAAATCTCTGAGCCGATTCTCTTTACAACTCGACGGACAACGTTTTCCGCACGTTAAATTTGTCCTATCAGAGCATACATAAAAGTTGAATCATGTAACAAACAGTCGAGCGAGACAAATTATTTTTTTAATAGCTATGAAAATAACCTCCTATCTCTTTCTAGCAAAACAGAATTTAACATGGAGTTTACATGGCCGACCTGTTATATGACGTCAAAGTGCATATCGGACCTCTCAGTCTAATCGCTGTCTAATTAGCAGTTTAAAATCACGCGTATTTCTTGGCCGATTTTACTTTTAATTTCACTTTTGGTGATCTCTTTTACGGTATTTTCATATTAAATTTTGCTGAGAAATGCGATTTAAAAAAATCTATGCATATTCCCTATCATTCGACAAGAAGCCGTTTTTAAGAGAATAATACTAATAATAATAATAGAATAATACCTAAAGGGTAAAACCCTACTGCTTCTGACACGTTATCGTTTTACTCAGCCGCTACTATCGACTATATATAATAAGAGCTATCAAAAAATTTACAACACGTTAATATGCCAAAATAGATAGATAGACGCCCAGAGGCCGTAGCGTAGCAAGATGCATAGCGTCGACTCGATACGTACATTTTATACAGTGTGTCGATTTTCGAATTTCGCTAACTTAGCGTTATGCATCTTTACTATTCCCCTAGCCTAGCTACGAGTAGGTTAATGTAAAGTTTAGGTTAGCGTTCTCGTTTCAAATTATATTGAACTTTTACAAGGTATAAGTAAAAATGTCCACGGGACAGTTTAGTATGGTAATTTATTAGAAACGAATAGCTGACTCGACAGACGTCGTCCTGTTAAATAAAGTTCGCCTACATAATACTCGTAGTATAGTTCTTTACACCTTTATAGATCTAACAGTATCAGCGTGATTCATGCGGACCTAGTATGGTTGCGTTTATCGCGTGATAAAATGTGGATAAAGCATCCGTCACTCTCGTACTCAGATACGTGTCAGAAAGTGCCGGATGTTTTATCCACATTTTGTCACGCGATAAACACTGCCATATTAGGCCCCATGGTGTGTAAAATAAGGTAGGTAAATCATCTTTATCTCTAAAACATCTAAATCCTAAATGGAGCATTTGAAGTCTTAGGATGAAGTCTTGAGATTGTATTCTTGAGAATTCAAATTTCTATGGAAGCCAATTACCATCAGGTGGCCTGAGGGCTCGCGTGCCTTCTCCTTTTCATGAAAAAAATCCTCCGAGAAATCACCAACAAGTAAACTAATACACGTATCAATGCCAACACGCAATTCCAATATCTTATTAACTCACAAAGCAAAAATAAAAGGAACATACGCGCCGGAAATCTTTCTCCCCATTAAACCGTAAGTGCATTAACAATGCTCGTTTACTCGTAATGCGGTTAACGTTTGACTCATCTGCACGAGTATCTTGAGTTAAACAGGAACCAATTAGCCGACCGCTACGCCCTGAGGTTTAAAACTTTAGTCATAGCGGGAATTCATAGAGAAATCCGAGTATAACTAGGGTGAAGGACTGAGGAATACAAACAGGTCAGTATAGGGTTATTCGGAAACTTTAAGAGTTAGGGTAACTAAAGAAGTTCAGTGAGGCTAGACATGATGCTTACCGCTATCGTAAATGATTTTCGAAAACTGATAAAATGTATGTTATTCATGTAGGTGCTCGACGCGACCGTCGGACGGTGGGTTTAGACCAAACGAGCGAATGCTCAGAACATGTTTAGTCTTTATTTTTACAGAGAAAACGTAAGATATAATGCCAGAATTCTTGTTCGTTTGATTGGTCTAAACCCACCGTGATAGCTTACGTCGATCCTATACATTTTGGATAACGATAACGAATATAATATTTATATCAATTTCAATTTGGTTATACTTAGTTACCTTTATTTCTGTTAGTGTTTTACCTTTTTGCTGTCATCAATTATTTCTCACATACCTGCTATGTTTTTGTCTATTTTACTATTTTTACTATTGTTATCTCTTTTTTTTGTACTATAAAGTGTTTCATACATATAAACATACTGTCCGTAGGAACCAAGAGCGGAATAGGGATTAAAAGGTTAAAGTGCTTCTTGCAGATACCCGCAACTTCCTACTTATCCTAGCAATTAAGCCATTCATTCATGAGTAACCGTAGAATTTGTTTTTGCTCTATTCTTCCTCGTTCATCATTCACTTAAGAGCTATGCTCTTGTCGGTAGAGTAATTTCCATTCTACTCGTACCCTATTCATCCACATTTCATTTACTTTTTTGTGGCGCGTATTGGACCCGAGAATCCGAGAAAATGGTATTAGCGGATGGTATAACCTTGTTGTTTTGATTACTCTAGTCTTTTTTGCTGTATCTAGAATTGTTGCGGTTTTCCCGCATGCAGCCGCATCCTGCACAACCTCTGAGTCACTGGATTCAGCGTGCATTGTGCATGGCGTCTAATTGATGACGCCTAATGATGGCTGAGGGCGACCAACGACCATGGCAGGTGTGACCCGGCCTCATTTGGGACAGCTGGGACTTTGTCAGTTGTCGTTTAGTAAGAGGAAGATAGATTTAATAATGACACAATTGTCCGTAAAGATTTGCTACTTTCAACTGAATATGAATAGAATATGCTCTATCAAATATGTGTTGCAAATATTCAATTTTCATTTAAAGATAAAGCTATCCTCGATGACCAGTATCAATCCAATTTTCAACTATTTAATACACATTGACGCAACCGTACAAGTCAATTTCAGTGACGAGGCGCGCCTTCGTAAATTGAAAACAAACGATCATATAATAACTTAGATAAGTTATGAGTCTTGGATTCATGAACAATACAAAATAACTACGAAAGTAAGTAAGTAATTGATGCAAGTATTTGACAATATTTAAGTATATTTTAAATCTGGAGGTCAGGGCTCAATTCTTCTCGGGCTAAGCCTAATTGCTTTCGTCACGTTATCATATCATCGAGGTTATGATAGCTTTTATTTGTACAGTATGTTGACAGTAATGAAGGCAGAGTTAAAAAATACAATATCAATACGAACTACAAATAAGGCCCCAGAGATGTAAACGCTTTCGTTCCTGTTTTCTATCGACTCAATATGTATGCAGCCAATTCTATACAATTTGTCGATTTTCGAAAATTGCTAATTTAGCGATCTGCATCTTGACTTGCAGACCGACTCGGCCCAAGTGAATACCAAGTATATTTGTATTACCTTGGTTATTTCTTAACCACATCGAAAACAGCCAGTAACATACACCTAACAAAAACTTTAATCTGGACCTTCTAAATTTAGATAGCCGTAAAAATAAACGCATTGTTAACGTCAGAGCCAGATTGCGGTAACAAAGCCGTTGAAAATTAGCGCTTTAATAAGTTTATCGTAGCCCAGATTCGCGTTGAAACATGCCCGATGATGTGGCCAGAATTAACTTTTAACTACGCCTTTAATGACCTCACTCGACGTGTTGTGGAACAGGTACTGGTCTAATTAAAGTATAATTACGTAAACAGCGTAAGTATAAGGAATAGGTCGTAGGCAATGTTCTCATTCATGTATTCTGAGTATCAGTGTCATAGGAAAGAAAATAGTGCCCAGTGACCCTGCACTAGAAGCATTGCGAGGACGATATCGTTATCGTTGTCGAAAATGTATATGATTGACGTAGGCTGGCGGACGGTCGCTCGAGAGCGTCAATACCATCCATTTTGAAAGTTTTCAACGATCGTTTACGTTATTAACCATCTCGTCTAGAGCCTCACGCTAGGTAAGGCGCACCCCGTACTTTAGGCGTGGTGATACAAATACATCTCGCTTTTCATCAATAGGGATGACTTTAGTATTATAGGCTGAGTTGCATATTTAATGAATACAAGTTATGTGATAGAAAACGAGGCATAGAGTTGGTGCGTTTGGCTTTCCTAAACGCTGTTTTGTTAGGTTAGAGCGCCGTCTGGCTTTGGAGTTATCGTTAGTTACGCGTTACTTATTAGCATCATCAATAGTTCTTCACTCGACAACCTTCCGACATGGGCCTCCTCCATTTTCTTCCACATCCTCCTCTCTTGGGCTACTATCATCCGATATAAGCCAACTTGATGCTGTATTTCGCTGACTTCTTCTTCTAGTGGTCTTCTTCCAACGTTCTGAGAGTCTATTTGGTTACCTTCTTTCGCGCGATATTAGCATTGTGTATGAAATGCCCATTTCCACTTAAGAGCGATGTCGCAACGCTGTGGTTTCAACATAGAGAATGCAAGTGTTTCAACGCATCGTGTGGCTTGTCGTTCTAATAATAATTATATTAGAACAACGCAGCGGCGACGACGAAACGCACAGGCAACGCTCCTGTGGCATCCTTCTTAAGTTTGTGTTCCTATTTTTCCATATTTAAAATTATGAACACCAAAAACAGCTGGGCATTATATCTACACAGACAGAACAATCAAACAGAACTTACAAATAACATGGTCCATGTTAGTTGGTACTCCGTCATTAAGTAGTTATTTTTAAGTACTTAGGTATAAACTCAAATACAGCGCTAGCTATAGCTCTACATAACTAATTCCCTTCACTTTGCAAATGATTACGGTGTCTGTCAAGAAAATTCCGCTAGTGATTTGCAATTTGCTCAAATTGGAATAAGGTTTCTGATCTTTGTAAGGCGCAAATTTTGATACAAGTTTAGGCTTCCAAATGAAAATGATGTGTTTAGTAAATAGGTCTCTGTATAATTTTTAGACTAACTGCTACACATTTGCTTAACCAATAAAGCTTTTAGCTGTATTTTGAAGAAACTGGGAAAGCAAAAGAAATACGTACTCATGCCACGATAAGATGTATAATTACTCACTGGATCTGTAAGGTCAACTGGAAGAGAATGCCATTAGGCATCAAGTTCACCTTTTGTAATCATGTTTTAATAAGTAAATAATAATCCTATTAGTCTGAGGACAGTCTCGCTAAGGCAAATAATTTGGATCACTTATTTAAACCAGATGCCTTATTAGTACCTGCCAAGTTCCAGTAAGTAAAAAATTGGGCCGTATGAGTAATATGATGCTGGCTGTTTCATTGCTTACAGATTTTGGCATCTCATTATACGATTTGTAGGGTTTTCATTATGTAGAGAGACCACTTATAACAGACATCGCCGTCGCGTAGGTTTATTTTGCAGGTTCGTTTGTTTAGGCGAGGGGGCGCTATGTTGACGCTGGTAACCCTATTACAGAGTATCGAGGTTTTTGTTTGTCAAATCAAATAAACGGGTAATGAAAAAACTTCGGAACTCTTTTTGTTTATTGCTATTCCCTTGTTCTATTTTCCGGCATAAAAGTTAGGATATTGATCAGTCTCCCATTCTCTAGGGCTAGGAGTCTAGGTATTTTGTACAAATTTTCACTTATCCATGAAAACGGGACAAATAAACGACACTCTTTCGCAATAAAATGATAGTAAGGATGTCTTATTAAATATCCATAAAAATATCTGCAAGTAAATCACATGGATAAAGCAAAAATAATGATAAATGTACGTCAGGGAAGCGTCTCGGTGGTCTAGCAATAGTGGCTTAGGGCCTCTCCACATCACCCATGGCGCGGCGCAGGGCCGTGGTAAGTACGGCGCGGTACCGCACCGTGCCTCTGTACGGACATGGCAACGTGCCTCTCGCTGTGGTGATGTGAACAGGCCCTTACAATATCGACTCGTGATCGTAAGATACCGAGTACGAACCTCAGCGGTTGCTATGTACCAAAGATAAAAAGATATAGATAAAAGACATTTATTCAGTAAGTAGGGGCACGGCCCGTTTTAATGAGTTTTTTCTAACTTACAGTACTGCCGGTTTCTTAATACTGATCGGTAGTCTTTGTTATTCTATGGAATACGAGTGACGAATATACTGTCAGCTGCGAGTGTATTTCAATTTTGTGCAATAGAGTATTTAAATAAAACAAGTAAATAAGTGCATACATTTCGTTTTTTTTTCAAGTGAATTAATACACCTACCGTCATCATGCGCCCACATTATTATATTTCCTGTTGTATTTTATATACTATTGTATTTTATATACTAAATATGCAAAGATAAAGAAGATAAAAAAGCAATGCCAACGGGGCACTAGTCGCTACTCATATAAGTTTGTACTTCCAATGGCCCGTTGTCATTGCTCTACAGATCTCTAATAAAAACTAGTGTTTCCCGTCAAAATTCTGCAATTTTTCACACACCGTTTTTAATTAAGTTTGAACTCGTGATTCCAGAGTTTCAAAATAACTAGTCACCGTGGTGCGGGAAACGAATACAATGATATGTTTTTGTTGCAGCTTTGTGATTAGAGGAAGTAGAGTTAGTGTCGGATTACCAAAGGATTTAACTATATATTGAAATTTGAATGACAACGAGTAGTTAGTTATAGAATATTTTGCTTGAGTAATTTATTTTATTATTACCGAATATAGGATTATTACTGACGAGCTCCGTTAACGATGACTTATAAGGGTAATATAATTACTTAAGTACCGCAATACGTTACTAATGTCGCTGTATGTAGAAAAACAGGTTTGTTATGCAATTGTAAAAATTTACCAGTTCATTCATTCATCGATTTTTATTATTATAATTTAATTAAAATTAAGGCGTAAATTAAAATTTATAACGCTAAATTAGCGATTTTCGAAAATCGACCAGTATGGGGTTGACGTAAGTTCCTTTTTCTTTTGGACGCATGTTTTAAGCCACGACGTGACAGTTATAGGTACTTGTCCTACCGCGCCCTGGCGAGGAAGCGATTAGCTATTGACTATTTTCTTGCTCAAGAAACGAACCAATGATATAGAACCCTCGCTGTCTGTTCACACTCCCGGCGAGAACTCTCTCTCCAACAAAAGATATAGATCCCGTGTCAATAACAGAGACGCATATATTAATAGTTGATCGCAGGCTCTACTCGCTTCTCGCTCATCGTCGGCGGCGGGACCAGTGCCATAAATCCAAATTGGCGCCTGTGTGAGCACACTGGCCGCGAAAGCCAAACCATGCAAAACTGTAGTGAACCGAACCAAGACATTTCATTTAAAATTGAACTTAATCGCAATGCACTGTTTCGGTGTTGATTCGCTTCAGATTCGCAATCCCACCAGTCCGATACAGGCATAACCCCTCGCCCTCCTTTGTAGCCGTCGCGGTTCACCAACTCCAATGATATTACGTCACGTAATGGCAGGCAGTTACGGCGTAAACAATGTTACCGTTGCGAGAGTGGCCTTGTCCGTGCGGTTGGTGTGGTCCAGAGCGTCACAGACACGGCTTTATTATGTGCCTAGCTATTCAAATATACCGCCCGGTATGTCTTGACTTTTGCTTCATTATTAAAACATATCTTAACATCTCTACGCAGTATAAACAAAGTCCTTTGATTTATTTTTAAAACATATCTTTATATCTCTACAAAGTATAAGGTGAGGGGGAGCAAGTGTGTCTACGGCGCAAGTCCGTCTAACCAAAAATATCTCCTAAAAAATATATGGTTTGTCGCACTTTCCCCCGTTGACGCTCTTACTCCACCTGACCTTAAAACAAAGTCGGTTCCGGCCATTTATCACTCTGTAAGTCCCTACGCTTATTTTAATGCGGTTTTCTTCAATAAATAGATAGAGTGATTAAAGAGGAAGGTTTTTATGAATATTTAATTCTGGTTAAGGTACGGTCGTTACAGAAAACTTACATTAATCTAAGAAAAGCAAGGACGGGTTACCTATACTACAGGTATAGGTAACCCGTCCTGCCTGGTCTCTTGTATACTTTTATAAAAAAAAAACGTAAACTTGAAGATGATTTATCTACGTTTCATAAAAAACTTTCAAACATATTTCTTAATTAATTAAAAACAAAACAAAAAATCAAATTTGTTTCAATAATACTCACAATATACTTTCAAAACACTATTTATTAGGGAAAACATAGAGTATAACATTGAGAACACAAAGCCGCCAAAAGAAACATCAAGAGAGAGTTTTATCCATGTTTTATCTGTAAAACGTAAATAGAGATGCATTTCGAAATTAGTGATGTTCCCAAACGATCTTTTCCCGTCTAACAATACGAACGTTACTTTTATTTTGTAATTATAGCTATCGCTGATTCAATTAATTAAATTCCTCAGACCGATCTCGCTCATGTGCAAACCTTAAAATTGTTTTTTGCGGACCCTTCTTCTAGTTTTGGGGGTTTGGAAGGGGGGGAGGATTTCTCTTTGGGGCGAGTTACTAGCATTACCAGGCTATTGCTACGGTGTTTAAGTTTAATAGTAACAATAATTTAGAACTACAACGCGGCACGATACTGGAGTGATCGTCAATTTTCATCTATTTTTATAACTGACATAGAAATAATATGCTTTACTAGACTGATCTGGGCCTCTATTCTACTGGGTAAAAACAATGCCTTTAGCATGATATCGTATTGTCATTGTTTTGTTAGCTCTTATTTACTTGACAATAACGGCGGCCGAGTTAAAAAGAAGATAACATTTCAAAAATAACGTCGTACCGGGTAAAATCCCAGCCTTTGTTAGCGTGCCTGCTCGTTTGCTGTTCTTGCGTAGAAGAAATAACATCGGTATACACATCAATTTAAACAGACATTAGTAGGTATAATTTACTAGGTAACTTGTTCAAAATTAGGTGTAATTTTCAAACTGAATTTGGTTTTTTATGAAACTTATGAAGGTAGATTGACCTCTAATTTGTATTGCGTTACATCAACTTCGAATTTTACTGTTTTTGTTTTCCATTAATTGGCTAACTTTGTATCAGATTTCGATTTGATGTTGTTTTATTATTTTGCCGTATTTATTATTATTCTCTTTGGCATTCGGTTTTTATATAATTTAATAATACCTATTCATAATATTTCAGCCAACTAGTTAACCTTCAACTGAAACGAAAAAGCCAGTCAAAATACTTGATGGGAAAGCCAAAAAAAATAAAGCACCGCATACAATCTAATAAAACCCCAGTCAAAACGCAACCAAAAAGTCCAAACACATTTTATACGCAGATACTGGCTGGAGTGGCTGGATGTACGATTACGTAAGAGTGCGCTGTGATGAGAAATAATATTTGAAAATGGATGGAACGAATCCATTCGATACATAATGAACTAAATGATGACTAAATTATTTTATGTAATGTTATTCAGTTGTAATGTAAAAAATGTATACTTGGAATTTCGATCGAAGTAAAGAGAGTATTTTGCGAGATTTGATTCAAATACATACTAAGGAACGAAAACAAAACATCATCCCCCTTACTAATAAACGTTGAGTAACGGTGGTATAGCTATACAATGTTTTGTCCTTACCTGTCAAATTCAAATGTCACAATGACATATAAGGACAAAACATTGTATAGCTATACCACCGATACTCAACGTTTATTAGTAAGGGGGTAAGGGTAAGTGTATAAGGAACTAGGTACTTATAAACAAATAACCAGCAATATTATTTTTGATTTAAAATCAACATGTTGAACCATAGTGTAATATTTTTTACGCTTTGTGTTGAACGCTTGCATGTATAGTCGCGGTATGAAAAGGTTCATCACTTTTCGGCTCTATTTCAATGCTGTTAAGGTGCAAAAATGACGAACCTTAAGTGATTACCTATACCTACCTAGTTATAACTTCTCAGTTTGTTGTTGTTGGTTCTGTACACACGCAAGAGTCCATTTTAAGTATTTTTGGTGCTAAACATCTAACTATTTTTGTCGTTCAACTATCTTTAGTAGAAAGACTAGAAAGTAAGAGCTACCATGACCTCTTTGACCATCTGTATAAACTTACGAGTCCGACCTCACATGCTCAGGAGGTTCATGAGGGGATGCGAGTCAGAATGCGAGGTTATTCTATAATTAGTTTACATAGCTACACAGTTGAGTAACGATTCTCATTTCTAAAGACTTGGGAAGTACTTAATTTTGCTATTTAAGTCAATCACAATCTACATAAAATACACTTTTGTGACTGATTGACACACAACGCACAGCCAAAACCGCTGGCTCTAGAGAGTTGAAATTTGGAGAAAATATTCCTCGGATACCCTAGGGGTGTATTAATGAAGGATTCCACAAATATCAACCCCCAATGGGATGAAATGGGGGGACTAGCGGGAGACTTTCTATGCGTAGGTACCAAGTTGCGGACTCTAGTCTTAATATTTATAAAACAGTACCGTGACTAAGTAACTGATTGGCAGACAACGCACAGGCCAAGCCGCTTGGACCTGGGCTTGAAATTCGGCGAAAATATTCCTCGGGTACCCTAGAGGTGCACTAAACAAAGATTTCTCGATTACCGATCCCAACGGGAAGAAATAGGGGAACTATTGCGATGCATACGAAGACACGTCCTCTAGTCTAACAACGCGTATTAATATGTTCCAGAATCTACCAAGTTAGCCTGTAGTTATTTTCATTCTCATCTCACTTTGAATTGACCTAGAGAAACTTTATCTCGGCACTCAAGTTGTAGTGCGGTCTCAAGTTTGCCCTTGGCCTTAGCTCATCGCTAATTGACTATGTATTGGCGCTTGGGGAGGGTTTGCTGGTACTTCTACAACTTCTTGAGAGTGTGTATTGGGGTCCAGGGAATATTCTGCTTGAGTAAGATACGGTTTAAGGTTATTTGGGAGATGATGGTATTACACGATGTTTTTTTGTACGTGGAATTCACTGTTGACCCATTTTATGACTTTTAAGAGTTTTTTTTTGTAAACACTATATAACACGCACTTTGAAATATTGTGTAAAATCAATATAAGCCAAAATAGGCTTTTATAGTACATTGTGTATTAAGGCTGGTAAAGACAAAATTACAAACGAGAGTCTGTTAGAGGCTTTAATGACTCGAGCTTTGTATTTCCTTTACCACCCGTGTAACATACAATGTTTTTCATCACAATTGCGAGGAAATGAAATGAAATCAGACAAAAGACGATATTTTTAACTTACGATTGTCACTAATAATTTTAGCCACGTTGGCGATGTCCGGCGGAGTCACATTATCCATTTCTTCTGATGACGACATGTTTTTTATTGATATATAAATTTTAATATGTGCACAAAAACACCCTTTTAATTATTATTTTGGAATCACACAGTTTATACTCAGTAATTTTACAATGATATTTTATATTAAGATACGTCATCTGCGCGCAAAAGCGTTCCTCGAAAAGGAAGGTAATTGCCTTACTATCGTTGTGCTATCGTTCAGTCGCGCCGTGGCCGCTGACACGCACGCGTCAAAAACATTAAAGTTTTATTACCGAAATGCAACAAATATAAGTCATAAAAAATGCCGTCTTATGTTTTTCGAGCCTGCCGAAATTATACTGTAACTATAAAAAGAAGAAAGGATGTCTCATTTCATTCGTAAGTACCGTAAATGTTTTAAATTTTGTTTTACATCGCCATACTTTGTTTAATTTGCACCGGTGGCGTCACTGTCACCTATGAAACATGAGATACACAATTAGATATCGCATGAGTGCGATAAAGACGGGTAGCTATATGGCAGCCATGAGCGGGCACGCCGCGTCATTCGGGTATGCAATTTGAAACAACTATTTATCTCTTTCTAACAATAGCGTTCGCTACGAATTGCCGTCTTTGTCTGCAGAAATATGGCAACGTAGCAACTGTCAGTAACTGGCGACGGTTTTCGAATGCGTTTAGTATGAGCATAACGTATCTAAATATAAAATATCATTGTATTTATAAATTAGCGGCAGATTACATCATTGTCCATACCTATATGACTTACCACAGATAATGCCAAAGTGTTCAGGAGTCCGATTCTAGTGACAGTCGAGATCAATAGTTTATATGCGAGATTTTTGGAAAATTTTATGCAACCTACTCCACGTATAAGTCCATGTATTATATTTAAAAAAAGCTATTACGCACGATAGGGCACGAATATACATGTATACGTAGTAGACTAAAGGGCTCTATTCTGCACGGTAAAACCATATTGCTTTTAATATGTATTGACAGTAATGACGACCGAGTTAAAAACAAAACGATAACAACTCAAAAGCGATCTGATTTTACCGAGTAGAATAGACCGCTTGCTGATTTCTAATGTCCAACATTGTTTAAACTTGCATTCCATTATTTTGTTCCTACTTTTAATTATCTATACCAGTTAGCTCCTTCCTTTGGCCTATAAAGGCACCCAGGGACCAACTCCCAACTGTCAATATTACTCAACACGTGTTCTGTTATGACACACCTTCGGCATTTGCATTCAAAGACGAACGCCTGCTTTCTGGGTCAACGGTCCGCGTCATAGACTTCCATCGAGTAGTTCCCACTCGTACGTATCCGATTAAGTAACCGGTTAGATTGGAATGGTTTCACTTTTGTTTGAATTTGAACGAGGAAGAAAGTTTTTTTGGTAGCAGCCAGTATCAAATTGGTGAAGTGAAATGCGTTCTAAAGTCCTTAAGAATAAAGACCTTTTTGGACGATTAAGCAACTGGCCACTTCCATTGCGTTAGTATTGGTGCTTTTCCACGTATGTTGACGTCAGTAAAAGGGACGATGTTTTATGTGAGAGTGAGAAGGAAACGTGTTGTTTTTAGCGTGTCTGACTTGTGGAAAGTGGAAACAATGTAAGAAAAATGTTCCGGTACCATAAAGGTCATTTTGTTGTTTGAAATTCGAATACAAATAGTCTTTGACAGCAGTGCGTAAACTTTCTCTATGTTGTATTTATTTATGTTTTGGACGTAGGTGCTATGAGGTGTATCAAGATTGGCAAAACAACTTTACGAAGTGGTTATAAAATGTAGTTTTCCTGCTCTACGACATTATACAAATACCTTAACGTGCGTTATCATTCGCATTTCGTAAAAAAATAACCTGGTAGAGTGATTGATGTAGAGAATCTTTTTTTTTACGTCACGTGCAAAAAGTAAAAGATTTTTAAACATTATGTATCAATAAAACTTTGTTAACCCAAAACTCAATTAAGTCAAATTTAACTCTACAGAAAAGCAAATGCATTCTTCTACGACAGCTCATTTTCATAACTTACATTGTTGTGACCCACATTACCTACTCGTAGACGATGGTGCATTCTACATCAGCAAAAAAAAGATTATTTAGCTACGTAAGTAAAACGAATGAATTCTAAAGACGAAATAAATTGGAATTTAAGTGTTTTAAACACTAGCTTTTGTCCGCGACGTCGTCCATGTAAAATCGCTATTCCCTTAAATCCCTTGGGAACAGTCCGATATTTCAAAATAAAAAGTTTAAGTGTTCTTCCCCAGCACGGCTAGCACATATTGACAGCGACTTTTTGTCGCTCGGATCTCCCGTTCTATCTAGTTTGTAACGATAGGGACGCACTGAGCGACAAGCGACAAAATACAACTGAGGGCCCTGCCAAGATGCATTACGCTAACTAACGTTTATATTCGATTCGTTTTTAAACCAATCGCGTCACTGGTAGATGACGTGATACGAAAAGTCACGTGATTTACCAGAGTGACGCGATTGGTTTAAAAACGAAACGAATAGAAACGTTAGCGCAATGCATCTTGGCAGGGCCCTCTGGTGCTGCCCGTGCAGGATACAATTAAGATCCGTTCACCCGTTTTGTCATGAAAATGTAACAAACAACCGAACACAGTTACTTTCGCATTTATTATAATACGTTTGCCACCGCCTCCGTCCATGTAGAAAAAATAAATATAGCGTATTTACTTAGTGACAATATATTCTATTGGTGAAAAAAACTTCTAAATCGGATTAGACGTATTTAAGTTTATTCATTACAAACAAAAATACGAATATTTTCACTTTATAATATTAGTATGAATACAAAGTTCTAAGTAAATAATTCCATTAAAAGTACATTTTTTTTAACATATGGCTACCTGAGTTATTCCATCGAAAGCTGAAGCTACGAGGCTTGGTAAGGCCCCCCTCTCATCAGAACTGTGTCAACAGAACTTACGCAACAAGACCTCGGCAAGAAAAATCTCTACCATTACACCAGCAAAACCAGACCCACGAAAACACCTCTATAACCAACATGATAAGGTCTCATTTCGCTAGATAATAGAGCTTGCACTTCTGACATTTTATAGGCTGCGCTAATGTTATTACAACACTAGTAACTTGTATGGGAAGCTGTTGGAGCTTACTATTGAGTTGAACAATTCCCTCGGATATTACTTGGATGCAAAAAGTGCGTATATTTCTGTTTGAAAACTAGGCCAAACGTGTTGCTGTTGAGTATGTTACTCGTACTACCAAGGATATAGTGCATAAACATACTACATATATCTATTTTTTTACCACCGAAAAAAAAGGGTGCTAAGCTAAACATGTGTCTGTCTGTGGTATTATAGCTCTGAAACTATGAAACCGATTTGGACGGTGTTTTTCAAAAGAAAGCTGGTTTAATCGGAATGTTTCTTAGCTAGGTTTAATGAAAATCGGTTGAGCCGTTTATGAGATATCAGCTCTCAAAAAAGGGATTGCCATTATATCGGGGGATTTTATTTTTAAAACTAGCGACCCGCCCTCGCTTCGCTTCTAGGTAAGTCAGCAGGTATTTTTGCCCTACAAAAGGTGGTGTAGAAAATGTTTTAATTTGTATTGCTTAAGTATAGGCTAATAATGAAAAATGTAAGTTTTCGACCTCGAGGGTCACAGCATGACTAGCCTATACTTAAGCAATACAAATTTAAACATTTTCTACTCCACCTTTTGTAGGGCTAAGCCTCTTTTTACACGACTGCCCCAAAAAAGGAGTGTAATGTTTTCAGGGTTCATGTTTGTATGTATGTGAGTTTCTCTATTCCACTATAACTTCTAAATCCCTTGACCGATTTAGATGTGTGAGGTATCGTTAGAATCCTTACGTCATCCCCTATGACATAGGGTACGTAAACTGTTAAAATTGAAATAACAACAATGGTAAAATGACAATTATTAACATATGTAGGTATATCGACGACGGTGTGAAAAATGCAGTTGGGTTTTTAAAGCTTGCTTTTCATATAGTTATTAGTGCCTACCGATTGGATTATTCGGGTTATGTGGGTTTTCTGTAACACACGTACATAATTCAGAATTTATTATACATAAAAATACTCCTCTTGAATCACTCTATTAATGTAAAATATTAATGAAAGCCGCATTAAAATCCAATACTTAGTTTGAAAGATCTAAGTATCTACCTATATAAGCGTACATACAGAGGGACAGATGGCGAGAAGCGACTTGGTTTTATATGTACTATGTAAAGATAAAGATAGTGATATCGGATTAGTTCGTACGTATTCGTCTTGTTTTCTCAATTAGCTTATCGATTATTGGTAAGTACTAAAGCTGGCTGAGAAAGCAAGATACTCGTAAATACAGAAATTTTCTAAATTTTTAGTTTCTTATAAAAACGATGTTGCGTGATTATTCAGAGCCTCTATTCTAGGCGGGAAAAACCACATTGTCTTTGACCTATCGTATTGTCATCGTTTTGATAACTCTTATTACAGGTCGGTCACAAGAGTTGGCACGAATAGATTGAATGAGTGAACGAAAATATACAAGTGTGTAAAATAATAACAGATTTTCGGTTTGAAATTCGAACATCGGATCAAAGGGCGGCACTCACACAGTGATAGGTGACATTACTTTCGTTCAATCCATTCGTGCCAAGTCTTGTGAATCGACCTGAACTTGACAGTAATGGTGGACGAGTTAAAAACAATACTAAACCTATACAGAATAGAGGCCCAGTACATCTGTATATGAATGGCGAGTGTCTATGGAGTTGTGTTCAAATTTCAAATTAAACTCCATAAGCATTCAACTGTAGCATTTAATAGTATCGGAACTAGTGATTGACAATTGTATGTGTCTACGTACGTATGTAATCTTTTTTTTGTACAGTCGAGTTCATAAATATGTACACTTTAGTACCTTGTCTATTTAAAGTCATGTTTAAACCGCCATGACGTAAGAATTGTCACAGCGATTAAAGTTATAAGGTACAAAAGTGTACATATATTTATGAACTCGACTGTACAGTGGGCTGCAAAAGTGCATGGACAGTTCATAAAGATAATGCTTTGAGGTGCAAACTGACGCGTCACGCTCGTAGTGGTTCAATAAGATCGTACTAGATGGCGTTGTTGTAAAAAAACAAAATTAAAAAATATTTTATTCCTCATACTGACACCAGAGCCAAACACTTTTTCTTTATTTTATCGTTTATTATATTTTAGTATAGAGAAGATTTTAGAAGTATGAAATGTTAGTCAATTCCAAACTAAGAGGTTAAATTACCAAAAACACTTTTTCCATTGCGTGGAATCGAACCCGCGATACTCGGAGTCGTGAGTGAGAGCGGCGTTATACGCCATTGGACCATCACACATTTGAATATGAAGTTGAAATTAATAGTTTATTATGATTTGGTTATTTTCGCATTCAATGAAATAGAAACACGGTTAATATTACTATAAGGAGGGTAGACTAAAGATTTATAAATACCACACTGATTATTACAAAGACTTTGCTCGTTCGTTCGTTAGCTGCTTAATCGATTGCCTTTTTTGTGTAGATTTTACTTTCGTTAAATTTTTCTTAAAAAATGACTTCTCGTTGCAATATTGACCTGGTCAAAAGATCGCAAATAATTGCCTTGCACAGTGAAGGCAGAAATTTGTCAGAAATTGCAAGAGAAACCGGTGTGAACGTAAGTAGTAATTTATTTAAGTACTCAGATTTTTACAAAAATATTTTCTATTTCATCTTTTTTATATCTTTAATGGTTATTATAAGTTTCCGTTTTTTTTTACAGAGGAAAACTGTTGTTTTATGGGTACGGCGGTTCGAAGAGGAGGGATCTTTGCTACCCCGGCAAAGAACGGGAAGACCACTACTCATAAGCACACCCCAGCGTCAAGCCATGGTGAGGGATTATGAGGAAGACGGATTCAAACCAACAACCCACTACGCTGGTTTATTCAATACAAGTGCGGATACTATTCGCCGTGTTTTACATAGTGAGGGTCTGCATCATCGTAGGCACGCTGTCAAACCCTTGCTAACAGAAAGCCATAAAAGAGCAAGGTTAGAGTTCGCTTTGGAGTATCTAGATTTCGACTGGAGCAATGTCATCTTTACGGATGAAAAGACTTTTAAATCCAGCCAACACGGACGATTAAGCTTGTGGCGCCGAAACAATACCCGGTATAATGACAACCATGTAGTGCCCAACATGGAATCTGGTCGAATAACCGTAAATATGTGGGGATGGATGAGTGCGGCTGACCCAGGAGAACTGGTTAAACTTCCCAGTCGAGCGAACAGTGTTCATTATGTGGAAATGCTGGAGGACACCATGTTGCCCACCGTTCGCAATGTGTATCCAGAGGAGGAGTTGCCGGTGATAACGTTTGTGCAAGATAACTGCCCAATACACCGTTCACGTAGTGTGCGGGAGTGGTTTAGTCCGCACAATAATATAAGGGTTATTCCCTGGCCTTCCAGGTCACCGGATTTAAATCCTATCGAAAATTTATGGGGTATTATTGTCCAACGTTGGGATCACCAGAATGAGCGAACTCCGAACGCCTTGGAAGAACATTGTTCAAAAATTTGGGATAGTATTCGAGGTTCCAATCTGTGTCAGAATCTTATCGATTCAATGCGTTCCCGAATGCAAGCGGTAATCGAACAGAGGGGGGGTTATACTAGGTATTAAAGTTTAGTATATAGTAATACAGTGGTCAAGTGGAGATCGGGTTAACGTAAGTAATTAATACAAAAGTGACAATTATTTTCGCTTTTTTTACGTGTCTATACTATTTTATAGCAGTTAATAATTATCTTATTTTAAATATTTAAAGTCAAACAAATCACACACCATTTATACACGAAATTTCAGTTATTATCCTTATATAAGTGATCCTAACTGTATAACATAGTTAAACATAATGCATTTGACAGTTAAGGTAACCCGGTCTCTAAATATGTTAATAATTACTATATGTTATTGTGGTTTAATAGCTTCAATCTTCTTTCTGATTTCGGAAACGAAACTTAAGCTATTACCTCAGTAATAAAAGTTAAGTAGTAGGTAGTCGTTTCATTGTTACAAAGGTAATTTGTAAAAAAAAACTATCTAAACAGTTCACTGAATTAAAATGTTATACAAGGAATAAAGATTTTTCATTTCAAATAACAAAAGTTGTATCATTTCTTGAAACTATTATTTCAAAAGATAATACATTCGTTTATTAATTACTATGTGAAACAAGATAAATTAAAAAAGATATTGTAAGCAGAATCGATCTCCCGACCCACGGACTGACTCCGCGAAATCGAAGTGCCAACTAACTAAGCCAACGGCCCTTCTAGTTAAGTGGTGAAATTATCGATTCTAATACTAAAACGTCATATAGTTGAAGCAAACAACAATATAACTTGTTCAATTAACAACGCCATCTAGGTTGTTTCTTACGAACGTGGCATCACGTGCTCACAGCATTATAGACGTTAAGGTGTCCATGCAATTTTGCAGCTGACCGTACAGTCACTAGCCATTATGAACTATTTTTCTTTTGTTTTTGGAATGAGGAGGGTGAACGAGCACCCCAGGCCACCTGATGGTAAGTTGAATCTGTGACCCATACACATTTACTTTCTTAAGACTACAATCTTAAGACTGCAATCCTAAGACCGCAAATGCTTTGCCAAACTGAGGACTAAGATGAAATGCCTTTGTTAATTATTTCACCGGTTGTCTTAATTATTCTAGTTATAGCTGTTGACGTAGAGACCTCGTCGTGTTGTTCTCATATCCATTATTTTTAGTTTAGGTTTATTGACCTTAAATTTGTAATAAGTTTATTTTTGGTAGTTTTAAGAATTTATTATTTATTACTTTATTACCTTATTATTACTTAATGTAATTTACTTTTAAGTATTGTTGTTGTATGTTTTATGATTGAAAAAATTACCTTCTGCTGAAGTTTTTTGCGGCAGTTGCGGCGCTTCTTCTCCGCAATGATGGTCTTGTCCGAAGCGCTCGTAGAATCACTCTATATTACCGACGTGTAAAAGAGCCCTCATGTGGCCTATTTGCTGAATAAATATTTTGAATTTTGTTTTTTTTTTAAATCTTTTCTCCACACCAAGGCCTTCTCTTTAACACACTGATACGGCAGAATGCCATGTTTTCTTTCAATTGGTCTAGGTATGCTTGGGCACAGTCAAGGACAAAGATATGGATAAACTTTCGCACCTTATCCCATTGAAATAAGGTGTTAAATTGTACACTTATCTTTGTACTCGACTGTAGTCAGTTAAAAAGTAAACATCATCTTCCTGTCCTTGTCCAACACAAGTTGTATTCGGCACAACATGTTTTCTTCCACTCTCTTCAATCCGTTGTTAACTCTGCATTAACACCTTTCATATAAAAGTCATGCTTCACACAATCCGTCCGAACCTTTTTCGGACTTCCTCTAACCTAATATATATGTACAGGTCGATTCACAAGAGCTGGCACGAATGGATCGAATAAGTGATCGAAAGTATACAAATGTGTAAAATAATAACATGTTTTCGGTTTGAAATTCGAACATCGGTTCAAATGACGGCGCTCACACAGTGATAGGTGACATTACTTTTGTTCATTCCATTCGTGCTAGCTTTAGGGCCGGTTTTATAAAGGCCCGTAAGTAAAAATGTAAGGTAAAATTTTAGTAACTTCATACAAGTTTTGACATTCCTGACCGAAATTTGATCTAACGGATCTTTATAAAACCCAGCCTTAGTGAATCTATCTGTACATCCACATTTATACTCATTACTCTTCTACTTATGTTAGTCTACTACATCTACTTATCCCAATCATTTGGGATCCGCGAACACGTCTTTTTCTACCAAACACCCTTATCGGCTGTCATCTTAGTATTTACTCCCTTCTTTTTCATATCGCTCTTGACACATTCCAGTCAATTAAAAAGTAAAGTGTACAATAGCAATGTCCACGATTAAAAACTAAGCGACTAACAAAATCTCTCTCAATAAGCAGAGCCAATGCGGCATTCTTAAATTTAACTAATATATTGATCAGCAGCTAAATAAAGTGCTTGTCCCACTTCGAACCTGTGACCTCCACTTGGCAGTATCGAAACAATCGGCTAGCCAAGTGGGTCATTAAGTTAATGTTCTTGGGACTACTTCTGAACGGATTATCACTGGCCGCCTAGACTTGTGGTTTGGACATCGTGGTTTTTAAACGAGACGTATTTGGAATACCACATTTTAACAATGTATAATAGGTGTACATATGAGGAATAGGCTTACTGATCCAAAAACAATGGATGGATGAAAAGGACCCTGACACCCTAGAAATGACAGAAGATAATAAAAAAAACTGGGTCCATATTGGCTCACCTAATTATTTTTACTCATAACGACTCATAAGTCCTAATTATCGCAACTCCTAACGTATTTATTTCAGCAACTGTTACATTTTCAGGATTTTTATAAATCAAACCTAACCTAACCTAGTCTTATCTACACATTGAATATTTCAGAACTTCTGAAAAGTTTACGGTTCCAGCGGTATAAAAAATTCATTTTCGGAGTTCCGATAATAGGAGTTGCAATTTTAGTTGAACTTTGGCGCTCCCAAAAAAACTACAATAAAAAATGAAAGGCAACCAAGAGAAATTTTCTCTTAATTGACATTTAAATCGAATAAAATAGCTCTTTATATTAGTTAAATCAACCAAAGTTGATGGTAACAACTTTAAGTTATGTTATCATATAACTTACATCTTTCAGGATTGTTCTAACTAACGTCTTGTATGTGACGTATGAAAACAAGACGCTTATTTTAACAGTCACGACCTTGTAAAGAGTTGGATGAGCTCTTGTTCTTATAAAGGGGTCGGAAAGAAGGATTTTAAAATGGAAAAAAAAACTTCATTTAATAGTAGGTATATCACCGATTTTGTTGGAGAGGTTTATGAGAAACTTTACTTCGATTCGAACTAACATACAGTGAATGGCAGTGAATCTTCACTGCCATTCACGATAATCATTTAGAATTCCCAAAATTTTGTCGAATATAGGCTTAGGCCCTTAACTTCACAGCCATATATTAACTGTTTGGTCAATAATTAGCAATTCAAATCGACGTTTAGTCACGGATTCATCCTAACTCGTTATAAACACGTATGACTCATACGTTA
Organism: Acleris literana; assembly: GCA_946894065.1. Taxonomy (NCBI): domain Eukaryota; kingdom Metazoa; phylum Arthropoda; class Insecta; order Lepidoptera; family Tortricidae; genus Acleris; species Acleris literana. Next base: position 21,033,100 of record OX335669.1, read on the forward strand.
TTCATCAATTAACTTGAAGACCGGGCATTACTACGAGAGCGTAATGTCCTAGTGACTTGAAGTGTGCGACAATCAAGGAAACGGAGTGTGGTGTTATCCTAAAATTACGGCAAGAGCTAGGTAGTTTGTTAACAGGGTTCATGCTGAACCGGCCCAGATAGAATTATAATTTTGTTGAAGAATTTAGTGGGAAATTGAGTTATTTTCAGAGAATAAAAGCCCTAAATGCGCTCAAAATGCAGAGCGATTCGTGTTCAAGTGATTTTCTACGACATAAAACCAGGGGCTACATTTTACTCGGTAAAACTGTTTTGCTTTGATACCTTATTGTATTGTTTTCAACTAGGCCGCCATTACTGCACAGTAAATGAGAGCTATCGTGTAAGGTTGACAATACGATAACATGTCGAAAGTAATATGGTTTGACAGAGTAGAATAGAGTCCCAGTAGAGAAGTTTTTTTCACAATTAGGAATTGAACTTTAGTTTGATTAACGCATGATAATTGGGCTATTTCTTTCAAATTAAATGCATTTGATTGGATTATTTTATTAATGGAATGCTAGAAATAAATTATGTACGCTTACCAACTTATAATTAAGTTTTGTAGGATAGCACAAATACTTTTAAGTCGCTTTTGTTATTATTTATGTGAATGAATTGTAATTTACTTAATTTTATGTTTTTGTGGAAATAAATGGCTTTATTATTATTATTATTATTAATTGGGCTATTTAAGGTTAATGTTTATTTGAAAATTGTTCCTTATTTTTGTTTGTTTTGTTTATGTTGAGTAACCGCCGTGCTCAAAGACATTTAAGAGACCATTAACTCGTTCCTTTTTCAAACATGTGTATAAAAAATCGTCATTAAGGAACGACTAAATCGTCATTAACTGACTGTTATGTTAGTTCTGTCGTAAGCAATCAGAGGATAGGTGTTGGCAAAGTCTCGCGTCATATTCCAAATTACTATAATAAGCACCTTAGATCAAGTAATAATACCATAATATATGAACTCTACTGTTGACTTATTTTTTTAATAAATCACGCTTCAATTTTGGTGCAAAAAATAAACCTTGGGTCTCTCTCGCTCTGTTGCCTTCCATTTTGTAGCCCAGCGAGATAAAGTATCATGAAATGTTTTTTTTAACCTTTACTTTTTTTAATGTGACATTAGATAAGATACTTAAACAAGCGTATCTTATTTATGTAATGCTGACTAAGTAAGTGTACTTAAATAAGGTCCAATTAATGCTTGCATAAAACAAACAAACGATTGAAATGTTGCCAGCTTAGAAAACATAACCGTCTAAATATATTTATAACTACTAAATAGATAAAAACTTCCGATATAGTGTTGACTAATATATTTTTTTCTTCATAAAAACACATCCAAATCGGTCTATCCGTTTCCGTGCTACGATGCCATACACTTGATACTCAGATACACACGGAAAATTTATAACACCCTTATTTTTGCGTCGGGGATGAAATAATCTTTTTAACAATAGAATAAATTAACTCAATATTAATATTTCTAACACGATTTTTGCCAACTGTTATGTCACGTAACTTACGCTTTCCCCGAGAATACGAATCTCTTTTGAAATCTGTTTCATCTCATCAATATGCCGCGACCCTGTTTAGACGTAATAAATTACCCAAGCAAAATAGGGCTCGCAACCCTTAATAAAATACAATATTACATTCCAACAACAACGTTCTATTTTAGTATAGAAAATTAAGCGGACGTAACGACTCTTAATTAAGTACGACGCTTAATTAAAAATAAACGAGCACGACTTTAAAAAACCTTAGCTTAACACCTAGAATCTAAACCAACAAAATTTTCAATTTACCTTCAGTCCTTTATGTCAAAAAAGTAAACCTCAGCTTGTATCGAGCGTATGCACCAACCGCCCCTGAACTTGACGTCATTCGTTGCTATAGCAATTCTCCCAGGGGAGCTTGCGAAACTGGCTGAACACACAAGAAACCGTTTAAAAAAATCACAAAAAATTCAAAAGAATATAGGCCACTTTTTTCAGTTGTTTTTAATTGTTTGGAATTGGAACGTTTTTTTTCGCTCGGTTTTCCTCGGGAGCGTTCGGTACGCGCTACGCGGCGGCTCTGGGCGCACTACGTAAATGTCAGCACGATCGGCACATGTGCGAGTGAAGGTAAGGCCGCGCGCTGATTGGTTTTGCGATTTGTCATTCGATTAAAAAGTATATGCGATTTTACAAATCTGGATATTTTTTCTTAAAAACTTCAGAGTAAAGTGGTTTATATAGGTATTATTTTCCCTTAGACTAAGTTTATTTTCCAAGTAATTGAGACCGGGGACGTATTAAGAAAGATCCAGGTCAGGAGTATCCTAAACCAACGCACGTGTATGAAGGATGAAACTTATGAGTGTGGAGGAAGCGAGGGAAGTTTGTCTGGATCGTAGCAAGTGGAAGGAAGTCTCTGCCTACTCCTACGGGAATGAGGCGTGATTGTATGTATGTATGTATTGAGACCGGTTTTTATAACAATCTTAATGGGTGAAATTTTAAAATATTGTTAGTACTTACCTAGCTCAATTTAGACGACGTTAACATTTTTCCGTTTTGTAAATAAAAAAAGCCTTAGATACAATCATAATAATGATTAATATTCGTTACATAATGGAAAAATAACGTACGAGTAGGTACTTAATACGTACAATATTTTACCTATATAAATGCACCCATAAACCTTAATGCATCAAATTAGTCAATGTGTAGGTACACTGAACACTTTTTATTTTTGAATTATGCCTATGATTAATCAACAATCCTTAGGTACAGCAGACACAAGCAAGGCTGATAAAATAAAATAAACCCTAAAGTATTTCAATATTTATTTACTTATTTCATTTAATAGTACTTGGTTGTTATTACACTTATTACTTACAATTTATTAATTATATTAGAATAAAAAATATAAATCACAATAACACCTCATCCATAAAAGAAAAATCATTGATCTAAAGGAAAATCTCCGCCCATCGGAACGCGCCCTAACCCAGTGCGAGCGAGAAGGCAAATAGCCGGGGTTGTACATCCGTTTTCCCCGCGTTATGTAAGCTACGGCCCTGGAGCCTGCTCAGCCCCCCGCTCACTCACCCCTCGGTAGACCCCGGCCATTCCTGACTCGAACACAGAACGCAACACGCGAAAACGCTAACGTAGACGTAAACGTTTAGACCGGCTAGGAAAATTAAACAGAATTTCCTTTACCCATCGATAGTATTTCAATTTATTTTGAGACTAACGGGATTGCGCCATTTTAATTTAATTAAAAGCGAAGTTATAACAGTAGATGTTAGGTTCATTTGAGAATGAAAGGCTTTGTTTAGGTTGGCCACGATTTTGGGTATTATTGGCTAAGAGTATCGCAATTATAACGAAAATTCGTACACTGTGTGTGTCAATTGGAAAACCAGCGTTAGCTCCCGGGTCTCGGACGCGAACTGGGTTACAGGAATTTAGACCTTAGAGCGTACGGAAATAAAACTCATTAAGTGCGTAATTTGTTTATCAATTTGAAAGATATTGTTCTTTATTTGATTGCGTGATGTGTTTTGCGTTTATATTTGGAACGCGCGATGTTTTTGGCTAATTTTACGGGTTTTGATAGGAGTTTCATTATTGTTGACAGGTTGATCCTTCAATGGTTCATATTACATGATGTTGGGCTCGGATAAGCGAGACGAGTGTTTGGTGTCAATTTTACGTCATGTTTTTAATTATTATCCTTTGATGAGAAATTGATACGAATTTGTATATTTTTTATTTCCTTCAAACATAACTTCTGGAGATGACAGAAATGATGTAACAAACAAGAAAGAAATGAGAAATAACAACCGTATACACTTTTGATATGTAATAATTATGATACCTGCACTTCGATTAACGGCACTTCATTAGCGTGAAAACCATATATAGGTACAACCGCTTTCCAAAGTTAAAGCATCATTTCCTGGAATGTTCGAGATTGTGTGCTCCTTTGTAGTGCATTTACGTATTGTGTTTATGTCTAATACCTGGAAGACCGTGCGTCGTTCGGGTTATAAACGAATTTTCCCGAAGATGACAACTTGACAGATCGATTTTCCGCCCCTGTAAACCCCAACGTTTATTAGTATAACATATAAAATAGAAGTAAGTTTTTTTAAAGTTTAACGTGTGTGTCCGTCAGATGGACCGATGTAGTTAGACACTTTTTTTTAAAGAAAGCTAGTTTAATCGTGATGGTCCATATCTAGGTTTGATGAAAATCGGTTTGGCCGTAGAAGAGATCAACTCTGAAAGTAAGGGTCGCTACTGTATCGAGGTTTTTTTTTTATTATTATTTATTTATTTATTAAAAACAAACGACATGATACAATAATATTAAAGGCCCTGCAAAACTGTTACAAGAGTGTGTCCGTGAATAAATCTGTTTTTTTTTAAGTATAATTATACTTAGCTATGTCTTACAGTATGTCTAGTATGGAAGTGACTCTAATAAAAATGTATTGACTAGCCTCTTAAATCTACGTATATTTGGCTCATGCCGGATATCCTCGGGCAAACTATTTAACACATATGGCACACGTTTCCTTATTGTTCTATCACCAAAGTAATTATTCACTCTAGGTACCTCAAATTTACCCGCAGATATCGACCTTGTGCCATAATTGTGACATATCTGAGATAGGTTACTATATATTATATATTAGTAGGTATTCATTAACCCCCTTACTAATAAACGTTGAGTAATGGTGGTATAGCTATTCAATGATGCATTATCCACGGGGTTCCTTCTTTTGCCATAGTATCGTTTGTCCTAAAGTCATTTCCCATAACACTTCTGCCATAATGGATGTTAGCCATAATATTCAGTATCCATAATGCTTAATTCCCATAATGTATCGATAGTCCTAAAACATTTTAGTCCTAATTGTGGTGGCCATAATCTTTAATGTCCTAATTTTGGCAGTACTAAACATGTGACACCTAATAAATTAATTCATAAAATTGCATGTCATAAACGTTAACAACACTAATGTTACTAGTAAAATTGCGTTTTATTATAATATCGATTGTCCTAACAGAACCGAATCTGCCAACCCCGATTTCACGTGGTCCTATAATTATCTGCCCTACCCCTAGAGTGTATATAAAAAGCCGGAGGCGCGGAGGGAGGGCAGCTCTCGCCCGCTGTAACCAAACGCAGACATCGTGTGAGCCGTAGCTGCGGTGGCGAACACAGGTGTCTGCACTTGGGTAGGTACGCAAGGGCGAAGGTAATGCACTTCCCGCAGTGCCGGAGCAGTCCTATTATGAAAATTAACCGGCAAAAAAAATGCATTGGCAAGGAAATGGTTCTTCCAACTTCCCCTTTTATGGGGGGCCTTTGCCCTCTCATGCCGCAGGATGCTTAAACCAAACTATAAAGAGCTTATTAAGACTACGAAAACATATGGTTAATGAATGATAATAATATGATTTTTTAATTAGTAAAATTCGGGCACGGAACGCTACGTACGTAAACATTGTCACGTTATCATTAGGACAAATAATAATTAGGAGCAAGAACGTTATGGCAAGTGAAACTAGGATTACAAACGTGATGGCAAAAATTAAAAAGTTCAAATTAATCATTAGGACAAACTATTATTAGTAACAAAAACATTATGTCACGAGAAAATAGGTCGATAAACATGATGTTAAGTAATCATTAGGATAAACGATTATTATTACCACAAACATTATGGCAAGTGAAATTAGCATTACAAACGTTATGGGAGAACATAGGGAGCCGTTTTTATTTGTGATAGTTCTAATAATTTATATTTGTTGCTTTATTACCTTGTAATGTAGGTAACTTACTTTTAAGTATTATTGTATTATATGTTTGAAAAAATTACCTTCTGCTGGAGTTTCTTGCGGCGCTTCTTCTCCGCAATGATGGTCTTGTCCGAAGCGCTAGTAGATTCACTTTATATTACCGACGTGTAAAAGAGCCCGTATGTGGCCAATTTACTGAATAAATATTTTCATTTTCATTTTCATTTTGAATGTTTTGTCATTATCTGTCATTGTGACATTTGAATTTGACAGACAATCTATGCTACTTTTGGAGTTCCGTGTCTGACTGATGGACAACTCACAGCACCGCCTTAACCGCTGGAAATGAGGACTGGAAATTTGGGGGAATATTACTTAGCTACACTGAGGCCCTATACTTTGAAGATCGTAGTTCGGAGTTACGTTAGCTCCATCCCTATTACTCGTCATTAAAGACTATATGGAGAGAAAGGCATGGAGGTAACGTTACTTCGAACTTCAATTTTCAAAGTAGGGTCTAGCCTCATAAAACCCAATATATATTTTAGTAACAATAACAGTTCGAAAATCACCTGCTAACGGGAAGAAAAGTTGAATAACGGGCAACGAATTCTACGCGTACTATTCTCTCCAGTTCTACACCTTCTGTAGTTGTATTATGGTCGCGATTGTTGATGTGAGTAAAACATCCCATTCTCTGACCAGTATGTAAGTGCAAAAGTGACGGATGCTTTATCCACCGCGATAAATGCGACCGTATCACCATAATACGGGTCCTGGTGTCGTTATAGTTGGCGAAATGTCACTTGTCTAGTACCAGAGGACATAAGATCTGCAGACAAATGTTATACCCTGAAATTCAGGGTATAAAATTCTGAATTATACATTTTAACTTCAGCTCTATCGTTTTCTTTTAATCGCAGCCGGTATAATATGCAATCATATTATTTAAGTAACTCCAAAACACATTGATACTCGTTACCAATTTCAGCGAAACTTGCGCGATTATTTCTAACTTGTTTAACGAAGTTTAAACTTGAAAATCAATAGTTTTTGATGTTTGCCTTTAAATTATGTAGTTTTTAACCCTAGTTTAGTTTTTTTTAAGGGTACCTGTACTTGTGTTTAGTTTAAGCAGTTTTCACATTGTGTTATAAAATACAGTTAACTTTTATCCGTATCTAGATTTTGTGTGCTTTTACTTAGTTTCCGTGAATAATGTGAAATACTCATAGCTTAGCTTTGACGAGATAAAAAGGGAAAAATACAGTTTTTAAAAAAAACATGGATCATGTTGCCAAAATCACTTCACTACGCCCTCATTTGTTTGTTTTTATTATTTTTTAAGTCCCGTTTTAGATTATAACAGTATCCATAAGATTTAATTTTCTAATAGCATGTAACATAATAATGTAGTAATTTAGGTTATATTATATCTACCTGCCTGGTTGCAATGCCTTATAACTTACATGCATATTAAAGTAGCACATGACAATGACACATTCACTAAAAAAAAAACCATACATCTCCAAAATGACAGGCAAATTTACTGAACTGAAAAAACTGTTGGTTTTTACCTATACCTATCATGTTTGCTCGTTCATTTCATCAGTTTTAAACAATCCTATACAAACATAACAGCCCGTCCCAACTTGCGGCGAAACGTTTTAAATCTCCGCTTATTCAAAAGTTCGGCAAATCGACATTCAAGTTTTCCGCTCTTAATAGAACGTCGAATAAAGGCATAAGTTACCTCTGACAGTTTACCGATATCTGCTCCGGACTAGTCTTAGTACCTATTCTTTAACAGTTTACTTATGTATGAAAATATCGTTAACTAATTTAAACTAAACATATACTTAAATACATATACATACATTATACTTAATGTCCAAGAGAACATGAAAGTGTGCTTTTCTTTAATTTACTTTTCTTAGTTATAATTTGTTTTTGTATTCAAATAATTATGTATGTAACCTTCCGTGGTTTCACCTGATGGTTCCAACGGAAGACCAGCGCTGACTTAAATGCCAGCATTACGCTGAGTTCAGACCATTTTGTGACTACGTTCTTCTCGTGCGTATTTTTCTGTTCTTTATTTTTGTTTATTACGAATAAATGATTTTCTTTATTTCTTCCCTAATGATTTCAATCCAACTATTTCATTATTAAATATTGACGGCGCCGTCGTTTAGTTGCGGCAGGACCTTGTGCAGGGTCCGTCCGTGGTCCGGATCGCTACCCCAATTATTCCCTTCATCCTGAGGCTCTACTGATTTGAAAATCTAAGTTCGAAGTTACGTTAGCTCCATCCCTTTCTCTCGATTTAGTCTCGAATGACGAGTGACAAGGATGGAGCTACGTAACTTCGATTTTCAAAGTAGGGCCCCTGCCGCCAAACAGCAGTGTTCCGGTGAGGGGGTACGACAATCGGTGAAATGTCTCGCATAGAGGCATTCCATCTAAGTCCTCAACTCCTCATGGTTAATTTGGCCACGCATTTTGTAGTCTTGAGATTGTCATCTGGAGATTGCAAATGTCTATGGGCTTTCGAAACAACTTACAATCAGGTGGCCTGAGGTGTCCTACTCTTAAAAACGACTCTTTTTAACAGAGTCGGAATCAGAATAATCTTAAACGATCGATAGTGTGAGCGAAGTCATAATAGCGCGCTAACTCTACGGGTAAAGCGGGTAAGCTGAGAATGCACACCCTTAAAAGTTGTATTACGCTCTGACGGAATAACTTCAGTAGGTACCCTTACCATGAGTTTACCGTACTCGCGAGCGAGTCGAATGCGTCCCTCGCGTTCTATAAGAATACTGCGAGGTCTGCGAGGGACAGAGCTTGAACTCGCTAGTGAGTACGTTAATTGTAACCTACACCTCTATTGTAATTGTACACCTCTTTTTGCTTTGGGGGTTAAATATTTTTTATATTAGCAAATAAAAAAACTAGTTTTCTTACTTATGATTTATGAACCTTGTAACCTAATACAACAAACAAGTGGTCCATGTTGGAAAAACAGAAACAGAACAGAAAAAGTTTATTGCCCTCGCAGTAGTTTTACATAATTATTATTCCTTAAGATAAACATACACAAAAAACTACAACAAATCTACAATGTATACAATACTATGGCAAAAGGTGCAGAGGTCATCATACGCTGTGAGAATGATGTCTACACAGCGCTGTTTTTCAGCCTCTAGCTCCCTCTCTATGTGTGAATAAGCCTTAAGGGCACACTGCAATATATCACGACGTACTTTAAACATAAAACCAAATCGAACACAAATCAAAAACGTTTGGGAACCGCCGATCTCAGTGGATGAAGCCGTCTTAACGTTGTCACGATACGGAATAACACCTTTAAGCCCTTTGTATAATTTAAATTTTAAGGGGAGCAGCGGCCTAGTTGTTTACGTCAATATTTGGCGGGGTATTTTAGGATTAATTTTACATTTCAGATCCAGTGAGGCACTATTTAACGCTCCTTTGAAAAACTGTTGTTTGTTTAGAATTTTAATATGCATATAGTTATAGAAGTGGTATTATACAATACTATAATTTGGCCGTGGCTTTGTCCGTAGTGTGATTCTTAATGTAATTTAATCTTAGGGCTGATTTTTAATTTCCAGTACAAACTATACATAAATATATATGCCAGATGGTGTTTACTGGAAATTTAGTTAGCTCCGTCTTTTTATTTTTTATTTTTACTTAATATAAATTACTTAGTAATAAACAAAGACACTTTCCGCGTCTGTATAGTTCGCTCGTTCAAATAGTGCGCAGTACAACCACTTGAAATGACAGTGACATCAAAGCATGCAAACTATTTGAAAGTGCAACGGATTTTGATGCGGTTTTCACAGATTTGCGGTTTCACTTTGATAATTTTTCACGGACGGTTTTTCATGTATGATAAATTGTGATGTATTTACGGATATCACGTAAACTGAAGCTAGAGAAAGATAGCAATAAAGTTAACTGACGATTTTATCTGAGTCTAAGTACTTAGTCAGTATCATGCTTCAGCCACTTTTATACAAAAACCGTGTTGACTGTCTGCCGTTTTTAGTCGTGGAACAAGGACCAACAACGAATGCGACGACTTGACTTTGTGATTAGCCTAGTTGGTAGTGACCCTGCCTACGAAGCTAGTGGATCCGGGTTCGTTATCATGTATTTCTCTATATAAGTAGGTATGGTTATCGTCATTTAGTACCCATAGTACAAGCCTTGAGCATAGTGTGGGACTATGAATTTGTGTGTAATTTGTCCTCAAACAAAAGCAGAATATACATGAAGTTTAGAGTAAAAACTTAACACGTGAAATGTTTTTATTCTACAATGTCGCGCACCACCACTTCATCTTATGTATAACCCTGACCCACCATAGAACTGTGTCACACTGAGACCTTGTTTGAATATTCTTACGATTAGATTTAAAACGTCACTGGGTTGCATTTTGTTGCTCCTGAGCGACAAATTGTCGTATAAATAATTTATCACGTCCCACGTTACTATTTATGTAGTATGAAGTAGCGCAAGTGCGCTGTGCAGTGCATAAAAAATAACCGACTAAGTAGCTTGTCAAAAAAGAGTCAACATTGTTTTAGGAAGAACTACTCACGATATTCTTAAGCAGCAATTTTTTTTGTAACAATTTTGTCAGAATAGCGCCGTATTTTTTCCAATATTTTTATACCAAATTCTTAATTCGAAGTAAACATAGCCGACCTAACTTTACATACATGTATTTTAAATACAATTACCAAGTACATACGTAGCATAACATACGGTAAAAACATGCCCTACGGTAAAACTGGCGGAAACCATACCAATTTGTGAGGATATAGCGTGCAAATCGAGTTAGCGAAGCCACACTTGAGCGGAAGCTACAGTCGCTATGCGCGGACTTAGAAACGATTGAAACGATTCATTTATTTGTGAGGTTACTTTGAATTACTATTTTATTGCATCATTGTTTAAGATCATACTTGTAAGTGCCCAACTTTTTTCTGACATAGGAATACAAAAATAATTCACCGCCCACTGATAAAAAAACCAAGTGGAATTAAAAAGGTACTTAACTAACTTTTTTACTGACAGATAAATGGTACAAGGATTAACATTAGGATATCAGATATCATTAGGAATGGGTATCGGTACCATAATAGAAAACAAATCTATCTTCCTATGACGCGTAGGTACTTGATACAACTAGGAGTCAAATTACCTACTGGGACGAGCGCACAGAAGAAAAGAAAACGTTTTTTAAATACATAAATAAGCACTAAGATTTGATTGGAAAATCAATTGTATTTCAATGGAATTTCGTTTAAATTTATAAAATTTTTGCTATTTGTACTGTAACTTTATTTATGTTTTTATTATTTTATTATAAGTAGGTATTTTATCAATAAGGGTAGCGCCCCCTTATTTTTTTAAGAGCCTTATCGCCCCCGAATTCCTTTAGCGCCCACTGGGCGGTAGGGATCACATTGGAAACCTATGTTTTAGAGTGCAAACGAGGTGTTGGTAGGCCACAAGGTGGAGCGACGATCTAATGAAGCTCGCAGGAAGCCGATGGATGTCAGTAGCACAAAACAGATCGTCTTAAAGACCCTTGAGGAAACCTAAAAGCTTGCAGTAGACCTCCTTTGACTAATGTGGTAGTGGTAAAAATTTATATAAAGTCATAGGTTCCCAAAGCGGTCTCTACCGCCCCTTAGTGGGCGCTGAAGGGATCCGGGGAGGCGGTAATGCTATCAGAAAAAAAGGCGGTGCTGAAGATATTCAGGGGGCGCTGGCCGTGTTGATAAATATTATTAAAAAAAACATAAAAATATAAAATAAAGTCGAGTAAGAACAGTAAAATTAGTCGACACGACAGATTTGTTGGTAGTGAGTCTGCCTTCCCTGGTTCAAATCCCGGTAACGGTAATTTTTTGCGTGATGAGCGCGAGTATTTTTCAGCACAGCGCGAGTCTTGGATGTATTCTATGTAAGTATTTAAGTATGTATTTATTTATATAAGTATTTTAATCGTTGTCTAGTCCCATAGTATAAGCCTCGAGATTAGTTTAAGACTAGGTCAATGTGTGAGATTGTCCCTTATATTAATTTCTTCTGCATAGATTTGCACGTCGTCTACGTAGATTTCTAGTATCCGTATTACCTCGAGAACTTTAGAATTTTCCGGGATGAAAAGTAGCCTATGTTTCAATCTAGGGTATAAGCTGTCTTCACTTAAAATTTTATCCAAATCCATCCAGCCGTTGCAGCGTGAAGGAGTAACAAACAAACACTTCGCATTTATAATATTTGTAGGATTTATTTATTTAATAGAAAGCGTTTCTCTCTCGCTAGATGGTTTATGACTGCTTGATTAGTCGTTTTCGCACATTCGTACTGTGAACATTCTTAATATTAAAAAATGTAACCTTCGTAACATCACTGGAACGAAATACGGCACTTCTCAGACATAACTGACTTCATTTACGGTCTAATGGCTAAAAAGCCAAGGAAGCTAATACTTACGTAAATCAATTATCATTTAACTCAATTATGATATCGTTCACTATTGTTATCGTCCATCGGCAATTCAACTAATGAAGACATCCGTTGAATCATAAAGCTGATCCGGCGAGGTATTTTTTTTCTTTTGACTTGATTAAGTAACTTAACTTTAATTGAGTAAACACTTTGATTGTAAAGTTAGCCTTATAAGCTGCACACTTTTGTACCTTGTCGCTTTAACGGCTTTGAGGGATTAGTGCAGCAGTTCAAACAACGTTAAAATAGAAATAGAAACAGTAATAGAATATTTATTTTTTATTTTTTATTTTTTACGTCAAAGTGACAAAGCGCTAAAGTGTCCAGCTAATTATAAAATCGACCATTATAATCACATTATTAGCAGTATCTTATTAGTTATCGGAAATCTTCGTTTTTCTATGAAACAAGAAAGACAAATACAGTCAGTTGCGAGTACAAGTGAAATAGTGATAGGCTAAGTACCTATAAATAGAAAAAGATTTCGTCTACAGCCCTTTAAGAGTTTCTATTACCTATTGCCGATCGGGCGCTAGAGTTGCATCGATACGCATCAATCGATGCACGCAACCAGACGCGGCGACGGCGCGGCCCGACTAAACCGGCTCGGTCCGACCTGTTGAGTTTGCTTGTAGTGGCTCGCGGCACGTACCGTCAAGGCACGCACATATGCAAGCCGCACGATATACCTTTGTTTGAAGACGAACTACTGTTTATACTGTGGTCATACAGTAAAATACTCTTAGGGAGCTGGGAGTAAGTAATTACTGTAAGTAGTGGTGTGTAATAAAAAGCAATATTTTGTATATTTGAAAAAACACTCTTATCACGAGAATCCATTGCATGACGCACTGTAAATACTATAAAAGCACAGATTTAATCTTAAATAATCAAGAAAACATATTTTTTATACGTGGTTTTTAAGGAGTAGTGACTCATACAAGACTCATCTAGAACGGTAAGGACGTGTCGTCTGGTAGAATTACCTGTCCTCACATCACATATATACTTACATACACAATATAGAATGCACATAAGTGTTCGATTACTTGCATTGTCCCAACTGCGTAGCAAGTTACTTCTAGCGTGATTTTTAGAGTTCCGTACCAAACAGGATCTTAGCCTTTGTTGTCCTACGGTCTGTCCTTATTTATAAAAGAGCTGTATCTTTGAAAACGTAACAAATTTTGTTTTTTTTTACAGAATAATTATGTCATGTAATCCCAAACTCGGTTTTTTTTTTGGTAATCGCCTGAGGGGCCAAAAACGAACGTCCTTGCTTTTGTTTGGTTTTACTTGAATTACTTTAAGAAAAAGGGGCAGAGGTGAAAATCCCTTCCAAAAACACCAATGCCCCTATTACCAACTAGAATTTAGACTCCCGCGGATACTACCCCAGCCAGTGCTAAAAGGCCGGAGGAGAAAGTCCTTCCTCCGTTTACTTACCCGCGGGGTTTTTCCAAAAAGGGGGGATAGGAATGGGGGTTGGGATGGGGGGGAGACTTATAGCTATGTGAGTCGCGGAGTGTCCCAAACACAGTTGGCGTTTATTCAAAATGTTACTATTTTAGTAATTACGGGGTATTTGTAACTCGGCCGTCATTACTGTGAAGTAAATAAGAGGTAAGTACGATAACACGGCAAATATAATATGGTTTTAACTAGTATAAAAAAATAACATTCTGTGGCATTGTTGGCTACAGACACTATGAATACTCAAATACTCGAACTTTTATTGCATTCCACAAAGTAAGTTAACAGTTAACAAGCGATTAATCCACGCAAAAAAATAGGCGGATATTTAAGTTGTTAAGTTGAGGAAAAGAACCCGCCACAACCTATATATATATATCAGTAAACCGTTATTTTTTATAGTAGTGCAGCGGTTTTTATTCTTTTAAAGAAACAATTATAGGGCAAGTGTTTGATAGTTGCAGATCTGCAGCCATTATGAAAACGTTACAGAATAAAACAGGCTAGCCACATATTACAATTTTGAAAAGTTACTACTTATTTTAGCAAAATTTATTTTTTTACTAAATCTGGCTTAAGATAGTAAATAATGTTATGGTTCTACAGCCCCTTTGCTTTTGGAGCACTTTTATTTATGCTCCCTGTACAAGGATAAAACGTTGGGCAATAATAGGCTTTATTATTTTACCAACACCATCCACATTGCTTTGGTTACTATGGTATCCCTAGAGCCCTAAACAAGATGCACAACGCTAACGTAAACGATTTCCGAAAATTGTCAAATTTTATGGAATCGACATACGCGTGACCATGTCCGGTAGCTTACGTCAAACCTATACATCCCACTAATATTATAAATGCAAAAGTTTGTGTCGGTCTGTATTAGTTTCTTACGTCGGTCTGTATGATTTGAATCAAATTTGGAATAGAGACAGATCTTCCCCTGGAATAACCATTTAAAGTTCCCAAGGGAGTAATGCAACCTATGTGCTGAGTAAAAATATGTAATACTAACATTAGGTTAAATTTTTAATTTAATTTACTAACACTTTGTAATAATATTATGGTCCAAAGATGGCTGAAATAAATGATTTTGATTTGATTTGATTTGAATAATCGAAATCCCCCGCAACCTGGGATGGCCGAAAAACTAATTCTACGCGGACAAAGTCACGGGCAGAAGCTTTTTTCTATAACTAACGTTCTCCAAATACATCTTTCCTAGGACCTCTTGACTGCCAAGTAGGTAGTTCGCTAGGACAATGTGTTCAAAGTCCATAACTGCTGAATTTCAAATCCCTGCTTATACTAACTTCTAACAGTTTCTCTTCTAGTATAAAAGATAGAGAAACAATTGAATTACAATCGGAATTTTAAAAAAAATCGGAATGAGGTAAAAACTTTACCTTTAAAGGTTAGACAACCACAAGAGTGTAAGTATTTGGCGATTGAAGGAAAGATAAAAAGCCTATTGTTGTTAAGAGCTATTTGCACTGGATATATTCTAATCGTCATCATCAATACCTAATTAAGCATTGCATAAACGGTCAAACAAATAAATGAGGTAGGTACAATAGCTTGATTATTAAATGAATACAATGTATTGTGTTTACTAACACTAGAATAAGGATTACTAACACATTGATATATTTATACGTAGTACATCAAGGCACGGATATTAAAAAAAACACAGGCGGTCTTCTCGCGAAATAGCGATGACACTATGGCGACTATATATATAATATAAATCCTAACACTAACTAGAAGTATATTATGAATAAGATTGGGATAATAAGTTTTATCAAACTCGACACTGATACAATAAGTTATATGCCACAGGGAATAAGTTTGAGACCTTTACGGAATGGTAAAAAGGGGTTGGGAGTTTGAACCTTTAAGAAACTTCAGTCTCTTGGGATCTATCATTAATATTTTTATGGTGGAGTTGGTTCTGCAGGTTCAATAAAGATAAACCCCCCTTATTCATAAACTTTATACTAACCCATTTTAGTTACAGTATGCTTAGCCTGTTATGGTAAAAGTATTTTTCATGCATAGGGTACTTTACTTTTTTTATAGTGTTTTGGATGAGATAAACAAGAAGACTCTTTTAGAAGTGACTAATAAACACCACAAAATTAAAATTATGAGCAAGTTCGACATTCACGCATGTTTCACTAAATTAGCAATTAAGTACTAATATTTAAATATTTTTTCACTTCTCATGCTCTTAAAATGTTACTTTAGTCTATGCACATCGGGACTCTCCTTATTAATCTCTAGGGATTAAAGTACTTTTTTTTTAAATTTAGTTTGGAAACCTCTAAACAGCCAATCACGGTGTTTGTGAATGAAGGATTATCGCCATTTTCAGTGATTGGGTATGGACAACTGGGCAAAAATATTTAAAAAAAAACGATTTAATTTCTTGAAACACGATAAATTATTACGAATATGAATCTATTTAATTATATTAAGGATTAATTCATTTTATTATGCATGGTCCAATTAGTTTTAAAATAGTTTTCAAGTTTGAACCTGTTGGCTAAATATGCAAGTATTTAAAGCGGCACTTAACAAAAAAAAAAACCGCGGAACAAATTTGTAACAAACTTTCTTATAATCAATATTGTAATTTTGTAAAGAACGTCGTCAGTGCCGGATTGAGCAAGCAAGGGGTCCGTAGCAAATTCTATAAAGAGACCCCTGGTTTGTTTTAGGTTACAGGTTGTGGCGGGCTCTTTTCCGCAACAAGGCGACTTATATATGCGCCTATTTTGCGTGGGGTTTTTTTTTAGGTTATTCTGCTGGGGAATATCGTCTGGATTATTCATCCTATCATCAACCCTGATGGATATGAGTACACGCATACTGATGTAAGTACTAAAACAGGAGAGTTTCTACCAGACAAGCATTTTAGAGGTTAGACGTGAGTGCGCGGGGCCACCCAATGCGCGGGGCCCGTAGCATTTGCTACTCTTGCTACGTGGCTAATCCGGCACTGAACGTCGTTTTTTTCCCTCGCATTCAAAGTGAAAAGTAGAGTGTTTAACGCGAGACTAAACAACCATAATGACACTCGAACTATAGCCACTCTCACTCGCCCGCTCGCTCGCGTGGCTAAATATCTCTTGTCATTATGGCTTGTTTTAGTCTCTTGTGGAACAATCTACTATAGTGATGGTAGGAGTGTTAGGACCTTGTGCAAGGTCCACCAGGATCGCTACCATCGCTTATCCTTGAACCTACCGTGTGGGTGAAATTACTAGTATGGCATTCCATCTTACTCCTCAGGGTTGCCAATGCATTTGCGGTAGGTACTACTTCTTCCTGTTGGAAGTGGATTTTTGGAAAATGCTTCCTTAGGGTAACCTAATATACCCAAGGAATACTCCCTGAAAATTCCAAATCCCTAGGTCCAGCGGTTTCGGCTTTACGTTGATCGATCAGCCAGTCAATTTCTCCTTTTATTCGTTAATTCTATCACTATTTAAATTTTCATCTAAATCAGGCCACTCTATTTAACACGGTAAAACAATATTGCTTTTGATGTGTTATCTTATCGTCAACGTTACGATAGCTCTTATTTAATTGATAGAAATGGCGGCTGATTTAAAAACAATACGATATCATGTCAAAGGCAATATAGTTTTTTTCTGTAGAATAGAGGTCCAGCCGCCCAGCAATTTCTGCATAAAAAGTAGTAAACGTACAAACAAACTCACACACATAAACACAAACTTTTGCATGTATAATATTAATGTGAATTAATTTACAGCGTTTTCTCGTACAAAATGGTCCCGCTGATCCAGTAGGCTGCGCCGGCGTCGCCGTTCGTTAGTTGGGCGTTATTATCCACTTCGGCGCCAATTGCGAGGGTCGTAGGTGACGCCGGCGCAATGTAAGTGGTGACTAGGCCTTCCTGCCTAATTGGTTTAGTTTAATTATAATTGCATTTCTAGGATTTAAGTATTGATTTAGTCGTTTTCGTAGTTATTTTTTGCAGAGAGTGGACCGGGGTCAATATTATGGTAGAGCATGTGTTCCGTCTTACGGACCGAGAAGAGTAAGAAACGGTGAAACCGTTTTTTTTTAAATATCATGTTTAAAATGTTATTTTTAACGTGGTTTTTACACAAAACTGGTTCTTTTAACGTTATTTTAAGGCAATAAATTTTCATGCAACAATGTCCCATTCATACTTAACCCCAATAATACTCAATCATATTAAACGTATAACATAACTAAACTCAATTTATCGATCAATTAAAATCGTTGGGAAGTCCCTAGGCAATTTTGTTTCATGCCACGAAAAGTTTTTATATGTACTTGGTACAATATTACGTCAACTGGTCGCCCAGGGACGAGAGGTCATCTGAGTAACCGCTGGCTTCCCGGGCGACATTGGGCTTCAACGATCAACACGTCTATTTCTTGCTCCGTCAGCTCAATTGCTGGATGAAAGAAGAACAAACCAACAAACCAAGGAATACAGTACATACATACTATACACTTAAATATTATAAATGCGAAAGTTTGTAAGTGTGTGTGTGAGTTAGGTACTACGTTTATGACTTCTTCGCGCTGAAACGGCTGCACGGATTTTAAATGAAATTTGGAATGTATAAATATAGCTTATACTTGGGATTAGCAAGTCGACTAACTTTTATCCAGATAAAATCAATGTTCCTGTGGGATAGTCAGCGCGGACCAAGTCGCGGGCAGAAGCTAGTGTACAATAATACTAGCACTCGCGTACGGAAAAGTATTAGGTAAACAGTTTTCCACAGATTTAGAACTGTTTAATGTTTTTCCGTAGGGAAGTATCTAATTACCAGAAAACAAGAATTCTATTTGTAGGCTATGAATTATCTTCAGTGTGAAGAAGCAACAATCATTTCATCATTTCGCACATAAGTTAATGACGATTACTGTCAAATTTTCATACACTATTTTGAAAAATAACGAGCCAATTGTCTCTAGATTGCCTCGTAGATACAGCGGTAAGTGTTATTATGTATACTACAATACCAACGGGGCCGTTAGTATTATAATATGCCCTTGGTGCATTTTTATAACAGCTCGCTGCCCAGGACGACAGGTCACCTGAGTCACCGCGCTGGCTTCCCGGGTGACATTGGGCTTCTACGGATTCCGAACGGACAATTAAACCAAATAACTATCCGCAGACCGTCGCTTAAAAGAGCCACATAAGAGTTGGAAGTCCATATAGACTTACGGCCTTTTTGTTTTAGACGGCGGCAAACACACGTGACTTGGTTTTACCACGTTTTTAAACAACTGACCGAATAACGGAGTGTATGTACTTATTAATTCACTTTCTTGACTATTTGGTGCAATACGCATAATGACTATAGTCAAGATGATGATGATGATGATGATGAGTGGGGACGCCGCCGAGGCAGGCGGGCGGTCGAGTGGCTCTCCATTCATTCCGCCCTGTTCCCCTTGATCCAGTCTCAGGTTATTGGCTCTGCGGCGCTCCCATCCAGCACTGATCCCATCTTCTTGTTTTCCTACAGAACAATAGTACGTCCTGAAGGTTAATGCTTTTAAGTGTCTCTGCTGTCAGTGCGTCCTCCCCGAATGTGCGATATCTCAGTGACGAGTACATTACACACTCGGCCAGAACGTGTTGACTAGTTTCCTCTTTGCCACAATGTGGGCATCGAGGATCCTGTTTGGCTCCTATTACCGTCAAATGTCTGTTGAGTGGACAGTGTCCAGTCAAGATCCCTGTCAGTATACTTAGATTGTACTTACCAAGGTTTAGTAGATACCTTGTTCTGTTCCTATTTACCCTTCCTATCATGAGTTTGGATTGTCTGCACCCTTGTGTTGTTATCCACGCCTCATTTGTCTTTGTCTCTATTCTTCTGGCGATGACTCCTTTCGTTACCGTTGCAGATATCGGAAGTGCTGGTTCCGGGCCCAGATATTGTCGGTCCGCCCCTGCTCTGGCCAGCTCATCAGCCTTCTCGTTTCCTATTGCTCCACTGTGTCCTGGTACCCATGCCAGTGTCACTTTGGATGCTATGCCTAGATTATTCAGTTCATCTCTGCATTCCTGCACCAGGGAGGATTTGATTACTGGATTATCTAACGCTTTTAGTGCTGCTTGGCTGTCTGAGTAGATTATAACGTAGCTCCCCGTTATATTGCTTCTTTCCTTGAGTCTCTGTGCACACTTCATGATGGCATACACTTCTGCCTGGAACACACTGGTGAAGCCTCCTAGTGGTATCGTTGTGTGCTCATTCGCTTCTTGGTAATAAATGCCTGCCTCCGCTCTTCTTGTTGAGGACTTCCATGAACCGTCCGTGAAGCATGTCACTCTGGGTTCCGGTATCTCTGTCTCCCAACTATCTCTCTCTCCTATATGGATTCTATATTTCTTGTCGAAAATCTTCCTTTTCTTTATTAGGTCGTTGTTAATCATGAGCATATTCATGCCCACCATTGACTCCCTTTGTATGCTTGCGTGTCTCTTGTCCATCTCGGATCCGATCCACTCTCTGCTCATTTTTATTCTATACGACTGTTCTGTGGCTCTCTTCTCCACTTCAAGGTGTACAGGGTTCAGTCCTAGCATTATCTCCAGGGCTTGGGTGGGAGCTGTCCTCATTGCCCCGGTTGTCATTAGGCATGCTAGTCTCTGGACCTTCGTCAGCTCCTTGTCTATGTCTTGTATTTTCGCTCTATGCCACTACACTATGGCTCCATACAGCAGTCTGGGTAAGACCACTGCTTTGTAGATCCATTGTGTTATCAGTGGTTTTAGACCCCATCTTCTTCCTATGGCTTTCCTGCATTGCCATAGGGCTATTATTGCTTTTCTACATTGCTCTTTTACATGTGTCTTGTATAGCAGTTTGCTGTCTAGTACTACACCCAGGTATTTTATTTCCTTGAGTGTTTCTATCTCTTCACCTTTGATTTTGATGGGTGTCAGAGTCGGCAGCTTCCTTTTATTGGTGAAGAGTACTATTTTCGTCTTGGTCGGGTTCAGGTCTAGCCCTCTGCTTTGACACCAGTTTAGTACCTGCTTTATCCCTCTAATCATGACTTTTCTCATTACGCTGAGGGTTTTACCCCTTACTAGGAGTACCCCATCATCCGAGTACGCTTGCATATGTATACCCCCTCTGTTTGTTTCTCTAATGAGCGAGTCTAGTAGGAGACACCACAGGAGTGGTGAGAGACAGCCCCCTTGCGGGAAGCCCCTGCTCGTCTTTATCCTTATCGAGTCTCCCCCTAGTTGTGCCGTGATCGCTCTTCCTGTTAACATGGCCATTATCCACTTTCTAACTGCTGGGTCTATGTCGTCTCTCCCTAAGCATTTCTCTATTGCAGCAAAAGTAGCTCTATCGAATGCGCCCTCCACATCGAAGAAGCAGCCTAATGCCAGCTCTTTATCTTCCATTGCTCTTTCTATTCTTGTGGTCAGGTTGTGAAGGGCTGTTTCTGTTGATTTCCCTTCTATGTAAGCGTGCTGATGCCCGTGCAGGGGCAATCTACCTACTTGCATGCTTGTCCTTATCTGTACATCTATGATCTTCTCCAGTGCCTTCAGTGCAAATGATGAAAGACTGATGCTTCTGAACGATTTTGCGTCTTTGTAGTTTTTCTTTCCTGGTTTAGGTAGGAATATTACCTTTACCTCATTCCAGATGGTCGGGATGTGACCTAGTTCCAGACTCTTTTCGTAGATTTCTTTTAGGCTATTCCAGATGTGTTTCAGTCCCTTTTGTAGTAGTATGGGTATCACTCCATCTGGGCCTGCCGCTTTGTAGGGGGCGAAGGAATTTATGGCCCATTCCCCTACGTCTTTGCTGATTCTTAGGTTTAGTGCTTCACCTGCTCCTGTTGTCTCATTGCTGTTATCCTTTGCAGTCTCATGTATGCAGTATTCCCTGCAGTCGGGGAAATGTATGCTTACCATGTGCTGTAGTACTTTTTTGGGGTCTGTTAGTTCGTTCGAGCCTACCATTAGGCTACCTAATTGGCAGGATCTCTCGTTCGCCAGTACCCTTACTATTCTTGCCGCCTCTGAGTAGCGTTGTATTTCTCCCGTAAAGGTCCTCCATCCTTCTGCTCTTAGTCTCTCCCTTTTATTAGTATATTTGTTCCTAATAACCCTATATTCGTTCCAGCCTTGATCGTTGCCCTTTTTTAGAGCTAGTCTTAACGCCTTAGGAGTTCTTTTCTGTAGTTTCTGTATCTCTTTATTCCATGGCTGTCCTTTGTCTCCGTTGCACGTTCTTTCTGGACACGCTGTCTGGTAGGCTCTCGATATGGCTCTGTTCAGATCCTCAGCGGCCCTGTCCAGTTCCTTGCTAGTTCTTGGGCTTCTGTGGCTCGGTGTCCACTCACTTAGTATGCTGTTATATTTCTCCCAGTCTGTTTTCCTTGGGTTTCTAATCTTTGTTCTTTCCGTGTAGTAGTCCAGGCCATACAGTAGTCTCCTGTGGTCCGACATGCTGTCTTCCTGGTCTACTCTCCAGTCTTTCACATGTTTGCCTATCTCCCCTGAGGTTATCGTTATATCTAATACCTCCTCTCTTGCCCTGGTTACAAAGGTTGGGGTTGTACCTGTGTTGTGTATATCCAGGTCATTACTTACAATGAATTCTAGAAGTGCTTCCCCCTTCTTGTTGGTGTCGCTGCTTCCCCACACCTCATGGTGTGAGTTTGCATCGCAACCTACAAGAATGGGTGTTCTCTTACCTTTGTATTTGCTGACCGCTTCCTCCAGTTCTCTGGTCGGCGCGTTGCTTTCACCTGGTATGTAGCAAGATGCCAACGCTACCTTAACTCCCTCTCCGTTCCTTGTCACGAGGCTGAATTCTACCACCACTAGGTCTCTCTGAAGGGTACGAATCAGAACGCTTAAATTTAATAAGCCTAATGTATCATAATCCCTAAAAGTTCATAATACCTAAAAGTTGTTTTTTCTGAAACCGTAAATTTTTCAGGATTGTTACAAAACAAACCTAACCTAACCTAATGAGTTCTATACAATGGCGTTTTCAAAATTCATATGGTCATTAGGCATCCCATATTTCTTAGGTCTCTACTTGCGTATATGCATGCCCTAGGAGGCAGCTCACCATTTCTTTCGAAGTGGAGATCGCCCCCCAGGCTACCCAGTCCTGTTACCTGGTTTTTCCATGCGTACGGCTCTTGCATCAGGACAATGTCAATCTTTCCCCTCACTATGTATTGGCACAGTTCGGACATTGCATCCTTGCAGTGCTGGAGGTTTACTTGACATATTCTTATTTTTTTGTATCTGTTTGTGTTGCTGTGTTGTGTGTGTTGCTTGTCTGTGTTGTCCATTGCTGGTTGTGTATTTGTGCAGTGTAAGCCGCCTCCCGTCTTCCTAGTCCGAACTATAGTCAAGATATGTAGGCCATGAATTTTTTCATGTATAAAATAAAGCTTTCGTAAATAGACTAAAAAACGAGGTCTGTTCTATTCGGTAAAACCTGGTTACTTTTGACATGTTATCGTATTATCTTTAATTTGGCCGTTATTAGGTTACTGTCAAGTAAATTGAAAAAAAAAAGCGTTCATAATTATGAAAATACGACAACATTTCAAATACAATATGTTTTTAACGACTAGAATAAAGCCCTAGGTTCATTGTAGCAGCTAGTTGCTAATTTATAAGTACACTAGCTCTTGCCCGAGACTTCGTCTGCATAGAATTAGTAATTTGGGTAGCTTATTTTTTATCCAAGCAGATTTTTTATCATTGCTAACTTTTAAATAATTAAAGAAAATGATGGTTTTGATTTGTAATCATCAATAATGCGTACAACCAGAGTTTAATGAACAGATAAATAAATTTTTAGTAACTGCGAAATATAATTTAGTTTATAACGTTTCTGTAAACTACGTTTTTTGTTTTCCCGTCCTTTGCTACCACGTGAAGATTTTGTGGACTTGCGACTCGTGAGCACGCCACACATGGTTGTAAATGGGAAAAACAGTTTTTAACTGAATGTACACCTGCAACTTTCAGTGTTTGTCCTTGTGCCTTATTTATTGTCATCGCGAATGCTGGTTTTAGGGGGAACTGGACTCTTTTAAACTGGAATGGTAAATCGGTCGGGATTATTGCAATACGGGGAATTAGTACACCTTCTCCCTTTGCTGTTCCTGTCATAATGATTGCTTTTACAATATTGCGTCCCAGGTGTGCAATTTGCAGTCGTGTGCCATTATAGAGTCTCGGTGCGTCAAGATTTCGCATCAACAGGATAGGAACGCCAACTTTAAGTCTCAACTTATGGGAAGGCACTAACCAGCTTGAATAAATATTACCGTAGTACTTTTGATGGACATTTATGAATAGGGGGGTTCATATTTAAAATGTTGATTCCATCTTAAAAAGTTCCTATAAGTGATGAAAACGGAATTACTGCCCTATCATCTTCCATGGGCCACAAACTATCTCTATACCAAATTTCATGAAAGTAAATAAGAGAAAGTAGACCATAAAAAAATTATTGAACCCCCCTCCCCTTCACCCATCACTCACCAGTAAGGGGATGATATTCGGAGTCGGAACTACATATAAATATCCCTATATCAAATTTCATTTAAATCGGCTCAGCGGTTTTAATAGCTCCATTCAAATTTTAACCCTCCATTTCAACCTCTTAGGGGATTAATATCGGAAGAAAACTATCCTTTATCCTTTCCCGGGATTCAAACTATCTTTGCACCAAATTTCATCTAAATCGGTTCAGCGGTTTAAGTAGCTCCATACAAGTTTTAACCCCCCATTTAGGGGATGAATTTCGGGAAAATACTATCCTATGTCCTTTTCCAGAATTCAAACTATCTCTGCACCAAATTTCATCCATCTCAATCGGTTCAGCGGTCTAAGTATCTCCATACAAATTTTAACCATCCATCTCACCCCCTTAGGGGGTGAATTTCGGAAAAACAACTATCCTATGTCCTTTCCCAGAATTCAAACTATCTCTGCGCCAAATTTCATCCATCTCAATCGGTTCAGCGGTCTAAGTATCTCCATACAAATTTTAACCATCCATCTCACCCCCTTAGGGGATGAATTTCGGGAAGAAAACTATCCTATGTCCTTTCCCAGGATTCAAACTATCTCTGCACCAAATTTCATCTCAATCGGTTCAGCGGTTTAAGTATCTCCATACAAATTTTAATCCCCCATTTCACCCCTTAAGGAATGAATTTTGGGAATAAAAATATCCTATGTCCTTTCCCAGGATTCAAACTATCTCTGCACGAAATTTCACCTAAATCGGTTCAGCGGTTTAAGCGTGAAGAGGTTACAGACAGACAGACAGGCAGACAGACTGACACACTTTCGCATTTATAATATTATACTATATAGTATATATACTATATAGTATATAGTATATAGTATAGTATAGTATGGATAGTATGGATAGTATGGATTGACAAACTATAAGGAACAGGCAATTCAACAGAAACAAAGCGTCACATGGCTTGGTATTTAAATTAAATTTAGGGAGTTCAACAGTAAACTACCCATTGAGCTAGAGGCTTAAAAAGGGCCCGTTTTAAAATTTAGAGTTTTAGCTTAAGATTTTTTTATCCTTGCAACTTTTATACTAGCCTAGAGACTCGCAATTCTACAGGGTGTTAGGTAAAGAGTGGATATCTTTATTATTATATATCTTTGAATTATGGATAGAGGGCACTTCGGACGTTATGAAAAAGCTAAAATAGGTTACTTAAAAGTTGCACGGTTTTCGAGATATTTGCACTTTTAGGTTTTTTTCGAAAATGAACACCCTTGTTCAATGTTTTCATCATAGCACCATTCTACAGTGCGACCAAAAAGAGTAGAAATTAAATAAAATGGAACTAAAAAGATTCCATACTAAATTGTTGCCATGTTTACGCATTTTACGTCAAAAATGTGACAGTTACGTAGAAAGTGGCGCCCTCATTTAATTTCTACTCTTTTTGGTCGCACTGTAAGCTATTTTTTTTCAAATTTTATTTTTTCTCAATATTCTTGAATACTTATGTTATCAGAGAGGCATCACCATTAATGTGAGATTACAATGGATTAAAAAAAAATATCGCAATCTTAATTTTTGCGTTTTTAATTGCACGTTGATCAAACTTTCAGCTACCATGGTGTATAAAAAATACACTACCGTCTAGTTGCTCATAGGCTTAAAAATATGCCAATTTATTGAAAATTTAAAAATAGTAATTACCTTTTGAATGTTAAATCAAAATGGCAAAATAATAAAAAAAATACACGCCCACCCACACTTTGCCTGATTTACTTTTTGTATCCCGGGCGTACAATTCAAAACTTTTTGTTTCAAAAATGACATTACTGGCCACTAATTTAAATGCCATATATTCCAAATTTAAAAAATATGCCGACTGATTTTTGTTCTTTTTTTCGAAATCGATTTTGAATTTCGCTATTATTGCGTAATGAATGGTGAATTGTGTGTATAGATTGTTGTGTTGTTTTTTTTTGTTTAATAATTATTCGAACACAATACACACCGATAGAGTCGGCATATTTTTTAAATTCGGAATAAATTGCGTTAAAATTAGTGGCCAGTAATGTCATTTTTGAAACAAAAAGTTTTGAATTCTACGCCCGGGATACAAAAAGTAAATCAGGAAAAGTGTGGGTGGGCGTGTATTGTTTTTATTATTTTGGCATTTTGATTTTAAATTCAAAAGGTAATTACTATTTTTAAATTGTCATTAAATTGGCATGTTTTTATGCTTATGGGCAACTAGACGGTAGAGTATTTTTTTTTCACCATGGGAGCTGTAAGTTCGATCAATGTACGATTGAAAACGCAAAAATTAAGTTTGTGATTTTTTTTTAAATTCATTGTATTCTCACATTAATGGTGATGCCTATCTGATAACATAAGTATTCAAGAATATTGAGAAAAAATAAAATTTGAAAAAAAATAGCTTAGAATGGTGCTATGATCAAAACATTGAACAGGGGTGTTCATTTTAAAAAAAAACCTAAAAGTCCAAATATCTCGAAAACCGTACTTTTACTTAACCTATTTTAGCTTTTTCATAACGTCCTAAGTGCCCTCTATCTCTATTCATAATTCAAGGATCATCCACTCATTACCTAACACCCTGTATATTTTGTTTGGTTAGGTTCTAAAACTTAATGTAAACACATCAAATGACTTTGTTATACAGCCAATCAAAAAGAGTTTATTAAGGTTCTGCTTCTAATTGGCTGACGAATTATATCACTTGGTGTTTTTGTTAACATTAATTAAGTACCTAAATAAATTAAGTAGGTATATAATCACAGTAAATTTCGGTTTGTTACTAACATTCAAAACGCTAATACGTTTAATTATTTACTTTCATTTTTAAATAAACACTTAAGCTTTGCTTGCTTTTTTCGACTAATTTGTCGACGCGTTAGAAATTCGGGTTTAACTATTATTCGGGTTTAACTGAGAAGAGGAGCTTCTAATGGCCTGTTGTTCGATTGGTAGTTAAACTAACTAATGGTCAAAAAACGTTACTAATGGTTAAAATCTCAAGGAAATGTGTCAAATTTTCCATTCCTTTTTCGAATTTTAACAATTAGTTAGTTTAACTACTGATCAAACAACAGGGCCTAAGTGATATTAGTATATTTTACTACCTATGTACCAATGTATTTTATTAAAGCAGATATTATTACTTATTAATGTGTCTGTTTTTAATATGTCTATACATTATAGAGTCCATTTGTTAATTTCTGTTATTTTATAAATTTGTATATCCTCTTGCATTGTCCTTGCTTATTCTATGTGATAAGTTCATCTATGTACATTATCTCTAGTGATGAATTTTTTTGTGCGTTAAAGTAAACTCTTTATCGCACAAAAAAATACATACAAAATCCTTTATTTACATCCAACTAAGTACATAATTCAACATTAATACAATTAAAAATCAAAACTAAACTTATTAAAATTAAAATTAAACTAAGCTACTCAAATATCAAAAATATAAATAATAATCACAACTATAAAAAGAACACCACCTCTAGCAGGTCCGCTCGCGGCATGGTCCCCATGACACTGGCATACATACCTACACACATTTGTTTTGTATCAGTCTCAATTTACTTCACATTGGAAACAATGTCGACCGCGGCCCAACCAAGGCACCGTAGCTGTTACCCGGAACTAGGGAAACGTGATTTTTGAAACTGCGAAATTTACAGGTTTTTAAACTTACCTTCGTACCTATAATTAGATGGAAATGATTATAAAACAATTATTTCAAATAATTTTTCTTTAGAATTCCCAACACGTTACCGTTCCTTACGTTACGTGTCAAAACTATATTAATTTTCAGAAATTTAACGATAATTTCACTTTGATAACTTTCAGAACATTGCATGAAATTTAAGTTCAAGTTTCACTTTTGAAAGTTTCAGAATATTGAGTGACATTTAAGTGAAAGTTATCTGATAATTATTATTCTCAAAAACAAAGCGACTAAAAAACTCTACGTAAATAAGTTCAGGGTAGTGATGTGCGGCTTGTATATGGGCGTTTTTCAAAAAAGCTCTCATAGTTAAGGACTAAAATTAACAACGGTAACTTTTCCCTTACGTCACGACAGTTATACTGCTTTACTTATAGTGAAATCTTAGATAAAACTCCTGTAGGAAATGCAACCATTTTACAAACGAGTGAGGATCGAAACTGCTGCGGTTATTGAATGTAAGATACCGCCTATTGGCGTACGAGGGCAGTATATAAAATAAAATGTATGACTAATATCGTGACGTAATGGAAAATTTACCATTGTTAAGTTTAGTCAAATACGTGCACTTTTTTTGAAAAACGCCCACTTACAAGTCGCACATCACTATCCTGAACTTATTTACGTAGAGCTTTGTACTCGCTTTGTTTTTGAGAATTATCAGATATTCTTGGTACTGAGTCAGAAGATTAACTGTCTTTGTGTTGATAGTTATTTAAATCTTGCACTATATATCTACTAGGATAAAACCATATTTTGCCGTTGATGCGTTATTTTATTGTTTTTAACTCGGCCGCCATTAAGGGCAAGTAACTAAGAGCTTTCGAAACGCTGCCAATACGACATGTCAAAGGTAATTGGTTTACCCAGAAGAATAGAGACCCTACTGAGCTACTTATGCGTGGTTGAAAGACAAATCCAAATATTACATTTATATCAAGACTGGCGTTTTTTTTGCAAGGTGTTGGGAAACCAGCACTTGACTGTAAGTGGGACCCATAGACATTTGCATTGTCAAGACTCTCTCTCTCCCTTTATTTAAGAGCCGTGCTCTTGTCGGTGGAGTAATCGCCACCCGCTCCGGTCCTCCGTCTACTGCTTGACTTTCTGGTACGACCCAACCTTACCCTTCTCTTTTATCTGCTCAAAGTAATTTCATCTTGGTCTTCCTCTGCCTCTCTTTCCCTCTATCTTTCCTTCTATGATGTTTCTAAGGAAAAGGTCGTGTTGTAGCAGATGTCCCATCAGTGTTCCTCTTCTATTTTCTATTGTTGCTAGTAAATTCCTTCTTTCATTTATTCTATTCAGCACTCGGTCATTAGATATTGTTTCTGTCCAACTTATCCCTTTCATTCTTCTCCAACACCACATTTCAAAAGCCTCCAATCTTTCTCTATCTCTTTTTATCAGTGTCCACGTTTCACTGGTGTATAAGACTATGCTCCAGATGTACGATTTTATGAAATGCTTTTTAATGTTAGTTGCTATTTTTGATCTTAAAAGCTTGTTTGGCTATTGCAATCCTTGTAATGATATCTTGGCTACATCTTGCGTCACTGTTAATAATACTTCCGAGATAATTATTTTCTTAACTTGATCTATTATAATGTTATTTAGTTTAATTGGTCTATTTACTGAATTTGATTTCGAAGCGGTTAGAATTTCGGTTTTACTAATATAAATTTTTCAAGACTACAAAGTAAAAAAAAACTTGCTACTAAACAGAAGCAAAAGATTCTGTGACTCCGTTTGCGTAGAAATCGCTTCTTCCTCGAGAACTATATTTTTTCAGGATTAAAATATTTTATTAACTCTTTGTGTGCCAAATTTTATCCAAATTCTTTTAGCAGACGTGATTATTCAACAATCTAAACATCCTTCTATACTTTCGTATTATAAAACGAGTAGGATTATTTGGTGATGATTACTGATGATGTATGTATTATAACTACTACTAGCTAGGTTCAGGCAACAGCAGGCCTTTCGCGTAACAACACTCGCAATCACAACCGTGTTCATTTTGAAAATCGAAGGCTCGTCTGCATACAAAATGAAACCAATTGTTTTCTTTTGAAGCCGATCGCGATTGCGAGTGAGTTACGCAAAAGGCCTGCAGGTTCAAACTTGAAAACTATTTTAAAACTAATTGGACCATGCATAATAAAATGAATTAATCCGTAATATCGTGTTTCACGAAATTAAATCTTTATTTTATATTTTTGCACAGTTGTCATTTTGAGGTTATTTCCACACCCTAAAAATTGTCTATACACAATTAATCACTGAAAATGGCGATAGTCCTTCATTCAAAAACACCGCGATTTGCTGTTTAGTGGTTTCCACAGTAAATTAAAAAAAATACTTTAATCCCTAGAGTAAGGAGCTTTAGTCCCGATGTGCAGAGACTAAAGTAACATTTTAAGAGCATGAGAAGTGAAAATATCTATGAGTACGCCGGTTAGTCATTTGGAGAGATATTTATTAAGAGAACAGAAAAAACATGGCGCGTCGTTTCCGGGTCGCCGTTTCCATGAAATTTTCCAGAGCCCGGAATTGGACTTTACCTCGGGGAACAATTGAAAAGTTATTTCACACGAACGTTGCAAAGTAGTAAAACTAAAACTGTTGCACTTAATTTACGTTATTTATGAGGGCAGCAAATGAAAAGTGTTTTATTAAGTTTTATTAAGAGCATTGTGAGGCTGAAATGTTTCATACAAAATGCAATAACGTGTCATATAATAGGTATGTTGCAGACATTGTAAAAACTCGGTCAGCCCGTTTACTTTTCCAAGAAAATATGGATTTTGTTGGAAATAAACAAATTAGAAAAAGTAAAACAGAAACGTACAAATCTAGTTTTTATAATAACTACAACATATTATATCCAAAAATCGTAAGAATCGGACTTGATTTAAGGGGTGAGAAACGTTATCGCCCGGAGCTAAGTTTGTATGGTTTTTTTTATGACAACTACGCGATTTAAGCGTCGCTTCCTCATCTTAGTATATTTACTTAGTTTAGAACAAAAACTTACCAGTTTAGGGTCCCGAAGTCAAACTAAGCCTTCTACTAATTAGGCTAACGCATCGTCAATGAATTAATGATTATATTTCGATTATACTACCTACAATCTACATGTTTCATAGATTTGATTTACCTGTTAGTAAAACAGGTACGTTATAAAGGCGTGGATCGCGTAATCATTCACGACATTGGCCCGTTTCTTAACTCTGCTATTTTTTACGCAAAATAAACTCATAAATTATATGATTATAAACACGCCTATTTCTGCTCCTTATAACAAAGCCTTGCCAAACAGTTAACAGAATAAAGATAGAGAATAGGAACGTTAGGGTCAGTGCAAACCGGCGGACGGTAGGGGAGTTTTCCCTATAAATTTCCTCCGCCGCAATCCGCTGCGCTGCTCCGAGGTCGGTCTCAAAGCATTGAAATTACCTTATTTCAATTGAAATTGCATTAAATATACATTGATAAATTTTATATCCTTTGCCGTCCCGTCCGCCGGTTTGCGTAGGGCATTTTATTCTCAAAAATAATTACGCTTTCGCTCGCCCGTACACAAAACAAGGATTGATTGAATATTGAGAATGGATTTAAATTGAAACACTGATAAATTTTGGGTTGGTAAAAACAGGTGAACCGGAAAGTTACCAGTTGTACAGTAAATCTATACCTATAATATAATAGAAGAAACTGACTGGCTGATCGATCAACACACACCCAAAACCGCTGGATCTAGGGACTTGAAATTTCGAGGCCATATTCCTTGGGTATCCTATGGGTGCACTGTAAAGGGATTTTAATAATTCATGCCCTAAGGGGGAGAAGAGGGACTAACGGGAGACCAAGTCCACTAGTTATAAATAAAAAATTTGGTACTTGAATGTTAGGAAAGTACGATATTGTTACTATAACATACGAGTACCTACTAATTAAGGAACGTATAAGCAGTAGGTTACGTCAAAACCTTGTAATCTTAATTTGAAACGGATTTTTTTTATTATTCCACCGTTCGCAACATTATCGATTTTGAATACCTAAATATACTGGTTTTAAACCTACCCTGAACAACCGGTAAACCGGTTAACCGGTTTGCGTTAGATACCTAGAATCGACGTAACAATAAAAATAGCTTCGGAGGAAAACTTGCACGTTTTATTCCTTTCCATGGAACCGGTGGACGTGACCGGAATTTAAACCGGAGTACTAATGTGGATTGGGTACAAATGGTACAATGGACACTTTCACGACCGCTAGTGATGGAGTAGAAATAAATACAGTCGGGAAAGAGGGAAGGGGAATATATTGGCATTATTTTTGTTCATAACATAAACTACATCCATTAAGTACGTTAACTCAAAAACGGAGGTAAGTTCCGGAAAAATTGCACCAAATCAGAAATATAGTGTTTTCTACGAAGTTTCGCTCCATTATTTAATTTTACGTAACTGGAATGTGGGGTCGGAGTGCGCCATTGTGGATTAAAAACACTAAAAAAGAAGGACGGGCTGACGGGCTCAATGAAAATCTATATCACTACAAGTTCACCTTTTTTTATTCAGATAACAAGTAAAAACACAAGACCATCACTAAAAAAATTAAACAGATAATTCTGGCGATTCCTTTGAAAATAAATAAGTGTGTAAGACTTGAAACCAGTATCAGCTTCCGAGATAAGATTAAAAGGAATCTAAGAAGTAAGTTTTCCAGATAAGTCGTGGACTGCCAAACCAATGCTGCAATGCGGCCGCAAGAAGCTTTGAATTCTTTTGCATCTTATTTTAAAGATAGCTTGGCAAAATACTGAAGGAATTTAGTTGGAATGTAAAAGCAAATTGGAGTGTACCATGAAAAAGCAGTCAAATGCTAGGCAGAATCGCACACCGAGAGTCCTGACTTTCACACATTATGAATCCTTATTAAATGGATATAAATACAATAAATCTCATAAGAACTTTCAGCAACCACAAGAACATCGTGATTATAGCAGCTCACTTGATTGGTATTTTTTGATTAATTTTAAAGTGTAAACTATTGGATGACTTCATTTGGTACCTACTTTAAATAAACAACCGTTTTGGAATTAAAGTCCAAATAATGCAGTTTCTTGAACGAGATTGGTTTAATATTTTTAAGTATATAGTTGTTGCTAATCTAGAAAATGAAAAGGTAATATAATAACAAAACACGTGAAAACAGTATATTTAACCTATCAAATAAAATAAGGAATATTTAAGTTAGAGACGCAGGGTAATATTTGGGCACGGTAACTAACTGTATCACATTACTTAGTCAAATATTGGAACGAGACCTTCAAGTGGCTTTTTAGGACGATACTATATTTGATATTCTATCCAATTAAAGAATACCACAGTTTATTTGTGATTTCGTCTGCTCGTTTTTACGTTGTTTCCACAAAACTCTCAAATTTTCTCGAATATACCTACTTACCTACTTACTCGTAAAGCAGTTGTTTTCCACAATATGGAGTCAGTCCCATCTCATTGTGCTAAATTTCATTCAAATCCGGTCAGATTGAAAGAGAAACATTCAAACATTTTAACAAACTGACCAGTGAGTCCTGACACTTAAGTATTTTTTCTAATTCTTCACATGGTAATAATTGTACCTATGAAACAAGCTGTCACATTATGAATGAGTAGGTACCTATCCAGTTATTATGCATTTCGTGTTACCAGCTAGTGATATTTTAAATTTTCCGCCATTTGTTTAGAACTTGTTAGATTAGAACTCATGTTTTCAGTTACGCCGGTTACTCATTTACCTCGTACAGCAGTACAGTTCATGTTAAATCCGGTTTAGCCTCCTTGCTAGAAGAACCACTCGTACGGCTTCGCTTGTGCCCTTTCGCGGAACTTAATTAAATTCTAAGCCGCTGTCGATACATTGTAATAGGTTTTAATGTCAATAAGGACAGAGTTCCGCGGACAAATGGTGAAATGAAGATCTTGTAATTTCGTCTGTCATTGTATAAAATGACTCGGATATTTTATGTAAAACTATTAAGACGACATGTGGCTGACATTTCATAGGTATATATTTTGGCTCGATAGCCGGATACATTTTTAGTTATTTGACTGTACAAAAAGTACTTTCGGTAGTTTTTCTTCTATGAATGTCCTAGTTTGTCACTAATATGAATGTTAAAAACTTGTTATTATATTATATTATAATACATTAAAAGTAAATAATACATATGTTTACCGCTTGCAAACAAAGGAAAAGTAGATATCACGTTGAAAATGACACTAATGTAATTAACTGTAAATCGTTTAAGATCCAGATTTAATACCTCCCAGTAATCTACGTCGGGTATTCAGACGCGGCCATAAAAATACTTGTAATGCTTGCAAAGTTTTTTAATAGCGGTCCGCCGTCTTTTTCAGCTCTTCACTTAACCATTATTAAAATACGAAACTCAAAGGATGATCTGGCAGTTATTTTTTTGGAGGAACAAGTAAGCATCTCTTTCAGCCGACCTCGAAATTAAATAATGCAGTGTAGCATTGCACCAACAAGAAACTTTTCAAATAGGGAATATTTATGACTTGTTTTCGCAGCTTCAATAAAAGCTGATTAATGTAACAAACAATTGAGAAACATCATTTTTTGAATACTTAGCTATAAAAAATTTAAAACAAAACAACGGAATTTAACATGGAGTTTATATGGCCGACCTGAACATGACTTCACAGTACACATCGGACCTCTTTGTCTAATCGCTACCAATTTTTTTAGCAGTGTAATGCTTGTATCATCCGTATTTCTTGGCTGATTTTAATTTTAATTTCACTTGGTGATCTCTTTTATGGTATTTTCATATTTTGTTCAGAAATGCGATATAAAAAATCCATGCATATTACCTATTGTGATTCTGTGAGTTCTCGGTTATTTCTAAGATTGAATACTTTTATTATCTGTAGGTATAGCTAGAAAGATAACATCTACAATTCTTACAAAATTTTCTAAGAATGTTTTCAGTAATTTCTTGAAAATATTTCCAAACTTCGGAATGATCTGTGACTTATAGGTAGTCAGCTGCAGAGATAAGTAACCCTCCCTGCTTGGTAATGTCTATGCAGTGGGGTGACGTTTCTATAAAGCTGATTGGACGCTAACACCACCAGTTTTTTTTTTTAAATCCTTTTTAATGAGTCATGTTTTCTTGCCATCTTTATACTTGTATTACTGACTAGCTTCTGCCCGCGATTTCAATTATCATTATTCCGTCGGAATTTTTTAAATTTTCCGTTTTGAAAAGTAGCCTATTGGTTAATCCAGGGAATAATAGCTATCTCCATTCCAAATTTCATTCAAATCCATCCAGCCGTTACAGCGTGAAGGAGTAACAAACTGACACACATAAACTTTCACATTTATAATAGAGTTGGATAACAAATAAGGTGTGCATAGCCAAGTGGCATTCCGCAAACTCGGAAATCTGCAGAAATGTAATAACTTGTATAGAACTTAACGTGAGCATACATTTTAACAGCATCCTACAGTAGCTATGAATGCACCCTGGCTAGGCCTGTAGAGCATTTTCATCATCAGGTGGCCTGTTTTTTCCTTCTACGTGCCATGAAACGTTAAAAAGACAAAATTAATCTCAATACGATAGGCAATTATCTCGCTTTTCACTCAGTTTGTCTCTTTCGTAACGGACTAAGTAGACAGAGATTACCGAGCGACAAATGAGTCGACAGCGACTTGTGCTCGCCGACTAAAACCATACCTTTAATGAATCTCCGGACAGACAAGCTGCCGTAATACGAGACGGAGACCTACTTTTTAGGGTTTCGTGGATTGTTTTGAAGGTTAAATGGAAACATCCACATATATTCGGTCCAACGAAGGGCAAAAATGAGGAGTCTGATTGACGGCAAATTGACCTGGTCCAATAGTACCTACTTAATCAAGTGGAATGGCATCGAAATTTTTGCCCTCTCACTACTTCAGTCCAATGACTGAAAAAACAACTGACTGACTGTAATTTCATATTCGACGAACACACAAATGGACATCAGAGGCCCTAGCCAAGATGCAAACGCTACAAACTTTTTCTTTTCTATCACACAAAATGTGCGATAAACCAAGTGAACAACTGATATCTCATACATTTTGAATGACAGAAAAGAAAAACGTTAGTCGCGTTTACATCTTGGCTACGGCCCCTGTTCGTTCATTCATAGGCTTAGTGGCGTGATGCCACGGCGCAAGGATTTCGAGGAATAGATATGGAATTATGGACTAAAGATTTCACTTTGACGATCAATTTGGCAGGACGCCGCGCCGACGGACTCGATGGACTGACCATATATTCAGGTTAAGGTTTTAGCCGATGATACTGTACCTTTAATATAAAGTACTAGTTTCTGCCCGCGAATTCGTCCGCGTAGGTTTTGATTATCGTTATTACTTCGGGAACTTTTTAAATTTTCGGAATAAAATGTAGCCTACCTATATGTGAATCCAGGGTACACACACACACACACACACAAACTTCTGCATTTATAATATTAGTAGTATTTTACCTTTGCGTGAGACACAAGACAATATTTAAATAGCCCTCTTATTGCAATACTCTACTGACGACTACAGGCTAACTACGTTGTAGCCGAAGGATCTTAAACTCCTTCTACTATTAAAAGTAACTACTCCTCAGTTATCCTTTGGTTTTCAGCCAATCAGGAGCCCTAACCAACATGCAAATGCTACTAATGTTTACCTAATCTTTTCTATCGCTCAAAATGGGATGTCATTCTTGCGCGTACCACGTGGTCAACATTGTAAGTGGTAGAACTAAAAGAAAAACGTTAGTGTTATAGGTGTAATACTCGTAAAGTGGATAAGTTGAGAATGCCCTCCTTTAAATGTGGCTTGACGGGACAACTTTAACTCGTCGGTTAATAATTGGTGCGTCGAAATTATGAACGAGTTGTTTATGAGAATACCTGCGAGGCCTGTGTTCTTGTTTGCCTCATTCTATAGAAACAGTCGCCGGAACCCGCACAAAATAGAAAACTATTATATTTATGTAGGCATTTATTAAATGCAAAGTTGCACCAACTGCATAAAATCTGCAACGGGGTCGCGAGCCGAGATGCAGTCAACTCCAGTTAATAAAGTATTCCAGCGTCTGGCTGTTTCAATGCGTTCACTTTGGAAAAGTACCTGCTGAATAACTTGGCTATGGCCATACGTTTTGGTTTTTAGATTTAAAACTAACGTGTGACTTTTTATGGTAAAAATTAGAGGAAATTAGAACGGGAAGTATCGGGACTAGTGGTATGCAAGTGGGTATACGATTTATGTGAGCTGTGGTGTATTTGCTATTGCCATATCCATAAACATTTGCGCGTTTAGAATTATAGTGACCTAGTTCAGCATTTCAGCTGTCGACTTCGAGTCATAAATTTATTATTATAGAGACCTAACTCGAAATCAAAAATTTGTATATATGGTTACTATAATTCTAAAGATGATGTTCATTTGTTCATTACCACTCATTTCTCATTACGACAGCTTTTGTTACTTTCTAATTACCTAATCTAACCTTTCTAATTAGGTATAAAGTGGCAGCGACTTAAGAAGACATAATTCAATAAACGCTTATGCAACTGACGAGCAAAACTTTTGTCAGTTTTCCTCGGCGTCTATTCTACTGGGTCACACTATAATGCTTTTGACGTGTTCTGGTCTGATATTGTTTTTAACTCGGCCGCCATTACTGAGGTCCACTAGTGAGTCCAGTACTGAGTTTTAACGAGGTCCAGTCTCTTGTTTTCGCGTAAAGCATCTTGTCTAGGCTTTTAAGTTAGTCTAATCTAATTAATCTATATAGTCTAATCCTTAATTTTGAACGTAAACGTAACCAAAAATAACATATTAAATAACATTTGCTGAGGACAGAGGAATGTATAAGTACTTACACCTCTTTTATGGTGTAGGTACCGACATTCAGTTTCTGACGGAACATTAACAAGTTTGCACTAGCTCGCTTGATACTTAGTAACTAGTACTAGGTACCTAGTAGTTACCGCAACTTCCGGACACGCTGGACGTTGCAACAACGGAAGTAGGTATCAACCAGCGCGCGCTGCGAAAATAAACATGGGTACTTTATGTAGTAAAAATAGAGAACCTAATATTGCAATGACAAATAGTACAGTCAATATGATAAATAAGTGGTCACTTATTTCACGTGTGAGGACTTTAATGTCAGGTTTGAACTGCTATTGGAAACTGGCTAACGAGAGAAGTACAAGTTACTAAGTAGGTAAAAGAGTAATAAGATACACCAAGATATGATACGATGATGATGTACCCAAAGGTACTTATAACGTGTGATGTTCAAAGTATTGGATTTAGATTCGGATCAGACGCGCTGAAAAGATACTAATTTGAAAGAGTTTGGCAAAATAAGCGGTTGTTTGATGTGGAATTGGAAACCTTTATATAATTTTTCCTAAAATCTAGTGCTTAGTTTAGTGGTTGCCATTTATAAACAAGAATAATTTAGTTCAACCTGTCACAAAGTCAAACTCTTCTTTACCCGACCGCGCAGCCAGAAGAAGGGTTACGAGTTTCTATGGTTTGACATTTACTTGACGTATTTTGTGATTGTGACTTACAATTAGAATAACTCTTTAAAATACAAATTTCCATTAATGTTAGATTCTACTGTTACACAGGTGGCATGTGTGTTTGTTGGTCTTTTTCCACACATAGTAGTTAAATAAACCCATAAACCCATAGCATGGGACTAAGGTTAATTTGTGTATGATGGTTCCTCAGATTTATAATTATAAGGAATTTGTTCTACATAATTTCTTCTTCAACCTAACGATTTCACAAAATTCACTTTGGTTGGTATTTTAATGGTCCGAATTCAAAATGGTGAATTCAAGTAGATGATTATCCATTTGTACTTAATGACAGTAAATCAACCTAACGATACACTGTAACGAGTATACTTAGGGATCCCACCTAAATCTTGTCTGTTACAGGGTAAAGCCGCGAATATTTAGCCGTACAATATGATTGAGTAACAACGGATAATTAGCGCACGCGCACGTGGCCGGCAACGTAAACAACGGCGCGGGCAACGCATCAAAGGTATACGGGGAGAGAAGTGTTTCATATGATAAGTTTCATCATAAATATCAGGCGACAATGTCACACCGACTGACCAAGTCCCAAACTAAGCTCTAGGCTTATACTATGGGTACTAGACACCGATATAAATACTTATATAGAGAAATAAATACTTAAATACATAGAAGAACATCAAAGACTCAGAAACAAACATAGGCCTTTACCGGGACTTGAACCCAGGGGCGTTATTCTCTTAAAAACGGCGCTAGATCGGTCGAACGAGAGAACGAGTGAACGAGTGAACGCGCCACACCGGCGAGTTTAAGTAGTCCGTAAGTAGTAAGAGCGCACTAAACACATTTTAGCGCATGCATTCTCAACTAGGCAGCAGGGCTTCTATCGATAAGATCGAACGTATAGTACGGGCAAATTAGATGAAATTTCACTAAAGTCTGGAAATAATTCTAAGAATTGATAAAACATTTCTGATTGCTTTGTACGGGTTAAAAATCGAGCTTTATGCATCCCTTAATAAATTCGCCCCCCCGGAAAGGGGTGCAATTGGTTGAAAACCTTGCAAAGGTCATAACTAACGAGGGAAAAAAGGTGTACTCGGTGCAATTTGGCATACGTTTTAATCCATCTCAATCTACATTTGCACGTATTATTTCATTTAATTCAACCTACGGAACATATAAATAAAAATATATATAAGTAAAAACTTACTTTCGGCCATCGCGGCTCGGGGGAAAATATAGAACGCGGTGCAAATTGAGGATATGATTAGAAAAAATAACTAAATACAATATCTAATTTGCACCGGGGTGCAACCCCCGGAAAGTAGTTATCTACGTTTAACGGTCTTCGTACTTCGGGGGAAATTTTGAAACAATTGAAAATCGTCACAATCGTATTCATTTGATTTACTTTAAATTCGCACCCCATAAAAAATTGGCATTCTTATCGGGATCATGCAGTTTTCTGTATGTTTGTAAATTACTTATTACCATAGAGCAATAAAGCCACAGAAGCGCACGCACGCGTAAACGGACCGATGATGCATGGTTCTTGAGGCATGGGCAAAAGTAGCGTAGTAGTCGGTTATATTTTCTTTTTTAATTAAATAAATATTCTTGAACTCTCTTATTCATAATTGCACAATAAACCTATTTTAGTTAAAGTATGCTTTGACATTCCCTTTCCGAGACTGTACTTATTAATTAATTTATGTTTTATAGCTTCTGTAGATATCGGTTATCATTATTTCCTTTGGAACTTTTATTAAGCTATCTCCATTTCAAATTGCATCCTAATCCATCCAGCCGTTGCAGCGTGAGGGAATAACAAAGTAATACACAAACTTTCGCATTTATAATATTAATTGGATATTAAGTGGGAAAGTGGAATTTTTTAACTTGTAATACAAGTTTTAATGAAAAATAAAGTTGGTTTAAGGAATGCAATAATAAAGAAAAAATTCAATTTTGAGTTCTGATCGTCAATAATCAAAGTAAGTGTCTAATATCAAAACGGTGTAGTCACCAGCAAATATATTGGAGCGGACAATGTAAACAATAATACTCGTAATGTCATCATTATTTGTGCATTCTGAAGTATATTCACTGCCTTCTGAATCTAGCTCTGTTCAAGCAGCCTAGCAAGGCCTTTGAAGGTGTAGTTCGAGGATGCCGTTAGCTATAAAACTATTTGGAAAATAACTATAGAGTGATCATTCCACATGGTGGTGGAACCTCGAAAGTAAGATCGGTATATTTACTCAGTTTAACTTTGTCCGTTTTTATATGAGGTTTTCATCATGCGGAATTAAGAGAAAAAATAGACGCCACATAGACGGCGACTACCTTAAATTTTGAAAATATCCAATTCTACACAAAGAAGTCTTACTTTTATTTTTGAAAACAATTAATACTGCATTTATGGATTTTTGGAAATTCCTCTGCCTTAACCGGAAAACGAACTGTACCTACTGTACTCCAGTAACTTTATACATGAGGGCTTGCGTCAAATCCGGTAGTTTTGAATTTTTGCAGCCTTGTTTATGATGTTGGCCCAATGAATAATTCAAGTTTGTGACCCCGAGAACATCGCAACTTGGTCAAAAATAAAAAAACCGTGAACATTTCGGTTTTTTTTTTCAGATAATGGTGATTGTAACTCTAAAGGACTAGTTTTTGATAGTACTTTTCTAGGATGTTTTTAAAGTAGACTAAATTTGCTACAATATGAGACTAGAGTTGTCTCTGTAGACCCAATAGTTTCCGAGATTAAGCTTTTCAAAATTCAACTTTTATCGAACTTCGCAATTTTTTTGAACAACCTCGACGAACTGCGATACCAACTTACTATTTGCCAGGGCTGGTACGAAAACCACCTTCAATCTGCCCATGTTACCGCCTACACGAGACTCTCGAAAACTATCACAGAGACAATTCTAGTCTCATGTTGTAGCAAATTTAGTCTTATTTAATACGTCCGAAGAAGCTACTATCAAAAACTAGTCCTTTAGGGTTATAATCGCCAGTCTGAGAAAAGTCCGAAATTATAACGGTTTTTTTTATTTTTGACAAAGTTGCGTTCGGCGCTTGAAGTCACAAACTTGGATTATTAATTTGGCCAACATCATAAACAAGTCTGCAAAAAATCAGAACTACCGAATTTGACGCAAAGTACC
This sequence comes from Acleris literana, assembly GCA_946894065.1. NCBI lineage: Eukaryota > Metazoa > Arthropoda > Insecta > Lepidoptera > Tortricidae > Acleris > Acleris literana. The sequence goes on from OX335669.1 coordinate 21,075,143, forward strand.
CCGTACTTTCAGGCGACATGGTTACTGGACTACTGGTCTAATATGACAAAACAACAATAAAGTCTTGTTTTATGATACAGATCGAAAGGGTCATGATAGTGATCATTTTAAACTTACAACACATACGCCTTCAAATTAATTAAAAGCCGTAAAAAATACATGGTTTTATTGTTTTGTCATATATTCGACCAGTTCGATTCCCGGTTAAGGCAGACCAAATTCCAAAAATGCAGTAATATTTGTTTAAAAAAATAAAAGTAAGTCTTCTTCGTGTAGAATTTTCTTTTTTGAATATAAAGGAAGTTGCCGTTCATATGCGTTTTTTCCACCCTGTATCGGGTACACAGAGATCATCAGATCACACAACAATTTTCACAAAGTAACTGACTGAGCGGTGCCATGCGTTGCGCTCTTCCCCGCCCCGCGCCCACTACCCGCGGCAAAGATTAAATAGGAATGCCCGCGGTCGCCTGGCGTTCGCTGCGATTACATTTGATAAACTTCCCGTTATTTTTTCCTTTTTTTTATAAGGTGCGAATGTAGTATCTTTAGAACAAGTGCCATGAATAAATTTTCACGACTACCTTAATTTGCCCCAAAGTACAATCTATAAAATAATGAAAAATTCATGTTCCATAATTCGCACAGGGGTGCAAAATAAACTGGGCGTTTATTATGCTTTAAAAAGCTTAATGTAAGTTTGCACCAACCGACTGAATTATCCTCGAGCCGCAATCTAAGAAAAACAAATAACTTAATTTTGATACATCTCACACCTTTTTAATTAAGATACGTTAAGTATCAAAGGGGTCTTTACACGTGGCTAAACTTGCACCAAATAGTTTTTAACATACTCCAAAATTACGGTACTTTAAAGTTTATACCTAACATTTATAGGCTTTCCGTACATAATAGAAACGGTGCAAACCGGGGAAAACTATCTAGTTAAGCCCTCTAACGATTGCCAAAAATGCACGACTACACGACTTAATTCCATACTTTCTGCTAATTCGACCATACTAGTATAAGGATGTCTAATTGAGACTCGCCGGGGTGGCGCGTTCACTCGTTCGACCGACCGAGCGCCGTTTTTAACAGAATAACACCCCAGGACCGCTAGCTTCGTACGCAGGATCACTACCAACTAGGCCAACGAGTCGTCTATACGATTATCATCACCATCGGCCTGTATCATTCCACTGGCTGGACATTACGCCTTCCCCAATACGCGCCATTTTACCCTGTCTTCGGCCTATCGCACGGGTAGCACAAGTTGTATTTTGTCGCTTGTCGCTCAGTTCGTCTCTATCTTTACTGACAAGATGGAAAGGGAGATCCGAGCGACAAACAAGTCGCGGGCAACTTGTGCTAGCCGTCATCTACCAGCCACCTTTCGCAAACCGTCATTCCACCTAGCTGGAGGGCGTCCTACACTACGCTTGCCGAGTCGCAGTCTCCACTCAAGAACACGTTTACCCCAGCGGTTACCGGTTCCTCGACCGGGGTTTCTAAATCTGGCTCTTTTACACCAGTCAAGTTTTTGATTAAGTCTGGATTGTGAAGCGACGCTTGAATTGCGTAGCTGTCAAAAAACCATACAAATTTAGCTTCTGGCGATTTGATTTTAGCTTCACTCCCAAATGAAGTTCGATTAACACGATTTTTGAATAATTATGTTGTACACTTACCCGTGTGGTTGCCGGGCTAGAATGGTTCCACTCCATGTCTTCTCGTGGATGTCGTAAGAGACGAATAAGGGAATAAAAGCCACAGCCTTTAGTGTAGTACTGTTAAGCGTTAGGCGATGGGCTTGCAACCTGTCGCTAATACACTGGTGAACAACTTAGCTTGATTGTGAAAAATATGGTTACAGAATTATCATCAAGTTTTTTGGAGTTGTTGGTAAGTCTGTAGCTCTGCCTACCCCACTCGGGAATGATGGCGTGAGTTTATGTGTTTGCATGCATTCATATTTCAAAGTAGGTAAAGAAAATATTTGAATAATTTGTAGGTCAATCGATACGTTTTTCGATTTGTTCCCGATTCGTCATACCTAACTGGTCATATTTCTAACTGGTCGTATTCCTGATTCGTCATATTCCTAACTGGTCATATTTCTAACTAGTCATACAATGTACATTTGACTGCATAAATAAAGGGGTTTGGGTAAAAGTGTTGTCATTTGCAAAAAATGTAGGCTTAAAATATGGCTTGTCGAGCAGGCGTTCTACGACCATAATTAAATATTTAAGAAAACAATTTAATGTATTTTATCAGCAATCAATATAACTGTATACTGTTATAACTTCAAACTGACATGTAATGTATATATTACCAATAAATAATTTGAATTTGAACTTTGAATTTGAATTTGAAAGTCATACATTTTCAATGTGAGCGGCCATTCGTAAAAGTGATAATCATCATCATCATCATCATGTCAGCCGAAAGACGTCCACTGCTGGACATAGGCCTCCCCCAAGGCTCTCCACTCAGACCGATCTTGTGCTTTTCGCATCCACCGCGTTCCCGCGATCTTTACAAGGTCGTCACTCCATCTTGTTGGAGGCCTACCTACAGCTGCAGCTAAAAGTGATAAATTATGATAGAATTATTCAAAATAAACATATTTTGTTATGTAATGTAATACTCTTAAGTGCATCGGAGCCGAGATATTTAAATATTCATACCTGGGCGTACTTTTAGTACCAAAAACTGAATACTTAAATCTTTAATAGCTCCACTCCGATATTATTTAACGCCATAAATATATATCTATGTGTATTTCGAGGTCCTCTAAATAACAATGTAAAAATCATCCGCGGCCGCTGATTAAAAAAAAGACAATATTCTTCAAACTTTACCCAATGCCCTTTATTATAGAAATGCTCTGTGGTAAATGATAAGAACCTCCTTAGATAATTAATAGAAGTCTTTTGGACGCCGCCTTAAGTAAATTATTGTCTAATTAACCGTACTACAAAGTATAACTACTTAGTAGAATATGTCCTAATACTTATTTAATCCCGTAAGCACGTGTTCGCAATTTCATTTGACTGTACGATAACGAGTTAGGAATATGACGAATCAGGAATATGACCAGTTAGGAATATGAGGAATCAGGAACAAATCGAAAAACGTACCTATTGACCTACAAAATATTCAAAAATACAAAAATCGGACTTGGTTTAAGGGGAGAGGAAGGGGAAATTTTCAACTTCACAAACTTCGCAAACATTATTTGGTACCTTATAAATCTGTTTTACGAACAAACCGTGTAAGTACCTAATAAGGTAAAATAAACTGATGACATTCGTTCGCGACTGTACTTTGCAGAAAATGTATATCGTCAAGTCAACAATCGATCATAACAGATATTGAGATAAAGAGGGCACAGGAAGTTGTCAAAATTTATTAGTAGCTGACTGTATTGCTACAGATATAACAGCTTTTAATATTTTTTCGCGAGTGATGCAGTATTAGTAAGTATTTTGGTACCACCTTTACAATAACAAAGCTGTTTACATTGAAGGTTACAAGACTTAGTATCTGGAATAATTAAATAGCCTTTGCCGGTGAATTTCCACGGGAACTTTACATTTTTCTCTTCGTGTTCACGTTATAAATAATATATGGACTTCAAATGAGTTGAATTAAAAAAAAAACTACTCAGCCGTTTTTGGCGTGATTGAAAGATCCAAATATTAAAATATAGTATTATTAAATTGTAGTTGTGTCCTTATATACGATTAATAACAGTTAATAACGATCGAGTCTTTCTTTTGTATGCAGCAGAAATTACGCAACCGAACATACTCAAAAAATTCAACTCGTTTGGCTTCACCCTTACGATTTCTCATACACAAGTTTGAGAAAGGAACGATTTAAGGTCAGGTGGGGTAAGACCGTCAACGGGGTAAGTGCGACAAACCATATATTTTTAGGAGATATTGTTGATTAGACGGACTTGCCCCGTCAGGTGGGGTAAGAGCGTCAACAGGGTTTAGCGCGGCAAACCATTATTTTTTTAGGAGATATTGTTGGTTAGACGGATTTGCCCCGTAGACGCACTTGCCCAACCTTACCTTTATTGTCTTTAGAATGTCTCTGAATACGTTTTTATATCATCTTTCTACCAATATTACCTAGTCAATGTCAAACAACTACATGCTTAGCATATCCTAACCGGCCTAAATACCATACCTTATCACGTTTTCCTCGAATGTTATTTACTTCTTAAAACAAAACCATTATGCTAAATACATTTCGGCGTAACGAATTGGGACATAAACAAACTGAGGAATAAAACCGAAACTCTTTGATCTTTGAGTAAACGTACATTCTATCGGTTCGTTATTGATTGAGTCTTTTATTGAACAACGGTTCTAGGTCTTGGCCGATACGTTGAGAAACAGTCGGTGCCCATAAACTCAATTGTAGTTCAATTTTGTATAGGATTTTGGGAGGTTTGGCACTGAATGAACGATTGAGTTTTCGTCGAGTTCCTTTGAAGATTTATTTCGCGGTTTAATTAATATGACCTTATACTGACTGGAATGAGAGTAATAAGGCCGCCTGATTGTATTATGAAGCGCTTTCTGAATAATTCAATGGTTTTTTATTTATAAGAGCATGCGGATTACCTGTGATGCTCGACTAGTGGCTTAACGCTGACGAAAAAGATTTTCGAAAACTGACAAAATTTATGGAATTTACGTTGGGCCTCTACGCGATCCTATACATTTTCGATAACGATAGCGAACGCCGAATGCTATAATGCTAGAATCTTGTCTAGGGCCTCGGATGGGAAGTAATTACCACCGCCCATAAACACCAGCAACTCAAGAAGAGTTGTAGGTGGGTGAATCAAATTTTAAGGTACTCCCCATTTTTTGACACGTTTTATAAATTATTGTGATTTTAGAAAAACTATATATTTCCTAACGACAAAGCTTACACGTTTATTAAATCAGTCAAATAGGCTAACATTTGAATTTTTTTGATTTAAATAGTACAGTTTTGATCAATAATATAGTTGGTAACGCAGGGGACGAGGTTGTCCCCAGGTTATTTTATGAAAAATGACCATTTTCCCCCGAATTACCAAGTTTTTTCGAAGATAGAACAATATTTGAGGTGTTTAACGTGTGAAGTCTGTTAATTTTATAATCTGATTTTAATATTCATATATAATTATTAACCATAAGTCACAAGGAAAGTTTTAATAAAGCAAAAGAAAAGGAGTACCTTAAAAGTGGATTCACCCACGGCGTAGCCGGCCAATTAGGGAAATGAAAGCTCTTTTCTTGACACTTGACCCATGTCATAACTGGGGCACGTTTTATAAAGCTACAAGTTTCAATTTTACAGAACTAAACCGGCAACACTGCTCAAATGGCTGGTCGTCATTTGTCGAGGTTGTGTCAAATGGAAACTTGTAACCTGTAAATTGTAATTTGTAGCTTTTCTCAAACATGCAATGAAATATTGATGTTATTATGTTCCTTATAATAGGCCGCGAAGTATGACGTTTCAGGTGCGGCTAGGACAAGAGGTCATTAATGGAATTTCATAAAAATAGTGCAGGCCTAGGCAGGCTAAGTCCTCTTTTTTAATTTCCATTCCACATAAATTTGTGGCACAGGCATCATGACATTCTGCCACTATGCGTATGAAAGTAAAACAATAAACTTTTTTTTTAATTTTAGTGTAAACATGGCGGCTGTGTTTATGAACAGGCTAGATAGCTGTTTTTTTATATACTCAGCCGTGCATCCAACCAAAGCGTTTGCATGTTTATTTAAAGTACCAAGAGAACAAAGGTAATTAGGGGTGCGTAGCACGCTGCGGGGCACCGGCGGGCAGGCGGGTGCACACGACACAGCGCGGATGACTGAGCACTGTAGGTTACTTTTAATGTTTATGCACTCCTATTAATTTGACTTTGTAATTTTTTATTTTTTTATTTTTTATGAATTACCTATTATTATGTTTGAGAAAAGAACTACACATACCTCTGCGGGAAATATGGGGTTGCCCGCCTCAGACCTATCCGGCCGCGCTTTGCTCGGCCGTCTATATATCTTCGCTCGGCAACACCCTTTTGTCCCGGCCTCTGTAGTAATGTACTATTATAAAACAGGCCCCTGCAGGGGCCCTGGTTGAAAATACCGCCGAAGGGAGTTCTTGCCACTGTTTCACTGTACGAGACAAAAAAGTTTTTTGTTTGTATGGTTTTATGGAAATACTTCATTACAAGACAAAAAATGCAAATTACACAAAAAACCGACCAAGTACGAGTTGGACTCGCACACAAAGGGTTCCACTATCTATATTCTTGTACGGGGACCCTCTTTCATTTTAAAGGGCATTGGGTAAGTTTATATGAAGAAAATTGTCTTTTTGAAGTGATAACTTCTTATGGGAGGGTAAACCGCTTCGTTACGTAATGCGTTATGGAAGGAGAAAGCATAGAGGGAGTATAAAAACATCTAATAGAATAGTACTCTTCGCACCTGTTACAAATGCCCTTCGTTAAAAAGAGACGTATATAATTATGACCTCTTTCAACAGTGTACCACTTTTTACGTTTGTTAGTGTGTGTCACTCTGCATAAGTGTGCGTAAGTTTGCAGTCAGTTAAACAATTTCAATATTAAATAGTTCAACTTAGATTACCTAGTTTAAGTTATCACTTCTGGCCTGCGTCCCGTGTGCGTCCCGAGACGCACACGTTTTTTATTTTTTTCAGCGGATGATTTGTGTCTAGTTATTTAGAGGATCTCTCAATTCACATAAATATATAAAATTTATGAGGAAAAGGACCAGCATTACCTTACCTGTGGTAGTAGGTGACAGCGATGACAGCTGTAACGTAATTTTGAAATTACGTTAGGTATCGAATATTGTAAGTTAATGAGATCCAAATTTGGATCATCTTCCAAAATTCACAGCTGTCATAGCTGTCACCTACTACCATAGGTAATGCTGGTCATTGCCTACGTGTTTTGAACGCATAATAGAGGACTTATGATATTATGAGTGTAGATAAGGGTAAATTTTTGAAACGCATGTTTTTTCGACATTTGTATGGCAACTATTTTTTTTGACTAAAATAGCTTTTTAGCGACGTCATCGGGTTCGGTTCTTAACAAGAAAAAATATGGTGTATGAGGCACCACTCTGTTTCTAATAGTTTGCTAGATATTGACGCTAAAAAGAATAGTGCCATATAAATGTCGACAGCGCCATACAAAATGTCGATATAGTGTCATAAAAATGTCTTACTTAAGTACTTATGGGCCAATTTTGATGTGGTTTTCACTAAGCTTTAGCTAGTTTCTTAGGGGTGGGTTTAGTATTATAAATTATATGTATAGTCTCTCACTGTGTGCCGTAATTCATGCGAAGCACGGAGTGGGTCACTAGTTACTTAAAAATATGAAACCTTCGCTTTTAAGTAATTTATTTTTGTTCAAAAATACATAAAAAAGTTGATATTATTAGATATGGAAATAATATTTCGTATTTCATTCAAATTTTGATTTTAACCGACATTTGTATGCCAAATTCGACATTTGTTTGGACAAAATAACCGTACAAATGTCGCCATACATATGTCGACAAAACGGTTTTTCGCCGATCTTTCTTACTCGTTTTACTCATTGACTAACACAAAATTCTTACTTACCCCATATTGCTTACAATTATTATGAAACACATATTTTTATTCCATTCGTAATCAATAAAGAAACGCCCATACAAATGTCGTGATAACCGTACTAAAATACATCAAAAAGAGACTACCCTGTTTCCTCCAACAAAAATACCGGCTCTCCGCCCACATCTTTTGGCGGTCGAAACCCAAACTAACATGCTTTGGTATCCTAACTTAAATATGACGGTAGGCCAATAGACAAACCAGATTCAATGGGGTTTCCTTGAGTCATTACAAAAACGGTCGCACGCGGGACAGCTACAAAAATACTTTCCAGGTTTTAATTTTTTTTAATATTTTATTTAATGTATTGATTTTTTTAAATATTTTAATTAATGCGGTAATAAAAGCGCTTTACAACGATATATGTTGTGTATTAATACGTTGTCTACGTCCAAAGTTATGAAATTTTGTTTGAGCAAAACCGCAAGTGGCACACGCAAAAAAGCGGTAAATTTCGCCGTTTTTAGGATTTCGAATTCGATTCTTTCGAAATCCATTAATATTTAGTACACTGTTTTATATAATCCAAGTAGATTAAAATGCACAAAATGCAAATATTATATGTGTAACCATACTCTATGTTTAATGTATTTGGAATAACAGCACTGGGACCGCAAAAAAAGATCGTTTGAAAATTGACCCATAAACATTGTTACATTACAAAATATGTTTATTTTGAATAATTCTATCATAATTTAACGAATGGCCTTACCTTGAATATGTATTCCTATTACAAATGACAACACTTTTACCCAAACCCCTTTATTTTATTATTAATACACATAATCTATACGTATACCTAAGTAAGTTGTAAAAAATAACAAATGTGACGCCGCCATGATGATGACAACATGAGATCCCAGGAAAGGACAACCATATCCCTCCCATAAGTGGAGCAATCAAGATAACTGATACTATTTTGGCAGAGCCATCCCACAGGTGGCAGCGCAGACGAAGAACTTGTGCTTGAAATTAAGTGGAGCAACTGTTCCGTTCCGGTGGGAAATACCGCCGAACCTTAAAGAGGATGCTAAGTTTTATGGCAGCGGTTTTGGCTCTCGACTCAATGGACCGCCCGAAGGTTGGATCCATACCTAGGAGCTCGAGGTGGTCAGTCAACGGAAAAGGCGTCTTTAAAAGAATGGATTGAATGAAAACTATGGCTCACGTCGAAGGCTCACGAGCAAGTCACGTCCTACCCTTAGAGTTCCTGAAGTCTTTGGAGCTATCGGTTTTTTTTATAAAAAGAAAAGAACAGTGGAAAAGAGTATATTTACAAAAGATAAACAAAGTATTTACACAGTATATAACAAACGTTTTATAAAAAGTATGATATATAAAAGGTGATGGCGAGCAATGAGATGAAGGGCGTAGGACGATAGTAGATAAGTAGAAATGTAGTGGAGCTGAAGGTGGGAGGAGTTGTGGTGAGCCGCAGCACGAGGAACTCTTGTGAAGAAACGGTGGTACAGCAGTAGAGGTAAAGATGGGGTACGGCTCAAGGTACCCTCGAGGAGGGGACGTAGTACAGCAGCGATACACGGAACCTTCGAAGAGTAGTGGAGGTACAGCAGTAGCACACAGTACCCTCGTAGAGGAGTGTAGACCGCCTTAGTACTGACAGGGACATGGAGATAGAGAAGACAGGCCTACTTCCAACACAATCGAGGCTTGGGAGTCCACGACAGACATCAGCCCAAATGGAGCCTCGGCGGACTATTAACTTGTTAGAGTTGGAGAATGACTGATAATAGTTATCGTATACTTTTGGAGGAAGTAACTTAGTTTAGTTTGTTCATTTCTTGAAGCTGGAGTAAGAATGATGCGGGACATATGCGCTTTTATAGTTTCCAGGACGACGATGTTAATTTTCTTAATTTTTCAATTATAGAAACATTTTCGGGGCGATTTCTTGTGTGCCAAATTTGTAGATCAAACTCTCGAAAGAAAACTTTATGGCTTGACTCTCCGGAAGAAAAAATGACAATGTCAGACTGTCAAAGCTCGTGTCAAAATACACAAAAAGTGAAATAATCATGACGCAGCTGAAAAAAGTATATAGCGGATTTGAAAATTACGTCAGATACGGAATTCAAGATGGCGGCCATGATGTTTTTCGAAAAAGTCGTCATGTGTATCGTGTTTCATATTTTCGGGGATGGCAATTTCGAAAATGATGTCGAATTTGGAATTCAAGATGGCGGCCATAATGGTTTTCAAAAATGTCGTCATGGGGATCGTTTCTCATGTTTTCGGGGATGGCAATTTCGAAAAAGATATCAGATTCGAAAAAGTCGTCATGGGTAGGTACCTATCGTGTTTTACGTTTTCGGGAATGGCAATTCCGAAAATGATATCAACTTTGGAATTCAAGATGGCGGCCGAATTCGAAAATTATGTCTGATTCGGAATTCAAGATGGCGGCCATGATGATTTTCGAAAAAGTCGTCATATAGGTATCGTGTTTCATGTTTTCGGGGATGGCAATTTCGAAAATGATGTCAGATTCGGAATTCAAGATGGCCGCCATGATGTTTTTCGATAAGTAGTCGTCATGGGTATCGTGTTTCATGCTTTCGGGATGGCGAATTCGAAAATGATATCAAATTTGTAATTCAAGATGGCGGCCGTGATGGTTTACGAAAAAGTCGACATGGTTATCGTTTCTCATGTTTTCGCGGATAGTGAATTCGAAAATTATGTCAGATACGGAAATCAAGATGGCGGCCATTATGTTTTTCAAAAAAGTCGTCATGGGTATCGTGTTTCATGTTTTCGGGGATGGCAATTTCGAAAAAGATATCAAATTCAAGATGGCGGCCATGATGGTTTTCGAAAAAGTCGTCATGGGTATCGTTGTTGACGTTTTCGGGGATGGAAATTTCGAAAATGATATCAAAATTTGGAACTCAAGATGGCGGCCATGATGGTTTTCGAAAAAGTCGTCATGGGTATCGTGTTTCATATTTTCGGGGATGGCAATTTCGAAAATGATGTCAAATTTAGAATTCAAGATGGCGGCCATAATGGTTTTTTCAAAAATGTCGTCATGGGGATCGTTTCTCATGTTTTCGGGAATGGCACTTCCGAAAATGATATCAACTTTGGAATTGAAGATGGCGGCCATGATGGTTTTCGAAAAAGTCGTCATGGGTATCGTTTTTCATGTTTTCGGGGTGGCGAATTCGAAAATGATATCAAATTTCGAAAATGATGTCCAATTCGGAATTCAAGATGGCGGCCATGGTGATTTTCGAAAAACTCCTCATAATTATGGGTATCGTGCTTCATGTTTTCGGGGATGGCAATTTCGAAAATGATGTCAGATTCGGAATTCAAGATGGCGGCCATGATGGTTTTCGAAAAAGTCATAGGTATCGTTTCTCATGTTTTCGCGGATAGGTACCGAATTCGAAAATTATGTCAGATTCGGAATTCAAGATGGCGGCCATGATGGTTTTCGAAAAAGTCGTCATGGTTATCGTTTCCCGTGTTTTCGCGGATAGCGAATTCGAAAATTATGTCAGATTCGGAATTCAAGATGGCGGCCATTATGTTTTTAAAGAAGTCGTCATGGGTATCGTGTTTCATGTTTTCGGGGATGGCAATTTCGAAAAGATATCAGATTCGAAAAAGTCGTCATGGATATCGTGTTTCACGTTTTTGGGGATGGCAATTTCGAAAATGATATCAAATTCAAAATGGCGGCCATGATGGTTTTCGAAAAAGTCGTCATGGGTATCGTTTCTCATGTTTTCGCGGATAGTGAATTCGAAAATTATGTCAGATTCGGAATTCAAGATGGCGGCCATGATGTTTTTCGAAAAAGTCGTCATGTGTATCGTGTTTCATATTTTCGGGGATGGCAATTTCGAAAATGATGTCGAATTTGGAATTCAAGATGGCGGCCATAATGGTTTTCAAAAATGTCGTCATGGGGATCGTTTCTCATGTTTTCGGGGATGGCAATTTCGAAAAAGATATCAGATTCGAAAAAGTCGTCATGGGTAGGTACCTATCGTGTTTTACGTTTTCGGGAATGGCAATTCCGAAAATGATATCAACTTTGGAATTCAAGATGGCGGCCGAATTCGAAAATTATGTCTGATTCGGAATTCAAGATGGCGGCCATGATGATTTTCGAAAAAGTCGTCATATAGGTATCGTGTTTCATGTTTTCGGGGATGGCAATTTCGAAAATGATGTCAGATTCGGAATTCAAGATGGCCGCCATGATGTTTTTCGATAAGTAGTCGTCATGGGTATCATGTTTCATGCTTTCGGGATGGCGAATTCGAAAATGATATCAAATTTGTAATTCAAGATGGCGGCCGTGATGGTTTACGAAAAAGTCGACATGGTTATCGTTTCTCATGTTTTCGCGGATAGTGAATTCGAAAATTATGTCAGATACGGAAATCAAGATGGCGGCCATTATGTTTTTCAAAAAAGTCGTCATGGGTATCGTGTTTCATGTTTTCGGGGATGGCAATTTCGAAAAAGATATCAAATTCAAGATGGCGGCCATGATGGTTTTCGAAAAAGTCGTCATGGGTATCGTTGTTGACGTTTTCGGGGATGGAAATTTCGAAAATGATATCAAAATTTGGAACTCAAGATGGCGGCCATGATGGTTTTCGAAAAAGTCGTCATGGGTATCGTGTTTCATATTTTCGGGGATGGCAATTTCGAAAATGATGTCAAATTTAGAATTCAAGATGGCGGCCATAATGGTTTTTTCAAAAATGTCGTCATGGGGATCGTTTCTCATGTTTTCGGGAATGGCACTTCCGAAAATGATATCAACTTTGGAATTGAAGATGGCGGCCATGATGGTTTTCGAAAAAGTCGTCATGGGTATCGTTTTTCATGTTTTCGGGGTGGCGAATTCGAAAATGATATCAAATTTCGAAAATGATGTCCAATTCGGAATTCAAGATGGCGGCCATGGTGATTTTCGAAAAACTCCTCATAATTATGGGTATCGTGCTTCATGTTTTCGGGGATGGCAATTTCGAAAATGATGTCAGATTCGGAATTCAAGATGGCGGCCATGATGGTTTTCGAAAAAGTCGTCATGGTTATCGTTTCCCGTGTTTTCGCGGATAGCGAATTCGAAAATTATGTCAGATTCGGAATTCAAGATGGCGGCCATTATGTTTTTAAAGAAGTCGTCATGGGTATCGTGTTTCATGTTTTCGGGGATGGCAATTTCGAAAAGATATCAGATTCGAAAAAGTCGTCATGGATATCGTGTTTCACGTTTTTGGGGATGGCAATTTCGAAAATGATATCAAATTCAAAATGGCGGCCATGATGGTTTTCGAAAAAGTCGTCATGGGTATCGTTTCTCATGTTTTCGCGGATAGTGAATTCGAAAATTATGTCAGATTCGGAATTCAAGATGGCGGCCATGATGTTTTTGGAAAAAGTCGTCATGGGTATCGTGTTTCATGTTTTCGGGGATGGCAATTTCGAAAATGATATCAAATTTGGAATTCATGGTGGCCGCCATGATGTTTTTCCAAAAAGTCATCATGGGTATCGTGTTTTTTATATTTTCGCGAATAGCAAATTCGAAAATGATTTGGAATTCAAGATGGCTGCCGGCCATGATTTACGAAAATCATATCAAATTTGGAATTCAAGATGACAGCCATGATGTTTTTTGAAAAAGTCGTCAAGGGTATCGTTTCCCATGTTTTCGCGAATGGTGAATTCAAAAATGTTGTCCGATTTGGAATTTAAGTTGTTTTTCGTCAACATACTAAGGACATAATATACTCGCACGAAGGGCCTCACCTCGAGCAATTCATCAGTTAATTTATTGAAATGTAAGAATATAATAAACTGTGAATACTTTAGGTAACAATTTGCAACAGTCTGCTAAAAATTGTAATTTGCAGTACCTATGAGTCCTCGACGACGAATTTAATGGGTGTTTTTATTTCTAAGACGTACCTAATGTTTCTTAGTAAAAAGAAACATAGAAAAAACATCTATCGACACAAAACTGATATGGATTACAATAAACCAAGAATTCAGGCAGAAGAATTTTCATCTGTGCCGTTGCGTCAATGGGACCCACTCGATACGATGCCGAGGCAAGCCACGGCGCTTATTTTCAGAATGGCCATTAGCACAGACGAAAAAGGAAAGAAAAGAAAAAAAATAGCTTAGCACACACAATAGCTTAGGTCCTGGAATAGGGCAGGGTAGTTTTTATTCCAAAAAAAACATCTCATTCCTACGGGAAATCAAATTAATCTTTAAAAGCTGTGAATTGGCTCACAAGACGGCGCCACTTTGTATGGGTGAGTAACAAAATTAAAAAGGTGAAATCTCATCTAGCCATGTGTGGGTAGTGTGATTTTATTTCTGTTTACGTTTGTCATCCTGTAATCCTTTCAGTTTGTATTCATTCATGTGTGCGTACACAAAAGTTAATAAAGAAATACACTTTTAGTGCTCCATATACGAACTAGATGGCGCTAGCTCTGATTTAAAACTCTGTATCGAAGTGTTGCCTTGGTGTGGGCAAAATCACTGGGTGGTTAAGCGATTTTCCCTATACAGCGCTTTCGTTTTCGGTTCGGATAGATACAAAATATAGTACTAAAAATAAATCTATGTTCCTTAAACGTAAATAACATAAAAAACTTTTGATTGAAATGTTGCTTGCTGAACGTAACTTATCAATTGTATAGTAAAACTCGGTAGTTCCACTGTGTCCAAACAAGAATACGTCGAAAACGGAAAACAAGAATTTGTTAAAACCAGAATACGTCTAATCAGGAATACGACGAAAAAGGAAGCAATAAAAATCCGCTAACCTTTGGCTGACGTTATCTATTAACCTTTTCAACGCCACAGTCGGCTCTGGCCGTCAACTAAAAGTCGTGCCACTGCCGCCACGTCGGCTACAGCCGACAAGAAATCAAGATTAAAAGAGACTTTGTTTGGTAGCAATAAGGTGTAATTTGCATAGCATAGCAAACATGTTTGGCGTGTGGGTAGCACATTTTGTATTCGACGTATGGCGTTCAAAAGATTAAGTAACTTTCGTCAATAACTAGTGCGATCATAGCGTAACGTAATTAGGAAGAGTAGGTAATGAAGTTTCAGATTAGCGGTTCAGGTTTTTATTCCACTTTATTTAAGCCCATCTTGCTTGACGATGTGTTAGCCTAGTTGGCACTGAACCTGCCTATGAAGCTAGCGGTCCCGGGTTCGATTTCCGGTATAGGAAAATGTTTGTGTGATGAGTATTTGCTCTAAACAGCGGTCCTAAAGTCCTAACTCTTTATGCCAAGTTCTATCCCTATCAATCAAAACAACAAGGTATGTGTAAATGTATATTTATAAAAATTAGGTAGAAATTCTTAAAAATATATACACATTTATTCTTACAATCTACAAGACACATGATTTACATCGATTAAGTTTATCTAGAAAGGCAGTCTGTTCTTCACTTTATTGCAAAGATACGTGTACTTAGTACTGTGGTACTTAAATTCTTCAATGCCTATGGTTGTTGCTTCGCCTACTTCTTCTGCGGGTGGTTCTGTAAATAATAGTCTTATTAGAATAACTGCTAGAAGCATTCATTTTAAAACGAATAGAAGCTTTAAATTATAGATTTCTGTAAGGGAGAGCGAAATAATTTGTAGTGTTTACCTGGGTCTCTATTCTACTGTATTTATACCCCTATTGCAATTGTGTTGTCTGACTAGGGCGCTTTTACTGTCTAGTAAATAAAATCCATGGAAGAGGCATATATTCAGCAGTGGACGAGTATATGCTGATAAGAAGAAATAAAATCCTCCATAACATGATAATACAACAGGGGTAAAGTCGATGTAGGATTAGAACCCTGGGGTCCTACGAGGGACCTACTTTCAAAATTGAATTAATTAAGTTAGATTATCTCCATAAGTTTCTCCCGATTTAGTCTTGAATGAAGAGTGAAAGAGTTGGGCCATCGGAAATTTTGCATTTAATACTTCTAACTTTGGTTACCTAAGTTTTGCCACACTGAAGGTGGGAACACCGGCAGTTGTGTGAACGCGTAGACCATTTTCGAATCCCGTTTGACACCCATGTCGGCAGCTTTCTCTTTTCTTTGCAACACTAAGCGATACCAGAAAGCAGACTTTCTGTAAGAAAACAAGATTAAATAAATTTAAATAAAATACAATCGACGAATTTGTTCAGATTCAGATGTTTATAGCTTGGAAACGAACATAGGGTACTTGTTGTCCCTGACAACTAGACAGTTACTTAAGGGAAATTGGAATTAATGACATCTAGGCGCACGAAATGCCGGGAAAAAGCTTAAAAGTCGTGCAACTGTGCGCCTCGCAGTTTTGTTCCAGAAATTTAATATTACACTTATTAATAAAAACCGGTCAAGTGCGAGTCGGACTCGCGCAACGAGGGTCCCGTACTTAAGATAATATGCTTGATAAACACAAAAGAAAGTACTCATTTTGCTATGAACTTTATTTTCTATGCCGTAAGGTCCATTTTGACTAGCGTAAATTTTAATACAGATTTTCAAAGATTTTATGTTATTTCTCAAAAACCGTGAAAGTGAACACTTCATCTTATTTTTCCCATAAAATATAAGTAATTATTTATACATCAGGATTTTTTCAGATATTTTGATTAATAAACTTCGGAGATAAGGGAAGAGAACCGTCATTTTTTGTACATTTTTGGCTATAAACGAAAAAGTACATCACAGAAAATTAAAAAAAATTGTGCATATTTTAAATGTGCAGATTAAGCCCTTTCATATGACATCCCATTTGCTATAATCCAAGCAGTTTTATTTCCCAACCCCCCATTCTAGACCCCTTTTCAATTATTTATAAAATAATATTTTTTTGCAAACAACAAATAATTGCGGGCAAGCAAGTTGTACAACTATGCCAAATTTCAAGTTGATAGCATTTGTAGTTGCTGAGAAAATCTGCTGTGGCCTGTGCCATACAGACAGACAAACAGACAACGAAGTATCACCATAAGGGTTGCTTTTTTACCATTTTGGTATGGAACCCTAAAAAAGTTCCAAAATTCAGCAGACCTCATGGTGGTGCTGCTGGCTGGTGTATCTATCTAGGTCTACAAATAACCTTCAAAATGACAAATGGTATCTTGGAGCCCGCACTGAAAGATTGGTAATTTCCCGGTAATTACTTAAGCTCTCAACTGCGGACTACAATAAAACCTTCCCACCCTAAGGGCGAGTATCTATTTACCAAAGCTTTGCGAGGTAGTGCAGCGGTGTGCGAGGAACAAATCCACCAACAGGAGAGCTGCGCTGAGCGAGACTAGGAATAACATTGGTGGATTTTTTCCTCGCGCTGGTACATTCTCACCTTCACGGGCTGTCAAAATGAGTAACAGCTTCACATAGATTGTTAACTGACTTTTAATATCCTTCCATTAACGGTTTTAACGTCTATTTTTATCCAGGAGGAAGGCCTAAAGCTGCAATATTCACTACTTACTTCAAATGATCCTGCACAACATTGTTAGCGATGGGCATGGAGGTCCTCTGAACCGGATCGCTGATTAGTTGTCCCACGGTTTTTACCGGGGAACGCTCGGATACATAGTTCTCTAGGAGACGAGCTGCTATTGGCTTCAGGTTTGCTGTAAAAATGAACGTTGTTGTATCAATAATTTAGACAAAAACTAATGAGCGAAGGTTTTTTTTGACATGGAGAAGGCCGCCTGATGGTAAGAGGGATCTGTGACCCATAGACATTTGCATTCTCAAGACTACCTGACCTGACCTGACTATACCTGAGGGCTAAGATGGAATGCCTCTATGCTAAAATAGTAATTTTACCGGCTGTTTTACCCCCACACCGGAACACAACAATACGAACACTGCTGTTTGCCGGTAGGTTAAAGGATAAGAAAAAAAAAAGTTTTCATGAACACAACCTATACTTAAAGTGCTTGTAGGACCTAGCGCAGGGTACTACCATCTTATCATAACCTACCGCCAAGCAGCAAGGTTCGCATTGTTGTGTTCCGGTGTGGGGATAAGACCACCGGTGAAATTACTAGTATATAGGCATTCCATCTTGGTCCTCGGGGTTGGCATCGCCGCAAAGCATTAGCACTATTAGCAGTCTTGTAATTGTAGTCTTGAGACTTTACCCGAAAGATTTTTCAAGACCGAAGTAAGTCATATATATTCGTCAATTTCATTGATAGGGTTTTTTAAACTTACTAAAATCTGCGCGCAAGCAAGTTTCCGCCCGGTATAAATGCTCAAGGCAAACGTGGACCTGAGCGAACTTCATCAGAAGATTCTTCCACGGACTGATATCGATTTCGTCTGTTATTAACGGTATCTGAAAGAAAACACGAGATTCAGTTTTATAAATACTAAAATGTATTTTCCTACCCCTATTTTCATAAACTCACTATAAACCTATTTTAGTTAAATTATTCTGTGTTTCTATGTGTTAACTCAACAGACATAATGACAGATGAGGGCAGAGCATATTTCAAGCACACTTTAGTTATTGCGTGTTTATTAATAGGAGGATTAGGGCGAGTTGTTTGATCAGTATTTAAATGAACGAATGGTTAAAATTCGAAAAAGGAATCGAAAATTTGACACATTTCCTTGAGATTTAACCATTAGTTACGATTTTTAACGATTAGTTAGTTTAACTACTGATCAAACAACAGGCTCTTAGTGTTTACTAAAATACAAAATTAGGTACCTAGTTTTTTTTATTGAAAATTTAAGAATTTTACAGAAAATACCCAGAATTTGATAGTTACGTGTCTAAAATGTAAAATTCCCCGAGATGCGTTACCTTGTAAACAAAATCATTTATTTTAGATAGTTTAATCTCTATTGGACTAAATTAAACAAGTTTTAGGCGTCTTTGTTGTAATAAAAACAAAATGGAGGCAATCGAAATTATTAAACATCTGTCAGGTTGGGTCAGTCATTTTCATGTGCCTTACCGAACCGAAATTTCGTCTAAGACATATACAGCTAAATATGTTCGAAAATAACTTTTAAATTCAAATTCAAAATTCAAAATATTTATTTAGTAAATTGGCCACATGAGGGCTCTTTTACACTTGACTCTCACCCCCTTAAAGCTTTGCACCTAGCGACCTAACACCCTTCTGCGCGGTAAAATCATATTACTACTTAAAATAACTTCTTTTAAAATTGTAGGTACCTAATCGGTTAGTCCAACTGATTTCGGCTTTTTTGTTGAAAATATTGTAGTCGCCGACTTCAGTTGGATTAACCTATTAGGTACTTACAATTTTAAAGGAACTTTTCTTTGCGTTTTTGAAGGCGATTTTTTGTTTTTTAAGACATATATTTTATTTTATACTTTTTAGTGATCATAATACGCTGTTACGTAGTCCCACTTCTTGGTTGATATGAAATTCAAGCAAGCAACGCCGCGGGAAAATCAACAAGTAAATATTCTTCGTTGTAGTCGCTCAACTATCTTAATCGAGATATCTTATCGCCACCCTTGAAATCAGTACCGTTGAGGAGTTCCGGTGGCCATCCGTGGTCTTCATCATCATTTCCACTTCACCGAATGATACTTTCTGAATGCAAATGCTGAACTTGTTACTAAAAATACCAAAATCGCTATATGTTTGCCTACAATATTTGAGGAGTTCCCTCAATTCCTCACTGATCCCCTCATCAGATTCAGATTTGGTGACAATGGGACCACCTCGGAAGTATACTCTATCAAACTAAAAAATTTTTTTTTAAATCGGTCCACAATTGACGGAGCAATCGGTGAACATACATAAAAAAAAACATACAGTGGAACGTTATCGTGATAGCTCTTATTTACTGAACAGTAATGACGGCCGAGTTAAAAACAATACAATAACATGCCAAAAGCAATAAAGATCTACTGAGTAGAATACAACCCCTGTTTTAATTTCCAAATGAGCCACATTTAACTAATGTAAGAACTGATATAAATAAATAATTAAATAAATAAATGTCACGAGACAATGTGACACAAAAGATAAAAAAAGATAAAAGATGTTTATTCAGTAAGTAGGCCGCACGGGTACTTTTACACGTCAAAAATCTACCAGCGCTTCGCAAGAGACCACTGCTGAGAAGAAACGCCGCAAGAAACTCAACAGTCAGTCGTTTTTTAAATATTACTTATACAATTACAGAACTTAACCTAGCATTATATACAACAATGAATTTAACATTAAAATATATATATCATGCGTAGTTGAGCAGGATAATGTGTCAAAACTCAGTATGTTCAGATGAACTCATAAATAGTAATAATAATAATAATTAAATATAGTATGTGTATATATATACACACATACTTAACCATGACGGTGCAAAATAACCACATAGTTTTGATACATTCTCCTACAGAAACCGTGTCCCCTAGACAATAATTATACCTACAATGTTTACATATTTCTCTGACTAAGCTATTACTAAGTTATTTAGGTGTTTAATTTAGGCCAAGCATTTTTATCTGTTAGATAGTCCTCGACCCTATAGTAAGCTTTCAACATCAACGACTTTTTCAAGTAGTTTTTAAGTGCTGGAAATGATAACTTTAAAACTTCGTCAGGTAATCTATTATATAAAATGCTAAGCTGATTGTTGATATATCAACGCAGAGCCCAGACCGCTGGACCTAGAGACTTGAAATTTTGCACATAGATACCTTATATAGTGTTTCCTTGTATTCCACCCCTAAGGGGGTAAAATAGGGGAAAAACATTTGTATGAAAGTCCGTCAGTTTTGAAGTTAGACGCTTCAAATTTTGCGTTTAGGTTGGCGATTGAATTTTAACTTATACGTGTCTCAGCGTTTATGATAATTTCAACCCCGAAGGGATGAAAAGGGGTAAAACGGATTGTTGATATATCAACGCACAGCCCAAACCTTAGGACCTAGAGACTTGACATTTTGCACATAGATACCTTATATAATGTAAAGATCCACTAAGGAAGGATTTTTGGAAATTCCACCCCTAAGGGGATGAAAATTTGTATGAAAGTCCGTCAGTTTTAGTTTAAGTTAGACTATTCAAATTTTGTGTTTAGGTTGAAAATTGAAAATTAATTTATACGTGTTTCAGCGTTTTTGATAATTTCATCCCAAGGGATGGAAAGGTGTAAAACTGACTGACTGATCGATCAACGCACAGCCTAAACCGCTGGACCTAGGGACTTGAAATTTGAAGGGAATATTCCTTGGGTACCTTAAGGGTACACTAAGGAAGGAAATTCATCCCCAAAAGGGTTAAAATAGGGGGTAGAAATTTGTATAGGAGATTAGTTATTTTTAAAATAAGCAATTTGGAAATTGGTATTTAGGCTACTGTTTATAAATAAAAAATACTTCTTTCAGCGATTTAGAAAACACTACCCCTAAGGGGGGTAAAAGGGAGTTTTAGTTTGTTCCTCCTTCACGCTGCAATGGCGCTGGATGGATTTAGATGAAATTTAGAATGGAGATAGCTTATACCCTGGATTAACACATAAGAAAATCCCATCCCGGAAGTTTTAAAGGTTCCCGAGGGAATAACGACAATATCTTTGGTGTTTCTTGAAAAAGTCATCATGGGTGTCGTTTGCTTAGGTTGCGTTGACGCAGATTTCGAAAATGATATCAAATTTGGGATTCAAAATGGCCGCCATGATGTTTATTCAAAAAGTCGTCATTGGTATCATTTTCTTACATTTTGGGGACGCAGATTATGAAAATGATGTCAAATTTAGAATTCAAGCTGGCGGCAATGATGTTTTTTGAAACGGATTGTCACGGATAACATTTTCTTAGTTTTTGTGGACGCGAATAATTACTAATATAGAATAAGATTAGTAATTATTTGGCAAAATTGCGCAATTGAATAATTTATTTCTCCTATGGCTTTTGTCATCCAGTGTGACAACATGAAATAGGCTTTGTACCTACATTCAGTTTTGTTAGTCTATATCAAAAGGAGCGGTGTCAGATTGAAGTTGTCAGCGTTGACATATCCAGATTTTAACATTTTTTTCCGCTATTTTCAATACTATTCACTATTCACGGCGTATTAATTCTACGGCTGTTATTTAATATTAGGGCGGTTATTATGATCACATGAAAATAATTACGGACAGGCATTTAATTTTTCGGCGAATTGGTCGGTTATTTAATTCTAAAATGTCATTTCAAACAATACTCAAGGGGTAAAAAAACTATACATCGATAGGTATACATAATATTGCTGTAGAAAGAAAATCCATACTAATATTACAAACGTGAAAGTAATTATGTCTGTCGTCTGTCTGTTTGTTATGCATTCAAGGATAAACCGCGGATCTGAATTAGATTAAATTTTTATCTCGAAAATCACCCCTAAGGAGGTGAGATCTGGAATGGTAGTTTGTATGACAATTTGGTCATTTATGTTAATTTTTTTAGTTGGAAATGTGGTAATTGGTGTTTAAGCTACTGTTTAATACTGTTTAACATAAAAAAAACTTTCAGTGATTTCGGTAAAACTCCCCCTAAGGCGATAAATGGGGAGTAGAAATTTGTATGGGAGATATCGAAATGGCTACATTAGGAAATTGATATTTAGGCTACTGTTTATAAATAAAAAATACTTCTTTCAGCGATTTAGAAAAAACTACCCCTAAGGGGGTAAAAGGGGGTTTTAGTTAGTTACTCCTTAACGCTGCAATAGCTAGATGGATTAGGATGAAATTTAGAATGGAGATAGCTTATACCCTGGCTTAACACATAGAAAAATCGCATCCCGGAAAATTTTAAAGTTCCCGAGGGAATAACGACAATGTTTGGTGTTTTTTGAAAAAGTCATCATGGGTGTCATTTTCTTAGATTTTGAGGACGCAGATTTCGAAAATTATGTGAAAGTATAGGTAGAAATTTAAAATGGCAATTCAATTATGTCTGTCGTCCGTCTGTTTGTTACGCTTTCAAGGATTAACCGCGGAACCGAATTAGATTAATGGGCATTGGGTAAATTTGTTTGAAGAATATTGTCTTTTTTTCACGGATGATGTTTGGGAGTTCCGCCATTTATAATGATAGATACCTACATTATAATTAGTATTAAGACTCATAATATAATATATGTAATATTGAACTATGATGGATATTTTAAGAGCAACCAAACAATCATGGGAGGGATGGTGCTTTGAGACGGCGAATTTAGACAGATTCTCATCTACCGGTGATAACTAGGGGCACACCAGCGGATAAAATAAATGCATTTCGGCATCTACGATATGAGTATATATATAAAAAATTAACCTCACTACAAATATGCCAGGAACTACGAGTACACCATGATACACAGTCGGGGCAATATATGCGGCAGCTCTACTAAAAATTGGCGAAGATCGTATGGCGAGAGATAGTAACGATTTGAATACATTAAACCGCGAATTCTGTAATATTGTACAAAACACAGATGATCTAAAAAATAACGTGTACCCCGATCTAAAAAACAATATAAAGAATAGAGAATGTTTGTGCGAGAGGGCGATATTAGCACCGACAAACGAAATTGTCGGGCGGATAAATATAAAAATATGTCTCATGTAGAAGGCGATGTTGTGGAGTATCTCTTGGTAGACAATGTCATAGACACAGAGTAAGTCACGTCCTACCCTTAGAGTTCCTGAACTCTTTCGAGGTGTCGGGAGTGCCCTCCCGTAAGAGTTAATGGTTAAAGTTGGTGTCCCGGTAAATTTCGAGCTCAATATTACATGTGTTTGAAAGATCATTCTTGCCAGGGAGGACGTCAAACTATAGAATTACTTAAAACTATTAATTTACTTAACTGCGATAAACGAGTTCTACGCGGACGAAGTCGCGGGCAAAAGCTAGTTTATTATATAAATGAATTCATTGACCAACAAATGATTTATATACCTTACGGACACGAAATTTTTTAATAGCAATTTTATTTTTATTTCTTGTAGTCAAATGATTTATATCACAATTCTTAACAAAAGAGTCTTGATTTTTAATGACATAAATAATATTCTCATAAATAAATTGTGACGCTACTGTCAAAATACTAATTTCTTTAAATAGTAATCTTAAGGAATCACGGGAGTTTAGGTTATATATGGAACGAATGGCTCTTTTTTGTAACACGAATATAGTCTGAATGTCAGCAGCTTTTCCCCAAACCAGAATACCGTACGACATAACACTATGAAAATAACTATAATAAACTAAGCGAGCTGTCTCAACATTGGTAAGTTGCCTGATTTTCCTAACAGCATAAGCTGCCGAACTTAATTTACCTGCTAGTACTGCTATATGGGGACTCCATTGCAAGTTTTTGTCTATAGTTATCCCTAAGAAAAGCGCCTTGTCCACCATCTCCAAACACTCATCATTTAGAAATATACTAGATTCTACCGGTCTAACATTAGGCAAAACGAACCTAACACATTTAGTTTTCTTAGCATTAAGTAGCAAATTGTTAATAGTAATTGAGCTAGTCCCAAACTAAGCTCTAGGCTTGTACTATGGGTACTAGGCAACTATATAATTACTTATATAGAGGAATATATGCTTAAAATACATGGAAAACCATCCATGACTCAGGATGATATTCGCGCTTATCACACAAGTATCTGCCCTTACCGGGATTTGAACCCAGGACCGCTAGCTTCGTAGGCAGGGCCACTACCAACTAGGCCAGCGTGTCGTCGTATAAATCATAGGGTATAAGACTAAAAAAGAGGTTCCGTAACAAACTATACCGTGTTCATTCTTACTTGTCTAATATAGTAAACAACTTTCTAACCTCAAAATGAACCTATTTTGGCTAAAACGGGTCTTTTATCGTAAATAAAGTAAACTGAATAAACATTTTGGACATGACTTGGCCAATGTAGGGTCTTTGATTGCTTTATTTTATTTGAAAATAACTGTTTTAGCCCAAAAAGCTTCATTTTAAGTTTAGAAGGTTGTTTACTTATATTAGACAAGTAAGAATGAACATGGTATAGCTATCTTATTCTGTAAATTTTATTAAGATGACCGGCCCAACGAAAGGTCGCAGCTTTTTCTATATTCAGCAGGTAAGGTAAAAATATACATAGGTAAAATATCGGCAAGGAATGTAAGCCTTATGCATAAATATCAGTTTCTCACTTCATTAACATCTTTCTTCTCGGTCACAAGCCCATGTTTCTTCAATGAAGCGAAGTCATCCACAGTGAGTTCGTTGGGGTCGTCTTCGTAGAACGACTCGCAGTCTAGCCGGATGGAATGGTCGTGGGAAGAAATACTCTCAAAGGGGTTGAGAGAAAACTCTCCGCTCATTGTCATGTCCTGGATGGTTTGGTTTATTTGGTCGATTGATTCATGGGTTCTGAAAATACAAGTTTAATTTATGGTTAAGTTTCGGCGTTTCGACAGGGTTGCACAAAAACGTGGATTAATAACAAGGTAGGTGTAAATCCTGGGGTCCGTTCAGTTGACCAAAAAACGTTTCACCAAATGATTCATTTCACAAACATATCATTTGACAAACCTTTATTTTTTCCAAAACTGTAAATATTTCAGGATTTATTTCAGGACCATCGTGTAGAACCCTATAGGTTAGGTTAGGTTTGTTTTTTAAAAATCCTGAAATATTTACAGTTTCGGAAAAAATAAAGGTTTGTCAAATGATATGTTTGTGAAATGAATCATTTGGTGAAACGTTTTTTGGTCAAACATTAGTGAACCGTAAATCCTATCTGGCGACAATTTTTATCGCGTTGAGACCTAGTATTAAGTTAAATAATTGCATCATCATAATAAAGATGTCTACTTTGGAATATTTAAATTGGAATCTAATAAAGGATTCTTTTAGTTACAATCACTTATTAATGAGGCTGTGCTGGGGGTCTACTAAATAATCAGAACGTCGTCCAAGTCCATTTTTCTTAAATATATATTTTTTCATTTCCGCAAACGCATGAGTAATCCCGCATTTCTGATCCCGCAAAAAAGGTGAGGGATCCTGCATTTGTGGGATTGGATTGCCGATCTATCTAGTTGTAGTAACTACGAAAAACTAGGTTTGTAGATTTTCATTACTTTTTATTCGTTTCTCTCCGGAAAATATACAGATCTAGTTTTTCATTATATTCAAAAATTGAAAATATCGGACTAGGTTCAAGGGAAGGGAAACGTTATCGCGTTTTGTATGGAAATTTTTAGCTTCACAATCCCCTTTAGGCCGGGTATCTCAGCCAAGAACCGTAAACACGCCCTTAAATATTCCATTAGTGATGTTACCTGTTATCACTCGTCCAAATCCCCGCAATGAAGAAGGAATGTTCCAGAAGGCTCATCACTCTGGTGTACTCCCACATGGTCTTCTCAGTGCCAACTTGAGCAACCAGCGATAGGGCTTGAGGCGGGCTCGCTCGAAGGTTCTTGAGTACCTTAGCGGCTTGGGAGTGCCCTCGGGATAGCTTTAAGACCAGCTTTGAGAGATAGGTCTTGTTGTTAGCGTCAATCTGAAGAAAACATTAGAAATCAATAATTTTTTAGGTTGGGAATATTCCAATTCTTAAAAAAAATTTTATTAAGAACATTAATTTGTGTCTCATTTTCCTCTGATTTTTTTGCACACAACACACAACAAGGTAGGATTCAACTATAATTCTGTCCACTTAGTCTACTTACAAATGGCCTTATTTTCCCTGTTGAAATAAATTTGAGAGCCTGAATCAGTAACGTCACTAGTTCTTCTGCTGATTCACTGTCTGAAACCAAACAAATATTATTAGTATTTAATTAAATTTTAAGAATGAAGTTCTAAGCTTATCAAAGAAACAGATGGAATTTTCACAAGTAATCTTTTTGATTCCATGTGTTTAATTCAAATAGTAAAATATTGAATGCTTTTTCTCTTGATTTTTAACAATATCATTACATCATTGTTAAATAACTCTCGGCCAGATTTGAGTCGAAGACCCTCTGATTGAACATGTAGGCTGACACACTGTACTCTCAAACAAGTTTCTAACTCCACCTATTCGGAATAGTTGGTCTTGATCAATGTCCATTGAATAATTAGTATAGCGCCACACACGTTCGGAGCCAGAGCCAAATGAAGGAGTGTCCTCATAGGTGGAGTGTACAGCAGTATGTAATACTCAATAGGAAAACTATTTTCGTCTAGGGCGGTGTCGCTTAAATCCCTACGATTAAAGTTCAATTCAACTATTTTGATATAAGCCTACTCTTATATCAAAATAGTCACAAGTTATTGGTAAAGATTAAAGTTCTACTTTGCTTGCTTCTACTAGACAATCGATCTGGATTCAATATACCACAATTGCCAAAAAATATATCATTTTGCTCTCTAATAGCACAATCTACTATACCTCTCAATATATCCCACAGCTGGTATATAAAGTCATTGCTGGACCCTTTCTTGTTCATGGCCGACAGGCACTGCTTCAGCGTGGTGGTGGCATCAGTGACGCACGTACAGCCTCCTTCAGGGTAGTCTGCGGTGTAGGCATATGTCTCCGTCTGGTTTAGGAGTTGGGTCAGCCGCTTGGAGTTGCTGGTGTGCTTCATGCTAGGGTTGATGAACCTGGAAAGTTGGTGGTTGTTTGTGGTGTAATTGGGATGGATTGGGGTCCATATCCTACTTTATCAAGAACTTTTCCCGATTTTTCTTTAGAACGTGTTGTCGACTTGTATGGTCGAATAGAAGTAGCTGTACTTTTTATGACCTTGTCGCAGCTCTTGACATACTAAATGCAATCCACTCTCACCCCTCACCCACTCTTACATTACTGCGACAAGGTACTAAAATGTACATTATAGTTCTGAGTTTGACTGTAAGGCACCAGTTTTCCAGCAAAAATACACAGGCATCTTTGATTACTAGAGGCATAAAAGTGAATCAGATATTTTTAAGCTGGGTATCCAAGAGGTTAACTACTGACTACACCGATTATCTTAAAATTTAAGCCCTAAATGCATAAAAGAAAACAAAAGAAAGAAAAAGAAAACATTTATTTTGTTACAAACAACAACAAAGGACTGAGAAATATGCACAGAATCTAGTCAAAAAATGGTCCTAACTCAGCGTAATGCTTACACTCACCTAATCTGAGCAGTCTCCAGATTTACGGATGAGCTGCCTGCAGCCGTCATGTCCACAAGAATCTGATTGATGTTGTGCAACGCATACACTGACTTCCAAATGGCTATGCACGGACTAGCCAAGTGCCCCACTATTACTTCTTGCTCCTGAAATTTATTAATATTTAAACCTCAGTCTTTTTTTTATGATAAATTTGATTGTTTATTCCAGATTTTGGGTTCAACACCTGAACCAATTATTGTGAAATAGAATTTTTCGAAATTCAACCCCCAACGTGAGTAAAAAGGGGGAACAGCGAGTAATAAATTATACGCGTAATACACGTACGAAGTCATGACCGTCCTCTAGTAGAATATAATTTACTTACAAAGTTAACTTTACAGCTGATAAAGGGAGTGATGAGGGTTTTCCCACTCCACTCGCAGTGTAACTCTGTCAATCCTCCGTGTGGGGCGTTCAGCAACTCATCTGTGTTACGAGAGCTGTATGACATACCGGACAAAACATACTTGCAGTCCACTGATACATCAATCTGCAAAAAATTACAGTAAAATTAAAAGGCAGGCATATTTGTTTTTCCCATTGCAATTCCATTTCATATATTATTGATTTGTAAATTGTACCAAATAAATTATTTTCTTCTTTTTGTTATTTAAAATGAAATGTTAGATTCAGATTGTATGGTAAAAAAGATAGATGTTTATTCAGTTAGTAGGCCGCAACCGCCGGTAGGACATTTACACGTCAAAAATCTACCAGTGCTTCGCAAGAGACCACTGCTGAGAATAAACGTCGCAAGAAACTAAACAGTCAGTATTTTTTTAAATATTGCTTATGATATTGGAGATAAAAACGGCATTATTTATTGAATTCAAATTGATTGTATCTGGCATTGACAATGTGGTTCACTTGTTGGTAGTGTTCATACCAAAATACTCCTTTTTTATGGCCTGGAGCAGACAAACAAAACAAGCACACTGGCCACCTGATGGTACGTGGATTCTGATGATTATAGACATTTGCGAAACTCAAGATTGCAATCTTACGTTAACAATCTCAAGGGTGAATGTATCGCCAACTCTGCGAGCTAAGACGGAATGCCTCTATGACAAAACATAAATATCATTAAAACCAATTTTTTTTATGGTGTTTATTTTATATTGAACATTGTTAGCACAGTTCACATAGATTTCCACAGATCAAACTTTAGTGATAACAATGTAGGAAAGGTACATGTGATAGTATTTATCGTAAACCAATGCATATTACTTTCAAGATACTAAACAATAATACTACATTGATTATAATAATAATAAAGCCTTTATTGCGGTAATATTTACACTACATTGATTAGTGTTTTATTTTTGCAAAATACTTTGCTATGAAAACTGTATGTTGATAATGATGTGAATGGTATAATTTCAGCAATATAAACACATACATACAATTTAGTTCTCAAATAATTTACCATGTCCTCGATCAATCCTTCTTGTTTAGCATATTTCTCTGTGAGCTCATCTACATCAACTTCTTCCAAGCACATTGCTCCATCATATGTCACAATTCCTCGGGTAAAGTACTCCTCATCGGATTGTATGGCAAGCAACAAAGGTTTCCCTTCAGAAGAAGGATTGCACACAATCCACATTGGAACACTATCTTGGGGAGACCGCTTGGTGATGCTCATGTTGTAGAAATTTGCAATTTCTCTGGAATAAAAATAAATCATCATATCATATGTAATTGTGGTCAAAATTATTATTTTGAACCAAACATCTTATTTATGCCCTATCAACTTATGAGTAACCTATGTTTACAGTTTAAAAGCAGAGTAGTGTAACTTAAAGATCAGCTATCCAGAGATACAAACACCCACCATCTTTTCCTTTGTTCTTTTTAGAAGTCAGAATATTTTGTATAACATTGAGCAATTAATATTACTGCTCAAGTACGATAATATTGTTTTCCGGTGTGAGGATGAGACAACCAATTATATTACTAGCATAGAGGCATTCCATCATAGTCCTCAGGGTTGGCAATGCATTGGCAGTCTTGGGATTGCAGTTTGAAGATTGTTTTGAGAATGCAAATATGTATGGGACAGATCCCACTTACCATCATGTGGCCTGTGTGCCTGAATGCCTTATCAAAGCCTTAAAAAAAAAATTGATTTATTGCAATTACAATTTAAATAAAACTAACCTTGCTTTGTCCATACTAATAGGAACATGACTGGCTTCCTCTTTGTTCCATAGCTGTGCTTCTTCCGATATTAGTGTGTCATCGAGAATTGTGTGTAAACTCAAATCCAGTTTGAGTGGAGATCCAGTCAAATCTAATTCTTCTGCAAAATTCACACAACAACTGGTTCAATGCACAATTTAATCATTATTTTCTAGTTCAGATCATACCTAACATAATTATTAACACATTCACTATAGTATCCCGTTAAGCCAGGCAAAATAGGCAGTGACTCGGATATAATTATGGTAAATTACAGTTTAATATTTTGCCGCTGTAAGTGTGTCAAGTAAAATAAAAATTAATGAAGTTCAATTATAACTGGGTCATTTAAGGATAAAATAACGGTAGTGATCCGGTCTGACCATCCACAACGTCCTACCACCACTAACTCGACCATTCAATAATTGTAATTCTTAATATTTTTTTATACCTTGCTTGCGATTAACCTTTTGAACGCCATACGTCGAATACAAAATGTGCCACCCACACGCCAAACATGTTTGCTATGCTATGCAAATTACACCTTATTGCTACCAAACAAAGTCTATTTTAATCTTGAACTCTTGTCCGCATTTCACCTAACTTGGAATAAGACTTACTCCGAGATTCTTCTATAGAAATTCGGCGTTTAATCTAGGTATAAGACCTTATTCTAGTTTAGTCTAATGCAACCAAAATGTTAACTGTACCTCTAGCATTTTCAGAAACTTTGCCAGTAGATTCACTTGGAGTTGCGCTTTGTTTAGTCTGCAATGTTTAAAATAGGGGAATGTCCAGTAAGATCACCTGGTAGGATCCCCCACATACAAAATTAATAGGTAGGGGATCCTACCAGGTGATCTTACTGGACATCGCGAAAAATAGTCAAGTAGAAGATATATTTTAAAATAGTATAAAATAGAACAAAATAAACAGCAATTTCACCTTTAAGTATACCATAACTACATCTTCCTTTTTCTTTGTGAACATTTCAACATAACTGGGACTCTTTTGTTTTTCTATGGCGAATTTAGGATAAAGATCCATAACTGGCTGCAAAAAGTTACTCATTTCGTCAAATTAAATATTTCGTAAGGTAAACAACACTATCGTTAAATTAAAATTTGAATGACGGTTTTAATTGAACTTGGAAATTGACTGCTGGGTGCTGGCTGAAAAACGAATGAATGATGACAGATGACAGCTGACAGTCCAGTCAATTATTTTTTCTTGTGTTTTATCCTTCGACTATAGAAACTAAAGGACCCGAAATACCTACGAAAAAAACGTGACGCTTTTTGACGTTTAGTGTTACATAAAATGGCGTTTATAGTGATGCCCTGGTGGTAGTTATCATGTTTATCGATAAACCAGATTACCTACTGCATAGAGATTTATTTTGACGTTATAGTAACAGTAATGTTTTAATTGCGAATATCTGAATTACGGTTTAAGGCTTAGAGTTTTATTTATGATAACAATCGATGATCGTTGTTATATTATAATATAATAATAATAATAAATAACAGGGGAGAATTTCACACCAATTGACCTAGTGCCAAACTAAACTCTAGGCTTGTATTATGGGTACTAGACAACGATATCAATACTTATATAGAAAAATATATACCTACTTAAAACACGGACCTAAAACAAAATACGGAAGTAATGTTGCACTAAAAACGTGTCAAGCATTAGCCTAAGCAACGAAGACAAATCAGTGGAAAAAACTCGTGTTTAAGCGAATTTTGGCATAGTTGTAGGGAATGGTGTTTTAAACCACATACTAAAAGTACTGATGGGTGGGGGTGGAGCTATAGGTTGGAGGGGGGTGTAAAGGTCCCTTTTTTTAGCTTTTCGTAAATAACTCGTAAACGGTGGTCCATAGCAAAAAATGTTCACAACAACATTTTCTACAAAAAGATTCAATAAACTTTTTTGCCGGGTTTGCATAGTAAGTAAATGGGCTCGGGTTTTTTTTGTGAGTACCTCTTATAGTGAAGAATATTTATGCTGAGTATCAACATCTTAATTGTGACAGTTCTCGACTTATGATTACTTTGTTTTTTTTATGTACTGTTTTTCGGAATGTATTCAAGCGATTTGCTTTAAATTTTAAAATAATGTTCTTTTTATAGATTTGCATCGCCTCCCAAAAAACAAATACTAGTTATCATATAAAAAAAAGAAAACAACCGATTGAATACAGAACTGATTACCTATACATATTGCTTATTTTTGATAGGAAGTACCGCCTGGAAATTGTTGATATTTTGGCAAGTAGTAGGCCATTTTATGGACCATTCTAAAAAAAAACCTAGAGGTGTCACAACCATTTATAAAAAATAGTGTATATTTTTTATTTGGTCTTTTTTAGGGTTCCGTAGTCAAACTACCCTTATAGTTTCGCTATGTCCGTCCGTCCGCAGCCTAGCTCAGAAACTCTTAGTACTAGAAAGCTGTAATTTGGCATGAATATAATGTTAGTCATGCCAACAAAGTGGTAAAATAAAATCATGTTTTATTTTTAACCGACTTCAAAAAAGGAGGAGGTTATACGTTCCACTGTATGTATTTTTTTTTATGTATGTTCACCGATTACTCCGTCAATTGTCGACCGATTTCAAAAATTTTTTTTTGGTTTGATAGAGTATACTTCCGAGGTGGTCCCATTGTCACCAAATCTGTATCTGATGAGGGGATCAGTGAGGAATTGAGGGAACTCCTCAAATATTGTAGGCATACATATAGCGATTTTAGTATATTTAGTAACAAGTCGAGCATTTGCATTTAGAAAGTATAATTTAGTGTAGTGGAACTGATGATGAAGACCACAGATGGCCACCAGAACTCCTCAATGGTACCGATTTCAAGGGTGGCGATAAGATATCTCGATTAAGATAGTTCAGCGACTACCTACAACGAATAATATTTACTTGTTGAAATATGACTATGACTTTCTCGCGGCGTTGCTTGCGGCGCGCTTGATATAAGTTAAAGTTTCATTTCAACTAAGAAGTGGAGCTACGTAACAGCATAAATAGGATCACTAAAAAGTATAAAATAAAATAAATGTTTTAAAAAACAAAAAACCGCCTTCAAAAACGCAAAAAATAACTTCTTTAAAATTGTAGGCACCGAATAGGTTAGTCCAACTGAAGTCGGCGACCACAACATTTTCAACAAAAAGCCGACATCAGTTGGACTAACCTATTAGGTGCCTACAATTTTAAAGAAGTTATTTTTTGCGTTTTTGAAGGCGGTTTTTTGTTTTTTAAAACATTTATTTTATTTTATACTTTTTAGTGATCCTATTTATGCTGTTACGTAGCTCCACTTCCCTACACGTAATGTGGGGATGTATTTTTTTTTCTCGTCTACCCATAGTGCGTGGTGTCGTTGGATGGGTCTTTCAAAAATATTGCCGGTTTGTGAGAACAATTTTTCAATTAAGGTATCCGTTTATGAAATATTAAGCTTTAAAGCGCTAATTTTTGTTAGAGTCAAGTGTCCCCCCCCACTACAGCCAAAACTACAAATACTAAAACACTGAAAAACATCTTAAATGAGATATAATAGATAAAATTAGATAGATTAAATGAGATATAATATCACATATAATGAATTTAATAGGAAAACTATCACGGGTAAGTAGACTTCATTGGTTCTGGAGTTACAAACGGTTTAAATGTTTATACCTACCGAAAACTTATTTGCGGTGTTGGTAAACTGACCGCGACTTATGTCAATGTATGGGATAACAGTTTTCCAACGGCAAAGTTAAGGCTTCGGAACCCTACACTGAGCATGGTCCGACATGCTCTTGCCCAGTTTTTTACATGATAACAAGTATTTGTTTTTTGGGAGGCGATGCAAAGCTATGAAAGATTTTGATTATATTTAATTTTGACATTGTAATTTCAAATTGCATGCACGGGTAGTAATATAGCAGTAGTAGCAGTGTTTCCGCTAACCTAAAAAAACGCTAACGCTATAAAAAAGACAAAGGGCTAAAAAGGAATAAAACAAAGTAGTATATAGCTCAATAAATGTAATTATACGAGGGTCAAACTGAAAGTTCTCAGAATATCAAAAACTGAGTCAACTAGCAAGCTATTAGGAAACTATTTCCCACTTAATTTGTATTTTCAAAAAAAATACACGTTTCATTAAGGGTTAAGAATAGGCCGAAAGTATCTATCCTACCGTAAAACTACACAACAAACTAAACAATTTATTTATCGATACTTCAATTACGAACAACCCTATCTGTCTAAAGTACTGGTAAATTACGAACGAAAATATCTAAAATAAAACACAATCCTATTATAACGCATGATTAATCCTGGTCTATAGTTTAATAATTATATGTTACATACCGAAAACACGCAATATTGTTAAAACTGACCGATATTTCAAAAAAAACTTGAAACTTACCGGTGCAATGTTAAACTTTTTTGATTTTTACTTTTCCTCGCTCCACATCCTATAACACTACATATTTTCGTCATTGTAATTACAATGTTAATGTCCTGTATGTATTTTAATGTGTAATATCGGATCAAAACTCCACTTGTTTAATAATTTTATACCCAAAACACGACGAATTGACAACTGAAGTACTGTCGAACGGTGTTACATAAAATGGCCGTCCTGTCAAAACGTCATACGGAACGCAGCGCTTTTCCATCCATTTTGTTTGTGCTGGCGCACACATTCGGAAATTTCGATTCGTATCGCGCCCACAGATTATAAGAGCTGTTGAAGCTATCAAAAAGTAACGTCGGAGAGCGAAGGAGCTTATATATTTATTTGTATTCTCGGTAGATATTTGTTACGCATAGAATCGCAACCCGATAATTTTAATATGTGCGAGTCAGAAACTTTAATATTGGCTGTTGAAAAATACCGCTGCCTATCCGCTATCACTATCCGTACCACAGATCCGTACTGACTATATAAATTCCAAATGCAGGAAAAACGAATGTGTGCGCTAGTCTCACGGAATTCCAATTCGGAATTCCGCATTCGGAAACCGTATACGCAAAACGTATGTATGCGGCCGGCCTTAATCACATTCTGTTTCTGAACAGTTTAAGGTACGAATTTTAACGTTACAGTAAAGATTTATTTTAAATGCCAATATTGACTTAACACTTGTACATAAATAAATAAGAACACATTTTAATATTAACAAGCGGACTAGTAAGGTAGGTATGTGTGATCGCACGCTCTTGTAATTTAATCTGTGACTCAAACAGGCCCGAGTCTAGTTCTGGAAAATGCCACTAGATGTCGGTAGCGTTTGCGTTAGCATTAAACAGAAGTTGTATGGAAATGTTAAATTTTACCTGATTATTACTGTACATTCCGCCGGGGTGCGACTAATTGCACTGCTAGATCAAAATAGTGGTAACTCAAAATACAACTGTATTTTAAAATCAACTTTAATAAACTGCTATGAACTTATAACAAAACTAGCACGGATTTTGAGTTGATACTGTTTTGATCTAGCAGTGCGTAATAGTATCAAAATCATAAACTTTTTAACCGACTTCAAAAAAAGGAGGAGGTTCTCAATTCGTCGGCTTTTTTTTTTTTATGTATTTTCCCCGATTACTCGAAGACCACTGGACCGATTTGAAAAATTTCTTCTTTGTTCGAATGGGTATACTTTCTAGTTGGTCTCATTGTTACCACGTCAGGATCTGATGATGGGATCATGGAGAAATCAAGAGAAATCCTCAAATATTATAGGCACACCTATAGCGATTTTGATATTTTTCACTGTAACTCATGCATTTGCTTTTGAAAAGTACTATATGGTGAAGTGGAACTGATGATAAAGACCACAGATGGCCACCGGAACTCCTTAACGGTACCTATTTCAAGGGTGGCGATAAGATATTTCGATAAAGGAAGTTGAGCGACTATGACGAAGCACATTTAGGTTTAAATATGACTATGACATTCCCGCGGCGTTGTCTGCGGCGAGCTTGAAATGTTCTATAGTTTCTTATTAATATTTAGAAGTGGAGCTACGTAACAGGATAAATAGGATCACTAAAAAGTATAAAATAAAATAAATGTTTAAAAAAACAAAAAACCGCCTTCAAAAAGCAAAAAATAACTTCTTTAAA
Organism: Acleris literana; assembly: GCA_946894065.1. Classification (NCBI taxonomy): domain Eukaryota; kingdom Metazoa; phylum Arthropoda; class Insecta; order Lepidoptera; family Tortricidae; genus Acleris; species Acleris literana. Next base: position 21,111,385 of record OX335669.1, read on the forward strand.
ATGGTAGGTAAATAGGTCAGTCCAACTGAAGTCGGCGTCCAACAATATTTTAACCAAAAGCAGACTTCAGTTCGACTGACCTATTTACCTACCATTTTAACCCTATACTTGACATTGTGCATTTTTATGCACATTACTCTTTTAAAAAATCTAGAGAGGAAATTGAGGACTTAGCAATTATTTTTAACGCGCATTATTTTAACTGATATTCCAATAAGTCGCAGTAATATTATTTTGTACTGCTCTGTTAATCTATTTTGACAGTAGCACGCAAAATAACGGACCGAAAACCTGCGTTTACGCATCGTTTCATAAAAATAATTAATTTTATTAATTTTTTGCTTCAATAATGCTAATTTATCGTTATTACGGTTTAAGTAAGTATATTTCCAATCCACAATAGCAATCTTGGTATATCAAAACAACATAACAATGGCCTCTAACGTAGGATTTATGCATATGTATCTATAAATGCACACCGCCAGCTACACCATTAAGTAATGTTCATCCTGCTATGTATCTTTAAAGATACATTACCAGGTACGCTATACTTTAGCTATGTATCTTTATGGATACACAGCCAATTTCCGGATCAACAAAAACTAATTTTAATCCTATTTTTGTTGGTATACACTGTTAGTTATGCTTTATATTTCAAAATTTGGTGTCTTACTACCGAGCTGGTACCATTCTCAACCTATGTTCAGAGTGATTTACTGTTAAATTTGCAACCAGGTGTCTGAAAAAATCCATATCGATAATGCTTTCACGTTTTTCGGGTCATACTGTTATAAAAGAGCCTATTTTTGTCGCCATTAAATTTTAGAAAGCCCATCTAACCCTAGACTTATCCTAATCTTGACCTAGTATATTTGTAAGGTTATATACACACGGGTCTTCTTTTACCGTTTCGGAAAGCCTATGTAGCATCCATTGACATAAATGTTTATTCTTGTCAAAATGTTCCTATGAGGTGGAAAAAACACCAACGAACTAACTGCCCCGATTTTTCATGGTCTTGAATGCGGTTTGTTGATCTGCTCGCGCTAGCATTTCAGTCATCCGTACATTTACTGCGCTGACTGCAGTTGGGCGACGGCCGCTTCTGTTTGTCACCTTCAAGGCTAGCTTTGAACCTTTTGAACTAATTAGACCATCTAAAAATATTTTCCGAAGAAGGCTAGAGTGTTCTTTATCTAATCTTCAACGGTGAAAGCTTAACACTTTAGAAAAAACAATTTTTAAGTCATGTATATATCGTCCACGCAAATGTCTTTGCTTACGCTGCAGCGAAGCAGACAAAAAGCGGGAAAATGCACCAAAAAGTTATATTCCCTCATAATTACTGAAAATTATACTTAGATCTATCTTTTAGGAATAATTTGCGAAAGAAGTTATTCACATGTGTTAATTTTTTTTTCGCGTTTCAATGCTTTTATTGTGACCTACGTGGTTTATTTAGTCGTAGGTCTAAGAATCGGAAATAAGAAATGCCATAATCTAATAAAGTTGGAGCACTTTAAAGTAGTAATTATGTATTTTTTTCATTTCTTAGTTAATATGTCCTAAAAAAAAATTAATTACTGATATTAATATTTAATCTAACGTTACTTATGGCTGTAATAAGGTTATAAAAATAAAGCAAAAATTCAAAATTTCCCATTAAATACAGATTTTTGTTACATAAACTCCTGATCAAGTCAAATAATAGTTTTTTATCTTTTAAATAGGCCTATTTTCATTTATTTATTTTAGTTAAGTAATATTAAAAATATTTTTTTGAGTACTCATTTTATGACGGTGTGTCTCCCTGGATACATATACTTTTCTATGTACATTTGTGACGACATGGTGGTGTGCATTTACAGATACATTCAATAAAACACAAATTAAAAACGATGGATTTTTTATATTATTTTTTCAGCCATCTTCAGACCCCAAAAAACACGATTCATAAAAAAAACCAACAACATTTCAGAAAAAAATGTCTTGCCAAGTATAGGGTTAAAGAAGTTATTTTTTGCTTTTTGAAGGCGGTTTTTTGTTTTTTTAAACATTTATAAATTCTGTAATTAAATTAATTGGGTATACCTACTTAATTTAATGATTGGTTTCGTAATCGCTGTTAATTAATATAAGGTTCTTCTATGCGAGTAAACCCGAGGCAATGCCTTTAAAAACTGATCTGATGATGGAGTCGGGAGGCGGCAACAGGATCTCCGCTCCGCCGTACTTAACGTAGACTCACCGGGGTAAAACTCGTTAAAACGCGATGATTGAAGACTGTTTAAAAAAGCGTAGGTAGGTAGGTACCTACTACAGTCTGTAGAAAAAGGGTTATTTTGACAGAAACTTTATTTAGGTACCTAATCACATTCCATAGGGATAGAAATTTCCAGACAGGACATTTTTTTTCACATATACCATAAAAATTAACAAAAGAATTCTATACTTACCTAATCAAAATTTGTTAAACTTAACTCAAGTTTCCTCTTCAGGCAAACAACATTTTGTATAGTTACTTTGTTGTATAATATTATGCTATCTGTGTGAACATCCTGATTGGATAGGCCTTTGATCCAATTAACCTTTTAAAAACGTAATGTGTTTACAAAATTCTCACAGCGGCCATGTTTGAAAAACTTGGACATCTGTCACGTAAGCTCAGTTGTTTCTATGCATGACACGAAGTTATAATTAAATTTCTAGTTTGGGTACGAAAATTTCCTTTTGGCGTATCGTAATAATATAATTCCATGACATTATCCTAATAGTTTTAGTTCAATAGTTTGATTTTGTAAAGCTCGGTGGCCTACATTTAGGACCTTTTGCTGTAGTTATTTTAAATTATCATACTTATGATTAAGGTTGCCTCCTTATATATATATGCCTTATAAATATATGCTTTATTATAAAGTATTGTACTCTATGTTAGCTTCCCGTACGTTATATTTTACGCAACACATAAATTTCGGTAAAGTACTTTATTTATGACATTCGGTTTTTAATGTTTATTTTTTTCTAATAATCAATAAGTTTAAACGAAATTGTACCTGAACGCAACCGTCAAAAAGATTCGACAAAAACTTTGTTTTGCCATGTTTGAACGCGATTGATACTTTAATTGTTGCCAAATACGCTGTTAGAATAAGCAAGGTCTGATGAGTGATAACTTGATAAGATATGTACTTAAAAATAATTAAAAAAATACTTTACATTTTTGCTGCGTAAGTAGGTACTTTATTTTTATTCCTCTTTTGGTAAGTAATACTTTATTCTGTTAAAAAAAAGGTGGCAACCCTATATGATATAAGAGTATTCATTGAATACGATTAACTAAGGTTACTAATAATTACTACCCAGCATAGAGGAATTCCACTCTTGTCCTCAGGGATGGCAACGCTTTTGAGGTCTTAAGATTTTAGTCCTTGAGAATACAAATGTCTATGGATCACAGATTCACCTTACCATCAGTGGCCCATTTCACGAAGCTATAAGTTACAAATTACAAGCGGAACTCTCTTTCTATCAAAAGAAGTTAGAAAGAGACTTCCGCTTGTAATTTGTAACATGTAGCTTCGTGAAACGGGCCTCAGGTGGCTTGCGTGCTCGTTCGCCTTCTCCGTGCCATAAAAAGTATATACATTGCAAAGAAAAAAAGAAAAAAAAGGCTCATTAACAATAAAATACATAAGTACAAGTATGTATACATGGCATCTATTCAACTCAGTAAATAGTGGGCATAGATTTTCCATCGTAGCAATCTAACTACTGAAGCCATTATACCAAGATGCGTAATCGAAAACGTAAACGATTTTGGAAAAATTACAAAATGTATGGAATTGACACAGGCAATGGACGCGATCGGCGTCCGGCACGTTCGTCAAACCTATTCATTTTCGATAACGATAACGTTCGCAGAATACCTCTTGTCAAGGGCCTCAGGACCGATTATGATAATTAATGAGAGATATCGTTGGATTAGTTACAGGGCTAATACTGAACAACGACGCGCTATCCTAGTTAGTACACTAGTAATCCTACCTACTAAGTTAGCAGTCTCGGATTCGATTCCCGGTATAGTTTGGCCGGGCTGTTTATTCGATAAAAAGTATTTTATACCAAATTTAATATGCTAAGTAATATATATGGCGAATACCTAGGTAGGCTGAAAAATTTCAGTCCAGTACATAATTAATTAAACATTTTAAAATTAACTTTGTTTTAAAAAATTGCAATTGCTTGTTTAATAGACAAATACATACCAATCGAAAGTATGAAGCTTATAGAATATGCAAACGTTAGGTTGACAATTTTTTTCCCGTCAAACTATTGGGTAGGCAGGTATAAACAGGTAAGTCGGTACTAATAATTTGCACCAAACCTTACGTTTGCATACCTATTCTATAGACTTCATATTTTCGATTAGTATTGTCTATTAAACAAGCATTTTCATTTTTCTTTAAAGTTCTTTTTAATAAAAAATTTAATGTTATAAGTACTGGACTGAAATTTTTCAGCCTACCTTTTCGCCACATATAATTTAGCGTATTAAATTTGATATAAAATACTTTTCATCGAATAAACAGCCCGGTGAAAATCGTCTCCCATTCGGATCTTAGACCAGTATGTTCAGATATTTGTGTGATGAGCGCATGTATTTTTTTTCCAAATCTTGGATGTTTTCTATGTATTTAAGTATTCCTTTCTCTATATAAGTGTTTATATCGGTGTCTAGTACCCATAGTACAAGCTTAGGGCTTAGTTCGGGACCAGAGAAAATTGTGTGCAATTGTCCTCAAACCATCCTACTATAATACATCCTACTGTCATCTACGCAATGCAATACTAAAACATTGCAATTAATAACGAGAAGTAAAGCCTAGAATTAATATCTATATACATACAGCTACAGAAATCAGTATTAAACCCTAGTAAAGTAGCTACATTCATATGTAAAAACCTTGTTTTTGCCCTGCATTTTACCTAAAGCCCTTCACCTATATTAAATCAGCTTCTATTTAATCCCTCAATCAGTGCCCACAACTCAAATCCGTGTCAATATTTCATACATACCGGAGAATCGGGCATTTTGACAGGCGTCCACAGATTCAATTCACATTGGAGCACATATAAAATCTGACGGCTCTAATCAACTAAAAGGCTTCCATTGCCATAAAGTCTCACCTTTTATTTTATTTTTCGCGTTCAATTGTTAACGGTAAGTGCTGTTTTTCTTTTTAGGGTAAATACATGAAGGGGTTTCTCCTGAGTGATAATGATTATGCTAAAAACAACGTTTGATGCTTTTAGAATTCCGCAATAAAAAATATTTAAAAAGTATACATAAGTGGTCACAGAATTAGAAACGCTTGCGTTTTTGACATACAATAAAACAATAAAATTGGTCACACTTTTTGATTGGCAGGTAGTCAAATTTAGGAAGTCATATTTCAGTCATATTTGTAGGTATATAGTACATTACGGGAAGCAGGGGGTTGCCGGCCGAGTTCATATAGGATAGTTACGAGGCTGGCAACCCCACTTCACGCCGAGGTTTGTATAGTGCTTTTGTCAAACATATAAATAATTCATTAAAAAAATAAAAATAAAAATTACAACGTCAAATACGTGATATTTTATATAGCAATGATATTTTATATTAAGATACGTCATCTGCGCACAAAAGCGTTCCTCGAAAAGGAAGGTAATTGCCTTACTATCGTTCAGTCGCGCCGTGGCCGCTGACACGCACGCGTCAAAAACAGTAAATTTTTATTACCGAAATGCAACAAATATAAGTCATAAAAAATGCCGTCTTATGTTTTTCGAGGCTGCCGAAATTATACTGTAATTATAAAAGGAAGAAAGGATGTCTCATTTCATTCGTAAGTAGGTACCGTAAATATTTTTTACATTTTGTTTTACATCGCCATACTTTGTTTAATTTGCACCGGTGGCGTCACTGAAACATGAGATACACAATTAGATTTCGCATGAGTGCGATAAAGAGGGGTAGCTATATGGCAGCCATGAGTGGGCACGGGTACGCAATTTGAAACAACTATTTATCTCTTTCTAACAATAGCGTTCGCTACGAATTGCCGTCTTTGTCTGTAGGAATATGGCAACGTAGCAACTGTCAGTAATTGGCGACGGTTTTCGAATGCGTTTAGTATGAGCATAACGTATCTAAATATAAAATGTCATTGACTAGGAGTGCATAAACATTAAAAGTAACCTACAGTGCTCAGTCATCCGCGCTGTGTCGGGTGCGCCTCGCGGCGCGCCGCCCCGTATTACATTGCCTGCGATCTAAGTTGCGCTACGCACCCCTAATAACTTCTGCCCTCCTGGTACCTAGTGCCTTTATGCAAACGCTTTGGTTGGATGCACGGCTTAGTATATTAAAAAAAAACAGCTATTTAGCCTGTTCATAAACACAGCCGCCATGTTTACATGAAAAGTAAAAAAAAACTACTTCCCGGCCTAGGCCTTCAATTTTGTATGAAATTCCTTTACAGTTCTCTCGAGGTGTTCCGCCCGCAACGTGACACTTTGAGGCCTAAAATAACTAACATAACGCCAACATTCCATTGCATGTTTGAGAAAAATCTTTTAAACCCAGTAACTGTAATTCAGCTACCCATGCACTCAACGCGGATTTGGACTGTATTGCTGGATGGTGTCAACGAAATAATTTGGTACTCAATCCTACCAAATCTAAATTTATGTTGTTGGGATCGAAAATACTAATTAATGATATTACAACCCTAAACCCAAAAATCGCAATAAAGGGTGACCAATTAGAACGTGTCTCAGAAGCGCGAAACTTGGGCTTAGTATTTGACGAAGGGCTGCGGTTCGAAAGCCATGTCTGGAAACGATGCGAAGTTGTTTCTATAGGTTAAAGGTTTTGTACCGAATCCGCGAGTACTTAGCAGTAGATATGCGTGTCAGACTTTGTGATTCGTTGATTCTCTCGAAGTTGAGTTACGGTGATACAGTGATTGGTGGTTGTTTGTTAGCGAGGACAAAAAAGTTATTCAACGTATCCAAACTGCCTGTGCGCGCTTTTGCTTTCCCATCCCTCGTCGATCGCATGTCAATCCATTTTTAAATTAAAATTAAACTAATGAATATGGCTTCTAGACATAATTTGCACCTGGCTTCACTACTTGGTTTAATGAAAAGCAAAGAACCTCGTTACTTGTATAACAAACTTAAAATCTCACAGCGCGAGATCCGTCATGCAACACGCTTATTGTACAACAACACCGTACGACTGGTATTCGTGGCAGTTTCCGCTTTGCTGTCACGAAATGCTGGAATGATATACCACCACCTCTACACACACACACGCACGCACGCACGCACGCACGCACGCACACACACACACACACACACACACACACACTACACACACACACACACAAATAACATAGTACAACATAGGTTTATTTTTATTGTATGTACCTAAGTTTAATTGATCTCTCTAAAACGATCTCAAAATCGGAGCGATATTATGTTTGGTATTTAATATTTTGTTTTTATTTTTAACGCCATCGATCGCCAACTCTCGCTCGTCCCACTGAAAACCAGCGTCACTGAATGTCACAACATTCAGGGGCATATAGCTCAGCGGAGACCATTTTGGACATAATAAAAATAAATGTATTTAGGTTAAGATATGTTTATGCTTGTGAACTGTTTTTTTATGTGTTAAATAAATTATTTTTCATTACATTTCATTTCATTTCAATTGTTTGGGAAACATGCAAGCATTTCTAATTATGAGACCACCTATGTATGAATGTAAATGGGCCGGTTAAAAAAACTGATCTTAGCGGAGATGCCCCTCTCGAGTCTCATTAAGGCAAACGTTTCAGGCATGATTATTAATACGGCCCTATGTCTAACAAGTAGGCCTAGCCAAGAGTAATCGCTGAAAACAGACACACAGATTGGTACCCGGACTCACATAATACACATTTAACTTATAAGTAACATTAGTACATTATTGCCTAGGCATGGAAGTAGGCAATTGAGGGCCGAGTATTGGATTAAACGGACGATTTTGCGAGTCCGTTTAAAAATACGAAGCCCGAAATTGCTGTTCCTGCCGAGGCAAATATAGTGTTTTTCTCAAAAATCGCTAGAAAAAAATTGTGTTGTATTCAAATTTTCATCGCTTGAACTCATTTTTTGAATTGCATACAAACAGAAACTTCATATGAAAAAACCAGCACTCCTTACCAACTTTTTTTTTATGACAAGGAGAAACGCAATTCTTGTTTAAAAAAAAAAACATATGCTATTCCAGGCACAAATCAAAAATTTATGTTTCGAGTAAAATTTGGATGTATAAGACTTGTGCCCTCATTTTATTATGGCCCTTTTCACTTTTTAAAAAGTTACAAGATAGATAGTAATGGAATTTGTATGCAACATTGCGGGCTTGTGTAGCGAGCATGCATTGTTTTTTTTTAAAATTTGAGAACTGTCAGTAAACTATGTACTTCGCGTCTCAATCTGTAGATAGGAATGTCAACATTTCCGGACATTTTTGAGAAAAATCCTTTTAATAGTTATAATTCGTACTATAGGTATAATTTCTAAAACTTTAAAATTCACATAAACTCTCTATTTTCAGCCGAGTAATAACTAGTATCGACTTAAAAAACATTAATATCCTTTCTTTGGATAGTCGTCTATAAAGGTTCAACGTTAACCCTTTATTCAGCATGATAACTCACAAAATACAAAACGCAAATAAATTCTTGTAAAGAGCTTTTAAATCCTTGATAGTCACGGTACAAAGAAGGTTTAAACTGCTGCCTACACGATTCGTACCACGATAAACATATAACATTAACATTATTCAACCAAATACGTTCGTAACAAAAATTCCATGTACATCGCAGGTTTTCAATCGTAGTTAATAATAAACTCAAATCAAAAGCAGTAATGGTCGTGTTCTTCAGTAAATGATTGATTCAAGGTATGCTATATAGATACACAGGAGGTTCTACGTTCCATTAATAGGGTAGATACGAGTTTTTTATAATTATATATTGCTTGTTACGCGTTTCTTAGTAGGTAATAGATAAGTAATAACATGATGTACCTATTTGCACTTTGTAAACGGATTTAAATAAGTGTTTAGAGAACACTTTAAAACGGATTTAGTTAACTAGATTTCACTTATTGCACCTAAATGGCTTTTTTTCAGGGAGTGTAAGTACTTATTTATAGGTATCAAGGATTCGATTAAAGTTACAGAAGGCTCCATACACTGCTCATAAAACCGGTGATAGCCGCTTAGAGAGGGAAAAAAGACATAATAAATTGATAAATAAATCGCACCTTCAGAACAATAGTGACCTAATTCAAAATTTCAGCTTTCAGACTTCTAGTCGTAAAGGACCATGCCAAAAAAAAACCCAGCGTCGATTAAAATCAATCATATATGGTTAGGTAGAGCATAGTCATATTTAAACCTAAATGTGCTTTGTCATAGTCGCTCAACTTTCTTTATCGAAATATCTTATCGCCACCCTTGAAATAGGTACCGTTAAGGAGTTCCGGTGGCCATCTGTGGTCTTCATCATCAGTTCCACTTCACCATATAGTACTTTTCAAAAGCAAATGCATGAGTTACAGTGAAAAATACCAAAATCGCTATAGGTGTGCCTATAATATTTGAGGAGTTCTCTTGATTTCTCCATGATCCCATCATCAGATCCTGACGTGGTGACAATGGGACCAACTAGAAAGTATACCCAGTCGAACAACGAAAAAATTTTTCAAATCGGTCCAGTGGTCTTCGAGTAATCGGGGAACATACATAAAAAAAAAAAAAAAAAAAATATCCCGACGAATTGAGAACCTCCTCCTTTTTTTGAAGTCGGTTAAAAATGCAGTCGGGTTTTTAAAGCTTGCTTTTCATATAGTTATTTTTAATACTTGGGGATTGTTTTCTTGAAAACCAATTACACATTTGTGACCTATTTAATATGCTCTACCTAACCCTATATGATTGATTTTAATCGACGCTGGGTTTTTGGTCCATATATTTTTTGGCATTGTCCTTTATTATTATAGAGACCTAACTCGAAATTTTACAATTTCTGAATTAGGTCACTATTGTTTTGAAGGTGCGAAATAAAGGACAATGCCAGTCAGATCTTGGCTTAAAACACTTTAAAATAAAAGCCCGCGGATACAAAGGATGTTATATGACCGGTTTTGTATGAGATTTAAATTCAGTATTTTATTACTTACACATTTAGGGAACTTAAACGAAAAATAGACCCATCTATTAAGATTTGTAAGGGACTGCAAATTCGTCTTCAACCCTAAGCTGAAATGCCTCTTTGCTATGCTAGTCATATCATTTGTCTAATGCTCACACTGGAACACAAGAAATTGAACACTGGTACTTATTGACGGTAGGTTAAACCCTGTTGGACTGGACCCAATATTTTTCCATACAAATTTAGCTCCGGGAGATAACATTACTCATCCCCTAAATCACGCATGATTTCCACGATTTTTAAATATGTTGTAGTTATTTTTAGGCGTCTGTATTTGCATACAATCTGCACCTATTCAAAGCTAGGGTAGCTCGCTTCATCGTCGACAAAATCTTCGTCCTCCAAGGACAAGAGTTAGTCAAGAGCAAACACATTATCAATAAAAAAAACATAGATTGTAAGTTCCCGCTTTTACTTTTTGGTTGTTTTTTTCCAAAAAAAAATATTGGAGAGGAAAACATACAGCCCTAGTTTTTCATAATATCTACAAGATATTCAAAAATGGAAAAAACGGACTACATAGGTTTAAGGGGAGAGAAACGTTAACGCATTTTGTATGGAGGTTTTTAGTTTCACAATCTTCTAAATACGGCCATGACGGGGCGCTTTAATCAATCGCCATACATGTTTTCTCGATGACGATACGTTAACTTTACTTGATAGAAGTTAAAAGTTCATGCTCGTGGTTAGTGTGGCAGTTCAAACATGACGTTAAAGTGACAGGGCGCTAGAGTGTGCGGCGACTTATAAAGCCGACCGACTGATAGAGTTGTATTAAGATTAATAATATTTAATTGTACCTACTTACATTGTGATTTATCACACACACATACATACCTACCTAAATAACTTTGTTTACTCCAACCCACGTCAATCCAACGACGTGGCAGCTGAAAACCATTGCCGTGTGCTCGCAGGCTTTCAACGTATGGTTTTTACTTGTTTTTATGTATTTAATTATTAATTGAGGACTTTATATTGTAAAAAAATATTTTGCCTCGCTCCTTCTTCTTTGGCGAAACACTCTTACCAGAGTGGTTGTGGCCGTCACGTTGATTTTATCGTCTGCTGCTTTGGAATGCGAGGCCGCCCGCCTTTCCTTTCTAATGTTAAAAATAATAAATTTTGTTTCCGTTTTCTCAAGACATTCATATCAAAGATCCTTACTTATCCTTATGTCGTGATGGGTAAACTATCAACAGGTCGAATTTTCGTTACTAACCGTCTTATTTGTCGAAAAATGTATACTTAAATGACAAAGGCATTTTTTCCTGATATCTCATAAATGTTTGTCAATATGTTTAAAGAGATAAATCTTTAGAACCAATAACTTATGTAAGGTTTGTTTGATAATAATCCTGAAAAATGAAAATGGGGACAAATATTCAACCCTGTGATAGGTTATCGTCGTGATGTCTTGAGTTGGAAATTCACAATTCAGAGCAAATTATTTGTTCAGTTGGACTCAATTAAGAGTTTCGAATATTAATTGGTAAACTTGCGAGGTTATTAGCACTATGTTTGAGTTTCATAGGATTTGCTTGGGATACGGTTCAGAGGTGAGAACCTAATAACCATATAAATAGGCACTATGTTTCTTTCTTATAGAAAATGCCAACACACTTATGTAGATGATAATTTATTATTATTATTATTACAGATATTTATCAAATTTTCCGTAAATTAGGTTTTTATAAAAAATATTCATATATAAACGTAAAATAACAATACTTATACAACAAAATAGAAATTATAAAAAACCTAACCTACGAGTGCCACCGGCAGCGGGGCAGGGCTCAAGCTACCGGTGGGTAGGGCTGCAGAGAGAGGAATCTCCTCCAATACATGGCGTGTCGAGGAGTACTGCCTTCTGTATCTGGCCCTTGATCCAGCCATCTAGCGAGAGTCTCTTGTTGGTCGAGACTCTTCGCTATAAGACCGTTTGCCAAAACAACTATCGGGACAATGATCGTCGAGCCAACATCCCACATGGCGGTCACCTAGTGAGCCAAGTCAAGGTACTTGCTGAGGTTATCCTTCTCGGCCTTCACGAGATTCTAATCATGCAGGATGGTGATGTTGACGAGCACTGCCTGGCGTTGAGATCGATCTGTCAACACGATATCAGGCTTATTGGCTACAATAGTCCTGACCGTGATGACAGATCGATCCCAATAGAGCCTAGGACGACCATTTTCGAGAACTGGCGCCGGTGTGTACTTATAGTACGGTACTTCAAACTCAACAAGACCATATTGAAGAGCAAGTTGCTGAAGGATGATCCTGGCCACGAGGTTATGTCTGTGCAAGTACTCGCCGTTGGCCAAATGCGAACAACCGGAAATTATATGTCTGAGGGACTCGCCGGGGCAACGGCATGCTCGACAAATGTCGACCGTGCCATCCCTCAGAATATATTTCCGGTAATTTTTCGTCATCATGACTTCGTCAGCAAATGCACAGACGAAACCTTCGGTTTCCCCAAAGAGGTCACCGAATCGCAGCCAGTTCACGGACGCTAAAAATTCTACGTTGGGCCTTGTAAGGGCCCGGTAGAAGCGTCCGTGTAGCTCCTTGCTCTTCCATACGTTCTTGAGGTCTTCAGTGCTCAACACGGTTATTATTATTATTTTAGACAGGCAGTTTACACTGATGTCACACTAATTTAGAATGTTTGTTAAACTTATGTTTTATCTGGTTAACACTTGTGGAGTTCATAACATTAAAGGGTAATTTCTTCAACATTTTTGTTATTATATTTCCTGTAAAGTTTTTGCCGATGTTTGTATTTTGCAAGACCATAAATATTTTACTACTATGCCTTTTTTCCTCAAAGCACTAAACGATTTTATTCACGAGAGCAGATTATTTTATTCGTCTCGATATATTCTATTGCGAAATATATATATACTATATATATATATATCTGTATATGGAAACTGGTTCGGGTTACTTTATACAATAATTATTCAAAATTTTACCAAGATAACCTTCAGTTGTTTCTGAGAAAAAGGTCTTAACACACCGACAGACGGACAACAAAGGAATCTTGTAACGGTTCTGTTTTTAGGAAACTCGTAGGGCTAAACGAAACCTTGTTGCCGTCACTCTGCTGTCTGTCCGTCCGTATATCACGGGTCCCTAAGAAGCAAACGGAGTAAGTTCCAGGCCTAACATTATGATATTTTGTAAAGAATTGTACTCATTGTGTCATTGTGTAGAATGCAAAACTAAATAGTCACATAGAACTTCAATTAGAACTTTAATTAAAAAAGGATCCGAGAAAACGATTCTTTTATCGATTTAGATTTATAAATAAAGAAAGAAAGAAAATCATTTATTCGTGACATAAATAACATAGAACAGATTTATACGCACAGGAAGAAATCAGACACGAAATGGAATTTAAATAATGAAAATAAAAATACTCTGGTTATTTTCATAAACAAACTATGGACTTCGTACGCGTTTATCGGTTTCCCACTTCACATATTTCAGAACCGCGGACTACATGGTATAACTGCGGTCGCAATTCGCGGTCGTTAAAAAAACTTCTTAGAAAAAAACTAAAAACAATTATATGTCAACTCCGTAAATCCCACGGGATCCGCGGGATTGGGATTCTCTAGTTACGAATTTTTTCATCGGGTCTATCTCGAAAACTAAATATGAATTCGGTTGATTTATAAATTGGGGTAAATTGTAATGTAGTTAAAAATATTAACTGACTAGAGAACAATAATAAGAACAGAACCTTCGGTGGGCTAGTTCGATCCACACTTGGCTGGTTGTTCGAAGTAAATTAACAGAACCTGAAAACATAATGGTTGACATGATAATTTTCCGCACCAACCAGACATTGTCAGAAAATAGAACACATTCCATAATTGACGATTCTATTGAATCTAAGTGAATTGAATCTGGTTATCATTTATCTTACTGTATATTAGACTGACATTTCCTTTTGCTTTCCTATTAAATCTTTAATAATGATTTCTTAATAAAACTAACGAGTAAGATCACTGAAGCAAAATAATTATTGGAAATTTCTACTCGACGAATCAGTTCAGGTGCGAAGGCACGTGTTGCGAAACGTAGAATATTATTCAACTAGTGAGATACTAATAGTAAAAGAGCTGGCGACATATTTGGTGAAAGTATTTCATGCCAATAGAATAGGGAATATGCATAGATTTTTTTAATCGCATTTCTCAACAAAATGTGAATCAATTACTGTAAAAGAGATCGGCCAAAAACTACGGATTATACCAGCATTTTAAACCGGTTTTTTTTGTTATATCTTATTTATTTTTATAGCTTATAAAAAAAAGATTTTTCTCAACTGATTGTTACATGAATCTAGCTAGCTTTTATTGAAGCTGTGAAAATAATTCATGAATATTAGCTTTAAAAAAACTGAAGTTATTTATTTACTATATTAAAAAAAAAACATTAAAATTAGAATACCGAGCTATCTACCTACCTAATAGTATGGTTATAAACCACTTGCACTAATTAATAAATGAATCAATTTAAAGTAACTAATTATAATACATTCATAATGTCAAATATAAAAAAAACAAGGTATCGTAAGTCAGACAACAGGCAATTCTAACATACAACAGTCAACAACAAAACAAGGTATATAATATTTTAAAAAAAACACACATTTATTCGTTAACTTCACAAAACCTTAACAATGCACACATAACATGTCATCAGCTCTTTGACCACAATCGCACCGTAAGTAATCCATAAGAACGGCAAATTTACAAGCAAAGTCATGCCCAGAATGCAACTATAATTGAAAATACGTAGTAAAGGTTGGCAATGGTTTTAAATGTTTGGATCTTTGCGTCCGATTTTGTTTAACCTTTTCGACGCCAACGACTCATATATCAGCACCGCAGCACAGTGGGCTGGATGGCTCGAAAAGAGGACATTCGCACTTTTTTCAGAAAATCATTTTTTGAAAAATGCTGTCCGATAGAGAATTATATAAGGAACAATAAATGTAGTATACATTTTTTCGAAATAAGGCATATTGACAAAAAAAAAAGTCTGTTTTTTTTGTATGGGACCCAAAAATAGGTATCTTGTTTCTCAGAAACTATCAGAGGTCCCGTCTTCTACCTTTCAAGACTTTGTTTTTCTACTTTTATAGAGTAGGAAACGATAAGCAGATTTTTTATACAGGTGCTGGTTTTTTATTAGTCTAGTAAAAAGTTCACACATTTTCGATTATTTCGTTTATGTCTTTTTTGGGATCCCACATTACTTTTCGATAGTTTAATTCTATAATAATAATAATAAAAAGTGACACATGCTACGTTTTATTGACAATTTTTTTTGGGAAAGAGTTGATTTTGGTTCAAATTTGTTTTTAGTTATTTACAAGTACAACTCTATCATTTTATGGAAGATGAAGTAATAAGTATTCTTTTATCTTGAAACAATTATTATTCGCAAAAACAAAATAAATCATAAAACGTTAATTATATTTAACAATATGGTTAAATAAGACTCATTTAAACCAACGATTTAACTAATAGGCCACCACTTAATTATTGCATATAATATTTTTATTTAAAAAATATTGTATTGTAAATGCATGTTAATTTACTACAATTGTTCAACTGATAAACAATATGCATTATACTTAATTGAGAATGGTTCAGTTAACTAATGATGTCATTGCTAATGCTCCTCAATACTCATCGCTAATTGATGAGATTATCCCCATGTATCGATGCACTTATTAATTCCTAACATTAATGAGTTCATTAAGGGTGAATCCCAGATTACGTTTCACTTAAGTGGGGATAAGCTAAAATTGTAATAAAAGGGTGATAATTATACTTAACACATAAATTAGTTTCTCGAAAACAATACTCGGTTATCGTTTCTCAGTTAGTACGGAATTGACTATACTAATAATAATGGAAAGCCTAGTTAACAATATTGATTTGTTTAACGTGTTGAATAATATTGGATCTTTATCGGACAATACAAAATTATATGGATACTTGAAGGTGAAATTAAATTTATCTGAAGAACAAGAACAGTTATATGTGAAGTTTTCTCAAAGGTACTGCTCAAATATCCAAAGAAGATGGAGAGAGTCTAATCGCATACGTGGCGATTTTTTGAAGAATAACAGTGAATGGCTAAGCAGGGCCATATGTTGGCCAAAAGATAATTTGTCGGTGGCCGAAAATTTTCAAGAGGTTGATGACGCTGAAAATGTTCGACCAAATGATAACATTGTGGAATCTTCATTTGATCCCGCAACACCTTCAACTTCACGGAAACCTTTTGAAGACCTTTCGACGAGACAGAAGAGAAGACGATTAGAGTGGATAAGCAAATCCTTATCGCCCGAAGAAGTGAGTGCAGCTAACTGTAAACAATTAAAGAAGGGTGGCCACGCAAGTTTAAACAAGATTATTGATTATTTGCTGCATCACCCAGAAGACATAAAAAATGTAGATGATTACATACACAAAAAAATGAATAAGTTACTATCACCAGAGAAAGCTTTAGCCTTAATGACTTCATTGAAACTTACTAAGTGGCAGTATATTAATTTACGTGATGTAGCGAGTGACCAAGGAGTAAATTTATATCCATCATATTTTGCCGTTCAGAAAGAAAAACAAATGTGCTACCCTTCGAATGAAAATGTTTTTATAACTGAAGATGGTGCCAGAATAAAATTACAAGCTTTATTAGATTTAACTGCCAAAAGGCTTTTGAAGGCGATTGGAGGTGAATACGAGAACAAAGTTTTGAAGCTGCAGAGTAAATGGGGTTTTGATGGAGCTTCTGCACAAAGCAACTACAAAATGAAAACGCAAAGTGAATTTGATGTGTCAAGCGTTTTTATGGCTAATTTAGTACCACTTAAGTTAACATGTGATGGTGAAACTGTATGGGAGAATGATAGACCGTCATCAACTGGGTTTTGTCGTCCAGTTATGTTTCAGTTTACGAAGGAAACAAAAAGCATGGTTGAAAAATATAAATCCGAAACACAGGCGGAAATAGATGCCCTGGTGTATACTGAAATTACTGAATCTTCTACGAAAGTAGAACACGAGCTACACTTGACAATGATTGATGGGAAAATTTCTTCATATATGTCAGAAACTTCAACAGCTTCATGTGATATTTGCCGTGCTAAACCAACGGAAATGAATAAAATTCAAGATTTAAGTAAAAAAATTAACAGAGAGGATATGTTACAATATGGGTTGTCGTCATTACATGCCTGGATTAGGTGTATGGAATACTTACTTCATATAGGTAATTTAACTTTTTTATTCCAAATGTATTTATTGCTTTACACACTTTACTTTGAGTCATTTGCTAATAACATTCTATTTTAGCTTACAGATTGCAGTTCAAGAAATGGAGCGCAGGAAAAGAGAACAAGATTTTGAAGGAACAAGCAAAGAAACGGATTCAAGACGAATTTAAATCTGAACTGGGATTACTAATTGATATCGTTAAGCAAGGAGCTGGAACAACAAACGATGGTAACACTGCCAGACGCTTCTTCTCCAATCCTGAAATTACAGCCCGTATTACGGGAATTGATGTCAATGTGATTCAACGATTTCATGTAATTTTGCAAGTGATTGCTTCTGGAGAACATGTAACAAAATTTTCTGACTATTGTCGTGAAACTGCAGTCTTGTGTACAAGTGAAGAGTTATACGGGTGGTATTATATGCCATCAAGCGTACACAAGCTTTTAATACATGGGGCTGACATAATTAAGCATTTCGGCATGTTACCAATTGGATCATTATCAGAAGAAGCATCAGAAGCGAGGAACAAAGATTTTCGCAATTTTAGAGAACACCATGCTAGAAAATGTAGCAGAACCATGACGAATGAAGATATTTTGCACAACTTTCTCATATCTTCCGATCCACAAATAACTCTACTAAGGCCACGACTAACTAAGAAAGCTAAAAATCTCTCACCCGAAGCTTTAGAATTACTAATTATAGAAAAAAATACGAGCGACGACGATGAATGTAATCTTTTTGAAATGTTAGAAAATACCAATGAATAATTTTTTCCGCTATAGTAATTTTGTGTATTTAGGTATATGTCATTTTTTAAGAAATATTTTGTATCAATTTTGGTTGTTTATTGTTTATTTTAAGTGACATGTGTATATTGTTAAACATTAGATTATTTGCTTTTTAGTTGTATCAAAAATGTAAAAAATATACTTAGGATTTTTTTCATAACTTAATAAACGTTTTATCCATAATGTGTTATTATCATTTTTACTTTTAACTATAGAAATATAATGTAAAATCCCTAAAAAGACATAAACGAAAAAATCGAAAATGTGTGGACTTTTTACTGGACTAAAAAAAAAACCAGCACCTGTATAAAAAAATCTGCTTATCGTTTCCTACTCTGTAAAAGTAGAAAAACAAAGTCTTGGGAGGTAGAAGACGGGACCTCTAATAGTTTCTGAGAAACAAGATACCTATTTATGGGTCCCATACAAAAAAAACAGTCTTTATTTTTTTCTGCTGTCAATATGCCTTATTTCGAAAAAATGTATACCACATATATTGTTCCTTACATAATTCTCTATCAGATAGCAATTAAAAAAAATATGATTTTCTGAAAAAAGTGCGAATGTCCTCTTTTCGAGCCATCCAGCCCACCGTGCGCAGGTTCAACGCCAACGACTGATACATTAGGCTTGTGTCGGTCAGGAACTAAGAACTAAAAGGAATGAATTCCCATCACGGACCGAAAGGAACTAGTTCTTCGTAAACGATCTTAATCGTTCTTCGGTCCTTTAGGTCAGTAGCAAATTGTTGAACGTATGAGCGAAACAGAGCGAACGAGTAAAGAGCGCACGGCACTCGATGTGAACGAGACAAATAGTACCTATTTCAAAGCGTATCCTGCCCAGATCTCAAAATTTGCTCCGGAGCTAAAGGACCTAAAGGAACTAAAAGAACGAACTAGTTCCTTTGACCGATTGACCGAGATCGGAGCGCTTCCTTTAAAGACCGAGCGGGCGCAACTCTATGATACATCAGTCATGGTTGACAGTGGAAAAAAACCTGTTTGTCTATGAGGTAAAGTTGACATTAGCTCTGGTTTTGAGCTGTCAATGGCGTGTAAGCACAGTATAGAGAACAGTAGATCGTCTTCAAACAAAGGTACATCGCGCGGCTTGCGGCTGTGGGCGGGGCCTGTGGCGGGGCGAACCAATACGAAACGAAATCTCAAGATATTACAAGGAAACTTAGTCGGGGCCGCGGCGTCATTGCCACAGGTCATTGCGTTCGGTTACGTTAGGTTGTAGTGCGCGTACTTGCCTTCCGAGCGACAATGTCTTTCCCGAAAAGTCGTAAATATTGTTCTGTATACGGATGTCTAAAAAAAGTACCTATACAAAATCCGAAGCTATCCTACATATCTATTTAGAGTTTATGTTGTGAAGAATGCGGTTCATTTTTTGATATTTATAGCCCACTTGCGGCTTTTGTGAAGTCTATTTTATTGTCAGCGTGACATTTTCATTCGTTTCGAAACGCCTAAACTGTGCCTAAACCTAGCTTAGGTAGGTACAACTATATCCAGATTTAATAAAAGCTGCAAGTGATTAATGTAAATACCTACGTAATTAATTAGGTATTTCTTACCGGCCTGCCTATAGTATACCTAGGTGAAATAAATACGTATTAAGTAGGTAATTTAAATTATTGAGTGTGACGTGACAGGTAACATGTAACATGTGACGACGTGAATGGCCTAGGCTAGGTAGTTGGTAGTGGCTAAGTAGTGACCCTGCCTACGAAGCTAGCGGTCGTGGATTTGATTCCCGGTAAGGGCAAATATTCGTGTGATGAGTGCGAGTAGGTATTTGTTTCTGAGTCGTGGGTGTTTTATTTGTATATACCTACATAATATAAATTTTCACCACATGCATAAGTATGTTTATCAAAGTACAACCCTAGCACCTAGTTTGGGACTACCTAGGTAAATTTGTGTGAGATTTTCCCGTGATATTATTATTCAGATATTTATTTAATTTTCTGTACATTATTATTACCGATAATCATATTATTTAGTGTCAACAGTTAAAAAGGTATGTAAGTCAAATAATTTAACTTTGGTACTTACCTAACAATATTTATACTTACTTAAGGTTTGTGTAATTTATGAAAATTACTATGATTACTACGACTAAGATTGAAAAACATGTTTGGACAACCCTGACGCCCGAGCGGTAATAGGTATCAGAATCTCCTAAAGGGCTGGAGTCGAGCTACTTTTCTATTTATACTATGGTGTAAGTGACAACTTTTTATTTGAAAAAGCGTTGAAAAGGTTAAGGCAACGACAAGGCACACGAGCAGTCCGGCCACCTGATGGTAAGTGGGATTTGAGTAGTGTTGCCAAACGTCCCGATTTCTGCAGGACATCCCGATTTACGTATAATTATCAGTGATCGGAATAGGTAGAGCTAATTTGCCTAAACTTGATGCATATTCATTCAATAATGTATTCCCATCTCACTCACGTATGAATGAATATGCGTCAAGTTTAGGCAAATAAGCTCTGCCTATTCCGATCTCTGCTAATTATTGGAGGCGATTTTAATATTAATATCCTAGCCAAAACAATTCAATCGGAAAAATTTTTGAACCTTATGTTGGAATATAATTTTAAGCAGCATGTCAACGAACCTACTCGGATACATCTGAATAGCGCAACTTGCATTGACCAAATTTTCACTAACTTTTCAGGAAATATTAAAACGTCAGTTAATGAACTGGGTTTTTCGGATCATAGATGCACTATTCTCGAGATAAAAAATGAAATTGTTAGGCAGAGAAACCAATGCGATAGTAAAAACAATCTTATTAATTTTAAAACAGAGTTGGGGAAAATTGATTGGGATAAAATTATTTCTACTCAAAATAATGTAAATGAAAACTACAACAATCTTCATGATCTCTTGATGGAAATTTTGGAACGTAGTATACCTAAAAAACGTATAAAATTGTCTACGGCTACGCCTAACTTTTGGCTTACTCGTGGTATAAAAATATCTTGCAAGAGTAAAATAATGTTAAAAATACACGCAATATCTTCAAATATAGTACATTACTGCAGAGGAAGAATGTAAGGGATTTAAGGACGAGTTTGGGGTAGACGGCCGAGTCATAGAACGCCGGAGGCCGGATAGAACGAGTCCTTCAATCCCTGTTCCGGCCGAGGATTGTATAGAGCTTTTCTCAGGCAATGTGAGGAAATATTAAAAGTATATTAATGCAATCTTACGATGGCAATCTTAAGACTGCAATCTTACAATGGCAATTTCAAAACTGCAATCTTACGATCGCAATCTCAAGACTGAAATCTTACGATGGCTATCGTAAGATTGCATTCTCGAGATTGCGATCGTAAGATTGCAGTTTTAAGATTGCCATCGTAAGATTGCATTAATGTACTTTTAATATTTCCTCACATTGCCTGAGAAAAGCACTATACAATCCTCGGCCGGAACAGGGATTGAAGGACTCGTTCTATCCGGCCTCCGGCGTTCTATGACTCGGCCGTCTACCCCAAACTCGTCCTTAAATCCCTTACATTCTGCCTGTGCAGTAATGTACTATATTTGAAGATATTGCGTGTATTTTTAACATTATTTTATTCTTGCAAGATATTTTTATACCACGAGTAAGCCAAAAGTTAGGCGTAGCCGTAGACAATTTTATACGTTTTTTAGGTATACTACGTTCCAAAATTTCCATCAAGAGATCATGAAGATTGTTGTAGTTTTCATTTACATTATTTTGAGTAGAAATAATTTTATCCCAATCAATTTTCCCCAACTCTGTTTTAAAATTAATAAGATTGTTTTTACTATCGCATTGGTTTCTCTGCCTAACAATTTCATTTTTTATCTCGAGAATAGTGCATCTATGATCCGAAAAACCCAGTTCATTAACTGACGTTTTAATATTTCCTGAAAAGTTAGTGAAAATTTGGTCAATGCAAGTTGCGCTATTCAGATGTATCCGAGTAGGTTCGTTGACATGCTGCTTAAAATTATATTCCAACATAAGGTTCAAAAATTTTTCCGATTGAATTGTTTTGGCTAGGATATTAATATTAAAATCGCCTCCAATAATTAGCAGAGATCGGAATAGGCAGAGCTTATTTGCCTAAACTTGACGCATATTCATTCATACGTGAGTGAGATGGGAATACATTATTGAATGAATATGCATCAAGTTTAGGCAAATTAGCTCTACCTATTCCGATCACTGATAATTATACGTAAATCGGGATGTCCTGCAGAAATCGGGACGTTTGGCAACACTACTCAAATCCCACTTACCATCAGGTGGCCGGACTGCTCGTGTGCCTTGTCGTTGCCTTAACCTTTTCAACGCTTTTTCAAATAAAAAGTTGTCACTTACACCATAGTATAAATAGAAAAGTAGCTCGACTCCAGCCCTTTAGGAGATTCTGATACCTATTACCGCTCGGGCGTCAGGGTTGTCCAAACATGTTTTTCAATCTTAGTCGTAGTAATCATAGTAATTTTCATAAATTACACAAACCTTAAGTAAGTATAAATATTGTTAGGTAAGTACCAAAGTTAAATTATTTGACTTACATACCTTTTTAACTGTTGACACTAAATAATATGATTATCGGTAATAATAATGTACAGAAAATTAAATAAATATCTGAATAATAATATCACGGGAAAATCTCACACAAATTTACCTAGGTAGTCCCAAACTAGGTGCTAGGGTTGTACTTTGATAAACATACTTATGCATGTGGTGAAAATTTATATTATGTAGGTATATACAAATAAAACACCCACGACTCAGAAACAAATACCTACTCGCACTCATCACACGAATATTTGCCCTTACCGGGAATCAAATCCACGACCGCTAGCTTCGTAGGCAGGGTCACTACTTAGCCACTACCAACTACCTAGCCTAGGCCATTCACGTCGTCACATGTTACATGTTACCTGTCACGTCACACTCAATAATTTAAATTACCTACTTAATACGTATTTATTTCACCTAGGTATACTATAGGCAGGCCGGTAAGAAATACCTAATTAATTACGTAGGTATTTACATTAATCACTTGCAGCTTTTATTAAATCTGGATATAGTTGTACCTACCTAAGCTAGGTTTAGGCACAGTTTAGGCGTTTCGAAACGAATGAAAATGTCACGCTGACAATAAAATAGACTTCACAAAAGCCGCAAGTGGGCTATGAATATCAAAAAATGAACCGCATTCTTCACAACATAAACTCTAAATAGATATGTAGGATAGCTTCGGATTTTGTGTAGGTACTTTTTTTAGACATCTGTATACAGAACAATATTTACGACTTTTCGGGAAAGACATTGTCGCTCGGAAGGCAAGTACGCGCACTACAACCTAACGTAACCGAACGCAATGACCTGTGGCAATGACGCCGCGGCCCCGACTAAGTTTCCTTGTAATATCTTGAGATTTCGTTTCGTATTGGTTCGCCCCGCCACAGGCCCCGCCCACAGCCGCAAGCCGCGCGATGTACCTTTGTTTGAAGACGATCTACTGTTCTCTATACTGTGCTTACACGCCATTGACAGCTCAAAACCAGAGCTAATGTCAACTTTACCTCATAGACAATCAGGTTTTTTCCACTGTCAACCATGACTGATGTATCATAGAGTTGCGCCCGCTCGGTCTTTAAAGGAAGCGCTCCGATCTCGGTCAATTGGTCAAAGGAACTAGTTCGTTCTTTTAGTTCCTTTAGGTCCTTTAGCTCCGGAGCAAATTTTGAGATCTGGGCAGGATACGCTTTGAAATAGGTACTATTTGTCTCGTTCACATCGAGTGCCGTGCCGTGCGCTCTTTACTCGTTCGCTCTGTTTCGCTCATACGTTCAACAATTTGCTACTGACCTAAAGGACCGAAGAACGATTAAGATCGTTTACGAAGAACTAGTTCCTTTCGGTCCGTGATGGGAATTCATTCCTTTTAGTTCTTAGTTCCTGACCGACACAAGCCTAATGTATCATTCGTTGGCGTTGAACCTGCGGTGCTGATATATGAGTCGTTGGCGTCGAAAAGGTTAAACAAAATCGGACGCAAAGATCCAAACATTTAAAACCATTGCCAACCTTTACTACGTATTTTCAATTATAGTTGCATTCTGGGCATGACTTTGCTTGTAAATTTGCCGTTCTTATGGATTACTTACGGTGCGATTGTGGTCAAAGAGCTGATGACATGTTATGTGTGCATTGTTAAGGTTTTGTGAAGTTAACGAATAAATGTGTGTTTTTTTTTTAAATATTATATACCTTGTTTTGTTGTTGACTGTTGTATGTTAGAATTGCCTGTTGTCTGACTTACGATACCTTGTTTTTTTTTATATTTGACATTATGAATGTATTATAATTAGTTACTTTAAATTGATTCATTTATTAATTAGTGCAAGTGGTTTGTAACCATATTATTAGGTAGGTAGGTAGCTCGGTATTCTAATTTTAATGTTTTTTTTAATATAGTAAATAAATGACTTCAGTTTTTTAAAGCTAATATTCATGAATTATTTTCACAGCTTCAATAAAAGCTAGCTAGATTCATGTAACAACAGTTAAAAAGGTATGTAAGTCAAATAATTTAACTTTGGTACTTACCTAACAATATTTATACTTACTTAAGGTTTGTGTTATTTATGAAAATTACTATGATTACTACGACTAAGATTGAAAAACATGTTTGGACAACCCTGACGCCCGAGCGGTAATAGGTATCAGAATCTCCTAAAGGGCTGGAGTCGAGCTACTTTTCTATTTATACTATGGTGTAAGTGACAACTTTTTATTTGAAAAAGCGTTGAAAAGGTTAAGGCAACGACAAGGCACACGAGCAGTCCGGCCACCTGATGGTAAGTGGGATTTGAGTAGTGTTGCCAAACGTCCCGATTTCTGCAGGACAACCCGATTTACGTATAATTATCAGTGATCGGAATAGGTAGAGCTAATTTGCCTAAACTTGATGCATATTCATTCAATAATGTATTCCCATCTCACTCACGTATGAATGAATATGCGTCAAGTTTAGGCCTAGGCCATGAAGTAATGTAACCCACAAACAAGAAACTTTATGTCTTCAATTCGTGACATTAACGCATACATTTCCGAGCATGTTTGAGAAAATAAAATTATACTTAATCATTACAAACAGTACGGGAAAACTCTAAAACGTGTTATCAAAAAGTCTAGAATAACTAAAGGACATGAACAAAATATTAAATTGCTTATCAATAATAACATATCCTCAGATCCAAAATTAGTCTCTAATTTGTTCAATCAGCTATTCGTATCAGCTGGCGTGGGGCGCGGGGCAGGCGCCCGCGCCGCCGCGCGGTCGGCCCGTCGTACACCCCACCGAAAACACTTTTTTCCTCCGACCAGCAGACCAGCGAGAGGTTCATTCGTTAATATGGGGAATAAAACTAGTTTTGGTATCGACGAGCTACACTAATTAAATTGTGTGCAGACGAGTTAACGATACCGCTGACAAATTTAATTAACCAGTCCTTTTCTGAGGGGACTTATCCAGACCTATTAAAAATAGCAATAATTAAACCTGTGCACAAGAAAAACTCTAAGACCAAATAACTACCGCCCCATTGCATTATTGCCAGTCATTTCAAAATAATTTGAAAAAGTAAAGTGTAAACGTTTGTACTCGTTTTGTGAGAAATTTAATATATTTTTCACAACACTGCTCGGAAATATGGCCATAGATGGTCTTGTTTGGGGTCACAAAACGTCACTTATAAGGACAGACCAAGAATGTTTTTGTCGGCGTGTTGGCTGATTGGTCAAGAACATTGTTGTCCAACTTTAAGAACCAATGAAAATCAATCAATCAATTTTTGTGTCATAGCTCCTTAAAATGAAAAATTGAAATCGACCAATCAGAACACACCATTTTGTTTCGTAAAATATTAGATGTATTTTTACTAAAAGATTCACAGACTAAAAACTATGACACTGCTTTTTTTTAAATGTAATTCAAACTTGGCCCCTAATCTCGAACCACTAGAGATGAAATTACATGGGAGTTATGGCGAAACAAATACAATTGTATATGGAGTTGACATCTTCATCTCGCATGTTAGTTTATTAATTTCGAGTGCCTCGAAAATAGGGGTCCAGGTTAAAAAAAAGTTAACCATGGTAAAATTGGCGGTGATGTCACATTAACATGAATTAAAATTGAAGTTTAGAATATGATTTTTTATTTTATTTCCTCTCAGTAGTTGTGAAAAGCACTATGTCTGCCTCGGTAGAAAGTGCAATTTGACTCGTACACTAAAGGGCCTCAACTACGTTTCGGCCCTCTATATGACTCGTCCAAAAATCGCGTACTTTCTATCCTCTGTAACAATGTACTATGATAACTCGCAAAACGGGTTTCGTAAAAACCGCTCAACAACCCTAGCGGCCTATAAGTACGTAAATTAAATTCTAGATATTCTGAACAAGCAACAATATGCTGTTGGAATTTTGTTCGATATGTCAAAGGCATACGAATACGGGTTAAGTTTGACATACTTTTACATAAACTTTATGGCATCGAAGTCCGTGGAACTCCTCATAAGTGGTTCCAGTCATACTTTTGCAACCGCGAGCAATACGTCGCTGTAGACCATTTTGATAACAGGGCGAGGGTAGTCAGCACCGTCAGATCTGAGGCGTGCGCCGTAACGGATTCAATTCCGCAGGGTGGTGTGCTTGGATGTGCTCTGTTTATAATTTATGTGAACGATCTTCCAAAAAAATTAAACGAACCGTGCGTTATGTTTGCTGGAGATTTTTCTTTGTTAATATCGTGCAATAACAATATTAATTTAAATGTAAAACTAAATTTTATTATAAATAATATAAAAAATTGGATGGATGATCATAATTTAGTTATAAACCTTTGCAAATCGAAAATAATGCAATTCAGACCGCGCCAAAAAAATGAGTTGGAAGTAAACTTCACATTCAATAATAACAAGTTGGAATGCGTCCCCACCTTTCCCCTATTAGGAATTACTATCGACTCGCATTTAAATTGGAAGGCGCACGTGGAGAAATTAAAAGTAAAATTGTCCCAATTTGTTTACGCTTTACGGGAACTAAAAAAACCACGGACTTGCAAGCCGCTATGGCTGCGTATTACGCATACGCGCACGCGAGGCTGAGCTACGGCGTCACCCTGTGGGGCAATGGCACGAGTGCGAATGATCTGTTCCTACTGCAGAAAAAAATGTGTGCGAATACTCACCAATATTAGGAAATCCGACAGCTGCAGGCACCATTTTAAAGCATTGAACATTTTAACACTGCCTTCTATTTACATTCTTGAATCGTGTAAATTCATAAAAAGCCACCCGAGTTGTTATTCGCTTCATGACGATAGGCCTCGTCGCTATGGACTGCGTGCTAATGCTAAGAACAATTTAGTTCAACCAGTATCCCATTTAGTGTTACATAGCTCCGGACCCAATTCTATGTCAGTTAAAATCTTTAATAAATTGCCTACTGACATAAAGAACGTGGAAAAGGATTTTTTTTTTTAAAAAGCCTCAAAATATTTTTAGTTCATAAAACATTCATAAGTTTTTTAGTGGTATCTTACATAATTAAAATCATTATGAATCAGCGAAGTTTTTAAACCTATTTGCCCGTTTTTTTCCAGTATTTTTTTAAAGTAATCACCTAAAGTTTGTTTCTCCATACACAGTGTCCCAGTGTTTGCTTTTCACTTTGTATGGAAAAAACAACTTTAGATGATTACTTGTAAAAATTACTGGAAAAAAAACGGGCAGATAGCTTTAAAAACTTCGCTGATTCGTAATGATTCTAATTATGTAAGATAACACTGAAAAACTTATGAAATAAAACTTGAAATTAATGATTTTTCAAGACATGGATGGACTTAAGGAAAAATTACAAAAATTCAGATTAAAATGATCAATATCTCCGAAATTAGTAAAAATCGCTGAACATACATGGGGTAAATTTAATAGGTCTAGACGTCCTCTATCGACCTGCTTCGTTTGATCCACTCCTCCTTTTACTCCCTGTATAAAAGCGAGATGGATGGTTGGACGTAAGTAATTTGGCTTAAAGGGGCCCGTTTCACAAAAGCTTGTAACTTTATTACATAAGACATCTCTTTTCAACAATACTCATTGAAAAGAGACTTTCACTTGTAATACAAGTTACAAAGTTTTCGTGAAACGGGCCCCAGGTGGTTCTATGTACCTACTGGAATAGGGGGTAAAATTAACTATTATTTTGTTACAATACAAAATGCATAAAAAATTAGAAAAATACCTAATTTCTATAGCACCAGCAAAAAACCACCTCGGAGCTCGGAGGAAATGTGACTACACTAAATTTTGGTTATTAACATGTTTATCGGTTAATTGACCTGAAATCCATAAATGCGTCTATTCTGGCGTTAATTAATAGCAATAGAATCAGGCGTGGCTCCGCCATCATTAAATAAATAAATAATCAAGGGAAAGTATTACACCAGTTAACCTAGTCTCAACCTAAGCTCTTATCTACGAGTATTACACAGCGATTACCTTACTTATACAGATAAATACATACTTAAATACATAGAAAACATCCTAGATTCAGTAACAAATGCGCGCGTTGATCACACACATCTGCCCTTACTGGGATTCGACCGACTGAACGCCGTACGGCGTTTTTAAGAGAATAACACCCCAGAGGGCCCTGCCAAGATGCATTGCGCTACTGACGTTTCTATTCGTTTCGTTTTTAAACCAATCGCGTGACTGGTAGACCACGTGACTTTTCGTATCACGTCACCTACCAGTGACGCGATTGGTTTAAAAACGAATCGAATAGAAACGCTAGTTAGCGTAATGCATCTTGGCAGGGCCCTCAGAGGTCCTAGACAAGACGCTTAACGCTATCATAAATGATTTTCAAAAACTGTCAAAGTGTATATATAGTATTTGCATTAACGCTTGACGCGGCCATCCGGTAGCTTACGTCAATCCTATACATTTTAGATAACGATAACGATCGCGCATTGCATCTTGTATTGGGCCATAGTTGTACCTACTACCTATTTTCATTATGTTATTTACGTGACTTAGGCAAGGTTAGACTTGTGACTACCAAAAAATGTTTACTCTTGCGGCGAGTAATGTCTTTCGATGAAACGAAAATTCTGCGAAATGATACGTTTGTTGAAAAGTGTTTCGATAAAATAATAGGTAACTGTTAATTATAACTCCCATTGTAGGGGGTTAATAGTAGATTGTTCAACAAGGGACTAAAACAAGCCTTAATGACACGAGATGTTTAGCCATCCAAGCGAAGCGCGGGTGGCTATAGTTCGAGTGTCATTATGGTTGTTTAGTCTCGCATTAAACACTCTACTTTTCACTTTGAATGCAAGGAAAAAAACGACGTTTCTTTACAAAATTACAATATCGATTGTAAAAAAGTTCCTTACAATTTTTTTTTTGCAAATAAGTGACGCTTTATATGCTTGCATATAAGCCAACAGGTTCAAACTTGAAAACTATTTTAAAACTAATTGAAACATGCATAATAAAATGAATTAATCCTTAATATAATGAAATAGATTCATATTCGTAATCATTAATCGTGTTTCACGAAATTAAATCGTTTTTTTTTTTGCACACTTGTCATTTTGAGGTTATTTCCACGCCCTAAAAATTGTCTATACACAATCATTGAAAATGGAGGTAGTCCTGATGTGCAGAGACTAAAGTAACATTTTAAGAACATGAGAGTGAAAAAAGTGTAAAATAACTTCACTCTTGCTTGAAAAATGCCTATGATGTTACAACACAAACACTTATTCGTTTTAATTTTACCTGTTGTACCTCCTGGCCTCAATTTGTCGATCAGTTTTGATGTGAAGGAGAAGCAAGCAAACTAACACATTGTTGCAATAGGTACATAAAAAGAAAATAAAAATATTCATTCGACTCTTTAGAATAAAACACATAAAAAATACAAATTGATTTTATTATTTATTTTTATCGCTGTTACTGGGAAAAAATAAGGTTTTAGACTTCAAGGGATTAATAATAAATAATTGCTGAATATCGTGAAAATCAAGCACGTAGTTTTACCTATACATGCAGTTATTACTTAGTACTTAACAGTTATTATTTTATACTTAACAGCTTTGCTGAGTCGTCCGACGACGTGAATAAAATATTGGTTGGTTACATTTTAATTTGATATTATTATGAGAAATTAATTTCCAAGACTCTTCTTAATGTATTTGCCATTGGTCTCTGGGCATTACATTCTTATTAAATATTTTAATGCTTATTGGGCAAAGACCTCGCCATCAATCTCCAAGTTTCCATGTCTTACTCATTCCAAATACAAATCAAAAACAAATTACAAGGTATTTAAAATCAACAAAATTATCATTTCAATCCGCATAGTTTCGAAAATTACATAACATAAATCACTCCATCTTTTTAATAATTGACAATTAAGGATGCATTTAAAGTGTAGATACACTTTATCGCCCACGTCATAGTGCTGGCTGAATGGTGAAGCTACAGCCCACGCCTGCGTGGTCCCGCCCACCGTCGCGCCTATAAATGCTGGCAGCTTCGTCCTGAACAGCCACTCGATCTTGCCGCCCTTTCGCGCCCTGCAACGTTACAAGTTTGAAAAGTTTCGACTTTCGAATCTACGCCGGAACTCTGAAAGGTAAGTGAATGTTTTAGTTTTTTTTTAATTGTGATTTTATTTTCTAAAGTTTAACATGGGTTTTTAATTTGAAATTACTTATTTAAAAAGTCAACGTTTTAGGTTTTTTAGGCTCGTAGAATAAATATCTGATTTAAACTGGTTTTTCACATTCAACTTATTTAAAAAAAAATAGTTAAGAAACCAGGAAAATAATATTAATTAAAAAGCTATAAAACTGGTTTTAATGGTTCCCTTTAATTTTATTTCCTAGCCTACATTTAAACTGCTATTTTATTAAATTTCCTGTCCAATAAAACGTCGGACTCGACCTTTTTTACGATTCCATTCAACGGATAAAATAAGTTTAACAAAATATTATTTTATCCCTTGAATCTGTGAAAACTGATTTTATAATATAAATTCACGTTACCCACCAGATTCAAGGTTAAACATATTGATTTTAACATTCTAAAAATAAAAGTATTCTTGCACCTTTTGTCACGGGAGAGATTAAATTTCACTGATTTGCACCGGACGAAATCATATATGTTACATTACATTACATTAAAGACGCCTGTTGCCCAGAGGGTAGGCAGAGACCACTTCTTTCCAACTGCTACGATTTATCATTTATGTTTTAGTTAGTTAATTACTCTTTGCTAGTAAAGTCTTAACATACTAACTATAAATAAAATAGCCCTTGCAGTTCACCCGCTTGAGGCATGGTTCCTAAAATGCTGGTCGCGTTCCCCCTTTGCACAGCCAGACTGAGCCGCTGCGCAAAGAAAGAGCCCGCTCAGGGATCACCCGCCGCCATAATAAGTCTTTCCGACACCTCTTTTACAAACTTCTTGGTGTCGGAAGACCACGGACCCAAAGTTTCCATTGCAAGTGCCTCAAAACAGTAATTTTCTTTTAGAAAAGTGTATTTTGCTAGTACATCTTAAAAATAATCCTAGTTCTCATTAAAAATATTGAAATAGTCAATTTTCAGTTTTTTAGGGTTCCGTAGTCAAACTAGGAACCCTTATAGTTTTATTAAAAATCCGAAAACTATTTTAAATGAAAGCACATATAATGAATTTAATAGGAAAACTATCACGACTAAGTAGACTTCATTGGTTCTTGAGTTACAAACGGTTTAAATGTTTATACCTACCGAAAACTTATTTGCGGTGTAGGTAAACTGACCGCGACCTATGTCGATGTATGGGGATAACAGTTTTCCAATGGCAAAGTTAAGTTTGTCGCGAGGTCTAATTTGTTTGTAGTAACGGCTTCGGAACCCTACACTGAGCATGGTCAGACACGCTCTTGCCCGGTTTTTTTTCATTAAATTGATTTAAAATATTCATTTCAATATTCTTGTACAGAAAATATTTTCCACGGGTCCGGCATAACGCTTTAAAAAATTCTAAAAGTCTAATAAAACAAAACACCAAAATCGTAAAAAAGAGAAATATAAAAAAATACTTATCAATAAATGTAGGTAAGCCAATTCCTTAGCTTGGTTTTGAGAAACAATACATTAAAAAAAAAAAAGGTGTGTATCCCAATTACGATAAATCATGTACCTACGCATTCTTTACAATCTTTTTACCAAATCTCTTTTCTATCAGGAGTAGAAATACGAGCCCTTACAATATGTAACATTTACTTTGTAACTAGTACTCATTATTAACATTTCTCCCTGTACGTACTTTCATGGGGTCGTTTTTTTAATAGTAGCAGCGTTAATATAATAAGTGTTATATTTCTACGGGAATTCAGTTTTCCGAGATAATTAAATAATAATTTATAAAAATTGATACGTTATTAAGGTAAGGCGGGGGCGGGGGACGGAGCAAGACGTTTGTCCTGTCTAATATCTCGATAAAAAACATCATTTTGGGGCTCCTTACCCAAAATTTATAGTAAAATGTACCCAATCGTTCCAATAATAAAAAAAAACGACTTTCTAACGTGAAACCAATACATTCTTATTCGCTCATTTAAAAAAAACTACATAAAGAACCGAGCTCGTTACAGGTGGCCTAATTTGGCTCTGTTTATCGCGTGACAAAATTTCCGTCACCTTCTGACACTTATGTTAGCACGAGAGTGACGGATACTTTATCCACATTTTGTCACGCGATAAACGCAACCATATTATACCATAGGTTTCATAATCCCAATCGATAGTTTTTTTTCTATTGAAGATTTTATTTTTCTAATATTGCTCAAAGTTATATTCTTATATAACCTACGTATAGTAAATGAAGGGTACCCATAAAGATCACGTCTAGTTACTCACTTTAAAAAACAATGAGATATTAATCTCGAAATGAAGAGTTCGCAAAAAAACGATTACTTTCAGTTAACTACTTATGTAACTATTACTTACAGATATAAATCTTAATATAAGTCTTATTATTTCGCTTATAAAAAACTTTTACACGAAAATTACGTACGTCATTAGTAATATATTTACTGCTTAAAAATCGCGAAATATCTAATTTACAATGGCAACTAGGGCCGTTCTTTCCTTTCTTAAAAATACCTACATTATTTATTTAATTAAAAATACTCATAGCAAAAATTCGGACTAATGCAAATGAAGAAATGTGTAATTCAAAATCCTAAGGTTCTCCGGTTACCCTTACTCCCCAACCACTACTTAATTATTACCAGTAAATCTAATAAAAAAACAACTGGCAGATTTCTGAATAAATTATTTAATCTAAACAAGACATTCCGCTTCAGTAAATGACCTAAAACACTTAATATTTAACCGCTCTTCGCTAATCAAATTCTTAGTGAATTTTATAGAGGAAAAGGTCTTTTCGTTTAGTTAACTGGTGTTCCATTACATTGTAGTGTAGAAACAGTCTACGAAGCACTATAGAGACCGCAATTTTATTACTTTTATATAATAATAGCTGACCCGGCAACCGTTGTTTTGCCATATAAATAATTTAGGGGTGGACTACCCCTAACATTTAGGGGGATGGAAAATAGATGTTGGCCGATTCTCATAGATACCGGATAAGCACAAAAAATTTCATCAAAATCGGTCAAGCCGTTTCGGAGGAGTATGGCAACGAAAACTGTGACACGAGAATTTTATATATTAGATAGAAGATGTAGCACTATATTTAAAATAAAAATTGATTAAAATAACTAGATAAATGAGTAGGATTCACACCTAAAGTTACCCGTACAAAATTAATTACGATTATATATGTAGTAAGATAGTTCACAATTATATCCCAGAAATCTAGTCTTGACGATTTTCTCTGTTTTAAACAACAAATTTTGCTCTCAGGAAAATGTAGAGACAAACTTACTTTTGCAGAGTTTTTTTTTGTCTACATCTTAACAACGTTTTATGACATAACTACCCTTTGAACATTAAGATTCGGTTCTTCTTCTTATTCGTTTCCTCGTGACTGAGGATCACGACCGCAATCAGTTGTTGCTTGGTTCACCAAGGCTCTCCGAACCGCTCTATCTTCGGCCTCTTGTAAAGACCTCTGCCTAAACTTAAAGGTTTGGTTTTTCATAATAATCCTGAAACGATAAACGATTTCAGGATAAAAATGAATTTCCAGCATATAAAAAAAAATGGGACAAACGAAAATTCTGACTAAAAATAGGTAGGTAACTAATGAACGCCCACCTTCATGTCATTTCAGTGATATTACAATATAAGTAAGTATGTCGTCTTTAAACGTGCCTTTAATGGTGCTCCCACTCTCCGGTTATATAGCCTTAAAAGATTTCACAACATAATAACAAGACGACATTCTTAGATTTAGTGTGGGAGTACTATAAGAGTATCATTGAATTGATTTGCACCCTTTGAAATATAGCCAAAAATAAAATATGCAAACTGAGATGGCGGGAAGATTTGGACGCATTCTTCAGCAACTGGCTGGAAGAGGCACCAAATAAGGACATGGGGATCAAGGGGAGAGTCCTTTGTCCAGCAGTGGGACACTCGTATAGGCTAGAAAAAAGCTGATATGAAACTGTATTGTCATTAGGTACAGTAAAGGAAAATGATTCCTTGACCTCTTTGGACTATGTCAAAGTCACGTAATCAATCAAAACGTAAGAGACTTCTTATGATTTTCTTTACAGTGTCACGTTGACCAAGTCCAAAGTGGTCTAGAAATCAATTTCCTTGACTGTACGTCCGTTCGTTTAAATCTTTGATTTAGTAAAAACTAGCATCTGCGCGCGACTCGATCCGTTTGCATAGAAGTGGTTTATCGGGAATATTTAAATATTCAGGATAAAAAGTATCCTTTTTGTCAATCCAAGATGAGAACTAATTGTGTGCCAACTTTCATCCAAATCCGTTCGGCCGTTTAGGCATGATAATAATACAAATATCAAAATATCCATAATAACTTTTACACCTTTATTTTTATTACACAGTATGAAACAAAGTCACTTTCCACGTCTGTCTGTCTGTATATACGCTAACTCCTTCTAAAGCACGCAACGGATTTTGATGCGGTTTTCACTATAATTTGAATCGTTTTTCATGGAAGGTTGCTATGTATAATGAATTCTGGTTTATACGTCTTACGAACTCACATAAACTAGAACTTATATTACGTAAGAACTAAGAACCTTCCGTGATCTAACTGATGGTAAATACCGCGTCAAAATTCGTAGCATAATTTAGGAGGATATACAGACAGAGAGACATACAGACAGATGCGGAAAACAACTTTGTTTTATACTATGTAAAAAAGATAAAAATAGAGACGATTTTGTAGCATAAACTCTTATTTTTTACAGTACGGAAAAGGGTATACATATCGCAATAGTTTAGTTCTTCTAAAGTAGGTCTTAAGAAAATCTAAAAGCATTCCGAATGAAGGTTTTATACTTAAGCACTTTCCGTCTACTTTCGTTACAATGGTCAACAAAACTTCTAAAGGCGCATTATCTGCTTCGATTACGTTAATAGTATACCGTAGTGGAAAAGCCACGAAGTTTAACTAGGTTAAGTTAGTTTCTAGTTTAAAATTCTAACTTAGACTAGCTAGCTGGTTTTCTTGGTTACATCGACACTATGTATTGCCAGACTTTATTTTTGAGTAGAATTTTCATTTCATCCACAGGTTTTCCAACGTTAATTACGTGAGTTAAAATTAGAAATTCCGTGGAAGTCACATTTGTAGCATTATCCTAATAAGTAGCTTCTTAAATATAGAAACTTTCTTACGAGAAATGGTAACTTCTAAGAATAGCTACTCTTAAAATTATTGTATAGAAAGGGAACATCTTCTTTTCTCTTAAATGTTTTTAAAAATGTTCTCATTTTTTTTGTGGAGCATTTATATTATTATAATAAGTAATAATAATAATAAAAATATTTTATTGGAATCAAAAGAGCACCTCCACCAACTTAATTAACTTAAACATAAGAAACCTAACATAACATAAGCATTGGTGGTGCTGCATCCTGACGCCAAAAGGGGTCCACTCAGCATATGTTGCAGCACGGGTGCTGCAACGCTGATTTTCAGTGGATCCCAAGATTGTGTGCGACGGTAAACAACATCTTAAGAAAATATTATAACTTGCTGTCCTGTTGAGTGCACTCGCATTGACCTAAAAGCTGATTTTGTGAGTTAGTGTGTGGAAATAAATAGGCAAACAAAATAATGTGTTTAAATAAATGACTTATTAATATAATAATAAGTTAACTTTCTACTGCGTATCTTTCCAAAACCAGATTGAACTAAGTATTAGTTGTGTTTATACTTTTTACTTTACCATCTTATCCTTTTACCTACCGCCAACTAACAGAGTTTTCAGTGTTGTGTACCGGTGTGGAGAATCGATAAAATTACTAGCATAGAGAAATTCCATCTCACCCCTCAGGGTTGGCAAACGCATATGAAGTCTTTTTTTATGTGAAAAAGGACGCAGACGATCAAGCGAGCCACCTGATGGTAAGTGATCATCGCGACCCATGAACAACAGCAACATCAGAGGAATCGCAGGCTCCTGCTGCCGGCCTTTGAGAAAAGAGTAGGCGTAGGAGTAGGGTCTTAGGGTGGCAGTCGTAAGATTGTAGTCTTGATAATTCAAATGTCTATGGGTATCAAATCCCACTTACCATCAGGTGGCCTGTGTGTACATGTGCCTTCTCAATGCCATAAAAAATGCGCATGACAGTCTCAAGTCTAACCTGACCTAACGTAGTCTATATTTAGAATTTCATAAAAACAACAAGACTTCTAATAGCTTTTGGTAGAATGAAACATTTTGTAAATAAAACAAATATAACGTGTATTGATCGTTCAAGAGGTCCTTTATTTTTTAACTTGACTTTAAAGTCCCAGAGAGACGTGCGATTAATTACGCCGTACTTATGGCTCGGCGACCGTACTCGCCCGTGTGTCACCCTAAGTACGCTTACTTCTAAAGGTAAACACGGGTGAAAAAGGTCGTCAAGCTTTAAGTACGCGTACTTACTCGCCCGTCTATGTGAGACTTAAGAGGATTGCGAAGCGCCGCTAAAATCGCGTAGCTGTAAGAAACATTCCATACCAATTTAGCTTCGGGTGATAACGTTTCTCACCCCCTAAATCAAGTTCAATTTCCACGATTTTTGAGTATATTGTAGTTATTATAAAGAACTAGGTCTGTACGTTTCTGGTTTTTTAAAAGGGAATGCCCATCTGTCATTCAAAAAATGCCCGGCGTATACAAGAACCATTTATTTACACATCAAAATATGCTAAATTATTGCAAGTTTCAAAAACACTTTCAGTAATTGCTCAATAAGTTGGGATACTGCTGTTATTCTTATACAAATATACAAAGAGTATTAGGACGTTTAGTATATATCTGCAAACAAAGCACACATAGGCACGGAACATTAAAACAGTGATATCATGACTGACATAGAGTGAGGGTGATGAAGGCGTGAAGGTGAAATAAATAAACAAAGTCATCTTCCATTTCTTGTCTATTTCTATAGTAACAAGTACATCATCCATAAATTGTGCACGAGGATGGATACTAATTTGGTACCTAGCCCAACTTAATAACCATTTTATTAACATAATAATTATGGGCACACGTGACGTGCCTACTGTTTGACGCCCCACAATACAATTACAGTATCGGTGCTGTATGGCTTCTCTTCCTGATAAGGAATCATTAACTATGATGTAAACAAAGTATACTTTCCGTTAAATATGTCTACGTTGTAATTTTCCCTCGAGAAGCCATCAACTATAAACTATTGTTTTATTGCATAAATAGTTACACGACAAGTATAAATCGTAGGCTGCAACTTACCGTTTGTGGTGCTATCCACTACTGTATTAGTTGATGCACTTCATTATTTTGCAACGATAAAATGGTGACGCGACAAACGCGTAATTAATATTAAGATTGCAATTAATGCAATGCTGGACACTGTTCATTATTGAAACCAAACAGAAACAGTATAACTTCTATCAACACCTTAACATCAAAGTGGTATACTGGAAGTGACATCTCACGGCACTTATAGATTAAGAGAAACATGAGGGTAAGTCGAAATAAACTCGTGTGAGCGACGGATGGTCGTGTGAAAGTCTAACAATAATATGCATAATTGATCCCATCTTTATTAGACTTCAAATTAATTGGTATAGATTTTTTGAAATATTGATTATCTCTGTAAATGCCAGGCATTTTATGAGCATTCTCCTTTGTTTCATTCTCAGAAATATTTTCTGGGGAAGGAAAACGTACAGACATAGTTTTTCATGATATCTATCTACAACCTATTCAAAAATCGTAAAAATCGGACTAAGTTTAAGGGGAGAGAAACGTTATCGCATTTTGTATGGAAATTTTTAGCTTCACAATCCCCAGTTGTAGGTATTGAAATAATGCGTCACTGGTTTTTCACATAGATTGAGTTCAATTGTTATAATAAAAATCTTTGGAAAATGTGAGACTTTAATATTGCACTATAAAAACAAATTCAGTTCTATAAATGTTTATAATTTAATGATTATATGTGATTTTCCACAAGACATTGTTTAAATAAATAAATATTTTTCTAAGTTTCGGCTGGGTATTTTTTTATCGAAGTGATATTTGTGACCGTTGTTTGTAGACTCAAAAAATGATAAACTAGGTAAACTGTGTTTTAAAATTGTTCGAGCACTTAAAGTTTTCTTCTTTTTACGACAAGTAAAAAAACCTTTAGCGACGTATTGTGTCGTACAAAAACGGAAAGTAGGTACAATGAAATACGAGTTCATTTTTGAGACAGGTTCCAGGTAATTTTGCATGAATTGCATAAAAGGTCGTACGAAAGAATAACCTGCCAGTTAAAATTATTTGTCCTGTTCTGGAGTGAATGTAGTTATCAAGGTTTAACACTGATGCACAATGTGCCATGAGTCGTGACATTCTAGCAAATACTCTCCTGACGTTTTATCTGCAGTACAATGATACTGGCTGAATGCGTTTTCAGTTCAGTGCCTTCGAAAATGTTCGAACGTGAAATAATTTAAAATGGAACTTGTTGACTTTTGCTCAATAATGTGTGACTTTAATTCGCTTGTTCACTCAGAATTGAAAAAATAGGCTAGAAATACTGATGTAAGTACATCATTACATAATACAAAACTGAATTTGAACATTAGTATTGAGAGTTAGTGGATAAGTACTTACCTCGATATTTATACATTAATATAAATATCGAGGTAAGTATACGGTGTTAGACACTGACAAAAAAAACATTGGAAAAGTTCTTTCAAGGTAGAATGATGGGGATACCCGCGACTTGGTACGTACTCGTATATAATGGCCACCAGCTTTTCTCCCATTTATTTTCGTTACGGTGATTTGAAAAATTTTCGCTTAGTACAACTCAAAAAAAAAACATGGTTCGCGCGGTAACGGATTTTTTTTATAAGCAACTAATAGATCAAATAATCCTCACCGTTGCCTCAGTGAAGTTACTAGGTAGGTACTTAAAAGCTGCTGATTTTGTTATTTTAAACGCGACTAGTCACCTCAATGGAGAACTGGTCAAAATCACGTTTTAACATTTTTTATCAGGTATTTTCTCCGCTTATAAGCATTAGCGGTCAAACCATTGATGTGCGGTAATTTAGTTGAGGTTCCTTTACAAAAAAACGACCAAGTGCCAACGATATTCAAGCTTAATTTCGGCTCAGAACCAAGGACGTTAGAGTGCTTATATGATTGTCGATTTATCGGCATTTAGTCGATTTTTATCGGCGATAATACAATCTTATCAATATTATGACGACGGAATAAGCTTTTTGTTGCTACGTGGATTGTGGGTGAAGTACAGGTTTTATTGAACATAATACTAAAGAAATATTTTAATGTAGTTAAGTCCGACATATTTTTTGAGTACCGACATACTGCTCAATAGCATGTGTATGTATTGGCAACGCAATACAATAAATACAATAGGTACTCTTTTTTGATCAAGGAGAAGGCACACGAGCACTCAGGCCACCTGAAGACAGGCCATCTGAGACCCAGAGATATTTAAATTCTCAAGGCTACAATCTCAAGACTACAATCCTAATGCGTTAGCGACCCTGAGGACTAAAATGGAATGCCTCTATTATGCTAGTAATTTCACTGGTTGTCTTATCCCCACAATGGAATACAATAATGCGAATATTGCTGCCTGGCGGCGGGAAGGATAAGATGTTGGTAGCGATCCGGACGGACCCTGTGCAAGGTCCTACCACCACTATCTCTTTATTACACACCATAGCGAGTTTACGATTTGAGTCAAATAATAACAATACAGTTAGTCAGTCTTGTAGTCTTAAGATTGGGAAAGTTCATGGGTCTCAAAGTCACCAGCTGGTCTGTATGCTCGTTTGCTTTCTTTATGTCATAAAAATACGTCAAAAAAAATCGCGAGCAATATAATTTAAAATGTTACTTGCATGGAACACCTTATTTTATGGCTCCCAATGTAATAAAAATGTAATGAAGCGTATGATAGGTAGATAGCATGAATAATTAAGAAGTTACATGCTTTTATGTCTGTCTAGACCACGCCTGCGACTTCGTACGCGAAGAATTGATCATTTTATTCCCTTGAAAAGGGTTGGCTCTCGAAAAATGCTTTCTTAATGCTTCGTTACATGGCTACAGGTGAATATATACCAAATTTTAAGAACACCCAAGAAAAAACCTAGGTAACTCAAAAAACCCAAACCAAACCAAAAAAGTCGCGCTCATCACAATATTCAATCATCAATAGCTGGGCTAGCCGCGTCGACAAATATAGCCTTAGCAGTTCACAATGATAATTTATCGCTTCTCCTTATATTTTTATTTTTAAATTCTTAATCACCATATTAATTAAAAAGTAGAGAGTTTTCATCCTGCCAACAAAATGCATTAGGGTAGACAGGGTACGGTTGAAACAATTTTGCTTTGATCGCTCATCGCATCAGCATTATGCTATTGAGGGTTGAATAAAATATCAAACATGTGAGGGCATACATCTGTCTTGAAAATTATGTACTATTATTTTATGCCCAGACATATTAATTTTCACACAGGAGCAGTTTTTGAAAAAGTCTGTCCTCTGTTACAATCGACCCTATACCAGTGGCGGTTGAAACACAAATAAATAATATTCAATACGGGTATTTAAATCTGCTTTATTGCTCATTCTCGTATTAATCAACTCAGTCTGAAATAAGATCAACACTTATAATGTATTAAAAACTTAAAATAACTTCATCAAGACAAATATAAGTATTTAACATGATATCAAAGCATTTCTTTTTTAAAACAGTTACCCGAAACTAAATAGCCTAGTAATCATAAGATCCTGTTTTATTGCTTATTCCCGGATCAATTCACTCAGTGCCAAATTAAATCCATCAATCAATACTCATTAATACTTAATCCCCCCCTGACGTCAAAGAAAAACCATAGTGGCGAGATAAAGAACCCAACATAAAAAGTAATCCGTTTTATTTTATCATAAACATCTGACAAATGACCAGGCTCAATATTTACTCGATATTTAAAAAAGTTATTCGACAAAGATATCAACTGAAAATACTACCTTTTGATTACCAAAATACAATAGGCTCCACTGCAAGAAACTACAAGGAGCGATAGTGGATGCAATACTGTGGAACATGTTCTCCCTAACATGCCACGTATTTCTTCCCTTACAGCCCTCACCCTGCAGCTGTAATAATCAATCAATATTCAATCAATCTCAACTATATAGTAATAAAGTGTCAACCCTTAATTCTATAATCATGGGTTGAAATTTTATTGCTAAATAATTGTGGGATGACACATTTTTGCGTAACAGCTTCCAGCAGATAGTTTCTCGGATATTCGCTTTGTTCCAACCTTACCCCGTTACAACCGTACCCAGTCTCCCCTACAGTTTAGCAGATACCTAACCTTTTTGTAAAATAATTGATTATCTTCATAAGTAAATTCAATAAAAAATCTTCACCTTTGAGGTTCTATTGAAAAACCATATTGCTTTTGCCATGTTATAAAATCGTTTTTAACTCCGCCATTACCATCAAATAAATAAGAGCTAGCTTTTTACTACGTAGAATACTCCCCGAAATGTGAAAGTTTACCCTTTTAGGGATTTATCTTTGAAAGTCACGTACTTGTACCTAATTCCGATTATGGTGATTATGTGATATTAAGCTAATTATAGGATAATTGCCTGATCTCGTTTTCCGTGTTGCGTACACCACGAGGAAGTAATCCAGGATGAATTTTTAATGCTCCTAAATTAGACTATGTCGCGTTGCAGAGATTACGAGTATGTTCATGTAATTTTACAATTGGTTTTCCTGTAATTCAAAAGACATGACTTGAGTTATGTATTCATTGTTAAATACATTTAACTTATTTGAACAATGGAATATTGAATTTAATACTCCGGTAGAAATAAGAAGGTCACGTCTTAAAAAAAATGAAAATCTTAGATACGAATTAAAATCAGCAAAATCTGTGAGGTTAGGTTGACCATATTTAATTTGGTTACTACAAATTACATAAACGGAAGCAAAAACGGTTAAATATTTTTTTACATAAAAAAAAACTTTTTCTTGTTTCTGCTTTATCTCGCTAGCTGCTCGTGGTTCAATTCATTTTTAGTCAATTATCAGCTAAGCCCATCGTTTAATGTTTTCTTTACACCTTCACAGTCTTGAGAATAAGTAAATAAATGCTCAATGACATTTCCTCAATAAATTCATGTCGGTAGCTCCCGTTTCATTAACCGAGAATTGGCTTTCTCGGGAAAGCTCCTGGTGTCAGCACCTGGTCCCATTAACAGCTAAATAAATCGTATTTGTTTAAATAGCTTGACAGCGAAAATTTTTAGGATTTCAACTCTGTTAAAAGTCCTAACTGGAAATTTTAAAATGCGAATTATTTAATTCTGCTTCGTACGACTAAATTCTAAAGTTACATCTTCCAGGTCGTATCAGATACGCTGGCTACATGGCCTAACATAAAAACGGTGCACCATATTTTTATTACATTAACATTTTTTGACACGAATTGTCAAGGTGTGGATTAAGATAGGCTGGTGTTACCGCCGTACTCAGAGGTATTTTAGAAACAATTAACGCGTTGCTTCTTCAAACTTGTATATTCAAATCGTCACTGAGGAATGACTTAATCTTAACTGACTCTGAGGGTGGCCTTTACAACTCAACGTTTAACCCTTCGCATTTTGGTGTTACTTTACAATATAATAAACTTTAATTCAGGCTAGAAGGCCCGTATTAACAAATTCCTTACAGACTAACATACATAACAATATATCCAACCAATCGACCCTACGAGCAACTCCGGTCTTAACTTGTACATACTCTACGAGATCCTTCGCCTCCGTAGAGTAATGTAATCGGGACACGTACAACTGCGTTATGGGCGTAGCAGGACACAGCAAGTGGTTCGGTCCGGCCGGTGCGGCGCCGCACAGGTTCCTCGGGGCAGGCTTCTTCTTCCTCTCCACCCAGATAAAACCATCTTGTCTGCTTGGGACAAGTCGGGGGCAGCACCCCGCGAATGGGTTTACTGCGGTTCTGCTTCACAGGGAGCTGTGCTGGTTGCCTAGCGATTGGTCGCCTGGCAGCAGCAGCATACGCGCGATTTACTTTGATCAAATATTTCCTAATGAATAAATACCTATAAAAAATTGAACCTTCGTGGCCTTGCTGTGTTAGTTGTCCTATTATAGTCGTGTTTATCGATGTGGATAAAGGTGATTAAAACATCTGTCTCTTTCTGACCAATCTATAAGTACGAGAGCGACAGATGCTTTATCCACCGCGATATAGGCAACCATAATACGGCGGTTGGTATATTATAAAAATACAGTGATGTGTAATGTGTTAATGTGAATAGGTAATGTTTGTTCCTTTCACAGACAAGGGCTTAAATTAGTAATTTAAAA
This sequence comes from Acleris literana, assembly GCA_946894065.1. NCBI lineage: Eukaryota > Metazoa > Arthropoda > Insecta > Lepidoptera > Tortricidae > Acleris > Acleris literana. The sequence goes on from OX335669.1 coordinate 21,155,988, forward strand.
TATGACAGCTGCTCAAAGGGGAAGCGTTGTAGCCCTCCCTCGTCATTCAAAACTTTGACCTTGAAACTAGAGATTGATATATTATGATGAAATTGATATATATTATTATCTATCGCAAGGTCTAATTTTCATTTCTAATCGTTTAATTCGTCTGAAAATTCATAATTTAGAAATTTTCATTTTTTCAAAGCCATAAATTTTTCAAAATGTTTAGATATGTAGGTATAAGTAATACCTTTAGAACCTTAATTTTAGATTAAGATTGTTTTCTAACTACCGAGAAAAGTTAAACAGTTTCAGAAAATAATGCATTATAAACTTATGAACATTTGGACAAGTGAATCAGTTGGGAACAGAAATTTGACCTTGATAGGTAACTATAAATCTAAAAATATTTCGAAGTGAAAGTCTAAAGAGAAACATAATTTTCATTGCTTATTAAACTGCAAATTATGTTTTGACATTCGTATTAATTACTAAAAGTTTATAAGTAGGTACTTAAATTCAAAACTGAATCATCAATCTGCAGAATTCTGTTGTAAAATTACGTGAAAAGTTGCCACATGAGTGTAGTTACACAACATCTTAACTTGTAATAAACCTTCTTACGAGTAGGTAGGTCCTCTGACTTAGGTCATAATCCCCAAAGGCGGGACTTAAGACGGCTCAAAACAATAACTTAAGTTACACTGATTATTATGCTTATTTAAGAATTCAAGCGCAGGTGCCCCAGTAGTAGGTATATAAACTAATACGTAATTCTTACCGTCAGGTAACCGTAGATTTTTTTTTAAACCGATTTGGTCTCGCGCACCGAGCGTTTGGCACTGCCGTGCAGTAGGTATGTTATAATATTCCAATTCCAATTTGAATTCGATTTAGAATAAAATCAACGCGAGCCCAAGTCATACTTGACAATACTTACAGCATAGTATAAATAGAAAAGTAGCTCGACTCCGGCCCTTTAGGAGATTCTGATACCTATTGACGCTCGGGCGTCAGGGTTGTCCAAACTTGTTCTTCAATTTTAGTCACCTACTTGGCCATACTGTGATTTATAATCATGGTAATTTTCATAAATTACACAAATCTAAAGTAAGTATAAATATTGTTAGGTACCTAAGTACCAAATTTAAATAATTTTACTTACATACTTTTTATCTGTTGACACTAAATAATAATTATGTTTATAGGTATGTGACGTGATATGTAAATTCCTTTTCGACCTTTTGATAATGCCGCTTTCGCGCAAGGCGGCTTCCTTTGACTACTTAGGTACCTATTATTGGCGGCACGCGCCGCTGCCGCGCGGCTTCCTTAGAGCATTGGCCGCTCGCTTTGGTTCTAGGCTTGTGCTTTGGGTACTAGGCAACGATAAGCATACTTATGTAGTGAAAAATACATACTTAATATGACTACATATTAGGGTTGCCAACCGTACTATAATATATAGTATTGTACTATATTTTCACTCTGTGTACTATATACTGTTGAAGTAATATATAGTACGCAAAAATACTATATTTCGGTCAGTCCTTATACATATGCGGTGTCAGTTGGCCTTTTCAATCTGATTTTAAACAACAATGTAGATGAAGTGGAAAAATAGGCTTTTTTCAGCTCAGATAGTCGCCTTAATAGCAGGCGAATGTTAGTAAGTACCTAGTAAATATTGTGCATTATACCTATTTAATGAATGAATTTACACACTTTTTAAAGTTTTTCTTCAAAGTACTATTTTTTTTTTATGTATACTATATTTTTTATTCCTTGGGCTGGAAAATACTATATTTGCCCAAGAAATAGTTGGCAGCCCTACTACATAGGTACATATAAAACGCCCAAGACTCAGAAACAAAAAATACCTACTCGCACTCATCACACGAATATTTGCCCTGACCGGGAATCGAACCCAGGACCGCTAGCTTCGTAAGCAAGGTCACTACTTACTTAGTCACTACCAACTACCTAGGCCATCCACGTCGTCACATGTTACCTGTCACGTCACACTCAATAACTTAAATTACCTACTTAATACGTATTTATTTCACCTAGGTATACTATAGGCAGGCCGGTACGAAATACCTTTTATTAAATCTGGATATAGTTGTACCTACCTAAGCTAGGTTTAGACAACCGTATACAGAACAATATTTAAGCGTTTTCGGCAGCGACATTGTCGCTCGATAGCTAAGTACGCGCGCTAAAACAAAACGTAACCGAACGCAATGACGCCGCGGCCCCGACTAAGTTCCCTTGAAATTTCATGAGATCTCGTTTCGTATTGGTTCGCCCCGCCACAGGCCCCGCCCACAGCCGCAAGCCGCGCGATGTACCTTTATTTGAAGACGATCTACTGTTCTCTATACTGTGCTTACAGGGTGGAAAAAACGAACACCACATGGACGGCAACTACGTTAAATATTGGAAATAGCAAATTCTACGCAAAAGAGACTTACTTTTATTTTGAAAATAATTATTACTGGATTTAGGGATTTTTGAAAATTTGGCTGCCTTAATCGGGAATAGAACTGTTCGAATAAGACAAAATAATTAAGAAGGGTTTTTTACGGTCTTTATTTAACTTAAAAGTGTATGTATTATACACATAAATGATCACTATCAATGACCCTTTCGATCTGTGTCATAAAACACGACTTTATTGTTTTGTCATATTCGACCGGTTCGATTCCCGGTTAGGGAAGAGGATTTTTTCAAAAATCCAATTATGTAATAGGTATTTTTTGGTTTCAAAAATAAAAGTAAGTCTACCTTGCGTAGAACTCGCTATTTGCAATGTTAAAGGTAGTTGCCGTCCATGTGGCGTAAATTTTTCCAGCCTGTATATTTTTCTTCAGGCTTTCTACTATACTAGACTCATACCAAATTTGACGCTTGTATGTTTTGCCGTTTTTACGGTTCAACAAAAAAAAAATACGTTTAAAATAACCTATATTACCCCGTGTTGGGACCCCTATATTATTTCACTTTTTTTATTTGTTAGTAAATCCGCTGTAATAGTATAACATGATTAATAACACATATTTTGGTAAAAACCCGCTGTCTATTACGGTTCAGAAGATACAGCTCTTTTTAAATTAGGATGGACGGACGGACAGCGTAGGCATACTAAATAGGGTCCCGTATCCCTTCGGGTACGTAACCCTAAAAACATTGTTAAGATAATATATAGAAAACATGAAATAAAAATTAAGAAAACCTACTGTACCGTACCGTAGTTTAGATAGACGGCACGGTCCCAAATTCGTCAAGACAACTGCTGCATACTTTAATAAGGTATATAGTCTAAATAAATAGTATACCTACTAGATAGTTGCAAGTTACGTTTGTTACGAATGACGACGAAAATAGTACAAAGTATAATATATCTTCATCTTTTGCGAAAAGAAGAAACCGTTTGATTCGTAACGGTAACCTGAAGAGGCATACATTTCGTTTGATAAATTTGATACAGTTGAATAACAGGTCTGTTTTCTCCGTGATTTCCGCGAGTTAACCCGAACCAACAATGTGTGTCAGTGTATTAACATGTACCAGTCGAGGAATGAAAGGGTTCCTCACTTTTCTATTTCAATGCTACTATTATCCCTTTCAGATTTAATTTAGCATCAGTCAAGAATGATTTCGATTTATTTCTTTTGAATCTTCCTTATTAACAGATAAGGACTTGTGTTGTTTGGTGTTTAAGGTTTATATTAATTTGCTAATCTTTGAGTCACAGAAAAAAGGTTTTTTTTCCGATGAAATTGGACCCGCTCGGTCGTATCATTTTGTGCTGTAAGGGCTACTATGGTCCAACAGTGATCTTTTCACTTTAGGAGAACTAAGTTAATAGCCTGTCTTTATTTAATTAGTAGTTTCGATACTTAAAAAATAGGTACTAATTGTTCCCCGCGGCTTCAATCAAATAGAAGTCGTTTATCGTAGGTAAAAATTACCCTACGTCCTTCCTCGGGGCTTAAGCTATATAATCATAGCAAATTTTATCGAAATTGGTTTAGCAGTTGAGCCGTGAAAGTGTAACAGACAGAAAGACAGATAGATAGAGTTAGTTTCGCATTTATAATATTACTAGAGGAAGCCCGAGAGCCGCCGCTACTCCCCCTATTTATTCCCGTTGAGGTCGACTTTCGGAAAATCCTTTCTTTGTGCACCCCTAGACCTCATAAGGAACCCACGTGCCAAATTTGGAATCTGTAGACCGAGAGGTTTTGGGCTGTGCGTTGATAGGTGAGTCAGTTTCTTCTTTTATATATAGATACTATATTTACATTCCGAAAGGAATAAATTACTACTATATATGTTTTTCTTATACCTATACTAAATTAAATACATCTAGCTCTTTCATTAAACACTCTTAACAGCCTTTATTTCTCATTCTCACTCTTTACGGAATATCCGGTGTTCAGTTTTTGTCTCATAAGTTTTAATTACCTTTCAATGCTCTGAAATTTACAATATTATTAAATATTTCGTTATATTTATATTTCAATAAATTTAATTAGCAGGTTCCTCTTTTGTTAAACTTATTTATTTATACTTACAGGATTAAATTAAACTAAAACTTCCTGCATACTGACATAGATAATTTAAAACCAAACGCGTTCAAATGTAAAAAGACCACGCACCCTACCTACTTAAAATGGCCGTATTACATTCCAAAATACGTGAGGTCATTTAAACCAACCAGTTTAACAAATCCAATGCTATTGAAGGCGAAAGCGTCAAAGAGATCCAAGTAAAGTGGTTATCGCACAGACATTTTCAAAGCTCAAGCTAATATCATAGACCTATCATTGTTTAAAGGTACGGTCACTTGAGAGACCTTGGTAAAGTGGTCATGTAAAAGTAATTTTCAGACCTGAACATTTGTATCCAATAGCTATCGTGAGAGTTTTTATAAAAACGTTTACTAGATGCCGCAATACAGTCAAATTAGTTGTTGAATAATTTAAAAGGTCTTTATTGCATAATAAGATTAATAAGTTAAGTTAATAATTCATATTCACGTTATTATTGGTAAATATACAAATGTGTGTGTCTTCCTTACAGACAGATATTTTAAGGGCTGAAAGTATAAGCACTAATGAAAATAATTTGGTATCTATTGTTAAAAAAACTTAAAAAAAACATACCATTTCATTCGGCACGCAATGTATCGGTAACAAGTTAACAACGACGCCCGCTGAATAAGGTCCTAAATTGCTGTGCCCTTGCAGGGCATCACATGGATACCTATTTTGTTTCCCACCTTATATTTGTAATGTGATATGCGATAAAGATTTTGAATTTGAAGGTAAACATTAAAATTGAAATGAACCAAGTCTAAAACTTTGCGTTACATTGCTGCTCGAGACAACTATAAAAAAGTTACGCTATATTATCAAAGGTTATTTTTATATTTTACAAGCTTTTATTTAACTTCACTTGTATGTCCTGGAATTTTGCAAGTCGATTTTGAACCAGTTCACGTCAATGGAATCTATGGGCTGAAATTTGGAACACATGTTATGTGGAAACCCGATAACAATGCAATATTATGGTACAGTCAAGGACTTTAATTGTTATACCACTATGGAACCCTATTATAATGACAGCGTCAAGCCACATGACAGAAATTACGCTTAAATGAATGATTAACGTTATGCGATAAGGTTCCATAGTGGCATAAAAATTAAAGTCCTTGACTGCACCAGCAAGCTGATCTGATGATGGAGTCGGAAGGTGGCGACGGGATCTTTGCTGTACCTAATATGCACCCGCTGAGTTGGGGTTCGTTAGTTTCGTCTTGATAAGCAGATGTCTGAGAGGAAAAAAGTATAGTCAGCAGCCAAAGCTTGTCCATAAAATGAAATTTTGACAGAAACTCTTTTAAAATAATATCGTTAACAGCACTTAAAACCATCGTTACTTAAAATTTATGTTCTTATGGAAGACACATCGTATTCGTATCAACGTAAACCTACAGTAGGTAGGTAGGTATACATATTAAGTATACAAAGTAAAGAAAGGTCTAAATAACCTGACAGACCCATCTCATAATATCTAGGTATTACGATATTTTCGTTTTATTTTATTAGTATAACGAAATCCACATTCCAAGAAACCAGAAGCATTTCTCCAAATAAAATTAAAATCACATGCCCATTAAAGATTTTCATTTAAAGAACAACCTTTTACTTTCACCATACATTACGGCACTATGCCTTGAAAAATGTTAAGTGCAAGGTATATTAATTCAAATTTTTAAACGAAAAGCTGCAGGTTTATCAAAGGATGCACTCTTTGTGCAGATCAAATTGGATTGCGACGTCGTCTAGTATGCAGCTGAACAACTTTATTGTTAGCGTCATTTAAATTTTAATGGATATGGAATATAAAGCAAAGCCAGACAATCATAAAAAGTAAATGTTTTAGGATGGAAATTAAACTAGGTTCTGAATATTTTTTACATAAAATAACAAAAATTACAATCCCTAGGGATTTTCAAAAATTCGCTTATACTGCATTTGATCTGATTGATTTTTGAAGGCTTTATAATATTATGTTCTTCATTAAATATATAAAGAACTCTGTCTTCGCCTATATACTGGATCCTTGTTTTTATTAAAAAGAAAATCACTTCGAGAGTCACTTTTAATTAGGTACTTATTTTAATATAGGGTAAATCCGGGATAGATGCCGCAAAGGGATAGGCGCCTATTTTTCAAAAACCTAACTTTCCAAACTCGCAGCAAAGAAATAATAGTCTAAATAGGGAGCGCAAGGGCCACACACCTCAGCCCCCGCAGGTCGTCGCGAGGAAAAGACGCGTCTCGCTTGTGTGTGCGAAAATCTCCGCGATGAGCGCAAAAAGTGCCTCAAATTTTCAAACGGAAGTATTAGCAGTTTCATAACTTTATAATGAGTATTAACTTCTGTTCTGTTTTTATTATATCAATATACTGGTTCTTTAAGTGTACAACTATGTATTAATTATCGCTCTTGATTATTTGGTTTAGATAAAAAATAAAAAGGCACCGTTCCATATCAAAAAGGATAGTCGCCGGGGTATACGTGCCCTTGGGGCATCTATCCCCCCCATACTCCTATATAAATAATCGTAGCATATATGTTTTTAGCGTATATTGTTTTTTTCCAAAGGGCATCTATCCGCCTTAGAATTTTCATGGTGGGGCTTCTATCCATATAGGTAGGCATCTATCCTAAAAAAAAGGGTCCTGCAAAAACTAAATTTTTACACAATCAGTAATTATTAGGTCAACAAAAACAAGCCGTAATGTAACATTAAAGACTAAACTAGCTATATCGGAAGGAAATATTCATGGGAAATTGATAGTTTTGAAATTAGGAGGCATTTTCAAAAAGTGTGGCATCTATCCCGGATTTACCCTAAATAATATAACTTTGCTCATGGATGTATTAAATACTATAAAATACTACTCTCCAAATCCAACATAATATAAAGGTAGTACGCATATGGGACTATGTACAATACCCGTCGATATTTTTAACAATGACTCGAGTTTCGTACTTCGTGATTCAGTTCTTTATTCCGTGTCTTTTGCATGATGACTCTGCCCTTATCTTAATGGCCCGCAGCCTGCAGAATTATGTATTTACTGAGCTGTTAATCAGTAAATAGCACGTCTAATTGTCTTGAGAATTCAAAGGACTGCGATGATATTCAACGCGGAAGAGCAAGGAAGAGTTTGCTGCCGAAACATATTTTACTGTTACGTTATGTTAGTAGCATCGTCGAACGGAGATAGTGTTTTATTTCTTACTATGTTACGTAATTATTTCTTTGTTAGAAAATGAAAAATGAAGAAACAGATTCACTGATTTTTTAAATTAAAAAATAGGCATGAGGCGCAACAAAGCAATATGAAAACGATGGGAATAATCATAATAATAGTCTTCTAGCGACCCGCCCTCGCTTTGCTTCGGTTTATGTGAGTTTTCTGTAACACCAGTACATCAATCCTTCCTCTTAAATCACTATTGATGAAAACCGTATTAAGATTCGTTGCGTAACTAATTAGAAACATCTCCGCGTACATACAGAAGGACAGACGGCGGAAAGCGACTATGTTATACTATGTAGAGATTATAATACTTACAAAAACACGCCATGGTGATAAATTATTTACATAAATCAGGGACTTATTACACTTATTTTCAAGGTGCATAAACAATGCAGATTACATACAAAAAAAATAGTGACCAAAAATGAGTGCTGTATTTGTTACATTTTGAAAATATAAAGCGTTGTTTGGTTTGTTTTTTGTAAAAAAGTTCTTTTAGAAACAAACTACGTTTTTTTGTAAAACAATCCAACAATCCACTTCAATGATCTTGAACATTAAATATTTTAACTTCAAAGCACATTTTGTGATAGTTAGCTCTAAAAACGGTCTTCGGGTTTATACCTCTCTCTCACTGGTCCTCATACGCTGTTATGCTAGTCTAACCGACTTTAGTCCAACCCAAAAGACTTTTAAGACCTCTTGCACTGTTATTGTTTTTAGAATGAATACTAAATTTTCTAGAAGTCCTTACACATACCTCAAATGTTTCTTTTTTACGTCTAAAAGCACTCAAGTTGTCGCGGCAAACGAGTTTTTATGCTACCGTTAGCCTAATGTAATTTTTGTCCTCTTTTCATTATTAAGCCACGAAAAAGTCATAATGTTATGTTAATTATGTTTCCGGCTAACTCCATCTCAATGGTCTTAGGGCCTTGAGGCGGTTTAATAACAACCGTCGCAGTATTATTCAGCTTTGTTCAATTTTGAAACTAACTTTGATTAAAAATTTCAAAAACAGCTACAAAATAATTAACTGTATTTTTATCAAAGGAAATATAGAATACCGTCTACCTAGTTTTATAGATGCATGTTTTTAATATTGCTTACAAAAACCATATATAGGTGAAAAATTTAAGTAAATGACCTCTTGCATGTAGTTGTGTACAAAACTAGTATGGTTTTAACGTCAAATTTCAAATATATAATGTCGAACGGTCTATACGGATGGGGTACAACTACATGCAAGAGGTCATTTAATTAAGTTTTTCACCTACTCGTACAGTTCAATATCTGTACGTACTTCTCTTAAAAACCCACTAAAAAGCGTTGAATAATGACCAGTTATGGCATCGCCTAAGCTTTAAATTCAATATAAATAGGTAGAAATCTGATATTTTTGAAAACCTGATATGAGATAAATTTTTTTAGTATTTGCGGAATACTAATCTTTACATACATACAATACATCACGCTTATTTCCTAAAGCGGTAGGCAGAGATCACTTCTTTCCACCTGCTACGATCCTGACAAATCTCTTTCGCTTCTTCCATATTCATACAAATACTAATCTATTACAAATTATTAATCATAAATCCGCTGTACTAGCGCATATGGGGGTTGAAAAATACGCAGTACTCATCAAGAGAAATCTGCGTAGGAATGTTTATGTTCTCATTCCTATGCTCTTATAGTATAGTCCGTCTCTATTGACGTGAAAATACCCGGACAGTTTACAACAGAAAAGTTAAACTTTTTTCCGCTGAAGCGCAAATCCTTAAGTCACACTGTCCAGTGTCCAAGCTGCAAGTCAAACAACTGGAGAGCATTGTGGGACAGTTTAAGTATTTTATCATGCAATAAATATTCATCCGTTTGGCAAACTGGTAGCCCTAAAGGCGATTTATGCTACAACCCTTTGATAATAAAAAATTGATAGCCATTTGACGGATTATAGACAACTCTCAACAGGTTAGTGCACGTCAAAGTTGTAGAAGGCCTATTAAAAAATAAAAGTTACACATTCGCTCATTCTACAAATTTTAAGTTGGTGACACACTTCACAAATATTCAGGTCGAAAAAATTGACGACGATTTCAATGAAAACCTTCCTTCTCTTCCTTCCTTTTCTTTGTTCTTTTCTTTTTTTTGGCCTGTTTGTTAACTTCAAACATTATTTTATAAGTTAACACATTTATGACTGCTGCTACGAGTGCTACGCTGTAGCCCGTAGCAGCATTTTCCCTCTATGTAACGAAAATCTGCTACCCGACTGTCGGGTCGATGGCGCTAAAAGTGTAAGCACCAGTAAACGTAACCGCAAATAATATGCTAAATATCATAAATAAACCAATTTATTTTCAACCAATGATAAATAATTCACTACAACTTAATCGCAAATCCATAATGGACTTACAAAAATATCGAAGATTACTTATTCAGATGTAAAAAGAAAATGTTTTCACCAATCGTCAATATTTATCTTTTCATCATGAACCCCACTTAAGGATTCTATTTATCGAATTATGTTGAAGATTATCGAATTTATGATTGATTTGTAGCTTTAATATATCGACGGTGGAAAGGTAAAACCCTTGAAGTGGCATTGTGGGTGAAATTGAGTTAAATATAATGTTTATGTTAAATCAGCGGATTTTTCTTTTATGGCAATTTGGCGATTTGATTTCGTCTCTTATTCTAAATAATTGATCAGATTTATCGTACCCTGATGCGACGTTTAATTTCAATAGAATATCACCAATATTACTTCAGTCACCACAGTTTTATTATAAAAATGCCGCTTAAGTGTTAAAAAATTGGTAACAACAGTCGCACCAAGGATTATTTCGGAAAATGTTATGACACCAAGTATCATTTTGAAAAGATGTTAGTGCTTTCGAAAGCTTACAATATATCAAAATGGCACTTCAAGGGTTCAAAAAAAATATGTCAAAATGGCACTTCAAGGGTTTTAGCTTCCCTCCGCTGATATATTATGTGACACTAAATTAACACAAACCGGCACCACTGTGGTGTCTCCGGGCATCTAACGTAACGTGAACATAGGTACTAAGTGGCACTAGTGACGTAACTTAATAAAACATTAACGTTAGCTCCATTAGTTAAACGTGATTGTAATGGAAATTTAATGCAACTAATATCAGTATTATAATGGATTTAAGCATTGTGTCAGCAGTTTGACTGAACGTTATATTATAATGGGGAATTTCCTAGTTAATTTGGGAAGTCGAAATTGAATTTAATTGCGGTTATTTGGGTTGTTTGTTAAATTAGGTATATATTGTGTTACATACTTACTAAACTCGTTAAGCAAAAGTTATACACATACAACAAGCAGCAAATAAAAAAAACTAGGGCGCCTCAGGACACCTGCCTCTTATAAAGTTAAAAATAATACCATAACACGTCAAAGGCAATAATGGTTTTTACCATCTATGATAGGAAAACACCCGAAAATTCCGATTTATTTTTCTTTCGAATATTAATAATTTGTCGCAATTTTAATTTTTCCGCAAGGTTGGAGCTATTTTAGATTCAATTTATAAAAATTATTACTATACGTAGGTTAGGGTAGGTTTGATTAATACCCAATATCAGCAAAATTCTATCAAAACATTGCATTCGCAATTATGAAAATGCGGGATTCTGATCAATTCGGAATTATGACTGTTCAGCCCTGAAGAAAAAGAGCCTTATTCTGCTTCTATGTCTTTTTTACTTGAACGATGGTAGTTTACATAGATGATATGCTATACAGATACGAAGATGCTGAGCAAAAATCTTGCCATCGTGATTGCCGTGGTCCTGGCCTGCGTTTGCCTGGCGGAGGCCAGGGACGAGGGTCCTCACGACATGGCTGATGCTCTGCGGATGCTTCAGGAGTTGGATCGCTACTACACCCAGGCTGCTAGACCAAGGTAAGCAACCCTTGCTTAATTCTCAGGGGAACTAAGGAATTGGAGGTTTACGAGATATATTAATATTCGTGATTAAAATTTTGCAAACGCAAAGTAAAAAAGTGTGAAATTTTAGAAAAATACTTAGTGTACTCTTTTTGAGATAAATGTTGAACAAAACACTAGTATTGTATTTTTGGAAATTAAACTAAAAGAGGTTTCAGCCATCTCTGTATCTTACAGAGTGTTTTTTACGGTTGAATCTATTTAACGGTGTTTCTGTGAAATAGTTCACATCTAGCAAATATGCATAACTTCAAGATGGATGGTTTAATTTGACAAATGGGCCATCTATAAACCATACAACTAGTTACAGTCACGGTAAGTTAAACTAAAGTCATTCGATGTGTAGTATTAGTTTATTCGTGTAAAGAAAAAGGTTATATTGTAGTTTATAAATGTATACAATAAAACCTACAAGTCAAATTATTAATACTTTAATAGCGCTGAATCCAAATGACGGTTACAGCTAGCTATCTGTAGTCAAATTTTCTTAAGTTTTTAACGGATTGTTACAAAACAAACCTAACCTAACCTATAGGTGCTAAACTAAAGATTCTAGAAAAGAAGCATATCTTCTTATGCAAATTTGTCAAATTTCATTTGACAAATTTGCAGTTCGGAAATGAATCTTACTTACTTGTATAGGTTGCAAAATAACCAATGTTCGTACCTATTGACAGAATCAGATAACGTAGCTATTGTAGGTGTTTTAAAATATGTTCGGGAAATTCTGATGGATTCTCAGAACGTGCCGTATATCGCGGGTTAAGGTAGAAAGGGATGGAGTACTTGATAACAACCTTCTGCATACAAGTGGCTGATGCGAGATCGCTGTGAAGATTAAAATAAAGCTCGGGAAGCAACTACGAGTTATAAGCAACTACAATTTTATAAAATAGATAATATGGTTTTAAGTAGTTAATAGGTAAAAATGTAAGTATAACACACCCAAACTGAAGATTCCAATCGTTCAGTCAATTAAAGACATTGAAATAAATTTTCTATTAGCTTGTTGTGTAAGAGTATATTCCCGTCAATCGCTTTAATAACGATTTAACGCTTTAAAACACATTTGTATTTCTAAAAAAATACGCTGCACTATTATTTTTATAAAATTTTATAATAATCATTCTCAATCCTACTAATAATACATTTTAAAGAACTAACATAATTCGTTTTGATTTGGATTTGGATTTTTTTCTAATGAATATTTTTTGAAATTCAGCCGCTTTCATATATTTTCTATACATATAAAATCTAAAGTTGCTATAATAGTAACTAAAATCAAAAATACGAATAACTTGTCAGTAAATCGTATTTGAAAATCGAACAACTAAAATATTTGACCAAGCAATTCCTCGAAATAATTTTTGAATGAAGATACATGTAAAAATAGGATGTATCCGAATTAACATCACATTGTAAAAATTAATTGTATTCATTTAACTCGAGTCACTAAATTTATCATGCTTGCCTTATTAGACGTGCGATTGCATCCAATTTAAAACGTCCCGAGCGGGTTCCTGGTCGTCCCATTGCAAAGGGACGTCGAGGCCGAGTGTCAAAGGGGGAAATTACAGTGGCCGAACAATCAGCCAGGAAATGTGGGGCTTCTTGCTTCACTAGGACAGGCCTTGCTGGAATTAGGTCTTAGTGTGTTGTGTGGTAGGTATGCAGAATTATGTACAGAAGATTGTGTCGCCCGGCAAAGGTCACTCCCAAAATACCTACCTAACTACTCATTACCAGATATCCAAACCACTTGATTCGAAATATTAGGTAGAGGTATTAAAGAATACCTTAATGTGGATGTTAAGTTTTGGGATAGTCATATATAGTCAGTTTTACATTAATATAGGTATAATAATATCAGATTCAATAGCATATAAACTATAATCTATTCAGGATAGGATGGGTACGGTGACACATGACAGTTTTACATTTTACGCAAAAACCGTTTTAACCAATCCAGCTGTCAACAAATTTAAAAAAAATACATTTCAAAGAAATTATTTCCAATAAATTACATTTATCGTTTTTCGTAATATAATAGTCAAGTTCCATTAAATTACGTATTTATGTACCTAGTGAAAATAAGTCAATAAAATAAATACACTGCAACTTCCGATACGTGAATGGAACCGTTAATAGAGATTGGCAACACATCTCTCATCGACCGAATCGAACGGCCATATTAATTAACAAATCGCTTCACTCGCGTCACCTCTGCCTGCTCTGTCAGTACGAGTGCGTCTGCCTTGTATGCGTTTTGAGTGCTTTGTGTGGTGTTGCGACTTTGTTATTAACTTTTGTGTTTGTTACAATCTTGTTGTCTGTTACTGTTATTGTTGTTTTGTTATTATTACCTATTTGTTACTGATATTGCTGTTTGTTTTTGAAATAATGTCAAAAACAACGAAAAAGGCTGTTTTAAATAGTCAAGCTCGGGAGTATGTTAGTTCGGTTGCGAAACTACTTTGAACGAGAACGAGAAAAACGAGGCCCATTGGAACCTATAACAAATGTAATAGACAGAGTTGCACTGGCTTTGGACATAGGTCGAAATACCGTCTCTCGCATTACGAAAAAAAAGTTTGGATGTGCCGGTACAAGCGAAAACAAACTGAATACTCCCAACAAAAAAAGGACCAAAAGGGCAACTATTACTGGAGTAGATAAATTCGACTCCGATGCAATTCGAAATCATATATACAGCTATTATGAAAGGAATGAGCTGCCTACAGTGTTGAAATTATTAAAAACTTTAAGAGAAGCTGATCTTTTTCAAGGAGGTGCCACCTCTTTATGGCATTTATTACAAAACATTGGATTTAAATAATGGCGAATAAAAGAAAAAAATTAATGGAACGGAAAGATATTGCACTTGCAAGAGTCTCATTCCTTGATAAAGCGAAAGCAATAACTAATTGAGATCATGTTGCATTTGTGGACGAGACATGGCTTAATGCTAATCACGCAGTAACAAAGACTTGGACTGATGACAGTGCTCATGCCTCCACCAAAGTACCTACTGGTAAGGGTGAGCAGCTCATAATATGCCATGCTGGCAAAGCCAATGGTTTTATACCAAATTCGCTTTTGGCTTTTAAGTAAAAAAAAAACAGGAGAATACCACGAAGAGATGAACTCTGAAAAATTTAAAGAGTGGTTTATATAGATGCTACAGAACTTAAGCAGTCCTAGCATAATTATAATGGACAATGCATCATACCCTTCGGTACAAATGAATAAGGCACCAACAGCAAAACAAAATAAGAAACAAGCAGACATGACAATGTTCAAATTACAATTGGTGAACCTGGTCAAACTACACAAGTCAAAGGTGCCCATTAATGAACTAGATGAGATAGCAAAACAACAGGGGCATCGAGTACGTCTCCCCCCTATCATTGCCAGTGCAACGCCATAGAAATGATTTGGGCTCGAAAAGATAAAAGGTTTGTTAAATTTTTTACTACATCCATATATACTATCACATATTTTTTTAAATTATTTATTAATTATATTTAATAATACCTTGTTAAAAAAAACTATAAGTATGTTATATTTTTTTTTCAGGTTATGCTGCACGAAACAATACATCTCCTCCATTTACTGCAAACAAAATGTTGACACTGTTAGAGGCAGCGTGCGTGAAAGTTACTGCCGAAGACTGGGAGAGAGATGTCGGTATCGACAGAATAATGGACCAGGAAGAGTCACTACATATTATAAAACAAAGTCGCTTGCCGCTGTCTGTCTGTACTTATGTATGCTTAGATCTTCAAAAGTACGCAACGGAATTTGATGCGGGTTTTTTTAATATATAGAGTGGTTCAAGGGGAAGGTTTATATGTATAATACATGCATAGTATAGTAGAGAAACATTGATAATTTTAGAGGTTTCTAAAGTGATGTCGAAAATAAACACATTTTTTTGCGCTTACATTGCAAACGCTGGCTAAACCTTAAGAGTATAAGATGTACTGAAGAATTGTTGTTCTTCAAAAAAACTAAAGAAAAGTCCGCGATGGCATATGTCTATCTCCTAAGGTTGACTCACAGTAACCATTTTTATCTTCAAAATTTTATTAAAAAATATTAGGTTATTTGCGAAGCTATTTTCTCCAATTCAGTATTTATTCTTATCCATATAAATACGTTAGTTACCTTGGGCATTTAATGTAGATTAAAATTGTCCCTTGCCTATATTATTTAAATAAATACTTGAGAAGATATGGCAGATTTAAAATTACGCGCAACCCCAACCGGTATTATCGAAACCCTTGGCCAAGCAGCCGCGTTTCGCCCTTTAGTAGGTACAGTGGCCTTCATAAGTGCATGGACACCTAAACGTCTATAATGCTGTGAACACGTGAGCCCGCTTTCGTAAGAAACAACCTAGATGGCGTTGTTAACTGAGGCAGTTCGATTATTGTTTGCTACAACTATTTCACGTTTTAGTATTAGAATCAATAATTTAGCCAGATAACCCTGAAGGGCCGCTGGCGTAGTTAGTTGATATCCTGCCTTAATCATAGGGTCAGACTGTGGGTCGGGAGGTCGATTCTGTCTATTATATTTTTTTAATTTATGAATGTATTCTTTTTTAATCATTATCGTTTTCAAAAAATGATACTTTTGTTATTCAAAAATCTTTATTTCTTATAAGGCTAATATTTAATTCTTAAAAACTTTACTTACCTACTTATATTTATATTAGGTAATAAAGAAATACAAGCTTTTCAAATTATTAAATTAGGGAAATGGGTAGGTAGTTAGATTGAGTTGCGGTTTTGATTCAAAGTTAGTTTTATGTTGTTTTTAATATTTCTGAATACAAAGTATATTATCTACATCTACATCTTCACTAATATTATAAAGAGGAAAGATTTGATTTTTTGTTTGTTTGTTTGAATTGAATAGGCTCCGAAACTACTGGACCGATTTGGAAAATTCTTTCACCATTAGAATCCTACATTATCCCTGATGAACATAAGCTATAGAATATTTTCAAAAAAGTTAGGGATCCGTATGAAAACTTCGATAATGTGACCAAAGGTGTGAAAAAAATAGGTACCAAAAAACGCGTACGCTGCGGAAACTGACAATAGAGCAAAGTGATGTACTACAGTTTTATAGAAGACATCAATGTCTACAAAAAAGTCCGCGATACCATATGTCTAACTATTAAAGTAATGTCACGACAACTACTTTTTAATGTTAAAATATGCAATAGTAACGCCGGTACTAACTAGGCCCCATTATTCGTACCTTGGTATTAATCCTTATCCAAATAAATCACTTCGTTTTCAAGGCTATATTATATATATATATAGTAAATTACTTTTTGAATTATTCAAATCGGACATCCCATTCAAAAGTTATCATGAGTGTAAGTAATAATTATCAAAATTGAAATTAAAAAAACAGCCCTGTAAGTTACTTAATTGGTTTTATTTACAACAGAGAATAGATTGACACGTAAAATTTGGCTAATGGTTCCTGTATATTGTGTAAATGAGTGTAACATGAAGCCTATAGCCCTCAGCAGAGCATCAAAGAGTGTATGTACAGTCACGAACTTTAATTTGGGACCCACCTTAGGTCCAAAGTCATTCTGACATTCTACAACAATAAGGTTGAGTTTACTATAAGTTACAAATGATTTGGCATCTCTAATGACAATGACAACTTCGAGCCTATTTTTCTTGAAATGGGTCACAAATTAACGATCGCGATAGTACATACATACATAAGGTACCTACATTAAATCACGCCTGTTTCGCAGATGGGTAGGCAGAGGCCACTTCTTTCTTTTCACTTTCAAGAGTGTATATGATCACCAGTGATTGGAATTAGGTGAGCCAAAATACGTACTCTTCGCAAGAGGACATAATATAGAGTAGTAACAACCGGGTAGAAAATTTTATTTTCTTGAAAACCGGGTATTCAATATTTATCCGGGTATTAGTTGTAATGTTAAACATACATGTTTTTACTTACAGTACGGGATATTTTATGTTAGTTTGTAGTAAATGGGCTAGACATAAGGTTTTTATGGAAGGAAGGGAAAGTGTGAGGTATAATTATTGTCTTTCACCCAAGCACGGAACATATCGAAAGATATAATATTTACACTTTGAAGATAAAAAACAAGTAGAAATAGTTACAACTTAGATTAACATAAAACATCCCGTACTGTAAGTAAAAACATGAATGTTTAACATTACGACTAATAAATACAATGATATTTTATATTAAGATAGGTCATCTGCGTGCAAAAGTACCTTACTTTTTATCTATTTATCTCTTTCTAACAATAGCGCTTGCTATGGATTGCCGTCTTTGTCTGTAGAAATATGGTTGCCTAGCAACTGTCGGTAATTGATCACGGGTTTTGAATGCGTTTAGTGTGAGCATAACGTATCTAAATATAAAATATCATTGGATAAATACCAAATATCCGGTATTCAAGAAAAAAACTATTTTTCTACCCGGTTGTAACCACTATACATATATTGTGTCCTCTAGCGCTGAGTACGTATTTTAGCTCACCTAATTCCGATCACTGGTGATCACGGAATATAAAAAAACAGTGGAAGTGCCATGAGCTTCGCTTAGTGTCAGACCTGTTGTCGCCAATACTCAAACTATCATAAAAACAACACGCCACCATGGAAAATGTTTTTTGTGCGGCTATCGTTTTTACATTCCAAAATAGCACAATAAGGCATGCTTCTGGATTTATTTGTATTTTTAGAAATATCGAAATATTGAAATAAGTGATCGCGGCAAAAGTATGGTAGGTTGCGCGGAACTCCGCATAACCATGCCACACGTTACACGCCCACTTGACACTGATTTTTCTGTTCTGTGTATGTGATGGTGAGAAATCTATTACTTAATTATCTAAACATTTAATTAAACTTAACCGAAACCATGCATCTCTTCTCTAAATAGTATAAATTAACCTGTGTGCCTGTTTCTCCGCTAACTCCTTCTAAAACACGCAACGGATTATGATACGGTTTCACTGTCATTTAGAGAATTTATTCTAGATGGTTTATATGTACATTTCATTCAAATCAAGTTTTAATATAATTGAGAAAACTCAATGTTTTCCTACCGAGTCGTCAAAAATCGTTTTTCGGGCCCTTACATAGCTAATGCTGGCCTTAACCTAAAACCTTAAGAGAAGTGTCAAAATAATGTAGTGAAGAATTTTATTGTAGTTCTTTAAAAAACCTAGAGAAAAGTCCGCG
Source organism: Acleris literana (assembly GCA_946894065.1). Classification (NCBI taxonomy): domain Eukaryota; kingdom Metazoa; phylum Arthropoda; class Insecta; order Lepidoptera; family Tortricidae; genus Acleris; species Acleris literana. The sequence continues at coordinate 21,175,062 of OX335669.1, forward strand.
ATGGCATAATGTCTATCTCCTAAGATTGACTCACAGTAACTATTTTTATGTTTATGATTTTATTTTAAAATTAGGGTATTAGCCAATCTATTCTGTCCGATTCAGTATTTAATAACCTTATCCAGATAAATACTTGGGCATTTAATGTAGATTAATATTGTCCCGTACAATATATTATTTAAATTAATACTTTAGAAGATATGGTAGATTCAAAATTATGCGTAACATAGATTAGAAATCAAAACAAATATGACAGTTTCGTTGTCTATACGTATGAAAACAGGCTCTTTGCAGAATTGTTGCTCAAAATAGGAAATGGACAAATGACCTAACATAATAGGAGCATTAATCTTCAAAATGAAAACCTTTGCGTTTTAGTGAAAGAATTAGTCGACAAAAATGGCTTAATTATATCGAAGATCAATGCACCGACACACACATATTACTACTCTGTAGACACTGTGCTCGACCTGGAAGAGGCTGTCCATTTCCCAACGGAATTTCTCAATTCCTTGGAACCTTCTGGATCGCCCCACATAAATTGGTTTTTAAAGAAGGGTGTCCTATTATTTTACTACGGAACCTTAATTCACCCAAATAACATCTTTAAAAACGTTCATAATAGAGTGCACAATACTGACGTCCAGATGTGCGGCTGGAAAAGTCTTTTTAATTCCCCGGATTCCATAAATATTTCTTTCCAGTTAAACGACTGCAATGTCCCGTACAATTATCGTTTTCAATGACAAATTACAAGTCACAACAATACATTCAAAGTTGCGGGCTTAGACTTGATCGTTGAGAGTTTTCCCATTGACTTATGTAGCCCTTTCGCGCGTCACTTTTAGGCAAAGTTCGTTTGTATTGTGCAATGAAAAGTCCGCTGTAAACATTGATATAGAGAGATTCTATGATAACTGGCAGTCACGATTTCTAAAAACGTCATTAAATAAAACCTCTATACATATGCACCTATCTATAATTTGAAAAGTATGTTATTCCAGATGAACTGGGATTATTTTAACTTATATTAACCGAAGCGAAGCGAGGGCGGGTCGCTAGTTTATTATAAATTTAGGCGATTCTGATGACTCCTCGTCAAAGTCAGGTGGCTCAAGTTCTGAAAATTAAAAAATAACTGCATCTGTAATGTTGATTGAATGGTAGAGAATCCCAATACATTAACTTGGCCCTAGTTAGTAGTAACATTGTCTATGAAGCTAGCAGGGTTTCTGTTTAGGCATATATGTGTTATAAAAATAAATATTTATTCCTGATTCTTGGATGTTTGTCTTATTTATTTATACTACACTTTATTAGTAAGTGAATAATTATTGCCCTAACAAAAGGTGTGAAAGCAAACATTTTTGTATTTTTTTCTTTAGTGTAGTATAAAGCAGTATATACAGGGTTGCATGGTCAAAGCCGATAAATCGAAATAATTGTTTATTCAAATTTGAATTGTCTTGATGTATTCATTAATGTTCTTTTTGACACAACAAGTTATACCGACTTATCGGGTTTGACCACGCAACCCTCGATATATCAATCGAGGGTAAGTACAGATTACTAAACTCGTGTAGTTTATGGTCCTCCGCTTCGCGTCGGGCCCTAAATGCACACTCTATTAATGATCTGTGCCTTACACCCCTTGATGAATAAACTACTATTCTCGATATAAATTACTTGGGTACTTATATCGAAAAATACAAGACAATAATATTATACATACGTATTATTATTGTATAGTACCCGTAACACTATTATATTGAAATAAAGCAAATCTAGTGCTTTATTACAACTTACGTGTATATTATTGTCTTCTGACATTTATTTAATTACTGAATTCACCATTTATAATTTGTATGTGCAATATAGTTTTAAGAAATAAAAAAATATTGGCAAGTGCATAAAGAATCGATTATTTTCCCTTAGCAAACGTAATCGATAATCGTCAATAATCCTTTCAATTTCACAAGGCCACAACAGTTTATCTGCCAAGTGTCATGTGTTACCGTACCCATCCTATCTTAAATAGATTATAGTTCTCACTATAAATTTAATTGCATTATGACATTGGAATAACTGATTAAGTTACAATTAATATCTATAAAATACATAATATTTACAGAATTTAACATTAAAACAATTAAAAATTAGAACTAAACGTATTTAAATTAAAATTAAACTAAGCTACTCAAATATTAAAGATATAAATAATAATCACCACTTTAAAAAGAACACCCCCTCTAGCAGGTCCGCTCGCGGCATGGTCCCTATGACAATGGCTGCATTACCTCTCTGGATAGCTAGCCCAATCCTTTGGGAGAGGTAAGCACCAGCTCTAGGATCTCCGGAGGAGTCTATGAGCAGGCATGACAGGGACTTAATAAAGCTTTTCATATCAGCTGACCAAGGTCCCATGGACTCCACTGCAAGAGCCACAAATTCGTAATTATTTAATAACTAGCTTTCCGCCCGCGACTTCGTCTGCGGAGAGTCAGAACTTATGATAAAGTAGACATAGTTTATATCACCTTCAAAGAGTTTTTTTATGAAAAAAGTCCAGAACGTGAATTTTACTTCTACCGCCAATTTACCCCTAAGTTTTCCCAAAATCGTTTAAAGCCATATATTTAATTATATACATTTTCCACACAAATTTTCCACGTTTCTCACTTCAAACATATATACCAACCACACAATTTTCTAACCCAATTTTACCACCTCAGAGGTAGTTTTTTCTGAATCGCCGAAAGTAATATTTTTTATATGTATATGCAACTCCTTTGCATCCCCCCAGGGGTTTAATTTTAGTAGTCGCTGAAATAAGTGTCTCATTATTTTTATTTTACAGCATTTCTACCAAGTTTCAAGTAAATTTGATCATAAAAATATTTTTTCCCATACATTTTTTTTTATACAAACTTTACAACCCTTTTCCATTCCTCTAGGGGTTGAATTTTAGTTATCGCTGAAATATGTGTCTCATTAGGGTTCATATTGGCTTATATAAAATTTGGTCTTTAGATTTTGTATACAAATAACGATTTGTGTCTATACTCATAATTTCTTCGAAAAATTTTGCTTACTCTTTTTTGTTCATACTTTTTTAACATAACTATCGCAACTCATAAAGGATTTTTTTAAGAACCTGTTACGTTTTGAGGATTGTTATAAATCTAACCCAACCTTACCTAATTTTATCTACACGTAAGATATTTAAGAAATTCTGAAAAGTTTACGTACCATGAATATTAGCGTTATATATGAAGAGTGATTATTATGATGAGAAAAAATTTCGTAGTTCCAATAATCGGAGTTGCAATTTTATATGAATTTTGGCTCACCTGTCTCATTATTTTCATTGAAAAGCATGTCTACCAAGTTTCAAGTAAATTCGGCCATAAAAATATTTTTTCTCATACAAATTTTGCAACCCCCTTTCATCCCTCTTGTATTTTAATATTTGCTAAAACACATGTCTCATTATTTGTATTGCAGAGCATTTCTTCCAAGTTTCAAGTAAATTTGACCATGAAAATATTTTTTATATACATACTTTGCAACCCCCTTTCAACCTTCTAAGGGTTGAATTTTAGTTATCGCTTAAATACGTGTCTCATTATTTTTATTGAAGAGCATTTCTACCAAGTTTCAAGTAAATTTGACCATGATTTTTTTTTGTCCCATACAAACTTTGAAACCCCCTTTCATCCCTAGGGGTTAAATTTTAGTAATCGCTGAAATACGTGTCTCATTATTTGCATTGAAGAGCATTTCTACCAAGTTTCAAGTAAATTGGACCATAAAAATATTTTTTATATACATACTTTGCAACCCCCTTTCAACCCTCTAAGGGTTGAATTTTAGTTATCGCTTAAATACGTGTCTCATTATTTTTATTGAAGAGCATTTCTACCAAGTTTCAAGTAAATTTGACCATGTTTTTTTTTTGTCCCATACAAACTTTGAAACCCCCTTTCATCCCTCTAGGGGTTAAATTTTAGTAATCGCTGAAATACGTGTCTCATTATTTGCATTGAAGAGCATTTCTACCAAGTTTCAAGTAAATTGGACCATAAAAATATTTTTCCTATACGAACTTTGCAACCCCTTTTCATCCCTTTAGGGGTTGAATTTCGAAAAATCCCTTCTTAGTGGATCTCTACGTAACAAAAAAAAAGTACTGTCCAAGTATCATATTTCTAGCATTTGTAGTTTTGGCTGGGCGATGATGAATCAGTCAGGACAAGCCTCTTTATATGTACGAGTATAACTTGCTTTCCGCCCGCGACTTCGTCTGCAGAGAGTCAGAACTTATGGTACAGACATAGTTTATATCACCTTCAAAGAGATTTTTATGAAAAAAGTCCAGAACGTGAATTTTAAGTAAGCGGTTCACAAACACCTTTAATTTTATGACTCTAAAACAACAAAATTGCCATACAAAATAAATTCACTGCCCCTTTTTCACCATTAGGTTTTTTTTAATCAACCCTAGATTTAATAGATTGATAATTTAGTCATCTCATCTATTTACTAAATTTCTATACAAACAATTGACCCGCTTAGCAGAAGATTTTCGAAAAACACCAAAGCTGGATACTTTCTTTATGTTACAGTATTTAGTCGCAATACCCGTTTTCATATCTTGTAGGTATATACGTTTGAAAGTAACTTTATTTCCATACAAACTTTACAGTCAGTATCAGTAGTCTAAGATCCCAAGTTTTTCCGTTTTGTTTTTTTTTATTGATGATGGGTTTGTTCTTAACTATTGGTTTCTTTAAGGGGAAAGTGTTTAAAAAAAACTGAAGCTTGCACTTTTTTTAGATGCTAAAATTCATGTAACTTGAAAAAAAAACAACTCAAATACCTCAAAAACTTTCACCCCGCTTTTCACACTGTTAAGGGCTTATTTTAAAACCTGTTTTTTTATTTAATTAATACCTAATGGTGTTGATATCAAGTTTCATGTATCTAACTTACCCAGTCATGTATAGGTAAACAGTAACCTTAATACCAATAATGTCCACATTTCTCACATCAAAAATGACCAAATTCCCACAATTACCCCCATATTACCCCTTTTTCCGAAACTGCCGTATTTTTTTCATTTATGTCGTAAATTACGACGTTCACTATTCTCATTTTAAAAATGGCCGAACTCTCTTATATTTATCCACCTTTGGGGAAGTCGCCCAACACCTTTTTAGAGTTCCGTAGCAAAAATGGCAAAAACTCTTATAGTTTCGTCATGTCCGTCCGTCCGTCCGTATGTCACACGCATTTTACTCGAAAACTACAGAGGTTCATGGATGAAATTTGGAGTAGGAATAGGTGTCTTGTAGAAGCCGCTACTTAGTTTGGTAGTGAAATAACAAAAATAAATATTTCTTGGTTGGGCACTGCCTACAAAATGTGACTGATGATGAAAAAAAAATCGCCATAAATCATCGTGCGGAACATATTTCGACAGTTCTTTTAAAACACAACTTCAACTTCTACCGCCAATTTACAACAGCCATTTACAGAGATAGTTTTTCCAAAATCTCCGAAAGCCATTTAGTAGCCCTAACAGGCTGACACCTATTTACACTTTTCTCACCTAAACAATAACCGAAGTCGCTTATTTACTAACTTCGCTAGACGCTAAAATCTTATTTCCTATTGATAAGTATAAGTAGCCTGAATACTAATTTTCACATTTCTCACTTTAAAATTGACGAAATCAAATTTAAAAGTCCGAAACTTCTACCCCCCCCCCCATTTTACAACCTTTGGGGTAGATTTTCCTAAATCGCCGAAAGTATTTTTTTTTTATAATAACAGTAGTCTCACCACATTTTTCCCTTCAAACATGTATAAAATCCCATACAAACTTCTACCGCCAATTTATTCGTTAAAAGCAGTATATTTAATTCATATTCATTAGCCACGTTTCTCACTTCAAACTGTATATTTTCCATAGAACTTTCTACCCCTCATTTTACCACCTTTTATATATGTATATTGCCTTTGTAGGTAGATTATATTTGCATTGAAGAGCATTTCTACCAAGTTTCAAGTAAAAATTACCATAAAAGTAATCCCCACAAAAACGTTGCAAGTACCTACTTTCCATCAGTAACCGCTGAAAAACGTATCTCAAAATATTATTTGAAGAGCATTTCTATCAAGTTTTAAGTAAATTTGATCATAAAAATATTTTTTCTATACAAACTTTGCAACCCCCTTTCTACTTTGCAACACCCTTTGCTCTAGGGGTTGAAATTTTAGTTATAGCTGAAATACGTGTCTCATTATTTTCACTGAAGAGCCTTTCTACCAAGTTTCAAGTAAATTTGACCATGAAAATATTTTTTGCCACAAAATCTTTGCAACCCCCTTTCATCCCTCTAGGGGTAAAATTTTGGTAATCGCTGAAATACGTGTCTTATTATTTGCATTGAAGAGCATTTCTACCAAGTTTCAAGTAAATTGGACCATAAAATTATTTTTCCATACAAACTTTGCAACCCCCTTTCATCCATTTAGGGGTTGAATTTCAAAAAATTCCCTTCATAGTGGAACTCTACATCACAAAAAACAAATACTGTCCAAGTTTCATATTTCTAGCATTTGTAGTTTTGGCTGGGCGATGATGAGTCACCCGGGACATTGCCTTTTATATATATAGATTATAACTATATAATTATATAATAATAATAAGAATGAGATAGATAGATGACGAATATTTGCAGCGCTTGAGTGTTTGGGCCTGATCAGCTGCTGCACCGGCCCGATTACGGGTTGACTGGATGTGGGAAAGGGCGAATGTGTCAACGCACGTCTCGTACCACACCAGTGCCTTTTTGGGTGTATTTTAAAATTCCGGTATTTGAGCAAAAAGACATTTACTTACTGTTTTGGGTATATGGTGGTGTTGAAACGTTCTCTGCATGGTTAATTTGGGCTTTCCGCCCTACATTTTTTTAGATAGGTACTTAAGTTACGTAAGTACTTCACTTATTCTGAAGCACAAATTTCTTTTACAAAAAATTGTCAAGAAATTAACATTTGCGTAATTCGAGGTATTCATCCAAGAGAAAATTTTATTCATCTTTCGACGTCTAAGTTGTGACTTTGCCAGCGATGTTTCCTTTACACATAATTGGAAAAAATAACCAAAGACTAAAGGGCGTTGCATACGTAACGTGATTTTACACGGACGGGACGGGGCCTGTATCGGAATGTGCATACGAGTACGTAACAATTGCATGTATGGTACGGGAAAACAAAAAATGTATGCAAACACGGCCCGTCCCCGTCCTGTCCACGTCCTGATCACGTTATGTATGCAGCGCCCTTAAGTCGGGAGCTCTCAATTTTTATAAAATATAGTCGCACATGCAGAAAGTAGTAATTGGTACTTACCGTTAAAATGAATATGTGCAATTTTCAAAAAAAGTGTACCTGTAAAGAACCTTAATTAAGAAACAGAAAAATTGTCATACGTACATGTAAACCTATACTGCTCTAAAACGCCAATAGGCTGTATCTCAAATTTTATAAACGTAGCAGATTCAATCCTCACTCGCTAGCTAGAAACATAGTTGCACTTACGTACTGCAGGAGTTTTGTCTCAGATAACACCATTTATTTAATAGCAGTATGGTTAATTTTCATGACGCACTGGTAAAGTTACCGTTTCTTAATATTGGTCCTTAAAAACACTTTTTTTATATTTGCTTTGGGTTCGTTTGACACCGAAAGTTTATATAATCACGTATTATAACAATTAATAATGATTTAGTATTATGTCGCTTGCTTGATCGACCGATCGACAAAAAAAGTAACCCTCGAGTAACAACCTCAGGAAAAACATTCTTAATACTTTCATGTTTTGTTTAAATGATTTCAAACTGGTTTAAATTTAAATTGATCGAGTTATTCAGTGAAGATATTCAAAAGAATCCAAAGATTTTGAAAATGGCGGCAATATCTGTTTAACCGTAATTCATTAATATACATTAAACTTTAATAACTGGACAGGTTTCAAGGCATTAACAAGTTATTTTATCACAACAACAAAGAGAACTTAGCATTATTTTGAAGCAACCAAGCAATTCATTCAACGTTATATCTAGACTTTTTGTGTTTAGATACTTTATTCTAAAATGATGAAATATTATTTGGCAATGTAAATTTTCAGTAAAGTGTGTAGGTGGAAAAATTCAAAGGTAAGCCCAAATCATTACTCACTTAAACTTTTACCTATTTTTTTATATTTGTTAACTCATTAATTATCATAATTGCAAAAAAAAAGTTTCTAAATGTATACATTGCAAATCGGTTACATCGGTATAGGTTATGAAACTAAGCAACTATTCAATAATTTTCTATTGTATTCAAAAATGATTGTATAAACCTACAAAATAATAAATCATAAGAAACTTAACAAATCCTACTTTCAAAAGAATCTTAAGGACGTAAAACACGTTTTAATGTTTCAATTCTGTCTTTAAATTGAAATTCCCCGTGTTGAGACCAACTAATGGCAGAACGTAGTATTTCTCAATGTTTTGTACGTGACAAATTCTTTAACAAGTACTTGTTCTCAAGTCTAGAACTCCCACGTAAAACAAATTTCCATTGAACGATTAAAAAAAGTCGCACTTTTTAACTTTTAAGAATTTCAGTTAAGAATACGTGATGCTGGTAAAAATGGTTTTGTAAAAGAGTTACGAGGCCGGTCTTCTACGAATGTTCGACGCTAAGTATTTTCAATACGCAATTGTTTTAATATTTTTTTATTTAATTTCGATTAAGAAACTGGTTTGTTATGTAGTTTCGTACAAAAAGCATGCTGTAAAATAATTAAAAAGCTTCTGCAATATGCAAACAACTACTTTTAAAATTATAAATTGAAACAAGGACCCAACTTTTTTTTAAAGCTATTTTACGTGTGGTGTCTATGTTACCTAACTTAAAGAGTTATAAACTTCTGTTCACAGATAAAATGCACGTTTTATTAAATGTGTTGCATATTTTTCAAATATTTTATTGTATATTAATATGTAAGTAAAATTGCCAGCCAAAAATATCTAACAAATATTTAAATAGCAACTGAAAAACAGCCATATTTGCAACGTTCGGAAAATTAAAAATATTCCTGACTTTGACTCATCCTTTTGATAAATAACTCTTCTAAATGAGATGCCAGAAAACGTGGCTTTGAGTGAACGCTACAAATATTTGTTAGTGAAGGCAGAAAGCGAGAACCTTATTTATTAATGTTTTAGGTTTAATGACTTACGACGAGAAAACGGTTTTAATAACGAGTTCAAACTAGTTGAAAGTCGACCCGGGCCTATTTATAGAAATTGAGTGAACGATATCGCAAATTATTGAAGTGATTTTGCTTCTGTATCGTTAAGAAACAATCGAGTTATCCCTTAGGTAATGTTAAATTTAATAATGGTTATCCTTCTCAATCTTCTCATAGAACATATATTTACATTTGACGATGCGTTAGCCTAGTTGGTAGTGACCCTGCCTACGAAGCTAGCGGTCCCGGGTCCGATTCCCGGTATGGGCAAATATTCGAGTCTTGGATGGTTTCTTTATATTTTAGTATTTATTTTTCTAAATAAGTGTTTATATTGTTGTCTAGTACCCATAGTACAAGCATATTGGTAGAGCTGAGTTTGGCACTAGGCCAATTCATGTGGGACTGTCCTCTGATACTTAGGGCGCGTACACATAGAACGTCCATTTTTACAGGATCCGTATTAACGGATCTTTTTACATTGTAATCTTCTTTTTTACTGGATCCAGAATACTGTTTTGGGTGTGAACTCGCTCATACAACTACATACGCCATCAAATAACGGACCTGTAAAACGGATCGCTATGTGTACGCGCCCTTACAGTGTGTGAATATTAACATTTTGTATCAATTTTGTCAGCAAGATCAAGGAGACTTGTTTTCAATAAGAAAGAAAGAAAATTAAATAATTTACTGGCCAGTTCGTTGGCGAAGAGCGGCTCAGGATGACTTCGGCCATAGTTCCATTTCGTCACCTTCTTAAGTCGTTCTCATTCGCATATGGTCTACTGTTTCGATTCGCCAGCATTCCTATATCGTCACTTCCCTATTTCGTCCGCTTTCTTACGTGGGCCACTGTACCAACTCGTTTACATTCGTAATTAGACTACAGTGCCAATTCGTCAACATCCCTAATTAGTCTTAAGTACGTACAATGTCAACACGTCAACATTCTTATTTAGACCACAGTGCCAACTCGTCAACTATACAGTAAAAATATTGAACACCCAGACTCGAGTACAAATATGCAGACGAGCTGACACTGAGGTCAATACAGGAATGCGGACGAATTGGCACTGCTGACTTAGGAGTACTTAGGTCGATAAAAGAAAGTGGACGAGTTGGCACTGTGGTCAAACTAGGAATGTAGACAAAATGGGGTATTGACGATTTCAGAAAGTGGACGAGTTAGGAAGGTGACTATTTAGGAATTACATGCTGACGACATGGCATTGTGGACGAGTTAAGAAGGTGACGAAATAGGACTGTGGACAAAGTCGCCCTGAGCCCGAAGAGCATTTGCCTAATGTAACTTTACCTGTCAGTGCGTTTAAACTATGTGTTTTTGCAAGATCACAGCCTAACGGAGTGTCCTCAACGTTTCAGGACGATACGTAGAGATGTATCTACAGTGCAATAGCTTTTAAAGAGTTTATATTTCTCTCTCACAAGCTTTTATACGCTCTTATGCGACTCTTTCAGAATTTACCCATTCAAGAACCCAACAAGAACCCGAAGCCATTTTTGAGTCCTTTCGCGCTGTAATAAGCGTACCACAACTCACCGCGGCGGCTAATAAGGTGCACTTACTCGCGCAAATTTAAACGGCAATTTATAGCTGGCAGCAAAAGCTGTCTTGCTCTAACTTTGTGTAAGACGTCTATACTGTTAACAAAAAAATATTACTCAAAAAAAATACCTCGTAAGTGCATTTCTCTGGGTAAGCGTATACCACCCTCGACCACGTCGTCTTTAATATCAGGTGAGACTGAGGTCAAACGCAAACCAATGTTTGATAATAAAATATATTTTTTTTCCCACATGCTCGGAAATGTTAACCTTACTGTTCCAAAATCAGCCCGCGAAGTTCTGAGTTCCAGGTCCAGGCAAAATTAAAAAAAAAAACAATGTTATTATTTACCAACGGCAGCGGCCGCGAAAAATGTGTGAAATTTCATTAGGTACCTGGTGTTTTACTTTTTAAAACCATGTTTGGACTAGGATAAATAACTCCAGACAGCCAAAGACTCGTGCAATCAAAATTCTTCCTTGTATATTTTACGTTTTAAACGTCATAGACTAAAAAAGTTAAATTTTTCAAATAGCGTTTACAGCGTATTTAAAAGTGTATCAAATAGTCTGACGTTTTTTGTTAAAACAAATTGCGTTCGTAAACAAAATAAATTGCCGAAATAAAATAAACGTGTAATAAATGTAATAATTTATACTGTATTTTATTCAAATTAAATTTATTACGTTTAAATGTGTGATCTTATTTAATTAATGCTTTATTTCAGTGTGATACTAAATCGTACGTTTCTTTTCTTTTTTTCAAGGAAATGTTGGGACGGTGTTTAATATTATTAACAATTGTGTTAAATTTCCTCACATTGTTGGAGAAAAGCATTATAGAAGCCTCGACCGGGAAGGGCGGTTGTTGGACTCGTATATTGCGCGGCCTCGACTGCGTCTCGGCCACGCTAACTCTACTCGTCCCACAACGGCCTATTTCCCGGTCTGTGCAGTAATGTACTATTAAGCGATTTCTTTGCATTTGTTTTTACCGCCTACCGCTATCCACTAGACGTGGTACAGAACATCCGTACTCATACAAGTACAAAAGTCGATGCGGCTTCGTGAACGGACCGGGGTTTCTTGAAGGGAGATGCAGAAAGAGAGAGAGAACAGTTTTGTATCGTGTATTATTAACATGTATTAATAAGTAACTCGTTACCTATTTAATAAGGTACATCAATCAATTCATCTAGGTTTCGGGTTAATCCCTAATTCCATAGTTGGACCTGTTCTACATTTGAACAGTCGCTCTTTCTAACTTAACATCATTTAGATAGATCAAACGTGCCTGTGCTTTCCTTTCTATCGCATAATTCGTATTCAATCGCACGGAACTCTATACGAAGTCAGCCGCCCGCATAGATGCTTTCCGATAAACTCGTACCACAGAATGCAGCTTCGCTCTAAAAGTTACAGAATAAGGAAATTGTGTAAGTATAGTGCTAAAGTATGAAGAGCGTTGCGCTTGGCGATAGTCGTGTTATATAGTCAAGAGGGGTCCATTTGTCATTCATAATTATTTTTACTCATAACGTATTGTAAGTCATAAACATAATCATCGCAATTCATAACGTATTTTTTTCAGCAACTGTAACTTTTTCAGGACTTTTATAAATCAAACCTAACCTAACAGAGTCTTATCTACACATTGAATATTTTAGAATTTCTAAAAAGTTTACGGTTCAAGCGGTATAGAAATTACATTTTCGGAGTTCCAATAATCGGAGTTGCAATTTTATATGAACTTTGGCGCACCCAGTCAAGAGCAATGAAAACGGGTCACTTTTCATTAAATTACCATAGAAAGTGACCAGTTTTCATTGCTCTTGAGTGTAATCGTCGTGTAAAATCAGATATGACGGAGGCAACGATGTTTTTCAAGTATTGCCTACGTCCACTATACCTACGCAGTCCCCATTGTTCCCAGCTCGAGATATTTACGCTTGCATACTCCCACTAATGAGAGGCTGAAGTGGTAATGTAATTACCAATATTGATTGGTTAGATATGACGCCAGTGATATCGCTGAAGTATGTGTTTAAAATTAATGATAAGACTGCGAGCTTTTATGCAATCTGTAATGTTAGGTTAATTTCATAGCGTTCATAATATTAACAAACCAACGAATAAAGCTTAAACAGTTGTCACAATTATTGTATAGATAGGTCACACTGTTTAATCATGTTAGTAATACTCTTAACTGGCATTATAATGATTAATAAGTAAGGCAGTTCACCGAGCGGTTGCCGGGTTAGAATAGTGCCACTCCTAGTCTTCCCGTGGATGTCGTAAGAGGCAACTAAAGGAATAAAGACTTATAGTATTTTTAGGCGATGGGCTTGCAACCTGTCACTAATACACTGGTTAACATCTTAGCCTAATTGCACAAGATGTGGTTACAGAATTATCAACGAGTTTATGGTTGTTGGTAATTCTGAAACTCTGCCTACCCCACTCTGGGAATGACGGCGTGAGTTTATGTATGTATGTCATTGAAGGCAGTGAATATAAGCCTTGCAATCAATCAACGATTTCAAATTTCACCACATCTTTCGACTTAAATTAGGGGCTAATTACGAACCTCCAATAGGCCCTTTGAAGACTTAAGAAGACTATCGTGGTCCGGAATGCTACAACCATCTTACTCGTTAACCTGACACCAAGCCGCACATTGGTAGTAATTGCAAATGTCTAAGGGTGGGTTTAGACCAAGCGAACGAGCAAGAATTCTATGGCACTATCTCTTACGTTTTCTTTGTAAAAATAAAGACAAAACATGTTCCAGAGCATTCGCTCGTTTGGTCTAAACCCACCCTAATGGAAACGAATCCATGTGCAGGGATGGCCATTTAGGTGGTTCAATTCATCCAAGTCATAAAAAAGTTTAAGCATTAGTTCTAACTTTAAGCTTGCTGCCCTTTTGTTTGAAAAAGTGTTCCTTTATGATCGGTGTTTTCCGAAAAGCCAACCGTTTTTGAAGGCAACATTTATTTCATCAAAGTTCGCAAATACAGATAGATAATTCTTTTTTCCTACCTCAGGCATCTGGAACGAAATATAAGTCCACATCAGATAAGTTTTTTTATTATGAACTTATGACTTATGAATTTTTAATAGGGGGAAAAATACTTAAAAAGAACAAGCAATTATCCTTATCAACATATCAACATTATTATGTTAGCCAAAACACTTCCACTGATCACAAAGATCTTCACCATGATCGGTCCTGATGCTACCCGCATCCAGCTATTTCCTGCAACCATCAGATCAGCGCAGGCGCCTTCTACCGAATTCTAGGTAGTAAAAACAATATCGTATTAGACCTGATATGGAATCGTTTTTCACTCGGCCACCATTGCTGTCAAGTAAATAAAAGTTATCAAACTTTGACAAAACGATAGCAGATCAAACACGATATGGTTTTTCAGTGTTGAATAGAGGTGCTGAAATCTTTCTAGTACGTGTTCGTAACTCAAGAACCTTTCCACCCCAATGATCAGTTGTAAGAGCAATGTGCTCCGCCCACCTTATCTTTATGTTTACTAACTAATTTTCTAAAGGATATTTTTACAATGTTTCCATCCATCCAAATAATCTTTCTCATCTTTTTGGTACAAACAAAGACAACACTCCTCTGATTTTCCAGAAGAGTTCTTGCATGCGTTATTGTTTTTCGTAACTACAAAATATAATTTGCTTTGTCTTCCTCAAGGAGCTTATAGTTCTTTATGTCATCGCTAACGTCGTGGTTTTATTCCAAAACGCTGAACATTGAAGTTAGATTCCCGTATGGTAAGTTTTGAGATGACCCAGTTTTTTTAATAATGGTGGATTATGTAACCCTTTTCCGGGTACTCGAGTAATGAGAATATAAGTAAAGCCTGTTGGAGGAAGTGGCTCGCTTCGCTGACTTCTAGTAAGATGTGGTCGTTAAATTATTTTTGAAATGTTTATTTTTATCACTGGAGCGAGAAGATTAAGCTTTTGACACTGTCTCCTCGCACCAATTATTCTGGGACGGGATTGTATTATTTCCGGTCTCACATTTACCTTTGTCAGTTTTATGGAGACGTTTACGGAATATGTTTTAAATTTGTCACCATTTTGCGGGGTTTTAATGTCCTAAATCGAACTTTGTAAGGATTTAAGAACATTATACTGGAAATTGACAAATTGTTATTTAATATGATACTAAAGGTGCCTTTGTTAAACCTGAATTATAATACTGAATATCGGACAAAGCAATTACATTGAAGTGGATCCAATATAATACTAAATTCAGGTAAAATCGTATAAATGTGGGACCAGAGTTTACAGATACATTTAGATCTAACACCTTTTTAATTATCAGGCAAATAATTCCCAAATTAATATCGCTATTATTTGTCTCTCACTTGCTTGGCCATGAAACGGTAAGAAGAAAAGAGACTTGGACTTGGATGTCAAGAATATAGCCAAGGCGATAAAAGTCTTTAAGAAAAATAAGTAACTGCAATATTAGGGTATTCTATGATTAAACAATGATCAAAAAAGAAATGCCTAAAAAAACCACCCGAGCCGAGCTAGGTTTTTCGACCATGACCCTAATTATAAGCCGGTCGCCTTTTTTCAATGATGGTTATTTAGGCATTATTAAATGCGTTACTTCAAAGTACTTTCAATTTTCAGATTTTTTTTTCTTTCTATTTGTAGGTATATATATATATTATAAGGATTTATTTGTTTATTAACTTTTGCGATGACGGGATTTAATCATTAAAAACAATAAAAATATAGCTCGACTCTCTTATTGTTTGAGTACCTACTATTACGGATTTCTCAAACATTAGCCATAAGAGTATCGTGATCTGAAGTACCGTGATTATTTTAAATGTCGATTGTGTGGTGGTCTGTGGCTCCACGGAAAGCTTACTCCCCCAATTCTAAACAACATCGGACAAAAAAAGTTGTGCCATGTTATATTGGACGTGATAGAGTGTAATTATTTTGACCAATTTTTTTAAAGGCGGTACTTAATGCCTATACAAGTTGTACAAATCTTTCATTTGTACAAAATGTTACCTTAACCTAATAAATAAATAAATTAGTGTGTTTTTTATTTATAGAAAAACGAAAGGAAATCGGCGCGCAGTAGAATCTAGGAAGATTCATATCCCCCGCGTTTAGTGTTGTCTGTAGTATATTATATAGATATCGATAATTGGCAGGATCGACCGCCGCGACGTGGTCAGCGACGACCGTGTCGACCCACAATTAGACCGTGCGCTGAGGCTACTTCACCTCCAGACCCTAGACCGCTATTACTCCGTCCACACGCGACCAAGGTACGATCGATGTCCACGCTATCGATGAAACGTCATATTATCGGCTCTTACACAACTGTGCTATGCTTTCTTCTTCGTCTTTCTCGCGAATGCCTTATTGTCCGTAAATGCTGTATCTTGTCTCCTTTCCAAAAAAATCCTATGTGATCTAATAACACCGGTCGTACAAATCTTCAATAATAAGCACATGATACGTTGCACGTAGCTTGTCGCTTTTCCCTTCACTAGACTTAGTTCATTGTTGTAAATGATCGTGCTATTAGTCCGAAATATAATTATGTTGTTTTCATGGTTTTAGATAAGTTTGAAATATGTTATGGATCCCAACACATCAATATAATTTATATAATATTTTACCAAGTTAGTAATATAAAATTTCTAATAAATTAACGTTGAAGCCACTTGTTAATTAACGTAAACAGTAAGCCGTTAGAATAAATTACTATTAAGTAACACAGCGGCAAGGTGGAACGGTGGAATTCCTTCGGGACGATCGAATAACGCTAATGGATGGTAACTACGATATGACAGTCTATTATTGATGTCAAACAACCGATGCAATGTAAAACGATGGTAAATAACATTACTGTTTTACAACCGTTTTAGGGTCGAGTTCACCAACAGTTAAACGGACGATTAAGTCTTAATCAGCTGTTAATCAATACCTTTGACACCGGTTAAACCGCTAATCGTCCGTTTAATTGTTGGTGAACTCGGCCCTTAATGACGCAATAGACGTGTGTTATACAAGTTTAACCGGATGTAACTTACAACTGTATATCTCTATCTGTGGCATCGTAATAAATGGATTTTTTAGATCGCAGTTCTCAACAAAATATTATGAAAATACCGTAAAAGAGTGAAATTAAAATTAAAAATGGCCAAGAAATATTGATGAAACAAGCATTTTAAAATGCCAAGCAGACAGCGATTAGACAGAGAGATCCTATATGCACTGTGACGTAATGTAACATGTTGGCCGCATAAACTCCATGTTAAATTCTGTTTTGCAAGAAAGAGATAGGAACTAATCTTTGGTAGCTTATCTTGGTTATTTTTATAGCTACTCAAAAATATTACAGTCTGTATCTTTGTATGTGCGCTTAGATCTTTCAAACTACGCCACGGTTTTAATGCGGTTTTCATGGGTGGTCCGTTTCTTCGGAGTAAGCCAGTCCTTTGGGGAGCTGGTGGAAATCCCCAGCGCTGAATGTTTCTAACAACACCTGTCTTTCTGTATGTGTTCGAAACCAAAACGAAATAAAAAATTGATAGAAATAATTCAAGAGGCAGTTTTTGTGTATAATTAATCCTGGATTATGTACGAGTGTTACAGAAAACTCACATACATCGAAGCAAAGCGAGGGCGGGTCGCTAGTTGACATTACACTAATAAATTTCACGGGACTGGAGTCACTGGTAAAATAAATTATTCTTTGAAAGTATTAAAAATGTATAAAATATCCATGTCACAAAGTAGGTACTCACCTACTCAATATTTTTTCTGTTAGAAGAATTTCTAAATTCCGCAGGGTTAACAATAAAATTAAATAATCAAAATAGCTAACGTTCATTCGTTGATGGCGCCCTAAAATACCTATTAGCGCGTTTGCGAACCGTTAATCAAACAGGCTAAACGTCAACTTGATTAGTAATCAACTAATCAAGTTAAAAATGAAAGAGGCGCCGTGTAAATTGATTACTATATTGGATTAATTTCATCAGACATAAAAAGGCCTGTTTACTTACGTATAAATTTTGTTTTACGTAAGTTGATATTTTTAATAAAAAAACTTTAGGCAGGTAAAAGGTGTCACAATTTATTAAATAACTAAGATATTTACGGGTTTGTGCGCGTAAAACTTAAAAAATCTTTTTTTTTTCTTAAAATTCTTTTCCTGAATAATTATATTATCACTATATACTAACTTCATAAATATCAGCGGACAATGTCACACATTGACTTAGCTCCAAACTAAGCTCTAGGCTTGTACTATGTGTACCTACTAGACAACGAAAAACATAGCTACTTATAAGAAATAAATAATTAAATCAGGAATCAGGACTCAGGAACAAATACTTACGCTCATCACTCTAATATTTACTCATACCTTGAATCGAACCCAGGCAGGACGCTAGCTTCGTAATAGAATGACACTACACACGTTTACGCTCATAATGTGTGAGCGATAAAGTATAACGTTAAGTAGTTCAAACCATACATGCGGATACAATAGTAGATTATCAAGGGAGGAAATCAATTGCATCCCGATATAATTAAGGCTGCATGAGCACCAGCGCGTGCGAAAATAGTTCGAGGGTGCAATTAAATCTTTCACCCGAGTTAAACAGTAAACACTCGATCTTCTTTCATTTCGACTAAGAGGAAAGTAAACAAAAATGTTTTATGTTATTGTCACGAACCTTGTCTTTCGGTTTGACACAATTCCAAAACGAGTTTTAAAAAAGTCTGAGTTATTTCGAAATTACTGTATAAGGTTCTTAAGTAGGCTAGAAAAGGATAAAAAATGTCTGAGTGTGTGACCAATTCTTTATTCAAAATCACTTTTCGTCCTAGGGATGGAAATGACATTTTCAGTCCGCTAATATGACACATGGTAATCTTTACTTTCTGAACAGGAGAGATAAAAAAGAGCAAGAACACTAGTGCTTGATTCTTAACAATACAATAATAATAAAACATGCCTTACTTATTGACGTTGTTTGATGTACCTAACTTTTATTTGCCAACAGGTTCGGCAAACGCTCCGATGCCATTTCAAACTGGGCCAAGGACCTTGAGGTAAGTGCTTAATTTTCATTACTTTCTAGAAAAAAAACAATAGGCAATATGCATGGATTTTTTGGAAAATATGAAAATTCAGTGAAAGAGATCACCAAAAGTGAAATTAAAATCGGGTGAGAAATACGGATGATACAAGCATTTTAAACTGCTAATTAGACAGAGAGATCCAATATGCACTGTGACGTCATGTAATAGGTCGGCCATATAAACTCCATGTAAAATTCTGTTTGGCTACAAAGATATAGGAACAAATCTAAAGTTATACGACCTGCAGATTTTTCTACTGAGAATCGTGACATCAAATAATGTTTTTCTGATCTGCGAGCAAACGATCGTATGCTGGCTGAGTGGGCCGCATTGTCGTATGCTGGCCCTCATGATGCATCTTAATACCGTTGAGAACATCTTGTAGGCGTATTTAACATACATTATGCCTACGATACGTAATAGGCTAGTGTCCTTAAAAAAATCTAATTAGTCCGTCATCTACATACACTATCAAAAATATTGAACAAATATTTTTTCTTTTGTCAATGAAACAAAAAATGACGAAGATGAAGTGCGTTGAACTTTCGAATGACGTCATGCCGTGGCAGACTTTGTACCACGTTGTGACGTCACGAGCCCACACTCCCGAACTTTGATGCGCGTTATATTTGTCATTTTTGATTGATTTGTAAAAGCAAAAAATACGTGTTCAATATTTTTTTATAATCTTACTGACGGTCTAATTAGAATTATTTTTTTACCCAGGACACAACCCTATTGCATTCTACCTACCTACCTAAAAGTAAACTTGAAGTCATAGAAAACAGTATTTTCTAACGTGTCTATGGATATGAATCGGGATAGGAATCTCAGCCAAGTTAATCAATTCGGTACTTAGGATTGCAGTCTTATTTTTATTTATTTATTTATTAAAAAGATGAAATTACAACATATATAGGAACATATGTCCCACAAAACCGTTTGCATAGTTTGACTGAGATTGCAGATGTCTATAGTCACAGATCAAACTAACCATAATGGTGACCTGTGTGCATGTTTGCATTTATAAGTATGTCATGAAAAACTAGTTTAATAATTAGAGTCAAGCCTCCTTGAAGGAATCTAGTTCGTTGGGCTGTTCTACTTTGAAAATAATTCAGGTTAGGGTGTTCAGTCACCCTATTACCAGGAGTTCAGAACCAGAACCAAACAGGCTGGCCTTACGGTCAAGGTTAGGTTTCGTTTTTAGCTTAGTTCCATGAGAACCAGTTGAGTAAATCAAAAGTTATCAACTCTAAAATAATAACAGCAAAAAAAAAACTTAAATTCATTTGACAGATAATGACAAAGCATGGTGTAGCTTTCCCCACGGTTATTCCACGTTTATAAGTAAGGGCGTAAGACTTTAAAAGCCTGTCAGTGGAAGTTAAAAGTTTTATTAACTCTATGTACTAACAATAAGTATATTAATGTACTTAGCTTAAATGGAATCTGGTTATTACAGTAAAGTTGATAATGGGTTTGGACAAAAGAGCGATCCTTTGCTACCTAATTGCCTTAATTACAGGATTACAATCAAGCACCAAATACATTTAGGGCCCGTATATCGCTTTTATTGAGGTGTATAAAACATCCATCGCTCTCGCACATACATACTGGTCAGAGAGTGACAGATGTTTTATCTACAGTGCTACCCTCCTACCTCCTACCATTTTCTTAATAGCGATCGGCAATCTGCGTCTTTCTACGACACACGAGTGACAAATATACTGTCCGTTGCGAGTGCAAGCGTAATAGCGATAGCCAGTCAAAAGTTATAAAGAAGCTGGGAATTCTGTAAGTACATCGATAAACACGACTATAGGTAGGGCAGGGCAACGTAATTGGTAAATTTTAACGAAAAATCCGTTAAAAAACCCGTAATAAACCAGTTACACGAATACGTCCTGCTGACAGTTGTTAGTGCCCGAAAAATTCGATCATAAAAATGATCACACCACCGTGTGAATACTTGTGGAGTTTAAGTAGGTTTTAAACCTCTCTCACGACCACTTCGAATGAACCTGGTCCAATAGTATTTTTTTAATCAAAAGGGGGTTTGCGTTTGACCTGATGTTAAAAGAAGAAGAGAAGAGACCAAGATAATAGATGTTTATTTAGTAAGTAGCCCGCACGGGCACTTTTGCATGTCAAAAATCTACCAGCTGACACTGATCAGATCACTGATCTAAGTGACAGCAGGTCGAGGGTGGTACACGCTTACCCAGAAAAAAGCCTATTCTCTCTCTCTCTTGCTTTTAAAACACCAAGGTAATACGATTCCGGGAATGTGTTTCCCGTACCGTGCCATAGTTTTTAATTTCCCGGATGTCATTTCGTGTGGACCCATTCCTTCAGCGACTCAATATTTCCTGTACAAAATTCGATATCAGTCCTTCGTACACATTAATAAACTATAACAGAAGCTCCGAACATCCCCTTGAGATTTCCAGAAGTTCTACTTTGTTAACATGTCACGTATCTATTAGTTTTTTTACGAAAGGAAGCCGATTTTTTTTTGGTATTATTAAACGTTATATGAAGTCCATAGTTATTAGGAAGATGAAAAAAGCTCAGATACAAATAAGGAAAAAGCTTAAATTACTTACTCGTCTTTATAGAAATATAATAAACTTGCGACTCGCCCTCGCTTTGCTTCGTTTTATGTCAGTTTTCTGTAATACCCTAACCTAAACTAACTTTTTTTATATACTTATAAAAACCTTATAACGGGTGTCCCAAAAAGGACGCAAGATTTCAATTTGCCGCCATTTTTGTACTTTTAGTGCTAGCAACCCTAAAAAAAAACTATTTGACAGCTGAATGTTTAGGGTTTGTAAAAATGGCGGGTTATACGAAAGATCAACGCGTTTTTATTATTGAACAATATTTCAAAAGTAATGAAAGTTTGGCGTGTACGGTTCGAAAATTCCGTGCAAAATATGGTCGGAATATTAACTTGACTTCATCAACTGTGAGCAGAGTGGTTGTAAAATTCAGGGAAAGTGGATCAATTCATGATGTTCATTCCACTGGTCGTCCAAAAACAAGCCGTTCAAATGGCAATATCGAATCAGTGCGTCAGAATGTCCGTGAACATCCAGGAACATCCATTAGGCATCGTGGACAAGAATTGCAAATTTCAAGAAGCTCTCTCCAGCGTATACTCACTGAAGATCTGCATCTCCATGCTTACAAAGTTCAAATAACACAAGAACTGAAGCATCATGATCATGGATAGCGAAGAGAGTTCGTTGAATGGATTATCGACCGCCAAAACAGGGATGCAGATTTTTCAAACAAAATCATCTTTAGCGACGAAGCACATTTTCATCTCGATGGCTTTGTTAATCGTCAGAATTGCCGCATTTGGGGCTCAGAGAATCCACATGTGATTGTTCAAAAACAAATGCATCCACAACGGGTCTCTGTGTGGTGCGGATTTTGGGCTGGAGGCATTATTGGACCATATTTTTTTCAAAATGAGGCCGGTCAAGCAGTTACTGTTAATGGAGCTCGATATCGCGACATGATAACAAGGTTTTTTCTAGCCGAATTAGAGGATATCGATGTAGAAGCAATGTGGTTTCAACAAGACGGGGCCACTTGCCACACAGCCAGAGAAACAATGCAATTACTGCATAAAACATTTCCTAGTCGTGTGATCTCTCGATTCGGTGATCAGAATTGGCCCCCTAGATCTTGCGATTTAACGCCTTTAGACTTCTTTTTATGGGGTTATTTAAAGTCTAAAGTCTATGCCAATAAGCCCACAACCACTCATGCTTTAAAAGAGGAAATTCGACGCTGCTTTAAAGAAATTCAGCCGCATCTATGCAAAATGGTCATAGAAAATTTTGACAAAAGAGTGAGTATGTGCCAGCAAAGCCTAGGCGGACATTTGCCTGACGTACTATTCCACAAATAACCCTATTTTATGTATTTCAAGATTTTATATACAAAAATATTATAACGAAAAAAAAAAGTGTTTTTCATCAATTTCAAATCTTGCGTCCTTTTTGGGACACCCTTTATTTAACTGATGGTAAAACCCGCATCAAAATCCGTTGCGTGATTTTTTACAAGTTAGTTGATATACAGACAGACAAACGGAGAAAGCGACTTTGTTTTATACTATGTAAAGAAAGGAAAACGTACCCCATAGTTTTACGGAAAAGGTGTTTTATTTTTATTTAAAGCGTTTTTTATAGATAACGGTTTATATATCAACCTATAGCTAAATAATATGATCAGACCTGTGGATGTTTGATTATTTGCTATGGTAGTAGCAAACATAGACACGTATGAGGATGAAGCCCCTCTTCTTATTGTATTGGGTGATATGAAGTCGTTACTGTGTGTCATCAGTCATATTTACGGTTACGAATATCATTCATAGTCACATTCGAATGACATTATCATTTGTCTCTTAAGGCGGTCGTAACCTCTCAAGTCCTATTTTTATTTCAACCTCTAAGATTATATTGCAATACTAACTATTAATATCTGCATTAACATTGTGGTCAATATTATCCGTGGTAAAGCTGCGATGATGATGTTGTTACTACGAGTATGACCCGTTCTTTTGTTTACGCAACGTCACTGTATTTTACGCGCCGGTGTGGCGCTCCTTAATATTATACAATTAAACGGGAAATTAACTCTTGTTTGTTTGTGAAGCTTTTACAGCAAAACCGAGTAAGGGGTATTTTTGAGGGAATACTGATAAATGCTCCGCAGCTGATATATGCGTGCTATTACACATAATACAACATACAGACGTTGTGAGGGTCCATCCAGATTGCTACCACCATCTTATAACGCCAAGCAGTAGTGTTCGTTGTGTTCTGGTGTGGGATAAATAAACCAGGTAAATGATTAGCATGGATGCATTCCATCATAGTTTTTAGATTTGGCAACAAATTAGCAGTCTTAGGATTGCAGTCTTAAGATTGTAGTCTTAAGAATCTAAATGTCTATTATACTTATTCGTACGACCAGGTATAAAAAAATCTAGAAAAAATATAAAATATGAAATAAATACCTTACCCTTACCGTAGCTTTATATTACCTTAGTTACGATCTCTGCCTTATCCGTCTGCCACTTTACAATTTCAAAATGCCATTTCAATGGCAATCTTCATGCCCAAGTATTCCATTAAAGTCAGCTTGCAATATCTTTTATTCAAGATTCACGTTTTGCGGGAGATATGAGGTTGATATCGCGTCAATATCGGCGGACCGCCTTCTTAGGATTTACCCGTATCACTTTATTTAGCAATTTATTGAATACTCGCTATAGCACGCGTATTCATACTCACTTTAACTTAAGACTTGATTTATTTGGAAACTAACTATTTAACTTTCGCTTTATATCACTTATCTGTTGTTTTTACTTTTTTTATTATATGAGTTGTCAAAGTACCTACTCTAGGCATTGATGACAAGGGTCTAAGTAAAAATTCTAAGCATCTTTAAGACACCAAAGTCACACACAAGAGTTGTTGTTCGGTATTTTATTGTAAAACTAGCTGTCCGTGCCCAGTGCCGCCCGGATGTCATTTATTTTTACACAAACCTTGTCTTGATAATTACGAACACAAAACAAAGTATTCAAGAAAATTATAGCGTACCACGGGAAACAGGGATTCATTTTTATATATTTGTAAAATGACAAGAAATTTTAGAATATAAACTTGATAAAATAATTTGAACCGTATATTATTGTTACTATAAAGTAAAGGTCATTCCTCTTAATTAATAAAGTCTGTCGATCCTTTACCATCTAACTCAGTACTTAAATTCTTTACGTAAGTGCATCACCGTCGATTACTTACCTAGTCGTGTATTGATAGCTAACGATAATTCTTTTATTTCCTGATTGAAAAGTGCTTTCGCCATTAACAATTAACAGCATTTCTCTCCGAAATGCAAGTAGGTATTGAGGGATCTTTACTTCCTTAATAAAAAAACAATTAACAAATGAATGGGACCGAGCAATGATTTTTTAATGAACTGAATGATTGCAAGTGGTTCTAGGGCAGGGAAGTGATAACACTTATTTTTGATTCAGACCTAAAAATGTAAATGTATATTTAACACTCTTGACTGCCACCGTAGCACCACAACAAATTGACTGATTTTAAAGGCCAATAAGGACATTCTAAAGAGTTTTAAATATTTCATTGTGTGTTCTGCAATGGAATCGCATCTTTAGCTCGGACGACGCCTGTAAGTTTTTTTTATAGAAAGGGTGTTTTTTTAATTTCAGAAGCCGGACATACCAGCCTGGCTGCAGTATGCCAGGAGGAGATGAGGGGCGCAACCAACACCGGGTCCCAAATCGACACGCATAGCAGCATTCAATGAAACAATTATAGTGCCGACATCAATTATTTCTACTATTTAAGTCTGTCAATTTAAAACATGTTTCCCTGTCAGTTCTAAACGCCAAATAAAGTTCTCTTTCTCTATTGTAGGGCTTAGTATTCACAGTAGCGAAGTATAGTCTCAAAAATGTCTCAAATTCTGTAATGTAATGTTAGGTATTAATAGTGTTTGAGGTATTGTAAATCAAGCTGGCTTCGGTCGGATCATGTAACGTTATGAAATACAGGCAATTGAGAAAACGTAATATTATACAGTTTGTTTTATTTCGTTTGAATAATTATTAGCCGACATAGAAGTTTTCGTGGCAAAAACGTCAATTAACTAGGGACTTCCTTCCGATATTAAATTTATCGATAACTGTTTCAAATATTTATTTCAAAGTATCATAAAACGAATTATTTTTCCAACGGCTTCTTTTGTGTAGCTAAGAAGTCAATCTCACTAAGTACAAAAGACCTTAGATCCACGTGTACTTAAATCAGAAGAGCCATGGATTTATTATATTTTCACTGACACTGTTTTCTAGGTGGCATTTTTACGCGTAATATTATTTCCACGTCAACGTCTTATTTATCTGTATAGGATGAAAACCGTTATCTTTCTTTATCGACTTATACAGGCTTTGTACTGTATAATAGGTATGCAAGATGCAAAATTCAAAATTCAATATTCAAAATTGAAAATATTTATTCAGCAAATAGGCCACATGAGGGCTCTTTTACACGTCGGAAATATAGAGTGAATCTATCAGCGCTTCGGACAAGACCATCATTGTGGAGAAGAAGCGCCGCAAGAAACTCCAGCAGAAGGTCATTTTTCAATCATAAAAACATACAACAACAATACTTAAAAGTATATTACATTAAGTAATAATAAGATAAAGTAATAAATAATAAATTCTTAAAACTACCAAAAATAAACTTATTACAAATTTAAGGTCAATAAACCTAAACTAAAAATAATGGATATGAGAACAACACTACGAGGTCTCTACGTCAAAAGCTACTCGTATAACTAGAATAATTAATTGAACAACAAGTCCTTGTAAACGCGAACAGACTGGACACCACAAACAGCACCCGTTCACGAGTATGATGCGTATCTCAGCCATCGCCTCTCTCAACCATGTGTTCGGGAAAGTGGCGACCCGATCAACGACGCCGCCGTAAGCAAAGACCTTTGAGCGAGCATGACATGCTCATGCTTTCGGACAACATAAAATGAATATTGTATGAAACAGCTGTCCGGCGAGAAACATCACAGTGTGTTCTCTGTTAAAAGCGTCTTGTACACACAAGAACTAGTAAAGATAAAAATACAAATAGTAAAGATAAAATTGAGTGCTTGAATACACAGTTTGCTTAAAGGCTATGTTTATCAAGTTACAAATTTTGTAAGTATCCTAGACACTACAGACATCTTGGTCACCAATGAAGTAATTTACAGTGTGATATGCCCTACCCAACAAGCAGCGCTTGATGTGAGACTTAAATTTATTGAACGGCATATTGACGATATCAGATGGTATCTTGTAGTAAAAACGTATACAGTTCCCCGCAAACGAAGTGCTTACCTTACGGAGACGGTGGCCTGGAAGAGCGAGCTTAGGCACTGGTCCCACCGCCGGCGAGTAAGCGATGAACTATCGGCGATTTTCTTGCCCAAGAAACGAACAAAAGATAATCGCTCTCGTGTAAATAAAAGAGAGAGATATACATTTATAGTTAATCGCTGAGCGAGTGAGCCAGCGATGAACTTAAACCTCTCTCTTTTATTTTCACGGGAGCGATTATCTTTTGTTCGTTTCTTAGGCAAGAAAATCGCCGATAGTTCATCGGTTACTCGCCGGCGGTGGGACCAGTGCCTTATCCCTATTTCTAGTATTTAAATTATGAACGTCACGGT
Source organism: Acleris literana (assembly GCA_946894065.1). Classification (NCBI taxonomy): domain Eukaryota; kingdom Metazoa; phylum Arthropoda; class Insecta; order Lepidoptera; family Tortricidae; genus Acleris; species Acleris literana. The sequence continues at coordinate 21,202,402 of OX335669.1, forward strand.
TATGCCTAAACTCATGTATGTATTTGCGTACATACATGATATTCTCAAAGATATATTGAGACGCGACTGTAAGAATATTGATTTCTTTAAATTTATCCTTAAGCGAAACACGAGACCCCCATTGATAAATAGCACGTACAGCCCGCTTCTGTAGTACAAAGATGATTTGGATGTCGGCCGCTCTTCCCCACAGCAAAACTCCGGAGATCATAACACTATGGAAATAACTATAGTACACAAGTCTCGCCGTCTCGACGTCAGTAAGTTGTCGAATTCGCTTTACCGAATAAGTCGCCGAACTTAATTTACCTGCAAGTGTGGATATATGCGCACTCTATTGCAGTTTCGAGTCCAGAGTGACACCTAAAAATACTGTTCTATCTTCGTATTCCAGTGTCTCATCCTTCAGTCTTATTCTATCCGCTTTCATACTTTTCACGTCGGACAGAGAACATTTTATGCACTTGGTTTTTTTGGCATTTAAAAGTAAGTTGTTGGCTGTAAACCAGTCAACAATTGAAGACAACGCAACATTAATATCATTAAAATTATCCTGTTTCCTATCCGCTTTAAATATAAGTGACGTATCGTCAGCAAACAAGACTATTTCATGTTTATCGCGCACTACATACGGGAGATCGTTAATATAGATTAAAAATAAGAACGGGCCCAGAATAGAGCATGCATGTTCATATTATATGTTATCTCTTTGTCATAACTGTCATAAGAAAGTACAATTTATCGATAAATAAATATCGTTCGGAAGTATAAGCTATACATTGACAGCCGAAATGTATGGCTAATTTTCGTCATAACTGACAAAGTTAAAGTTCCTTAATTTCAGTCCTTAATTGGGTACAATTTTTAGTGAAAACGCCCAAAAACTTCTGTCTGTATTTATTAGGAACCTTGAAAAAGTCGAATTGTTATTTGGACTTGAATTTGTATCTTTGATGGAATTCAATTTGGTGCCCGCATTAGAGAGTGAAGTATGTAAATACCTAAACCTCTGTTGGTGTTGGTTCTTGGATCAAACTTCATTCAAAGTGCCCATGGTTCCAAAAAACTGGTCAACTGAGGGACCTTCACTTACGCTGTTCTGCAATGTAAGCGTATAAGCTTTACGGGAATGAAAAATTTAATTCTGAAGCTGTCGGTTTTATATATCTTTATTTATTAAGACAATTCGGGAGGGCAACCCGAGTGTCCGCACAAGTACCACAGAAATATACGCGAGAATATTAAAGCAAAAACAGAAAGATGGTGTCTTAACTCGCGGTTTTATGATAAGAATTTGAACCTAGTATTATCGTGTACGATTACACTGAAGCACATGCTCTTCCTCTAAAACTTATGGTCTTCAGGTTCCATCTTTGAGGTCAATTTTAACGGACAAGTCACGATCCGCACTGTCCTTAAAACATAACAGAGGTCGCTCAAATGGACAGTTATTTCACTAGGGATAGTTTCTCTACAGAGGACGTAGCCAAGTTGTAAACGCAGGTAACGTTTCTGTTTCGGCCCAAAGTGTATGGAGTCGACATCAGCGGTCGAGCGGTCTGTCACCAGCTTACGTCAATCCTATGTAATGTCGATTTTCGAAAATCGTTAACTTAACGTTATGCATCTATACTAGGCTTACAAAGAGTCACGTGAATTACAAGTGATGCGATTGGTTTAAAAACGAAACGAATAGAAACGCTAATTATCGTAATGCATCTGGCTAGGGCCTCTGGTAATATTTTTATGAAATCACTCGAGAGATTCCGTTTTAGCTGTAATGGTAAGGTAAAGCAGGCCAACTAGCCAGCGCAGAGGGTCACCTTATAAAAAGTTATCACCACCGTTAATGGACAAGAGAGAGGAATCGCCAATGCGTTGCAAGACTTTGAAAAATAATAATATTTTCGTCTATTCTTATAAGCTGGGTTCCAAATCTACTGACGACTTCAAATTTTACTTCAAAGAAATAAGTAAGTTCTTTCCTCGTGGATACCAAATCGGAATACTAAAACGATGAAATCAGTGACAAGTCAAAGAATAACTCCCAAATATGTTTATCGGGCTGGAAACGATTGAAGAAAGAAACATACCGAAACAATCGAGTAACTCTTGTGTCCAATCATTTGGATAAGTCTTTGTCGTATTTGGTTATGGAAAAATCAAATAATATTGAGTTTGTTTGTAACTTTCATTTGTTGAGTCGATTTTTCACCTTTCTTGTTATACGAGTGCATTTCCAGGTTGTTGACTTTGTAAGTACTTATTTACTTGGGAAGAATTTTGTAAAATATATTTTGTCTTGTTTGCATGAAAGGATTTCTTCTTTATTTTTTCTAAATTTATTTCGCCAAGAAGCTCTTGCGAATCAGGTATTTATTTGTACTTCTCAAAAAGCTGAGGCCGTAGCCAAGATGGAAACACTAGTAACGTTTTTCTTTTCTATCAATCTAAATGTGTGGAATGACAGTTGACCACGTGGTTTATCGCTGCGGACGAGAATGTCACCCCCACAGGTCAACCTATATATACATTTTGAGTGATAGAAAAGAAAAACAAATAAACTGTTGCCATATACTCGCAATGTCATTGCAAATGAAAGTAATAATAAATGAAACGAACGAAATGGTGCAAAATAGTTTTAAATGTGTAAATAAGTGTCCAATTACTATGTGAAAGTGTTATATACAAAAAATTACAAATACTTACAGAGTAAATTACGACGAAAGTTTAACGTACTATTTTATAGTCAGTTTAGCAGACAATTGTGAAAAAGTGTTAAAAACTAACAGAACTATACTCCCTGCACCAGCTTTGAACTGAATTTATGAGACACAGCAGTTGTGTACGCGAAAACCATCACAAGTTCACAACACAATAATAATCAGTTGAAAATTTAAATCTAACACGGTATGTATGTCGCGAATGATCGCGATATGCATTAAATATGCTAGTGAATGAACCCCTTTAGTTTGGTAGTAATTTTTAGACGAAATAATTATGCCTGGCAACTCTCGGGGAGGTGATGTAGCTTTGGAGGGAATAGTAGATGAAAAAAGATGGACGACGGTTGAGGTTTGGAATTGTTGTTTGTGATAAGTTTTTGAGGTGAGAGATAATGGTTCTGTATACTGGTAAGTGTTTATAAACTGTAATATTGACGATGTAAAGAGATGGCAAAAGATTGAGATTGTTTTGGAGGCTTTGGGTTTATCTGTAGGGGTGTGAGGAGGGTCAACAGGGGGCCTTCGGGTCCCGCCCTTGGGCTCCGTGCTAGACGACAGGGTCTAACCCGTAATAAGGGAGAAATTGCTCTCGGACGGGACCCCCTGTGGCGTCGAACGCGGCACCCAAGGAGTTAACGTTAACAGTAAATTAATGCGAAGCAGATTTATATTACTATCTCTCTATATTATCATGCATGTGAGTTTGTCGCTCCATTATTACGATAATGTCTTGAAACAGAGGCATAACGAGACATGTATGATTATGGAAAACGTGGCGACAAAATTGGTGAAGCGTGCTGGGATAAAGAATAGAAAATTGATAAAGGTGACTGTGACGTGTGACGACCTTACTTATATGACAAAACTGCTACTAAAGTTGGACTGGAAATATATTTTTTAGTGAGAATGTAAAATAGAAAATTTAATTGTTCACTATTTAAACAAGGTTATTGATAACTTGTTTGGGAAACTGACTGTTTAAAATGATTGTTGAGTATTGAAATAGAGTTCTCCACTAGTAGTAGGAAGGGACTGCGACAGGTGCGTGGAAGGTTCCGATCCTTCGCGTACTGCTGCTTTCAGTGACCAGGGCCCTGGCCATTCAAAGCGGCTGTTGCTATGCGGGAGAGGGCACATGCAGTGGTTGTTTAGTTGAACCTCTTGTGCTGCTGTGTAGATGTCATGTGTAATATGTCAAGGCAGGATTATGTCCGCCTTCACAGCCGCCGGTGCAGATGACAGGTGCGTTGGATGGATGACGATCCCCACGCATTGCTAGCTTTGTGTTTACGGACCACTGTGTAGCGGTCGCCCGGTGTTCTCAGCTGATAGGCATGGAGAACTCAAGAACGTTAGAGGCCGAACGTGCCCTACGTTACTGCTGCTGGAGTGAGCCAGTAGTAGTTTAGCTCGGTTTTGTGTTGTTGAACAGAAAGAAATGAGATTGTTTGAGAACCTCATATTCGTGGACACTGAAATAGTATTCTTGAGAGAATTTTGTGTCATTAGTCATATTGGTGCCATTAGTTGCTGGAAATAGAAAACAAAAAAATGCAAGACGAAATTCAAGACCTAAAAAAGCGCTTTAGTCATCAAAGCGACCCTCTGTCTGCAAATAGATTAGAAAAGAACAACTATAAGGATTCCTGTACAAAAATTGTATTTCACGGACTTATTGCCAATCAGTGGGAGACAGAAAATGAATTATTCGATCGTGTAGTAAATATATTTCAGGAAACTATGAATGTAAACCTGGTTTCTTACGTAGAAGACCTGACAAGGATCGGCAGAAAAAGCGCTAAAAGACCAATAGTTATTGAGTTATTGAGCAAAAATGTCACGAAATTTTTACTGGAAAATAAGCATTACTTCAAAAACACTGAGTTATCTATTTCAGAATTCCTAGATCATGAGACACTGAGAAAAAGAAAACAGCTTAGAGAAAATCTAATTAGAGCACATAAAGAAAGACACCACGCTGTTATAAAGAACAATAAACTATTTATAGACGGAAAAGATATAACGAATGTATGCGCTGATCTTGAGCCCCAGTTAAACTACATAGATGAAGCTAAACTATCCCATGCACCCAACCAGAGCCCAAAAGAAGCAATATCCACTCCGACTGCCGCAGACGTAAACAGAGTATAGAATAGACCTGGCCCGCGCGTATACCTTTGAGATGGAGATAGTATCTATACATATAAGTGTGGTATATATGCAATCAATTCTGAGTTGCCAACAATTTGCTAAATTTCCCCAATAGCTACTTATTACCTGACTACAACAACCGGTCAATTGAGAGTCGGAAATATAATCCTCGTGCTTGTGACATTGGTTCTAGAACATAATACACTATAATTTTCATACGGCGTTGCTTACTGTTTTAAATCACATTCGCAACCACCTAACCTCCAAATGTATGTACGTAGGTATTTGGATATCGAAAGTTACAATATCGAACGGTCAAAACATCTACAGTAATTATAGAATTCTATATATCGACGCCCCCGAACAATAAGTCGGCAATGTGATATTATGTACATTTTATTGTTATGCAAAATTCGGAATCAGGGGGTCAGAATACATCATATATATTTTTTTCAGTTTTTTTTTAATGCAATTAAAGAAGATATTAAGAATGATGTGTTTATTGTAGGGAAACTGCAAAATCAAAATGTTACGAGAAAAGTGTCGCTACAGATCAATACAAATATATTTATTATTTTGATATTTGGTACGATGCGATAACCGGTTTATTGGCGTTAATATTTTTATGAAGTTTTTGGTAAACGATAATACCGTATTTAATTTAATAAACTTAACACGGCAATAGCTACTAACAAAGTTTTAAAGGGAAATAATTCGTTCGTAAATATTCGTAACAGGTACTTGCGTGTACTATTTAATACCAAATCAGATCATGTCACGAACCCAATATATCGTCTGTCTTTTTGCCGCTCAGCCATCATAAGGTACGTTTATCTCTGTCTTTGATTAAACATTAGAAAGTAATAGATACATGCCACGCCCCTTCACGTGTCTGTTCTCGCACCGGCAACGCGTAATGTTTGTTTACATTTATAAACAGTTGCAAATTTCTATTGACCGAAAGTGACGTGTAATTATTGATTGGTGCGTCTGGTTAAAAAAAAATGTGTTTGCGTTTACGTGTCAGTGACAAAATAAAACATAGTTTCTTACCTGTGAATCTATTGAGTGTGTTACCTACCAAAACGTGTAAATAAATTAATTATTAGGTGCTATGGAACCGACAAAATGCAAAGGTTTAAAATATGCTGAAACTATGGCTAAAAATGGTGAAATCTGGATAACTAGGACCTGCAAATTTGTCTCACTTAAAGAGGTATTCTACTTACTCAGTGTCTCAGATATCCAGATACAGTACAACTTGGTTAAGTGGGACCAGGATAAATGAGAAACCTCCATAGCTGGAACTCATGTTGAGGTCCTGACACTCTAGCACTGAATTGAGACGGTGAGAGAATTTTACCTCTTTTACTGAGACTATATTTTAAAGAATACTTTGCTACAATGTTTTCTTTTAATTTATAGGTAGACCTCTGTAACTGAGATAACGTCAATTTATTAGGTACCTGTCTAACTTGGACATTTTTGCAGATAAATTTCAGTTTTGTTTATTAATCCTTAGTTGACCCCCAAATTCCGCACTTAGTTAATTGTGCCTAAATGACCTCCAGTTTGGTTTTGCTATGGTACGGATATTTATTAGAAAAATGCAGAAACGAAGGCTTGTAATGATAAAAACTAAAGTTAATATCCTTATATGAAAGTGGAAAGACACGCGATGAAGTTGGTCATGTCTTCTCGTTTTCATTGGAAAATGAAGATGATGACGAAATAACTTTGGAAGTAAATTTAGTAAAAAAAACTAGACGCGAAGCAGTATGACCAAAACTATAATGACAGATTTTTTTGATTGACGCATTTTGTATGCATTTTTGAACTGTTTATAAGATTACGTACCTACTTGATTATTTTTGTTTATTAAGTACCTACCTTTTTTGATTATTGTTAAAAATTACAACTATAAAATATTTAAAAATATGTTATTTAATTTAATAATCGCGCTTGTCTAACTGAAATAACATCTATTCTCACCTGGAACCCTCTGTAAATGAGACAGACCGATAGAGTGAAACCTGGATAACTGCAGGGACTTACCCAGTGTCTCAGCTATCCAGGTATAAATAAATATCTGTCTCCTTTACAGAGGGTTCCACTTCCATATTGCTGTTATTACACTTCTGCATAAAAAAGGGAGACATAGGTAGCGTAAACAACTACAGACCTATTAGCTTAACATCAAACATTTTCAAAGTATTCTCGAAGATAATTTTTAAAACGGATAGAAAAATCCCTGGATTCTAGTCAATCCATAGAATAAGCTGGCTTTCGACACGGCTTCTCAACCATAGATCATATTATACACACACTCAACCAAATTATAGAGAAATATAATGAATACGGGAAGAAAATATACATAGCCTTTATTGACTATACCAAGGCGTTTGAAAGCTTAGAATACAATGGCACACATCAAGCTTTGCTAGTACGGGGAACACGGGAAAAAAAAAAACCGTATCATCAAGGCGATATATTAACACCAACGCAGCCAAAATCAAGCTGGAAAAAGAAGGGAGAGAATTTAAACTTACAAGAGGAGTAAAACAGGGCTTTCTTTCCCCATAATTGTTTAATGCTGCGTTGGAAAGCATGTTCTGGAACATAAACTGGAATGGAAAAGGTATAAAAATTGAAAGTGAATCGATGATCAACTTAAAATTTGCCGATGATAGTGTTTTTATTTGCAGAAGATCCAAATACCCTTGAAGTAATGCTTAACAATCTGGCAACAGAGAGTAGGAAACTGGGGTTAACCATGAATGTATCAAAAACTAAAATACTAACGAACAGCAACAAACCGCCTATAAATGTCAGACATTTCACAAAAGATTGCATAGGAGACTAAATATACCTAGTGGAATTAATATCTTTGCAGGAAGATATGTCCAAAATAATATAAAGAATAATAAAAAAATCCTGGAATAAATACTGGGCCTTAAAAGAAATTATGAAAAGCACAACCTGGGCCCTAACAAAGAAAAATGAACTTAAACTTGAGGTAGATATGTCAACATAATATGGATAGGAGCATATTACATAAGAAACGAATATATAAAATAAGAAATATGCATATTAGAAATCAAATTAGGGTACGAGATGTAACAGTTAAAATACGCAAACTTAAATGGAAATGGGCTGGTCATATCCACTCTCTGGTCAAAAAAAGTAGCAGACTGGTCCCCAGAGATGGCAAGAGATCCAAAGGAAGGCCAAATTGCGATGGAGCAATAATTTAGACGCATTAATAGGACGAGCATGGAGTAGGACAAGAGACAGGAAAGAATGGAGGAGGCCTTCATCCAAGGGGCGCGCTAACTAAAGAAAAAAGGGAAGGAAAGACATAAATATTCATATATGACAAGTTCCAGAAAGAATAAAAAAAGAGAGAATAACTAACAATTTATATCCTTTATTAGTGACAAGCATAACATAAAATTGACTAATCATAACTTGAATAGTGATAATGACATGTAAATAATTATAATTACAGCAAATAAAGGCTAATAATAATAATAATTATTATTTTCGATTATTTTAATTATTAAATCTTATTATACTTATTACTAATGATAGTTTTCTTTTACACTATGTTATTTTATTATTTCGATGTCATTCAGTATTGCACGTTTACTTGAATATGCAGGTTTTACATTCCCGAGAACAACAAAGCTATCATACAATGCCGTTATTTTGCCTGGTTTTAAATTACTATAAAAACCTTAGTAATGACATATTACGTTTAGCCCTTCAAACAAAAAATATCGTTATAAATGTCTATGTTATGCAGTTACAAATCAAAACTTTTATAATATTTACCACAATAATCCAGTAAGTCACTATTACTGGGAATAAATTTTAACTCATTATCTGTAAAATGCATTTTCTCTCATTGCTTAATACTGAATGCGTATTATAAAGTATAATTGTATAAATTATATTCTTTAAAAAAATAGCTTTCGTTTGATATATCAATGTCTTTAGTACTCCCTCTGGTTGTAAAGATATTGAACAAAATCAGTAAATATTTTTTCCTGTAAAATTAACTTTTTGCGATTGCCGACTTATTGTCCGGGGGCGTCGATATGTTTTTAGGTCTGAAATGCCTACGATTAAAATGCTACTTGCATGTTTTTGCAAATGTTTATTTATATAAATATTTGTTACAGAAGGTACAGTCATATATTATATTCACAATGTGCTTCGAAGTGTTCTGAGCAGATACGAGAAAACTTTGTTGATTGCCAATTTATGCTACATGTAGCTATAATCCAAAGCTTCCTTGCTTCAGTATCAGATGGGTATCTGAAAAATATTAAAAAATGTTCTAAAATTTTGCGAACTTATAAAGGTAAATTTCAGGGATTATAAGAGTTAATTAAAAAAAAAAAATATGTCAAATCAACAAAACTTGTTTTATTAGTATAACAAAATACCCAATAATATCATAATTATATATTACCCCGTTTGTTAGGTAAAATGCATTTTAGATGGATGACAACACGAAATTGGTTATATACGACTAAATTTAAATGTCAGCAATCACACTGATTACTATGTATTATCGTTATCAACATAAATCGGACGGTTAGTGGAAGAAAAATACTATTTATTTGAACACGAAACCGATCCTTTTTTATGTTAAAATGTAACTAGGAGACGTTATTTCAAATAATTAGTTGTTTACACAGTCAATCAGGATTTATAAGACCACAATAATAGTATAATGTATCTGTGGCAACACTGGCGCATCTTATGTTTATGTAGAGATTTAGAAATTCTCTATGGTCACATAGCAGACACTCTTTACGATTACTAGAGACTAACAAACATTATCTTTTTCTCCCATCTGTATTTCTTGTTACTTGAAGAATAAATAGTCAAGTCCGTTATTTGTATTACTTGTGTTATTCATCTCATTAATTCGACGACTCCGTAGAAGAAGTGATCACGCATCCTAGGCCTACGCCGCTCGACCGGCAATAGCCCCACATGGCATGAGCCCAAATTGGTGACCCCGACGTGATTTACCACAAAATTGGTGCCTTCGGACGTTCGGAGCATCGAGTTTCTCGCTGAGTTGGACCTGAACCTGCTTCAAAAGATACCTAGAGCCTTGGAAATCAGTCATCAACGAATAATTTCAACACCGCGTCAGTAAGAAAAACCGGTTTGTACCAGTTGACGCCGATCCAGTAAATTTCGTTGAATTTTCTGTTCCTACGCATTCTAGAAGACCAAGATATAACTAATATTGCGATTTCCAGTGCCGATCTTCATAATTTTCGTGATGATTTTCCGTGATTGCAGTGAAATTCAACACCGCGTTTTTATTTTGCGGAACATTGGTATTTATTAATTTTTTCCATTCATCCTTGTCTATTAACACAACTAGCGCCAGTGACTTTCTTTACTCGTGGTAACTTGCGGAACTATCGATAGTGCTGTGCTTAGTGAGATCGGAAGCGAATCGCATAGATTGTGCAGCGTGATCGTGTCGCGACATCTGACATTACGTCCGTTTAAACTTTTGTTCGGTTTTTCAACGTTCCAGCCACATCTCTAAACGTCAAACAGTGAACGTAAACAAAAGACTTTTATGGTTACGTTTTTCGTAATTTCTGTTAAGTATTAACGTAATTTGGGTGAATTAAGTTTAGCTTAAGTTTTATTATAGTTTTGCTACTGTTATTTCACCTTTGTTGGTAAGTTTTTGAACAAACTATTGTAAATTTCTACACATAACTTTAACAAAACAGTCAAACTTTGGCAAACTAACTTTGGTTCAGGTAATGTAGAACTAATATTTGCGAATACGAAAAATCCAAATGAAAGTGCATTAATGCTAATACTAATTTTGCTACTTACAATATACTACTGAAATACACTATTAACACAAGCTGTTGTTGTTGGATATTTGTAATTGCTGATGTGTGTTTAAATTGTTTATTGGTACTGTGGTGCATAAAAATAAGGATATATAAATAACTGTGTCTTATCTAAAAATATTTATAATTTTTGGATGTAACATTAACTAACTAATAACTAAAGTTTATATATGATTTGGTTCATGTATTGAATCTTGTTTTTATAGTTTAAATATTTGTGTGTCATTCTTATATGTACTTGCATATAGTGCATCGGTGTTACCATACCACTACAGTCACTCCACAATAATTATTTCTAACCTTTTTTGATATTTTTGCATGCGGGTTTGTGTGTGATATTTTAAATTTACTAACTATGGCAGAGGAATTACAAGCTTTGGTTGAGCGCTTGCAAGCTGAAAATGCTGTCCTTCAGCGACAGCTGATTCAGAATCCAGAAGTATGCAGGGTTTCTCTTAAATTGCCAACATTTTGGCCTGATAAGCCTGCGGTGTGGTTCGCACAGGTGGAGGCTCAGTTTCAGATAGCTGGTATCACCGCTGACAATACAATGTTCAATTATGTCATCGCTCAGTTGGATCAGAAATTAGCTGGTGAAGTGGAAGACCTCATCACAAAGCCGCCAGTCAAAGGCCAACAATATTTGAAGCTGAAAGAGGAGCTTATCAGACGTTTGTCCATGTCCGAAGAGCAACGGGTTCGTCAGCTGATCAGTGAAGAGGAGCTTGGAGATAGACGCCCATCCCAGTTTCTCCGACATCTGCGCTCACTTGCTGGAGGTGCTCTATCGGATGAAAATATACTGCGCCAACTGTGGTTACGTCGACTTCCACAACATGTACAGGCCATTCTAGCTTCCCAGGCTGAACTTAGCCTAGATAAGCTAGCAGAACTTGCTGACAAAGTTATGGAGATCTCAAGCCCCAAGCAAGTGTTTTCTTGTGCACTTCCTGTAGCTTCACCTGTCAACCAGGATGCTTTGTTTCAGCGGATGGACAGACTAGAAAAACAAATTGCTGCTTTATCTGTCAGCGAGCGGCCCAGGCGCACACGCCATCGCTCTGTGTCGTCCAATCGCTCACGCTCACGTGCTTCTACACCGGTAAATGGTACTAAGGTATGTTGGTACCATAAAAAATTCAATGAGAAGGCAGTCAGGTGCGTAACCCCATGCAGCTGGAAACCCAGTGAGCAGGGAAACGAAGCCGACAATTAGTAGAGGCGGCTACTGATTGTATTTCTCCCGGCCGCCGAGTTTTTGTAACTGATCAGAAGTCTAAACACCAGTACCTAATCGATACTGGGTCAGACCTCTGTTGTTTCCCTCGCCGTCTCCTTAGGGGATGTTACAAAGCTACTGATTACGATCTGAGCGCTGCTAATGGCAGCTCAATTAGGACATACGGAAACATTTCCATGCACCTGGATTTAGGGTTGCGCCGGGATTTTCACTGGAACTTCGTGATCGCTGATGTTGCGACACCTATTATAGGATCCGATTTCCTTAGTTTTTACAACTTGTTACCTGATTGCCGTCAGCAGCGTCTGGTGGACGGCAGTACAAAACTATGCGTAGCAGTATCTTTTTCCGGAATTTCACAACCCAGCGTCAAAGCTGTAAATGTAGGTAGTTCCACCTTTTCAGATGTGCTAGCTGAGTTCCCTGAGGTCACTCGACCGCCAGGACTGCCTAGACTGGTCAAGCACAATACGGTGCATTACATCAAAACCTCCGATGGTCCACCCGTGTCTTGTCGTCCACGTAGACTAGCTCCACAGAAACTTGTCGCGGCTCAAAAGGAGTTTGAGGACATGGTCCTTTGCGGCACTGCAAGGCCATCGAAGAGTGCTTGGTCCTCGCCATTGCACATGACTCCTAAGAAGGATTCCTCCTGGCGTCCTTGCGGCGATTATCGCGCTTTGAACGCCAGGACGGTTCCTGATAAATATCCTGTTCGGCACATTAACGATTTCACACATAACCTCCAAGGATCTAGAGTATTTAGTACTTTGGATTTAGTAAAGGCTTACCATCAAATCCCCGTTTTCGTGGACGATATTCCGAAGACAGCCATCGTTACCCCGTTTGGCCTCTTCGAATTTCCATTCATGACCTTCGGTTTGCGCAATGCTGGTCAAACCTTTCAGCGTTTCATCGATGAGGTCACACGGGGTCTCGATTATTGTTTTCCCTATATAGATGACATCCTCGTTTTTTCGCCTGACGAAGCCTCCCATAAGGAGCACCTTCGCGAATTATTTCAACGTTTTCAGGCCTATGGGGTGGTGGTGAACCCTTCTAAATGTGTCCTTGGTGTAGAAAAAGTGATATTTCTTGGACATCTCATCACTGCCGACGGAATTCAACCTCCACAAGAACGAGTCAAGGCGTTGCTGGAGTACTCGCCCCCCGAAACAGTTCAAGGTATGAGGCGTTTTCTTGGCGTGCTGAACTATTATCGCCGTTTCATCCCTCAGGCGGCTAAGTTTCAAGCCCCTTTAATCAACGCAGTGGTGGCTACAAACAGCAAGGGTAACAAACCATTTCCATGGACTCCCGAGTTGCATACGGCATTTACCGAGTGTAGGCGGAGCCTCTCCGATGCTACGCTCCTGCATCATCCTGTGAGTGGCGCCCGCTTGGCTCTTTTCACGGACGCGTCCAGCGTTCATGTTGGCGCCTGTTTGCAGCAGGAGGTGAATGGTCTGTGGTGCCCATTAGCATTTTTTAGTAAAAAGCTGACTCCACGCCAGTCTGAATGGCCTGCCTATTACCGCGAGCTCTTAGCGGTGTACGAAAGCGTACAACATTTTCGTTACATCCTAGAGGTACAGCAGGCCACAATTTTCACAGATCATAAGCCGCTGTTGTACGCTTTCGTACAACGCCGAGAAAAGCTTCCGCCACCGCAGCTAAATCAGCTGTCTTTCATCAGCCAGTTCACCACAGACATTCAATACATCAGAGGAGAAGATAATGTCGTGGCCGACGCTATGTCACGGGTTGAGGCAATCTCGCTGGAACAGGAGTACGAATCACTTGCCCAAGCCCAAGAAACAGACTCGGACCTACCACAACTTTTGCTAGATACTTCCTGTCTTAAGCTTTCTAAAGTAGGCGTTCCTAGTACTGGCATCTCTTTGTACTGCGACGTTTCTACCGGAAGGGCTCGTCCTTATGTTCCACCCGATATGCGCCGCGCCATTTTCAATAAGCTCCATGGCCTAAGTCATCCAGGCGTTCGGGCAACTACTCGTTTAGTTACCGAGCGGTATGTTTGGCCATCTATTAACAAAGATTGCAGGGACTGGTCTCGTTCTTGCAATTCATGCCAGCGTAGTAAGATTACGAGACACAACACTGCTTCTTTAGGGAATTTCAACACTCCTAGCGGTCGTTTTATGCACATTCATATTGACATAATTGGACCCATGCCTCCTTGTAAAGGATACCGTTATTGCTTGACAGCAATAGACAGGGTTACCAGGTGGCTAGAAGTTTGGCCCATGCAGACTATCACCGCTGAGGAAGTTGCAGAAACCTTAACCAGGGAATGGATTTCCCGCTTTGGCATTCCAACAGTTATTACGACCGATCAAGGAGCCCAGTTTGAGTCAGATCTTTTTCGCCGATTGATGAAAACATTTGCCACTAAGCGAATTAGAACCACTTCATATCATCCCCAAGCGAATGGGATGATTGAACGCGTTCACCGACAGCTTAAGGCTTCATTGATGTGCCATGATGACACTTGGTTAAGTGCCCTACCTCTTGTACTTTTAGGCATGCGTTCTTCTTTCAAGGAGGACATTCAAGGCACGGTTGCGGAAATGCTGTATGGCGAAACTCTGCGTTTGCCAGGCGAACTCCTAATTTCTACGCAGACCGCTAATTCCTACGAAGATCCTGCTGATTTTGTTTCCCGTTTACGCCGGGTTATGGCCAACATACGTCCAGTGCCGGCGTCACGTCATTGCGAAACTTCATCATTTATTTTCAAGGAGTTAGCGAAAGCTACTCACGTATTTCTTCGTGAGGACTGTGTTCGACGCGCTTTACAAACACCTTATAGTGGTCCATACCAGGTTGTCGAACGGGCTAGCGACGGTAAAACCTTTACCATCCTCGCCAAAGGACGCCAGGTTACAGTTAGCGTCGATCGAATCAAACCGGCATTCGTAGATAACTCCGGCTCTGTGGAATCGCGATCGTCTTCGTTTTTTCCTCCCACAGCCCAGCTTACTACAACACCTGATGACCAGTCGAATCTTGCATCTGTACCCACACCCGCAGCTCACCTGGTACCTGGAACTGCAGTCGCCCCTGCGTGTCCAAAATCGACGACACCCCCTGTATCTAAAACTCAAAAACCTTCATACATTACCCGATCTGGTAGACAGGTCAAGTTTAAAAGATTCGATTAGCACTTACCTTTTTCTACCTAATTAATATATTCATATTTTACCTTTAGTGTGAGCTTATATTTCTCCGTAGGGGGGTGGTGTGGCAACACTGGCGCATCTTATGTTTATGTAGAGATTTAGAAATTCTCTATGGTCACATAGCAGACACTCTTTACGATTACTAGAGACTAACAAACATTATCTTTTTCTCCCATCTGTATTTCTTGTTACTTGAAGAATAAATAGTCAAGTCCGTTATTTGTATTACTTGTGTTATTCATCTCATTAATTCGACGACTCCGTAGAAGAAGTGATCACGCATCCTAGGCCTACGCCGCTCAACCGGCAATAGCCCCACATGGCATGAGCCCAAATATCCACTTACGTGTGAAAGGTTATGTGCTCATATTTCCGCTCACTCCGGCTTTTATAGCCTAAAATACTGCAATTCACCATCACGAAATTGTTCTTTAACACATTACACGTAAACTTCACCCTTGTATTTTTCAAAAAAACTCCGAAAACAGCTAAAAACCACTAAAAACTCATACGACTCGCATCGCATCATCATTGTGGCAAACACGTCGAAAAGGTATACGCGCGAGAGGGACAGTAAAAGTAAGTGCATCTCGTTTATACATACGTAATCACTACATATTATAAAACAAAGTCGCTTGCCGCTGTCTGTCTGTACATATGTATGCTTAGATCTTAAAAAATACGCAACGGATTTTGATGCGGGTTTTTTTAATAGATAGAGTGATTCAAGAGGAAGGTTTATATGTATAATACATGCATAATATAGTACAGAAACACTGATAATTTTAGAGGTTTCTAATGTGATGTCGTAAATAAACACATTTTTTTGCGCTTACATTGCAAACGCTGGCTAAACCTTAAGAGATATATCAAAATAATGTACTGAAGAATTGTAGTTCTTCAAGAAACCTAAAGAAAAGTCCGCGATGGCATATGTCTATCTCCTAAGGATGAATCACAGTAACCATTTTTATCTTTAAAATTTTATTAAAAAATATTAGGTTATTTGCGAAGCTATTTTCTCCAATTCAGTATTTATTCTTATCCGTATAAAAACGTTAGTTACCTTGGGAATTTAATGTAGATTAAAATTGTCCTTTACACTTTATTATTTAAATAAATACTTTAGAAGATATGGCAGATTCAAAATTACGCGCAACCTAAATCTGTATTATTGAAACGCTTGGCCGCCGGCCCTATAGCCACGTATAGCCACGCTTCGCCCTTTAGTACCTACGGCCTGCAGCATCACATAGTATCAAACACCGGAGCTCTTCTGTTAGTTACGTAGGTACTTATATTTATATTAAGCTTTTCAAATTGTTAAATTAGGGAAACGGGAAGGTAGTTCGGTTGAGTTTAGGTTTTGATTAAAAGATATTTTTGTGTTCTCTACACTTCTACACTTATAATATTATAACGAGGAAAGAATAGATTTTTTGTTTGTTTGTTTGAATTGAATAGGCTCCGAAACTACTGGACCGATTTGGAAAATTCTTTCACCATTAGAATCCTACACTATCCCTGATGAACATAGGTTACCTATATAATATTTTCAAAAAAGTTAGAGATCCGTATGAAAGCTTCGATAATGTAACCCAAGGTGTGAAAAATATACCAAAAAAAATCCTTATATCGCGTACGCTGCGGAAACTATTGACAATAAAGCAATGTGATGTACTACAGTTTTATATAAGGCATCAATTTCTACAAAAAAAGTTCACAATACCATATATCTAACTATTACAGTTATGTCACAATAACTACTTTTTCATGTTAAAATATGCAATAGTAACGCCGGTTCTAACTAGGCCCCATTATTCGTACCTTGGTATTAATCCGTATCCAAATAAATCATTTCGTTTTCAAGGCTATATCAGTACCCGTAAATTACTTTTTGAATTATTAAAATCGGACATACCATTCAAAAGTTATCATGAGTGTAATAATTATCAAAATTGAAATTTAAGAAACAGGCTGAAACAGCCCTCTAAGTGTCTTTAATTGGTTTTATCTACAACAGAGAATAGATAGACACGTAAAATTTGGCTAATGGTTCCTGTATATTGTGTAAATGAGTCAGCAGAGCATCAAAGAGTGTATGACATACCTACATAGGTACATTAAATCACGCCTGTTTCACAGATGGGTAGGTAGAGACCACTTCTTTCTTTTCACTTTCAAGAGTGTATGTGATGATGAGAAATCTATTACTTAAGTATCTTATAATTTAACCGAAACCATGCATCTCTTCTCTAATCTCTTCTCTAAACAGTATAAATTAAAGTCGCTTCGCGTTGTCTGCCTGTTCCTCCGCTAACTCCTTCTAAACCACGCAACGGATTATGATACGGTTTTCACTGTCAGTTAGGGAATTTATTCTTGATGGTTTATATGTACATTTCATTCTAATTAAGTTTTAATATAGTTGAGAAAACTCAATGTTTTCCTACCACGCCGTCAAAAATCCTTTTTTCGGGCCCTAACATAGCAGCGCTGGCTAAACCTTAAGAGATGTGTCAAAATAATGTACTGAAGAATCGTAGTTCTCTAAAAAAACTAGAGAAACGTCCTCGATGGTATATGTCTATCTCCTAAGATTGAATCACAGTAACCATTTTTATGTTTATGATTTTATTTTAAAATATTAGGTTATTACCGAAGCTATTCTGTCCGATTCAGTATTTAACCTTATCCAGATAAATACAATGGTTACCTTGGACATTTAATGTTGATTAATATTGTCCCGTACAATATATAATTTAAATAAATACTTTAGAATATATGGCAGATTCAAAATTACGCGCAACATAGATTACAACTTAAAACAAATATGAGTTTCGTTGTCTGCACGTATGAAAACGGCTCTTTGCAGAGTCGTTGCTCAAAAATAGGAAATGGACAGAAGCCCCAAGAAAATAGGAGCACTAATCTTCAAAACGAGAACCTTTGCGTTTTAGTAAAATAATTAGTCGACAATGTTTATTCCGAAATTAATAATATTAATTCTAAGACTGTACTAAGGAGAGAGCTATTTTATCACCAACTAATAGTCAAGTAGGTATAGAAAATCAATGCACCGACACAAACATACTACTCTGTAGACATTGTGCTCGACCTGGAAGAGGCTATCCATTTCCCAACGGAATTTCTCAATTCCTTACAACCTTCTGGATCGTCCCGCATAAATTGGTTTTGAAAGAATGGTGTCCTTTTATTTCACAACGGAACCTTAATCCACCCAAATAACATCTTTAAAAGCGTTGATAATAGAGTACACAATACTGACCGGATGTGCGGCTGGAAAAGTCGTTTTAATTCCCCGGATTCCATACTTTCCAGTTTAAACGACTGGAATGACAATTTACAAGTCACAAGGTCAAACATTCAAAGTTCCGGGCTTAGACCTGTGGGCCTAATATGGCTGCGTTTATCTCGTGACAAAGTGTGGATAAGGCATCCGTCACCTTCTGACACGTAAATAAGTACGAGAGTGACGATGGATGCTTAAATCCACATTTGACGCGCGATATTGACGCAGCCATGCTACTAGGCCTGAGCGTTGAGTGTTTTTCCCATAGAGGTATATAGCCCTTTCGCGCGTCACTTCCAGGCAAAATTTGTTTGTATTGTGCAATGAGAAGTCCGCTGTAAACATTGTATATAGAGAGATTCTGTGAAAGCTGGCAGTCATGATTTGAATTGAATTTAAAATCTAATGGCATCAAAAACTCAATTTCGCAAAATTGGACGTCTTTCTAAAATCGTCATGAAATAAAACCTCTATGCATAATGCACCTATCTATAATTTGAAAAGTATATTATTCCAGATGAACTTGGATTATTTTAACTTATTTTAACCGAAGCCAAGCGAGGGCGGGTCGCTAGTTATGTATAAACGCATCTCAGACTTCCCACCTGGTACTAGTCCAATGCCCACTCCATTCTATTCTCCCTCTACGGCCGCAGACGATAATGCGAACTCAGTAACCGACATATCGAAAATCCACCATATTGAATCATTTACGGACGAACTAGACCTTCAGGCCTACTGTTTTACAGAAACATGGATAACCACAAAGAAAAAAGATTTATTAAAGTTAAATGGATTTCACTTAGCTTCCAGTTTCAGGAAAAAATCTGAAGGAGGTGGTGTCAGTCTATTTCTAAAAGAAGCAAGACCTAGCTCAATTAAGTATTGAACGAGTCTTTGAGATTTGTGCAGCGGATTTAAAAAAAAAATACGTTACTGGTAGTGATCTACTGGCCCGAAAGAAACAGAGAGTTTGACACTTTTTATAACTCGTTAGAAAAACTCTTGCAACAAATTCTATTATCAGAAAATGGGAAAAACATTATTAGTTATTGGAGGTGATTTTAATATTAACGTTCTAGATAAAACCTAACTCACTCGAACTATACTTAACCTGATGAAAAGCTTCAACTTTAAACAACACATAAAAGAACCTACGCGCGTCACATCTGCATCCGCTACTTGCTTAGACTTGGTTTTTACTAACTTTAACACAAAGGAACTAGATATTTCCATAGATGAGCTGGGTTTGTCGGACCACAAAGGCATTTTAATCTCAATTCCCTCGCCTACGACAGATAAAATATCATGGTATATTGAAAGGAGATCATTTAACGCCAGAAACCTTTACATGTTTCATTCAAAACTTCAGCACATCGATTGGAGTACTGTAATCTCATCGGACAAAAAAGTTAACGAAAACTATAACGAATTCTCAAAAACCCTTACAGATCTACTTGATAAAACCATACCCTTGACAGTAAAAAAAATATAAATTAACACAAAAAAATCTTGGCTTACTACAGGTTTAAGAAAATCTTGTAAACATAAACATCAATTAAAAATATTTATTTCTCAGACTGATAACATAACACTAAAATTAAATAACTTCTACAAAAAATATTAAAAGTTATTAAAACGTCTAGTAAATAAATCTAAAAAGTTACAATTTATACATAGAATAAAACAATCGAACAACATAGTAAAGACAATGTGGCAAGTAATAAAAGAAAACACCAATAAATTACCAAAACGAATATTTAAAAACATATCTCTCAATTTTAATAAAAAAAAGGTAGAAGAACCCAAAATGATAGCAAACATTTTTAACAATAATTTTAGGTCCTTCGGGGAAAATAATAACCAAGCTCTCGGTGAACCTGTCATCGATCGCCCTATAAACTCGTTCTTTTTGAGCCCTGTTAGCGAGCGAGAAGTACCTAAGACTATACAGAATTTGAAAAACAAGAAAAGCTTTGGACATGATGAGCTTCCACCTTTCCTTATAAGAAAGTGCGTAAAAGAATTAACTGTACCCCTTACATTCTTCATCAACCAATCTTTTAATGAAGGCATAGTACCAGACTCACTAAAAATATCGAGCATTAAGCCCATCCGTAAGAAAGGTAGCACAAATAGCCCTAACCAATACCGACCTATAGCTCTATTACCCACTATTGCAAAAATAATCAAAATTACTGTCTCAAATAAACTGTATTTCTTCTGTGAAAAGTTCATTATATTTAGCGAAAGTCAAAATGGCTTTAAAAAAAACAGATCGACGGCCTTAGCTTTATTCAAATACATCAATGAAACACTTAATATAATCAATAATAAAAACTACGCAATCGGAATTTTACTTGACATGAGTAAGCCCTACGACAAAGTGTCCTATAAGATATTATTATCAAAATTATATGGTATAGGAGCCAGGGGTATGGCATATAAATGGTTTCAATCGGTTCTCTATTGGATGACACAAAATTATTTGTAATAATATTGTTACGCATAATTGCTTTTAGCCAAAATAGCGATGAGCATAATCATCTTTACGCATATATTTTTACGCATAAAATTAAAAAGCATAAATAAAAAAAGCATAATCGTCATGAAGACTAACGTCAAATAGCATAAATACAAAAAGTCATAATTATAATTTGGCATCATTACAAAATGCATAACAGTATTGTCCTAAAAAAAAGTCATGTACAAATGGCACATAGCAATACAATTGCTATAGCGAAATTCGTAGACGTACTACGAGAAAAGGTTAGTTTTGGTTTTGTGGTTATATATATTTAGGAACTACGAGTAAGGCGAGGTCGACGGAGGTCCGCTTCGCGGACCTCCTATTCTGCTTTGCTTGGGCGCTTCGCGCCTGGATATCAAACTAACCTAACCCAACCTAATGTACCTAACGTGACCTAATTTAACCTTACCTAATATGTAACAACGAAACTGTATTTTATTCATTTAGAAAACTGAAATTATGGTTAATGACAAATATAACAAATAATTATTAGCCCAAACAATAATATGCATAATGTGTATTAGTCTAATACAAATTAGTCCAACTGAAATTATTATAATAGCGTTATACGCCAAAAAAGTATTAGGCCAAAGTATTATTATGCGTCAGTACTATTATGCCAATACAAATTATGCGAAATCAATTATGCGAAACAACAATAGTCTAAAACAAATTATGCGATCCGAGGGGATCCCGTTTCTTCAATCAAACCTATCTGACCGCGAACAATATGTTCCAATGGAATTCCATAATCCCCATACCAGATTGATACAAAATGTAAAATCTAACAGAACATCTATGTCAGGTTCCATTTCCCAGGGTAGTGCGTTTGGTTGCTTGCTATTTCTCATTTACATAAATGATCTGCCTAAAGTACTCGATGTACCGTGCGTCCTTTTTGCAGATGACATATCAATTGTATTCCCGCTTGAAGATGAAAAAACTCTAAGTATTCAGCTCAACAACATTCTTAATAAAGTAACAAATTGGCTAAAACTTCACAACCTGGAATTAAATATTGAAAAAAACCAAGCTGATGCAATTCAGACCTCACCAAAAACGTAGTCTCAGTATTGACTTATCTTATAACAACACAGCCCTCGAATGCAATAAAACGTCCAAACTACTAGGCCTGGAAATCGATACCAACATAAATTGGAAAGCACACATCCAAAAAATATGTTCTAAATTATGTAGCTTCACCTATGCCCTTCTGGAATTAAAAAAAAGTACTGACATTAAAACTGCTCTGAGTGTGTACTACGCGTATGCTAATGCATGGCTCCGCTACGGGGTAATGGGTCATTCTAATAAAAGTGGCACGGACAGGTTAAAGTTTCTCCAAAAAAAAAGTTGTGATTTTTAAACCTTCTTTGCTTAAAATAAGCTTCATGGTGTTTCAATTGTTACATATTTATAAAAGGGAACGGAATATACATGAAAATATAAGAATTATGGCTTGTTGAAATATTGAGATGCAGGTGAAAGTTTCATTAGACAGGTTAGAAGAGAAAAGTTTTCAGGTTAAAGAGAGTTATATTAAAATACAAATTACTTTAAAAAAGCAATTCCCTACATTTACTTTGGTAGAGCACTGTTAATGGGTACTGCTTGATAAAGCATCTGTAAAAAAAATCTGGGAAATTATATGCAAGTTATTCAAATAAAATTATTTAAAATAGTTATTCACTTTAGCTTGCCAATAGTCACACTAACCTGCACATTAGTGCACATATGTCTCTTTAACCCTCCAAGAGTTACATTAACCTGTGCCTAACCTAATCTATGCTAGTTACAGGTTAAAGTTGCACAGGTTAAAGTTAAAAGTAGATTTACATGACATTTACTCTTAAACCGGTGATAATTTGAACGTTCCACTCTTAGTAATATAAGTAGATACATCAGAATACCACGAAATGATTAGTTAATTACGTCCCATACCGTTAACATTAAATAATTGAGACAGATAAAGTTAACATACCCGTTACAAACTCCAGATTACTGCATTTGATCACTAATCTCCACAAAAGTATGACAGATCGTATCCAACCGTTTCGTATAGTGGTGAGCCACATACTGGCCGAATGTTTATCGAGGATTATGGTGTGCCTATTATATTCCGTATGTGAGTGAGATACACTATCACGGACACACAGGTTAAAGTAAAAACATCACCGGACAAACTGTCGTGTGTTAATATTGATATATAAGCATATATTTTTGAAACCATATCATAACTAATTGAATGTCATAATATTCTTCTTGCAATATATTGTAAAATATATATAATAAAATATACACAAATAGTTCAAAGACCTAAAAAACGGAAACATGTCTCATTTGGACAAGACAGGTAAATACAAATAGTACCTACCATTTTTTTTTAACAAAATTAAGGAGAATAAATATATAAAATGGCTTGGCCTCGATGTAAAAGGTCTGTGCTTATCTAAGAATGTTTTTACTTTTTCTGTAAGTATGTATTTAACATACTTTGTATTCAAAAACTCATTGACAGGTTACGGTGCCACTTTTTTTAGAATTATCCTATTAATATTATGGGGAAACAGTACCGACGTAAACGACCTATTTGTATGCCAAAAAAAGTGCATAAGAATACTGGCTAACATCAAGCAGACTGGAAGCTGCAAACCACATTTCCGGACCTTTTACATTTTAGAGATTTGTAAATTTATAAGGAAATACCGACATCTTTTTCCAAATGAGCAACAACCAAGCAATCTACGTCCCAGGCATAATAGTACATTACTTAACAAGGGCTGTAAAAGAAAGAAAGCCCGAAATAGCAGGTAGGTATTTGAGACCCCTGCCGTAGGCGAGGGTTGTAAATATGCGATAGAGGGCTTTCTTTTTTACTGCCCGTGATGAGTACACAATTTTACGTCTTCACCTGGCCACAATGCGAGTTTTACCGTGCGCGCAGCGTGCGATAAAACTCACATTATGGCCAGGTGTTACGTAATAGTACATTACTTGACAAGGGCTGTAAAAGAAAGAAAGCCCGAAATCGCAGGTATTTGAGACCCGAGCCGTAGGCGAGGGTTGTAAATATGCGATAGAGGGCTTTCTTTTTTAATGCTCGTGATGAGTACACAATTTTACGTCTTCACCTGGCCACAATGCGAGTTTTACCGTGCGCGCAGCGTGCGATAAAACTCACATTATGGCCAGGTGTTACGTAAAATACCTTTACCGCCTTCAACATTAAAAATGCATATTTCTGGCCCTTATGCTATGAGCATAATAATATCCAGAAAAACATAAAACACGAGGATAACAACAACACTTTCAATAAAAAAAATACTGCTTACTTAGCCGTAAAAGCTTTTATACGTTGCAAGAATTTTTTGATGACTAAGACGAAATGATTTAAAATATTTTTGTGAATGTCATTTGCAAATGATCTAATTTAATTTAATTTAAATTCTCAACCTAGTCCCTATTATTAGATAAAATGTATAACACTTATAATTTATATATTTAACTTTATTTGGATAAATTTTAGCTAGTACGTAAGTAACAATACTGCGGTGCCCTGCAGGGTTACATGGCTGAACTTTCTATTAGAATAACAACTTCATGTCCTATAGTATACCTGTGTAAAGAAATGAATAAATATGATATGATAATTATGATATGAAAACGTTAGAAGCGATTGCATCTTGGCTAAGGCTTCTTGGTAACGTAGATAGAAAAGGTAATGAAGATATTTTGAAATAATCAAAGCGTAGGTATTTTACTAATGGTTTGATAGTGAATCTAATAAATTTCTCATACATTGAGCCAAACGTGCAACGAAAATTCACCTGGTAGGGCGTGTTTATTATTGGTTAAAAAAACGTGTCTGTATTGGAATCCTTAATCGTCATTTGTCCTAATGCATCGTTTGTCCGAATTCTGATTAGTCTAGAGCCATTTCAGCCTGCTTTTTCTTTAGTGTTGATATAGTATCTACAACATTTTTTTTTCTTTTACCATTTACGTGTCCTTTGTATGTTGGAGATGTTTTTTATTATTTCTAAGACTTAATGTTTCTTAAAGAGATGTTACTCTAATTATTTTTATCTACAGCCTGCTTCACAATCGACAAGTAAATCATATTTGACAAATAAATTTACTTTCTTACACTTAAAAATATACAAGGAGAGAGCCAACTTTAAACGGCAGATAAATTTACTCGTCGATTGTGAAACAGGGCCTTATATTTAGTATAATAAAACAGCGAGTATATATTTTTTGCATTTTGAGATGGTCCGTTTCCCGGCTCAGGTAAGCTTCAAAATAACTGTAAATGCAGTTATTCATTAAAAAAAATAAAGAATGTTGCCTTTAAGTAAAATTTTCTATCTCAAGGATTCATTTATTTATTATTTATTTATTTATTTAATTTTTATTTCACAGAAATAAGTACAAATTGCGGACCTAATGCCTAATGGCATTTATTAAATACTTATTAAGTACTTCCCCGCCATGGCCCATTCAATGTTTCACGTGTATAATATCGTCGACAGCATTAATATATACACAGCCATGGCGTCTAATATATGTATACATGGACCTTATTGTTAGTGGCATAGGTGCGTAGATATTTTTGGCGTCTTGGGATCTTGCAGGTATATAATTTATATGACTTTGACTTACCAGTCCAATAGCTCTTATGGCCTGTTGTTTGATCGGTAGTTAAACTAACTAATGGTCAAAAAACGTTACTAATGGTTAAAATCTCAAGGAAATGTGTCAAATTTTCCATTCCTTTTTCGAATTTTAACAATTAGTTAGTTTAACTACTGATCAAACAACAGGCCCTTAAACGTCCTTCAAGTTTATACTTCTCCCTCACTCACTCTCATACGTTCTTATGATAGTCTAATTGACTTTATCCGAACCCGAAAGACTTTTTAAGTCCTTTTGCTCTTTACCTACTTAAAAATTTTATTACTATGAAAATGATGTTGCATGTTTATCAATTAGCATTAGCATAATTTAATGGAGTCGTGGCTCACTATAAAGTTTAGAGACCTAAAGATAAGAAGATAGAAGATAATTAATTACGTTGATTAAAGAATTCCTCGCCATTAATATGGCATATAGACAAGACTATACTGAAAATGTTTCTTTTGTTATTTTAATGTCTCTTTCTGGTAAATATGTAAGTGAGAGAGTTACTTATGCTTTATTAACGTTGTTTATCCACCGCGAAAAATGTCGAAAAGAGGAATCGGAGATGGATTTCCGACCTTAAAGAAAAGAATATGCTCATCTCTTGAAGCTACAAAACTTACAGTTACTTACTTACTTTAAAAAAAGTAAAATAATTATTTATTGAGGGGTGTTACGATGTGGTAAGGTTTACTAAGTAGGTAAGTACCTAAGTAGTACTCTTTTGTGCTCGAGTACAGTCGACTACAAAGAGATGTATCCGCTTTTGGACCTTATAATATTACAATGTAACAATGTGAAAAAGTGGATACAATGTCTTTGTACTTTGACTGTACACGTAATACTAAGTAAATTTTACTTTGTAATCACGAAGGTTGAGCTCATAAACATAATTATGTTAGTCGTGAAAAAGCATTTTAAGCCATTTCCGATTCCTGCCCATTATCTTTATATATACAGGGTGTCTGGAAAACCTTTGGAGATATTTGGCGCGGTAATAGTTCGCACGATTCTGATCACGGGTGTATGGTTCATTTTTGTTTCTGTTAAGGTAAAAAAAAAGGTTTAATTATATTCATTTTGTTACTTAATGTATCGCAGCCGATATCTTGACCTTGACATTTTGATGTTGATACTACTCCAAACGTTCGTAGTAACTAACGTCAAAACTCCAAGTTCAAGGTCAATGACCTGAGACCATACCTACGTAATTTACATGGTATGTAAACAAACAGTTCGCCCCATGTAAACAAAAATCAAGTTAAAATTTAAAAAAATAATGATACATTTTAGTGAAACTTACTGTATTTTCATTTTTGCAATTGGAACACTAGCTCGTTTTAAAGGTAAATTCACTAGATCTCTTGTTCATGCTTTGCCAAGAGTGATCATATCGTCCGTCTTGTCGAGATCTAACCATTTACCAATGTTTTCTGCACTAAAGTGGTCCATATAACTGGTTTACAGCAAAAATTATTACGACTTGAATATTTGAAAATAACATAATTTAACAATGATATCTAATGACAGCCATAAATTCATAGACTCCTAAAAGTTCGGATAGACGATGGATATAAAGGTTGTCGCATAATTCATTACAATTTATGATGATGTCACACTTACCATAGAGAAACAAATTTACCAACCTTTCGCAGGCCATGGAATCGATAAACTTACGTAGTACAGCACGATAGCTCTTAGAAGGTGCTTCGGGTTTGTACTTCTCCGTCACTCGCTCTTAATAAGAGCGTAGGTGTGGGAACGAGACACAAGTTCAAACACGAAGCACCTTCTAAGTGCTCACAAAAAACAGGTTATATCAACATCCTTAGTATCCGCGGCGTTTTTTTTAAGTGTTTTTAGCCAGGATCTGACATTGTTCTTTGGTTACCTACATGATTCAATTTTTGCCCGAAACCTTCTGATTAATAAGCTATTACTTCCAACTAAATAACCACCATTAGTTAATGGTGGTTATTTATGCACTCAGAAACGTCAATTAAATTTAATGCTTGTTTAGTGATGTGTTGTCTTACTGCCGCACTCAGAGACGTCAATTAAGTTTAATGCTTGTTTAGTAACGTGTTGTCTTATTCTCTTGCTATAGCAAACAAAATGACAGACGCAACTTTAATCAAGCATTAAATTTAATTGACGTCTCTGAGTAAATGATGGTTGCTACTTAAGAATAATGTGTTGTCACCACGTTGATCTCTTCTTACGAAGCTATCCTGATAGACGGGCGACTAAGTACGCCGTACTTTCACGACATTTGGGCATTTTCACGAAAAAGTGTACCCGATTAAGGACTGAAATTAAGGAACTTTAACTTTGTCAGTTTTGTGACGAAAATTAGCTATACATTGACGGCCGCCAAAACTGACAAAGTTAAACTTCCTTAATTTCAGTCCTTAATTGGGTACACTTTTTTGTGTAAATGCCCAAGTACGGCATATGTACTCGCCCGTCTTCATCCCTTTATGTTTTTCTTTCTTTAGGATACGAATATCTTTCAACAAGTTCAACAACGCGTATGATGCCAGCTTTAAATGTAATTCTGATAAAACGTAACGTGTACCTAGGAACGATTTTATTTTTACAAATGAATCCTAAACCTCTTTTCACAAAGAGTTTTCAATGGTACAAGATTTAGAAAATTACTATGTCAAACTGTCAAAGCACAATCACAAATCGAGGGTTGAGTGGTCAAACCCTCGAAATAATTGTTTATTCAAATTTGAATTGTTTTGATATATTCATTAATGTTCTTTTTGACACAACAAGTTATACCGACTTATCGGGTTTGACCACGCAACCCTCGAAATTAATGTTCGTTTTATTATTGTGTTTTTTATTTGTATTAATCCCTGGATAGTGGTATAAATAAATAAAATAAATTCATGATTCATGATCGTTAAAGAAGTTTGATGTAAGTACGTGTAACAGTGCTATTTTAGCTGTGAGAGAAGTTAGAAGAGTGCGTGTAAAAATCGTAATCGTAAGTTTCATTTTTAAATTATTTCACATAATAGCCCTTATCAGAGACCGTCTTATCATTCACATTACAGAATAATGTGTCTGTGTTCTAAACACCATGGAGCTTTTGACCATGATTAGAAACATTGTTGATAAGGAACAACTTGTTTATTTACATTACGTTGCGACACATGTTATGAATGAAGTAGTTAAGATGGGGCACACTGAGAGCATCGTCAGGAAAGGCGATGATAAATCAGTCTGTAACTCAGTCAAATATTAACTTAATAAAAAGTTACCAATATAGGGATGATCCAAATCATCCACCCTATCTACTGTTAAAATTTCTCCAAAGGTTTTCCAGACACCCTGTATATATTTATATCCTACTAATATTTCGACAGTGGAAAGGTAAAAATGCTTAAGCGCCACTTTGGCCGAAAATGAGTTATATATACAGTTTAATTTCTTTTTTTTTTCTGCGTCGATCTGTCTAGGACCCACGTCGATCGGAGCACTTTTTTGGCGCTTAAGCAGGCAAATTTTTCACGTTTTTTTGAGAACGTGACAACTAAAGCGACGTTTATTTTGATGTTTTTCGTGTTGAAGCATGTTAGTCATTTAACCTTAGGGAAAATTTTGGGATGCAAACGTATTAGATTTTTTTTATTCTTATCTTTAGTCGAGTTATTACTGTTAGCAATTTCAAATTATTGTGATACATATTTTTTTTTCGTATTAGAATTTTTATCTTCATGCAATAATTGACTATTTGGCGCTTAAGCAAAAATGCTATTCCACGTTTTTAAAGAAAAATGTGTTTAAGCACAATCTAGGTCATCTCAATCTGTAGAATTAGGATGTTAGTAGAATATAAAATAAAAAAAAACTATTTACTTTGATTTAGTGAAAGTAGACATATTTCATTTTAGACTTTTACACTGCTTAAGTCTTATTTCGGATTCAGTTTCTTATAAAAATATGGGTGTTCATTACTAGTAAGAAAAAACTCGAAAAACATTTAAGAGAATACAAACTTCGCTCGAGTGTAAGCTCCCGTTTATCGCATAAAATCTGTTGAATCGGGACACTCAGTCCATGGTGACGACGAGCGCGACAGTGATGATGTATATAATAAGTAAGTGCATATCTTGTGAACTTTGCGATGTCAAGCATCTTGTGTGATAATAATAATATGTCACGCTACAGCAGCAGCTAGTAGCGAGCTTTTGGTTCCGAGGGAAGGTCCTGTTCCTCACCTCACGCTTGCCTTCACCGGCCCGCTGGAGTGTACGATGACGAGGAATAGACTCTCACCTCTGGCTATCTTTTATTAGCCGGTCAGATTGGAGTCGCAAGAGCTATATATTCTCGAAGGGCGGATGTTGCATAAGTGGTGAGTGGGCAACTTATCGTCGTTTAAAGTCCAGATGCACCTTTTCGACCTTATCAACCCCTCTGGAACTATTGCCTGTCTGGTACTACGTATTAAGGCTATTTTAGGAGACCCATTCCATTGACTTGGCGAGTCACTGTCTGTCATTTCAACCAAAGTAATTAGCATTGGCGTCATAGGTTTATCAATAGCCTAGTTCACCGGTCCATCTCATTTAGTCTTACACTAACCGGTGTCTGCCCGTGGGAGCATACATCTATAGTGTGAACTCAGGGACAAATGCCAGTTACTGTCCCATCACTTTACTAAATTAATGTTGACTAAAGGGCCTCTGCATGTTGGCTTCCGCTCCATGTACGCCTTGCAAAGTTTTCCATCCAGTACATACCCACGTATGTAATTTTTAAATTTTATTATGTTAAATTAAAAAAACGGAATTCAGTTCCTATCTTTCGAAGTAAATACAAGTAGAATGTTGGCTAGTGGGTAAAAAATCAACATTTTTGTGAACGTATTCCCTTATTTACTATAAAATCAAACACTACAATTACATTTCCTCTTAATTAATTTCCTGTAAATTCAAATGTTATAAAAGTTAATTTCTAAAATCTTCGCTTGGCATAAATTTTATATCAAAGTCATTTCCTAATCATCAGCCATAAGATTTATTTAGTACCTTTATTACATTCAAATCTGGATTTTTTACTTGCTATAATGGAACCAACATAGCGAGTGGTTGTGGAAGGCGGAGGGCAATCCCCGCATTGAAACGGAGATAGGAGGGCAAGGCTCGCCATGAAAAATGAACCTAACCAAATTTTTTCGTGAGGTAGGTAGGTTTTTTAATATTATTTTATTCTTCAGAGCACGAAATAGGAGCCGAAAGCCAAAAGGGCCTCGTCAAACACAAATATATAAAGAAAATAATAAATATATGAGTGAGGTTTCATATTATCACTTTTAACCATATTCATTATAGTGTGAAAATTGGCATTTGTTTGAGTTTTTGGTTTAAACGATTAAACATTGTGAATATTATAAAAAATAATGATAAAAGTTGTAATTGTATTGTATTATGAATATTAGACATATTAGAATTATAATTTCTAAAAGTTTTAGAACATGGCTTTTGTAACCAAAATTATAGCAAGTGATTTAAAAACATATGACTATTTAGAATATAATTCTATGTCATTTGAATTTATAGCAAATATGTTAGATCCTATTTTGAATGGTTCCAGGTAGACTGGTAATTCAGGCTGGTATAACTTAGATACCTAGTGAACTGTTAATAATTATTCTTATAGTTAGCAGAAGGAATTCTATCGTTTCAATAGATTTTTGATGATGTTTTAATTGCAATCTGCAAAAAAAATGAAAAGGTTATTTTTCAACCGACTCCAAAAATTCGACACGTATCTGGGTCAATCAACTATTCTTTCTCACTAAAATTTTGCAAGTATCTAAAACTTCTACCAATAATAATGGTTTTATTTATGCAGCTATAAACTTTTCAGGATTTTTTAAAATGTCATTGTATAGAACCCATTATGTTAGGTTAGGTTTATGTTATAACAATCCCGAAAAGTTTACGATTTCAGATAAAACACCATTTTATATTATGAACCATTATGTATCCCATTATTATTAAACTTTATATATTATGATACGTACCCGTTAAAATACATTTTGGTACTTCTCTTTCTTAAATGACGTCAAAGTCACTAAGTATTAATGTATTAGTTAGAATTTAAGCTTTTAGTAGTCCGTGTAGAAACAAAAATGCTTGCTTTAAACCATTTTATATTTGAATAATGAGTAAAATTAGGTAGTTAAGTGATATATAATTTATAATTAATAAATAATTAGTGACTAAGTAAATTCACCATCCAAGATAACAGTTATTATCATTCGTTAGATTTTTTACTTTACCAGTTTCTAGAAAGATGAAGTAATATAAGTAAATTTTGTATTTTCTAGACATAAAAAATATGTACCGTTAGTCATTTTGGTTTATAGTTAGTTGCGATTTAAGCATTTTTTACCTGACTGACATTTTTGGAACTTGCTACACAATTATTGCTTAAGCGACAGCTATCTCTGTAACTAGAAGGACTAGGTCAGAACTTGTTTCATAAATAAATAGCTGGCACATTCTAACTTATACATTTTGATTTTCATGGAAATAGTCATAAAACTTTTTGAGATATGATTTTTTTTCTCAAAAAAAAAACTTTAAACCTCATTTCTGTAAAGTTTCCAATATGGCGCTTAAGTATTTTTACCTTTCCACTGTCGTTATAATTGTGAAAGTTTGTATGTATGGATGTTTCTTACTCTTTCACGCTGCAACGGCTGAACGGATCGGGACGAAACTTGGCACACATATAGGTTAGGCCCTGGAATAGGACATAGGAGTTTTTATACTGTAAAATTGGACCGTTCCCGAGGGACAAAAGCTATTGTATTATCCACTAATCCTATTAATGCGAGTATCCTACTAATCCTACTACTGAGACTTATCTATATCAGTCATGCTACCGGTCGCCGATCATTACTCCTTACTATCCTTATCCTTACTACTCTTTCACCCTGCATCGGCTGGACGGAGTTAGATGAAATTTGGAATAGAGATAGCTTATACATTGAATTAAAACATAGGCTGAGCCGGATTAAAGTTCTCGAGGGAATAACGATAATCGAAATCTACGCGGACCAAGTCCTGGGCAGAAGCTATGAAATTTTGTGTGTATATTTCAATGGGTTCCTAGATGGTTTCAAAACACAATTGGACCCGGTAGGTAGCGCTGTTGTCGGTATGTCACCATATTTAATTTAATAATCACCGAATTTAATAATTAAGACATAGAGACCATAGTAAACAGTGATATATCAAAAAATGATGACTCAACCCTAGATTCCTTACAAGTAATTATAGAATCGCAAAAATAAAAAATGTTCATGTTAAATTTAAAATATCCTTATTACTTAGCTTCTGCCCGCGACTTCGTCTGCGTAGAATTAGTAATTTTGCTATTCCACGGGAACAGTGATTTATTTCGGGATTCAAGGTAGCCCTGTGTGTTAATCCAGTGTATAAGCAAACTCTATTCCTCATAGTATGTAACCAAATTCGTCCATCCTTTTTAGCAAAGAAGTAACAAACTCGCGCACGCATAACCTTTCGCATTTATAATATACTTATACATAGCATAGCAATTCTTAAAAAATATACCTAAGGGGGTGAAATGGGGGGTAGAAGAAGTATATCGAAGTTAAAAAAACTCATAGCTATGAGCTATCTATGATAAATAGCTGTAATGTACTGGGAGTAAGAACAGTTGGTTGGGTTAAGTTTTTATGGACCGAAATTAAATACTCTAACTATTCTTTATTCTTTAAAAACTCATTGGGCACTTACACCTACTATAATACATACTAACATCTAAATCATACAATTCGTTCAGTGTGAAATAGTGCGACTTTAGTTTATACATGAAAGTACAGCGACAAAGTTTTTCGCAGCGTTGCGGACGCCGGGAGTTTAAATAGGAGCGGAAAAGCCCGCTCGCGCTCAATGCGCTCATTTATCAAAGAACTTCGTCCTAATTGCTTTGTTTGGGATATTGTCAGTTTCTATTTTATTCAAATACAAAATTGTGATAAAAAATCTGCAAAACATTTTTCTTTTTGTTGTTTCGTAAAAACGATAAAACACACAAGCTTTAAAATTTGGTATTATAACATAGTACAAATTCTAAAAAAACAAATACTGGTAACCGGTCAAGTGCGAGTGGGACTCACATACCGAGGGTATTTTTATCGACTACGATTTCGGCCAGAGCGATTCTGGGCGCTGGATGTAGGTACCTACCTATTTACATCATTATACTACATAATATTATGTAGTATAGGATGTACATAATCATATATTATAAATGCGAAAGGTTATACGTGCGCGAGTTTACTTACTTCTTTGCTAAAAAGAATGGACGAATTTGGTTACGTGCAATTAGGAATAGATTTGCTTAAACACTGGATTAACACACAGGGCTACCTTGAATCCCGAAATAAATCACTGTTCCCGTGGAATAGCAAAATTACTAATTCTACGTGGACGAAGGCGCGGGCAGAAGCTAGTATATATATAGATGAATCCCTGTTGCCATTGGTCACGCCACAACTCGAGAATGGTTCAACCAATTTGAATATATATTTTTTGTTGTGTTCGTAATTAAAAGCCAAGATGTGTATAAAAAAAATATTTTATTCACATTTTATATACTTTCGCAGAAATTTATATACTTTGACGGAGCTCCCCTCCGGCGGAGCTTCTATTACTGGGTTGTTTGGCCCTCCGGGCCAGCTGAAGATTGGACATAACCTAAACCTATCTCATATTTATCATACTAAGGGGTGCCTTGGGTCCGGATTTAAAAAAAAATATTTGGTATAAAAACTGCGAAAGTGTAGTATAAAATGTGAATACCTAAATGAAAAAAAATACTACCGGGCGGCGCCGAGCACAGAAAGCTAGTGCTCTATAAATATCAGATATTTCAACTCAAACGTCTCTTTCCTGTCAGGTGGGATTGTAGTCATATAACTGTTAATCTATAATTTAATCGAGTTTCACTTAATCGATTGTAATCATTTCGTCAAATTTAATTTCATTGAACGCTATTTCCTGCTTAAACTTTAATTTTTCTTAAGTTAGGTTAGACTTCCGACTACCGACAGACTTCAGTTTGAAAATAAGTTATTTTTAAGTGAAATTCGTAAAAATGATGGGTTACCGTTGGTAGGTCCGCCTGGAACCCGCAGCACAAAACTGATCGTTGTAGGGAAGGCCAGTAGTGGACTTTGATATGATGATGATGATGATAATGATGAAAAACCCAACCAACAAAAAAAGCTAATAAAACAATCAAGGACTTGGTGTAATTATTTTAATTTTCCCTATTTAATTCTGTGTCAGTACATCGAGATAACTTAATAAATGACTAGCTTATTCCGTAAGCACAATTACTATAATGTTTTCATTAAAACTAACTTACAATGTCGAAACGGATTTTTACACATTTCAAATTGACGAGAATCCTTCGCTCAAGCACCTAGTTTTATACAACCATACCACCACATAGACCACATCGATATAAAAATGGTTAAAATATAAACTAGGAATAAATTATTAATTATTTGAGAGGTAAATAATTCAAGTTTTAGGTACGAGTAAATACATATTCGTTGGGTGCTCAAATATGGTGGAGTTTCCTAGACCTGTAAGTCAATTTTATATTTAATCTACTTGGAAATGTTACTTTTGAACCTGGGATGTTAAATCTTAGTTTTGGTTTGATATTAAGAATAAATAGGCTCCATAAGAAGTCCAGGCAAATTTATAAAATTATCCTGCTTGCCAAACGGAAAGTTAAATAAGGCTAAAATAACTATTTACCGATTGTTCAGCCAAATACCTACTTCATCAATATTTTGGTACTCCAGGTACAAAATTAGTTTTACAGTGGTACAGAACCGCCAGTAAGTCTTATTGGTTTCTTTTTTAAGTTAGCTTCCTACATAAAACTTAAAAAAAACGATGTGCTGTTAAATTACATCCAGGACAATAATTATGCAGATATCTTGATAATTTTTATCACACCGCGCTATGAGATTATACCTACACCCAACGAACAAACGAAATCACTTTAAGGATGCGGCTCCACTGAGGCGGAGACGAGCAGAACTGTGCCAATATTAACCAATAGAATCTAAAGTAACGTACGCAAGGTGCGCTTGATGTGACCGCATGCGCTTTCTATTGGTTAATATTGGCACAGCTCCGCTCTGCTCCGCTCGGCTCCGCCTCAGTGGAGCCGCACCCTAAAGGTACATAATACATAATTGTAGGGACAATTGTAACTTTAGCATAAGATTTTTATCCTTTATTTAGTAACGGCTCAAAGCACACCTCACAAGATCTTTCAAATAATCAGTCTCTATAGAACGAAGAAATTGCAAATTAATAACATTTCAATGTCATTATTTCTAATTCTTTGCCTAGTAGCAGTAGAGCCTAAATTACATATATAAGTTCTTTAAAGAATTCTGATTTGTCTTTTCAAATTTGTTTTATTAAAAAGTAGTAGTAGCTCAAAATGACTAGAATAAGATTAAATTAAAAAATAAAGCGCATGTTAAAGAATACTGAAAAACGTTTATGATATAAAATGTTATTGACTTACAATTTCTGATAAAACAATAAAAACGTCTACGTAGCTAAGGTAAGAAACTACGATTTACATTCAATAAATACAGAAGACGATAGTTTAGACGGATGGAAATTCTGGGGCATTAGCTTTTAGTTACACTTTCTAGAATACTAGGCTAACTATAAGTACTAAACGGTAAATATCCACTAAGAAAACGCAGATAGGAATAACTCCTATTCAGATTACAGTCCCGATAATTTCAGTTTTTGGCATTTCATATTTACAAAGTATAGTTTCTATTTTAAGGACTAGGGTTACAACCGGATCAAAACTACTTTAATATAGAAATATCTGAACGACTGCAAACATGTCTTCTTTTTCTCTACATGTCAAGCCAATCCTAGCTCTCTATTCATACCAGCTTTTACTCTATATTCCAGGAAAACTACGAAGCAATAGTTATTTTAGTTTGGCATTGCTACGCTAGAGAACTACAGAAAACAAACAAGGCTTACCTAGGGCTTTGAGCAATGGGTGTAACAAACCAAAGTATTCACATGTTTTTTAGTCACACAGCGCGCTTTTTATGATTAAATAGCTTACTTTAATATTTACATCACACACAATTTCCTCCTAAATTATACATATTATTATAAATAATGAGTGCAAAATCGTTCTAACAATCAACAATAAGATTGAGTGCGTCAGGACTGGGTGCGATTTCGACCGGAACATCATTAACAATTGTTACTCAATACCGGGTTTTAATAAGCTAAGTGGCATGAGTGTTACAAAAATATTTGCTGAAATCTTTGTGCCTTACACATTACATAACAATGAAGTTTATAAAGACCGATTATAGTTTGACACGTCATGTTCCAGTTTTGACACGTCTTGTGTTTGTTTTGGCATCTGTGGAGGCGCATTTAATACGTTTTGTGCTAGATTATTAAGTCTGTTGTGCACTTGTAATTTATCTTCTATTTTAGAAACTTCAGAGTCAGAACCTTCTTTAAGTAGCTCCCAAAGACGGTTTTTATCTAAGATTTCGAAACCTCCGCGATTTTCTGGAGCAATATCAGACTTTGGTGTTTCAGCTAGAGTTTTTGAAGTTTCCGAAATGGGTGTAGGTGGTATCTTGTGAATCTCCTTATTGATAGATTTAAGTGGTTTTGCATAATACCTAGCCGAGGAAACATTTTTAATTTTCGTGTTGTTTATTTGGCCATTATTTACAGTCTCGTTATTTTCGTTACCTTTAGTCTTATTGTAATTTGTGTTAATTATTGGTTTTTTGATCTGCGTCTTGGATTTGGGTTTCATCGTTCTGTTGTGCATTGATTTAATATTACGATTTGTGATCGCAGCAATCGTATGAGGTGCAATTAAAGTTTCAGAATGGACCGTATTAGGAGACATGGTTACCTTCACTTCATTACCGATTGTTAAATGCAGTGCTTGTAGTTGTGGCTCATCTATGTCTTTGGTTGGTTTTGGAGTAGCTTCTACTGGTGTAAAAGCCTTCTTAACTAATACTGGTTTGGCAGTATTCTCAAAAGTTGGTTTCACAATGAAAACATCTTTGGCTTTTGTTAGTATTACTTTATGTATAATTGGCACAACAGGTTCATTTATAACTGTTTTTATTTTAGTATCGTCAGAGGCAACAGCTGCAGTTGTTGATTTAATGTTATCAAAGGCTTTTGTTTTAGCAAAAAACTTATCTTGTTTATCTCCATACGTCGCCTTTAGAGTGCCTTTTCGCCTTGGCAACGGCTTCTTTCTAATTTCTTCCTTCTTAAAAATTGATTTGGTTGATGGCAGCTTTTGAACAATCAGTTCGCCATTGATATTAGGTATAAGAGAAAGAATGCTGTTGTGAACTTTTTCATGGTGGGAATTATTAACATATGTTACTGTTGGAATAATGATTGCACTATCTACGTGATTAATTGGTTCATCAGTTTTATTAGCGCTTGGTGTAAACGGAGTCGTTGCTACTTCTTCTTCTACTCGCGTAACTTCTTTAGCTACCGTTGATGGTGTTTCAGTACTAGTAGTCCCTGCTTCAGTGGTTGTTTTTTGTTCAGTGGTAGTAATAATTTCTGTAGTACTTGTTGTTTCCGTTTGTTCGTCATTGATATTAGTTGTTGTTGTATCATAGTCCTTACTTTCATTAACTCTCCTAAATTCATAGTCCCGGCTGCAAATTCGACCGCATTCACAAATATTATCTATGTTGGCATTTGTTTTGAGACTCGCTAACTGTGTTTTATCGAACCACGTGATGAAGTCGTCATCGGTGATCCCTCGCAACAAAGGACTGCCAGGTCTAGCGTGGAAGAAGGTTTCGACGGCTAAGTCAGGACGCGTAGAGGGGTAGATTTTGGCAAACGCTGGACGTAGGCTGGTGATCACAAACTTCGATCTAGTTTCGTACGTGACGCAGACTGGGCAGGTTGAACTTATCTGAAATGTTGCCAATATTTAAATAAACATAGAATATTGAGAAACTTGTGATGATGTTGAATGAATAAATATGAATATGTGTATTTTTATTTAATTTGTAAAATAAAATATAGAGAAGAGAAAGGAATAAATACTTGGTTAAGTGACGAAGGTCAATTGATGGTTAAATTATTTTAACAATTTACGTTTCAGGATTAAAAATATATTAGCCACTTACATTAGCAAACACGAACCACACGGACTCTCCTCTTGAGCCATAGTGCAGGTCTGCGAAAGTAGCACCGTCGAGAACAACTGGATTGACTGAATGCATTTCGTAGCCCGAGAATAGAGAAGCTTCTAGACGAAGAATCCCTGAGCGCTCTTTGCTCTTCCATCTGTAAAAAGAAAAATATTTTTATAATAATATAAAGAAGTTGTCATTAAATCTGATGCCGTACGAGTATTATGAACTAAAAAGTTCCGAGTAGTGAAAGAGACAGATATACAGGGTATTTTTTTTACCGGTGCACAAACTTTTTTATTAGGTTTGTCACTGTAAGTCAAGCATTCGTGTACTGTTACTTTTTCTCTAGCTTTTCCACAAAATTAGCCATTTTTTGTCGCTCTAGGGCGGGGTCGTGAGGATAGATAAGATCACATACAATTTCAAATTTCAGCCAGTTCAAGTGTCGCTGTCCAATGAGACGGCCAAGTTTAGTTAGAGCGTAGTCATAGCAACCTTATTAAATGACCAATAACGCACTAAGTGATTTCGTAGTATCACTCGGTGCCCACACGACAGATTAAGCACCGAATAAGCTATAACAATAAAAAAAGTGAATGACATTTTATTAACAATACGAAACCACATGTAAACTTTTGTGAAATGTCCTGTATACAATGACTTTTATAGCTCTGTCCCTTTCACTAACTGAAGCATTACAGGTTTCAACTGCTTCACAGGTCTCTGATTGTTTATAGATACTAACCTGAAGCAAGTCTTAACAATCAAAGTTGGCAGATTTCCCTGCAAGTCTTCGATGCTGCTTCTCTCTGGTCGGATTTCCTCAATGATGGCAGATTGGATGTTCAGCAAAGCGTTTTCAGGTTTCGGTGTGTACGTAGAATATGTTATAGTTCCCTGAAACAAAGATACTCATCAAATAATAATCATAATGGAAACCAAAATGAGAAATTCTCATCATTACTTAATAAACGTCATATTAGAGTCTGCAAAAATTGTTTATTGATTCATGATACAAAATTCCCTCCGAAATGTATATAAAATCCGCAGCTATATTATTGTTTTTTGTATTAAAAGAGGACAAACGGGCGCACAGATTAATGTATGGTATTAGTGCACACTGAGCCCTGTCGATGTTTATCTGAAATCTTAGGATTGCGTTTAAAATGCGAAAATGCGTTGAAAACCCTGAGGACTAAGATAATATGCCTCATTGCTAGTTATTTCACAGACTGTTCTACCTTCACGCCTGATCGCAACAGTGCATACATTGTTAGTTGGTGACGTTGGGCTAGATGATGGTAAGATATCGATCTAGACAGACCATATTTTACCGCCGTTTGGAGCCCGATTTGACCCGCTCACCAAGCAGTATTCGCACTGTCTTGAGATTGCAGATGTCCGTTTAACAGCACACTTACCATCGGGCCTGTTTGTTCAATAATAACCATAAAAACCCAGCGATTATACGATTTCGGTTCCCCCTCTGTAAAATATAGTCCATATTTTTTGTATATTACCTGGACAGTGGCACATCCTGCACCGGTGGCGTACACAAACACCTTGGTGGGCAAGCCTGGAAGCTGCAGGGGTCGAGGAGTGGTGCGTGCGCGGAGCTCAAGTGTGTCAGTCAGCTCCATTCCAGCTGTAGCCAGCGACACTGTTAACGCACGGTGCCTGAAATTGGAAATAAAAATAACCCATTTACTTCCTTAGACCTTGTACAGAAAAGGCAAAAGGATACACGTATTTTAGACCCTTTTCATCCACGCATATTACTGGCTCCTTTACCTACACTTTAACTGTGAAGTATTTAAACAATTGCTTTTGTATTTTCTTAGTATTTTGAACCAATTTATTACCATCTGCCCCAAAGACGTAAGTTGTGCAATTCGAATGGCTCAGAACTGGAATAGTCCTGGGCCGGACGGATTGCACAACTTCTGGATTAAATGGTTCAAAGCCTCACATGAGTGTTTAGCAACGCAATTCCAAAATTCCCTTGAGATCGGTTCCTTGCCACCTTTATTAACAACTGGTGTCACCTTCCTGCTACACAAGTCTGGTAGTACCGCGGATCCAAATAACTACCGACCCATTACATGCTTGCCTACCATTTACGAGCTCCTTACATCCATTTTGAGCACAAAATTAAATGCACATAATTTTTTTATTGTAAATAATGTATTGGCCTCTGCTCAAAATGGATGTAAGCTTGGGTCCCGCGGTACTAAGGAGCTCCGCCTCATAGACATGACCATTTGCCAGCAAGTCAGGCGAAGCAAGGCGGCCCTTTCGGCTACTTGGATTGACTACAAGAAGGCTTATGACTCGGTGCCTCACTCATGGCTCTAAAGGATCTTAGAGTTGTATAAAGTTGATGCAACTTTGAGGTCCTTTTTAGGTGTGTGTATGAGGCAGTGGATCACAGTCCTTCGTCAACCAGGTAGTCGAGATGTCCCCTCTTATTCGCCTAACTTGATAAGGATTGAAAGAAGCATCTTCAAGGGTGATAGTCTGAGTCCTTTGTGGTTTTGCCTAGCCTTGAATCCTCTCAGCTCTTTGCTGACGGATTCCGGGCTTGGCTATCGTTTTCGTGGAGAAGCTCATTTCTTACTTATTGTTGATGGATGACCTTTAGGTAGGTAGGTTTTAACTGTTTGCATCGAAGCGCCGAGATCTTATCGCATTATTGAAAATCACACAAGAGTTCAGTAATGCGATCAAGATGGAATTCGGTGCAGATAAGTGTGCGGTCATGCATGTTCAACGAGGGAAAGTTATAAATTCATCGAATTTGCAGCTTTCTGAGACAATGACTCTCAGATTTCTCTCCGAAGTTGAAACCTACAAATATCTTGGTATGTCACAGTCTTTGGGTATTGTGGACGGCGATGTCAAGCAGTCAGTGAAGAAGCGCTTCTTCTGCCGTTTGACAAAAGTTCTTAACAGTCTTTTGTCGGGTGGCAATAAGGTGCGCGCCTTCAATGGCTGGGTGATGCCGCTGCTCACATACTCCTTTGGCATACTAAGGGGGACTCAGACTGAGCTGGACGCCCTGAATAGGAGGGTCCGTTGACTGATTAAATCACATCGAATGTTACACCCAGGCTCATCTGTTATGAGATTGTACATCCCCAGGAAATGTGGAGGTCGAGGCATTTTAAATGCTAAGAATCTCCACAACCACGAGGTGGGCAATCTCAGGGATTATTCCCTTAGCAATTAGTGTGGGATGCATCGTGATGTGGTTGCAGTAGACAAGAGCCTCACGCCTCTCTCCTTGGCAAACGAGAACTGGCGCAAACCAACGGTGTTGAGCACTGAAGACCACAAGAATGTATGGAAGAGCAAGGAGCTACACGGATGCTTCTACCGGGCCCTAACAAGGCCCGACGTTGACTTTTTAGCGTTCGTGAACTGGCTGCGATTTGGTGACCTCTTTGGGGAAACCGAAGGTTTTATCTATGCAATTGCTGACGAGGTCATAATGACGAACAATCACTGGAAATATATTCTGAGGGATGGTACGGTCGACATTTATCGAACATGCCGTTGCCCCGGCGAGTCCCTCAGACATATAATTTCCGGTTGTTCGCATTTGGCCAACGGCGAGTACTTGCACAGACATAACCTCGTGGCCAGGATCATCCATCAACAACTTGCTCTTCAATATGGTCTTGTTGAGTCTGAATATGCCGTACTATAAGTACACACCGGCGCCAGTTCTCGAAAAAAGTCGTGCTATGCTCTATTGGGATCGATCTGTCATCACGGGCAGGGCTATTGTTGATAATAAGCCTGATATCGTGTTAACAGATCGATCTCAACGCCGGGCAGTGCTCGTCGACGTCAACATCCCGCATGACGAGAACCTCGTGAAGGCCGAGAAGGACAAGCTCAGCAAGTATCTTGACTTGGCTCACGAGGTGACCGCCATGTGGGATGTTGACTCGACGATCATTGTCCCGATAGTTGTTTCGGCAAACGGCCTTATAGCGAAGAGTCTCGACCAACACCTCAAGAGACTCTCGCTAGTTGGCTGGATCAAGGGCCAGATACAGGAGGCAGTACTTCTCGACACGGCAAGTATTGTGAGAAGGTTCCTCTCTCTGCAGCCCTAACCACCGGTAGCTTGAGCCCTGTCCCGCTTAAGCCGCCGGCGGCACTTGTATTTAGGTTAGGTTTTTTATAATGTCTATTTTTTGTATTAGTATTGTTATTTTACTTTTATATTTAAATATTTGTTATAAAAAACCTAATTTACAGAAAAGTTAATAAATATCTATAAATAATAGTAATAATAATACCTAACCTTACCTACGCAATTAATGTTTAAGATATCACGAAAATATCATGGTTCCAGCAGAAAATAGCTATCGATGAAATTAAATTCCATGAAATCATACAATCGATGAAATGAAATTCGATAAAATTATGGGTTACCTGTTTTACGTGTGGTATATTATTTTTCTTTCTTTCTGTTTTCGTTAATTTAATTATAAGCATAGCGCGAATTTAAATTTTGTGCATAAATCGTGTGTAGCAATGTACAAGTTGCAAGTATTATGTACATGTTTTAGTTTGATACAGTTAATTATTTTGTTAATAAGTGATGAGTTACCAATAACTTGCTTAAATTCTCATTAAATTCCCGAGAACATTTCAGAGAAAATTGCAAACAGATATATTTTCAGTAACAGCTTGTCGTAGCAGATTGTGATTTACAAATTTGACGCCTACTAGTAAGAGTAGTGTAGATAAGTGGAAACCGTAGACAGCTGTGATGCACAGGACGCGAGTTTGAACCCCGCAACGCAATTTTTTTGTTATTTGTTAGGTTTAAGATTTTTGTATTTTATAAAAACCCTTTTCGATTTAATAATGCCGTCATCTTTTTGCTTTCTATATTTAAGAAAAATATTTTTAAAATTTGTAGGTCAGTCCACTTGAAAGTTTTTGTTTTGCCGTCTCAAAGCGATAATGCTCATAATTATGTTAAAGAACATAAAACAACATACAGATGTGGTGTATAATCCTTTCCCATCGTGTTTTCTCGGAAACACTCGTATTTCTCATGCTATTTCAGTCAGACTCAGCACAGGGTAGTGAGGCTGACTGAAATAGCATGACAAATACGAGCGTTTCCGATAAAATACGATGGGAAATGATTATGCACTACATCCGTAACATAAGTTAAGTATAAAAATACTCGGAGCCCTCGGAGGGCAATCATCCAGGCCAGACATGTCAGCGAAACAGACAATGCAGCAATCTAATTTCTGGGAACTTGTGCTCAAGTTGTAAGAACAGACGCGTAACTGTCTTTTTCTATATATTTATTGTATTTTACATCAATTAATTGTGTTGTGTATACCTAATTATTGTCAAAATAAATAAATAAATAAATAAGCAGACGCCAGGAGATAAATTCTTGTTCCCGAGAACATTCTCAGAACATACCCAGAAATTCTCACGTTGAAAGTTTCGCAACTTTGGGAACTTCTCGTCGGTGCATTGCTAACCGTGTGTTGTATTTGGCTTGTTTAACGACTTTCGTGTAAAACTCGACACAAGTCATCGAGCACAGTTTGTGAAAATAGAATACTTTAATCATC
Source organism: Acleris literana (assembly GCA_946894065.1). Taxonomy (NCBI): domain Eukaryota; kingdom Metazoa; phylum Arthropoda; class Insecta; order Lepidoptera; family Tortricidae; genus Acleris; species Acleris literana. The sequence continues at coordinate 21,247,045 of OX335669.1, forward strand.
AAACCAGATCAATACAACACATTAATTCAAGACAGAATAGTATGTTAGGATCGATTCCTCAAGGCAGTGTACTTGGCTGTCTTTTATTTCTCATTTATATTAATAATCTCCCTAAAATACTTGACCATACATGTATACTTTTTGCTGACGATATCTCTGTGGTCTTACTCAAAAATGATAATAATTTAAATTCCCTTCTAAATAATACCTTATCTAAAATAGTGGATTGGTTGAGTTTCCACAACCTTGAATTAAATATTGAAAAAACTAAGATAGCACAGTCTAGACCCCATCAAAAAGTCAGTTTAAAAATTAATTTTGCGTTTAATAATCAAACATAAGAGTGTATAAACTCAACTAATCTTCTAGGCCTCGAAATAGATAGGTACAAATATAAATTGGAAATCTCATATCCAAAAAGTGTCTGCCACGCTGTCTACGTTTACGTATGCCTTAATGCAAGTAAAAAAACATGCAGACCTAAGAACTATTCTATGCGCATACTACGCATATGCCCATTCACGACTCCGATACGGCATTTTACTGTGGGGTAATAGCATTAACGTACATGATTTGTTTGTTTTACAAAAGAAATGTATACGAATATTGACTAAATATAGAACAAACACAAATCTGTAGACCCTACTACCGGAAACTTAATATACTAACTGTAACCTCCCTTTACATACTTGAGTTGTGCTACTTTCTAAGGAAATATCCTATTTTTTTCCCACGGCCAAAAGATTACACAAATTCTAGTTTACGCCCTAGAAATAATATCCCAATCCCATCATCGTAATTGAAAATGCACAGTTCGAGTCCACACGTGATGTGCATTAAAGTCTACAATAAAATAATACTTAAATAATAGCTGTAATACATAACAATGAGCATGTTAGTTATAAGATCCAAATTTGTATGCCCTGAGGCAGAACATAGCTGAACCAATTTATAATGTTACTCACCATCTAGCATAATTTACTTTATGTGTGTACCTATTGTTCACAAATAAATGATTTGATTTGATTTGATTTGAAATTCAAAATTACATAAAAAGTGAGGAGAAAAATAGTATAAATATTTACAAAAAAACTTACGAAATATAATCTATGATTGTTTTTATTCCCTACAAGAGTTTTTTTGAATGTAAAATAGAATAAATATAATATATTGGTGCCATATATAACATGTACTTAGTTTAGTTATAAATGTTATAATAAGATAGTTTATAAGTGTTAAGTAGGTATTTAAGCCTAATATTGTAGTGCCCGACGGGGTTTCATGGCAGAACGAAAATTGTACCTTAAAAACCATTGTACCCACCCATGAAAGCAATGAATAAACTGAATAAATAAGCCAGGTGTACTCGTATAGTTGTTCGAATAAGGTTTGGCCAGATTTACTTACTTTAGAAAAATAAAGTCATCTTATTTCAACAAAATAATTATGAGATGAAAAAAATACTTTACTTACGCCTACGAGTCAACACCTAGTAACACGAGCAACTATCTCAGCGCTAGTCAGTTACCTGTCATGTGCAAGTGAAGCATACTGCGCTGCAGCCTTGGTAGCCTGATAGGCGAGGCTCGGGTGCCGTTGCAGAGTGGAAGCGCGGTAGTACAAGAAGCGGGCAGCCGCCTCGCCTTCAGCTAGAGCGCCGCGGGCACACGCTGCGAGTAACACACGCACTCCTGCTACGTATTGTTCCATTGTTACTGCCTCTGTAAGTTGAGAATAAAATTATTGTAGAGGTCGGTTTTTTACTGGACTACACACTAAATAGTTAGATGCTATAACAGCTACTTTACTGCTGCCAGTTACATGATTCGGTTTTTGCTTAGATAATCTTGATTGATTGTTATAATACGGAAGTAAGTCAGTAAAATTGATTAAAAAAAAAGATTAAAGATGTTTATTCAGTAAGTACCTAGGCCGCACGGGCACTTTTACACGTCAAAAATCTACCACTGCTGAGAAGAAACGCCGCAAGAAACTCAGCCAACAAAGTAAGCATAATAAGTAGTAAAGAGTATGAAAATATAAGAAAATAATAAGTGGTCTACATAAATAGTACATACTTAATGCAACATCACTTAATCAAGGTTCTTATGATACGAGTGATCAAAGCCAACCGAGTGTTCCAATGTATGTCCCATGTATCGGAACGCAGTAAAATGCAAAATATCAAATTAAGGATATTTTTGATACCTAGACATTTTTGATGTGTGTAAATTGGTAATATCAAAGACAACAGCAGTAAATGTAATCTACTCAAACTTTGTTAAAGATAAGTAATAGAACACTACAACGAATTCAAAAAAATCTGTTGCGTCAAATACCGTATGAAGTTGTCTTTATGTTCCTCGAAGTTTCTTCCAACAGCCAATCAGCGGCGTCCTTCCGGGGTGCCGGCCAGCCGAACTCGCCCTCTTCAGTAGTGGACGCGTTCCTTAGTATCACTAGTGCTTCAGGGACTATAGGACTCCTGGCAGAGGAAAGTAAAATACGTGTAATGTTATTTCATTTAGAGTCAGTTACCAAATTTGACGTTTACAACCGAAATATGATGATGATGATGATGATGATATACTCTTTGGTGTGAGATCTCCCTGTAGGTACTAACTTCTTAATGTTACGTACGTTGACGCAACAGTGCAATATTAGTGAGGCGGGATTTTAAAATTATAGAACTGCAATGAAAAGGTACGCTAATGGGCTTTTACCGTAGGCACTACCAGGGTTCGGAAAACGGTATATTTTTCGAAACGGTTTCGTCTTAAATACCTAAGAAACGATTTGTTTCGATTTCGTTCGAACGGAACGTTATGGAAAACGTTTTTGTTCAGGATCAAAATTTTAATCATTTTTGATTAATAAAACGTTTTAAACCGTTTTTTTTCGTTTTCTTGGGTGTTCGGTACTAACAACGAACGAATATTACGAATAGTGTCATGCTTGTTGCCGCACTCTGGGCGCGCGGCGCGACCTGTGGATTAAACCGGTTTTCGTTCCGAACAAAATGTTGTATAAAGAACCATTCGAAACGTTATTTTAAATAACGTTTCCGAGCCATGGTAGGTAGCAGGGCGGTTTTCAAAAATAGTGTACATAGTTAAGGGCTGAAATTAAGATACGGTAACTTTAGTCACGAAAATTAACTATATCGTTATAAACAAATGGTGGTATCTCAGGCAAAACTCCCGTAGTAAGTGCGACCATATTTCTAACGGGTGAAGCTTGAATCTGCTTCGTTTATTGAATTTGAAATGCCTCCTATTGGCTTATGAGGGCAGTATATAAATGAATGTTTAATTTTCGTGACTCACCTGACTATAATTACAGTTTCTTAATTTTAGTCTTTAACTCTGTACCTACACTTTTTTTGAAAACCGCTCAGCAATTTCATTTCTGTAGTACCTTGCAAGAACTAGAGCCAGCACAGAAGCAGCAAGTGCAGCCGGGGACGTAAGATTGTGTAGATTTTTCTCCAAATATGTTTGAGATCGTTTCGCAATATCTGCATCAATCTGAAAATAAATAATGTAGAAATCCTTAAAGAAACTATTATCTTCTGATTATTATCTTCATCACCAGTCTACATAGGCCAGTGCTGAAAATACACCTCTCTGATTGTTTTCCACGCAGCGTTTCTCATGCAGTTTATTTTCTGTTCTCTATCTATATAATGCATTATTTCTCAAAAGAGGCTTTCACCTTATAAAACATTTACCTGATTCTCAACACCAACTTCAAGCAGAGCTACCAACGTCTCAGCAGTTACTTCGACTCGTCTCTCCCATTCTATTTCCTCAGGGGTCATATTGCTATCCTTGTCGTAATAATAATACTCATTGACATCGACATCTTTTGTTGTGCCATTATTCTTTATGATTTCTACTGGATAGTAATCTACTTCCTCATCAGCTGGCATGGGAGTGAAGGAACCATCCGGATTTTGTCTATTTTGGATCCATTTTTTGATCGATTGCAACAATTCTGGGTCGATTGGATAGTATGATTGTATTTTTGTTAGGATCTCGAGGATTTTAATCGTTGATAAATGGCTGCTCATTGCTGGATGGTCACTAAATGAGTTGTCACTTTTACGGAATGATAGCAGTACTTGAACCTGTAACAAAAACATATTTTATACTCTTTAGGCAATAAATAGCAATAGATAGCGTTAAAACAGATTCAAAATGAAATATCTAAAAGGTATCTCGTAGCCATTAAAGTTGCTCAAAACGGGGTTTTGTTTATGAAATTATTACGCAATAGACTATTAAAATCAAACAAACCTTTCAAATAATAACACCAATAAGCAACTGATTTTAAACCGTAAAAGTTTTTAATAAAATATGCTCAAGTCTTCCTCATAACACTGTTTTATTTATGGATTTTTTTTACCTGCTCCGGCAATTTCTTCAGTATCCTCTCTCTCTCGGCATCTTCAACCAAGTGTGGGATGTGTTCCAAAGCCAGCAAGGGTGCTAAACCAGCCGCGGCCGCTGAGAGTTGAGAGTCCCGCCACACCTCTGACCACTGAGCGCTCGGATCTGACTGAGGAGTGTACAGAGGCAGGTGGAGGCCGCCAGACACCAAGAGAGTCCCGCTCGCGGAACCAGGAACCACACCATGGGGGAGGCCCAGCTCTAATACTTGAGAGAAACCGGCTTCTTCGTTGAAGTTCCATATTCTGAAAAAATACTTTGTTGTAAGTAAACCATTTGAAAATCAGAAATGAAATGCAGCTAAATGTATGTACCTCATATTTTAGTAATGTAAACACAGTTTGCAAAACGAAAAAATCAACTGCTTATGCATTTTAATTAAGCAAACATTATTTATTAAATGATATTGCTAAAGTAATTTTGTTTAATTGAATTTCCATACAAAAATACACCGGAAAATAAGGTAAAAATTTCATACGTAGTTTTATGCCCCCTCCCTAACTACCTTCTTTTAAATGGGAAAAGGTATAAAGAACCTAGGCCTAAGCTTACCATGTGCCGATCGTACAACGACTATTAGGTTAGAAAATAACTGTTCAATTTTAGTTACAGGTCGATTCACAAGAGCTGGCGCGAATGGATTGAATGAGTGAACGAAAATAATTATACAAATGTGTAAAATAATAACAGGTTTTCGGTTTGAAATTCGAACATCGGTGCAAAGGATGGCACTCACACAGTGATAGATGACATTACTTTTGTTCATTCCATTCGTGCCAGCTTTAGTGAATCTACCTGTACGAAGCCTACGTTTAATTTTGTAAAAAAGAGCGTGTAATAAAATTACTCATATTATTATGTGCAGTCGACGTCATAAATATGTTTATACTTTAGTCTAATTAACGTCATGTTTTAACTGCCATATGAAATTGTCATAGCAGATAAAGTGACAAGGTACTAAAGTGTAAACATATCTTTGACGTCGACTGTGCTACCTCTTGGAAAACGATAAAATTATAACTTTTAACTATCAATAGTTAAAAGTTATATTTTCAGCCCAAGCCGAAGACATTCTCCGACTTAAAAAAAGGGTATTGACACACTAAACGAAATTTACCTGAAATCAGCCTTGTCTCCCCAAAGCGCGCTGAACCCGACGAATTTAATCCTCATATCAGTTGCAAGAGGCCACACAAGCAGGCGCCTCTCGGAGGGAGCTGCCCCTCTCCCCACCGAGAGCCTGGCGCCTTCCCACCAGACCCACCACGCGCACCACGAATCAGATCCAGAGCATTCTTCATCGTTTTCCGTTTGTTCTGCACTGGCTAGGTGGACATCGTAGCCTGAAATTTAAATGAAGAAGTTAAGGGTCTCCGTACATGTCTCTAACTCACTAAATGTGCGGTGACCCTAAAAGGACTTAGGCTTCTTAAATGGATTTTGCAGTGGAGTTACCTATGTCTTTAACTCGACTAATGCACAAAAGTAAAATCCCTTTTTATACTTTAAAATAGTAGAATTGTATATTTTACTCTAGCTACGCGACACAGTACAAGATTTATTTATTTATTTCAAAATAATTATAAAGCACAACAGTATTACACTACAGCACTGTGAATTACATACTAAATAACAAAATACTAACAAATACTAAATACTAAATATAAATGAAATTAAGTAACAATAAAAATATAATAGATGACATGATATTATAATTAGATAGTAACTAGGAAAATATTATTTACACTGAAGAATAGAAGAATAGAAGATAGAAGACTCTCGCATGGTACCAATGCCCCAAAAGTGAATGCGTATTGCACAGTAGGACTGCCCAAAGTGATGAGAAAGGTGAAGAGTCTTTCAAGCTACTTAATGTATATTTTACTAGAGCTTAGTCAATAGTATTACCATGTTTTCCTCTAGCAATCCACACCCGGCTCTTCTCAAATACAACTCTATACATGTCGTCTGAAGGCTCCCGGACGTCTGACAGCGCCACATGAGCTGCTCCTTGGGCCTTCAGTTCCAGCACTAAACCAGCTCGGTTTCGAGGTGCTGCGACCCACTGCCACTCCCAAGACCCTCGCGAAGATACTGCCAGGTGTTCTGAAAGAAGAGAGAAAAACAGTTGATAGCAGTGTTGCTTTTGATGCGGTGGGATTTGTTATGGTACTTGGGATTACATTGAATTGGAAATTTGATGTAAGTTTTTTATAGTCTTTACAAACTGGTTTCCTTCCATTGGTAATTTTTTGCTCTTTTGGCATTTTTTTATAAAAAATTGGCACATAGATACTCCACCAAGAAAAGCGTAGCTCTTGTGAAAATTAAATCAATACCTAATTCTAATCTTCTATTATATAAAATGCTACGCTGATTGTTGATATATCAACGCACAGCCCAGACCGCTGGACCTAGAGACTTGAAATTTTGCACATAGATACCTTATATAGTGTAGAGAACCACTAAGGAAGGATTTTCGGAAATTCCTCCCCTAAGGGGGTAAAATAGGGGAAAAACGTTTGTATGAAAGTCCGTCAGTTTTGAAGTTAGACGCTTCAAATTTTACGTTTAGGTTGGTGATTGAATTTTAACTTATACGTGTCTCAGCGTTTTTGATAATTTCAACTCCGAAGGGATGAAAAGGGGTTCAACTGATTGTTGATACATCAATGCACAGCCCAAACCGCTGGACCTAGGGACTTAAAATTTTGCACATAGATACCTTAATTATAGTGTAAAGATCCACTAAGGAAAGATTTTTGGAAATTCCACCCCTAAGGGGATGAAAATTTGTATGAAAGTCCGTCAGTTTTTGTTTAAGTTAGACTTTTCAAATTTTGTGTTTAGGTTGAAAATTGAAAATTAATGCATATGTGACTCAGCGTTTTTGATAATTTCATCCCCGAAGGGATGGAAAGGGGTAAAACTGGCTGACTGATCGATCAACGCACAGCCTAAATCGCTGTACCTAGGGACGTGAAATTTGAAGCGAATATTCCTTGGGTACCTAGGGGTACACTAAGAAAGGATTTTTGGAAATTCATACTCTAAAGGGTTAAAATAGGGGGTAGAAATTTGTATGGGAGATTAGTTATTTTTAAAATAAGTAATTTAGAAATGGGTATTTAGGCTACTATTTTTAAATAAATAATACTACTTTCAGCGATTTAGAAAAACTACCCCTAAAGGGGGTAAAAGGGAGTTTTAGTTTGTTCCTCCTTCACGCTGCGATGGCGCTGGATGGATTTGGATGAAATTTAGAATGGAGATAGCTTATACCCTGGATTAACACATAGGAAAATCCCATCCCGGAAAATTTAAAAGTTCCCGAGGGAATAACGACAATATGTTTGGTGTTTTTTTCAAGTCATCATGGGTGTCATTTCCTTAGGTTGCGTTGACGCAGATTTCGAAAATGATATCAAATTTGGAATTCAAAATGGCCGCCATGATGTTTATTGAAAAAGTCGTCATAGGTATCATTTTCTTACATTTTGGGGACGCAGATTATGAAAATGATGTCAAATTTAGAATACAAGCTGGCGGCAATGATGTTTTTTGAAAAAGTTGTCACGGGTAACATTTTCTTAGTTATTGGGGACGCAAATAATTACTAATTTAGAATAAGATTAGTGATTATTTGACAAAATAGTGCAATTGAATAATTTATTTCTCCTATGGCTTTTGCCACACAGTGTGACAACATGAGACAGGCTTTTGTACATTCAGTTTTGTTAGTCTATATCAAAAGGAGCGGTGTCAGATTGACGTTGTCAGCGTTGACATATCCAGATTTTAAAATTTTTTTCCTCTATTTTCAACATTTATTTAGGGCGTATTAATTCTACGGCTGTTATTTAATATTCGGGTGGTTATTATGATCACTTGAAAATAATTACGGACAGTCATTTTATTTTTCGGCGGAAATTGGTCAGTTATTTAATTCTAAAATGTCAGTTCACACAATACTCAAGGGGTAAAAAATCTATACATCGATAGGTACACATAATATTGCTGTAGAAAGAAAATCCATACTAATATTATAAACGTGAAAGTAAATATGTCTGTCGTCTGTCTATTTGTTATGCATTTACGGATAAACCGCGGAACAGAAATAGAATAAATTTATACTTTATATCTCGAAAATCACCCCTAAGGGGGTGAGATTTGGGATGGTAGTTTGTATGAATTTGGTCATTTATGTTCAGTTTTTTAGTTGGAAACGTGGTAATTGGTATTGGTATAAATATAAATAAAATTTTCAGAGATATTGGAAAAACTTCCCCTAAGGCGATAAATGGGGAGTAGAAATTTGTATGGGAGATATCCAAATGGCTACATTTGGAAATTGGTATTTAGGCTACGGTTTATAAATAAAAAATACTGCTTTCGGCGATTTAGAAAAAACTAACCCTAAGAGGGTAAAAGGGGGTTTTTGTTTGTTACTCCTTCAAGCTGCAACGGCTGGATGGATTTAGATGAAATTTAGAATGAAGGTAGCTTATACCCTGGATTAACACATAGGAAAATCCTTACCCGGAAAATTTAAAAGTTCCCGAGGGAATAACGACAATATGCTTGGTGTTTTTGAAAAAGTCATCATGGGTGTCATTTTCTTAGGTTGCGTTGACGCAGATTTCGAAAATGATATCAAATTTGGAATTCAAAATGGCCGCCATGATGTCTATTGAAAAAGTCGTCATTGGTATCATTTTCTTACATTTTGGGGACGCTGATTATGAAATTTATGTTAAATTTAGAATTATGAAAAAGTTCTCATGGGTAAAATTACTTTTTGCGGACGCAAATTTTGAAAATGACATCATATTTAGATAAATAATTAGGGATCCCCTTGGATCGCATAATTTGTTTTAGACTATTATTGTTTCGCATAATTGATTTGGCATAATTTGTATTGGCATAATAGTACTATCGTATAATAATACTTTGGCCTAATACTTTTTTGGCATATAACGCTATTAGAATAATTTCAGTTGGACTAATTATTATTAGACTAATACACATTATGCATATTATTGTTTGGGCTAATTATTATTTGTTATATATGTCATTAACCATAATTTCAGTTTTCTAAATGAATAAAATACAGTTTCGTTGTTACATTTTAGGTAAGGTTAAATTAGGTCACGTTAGGTACATTAGGTTGGGTTAGGTTAGTATGATATCCAGGCGCGAAGCGCCCAAGCAACGCAGAATAGGAGGTCCGCGAAGCGGACCTCCGTCGACCTTGCCTTAGTTTTTAAATATATATAACCACAAAACCAAAATTAACCTTTTCTCGTAGTACGTCTACGAATTTCGCTATAGCAATTGTATTGCTATGTGCCATTTGTACATGACTATTTTTTAGTACAATACTGTTATGCATTTTGTAATGATGCCAATTAATTATTATGACTTTTTGTATTTATGCTATTTGACGTTAGTCTTCATGATGATGATGCTTTTTAATTTTATGCGTAAAAATATATGCGTAAAGAGATTATGCATATCGCTATTTCGGCTTAAAGCAATTATGCGTAACAATATTAATACAAACAATTTTATGCCATCCAATAGAGAACCAAATAATTACTAATATATAGTAATAAGATTAGTAATTAATAGACAAAATTGTGAAATTTATTAATTTATTCCTTCTATGGCTTCTGCCACCCAGTGTGACGACGTGGGACAGGCTTTGTACATTCGGTTTTGTTATATCAAAAGGAGCGGTGTCAGATTTAAACTTTTTTTTCCGCTGTTTACAATACTTATTCTTCGGCTATTATGTTCACTTAAAGAAAATACGGACAGTCATTTTATTTTTTGCCGGAACTTGGTCGGTTATTTAATTCTAACATGTCAGTTCAAACAATACTCTGTCAACTGTATATACAATGACTTCAATGAGTAAAAAATCTATATACATCGATAGGTACCTACATATTATATTGCTGTAGAAAGAAAATCCATACTAATATTATAAATGCGAAAGTAATTCTGTCTGTCGTCTGTCTGTTTGTTACACTTTCACGGATTAACCGCGGAACCGAATTAGATAAAATTTATACTTATTATCTCGAAAATCACCCCTAATTAGGGTAGGGTTTGTATGGGAGTTCGGCCATGTATAATGATAGATACATTAAAATTAGTATTAAGACTCATGATATAATATATGTAATATTGAGCTATGATGGATATTTTAAGAGCAACCAAACTATCATGGAAGGGATGGTACTTTGAGACGGCGAATTTAGACAGATTCTCATCTACCGGTGATAACTAGGGGCACACCAGCGAGAAAATAAATGCATTTCGGCATCTACGATATGGGTATATATATAAAAAAAAACTCACTACAAATATGCCAGGAACTACGAGTACACAATGATACACAGTCGGGGCAATATATGCGGCAGCTCTACTAAAAATTGGCGAAGATCGTATGGCGAGAGATAGTAACGATTTTAATACATTAAACCGCGAATTCTGTAATATTGTACAAAACACAGATGTTCTAAGATATAAAGTGTACCCCGATCTAAAAAACAATATAAAGAATGGAGAATGTTTGTACGAGAGGGCAATATTAGCACCGACAAACTAAATTTTCGGGCAGATAAATAAAAAAATATGTCTCACGTAGAAGGCGATGTTATGGAGTATATCTTGGTAGAAAATGTCATAGACACAGAGCAAGTCACGTCCTACCCTTAGAGTTCCTGAACTCTTTGGAGGTATCGGGAGTGCCCTCCCGTAAGTTCATGGTTAAAGTTGGTGTCTCGGTAAATTTCGAGCTCAATATTACATGTGTTTGAAAGATCATTCTGGCCAGGGAGGGCGTCAAACTATAGAATTACTTAAAGCTATTAATTTACTTAACTGCGATAAACGAGTTCTACGCGGACGAAGTCGCGGGCAAAAGCTAGTCCTTTATAAAAGAGCAATAGCAAAATATGCTTTGGCGTTATCTCTAATTGTGACTTTTGAACCTGACTGGTGATCAAGCATACTTTTACTAAAATTGGTTTATTGTACGTTTATGTCTAAGGGGGCTAGACTATAAAATTGGGTATCTATCAAGTAGATTATCAATGATCACTCACCATTAGCACAGAAGTAAGCGCTCTGCGTGTCACTCCGATGCAGCCCTTCAGGCAGAACAAGGACACTAGCGGATCTGATGACGGAACCCACCAGGGTCTCGTTGTTGAATGACGTGTATGAAACGGAGCAGTTGTCAGCGCTGTAGCCGGTTACTTCCACTGAAAATAAAACATTATAGGTTTTAGGTTTAAAATTATATTTATAACTTCAAACATGTAACATGTTTAGGAAGTTTATTTTTATTTTGTCATACATGAGATACTGCTATTATTGGCTATTGATTTCTATTAAAGTATTTTTTGTCAAAACCGCGATTCGAGATCGTGACAGCTATAATTTTACGCAAATTAACCCCTCTGCAAAAACGCCTTGACGGTGGTCGAATAAATACAGTAAAAAAAGAGTCCAGTCTGTTAATAGTTCTTGGGTGTCTCTCGCATTTACACTTTCTCCTGCACGTACTATACTTATTTGGAATGAACTTCTGCTGAGACTTTCCCAACGCGCTACAAAATGGGGCTTTTTAAAAAACGGTGTCATAAATTTCTTCGAGACCGACCGGCAACGCATTGGTGACGCCTACGGCGTTGCTAATGTCCAGTCTGACAGTGACCACTTCCCAACAGAGGCCCTAGTCAAGATGCATTGACTGTGATAACTGTATCTCTGTATCACGTCATCTACGAGTGTAGCGATTGGTTTAAATACGAAATGAATAGAAACGCTAGTTAGCGTATTGCATCTTGGCTAGGACCTCAGGTGGGCCGTCTGCTTGTTTGTCCGTCAATGGTCATTAAAACAACTCTCCGTGATACCAAATATGCTGAGATATGCCAGAGAGCGTATGACAGCGATAGACAGCTAAGTACTATCAATATAGATAGTACTTTGGTTTTAGTGTAAGTCTGCTTTTGAACTAACACTTAATTTATTTATTACATTAAAAATAGCATCACTAACAAATTAATGACATTATAGAATGAGTTTCACTTGTAAATTTCGGTATCTTTATGTGTTGGTACAACAAATTTCACTATAGTATCTGAAGTTGAGACTGCGCGATTGCATCTTTGAGTTATTTCGAGCAAATCAGCACATACCCAGATTAAAACCCATCCAAAATTCATGTCGTAAATCGTTCTCATAATCCAGAGCTAGCATAAAACTATTTTATTTGTTCCCGTGCTCTACCTATACTATTCTCCGCGGAGCATTTTTATCTCTATATTTTATGGTAGCGCCGTAACGTTCCTGCTGAATGTAAGTTACGAGCGCCAAGCGGAGTTTTCGACTTTAATATTCTCGCTCTAGGTAGTCTTATAAATTACTACGTACTATTTTATCTTATTATTTTAGTGGTTGTTACGAGTAAAAGCAGGAACAGAAAAAAATACAAATGATCATCTATTAACACGTAAGTGACATCCCCCTCTTGTTTGGTTTTTTCATGAATAATTGAAATAAAGTGAATGAGGCATTAATTGGTTTATTTTCGTCTGTTCTAATTATTTTATTTTTGTATTCCTAATTTGAAATGTACTAATCGGAAAGATTTTCCTCGGATTGACTTACCAATAACTAGCTGCGGTTTAATCCCGCCTTATTTGAGTCATACCTACCGAACTTAAATCCTTATTAATTTTTATTTCCGACGCGATATTTTGACGAATTGCGATACTTTACTTTAGCAAAATCATACATAAATACATATACACTCATGCCTTAAATCCCAGAATGGGGTAGGCAGAGCTACATAATTCCCAATATTTCTAAAAATTTGTTGTTAATTCTTTAACCACATTTTGCACAATCAGGCGTAGATGTTTATACCGGAGTAATACCAGGTTTCAAGCCTAAGCGTTCATTCCCTTAGTCACCCCTTACGATTTCCACGGGAAGACATGGAGTGGCACTATTCTAAGCCGGCCACCACACAGCTTGAGCCGGCATCCACACGGCAAAATGATAATTAACACCATTCCCGCTGTTTCTCTACAATTGCCCCAGACCCAGAGGTCACAAATGGGCTCTCCAGGATACTACGGGCGTATTGCTAAGGTAATAGAATCCAGCAGGTTTGTCGGCGACGCACACCCGGACGATATAGTAAGAACAATTCAAGGTAGATTTTATGTTATTGCCTTCCTCGTGTTACTTTGATGCAATTTTCTGAAAATGAAAGACATTGACGGGAATGAGGAGTAAGGATTTTACAGTGTTGATATGAAATATAGTGGCTTGCAGAAAGTTGCTACCCACGTGATTTGGAGTGCAATCACTTAGTACCAAGCTTGAGCTCCAGGGCCCGTATTACATATGGTCGCCATTATGCTTAAAACATCCGTCGCTCTCACACTTACATACTGGTCAGAGAGTGACAGATGTTCTATCTACATTGAATATAGACGGCCATAATAGCCCAGCAAGTTACAAAATGAAAGATTATTTATAACTGTTCCAGTTAGTGAACGCCTGGTAGAATAATGCCATTCATCAAGTTGATGTTGCTGGAATTTCGACTTCCAACGGGTGGTACATTGAAGAGACAATCTATTTTTGGTAGTAACTGGACTTTGCAACTTTGTTTCGATTACCTATAAAAATCTTAATCTTAATCTTAAAGTCGCTAAAGTCGACCGTTTAAGTAGGCAAACGCATCCTATCGAATTTATTGTTTTATGATTTGCCAAAAATCAACAGAATTCCACCTTAGGGTGGTACACGTACACCACATATTTGGCCGACTGTACCTTCTTAACTTAGATGATTGATCGTCAACTTGACTGACGCAACTTCAATCAGATCGCTCATTACCTACACAAATTAAATTACGCTGAATCATATTGCTCTATCAAATCTGAACCCGACGTCAGCAAGTTATCGCGTTATTGCAAATTCTATATGCATAATTTACGAATTTGCATCTGATGATCTAACAGAATTCAATCTAAATGCTAATTGATTTTACGCTAGCAATTGACCAACGTGGCTTAATTAACAAACCCTTGGAGATATGAGATGAAAGATATATTTTAAAGTAAAATATGTGGTTGGTAAATGTACGACCAAGTCCTTTGGGACGCTCGTTGGGTTTTCCGCATATATTAAGAAATATAAAGGTTCATTTTAAAAGTAGGTTGGAATTGTTGAACATGACATGTTATTTCGACATTTTGAATGAAATATTCCGTTTCATCTTTAGTTAAACCGGGCGAAATATAATTGAGAGACATGAAAAATATTGTATTTGTACTTGGCATTAATCTAGGAATTAAAAATGATTGAGAGAGTACTTTTAGTAACGACATGTCTTTAGAATAACATCAACTAAAATTTATTTTATATTTCCTTTCCTTTCCATGCCGTTATTGTATGAAGACCTTAGTTTTTAACCATTTATAGGCTAATAACCTGAAAGAAGTGAAAACTCCATATTTTCAAAGAGATACGAAAACTTGTGTGTAAAATAACACACATCAAAAATCCGTTTCCTTTCCTATCGTTTCCATACATTTATTAACGTATACTTCAACTTAACTTCTCAAGAACTACACAAAAGTCAACGTCAGTGTCAACGTCCTAGAAATTTTAGTACTAAACTAGCGACCCGCTCTCGCTTCACTTCGGTTTATGTGAGATTTCTGTATAACCCGTACATAAACCAAAATTTATAAAATACAAAGCAACCCGCCCGCGCCGTGAAGAATGATCTAACTGATAGTGAAACCCACATTAAAATCCGTTGCGTGGTTAGCGGAGGAGGCGTTAGGAAGAGTTAGCGGATATATTGACAGACAAAAAAAAGAAAGAAAGACAGACACGGAAAGCGACTTTGTTTTGTACTATATAATAATAATAATGATAAAGAAAAGGGTAAATATTACCTAAGTAGATCGGGCGCTGATTCCAATTGCCAAATATTTTCAAACAATACTTTAACGTTACTTATTTTTGATATAAGGAAACATTTGTACTCGAGAAGAATAACACCATTCACTGAGGAACTTCCTAGTATTCGGATCTACTCGAAAATACATATATTGTTGACAATGCACAAGAACGCTACAAGATGAAATTTTCTACCGACAATATTTTATCACAGAAATATGTTAATACTAGGAAATGTTGACGCTTCGATAGGATAAAATCGCTTGAAGAGACTCTTTAACAAAATAACGTAAATGTTTGAACCTTATTGCGGAAAATAATGAGATTTGTATACGGATTATCAAATTGCGTTGTATTTATCAAGGGGTTTTATAAATGTTAGTTCATGTACTGTAATAATGACAGCGTCAAGTCACAACAAAAAATAACTTTAAATTTAATCATGGCCTTTCTGTGACAGGATTCTAATAATAGTTCAGAAATTAAAGATGTTACTGTTCAGTGAATTGTAAAGTGAATTTTAAAAACATGTCATAACATAAATGTCCCTCTTAAACAAACAGGTTACAAAATGAAATTTATTATTTTTAGTGTTCTCATCAAAGGGTAGCCTAACGGGACCCGATTAATATGCCTACGCTGTCCGTCCGTCCGTCCGTCCTAATATTAAAGAGCTGTATCGTTTCATTAGTATTATATAGCGGGTTGATTTTTGACAGAATGTGTTATTATTATGGCGGATTTAATAGAATTATTTTTAAAGAATGTGATTAAAAAGGAGGAAATAATACATGAAACGTTCTTTTTACTTCTTTTTATTTTAATTGTATGTAAAAAAGGGGACATTACATGATTCTGAAGAGTCATAATTCGGAATTGATCAGAATTCCGAATGTTTATAATTTCAAACGCAATTTTTTGATAGCAGACTTAACTTTTTGCTATCCCTTATAAATCAAACCTAACGTTACCTACAAATGACAAATTAAATTATGCATTTAATGTAAAATAGCACCAGTGTAACATAGCCTTCGGAAAAATAACAATTCGGACAAATTAATATTCGGAAAAAAGTAAGTCGTAGTTTTAAGGTGTTCCCATATAAAAAAGAGTTAAAAATGCAAGTGTCACATTTCGTATATTGTAGTGCACTTACCCTAAGGTGGTCGTCGTGTGAGCCGGCTCGCGCTGATTCGATTCAAAATCGATTTCAAATCGGGAATACAATAATACCTACTGTGCCGCAGTACAGAACCCTCGGTGCGTGAGTCCGACTCGCACTTGACAGGTTTTTAAGAGAAACAGACCACAACTGGAATTGCAGATATTTTTGAGGTACAAATAAAAGATCTTCCAAATGCAAACTCAGAAATTTTAACAATCCCGGGAACACTTAAGTTGGTTCGGAAATTGCCAACATTTCTAATGTCTCTTTCCTCCGGGGCGGTCACACTTGTTACTCGAGCTCCAACTTTGCAAGATTTTAATTTCTCGAGACCCGGTTTAGTAATTTCAGTCGGCAAGTTCATTAAAATATTTTGCTTCGCAGATTACCTTCTTGGGGTCTGGGATAATTTCCGAACAACTTTTGTCTTCTTGACGCCATTGTTCGCTGTTTGTAGGTCAGCTGTTTTAAAATGGAGACTATCATGGTAGTTGAGATTTTTTTTATAGAAATGTCATTGGAGTTTTTCATTGCTCAACTTTTGCGTATTTTAACCTCTCGTATGACTTAGCACTTGATCGGGGCCTCTATTCTACATATTGCCTTTGACCAGAGCGCCCTGCCAAGCCAAGATGCACTACGCTAACTAAAGTTTCTATTCGTTTCATTTTTAACCAATCGCGTCACTGGTAGATCACGTGACTTTTCGTATCACGTCATGTACCAGTGACGCGATTGGTTTATTAACGAAACGAATAGAAACGCTAGTTAGCGTAGTGCATCTTGGGTATTGTCAACGTTACCATGTAGAATAGAGGCCCAGTGCTCAATTTTTATACATTTTTATGTTTTTTTAAATTATTTACTTTTTTTTAAATAGGTATATTAAATCATTCTTGCTGGTGCATTCACTCTGAAGGAGAAATTGGTTGTAAATACTTGATGAACTTCCTAGTCCTCTATCCATAATACTTGTTTGATCTCGGTTCTACATATTTGTTGCGCGTCGTTTTAAGAGTTATAGCTCATGCAATTCACTATGGCGAGTGGGCTTTATTAGTGGTGGAACGTGTACATGCACATTGCGGTAGTGTGCATGTCTGACAGAGCGATCAGTCGCGAGCGCGCCGTCGCTCAAGTGACTTGTGCATATTGTTTCCACGACGGTAACTGTCACGAAGTACCGTCAGCATGTCTAATCTCCGGAAAACAAGCAAAGTTATTCATAGCGATATAAAATTTAAATTTTGAAGTACGCTAAAATAAAAATAATAAATTTATTTAGAACTGTGGGCCTATCCGTATTTATCACGTGACAAAACTTGGATAAAACATTCGTCACTTTCTGACAAGTATATAAGTGTGAGAGAGACGGATGTTTTATCCACGGTTAGTCACGTGATAAACACGGCCATAATAAGCGCTCTGAAATTATGACAAAACCTAGAGATTAACATAAAATTGTACGTAACTTTAGGAGAGAATAAAAGGAGACATTACAAATGTCATCTTCGCGACTAGATAGAGTTACAACAATGTCGTAGAAGATGCAACCAAGAAGGTCGCTACTACATGCATGACTAAATACTTAGTTCGCATATCACGACAAGAACATAAATAGTTTGTTGTTTTCGATATTTTGTCTTATTTTATACTTATTGTTTGTAGGGACAATGGTCGCCCAAGTTTTCACTCTCTTGTTTTTTTTATGCTTACCATACCCACTTTCGCTCTCAAGCATACTTTGACAAGTATACAAATAAGTGTTTACCACAAGTAAAGCCCACTCGCCATCGTAAATTGCAAGAGCTATATCAGTTTTAAATTGCAAATATTTTGGAGGTTTTTAGTTGTTCTTATATGGTTGGACTCTTCTTACCTGTAATGTTCTTCCGGCCAGGAGTGTTGACGGCGACCCGTACCACCAGTTGCGTGCCCCCGCGCGGACCAAGACGTAGGCGCTCGGTGACGTACAGGGCTCCCGTGCTTGCGAACGCTGCGCCGGCGCTTAGAGCCAACAGGGCTGTCACCTGAGAGCAAATAGTTTTAAATGCATTTGTTTAGATGGTAAAGAACTAGGTAGATTTTTGACGTGTAAAAGTGCCCGTGCGGCCTACTTAAGGAATAAACATCTTTATTTTATTTTTATTTTTATGGGAAATGTCTAAATGTAATGAAATAAATAAATTTGATTTGATTTGATTTAGAAATCCCAAAAAATGTTTACTAACTTTAACTTTTGGTACACAATAGAAAATAAAATAATTTCATAAATGTCAATGATGCAAAGTGACTCAAAAATGCTATAATAGAATTTGGGGCAGTAACGTATTCCTGAAAGTGGTATTTAATAAAACACTTTCAGGAATACTTTACTGCCCCACATTCTATTGTGTGACCGTCAAATTTTGGTGTAGGTAGGTATCCCATATTGTGCACCCATTCATTGCGGACAAAATGTTGTAACAAATTTTATTATAATGTTACGCGCAAACTAAGACCTCCTTATAAACACAACCACCTAACACTAAAAGAAACTATTTACTTATCGACTGCCCAACATTATAACTTATTGTTTGGTACTCAATCACAGTATCTTTTGTTGCCCGATCGAACATTAATTCTCGTACACACGCGTGCCGATGAGGGAGTCATCCCTCACACATTATGTCAATAATAAATCGCGGTGACCAACCTTCGGCGTACTCTTGGGAGTAAAAGGGAAAATAGGAGGGTTTATTAGTAGAAAAGGTGACATGGGGGTTTTTTAAGGAGTTAGTGGATTATGAATTATGTTTAATTCTTTTTCTGTACTAAATTCTTCTTTTTTTTTTTCAAACAACACCTCGAGCTGAGTACAGTACGGGTGTCAAAAAACTTAGGTACATAAATAAATCGAAGCGAAGCGAGAGCGGGTCACTAGTTATAAAGCAAAAGTGTTTGTTTGTTTGATCCCTTCACGGTTCATCACCTTGATCGGTATGAAGTAAAAAAAAATAACTCAGAAAATCGGATAGTTCCTAAAAATATGGCGAATATATATGGATTCATAATTTTGAAGAGTTTAATGTTACGCATTATTTAGTGACACGTGGAATTTAAGATGATCTAAGTTTTGAGGAAATAAGAATAATAATACAAATCTCACATAGCAATCACGCTGTGCATACGTTTAACTAGATTATTATTATATACTAGCTTCTGCCCGCAACTTCGTCCGCGTAGAAATAGCCTTATTCAATTAGGAACTATTCAATTTTCCGGTGTGAGAAGTAGTCTACCTATGTGTTAATCTGGGGTATAAGCTAGCTCCACTTCAAATTTCATCCAGATCATCAAAACAAAGTAACACATAAACTTTCGCATTCATAACATTAGTAGTAAAAAAAGCCTAATAGTACTTCGCTATAAGTAATTGTCCGAGAAAGTTGAAACGATTCCCGAAAGAGTAGCAATATAACTCCAACATCAAATGCAATATTGAAAAAAAAAATTCAAAAATTATTTCCCTTGTCTTATTTTTATTTTTCGAAAGCAGGGATTACCTACTAAATACCTTCCGGAGGTGAGATCTGTTCTGTTGATTCCGCTGATATTTCGGCGAACGTGGGGGAGACTCCGAAGGACTTCGTGATTGCGTGTTTATCCATTTATTCTAGTTCGAGTTAGGGGAAGTTCGAAATTATTGGTATTATTTAAGCTGTGATAATATTATACTTAGTCAATAAGATATACTGGGATCCTAGTGAAAAATGGTACAAGTCGACTTAACTCGTAATAAAAAAGGGTATTCTTACACATGAAGTATACTAGACTTAAACCCTTTTTCACTTGATCTTCAGACGACTTATACCCTTTTTCACTAGGACCCCAGTATTGAGGCTGCAAGAAAATTTCAAGGAGTTTTATGCTTATATTATAATCATAAATTTTGTTTTTATAGATAGTGATCCAAGTTCTTATGCTGTGTTCCAAAAAAAAGAATTTTTCAATCAACCAATAAGGGTCTCAAGTACTTTTAATGCTAAGCCATTAAAGTAAGTCTTCATATTTGATTTTTTGTAGGTACAGAGGAAACGAAAAGAACTATATTTTTTTGAGGGCTTAACACAAGTCCTTAGCCTGTAGACCTAGAGTTTCTTAAAATTTTATCAGTTATGTCCGTGTGGTGTTTAATCAATAAATGAAAAAACGTAACTTCTCTAGGATTACCATTAAGATTAAGTGAATACAATGATGGTGATCCCGCTCGAAACAATTCACTAAAAATACCGCTACATTCTATCAACAAAGCGAAAAAGTCCATTAATCATATAGAACAACAAATCGAACGGTCACCAACTTAAACCCCACATAATCCAATCCACACAAACGTAACGCGACAACCTAAGTGTAACATACACGTTAACGTCACGGAAAGTTTAATTTTAAGTGCTCGACACACACGCGGCGTTGGCAGAGGGATTTAGCCGCGCGGCCCACGCGCGATCGTGATTTGTTTGAGCGTCGCTCATCGAATCTAGATTAGGGATTGCCGGGATACCGGGAATCCCGGTAAACGGGAACGATTAGGCAATCCATCCCGGTTTAAGTTCGCTGCGCTGACGGCTTATAAATGGGAGTTGGGAGTTGGTATTAGATTTGGTTTTGATGCGGCAGTTTGGCGGTGGTGTTGTATTAGGTTTGGTATAAGCATCTTTGCTGTTCCTATGTTGTAAAAAAGGTTGGCAAAATTACCAACCCAATACAACATCGACAAAAAATGAGGAAAAATTAAAAATACGTCGAATTGAAATGTATGATGAATCACAATTGTATTATTAAGATTACTAAAACTAAAAGATTACAATGAGTTAAACGTAGTTTGTTATATCAATCATCAATACATAGTATAAATGAAGTCGCCCTCCGCGTCTGTCTGTATTTCCGCTAACTCCCCCTACACTACGCAACGGATTATGATTTCACTATCATTTAGAGAATTTATTCCGGATGGTTTTTATGTACATTTCATTCTAATTAAGTTTTAATAAAGTTGAGAAAACTCAATGGTTTCTTACCAATCGTCAAAAAATCGATTTTCGGGCGCTTACATAGCTTACGCTGGCTAAACCTTAAGAGATATATCAAAATAATGTAGCGAAGAATTGTAGATCTTCAAAAAACCTAGAGAAAAGTCCGCGATGGCACATGACTATCTCCTAAGGTTGACTCACAGTAACAATTTTTAACTTTGAAATTTTATTAAAAAACATTAGGTTATTTGCGAAGCTATTTTCTTCAATTCAGTGTTTATCCTTATCCAGATAAATAAGTTAGTTACCTTGGGTATTTAATGTAGATTCAAATTGTCCTTTACACTATATTATTTAAATGAATACTTTAGAAGAACTCGCAGATTGAAAATTACCCGCAACCTAAATCTGTTTTATCGAATCGGTTGGCCGGGCCAATAGCCGCGCTTCGCATTATAGTACAGTCCAGGACTTTAATTGTCGAGCCACTATGGAACCCTGTCATAATGACAGCGTCAAGCCACATGAAAGAAATTACGCTAAAATTAATGATTAACGTTAAGCGACAGGATTCCACAGTGGCTCAACAATTAGAGTCCTTGACTGTACCTATAATAACAAACATTTTGAAATTATCAGACGTGCATCGTAGCTGATCTGCTTACTTACAGTGCTACCATTTTGCTTATAGCTATCGGCAATCTTCATTTTTCTATGACACACAAGTGACAAATATACTGTCAGTTGCAAGTGCAAGTGTGAAAGCGATAGCCAGCCGAAAGCTATTAAGAAGCTGGGAATACCTTTTATTTATATTAATAATAAAGAAATACAAGCTTTTCCGATTATTAAATTCGGGAAATGGGTAGGTTAGTTCGATTGAGATTCGGTTTTGATTAAAATTTATTTTATGTTGTATTTGATATTTTTTGAATACATACATAGTATAGGTACATAAATTAAGTTACGTAATAGGTAAATAAATTAATATAGGTAAATAAATTAAGTTTTATGCTTTTGGCATAGCCTGGCTGGCGTAAGTTTTTATCCCTGTGTTTTTTTAAATACATATGAGGTTATCAACGAGAGGTAATGTTTATTATTTAATTTGTGGATTTAAGGGATAAAACTTCATTTTTCTTATTTTAAGGTTGTGTTGTAAATATTTCGAATATAGGTACTTACATATTTCCTGTTGTAAATTTAAAAATAAATATTAACTTATATTGCTTTAAGCATGTTACCATAGCCTGGCGGGTGTTTAGTAACAATTTGTTTTTGTTTGTCTAATTTTGTGGATTTGGGTTAATAGATTTTTTAAGGAGAAATCTCAAAATGAATTATGCCTCTAAGAAGTCGTTCTAATATGCAGCGGTGGACATATAATTAGAAACACTTGCGACGTATTTCACATTATACAAGGCACATTGCCGTAAAACTTTTGTTTTTGGAAATAAAACCACAAAATGCATAGAATACGTTCAACAACTTATAATTCATTAAAAAACAAATAAATATAGGTCGTCGAACTAGGGATACTAAGAGAAACAATTTAGGTCTTAATGATGAATTCGAAGAAGAAAGGGAAATCAGGCTGTGAAATAGAAGAGAAAGTAATTCTTTGCGAAGAAATAGAGAATGATCTATTGCACTTGACGTTCGTCTTAGAGTTGATAGGGATATACAGATCTCAGCGAGCCAGAGAATCTTCTACTGAGCGTGACGTTTGGCTTATAGGCAACAGGGATAAACAGATCTCAGAGAGCCAGAGAATCTTCTACTGAACATGTAAGTAAGCCGACCGTAAGTCCACAAGAACTTCTAATTGGTGGCCTATTAAAGTGAATTCTGCATCCCTCTGCAAACCTCTATGCAAATGCACCTATCGAAAAATTCTTTCACCATTTGAAAAGTATATTATTCCAGATGAACTTGGGTTATTTTTAATTATATTAACCTAAGCGAAGCGAGGGCGGGTCGCTAGTATATGTATAAGAACAAAAACAACTCGATAAGAATGAGTTCAAATAACACCAGTGGAGTATATTTAAATTAATGGATCTATAAATTTCTGAAGCGTGTCTACTTACTACGTATCGTATTTTTGCACACGTATGTATAAGTTTGTTCAAATATATGTCAATATTGTTACAACTGATAATTTTACGTAAGCACCTAGTGGGCTTCCATATTGTATGGATCATGTAGAACATATTTAATTGGCAAACTAATCCAAGTCTTAGAACTACCAACCAGTATGAAATTAATTGGTGATCAAATTTCAATATCTTTGCTGACTTTAAGTAACATTCCAATTGACTAACAGGATACATTTTTTTCTAACCAAAACGTCAAAATTCTGCCGACCGTTTAAATTTTAGTCGATTTCAATTCGACACATCATTTTCTAGAACACCCCTTAAAATCTCTGCTTTAACAGATGCTATGGGATTACTCGTCCCTTATTGTTTATACAGGATGTAAATAATATAATTAATTCGTGAGTCCGTCCGATTACAAGTAAAGCAAATAAGAGTGATAATATTTATAAGGGTTCCGTCCTAACCAAACATAATTTATACTGCCTTGTTATTGGACCGCGCATCTCCTGCGACCATAGATTCTGGCTGTTTATCTACGTTTTATCTCATAATAGGCTAAGGCTTTAGGAAAATTGAGAATATTTTCACAAAGCGAAATTGTTTTTTGTTGAGAGCAGATGGTATCAATTTATTATTTACGAAGTTTTCTCTCCGCTTTTCTTGATGGGTGATTCTGCTACCCCGATACAAGTTTCTTACATTTTTCGAGGCACTCGATTTGATAAGGTAAATTTTGTACTGGTACCGTATTTGCTTGACTTTCTTAGAAAATATTACTTACTGAGTTTTTTTCACGTCTAAGATTGTGTGATGTTATTTCTAAATATGAAAGCTGACAAAGCTTTGATGTTTTTTCTTGCCTTAATTGAATGTTTAATTAGATTCAATATTTTACTTTTTTGGAACAAACCGGACGTTAAACTGCGTCTTAATTTTTAAATGCAAATCGATAGAAACTTGAACCGAGAAGACAGAAAAAAACAAATCAGAAGTCTAGCCTAGAACAGATTCACAATAATAACTTTTTATTTCTCGAGACATCCTCGACACCGAAATTTGTTAAATTTTGGTGAGCGAATTAATTAATGAAATAATTGAGTTTATTATAAGGGTTCCAAACCAAAATATTAAAAAGGAACCCTTATGGTGAGACTTCGTCGTTTGTCTGTCTACTTATGTCACAGCAGTATTTTTCAGAAACTATAGAAGTTATGAAATTAAAATTTGGCATAGTTGGCATTAAAATTTGCCCGCATCTGTTTTTAGTAAAAAATATATGAAATTATATTTCTAAATATTTGAAAAGGGGTCTAGCTAGAATGGGGGATCGAAAAATGAAAGTGAATTGATTATAAGAAGAGAGTTGTCATACCCATGAAAGGGCCAATCTGCACATTTTAAAACCATTTTTTTTATAATATTTCGTGACGGATAGGCAGGGGCATTCCCGGTCGACCACCTCTAGGGTGATATTTGTTTGCGCGTTCGACACGTAACGACTTGAGCGCTGTAGGATTAGCTAGATGCAACGAACAAGCCAAAATTTTCTTAAGTGGACGACCGCGAATGTCCCTGAATGTACTTTTTGTTTTATAGCCAAAGATTTTCAAAAAGACCGTTCCCCCACTTAAATAAAAAAATTGAAAAATTCCTGACATAAAGATAGGTAATTATTTATATATAACGAGAAAAAAAAGTTGTCAAACGCTACTTTACGTGGAAAAATCTGTATTAATATTTAGTTTAGGTAGTCAAAATTATTGCGTAACAAAAAAAGTTCATAACAAAATGCGTTTTCCAACCATATCATCTGAAATACTGATCCTTCGGCGCGCGAGTCAAACTCGCACTTGCACAATACACATGGCCAAAATCACTGTAGTATGTAAACATAATTAAAAATCACAAAACAGGCACTCCATAGTATTTTGAACCACGGTGGTTTTGATAGCCAAATCTCCTAGTTCTAATTATTATATATATCATTACTTAATATAAACGAAGGTATACTCACATCCATACAATTATTGATGTTATTCGTGATCTTCACATCGATCTCCACCGTCTCCCCGACCTTCAGGGCTGGTGGCAGTGCGAAGTCCAGCTGGATCGGCCTGAACACGTTGATGGTGCGAGGAGCTGAGAAGCGCAGACCACGGTTGGACAGTGACAAAGCCCAGAGAGACCAGCGGCCAGCTTCCGAGGGTGCTGTGATGGTCACACCGTCGGTTGAGAGCTGGTTCCTGGAATAATGGTTGGCGTTATTGATTTGTACATCGTAGTATTGTAGTAAGACTTTAAAAAATGGGTGAATTGGTGTGGCTTGCGTTAGAGCTAAAACGTAGACATGAGAGCGAGGGAGGGTGAACTAGAGATACGAAGACCGTTTTACGAAAATTGTGTTGGCCATTGCCAACGTAGAATAATTATTTACGTCTGTTTTTATTATTGATGTCAGTCGAATCTACAAATGCGAATAATTTAGAATAAATTTACGATTTTTCGCCTTTGTTGTAAGAGGCCTCTTAACTTGTAAAGTGTAAAGAGATCTACATTTAAGTGACGTTTTTGCTCTCGCTCAGAGTCAGTTACTGATGTGAAAGTCGTTTCCTTGGTGACGATGTTTCACACACAACTTTTAAAAAGCAGCAGCACATTCACCGCCAGCCACTGCTACGAGTGCTCCGCTGTAGTCTGTAGCAGCTTTTTCCCGCTATGTAGCAAAAATCTGCTACGACCAGTGTACCCGACTATGGGCCGTGCACCTAACTTATTCACTACTAAATAACACTATGAACTCTAAGTCGTCGTAACCCGTAGCAGACCCGGCACACTCCGCATTCTAGGCGCGAAGCTACAAGGGGAGCCCCGTTGTTTTCCCACATTTTTTTGGTCACAATGTCTTTGTTTACATATTTTTTGATAGTAGTAATTCTTAAAGTTAGGTTAGGCTTGATTTTCAAAAATCCCGAAATGTACCAGTTTCTCACAAAAATATGTTATTACTTGTGATAATTATGAATTAAAACACTCCCATTGCAAGGACATCAGCACCGTTGCCTTCTGGGTGCGAATTATTAAAATCATCGACACGAGAAGAACAAGGACATTAATTTGTATCTCCATTTTTCTTGCTAATTGGCTACAGGATGAGTCAAAAAGAATAATGTTCTTAGTTCCTCAAAACCTTAACTGAAAAATAAAGTGATTTACTCGTATTGTTTGTGTTAAAAATTGTGATCTAAATCAGATTAAATTATTGTTGACTTACTGAATTCATAAACGTAAACTCCCATGCATAATAGTCTTTTCAGAAATTTCCTAATTTAGTTTATCACAAAACAATGTAATAACAATGTAAGCTACTGTTTAATTCATGCGCTATCGGCAGCTTTAATTATTTCCAAAATTTCCAATTTCCATAAATTTTGATTGTCCTACAAAAGCTCATTACGCGTTAACTAGAACAGCCGTTTAATGCAACCTAAATAATAAAGCACTTATTTTAAAAAAACGTAATTTGTTGAAGCGTTATTATGTAACAAAGGACTTTCATAAGGTACTCTAGAGTTTAAATGTAGTAGAAATGTACATAGGCAAAAATGAAAGAGGAAAATGTAAGTTTTGATTGTAGTTTGATTTGATTGTTAATTTTATGATTCCATTGTTGTGTATTGTGAAATAGCTATCACTTAATTAGCAGGATGAACGTAAAGGAAGAAAAACATAGTACAAAAGAGGCCCTCTGGTATACACGGTGCCCCAAAACCTAACGTAACTATAATAATAACTTAAATAGTCTTTTCTACACCGGTTCAGATAAAGTGAAAATTTCCAATAGATATGTTTATTACTTTAGGAGTTAATAAGGTTTCAATGATACTGGCTACAATAAGCTATAATTAGTACGCAAAACCCAGGAGAGTATCACACATTACTTATTGCATTTTTTATTTTGTTTAGTTGGTATCTTTGAAGACTCTTAGCCATGGAATTAAAGTATTCACACTTAATATGTTTGCGCAAACTCACCCTATACTCATAAAAAAGCACA
Organism: Acleris literana; assembly: GCA_946894065.1. Classification (NCBI taxonomy): domain Eukaryota; kingdom Metazoa; phylum Arthropoda; class Insecta; order Lepidoptera; family Tortricidae; genus Acleris; species Acleris literana. Next base: position 21,274,836 of record OX335669.1, read on the forward strand.
AAGTAAATCGTGTCAAATCCAATTTCGAAAATCCTCCGTTTAAACCTTAACGGAGCCTGTTTAAAATTCAGATTGGAACACCTTTAGCTTCCAGCTTACGTCATCATGGGTTGATGCCATGTTTTAATTTAATTCAAACTTCACGTAAATTGTTTGCTTTTTGGGAAAAGCATCTCACACAAATGAGGTATGGAAAACGACTCGTGTCAGTTTAAATTAAGGTTTAAATTTCGGGGTTATGTGTCAGTCAGATACGAGGTTTAGATACGTTACTACGTAGGTTGCGAGGTAATTTTCAGTACGGAGATCATACACTCAATATAAACAAGAATTTTCAACACATAATTGAGATTTCAGATGGATTCCCGGCGTAATCGAGTTTTGAATTATTTGAGAAGTGTTGAAAAAACTCGTTTACAGGTAAAATAAATTTTGTTTTTCTCATATAAAGATAACGATGCTGTGATTTATTTACACGTACCTAAGAGTAAATATGATATTTTCGAAAAAAAGAGAAAACATAATTAACCTTCAAGTAAAGGCCGCGATACATTATGCTCCGAATACAATAATAAGTACTAGTTATTGACAGAGGCCTTACTATTAAAAATGAAAATGAATAACAGTTTTTTTTATAAGTAAGTGCAAAGGCATAAGCTGTTTTATTGATCAGATATTTATACGTACTGTAATGTTGTAAGATAATATGGAGCGATTGTGAGTATTTTATTTGAATTATTTAGGTTTCTAAATAAGCCATACTTAACAATATATAAACTAAAAATCTATGTTGAATGTGGAATTCAATGGTTCCAAATTTGGTTACTAGTACAGCTTAAATTATTTGCATTTTCAAAATCATTAAATCATTCTACGAAATGATAAAGTTTAGAATAAAATTGTAATAAATTATTTAAAATTCCAGTATCGTTAGGGTATAAATAACATAAATAAAAAGAACATACAATGCTCAAAATTCTAAATTAGGTTATATTTATGGAAATCTATTATATGGCATTGATAATTGTTAATGCAGCTTCATAAAATAAAGTAATTGTTGAAGTGAAAACCATTTATTACCCTCATTTAAACCCTCCCACATACAATGTAATGACATTATTCACATTCCCTGTGATATTTTTCGCCGTCCCAATTTTCGACAAAAGACCCTAATCGACTCCGGGCATAAAGCATAAAGCTAAAATATGACGGGGATGCTTTGTCTCTGTCGCACAAAATGGACGCCAACGAGGTAGTTTGTCATGCTGTTCAGTTATAAATTACCATGCTGATATGAGAACATGAATTACATCAACGTATTGGGAAATGTAACAAACCTTTATACGGCAATCTGAATCATTACGGGGAATTCGTAAACTAAATATAAGAGTTTCGGTAATCCGTTGTAGGACTCGAGGCGTCGGTTTTGGGAAAGGGAAAACGGATTTCCAAAAAAAGGTTTATAAAATAACAGCAATCGAGCCTTGTTGTTATCCCCGAACACACACACATCATGATCATAATAGTGTAAGTAATAAGAAATGATTTGCATTTTAAATGTATTTATACCGTTTCCAAAAAAGAGATTTTGGTTTTTAGGAACAGATGGCGCTAAATGTAGGTCTATGAATTCTCCATACTGGCCTATTTAAATTGATCATCCTGTATAGTGATTCGATAAGAAAAACAAATAGTACAGTCAACAGCATAAATAAGTGATCATTTATGTATCTTGTCACTTTAACGTCGTGTTTGAAATGTCATACAAAATTGTGAAACGATTGAAAGCGACAAGGTACATAAATGATCACTTATTTATGCTGTTGACTGTACCTTTATATAGTTGCTGGGTACAGTCAAGTACAAAGATATGTACACAATTCTGTACCTTACTCCAAAGAAATTGTAAGAATGAATAATAAATAAATTAAATGTCAGGGACACTTTCAGATACATTGACCTAGTGAAACTGTAAAACTAATTTCTAGGCATAGTACACTATGGGTACTACGCAACAATATAAATACTTACATAGACAACGAATACACTACTCAGTGTGTACTATATCAACACATTTTGATTTACAGGCCGCAGGCTAAAGCTGGTGAACCAATAAACGGTATGTTTTTCTGGTTGTATCGCGTGTTTGAAACAAGTCATGAAAGGATTGAACCCACATTGAACCTCAGCAATAGCTTGCACGCAATAAAATCCGGGAAATAGTTTTATTTGAGCTTTTCTTGGTTAGGTACTTTGTATTATTGCTCCTTCTTGTTCACATTTAGTTTAGGTGTTAGGTACTGTACTTTTAAAAGTATACTATAGTAAAATGGCAATTAAAATAAAAAGTGATAAGGTTTTTTCTAGCCAGGCCATTTGTTTTCTTTCTCCGAAGTAATAGTGTTTTTATGGAGATGGCATAGTACATAGGGCATCTGAAGCTTAGTGAACTCTGAAGCCCAAAGATCTCAAGATTACAATCTTACGACGGCAATTTCAAGACTGCAAAAGTGCAAATGCGTAGCTAATCCTGAAGATTGTATGGAATGCCTCTATGGTAGTGATTTTACCGGTTGTTTTACCTCCGCATTAGAACACAACAATGCGGACTGCTGTTGGCGGCAGGTAAAAGATTGCACATTGTTAGCCCACTACTAAAGTACACTGCACAAGTAGTAGGTAAGTAATACTTGATATTCTAAAACGCTGAATTTTGTTTTATTTTTCTCATTGCGAAGAAATTGACAAAACATAGTGAGTTACGTCATGACCACAACTTTAAGCGACGGCAGCAAACGACATAAACAAATGCATAAATATTTATGACGCATGCCACCACACATGCATTTGTCTCCGTCGCTTGCTTCTCACCTTAGGTGCAACCGCCACCAGGGAAAGTTGTTAGCTGCGGGCTTATTATGGTCGCGTTTACCGCTGTGGATAAAGCATTCGTCACTTTCGCATTTACATAGCTGTCGGAAAGTGAAGGATTTTATTTTTAAAGCGATAAACACAAACGACGCACTGTCTTTTATAGTTTGACCACCACAATGATGGGCCGTCCTAATTTTCTGCGGGGCGCGGGAGGTGGAAACGCTCCCAATCAGCTTTTCTATTGTACTGGATAAAACCATATTTTATTACCTTTCACATTATATACAATGGGTACCCTTCATCTGGCATAACTTTTTTTGGCATAATCATTATTTGGCATACTCATCATTCGGCATAATCATCAGTTAGAGTCTTTTTTTCTGAAACCGTATACTTTTCAGGATTATTTAAAATATCATTGCATAAAACCCATTAGGTTAGGTTAGGTTTATTTTATAACAATCCTGAAAAGTATACGGTTTCAGAAAAAAAGACTGTATGCTAAAAGATGATTTTGCTAAATGATGATTATGCCGAATGATGAGTATGCCAAATGATGATTATGCCAAATGATGATTATGCCAAAAAAAGTTATGCCTAATGAATGTAAACCATATACAATATTTTTTGACAATTCTACGATAAGGTGGAGTCTTGTAATTGCAACTGACTTAAATAACTCCCTCTAGGATCACTGTTTTGAACAACGACAGGCGTGATATTGTTCTTCTATACTAAGAAATACACCACCTTACCTGTTATTTACTTGACAGTAATGGCGGCTGAGTTAAAGACAATACGATAAAAAACAGTATGATTTTACCTAGTAGAATAGAGCACCAGTCAGTGTCATGGCCGTTGAGCCATAAATAATATCAAAAGTGCCCAAAAGCGTTATTATTTAGCCAAAGTTGTAAATACTCCAAGTTGCCAAAAAACTTTTACAAAGAACCAAATCTTAAAGATGACTTATACCCGTAGTCGCGACAGAAAAGTGAAAAATGTTGCCAGCAACTGACTTATAATGCAAACCCGTAAATCCCCATCCATGTGGTATCACTGGCAGTATGTCATTGCGTTTACGAGGACATCATTTACAACGCTCGACATGAATCAGCGGCTTGAAACTTTATGAGGTGATGTGTTTGAGTGTTTCAAAAATCACAAATTAGATAAAATTGTATTACTTATAACCAAAGAGAATTAAGGGTTTATCCGGCTTAAGATTTAAGAAAACAAAATCTCATTTTAAAACAGAAAGTTACAGGATTTAGTTCAATAATCCAAGGAGATTTAAGAGTTTTGTAGTCACCAATGCTTTATTATTTAAATGCAGATTTTTTCTTACAAAACAATTTTGCTCCCGCCTGCCTTTGCCTTCTAACCTAACCTGTCCGAGTCGGTTCTGCCCTGATTCGTCTTGCTCGTTGCATTTTCTGGATATTAATGTTATAGAATTTGAAAATATAGCAAAATCATTTTCGAGCATCTAAAACTTATAGTAGAAAATTAATGAAGATTAGCATGTGATCGATTAAAGCGAATGAATTTAGAGAAAGTGAAATTATGCCATTGGTTTTTTAGTAATTAAGGGGATACCTTTTTAATACCTATACAATGATACCCCACTTGTCATAGTTCGTCGACTTTCTTTTCTTTCTTTTTAGGGTTCCGTACAAAAAATTAAAAAACGGAACCCTTATAGGATCACTCGTGCGTCTGTCCGTCTGTCCGTCCGTCTGTCACAGCGAATTTGCCCCGAATCTACTGGACCAAATCAGGTGAAATTTAGTACGATGGTGTAATCCTATGACCCAAACATAGATGTTCAAAGTAAATACATTTTTTTTTAAATAAGGGTTACTTTCGGGGGACAAATTAGGAAATTAAAAAAGATAGTTTTGCAAACCTTACTGTGTCATATATCAAATGAAAGGGCTCGTTACGAGGATCTCAAATATATTTTTGCTATTATTGTTTTGATTTTATTTATGAAAGAAAACGAAAATTGATCACCCCCCCCCCCCTCTGATCTCCGAAACTAATAAGCCTAAAATATTGAAAAAAAAAAACAAATATAGTTCATTGCTTGTAGAACACAGACCCCCTCCACGCGAGTTAAACTCGTTTTTTTACAATATGGCGTCTGGTTGCCGCCATATTGAAATTTGATTACAGTGCGATAGCTCTTAGAAGGTGCTTCGGGTTTTTACTTGTCTCTCACTCGCTCTCATTCATAAGCTTTTAAGAGCGAGTGGTAGAGAAGTAAAACCCGAAGCACTTTTTAAGTGCTTACATACTGTACTGTCATGAATATGTTTAGTGACACTCACAAAATAAATACAAATCGATTGACACAAGACTCCTCAAAATTGGTCCACGCGTTTAGTTTCTAGAGCGCCACAAAGGAACAAACATACATACAAACATAAATAGGCTGATAAACGCATTACTCCCCTCCTTCGGCAGTCGGATAAAAAGAGAAACGGACTACAAATACTTAAATCGCTATGGGTGTGCCTATAATATTTGAAGAGTTCCCTTAATTTCTCCAGGATCCCATCATAAGATCCTGACCTGATAATAATGGGACCACCTGGGAAGTATCCTTATCTTATCCCTTTCAAACAAAAAAGAAAATCCAAATCCGTCAAGCCATCTTCGAGTAATCGGGGAACAGACATTAAAAAAGATTTCGACGGACTGAGAACCTCCTCCTTTTTTTGAAGTCAGTTAAAAATATAACTGCACTATTATTCTAAACAATGACATGGTTTTATCAAAATGTCATGTAGTTAGCAGATTTTCAGCAAATAAAGAATTTCGCAGGAGTAGAAATGTCGGAAACATTTTTAGCTTTCCGTACTGAAATGTGTCAAAACGCAATTAACGCTCCAGTATTTTGAAACTTTAAATACAATAGCATTTACATTTTTGTGAAAAAAATTATTAATTGAATAAAAATCCCGAAGTGTTTTCGAAGTGATTACTTTTAAAGAAAAGTCATCACCATCATCTTAAGTGGTATTAGGGTATGCGTAAGTATTTCTTTCTATCATTTATAATAATTATAAAAAAATATACATATGAGGGGACAATCTCGGAAAAATGAACCTAGTCCCAAACTAAAGTCTAGGCTGGTGCTTTTTTTTATGGCATAGAGAAGGCAAACGAGCACACAGGCCACCTGATGTTAAGTGGAAACTGTGGCCCATAGACATTCGTATTCACGAGACTGCAAATGCGTTGCCAACCCTGAGGACTAAGATGGAATGCCTCTATGCTAGTCATTTCACCGGCTGTCTTATCCTCAAACTGGAACACAACAATGCGAACACTGCTGTTTGGCGATAGGTTAATGGATAAGATTGTGGTAACGATCCGAGAGGACCCTGCACAAGATCCTACCACCCGCAAATACAAAATAACGATAAACATACTTAAATAGATCAATACAAAATTAAATACAAAGTAATCCTCCGTGACTCAGGAGCGAATACTTGCGCTCCTCACAGAAATAATTACTCATACCGGGAATCGACCCCAGGACCTTCATAGACAGGATCGCTACCAACTGATTTAAATGCGTAGTACCTAAAAGTATTGACACCATCTTGTCTTTGACTCCTTGCATCTATATTTTTCCTCATAATATAAACACAACTCACGTATAATTAAAGCACTTCCACATCCAAAGGCGATCATGCGCGGCGGGGGGCACGAGGGGCGCGGGGGGCGGAGGCGCGGGCGCAGTCCTCTGCCGGTACAGCACGCCGCCGCCGCAGGCGCCGCCACCAACGAACAGAGATACTCCGGCTGATACAAACTCAGGGCCTGGCTGTTCCTCATGTTCAGGTGTGCTGTGGCAAAAATGAATTGTTAGGTTATCCATGGTACAGTCAGCCTTATAAGGTCCCTGTCACTTTAACGTCTTTGAAAGATTAGCGCAGTAGTTCAAACAAGTTAAAGTGACAAAGCAATAAAGTGTGCAGCCACTTATAATTCCTATCGTACTTTATCTTTATCTGCCAAAGATCACTGCAACGCGTATGTTTTGAATACATTTTACGTCCCAGAATCAAGTCGTGTGCATAGACAAGTTGCATTCTGCAAACATTGCAGAAATCATAGATTGAGTGACGTAAACTGTCGTGCGTTTGCTAAGTGCCGATCCATACACTTATAGAAAATGTATACTCTACAGTCGATAGTTTTCGCAGAATGCCACTTGGCTAACGCTATTGAACATGTAGACAAGATGCTTAAAGGAGTGTCGCCTGTGTCCCCACTGAGAGCATTCAAGTGAATATTCGAGTGGTGTGGACGTTGAGCCAAGCGTTACAAAGCTTACACACCACTCGATGTTCGCGCCGAATGCTCATTACACGCGAATGCTCTCAGTGGGGACACTCCTTAACGCTGAAGTAAACGATTTTCGAAAACTCACCAAATGTATGGAATTGACATAAGTAAGTACTAGAAGATACTGTCTTACCTAAAGTCAATGCTATACATTTTCGATAACGATATTCACCGAATGCTAGCCGAATAGAAGGTTTCCGGACCGAATGCTATCCGAAAGTACCGCAGGGTATGAGTATTAATACCTACTTGTAACACCAGAGAGGCACAAGTCTCGCCTTACTGACCGTGAATGTATCTTTGACCTCTCTTTTTCAAGAATATGATGTAGTTTGTATACGAAACGATGCTCTAACTGGCCTCGACAGAAGACTTCTTTTTAACTAAACGGTACTCTAATAGAAAGTTCCGCTTCACATAATACCATTATCACCCTCGGGGTAATTTCAACACTAAAAATATCTAACCTGAGCTATAACTATTCATCAATACGAGTCAGTCGCAATAAAAAAATACTCAGAACTAAAAAGTTACTATTTAAAAAAAACAGTGTTCAATAAAATATTCTCGGAAGCGATAAAGTTTGGCGACAACCGTGCTAAAGGAAACTATGCATACGTGCCCAACATCCAGACTGATGGGATGAGAGCCAATATTTCCACCAAATTTCCTTCGACAAGCCTACTGAAGATGAATCGAGTGACATGTTCCAAACGCGACTTGCTTAGAGACAGTACGTGGTGTAATGTATGGAATCATATTGCAGGCGTTTTCAAAAAGATTTAGGCCAATAAAATTTTATAAGTTTTGATTCTTTACAAGCACTAAGTATAATCTTTTTTTACATGACTACCCAACAGCCTTAGACTTAGAGGCTCGATACCGCTTGTGAGTTTGGGATCGTCAACGATTCTCACAGCACGTCTTTGCACCGAGTCAAAAGGCCCAAGCTGATATCCCGGTGCTCCCGCCCAGAGATGACAGCAGTACTCCATATGGGGCCGGACTTGCAAGTCTTGCGACTTATACAATGTGCGCAAAATTTGCCAAGTTAAGCCGCGGCCGACCAAGAGCAGTTGAAGCTACTTAAAGTCAGCTACGCCTACAAGGTACGCATTTTTTTTTTCAGGTATTTAGGCTACATTAAATTAAAAATGCTTATAATATTACAAAAAGTTTTTAATACCGTAAAACGGGGCTATTTGGGAATCACGGGGCTATTTGGAACAAAGTAATCATAAGCTTTTAGTTGATATATTTTTTGTCATGGTTGTGATAGAACTGTAAAACTTGTTGTCAGGCCAAGTTTTCAGTTCTACCATTGCCATGACAAAAAATATATCATCTAAAAGCTTATAATTACTTGGTTCCAAATAGCCCCTGATTCCCAAATAGCCCCGTTTTACGGTAGCTCTTGTGAATATTCTGACTTTTGGCACGTCTTCCTTCTCAACTACGCATGATACTTTTATTTTAAATTCATTGGTTTAGTATTAAGTTAAGCTGGGTTAGGTACCTATTATCATTGTATGTTGAATGTTGAGTTTCTTGCGGAGTTTTTTCTTAGCAGTGGTCTCTTGGAAAGCTTAATTCAGTAGTAAAGTACCTAGTATATTTTATGCAGTTAGCCGCCTTCTTTGGTATTATGGCAGAAATGCTGGTGATGGTATAGCTACCCAAACGGATATACCTTGAAATTAAACAAAACCGCCACGCTCCCGCTTACAACAACCCCCCGTATGTTTCGCTGCAAGATGAATCGTGTGACAGATACGTGGCTCAGCTCGTTGGAAACGGAATGAGATGATATATCTCGCTTTGAATGCTCAGTATTGTCGTAGCATTTGATTGAAACGCTTCCGACCGTAATGCGCAACTAATGAGCGGTTGAACTTGATCACCGTTATAGCGTGGTTATAAATAGATGGTGGAAGAGCCAGGTAATGGAGGGATAAGTAGCGGTATAAGGAACAGTGGCAGCGTAAAATGGGTAAATATCTTATTGATAATGAATTCAGAAAGGTACTCAAACGAGTCTAATAAAGCAAGTTTTATACAACTTTACTCTCTTGGTAATATTAATTAATTTTGGTAGTATGTATTATTTAAATATTCGTTAAAAGTCCTTTATTTTAAAATGTCAGACGAGGTTTGAAATGTTTTTACCAGTATTTTTTTAATAACATCCAGTAACACTTGCGACAAAACATACATAATATATCATACAAACATACTTGGGCTCTATTCTACTCGGTAAAAATATAATTGGTTTTGACATATTAAGGTATTTTGGCCGCCATCACTGTGAAGTACATGAGAGTAGGTAACGTTGTTATTCCGATAGGTAGTTTTATTTTATGAAATTATTTATTCAATTTTGTTGTGATTCTACTTGTTCCACCTACAAGACGGAACAGTTCTTTAATTAATTGTAGTGCAATTAAATTATATTATTATGTAGTTAGTTTAAGATAAAATGCTTGTGTAAATTTTAATGTGCATCCCAATTGTAGTTAACCTTCCAGTGAATCAAAAAGCAAGATTTTTTAAAATTAATAAAACCGATATGGAATAAGTTAGCATAGCTAAGTATTTATTCTATCTTTTCTATTCATTATAAGGTCTAATTTTTCAAAATTCTGCAAAAAAAGAACTCTCTACTTGTTGTTGTTTAGGTAAACAACAACCGAAAACGACTTTCCGAAGCAGATTTTCCCGTTTATTTTCTTTCATGGAGGATAAAAAGCGACGCAAACAAGGTCATTTTTCGTCCCGAGAGCTTCGCATAAAGAAACTATCATATCATCGACGCCGGGCTCGTGATTAATGACTCGTAATGATAGTGAACAATGAGGATTGTACAGAAAAATACCCTGCGTGTATATATAAATGTATGCGTAACTACTAAAACATCTCATAATAATCTCTTCTTTGGATAATAAAAGTGACTTTTTACCGCTGTGTGTAATCATAATGTTTATCCTCTTGGGCTCGTTTCTACTTTCTATTGATTTTGGCATGTTATCATATTATCAACGTTATGATAGTTCTTATTTACTTGACAATAATGGTAGCCGAGTTAAAAACGATACGATAACATGTCAAAAGCAATATGGTTTTATCGAAGAGTAGAATCCAAAGTACCTAGGCCTAGCCAAGATGCAAACTCTGCTAACATTTTTGTTTTCTATCGACTTGACATAAGCGTCGCCGCGATCTGTCACCAGCTCACGTCAATCCTATACATTTTGTCGATTTTCGAAATTGCTAACTTAGCGTTATGCATCTTGACTAGGCTCCCAGGGGGGTTAGCACAAGTTGTCCGCGATTTGTTTGTCGCGCGGATCCCAATTTCTATCTATAGTTTGTAACGATAGAGACGCACTGAGCGAGAAAATATAACTTGTGCTAGCCGTACACGGGTTAATCTCACATAAATTACACGACTATTTCTAGTTACTTACTTCTGATGGGGGTCAAATCTGGCATCCGGCGGGGCTCGGGCTCCAATGAGGCACATGGTGGAGTCAGCAGGCGCCAAGACTCGAAGTTGCAGAGCAGCTCTCGGGTACCACCAACGTCTTTCTTCCACAGCAACTGCGACCTGAGGAAATAAATTTCTATTAAAGCTGTGATTCTATTATTAATTTGATTTTGCCTGCTTTGTACGCGTAGGCACTAGTAGTTTCGCGATTTAAATATGAAAGACATAGACAGAGGATAATTCTCATTTATTTCATAGAACCCTTTTTTGTTTTGTCGTAATTCAATACATCATCAGGTCAATAGACATTTTAAAACCCGTGGTAAAAATTGGTTATGAAACCGCTGTGATTTGAACTAGCAGAGAAGATATAATATGTAATGGCTTATTTATTGCTTTTTAAACAGCAGACTACAAAAATATCTCCTTTTTACATACCAAAATCACCACGTTAACAAATCACTTAAATCCACCAAACCAATACCCACAAATAAAAATCCCCAAACCTACAAAACCAATCGTACAGATTTGGCCAGCCGGAAATACCGGCCATCTTAATTGTAGCATTTAGCTGACGATTAATAGCTTTTCATTAGTAGCCTGGGCTATTAAGGCTACAGTTATAAAGGTAGCTTTAATATATCCCGTAGATAAATTTACAGGATATATTTAACTGTGTTTATGTTTTGAAATTGTCCGCTTTCATTTCCATTTTTGGTCTGTTCCCACTGACAATAGAACTAGTGAATATACACCCGTTCTTATGCTGTTATGCTTCTATTGAACTGGCGAGCTCCATCCTCGACTTACATCAGGTGAGATTGAAGGCTGGTCAGACAGTAATAACAAACTAAAAAAAACACCTTAGGCTTTAAAAGTTTTCTAGAAGGCGCGTCCCACAACTCAAGTTGACGTTGCGCGATTACGACAATATTCGTTAAAATTAAGTAAGTAAGCGCGACTTCATCAATCAAAAATAATATTACTTGTTATAATTATTATTTTAAATACTAACTCAAATTGACTAACGACTAAAAATATATACTTATGACACGACGTAACACAAACAATAAACAGAATAGGCGGTGAGCATCAAACAACTATGTAGTATATTATGTTTCATCCCTTCATTAATCTTTTACGTTTAAAAACGCATTTTTAAGTATCTTTTAATTTATTCAAAATTTAAATCACGTATTACACTAAAAAGCAATTATTTGAATACGTTTTAATAATGCTTCTAAATTGCAGTGACGTGCTACACTAAATACTTAAGTTAAAAGAATGTAGTCTTTATCGTCTTGTCCTTATCCCAATCACCTGCTTTTTTCCATATTTTTTTTTTATATCGCACTTCTCTAATTCCATTCATCTTTTCTTTGGTCTCCCCCTTTTCACTAAAGTCCTCTTCATTCAAATTTAAATCCCTTCTCGTCACATGACTTTCATTTCTCCTCATAACATGTATATACAATGACAATATTTTTACAAGACTGTAGTAAAAATTATAAATTATTAGTACCATCAATTTAGGAATCCCTTAAATAACGCCAAAAACCCACACTATACCGTCCATTGCAATAAAACAATTTTAGCAATAACAATAGAGAGCAAATTTCATTGGCAGCACTTTGTTGGCCGTTGTTACAGTAGCCAAACGATTATAAAAATTTTCACAGAAAATTGCGTCATCAAGGAAGGGGCAATTTGGCCTAATTAAAATGGAGGTAGTTACACCTTTTCATCTCCGACATTTTATTAATATTTCCTAGTTATTGGTCGCCCCGGTCTCTAATAAGGCACTTGAGTACCTTGAGAGGCTTCCCAGCCAATTCCACCCTAGGAGAGTTTATTTTTAATTTAATTTCCTAACTTCCCGTTTAGTTAAAAGGGAAATACTAAGTCTTCTCAATTTGTGTATTAGTGAAACAGTAATTTGATATTTTTGATGAATTTCATTTCGCTCCAAACACAATTTGGGGCGCTGGTGAAATTCGAATCTTAAGTCTTACCTTTAGTCTTATTCAGAAAGTAAAGAAAGCATCAAAAGACTATATTTTGGTCATCATTTTCCTAATTTTATATCACGGATGGTTTTGTTATAATAAAAGAAATTTATTTTACTAGCCCGTAAAGTAAAATATTTTTCCGTATTATTCATACTAAAATATGGACTAACTGATACTAAATGCATTTATTTTTACTTCTCGGGGTCGCAAAGATTTATTATATGAAGGCAAAGCAATATTTGAACTTACTTTGAATGTTATCACCGGGGCAAGCAAACCGGGCTTTTCGGTTTATTTGAACGAATATTTATTTAACAATTTTTATTATAGTACCTACTTTATTTGGCGTCGCATAGATATGACTGGTTTTTAATAAATAGGTACTCGTTGTACAATTTACTACTTGTAAATCCAGCACAGTCATCTCTCTTTTTGCCAAACGATAATAGGACGATACATCGATAGTGATGGTAAGCCATTTTTTTAACTTGCTACTTAAATAATTCCAATTACAAACGGTTCAATATCGGGTCTTTCAAATATAGTACCTACACAAAATTGGCCAAAACTCTTTATTTGAGCATTGAATATTGGTAATATTGGTGTTCCTCGTGTGGTTGCCGAGTTAGAATAGTGCCACTCCATGTCTTCCCGTGGATGTCGTAAGAGACGACTAAGGGAATAAAGGCTTGTAGTACTGTTAGGCGATGGGCTTGCAACCTGTCACTAATACGCTGGTAAACATCTTAACCTAATTGTGCAAATTGTGGTTATAGAATTATCAACAAGTTTTTAGAGATGTTTGTAATTCTGTAGCTCTGCCTACCCCACTCTGGAAACGAAGGCGTGAGATTATGTATGTATGTATGTATGAATATTTGGTAGACCGTCGGTCGTTATTTGCTGATGAAACAATTGATTTTTTGAAAATTCGTCATCATCAACATTTGAGCTACTTGTGCTGCTGCATGAAAAAACGTCATAGTCAGGTCCCGGAAGATTTAAATGAATCCACACATTTGAAATAACTATTATGTTCAGTATTGTCACTGTTTAATATTTTTGCTACGGAACCTTCGTTAGACATCGATGGAACTGGCGCTTGACTGTTGGTTAATACATTGTTTTCTTCCTCAACAAATGATGGTTCACTATCATTACTTTTATTTGTGTCGTATTTTTTTATATTTAAATATTCATTTTCAATCCTTCTCTTGACTGAGCCTGATCTTTTTTTTCCACATTTTACGTCCTAAAAACAAATGATCCGAATAGATTCGTGCACCTGTCAGTAATACAGACTAAAGCTGGACTATAGTTATCATTTATTCTTTTTTGTTTTATAATACCCTCATAGACAGAAGTCATAAAACTACTATACTTAAATACAGGCTAAAGCTGTACTATAGTTGTCATTTATTCTTTTAGTTTTATAATAGGTACCCTCATAGACAGAAGTCATAAAACTACAATACTTATAAGAGTGTAAAATTACGCCTCCAGAAATAGTTTTAAAACGGAGTTGACATATACCCTTGTGCAGCAACAAGTGCCAAGTGATACTATAATAGAACCTAAAGCTGTAATAAGTAAGTGATTAGATGTAAAATACAGCCAGTATACAGCTTTAACGATAATAATTCGCTTGGAGTGTCACACAATACTTTAAGTTTTATAGTAGAGTTTTTATATTCTGATAAGGCACCCTAAGCTTACACGGTTTCCTCTATAATGATTTTATACAGCATGAGCTGTATAATAAGTGTTAAATGCTCTTATAAATATTAAAGCTTTTCTCTAAACTCTTATGCGTCTCTTAGAGAACTCTAAGTTCTAAATTGGCTGGTATATTGATGTTGCCGACACTTACGTGCTACTTGGGTGGACTCTGAAGCCCATAGATATTATTAATCTCAAGATTGCAATCTCACGATGACAATCTCAACACTTCCAATGCGTTGCCAACTGTTATGTCTCTATGCAAGCGGTTATATTATAATGGCATTATCTATGTAAAGGGACCTTATTGTCGATGGTGCTTACGCGTCACGCACTGCGTCACGCGACATTGTATTTATGTCGAAGCATCTTAAATAATGGCGCAAGCGCCATCGACTATAAGGTCCCTTTTAAATTTTTCATAGATAACGTCACATATATAGTACCTAAACACTTTCATAATCTTTAAAATGTGTGTTGTGCGTAGTATGTTAGTGGTGGAAAGACATTGTGCTTCGTCCGGGTCGCTTGCGCTACGTGTACCTACAACCTGCCGGCAAACACCAATGTTGTTGTATTTCGGTGCGGGGGGCACCTTCCAACACTAACATATCAATCATGCACTAACTAACATTTAAAGGTAGCGAAAGTGTTTAAGTGGAATAAAATAAATGTAAGAATGTATGGACTTTACGATCCGTAGGTGTATTCAAGATACAAACGCTGCTAACGTTTCTATTTTCTATCGGCTCAAAATGTATGGAGTTGACATCAACGCGATCTGTCATCAGCTTTCGATAATGCGATTTTCTAAAATCGCTAACTTAGTGTTACGCGTCTTGACTAGGCCCCCTGTAGTCTAATATAGTGCAATAGCTCTTAGAAAGTGCTTCGGGTTTGTACTTGTCTCTCACTAGCTGTCATACGGTCTTATAAAGAGCGAGTGAGAGAGACAGACCCGAAGCACCTTCTAAGCGCTCACATACTGTAGGCTGTTGGCATTATATTCATTCATTCTCAATACCTATTGCTTATTTAAAACCTTAAGTTATAAAACCCTATGGTGTATGGACATGCAAATAATTAATAATTCAACATTCCAAGATTATCGGCATACAACAATATAAATTTAATCAACTAGAGTATAAAGTATACAAGCTCGGAACTTTAAATTTAAGTATCAACTACTCTTAAAATGGAATTTCTGTTTAGCCCCCGACAAAAAAGAGGGGTAGAATAAATGTACATGTGTGTTCTGTGTGTCGGTTTGGGGCATAATTATCGATATGGAGGCTAACTATTATAAAATGGGTTGGCCCGATTACGATATAATAGCGAAAATGTAAAAAAAACTTGGGAAATTAATGATACTTTGGGATATAATTTTCGCCGATCCATTAGTAAACCGTCAACATTATATCGGGGGTCTTTAATGTCTTTATCCATTTTTTTAATAGTTATGTTTCCAACTTTGAAAACAGCTTACGACATCCCCTCATGATAAATATTCTTGTTTTGATAGAACAGGCGATGTTAGATTGGCTGTCGTATATTGGAACTATCATTATTATTTTGTAGGTTACGATTAAAATTTCTGTCTGATATAGGGGTCGTGTCAAGTGGGTGTTCATACAAGAAACGTGTTATTTTTCGACGATTTTTGCTGAATTAATATCGTACCTTACGATGGTAAAGAACACTCCATTTGCAAGCCTACACAACATGTCCAGTTTACAACAAGCGTCAACTCTTACATTTAAACCTCCAAGATCATAAACACCCTGTAAACAGTACGAAATAAAGGCATAAAATATATTGCTAGCATAGTTATCCATTATGCAACCGTCCATTGTGATACGCACCACGCTGGACCAAAATACGTTATCGTGCCAACGATCAAAATCTGTTTTCAGCCCGGTAAAACCCTGTCACACGCACGATACCCTGAATAGAAGGGATCAATGTCAACGTGAACGACATACTCGTAGATTCAATCATTAAGTCCGCCATCAAAACCCTGTGATTTGTCCAATACATTATTAGAACTATAAATCTATATAATCTGGGGGCATAAACAACAAGCCCATCGTTAACGTAAACGATTTTCGGAAACTCTAAAAATGGAATCGCTTTAAATTTTTGAAAACAATTTCATGCGCAGAATGCTTGTCTAGTAATAAACGTTGTTTTTTTTCATACTTTAATAATAACAAAGGACTCAAAAAAAAACGGGGTAAAAACATTTTTTTTATAATTTTTGCTCGTCAGTGTATTTTAAGGTCATGGACATAATTATGTAATTATCCTAAAGGGAAGTAAACGTACAAGTAAAGGGCTTTAAATGTTGATCTACCATAGAACCTTGTATAATGACAGCGTCAAGTGACGAGATAGAAATTACATAAATATTAATCGTTGGTTTCATGCGACAAGGTTCTATAGTGGTTCATCAATTAAAGCCCGTGACCGTACAAATATTTCTGGCTCACCCTATAGTTTCATTTGCGTCATAGCACTCATAGCTAAAAACCATTTGATTTACTGTTTTGCGAAAAATAGAAAGCTTATGTTAAAAGTATATCGCGATGGACCAATGCATAAAACATTTTATTATGCTACCGTCCACACATACGCTAGACAACAAAACCTTTACAAAAATAACACATACAAATTCAATTTCGATACGCAATGTAATAGAATTACCAGTATAAAACTGAATATTCTATTCTACGAGTATGCTCTATGCAGTGGGAGTTAGTTAAAAAAGTACCTAAATTCTATTTTAATTTTTCTTTTTAACGGAGTCGACACATTGGTCGTTTTTAAAGCCGTTTTTTTCATTTCTTTTTAGTTTGTACCGCCTGCCAATTTTGTTTATCTTTAAATTCTCTTCTTTGCACGATTGTCTGGAAGAGATCGCTATTTAGCGATAAGACCGACTGTTGACTGACTATGTAACTTTTTTGTATTTCCTTTTCATGCTGTTATTGTATGTGGTGCTCAATAAAGAATATTTGTATTGTATTGTAAATTATTGTGTTATTAAAAAAGGTAAATTTATTTGTTAAATAATTTATAATTCAACAGACAGAGCCCTGTTTATTTTAATTAACCTTTCGATTAATTTAATGGACTGGAAATATCTACTAAATTGGATCTCAATTACCATTAATTATATTGTTGAAATGAGGGCCTATTTGGTGAAGCTTGCCGTTTTTGGATAAAATATATTTTTGGTCGAACGTATCAATTCCCATTACTAAAAAAAGCTTTTTTAATCCTTTTATCTTTGCAGGATAGCGAAACGACTCATAACGTGGGTTAGTTTACATATCTTTAGATGTGGGTAGACTTGGACTACATAAAAAAACGGCGGGAAATAAGTTTGTAAAATCACACATTAGAACATAAATACTTATTTCAAAAATATAATATCCCTTATGTTTTGATTTTTAAAAAGTGTTTTATTTGATTTTGACGACGAGTTGGCCTAGTTGGTAGTGACGTTGCCTACAAAGCTAGCGGTCCTTTGTTCAAATCCCGGTAAAAGCAGATATTTGTGTGATGAGCGTGAATATTTGTTTCTGAGTCATGGATTTCATTTATGTATTTAAGTGTATATTTCTCTATGTAAGTATTAAAATAGTTGCCTAGTACCTATAGTAGAGCTTTGGGACTAGGTCAAGTGGTGTGACATTTTCCCCTGATGTTTATTAATTTTATTTTTTAATTATATAATATGAACAAGCAACATGGGTTCTCAGCCTTCACTTTAATCCTTAACAGTAGGTAACTAACCTCCTTGTGAAGCAGCCGTACGTGAAAACTGGCGACATCACTGACCGGCTCGCCCTCCCCTGTCACATAGTAGACGAGCAGTGAGCTCACTGGCGCCATATCTGCAGTCACTGGGAACCTGACGGACAAATGAGGTCATAAATAGTTCAATATTGCACTGCCTACAAAAAAAATCTTATTTGTCTACAGGTCATCTCGTAGAGTTTTGCCATTAATTAGGCATTAAGTTCACCTTTGAACTTACTCAAATTTGTATTTTTGTGCAATAAAGATTAAATGAATAGAGGTAAGTAAGTAGTTAGTTTTTCCAATGTACAAATTGCTATTACTTACGAGTATGTGATTGTAATTACCACAGGCTTCGACCCATTGTACTCATGCTAATTTCAATGTAACTTGAAACATGAGTGTCGTTTGTTAATAAACAACGTTAGATGGCGTCAGCATACCCTCCGAGTATGAAAAAGCAAGCGATTACTAATTTCGTGGACCTTAAGTAGGGTATTGGTGGCATAATTAGTAATGCGCCTGCATCGGCCCGGAGTGCCAAAGAAGATGTAGGTTCAAATCCTGCCTAAGACCGACGAAATTTTTTCGCTTTAATATAGTCCTTGATCATAATATAACTCAAACCCTTTTTTCATATTTAGCGGTGACCGTTATGGCTCATATATTTTATTGGTTGTAATATATTTCAATAACATTATTTTTGTATCGCTGAAGTCAAAAACTTCCCAGTTTCTTAAAAATAAGTAGGTAAGTATACTCATAAAAAATGCCTTCGATGATTGTAAATAATTATGACGGACAATATTGAAAAAAGTAAACATCATTACGTAAAGGTAAGCCCAGAAAAACCATACTAAATATATACCACCAAGCAGCAGTGTTCACATTGTTGTGTTACGGTACACATAAACGCACATAACGATACAAAAAAAAATTGGGACTATCTAAATTCCTATCAAGAATAAAAGCGGATTTCAGAACACTACTTTTAAAATTAAAATGTATTTGACTGCACAGGCAATATGCAGACATGTTGGACATAACATGCTTACTCTACTCCATAAGTAGCGGAAAGAAGACCCTCGAACTAGGTATCCGGAGCCAAATGCTATTTTCCACAACATTATTTTTGCCGGTAAGCTGTGTTCGCTCTTCCACATATTGAATTGTGATATTTTCCAGTAGAAAAATAACTGGAACTAAAATACCGTAGGTAACGGACTATATTTTGAATCCCGCATTCTAAACAAGTCGCACCTTTAGAATTATAGTGACCTAAATCAACATTTCAGCTGTCGATTTCGAGACATATATTTCGACGGGTTCGAAGTATAACGATCTATGTGATTTTCGTACAAAATCGTTTTTATTGTATTTTTTACTTCCTTTTTTGAAGACCTATCTATTGGTATTTATATTTTTTTTATATGACGTATAGTTTCTGAGATAACTGAACCAAAAAACGTACGATGTGAATCTTGCTGCGTAGAACAACGAACGAAAGAAACACGGAGCGCCCCGCGCTACCCCGCGTCGCTGGCCGATCGTCACTTCGAGCTATGTCCTGCGGAGAGCGGGCGTTAAATAGTCCGTTCTAGGTTCATATGTGGCGATGTACTACGGAGTCAGTCATGTTACTTGCACTACATTAAAATTATTCGTAATTATAATATTAAATTGATTAGCAGCCTTATTTAGTCTAAAAACACTTGTTTTGTACACGTAACAAAAATATGCAGTTTATATTTAAATCGATCTCTTTTCTACGAACTTTGACGTGATGTATATGCACATCGACAGTTTTCTTCGGAAAAGTTTAAATAAAAGAGGGTAACATGTGAATTTGGTCCGTTGTTCGTCGACACGAATTCAGATGAAACTTTTTGTGCATATATAATCGCACTGTTTTACGGTTAATTTAACTTTTCATGATTTAAGATTTAAAATGTGTGTTATTTAGAACAATCCCATGACTTTCCATTCATTATTTTTAAGTATACAGAGAGGTAACGCAGCCAGCATCATGGGTATAATGCCGCGACCGGATTTATTAGAGGGGGTATTCTTTTTGTAATTGTGTACACAAATATATTTAATAATTCTAGTTTTAAGTAGATAATAGGTTACATTAGTTCTTAATTATTCTAATTATAATAGTACAGTGTATATAGTGTATATAATTTTTTTATTTTCCTTTTTAAATTGTGATTTTGTTGTGAATTAATAAATTGAATCATATTCCATGATAATTAACTACATTATACTCGTTTCTTTTTAACCCCCGACGCAAAAAGAGGGGCGACAGTAAATCTAATGTGTGTATCTATACATTTGTGTATCTGTTTGTTAGATTAGTTATAATGATATGATAGAAACATGATGTAGATAAATCTCTACGAAGGGGTGACATAGACCCCGCAATAGGGAAATGGATAACGGCCATAATATGCTTACAGGAAGGGCAATCACAGCACAACTGGGTAGGGACTCGATAAGGAAAATGTTTAAAAAAACAAAAAACCGCCTCCAAAAAGCAAAAAATAACTTCTTTAAAATGGTAGGTAAATAGGTCAGTCCAACTGAAGTCTGTTTTTGGTTAAAATATTGTTGGACGCCGACTTCAGTTGGACTGACCTATTTACCTACCATTTTAAAGAAGTTATTTTTTGCTTTTTGAAGGCGGTTTTTTGTTTTTTTAAACATTTATTTTATTTTATACTTTTTAGTGATCCTATTTATGCTGTTACGTAGCTCCACTTCTAAATACTAATAAGAAACTATAGAACATTTCAAGCTCGCCGCAGACAACGCCGCGGGAATGTCATAGTCATATTTAAACCTAAATGTGCTTCGTCATAGTCGCTCAACTTCCTTTATCGAAATATCTTATCGCCACCCTTGAAATAGGTACCGTTAAGGAGTTCCGGTGGCCATCTGTGGTCTTCATCATCAGTTCCACTTCACCATATAGGACTTTTCAAAAGCAAATGCATGAGTTACAGTGAAAAATACCAAAATCGCTATAGGTGTGCCTATAATATTTGAGGAGTTCTCTTGATTTCTCCATGATCCCATCATCAGATCCTGACGTGGTGATAATGGGACCAACTAGAAAGTATACCCATTCGAACAACGAAAAAATTTTTCAAATCGGTCCAGTGGTCTTCGAGTAATCGGGGAACATACATAAAAAAAAAATAATAAAAAAAAAAACCCGACGAATTGAGAACCTCCTCCTTTTTTTGAAGTCGGTTAATAAAGACATGTAGAGGCTTCCCGCAAGGGGGTTGCCTGTCACCACTCCTATGGTATCTCCTACTAGATTCGCTTATTAAAGAAACCAACATAGGGGAGATGCACGCATGCATGCTTACTCAGACGACGGGGCACTGCTAGTTAGGGCTAATACCCTAAGTGTAATGAGAGAAGTCATGATAAAAGGGATTCGACATGTACTAAACTGATTTCAACACAGAGGGCTAGACCTAAACCCAAACAAGATGAAAATACTACTGTTCACCAACAAGAAAAAGGCGTAGTACTAGACGGCAAACTGATGTACAAGACACACATAAAAGAGCAATGCAGAAAGGCCGTTATAATCTCTATGGCAATGCAGGAGACCTAGAACTAAGAACCGAATGAGTACACAACAATACCGCTAGGTGGCTACACAAGTGTTTTCCAGGCAGAAGTATTATGCCATAACGAAGTGTGCACGGACCCTCAAGGAAAGAAGCGATATAACGGGAAGCAACGACATAATATACTCAAACAGTCAACCAGCACTCAAAGCACTAGACAACCCGGAAGTCAAATCCTCGTTAGTCCAAGAATGCAGAAATGTACTGAATACCCTTGGCGACACATCACAAGTCACGCTGGCGTGGGTACCGGGACACAGCGGAGCGACGGGTAACGAGAAGGCTGATGAACTAACTAGAGCAGGAGCAGACCAACAGTACCTAGGCCCGGAGCTAGTACTCCCGATATTATGTAACTGTCACTAAGGGAGTTAAAGCTAGAAGAATCGAAATAATGACCAAATAAGGCGTAGAGAACTACACAATCTAAACTCATGATTGGAAGGGTGAACAAAACCAGAACAAGGTATCTACTAAATCTTGGTAAGTACAATCTTAGTATACTAACAGAAGTGTTGACTGGACACTGCCTGCTCAACAGACGCCTAACGGTTAATAGGCATCAGACAATATCGCCTCTGCCCACGTTATGGTAAAGAGGAAACAAGCCAGCACGTCCTAGCCAAGTGTGCCATGTACTCGTCATTTAGTTACCGCACATTCGGGGAGAACGTGTTAACCAATGAAGCACTCAAAAGCATACACTACGGGACGCTTCTGTTCTGTAAGAAAACCATAAGATGGGATCCATATTGGATGGGAGCGTCGCCGGGCCAGTAACCAACGGTTCAACCAAGGGGAACTGGGCGGAATGACCGGGACACCGATTGACTGTCCGCCTGATCCGGCCCCACTCATCCTCATCATTATTATAGAGAGTAATATAAAGGCTAGTGTTTTATGATACCTATTAGACGAAATCTTTAAGATATTTGTATTTAAAAAGTGTTGTTATTTTTGTTTCATTTTTATTATAGTTTACTGATTAAGATAAATGACGATCTCACAGTTGACTGATGATTTCCAAGTTCCTTTACATAATATATTCACGATAATGTAAGTTTTAGAAGAATACATATATGTATTTTTAATAAAGAAGTTGATTTGTCAATAAATATCCTTATTTTATCTACTTAGGACACTACTTTTTTAACGAAATTGCATGGAACAACGAGTTATGTCAAAATATTACAAACATTGTTCCGTCGAACAACGTGCTATGTTACCATTTGCCGTCTGCAGTTCCGTAATAAAACGGGCCATGTATACATGTAACCCAGTAACTCGGAAAATAGTAAAGAAATTAAATATTTTATTACTTTTATAAAATATTTGTCTTGCTATTAAACACTTCTTAGAATTTTAAAAAGCTAACTTACATACTTTATGTAAGTTAGCTTTATACACGATTGAATCTTTGTACTCCTCTCCTGAAAACCTGACATTTTGCAGATAGGCCTTTGTTCTATTAACCCGTCGATTTATTACTATAGAGACCTAACTCGAAATCCAACATTTTTGAGTTAGGTCACTATAATTCTAAAGATGAGAAGTGTTGAAACACATTGTTAAAATCCTATTGGCGGTTAACGACGACTTCTTGGAATGACGATGTCTCGAAATGATGACATCTTGGAATGATAACGTCTCGAAATGACAATGTCTTGAAATTAAGAAATGATGACGTTTCAAATTGGCAACACCTCGAATTGATAACACGACCACATCTCAAATTGACGATGTTTTGAGTTGTTGACTTCAAACATTATCAACAGCCGTGTTTCATTTCAAATTAAACCTTTATAAACGAATAAAACGAAACGTTCTAAAACATAAACAAGATCAAAACAATAATAAAGTAATTGTCCGTTAAAATTTATTTTTCGATTATTAGGTATAACGTTACCGCTATCGTTACGAATACCCATTTTTAAATAAATTGTTTGTACGAAAACCAATAAAATCGATTGACTATATTTTTTGGATTTCGTTATTAAAAGCATAAACACACTAATATGGGCGCTTTTGGGAACCGCAAAGCTGTTCCTAAATCCTCAATCTCTAAGTTTCATGACGCAGATCAATCATTACGATCGGTCTAAAAAAAAATACAAATAAAATTTATTATAGAAATATATTAAAGAATAGAAGAAAATATATATTAAAATTATAGAATCATTTTTATACACCAAATAAATAGTTTCAACTAACGTATTTGAAATTACAACGCAATTATCTATTGTCCAATCTAACTATATGTCTCATATAACAATCTATCTATCTTCTATCTTTTATCCCCCTTACTAATAAACGTTGAGTAACGGTTGTATAGCTATACAATGTTTTGTCCTTATCTATCATTGTGACATTTGAATTTGACAGATAAGGACAAAACATTGTATAGCTATATCACCGTTACTCAACGTTTATTAGTAAGGGGGTATTTATATTATAAAAGGCAATGTCCCGGGTGACTCATCATCGCCCAGCCAAAACTACTAATGCTAGAATATGAAACTTGGGCAGTATTTTCTTTTTGTGATGTAGAGATCTACTACGAATTGATTTTTTGAAATTCAACCCTTAAAGGGATGAAAGGGGGTTGCAAATTTTGTATTGGAAAAAATATTTTTATGGTCCAATTTACTTGAAACTTGGTAGAAATGCTCTTAAATGCAAATAATAAGACACGTATTTCAGCGATTACAGTTTGTTTGGCAAAAAATATTTTCATGATCAAATTTACTTGAAACTTGTTAGAAATGCTCCTCAATGAAAATAACGAGACACGTATTTCAGCGATAATTAAAATTCAACCGCTAGAGGGATGAAAGGGGGTTGCTAAGTTTGTGCGGCAAAAAATATTTTTATGATCAAATTTACTTAAAACTTGGTAGAAATGCTCTTCTAAGAATATAATGAGATACGTTTTTCAGCGATTACTAAAATTCAACCCTTGGGGGGATGGAAAGTAGTTGCAACGTTTTTGTGGGGGCTTTTATGGTAAATTTTATTTGAAATTTGGTAGAAATGCTCTTCATTGCAAATATAATCTACGAGAGAAACGTGTAAATAGGTGTCAGCCTGTTAGGGCTACTAAATTGCTTTTGGAGATTTCGGAAAAACTATCTCTGTAAATAGCGGTTGTAAATTGGCGGTAGAAGTTGAAGTTGTGTTTTAAAAGAACTGTCGAAATGTTCCGCACGATGATTTATGGCGATTTTTTTTTCATCAACAGTCACATTTTGTAGGCAGTGCCCAACCTAGAAATATTGGTTTTTGTTATTTCACTACCAAACTAAGACTTTCTACAAGACACTATTCTTACCCTAAATTTCATCAATGAACCTCTGCAGTTTTCGAGTAAAATGCGTGTGACATACGGGCGGACGGACGGACGGTTATTGCCATTTTTGCTACGGAACCCTAAAAAGGCGTTGGGCCATTTTGAAAAACTTTCCCAAAGGTGGTACAATTAAAGAGAGTTTGATTTCGAAAAAGGGGGTAAAATGGGAGTAGAAGTTTTTGTGGGAATTTGGTCATTTTTGATGTGAGAAATGTGGACATTATTGGTATTAAGGTTACTGTTCACCTATACATAAGAATTATAACTGGGCAAGTTAGATACATGAAAGTCGGTATCAACACCAAAATTATTTTAAAAAAAACAGGTTTTAAAATAAGCCCTTAACAGTGTGAAGAGCGGGGTGAAAGTTAGTAGGTATTTGAGTTGGTATTTTTACAGGTACATGAATGTTAGCATTTAAAAAAGTGCAAGCTTCAGTGTTTTTTAAACACTTGCCCCTTAAAGAAACAAATAGTCAAGAACAAACCCATCATCAATAAAAAAACTACAGGGAAAAACATGGGATCTAAGACTACTGATAGTGACTGTAAAGTTTGTATGGAAATAAAGTTACTTTCAAACGTATATACCTACAAGATATGAAAATGGGTATTGCGACTAAATACTGTAACATAAATAAAATATCCAACTTTGGTGTTTTTTTCGAATATCTTCTGCTAAGTGGGTTAATTGTTTGTATAGAAATTTAGTAAATAGATGACTAAATTATCAATCTATTAAATCTAGGGTTGATTAAAAAAAACGTAATGGTGAAAGAGGGGCAGTGAATTTATTTTGTATGCCAATTTTGTTGTGTTAGAGTCAAAAATGAAAGGTGTTTGTGAACCGCTTACTTAAAATTCACGTTCTGGACTTTTTTTCATAATACAAACTCTTTGAAGGTGATATAAACTATGTCTGTACTTTTAACATAAGTTCTGACTCTCCACAGACGAAGTCGCGGGCGGAAAGCTAGTTTTAATATATTTGACTTATGAAGAAAATAAACGTAAAATTTACCACTAACTCTATAATCCAACTCCATATTTCCGCCCCACGAGGCAATTTTCGCAAATATGTAAAACAAGCATTCCCGAAAGGCTATAATGATGAGTGATCGCGTTCGGACGAAATTAATGCTGACGTATCGAGTACGGAAACAAATGACGTTGTACACATACTTTTTTAATTACTCCCTGTCCAATTCCCTGTTCATGATATAAATCAATTTATTTTCAATTTGTAACGATAAACTGAAGCGGCTACTCCAAAATCAGCCTTGTTTTAACAACTCGATGATACAAAGTTAGCAAAACGTTTGGCTGTAATGAATTCGTTATTAGGTAAATTAGGTTTTGCTCGTGTGTGTTAATGGTAGGCTCAAAAACGATTATATGTGGAACGAATGAGCTTCCAATAATAAAATTTAGTTGGCATTTGTACACGATTTTCGATGTTCATGTTTTGCCGGGCGATTAATTAAATTCATATCATGAATTACTCCGAGTCCGTAAACAGCAATAGTTTTGAAATAAAACATGACAAATATAAACGGAATTCGTAACTAGAAAACTGAGTTGGCAAAAATATTCAAATTGAGTCCAATATGTCACAATCTATTTGCATAAAAGTCCAAGTTATCGAAAGTTTTGAAGTGAGCAAAGAGTATGGAAATATTGGAAAAAATAAAACTTTTGCAAATTTTCGAGACTTTATCGTTTTTCCGTGAATATTGTTCACGGAGTGGAAAAAATGGTGATATTAAGTACATATTAAACAAAATTAGTACAGTTTTTAATAAATGAGGCGCGATATTCTTCTTTATTTATTTCTTTCTTTCAACCTATCTAATTTCCCTGAAGTCCCTGGATGGCTAGCATACGTAAGTTATCCGCGATTTGTTTGTGACTCTCTTTATTATCATCATCATCATCATCATGTCACCCGAAAGACGTCCACTGCTGGACATAGGTTTCCCCTAAGGCTCTCCACTCAGACCGGTCTTTTGCTTTCCGCATCCACCGCGTTCCTGCTTATTCTTTATTATAGTGACATAGATTCACTGAGCGTCAGGCGAGAAATATACATGAAATTCTAGTTCCTCAGAAATTGCTTTTTTATCGAGAAATACTACTTGAAATTTATTAGTAGTAACTAGTAATTTACAAACTTTACTGCAGCAGCAAATATGCAGCAACTATATTTTAAAATGACTGAGATTGCTCCGGATATCGTCTTTAATCTTTAAAGGCAAACAAAATGATGTTGCAAGAGCATTTTAAAGTGGCGAAAGACATTTTGACGTGGATCAAATCAAGTCCTACTTATATTTTAAATGAGTCTGAGTTTGATTCTCTTGTTTGTTTCACCTTCGAGCTTCATAAATTTGAAAAAGATAGCTGTAGCCTCCGTAAGATAAATATCTAATATATGAAAAATTTCATCTCGAAAATTTTGATGACTCCCGTTGCAAAAACGATCTATAAACGAACTAAATTTATATGTGGAAATCGCGGACGAAATCTGGTCTTAACTTCTCGAATTCTGAGCACAGTTTAAGTCAGCCTTCTATAAACAAACTGCCCTGACGTAGGCGACATTCAATGATCCATAGCTCTAACTTCAGGTCATTTGCGGCCTGATGCCGTTCGAAGTCCGTTAAACTTAAATTACTTTTAAAGTTCAAGCCTCAAGATGAATGCCAGAGTATGGACGGGGTTTAAGCTTGGAATAGTTGAAGGCAGTTTGGTTTTAAGTACGCGTAAAAGGGTTTGAACTTTGCGTGGAATGGTTTTGCTACTTCGTTCCCACCGCTCTTGCGCTTAAATAGTTTACAGTCGCCGTCAATAGAACTTGCAAAAGATGTAAACAAAACCAAACGAAAAGATCAAGTAAGGTCTTTGCAATGATTTATATACACTAGATCATTATTTTCATATTTAGTTTAAGATGAATAACTATTCATACGTTATTTTTAATAAAAACAGGCTTGGTGAATATTTGAGGTTATTTTTCAAACAGTACAAATTTGTTTACATCGTTCACAAGTTCTATTAGCGGCGACTTTACTTGTGTTGACACTAGCAATGTAAATTTTATTCCTAGCGTTACCACAGAGAGTTTATAGACGAGGTCTTCGTTGTGCATAGCTTAACTTGAACTGTTGACATTAGCAAAGTTTTTTATTCAACTATCAATAAACACACAAAAAATAATATGAATGTAAAACCTTAATCATCCCCACAGGCTCCTAAAAATGATAGATATTCCAGTCAAAAGGTTATGTTTTTGAATCATTTCAAATATTCTAAAGCCAAAGCAGTGGTGCGGTCGCAGGCAGATCCTTGGTTGACCAAAGCTGTGCCGCCGCGCCACAATGTAGGCAGATCTGTACCTACGCCCTTGGTTAGCCAAGGCTACGCAGCGCCACAGTAGTAGGCAGATCCGTATATACGCCCTGGTTAGACAAAGCTACGCAGAGCCACGATTGTAGATAGATTGGCATCTATGCCCTAGATCGCCACGCTACGCAGCTCCGCAAGAAGGCATATCCGAATTTAAGCCCTTGTCCTTGGGCTAAGGCTACGAGTAAGCAGTGTGCCAGGGTAGCCAAGCGCACTAGTAAATTTGGAGAAAAATACCTCATTTCCTCTGAATTCTGTTAGATAACGTCACAGATCTATCATTTCAAACATGCTATTTTTACCTCCACGCATATTATAAACGATTCCATCCTGATCAGCATTATAATCCCACCGCTCAGCTGTGATGTATCGAGCCTATGGGTATACGCTTGCTTTAGCACTTCTTATGAATTATGTTTGTATTAGGAGAGCTCGGAGCCTCTGGGATTTGGACGGTTGCTTGCTTCGGAAATTTGCAATAGGGGATAGGAAATATTCGTAATATTACCGTTGGGTTTATCCTAAGAAGTTCTTTGTCGAATTTTGCTGAGGCTTTCACAAATTTCAGATATGAATAGGAGTTCACCATAAAATTACATTTATTAGCAATTTAAAACATTTATTAGGTACTTTAAATCATCAATTTGTTGTTAGATAATCTATCTGTGAGGTCTATCATAGGTTCTAGATAGATAATAGAATCCAGGCTAACCTTAACTGCATTGGAAAGGTGTCCTTAAATCATGTGATAATTGCTAAGGTGAAAGAATTCAACAATAAAGACATTTCGAAATAAAGCATTATGTTAACCGTAATAATCCCTTTCCGGCCTCATTTATTCCTTCCTTATCATAAAAGCGTATCGTATCCAAACATCAAGACCCACACATTCTGAGCCTTTTCTATACAAATATTTACACGGAAATAAAGGTCGCAAACGAGTTTCCGGTCCAACGATGGGAAGCTTTCAATCGGTTTCAAATAGCAAAGTGATGGAAAATATTTTTACCGGACTAAATTCCTTTTTACGCTTTGGGAAATACTGGTATAGTTTGCGGTTTTGAGAAACTAAGGTGTTAAGCCCAAAATGTTAGAAAATGTTTTAAATAGAAAAAGGGGGGGACACTCGTACCTATTAAAAATATTCTGTACAATTTAGATTTATCTTACCACTTAAATTTTTAATTAGGAATTCGACAATGAAGATTGTTATTTAGATCCTGTGATGTTATTATGTAACAAAACAACTTTAAATAATTTTCAAGTTTTTCAACGATACTATTACAGTGTTTTCATTACACTAATAGTAAATAAGCAATAAGAACAAAATAAGCTAAATGCTAGAATTGTTGACTGACAAAAACTTTCAACAGTGTCCAGACGACTGATTTTTTTTAAAGACATCCTTTAACATAACAAAGCTATTAAACCCATGTGAATTGAAGAAAACAATGTTTAATAAATAATTAAACCACTAGTTTATCTCACGTTGAAACAACGATGTTTTTTAACCTTTTTTTAAAACTCAAATTCCTCCACGAACGTTTAAAACTTCTCTCGAATACTTTATCTCCAAGCGAAATAGCAAAGCATTTTATCTCTAAAATAATAAAACAAAAAGCACCCAACTAATTTTCTAACAGAGCTCGTAAAAAGTCCAGATTAATTCAAAAACAACGTTAGCACATTTGGAAAAACAGAAAAAAAATGTTTGCACTCTAGCTCGCATTACTGTGCCGTTTATAACTTTGCTAAAGACCCTTTTACACGCTTTGAGTTATAAAGCAATTGCGATGCTTTTAGCTCGAATGGGTAAATTGACATTTGAACCCTGTTGACCTAAAACATTTCATACGGGTTAGGTATTGATACAATTTTTTATTGTTGGGAAAAAGTCCAGTCATGTTTAACGGTGATCTCAATTATTTAACTAATAATTTACTGATGTTTAACTTCATTATTTAAGTTTGATCTGTAGAGAATTTGCAAAGTGAGGTCTTTCTGCTTCTTTCTATTGGTACGGTTAGGACATCTATAGGTGTTATTTTAACTGTATATGTTTTGCAACAAACTTATACCTATTATTACATATGAAAGCGTGTTTGTTTGTTTGTTTTGTCTTCTGCTCCAACGCCGTAATCGATCGACGTGAAATATGGTGTAGAGTTAGTTAAAACCTAAAGACACATAGGGTACTTTTATCCCAGAAATAAAACAGTTCTTGAGGGGATAGTGATAGAAAAAAAAACATCTGTGACACCCTTTGATGGTAAACCAAAAATTACTCGACCAAGATCAAACCAAATTTTAAGCTTGGATTTAGAAAATTAAAAAGTATGTATTTGGAAGTTTTATTTAAAAAAGTATCAATTATAATAAAAGCAAAATCAAACCGCCCTAATTTGAAAAGTAACCAAAATTCCGAACCCACTGAGCTATCTAGGACTTATAGTAACCATCAACCAAATTTTACTTGCTGCTAATTTTAAGTGACTTGCAAATAAGGCTTTAACAATGCTTCAGCATTTTTATAGGCTGCCAGAACACAAAGATAATAAGGTTCTGCTTATGACGTACCCAAAGAAAAGAAAGTAAATTCTGCACCTTACAATCCTAACGCCATTTCTCCCGAATCAAGACACATCATAAACAACATTACTCGTTAACGTATAGAACTACTATTGGCTTGTCTTCAATTCGGAGTTACTGTGTAATGCTTCTGAGGTGAATTGGTACACCGTTAGCGAACCCGCGGGGGCCATTCATCAAACCGCGTCTTGTTTGCGTTACGACGAGGATACTGTTTTTTGTTCGCTTGTTATTTTTATTTACCTTTTTTTTCGGCTGTCATCGATTATTCGGATAGGCACCGATGTTCTTTTGTTTTGGACTCCGCTGCATTTTTATTCCCTTTTTTATTGCGACAAATTTGAGAGCTCGTCGAATGTGTTCTTGTTTATTTGCAATTCGTTGAGTTTTCCAGTTATTTAAATGTTGCTTAGGCTCGTTACCGTAAAATTTGTTAAATATTTGAATTGTATGTTGTGATTGAAACGACAGGCTAATATTTAATTAAATATGTGAAGAAAATATTGTCATTCACAAAGTATTATTATAC
Organism: Acleris literana; assembly: GCA_946894065.1. Classification (NCBI taxonomy): domain Eukaryota; kingdom Metazoa; phylum Arthropoda; class Insecta; order Lepidoptera; family Tortricidae; genus Acleris; species Acleris literana. The sequence continues at coordinate 21,306,603 of OX335669.1, forward strand.
TTACTAAGATAAAGACAAACAAGTGACACTAAGTTGGAAAAGACAAGTTATTTTTCAAATAAGTCGTATACTTCTTGTGTAGGTAACAGATTTTGATTAATTTTCTTCGATAACCCTGTTATGAAGGCTCAACATTTTGTTTTTAATAATTTTAGTATCCCATTGCCGGGCAAAGGCTCCCTCGGATTTCTAACCCTGTCTGTCCTTAGCAATCTCTGACCTGTCAATAACTTATTCAAATAATACAAGTTCCATTTTATCGCTTGGAGAAAAGAAACCTTCGTTCTAGTCAAAAACTGTTCAAATTTGCGCGAATTTGAACAAAGTTTCAAATGAACTTGCCAGAAATCATGCACAACAACCCAAACGTCTGCGCAGTACCATTCTAGAAGCCTACATTCTATTTAACGTTCTGATTAAAGTGTGCAGGCTGAAAACCAGCACTGTGCAGTCGCAGCATATGCTGAAACCTGAGCCTGTTGTCTTAAAACTATTTATATCTCTTGTTAATTTATATATCTTAGAGTGTTTCATATCCTGTTCATAATGTGTAATGAATGCCATGTATTTCTTCGTTTTTTTTTGTGACAATAAATATATTTTTTATTATTTTAATTCAAAGACGATCAAGAAGAAAGCATCATATATAATTCTGTAAAATAACACTAAATTTAAAAAATATTAATGAAAGGGTTCAAAATAGAACCCGAAGAACTAAATACCGCAACTCGAAATATCTTAAATATGCTCAGTGCTTATCTAATTCACATGGTTGTACACATATAAATCATGACGCAGCGTACAGGTTTTTCATATACCTAGACTTCTAGACCCAGATATAACGGCGTACAATAATATTGTCAGAGTGGGAAACAAAAAGCCCAAAATTACGCTGTGGCATGTGTTAACCTTCCGTTCCGTGATTGGTAGAGATATTTAGTCGAGATTTAGTTTGTATATTATTATGGGTAACTGAATTTAAGGCTGATTTTGGGAGAAAGTCGAAACCAAGGAGTTTATGGTACAAGGGTCAGTCTTCCTGCATCACCATCATTATCATGTCAGCCGAAAGACGTCCACTGCTGGAAATAGGCCTCCACCAAGGCTCTCCACTCAGACCGGTCTTGTGCTTTTCGCATCTACCGCGTTCCCGCGATCTTTACAAGGTCGTCACTCCATCTTGTTGGAGGCCTACCTACAGCTCGTCTCCCGGTCCGCGGACGCCTCTCAAGAACCTTCTGACCCCATCGGCCATCAGTCCTGCGAGCAATGTGCCCCGCCCACTGCCACATAAGTTTGGCAATTCTTCGGGCTATGTCGGTAACCTTAGTTCTACTGCGGATATCATCATTTCTGATTCTATCACGCAGAGAAACCCCGAGCATAGCCCTCTCCATAGCCCTCTGAGTCTTCCTGCATAGTTTAAGTTAAAAGGATAATATATATAGCTACCAAAAAAAAAAACGCTACAGAAGACATACAAATGAATAAATAAATAATCATAATAGACACCTTATTTTATCAAAAATACTAACTATTGCTTTCAAACGGTATTCCAGGGGCTTTATTCTATTTAGTAAAACCATATTTCTTTTGACATGATATCGTACCGTCAACGTTAGTACTATAGACCATAGTTATACAGCGAGTGTATTCCATACGATCCTATATTTTAAGGGCAGTTACATAAGACCCTAATTAACATAAATTGGTACATTAAGTTAACAAAAGAAAACATATTTTTTTTCATACAAATTAATTCGGCACGCAATGTATTAAAATAACCAAGTCGTCTACGTAAGCACTTTGTGTTCATTGATTTATTGACGACGTTATTGTCAACTCAATATTTGCATTGCTGGCCGGGAAAACTTTAAAAAAATCAATTACGCTTAATTATTGAGAGTATTTGTTAAAATTTATTACTGTACCTCTAATCTTAATACTGCTTAAATCTATCGTATGTTAAAATTTAGGATCGTATGGAATACACACGCTGTATTTACTTAAAAATAATACCTACGATAACATCTCAAAATCAATACTGTTTTGCCAAGTGGAATAGAGCCGCAGTAAACACTCAATGGCAATTCTTCTACATTGTTCCTCTATCAAACGTTCCATTTTGTCGCTTGTTCCTCAAGCCCCTGAACTGTGCAATCCCGCGAAAGAATAAATAGGTCAACATTTAAATACTCCGCCCCGGCGATCCTCGAAATACATATAAATCACACAGACTAAGCTCCGCGCAGTCTCCCAGGAACTTTTTACAGTCTGATTTCCAACTTGGCAACACAACTTCTCTGTGTCTAAAACTCTAGCAAAATTCCCAACTTTTACCAACACGGAAAGTTACCGTGTCCGTTTTTGGAAACGCCATGTTTTCGTTCGAGTTTCTTCTGCGGACATTTAAACGACTTTTAAAGGAAATTAGAAAAAAAACACAACAGGCGTAATCGTGAAAAAGATTTTTGCGTCGGAGTGACGAACATTTAGGAGAGTTAATGATCCTTGAATGGAGATTTCGCTTCCTTTATGAACACGCTGCTTGAAACTAAGGAAATATGTCAAGGAATAAAATAGAAATTCGATAATATAGCCACAAAATTTCCTGTATGAGTATAAAATGTGAAGCTTCGCATCATTAAGGCTGATTTATTTAAGACGTTGGTTTGTTGGTATTTATTACTTTTACTAATGCAGCTAGATGAAAATCATAACTTGCTATTTAAGCCGTTAGGAGTTCAGTTATACCTTTTAAGAAAAAAACAAGAGCCGGCCTGGTCTAGCATAACTTACCTTTACTAATGCAGAGACGCTTCGCCTGATTAAGTAAAACTATGAAATTTTCCAAAAAGTTCATTTTTTGTATTTGTATTTTAATTGTTCAAGTAAATTTTGTATTTGATTATACATATAGTCCTATCCTTAGTTAAATTTTCCTTTTTATTACATATAAGATTCAAAACTTACAAATCGACCATTAAATATACCAAAATTAAATAAACATACACCCTAACTACCAAACCCATCTTCCAAAACTGCATCTTATACAAAATACATAAATAAGTGAATTTTAAAAGTTTGCTCCCTTTACCCTTCGGGATCTGAAGTTCGTGAACCCCAAATTGGCTCCGGAGCGCTGGAGCTCCCGCGAAATCCCCGTGGGTAAAACATATTTTAGGCAACATGCTGTCAAATTACACACTCAATCTGTCATACTCGGGGTGAGAATTTTAGTCCGGGACCATTGAACTGGGAATCTATTCTACCCGGTTTAAACATATTGTTTTTGACGTATTATTGTGTACTCCCAAGTCCGGTAAATGAGCTGTCGGTCGTAACGTTGACAATACGAGAACATGTCAAAGGAAATATTGGTTTTAGCCAGTAGAATGCCCTGTTATAATTTTACAAACTATGAGTCGTTGGTTTGAGTCACACACTTTCAAATTTATAGTTTAAACTAGCGAGCCGCCCTCGCTTCGCTTCGGTTAATACTTATAAGTAAAATAGCCCAAGTTCATCTGGAATAAAATACTTTTCAAACGGTGAAAGAATTTTTGGATAGGCATTTGCATAGAGGGTTGCAGAGGGATGCAGAATTCACTTTATTTGGCCACAAATTAGAAGTTCTTGTGGACTTACGTCCGGCCTACTTTCATGTTCAGTAGAAGATTCTCTGGCTCTCTGAGATCTGTTTATCCCTAGTAACTTTAAGACGAACGTCACGTTCAATAGATGATTCTCTATTTCTTCGCAAAGAATTACTATTTCACAGCCTGATTTCCCTTTCTTCTTCGATTTCATCATGAAGACGTAAATTGTTTCTATTATTATCCCTAGTTACACGACCTATATTAGAACGACTTCTTAGAGGCATAATTCATTTTGAATTTTCTCCTTAAAAAAAACGTGTTCGTCTCGGGACGCTCGACAGAAGTGATAACTTAAACTAATCAAAGTTAAACTATATCGCTCTTCCCCGCCCCGCCCCGCCCCGCTGCCGTATGCATGAGAGAAAGGGAAGCCAGACAGAGAGGTGCACGCCGAGTCATATTTTGCCGGCGGCGGCGCGCCGACCCAGCTAGGTCGGCGTAGCGGGGCCACGCCGGCGAGACCATATTTTGACAGTTTTTTAAGCAAAAGTTACATACATACAATAAATTACGCCTGTTTCCCAGAGGACTATACAGATACCACTTTTTTCCACCTCCTACGATCCTGAAAAATCTCTTTCGCTTCTTCCACGTTGATACATCGAGTCATACATGCACGGCGGTTTCGGCTTCTTAAGATTCCGCCCTTTTACAGTATTTCTCCGATTTAATTCGAAAAAGTACGCTTATGGTGGCCCCATCCGACCCTTCCATTCACTTTCGCTCTGTATATCTCTTTTGTCAATTTTCTTTAATCCATCTTTTCTAAAAATTCGAAATGATTGAACCATCGAAGCATGCCCTTTTCAATCTTCTTACATCTTCTTTTAGTCCACATTTCTCTCTGATCTTTTCATTCCTTACTCTATCAATCAGTTTCACACCATACATACTACGCAAAGAGCGTAATACTATTTCAACTGCATTTATACGACTTTCTTGCTTGTCCTGCCACACCCAAAATTCACTACCATACATCAGAGTAGGGGCCGAAACTCCATTATACAGGAGTACAGGGCCACATTAATGTGATTGCCCGCATTCCACCTCCCCTCAAAATCCTTTTTACGCTTAACATCTCTTGTAAACATACTTCCCAGGTATACAAATTCACTCACTTGCTCTGCTAATTCACCATTGATATTTATCACGCAGTCAGTCATCTCCTCGTCCTTCTCCATCACCATGACCTTGGTCTTGGCAACATTTACTTTCATCTCCTTTTGCTTAAATAGCTCATTCATCATTGTCACCGTCTCCTACAACTCAAGCACAGATTAAACTCAGCAGTTAATCTAGCAGTTAATCTAGAGCTGAAAATGCTGTTGCTGTGTTTCTTGATAACTTTGACACAACAGATTAATTTCAGGCAGTAGCAATAACAGCAGGAGTTACCGCGAATGTGGATTTGTAGATGTACCTGAAATATAGGCCTGTTTTTTTATGTATTCTGCGGGGTTTGCAGCACAGGTAGTAGCTTTTTCAGTCTGCCTTAAGCCCATGAACCGAGAGTCTAACAATGCCGCATCGTTTGATCGAATCGCTCGGTCGGTCAGTCGCTCACGGCGCGCCGTGTGGATATTACGGCGTGGCGTGGCGCGCAACTCTAAGACAGACTGGCGCTGTAACGCGTTACGTAACGAAGCGGTTTACCCTCCCATAAGAAGTTATCACTTCAAAAAATCTATTAACCCAAATCCACCGAATTACTCAAACATAAACAAATTGCTACTAAACTAACACTCGCCAGGCTATGGTAACATGCTCAAAGCATATAAGATAACATTTATTTTTAAATTTACAACAGGAAATATGTAAGTACCCATATATTCGAAATATGTACAACACAACAACAAGATAAGAGAAAATGGAGTTTTATTCCTCATATCCACAAAATTAAATAATAAACACTACTTACCTGACGTTGATAACCTAATATGTATTTTAAAAAAAACACAGGGAAAAAAACTTACGCCAGCCAGGCTTTGCCAAAAGTATAAAACTTAATTTATTTACCTACCTATTACCTAAATTATTTATTTACCCATATATATTATTATAATGTATTCAAAAAATATGAAATACAACATAAAAATAACTTTTAACCAAAACCTAAACTCAATCTAACTAACCTACCCATTTCCCGAATTTAATAATCTGAAAATCTTGAATTTCTTTATTAATATACATAAAAGTAAGTATGCAACAGGAGATCAGCTCCGATGCACGTCTGATAATTTCAAAATGTTTGATATTATAGGTACCTACAGTCAAGGACTCTAATTGTTGAGCCACTATGGAACCCTGACGCTTAAAATTAATCATTAATTTTAGCGTAATTTCTTTCATGTGGCTTGACATCATTATGCATTATAGCATCATTATGACAGGGTTCCATAGTGGCTGAACAATAAAGTCCTTGACTGTACTATAGGGCGAAGCGCGGCTATAGGCCCGGCCCACCGTTTCGATTATACAGATTTAGGTTGCGCGTAATTTTGAATCTGCCATATCATCTTAAGTATTTATTTAAATAATATAGTGTATGGGACAATTTTAATCTAGATTAAATGCCCAAGGTAACTAACGTATTTATCTGGATAAGGATAAATACCGAATTGGAGAAAATAGCTTCGCAAATAACGTAATTTTTTTAAATAAAATTTTAAAGATAAAAATGGTTATGTGAGTTAACCTTAGAAGATAGTCATATGCCATCGCTGACTTTTTTCTAGGTTGTTTAAAGATTTATAATTCTTTAGTACATTATTTTCATATATCTCTTAAGGTTTAGCCAGCGTAAGCTATGTAACCGCCCAAAAGTGAAGTATGACAGATTGAGAGCGACTTCATTTTATACTAGTATTGATGATAAGGACACATTATATCCTAGATACCTATATAACTTATTCATTCATTATCATACATACATACATTGAACCACAAAAATATGTTTGATGAAAATATATAGCGAAATACAGACAGACGCAGAGGGCGACTTCATTTTATACTATGTATTGATGATAAGGACACATTATATCCTAGATACCTATATAACTTATTCATTCATTATCATACATACATACATTGAACCATAAAATTGTGTTTGATGAAAATATATAGCGAAATACAGACAGACGCGGAGGGCGACTTCATTTTATACTATGTATTGATGATAAGGACACATTATATCCTAGATACCTATATAACTTATTCATTCATTATCATACTCGTACATACATACATTGAATCACAACATTACATATATTACTACTTCTTGTGCTTAATAGGTATTAAATAACCATAATGCGCACGTTTATACAGTGTGTGACATCCATACGAACATAATTATATTTTGACAACAGTTAATAAGCATCCTAATTAACATAAAAACATGTGTATTGTTAACATAAGTTGTACTTTCTGTTTCATACTAACTAATTCGCCCCGCAATGTATCAAAAATAGCTCAATTAACCCTCTATTAACTTGACAATGTAATTTTTTGTTAGAGTTACGTGTCCCCACCCACTAAAGCCATACTACAATTTCTTAAAACCAGAAAAATATCTTTAATGAAGGCACAAAACCAATTTAATAGTACATTACTTAACAAGGGCTGTAAAAGAAAGAAAGCCCGAAATCGCAGGTATTTGAGACCCGAGCCGTAGGCGAGGGTTGTAAATATGCGATAGAGGGCTTTCTTTTTTACTGCCCGTGATGAGTACACAATTTTACGTCTTCACCTGGCCACAATGCGAGTCTTACCGTGCGCGCAGCGTGCGATAAAACTCACATTATGGCCAGGTGTTACGTAAAATAATAAACTATCACGACAAAGAAGTGTAACACATAATTCTATCGGATTTTACTTCAACGATTGTAACATTTCATCGAACGCTATTTTGTGCTGAAACCTTAATGTTTTCAGGATATCTTAAACATTAATTACCTAGGTTAGGTTATGTTAGATTTTGTAAAAAAAATAACTCGTGCTGAGAGAAACGCCTTTCGATGAAATGAAAATTCTGTGTACAGTCAACAGCATAAATAAGTGATCATTTATGTACCTTGTCACTTTAACGTCGTGTTTGAAATGTCATACAAAATTGTGAAACGATTGAAAGCGACAAGGTACATAAATGATCACTTATTTATGCTGTTGACTGTACCTAATGATACGTTCATTGAAAGGTATTTGATAAAGGAATAGGTACCCACTAAGAAGACTTCGTTAGTTTTTGAGTCACATGCGACAAACGTTTTAATGTCTATAATTCCATATCTACTAAAAGTCATTTAAAATACCTTGCAGCGTGTTCATACTTATTTATAGACAATAAGGTAGTTTTTGGGTATGTAGTAACTTCGAAGAAAACCTTTACTGAGCATGGTCCGACATGCTCTTGCCCGGTTTTAACCGTCTATAATTATCAGCCTCGAACTAGGTTCTAAACTTAGTAAATTCCCAAATCTGACTTTGTAATATTCCTGTGGTTCAACTTCCGAGATCTGCATACCCTATCTATGCAAACTATGTACATATTAATTTACATCGTAAATAGTGAGGATAGTATAGGCAGTGAGGGTATATATATATCCTGAAGCCGGCACGGTGTAATATTTATCAACGATATAACAAATATCAACTAATTATGTTGCTGGCCTAAGAAGAGTTGGGCGAAGAAAGAAGTAGTCGCTTCGCAACATCTGGGAGTGGAATAGAGTTACGAGCGCGTCCGAGCTATTCCGCCTCGCAAAAGATAGGGACAGGTTCCAGCAGCTGATGGCCAACCTTCACTTAGTTGGAGAGGCACTTTAAGAAGAAGAGACGAACTATTCATATATATAGTTCGTCAATGCTATTTGATAATATATATAAACCCTCGAAGTTTTATACAGTTGTCACAGTTAATGTCTATTAAACGGCCCAACCGGTTATAATCAAACCGGGCCAAGAGCCATCCCAGTTATGGTTTGCTAAAGCAGTCTTCTAGTAAAAAATATATCGATTATGTGTTTGGTAGCCACGATGACACAGACACGTTAAACCCCGTTGTTTGCATTGGGGGTTAAAGTGGGAAAATAACGGTCACTCATACAACAGTCAGATTAATCAAGTTTATATTTTGAAGATTAATTATGTTCATTATGTAATTTATACGCATGACACCGCAAAAGTCGTTTATCGTTACTGGCGAGTAAAAAGTACCTACTCTATGTCCTTCCTCGGGATTCAAGCTATCATCACACCAAAGGAGAATGGGCAAATCTGTATGGAACTTGGTCTATGAGCGGCCAAGGATATTTTCTTTATCTGACGATGTGGTATAGTCCTACTGTTACTCGGTAAAAGTTTCATTACCGTGACTTAATTGTAATCAGAATAAAAGATGATTTTCTTCTACAATACTTTGCGTAGTTTTCCCGATTAGATGTTAGATCATCAATATATCAAATGTTTAGGAAAGAAGGGAAATCTCAACATTATTGATGATCTAACAACTCAAAGTGAAGTATTTAATAACTATCAATATGTTATTTATTTACTATTAGGCAATAAAGTACAACTTACAGATATAATAAGTATACAAATCATAAGTCACGGTGTATAATAAATCTGATACTGGTAACAAAATATCTTCTTGAATGTCTTGATCGAATTCGGACTTAAGTTTAAATAATTCATTTTTTAAAAGAGATACAAATAAAAGTTCTTTACAAAAAGTATTTTTTAATATCAGAGCTCTCATATGACACTAATTTCATCAATGGCCGCCGATAAGCCAATTTTCCCATTCTTCTTTGATCGAAATTCATTCCGCATTTTAAGCGTGAATACGTAAAAGGGGATTTAAAAAAAAATTGCACACCTTTGACCCTTTTTTTCAGATTTGAGAAGATTTTTGCAAATATTTCAAAATATGTATGGAAGTGTTCCACCTTGTTATCAAAATCCAACGTTTCTTGGTAACAAAAGGGATAATTCCATACATATTTTAGGGGACACATCGGGCGTACTATTTTTTCTTGTTCAGAATGATGATGCCAACTAACATGCAATAATTTTCTCAATCTAAAGAAACAGTCAAAGGTGTGCTATGTTTTTAAACTCCCCAAAAAAGACAGAGAAACAGAAAGACGGGTTACTTTCACATTTTTATGATATTAGTATAGATTTTATTTACTACATCTTGTCTAATCTAAGTTCAAGTTACTTAACAGTTTACGGTCATTAAAATACGGTAATGCTTAAAGTAAATTACTTTGAGGTTAATTTAACTCCTTCATTATCTTCTCTTTATGCAGCTGTGCTTGCCGCTAATGGTGTTGCCAACAAATTATTATCAGCTAGTGCAATTTAAAAGTTCTTAACGACTTTTTAGTTTCCTATATTGTGGATAAAGAATTTATTTTAATTTTAGAAGTTAATGGTTTCTCTGGTCTGGACATTTTCTTACGTAAGTTTTGTAATTATTTAGATTCATCTGTTGCTGAATTATGTGAATATTTATCGCCATATTTGTTTGATAATTTAATACTTTTAGGCATGATAACATCCTTTGAGAGTTTTTAAAAATAAATTTCGTTAACTAAAATACGAAATAAAAATAAAAATGACACTTTACTGCTTGGTTAACTATGTTTGGATCTCTGTTTGACCACTAAGTCACCATAACGTTACTGTGGCCCTAAACAATACTTTACGCTAAAGTCAACAATTTTCTAAAACTGACAGGATGTATGGAATTGACTTGACATAAGCACTCGACGCGACCGTCTGGCAGCTTACGTTAACCTGAGATATTTTCGATAACGATCAGGATCTCGCAAGACATCTTGTCTAGGGCCACTAGACTTGTCAAAGTATCTATGCACCAACAGTTAACCAGAATAAGTCAGTGGACTACAGCTTGCACAGGGTACCGTTGGTAGTAACGAAAGGAACATGTGTTAAAATTAGCATGTAATACCCAGAAGCATGTTATAGTTTGTGGAGATTTTAATATTAACTTACTCGAAACGTCAAATAATACCACTAGGTTACTTAGTTTATTTAAATCTTTTAATTTAGGTAATCTGTTCTTAGAACCCACACGGATAGGTGTTAGTAGTGCAACCTGCTTAGATAATATTTTTTGTAGTTGCGAATGTTTGGATAAAGAAATATTTAATTGTTTTAATTCTGACCATAGTGGTCAGAAGGCATCTTTCATCTACGATTTTTATCAAAAACCTGATACAATAACATACCGACCTATAACTAGTAATCGTTTGGAATTATTCAAAAATAAAGTTCAGAGTAATCTTACAGTGTTACCGTTTTTACAGAATGAGTGTAATAGTATTTATAAAGACTTCTTCGGCGTAATTCTACATCAATTTAACAACAATTTTAAAATGAAAACTATTTCTAGGTCGAAAACAAAATTTAGTGAATGGGCTACTACAGGCATTCATAAAAGTAGAAATAGGCTTTATGACCTATATAGAGAGAGGGAGGAAAATAAGAATGCTGACTTTCTAAATTATGTTAGGAATTATTCAAGGACCTTTAAACAAGTTTGTTTAACTGCCAAGGCAAATTTTCTTAGTCTCAAACTTAAATCATCTGACAACAAGGTAAAAACTGTATGGAATATTATAAATAGAGAAACGGGAAAATCAAAAACTCGTGATAATCAAGTCACTCTGAACACAGGTGACCAACAAATCACGTCTAATAAAGACGTTGCCTTAGCATTCGAAGATTATTTTTCTAACATAGCCATTAATACTACGAAATGTCTTAAATCATCCGCGGTTGAAGCTCAATCATTACTTAGCACTAATGTCAGTAAATGTAATATAAACTTTGATTTCAGCCCTGTAAATTCAGATTCAATAGTCAAGATATTTAAATCACTTAGTTTAAAAAAGACTGAAGATTTGTGGGGCACATCAGTTAAGGTACTCTTTCATATCATAGATGTAATTGCACCCCATCAAGCATTAATCTACAATAATTGCATATCAGAGGGGGTTTTTCCAGATCTCATGAAATATAGTAAAGTAATACCTCTTTTTAAATCGGGCGAGATGAGTGATATAACGAACTTCCGTCCCATTTCCATACTACCAGTTTTAAGTAAAGTCTTTGAGAAAGTAATGCTAAAGGATATGTTAGGTCACTTTAACAGAAATAAACTACTTAACAATAACCAGTTTGGCTTTACCAGAGGTCGATCAACAATTGATGCGGCATCTGTACTCATTAAACATATATATAACAGTTGGGAGAAATCTTGCGATGCAGTAGGAATATTTTGTGATCTTTCTAAAGCTTTTGATTGCGTGGATCATACGACCCTTATTTTAAAATTAGAACATTATGGATTGTCCAACAAAGCTTTAAGCCTTATGTCTTCTTATCTAAGTGATAGAACTCAAACAGTTGTTGTAAACAAAACGCAATCTGTTGGAGCTACATTGAAAATAGGTGTGCCTCAAGGCTCTATTTTAGGTCCTTTTTTATTTTTGGTTTACATAAATGACTTGCCACCAACAGTAGATAAACTTTGTGATATTGTACTTTTTGCTGATGATACTTCACTAATTTTCAAGGTAGATAGAAAATCCGTAGACTACAGTAGGATTAACACCACACTAGTTAAAGTACTTAATTGGTTTACTAGCAACAATTTGCTACTAAATGCTAAGAAAACGAAATGTGTTAGGTTCGCTTTGCCTAATGTTAAACCGGTACATTCTAGTATTTTTCTAAATGACGAGTGTTTGCAAATGGTAGATAAGGCAATTTTCTTAGGCATAACATTAGATAAATATTTGCAATGGAGTCCCCATATAGCTGTACTGGCAGGTAAACTAAGTTCGGCAGCTTACGCCGTTAGGAAAATTAGACAACTAACCAATGTTGAGACAGCTCGCTTAGTCTATTATAGTTATTTCCATAGTGTCATGTCGTACGGTATTCTGGTTTGGGGTAAGGCAGCTGACATACAAACTATATTTGTGTTACAAAAAAGGGCCATTCGTTCTATTTACAACTTAAACTCCCGTGACTCTTTAAGAGAACTTTTTAAAGAAATTAATATCTTGACTGTAGCGTCTCAATTTATTTATGAGAATATTATTTACGTTATTAGAAATTTAGATTCTTTCACCAAAAATTCTGATATACATAATTTAAATACCAGAAATAAAAATAAAATCGCTATCCGAAAATTCCGCGTCCGTAAAGTATATAAATCATTTGTTGGTCAATGCATTCATTTCTATAATAAATTACCTGACGAAGTTTTAAAGTTACCCTTTCCAGCACTTAAAAGTTACTTGAAAAGGTCGTTAATGTCTAAAGCGTATTATAGGATCGAGGACTATCTAACAGACAAAAATGCATGGCCTAAATCGAAACTTAGTCAATAATAATTTATTCAAATGCAAAATCTTTATCTTGTCTAGGGGACACCGTTGATGTAGGAAAACATATCGAAACTTTTATGTGGTCGTCTCGCACCATCTTATATACACATAAGTATGTGTTTTTTTTTTCTCTATCTCTCCCGTAAGATTCTTAATTGGCATGTTTTCCTGTTGAACTACGCATGTTATTTAATACTATATTTAATTTAATATTTATAGCTTTATATAATGCTAGACTAAGTAGTACCATTGTAATAAGAAATATGTTTAAAAAATGACTGACTGCTGAGTTTCATGCGGCGTTTCTTCTCGGCAGTGGTCTTCTCTTGGGAAGCGCTGGTAGATTCTTGACGTGTAAAAGTGCCCGTGCGGCCTACTTACTGAATAAATTTCTTTTATCTTTTTTATCTTTTTTAACCTCTAGTCAACCGCACGCTAACTAGCGATTATGCCAATGTGACGAATACTTGAACCAATACATGTATGTGTTGGCAGCGTGATCACTGTTCAGTGCTAATATCGCTGCCAAACGCACGGCATACCACCCATAGTCACAACCGCTAGCAACCTCCTACTAGTCAACCACAAATTTAGCTAGCTAAGCTATAACATTGTACTCACGTATAGTTGAACCGGCATAAGTCTGTGTTGTTCGCGTAGTCACGAGCTGGGACCGCAGCCCAGTGCACGGCGCGACCACCCGTGGTCACGGCCGCTAGCAGTCTTTGTCGGCAACCGCAGGACGACCATATACTAGCGCTAGCCACGCCGCCCGCCTGTGAGTAAATTCAATTTTAGATATTTTGTAAAATGAATTTCATAGAAATTCGTTTAGCTAGTTTTAGATAAATGTTAAATATTAAAATATTTACCAAAAAGAATTACTTTATTGCAATTATATGAGCAGAGGGATGGAATATCAATAATTTAACTGTGTCCTAAGATAATTATCTTTAATTAAACATATATCTTTAACAACAATTTGCTCGTCCCTAGGCTTTTTATTGCATGAAGTTGGAAAACGAGCATACAGGGCCACATGATGGTAAGTGGCCTCTGTGACCCATAGACATTCGCATTCTCAAGACTACAATCATATGACTGAAATCCTAAGACCGCAAAGGCATTCCCAAATCTGAGGACTAAGATGGTATGCCTGTATGCTAGTGAGGTAGGCACAGGTTACTAACTTACTAATTAATGTAGTAGTTTTTGAGGAAATAACTATAAAATAGCTCGTACATTGACGAATGTTTTTTTATGGCATGTAGAAAGCAAATTACCCATTTGACGGTAAGTGGCCTCTAAAGCCCATTAAATACGTCCATTAATTACCTGTAAGGGTGTTGGTAGATTTTCCACCAGCAGGTAGCATTTGGAGGTAGAGTTCCATCGACGAATCCGCTCGCGAGCCAATACGTAGTGCGTTTCGATCTCCTTGCCTTCTACTGCTACTAATTCAGCCTGAAACAAAACAAGTACTTAGTAACATCTTTCTAGCGTTTTTCCCGTAAAGGCTCTTAAGATAACAGAACAGTTTGTTCACCGCGGTAAGAATTATTGATTGAGTTTCCGATACTTGTTGATATCCCGATATTTGGCATGATGTACTCGTAACATCGAAATATCGGTAATTCGAAATAATATGTGTGAGTGTGTCTGGTTTTAGGTAAGCTTTGTTCCGGTCTTGCAAGTCCATTTTAAAACAGTTTCTGGTATTCCATTGCAGGATTGTGCTGAAATATTGAATAGGTTCGAGTCGACTTTGTTAGCCTGTGCCAAATATGGGATGATAATGAATGATTTTTCATGACAGAGAAGGTAAACTAGCACACAGGTTACCTGATAGAGAGATATGAGATCCATAGACATTTTAAGACTGCAAATGCATTGCCAACCCTGAGATCTGATACCCATAAACATTTTCATTCTTAAGACAACAGTTTTAAGACTGCAATACTATTAAGATGTGTGAGGACTAAGATGGAATTCCTCTCTCGTAGTAAATTCACCGCTTGTCTTATCCCCATACCGGAACACAACAATGCGAATACTGCTGATGGCGGTAGGCTTAAGGATAAAATGGTGGCAGCGGTCCAGACAGACCCTGCGCAAGGTCCTACCATACCATCACTAGGTGGTAACATGATCTCTGTTGTACTTAACGTAGATCCATCGAGTTGGGACTCATCAGATTCTTAAAAAATGTGCGCAAAAGTACAGTTGGCGGAAAAAGCTACTCTCAATTATGATTATTTATTTTAATACTATAGGGTAAAAATACCCTTTTATCTGCGCTGCCCGTGTGGCGATGAAAGATCATGGAAAAGTATTATGTAGGTACATGGCGACCGCTGGGGTTGAACTTGGTACCTTGCGATCAGAAGTCAATGCCCTAAGCCAAGGACATCGATCTCATAAAATAATCTAAGTAGATTATCATATAGCTTGCTATCAAACATTGACTTGTCAAGTTGTACTCGTATTCGAGTTTTCGTAGATGTGACAGGTTTTTTACAATCGTCGATTCAAATGATCTTCGAATAAAAATTAACGCTTTTAATAAACCAAATAACTCGAAGCAATTCTTAAACAAGATAAGATAATTTGTCGAGAATGCAATAACGTATATTATGTATCAGAACATGTGAAGCAGACCTTTACTCTTATATCTGAAAAACAATATTTCTCTCAAGAACCACTTAAATAAAACGTCCATAATACTCCAATACCCGATATACATCCCACGCCCCCCGGTTTCTCTCACCGAACCCCTTAGAGACCCCATAACTTTATGGTAAGCAAACAATCCCAAACGACAAAAAGCGTTTTTTTTGTAAAGGGGCTTAAGTTCTTGCAAAATTTATGGGCGAGCGGAAAATATTAACCTACATCTTAATGGCAGATACGACTTTATTCGAGGAGCGGTAAAAGTATTGCCTATCACTTTCAGCGCCCGGGTTTGGTAGTTGAATAGTTTTTTGACACAGAAATGCGTCGAGCGTACTGAAAAGCCAGCCTGCTTCTGACTGATACGAGGCTTTATTACATTTTATTTTTATGTTTATTGAATCTCGGGTTTTCTACCGATGCAGTAGGTACCTTAGAAATTGTATTGCCATAAGTATTAGATTACTTTCCTTTGAGAGGGGGATTTAAATTTTCCGTTTCATATTTCAAATTGAGATGAAGGTCTGTGCAGGAATGCAATATTACGATACAAAATTATTTATTTTAATATCGAAGATTATTTAAAGCTCCATTATGCGATTGTTTAATCAAATATCAGATTACTTGTACTTTTTGCGGCTCGGATACTCGGGGTACGCGTTTAGAAGGCGTCTAATCTGAAAAAGTGACTTATTTCTTTAGTAAGTCCATAGCGATTGTCTATAAATAACTCGACATTGGCGAAATAAACCATAACAGAAGAGAAGGCCATCAATTAGAATAAGAATTAGTAAACACTACTTACAACAATAACTGTATAAATATGAAGGGTACTTACACGGAAAAAAAACATGTCTAGTCACTTTAATTTAATCTTACTATGCAATGTAGCATTCCTAATTAACTATGACTTACCACTCACTTATAAGTATAAAGCAGAATATAAACTACACAAAAATGATGAACAAAAATACATCCTAACATAAAGTCGCTAGGTAACTCAAAAAAAAACTCAAATTAGACTGGTGTAAAGAAGTTCTTTCCGTGTACGTTTAATGTTTTGCTCGAACCTTGTGTAATTTAAAAGAAATAAGTAGTATTTTTTTCCAATAACAGCAACATTATTACTATATTAACATAGGAGGTGTCGTTAAATCATCTTGGTTGTAGGAGTGATAATAGGCTATAACAATTTATTCAATGTAATGAGGGCGGGGGGGGGCTTATTTTTTAACATAATATATATTGCATGGACGAGTTTAAAAGTAGCGCAAGCGATAAAATATATGGAAGTTAATATTAATTAGGTTGTCATGGTATGGCCATATCATGAGGAGGGGGAGGAGGGATTAAATTCATGTAACGAGAAGAGTTTTGAGTATGTATGTGGAGGGTTATTAAAGCAAGAGGAAGACCTAAAAAGAGACGGATGGATTGCGTGAAGAGTGATATAAGAAAGAATGGAGTGAACGCTGACGGCTAATAGGGATGTGTGGAAGCAACATGCTGCGCCGACCCCAGATGATTGCAATAAGGGCAAAGAGATGATGATGAGACGAAAATATCCACAAATGGACTCAGGTTTTTATAGCTTGCTTTTTATTAGACTTGTTCCAACGGTTATCTAAATAACAAAAATGTTGGAGTATAAAGAGGTAACTTGTTAAGATGAACCCGATATTATAACAAGATATTAGTTAAAGAATCCCAAAGTGATATGTTTTTATCGTTGGGACATATTCGCTCCAATCATTTCCGCTAGACTGGATATAATTATTGAATAGAAAAAGGCTTTCCTTTGTGGGAAAATGGTTTGGTGTCGCAATAGCGCGAGGAGCGATTTATTTATTTACTTAGCAACTGCTATTTCCTCGAATACCTTTTTTTATATCCTATATATAATATCAAATTTTGGCATAAGTAATTTTAATTTTACTTGAAATAAATTAAAAGAAGAACACATGTAAGGTAACGTCAAGTTTTGTAAATGTCTAACACTAGGAATTAAACGACTGCTAACAAGAAATGGTTTAAGTAACAAATACATAAAGGAGTATGGACAAATCAGCCTATGTAATCAATAACGACAAGCGGTCCCTAACCGGATAGGTTATTTTAACCTTTTGAACGAAAACTCTTCTTAAGTTTTTCTCTTGTCTATCACTCAAAACATGACACGTGGATCGTAACGCACTGACATCCCATACATTTCGAGCGATAGAAAAGAAAAACGTTATCTTGGGTTGGGCCCCTGGCCGACACCTGAAAGTCGTGCCACTGAAGCCACCGTCGGCCACTGTCGACACAAGTTAAAGATTCAAAGATAATTTGTTTCGTATCAATTAAATTATAATATACATAGCGCAGAAAAAATATTGGACGTGTAAGTGACACATTTTGTATTTCAATAGGTTAAGTTGTAAAACTTTTACTACCTGTGGCAGGTAGTCCCAAATGTTTGTCTTAAAAAGTTATAGACACATAAAGACAGTGGCAGAGTTTAATCATAATCACATGTTTTTGTGACATATTAGATCGGTCATTATGAAATTTCGAAATTTTTCACAGCGATTTGACATTTCCCATATAAAAATACCTATCCCATAAGATACGATCGATGCCCATCCTACCTTGATCCAAATGAATTATTTCAATTGACAAACTGATTGACATTTTCCACGACTGATTTAGAAAACCAATCTTTTTTTGTGAACAACTTGGACCACATGTGATCACCGAACGTCCCGTGCCAAATTTACTGGAAACCTACTTCAAAAGAAATCTGTTTGGCGAGCCGAGCGCCGGGAAACGCAGCCTGTCCATACCCGC
Source organism: Acleris literana (assembly GCA_946894065.1). Classification (NCBI taxonomy): domain Eukaryota; kingdom Metazoa; phylum Arthropoda; class Insecta; order Lepidoptera; family Tortricidae; genus Acleris; species Acleris literana. Next base: position 21,325,183 of record OX335669.1, read on the forward strand.
AGTAAAAATAAAACTAGGCTACGTGACACAAATACTTGAATATTCTAAAACCGTCAAATTGGTGTTATATAGGAGAGATAATTATAATGCGCTTAATTATATGTAAAAGGTAAAATCGTACATTTGTTTATTTGTATGTATGTTGGGGGTTATTTTAAGTACTGAACCTATTTTCAAAACTACTAACAGGAAGTTTTTTATGGCGTAAAGAAGGTAAGTGATTACTTGGATCTGAGACCTATAAACATTTGCATTCTTAAGACAACAGTCTTAAGACTGCAATACTGTTAAGATGTGTGAGGACTAAGATGGAATGCCTCTATGCTAGTAATTTCACCGGTTGTCTTATCTGCATACCGGTATACAACAATGCGAACACTGCGACTTAACGGTAGCTTAAAGTATGGTTATGATAGCGATCCGGACGGACTCTGCACAAGGCCCTACCAGGTTTCCCTCGGAATCCGTTCCATCCATCGTTTGTGCGAATAATTATTTGTGATAAACTGCTTTCTGCTGAGTCAGACAAATTCTTAAGATTTTCAAAAATAACTGCGGTTAAGTTAATTTTGGGTTGTATTAAAACAAAACTAAAAAAAACCCGGTGGAAATGGCTTTAGGATAAATGAAAATTCGGTAAACGATGCATTAGGACAAATGGCGATTAGGGATTCCAACATACTTATACTCGGTCTTACCACCACTAAATCCCGGACTAATATAGACTAGCAAAGCAGTAGCAGGTCGCTAGTATATTCATTATGCATAAGAGTATACCTATGCGATGATAACGACTTAAGGAATGCTTACGTGGAAGAATGTTTGGAAAGAAGTGAGGAAGCTGTACATAATCACAAACAATGTTGTAAAGTCCCGAGCATGAGAACAGGCCGTGTGATTCGAGGGTGTGGCCAGAGCAGTAAAGCCTCATCAAATTTATACTTATGAGCGCCAGATGAACTCACCGACAAAATAAGAATTCGCTAAATAAAAGTCATAAGATCATTAATAGGTAAACATTTATTTCATATAAAGGGGTTGATCCTCCTTAAGTAATTTTAATTTAAGTGGTAATAAGGTTTACACTCGTAATAGAAAGATAGAATAGAGTATACCTTGTGTGGTCTTATGCACACCTTATAAATGTTACTAAATGAGTTATAATCAGTATCTTAGGCTTATTTCGGTTGCTTTGGTACTAAAGGTTGTTAATAAAAAGGATAGAATTTACCAGATGTCCGAAGTAAGAGTTACACGAGTTGTTCGACGTGAACCGCGGAGCTTTCTACAGAGAACATCACCCGCAGGATCCCGAACACGACGAGGTCGGACACAGCTTGGCTACAGGTCAAACAGCGCCCGCCGTTACCATCAAATTGTAGCAGTATCCGCCTTGAGGATCGCGGCACCCGATGTACCCGCAGTTGAACCCCGTTAATTAGGTTTATCCCTTAGCATCCGAGTAGATACTGGGTCACCGTATAAGAGTGAAGCGGCGCAGTAAGTTGGAAAGTAACTTGATAATTTTTCATCTGAGAGTAACTGAAATTAAAACAAAATGTTTTGAGAAACATCGACATAAAACGATGTCGCCGTTTCGAACTAGACACGGTAAGTAGGTTTAGAACACTCACCTGAGTAGTGGATAGACATAACGTGGACAAATAACGTATTGATTTCCCTTAGGACCTCATGTTGGGCGTGAAGCTAAGTTACGCAAATTTGGGCCGAACGCTGAAAAGAATGGAACAAATTTGTTATAACGTCCCAATAATAGACATTAGACGACACCTCTTCGACTCAAAACTCACCCCGAAGCGAGAAAATTGATCCGGAAATAAAAGTGTAATGTGCTCACATTGCAATGGATAATCCGAATGCTGGCGAGATCGATTCCCTAGAAAGATCTCGAAAAACTACTTGTCATGCGTTCCGTTCTGTCATTGCAATTAATGATTCATTTGACATGACCGACCGAAAACGAAGATCTTCCTTTTGAAAACTTGACACAATTAAGGAATAGGGAAAAGAGGGAAACTCCAGACTTCTTTCTCCTTTTACCGTAAAGCATTACTAAAATAAAAGGCGAGTGAGTGTGACGGTTATCTGTATAATGGAACGCACCTTGCCTGAAACGAAACTAAAATTACCCGTGTTGCCAGTTTACTACTGCGTTTTGTTCGCCACGGAAAACCAATAATGATCAGCCAAATTGCAAGTATTTGGAATTATGTATTTTAGAATCTAGTGAATATATATCCTACGTGATGCTCAGGTTAGAATAGATTCATGTGGAAGCTGAAACGAGATTAATTGTAAGAAAAATATACGGACGACTGTCAAATATGACAGCCGCGTATGAAATCCAGAAAGGCCAGCAATGAAGTATCGAAACGTTTACCTTTGACAGTAGATTTTTGACCAAGAACAATTTCTGTTTGTTGTTGAAATTTATTTGTGCAATAATAAGAGTAAATAAGTACTAACGTGTTGTGAAAATGACGAGAAAGGATTCTATTGAAGTTACGGCATGTATTTCTTCTCCAACTGCGGCACTACAGCCCAAAAGGAAGCAATGAATTGACTTTGAAAGTTACATTCTCGTCTGAAGTTCCTGTAAGTTCTTTTCTGTAGTAAACATTAATAAAATCTATGAAATCTAGACTAAAAAGTGTTACAGTATCGTTTTAGTTGGGTAAAATAATTTTATTTCAGAATTGAACAAATTCTGAAATAAAATTATTGTAAGCCTCCTCACTAGGAGTAATAATCAAAAGGGAAGTAGTACAGACGAATCATGGCTTAAAAGGTAAAAAGAAGAACGGAAGAAAACGACGTTCAAGAAAACAAGATGCTCAAAGATAAGAAGCATGAAACTAGAGGTAGCTAGAGAACTTTGAGTCAAATAAACAAGGCACAGTCTGTCAAACTAGGACAGAGTGGCTTATAATTAAGTCGAGGAAAGTAAGAAATATTTTCAGACCGTTTACACACATTGTGTAAGCGATGGAACCATAAGACTATTTAGTGGTCATATAGACTTTATGAACTTAAATATAGAAGAAGCATGCTTTATGAATATGTTTGGACAGTTTAAGGGAAGTCCAAAAAAAACTGGTTTGTCTGTGCCAAGTTTGGGCAGACATGTGAAATCATGTGTCGTGGAGTAGGCTTCCTAACGTTCCACGGATAACCTACACCTCTTCACACTACAACTTAACTAATTTATCACATACGCTTATGAGTATGTGCTGGAGAACACAAGGAAAGTCCAGAAAAAAAAACTGGTTTGTCTGTGCCAAGTTTGGGCAGACAGGTGAAATCATGTGTCGTGGAGTAGGCTTCCTAACGTTCCACGGATAACCTAAACCTCTTCACACTACAACTTAACTAATTTAACACATACGCTTATGACTAGGTGCTGGAGAATGCAACGAAAGTCCAGAAAAAACTGGTTTGTCTGTGCCAATTGTGGGCAGACATATGAAATCATGTGTCGTGGAGTAGGCTTCCTAACGTTCCACGGATAACCTAAACCTCTTCACACTACAACTTAACTAATTTAACAAATATGCTTATGACTATGTGCTGGATAACACCAGAGAAGTCCAGAAATAAACTGGTTTGTCTGTGCCATTTGTGGGCAGACATATGAAATCATGTGTCGTGGAGTAGGCATCCTAACGTTCCACGGATAACCTAAACCACTTCACACTACAACTTTGTGTTGGATAACACGAGAAAAGTCCAGAAATAAACTGGTGTGTCTGTGCCAATTGTGGGCAGACATATGAAATCATGTGTCGTGGAGTAGGTATCCTAACGTTCCACGGATAACCTAAACCACTTCACACTACAACTTAACTAATTTAACAAATATGCTTATGACTATGTGCTGGATAACACCAGAGAAGTCCAGAAATAAACTGGTTTGTCTGTGCCAATTGTGGGCAGACATATGAAATCATGTGTCGTGGAGTAGGCATCCTAACGTTCCACGGATAACCTAAACCACTTCACACTACAACTTAACTAATTTAACAAATATGCTTATGACTATGTGCGCGCACTACCCTAATAAAATAACACGGTACTTGCTAACTTATGAATTACTAGTAATGAATGGGTGAGTCGACTCAAATTATCCCATTACAGAATTATTAAACTAAATTGCATTAGACGTTGACTTTATTAACAATGCACCTTGGAATAGGACCGGAAATGCAGACTATGCTGACGATTTCTCAAATACCTAGAATCCAACAAAAATGAAGCTGGAAAACAGTTTAGCAAAAATTACTTTTTTCAGCATTTTATATAGAATTAACTTCGAAAAGTATCATCATCTGTAAGATTTATAATATTTATAAGAGTGTGTAGAGTAGGCGAGACGCTTAGTCGAGCGACACCAATGCGAAATTTGTTTAGAGCCTTTAGCGTAGGCTACATACCTCAGGCGTGACACACGGCCAATGAGTTATGCACGAGAGAGTAGTCCCGTGGAATATAAAAGAATTTTATTAAATGAGGGCGAGACACTCAGTCCTCTAAAGCATAGAAACAGAAACTATTTATTGATAAGGCAGATACAATGTCTGCAGTAGAGAGGTCAAAACAAAGAATTGGACTGAGCAAAGACCGGTGATGTTAATTTCGACCCCCGAACTTTACTCAAGTAAACGCCACTAATGAAGTACCAATTTTACTGATATTTAGGCATAGGTCTAACGTTAAGAAGTGGGCGCAGCTTCGCCAGGTCGGACTAGATCTTTAATGTGAAAATTTCCTAGATTTTTACCAGTTAGGGATTTCAAAGTATATACCAAAGGTCCGAGTTTCTTGTGAATAATACATTTCTCATAACGCGGTGCCAATTTGGCTGAGAAGTTCTTAGCCGCGTTAGATAAGTGATAACATTTCTTGTATACTATTTGTCCTTCCTGAAGTACCATAGGCCGTTTGCGCAAGTTGTAATAGTGAGCGTTACGGATATGGGCACTCCGTAGAGAATTTCGCACCTTTTCAAACACAGTCTTTAACTCGTCAAGTTTGTCAGAAAACGAACAACCATCATCTATGGTAAGTGTATCCTTGTCAATGGGGGATTCTGAATTATAGAATGAACCGTCAAGTATCATTCCCCGACCATGAGTAAGGAAGTATGGAGTAAATTTGGTAGCTTCATGAACGGCAGTGTTTAAAGCACATTGAATCTCCGCCACATTTTTATCCCAATTCCTATGATCCGTTCGCACGTAAGTGGCGATTGTCCTAACAATTTCGCGGTTAGTTCTCTCGGTTTGATTGGTTTGTGGGTGATATCGGGGGTTGTAGAATAAGTGAGGCACGCCATATTTACTCAAAAGGTCTCTAAAATCCTTAGAGATGAATTGTGGTCCGTTATCCACATATACGAATTTAGGGACTCCGTGTACAAGAAAGATACCCTTCTCCATGCATTTTACAATAGCTTTAGCGGTAACATTACGCAGAGGAAAGATGGTTACGTATTTACTGAAATAATCGGTGCAAACAAAAAGATACTGGTTCCTAAGGTAAGATGGTGGAAATGGACCGAGGATGTCACACGATATCGCCTCTCCAGGTACTGTGATACGTTTCGGATTTCCCATTAAACCAGGACGAGCCAAATTGACCGGCTTGTACGTCTTGCAAGTCTCGCACAAGTCGACGTATTCCTTGACGTCTTGGAATAGAGTGGGCCAGTAGTAAAGATTTGAAATCCTGGAATGAGTTTTAGCAACTCCAAAATGACCAGAAGTGACGTCGTCGTGACACCGGGATAAAATTTCTTTACGGTCCTCATAAGGCACTACCACCTTCCAGTCAAACTGAGCTGTTAAGCGATATTTATTCTTTGAGTACCGAAAGAGTTTATCATTTTCAATTTTATAATTTGGAAACAGTGAAGGTTCAGCAGTTACCTTTTTATATAACTCCAAGTACCACGGATCTTGGGTCTGGAGAACATCAATGAGAGAAACTTGTATCCGGGATAAACAATCAGGAATTATATGTTCTTTACCCTTCCTATGTATTAGTTCGAATTCGAATTGACTTAGTCGACACGCCCATCGGTTTAGACGACCTGATGGATTTTTTAAGTTAGAAAACCATTTAAGAGATGCATGGTCCGTTACAATGAAACACTTCCTACCCTCGACATAGGCACGGTATTGCTCTAACGCGTATAGAACCGCGAGTAATTCTCTCTCCGTCGCAGAGTAGTTAGTTTCAGCCTTGTTAAGTGTGCGACTGCAATACGCTATCGGATGGTCAACATCGTCATGTTTTTGTGTTAGCACAGCGCCTATAGCGAAAGATGAGGCGTCGGTGTGAATATAAAAAGGTTTATCAAAATTAGGACACTTTAAAATAGGGGCAGAGACTAAAGCAGCCTTAAGTTTATCAAAAGATTCGTTAGCTTCGTCCGACCACTCGAATTTTGTATATTTACTAGTTAATCGTGAAAGTGGACGTGCGATTTTCGAAAAATTATCTATGAAGCGTCGGTACCAACCGCACATGCCCAAGAACCTTTTTATGCCCTTGGCATCTACCGGCGTAGGAAAGTTTAATATGACATCGACTTTAGAAGGATCGGTATGCAAACCAAATCTGTCGACTATATATCCGAGATATTTAAGTTCGGTTCTACAAAAGAGTGATTTCCTCATATTAATAGTTAAGTTGGCCGCCTTAAGTTTTTCAAACACGGCTTTAAGAAGTCGCAAATGCTCATTGAAGTCAGAAGTACATATTATAATATCGTCTATATAACAAAAGACTTTATTGTCAAACTCCGCGGTGAAAAGCGTGTCCATTAAGCGTTGCATGGTGGCAGAAGCTCCCACCAATCCAAAGCACATCCGGTTATAGTGAAACAAACCCCTTCCGGGTACAGTGAAGCTAGTTTTTTCCTTAGAGTCATCACTGAGCGGAATCTGATGATATGCAGCACTTAAGTCCAGAGAGGTAAGATATTTCGCGTCTCGAAGATTATCCAAGATATAGTTTACATATGGTAAGGGATATGCATCGGATTTTGAAACTGAGTTGACCTTTCTACTATCGAGGCAGAGTCTGAGATCACCATTAGGCTTTTCAACCATTACGACCGGAGAATTCCACGGGGAGTGAGATGGTTCCACAATACCCGCTTCTAACATGCGATCTACCTCTTTCTCCAGAGCAACCTGCTTATCAGGGCTGAGACGGTAATATTTTTGTTTTATAGGAGGTGAGTCACCGGTGTTAATCTCATGTTGAATTAAAGGGGTTTTACCCAGACCAACTTTATCGGTATCGATTTGATCATAAAGAGCTTTGACTTCATCCAATTGAGTCTTTTGTGCTGAAGGCAAAGAATTTAAATCAGTGAGGCCGGATTCAACAGGCATTGATGACATGCTAGCCACATTTTTATCTGGTGACAAACCAGAAATAATTTCCGGAGCTAAGTTAAAAGCTTTCCAAAAGTTAAGGCCAAGTATCAGAGGAGTATTTATATTAGGCTGGATGTCAAAGTGAATGATTTGAATACGACCATTATAATTAATTGGCAAAGACATGTATGTAGTGCAAAGTAATTCCTGTCCGTTAGCGACTCTCAGTTTTACAGGAATTTTATGAGTGAGAATAGGTAGGCCTATAGCAGAGAGTTTTAAGTGACTGTTCATCCCTAAAATACTACCACTAGCACCACAATCAAGCAAAGCCTTAACTTTTAAGTCCAATATGTCGAGAAGTACGTATAATCTGGTATCTCCCTTTGGAGGTTCAAAATGAATTGTCTTCTTTATATGAGAGGGAGTAGAATTTACTGTAGGTGTTTGGTTGTAGAAGACAAAGCTATTTAGTTTTTTGAAGGTAGAGCACATTTCGGACATTCCGGAGCACGAACGCCTTTTTCACCACATTTAAAGCATACAATGTCGCGGGAATTCCTACACCTACCAGTAAAATGGTTTGTCATACCACAGCGAAAACATGCTTGCCCATTCGCCGCATTTCCAACCGAGGCGACAAAAGACCTAGGAATAGGTTGAAAACCAGAAGTCCTCTGGGAAGCACCTTGTGTATTGAATTTATCTATCTTTGTATTTTTATTCCGGGAAGAAAATATATTTGGTTTAGAAGAAAACGGTTCGTGGAACTGATTAGCTCTAATCTGTGCCAATTCAATTCGTTTACATAAAGTAGTTAATTGTGTTATTGAAGTTATATCATGCAAAGCTAGTTCTTTACTGTATTCTGGTCGGATGTTGCGAGTTAAAATATCTAATTTCTCCTCTTCAGGCACCTTCCTATTTAGTCTTTCAAACATTCCCAGCACCTCAGACACAAACGCTACTATAGTTTCCTCTCTTGCTTGCGTGCGCTGACGGATTTCCTGAAACAATTTGTGGTCTAAATCGGGAATATCGAAATCCTCGCGAAGAGCTGTGACTACCTGAGAGTATGTGAAGAATTGGTTACGCTTCGAGCGGAACCACGATAACGCCGGGCCTTCTAGAATTTCCGGAAAACCGCGGAAGATCTGTTGCTGAGAAATTTGCCTAGCGAGCCGTAGTTCCTCCAACCGTGCTAAAAACAGCCGAGCGCAAGAGTTGCCACTATATTTTAGATTAAAAGAATTGATATTAAAGTGTTTTTCGGTTTTATAGACGACTTTTTTAATAACTTGAGAAGGGACGACGTCAGACCCAGAGTCACTCTCGACACCATCAGATTCGGAATCGCTACCCACCTGTAGACGATCCACAATAGCGTTCAAAGTTGCATGGAGCACCTGTACGTCCTCGTTGTCTTGTGTCAAACGTGAAATGCGACAAAGGAGGTATTTGCAGCGCGATAATAGTCGAGATCGAGAAGAAGAATTTAGATCCGCTCGCGAAGCACTCTCTATTTCCTCCACCTTATGTTGTATGACCGATACCTCCAACGACACGTCTGAACTTCCAGAAAGATCGAACTTTACACCACCTTTATTCGCTAGCTCTGCAGTCTGCGCAAGCACCTGTTGTAAGCTATGACGACGAGACACTGGATTTACTTTACAACCTCTAATGACTAGTTCATGAGTGATTTCGTCTTTTTTCATATGTGCAATACGGCAACCGGCTAGTATAAAGTCCATTTTTTTTAAATATATATAGTCGTGCAAATAAAAACTAAATAATAAGTCGGTTAAGAATAAAACCGAAGTCCAAAACAGTAAAAGCTTGCAGGAACTCTTATTTCGCTGGTATTTAAGAGACTTATGGTTTAATAATTATTAGCAACCCAAAGCGTCCGAAAAAAATATTACAGGTTTACTATTAAAATATGACAAGTTATTTCAAAATGTCTGTAGCATAAAATCACAGTAATTTTAAATATCAGAGAGTCTCAATAAGAACAGCAAAGCACACAGGTACTAGACCAGAAAATAAATTGTATCCCAGTACAACAAAAGTAAAGTTTTATATTAGTTTAAGTAAATTTACCAATTTAAATTCAAGTTCAACTTCAAGTTTCAATTTAAATTTCCAATAAAATTAAATGTGAAAGTTTATTTAAGTTTCCAAGTAAGGTTTAGAATGTCTAAGTTTACACATTTAAAGATTTAAATTTATAGTTTAAATCCCGATAACATAAACGTTTTCCATTTTTTAGGTTATTTTACTTAATACTAACACACAAAAGAATATCCTATACACTACTCAGTTACATAAAAGCAGTACTTATTCCAAAGCAACCTGTTAATTAAAAACAATTTTATTCAGCAAATTCTCAAACTGGCCAAACGTTGGGTACGCCACTGTAAAGTCCCGAGCATGAGAACAGGCCGTGTGATTCGAGGGTGTGGCCAGAGCAGTAAAGCCTCATCAAATTTATACTTATGAGCGCCAGATGAACTCACCGACAAAATAAGAATTCGCTAAATAAAAGTCATAAGATCATTAATAGGTAAACATTTATTTCATATAAAGGGGTTGATCCTCCTTAAGTAATTTTAATTTAAGTGGTAATAAGGTTTACACTCGTAATAGAAAGATAGAATAGAGTATACCTTGTGTGGTCTTATGCACACCTTATAAATGTTACTAAATGAGTTATAATCAGTATCTTAGGCTTATTTCGGTTGCTTTGGTACTAAAGGTTGTTAATAAAAAGAATAGAATTTACCAGATGTCCGAAGTAAGAGTTACACGAGTTGTTCGACGTGAACCGCGGAGCTTTCTACAGAGAACATCACCCGCAGGATCCCGAACACGACGAGGTCGGACACAGCTTGGCTACAGGTCAAACAGCGCCCGCCGTTACCATCAAATTGTAGCAGTATCCGCCTTGAGGATCGCGGCACCCGATGTACCCGCAGTTGAACCCCGTTAATTAGGTTTATCCCTTAGCATCCGAGTAGATACTGGGTCACCGTATAAGAGTGAAGCGGCGCAGTAAGTTGGAAAGTAACTTGATAATTTTTCATCTGAGAGTAACTGAAATTAAAACAAAATGTTTTGAGAAACATCGACATAAAACGATGTCGCCGTTTCGAACTAGACACGGTAAGTAGGTTTAGAACACTCACCTGAGTAGTGGATAGACATAACGTGGACAAATAACGTATTGATTTCCCTTAGGACCTCATGTTGGGCGTGAAGCTAAGTTACGCAAATTTGGGCCGAACGCTGAAAAGAATGGAACAAATTTGTTATAACGTCCCAATAATAGACATTAGACGACACCTCTTCGACTCAAAACTCACCCCGAAGCGAGAAAATTGATCCGGAAATAAAAGTGTAATGTGCTCACATTGCAATGGATAATCCGAATGCTGGCGAGATCGATTCCCTAGAAAGATCTCGAAAAACTACTTGTCATGCGTTCCGTTCTGTCATTGCAATTAATGATTCATTTGACATGACCGACCGAAAACGAAGATCTTCCTTTTGAAAACTTGACACAATTAAGGAATAGGGAAAAGAGGGAAACTCCAGACTTCTTTCTCCTTTTACCGTAAAGCATTACTAAAATAAAAGGCGAGTGAGTGTGACGGTTATCTGTATAATGGAACGCACCTTGCCTGAAACGAAACTAAAATTACCCGTGTTGCCAGTTTACTACTGCGTTTTGTTCGCCACGGAAAACCAATAATGATCAGCCAAATTGCAAGTATTTGGAATTATGTATTTTAGAATCTAGTGAATATATATCCTACGTGATGCTCAGGTTAGAATAGATTCATGTGGAAGCTGAAACGAGATTAATTGTAAGAAAAATATACGGACGACTGTCAAATATGACAGCCGCGTATGAAATCCAGAAAGGCCAGCAATGAAGTATCGAAACGTTTACCTTTGACAGTAGATTTTTGACCAAGAACAATTTCTGTTTGTTGTTGAAATTTATTTGTGCAATAATAAGAGTAAATAAGTACTAACGTGTTGTGAAAATGACGAGAAAGGATTCTATTGAAGTTACGGCATGTATTTCTTCTCCAACTGCGGCACTACAGCCCAAAAGGAAGCAATGAATTGACTTTGAAAGTTACATTCTCGTCTGAAGTTCCTGTAAGTTCTTTTCTGTAGTAAACATTAATAAAATCTATGAAATCTAGACTAAAAAGTGTTACAATGTAAGCGGGTTCGCAAACTGTCATCAGGTTTGATGAGATTGATCGAAATTCGCAAATTCCCTTTAAGTATTCATGCTCCCGGCGAAAAACGATTTTTTCCCACCCTGTATTTAATATGGCTGATATTAAAAATGATGTTATATTAAAATATTCTGATCAGACAGAAAAAATATGTATTCTAGCATCAGATCAAAGATTCAAATATATTTTACACCATAATGGATTTAGGTTTAGCGAAATAGCACGGACAAGAAGTCTTCTCACGTATTGTATTACTTTACTGGAAGAGATCCTTTAAAGGGATAAGTTCGCCTTTGTACATCCCTGCTATATTTTTGTCCATGTTATAATGGTTATCCCTTTTGTTTGTACAGTAAAGTGTTTACATTACATAGGTTTCTACATACTATAGCTATAGCAATAAATAGTTAAAAATCGCGCGATGTACGGAACCCTTCGCGTGCGAGTCCAACTAGCAGTTGTCCAGTTTTTTCTATCAACCTTGTACCTTATTTACCTGACCATTTTCATTTAACTGCACGCAGAACGTGTTTCATTTTATGTTTAATCCAAACGACATGCATATTTGCACCCGACACACAAGTTATTTGGAATTTGCTAATACATTCTGAATATGAAGGATATTCAGTGCATATAGCAGTCGTAGCTCAACCAAAAGGAAGAGATACTTAGAGCCCTTTTATGTATGACGAAACAGCGTATCTGATACGGTAATTTGTTTATAGATACACTGTTTCGTAATAAGAGAGCCCGCTACAGTAATTGCGAATGGAGAACACCCTGTTTTAATCAGCACGGAATTTATTTTATGTTACGCTTAATTTCGGATTATGTCTTTGCAAGCACTAAAAAAAGTAACTTCGGTTTTTTTGGAGTCCGTTTATTTGACCAAAAGTACGTTCGATAAACGTAACATTTTACAAAGTTTAATTTCGCAAAAACGCTTTCGTACTTAAACCATTACATGTCATATAAGATAGGTTAAACGGGCTTATTAAATAAGATAGGTTAGGTTAAACTTTTGACCACGTAAAATTTTGAAATAATACGGGGGAAGTATCTCTTTGCGAAATGAAAGTTTGTAAAATGATATCGTTTGCCAAATGATGATTTGGTAAAACATTAGTAAACTATATTTTTCATTACATAGGTAAAATTAAATCCGGATCCAGTAAGAAGAAATTTTACATGTTTGTGTCAGAATTCTGTACTACGTAGAAGTGCAAGTAAATGTTTAATTATACCATTGTACTTCACAACTGTAGTAATTTAGAAATTTGCTTACGTAGGTATGTAAATTATGCATGGGCATATCAAATTTCCACAGGCTCAGTTAATTATTTGTGACAAATTGGACGTACATATACGTTATAAGTTATCAACTATTACATTTTTTTATTTACTCCGTAAAAACGAACTATGAAGGTGTATTTAATTGTTTTATCGATACTATTTCTACTTCATTTTCAAGTGAATTGTTATGAATTAGCTACTTATGATTTAACACTGTCAAAAGAACTCTTCCAGCAATTCAAGAAAGATTTCGGTAAAAGATATTGTTCGGCAGATGACAGAACTTTTCGGTATAAGTTGTTTACCGATGCTCTTAAGGAGATTAATAGAGTTAATACCGATCCTCACGCTTCGTATGAGGCAAGGGTAACTCAGTTCGCTGACTTGACGGTAGAAGAAGTTGAGAGATGCTGCATGGCTCCGGAGTAAGTGAACTTTTTAACAATGCTTGATTGCTATATTGTAAATCGTTTTTTTTTTCAATATACTTCTAATTTAGTGAGTTAAAAAAAAACATAGTGACGTACTAGAAATGAAACAAAAAAATATGAAGGTATTTTGCAATAACGACGGGAAAAAAATACTAACACTGTTTTCAGAATCAAATCACGATGCATACATATTTATTACGAAAAGTAGTGAATAGTTAAATATGTTTTCAAATTAGTAATCATTCATTCGCTGATAATCTAGTTTTAAAAATCAATTGCCACATGGTTGAGGGAGTATCACTTGAGAACGGCCGGCGTAACTAATTGGTTGCTTTTTTGTATAGTTATTGTCAGGACAAGGTTTATATGAAAGAAAAAATACCCGAGTGACGCCGGCCAAGAACAGCCAGTAGCAAATTTTTCAGCATGTGAAAATCTTGGTAATTTCTGTATTCTTTTGTATTTTTTTCAGAGAATTTGGTGGACACGACAATTGGTAACTGGGAATTATAAATCGACGGTTGAAAGGAGAAATGGCATAAGCAATACGTCGGTGATACGGCAATACCGCCTAACTATCAAATTCAATAATTTGCATAATGCACCTTACTGACTTACTCGCTAAGGTGTATTTTGCACCTTATTTAATTTGTAAGTTATCTGTTATGCGGTATTGCAGTGTCACCGACGATTATGAAACGAACTTTACAGAAGATACAAAAAACCGCGAGTTAAGAAAAATTATATACGTCATAATTGTTCTACGTGACAAATTTTTAAATTGACCTATTATTATACTTACAAGATGTTGTTTTCTAAGTGATGTTTTTATTATTTTGTCTAAAAATATATTCTGTAAGAAGTTAGCGCCACTTCAGCAGTTTGGTTGTAGGGATAGTTTTACATAGGTAACTTAACTTACATAATGATCTAACCAAAATGTAGCACAAGAAATGAATTTGGTAAATAATCTTTACCGTAAAATTATACTTGTACCATGGGTATCTTTTATGTGAAATAAATTCAGGATAAATTATCTAACTGCTTTTAGAAGGGCAAATATAAAGCGTAAAAATAGTTTAAGCTAAAAGTAAACCCATTTACTTGAAGTTAAAATTAGTGGTCGTCATTTCATACTTTTAAATACAAAAATCGACAAAAAAAATAAAAATCTTCTGTCACGTACTATATTCGGAAACGTCAGAGGTTTATTTTATGAAATTACATTTTATCTAACCTTCATTATATACAAAGTAGTTAAAATGTTGACATTTAGCACAGAAAATGTAAAAATTATAAAAAAAATTACCATAATATTATTAATGGGATAAGCGCCAAAAATGTCGTCAGATGAACATGAAACCTAGTTCGTTCCATGCAGAAAAATCAGCCGATTTAACGACGTATGAGTACATAGGTAACTCAATATCACCAAAAATGTAGCTTATCCCATTTTTCCCCTTCAAGCGTCGAAATGCTTTAAGATTGAAAAATGAAAAATGAAAATGAAATTTACATTACTAACTATAGTCTTATTTTGACGCACGTAAAGGTGCAATAAGGTGGATAATTTAAATTGCATGTTAGCAAAATAATAGCAAATTAAATGATTGGTGTGGAATCGAGCTATTTTTCTCGCTTTATAAATTCAAATTCACAGTAATTATTGCGTGTCACATTACTTATAACAAGTAGTGTTGCTCCATCGCATGTAAATTCATTATCGTCAAGCTTAGCAACTTTTTGCTATGAATAAAGTTTATGTCGCGGCACAACTAGCAAATTACTACTAAGAAATTTGAAATGAGGAAAAAATATAAACAGGATCTAGCAAATTTCCCATCCATTCAATTTTTTTCTGCCTCGACTACACTCATTTTTAATCAACATACCAAATATTATTGTGGCATTTTGTCGTTTGATACTTCGTTAGTAATTTAGTCGCTTCTTCACGACAAGAGAATTGTTCATAGCATACTATATAGCTTTGCCCTAGTTAGCCTTGAGATTACAAATGTCAATGATATGATGGGTTGCAGATTTCATTATCTCTTTGTCCTATGGTGTATGACGTATAACCAAAAGACGTCTAGGGAGAAGCGGGCAGATTGGTACGGAAAAAAATAACCTTATATTTTGGGCAGTACAAATGATTAAAATTATACCATTTTTGCTTATATCATAAACTAATTGGGATTGATATGTCATTTAAATTAATCTTAAAAATTTAATCGTAATAAAAATAAGGAAAATACGGTGTAAAATGGAATTTGTCTCATTTTGCCCCACCCATGGAGCACCTTGATACACATATTTAATTAAGTAAAACAGTTTTAAAAACGTCAGTATTGAACAAAATGTTGTTTTATTTCTTTTAAGGAGATTATACGCAACCTATTATGTTTCAGAAATTTTGAAATCGCTATTTTATAAAATATTTTTTATTCTTCGCCATTACGACCATTTTAAAATGAAATTTTCATTATTGATTTAAATAAACTTAAATATTTAATAGAAAAAGGCTTTATAAACCCTAAAAAGTACTTTTAGAATGTCCTGTGCAATCCTGACAGCGAAATAAAATAATTTAATATTGAGAATTTCAAATATGCAATAAACAGATAAACATTGAAACAATGAAATATTACATAAGGAGGATATTTTTAGTAAGCTACACTTAAAACACTTTTTTACTTGAGAAATGCTAAAGAAAAACCACCTAGCGATGCGTTTACAGCTGTCAAGCCCGCTTATGTAGGTATTGTTAGAACAATTGGTTACAATGCCATGTGGTGAATAATAATAAGGGAGTGAGTCTTGACAGCGCCACCCGTCATCCTTTATTATTAACTACCTTCATAATCTATATAAAATGTTGGACGGTGGCGACCGACTTAACGAATGGCGCTGTGAAGAATAAGGGTAGATGTGATTGAGAATATAACAGGAGAAGTGGTTAGATGGATTTTGGATTGAAAAGGTTGTGCAAGTAAAACGTTGATCGAGTGGAACATTTCTTTTATTTCTTCGCCTTAACAGTATACTCATGTTTTAGTGATATTTCGATATTACTACCATTTCTTTTTAACATAGTGCTGGTGTATTATTGTGCTCCGTGCATCAATCTGCCCCGCTTCCCCCTACAGCTGGAGAGAGACCTCTCCCAAGGACAGCCATGATATTTCCCTTACAATCCACATCTAGTAATTATTATTTTTAACTTATTTTTGGGACTTACTTTTCGAGGACGCAGTCGCTATTTAACAACTTTTCGGCCCCTTCGGTCATCCGTTTTACGAGCACTGATGGCGCACCGGATAGATTTAATAAAAAAACAGCTTTATGTTAATTCAATAATGACGTATTGTAAATAAGATAACAGAGAACAACTCGTAAAATGTATTAATTACCATTGCAATAATGGAAGAAATTTAATTATGGGATTATATATTTGTTGAAAATCATTTAATTTATGACATAATAAAATAGTGTAAAATGATAAGAGTAATCAGAAAACTGATAATGCAAATGTTGCATTAGTATTACTAATATGCATACGCTCAGACAATTACTTGTGACAATTTGGACACGGTTATTTATATTTAAACAATATTAGCTATTCTTTTACCTTTTATATTTGTACGATATTTATTTTTAATTCATTTACTCAGAAAAAATTAACAATGAAAGTGCTCCTTATCTTACTGTCGATCCTCTTGTCACTTTTCTTAAAAGCACATAGCCAGCAACCAGTTATATTCGATTTAACAAGATCAAAAGAACTATTTCAGCAATTCAAGAAAGATTTCGGCAAAAGATATTGTTCAGAAGAAGATAGAAATCGCCGATTTAAATTATTTACCAACTCGCTTAAACACATAAATAAAGTTAACAGCGATCCTCATGCGTCTTATGTTGCAAAAGTAACTCAGTTTGCCGACTTGACTGTTGAGGAAGTAGAAAGATGCTGCTTGGGGCCCCTGTAAGTTTTTACTTTACTTTAAAACTTCAAGTCACTTAATTTTTTACCCTATTATTCATGAACGCGCAATAGCTAAAGCGGGCTTAAAATATGCTTTGTTCTTATTTGTCATGGTGACTTTTGAATTTAAAAGAAGGTGACAAAGATTTAATTTACTAACATAGGTTTATGATGTGTTTATACCTTAAATTATGTTATGTACTTAAAAATAGTTATTTTAACTTTTATTTTAAATAAATGAACTAAAAAAAAATGCTATAACTATCACTTATAACTAATAACTAACTAATAACTAGAATCAACGGTCAACATCCTATAATGCTCATTTAACATAAATAGGTACTAACATTTTGTTTCTTATTAAGTTATTATTCTATAAAATCTAAATCTATACACTCTTTTGCTCTAATGTTCAGCTTTATTTTTCTATTAATACGGCTTATGACCGTATGAGTAAACTTCAGGTGCTCATCTTAAGATGCGTCAAAGTAAGTTTTTCTAAGGCTTAAGAAATGAGATCCGAGACACATAGATATTTGCATTCTCAAGGAAATCAAAAGAACGCAAACCATTACAAATGTGTTCCCAACCCTAATGAGGACTAAGGTCAAATGAAGAATGAAGTAAACATCATCATCATCATCTCGCTCAAGATCAGCTTATTAATTCCGACAGATTTTAGTAAATCTTGAGATAAGTATTAGCGAAATAATTTATTAAATATGTCTTGTTCGCAGGTCAGTCGCAGTGGACGATCATGATGATTAATGGGATTGATAAATTCATTCCTATTACACATAATTATAGAGCCTCTGTGGCTCCATTCTTCTCGTCAAAACCATATTGCTTTTGACGAGTTATCGTATTGTCAACGTTACGATAGCTCTTATTTACGAGACAGTAATGGCGGCCGAGTTAAAAACAATATAATACGTCAAAAGCAATATTGTTTTACCCTAAGCTATATGACAGTCTAACCAAAAGACGTCCGGAGATAGACCTATCCCAAAGACAGCCACGACATTTCCCGTGCCAGTTAAATCCACGACCTTTTTAATGTTTTGTGTGGTTTTATCTCGTGAAAGAAGAATTAACTCTTAAACCGTTAAGACAACCGTTGTACGAGCACTGATGGCGCACCGAATATATGCTTTATTCTCTACTGGATAGTGTCCATGAAAATCATTAAAGGTTTCGAATTTTGGGATAGGTATAATTAAGTGAGCATTATAACATATGCTAGTAACACTCAATAAAATAAAATAAAATTGTTTTGTTTTGTTTTCTTACGTTTTTTTTGGGTGCGTAACGATCGATATAAAAATATTGCCTATAATATCAGTCGCTATAACGCTCATTTGATATAATTATTGAATCATATAACAACATTTAATATATTTAAATATGATGTAAATATTATTTTATATAATGATCATTTGAACTAATAATATTTTGTATAACATACTTTAAGTATAATGCATATTTACTATAATTAACTTATGATTTAAAGTTAATTTCATATAAAGTACAGTTGGAATAACCATTTTTGTTACCTTGTAACCCCACAAAGCCGTAATAGAAGCCCCGCGGTGGCGGGGCTTCGACGACTCGCCCTTGAACCCCTTGCCCGTGCTCAAAACTAAGGGCTACCAGAAATGTAGGTTAGGTTAGTTTAGAACTGCGACCCCTGCACAAAACAAAGGGCTACCAGAAAATTAGTTTAGGTTAGGTAAATAATACAATACGATTTTTATATCAAATGATGATTATACCAAATGATGTTTATAATAAATAAATGATATGCCAAATGATAATTAGAGTAAATGAAAATAGATATTTTGATATTATACCAATCGTTCATTATATAAAATGAGTGATTAGGTATATCCTTTAAAATTATATCAAATGTCTAATGAAATTATATTAATTATTTTTATACCAATTTCACCTTGATTTGATACGCGTATTTTAATTCATAAACAGTTTTAAATTATTTAAGTAATGACATTGTTTGACATGACAAAATGTTCGGCTAGTTAGGAGTGATCTTGCCTACGAAGCAAACGGTCTTGGCCTGGGTTCAAATCCCGGTAAGGGTAGATATTTGTGTGATGAGCGTGAGCTTTTGGTCATGAGTCTAGGATGTTTTCCTTTTAAGTATGTATTTGGCGAGATGACCTAGAGTCCTTTGCGAGGGATTAGCAAGAGTGCGCTTTGGATAGGGCCGAGTGGCGAAAAAGAGGGGAGGCCTTTGCCCAGCAGTGGGACACAAACACAGGCTAGAAAAAAAAAGTATTTCTCTGTATTTATTTTTATCATTTTCTAGTAGGTTCTTAGAATTTAGTTTAGGACTAGATCAATTGGTGTGACATTGTCCCCTGATATTTATTTATTTATTTATTTATTTATTTATTTCCCACACTTACAAGTATTTTTACAGGGCTTACCCTGAGACATTAGTATAACTAGTTATTGCACTATTGTTATTGTATTTTTATTATTTATTTATTTTTCATCACACGTTCTCGGAAAGGGTGCTATAACACGCAGGCGTATAGGGCAGTTATAGCCGATTTACCTCCCTAGGGAGTTATGAGTTTAGTTTTAAAATATAGAATCCACTCGTACATCATTTCAGACTAAGGAGGTGTAAAGTCAGCCAAGGTTTATTTCCTATATTCAGTACTTGGCTACAAACCAATTTTACTGTATAATTAAACTTATACGGTACATTTATCTGCATTATATATATATTTTACCATTATTTCAGAGACATTCGCAAATATTTTATTAAATTTCATTTTGAAAATCGGTACAATCTGGCAGTATGGCCTGTCAAGTTTAAAAACTAAAGTAGTTCTAAGTATTACCTGTGGAAGACTATATTGAAAAAAGTTTACAAACTGTTCTAGCGAGTCGAGTCGATTTGTTTGATTGTAGCTTTTTTTCTCTTATTTTCTTTTTATTTCCTCGCAAATGTAATGAAAAACATTGCGTGTATCACGGGCAGTAAGGAGATTACAAACTCGAGTCATTAAAAGCCCTCTGCCTTCGGCGTCGGGCTTCTAAGTCTCTCGTTAGCAATCCCCTTCTTACCACCCTTGATGCACAATGTACTATATTTTCAATTAGGGAATTTAAGAAGCGCTCGTAAAACATCTCAATTACCATTGCACAAATACAATAAACTGTTTTTTGTGGCATTATTATCTATGTTTACTAAAAACCATGGCGCGACCAATTTATGACATATTAGAATGGTGTACAACGATAAGAATAATCAGAAAACTGATAATGCAAATGTTGCATTAGCATTACAAATATGCATGCGCGAAGACAATTACTTGTGACAATTCGGACACGGTTATTTATATTTAAACAATATTAGCTATTCTATTACCTTTTATATTTATACGATATTTATGGTAAGTAATTTATTTACTCAGAAAATTTAACCATGAAGGTGCTTTTTATTTTACTGTCGACGCTCTTCTCACTTTTCTTAAAGACGAACAGCGAAAAGCCGGAAATATTTGATTTAACAAGATCAAAAGAACTATTTCAGCAATTCAAGAAAGATTTCGGCAAAAGATATTGCTCAGTAGAAGATAGAAATCTCCGATTTAGATTATTTACCAACTCGCTAAAACACATTAACAAAGTTAATACTGATCCTGATACGCCTTTTCATGCTAAAGTAACTCAATTTGCCGACTTAACAGTTGAGGAAGTGGAAAGATGCTGCTTGGGTCCCTTGTAAGTGTTCACTTACCTTTTATTAATTTGAACCCTTAATTTGGCGGAGACTTCGATACCGTAAAATTACAAATTTTATTTATTATGTTGATTAATAGAAGCTAAGTACGAAAAAAATATGTTCAAAACTCTAAGTATATTTTTTTAGATTTAGGGAAAAACTATGTCCGTCACATAAAGAGTATCCCGCACATTGTCCGGTACATTGCCAAATGTGCGGGATACTCTTTATGTCCGCCGTGCCGAAAAATGCCAAATTATTAGACGTGAAAAAAATACATAAAAAAGGAAGAAAATATTGAAATTAAGTAGGCGAACCATTTATGGGTACCTACACTACATACCTCCAAAGGGTCATAATTCCGAATTGATCAAAAGCGGGGCTGTTCCGACAAGAGAATCCAATGTTTTGAAATTTACGTGTTTTGCTGATAATCTTGTACCTTGATCGAGTTTTTCTCGTTGTGTTTGTCAGTGAAGGTAAAGATGGAATCATGAAATAGACAGAATATTGTAATTTTTTAAATAGTTTCTGGCCGCAACTCCGTCCGCGTACATTTCGATTATCGTCAATATTTCAGGAACTTTAAAAATTTCCGCGATGAAAAGTAGACTATGTGTTAATACAGGGTAGCTACTCCATTACAAATTTTATCCAAATCCGTCCAGCTATTGCAGCGTGGAGGAGTAACAAACTAACACACATACACACATACACACACAAACTTTCGCATTTATTAATGGGATGTTTTGTTTGCAGGTCAGCCTTAACGGACGATCAGGACGATCTATGGGATTGATGAATGCACGTTTGTTACACATACTTACACATACAGGGGCTCTATTGTTCTCGGTACAACAATAATGATGACATGTAATCGTATTGTCTACGTTACGATAGCTTTTATTTACGTGACAGTAATGGCGGCCGAGTTAAAAACATTACGATAACGTATCAAAAGCTATATTGTTTTACCGGGTAGAATAGAGCCCCATCTGTCTTCGCTACCTACTACCATTCACGTGATAATGTGGTTTTTAGGGTTATATAAATTATACACATCTAAACATACATTTGTTTTTCTTTTTTTGCTTACTCCAGCGTACCGAATGGAAACTTCGAAGAAATTGCAAAAATATGTGAAAACGGCGAAATAAACTCTTGTCGAAGATTGTTCGTAAATAACGAAGGCAATGAAAGGCAATGAAGTTTATAACAACAATGACAACCAAACTAAGAAATATTACAAATTAAAACTAGAAACAAAACTAGAACTATGGCAAACTAAAATAATGAAAGCAAAAATAAACTGTATTGTAACTAAACTAAATTATTTCTTGCAAGACCCTTTTTATACGGCGAACCTTACTTCAGAACTTTTATCTGTTAAAAGGCCCAATTGATTTGCTTTGTTTCACTGACTGTGTTTTTTTTATAAAGGAACCGTATTCTTAATATACCGAAACCCCAAAACGTAACATATTTTGAATCTGGTAAAAACTGTAATCTGAGGCACAATTCTAATTGGTAAAACCGTACCGCTTTTGACATGTTATCGTATTGTCAACGTTACGATAGCTCTTATTTACTAGACAGTACCATGGCCGAGTCAAAAAAAATACAATAACGTGGCAAAGCTCATGGTTCCACCTAGTAGAATAGGATTAAGGACCTACGATATCACGGACAAACATATTAAAGTGGTTCAAAACAGCGTGAAGAAAAATAAAGTACTTATATCGAATTATTCCTTTACATAGCTTATTGTATGCCAAGAGGATCTCACTCTCATACAAAAAGACATCTAGTAAATTTAGCAATAGAAGTACGAGTAGAATATTCTTTGCCTGCTGCTGCAACAGATTCCAAAGCCTTTCTCATTCGATGTCTTTATTAGGGTTCTCCTATTGTAGCCCGAAAAATACTTACCCTATTTTCACTACCACTAACTTCATCAGCCCTAAATTAAAAAACCAGATTTTTTTTTCCTACTATTTATTAGCCCTAATTTTAGCATCCCGGATTTACGTTATACCTATTTTTTATATCCGATTCTTAATAGCCCTATTTTTAGTTATCCGATTTCTCTGAACACCGAACATTACTATTACCTAATAAGTTAAAAACCTAACTTTTATTAAAACTTATTATATACGTTCCTAATGCCGCCCTCTTTATTAAAATATACAATAATATTTACCCCGCTCGTTCATTCACCATACATTCACTCTTAACCTAAATCCACAATGAGAAATGCACGCAAAAAATATTTTGAGTCTTACTATTTCCATTTTGAGTCTGATAGGGACCTAAATGACCGTAATTAAGGTCGACGGAGCTCCTATTCCGCGTAGGTGATGCGCTTCGCGCCTTGTCGCAACTCTAACCCAACCCATGTGGGTAAAATTTACATAACTTTGTAACTTTGTAAAGTATACGCGAAGATTTTAATAATGTATTGAATGTTACGAATGATAAAATCTGGGATGTACAAGCGGGATTTCGAAAGGGAATGGGATGTACCGATCAGGTCTTTTCAATATGGTCTATCACAGAAAAGTTTTTGGCTGTCAACCAAAAGGTTTTCTGTGCTTTTGTGGACCTGGAAAAGGCCTATGATAGGGTAGATAGAAAGCAGTTGTGGACGTGCTGTCTAGACAGCACCGTCCACAACTGCTTTCTAGCCTGCACCAGGTTACTGCTCACTCCATACCTAGGTATGGAGTGAGCAGCAACCTGGTGCAGGCTTTGAGGTCCCTTTATGAGGGCTCCAGAGCCTGTGTCAGGATCAATGGGGCATACTCGGCCTGGTTTAATATCTCTAGAGGTGTTAGACAAGACTGTGTTGCTTCACCATGGCTGTTCAATCTATTCATGGACAGTTGTATGCGAGATTTGAAAGAGTATGATAAGGGTTTGTGTATGGAAGAGTTGCTAATCAAATGCCTCTTATATGCCGATGATCAAGTTATACTTGCTCCATCGGTACTTGAGTTGCAGGAGATGGTGACAGTGATGAATGAAGGATTTAAGCAAAAAGGGATGAAAGTAAATGTTGCTAAGACCAAGGTCATGGTAATAGAGAAGGACGAGGAGATTACTGAGTGCGTGATACATATAAATGGTGAATTAGTAGAGCAAGTGAATGAATTTGTGTACCTGGGAAGGATGTTTACAAGAGATGGTAAGTGTGAGGAGGATGTCGAGAAGAGGGTGAATGCGGGAAACCAAATTAATGGGGCCCTGTACTCCTTTGTGAGCAGAAGGGGCGTTTAATAAAAAGCGCGACTGGCTGTTCACAATGGAGTGTTGATCCCTACTCTGATGTATGGTAGTGAATGTTGGGTGTGGCAGGACAAGCATGAAAGTCGTATAAACGCAGTTGAAATGCGCTCTTTGCGTAGTATGTGCGGTGTGAAACTGATTGATAGAGTAAGGAATGAAAAGGTCAGAGAGAAATGTGGACTAAAAGAAGATGTAGTGACTAAGATTGAAAAGGGCATGCTTCAATGGTTCGGTCATTTGGAAAGGATGGATGAAAGAAGATTGACGAAAGAGATATACAGAGCAAAAGCGAGTGGGAGGGTCGGAAGGGGCCGCCCTAGGCGTACTTTTTCGAATCAAATCGGAGAAATACTGGAAAAGGGCCGGATCTTAAGTACCCGAAACCGACGTGCATGCATGACTCGATGTATGAATGTGGAAGAAGCGAAAGAGATTTGTCAGGATCGTAGCAGGTGGAAAGAAGTGGTCTCTGCCTCCCCTCTGGGAAACAGGCGTGATTGAATGTATGTATGTATGTTGTATTTGTTTTTTGTCTATATTTCGTTCAAACAATTATTAGTTCAAACAGTTATTAGGACTTATGACTATTAGGTCTATTAATCATTAGGTATCATCATCGATAGTTTTAGTAATATTATAGCATTTAACGTTTAGTACATCTAAACATTAGGGTATATAATTTTAAGTCTAGTAATCAATTAGGACATACAAGTTTAGCTGTCCTGACATTAGGGCTTATGAAAATTATATCAAACGTTGGTATACTAGTGTATATGAAATTACCTTTTATGATCATCGGTCTAGTGGGGGTGAAAACTTTATTAGATGTGTGAAGCTCTATACATTTTTATATGAAACAATTTTAACAGTATGGTCGACCTGTAAAGTTTATTCAATTACAATAAAACTTGGTATAGCCTATTTTCATGTATTTTTGAAGTAAAATGAAACTTTTGGAGAAACAATATTAAATTATTTTGTTTTTGGACCACCCTAACAAGATACTGCACCGTATACTTATAACACCTATGTTTGTGTCGGGAGTAAATAAACAAAACTCCATCTTTGTTGCATACAACTGCATATTCACTTTACTATTAAAACTGTGTACAGTCACCAGCAATAATATGTTATTTAACATTGCGGTTAAATATATCTGACACGATCTTATGCCACTAGCAATAGAGACTCGTCAGATATTTTTGACCCCGATGTTGGATGCTATATTATTGCTGGTGAGTGTACCTAAGACTGTAATTGCTGCCAAATATACAACAAGTATAATTAAGATAAAGCGTATTTAAAAAAAATATACACGCGGCAAATTTGCACACGGTCGGTAAATTAATTACCTTACACAAATTGGACACAGACGGCAATGTAACTGTATAAATACCCTTTATTTATATAAAACGTAAAACAAACCATGAAGGCGCTATTCTTTTTTTTATCAACGCTATTATTGACGCTTTTCTTAAAAGTCGATTGCTCAGATTCGATATACTATGATATAACAAAGGGAAAAGAGCTGTTTCAGCAATTCAAAAGAGATTTCGGTAAAAGATACTGTTCGGCGGCAGACAGGGATCATCGGTATAAGTTGTTTCTTAGTAATCTTAAAGAGATAAACAGAATTAATGGGGATCCTTACGGGAATTATGAAGCGAAAATAACGCAATACGCTGATTTAACTGTGGAGGATGTGAAAAGATGCTGCATGGGGCCCAGGTAAGAACTCAATATAGTAGGGGAAAACCGGGAGACCTGACCAGGTAGGAGACTTGATCCATCTCAAATATCTAATTCAAATTTCGCACTATCGGCGCCATTACCTGCTTGAACGACGCTTGAACGTAGGCGGCGGCTACGACGGTGCCATATTGGTCGCCATTAGTATGGTTCGGCGTTGAGCGAGGGAAACGTGTTTTTGCGCGTCCAAAGTGAAAAATAATTATTATTTGCATTCTATTGCAATCTCAACAGTTTTGGAGGCAACAACTGTTTTAGTATCACATTGTATTAATGGGTTAGTGTAGTATTGTTTAGTTTAGAGTTTTTAAGTTAGCCGTTGTAATTTTTTAAAGAAAACTTAATTTTCGTAAGGCAAGGGGGTATCGGGAGACTTGACCACTCCGGTGGTAGGGAGACATGATCAGTGGTTGGATTGGAATCTCCCGCTCTGATCTTAAGTAAATCATTATAATATAACGAAATGTGTTTTCTGATGAGCCATTATTATTTAAAGGCTGATTAATTTTCTGTAAGAAGTAAAATTGTAATCATATGTGATGCCTGACATTTCATTATTGTTTAAAGGGTGATTAGTTTTCTGTTAGAAGCAAGATTATGATTTCAAGCTATTGATCTATAAGCTTTATAAGCCAAAAATTTAGCTTTAATAATGACAAATTTTGATTACATCCTCTAAAAGAGACTCATATATAATATTGGCTTTATAATTTTATTAATGTGCATAATCATATGTAATTCCTGCCCACTATTTCACCATACTGACAATGACAGGTGACAGGTGACATTTCAGTGTACATGGCGCTGTTTATATGAAACCCAGTGACGTAACAGCGTGTTAACTTTGCAATATATACCGAATTGTCACCTGTCACGTGTCGTTGTCAGGATGGTGATATAGGGGGCTGATGTGTCATTATTGTTTAAAGATCGATTACTTGATTAGTTTTCTATTAGAAGCAAGATTATAATTTCAAGCTATTGATCTCTAAGGTTTATAAGCCTAAAAATGCATTTATATTGTTAAATGTTGATTACATCCTGTATTAGAGACTCATTTTTAATTTTGGTTGTGTTTTGAGTTAAATACTTTTAATTAAACAACCGTTTTTTCTTTTTTTCTTTTTAGACAAATATATGGTCAAGTCTCCCTCACACCCTGGTCAACTCACCCGTAGGGGTGGGAGATTTGATCCAATTTTCAGTTTTTAATAATAATATCAAATTATACCCAACTAAATTTGACACAAATGGGCCCAATTACAAGATGATACCACTAATAGATAAAATTTTAAGCACGTTTAATTAAAGTGGGGTTCATGTCTTCCGTACTTCCCAATTCCAGAATGTGAAAGGCAAGGGTGGATTAGGTCAGGGAGAGTCACAAGATTTCAAAAGACGATAAACACATATCTTGATGGCATTAGCCAAAAAAGTAATATTGTTAAGTATATTTCTGAAAAGAAAAAAAAAGTACCTATGTATGTAAAATACTTTATTGTATAGTCAATTAAAGTAAAAGATTGTTTAGCATTTAGACGTAACACGTAAACTAGCCGTGTTATATAATTCCCGGCGTGATACGAGTAATGAGACATCTGGAAAATGTACCTACATATATATAATTATAACCCTGCAAATTGACGTACCTATTATTTCAAACTGTTAAACAATCAAATTCCTCGACTATCCAACCAGGATAATAATAAAAAACATCAAAATAGACAGAAATACAAAAGTAATGTACATAGGCGAACTTATCCCTTTTAAGGATCTCTTTCAGTTAACTTTTGAGCGATTGCGAAATGTTTAAAAACGTCAAAATAGCCAAACGTACACCGAAAGGGACTAGATAGTTCAAAATTACGTAAATCCAAAAAATCCAATTTACAGCTTGAAATAAAATTTGCTAAAAGTATTTATTTACTTATTTAAATTTAACATGTTTACAAAATACAACAATCAATATATATATTTAAATATATATTTCTCAATATAAGTACTTATATCGTTGTCTAGTACTTATGCCTGTAGCCTAGTTTGGGACTAGGTCAATTAGTGTGACATTGTCCCCAGATATTTTTTATTTATAAATATAATGGAATGAATTATATTTATTTGCATTAGACATAGTAAACACAAATTATTTATTAATTTAATTTTAACTTCAGGCAATCAAATACGCAATCAGAAAAATAGCAATTAGTGTTAGTTATAATTAATTAAAAATAACAAAACTGGTAATTTTTTGTATATTACTTAAAAGAAATGAATACTTGAACGGTGGAACTTGAATATTCCGTCAACCAAACCAAAATTAGGTCACGTGGCTAATTTTACCTACTCCCGAAACTGCGTTGCACTAACATGGTCTCATTTTTCTCAAACGCTTATAGCCAAAATATAAATACGAGTAAGATCGGTAAGATCATAAATTAGAAGACTAAATACCAATTTCACCCAAACGATGTTAACCACTTAACAGACGATTAGAGCGTTAACAGCTGTCAAAATGTATGAAGTAACAGTCGATTTATAAGAAAATAAATTACAAAAAAAAACATTGATTTAAAACAGAAAACTGTATTCTTGAAGCGTCGAGCATTGTTAGGCTGAAAATTTCCATTCAAAATGTGATACGTTTCTCTCCCCTTAAGCCTTATTATTATGAAAAACTAGGTCTGTGTTTTCCTTTTAATGAAAATATTTCATGGAAAAAAAGGAAACGTACAAACCTAATGTTTCATAATAACTAGTAACAACATATTTTTTTATCGCCCAAATCTAAATTTGTATGTTTTTTTTTACACCTACGCGATTTAAGCGCTGGTTCACAATCCTTTTAAAACCGGCATCTTAATCAAAGCTAGCTTAGCTAATTTGTAAATCATGTTATTTTTCAGCTTTCCTGAGGCCGATGAATAAATAGCAGAACGATTCAAACGATAAGTCAGCTTATAAAATATACGACCACAAAGCTTTGTATTAAATAAAATTAATAACTTTTACAATAAAACTCCTTATTATATCCAAAACATCCTGTGCATGTCAGTTACACTGAAAGTTCAAGTTTTACAAAAAACCAGCCAAGTTTGTAAGTCTGCAAGTTTGCAAAGTATCGCAGATCCAGAGAGTATCGCAGATCCAAATTCAAGAAATAGGTACTTTTAACTGATTGTACCCGTTGTGCCAAAATTAAATATATAGTAACTTTGTTTATCGGAATACAGAATTACAAATAGATTCTGAGTACTCGTAGTTAATTCATTGGGAGCCACGATCATCTATACTTTCATAAACTATTTATAATGAAGGGATAAAACAATCAGACAAACTGTCAAAGGTTAATTAGGTTAATCCATCACAAATCCGAAGTTTTATTTTCCAACTAGTTTGTTTTTTTTAAGATATGTTATTTTCTAAACAACAAAACAAATTTAAAGACATACCTATATAAACTATTATGTATGTAGAGTGAGGTTAGAATTGAGGAGAAAATAATTTCTACATTTTGAAAATTCGAACAAATTAAACCTTCGGAGACGAAGAACGCGCAACGTTTCTAATTTGGCTCTAATCTTGCTTTGATGTACTACGCGTTGTTTTTCTGTATGAATATGTCAAACAAATGTATCTTTGTTTGAGTCCTAAAATTCTGACTAAAGAAAGCTAACCGTTAGTTACACTGCGGATCTCTATAAAGCTTAAATAGTCACGTATTGCAGCATATCCGCAGCGGATGGCATAAAACGCAGATTCCCCTCGTAAAACTACAATAACTGTGTTTTATTGCGACCTCTCATATAAAAGTTTTCAACTTAAGTTCTGACGTGAACAAGTTGGGAAGCGAGCCAGAAAAAAAAATCAATTCTGCTATGGAAGGAATAAAATAAGCGCTAACATACGATTTCCTTCTGCAAGATAGAAGGGTCATCCTATTTCTCTATATTATATTCTATTTGGCAAAAGCATATTACCTTTGACGTGACATTGTATTGTTTTTAACTAGGCCGCCATTACTGTCAATGTCATGTACAAATAAGAACTATCGTAACGTTGACAATACCATGTCATGTGAAAGGCATATGGTTTTACCCTGTAGAATAGAAGCCCAGTTATTGTTGCCAATAATACCTCCTTTACAAGACTCCTTAAGAAGGAGGCTAATCGGTTTCTTATCTTTTTCTCTGTTACCCTCTGTAGACGACTAAGATTAACGGATTGAAATGCTGATTTGTTGTCCCAGAGGTTACTTTAGATTTGTTTTTTTTATATTTTTTTACTTACCTAATAAGCTTCATAATAATAAACCGTCAGCAATTGCACAGACAAAACCTTTGGTTTCCCCAAAGAGGTCACCAAATCGTAGCCAGTTCACGGACGCTAAAAAGTCTACGTCGTGCCTTGTTAGGGCCCGGTAGAATTGTCCGTGTAGCTCCTTGCTCTTCCATATGTTCCTGCGGTCTTCCTTCACTGACTGCTTCACATCGCCGTCCACAATATCCAAAGACTGTGACATACCAAGATATTTGTAGGTTTCAGCTTCGGAGAGAGATCTGAGACTCATTGTCTCAGAAAGCTGCAAATTCGATGAATTTACAACTTTCTCTCGTTAAACATGCATGACCGCACACTTATCTACACCGAATTCCATCTTAATCGCATTACTAAACTCTTGTGTGATTTTCAAAAGAATTACCGAAAATACCTATATTCTGAGGGATGGCACGGTCGACATTTGTCGAGCATGCCATTGCCCCGGCGAGTCCCTCAGTCATATAATTTCCGGTTGTTCACACTTGGCCAACGGCGAGTACTTGCACAGACATAACCTCGTAGCCAGGATCATCCATCAGCAACTTGCTCTTCAATATGGTCTTGTTGAGTCTGAAGTGCCATACTATAAGTACACACCGGCACCAGTTCTCGAAAATGGTCTTGCTACGCACTATTGGGATCGATCTGTCATCACGGACAGGACTATTGTTGCCAATAAGCCTGATATCGTGTTGACAGATCGATCGCAATGCCGGGCAGTGCTCGTTGACGTCACCATCCCGCATGACGAGAACCTCGTGAAGGCCGAGAAGGACAAGCTCAGCAAGTACCTTGACTTGGCTCACGAGGTGACGGCCATGTGGGATGTTGTCTCGACGATCATTGTCCCGATATATTTATTTCGGCAAACGGTCTTATAGCGAAGAGTCTCGACCACCACCTCAAGAGACTCTCGCTAGATGGCTGGATCAAGGGCCAGATACAGAAGGCAGTACTCCTCGACACGGCACGTATTGTGAGGAGATGCCTGTCTCTGCAGCACTAACCACCGGTAGCTTGAGCCCTTTCCCGCACCCGGCGCGGCACTCGTAGGTTAGGTTTTTTATTTTATGTTTATTTTTTGTATTAGTATTGTTATTTTACTTTTATATTTGAATATTTGTTATAATAAACCTAATTTACAGAAAATTTAATAAATATCTAATAATAAATCGTCAAACGACGCGTTAGCGTTATACGATTGACATTTTGACACTAATTGTAATGACATATATTTAACGACATCACCTAATCTCAATTGTTTAATAGGTTAATCGATTTATTTGCTCGTATCTCTACAAATGCAACCTAACTGTTTGGAGCTACGAGTAAATAATTTTAAATCACGCCCGCATTAAATTGCATGTTCGCCGGCAGCGTACCTACCGTTGCAATTTCTCCTGGTCTATAAATCTCCATCCCGTAGTCTAGACCCTCATGCTCCGCCTACAATAGCGCTGCAAAGCGCTAACAACAAGCTATTTTCCGCTGTAATTAATTGCTTTAACATGTTGTTAAGTAAGTCAAGCGCAGGTGTCTTTGTCTTTGTGCGCTCACCGCAAGCGCAGAGTTCATTAAATATAACAAGTTGCCCCAAGTTTGCGGCCTTCGACACAAAAGTTAGAGCTTCTTAAAATACATCTTTGGTTTCTGGTTTTTTGCACTTTTTGTAATCGATTTTCAACCGGCTCAGCTTGTAATCTAGCTTATAATGTTGCTATCTCAAATTATGCGTGGTACGAGTGAAGAATAATAAAAAACTAAAAGAGTTGAGAATGCAATCATTGAAAGAAGAGAACGTTGCAAAAAGGTAAATTCAATTGGTTTAGTTATTTTGAATCTAAATGTCCTGTATTTAGCAATTAGATGCAAAAAAATAGGGAGCCCTTTGTTTCCCATATTTTTATTGGTCATAATGTAATTGTTGACATAATTTTTGATAGTCATAATTTTTTATATTGCTGAAACTGTAAACTTTTTAGAGGTTCTGAATTATCTACCGTGTAGCTACTCGTAGGTTAAGTTAGGTTTGATTTATAAAAATCCTGAAAAAGTAACAGTTTCTTTAAAAAAACATGTTATGACTTGCGATGATTATGACCTAAAGCACATTATGACAAAAAATTATTATGTCAGTCAATATAGCCCCAAAAAAATACGCTATATTTTTGTACGCTGCCAAATTTAAATAAAAAATGCCTTTTCTCTATGACAAGTGTCAAAAGTGAAAAAGTAACAAAATAACAGTGCAATAGCTACTTAAATGGTCTTCGGGTTTTAAATTTTCTCTCTCTTTCATATCGACGGGTTAATAGAACAAAGGCCTATCTGCAAAATGTCTGGTTTTCAGGAGAGGAGTACAAAGATTCAATCGTGTATATTTCATAAAGTATATAAGTTAGCTTTTTAAAATTCTAAGAAGTGTTTAATAGCAAGACAAATATTTTATAAAAGTAATAAAATATTTAATTTCTTTACTATTTTCCGAGTTACTGGGTTACATGTATACATGGCCCGTTTTATTACGGAACTGCAGACGGCAAATGGTAACATAGCACGTTGTTCGACGGAACAATGTGTGTAATATTTTGACATAGCTCGTTGTTCTATGCAATTTCGTTAAAAAAGTAGTTTCCTAAGTAAATAAAATAAGGATATTTATTGACAAATCAACTTCTTTATTAAAAATACATATATGTATTCTTCTAAAACTTACATTATCGTGAATATATTACATAAAGGAACTTGGAAATCATCAGTCAACTATGAGATTGTCTTTTATCTTAATCAGTAAACTATAATAAAAATGAAACAAAAATAACAACATTTTTTAAATACAAATATCTTATAGATTTCGTCTAATAGGTATCATAAAACACTAGCCTTTATATTACTCTCTATAATAATGATGAGGATGAGTGGGTACATCCGGCCGGATCAGGCGTACGGTCGATCGGTGCCCCGGTCATTCCGCCCAGTTCCCCTTGGTTGAGCCGTTGGTTACTGGCCCGGCGACGCTCCCATCCAACATGGATCCCATCTTCTGGTTTTCTTACAGAACAGAAGCGTCCCGTAGTGTATGCTTTTGAGTGCTTCATTGGTTAACACGTCCTCCCCGAATGTGCGGTAACTAAATGATGAGTACATGGCACACTTGGCTAGGACGTGCTGGCTTGTTTCCTCTTTACCATAATGTGGACAGAGGGGATATTGTCTGATGCCTATTACCGTTAGGCGTCTGTTGAGCAGACAGTATCCAGTCAACACTACTGTTAGTATACTAAGATTGTACTTACCAAGATTTAGTAGATACCTTGTTCTGTTTTTGTTTACCCTTCCAATCGTGAGTTTAGATTGTGTTGTTCTCTACGCCTCATTTGGTCTTTGTTTCGATTCTTCTAGCTATAACTCCCTTAGTGACAGTCACATAATATCGGGAGTACTAGCACCGGGCCTAGGTACTGTTGATCTGCTCATGCTCTAGCTAGTTCATCAGCCTTCTCGTTACCCGTCGCTCCGCTGTGTCCCGGTACCCACGCCAGCGTGACTTGTGATGTGTCGCCAAGGGTATTCAGTTCATTTTTGCATTCTTGGACTAACGACAACATACGGTTACTTCCGGGTTGTCTAGTGCTTTGAGTGCTGGTTGACTGTTTGAGTATATTATGTCGTTGCTTCCCGATATATCGCTTCTTTCCTTGAGGGTCCGTGCGCACTCCGTTTGGCATAATACTTCTGCCTGGAAAACACTTGTAGCCACCTAGCGGTATTGTTGTGTACTCATTTGGTTCCTGATTGTAGCTTTCCTGCATTGCCATAGAGATATAACGGCTTTTCTGCATTGCTCTTTTATGTGTGTCTTGTACATCAGTTTGCCGTCTAGTACTACGCCTTTTTCTTGTTGATGAACACTAGTATTTTCATCTTGTTTGGGTTTAGGTCTAAGCCTCTGTGTTGAAATCAGTTTAGTACATGTCGAATCCCTTTTATCATGACTTCTCTCATTACACTTAGGGTATTAGCCCTAACTAGCAGTGCCCCGTCGTCTGAGTAAGCATACATGCGTGTGCACCTCCCCTATGTTGGTTTCTTTAATGAGCGAATCTAGTAGGAGATACCATAGGAGTGGTGACAGGCAACGCCCTTGCGGGAAGCCTCTACATGTCTTTATCCTTATCGAATCCCCACCCAGTTGTGCTGTGATTGCCCTTCCTGTAAGCATATTATGGCCGTTATCCATTTCCCTATTGCGGGGTCTATGTCACCCCTTTGTAGACATTTATCTATATCATGTTCCTATCATATCATTATAACTAATCTAACAGACAGATACAAAAAATGTATAGATACACACATTAGATTTACTGTCGCCCCTCTTTTTGCGTCGGGGGTTAAAAAGAAACGAGTATAATGTAGTTAATTATCATGGAATACAATTCAATTTATTAATTCACAAAAAATTCACAAGTTAAAAAGGAAAATAAAAAAATAATATACACTATATATACACTGTACTATTATAATTAGAATAATTAAGAACAAATGTAACCTATTATATAATTAAAACTAGAGTTATTAAATATATTTGTGTACACAATTACAAAAAGAATACCCCCTCTAATAAATCCGGTCGCGGCATTGTACCCATGATGCTGGCTGCGTTACCTCTCTGTATACTTAAAAATAATAAATGGAAAGTCATGGGATTATTCTAAATAACACACATTTTAAATCTTAAATCATTAAAAGTTAAATTAACCGTAAAAAAGTGCGATTATATTTGCACAAAAAGTTACATCTGAATTCATGTCGACGAACAACGGACCAAATTCACATGTTACCCTCTTTTATTTAAACTTTTCTGAAGAAAAACTGTCGATATGCGTATAGATCACGTCAAAGTTCGTAGAAAAGAGATCGATTTAAATATAAACTGCATATTTTTGTTACGTGTACACAACAAGTGTTTTTAGACTAAATAAGGCTGCTAATCAATTTATTATAATTACGAATAATTTTAATGTAGTGCAAGTAACATGACTGACTCCGTAGTACATCGCCACATATGAACCTAGAACGGATAATTTAACGCGCAGTCTCCGCTGGACATAGCTCGAAGTGACGATCGGCCAGCGACGCGGGGGAGCGCGGGGCGCTCCGTTTGTCTTTCGTTCGTTGTTCTACGCATGAAGATTCACATCGTACGTTTTTCGGTTCAGTTATCTCAGAAACTATACGTCATATAAAAAAAATATAAATACCAATAGATAGGTCTTCAAAAAAGGAAGTAAAAAATACAATAAAAACGAAACGTAAACGTACTAAAATCACATAGATCGTTGTACTTCGAACCCGTCGATATGTTCTTATGCGAGTCTAACCAAACCCAAAAAAATATTTTTAAGACCTCAAGCGCTGTACAGTTGTTGCATAGGTACAATCATGTTTATTTTGTTAGTCTTCCAGGTGAAAAAAAATCGAACGGCGAGAATTCTACGCACATCCACACATGTAAGCTATATTTTGGCACTCACGAATTTAATTTCAAATAACGAAATCAGTAAAATTGTAAGCTTGATGATACAGGAAAGAAGTTAAAGTGTACAGAGCCCAGGGGTGATTGATACAGCTTCCCCCAATTGAACCCCCCCCCCCCCCCCCCCCTGTGCTCAATATTCATTTTAGTTGGCAAATTTGAAATGTTTGATGGGACGAAGTTTTTGTGTAAAACAGTATTTTCTGGAAATTTGGAATTGAGGGAGGTAATATACAAGTTGATGATTAAAATATTTTTGGGGATGAAAAATGAATCGGTGTTTTTGACATTTTACATTGTACCGCAAAAAAGACCATATCGCTATTACGAGTAATGATTAAGTACATTATCTTGACAGCGATGGAGCAGATATTAAGACACCATAAAGACACTTTTCATACTTTGTTAATTACATGGTAAAGGAGAAGATGGTAAGTAAAATCTGGGACCCATAGATACTTGCAATCTGAAGGCTGTGATCCTAGGAATGCAAATGTATTGCCAATCCTGAGGATTAAGATAAAATACCTCTATGGTAGTAATACAACCAGTTCTCTTGTCTCCATACAGAACACTACAATGTGAACATTGCTGGTTGACATGAGGTTAAAAGAAAATACGGTGGAATTTGAATTGTCACTTTGTATTAAAATGAATACACTCCACATTCGGTAAGGGACAAAGTCGTCACTCAATAAGTAGTACGTAAGAAAATTCTGTGCTCAAAGTGGTGCACACAAACTTTACCAAACTCTATTTATTGGTGCATTTCCTAGTTTGAGTAAACCTAACACAAGTTCTACTAAACGTACATGATTGCCTAATTTCATTTATCTTGCAGGTATATCCACTAGAACAGGCGTCTGATTTTCAAAGTCTGAGAGATATTGTTGCTTTTCATGATATAGTAAATCCCTTCATTAAAATAAAGACGTTCATCAGATACAAAAAAATAGGTTAAAACACTGCATTTTATTACCCGATAATCCTGTTAATATTGCTTTTTGCTTGCCGCAAACAACATTCCATCAACAAACTTTAATACGAAACTAGTCAATCTGAGTTCAATAGCAAGTCGTGTTAGTTCAGAATAATTTAAAAAAAATCACAAAATAAGCTATGTTAAATAGTGTGTTAAGAAGTTTCACTGACACTTTACCAAGTATTTAATGTATGCATTAAGATTTTTATCTTACAAGAATATTATTTTAAGACGTTTAAGATGTGTTCATTAGGTTAATTGGTTTTGGCAAGTTCTCCCAAGGTAACACTGGCGCCCAACGTGTCGCTAAGATAGAAAGAAGACGAGAAGAAGAAGATAGTTAAATGTTGAAAATTCTAAAAGCATGCAAAAAATCCAAGGAACCATTTTTTTCATGGTTTATTGTGACGAAATAATCATAATAAAACCATATGAATTATCACTTTACAAAAACATGCAGAGCTCCTCAAATAACATTCGGTTCCGTACTTATCTCTCACTCGCTCTCATATGCATTTATACAACATTAAAATAAAGATCAAAAATCAACTCTGACACTTTTTATTACAGTTCAAATTATAACCTCAAACCCAAGAATAGGTTCTGTACAGCGATGACAGGTGTCAGAATTGACTTCTTATCTTCTTCTGACACAAACTAAATACCAGAACCATTTTTTTTTAAGAGCTGCTCTGCATAGGCTATTAAAACCAAAGTAGTTCAAGTGGTGTTACTTGAGAGCCTTCGCTTTAATAGCGTCGTGTTAGTTCAGAAGATCTCCGCAGGCAAGCCAGGCCCAGTCAGCCCCTAGACTAATTTCATTAATCTCATTGATTGGATTTGCTTCGTCCGACGGTGCCGCCGGCTTAGATTTAAACTTTGCGCTTACTGTAAGTGGCTGATCAATAAAAAAACAAGCAAAGCTAGTGTTCTCTATAAAGAGTTTAGTAGATGGGTTGGATTTATGTTTAACGAAACTAGAGAACTTTAGGCCATCAAATACAGACAAACTCATAATTACAACATTAATTTAACAAAACAAACAAACTTTGCCCTTTTCAAACTTCCTATTTATTAAACGAATACTGTTTTTAAAACAAACCATGTAATAGAAAATACCCATAGAGCATCACTTGTTAACATTTATTCTCGTAATTTTATTGTAAAAACCGCTTAATAAAATTTCGTATGTTAAACCAAAGGATGACCATTTGTAATGTTAAGATTAATATGATGCAACGCAACTTAATAAAACGAAAAATACTGACAACCTACTGAAAATTAAATTACTCCTCTCTCTCTCTCTCTGGTCGTTTCTTCGAGACTGAAGATCGTGATTATTGGACGTCCTAAGTTTCGGAAAGCACGACTTGCTTCCATCGGCTTGTGATATTAGTTGCCAACCGCACTACATCACTACATCACTACATCACAAAGCTTAATGTTCTTTTCATTACTTATCACTGCTCAAATCCTTATTATCAAAATTTCCTCAGAATCTACAGAAAATATTACTATATTACCAAAATAACCAAAACAGTGCAGAGCCAAAACATGCACCGCTTGCTCCCCAAATATGCAACGAGACCCAGTTCCAGCTCTAATTCGATTAATCTTCATATATTTCGTGGGTTTAGCCTTCCTCCGACGGATTACATCTTCTGCTGGTAAATTAGTCCCCGCTTAGTTCTAAATCAACGAGTTTTAGTTTAGTTAACGCATCGCTAGTTTGATGAGGCAATCTGTAGCTGGATGCTTTAGCTTAGCGACTTTGGTGCTGTTAATTTGGATTTATGAGGAGAATTCATGTAAATCGTAAAATTATTTTGAATTTATATAACAATGTTGCATTTTGGCAAGATTGGGAAATTGCCCATAACCGGGATATGTAGAAAGGTGGCATGGAGGCCTTTGCCCAGCAGTGGGTCATTCTGGGCTTACAACAAATAATAATAATTCCAAGTGCAGTGATAAGTTTCATCTCGCTTGATGATACGGTTGAAGGTTCACGTTTTAGTAACTTCTTTCCTTATTTGGGAAAATTGCAAGAGGAATTTCACTCCTCCGTATGATGTTCTCATGAAAGAGATAGTGACAAAAACAATGAGTTTTGCAAGTCAGTTCTACGTCAACCATACACCAAAATTTTAAGTACAGTCTAGATCGAAGGAGGTTTTAAGAATAAACTACACAATGAACTTTTTTTTTTTGTTGAAATACTTACACTGGTTTGATTATTTGCACTAAATTAAACTATTCTCTAAGAAGCAACTGAACTCAAGACTTAATCAGCAGAGCAGTTACTCTCATAACCAAACTTATAGATGATACAATTAAATAACCTGTTAATTGACTCAAAGTAGAGAAGACATAAAAGCAAAAAGTTTCCAGGGCCAATTCATTTGAATATATCCGAGATCCAAGCACCAAACATGTTAATACTAATTCCAGGATTCGGAGTGAAATTTCAACTCGAATTAATGATCTTAAGGGTTGACCGCAAGCTGCGGATCTGTCGAATTGATTCTGTACCAGATTCCGGGAACGCTAACTCCTTATTGGGAATCTGATGGTCAGGATTTGCGAACTTGATAATGTTGAATCAGGTAGATAAATTGATTGGTTCTATTCAATATTAAACTTATCTCTATCAGATCGTACTTTGCATTAAGTCAATAAAGATATTTAAACTTATTGGGTCTTTATTCTTTGTAATTAACAGATAATAAGAATCGTTTTTTTAAGGTTTTATTTAATTTGTTTTTTGCTCATTTGCACATTTATTTAACCTGCACGATCGTATCTTTCTGTGCTGTAAAGGTTATTCTGCTAATTCATCTAATAATTAATAACCGGTTAGTTCTTGTTGTCTTGTCAGAGTATCATTAACATTTTAGTGCGTTTGTTTCTAATTTGGTCGCCAGTATCATGGACGTAGCAGCTCGGCCAAAATGGTAGGTACCTTACTCTACCTTACGTGACTATAGCGGCCTGCACACGTAAAGTTCGGACCGCAGGAAACGCCACGCGCCATTCATATCTTCGTTACGAACCGTACGTGTAAATTCAACTGTAATAGTAAAATAGTAAAAAATTTACGGTTCGGAACGAAGATTGGAATGGCGCGTGGCGTTTCCCGCGGTCTAAACTTCACGTGTAAAGGCCGCTTATGTAGTACGAGACAACTTTCGTTTGCTACTTATACATTGAAAAGTTAATTAAAGATTAATTCCCGGGACTTTATTCTACTCCATCCAAAACCTTGCTTTTAGGATTTTGAGATTTTACCTTATTGTCAGGGTTTTGACAGCTCTTATTTACTTGACAGTAATGGCGGCTGAGTTAAAAACGATATGTCAAAAGCAATACGGTTTTACCAAGTAGAATAGAGCCCCTGGACGTTTCGAGCGTAAGCATGTACCATCAAGAACTTAAAATGTTGATCCACCATAGAACCTTGTAATAATGACAGCGTCAGGTGACGAGATATAAATTACATAGGAATTAATAGTTGGTTTAATGCGACAAGGTTCTATAGTGGTTTATCAATTAAAGTCCGTGGCCGTGCTTAATAACAGATAATAGGGGAGTCATTCACGCAGTAGACAGTCGGACAGTCAGATAGTCTTGAAAAGTGTAATAAAATGAAGTAACATTCTTGTTTATTCTGTTAAGGTCCAGTGCGTAATAGGATGTAAATAGTCAAGGCAATTTAATTTGAACTGTGACGAAATTAGAATAAGGTTTATTTTCCTATGTTCATAAATTGAAAATGGATTTATTGAATAAACGTAGGTAATTGAAATTTATTGCCTTGTCGGTAGATTCAAAGTCCCACTTACAAAAAACTCCCTGTTTGCAGTATGTATGTGGGCCTTACGAGGCTAAAAAGAGACATGATTGTATAAGCAAAATGATGTTTTTATTATCGTAAGAAAATTTGAATGCTCCGTTTTAAGATAAAATTATGAATACAATTTAATAATAACGCTGGGTTAATTCAATTATTAAAATGCTAATTATAGTCTAAGCGAACGACAGCTGCAAAGGGCCAAGAAGGTCAACGAACGAATGCTATCAGAAAATGTCGAAACGTTGGATAAAGAGAACGTTGAAAATATATTCTTCATTCATATTCGACTAGATCGATAATATAAAAGACTAACATTATCAATGTACGATACATTGATAATGTTAGTCTTTTATATTACCGATCTAGTCGAATATTAATGAAGAATATATCTTCAAATAGTAATATTAGACAAAAAATTGACCAGGTTTGAAGCCAATGTTGACTTGTCGAGTATAAGTCTAATAAAATTCGAGCGAAGATTGAGTGAGAGAGTAATATGTAATCGACATTTACATGCCAAAATTAACTTTAGCACTGCGACTAGCCTAACCATCATGTTCGTACAAGCATGCTAAAGCGTGTTTATGATGACATAAACTACGATCATGGCTCGAAACTCCAAACCAATAGTCCATCTATAGACAAATTACTCATTTTAATGTCAGTTAAATTAACACTATCTGCATTGTCCTTGCTTATTCTAATCCAGGGTTAACTGAAAGATATCCCATATGGGATAAGTTCGCCTATGTACAATATCTATATTGATGCAAACATGTCTTGTAATTGTTTATGTGCAATAAAGAGTTTACATAAATACTATATCGGCGTACTTTTTAGTTGTGGTAGGACCTTGTGCAATCTACCCAGATCGCTAGTCGCTACCACCATCTTATCTTTAACCAAGTAGCAGTATTCGCATTGTGGTGTTTGAGAAACTCTATCTAAGTCCTCAAGGGTTGGTATCGCATTTGTAGTCTCTAGATTATAGTCTTAAGATAGTAGTCTTGAGAATAAAATGTCTATGGATTTGAGATCCCATTGACCATCAGATGACCATAAAAAACTTCTCTATAGTCAAAATAATCTCGTCCCATAATACTGCTAAATCAAAACAGTATCAAATCAAAAGACATTGCTAGTTTTCTTTGGAGTTTATAGAAACTGTATTAAGTTGCCTTTAAAATACATACAGTAATTTTGCGGTTTCATAGCTTAACTCACAACTCCAAAGCTAACCTCAACCATTCTTGATCGCTTAGCGGACGCATCAAAAACAACCCTTAACCGAACAATATGTCAACAGCACCCAGCTAATACGGATCACCCGTCCAAACAGGCCGTTCGCGCCTCAAACCTAATTTAGTTTAATCGGCTCATTAATTGGCCCTCTAGAAACTTGCGAAACTTCAATACCCTCGGGATACTCGGTACGTAGAATACAAATGGGCGGATTTCGAGCTCGCTTTGGCTCAGACCCAGTGTTAATCCGCACAAAGATTCGGCCCGCCGATGATAAGATTCGCCTTTATTAAGTGAAGGAGAAAGGCAACGCGGAATTTTACTAAATAAACCATTTAGTCGCTTTTAGTTACGGAAAGACTCTTGATTGTACTCTTACTGCCTATTTGGCTCTGTTTTTACTTTACAGTTACTAAATACTCAAATATTAAAACATTTATTGCATTCCACAATGTGAGTTGGCAGTTGACGGGCTTATAATTTAAGCTAATACACTCATTAAAATGGGCATCTTAACTATTGGCCACAGCAACATTAGGAAAGGGCTTTAGCTTAATAATCATACATTGTACTCATTTATAAATTATTTTGCACATACGGTTAAAATTTAAATAATAAAAATAATTTCTTTGA
Organism: Acleris literana; assembly: GCA_946894065.1. NCBI lineage: Eukaryota > Metazoa > Arthropoda > Insecta > Lepidoptera > Tortricidae > Acleris > Acleris literana. Next base: position 21,367,905 of record OX335669.1, read on the forward strand.
ATTTTTAGTTTATCAAAACACAACTAAGGTACCGTTTTGGTATCTTACTGCTGCACTCAGAGAAGTCAATTAAATTTAATGCTTGATTAAAGTTGCTGCTCTCACTTTCTTTGCTATAGCAAATAGAATAAGACAACACGTCACTAAACAAGCATTAAATGTAATTGACGTCTCTGAGTGCGGCACATAATCATATACACGTCTGAAATTTGGTTTATCCATGCTAATATTTTATGTAAAAGTTAGACAGTCTGTCTGTTTGTAACGCTTTGACGGCTAAACCAGAGAATCAATTCCAATGAAATGATAATACTTTTTATCTCCGCGAATCGACTTCTATGCAGACGGAGTCGCTGGCAACAGCTAGTTCATAATAAAGATTATTAATCATTCAACACTTTGCACTATCTCAAAATCGCTATTAATCTGAATAATTCTGTCCAAATTACTAAATTTTCCTGATTATTCCTATCTATCTATCGCATCCCAAAATTCCCGTAATAGAATAATAAAGCGCGTCCACGTTTATTATGCGCTATCCTAACACGATGAAGCAATTACACGGAGTTGAAAGTGGTTATGACTTCATCATGCAAATACATCATGCCTGAACGGGATTGCAATCCGGCTAAAGTGCTTTTAGGCCCTGATAACTATCTTATGAATTATTATGCGAGCAACCTGGCACACTCACTTGTAGATTGATAAACGTTTGACTACGTGGTATCGTAATTTCCGGCAATCTTGAATTATTAACATACAACCACGTTATAATTGAAATTGAGCACGTTGATAAAATCAATTGATAGGTTGTATATGTAAGTATTTATGATGAAAATCGTTTGATGTTTCATACTAGAACTATTCTTTTTTTATCCGGTAGCCGTTAGAAGGATGTTTGTATGTCTATTTCTGTTGGGTGTGTAATGTTTAGCATAAAAACAAATGGTCTAATGAACATTTACATAACACAAATTGCATAATTTCAATCTGTATAATAAACCATCGATATAATAGTCTTATGCATAAAACGAAATATTTCTAACTGCTTTCATTACTATTAGTGTGGTCACAGTTCTAACCTAACCTAACCTAGTTAAAAGAAATTGACTTAAAATGCGTAATAACAAGAAAATGATAGTTATACTAAATGTGTTTTGTGTTATTCGATCGTATGCCAGATAAAATTATACAATTGGTTTTCATGCTAAACGTTCGTTATGCTTTTGCATCCTCTGCAGGCGTAACGGCTTGATGGATTTTATTAATAGACTAGGCCCAAAACTGGAAAACGGGTCTCTAAACCAATGCAAGCGCCAAATCATGTAACAGTTGGGGTGATAACGTTATCCGAGGCTTCAGACCCTGCAGAATTCGGATCTGCCTGTCGCCATTCCGAAATTTGACCAGGAAGAATGTATAACATATACGAGTATACGAGCTAAGGCATTCTTTAGCGTTCCATATTACCAATACCAGTAATCATGGAAACTTTTAATTTGCAAATTATTTTGTCTTCTGAAAGATTGTAGACCTACAGTTTGCGCTAAACTGCACTTAATATGGCAAGAAAACTGGAAAAGGTAGAAATTTTCGTCGGTAGCTTTCCATAGATCCATATCTTTGTTTCTAGAGGTCGTGGAAAAAATATTTCAATACAAAAGTTATAGCAAATTTTGTGATTTACAATATTGCCGAACTACAGTTTCCACTAATATGCACTAAAACGTAAATATGGGAGGAAAACTGGACAAAGGTAGAAATTTTCGACGGTAATTCTCCATAGATGGCTCCATATCTTCGTCCCTAGGGGTCGTGTAAAAAATCTTTGAAGACAACAGTTTTATAAAATTTTATGATCTACAATATTGCCGAACTACAGTTTACACTAATATGCACTAAGACGTAAATATGGGAGGAAAACTGGACAAAGGTAGCAATTTTCGACGGTAATTCTCCATAGATGGTTCCATATCTTCGTCCCTAGGGGTCGTGTAAAAAATCTTTGAAGCCAAAAGTTTTAGCAAATTTTGTAGTCTACAATATCGCAGAACCATGATTAGCACTAGAATGAACGTTAACGACAGTATAGGCAAAAAACGGAAAAAGTGAGTTTTTTCAAGATGGCGGAGAAAGACATGGAGCTGGAGAGATGAAAAATTTGGGTAACCATGACCATATTGTCCTTCACAACATATTAAAGAACCATAACAATCCCTTTTTAGGGTACCGGAACAACATTCTTCCGGGTCAAATTTCGGAATGGCAACAGGCAGATCCGTATTCTGCAGGGTCTGAACCCTCGGATAACGTTGTCACCTCAACTGTTACATGATTTGTCGCTTGCATTCTATTTCTTCAAAAATGGTCCTAGACTATAAGTGCAGGTGTCGTTAGATTCGTCTTGGTTGTGGGAGTGTCGTAATATTTTCATCGAGGGGGGTTATTTTTTTTAACACTAGGTATCCGTGCCCGGCGTTACCCGGGTGTTATTTTGTTTTAATACAAACCTTGTCCCGATGATTACGAATAGCACATTTTTTTTTATTCAGAGCGGTCGACCGATTCTCGAGTTATGGCGTGACCAAGGGAAACACTAAACAGGGATTGATTTTTAACTACTTATATGAATATACACAACATATATTATAAATATGACAATATCAAAAAAATAGGTTTTTAAAGCTTGCTTGTATTAAACTTTTTTCTTCAAAATACGCCTGCTACTTTTTGGTAGGTACTGACCATAAATGGTACCAAAATTTGTTGAAACTGCACTCTTAATATTTATTCGGCTAAGTTCTAAAACCGTAGGCATAGTCAAAACTACCTAAAAGAAAATAATTTTATAGGAATCAATATTATACAATACTTGAGGACGCCGGAAACTACGTACGCGTAGAGTTAGTTTCTTAATCCCTGCCTCTATTTGAACCCATTAGAGGATAAACCAAAAATCCCCACTTATTCCACCCCTAGGATATACAAGGAATATTCTCTCCTAATTTCAAATCCCTTTGTCCAGGGGTTTCGACTATGCGTTGATCAATCGAGTCAGTCAGTTTCTTCTTTTATATAATATATACATTGAGTAATATGTCCAAAATAGTATTTGGGTTCGTCCTGCTCTCTCACTTGCTCTCAAATGCTTATTTAAAAATCTTGCCGATTATACCCGAACCTAAAAGTCGTTTTAAGACCCTTTGCATTGTATTTAGAAAATTTCTAAAATATAGGTAGGCTTTACTACTGCCGCAACACTGTGTCACATACTTTCGGGTAATGCCTCTGCTCTTCTCAAATTAGTCGGGTTATTATTGACCGAACATGTGGCCGGTTTTAGGCTGGTTTCAATTACAGTTCTGTAAAGGGATCAGTTAGAATAATTCGATAAACGACGTTAACTTTAGTCTCGAGTTAAACGCGAGGAAACGTGTGACTAATTGTAATTGGATTTTGAGTTATGCGATTTGGTGGTGGGTGGGTACGGATGTCGGAGACAGTCCGTCCCTGATAGCATTAGTCATACTTAATTTTGAACTTTGAAACAATATTAGTTTCCTGGATCAAATGATAAATTAGAATCGGGTGCATAAGGCATCTGTTTTAAGGTACGTTTTTTTCCAGTTTGCTTGGTTTTTGGGGCAGAATGCCGCTTTTCCCGGCTTGTCCTGACTTGTTGGACATTGGCGTCTTTTTGGATCTATCCACCTAGTCCCCCTAATATTATAAATGGGAAAGTTTGTGTGCATGTTAGTTTGTTACTCCTTCACGCTGCAATGACTAAACGGATTTGGGTGAAATTTGAAATGGAGATAGTTTTTATCCTAGACTTAAAACATAGAATAATTTTTATCCCAGAAAATTTAAAAGTTTCCGAGGAAATAATAATAATCGAAATGTACGTGGACGAAGTCGCAGGCAGAAGCTAGTTCAGTATAAAGATGCTAAGATGATTGTTTATCTTAATTTTTTATCTTCTCTGCCCTGAAGGAAACGATATCGTGTAATTTATTTGATTTACTATAAACAATTCCCTTTTATTTATTCCTTTTATCTCTATCTTGTTTCGTTCGTTCCCATCAAATCCGTCTACTTAATCAAGCAGAGTCTAAGATTAATGTTCCATTTTATCGGTTAATTTTTTGCCTGAGATTTTTCGTCCCGCACTTAATTTGGGCAGATAAATTATGCTAAGAGAGAGACAAATAATCCACCACTCCATTAAATCTGTAAAAAGTGAATGCTTTTAAGAAATTAGCTAACTAATCTTTGTCCTAAGTTAAAAGGGGATTATGTCGAAGAAAAATGCCCGGGCCTTTTGAACTCCCGTACATTGTTTTAAAATTTAAAGAATGCTAAGGAAGTTGTTATGTTTCTTGCTTAAAGGGCAATTTCTAAAAAGGTTTTTTATGGCATGGAGGAGAGAAACGAACATATAGGCCAGCTGATAGTACTTAAGTTGAATTTGCCGCTTGGCGGTAGCTGTTACATTATAAACTGGTAAATATTCAGGATTGGTAATAAGTGGTATTCAATTATTTAATTAAGCATTCAGATATAAATGTGACCTATCATTATTCATTACCTAGTTTCTACAATTGAGCTAAGTAAAACTTCTACCACCGCAATTAGTAACTCAAAGGACACTTAAACAGACAGTTTAATAGCAAGTAGACTCTCCACTAAACTCTATCCACCAAGTAATAGTGCTAGTTTATAGCACTTGACGTTTAATACTCTAGATAGGTAATTTGTCACTCGAGTTACGTAGAAAGACGAAGATTGCCGATCGCTATTAAGAAACTAGTATAGTTCGTGACGTGAGCACTTAGAATACCATTCGGTTTGTACTTCTCTCTCACTCGCTCTCAATAAGAGCGTATGAGAGCGAGTGAGAGACAAGTACAAACCGAATGTTTTTCTTAGGGCCTGTTGTTTTAACTACTGATCAAACAACAGGCCAGTAGTGCTCACGGACTGTAGTTCTGTACGAGTATATTTTACCGAAAAAAGTTATTAGGTCAAGTTCCAAGTTTTAATGTTCCTTGGTTTCACTTAAAGATGAAAATAAACTACAAATTAGTTATGGGTACAGTCGACTACAAAGAGATGTATCCACTTCTGGTCCTTATTACAATGCGATAAGGTGAAAAAGTGGATACATCTCTTTGTAGTTGACTGTACCTATTTATTTTGTCGGAACACCTTACAACGAACGTATCATATCACCGATCGTACATTATACGAAATTTTCATTTCATCGTAATGCATTTCTCGCCGCATGAGTAATATTTTCTTTTGGTAGACACAAGACTAACCTAACCTAACCCAAGTACCTAATTAATGTTTAATAATATCTTGAAAATTATTTCAGCATAAAATAGCATTCGATGAAATTAATAATACAATCGATGAAGTGAAATTCGATAAAATGATGGGTTATCAAGCTAAGGCTCTCATTATCTTTGTTATAAAAAACCCGTTTAAACAAAACTTACTGAAGATATACAAAATATTTTACACAAATGCTTCACCCTTATGCCTCTTACAAATGAGAACAAACAGTAATGGCTCATATAATGTGAACGCAGCGCTGGTTCGAGATTAGCATGCCATTCGTTTATTTTAACGCACTTTATGCCCGCATTTATGGCGGCTTTGTCTAAATCTCTGGCAATATAAAAGCATGTCGTTCGTAAAATTACTTTGTTTTCCTTTTATTTGATTTAAGGCTTTAGTCATGCGTTTGGTTGTTTGAAATTAAACGTTGGGTTTAATTATAGTGATGACACGTTAGCCTAGTTGGTTTTGACCCTGCCTACGTATCTAGAGGTCATGGGTTGAAATCCCGGCTCCCGGCGGTGAGCGCAAGTATTTTTTTCGTGCGTCTGGGATGCTTTCTATGTATGTATTTTCTGTATATAAGTAAGCTTTTTGACGTCTAGTACCTATAGTACAAGCGTAGAGCTTAGTTTGGGACTAGGCCAATTTGTGTGACCTTGTCCCCTGATACTTATTTATTATTTGCACAACACAACCTAAAAACAAAAAATAAATCTTAGCTAATTGTAAAAATTGACTCGTCGGCATTGTTCTGAGGAAACTGCCAGCTTTTCAGTCTCCCGTGATGTTCTTGAGCCTCTTCGAAATACCTTTGACTATTGACCCGCCCTCGCTTTGCTTCGGTTTATACCAGTTTTCTATAATCCCGTACATAATCCAAAACTTATTATACTTAAAAACCTTCCTCTTGAATCACTCTATGTATTTAAAAAAACGCATCAAGCTCCGTTGCGTAGTTTTAAAGATCTAAGCATACATAGGGACAGACAGCGGGAAGCGACTTTGTTTTATACTATGTAGTGAAGATGCTCATGTTCGGGACGTAGCCAGCGCATGCACTGTTAGTTTGTGTTGCCCATCAGACCGTTTCGATCCCTCGGACCAAAATTCTTGACGCCGAATGGAACAAAATCATATCCTGGACCTAGACGTAGTATAAAACAAAATCGCTTTCCGCGTCTGTCTGTCTTTCTGTCTGTCTGTATAACCAATAACTCCTAAACCACGCAACTAATTTTAATGCGGTTTTCACCATCAGTTCGATCATTTTTCACGAAAGGTTTGTATGTATAATTAATTATAATTATGGTGTTACAGAAAAGGTCACTAGAATAAAATAATGTCTCGATTTACAAACATCTCCCTATACAATTTTGATATTCTGCTTTGTACTCCGTTGCTTGGCCGTTTTGAATGTGAGTATAAAAACAAACTTAGCGAAACAATCAAAAGCCTATATTGCTTTCTGCCAAAAGAAACGGCCAGGGTGGAGCATAAAGTTACATTTACTTTCTAGTTCCTATTTGGCCGTCGTACAAGATATTGTTATGTGAAGGTATGTGCCAAGTTGAAAGCTATACTTGGAACTGGGCCATAAAATAAAAATAACGAACAGTTCTCCCTGGCCTGCACCTAGGTAAAGTCGAGTTGATAAAATTTATGAATTGTCACAGCGATTAAAGTGGCAAGGTACTAAAGTGTATACATATTTATAAACTCGACTGTACAATAATAATAAAATATAATTTATGGAATCTGAAAATGTTTATTGCGTGTTTGTCATTAAGATTAAAATTGAATGAATGTTTTTCAACTGAATTACATGCCTTTTTGGCAAATCATTGTGAACAAAACAATTTAATTTAACGTTGTGGACGAATGGCATAACAAGAATGGCTGTAATCTTTCCAATTAGTTATTGTTATACAATTAACATTGGTATTTCTCTAATTTAACCTTTAAGTAGTATTCGATTACTATAGAAAAATTAAAAGCAAACTATTGTCGTAAGACTTGATTGTTTATTTTAAAACTTTAAACGTTTTACCCGGCTTTGTTTTAGGTAAAGAGAAGGCACACGAGCACTCAGGCCACCTTTTTGCGAGATCAAAGACTTTCTTATGAATTATGAATTCTGAAGACTACAATCTCAATATTGCAATCATAAGGTTTCAGATGCATTGCAAACCCTGATGGAATGCCTCTATTGCTAGTAATTTCACTAGTTGCTTTATCCCCACACCGGAACACAACAATGTGAATACTGCTGCTTGGCTTAATCGTCATTGACTGACTGAGTGCGATCGTAAATAGTCGCCCGATTATGTCTTGTTTTTACAAATTTGCAGAAACATAAAAACGTATTATTAACTGGCGATTTCAAGTTGTCCCTTTAATTAGAGCGTACCTTTATTGACATCATTCTAATGCGGGTATCTTGACTTTTATCGCAAGTTTCGGTCGCCGAACCAGTTTGGCTTAAGTGATAGGTAGTTTTCGTCTGCCTTACTTGCTTATATAAACCGGGGCGACATTGAAGAATTGAGAAGATTTTAAAGAGAATCACATGCCTGTAGTTGCAGCATAGTATACACAGTAGTTCGTCTTCGAACTAATTTATATTGCTTGTGTGCGTGCTTCGAACTTACTGACTCCAAGTAAACTCAACAGGACGCACTAAGCCGGTTAATTCGGGCCACCGCGTTGCCACGTTGGGTTGCGTATTATAAGTATCGAGCGCATTGGCGCTACAGAAAATCCTAAAAGGCCGGAATAGGACTACTTTTCTATTGATATGTAAGTTGCTGTTACAGTAATCTAAGACTTGATATATAGTGACTTCCTACCTGCAAGTTGACGTAAGGTGCGTCAGCCATGACAGTGGGGACGATGAAGCCGCCTTCCCCGGTCGACATGTCAATGTCTTGACTGTAGATGTCGGTTTTGTCATCGTAGAGCTTCACCCGTACTCGAACCTTTTTCTCAGTGCTCATTGCTTCAACCTAAAAATAAGGGAGAGTTAAAAAAAAAAAACTTAAAACTTAAAACTATCGGAACAACCATATTCCTAATAAGTTTTTAGATATTAACAAGTCGTTTTTCTACGGCGAACGAGCACACAGGCCACCGTAAGTGAAATCCGTGACCCATAGACATTGAATTCTTAAGACTACAATCTTAAGATCGCAAATACGTTCCCAACCCTGAGGACTAAGATGGAATTCCACTATGCTAGTAATTTCATCGCTTGTATTATCCCCACACCGGAAAAAATCAATGCGAACACTGCTGCTTGGCGGTAGGATAAAGGATAAGACTAGTGGCTTAAGGGGTCGACTTGTGATCGTAAGGTACAGAGTTCGAACCCCCGCAGTCTCCTTGGACCAATGAGTTTTTTTTAACTTAAGTAGATTACCCGATGCTCTTACGGTGAAGAAAAAACATCGTGAGGAAACTTGCACATTCAAACAGTTGAAAGTTTTAGATGAGGCAATTGCTCAAAAGATCCTATGATAGGATAAGATACGTATATACGAACCTACATACATTGCAAGTTAATAAAAAACTAAAAACTTTACCATTGCACTCTAAACTTTACACAAAATATTTTAACAACGTTTTTAATTAGTCACTGCCGAGTAAATCCCAAATTTCTCCAACGCCTTGAAACTGTTCCATCCCGGATCGTAATTAAGTCGTTAGGTTAAGTCAACCCGACCTGGCTTACACCCAAAACCTGTGGTGACAGATTCCAATATAAAACCAGATAATAAAGGTATCATGGAAAACAGAGACGAAAGTAGTTGCCGGGTTGAGTACGTGAATTTTCTGAACGTTGAAGATTAATTTAATTTAATGATTAGGATAAAAAACTGGACAAAGAGTCAATCTCCCGTGAACAGATAAAGTTACTTTAAATGGGTACGTATCAGAACGCTTAAAATTAAAAAGCCTAATGTATCATAATCCCTAAAAGTTCATAATACCTAAAAGTTGTTTTTTCTGAAACCGTAAACTTTTCAGGAATTTTGAAAACGCCATTGTATAGAACTCATTAGGTTAGGTTAGGTTTGTTTTGTAACAATCCTGAAAAGTTTACGGTTTCAGAAAAAACAACTTTTAGGGATTATGATACATTAGGCTTTTTAAATTTAAGCGTTCTGATATGTATCCTTTTACATGCATAATATTATGGATTTTGCTTGAGTGATGGATTAAATTCAACGATATCTTAAACACTTCAGCAGTGTATGTTTTAGTAAGTTTTAAACCAACGGCTGATTTAAACCAATTTTCAGATAGCCGTATCAACGATACGATAATAAACTCACTATCAAAAAGGCGAGTCAAATGCGTTTGATTGATTTACTACAAGCCATAGAGGAGTTTCTACGGCCACTTTTCGTCTTCATCATCATACCAGCTTGATGAACCATATTATTGTATGTCTTTGAAGTCGATCCGACTATTAGAAGTAAGTCAATAATGAGCTCCAACATTTGATAACATTGTGAGTTTGTTAGATTGTTAGCTACCAGTATAGTTTATTTATAAAGGGTCTAAACAAAGAGAGTGATAACTTTTACATTTTTTTATTAATCTCCTTTTTGACCTACAAGCTGTCCAACCGATTTTTAGCTGGTTTTTATGAATTTACCTAGGTCGTGTTTGGAGCAATATCCAATGAATTATCCAAATATATCATCATCTATGTTTGTAGGTATTAGAATTTGTGGCGCTGTTTTTTTTAGTCATTTGAATGTAGTACTTTGCTGGCATTCCATTAGGTGGATTGCTAGTTGGTTTTGGTGGATTTGCATGCACTTGTGGCATGTTTTGACAGAATCGGCTAATTTTAACTGACGAATATTTTCATTTGGGTCTTGAATAAATCTGACTTTATCGTTTTATCCCGGAAGAATTTAAGATACGACATAATTTTTCTATGTTAATCTTAAGCAATACCGAAAGAACATTCCATTCTGTTAAAAAACATTTGTAGGAATAAGAACAACAATCATATCAATCAAGAAACTATATACCAGAATCAAGCAGTAACATTAATTCAAGAATAGAAGAACGATATAAGAAGAGAAAATCACGTCGTCGATATAAAAGCTCTTCGTTAGACCTTCGTAATTTATTATACTGTGCCGCTGCCAAGACGCGGGAAAGAATGATGTGGAACGAGGCCCCAGAATATAGATTACATTTGCAGAAATTAAATTGTTTTAGTACGTGGTTCTGTTGGTGTTGGTTGTGAAGATATTAATCTGGAGAGACGTGGAAACAATTTAGCTTCTTGCTGTTGTTCTAATATTCTGTACCTAAGTAAAAAAAAGAAAGGGTGTATTTTCAGTGGCGTAATGGCTTTTTTTAAAACATTGGAATAAAACCAAAAGAGGAGCCGAGAACACTGCCAAGGTAACGGAATGTAATTTATGCAATAAAGCAATAGGAGATTGTTAACCAAAAGGTGAAAGTGATCAATTGCATAATATACTAATGTTTGAAAAAAATTTACAACGCGTTTTTAAAAAAGTCCGCGTTTTATCGTAAGGCTGTATCGGTACAAGATTTTTCCATGGTCTAATTCATTTTTCATAATCACTGTCCGTCCTAGAGATGAAAATGCCATTTTCAGCCCGCTAATGAGATTTGGAATAGGAAAGATGAAAAAGTATTTTCTAACATGTGCTCCGTACATTATACCCGTATACTAACCTTTTTATGTTGTTGTTATTCGTACATTATACCCGTATACTAACCTAAAAAGGTATGAAAAATGTCGTAAACTTACTTTTCACGAGTATCTATGAAATTAAGTATTTTCTATAGTCTTTTAAGTTATTGCAATACTCATACTTATACTTAACTGAGAAATGTCAAGGATAATGTAGGCATAATTTTATATAGCTAGCTATGTAGCCATCTTGCCCATGGTAATTATAAATAGGTCATCAAGGCCCTGTTGTTTGATCTGAAGTTAACTCAACTAATTGTTAAAATTCGAAAAAAGATTCGAAAAATTGACACTTTTCCTTGAGATTTAACCATTAGTAACGATTTTTAACAATTAGTTTAACTACTGATCAAATAACAGGCCCTAAGAAGTGGCAACATTAAGAGTTGGCACAATGTGTCCCGGCTACCTCTACATGGCTCTTTTCTACTCGGTAAAACCATATTACTTTTGACATACTATCGTATTGTTTTTAAGTCAGCCGCCATTACTGACACTGTTACTGTTAGGTAGATAATATAAGATAATATGACAAGAGCAATATGGATTTACCAAGTAAAATAATGCCCTTGATCGGAGTGCGTTTTGTTTCTACATATTTTTAAACTCCTTTTGAACGGGTAGCTGATAAAGTACATTTATTATGATAAATCCTTAAAATGATTACTATCTTATAATATCATCGACACGTTATTCTAGATTCTAGTTGTTAGCGGTCCAGGGTCAAAATCCCGGTAAGGGCAGATTTGTTTGATGAGCACGAGTATTTATACCTGAGTCTTGGACGTTTTCTGTGTTATTAAGTAGGTACGTATTTCTCTATACATACTTATACGTAATTTATCGTTGTCCAGTACCCATAGTTCAAGCCTACAGCTTAGTTTGGGGCTAGGTCAATTCGTGTGAGATTGTCCATTGATATTTTTCATTTTTATTTATTCATTAGTTAGTAGTTATGGCAAGCGCATCAACACTAGCCTCGTCGCGGGTATTCATCCCAGCGCGGCAAAGAACTACCCTCAAAAGTAGCGCTGAGCGAATCCGGGACTAACGAGGCGGCATTTGTTATCGTTTATTCTATAGGGGAGTAAGTGGCTGGAGGAAAGTGTTTGAGGTTGGGGAATAATTACTTTAAATGTATTGTTTCGAATTCGAAAAGTAATTGATGTTACTCGCATACTGAGAAGAGTTTTTGAAACGTGGTGATGAAACTTTTTTTTGAGTTAAACCTTAAATTTTTACGGAATAACCTTTTTTGGGAAGTATTATTGCACGTTATTCAACATTTTTTTTTTAGGTCGTGTCGAATTAAGTATTGTACCCTTAAAAACTTTGTTTACCTTAAAACGAGTCACGCTCTTGAATAAAATAGAGATATCGTCTAGAAACAGAATTAAGAGTATGCTATTTTTGTACGTCAAAGAACTTTTATATTAAAAAATAAACAAGTTAATTTCTGATACAACACTATGAAGTCCTAAAAAATACTTTACAAAAGTGTTAAAGTATCGTAATTTGTAGACAGACATACAATGGGATTAGAACTGGAAACACATTGGAACTCACAGTTACAAATTGTGACAAGTGCCTACCAGTGACAACCCTACGAGTATGCAACAGTTACAAATCGTGATCAGTATCAGTGACAACCCTATTGCTCTGCAGTGTTCCTCGAACGTTACGCTAAAGGTAATCTGTGAAAAAAGTAACATTAATGGAACTGGGGTCTAACGAGTTTTTGGGCCGTTTTACAACTCGATAGTAGAGTTCGAGATTTGGAAACAGGCCTATACAACTTTACTTTGGGTCTACCTATTGAGCGTTTACAACGCAATATGCTAGTACCGAATTGGCTATTCTTAGGGGACCACATAATTTTTTTTTTTTTTTTAGAAAACGGTTTTAATATATGCAATTTTTTTTGTGTTATACCATCTGTGAGACTTATTTTTTACCAAGATATTATTTGGAAAGCTAAATAGATATTATTTGGAAAGAAAAAATAAGCTGCTTTTGCTTACTCAAGGTAATGTTTATATACTACATTATGTAAACAATTTGAAAAGCAAGGGGATATTTATCTGTCGTGAATGATAAATAAATAAATAAAATAAAAAAGCCTTTTATTTCTTGCCAGTATTTTACAATGTCAATGCTTGTTAGTAGTTTTTGATTTAATTTTGTCAGTATAATATAGTTCTATAGTCACGTTTAATAAATATTAATTCTATTTAAACATGTTACTTTAGTTATTCTGCATAATTATCTGTTTTTAAATATTTTACAATTGAATATTTTCTAGTTAAAAAAAACTACATAATTTTCTAAGCAAGAACCCCCTCTCAGGTAAAGGCCTCCTCCAGAGTAAGCCAGTCGGTCCTGTCTTGTGCTTTTTGCGTCCAGTTTGTACCTGCAACTTTTACTATTTCGTCTGACCACCGAGTGTACTGTCTGCCCTGCGTTCGTTTTCCTAGTGGCCCCGGCCATGTCGTTACTTTTTTCGTCCATCTCTTGTCTTTCATTCTGGCGACATGTCCTGCCCATTTCCATTTTTGTCTTTTTGCGTAACTAAGTGCGTCTATCACTTTGGTTTGTGATCTAATAATGCTGTGTCTGATTTTTTGAAGTTTTTTAATATTAGTTATACTTCGTTCCATGCTTCTCTGGCAAGTATTTATTTTATTTTTGATACTGGTAGTAAACTTCCAGGTTTGCGCAGCGTATGTAAGCGATGGAAGTAAGCACGAGTGCATGATCTTCTTTTTGAATTTAACAGGTATTTTGCTTTTTAGTATTTCCTTTTGGCTCCAAAATTTATTCCACGTAATTTTGATTCTCCTGCCAACTTCTATTTCATTGTTATTTCTTTCGAATGAAATTTGTTTATATGAAAATATATAACTCTGAACGTATTCCATGTCGATGCCTTCGATATTCAGTGGCAAATGTAAACTGTTAGTCATAATTTTTGATTTATTAAAGTTTATTTCGAGTCCTGTCTGTCTGCTGGCTGTTTGTAAGGTGCGTACCATGTACTTTAAGTCTGAAAAACGTTCTGAAAAAAGCACTATGTCGTCAGCAAACCTTAGGTGGTGGAGGTAGCTATCTGCTATAGGTATTCCCAGTCTGGACCAGTTAAGCTTGCTAATAATTGACTCGAGTACTGCGATGAATATCTTAGGTGACATGGGATCGCCCTGTCTCACGCCGCGTTTGATTTGTATGGGCGGGCCGGTTGTTTCCATTTGTACGCGACTTGTGCTGTTCTTGTAGAGGTGTTTTAAAATGTTAATGTACTGGAGCTCTACTTGTTGTGCCGTTAATGCCTCCCATATAGATGAGTGGGACAGGGTATCGAAAGCCTTTTGGTAGTCCAAAAAGGCAACGTATAGCGGTCTTCGGAACTCCTGATATTTTTCAATTAGGAGCTCTACAGTGTGTACATGATCAATTGTAGAGAATCCGCTTCTGAAGCCCGCTTGTTCAACTGGTTGGTATTTTTCTAAGGTCTTGCTTATTCTTTTTTCTAAGATTGAGGAGAAGAGTTTGTACAAGCTTGGTAGTAAACTGATTGGGCGATAGTTTGTTATGTCTTTAGGATCTCCTTTTTTATATAGCAGGATAATATTTGATTCCGCCCACTGCTTTGGTGTAAGCGATGTTTCTAGTATTAAATTAAAGAGACGGGCGAGTGGGTGGGCAAGAATAGTTGCAGCGTATTTTAATGCCTCATTGCTTATTTTGTCAGGGCCTGGGCTTTTCTCTAATTTTAGTTTCTTTATATGGGTGATCACCTCCATTTCGTCGTGAATGATAAATATGCCTTCAAAGATTGATTCAGTAGGCTTACAAAAATCACACAAGAATAAGTCGTATAATCTCTCAATTCCTTTTTTCTTTGATCCTAGTAAGAGAGATACATTAAAGGATAAATCAACTTCGTGTTGGTGTAGTTAGGCCTTCAGCGGTACCAAAGTCTAATCAGTAGTTCATCTTCAAACAAGGATATATCGCGCGGCTTGCGTAACTCGACCGTACGCGCCGCTAGCCACCAACAGCAAATTCAACACGTCGCACCAAGCTGGTTTAGTCGTGGCCGGGCCATCGCCGCATTTTATTGCTTGCTTATTAAAGACGTGCGACGTGCGTCGATGCATCCCTAGCGGCCGAGCGGCAATAGGTAACAGAAACTCCTAAAGGGGCGGAGATGAACTACTTCTTTATTTATACTATTTCAGTGCATTTGTAATTCAAATGAGAGAGGTCAGGGGTCGGCACTCTGGTAGAATGCTTCCGTTTATCTTTTAATTAAATGAATTTAGCATTATGTCTTACCAGTGATTCCCTTGTGTTAATACGTCCAGAGCACTTACTTAATTATCGGAGCTAAGGTTCAAACTTAAGACAAAAATTAGGTTTGAAATAAGTGTAGCCGACTGTATTTTTTTGTACACTCATTATCTGCGTATCGAAACCAAAGTAACGAATTCCAATTCAGTAGATCTATTCATAATTTATTCATTGCTTAACACGGGTATATGGGCACAGGGAGCTGTTAATCTGATAAGAAGTTCAGCCATGTAACACTGTAGGGTACTGCAGTATTTTTATTTATGACAATTTTACAAGCAATGTTAAGTTCCTACTGCAGGGATCTAATTTCCTTCCGACTTAATCATCAGATCAGCTCCTAGATTCAATAATATACTGCCTTTGGGCTTTCTAGTGTTATCCAAACTTCAAGCATTACGATAAGGGCATAAATGGTTTGAAATCGACGTGCAAGATTGAAACCAGAATGACAGCCATAAATACGAAGCACGATAAAAAAAAGTTACGTAATAGGTCTTTCTTTATTAATAAGAAAAGTGTTGCTATCTTTACTCGTATTATGTTTCCGCTGATATTTTGCCGACGACAGTGAAATATTAGCCGCTTAAGAAGTGCCTTGAAATTGATTCTTAGTTCAGTGTTCAAGTAATAGAGCAATTACGCGACTCTTAATATTAAATAGAAATACTTTTTGGTCCGAAACCAATATCGGACACTTATGTTATACTCGTATTACGTATATTACCAATTTTCTGCTTTGTAAAAAACTGTTTTGAAAATTAATTTTTTGGATTCTAAAACATTAAAATACGTTTTATGAAATTTTGCTCTCATCAGTCTCATCAGAGTCACCTAGCAACCATCATACCCTTGGTAAAGTAGGCAAGATTGACACCACTAAACCGATGTATAAGCAGGGATCAGAAATACGGTAAGATATAAAGTTGGCAAAATCCCGGAAAAACTTAAGCGAATATGGCGTCGGTTTTTCCGCGGTTCCGGGATTATTCTACAAAACGTTTATATTAATTATTTTACATGTAGAATAAAACGTACTGTCAATTTGCTCCTCAAACTTCGTTTGGTTTGGTTAGGTTGTATGAATTACCGGTAAATTAAATAACATTTGGTAAACCTATAGATAGAAAATAACCTCAAATAGTCAATGTAAATACTTAATTATGAATTTATGCTGGCGTAATTTATTTATTTAGAAATCCCACATACAACAGAGAAACAACGCCGCCGCCAAAGATTAGGTAAATATCTTACCGAATTTTCGATCCCTGCCAATAACTCAACTAAATTACTAATCCTCGTATTCATAAACTAAAATAGGTTTAAAGTGCGTTTGTGTATAAGTAGGTAATGCTATAATTTATAACTCACCCGCCCAACAAACGGCAGACCAGGCTTGTACCGCCGCCGCATGCTGTCCGCAAACCGCAGCTCCACGTAATGTTGCTCGGCAGCTGGCGCTGCCGGTGCCGCACTCCCGACCCCTGAGCCGACGGTGAGGTCGACGCGGGCCACGCCGCCGCCGCAGCGGGCCTCGATGCGCCAGGTGCCTGTGCGAGCGCCGGTGGCAAGCGCTGCGTTGAGTTTACGAACGCCTGGGGACAAATTAAGAAGTTACAGCCTTTATAAAACACGCTATCTGTCGTCGATGAGCGACAACACTATTGCCAAGTCATGCTAAACTCACTTTTCATCTCGTGGAAGGATTATTAACCAGGGAGCCTGAGTTGTTATTATCATTTTACAGTACAAATACTCTTTTGCGTGATGATTTTTGTGACTAAATTAGCTGAGCTAAAGCGGTTGGTACCTAAATTTGGGATACGTGCTAGTTATTATCTAGTGGACAAATTGAAAAGCGATTTAATAGAAAGAATTATATGTAAGTATTTACCCCTGTGGCCTCAGACAACATGCATTCGGCAAACGTTCTTGCTGTCGAAAATTTATAGGAGTAAAGTAAGGTGCCGGTTGGTCTTGGCAAACGTTAATGTCAACTATATACACAATCTACACCCGCGGCCTACTATGCCTATTTTCTTTCTGCTAACTCTATCTCGTGAGTAAAATAAATAAATAAATATAAACAAAATATCTTTATTTCGGAACACACGTTATCCATCGCATGTTAGTAATGAGTTATGCTAGGTTAGTAAAGCTTATTTAAAAATTGGGTTCCTTTAAAAGAAATAAATACATTAGAATTTGATTTTTCCACCCAGAACTTTAAAATGGGACCATTGAATCTGCAAAAGCATTAAGACTGATCAAGTTTTTGTTTTTCCGTATTTATAGAAAAGCGTTTTGTTTACATTGCCATCACTACTGTTGTTCGAACCTCTAGGTATCGTGGATATATTATTTAGATTTAACAATTCAGCCGTATTATAATCGTGTTCATCGATGTGGATAAACCATCTGTGACTTTCTAAACAGTATGTTAGACAAGTGTGAGAATGACGGATACTTTATCCACCGCGATAAAGGCGACTCAAATACGGGCCCTGCACAAATTGAATGCTTGTAAGATGTAAATTAATAATGACGAAATTACTTAATGTAGCCAGTTGCTTAGGACATTTATTGAAGTTTTTACGCACCGCGAAGTCACCTCTTTGTCCCGGGAGTTGTACATTGTTTGTAATTCTACGCGCGAGTTGCTTTATTCTCAAGAATGAGCCAAATCCAAGCGAAAAGTAATTTTGTTACATTAAACAAAATAACAAGACTTAACTTTGAAGATTAATGATGCAGTAAATACAAAGAAATTGGTACACTTGGCTATCTTTTAAGGATTTCAAATAGCGATGATACAAGATACCTGTCGCAGAAAGCTAATGATTCGCATTGACGTAATTTCTTTTTCGTAGCATGACGCTTATACTATGACAGTTTTATGGTGCCTCAACCATTAAACTTGTAAACTGTGCCTCCTAGCTAATTAAAAAGAAGTAGTACAATCAGCTTTATAAATAAGTAGCTGCACACTTTTGTACCTTGTCAGTTCAAACATGACATGACGTTAAAGCATGCGAGCAAGCAAACAGTTTAAGCAATTTTATTTATGATGTTGGTAACGTTTAATAATAATTTAGAGCCTTACAATAACCAAATTTCGACATCATGTGAAATGAGACCAGGTATTAACATTATATCAATGTTAATAATACATTTAAACGTCGCATATGATAATAATAACTGCCGTTGTGCCGTGTGCCCAAAATACTTCAGACAAAGAAAAACATGACCACTCAAAGCTAAATGTGAACTCCTGAACACTTCATGTGGGTGGAGACACGAGGACTAAAAAGAGGTTTACATTGGTATTATGTCGCTACGAGTACGCTTGACGAAGACGATCAAAATATAATCTAAGTTTACTTAATTTTAGAAATCCTTATTATTAACTATCTTGAGTGGCCGTAGGAGCTTGTGCAGGGTCCGTTTGGATCGATTCCACCATCATGTTATCCTTACCCTACCACCAAACAACAGTGTTCACATTTTTGTGTTCTCGTGTGGGAGTAAGACAACAGGTGAAACTACTAGTACAAAGGCAGTCCATGTTAGTACTCAAGGTTAGCAATGCATTCGATGCGAATTTTGCAGTTTTTGGATTGCAGTCTTATGATTGTATTCTTGAGATTGAAAATGTCTCAGGGTCTCAGATCCCACTTACTAGTTTACCTTCTCTAAAAATAGCGTGTCTTGCAAGTTTTTATAGTGTCATTTTAATTATGACATGCAAGAAACATACTTCGTTACACCTAAATATACATACATACATAATCTCACGCCTTCGTTCCCAGAGTGGGGTAGGCAGAGCTACAGAATTACAAACATCTCTAAAAACTTGTTGATAATTCTATAACCACAATTTGCACAATTAGGCTAAGATGTTTACCTAAATATAATTATTATAAATATTGAAACAAAACATAAATATTACTGTTGATGCCAATTTGAGGCCTTTGAGATCTTTAAGCGTAGAGTTAAGATCGGATCCCTAATATATGATTCGATTAATAACTTGGACCAAGATTAATACCTTGGGTGACTCCTCTAGTTATACTAATATGACATGTCTTTTTGATAAATCGCTCACAATATACCTAGCGTTAGTACTCCCAAAATATCGTCTGTCGAAAACTGTCAAGCGTGATAGAATTTTATGGCCTAGAAAGATTAACGAGCCGTGAGAGCGGGTTGATGACAGAAAAACTGTTCGTATGAATTTAGACAGCGAGTATAACATGTTATGATTTTAGGAACACTTTTGTAGCCGTGAGCTGTGACCTAGTTTCTAAAAATAAGTGTTATATAATGTTATGCGACGTGGAAAATATTAAAAAGAAAGAGCTAACCAACTTTGCTTACATTTTGTGCCTTAGAGACTTTCATGTAAAGCGCATAGGTCCTTAATAAACGTTAAAAAAGCCCTAATTATAATGCATATACTATAACATAAGTCCGTTTTTTGAGCATTACATTATTCAACTCACTGTTTAATCAAAAACTTTGAGGCTATAGCCATGTAGGCATAGTATCAATTAATGAAAAATGCTCTGACAGTATATTACTGACTTATGCGTAAAAGTAGATCAACCAATAATATTGTCTCGGAAAGTTTCACTTTGTTAGCGGATGTTAATTTAAATAATTCTAAGCGCTTAAACGGAATAGTTGTAAGAAAATCCGAAATCTGAGATTGGAATTTTAGTTATTTTGTTCTCAAATGAAGCCGTTCTCAAGTTAAACCGTGTATTTATTTTATTTCCACTATCTAGTCAGTTTTAAAAAATAAGGCTATTTTCAAGTCGTCAGTAGATTGTCTTTCAAAAATTTGTGAGACAACATTTCAGTATTTCCAGTACCTACTCCAGTTCTTCAACAAGCACAAGAGTCTCAGCTCAAACTCAAGAGCCACTTTGGGCTTGAAATCTGGACTTACGTCTATTGTAGATTCGTTAAGTTTACCCGCATAAAAATAAACAACCCCTCTCATCTCTCGAGTCCGACATTTTCTCGGATTTTTCTTCACTATTCATTTTCCTTTATATTCTTTGTTGTCATAATGCTACCAATAGAGTTATCGGTATTATTTATTGAGATTGCTATTAGAATCAAATGTACCTATAACCTATACCTATATTCTTTTGACAAACGGAAAGAATCCGGTCAAGCGCGTATTGGAAAATGTGTAAGAGGCGTTTACAGTGGAGATATTATTATACCTCCCTAGTAAAGAAGACTTTAAAATGATAACTTTTAAAACATCTTATTGATTCGGAAAATTAGAAAGGGTAAAAAGAAAAAAAAGTGAAAGTGAAAAGGAATTTAGGCTTTTGGTACTCCCACTGAACATAATGGTATGTACAGTCACGAAATTAAATTTGGGACCCACGTTAGGTCCAAAGTCATTCTGTCATTCTACAACAATAAGGTTGAGTCTCCTATAAGTTACAAATGATTTGGCATCTCTGATGACATTGACGACTTCAAGCTTATTTTTCTTGAAATGGGTCACAAATTAACGATCACGATGGGACACGGCCTACTTAAGGGTCAAAGGCTTGCTTTAATGTACCATGGTAACCTCAAAATATCAGAGTCTTACACTAACGTCTTAACTAATAATAGGTAGGTATAGGTCAGGAAATATGAATTGGTCGTCTGTAATCTTCACTGATCTTTTTGTTAATATCAAACAAAAGGAAATCGTAAAACTGCTCTCGTTCTTCAAACAGCACAGTGAGTTGAAAGGTTAAGGTTAAGGTTAGGCCCGGTAAGTCATAACGCAGAAAAAAAGCTCGCAAAGTAGATAACAGTCGGCCAAATCATATTTCCTGAACTATACCATTTGCTATCACTACTCTAAATTGTTATGAGCACAAGGAAAGGGTAAAAGAAATATTTATCTATGCCATAAATATTTTCGCCTCGGGAAAATTAGGTCTTCTCTCGAGACAGCCGGAAGTATGCGGTGTTGCTGGAGAGGAAACTCGACAAGGCAACTTAATTACTCTGTTTTACTATAACACACAATATTACTATTTGTGAGGAGTCAGAAATTGTGATAAGATTTCCTCGTCAGTTACGTGATAATTATGAAACGTCTTGATATACCTACTTCTATTACACGTGGAGTGTTGAGAAATATAATTGGCAAGTGCAGTGCAGTTGGGATTCGTTTTGGTGATAGGACTTATAAAGCATGTAGGTAGTTTTTATCATTATAAATTACAGAGAAGGTTAAAGTGAAGCGGAAAAAGGTCAAAGTGAGATAATATACTCAGTTCTCCATTGTTGTTTTTTATCTGCTAAAGTTTTGGTTAACAAATACCTGAATAACGCCACACAAAATATTCATTCAGTATCCTGTTAACTCATCACTACGAAATCTAATCAAAAGCGAAAAAAACTAAGAATCCACAACCACGTCCCGAAATATTATACTGACTGTAAAAGCAAATTAGGACACCTTGTATATTGCTTTGGTAAGACCCAATCGGACCCACAACTTGTAGCTTTATAGTCAAGTAGTGTACCCACTAAACTCATCCTACCCACTCATTTCTTCTACAAAAGCCATACCAAACAAAGCGGCTAACTGCATAGTAACGGTAGGTATATGCATTTTTTTATTGCAGTTACCGATAGAGTATAGAGGTAGAATGCTTCGACTAATATATTGCAGTTATAGTCACCTTCATAGTTATTACGGCAGTAAGAACGCCTGTCTCTACCCACTTAAAGTTATGACGCCAAACACGTATCGCTAGAACTTCCGAAACCTGTCACCGCGTGAGATGGGCTCGAGTCACGGTTTGATTAATTACGTTGGACCCTCTCAAAAGTCAGAAACCATATATATAATGGTCCACAAAAACTTGGTCGGCCCTCACGTCGGTTCAAGCACGTACGATTCGCGTGTTGGTGACGCTGTCCATTTAAGAGAGGTGTCAACTAACTGAGGGTTTGTAGGGTTATCAAAGAAAATAAAGATTAGTTTTAGAGTTGCGATATTGACTGGGAACGTGAAGCTAATAGGTTATATACTTTGAATACAATATAAAGACGAAGTAAAAACAGGTGCCATCTCTGTTTTAGATTATTGGGAGGATTTGGAGGTACCCGATTATTTTCCAACTTTGTCGGCGTTGTCAATATGGATAACCTGACCAAATTACAGTATTTTAATTTAATTAGGCCGCAGACGGACGGCGGACAAACAGACGGATATAAATAAATACCTATGACGGGTTCCTTGTTGACCACGGAATCCTAAAAGGCCATTGAAAATTATAAACGCTCTTTTCAAAATAATAAAGCGTAATAAAAATCTACAAATATGAAATTTCATAGGTACCCAAAATTAATTAATAAGGTAGATAGATATAAGGTATTCATAACAAAGATAACCATAAATAAGGAAATATTACGAAAAAGACACTCAAAACAGAACTGTAACGAGCAAAGTAATTAAGTAATTAAATAACATCAAACAGCTATAATTAACAACATTCAACCATTTATTTACCAACATGCACGAACGCTGAGCAAATTAAACCGCTCATTAAAAAAGTCAATACCGTTGTTCTGTAAAGCGGAGCCGCCAACGATTTTTATTTACCCAAGTATAATCCACTGTTTCTGAATAGCAAGTCAATCGGGTGTCAAACGCAAATCCAATCCATCAAAATTTGACAGGGGTAAGCGCGGAGATGACAGGGAAAGGCTTTTATAGTGAGCCCTTGCCCGATTAGTTGAATAAGAAACATCATCGAAATATGGAACAAGAAAATTTATACAGCTTTTGGCGTTGCTTCCAGAAATGCATTGCAAGTTTTGTGACATTGTGCTTTTGCGGGATTTATGTACAACATTATGAAAATTTGGCATGCCAGTTACACGACTGATGAGACAAGAAATACAGTACATCTTTACCAGCCTCATGAGCCATTATATGCAGTATACTGTGTACCTAAAATGTATAATATGGCAAATCATTCTAAGCCTTAGTCCTTAGCAGAAGGTTCAGCAGAAAACCAGCGCAATGAACATGCTGAACTGAGTCTTTTTTGACCTCACACTGCATCGCATCTCTAAAGTCGCTCCCTGTTATCTCTAAGCTTTATCCTTTTAGCTTTTAGTTTTTTTCTGTTCTTGTTAAAAAATAATATATAGTTCAAGTTTTGTTTAGAAACACGAAATGTTGATGCGACTGTCCGACAAGTTAAGTCAAGATAACTTTCGCTAAATACATCGTCAAGTCTTACTAGACTTTTACTACGTACCTATTACCTATTACTAGACCCCGTTATCTTATCGCACTGACGTCGCTTTTGTGTAGGGACTGAATGTTTAATGTATCGATTATCTAAATGTCGATGGTATTGTACGTAGAGTTATAAGTCATGTCACTGACAATGAGTCAAAGATAATCACTACTAAAACAGAGATAAAAAAGAATGGGATAAATAGAAGTCGCGGGTGTTCGTTAGTTAAAGCTGTTATTATTATTTATTAGGTTATCGCATCTCGTAGGACAAATGAGGTTATCTACTTATTTTTAAACAAGAACTTTTAATATCTATTCTACACCGTGGCCGTTAATAACCCGAAAGATGTAAACCACGTATTTTTGACGACAATACGATTAAATAATGTTATATCAACATGGGTCTAATTATGTGTCTTAATTAAATTACTATCTCAGTACAAATTAAATCATATTAATTGCCTGCTTCTTTGTGAATAAGTTTTTAGTTGAGAAACTCAAGTGAAGAACAGTGAGCGAGCATGACAATTCACGAATCGCTCCGAAATCATACGACGAACGGCGAATGCCGTGACTTGTGTTCCATGACAAGTGTCAAGTTATGTCTAGCACACGTCTAGCACGATGTTTGTGTTGAAATTATTTTTATTTATTGGCACCACAAAATACCACACATAATTATGTATCCAGGTACCTACTGTAAAATTTATGTGTCTGCAACTTCTTCAAGATCGATATGTTTAAGAGAATCATTAGGTGCTACAAAATTAAAGTGCACTTACATTATTATTGAAACTTTGTGTTTTAGGTATCTTTTCCTTTGACTGACAATTACAGCCATTAATTGTTAAGTATGATAATATTCGAAGGAAATCATACCATCTAAATTATTTTTTTACCTCATACCATAGAGTGAAAGGGACTTTGTTGTAACAGCGATCATGCTAACCTGTACCTACGTTTTAAATCATTGATGATTTGATTGAAATACTCTGTAAAATAAAATTAAAGCTATTTGAGATTAAAGTGTGCAAAATAAAGAAATAATTATTCAGCTTGATGCACTACAGTGTATCTTAGTTGCATGTTATATCCTTTTATCACAATTAAAATATTTTCGATAGTAAAACTTTTTTGTAGATAGATACCAAACTTCTTTATGAAATTGGCTAACATACTGGTTAGTGCGTCTACGTGTAAAATAAGTAGGTGGCTACGTCATGCTTACGCCTTTAGGGTGTGTTAGACTGGAGATTTTGCAACTTTTGATTTGTTTTAAATAATTTATATCTCCTTAATTATGAGATTTTGGACTATATGTTAAATAACTTTATATACTTTAATTAGGCTCTAGTATTGTTAGCTTAAATCTTTCGGGTTATTAACGGCCACGGTGTATATTAAGATTGAGCAGAGATCTCAAAGGGAAAAAATCTATCGCATTGTTGCATAATATAAACTAAAAATATCGACATAGAGATGGTCGATAAAATGAACTTTAAATCCCAGCAAAAAAGCGACGTCACTGTGACAAGATACCAAGGACCACTTATTACTTACAATCTATAAACAACTAAACAAAGCTGTGTAACAAAATATCTACAAAATTCTTTAGAACCACGAGCAGCATTCGCTAGAAGACCCATTCAGCAAAGTTAGTTTGTAAACTATTTACTTTGAATAGTTCCTTGAGTCCTTCAGCTCATTTGTGGAAGTTAATAAAAGTTAATTAACTTCTTAATCAGAATCGTTTGAAAGTAGTTTACCGGACCTAGTTTTCAGTTAATAGAAAATCTTTATAGAGGGTGTTGATTTTCAAAACTTTCGCTGAACAACTATTGAATCTGCAGAAGTTATAAAGTGCTTGGGAAATGATATTGTGTGATCAAATAATTAACTGTAAGCGTGTTAAGGGAAAGCAATAAAGCCATAATAGAAACAAATTCAAAGTAGTTTTACAGCTAATAAAGTGCCAAAAGTCGAAACTGAATGTGGGTCAATGAATTAACTTCCCAAACTGCTTTAGAATTATTTATTATACATTATAAAAACAGTACGTAATTCAAATGTTCTGTAACTTATGAAAATCATATTTTATATGAGAGAAGACCAGCAGAATACACTACGACCATATGGCATAACAACGTTCTTATATTGAGGCACAGCCAGAAGCTACCTAGTTTGTTAATAAGGAAAGCGTTGAGCCCTTGCGCCAAAATAATAAACTCATTATAAAATTGTCTAGCTGCCCTAAATCCTTTTGAATAACGTAGCAGACGCAAAAATCCTAAAGCCGTAACATAAGGATCTGTACCCTCCTGACTGGAATTAACCCGATCACAGCCGGACATGGTAGACTGATCCCACAAACTTTGCGTTCGGAAATCGAATCTGTCAAAGTCGAAGGACCTTAGAGCTGTCGCAAATGTAACAAGGAAACGCTTTTAGTGTGAGAGATCACCCTGTAGGTATTGTTTAGGTTACGTTGGAGTGTTTTAAAGATTTGAAAATGGAACGAATTTAGAAGACGGAATTTGAATTTGTTTAAAAGAAAAACGTTGTAAGTTTAATGTTACCGAAAATTCGAGATTTAAATAATTGATTAAGTGTTAATATAGTGGCGTTCTACATATTTTATGCAGAGAATGAATAAAATAAGAATTGATTAACGTAATGAACAGAGGTCGGAATAGGTAGTGCTTATTAACCTAAACTTGACTCATGTTCATTCATGCGCGAGTGAGATGGGAATACGTTATTGAATGAAGATGCAACAAGTTTAGGTTAGTAAGCACTACCTATTCCGACCTCTGGACTAATGAAAGAGAACACCTTAGAATTTCGTTTTTTTTTTCGAATTTTCATCTAGATGATGCGCTGGCCACAAACAAGCCTACAGCTTAGTTTGGGACTAGGTCAATTGGTGTGACATTGTCGCCCGATATTTACTATTAATATATTATTATCTGTCCGAATTTTAATTTTCCGAACGCTGTGTTAAATGCTGGAGTTATTTGTGATTAAATGGATAATGCAATTGCTATTACAAAGGTTAGGTTAGGTTTGATTTATAAGCGATATCAAAAAATAAAGTCTTCTAACAAAACAATGCATATCAGAAAAAAATATGAAAATTGGGGATGTTGATCAATTCAAAATTATAACTCTTCGGAATTATGTAAATCCTAAAGCTAAAGGTTCTTCTAATTAATTCTCAGAGAAATAATAATTGGTTGCATTCAACAAGATGTTTTTAAGTTTTTGAATTAATTTGAGTTCCAAAAAAATAAAACCGAACATAATAATAATGTGTATGATTACTCGTAAATTACTTCAGGCTAACGTTTGCATTGGTGTACTATGTAAATATTTAGTAGATAAACATAATTATGACATCGTATTTGGTTGGGACAGGTCGTAGAAATTTAGATTTTTCAGTCAGCTACATGCTTTCTGAGAATACATCCTAAATTTATTAACCATGAAGCCTATGACTCACCTTCGTCCATAGACAGCTGGTCCCAAATTGCTACTTTAGTACCAGCCGGATCACGAAGAGCCACGTAAGCCAATTCGCCATGGACCAGCCTCAGGTCGTGGTCGAGAGCCAGGATCCAGAAGGTTACTGCAACAAGGGAGAAATGTTTAAAACTAAGATCCATTTTTAATTAAGTACGTAATGTGTTCTTGAGTGGAGACCGCGTTTCGGCAAACGTCGTGCGCCCCGGGGCATGATGGAGCGATGATATGCGCAGATTGGTGCTCTCACCAAGCTGAAGATCGGGAGCAGTGGCGTGCAATGGGAGAGGCATTTGTCCTGCAGGGGACTAATGCGCGGTGATAATGATGATGATGATGGCCATATGTGACGTTATCTTTGTAAAGGGACCTTATGGCCACATATAATATATAAACAGTGTTCTTAATCGCGTAAAAAACAAAAAACTTACCTACTCGTGACGTGATTATAGTCGTACACAGAGTGGCCTGTATTTAGAGGTCCAAAATCAACGTATACCTTAGTATACGCAAAATGTTGTTTTAGCTGTTCTAATCTTCCGTCAGAGAATTTTAGCAGTAACACGAGAAGACCTAGCTAGTTCAAGGTGTCCGTCGGTTTTTACGTTTCAGACCCCAAAAATATATGATTTGCCCATACTAGGAATCAAACCCAGGGCCACTAGCTACGTAGGCAGGGTTCCTACTAACTAAGCTAAACGTTTACAACTACTAAGCGTTTTCAAATGCTGGAATTCTGTTTTTTTTTGGGGAGGCCATTCTTACTTATATATTATGAGGGAAACATATTTTATCTTGGCTTTAATCCCCAAGTCCATGTCAAGCATCTTATTAAGTACTAAAAACAAACTGTTCATTATCCGAATCAAAAGCACGATCATAAAACCCCATCCAAATACCTGCAGTATTTCCTACAGCCCAGCTAAGATTTCATCATTAATTTGCGGATCCCGTAAACAACTAAGCTGCATCGAACATAAAAAAACATCGTAAAAGATACATAAAGCAAGACAAAAATTAATGACTCAGAGAACATAAAAACAGCTGTAGGTACGATGTTTTTAAAGCCTTAATTAATTATTAAACGTTAACGAACGAATTATTTCTCTTTTGAGATTTACTTAGGTAATGTTTATATTTATTTTTCGTTTAGCTTTGTCTGTTTTTTTCAATGGGAACATAACAAAAAATGAAATTACTATCGGGATTAATTATAATAATATAAGTTTTGCTGGATGTTCCGTTTGGTCGCGCAGAAGTTTTTTTATCGTTATTTCCACAGAAACTAGTCGATTTCACAGTTGTTGAAAAAACCGGCCAAGTGCGAGTCGAACTCTACAAACAGAACGGAACTATACAACCTTATACACTAAACCAGTTGCCGTTATTAATATCGAGCAAAAAACGGCTAAAAAATCACGTTTGTTGTATGGGAGCCAGGGAGCCCCACTTAAATATTTATTTTTCTGTTTTTAGTATTTGTTGTTTTAGCGGCAACATAAATACATCATCTGTGAAAATATCAACTGTCTAGCTATCCGGTCCATGAGATACAGCCTCCTGACGGACAGACGGACAGTGAACTCTTAGTAATACCCCCCCCCCCCCCTTATCCCTTTGGGTACCGAACCCTAAAAATAATTACTTATTCTCAAAATTGTTTGCATGTATAATAATAACATTGTTTTAATTAAGTAGTATGTATACTTTTAAAGGTTTAAACTTACATAGGCGCTCAAGTCTTAATAAGTTGGATTTTGTTTGAGTTAATTAAAGTGACGGATGTGTTAATTATTGTTTTAACAGTTAAAATCGCTGTTAACCTATTTATATTTTGAAATAAAGAACTTTTAAAACCTATGGGATAAAACGTACCCTATGTTTAGGTATTAAACCATTAAGACAAGATAAAAAAGAACCTTATCCATAAACCCACCGCTAAGCGCCGCCAGTAGTGTTCGCATTGCTGTGTTCCGGTGTGGGGATAAGACAACCGGTGAAATTACAGGTTTTCAGCATTGGGTTCGATTGTGTCATGCAACCGTTTTAATTTAATTGAAATTGGGTTTTCTCATTTTGTAATGACAAAACCAATTTCAACTAAATTATTATTATAAATTATGGGAACTAGAGATGAGAAAATTATATGACAATTTAAATTTCAACGTTTGCACGACAGAATAATATTAATAATATTGATATATCAAACCACTTTTTTATGAATATAGGTACCTAGTGACAAAAATAATTTTAACGAATAAAACAATTCTTATTTATACTTAAAAACTTGAACTTTTAGGAAAAAAAATCCGTGAAAAAACTGGCATAACTGATTGTCATTTTTGTTTGTAATTTGCGTCAAAGTAAAAATAACACGAATAAACATAACTTACAGGTGATAAGTGATTCTGTGTGGCTTTTTATATTTACTAATGTAGTTTTTACACGTTTTTACTACACAATGCGGCATTTTTTTCGGTTTAAAGTGATATGTCCAGTAATACACTCTTATCTATGGATATGTCACTCGGGCTGTGGCTGGACGCGTAATGGCGGCGGGTTAACAGACCTAGTGCATTTGTGAGACGGTAGATTGTGTATGACGGAACGAAATAACAGGCCTTGCTTGCTTCGCACCTTTTGAGTGTAACGTTACGACCGTATTTTTTTTAGGTCCGTGGATTACTCTTCTTATCTGGACAGTAAAAGCGGTCGAGTTGCCATCAAATCGGGCATAAACACAGTGGAACAGAACCTCGAAAACCCCCTAAATTGACTCCTTTTGAGAACTGATATCTCTCAAACGTCCCAACCACGTTTCATGAATCATAGAGAAAAAAAAACCCGCATCCAAATAGGTTCAATTGTTAAAGAGCTATATACAATGTCACAAAGAAAGGCACAGATACACGAATACAAATATACATAGACACATACATACACACATACACAGGTACTAATAAACACACGTTAAACTTATAAAATCCCTCTTTTATTGTCGGGGGTAAAAAAAGAACTAACATCAAAAATATCATTACGATATTAAAGCTGGATGAACTGAAACAAATGGAATAAAGACCCTGAATTCTATATAACAATACAATCCATTAACAACATTTCCCTTTTACCAAAAACAAAATCCCGCGGAATTCATAACTACAAAAGCAGTTCTTGTTACACTAGTGGATAATTAATTATATAAGTTAGTGCAAGTCGGACGATAAACAGAAAGTTGCTAGGTCCAAGTTTCCGTAGGTAATGGTCGGAATTCGAACCCGTACCCTTACCATGAGCATCCATGAGTTACAATTACCGTAGTCGCTAGCGAGTCGAATTCTCTCTCTATAACAGTACTGTGAGGGACAAACCGGACAAAGCATTTGACTCGCTAGCGAGTACGGTAATTGTAACTCATGGTAAGGGTACCGATGGCGTTTTTGCATGCAGCTAACGAGGTATTGGGAAGACGAATAGCGAGCCTTAAGTTCCATGTCGTAAGCTAAATGTATAATATGTATCTAACAAGAATATGAAATAGTTGGGCAACTAAGTTAACCTTGAAATTTTGGCTTCTGAATTTTGTTATCAGCGACTTATAGCTAAACAAGAGGACGCCCGCGACTTCGTACGCGTAGAATAAGTTTCCCGCTACTCCCCCTAGTTTTTCCCGTTGGGGGTCGATTTTCGGAAAAACCTTTCTTTGTGAACCCCTAGACCTCATAAGGAAGCTACGTGCCAAATTTGGAATCTCTAGACCCAGCGGTTTCGGCTGTGCGGTGATATGTCAGTCAGTTTCTTCTTTTATATATTTAGATAATCATTAAACTCATATATCGCCAGGGGGCCTAGTTAAGATGCGTAACGCTAAGTTAGCGATTTCATAAAATCGACATAATGTATAGCATTGACGTAAGTAAGCTCACAGATCGCATCGATCTTTTATGTCAACTCCATACATTTCGAGTCGATAGAGAACAGAAACGTTAGGCTAGGCTAGGGCCCCTGTAGCCCTAGCCAAGATGCAAACGCTAGTAATGTTTTTCTTTTCTATCGCTCTAAATGTATGGGATGACAGCCTCGTGCGGTACCACAAACATGGTACATAAACCACATAGTATAGACAAGGAAAACGTTAGTAGCGTTTGCATGTTGGCTAGGGCTCCGCTCTGTGTACCGGTGGATTGAATGGGTGAAGAAAAATATGTTGTATACATGTGTGTAAAATAAATTACTTACAGGACGGCACTCTAACACCACATTGACGATTAGTCTTGTTGGTTTCATTCATCTCAGCTTACGTACCGACGACCTTTACAATCTACAGTATGAATCCCGGGCCTGTATTGAACTAGCATTGTACCTTCGAGATTAAGTAGATAGGTACTTCTCAGATTGTTTAATTTTTTTATGAGAAATTCTCGGTAATTCCCAAGAACAATCTGACCTTATTTATAGAAAGAGAACATGCTTAATGCTTTTTAATTAATTCGAGAATTTTCTTAATAGTTTTTTACGATTTGATGTATTCTGTATTTTGACACAGTTTCATAGCGGCTCAAAAATCTTGGTAGACTATATTTTCAAAGGTGTGGGAGCAAAAACGTCTCGAACTTTGACTTCCACTGATTAATGATCTTGACTGATTACCGTAACTAACAAAATCCGATTTGATGACGGTATATCTCTCGTGGTCATAACATTTGTGACCTCATCATTAATAATTTAGGCAAAGACCAAGAATTTAGATTTAATGCCAGTCATCATCATCATCGTCATCATCATCATCATCATCATCATCATCATCATCATCATCATCATCATCATCATCATCATCATCATCATCATCATCATCATCATCATCATCATCATCATCATCATCATCATCATCATCATCATCATCATCATCATCATCATCATCATCATATCCCCTAGAAGACGTTCACTGCTGGACATAACCCTTTCTCAAGATCCTTCACGAATAAAATTGGAATTAATTTTTAGTAGCAATGTATTTAATACTCACTTGTCTCTCCAGGTTTGTAGTGATGCCGCGCCGGCCTGACGATGATGTCCCTGACTGGGCCGAGGAGCCTAATGACGCTGTGGCTCTTCGCAGTGCATTCATCGCTGCCCACACACCCCACGGTGGTGTGGAGGGTGCAGTGGGTCGCTGGGGACGATGGGATCTTCAGGGGAATGATACCGTAGCCTAGGACAAAGAGAATTTATGATTATGGAAAATTCTGAACAGAAAGAGGGGAGGTTTGAAACAAAGGCAAATTAAGACGATTTTTTTTTCCGGTCACGAACAGGGGTATGACTTTTTTTAAAGAAGAGAGGGAAGCAAACGAGCGTGCGGGTTCGAGCATGCAAGAGCCATCTGTGGCGTTCACAAGAATTACAACGTTAATGGAATGGAATGGAATTTACTGATGGACGTGGGGTGGTTTTTGAAATAAAATCTGTCACTTTTGTTGCCGATGACGTCAATTTGCATTCAAGGTTGATTAAAAATTAAAGACTAGTAATAATGGTTGGAAATTTGGTCGGGTTATCGCGGTTTCGTATAACACTTATAAAACTTTCCGAGTTCATTAATACTGAGAGCTGAGTACTGTCAAAATCATCAAGATAACATTATCATTAAAAAACTACTGTTATGTTGTAATATCCAATTGCATAATTAAATACCGTTGGTATTGGTATTGTAATTAATAATATTAAAAAATACTCGCCGAATTGACATTCATAAAAGAATATTGACTCAATGTGCCAATTTTAGTAAAAAAATAGTGCAGAAATTATGCTGCTGCCATAAGAATAAACAATAACTACACGTAGAAGCGAATTTCCTTTACCAAGACCCGAAATGTCACGTTTTAAATACCTACTTCCCCCTTCACCCCGCTATGCAGGGGCATAGCATTTAAAATTATTTCGCAAGTGACAGCCCTAACTTTGGACGCGGAAGACAGAGGGCTGTCTTCCGCGTCCAAAGTTAGGGCTGTCACTTGCGAAATAATTTTAAACCGTTTATGGATGTGTTATAAAAGTTTAGTCACGAAATGTTATTTATGTTTTTCTTCAACGTGGAAACATTGTTAAAAAATGAGTTTTATACATTTACGTTAAATTAGTTAATAATACTTTTTGATGATATTAAGATTATCTCCAGAAAATTACATGGCTTATGTGGCTATTAATCATCTATAAAACACGGGGAAACGAGTCTATAAATAACCTTTAAAATAATAATTAAGCTCAATAAGATTTATAGTCTGGGATCCCGAGTAACTTTTACGTTCCTTTCCGGTTCAAAAAGCTTTATTACAAAATACTATTCTTATCTATTAATTCATTTTTGTCTCTTTTACAGCCAAATAGACTGCAGTAATGATTTCCCATGGCTAATTTAATATATATTATAGCTGCGTATAAATATATCGTAAAATGCATTGCTATATATTGATATATATTTTTGCATATTAATATACTAGCTTTTGCCCGCGACTTCGTCTGCGTAGAATTAGTAATTTGGGTAGCTTATTTTTTATACGAGCTGATTTTT
Organism: Acleris literana; assembly: GCA_946894065.1. Taxonomy (NCBI): domain Eukaryota; kingdom Metazoa; phylum Arthropoda; class Insecta; order Lepidoptera; family Tortricidae; genus Acleris; species Acleris literana. The sequence continues at coordinate 21,401,712 of OX335669.1, forward strand.
TATCATTGCTTACTTTTAAATAATTAAAGAAAATGATGATTTTGATTTGTAATCATCAATAATGCGTACAACCAGAATTTAATGAACAGATAAATAAATTATTAGTAACTGCGACATATAATTTAGTTTATCACGTTTCTGTAAACTACGTTTTTTGTTTTTCCGTCCTTTGCTAACACGTGAAGATTTTGTGGACTTGAGATTCGTGAGCACGCCACCATGGGAAAAACAGTTTTTAACTAAATTTACACCTGCAACTTTCAGTGTTTGTCCTTGTGCCTTATTTATTGTCATCGCGAATGCTGCTTTTAGGGGGAACTGGACTCTTTTAAACTGTAATGGTAAATCCTGGCTGTTCCTGTCATAATGATTGGTTTTACAATATTGCCTCCCAGGTGCGTAATTTGCAGTCGTGTGCCATTACAGAGTCTCGGTGCGTCAAGATTTCGCATCAACAGGATAGGAACGCCAACTTTAAGTCTCAACTTATGGGAAGGCACTACCCAGCTTGAATAAAATTAAATATTACCGTAGTAGGTTTGATGGACATTTATGAATAACATCTACATCTTTAAAATTTTACATTTTGATTCCATCTTAAAAACTTCCTATAAGTGATGAAAACGGAATTACGGATTCAAAATATCTCTAGACCAAATTTTATTTGAATTTTATAGGGAATGATGATTTCCCGGATAGAGATTGCCCTATCATCTTCCATGTGCCACAAACTATCTCTATACCAAATTTCATGAAAGTAAATAGGAAAAAGTAGACCATAAAAAAAAATTAACCCCCCTCCCCTCCACCCATCACTCACCAGTAAGGGGATGATATTCGGGATAAAATTTATCGTATGCCCCTCCTCGGAACTACATAATAAATATCCTTATATCAAATTTCATTTAAATCGGCTCAGCGGTTTTAATAGCTCCATGCAACTTTTAACCCTCCATTTCAACCCCTTAGGGAATTACAATCGGAAAAAAAACTATCCTTTATCCTTTCCCGGGATTCAAACTATCTTTGCACCAAATTTCATCTAAATCGGTTCAGCGGTTTAAGTAGCTCCATACAAATTTTAACCCCACATTTCACCCCTTAGGGGATGAATTTCGGGAAAAAACTAACCTAAGTCCTTTCCCAGGATTCAAACTATCTCTGCACCAAATTTCACCTAAATCGGTTCAGCGGTTTAAGCGTGAAGAGGTAACAGACAGACAGACAGACAGATAGACACACTTTCGCATTTAATTAGTATGGATATTCCGTGTGTGACACCCCTGAGTGACTAGACACCTCAGGTGTCGCCAGGCGGTAGGTATCTAACGCGCCGAGCGCGCGTCGGGAGCCGGGAGTTTCGTTTCTACGTGTAGTTATTGTTTATTCTTATGCTGCTGCTCTGCCCTCCTAAGCAAAAATGCAATAACTAAATTCAATAGCCAAAGCAGATTCTACTCTCTTCTGTTTGTAACTAGGTTGCAATTTCTACAGATGTTTTGTTTGAGATAACGCCATTATGCTTAGTAGGGCAGTGCTGTGATCCGTATTTTAAGTATTTTAGTAAGATATAGATATTTAATTCAGATAGATTTTGATACGAAGCTGACCACTCACTGTGCGCAATTCTGGAATTTCGACTAAAAACTTTTACTCCACCCAATAGGCTATTTAGATTTAAAAAAAGGCTCGTCTATGTACAGGGCCTCTACTGGGTTTACCCTTGTTTCACCGACACTCATTTGATAGAACGTATCACTTCGCATAATTTTCGTTTCATAGAAAGCTACTTTTTGCTGAACTCATGTTGATTTCAGATTATGTTGTGTTGGTTTCAAGTCTAACCTAACCTAAGTGAATCGTATTTAAGATAACCTGAAATCAACACGAATTCAGCAGAAAATAGCTTTCTATGATAAATAAGAGCTATCGTAACGTTGACAATACGATAACATGTCAAAGTTAATTAGGGTTTTACCAAGTTGAATAGAGCCCCAAGTTGATTGTTAGACCTCTAAATATTAAGACAGCCTAATAATCTTTAGACAAAACCTGGGCCAATATTCTACCATTTCGTCTTTGAGCTGGTCGTATTTTCAATGTTTTGATATTTACTTGACAGTAATCGCAGCCAGGTTAAAAGCAATACCATAACAGAGGGGCTATTGCCAAACGCACTCGCAATCGCAATCGTTTTCATTTTGAAAATCGAAGGCTTGTCTGCATACAAAATGAAAAGAATTAGTTCGCTTTGAAACCGATTGCGATTGCGAGTGCATTAGGCAATAGCGACGCAGGTCAACGACTAAGTCTAAGTTTTAAATCGACGTTCCAAAACGATTGACAGGCGATTCCTTTGAAGTCACACCAAACTACCATTTCTCATGAAACTTCGAAAGAAAATCACATTCCAGTAAAGTGATAGAAGGGTTCAAAGACCTGTCCGGGACCGGCGTGCAGCGATCTGTCAAATCGCTCGAATGGTCTCTGGCACAGTGAGCACTTTTGATGTAAAAAACGTAACAAATATAGTTAACTATTTCATTTCTACGCTTCTGTAATCTATGAACCATGTTTGTTGATTTGTAAGTTACAATTACTTTCTATTCATGGACCTATTAACAATTTACTAACAATGCAAAATAATAGAAGTGCCTAATCATTTACACAAATCATTATTTCATTATCTGATAATATGTATTGATTTATTTATTACTCGTTTAAGTTTCGCAGAATTTTCATTTTTCCGAAAACCAAGACTCCAAAAAAACCATGAAACGAAAAAAAAACACTGCCAACCATCGTAAAGCTTCTTTACTAATTTAAAATATTAAATAAATTATGAATGTAATACATTCCGCAATATTAATTTAACCCTCGCATCTCAAAACGTGGGCTTAAATTTAATATTTGCACACAACTTCATTAATAACATACGTTTAATTCCAACTTCATAATAAAGCACTCGTGTAACAAGTATATAATCTATGTTTAAAACTCATTAGTATAATTGTAAATACCTCCACAGGGAACTTCTATGAGTTTTAACGAGTTATTTCTAAACTAATTAAAGTTATTAAAGCGAAATTATTATTATTTCTATTTTGTGTTTATTTATTCCTTTCCTTTGTTTCATCGTTGTTTGAAAGAAGTATCCTGTTTACGTGACTGGGAATTGTTTGTTTTTTGTTTAATCATATTATGCCATTTCAATTAATCTAGTTTCAATACTATATAAACTCCATATTGAATATGCGGCACTAAAGTATTTTTGATTATTGCTAAGTGAATCAGTCGGGTACGAATTTATGGATTTTCAACTTGCATAACTTTTGAACTAAAAGGTAGAAACTTAAAATTTGGAAGGTAAATTGGGTTTATGCAGGACTTTTGGTCCGCTGGCATGATGTAGGTACAAAGTAAGAGTAGGTTGAAGGGTCATACACAGATTTAGGTTACCGTCTCTCCTGTGGACATAGCCGAAGTTAACATTTTTAAGGCCTAATTTGCTGGCTGAACCCACATGCTCATAAGCGCCGTCAGGTCTACTTTAGTCGTAGCAAATAAAAACATAACTTATATGCACACAAGCCTTTAACTATTGACCACAGGAGAGACAACTTTTGTTTTTGCGAGTGTGTATGACCCTGAAATATGCGAGAAATATTTCCTGTAAAGGATTGCCTCCAGATTCGTTGTATTGTATTCAAGCTAGATAAATTATCATTGTTTCGTATTACAGCATGAAAGTAACAACACTACATGGAAGCGTCGTAGCATGGAAGTTTACCGACCGCGCCGCTTCTCCTATCGTCAACGTTACGATAGATCTTATTGACTTGAGACTAATTAGCGGCTGAGTTGAAAACAATACGATAACGCGGCTAAAGAAATATGGATTTACCGAGTAGAATATAGCCACAAGATTCCCGGGATTGACGTAAGTAGCCGTTCGCTGCCGTGATACGAAAGAATAATACCTACTATTAGCATTTTATATCTTATGTGGTTAACAATAGAGTAAGAATGCTTCAACTACTGCATTGCAGTTAGCTGCCTTTTTAGATATAACGACAGTTCGGTCGTGTCGCACAGTTTCACAGTATTCGGGAGTCGTTATAGTAGATTGTACAACTAGGATCTAAAATAAGCCATACTTAGTACCACGAGATGGTTATTTTCCCGAGCAAAGCGAGGGAAAATTGTTCGAGGGGTACCTAATATGGCTTTTAGACCCTAGTAATACACTCTACTTTTCACTTCGATTGCGAGAAAATAAAAAACATTACCAATACAAAGGTAAAAAATTAGCAAAGATAGCACCACATATTCTACGGCGAAAATATTGTTTTAATTTGGCGGCATGTTTTTTTTTTTCAAAAGTACTTTAACACAGATACAAAATATAGATACCGCAAATAAACACCACTGACCGTGTGAGTATTTAGCGCTTCAAAGCGTTGCACAATCGATTTAATCATATTTTAACGATTGTAAAATAGGGACTAAAAACACCTAATGTTTTGAGAAATTAATTCTGTTCCCTGATTGGTCGATTTTAATATAGTTGTATTCTGGTTGGTTAATACCAAATACAAAGTTTTTTTTAAAGAGTTAATATAGTTAAAGAGTATGCGTACCAAAAAGAACCTAACGTTCCGATTGACAGTCGATGTGTATTGTGATAGGTTGATTTAATTTCGTGAAGTATTTTGATTGGTGGATTTAATTTGGTGAAGTATTTTGATTGGTCAAATTAAAATGTTTTGTACAGATAAATCATTATATTTTCCATTTCATATTTTCCCTAGGGGAAATATGAATATAATGCATTCTCTAGGGTTTACATGTACTACTTGAGTGTCGCTTGATAAGTCTAATATGACACACTTTTTGAGCATGAGAAGTGAAAAACAATAAAACTTGTCTAAGCCTACTGGACCTCTAATGCCTTTTTTTATATTTGTGTGTCTTTGCGCCACTACATTTTCATAATTTGCATTTTTCCTGAAGTATACTGCAATTTCATTAGTTTACACAATCTTCTTCATACATTTTAATCCTCTTATTCTTAAAAGGCTGCACGGCTTGCTCAGTTTTTTTCTCGCTTATTCTTCGGTCGGTCGTTTTAGGGCTCCGTTCCCTAAAGGTGTCAAACGTAACCCTATTACTAAGGCTATACGCTGTCCATCCGTCTTTCCGTCCGTCTGTCTATCCTAATTTTAGGTAGCGATGTATCTTTTGAACCTTAAGAGACACCGATTTTTTTTTCCGAATCAAGATGTGATATTGCGGCAAATTTCATTACTAATATCTTTTAAGCAAGTTAAGAAATAGAAGGACCGCATTTCTTCAACATAGTTGTTGTTTATGTATAGTAAAAACAGTAATACATAAGCGTCAAATTTGGTATGAATAATACCCTATTGAATAACAACAAACACTAAAAACCGGTCAAGTGCGACTATGGCTCGCGCACAGAGCCGGGTTCCACACCGCCACACAGTAGATGTTATTACATTTTGATTTGAATGTTATGTCTTTACCAAATAATAATAATACCTACTGTACAGCGGTACGGAATCCTCTGTGCGCGAGTCCGACTCACACTTAACCGATTTTTATGCTGTAGCATAACTTAAAAGGAATAGTACCATAAGAATAAATACTATTAGAAGGGCATCTTCGGCGTCGTTGTATAGATTTGACAGCAAAGCCGTCAAACGATTACCTACAGCGCCCCGCGACCCGCCTTACTAATCTCTCGCCTATCGCAAAATTAGGGTTGTCACAAGTATATATATAATACTAAATGAGCCCGCAACCTTGTTCGCGTAGAACTAGTTTATTACGTGTAAAACTAAAATTTCCGTAAAATTTCAAATCTGTAAGACTTTCCAATAGTGTGTACAATACTGACGAATGAGTGTGACAACGGATGACAGCGGCACAAGTTTGCGCTAACTAGTCTATGTAAAAATTAAAATACTTTTATTACAATTAAATCAGATATAAAGTTGTAAGAACAAACGCAAAGCCAATAAAACTAATTTATATATGTAGGACGTATTTGTTCATTTTATTAATTAATTTAGCAACTCCTTCTTTTATAATATAACCACTGAAATACTATCTTAGACTTACTTAATTACGATTAATATTGGATAAAACATAAAGTGCATATGTAAATAATGTATTTATTTAATTCTTTCATTTTAACGCTCTTTACTTAATGTGTTTATGTTACAAATTATAAATAAAGATTCAAACTTAGTTAATATCGTCCTACAATTATTATCATAAAGCACGTGGTCAAATACGGAACTAACAATTTCGTATGGTAAAACTACAGTTTGCGTAGACAGTGGCGCCTTTGAGAGCTTCATTTGAAATATTGTCGCACGTTTACCCCAAGCGGTGGCAACCCGCTAGTGTTTGCTGCGATAAGTAGTCCTGGACTGTTGACAGGCCACGCGAGAGCGCGCGTGGTGGGGATGAAGTTACCCTTCTAATAGTATTTATTCTTATGATAGTACATTGTGCATCAAGGGCGGTAAGAAGGGGATTGCTAATGAGAGACTTTTAATGACTTGAGTTTGTAATCCCCTTACTGCCCGTGATACACACAATGTTTTTCATCACATTTGCGAGGAAATAAAAAAAACAGAGGAAAAATATACAAAATACGCTTCGGAAAGAACAATCAAACAAATGAACTCGACTCGCTAAAAGAGTTTGTCAACTTTGTTCAATATAGTTTCCCACAGATAATGCTTAGAACTGCTTTAGTTTGACAGGCCATTGTACCGATTTTCAAAATGAAATTGAATAAAATAATGGCAAATGTCTCTGAAATAATGGTAAAATTAAATATAATGCAGATAAATGTACAGTATAAGTTTAATTATACAATAAAAATGGTTTGTAGCCAAGTTTTGAATATTTTATTATTATATTTATAATTAGTCTGAAATGATGTACGAGTGGATTCTATATTTTAAAACTAAACTCATAACTCCCTAGGGCGTTATAGAAATCCATAATTCCCGCGGGAGCTAAATCGGTTATAACTGTCCTATACGCCTGCGTGTTAAAACACCCTTTCCGAGCAAGTGTGATGAAAAACTTATTGCGCGACATAGATGTCACATGCTTTGTGGTAGCACCCCAGAACCAAATTATTTTAATTGGAAAAGTCTCCTAAAGATCAAATAAAAAAAGTCTTGTCTGCTATTTATACATATAATTTATACCGTTTTTTTTTATTACGAGTTAAGTTGACCTATATCTGCCCTTCTTTACTAGTACCCTAGTAATAACAAAGTACTATGGAAGCCTGCAGTAGCGGCTTCCTCTTCTTAGCTTCCCTAACTCAACTATTACTGCCCTAAGCTAGTTTGAATAAATACTACACTGGTATATCTTCACTTTATTTATTTCTTCTGTTATTTTCCGTAGTATAATTACAAACTTTCACATGGGCTTTTACTATCCCGATACATGTAAGCAACTGAAGTCGCCCTCAAAACAAGACAAGAAAAGAAAAGAAAGACCTTTTCGAACTATCGCTTCGAATATTAATGAGGTAATAACCAGCCAGTACAACTTAGATGTAGCCAGCACGCTACAAGTAGCCAACCCTCACATCTTTCCGCCCGTCACGGGAAGGCAGGGTCCCTACCTCTATCCTGGCTAAAGCTCCTCCCTACTCAAGACATCTACCTAAGTACAAAAATCCAACTATTATATAACTTGTCTATCCCCATTCAGCCCTTTAGGAACAACATATTATTTACCTGCCTAAATCAATATCGACTCCCTAGCCGTTCTACCTAACACCTGGAAAACCCTTGAAGACATGACAAGTCCCTTGCTCCACAAGTCCATTTTGTTAATTCCTTCAAATAACTGGCCGCAAAAAATCGTTCTTAATTTAAATTCCAAAGCCAGACAGCTCTTTATTTCTTTTCTTCCAATATAATAACTCTTACCTCTAATAGCGTTAGTTCGTTTAAGTGGTGTAGAAATGAACAGACATTTTGCTCAACATCTTTTCCATTTGGAGGTGCACCAAGCGGTTTTATTGTTGCTATCGAGTAAGGCGCAGCTAAAACGAGAGTGCCTCTTTTTTAAGAGCTATTTTAAAAGCTTTGAGGGTTTTGTTATTCCTATTAGAATTGCACTGGAACAGCGTGGATGGTAAATTACCTGTGTCTTGTAAAATGTTTAGCGAGGCAATACATCATATTAAGTCTAGGAATGTTTAAGCTTAGCTTTTCTAAGTAACTAAAAGGGCAGAATGACTTGTTAGGTTAATTTCTCAAAATTGTTATTACTGAGTAGCTGAATTTTCATTTGTATTTTTTCCCGAAATAAGTTTTACAGTCTTGTTTTTCCCTGAGTTGTTTTTTCCTGTTAAATGTTTCCCCATTTCAGAATTATCATATTTCTAGGGGTTTTAGCTCTTGGAGCCTGCTGGAAAACTAACATTACCTGATCTACCTATTTAAAACTAATTATAATTAGCAAAAATTGCAAAAAATCCGGATTGGAAAATATGAATCTGGAAAAAATAAGATTGGCATTTTTTGCGAAATTAATCGCCGTACTACGTTTTTAGAGTTCCGTACCCAAAGGGTGAAAACGGGACCCTATTACTAAGACTCCGCTGTCCGTCTGTTCGTCTGCCTGTCCGTCTGTCTATCACCAGGCTGTATCTCATGAACCGTGATAGCTAGACAGTTGAAATATTACAACAAATACTAAAAATAGAATAAAAAAAATATTTAAGGAGGGCTCCCATAAAACAAACGTTTTTTTTTTGCCGTTTTATGCTGGACAATAATAACGCCAACAGGTAGACGCTTGAAATATTCATATAATATTTAGTTGTATATTAACATTACGGAAACCTTCGTGCGCGAGTCCGATTCACACTTGGCAAGTTCTTTATTATCTTTTTGAAATATTAATCTCTTTTGAAATTTATATCACATTTCACAAATGGAATTGAAAGTGCAACAGCAAAGTCGAGTCACGCCGCGGTGCGATAAACCAGTACTTACTCTCTCGAATCGCATCGGTCATAAAAACACCCCTTTATATCCCACAAAGGCAACAGCGAGCTGTAATTAAAATCAGACTAAATCCCCGTTAAATTGAGCACAGTGACGCCACTGAACTATTACCGTGGAACCTCATCATTAGAACGTAATTTATCTGTAGGGTTATTCTCTTAAATAAGTGGCGGACGAAATAGACGACAAATATACTTACATTGGATGATCTGTGTACAAGTACAAGTTATATTTTCGCTCACACCATGTTGATCTAAAGTTCGTTAGCTCTAATGTACCATTAGGACACCTGTCAATGTCACAAATTCGATAACGTAGAAAGTGATTTAAAAAAATAAAGTAAAACTGGTCAAGTGCGTGTCGGAGTATACACCATTCTTGTTTGCTGTTATAGGCCCTTTTCTTGCTGTTATAGGCAAAAATGTTTCACATTGTGTAAAAATTTCAACTGTCAAACTAAATATTACTTCAGTTCATGAGATACAGCTTACTGACAGACAGGCGGACAGACAGAGGAGGTCTCGTTAGCACCTTTTGTGTACGGAAACCTAAAAACCAATCCCCTAGCTGAGAATCACCCATTTCACACACATTTAGGATTATATCAGGGGTGTTATTCTCTTAAAACAGAGTTCGGTCGGTCGAACGAGTGAACGAGTGAACGCGACGCAGCTTACATGTATAAACTGGCGAGTTTAAGTAGTTCCTTCAGAGCGTACAAATCACATTTTAGCGCGTGCATTCACAATTAGGCAGCTTTAAGACCCATTTAGATTATGCAAGTTTCTTGTACAAGAATCGGCAATAATTGTATGCAATTATGTTGTTGCAATAATAGTGTTTAAGAATTGTACCAAACGTAAGGTTTAGAGCGAGCAATTTTTTATTTCCTCAATTTTATTGTATTGAATTTGCAAGAAAGTTGTATAATGTAAATGGGCCTTTATACGTTCGATCGTTCGACAGAAGCCCTGCTTGAAAATACACGCGCTAAAATGTGTTTTGTACGCTCTGAGGGGACTACTTAAACTCCCCGGCTTATATAGGCCCCCGCTCATCGTCGGGCGGTGGGACCAGTGCCTTAAGCTGCACCGCGTTTACTCGTTCACTCGTTCGACCGACCGAACGCCGTTTTTAAGAGAATAACACCCCAGAATCTTGTATACGTATAATTAAAGATATTATGATTTTGTAAGAGGTTCTGGCAACATTAAATCCGTCGCCGCTGTAATTGATACTCAAGCTCAGTAAACCTGGAGACAATTAACCTTCGTTTGCTTTACGTTGTAATCTACAGTAGCATTACTAGCTATAGCCTACACGCTAAGTAATTCTCGTGTACACACAACGTACGAGTATTAAGGGCTCACATGAAACTTAATACTTCATTGTTGGCTTAAAAATACATCGCTATTATAGTACCTATTATTTTAACTCTTCATTGTTTTTTCTAATCCTGACGACCTCAATGTCATTAATGATAATTTGACATGGTACAATTAAAGGATCGACCAAACCGGAGCTCAATACGTTGACGCACTGTAAACGCAGGCATGTGACTTATGCGTCACGTTTTTAACTAATACCATCCACACCGGATCTTAAAAAACGACGACGCAATGGCAGCTGAGTTAAAAACAATACGATAAGGGCCAGCGCAAACCGGCGGACGGCAGGGGAGATTTTCCTAGAAATTTCCTCCGCCACAATCCGCTGCGATGCTCTGAGGTCGGTCTCAAAGCATTGAAATTTATACCTTATTTCAATTGGAATAGCATTAAATATACATTGATAAATTAAATATCATCTGCCGTCCCGACCGCCGGTTTGCGTATATTATATCTATAAATCAATTTAAGCGTATCCAATTAAAATAGAAATTTAGCAGAGAGCAAGCTCATATTTCTCAAGCAAAGTTTTCAACTCATCCAAGCAACATAAAATCAAGTTAATTAAACTCATAAAACATAACAGACATCAATATCAAAATACTCGTATCTTAATACAAAATCTATCAGTCAAAGTTTATTGTTTCTCTGGTAACAATAGCCGACAGACTGAATCCTTCAAATAGGTCATTAGAGATGAGAAAATTTTAATCGAATTTACCTGAAACTCTACTCGAAATACTTTCGTAATTATTTCGAGGACGAAACAGACACGACCCGGGTAGTCGGAGACAAATTGCCGTGGAGAATCCAGGTAGTTCAAAGTTATTGCGGGATTTATTAGGTATTAAAGTACTATAGGGCGCCGCGACTGTGTTCTCGTAGGATTAGTTTGCCGCTTCTTCCCGTTGGGCGTTGATTTTTGGAAAATCCTTTCTTAGTTCACCCCTAGAGTACCCACGGAATACTCCGTCCAAAATTCAACTCCCTAGGTCCAGTGGTTTAGGCTGTGTGTAGTCTGTCATTCACTCACTCAGTCACCGTACTGTTTTAAGTACCTATGTTAGGTAACAAAGCATTTTCCAAAAAAATCCAAAAATCTAAAATCCATTTATTTGTCAGAATACAGTAATACACGGTCTTAGTTATAAAATTAAAGCACTTGTATTCAGCATGCAAGCTAGCGTACAAATATTGTAAATAATCTACAAATTTTCATAATACTTTCCCAATTTCATAAATTCTAGTAAATGATAATACAAATTTAAACCCCTAAATATTCCTTGACACTATAAAAACATTTCTCAATCAGCCATTTTGTCAAGTTACGTTCAATTCAATATTGTGTTCAATTTCAAATATACGAAAAAGGTTAATAAAAAATATACCGCTTCTTATCCGTTACGTAATAAATTTTGATAGCTGTTAACATTTTCGATGAAATGATTTGGAATTCACTCTGAAAGAACTGCTAACAAATTTCCCCGAGTAATTCTTATTTACGATCCGGGAATCGTATTAAACAAGTTTTAATTGGTTCGTCTTTATAACGATGGAAATAAAGCACGCTCTCGCACACCCAAGTCGATTTTGTATATGCCAAATGGATTTAAAAGGAGTTTGACACTATTGTCAGTGTTCAACAGTATATACAAAATGAATTAAATTTAAAATTAAGTTGTTTATAATATGGCTCCATGTGTCATTGGTCGGTAGACCTCATGCTTTCCGTGATACATTGCATCGTTGCAATAGCTCCCGGCTCGATAATGTTAAAACAAATCGTCAATGGATTGCTACCCCATATAGCCATTTTTGGTAGCCAATACGAAAATTGACGAAAATTATGTGTAGACACTGACTGATTCTAGTAACACGTTTGGTCGCAGCTTCGTATTTGTCACGTCACCGCGACTAAAATTGGGGAAGAGTCGAAACAGTAACTTTTGGTTTCACCGTTTCACCGTTCCGTCGCTGTAACAATGTTCCCGGTTTGAAACCAGTTCGCCAGAAATCATTCGTTCATTCACTCATTTAATGGAATTCGTTGGAGTGATTGGTGTTGTTTTCATAGTGATTTAAAAAAAAATAAGAGGAGACGCCATCACAAAAAAGTTTGACAACGTAGGTTACGTAGGTATTTGGTTTTATAGTGTTAATTCATTATAGTTGTGTTCAAATCTCAATGGGAAAATAATTTCATCGTGTCATTTGATCATATTGGTTGAAATTCATCAACGCGCCATCATACAATCATAATTTAGCCAATTTAGCGAAACACATGTAGTAACAAAGTTACTGAATTCACAAAATGGTTCCATGTCTTTTTTGTTTACAGAGATTCTCAAAGTTTCACGGACACCGTAAATCATGTCGTTTTTCGTAGTTTTGACGGAAGAAAACCCTCGAAAACTAATTTCATTGGTTCCTTGTTAGTTGGCTCCTGGATTACAGATAATATTTACACGAAAAACGGAAGAAATTGATCGTTTTTGATGGGGACAGTATGTTGAGAAGCTTTTTGGATTTAATGAAGCCTTTCTGTTGTCATTTACCATTACACTACGCATTTATTGTTTATCACGTGGTTACAGAGTTACCACACGGTTACTACACATTATTTCCTAGTTTGTACACTAGTCACAAACTAAACGCAAAGTTTATAAAAATGTGTGACACAAATGTTTCCGTTATGTGTAGACGCAACGACTAAACATAGTTACTAGTTATTTCGTGGTAGCATTGTTTATCAACTGTTACTACACTTAGAAACCCTTACACAGTCGCATTGTGCCGACGCAGTTACGAAACTATTGTGACTTGTTACTGCTTTGAAAAGTCTGCGAACATAAATCGCTATATGGAACAATCATGGGGGCTATTGAAACGGGACAACTTCAACTCGGTTAACGCCGGTCAAGTTCAAGAGCGAATGGTTTAAGAGTATCACCTAAGCGTAGTATGTAGTAATTCTATTTGTTTATAGCCAGGAGCAGGCGCAACAGCACACAGGGCACCTGATAGCAAGTGGGGTCTGAGACCCATAGACTTTGACATTCTTACGACATCGGTTATCGTTCTGTATTCAGGGGGGTTATTACAACATACCATGCAGTTAGTTAAGTTTGCACTGAGAGAAAAAGACAGAGCTATATATGCTCACCACCAATATATGGTTGAGGATAAAAAAGTTGGACCACGGTTAAGCGCAGTTAACCATAGAAACAACGAAGTCGAAAAAAGTTCCGTTGTGCGACGGAAAGTATCCCTACAATTGTATGGCTAATTTTCGTGTCACAACGGAAAAGTTTCATAGAAAATTTAATTGAGTGAGTTAGCGTGCCCAACTTTTTGGTCCTTACCCATATATGCATATATATGTCATAATAACCCACCAGTTTGTACATCGTTATGACAAGGTAATTAAAGTGTTGAATATTTTATGTAAGGTACACCTCACTTTAACTGAATTAATGAGTAAAATATAATCGAAACCAAAAAAACTACAAACCAATAAAAAATCCGTTTTTTTTTTCCTAAATGAATAATTATGCCCTACATAAAAACGATCAATAAGTTTAGTGCTACTCATTCAAAAATAATTCTTATTTTTCCATATTGGCCAATATAAGACTAGAAACTTAACAATACTAAGATGCTACTTTCATAAGCCTTTATCATTAATGTGATAATTGTTTTATTTCCTTTAATCTTTAAGTATTATATTATTTTAAAGATTTATAAATTCACATTTAAATTGAAAAGCTAAGTATGAAAGCATATTAAGCATGCTTGAATAGCTCGTATATTTGATTATCCAGTCATTTCAAAACTTCGCAAAGTGAAATTTTATAAATAGAGCTTTTTTTTTAAATGAAACTGTTTGCATGCTTGTGAATGATTGAACGTGCAAAAAATGCAGCATTCTATATATTTCTAACTATTTTTAGCGTAGGCCACGGGTTATTGGTGGTCTTTGTTGCAAAATGTTGTTTTATTTGGTTTTGCGAACACGTATTTTATACTCCTTTTATGATTTCAAAACAAATATAAATATTTTTAACAATTTCGTGAGTACACGCGTAATAATAGTCACTTAATTCCTGATTTTTTTATAATGGCTTTTATTAACTTGCAATGTATTCACGTAGGTAGGTATGTTTGACTATTTGTATCTCACAAGGAAGATTTGACCCACTTCCCGCGGGGACCGATTAAGCTGACATTTGGTATCCCTCGTAACCTCGATGACAATATAATAATATGGCACCATCGAGCTGGTCTGATCATGGAGACTTAGAGTGGCCAAAGGAGCTCCCAAATGACTCATGAAAAACTAGGTTAGGTTAGGTATCGGAGGCATTTCTCGCCGCATGAGTTAACTTTTTATTGGTAGTTACAAATCTAACCTAACTCAATAAACGTAATCAATGTTTAAGCATTTAGTAGGTGAAATTACCCCTCGGTTAAAAAACCCACCCGAATCTTATCGATTGTAAAGCATATTTAAGAATAGAATAAGAATAACGTTAGAATCCCGGGCGGAAAACCCTTAGAAGTGGAACTTGGAATTTGAGAAGTTTGAGACCTGTTCCGGCTGGCTGCGCATAGGGCAAACCTTCATGACTGGAAGAAGGAGAAGGCGTATTTTCCCAAATATTAAACAACTGTTTGTTTAATAGGGTAACCTATCGGAACCTCGAAAAATCTTTGACCGAAAGCGTTTCGTTTTTTAACGTTTCTCCGATGGCACGATTCGTATTTTTTTCATTTCACCACTTGACAGTAAGTAAACATATCTTTAGTCCGAGCAACTTTTCTCTTTGTAGTATCTTGCCCTATGTATTGTTACGTATTTTATTTCAAAGCCTATTTTTCATTTCACCAGTGCTACAACTAGCCTAGTGATCGTTATTTTGTTTCTTAACGCATTTTTCACTTCATCAATACTACATATATAATTTTCGCTACGTTACGTCAAATATTAATTTCAGACCAGAAAATGTTTGTAATTAGTTTTAACTATTCCAAAAATGCAACGAGCAAAACGAATCAGGGCAGAACCGACTCGGATAGGTTAGGTTAAAAGGCCAAGGCCTTCGAGGTTATTTTTTTCATCTGTGTTGACAGATGAAAAAATTAACCTAAATAAGAACAAAGACGATTTAGGAATAGGTAAACAATTAATAAACCGAGCCGTTACAATGGGCAAATGATACTAAGGTAAAATCAGAAATGGTAAATAGATAAATTGACAAATCTTTACATTGGACAACTGTTTGTACGCCAAAACCAGTAATAAGGAATAGATAATTTGTCAAATCGGTAAAAAACCACAACAAGTAATGATTAAATGCAAATATTCGAAGTGATCTTTCGGGCAAACGTAAAAAAAACCAAACCATAATTGTCGAAAAATATTATTCGAACCAAAATTCGGTCAAATATTTTTCGGAGTTCAGATAGGTACCTAACCGTTTAATAGTTGTATATGATGCAAAGCCACTCTTCGTTAGCTTAATTCTAAGCTTAGTCAGTGTGAAAAAGCATTCCCAAAAGATCCATTAGCTCACTTATTTACATTGGATTATTCCCGGCGACATTCGTTTCACTACGAACGACATTAGCTAATAAAAAAAGCACATGGATTGTGCATTAAACATAGCTAAAAAAGAACCTATGTATTGTTTTTTTTGTTGGTTTGACAAATAGAACTGGGTAAAAAGTGGGTAACATCTTATCTTATCCTTTTGGCCGTTTCGGATACACTTTAAGCCAATAGATACTTCTTTTTGGTAGACCCAACACACTCAGCTGTTCGAACGTTTATGTTTATTGACAATGTTCAGTCGAGCAAAAATCGCCTAAATAACGTTAACGTTTCTTGTGTATTTTAATAAAAAATGCTCTCATAATTTTAAAAATGTCTACTTACCTATTACGGTATATGAGATTTGACCCGCTGCCAGATAAATGAACGGACGGACAACGGAGACTTAATAAATGTTTGTAGGGTCCGATTGTCACCTTTTGAGCGCGGAACCCTAAAAACTTACCTCTTTTACCTAAATATCGAAGAACTTATACATTAACTGAGAAAAACACCAGATAAACTATGTTCATAAAATTCATAGTCATTCCGTACGCAGTATCTATTCTCTACGCTTACAATCCAATTAAGTTTACGTTACGGCTTCAGCCACACTACGGCTACGATTAGAGCGTAATGGAGCGACTTGCGTAATCAAATTATCCGTGCATTGGAATTAGCTTCCTTTGTTACAAAGATCTCTGACTATATATACTTTTCAGCAGTGTGCCATGTCATAATTTCATAGTTTACTTAAATAGTTCGTTTCCGGCCGGGAAGCTAGCGGTCCTGGGTTCAAATGCCGGGTAAAGGCAGATAGTTAGTTAGTAGTTAGTTGTTCCTAACTCTTGGATGTTTTCTATTTATTTAAGTGTATGGATTTCTCTAGAGGTATATAAGTAAGATGGACTTGTTCAATTTGTGTGAGATTTATTTATTTTTATTTAAATAATCTTGTTTATCATATACATATGTATATATTTGAGAACGTGCTGGCCTAGTGACCCTGCCTACAAAGCTAGAGGTCCCGGGTTAAAATCCCGGTAAGGGCAGATATTTGTGTGATGAGCGCGAATATTTGTTCCTGAGTCATGGATGGTTTCTATGTATTGAAGTATATATTTCTCTATATAAGTATTTATATCGTTGTCTAGTACCCATAATTCAAGACTAAGGTTAAGTTTGGGATTAGGTGAATTGGTGTGACGTTGTCCCCTGATATTTATTTAAGTATTTATTTTTATTTATATTTGCCCATAAAAGAATCAACCCCAGTTACTCTAGCGTCTTAAATCTGTTTCACACAAAGGCAGAACAGTGAAGCAGAACAGTTGACAACAAAGTACTGCTACTGTGTGAACGCACATAACAGTACCTACTGCTTTAACTCTGTGTGCGTTTACACAGTAGCAGTGCTCTGCTGTCCACTGTTCTGCCTCACTGATTTGCTTCCGTGTGGATTAGGCAGGTTCACTACCAACTAGGCTAACTGTGGGATTGTTGGCGATAGGAAAGTCCTACAAAGCGATTTCCTTCTACTCTTCTCTTCTTCAGCCTGTTCCCACTCAATGCTGAGAGTTTTCTCTTTCTCATTAAGAGCTAAATCGACTTTCATCCGTTTTCACAAGAGACATAGAAAGTCTAATTTATTTTAGAGTAAAACCACAGTATTAATAAATACTTGGCTGTCTATTGCATTCTCTCTGGCATCTGTCAGTGTATTTTTATGCCAATTAGTAATGTCAGAATAGAGTCCCTAGACAAGACGCTAAAGTCAACGTTTTTCGAAAACTGACAAAATATATAAAATTGACAGAAGAGCTCGAAGCTTACATCAATCCCATACATTTGTGATACGTTGAAAACGATCCCGTTCTTAAAATTAATCTTGTCTAGGACCGAGAGCCAAAGCAAATGCAAACGCAAGTAATACGAATGCACAATTACGGGTTTCGTGAAAAGGTCTGGAAATTTAAACTTATGTGCTGCAGTAAAATTAAAGTACTGAAAATATAGTGAACATTGTGCTACAATTTGATAAAACAATATTTAAATTACTGAAACAGACGTTTCTATTGAAAGTAACGAGTTTTAATCCTAACAAAATACAATAACTGAAGATAAAATGTTGTGTCCATTCCATTTATACTAGAAAATACAAACCTAAAGCTTGTAATTTAATTTCAGGATATTAATAACCAGAATTTACATTTGATGCATTCTAATTAAATTTCGATCTGTCTAGAAAGAGCCCTAGAAACTTTAATGTAACTAAGTACCGAAATGAAATAAAATAAATACATTTTAATTTGTTTTTCTCGTCAATTCCGCAAACTGACTTAAAACACTACATTTAAACGAAAAACAAACCATGCATCTCCAATACCAAAATTGTTCAAATTCTAATACTAATCAATGTGTTAAAAATGTTACCGACACATTCTTCAGTAAAACACAAAAACTGCAGCGATGACTAACCGCTAGCGACGCATGTTTAACGCGCGAATAATATGTGCATTGAACGTAATCGGAATATGCATTTAGAACGAAACACTGGCGGTTTTAAAATTAAGCTTTGCATATGGATTATAAATATTGATTTTGGATGACAATGCGGTGTGTTGTTACAATAATATTTGTTTACTCTCCTGCTATTTACGTGAAACTAGATTTGAGGGCACTCACAGAATTTATCTATCACATTTCATTTGAACAGGGATTTTCATGTTAGCATGATATTTTATTTATTATTAATATTTTGCGATATGTGCACTGCAGTGGTATTAGCACTGTTGTGAAAATTGGAAAATTACTAGTATAAGTATAGGCAATCGGTGATAGCTTAGAACTTATATGGATCTAGGGATCATTATTGGAGGAATTCTGTAAATTGTTAGACTACATTTGTCCTTGAGAAAAGGTGTTTGCGCACAATACATCGCATGCCTGCCGAGCAATCTCTTCGTAACGTGTTCAAGGAAAGAAGTTTACTCTAAAAGGGGTGATCGACGGGCGAGTAAGTACGCCGTACTTGGGTATGTTCACGAAAAAGTGTACCCAATTTAGCTTTGTCAGTTTTGGCGGCCGTCAATGTGTAGCTTATTTTCGTCACAAAACTGACAAAGTTAAAGTTCCTTAATTTCAGTTCTTAATTGGGTAAACTTTTTCGGAAAAAATCCCAAGCACGGCATAAGTACGGCGTACTTACTCGCCCGTCGATCACCCCTTTTACTGGGATATACATATATTATATAGAGCTCTGTCTATTGTAATGAACAACACTTACCTACTTCTTCACCAAAAAGTCCTCACTAAGAAGCAATTTGAGGGAGAAGTACAAATTATAATCTGTTGTGCCCAAAAGCTCACAAGTCAATTGTACTACAAAAGCCCGTTCTTTTCGGCGATACCCGTTTTTAACACCTTACACAATTAAATTAAAATATTACAGGACAGGGTAATTAGTCGTTATAAGATTAAGTTAAAAATGTGCTTACAAGCTTTATAATCTAATCAAATTCTTCAATGTTACGTCGTAAAGAAATCGACAAACCTCGTGTTTTAGACTTAAGAAAAAAAATGTGTGCTCGCAATAGGCAACTGTTGATACCTATGTCATTTAACATTTTCCATCTTTGTACAGAGTTTACATTGAATAAAATACTTACTTACTTTGGGATCTTAGGTTTGGCAATTGCAATCTAGATAAATTGTATATTATGTCTATAGGACTCACGGGGACTATTATGATATAGCTATGCAGTTCAGTAAACGCAAAGAGAAAAGATTAAAGCTATATTATGGCTCTGTCCTTAACGCTCGCCGTAAAATGAATTGCATAGTCATGTCATAATAACCCCTGCGAGCCTAATATGGCTGCGTCTAAATATATCGCGCGTCAGGTGTGGATAAAGCATCCGTCACTCTCGTTCTTATTTACGTGTCAGAAGGTAACGGATGCCTTATCCAAACTTTGTCACGCGATAAACGCAGCCATATTAGGGCCCCTGATCCCATTTACTATCGTGTGTATGTTTGTCTTCTTTATGAAAAAAAAAAAAGGCATTTATTCTTGTATACATTGGTACTTTTATGAAAATTAGGATAACCTTAGATAGTTACTGTTAATGTTCGTTGAAATCCAATACTACATTCAAATATCCTTTTTCATAATTTGCGCTTTTCATGAATGACATGCAATTTAAAACTAACATTATTTCATTTAAAAAACCAAACCTTTGCGCTGTGTAACGACTCAGAATCTTCGATTATCTGCGTAGGTTTTATTAGAACTAACCCACAAAGTAATATATGGCAACACTGACGCGCTATTATTTAGAATAGTTTCACTATTTTAAATAATAATAGATATATTTACTGAACGTAAAATAGAAGACCAGCTTAAAGTCATTACATCACGAACAGGTGAGCTCAAAGAACTGGCAAAAGAAAACCATTAGGAGATTCAAGATCGTACTTCAGTAAAAAAATACGTAGGAACGTGCAGAGTGCAAACCGCTTGCCAGCAAACCAGAAAAGAATATGATTTAAAGGAATTAATACTAGACTTTTCGTTAATTTTATTTGCACGTAGGTATTATAAAAGAGGTATTAACTTGGATTTCTACTATCAAAATGTAAGTTATTGTCATAAGAAATGTAAATAATGACAAATGAAATTCAAAAATAACTCCTGGTTTAAGTACAAAATTAACTGATCGCTATTCTTAATATATAATTATATTATTTCACAAAAATGTCCGGAAAGGTTGACATTAATATCTATATATTTGTAAGCGACGTACATTGTTAACATGCAGTTCTCAAATTTAAAAAAAATCATTGCGTGCTCGCTTTGCAAGCCCGCAATGTTGCATACTAATCTCATTACCGTCTAGTTTGTAACTTAAAAAAGTGAAATGGGCCAGAATAAAATGAGGGCACAAGTCTTAGACATCCATATTTTATTCGAAACAAAACTTATTTTTTCTGTGTCTGTGGAAAACCAAGTGTATTTTTAAAAAAAGCTTGCCTTACTCCTTGTCATAAAAAAAGGCTATGGTACTGGTCGAGAATTGCAAATGCTACTCCAAGTAAAATAAACTGATTTTCCTCTTCAATTTTAATTGAACCAAAGAAAGGGATAATGTGACATTTTTAAAACAAAAAATGGATTCTTTGTTTGTTTTCATTATTCCTCCATTTAAAAAAATATTTGAGAAAGGTTACGGAAAAGAACCATTTTGAATTCAGGAATCCGTCTAAACAAGAATTCAAAAAAGTAAATATATTATTTCTTCTTGACATACTTCACACAACTACGAGCAAGCACTGCTTATCTGCTCAACTATTTCTCTAGAAAATGGCGCTCAGGTTTTGCAATAGGAAGATTTACATGAAGTATTTTCAAGCTCATTTATGTTATTCCTGCTAACTTTTCAATGAAATATGCATTAGCCTTTTAGAAAAGCATAAACAATTCCTATTTGAATTTTAAAATGACCCCAACCTTGAAACTGTCTGTACGGACGACATGAATTTTCAAACGTAAATAACTTGGCTAGAAGAAAAAATATAAAATGACTTTTGAAAACTACTGCTTTCATAAGCAAGTCTAAAACGTCAAGACAAACATCCAGAGGACGTAAAGAAGATGTAAAATGCAATCGAAAACGATTTTTGAAAAAACTGTCAATGTACCTACATAAGCGCTTGATACAACCATCTGGCAACCTACGTCAATCCCATACATTTTCAATAACGAAAATAAAATCTTGTCCCATCTAGTCTAGGGTCACAAAGGGCTAAGAGAAGATGTAACTATAACGATAACGTTGGCAATTTTCGAAAACTGACATAATGTATAGGATTGATATAAACCGACGATCTATATCTTTGACCGCTTATTATGTTAAACTCCCAATAATTCCCGTTAAACATACTATGACTACTTTCGGTTTCAATTTGTTGTAAACCATCATTTAGGTATATTGTTCAAGTTACAATAGCTCTTATTTATTCGAAACTAAATTACGTTATTGTAAATTTAATATTTTTATGGTTAAGTTCTATTTTTAAATGGCTCCATTAAAATCATTAATTGATGGACGCTTAACATGAATCCTTAATTTTATTTATTAAGATTGAATGACCATGGCAGATCATGAGAAATGTCAAATACTCTAAAGTAAAATTAAAAGTAAGTACTAATTTAATAAAAAAGATATCGTCGCTGGAAAGGCAAAACTACTAAAGCGCCATTTTGGTCAAAATGAGTTATATATACAGTACGACTGCTTTTTTTTTTCTGCGTCGTTTGGTCTGGGTCTCGTAGCGATCGGAGCATGTTTTTGGCGCTTTAGTAGTGAAAATTGGGTCAAAATTTCAATAATTTCTTAGGATTTTTTACTAACATCCGACTCATTTAGACATATTTTTGAATAGTTGGCGGTTAAGTATTGTGCTTGCTGTATCTAGCCGTTTCAAGCTTTATTAGTAATTTTAGATAACATAATTGAGGATACTCGGTGGTGATTATGTAAATTTCGCTTGTAGTACATACTAAATGAAATGTATTTTAGTCAATAACGTTTACGCAATAACCGTCAGTTGTAGTAATTTAGTATTTTTTCTCTTTTGAAATCATGTGAAGTCATGTTTGTTAGTAAATAATCTTATAGCAGGAATCGACGATTGTAGCGCTTTAGTATTTTTACCTTACTCAATAAACAAAGTAAAAGGATATTAGTATATTTCAATGCGGGACTTCTATCTGTTACATCTGTTAAGAAACTTTGAACTACATACTTAAAGAATATTACGAGATATTAGTAATTATTAAGTTATAAAATAAATTAGAAAAGTATAGGTAAGGCGTTATGCGATTCATAAATTTGTAACAAATTCGACCTTTAGTCTATTTCTCAAATTGTTTTCGGGTGACATCAAGCGTATTAGACGCGCAAGCAATGTCAAAACAATATCTTTTGACATTATGCGCGCCAGTTTATAATTATTATTTATGCTAGTTACCTCAGAACTCCGTCATTTATTAACCGATCTGGAAAATTCGTTTTTGGTTTGATAGGGCATACTTCTGGAGTAGGCTTACTGTCATCAGGTTAGAATCTGATGATGGGGTCCTGGAGAAATTGAGGGAAATCTTCAAATATTTTAGGTACACCTATAGCGATTTGGGTATTTTGTATGTATAAATAGCATATGGTAACTCGTACATTTGCTCTTGAAAAGCACCATTTGGTGAAGTAGAACTGATGATAATTAATGAAGATCACAGATTCACCAGAACTACCTACTTACTCAATAATTTAATAATTTCATGGGTTGGGATTTAATGAATATTATTTAATGCCAATTTATTTAATATTAATACTATTTATTTATTTATGGAAACGCATACCTATTTATTTGATAAAAAAGAATGATGTCCCGTCAAAAACATAAATGTGAAAATGGGAGCCAAGTTCAATATTTTAAGAATATGCGATGCATGGTTATCGCCTTCACCGACATAAGAATTGAGATTTAAATGGGTGCCAAGTTCCGTAGATAATCCTGATATTTATTTATTAAGAACGTACAACATTCTAAAATTAATTAAATAGGTACACAATTTCTTATTTTTTCTCATACGATAATGTATGCTTGATCTGGCCGTTGGTCCAGACATCTAGCGAGAGTCTCCTGAGGTGTTGGTCGAGCCTCTTCGCTATATGACCGTTTGCCGAAACAACTATCGGGACAATGATCATCGACTCAATATCCCACATGGCGGTCACCTCGTGAGACAAGTCAAGGTACTTGCTTGTCCTTATCGGCCTTCACGAGGTTCTCGTCATGCGGGATGGTGACGTCGACGAGCACTGCCCGTCGTTGAGATCGATCTGTCAATACGATATCAGGCTTATTGGCGACAATAGTCCTGTCCGTGATGACAGACCGATCCCAATAGAGCGTAGCACGACCATTTTCGAGAACTGGCGCCGGTGTGTACTTATAGTACGGCACTTCAGACTCAACAAGACCATATTGAAGAGCAAGTTGCTGATGGATGATCCTGGCCACGAGGTGATACTCGTATCTGTGCAAGTACTCGCCGTTGGCCAAATGCGAACAACCGGAAATTATATGACTGAGGGACTCGCCGGGCAACGGCATGCTCGACAAATGTCGACCGTGCCATCCCTCAGAATATATTTCCGGTAATTATTCGTCATTATGACCATGCCAGCAATTGCACAGACAAAACCTTCGGTTTCCCCAAAGAGGTCACCAAATCGCAGCCAGTTCACGGACGCAAAAAAGTCTACCTCGGGTCTTGTTAGGGCCCCGTAGAAGCGTCCGTGTAGGTCGTTGCTCTTCCACACCTTCTTGCGGTCTTCAGTGCTCAACACCGTTGGTCTGTGCCAGTTTTCGTTTGCCAAGGAGAGAGGCGTGAGGCTCTTGTCTAATGCAACCACATCTCGATGCATCCCACACTCATTGCTAAGGAAATAATCCCTGAGATTGCACACCTCGCGGTTGTGGAGATTCTTAACATTTAAAATGCCTCGACCACCACATTTCCTCGGGATGTACAATCTCATAACAGATGAGCGTGGGTGCAACATGCGATTTGATTTAAGCAGTAGACGGACCCTCCTACCCAGGGCGTTCAGCTCAGTCTGAGTCCACCTTAGTATGCCAAAGAAATATGTGAGCAGCGGTATCACCCAGCCATTGAAGGCGCGCACCTTATTGCCACCCGACAAAAGACTGCTAAGAACTTTTGTCAAGCGGCAGAAGAAGCGCTCTTTCACTGACTGCTTGACATTGCCGTCCACAATACCCAAAGATTGTGACATACCAAGATATTTGTAGGTTTCAATTTCGGAGAGAGATCTGAGAGTCATCGTCTCAGAAAGCTGCAAATTCGACCGCACACTTATCTACACCGAATTCCATCTTGATCGCATTACTGAACTCTTGTGTGATTTTCAATAATGCGATAAGATCTTGGCGCTTCGATACAAACAGTGAAAAATGACTTCAGCTTCTCTACGAAGTCAATAGCCAAGCCCAGAATCCGTCAGCAAAGATCTGAGAGGATTCAAGGCTAGGCAAAACCACAAAGGACTACTGTCACAGAAAGCTGCAAATTCGACCGCACACTTATCTACACCGAATTCCATCTTGATCGCATTACTGAACTCTTGTGTGATTTTCAATAATGCGATAAGATCTTGGCGCTTGGATGCAAACAGTGAGAAATGACTTCAGCTTCTCTACGAAGTCAATCCAAGCCCAGAATCCGTCAGGAAAGATCTGAGAGGATTCAAGGCTAGGCAAAACCACAAAGGACTACTGTCACCCTGGAAGATGCCTCTTTCAATCCTTAGGCGAATCAAAGGGGACTTCTCGACCACCTGGTTGACGAAGGACTGTGACCCACTGCCTCATACACACACCTAAAAAGGACCTCAAAGTTGCATCAACTTTATACAACTCTAAGATCCTTTCGAGCCATGAGTGAGGCACCGAGTCGTAAGCCTTCTTGTAGTCAATCCAAGCAGCCAAAAGGGCCGCCTTGCTATGCCTGACTAGCTGACAAATCGTTATGTCTATGAGGAGGAGCTCCTTAGTACCTTCCCCGGGACCCAACCTTACATCCGTTTTGAGCAGAGGCCAAAACATTATTTGCAATAAAATGTACATTTAATTTTGTGCTCAAAATGGATGTAAGGAGCTTGTAGATGGTAGGCAAGCATGTAATGGGTCGGTAGGTAGTTCTTTGGATCCGCGGTACTACGGGACTTGTGGAGCAGAAAGGTGACACCAGTTGTTAATAGGTAAAGGTGGCAAGGAACCTATCTCAAGGGAATTTCAAAGTAATTCATGTTTTATTTATTTCTTGGTCTATTAATTTCAACTGACATTCATGCGTAAGTAATATTGTTAAGGCTGAAACAAGAAAAAAGTCCTACAAAAGGTAAATCATCAGGATGGTTAATTGATCATTCTGCCCTTTAAGTAACATACATTTGAAATTTAACTTATCTTAAATGCTAAATTCCTATTTGCTTTATGGCTTTGCAAAGTATTTTTGACAATAAGTCATTTCCGCTTATGATTAACATATTTTTTATACATGTAAGTATTTTTTTCTCGAGAGTAAGTAAAAGGAGACAAGTCCTTAGTATTTATTGACTCCTTACCTAAAACTTTAATGTGGAGGTTAGTAATTTTATCTTACCAGCATTTTTTTAGGATTGAGAGCATTAATGCTAAAGCGACACGTAACTCCGTAAATACTGAACACACGTACAATACGATAAATGAATCGTGCAGATAAAAAAAAAACATGATATGTCACCCTTTACAGCCTCCATTTTCATTCAAAAGAAAAAAAGTTATGACATTGTAAAGACAAAAAAAACATTAAAAATGCTTTTTCTCGAAATGACCCTTTTGGATGTTAGTAGTTTTGCCTTTCCAGCGACGATATTCTTTTACCCGACTGCGCGACGCAAAAGGAGAGCATATATGTTTGTATGTCATGTATGTGTTACGTCAATGAAAGTCCAAGATACTAAGCAGACTGGTTTATTTATAGAAATGTATAACTACCCGTAATCTAGACATCAGGTCATATGCATACCCTACATAACAGTATGTACTCGTACCTATGTGTGTTCCTTTGTGGCGCTCTAGAAACTAATCAGGTGGACCGATTTGATGATTCTTAAATCAATCGATTTGTCTTAGGGCCTGTTATTTGATCAGTAGTTAAACTAACTAATTGTTAAAATTCGAAAAAGGAAAGGAAAATTTGACACATTTCCTTGAGATTTGAACCATTAGTAACGTTTTTTGACCATTAGTTAGTTTAACTACCGATCAAACAACAGGCCATTAATCTTGTGAGTGTCACTAAATGACAATAATAAAAATTAAATATGGCGGTAACCAGACGCCACTGTAAAAAAAAGTTAAATTGCTTCAACCTTTTGGTTCAACCTCGGAGTAGCACTATTTTATAAAAAGAAAATTATGTTGTTCACTCTTTGACGCTTACCAAGTTCTAGAAATGCAATGTAAATCCGACTGTGCTTCAGAAAATTGGAACCTTTGGCAAGAAATCCTATTTACTACGTTTGATTTACAAGTCCGATGCATGTTCGGCGAGAATAGGTTTCTACACTTTGAAAATATTCACAGGCAAGGTAAGGCTACAATTATACACTCAATACCGCTCCATGATAAGGTGACGTTTGAAATAGAAGAGTTATTGCGTCATAATTACCCAGGCACATAGTTAGCGATTTGCAAAAAAATATGAAATGTATAGGATTGACGTAAGCTGATGACGGATCATGTCGCTGCTTATGACAACTCTAATTCGAGTCCATAGAAAACTGAAACTTTAGCAGCTATTTCATATTGGATAGGCCTACAGTTGCACAAAATGTATTTTTAATTGAATTTTGTTTTAAATCACGTGCCATCCCGTATTGGGTGAATTGGAAACAAACAAGTGCTCAAATGGAATATGAGTGCTAAATAATTTTTATTTAACTCGGTGTATGATTCTATATTTTTTGCAGCTAAACAATAAGACAAGGTGTTTTCTTCAGAACTCGCCATGTTGCCAAAAATACTTTAAAAAAGACACAAACACTCCAAATTGACTGCTTGGTATTCCTTCTTCGGTGGCTAGCGACTTAAAATTACCATAAGCACAAAGCTGCGATATTATTATACGGGTACAATATAATATTTTGTTCACGAGGACTCTTTTGCATGGGAATTTTCGGTTATTTCCTTTGTGCGAACGAACAAATAAGCGGAGTTTTTATTCAGACCTATTGGATATCCAGTGCGCACTGAATTTTGTTTTTTTTTTGGAATTATACTTTAATTGGTGCATATAAATGAGGATAGTATCCATTAGTTACTAATGAAGTGCGTATTAGTTTTATTATTAAAGACAACTTGTGGTAGATGCACAATTGCACATGTCTAAAGCATGTTTGGTACATAAAATAATCTATGGAATTGATCAACGTCATTTAGTAAATCTACTACCTACTTTTCCTTCCATCCCGTTGTTATTATAATATTGCTCTCTTAATCCACAAAATTTGTTTCCATTGACGTTACAAATACTTTTCACTGCAATACTATCCATGTGCTTACTAAATTTATTTACTATACGTCGTTTTAGCGCAAAATTGTGTTAAATCCACTTCATCCGTAAAAAAAAACTACTTTAATCACAGCGTCTCCACCTTAAGTTTCCATCCAACTGGAAGGAAGGCCTCTCCAAGATCTAATTTTTCCGTTTCATCAGACGCGCAGCTGACACCGCCCGGTTCGTTAGTCGCTGCAGCAAATCCGATTTCTTTGAGACGGAATTAGCAATCGCTTTGAGTTGTTAACACCTGATGTTGAATATTGAAATGGTGCTTAGTACTCGTAGCTTTTTGCGAGGCACTTCTTTGTATGATTAGTATTTTAAATTAAATTAAAAAAACATTACTATCATCGCAAATCAAGTTGTAAATGGTTATTAATACTTAGACACAAACTAGAGTTAGTAATTTGTTTTATATTTAGAAGCCTTTATTTTAAAGAATATTGCACATAAATGTTATATCTATCTTATCTTATTATCTTTTCTTAGTTGGTGGGGTCCTTACGGATACACTTCGACCCCATGGGATCTTTTGTGTAATTACCCCTCAAAATATCTATCTCTTTAAAGGTAATAATGTGCGTTTTTATATTTAGATATAAATTTTAGTTTTAGTGCCAAAGCCGAGACTATAACTGCCTAAGTCTATTCTACTCGGTAAAACCTAATTGCATTTGACATGCTACCGTATTGTCAACGTTATGGTAGTTGTAATTTAATTTACAGTAATGGGAGCCGACTTAGAAAGAAAATGATATACATTTAAAAATATTATCTTCTCTTTAGATTGAGAATTCCTCCCGTCAAATGAAACAAAACCTTTTCTCAACTCGAATAACGTTTCCAATAAAGCTGACTTCCCATTTCAAGTATAAACATCAATTAAATGGAAAACGGGCATTAATTAGGAGAACGTTCCCAAAATAAACATTTCCAGCAAATACAGATTCCGGTTAACGATATCGAAACAGCTTAGTAATCTGGTTCAGCATTTCGATTTCCGATAACAGCTTAGTTATCGGAAATCGTGAATTATTAGGACTAGGCCTCAATCGCTTTGAGATATTAACACCGTTGGTTAGATGCTTATCAGATTGTTAGTGATTTGGAAGATCATTGACATTAATTAATGGTTAGGTTCTTAAGTAGTTTCTGCCTTGCGATTGATATTCAGTGGCCCTAGAAAGATTGCTTTGCAAGAAAGCTATCACTATCGAAAATATAATGGGATTGACGTAAGCTGCCAGATGGCACGTTGACTGCTTATGTCGATTCCATACAATTAGTCAGTTTTTGAAAATTAATTGATTACGTTAACGTTATCCCTCTCAGATCTACTAAAGAATTGAACTATTTTCAGCGGAAATTTAAGAATGACGAAATACATCTATTTTTGGAATTCGTAGTTTGTTACTAACCAATCAAATAATTATCTCCCTTCATTGAACCAGTGATAGCGAGACTAGAAAATAGCTCGAAAGCATTGTTACTTGTGCAAGATCCGTCCGGATTGCTTCCGCCATCATATCCTTTAAACCTTTAACCTACCGCCTAGCAGCGGCGTTCACATGTTGTCTTCCGCTGTGGGGATAAGATAACCGGTTAAACTACAAGCATAGTTATATTATATTCACCTGTACTCAGGGTTGGCATGGCAACGCATTTGCAGTCTCAGAATTGCCAACAATGAAAATGTCTATGGATCTCGTGTATGCTCGTTTGCGTTCTCCTTAACATAAAAAAGTCAAGGTTTGTTATGAATATTATTACTCGTGTCAGTAACTGACAAATATTTCGATAATTTTTAAAGATTTTGTCCCACATACATAACTGTGGCGTTTTCTATTCGATCTTTTAGGACATGCAAGGTTGGTAGTAAGTAGTAGGTTTTGATCGCTCCGTAGGTATAATTAAACTTTATGGCTGCTCTACACGATGGCCCATCATGGGCCAGCGTAGGGACAGAGTTATGCGTAAGAGTGAGATGCAAGAATATGGTGCTCGGTCTAAGGTGTAAATGCGTCCCTTACGTTGGCCCATGATGGGCCATCGTGTAGCAGGGCCATTATTTATTGGTCATAAGTCCGATTTTCATTAAAGAAATTTGATTGTAGTTTAAATTCCCATTTCACATTAAAATGCTATTTTAGTTTTTTTTTTTATAACTACCATATGTAAACCCGCCATTTTGGACAACTACTTATAAGCACTTTATTTGTACCAATTATCTTTATGTGGCATAGTAGATGATAATTGATGTTTTGCTAATATCTTTAAAAAAACTTCTGTCATACTTAATCATTTATATTTATACGATCTGTTGTGTCTCCTAAATAAATTTCGAAGAATCTTTGATAAATTCTCAAATAATGAGCACCGCAATTTCAATTACATCACAAGCTAAGTACTATTGAAGTTTTCTTTCACGTCTCAACGAACAGACAGCAGGATATACTGCATTGCAGCAGGATCCGACACCGACTCGACGGGGATAAATGTTCTCGAGTGTTCCATGAAACTTATCAAAAATCCATCCGTTCCGAGTACTTTGGTCGCTTAAAGTTTTATATGAAGAAACGTACAGTGCAATAACTATTAAAAAGTCTTTCGGGTTCGGGTATATTGGGGTTTACAAGCGGCTGTATAAGTAGCTGCATACTAAAGTACTAAAGTACCTTGTAACTGACGTGACGTTAAAGTGACAAAGCACTGAGGTGTGCAGTTCCTTATAAGCTCGACGGTAGAAACCCGGATTGTTTTAATTAATTTTTACCTTACTTACAGATATGACGGAGAGTTTTGTTTGATAATTAAAACATTGACCTTGGTTCGTCAGAAACTATTTAATATTCGATTTTACCTAAAGAGTTTTTATTTTTTCCCTACTATTGATTTGTCAATAAAAGGTACGACAGAAGGAAACAAACTGTAGACACGATGGCAAAATTAATTTCCGTCAGAAACAATCTTTGAACTGTTTTAATCCTCGACAGACAGAGGGGTATAATTCTGTCCTCCTAAATAAAAAGGACGCATGAGAAGAAAGAAATAAGGCCACCGATACATACGCGGGTATATGAGACATATGCTCTTTTTTCTAAGGAGGGCAGAATAAGTTTCACGTGTGTATCTGTGTGTCTGTATGTGGTATCATAGCTTCCAAAGGGGTGGACTGATATGAACACGGTTGAAAGGGATCTAGTTTAATTGAAAAAAAGAACCATCTTAGCTAGGTTTTATGAATATTAGCCGTTGAAGAGATACCAGCTCTAAAGGAAGTGGTGGTATTTATTTGACGACGCGTTGGCCTAGATTGGCCTACCCCGCCTGAGCCTACGAAGCTAGCGTTCCCGGGATCGATTCCCGGTATGGGCAAATATTTGTGTGAAGAGCGCGTGTATTTGTTACTGAGTCTGTGATGTTTTCTACGTATTTAAGTATTTATATCGTTGCCTAGTTCCCATACCACAAGCCTTAGTTTGAGACTATGTCAATTTGTGTTACATGTTCCCGTTTGTTTTATTAAAATAATTTAATTGATAAACGTTGCCATCATTAACACATCAGTTATATTTCATACCATTGAATTCGGTCATCGAATCACATAATTAATTTTCGCTTCACGTCATTTCGTTTTATTTCGGCGATAACGATCTCATTTAAAAATGGCAATTGGTTATTTCGAATCATCAGCATCGCATTTTGGATGCATTACATTTTGCCTCTATTAATACTATGTATATATTACTTGTTGCAAATATATTGTATGTTGGGACGTCACTTAATGTTTTCCAGTATAAATGATATAGTCATTTTATAAAAACGAAGTAATTTTGTTAATAATCACTGTCATGAAATCTTAGTATTTGGTGGAGATCAAAATAATCATAGCACTTAAATACTTTATAAATAGCACTACCTAGGCTTTTCTTTTCTTTATTTTTCTAACGTAAACGATTTTCGAAAAGTGACAAATTGTATGGAATTGTCATATGCACTCGACGCGACCGTCAGGCAGCTTACGTCAATCATATACATTTTCGATAACATTCTCGCAAAGCATCTTGTCTAGAGCCAAAGGAGTCAATCATGACACATTGTAGGTACCTACTACTATGAAGTTTCTGCACATTGACAATGTTGACGGCAGTAAAACATTGCTAAACTTATTTGTTTCGTGTCGAGGAAAAGTATAACGACATTGTTCTGTTCGAGATTGTCTGGAGTGACTTCTTATTGGCCTAGAACTAATGCCCTTAAGAATAAATTCATGTGTGTCTTCTTGACCACACGGAACACTTACTTTGGACGTTGACACTACACTAATTTTCTCTCCGGCAAATAATGTAGTTCCAAACTAATCTCTCGCAAACGCTGGGCTTTGTAAAAACAAGTCTATAACTATTAAATACCTCTATAGACAAACCCCTGATATAGTGGCGACAACTTCTTCCGTAACTGATATCTCTTAAAAGTCCAAATTGATTTACATTAAGCCTAGTTAAGAAACATCCCGATTAAACCCACTTTCTTTAAAAAAATGTCTGTAACGATCTATCCGATTAGGAGCTACCTACAATGCCTCGAAGAAACACATCGCAGACGCACAGATGCACAGACGCACAAATACACAGACATTCAAATTTATTTATTTATTTATTAAGGTTTGCCAACAGGTAAGATACTATAAAAGTTACAAAATAATTATGACATTTCGTTTATATTGATTGAGTACCCACCCAATTACAGGCAAACTCAACATGCATTACATTTTAACGCTTATTATTTAGAAGTTAAACATTCTAGTAGCTACTATGTTATTTACTAATAGATACACAGATACACACACATACAAATACACAGATACACAGATAAACACTTATAATGTCCCGCGTCAGTGATTAAGAAAAATAGAGACTTGACTTATTATTAAAGTGAAAAGGAACGATATCAGTGTAAGTACTCAAAATGGCAATTAAATGGACGCTAGTTTCAAGAAGGGCCCTGACTCAAATGTAAAAATATTATCGCCAACCACTTGCAAGAATTTCTTAAAAAGTACACAGGAGAGAAATCTAATTTAAAATTTAAAATTTTAAATATTTATTAAGTGATTTGGGCACATCAGGGCACTTTTACACGTCGGTAATATGGAGTGAATCTACTAATTCAGCAAATGCTAGAGCTCTTTTCCTAAGCCCCCAAGTTTCGGCTCTTTACGGTAAGAATACTGCGGCAGAACTTTCGCCGTAGCGCGAAACGTCTTTATGACTTAGAGCAGTAAATTGATATTTATTCAAAATCCTTCCGTACACTTGGCAGTTTAAGTTCAGTTTTAGTGGAGCTTTTTGAAGCTTTTATAGTGTGTCATAAGAGAAATTTACGTTTATGGTGTCTGGAACTTTAAAAATTTCAAGTTGATTTTATGGACGCAACAACAGCTATTTTGCTATACCAGTACCGGTTCTAAAATTGTGTAAGTAAGTAGCTTATTTTATTTCCTGCTAGATGCTGTAAAGTGAAATTTTATATTATTCCAGTTTTATCTTTCGAAAATATTAGACTTTTTTAGACGTTTAAGGGGATTGCGGAGCGTAGCTTTCAAAAAAAATCTTAATAATTTAACTCGGGGCCATAATGTTTCTCTCCCCTTAAACCTAGTCCGATTTTCATGATTTTTGAATATGTTGTAGTTATTATGAAAAACTAGGGCTGTACGTTTCCACTTTTTTTTCCAAGAATCATTTTCGTGGAAAGCAAAATGGACAGACCTTGATTTTCATAATATCTACAAGATATTCAAAAATCGTAAAAAACGGACTAAGTTAAGGGAAGAGAAATGGTATCGCATTTTGAATGGAAATTAAAAAAATTAGCTTCACAATCCTCAAGTCATTGGTAAAAAAGGGTTTGTGTAAACAGGTTGTGGCGCAAATTGTTCCAATTTTGCTACCGACGAAGAGTAAACAAAACTTAATTTAATTCTAAAATGTATTTTCGGTGATACAAGAGTGTGTCAAACGGGTCGTGTCATGAAGAACACCCATAAACTTATGCTTGGTACTAGATTTTTTATAGATAAGTGCAATTCTAAGAAATAAGCTAAACTGTCGTGGTTACCACTCGCTTCACAGACTATTAATAATATTCTTTTGGTGTTATAAGTTTGCTATGACGTATGTGTGTGTCTGTCTGTGGCACCGTAGTTCTTAAACGGGTAAACCGATTTTGATGCGGTTTTTTATTTGAAAGCAGGTTTTTTAGCGGTGGTTCTTAGCTAGGTTACATCAAAATCGGTTGGGCCGTTTAAGAGATATAAGCTCTGAAAGGAGGGGTCACCATCGGGGGTGGTTATCTATTTACTAGTTATTATTTAAGACCTTATCTAATTATTGATATCTCTTTAGATATTATGCGGTAATTTTAAATAAAATAAGTAAATTTTAATGTTATTTTACTCAGTTCCAGAAATACAACTGTAAAACTAAACTAACAAGCACCGGCCCAGCTGGCCGAGAGATACTCGATTAGTTTCTACTATTTTGCGCCCGGGGCTGTTTTGCATTTAGTCCACGCATCCCGGCACATTGTCTGCATCCGTTTCCAAATTTACTGCTCTAAAAACTAGAGATTAAACTTCGTAAATCATTTCAATGTTAGGTACACCCTAAAATTTCATTGAATTTTGAATCTAGTTATAATAGGTATCTTTTGTCACAGTAAGTTATTGTTTTATTGATTGATGGAATTCTTTTGAACTACAATTTCTGTTGTCTTTGTCTTACTCTAAAGGTCGTTGCTCTGACATTTGATCGTTGCTCTGAGGAAAATCAACTTTAGCATATTTGAATAAAAGACCAAAATGATATTTGACCAAAACTCCTAATCATTGCATAATAAATCCCAATTACACTATTAATCCATTTTTAGCTAACCGAACTAACAAAATTTGTTCCAACTAACTCGTATGAAGAGTATCAATTTGATAGCAACGTAATGTTGGTTAAACTTCAGCTGGAGACGAACGTGTACTCAAAATTATGACTTGATATAGACCTGAGCCGAATAAAAATTGTTCCAAGAGACCCCTTAGTTAATTACCTACATATAACTATTCAGACATGTTCAGACATGCAATCCATTAAGAACTTGGCAAGTCGTCAACGGAAACCTCCAGCTAAAGCCTTTAGACACTGTTCCCTCTGCCAATAAATCAATCGAACGGTCTGACGATAGAAAATAAAGCTTTTGCTTAGCTATGTAGTATCTCTATTAAATAACATTAGGTTTACGACCTATTAGTAAGTATTAAGATCGTCAATAATGCTATTTGCTTTCATTTGGATTATAGCTTTTCTATTTTATGAGGGATACTATAAAAGAAAATATCTAAGCAAATTATTCTCAGGGTTGGATAATTGTACTTAAAAAAATACAGAGTGGTTTGATTTTTGTATAAAACTGGTCTGTTTATAATATTGAGAAATGGTGATGGTTTTCATCTTTTGTCTCTTAAATTGCAGTACAGCAGCTCTTAAAAAGTTTTCCATGTATATACTTCTCTTTCATTTGCTCTTATATGCTCTTATGTGAGTCTAACCAACTTTATCCGAAACCTGAAAGACTTTTAAGGACCTGTTCAATATGTCAAACTTACTATTATCTTAAATACGTTCCACATTACGTGCCAAGATCTAAGTATATTAGATTCTTTTGAAATCCCTTAACTTTAACATTGCTTTACCCACGTTTAACCATGGTAAAAATGTACCTGTAATCATTTGACTAGCTGTCGTGAGCAGCTTCACTTCGTTCTCGTCATTTTGCGTCTCCAGTCTTACGGTGACGTTGAGCGGTTCCAGCTCATCACCAGCCCTCCCGTGAAGAGTAACCAGGACGGCTGTGGTCTTCCCTGGAACTGCTACTTCTGGTGCGACCACTGAGAAGCCACTGTTGAACAAAATTTGTGATTACTGGATGTTGTGAAAAGAAACGTTGGAGCTTAGTTTATTACGTTGAATCTAGAGTAAGTTAAATGATATTGTAGGATTGTTCAAAAGTTGTTTTGTTTATTACTAATTAAAAAAGAGACACCATTAGAAGAATGTAAAAACCTACACAATTTAATGACACGAGAAGACTACTTTCAAAATAGAATAGAGCTAAAGGTGCGTAACATTTTCATATCATTCAAAACAGACCTTAGAGAGATAGCCATAAAAAATCTTGAAAAATACGTTACTAGAAGTACCTGAGCCATGTTAAAAAAGTTATTATTTTAAAAGATTCAACAGCTAAGCAAACATACATTTTACTCACCGTGAAGTTTTAACAAAATAGTACGGAGTTCTAAATTCGCGGAACAAAACACAATTGAAACAAACCAATAAAAGACAACAGAAAACAAACTAAACAGTCGAAACCCTGACCAAAACTCCGTGCAAAAAATGCGCGAACACGTGTCAGTATTATTTGCTTTTATATTTACAGAATACAGAAGACTAAATATAGTCTTTCCTGTTTGAACGTGTCGCTCCTCGTCGCTTGTTTGCGTTTCCTGATACTGTTTTGTTAGTTATAAACTGCGGAATGAACCGGGATCTTCATTAGAATTCCCATTTCCAACTATCTCTTTGTTTTGTTTGCGAGTGTCTACGTTTGCCGCGTCGAGACTGAAAGGGCTCATGAGTCATTTGTTGGCAGGAGCGCTACTTTGGTTTAGTTTGAGGTGTGGCTTATAATAATATAATGAGACGTTGAGCGCTAATAATGCTGCCGAAACTACAGGGTTTAAGTGGAAATCTTGAGCGGAAATTTAGGGTGTAGTTTTGAGCGATTAAACGAACGATTTAACAGCATAACATCTAATTTAGTTTTGTCTGATACCATCGCCTACGTATGTTTTATCTAGCACAATCTCATCTCATGGGGGATTTACTTTATTATTTTTGCATTTATTTTCGAAATATAGTTAGATTTCGCACTAGTTTGTTTAGCTCAAAGGACGAACCAATAATATCGTATTATTTAACATTGCAATGCAAATTAATTGCCTCCCGAAGACGTTATAGCCGTTATAGGCCCGCAGGCCTTTCGCGTAGGTAACTCAGTCGCAATCGCGATCGGCTTCAAAACAAAACAATTGGTTTCATTTTGTATACAGACAAGCCTTCGATTTTCAAAATGAAAACGATTGTGATTGCGAGTGTGTTTACGCGAAAGGCCTGCTGGCCCAAAACGACGACTACAGTAGTTTTTCCTCGAACTCTCGTCATAAAAAAAGAAAATAATGTTTATTATCTGGCATTTACTTCTTGCGAATTGTAAATAATCTTGTGAACCTTTTCCTAAGGTTTTATATATTTTATGTAGAAGCACAAACGACCAAACATACTTTAACATTCATAAAACACATAGTTAGGATAGCTATGATTAAATGAGATTTCACAGTTAGAATACCATTATCATTTGCATGAACTGTCAGAGGATAAACAAGGGTTTTGTTGACAAAACCAAAGGCAAATAGGCCAAACTAATCCTTCAAAAAGCAAGGGACCCAGTTTCAAATTCCAGCAAAATTTTCCTAGACGAATGAACCCATAATGTCTCTATTTGATAAGGGTTGCAGTCGATATGTCGTACACATATCCCGGGTGATTTTTCCCGCGGAAACAAGCATTTTGTATTTATTTGGCGAATATGTATCGAAATGTATATGCAATTGGATACTTCAAGCGGGGACGTTGTTTTCGTGTGACAGTTTCTTATTGCTTGCGATGCGTTAGACACATGACAAATGATACCGTTGCTATTTACTCACGTCATGTAAGTAGCATTGTACCCAAAAGTAACTTCTCAAATTGTGAAAGTTTCTTATGAGAAATTCTCGGAAATTTCTAAGAATATTCTTAAATTTTGTATGGAAAGCGAACATTCTTAATGCTCTCAAATGTTTCCGATAATATTCTCAGTAATTTCCTGAGAAGATTACTTAACTTCTGAGAATGTTCTGCAACTTGAACATTGCTACTTGTAAGTAACTTGTTTCAGTTGAAGCAAAATGCTTGGCTAAAAGTTGGGTCATCATTTTCTACAAATGGATATTTATATTATAATCTTTATTCCAGATTCGTATAGACTTCTTTCAAGATTTTTTGTTGCATTTTCGAAAAGTATCCTTTTAAAACTTTCCTCAGGTAATATAAATGTTTTGTTATGAAAATTAACTAAATAACAAACACATATCCACGTTTATTGTAAATTCATAATTCACCTTCTCCCACAGTCGGTTAAAAAGATTACAGATACATACAGATCTGGGTTCGCAGATGGAAAAAAAAATACCACCAGGGGCATGTGTTATAAAGCTACAAATTACAATAAACAGGTTACAAGTTTCCATTTGACATAGCCATTTGAGCAGCGTTGCCAGTTTAGACCTATAAAATTGTAACTTGTAGTTTAAAATCTTCCAGCTTTCTGTCTTTCTGGCCATCATTTTATGTCAACTAAGCGCATCTTTAACCGGTTAGTTTCCTTTACAAGTTGGTTGGCTCTTGGGTCAAATACATAGTACAAAAAAAACTACACTTTCAAACTGTATCTTAAAGGGCCTCTCTGTTTGTATTTTGTTTATTTTAATGCTTTATTGCACAAAATTAAAATAGTGTGTAAAAGGCGAACTTAATGCTACAAGCATTCTCTACAACTGTAAGGTGAATCAGAAATCAAAAAGTAGGTAGGTGCAATAAATTTACAATTATTTCCCTTTATCTAAATTTGGAAAAATGATGACCTACCTATATTATTTGATTTTGTATAAACATAATACAAGATTTCAGATAAGATAACAAAAGAACAACAAACCAAATACGAAATAACTGACAGATCTAATACAAGTACCATGGAATGCAAAATGGTTTTGACGGCGGAGCCGGTCCGATCAAAAAAAATATCTCAAAAAGAGCAACAGAAAACAAACACAAATTATAAATGAAAACAAAAAGTAGATTACTCATTTATGGCATGAAGAAGGCGAACGAGCACACAGGACACCTGATGGTAAGTGGGATCTGTTTATAAATTTGCATTCTCATTCGCAATGCGTTTGCTAACCCTGAGGACTAAGATAGAATGCCTCTATGATAGTAATTTTACCTGTTGTCTTATTCCCACACCGGAGCAACAATGCGAACACTGCTGCCTGCGGTAGGTTAAAGGATTAAAGATGGTGGGAAAGAGGATCCGGACGGACCCTGCACAAGGTCCTACCACCAGTAAAACTTACCTAATATTCTTTCTATGGTAGCTTAATAATTTACATTGTTGACCATACACGCTGGCCTAGCATACTAACTGCGCCTGCACATTGGTAAACAGACCATTAAACGAATGTCGTATAGCCGTCAAGCTGTGGGTCTGACGGCCTGCTGCAGCGGATTTTCCACGGGGTTTTCCATTCGGGAGCCTTCGCATCGCATTATTCGATCTAGCAAATAATGATCTATTGATCACTAGTTACAGGGATGAACGACCTTACAACAACTCTGTTGAGCGTTAGGATTATCAAATTGAAAGTTTTTTTTTATCAACTATCAATTTTTTATGCAGTGTAAGTAGCAAAAGTTTTTACCTTTAATTTGCAAGAAATTAGTTTGAACATTTCTCATTTCTCAATAAAATTCTGCAAAATCAAATGCCTCGAACGAATCAATAATTGATTGTAAACAGCGATGCATTCATCGTTTAAAATAGAAATAAACTTGTCTTATTCTTCATAAAAAAATTAAATGTTTAATTTATTTGCGCGTGACATTTTTATATTAAGTCACCTTCTTTATGTGATATATAATTTAACGCGTTCAAGATATATCCAGGAACTGATAATATTTTTTTATACAAATCACATTACTAGCAAAGCAAAAGTTACTAAAGTAAAACCGTGAAGTCAGAATCTATGCACGATTTAAAATAACAAAACAATAATGAAATCTAAACCCGAAAACAATTACCCGAACTCGCTCAATAATGAGACCCGGAACATCCAACTTCGCGATACGGACGACATTATTTGTACGTCGAAACGAATTCCAACAACAAAAGCGAACGAGTGGACTCGAAGTCCGACTCATCGATAAACGCTTCAGATGTGATTGCTTCTGTGGCTTTAATTTATACCCAAGCACGCGCAAAATCGGTGGACAAAGATGATTTAATATTTGTTTTCCACTCTCGACCTAAAAAGTTTGTTTGAAATCTTTGTCTGAGTGTCTATCTGTGTGTTTTTTATTGCCTATGGCTCGATCAGGTTCACCGATTTAATTCAAGTTTTTTTTTATTTTAAAGCTTTTATTTATTAGTTATCAGTTCTGACACGAGCTCGAGTATTCATGTCCGGAGCGTTTTATAATTTTCGACTCATATTATTTTTTTAGTCTGGACCTCAACGCTAATTTCCTAGATCAGCGACAAAAAACCCTCTATGAAATGTAGGGTTTCTTTGTGACTATTTTATTGCTAAAAGTCTAAAGTATAAGCAAAAGCTCTTTATTCTTCCTCAATTTGTTTCGATGTATAGTGATTTGACATGTGTACAGTAATTTAAAATAATCAGTACAAAAGGAACATTTCTTTCGCTTTTTGCATTATTTTAGAAAATAATTAAATAGAATTCAACATTAATACAATTTAAAATTAAAACTAAACGTATTTAAATAAAAATTAAACTAAGCTACTCAAATATTAAAGATATAAATAATAATCACCACTATAAAAAGATACACCCCCTCTTGCAGGTCCGCTCGCGGCATGGTCCCCATGACACTGGCTGCATTACCTCTCTGGATAGCTAGCCCAATCCTTTGGGAGAGGTAAGCACCAGCTCTAGGATCTCCGGAGGATTCTATGAGCCGAGAGGACAGGGCCTTAATAAAGCTTTTCATATCAGCTGACGAAGGTCCCATGGTTTCCACTGCAAGCGCCACAAATTCGTAATTATTTAATAATGACGAATATTTGCGGCGCTTGAGTGTTTGGCCCTGATCAGCTGCTGCACCGCCCCATTACGGGTTGACTGGACGTGGGAAAGGGCGAATGTGTCAACGCACGTCGCGTCCCACACCAGTGCCCTACCTAGTTTCCACGGCACCAATGTAGCTCCGTCTGGTCGCTTGCCATCGTCTCTATGCAATCCTGCTGGTTCCAGGACAGCTGGTACAGAGGCAGTGGCAAGCGAACGACGGATCAGATCATTAATTGTGCCGTGACGGTACAAACGGCCGGCACT
Organism: Acleris literana; assembly: GCA_946894065.1. Classification (NCBI taxonomy): domain Eukaryota; kingdom Metazoa; phylum Arthropoda; class Insecta; order Lepidoptera; family Tortricidae; genus Acleris; species Acleris literana. Next base: position 21,443,245 of record OX335669.1, read on the forward strand.
TCTGAACCATGAAGTCGTCCCAGCTCACCCACTTCTTTCCCGCACGCGCAAGTATGAGGTTCACAGAGTCTAGCCCCAAGCTGCAAGTTTATTGCTATGCGCAAGTTGCTTGGATCCAAGACTGTGCCTATATTGCGGGAAGGAAGAGCGTGGAGCCAATGACCTGATTTGCCTGCTGAGAGAGCGAGGAGACGGGCGCGATCTGAATTGAGATTTTAATTGCATATTATTTCTGTGTGCTATATCCCCTTGGCGTCACCGCCTATATACTCGTAGTGGTTTACTTTCTCTTGTTAAGTTTTTTAGTTCAGTTTAAAGTGTGCCGTTGCCGTTATTATTGTATTTTTTATTTTTTATGCTTTATATGGAACCTGTTTTCCGGAATAAAATTCATTTCATTTTTCATTTTATATGTAACCGCTTGAGTTTTCAGCACCTTTTTTCCTAGCCATTTTAATGTATCATTTCAAAATATTTTCCTTTAAATTTCCACATCATAACTCCCCCTCCCCAACCTAACACTTAAAGGTAGTTTGTAGCACCATGTCCAATATATTTTTAAGGCGAACCCTTATATTTCCAGCGGTTGAACGCCAGTAAAGTGGCGTACGCGCGTGACTCCATTGTTCTGAGAGGCCAACGCTGCTCGCCCTCGACTTGCTTATATTTGTCCTTCTCTAAACGGTCCAAAAGAAAGAGCTGGAATGAGTAAGAAACGTGAAAATGCAAGTTTTGTAAGCTGTTATAGATGCTCGACTGATCTGGACCAAGCAACCAATAAATAGAAAATGGTAATGGCCGATACGTGAGAGCCGAAACCGGAATTGCCTTCTGTCAGCAAAATTTAATGCAGTACCTAACGCTGGATGTTTGTACGTCAATGGAAAACGAACAGTTAATGGGTCACGCGTTTGAAAAAGGTATTTTTTTGGAGAGGGCTTGCGTTTGATCCTAGTTGATTTTGTTTGGGAAGGAAATTTTGAATATTCAATAACCTGAAGTTTTATTTATCATTACAAATTCACCTTTGTTTATTATTGTTTATACCTAATTGTGGTGAATATTTACATTTTATCATTGGGAAATGGAACGTTTTTGAGTAAACAGCAATCAACAGATTTCTCAGAAAGGAAATTGCAAAGGCCATTATTATTAAATAAAAGTGGTAATATTAAATAAAATTCTTTTGTGACTGACAGACAACGCACAGGCTACTTAGGACCTAGCAACTTGATACTTAAAGTGAATATTCCATAGTGGAACCCTAATAGAGCCCTATAAAAAGATTTCGGAAATCAGCTCACAACGGGAAAAAAAGGGGAAATAATGGTAAACAAACTATACACAGATTTCACGGGCGTCCTTTAGTTTCAAAATAAAAGCTTTACTGCAAATCAAGAGAAGAAACAATTAGTTCGTTCAAAGTGGTAAAACAGATTTTAATAATGAAATATTTGAATATTTACAAGAAAACTGTTTCTCGCTCGTAATATAAACATTAATATTGTAATAACTTAATACAACAGAACGTGAAGTAGGCAATAAAACAAAACATACACGTAGCGAACACGAAAAAACTATTGTGGTGCCTGAATATAAACGGCGGGATATTGTTTTGGCAACATCTGGTTGTTTCCGGGATTCCTGTGGATCAGATGACATCCCGACAATTTACAAAATTAATATAGGTAAACCAAATTAATATCTTTGGTGGAATTCTTCATTTGTTGAAAAAGTCATAATTCTTAATACACGTGAACTTATCAACAGTTTTATTTTTCACGGAACTTTGTTATGTACATTAAATAAATTCTCTCGGTAATTTAAATTACCAATTTTATTTTGTCTGTTTTGACAACACAATGAAGATAAAATAAGAATGTAGCTAAAATAGGTACTCCCATTTCGCGTTCGGCTAGCTATTGCTATCACACTTGCACTCGCAACTGACAGTATATTTGTCACTCGCGTATCATAGCAAAACGAAGAATACCGATAACTATTAAGAAACTGGTAGTACTGTACAAAGACTGAATGTATGAGGTAATGTATGCATATTCAGCTCTTATTTAAACTTAGAATGGGAAGGAAGGAAGGATGCCAAACGTGACCTTACTAACAAAACTAAGCCATCGTCGTCCGTCCGTTCGCCCTAATTATAAAGAGATGTTTCTTCAGCCGTATTTGTAGCCTGTTATTTTTTTACATAATGTGTTATACCTACCTAACATATAAATAATCTAAAACTGAAATAATAACGATCTCCTTAGAAGAAACGTGTTTTTTTTTCAGCTAATCTTTGTTCTATCGTCTAAGCCGAGATAATATACTCGTTACAGGCGTTAATTTGGTAAGTTTATGTGCAAACTTCGTGCAAGTGAGTCAGGTGGTACGGGAAACTCGGTGCGCGAGTCCAACTCGCACTTGACCGGTTTGTCGTAATTCTTAATTGTATTTCGACAACGTAAAAAGTATGGCACTGTTAGAGCGCAATAATATCACAGCTTGGGGAGTTTAAAGAAATTAGATCTGAGTCAACGTTTGTCATAGGTAATTCGCAAAAAAAAAGTATTTTTAGACTCAAAAAGGAGTAAACTAAATATCAACAAAGTAAAAAGTCTGATTAAAAAGTGTCATAATCAGACGCTGCAAAGTTAGTGTATAAGTTTTTGAACAAGTAATCCTTCCTCCTCTTCCTCGTTTTTTTTTTCAATGAATATAGTTTTTTTTTTGCTCACATGATCAGGTTATGATCAAAGCCCCTAAAATATTGTAGATTGTAAATAAAAGTGTCAAATACAAAACTCGCTTCTCAAAAATTAATGCCAAGTCCGTTTGGTGATGCATCCGTAAATAAACGCATTAAATTCTCAACGCTCGCTGCAATCAAAAACGAAACTACCCAAGCATAACCTACCCAACCAACCGTTAACGTTCCATTTTGCGACACTTTTTGTTAAAATCATTAGGGGTGGCTCTCAGCTTCCATAGATTTCCTCCAGTCACTGAAGACGTGCCCGTGGCTCATTACAGCCTGTTAAATAATTCATGTGCAATAGCCGGCAGCACGCTAGCAGGTCGACTTTAAATCGTTTCGCGTTTTAATCTTTAAAATTGTAGAGGATGATGGATGGTGGAAGACATTTTGTGAAATAGAAGCTATTTCTGATGAGATGTTTAAATGCTACGTTAAGATGTAAAGAAATACAAATAAATAGAGGATATACTATGAGAGGTTCTTTGTATGTTCTTTGAGATATTAACGAAGAAATCACGAGTATATATTACTCGTTATTAAAACTACGTAAAAAGTGCGAGATTTGAAGTTAAAGCGCCATGGTTCTGCCGTTTTATAATAAATTAATCAAACAAATGGCTTTACAAAAACTGGTAAGGTGTTATTTGCATTGTGAGACATACAGGGTGACTGGAAATTCGCCGTATTCCTTGAAAGGGGTTATTCTACAGCACATTTGTAATGATTTAAGTCCAGTAAACCAGGGGTCAAAACTCATTGGTTTCGAGTTATTCAAGATTTTAGATATATTTTTTTAAACTGAAGACATGATAAGGCCCAGAAGGCAAAAAACCCCACGTAGATTGCCTTTGGTGACACAAACAAACTAATTAAGGGTCATAAGGTTAATTAATTTAATTAGTTTGTTTGTGTCACTTTATTCTACGTGGGGTTTTTGCCTTCTGGGCCTTATCTTGTCTTCAGTTTCTTATCTTCTTAGACTTAAAGTTGTCTTAGGTGATTTTTTGACAAGTAATTAAGCAAGGTTAGAAGAAAATTAGGATAAAATAATAAACAATTTCATTATCTAATAAACTTTAATCTTAAAAACTAAAATCAGTTAAATCACAAATTTTGCTCGACCTGTTTGCCCTGGTTTCAAATGCAAACACGAAGCCTTTTTCGTACTTCGGTGATTGTTACTCGAGAAGATAAGAATGCTATGCCTTCTACGTCAAGAAGATAAGTTAAGATAAGAAAATGAAGACAAGATAAGGCCCAGAAGGCAAAAAACCCCACGTAGAATAAAGTGACACAAACAAACTAATTAAATTAATTAACCTAATGACCCTTAATTAGTTTGTTTGTGTCACCAAAGGCAATCTGCTGTGCCTTCTACCTCAAGAAAATAAGTTAAGATAAGAAACTGAAGGCAAAGTAAGCCCTCGGAGTATCTAAAACGACAGAAACAAACCCATTTAGAGTCAAGTACGCTAAGTCAAGTCTTCTACCTGACCTGCTATTATTATTATTAATTGTAAAAAAATTGTAATAAAATGACAGAAATTGTACCTTTTTAGAAAGCTTATGATGAATTAAGCAAACTCTTCCTGTAATTTGTACGCGAAGTGTAGTAATTTTTTTTTAGTTATGCCTTAAAATGTTACAAAATTTGGAAAATAATTACTAGAACTTCTAAATTCAAATCCTTTTATTAGCAAAATTTTGCATTTTTTTGGCATTTTTTTATTTTTTGTATCAGTGGTTCATTGACTATTTGAAAAATGCTTTCTTTTATTTCTAAATGACGAAGTTTTTACACAATTACCAGTTTTAGGTCGAAAGGCGGGTATTTAAAAAAAAACTAAAAACGTGAATAACTCGAAAACCAATGAGTTTTGACCCCTGGTTGAATGGACTTAAAATCATTACAAATGAGCTGTAGAATAACCCCTTTCAAGGAATACGGCGAATTTCCAGTCACCCTGTAGATTGATTTCTGTCAAACTTGGGAAAATCTTGAATATTACACAAGCTTACAGTTATAATATAACTGACGCATGTCTCGTAAGATGCGTCATAGGCGAAGGTAGAATTAATTTCCTGCAATTCTTCCCATTTCTCCCCGTTATTATACTAACAATGATGATTATTAAGAAATTCTTTCGTAGTTCACCTATAAAATTACTTATAGGGCACACTTAATTTATCAGTCGGTCAATCGGGCCGTAACGGAATAGTGTAAAAATTATGAATTGAGCCTGTTGCTAAGTTAAATTGAATACAACGGTCCAACATGTTTTAGAATCATAAAAGCACTGGGTATACATTAACAGTTTTCCTGTAGTGCTAAGTCTTACCTGCAGTCCAAAATTAACAGAGGGCAAACATTGTGATGATTTATGCCTGTCGGCAATACTCGTAAGACTTGTTGCGCACCACACGTCAGTTTCTAAACGACTGTTCGAGATAGATCGACCGCCATCTGACAACGATCGTCAAGCTGCTTCTAAACTAGTTACCCGCAAATGTAAAGCGAATTTGGCCGTGTGTCGGATATTCTGACCGAGCTCGCGTAGGGCACATATTGCAGTTGGAAGAAATCGTTGAACCAATATCGGTCGGTGGGCTGTTAATTTGTGTTCTAATACTCGTATGATGCATTGATGAGCTGACCCGCCAACATCTGCCGATGGAATCAAACGATTTACGGGCGCGGTAGACCCAGTTTTCAGTTCAGTTGTATCTATGGCTATTTCTTTGGCACGCTCTGCAGCCCAAGCGGCTTGATGGATGTTATCATAAAAGGTGTGCTATATTTGTCTTGGTTATAGGAGTGACATAGGCTATTAATTTAATTAATATAATGCCTTTTTTAACATATATCGACGATAATATAAAAAAAACAGTGGTTTTCCTTAAAACTTATTCTCTATTAGACTTGTTCACTATTTTTTTGTGTGGAAGGTACGTTTGACGAGGTTTCTTTTTAAAATTATGATCTTAGTTTGGGACTCAAGTGAATTGCGTGAATTGTGTAATAAAGTCTCCTAATATTATATTATAATAGTAAGATAATATCGACAGTGGAAAGGTAAAAATGCTTAAGCGCCATATTGGAAACTTTATAGAAATGAGGTTTAAAGTTTTTTTTTTGAGAAAAAAAATCATATCTCGAAAAGTTTTACGACTATTTCCATGAAAATCAAAATGTATAAGTTAGAATATGCCAGCTATTTATTTATGAAACAAGTTCTGACCTAGTCCTTCTAGTTACAGAGATAGATGTCGCTTAAGCAATAATTGTGTAGCTAGTTCCAAAAATGTCAGTCAGGTAAAAATGCTTAAATCGCAACTAACTATAAACAAAAATGACTAACGGTACATATTTTTTATGTCTAGAAAATACAAAATTTACTTATATTACTTCATCTTTCTACAAACTGGTAAAGTAAAAAATCTAACGAATGATAATTACTGTTATCTTGGATGGTGAATTTACTTAAAGTCACTAATTATTTATTATTTATAAATTATATATCACTTAACTGCCTAATTTTACTCATAATTCAACTATAAAATGGTTTATAGCAAGCATTTTTGTTTCAACACGGACTACTAAAAGCTTAAATTCTAACTAATACATTAGTATTTAGTGACTTTGACGTCATTTAAGAGAGAGAAGTACCAAAATGTTTTTTAACGGGTACGTATCATAATATATAAAGTTCAATAATAATGGGATATATAATGGTTCATAATATGAAATGTTGTTTTATCTGAAATCGTAAACTTTTCGGGATTGTTATAACATAAACCTAACCTAACATAATGGGTTCTATACAATGACCTTTTAAAGAATCCTGAAAAGTTTATAGCTGCATAAATAAAACCATTATTATTGGGTAGAAGTTTTAGATACCTGCAACTCTTAGGTACTTGCAAAATTTTAGTGAGAAAGAATAGTTGATTGACCCAGATACGTGTCAAATTTTTGGAGTCGGTTGAAAAATAACCTTTTCATATATTTTTTTGCAGATTGCAATTAAAACATCATCAAAAATCTATTGAATCGATAGAATTCCTTCTGCTAACTATAAAAATAATTATTCACAGTTCACTAGGAATCTAAGTTATACCAGCCTAAATTACCAGTCTACCTGGAACCTACCATTCAAAATAGGATCTAACATATTTGCTATAAATTCAAATGACATAGAATTATATTCTAAATAGTCATATGTTTTTAAATCACTTGCTATAATTTTTGTTACAAAAGCCATGTTCTAAAACTTTTAGAAATTATAATTTTAATATGTCTAATATTCATAATACAATACAATTACAACCTTTATCATTATTTTTTATAATATTCACAATGTTTAATCGTTTAAACCTAAAACTCAAACAAATGCCAATTTTCACACTATAATGAATACGGTTAAAAGTGATAATATGAAACCTCACTCATATACTTATTATTTTCTTTATATATTTGTTTGACGAGGCCCTTTTGGCTTTCGGCTCCTATTTCGTGCTCTGAAGAACAAAATAATATTAAAAAACCTACCTACCTTACAAAAAAAATTGGTAAGGTTCATTTTTCATGGCGAGCCTTGCCCTCCTATCTCCGTTTCAATGCGGGGATTGCCCTCCGCCTTCCACAACCACTCGCTATGTTGGTTCGATTATAGCAAGTAAATACTCGAGATTTGAAGGTAATATAGGTACTAAATAAATCTTATGGCTGATGATTAGTAGACGAAATGACTTCGGTAAGTATATAAAATTTATGCTAAGCGAAGATTTTAGAAATAACTTTTATAACATTTGAATTTACAGCAAATTAATTAAGAGGAAATGTAATTGTAGTGTTTGATTTTATAGCAAATAAGGGGATACGTTCACAACAAAGTTGATTTTATACCCACTAGCCAACATTCTACTTGTATTTACTTCGAAAGATAGGAACTGAATTCCGTTTTTTTAATTTAATATAATAAAATTTAAAAATTACATGTGTAGGTATGTATGGGAAGGAAAACTTTGCAAGGCGTACATGGAGCGGAAGCCAACATGCAGAGGCCCTTTAGTCAATATTAATTTAGTAAAGTGATGGGACAATAACTGGCATTTGCCCCTGAGTTCACACTATAGATGTATGCTCCCACGGGCAGTCACCAGTTAGTGTAAGACTAAATGAGATGGACTGGTAAACTAGGCTATTGATAAACCTATGACGCCAATGCCAATTACTTTGGTTGAAATGACAGACAGTGACTCGCCAAGTCAATGAAATGGGTCTCCTAAAATAGCCTTAATACGTAGTACCACACAGGCAATATTAGTTCCAGAGGGGTTGATAAGGTCAAAAAGGTGCATCTGGACTTTAAACGACGCTCTTGCGACTCCACTCTGACCGGCTAATAAAAGATAGCCAGAGGTGAGAGTCTATTCCTCGTCATCGGACACTCCAACCGGCAAGGCAAGCGTGAGGTGAGGAACAGGACCTTCCCTCGGGACCAACAGCTCGCTACTAGCTGCTGCTGTGGCCACATACGTATTATTATTATCAGTATTATCACACAAGATGCTTGACATCGCAAAGTTCACAAGATATGCACTTACTTATTATATACATCATCACTGTCGCGCTCGTCGTCACCATGGACTGAGTGTCCCGATTCAACAGGTTTTATGCGATAAATGGGAGCTTACACTCGAGCGAAGTTTGTATTTTCTTAAATGTTTTTCGAGTTTTTTCTTACTAGTACTGAAAACCCATATTTTTATAAGAAACTGAATCCAAAATAAGACTTAAGCAGTGTAACAGTCTAAAATGAAATATGTCTACTTTCACTAAATCAAAGTAAATAGTATTTTTTTTGATTTTATATTCTTCTAACATCCTAATTCTACAGATTGAGATGACCTAGATTGTGCTTAAACACATTTTTCTATAAAAACGTGGAATAGCATTTTTGCTTAAGCGCCAAATAGTAAATTATTGCATGAAGATAAAAATGCTAATACGAAAAAAAAATATGTATCAAAATAATTTGAAATTGCTAACAGTAATAACTCAACTAAAGATAAGAATAAAAAAAATCTAATACGATTGCATACCAAAATTTTACCTAAGGTTAAATGACTAACATGCTTCAACACGAAAAACATCAAAATAAACGTCGCTTTAGTTGTCACGTTCTCAAAAAAACGTGAAAAATTAGCCTGCTTAAGCGCCAAAAAAGTGCTCCGATCGACGTGGGTCCTAGACAGATCGACGCAGAAAAAAAAATGAAATTAAACTGTATATATAACTCATTTTCGGCCAAAGTGGCGCTTAAGCATTTTTACCTTTCCACTGTCGATATAACATTGTCTTATGAACTTTATAATTTAATTGGTTTACATAATATTTAAAACCTACGTACAATGCTAAAAGTTCTTCGAAAAAACTGCCTTGGGTTTTGTTTTTCTCTCTCACTCGCTCTCATAATTATGCTCTTATGCTAGTTAAACCGACTTACCCGAGCACAAAAGACTTTTTTTTTACTGTGACTTTAACCTACTTTTAACTTTTAAACTTTCCATAAAATTCCACTACAAAAATTTGGTTGTCATGACCTCAATACAGAGTCAATTTTGTATTGAAACTAGGTACGCGGGCACTGGACATGTAAAAGCTGACGTACTGTAGTTTTCTCTTGCTAACACCTCCTCATGGACTGAGCCCAGTGACCTGAGAGGTGCTAGATCAAGCTAAATAGACGTGCCTCGGAAACTGTTACTTGCAGGATTTTTTAAGATTTTGAACTTGCATAAGCAGTGCCCTCTTAGGAAGTGCTGGTAGATTTTTGATGCTTAGTTGTTGAATATTTAAACCACTTTAATTCCGAAATATACGTCAGTCTCCGAGGATATACGAATAAAAGGGATATTAGCTAGTAAGGTATAGGTATAACAATAACTTTCGACTAGTAAATTTTTCTTTGCTGTTCCCGGGAACTGTTAATGAATTTAAAATACCGCGAGAATAAATTAGAATCAACCTTCCTGTGCATTACGGAAAAGCGCAAAGTATTCCGCTAAGCTATTCCGTCATCTCCGCTAGTTTTTATTATTACCGCACTTTTATGTCACGACCCGGTTAATTAACCGATAATTAATTTCCCGGCTAACATCTTAATTGCATTCCCTAGGCCTTCATAATAGTAACTTGGTTAATGTGAACCTCTAAGCTAATATTGTGTCGCGCTAAATTAGGCCTAGAATGTCTATGGCTTTGTTGTGGTACGTGGAGATGAGCCTGGATACATAGGGTAAAGGTCTTCGCACATTATAACAACTCAACGGAGACTCGATTCTATGCCAAATATTGAAATTTAAGCCCTATGTCATATTTTCTAGGTTTAATTTCAAAAAATGATATTAAAGTAGTGTACGACGTGTGGTCTACGCGTCGTACACTAAGGTCAACTCCGATACGTTTGTCACGCGTTGACTACACGTCGTCCCCGCTGCGACTATGCGCTTGCGACTGACGCGTGACGGGCAACCATTTGCCACCGTTGACACCACTCCACTCGTTGACACCGCGTTGTCCATTAGTGACCATTGGGTGGATCAACTAGTTGACTACTCATCGAAAGTTTGAGTAGAGTTGCTACCGCAGTGGCGTGGAGTTGATATAGTGTGCGAAGACCTTAAATAGCCGGGTCCATATTGGCTCATATAAAAATTTGTAGTCCGAATCTATTGTTATTCATTCATAATCGTCGCAAGTCAAAGTGTTTAAACTAATCTAACCTAACCTAACCTCACCTAACCTAACCTAACCTAACCTCATTTACCAGCAAGATATTTCACAAACACTGAAATAAAAACCGTTTCAGTAACAAACACTTTATGACTTGTGATGATTATGAATAACAGCAAATAAATGTGGAAATTGATACTAAAACTCAATATCACATGTTAAAAACATTAATTGTAGACAATTTTACATGATCAAATGACATATTCTGATTTATTTCTAATGTAAATAAACTAACAAAGTATTTCGTAATATATAATATTTTATCTCATAGGTAATAGTACCTAGTAATTATGATTGGAATTATGATATTGATGATTCGGATTGAAAGATATTTTTGTTATTGATGATCATGTAAAATTGTATACAATAAATGTTTTTAACATGTGATATTGAGTTTTTAGTATCAATTTACACATTTATGTATTATTAAAAAAAAACCCGGAAATCCCGCATTCAATAAAAATAAATTATTTTTGGTGGTCGTAACCACTCTTAGTTACGTCCTCCCGCGAAGTTTAGGCAAATATTCCGACCTCTGATTATAAGAAAGGGCCGAAAGGGGATCTTATATTCAAGACGGACGGACGGTGATTCTTTTATGTCGTTTTAAGATTCTTGATGAATTAGTAAGTGACAGAAAGTATGTAATGGGAAATTAGCGGTAAAACACTTTTTTGAAACTGGTTAACAACTTAAATCAATTTTAAACAAAAAAGCCTCTGTAATTAAAACGAAAGTAAAAAGCGTAGGTATCCTTTTACATGCGTACATTGTTTGCCGCGAGCAATTTGTGTTGAAAGCCGTCTGAAAAAGTTTTACGACCAAAAGTTTGGTCATCATTAACCCAGCCAAAGTCACTGCTAACCCTTGCTACAAAAACTGGGTAAGCGTGACAGGAGGAGCAAGCGACGGGTTATGTCGCGGTTTCATTACGTCATTAACTTTTGCTACCTTTTTCTGATAAACCGCTAAAGCAGGAATCGGGATTGTTATTTAAGCTGTGTTGCTTTTCAATTAAATCTACCACTTTGCAACTTTACCAGATTTAAATAACTGTTAAATAGATACAAACGCCTGACAGATATAATATTGACCTGTTTTAGAGCTGATATCTTTTAAACAGCCTAACCAATTTTCATTAAACCTAGCAAAGAGGTTACCTATCTGAACTCCGAAAAATGTTTGACCGAATTTTGGTTCGATAAATATTATTCGACAATTATGGTTTGGGTTTTTTATCGTTTGCCCGAAAGATCACTTCGAATATTTTCATTTAGTCATTACTTGTTTAGGTTTTTTACCGATTTGACAAATTATCTATTCCGTAATACTGGTTTCGGTGTACAAACAGTTGTCCAATGTATTGGTTTGTCAATTTATCTATTTCCCATTTCTGATATTACCTTAGTATCATTTGCCCAATGTAACGGCTCGGTTTATTAATAGTTTACCTATTTTTAAATCGACTATGCTAACCTGTCCGATTCGGTTCTACCCTGATTCGTCTTGTTCGTTGCATTTTCTGGATAAATTACAAGCAAGATTTTTTGGGCAGAAAAAAAAGAACCTCGAAGACCAAGGCGGGAGCCAAGCTCCCGCCTTGGCCTTCTAACCTAACCTATCCGTATCGGTTCTGCCCTAATTCGTCTTGCTCGGTGCATTTTCTGTATAGTAACAAATTACAAGCAAGATTTGCTTACCCGAAATGAATATTTGACGTAACGTAGCGAACACTAAATGTAGCATTGATCAAGTGAAAAATGGGTTAAGAAACAAAATACGAAACGATCCCTAGGCTAATTGTAGCACTGGTGTAATGAAAAATAGGCTTTGAAATAAAATACGTAACAATACATAGGGCAAGTGACTACAAGGAGAAAAGTTGCTCGGACTAAAGATATGTTTACTTGATGTCAAATAGTGAAATAAAAAAATTACGAATCGTGCCATCGGAGAAACGTAAAAAAACGAAACGTTTTCGGTCAAATGAAATTCGGTCAAAAAAAATTCGAAGTTGCGATAGGTTACCGATTAAATCAGCCATCATTTTAAAACGATTCGTGATATTCGAATGTCCGTGAATAAAGAACTGGTAAATGTAAATATTTATATTTTAAAAATCAATCAAGTGCGAGTTGTTATTGTTGTTTCGCTTGTTTTTTTACAGCTTAGAACTATGTCATGAAACGGCGATTAGATTATAATAATAGTGTTGTCGTATAAACCAAACAAATATATCTAACTTTCATCTAGCTTTCTCTCTCTAAAGCCTGTCCATTTTGTTTTTTTTTTTCGTTTAGTCTTTTCTTTCGGCATTAAGGGCCAAATCTAAATTTCGATATTTAATTTAAGAACTTTTGATTATCTTTTGGCTGAAAGTAGACATTAATGTCAACACAATTTTCGTTTTCAGTCAGTCCGGGCCCACGTTGACGTGTTATCATATCGTCAACGTTACGATAGCTCTTATTGACTTAACAGTAATGGCGCCGAGTGAAAAACAATACTATAACACGGCAAAATCAATTTCATTCATCAAACATCATTGTTTTTAAACATACTTTCATTTTCTTGTTCTTAATTAAGTATGAAATTTTGCCTACCGGAACCCCAAAACTTGCAACGGCTCAACCCCTAAGTCCCTTTTGTAAGCAAACTCGAACTTGTTTCGATTAAATAGATGACTTTCGAAAATAAATCGAATTTTCTAAGCCCCGCCGAAGTGACGTTGAGTAGTAAATTTTATTACCAAGGGAAAATGATTAATTGGTTTTTGGTGTCGGGTAACGAAGATCGGGTGACAAACAATGTTCTATACGAATCAGGTGTATAATGTGTATAGAAAGTGCGAATTCTTTTGGCAGCATGGTGGAATTTCTGTTAATTAATTCTTTTAAACACTCACTTTTTAATTCATAAGTAATCGAATTAACAGACGAGACTAATTGATTCCCTTAAATAATTTATTACAGTTCAGTGTGTATTTTTAATCCAATCATGAGTGAAGCATACAAAATGGCTGTCTGTACACGTAAACTCACTCGTGCTGTGGCTCGGCGCGTTGTCTTACCTAGAGTGTATCTGTGTGCGTGCGGTATAAGGCTTATTGGTACAGTGCGATAGCTTTTAGAAGGTGCTTCGGGTTTCGACTTTAGTTGGTCGATTAATACTTTGACGAATTTATAAGTGAGTTGTGAAGCTTTCTTTAAAAAAACGCGTTCATATTGGTCCATTTGGTCCAAAAGAACACATTGCAATGCTTTAGGCATAAAACAATAAAAAAAAATATGAAAACTACTCACATAGGTATTAAAACTACTCACAAAGAACTATAATTTAATTCATAAATACATACGATCCCGCCACTTTCCAGCAGGGGTAGGCAGAGGCCACCTCCTTCCACTTGTTACGATCCAGACAAACTTCCCTCGCTTCCTCCACTCTCAAAGGTCTCTTCATACACGTGCATCGGTTTAGGGTGCTCCTGACCTGAGGAGCTATTACCTAACGCACTCGCAATCGCAATCGTTTTCATTTTTGAAAATCGAAGTCTTGTCTGCATAAACAATGAAAACGATTGTTCCACTTTGAAGCCGATTGCGGTTGCGAGTGCATTAAGCAATAGCGACGCTGGCCCTTTATTAATACGTCCCTGATCTGATCGTGGAACGTTCGCCTTGGCCTTCCCCTTCCAACAATCCCATTTACTCCTGCCTCATAAATCTGTTTTGTTTATCCCACTTCATCCATTCTCTCCACATGACCGAACCAATTCAGCATCCCTTTATTAATCCTTGTCACTACATCTTGTTTTAAACCAAAACTTCGTATTATTACACTGTTCCTAATCCTATAACACACGTTAACCTCAACCGAACTCAAATTCAAATCGTTTATTGAATGTCACATTACAAGTTTTAAAGATGGAATTACAAAAAGGTATTCATGTGACGCCCTACGAGGGCATAGCAACATAAGACAATGGGGCTTATTGTTAACACGTTACATTACAATTATAATTAACTTAAATATTGCACACAGAATTAACAATTACAGCTGTTCGAATTAAAATAAAATAACAAATATGTTAAGAGGCAAGTATAGAATTATTTATTTCCAAATTTACTATTGAAGAATTCACTTATACTATACAAACATTTATTACTTGAGAATAATTTTAATTGTCTTATAAATAATGTCGACTTATCTATGTTTTTGATGGAGTTTGGGATGTGGTTATATATTTTTATCACCATTTGGTGGGGACTAGACGCAATAATTTTTAATTGGATAAAGGGTAATTTCAGAGTATTTAGATTACGATCATTTCTTTTAATAATAATTGTATGAGCCTGGAACAAATGCACATGTTTTTTAACGAATTTACATGATTCTAAGATATAGATGGATGTAAGGGTAAGTATTTTATGCTTTATAAAGTGAGGTTTACAGGAGTCCAATTGGTTAATGTTAGCCAGTATTCTAATGCCCTTTTTTGCAAGATAAATATTGTATCTACCTCACTACAGTTTGCCCACAATATTCCATAATAATATTCTGGAATAAGCATAAGCGTAGTACGCCGAGAGTGCAGTCTGGAAGTCGGTCACGCGTTTAAGATGCTTGAGGGCCTATATGAAGGAAGATAACTGCTTGGAAAGCTTTTGCATATGCATTTTCCAGGTTAAATGGGTATCTAGGTGTACGCGTCATAACGTCGCGGAGTTAGCCGAGTCTAGGTTTATGTTATTGTGGCTGTATGATATAGGTAGAACAGGTTTTTGGTAGGGTCTAAATTGGATGATTTTTGTTTTGTTAAGATTTAGCTTTACATTATGTGCGTCTAGCCAGTGAACAATTTTGTTACTTTCAGCTTCATTAGCGGTTTTACAAGAAAAAAGGACAGAAATATCATTCGCGAATAGCACGCAATGGTCATTAATACATTTGGAAGGTCATTAATATAAATCAAAAACTTACTAGGTATTAATTAAACATTATAATATTAATAATATTATGATGTAACACGCTTGACTTTTTCGTTACGTCATTCGTTAGTCAGCGATTCTCTGACGGACGCCCTCCTAATGATAGCGAGACAAGAGCCCAATGACACCCTCGTTATTATAAGTCTGACGTTTTTGCCTCGTAAGGATAATTATACACTACAAATGAAGATACAGTTTAGGAAACCTTTTGAAACATAAAATGTAATGTAAGTATATAAATGTTACAGACTAATCTGAATGAATGAATGTCGGTGTTATTTTGTAATTTTTATAAAGAAATATATAAAAATAGTTAAATGTTTTAGAAAACAAATAACCGCCTTGATAACACATACTAAATAATATTATAAAACAAAGTCCCCCGTTGCGTCTTTCTGTCTGTGTGTTCGCGATGATCTCGAAAAGTATTGAACAGATTTTCATGCGGTTTTCACCATCAGTTAGATAATTTTTCATGGAAGATTTTAATATTATGGTTTATGTACGGGTGGACTACAAATGAACATAAGCGAAGCGAGGGCGGGTCACTAGTAAATAAAAAATATTAGGGGACTATTCCACACAATTTGACCTAGTCCATGCCTAGTCCCAAACTAAGCTCTTACTCGTAGGTTTGCACTATGGATACTAGTTACAGATATAGTGAAATATCCTTTCACATCGTATTTTCTCGGAAATGTTCGTATTTGTCATGCTACTTCAGTCTGACTCAGTACCCATCAAGACAACGTGGGGTAACGTCGCATCGCGAGAGTGATAATCGATATAGAGTGGTAAAACCACCACGATCAAATATATAGAAATTAGGTGTAGGTAAACAAGAAGTAATATAAATAAAAATTGAAAATAATTTCACAGGCTTGTCGATCTAAACGTTTCCCAGGTCTTAATGCTTTCGGCATGACTATTAAAAAGAACGGAAAACAAACTTAATCTTAATTAACAAAAAAACATTCTGGTATTAACCACTCTATATCGATTCCCAGCAAAAAATTTTGGTAAAAATTGCGATAAAAGCACTTATTATAGGTCGGAAATTTCACGGTGACCAAAATGAGTTACCTCGAATCGACGTCGAGTCGACGTAGAATCAACCTAAATGGGAAAAAAAGCACGTGCTGGCTACGTCGATTCCACGTAATTTTAGAAATCGTAATTTCTAAAATTACGTAATTACCGTTTGGTCAATGCAAAGGTAATTTTTTCGAGGTGGATTCCACGTCGTCACGACGTGTCGTGTAGTCCCAATGTAGTAATTTGGTAATCTTTACCAAGTTTTGACATGATCTCGACGTATTTTTTACCATTTAATTAATCGGCAGGGTTTTTTTTATGAGACGGGTTGAAGCGAAAAAGAGACAAAAATATTACGGATACATTTTCTTTTCGCTCGGAAACAAAATGTCTATCTAAAAACCAATGTAAAGTTTTGCAATGATAATGGCGGCCACTACCTCATGTAAAATAATTTAGGTCGATTACGCATACTCATACGATGAAATCTAGTGCGCTGAAAATTTTTTCGTGCATCATGTTAGGTATACATTCAAAACTACCAATGGGCTTTTGAAATATTCAGGAGTAGCTATAGTTTTTTTATAAATTCAAGGTATATTATTGTAAGTAATTAATAAGTTTTGTAATTTTGCCTTAGTGTATGTGAATATATTAACTTGACTAAACATTTTTATTTTGAAAAAACTCGTCTTAATTATAACCAAACAAAATGTCGGCTCGACTAAAAGGTTACATTTTACGTAAAAATACGACCTATTGGTAATTAAGTAAATTTTAGGTTAAATAGACATATTTCAGTGACCTAATGGTGTAGAGAAACTGTTTAAAGTTGCATCAGTGAACAATAGGTAATAATAGGTCGATGCGACCGCGATCGCATTCAGTATTTGACTTGCTATTTGTTTGACAGTGGTCGAACGAGGTGTATTCCTGTTGTGTTTAAAGATTAAAAATTCCGCGCAGAGGTTCAACAATCCTTCCACATGGTCATCTTCATCCAATTTAGAATGGAAACTGATGTCTGTTCTGCGAGAACATTGAAACATCAAATAGCTCACGTGTCTTCCTTTTTTAACCGACTTCAAAAAGGAGGAGGTTCTATGTTTCACTGTATGTTTTTTTATGTAGATATGTTTTCAATCATTCTTTTTTGGTTTGTTTGAGTAGAGTATACTTCCGAAGTGGTCCCATTGTCACCAAATCTGAATCTGATGACGGGATCCGTAAGGAAATGTGGGGACTCCTCAAATATTATAGGCATACACATAGCGATTTTACTATTTTTAGTAACAAGTCTTCATTCTGAAAGTATCATTTGGTGAAATGGAACTGATGATGAAGACCACATATGGCCACCGGAACTCCTGAACGGTAGGTACCTACCTATTTCAGGGGTGGCGATGGCGATAAAATTGTTAAGTGAATATACCGAAGAACATTTAATAGTTTAAATATAACTATGATTTTCCCGCGGCATTGCTTGCAATGCCTTAAAGTTTCATATCACCTTAGAAATGGGACTACGTAACAGCTTATTATAATCACTAAAAAGTATGATAGTTATTTATGTAACTGGTTCATAATGAAGCTTCTTAAGGTACGAGTGCCGGGGTTAGAGCGCGAGCTCGCGAGCGCTCTAATTACAGATACGAGTACCTTAAGAGCTAATTATGTTTTGTTGCATACATAACTTTTTCTGCAAGCTTAAAATTATAATGACAAAAAAATAAACAATCGCTAACTTTTCTTGTATACTTTCCTCGATTTTTCTGCTAGCAAATTACTTGTCAGCAAAGTAATTTTCTTTATTCCTATTGGCTTTAGTAATTTGTGAAATTTATTGTTATATGTTTACAAATATCATGCCAATTTTAATAGTTAATAAAACAGTTCTGATAATTTTTATCATAAAAGTTGGAAAGCCAAATGAAACGCCATTTTGTTGGTATCGATATTGAACGTAACCATGGTAACCAAATAACAAATCGGTGGATATTAATCATCTATGTTCAGTATTTTGATAAAAATGTAATTTTAAACTCATAATTAGTCTCAAAATTAATTTTGTTTTTTATAGGTACGTCATTTTAATCAGTATTAAAATATTTTTAACGGTTTATTATACAAATTAAGATGTCAAGTGTTCACTAAACGCCAAGACTGATATCCGGAATGACTGTAACCATGGTAATAACAATGCTATAATAATTATTATAGAACTGTTATTACCATGGCAACGCTCATTATAGAATACTTTTCACGTTTCGGTTACGCTATAGGTGGTATTGTGGTACCATTACCGATATCAATATTAGCGGTTTATAGTACGCGAGTAGAAAAAATAAAATAAATGTTTAAAAAAATAAAAATCCGCCTAAATCGCGGAAAATAACTTCTTTGAAAATGGTAGGTAAGTGCTGAAGTCGGCGACTTTGGTACAATATTTTTAACTAAAAGCCGACTTCACTTGGATTTACCTATTTACCTACCATTTAAAAGAAGTTATTTTTTGCGATTTTGAAGGCGGTTTTTTATTTTTTTAAACATTTATTTTATTTTTTCTACTCGCGTACGGTTTTGAAGGCGGTTTTTTGTTTTTTTCCCAAACTCCTTAAACTGTACATTTTATGGAGCTAATTTTCTATTTATTCAATAAAACTAACAATTCGTTTAGAGATGCGGCGGGGGTAGAAATGTACAAGTTGCGGAACATTCTCAGAAGTTAAGAAATCTTCTCAAGAAATTACTGAGAATATTATCGGAAACATTTGAGAGCATTGAGAATGTTCTCATTCCATAGAAAATTCAAGAATATTCTCAGAAATTTCCGAGAATTTATCTTAAGAAACTTTCATAATTTAAGAAGTTACTTTTCGGTACAGTCCTAGGTTTACATACCCTACCTGCTAGGTTTATGCTGTACCGTCCATTTTTTTACGTCTTCCATAACTTTTATTGATTTCATATTAGCCGAGTCTTCATTTCCAACGTCTTCATCTCGTCTTTATTTTCAGAGTCTTTGTTTGCAGAGTTTTCATTGCTATCTATATTTTCAGATTTATAAGTTTTTTTTTCTAATTCATCATTACGAAGAAGTATTCGTAGGCATGAAATCACGATCCTTACTGATCCGTATCAGTAAATTGACTGAATATTGTATTTTCACGAAAACTTCATGTAGAAGCCAATTCAGACTGTTGCTCTTCTTTTAATATTTCATTTTGAATTTTCATTTCAGTTTTCTTCGTAAAGTTTTCTTCCTATAGTAACTGCTTGAATGTCTGTATTTTTTTTATCTTTGGTCTTTGTTTGCGAAGAATGACTTACTCGTAGTCACGAACAACACTTAACTTGAAGTCGCCCCCGCGACCTGCGACTTATTAGTTAATTTTTTGGGTTAGTTTGACTATTAGGTTATCAGAGCACATTATGGTATTTTTAATAACTTATAAGTGTTTTTAACTTTATGGTCTCAGTTTAGTATCGATTGAAAGTAATATTAACTCAAAAATTGGTAGCAAAAGTGACATAAATCGACGACTTAAAAGTCCCCAGTACAAGAAATAATTACGTCGCAAATACATCTAATATGCACATAAAAGTATATTATGACCTATTAGTCGGATTTCAAAGTAATTCTACGGTGTATGGTGTATTGATGAAGTAATATTTACGTTTTAATATCCCTATTTTTTGACTCGGGAGTCAGAAGGTAGAATGAGTGAAAATAATTGGTGCGTATGACGTAATTTTTACTTAAATTAGTAATATATTATTAGTTATACCGCGGGAACGCGGTGGATGCGAAAAGCACAAGACCGGTCTGAGTGGAGAGCCTTGGGGGAGGCCTATGTCCAGCAGTGGACGTCTTTCGGCTGTTATGATGATGATGATGATGAGTAATATATTCTTCAGCCTAGGAATAAAAACTTAAAATGTTTGCTGGGTTATCACTCTCGCGATGCGACCATCCCCCACGTAGTCTTGATGGGTACTGAGTCAGACTGAAGTAGCATGACAAATACGAACATTTCCGAGAAAATACGATGTGAAAGGATATTATTATTTCACTACATCTGTACATATATTATAGATGAATTAGCGAGAGCGTGGAATTGCATGTGTAGTGGTTGTACCGTTCTCATGAAAAGGAAAACTACCCTAAACAAGTGGAATAAGTATGTTCTTTTTTTGCTTTTAGTCGCCATCATTTATTTAAATTTTCATCTTTAAGGTTGGAAATTGCTTAAATGTGGGACAGATGAAAATTATATAAATATAGTTCTCCTGATGACTTCTTGATCAAAATCATATAGTGCCGACGGACGAGTGGGTAAGTACGTACCTTTTTTTTACTCAGAGAGACGAATTTTTTCGTTGCTTTGAATTTTTCACTCTTACTCTCAGTCATAATTTTATAAATATTCGAGAGAGAAACACCTGTAGCTTTTTCAACTAATTGGGCAGCGGTGTAAGGTGAATTAAAAAATTAATTAGTTCGAGTTCAAAGTATTTATGGCAGTTAAAATTATTTGTTTACTTTGACTCTCAATGGGACCAAAATTACTGTTACTTTCTGCCATAATTTTTGCAAACTGAGTAACTTACAGTCGTACGTGCCCAGTCAAAATAATTCTGAAAATTGCGAGAATACAATAAAATAAGACGTAGGTATACTTATGTTAGTGCATTGTAAAAAGTATTTAGAATTTGACGCTGACATTATTTTTGTAATTATTTAATATATAACAATACTCTTTTTATGCTGATGGTATGAGAAGTCGAGGAAATTTAAATATAGAATGCCTTTAAACACATATTACCACTACATATGCAATTCCACGCTCTTGGTAATTCATCTATAATAGATGTAAAACATCAAAGAATCGGTAACAAATACTCGCACTCATCACACAAATATTTGCCTATAATATTAATTGGCAATACAATACCAATACTGCTGATTCATTCACTGATATTATGTTGAAAACTGGTCAAATGCGAGTCGGCCTCGCGCACCGAGGGTTCCGTACTTTCGCAAATAAGGAGTAAAAAAAATTGGCAAATAAGGAGCAAAAAATAAAAAGGACTTAATATTTAAACGTTAGCGCGACCAACCCCCAACTTATTTCGGGACTTGAACCCTTTTTTCACTCGATCATCAAAAAAGATAAAAGATATTTATTCAATAAGTAGGCCGCACGGGCACTTTTACACGTCAAGAATCTACCAGCGCTTCCCAAGAGGAGACCACTGCTGAGAAGAAACGCCGCAAGAAACTCAGCAGTCAGTCATTTATTAAACATATTACAATGGTTACTACTTAGTCTAGCATTATATAAAGCAATAAATATTAAATTAAATATTATAAAAATAACATGCGTAGTTCAGCAGGAAAACATGCCAAAAATCTTACGAGAGAGACAGAGGGAGAAAAGGAAAAAAAAACACCTACTTATTTATGTGTATAGATTCGTTTCGATATGTTTTCCTACATCAACGGTGTCCCCTAGACAAGATAAAGCTTTTATCATTTGAATAAATTATTATTGACTAAGTTTCGGGTTTAGGCGATCAGAAGACTTATACCTTTTTTCACTAGGACCCCAGTTTTAAAGTCACCCTCTTCAGTACTAACAGCCGTAGTATTTTCTGCACTGCTTGACACCCTTTCACTTTCGCCCCAGCGCCAGCCTGCCCTAGAATCCGAGTAAACCGCGTTTTTTTCACAAATGAGTGGCAAGCTTTAATTTTTTTGCCTCTGCTTTGGAAGGTCAATCGTTGGGGTTTTGTGTAAAACCACCGTGTTAGTGGGTAGTTCTGTAAGTTTAATGTGAGGTGGAATGTTGGGGTGACTTTGTATCGTGCTTTACACTTCATTTTGAATGTGTTGAAAATTCATTTATTAGGTTATTTTTGGAACGTTTGATTAATTTCTTTAGTCTCTGAGAAGGTTTTTTAATGATAGAGTTTGATTTGTTGAAGTTAACACTCATGTTTAATAAACTAACTCCTTAAACGGTTTTCAAAAACATAAAACCACTTACGAATGGAAACCTTAGTTGAGTCGGACAAACTGAACTGCCAATTCGGGTACCGGCAGAACAATTTTTTTAACCGTTACTTATTAAGTTTACTCAATCAATCAATCAATCAATATCATTTATTTGCAGAATACAGTACTCGTATACTTATTATTGTACAAAGTGCAAAACTGACCTCGTACCATATCACGTATATTGAGAATTTTAAGGGGTTCCTATTAAGCCTTCGCTGTCTATCTGTCTGTCTATCAGCGGGCGGCATTCCATGAACCGTATGATTTTCACACAGTGTGAATTTGTAAGTGAAAGCAACCTGGTTTCGATTTTTTTAGTTACTTTTTGTTTTTCTTACTATATTAACTGTTGTTCTACTAGTACTCGACCACGTAGGGTTACTGACGGCTCTTTTTTGGTCTAACAGCAGTAGCCTAACATAGGCTAAAATAACTATTATTTTTTAAATTCCATTTACTTACGTAGTGCATTTTCCTGCGCTGGCAGCCGCCAACTGCAGCGCCAACAGCAGCGCTACGGCGGCCATCGTGCGGACAGCCGTGTCTCAGCGCATTTCAATAATGCAACCTGAAAATAAAACAATTATGCTTTAGAACTTTGGGTTAATGTCAATCTGTATCCCTTAACCGAGACTGAGATCAAACTTAGGATGCTTTTTAGGTAATAAATGTACATAGATGAAAGAGTACCTAAGTGGGATAAATCAATTAAAAAATAATACTATTTTACATAAACGAATTTCATCAATTTCGTATTTTAATAACTTTTAATGTTAAATAAATAAAAAAATGTTATCAACACTCTTTCATTAACTTTGCTTGTAATATAGTAGCTATACTTGTATCGCTTTATAGGAAATCCATCAAATTCTGGGCCGAGATTCTACACGGTGAAATCTCATTTGTTTGACGTGTAATCGTATTGTCGACGTTTTGATAGCTTTCATTTAGTCCTCCGTATTAGCGGTCGAGTTATAAACAATACCATATCGAGTAAAAAGCAATATGGTTTTACCCAATAGAACAGAGGCCATGACTTGTGTTGTTATAGGTAATTAATTAGACCGTGACATGTAAGCTTTTTCTTGTTCTTAATTATAATGTTGATTGGGCCGAATTAACAAACTGACCTTGGCTAAGATGTCCGTCTTAAGATACTGTCAAAGTAAACGTCAAGCCATAGAAAACTATCATTTCACCTTTATACATTCATATTTTGTAAATATTGTTTGGATTTTGTGTTTTGTACAAGAAAGTGTTCACATAAATACATACTGCTATATTTTTATAAAACAACACTGATGTATATAAAAATATTTTACGTTTGGCGCCATCTCTGATCTCTTCTAACATGTATGTATGTGGAATAGATGGCAGTTCGTTATTGAAAGTTTTAATACATACATACAAACAAAACTGTCAATACCGACCCATCTCGATACGGCCATCTCTGTCATGATCATTTTATCAATACCGCACTGAAACCGCATCCTACGGTTTCCCCTTTCATAATGAACGTTCTCTTACAAAATACTTTTCCAATAGCTCGTATAAACATTTCCGATTAGATTCTCCAAAGTCCTTGATGGGAGGAAACTTGTTAAAGCATTTATGACACATAAAGCTGGTTTACAACTCGCCGTTGACCGGAGGGTGATTTATCGCTGGCTTACATAAGGGCAAGACTGCCCTTCAAAACTAAAAAGCATCATGAGCACATGAACTGCGTACTCTTATACTCGTACTGCCTGTTAGTTTTGGAGGGCAAGAGCTATAACAACTTGTAGGTACACTCAAAAGCAATGAAATTTGGTCACTGTAGAGGTAAGTACGGAATTACGTACGCTGTGATCAGTCTTCGTTCATCTTCTGAGTAGGTTCGTTATGTTTTCATATCAAGTATTGATGAGAGACTTTTAACAGATTTTTGTATTATTCTTATCCCTAGCCAAAATACAGTGTGTCCCTGGACAAAGTTGACAAACGAATAGGGATGATAGAGCAGCTAAAAAGCTAATGATTTAACACCTATTGTATGTTCAGCGATTTTTGCTAGTTTTGGAGATATTGATCATTTTAATCAGATTTTTTGTTAATTTGCCTTATGTCCATGTCACATAAAAAAAAACATTAATTTCATGTTTTATTTCATATTTTATTCAGTGCTATCTGACATAATTAGAATCATTACGAATCAGCGAAGTTTTTAAACCGTTTTTTTTTTAGTAATCACGTTAAGTTGTTTTTTCCATACAAAGTGAAAAGCAAACATTGGGAAACCGAGTATGGAGCAACAAACTTAAAAAAAATACACAAAGAAAACCGGCAAATTAAATAGGTTTGAAAACTTGCTGATTCGTAATGATTCTAATTATATGTAAGATTATTATTATTTATTATTTGTTAGCCTACGGTGTCCCACTGCTGGGCAAAGGCCTCCCTCTCGTCCTTCCACTGAATAGATAACACTGAAAAACATATGAAATAAAAGATGAAATTAATGTTTTTTTTGTGACATGGATATAAAGGAAAATTACAAAAATTCAGATTAAAATGATCAATATCTCCGAAACTAGTAAAAATCGCTGAACATACAATAAGTGTTAAATCATTAGCTTTTTAGCTGCTCTATCATCCCTATTCGTTTGTCAACTTTGTCCAGGGACACAGTGTATTTTGGCTAGGGATAAGAATAATACAAAAATCTGTGAAAAGTCTCTCATCAATACTTGATATGAAAACATAACGAACCTACTCAGAAGATGAACGAAGACTGATGTCATATTTTATATTGTTTAAGTTGGTATGCAATTTTATAAGCAATCAGCATTGCTAGCCAAATTAAATTTTATGTACGTAATACTCGCAAACGACTGTCTTACTATTCCAACCACCTCGTTGAATGCCAGTCCACCACTGTGCGTTTTTTACAGAACTTTTGAGCTCGTTTGGAAGGGTTCGGGTTAGTATAATAAAAAAAAACTTGCAAACAGAGCCCCTACCAAGAGAGCCCTTACCAAGGTTCAAAAAATTGTTTTCCCACCCTCCTGTTCCATTTTTGGATAAAAACTCGGACACCTCACAGTAATTAAGAAAACGCTCCAACTTTCCCTGTTAAGAGGCGAGATCTCTTACAAATTGCTCTTACACTTCAGCCCTCTACAAATCATTATTACACTTGTCACGTAGTACATCTCGTACCGAAATAATAATAAGGTCCGTAAATTGTAGCGGAGATAATGTTTTTATGTCTTTTGGCGTTTTAGTGCTCCTGGAGAATGTTGCTGAGGTATTATAGCATTAAATATTCGAGTGAAGCTTCACGTGTGTACTGCACCAGTTTTTTACATTCAGAAGTGTTACTATTTAGGTCAATTGTGTCTACAGCTTGGGAAACGTCTTATTTTTCTCCAGCAGCATAATTGACTGGCTGACTGACTTACAGACAAAACGGAGCTTAAACCGCTGCATCTAGGGATTTAAAATTTAGAGGGAATATTCCTTAGATATCCTAGGGGGCCAACAATTCTATTTGATCAGATGAATAAATAAACCTACGTTATTTTTACCTACGCTATCCTCTCGAATACCAGTTTTTTTGGGAATAAATAATAAAGACGTTTATTCTTTAAGTAGGTGATTTTCATGAAACCTAGCTACGAACCACCTAAGATAAACTAACTTTCCAACTTTAACTTTTAACCAATAAAAACTTCGGTCTATTGGTTTGGGAACAACAATGGCACAGACAATTTTTTTTCATAAGAGAGGGACGCTAACGAGCACGTGGGCTATCTGATGGGAAATAATCACCACCTCACATAACATCAGCAAATTAAAAAGAGTGGTCCGTGCGTAACTGGCCAATTAGGGAAATGTCAAGCTCTTTTCTTGAAGGCACCCGTGTCATAAGGCTTTACGACGACTACAAACAATGCAAACTGAGATGCACCTGTTTTCAACCTCCTCACACTCTCCGCATGATGAATATCGTCGTACGACATGTATTTTCAAACCAATTCATTATTAATTCTAAGCTAACTAGATAGAAACTATTCATCACTGATTTGATACAATACTGGGAATCAATTAGTTACGTAACAATAGTATTCAATTCACTACAATGGCGTTGTGATGTGACGGTATCAGTGCGTAATGTTTTGTGGGTCACACTAGGTGTTTCCTTTATTAAACCCTGAAGCAAATAGAATAAGTCATAAGTTTATCGTATGTATCGGTGTATTTGTTTGTCTGTCTGAGGCATCGGAGCTCCCAAAATGAACCAGTTTTTTTAAAATTTAAAGCTAGTTTAATCCGAATGATTTTTAGCTAGGTTTTATGAAAATCGGTTGGGCAATTTAAGAAACATCAGCTCCGAAAGTAGGGGTAGACAATATTGTATCGAAGGTTTAACCATATTGCTTTTGAAATGCTATCATAAGATTTTAAACTCTGCTGCTATTATTGTCAAGTAAATAAAAGTTATCATGAAGTTGACAATACGTTAGCAAGTCAAAATCATTATTTCTACGGAAGAAGTATATATTCAGAGGAAAAGATACTTGGCATGATGTCTAAAGTTGTAAGGAGCCAAAATTCAAAATAATTGTTCAGTATATTAGCCACATGAGGGGTCTTTTACACATCCGTAATATGGAGTGAATCAGCAAGAAACTCCAGCAGAAGCGGCCAGTTTTATGTTGTTATATGACCACATCGCAACTCATCCAAGTGTGGTAAACATAATGCCTAATGATCGAATGTAGTCAGTGCAACTTAACTTCATCTTCATCATTTTCATCGTCACGACATATTTTCAAGAATTAATCTTTTTTGTTCAAGGCGTTGGTACCTAACCAGTTTTTGTCAACTTACAGATAAGACATGGTATTAAGTAGGTATTTTTATTAATGACAATATTGTAGTTAGAGTCATTGCCATTTTTCAATATTCTGTGCCAACTTTATCACCTCCTGATATGACACGAAATTGGCTTTCTGTCTTATTTTGTTAAAGTAAGTACCAGTGTTTAAATAGAAACTGACGTGCCGTATCAGGTGTCCCATATTTCCTCTTCTACATTCTTAAGGTTATTAAATATGTAAAAACTGCCAGTTTCTAAACCTCTGCATTAAATTTTTGGGCGTTGTGATCATTATTACCCTTTTATACACTTCAAACCTCCTTCACCATTCCTAGTCGTATTTTTCTTTCCACAGACATAAATTTCCATCAAACACTTGAACACCGAATTTCCCGTCTACACGGACCCTTCACTCGAGGACCCTTATATAAACCTTAGCTCACAAAGGTGCTAAACAGTTAGGGTTGCCTCTCAGCACCATATGGGGTTGAATTAGGGTTCCCTCAGCTGCAAGCGACAGGTATAACATAAATTTCTGGGAACCCTTTTGAAACACAAATTACAAAAGTGGCGAGGGATTAGAGGAATGAGGACAGCGTAACGGAGTTTTGTTGGGATGTTTTTAATATGACTTTTTTAGTTGTAAAACTCAGGTACTTAGCCAGTGTAAGCATTCTTATGCTAAGGCTAATTCGGTAATTAGAAGTTATTTTGTAGAAACATATTTAAAATGTTAATGATTATTTTAGATGTGTCAATTATAACCGGGCGGTTGTATATTTTTTATCTTAAGTAAAAAAAACAAAGAAAAAACGTTCTTCGTAAAAAAAGGTACTCGTTTAAATACAAATCTTAAAATATCCGTAAATTAACTTTACCATTAGCGTGATAAAAAAATTGACACTTACAAAATTCTCGATTGAAAACCATTAAGTCAAGACTTCAATATAATTCCGAAATAAAAATATATGTTTTAAATAAATTGCACCATAATTTAAAAGACTGGCTGTTCCTTGCACACGCTAAACTCAAAGCGGCTTAACAGAAAAGCAAACTTGCTATAAAAATATTAAAAATCCGTTGGCACGGTACAAAGTAGTCGGTGTATAAAGTAGGGCACACACGGGCCGATTCCAGCGGTAATACGCCCCTGACACGGTACGTTCGAAGTTTTACACTCACGTTGGCAACACACAGTAAGCTTTTTGGGCGACAAACTGCGCGTTTAAACTGTAGCACGAAAATTTCAATTATAAGTTTATAAGTCACCAAATTCATATGTCAAAATATGTAACTCTCTCAGTAAATTGACCACACACTGACAAGACCATGATCAGGGCTCAGAAACGTATTTTTTTTTAACAAGCTCATCATAAACGCCGTACATTTCAAAAAGAGTATTTTCTTTAGGATTCCGCTCGAACAGAATCGATATTATTTCGGTTTTGGTCAAAGAGTAAAATGTAACTGTTCCTGTTCGAAATAATGGTTAATTTCGATGGCTAATTTGTTCGCACCGCCCGCCACCAACAACCTGTTGTCGTGTATTCTAACCTCTTTAGGTGCATTTTCACTTGATCAACTTGAAGCCAAGCAGGCCTTATCATTTTATAACAACATAGTCGCAATGAGAATAGCGGATCATACATAGGGGTGATTCGGATAGCCCTCTGGGCTTTCGCTATTCGTAACGTCCTGTCCTGAGACACTCTGTATATACTCTGTGTATAGAAACTGACTTCTGCTCAGAGTCAAAACTAAGTTGTAACACAAATTTCTTTTTTCGAAATGTTCACGGCAAACAACTAGTAGCAAACGAGCGCTTAATTGGCAGTTGGCTGCGCCTGCAGTACGTTCATGTCGAGCTATTTATTGTCCTATTTGACTTCACACTACAGCGCAACGGTACGTTTCAAAACTTGCTCTAATTTTGTTTTTAGGCACAATGTCTGTTGAATTGTATTGCAATATGAGTTCTAGTTTGAAATATAGGGCCGGGCCCGCCCGAAATATCGCGCCATATATTTCAAATCCTACTTTGTCCTCACATACTCACTCTTCTGATATAAGTACCACTTTAGACTGTGTCTAGTGCGGTGAAACACTAATTTCCACACCTTTTTGACGTGTGAAATGCCTAAAAAGCATCCTCTAGGGCTTATAAGGGTCGTGGGGGTGGATGGAGATTAAAGGTCCGTAATTACAACATTACTCAAGTTTCCCTGTATGAATATTTGAGTTTTATTTTAAGTAGCTTATGAATCTTTTTCTACTGACATTATAACGCATAGGAAAGAGCGGGTTATAATAATAGATGTGACTTTTTGATTGGAAATTTATTACTTAAGATCTTTCAATAAACTTGCTTGGATTTTTAGAATCAATTTAAAGCCGTCTTGATTGACAACATTATCTAGACTTAAAAATGGATTTTCATACGATATTACTACCCTAATAACAAGGCATTATGAAATTCCATTCAATGTTATCCAGATTTTTGAGAAGGTTTAATGAACGGCTTTCACGCTTTTTATTAAGGTAAATTATACACTGACTATGAAAGTGTAGTAGTTATAAACATTTATTACTTCATTGTTCATTCAGAAATTTTAAAGTCATTTTAAACGTTATCTTAAAATAACAGTAAAGTTGTGTTTGTATTTGATGACGCGACTAAGTAATATAGTTGGTAGTGACCCTGCCTACGAAACTAGCGGTCCCGGGTCCTATTCCTCGTACAGTATACCCAGCTCCTTAATAATTTTCGGCTGGCCATCGCTATCACGCTTGCACTCGCAACGCAACGAAGATTGCCGATAGCTATTAAGAAAATGGTAGCTGTGTATAAGCAAATATTTGGACGTGATGACCTAGAATATTCATTTATCATTTATTTCGTGTAGTATGCCTTAGTTTTAAATGTTTTCTATGTATTAGTATTTAATTCTCTCAATTGTTTATCATTGCCTTGTACCCATAGCACAAGCCTAATAGGTAGGTACTTAGTTTGGGTCTAGGTTAATCAAACATTATTACATACTCGTACGAGTATAAAAAGCAAGACAGTAACAGTTACGTCTCTGTTTCAGGTAAATTCGTAGTCATTAAAGTAAAACAGGAAATTCCATCGCAATCATTGTGAGAGGCATTTATCTGCTATAAATCCAAGTCCGCCGTCAAATATAAAATACGGTCCGGGGAGATTGTTGATGTTAAATTTATGCCCGGAATCCTTGGGAACGAATGGCAGTCGGAGTAAGTTAGTTGCAATGGTGGCATTGTAACTTGGGACGCATATTTAAAAATTGTGTTTTTTTAAACAAACTATTGTTGTGTTCTTAAAATGCACAATGCCAAGTCTTTACTTTACCGTTACGTACTTACCTGTGTGTTTTTTCATAAAGAGACCATGGGAAAGTTTTTTTTATCAAATGTAACACACAATTTTGGTCAGACTTATGAACCCTTTTTTTCTTTTTATAGGCAAATTGCGTGCGCATTTACTTTTTATTTATTTATTTATTTTATAATTTATGTTTTGTATTGAAATATTTGTTGGTGTTTAACTTTCCGTGGTTTCACAAATGCGCTTGGCCTGGAGCCTGTAATGGCAACCGCTCCATTCACTCGATAGCGGCCGCCACGGGTCTCGAAATTTGTTACTATCGTGCGGTTATGTAGTATGCAAAAATCTTTAAAATATCAGAAACGAACCAAGTACCAACCCAGCAAACATTTTTGGTAAAAATTGCGATAAAAGCACCTATTATAGGTCGCAAATTTCACGGTGACCAAAATGAGTTACCTCGAATAGACGTCGAGTCAACGTAGAATCAACCTAAATGGGGAAAAAAAGCACGTGCCGGCTAGAAATTACGACCATTAGGTCAACGCATAGGTAATTTTTTCGAGATGGATTCGACGTCGTCACGACGTGTCGTGTAGTCCCAATGTAGTAATATAGTAATCTTTACCAAGTTTTGACATGATCACGACGTATTTTTTACCATTTAATTACACGGCAGGGTTTTTTTTTTATGAGACAGGTTGAAGCGAAAAAGAGACAAAAATATTACGGATCCATTTTCTTTTCGCTCGGAAACAAAATGTCTATCTAAAAACCAATGTAAAGTTTTGCAATGATAATGGCGGCCACTACCTCATGTAAAATAATTTAGGTCGATTACGCATACTCATACGATGAAATCTAGTGCGCTGAAATTTTTTTCGTGCATCATGTTAGGTTTACATTCAAAACTACCAATGGGCTTTTCAAATATTCAACAGTAGCTATTAGTTTTTTTGAAAATTCAAGGTATATTATTGTCAGTACTTAATAAGTTTTGTAATTTTGCCTTAGTGTATGTGAATATATTAACTTGACTAAACATATTTTTTTTTATGTAAGATAATAGAAGTACCGTTGATAATAGAATTACGTGTTTTATTATTCATGATATTACAACATACCTAAATTACGCAATTTGAAAAAACTCGTCTCAATTACAACTAAACAAAATGTCGGCTCGACTAAAAGGTTACATTTTACCTAAAAATACGACCTATTGGTAATTAAGTCTATTTTAGGTTAAATAGACATATTTCTGCGACCTAATGGTGTAGAGAAACTGTTTAAAGTTGCATCAGTGAACAATAGGTAATAATAGGTCGATGCGACCGCGATCGCAATCAGTATTTGACTAGCTATTTGTTTGACAGTGGTCGAACGAGGTGTGTTCCTGTTGTGTTTAAAGATTAAAAATTCCGCGCAGAGGTTCAATAATCCTTCCACATGGTCATCTAATCATATTCATCCAATTTAGAACGGAAACTGATGTCTGTTCTGCGAGAACATTGAAACATCAAATAGCTCATGTGTCTTCCTTTTTTAACCGACTTCAAAAAAGGAGGAGGTTCTATGTTTCACTGTATGTTTTTTTATGTAGTTATGTTCACCGATGATGAAGACCACAGATGGCCACCGGAACTCCTGAACGGTACCTACCTATTTCAGGGGTGGCGATGGCGATAAGATATATCTCGATTAAGATAGTTAAGTGAATATACCGAAGAACATTTAATAGTTTAAATATAACTATGATTTTCCCGCGGCGTTGCTTGCGGACCGCTTGAAATGCCTTAAAGTTTCATATCACCTAAGAAATGGGACTATGTAACAGCTTATTATAATCACTAAAAAGTATAATAGTTATTTATGTAACTGGTTCATAATGAAGCTTCTTAAGGTACGAGTGCCGAGGTTAGAGCGCGAGCTTGCGAGCTAATTATGTACTAATAAGTAGTAAAGTAATTATGTACCATGGCATACATAACTTTTTCTACAAGCTTAAAATGATAATGACAAAAAAATTAAAAATCGCTAACTTTTCTTGTATACTTTCCTCGATTTTTCTGCTAGCAAATTTACAAATTTCATGAAAAATTTTATAGTTAATAAAACAGTTCTGATAATTTTTATCATAAAAGTTGGAAAGCCAAATGAAACGCCATTTTGTTAGTATCGATATTGAACGACACCATGGTAACCAAATAACAAATCGGTGGATATTAATCATCTATGTTCAGTGTTTTGATAAAAATGTAATTTTAAACTCATAATTAGTCTCAAAATTAATTTTGTTTTTTATAGGTACGTCATTTTAATCGGTATTAAAATATTATTAACGGTTTATTTATTATACAAATCAAGATGTCAAGTGTTCAATAAACGCCAAGACTGATATCCGGAATGACTGTAACCATGGTAATAACAATGCTATAATAATTATTATATAACTGTTATTACCATGGAAACGCTCATTATAGAATACTTTTCACGTTTCGGTTACGCTATAGGTGGTATTGTGGTACCATTAACGATATCAATATTAGCGATTTATAGTACGCGAGAAAATAAAATAAAATAAATGTAAAAAAGAAAAAAACAGCGCCTTCAAAATCGCAAAAAATAACTTCTTTTAAAATGGTAGGTATGTGCTGAAGTCGGCGACTTTGGTACAATATTTTTAACTAAAAGCCGACTTCACTTGGATTTACCTATTTACCTACCATTTAAAAGAAGTTATTTGTTGCGATTTTGAAATCGGTCTTTTGTTTTCTTTTCCAAACTCCTTAAACTGTACATTTTATGCACCTACTTTTCAATTTATTTAATAAAACTAACAATTCGTTTAGAGATGCGGAGGGGGTAGAAATGTACAAGTTGCGTAACATTCTCAGAAGTTAAGATATCTTCTCAAGAAATTACTGAGAATATTATCGGATACATTTAAGAGCATTGAGAATGTTCTTATTTCATACAAAATTTAAGAATATTCTCAGAAATTTCCGAGAATTGCTCATAAGAAACTTTCATAATTTAAGAAGTTACTTTTCGGTACAGTGTACCTGCTAGGTTTATGCTGTACCGTCCATTTTTTTATGTCTTCCATAACTTTTATTGATTTCATATTAGCCGAGTCTTCATTTCCAGTCTTTATTTTTAGAGTCTTTGTTTGCAGAGTTTTCATTGCTGTCTATATTTTCAGATTTATAGTTTTTTTTTTAATTCATCATTACGAAGAAGTCATTTGAAGGCATGAAATCACAATCCTTACTGGTCTGTATCAGTAAATTGACTCAATGTTGTATTTTCACGAAAACTACATGTAGAAGCCAATTCAGACTGTTGCCCTTCTTTTAATATTTCATTTTGAATTTTCATCTCAGTTTTCTTCGTAAAGTATTCTTCCTATAGTAACTGCTAGAATGTCTGTATTTTTTTTATCTTTGGTCTTTGTTTGCGAAGAATGACTTACTCGTAGTCACGAACAACACTTAACTTGAAGTCGCCCCCGCGACCTGCGACTTATTAGTTAATTTTTTGGGTTAGTTTGACTATTAGGTTATCAGAGCACAACCTTATGGTATTTTTAATAACTTATAAGTGTTTTTAACTTTATGGTCTCAGTTTAGTATCGATTGAAAGTAATATTAACTCAAAAATTGGTAGCAAAAGTGATATAAATCGACGACTTAAAAGTCCCCAGTACAAGAAATAATTACGTCGCAAATACACCTAATATGCACATAAAAGTATATATGACCTATTAGTCGGATTTCAAAGTAATTCTACCTAATATTTCGCCTTATTCTCAACCGTTAAGTCTCCTACTTTATGGTGTATTGATGAAGTAAAATTTACGTTTTAATATCCCTATATTTTGACTCGGGAGTCAGAAAGCAGAATAAGTGAAAATAATTGGTGCGTATGACGTAATTTTTACTTAAATTAGTAATATATTCTTCAGCCTAGGAATACAAACTTAAAATGTTTGCTGGGAATCTAATTTAAAAGCAAACCTCAAATCACATGTTTCTCTTCAAACATTAGAAGCTATTCAACGATGTGACATTATTTACCAGTCACGTTACCGCCAAAAAGGTTCTACTAAAATTTTCTACTAAGTCAGTCGGACGGTTTGACGGCTCACCAGATACCCGTGGAATTTATGTGCTGATAAAACATCTCCAGTGTTAGTTGACCCGTGACACCGAGCAGCTAAGAAGCTGGTTTGTACCGTATGGAAAGCGCAGAGGCCATGATAGGATGGTCATGATGTGGAACTTGTCTGCTAAATGGATTACCCCGATTAGGTATGAGCGACCTATGACCCGTATGGGTTGACGGATGATTAAAGCCAGGGTTTTTTGACAAAAGATCCTAAATCGTTTAGGGACATATTGTTTTTACGGGTTTCTAGTCGAATTGCCTCTAAATCGGTCGTGGATTCAATCACTTAGATGGGTTGTAAAATTTGATGTTCTATATTGGCTTGAAAGGGTTTTTGCTGAAGCATAAAAATGAATATTTCGGACTAGCAATATTACTTAAATTGAGCAGACTGCATTATTTGCCCAAAATTTGTTTTAGTGATCAAATTTACTAATTGGTTTTATTAAAATGCATTCAAAATATATGCTTATTTATTTTATACCTATTTGTAATTCATGATTAAATAAATATCAGGGGACCTAGAGCCAAAGTAAGCTCTAGGCTTTTCCTACGGGTACTTACTAGGCAACTATAATATAAATCATACTGTTATGTACGTGGGGGTAGGTTACTAAGAGAAATGCGCGAATACACCGATAATCAAAAGTAGACTTTAATAACGCATTAACTTAAACCGTTACAAAACAATTATCGCACAATAAACTTCGAATACCGGAATGAAAACATGTTTCAGGCGCCTGCAAGCGGCAAGTTGGTCGAAATTTTGATAATCTAATAATTGTATGTGATAGAGCTAGCTCTGAAACGTACTGAAACGATATTTCAGCCTGCTGAAAACGCTTCTAAGGCACCAAAATTAACGATTAAAAATGAGACGCCTTATGCCATCGGCGTAATAATACTTATGCAGAGGACCTATTACTGACATACTTAGAAAACATCCAAGACTCTGAAACGAATACTTGTATTCATCACACAAATATTTTCCCATACGGGAATCGAACCCGGGACCACCGGCTTAGTAGGCAGGGTTACTACCGACTTCGCCAGCGCGTCGTCACCTAGCTGCATATTACCTGTGGTCTTATTCAGATAAAATCATGCATGACTGTAAAATCTTTAAAAATAATAATAATAACAATTTCTGCATGTACGAGTAGATTACTTAAGAACAGCTCCAACGCTTTTGTGGTTTTTCAGTTGTATTCGAAATTTTCAGGATAAAGTTTTTAAAAAGGAACCCGGCGGACGGCGGGCACGATCAGGTAGTCTACACCAATATTAGAAAGAGGAAAGATTTGATTGTTTGTTTGTTTGCATTAAATACGCTCCGAAGCGATTGGACCGATTTGAAAAAATCTTTCACCATTAGAATCCTACATTATCCCTGATGAACATAGGCTATGTTTTATTTTTCTGCACTCACGGAGTCGCGGGCAACAGCTAGTTTATAATAAGTCAGTTACTTTTTTTTACAAAAACTATCATTAAAGGGGAAAAGTTATAACTAATACACAATTTTATAAGTAGGATATCCAACGTTTTATTACAAAAACTCAAACATTAATCCCGATTAAAATAGATTTATAAAAAAAAAAAAACTCATAAAAAGTTAACCTACTAACTCGTGAAGTCGTAGATGTACAGTCAAGGAACAAAACCCAATAACACTTTGGCCTTTATTATCATAGCAATAAGTCACAATATTCTCAAAAACCTTCTTTGCCGCGCGTAACCAACCAAAATTTCCACAGCAACCATGCATCACTGCAGACTTCACTCCTTTTCCGTGTTATCAAAAGTCCTATTCCATTGTAAAACGGATGAAAGATTTTTATTGCAACCCCTACCATTAATTTTGGGGGTAAAATGGGGCTACGAGACAAGGCCCCCGTCAAATGTGGCCGCATAAATTTTTCAGAGGGCCATTCGGGCCCTCTCTACATTTTTTTGCATCGGAATCAGGATGTACCCAATTACATAAGGGTCTTGCGGCTCGGTGCAAATAAAACGAATATAGAGGTATAACGGAAAAGTAAGCGTTTAGAACGAAATCAACTATATCAGAGGACTTTGACTTAAATTGGGATAGTTAAGTGTTTTAAATTTTTAGGGTTTCGTACCTCAAAAGGAAAAAACGGAACCCTTATAGGATTACTTTGTTGTCCGGCTGTCAATCCGTCAGTCTGTCTGTCAAGACCCTTTATCTCGGGAACGCTTGGAGAAATCAAGTTGAAATTAAAACCAAGCCTACAGTCCCTTGAAGCTGTGAAAAAATCAAACTTCCAAGTCAACGTAAAAAAAAGATACGGCCGTTTATGCCGCAACAAACGTATATTTCGACCCTCTCAAGGGAATCAAAATTTTATAGGGTATTTTGCGTTGACCTAGAACTATGAAATTTGGCAAGTAATACCGTCTTATACTACAAGTATAGGAAAAAATCTGAAAACTATACATTTTTAGTTAAATCACAAAGAAAACAGGGTCTTTATGCAAGGAACGGCGGCGGTCCAAATTTTGAAATGAGTTAACCGTGTCATTTTAAATACGGAACCCTCGGTGCTCGGGTCCGACTCGCACTTGACTGGTTTTTTTGTATACCTTTTCTACACTAATATTATAAAGAGGAATGATTTGTATTTTTGTATGTTTGTAACGAATAAACTCAAAAGTAAAGGACCGATTTCAAAAAATCTTTCTTCATTAGAATGCTATATTAGCCTTGAGTAACATAGGCTATGTTTTATTTTTCTGCGCTAGCTAGTATTAACAGGTCAAAAGCAAATATTGTTTAACGTCATAGAAAAGAGGCCCTGCTTCGCTACTGTTTGGGGTGCGGACGGATTTTAATGCGTTCCGTGAAGTCTATGAGCAGTTGAGCGCTTAGGTTCTTCGGGTTTGTACTTTTCTCTCACTCGCTCTTAATAAGAGCGTATAAGAGCGAGTGAGAGAGAAGCACGCGAAGCACCTTCTAAGAATTATCGGACTGTACAGTCAACACTGTTACAACTTGCGCTGTTCCTGACGTGACGCTTTCGGTGCGCCGAAGCTTTAAAAAAAAAACGGTGACGAAATGTCTACAACAGTGGTGGACTACGGAAGAACCGTAATCGGTAGGAAATCATGACGTACTTTGCTTAGGGTCGCCCCTCCTTAATACAGGGGGACGATCATAACCCACCGGGCCCGGTTAACTACGCAGGCAACGTTGTCCAATGGACGATGTTACCAATTTACTCAATTTCGTAGTAATACCACGATTCTGAGCAACTTACTGCGTAGACACGGTCACCTACAATTTGGAAATGAAAATTTGATTATACAGTAATTGAATTAAAAACTTTGATAGCGCGTTGTAGAATATCGTCTATCAAATTTGAAACTATGATCGATTAAAATCGCTTTCATTAATATACATAGAGAGCTAATTATTACAATAGCCTATTTTTTTGTTTGTTATTTTAAGCAAAATTTACAACTTTGAGCGATATTTCTATAAAATCTACTGAGTTTTTTGACAACTCCCGCCTGTAGCGCCATCTTTTGGTGAAATAATGAAATGTTGAATTTGATTTATTAACGTTATAGATTAATAGGGTTAATGATTTAATATTCTGTAAATACATTATTATGTATTTATTTTTTATTTATCCCTTAGTTATCGTTGGTGCTATGTATCAAGAGAAAAAGAACAGTTGCTAGAAAACGCCATCTAGTGGTGAAGTGGTGATACTGCAAGTAGGGAAAGAACCGCACGATACCTAACTACCGGAGAAAACTTACAAAGATTCGAAACATAATTAAAAAAACATCGACGAACATTTTTACACAGGACATCATCGAAGATTTAGGAAATACTCGCACTTACCGTACAAAATAAAATATTTGCCCATACTGGGAATCGAACCCGGGGCCGCGAGCTTGAAAGGCAGGTTTTAAGAGAAAGCGTTTTTTTTATATTTCAGAATATAAATTATTACGGCGGATTCACAAAAATCGGATTCTGAAAAAAAAAACCTCGCACAAGATACCTTTTTTTTCAACGAATTTTGTTTTTGTTGTATCGTACATAATTATGGTAAAAGCATCAGCTGGTACTAAAAACCGGGCAAGAGCATGTCTGACCATGCTCAGAGTAGGGTTCCGAAGCCGAAGCCAAAGTTGTTACACAAACACCATCTCAAAAACAACAAGTATGAACTAATCCTCTATTTCAAGTTATTTGGTGCTGTCTTATGGCCTGTTGTTTGATCGGTACTTAAACTAACTAATGGTCAAAAAACGTTACTAATGGTTAAAATCTCAAGGAAATGTGTCAAATTTTCGATTCCTTTTTCGAATTTTGACAATTAATTGAGTTAACTACTGATCAAACAACAGGGGTTACCTATCTGAACTCCGAAAAATGTTTGACCGAATTTTGGTTCGATAAATATTATTCGACAATTATGGTTTGGGTTTTTTATCGTTTGCCCGAAAGATCACTTCCAATATTTTCATTTAGTCATTACTTGTTTAGGTTTTTTACCGATTTGACAAATTATCTATTCCGTAATACTGGTTTCGGTGTACAAACAGTTGTCCAATGTAATGGTTTGTCAATTTATCTATTTCCCATTTCCGATATTACCTTAGTATCATTTG
Organism: Acleris literana; assembly: GCA_946894065.1. NCBI lineage: Eukaryota > Metazoa > Arthropoda > Insecta > Lepidoptera > Tortricidae > Acleris > Acleris literana. The sequence continues at coordinate 21,482,912 of OX335669.1, forward strand.
CCCAATGTAACGGCTCGGTTTATTAATAGTTTACCTATTTTTAAATCGACTATGCTAACCTGTCCGATTCGGTTCTACCCTGATTCGTCTTGTTCGTTGCATTTTCTGGATAAATTACAAGCAAGATTTTTTGGGCAGAAAAAAAAGAACCTCGAAGACCAAGGCGGGAGCCAAGCTCCCGCCTTGGCCTTCTAACCTAACCTATCCGTATCGGTTCTGCCCTAATTCGTCTTGCTCGGTGCATTTTCTGTATAGTAACAAATTACAAGCAAGATTTGCTTACCCGAAATGAATATTTGACGTAACGTAGCGAACACTAAATGTAGCATTGATCAAGTGAAAAATGGGTTAAGAAACAAAATACGAAACGATCCCTAGGCTAATTGTAGCACTGGTGTAATGAAAAATAGGCTTTGAAATAAAATACGTAACAATACATAGGGCAAGTGACTACAAGGAGAAAAGTTGCTCGGACTAAAGATATGTTTACTTGATGTCAAATAGTGAAATAAAAAAATTACGAATCGTGCCATCGGAGAAACGTAAAAAAACGAAACGTTTTCGGTCAAATGAAATTCGGTCAAAAAAAATTCGAAGTTGCGATAGGTTACCAACAACAGGCCCTTAGATGATTTTAGTAGTGTACCTAGGTATAAACATTTTAATCGCCTCTGTCTCAGGATCCAATCAAGTCTTTGTAGTTTTTATAAAATACATCCCCACGTTACGTGTAGGAGAGGTAAAAAAAAAAAAAAAAAAAACAAGATTTTATGGACGTTTTTACGGACGGACGGACATGGCGAAACTATAAGGGTTCCTAGTTTGACTACGGAACCCTAAAAACCGATCAAGAGTGAGTTGCGCGCGCGCTACTTTATTATTTGTAAAGATATATCTATACATATAGTTATGTAAAAATTAATCCCTATTTCCCTTGGTCACGCCATAACTCGAGATTAGCTCGACCGATTTGTTTTTTTAAACATCCAAGTATAATAAATAGGTACCTACTGTGCGGCGGTAAGGCTAAGGAACCCTCGGTGAACAAGTCCGACGCGCACTTGAACGGTTTTTTAACCCCGAATCAAAAACGACGAATGTTCTTAGTTTAACGTTAGTATCGGTGTATGCGTGCGTCTGTGTATTGTGTCTACGGCACTATTGTTGTCTACTATGGCAACGTAGCTTCCAAACGGATGAACAAATTTGGATGCGGATTTGAAAAAAACTGATTTAATCGGGAATGTTCTTAGCTAGGTTTAATGCAAATTGGTTAGGCGTTTAAAATATATCAAGTCTGAAAGGAGAGGTAGCCATCAAATATTAGGGGCTTTCCATTTACTCGTAGTAGTTATTTTGGAGCTAAGTTGGTATTGACCCTGCCAATTAAGCTAGCAGTCCCGGGTTCGATTCCCGGTATTCGCAAAATATATTTGTGTGATGAGCGCGAATATTTGCTCTGTGTCTTTGATGTTATCTATTTATTTAAGTATGTTTTTTTGTATAAGTATAAATGTTTTTTTTAATAAGTATGTTTATCGTTGTGTATAGTAGGTACCTTCAAGCCTAGAGATTTTTTTCTATGCCTAGAGCTTCCCCGAAACCCCTACACATTGTCACAACCTGAAGACAGACCGAGGATACCAGACAGTACCCGAGGAATGACCGATAAATGACTTTTACGAGGACAGAGTTGCAGGCGATAGCTTGTAGGTAATATTAGAAACGTGAAAGTATCTGTCTATTTGTCTTCATGTTACGCTCTCACGTCTAAACTGTTGAACCGATTTTAAATGCAATTTGGTATGGACATCGCTCGATTTCCGGAAAAGGGCATTAATAATATTTTCACTTCTGGAAAATAAGAGAATTGTTTCAGGAAGAGCGATAAACCAGGTTGACATGACGATGCGATAGCCTAGAATTGGTAGTGACCCTGCCTACGAAGCTATTGGTTTCAGGTTCGATTCCCGGTATGGCTCAATAGTTGTGTGATGAGCGCAAGTATTTTTAGTATTTATTAAGTATTTATTTATCTATATAAAGATTTATACCCTGGCCAAGTTTCCATAGTACAAGCCTAGAGCTTAGTTTGGGACTAGGTCGTAGGTAGGTTGGCAACGTAGGTTGTGTGAGATTGTTCCTCTGCTATTCATTTATTTATTTTACTCGGACAAAGCCACGGGCAGATGCTGGTTTATATCCATCAATATTGAACTTTACATTACATAGGTTTCAATCAGCTGACGAGTGTGTAAAAAAAACTGGTGCTCTATTCTACTCCGTAAAACCATATTGCTATTGAAATGTTATCGTATAATTTTAACTCGGCCGCCATTTCTGTCCAGCTAAAAGCTATCATAACATAGACAATACAATAACATGTCAAAAACCATATGGTTTTGCTGAGTATAATCAGAACTCATGTTCTTTTTTGTCAAAAACATGCTTGTAAAAAAGTCAAAATGAGAGTCAAAGCATCTACATCAGTGGGGTTTGGAACAACGTCCTCAATCTTGGAGTTAACTCCGTTGACACAAAGTCATATAGTAATAATAGCACAAGGGCCCAAATGTTAAGAGAATACAGTCAGTCAAATAATGTGACATATACCTAGGCAAGAGTTAAGGCGGATCTTACCCATACCGCCTGCCTGCGTAGATACGGACTCCCACCTAGCTATGAGACGGAATTACATATATAGTCAGTAGACACAAAAACTTCGATAGCGCGATGTAGAACATTGACCGTTAAATCTAAATGTATGTGTAAAATATACGTTTTATTTTAGTTATAACTAAATAGAATGAGTAAATACTACGCAAATGTAATAGTATCCCAAAAAAATACTAGAAAATTAAAAGATTTTTAACCATTTTCTTGTGTTATTGTTAATATGTTTAGTTACTTACGATCATAACGCCATCTCTTGACTATTTAAGTTACTAGAGGATATTAGTGTGTAAAAGTAAGTTGAAGTTTACTCGTCATTTATTTTTAAACCCCTAAAATAAAACAGGGGTGATATATAAGTTTATCATGTGTATCTATGTATTTCTGTATGTGCGTCTTTATATCTGTGTGTATTTCGGGGCAACGTAGATCGTTTTTTTTTTAAGCTTCTTCTGGATGGTCTTTTCCTGGAATGACCTAGATGTTTATGATAATCTCACTGTCAATTAGATAAATAAAAACCCCCTTTCAGAGCTGATATCTCTTCAACGGCCCAACCGATTTTGATGAAACCTAGCTGAGAACCACCACCGCTAGATAAGCTGCTTTCAAATAAATAGAATTGCATAAAAATCGGTCCATCCGTTTAGGAGCTACAATGTCATTTATAACACAATCAATTTATATATAACACAATTAATTTTTATATAATTTATTTATTTATTTTTGTTTGCTTCGGGGGTTAAGAATAGGTTGGGGCGTTTAAGAGGGTTTATCTACTAAATTGTTATTTAGGGATATTTGTTTTATAAGATACTATTTTATTCCATCATCTTTTATAGATTGATTTATCAACTTCAATCCACCTTAATTATAGTTAGTGTCTTTTTACTTTTTTTCATAGGACAGAGAAGGCACACGAGACCCATAGACGTTTGCGTTCTCAAGACTACAATCTTAAGTCTGCTTATAATAAGATCGGGGACTATCTATCAGACAAAACATATTGGCCTAAATCAGAAAAGTACCTAAATAACTGAATAATACCTTAATTTATCTAATCTTATCTTGTAGAGAGCTTCGGTGGCCTAGTGGCTTAGGGCAGGGTTCGGCAAACTGCGGCTCTTTGGATGGGAAGCTGCGGCTCTTTAGTTCCAACTTTATTTATATGCAAGTACTATTTATTGTTGGCAAAAAAAAATTAGGCTCTTTAAAAACTCTTTAATTTTTTTGTAAATTGTAATTTTTGACTCTTCCGACTCAAAAGGTTGCCGACCCCTGGCTTAGGGGATCGACTCGAGATCGTAAGGTACCGAGTATGAACCCCCGCGGTCACCATGTACCAATGACTGTTTCTAACTTAAGTAGGTACATTTCCCGATGGTCTTACGGTGAAGGAAAAACTTCGTGAGGAACCCTGCACATTCGAACAGCTGAGTGTGTAAGAGGGTAAGTGTACAAAAGATTCTAAAGGGGTCGAAGAGTATCCGAATATTATTTAATATCCGTGGAGGCTCGACGTCAAAGGGGCCGTATGTCTTAAGAGGATTGTGAAGCTAAAAATTTTATTTCTTCCCTCAAACCTAGCCCGTTTTTTTTTCGATTTTTGAATATGTTGTAGATATTATGAAAAACTAGGTCTGTACGTTATCATTTCCATGGAAATATTTCTTGGAAAGAAACAAATAAAGAAAATAGAAATTGGAAACGTACAACTTAGATTTTTATAACAACTATACCATAAAAAAAATTAACATCGGACTTGATTTAGGGGGTGAAAAACGTTATCACCCGGAAAAAATCGTATGGGAAAACTTTGACAGCTACATAATTTAAGCGTCGGTTCACAATCCTCTTAGGCGGACTTGCGCGGACCAGAGTTAACCCTTAACCCAGAGTTAAGCGTCTACTTTTGTACGTGGTTTGCCGCCTAACCTCGGGTTAAGACGCTAACTCCGGTCCGCGCAAGTGGGCCTTAGGGCCACTTGCGCAGAAAATGTAACACTGGGTTACGACACTAACCCGAGTTAGTAAACGTCAGATTCATACGAAAACTGTCATTTTAACTCGAGTTAGTGTCTTAGCCCAGGGTTAAATTTTCTGTGCAAGTGGCCCTTAACAGCTCAACCAACTTACAAAAAACCTAGCTTAGAACAACGATTAACTAGATTCATCTTTAAACCTTACCGAGTGAATAAATGAATAATCGGTCCATCCGTTTAGGAGCTAGAATGCCACAGGTAGGCACATATGCACGACACACAGATACACACGTAAAACTCCCCTTTTTCGCGTGGGGGTTAAACTGGCTATTATTGTTGATATAATATGTAACTAAGAAGCCATACATAGTACCTACCACTTTAGGGCGCGTTCACATAGAACGTCCGTTTTTACAGGATCCGTTTTAACGGATCTTGATAGCTTATGTAGTTGTATGAGCGAGTTCACACCCAAAACAGTATTCTGGATCCAGTAAAAAAGAAGATTACAAGGTGAAAAGATCCGTTAAAACGGATCCTGTAAAACGGACGTTCTATGTGAATCGCCTAAATCGAAAGCATGTCCATTTAAACTTAAGTGTCTCGTCCAGCTTACTACCTCACGCTGTAATAAAAGTAACCTTAAGAGTTAAAGAAATAAAGTCGAAATTTAAAAGCAATTTTTACGCTAGATTTTGAGATCGTAGTTCATATTTGAGTGCAGTTGTTTGCCAAAAGTCTGTGGGGTTATTCGACGTAGACTTCTATGGTAAAGTCTACGTCGAAACCAGCTTTGATCTATCCCGGGCTGTTTATTACATACTAAATCTTTCCATGGGATCTAGTTTGTCTTCCATATTTGATTTTAGTCATACCTACTTACTGTTTTAGGTCATAATAATTATCATGAGTCCTAACGTATTTTTTAAGAAACTGTTACTTTTTCAGGATTTTTATAAATCAAATAAAAATTAGATATTTGAGAAATTCAATGGTTCCGGTTTCAGCGATAAGTTTTTTTAACTAAATAATTATGTAAACTTAGACGTTATGACCAAAAAAACACCTACACTTTTTAACCAAATCTATTAAAATTAGTTTTGCCATGTATGTCTGTTCGTCTATCCGCGGTTTTCCTCAGAGACTCATGGTACTACAAAGCTGTAATTTGACTGTAACATTTAAATAAGGTAAACCGACAAAGCTGTAATCATGGAATCATTGAATATCATTAATTGAAAACATGTTATTAATATTTTTACACTAAAGGTTTTACTTACCCTACTAAAAATTATCTACGACGATACGATACCAAATAACTTTAAATACAATATAATTCATACTTGTTGTTTTTTGAGATATTTTTTTGTGATTGGATTTTTGCTTCGGAACCCTACACTGCTGCTCTTGCTGATGGTCTTGCCTGGTTTTTTTTATTTTGGATACAGCATTGAAAATCTATTCGAGAATTTTATTGAACTTGTCTATTCTAAGTTTGAGAATAACCTCAATCGTAGCCCCTCCCTCTGTTGAATTTGGCAATCCGAGTCGAACTGTTTGCTTAGAAAATTGAATTTTTCTGTTTGTATTGATCACGTGATGGCGAAATATTTCGCGCCTTCGCCTCCACAACTTTACATAACATACTATTATGTTAAAATTGAAAATGTATAATCATTTTATATTACCTTTTCATTTTAAACATGCAACTTCTTAAAATATATTTAAGAGCATCTTAAGAGGGTAATGACCCGAGCCAACGCTCAATATAACGATAACGTTTCCTACCCCCTAAATCAACTCCGATTCCCACGATTTTTTAATATGTTATATTTTGATCCATTATTCTTCTATAATACATATAAACAACAAATAAATACTTAAATATTACACTTCGATACACAAATAAGTTAAGGATCACTTATAATAAGCCATAATTACCATAACATCATACTGTTAAATTTTTCCCGTCTTCTGTACAATACGAGGGGCACACCGAAATGATCGGGAATTAAAAAAACTACAAGTACTTTATTCCCGATCATTTCGGCGTGGCCCTCGTAACAACAATATACAGGGTGCGGCGAATTCATTTCACCAGCGTTATTCTTTCGTTACGTAGCGCGACACAACGGGGCTAATATCACTTATTGGGGGCATGTTTACAACCACTCACCTGCACTGAAATGCGGGAAGGGGGGTGTAGGGGTGGGAAATATCAATGTCGTTAGGAATCGATGCAAATTTATTTAATTTGAGTGATGCTGAGTGGACCTCTATTGGTGTCAGGTCAGGTCACCAATGCTTATGGTCTGTTAGTTCCTAATGTTTAAGTTAATTAAGTTGGTGGAGGTGCATTTTTGATTTCAATTAAATGTTTTTCTTTCTTTCTTTCTTTCTTTGATGTTAGTATTTTTAGATTAACAACGATATTGATAAAAATGTGTTTAGCGTGTCATTTAGTTGATACCTACGTAAACAAGTACAGTTTAGTTACGATTGAAGTGTAGCTGCTTTATTCAGGGTATATTATTATAATTATAAGTCAATATCAATTGCCTAATTGTGCAAAATGTGGTTACAGAATCATCAACTAGTTTTTAGAGTTGTAGGTAATTCTGTAGCTCTACCTACCCCGCTCTGGGATTACAGGCGTGAACGTATGTATGTATGCATGCATATCAAAGCTCATAGCTCATAGCTTTATAACACAATAAATTATAATATATTCATATATATAAACAACATTTCGACAAAAAATTGCTTTTGGGTAAATTATACATTAAGGGGTTAATATGCGTCGGAATTAAAATTCGTTCTCCACACTACCCACCTCCACTTCTCCCAAAAGGGTTTGAATTTCGAAGAATCCTTATTAGTTCTTCTCTACCTACGATACTACAAGTTCACTTATTCAACATGTCCGATGTCAAGTTCCAGACAATGAAAAACAGAGTTTAAGCGGACTTTATAGTTGTTTTCACAGCCCGGATCTAAAGAGGTTTTTATATGTTTTGACTTGGTTATAGTAAAATATCGACATTCTAATCGTCCCCATCCCTATAGGGTCGAACAAAGCGGGCGCGTCTCTAACCAGATTAACCGCGCAAGTTTGTACGCGCTGCGTGCGGGCTTTCCTTCCTTGTCGCTGATTGGCTGAGATAAATCTGTTACGTCATTCACAATCTTAGCTATAGTCTTATGCTACTACAGTACAGTAGTGCCAGCTTCTTAAAAGCGTTCAACTGGCTATCGCTATAACGCTTGCACACGCAACTGACAGTATAATTTGTCACTCGTGTGTCATAGATAAATGAAGATTGCCGATAGCTAGGTATTAAGAAAATGGTAGCACTGTACTACCAGTTTTTTAATAGCGATAGGCCATCTCCGTTTTTAGACGATAAAAATATACTAGGTAATCTATCGGAAATTAAATTAGCTTTATTATTAGCCTTAACCTTTTTTTCTAGGAAGCTTATTATTCGAGATATTGTCGTAAAAAAGGCACTTGTAACCCCACTCACGATATACCTATGTTATATCTGGGGGTCACCCCCACCGCAAAAAAAAATAACCTACAAGATCTATTGCTTTTTTTTTGCTTTGTCGACTGGGTCATTTGACCAAATCTAGACGGCTGGGATTTGACGAAGATTCGTGTTGGCATTTATTTCGTTAACGTAACTTTTCAATAAAAGAAACCCCCGGTATAATGATGATATCTACTTTCAGTGGTGATATCTCTTAAACGGGCCATCTGACTTTTAAGAAACTTAGCTAAGAACCAACCCGATGTAACCCTTAATAAGGCCCCTTTAAAGTAAAAATACTAGACCAAAATAGAATACAGTCATGGAATCGCAAGTCTCTAAAGAGTAATATTTAATAGATGATGTTATATTTCTGTTATCCCTTTGGAAGTCACGATACCACAGACAGACACACAGACCAAAACACCCATAATCGTCCCTCCCTCCAATCTCCTCCTCTCATTCCCTGTTTTTTCTTGCGTGGGTTATAATAAAAAAGAGGCTTCAATACTAATATTTGTCCCATCCCGCAGATGTAGACGTAGCGCTACACGCACATACACAACTTTAAAATCGGTCTATTTAGCTTCACAGATACACAGAAAATGTTAAGAAAAGTATAAATACGCGAGCGAATGAAAAGCACATGCCAGCGGCGCCACTATCTATGTAAATGTGTCACAGTTGTATTGGAAATTAGTTCCATTTTGCGACACCGAATGTTTTTTTTTTCGCTCGAGGTCTTTCGTTTTGTTCGAAATCTTGAGTCTAGTGCGCTAATATAATAATAATAAATGGCATTATTATTATAAATTACGTATACTTAATTGAACATATTCTTGGTACTGGATTTTTAAAAGTATAATGCGTGAAACTATATAATAAGAAAATTTGCTATGAATGTGTCTACAAGTAGGTTAATAAAGCCGGTTTTTAGCTAGTCTATTAAAAAATATCTACCTTTATGGTATTTCCTTAGCCCTATGACCGTGCCATCTTTTAAACGAAGCTTTAACAAAAGAATACTTACTTATTCGCTAAAAGGCAGAAACTTAGCTGGGCCTCTAATTATGCAGGGTAAAACCATATCGCCGCCGGTGAAACTGCAAAACCGCGTAAGTAACATTTTTAATATGGAGCAAAATGCACCTTTTTAATAAGACAGTAAGGTTTATTTTGCTATAATATAAATTTGTTAGTTACTTTGTTTAGGACTATCACCGACTATATTTCCATTGACTTGCTATCGTATTATCAACCTTACGATAGATTTTACTTGACAGTAATGGCGGCCGACTTAGAAACAGTCAATATGGTGTAACCCTGTAGAATAGATGCCCTGTACACCTGCTCTGGCGTTGCTGATATTGATGGGTAACGGTGACTGCTTGCCATCCGCCCCTTATTTCACCATCCTGAAAATGACACGTGACAGGTAACATTTTAGTGTACATTGCGCGGCTAATATGAATCAGTTCAATGTATACTGAATTGTCACCTGTCACTTATTATAGTCCAGTTTGTGGTCCGCCTGCTGTTTTATCTTTTAGGGCTTCAAATATTTACTAAGACTATAATTACTTCTCATTCACCATATCCGCCATTCCTTATTAATAAACGTCTAACCCATTTACAACCTCCCAAGTGACATCTTCACAAATAATGTCATCTTCACTCCACTTAATTCATCAGTCAACGTCTAAATAGCCAATAAGGCTGCATCAAAGGCGAATTGAAAAAAAATTAATAACCCGGCTTCCTGTCAGTAAAAAAGTCATTTCCGTCCCCCTCTATTTTATCCCGCCATTTTGTGTAACGCGGCAATCCATTAAGAGAATAGCTTCCCTTATCAAGTCATAAATTTTGTTACTATCTGTGGCACGTCAAATGGATAACGTATTGATGCGTTTGGGATTGTATTTAGGCTTTTTTAAAGGTTTCACTGTTTATAGTATCTGTACTATATTGAAATATTATTAATAATATAACATTATTATTAGACAGATCGGATTTTAGTTTGTTTTGTATGTCGGCCAATGAGTGAAACTGTGTCGCTACTTAGCTGAATGATGCCATATTCTTTTGAGCCAGTGTTGGCCAGGATAAAGGAGATCGTCAGAAATTATTTATAAACACGTCTCGTACAAAGACGTTTTTTGTTTTTTTTTTCGCGTGGTACATAATTACCTATCTCCTCGCCTGTTTCACAATCGACAAGTAAAGCATATTTGACAGATAAATTTAGCCCTTTCTCTTTCTTGCACTTAAAAATAGACAAGAAGAGAGCCAACTTTAAATGGCAGATAAATTTACTCGTCGATTGTGAAACAGGCCCTTAGGCTAGAGTCAATAAATAAAGTATTATTATTAGTTTTTTGCATTACAGCTGTCCAATTTAGCCAGATAAAAAATACGATATATCCATCTTTGGACTATAAACCATCTTCGTGCCAAATTTAACGTGGACTAAGGCGATGAACCATTAGTACCATTACTAAACAAATAGGTTCTTTTGGATAAACAATACTAGTTTTTGCCTCTAGGTCTTTCCACTTAGAAGTTGTTATTGCTATTCAACTATTCATTATTTTTTTTAAAGACATTCAAGTTTTTTTTAGAGCCCTAAAAGATAAACGAGCTGACGGACCACCTGATGGTAAGCAGTCACCGTCGCCCATAAACATCAGTAATGTCAGGGCCACAGCAAAGTTTATGCCTTTCAGGGAATACTCTTTTTAAGCCACGCTTAACGGAGGGCATGTCATAGTGCTGAGGAAACATCGTGGAGCGAAGTTCATTCCATAGTTCCAAGGTGCGAGGAAAAAAGGACCTTTGGAAACGGACTGTACTGATTCGATGACGATTTTATTGGTTCCAGGTATTATGGATGAAGTTTACTCTGGCCCAGTACAGAAAGAAGTCATAACGAGAAAGCAGAGAAAATAAGCCTAAACCCGATCTCAAACTGAGCAAAAGCTAACTATAGCCTACGTTTCAAGTAGATTAATGGGCCGATGAATTCGATATACTCGACGTAATAACACCCCCGATGCCGCGGGTCAATAGAGCCCTGTTTGATTACCTCGAGTTGTTTGCCGAGACTGAAACCACCTTGTGTAGTTAACACGTCCAATACCTCAGTCTCCTTCATTCCTAAACATCTATCGACCCGATATCAGATTTAAAGTGCTTGATGACTATTATAATTTATAATTTTAAACACTGAAAATACATTTATCATAAGTGAAAATATTGTTTTCTGTACAATACATAATATTATAATATAAACCGAGATAGAAATTTAAAATGTTATTCTTAAAATCATTTGTGCAGAAAGTACTTGTTCTGAATATCCCCCTGTTTTTTTAGTATAATTTTTATAAAAAGCGGAGGGCAAACGAGCACACTCGACAGCTGATGATCAGTGGGATCTGAGACCCATGGACATTTGATTTCACAAAACTACAATCTTTAAGACTGCAATCCTAAGAAAGCAAATGCAATGCGTACCCTGAGGCCTAAGATGGTATCTGTATTTTCTTGAAGTATTTTAACTTGTTTTGTTTCGGTGTGCCTCTGCTGCTGTACTTAAGCTAATAACACTGAAACAACGAGGCATTCAAACCACTTAAAGTAAGAAAACAACTTAAAACATTAAATGAAATAATTTAGTAACAAAATTGCTTAGTTCTGGTCTAAGATGTTTTGAATACTAGTTACCCAACACTCGTCTCTAAGTAAATCAGGTCCAATTAAAACGCTACAGAAAAAGTTTATAATTTGTTCAGCATTTTAATCTTCTTTGATATAAAGTGGCTTAAGAGATTAAATTCTATAGTAACAAGAAAGCAGTCTAACGCTTTACTGAAAATAATAATTTACCAGAAATTTTAGTTTTTTTTTATAATATGTTTTTATAATATGACACTGTTACGTTTCGTTTTGCTTTTCCATGAATAAAGCCTCAATCGCACTGAGAGCGAAAGCGGCGCGGTGCGGCGCGTTTCCATGCTAAAAAAGCCTCCGCCACACTTTGAGCACGCTTTTTAGTACGGGAATGCGCTGCACCGCGTCGCTGTTTCAGGATATTTCATTTGAAAAACCATTTTAGAAGTAACTTCCAATAAGATGCATATATTTGCGATAAATTATATAAATACAAGGTCAATCCCAATGCAAATCCACTTAACAACAAGTAGGTATGTATCCGAAATAGTATATAGAAATTTTAAAAAAATGGTTTTATACTATCCATTATATTCACGCTATTATTATACGAGGGGCGGCTGATAAGTAATCTCCTTGGTCAGAAATATATACAAAAATAATGCTGGCTGGTATGGATTTATATTCGTTTGTTATTCTATTTTCAAAATGTATTACATTCATTTGTTTATTGCATCACGTTTATTTGTCTCCTACAATTGTTTCAAACATGTCGGTAGAAAAAGTGAAAATGGATAAAATCGAGCAGCGTGCGGTGATTAAGTTTTTGACTAAAGAAGGGAATACGCCTTCGGAGATCAGACAGCGTATGTTACGTGTGTTTGGCAGTTTGTGTTCTTCCGAATTTGTTATAAAGTTTTGGTCAAAGCAGTTTAAGTTAGGTCGTGAGAGTCTGGAAGATGATCCTCGTAGCGGAAGACCAGTTTCGGCCGTCACCGATGAAAATGTAGCCAGGGTGAAAAAAAATATATTAGAGGACCGACGAGTGAAGCAGTGGGAGATAGCTAGAGATGTGGGCGTCAGTAAAGAGCGAGTCAATGAAATAATTCATGAGCATTTGAACATGTCCAAGGTTAGTGCACGTTGGGTCCCCAGAATGTTGACTGCATTTGACATGGAGAGGCGTGTCAAACGTTGCGAAGAGTTTTTGGAGATGAGTCGAGGGAAAGAGGAAGAAATAATTTCTAGAATTGTAACATGTGATGAGACTTGGATTCGACAATGGGACCCGGAAAGTAAGCAAGAGTCGTTACAGTGGAAATTTAAGGATGAGAAGCCGCCTCGGAAATTCAAGGTCTGTCCATCGGCAGGTAAACTTATGGCTACAATCTTTTGGGACACAGAAGGGATTTTGCTCATAGATTATTTACCGAAGAAAACTACAATGAATGCTGATTATTACTCAAACTTACTATACCAACTAAGAGAGACAATAAAAGAAAAACGGCGAGGTAAACTAAACAAAGGTATTCTGATTTTGCACGATAACGCACCAGTGCATACCGCCCGCACAACGAAGCTAGCAATTAAAGACAATGGCTTCGAAACCATTGACCACCCCCCTTATAGTCCAGATTTAGCCCCCTGTGACTATTTTCTGTTTAGACTTCTCAAGAAAGACCTCAGGGGACGAAGGTTTATGACCGATGACGAAATGAAGGCTGCGGTTACTGACTTTTTTGACGACAAACCGAAAGATTTTTTTTTTAATGGTTTAAATTCAATATTTGAAAAATTTAATAAGTGCATTTTACTAGCAGGGGACTATATAGAAAAATAAAAAAAAATTAGCCACGACAGTCTTTTGTTTCATTGTTAGGTAGATTACTTTTCAGCCGCCCCTCGTAAATGCGAAAGTATCTCAGTTTGTTGGTAACGATTCCACAGCTAAACCGCTAAAACGATTTCAATGATATGGCGATAGCTTAAATCCTGGAGAGGAACATGGGGTACATCTTATTCCGGAAAATTGGTCCTCTTCTAAGGAATCATGACTCGGACGGAGTTCTGAGAAAATAAACTTCTCAAATTTGAAAAAAAGTTCTCAAAGGAAATTCTCTATAACTTTATTTAGAACGAGAATGTTCTCAGTCATTTCTTAGGAAGATTTAAAAGCTGTTGGGAATGTTCAACAACTAGCGACCAACTTATACGCAAATATGTAGCTCTTCTTCAACATTTATCAATTCAGTCGGAAGGCGTCTTTCTTAACAAGCCGCTTGTCTTACGGTTTTACAGCTCTATACGAGATGGGGGGTTCTAATTAGGGTTCGTTAGGGGCCGATTGTTTGCCCGGCTTCGACGGTGGAAATGTAAACACATTTGAACAAGGATCTGAGACGAATAACAGTTAATTAGTGTAGGTTTGTGTTATTTCGGGGATTTGGGTATTGATAAGGCATTGGTTTGATGTTTATTTGTAGTCAGTTTTGTTTTCCACACCAAAATAGTAAAAAAGTAACCGGAATGAGACTACTATTCGTATGACATGTCACAGTCGTTTGTTTTTTTTTTGTCATAATATTTTTTGCCGAAAGTTTTAGTTGTGAATGCATTCACTGACGTTCCTTTACCCAAGTCTTTTCCCAGGTGCAGGATTTTAAGGGCCGTATTAATAAAGTGCTCTCGACTGGAATGCTCGTTTCAAAATGTGTCAAAAATGACGCATCCATATGGCTTGACGTTTACTTTGACGTATCTTGTAACCGGCATCTCGTCCAAGACGAGTTTATTAATACGGCCCTTAGTATTGCGTAAAGTATACTGCAAAAAACAACTTCAAATTACAAGGAAGAAACTACAAGAATACTAAGATTATCAGTGACAATATAATATGACAGGTACGCTCGAAAGTCTAGTATAGCCTTTAATTTTTTCAAGATATTATTTCTAGTGACTATACAGAAACCGAGGCAAAACCAACTCTGTGACAAACGGTGGCACTTAAACCATCTTAAACAAAGTGCTATAAAAAATATATTTTCTGTTTACAACCAAACATAATACAGATTTATGTCTTAAAAAAAAGAAACTACCCTTTCTTTAGAAATATATTCCTTAGCTCCAGCTTATCAGCTTATTAGGACCCTGGAGATCTCCAGTTTGCAGTTGGAAACTTGGTCCAGACATTTGATTGGTCCCCGAGAGGGGCGGTGGCATCTAGACTTCTCTCAGTTAGTTTATCTATGCAGTTAAACGCTGACTGGGTTGATTAGACGATTTCACAACTTTGGCATTACGAGGGTTGAGTTGTCGCTGACTCCTAAGTTTTGGTTCGTGGCTTGTGTAGGGAATGTAGCTGTGAGATATTTTGAGAACATAGCTAACATCAATATGAGACGAAAACATGTAGTAGGTATGAAATGGAACTATTAATGGACAAAGACGGACACTTATGATTCTTATGTTACTCAATTCAATCAAACCATAAAATCATAAACTCACTATAAACCTATTTTAGTTAAAGTATTCTTTGTCCTTTTTCTGTCAAATTGAAATGAAACAATTTAATGATAAGGACAAGGCATAATTTAAGCATACTTTAGTTAATACTTGTGTATGAATAAGAGGGTCAGTCTATAAACGTCAACATTTAAGGTTTTATTCTTTAAATCATTATTACTCAAAAGACGACACATTATTTATAAAAAAGCAAACTTAATAGCATAAGGCATTCTGTACGAGATCCTTGCCAAAAAACCTATTTTTCACAACACTGCTCGGAAATATGGCTATAGATGGTCTTGTTTGGGGTCACAAAACGTCATTTATAAGGACAGACCAAGAATGTTTTTGTCCAACTTTAAGAACCAATGAAAATCAATCAATCAATTTTTGTGTCATAGCTCCTTAAAATGAAAAATTGAAATCGACCTATCAGAACACACCATTTTGTGTTGTAAAATATTAGGTGTATTTTTGCTAAAAGATACACAGACTAAAAACTACGTCACTGCTTTTTTTTTAATGAAATTCAAACTTGGCCCCTAATCTCGAACCACTAGAGATGAAATTACATGGGAGATATGGCGAAACAAATATAATTTTATATGGAGTTGACATCTTCATCCCGCATGTTAGTTTATTAATCTCGAGTGCCACGAGAATAGGGGTCCAGATTAAAAGAAATTTATCTATGGTAAAATTGGCGGTGATGTCACATTAACATGAATTAAAATTTGAGTTTTGAATATGATTTTTTATTTTATTTCCTCTCAGTAGTTGTGAAAAGCACTATGCCTGCCTCGGTAGAAAGTGTAATTTATGGACTCGTACACTAGAGGGCCTCAACTACGTTTCGGCCCTCTATATGACTCGTCTAAAAATCGCGTACTTTCTATCCTCTGCAACAATGTACTATATGCATAAGAAGGCAAGCATAAACAGAGAGAAATACGTTTTATGTAACGTCTTATCATAATAATCTCTTCGGTATAACTGAGTATTTAATAAAACTGCTTCAAAAGACATTTCTTATCACTTTAGATGCGATCCTTCAAACAAAAGGCCTTTCATACCGTGCCCTTACAAACGAGGGCTTAAGATAAGCCAAAGGTGCCCTACTGCTGTCTAGGCCCTACGTCTGACATTTTCTTTACAGATAACGTAGATGTTCAGAATTATCATAGTATAAATAGAGCAGTAATTCTACTCCGGCCCTTGAGGAGTTTCTGTTACCTATTGCCGCTCGGGATACTTAATATGCACGCAACCAAACTATGTTGATGGTGTGCTCACGTACTTAAATTATGGGAAGGTTTTTACAAAAAGGTTGGCTACGTAAGCTACATGCGAGTGCATCATCGACAATTTTCACAGAGTTGAAGCAGTGACCTTGGTCAAAATCGACTGAATAGCATCATCATCATCATCATGCACGCAACCTAAGAAAGATGCCACGGAAGCGTTACCAATGCGTTGCTTCGTCGCAGCGCTGTGATTTCAACATAGAGCGACGCAAGTGTTTTAATGCATCGTGTGGCATGTCGTTCTCATTTGTACCGTAATTGACCTAGTCCTAAATTAAGCCTTAGAGCTTTGAACTTGAGTATAATAAAATAATAAAAAATAAGTAGGTAATTTAAATACTTAGTTCCAAACGAATTGTAAGCTCTGGGGGCCCTAGCCAAGATGCAAACACTACTAAAGGTTTTCTTTACTATCGCTTAAAATGTATGGAATGACGTTAACCACGTTGTTTATCGCAACATGACCACATCGCTTATACCTAGCGTAGTACATCTCAAAAAGTCTGAGTTGCAAAATTACCACATTGTTTTTTTTTTAATTTTCGTCTGTCTCAGTAAAGTTGACGGAGCCCCGCATGTTGGGGCTCCTATTCCTGGACTGTTTGCCCTTCGGGCATTTAAAGTAACCTCACAAACCTAACCTACCTAGTAACACAAACGAAGTGGTAATTTTGCGACACGAACATTATATAATGTAGACTAAAAGAGATGTGGATGATGGTGGTAAGCAAATTTTATTTAAAAAATATATATTTAAGTACAACTAAGTAAAATACAGAAGCCAGTATAAAATCTTAATCATATAACCACACCCCAGCCGTTTAATCCTGCTTTCAACGTGTCTGCGTTCTTTCTGACACGAGCGTGTGAAAGCGACTCATCTAGCGGCTCTCTTTGAGGTGCGATAGGCCGCCATAATTGCCAATAGCTCCAGGCTAAATCTCTGCTGGTACAGTGAACCAAAAAGTCCTTTCCCACTTTTCGACTCTATTTGTATGAGGTTAAGGTCTAACAGTGGGACAGGGCTTTCTTGGTCGACTGTTCACTAACCGCGTGGCGCAAGTTACAAACCCCTAGGAGCCAATAGCAATAAGCGATATCTTATCAGAGAGGTATTTTTATATTCTACAACTTTATTTTATGGTGGGACATGTCAAATCGCTGAAAGAAATTTATTCATAAACATATTAAACATACTATACACCTATTTTGGTTAAAGTATGCGTTGTCCCTTTCTGCCAAATGGAAATGTCACAACAAAATCGCTACTCTATTCCATCTTAAGCCCTGTTTTCTTGCTCCAACTCCAACCTATCAAGACGATTTTAGACGCCTATCTTAGTCTGGAACTGTTTTTAGAGCAGCCTAATTAGTTAAATGTAGTCTATCTCAAAACAAACTCGGCCGGTTTGTTAACTGTTAAAATGTAAGACAAATTCAAAGGAGCAATCTAGTCGTGTGGCTATAATCGTTACAAGCATGTAGTAACACTATAAGAATAATAAATAAGTATGAGTAGAGACTTGTTTATTAAAGTTCTTCTACTTGGTAAAACCATATCGCTTTTGGCATGTCCCCGGCTTTAGAGCTTCAAAAGAAATGAAATGATTTGACGGTTATGACGGCCAAGTTATAAACAATACGACGACAATACGTGTCGAGATAAGGGAGGAGAGAATAAAATCAAACCTCTATCCTCTTTAAGAAAAACTCACCCTTTCATGTCATTTAGGCTCGGCCTTATAAGTAGATGCACACTTAAGTGCTTTGTAACTTTGACGTTATTATTAATTATGTTTGAATTGCTGCACTAATCTGTAGAAGGCGTAAAGCGACAAGGTACTAAAGTGTCCAGCTACTTATTAAGCCAGCTGCACGACGAAATGCATTAGTTTTGGATTCACTAGTTACTAATATTATAGATGCTAGAGTGTGTACCTATGCTTCCCTTTCAAACATATTGCTTGGCCTAAATATTTTACCTAACATAGTTTTAGGCTGAAATAACAGAAATCAATAAACATCTATTTTGTAGATTTTTAGGTTGAGCTGGGTTACTTTTTAAAATAAATAAAGAAAAACGTTTCAGTTGTAAAAATCGTGTTCAACCAAACAATACATTATTGGAACAAACAACGATTGTGCCACTCGATATAAACCCCTCAACCGATCCGCTTGAAATTTAGCACAAAGAAATTTTATAGTCCGGAGACAGAGTAGGAGTACCTATTATATTGCTAGAAAATTGGATAGTTCTCGAGAGAATAGCGACAAATCTAGTATCTAACTAATAGGCAATATTCATGACGTTTCCACAGCTTCAATAAATGCTGATTCATGTAACAAACATATTTTGAATAGCTATAAAAATATACCAAGATATAAGCCAACAAAGATTTGTTCCTATCTCTGTCTCGCAAAACAGTATTTAACATGGAGTTTATATGGCCGACCTGTTACATGACGTCACAGTGCATGTCGGATCTCTCTGTCTATCGCAGTCTAATTAGCAGTTTAAAATGCTTGTATCATCCGTATTTCTTGGCCGATTTTAATTTTAATTTCACTTTTGGTGATCTCTTTTATGGTATTTTCATATTTTGTTGAGAAATGCAATTTAAAAAATCCAGCCATGCATATTCCACATAATAATATATTATGACTGTCGAAAGATCCATAACATTTGCTCTCAGCTACGTGGAAAGATCGTTCATTCCAACACCATATTTCCATTGAATATGAAAGCCGTTAGGTTGTCAGTTCGTTAACTCGGTATACTGTGTTATTCTGGATTCTGAGCTGCAACTTAACTCGTTAAAATAGTCAGTTATTATAAATATTAGTTTACTGTCGGTCGTACCGGTTGAAGAAACGTTGGGATGCAAATGCAACCAATGAGATGGACTGACGATGTCGTTAAGATAGTAGGGAGAGGTTGGATGAGGAAAGCTGAAGATCGAAAGAGATGGCGTGTATTTTAAGAGACCTACACTCAGCATTGGGTGGCGATAGGTTGAAGAAGAGAGAGAACAATTTTGACGATGATAAGATTATTTTGATTAACAATTAAATAATAAGAGTGGTGAATATGAATTCCGGGTAAACTTTTAAATCGATACTTGTGCGTAGAACGTTGTGTGATTTTGTTACACTGTTAAGTTAACTGAAAAGTGAAAATAAGTTGTTGTCTTCTTCAAAGTCAACAAACTGATTTAAAATGTGGCTGTGGAAAATGACTATGAAATTTCTAGCTATTTAATAATGAAATCACGAATAACAAAGTGCATTAAGGTCAAGCAAGTTAAATTAAATGCCCAATAAAATAACATAAAACTAAAAACAACGCATACCAAAATAATTCAAATGTTCATTTATTTCTAAACGTTACTATGTTTGCTGCTACGTTACCGACGATAGAATTATCAAACCAGAAAAAAATGGATTCAAATTAAAGACCAAACGGAAATAAGGATTTGAGTAACTTTATACACATTTTATAATGAAAAATGTGAATTTAATGTTTTGGGCTTTATATCTCACTCGTATTTTACAGAAGGTATAATAAGTACGAGTAAGTAACCTATACACATGTGAAGTCAGATCTAGGCAGATAAAACTCTTCCATGACTGACTGACAGGCGACGCACAGCTTAAACCACTCAACTTACCTAGGAACTTGAAATTTACTTAGCTCTAAGATTGAAAATCAGACGCAACGAAAAGAAAAGGCAAAGTGACGGAAAATGAATTCTACGTGTACAAAGTCGTGGGCACAGACCTTAATCTAATTTAAAAATTAGATTAAGGTCTGTGGTCGTGGGCGTCCTCTAGTAGGTACAATAATAAACCTTATTGGTGTCTATTTTATTGAAGTTACAAAAAATTCGTGTTGCAGTTAGATATATCAGAATCCTCCGACAGGGATGCCTACGCTCAGCGTTTCGGAACGAACGCGAGGGCCAATAAATATGACATACCGGGAAATTGGACCGAATTTCTGCTTAGTCGACTTCCGTTGGTCGTTTCGGGACTTTTGATCGTATGTCGAACTATTGGGGATTTTGTCGATTCGATATTATTTAAATCCCACAGCTTTGTACGAAATTAGGTGTTTGAAGTGTTTGTTTGTTAAGTAGGTTAATATTTGTTTTTTTTATTACTAGCTTATCTGACGTTAGACTACCAATCTATTATTAAAGTAAATAAATTAAAATGTCTTTTTATTTGACATGACCCTCATTATTTTCTGAAATAATGTTGCATTGATTATTTAGCAATTATCTTAATGTTAGTTTTGTATTTTTGATTTTTTTTTAACATACGTATAGCTACAAATCTGATTACAAACAAGAGGCTTCCGATTTTGATATCTGGACCCAGATTCGAAAGGCGGCAGAGTAAAAAATAATGCAATAACTGGTCAAAAACGATATGGTGTTTACCGCCTGAAATACAGGCCCAGAAACATTACCTGTTTCAAAATAATCCAATTACCAACGCACAAGCGTTAATAAATGGTAATACGGGGCACAAAGGTAAGAAATTAAATCATAAATTTGTTGTACGCTGTAATAAAATCATGAGCCATGGTCTGCTCATGAGTGAGATTAACTCTTGCGCTGGTAATTATGTTCGGAAGAGGAAATTACATGATAACGGGGTTAATTTTAATGTGGAATTTATAATTTTGTTAACAGTTAATATATTGATGTAATGTTTATTAATTTTAGTGATGTTACCAAGTTGTTATCAAAGTCAAGGTGATGAAATTGCGTGTGTTCATTTAACTACTAACTGTAATTAGGTGTAAATGAAACCTAGAAAAGAGTGTGAAACATCGAAATCATCAAATACAGGTAATTAATTAATTAATTTTGCATACATTGAAATATTTACCTACATGTTAAACTTGTATATTTTAAATATTAATTCAATAAAAGTGGGTTAATTACATATAATATAAATAATTGTAGGTCGCATAACAAGTAAATAAACGGTTTTAAATTAACCTCACATAATTTATATGTCAAAAACACTGCAACACAGCAAACATTCCAACGTAGTCTTTATTTATTTAATCTCTATTGCACACCCGTACATTATCCAGAATTTATTATATATAAAAACCTTCCTCTGAAATCACTCTATCCATTGCTAAAAACTGCATTAAAATCCGTTGCGTTGCCTAACTAATATGTAAAGATTATACTAGGCATCATAATATTACACCAGAAGTCTTTAAGTCGTTGAAGGCCTTCAACAATGTCAATATTCAAGCTTACATCCAAAATTACCCCAAATAACCTATCCATAATCCAAACTGTTAGACACTTTGCCCACTGCCCAGCCAGGCAATGTTGACAACATTCCCTTTACACCGAAGTCCGTCAACTAGTTGTACAACTAGTATACCAACAAGTAAATTTTATGTATAATTTGGGACCAGAATGCAATTATGGCGTCCCAGGTGAGACAGGGCTGTCGGCCCAATACATACATATTTATCGATACTTCTCCCAAAGGACCGATAGGGTTGTCACTCAATTGGGTTGTGGTTGTGAGGTTGTGTTCGCGTTTCTTGTTACTGCTTTAATTGTACTGAATTAAGTTGATAGAATGCATTGTTAGAGTTGATTGTGGTTCATAAACTACACATTCATGTCTTTTAATCGAGGTACGTTCACTTGACCAAAAGTACGTTTTGTAAATGTATCATTTTTTCAAACTTTCATTTTGCAGCTTATAGACCTATTATATGGTCAAAGGAGAATGGGCAGAAATGTATGAACACTGGCCTAGAAACCAATAACAATAAGCACTATATCATCGGATATCCTTTTTAATTCTAGAGCGATTTTGTGTAGCGGGAAACCTCAAATAACTGAGAGTTTTTTTTTATCTGGAACATCGGGACATGTAGGGGACATGTCTATACGACTTTATCATAATAATGGCATGAAATACCGCCGTCTTTGCATGGTGATAACTTAAATCACACAAAGATTTCGAACTACCTGCCATAGTAATCGTTTTACAAATTAGAATTACCTATCCGGTGACATATCTCTTGTCCTTATTGGTCATATAGGCCAATTTGCCCACCCTCCTTTAGTTGGTTTCCAACTGTTCCATTTATCCGAAAATTCGTAAATTAGATTTTTTTCTCTGAATCCATTAACTTTTCAATTTAAAGAAATATACCTATTGAACCTACTGATTAGATTAGGTTTGTTAAACGGTTTCAAAAAATCTATTTGTAACTTATGATAATTCGAACAGATGAAGCGACATTATTACGTAGGTGACATGGGCATTTCATATAAGGTTAAGTAAGACTTATTAGTACGAAAAAATGTAACAGCGGGAAATATCTTTTTGTAAAATGATATAGTTTTCTAAATAATAAATTACTAAAATATTCGTGAATCTTCTCCTTAACTTTAATATTGCAATAAATTTCGAGTTCATTATTTTATGTCACGTTCGATGATCGCAAAATTAAAATATCTTCCCTCTCCTTTGTACCTTTGAAAGCATAGCAAATATTGACTGAACTTTAATTATTGCGTTGCAACTTTTTTGAATGAGCGACAACCCTACCGGCCACCAGTTATATTTTACGCATATCGATATCGATACTCGGGTTGAATGCGTAAACAAAGCCCTTTGAAGTCCACTAGGGTTGGCGATGTTGGCATTTGCACAGAGTATTTTAATCCCCTGTTAAATAGCTACGTCATGTTTGTCATTTTAATTTTAATTAATTAATTATTTGAACCCTGATTCACAAAAATACGCGATTTGTGTTTATATTCAAAAGTAATAAAATGTTAAGGCATTCGGTTAAATAGGTATGATTAAATAAAAGTAAAAATGTTTTTAATATAATGTATCGCACTGCGTTTAACACAATTGTGTTTGCAGCCGTTGTTCTAAATGTGCCGAATACATTTTGCCGAAATTACAAACATCCCAAAACCAATATTCTATTATAATATAGGTATATACCACTATCGTCGCTACCACCATGTTATCTAATACTGTTCGCATTATTGTGTCGGTGTGGGGATAAGACAACAGGTGAAATGACTAGCGAAGAGGCATTCCATCGTAGTCCTCAAGGTTAACGCACATGCGGTCGTAGGATAGCAGTCTTAAGATTTTAGTTTTCCGAGCACAAGGTCCTACCAACATCAAAATCACTACCGTCATGTTACACCAGATGTTAAATAATCTCAAAATAATAACACCTAGTTACCTAACCGTTCTCATAGTAAGTTTACTACTGCCAAAACTCATTACTCCACTAACCTCGGAAATAGTTCATAAAATACCAAATAAGCTCGTAGAAATTATTACCACTATTGCCATTACCGAAATGACTAATAAAGCAACTTTTATTTGCACAGCCTCTATTGTGCGAAACTGATACTTTCAAATATTCGTTTACCAAATATATACTTACTCTAAAAGGTCACTTCTACAATTCTATAGCTGAAGCAATTAAAACTTTACACATTCTTCAATAGGATCATTATTTATTGAGAGTTTATAAAAAGTTTACGTTTTTTCCTTAGGAGTTGGGTTGTTGCTGTTTTAGCCACATCATGTTACTTTAGGAATGAAAACAACCATATTTGTATTTTTGACTCATGTTTGGTTGTATTTATCTGCGACATCTATTTTTACGCAGATAAGGGGGTCCAAGATAAGATGCTCAACGTTAACGTAAACGATTTTCAAAAACATTAAATGTAGAATTTCGTAAGCGCTAGGTCAGACGGTCGTCCAACAGCTTACGGCAATCTTATTTGTTTTTACTTTTTCGATAACGATAACGTTCGTTGAATGCAGTCTAAATATATTATTACCGTTTACGCTCGTAATTTCTTTTAGGTTACTTTTAACAACACTAAAGTTAACTTATTATTTTATGTCCATTACCAATAATCAAGCAGCGCATGGATTTACCTCGGGTCAAAGTAAATACTACACCTTAGCTTTAAACACTATGAAGCAACCTTTACGCAGTGACGAGTCTATTGCGTTAAGTTTTTATCGCGTCTTTTAAGCCAACTGGTGCGGTAATACGGCCTAAAGAATGCCATATAACTACTTTTTTTGCAATTTTGACAAGCTTTTTTTTAATTTGACGTATTTTGCTTGAGGGAAATGTCAAATTTGAACCTGAAGTTTAATCCGTAAGACCAGCCAGTTTGGAGAAGACCCTTATAGGCTTTGAACTCCTAGTAGGATAACCGAACACCCTCATCTGAATGACTAAATAACTAAATTAATTGTTCGTCAACGAGTTCAAAATAGTTTAAGAATCCTACCTTAAAATAATAAAACTAAGGGAAAATACAAATAGAACAAAACTAGTTAACATTGTTTAGTTCTCGCAATATTGTCCATAACATGATTAAAGTATCGCAAACATTTCCCTTTTTTATCTATGTTAGCAATCAGACAGGGTCGGCTAACCTTGAGACGTCTTGAGTTACCCTGACGAAGGTAATCCAAGACAGGAAGGTTTTCTGCCAAGGCAAAAATCACCCTTTACTTTATAGTAGACTTTTTACGTAGGCGAATCAAATTGACAGATAGTGTTGCCAGATATTTAAGAAATGTAACAGTGCTGAGGAAATTTTTATTTTTCAATATTAAATCTACCCTACTTTCAGTATTCATGATCTATCAAATCTAAGTTGCACTGTCCAATACTATTTCTGTTACTGGTACTGTTCTGTTCTGTTACTGGTGTTTATTATTACAGTAACGATCACGTTGATCACGAAAAATTCAGAAACATTTAGTGATGCGATACGAAAAGCACTAGGTACCCGTTCTGTGGCAACATTTTGTACATTTAGAGTTGTCAAATTAGTTCCTATAGATCCTCCAGATCCAAGAATCTGAAACAAATATTTGCCCGTTCCGGTAATCGAACCCAGGACCGCTAGCTTCGTATGTAGGGTCACTACCACCTAGGTTAACGCGTCTTCTTAATGAGTAAATCATTGGATTTTTGGTGCACCTAAGGAGAGGCTGAGCTATTAATAATATCCTCAAGAGTAGCAACAACTCGGCCGACTGTACGCCATGTGTAGCTAGAGTAAACTAAGACGCTGATTCGAAATGTAAACAAATGGTATGCACGAGTATGAGCGCTCAGGAAAACCCGCAGACGTTTTATTCAGCAATATTTTTCAAAGAACAACGCAGTCAGTTGAAACCTTCTCTAAACCACTTTTTCTTGTAAATCGGGGTTCCTCCCACAATTTACTTAAAACCGTTCACACGTTCTCGTAACAAATTCGAGCCGCCTTCGGATCGCGACGCGTTTTACATATTAAACAACTAGTGCCTTGATTGTGTCTCAGCGTTCGGGAAGCGATCGGGGCGTTTGCTAAATGTGTGTTAGTAATAGTTTTGACTTCAAGATGTTTTTAAACGTTGCTTGTTCTTAGGAAATTATTAACCTAGGACTTTAAATAGTCCTGTCAGAGCGTATAAATATCATTTTAGAGCATGCATTTTCATTAAGGTAGCTTGTTATGACTTAGAACTTGGTTTCTCTGCACCTTTGACCAGTCATTTCAACATTTTCTTTATGTTCTTTTACGAGCGAGATCACGAGTGCCTTTTTCTGTTTTATAACATAAGTGAATTATACACAGTTTGGTCCATTTTATATTACCTAGGTACTACTATTTATTTGTTTTACTATATTTATTAATTCTATTTTTTTCTTCTTCATGATATTGCATCATCATAATTGCAGACAAAATCTATATATTTATTGACCATAGCAATTTGAATTTAGATTTGATATACCTTTATTTATTTTAGTGTTATACTTATTCGGTAATTCACTGTCATTTATTATTTCTCAATCGCTCAAAGGTTAACTGGAACAGATCCCTTAAAGAGAAAAGTTCACTTTGTACACGGTTTTTTTTTAAATAAGTAATTACTATCACTTTTGTTTTTTCAATAAAGCGTTTACATACTAATTATTCGTTATGTACGTTTCATATATCATCAAATAAAAACCTGTATGTTGATGACCCTAGCAATTAATAGTTTGACTAAGTATTTCACTGTTACTAGGCAGCTACTACGAGTGGATGAGCCAGCATTGTAATTAAATGAACACTGACGTCAAAAACATGGCGGCTGACGTCTAGCGACGTCCGTTAACTGGTTCCTACGCAATTACAAACGTTATATACTATTAACTATCATTTTGGTATACATCCGCTCTGGGATTCTATGGAGTACTTAGCTATACAGTGATATTCTAAGTTCTAACAACCACACTCAAAGTCAGTTAATGATGACTCGTTCCTTAGTAACGATTTTTCATACACAAATTTGAAAAACGAACGAATTAAGTAATTGTCAAAATGTTTCTGAGTACGGTGGTAAATAATTTCTGGTATTCCAAATTCAAATTGTTTAAATCAAAATTTATCCGTAATTTGAATTCGATGAAGTGAAACTGTCCAAGAGCCGTGATGCCGAATGGAAGAACCGATTAAAACCTATCTATTTTTGACAATCTATCTATGACAATGTTTGTATCACAGAAAAAACAACACCTGGCCAACACCGAACACATACAGCTGATAGAAAATAAATGTGAAGTTGAATATAAATATGTAGCATTAAAAACAGAATAAGTAAAACTTCAAAAAATTAGTAGAATTTAACGTCCAAGTTTTCAATTGTCCAGGGCCTGCCCGAGGCCTTGAACTCGGTATAATAATATTGCTTTTGACGTGTTTCGGTATTGTCAACGTAATGATAGCTTTTATTTACTTGCGAGTAATAGCGGCCGAGTTGAAAATATCACGATAAAACGTCAAAGGCGGTTGGACCAAGTAAAATAGAGAACCTGGCATTGAAATTCGATGAATAACTGTCCGCAATATTGGAGCCGTGATGCCAAATGAAAGAACCGATTAAAGCCAGGGATTAAATGTTAAGTTTCAAAGAAAAATACTCGTTGGATTTAAAACTGAAACAGAATAAGTAAATAGTAAATACCTTTAGCTAAAAGTGGTAGAATGTAACGTTAAAAATTTCAAATGGCCTGCACTTACTCGGAATAACGCGGGCCAATATCCTAAAGTAGTGCAATAGCAGTAAACAGACGTAGTTATACCTACGTTCTCTATTTAATAACAGAAATGGGACTCACCTGTATTTACGGTATACAAGAATATGAAAATTTCGCTGTACGTACCTGAAATAAATAAAAACATTATTAGTATACAATTTTAAGGTAAGAGCACAATAATAACATCTTAATTATGTGAAATGTAACTTATGACAGATTTGAATTTTCAATACATATTTCGTTTAGTTGTAGACTTACTAAAGGTGTAATTACATATTAATCTTTACTTTGCGGACATTTCAGGAAGGTAAGAATTAATGCATAGTGCCCTTTAGTTTTATTCACACATTTGATTGAGAAGGAGGTACAGGGTGGTTATTATGACATAGCTATGCAGTTCAGTTTACGCTGAGAGAAAAGGACAGAGCTATATAACTGCTATAGCTCTGTCCTTTACGCTCACCATAAAATGAACAACATAGTCATGTCATAATAATCCCCCAGGCTGAAAAACAGCGCTGTGTAGACCCCAGCCTCACAGCTTATGCTGAGTTCTGAACCCTTTGTTATACTCGTAATATTGTTGGGACTTATTGTAGAATATTCTTTTATTTTAGTGTTTATATTAAGGAATAATATGTAAACCTACTGCGTAATGAGTGGCAATGATTGAACTGATTTATGGATTAAATATTGGAACGCTGTAAGACATAAAATAAAGCCGTGGATATATTTTGTAATAAATCGTTTACAAAGAAGGATTATTAATGATTTGCTTATACGCATGTAATATATTTTCAATTTAAAAACTCTCATTCTGTACCTGCCCATGGCACTTCTAACTAGGCACTGAAAACAAAACTGCTCCGGAAAACGTGATCAGCGAAACGAAGCTTACGTTATATTCTGTTGTTTGCGGAATGTATGACTTGTTTTGATACGCAAGTCTTATTGCTTTAATACAATCAGAGCCAGTAATACTACGGGTGCTACGCTGTGGCAATTTTTCCATTACCTATATGTAGTGAAAATTTGCTACGAAAAGTGACCCGATAAGACGTTGGCACTAAGTGTTTTAACACTATTGTATTATTCACCACCAGCCTATGCTACGAGTGCTACGCTGTAGCCTGTAGCACCATTTTTCTACTATGTAAACAAAATCTGCTACGAACAGTGACCCTATACGTCGTTGTCACTAAAATTAAATGTTTTGACATGTATTACTCACCCCCAGCCTATGCTACGAGTGCTACGCTGTAGCCTGTAGCACCATTTTTCTACTATGTAAACAAAATCTGCTACAAACAGTGACCCTATACGTCGTTGTCACTAAAATTAAATGTTTTGACATGTATTACTCACCCCCAGCCTATGCTACAAGTGCTACGCTGTAGCCTGTAGCACCATTTTTCTACTATGTAAACAAAATCTGCTACAAACAGTGACCCTATACGTCGTTGTCACTAAAATTAAATGTTTTGACATGTATTACTCACCCCCAGCCTATGCTACGAGTGCTACGCTGTAGCCTGTAGCACATTTTTTCTACTATGTAAATAAAATCTGCTACGAACAGTAACCCGATAAGTCGTTGGCACTAAATGCGTTGGGGGCACCGAGTTAAAACGCTAGCCTAGAGAAATGACTTACTGCATCAAAAAAAATATGTCTCAGATATATTATTTAGTCCTTATTAAATAACATATTTGCTCTAGCTTTCAATGTACCTGTTCGCTTTTAACCATATACGCTAAGTACCTTTTAAGTCCCATCCTAAAAGCCTCTCAGATCGCAGAATGTCTCAAAACTTGTTTATCTCGCGACATAAACTTATAAATTACGATCCACATCATCAAAAGCAAGAGCGGTGATTCTACGGAGCCTATTATGAATTATGCATGCCCTCCACCCTACCCCCCAGTAATTCAATGCCACGAGTACCAATTTGTAAGTAATTTAAACACACTTACGTGTTGGTGGCACTGAAAATGTTAAGCCGTTCGACATCTTTACTACCCATCCTTCTTGGTTACGATGAGTTGGTAAAGGACGGCGTTATCGAATCGAACGTTGATAAATGTTTTATGACGTCAGTGACTGATTAAAACGCCGATTATCCCCCACTCGGTTTATTATGCAGCGAACTCCTAAGTTTAAAATACGTATTTGCAACTCCATTCTCCTATATGCAACTCTATTTGTGTTTGGATAAGGTTGCATTTGCAACGAAATATGTGTAACAGTTATGCCTTTTAAACAAAGCCTAGGAAAGTTTTTTGTGTGAACCATTGCAATATCTATTTATTTTTTGGTGCTGGTTATTTGTGGATTATTATTGATTCATTCATAGTTGATTACGTATTACATTTTTGCAGTTCAACAAAATTAGAACAACAAGTTTAGAATGGGTTATAGTCGATTATCTACCGGGAGTTTTAAAATTTTCTGGGCTAACGACTGTGTGACCAATTTCATACTAATCGGTGTACATACACTATGTACGATAGGAGCGTGACCGGTGAAATTTTATAAAAAAAAAAGAATTGTTATGCAAAATACTAAAATTAAATAATTTTCTAATTACACATTAATGCTTTATATTTATTAAGATGTCAGTTATTTATAATCTCTTCGCAACTTCGAAGCATACTTTCTACCAAATTTTTATCGAAAGGGCGGGGTAAAGAGCTCCACACTGACTTCAGTTCTCAAGTAAAGTCAGCAATGCCAACAGTAATTTTTTCTAGTGATCTGAGCTTCATTTCAGCCTAAGCGTTTTCAATTGTATTGGCATCGAGTGATTGTAAAGGCCAATCCAAAACATCGATGCCATTCTCAGCTTCCCACGCAGTACAGTGCCGACTTCGGTGTTAAGGGTCATTATTCTCTTGCAAGATCCAAGAAGCGTTATGCCTTGGGAATATCTTTTCAGAGGAAAGAAACAATGCTTTTTCATAAATTTTGTTTATTTTTTTGGGCGTCCAGTGTACCAGTGAACCTTTGGCAATGGCCCAAACCTTGGTTTGAGAAGCATCTTCAAAGATGCGCCTGTACTGGGTCTTTTATAGGCCGCACGAGCACTCAAATTATCGGCCGTAGACCAAGCCCTAGTCGAGTAATTTGCTGCCCAAAAAAGAAAATTCACCGGAAAAAAAAACTGTTCCAAGCCACGCCTATCTTTTTTCCATATGTTTTTCAGTAAGAAGCCGTTTCTTCACCATACTCCGATGTTTCAAGCTATTTTCAATCAAACGCCTTCTTATTGTATCAAGAAACATTATTTAAACCATTTTTTCCGTTTTTCCACCCTGTACGCATATTAATAGCGGATTTTTCGAAAATATCTGCAGAAGCCGTTTAACCCTCTGCGGAGAAGATCACCCATGTTTTCCCTCGTTCTGGTAATTAATTTTTTTTTGTTTCGATATATCGCTTTAGTTAGAAAGGCCATCGATTTATTCATGTACTTGGCGGCCTGATCGCGTGACATTTTGGGTCCTTTCGGGAGTGTACAAAGGAACACCTTACCTTACCGGACCTTATAACGTGAAACATAAGCACTACTCATTCTGGAGAACATACTGCTGGTGGGAAACTGTCAAACGTTTTTTTTTTTACGAAGCATCTTAGGCAGAAAGGCATGCTACTCAGCCATTTTTTTTTTTCCTGTATCACATTCTTAAAATATAAATTATACCGGTCTCGTTCTTGTCAAACAGACGTAAAAACACGAACAACCAAAATTTCGAAAATATTTTTACATTAATAAGATTAGTAGGATATTTCTTTAGTTTTATCTTTAGTGTGGCTGAAGTCGTCGACTTTTTAATTTTAATACTAAATTTATTAGTAAAACATGAAACTCGATAAAAACTTACACGAACAAAAAATCAACAGAATCACTTTTTTCAATAGACAAACAAACAAGCGTTGAAAAACGTCAATACAGGATTATCCTACACCAATAAAGCTTAGGCATCGAGTGAATTTTTTTAATTCACTCCGGCATTACTTCAGCTTTCGGGGTAAGCCTAAACGGATCCTGTCGGTATCGAATACTATCGATAGAATGGAATCAAATCGATAGAATCTAGTCAAACGATTGTAGCGACAGGAATCACTGCAGTGGATTGTCGACAGAATAATCCGGTTACTCCTGAGATTAACTCTAACAGTTTCTCTTAGTTACGGTGGATTCGACCAAACTTGAATAAATACCTACGCGAATAATTATGCTAGGGATAATATATATTCCACAATTTTATTCCCGAGTAAGCCATTGTTAATTTTTTACGCAATGTAAGGTATTCTTATACCTGGAATTACTAAACTCGAATAGTAGGGTAAATGAACGAATGTATTACCCGGCAAAAAAATATTGCTGTACAACGGAACAATGTCAAAACTTAAGTCATGTCTACTTACTTTTATAGTACTCGTATTAAGTAGGACTGGAAAATAATTGTCGTTAGAAAATGAGTGTTAAGTTGATTTGACAGCACTGACAGCACATAACAAAATGTGGACGCCATTAAATTATTCTTAGAATAAGTACCAATTTCACCATACGATGTTAACCGCTTCTAATTGTAATTTTAATTAAGGGCTTTCACTCCTGTTAAGGTGTATTTCGCCAATGTCGAGTTATTTATAGACACTCCCACGGACTTATTAGAGAAATAAGTCCATGGATATCACTCGCGAAGACAATTGTTCGGTAAAAGAGAATTTACTCTAATGGACTAAAGTCTAAACAGAAGCACATGGGGTTAGCTCCACGCGCTTCTGTCAAGTCCATGTAACCACTTAAGAGATGATTAGAGCGTTGACAGCTGTCAAAATGTATGAACTACCAGTCGTTTAATATTGATTAAATTTAACATCGTATGGTGAAATTGGTACTAATCCTTTTATTCCTCGCCAAACGGTAGTTTATAGTATCTATTCCCGAATAGGTTCCCTATTAATTGTTTAAATTATATTATTATAAGATAGTATGATAATATCCATAGCTATACTTCAAAGAATAGAATAAATATATAATAAATGAAGTAGAAAAAATATAAAATAATTAAGTAATTAAAGTGCAATTAAAGTTAGTAAATAACATATTATAATATAATAAAACTAAGCCCTCTTCTCTGTTTTCTCTACTACTGTTGCTGTGCGCAATAGGGTCTACATATCATAAACAGGTATACCTATGATTTCAACAACATCTGTAAAATGTGGAATGCAATAAATATATTGAGTATTGAGTATTCTTAGAATGACTGATTTACTCTCGATTAACGGGCGATTTATTCCAATAATAAACTATATTCTCGTTTGGTCGAATCCTCCCTTACTTATATAGATACAGTCGAAGATTTAAATTTGTGACCTATCTTAAGTACAAAGTCAATCTCACACTCTGCAGCAATTAGGTTGAGTTTCTTATAAGTTATGAATAACTTGACTTCTCTAATGACTTTCAAGACTTCAATCATTATAAACTATATTAAAGCGGAAAAAATTCGTCGGTCTTAGGCAGGACCATTATGTTTGTTTTCAATCATTATGTTTTTGAGATAGGTCCTAAACGCTACCTCTCTCAACATATGTACTTAAGAGTATATTAAGTAATTCGTGGTTAACGGTGTTGGTGGCACAATAAAAACCTATTTTTATTCATACTGACATAAGTAGCCTAGGTTTTCCTCTTCCTCTTTTTCCCTCCACTTTGCCCTCCAAAATGATGTCGTGTCGTGATCTGGAGGTGAAAAAGTTGGCAAATAACAAAGAAAAGTGCCAATTACTGCACCGACAAGAGTCTGACTCTTAATTGAAATGATTATGATGTTTATACTTCATTAATCTGTATCATAATATTTAATGATTACAAACTTTAAAAAAAACAAACATACAGGTTGCAAATTACCCTACGTACTTATAGGGAATATGCATGGATTTTTGAAATTGCATTTCTCAACAAAATATGAAAATACCGTAAAAGAGATTATCAAAAGTGACATTAAAATTAAAATAGGCCAAGAAATACAGATGATTTTCAACTGCTAATTAGACAGCGATTAGACAGAGAGCTCCGTTATGCACTATGACGTCATGTAAACTCCATGTTCAATTCTGTTTTGCTAGAAAGAGATAGGAACAAATCTTTGTTAACTTATAACGTGGTTATTTTTACATACATACATACATTAAATCACGCCTGTTTCCCAGAGGGGTAGGCAGAGACCACTTCTTTCCACCTGCTACGATCCTGACAAATCTCTTTCGCTTCTTCCACATTCATACATCGAGTCATGCATGCACGTCGGTTTCGGGTACTTAAGATACGGCCCTTTTCCAGTATTTCCAGTATATTTATAGCTATTAAAAAAATCTCAACTGTTTGTTAGATGAAACAGCTTTTATTGGAGCTGTGAAAAAAGTCATGAATATTCCCCCTATAATTTCGGCTGCCCTACGGAAAAAGACAGTTACTGATTTTTTTTTCAAAATCAATGTTTTTATATTTTTGGCACTTTTAGACAGTAACGGACATTGCTACATTCTTGGGATCATCAAAAGAGATTTAGTTTTAGAGATGAAATTTCGCTAAAGAAAGTAACTGCAGGCACTTGTCACAAATATCTACCGAAAAACAAAGCAAAACACAATTACAAAGCATAAATACAGTAATTGCATGTCGATTACTTTTTCTGTAGTGAATCGATTCACTTGGTTTTTTGTTTGGTAAAAATGTTTATATTGAGATTGAGATTTAGCTAAAAATTAATTAAATAGCATTACTTGATTTTTGTATTGTAAAATATTATCAAATTTACCGATTTATCTACGCAAAAACAAAGTAAACAAAATGATAAAGCAAAAACAAAGTAATTTACTGATAGTTACTTTCTTATTACATTTTTATTTCAATGAAATTTGTTTTTAACCAAAATATATTTATTTCGTTTATAAATTGTTAAACTTCATTTTAATATTATCAAAATGATTTTTTTTGGCACTTGCTTTTACTTTTGCCCGAGGAAACGGTCACCTTTAGTCATACATTGTCAGCGAAGAAAAACATTTATTAACCGATTTCAAAAAAGGAGATTCTCAGTTTGACTTGTATGTATGTATATATGTATGTATGGATGTATGGATGGATGGATGGATGGATGTATGTATGTATGTATGTATGTATGTATGTATGTATGATTTATGTATGTATGTTTGTCCGCGATTATCTCGCGTTTGGCTGAACCGATTTTGATGCGGTTTTCAGAAAAAGTATTTCTTACATTTAGGACAAGGTTTTGGTTTTTTAACCGACTTAAAAAAAGGAGGTTCTCAGTTTAACTGATTTGATTTGATTTCTCCGTCAATTATGGTCCGATTTCTGAAAATATTTTTTCGGTTGATAGAGTGAGTGAGATCGTACTATTGTCATCAAATTCTAATCTGATGAGGGGATCCATGAAGAATTGAGGGAACTCCCCAAATATTATAGGCATACAATTGACAATTTTAGTACTTTTTTAGTAACAAATCCAGCATTTGCATTCAGAAGCTATCATTTGGTGAAGTGGAACTGATGGTGAAAAGCACAGATGGCCAATGAAACTCCTCAACGTTACCTATTTCAACGGAGGCGATAAGATATCTCGATTAAGATAGTTGAGCGACTTTAATGTAGAACATTTAATTGTTTAGATATAGCTATGACTTTCCTGCGGCGTTACTTGCGGTAAACTTGAAATGTCTTAAAGTTTTGTATCAACTAAGAAGTGGGACTACATAACAGCTTATTATAATCACATAAAAGTATAAAATAAAACAAATGTTTTAAAAAACGAAAAACCGCCTTCATAAACGCAAAAAAATACTTCTGTTAAAATGGTAAGTATTACTTCCGTTATATCCTAACCTAACCTAACCTAGGTTAGTCCAATTGAAGTTGGCGTCTCACAATTTTTACCCAAAAGCCCACTTCAGTTGGATTGACCTATACCTACACTTACACTTTAAAAGAAGTTATTATTTGCGTTTTAGAAAGGCGGTTTTTTGTTTTTTAAAAAATTTATTTGCTTCAAAGATTTGATATAACTAAGCTACCAGAACGTAAAGCTGGATAACGTAGTATTAAGCCAAGTAAAAAAGAAGCTAATATAAAAAAACCAGTTCCTTTTATGCCGGAAAATTCTCCTGATTTGATAACTCAATAAGTAACACAATAATAATAATATACTTACTTATAAAATTAAACGTTGCTTATAATGAAAAGACTAAGCCAGAATGCATTGAATTACTTTCGCATAACAGTCATAAATATTTTTACCAAAAAGCCCACTTCAGTTTGACTGATCTCTTTAAAAGAATCAATTTTTTGCGTTTTTGAGGGCGGTTTTTCGCATAACAGTCATCAATTTTTAATGTATATGTGTAAACCTGAAAAAAAGCTTAACTAAGATGTATTGTATACAGGGTGTCGGCTCACAAGTGGTCCAAATGAAAATTTTAAATAGGTCATCCCCAGTGCTACCAAAAACACCCCTATGTATGTTTAGCGATTAGTACTTTCGGAGATATTAATCATTTTAATCGGAGATTTAGTAATTTTTATTTATGTCCATGTTATGTCATTTCGAAGACCCACCTATTTAATTAAACTAAAGGATATAAAATTTAATGCATTTTATTCATTTTAGATATCATGTTTCGTAGTAACATTTACTGCTTATGACCTACACAATCGATATCCAAATAAAAATAATGTAAGTTTTATTTTTCAATTTGACCGGGTTCGATTCCCGAACTGAGTACAAGGTTTTTTTTAATTATATGTACCTAAGCAGTTTTTCTTGTCACTAAAATCGATAACATGGTTCCTAAGAATAGATCTTTATATAACTTATAGTTACAAACTTCCCCATAATTACCGATCTAAACGTGCCACCCTGTATACTTAAAAAGAATTAAAGATGGAAACTTTTAAACTTCATTTATTCAAATCGACGTTTCCAAGTTTGCTGCGTTTTGTGCTATTCAGGATCAAGTGTGTCATGATATGTATGCCAGAGGTTACATAGTATTTGAGGAGCTTCAAAAAAATTGCACACCTTTTATAATTCTTCAGATTTGTGAAAAAATCTGCACGTGGGTTAGGATTATCAATCTATTTTTCTTACTCAGGATGATGATCCCAAGATCCCAACCCCCATGCAGATTCTTTCACAAATCTGAAGAATTTGTAAAAGGTATGCTTTTTTTTTTGAAACTCCCAATTAAAATTAAAATTTGCAAAGTTTGTGATAATTATGATTAAACACTGTGCAATATGCAATAAAAATGTTGCAATTTACGCCTATGAGGTTTTATTATAAATTGGTTGGTACCTACTTACAGTAATATAATATCCTATTAGTAAGCCACCCGGTCCCTCAAATGACAATCTTAAAATTCTATAAAGCAAAGGCATACAGTGTTTAGTAAAGAATTTTTAATCTTAGAATGGCTTCCTAACACTTCTAAAAACAAGGTAAGTACTATTAGGTACTTCATTATTTAAATTTCAACTTGTGTGAGCGATATGCTTATAAGCAACTTAAAAACAAAGTAAAAGTATATTACTTTGTTTTTGATATGACACATTTATTTATAACTAAATAATTTACTACCGAAAAACAATTTTTGTTAATTTAAAAGATAATTAAAAACACTTTGTCATAAAATTATTACACAGTAGGTAGAGCAAATTATTTGACACATTATTAAATGTTAAAGTTGATGAAACAATGAAAAAAACGTTTAAAATAAATAATGTTTAGTTTTTTCCCCCTCCTGTAAAATTGACTCGACTGTAATTACTTTCTTTTACCGTAGGGCAGCCGATTTGTCCTCAAAACTCACCCACCCCATTGTCAACCAACAATAGATAGATTCCCTATTCCTACTTACCTATCCCCAACTTTAGATGGGTAAACAAAAGCTACGCGCACAAAACCCATCCGTAGTTTATGACACTCGTTGAGAGTCGTTGATCAAGAGGAAAGCGATAAAACAGGGCAAAAGTATCCCTCTTACCTCTTCGCTCTAGTTTTATAGATAAACTTTTGCAGGTAAACAAATACGATACTCGTTCGTCTTTTTTCTTATTTTCGATACGTGGAGGACAAAAGAGAGTTCATAGAAGAATTTTGGAATATTACACGATACGTTAGCTAGTTGGTAGAGACCTACGAAGCTAGCGGTCCCGAGTTCAAATCCTAGTAAGGGCAGATATTTGTGTGATAAGCGCTAGCATTTGTTTCTTTAATACGTTACTGCGTCATGGTAAGGTAACGGCACCTATTACCGTGGGATTTAAGGTAGTTTTCAAATAACAGCCAGAAATTAAGGGTATCAGGACACCCTAACGACCTAAAGGTTTTTTTTTATAAAAGTGTGTTAATTGAACTTTGTAATTTGCACATTTTTGTGCTTATTTTAGGTGATTATATGGGATAAAATAAATATTAAACACAAAAAGTCGGATTTTCCTATTACCGAGGTATTGGACGGGCTTTGACCCTATTACCGCGGATGAGGTTCCTATTACCGAGGGTAGAGGATTAATATATTTTTGGTTCTGTACATTTAATATTTAACATCTTTCTTTAATACAATATAAAGCCCATCTCTGCTTAATACAATATAACAATTTCGAAAAGTACAAGAAAAAATGTCAAATCAATGCAATAACTGGAAGCGGATTATTCAAGATTATGTTTTACCCTAAACTGGCTAACTAACAGGCTTTTAATGTAAAAAATAACCATTTTATCGATTGATTCGTAACAAGAAAAACCACATTAGTAAAGAATGAAATTCGCAATTATACATCCCGAAATATTGTTATAGATACGAGTTTTATGATTTTTCTAAAGAATATCTAAGTTTGATAGGGAGTTTAAAATAATTAGTACTTGTGTTCATAATGTAAGTACATTATAGATGCCGCTGACTTCAAAACATAAATTAAAACTATAAAAAGACCAAGTTTTACCGAAATTTTTAAAATACAAAATAAACATGCGGTTAGTCTTACTATCCCAGTTTTTGACAGACTAACCTAAAAACCCAGTCTACCAGATAAGCGTTGTACCATCAGTTAATACAACAGTTTCCAACAGGTAAGCTTTACTATCAAAAAATCTTAATTTTATTAAGGAATCTGGACTACGGTACCCTAAAATTGTTATTTCATTTAATGTCACACGGTAATAGGAGATAGTATGGGATCCTAACTCCGACCCATAAAAAACCTAAATACCTCGGAACTAGGTTCCCATAAATCCTATTACCGAGGGTAATCTTTTCTTACCCTCGGTAATAGGATAAATTCACGGTACTATAAAACCTAATTACGACATATAAAAAAATAAAGTTATCGTGACGTTGGTTAAACAAATAAATACTTAACATTTTAACCATCTAATGAAACTAAACTCATAAAACTAA
This sequence comes from Acleris literana, assembly GCA_946894065.1. Lineage (NCBI taxonomy): Eukaryota > Metazoa > Arthropoda > Insecta > Lepidoptera > Tortricidae > Acleris > Acleris literana. The sequence goes on from OX335669.1 coordinate 21,522,192, forward strand.
TAAGAATATCTTTAAATATATCTTTAAATTTGAACGACTCAAACATTTAAGGCTTTCTATGGAAACAAGTAATATAGTGCAATAGTTTTTAATAAAAAATAAGGCCTTTATTAGTATTTTTCATACCACGGAAATTGCTCTTTAACTGCTTAGATAGATATAGTTTTTTATAACACTAAAAAAGTAAATAACCGACAGAAGATATAAAAAATAAAGGCCATTGAACCTAAACTACCATTTTAACTATTACCGTGGTATACCTCGGATTTAGGAGCCATAGCAAAAACGAAACCGATTACCGCGGTATTTAATATTCTAATTTTAACGTATTTCCTGACAAAAACACACAAAAATAGTATTTGGAAGTCGCAAAGAAAACAATAATAAATAATTTAAAAATCTTAGCATTAGGTTAGTCATTACAACTTTTACGCAAATCACTAAATAAAATGTGAGTTTTCTTACGTGTGGCGTCTCGCGTTTCTATGGCACAACTTGCTTCTGTGCCGGCGTCGCGGATACTGGCGGTTTGCGAGTTGTTTATTTGATGCATAAACACTAGTGCCAAAAAAACCGGTAGTCTACAAACTGAGCTTTGCTCGTGTAAAATAAGTTTCTTAATGAGTAAATCGACTTGTTCATAAAACGCAGTTTTAAAAATACCGCGGTAATGGGTGCCGATTTTGGAGGGAACGGTAATAGGTGCCCTTACCTTACTATAATATACATCTACTTTTCAGTTGGACTGTACCTAACTATACATTATAATAAGTTTGGCCCGCTTAAAGTTTAAGGTAAGTAAATAATCATTATGTAGGAATTAATTAAGTTATCACTAAAGTAATCGAGAGAAAAAAAAAATTACATACATACATACATACATACATACATAATCTCACGCCTTCGTTCCCAGAGTGGGGTAGGCAGAGCTACAGAATTACAAACATCTCTAAAAACTTGTTGATAATTCTATAACCACAATTTGCACAATAAGGCTAAGATGTTTACCAGCGTATTAGTGACAGGTTGCAAGCCCATCGCCTAACAGTACTACAAGCCTTTATTCCCTTAGTCGTCTCTTACGACATCCACGGGAAGACATGGAGTGGCACTATTCTAACTCGGCATCCACACGAGGAAAAAAATATGTAAATTATAAAAAATATCAGGGGACAATCTCACACAAATTGACCTAGTCCAAAACCGAGCTCTAGGCTTGTACTATGGGTACTAGACAATGACAAACTTAGTTATATACAGATATACATATACTCGAATACATGAATAACATCTTAGACTCAGGAACATATAGGTGCGAGTATACTAGCGCTCATCACACAAATATTTCCCTATACTAGGGATCGAATTCTGGGCCTCCAACTCCGTAGGTAGGGTCACTACCAACTACAAATAGTGTCCGGCCGATAACAAGTCAATCCTTATACATTGCGCAACCATAGAGTTTCTGAATATTGATAATTCAAATTCAAATTCAAATAATTTATTTCAAATAACTATGATTCATTTGGTTAGTAACAAAAAAAGATTCCTTACATCTATGTAATAATGTTGACAATGATATTGATATGTATGTATATGATAATTATGTGATAATGTTGATAGTAAAAAAAAAACTAAACTAATTGGTTACGTATCAAGGAAAAGTAATAACAGCATTATTTTACTGCTGTCAACATTGTCAATATTGAGAAACTTCATGGTTGTGCCCTTCGTCACAATTGATTTTTTATTGACCGGGCATAGGCCAACGACGTCGTCCGTCTTCTTTTTTTTTTAAACTATACCTACCCAAAAATGTCATTGTAAACGTTTGAGTACGGTACAATTCCAATCTGAGCCATCGGATAAGGAAATCCTTAGTATTATGCAGCTTTTACGCCCGCTTTTATGGACGTTTTAAGTTCGATTCCCTCCAAAATGGGTCAAAAACATTATCCTAATGCGTTCCAACATTTTATTCTCCTCGACATTCCGTTCCATTATTTTCTTTTAACGTAGATTTAGAAAACGCCCACTGTGATTGGACAATCTAATGAATACGTAATTTCACAGTTTAGCGGGAACAATCTACGTTTGATACTTGAAAATGTTAATTTTAATTTCCGTACAGCTATTCTACCCTCATTAGCCAATAGGCGGTATCTCAAATTGAATAGCCAAAGCAGATTCAATCTTCTCCTGTCAGTAATAAGGTTATTTTGGGTACAGGAGATTTTTCTGAGATATATCCATTTGTCTTAGCAGGGGAGAATTGTAAAAGTTGGTAGAAAACAAAGATAGCTATGTAATTTGTAAAGTATTAGTAGTACAGTGCGATAGTTCTTAGAAGGCGCTTCGGGTTTGTACTTGTCTCTAACTCACCCTCATATATCATAGAACTTAAATTTTAAGGCATAGTATACCTAAATGTTTGCGACTTAACATTAAATCAGAATAATGCTTGTATGACATTTTTAGGCAAAAACTGAAACGGTTTATCATTGCTTAACAACTTTGGCCGTCATATCATAATCAATAAAAAAAATGAAAAAAGTAATTTGATATGATACGTGTAGGTATTTTTGCATTTCTTTGACTATTGTAAAAACATCTTTTTGACACTGTTATTGATTAAGTATGATTAGGTACAAAAGAGAAAACTGAAAACCAGCACTGCGCAGCAGTAATACGAAACTACTGCCAGCACCAGCTTAGTTTGCGCCTTTCGGTGCAGTCAAACTTTCTGTTATGTTATAAAAGCTGTAATAATTGTGTCCTGGAGCAATTAATATTTTTTCATTTCATTTCATTTTGACTATCTTTAACTATTATGTCATAACTAAATGTCACGAATACTCGTAACCCCTTGTATGACCACTATTCATCAAACTACCTCGCCTGACTACAAAAAGTAAATTAGAAGCCTGTATCACGAGCTAAGGACTTTAACTTCATTACAGAGTATTAGAATAACTACTGCCACCGACTCCTAAATAACCTCTACACCCATACAAATCAACGACAACGGCAATGGAGTCAAGGGCCTAGAGAATAAATTTAATGCTTTGTTAACACCCCGCCTGAATATTAAAATTACTTCGTAACTTTAATAGAAGCCCTCATACCTCATACACGCATAAATTCTTGAATATCTCAATTATCATGTTAATATGTTTACAATTTGATTTATAATGCTTTTTAATGCAGAGCTGAGTACAGTTCAGTGAAATTTTAACTACAGTATTAAGCAGGTAAAAGTCAATCCTGACGCATAGGCCAGCCATGTAGTTTCTAGATATGGATAATGTTGACAGCAGTAAAACAATGCTGGTATTATACCTTCACACGCAACAAATAAGTTTAGCATTAGGCGAAAAATCGATCTGACAAGTTGTCATCTTCGAAAATTCGTTTTAAACCCGAGCGACGCTCGGTCTTCCATGTACTATAAGTTATAAGAATAAGAATAATACATTTTTATTTCGAGCATCATGGCCCATAATTACAAATACGTAAACTAACATACGTAATAATATACTTAGAACTTAAATCTAACACAGAGATGACAGAACAGTGTGGTCCGGTTTTACCAAAATTGCCGTGGTTGTACTCTTAAACATTCGATACATACACTTTTACGTTGATGATATGAAAAAATGAAAAATGAAGAAATAAAAATAAAAATATTTATTGGCAATTAACTCGAAACTTAGAAGCCGTGTTGGTGCCGGTGCCGATCGAGAATAGCACCACCCCATCTCTTCCCGTGGGTGTCGTACGAGGCGACTAAGGGATAAACCGGAGGATGGGCAGCAGCGTCTTCCGCGGACTACATGGTATAACTGCGGTCGCCAACCCGCCTGCCAAGCGTGGCGACTACGGCATTTTCCCCCCAACGGTTCTAGATCAAAAGCCTTAATTAAAGCACAAGATCGATCTGAGTGGAGAGCCTTGGGGGAGGCCTATGTCCAGCAGTGGACGTCTTTCGGCTGACATGATGATGATGATGATGAATTAACTTAGTACAATTTATCTTTAGTCCTGGATCCTGAGCTAGGAAGGCCTGTGTTACAGGACCCAGTAGTATACAATTTTAAAGATACACTCTTAATAAAATAAAATAAAACTTTGCAGAGGATTATTGCATTATTACTTACATATTAAACTAAAACTAACAACTTAAACATACAAATTCTAGTGAGCGGGTACGTGTGAATGTATGGATTTGCGTGTCTTAAAATATATATTTAATATCATTAATACCATGTAAATAAATAACTGTTTAATACGGAAAAATAAAATATATTTAATATTTTGCTTATGACATGCTTCCACCTTTACCCTTCAAACTGCAAAGCGAACGATTTTAATAATTCCAATTTCCCAATAGAATTTATTCCGAACTTGCCGCCTCGTCGCCCCACATCATTTCTATTCAGGTTTGTTCTTAAAATGAACCTAATCCATAATGCAGGGATAGAGTTTGCACTCAATTCCACGATATTGATTCTGGCAACCAACCCGAATGTGTTGTTAGTTGTTACGTGCGCTGAAGAGTTCGTAAAAATGTAAAATTTAGCTAAAGTTATCTCTTATTGCGGATCTTTTCTCTAGGGTAATCAAGACCATATTATGTTTTTTTGTTTATAGCGAAGAATGTAAACAAGCACACAGGTTACTAGATAAAAATAGATCTGCAGCTAATTATGACTGCAAATGCGCTGCTAATCCTAAGGGTCAAAATGGAATGATCTATGCTATTCATAAGTCATGACTAGCATAGGTTTCTTGTGACTCTTTTATTTTCTACATTCTCTTGGTAGAATCTTCCAAAGCGGGATTTGTCTTTTAAAAAGCATTCTATCGATGAAAAACGCTCAATTTGTGAAACCTTCCTATGACAAATTTAAGTAATTTCCAAGAATAGTATAAAAAAATATCTTTGGATATTCTTAATACTCTGAAATGTTTTTGACAATGTTCTACTTTATTGAGATTATTTGAAATATTTCTGGAATTTTCTACAATTATTTTATGGCGCGATGGTGTCAGACGAAAACAGAAAACCCCACACAGATATGGAAATGGGATGTGAGACCCGTAGACATTTGCATTCTCAAAATTATAGTTTCAAGACTGGCATTGCTAGTCTCAAAACAGAATTATTTTTCAATGCGCTGCGCCGGGGCATGTTTATGGTTCCTTTAAACGGCGTATTGGGAGTGGAACTCAACATCGGAAGGTTCTCAGGCGAGCAATCTGAATAATTCATATGTACAGTCCGTGCTGTTATGGCCCGTTTATAACAGAAAAATAGCCGATATTTTTCTAAGTTCTGAAGGTGTTTAATGTTAATGGTCTAGACTGTGATTTTTACCCACGACGGTATGGCGACGGTATATGCGTTTGGGGTGAGAGGAAGTTTGTTTGTTTGTTTGTAGAGTAGAGGTTTTTGATTTTTTGACTTAATCGAAACCAACGACATTGTTATAGAATAAGCTTATTGCGGAGTTGGGGACCTTCAAGAGACGAGCATACTCTTATTTTAAAGGCTGGCAACGCAGCTGCAATTTTTCTCCTGGCAAATACTTGATTATGATGGTAGGAATTAGGGCTGGAATGGGTGCAGTGTAGCTTGATTTTTCCTCGAATTTGTCCGGACACTCTGCTGTACGTCTAGATAGTATTGGTAGCCAAGGTAAAACAATACGATAACTTTACATGTACAGAGACAAATAAGAATAAGGCCCCTGTGATTAGTAATATGATATGCAATGTGCAATTTGAATTAGAAAAAATCAATATCTCCTTCGTTTTCCATTGTGTGGCTACTACTTGATACCTCATCATCATCCATCATCCTCTTGCCGCCGCATGTTTTTTTCTTCCTAATATCCCTATCAGCAGTCATCTCGGTATTCACTTCTGTGGGGTTATTATGACGTATCTATACAATTCTTTTTACGCTGAGAGAAAAGGACAGAGTTATGTAACTGCTATAGCTCCGTCCTTTACGCTCACCGTAAAATGAACTGCATAGCCATGTCATAATAACCCCCCTGGTCTAAGATCCGAATAGGAGACGATTTGCATCGAGCTGTTTATTCGATAAAAACTATTTTATATCTAATTTAATATGGTAAGTATGTATGGTGAATAGGTTGACTGAAAAAAATCAGTCCAATGTATAATTAATGAAAATATGAAGAAGGTTTTTTTTTTGAAAATTGCTTCGTCTTGTTTATTAGATAAATGACATACCAATCGAAAGTATGAAGCCTATAGAATATGCAAACTTTAGGTTGACTATTGTTTTCCCGTCATAACTATTGGGTAGGCAGGTACAAACAGGAAGTTGGTACTAATACTCGTAAATTGCACCGGTCTGTTTATTGAATAAAATTTATACCAAAATGAAGATAATTTCATTGCGAACACGGTGATATAGGGTTGACTGCGAAAAATCAGTCTCGATTCCGGATTACGAAATATTGATGCGAATGAATACGTGCGACGGAGAGATCCCAGCGAAAAATCCAATGCGATAAAAGAGGAGGCAGCATGGTAACATATCAGAACGCCTAAAATTAATTTGCTTAATTTTGTAATACCTACGGTCGAAATACCTAATTTTTTAAAACTGACTGAGACTGATTTTTCGCAGTCAACCCTATATCACCGTATTCGCAATGAAATAATCTTAATTTTGATATTAATTTTATTTAATAAACAGACCGGTGCAATTTATTAGTACTGACTTCCTGGTTATACCTACCTACCAATAGTTATGACGGGAAAACAATAGTCAAACTAACGTTTGCATATTCTATAGGCTTCATACTTTCGATTGGTATGTAATTTGTCCAATAAACAAGCCGATGCAATTTAAAAAAAAAACATTTTAAATTTTAAATTAATTATATACTGGAATGAAATTTTTCAGTCAACCTTTTCACCATATATTATTTAACATATTAAATTTGATATATAAGATACTTTTTATCGAATAAACAGCCCGGTGCAAACCCTTTCCTATTCGGATCTCCTACCATTCCTTGTTTTTCATATCGCTCTTTACACATTCCATCCGTCTCTCTCATTACTTCTTTTTCTTCTCGTGTCGATGGTGTAGATAATTCCCGCCGAGAAGGCAGCGGTGCTGACCGCCCTATCAGTTGCTCCTCGGAGGTCTTCTTCAGTACAGGGATGTTGGTAGGCCGGGCAGGACTGTGGCGACCTAGCGATATCTAGCGCCAACTTGCAAAACCAACTCAACACAACCAGTGTCAGACAGCGCAACTAAATCGGATAGTGCGCTGCATCGCGCTAACGAAGTTTCTTCAGTCAGTTGACATTTTATACAACTTCCTACTTCATGCCAATGGATTTCGGTCCCCAAACATGAAACTCGCTTGAAGAGAGATCTCTCTATTGTCCTCTCATCCTACAGGACCACTTATGCGCCATTGTCTACGTTCATTCTCATTGATTAGTTTAGTAACGTTTTATCTCTTGTCTCTATCTCCTTCTTTTTCTTATGGCACTTCTGCTTCTAGCTTATGGCAATCCGTACTTGAATAAAAACTCTTTACCGTTAGTATGTTATTTTCCTTATTTTTATTCTTTTTATAACCACTTGTTTACATACCTAAAGCTTCGACCTTTTTAAATCTTTCTCTAACGCTGTCTCTCACGTTGCGTTATAAACGATGGCTTGTTTGCCAAAGATCCTTATCACAAAGAAACAAGGCCCTTATTACAATAAAAATATGTTGGGTAGGTGTAGGAATAACTTTGTGAATACTAGGAAAATAAAGCAGCATTAACTAATACCAAATATTAGTTGGTCTTGATACTTGTCACTGAGAAAAAAACCATCCCATCCCGTATCGGACTCTAGCACCAAAGGTTCCGCACCTAAGTTCTATTTGTATGACCTATTGAGAACCTAATAAAGTCATGCTGATGTTTGGTATCATTCTCTTTTAGAAGTTACCTACACCACAAGGGACATATTTTTTAGAAACTTTTTTTTTGCTGATTAATTAAATATTTTTTAATGATGAGACCTCCAGGCTACTAAACACTACAACAATAAAAACAGATAGCTCCAGCTATTTAATAGAAAAAGGTCTTGACAGACGGACGGACAGATGAAATACAAAGTCATCTTATTAGAGTTCTGATTTCAGTATTCGGTACGGAACCCTAAAATAAGTCAATTTTTTTTATAGCAATCACAATCAGAAAATAAGTATTGTGAAACCGATCCTTGTATACAATTACACATAACCTAGATCAATATCACATACAAGCTTTAGATCCTATTTCGATATTGCTTTAGTGCCTATCTGTTGTACGGAATACCTACCTAACTAACAGCAGGAAAACAAGTTTTTCATTTCGGAACAGAATATTGAAAGTTTGTAATAACGTTACTTACTTCATTCATTTTGCATTGAAATGAACATCTAGTAGTAACATGCTAAAAAGTTGCGACGCGAGTCTTTCAAAGTGTGGTAAAACAGAAAACCTTAAAAGAAAGATATAAGTACTAAAAACTTTTTGAAAAACCAATTTTTGCATACGATTTTGTCTGCCAACATCAAAGTCCGATATAATTTCCTATTTATTGCCACAGATTACGGATCTACTTAAATATTTACAACGCCCTAACTTGTTGGGTACCTACACTTGTAAATCTTTATCTTTCACAAAAGATTCGCTCCCAGGAAGTTTTCGTTAAATTGTTTTTATTATGAAAGCAATTTAGAAGTTATTTCGTTCGCGGTTTTTAAACTTCAAAGGCTGCGTGGGTCGGTCAAATTAGCGCAGTCGAGTGCGAATGACGTAGGTTTTCAGCTGCTTATACACCCGAGATCAATGAAATCTAGTCAGTGTACCTTAGTATTTACATACACAGCGACCCGATTTCATTGCTATTAGGTGTATTTTGGGTTCCCAAGCCCTTTTTCACACGAAATAGTCATTGGAATCGAATGTTCTCGTAAGTCCTTTAGATACGGTCTTATGGAAAAACCGGTTACGTTTAGAAGTGCTTTCCGATAGCCTGTTACGTATTTCTAGGTAAATATTTCTCACTAAAGATTTAAGGTATTTTTTTTCTATACTTTTTATATAGATGAAAATATGTTTTTAATTAGCTTAGGCAGCTTGTTGAGAGAGATCGTTTTCATGAAAACGAGTGTCTTTCTATTTTTGACGTATATTTTTCAGATAATTTGAACTATTCGATGATGATGGTTTTTTTCCGTTGATAAATGGCTTTCACTTTTTGTTTAAACAAGGATTATTTCTCCAATCTCGATTTTTAGACAATAACCACGAACTCATAGATAAATAAGTCCATTAATATCACGCACGAAAACATTTTTTTAGGTAAAAGAGTATTTACTCTGGTGGACTAAACAGAAGCATATGGTGTAGCTCCACGCACGGTTCCGCTTGTTTACGCATAATCATAAAATAGTCCGAATGTATGATCACGCGGAATACTAATTTCGCATAATTGTTATTCTACTCATACCTTTGACTTTTTTCAAAAGTTATAAAATAAACCTAACCTAACCTACTCTGTTCTACCAGGATTACACAAAACATTTAAAAGAATATTTTCTGTTTAAGCTAACTATAACGCGGCGTAACTATAGGTATATTCGGCGTAAAAAGTTTCGGCGAAATAGGGAACCCTCCATGCACATCTGTCAAGTCCATGGTGCAGGTTTTTTTACTTCTCAACATACAGACGCCACACATATATCTTACACATCACTTTAACGACACGTTGAACAGGGCCTCTATTCAACACGGTAAAAACCATATCGTTTTTGAGCTGTTATCGTACTCGTATTGTCACCGTTTTGATAGCTCTTATTTACTTGACAGTAATGGCGGCCGAGTTAAAAACAATACCATAACAGATCAACTACGATAATATCGTTTTGACCGCCTAGAATACCGGCCCAGGAAATGTTAATCATATAGCGTTTACCTGACAGGTATATGATACTTTGTTTTACTTGAAAGAAATCGACTCCAAAATTCACAATCAGTACTTACTCAATCCTAAAATTACGTGAGTGTTATGTTTGTATTATTTTATTATTTTGTATTAATGTTGATGATATCAATGTAATTTCATATTTTTTCTTTTTTGACATGCAATCCAATTGATATTGTTATATTAAATTGATGAATCATCATCATCATCATTTCAGCCATAGGTCGTCCACTGCTGAACATAGGCCTCTCCCAAAGATTTCCACCTCACCCGGTTGGAAGCGGCCTGCATCCAGCGGGTCCCCGCGGACTTGACCAAATCGTCCGTCCATCTCGCGGGGGGTCGCCCCACGCTGCGCTTACCGGTACGTGGTCTCCACTCGAGAACTCTACTGCCCCAGCGGACATCAGTCCTTCGAGCAATGTGGCCTGCCCATTGCCACTTCAGCCTGCTAACCCGATTGGCTATGTCGGTTACTTTAGTTCGTCTACGGATCTCCTCGTTCCTGATTCGATCTCGTAGCGAGACACCAAGCATAGCTCTTTCCATGGCACGCTGAGTGACTCTGAGCCTATTCACGAGGCCAACAGTTAGAGACCACGTCTCGGCACCATAGGTCATCACTGGTAACACACATTGTTCGAAGACTTTAGTCTTCAGACACTGAGGTATTTTGGATGAGAAGACGCTGCGTAACTTCCCGAACGCTGCCCAGCCGAGTTGGATTCGTCGAGTAACCTCCTTCTCGAAGTTGGATCTTCCTAACTGGACCGATTGTCCCAGATAGACATAATCGTCCACCACTTCGAGAACTGAGTTTCCCACTGATATTGGGGTAGGCGCTACATGGACGTTCGACATAATTTTCGTCTTGTCCATGTTCATTTTGAGGCCTACCTGTTGAGAAACTCGATTGAGGTCTTCGAGCATTTTGCCGAGGTCGTCCAGCGATTCCGCCATGACCACGATATCATCGGCAAACCGGAGATGAGTGATGTATTCGCCGTTTATATTGATGCCAAATCCTTTCCATTCCAGGAGTTTGAAGGCATCTTCCATTGCATTGGTGAAGAGCTTCGGAGAGATTACGTCCCCTTGTCTCACACCTCTCTGCAACGTAATTGCCTCCGTAGTCTGATCCTGTACTCGGACTGACATGGTGGCGTTTCTATACAAACACTTCAGTACTTCGACATACCGATAGTCAATGCGGCACCGCTGGAGAGCCTGCAGCACAGCCCACGTCTCGATCGAATCAAAGGCCTTCTCATAGTCCACGAACGCCAAGTAGAGTGGCAGATTATACTCTTCGGTCTTCTGTATAATCTGCCGCAGCGTATGGATGTGGTCTAAGGTACTGTAACCTTTTCGGAAACCGGCTTGTTCGGGAGGCTGAAAGTCATCGAACCTGTTAGCGAGACGACAGTTTGTAAACATGGCTCAGAAGCGAGATGGGCCTATAGTTCTTCAACAGAGCTTTATCGCCCTTCTTGAAGAAAAGTACCACCACGCTTCTGTTCCATGCTTCCGGCGTAACACCATCGTGCAGAACGGAATTAAAGAGCTTCTGAAGGACTTTAAGTACCGGTGTTCCACCCGCTTTCAGCAGTTCTGAAGTGATTCCGTCCTCGCCCGGCGCCTTGTTGTTTTTTAACTGTTTGAGAGCCATCCTAATCTCGTACAGGCTGATGTCCGGGATATCTTCGGTATAGTGTCAGGTGAGCTTAGCTCTCGGGTAGCTAAGTCATTAACAGGTTTGGCGACCGAGGTATACAACTGTCCATAGAACCATTCGATCTCCCTCAACACCTGGCTGGCTTGGTGGACGCTATTCTACCGTCCTCTATCTTCAGCATTGTCAGCTGGCTTTGCCCAATAGACAAATCCCTGGCGAACACTTTGGAGCCTTTATTCCGCTCAATCGTTTCTTTAATATGGTTAGTATTAAAGTCGCAAATATCTCGCCGCAGGGATTTATAGATTCGTCTATTGAGCTGCCGATAAAACTCCGCGTCGCTAGAGGACTGCAGCGTCATCGAACGCCGTTCTGCCATAAGGTTTAGAGTTTAATCGGTAAACTTTTGGGGTCTATCTTTTCGGCCAGGTCTAAAGAATTTAGACCCTACCGTGTGGACAGTCTCTACCAACCTGTTATTGATATCGTCCACCGTGTCGCAATCCAGGCAAGCAAAGCGATTTGTGATTTCGAGTTGGAAGCTTTCGGGGTTATGAATGTGGGCTGTAGTAGGTCGGAGCGTAGACTTCATCAGGTGGGAACGTTCTAGTTTGACGTCTATATTCAATGTACCTCTGACCATTCGGTGATCACTGCCGGTTTTCACCCTGTGAATCACGGAGACATCATTGAATATTTGTCTTCTTGTGGCCATAATGAAGTCTATCTCATTTTTTGTGGAACCATCGGGGCTCATCCAGGTCCACTTCCTATGAGGCGGCTTCTTGAAGAATGAGTTCATCATACAGAGTCCCTCCTTCTCCAGGAACTCGGCCAGCCTCTGGCCCCTCTGGTTCCGATCCCCCCATCCAAATTGCCCCACCACCAACTCATTTTCGCTTCTCTTGCCCAGCTTTGCGTTGAAGTCCCCCATAACAATAGTGAAGTGCGATTTGGAAGTATGTATGGCTTTGCTGATATCCTCATACATAGCTTCTACTTCGTCATCCGAGTGAGTCGAGGTCGGTGCATTTACCTGGATGACCTTCAGCGAATATCTTTTGGATATTCTGAGTATCAGGTAGGTACGCGACCCTGCTCGACACACTCGCAATGGTTATAATATTGTTGATAAGGGATTGCAACTTGGGACTGCTGGGCGCCCTCCCGGTGATAGAGTAGGTTGCCGGACTTCAGGACTATCGTGTCCTCCCCCTGTCTTCGGACTTCGGATAGCCCTATGATATCCCAGTGCAACCTACCCATCTCTTCTTCCAGCTCAGCGAGTCTTTCATCTGTCCTCAGTGTGCGATTGTTGTATGTCACCAGTGACAGCCCACGTCGGTTGTCCGTTTTTGCATAGCCAGGGGTCGTCCGACGGAGTCGTGTCGCCTGGGGATTCTTAGCACCCCGGGCTCCAGCGCTCAACCGACGCCCGTCGTCAGCGCCGGTTCTGCAACCGGAGCCGCCAGGCACTTGGGACCATGTACTGTTATTGCTTGTCATGACCCCTGTCACCCTTGGGAGGGTTGGACCTTACCCCACCACGCTGGTCCAGTGCGGGTTGGCGGGTCGCCAGAGCCTCGTTCGTTATTTAGCAGGATACACCGCGAGCAGGTGAGGTTGGCTTGGGCCCCGAGAGATGGTATTTGGGGCCCCTTACATCCCCAATTGATGAATAAATAAACAAAACTAAACTGTTAACTGTCTTTGTTACATTTTGATTTTGAGATGTTTTTCTTATATTTTTTTATAAATCCCTATCTAAAAATATTGGTAATCAAATTCTAAGTAGACAGTCACGAGTAACTTCTGTATTTCAGATCAATCGTGACCTACATTCCATCCAAAACAAGGTTAAAAGTCGGTCAAACTCCGCGTCACTTAAGCTGAAACAGCACAGATAAAATACGACACAGACTCAACCAACTCAAACTTCTAAGGCAAAAGTTAAGAAGCTAAGTAAATCGACATCCCTAGCAATGTCTTCGCAAATTTTCAATTTTTTCCCCCAATTTCGTTGATATTTTTCTTTTACAAAGACTTGACTACGGGAGCCCCAATTTCGTCCGGCCGATATTCAAGGGCTAATATAAAAATATGGAAAGGACCTTTCCTTGGGCCCCTTCTTGTCCTTTTAAGAATATATTGGCTACTAATTTCCCGGATATTATTTATTTTTATCGTACGGTTTAGAGGTTTTCTTTTCTCCGTGCATTTCCTTTGGAATTTGGCTGGATTGAATTTGTATTGGGTTTGCCATTGTTATTTTATTTTTCCTGATATATAACTTTTTCTAATGCAACATGTTATTTTCCATGCCAAAAACTATTTCTAGTAACAGTACATTTTATAAGTAAGTAGGGTGACGGCACCAATGATGGACACTTTTAGCTGACAGACACCAGTAATGGACACTTAACTCTTAATTCAAATTGTATACGGACCAAAATTTATTGTTATTCATTTGTTGCAAAACAAATGAATAACTAGAGGGAGTGTGTACTTTTCTTTTATTTATCGGTTTATATTTTGGAATTTTACTCTAAAACTAAATGTCATGTCATAACCACATATTGGGGCCAATTTTGGTCAGTTTTTTCTATTTTATACATACCACTATATGAGTAAACCTAAATTTATAAACGTCTATCTTTATTCGTATTGTAACTACTACAATCGAGTTTGACATTTATAAATTAAGATTTACTAATATTTTAAATTAGAAAAAAACCGCCTTCAAAAAGCAAAAAATAACTTCTTTAAAATGGTAGGTAAATAGGTCAGTCCAACTGAAGTCTGCTTTTGGTTAAAATATTGTTGGACGCCGACTTCAGTTGGACTGACCTATTTACCTACCATTTTAAAGAAGTTATTTTTTGCTTTTTGAAGGCGGTTTTTTGTTTTTTTGAACATTTATTTTATTTTATACTTTTTAGTGATCCTATTTATGCTGTTACGTAGCTCCACTTTTAATATTAATAAGAAACTATAGAACATTTCAAGCTCGCCGCAGACAACGCCGCGGGAATGTCATAGTCATATTTAAACCTAAATGTGCTTCGTCATAGTCGCTCAACTTCCTTTATCGAAATATCTTATCGCCACCCTTGAAATAGGTACCGTTAAGGAGTTCCGGTGGCCATCTGTGGTCTTCATCATCATATAGTACTTTTCAAAAGCAAATGCATGAGTTACAGTGAAAAATACCAAAATCGCTATAGGTGTGCCTATAATATTTGAGGAGTTCTCTTGATTTCTCCATGATCCCATCATCAGATCCTGACGTGGTGACAATGGGACCAACTAGAAAGTATACCCATTCGAACAACGAAAAAATTTTTCAAATCGGTCCAGTGGTCTTCGAGTAATCGGGGAACGTACATAAAAAAAAAAGAAAAAAACCCGACGAATTGAGAACCTCCTCCTTTTTTTGAAGTCGGCTAAAAACAGGAATTCGGGTCGTGTTTTCTAATTGGCCCCAATATACCTACTGTAGAATACATAAAACAAATATGTTTCCCAATTAGTTAAGTAGAGAAATTCAATTTGTAACAATATTGCGTTTCTCCAAAACGTTATTTTCCGTAACATATTGTAAGAAAACGTGAATCAGTTTTCTGAGCAAATTGCGCCAACGACGTCTGCAACCGCAAAGTATTTTAAAGTGAGACTGCAAATATGTGGATTGCTGTCATTTGATTCAGGCAATCTTTTTCAAGACTTTAAGCCAACTGGGATGCTTTTGCAAGTAAAATTTCTTCAAATATGAATTTGAGAGTCAATATTTCTTAAAATAATTAATAGAAAGGTATTCTGGAGTTTGGAGCAAGTAATATAATGTTCTATAATGTTCTCTTTCAAAAAGGCGAATAAATAACCGTTGGTAAGCAAATAATTATGACTACGTCAGGAAGTCAGACTTTAACTATAAGGCTTACATTTGCGGCGTGATTCCGAAAACCAAGTAAGTTACGGGCTCTTCACTTACGCTGTTATGCCCTCGTGCCACAGACCTAAGGTAACCAACACAAACCAGTTTATCACTATAAGTAGACCATTAAACACGTTTGTTACAATGCATTTAGTCCCGATAGATTTGCTCGCCACGGTCTACAACGTCTCATAGTGCGCCGACTCTAAGCTCCAGGGATTTGTGCTGCGCCAAACAATGCTGGCGTTAAGCTACGTCAAGGGGGAGCCGGGCAGCGGGAATAATTCCTTGTGTTTGACCACCTTTGGTTGTCTTTTTGTACTAGCATTTGGTTTTTACTTTCAAGAACTATGCAAGTTTAATGGTTTTTTCTCTTTATCAAAGTTTGAAAGTTGGTTAGGGAATTATCGAAATGTAGCGAATGCAAGTGCCAATCATTTGGTGTGGTTGGAATCAAAGAACCGACCAAGTGCGAGTCGGACTCGGTACGGAGGTTTCCGTACCATTTTTGTATGGGGGTGCCTTTTTATAGTATTCATTTGTTGTTATAGTTGGTACGAACGAACGGTTGATGCGGACCAATATAGTCCGCTGAGACTGGCAGGCTGACAGATGGACGGACAGCGTAGGCTTAGCAATAGGGTCCCGGCACCCCTTAAGATATGGAACCCTAAAAAGGACCTGGGTACCCTCCGATTTATTACCAAGCTATTAATACGCACTACTAGTGGACCTCATCTTAGGTGCTTCATGTTTTTCCTATCATTATTTTATTTTGACGATTTTAATGTGCATTCATTTTTATAATGTCCTGTCCTGTCTTCCTTTACTGACCTACCAGTTAACGGAATAGTGTATTAGCCACACAACAATTAGATCAAAGCATTTAGAATCGATAAGTGTGAACGTCTTATAGAGCGCGGACTCTAAAGGTGCGTTAAGACCAAGCGAAGAAGTGCTCTAGAGCATTTTTTGTCTTTATTTTTACAATGAAAACGTAAGAGATAATGCATAGAATTCTTGTTCGCGCTTGGTCTAAATCGGATCTAAGCTGCAGGGATTCGCTGCACCAAAGAATACTGGTGCTAGGCCGCCTCGAGCGGGGGTGGATAGCGGGAACTATTGAAAAGAATTCCTGGCGTTTACTCGGTTTCGTTAGTTGGCCAAGCAAAAATTGGGATTCCCTCTTTGGTTGCCATAGAGGGTTTCCAGAAGGAGAATAATAATTTTCAAACTATTAATTAATGTTTAATACAAAAATGTTATCCACGAGTTGATCCCGATTATCTTTCAATTTAGTTTAATGTTCTGTTTTCAAAAATAATTCAATAGATTAAATTGGAAATCAATTGCAAAATATATCCCGACGATCGCAGTTTAACACAAAGTGATTCATCGTTGAGTCGTCGTTTAAATTTCATGATTTAATTAAAATGTCCTCTTCTTAATTAAATGATTGAGAAGTTACCCTATAACTCGAAATTAAGCTGGAAGGGCCAATTCTACTAAGATACGCAAGTTCTACAATTCAATTTTTGTGTTTAGAGCTACATCTACACCATCGATGATTCTGCCAATGTCAAAGTTAATAACTAGGTATATGAAAAGCAAGCCATTGCCATTTGCCATTGTTGTTATTTCAATTTTATCAGTTTAGGTATCCTATGTCACCCGGGATGACGTAAGGATTCTAACGATACATCACACATCTAAATCCGTCAAGGGATTTAGAAGTTATAGTGGAATAAAGAAACTCACATACATACATACATACATACATACATACATACATACATACATACAAATATGAACCCTGAAAACATAACACTCCTTTTTGGGGCAGTCGTGTAAAAAGACACATAATATCTCTAACCAAATACTGGTCAAATTCAAATCAAAATACGAAATTGACCAGTAATTTGTCAATTTTAATAAGTTTTTAGGTACCTACTTAGAGTTTTTTTTACCCGACTGCCGAAGAAGGAGGGTAATGTGTTTATCAGCATATATACTTATGTTAGTATAAAGGTATGTTTGTTCCTTTGTGGCGCTCTAGAAACTAAATGCAAGGACCAATTTTGATGATTCTTATGTCAACCGATTTGTCTTAATCTTGTGAGTATCACTAAAGATGTGACAGTAGTCAAAATTCAATACGCCGGCAACCAGACGCCATTTGGTAAAAAATAAAAAAATAAAGTTGACGAGTGACAAGCGGGGTATCATTGGATAGGTATTTGAAAATGTTTAGGTTTCTTCCATAATTTTTCAATGATCATTTAGGATTTAATATAACGATTTATAGTTGGTTAGCAACAGTCGGGTTTTTGAAGCTTGTTTTTTGTTATTGTTAGACTATTTCAACGTCGACATAAACTGTAATATAACCTTCTGTTTTTAATTATTGCGATTGTTTTATGTCTATTTTCTGTAACTTGTACCACGGCAAAGCCTAACAATACAGCAGCGTGGGTCAATTCATGCACCTACACGGGGATTTCTTCCGAGAGATTTGCTTGTTACGCTTCGATTGATCGCTTTATGAGAGGGAAGATGATGTCTTTGGAATATCATGCTCGCTTATAGAACTAATATCGTAGTAAATATAGCTAAAGTTTATTTTACATATTGAGTTGTTCGTTTTATTTGCTTTAACATAAATAAAAATCATAAGAGAAAGATCTCTTTACATAGTTTAAAACAAAGTCGCTGCCCGCCGTCTGTTCCTCTGTATGTACGCTTCGAATTTTCAAACTACGCAACGAATGTGATGGGGTTGTGATCAAATGATTCAAGTGTAAGATTTTTAAGTTAATTCATTTATGATTATGTACGAAAGTCACAGAAAACTCACATAAATCGAAGCGAAGCGATAGCGCGACGCTTGTCATTTTATAAACTAAGTACCAATTTCACCATACGATGTTAAATTTAATCAATGTTAAACGACTGTTAGTTCATACATTTTTATAGCTGTTAACGCTCTAATCTTCTGTTAAGTGGTTAACATCGTATGGTGAAATTGGTACTAAACGTCTTTGTTATATATTTCCAATTATTAACGGTTCAAACTTGACTTGCAAAATTTGATCCGGAATGACAGACAAACGAAGCAAGTAAATTAAAGCTTGTCATAATAAAATCAAAGCACAGATAACAAAATGGAATACAGTGACAGTGGCCCTAGACAAGATGCATTCGCAGAAAGTTCAATTCAATTCAATTTTATTCATTGTTTTTATGGGTTTATAGTAGGTCTTATAACTAAAACTATAATGTCCACCACAAACCTTGTTAGGGCACTACAATGTCAGGAGTTCATGTCGCAAAACAAAAATAAATCAATTTGTCCTACATATATAAAATGTCACATAATATGAATTATGTTGGCCTAGTTGGTAGTGACCCTGCCTACGAAGCTAGCGGTCCTGGGTTCAAATCCCGGTAAGGGCAGATATTTGTGTGATGAGCGCGAATATTTCGCTCATTGAATGCAAAAGGGCCACAAATCAAAATGGCATAAATTTACAGGACAGCCATTACAAATTCTAAAACAGGTTTTTTGATAATATTTAATGTTTTTATGTCTTATTTTTATAATGTTAATATACCACTATGTTCGTCAATTAATGAGCTATATTTTTAAAATAATGACATTGTTGTACCATTAACCCACATCAAAAAAAAACACATATGCCCCTTTTGCATTCAAAATATTAACAAAATTTTCAAAAATTATGCCAAAAATAAAACTCATTTTAAAAATAAATTCAATTTAATAGACTTTTCTCATAAAATACTAATATTTTTTTTAAGCTAAACGTATGGTTTTACCGATATCATAATAAAATACAATAAAAATCGAAATAAACAAAAAAATAGGTATTCTTATCACTATACTATTTTAATTCAGGTGTAACAAGAGATCTAAAACAAATTCTTAAGAATTATCAAAATGTTTAAGTTAAACTTAATTAATGGAACTTACACCTCTAGCAAAATAAAAATTCTAAAAAAAGAACAAACAAGTAAAATCTTTATGTTGGTACATAAGCCATAAGGCAATAATCAGTGTCAGGTATTGAAAAATACACGAGTTGTTTGCTGCAGCTAAATCACAAGTTAAATGGCGTATAAAATGACTCAGAGCAACAAAAATAAAAATTTCTCATTACTTATATAAAAAAAGTTAGTTACCCGTATCAAAGTTTAATATTAAAGCATTCTCTCTTTTATTTTGAATAAATTTGTAGCAACTTACTAAGTATTAAATTCTATGACGACAACTTAAACAATCATATTCATTTTCTAATTAATAACAGCATTATTGAAATCACAGACTCTTTCTTTACCTAATTTAATATTTAAGGCACAAAACATTACAATTTTTTATAAAAACATTCCTAATACTTAGGTATTATATTTTTATCGATTAGTTTAAGTATACCCTTTAGTTTTGATTCATCTATTTTAAGTTTATTATTGAATACCTAGTTTTTTTGGCACTTTTATATCAGTCTCAATCGATGATAAAAAAAAAACAGCGTAGATACTGAAGTAAACTCTTCGTTTTCGTAAGAAGTCTTGAACAAAAATTTGTTTTTATGATCTCGATGGACTTTAATAACTTTTATATCCGACCATTTTACTTTATCCCCATCTTCGGTTGTAACAAAATTGCCGACAGCTAGACATTTTAGGTCCAAGAAACTATCATGCATCAGCTCGTGAACTGCGAAAGGTGCCTGATGTTGCCTATCTTCTTAGCGGTCTTTATAAGAGTAATGTACTGGTCAGGCACATAAATTGGCGATGATTTTAATGCCCTTGCAATGTTTCGTTGAATTAATGAATAAGCGGCGTCCCCTTCATTTTGAGTGTGTCCTTTAATAAGAAACTTATGAGTGACACTTCTCAATTTCGGCAATTTGTGTACAGCATATAGGTACATTGACAACATAAATTTATTGTAGTAATGGAATGTTGGATTTCTTGTCCAGTTCAGAATTGTGAGTGGAGCAGGCTTCATTTTTGTCTGTTTTTTTATTTGTAGTACCGACTGCCATGTTCAAAATTGTTCTTGCTCGGTTATTCATTCTGTAAATAAAATCCTTATTTGTAATTTAACTCATGAAATATAGAAGAAGAAGAAGAACTGTTACATAGACACACATTAATTTAAATACCTTACACACTTACAGAAACACACACGCACGCCCACGCAGTATACGCAACATGCACATTAACACAGAATGATAACACTCGAACGTCTCAAGCTAGTTAGATTTTTTATTTCTTCGCTATTATTACCTTGAATTACCTTTACCGTAAGTGTTAAATGCCAACACGTCCATATTGTTTTAAAATAATTAAACATTCAATGCAATAATATTCCTACAAAACGAACACATTAACAAAAACATCATTTTAATGTGAAATAATTTTCTACTATCCTTCATATAATTCTATGCAAAACGGAAGTTTTTTCAAATATGGCACAAAATAATTTCACAATTCCGACCAAAACGGACATATTATAAAATATGGCATAATTTGTATCACAATTTTGATCATGCTTGGTTGATATTGGAATACAAAACGGACGTATTTTAAAATATGGCACTATTGTTTTACAAATTTTATCATGCTTGCTTGATATTGGAATGCAAAACGGACGTATTTTTAGATATGGCACTATTGTAGTATAAATTGTAAAAATACTTACTTGACATTGGAATGCAAAACTTCCGCATTCCAAAATATGGCACTTTTGTACGGAACAATTCACTCAGTATCAGGTACTTTTTTGGATTGTGGCCGTTTTCCACGAAACTGACGTGCGTTCACTTCGATTTCTGCGACGCAACTGACAAAATGGCAGCTTTGCACCGAAGATATGCCGCTAACCGTTAAAATTCAAAAAAGGCGGTTGATCCGTTCAGCCGGAAATCACACGAAAATGACTGGTGTCTTCAGATAAGCTTTAAATTATTATCGATTAAATCACTATTTTGGAATAAAACGATTTTCTGATATTTTTGATTTGTGGCCCTTTTGCATTCAATGAGCGATTTGTTCCCGAGTCATGGGTGTTTTCTATGTATTTAAGTATGTATTTCTCTACATAAGTATTTATCGTTGTCTAGTACCCATAGTACAAGCCTAGAGCTTAGTTTGGGACTAGGTCAATTGGTGTGACATTGTCGCCTGATATTTATTTATTTATTTTATTTATTCAATTACAATTTCTTAAAATTATAGTATTCCTCTAAGTCATAAAAACAATTGGTAACTAGTAATTCCTTTAAAATTTTATAAAAAACCGCATCATTATTTATAGATTTTATATGCTGTTGCTATTTGTTGTAGATTTTGACACACATCCAATGGGTCCCCGCACTAACAATTTTTAACCTTGTGGCCGAGCTCACCAGCTTCTCTCTGTGTCGTAAGGTTTGGGACAGCGCACAGATATCTTAATTTTTTTTGAAAAGACATTGATTATTTCTCACAAGTTTACATATTTCATAAATATAAATAGAGGTTAATGTCAAAATTATTAATCTAACAAAATGTGTTCTACAACTCTCAACGTTTCTTATATTTGCTAAGATTCTTACACATTTATTCTGTAACTTAAATAAGCTACCAGTGTGAACGTTATTTCCCCATATTATTATACCGTAGCTAAGGCACGAATGAGCATAAGCATAGTAAGCGATAGAAGCTGTTTTTAAATCAGTTCATTGTTTTAGTTCGTAAAGAGCATATAATATGAACCTCTCAAGTTTAGTTGACAGTTTTTCTATATGCTCTCTCCAACTCAAACCTGAGTCAATTTCTATTCCTAACAGACAACACGTATTAACTGATGCTATTTCATTATTTTCATATTCGAAATCGTTATCGAAAAGTTATCGTTATCGAAAAACGAAAATGTATAGGATTGACGTAAGCTACCGGACGATTGCGTCAAGCGCTAATGGGCGTTTTCACTGGCTCATTGAAGGCCGTAATGTTTGGCTAATTTTCGTCACAAAACTGACAAAGTTAAAGTTCCTTAATCTCAGTCCTTAATTGGGTACACTTTTTAGTGAAAACGCCCTAATGTTAATTTCGTACATATTGACAGTTTTCGAAAATCATGCAATTTAGCGTTAAGCACTAAATCAAACTATATTTTGTAGCTTTGAAAAAAAAGTTAACAATTCTTAAATCAAATCGAAATAGGTATTAGATCTTAGGTACAAAAATATAATTAAAAAAAAGTATTTTGATGTTTATTCGGTTTTACAAAAGAAGAGTTCCAGCTAGCCTGTTTACCTATTTGCCTTTTCCGTTCCATTAAAACCTTCAATAATGCTTGACATTTCTTCAAAAACACTATCTGAACAAGGGAAGAGAAGTAAAAGTAACACACATGTTAGACGGTCATCCAATTAAAATGTTAAGCATACTTTTAATCCTATCGTTGTTATTGTCACTGAAATTAATTAATAGAGATTGCCTAATATAAAACTAAGCGCCTTTGAAAAAATTAAGATTAGACGATCTTTATATTATAAGAAAACAATAATAGTACAAAGGCCCTAGCCAAGATGCAAACTATTTTATTTCTACCACTTAAAATGAATAGGATGATATTCTCGTGCTGCGTAGCGATAAACCACGTGGTCAACTGTCATCCCATACATTTTGAGTGATAGAAAAGAAAAACGTTAGAAGCGTTTGCATCTTGGCTAGCCCAGAGGGCCCTGCAAAGATGCACTACGCTAACTAACGTTTCTATTCGATTCGTTTTTAAACCAATCGCGTCACTGGTAGACCACGTGACTTTTCGTATCACGTCATCTCCCAGTGACGCGATTGGTTTAAAAACGAATCGAATAGAAACGTTAGTTAGCGTAGTGCATCTTTGCAGGGCCCTCAGTTGTTTTTATCACACGAATGCCGCAGGGCCAGACTTGTAGTTGTACCGCGTATAGACACCCACACTACGGTGACGCTTAGCTACGACAGCAACGCACTCAGAGATAAAATAAAATAAAAATCATTTATTTGAATGTGTACACTATTACATTTTGAGAAAGGTACCGACATCAAATCTTAGTACACTAAATACTACACTAAATTAGAGGTACACACGCAGTTTGACTTGTGAATAAAATAAACAGAGGCCCCCAAACTAGGCGAAGCCTGTATCTTGGGAAACCGAGGTAGATTGGCAATGTAAATGTAAATATGAATATACATATGCACATACATGCATGCAAACATACACGCACATATACACACACATACATATACATCACATATACATAATTTTATGTATTTTCTTTACCAATGCTTGAATACTAATTATAAAAATTAATACTTTTAAGAGTGGTTAGAACATAAAATTCAAATTGTAGAAGTTTTAATAGTTGATTTTTTTAAAAACATCTTCAGAAACAAGTAGTCCAAAGTAAGCAACCATTCTGTGAGCATATATTTAGCTTTGTGAATTATACAGTCTCTGATTTTACAAAACTTTAGAACTGCATTATATACCGATGCTCTAACATAATCACCAAATCTTTTTGCAAAGTTTGAGTTGACTGAGGGGAGCCGCAATCTGTATACTCTTTTTTGTAACATTAAATTATGAAGACTGGAGCTAAGAAGTTGTTTATGAGTGAGGAGACAAGTTCTGAGGATGAAAAGCTGCCGAATAGATAAAACCTGATAATGCGCAAGTTCATGTATTTACACACACAAGTATAGCACACCTGTATTCGTGAGATAAAACAACTTGTAATAAAGGCATTATTGAACAGGTAAGTCAACCAACTTCATTACGTGACGTTGTCAACTGAATCATAAGAAGTCTCTCAAAAGGGGTTTGGGTAAAAGTGTTGTCATTTGTAAAATTCATACATTTTCTAGGTGAGCGGCCATTCGTAAAAGTGGTAAATTATGATAGAATTATTAAAAATAAAAATATTTTGTTACGTAATGTAATATTCTTAAGTGCATCGGAGCCGAGATATTTAAATTATATTCATACTTGGGCGTACTTTTGTACTAAAAACTTAATGCTTTAAAATCTCCGCTCCGATATTATTTAACGCCATAAATTATATATATCTATGTGTATTTTGAGGTCCTCTAAATAACTATGTAAAAAGCATCCGTGGCCGCTGAAAAAAAAAAGACAATATTCTTCAAACAAATTTACCCAATGCCCTTTGGTTGACACTTCACTTTAACATAGTTAGTAGTGGCCTAGAAATCAAATTGGTTGGCTGTACATTCAGTGTATGCTCGGCGCAATAATTAATCACCGTAGGTACCTATTGAATTTATCAAACCCAATTTGTTATTGTTAATATTAATACAACCATAACTTCTGACGAGTTCGTTGATGTTCGCAACTTGATACACTAACAAGCACTAACAACTACAAGAACAATTGTGTTGTAGTTAATAATTATAATACTTCAAAGTTATTTCAAGACTCTAGAATATTCGACGAACTCGAAACTACGTATCTCACACAAACGCAAAGTTTGAAAAAACAGCTACTGTAGTAAAGATAAGGTTTTAAATACGAGTAACTGAAACAATGAGATACGATGTTTTGAAAAAATCCTGTTGTTATTCAATTCCCAACCAACCTCTGAAAAGGTAGGCTGGAATTAGAAGAGATTTGAACTTTTAGCTGACTAAGAATTGTGAAAACTTATTCTAGTAAATAATTTCATTTTAAATTTTTTGATGTAGTTAAAGAAAGTCTGAAAAGTTTAAAGCGTTTTGATAAAATAGTGGACGAGTTTCAAAATGTATCTATTATTTATGAAACGCGAACAAATGACCCAAAGGAAACTTGAATCAACATTTCATTATTATTCTTGCAAAAGTCAACTAACGGAAGACAAGGGCTTACATAAACATACCGTTTAGATATGGTTCGCAATCAGATTTTTAAAGGCGAAATCAACCCTTATTTCGAGCAGGAACAGTTTTATTTTGCTCTTTGATCAGAACCGACATAATATCGATTCAGTTCGAGCGGAATCGAAATAAAAATGCTCTATTATTATTATTATTATTATTATTTATTTATTATTATTATTTATTTATTCGCTCTATTTAAAATATAATATGGCATTTCTGACGAGCTGGTTAAAAAAATTAACCAAGTTTCCGAGCCTTGCCTATGTCATTACTTTGTTCCTTTTTGTTTATCTGTTTGTCATGATTGTATTTTTTTTTCTTTCAATGACAAACCTGATATTATGCATTTCATGCATAAGGATTGATGGTACTGTGGGGGTGGTGGGGTGCTATTCAATTAAACCTTGAAACATACGTTCATACATTTATTTAAAATATTATAGTGGTTGTTTATTTCTAATGTTTTATATCAAATGCTTTGAGAGGTTCTGACGTAAAATGACAACAATTTGTTATTCTCCGAAGTTCTTATTTTAAAATATTAGGCCATAGAGGTGACGTGAAAGTCTTCAACCTTCCCATCTCCCCCCGCTTATCCAAAATGAACAACCATAAAACAAAATTTATATCAAAACCTAGCTATTCCTGCCTACGTGGGAAATAAAACCATCCTTTACGACAGGATAGCAACGATTGCATCCAACAACGTTAACGAACATCGAAATACTCAAAAGCTGGAATCAATTGTTGCTTCAGCATGCCAAAACCCACGGAAAATGCATGCCATGGCCTTTGTCACACCTAGCTACGGTAAAGCCAAATAATTTCGAAAGCAAGCCGTCAATATTTGTTTCAGTAAAGACCACATACTTTTGAAAATATTCCTACGCATACCCCCAATGGTCACAAGGACACTATGTTATCCCCCGAGTATACATATGTACCCGTGAGTGGGGTCCACCTAACATGCGCCTTAAAACCCCTCTTCTACAACACGTAATCGCGACCGGTGAAGAGGTGTCTTCCTCCTTCGCTCGCGCGCTGTAGCTCAGCCATCTGCGATGCCTGATGCTACGGCACCATTGTGGTCAGCTTTTT
This sequence comes from Acleris literana, assembly GCA_946894065.1. Lineage (NCBI taxonomy): Eukaryota > Metazoa > Arthropoda > Insecta > Lepidoptera > Tortricidae > Acleris > Acleris literana. The sequence continues at coordinate 21,548,856 of OX335669.1, forward strand.
ATAAACAGCTTGCCTCCGATGTAGCGGTACATGAAAAATTAAAACCATTTGAGACAAGTTAATATGTCAGTTCTCTACTTCCAGATATATTTAGTTTCCTCATTCATCATAACTATACCTAGATATTTTTGTAGCAGGAACAATATGTGGTTAGTGCTTGACATAATTATAATATCGCCAAACCTGTTATCGATAACCACCACTTCAACGTCATAGAGGAAATAATCGTACATCATTTCATTATATAGTTGTTAATTTTTTTAATTCACAATGGCCTAAAACCCAGTGAAGTACCTTATAAGAACATAGCTAAATCATATCATTAAGGAAAAAATACAGTCATATGTCATATGATTCATATAACAACGTGGTGCGTTATAAAATAAAAGAATAACAACAAAACTATCAGTTTATTAATATTTTACATACTTCAGTGAAAATGACTCTGACATTGAATTGGTACTTATCGATAACAGGATTGTCGATGTTTTTATTATGTCAAGCACTAACAACACGTCGTTCATGCTAGGAAAATCTCTAGGTATAATCATAACTAATCCATCTTAACTTTTCAACATTTCTATAGCCTAACTTCCTAACGACCGATGACCGCTATCAATAAAAAGCTTAATTCATTAATCCCCCCTGAAATCACCATAACTATAAGTGTTCGATGGCATCGAACCATCGCTACCCGAGTTTGCTATGAACTCATAATGGGTCCACCTAAGCCATAATAATTGTTAACTAACCCCAAGCGAAACGTTTGCCGTAGTGAATGATGAAAGGCAATTCACCTTTCCCCGATTTCTATGAAATCTTATGGGTTTACATTCTTAGCACCCGTTTCTCACATTCATAATATATCGCGGTCATGTCATTCACATCCTTATACATACTCCATATAAATCCCATCTTTTCTACAATTCCAATATCCTAATTGTATCTTATTAACACAAATCGATCATAGTTATGATAAATAATTAGGAAAACTTAGTATTAGTATTTCTATTATTTATTTACTTCGACATAAATTGACGTGAACTGACGTCAAAATTCAAAATTTACTGACGTGTCTCATTTTTGACGTGTGTTAAAAAAAATAGTTCAAATATAAAATTTATATTATTTTTCCCATCGCAAAAATTTATTACTCAAAATTAAATGATGTATGAAAACATTACTCGAAATACCTCTCAATCTAACTCTATATAAATACGTGAATCGAAAATACGAACCTCATAAACTCATAACAAACATTAAACACAATAAAAAACAATACTGTCCTGATAGTCCATCGGCTCCATCCTTCTCTTCTCTTCAGGATCAGTCCCACTACTTCTTCCTGTCGTCGCGGTCCACGTCAATAACACAATGCGTTAATTATACTTATTTCTTGAAACTTCTTCATGCTTGTACTATGAACGCGAGCGCCTGTGCTCTAAGTTTAATGTTATTCAAAGATGCATCTCACATCTCCTCTTTTCCGGTGCTGACCATGCAGGGATCATTTCCCTTGCTATTGTAACTTTATTTAACACGGGGGAACGAACAACGCCACGTCCACCAAATGTGGGGGTGGTGGGGTGCTATTCAATTAAACCTTGAAACATACGTTCATACATTTATTTAAAATATTATAGTGGTTGTTTATTTATAATGTTTTTATATCAAATGCTTGAGAGGTTCTGACGTACAAGACCATGACAACAATATGTTATTCTCCGAAGTTCTTAATTTAAAATATTAGGCCATAGAGGTGACGTGAAAGTCTTCAACCTTCACATTACTTTATTACGAAATGACGTTACAGATTATGTCTATGTCCATTATATTTATGGCAGAAGGCAACCTACAGGCCTCCTGATAGTAGAGGTGTTCTGAGGCCCAGGATATTTGCAAATACGTTTTTAACTCTGAGGACCAAGATTAAATGCTAGTCTTATACCAGATAGAACGACTGTCTCAACCCCACAGGGTAACAAAACAATGCGAACACTACTTGGCGGCAGGTTAGTGAAAAGACTGGCCCTGCAAGGTCCTGCCACCACTACACTAGATACACAATATCCGACTTGGCGTCAAGCCTAATTAGTGGTGACCATACCTACGAAGCTAGAGGTCTTCGGTTCGATTCCGGCTTTGGGCAAATATTTGTGTGATGGGCGTAAGTATTCGTTGCTGAGACTTGGATGTTTTCTATGTATTAAAGTATATTTTAGTCTCGAGAGTACAAGCCTATTGGAACTGGATTGGAGATTTATTAATTAATACCCTTATGTTACTAGAATCATTAATAACACATCAAAACAACAAATAACCAAACTAACGTTAACTATAACCAAAACATACTGATACAAGCATACGGAAATTACCATAACATGGCATCTGCGATACCTTGCCTAACGTATACAATGCCAGGCCCTTGATTTCCAAACAAAATTGACCCGATATGGCTATTCTTGGCACTGAGTTTGATAAGCCCTTGCTTTCGGGAAGTTCCCTCACACCTGTGCCTTCCCTATCGGCACTTTTCTCACTAACAACCTTCATAAACTAGTTGAAATATTGTTCGAGGCTCGGGTCAGTATTTACTTATTAACTAAAAAAGTCTGATACTTCACAAAGAGTAGTTAAAAAATACATCATTAATTATTGTTTTAGTTTTTTCCTGTAACGGCTAGGCCCACTTTCGCCTACCTCCTTTAGCCCGCGGATTCATCCGCAATAGAACTTTTTTGTCGTCATATTCTTCGCAAATATGAAAAAAAATAATCATACTTATCAGGCTTGTCATTCATGACATGTGGGATGATATTCATTTAAATGCTTTTAGCTGAACGTGTTTAAACGAGTCTTAAAAATATAAATGTCATCATAGATCTTATCTTATATAAAATCAGGGTGGTACATTTTTAATTTAACAATCACACCACTGTTTTATTACTGAATATACTTTCAGATTGCTCAGGGCAGACAGAGTTGGAAATCTAAGCTAGAGAGCTTTGCCAACAATGGTATTACTGGTAGTTCCTCAATTCAAAAAATCCTCTACATAGTGGTTTATCGTTGATTTTTTGGACAGAATCTGTTATTTTACACTAGACCTTTTTATATCAATATTGGTGTAGTTTCTACTTTGAAGCTATTAATCTTTAGCTGGTTAAAAGTAAACAACTAAACGTTTTTATACTTGTCTAATTTTAAATAAATTATTAACTTGAGTTTAAACAAATTCATATTTTTTCAAATTTATCATTTAATGGTGATTAAATCGTTCCTCAGTGGCGATTCTTCGTATATGGGTAAGGCCGTAGATTTTGCCACTTTTTGAAAAACAAAAATGTCCCAAATTTTAAATAAATATAAAAAACAAAGTACTTGATAAATTGTAAATTAAGTATTTTCATCAAATTATGCATTTCTTTAAATCTTAAAACGTATTCTTAAAATAAATGTAAGTCGAACAGTTTCAAAAATACAACGAGTTTAATTCATCCAGTCCCCTAAATTTAACCAAAAACACGCTGTCTTTTTGATTCATCTGACCACAACACTATAAAACTTATATAATTTTTCTATTGGAGGTCTAATTAATTAGGAACTACTTGAAATATTTAAACGTTAAGCAGCTACTTCGTGGTGGTAATGTTTTGAAATACGCGTTTTTTGTTTGTTTAATTACAATTTAAAATACTGTCTTTACATTTTCACTTCTATGTTACTATTTTCTATGTAACCATAATTTCGTCTAGCTAAGTATTTAAAACAGCATGGTGATATTTTATAATGACACTGGCAACGCCAAGTATCCGCGACACGAAAAAAAAAGAAATAAAAGACCCCCTTTTGCGGTCTGGACTCTGTCAAAGATGGAAGCGTGTGTTTCGGCAGTGGATATTTTTTGTGAATTTTGGCGATTTTAAAGGTAAATAACAGTTTTTATTTCACAAGTGAGATGTAGTACTATTCGTAAGTGACTAATAAGAACGTTATAATATATCTTTGTTTAAAATTCGCTAAGTTTTCATATTATTGTCGATTTATAACCTTGAAAATCCCACTTCTACGTTACTTATACGTAGCTTCTATGTTACTGGTAACGTTGATTGTATTTTATGGAACATAGAAGTGTTGTAAAGGTTTGTGCATATTGAAAATATTAAAATTAAATTTTACAATTTTTTTTAACTTTGCAATTTTTAAGATCTCATTGTTAAGCTTATTTTATAGATTAATAGCATTTTATTGCTAGAAGTGTGTTTGAGGAATGATTATATTATGTTGTTTCCTTACTTTATTTTGATACGAGGCCAGGTTATGGTTGTTTCTTTATTATAAACAAATATTGTTATTTACCTACTTTGAACTTAGTTGTTGATTGTTATCTCAATAATATTCTTCTATGTTTTATTAAACGGACTGTAATTTGAACTTTTTGTTCTTTTTATCCAAACAAGTACATTTTATGACTTTCACGTCAAAGAGTGCGTTATGATATCGCCCTTACAAATAGTATGTGTTACTTTCGCGTTACTTCTACGTTACCGTAACGTAGAAGTGTCTGTGTTACTCTATGTTACAAAGTGGCAAAATCTACGGCCTTACCCATATACCTAAGTTTGAAAAAGGAAAGAATATATCTCAAAGTATCCTAGTGCGGCGGTTAATATATTTTTAACTCTTAAGTAATTGTTTTCCTAAAACACAACACTAAAACCTAAGATTTCCTTCCCACTTTCAAGACGACCCCAGCCTTATTTTATATGCTTTTAAATTAGACCAATTTATATTCTCTCAGCGGACGTAAACATTCCGCAAAGCCTCAACTCCGGCCACTTTTATTATTTACACTGTGGAACGCCCCCTTTTGAATTTGGAATGAATTTCACACAAAGAAGTTCTGTGTCGAAGAATAAAATGATTGGATTATTCCCGCAAAGCAAATTGACGGATTTGTATGCTGTTAAACGGGCTTTGGAAAACAATTTGCCAAGTAACAATTTGCTAATGAAAAAATACAGTAGTCTTTAACTTACCTACGAGTATTTTACATTGTTCAAACAGTATTGATTCTGATTGTTTTTCGTAAGGTCTTATACCTAGATTAAACGCCAAATTTGTATAGACTAATCTCGGAGTAAGTTTTATTCCAGTTTGGTGAAATGCAGCCTATGATTTCTACTCCTACATTTCTGAGACCGGGAAAGAAAAAAAGCCATCCGTTAAATTACTTGATACCTAAGTAGTCTTCCTTACTGGTTCTAGGTCATTGCGAATAAAAACAATGCTCAAATACGAGTTCTACATCATTTTTTATTCCTTTTGTTTCAAGCCACTTTTTTTTTTTGCTTTCTTATGAAACTGGCAGTGTCAAAATATTAAAGATGTAATAACATACGGTGTAAGAAAAAGTGGAATAGAGGTCCAGGAAAGATACTGTTTCAAGCCATCGTGGTGGATGAAGGATGTTTGTGAGGAAGCTCCACTTCTAGAAGCTTCTTGCTGACATGATGATGACGATGAATGTCGAATATAGACTGAATGGAAAAGTAAAGGCACCCCGTGACTTCTTGCTTGTGTGTTTTGAAAATGTTCTTTTTAATAAAGTACCTACCGCGCCGCGCTTCTTCTGAATGATGATGTAGTGCAAAGCGCTAGTAGATTAACTCCATACTCGTATTATCGACGTGTAAAAGAGCCCTCATGTAGCCAAATTACTAAATAAATATTATTAATTTTGTTTTTTTAATACGTTACTGCGACTAGGTAGGTATCCAAAAGAACAGCTACTTCTGCTTTCGATTGTTCTACAAGTTGTTTAACAGTGACAGATATACTGTCATTTGGACAGCTATACTATAAGTAAAGACGCTACGTACAAAATTACATTAGTACCAAGGGGCCTAGTTAAGATGCAACGCTAAGGTAGCAATTTTCGAAAACCGACAAAAATTATAGGATTGACGTAAAGCTGATGACCGATCGATTCGTTAATGTCAACGTTAGCAGCGTTTGCATTTTGGCTAGGCCTACTTGAACAGTATGTGTAGCGCAAGCTGCGTGCCTAGCGTGTGTAGCGTGTGCCACAGGCAATTCTGGCTTTCAACGATGTAAAACTGGACGTTCACGGACGCGCCGTTTGTCTCGGAGATAGATGGAGTATATACAACTAGATGGGATTAATATTATTTGACCACATTCACGGGCGCACCACGTCATTTAGTTTCCGCTGCTTTACGTTCTAGTCTTTATTAGAGAATGCAATCACGACGACGCCATTTGGCTTGGAGTGGTAGCGTGGTGTGTTCAAACGTTGAATTTCGACATTCACGATAGTTCCATTCAGATTGCGCGTGTTGGCGCGTCGGCGTCGCGCTGGCTTTCCATCCGTTTGGAAAGCTAACGGATCGCGCCAAGTATTTTCATTCGCTACAGTTTGGACAGTCACGGATCAATTTTATTGTCGCGCGGCGCTGCTCTGTTCGGTTTGTTGGAGCGGTCGTGAATGCCCAGCTTAAGTCTTTAACGTAATAATTAAGTTAATGCGGTTAGTTAAAGTAAAGCAGGAATGTTGCTAAGTGAAGTTTAACGACAGCTCGGCACATTAAATAACATTATGACGACATAAAAGCATAAAGGCAATCCACCATTACACGACTTTAGCCATAAAGTTGTTTGGATGGTTATTATACCACTATCTTCTGCTCGCGACTTCGTCCGCGTAGATTTCAATAATCGTTATTCCTTCTGGCAATTTTAAACTTTCCGGGATGAAAAGTAGCCTAATGTGTGATGTTTGTACCGTACATGTGCGTGTATGAAGAGGTTGATGAATGTAGAGGAAGCGAAAGTTGTATGTTTAGACCGGTGCACCTGGCGTTCCTAGTCTCTGCCTACCCCATTGGGAGAAATATGTGAAGGTATGTATCCATGTACGTGTTAATCCAGGGTATAAATCTATCCAGTCACTGCAGAGTGAAGGAGTAACCAAATAACATACACGTATCTAGGCTAGTGTTGGTAACGACTCGAGTTTTTGAAGTCTACATTGTAAGAACTTGAGTCATATTTACGGAACTCTGAGCTTAAAAGACTTCCGAGTCTGTTTGGACGTGAGTCGAGTCCTTTTTCGAGTCTTATCGAGTCCTGAAATCACAACTCAAGTTTAAGAAAGGACTAAATTCTTCATTATAGGACTCGAGTCTTTTTGGTGCACAGATGAAAAAAACTATAAAAGATACTTCTTTTTTATAGCTTTTTTCATCTGTAGGTGTGCATCAAATATACTCGAGTTCTATAATAAAGACTCACTTTGAAGTTTCTATTCAAATATATGAAAGATGACTATCTAATGAAATTGACACGATGTCATGCATGTTCCAGAAAGGTTTGAAATAATAATAAAAATAAATACATGAAATGATTTTAAACAATAAGTAGGAACTAACTAAAACTTAAATCAAAACACTCGAGTCTTTATAAAAGACTCTAGTCTCTGTAGAAAACTGAGTCTCTATAAAAGACTACAGAAGACTCAAGTCCCTCCTAAGATTAAAAGAACTCGAGCTTCGATTCAATGACTAGAGTATAAAAAACTAAGTCGAGTCTTAGAATTGGACACTCCAAGGACTTGAGTCTTTACCAACACTAGTCTTGGCTATCTGTACGACCTACATTTTTTTTTCTAGAATACCTAAACATACAATCGATGCTTTGCCCCAGCAAAATTCTGAATATTTTTTTAAGTTATATTTTAATATTTTTTTTCAATCGTTGCCAGCATGAAAGCAACAGCATTCTAAATAAGCTACCACGTTGCTACCCTACACGATAATGTTACAGCACAGCGTGCGTGGCCCATTTGAGCTCCACGTTTCAGAACATCTGGAGCGCCTAATGTCTCATCGACTTGTAATTTATCTGCAAGAATTCTTGTGATAAGCTTGTATTTAGCGTCCTGATAGTCGCAAGTATTTATTTGGCACAAATTTAGTTGAGATGCGCTCAATGCGCATTTTTTTAGGTTTCCTTTAAAACAAGTATTAAAATGTTGGTTCAGTCACAACATTAGTTAGGTACCTATTTAATTCTCGTGTCTTACAGGATTTATTGGATTGTTACTGTCACTTGAACTACCAAAGCTGAACCTAAAGTAAAGTCTACAACAATTAAATTACTATCACATTTTTCATATTATCGTTTGTATAAATAGCAAGTAGGTACCTACGTGACAATCCTATTTTTAGAATATTATCGTATGTAAATGGCCAAAATATTATTTTAGGTAATCCACGCCAACTTTTTCACATTTTTTCCCGACTTCCTCCCCACATCTTTGTCATAACCGACCTAAAAATACATCAGTCGTACGGAAAATGTAAATGTACTTTACTTGAAAAAACGCTTGAGCGCTCATGTGGGATAATAATCCATTTTGGGGTCACATAATTGGGGTACAGTTGAAATTCATGTCTTTACGGAACTCGGTGGTTAGGCCGGGAAATTGTTACACGCTGTATATGTATAGCCCCGGGTTATTTTAATTAAAATAGTAAATATTCCTTTTGTACCAAAACTTTGTTATTATGTTAATATGCGGAGATAAAAGCGCGAAATATTTGGTAATAAACGCTATTATGGATCAAATTTCAATGGAAGGAGTAATACAGGTTGATTATAAAAAGATACGAGTGCCGTGAATTAAACATTTACGCAAGAACACTAAAACTTTCATTAAATCTCTTGCATATACCTTCAACTCTTAGCATCTGTAGTTCCGCACCGCACTGATATTACTTAAAACCCTTCAAAACACGAGTCTCGTCTTCTTTCAAAGGCCGTTAGCGCACTTGCGATCTCTCTGCGGGTGTTTATGGGTAGCGATGATCACTTACCATCAGGAAAACCGTCTGATAGTCTGCCAGCTTTAAAAAAAAACTCATACTTTTTGACAGTCAACTCCTAACTTGACCATTACATATCACTACATCAGCATTATGCAACGTTAGGTACCTACTCTTTCCCTTAACAGAGCAATGTTGAATCCTAAAACTAAGATTATAAATGCGAAAGTTTGTAAGTATGTTTGTTTGCTACTCCTTGACGATGCAACGGCTGAACGGATTTGGATGAAATTTGGAATGGAGATAGCTTATACTCTGGATTAATACATAAGTTACTTTCTATTCTGGAAAACTTGAAAGTTCCCGAGGGAATAACGATAAAAGCTAGAAGGTAGTTGAAATAAACGTCAAATTACGGTGAGTTTGTAGACAATGAGTTACTTTAGAAAATATCTCTTTGGTAAGTAGGTATCTACGTTATTACAGAGCAAATATGAAATGAAAATCCTTGCTATTTTTCTGCCTTTACCATAACCAAAGCAAAGCAAAGTAAAGCAAAGCTGTCCGAGTCAGCATTTTGACCTATTTAACTGTCTGAAAACTAAGAACGAACTAGGTTACTAGCTATTAGAATAAAGCTCTTATTTATTGGAATAAAATAATGTGTTAAGGCCTATATTAAACCACTTTATTTTATCTACTTATATTCAGTGTATTTAGTTAATAATAAAAAATAAAAAAGTACTAAAATACAGTGGCAAAAATAAAACACATTTAGGGAGAACTTTTAGTCCAGTTATGTATATTTGTGTGTATGTAGGTTAACACTATATATACTATATGTACAAAAAACAATAATTCAAATACAATATTTACAAAATAGAAATGTACGAAAGTAAACTTATCCCTTATATTCTAGTGATTTCTTCCAGCTATCGCTTTGATCGTTTTGTCTTCCTATTTATTTATGTCTGTTAGCCTAGAAGGTAGGTAATAACTGTATCTATCTATGAAGCTAGCGATCGCGGGTTTAATTCCCGGTACGGGTAAAAAAATAATTTTATGTTATAAGCAGGAGTATTTGTGTTTAGTCTTGGGTATTGGGTAAACATAAGTGATCACTTATTTATAAAAGTATATTTATCGTTTCCTTCTGCGAAGTTTAAGAGATTACTCGCAACATAGAAACCAACCAACAAACACCTTTTTTGACGTAATGACGAGTAACTCTAGTTGGTAGTGTCCCTGCCTACGAAGCTAGCGGTCCCGGGTGCGATTCCCGGTATGGGCAAATATGTGTGATGAGCGTGAGAATTGGTTTCTGAGTCTTAGAGGTTTTCTATGTATTTAAGTATTTATATCGTTGCCCAGTACCCGAAGTACAAGCCTAGAGCTTAGTTTGAGACTGGGACAATTTGTGTAAGACCGTCCCCTGTTATTTCCATTGATTTATTATTACTAGGTACTGCAGAAAACTCTATACCAAAGTTTCCTCTACAGAAGTTCAATATTATCAAAGACATTAATGGTATTATACCTGCAATGTGCTCAAGCATTCCTCGGCATCCCCTTGCGTTCAGTCTAGACTAATATTCATCGGGCTTTTAATGGAAATTTGAATTATTCCAATGTTCGGAAAACTTGTTTGAGTAAGTCAGTGGGTAGCCACAGTGAAGCGAGAAACAGAAGGTTAGTGTTTATTTCATTTTGCTTTAATAGGTACAGGTCGATTCACAAGAGTTGGCACGAATGGATTGAATGAGAGAACGAAAGTATACAAGTGTGTAAAATAATAACAGGGTTTCGGTGTGAAATTCGAACGTCGGTTCAAAGGACGGCACTCACACAGTAATAAGTGACATTACTTTTGTTCATTCCATTCGTGCCAACTCTTGTGAATCGACCTATACCTACTGTTCTTGTTCACACAGCGTCTAGTCGGTGTTAATGTCAATATCAGACTTGTCAAAAACCAAACGAACTAATTATCATTTACCATTTTTATTCGTCCATAATCACATACTTTTGAAGATCATGAGGTATTTTTGATGATTTTATACACTTGATCACTACTTTCATATTAATTTAAGATTAAAAATCCATTGTATATTGTAATTAATAAAACGCCCTCAATGAAAATTTGAGGTTATGTGTCAAACAGTACTACTACTGTTTTTTACTAAACTTTTCCCCATTTCAATAGACACCGACTTGGACTTGACAGAAGCGCGTGGAGCTAACCCCGTGTGCTTCTGTTTAGTCCATTAGAGAAAATACTCTTTTACCGAACAATTGTCTTCGCGAGTGATATCCATGGAATTATTTTCGTAGTGTCTATAAATAACTTGGCATTGGCGAAATACATCTTAACAGGAGTGAAAGCTATAAATTAAGATTAGAATAGAATAGACACCGACTTAAGAATACTTTTTTTCTGACACAAAGATGACCTATCTCAATCGGTCTCGTAATATCATGATTGCCAAAAATTCCGCGTTTTGATTCAAAAATCAATAAATAACGATTTTAGAAACCTTTGTTAATTGCCTATGCTTACGTTGGTCAGCTTTTCATACAAGATAATATTATGCTACCAAATTCTGAAATCTATTACAAGAAGAATCACAACAATATTACCTATACAACAACAACATTCTACCTCGACGTTTCGATCGTGTTGCAACGGTCGTGGTCACGAGCAGAATGTTTTTGTGCGATTAAGTCCAGTTTTATATTTATAACGGTATGTAACGTGTTAACGTCACGAAAGTTTATGAACATATCGCTCAGTACAATACCTAAAAATAAAAAATAAAACATACATACTGTATCTAACTTAACTGTTAAGAGGAACGAAAGAACGCGAACGCGGATTCACCGACAACTAAACTGAACGCAAACATTCTCCTAATTCACTAATGCTAGTGGAATATTGCCGTTCGCATTGGAACTTCTATAACTTTAATGCTAAAATTCAAGTTATATGAGGAGGAAAGTAATGTTTTCGTCTAGTTTAATAATAATACGATTTTGGAGTCTTGTGCTCAAGACATTGATATAGACATCTACTGGTAAGATGGTTTTTTATTTCACACGTTCAAATTATTTGAAATACTGGTGATAGGTAGGTACGTGATTCTTGAACGACTTTTCCTAAGCTTACAGTAATATGCTTTTAAGCTCCTCCAAAGATTCACTAAAAAGTTTAGAAAATGTCTTATGAGAAGAATAAACGGGTACACTACATAATCTCGAAATATTTTATTCCGAATTTGATAAACACGAATTTTAGAATTCCGATTTTGAAATTTCCGAATCATCACAATTCCGCATTTTAGTTTCACGAAGCATCACAATCACGATTTTTTTAAATTCCGAAAGTTCACATTTCCGAATTATTAAAATCCCGAAAAATAAAATAATTATGCGTGTTCAGGAATTCCTATTCCGAATTCCGAATATTCATTAATCCGAAATTTTAGCAGCCCGAATTCTCTAAGATTATTTATTTCAAATAAGCGCCTGATAAAATATTGTATACTTGATACCGTATATAATGATTAACATGCATAATCCTCAAAAACTGTAAGAAATTTCATGTCCGACAAAGTCGACGGAGCTCCGCTTGGCGGAGCTCCTGTTCCGCGTAGCTAAGGCGCTATCAAGGTGAGATTGACCAAATTTAGTAATGTGCTCGTCGTCGCACCGACCTTTTGTTTCAAGTAGAATACTTCAATTCAAGTGGTTAGTTTCATAATTCCGAAGTTTACATTACCGATCTGGTTTGTGAAGTTTGGAATTTAAATATTCGGAATTATAATTTTCGTAAAAAAGAAAATTCGGAATTTTCAACATTTGTAAATATAAAAATCGGAAAAACGTTTTCGTGATTTTCATTTTTGGTACTATAAAATTCGAGATTTTGATAATTCGGCCTTATATTTCGGTATTGTGAAAATTCGGAATTATAAAAAACGGTATTTTTGAATTCGGAATTAAATAATTCGAGATTTTAGGGTGTTCCCAGAATAAACATACATTCACGTACCCAAATATTGTGTTTTTTTAAATTATATATATTTATATTTATACTGGAAATTCAATTAAGTATTTTATTGCTAACGTTCAACTTATATGAGGAGGAAAGTAATGTTTTCGTCGAGTTTGATTTCGTTTTAGAGTCTTAAGGGTACGGAGACATTGATATTGATATCTCCGTGTAGATTTATCTTCTGTATCACCTCATTTTTTTAAATATAATGATACCTGAACAGTCAGCTGGTTTGGAAACGTACCTGAAAACAAAACGAAAACCAATTATTCAAAAGGCAAGTCAATTGAGTCAAACGTACTATTATAAGTCATTAAGGAGTTCCTAATGACTACCTTCTGTTTCCATCATCTTACCAGCTTAACGGTACCTGTATAATTTATTGTAAAATTCAATAAATTATACATGAACTAAAACCCGATTGGCAACCATATGGCACCCATTTCAGAGTATAAAACTTGTCATAGTTCTTAAATTTTACACGTTCTTAATAATTATATGTCATCCCATTTATTAATATTGGCCAAATACTTCAAAAGCTATAAGAAGGAACAAGCGATGAAAAAGACAAAAGATTTTTATTCAGTAGGTAAGTAGGCCACTCGATCACTTACACATGTCAAAAATCTACCATCGCTTCCAAAAGGGAGACCAATGCTGAAGAGAAGAACCGCAGATAAGGCTATGGATCGAGTCATCAACGGACGGTCTACACTTGGGGTATATTATTCGCCTCCATGGGTAGTCCATTGCGTTCCCAAGAGCGCTTCCACATTAGGCGGCTAAGTAGCACAGTCCCACTGGTTAAATAGCGTGACTAGAGACCGTACCTCGCAGTAATCTAAAGGCATCCGCTGCTGTAATTTAAACCTAACTCGACGGGTAAAAAAGGCAAGCTGAGAATGCACTCTCTTTAATGTTGTTTTTACGCTCTTAGAGGACAACTTTAACTCGCCGGTTAATAATTGATACATCGAGTTCAAGAGCGAGGGTTAGAGAGTATCACCAACCAGTGAAGGCAGACTAAACCACCTAATGTGAAAGCGCTCTTACAACCGGGAAAAACTAGGAGAGGAAAAACTTAAGACGAGTCCTTTAATTGATTGGTTCATCTGGTAGGAGATCGACCTCGAGCTCTTTAGCCATCTGTATCACATCAAAAACAGTACATTTAGTCGTAGTAGGACCTTGTGCAGGGTTCATCGCTGGATCGTCTGTAGACCATCTTATCCTTTAAAGGTCATTCCACCGTAAGATCCGAAACAACTACTTTTTATTAGTGATTCTCTCGATATTGCTCTTATACTTTTAATTATGCGTGTTCAGGAAAAGAAAATATTATCCAAATAGTAGACCATTCAATAGTCAATTTCCTAGTTCCTTATTATAATATCGAAATAAACCTTAATTATATGACTTCGTGTAGCACCCGAAACGGTGGGGTGACCCTTAACCTACCGCCAACAATCAGTGTTCGCATGTTTGTGTACCGGTGTAGGGGACAACTGGTGAAATGACTAACAAAGATGTGATTCATCTAAGTTCTCAAGGTTGGCAATGTATTTTTAGTCTTAAGATAGTCTTTAAAACGAAAATGTATATTGGTCTCAGATCCCACTTATCATCAGGTGGCCCGGGGGTCTATTGTCTCTACAATGCCATAAAAAAAATTGACCGAGTAACTCTTTACCCTTCCTTTGGTTTTTCGCAATTGGGTAAAATATACTGCATTGTATTTACCTATTATCATGCATTTATTAACTCTGAACACTCCAGCTCAAATCAAACAAAGCTAGCCTCATTGCATTGTTGTATAAATGAACAAACGATTGTCCTGCACAATCACAAGCCTTCCATATTGCATTGCACCCGGTTGATTATTGGTTATTCGCTTAACGTAACGTTTTGCCAAGGACACAATATGGAGTGTTGATTTCACGAACTGAAATCCGTCATCAACCGCCACATTCAATATGCCGCAAAAATAAGCATCGACCATATCGAAACTTAAAATTCGTAAATTGAGTTGCGTCATTATCGCAAAAAGCAATGGCGTTGTTTTAAAAGACGCGTTAAAAACGTAACGCAGTAGACTCCGAGTTACTGATTTAACGTTGCGTCATCGTATTTAAGCTTCACTGTGGTAGATCCTTCACAAGTATACAGTGGTATCCACATAATTAGGAACGCTTACTATTTTATACCACCGATCAAACAGGACTTGACTTATCAAAGTGTTATCAAATAACCATTTTATAAATCAAAGAGTGTTTGTACAGTCGTTCAAATTATAAACTTGACAAAACAATAAAATTAAAATATTGCTACTAAAAAAAAAACAAAAATCAAACCTTTTACTTGACAAAAACACACTACAACACAACAGACATAGTAGGTAAAGCCTGACCAGAACATATAAAAAAAACCTCACCATCTTGCGGACATTATATGAACCTGTCATTTCTATTGCAATCCACGAAACAAATAAAAAAAGTATTAGTGGCGACCCCATTAGAGGTTTTTTATTTTTCTGGTCAAGCTTTACAAAAAGACAATTTTAGAGGAAAATAAACGTTGCAATATAATGTAATTGTAACGTCAAATAGGACTCAGCTCAGCATGTGGTGCAGCCTACAGGCTTTGGTTCAGGTACCAAAGCGATGGTATATTCACAGACGCACCTTATTGACGTCCAAACGGAATTCAACCTAAGAATGGCAGACCACAATTTTGGAACCAGCTTTCAAGATGAAACTAATTAAGTAGTCCCAACACGGTGGGTCTACGTAAAGTATAGCGGAGATCCTGTCGCCACCTTCCAACTTCATCATCAGATCAGCTCTTAGATACAATAATATTGCGCTGTCTCGCAGCATCTGGTTTACATATGAGGTCCGAATTTCAGCCCATGCCGTTAACGGGAACTGGTTCAGAATTGACTTAAAAGGACGCTTGCTATGGACGGCTCTGCCGTGTCAGACCCGTGTACTCGTGTCGAACGTTATCGGCGTGGATATAATAAATACCTACGCATTTCCGATCGGCTTACTTTGCCCTGCCCTTTGTGCAAAGTAAAGGCTGGATGGTGACCTCTATAAATCTCCTATTCGATCGTGGCGGGGGTCAACTAAGCCACAATACGTCAAAGCAAGTGATAAACGTAAGCGAGTATCTCTAATCGCTTTCGTTTCTCACTTGTTTGTTTCCATCCACCAGAGATACTTGGAACAACGGCTTTTTTTTGAGATTATTTTTTAAATGTTGTTTCCTTGAACACTATAATAAGGTTTCCCTTTGTTTCACTTCTGCTTCTTCCTTGTAAGTTTCTCTACATTATTTTTCTAATAGTTGGCCTGTATAAATTCACGTTTCCTAGAAAGTTCCATTTCCATGGATAATATTTTATACAGATATTGTTATTTTAAAGTCATCATCATCATCATGAGGATGACTTTAAAATAACAATATCTATAATATTTTAAAGTAATGTCCTGAAATTATTATGTTCGGTTACGCTAATGAATACCATAAAATTGTAACTTCCGCAGTGGGAATAGCCCGTTGGTTAAAAGTGTATGAATTTCAAACACTATCAAATGTAATTCTTTATCGTTTTTATTTTGATTTCTGTATTGCCATTCCTTTATTTATGATGTTTTCTCTGTTCTGTTTTTTTTTCTTATGCTTATCGAATAAATGTTTCTATTTCTATTTATAATATAAATATTGCACTAAAAAAGTACATTACACAAGTATTGAAATTACAAAGTTACAGTGCCAATGAAACAAAAGTAAACTCTACATACCAAGATGTTCATGTTTTGGACCACCACCTCACAATCGTGTGAGAGAGAATTTTTGTATCGCACCCTTAGTTATGCTAATGCGATGCGAGTGACCGGATCCAACTGAACGAGCGAATATATTGCGGTCTCACTACTATGAATAAATCTTCGGCGTTATCGGTCTATTGGCGACCGAGTTCTTGGGGAACGCTTTGAGACATGGCTTGTTAAAAGTTGAGAAGTTAACTCACAAGAAGTTCCCTGGTATTTCAGGAATAGTTTTACTTAAGAACTTTAAATAGCTTAAGGAGCTGAAGAGTTTTGTTTCTTGCTGATTACAACAATCTACCTTAGAACTCTGCACTTCATTAATTAATGTTTTTTTTCTTTTATCAACAACAGTTTTCTCAGTCATATTTGGATTTTTAAAACTGCCAGATCGAACTAGAAAGGCTTATTCTTTTCACAATACGTTCTCAAATAGACGCTGTAATATCATTACCATCTTGATAAACAGCCACTTTGCAGCATTCAGTACAGCGTACCAAATTTTCAATCATTTGCGTCGCTTCATTTGCTTTGTTTTCATTTTAAAATTATTTGACAGTGGTAAAGCGGCGTCTGATGTGATTCCAATGTGCCGGAGGTACAAATTCCAATTTCCGTTCGGAAGAAATAAATCCTCGTCGTTTATTGGCGCTGCTTCGATGATTTTCGACGTTTATTTAATGTCTTGTACATTACACGCAATTTTTAATTTGTTAAATCGACCGTCGATACGAGTAAAATCGTAAATACAAAACAGAGGTTTTCAGGAGAGGAAAAAAACGTTTTTTTGCAAATTCAAACGGCGATATTTTACTTATTAGTTTATGTTTTTGCACAAATGAACATATCATATTTCTCAGAATATGATTTGACAATTTTTATTTTTATTCTTCTTATTTGTGTATTTTAAATTTTAGATCGAGTTACGAACACGTATTTTGCGTTATCGACTATCGAGTATCAGTATATTACGATACCATTTTACAACTCTTAGTTTTACCATTATTTGTTAGGCCAATATCATCGTATCTAAAGAAACCATATTACTCACAACAGATTCGCGGCTATTTTATTGAATTTTATGACTTAAAATATAGTAACTCCGGTTAGAAAATATAAATAAATTATAAATATACAATTAATTGTATTAATTTCAAGTAGATATTATCTACTATTCTCGTTATTCTTCACTATAAAAATATTGTTACTGAATATTAAAGGAAAAAAAATGATATCAAAATAATTAAGACATGTTTTAATATTTTCACGCTTGCATGCAAGCTTGATACCTACATGAAACAGAATGCACTGTAACGTCCCTATACTGTAGCTATGCAAATAAATAATTTCAGAATTTCAGAATTTCTCAATAAGTAGGAAACTAATTAAATATGTATATTTCAGGACCTATCTAGTGGGCAAGTAAATAGTAATTAAGAAATAAACATCTAGAACTTGACTAAGCCAAAGAAATGTTTTCTTTTGATTAATCGAGTAACAAATGGGTAAGAAAACATAAACTTTCTCTTGGGCACTTAATCCTTACTACGGATTTTTTTAATTACCTTTCTTCTTCAAAGAGATCAAAATGATAAAATAATAGGTACGCATAGGTTTATGACAGTTCAATTATGTTAATATGTTAATCAATGATCAATATCATTAATACTGTTGTAGTAACTTTATTTAATCGACATAATATTTAAAGAATTTGACATTAATACAATTAAAAATTAAAACTTAGTGTATTTATTTAGTTAAAAATAAAACTAAGCTACTCAAATATTAAAATATATAAGTAATAATCACTACTATAAAAAGAACACCACCTCTAGCAGGTCCGCCCGCGGTATGGTCCCTATGACCTGCATTACCTCTCTCGATAGCTAGCCCAATCCTTTGGGAGAGGCAAGCACCAGCTCTAAGATCTCCGGAGGTGTCTATGAGCCGGAATGGCAGGGCCTTAATAAAGCTTTTAATATCGGCTGACCAAGGTCCTACGGTCTTCACGTTTTTATTTCCAATTGGCAGTAAATATATCATTAAATATTACATGACTAATATAGGTACATTACATATGGGAGGATGAGTTTACTAGCGACTCTTAATCTTCAAAAGTATTTTGTTCTGTTTCATTCGAGTCAGGCAAGTTTCTGTAAATGTCTTTATACTGTTCAGTTATCGCTCCACTGACACGCAGAAAACTTTAATGAAAATAGGTATTTCATTTCATTAAAAAAAAACAATGAAGCGACTACTAACAAAAAAATTCATTCAAAGCATCCTATTTAAGTTAGACGAACTGAAATCGGCATTTTGGTTTTTAAAAAAATATTGTAGGACGCCGGCTTCAGTTTGTTTGACCCACGATGCCCGTAACGAATGTCTCTATTTGAAGTCGTTTCCTTGTTTTCTTATATATTTTAATTTTGATTTTTCCCTTTTTAATGATAATATTATGTTAATTTTGATTATGTTTATTTAATACATTCCTACCTAACTAATATTTGTCAAAAACTAAGCACAAGTTTAAAGTTTTCCGCAATTCACGCCGTGTGAAAGTCATCGTGTGTATCTAATAACCCACCATCTCAGAAGTATGAGAATTATATTTTCAAAAGCATTTTGCATATCAGTGAATTAGTTTTTGAGATAATTGTAAAAGTATAAATGAAAAAATATACGGTTTAAACACAGAACCTCCCTTTTTTGAAGTCATTTATTACTCGCTAGATACAAATTTGATACTATCAATCGAATTCAATCCGTTGAAATATTTCAAATCACGCTCTAGTAAACGTTAAATACGTACAGCTATACATATAGGGGACCTTTTACAAAAAAAAGGTCATTTT
This sequence comes from Acleris literana, assembly GCA_946894065.1. Taxonomy (NCBI): domain Eukaryota; kingdom Metazoa; phylum Arthropoda; class Insecta; order Lepidoptera; family Tortricidae; genus Acleris; species Acleris literana. The sequence goes on from OX335669.1 coordinate 21,568,441, forward strand.
AAGTAGGTAGCAATAACGAAATACCTCGCTCATTGAATGCAAAAGGGCCACAAATCAAAATGGCATAATTTTACAGGACAGCCATTACAAATTCTAAAACAGGTTTTTTGGTTATATTTAATGTTTTTATGTCTTATTTTTATAATGTTAATATACCACTATGTTCGTCAATTAATGAGCTATATTTTTAAAATAATGACATTGTTGTACCATTAACCCACATCAAAAAAAACACACACATGCCCCTTTTGCATTCAAAATATTATCAAAATTTTCAAAAATTATGCCAAAAATAAAACTCATTTTAAAAATAAATTCAATTTAATAGACTTTTCTCATAAAATACTAATATTTTTTTTTAAGCTAAACGTAGGGTTTTACCGATAGCATAATAAAAATACAATAAAAATCGAAATAAACAAAAAATAGGTATTCTTATCACTATACTATTTTAATTCAGGTGTAACAAGAGATCTAAAACAAATTCTTAAGAATTATCAAAATGTTTAAGTTAAACTTAATTAAAGGAACTTACACCTCTAGCAAAATAAAAGTTCTAAAAAAAGAACAAACAAGTAAAATCTTTATGTTGGTACATAAGCCATAAGGCAATAATCAGTGTCAGGTATTGAAAAATACACGAGTTGTTTGCTACAGCTAAATCACAAGTTAAATGGCGTATAAAATGACTCACAGTAACAAAAATAAAAATTCTCATTACTTATATAAAAAAAGTTAGTTACCCGTATCAAAGTTTAATATTAAAGCATTCTCTCTTTTATATTGAGTAAATTTGTAGCAACTTACTAAGTACCTATTAAATTCAATGACGACAACTTAAACAATCATATTCATTTTCTAATTAATAACATACTTATTGAAATCACAGACTCTTTCTTTACCTAATTTAATATTTAAGGCACAAAACATTACAATTTTTTATAAAAAGATTCGTAATACTTAGGTATTATATTTTTATCGATTAGTTTAAGTATACCCTTTAGTTTTGATTCAGCTGTTTTAAGTTTATTATTGAATAGTTTTTTTGGCACTATTATATCAGTCTCAATCGATGATAAAAAAAAAATCAGCGTAGATACTGAAGTAAACTCTTCGTTTTCGTAAGAAGTCTTGAACAAAAATTTGTTTTTATGTTCTCGATGGACTTTAATAACTTTTATATCCGACCATTTTACTTTATCCCCATCTTGGGTTGTAACAAAATTGCCGACAGCTAGACATTTTAGGTCCAAGAAACTATCATGCATCAGCTCGTGAACTGCGAAAGGTGTCTGATGTTGCCTTTCTTCTTAGCGGTCTTTATAAGAGTAATGTTCTGGTCAGCCACATAAATTGGCGATGATTTTAATGCCCTTGCAATGTTTCGTTGAATTAATGAATGAGCGGCGTCCCCTTCATTTTGAGTGTGTCCTTTAATAAGAAACTTATGAGTGACACTTCTCAATTTCGGCAATTTGTGTACAGCATATAGGTACATTAACAACATAAATTTATTGTAGTGATGGAATGTTGGATTTCTTGTCCAGTTCAGAATTGTGAGTGGAGCAGGCTTCATTTTTGTCTGTTTTTTTATTTGTAGTACCGACTGCCATGTTCAAAATCTTTCTTGCTCGGTTATTCATTCTGTAAATAAAATCCTTATTTGTAATTTAACTCATGAAATATAAGAACTGTTACATAGACACACATTAATTTAAATACCTTACACACTTACACAAACACACACACACGCCCACGCAGTATACGCAACATACACATTAACACAGAATGATAACACTCGAACGTCTCAAGCTAGTTAGATTTTCATTTCTTCGCTATTATTACCTTGAATTACCTTTACCGTAAGTGTTAAACGCCAACACGTCCATATTGTTTTAAAATAATTAAACATTCAACGCAATAACATTCCTACAAAACGAACACATTAACAAAAACATCATTTTAATGTGAAATAATTTTCTACTATCCTGCATATACAAAACGGAAGTTTTTTCAAATATGGCACAAAATAATTTCACAATTCCGACCAAAACGGACATATTATAAAATATGGCATAATTTGTATCACAATTTTGATCATGCTTGGTTGATATTGGAATACAAAACGGACGTATTTTAAAATATGGCACTATTGTTTTACAAATTTTATCATGCTTGCTTGATATTGGAATGCAAAATGGACGTATTTTTAAATATGGCACTATTGTAGTATAAATTGTAAAAATACTTACTTGACATTGGAATGCAAAACTTCCGCATTCCAAAATATGGCACTTTTGTACAGAACAATTCACTCAGTATCAGGTACTTTTTTGGATTGTGGCCGTTTTCCACGAAACTGACGTGCGTTCACTTCGATTTTTGCGACGCAACTGACAAAATGGCAGCTTTGCACCGAAGATGTGCCGCTAACCGTTAAAATTCAAAAACGGCGGTTGATCCGTTCAGCCGGAAATCACACGAAAATGACTGGTGTCTTCAGGTAAGCTTAAAATTATTATCGATTAAATCACTATTTTGGAATAAAACGATTTTCCGATATTTTTGATTTGTGGCCCTTTTGCATTCAATGAGCGACCTGTCAGATATAATTTTCTAATTGTTTCTGTTGAAGTCTTCTGGCCACTTTTTACCTGACTAAAGAAAAAATATAAAAGATAAAAGACATTTATTCATTAAGTAGGCCGCACGGGCACTTATACACGTCATGAATCTACCAGTGCTTCCCAAAGCCGACCACTGCTGAGAGGAAACGCCGCAAGAAACTCAGCAGTCAGTCATTTTTTAATCATATTTCATACTATAAAGAAAGTAGGGATTCACTAACAAGACCAAAATACCTTTTATTCCAAAAAAAAACATTTGGTATTACTTAGTAGGCGATTTACACAGAGTAAAAGTTTTAATTGTTTGGTCGAATTAACCTTTATTCATATTAATAATGAAAGGTTTATTATGCAATCGTAATAGGTAAATAGGTTTGTTCTTTCGGACACTACTTCTCTCTTCATTCATAACCAGATTCATTGAAACTTTTCCACGTTTCATTTTTTTATATAATAATTTAATTTACACTCACTCTTAAAATTTATAATTTATTTCCAATACACGTAAGTAGACGTGGTTCCACATCCACATCACACTGTGCAAGTAAAAACCGTCTTCAAAATGATTTTTTCGAGGCAAAAATGCAAATGGAAGGAACGGGCCCGTAAAATCATAGTAAATCAATTTAGGCGAGAGACCGAAACACCCATAGTACGACCCCTTAAGGTGGAGTAATATATTAACCTCATTTAAGTGCTCTGTACTTGATTAAACGTTGGCACATTAAAATCGTAACTATTTTTGCGATGATACTGGCCGGCGATGGCGACAATTGGAAGCGATTTCGGGTAAAAATATATTCTTAAGTCTATGTACGATGATTTTCTCTTAATGTAATAGTGGATTACTATTGATGAAGCTCGACATACGATGTTATGAAATTGTGTATTTTTTTTATATCTTTTTTCACTTGACTCTCTCTTTAAAAGTCTAAAAAACACTTAAATTTAGTTACGATTTTACTCGTATCGACTGTAGAAATGTTAAATACTTACGTGGAAACATAAATATAAATTGAAAGAAAAAAACATTAAATTCAATCACTAAGAGGCTTATGGTGCTCCACGTCACGAATGTTGTCATTTTAGTTAAAAAAAGCATAAAATTGATATGATAATAACCGCAGTGTGGGAGCCAAAACCATGAATAATCATAAATAAATGAATATCAGGGGACAATGTGACACCAATTGACATAGGCTCCAACTAACCTCTCTTTGTACTATGGTTACCGACAACGATATAAATACTTATATGGAGAATATATTTAAAAGCCTAAATACTTTTCATTATACTATTACTAAAACTTTATCCGTAACAATAACATAAGACAAGATAAGACCATTTGTTAATCTTGTAAGCTTAAAATAAGGCTTACTATTGGTCAGCTAACAGCGATGCTGTTTGTGCCACCAGATGCTGTTTTTTTTGTTATTTACGTTCTGTATATTGTATGACTTGCACGTTTTAGTAGAACAAGCATTACTGTGATTTTGCAAACTGATTTATAATCAAAAATCTATCCAATCCGTAACAAATTAACACTCACACAAACTTTCGCTTCGCATACATATACACGTGTCTCTGTATTGCCAATTTTATTTTTAATTAAAGTTTCCGATACAGGATCGAGACGATAAGCCGCTAATAGGCAAGGGCGATACATAATTGATGTCCGTCTGTCATTGGCAGTAATCCTACCAAATGATTGAATTATAAATGCTACCGGCGGTCTCCAACTGCCCGCTAAATGGAATCCATTTTGCCGACGATGGAACGGCTTTTGGCGATCGTGATTAGTGATTCAATCATTATTAATTAACAGTAAATTACAGTAGATACAGGAGTTCTGTATAAGAGAGATGATAATTACACAATACATCACAATAATTATGATGTAGATAGATATTAATGATAAAATTGACATCTCAACTTATGTGACAGGTGACAGATATTCAATTGAAAATAGTAGTTAAGGAGAAGGGCATGTACAATATTTTAAATAAATATGTCAGGGGACAATCTCACGTAAATTAACCTAGTCCCAAACTAAGCTCTAGGCTTGTACTATGGGTAGGTACTAGTCCCACTCCTAACACAAAGCTAGCTTCGAAGGCAGGGTCACTGCGAACTAGGATAATTCCAAGAAAAGGATCGATCTCACCAAAGCTTATGATTCTGCATCACGGCTTTAACGGGTCTTTAAAGGTTGCCGCAGACTTAACACCTCGGCACCGGATCGGTTCAAAGTGAGACATTGAAAAGTCAGCTTTAATTTGTGTTAGTACGATACATTATTTAAAATTAAAGTGAAAACAAAAGCCTCGCGTCGTCCACTGAAAATGTATCGTTCTAACACGAAACGAAGCTCACTTTTCAATGTTTCACTTTCAGCTGATCCGGTACCGAGCGGTAATGTCTGCGCTAACCTTAACGCCGACCGGCGTAGTAACAAGTTTAATGCAAATCAAGCTTCAGCGTATTTTAATGTTCCTTATATCACATTGTTTATCACTTTGCTGGGGTTACCATGACATAATAAAGCAGTCAGTTTGGTTGAGAGAAAGGTACAGAGCTATAGCAGTGTTACATAGCTCTGTCCCTTTCTCTCAATCTAAATTGAACTGCTTTAGTATGTCATGGTAACCCCCCTGGCCTAACGAGACAATCTGATGTCTCACTTTAAAACCTTCGTCACCAATTACAGACAATCTTCATTCGTTCTGGATTCAACAAAATTGTTTGCAGTATTTTTTTACGTTAAAATAATATTTCTTTACATTTTTATGATTTATCATCAAACTTCTTTATTTTTTGATTGAAAACGATAACATTTCCCGATGTTATTACAAGACTGGATATTTGTTCAACACTTCAAATTTTTAAAAAGTACTGAATTTAAAATATCTGTCTATAATTGTGTGGGAAAAACGCAAGCGTCCCTAATTATATGAACACCACTGTATATCTCTTTAAAAAATATAGTCTATTGCTCCGTTTTGACGCTTAAAGAGGAAATAGTAAATACCTCTTCCGTATTTAAAATTTTGATCAAGCCGTAATTTGATCGTAACAAAATTAGATACTAAAAAGCAAATCTGTATAAAATACGGGGTAAAAAATTCAACAAACACAAAATTAGAAACGCGGAAGAGGCAGAAACGTCTGAAAATAAAGGCAATGGCGGAGCAATATATGCAGACGCTCGCCGCTAAACGTGGTTCATTCCCATTTTTCGATGCGACAAGCGAGACTGAGCGACTTTAATCGCGTAAGTCTTGGGATTAACTTTTTGGGGTTCCTTAGAAACAGAATTTGGAGGATAAGAGTCATCGGATTTTGTTAACAGGCATTTACGGATGTTAAGAAGGCATTTTCAGATCTGCTTCTTGTAAATGGCCTACAGTAAATAAATATTACAAAAACAATCAATCTCACACAAATTGACCAAGTCCCAAATTACCTAAGCTTTTGGCTTGTACATACTAGGTGACGATAAACATACGTATAGAAATACACAAAAAACTTCGTAGACTCAGGAACAAATACTTGCGCTAATCATGCAAATAATGGCCTATACTGTAAACCGTGCGTTCGTAGATAGTTCCACTACCAACTCGGCTAACCGCGTGGTCTCAATGATATTGATCAATAATTTTCAATATTAAGTTTCAGTATTCACACTGTTGTATCCAAACGTTCTCCACATTGGAAGATAGCCAGCAAAATTAGATATAGAAATTGAGGCATTCCGTCTTATATGCCAGTGTTTGAAACTCATTTGAAATCTTGGGCCTCAGGCCCAATTACCATCTGGTGACCTGTATGCTCATTTGTTTATCCAAGACTTTACTCTGTTCAATTTAAGATGATGCTTGTTACAGTTTACGCTTTTTTTTTACATAGTACTGAGTATAGTAAGTGATTGATATTACCAAATATGGTTCACACAGTGATCATCCTAGATTAAATAGGTGATTGGAAACTGTTTATTGAAAGTGCATGTGTTTTTGATATTCAAAATAGCATCGGCAGAATATAACACATAGGTTAATATTCATCGTCTTAAACATCACAAACGTCTTCGTTATTAAATTAAATTTCATAATCAATAGGTATATCAGTATATCTCACAAACTTAAATTATACCAGAATGAAAATTGATTCGGCATTTTGAATAGAGTAGCGCAAGGAGCCACCGCAGAATTCTCTAAGCAGTTAGTTACGTGAATAAAATCATCATCCAACAAATTGCAGAGGCAAAAACCGAAATGGTCTGAGCAGCATTTGACTAAATAAATTTGCGTTTTCCATTTGCTTCTGGCTTTTAGACTGCAGTAAATACACGCGAATTAGCTAACGTCGGCGAAGCAACGGTCTGGGGCGATGTTGAATATTATGATGAAAACATATTTTATTGCAATGATTATGTTGGAGAATTATTAAGAAAACACATTTGTAATGTTAATGTAATTTTGTACTATCACAAATATAATCTAAAAATAAACAACGTCATTATTTTAATGTTAAGCGACGTGAGTGTTTACTTAAATTCATGAGCATTATCTCAAAATCAAAATTTGAAAATCTTTATTTTGATAACGCAATTAGAGGTAGCTTAGTTGGTAAAGGATGGTAGCTAGTTTGTCTACGAAGCGTCCTGGGATTGATTTCCGATTAAGGCAAATGCTTAATGTACGATAGCTTTTGCCCGCGACTCTGTTCTGTTGTTGCTATAAACAATCTCTGTACTAAATTTCTCTAAATATTATACAAATACAATGAATCATTGTTAAATATCCATATTTGTTCTATGGATATTTAACAATAGAGTTAAGGTTCATCATCATCATCATCATGTCAGCCGAAAGACGTCCACTGCTGGACATAGGCCTCCCCCAAGGCTCTCCACTCAGACCGGTCTTGTGCTTTTCGCATCCACCGCGTTCCCGCGATCTTTACAAGGTCGTCACTCCATCTTGTTGGAGGCCTACGTACAGCTCGTCTCCCGGTCCGCGGACGCCACTCAAGAACCTTCTGACCCCATCGGCCATCAGTCCTGCGAGCAAAGCGAGTTAAGGTTGGGGTGAGTTAAATCTGAGTAAGATTATAATTAAATAAAAATCATTTAAGTATTAAAGTAAACAACATTTATAATGTAATACATATATAATAATCGGCAACGCACTCTTCTTGAGTTACTGGTGTTTATGAGCGGTGGTGATTACTTCCCATCTGGTAGCCTACGTGCTCGTTTGCCTTTCCCAGTCTTAAAAAAAACAAATATGACCTCAAAAAATGCTAAATACAAATACAAATACAAATATATTTATTTACAGAAAAACACAGTTAATGCAGGTTTTACAGGATAGCGGTGACTCCCACACTAGGCGTAGCCTGTATCGTGGGAATCAGAACATACACGAGAGTATCTTAAACAGTGCGGCAAATATCAGAACTAAAACATTATTTATGACAAAAACTTAAGTAGGTAGGTATTCTTGTTTAAAAAGACAGGATAAATTCTAGTTACCTCACTGATTTACATAATATATATGAATATAAAACTAAGAGCTGCTGTAATTGTTATTTTGTGTGGAATGTAGGGGATAGAGTGTGAAGTGTAAGTGTAAATGTGTATTAAGTGTGTGTAAGTGTGAAGGAGAAAGAGAAGGAGAGGTGGTAGCCCTACGAGTGGTCAACTCTTGGGATCGGTCGGCAACGATAGCTGCCGACCACTGACGCTTACCTCAACGCTTCTTCGACCTGATCGTAATTCCACGATAGCAAAAGACTTCGTATTTGCTTTGCAGCCTCAGCAACCCGGCAGCGCTCGGCTTTATATCACAATTTTTTAATACTATATTATAAATATGGGGGAAAATAAAAGCTTTAAACCGTTTAGCAAAGGAGGTTTTAAATGATGGAGTAGGCAACTTAAAAACTCTTCTTTTAAGCATTTCAGGATATGTCGGCAAACTCAAAGTTTGCTTAAGTATGCACAAAGGTTGTAACTCGCATCATAAATAGTCTACGGACACTTAAAACTTGTGCTTCCCTATACAGATCCTCTGTCGGGAACCGCTGGGGTTTTCGAAGGGATACCTTTAATACCGCTCTTTGTGCTCTCTCCAAAGGTATCATGGTTGATTTTGAGCAGCCACCCCAAGCGAGGATGCAGTAATTTAAGATAGGCTGGCAAAGTGCCAGATAAACCAGTTTTATCAGTTGCCTGTCGGCAGAATTTCTTAAAAACTTCATTGTGTAAATGAGTTTAGGCACCCTGGCGGCTGCAGCCACAATAAGTATGCTTCTTAAAATTAAGATTTTCATCTAACATGACACCCAGGTACTTTAAGGAATTAACTCTACTAACATGATTACAACTACAGCTTAAAGAGGCCGGCAGGGCAAGACAGTTAGGGGTGTGAATTTTAAGGCTTGTTATAGGGACGTTGGAACTCGACGCAGCAATTTTATGAAAACACAAAAATTGAGTTTTAGTTGCATTAAGCGTCAGGAGATTCAGACTTAACCAGGAAGATACACTCTGCAAACCCGCTAATACCCGATCACGGACGTCTTGCCATGATTTTAAAATAAGAGAGCTGTGTCGTCGGCGTAACACAGAATTTAACTTTTTTCAATTTTTAGGGACATTAGGTCATTTATGTAAGCAATAAAAAGCGTAGGACCTAAGATACTTCCCTGTGGTACGCCAAATGACACAGGTTTCGGATTACTTGTATTTTCACCAATTTTGACCCGCTGACTACTATTTGATAGATAGCTAGTAAACCAGTCTAGCGCAATTCCGCGAACGCCAAAGGATTCCAGCTTTTTGAGAAGTATGGTAGTCGAAACTGTGTCGAACGCCTTTGCCAAGTCAAAAATAATGTTATTTACAACACAAAAACTTTATGTGTACCTAATTAATAAATAAAGAGGTCCACTCTTTTGTACAGTCACACAAAGAGAATATTCACTTTTTCTCCTTATTGCTGTCATAAGGATCAAAAATGAATACATCTCTTTGTAGTTATTGTACCAAAATGAAACTTCCTATGAGGGAATTATTTCAACTGAAAATATACACAAATATACACCCTAGACAAATTCGATGTTTTTACTCAGTAGTGATATGCCTATATTGAAATGTTCCAAACTGTCTAGGGATAAAAAATATCCCTCGGCACTTTTGGTGTGTGTATTTCCTTCATTCCCGTCACGCATTATAATACTAAACGATGTTCATTCTCATTCAACGAAAAAAGGGTCACTTTACGCACAATTTCACGTAGAAAACGACCAAATCTTCATCACTCATGAGTGTATTTTATTTCGCAAATGTGGGCCACACATTGCTGAAGTTTTCGGCACTGCGCATAAATTACTGTTTGCTCAATATTATTCCACTACTTAGTGAGAAAATTTTACAACACATTTCAATTTACTATAACAGTGAAAATAAACTAGTTTTTTTTACTCTTTTATAATACCCGGGCTATAACTGTAGAAGTCTAATGTATACTTACATAATCTATTTCATTTAGAATTCCTCGACTAAAATACTATAGGTAAATTGCTTCGGTAAGTAGGTAACAACACTCAAGGTACAGATAAACCACAAGGAAGATGGCGTGATAATTTAGATAACTTTACTCCAGGCTGGCAAGGATTGGCTAAACCTAAAGATGTGATGAAATGAGGGGGAGGCCATTGTTTATAAGTAGGACAAAAAAAATACAGCTTTGCGTTTGTGTACAGTCGCCATCAGATATATTGGAGCGGCCGAGGTACTCAAATATTTCTGAGAAGCAATAAATTTCAATAAATTATTTACGGTAAATAAGGTCAATAACATCTGAACATCCAATTCGCCACAAATATATGAGCAGTGGTTTTTTCAATTAAATCTGAACACACAACGAGACAATAATATCTGAAAGCACAACTCGTCAAAGTTATCTGCACAGACAGGGTGATCATAAATATCTGAACATTTAAGGAAAATATACCTTAAAGCACTAGGCATACAGTTTAAAATTCTTTAACGTACTACGCTGGAATACATTTTCTACACAACCACCATTCGGTTTTATCAATGTCAAGACTAAAAAGAGTTTTCTGCTGGATGTAGGGTGTATACACTGCCTGAGATAGAGCGTGACGTCATCGTGATACTAATGGCGTCCTTATCTTACTCGTACTGTGCGAAACGTGCGGTATGCATGTGTCGGCCGGACTCTGTGACTCTTTCAGATACAACAATTGGCAGAATTTAGAAATATGGCCTTTTTGTACACATTTATGTTTTTGTTGGGATCTAGTTTACACAACAATGATAATTTTAATTTCTTTTAATACCGCTGAACACATGCGTCTTGTGTGCGGAATTGTGGAGGGCCGCAAGCTAGGTCGTGGAGCGAATGTACGCCCGCCGCAATCGAACACCCTCTTATAGGCTACCGAAAATACTATTGGAACTACACATTCGCTTCACGCTGCTCGCTTCTCGCTAACCGTCTGCGGTGGGACAAGTGCGTTCTCATTTTCAGTTCGTAAAGTAACAAAATATGGTTAAGGGCTAAATGCACGGCAAATAAGTTTGTTTAGTTTTCATTAAATAAAAATAATAAATTAGAAAAAAAAAGAACATGAATTCTTAATAAAATACAAAAAAAAAGCACAATTGAGGATTTGAACCCTGACGCAACGGTATTATAATTATAATTTCTAATTACTACACCGCTAGGCCATGGCGACTGACACTATAGTGGATGAAATATTGCAAAGCATTCGTACCTATTTTCATTTGGCAGCTTCAATATTACATATTTACATTTGATAAAGACACGCAGTGAATTATATGCAATGACAGTTATGTTACCGTTTTTGTGAATTGCCAAATATTTTATTCAAATGTGTCTCTTGTAACAAGACCGTGAAGTTGCTTTTCGCAGATTTATATTTTGTATACCTACTTATTTTGTAAAAGGAAAATTCATTACATCTGTACGATTACCTTTAAACTCATGCCTAGTGCTTTAAGGTATATTTTCCTTAAATGTTCAGATATTTATGATCACCCTGTCTGTGCAGATAACTTTGACGAGTTGTGCTTTCAGATATTATTGTCTCGTTGTGTGTTCAGATTTAATTGAAAAACCACTGCTCATATATTTGTGGCGAATTGGATGTTCAGATGTTATTGACCTTATTTACCGTAAAGAATTTATTGAAATTTATTGCTGCTCAGAAATATTTGAGTACCTCGGCCGCTCCAATATATCTGATGGCGACTGTACTTGTACGTATACGTAAAACATACAAATAATAATGATAAAAACAAGCCTAGTACAAAAATATACTTAAATATTACTTACCTAGCTAATCGGATTTTAACAGCTCGCATTTGGACTGTTTGATTCACAATCAGCATTTAAAATACAAATCCTCCCAAAACAATAAGCCAATACTGCTTTCCCTATACTTTGAAATTTTACAATTCCAACGGCCCAAAGTCAGGATGGATTTGATTAAAAATAAATCCAGAGGGATCCCAGATTCCTGTTTTCGATTAGCCATCCACGTATGCCAGGATTAAAAATAACGGATTATTGTCCCACTTTTCAATTTCGGAACGGGTGTTTAAGTCAGCCCTTATTTGCCAGCCAGTTTCGTGAAATCAGCCATTCAGAAGACGAACTTTTATGTGACAGGTTGTTTACTGGCTTACCTCGCTTTTCGAGGTGGTTGAATCAAATTAATGAGAAAGCATTTAATTGTGTTCGGATAATTTATTATGTGTGCATGGTTTTATTGCAGCTATTTCAAGTTGAATGGAAAATTTATTAGATGTATAATCCGTTCGTCAGACTGCTTTTTTGTTATTAAGATAAGTAATTCACTACTAACTAGACACTAGTAGTCACTTCTTTAATTCTGGGGTCCTAGTGAAAAAGGGAACAAGTCGAATTAACTCGTAATAAAAAAGGATATACATATACATGAACGGAGTATTATACTAGATTTAACTCTTTTTCACTTATCCTTATATTTGACGTTGAATCATGTAACTTTACTTCGTGTGATTTGAAACAGGCTCAGCATCCATTTCTATATTTCACCGACACATCTTGCAGAATTCAACTTCTAAATTATCATTGTAGCATGAATAACGCAGACAAACAAGTACCAAGAAAGTTTTTACATAAAATTTCAAGCGACTCGTAAAAATTGGCAATATTGAAAAACAAGAAATACCTGCCACGCCCGGGAAGCCGGTCGAAATTAGTTTCCGAAGCTGTGAGTTGAGCCAAGAACAGTGGCCGGGAACAAACGAAAACAATATGAAAGAAGAAAACATTCTGGCGTGATATTGAGCGCTGCGACTAGAGCGACTGAACAATGGACGTGGCATATTCTATCAAAATAAAAATAAAAATCCAAAAAATTGAGAACCTCCTTCATTGGTTAAAAAAGGGACGACCTCTTTTTATTTAACACATCTATCTTATACCTAAAAATATGTTTTGGCAACGTTATCTAAAAAAAATAACATCGCATACTACGTATAATGTTGCGTATGTGACACTTAATACTTGTTTCAATATATTCAAAACGTCAGCATTATTTAACCAATTGGAGAGAACCATGATATCGTAATAATAAGAAACATGGGTCTAGATTGTATAAAATATGGTTATGAGGGCATGCATTTTTAGCATTGTTGGTCCTGTTTAACACCTAATAAATAACCATACATGGTTACCACAGCATCAAAAAGTCCCGATGGATTTATTGAAATTGGGGTTCATTAATTTGACCGAAAGTTCGTTTGACAAACGTATCATTTTACAAAATTTCATTTCACAAAAACGTTTGTAAACCATTACATATCACATAGATTGCACGGGCTTATAAAATAAGTTACGTTTTACCATATAAAATTTAAAAAGAATGCGGCACAAATAAAGTGATACTTCCTTGCGAAATGAAAGTTTGTAAAATGATATAGTTTGTCGTGTTACGTGGTCTTCCGATAATTCGGAAGACCAGGTACCAGACGTTGATGAAAGATCAGAGAAAAAGAGAGGTAGATTAGAGAGAAAAGGACAGCAATAGTAAGTCAGGGTCTGGGTATTTATTTAACACTTAGGCTTTCTTCACACAGATAAAATAATTATTACACATAAATTAAAAAATAAAATAAAATTAGTCCCTAATATCACCAGGGTAAAGTAAAAGATTTAGTGGTGAAGGTGAAGGTAGTTCCTCCGGGACTTCCTTTAGTATGAGTCCCGGAGTCGTCGGACCAGGAACACCGCTGGCGCTGTAATGCGGGGCGCTAAAGGCAGCGGCCCTGGTGGTACACGAAGGTAGGTGGGCCCGAGGTGGGACCCGTCAGAGAGAGTAGCGGTTCCCGAGGAAAGCAGGAACCTCGTAGATGAAGGATTCTTGAAGCGTAGGGCCCGACTTGGCCACACTCAAAGTCGACTTTTAGTATGAGGGAGATAGAGGCTTCTAGGGGTCCGACTTGACCCTATCTTCAGAGTTTCTTGTTACCACTTTAGAGGCTGAGGGAGAACTGATCGCTCTAGTCCGAGCCGCCGTTTATATACCCTGGTGATCTAGCTTTTTAATTTACAAATTCTAAATTCATAAAATTTCAAAGTTATAATAATAATAATAATAATAATCCACACCGGTACGAGGGAGCTCCTTCACAGAAGTTGGAGCTCTCTTCTTCGACGCCTTAACAGGCGTGCTAGGCCGCCTAAGTTCAGCGGCCTTGCCGGCTGCGTCAGCGTAGCTGCAGGGAGCCGGCGGGGTGGCGGGGGCGGGGGGGCTAGACCCGCGCGGGGGGACCGCGGGTCGCGGGGCGGCGGCGCGCGGGGCGGCGGCGCGCGGGGCGGCACGCGGCGATCGAGGCGCTGCTGGCTTTTCAAGCTGCGTCAGCGCGGGCGCGAAACTTGAGACCGACGTATCGACACAAATTTGTTCGTTCACATTGGAATTTGATGCAACAGCCGATGACCTAATTACCGGGACAGACTTGCGCAAGCAGGTAATTTCATTGCGCATCTCGGTAATAGTCATCTGTGACGCATCAAATTTTTCAGCAATCTCAGCCAGGCTCGCTTTTAGGGCCACAATATCCTTCAACAGTCTGGTGACATCGACATGGTCGAAACTTACTGGAGGCAACTTATCCAACCGCATCGCCACAAACGCAGGCATATCATCCGGAAGGGCCACCCTGAACACCGAGATAATATCCTGCAGACTTTTCGCTCCCCCATCCCTCCTTCGGGACGGCATCTGCTCGGCCTTGCCCGCAGACTGGTAAAGCAGCACCTTGCCACTGCAAATCTCATCTTCTGTGAAGCTGGTCTTGCAGATCTGCACGATGCTAACGTCAGTCATGGCTCCTTGGTTGACGGCATTTTGAACAAACGCCAACAGTTCATTCACTACGAGTTGCTGAGTACCCATAGCAAAAGTCCGCGCAGCGGCTAAAGCCGCGCAATTCACGAATTACGTAATTCAAACTGTGCAATGTGACACGTCCGTCTCCGGTCGCTCATCGCACTGATACATGCCAGATATTAATTCCATGGTTAACCATCGTTTTAACTCCATGGTTCAGTATAAACCTAAGATATCGTCTCTGCCCGTTGTCTAGACAACGAAAATAACAAGCGCTGTCATATGAAAAAATATAAACAAAAAGTGAATATTTTCGGCTACAAAAGTAATATCGTTAAAAAGAATAGCAATTATTCAAAGGAAAAAGGTACGCAAGAGCCATGGAAAACCAATACACCGTACAACTTCAAAAAATCAAGAATTATACGTCTCTAAAGTTAGTCGGTCCAACCGACATGTGAACCGCATCCGCGAGATAGTCAAGAGGAACGGGACAAGAAACCCAGGAACGCAGGTACAATATTACAAGTTGGGCAAATGATGATTTGGTAACACTTTAGTGAACCATTGAAATAAGATTTTTCTTCGTTACCATAGGTTATGTTTCTTAATCCATCGAGGTTTCCAGATCACTGACTCTGCACAGCTCTGCTCATGCGACTATCCTCGCTTCGCTCGTGCCGCTTATTGTCCTCCAATTGCAAAAAAGCTGATATCAGACGCTAGCGCACTAGGAGTAGTTCGCAAGTTATAACAATGCTTTGTTATAGAATTTTATAGTGAACTAGTAACAGCAATGATAATGCTTATGTTCTTAGTACTTTCAATGCAATTGTATATATTGCGGGTTACCTTTGTTTCGGCGAAATATGTTTGTCAAATGTATCGATTCCCAACCGTTTTATTGCCAACCCACTTTGTTTTCTTGAACCGTTAATTTTTCAAGATTTTATAAAAACTAACCTAACCTAACCTATTAGGGTTCTACACGATGGTACTGAAACAAATCCCGAAATATTTACAGTTACAGGAAAATTTATTATTTCTGTAAAAGTACGTACCATTTAAAATTACTCACCACTCCTAGTTTTAATAAAAATGACGAGTTAGTTGGATTACTTAGTTTGGACTAAGGCCCGCAACAAAGACCGCGGCCGATACAACTCGGATAAAGCGTCGGATAATAAAAAGCAAGACTGCATTTTTATATTGTCGTTTATATTTGTTAAAAAATGTATCCCCTTTTTCATTACTTTGAATAAAATATTATAGCCTAGCACACTCCCACTACTCATTCAACTCAACTTGGTTGTGGGAGTGACACCTCATAATAAATTATGTTAAAATCAATTAAGCTTAAAAGGCTGCAGTGCCAAAGACATAGACATACATACATACATAACATACAATCGACAAACGTAACCCTCCTTCTAATGCAGTCGGATAAAATAAAATAAAAGGTAAATATCTACCTTTTGTACGTCTGAAGACCTACACTTCACTTAACTTTACATAATTATAAGTGAAAAACATTAAACTTTAAAAATAAGTTTTGCAATAATAAATATTTTTTACAAAAATTAACACAAGACCAATATCTCGTAGTTGTTGAAAAATTTTCGCAACAACATTAATCCTTGTTAAAAGCATTTTCCACAAAGGCCACGATAATCAAGGGGTCAACCCGGCCACTCGCTTCCAGATTACCTTGACACTCGACAGCCAATACGATCCCCTTTAATCTTGTTTACACACGAGTAAATCAGGGGGGCAGGGGAGGTCAATTTGGAGTGGTGAGCTGTCTAAAGGGACAACGTTTTCATGTAAAGAATCCAATTAGTCGACGACAGGTGGGCTCAAGCTGTTTATAACAAAAACATGCCCAAAGGAAGTGGGGGATAAATGCTTTGTCGGATTCTTTTTGATGTTAAATGTACGGACAAGATTTAACGCTTTGATATTTTTATGAACGAGAGTGAAGATTTTGCTTCATCTAAAAAAAATAGCATCGAGTTACAAATAAGTACTTTAAATTCTTCGGCTTCGGTCAATAAATATTTTTTTCAGACCGACTAATCTTCATGATCGAATTAAGTAATTCAATTACCAAAAATAGAATACTTGAACGACGTTACGAAAAATACTGTATACTTCGTTCGTTCCAAATTAAAAATCAAAATACGATATATGGAGTAAGTAGAATACGTGAATTTATTTCCGAACACTAAATTTAATAGGTTTCGATCAAAAAAAATTTTTTCATTCCTACTAATCTTCAATACAGTTAAATAATTCAATTACCGAAAATGGAATAATTGGATCTGAGTCGAGAAATTACTGAGAACATTATCGGAACATCTGAGAACATTGAGAATGAATTGAGAATATCCTATTTTCATAATGTAACGATATGTTTTGCCTCGTTGTTGATGACCATGCCTACGAAGCGAGCGGTTCCACGTTCGATTACCGGTATGGCAAATATTGGTGTGATGAGCGCGAGTGTTTGTTCCTGTGTGTTTTCTATGTGTTTAACTATGTACGTATTTCGTTATATAAGTAAATTCATCGTTTTCTAGTACGTACCCATAGTACAAGCAGAGAGTTTGTTTAGGACTAGGTCAATTTGTGTGAGTTGTCCTTCGATATCCACCGATATTTATCCAAAAATTAAGTATGTAGTATTAATTCGTATTCTGAGAAGTTACCGAGAAATTAGCATAGGAGAGTAACGCGACTTAAACGTTTTAACTTTGGTTTTAAAAACATATTTTTCCAGGATCCGTACACATGACCTGCGCCGTTTCAGCCGTGTTTGATAGGGTTCGTATTTGATACGGAAACCCTTAAGTAAGGGTCAAATCCTTTAAGGGCTCACTGAGGTAAGTAAACGTAAGTATTTAGATCGTTAAGTGCAGCCTATTTACATTTTTATATTATAAGTAGGTAAGTACCTAAATTAATGTAGATTTTTATTCATTATTCTTACCATACAAAATTATAAGGATTTATTGAGGGTTAAAAGAAGAATTGGATTTTATATTAACCTTTAACAACCTATTAAGGATGTATTACTTTTGTTTATGTTTATAAATTATTGATTGATTAATTTTACATTCTTACTATCTTACCACACTATGTCTTATAATTATTTCGTTTTTTCATATTGGAATAAAGGACGGTCAAAAAACAATATTCGTCGTAACTTTTGAACTCTTCCTTTTAATTATTTAAAGAAGCTACAATTGTATTCTGTTTCTAATAGGAACTTAGTTTATGGCAAGAACGTTTATTAAGTAACGGTCATTTATCCTCATCAGAAAAGCTGTATTTTTTTCTACAATCACATCTCAAGAATAATTTAAATCCCAACACAACTACATAATTATAACAGCACAATTACACACAAAACCAACCTATTATCTCCAACCACAAAAAAATATTATCTTCAATCGAAATATTTTACAAAGGAACGGTCGCCCAATCAGGATCTTCTATAACGTTTCGCGTTACGGGAGGCAATCCCGGGTAGAAAAAGAAATATTAAAATTCGGGACAATGAGCCGGGATATTGGTATTGGCTATTGGATTTTTGATAGAGTTTTTGAATGTTTTAAAGGGATACCGGGGGAACATGAGACGGTAATGAGTATTTAATTTATTTTTGCTAAAATGAATATTATTTCATTTCGTAATTTAAATTAAACAATATCCTTGGAATAGGCCAAATGACACCTTATATACGACGACGGTGATGGTTTAGTCAAAAAATATGAACTAGATACAATGCAGCTTTTTAGTTTTATAAGTCTGTAGTAATATCTTAAATATTTCAAAACATTAAAATATTACGGGGATTCTTAATCCTATTGAGCTTATTCCATATTTGCAACTTTGAAATAACATTAGGTTTTGAAGATTGTTATAAAAGGGTGGTAAGACGTAAATAAAAGTACTTAACCACTTAAACTAAAACTAAGACTATTTGTACGTAAATACACGTATCTCAAAAATAACAGATTGTAATAAACAAAACTCAATAACACCTACATTTTGGATCGTACATGTCAACCTATGAGTTCCAAATTGTGGAAGTTACATACAAGAGGAAGTCTAACCTTGTTGCGAGTGTTGCAACCTGTCTGTAACCGCCTAATCTAGTCAATGGCAGCGTCCCCACTTTACAAGTTTTCCTTTGTCATCTTATATTTTGAGACTGGCTACACTGCAACTGTTTGATATAAACCGGGGAACAATGTTGCCGGTATAAAAGCGTGGTTTACAAAGTCTTCAGGTAAATTTATATTTTGTGTGATACAATAATGTGGCGTGTTGTTGAAGGATGAAATTTGTAGTGGGTCGCTTTATTTTGTAAAGGTAATTTTGTTTATGCTATATGACATGATTTTTCATGCTTTGCGATATCTCGTAACAATATCGTTTTCGATTAAAATGATAAAATTCATAATCCTTATATCCCACCTATGTCATTTTTAAACTCATCAAGGGCATATTTTCAGGGTTAATTGTATAAGCAACGTCATACATAGGTGATATCTCTAGGCACCTTTCGTTAGACAATATCTTTTCGCAGTTTAAACTTTTAAACATACACGGTACAAACGTGATCCCTTTCATAATACCGTATCTACTGTTCACATTGTAAACCTTACATTGAAAACATTAACTGCCGTCACGTTTGAAAGACCGCTCCAACTTGTCCGGCCACTAAAAGTTCACCCAAACTCCGCCGTTACTTGTAACAAAACTGTGCCGTTTGTGGTGTAACTTCAAACATTTGTTACATTTCACGATCGAGATTTAAAAGTTTTAGAACGGAACAGTAACGGGTGGAATAACTGCCTTTGTTCCAGTAAGTCAATACGAGTATAGCCGAGTGCGGAAAGCGGCTGAGAACGGTAACTAGGCACTTCTATTAAAGTTTGCACGTTTACAGGACACCCTATTTACTTTTATTTAGGTTTAATTTTAAGGAACGCGTCATTAAAATGATGAATGTCCTCATTCAACAACGTTCAAAGCAATGTTTTATTTACTATGTAAAGTTATTTTTTTTACAGTTAATGATGAATAAAAGTAAAAGTAAATGATTTCAAATTAAATCAGTACAAATACTTTACATTCGGATGAAGATGTAATAAAGACATATATAACTTATTTTAAAGCAGTTTCCACAGGGTGATATTATAGGTAATAGGTTATTCATTATTAAAGAAAAAGCCATTGCAGTTGGTAATCGAAATCAATGATTCATGTATTACAAAGAGACGGTGCATGTAACTTAGCCGTAGCTTATTACTGCCACACAATAAATTTAAGACAAATCAAACAACAAAGTGGAGACTATAATGTATTACGTTTTAGTTACGTTTCAACTGCACGATGAGTTTAAAATACTTAACTTAAATATAAAGTTCTAAGCTTTTATACTGAAACTGTTTACAATCAAATAGTGATTACAAACAAACGCTGAAGATATTGAACTACCTAAAATCACGTCTTATTATTTTAATAACCCATACTACCATAAGTAAATGGCACTAACTCAACTCCAATGTCAAATAACTGTTTCAAATTGATGGCTTTGGCCTCTTTTTATCTTAGCTTCACTAGTTTTTTTGTACAACAGCAATAAAAATACTGGACAAGTCCGAGTCGGACTCGCCCACTGAGGGTCCCGCACATGACACGGTTAACTCAATTCAAAATTTGCACCGCCGCCGTTGCTTGCATAAAGACCCTGTTTTTTTGTGATTTAATTAAAAATGTTGGGTTTCAGATATTTTCCTATACTTGTAGTATATATAAGACGGTATTACTTGCCAAATAGTTCTAGGTCAACGGAAAATAGTCTATAAATGTTGATTCCCTTGAGAGTGTCGAAATAAACGAATCGAATAAACGGCCGTATCTTTTTTTTACGTTAACTTAGAAGTTTGATTTTTTAACAGCTTCAAGGGACTTGAGTATATAGTTTAAATTTCAACTCGATACCTCCAGACAGACAGACAGACAGACGGACAACAAAGTGATCCTATAAGGGTTCCGTTTTTTCCTTTTGAGGTACGGAACTCTAAAAATAATAAGGTCACCAAATATCTTTCAGTTATGTCATATATTCGAAAACAACTCCATCTTGTATCTTTACACATGATTCTACCAAATCTTATCTTATGCCGCTTGCTCCAGCCAGCTCGTCTAATCGACTTTTGAATTATAAATCATCCCGCGAAGACATCCCATCAAATCCTCAAGAATATCCTATCCACCTCCATAATTACGCCACAGAGTCCCCCGGGATATTCCTGGCATTTATCCTCAATGTAGTGGTCTAAGCTCACCATTTGCCTCAAGAGATTCACAAAAGTAATCATGCGTGTGTAACGAACCTTATTTCTGAAAACACAAAGGTCTCCTTCCTTTGTTTCGCGGCAAAACAATTTTGTAAAACTTTATCCGCTTTTCTCATGTTTGTATTCAGTGCTGTCCCTTTCTCTTGTGCCTTTATGTTGTCCTAAAAGAAAATTAATTAAGTGCTATTGTTTTCTTTGAGTGCCGTTTTGTACGCATCTGTGAGAGTTTTTTTTCTTTTGTATAACTGCGGGTAAGCGGGGATTAGTTGTTTTCGGTTCCAATTATTTTTCCTCTTCATTTCATCTTTTCACCTTTGTTGGAAGATTACTTGTTTTAATTATGCATGTATTTTTTTTTTATTCTTCACAGAATTTATTAAGAAAACAATGACGAAATTAAATAACAAAATTTTTAGTTGCCTATATGAGTGTTCCACTGCTGGGCAAAGGCTTTTCTCCTTGATCAATCTAAATTCTTATAAAATGCCCTATTGTCATTGTTATATAAATGTCCTAGAATCCTGTGATAAGGACCAATTGAAAATCAGCTGAGCCGATTAATCAACCGGAGGTTACAAAAAATCAGACGTAATAATATATATACCTATAGTTTATATTATTAATACTCGTATTTTTTACCAGTGTAAACATAAAAAAACGGTTTTTTCATTCTCAAAGGATCTAGCTGTCCATCCAAACTTTCGTAAAAGCGTAATAACAAACAGTCAATCAACGTCACCTTATTAAAAAAGTAACCTGCGAAAATTGACTGCAATATACATTGTCAATGACAACCTGAAATATTTGAAAACCTTACAATATTCCAGTCAAGAAACCTTATTCGCTCTTTATTTTTATTTTGTTTCCCGGAATTTATTATTTAAGCTTAACGCTCACTAACCTAAATTCTTTGCGCGTCACACTCCGAGTCTTGATTGCTATCTTATCACATAAAAAGGGCTTATCTACCGCTTAGCAGCTTTATTAAATTGTACTCATTTTCCTTACAGATAAGGTCGCATTTGGAATATAAGTTGAATAACACAATGTGTTGTTTTCTAACATAAGCAAATTGTATGACGTGGCATTTTCCATGCTGTCACTCTGAATGCTTCAATTCGGTCACGCTTCCCCTTTTCGTGGCTACGCAACAATATGTTTCAGGGTAGCGCATGTGAAATGACAGAATTAATTAATGGAGTAAAAGTGACATTACTTTTGTTTTGTTTCTTTTGAAATGGTGAGGCAAAGATAATTCTTTTTTTGATGACATAACTAATACATTAAACGAATGAATGGTTGTTATTTTAAAAACAACTTAAAGCTTAGTTTATACTGTTTGTCGATTCCAAAGGATTTGTTAACACGTCATAATTTCACAGTGTCTCTCTAAATAGTCGGATCCCAGTAGCTGTGACCTAAATCGGTCGGGATCATTTAAACGGGTGTATATCGGTTGGTCTAAAATTGTTTGGCCTATTTTTGTTTCGCCACATATTTTTTTGCATACCAACGTTTCGTCTAATGATTTAAATGTCGAAAATTGTTTGATCAAAATTGTTTTGCATAATATTGTATGGTCAAAAAATGTATTAGTATAACATGTGTTTGGAATAACCGTGAATGTGAGGCGAAGTCGGCGGAGCTCCGCTTCGCGGAGCTCCTATTCCGCGGAGTTGTGGCGCTTCGCGCCTTGACACCATTCTAACCTAACCTAACCTATAGATTAGTTGAGACCTGGGTGTTTTATACAATAATATGGATTTACACTTTTAGTAATTAGAATTTTAGACAAAATAAATTTAGACCAATAGTGCTTTACAACAAAATAAAAATATGTATGCAAAAAGTCTTTACGCTAAGAAAGAAGTATCCCATCTAATATTATAGCAAACATTTTCGACCAAAAAATTTAAGCACATAAAATTTTAGGTCAGTCGAAGGGCACCCCATTTGAACACATTTTTAACTGAACAAAAATATCATGGGATGCAACTTTTGTATACAATCCAGTTTTTCCAAAAGTTATTATAATAAAGAATTGGTCTCTGCCTACCCCTCTGGGTAACAGGCATGATTTAATGTATGTAAGTATGTATGCGCAATACACGCGCGTTGAAAGCAAAGGCGACCTTATAACAAAATCGTGCATAGACCATGTGTTCCTACGCTCAGTAAATTACCGCGAGGTGTACTCCGCTGTGATAAACAATGCGATCGCGGATCATTTCATGACGGGTTTAGTTATAGTACAAAACTCGAATACTACAAACTGTCACTATTGGTATGAAAATAGGTTAGATAATAAGAAACTAGAATGTGAACTACGCAAAATAAATTGGGACCCTGCCTTAGAACTTGTCTACCCAAATGACATTTTTAAATTTATAGCAACTCAATTTAGCGAAGTTTATAATAAATGTAAGACAAACACGAAAATAAAAGTAGGGAAAAGGCAGGACTGTAAATGGGTCAACAATCGCATTATAAATATGAGTAAGAGAAAAATAGAATTGCTAAAAATATGTAAAAAAGACGAACATAATAAAGTAAATAGATTATTATATAATAAATATAGAAATGTATCAAATAAGTATATAGATATAACTAAGAATAACTACATAAAAAAGGAAATATCGAATAACTTTAAAAATCAGAAACGAGTTTGGGAAATAATTAACAATATCTGTGGCAGGGTCAGCAAATCAGTTGATGATGTAATAATAAAACATTTTAAATTTGGAATAAAATCAGTCTGTAACATTTTTGCCCAGGGTTTCAGCGAAAATGTTAACAATATTTATTCTTCATGTAATCTTAAATTGTTACCTGATACACTGTACCGTAGGGAACCTATTGTAACAATGAGAATAAAACAAGCTACAAACAATGTTATATTTAAAATAATTAAATATATGAATAAGAAAAAAAGCCCTGGCATAGATGATATCCGTGTAAGAGACCTGTTATGTATCAGTATAGAGATCATACCAGTAATTACCCACTTAATTAATGCATGTATTGCCACGTCCCTATATCCCGACCGGTTGAAGATGGGTATAATTCGACCTATTTATAAAAAAGGTGCACATAACGAGGTAAATAACTACAGGCCCATTACGATCTTGTCTAGCATAGATAAGGTAATTGAGAGGTACTTCGGAAATGAAATCACAAGCTTCGTAACAAAAAATAACCTTATTAACCAAAAACAGTACGGATTTCAAAAAGGCCGAAATACCTCTCAGTTATTGTCGAGCTTTGTTAATGAAGTCAACCAGCATCTGAACAACCGTGATCAGGTGCTGGTTGTCTTCATAGATTTCAGCAAGGCATTCGACACCCTAAATTACCCCACACTTTTTTCAAAATTAAACCAAATTGGTATACAGGGCCCCTTCCTGGAGTGGTTCCGCAACTACCACACAAACCGGAACACCGTGGTGCGTGTGAATGGTTGTGACAGTGACCCCATCGCTACTGATAAAGGCACGGCCCAAGGATCCATTTTAGGTCCGACCGAATACTTGGTCTACGTTAACGACATGTGCAATCTATTCACGGAGGGCTCTGTATACCAATTTGCAGATGACACATGTTTAGTCACATTCGGTAAGGATGTCAGAGAGGCTCAAGTTATGATGCAGGGCAACTTCGACCTACTTTGTAAGTGGGCGCACGATGTGGGCTTGGTCATAAATGCGAGTAAAACGAAACTCTTACACATACGGTCTCCATATATAAAAATATCTAGTTGCCCTCAAATCAAAGCGCATGATCATATATGTTTACACGACCGTCTTCGTGCAAATGTGAGACTCTCGAACTAGTTGATAAGCATACTTACTTGGGCCTCATTATTAATAAGAATCTAAATTGGAAACCCCATATAGAACACGTGTGTAACAAGCTAAGGTCCCTACGTGCCAAGTTAGCCGTACTTCAATTTAAATTACCCTATAGTACATTAAGAATGTTGTATCTATCTCTAGCTGACTCGGTAATAAGTTATGGCCTGAGTAGCTACGGACGAACATTTAAAACTAATATAGATAACATTTACAAACTACAAATAAGTATACTAAAACAAATTATACCTAAACATATGAAATATAAAATAAAAGACGAATTCGACCTACTTAAACATTGTAACGTTTTGTCTGTTTTTAACAAAATAAATATGTCAATAGTCCTCGAAGAATGTGATAAAATAAAATTGTTAACAACTAAGAGTCGACCTACAAATTTTCGAAATTTAATAAATCAACCAAGGTATGTATTACCTAAATATGTTAATGTATATGGTAGAAGGACGTGGGAATACATGTTGCCTAATATTTTAAACAAATTACCTGAGGACGTACAAACAAGGGTCTTAAATAGTAACAACAAGAACTCATGCAAGAACGCAATCAAAAAATATTACACTACGGCACTCAACGAAAATGGGTAATTACTGGTAGTGGTTGTAAGAAATAATTAAGAAATAATACGATGTTAACTACTATTATAATTATTTATAGGTACTTTCTTATTCTGTGAGCGAGGCGTATTTCATTCGCGCTGCATATAAACCTCTCACAGGTTTCCGAAGCGCGTCTTAATTTAAAAAGAATTGTAACTGCTGATTATAGTAAATAAATTGAAAAAAAAATAAAAAAATAAAAATGTATTATAATAAACTTAAAATAATCAGTCGTAATTATGAGTTATCTAAAAAAAAGCCGTAATAGGCGATTTCAGTAATAATTAAGTACCTACTCTTTTTTAGTTTCCACGAACTTGTAAATTTTAATCATTCATTTAATTCTTCCAAAAAAAGGGAATTTAACCCTTTCAGGGTTTCCATAAATTCGTATATTCCACTCAAAAAGTTAAGTGTCATTTATTATTTAAAGCTTCTAAAAGGTCCCTTTGGATAGCGAATAAAGGCAGTCAGTAATAAATTGTTAACCGACTATTTTACGAAATGTGTCTCTCCGTGAGATTATCCGCGTAGGACTCGTTCAATTGTATTCCCAAGGGAACTTTTAAATTTTCCGGTATAATTTGAACTGACTCTGAGTCAGGGCTTGGAAACGGTTCAAAAAATACCGGTTAATTGGCGTTCTTAACCAGGTTTCTCGTAAACACTCGCTCGGAGTGGCATCGATTCGCGAGCGTTATGATCACTGAGATTAACCTGGTATTTTTGGTATTTGATTCTTCCTGCAGTTGGATGGCGTCGCGACTAAAATGAAAAAGCCGGTTTGATTTTAAACTCAGCAAGTGAAAATGCAACTAAAGAGCAAGTGTACAGGGTAGGAAATACGAGAAAACGTAGGCGGTGCGAATAAATTAGCGAGCGAAATTAACCGTTATTTCGACCAGGAACAGTATAATTTTGATCTTTGATCAGAACCGAAATAATATCGATTCTGTTCAAACCGAGTCAAAATTAAAATGCTCTATTTAATATAGCGAAGTATAGCAATTCTAGCTGGTTAATAAAATTAACCAGGCTTCCGAGCTTTGCACTATGGGTACTAAGCAGCAACATACTTATAGAATAATAAACGAGTACCTATAAAAAACATCAAAGATCCCTCATTACATAAATATTTGGCCTTACTGGGAATCTAACTTAATCGCGTCATTAAGTTAATGTCAATCAAGGGAAAACATCTTTTGGCTTTGATTTCATTCAATACTCTTTTAAATTGGCATTGCAGTGCTACAGTAAACCTCTAATGCCATTCACGTTAATAAAAAGCGCTGTTAGACTACTGAAATGTCAAAGCATCTATTTTTGCTTTGAAACTAAAACCAACGATATTTCCCTACAATGTTTTCATTTTTAACGATGTCCGCCCGGGCATCGCCCTATGTAAGTCAAGTACAAAGCATAAAAAAAAAGCAGAACTCACTTTAGAAAGAACTAATATAACAACTAATAGTACCTACTCGTAACTGTACAGAAATTCCTTGAGAATTCTGTGTATCGGTTGGGTTTGAGATCTTTACCTAGTATAAAACAAAGTCGCTTCCCGCCGTCTGTTCCGCTGTATGTCCGCTTAGGTCTTTTAACCTACGCAACGGATTTTAATGCGGTTTTCATTAATAGATAGAGTGATTTAAGAGGCAGGTTTTTATGCATAATAAATTCTGGAATCTGTAAGACCCGTACTTACAGAAAACTTATATTATATAGACCGATGCGAATCGAGGGCGGGTCGGTAGTATCCTATAATTGGTTTATATTTTAATCGTAACGTAATTATCAATTAGTGACGGTCGCGTTCTAGGAGCTGAAAGTCGTTAGAATTGTGGAAACCTACTAAAATTAAAGGACTCCAAAACATATATTTTCCTTAATTTTGCTGTCATTAAATAGGCTACAGTCTTAATAGTTCGTCAGCAGTTATTGACTTGTCAGTTAATAATCATATAAGAACGCTGGTTTCTCTTAAAGATTAAATTGACATTTTCTTTGAGCAAGTGGGTACAATTTTCTTTGCATACCACCGAAATCAACCTTACACTTTTGAATAGGCCGCAACGTGCAGGCAGCCTGACGATTGTCGTCACAAAGCAATTGTATTTATTTTTTGGATGATTTTGTCGAACTGTCGTCTGCAAACTGCTAGTGTGTGGACAGTGACAGCTTTAAAGAAGGCTTTATATAATCTGCAGACATGAATCCTATTTTATGTGAACTTTATGTATTTTGGACTTTGGTATCTAAAATGTTGGGTCCAAAAAATGGGACCCTTAAAGCAGCGACTAAACTAACTATATTGATGTCCTTACCCCCTGTATCCCTGAGCATGAACTTTTACCTTCTGCCGAATAAGTAACATTAACGTATCGTTAGGCATATTTTTCTTCTGTGCAAAACGACAAAGTACGTCCGATCAATACCTACAACGTATTGTAGGCATATAAAACATATGTATAATGCTGCCCGAACGCGCCTAAATAAACCTTATTAACTCGTGTTGAAAATTCATTTTTCGAAGTTTCCTGCGAACGTATAGTGATACCTACGTTTGCACGCTCGAAAAGTAGGGTTGTCAACATAATGAAAATATTAATATGAATACATTATTGTAAGAAAAACAATTATTTATTTATTTATTTATTTATTACACAGAAAACTACTTACTACTACTTACTTACATACTTTATTTTTTACTTTAATAAGGGTCGCTCAATCGTTATTATAATATAACTAAGAGCCATTCCTGAAGTACAATAATTATATTTCCGAAAGAATTTTGCAAATCCGCACAGTAGTTGTTAGTGGTTACATATTATATAAATACGGGTCAAAAAATTAACCTCCTTTTTACGTTAGCTACGTACCTTACCTACCTACTTACATCTAAGAACTTACTTATTAATGAATTCGCTATCACTAAGGTATAGGTACAACATTTTTGTAATGAAATAAGTAACAATTTTATACTGGTGTCCGTTATGTTTTTCTTGGTATATTTTTTTTTTACTTAAGGGCCTTACGAATATGTTCCTAATCACCCTAACATGTTTATAATAAGTAAACTAGGTAGGTAATCAAATAGTTCTAACTTGATGAATACTGTTTCGTGTTGATCACTTTAATATACTTATAAATATAAATAATAATAAATTACAACTACTGACCTTTCCTCGTTCACAGGCAAAGATAAAAACGTTTCTTTGTTTCGTATCATCGTCGAATAGTAAAAATTATGTACAAAATCCAAGTCCGTTTTAGAGGTGTACGTGCTACGGATAAGTTCAAAACACCTTTTCGAGTAGTGAAGGCGATTAGAAAACGTGATGATCATTGAAATGTAAGTGCTTTAGCTATTGATACGAATATACCTACTGAAATTCCCTGTCACCGCCATTTTCATCGTCACGCACCAACTATTTTTCCAACAGTAACCACCCTATTACCCGCAAGGACTCCTTTTCATTACGGAACCTTAAAAAAGGGCCTCACTTCTGCTGATTATCACGCTTTGGGCACAAACGCCCGATAACCCTTGTGCCGCCGGGCGTTCGGAAATCTTACGAGCGTAAGCCCGCCAGGTTTGCCCTCGGGGGTGCTCTAGCTTATGAATAAGTTAGAGCGGGCAGCGTGTTAGTTAAACACACTTGTTGTGGCTTGTTTGGGAAACATTTCACTAGAGTATTATGTTATTTTCAGTACTATGAGTTTGGTATCGGGTCGATTTGGTGTAAAATCAGTAATCTTGCGACCCATTTAGAGTTAAGATTTGCTTTTAATGTTTTTAACTTAAATAGGTCCTGTCAATCAGGAGAGAAGAGGACGCGGTATGAATAAAGTATGGAATGCTGTTACATTGAACCTTTTATAAAGTTATTTACCCAGTTTAAAACAAAATTTTGAAACAAACGTATAGAGCCTGTTAATGATGACACAGACATGGGTATGGTTACTTTAAATTTTGTCTCTCAGTGTCTCTTTCTTTGCTTTTTAAAAGTGTGATTTACACTGACTAGTTTCTGTTTGGTTATTTGGTCGACTGGTAAAGAACGTAGGTAATAATTACGTATTATGTCCACCATTTTGATTGTTTTGCAATTAAGATAATAAATACTTAGGTACTAGCGAATTATATATTATGTAAATACCTAAGAACTGGTTTATCCTTTTTGCTTCAAGATTGAATATTTTTTCCAGGGCAAAATTAATTATATAATCTAAATAAGGTTTGTAAATTTAAATTACAAACATTCTCACAAACTGACATCAACTTTACGAAAGAATACCAGCCTTCCCAAGTGTTTATACAAAATCTACCCGATATCATGCTCTCAGCACTGAATGGGTTAAAGCGTACATTCTAACCGTTCGTCACTTGCACCGTCGCAAAAAGCTAGACGCTTCAACCGACTCACCCAGTTTATGGTCCGCGGTGGAAGTTTATATTCATGGTACCTTTTGAATTTTTTACGCCACGGAGCCTCGAGGTTCATCGGAGAATGATGTTGTAAGAAACTTAAGATTTCTTAGTTTTTGAGGTTATCAAAGTCTCTTAGGCTTCGAAAAGATGCATTATATCATGATGTCATAAGATATTTTTATGTCAACGAGGAGATACAAAAGCACACAGGCCACCTAGTGGTAAGTGGGATCTGAGACCCATAGAGATGAATTCACAAGACTAAAATCTCAAGACTCCAAATGCGCTGCGCTGCGGCCTAGTTAAGATAGTATGCTAGTAATTTCACTAGTCGTCTTCATACCGGAACACAACAATGCGAAAACTGCTGTTTGGCGATAGTTTCAAGGATAAGATTGTGTTTGTAATCCGGAAGGTTCCTGCATAAGGTCATAAGACCTTGTTTAAGTTTTATATTTTTACCACTAAAAATATCCAGTATTCATTGTACATATATAGGCCTACTCCAAAGATCTCCACGATGCTTGGTTTTAACCGCGGCTTAAAAAGAGTATTCCCAGAAAGGCAATAACTTGGCTGTGCCCCAGGAATTGTTAATGTTTATGGGCGATGGTGACTGCTTACCATCAGGTGATCCGTTTGCTCGTTTGCATTTCATTGATATAAAAAAACTAGCATCCATCAATTTCCCGCGGTCTTAACCAGGTTGATGCAATTGTGGTAGGTCTAACTATACTTCACTTTACGATTATTATAGAACCGTCGTAAAAAAGTCGAGACGATAATATGGACGTATGTTGATGTCAAT
Source organism: Acleris literana (assembly GCA_946894065.1). Taxonomy (NCBI): domain Eukaryota; kingdom Metazoa; phylum Arthropoda; class Insecta; order Lepidoptera; family Tortricidae; genus Acleris; species Acleris literana. The sequence goes on from OX335669.1 coordinate 21,599,579, forward strand.
TGTCAATTTCATAAATGGATTCGATATTCTACGTTCGACAAGGTTTATTGAATGCTAATGGTAGGAATCACAAATTCTGATTGATTGATTTTATGGAAGCAACATAAAATACGTCTTACATGATAAAAAAAACCTACTATATCATACTAGGTATAATCTTTTTTTCTTTATCCTTTTCTTTACATATCATAAAACAAAATGTTTATCTGTATATCCGCTAAGTCCTCTTAAACCACTTGACCGGTTTTGATACGGTTTTCACCATTAGTTAGATATTTTTTCACGGAAGGTTTTCATGTATAAATTCTGGGTTATTTGCGAGAGTTACAGAAAACTCACATAAACCGAACGAATCGAGGCCTGCCCTTTCATCGCTATTAACATTCTGGGGGCAGATTTTTGACTTTCGAGCGCTCGAAAGTTTCACTCGGAAGTGAGCAAAATCTTTGAAACCGTTTTTGGAAATATGAGTGGTAGAATTGAAAACGAATGGTGTGGACCACTCGTGGTGAAATTTGGTAATGAGAAAGTTTGTAGCCCGGAGAAGTACATTCAGTACTTTTGTACCGTGAAAAAATTTATAGTTTTCAATTTTTACGGTTTTTTTTTCATGTTATCATCGTGTATTTGATAAATTTCACAACTAACAAAAAATATTGGCAACTTCATTTAAAACGCGTGGAAAATATTCCGCAAGTACAAAATAAACCACTCTATCACTTCCTTTTCCTTCATAGTCGGTTAACCTCCCCCGCCATAGACTCCCGTACATAGCCATAAACCTCAGGAGCCTCCCCTATGTCAACCATAAAGTCTAACTGCTCTAGCGCAGCCTTTTGAATTTTTAACCGCGTCCGCTGCCTTAACTGGAATGGGAAAGACTATTTGATTGCTTAAAGAAAGGAATTCTAGATAAAAGTTGGCTAGAGTTTTTAGTAAATACTAGGGAAAGAGGAGAATGCGTCGTTTTTAATTTCGACCATAAAGGGGTGTATAAAGGGTTGTTATAAAACTTATAAGTTTAATTTGTGTGTCTGTATTTCCGTCTTTAGCATTGTAACTCCTAAACGGGTACACCGATTTACACGCAGTTTATTAAATAGAAAGCTTATTTAATTAGAGTGCTTTTTAACTAGGTTTCATGTAAATCGATTAAGCCGTTTAAGAATTATCCGTTTTTATCAGGTACGCAACGATTTTGATGGTTTTTATATAAATAATAGTTATTACGATTTTCTTGATAATCAAGGTGGGTTACCTTGGTCTCGGCGATTTTTTTTTGCCAAATGTATTGTTTCCCAATCCTTTCATTTGCCAACCCGCTTTGTTTTCTGTAATCGTAAATATTTCAGGATTTTATAAAAACTAACATAACCTTACCTATAGGGTTCTACACGATGGTACTGAAATAAATCCTGAAATATTTATATAAATTGGGTTGGCAAAAGAAAAAGTTGGGGAACGATACATTTGGCAAACATATTTTTGCCAAACGGCAGGCTCCGAATCAAGGTAGAAATAAGTGAAATTCTCATACTTTAATTTATTTATCTGCGTATCTGTTATTATATAGAAATATTTTATAAAATAGGGTCTTTAATTGTAAACTAGAGGATGCCCGTGACGTCCTACGCGTAGAATTAGTTTCCCGCTACACTCTCCCTATATTTCCAAAAATCTTTTCTTAACGCACCCCAAATTTCAAGTCCCTATAGGTCCAGCGGTTTTGGCTGTGCATTGATCGATCTTCTTTTGTGTCTTTATATCGATTGCAGTTAGTGATGTTTGTAAAGCTAGGTTCATATGACACTCTTTTAGTAGGTATTTTAGAATGAAGACTAAATTAAATGTAGTTGAAAAACTAGCTGTTTTATGTATGATCCGCTTTATTTTGCGGTCAGTGAACAAGAACATAGGTCAAGCACGTGAAAAATGTTAATAATGTACATGTATCGCTCTATTGCGGCCTGGGTGACGCAACTCAAAATGTTTGCGTCAAAGGTTAAAAAGTAACGTTACCATTGCACGGCTTTTGAAAAACGGCTCTTTAGTTACGAAATATTAACATTTTAAAGACCCCTAGATATTCATCAAATAAAATATATCTACCAACACCAAATCTTTTCCAATCCACTGACCAAATAAACAAGACAAATTTGCCGTTTCGATGAACTGTCGATAGCAAAGAAAATAGCCCTAAGCCCGTAATACAGTTAGATTACGACCTAACTTTGTCATGAAGCCTATGTTCCAGAAAACCTAAGCAAGATTTTCTTTTTTTCCCCGGCCCTTTCTGATTTAAGGTCGGTTTGTCTCCCCGGGAAACAATTGCCCGTGCCCTAATAAAGAAACTTGAGCGGGAAAATGTGAACATAGTGCTTCAGTAAACCAAAGTTCAGATATAATGTTAAGAATCTAACAACAGACCTAAAGATATCAGGGTTTATTCGTTCCAAATAGAGATTGTCTTTATGTCATGGAGAAGGCAAACAAGCACACAGGCCACCTGATGGTGAGTGGGATTCGAGCCCCAGACACATTTGCTTTCACATTACTACAATCATAATTAAAGGCTTAAAGTTAAAGGCCTTCTTCTTGCTTCTTCTTTCTTGTTGCCCGAAATAAATTGTACATTCTATTATATTCTATAATTTGATCTGTCGATTGGTAAGCATTATGCAACGTTACATGAAGCAGCTCTAATAGTAGGAGATCCGAATAGGAGAAGATTTGGACCGGGCTGTTTATTCGATGAAAAGTATTTTATATCAAATTTAATACGCTAAATAATATGTGGCGAATAGGTAGGCTGAAAAATTTCAGTCCAGTATATAATTAATTAAAAATTAAAAATTAAATTTGTTTTAATAAAATACAATAGCTTGTTTAATAGACAAATTACATACCAATCGAAAGTATGAAGCCTATAGAATATGCAAACGTCAGTTTGACTATTTTTTTCCCGTCAAACTATTGGGTAGGCAGGTATAAACAGGTAAGTCAGTACTAGTAATTTGCACCAAACCTAACGTTTGCATATTCTATAGACTTTATACTTTCGATTAGTATGTAATTTGCCTATTAAACATTTAGTATGTAATTTGCCTATTAAACAAACATTGGCAATTTTAAAAAAAAGTTCAGTTTTAATTATTTTTTTAATGATATAAGTACTGGACTGAATTTTTTCAGCCTACCTATTCGCCACATATTATTTAGCGTATTCAATTTGATATAAAATACTTTTTATCGAATAAACAGCCCGGTCCAAATCTTCTCCTATTCGGATCTTAGACCATAATGTTCACGGGCTGATGGACATATTTATAAAAAAAAGGAAGCATGTAATAAAAATCCTCAGTCTAGACGATGAACTTTAAACAATCATAAAGCTCTATAGTTTTTTTTATTTTCGTGCATTTTTTATAAGCCCTTGGATAGCTCCTCTCCATTAAGTTTAAATTTGCTGAAGGTTATTTGACGTTCCAATTAAGGCGGATTCATTCCTTATTATCAGCGTAAAAGCCTTGATGTAGCAATTTTTCTGAGTTTACGTTTTTCCTAGACCTAGCCTTGACCTGAAATAGACTTCTCACAAGAAAATAGGTCGGGGTTTCAATCTTAGCCTAATTAACATTATTAATTTCTTAGTCTTCATGCATATTAAATAAATATTATGTTATGCTCATGATTGTTATTTATGGTTCCCCTAAGGAATACCTAATCGTCATTTGTCCGAATTTTCGTTTATTCTAAAGCCATTTCCGCTTAAATTTTAAAACTTTTTAGTGTTGTTATAATACAACCCCAACCTAACCGAACCGCAGATATAATTGGAAAACTTAAAAACTTGCCTGACCCATCTGAAAACCAGTTTAGGGCCAATGAAATTTCGGAGAAACGATGTGTTAGGACAAACGTTGTTAGGGATTCCGAGAGACACCCGTTATTTATATATAGGGTGTAACATGCATCTTTTGATCCTGCACTCATGTTACACCCTGTATTATAATCATCATCATCATCTAGGGTCGGCGCAGCTTCTTTTTTCCTTCCACACATCCGTATTATTAGCCGTCATCGTAGCGTTCACTCCCTTCTTTTTCATATCACTCTTCACACAATCCATCCATCTCTTTTTAGGTAAGTCATACATGTTACATACTATATATTAATACCAAATAATTGTTTTATTGTTTGCAATGTGAAGAGCTCCTACCTTAACATGTTCTGTTTGCCCTTATGGATGGAAAACGCATCCAGCCATTAAGTCTGCCATTAGTACTGTTATTTCTTATGCAAAAAGTTTTCTTTTAACTTTTTTCCGCTTAATCTTTATGAGCATGGTGGACCTTTTTGGGGAAAGGGCTTTGTCCGGCAGGGGACATGTTTTTCCAGCTAATGACAATGATAATATTGCAATGTATAACTAGGTCTAACTAGTCAAATGACGTCTAAAATCCATTAACGTCAAAGGACAAGGACGTGCGTATGAAGTGCCACTTCTATCATAGACCTCAGCCAAGTCATAATATGTATAATTGTTAAGAGGCCGTATACGAAATTTTGCCGGTTTTGCTTATTTTTGTGATTTTACAGTTAAAATAGTGCTTTCCTATAAGTTTTAATGCTCAACATTAAATATAATTTTAGTTATGATCAAATAAATGAGCTACGAATAAATTTTTATTTTTGTCGACTATTATAATGCAAGATTTAGGTTGTTTTAAAACATTATTTATTGCCAATTCTTTTAAACTTTTTAGATATTTTTTTTAGGTAATGGATTGATTTTGAACTAAAGTTTATTTCTGTTGTTTTAATTTTATGAACGAGAGTTTTGAGCAGCCGAAATCAAAAAGAATTTTTGCCCGTTTTCTATAAAAAATTACCAAGATTATAATTTTTTTACTCGAAAAATGTATATGAAAGTGGTAAAAATAAATTCATACATTTTGCAGACGACTTTCACAGCAATACATTGTAAATTATTCATACCGTTAAGACGTCAAAACGATTCATGAATATCTGACATTCTAAACCTCTTCTAGCAAAATTCACATAACAGTAGCCGGTGTCAGGTCGATTAATCAAAATAAAATAATAAAAACAAAAAAGTAGCTCATACATTCGTTAAAATTAGAAATTATCGTTCGTGTTGTGCATTAAAACTTGTAGAAATACTGTATTTCAACTGTAAAATCACGTCTGTAAAATCACGTAAATCAGCGAAATCGGCAAAATTTCGTATACGGCCTCTTAAAACAACCCTTTTAATAGAAGTCATTTACATAAAAGACAGTGGAATGACGTCAAAAAAGCACGTAGGTCTCAGCCAAGTCAGTTCTTTTATGGAAAACTATCACACAGGCCATCTGATGACAAACGGGATTTATGACCCATAATAGACCTTTAAATTCTCGGGACTACAATCTTAAGACTGAAATCCTAAGACTTCAAATGCGTTGCACTGATGACTAAAATGGAATGCCTCAATGGTAGTGATTTCACCGGTTGTCTTACCCGTGCTTTGTACACAACAATGCGAACACTACTGCTTGGCGCTAGGTTAAAGTATAATATGATGGGCGATTAGGGGTGGATTCTCATGACTAAAATTTCTAGTCTGACAACCAAACCTGACAACCAAGGGAGAATGCCTCAATGCTAGAAGGCCTCTTAAGTCACCGTTACCGGTTTCTTTATAAAAATAACAATCCTCTCAATCAAATTTGGAACACTTGAAAAGAGTTTGAGTCATTTATATGAAGGAGAAATGAAAGCGAATATCTTTGACGCCTTCTTTGAACTAATAACAATAAAATTTCAACTGGCACGTGTTATAATTTTTATCGATATATTGGTGTGGAAAAATCGAGTCGTCATTTTTTTTAATCATAAAGTTCCGTACAGGGACTCTAGTCACCACTCTAGTTTTTGACCTTTTATAGAATTGTCAACATTTCAATAGGTCTTATTTACTTGATCGTAGCTGAGTCTAAAACCATACCAGAACACGGTCACATATGATTCGGATTTTACCGCCTAGAATAGAGGCGCAGTAGCTCGGGCATGAACATTTCAACCAAACTTCACGTTTTCGAATCCATTTTAAAATTCGAAAACGTGTTCTGAACTTATTCGAAGTATAGGTACCAATATGTTAGTGTTTTTTTATAACTTAATTATTTATTTGAGCATCAACAGCAATATATAAACAATTACTCGAACTTACTCGATTGAAGGTAAAATTTCGTGCTTAGAGTTCTTTATTACTACTTCATTTAAATTACTGATTAGTTATTTAGAGAAACTATCTGCCACCAAAATATGAGTTGGTTTTCCACCTTTGACTGGTTCAATTTCCGAATAAGCCTGATACATTTTCAAAAATTAATTAAAGCAGTATTTGTAAAAAAGTATTCCATAGTATAAGCGCTTCATGTAGCGTTCAAACTTTCCATCCTGTATAATAGCATAAAAGTGAAATTTTTCAACGCAAAGAAGCATTATTTGCGAAGTTTCAATGTATTTTTGATAAGATCGATCTATTTTGCAAGTTTTATACTAAAACCTCAATTAAAAACGAACTTTCCAGTAATCTGCGTGAGCTATCCCATACTGAATTGTTATTATTATTAAGAACTTCGTAGATATATCATTTTACGCTCAAATAATAAATCTTTACTGCTTCTGTAATTTAAAAAACATGTTTTATGTACTAAAAAGTATGCTGGGCCCGCTTAGTGAAAACAATTCGTCATTTATTATTTTTATTGATAAAACTAATTTTAAGAAGATCATGTCTATGACAAACATATGTATAACTTCCATGCAGAAGTATTTGACCATAGTAGCTGCTATAAATATGTAAGTCTACAATAAACTCAATGATTTACTGTTCTCTTTATATAAGCTTATAGCTTTATTATCGCTGATTTTTACGTCAACAACAACAATGTTTTTGCACATTTTGCTACAACAAATAGTAAAATACGCGATTATTTGAGCTTAAACACTTAATAAAATTTGCATATTTCAGTAAATTTAATATGTTAAAGCAATACACAAAAAAAATAAGTTTACAAATATATCCAACGTGTCTTACCTAACTCCACGTGGGCTCGCCAGGATCCACAACGCAAACACACACCTAGAATCCACACTAGAATCTAAGCACAGTCAGAATTAAAGTTCACAGAATTTTCAGAATTCGCGGTCAGAATTTGAGGCGCGCCTCAATCGTGTCAAGGCTGCTACAAGCGCTACGGCGTAGACGTCCGCACCGGCGCGGGTCTCCCGTACGAGAGGCTCACGTTGCTACGAGCTACGAGGGGAGACCCGTGGCCAATCGAAGTGAGGCTGCGCGGTAATGATGTCTGCTCTACTTTTCTAAATAGTATAAAATTAAGTTGCTTTGTCTGTCTATTAGGTGGCTTTAGTTTTTTCAAACTATGCAATATATTTTAATGCGTTTTTTACTATCATTTAAACAATATTTTAAATCTGTTTTAAATTATATAGATTCCACCTGGCCAAAACCGGGTCAGGTCGCTAGTTAGTTATAATTATTATTGTATATATTAACTTGGCTTAGACATTAAGTTTTGCGATTCAACTTCGCAATGCTACTAGTATATCGAGAATGATACGAAATGGTAGCGGCGTGTTAGATTAGTGTAGTTGAAAATAGGTAACGAACTATAAAATTGTACACTATTTGTAATTGTTTTAAAAACTGATACCATTAATATTTTATAATAAGTTCTGAGTTTTGGGATTCAGGAACCATGCGTCAAAACACCTTAGGTACCTTGATATAGTAATAAAACATGGTAGTTGTTAAGTGAAACGCTAACTGTTTAAAATTGTTATAATTAATAATTATATTGAATGTACCTTTAAACTTGCTAACCATTTTACAATTATTTTTTAAGGAATTTATAATGTTTAATCATAACAAAGACATTGCATTAAACTCCATTAAACAAACATGTTAAAATGTTTAGTCAATATAACAATAAAATACGTTACCTACCTGTGCGTAGTATTTAATCAACCAATTAATTATATCTCAGTAGAGCATCATTCCTTGCGAAACCAAAAGAGACGTATAGAAACGAGATAACAAGCAAAGTTCGGCAACACCGGGCACGCGCTAGAGCAGGACAACATCATTAGCTCATTCCATCTTCCCCTCCATCCATACAGAAGAAAGAGACAACACAGAAGGGCAAAGTTTCTTCTGTGAATTATTGAAATGAATAATGTTTTATTTTGCTAATTGACTTCGTGGGGCTAGGGTCCTATTTTATTCTGCCTAATAATTAATTCATTTTGTAAATTTTGTGATACATTAATTACTTTTGATTAAAAAAAGACGAGTGAAGGTTAAAACGTTGTAATTGCGATTAAAAATAATCGCAAGTTTTTAAAAGTACATTTTTATTTTTTAATTACAATTTTCTTTTACGGGAAAGGTAATGTTTAGCAAAATTGAAAAAGAAAGAAAGAAAAAAAAATATTGCCACAAAAACGACACGGTTTACAATAACAAAGAATTAAAACGAAAATATTCATCATCTGTGCCGTACATTGCATCAATAAGGGACCCACTCAGTACTATACTGAGGTAAGACACGACGCTGGTTTTCAGTGGGGCCCTTTATCACGGACGTTGGAGCAGTAGATAAAGAAAAAAAAAAAATACAAACATGACAGTAACAAACAACAAAAGATAAGATAATAACACTGACAAAAAAAACAGCAAATAAAATAAACTAATAATGAAATAATTAGAGTAACATTCAACACAATCAGTTTAACAACGAATTTCGCGGCTAGATAATACATAGACTCGGCGGGAAACGGGCACGATCGCCCGCTACTACCCTCGGTGCTGACGTCGTCATACCGTCATTTTCGCATAAACGTAATCCACATCAACGGAGAACAAAGAATGAAGAAGAGAAGAGCTGTGTATTATAATCACGTGTTTTGTTGTTGGGTTGGGTTTTATCACGTACGCAACTATTTCAATTTTATAAAGCAACGAAAGAGTTCTAGGGAAGTTTATAAAAATCCTACAAATTAATTATGACACCTCTAATTTGGTTTGAAAATTACCATTTACACGAAAGAATGTTCAAATAGAACAGTTAAGGCAACTAACTTGGCCATAATTGCTACAGGAAAATGAGCTTTAAGTACCATATTTAATACGGAAGTCGATTTTAACCGACTTATAGTAGCCAGATTGACTTTAAATATACATACCTATAATTTCAATACCTATTTACTTAAATACAAGGAGAACAATACTCGTGCTCTTTACACAAATATTTGCCTTTAATGGCAACTAAAGTCAGAACCGCTAGCTTACTAGACAGAATCACTACCAACTTGACTAACGATATTGTCAATTACAAAATGCCTCTGTTATCTACAAAATTAATTAGGCGATGCCGAATAATAAGCCCTTATCTAATCTAAAACGAATCTTATTCGAATATGCAACAAAAACTTTAACATAAAGGGCATTGGGTAAATTTGTTTGAAGAATATTGTCTTTTATTTTTCAGCGGCCACGGATGATTTTTACATAGTGATTTAGAGGACCTCTAAATACACATAGATATATATAATTTATGGCGGTAAATAATATCGGAGCGGAAATTTTAAAGATTTAAGTATTCAGTTTTTAGTACATACAAAAGTACGCCCAAGTATGAATATTTAAATATCTCGGCTCCGATGCACTTTAGAGTATTACATAACAAAATATGTTTATTTTTAATAATTCTATCATAATTTACCACTTTTATGAATGCCCGCTCACCTTGAAAATATATGAATTTTACAAATGACAACACTTTTACCCAAACCCCTTTGCAAAAAACCAAAAAGGTACAGCTTACAGCGGAGCAAACACAACCCTAAAGGTACAAGGTACCTGCAATAGACACCCCTAATACATGGGGGATGGAATTACCCGTGCATGTCGATAGTCGGTTGTTTTTGCTCACCGCGAGAAACATGTTATTGTTTTGACAACCCTAGTTAGAGCCTAGAGAAGAGAGCAGCTGCGCTGAGCGAGGCTAGGAGAATAAAGTACGTTATTTTGCTGCACAGGGAGGGGACACGGAGCTCTGGCGAAAATTACACTTTTCAAGGTCAATATTTCCTAAACTATCACCCAAATATAAAAATTGTATATAATAATTTGTAAGAGCTATCCAATGATACCTCACTCAGTGTCATAATGTAAAAAAACAAAAATTTATTTTACAACTTTGTTGGTATAATTTCAATGTATAACTTTGCCAAATTACAGCTTTGTAGTACCAAGAGTCTCCGAGTTAAACCGTGGACTGACGGATGGAAGAACAGACGGACAAACGGACAGACAGACCGATGGATATGGCGCAACTATAAAAGTTCCTTGTTTATTACGGAACCCTAAAAAATAGGATATCCGACCCTCTGGACCCTCAGCATTAGCATTACCATGCTCATAGCACGACTCTATTGTTTCATCATAGCGACAAACCAACATACAACCACGCTAACCTTATCGCCACAGCACAAGACTTCATTTGATTGATATCACCTGCAGCTGTAACTTGGTATAACAGACACGGAACGTGAAACAGCTTTGATTTGATTATGCATTCCCTTACTATATTCGGTCTTTTGTTCTTTTCCCACTGTCGAAATTGTGTGAAAACTACCGTTGGATAAAACTACTGAGATTTAAGGATATGCTAATGAACCGAGCGAAGTGTGGTCAGAGTGAAGTCAACTGTACGTACGTTTATTTTTTTGTTTGCTTGGCGATAACTTGACTAATCATCATCATCATTTCAGTTATTGTAAAATGACAGAAAGATATGTGACACATGAGATTTGCTCATCCACCTTTGATAGAACAGTAGGACAATTAATTATAAGTTATAGTTTTTACGAGCGGGGAGCGTATGAATATGCTACGCTGTCCGTCCGTCCGACCGCCCGCGCCCGTCCGTCCGTCTGACCGTCCGTCCTACCTTAAAATATTTCTATATTTTGAACCGTAATAATAAATACCGCGTTGTTTTTTTTTCAAATATGGCGTATTTAATAAGAAATACAAAAAAAAGGGAAATATTAAAAGGGACCTGTATACTAGGAACGATTTTTTTTCAACATGTTTTTATTTTTGTTGTATCGTAAAAACAGTAAAACATACAAGCGTTAAATTTGGGACGATTATAGTACAAATCCTAAAGAAAAACAACATATTTAAAAATTGACAAGTGTGCCTCGCCCTGATTTGGTGTTATATCTGTTGTCAAACCTAATAAATAAATAAATAAATAATAAATCGAATTCAAATCGGAATATAATAATACGTAGGTACTTACTGTGTGGCAGTACCGAACCCTCGGTGCGCGAGTTTGAGTCGCATTTGACTGTTTTTTTTTAAGTTAAAATATGAGCAGGGTTGGCCTAGAGGTTACGGAGTTAGGAGGGAAATCGTGAGGTCCCTGTTCGGCACGAACTTCTATTACTAACTAGGTCGAGTTCATAAATATGTGTTCACTTTAGTACCTTGCCTATAATGTCATGTTTAAACTGCCATATTTGAATAGTCACAATGATTAAAGTGACAAGGTACTAAAGTGTACACATATTTACGAATTCGACTGTAATAACCGGTATGGCAAATTCGAATATCCAATCTATTTCTTATTAAGACCGTCTATCGATATTAGAACGTATCAAGGACGTCGAAGAGGATCTTATTTAACTTTGATACAGAAATAATTTGAATTTTGAAATCTCAAGTGAGTTGATCCGTACTCGCACGTTGCTAAAAGTTGATGCAGTACAATTTCAACTTAGTTGAATGGCTTTTGATGATATTCCTTTTTTGCAATAACGAACTCTTAATATACCTACCTACAGCTGCAGGCCATTGTTTAAAATCTTACTACAGATGTTTTATACACGAAAGTGAGGGGCCATACTTGGAATTCGTATAGACACGCACAAGTAAGGCTCACCCGCTTTCGTGACGTAGAACCACTTGTTCTTGTATGTCTGTAGATATAAGAAAGGCATGCGAGTTTATGATAAAATGCTGTCGGGAAATTGCTTTACGTGAAAGAGTTTCAAGATTGATAAAATGTGCAACAATTTACTTATGGTAACGTTTTACTTAAGTTGTTCTTTCCTTTTTCAGGGCCGGTATTCTAGGCGGTAAAAACGATAATGTAGTTTGCCTGTTATGGTATTGTTATGACGTCAGCCGCCATTACTGTCAAGAAAATAAGAGCTATAAAATCGTTGACAATACGATAACAGATCAAATGCGATATTGTTTCTGGTCGATTGTTTTCGGCCAAATACGCTTAGCCCTTCAAGCAGCAAGAAAACTTATGTTAGTTAAAATTTGTATTTTGAGTTAATGTCATATAGTATTAATTAATGTTTTTTGTCAGCAGCCGTTATACGGCTGCTTGCCACTCGAAGCGTTAATAAGCTTTTATTTCATTTCCCTGCATAATAAATTTTATGTATGATATTTATTTATGCTGTAAACATAACTTTTCAATACTAAGTAAAAGAACATTTTTCAAAATTTACAATAATTCAAAGATTAGTCAAAGTAACTGCACAATCTCTAAAATAACTCGCCAATTCCGATTCAAAACCATAACTTACTCGCTATGATCGCTTAATCCAATCCACCCAATGACCCATCTCGCTCTTTCACAGGAAAATTGAAGGAGATAAATTGTTATAAAGGGTACCTCGAATCGTCCCACCATCTTATCCTAAATCGTAACCTGGGAATGTTCTCAGCCAATTGAGCCAGTCATTGTCCAGAAGTTGGTAGATTAAAATCTGTTAGCCCCTAGCTTATTTTGTGGGAGGAATTCTGAAGGTTAATTAGTAATGAAGTGAACTATATATGCTGGGTTTTCGAGGTCTGGAAGGAAAGGAATTAATATGGGATGATTCATTATTATTTCTGTTACCTAGTCGCATAATTGTACATCTTTAGTGTGTGTATGCATTTAATTTATATATAGATAAGTACTATTTATCCATCTAGACATATAATAAATGTAGAAGGGAAAAATCTGTACATTCGAGATATAAACTTAAAAATACAACAGTTATACTAGTAATAATAAAAATACTATATACTAGAGTTGGTGTCTGTTTGTCTGTAAAATTTTGTTTTTCCTCGCATCAATTGAAAACCACTGAACCAATGTTAATATGGCTTTCACAAAAACGTTTTATTAAACGGTGAACAGGTTTATATGTAATAAAAAATTAAGATATGATAATAAAAAACAAAAAACCGCCTTCAAAAAGCAAAAAATAACTTCTTTAAAATGGTAGGTAAATAGGTCAGTCCAACTGAAGTCTGCTTTTGGTTAAAATATTGTTGGACGCCGACTTCAGTTGGACTAACCTATTTACCTACCATTTTAAAGAAGTTATTGTTTGCTTTTTGAAGGCGGTTTTTTGTTTTTTTAAACATTTATTTTATTTTATACTTTTTAGTGATCCTATTTATGCTGTTACGTAGCTCCACTTCTAAATACTAATAAGAAACTATAGAACATTTCAAGCTCGCCGCAGACAACGCCGCGGGAATGTCATAGTCATATTTAAACCTAAATGTGCTTCGTCATAGTCGCTCAACTTCCTTTATCGAAATATCTTATCGCCACCCTTGAAATAGGTACCGTTAAGGAGTTCCGGTGGCCATCTGTGGTCTTCATCATCAGTTCCACTTCACCATATAGGACTTTTCAAAAGCAAATGCATGAGTTACAGTGAAAAATACCAAAATCGCTATAGGTGTGCCTATAATATTTGAGGAGTTCTCTTGATTTCTCCATGATCCCATCATCAGATCCTGACGTGGTGACAATGGGACCAACTAGAAAGTATACCCATTCGAACAACGAAAAAATTTTTCAAATCGGTCCAGTGGTCTTCGAGTAATCGGGGAACATACATAAAAAAAAAAAAAAAAACCCGACGAATTGAGAACCTCCTCCTTTTTTTGAAGTCGGTTAAAAAGAGGAGAAAAGGTCAAAGTTAGTATGGAAAAAAGATACCAAATTGAGCGGAAAATTATTACAATTTGTCGTTGTATCGACGCCATGATCATTTGATATAAAAGAAAGGGACAAACATATCCCTCCCATAACTAGAGCGATCAATTTAAAACAGTATTTGGACAACCAATCTTCTATTTTAACTTAGCTTTGCACAAAAATATAAATATAACAATACTTATTGTTATTAAACTTTTCATCATTAAATTAGCACTTCTCTTTGGGTTCTGCAGCATTAAAGGTCACACTATGCTAAAGTCTGGAGTGCTCCGCGATCTGGATCTCAATAACCTTAACGCCTTTGTATCTGTTCTTAGGATATATTAAACTTGATCATATTTGCTTGAGACTGGACTTTTTGAACATGAAAAAATTATTAGAAATAAAATCCTCGATAGTTTTATTGTAACATGAAACCTTTTTTATGTTTTCGGTTGTATCTTCGAACCCCTATTAATCTTTTTCTACTCGCGTAATATAAACCGCTAATATTTATATCGTTAATGGTATCAGGTACCTATATCGTAACCGAAACCATTCTATAATGAGCGTTGCCATGGTAATAACCGTTCTAAAATAATTATTATAGCATTGTTATTGCCATGGTTACGGTCATTCCGGATATCAGTTTTTTCGCTTAGTGAACACTTGACATCCTAATTTGTTTTTTTTTTAAATACCAATATTACCAATTAAAGTTACGTATATTAAAACCAAAATTAATTTTAAGACTAATTATGTGTTTAAAATTACATTTATACTAAATTACTAACAATAGATAGTTAATATCTATCGATTTGTTATTTGGTTAGCATGGCTACGTCTTACGTTCAATATGGATATCAACAAAATGGCGGTTCGTTTGGCATTCCAACTTTTATGATAAATTATGAGAACTGTTTTTAGTAACTATTCAAATTTGCATGAAATTGTTAAATGAACAATACATTTCACAAACTATTAACGCCAATCGGAATAATTATATTGACTTTGCTGACAAGTAATTTGTTCTTGCAGACAAATCGAGTTAAGTATACGAGAAAAGATATAGCGATTTTTTATTTTTGTCACTATCATTCTAAGCTTGTAGAAAAAGTTATGTATGCAACGGTACATAATTAGTTCTTAAGGTACTCGTACCTGTAATTAGAGCGCTCGCAAGCTCTCGCTCTAACCTCGGCACTCGCACCTTACGAAGCTTCATTATGTACCAGTTACATAAATAACAATTATCTACACACATATCATAATTCCTCTATTTTGCGTTCAAAACCCGTAGGCAATGACCAGCATTACCTGTGGTAGTAGGTGACGGCAATGACAGCTGTTAATTTTGGAAGATGTTCCTAATTTGGATCTCATTACCTTACAATATTCGATGACGTAATGAAATTACGTTAGAGCTGTCATCGCCGTGACCTACTACCACAGGTAATGCTGGTCATTTTCCTTTCGGATTCTGGACCCATCTAAGAGTACTTATAATATGTGTGTAGATAAAGTATTGTACGCGACTCTGCGTAATTGGCATTACGCAACCGTCACGTAAACTACTATTAACGATGATTTTCGATTCAATTATACTTATTATGTAACTTCTTAATCCCGGAAAACCATTTTTCCAACAACTTGTGTACTTTTAAAGTAAACAGCAATTATTGAATTTAACGCTGCCATCAAGGCGCGCGCGAACTATCTCCATCTCACATTCTTCGTGCGCAAGCACATAAAGTCATCCCTTTTCATTCTTGTGGGGGCTTGGCACAATAGGTGGCCTCCTAAAAAGAGAAACCTTATAATTTCGTCATGTCAATCTGTAAATAGCGTATGACACGTCAATTATTTACTTATTATTTACCAACGAAAAAAAACGGAAGAGGTTCTCAAGTCAACCACTTTTTTTTTTCTTATCACATAACAGATATATATATATATATAAATGTAATTATGTATAAATGTATTTATATCTGTGGATCACACATAACTTTTGACAGAGTTGTCTGATTTTATAGCCATACATACAGTGTGTTACCAGCACCCTGGCTTTTTTTAAAGGAGGTTTAAATAACGTATATCTGTAACGTAACCATGACATTAATTTAATTAATAAACCAATTTTCAGGCTTTGTTAACTTTCTAACAAAATTTTAATTGCCAGCAATGTAAAGCACAGCAATTTTTACAAGTGTAAGGTGCGTTGGGGTAAGTTCGTAAATGGGGTAAGGCCGTATTTGTTAAATATATTCCAAATTAGTAGTTATTTTTCTAATCTGGCAACAAAGCGTGAGACGCCATTTTGTCTTGCCCGCGTCCCAGTCCACGTAGGTCGTTCCGACGCATCAGTTGTGTGTTATGCAAGTTATAGTGAAAGTGTCGTCTTTTCGGATAATTTACGAGATCCGGATTAACCCTATGCAACTTTTCGCTGGCTTTTTCGGAGAGTATTAGCTATTTTTGCAAATAATAAAAGTTTAAGTAATCAAGGTATGTGGTGTCTTTTGATAAATCTGTTTAGAATAGGCTAAAAAGGCTTGTAAGCTAAGATCCGATCTTTCCCCAAGCAGATATGTAAATGCAGCTATTAACGACCCTCCTAAGGCAATTTTGAAATTTATCATACTTATTAAGAATATTGGTAGTCTTCACAGTACTTATGTAATTTTTATATGGTAATATTGTATATTGGGTTTATATTTATGATGATAAATGCTTCAAAATAAAGTATTTTATGGTGAAAAATAATTAATAAAGTGGGTAAGTCGATTGTTTCTATTACCGATCCATAGTAACGGCTGTGAAGCTATTAACGATTTTTATGCAGGTATTACCGATCGTAAGAGAATGATACAAATTGAAATGGTGAAAAATATTGAAACGAATGAAAATCGCTGAACATACATGGGGGTGTTTCGGATCGGTCTAGGCATGAGACATTTAGATTTTCAATTTTATTGAAAACCCTGTATAAATAGAAATAACGTCAAATAAGTTTAATAAATTTGTGTAGAATCGCTAATAGCTGCTCATTGTCGCTATTACCGACCCGCATGGGTCGGTGATAGAAAATGTAGGAATAATAGTAAAATGTATTACCGACTCATAAAAGAACGTAATATTTATAATCGGGGGTTTCCTGACTGTAAAAGAAACCTTGATTGATTAAAGTAAGATAACATTGAACTATAAACACACAGTTTAATTAAAATATGGTAATTAATTATTGTCTCTAACCTATATCGATCTACGAATAATGTAGTCATTTTTCGCAAGTTTACAACCCCAAAACAAGAAAACTAGACCAATTATTGTATATCGTTAATGGATTTGTACAAAGGCTGATTGTTTTTAATTAAAATAGTTTATTCAAATACATGTATAATTGGCAATTTTCAACAGAAAAGATACATAAACGAAAACCTACGTGGCGGCCATTACCGACTTATGGGTCGGTGATGGCTGCAGCTACTAAATTGGAAGAAGCTATTACCGCCCTATTTTCATTTAAAGTTTTATGATATAAAGTGACGTTTATTCAATAAAACGCATTACTAAATCGAGAATTTATAAGTAAACGAATACATTTCATACTACATGATAATTGTAAGCATCATTTATATGTATTAAATGTCTTAAGCAGAAAAGTTAGATACTTACCTGCAGGAACAAGGGTCAGTACGACAAGACCTGCGTTTACGCCGGCCGCACAGAAACTGATGTATTTTACCTCCTTTTCGAACTGCCATGTACACTAATGTAAGATTATTCGATGCTTAATGAACAAACACGTGTATTTTTCTATTACAATGACAAAAATAGTTGCAGAAACGTTAAAATTTCGAATTAAGCTAATGGGTCGGTAATACCTGCAGATTTTCGATGGGTCGTTGATAGCTGCGTTTACCTTAATAGGTGAAGTTCGGACTAAATATATCCGATATGTGGTAGTGGGGTAAGATCGGACGTACGATACAAAAAAATAAAAAAAGAGTCTATTCCAGGTGATTTATTTAACAACATACAATTTTTCAAAAATTATCTTTATCGACGTATAAGAACGGATATTTTCTTTCTATGAACTTTGTGTTCTAAGCCACTATGGCGATTTTAGAAGGTAGTCCGGTCTTACCCACTCTACCCGCATACGTTCGACATTTCCCCGAATTTTTTAATTTTATTCGTATTGTATACACCCAATAAATAGTAGTTGTCTCGTTTATAATTAAATAAAACACATTTATATTTGTAGCTTATTTAATAATGATCAATCTTCACTTTAATTTATTCTGCCAACTAGCAAAATTCTTGAGAAAAATAAATTTTGCCATCATCTTCCAAATACACCTAAAATCCGTCCGAACTTACCCCAACGCACCTTAAATGACAGTCGACGGATACTATGATTATTATGATTTGCCCCCATACCACGACATGCCTGGTACTAACCAACAGCGATACTGATAACGATGAACACGCAGCACATGCACTACATTAAAAATGGACAGTATCTAAGATAATTAATTGTGAAGTTATTTTAATTATTTTTGAATTGATAATACTTGCAAACAATTGCTAAAGCAACATATTATTGGCAGTTTAAAAAAATGGCCGCATGCCGGTAACACACTGTATAGAAATTTTAGGATTTTTAGTAACAAATCCAGAATTAACATTCAGAAAGTGTCATTTGGTGAAGTGCAACTGATGACGAAGACCACAAATAGTCAACGGAACTCCTCAACAGTAGGTACCTACTCTTATTTAGCTAGGGTATTACTGCACGACACCTTGCACTTTGTGACTATGCGCTGAAAC
Source organism: Acleris literana (assembly GCA_946894065.1). Taxonomy (NCBI): domain Eukaryota; kingdom Metazoa; phylum Arthropoda; class Insecta; order Lepidoptera; family Tortricidae; genus Acleris; species Acleris literana. Next base: position 21,618,514 of record OX335669.1, read on the forward strand.
TTGGAACAGTTGATTCTTAGCTGGTCTTGAGTAGATTCAGACCGGGAGCCATCGAGAGCCATGGCGCATTTAGTAGGGGGAGGGGAGGGGGGGGGGGGGGGAGTTTGATGCTGCCGCGCTTTATTTGAAGCAACATTTCTCTAAAACTATACATATTAGGGCATGCAATATATAATTTTCAGATAAATTAAGGACGAGGAATCTATTTTTTGAACAAAAAAAAATAATAAACTAGAAAAGCCTAAATACTTAATTCGTATTTTTTTTATAATAACAAAAAATAATAACAGAAATCTAAGAACAAAAATGTAGTCGCAAAGCTACACTTATGTAGTTTTCAAAAATATATAGTTTATCATATATATCTGTTAACACATGGGAGACAAAAAATAATATTAAGCGTGGGTCAGGGTGATCTCAATGCATGATCATCCGTGAAAGTAGAACATTTAAGCTGCCTTTTTTTTACAATTGCGCCAGCGACGGCACTGTTTTTTGCATTTGCACCTGACAATTTCTAGACATGCTTTTGCAGCAACAGGCAAGTCCGTCCATGTAGGCTTCCAGTTGTTTTCGACCTTTGTCTAACCCCAAGTAGACCGATGGAGCAGATTTTGAGCTGGTAACTGCTAACTGGCCCCATACATGCACCCATTGATATATGCCTCTTAAAAAATGCTGATATAAAGCAGCTTTAGTCGGTGCCTTACTGCACTATCTGCAAAGAAAAGCACTTTCCGTGGAAAAAATCGGCCTAAGACCAAATTGTGCATCGTTACTTGTCAAGTACTTGTCCATTTACCGGTTAAACAAACAGTCCAGTACCTTAGCGATTGCAGAGGTGAGTGGGATTGGTCTGTCGTTGGACAAGTCATAGGAGTCTCTGGTCTTATCCTTAATAACTGACTGACTTACTAAGAGACTTAGGCTTAGTTACGGCACTCATTTACTGAAGTACGCGAAGCTGATCTGAAATAATAATGAAATGCAATATTCTGGTTTAAGCTTTGAGATCATATTATATCTGTTTAAAAAGGCAGAAAATCTGACCTATTATATAATGTTACGACGTATTTTTCGATGGAAGCCATTGCCTCCTCAATGCGGCCCTCGATCACAGACTCGAAACCTATAGGTTAGGTCAGGAAAGGCTTCCCAAGCTTCAAAATTCTCTTACCTATACCATTGAACGTAGTTTAGGTAAAGTTGGCATGTGAAAGGATACATTAGAAACGTCTCTATTCAGTACCCTTACCATGAGTTACAATTACCGTACTCGCTAGCGAGTCGAATGTTCTGTCCCTCGCACTCTATAAGAATACTGCAAGGTCTGCGAGGGACAGAGCATTGGACTCGCTAGCGAGTACGGTAATTTTACTCGTAACTCATCTCATGGTAAGGGTGCAGCATGGAATGTTAGTAAAGTTTTATTGTACTTACTTACCTCTATTTGTTATCTTCGCGAATTAAAAATAAGTAGAAATAAACAATAGTTCTATGTAAGTATGTTTGGGATGAAATATTTATTAGGAAATTATAAAACATACAATAATTACAATATTTGAACTGCAAAGGTTCCTTACTTATAATAATTATGTTATGTTTGCGTTTACGCGAATTAGTTCTATGCCCATCTTAGATGTAAAACTAAAATATACTTCTTTTTTTAAATAGATAAGTGTAGCTTTTTACATACATATACTATTATTTTTAAAATATATGACGTGAGTAAAAAAAGGAAAAAATGATAAAAAGATGTACATAACTTTTGTCCTTTGGCCATTTTTTTATTTTTTTGTCTAATGTGCATTATTTTTATTCCAGAAATGGACTTCTCATCATTAATTTATCAATTTATCCGAAAATGATATATTGGACGCAATAATAAGTACAGGGCCTCTATTCTAGACAGTAGTAGGTAGTAGGTAGACAACAGTGACTTGCTATGGAACTATTTTATACTCATTCCGTCATTACTGTGAAGTGAATAGGAGCTATCAAAACGTTGAAAATATGATAACAGGTCAATTACGATAATTATGGTTTTTACCGCCTAGAATACCGACCCAGTTTTTGAGAAATAATATGGCTTCAATTAAAGCACGGCAGCGTTAAACTCTCTCGATGGCTCCCGGTCTAAATTCACTCGAGACCGCCTAAGGATCAACTGGTGCCAAGTTTCAGCGCATAGTCAAAAAGTGCAAGGTTCCCATACAACGGATCGCATCTATATTTCAACGGGGGTGAAAAGATATCTCGATTAAGATAGTTAAGCGACTAGAACGAAGAACATTTCATTGTTGAAATATGACTACGACTTTCCCGCGGCGTTACTTGCGGCGAGCTTGAAATGTCTTAAACCGCCTTCAAAAATGAAGTCAGTCATAATTTTTTTAACCTTACTTCAGTTGCACTTTCCAATAAGTACACCCTTTTTGGGTCTGTTTTTTTTTTAAACTTCTACCATTTATAAGTTTACGATACCGGTGCTGCCATCTTTTTATTAGTTTTAAAATTATCAATTTACATGCAACATTATGAGTCTTATGACATTCGGACAATCAATGGAATAGTAGTTTACGCAAGAGATGCATAATTTCAAACTAGGATCACACGAGTGTTTAAGGTCTTCTTTCAATTTCGAAAATGATGTCAGATTCGGAATTCAAGATGGCAGCCATGTTTTTCGAAAAAGTCGTCATGGCTATCGTACTTCATGTTTTAGGGGATGGTAATTTCGAAAATGATATCAAATTCGTAATTTAACATGGCGGCCATGATGTTTTTCGAAAAAGTCGTCATGGGTATCGTGTTTCATGTCTTCGGGGATGGCAACTTCGAAAATGATGTCAGATTCGGAATTCAAGATGGCGGCCATGATGTTTTTTTAAAAAGTCGTCATGGGTATCGTATTGCATGTAGTATAACTGTAGAAAGAAAAATTCCGTACATCTTACCTTACTTATCTTATCTTATCTTACTAATTTTATAAATAAGAATGTTTGGGTGTTTAGATGTTTGTTACTCAATCACGCTTCAACCCACTGAACGGATCGGGATGAAACTTGGCACATATAATATAGCTTTGGTCCTGAAATAGGACAGGATAGTCAGGACAAAAAATTGGTAAAATTATTAAGCGTCATTTACACTATACTTATTAACAAATAAACAAACATTGAAAAGTTTAATAAGCGCTCGTAATTAAGTTAAGCAACATGCCGAGCACACGTATTAACAGAACAATTAGGTACGTTGTACAGTACTATATAGAAACTAGAACCTTACAGAGTGTTCCACATAAAACGGATCGCTGGAAATTATTCATCGCCGTACATAAATGAATGTATCCCACACCATTTCTCATGCGCACATCTGCTGCTCGACAATTACATGAGGTTTAAAAATAACTCCAGAGTCGGTATTAACTTGTACAAGAACGGTGAATATACTTGAACAAACTGTATACTTATAAAAGAGTTTAATGTTTACTTCACTTTACGTCACATGACCCGCCAGCTTGTTTGCCTCCAAGAATATGAAAATTGTTTTAGTAGAATAGAATAGGATAATATAGAATAGGAAACAAAATGTGTATTTAACGCACACCGAAGAAGAACGAAATAAGGGTCAAATCAAACGCACCCGAAGACGACGTACGAGCATGAAGAGGTGTGTGTAGAGTGTAAAATGAATGTAGAGAACGCGAAAGTTGTGCGTTTATAGTCCATTCGCTTAGATAGTGTCGCTACACTCGCACGTACTTGTGGTTATTGTTATAAAATACGAATATATTTCGATGTAAACTGCCAAATTTACTTTTGTACGTGCGAGTGTAGCGACACTATCTAAGCGAATGGACTATAGTAGAGACCCTGGCGTTCCATAGTCTCTGCGTATCAATCAAAACAACGGGAAAATGTCCAGTAAAAAAGAGTTATTACGTTGAACAGGACCCCTCTTAGCATTGTGCCGCAGTGAAATCGTGGCGATGATTTTCAGAGGGATTCTGGCTTATAAAAACAACCTAAATAGGACCTACCGCTAAGCAGCAGTATTCGCATTGTCGTGCGAATGCTGCTTGGCGGCAGGTTCAAGGATAAGATGGTGGTAACGATCCGGAAGGACTATGCCAAGGTCCTAACACTACTTAAAATATAAACATGAGGCTGCAATTCATCTTAATCCCGTTTCAAATTAACTTACCTAAGTACTGCCCAAAGAATTAAAATTTACTGACGAGTAAATGAAACATAAAAATAGCAAAATGTCCAAAGGGCTTCAAAAGTTTTTGACTACATTATGCGGTTAATTTAAATAAATTTCAAACCGAAAACATAATTTTAAACTTCTTTAACGACGTTATAAGAAATAATTCAAAGATGTCAAGTTAAACTGGATGTGCAACCCTATCCCAGAAGAAAAAGGTGACGTGTAAGCTTACAGGGTTCTTAAATTAAATACATAAAATCAGGTTTATTTTGTTTAATGGAAAAGTATAGGTGAGTCCTCCTGTTCGGTATCTAATTATGTACCAGTGTTAGGAGAACTCGCTCTTCCAAATCTAGAACATTTCAATATTACACTTTATTAGTTACTACTAAACCTCTAACTCGCTTCACTTCGGTTTATGACAGTTTTCTGTAACACCGGTGCATAAACCAGAATTTATTTTACGTAATAAAATATCTGATTGTTGTTGAAAGCCGCATCAAAATCCGTTGCGTGGTTTAGAAGAAGTTAGCGGATATACAGAAAGACAAGCGCATACAAAACCAAGAAACTCCACAATTGCAATTTGCAAGTGGATTTTCCATCCCGTTTAAGTATTTAAGCCACTAATTGTAAGATCAAAGCGGTCTAGTTTTAAAACCGGAAGTGGTATGTTCTCCTCTCTCTTCCACACGTAACAGAGCAGTTTACATGTCTAAAATTATAAGAACTTGCTTGTTTTTGAAACAGGTAGGGACTTTATTGTTTTTTAACTTTAACTTTGCCTAAACTCCAGTAGCACAAACGTTCACTATTAGCATTAATGTAACCATCAATACCCGAACCTTTCTTTCTTACTATTTGGATGAACATCCACCAGAGCTACTTATGCGAGGTAGCGGAGCGGAGCGAGAAAATATCCACCAATAGGAATACTTTATTTTCCTAGCCTTGCTCAGGGCAGCTCTCCTATTAGTGCACGTCGATTATTTTGATTCAATGAATGTATTTTCAATTCTAAGCAAATATGTTCAATCAACCAAATTTTGTACGAATATTACTTAGTAATATTTTTTTTTTTAAACCCAGTGTGACGGCGTTAATGTTGGATACTTTTAGGCACCAATAAAAGACACTTAACTCTTAATTCAAAGATCATAAATTTACAAATTGGTTGCCACAAAATAAATTAATAACCCTTATATTTTGTTACATGAATCAAGTGGCCGTCGTTGGTCCTTGTTAATTACTGGTTCCAACAACCTACCTACATCAATGTCTTGAGCAAAGTTTTCGCAGTTCAATGCAATATACCACTCCCGACTTCAAAATCCAATGGAACGAGATCTCTTTATTGCTCCTTCTAGTAACACTAACGTTAAATGCGCTTCAGAAAAACCCAGTAAACTACCAACACTTCCTGCAATGTATACCCTTGTGTAACTCTTCCGAAAGGGTTGTGATAATTAAAATTCAGGCGGGGTCGGACGCTGTTCGCGGCATATAAATCGGAGACAAGACAACTCGAAGGATCGCCGAATCGATACCGGATTACGTGCGTAAGCAATTTCCCTCGCGTTTAGACAGATAACCGTATTTTTCAAAATAAATTTTCGACACGTTTTTTTTGTTGTGCTGCAATTTGACTTCAGTTAAATTGGGCTATGGGGATCTAAGGGGATATGGGGGCGTATTCTAGAATAAATGTTAAGTTTGACTACAATTTGGAAAAGCGGCAACCAACTTGAAGGTTGGTAATAAGCTCTTGGCTAAGCTGAAGTGAGGCGCCTGTCATTGGATCGAACGAACGCAGGCACGATAAGGCCATAGTATAAATAAATAGTAGGTACGAGTATAAATAGAATATAATAATAATATATACCTAATGTAATATATTCTATTTATATTATGAGATGCACGCGCTATTCGGACAGAGAACAAGGAAATTCCTTATACCACGCATCTATGTACAACCAATTTCTCCTTAAGAGTGATTGCACGAGCAATCATGTTTAAATATAAAGTTAAAATGTGTTTAATAGATGCCTTCCTTCGAGGAGGCAGGCGAACGTAGGAAATGAATGTGTTGCATTTGTTTGCCTGGTCTGAGAAAGACACCCAAGCATAGTAACTCTTCGTAAAACTATTATCGCAGTTTGGCAGGCTTTTTTAAAAAAAAAGGTACTTTAGTAAAGGAAATGAATTAACAAATTAATTAATATTAAACAAAATATTAAAATACCAATTTTACGATCTGACGGGACTACTTAACCTCCCCGGTTAATATGAGCTGCGCCGATTGAACGAGTGAAGCGCTTAAGAGAATCACACCCCTGTTAGAACGTGATTGTCTTTTTTTGACGGAAAAGATTGATTTTGTTATATTGGTTTAGAGGACCTCTACTATATATATATATATATACTATATATATATATTTTATTTTGTCTTTTTTTTGACTCACAGGTATTAATATTTTCAGATGCATTCATGACGTGAGTACGTTATATAAGAAATATGTTTATTTTGAATGCATATACCTAACCACTTTTATAAAAGGCCGCTCATCTATAAATTACAAGGCTTTACAATGACAACACTTTACCCTAAACCCTTTTGTCCCTTATTAGAATTATTAACAACTTATAATTTATAACTACAGTTTAAAAATAGGAAGAGAAAGAGTATTTGATACTTAGGGTGCTAAGTAACTTCATCGAACGCTATTTTCTGCTGAAACCATCATGTTTTTAGGATATCTTTAATATTCATTGCGTAGGTTAGGTAGGTAATGTTAGACTACCAAAAAAATATCTCACGCAGAGACAAAATAAATGGATTTCGATGAAATTAAAATTCTGCGTAGTGATACGTTCGTTGCAAGGTGTTTTGATTAAATAATAAAGTACCCTTTAAGGTAGACGAGATCTTAATAATTCGTTTATAATGATTTTGAACAGCTATTGGTATGGATAAGGTAGGCATTTCTTTCAAATTAAGGTAATGTCACACAAAAACTATGTTTTAATAACATTTTTATCTCCACATAAGGTTTTAATAAGGGTCGATGCATGAAAAGTACAATTATAATCCTGTTAAGCTCCGCTTTATATAAACGTTAAAGAAGTAACTTCTTCGACCTCCATCTTTTCTTATTCGGCTTCTTTCTTCCTGCCTTACTTTTTGAGTGTACTGTCTCCTCTATAATTGTTTTTCCTGGTTCATTCGGGTTCCTTCCGAAATATTTCTCATAAAGATCCTTGAAGTTGCTCATGACTTCTTCAGGATCAATTTCCGGGACGGTGTCATGGGCGGAGTACCTGTGGCCACAATAGCAAACATGGTCTTTCCCACAAAAAGCCGGTTTTCCAGTTTCCATACACTTTCTTATACATACTCTAGCTTCTTCTAGATTTGGGCAGAAATGGGCTATGTGATGTCTCAATGATGGAGTTTTGGAAGCTTTTGCAACGTAGTCTTCTGTATAATAAAAAAATATTAAATTAGTGATGATCGCTATCGAAATTAGTCGCCATCCGAATTACAACCGTGATCGTGGATGGTTGGTGCCCCCGAGTTAGAAAACGGTTTTGGATACTGCTCCAGTCGCAGGTGTGGACGCGTCTTTAACAAGTGACGCTATTAGTGTTGTTTGCAAACCCTACATTTGAGAATTGCAGTAATGAGGAAAACGAGGGTAGTTTCTCGCGAACCACGCCGCTCTCATCGAGCAGTTGGGTAAACCGAGCGCTGGCCCGCAGTGTTCGTCGTGCTGCGGCCGCGTCTGCTCATGATTAGGGACTCCAGACGAGCCCGAAATATGTCGAGCGTGTTCGACATTATTTACGTGAGTAATTTAGCTATCTCCTTAATAAGGTGATGATTATTTATAATTTAGAAGGATACGGGGAAATAACAAAGCTTAATAATAGAACGTACGAGTATAGCAAAAAAGGGAAGATAAAATGCTTGCAGAACTGTCACTTCACTATGTCCTTCCACACATTTACTTGTACACTTTAAGAATGACTTTTTGATCTGAATGAGGTTTTTTGATCTTTCACCCTTGGAGGGTGGCACATCTTTTGTTGATTAAATACGTATTTTTTTAAATTAACCATCTTTCATAGGTTAAACCAAAGATTTATGAAGAGAATACTAAATATAATTATAATTAAATCAAGTCCGAAATTTACAACTTTTACAGAATAGGATAGAATTCTACTATTTTTAGATAGGCAATTCTGAGTTGTTATTGTAGTTTGTAGTTTTAGCACTATAGGTATAATCTTAGGTATACAGATAGGCCCATTCAAATATATCTTTAATTAAAAAAAACCCGCGAAAAGCACTCGTGTTCTATGGTTAGAAAAACTCATTGATTCACAGCAACCACTGGGTCTCGGACATGCGACCTTGCGATCACAAGTGGACACCTCAACTCACTAGGCTATAGACGCTCTGGTTTACTGTACCTAACATATTCATTTATTTTAATTAAAAAAATACTTTACCTGCGGCCATTACTTCGATTTCCTTAATTCCATCTACCAGTAAAATTCCTGTTGAAATAAAGAATTTAGATGAGGTAAAAATGTTTTGTCTCAATCAAATCGGATCAACATCAGTCATTACGCAAAATTAATTCGTCGCGTCGCAGAAAACCGCTCCAACCTATAAACAACCTAGGTACATCAGAAATGAAGCCATTTTTCTTCAAACTAGGGTCTCTATTCTACTAGGGAAAATAATATTGCTTTTGACATGTTAGCGTATTGTCAATGTTACGATAGCTCTAATTTACTTGAGAGTTTTTTTTCGCTCGCCAATCGGCTTACGATGCCGATATAGTGCCTATTATAAATGCGAAAGTTTGTGTGTGTGTTAGTTTGTTACTCCTTCAAGCTGCAACGGCTGGACGGATTAACACATAGGCTACTTTTCATCCCGGATTTTTTAAAATTCCCGAGGGAAATACGATAGTCGTATTCAATGCGGACGAAGTCGCGGGCAGAAGCTAGTTTAAAATAAAATCGACCGAAACGCAAAACTATTTTTGAATTAAGACTCGCTCTCTCTATCCTCTCTCTCTTTTTATATTAGAGAGAGAGCATCGAAAGCCGTTAATATTCAAATCACTTTAACCACAGTATAATATGCTTTATACCCTGCATGTAGATAGGTATGTGTAAGAAAATAGGTACATTCCGTAACAATAAATATCTAAGGTATTATTGAGCTTGAAAATATTGGTCTAACATCCGAATAGGAGACGATTTGCACCGGGCTGTTTATTCGATGAAAATTATTTTATATCAAATTTAATACGCTAAATAATATGTGGCGAATAGGTAGGCGGAAAAATTTCAGTCCAGTACTTATATCATTAAAAAATATATTTAAAATGAACTTTTTTTTTAAATTGCAAATGCTTGTTTAATAGACTAATTACAAACTACTCGAAAGTATGAAGTCTATAGAATATGCAAACGTTAGGTTTGGTGCAAATTATTAGTACCGACTTACCTGTTTATACCTGCCTACTAAATAGTTTGACGGGAAAAAAATATTCAACCTAACGTTTGCATATTCTATAGGCTTCATACTTTCGATTGGTATGTAATTTGTCTATTAAACAATCTATTGCATTTTTTTAAACAAAGTTTTTTTTTAAATTAATTATATACTGGACTGAAATTTTTCAGCCTACCTATCCGCCATATATTACTTAGCATATTAAATTTGGTATAAAATATGTTTTATCGAATAAACAGCCTGGTGCAAGTCGTCTCCTATTCGGATCTCCTACTGTATTAAATCCCTATTTTCATAGGCTCCATCAGAGGTCATCAGAGGTCATCAGATATTTTACCCTAATTTTAGCTTTCATTATTATTACTGGAGACTTTACATTTGTACTTAATTAATCGTATTGGTACAGTCAACCTATTTGATTCCTTTGCCACTTACGATATAATTTTTAACTATTTTTATTTATTTATAATTTATTTTATTAAAAAGAAATCTAACATTTTAAAATTAGGTAATCTTTTGTTAACGGGTGACAGAGAAGTTTTTGTAATGAAATAAGATTACAATGACGTTACAAATAAGTAGTCATGCTAAATAAGAATAGGAACAAAATAAATAGTATTTACCTAATACCCATTTTCTAAAAACTATTAAAAAGATGAAATGCTCGATAATATAGGGGCGGCTAAATCGACTTCGACAAAATCTAGCTAAAAACCATCCCGAAAAAAGTAGCTTTTCATTGGTTTCCTTCTAGCTCCATTTAGGAGCTACAATGCAACACACATATTATATACACACACACGTTAACCTAGTACCCTTATGTTTGCTTTTGTTTCTGCGTATCGAAATGAATCAAAAACCGAGTTTTCTTTCAGTGCGCGACGATCTTGATCGGATGAGAGGTGGCAACAGCCATCCTCCGTCTCCATCGTCAGATCACCTCTTAAACACTATAATACAGGGCGTTTGGCAATCGGGTGAAGGGGTTATAAGTAGTGTTGCCGGACGTCCCAATTTACGCGGGACGTCCCGATTTTCAGAGGTCTATGGACACGTCCCGATTTACCCTTGATCGGGATGCCAGTTGTCCCGATTTTAGCACATTCCTAGAGTGAGCTTGAATAAGATAACTAAAAAAACTGCAGGTCAAAAATGGTACGCCACATTGGTGGTTATGAGACGGTAAGTCGGACGATATTTTCAACTGTATTATTTGTACTGCCCCGATTTGAAAACCCATGTCCCGATTTTTTATTAGCCCAGTCCCGATTTTCGTAGGACTTGACCTGGCAACACTAGTTATAAGGGATGATAGTTAGGGTCATTCTGAAACTTTTCGACCCAATTCAATCCCAAACTAAGGTCTAGGCCCTTACTATGGGTACTAGAGAACGATAAACATACAGAAGTAAATAGCAAACGTACATCACTTATGACCAAACTCGTGCGACAGACAAAATACTCGCCTATATCCGCTCACGTGCTTTGTGCAACTAGGGTTGCGAGTGATCGCCTTATTTGTTTATAAATAAGGTCGATCAAATTTACGCTAAAAGGGTTGTCGTGCGTTTGGTTATATAAAGAATAAAACTCACGAAAATACTTCTCCATAAGTTTGTTTAAAGCTTGTTGTATGCTTAAAGGGAGCACGTTCCACACCCGTACTGCTTGAACTGCAAAATGGTTCAAGAAAAACCGAGTATGAATTTAAGGGTATTGAACAACTGATCTTTGCTGAGATGGCCATCTCAAGACATGTCAGATATGCCGTAAGGGTCTCTTTTTTACTCTGTAAAACCATGTTGCTTTTGACATTATCGTATTGTTTTGTCACCATAACGTCAAGTAAATAAGAATATATATTTCTTTATGGCAAGGAGAAGCACTCAGGTCACCTGATGGTAAGTGAGATCTGAGACCCATAGACATTTGAAATCTCAAGACTACAATCTCAAAACTGCAATCTTAAGATTTCAAATGGGTTGCCAACCCTGTCGATTAATATGGAATGCATCTATGCTAGTAATTCACCGGTTGTCTTATCCCCACACCGGAACACAGCAGTGTTCGTATTGGCCGTGGGTTAATGGATAAGATGGTGGTAGCGATCCGGACGGACCCTGCACAAAGTCCTACCACCACTAAAGACAAGACAGAAAGATGACAAGTCGATAACATGTCAAAAGTGATATGGTTTACCAAGTAGAATGGAGCCCCTGTTCCCGTTAGTTCTGTTGTTAGTTCTATAAATGGAACTAGCGAGGTTTTTTCCGAGTAATTCGATTATGTTAAGATTTTATCATAATGGAACTGATGGGACTCGCAAAGTAATTTTTATTTATATTTTGTATAATTTATAGCATTTTGTCTGTTGGCAAACCTTAAAAAACCACCCATGCTAATATTTAAATATTATGTTAGCATTATTATATAAATAGAAAACATACAAGACTCTAGAATAAATAATCGAACCGAACTAAGTTAACCGGGTATAATTTCGTTACGCTTTCTTAGTTCTATAGTGGCCGAGGAATCAATTTGGTGACACTAAAAATAAATGACAATCGCAAGGACCACTTTGTATTAATATTATAGGCGCGATTACACTATTCGGGTTGGCCGTATTCGACTGCATCACGTTTTCAGTGTACCTAATGTACTTTTTTATACTTTTTTGTGATGAGATTTGTTTACATAACTCCAGTTTGACTATCCTGTAAGATAATGAGAAAGCACTGAGACATAATCTCCTCTCTCTCTCTCTCTCTTTCTCTCAATCTTTATAAAAAATTACACCCATGCTCTAGTGAGGTCTTGTGGCATTTTTCGTTATGAAGTGACCACCGAGGGTGTTGGTGATGTACCAGATTTTCATAAGGTTATAAGGTGGATCCATTGATTCAATTCATATACATTAAACTCATATTATGGCATAATACATATATACTGATAATGTCAGAAAGAGTGTGAATGTGATAGCGACAGATAGCCAAGTACTATTTTATTTTCAAATACTGTGGTTTTACTGTACTTGGTTATACAATCATAAACATAATATTATTGTTTACACAAGAACTTTTTGTCTCAATAACAACTAAACTATGAAATGCTGCAATTGATTTAGTAAGTTACTTGAAATTATTTAAACAATTAATTTAGAATGATTTTAAATTGCGTTAAGAACAATTTTATCCTGACAGTTTTTTTTCAGAAACCCTTAAGCGTTTGTACACATTTTCGTGGTGCGACATATCACGGCAACGGCAGCTGCGTGCGTCTATGGTACGGACACGGCAATATGCTACGCTTGTTTTTAACCGACTTCAAAAAGGAGAAGGTTCTATGTTCCACTGTATGTTTTTTTTAAATGTATGTTCACCGATATCTCCGTCAATTGTGAACCGATTTTAAAAATTCTTTTTTGTTTGATATAGTGTACTTTTGAGGTGGTCCTATGATCACCATATTTGAATCTGATGAGGGGATCCGTGAGGTATTGAGGGAACTCCTCAAATATTATAGGTACACATATAGTGATTTTAGAAATTTCTAGTAACAAGTCCAGCATTTGCATTCATAAAGTATCATTTGGTGAAGTGGAACTCATGATGAAGACCACAGATGGCCACCGGAACTCCTCGACGGTGCCTATTTCAAGGGTGGCTATAAGATATCTCGATTTAGATAGTGGAGCGACTATAATATACCGAAGAACATTTAATTGTTTAAATATGACTATGTCTTCCGCGGCGTTGCTTGCGGCGAGCTTGAAATGTCTTAAAGAAGTGGGACTACATAACAGCTAATTATGATCATTAAAATGTATAAATTAAAATAATTTCTTGTAAAGTGGTAGGTAATAGGTCAGTCGGTCAGTCCAACTGAAGTCAGCTTTTGGTTAGAGATATTGTGAGTGACAGACTTAAGTTAGACTGACCCATTACCTACCATTTTACAAGAAGTTAATTTTTGCTTTTTTGAAGGCGGTTTTTTGTTTTTTAAAACATATTCTAGTATCACAGAATGTACATTATCCTTTTCTAGAAGGGTGAATCAACATTTAAGGTACTCCTTTTCTTTTGCGGTATTAAAACTTTCCTGGTGACTTATGATTAATAATAATGTATGAATATTAAAATCAGACCACCAAATTTACAGACCTTACACGTTAAACACCTCAAAAAATTTTAATCTTCCAAAAAACCTGTTCGCTCTGTGGAAAAAGCACATTTTTCATACAAAACCTAGGGACAACATCGTCCCGTGCGTTACCAACTATGTTATTATTTAAAGCTGTATTATTTTAAATAAAATCATTTCAAATGTTAGCCTATTTGTCTGATTTAATAAGTGTATAAGCCACGTCGTTAGCAAATCTATAGTTTTTCTAAAAACATGTAATTTGTGAAACATGTCGAAAAATGGGGTGCACCTTAAAAGTTGATTCACCCAGAAACAAAATGTTGATTGCACCCCAACAATTAATTAAATAGTATATATTTTCTCTTTTATAACCGAGGCAAGATGACCATGGAGAGTCTAAGTAATAGTCCATATCAGTATCAGCAGCTAAAACATAATAGTCATACATAAAAGTCTATATTTCTTATTTATTTCAATAGCTTGATTAAAGCCTTCATGTTTTGAATTATCTAAGTATTGTCACGCTGAACCAAGGTGTTATTATTAAGATAAAAGTAAGAAAACACAAAAAACATTTTAACCAGGTAGGTAACTAAAAAATAAAGCCCTCCATTGCACCTACTTGCTGCATTGTGTCGTGGACGCTTGCAGCGTTGCCCCGCTGCACTATGATACTAAATCATTAAGCAAAGAAAATACCTGCCCGTCGGTCACCAGAGACGTCGATTAAATTGTCTGACACTTCTTTTATAAACTTCTTTGAGTCAGATAACCACAGCGTTTGCTCTGCAATCGAAGCAAATACGTAATTTGGCTTTAAAAAAGCATTTTGCGCCACTTGAGGGTTTGGGCGTGGTCTGCGGCGATCCCGTACGTACGAACAAAGTCTTGGACGTGAGATGGATGTGTATGAACACAAGTGAGTGAGAGATTGAGATTTGAGAGTTGTAAAATTTTAACTATTAAGTATAGATTGTGCTTGACAGATGAGAAAGAACAAAGAAAAAAATTCCAAACTGAAAAACAGCGAAGAAGGTACATAAAGAGAAAAAAGGCACAGAGATGATATAAATATAGCAATTCACATAACGAAAATCGTTCAATTTAGTATTTATAGTATAAGCAGGTGCGTTTTCAAGAATAGGAACCTCAAGCGATTCATGAGTCAGAATAGTGATATAAATCGAAAATCTACTAAAGTTGTAAATAACACCAAGACGTTCGTGAGCGGAGTGCCCATCTGACACGAAGATCTAACACGTTAATTGAGGTCAACTGGTAGAGAATGCCATTAGGCATTAAGTTCACCTTTTGTACTCAAATTTGTATTTTTGTGCGATAAAGATTAAATAAATCAATCAATTAACTAATATTTAAGGAAGTACCTATTTCAGAAAATTGATCATTAAGTGAGCATAGATCCCTTAAATTGAAGATACTTTTCCCTTAAAGTGCCGTTATCTTAATACCAGATATTAAAGCCGAAAATTAGATGGGGTTGATAGCGAGGCTGAAAATGACAAGTCGGAGCGGGTCACCTTGTTGGCAGCCTTCGCAGGACTAAATCTCAACTTAGAAGGAGTTTCGTTCATTTTGGTTCGGTTTAGGGAGATTCCCTAATGGTAGGTTTACTCCATATTACCGCCGTGTAAAAGAACCCTAATGTGGCCAATTTACTGGATAGATTATTCGTTTCATTTCATTTTCTTATAAGAGTATCTCTATTGCAGCAAAATTAAAAGCATTTTGATTTATCTTTCCAATGTTAAGGAGTTCTATCCAAACCTACAGCAGAATTATTTGGAAAAGAACAGTCTGCTTGAAAAATTGCCGTCTCAGTAACCTGCAGTGGCTGTCAAAAGACGGTGGAAACGGTAGGAAGCTGCTTGGCCGATTTGCGGAGCGAAGTTGCTTTCCTTTAAAGCCGTGAGCATTACTGGAGATCGAGAAAAACGAGTTTTGCAGCGCCTTTTACATTGTCATCAAAAATCGTCGCCTCCTTTGCGAACACACGGTTGTGGAACGGGATAGCTGAAGTACCAAATGCGTCATACTCGTTAACAGGTGCTGTTTGTAGAACCCGGTCTGTTCATGAGTGCAAGGACCTGTTTTCCAGTATAAAATAGATATACCTACTATTAATATAAATGCACTGACATATCTCTAAGGATCAGAATAGGTACCTACATAGTGCTTATTTACCAAAGCTAGATGCATGTTTATTGTTCATTCAATAACCTATTTCCATCTCACTCACGCCTATTCCAACCCCTGCATATCTCTGTTGATGCTTCAACAGACCATTTATTTGCTGTTTTTTTTACTAAATACAATTATCATTTATTACATTTAGACCGTGTACTTTAAAAATAAAATATGTATAAAATGAACTTCTGCTAGAGTTTTTTGCGGTACTTCTTCTCTGCAATGAATTTTACCGCGCGCAAAAGAGCCTTGATTTAGTCAATGTACTGAAAAATGTTTTTTTTTTCATTTATTTCATTTTTCGACTCGGGCATCTCAGCCAAGATTAGTCTATTAATAGTAGGTACTTTACATTAGATCCCTTTTCCGACTGAAAACTGCATCTGCATTAAAATAATTCTTACCTACTGGAGTAGCAGTTTTAGTATCACAGATACATTGTCCTTGGAAACAAATGCTCACAGCACCTTGGCAATCAATTTGGCATATATTTTCTCCTTTACGACCAAGGCATGACGATCGAAGAGAACCTAAGTAGTAGTCCATGTCAATTTCAGCAGCTAAAAACATAAAAACGGATTAAATTATCTATCGATTAAGGGTATTATCCTTTAACCTACCGCCAAGCAGCACTGTTAGTATTATTGTGTTCCGGTGTAGAGATAACCGTTACAATACCAGCTTAGACGCATTTCAACCTGGTCTTCAGGGATGACAGACCCCATTAACCATCTAAGTGACCATGTGCTTGTTTTATTTTTTTATTTTTTTGAGTAGAACACTTGTTTGCCGTCTCCTTTCCATAAAAACCGAAACCTTCGTGCCATGGTACCTATTAACTAGGAAAAGAACACTGTAGCATCATTTACTTAAGCTGCGTGGGCTCCCAAGGTTTAAAACTACAGAAAATTATATGTTTTCTGCATCCAGCGGCTTTTGTACATCTTCACCAGACGTGGACACACATTGCAAATGACTTTCTCACATTTTGGGTTCATCATCGCTTCATTGCTGAACAGGCCTCCTCATGGTTTGCCACAAGGGCCAGTCTTTAACCCCAAGAAGTTGGACCCACGATGTGGCTAAGGTCACGGAAAACCGATGGATGCATGAGGC
Organism: Acleris literana; assembly: GCA_946894065.1. NCBI lineage: Eukaryota > Metazoa > Arthropoda > Insecta > Lepidoptera > Tortricidae > Acleris > Acleris literana. The sequence goes on from OX335669.1 coordinate 21,635,723, forward strand.
ACTGTGGCTTCACCCACACTTTTTTTTATAATATTAAAATACTAGCTATACCCCGCGTCTTTTGCTTAGAAGCCGTTTATTGTTTATTCCGGAACTGTCCAATTTTACAGGATAAAAAGTAACTATGTCTTCGGGATATAAACTCTGTACCAAATTTCATTAAAATCGTTTCTACGGTTTATTCTTGAAAGTGTTACAAACAAACAAACATAGTTACTTTTCAACTAACGAGTATAATATTAGTATATATTGGTTGATTACCTGTTTCTGTGACACATAAGTAGCAGAGACCCACGAGCAAAATGCTCACTCCACCCATTTCGTTGATGTGTGTGAATTCAATAATGTCTACACCGCACGTGAAATTGGTTACTAATTGATTTCACTCGCTTTTCTCATTATTTTTTTAATCAGCTTAACTTGACATGTCTCGCTTTAAGTTGACATGGATCTTAAAATTGGCCAAAAATTGCATTCTATGTTTTAGGTTCATCCATGTGTTAGTATTACGAGACGTATCTAAGTATAATGCGCAATCATTTGGAATTGATTAAACTAAACACGTTTAGTGTTTCATTCATTGCGTGTATCATTTGAATAGGAAATAAGTATAGGTAGTATGTAAGGCTGAAACACCTTTTCTTGTACAGTCGGCTTTATAGGTCACTGTACACTTTACTCTGTCACTTTAACGTCATGTTTGAAATGCTGCACTAATCTGTCCATGGCGTTTAAGCGACACGGTAATAAAGTGTGCAGCTATTTATACGGACGACTGCGAGATGTTTAAAGCAAATTAATGATTACTAATTATATTAACATAACGTTGGTGAATACTTTAGGAGTGATAGTGTTAAAAAATTACACCTAAGCAGACATAAAGGTCGCCAATTAGTAAAAATCTGGTTTTAAACCGGTTTCCATTAGTGAGGCCAATATACGCTCTGTCCGTGTACGATTCGACACGATTTTTAGGGTTCCGTACAAAAAATGAAAAAAACTGAACCCTTATAGGATCACTAGTGCGTCTGTCCGTCTGTCCGTCGGTCTGTGACAGCCAATTTGCAACGAATCTACTGGACCAAATCAGGTAAAATTTGGTAGGTTGGTGTAATCCAATGACCCAAACACAGATGTGCAAAGTAAATAAATATTTTTTTAAATAAGGGTCATTTTAGTGTGACAAATAAGGAAATAAAAAAAAAGTTTTGTAAACCTTACTGTGCCATATATGAAATGAAAGGGCTCGTTATGAGAAGCTATTTTTTTTTGTTATTATTGTAAAATAAATAGTTTTGATTTTATTCATGAAAGAAGACGAAAATTGACCAGGGAATGGTCCCGTGGTCCCGGAAGTGGCCCCTGATCTCCCTCATTCCCTCCCCCTGAAAAAACGTATGTACGGAACCCTCTCCATGCGAGTTCAACTCGTACTTGGCCGGTTTTTCGTTTCAACGTCATTGGACGGTACCTAATGCAATTTGCTATTATGACCAGACTTCACGAAACCAAAAGAAGGGTTAATGAACAGTCCGCATTCACTCGAATATATGCATGTACGTATGCATATACCTATATGATCAAAAATCGAAGGCCCTTGCTTTCAAATTATTGGACCGATTGTTATCAGGCCACATCCAGGCGGAGTAGAATTTTCAAAATTATCTTAATTTTTCTTTTTCAGAAATTAAATTTGACATGAGTTGTCCTTACGTAATCTTAATTCAAATTTCAGTGTAGATTAAAAAATAAGTTTACATTTTTTTAAATGAGCGTAGAAAGGAGTGAGCCAAATTTGATTCGTAGAGAAGTCGGGTTGAATGGGATGTCAAATGATTCAAGGTCGTGTAATTGTCAAAATTATGCTATAGGTACATAAAAAACATATACGGGTGTATCATACTAGTTTGTCGCCTTGATATTTTATTGATGATTTGATGATTTTTCCCAATAAATTTAGAACTTTAAATTTTTACTTCAATTACAAATAGTCCGTAGATAGTTAGGAAGTGAACATTATTCGTGCTAGAGTTATTCGTTAGAAAACTTAACCGTTTACGGCCGAGCCTATACGATCGTGCAAGTTTTTGCAACTAATTTTCTACCTAATGAATATGAGTAATTAAATTCATATCAATCTACGCTTCATCACAAACTCGTCCAAAAAGGGTTAAGATATCTATAAATACGGGTATACGGCGACGTGCAAATAAACAAAAGACATTTCAAAACTCCTCTGAATTATCAAGTCAAAATTAATATTTCATTCACAATAAACGTCGTATACATCAGTCCCAATCGGAGGAGTTCAAAACTGACGTCAAACAAAGCCGAGTCAAGTCCAATTACATCCGGGGCTAAACGAGCCCCGAGTGGGAAAACTTCATTTCCTTACTTTATAGAAAGTGGAGTATTTTCATCTGTAAGTAGACGAGGTAATAAGCGGTTAGCGGACGAAGTGAAGGGTTAAAGTGGCTATGGACAGCAATGTCCAACAGGCCACTATAAAAACGCTAGCGTTGTTAAAACTGGGCCGAAAGGTTTGTCCTGTTTTATGATTATTGTTAGCAAGTAGCAACCCTCTCTCGCTTTGATTCGGTTTAAACCTTCCTCTTGAATCACTATTTATTGATGACCGCATTAAAATCCGTTGCGTAGTTTGAAAGATGTAAGCGTACCTACATATAGAGGGACAGACGGCGGGAAGCAACTTTGTTTTATACTATGTAAAGATTAGCCCATTATACAGTTTGTGATTTCAAACAGTCTTTATAAAGTAGAGAGAATTAGGTACCTACGAGTATGTATTATGAATGTAACTTGGTAAAAAAATATTGGTTACAGCCTCGCTCGTAGGTTTCCATACCCGAAGGGTAATAGACGGGTCTCTATTTACTAAGCCTACGCGCCCATCCATCCGCCCGACCGTGCATCTGTCCCTCCGTCTGTCCCAACTCTAAAGAGCTGTATCTTTTGAACCGTAAGAGATAACGGATTGTTTTATTTTAGAATAATATGTGATATCACACCAGATAACCTAAAGAAGAAAAATTACAATAAATAAAAGGGGTCCTCATAAGGAAATATTTTTTAACGTATTTTATTTTGTTATATCTTAAAACGGTAAAACATCAAAGCGTCTTTGGTATGCTTATTACATTACAAACCCTAAAGAAAAACAACTTGGCTCGCGCTAAGAGTAATAAGCTGTGATCAATTTGCCACGGTACGGAACCCTTAGTGCGCGAGTTTTTCAAACTCTTTTACCAAACTATCGAAATCATATAGTCATTTCTGTCAAAAGACATCCACTGACGGGTAAAGGCTTCCTCCATGCTTTGCCACCAGGATCTACCCACGCTGTACCAGCTCATGTTAGGCTTAAACTATCTCACGCTTACCTCGAAGAATTGCGCCAGTGACAAAACCAACGACGCTCTTAATGAACTCTCCTTGTAAACTGTTCCAGAAGTTTCCAACTAGTTCACCGGAGTTCTGCATTAACATTCTTAGAATAATTTTTCCAATGCCCAGGGTACAGGATTCCCAGGAAGTTTGCGTCTTTAAAACTTTTTTTATAGTTGTCGCAAGCGTTTTAGCGTCCATATTGGATTGGAAACGGTTCGGATTTGTTTTTCTGGATTCCGGATTCTTTTGGAAGGAACATCTATTCTTATTGATATGAAAACAACGATAGCCATAAAAAAAAAAATTGTCCTGTCGAAGAAGGATTAGTTTTTTTATTTATGATTCTTCACTCAAAAAAATGAGAGCCAACAAAGAGAGATTTTCACTTAGTTGATATAAAATGAATACAATAGTTAAGATATTAGTTATATAAACCAAAAATGATAGTAACAAACAGCAATTTCTCTAGTGATTCAACTAATATCTTACGGCCAAACCCTATATTCAAACCGCGGATAGATAAGCCTTACTACGGGTTAAAATTTGACATTTGCCCATACAAAATGTGTCAAATTTCAATCCGAAGTAAGCCTATCTATCCGCGGTTTGAATATTGGGTTCCGACACTAGTTGATGGATCTAACGTCTTACGGCCAAACCCTATATTCAAACCGCGGATAGATAAGCCTTACTACGGGTTAAAATTTGACATTTGCCCATACAAAATGTGTCAAATTTCAATCCGAAGTAAGCCTATCTATCCGCGGTTTGAATATTGGGTTCCGACATTAGTTGATGTATCTGTCGTCTTGTTAGGCTCGTATGGGATCAAGACGCTTATGCACAACAATCACAATCTTGTTACAAGCGATCAATTCTTATTTTCAGTTTTTCAATTAAATTTAATAATTTATTGATAAAATATTAAAATTTAGATGTCATTAGGTTATTCATATAATATATTAATAGTGACTCGCTCTGGGTTCGCTTCGGTTTAAGTGAGTTTTCTGTAACGTATATATATAAGGGTGTACATAATCCAGAATGTATCCTACTAATATTAAAAAGGCGAAAGTTTGTGTTTTCGTTTGTTACTCCGTCACGTCGCAACGGCTGGACTCATTTGGATTAAATTTGAAATGGAGATAGCTTATAAATATCCTGGATGAACACTTGTTTAATTTAATAATGATCATTAAAATCTACGCGGACAGAATCACGAGCAGAAGCTGGTCGATAATAAATTAATGTAACTTAACAGTGTACAGTCGACGTCAAAGATATGTTTACACTTTAGTACCTTGCCACTTTTTCCGCTATGAAAATTTCATATGGCAGTTAAAACATGACGTTAAATAGACAAGGTACTAAAGTTTAATAGCAGTTTATGTGGCTGGTGCATAACAAGATCACACGAGTGTTTTAATGCCTAATTATGTATAGCCGCATACATAACTTTCATGCATATCATAAGTTTTCTATAAAATGTTCAGATATGGCCTGTATTTTTATTAAGTTAGTGTTACTGTTAACTTGTTTGTAGTACCAAAGATTAAACAAAAAAAAACGAACTTTATTTATAATGTACAGATATGGCTTGCATTTTCAAGTTAGTGGTACAGTATTACCGATACTTTAATGTTTAGGTACCGACACTTTAATATAAACATTACGATGCACTATACTTTAATGTAAACATTAAGATGCAACCACAGATACCGGTTTCTTAATATAGGCGATTTGCTTATGGAAGGCAACTGCCATAAATATTAAGAATAGCACATTCTGTGTAAAGGAGACTTTCCTTTATTTTTAAAAACTATAAACTCTGCATTTATGGATTTTTGAAAAATCGTCTGTCTCAACCGGGACTCGAACCGGTCGGTCAATAACATGGAATATTTTATGATGCAGATCGAAAGGGTTACCGATATGGTTCATTTATCTCTAAATTACTAACACAATCAAAATAACGGAAGGCCATGAATACTAGCAATTATCGTTTAACTTTGTTTTGTCCCGTCACGGGAAATGTACCACAGCTACCTTAAATATTGGAAATAACAAATTGTACGCTATGGTGACTTACTTTTATTTTAGAAAATAATAAATACTGCATTTATGGATTTTTGAAAAATCGTCTCATTTAACCGGGAATCGAACAGGTCAAATATGACAGAAATAACATGCCGTATTTTAACATGAAAATCGAAAGGGTCTTCATACCGATAGTTTACAATACATACCATGAATTAAATAAAGACCGTGAAAATTAAGAATTACTTGTATTGTGAATTGTCATTACCTAAACATTTAACGAATACTGAAAAAACAAGATAGGTACTCTAATCTAAGCATCGCTATGAAAGACCCTTTCGATTTTCATCGTAAAATACGGCATGTTATTTCTGTCATATTTGACCTGTTCAATTCCAGGTTAAGTCAGGCGATTTTTCAAAAATCCATAAATGCAGTATTTATTATTTTCTAAAATAATAATAAGTCTCCATTGCGTAAAATTTGCTATTTCCAATGTTTCAGGCACCTGCGGTACATTTCCCGTGACGGGTTAAACGATAATTGCTGGTATTCATGGCCTTACGTTATTTTGATTGTGTTTGTTATTTAGAGATAAATGAACCATATCCATAACCCTTTCGATCTGCATCATAAAGTATTGCATGTTATTTTACCGCAATTGACCGACCGGTTCGAGTCCCGGTTGAGACAGACGATTTTTCAAAAATCCATAAATGCAGAGTTTATAGTTTTTAAAAATAAAGGAAAGTCTCCTTTACACAGAATGTGCTATTTTCAATATTTAAGGTAGTTGCATTCCATGTGGCATTCGATCTTTCCACCCTGTATACTGTCAGTTGCACTTGCGAGTGCAAGCGTGATAGCGATAGCCAGCCGAAAGCTATTAAGAAGCTGGGAATATTGTACGTGATTATCGACTATGTACATTGGTTCGTTTAGTTGTGTTAACATCTTTTTATTACTTTTTTAACTAAGTTTAATGTTTAAAGTACTAGGGTAACATCGCCGCATTGCAGTAAGCGTCGACGTAATGAAAGTATGCGCGTGCTGCCGCTGACGAAGTTGTTGGAAGTTTGCGCTTTTACGAGGAGCAATTTTAACTCTTTTTAACCGAATTTAAAAAAGGTAAAAGGAAAAAGTTTTCTATCCCATTGTTTTTATTTCAAATCGGCCAAAATAAACCCTGAACCAATAGAGAATTTTATCACAGATACCAGTTAACTTAATAATGATCAAGATACCATACCACAGTAAGTATAGGCAGGTAAGAAGGCAATCCTGACACAATGTACACCCATGATGTTTCTGAATATTGATAATGTTGACAGCAGTCAAACAAAGCTGTTATGACTATTCCTTGACACGCAACAAGTAAGTTTAGGATTGTTTTCCTGCTATTAACTATCAATATTCAGAATCTTCGTAATTGTGCAATGTGTCTAGATTGACTTCTGACTCCCTTGTGCTATTAGGTCCGGCAATATTATCATTACTTCGCTTTGCCCATTGCGCACCTGTTGAAGATCTCTACGGAGAGTTAAATATTAGATCTCTATCGTTAAAACGAAGGTTTGGTTTCAAATTACGTGGCAGTTTCGTTGTTAAGTATCTGTGTTAATTTGTAATAGCCTAGACCAGTGATCCCAAAGTGGTCTATATCGACCCCCGGGAGTCTACGGCGACCAGCAAGGGGTCCATGTGAGAGGAAAATAATTATAATTTAAGCAGGTCGTGACTCGAATTTTGGCTTTACGGTAATGGAATAATCCATATACATTATACACATATTTAGTAGGCACAAACTTGCGTAATACTTTCTTATAAATACATAATAATATATACATAAACACATATCTTTCTATATAAATTACATAGGTAATTATTTTCTGTTTGTTAGTTTTTATTTTGTAAATAATATTCTTCCGCACTCAATGAAAGTCCAAGATACTAAGCAGACTGGTTTATTTATAGAAATGTATAACTACCCGTAATCTAGACATCAGGTCATATGCATACCCTACATTATACCTCCCTCTTATTTACTAAATACCTTTGACGTAATCATGTTTATATTTAAGTTACACAAGATCATATTTTCCCTTCCCCACCATTAATTACAATTATAGGTACTTTTTAAACTAAAGGTGTCTTAAAAATGTATGCATGTTTATTTCTATATTCTATGAAAACAAAGATATATTTTTTATTGTTTGACAATTATTTAACCTTTTTTTTTTTTTAATATACATATACAAATATACAATGCATGTAAATGTTGTCAGTTGTTTTTAACAACAATATATTTTAACCTATCAAACATGAAGTTATTTGCGCAGTGCCAGGACTATTACCATTGATTACCTATTTGTTTTTATGGAACTTTTGTAAACAGCGCAAAGCGGCTTGGCGCCGAGTTCGAGCTTCGATCGCCAGCGGCGGGGTCGGTGGGGTTCCCTTGTGAGGCGAAGCGTGCATCGGGTTTTTAACTGGAGATGATTGAGGCTCTGGCCCCTCCTCTGCAAATTGCCATTCATCAGCTGGAGTGTCTCCACCATCAATATTATTTTGAGACCCAATACTTTCTTTAGAGACTGAGTCGTCGTTTTCTCCTAATTTTGATAATGAGAACCGGTTAGATCGTTTTAATATTTGATCTATGTGCCTCTTATGCAAGTGACCGTCCTCTGTTCTAACCTCATATGAAACTGGGCTCGGGCGTTCTACGACCACCCCTTCGGTCCATTTTCGGTTTCCCTTGGAGTAGTCTCTTATGATAACTGGCTCCCCGGGCGTGACGTAGCGCGGCCGCGCGGCGTGGCGCTGTTCGCTGGCCGCCTGCCGCTCGCGCACGAGCTCTGCTGCGTCGGACCGCAGCAGGTCCAGGCGCCCACGCAGCCGCCGCCCCAGCAGCGCCACGGCGGGCTCGCGTCCGGTCGTGCTGTGTTCTGTGTTCCTATAGGTGAACAAGAACCTACTCAAGGCGGTGTCGTCGTCTTCCCCCTCTACGTTAGCTTTTTTTAAGGCCCTTTTCACGGAACGCACGGCATTTTCTGCCGCACCGTTGCTCGCTGGATGATACGGAGCCGTGAGTGTGTGCTTTATACCGTTCCGCTTCAAGTATGATCCCAATTCGGCCGAGGTGAACGGAGGCCCGTTGTCACTAATTACCCTTTTGGGCAAGCCGAACCGTGCAAACATTTTTCTAAAGCATGTTAACAGCTGAAGCGGACGTATTACAAATTTTCTCTGCTTCGATCCATTAGGAATGAGCATCGATCACGACTAAATAGTATTTGTTTTTAAACGGCCCCAAGAAATCGACGTTGAGCCGCGTCCCGTCGGCCACGGCCACGAATGCAGCGGCGCCGGCCGCACCGAGCGACACGCCGCGCACCCTTACGCCGCTCGCTCGATGTCTGCATCCAGGGTTTCCCACCAAACATAATTGCGGGCAAACTGTTTCATTTTAACAATTCCTGGATGCCCGTTATAAATTTCTTTCAATACTACTGTTTGTAAAGAACTAGGTACTAAAATTCTATAGCCCCATAACAAACATCCGTGATCGATATGAATATTATCTTTAAGATTTACATATGCTTTACTGATTTTAACATCAATGTTCTTTGGCCAGCCAAACATTACATATCCATAAATTCTGCTCAGAGTATGGTCTTTTGCCGACTCAGTTTTGATATCTTTAAAACTGAGTGGAAAGCACTCCTGAACAAAATTCAAATAGCTGCACGTCTCGATCTCGCCTCTGACTCGAGTACCCGTCGAGCACAGAGGGAGGCGGGACAGCGCATCGGCCTGGCAGTTTTGTGACGACGTAACGAACTCTATAGTAAAGTCGTAGGCGCTTAAAGTTACAGCGTACCGTTGCAACCTACTCGCAGCTGTTACTGGAATGCCCTTTTTTTCCTAAGATATAACTCAACGGCTTATGGTCGCTACGTAGACGAATCGTCTCCCATATAAAAATTTATGATGTTTAGTTACACCAAAAACAATCGCCAGGGCTTCCTTATCCAGCTGCGAGTAGTTGCGCTCAGCGGCGTTGAGCGTGCGCGAGGACTGGCCGCTCGCGGCCGTCAGCGGCGCGCTGCGTCAGCACAGCGCCCAACCCGTACGAGCTGCTGTCGACAGCCAGCATCAGCGGCAGTGCTGGGTTGTAGTGCGCCAGCACTGGGGCGCTACTAAGTACCTTTTTAATTTTAATGAAATGTATAACTACCCGTAATCTAGACATCAGGTCATATGCATACCCTACATAACAACTATAATGGCGGCTGAGTAAAAAAACAAAATTGTTTTACCATGTAGAATAGAGGAGTTTTTTTGTGGTCATTTTGAAAGACGGATGAACGAAGAGTTACGAAAGAGATAAGCCGAGCGAGAGTGAGCGGGGATGACGGTAGGGGACGTCTTAGATGGACGTACGGCGATCAGATTCGCGGTGTACTGAATAAGAGCCAAATCAAAAGCACCCGAAACCGACGTACGTGTGTGAAGAGATTGATGAATGTAGACGAAGCGAAAGTTGTATGTTTAGACCGGTGCACATGGCTTTCCATAGTCTCTGCCTACCCCATTGGGAGACAGGCGTGAAGGTATGTAGGGTGATGGAACCAGTAATGGATAAGGCACCGATATTGGACACTTGATTCTTATTTTACAGAAGATAAGGGTTATTCATTTGTTTTGCAACAATCAATTTGGTACCGTATGAAATTTGAATTAAGAGTGAAGTGTCCATTACTGGTGCCTGTCAGCTAAAAGTGTCCATCATTGGTGCCGTCACCCTGTATGTATGTAATAGAGGCCCTGAACGGGTGGATTTACATGGTTATTATTAAGTAACGCTTTTTTCTAATAAATGTTAGGAAACACGAGGCTCCTCATTTCTAAGACCAAACCGCTTTAAAACAATATTATAATAAATAAGATACCGATCCACGCAGTTTGAACAAGGAAAGTAAAACAAAACAATTCGAAGATCGAGAAATTTCACAAACAATAATTAAGCTTTCCTCAATTTTTGCGCTTGCTTATTTAAGCTGTTTTTACAATATCTTTGTTATTGTTTTTGAAAATATGTATATTAATCGTAAAATATTCCAAAGGGAGATTTAGCTACCTTATACATAATAATATACATATTGATTGAGTCTTCATACAAATTCTGGGCACCAAATTTTAGTAGTAGTTATTCATAAAAGTGGAAAGAAGCGAAAGAGATTTGTCAGGATCGCAGCAGGTGGAAATAAGTGGTCTCTGCCTACCCCTCTGGGAAACAGGCGTGATTTAATGTATGTATGTACTAGCTTCTGCCCGCGACTTCGTCCGCGTAGAATTAGTAATTTTACCATCCCACGGGAACAGTTATTTATTTCGGGATTCAAGGTAGCTCTGTATGTTTATCCAGTGTATAAGCAAACTCTATTCCTAATTGTATGCAACCAAATTCGCCCATCCTTCTTAGCAAAGAAGTAACAAACCCGCGCACGCATAACCTTTCGCATTTATAATATTATGTAGTATAGGATGTTAAAAGGTAGGGACATCCAGCGCACTGAATCGCTCTGGCCGAAATCGTACACGATAAAAATACCCTCGGTAGGTGAGTCCGACTCGCACTTGACCGGTTTTCAGTATTTTTTGTTTTTTTAGGATTTTTACTATGTATGTTTTATCGTTTTTACGATATAACAAGCAGAAAAATGATTTTCAGATTTTTGTATCACAATTTAGTATTTGAATAATACAAACTGACAATATCCCAAACAAAGCAATAAGGACGAAGTTCTTCGATAAATGAGCTCATTGAGCGCGAGCGGGCTTTGCCGCTCCTATTTAAACTCGACCCTGCGAAGAACTTTGTCGCTGTACTTTTATGTAAAAACTAAAGTCGCACAATTTCACCGTGAGCGAATTATATGATTTAGATGTTAATGCGTAAAGTATTATAGTAGGTGTAAGTGCCAAATTAGTTTTTAAAGAATAAATAATAGTTAGTGTATTTAATTTCGGTCAAAAAAAAACTAAATTAAACGAACTGTACTTACTCCAAGTACATTACAGCTATTATCATAGCTCATAGCTATGAGTTTTTTAACTTCGATATACTACTTCTACCCCCCATTTTAGCCCCTTTCGATTTTTTCTGAATCGCTAAAAGTTTTTTTTTTTATTTATGCCTAGTAGCTTAAATACCAATTTTAACTTTTTAAACCAAAAACATGACGAAATTCATACAAAGATGTACAACCCTCTTTTATCCCTTAGGGGTAGTTTTTCCAAAATCGCTGAAAGCTATATTTTTTTTAATAAATAGTAGCCTATATACCAATTTTCACGTATCTTACTTCAAAAATGACGAAACCCTCTTACGCACAAAATTCTACACTCTTCTTTAACCCTTAGGGGTACATACATACATACATTAAATCACGCCTGTTTCCCAGAGGGGTAGGCAGAGACCACTTCTTTCCACCTGCTACGATCTTGACAAATCTCTTTCGCTTCTTCCACATTCATACATCGAGTCATGCATGCACGTCGGTTTCGGGTACTTAAGATACGGCCCTTTTCCAGTATTTCTCCGATTTGATTCGAAAAAGTACGCCTAGGTCGGCCCCTTCCGACCCTCCCACTCACTTTTGCTCTGTATATCTCTTTCGTCAATCTTCTTTCATGCATCCTTTCCAAATGACCGAACCATTGAAGCATGCCCTTTCCAATCTTAGTCACTACGTCTTCTTTTAGTCCACATTTCTCTCTGACCTTTTCATTCCTTACTCTATCAATCAGTTTCACACCACACATACTAGGTACGCAAAGAGCGCATTTCAACTGCGTTTATACGACTTTCATGCTTGTCCTGCCACACCCAACATTCACTACCATACATCAGAGTAGGGATCAACACTCCATTGTGAACAGCCAGTCGCGCTTTTTGTGAAACGCCCCTTCTGCTCACAAAGGAGTACAGGGCCCCATTAATTTGGTTTCCAGCATTCACCCTCCTCTCGACATCCTTCTCACACTTACCATCTCTTGTAAACATACTTCCCAGGTACACAAATTCATTCACTTGCTCTACTAATTCACCATTTACATTTATCACGCACTCAGTCATCTCCTCGTCCTTCTCTATCACCATGACCTTGGTCTTGGCAACATTTACTTTCATCCCTTTTTGCTTAAATCCTTCATTCATCACTTAGGGGTAGTTTTTCCAAAATCGCCAAAAGTTACGTTTTTATAATAGTTCTGCCCGCGACTTCTTCCGCGTCGATTGCGATGATGTGTTTATCAGGGCTCAATCCGGGGTACACCTAAGCTATCTCCATTTCAAACTTCATCCAAATCCATCCATTCGTTGCAGCGTGAAGAAGTAACAAACTAACACACAAACTTTTGCATTTATAATATTTAATGATCGGCGACCGTTAGCATTTTATGTCACTTTAACGTGAAACGTAATGACTAATAAAGATAAGTCTCATTAGTAGGATTAGTAGGATACTGGCATTAATAGGATTAGTGGATAAAAGAATAGCTTTCGCTCCCTCGGGAACGGTCCAATTTTCCGGGATAAAAACTATCCTATGTCCTATTCCAGGGCCTAACCTATATGTGTGCCAAGTTTCATCTCGATCCGTTCAGTGGTTGAAGCGTGAAAGACGGAGAAACATACACACTTTCACATTTATAATATTGGTATGGATATGGATATGGATGTATTCATAAAAGTATCTGCATAAAAAACTGTGACGAGCTTTTAACCGGAGGTGTTTTTTTGAACTAAATTAGCTGCTTATAGAAAGCTATCTGCCATCTACCTCATCCAAAACCCATCTTTTAGCCCTTCCGACTCTATCATCAGATCAGCTCTTAGAAGCTAATATTGTATATATATATCCCAGGTTTTAGCCAATTCCAGTAACAATCAGATTTAAAAGAACTTAAAACATTTCAACTAAATATGTTGCATAACAAACAAACAATCATGAAAAGTAATAGCTTATCAAATGCGAAGGACATACGGGTAATTCGGTAAAACTCGCAAGAGCGTATAAAAGCGTACAAAAAGAAGTACCTACAAACCACAAGCACAGTATAAACAGTAGTTCATCTTCAAACCAAGGTACATTATGCATTTTCCATGAGTTCGTGCTTTCCTCTCACCATACGCGCTGCTAGCCACCACATGGAAACTCTACAGGGCGCACCGAGCCGGTTTCGTATAAAGTATCAAAAATATCGTCACTTAAATGTCATATATGGCAAACCTAGCGCCCGATAGACTAGGCCCAAATATGAAAAACTCGTCTCTAAACCATTGCAAGCGGGAAATCAACAGTTGGGGTGACAACGTTATCAGAGGGTTTTGACCCTGCAGAATACGGATCTGCCTGTCGCCATTCCCAAATTTGAACCTTAAGTATGTTATAGCGGAAAAGATGCAGCCAATACAATTTTTTTTGCCGCTTGCATCCAAATTCTTCCAAAAATGGTCCTAGACTACGAATGGAGATCGGTAACAGAAACTCTTAAAGAGCCGGAGATGACTTACTTTTCTATTTATGTTATTATACTAGCTGTTACCCGTGGCTCTGTCCACGCGGAAAAATAATACATAGTCTATGTTACTGAGGGATAATGTAGCATTGTAATAGTGAGAGAATTTTTGAAATTGGTCTAGATCTTTTTGAGTTTATTTGTTGCAAACATAAAAAAATACAAATCTTTCCTCTTTATAATATTATTAGTGTAGATTAAGGCCGTTAAGAGATATTGCACTGTACATTTTGTATGTTTCTTATTTAAAAACTACCTTCCTTCTTTGAATCCGTTATTTTATCTTCCGCTTATCCAGGTTCCTTATGAAGGCAGTCTTATTTTCCCGGTAATGCAATTTTATAAACGGGAGTCTTTTAAAAGCCGAGGCAAAGTAAATATTATGAGTTGGAATCAGCAAACTGGCTTGACCCAAATAAATACGCAAAACTTTGTCTAAAGAGTGGAGGTAGTACCTTGTGCAGAGTTCGTACCTCATCCTGCAAACGAGCACATGGTCACCTGATAGTAAGTGGCATCTGGGGTGTCATTCGCCATCCATAATACCGTTTGTTCTAATCGTCATTTGTCCTAAAAAATCGTTTGTTCTAAACTGGTTTTCATCTGATTCAGACAACTTTTTAAGCTTTCCAAAAATTCCTGCGGTTAGGTTAGGTTACAGTTGTGTTATAAAAACACTAAAAAGTTTTAAACATCAGGCGGAAATTGGCTTTAGGACCATCGATGCACGAGGACAAATGACGATTAGGACAAACGATATTATGGATTCTAATATAGACCCTGGCATCTGTGACCCTTCGACGTTTGTATTCTCAAGACCCAATCTAATCCTAAAACCACAAATGCGTTGCTAACGCTGATGACTAAAATGGAATGCCTTTATGCCAGTTGTCTTACCCCACACCGAAACACAAAAATGTCTGCTTGGCGGGAGGGTAATGGATAAGAGGCCCTAGACATAATGCGTGGCGAGATTGTTATCGTTATCGAAAATATATAGAATTGACTTAAGCTGCCAGATGGTCGTGTCAAGCGCCAAGTTCCCTGCAGTTTGACTGTTTTTGAAAACAACAATTGATAGCATAAAAGCATCTTGTCCAGGGCCTGAGGTGTAGAATCAAACGAACCAATGATATAAATAATCGAATAATTTATTTCATTTAAACAGTATAAGGTTTCCTAGTCGCGATGTACTCCTTCACCCCATGAGCGGTGCGGATCTTCTGCAAGAGGGCCACTACGGACGGGTAGCGCTTTTCGATCTCGGTGCCGAGGAACAGGTTAGCAGATTCCACGATGCCGACCAGGATGAAGTCAGCCCAGCTCAGCTGGAAAAACAATTGATTGATTGTTCCGTAAACGTTCTGATTGACCGACATAAAGCCTTACTTGGTCTTTGGGCAGTACGATGACAGACAATGAGAGGCTGACTTAGGCAGTCAACTATATATTTTAAATTTAAGGAGACTTCTAAATGAAGGTGGTTCCTAGGAAAATGTCATTACTCCGTTTGAGAATTTCTTAATGAATAACGATTTAGATTTTAACATTGCATGACTAATTAAGGTAGAACATAAGCACATTATGTCCCACGAAGATCTGCACAACTATTTTCTGGCAATAAATGTTTTTGTCTTTAGTATACTTACTCGTACACTTGGAATGGCCCATTATAGATGAGATACCCCAGTTGATCAATATTTTTATTTTTATTTGTTATTTATTACAATAACTTAACTACAGATCAAGAAATCCTTACTCTGTTGATAAGCAATCTTTTCTAAAATGATCAAATCAAAGAACCAATAAGCGCCAATGATCAACCAAGTCGTCATTGAAGAAATTTCCTGAGTTAATACCTGGCCGTTGAAGTAGCCTTGGTTGGCCTTAAGTTCCTTCTCGAAACGGGAGAAGTAGAAGTCAACGGTTTCGTTGAGGATGGTCTTCTTGAGGGCTTCCTTCTTGGTGACGTCGGTTTCTACGATATAGGCCAAGACCTCTGTTGAAAACACAAAACGTTTATTAGACATAGTTATAGGTTTGGCGTGTGTATCTGTGTACAGTCAAGAACTTAAATTTGGTACCCTCCCAGGTCCTAAGTCAATCTGACATTCTACAACAATAAGGTTGAGTTTCCTAAAAGTTACAAATGACTTGGCATCTCTAATGACATTGGCGACTTCAAGCGTATTTTTCTTTAAATGGGTCACCAATTAACGTGCGTGACCGTACATGTACTTTACCGTGATACTACTAGATATCGCACTATTTAATATTTTTAATAATATAGATAGATTACTTACTTCCCCAGAAGTCATAGATGTTGAAGACTACAGCGTCTAGGACGGCTTGTTCCCATGGGTCGGTGGGCAGGAGGTCGACCTGGCTAGCCACGTAGCGAGCAATGGCCAGCGATTGGTTCAGGGTCTTGTTGCCCTCCTCGTACAGAGGGAATTGGCCGTAGGGGAGAGCTGGACAGAGGATCGATTCAATAAAACAATAGACAATAAATACATTTTAGAAGAGACTTCGGGAGGTTATTATGACGTAGCTATGCAGTTCAGTTTACGCTGAGAGAAAAGGACAGAGCTTTTAACTGGTATAGCTCTGTCCTTTACGCTCGCTATAAAATAAACTGCATAGGTATGTCATAATAACCCCCCAGTTCTTTCTAAACTATTAGATTAACAATATTTTTTGTAAATTTTTCCCTCTTCTATTGTTTTACGAGTATGATCGCGTGACTTAAGTAGTCGTATTTTTTGAAATATGATGTGCACACATAATCGCTACTGTAACTAACTATAGTCGGTGTTAAATTAAATTATCAAAGATGTAAACAAATAGGTACTGTTTGACACATAACCTCAAATTTCGATCGAGCATATTTTTTATTTAATAAAAGTATAATTAATAGTTATCTCATCTTAAATTTATTACGAATAAAGTTATTTTTAGTAATGTTTATTTAGGGAGTAATAATGATAAATTGGTTCGTTTGGTGTTATTTACATCCGTGGTCAGTTTAATCGACACAGATTTTACAGATACTCGTTTTCTATCTATAGTCGCTCCGTTCTCTATCTCTCATGTCTCAAAACACATATTTTGTACTCGTAGGTAACACTTGAGTGTCATTGTAATTTTCATACAATTTCTTTAAAAAAGAAAATTAATTTCTATCCAGGTTTGAAATATTTGTAATTGAAATATTTTGGTAAATACAAGTACGCATTGTATAACTTCGACCTTAATTGAATTTTCAAATATCCCTAATTGCTTTTCCTTTTCAAACGACCGCCATTTATAAATTCAACTTATAAGTACTCCACGTTTACAGATATAAATATTCGAAAGAATTGTTTAACCAAAATAATGCTTGGGTATACAACTAAGGAAAAATAAAATTATTCTGTTTTGAGCAGTATTTTCACGATTTTCAACGATGTTAGCAAAAACAGAAGTTTTTGTTATTTTATTATTAAGCAAAGTAAACTGTCAGTTCACAAGTCATTATTACGGTGCGAATACACAAATTATTGAGGGTTTCGTACTCAAATGGCAATACTTGGCCCTATTGCAGGCGCTCTGCTGCTGTTTCACCGTCTGTAAAAACTTCTGTCTGTCTGTTACGTCAGTCTGTTCTCTAACCCATAAATGGAATGAGTTAAAGACCACGGCTCTTATTCTAAATTATCTGTACTTAGTCATATTATTATTGTTTTGTTAGCTCTTTCTAACTTCTCAATCAAGGCCGCCTATAACGAAAGGATTGCAGTAGGGGTAAAAGAAAACTAATAGAGGCCCTGAAAATTGGATGGAATTGAATGCATGTTGTTTGAACTCGAAGTCGAATATTGGATTACGTGTACATACATGAAAAAACCGGGCAAGAGCATGTCTGATACAGAAACTATCTCAAAAAACAACAAGTATGAACTAGTTTAATCCTCCATTTAAGGTTAAGTATAGTTAGGTCATTTTAGTAGGTATAAACTCTTTGGTCGCCTGTATCTCAGGAGCGAGAAAGACCTATCCAACACCACCGCACACGATGGGACAGACGAGAAAAAAATTACAAGCTCACGTTACGTGTATTTTACCACTTTGTCGGCGTGACTAATTTATATATTCGTACAAAATTACAGCTTTCTAGAATAAAGAGTCTCTGAGGTAAGTAAGCTGTAGACGGAGGACGGACATGGCAAAACTATAACAGTTCCTAGTTTGACTACAAAAATACAGAAATGGGAGACCGTCGAAGTTGTCCATTTTAGACAATTGATATCACGGAGTTCAGACATTGATATCGTAAAAACTTCATAAATCAATTTACACACGACACGTTAGCCTAGTTCGTAGCTTGGTACAGTCGAGTTCATAAATATGTGTACACTTTAGTACCTTGTCTATTTAATGTCATGTTTCAACTGCCATGAATTGTCACAGCGATTAACGTGACAAGGTACTAAAGCGTATACATAATTATGAACTCGACTGTACTAACCCAGTTTATAGGTGGAAAACTTAAGTAAATGACCTCTTGCATGTAGTTGTAACACATCTATATAGACCGTTTAACATTCTATATTTGAAATTTGACGTTAACTCCATATTACACACATCATAATATTCATAATAGAAACTGGTTCAAAATTGACTTGCAAGATTTGACCAAAACAAACTACGAGACTGGAGACCGAACAGCTGGCAGTTTCCTTCAACATCGAATTAGTTAGATAAGTCATTCAATGAGGAAAATTACATGTTGAAACATTTTTGGTACAATTCGGCGGGGGCCACTCTGAGATTAAATGTTTTGTTTTATACATCACGTATTCATTTTATGTAGGTATTTAATTCATTAATATATCACTAACTGACATACAAACATACATACATACAGACATACATACATACCTACATACAACCACGGCTCTTTCCCGTAGGGGTAGGCAGAGACCCCTTCCTTCCCCTTGCTACAATCCAGACAAACTTCCCTCGGTTCCTCCACACTCATAAGCCTCTTCATATGAAGCTTCTGCGTATGAAGAGGCTTATGAGTGTGGAGGAACCGAGGGAAGTTTGTCTGGATTGTAGCAATGGGAAGGAAGTCAGGACCTGGCCCTTTAATACGTCCCCTATCTGATCGTGGAATGTTTGCCTTGGCCTTCCCCTTTTAACATTCCCATTTACTCTTGCCTCTTGCTGACATACAAACATTGTAAGGTAATAAATAAGAAGATTGTAAATAATTGGAGTACTTACTGTCTTTCACACTCTTAATCGGCCATGTCTTCCTGTCGTACCTGACATCTTCAAACTTTTGCCCCCCATAGTGCAAGATGTACCTAATGGACTCAGCAAGCCCGTTCAAATGGAAATAATGCAGTTTCTTTGCCATCTTGTTGCACTGGGACCCTTAGAATGCGAGGAGACGACGTGTAAGCCACCTTATATACCCATGAGAGATAACGTGTGATTCCTTCACACTTTATCTCTCATTTATGTGACGATAACGGGTTCAAATAAACAAAGATATATCCGAATACTGTTACCTACGGTTTTGGTATTTATTGTGTTGATTAAGACATTGGGCATTATTATTTATGTTCATTGAATATGTATATTTATGTAATTGTTTCAACTATATTTTCAAAATTAAATTAAAAATTAAATTAAATTCTGACATTATTTTTATACAAATCTTTGTACGGGTTGAAGTAAAAGACATTCTAGAACTGTTCTTCCTTACGTAAAGAAACCAAATTAGTTCTTATAATCATCATTTATTTATTTATCAAGTGAATCCTTACATAGGTATCATTACAGTAAGAGACCAAAGCGGTACAGACAGAACCGTTGAAACTAAATCACGATCACGACATGCAATCATGGTAAATTCACGGTCAATACCATATCATAAGCTGACCTCTCCTTATCATGATAAGGTCAGCGTAAGATAAACTAAATAGAACTTGTTTATTTCCATAGCATGAAAACATATAAAAATGTTCCGGAAAAAAGAGTTACTTCATTTTGATATTTTACAATGTACATGTAGGTACATTAATTACATCGCAGTTTATTGCGAAATACCAAAATAATTTAAGGATAATTTTTAATTAATACTTGGACATTTTAATGTGCGTAGCTACATATGGAATAAAAATAAAATAAGATTAAATGAGTACTTAAATAACTTAGTTCTAATTTGGTTTATTTTTTGGTTTAATTATTTTAAGTAGACACATTTTACATTTCGACTTTGCGTTTGTTTATTTTTATTTCACTATTATTCATATTTTTTACATTTGACGATCATATTGTGAATTCATTACGATTATGTGACAAAGCAATAAATGCCTACGTACCTACCAATAGAATGGTATTCGATGTCGTTTGGGTCAATATTCGACATGAAGATGGCAAAACAGCACACATTACAAGCCGTCTGATGGTGGAATAGATCCGTAGACTATAATTATAACGTTTTTTTTTGCCTTTTATGTATTAATTAACAATAATTATCATAAGTATAACATTTATCTCTTTATATTATTTGTATAAAATAACTTTCACTTACACCAGATAACTTCAATGTCAATTTTAATGAGGCATCAATAGAGGTTATTTACATAATATTATTCAACAAACGGGGAGGTCTGAAAGAGAGATAAAAAAATAAAAGTAGTTAGGTAAAGAAATATTGTAATAACTAAGCATTCCTCAAGTTATTAAATTTTAACATTATTCATATCAATACTTATTATTAATATTATAAATGCGAGAGTAACTCTGTCTGTCCGTCTGTTACGCTTTTACGGCTAAATTACTGAACCGATTTCGATGAAATTTGGTACAGAGATAACATGAACCCCGAGGAAGGATATAAGGTACTTTTTAACCGCGAGTAGCGATAAACAACTTCGACATGGGCGGAGTCGCAATCAACTGCTAGTATTACATGCTTAAAATATGCTGGTAGTATTGTTGTCAAAAGCAATATGGTTTCATGGAGAAGAATAGAGAGTTAGTCTAAGTATAGGAGTTCAAGAAAAGCGTCATAAAGCGTAAGGCTTCCGCGATGTGATATACTCTTTAACTCCTGGAAGGGAACGAATCTTCTGCAACAGTTCCTTCACGGTCGGGTATTCCTTCTCGATCTCACAGCCGTAGACTAAGTTGGTCGACTCTATGATGCCGGTGAAAACGAACCAACTTAAGTGAAATAATACAATTATTTAGTAATTTATTTATTCTTCATATTATTATGTTTGGGCAGGTAAAGGCACTTTTCTGTTCGAGTTATTAGTTAAAAAATATATCGGGTGGCAATCTGACACAAATAGTCTCAAACTAAGTCTGAGCTTGGACGTTCGGCCAAGAAAGTGGTCTACTAGTTTGGACAGAAGTTTCTGTGAGATCTAATTATCGCTAAGGTTGACACTTTTCACTGTCATAATATTATTGCAAGGGAAAATCGAACTTGTTGTATCATACTTCAGGCAGCATTATGAAAATATTATGGCCCGAGCGAATAATATGCTAGGCTTTGTCACCCGATTAACCAAACCGTTTAAGCAAGGAAAAACCATATTGATTCTCTATGAGTCCCTAGTGCGAAGTATCTATACATATAATAAAGTTGTAGAAGGGAAAAAAACTGTACATTCAAGATAAAAAACAGCAGAACACGTTTCTACAATTTTTAGACTTGGTGTCTGTTTGTCTGTTTGTCTGTTTAATTTTGTTTCTCCTCGCATCAATTGAAAACCACTGAACCAATTTTAATGTGGTTTTCACTAAAAGGTTTCAATAAACGGTGACCAGGTTCATATGTATTAAAAAAATAAGATATGATAACAAAAGGGGGGAAAAGAGGGGTCAAAGTTAGTATGGAAAAAAGTTACCGGATTGAGCTGGTTACTTGAAACTTTGTATATTTACTCTTCGTAACAAATTAAGCTATACCTATTTCAGGATTTCTCGATTAAAGTTAAAACAATTAAGAAATTATCAAATAAGTCCAATTATATTCGGGGTCCGTCGATTAATATACGTGACTACAAATATCAAAGTTATATTCTCCGTCTATTACATAGAAATTCAAGGATTTTTAAAATTTCAATGTACAAAACGTAATAAAGAGGCAAAATAAATTATTCCAATTTGTTGTTGTAACAAATGTGACGCCATGTTATTTGACATCATAGATAAGGACAACCATATCCCTCCTATAACTGGAGCGATCAAGACAAAAAAGCACGCGATCATAGATTAACGTCACAAGCGACGTCGCAATACAAACTAACGGTGTCACCTTTCTCTCTCTCTCTTTTACTGTTTAGTTGAACATTTACTATTTTCGCATTTAAGGCTCCCACAGATTATCAGATTGTCAGGACGCGTTGGATGGGCGGCCGCCTGACAGTTCGTGTTCTAATACGGTGCACTGTCAAGCTAAAAGTGGCCGTTGACCTGTTAGTCTGTGGGATGCTTTAGTTTTAACATGGTCCATAAATCACAAACAAGATTTATTAAAATCTAGGTATTTCTTTAAAAACCTATTTGAGGGCCGTCGATTAATTTGGGTGATTACAAATATCAAAGTATTATTCTCCGTTTATTACATAGAAACATGACAAAATAAATTGTTGTTGTAATAAATGCGACGCCATGATAATGCGACATCAAAAAATAGGACAACCATATCCCTGCCATAACTGGAGCGATCAAGACAAAAAAGCACGCGATCATAGATTAACAATAAAGAAGCGACATTATGATTGAAACTAACGGTGTCACGTTATTGTAAGAAACCATTGTTTTAACGCTTAATAATTATGGAGAGTTAAAGTTCGAATCGATAACGAAGAAAATATTTGGACAACCAATCTCCTATTTTAACTTAGCTTTGATTTTGCAATTTTAGTGTCCTAAACGACTTTGGCATAACATATTTATTATTCCTTATATAATTTAAACCAATGTTGACATCATAGAAAACATATTGGTAAATATCCGAATTGTTCGGTAGATTTTTATATTGTAAACTGTTGGTAAGACCGAATTTCATAACGAATAAAATTTCGTTTAGTATAATGGTCAAATCGTATAAAATGTTGTGTAGCATAATGGGAGCGAGCGCAGCAAGCGAGCAACATGGGTCAAGGCAGAAGCGACTCGGATAGGTTAGGTTGTTAGGTTTTTTTTTTATATAAGCCGGGAATTTCTTCCTGCCTTATTTTCATGCTTATGCTGTTTAAAATGTTTATTCCAAAACATTATTCTGCTTAATAAGTTTATGCGTTTCATTATTTATTCGTTACGAACATTCGAATCATGAATTTTATGCATTAAGATTATTCGATTAACAAATAACAATACTATACCGTATGCGTACTTATGCTTAAAGTTATTATGCCTTATGCAAATTTTCCGAAAAACATTATACAAACGAAGGGGACCCCAACTTAGATCATTACTAATTCACTTCGTTGGGATCCGCAGCATTAAAGTAAAAAAAAAAACTTTATAATTTCACGTCTATAGCGTATGTCACAAAAACCAAATTTTTTTGCGTGTTAGTTGTTTATCAATCAGACTTTGAAATAAAAAAATAAATTCGTTAATAGTAGTAAAAAAAACAGTACCTACTGCATAAACTAACCCTAATAACGCAAACATTGTTGTATTAATGTATTTATTTCAGGATCATAGAGTTCCATAAATTGTTAGTAACATTAAATATTATTCTATATTAGTAATTAGCTGCCTGCACACGTAAAGTTCGGACTACGGGAACCGCCACGCGCCATTCCAATCTTCGATCCGAATCGTACGTATAAATGCAACTGTAATAGTAAAATAGTAAAAAACCTACGGTTCGGACTGGCGCGTGGCGTTTCCCGCGGTCCAAACTGTGCCGTGTAAAGGCCGCTATTATCTGACCAAATTGTTTAATTAATTATTTTATTTCTCCTTTGGCTTCTACCACTCAGTGTGACAACATGGGAGAGGCTTTGTACATACACTACACAGTTTTGTTAGTCTATGTCAAAAGCAGCGGTGTCAGATTGACGTTGACAGCGTTGACATATCCAGGTTATTTTTCCGAAGTTTTTCCGCCATTTTCAAGACTTATTCAAGGCGTATTGTTTAATTACGGCGCGGCTGTTAAGTATTCAATATTAGGGCGGTTATTATGATCGTTTGGAAAAAAACGGGCAGGTATTTTTGGCAATACATGAACAGTAATAAAAAGAAAATTGGTCGGTTATTTAGTTCTAAAATGTCAGTTCAAACAATACTTAGGAGTAAAAAATCTATACATCGAAACATATTGTTAAAATTAAATTAAAAAGAAACTGGATTTTGAACTTGATAAAAGTAAAAATGATTAAAAACCGGACAAGAGCATGTCTGACCATGCTAAATGTAGGGTTTCGAAGCCGTTGCTACACAAAACTATCTCAAAAAAGTGCACCAGTAAAAGAGCGTAACTTCATGGCACTTACGTCCTTTTGTATAGAAACGCAATTTTTAGGACATACCTAACTCAAAAATGGTATATCCGATCATATTGAAAATATTTTTCTTTGAAAGTATTGATTAAGCGTTACCTTTATGATTTTTATCATTATTTTTAAACATAGGTACGGTTTAAAAGATAAAGGGGGGGGGGGGGGGGGATACAATGTATGAAACTTTCGGAGCGATTATTTCCGGAAATATTCACCTAATCAGAAGACACTTAGTATTTTCAAAAGACTGTCGAAAATTATGCCAGACGATGACCAATTGTTAAAAAAAAACTGTTAAATTACAGGTATAGACTGCCCCCCTAGAAATATTTATTTTTGTTATTTAACTACCAAATTAAGTAACGGCTTCTACAAGACACCTTTACTCAAAATTTCATTCATTTACCTCTTGTATGCGAGATTTGAAAGAGTATGATAAGGGTTTGTGTATGGAAGAGTTGCTAATCAAATGCCTCTTATATGCCGATGATCAAGTTATACTTGCTCCATCGGTACTTGAGTTGCAGGAGATGGTGACAGTGATGAATGAAGGATTTAAGCAAAAAGGGATGAAAGTAAATGTTGCCAAGACCAAGGTCATGGTGATAGAGAAGGACGAGGAGATGACTGAGTGCGTGATAAATGTAAATGGTGAATTAGTAGAGCAAGTGAATGAATTTGTGTACCTGGGAAGTATGTTTACAAGAGATGGTAAGTGTGAGAAGGATGTCGAGAGGAGGGTGAATGCTGGAAACCAAATTAATGGGGCCCTGTACTCCTTTGTGAGCAGAAGGGGCGTTTCACAAAAAGCGCGACTGGCTGTTCACAATGGAGTGTTGATCCCTACTCTGATGTATGGTAGTGAATGTTGGGTGTGGCAGGACAAGCATGAAAGTCGCATAAACGCAGTTGAAATGCGCTCTTTGCGTAGTATGTGTGGTGTGAAACTGATTGATAGAGTAAGGAATGAAAAGGTCAGAGAGAAATGTGGACTAAAAGAAGATGTAGTGACTAAGATTGAAAAGGGCATGCTTCAATGGTTCGGTCATTTGGAAAGGATGGATGAAAGAAGATTGACGAAAGAGATATACAGAGCAAAAGTGAGTGGGAGGGTCGGAAGGGGCCGACCTAGGCGTACTTTTTCGAATTAAATCGGAGAAATACTGGAAAAGGGCCGTATCTTAAGTACCCGAAACCGACGTGCATGCATGACTCGATGTATGAATGTGGAAGAAGCGAAAGAGATTTGTCAGGATCGTAGCAGGTGGAAAGAAGTGGTCTCTGCCTACCCCTCTGGGAAACAGGCGTGATTTAATGTATGTATGTTACCTCTTGGAGTTTTCGAGTAAAAAGCCTGTGATACTGTACTGACCCCATCTCGAGTCAAACCTTCAAACAAGAATTAAATTGTCTTTGGTATTTGACTGGTTAGAAAACGGGCGAGACAGTGTGGGGTTGCTAGGGGATTGTTGACGTGGGTTACGGACGTGCTTGTAAAAAATGTATTTCTTAAGATTTTTATTTGCTTTTTCTTGATAGTAATAGTGTTGGTTCCACGGGCGTAAGTCTTAAAAATAATAAAGTGTTGCGTGTATATTAGTGAAATCTAAAATAGAAGGTGATCTATAGGAATATTGCAAGGAGACGTTAGAAGGTTCTCGTAAGTTTTTCATGTAGACAAAGTCTGCCAAAAAGGTAAATATTGAAGTCCTACCACCTATGGAAACACTTATCTATAAGAAATCATGTTCATGAGTAATTTGGTTAATGGTCTGAGGACAAGAAAAACGAACTAGTGATTTCTCATAGGTATTTTAATCATTCGTACATGTCTTATCATTTAGAATAGGGAAGCTTGAGGATGAGTGTTCTGGTTGAGGATCAGAAAGACGAATGGAAGGGTGATAGTCATTGCTTAGAAGGGGTTCCATATGGTGATAAATTTATAGTTGAATGTTTGTTGTGTTTCAGGATATAATAACAGAGTAGGGAAAACTTTCGTAGTACAGGGAAATCTTAGTTGTAAATTTAACCTTTTATTTTAATGCATTTCACGCGGGTGCATGATCCTGTGAGCTCCGTCGCCTACTACGAGGGCTTCTAAACGGTCTGGAGTAGCTGTCGTGAGAGTTCGGTTTGCGGCTGCGCACCCTTGACACCTCGTCGGGATCCGAAGCTAAGTGTTGTCTTTTAGTGGTTATTCGATAGGTGCATCGTTGCACTCAGGGTAGTAGTGCAGTTGGTTACGAATGACATTTGATGTCGTCACATTCAAAATATTTTGAATTATAGAAGGTGTCATTGCAATTTTGACAACAAGGTTATAAGATCATTCGTAGCAAAGCTGTCCTTGTTAGAACATGTTTATTTGAATATTTTTCTTTGATTTTGATTTTTTTTATTTACGAATGTTTTCAAAATGTTTTTTGAGTTTCGAAATTTTATTTTTTTGAAAGGAACAATTTATTTAAAAAACAGAACAATTTAAAAAAAAAAAAATTCTTAGAAGCAAATGATATTGAGCTCAATAGTGATATACGCTGGTCGTCGGAAAACCAATCTAGTGATAAACTTCTTTGAATTATTTCACGGGATTTTAATTCTATTGCGAAACTAATAATTATTTAAAGGTAAATAATTTTATTGTTCATTTGATATTCTTTTATAAATGTTTTTAATCAAGGGAATTCAAAGGATTATTAATATTTCAAGACTGATCTAATTCGTTTGGATTTTGTGTACCTTTTTAGGACTCCATGTCTAATCTTCAGTTTATTTGATGAACCTTTCCTAAATTTTCCCATGCTGTTTGATTAAGATTACTTTAGTTCTTTCGGCGCTTATAACGGGGATTACAGTCTTACTTGTGTCCTGGCAATCTAAATTACAATTTATTTCTATCTTTTCTTTTTAAAGCATCGGATATTTCTCCAACCTTTTCTATTCGAGTCGAAGAGGGTTTAGTGTCTTGGTGAAAGTTATCAGCGGGACACAGACGTCGATGACATCTTACCGTCACTAAACATCTTGGACTAAGATAGCAAGCAGAGACACTACACAGTGTATGACCAGTATCCATACAGACTTCACAGACTGCTTCAGTGTGTTGAAGGTTCAAGGATAATAGCTTCTAAATTTATCTTGGGGAACCGGGGGTCAGATTTGAGTTGCGTCAAGAGTCGATCTCACCTCTGGTCGAAAGACGTTAGTTAGTTGAGGTGACTTGCTGGCTTGGTTTTTATGATCTCATGTCGGCAAGGATGCCTGCGAGTTTAGCTCGGCAACTGCTTTCTACTCCCGGCTATCATGTCGGTTCGTGGGGATTCGACTAAGCGAAGCGAAAGCTGAGCGTGTGGTATCGGGTGCCTTGACGGATTCGAAGGGGAGGAGACCTCCAATATTCTGGGTTTGCTTTGATACCTGTCACACTGGATTGCAGAAAACACACACATTCCGTCGTCCTAAATATCCGAGGATACAAGAGGGGTAGTTTAGGTCAATAGTCTCTCCATCTAAATTATTAGGAGATAAAATAAATCCTGCCTCTTGGAGTGACTATAATTTGTTGGGTCCTCTGCTCTCTTGGTTACGAGAACTTACCTAGACTGACTTGGCGACGTAATGGAAACGCTCCCCAGACAAGTTTGAGGCAGGGTGGCAGAGTGTGACCAGTCTGGAGTCGAGCACATGAGTAAGAGCGGGGAGGGGCTCTGCTTTTACCAGAAATCATAATCTTGTCGACTATCCATAAACTGAAGTTCCCTAATCGCATCTTTATCTCAACTAATACAATTATTTGAATTCCCTTATTCTTGAATATCTCTTTAATCAGAAGAATCTGTTATCCCTCATTCTCACCTTAGGAACCAGGAATTACTAAAACATAAAAAAAATTACACAACGTAGGTTCCACTTTTTCGATTGACAAATCTCTTTGTCTTCCGGCCCGCCAAACAAATTATTTTTTTTTTTTTTTTTTTATATTTTATAAGGCCTACCCCTTGGGGACGGTTCAATACCTATAAGGAACGGACGGACAGACATGACGAAACAATTAGGGTTCCTTTTTTGCCATTTCGGCTACGGAATTAATGAAGATAGCTTATTATTCTGTATTATCACATAGGCTACTTTTATTCCCGGAAAATTAATCAAAACCCGTTGGAATAACGATTATCGAAATCTACGCAGACGAAGTCGCGGGCAGAAGCTAGTACTAGAATATAGCTCTTCAGTCTGGAACCCAATATACTCTGTACATAACCAGAGACTAGACTACTAGAGTCTGTCCAAGCTCGTGCGCTTAGGTTTGCCTGTATGAAAATTGGTAAACGCAAATCCCTTCCAAGTTACGAAAATAAAATAAGATTTTTTAACATGTACACTTTAGAGCATAGGAGAAATGTTGCTGATGTTACTCTCTTATTTAAAATTGTGAACTTCATAGTGGATGCAAACATAATCCAAGAACTTAAATTTATGTACCTATAGTAAAAGACCTGTCCGTCATCCACAATTGTTTGCTTGTACTCTTACAAATAACAATGTTTCCAGAAATAGTCCTACCATCCGCATGTGTAGCACATTTAATACTATCTGTACTAAATGTGACTTGTTCTCCATGTCGCTGAACGCATTCAAAACTGCTTGCAAACTTGCGCTTAATGTTAAGGATTTGGTTAATAATAACATATTTGTTTTTAATAATTACTTTTAAAGCAAACATGCTGTAATTTGTTCATGCTGTGAACAGTTGTTATTAAATTGCAAACAGTATCTTGTATAATTGTTACTGTTCCATAAAAATAAATAAATAAATGACGTGCAAATGATCTTCAACCGTAACCAAAACTCAGAAACAAATACTCGCGCTCATCACACAAAAAATTGCCATGTCCGAGAATCGATCCCGGGACCTCTAGCTTCGTATGCAAGGTCAATCGGTCGAGAGTATCAACTTACAATTAAACCTACGAGTTTCATCAACTAGAGAAACCATTTTTCAAAAACTATTGTCTTATACACTTTCTTGTGTGAAATTACTCGAAAAACTCAAATCCGCTAAAGTACCCATTTTTAGCCTTCAGTTCCTTCTCTAAACGGGAGAAGAAGAAGCCAACTGTCACGTTAAGAACCTCTTCCTTGATAGCCTCCTTTTTAACTTCGTCAGGTTCTTTAAAGAACTCTGTGACCTCTAAAAAACAAAATCGTCTTTAGTTATAGTTATATCTATATAAATGACTTACCACCCACGGTAGATAACCTTTGTGATATTGTGCTATTTGCTGATGATACTTCATTAATTTTCAAGGTGGCCCGAAAATCCGTCGATTACAGTAGGATAAACGCCACGCCACGCTGGTCAAAGTACTTAATTGGTTTACTATTAACAATTTGCTACTTAATGCTAAAAAAACTAAATATGTGTTAGGTTCGTGTTGCCTAACGTTAGACCGGTAGAATCTAGTATATTTCTAAATGATGAGTGTTTGGAAATGGTGGACAAGGCGCTTTTCTTAGGGATAACTATAGACAAAAACTTGCAATGGAGTCCCCATATAGCCAGTACTAGCAGGTAAATTAAGTTCAGCAGCTTATGCTGTTAGGAAAATCAGGCAAATTACCAATGTTGAGACAGCTCGCTTAGTTTATTATAGTTATTTTCATAGTGTTATGTCGTACGGTATTCTGGTTTGAGGAAAAGCTGCTGACATACAGACTATATTCGTGTTACAAAAAAGAGCCATTTGTTCTATGTATAACATAAACTCCCGTGATTCCTTAAGATTACTCTTTAAAGAAATAAGTATTTTGACAGTAGCGTCACAATTTATTTATGAGAATATTATTTATGTCATTAAAAATCAAGACTCTTTTGTTGCGCCCGAAATTAATCATAGCAGCAAAATCCGGTAGGTCTCCGTCACTCACGCCTTGATCGGTTCCTTCCCACTTTCGGTACACCTTCCTCTGATCACTTTGGAAGAGGCTATTTTGCTGGTATCTATCCACACGCTCTCTATAGCGACGAATACAGCTTGCCCACACGTAAACCTTCTGCTTCAGGAAGTCGATACGTTCCGTGACACAGGCCATATAATGCTGGGGCCTTATTCCGGTCCCAGCAAAAGCCTGGTTCACGAAATGCATGACGCGGGAGCGTTCATTGCCCCCCCCCCTGAAGCAGATTAGCTTTCCTATGGGAGTCCTCATTATTATTTTTATTATTATTAGTTATTACTATTTATTCATTGTTTTATATAATGCTAGCTTAAGTGTTATAATTGTATAAGTAATATAATTTAAAAAACGACTGACTGTTGAGTTTCTTGCGTCGTTTCTTCTCAGCAGTGGTCTCTTGCGAAGCGCTGGTAGATTTTTGACGTGTAAAAGTGCCCGTACGGTACGTACTGAATAAACATCTTTTATCTTTTTACATAACCACCTAAACATTGCCCGCGACTTCTTTTGTTTGCAGGATAGGATTCGGATAGGATTTTTAGCAGCATTACTGTTCCAAACTTCAACATTTTTAATATTAATTTAGTAGGAGGTGAAACGTCAACGTGGCTAAGGTGTCGGAAAACGATAGATGTAAATGCACAGACCTTAATCTAACTAGATGCCGCGAGTGTACGTACTTCGCGTGTCAAAAAGCAGTCTAAATGTCTGCTTTCTACGTGGCTTCATTTAGTACGCGTTCGACCGTTACCGCCTCCAGACGTCACCGATATCTAGAAAAATGACTGGTTGTTCCGTATTAAGTTGTAAAAACTGTACAGGAAAAGCTGACCCAAATAATGGACATGTTTCCTTCCATAAGTAAGTAAATTTCTTCTAAAATTACGTTTATCTATTTAAAGATAATTTATTTTAGGATTGTCGTGGTTTTAGTATGAAAAATAATACTGTGTGGGATTACTTCATGTTCATGATACATTGCCTGCTTTACTTGCAAAGTTGTAGGCCCTGTCTATATTAACGCGCAATGGAAATTTAACGGTCGATCTTTAGCTTGTGTCGCTTGGCTTCTTGGTACGAGTACTATTATCATTTTTCTGTCAAATTAAGCAAATAGTGATGTACACCTTCCGATTGTTTACGATTCTAACCGATTCTTGAAACAGGAATGATAATACGCTTTGGTATTTTGTGACACGTAGGTAAATTTTGCTATTCTATAACGCTTTTTTTTCTAAGTTGACTGAGTTCTGGATCTGCTTTTATTTTATCATAACGTAATTTACTAGCTTTTCTTTTCGCACATAAAATTTCTTCTCTGGTTTTTTTATTTGGCTTAAGACATAATTCTGGGGTCCTAGTGAAAAAGGGTATAAGTCGTCTGAAGATCAAGTGAAGAAGGGTTTAAGTCTAGTATACTCCGTACATGTATATACCCTTTTTTATTACGAGTTAAGTCGACTTGTACCCTTTTTCACTAGGACCCTAGAATTTACCTACAACAAAGTAACGAGAATCATACAAACCATAAGAAAACATTTTGATTAAATCCAACTGAAAATGACTGCCATTACCTAAGAGTAAGATAAGATTTATCATTTTTCTGTCCTTTTATCATTCCTCTGGCAAATCGATTGAAAAATCGATATGTGAAATTCACGGACACATAAATTCGCGCTTGTAATTGCTTCGATCGCTTGCGACAATTTTGTAAGTGTTCTAGTAAATATTTCTATGGCAATAGTGTGTATATCTATCTATCTCTTCGTTGTCAAACAATTACGTACTTACGGTCACTTTCTTGTAATCGAAAATATCTAGTAACTATACACATCTTTTTTTACGTATATGTGACATTATTACTTACCTGAACGCAGACACGGCGACAGGCACAACACGCGCGCGACCTCTTACTACAAAGACTGACCTCGTACTGACTGATTGATACGAGCCGCACGGCGCGGGCGGTGGCGCCTTTGAATCGATTTCGCGCGGACAACGTGGAATTCACATCACTAATTCGTTCTTGTGACGTCACAGCAGGTAGAAAAAAAGTGACACGGTTGGTTTTCATACAAATTGAGGTGTTTACGTTATCTAGTTAGATTAAGGTCTGTTTGTAAATGGCACAGGAATGGTCCTTGTGGCAAACCTTGGAAGAGGCCTATGTCAAGCAGGGGACATCTTTCGGCTGGAATGATGATGATGATAAGGTTTGGAATTAGGATTCTCAAATTTCAAAATGTATTATATCTAGTAAGTATAAGTAGTAAGAACAACCAGGCGCACGTTTATCATATGCTTGTAACTTGTATTTACAAGCGGAAATCTCTTTCAAACTATATGTATTGAAAAGAGACTTCCACTTGTATTACTAGTTACAAGCTTTTGATAAACAGGCCTCAGGACGTAGGATTCTAAGGATTTTGTGCCTTTTTATGGCATGGAGGAGGCAAATTAGCACACATGCTGACTGATGGTGATCTATGACTGGGTGACGCAAACATTTTTATTCTCAACGAATACGCACACTAATACACTGGTAAACATCTTGTGCCTGATTGTACAAAATGTGCAGAATTATCAACAATTTTTAAGAGTTGTTGGTAATTCTGTAGCTCTGCCGACCCCACTCTGGGAATAGAGGCGTGAGTTTGTGTATGTGTATACAACGTGTCCCAAAACTCAACGATAAGCCGGCACCAGAGGATGGAGCTGCTTATGATTAGTCGAGAAAAAATAAAAAAGATAAAAAAGATACAAGAAATTTATTTAGTAAGTAGGCCGCTCGGGCACTTTTACACGTCAAGATACTACCAATACCAATACCAATAAGGAAAAGATATATTTTTTTCCTTATTTTTTCTCGACTAATCTTAAGCAGCTCCATCCTCTGGTGCCGGCTTATCGTTGAGTTTTGGGACACGTGGTATATGTAATGAATGCCATCTTGCTAGTAACTTCACTGGTTGTCTTTATCCCTTCAACTGAACATAACAATTAGAATGCTGCTTGGCGGTAGGTTAAGGGTGCGTTTCCACCAGAGTTGCGCATTAATGTGTTTTCATAATATTTGACAATCGGAGCGAGGTTTCGCGAGGTGTCAAATGTATGAAAACACATTAAGGCGCATCTCTGGTGGAAACGCACCCTTAACGCTAAGATGGTGGTAGCGATCCGGATGGACCTTGGTCCTAACCATCACTACTTACTTTTCCAGAAGTCATAATAGATATTGGAGACGGTAGCGTCCAGAATGGCCTGCTCCCGCCTTGCTATCTTCCTCGTACAGAGGCAATTGGCCGTAAGGAAGAGCTGAAGGAAAGATAAAGGTATTACAAATATAATTTACAAATACAAAACTATCTCGTTTGCACGACTGTTTACGTAGATCAGTCAGATGCCTGACCTGGAAAATTAATAGGCAGTAATGTATGGAGCCTAGCCGATATACTTCTTCACACATCCCACTAGTACAGGGGCCGATACCCCGCTGTGACTCTTGCAGGTTCCTCGGATTTACTATTGACGCCAATCTGAAGTGGAAACAACACGTAAACTTGTGTGGAAGGTTGGGCAGTGCTGTATTTGCACTGCGTAAAGTAAAGCCAATTGTCTCCTGTGATGCACTATTGTAGATTTATTACGCATACTTCTTTTCACTAATGTCGTACGGTACTCTCTTGTACGGGAACTCAACGAACTCTGATAGAGTATTCAAATTGCAAAAACGAGCCCTACGTGTATTGGCAGGGGTAAATCCGAGGCACTCGCATAGAGAACTCTTCAAACAGTACAAGATGATGACTCATTATTCACTGTATGTATTTGAAGTAATTAAGTTCACGCGTCGAAACATTCACTTATTTAAGCGAGTGAATATGCCCGGCAAAATCACCCGTCAGACGGGGCGACTACTGCCTGTTTCACGGCGACTCGCGCTGCTCGACAGGAGCCCGCGCGTCATAGGCCCCTCGATGTACGAGCGCCTACCCGCCACTATTAAAAATGAGACCTCAAACGACACATTTGAACGCCGACTAAAGGAACTATAATCAAACCCGTTATTCTGTAAAAGAATACAACGAAAAAACATTATAAATTGAAAATTAATTTAATGACTTGTTTTTAGGTTTTTAATTACATTATTAGCTTATAATGAATATTGTATATCATATTATATTTTGACTTTTCACAATTTATATCTATAGGATACCCTAGCTTTTATAAATTATTTGACATTTAAACATATTTTACTCCTCTGACATTGTACCATTTTAATATTATTTTAAATTCTTCCTTATTATTTCTTTATTTAAATTTTGCACTGTATTTTGATTTGACTATTATTTATGTTATTGTTATTCTTATACACTCTGACGATCTTTATGTGAATTCATGGTATTTTAATTTAAAAAACGACATGTAAATTTTCAAAATGAAATAAATAAATATAATCTAATCTAATCAGTGAAGTTTTAACTTTAATAATGTTGTAAACGCAAAAAATAAAACAATCTATTGCTTTTATTCTGTTTCTTTCACTGTGTCGAACTTGTCAGGATTATACAGCTCATGTTATTTGAATTAATAAAATAAATGTTTTAAAAAACAAAAAACCGCCTTCAAAAATGCATAATGTTTTTCAAAACATTTATTTTATTTTATACTTTTTAGTGATCATAATAAGCTGTTATTTAGTTCCACTTCTTAGTTGATATGAAACTTTAAGACATTTTAAGCTCGCCGCAAGCAACGCCTCGGGAAAGTCATAGTCATATTTATACAATTAAATGGTCTTCGTTACAATTGCTCAACTATTTTAATCGAGATATCTAAGAAGTGTTTCTGCGGCACATATTATCATTGAACTAGAATTGCTTGATAGAAGTTGCTCTATCGACAAGATGCATTCGGTGAACGTCATCGTTATCGAAAATACTATATTATAGGATTGACGAAAGCTGCCACCAACCGATCCGTAGTCACACCAACACATCATAAATACGAGGTAGGTTTAGGTTATGTTAGTTCTTCAGCTGGCCCGAAGGACCAAAATACTCAGAAATCGGAGCTCCATCGACTCTGGTTTTGATTTCGAATTAGAAACTGTTCCGCGTAGTTGTGCTGTGGGGAAGTCACTAAATAAAAGGCGCATATTGAGTCAAGGGTATGTTAGTGTGACTACGGATAAATAAAATTACCTACCCTTAGTCACACTAATGTGGCCATTTGGTGTGACTACAGATCGATTGGGGTCAATTTGATACATTTTTGACAGTCCAATAATCATTAGGTCATCATCATCATCATCATCATGTCAGCCGAAAGACGTCCACTGCTGGACATAGGCCTCCCCCAAGGCTCTCCACTCAGACCGGTCTTGTGCTTTTCGCATCCACCGCGTTCCCGCGATCTTTACAAGGTCGTCACTGCACTGTTGGCGGCCTACCTACAGCTCGTCTCCCGGTCCGCGGACGCCACTCAAGAACCTTCTGGCCCCATCGGCCGTCAGTCCTGCGAGCAATGTGCCCCGCCCACTGCCACTTAAGTTTGGCCCGAAGAATACTTCGGGCTATGTCGGTAACCTTAGTTCTACTGCGGATATCATCATTTCTGATTCTATCACGCAGAGAAACACCGAGCATAGCCCTCTCCATAGCCCTCTGAGTGACTTTGAGCTTCCTTATAAGGCCCACTGTTAGCGCCCACGTCTCAGATCCGTAAGTCATCAGTCATCACTGGCAACACACTGGTCAAAGACTTTTGACTTCAGACACTGCGGTAATTTGGACGAAAAGGACGATCATTACGTACTTTAGCGATAATCATCTTACCATAAATTTTCGAGGTTATAGTTAGAACTACTACGACGACAACAATAATGATTACGGTTGTTTTGTCTCACGTCAGCGGGTTGGCAATACTATTTTTGTAATGAGTATAGACACACACAGACAGCTACGCACTCAGAGACAATATGCACGTGCATCTACTCACACAAGTATGGCCCATCCACTTTTGTGAGATAAACAAATGTAAGATCTAGAAGCAAGATCAGCTAAATCAGGAAAATGATTCAAAAAGTTCTAAATGTGCATGATTTATTTTTCTGTTTCTGGCTATTAAAACAATTACAAACAAAAATTTAAAAAAAAAACCGTCATGCTTACTTCAAGAACTAACGCTCTACAAATGTCAAATGAGACATGCATCATGTCTTTATAACCCCCCTACCCAATTCGACTGCCTATCGTGGCCGTTTTTCTGACATTGACTTAGAAATTGGGCCCAATTAATATTCAAAGACATTCAAATCTATATTCTGAATATTGTCAGTCACAGTACCTACAGTTATTTTATCTCCCTCTTTGCATAGAAATACCTGAAAGTGTAAAGAGTATAATAACAGCGAGCAGTTTTCCGCGAACGCCCCGCGTAATAAAGTGT
This sequence comes from Acleris literana, assembly GCA_946894065.1. Taxonomy (NCBI): domain Eukaryota; kingdom Metazoa; phylum Arthropoda; class Insecta; order Lepidoptera; family Tortricidae; genus Acleris; species Acleris literana. Next base: position 21,672,694 of record OX335669.1, read on the forward strand.
TTCCTTAGGCGCAACAAACTACATCGTAAATTACTAGGGTTTTCTCTCTTTGCTGCCGGTATTGCAATTTGGGGTGCCAGTGCTAGCGAATAGCAGCTCGTTTTATCAGATCCGGACGGTATGTATCCGGATTCTGATTTCAGTAATTATAAACAGCCAGCGAGAGCGCTGATTCAATTTTATTAATACGTAATCAAACATTGTAACAGGTATTCAAGTAAATACATTTTAAGCGTTTCAAGTAATACACTTATTACAGTACATACCTACCTAAACTTATCACTTGCGAAAAAAAAGAAGGGCGTTTAAAGGAGTGATTGTCAAAAAGATTTTACCCAAGCAATGCTCGTGCTTGCCCAAAGCTTTTTTTCTTAGATACGCGTACGCGCACATAAACTTAGACAAGCCAAGCCATCTTTAAGTCCAATTTCACCGACAACATATCCGTCCTTTTCACTGGTTGGAATTTACCAAGTTTTGAGACTTCACCCCGTCTGCCTCATGTTTTCGTCTTGCTGCTATTTCACCTTACTACTTCTGTAGCTGCCACTGAACACCAATTCCATCCTCTTTCCCGCCGCAACCACTAAAAGGTCCTGCTTATGCAGTCTCGGTGTAACTAACGCGCTGTGTAAGTAATTGACCTGCTTCTATTGACTTAAGCTCTATGACAATATTTCTGAATAGGTTCGTTAAACAAGCTCATTACAGTGCTATGCAAAGCACAAACACGCATACAAATAATCTCATAAGAACCTTATTCATTTAAATGGCAAAACGTAGACTCCTGCTACATTTTGTTACAGTCATCGCTGTCACTAGACTCGACCCCATCCTCTTTCCCGCCGCAACCACTAAAAGGTCCTGTTTATGCGGTCTCGGTGTAACTAACGCGCTGTGTAAGTAATTGACCCGCTTATATTGACCTAAGCTTTATGACACTATTTGCGAATGGGTTTCTTAAGTATTCTACCTAATTACATGTATACTCATATGTAGTAGGCAACATATTGCTTTGATTTGACATGCTCAATCAACCTACAAGCAGCTAAAATTAGTCAGTCACATGATGCATTTTTCAGGCAAAATGTTGCACGGCTTTACGGATTGTCCATGTGATTATTTATCTTCTTTCTTTATAATCGAAAAATTTGTTTACAATATAAAGCAATTTTATCTGTTTTTTTCTCAATGAAACTAATTTCCTTCGTCCTTGCCTTAATTACATTTAAAGTGACTCTAGTCTCTTCCCTTCACCTTAGTTTACCAACATCATCCTCCATGTTAAATCAGTTAGGTGTAACGTCCTGTCCTATCGTTTAGAATCAATTGGGTTATCGGATAGGTAATATAACCATAGTATTGCGTTTGCCCCACACGCTGACGCCGCAACCTACCGATCGACCGCCATGACAGGCTCAAAGTCACATCCAGTTGTCAGGCAGGAAGTGTTGCCAATGCCAGGGTCTTTATTCACATACACTACATCTCTTCCTTTGAATAATAATTAGTTTTATTACATGAGTCTACCCGCGCTTCCAAAGAGAAGACCTTGTTGAGAAGATGCGCCGCAAGAAACTCAACAGTCGGTCCCTTTGATGTTTTTTTTTGGAAACATTCATCTTAAAAATTGGTCTTGATCTTATCATATATAACATTAATAACAAATTAGATTAAGTAAATAATATTATAATGATACAGAGAGCAGATCCGCCGGTTAATTTATATTACTTAATCTTTGATTTATTAAACTGTTTCGGTAGGTAGGTAACTAATATTGTATATGCCTGAGACAAACTCTAAACAGTCATAATCTTATTATTATATCAATGCAGCTACAGCACTGATCACTTATTTATAAATTTATTTATTTATTTTATTGCATTTGTACAAAATAAATTTACTCCTAAGTACAACCATATTAGGGTATTGCAATGTGTTACGTTACGTTAAGACTTTTATCTGTAGGTAATTAATGTAAATTAACACAAAAAATTACTTTGTGTTAATACAAAATAAAACATCTACAATATTCGTAGCAAATAAAAAATCCCCATTTCAAATAGTAGGTAATTTCAGATGGAAAGAATCTGAGCAATATCCACGATCCATCAATATGGATAGTCAATATTTTATTCTCTTCATCGACTAATCTTTAAATACACAGGTTATCAGGTAACTGTGTCTAAATACTTCATTTTATTTATTTTTTTCATCTGAAAGAAATCATATTTAAATAGAAGAATAGGGATCGTTCACTTGCTTTTAAACATGATGGTATTCATAAATAAATCCTACATGAAATAATTCCATAAGTAGGTAAGTACCTATCACATCTTTAGCCGGTTTACAAAACTTTATTTGAGTGTTTGTTTACTGGATTAGTGTGAAAAATTCAATGTCTTAACACCACACACATTTTTTCAATAAATGGTGATAGGAATTTTCAACGATATTTGAAAATTTAAAAATCATTTCGAGGAATAGGCGTCTCAAATAATCTTTGCAGTAATATTTTGAAAATACGTTACAATGAATAAATTATATTAAAATTAAGAGATTACTTTCATTTGACCGCTAAACCTTCCACTTACACTCAGCCGAATGTACCCGCATTTTTTGCAGGGTTTATCAGTCACTATTTTGGCTATCAGTTTTTTTTTTGGGTACCACACCAGCATACAGGTGCTATTTTAGTTCTTGGTTTAAGATCATCAGGCAACTCCAGCCTTTTGACACTTTTAAAAGCATTATTCAGCTTCTAAAATGTTTTTTTTCTTATTGTATTTATGACTGCAAGATATTTCTAAATACATTTATTAATTATTTATTGATTGCAAGTTGTAGAATATAATGTACGCTCGTGTGTTAGGTAGTTGAAGTATGAACGCCGTTTGCCTACCAATTTGTTCTATTCAGTGTCACCTACAAATATAATATTAAATCTTAATTAACTGAGAAGGAAAATAAGTAACGTTTATCTTTAGCACCGGCCGATAGTTATACATTTGTGCACCCCAGTAACTATCACGCCCGTACTACTCAGTGGTTATCAGTTGTATTTTAACTCAATGCATATTATAAATATGCACAAAAGAACAACTGCCAATTAATCGTTATCTTTAGCACCGGCCGATAGTTATCCATGTGTGTAGTGTAACTATCGCGCCCCTGCTCCTCGGCGTATCCTGCTGCGATAGAAGCAAAGGCGTTGCATGAGTCATATTGGGGCTTAGGGCTCATAGATATACTTTGCATGGTTTTTACTTGTTAAGTAACTGTATAACAACTGCCATAGCCTTGTGATATTTATAAATATTTGCGTGCTCTATATAAGCTTTATATAATTTGCGTGCTTCAACAAACATTTTAAATATTTGCGTGCTCGCTATAAGCTTTATTTAATTTGCGTGCTTTAACAAGCATTGCGTGGTGATTAAAGTGTATTGGCGTGACCATAATGAAGTCTCCTATAATGGAAACTGCGTGCTTTAACAAGCATTGCTTGGTCATTACAATGTATGTTATGTGGGTCGATTTAATTTAACGTAGGCTATGTTTTATCTTTCTGTAACTTCAATTTCAACTAATTGAGTGAGTGTTATGTCTGAGATAACATAAAACGTTCACAAATAAGATAGACAACGGTTTAGTGTTTGTTAGCATTCGACACTTTTTGTTCACATAATTAGGTATACACTTTTTGTATACCTACTACATGTTTGTACTGTAGCACAATTTTGCATGGCCCATTGTTTCATTTTACAACTCAGATAGCATGGCCTTTAGGTACCTATTCATTCCTACGTTGGTGCGTAACCTATTTTGTTGTAGGTACTTACAACACTGGGATGGTTATTTAGACAACAACATGTAAGTGAATACGATTTTTTGGGACTTTATGACCTCGCAAGGCGTTCGGTTCGTATTCGATACCGTTAAATTACAAATTTCATTAAGTATGTTGATTAATAGAAGTTTCAGGAGTACAGAAAAAATATTTAAAAATACTAGCATTTTTAGGTTTTGGGAAAAACTATGTCCGTCACACCGGACATTGCCAAATATGCGGGATATTATTATATGTCCGCCATGCCGGACAATGCCAAATTATTAGGCTGATATATGTATAAGAAATACATAAAAAAGGAAGAAAATGTTAAAATAACGTTCCTTAGGTATATTATTTATGTTTTATGAAACTATGAAAGCGTAATTGACAGTTTTGTGTGCGAACTTTGTAATAATTTTTTGATTCGTGGATATTAATGAAAAAAATTAAAATTCGTGAGGTACATTTAGACATCTTCAACTTCTTTTACAAATTTACGTGTTTTGCTGATGACGTTGGGGTCCCTTGATCGAGTTTTTCTCGTTGTGTTTGTCAGTGTAGGTACAGATGGAAATGATGAAATAGACAGAATATTGTAATTTTTATTTGTTCATCATGGATCATCCATATCTTGCATGTTACTTCAAGACTGCATGCCGGATCGTAATTTTGTACCTCGTTATTAAATTGGGTAATATTTTTTTAAATATCAAGGCATCATAATAGTGATGCCAAAGAAGCTGTTAGTAATGAAGCAAATTAACGCGCGACGAAATTTTTAGATCAGACGGTTGTTTGGAAGTTAGTACTGAAGGATTATGTCCGCCGTTTTTACATATTATATGTATAATTAAAGTGTATTGTGCAAAGAAGTTAATCATCAATCATAAATAATTAACTGAATATCACGGAGGGATATTCTATGACTCATTTTCGTCAGCAGAAGCTTCACCTGCCTCAGACTTTGCATGTTATTTGCGTAAAAAAATTGCAGAATGGTCCCACACCATTCACTGGTTTAAAGGAAATGAAAAATTTAAGCTCAGATTTCAGTACACGCATACAAATATTTATATTTTGAAGATTTTTTTAAAAATCTTATTTGTAACTCTAAGTCTACACCGTTGGCAAAGTCCGCCACGGCGGACAACCAGTAATTTATATAAGTCATTGAATCTATTTATGGCGCTGTCCGGTGTGGCGGACAACACATTCAGAGGAAGTTTGAGACAAGAAAAAGTAGTAAAATGTACTAGTATTACATCTTCATGTTTCAATAATATAACGTTGTTTATTGTTTTGATACAAACACACATGCTTTTATAGTAAAAAACAAAAGATAAACGCATTAATTCTTCAATAAAAACAATTGACGTCCGACCCTGTGTCATATAGTTGGACAACTCGCATGATTATGGTTTTAATGCTTCAATATTATTTTTCTACCAAAAAACATTTATTTATCTACCGATTTTCATATAGCTAGAGATATAAATATGACATAGTATTTTTTTTTTAATGAATTGTCCGTCCAACCGGACAAAATCAAATTAAGGGTTGTCGGTTATATTCTTTAGACAAACCCACAAAACAACCAACATAACACCTGTCATTTCCGTCAAGGGTTGAAATAAGTTCCTATTACTTCGTATTTCTTTGTTTTGTTTCTTTTTTGCAAAATTTAAAATAAATCGTTTTTAACTGCCGTGATTAGGTTAGTTGTCATTTGAAGATTTTAAAATTTTGACTTTCTCCTGTTTGTCACTTGATAAATAGGTAATTTCTTTATTTAATCATTCTTTTTTGAAATTTCCTGTAAAGAGCGTTATGACATCTTGTATCATTATTTCGCGTTGACATATTGATTTGTCATTTTGCTTCTGTGTTATTATATTACGATCATTTTCCTTGACTACTTAAATATTCCGTTGAAAATGACACTTTAGAATAACCTGTTATAACTAGGGCGTCATGCTAGAACATGTTTTGAAATTTTGATCACTTACTTTTGACGTTGACTTTACAAAGTTGATAGGCAGAGTAACATACTTAGTAGGGTATGGCACACGTCATCTTAAAATAATATGTAGTGACAGGGAAACAGACCTCTTTGGCTTCAAAATGATGTCACAAGCTTTTTTCTTTTAATTACTGCAACAGCAAAGTCGTGCTATTTGATAATTAACATTGAATACTTTTCAGGAAATTACTACTGCATCACAGTTTTTCAATTTCATTATCCACCGGGTTTAAACAGTGACTTCAGAATCATAGTATTTCCAGCTAGTCGATAAGATTATTCCCTTAGTTATTCTGTTATCGCCATAGCATAAAGTCGGTTAACAGAAATAGTCTCATATAGTTACTCTAGTTACTCATGAGACACTGGTGACAGACAGACAGACGGACAGACGGACAGTGGAGTCATAGTAATAGGGTTCCGTACCCAAAGGGTAAAAGCGCGACCCTCGTTGTTAAAAATCAGGACCATCATGATAACTCGTGATAATTGATTCCATTACATAATTAATCTACATAAAATTCTCGCCGAAAAAGTCGGGGCCTTACATCAAATGGGGTCGGGTTTTTTTTGTGAGTACCTCTTGTAGTATAGAATATTTATGCTGCGTATCAACATCTTAATTATGACAGTTCTCGACTTATGATTACTTAATGATTTTGTATCGTATGTATGTACTGTTTTTCGGGATGTATTCAAGCGATTTGCTTTAAATTTTGCAATAATGTTCTTTTAATAGATTTGCATCGCCTCTTAGTGAATAAGTATGAATATAATTTTCATAAAAATTAGGTCAGAACAGTATAATCAGGCCCTTTGCATAGCATTTGTGGAGCATGAGAAGGCTTTTGACTCTACCGAAACCTGGGACAGAGACCTAAGCGTGAAACAAGGGGATGTGATCTCCCCCAAACAAGACATATTTATGCTGAACGATCTAGCTGATTCTTCTCAACGCATCGGTATCCGGCTGAACTTCGATAAAACCAAGATCCGCGGATCGGCAAATGCAGCGTAGTCAGAGCAGGTGGAGCGACGATCTTCACACGTGGCTGGCAAGGGCTGGATGAGAGTGGCCGCAGGTCTTGCTCGGTGGCGTGCAAAGGGACAGACCTACGTCAAGCATAGGATGATGATAAATAAAAAAAATAAAAAAAATAATAATAAAATATTTATAGCCTTACACAGATACACATACAAGAGAAGAGGAGAAGATACATTTACACAAAGACTTAAAAATATCCAGATATTAAAAACCCTGACATACATCACATCTCACATTCTTCAGTACATCCAATCGTCCAATCATTCGAGCAATTAAATTCAATAAAACTAAACTAACACTAAAAAATATTATAACACAAAGGCAAAGGGCTCGGGCTCAGCATTGAGCTGCGCTTGCACACAGCGCTGATTTTCAGCCCGCGCCGGCTCATTGGGGTATAGCACATTTGTAGTAGGTAGGGCATTTAAATTTAAGTTTTACATGTTTTACAGTCGAAATAATCTAATAACTATAGGAACAATGTATAATATTTACTACACATATCTAGGGTTGCCTGGTTCGGTGGATTTTATATTTGATACCATATTGCAGGTTTTCTACAAGTTGACGTTCTAGAATAAGTCTCCGTATCTTTAATCTGAATGTAGGAATGGACATGTTATTCGTACGTAGTGGGGGCGGAAGGTTATTCCAAATCTTGGAGTCGGCAAACCTAAAACTACCCCTAAACCCCACGGACCTGTGTTTCGGTATAATTACTTTATAAGCGTGCATGCTTCTCGCTCCACGGTCCTGGCCTCGTTGGGGCCAAACAAATTTACTATACAAATATTCCGGCCGTTTAGTTCTTGTTATTTTATAGGCTTTAACAGCAAGATGGGCTTCTCTTCGTGCTGCCATTTTCAGCAAGCCTTTGTTATTCAGGTAAGGAGTAATGCTCGACTGCTTCGGTATGGCATAACAAAACCTGACGCATGCATTTTGGAGGCGCATGCGTCAGGTTTTGTTACGCCATACCGTACGCACGGCAAAAGCACGCACCGTTCTTGAGAAAAGCCTGGGTCCGTACACAGTATCGCAATAGTTAAAGTGAGAAAGAACCAGAGCCTCCACCAGATGATGATGACATGTCTTGTATTTGTTACTATGTTCCCTTGGGTGGTGACCTTTTTTTACAAGCGTTTTTCAGCACAAATTTGGAAGTCAAGATGGCCGTCATGCTAGTTTTCGAAAAAGTCGTCATGGGTATCGTTTTTCATGTTTTCGCGGATGGCGTATTCGAAAATGATGTCAGATTCGGAATTCAACATGGCGGCCAAGATGTTTTTCGAAAAAGTCGTCATGGGTATCGTTTCTCATGTTTTCGGGGATGGAAATTTCAAAAATGATGTCAGATTCGGAATCAAGACGGCGGCCAATATGTTTTTCGAAAATGATATCAAATTTGAAATACTATATTATTTATTATTTGACGAAGCCTGTTGCTGATAATATGTTAATGTATTATTTTCTTATGTGTTATACTGAAATAAATGATGTAATTTGAAATTCAAGATGGCCGTCATGATAGTTTTCGAAAAAGTCGTCATGGGTATCGTTTCTCATGTTTTCGCGGATGGGGTATTCGAAAATGATGTCAGATTCGGAATTCAACATGGCGGCTATGATGCTTTTCGAAAAAGTCGTCATGGGTGTCGTTTCTCATGTTTTCGGGGATGAGAATTTCAAAAATGATGTCAGATTCGGAATCAAGACGGCGGCCAATATGTTTTTCGAAACTGATATCAAATTTGGAAGACAAGATGGCGGCCATGATAGTTATCGAAAAAGTCGTCATGGGTATCGTTTCTCATGTTTTCGCGGATGGCGTATTCGAAAACGATGTCAGATTCGGAATTCAAGTTGGTGGCCATAATGTTTTTCAAAAAACTATCATGGGTATCGTGTTTTATGTTTTCGGAGATGGCAAATTCGAAAATGATGTCAGATTCGGAATTCAAGATGGCGGCCATGATGTTTTTCGAAAGAGTCGTCATGGGTATCGTTTCTCATGTTTTCGGAGATGGGAATTTTGAAAATGATGTCAGATTCGGAATTCAAGATGGCGGCCATGATTTTATTCGAAAAAGTCGTCATGGGTATCGTTTCTCATGTTTTCGGGGATGGGAATTTCAAAAATGATGTCAGATTCGGAATTAAGACGGCGGCTATGATGTTTTTCGAAAAAGTTTTCATGGGTATCGTGTTTCATGTTTTCGGAGCTGGCAATTTTAAAAATAATGTCAGTTTCAAATTCAAGACGGCGGCCATGATATTTTTCGAAAATGATATCAAATTTGAAATTCAATATGGCCGTCATGATAGTTTTCGAAAAAGTCGTCATGGGTATCGTTTCTCATGTTTTCGCGGATGGCGTATTCGAAAATGATGTCAGATTCGGAATTCAACATGGCGGCCATGATGTTTTTCGAATGTCGTCATGGGTATCGTTTCTCATGTTTTCGGGGATGGGAATTTCAAAAATGATGTCAGATAAGGAATCAAGACGGCGGCCAAGATGTTTTTCGAAAAAGTCGCCATGGGTATCGTGTTTCACGTTTTCGAGGATGAAAATTTCGAAACTGATATCAAATTTGGAAGACAAGATGGCGGCCATAATGTTTTTCAAAAAACTGTCATCGGTATCGTTTCTTATGTTTTCGGGGATGTGAATTTCAAAAATGATGTCAGATTCGGAATTAAGATGGCGGCTATGATGTTTTTCGAAAAAGTTGTCATAGGTATCGTGTTTCACGTTTTCGAGGATGAAAATTTCGAAAATGGTAGATATCAAATTCGGAATCAAGATGGCGGCTATGATGTTTTTCGAAAAAGTCGTCATGGGTATCGTGTTTCACGTTTTCGAGGATGAAAATTTCGAAAATGATATGAAATTTGGAATTCAAGATGGCGGCCACAATAGTTTTCGAAAAAGTCGTCATGGGTATCGTGTTACATGTTTTCGGGGATGGCAATTTCTAAAATGATATCAAATTTGGCATTCAAGATGGCGGCCATGAAGGTTTTCGAAAAAGTCGTCATGGGTATCGTTTCTTATATTTTCGGGGATGGAAATTTTGAAAATGGTGTCAGATTCGGAATTCAAAATGGCAGCCATGATGTTTTTCGAAAGAGTCGTCATGGGTATCGTTTCCCATGTTTTCGGGGATGGAAATTTCGAAAATGATGTCAGATTCGGAATGAAGATGGCGGCTATGATGTTTTTCAAAAAAGTTGTCATGGGTATCGTGTTTCACGTTTTCGAGGATGAAAATTTCGAAAATGATGTCAGATTCGGAATTCAACATGGCAGCCATGATGTTTTTCGAAAAAGTCGTCATGGGTATCGTGTTTCACGTTTTCGGAGATGGCAATTTCGAAAATGATGTCAGATTCGGAATTCAAGACGGCGGCCACGATGTTTTTCGAAAATGTCGTCATGGGTATCGTGTTTCACGTTTTCGAGGATGAAAATTTCGAAACTGATATCAAATTTGGAAGTCAAGATGGCGGCCATAATGTTTTTCAAAAAACTGCCATGGGTATCGTGTTACATGTTTTCGGGGATGGCAATTTCTAAAATAATATCAAATTTGGCATTCAAGATGGCGGCCATGAAGGTTTTCGAAAAAGTCGTCATGGGTATCGTTTCTCATATTTTCGGGGATGGAAATTTCGAAAATGGTGTCAGATTCGGAATTCAAGATGGCGGCCATGATGTTATTCGAAAGAGTCGTCATGGGTATCGTTTTTCATGTTTTCGGGGATGTGAATTTCAAAAATGATGTCAGATTCGGAATTAAGATGGCGGCTATGATGTTTTTCGAAAAAGTTGTCATAGGTATCGTGTTTCACGTTTTCGAGGATGAAAATTTCGAAAATGGTAGATATCAAATTCGGAATCAAGATGGCGGCTATGATGTTTTTCGAAAAAGTCGTCATGGGTATCGTGTTTCACGTTTTCGAGGATGAAAATTTCGAAAATAATATCAAATTTAGAAGTCGTCATGGGTATCGTTTCTCATGTTTTTGCGGATAGTGTATTCGAAAATGATGTCAGATTCCATGGCGGCCATGATGTTTTTCGAAAAAGTCATGGGTATCGTTTCTCATGTTTTCGGGGATGGAAATTTCGAAAATGATGTCAGATTCGGAATGAAGATGGCGGCTATGATGTTTTTCGAAAAAGTTGTTATGGGTATCGTGTTTCACATTGTCGAGAATGAAAATTTTGAAAATGATATCAAAATCGGAATTCAAGATGGCGGCCACAATAGTTTTCGAAAAAGTCGTCATGGTTATCGTGTTACATGTTTTCGGGGATGGCAATTTCTAAAATGATATCAAATTTGGCATTCAAGATGGCGGCCACGAAGGTTTTCGAAAAAGTCGTCATGGGTATCGTTTCTCATGCTTTTGGGGATGGAAATTTCGAAAAACTGTCATGGGTATCGATCGTGTTTAATGTATTTCTGAGATGGCAATTTCGAAAATGATGTCAGATTCGGAATTCATGACGGTGGCCATGATGTTTTTCGAAAAAGTCGTCATGGGTATCGTGTTTCACGTTTTCGAGGATGAAAATTTCGAAAATGATATTAACTTTAGAATTTGTAAAGGCGGCCATGATAGTTTTTGAAAAAGTCGTTATGGGGATCAATTCTCATGTTTTCGCGGATGGCGTTTTCGAAAATGATGTCAGATTCGGAATTCAAGATGGTGGCCATAATGTTTTATAAAATTTGGCATTCAAGATGGCGGCAATGATGGTTTTCGAAAAAGTCGTCATGGGTATCGTTTATGTTTTCGGGGATGGAAATTTCGAAAAAATGTTGTCAGATTCGGAATTCTTCTAGATGGTGGCCATGATTGCTTTCGAAAAAGTTCGAAAATGATGGAAATGATTGGAATTCAAGATGGCAGCTGGCCATGATTTAAGTAACGAAAATTATATCAAATTTGGAATTCAAGTAGACTTATTCAAGGCAAGACAGATTAGGAGTAAAAAATCTATACATCGATACATATAATATTACTCTGTAATATAACTATAGAGAGAAAAATTCTGTACATCTTATCTTATCTTACCTTACTTATCTTATAAATACGAATGTTTGGATGTTTGTATGTTTGTTACTCAATCACGCTTCAACCACTGAACAGATCGGGATGAAATTCGGCACACATAATATACCTTAAGGTCCTGGAATAGGACAGGATAGTTTTTATTCAGAACAAACATCCCATTCCAACGTGAAATCAAATTAATCGTTAAAAGCTGTGAATTGGCACACAAGGTGGCGCCACTTTGTCTGGACGAGTAACACAATTACAAAGGTGAATTCCCATCTAGCCATGTGTGGGTAGTGTGTTTTTATTTCTGTTTACTTTTGTCATCCTGTAATCGTTTCAGTTTGTATTCATTGATGTGTGCGTACACAAAAGTAACTATAGAAACACACTTTTAGTTCTCCATATACGAAGTAGATGGCGCTAGCTCTGATTTTAAACTCTGTATCGAAGGTGTGGTCAAAGTGAGTGTATAAGCGATTTTCCCTATGCAGCGCTATATTTCATTGTGGGCTCGGATAGGACAAACTTATATTATTCATCCTGGTAAAAATAAATTCTGAAGTCCATGCAGACGAAGTCGCGGGCAGAAGCTAGTTACATATGTTCATTAATTCAATCTATCACTACATCCAACAAAACCACTTCAACCTAACAAGCCACATCGTATCCACATCGCCTAATACAAAAGTAACATTAATGGCTATCTACACGAAATCCATTTGCGAACCTGATCCCTCCCGGAACCTGTTTGGAAACCTCACGATGTTCGGATTTAGACGTAACAGGCAACAAAATCACTTTCATCAGAACCGATCAAATATGCACCCTAAGCTTCAATCTTACACCTTCCCCCTTCACCACGATAGCACACCCTTTCATTTGCCGCAACCAACTGAAACAGTGTGTCATACATTGACGCCAAACTTCGAGGCATTTTGAAATTGGTAGTGGCAAGCGACCGATGGTTAACGAAATTCTATTTTTTGTTAAGGCGTTTAAAGCTCCTCAGTGTATAGAAATGTTTTGTGATGTCATCGGTAATGCTCCGTTTACACGTAGCAAGTGGTAGTTTCATTTATCAATATCATGCAATGGTTGGCCAAGTATTAAAATAGGTTCATTTCGTTGTACGAGTACAGATTTTTTTTGTGGTTACAGAATTATCAACAGTTATTAGAGTTGTTGGTAATTCTGTAGCTCTGCCTACCCCACTCTGGGATTGATGGCGTGAGTATATGTATATATGTATGTATAACAAATAGATGCAATTTCAAAATGAAATTATAAAATAAATAATTAGACATTTACTTTAGGTTCAGCTCAAGAAAGCAAAGTAGTGACCAATACAGTTTACGAGTAAATAAATCGGCTATCGTATGCACGTCATATAGGTAGCTCATCGAACAAGTATTTATTGTCACACGCAATATTCATTTCCTGACCATTTATATATTTAGTAACTACTTTCAAATCCAAATACAAAAAATCATCATCATCATCATTCTCTTTCCCTAATCCCAACTTAATACAAAAAATAATCCAAACCAAAATTATGTTATTAAACTAAAGCTAAATGAAAGTGTACCTTTCCTACTACACTATGCATAAATATATTTTCCCTTAGATTTTCTCTTTAGATTATTCGATGACTATTTCCTCTTTCCAAAAACAGCAATAACTATTTCAATCGGAAACTATAGCTCTTAATGCAATGTTCAAATGCATAAAGGCAGTTACAGAAGTATACAGAAGAAAAATATAAGAACAATCTTTCCTTGATATTAAAATGTCACATGTTGTATAAAAATTAAATTATTAATCTCTTTTTTCCACGTTTTTATAAAGCAGGCGTATCAACTGAATGATGTAATGCAATTTCTGCAGAAATATCTCAGGATGACGAAACTTTTTTAATGACACTAAAACATAGTAGTTTCTTTATAAATAATTGTTTGAAGATACTTAACTAACATAAACAAAGATAAGGCGAACCGTGTATCTACGAGACCTTTCTTATCAAAAGATGTCCCGTTATGTCAGCTTTTAGAATTTATTCGGTTATTCGGTAAACATTAACGACAAAAATTACGTAGTAAATTGATCAATAATTATCTTCTGGTATATTACTTCTAACCATACATTCGTACGTTAAACTGGCTTTTAAAAAACAAAAAGTGAGCGGCCGAAAAAACAAAAGCCAGTTTAATGTAAAAACTTATGGTTTGCAGTAATATATACCTACCGAAAGATTTTATTAGAATTTATTCGGTTAAATACCGTTAGTTTTTCGTCGGCTATTTAAAGCCGTTCCATTTACTCCCCAAACTAACCTATTGTGACGTCATTGCGACTAAAGCCCGGGGTCTAATTTGTCAACACCCGACAAAAAAAGAGGGATGTGTATTTGTGTATCTGTGTAATTATGCGTTTGTGTAACTGTGTGTCTATTTGTGGCATCGTAGCTCTTAAAGGCACGGACGGACCAATTTAAACATATTTTTTTAAAGAAAATTAGTTTAATCGGGATGTTCCTTTGCCAGGTTTCATGATAAACGGTTGGGCTGTTTCAGAGAAATTAACTCTGAGAGAAGAGTTCGCGAATGTTTTATGTTGTTCCAGTAACTAAACCGTTCTAAAGAAAGCACAGCGATGTTTTCGCCATAGGAAACCAGGGAAATTGGTAGAAAACGCGATAATATCTATGGGAAACTCTGTTTGCTGTCTGGATACTTACCGGGGAGGACCCGGGAGCATTATGGCTCCCGTTGTTTGGGGTTATTGGTGCATCGGGAATTCTCGAGTGTAAGTTTAGTGTTGGGTACAGTCAGCGTATACGCATTATGGTTTTAGGTTGGTTTTATTTTTGACGGCTTTAACTAAACTTACCCGATTGTCTAATTGTAAAAAGGACGTTCCTTATTTATTGACATGACCCTCTATTCTAGGCGGTGTATGTATGTATGTAAACTCTTTATTGTACAAAATACAGAAATTCAAAAACAATATTTACAGAAAAGGAATGTCAAAGGCGAACTTATCCCTTTAAGGGATCTCTTCCAGCTAACCTTTGGGTGATTGAGGAAAATAAGAAAAGTTGAATGTGGCAACGAGTACAGCGTGAACTAAATTTTAGACCTTTTTTTAGAATAAATAAAAACATAGACATATATAAAAATATCAAATTCACAAACGTACATAGATGTACACATATGTAATAAATCAATATAATATACATAAATAAATATATATTTATATATTATAATGAAACAAAGGACAGTACACAATTATAAGGACTCAAGCCAGTACGTATGTCCTCAATTTTCCTTGTAGTGATGCGACCGAATGCGATTTCCTAATATCAGATTGCAGCCGGTTCCACAGTCTGACAGAGTGCACCGAGAAGGATTTAGAGTAGGTTTTAGACGTGTGCGATGGGAAGCCCAGAGAGAGGTTAGCACTCGACCGCAAGCGATTATGGGAACCGCTTGCCATGAAGCTAAACCTCTCGGAAAGGTAAGAGGGAGAGTGAGGCAAAAACAAAGTGTTGAAAAGCAACGACAGTATATGGACATTTCTGCGTAAACGGATCGGTAGCCATTTAAATGGGCGCGGAAGTGGGACACGTGGTCATATTTCCGCAGGAAGTAAATAAATCCAATAAATACATTTTGCAGGTGTTCTAACTTAACCAGCAGTTCCTCTAATACGTCGAGATATGCGACCTGTTTGGTGTGAAGTGGAAGAAGAATGGATTGAGCTAAGGTAATTTTGGTGTGAAGGGGAAGAAAATTCTGTAGGCGCCTGAGAGAGTGCGGAGAAGCATGGAGCCTGCGACTGACCTCGGCGACTTGACAGGACCAAGAAAGAGTCTGATCCATCGAGACCCCCAAGTTTTTTTATCGTATTGATAACATTTTGATAGGTCTTGTTTATACACCGTGTTTTTTTTTATTTACGATAACTTCGGCATATTACTAGGTATATCCATAGAAACTAATTGGTACATTAGATTTTTAAATATAGCAAAAAAAAAAAACTGTTTAGCACAAAATAATTAAATATTTTACCTTTGGTCATTCTAAAAGGGCCTTTAGAGTTAACTTATACTCAGTGTCATATACGTCTATGTTGGCGTGACATACACACACAAGTAAAGATAACACTTGACAGGTACAAGATCGCTTGGCTCGGCGGTAAGTGTCTTGTTTACTGTGTAAGAGGTCACCGGTTCGATTCCCAGACGTGTCACTTGTAGATACGTTTTGATTTTTAATTTTTTTAGCGTTTTTGGTATAATTGTCTACTATTCAACAATGACGTGTGTATCGTACTTATCTTTTAGGATAGATGTGTTTTATTTTAAATGCATTCATAACGAATGGTTTATTTTAAATTAACGAAATATTTGCGTTGTTTCAAAGAATTTTATTTAAAATGTTGAATAAATGGCCACACAAAAAAAACTCAACAGTCAGTAATTTTATTACTTATCTTATTATTTATAACAATATGAAAAAAATGTAACCTAGTATTACTTAAAACTGTAAAAAAACGTATCAAAACAATGAGCATAAAATCAAATAATGTGCGTATCTTCAACGTATTTCACAATACTGTTTAGAAATCGTTCAAGCGGGATGGTCTGCAGACCATAAGTTATCATAAAGAACGAAATCACAAGGTCGGATCTGCTATTATTAAGTTCATGACCCCGTCTTCATCCTGCACTCTTAAATTACTATCTCTTTCGTGAGGAGTTTTCTTTAAGCCCAGTTCTCTAAATCGTCGGTGTAACTGTAACAATACTAATTACGGTTTGTTCAACATTAAATAAGAACTAATGAATGAAGGGATAAAGTAATCAATTAGAGATACTTACATTTATGAACGTATGAGGGTTAGGTGTCCGTCGGTCGGGATAGCGCCGCCTGTATTCCCGTGCTGCTTCAGAAGCGTTGCCGTTACATAGGCCGTAAATAAAATGCATCTCAGCTTCTTCTTCAGAACGGAAATTATAACGTGGCATTTTTTATTATTATTATTATTCCTACGACAATTCCGTGACATTGTCACTTTAGATTGACGCGTATAAAAACCTAACAATTGGAAACTCTTTACTCATAAGTATTAAAAGAAAATTGTTGTTATCAATTAAGAGCCTTTTACACTAGTTTAACGTGATTAACTGATTAAATTTAAAAAATAAATATCTTTAAAACCGTTAGAGTTATCATTTGTCTGTCTTCGGGAAATTAACTTTGTTTGACCTAAAGAACGTTCCCTTAAAGTTATCGTAAATCAAAAAAAACACGGTGTATAAATGTCTATAGTAAAAAACTGCGTCCGTGTCGGTCCGTCTGTTTGAGAACTACGAAGCCACACACAGACCGACATAGGCGTTAAAATTCTCACTTAGCGTTAGGGGTGTGATTCTCTCAAAAACGCGGTCGGACGAACGAACGGGTGAATGTCGCAGCGGCGAGTTTAAGGGACTACTTAAACTCGCCGCCCCTGTTCAGAGCGATCAAAACTCATTTTAGCGCGTGAATTTTCAATTAGGCAGCCTTATACGTTCGATCTTATCGACAGAAGCTATGCTGCCAAATTGAAAATTTGAGAGAATCTCACCCCAGGGGTTAGTTACCTAATGGTGCTCCCACATAGCCCTTATAAAATGTTTTATAACACTACAACATTCGAGTGAATCTAAAAATGTTGTCGTGTTAATGTTTCCTAACGTTACATAACCGCAGTGTGAGACCATATAAAGCAGCTTTTTATGTAAGACTGGTGCACTGTGTCATTGTTGTTGGCTTTACCACTACAAACAAACATCGCAACCCCCAACTGATTTACCTACACAACAATCCTGTCGGGCCTCCTCGTAAAGTACGCGTGAACTTCGGCAAAGTAATTAGAACTGAGAAAACTAATTTTCCAGTCTTCACCGCTTGTCTTGAGTGAGTTACCTTCGTTCGGGAAGTTTTCATCGGGAAGCTATGCTTTTCTAAGCAAATATACTTTAATTAAACAATTATACGGTGCGTCATTGCGACGTCACAGACACTGAGGCACACTGGGGCACATTCTGTTACGAATTCTCAACGTCTACTACAAAATAAATTACCTAATACATTACAGGGGACAATCACACACGAGGTGACCAAGTCCCAAAGTATGCTCTAGGTTTGTACAATGGGTACAAGACGACGATAAACATACTTATACAGAGTCATAAATATATACTTACATACATAGAAAGCACCTATGACGCAGAAAATAATACTCGCGCTCATCACACAAATATTTGCCTTGACCGGAAATCGCACCCAGGACCCCTAGCTTCGTAGGTAGTAGGTACCAACTAGTTTAACTGCGTCGTCAAACAAAACAAGACTTTAAACAATCGATTTTAGGCTTTGGTAATAGCGGCCTTTACACGTAAAGTTCGGACCGCGGGAAACGCCACGCGACATTCTAATCTTCGTTCCGAACCGTACATTTTTTACTATTACAGTTGCATTTACAGGTACGGATAATACCTACGGTAAGACGAATCTAACGACACCTTGCTTCGGGCTATCTAATCAGTCTCTACGAGGAAACAAAAAACAAAAACCAACATACATACCTACATACATATTAGTTATACTTGCATATAATTGTCTAGCATCTATATAACCATGGCAATAAAATTTCGAAAAGTAGAATTTATGAAAAAAGTGCCTGTGAAAGCAAATTAGCAACAAGTTTCAAAACAGATTCAAAAGAACAGACATGCGGGTGGTAAGTCGGTCTTCATAGAATCCGGATTGCGACCACCACCCTACCTACTAACCGGTTTCACAGCAGAAAGTTCTGACGGCTGCAGTGATTCGGTGTAAGGGGTAAGACAGCCTAAGAACGCCAGGAGCATTGGAATTGCACTATGCGTCTCATTTGTTGTTAAATCGTTACTATTTTAAATATCAATAGGTTTTTCTAGTGTAATTTAATGATTTTTTCTAATATCTAGTATTTTGTAGAGGTGAAAAGTTGTATGTTTTCCAAGGCTGTCAAGTTACTTGCGTTTCATGTTATGCTACTCTCAGGATCCTATTATCCTTCTATTGCACTGGATTTAATACCAGGACTGGGGCTAAGCAACATCTTAGCAGCCATGCATTACAAATAACATTTTTTTCTTTTCCTTTTCCATACTTTCGGTTTCGGGTCAACCTTTTACATTAAATACAAATCAGGTTTTCAGTAATTCCGTTTACAACAGCAGTGTCAACACTGTCAACAATAGAGCTCGGTTGATAGGCACATGATAACCCTAAAAAGCTCTCGATAAAAAAACAACTTCTATTTCGTACACAAGTTCCAAAAAACCCAAAGGTGCCAGCCGGGTTCGACCTGACAACACTTTGTTTAAAACTTACCTGTCCAAACAACATTTCCACTTATTCTGATGCACTGTAAATGCAACATATGAGACATAATGCTCATATTTTCAGAAACACAGCTACTTCATTCAAATTTACGTGGCACCACAACTGGGTTATTCTGTAACGGAGCCACGGAGTTTGTTGACGACCCTCACAACATACCCCTATTTATATCGAATGGCATAATTATTGTTTGTCCTAAGTATTGTTTGGTCGAAAATGGTTTTTAAAATTGATTTTTTATTTTATTAGATGTTTATTATATTCTGTAATATCAGTCTAAAAGGATTTTAAACGAAAGTAAAAAACTTAACGATGTTAAGTTTTTCACTTAAAAACGGCGTTCGGTCGGTCGAATGAGTGAATGAGTGAACGCAGCGCAGCTTATATAAACCTGCGAGTTTAAGTATAGTCCCGTCAGAGCTTACAAAACACATAAGAGCGCGTGCATTCATAATTAGGCAGCAGGGCTTCTGTCGAACGATCGACCGTAACTATAAGGCTGCCCACGGTTAGAAACGCAGGGACTATGGCGCTACTTTGAAAATTAGTTGTCAAATTTCACAGTCATGTTATAGGTTATAGGTTATAGGTTAGTGCGGGCTGGTTTCCGCAACTCGACGACTTAATGTATGCGCCTTTTTTGCGTGCTGGGTTTTGGCACTACTCTTGCCAACCCAGTTCTACCAGGAAGCCTAGCAAACCCTTGATGTTGCCGACGGCTTCCGGTAGCGACCTCGGTGTTCCGAGGTGACGTGCCCGGTATGTTGCCACCTCAGGGCATTCCATGATGACGTGGGCCGCGGTTTCCTCTGCCGTCATACAGGCTCTGCACAGGGGGCTGTCTGTAACACCTAATGTGAACAAGTGTTTGTTAAACAAGGCATGGCCAGTTATGGCTCCAGTTAGTAATCGGAGTTGGGCCCTTTTGAGAAGCCGTAGCTTACGCGATAATCCGTGATTGATTATCGGAAGGGCTTCCTTACTTTGCCTGCAAGTGTTTAGGTTGCTCCAGTAGTGTTGGTGCTTTTCCTTAGTGACTTGGCGCAGCTTGTTCTGCAGCCAGCTGATCGGCAGGGGCAGAAATGGTTCAGGACCTATCAGTTCCGTTTCTGAGCCCCTTCTCGCGAGTACGTCCGCCGCGTCATTACCTCGAGAGTTACTGTGTCCCTTAATCCACTGTAGGGTGATGGGGTTGATGTTACATTCCTTAGAAAGGGCGTTGTGACATTCGTATATTAGCCCTGACGTTGCTGTGTAGCACTGTAGGGCTTGGAGAACTGATCGGCTGTCGGAGAGTATTCGGATAGGGAGATCTTTTACCTTCCATTGCTCGATCGCTGTTGTAGCCATGATGATGCCCACGCATTCAGCCTGGAAAACTGTGCTGTGGGCTCCTAATGGCGTTGAGATATGTATGTTTAGATCTTCCGAAAAAGTACCTGCTCCGGATCCCGACTCATGTTATCTCTATTCCTTTTTCTCTATTTAATTAAGAGTGATGAGGGAAAGAGGGCACTCACTCGAAGATCAGATTTTTTACGATTTTTGAACATGTTGTACGTATTATGAAAATCTAGTTCTGTATCTTTTCCTGGAAATCGGACTTGATTTAGAGGTCTAGAACATGGCGAGAAACGTGATCGCCCGGAGCTAAGTAAATATCTGTATAGATTTTTTTGACAGCTACGCGATTTAGGCTGCGGCTCCACTGAGGCGGAGACGAGAGGAGCGGAGCGGAGCTGTGCCAATATTAACCAATAGAATCTAAACTAACGTGCGCAAGGCGCGCTCAACGTGACCGCGTGCACCTTCTATTGGTTAATATTGGCACAGCTCCGCTCCGCTCCTCTCGTCTCCGCCTCAGTGGAGCCGCACCCTTAAGCGTCGCTTCTCAATTCTCTAAGGGCGGGTACACATAGAAAGTCCGTTTTTACAAGATCAGTTTTAACGGATCTTTTCACATTATAATTTTTTACTGGATCCAGAATACTGTTTTGCTTGTGAACTCGCTCATACAACTACTTACGCCATCAAATAACCTGTAAAATGGATCGCTATGTGTACGCGCCCTAAGTGTTTTATAGTAACCATCTTGGCAAATTAATGGTAAGAAGGCTATAAAATGAAATGAAATTAATACTAGTAAGTAATTTTCGTAGGAATTTGTGCAAGCGCGCCAAGCAGTGTTGGCACTATTGTGTTTTGAGGTGGGGATAAGATAACCAGTAAAATGGCTAGCATAGAGGCATTTCATCTTGGTCCTCAGGGTGGGCAACGCAATTTTAATATTGAGGATACATATACATGTACATAGATGGGCATCAGTGACCACTTACCAGTTATTAGGTGGCCTGTTTGCTCGCCATAAAAAACATGCTTTTTTTTCAAGAATAGGTGCAAGCAATCAAGTTATAGATATAATTTGCTATGCTAAATTTCAATTTCAAAGTTTCTGTAGATACTAAGACAAACTGCTAACACATCCGAACACACAAAACGGACAACGAACAGACAGACGCCAAAGACTCACCATAAGTATTAATTTGTCATCTTTTTATAGCATAAAAAACGCAATTGAGCACACCGTCGGATCTGCGACTCAAACGATTTGTATTCTCAGGACTTCAATCTGAAGACTGCGACTGTAAGACTACAAATGCATTGCCAACCCTGAGGACTAAGATGGAACTCCTCTATGCTAGTAATTCGACCATTTATCATTGGTTTGGTACTTAACACTAATAAGCGGATACACCGTAGAACTCGCAACTAACTCTCCTTTGTTACGTCAGAGAATACAACCACAGCACAGACACTCTTATGCGATGTCGCTCATCGTTAGTTATATCCCGTAAACACTTTCAAAACCTCGCATCTCATATCACAACAGCTTGAAATTTAAACACTATGTATAGAGTTTTATGGTTGGATTTGGAAATGGTAAGCTTGTAAGTTATGACTTCAAGGAAGAAACTAGCTGAATGAAGAACTATGACGCTCTCTCGATAAGGGTGTGCAAGTGAGAACGGATTGAGAAGTGTTATCATAATGTGTTGTTTATACAATATGTATGTGTTTTTAACCCCCGACAAGAAAATAAGGGTGTTGAAAGTTTGTCGTGTATTTCTGTGTATGTCTGTCGGGGTTTATTTTTAAAGAAAGCTAGTTTAATTGGAATAGTTCTTAGCTAGTCTTTATAAAAATCGGTTGAGCCGTTTTAGAGATATCAGGTTTGATAAAAGGAGACGCCCGGGGGATTTCGAACGGCCCAATTGATTTTCATGAAATCCAAATCGGTCCTTCCGTTTGGGTGCTAAAATGCCACAGATAGACATACGTCAGATACATACGTCAAGCTTAGAACCAAACCCTGGATTGACGGGGCGAAAATGTACCAGTGCTAGTGATTAATTAAAATTATAGACTAAGTTTTATCGACATCGTTAAAAAGCAATTTTCAATCATCATAATTAATGAACAAGTTTATTTACCTTCTTATAATTTGTAAACCTCTTTTATTTATACTTATCGCAACTCGTGGTGGCTAAAACACACAACTGCGGCAAAAGGGACCAACAGCACAAGCTCATTTTCAGTTTGATTCGTTAGGCTTTAGACCCTTATTATATTGTATTTTACATACAAATCAAACAGTAATACATTCGATACTATATCTCCCTAAGAACTCACATCCAAATCTAACCCACAAATGCATTAATAGTTGAGATAAACAGGCAACAGTAAAACAAGGCAAATTATGTCGGTACATCGCCCACCACCGCGCCAGCAGCTGTCGGGTTAGGATTATGTGCCAAATTGTACTTTAAATTACCGCGGATGGATAATTGTACAAGGATTATTATTCAACCATGCTTCAAACTTTGGAATAAATAATTTTGTCCAAAATATATATAAACTGTTCAGATGTATATCTTATAACGTATCAAAGATGTTACCTATAACAAAAGATTCGCTAACAAAGGGAACAATCGAAACTAAATACTATTTTGTACTATTCCATTATTTCTAAACAAAGGAGAGTAAAGCGCAATTTTCACCGGTAGATTTATGGCAGATTGCCTCCCCCTTGTCAGCCATTTGGTTTATTCCAACCGAACACGAAAATGGGAATTCATACCTCTCGGTTTACTAAGCGTAGTTCCGTGTATATTTTAGAATATAAAGGTACACTCCGCAACGCAAAACAGAGGCTGTATTTTGCTCTCTTGAATCCTGCCAAGTTCCAGCCAGTAAAAAAGACAGAGTTAAAGTAGTCTAGTAGCTCTGTCCCTTTTGCTTCCCAGAAATTGACAGTGTTTACCCGACTGCCGGAGGGTATTGTGTTTCACAGCCTATAATTATGTATGTTTGTTCCTTTGTGGCGTTCTAGAAACAATTATGTCAATCGATTTGTCTTAATCTCGTGAGTGTCATTAAAGATATGACAATTAAAATTCAATATGGCGGTACCTAGACGCCATATTGTAAAAAAGAAAAAAATAAAGTCGACGAACTATGACTAATGGGGTAGGGCAAACCTTGGCTATTCGATGATATGCAGGTATTCGGTGATAGTTTGTTATCGGCTTATAGCGGAGTTATTTAATATTTTATTATATGGTACTATTTTTCAATAGATTGTGCGACTTGCATTCATTATGATAGCGTAGAGCGAGAATCCGAACGAACTCACAAAAATTAAAAATCAAAAATTAAATGGCAAATTAATTGTCCTGACGTAGATTCTTAGATGGGTTGATACGAGGTGTAATTAAAGTTTTGTTACGGAAAACAACTGAAAGTAATGGCGAAAACAAAACAAAAACCCGTTAAGGTAAGAGTTTTTAAACGTGTTTATATTTTTAAAGCAAAGTTAAGTTAACATTTTCGTTCGTTAAATCCTTAATTTCGGCGGTTGATTTCTTAATGTTTTTCGTTGTTTTGTATGTTCCTATATCACAACATAACCAAGTGCATTTTGGGTTATGACTCTGTTTTATGTATGTTTTAACGTCAAAGCCAACACTAAAAAACTTATTTGTTTTACAGGACACTCCTTTCAAGAAACGATCAACAAAAAAAACTTACAATGCATCCAGCATAAAAGCTGCCGTTATAGAAATTAACAATGGAATTACTATTTATAAAGCTGCAAAAACGTTTTCTATTCTTTGGAGCACTTTGAAAGCCTATAGCTGCTGCCATCATCATGATCCTTCTGCCACAAATCAGTCCGAACGTGGAAAACCATAATTATGTCCTGCCTGCAGAAATAGAGGTTGCACTCCTGTGGCATAATAGAGACTAATTATTATAATTGTTTTTTTTTATTTCATGACTTTTATTTAAAGTTCTAATATATGCCACAGCTTAAACTGACTATATCACAGAATAACCAATGTCACACATTAAGCTGAATATCACCAAATTACCTACTTTTTCATGTGTCAAAATAAATGCTTATTACATTAATTTGGTACATTAGAAATAAAATCAGAAGTTCAGAAATGGTAGAAAAACTCATCCATTTTTATTTAGTAACATTTCAAAAATAATTTAATTGATAAGTAATATTATATTGTTAATAAACCTAACTATCACCGATTAACCAAGGTTTGCCCTATCATTTAATAGGTATTTAAAAATCATTTTTAGGTTTTCATTAATCATTTTTCATTTTGAATGATAATTTAGGATTTATAACGATTTAAAGTTGGTTAGCAACAACAGTCGGGTTTTTTTGTATTTTTTTTACTTTAATATAACGCAAATATGAAGCAAAAAATTACAAGCTTATATTTTGTCAGGATGTCTAAATCTTGTAGAATACAAAAACAAGATCCCGTCTAAATGGGTTGGGTTTGGGTTTAAATAATATTATGAAAACCAGACAACAGTGCAATATTATGGTGTCAAAGCGCTGATCTGATGGTGAAAGGGAAGGAAGCAACAGGAACTTCGCCGTACTTAACGTAGATCCACTGAGTTTGAGCTGATAAGATAAAAGCCGGTGGTTTTTTTTAAAGTAAAAGGTGTTAAAAAACTGTCTAAATTATATTTTTTGTACAGATATCTGGTACCAACTATTTTTAAATTAATTTATAATGCCTGCTGGTAACAGTTTATATCAAATAAAGCAGTTTTAGACTAGTTGCGACAGTGTGCTTCGCAGACAACCACACGGTTCTGGCAAATATTAATTAAAATGTGAACAAATTAGAACTACCTAGTTTTCTGCCTGCACAACACAGTGCAGCCGCTACTTTGAATCTTTAAATTAAATACTCAGTAGGGATGAAAATGTAGGTACTATAAACAGATATCTCGTTGTAACAAAACACTCCGACATCTCTTATGTTAACTTCAATAAGTCTGAAAAATAGCACTTACGAGAGTTTCAAGCTCAAAACAAAATCCAAACAAAGGTTTGAACATTATATTTATAAGTAAATTTAATAATTGAGTATTATGAAAGTGCAATTATATAGAGCGAGTTTAAAAGCGTAGCTCGCCGAGTTAAAAATAATACCATAACAGGTCACAGACGATATTCAGTGTGGTACTCGATAAACTGTACATATTGAAAGTGATAAAATTTTAGGTTAATTTATAGGTAAAACAATTTTAAAAAAAAATTGAGCCACTTTTTTTTACAGATTCTTAAATTTTTAATAAATTACAGCAAAAATGTCATTTTGTTTTCATAAAAACACGGTTTTCTCAAAATTTTGTATTTTTTTTTCCTAATTATTATTCCTCATTTAATTTTAGATCTAAAAACGATAAAAAAAATTGTACAATATCTGCAAAATTTTGAGAAAATCGTGTTTTTGTGAAAACAAAATGATATTTTTGCAGTAATTTTCCACCAAAAATGCAGTTACTCAGTTATCTTTTTTAATTGGTCCAATATTGTTATCAATTATTATAAACCTAACTAAAGTCAAGCAAAATTTTGAGAAAATCGTGTTTTTGTGAAAACAAAATGATATTTTTGCAGTAATTTTCCACCAAAAAAGCAGTTACTCAGTTATCTTTTTTAATTGGTCTAATATTGTTATCAATTATTATAAACCTAACTAATGTCAATACTATGCATTTTGTTTTATCTTGTTTGGGCTATTAGATCAAAAGTTACAGCGTCACAAGTAAAAAAAAAAATTTTTTACCTATAAATCAACCTAAAATTTCATCCCTTTCAATATGTATAGTTTATCGAGTACCACCCTGTAGTTTTTGTCGCCTAGAATAGAGGCCCTGTTATCGTATATATGTCATGGTTTTGTTAGCTCTTATCACAGAATAAAGACTAAAGGCATAGAAACCGTACTAAATAAGCAGAAAATACATATTGGTTCACTTCTTTTTACTTATGGTTTTCATAGTGAGTTGGTAAGAGATGAATCTATAGCAGTTCTTTCGTTATTTTGTACATCGTCACAAGTAAAGCGTGATTTGGAACTATAAGCACCTATAGTATTTGGACCCATAGACAAGGAAAGACAAATCCTTCCTATAGGAAGGACAAAGAAGTCCCTGTGTAAAACCTTGTGACGATGACGGTTAAAGAAGAAACAACAGCTTACTTTTTGTTTCATGTAATACGTAATCTAAAAAGTAGAGAAAGATAGCTAACGCAAAGTACGTCTTATATTCAGGGTTTCTAACCTGACTGCTATATGTTCTTATTCTGTGGGTCTTATTTACTTGACAGTAATGGCGGCCGAGTTAAAAACAATACCATGACAGGTCAAAGACGATATGGTTTTTACCGTCTAGAAGAGAGGCCCAGCATTGTTTTACTGATGAAAAATTATTATCTGCCTAGTAGTCAATCCTGTCCTGACCCAACATTCCTACAAATGAAGTTAATAAATGCGTAATAATAGAGTCACAGTTTGTCAACTTGCCGTAATTCAGGACTTTATCCCTCCAAAAAACGCTAGGTTAAAAACAATTCGTTTCCCCCATAACTAGCTGCCGTTGCGAACTCGCTACGCAGTTTTATTATGCACGATCGACAGGCGGAATGATAAAAGTGAAAAAAGTTGGAGATGTTCAAAAGAAATTCCCTCGGACTCGGGCAATAAAGCCTACGGCATATTACATAAATCATCGTGCTCTCGTAATAAATGAAAAAGGGAATTTGGCATGTTTAGTGGGGCAAGGCATGTACTGGCGCGATTATTATGTATTAAAGAGTCATATGAACCCCTTAAGAATGCGGTGGTATGAAAAAGTAGACAAAGAAGAATGATTCTTACGATTCTTTTACGTGATTAAATTCGTGTTTTCTTGAAACAAAAGAAATACTAGCTGGAATTACATTTACTTAACTACATGAAAGGTACACGGAAAGAAAACGTCTAATCAATTTAAGTTACTTTTCGTGATATCGTTACTTAAAATTTTAGGAACCAGGTAATTTCGTACGTCGTTTTCGTATAGAGATTTGTTTTCAAAGTGTAAAAATAAAAGGTTTACTCAAAAATATGTGAGCCAACCGAGAGAGATTTTCTCAAAGTTGACAAAAAAATAATATTAATATATAATATGATATAATTAAACCAACCAAAGCTGATAGTAACAACAGCAAGTTCTTTAGTCTTCAACTAACATCTTAGTAGATGTGTCTTGTCAGGTTCGTACGGAATCAAGGCGCTTATGCACAACAATCACAATCTTGTTGGAAGCGACCATTTTTTTTCCAGTGTGTATTAAGATTTATGTTTGCAACTGAGGTGCAAGAAATAGTTAATTGCAAACTCTACTTTTGAGATTAAAATACATATTTTTAAAATGATTAGACAGTCATGTTCTTTCCGTGTAAGTACTCTTCATGTAAATTCACAGTCACTACCTATATCAAAACATCATGCGTCGACGGAGCTATGAGAAAACAGATAAATGGCAGTAGTCGGCCTATAAACCACATTTAACTAAAAGAACTACAGTAGTTGGCAAGTCACTTCACCATTTCCCCGCATTTGTATTTCCACCCCTAACGAAGCAAACCGCTCTACATTTGAACATTACTCAAATATACACCATTTTCCAGTTTCCAAGGCTCACGATTGGGGTCAATGGGCAATGGGCAGCCGTCATTGGTAGGTAATTTGACATAAATCCTGGCACCATCGACACGCCTTGCTCCCAATGTTTTGGTAACTTGTGAAGCTATTTGTCTTCCTAAAGCCATTAAATATTTTTTGTGTTTGGCCAGTGTTTTGTTACGTTTTTACGTTAAAGGTTAGGTAAGAAAGTTGCATAACTTTTTATTAAGTTGAATAATGTTTGACACATTTTAGAATTTCTTCTTTCGTTTTAGCCGTTATTATTTGGTGTCGATTTTGTTTTAATTTAGATATATTTGTATTGTTTTGATGAACCTGTGTAAAATTGTGAATTGTGACTTTTGAATTTCCTAAACACACTGCCAAAAATTTTTAAAACCTTTTTCAATACAATTGTGAATCTTTATACAGTTGTTTTTGAAAAAGAAATTGCAAAATCAATTAGGTGTCACACGAGCATAATTTAATTTATAAAGCGTTTAAATAAATGCGAGTGTATTTTTGTGGATAACAACAAATTGACTCAGTGAGTACGGGAGTTTAATATGCAAATAAAGAACTCTAGCGCTAAAAATTAAAATAAGAAGCCATACAAATTCTAAATATTACAATATTCGAGCATGAGCGAAGCTTACATGGTTATTAGAAGACGTTAACAGATTAGTAGATTTACTTCATACTACCCACGCAGAAAAGCGCCCTACTTGGGCAATTTACTAAATAAATAATATAAATTTTATACCTTCTAAGGCTGAATCTATTGTGAATTAAATAAAGTAGAAAGAAAGAAAAAAAGAAAATAAGTTTATTTGGCAGGCATTTTACAATAGTATACAGATTCATAAGATTAAGGTAATATAAATATAAAACTAAAAACTAAGATTACAAAAGCCTACCAAAATGGTCTTCACTCAGCTAATGTGGTAAAACGTTGGAGAACGTTTCGTCACGCTGGTTTTCAGTGAAGCCAGAAACAATATTAAGAACTAAGCAGGATGATGGCGCTAACTTCAAGCAAGACATGAACCGTCACCGTCATACATCACAAGCAGCAGTTAGGTGCTTATAATTAAAAACAAAAAACACACATGCAGCCAGATACAAAAACCTCTCTTGAACAGCGCGTGGCAACATGACTAGTGGTCTTGGGAGTAAACAGTAGGTACAGGTAAAATTTTGAAAAAGCACGACTGCCTATGTCTGAGTCTGTGATTTCTGCGTAGATAATAGATGCTTTTTAAGTTTCAATTTGAATGAGCTAAGCGATATGCAGTTCCTTATGGGCGGCGGTATGTCGTTCCAGCATTTCGTGGCAGCAAAGCGGAAGCTGCCACGAAAGGCAGCCGTGCGGTGCATGGGGCATATAAGTCGGACTGCAGATCGTACCCTGCGTTGTGAAACCTTGAGCTTTTCGAAGAGATACGAGGGCTCGGATCGTTTTATAATGCCGAAAAGCAGCGTTGCGAGATGCAATTTACGCCGGGCAGCCATATTCATAAGATCATTTCTATTTAAAAATGGGGTGATGTGGGATCGGCGAGGGATAGAGAAGCAGAAGCGGGCGCAAGCATTTTGAATACGTTGTATTACTTTTGTAGTTCGGGCCAGCAGGCATCCTCCTATCACTACGTCTGCGTAGTTAAGCTTAGATAGAATGAGCGAGTCACATAACTTAATGCGCATATCCGTACTCAGATATTCACGGATCCGATACAGAACTTTCAACCTGTAAAAACAGTTCCGCATCGTTTCAAGAACATGCCCCTCAAAAATTAGCTGGCCATCCATAAGAAGACCCAAATTGCGAGCCCAAGATACTCGCTCCAAAGGATTGCCATGTATATGCACTTGCGGATTGTTCGCTAAAATTTTGCTCAATTGGGTCTGTGTACCTAAGACCATATATTTAGACTTATTGGGGTTTAAAATTAATTTATGCTCTTTACACCAGGAGGCTATACGGCACAAATCCGCATTTATTTCCTCCACCGATGTAGTTGTCAGAGTGGGGTTGAAAGATCTGTATAATTGAATGTCATCGGCGTACATGTGGTAATTACAGTTCTTAAAGGCGTTAATTATGTCTGCACTATATAATATAAAAAGAATTGGGCAAGAATCGAACCCTGAGGGACTCCTCTGTTGACAGGTAGTATAGAAGAGGACGATTCTGTACCATTTTCATTTGTAACTCTGACATATTGCTTGCGGCCAGAGAGGTAGCTAGAAAACCATTTCAAAGTTAAACCATCAAAACCATAAAAAGCTAGTTTGGATAAAAGAAGTGCAGTATTTATAGTGTCGAAAGCTCGAGAAAAGTCAAGCAAAACCATCAAGGATCCCTCGCCCACATCTCGAGTTGCTAAGATATTGTCCACAACATCAAGGAGAGCCGTTGCCGTGCCGCGGATTTTTCTAAAGCCGGATTGTTTCTTAGGTAGGATGTCATTAGCCTCGAGATATTCGGTCATTTGTATACAAACCACTTTTTCTAAAAATTTTGACAGGAACGGAAGTAGGCTTATTGGTCTGAGATCCTTAAAGTTTGCAGGGTTCTTAAGTTTCGGGATTGGTTTCACAACGGCCACTTTCCATTGCTCGGGGAAAATACCAGTTTCAATTGACCTATTTATAATTGTTGTAATTGTTAACAGCGTACGAGGTAAAGTCATCAAGATCATGTTCAAACTAATACCATCGTCGCCCTGAGCATTGGTAGTAATCGATTTTATAATGTTAAATATAACTGTATCCGAAACAGGCCTTAACCTGAAATTTCCTAAACCAAATCTATTGAATTCAAAATAAGTCAAGAGAGATATGCTTACCCTGCCGTCATCAGGGAGATCTAAAAAATGCGTGTTAATGCAATCGGGATTACTTAAATGTGGGGGCAGTTCCACATCTTTTTTCTTAAAGTCAGCTACGTTACGTTTGATATTTGTCCACAAAGTGCGGGGATTCCTAATAAAATTAACATAGCAATTAAAATATGCATATTTTTCGCTTTCAATTGCTAGTTTAACAGTTGTTTTTAACTCTTTGTAATATTTTATATGTGAATCTTGCTTTGTATCCTTACTCTTGGTGTGGGCCTCGTCTCGTAACCTCATCATTAGCTTCACAGTGGGAGTGATCCATGGGTGGGGGGTTTCTTTTATTGTCACTGTTTTTAAGGGAGCAAACGAATTAAATAGATCCAGTATCTTATTGTTAAAATCCTCCACCATAACATTCACATCACTGATTTCCGGCTCCATCCAGAGAATAGAATCGACGGCGCAATTGAAAACTTCCAGGTTGATATCCTTTAAAGGTCTGTATTGAATACGTTTAAGGGGGGGCTTTATTTTCTTTATTTTTACTTCACACGTTAGAAAAGCGTGGTTACTAAGATCCGGAATGAAATTAACAGATACATTGCTGATCAATGCATCAGAACAAATTAGATCAATCAATGTTTCACTGTGGTCAGTGAAGTGGGTAGGTTCCGTAACAAACTGAGTAAAGTTTATGCAAGTAAGAAAGTCGGACAGTTTTTTCGTGCTTGCTTCCAGGGGCTTTAATAGGTTTATGTTGAAGTCCCGAAGAAGGATCACGTAATCGAATTTTCCAAGAGAGGATACGGATTCACTGAGGGCATCAAGGAAGGTCTCCACGCTAAGCCATGGGGGACGGTATGCCGTGCCGACTGCGATTTTTAAGCCATTCATATTTAGACTCAGCCACATTTGCTCAACGGATGGTGAGGGTGGGTGCTTGATGAGGCGGGCATTTATACCTTGTCTGAGATAAAAGCCGATTCCACCACCGCGGGAGCGGACACTAGCAGGGCGGGGGATATGGCGGAGACGATATCCAGGCGGCTGAGGTGCACGGCAGTCCTGCCCTTCCGTCAGCCAGGTTTCATTAATAGCCATGATGTCCACGTTAAAACGAGCCATAGCCACAAGAAATTCATCATGGCGCGTCCCTAGTGACCCTGGATTTAAAAGCCCTATAGTTAACCACTTATTTTTGTTAAATTGAACTATAAAAGAAATCGAAATTTGGATAAGCTTGTTATTGACTAGGGACCTGCAGAGCAGTGACACGTGACGCCTATCGTACGTGATGGACAATACTTTCATGTTACAACTCTTAAATAACAATTCAGTTGTAGTAAGAGAAAAGTCGCCAAAGCCGACCACATACTTTTTATACAATTTACACAATACCTGAAAATCACAAATGTACAACAAATCATTGGTCATAGTATGTAAACAACCTAATGTTACTATTTTATCACAACAAAGCCATAATAACAACGAACAGTGAATTAAAATTTCTAACATGCAGTAACATACTCTACTAAGAATATTATTATGAGTAGGCGCAAACAGCATCATTGCCCAAAAACTTTGACTATATCTTTCTCAGACCGCAAGCGATACCGCGGCGAGCCGTGCTCCCTGCGCGCAAAAATCTTCCCATCTCGCGACCACACGTACTTCCAGTTAGCGCGCATAGATTCTCCGCGCGCTTTGTAGAAGAGCTGCCGGTTCAGCCGGGTCAATCTTTCATTGACATGGAACACGTGCGCAGCAGAAACGAGTCCGATTCCCGCAGTAGTAGCCCCGCGCCGCACGCGCGCCGCAGCCAGCAGCTGGTCGCGGGACGCGCGGCGCGCGAGCCGCACCACAAGCGGGCGGGGCCGCGGGCGCGCGCCGTCCTCGTCCGCTCTGCGCACTGGCCCCGCTCGCTCCGCGCTAACGATGTCCCGTTCGTCTAAATTTAAGCCCAGCTTGCTCGCAACCGATATTGTGAGGTGAATGGATAACTCGTTGCTTTCTTCAGGTATACCAGATATCTCAATGTCGTTTCTGAGGAGATCCTGATCTCGCTCGTTCAATTCAAGCCTAAGCTCCCATATCGTATCTTCCAGGTAGGGTTGCGCACCGTCGATATGATTACGCTCAACCGCCTCCACTCGAGCTGCGAGCTCGTCTATGCGACGGTTACATGAATTTACAGCAGCTGTCAATTCCGACACGGCGCATCTAAATTGTTGCATTTCTGAAAGCACCGTTTTCATCTCCTCCCTAAAGAATCTCAGCTCGGCAACTAACTGGGACTCGGCGATTACTTCAGGCAAAGAATGAGACAAAACGACAGGGGAGTGAATGGGAGTATTATTTTTCGTAGTGGGGCGGTTACGCAGAGTGACATTTGCAGAGAAGTCGTCATTACTGTTACTAGTTGCACACAGCTGTAAATCACCCTTGACGGGAGTTTTTGTATTACCCGTCTTTGGTTCCTCGCTCACACATTTCTGACATTTCCATTTATGCTCTGCCTTAATTATTTTGTGGAATCTGTGCTCGCTAACATTAGCACATAAAAGATCGTAATTCTTTGAGCAATAAAAGCACGTTAGGAATAACGTATCCACTATTTCATGCGAGCATCCGCAGCATGTCATATTTTTAGCAACTGATAGTGACATCTTTAATTCTTACGTTGAAGCTTGCAAAATCAATCGATCAAGGCTTTGCCCTTTGCAAAAGATAACGATCCACTACTGGCGATGTTGCCTAGATGGCGTTGTACGGTCGCGCGCTCAAGAGACAAAGTATAAATAAGACCAGGTGTCAACCTTTATCGGTGCTCTGAGATAAAGTAGGTATTATTTTAAGTGATTAGAAGCGCTCTGACCTGTGTTGATCAGCAAAATCACATTATATAGTCACCAAGTCCAAAAACACAGTTCCGGCACAGTTTCCTAGATGGCGTTGAGTTCGAACAATTTGTAATGTATAGAAATTAACGTAATTTTAACATTAAATAGCGATGAGGAGTTCTTCTGATTAATATGTCCAACGATTACCGACACTAATTGTTTGTTTTTCTCACTCACAGAGATGGTTTAATCGTCACAAAAAAGTTAACACTGATGCCAAAAAAATAAAGTAAAAATTATTTTCCCCTTTAAAGTTCAAAGAGAGAACATTTGCACAGCACACTTATATATAAATACACTGAAATGATTTGCTTTTTAATCAAGATACGCTCAATGTATAATTTAAAACAGTAAGAAACACGGAGTCAGTGTCACTTGAATGGCAGCGCCACCTACCCTCTCTCTATATTGTAAGTCAATTTTCTAATATGATCATAAGTTATAAAAACAAAAGAAATTCCACTTTACTTCCTTTGCACTAGATCTTTATTTCAATATTCAATATTTTTAGTACAAGGAGCCTCAGGAGGTTAAATTTGACTTTGTCTACAATTTACAAGATCTTGTAGACAGTTGTAAGAATGTACCCTAAACGTGTGTAGACTAAATGACCCGGAGACGGGTTCCGTCCGGGTAACGCCCACAGAAATAGCATGCTAATTCGATTGCAGGCGACGGAGATGCAAACTGCAGTGCAGTCGGACAAATTACTGCATTTAAAAGGGTCTATTCCAATAAGGGAAACATCGTTAGCAATAATTTTCAAATTACCTATAAATAACAATTATGGAGAGTTTGACACAGACATTTTAAATAAATAACATAAGACAACCTACACAAATTGACCTAATCCCAAAATAAGCTCTAGGCTTGTGCTATGGGTACTAGACAGGACACAAAATAGGTACCTACCTTTTTAGAAAAATACACAATCAAAGATTCAGAAACAAATACTGGCGCTCATCACACAAATACTTATTGGCATTCCCGGGATCGATCTCGGGACTACTAGCTTCGTAGGCAGGGTCACTACTTACTACGCTTAATAATGTATAAATGTTTTTTATCAATTTACTAAAAAGTCCATTTCACATTTTTGTGATGAAGCTATAATATATCTACCCGCGAAGGAGTTTACAAA
Organism: Acleris literana; assembly: GCA_946894065.1. Lineage (NCBI taxonomy): Eukaryota > Metazoa > Arthropoda > Insecta > Lepidoptera > Tortricidae > Acleris > Acleris literana. Next base: position 21,708,031 of record OX335669.1, read on the forward strand.
CGCGCATTTTTTATTAAAACGCATTTTTTGTACTAATTGTAAGTTATTTTACTTTAACTTTTTAAAGCGGTCAGCGCTTTAGAAAATTATTGTCTCAATGTACCTACTTAGATATACGAGCAATATTACATAAGTAACGCATAAAGTGTTACGGTTATTTAAGCTGTTGGAAAGAATATTACGTTTGTCCAATAAAGCCGGCAATTATTTGAGGTATTAATTTTGCCTGCAACATTTCACAGGGCGTTCTAAAATAACAAAATAATATTTAACGCAACTGAGACATACAATAACATGTATGTATGTATGGAACCCCCATTATATAGGAATAATTTTGTTCGGAGATTTCCGTAATAAATAACACCTATTACGAAAAAAATACAATCCGCTATATCTTTTACGGTTCAAAAGATACCTACAATTCTTTACAGTTAGCACAGACGGACCGAAGGACGGACGAACGGACAGCATACGCTTAGAAATAAGATTCCGTTTGACACCTCAAAAAAGAAATTAACTACCAAAAAAGAAATTAACTACCTAACTAAAAATATTTTTTCTACTTTAAAAAAAAAAACTACTATGACACCTTAGGTAAAGACGGTACTTTTGCGTTTTGAGACGGGCATCTGAGCCACAGTATAAACAGTAATTCATCTTCAAACGAAGGTATCATACGGCTTGCATGTGTGCGTGCCTCGACTGTACGCGCCGCGGGCCACCAAACAAACAGGACGCACCAAGACGGTTTAGTCGGGGCTGCGCCGTCGCCGCGTTTGGTTGCGTCCGAGTATCGAACTACGCGCATCAACGCAACCCTAGCGCCCGAGCTGCAATAGGTAATAGAAACTCCTAATTTTCTATTCAGACGAGCCAAGATCAATTTAATAACGGACACGACAACACGGTAGGACCTATACATCCCTATGTTGCTTTCGAATCGTCTCCGTTAAAAATAGGAATCGAAAAACGTATGCAAATGACATAAAACTCTTGTTAGACTCCCCGCTAGCTTACCTATGTCAGATGCCAATTTTTATGCTTATATTCCGTAGCCAAATGGCAGAAATCGAATCCTTATACAGGGTGACTGGAATTCGCCGTATTCCATGAAAGGGGTCATTCTACAGCTTATTTGTTATGATTTAAGTCCACTCAACCAGGGGTCAAAACTTAATGGTTTTCGAGTTATTTACGTTTTTTTTGTCACCCTGTACAAAGTAAGTGACTATGAGTGCGGTCAATAGACTGATAGGTTAACAAATTATTCAGCGCCTCTATTCTAGGCGGTAAAAACGATATCGTAGTTTGCCTGTTACGGTATTGTTATGACGTGAGCCGCCATTACTGTCAAGAAAATAAGAGCTATCAAAACGTTGACAATACAATAACAGATCAAATGCGATATTGTTTTTACCGTGTTGAATAGAGGTGCTGGTATCGTAAAAATCGTTGACAAACTTTAAATAAAACTCAACGTAACCGATGCACACGATGTGCAGATGATGATGTAGTTCGTTACCTTTATTACGAAATTAAACTTGCATGAAGTCTTCTAAGAACATGAAGTGTCATTGATTCCGATTATATAAAACACTTGACAGCTTTATCAGCATTTCAATAGCTATTATCTTTCTTGTTTGCTGAAACCTTGATAACAAGGTGTTATATCGTTGAATATTTGTTAGTTTTCTAACTTTGAACCATCATAAAACATGACGGGTTTTGATAATCCATGCACATTTTATAGATATGAAAGTAACTCTGTCTGTCCGTCTGTTACGCTTTCGGTTAATTTAGAATAAAGGTAGCTTGAGTTCCGGTAATAGGCATAGGATACTTTTGATCCTGGAAAATGTTTTTTATTTTTTTACAATATTTAAGGTTAGGGGCTTTGATCGATCGTGATCACGGCAGCCCCGTTAGACAAAACTATAAAAAAAAGTACAAAAAAAAAGGAAAAAGAGGGGGAAGGACTATGCTTGTTCAAAAATCTAAAAACTAATTTTGTAGCATCTGTACTTGGTTCTGGCAAAACAAAATGGACTGAAACAGTCCGATGTTCAATATTTATCAAATTGAGTTGAACAAGTAATCCTTCCCTCTTGGTTTGAGTCCGGACACATTCCACTTACAATTGATACACATCCCCAGACGTTCCACATGTCTCACAATAAGGTGAATGAAATAGTTCACTCGGGAAAAGCGATGACTGACTTCTACGCGGACGGAGTCGCGGGCAGCATCATAAAACCAAAAGTCAAAGCACAGTGGGGGACTGTTATCCTACTTCAGTGTTCTAGGTACCCATCTTGCACCGATATCGTAATAAAATCATTCAAGTGAATAATTCAAGAGCTGACAAAAGTATCAACAACATAATTAGGTAAGTAATGACTAGCATCGAGGCATTCCATTTAAGTTCTTAACGCATTCAGTGCCACCGACGCGTATATGCGTTCACTTTCATACAAGTTTGTTCCTAGGCCACACCCCCTGGCAGTGAATGCGTTAAGGTTGGCTACGTATTTGTAGTCTTGAGGTTGTCGTCGTAAGATTACAATCGTGAGATTACCATTGTCTATGGATTTCAGAGTCTACTTACCATCAGGTAGGCTGTGTGTTTGTTTGCCTTAATTAATCATTAATAATAATTAATAATTTAGATGTTGTATGTAAAACAAAACAATTTTTTAAAGCTACATCACTCTTTTATAGTCAACCCACAGCATACCTACATAAAAAGTCAGTCATTTTGGACGACCTTTCACGTTAAAAATAATGTGGTCTATTAATAAAAACCTTGTAAAGCAACAATTAAATCGACTGTACCGGACCGTTGTAATACCTTCTTTCGTTTTAATGACATAATGACTGTAATAATCATCGTAATAACGAAAACATGACTGCAATTAACTCTGTGCATGTTAACGTTTTTTAGCACTTTAATAATAGCCTTGCATTCCTGTTACGGATATTTATTCAATTTCGATTGCTTTATCACTTGATTTAGAGCTACATAATGGGATATTATTACTGTTTGTATTGAATGTATTGTATTACTGCTCTCTTACAAAACACGGGCGTAAACTAATAGTATTACTATCGAGTTTTATTTTTCCAGGGATTATAGGAGGCCCCTTAAATTCCGATTTTGGCGGGTTTTGGTAATTTTACTCCATAACATTACGTAGGTATTGCGTTTCCTTGCACTATTGCGTTTCAAGGTTGGTTCCTTTGAAGTAATGATTTAAGCCTAAAATATTTATATACTAACAATCCTCCTGAGATATCTAAATTTAAATTTTTATTTAATTTGTATAATTTTAACTTGTACCCAATCATGTCTATTCGGTGCCAAATCTTTGTTATTCTATTTTCGAATTAAAAAGGCCGAGTTCTCATTGTAAAATAAATATTGTACATAATATGTTTTACTAGTAGATGTTGCTCGTGACGTCATCCATGTAGAAGTTGTTTATCGCAATTGCCTCGGGAACTATCCAATTTTTCGGGATAAAAATCCGCAGTTCAAGCTACCTACTTCCATTCCAACATTTAAAAACAAATGAACATTTATAAAATTTATATGGAAATACGGATATTTCTAGTCGGAATTTACCTATTTTAATAGGTAATGCATGATTTTATAAAACACAATTTATATTAATTAGCACCTTTACTCATCGTAAAGTCAACCATAACGTACCTATGGACGTAAAGTCAACCATAACGTGGGCCATAAACGGAAAGCCGGTTATGCATGCCATTGCAACAATCCCGTTCGAGGTGCCAACTATCTACATTGATGCAAAAGAAACGCGATGCACTTTATTCAACAATATAAAAGATTCAAAATACAAACGGTTCTTCTCAACGTACATGGGGAATTTACAACGCCCAAAGTACAATGTACAATTTTATAATTTTCTGGGCCGAAATTCTAGGCGGTAAAAACCATAATATCGGCTTTGACTGGTTATGATATTGTCAACGTTTTGATACTTTTGATAGCTCTTATTTACCTGACAGTAATGACGGCTGAGTTAAAAGCAATACCATAACAGACCAAAGACTATAATGGTTTTTACCTCCTAGAAGAGAGGCGCAAGTCAAAGACTATATGGTTTTTACAATCTAGAACCCTGTAGTATTACTCCGTTTTTGTCAAGATGAATGAATGGAGGATGGGTAAATCAGCCAATGTGTCCAATAACGACAAGCGATATGTCACCGGATAGGTTATTTTAAGTTCTATTTTTTTACTATACATATATAGCCCCAAATCTTTGTGTTAAAAAAGTTATCGGCTCATAAAGATACTGAGAGAGTTCACACATAACCACTTTAACGTTACCAATATAATAACGATTATTTAATAGATAAAACACCTAAAATAATGGTGACCTATTCTTTTAAAGCTATTGTCTCTTAGAGCGCGGTCACGCGGTCAAGCTATCAGTTTTGCGTTCTTTGCAGTCTTTGATTATATTACATTACCGCTTGAACGCTTGACCGCGTGACCGCTCTCTGTCTGAGGGACCTATAAAACAGAGAGCGGTCACGCGGTCAAGCTATCAGTTTTGCGTTCTTGCGGTCTTTGTGTTATATTACGTTATTACTGACCGCTTGAACGCTTGACCGCGTAACCGCTCGCTGTCTGATAGGTCCCTGATAGGTCGTTTAGACGGCCTAAACGATTTTAATTATACCTAGCTATAAACCATTAATATTAAACTTTCTTAGCTTTCTGTTAGTAAATTTCTGTCAAAAAAAACATTTTGGTTCAAACTTTTGTTGCCAGCATCTGCTTATCCATACGAAAGTAACGAACCCCAATCCGGCGGGTAAGTACATATTAAGTACAGCAAAGATCCCGTCGCCACCTTCCGACTCCATCATCAGATCAGCCCGATGGTATTGCATTGTCATCGGGTTTACACATGTCATGTATTCCAAATTTCAGACCAATACACTGACGAGAATTGGATCAAAATCGACTCCCAAAATTCTAGGACATACAAATAATAGTTAAATAAAATCTTGTAAAAAAACCAAACCACATCGGTCCATCAGTTTGGGAGGTACGATGCCACAGACAGACACACATATTCACAGATTTACAGATACACAGATACTCACGTTAAACAACGCCTTTGACATTTGTCGGGTGTCAAAAATACGAACAATCCAACATAGACCTCCCTTTTTTAGTCGGTTAAAATAGAATGAAGTTAGTGAAGTGAACACATACCTTAAGATTATAACGGTGACGTCGATGTATGTCGACCGTTGCATCGGCGACCTCTAGCGGTAGAAATTATGCGTTTTTGATGACAGTGATAAAGTCGGTTTAAGGAATGATTAAATCCATTAAAGAACCGTTCTTTAATGAACATTTTATGGTATATAGAAAAGGCTTTGCTGCTAAGTAACTGTTTATTTATTTATTTGATAAATTATTGTTAGTTTTCAATAAGATAATTTCGAAAACCAATGGTTTTAAATAAGTAGTACATAAATCACAATCATTATATAACGGTGTCTTAAACAGTTTCAAACCGCTACCTAAAAATGATGCACCGCCTGGGGCCTGTTTTATAAAGCTACAAATTACAATTTACAGGTTGTAACCTGTTTCCATTTGAAACAACCTTGACCAATGACGACCAGCTATTTGAGCAGTGTTGCCAGTTTAGACCTGTAAAATTGTAACTTGTAGCTTTATAAAACGTGCCCCTGATGGTTTCGTATTTTTTACCCGACTGCCATAAAAAGCTTAATGTTTTTCGTGTGCGGTGAGCCTATGTATGGATGCGTAACCTTGACGGATTTAAAGTTTTTTAAGTATTTTGTAATGTTTTAGTTATTTATCTAAAGTGTCTGGACTTTTTTTGGCGGGATTTTTAATCCAACGTCAAATAAATTAATAGTTAAAAATTGCAAGATGTGTTTAAAAACGACTTTTAATTATTATTCGAATATAAAAAAAATAGTTTAAAAAATATTCGCCCTTAACCCATTCCCATAATGCATGAAGAGACACTATCAAAGCTTAACTGAAAGATCCCTTAAAGGGATAAGTTCGCCTTTGCCATACACCATCTTAATAAAAGTATACCTAAAACAAATGAATTTTCGGACAATAAAGAGTTTACTTACAATTAAACATTCAATGTTGCGTAATGCTAGGAAGCTTGGAACAACGAGAAATGTTCATCATTTCCAGGAATTGTTTCAAACTCGAATACGGAGAAAGCATTGAAAATGGTAAACTATTTCTCGAATTTGAACGAAAAAGAGGTGTCAAGCACAGAGCAGGTGCTTCCGGTCAGTGGTCAGACAGCCAGGCAACTCCCTTGCAGTTATACTACAGTGAATAACCCTTAAACGTAAAGGTAGAGAAGTTGTTTTACAATAATCCGAACGCATTTGCAAATTCATAAACTTTACAAGCTTTTAATCACAGCGTTGCGTTCTATTTTCCCTTTATTTTTTAAGCCTTTAAGTACAAATTGTGAATTTAACATGCATTACAAGTTTGTACGCGGATGCGTTTTACGTATAACGAACTATTCACTGTCAGCAGTGGATAGCCGTTAAAGGTTTTTGTTCTTTGGGTTAATGGAAAATTGAAAGAGATTTAATAATGAACGGAATTACCGGAAGACGAAAAGAGCACATTAGGTAGGTACGTGAAATTTAGAAAGTGATTGTTTAAGGAGATTGTTTTTGTACTGCTTGTGATTTTGGACATTCAGTCATTCAAAGTACTCGTATTGGTCACTTTACCTAACTCGCTCACAGCCGTCCGCTTCTAGAGTCGGCAAAATAAAAGAATAAGCATTTTTCTTACTGTTTATCTATATAACACGTTTAGATTTAATTCACTTATGTTAAATTCATACATAGCCTAGTTTAATCCCTGTTAATTTTTTGTCTTTAATATTCTTAAAATGCTCTTAATTATTGTATTTATACTTTAACCGCCGTACTCTGAGATATTTTAGAGACAAGTAACTCGTTCCTTTTTCAAACTTGTGTATGAAAAATCGTCACCAAGGGCAACCAAGGGACGACTTAATCGTCACTAACTCCCGTATTTATAGTCAAGAAAAGTAATTACTTGAGTATTAGTAATGTCAAAAGTCATATAAAAATCGTTACTTTAGTCATTACTTTTACTGAAGTAATTACTTTTCTTGACTATAAATACGGGTGTTACTGACTGAGTGCAGCCGTAAGTCAGTTATGTATCATTATTTGTGTATTTTTTAATCGTAATATTCACTTGTCTTAGTTATCTACAGCATGATTCAAATCTCTAATCATGCCGGTAAAATCATGTTGCCGATAAAGCTGAACCTCATTAGAGCGGGTTCGGCTTTTTGTTCCCGATCGTCTATTACCCGTGTTATCTTAGCCATAACTTTACTATTGTGTCCAGAATCCTTGAGACCGAATTGTTTACTGTAAAGAATAGAACTATTGATTAATGGAGAAATGTACTTTAATATATAAGCATAATTATTATTATGGTCTATTTAAATGTAAATTAAATATTTAGAAATCGTCTTGAAACAGGCATCCGAGTCACGGTATAAACGGTAGTTCATCTTCAAACAAAGGTATATAGATAGATAGATAGATAGATAGTTAGATAAAACGTTTATTTGCGTGCTACAAAACACACATACAATTGACAAAAAAAAAAACAGTGACACTAACATTACACAAAAAATGCAAAAAGAATGTGTGCGCTGCAGCAGGGCAAAAGGGTATTGGCTCAGCGTATAACTTTGCTCATCATGAGCAAAACACTGGTATTCTGCCACAACCCCGAGGAACGACTGAGCAACAACAAGCAAAAAAGGACAAGATAGTTTTTACAAACTGTCATGCGTTTGGGTGCGCAGATTTAGGTGTGATATATTATGAGTATGTGTGCTTGCGTGTGTGTGTGTTTCTTTGCAAAACGTGTGAGTATATACCTACATAATTATTATGTCTGACAAAATGTGATCAGCCGTGAAAACCATTAAACAGTAAAATCCGATACCAAGCAACCGCTAGGTATGCCAATGGTTTGTTTTTGTAGTAGCAAATCCCTATAATGTATATCGCGCAGCTTGCACGTGTGCGCGCACGCGTGCCTCGAGCAGGACGTACCAAGCCGGTTTAGTCGGGACGCACGGCCGCTGGTTGCGTGGCGAGCGTAAGTATCGAGTTACGCGCATCAAAACAATTTTAGAGCCCGAGCGGCAATAGGTAACAGAAACTCCTAAAGGGCCACCTATTTTTCTATTTACTTTGGATCAGCTCTTTAACATGACGATGATTAATAATTATAAAGGGTCTGGATCCGGGATAGATAGTACTTATTAACCTTAACTTGATTCATGTTCATTCAATAACGTTTTCCCATCTCACTCACACATGAATGAACATGCGTCAAGTTTAGGTTTATGACCAATAGCTGGGGGGTAACCATGGCATACTAGCAGTTCATATTAGGTTGAGTGAAAGGGACAGAGCTGTATAACTGCTATTGCTCTGTCCTATTTCCACAGACCTTAATCTAACTAGATGCCGCGAGTGTACGTACTTCGCGTGTCAAAAAGCAGTCTAAATGTCTGCTTTCTACGCGGCTTCATTTAGTACGCGTTCGACTGTTACCGCCTCCAGACGTCACCGATATCTAGAAAAATGACTAGTTGTTCCGTATTAAGTTATAAAAACTGTACAGGAAAAGCTGATCCAAATAATGGACATGTTTCCTTCCATAAGTACGTAAATTTCTTCTAAAATTACGTTTATCTATTTAAAGGTAATTTATTTTAGGTTGGTCGTGGTTTTACTATGAAAAATAATACCGTGTGGGATTACTTCATGTTCATAATACATTGCCTGCTTTACTTGCAAAGTTGTAGGCCCTGTCTATGTTAACGCGCAATGGAAATTTAACGGTCGATTTTAACTTGTGTCGCTTGGCTTCTTGGTACGAGTACTATTATCATTTTTCTGTCAAATTAAGCAAATAGTGATGTACACCTTCCGATTGTTTACGATTCTAACCGATTCTTGAAACAGGAATGATAATACGCTTAGGAATTTTGTGACACGTAGGTAAATTTTGCTGTTCTATAACGCTTTTCATCCTTATATCCGTCACCTGCTTATTTTTCTTTTTCTTTAAGTAATTTTCCTTATCTTTTTCTTTTCTAAGTTGACTGAGTTCTGGATCTGATTTTATTTTATCATAACGTAATTTACTAGCTTTTCTTTTCGCAGATAAAATTTCTTCTCTGGTTTTTTTATTTGGCTAGACATAATTTACCTACAACAAAGTAACGTGAATCATTACAAACCATAAGAAAGCATCTTGATTAAATCCAACTGAAAATGACTGCCATTACCTAAGAGTAAGATAAGATTTATCATTTTTCTGTCCTTTTATCATTCCTCTGGCAAATCGATTGAAAAATCGATATGAGAAATTCACGGACACATAAATTCGCGCTTGTAATTGCTTCGATCGCTTGCGACAATTTTGTAAGTGTTCTAGTCAGAGATCGGAATAGGTAGAGCTAATTTGCCTAAACTTGATGCATGTTCATTCAATAATGTATTCCCATCTCTCTCACGCATGAATGAATATGCGTCAAGTTTAGGCAAATTAGCTCTACCTATTCCGATCTCTGGTTCTAGTAAATATTTCTATGGCAATAGTGTGTATATCTATCTATCTCTTTGTTGTCAAACAATTACATACTTACGGTCACTTTCTTGTAATCGAAAAGATCTAGTAACTATACACATCTTTTTTTACGTATATGTGACATCATAACTTACCTGAAGAGCGGTGAAATTATCAACTTCCAAGCCACGCAGACACGGCGACAAGGCGCAACACGCGCGCCACCTCTTACTACAAAGACTGACCTCATACTGACTGATTGATACGAGCCGCACGGCGCGGGCGGCGGCGCCTTTGTATCGATTTCGCGCGGACAACGGGGAATTCACATCACTAATTCGTTCTTGTGACGTCACAGCAGGTAGAAAAAAAGTGACACGGTTGGTTTTCATACAAATTGAGGTGTTTACGTTATCTAGTTAGATTAAGGTCTGTGGTCTATTCCAACCTCAATTAGGGCTTTTAATACTTTATCGTGTTAAATCCCATCATAGCTAGCTGGTACATCATCCTAATTTTTTTAAACACGTATTATTCCATTGTCTAGGTACACTTCAATTTAGTCAAAAATGCTCGTATCAGATGTCAAACATAAGTAGAATTTCATCAACTTTGTATAAGAAATAAATAATGATTACCAAAAAGTAACCCGTGGATAGGTCTTAGTACTACAGTAGTTAAATAAGTCGCAATTTAAAGTTAATGTAGTACAATACAGTTACATCCAGCTGCTGCAGTGCAGCTAAGTGGGAGACTTCGAAATACACGGTTTATCTTATTAATTAAGAGCTAGTAGCCAAATATAAAATAATGTTGCATTTTAATATACTTATTTCACTACAAGCAATGATCACGTTGATTTCAGAGGCAATTTTGTTTAAGATTGTATGTTTGGTAAAAAAATACGGCAATAGTGGTAAATATAAAAAAACTGAGTAAAAAAAACAGTCCTGAGTACTCTTCAGTTTTTTTACCGACAATATTTATCAAATGACAGTTCAAATTATTTTTTCAGGTTACAATAGAAAGAAAACAAGAAAGAAGGAAGGAAAACGTTTATTCTGCCATAAAAAAGAGTTTAGAGAAGTGAAAATTACACGGGATATTTGACAAGAAGATAGCTTAACAATGCTGTTATTCTACCAAAGGTGTTATTGTTTTAAAAACAAAATTCTCTGTCAAATGGCCGTATGATTTCTTTAAGTCATACGAGGTTAATGTGGGCAAGCGAAATTGCATGCCCTTAAATGTGATGTTCACCCTCTGACGGGACAACTTCAACTCGCCGGGTGATATTTGGTGCGTCGAGTTCAAGAATGATTTTTTTATTACCTTAGTATTTCAAATGAAACTTAAATAAAACTATCGTGTGAAGCATTAATCAAGGGTTATGTTGAATGAAATGATTTAAATTAATTTATTTATTCAATAAATTATTCCATTTCATTTCAACATTTGTTGAACTATAAGAGTCATTTCATTTAGAAATCTAAATTAATTATAATGGTTTTAAAACTTTTACTCTGGCTCTTAGAATTTCCAACTAGCGCTTGGGCAGAAGCCGTTGCGAAGTCACATTTGCCTTGCCACAAACCTAAATAAGTCTGAAATATGGCTTAATTTGCGCAGCACGTGATATTCAGGCCTTTGCACGGATTAAATAAAGTCTCCCACTCGCAAACGAACGTTAACTGATTCACAAATGCATTAAATGCGTTACGTTATTTGTCCTTACCGATTTAGAAAATCAACTAACAAATACATTACACCCCAATAACAAAAATATCTGAAAATTAAAATTTAACATTCTTATACCGGTATACATTGTAAATCTTAAGCTTTGACAAGACCTCGAAGAGTTCGTTTTAATCAACCAAACCCAACCAAATTGTATGCGACTTTGTGTGCTAAGTACACATTAGTCTAAGTTGAGTTGGGCTTTAGGCAATGATAGACCGCGAGACATACAGATAGACAGAAGCATCGACACATACTATTCAAGACGGGCCAATGTCTCAAAAGCTGCAATTTAATAATAATTAAATTTATGTATGGCCATTGAACAAAAACAAACATTTATTTGACGCTAAATTCGAATTCTCGCAATGTACTTTTGTTAACTGATCCTTTTTAATTTTCTATATTTAGCAGCTTTTCTCCCGGGCACCCTGTATTTCCCTAGAAAGACTCGCTGTAAAACGGTCTAGTTTATTTAGCAAGCGAGAGGAATCCCAAATGAGCTGGCATTTTTATATATTTTCCTTACCACGTTTAATCTAGGTTTGATGCAAGGGAACGTCCTTTGAAGTAAATGAGGCAGAGATAAGTTTGGTCTCCAAATTAGCCGCCGTCATGCGAGTTGTGTATTAGGTAAATAGGGTTTTAGCATTCAAAGGGGGATGTTGGGATGGAGCTCTTTTATAATTTTTTTCCAATGGATTTTTATTGAGATGAAAATTGTTGTTTGATTTGGTGTAGGTTAACACTATCTTTGTAAAAGCATATAATCGTCTGATTACACTCCTCTTGATATTTATAAAATTCAATTTACTTAAGCTCGCTTACTAAATCGGAAAAAAGAGCGATAGACACTTATTACTACATAACTGAACACCATGTATAGGTACTCGCCGATTTTGCAAATGACACAAGTTCACTCACCCACAGAATTTGGTCGGTTGGAAATTCGTATAGTACCGCAGCTTTGAGGTCTTTTGAATGCGGAATAGTGCTTTTGTCTGTGAAATGTGCGACGATAAGAACTTTTTCGAAAACCACTGAAGAATAATTGACATTTGAAAATGGAATAAATAGTTAATGCAAAACCGAAATACAGTGTGCTGTGTGTTTTTATTTAATTTAGCGTTATTAGTTGTTTGTTCTTAACATAAACTTTTTTTTTAAATTGTATCACACAGTGCCTAATTACATATATTTATAATTAGATGTGTGTGTGTTTTTTAAATGTACGCATAGAAAATATATCTGCTTAGTATAACATAATTCATAATAGGTACTAACGTTTGCCCGTGATTTTAGCCGCGACGAACTCCTTTAACTATAACCATCAAAATGTTCTTAAAATCTTTTGCATTAAAAATACTAGTAAAATATAGGACACGCTTAAAAACCTATTAAACTAATTAACATTTTCACAAAATAATCTGCTTGTCATCAACATTATATTGTTAGATTTGAATTCCTAATTATAATACCTATTAAAATTGTAGTGCCCAATCTAATGATCAAAGTACGATTATCTAAATTAAAAATCGGACTTTCAATTAAGTTAATGAACGCTTTAAGATTTACTACTTCCAGAAAGCGCCAGCGACGGCAAGTCCATAATATCAAACACGGCCTTATTCTGAGACTAAAGGCATGTACACACCATGTCCGATCCGAATCTCGAGGTTTCCTACTACGGAAAGTTATTTCAGATCATTTTTTTAAATAGAATACCACCTTGGGTAGGTATCCAATATTATTTACTGTTATTTTAATTAAGTAAATTTATTTCTATCGTCACTTTAATATTTAATACTCCCGATAGTTATTGTGAAAGAATTGTACAATACATTAAACCCATACTTATCAGAACATTTTTTATGATAATTACATTACATTACATTAATTATATAGTATAATTATGTATCTGTAATACTAGTTTATTTGAATTACGGATTCTGATTTAATTATATATGCTAATTACCTGTCGCATCTACTTGGGCGAGCAAAATTAACGGGTCAGTTTGCAAACAATTGCAGTACACCGCGACCCTTTTTTCCCTAAATATACTTAGTTAAGTAAGTGAGCTCAATGCTGTTTTTTTGTTCTTTAGAAATAGTTTTTTGTTGTACGTCACCAAATGGTCCCAGCGGAAGACCAGCGCTGGCTTCACAACCGGCAACAGCTGAGCTGGGACCATTTCACGTCATCTGGCAATTAGGTCAGACTTATGTATTTTGATTCTTTTGTTTAGTTAAGTAGTTGTTTTGTCCTTTGGTTCAATAGCTGTTTTTTTTTCTTTCTTTCTTTTCTTTCCCAAAATAGGGGAAGGTTCTGGAAAAATGTATTACATAAAAGACGTCAGTTTAAGGTTTAGATGTTAAATAGTATAAATTAAACAAGTCAATTTAATAATAAATTTAAAAATTATAAATTCAATCTCACAGAAAGCCTTGGTGCCCAAGGCAGGACAAACAAAAAGTCTCTCGTGACCAAAGAAATATTTCGTATAGTTATTGGACGCACCCTTACCAATTTTTATGTCGTGTACTCACGCGAAATATAACACTGACGCTAGCTTTCCCCAGAATAAGGCCACGAGCTTAAAAGTCGGTGGGTGGCACACGAAAAACTTCAGTAGTAAATCGTGGAGTAACTTTTTAATAAAAAAACTGAAAACGCAAAAGTTCCACTGTTTAAATTTGAAAACTTTCAATTAAGAAACTTTTGATAATGAGTGAGTACATAAAACAGTTGATGGAGTGAAAATTGCAATGCTCAAGGGCTTTAGTGTTTTAATTATTCAAAACTAGCGGGACGCCCTCGCTTAGTTTCGGTTTATGTGATTTTTCTGTAACACCCGCACGTAATCGAGTATTTTTATACACAAAGACCTTCCCCTTGAATTACTCTATCTATTGATGAAAATAGAACGCATTAAAATACGTTGCGTAGTTTAAAAGATTTAAGTGTACATACAGAGGGCCAGGCCATGGAAAGCCTTTTATGCTACGTAAAGATGTAAAACAATTATATAGTATTTGTACTGTTTTACTTGTATGTATATAGCTATTATTATAATAATTAATATCCTTGTCTAGTACTTATAAAATAAGCCGAAAGCTTCGTTTGGAACTACGTACACTGAAAAAAATAATTGGAGACGTTAGATACATCAACTAAGATGTAAGTTAAACCACTAAAGAAATTTGCTGTTGTTACTATCAGCTTCGGTTGATATAACTAATATCTTAACTATTGTATTCATTTTTTGACAACAAAGTGAAAATCTCTCTTGGTTGGCTCTAATTTTTTTGAGTGTAGATTTGTGTAAGATTACTCACTTTCGCATCTAACTGTATATAATTAATCATTCATCATTTTTAGAAACTCAAAGAACACTAACGCCTGTTAAATAGTAGATTGATAGTCAAGAGATGAAAGAAATCAATTGAGGCCCGAAGTATTTAGGCTGCACGAGCGACAGCGAGTGCGCCTATAGTTCGAGGGTGCAATTGATACTTTCACCCGAGTTAAACACTCTTTTCATTTCGATTATGAGGAAAGTAAAAAAAAAAGTTATTATAACATTTTTGAGAAAAAATTATAACGTCAAATACTAGGAGTGCATAAACATTAAAAGTAACCTACAGGGCTGTAGGGCTGTGCATTGCTGTGACGTATGGGAGACAACCGCGCTGTATCGTGTGCGCCCCCGCCCGCTACGTAATCGCCTGTGATTTAAGTTGCGCTATGGACCTCCTAATTACTGCTGTGCTCCTGGTATTTTATTTACCATGGCTCAGTACAAACTTAGTTTTTTTTTTATATTCTTTCTACAGAGAGGCTGCTACTGCACATGTCTATAGACATAGTCTTTCTTCAAGTTACTTTTCTTCCCTAGGGTGGACATGTATCACATCAACCCGCTTCTAAGATAAACAATGGCCTACTTTCAGAGTATGAGACATGAAAAAGTTTAAACATGCTGTATATACGTCACCGACATCACCGATATTTATAGCTAAAGGAAATAACCGCCGTCAAAGTTAAGTACCTGGTCATCTAAAACTCTTCCTTTTCTGACTGATAGGCAACGCGCAGCCTAAACCTCTGGACATAAGGACTTGAAATATGGAGGAAATATTCCTTGGGTATCTTAGGGGTTCACTAAGAAAAATACTGGGAAATCTACCTCCAAAGGGAGGCGCTGGTGCTTTGTAAGTACAATTTTTAAAAAAAAATTTTGTTACACGTTTTGCTTTGTGAACATTTTTTACCAAAAACGTCGTAAATATGGCCTTTGAAACATAAAACCTGCGTAAAATCGCGCTGTCACAAAAACTATTTTGCTAAAACGTTTACAAAATCCCGAAAAAATCTCGCAGCATTTTATCCAAAAAATTAAAGCACCCTTTGAAAATAAACCAGAGTATTTTTTACTTCCACAGTTCGCTGTGCGGGCGAATTTTTAATTAGGAAAGTTATTTTGCTTATTTTGTACTTTTTCCGCGCTTGTAACACTCGTTGTTTCACGGTCCGATTGGATTTTGTGACTTCTACTTCCTCGACGAGCCATAGCTATACGCCATACGGTCATGAATTTAAATGTGTAGCCACTTTATCACCTTTTTTTGGGATCCTGAAGTCCAACCCATATAATTTTGCCATTAAGTGTGTCTGTCTATCTGTCTGTCTCAGAAATCAAAGTTACAAAACTGAAATTTGTATACACATACCTATCTAGATATTTTTTACTGCGCACTAAGATCAATAATAAGATTGATAAGATAAGTAAAAAGGCTGTATGTATGGTTCCGTACAAGTAAAGCATTTGTTTAACTTTACAGCACTGTGTGATATGTGATATACATTTAGATAGCTATTATTAATACCTCATGTAATTTTTTTTTAGATTTGTGGGACTGCTTACGATATTACGAAAAGGCGCCAAATTGAATTGTCAGTTTTTATTTTTCTGAAAGATACGTTGCTTTGAAATGATAATACGCTGGTTATTAACTACGAGAGCTCGTCTACAAAACTTACTTTTAACTCTTAATAATTCACTTATGGCCTGTTGTTTGATCAGTAGTTAAACTAACTAATTGTTAAAATTCGAAAAAGGAATGGAAAATTTGACACATTTCCTTGAGATTTTAACCATTAGTAACGTTTTTTGACCATTAGTTAGTTTAACTACGGATCAAACAACAATCACACATTTTTCTAGACCCCAAACTAAACTTTAAGCTTGACCTAAGGATATCTACTATAAGGTGACTTATGTTGAGTAAAATGTCATACGAGTATAACATAGGAACACATCCAAGACTCAGACATAATTTTTTGCCATACCGAGAACCGAACCCGGGACCGCTAGCTACGTAGGCAGGGTCACTACCAACTAGGCTAACCAAACCGGTCAAAGTAGAGCTTGGAGCGTTGAGCATTGGGTCAAGAGTCTTATTTTCGACAAGTTTCAACTTGTTTAATTAGAGTAATAGTACTAGAGAATCTGAAGATGAGTTCAAACAGTTCAAAAAGTTAAAATAATTGACCTAAACAAGGTAATGATATAAAAATGCTTTTACTCTATAACTAAATACATAGAATATGGATTTATGAAAGGAAGAAACTGACTGATCCAAAGCTAAAGCCAAAGCCGCTGGACCTAGAGACTTGAGATTTGAAGGGAGTATTCCTTGGGTACTGTTATATATGTGCTTGTATGTAAGGATTCACGCTGTTGCATCATTCTCGGATACCAATAACGTCGATGCTTACGACTGCGTTTCGACATATGTGACATTTGATACATTCGCTTTTCCACTTATGCCCGTGAGGAACGGCAGTCTGATTTTAGCTTTGCGGAGGATTGGTCACTCTTTTGTAATATTTCAAGTTCTAATTAAAGTTCATTTCTAAGTTCAAAAAGTGTTTTAAAAAAAGACTTTCTACACCCACCCCATAACAGTACCCCTCGGCCGCCATTACTGTCAAGTAATTAAGAGCTATCGTAAGGTCGACAATACGATACCAGGGTGAAGGGCTATATCCCAGTAGAATGAGGCGCTGAGGTGTTTCTCTTAAACACGGCTTCTTGTCGAAAAGGCGATCGAATGAGTAATGTTATACGATCGAGTGTAAAGCTACCTAAGTAGATTTCGATTATCGTTATTCTTTTGGGAAAAAATAAATATTCCGGGATTAAATATAGCCTATTTGTTATTCCAGGGTATCAGCTATCTCCATTTCAATTTCGATTTCATCCAAATCCGTCCAGCCTCTGCAGCGTGAAGGAGTAACAAACTAAAACCCAAATTTTCTCATTTATAATATTAATAAGATTCACTGTATTATCTACTTATTATATCTATTCTGCGTCGTTCGCTGGGTTGTATAACGGTCACAACTCGTGGCAAACCATAATCGTCACTAATACCGCCCAAGCAAAACAGGTTATATCTACAACCTAACCGCTAAAGAAAATCTAACCTTATGATTTTCTGCATAAGGATGCATTTGCGATACCAGTGTTGAAATAGTTGTGACCTTTAGCTAAAAACGGTAGGTTTTGCAGTGTAATGCAATTATGGAATCAATGCAGCTACTCGTTCTGACGTTCTGAGGCCTTAGTAGTGGTATAGCTATACTTAGAATGAGTTGTATGTCTTCTTGAGGTGGAAAAGGTAGGAATTACGTTATTTCCCAGAATAAATTAACATGACTAACAAGAAACCGGCCAAGTGCGAGTTGGACTTCGCACATTTAGGGTGCCGTACCAAATCTACCAGGTGCCCGCACCACTTCTGTTGCTTCTGAAAAATCTGATTTATCAAAATATTGTTATTTTTTGTAAAATATACGTAACTAATAAAGAACACTATCACCAAATTTCAAGTTCATAGGTCAATGGAAAGTTAAAAAAAAACTTCTGAACAACATTTTGTAAGAAAATTCTGACTTTAGTGGCTTTTCATTAATATGATTTTCAATATTTTTTAAAACACAAAATACAGTAAGTACCCATTTATCTACGGGTAGGTCAAAATATTTTTTTTGCGCTTCCCTGTAGCTGTTTGGGTACGGAACCCTAAAAACAAGATTTGACAAATTCGATTTTTGTCTATACAAGATAATACTACCCATTTTTTGGAAATCGTAGTTAAAGACCTTGATTTTGATACCTCCCACGACGTGTTTTAAACAAAGTTAGGTTTTAATACAATTCAATTAAAGTACCTACCCAGTATTTACATCTTCCAAAAGATTTAATATTCCGTACCCAAAGGGTGCCAAACTGGACCTATTAGTAAGCCTACGCAATCCGTTTGTCCGTCCGCCTGTCCTATCTTTAAAGAGAAGTAAAACTTAATAAAGTGGTTATTGAAAACTTAATTAACCTTTCTGCGTTTAAAAGATGTGATATAAAGAAACGCGACGACAGCGCAGCCCCAATAAAACCAGCTTAGGGCTTCTCGTTGAGTTTACTTGTGGTAGCTCGCGGCGCGTACGGTCGATGCACGCACACATGCAAGCTGAGCGATATACCTTTACTTGAAGATGAACTACTGTTTACACTGTGCTACAAATTAATACCGTTAAGCCTTTTAGCGTTACCAATCTTTATTTAAAAGTCAGTATCTATTCAATTTGTAAAAAGGTGGTTACAACCTCTTTTTTTGATTTCGTTCCTGGCCACTCTCACGTTTCTTTTATTGATCTATAATTCAAAATTCAGATAAAATTGATTCAGATATCTATCAATATTCACTCTCTTAGCAACCTTCAGAAATAACAAACAGGTATCTCGGGTTTCATGCCAACTTAGTATTAATTTATTATTTAATTTATTAGTGTACTTTTATATGCGTAAATAATTAAAATACAATAAACTGAATAAGAGATTTATTTATTCACAACTACATAACAACCCGTCCCAACATCACTCACTATCGCCGTCATCGCGGTGGTGGGTCTCTGAGATACTTGCCCTATACTGTCAGAAAGTAACCTTATCACACCCCAAGGCATCCAAATTACAAAGAAAAACGATTTTCTGGCGCTGAATATTAACAGGATTATAATGATCATTTACGAGAAAATATTCGTCACTTTTCGACTCTATTTCAATGCCGTTAAAGTCCAAAAGTGACGTACCCTTTTCAAACCGCGAATATACCTGCAAAACAATTTTATTTACTCCTTAATGGATAGTAAAACACGAAAAGTGAAATATTAAACGCAGGGGTCAACGACTCCTCATTAAAAGTTAGGGGAATCATTATTTTAATATTAAAAGTTAGTTTAAATAAAATATGCAGCCATGTAACATAATCTCGTAAACGCCGATCAGCTGCTCAATAATTTCCAGGGATCACTGATAACTAAACCATATTATTAATTTTGGGACTAGGTTTAAATACCTATTTATAAGATTCACTTCCGATATTCATATTTTATGTAACTGTTTATAATTGTTCAATACATAAAAGACTCTATCTTGTCTGACACACAACGCGCAGCCTAAACTGCTGAACTCGGGGACTTGTGATTGAGGATTGTGAAGCTAAAAATTTCCATACAAAATGCGATGAAGTTTCTCTCCCCTTAAACCTAGTCCGATTTTTACGATTTTTGAATAGGTTGTAGATATCATGAAAAATTATACTGTACGTTTTCCTTCCCAAAAAAATATTTCTTAGAATGAATAGTAGTTAACGTTATGGTTGCGTAATGCTAATTATGCAGAGTCGCGTACAATATTTTATTTACACACATATTATAAGTACTCTAAGATGGATTCAGAAGCCGAAACACTATTACTATTGTAGCTCATAGTCACAACTGCCTTCATAGATGTAATGATATGATACCAAATATAATATGTAATTGTACACCATTAGAGTTAGTTAAGGAGCACACTAACCTCGGCTTGGTGATCGATAGCGGATTTCATTGGAGACCGCACATTAATTACGTATGTAAGAAACTGAGATCTATCCTTTCGAAAATCACATTATTAAAATTTAAACTGCCCTACAACATCCTTAGAATGCTATATTTGTCTCTGGCAGAATCTGTTATCGATTACGGGTTAAGTAGTTACGGCAGAACTTTTAAAACTTACCTTAATAATATTTATACTCTGCAGTTAAGTATACTTAAAGCAATGGTTCCAAATTCTATTAGACAAAAATTTAGTAATAAAGAAAAAGACCTTTTTAAATTTTGCCAGATAATAAGTGTTTATAGCAGAAGTAAAATGCTAATTGTTAGTGAAGAAATTAGTAACTTAAATGACCTTCAGAAGACCTCCAGGCCACAACACCTTAGAATTTTGAAACATTTGCCCATTTTTGTTTTGCCGAAAATGAATAATTTCTATGGGAAGCGTACGTGGCAATATTTACTACCTAATATTTTAAATGGATTATCGTCCGAAATATATGCACGAGTCTGTAGTAACCCACACCGTTGTAAGAGCATCATAAAAACAGCTTTCTTATGCTGATCTACATGCAAAGTCTACACCCTGCATCAGCCTGGGAAACTGTTTTTATTTATACCGAAATTTATTTTAAGTACCTATGCTAATTAAGTTATTTGTTAATCACGAGTGAACACAGCGGCAGATAAACTTGTATTGTTTTGTCCGCTGTCAAGCCATTTTTTTCTTCAACATTCATTATCTATAAATAAATTTAAAAAAAAAAGGCAAATGACCAGCATTACTTTACCTGTGGTAGTAGGTGACAGCGATGATAGCTGTAACGTAATTTTCAAATTACGTTATCAAATATTGTAAGGTAATGAGATCGAAATTTGGAACATCTTCCAAAATTAACAGCTGTCATCGCTGTGACCTACTACCACAGGTAATGCTGGTCATTGCTTACGGGTTTTTAACGCATAATAGAGGACTTATGATATGTGTGTAGAGAAACAAATTTAAAAAACAAAAAACAGAAACGTACAAGTACAGTCAGCTGCAGATAGATCTAACCGAACAGCGAGCCCAAAAAAATATGTTGCATTGGTTTTGCAAAAAAGACTAACACGCGAAAAGGTCAGAAAAATGTCCTGTAACAGTATGTTTTAATTATCTGCTTGGATAAAAATTCAAGAAGATGTAACTGCATAGTTAACCGAAAAGATTTGAATGGACAAAAATTCAGCCGTATCGAAGGTAACAAAATTTCAACAAAATTGGATGGGATGGAATGCCTAAAAGAAAAGGTCTAACCATTCGAGAAAATGAACTTAGTCCCAAGACATTAAGGTTCCTAATTGTTTGCCACTTGAAATGCAATTAACAGCACAATGTTTGCCTAGTATGAGTCTTAAACCTTGGTAATAAGGGTTAATGTGAAATTAATAACTTTCTAACGTCATGTCAAATCAATGTCACATGAATGACACTAAGCCTATTTTGCAATAACTAAGTAAACGTATGGACCAGACATATCCAATCCATTATGTAAATACTATGCATTCCGATATCGAACACTCAAAAATATTTATAGCTCAGCTGTATATTCTTAAATGAAAAGGACAACAGTACGGTAGCCAGTGCACTAATGGAAATAAGGGTTAATGTGAAATTAATAACTTTCTAACGTCATGTCAAATCAATGACACTAAGCCTATTTTGTAATAAGTAAGTAAACGTATGGACCAGACATATTCAATCCATTATGTAAATACTATGCATTCCGATATCGAACACTCAAAAATATTTATAGCTCGACTGTATATTCCTAAAAGAATAGCCCCCTTACTTATAAACGTGGAATAACCATGGAGTAGCTAAACCATGTTTTGTCCTTATTTGTTATTGTGACATCTGAATTTGACAGATAAGGACAAAACATGGTTTAGCTAATCCAAGGTTATTTTACGTTTATAAGTAAGGGGGTAAGACGACAGTACGGCAGCCAGTGCACTAATGGAAATATTCATAATTTGATGGTCATGCAAATACCTATTGCGGCAGATTCAGCCATTTTGAGAGGGCGTGTAACTTTTCACCAGTAACTGATGGGGTTGTTATTAACATACCGAAACTAACTTACGGTGGATACCTTGGATTTAGGTGGAACATTGTAATATTAAACGGTTGGTATTTATTGTTGCTTTACGCTTTGACTTTTTAAATACCAAGTTCTTTTAGTTTAACTAAATTATAATAAATTTGAGGATATGTCAAAGAAATATTGCTTATTCATTTAAAACTCAATGTTTCTATTCAAAATAGGTATAGGTATACTAATATTTACTATTGAATCAAAAACCTTCGCTAAAGAACTAACGGTATAGAAGACTGCATGCATGCATGTTTGAAAAATAAAATTATCGAGGATTTTGTTTCTAATCGTGTTATCTCTTTCATATGCTTCTGAAGGTTCTCAGTATCGCTCTCTATTCAAGCTATCTCTTTCACTCTTAGATTAAAATTGCCATGAACTGAAATGTACGGTCTAGTAGCAGTAGCCCGGTTGTTAGTCCGGGTTGACCGAACTAGTGCAACTTTTCAGTAGTAGTAGTTCGGTTGAAATATAACACCGAACTACCGATACTCTTTAGTAGCAACAGTTCGGTTTGTACCTTACCCCTGACCTCTTGCATGTAGTTGTAACGCATCTGTATAGACCTTTCGACATTTTATTTTCGAAATCTGACGTAAATTCCATATTACCTTTGTACACAACTGCATGCAAGAGCTCATTTACTTAATTTTTAACCTATACAATCGAATTGATTCCTCCTAAATTTAACCCTTTGAATGCCAAGAACACCTAAAGGTGTCGTGTACTGACGTGCCTACCACGCCATCGACGCTTACCCCCTTACTAATAAACGTTGAGTAACGGTGGTATAGCTATACAATGTTTTGTCCTTATCTGTCATTGTGACATTTGAATTTGACAGATAAGGACAAAACATTGTATAGCTATACCACCGTTACTCAACGTTTATTAGTAAGGGGGATATAGTTGTCACAGATACAGTGTAAAATAGAGTCGAGTATTTGTGACGTAAGGTTGAATACCTGTGGTTTTCAGCTGTCATTGGCGTGTGAGGATGACTTTTGTATCAAGTCCACTTATCCCTACCGAGCTATCCCTACGGGTAGAGATAAGTGAACGTTTTTGTAGATTTATTTCTACCGGTACGGATAGGTGCAATGTCCGTTTCCACTATTCGCTACTCTACCAATAATTTCTATTTGAATATCAAATTTGACGGAGTCGACGGAGCACCGCTCACGCGGAGCCCCTATTTCTGACTGTTTTGGCCCTTCGGGCCTGCTGAAGAGCTAGAAAAATAAATCTACAAAAACATAGGGATAGCTCGGTAGCGATAAGTGTACCAGGCTAATTTAACTTCCTTTTTGAAGTCGGTTAAAAAGAAAACACCAGCGCGGTGCGCACAAGTTCAAACCACGCCGGACTTGTGTTTTGTATGGCCGGCTGCTTACTCCAAAAATCGGCAGCCGGGATGACGGCGTTTGGGCGACGGGCGTGCGGTGGACAGGCGGCCATAGTATATTTGTCGCTACTTCGGCGCCGTAATCTCGTTCTCGTTGCCGTATCGTTGACGGCGGCAGTGGAAAAACGGTCATAGAAACAATTTTTGATTGTCCGCATTTGGCCAGCGATTTTTACATGCACAGACATGACCTCGTAGCCAGGACTAACCATCAGCCACTTGCTATTTAATTCGGTCAAATTATTCCTCTTAGCTCGTAGATTAATTTTTGAAAAAAGTTCGCTTTTATTCCTCATAGATCCAACTTTAAAAGACCAATGCAGTGTTTCCTCATAGACACACTATTGGGTACAGTTGTCTACACAAAAGTAGAATTAACAAACTCACTGTCGTGCTGGCAACGCACATAATGATGCCAAACCCACCATAAAATTACATAGCCTAAGCAACGAAGACAAATCAGTGGAAAAAACTCGTGTATAAGCGAATTTTCGGGATAGTTGTAGGGAATGGTTTTTAAACCACATACTAAAAGTACTGATCGGTGGGGGTGGAGCTAACAGGTGGAGGGGGGTGTAAAGGTCCCTTTTTTTTATTTTTTCGTAAATAACTCTTAAACGGTGGCCCATAGCAGAAAATGTTCCATAATTAATCTACATAAAATTCTCTATAAAAAAGATTCAATACACTTTTTTGCTGGGATCTATATTTAATGAGATATGGAGGGAAAAATGATTCCCGAAAGGTCATATTATTCGGGTTTGCATAGTAAGTCATCAAATGGGCTCGGGTTTTTTTTGTGAGTACCTCTTATAGTGAAGAATACGAGTATTTATGCTGAGCATCAACATCTCAATTGTGACAGTTCTCGACTTATGATTACTTTGTTTTTTTTGATGTACTGTTTTTCGGGATGTATTCAAGCGATTTGCTTTAAATTAAGAAATACAGTTCTTTTCATAGATTTGTATCGCCTCCCAAAGAACAAATACTAGTTATCATATAAAAAAAAGAAAACGGAACCGTTTGAATTCAGAACTGAATACACATATTGCTGATTTTTGATAGCAAGTACGGCCTTAACAATTACGGCCTTATTTACGGGCGATGTTGGTAATGATGGTACGTAAGGTGCATTAAATGCTATCTAGTATGTGGACAAAATACAACGGGATGTCCATGTATCATAATTCTCGCAATATAGAAATCTTTACAACCGGTATGTTTTGTTACAAAAAGTAGTATATCATTTATTTGGGTTGAATTCATACACCGTTATGCTAAGGCATTCTAAAAACAATTCAGTATAAGTTTAAGTATGATAAACTGTTTTACAACATCATCATCATCATCGTAATGTTTTTTTTTAATATATTGTTTCTAAACGGCTTTTTTACAATAGTACCTACCTACACATCGGCCCTGTTAAGTCGAAAACATTTTTGCCATAAAATAATTGAAAAAACATAACATAATACAAAACATTACACATATTATTAAAAAACTATGGGTTCATTCGTCGTATAAACGTCTATTACTGAGTCTCCCCCAACGATTTCCACGACGCTCGGTTGGTCGGTGTGGCTACTCGCAACCAACGCTTTCCCGGGATCTTTACCAGATTCTCGGTCCACCTTACGGAAGGCCTACCGACATCTGCTTGTCGTGGGGCACGCGCGGCGCCGCCGCCTGCCTGCTGGACGCGGCCGCGCTGCACCGCGCCAGCAGCCTGCACGGGGACCACGTGAGTACATCATCGCCATCATCATCATCATCACAATTAGAAGCCTGGAGGCGTGGTTTCCCTGAAAAAAAATTGCTAGTTATTGTTACCTACTGGTTCGATTATGACGTTTAAGAACATGAAAAAATAACGAGCAAGTGTTTTATAGTATCGGCTAAAACTCATATTTAAAAAAAACCCTTTAAAGTTATATATTTCTTATCGAAGATACACTTTCTTTGGATTTTTTTGTTAAATATATGTTTGCGCCGAAATTACAAAACACGTACCTACTCTATATTTTCGTTCTTAAACAATATTATCAAACCAGTAGCCCAGTAGGTAACTAGCATTTTTTTTTAAATCTCTAAAGAAGAGAGAGGGTCTAGTCACTTTTCAGTACTTTGGAAGACAATTTCTCCCAACAGGTTGAGATAGGGCAGCTAAAAAAAATACGTGTATTATTTTAGACTACTCTCTAACATATATCAAAATAAACCAAATCGGTGCCGGCCAGTTGGGTACCTTTCCTTATGTGTATATATGTATGTAATTGCGAGTCGAAAGCAATTAAATAATGCAATTATTAAGAACTAGCTGTTGCCCGCGACTCCGTCCGCGCAGAAAAATAAAACATAGCCTATGTTCATCATTCATCAGGGATAATGTTCTAATGGCGAAAGAATTTTTCAAATCGGTCCAGTAGTTTCGGAGCCTATTCAATTCAAACAAACAAACAAACAAAGAATCAAATCTTTCCTCTTTATAATATTATTATTAATATTAGTATTAGTATAGACTAATAATAAACCTAAATTTCTACTTAAATAGGGTATAAAATTCGAGTAATTAGCAAAGTAAATTTACTAACCTCTATTTTTAGTATTCATTTAGAAAGTCTTCTTGCACTTGGATGGCGTGGCCGTGGCGACTTAATCTGCTTGACTTTAAGGCCCGCTTCTCACTAGGACATCATGGCGGCCCAACCAGTCCCGGTGTTGGTGACGACCAACAAAATGTATAAAGCTGTATGGAGAGTGTCCCACCTGGTGTCTGCTTGGTTGCGCATCGTTTCATACATTTTGTTGGAGGCGGCGACTGGTTGCGCCGCCACGGTGTCCCGGTGAGAAGTGGGCCTAAGCTGAGCAAGTGAAAATATAGGTGACGAACTATTCTGACGAGCTGGTTAAAAAAATTAACCAGGTATCCGAGCCCTGAGCAGGAGACTTCAGCAATACGCCGTCGACACGAGGCGATCAGCTCTGGCGCGCGACCTACTTACACATTTCCACAAAAAATAACTTACTAATAACGGAATATTTTGACTCTTTTATATCACTGAGGAATATCATGCATGGAATTTTATTATGCCTATTGTTGACATTGTGAGTTAAATGTCAATAATGGCTTTGTCATTGTTCCTGTCTTTTTAAACCAACCAAAAAGTATTTAACGTAAAGAGGTGGTTGGTAAGATCTTTTTGAACTTTTGTCACCTTCGATACGGCTGAATTTTTGTCCATTCAAATCTTTTCGGTTAACTATGCAGTTACATCTTTTTGATTTTTTATCCAAGCAGATAATTAAAACATACTGTTACAGGACATTTTTCTGTCATTTTCGCGTGTTAGTCTTTTTTGCAAATCCAATGCAACATATTTTTTTGGGCTCGCTGTTCGGTTAGATCTATCTGCAGCTGACTGTACATTTGTAGTGAAATATCCTTTCACATCGTATTTTCTCGGAAATGTTCGTATTTGTCATGCTACTTCAGTCTGACTCAGTACCCACTAAGACGTCGCGAGAGTGATATTCGAGATAGAGTGGTTAGTACCAGAGTATTTTTTTGTTAATTAAGATTAAGTTTGTTTTCAGCTCTTTTTAATTGTCGTGTGGGAAACGTTTAGATCGACAAGCCTGTGAAATTATTTGCAACATTTATTTATATTTCTTCTTGTTTACCTACACCTCATTTCTATATATGTATTTGATCGTGGTGGTTTTAACATCTCGGTGTGATATACATCAAACTCGTGGTTTGACATTTGACACTGATAATTAAAGTACTCTATTTATTTAATACAAACATGTCACTTAATAATTCAATAATTCATGGACACGTCGGCATCATTCGGAAGTAGACGTGAGTGCCGAATGTTTACGATGTGAAAGGATTATTCACTAGATCTGTACAGACCTATTTCTTTATAATGACTACAACATATTCAAAAATCGTGGAAATCGGACTTGATTTAGGGGGTTTTTGTGCGGACAGCTATGCGATATTAGCGGCACTTCACAATCCTCTTAAAATTTGGAGGGAATATTCTTAGTGTACCCTAGAGGTGCACCAAGATTTTTTTCGAAAATCGACCCCCAGCGGGAAAAATACTAGTATGTTTTTAAGGAGTTCTCTAGTATTCCATATACGGCCTTAGATATTCCTCAATGGATACCGTTGGCCTCCTAATCGACCGGGTTCTTGATTGAGAACATATACCAAACATAAAAGATTTCGTTAATTTGACAAGGTTTCAATGACAATGTTTCTAACATTGGGTCTTACGAGTTAAAAGCAGTTACAGTTAAAATAATGGGCATTATATAATTTAATCCACAGTCTAACCAACTAATTAATCGGGTCAATAATTCATTATAATACACATTGGTTCATTAGTTACCCTTCATCATTCGAAGTGGAAAAAGGGAACCATTAATGGTCTCAGGAAACAAACAACTCGTGTTCAAATGGTAAGTAAATAAAAACAATAAAATTTGACAACCAATTTATTTTATGTATCATCAAGTGCAATAGACAAAATATTCTCGTAAAAGAATCACATTTATTTTTATTTTATCCACAACGTGTTTTTGTACCTATCTTGTAACATAATGCTTACTTTTAATATAAATGGACATCCCGTAGTATAACAAAAGCCAAGTTAACGTTCATCTAAAAAAATACTATACTCAATACTTTATGGAATTCAAAGGGTTCTTCTTCATAATGCGCCTCTCGACTAGTGAAAGTTGGCAGTCAGTTCACTAACTCAATAGCGGCCTGCACACGTAAAGTTCGGACTGCGGGAAACGCCACGCGCCATTCCAATCTTCGCTCCGAACCGTACGTGTAAATGCAACTGTAATAGTAAAATAATAAAAAACCTACGGTTCGGACTGGCGCGTGGAATGGTGCGTGGCGTTTCCCGCGGTCCAAACTATGCCGTGTAAAGGCCGCTATTGTCTGTTGAGTTTCTTGCGGCGCTTCTTCTCAACAGTAGTGGTCTCCTCTTAGACAGTGCTGGTAGATTTTTGACGTGTAAAATTGCCGGTTAGGCCTACTTAATGAAAAATTGTTTATTTATTTATTTTATGTGAAAAGGAGGTAGACGAACAAGTGAGGTTAGCACACGAATTCCAATTATCATATTTTTAATCTTTTTATTTAATTAATTATAATTATCTACTTACATTTTTACGTTTGTAAATACTCCAAATGTAGAGACATTTTTTTTATATAATAAATTTTATCTAGTGCAGCTGTTATAAATTATTCACGCTCTCGCAACCGTACAGTTTTTTTTTACCCATCAAAAATACACAACCATCAACAAACTACCCAGTCAATATTTCACTAGCCAATTCTAAAAACAGATGATAAATGCTTGCTGATCCAAAGAGAAGTAGCCACAAGCGCATATAATTAGCATAATCAAATTAACTGTATCTGCATAAGGAGATAAGTCATTATAACCAATGCGTGTACACACGGACATTTATAAGATGCGCATAAGCATGAAATTGGAGAATAATGAATGTTGATGTGTTGTTGTTTTTTTAATAAGCATATTTAATACATTCATGATTTAGGTGATAAAGATTATCTCGGTAAAGCGATATATCATATTAAAGCCATATATTTTCTTGCTTGGCTATATTTTAACCGTTATCATCGAATTTGCGATCTTTGGATTATAAAATACTAGCGACCCGCCCTCGCTTCGCTTCGCTTCGGAATATGCAAGGTTCCTATAACACAGGTACATTAAAATTTAAAAAAATTATCTAACTGATGGTTAAAACCGCATCAAAATCCGTTGCGTGGTTTAGGAAGAGTTAGCGGATATACAGACACAGAAATACAGATAGATGCGGAAAACGATTTTGTTTTATACTATAGAAGAATAGAATAACTTTATTTCAGACTACCAGGCCCATATTTACAAATACCTTACAGACTAGCATACATATCAATATATAACATAAAATGAACAGAAATATTAATAAATTTTCGCGGTGTCTGCTAGACGGCGACCACGAAATCGCCGAGATAAGACTCCCCTCGGCCAGAATTCCTCCTTTAAAAAGGTCGACAGATCTATGGTCGGTACTCTCATCACAAATGACTTAAAATTAACCTTGTGGCGAGGTTCTAACCACTCGACCCTAAAAGTAAATCCGGTCTTAACTCGTACATACTCTACGAGATCTTTCGCCTCCGTAGAGTAATGTAAACGGGACACGTACAACTGCGTCATGGGCGTAGCAGGACACAGCAAGTGGTTCGGTCCGGTCGGTGCGGTGCCGCACAGGTTCCTCGGGGCAGGCTTCTTCTTCCTCTCCGCGTCACCTCAGTAGGGAGCTGTGCTGGTTGCCTAGCGATTGGTCGCCTGGCAGCAGCAGCATACGCACGATTTGAGGTCGTCGACCGAGCGCATGGTGTCACCACAGCCGGGACAGAAGAGCGGGCGGCGGGGCGCGGGGCGGCGCTGTGTATGTGTATGTGTATGTGTACTATGTAAAGAAGATAAAGATAAAGATGATAATTATGGACCTTATAGCCACCTACCTACAGGTGGCCTGTATACTCATGTCCATCGTGTTGTACTCACATGTTCTACGAACTTCTTCTTCTGAAAATAAAGTAAATGAAAATAAGTTTATTTAACGCACACAGAAAACAACAAAAGATATTTTGCATATATAAAATGTGGAGGAATAATCCAAAAATCTATAGCCAAAAGACGTAGCTGTAGGTACATACAATATTGAGTGAGTTGTTTTAAGGATGCAGATCAGCATGTGCTGCAGTGGGGCCCCGGCGCTGGTCTTCTAGATACTTTCCTTAGTTACGTACTTATTTAACTTTAACTAGGCCTTCCCCGAAGATCTACACCATCATAGGTCCGGTGCTGCTCGCATTCAGCTGTTCCCTGCGATCCTCATCAGATCCTCGGTCCACGTATGAGATCATCACTGAAGTTTTGACAAGGTTCTAGGTAATCGAATACATTCCCTCGACTGTACAAAGTTATACACTAGTATGCATGCGGAAGGCCGAGCTGTAACTCTATCGCCCCAACACTCAATTATAACAAAGGCTTCAGAATTCACAAATTATAAGGGTATTTGTATAGGAGCTGCGTATTTAGGATCCCTTCGAGAATTATGCTTGTAACAATAGAGTTAATTCTAGTCCAATCAGAACAATCCATTGTCACGTCGGAATTATATTGTTAAGGTGGATAAACACGATGGTTTATTGTCTGGGAAATTGCGGTGGACAGATTAATAAAAAAATCGGTCAAGTGCGAGTACCCCCGTACATTAGGTGTTATTTTATTCCAATTTGAATTCGATTTCGAATCGATTTAGCGCAAGTCCATCTCACACTTGACCATTTCAGGAAAGGACTCAGGATTGCAGTCTTCAGATTGTAGTCTCGAGAATGCAAATGTTTATGGGTCACAGATCCACTTACCATCAGGTGGCCAGTGTGCTCGTTTGCCTTCACCATGCCATAAAAAAGCCCGCCTTGCTGAAACAAACATTGCGTTACACGCAAACCACAATGCGAATCCTATTTTTAACCGACTTCAAAAAAAGGAGGAGGTTCTCAATTCGTCTGTATTTTTTTTATTTTTTTTTTATTTTTTTTATGTTTGTTACCTCAGAACTTTCGACTGGGTGAACCGATTTTGAAGATTCTTTTTTTATTTGAAAGCTGGTGCTTCCAGATTGGTCCCATTTTTTTCAAAATGAAGATCTGATGGTGGAATCCATGAGGAATCGACGGAACTCTTCAAAATTTATAGGCACACCTATAGCGATTTTGGTATTTATCATTGTAACTCGTGTATTTGGTCTTGGAAACCACTATTTGGTGAAGTGGAACTGATGATGAAGACCACAGATGGCCACCGGAACTCCTAAACGGTATATATTTCGAGGGTGGCGACAAGATATTTCGATTAAGATAGTTGAGCGACTATGACGAAGCATATTTAGGTTTAAATATATGACTATGACTTTCCCATGGCGTTGCTTGCGGCGAGATTGAAATGTTCTATTGTTTCTTGAGAAATGGGAGAAAAATGGGAGAATAACAGCATAATTATGATCACTAAAAAGTATAAAATAAAATAAAAGTTTAAAAACACAAAAAACCCGCCTTCAAAAAGCAAAAAATAACTTCTTTAAAATGGTAGGTAAATATTTTAATCAAAAGCAGACTTCAGTTGGACTGACCTATTTACCTACCATTTTAAAGAAGTTATTTTTTGCTTTTTGAAGGCGGGTTTTTTGTTTTTTTAAACTTTTTCTTTATTATTTTTAAATTCATTCGTAAGTAACCTAATGGTAAGGTAGTGAATCACTATTAGTGATGGAATGGAACCTGAGGGCTCAGACTAGATGCACTACGCTAACTAACGTTTCTATTCGATTCGTTTTTAAACCAATCGCGTCACTGGAATATGACGTGATACGAAAAGTCACGTGGTCTACCAGTAACGCGATTGGTTTAAAAACGAATCGAATAGAAACGTTAGTTAGCGTAGTGCATCTTGTCTGAGCCCTCTGTACTTGACAAGACTAATGATGGACACTTTATTCTTATTTTACAGAAGATAAGGGTTGTTCATTTGTTTTGCAACAATCAATACATCACTGTATGATCTTTGAATTAAGATTTAAGTGTCCTTTATTGGTGCCTGTCAGCTTAAAGTGTCCAACACTGTCGCCATCACTTATTCTTTCGTAAATCTATTTTTTTAAAGCAATTATACGCTAATAATATTTAGAGCACACCTAAAATATCAACCTACATTTTTCAATCATTGCAACATTTATACGTTATGCTATTATGTTCTAGGACCCAGTTATAGTGCAAGAACTATATTTAGTACCTACTTAATAGTGGCTCTATGTTCGTTCACAAGTACATTATTGCAAGTCAGAACAGACAACTATGCAAACGCTAAATACAAACGACATAGCTATTATGCTGCATAAATAATATATGGCACCTACTTAATCCATGTCACGACCAGTGAAGCGGCCCAAACCACTTTTTAGGGTTCCTTGGTCAAACTAGGACCCTTATAGTTTCGCCATATCCGTCCGTCCGTCCGCAGCTTAGTTCAAAGACTCTTAGTTCTAGAAAGCTGTTATTTGGCATGAATATAAATATGTTTAAGTCACGCCGACAAACTGGTAAAATAAAAACTTGTTGTTTTTTTATAGCGTACCTCCACTACGCGTAACGTGGAGATGCTCTTTTCTTTTCTTGTATACCCCGTGGTGTGGGGTGTTCTTAGATAGGTCTTTCAAAAATATGGCGGGTATGTGAAAAAAATATTTCGATTAAAGGATCCGTTTGAGAAATATTAAGATTTAAAGTATTAATTTTTGTCCCCTACAGCCAAAACTACAAATAGTAAAAATCTGAAAAATATCTCAAATATAGCGAATTTTAAAGAGAAACTATTACGACTAAGTAGACTTGATGTCTTCCTGAGATACAGGTGACTAAAGTGTTTATACCTACTCAAATCATCTAAGAAAGCACTAAGTAACTTTAAATAGAGAATTAGTTGATACTAAGTTGTTTTATGAGATGGTTTTTGTGTAGTAACGTCTTCGGAACCCTACACTGAGCTTGGTCAGACATGCTCTTGCCCGGTGTTTTAATTACAGCAAAAAGGTAAATCACAGCAAAAAGGTGAGCATCGTTGAATTGCAAATAACAATTTCACTCCCCTATGAATAAAACACTTGCAGATAACTATTGTAATCATTTGCTCGTAGTTCTGTAAATGGTAATAGTAATTTATCGCGGACACTTGGTATAGAGTTTCTTACTTTGTAGCAACAGCTTTTGCTCGCGCAGAAATTATTTAACGCTTTATTGGTCTTCAAATACTGGCTTATTTACGGGGATAAAAAAAACATATAGTCATTGTGCTATAAACTATATCGGGGATCTATTCTACTCATCATCATCATCATCATCATTAGCCCACTTCCGTCCACTGCTGGACATAGGCCTCTCCCATGGCAAGCCACTGAGCTTAGTCTTGAGTTTTATATTTCGGCTACTCGGTAAAACTCAGTGGCAGCTGAGATAAACATAATACAATAACATGTCAAAGGCTATATGATTTTAACAAGTAGAATAAATGTCCAGTTAAGTATTGTTTAGTTTTAAATAACGGAAAATCGAACTGGTAAGTAAATAAGTACGTGGGAATTGCAATACCACGGTAAGTCCCACGTGAGTAACGGCGTCTAAGACTCATTCAAAACAATGTTTGTATTATGTTTTGGTGAATATAGAGTTCGCACTTATTTTTTTTATGAAACTGGAGCTTAAAAAAATACTACGCATATTTTAAATGTACGGTATTTCATTTAACCACACGAAAACTGAGATACTATTTGGAAAACTATTCGGAAAAGTTATGTTGTTTGGTCTACAATCAGGACGCAAATTACAAGTATTAGGTAATGTTTGAGTTGATAAAAGAATACCAAAAAACTCTCAGAAATTAATTTAAAGTAAATGTTAATTCGACAGCATGTATTTAATTTTAGTCATCTGAAAAGTTGACATTGATGAAGTCATGAATGCTTTCTTTCTGGATCAAATGTAAAATTAACGAGATTGATTTCTTAAAATTGCCTTATCATTAGAATGAAAATGAATTTGGGTTGTTATTAGGACTAAAATTAAGAACAGGTAACTTAAGACACGTGAGTAACGAAAATTAACTATACTACTATTAAGACAAATGGTGGTATCTCAGACAAATCTGCTTCGTCTATTGAATTTTAGATGCCACCTATTGGCGTATGAGTATAACTAATTTTCGTTACTCACATGACTAAAGTTACCGTTTCTTAATTTTGTCTTTCACAAGGTACACTTGTTTTTAAAACCACCCATTTATTTCTTTGAGGTGTGTCCCAATTATTCAACCATTATTTACCGCCGATTCGTATCAAAACAACCCTTTAATATCTTAGCAATAACATCTTCGTAAATTACATCTACTATTCTATTCAAGAACCAATCTAGATTTTACACAAACTAGTAGTTTGTCCATTGTTCGGTGCTTGCGAGATAGCAAAGTGGCAACTTAGTGAGCTTAGTTTGCTCCTTCTAAAACCTTCCTTAAGGGCGCTACAGACTGACGGATTACCTGCAGTTCCAAGTCTGTCAGGTGTCAGGTTACCTGACAGTCTGAAATCAGTGAATAAATGTATGAACCTTAAGACAGCTGTATATCGAGTGGCATAATCATTGTTTGTCCTTCTGTACTGTTTGAGGTCAACGACGGTGTTTGCAATATTTTAACTAAAATGAAAAACTACAGTGATCAGTTACTCTCTAAGTCTCTATTTAACTGTAATGTGTGTAGTACGAATTTTGTTTAAGTGTGTAATTACAACCTAAAATAAATTTTAGGCAAAAAGATTTTAGATCAAACAATTACATGTCATTAAGACAAACAGTTTAATGCATTTTTATTATAAGGGATACTCCTAAAGGGAAACTGCTGATCGGTCTAATACGATGAACTGACAGGCTAATATTGGCGTCGCACTGTAATGTTTATCTGCGTTGCCCTTTAACACGGAACGTTAAGTTTCAACATAACTACGCAATTTTATATTCCGCAAATAAAGTTAAATATGATATTTGATGGAGTGAAGAAAGAGTAGAGGTCAAAAGATCGAAACGTTTTTATGAACTCTTCGCTGGCTGCATAATGTATAATGATTAACTTATCATAAAAGTTAAAATATGTTTTTTACTTGTCTATAAAAAGCCACAAGAAGAGTATTTAACAGTCTAATATATGTAGGTATGTGTGTGTGGTCTTAAGGCGTTTCGGGATAACTTTTTGCGCCACAGTATAAACAGTATTTCGTCTTCAAACAAAGGTATATCGCGCACTTGCACGTGTGTACTTGCATAGTAGTCGAAGTATTCTATACTCTATTGATAACCACATTAAATCGAAAATGATTATACTACTATGCAGTTAGCCGCCTTCTTTGGTATTACGGCAAGGTGTCCGCCGCTTTTTTTAAAATCAAAAATGGGTTTGCGTTTGACTTCAGTCTCAAATGAATAATAAATTGTTAACGGAGATTCCTAAAAGGCTGGACACGGGCTACTTTTCTATTCATACTATGACACAGCCAAGATGTAGAATGCCCTGCCGGCGGAGTGTCATTCGCGATCCATAATATCGTTTGTCCTAATCATCATTTGTCCTAATTTATAGTTTGTCCTAAACTGGTTTTCATCTGAGTCAGACAACATTTTTAGCTTTCCAGAAAAACCTGCTGTTAGGTTAGCTTAGAGTTGTAATATAACAGCGCTTAAAAGTTTTAAACGTCAGGCGGAAATGGCTTTTAGGACAAACGATGAATTAAGACAAACGATATTATGGATTCCGTATCGTACTTCCGGGTGCTTATGACTTGAAAAAGAGGACTAATAGGTACTATCAGTCCAATGGAACCCTGACCCACCGTAGAACTGTTTCACAGTAACGTTATGATTCAATTCCTATGAAGTGTCAAACAAATTGTTTTATAATGTCACTGTGACACCGGTCTATGGTGTGTCAGGGTTCCATTAGGCTTATAGTAAATTTGGGAGTAACTCATTCCATCGTCGACTTTGTCCTGGATGTTGTTCTCGTTCTATGTGTAATATTTCATCTCACTGGTTAATACTTAATTTGTAATGAAGAGGAATTTGTTTAAAAGAATCACATAGCTGAACATAACGTCATGCTTTTAAATTCAGTCATACCATTTATCATCTCGTGCTATCCGCCATTTTGTTATGGTTTGCTTCCGCTAGTAAAGGTAATTCTTACTCGCGATTACTTGATAAAAAAACGTAACTTTTCTTTTCCACTTTTGTGGGTTTCGAAAACGAAAGTATTGTTTTGGTGCTCTATAACGTGAAAATAAGCGACTTTAGGTGTACTAAGAAATCTGATGTCTTTTTAAAATTAAAATAGTGATGGCTTTAAGGACATTTATCTGTAGCTACAGGTAATAGGAATTTTTATTACAAATCCTTTGTAATATATTAAAATAAACCGCTCTATCAAAACCAGTATAAAAATAAACCTTATAAGTAAATAAAACGTAACATGCTGAAACATTACGGTATTTATACGTTTTCTGACATTTATCTATGTACTATTTATAAATAAATTAAAGAAGTAATTTTATCCCGGTCATAGTCACAGTTATAAGTTATAAACATATATATGAGTACCTTATTACTCAACGACACATTGATTTGCTGATTATCGATTCGCACACGTTTAATTGCCGAGAAACTATTCGCGGAGTGATTTTGTCACAGATGCATCATTTGGCAGAATGTATTTTTCAACCTAACGTTTCGCAGACGTTTGGTTAATGAGTCAATAAGCCAAGTATCAATTGGCAGTAATTCGTTTGGCCTAGTGATCCGATCATTATGAACTCCTACAACTGGGGACAACCTTCCCCTTTGGAACTCTGATAATTTTTCGCAGTAAGTAAGTATACCTATTGTGTGAAGTGAATTAAAATTAAGTCACGACGCCACCAGTTCGATTCCGTTCAGGCCAAACTATTTTTATTTTTTCAAATTTCTATATTTAACTTATTTGCATTGTGCTATGAGAAAAGTGCCAATAATGTACAGTCGAGTTCATAAATATAAATGAGCATTTCCAAGGCTTCAAAAATAAACGTACGTAGAGAGATACATATACATCTGAACAGACTTGTCGATCAAATCTATGTACACATATCACCTGTCATATTAATCTGAACATGCATCTCAATAATATCTAAGTAACGGAAAACTAATAAATATCTGTACTAATTATTTTTCAAAATTATTTAACCAAGTGAAAGTACATAAATATCCAAGCAAGTTTTTTTTCAAATATTTATAAACATATAGTGGCACAAAAAATGTTTTATACAGTCGAGTTCATAAATATGTGTACACTCTGGTACCTTGTCTATTTAATGTCATGTTTAAACTGTCATATAATAATATGAATTGTCACAGTGCAGCGATTAAAGTGACAAGGTACTGAAATGTACACATATTTATGAACTCGACTGTACTTAAGTGTACACAATATTTATGAACTTTTTATCAGTGAACCATTAAAATAATGAGACGAAGGCGTACAATAAGAATACATGGAAGAAGTTACGTCGCGTTCATAAATATGTGTACAGTCGAGTTCATAAATATGGTGTACACTTTAGTACCTTGTCACTTTAATCGCTGTGACAATTCATATATGGCTGTTTAAACATGACATTAAATAGACAAGGTACCAGAATGTACACATATCAATTTAATGCAACGCATACGAACACGATTTGTGTATGTGATTGACAATTTGAACATTGACTAAACTTCTAGAAAAGCATATGATTTAAAAAATTGTAAGTGGCCAGTTAATAAATGTTGATAACAACCTCTTTTAAGTCGATTGTAAATCGAAAGTAGCAACAATAGGTAAGAAGCTGCAAGCAAACACTAATGGCACTTCTATGACGTCACACTCAAAGTGAAAGAGACAAATGTATCATTTGACAGTACGGTACTCTTTTCGGTGATTGTCATTTTTCAAAACTCGAAGTGTTGTTTGTTTAGCTATTTATGAACTTCTACTTGTTCACATAAAATTGTAATACGTTAGTACAGATATTTTTGAGCCACTAAATGCTTATAAATGTTTGAAAAATCCTTTGTTTAGATATTTATGCACTTTCACTTGGTTAAATAATTTTGAAAAATATTAGTACAGATATTTATTAGTTTTCCGTTACTTAGATATTATTGAGAGGCTTGTTCAGATTAATATGATAGGTGATATGTGTACATATATTCGATCGACAAGTCTGTTCAGATGTTTATGTACATTTCTATGTACATTTATTTTTGAAGCCTTGGAAATGCTCATATATTTATGAACTCGACTGTACTTTCATTCACAAAATCATTCAACCCAACCGCATTAATGCACATTTTACTTTCATGACTATTCCAAAAAGTGAGATATGATCAGCATTTGAAACATATAATCTATTATGTTAATATACTATGCGGCTGACTACCCGTGCTGATCACCTTTACGCGGTAATATGTCAGTGAGAACATATCACTACTATGAGTTCTCGAAATTCGATTGTAACTCGGTAGGTGAGTTTAAAGTGAGTTATTCTGTAAGAGACCGTACAAAACGGCATTTCAGGGCGTGAATACTCAATTAGGTAGCTTTAACTAGCTTCTACAACTTCGCTCGACATCATAAGTTGGTCAAGCGAAGTCATAGAAGCGTGTTTTAAGCTACTTCATTGAGAATTATAAAGGGAATAACACCTTACTTGACTTTGGATACAGGCTGTTGGCTTTAGTTGTGCAGCAGTGGCCGTGTTTTGGCTGGATTGATAATGATGATTAGTTGATTTTAAATATAGATTGAGGATGTTTCATAATCTTGACCAGTTTTTACATGGTACTTACATGAGATAAACAAGTTTCAACCCATAAAAAAAATACCTAACTGTTTGTCAAGTGACTTTTGTACTATTAGATTAATTGTTTTAGTCTTTCAATCTGTAGACGTATTATGGTCGCCTTTATCGCAGTGGATAATATACCCGTCTTCTCGCTCTTACATACTGGTTGGAAATGACGGATGTTTTCTCAAGTTTATCCACATATTCATAAAAACGAGCTACCAGGCCCAGTTAGTATTTTATTTTTATTTTCGCATTGATGAAAACTTTCCGTGTCCTCGTCTACTTCTTCACTCAATCAATAAATTAATTACACTTGCGAAAAGCCATCAAACAAACCGCAAAGAAAACAATCAATTATATGACACATTTAACTTTTTTATTAATTTGTAACAACAAAGCTACTCCCGTGGTACGCCAAACGGCACTGTTGAGATGAAAAAAAGCGCATTGTTCTCGACTTTTCCCGCCGGTCTGCAATTAGGTACACTCGATAATTGCAGCTAATCGATCGTGACGGAACACGGTGATGCTCACGCTATCCGGTATGCAAAACATGCGGTTGGAGTGAGACGAATTTATTAACACTCCGCTCACTTTGAGGTCTGTGGTAACGCCGTGTATTTTGAGTTCTTGATGAATAATAGTTACTTTGTGTGCTCCGAAAAGATACGTAATTGCGCATGGTGTTTTTTTTTGTTCCTTACCCAAAGGGTGCCAAACGGGACCTATTTCCAAGCCTTCGTTATCCATCCGTCTGTCTTAACTAAAACGGCAGATTTCCCAAAAAAAATCCCCAATAAAGAAACTTTATTTTCAAACGTGTTTTTGCCTTTTATTTCATTTCCAAAATGGTAATAGATACATGCATACAAGCGTCGAATTTAGTGTTAATATATTGGAAACACTAAGGAATAACCCAAGTAATAAAAACCAACCAAGCGTGAATCGGGCGGTACGGAACCTTCGGTGAGTACCTATGACTCGAACTTGAGCGGTTTTTTTTACAAACTTATAGTTAAAAATATTAAAAAAAAAAATCTTATGACATTTATAGGTTAAAAATATTTTTAGGATATTAAAATTCATGTGTACATTTTATCAGGCATATAACTTTGAACCCTTGTACAAATCAAACCTAATAATGATCTCGGAGTCTAAGCTTCTTCTACTATTAACCTGTCAGCCATTAAATCTAATAAATTCATGAATAATTTATGTAAAATGATTTGAGCACTCTCTTCATAATAAGTTTAACGTCGAGCGAACCTGACAAGTAACATGAGTCTGGCAAGGTTTAACCGTTGTACAGTCAGCAGTACGAACAGGCAACCAATTTTCACCCTTATGTTAAGGTATAGAATATGATACAGATGTTGACTTTTGTTACTAAGTGTACGCCTTTCCGCGCTTTAATTCTAATTTGCATATATTTCTTAAGATGAGTAATGTATTTATGATGTAACATACATTTTATCCGTTTGATTTCCTAGATACAGGGTGCACCCTTTTATTTGACGACGCTTTAGCCTAATTGGTATTGGCCCTGTCTGTGATGAGCGCGAGTATTTTTTTCTGAGTCTTGGATGTTTTCTATGTATTTAAGTATTTATATCGTTGTCTAGCGCTTAGTTTGGGACTAGGTCTCAATTCTAAATTTTCAGCTGTTCATTTCAAGCAAGACAAATTTTCTGCGAAGTATTATATACTTATCTATAATAGATCTGCGCAGGTTGGATAGGGGAACTGCGACACGGCCGCCATTACCAATTCACTATGATTGCAGGAACCTAGGTATTACGCGATTGGATGGCGTGGCCCCTACGTGACCTTGACCAATATCAACATGAATTATTTTAAACACATTGAACTGTCCAATTTTGGAGATGCCAATACGTCTCGTACCTAAAAGTCGTAAAATGTGCAATTCACGAGGCTTTTATCATATATGTAGCTTATGTTGTTAGCGGAGTTCACATTGTGTTTTGGTGTGGAGATAAGACAACCGGTGAAATGACCAGAATACAGGCATCCCAACTTAATCCTCAGGATTGGCAAGTCTTGAAATTGCAAATAAAATACAATTATTGGTCTCATCATCATCTCCTTGCCTGGGATACGTGCAATCTTCCGAGGT
Source organism: Acleris literana (assembly GCA_946894065.1). Taxonomy (NCBI): domain Eukaryota; kingdom Metazoa; phylum Arthropoda; class Insecta; order Lepidoptera; family Tortricidae; genus Acleris; species Acleris literana. The sequence continues at coordinate 21,749,659 of OX335669.1, forward strand.
CGGCGCAGCATGTCTTTTTCTTCCACACATCCCTATTATGGGCATCTCAGCGTGCACACCCTTCTTTCTCATGTCACTCTTTACACAATCTTTCCATCTATTTTTAGGCCTTCCTCTTGCATTATAACCCTCCACATTCATACTTAAAACTTCTTTTCACTTCTCGTAACGTGACTTTCAAGTTCACCCCTTCTCATCACATGCCCATGCGATGAAAGCATATGAGAATTATGGGTCCAGGGGAAAGAAAGAAAAAAAAATATTGGGGAAAATCTCACACAAATGTGTGATGTGTTTTTATTACATAGAGAAGGCTAACAAACTCACAGGCTATCTCATAGTAAGTGTGATCTGAATCCAAGACCGCAATAGGATAGGATGGTGTTTTCTTATGTAATTACGTATTTTTTATTAAGCTTTAAGCATATTTCGGGGCTAAAAAAGCGAGTTACATCTCCTTGTATTTAGTAACTATCGATGTATAATGGTTATTATGACATCGTTTAGTATACAACGGGTTTCCTGAACCAAATTTATGGCTTGTAATATTGTAAAATTAGATGTAAATAGACAGCTTAGCTAAATAATTTATTCATGGAGCCTATCCGTGACCTTGAAACCAAAACACGGCTTACTCGACAGGATATTTAGATCACAACACATAATACCACTCCTTTTGTATACATTTGTAGTCTTGGAATTGCGATCTTGAGCTTCCCAGCGAGATGTTTAAAAGTTTGCGACTGTATTACTTCCCTGTAGTATTGTAATGTTTTGCACCGGAAGTCAACACTACACTCTTGTGTCTTGTGTTGTTCGTCTCTACGAACACGATTTGACCTTGAATTGATAGATTTCGATCAATCAAAGCGCGGCAGTGAAGTGTTGAGGGACAATAGAAAGAGTTGTACTCATCTACAACACAATAATCCACGATAAAGCTTTGTTGCAATTCAAACTGTAACTGAAAAGGGTAAGATTAAAATCAGAATGGCGTTATAATTTGAGTTACAACGTTATGAGAAAGCAGTGTAAAGTTCCGTTTCGTGATAAAAGAGAATATATAGCTTGGTATTAAATTACCTATAAACATTACAAACTCCTATGAAACAATTAAAAAGATCGTAAAAAGGTAATTGAGTTTGGGAAAGCGGTTGAAATAAACCGATTTGAAATTAATCAGGTTTGTAACCGTGGAGCTTATATTTTATGTTTTTCTTTTACTTTATAACATAAACATAACATGGTCGTAAATCTGTGAAGTACAGTGGAGTTCATAAATGTGTATACACTTTAGTACCTTGTCACGTTAATCGCTGTGAAAATTCATGTATGGCATTTATTAGACAAGGTACTAAAGTGTACACATATTTATGAACTCGACTGTACCTAAAACATTAATGTAAAAAATAGGCCAAGTTCTCATGTGCCACCAAAATTAATGATATATAAAAAGGTGCAAAGTTTGGCACTAAATTAAGATCAAATGCATACTGAGCAGCAGCAGTCTAACTTGGCAGTTTTCAATACGGTGCAATATCATCGTGACATTTATTAGGTATTAAAGAAAACGGATAAATGACACACTAAGATAAGTCCCTCTAATCTTAAAATTGATAATGACATACATAGTATTCGGTTTTTAATAACTAACCCACAACATATCACACGATGTTGTAGGGTAAATAAATAAGCTTAATGCGGGGTGCATGTGCATAAAATTTTAGTTTTGTAACATTTATTATTTGTGAGAAAAAGTGAGTGTGACAGACACAGACCCACGAACATGGCGAAACTATAAAGGTGGGTTCACACTAGATCGGATCGGATTGCGTGGCAAATCTACAGGACTTGTTATGCTAAATGCAGACAGTGTAAATCACACGCTCGGGATGGGCAACAACGCGACAGTACGTCGTAACATGATAAATACCGTTTTCATAATTGGCACTGACATGACACAGTCACGGAACCACAACCACTTAGGGTTCCTAGTTTTACTTCGGAATTTTGTCGAACGGTCAATCGATCGAGCGAGATCATAAGAGTGAGTCTTACTCTAATTAATTGAGAATGCACGCCCTAAAATGATGTTTGTACTCTCTGAGGGTACAATTTAAACTCGCCGTTTTTTAATTCATCCGTCGAGTTGTAAAGCAAGTTGGTTAAGAGGCCACATAAGAATATAATAAATTCGGTAGTGTTCCGCGAGCTGGATCTCAATAACCAAAACGCCTTTGTGTCTGTTCTTTGGATATATTAAACTGGATCATATTTGCTTGAGACTGGTAAACGTGAAAACACGAAAACAAAATCCTCAATATTTTTATTTTTCAAACATGACACCTTTACCGCATGTTTTTGGCTGTCTTCCAAACCCTACAATCTTTAAAGATGATTTTTAATTCAATAGTTGAGTATTTATAAGTTCTTATTTATGGTATTACCTACCAGTTTTTTAATAGAAGTGGTTATAAAGTACACAGAAATTAATTAAATTTGACATTGCGCGCAAAGTCTCCATTTCACGTTCTCCGCGCGGAAACACTATGGCATCCTTTTCATTCTTGTGTGGGCGTGGCAGCCAGCATAATGTGGGCTCCTAAGAGAATCTGAGAATTGGCGGCAAGTTTGTGGGCTTACCGGGTTCTAAATATGGTTGTAGTGTAGCGGTCCGGACGGTCCTTGCACGAGGTCCCACCATGCACAAAATTACAATGTTTATGTAATTAAGACATCTCTATAGCATAATCGCGTGGCTATTTATGTTAGTTTTCTGTAACACACGTACGTAAACCAGAATTTATTATACATAATGACCTTTCGTGAAAAATTATCTAAGTGATGGTGAAAATCGCATCAACACCCGTTTCGTTGTATAAGAGTAAGCGGATATGCAGACAGACAGGCAGATGCGGAACTTTGTTTTATACTTTGTAAAGATAAAAACGTTAAACAACGGTCAGTAGTGACCCAGCCTGTGAAGCTATAAAGCCGGAGCCCCACTGCTGCGCACGCTACGCACGGACACGCTATACACGTCGCCCACGTGGGTCCATTGGTCTGGATACGTGTGTCAACATTTTCACAGCAACCAATGCACGCACACGTTTTACGTGTGGGCCACGTGGCTACGTTTGTCAGCTGCGTGTGTCTGCATTCCCCACTGCAGGCCACGCACATCCACGCGCGCGCGGGGGGTGCGACGCCCTTGAAGCCACCTTTCCACTGCAACACACGGGCAGCGTGGGTCGAGGTGGGGCTTTGCCTGCCACGCGCGCTAGCGTGTGCGTGGCAGGCACTTCGGAACAGACCACGCGTGTATCAGTGACGTCATATCACACGATGTTGTAGGGTAAATAAATAAGCTTAATGCGGGGTGCATGTGCATAAAATTTTAGTTGTGTAACATTTATTATTTGTGAGAAAAAGTGAGTGTGACAGACACAGACCCACGAACATGGCGAAACTATAAAGGTGGGTTCACACTAGATCGGATCGGATTGCGTGGCAAATCTACAGGACTTGTTATGCTAAATGCAGACAGTGTAAATCACACGCTCGGGATGGGCAACAACGCGACAGTACGTCGTAACATGATAAATACCGTTTTCATAATTGGCACTGACATGACACAGTCACGGAACCACAACCACTTAGGGTTCCTAGTTTTACTTCGGAATTTTGTCGAACGGTCAATCGATCGAGCGAGATCATAAGAGTGAGTCTTACTCTAATTAATTGAGAATGCACGCCCTAAAATGATGTTTGTACTCTCTGAGGGTACAATTTAAACTCGCCGTTTTTTAATTCATCCGTCGAGTTGTAAAGCAAGTTGGTTAAGAGGCCACATAAGAATATAATAAATTCGGTAGTGTTCCGCGAGCTGGATCTCAATAACCAAAACGCCTTTGTGTCTGTTCTTTGGATATATTAAACTGGATCATATTTGCTTGAGACTGGTAAACGTGAAAACACGAAAACAAAATCCTCAATATTTTTATTTTTCAAACATGACACCTTTACCGCATGTTTTTGGCTGTCTTCCAAACCCTACAATCTTTAAAGATGATTTTTAATTCAATAGTTGAGTATTTATAAGTTCTTATTTATGGTATTACCTACCAGTTTTTTAATAGAAGTGGTTATAAAGTACACAGAAATTAATTAAATTTGACATTGCGCGCAAAGTCTCCATTTCACGTTCTCCGCGCGGAAACACTATGGCATCCTTTTCATTCTTGTGTGGGCGTGGCAGCCAGCATAATGTGGGCTCCTAAGAGAATCTGAGAATTGGCGGCAAGTTTGTGGGCTTACCGGGTTCTAAATATGGTTGTAGTGTAGCGGTCCGGACGGTCCTTGCACGAGGTCCCACCATGCACAAAATTACAATGTTTATGTAATTAAGACAACTCTATAGCATAATCGCGTGGCTATTTATGTTAGTTTTCTGTAACACACGTACGTAAACCAGAATTTATTATACATAATGACCTTTCGTGAAAAATTATCTAAGTGATGGTGAAAATCGCATCAACACCCGTTTCGTTGTATAAGAGTAAGCGGATATGCAGACAGACAGGCAGATGCGGAACTTTGTTTTATACTTTGTAAAGATAAAAACGTTAAACAACGGTCAGTAGTGACCCAGCCTGTGAAGCTATAAAGCCGGAGCCCCACTGCTGCGCACGCTACGCACGGACACGCTATACACGTCGCCCACGTGGGTCCATTGGTCTGGATACGTGTGTCAACATTTTCACAGCAACCAATGCACGCACACGTTTTACGTGTGGGCCACGTGGCTACGTTTGTCAGCTGCGTGTGTCTGCATTCCCCACTGCAGGCCACGCACATCCACGCGCGCGCGGGGGGTGCGACGCCCTTGAAGCCACCTTTCCACTGCAACACACGGGCAGCGTGGGTCGAGGTGGGGCTTTGCCTGCCACGCGCGCTAGCGTGTGCGTGGCAGGCACTTCGGAACAGACCACGCGTGTATCAGTGACGTCATTTCGTGCGCAGCGTGCTCGTGGACTACTGTGGATGTATCTACCTACATTTTCATACAAAGCGTTTTTGTACCCACGTGTGTAGCTTGACCGTGCGCAGCAGTGAGGCTCCTGCCTAACGGTCTTGGGTAAATATTTGTATTATTAGCATGAGTATATTTTTTCTAAATCTTCGAAGATTCCTATGTATTTTGGTATGTATTTCTCTATGTAAGTGTTTATCGTTACCTAGTATCTATCTACAGTAAGGTCACGAGCGTTAATTTGGGACCCATTTCAAGAAAAATATGCTTGAAGTCGTCAATGTCATCAGAGATGTCAAGTCCTTTGTAACTTTTAGGAAATTCAACCTTATTTTTGTAGAATATGAGATTGACTTTGAACCTAAGGTTTGTACCAAATTTAAGCTTTGAGCTTAGTTTGGAACTAGGTCAATTTGTGTAAGATCTTCCCCTGATTGACGAAATAGATTTGCGAGCCACAAAATGTCAAAGTGACGCAATAAGTGAAATTATAATAAGACCTGTATGATTTGATTGAAATTTGTATAATGTCCCATCAACCTGTACAGACGCCCTTATAAGTCTTTACACACTTTTGTACCTTGTCGCTTTAACGCCTTTGATAGATTAGTGCAGCAGTTCAAACACGAAGTTAAAGTGACAAAGCACTAACGTGTGCAGCTACTTATAACGCTGAACGTACATAAGGATGTAAAAGGGGAAAAGCTAGTTTGCAATAGTAATATGTTATTTAATTGTGCATAGCTCGGCTAACTGCTCACGCACCATAATAAAATGTCTTTGTTGATACTTCGATTTCTATTTGTTAATAAATTTCTCTAATAACAAATAACGTTAGGAGTTATGCAAATGAACTGCCGGTTTATGTTCATTAATCATTACTTTACAAACAAACTGCTTATTACATCCCTGTGGAATCTTTCACCAAAGTATTACACAATTTAATTACTTATAATAAAAGCAATATTTATTTACTTGACTGCGTGTGTTTAATATTTTTGTGTGACTATTTTTGTTTTTTTTACTAACTCAAAACAAGAACATGAAAAAAATAAACCTTCACTTTCACGTCAGAAAACTATCAGCCTTCACAAGAGGAGAACCTTGCTGAGGAGATTTAAGAAACACGGCAGTCAGTCATTTTTTAAACGTATTAAATTTTCTTATTACAGTGATCCTACTTACAATTAGTGTAGCATTATACAAACCTTTTTTTATGTGAAAAAGGAGGCAGACGAGCAAGCGAGCCACCTGATGGTAAGTGATCATCGCGACCCATAAACACCCGCACCACCAGAGGAATTTAGGGTTCCGTATGAAAACTTCGATAATGTAACCCAAGGTGTGAAAATAATACCAAAAAGATCCTTATATCGCGTACGCTGCGGAAACTATTGACAACAGAGCAAAGTGATGTACTACAGTTTTATAGAAGACATCAATTTCTGCAAAAAAAAACGTAATACCATACGTCTAACTTTTACAGTTATGTCACAATAACTAGTTTTTCATGTTAAAATATGCAATTGTAACTCCGGTACTAACTAGGCTCCATTATTCGTACCTTGGTATTAATCCTTATCCAAATAAATTTTTCAAGCCTATATCATTACCTGTAAATTACTTTTTGAATTATTCAAATCGGACATTCCATTCAAAAGTTAACATGAGTGTAATAATTATCAAAATTGAAATTTAAGAAACAGCCCTCTAAGTGACTTTAATTGGTTTTATCTACAACAGAGAATAGATAGATAGACACGTAAAATTTGTCTAATGGTTCCTGTATATTGTGTAAATGAGTGTAACATCACGCCTATATCCGTCAGCAGAGCATCAAAGAGTGTATGTACATACAATATACATACATACATAAGTACATTAAATAACGCCTGTTTCACAGATGGGTAGGACCACTTCTTTATTTTCACTTTCAAGAGTGTATGTGATGATGAGAAATCCTTTACTTAAGTATTTAATTGAACTTAACCGAAACCATGCATCTCTTCTCTAATCTCTTCTCTAAATAGTATAAATTAAAGTCACTTCGTGCCTTTCTGCCTGTTTCTCCGCTAACTCCTTCTAAACCACGCAACGGATTATGATACGGTTTTTACGCTGGCTACACCTTAAGAAATGTGTTAAAATAATGTACTGAAGAATTGTAGTTCTTTAAAAAACCTAGAGAAAAGTCCGCGATGGCATATGTCTATCTCCTAAGATTGAGTCTTGATTTTTATGTTTATGATTTTATTTTCAAATATTAGGTTTTTAGCGAAGCTATTCTGTCCGATTCAGTATTTAACCTTATGCAGATAAATACGTTGGTTACCTTGGGCATTTAATGTAGATTAATATTGTCCCGTACAATATATTATTTAATTAAATACTTTAGAAGATATGGCAGATTCAAAATTACGCGCAACATAGATTAGAACTCAAAACAAATATGAGAGTTTCGTTGTCTGCACGTATGAAAACCGGCTCTTTGCAGAGTTGTTGCTCAAAATTGGAAATGGACAGATGCCGACAATGACAGGTGATAGGTGACATTTCAGTGTAGATAGCGCAGCTTATATGAAACCCCGTCATGTATCAGCGTGTTAACTTTGCAATGTATACCGAATTGTCACCTGTCACGTGTCATTGTTAAGATGGTGAAATAGAGGGCTGAGCGTTGAATGTTTTCCCCACGGACGTATGAAGCCCTTTTGCGCGTCACTTCCAGGCAAAATTTGTTGGTATTGTGCAATGAAAAGTCCGCTGTAAACATTTGTATACTATAGACAGATTCTGTGATAACTGGCAGTAAGGATTTGAATTGAATTTAAAATCTAACGGCATCAAAAACTCAATTCCGGAAAAAGTATCAGATACGACGTCTTTCTAAAATCGTCATAAAATAAAACCTCTATGCATATGCGCCTATCTATAATTTGAAAAGTATATTATTCCAGATGAACTTGGATTATTTTAACTTATATTAACCGAAGCGAAGCGAGGGCGGGTCGCTAGTCAACTAAAAGGACAGAAATTGGGAGTAGAATATCAAACAAAACGAAGCCGCTCACGAGACAAGACTACTGTCCAAAGCTGAGCCTTTGCATACTTTTGATAACCCTCTTGTCTTAACTTCGGCACCCATATCTTATGACCCTTCATACATACATACATAATCTCACGCCTTCGTTCCCAGAGTGGGGTAGGCAGAGCTACAGAATGACAAACATCACTAAAAACTTGTTGATAATTCTATAACCACAATTTGCACAATTAGGCTAAGATGTTTACCAGCGTATTAGTGACAGGTTGCAAGCCCATCGCCTAACAGTACTACAAGCCTTTATTCCCTTAGTCGTCTCTTACGACATCCACGGGAAGACATGGAGTGGCACTATTCTAACTCGGCAACCACACGAGGATCGTTTTTTAATTAATGTAAAAACTACCCTTTGTCTCTTAGAGATAGGTAACTCTTTTTTTACATAAACTATACGAGTTAAGCTTCATTTTTCAAGTTTTTATATGTTTGTAGACTAAAAGCGGGCGAGTTGAAGCGAGCGGTTTCAACGGAAGACCATCATTAGCTTCACAGCCAGCGCATGCTGAATTGGGACCTTTTGACAATAATAACCTCTGTATCTGTCGTGTTTTTGAAATTTTCTGTCATTTTTTATCTGAGTGTTTTATTGTTGTAAATAAATGAATTCTTTCTCTTTCTTTTCTTTAAACAATATTTTTTTGCGAAATGATACACTCATCCATCATGAAAAGGAAAATATGATATAAAATATTTTCTTAGTAGGTATCATGGCTAAAAATATTCCAAATACTCTAGTTATAAAACTGTGAAACATTCATTTCTTTCGTATCTCCACGAAACCAATTCCGTTGCCGTCATGAAATATCGCTTACTTTGCATATCCGTGACAATCTTTTTTTACAACTCCAATGTAAGTTAAGTAAGAAAATTGTACGCTATCTAGAAATGAGATGATCTAGATAGAACTTTACCTTAACCTTAACCTAAGGGGTTTTATTTTCTTAAGCACTTAATCTCCTCAACTATTCTCTCTGCCTAGTGCTTGACTAGTAGAAAATGCCTTAAGGCTTTAAGTCCGCCATTTGTACTTACTTCTTGTGCTGTGTTTTGACTTTAGACTCGTTATTTTGTTTAATTTCATTTTGGTCGACTCGTAAGTCTGGAAATTGTATTATAAATTATACGCATCTTCTGTTTGTGCTATATATGCTAGGATTATTTTTACTAAGTAAAGTTTTTGGGAGATATGGCCAATTTTTTTTTTCAGACGTAAATTTTATTAGGTACTGTGCCTGACTGTAACGTTTAGTTTTTTAACCCACGTTTGTATGTGAGTTATTGTAAAAAAAGCACGTTAACGAAAAATATTAGAATCTCCTAGTAAGTAAGTTACATAACTATAATTAAAACACAGACAGATAATCAATCTTCAAACAAAAAACTTCTTGTCAAGTTTTTTACTCGCTCTAGTATCAGTAAAAAGTGGCTGTTCCAACAGAAATATTTTATATCTCATTTGTTATTTGTACCTACTCATATTCATGACGCAACTCGCTAAATAAGTTATCTAGATGTGATTACGTAAATACCTACTAAATAGGTAATATGACAGTGTAGATAATCTCCTAGAAAATATCGTCGCTCTCTTCGTGCCTCAGTTTGCCTAACAAACATATCTTGATCTCCAAACTCATTGGCATTGTACCATGTCAAGTAGTTACCTACCAAACCGGATGAAAATCGTAAAAGTATGAGCAAGTTAGAGACACGCATGGACATGCGCTTTAACCGCACTGTCATATTGACCCAAGTAACGTTTGCCAGTGCCTCGTCGACGAAGAACTCGCAGGAGAATTACTTAAGAGAATAACCAAGTAATATATTTGAGTTTCGCACAAATTAAACAAACGTCTTCAGGTATTTTAGTTTATTTTGTAACTTGAATTCAGCAATCGCTTTACAATTTGTTGTGTCTATTATGGCCGTTAGTAGAGAGAGACGCTTAGGGCCTCTCAGGGTTACGTACCACTTAATAATCAAAAATAAGGCAGACATTCATCATCATATACTTAACAGTTAAATAAATGCTTTAATAATCTAACACAAGTAGGTAAGTTACGCAAAGGGCATTGGGTACGTTTGTATGAAGAAAAATGACTTTTTTTTCAGCGGCCACGGATGATTTTACATAGTTATTTAGAGGAACTCTAAATACACATAGATATTTATAATTTATAGCGTTGAGTAATATCGGAGCGGAGATATTAAATATTTAATTATTCCGTTTTTGGTATTAAAAGTACGCCCAGGTATGATTATTTAAATGTCCGATGCACTAAAGAGTATCACATTATATAACAAAATATGTATATTTTGAATAATTCGATCATAATTTACCACTTTTACGAATGGCCGCTCACCTTGAAAATGTATGACTTTTACAAATGACACTTTTACCCTTTAGGAAGTGTCTTGGTTTGGACGCATTCAAGACAAACTGGACCATACTTGGCCATCATTGTCCCCAGTCTTATTATCTAACATCACGTATCACAGTCCAGTAAGGAAACACACCACTATAGTTAGAAGGTGTCATAATCTAATAGGGGGAAGCGGGGCAGTTTGATGCACGGGGCACAATAATACACCAGCACTATTTCGTTAAAAACAAATGGTAGTAATATCGAAATATCACTAAAACATGATTATACATATGCGGGCTTGACAGCTGTAAACACATCGCTAGGTTGTTGTTCTTTTGCATTTCACAAGTAAAAAAGTGTTTTTAGTGTAGCTTACTAAAAATATTCTCCGTAAGTAATAGTTAATTGTTGCAGTGTTTATCTGTTTATTGGATATCTGAAATTCCCAATATCAAGTTATTTTATTTCGTTGTCACGATTGCATGTTTAACTTTTCTAAAGTACACTGGTTTTATTAATATTCAAATATTTTTCGAATATGACCGTTGGGACACTTCGATACACAAAGGTACGGGGCACATTGGTGCTATCAAAGTTTGAGGACGTAATTTTTTACTGTGTTGTTTAAGTGTCTAAAAGTGTTTTAGGGTTTGTTTAGCCTATTTTCTCATACATGTTAAAGTTCATTGAAATAAATACAATCAAATTTAAATCGGTCATAATGTCTATAAGTATAATATATTGAAAAAAAAAGATATTTAAAATCTTTATAAAACACAATAGGTTGCCTATATACCCTCCTTAAAAGAAACGAAACAACATTTTGTTGAATTTTGGCATTTTTAATGCTTTTTTACATAATTAAACATGTGTATCAAGGTGCCCCATGGGTGGGGCACAATTAAACAAATTCCATTTTTCACAGTTTTTTCTTTATTTTTATTACGATAATTTTTTTAAGGTTAATTTAAATGCCACGTCAATCCCAATTAGTTTAACTATGATATCAGCAAAAATGGTATAATTTTAATCATTTTTACTGCCCAAATATAAGGTTAAATTTTTCCGTACCAATCTGCCCCGCTTCCCCCTACATCCGCGGAGCGGTTAACTTCATTTACAACAAAGTAAAGGTAAAAAACTTAAGTAGGTAAATGACAACTTGCATGTAGTTGTGTACAAAACTAATATAGAATTTACGTTAAATTTCAAATATATAATGTTGAACGGTCTATACAGATGTGTTACAACTACATGCAAGAGGTCATTTACTTAAGTTTTTCACCTATAGTAGTTTAATTTGGCCCTCTGGCTCAATATTCTAGTAACCCAGAGAATCACAAGGCACTTGAACTCCGATTTGTAACATTTGCTAAGATCACATCGGTCCTAGTAAAATAGCTTTTCGTTAACCCCGTATATTATCTTATATTTATTGCAAAACTAGTCGCAAACATTGCAAACTCGCTTCGCTTCGATTTATGTGAGTTTTCTGTTACTCCGGTACATAAACAACAATTTATTATACAAAAAAACCTTCCGTGAAAAATTATCTTACTGATGGTGAAAACTAAGCTCTAAGCGTACATACAGAAGGACAGACGGCGGGAAGCGACTTAGTTTCATACTATGTAGAGATGCAACTAGTCCGGATACAGATCCCCGAAGCGTTAAAGATAACGTTCGCGGAATCCCATTCAATACAGTTTCGTAAACAGTACTTGCACTTTCAAATCGGATGACTAGCCACGTCTGGGACTTTCTCCAGCGCGACATGTCAGCCTAACGTATCTATAGCGCATCTATGGGTTCTCTCGTTCTCTGTAGTGCTTCTTCGGATTTCTTACCGTTTTTAATTTCATTTTACGTGACGTCGACGCCATTGTACTGCTTCTTGCAGCGACGGTCATTTGCGCTCTAACATGAGAACGTACCGGCCGCTTACACCGTTAGCCAGTACGCCGTACGGGACCCAAACGCGCTGGTTTACGTTCCTCGTTTGCGTTTCTGACTCTGGTTCTTAATCAAAACAACTAATACTCGAACGCTAACGCGATATTTTGCGTAAAAACTGATTAGTTCTGTGAAGTGAGTTTGAAAATGTTCGTTTTTTAAAAGGTGAGCGTAGGTCTAAGTTCAATTGTTTTTGTTGCCACTTCGAAAAGGTGAGTTTGCTCAAACATTTGTATAGCTGTGTGTTTTTATATTATCACTTCGAGTCTTGTAATATTCCATCTTCAGTAAAAACTAAGTACGGTCAATATTATTATTATCTATAACTTTCGGTGTGTTTTGAAATAGATGTTGTTATGTTTGTGTTTGAATTGTTAGTACTAAAAAGACGGACGATAACATTACGAGCGCTAATAATGTTTTATTTATGTTTATTACCTTAGAATTTTGATGAAATTTTGCTAATTTTTTTTCATACGACTGTGTTCTTATTTAAGCTTTATTTAAACAGTATCGGTTAAGGCGTATAAGGCGCCTGTTTTAACATATTATTTGCATTTTTTTTTACTCAATCCTAATAACTGTAGCAAAGCTATGATCATGATACATGTTTTTAATGAGAACTTATTACTTTTTTTCTAATATCTGTTTATAATTGCATAATAATTACATAGTAAATAATTATATTTTCACGCGCATATTTTTTTTTAAAGTTAAGTAATGAACCGCAAATACAACAAATTCAAATATAAACAAAAACCTCTTAAAAAAATAAAATTACATAAAATTTAAATATTTAAATTTATTTTTAATGTTTAAACAAACGCTCATAGAATTTATAAGATATTTCTCAAAATAAAATGACTTCAATCTTCGCATGCGTCAAGCGTATAAAACATATAATTGTATAAAATTATTAAATACATATTTTATTTTGAATACAAGTTTTGTGCAGTGTATGAAAATGTATGAGAAAATCTTGTTTTTCCCAAACAACTTGGCAGGTCGTTAGCTTCGACCTTGAAGTAGGTTCAGTACCTCATTCTTAATCTGATAACCTCCCAACTTCAAAATCAAGCCACCTTATTTACAACTCTAAGGATTAAAACATTCATCTGAAAATTGCGTGTATTTGAGTTGGACTTATAACGTTTTGTATTTGAGGTGGGTAGATGTATGTTTTTATCGCTCATCTCCCGCTATAAGCCATAAGATTGTGATTGTATGCTTTCTTGTTGCATGGAGGTTCTAGAGAAAGCAATAAATAAGAAGGCAATAAAACGTATGAACTACTTTATTTTTGGTTCCGTTGTCGGCTTTGGTCTTTAAATATCCTGTGAAAAAATATCTACGCATAACTTTTTTTTTTTTAAAGAGTTATCTTTTTTTGCAATTAGTTTAGAAGAAAAGAAAAAATGCATTTTTGCATTATCTCCTATTCTTTTGTACAGATAAGCTGTTTTGATTTGATGTAAAAGTAAGAAAATAAAAACACAACAATTGTTAACTAAGATTGCGCCGAGCATAACACAATGATGAATAATAATGATCTATTACATAAATAACTAACATTCGCCCGCGAAGTCATTCGCGTAGAGCTTGCTTGTTTGTTGGTAATCGGGAAAGATGATAAATAGTCCTATATCATCTGACATCTGAGCGCCTAATTTCATATAAATCAGCTCACGCGTCTTGCAAAGACAAACATCTAAAATTTTAAACACCCCGATAAACTTTTACATTTTAGTATTAGTTATAATAACGTAACATTACAAGTATTAAAATTTAATAAACTCGAAACATAAAAGTCTGAGTATTTAAAACGGTCATTTTCATGTAATGTAACATCTTCATGGAACAGAAATTATCCCACATTTCATAATCATTTGCACGTGTAGGTACATAATTTTATCTCTTAAATCAAAAGACCTTAATAACCATGAACAGTTAAAACAAAATCGACCTTATCCTGGCAGTAATGAGGTTGCATTTACTATGCTAGTGTCAGAGATACGGCGTTTTGGCTAAGATGTGCTATTGTGTCTTATTTACACAGCGGCCATGTGATCTCGATAACTACACACATGTGTTATAGCATGATTTAACCTTTTGCTACTCAATAGTCTACAAACATATAAAAACTTGAAAAATGAAGCTTAACTCGTATAGTTTATGTAAAAAAAGAGTTACCTATCTCTAAGAGACAAAGGGTAGTTTTTACATTAATTAAAAAACGATCCTCGTGTGGTTGCCGAGTTAGAATAGTGCCACTCCATGTCTTCCCGTGGATGTCGTAAGAGACGACTAAGGGAATAAAGGCTTGTAGTACTGTTAGGCGATGGGCTTGCAACCTGTCACTAATACGTTGGTAAACATCTTAGCCTAATTGTGCAAATTGTGGTTATAGAATTATCAACAAGTTTTTAGAGATGTTTGTAATTCTGTAGCTCTGCCTACCCCACTCTGGGAACGAAGGCGTGAGATTATGTATGTATGTAAAAAACGATGTTTCCGAAAACACCTTTATAAATATATTTCTGAACCAAAAAAAAACAATTTCAGAGCTTTTTATTGAATAATAAAAAGTTGATAGTTAATTTAAGCTACCTACTTTAACAGTATAACCACGTAAATTAATTGCGTCTCTTATCTTATGGGTACAAGTGGTCAAGCGACCCTTAGAATTGATCACATATGACTATTTAAAAGTAATTAACAGGCTTTATTATCGACAAACTTATCCCTGAGTTTGCCTGTAAGAAGCAACCTAACGAAATTAATAACCTAAGTACTAGTACAATACAAAATTAGCAACTCTCGGTGCATTAGGTCTAATAGACTGTCACGATTGCGACTAGACCTGACTTTACAGCCTGTCTTCAGGATTAAACCTAAGACTTACCAAGAGAATGTTACTTAAGGTCCAAAATACATGCATGCATTTTTTTTTCATTTCGTGTTCGCTAGGTACTATTTAGGTAGGTAAACACCAGGGTTTGGCTTACAACCAGCGCTGTGGCTCCGGCTGCAGCCCATGCTGAGCTGAGTCCTTTGTGACCTCACACTACAGCGCAAAGTTTTAGCTTTTTCGATAAAAATTTTTGATTAAGTATATTTGCTGTGTTGCAGTGTGTTTTTGTAAAATAGGTAAATGTTGTGAGTTTGAGTTTGAAATGACTCCAAAACAGTAGCACACGGAGATCGGACTTTAACAGCGACATAAACCTGTACCAACAGAGGACAATCGCAACTGCAATCACGATCTCGTTAAAGTTTTTGTGTAGCTTGGTATTGTTAGACGCCCGCTCGGTGCCGTGGCTTACTTAGCAGCAAGCTAGGCACGTAATGCTGAGAAGAGTTTTTTTACTATATTTTTTTGTTGCTTTTTTGATTGTACATCCTTCTCAGCACCAACCTTATATTGTTTCTGTTTGGCCAATTAGTTGACTGGGTAGATAATGTCACATTAATTTGTGTATTGCGAAATAAAGCTTAAATAAATAAATCAAAGTTATGTGTTTGTTCTTTCAGTTTTGGATTTGTTTTGTTATTTATTACTCTTATACTAGAATTCTTTTAACTGACACCGTCATGTGTGTCTCAAAAATAATAAAGAAGCATTGAAAAAAAAAAAGCGATCTAGACTGCTCCTTTCTATTGACATATCGATCGCATGACTCTCGATATTTACCCACCACTCATTTGATAAGATGATCCCGCATATTTACAAAAGGCTTTTAAATTCACTTACGACACGTCTTACAGATCACAGGTCACTCTGCAGCTTCAATACAATTCAAAAATAAACAGGTGCTTATTAAATAATGGACAACCTTTAAAGAATGAAAGAAAGTAAGAAAGAAGAAACATTAAGTCAGTTATACATACCTACAGCACGTACCTAAATACATACAGTAAGTACAGTGGAATAAGAGAACAGAATATTTACACAATGGTGAACTATTTAAGTATTAACAGGAATAGAATAAAAGTAATTAAGGTTCGACTTCCCAAGAGGAGAACACCGCAAGAAACACCATAGTCAGAAATTTAAATATTTTTACTTATTACCTCTACAATACAATGATAATACTTTTTAATCAAGCCTTACCTAAAACTATTAAAACAAAATGTCATGCGTAGTTCTGCAGAAAAACTTGTTAGAATTGTTACAAGAGAAGATAAATAAAGAATAAATAAATATGCCTATGCGCAACAATCACATTAAAGAGAGTTTTGACATTTAAATCGTATCCCATATTCAAGACAGAATAGAATAGAATAGAATATAGGTACTTTATTTCGGTAAATCTACTTGCTCGTCCATTATTTACTTAATACTCTGAATTAGCTTAGTCCCAATATAAAAAACAGCAGCGTGTTATTTGGTTTGATCGTGAGTTCTACTGCAGATTGTTGAAACATACCTACCGTTTAATCTATCATGCAGTTTAAATAGCATTGAAATAATGTTGTTTAACTATATCTTAATTACATTTTAAATTACAAGATACAGGTTAATTGTTTGTCCCATTATGTTCCGGAAACATATTTTGTAAATAATGCATAGATCGTCAAGGTATATTTGAAACAAATCGATTATAAAAAAGACAACGACTTAAAGTAAAATTAATTAAAATTAAACTTTGTACCTCTGTATATCGTTATTTGTAGTAAAATTGTCAAATTAAAAAAAATATCGACCCTGTACTGATAAACGTACTTGATGAGTTACTAGCTCGTTTGCTTAGCATACAAAAATACATAAAACGAAATCATGGGCTAAATGTTTCAGACTTCTACTTATTTCAAAAATTAAAACTCAATAGACCCTCTAAAATCGGCACACTTCTTGACCTGCGTGCAATCTCAGTGTTATTTTTACATTAAAAATGCATTTGTGCAAGTGCAGTTTTACGTAACAGTTTCACAGTACAATGTTACGTTACGGTTACCATAAAACTGTTACATCGTTTTGAAAATAGGCGACAGTTGGATAACAGCGCTATTAAGGTGTGCAATGTATTATTGAGTAGTGACCACATATTGGCAAACGTTAGTGTTTACACTTATGTATAAAAGAAAAAGAAAAGGCTGTCTTCCTGTGTCCAGGAGTGGACGTCTTTCAGCAAATATGGTGCTGAATGCAGTTCTTCTGACGTTTTGAAACCGTATGCAAGTCGCAATGACCTTGGCCCAAGTGACAATGCTAAGCATTCAAAAGTGTGTGAACTGGTTGGATTGCGTTTTGAACAATTAATAGTAAAATCACGAAGTTACATTGTTCTGAAATAGTCACCTTCAAGTTGCAACATTGAATTCTTCTAGTTTTTTAACAGCTTCGCATCGTGATTAACTTCTTAGTTTAATAGATGTAATGCGATAGTAAACATACGCATTAATGTTTTTAATACCTTAAAAGCGTGTGCTTTATATATAACTATAAAACGCCTGCGATTTGTACGCAAAGAGTTTGTTTTTCCGCTATTCCCCCTATGCTGGGGGTCGATTTTCGATAAGTTATTTCTTAGTGCACCCCTAGTAAGATGTTTCATTTTTCAAACTTTGTAATGAATTCGCTCGCATTCTTGCTCCTATTTTCCTAAAAGACCAGTAACCAAATAATAAAATTATAATAACATTAGTTGGTATTTAGGGGCTGCACACTTCGAACACTTTTTGAATCAATTTTCATGATTATGCAATTCTCCAAAGCCGCAACCGGCAGAAAAATTGGTAATAATGGTCTCTGTCATTATTGTTGTTTTTGGAAAAATATTAAACATTGTTAAATCCGCTATGGCATAAGTGGTCAATTTGTCCAACCTCTAAATGTTATCCTTTGACCTTGAAAGTAGACATTTCATTTTTCACGTTATAAAGAGTTAGATCGTAAGCGAAGTCCACAACAAATGTCATTTATTTTTTCCCTTACAAATGTGAAACACCCTAACCCCTAGGGTACTTAAGAAATATTTCCTCCAAATTTGAAGTCCCTAGGCGCAGCGGTTTAGGTTGTGCGTTGTCTGTCAATCAGTCAGTCACGGAGAAATTGTGAACCTACCTATAGATAGAACTACTATACTACTATAGTTTGGTTCTTGACTGCAGCGGCGTTGGCGGAAACAAATGCGTAGAGATATTATAAGCGTAAGTTCGTATGTGCGTGTGTGTGAGTTATTATGTTTGTTAGGCACTGGTCCCGCCGCCAGCGAGGAAGCGATTAACTATCGACTATTTTCTCGCACGAGAAACGAAGAAAAGATATTGATCCAGTGTCAATAAAAGAGACACATATATTAATAGTTCGTCGCTGGCTCTACTCGCTTCTCGCTCATCGTCGGCGGTGGGACTAGTGCCTTACGCTGAAAACGGCTGGCCTGATTTGGATGAAATTTGCCACACTAGCAGTCCACGTCATGCTAGATAGTATTTTAGAAAAGCAATAAACTAGTTCCAGTGTCGCTAGTGTCGAATTTAAACTGTGCACGAGTCCCGCTTTCTGTTTAATCAACGGTTTGATTTGTTATCGTAACAATAAAGTCAATATTTTAAACATGTAATATTGGATTTTCTTAATTCTGGGGTCCTAGTGAAAAAGGGTATACAAGTGAAAAAGGGTCTAAGTCTGGTATACTCCGTTTATGTACTTATATACCTTTTTTCATTATGAGGTAAGTCGACTTGTACGCTTTTTCACTAAGTCCCCAGAATTATGGTATAAATTGATAATATAACAAAAACCTTTAGTTGAAACATTAATTAAATAACCATACCTAGGTAAAACTTTATTATTTTTGTACGTGTAGGTAAGTTCAATTATTATGACGGTTTTTTGGCACACCAAAATTACATAGGCCGAGGAGAGGGTTGTTGTAAATTTTCAGTTAACGCATACCGCCCCCCTTCTGGCTTATTATTTAAATTTAAGTATACTAAACAAAAAACTACACCATTTTCTGTATAAACTATAAAAAAAACAACAAAACATGAAGTTCCTCGGAGACCGCTGTAGAAAGTACAGTCGAAAGATTTATATCTATACAGCCATAGCGTTAAATATATTTATAAATAGACATTATTGTTAGTGGCATAGGCGCATGTATATATTTTTGGCGTCTTGGCATCGTTAATATACTTATGGCTTTGACAGTACATGTACCTATGTATTAGATAATTCTTTTACTAAAAAAATCACCCATTTCCAATGGAACATCAATATACGACATCCAAGATAGAGCGAGTATAAGCCGACTAAGAACTATTAAAACAAACTATTTATGCCTGCATCTTCAGTATAATTGACTTAAATCATACTTGTTGTTTTATGTTAAGATTCAAGTTTAATATGACAAGGCCCGAAAGTTTTTAACACTGCAAACGTCTATGCGTCCCAGAGACCACTTACCCTCAGGTGGTGTCTGCTCGTTTGCCTGCCTAATGCCCTAAAAGCTGCTTAACATTTTCTTTAGGATACCATACATGTTAAAACTTTTAAAAACTCATTGTCGTCAAGTTTTTACGCTATGGGCTCCACTCGGTAAAAACAATATTGCTCTTGATATGGTATCGTATTGTTCTTGACTCAGCCACCATGAGTTTCGCGTTCGATTTGACGTATCTTGTGACGGTATTATCTGTTGTCCGCGACTCCGTCCACGTGGCAGTCGGTTACCACTATTCCCTCGGGGCATGTCCAATTTTCCGGGATAAAAAGTAGCCTATGTGCCATTCCAAACTATAATCTATCTCTGCGCCAAATTTCATCCAGCCCCCGTATTATGGTCGCCGTAGTTGCGGTAGATATAGCATCCGTCATGCTCGCACTTACATAGTCAGAAAGTGACAGATGTTTTATCCACGTTTATGGACATATGGACACATCGACAAATACGACTTTAATAGGCTCGCAGATCCGTTTAACCGTTCAGGCGTTATTGAGTAACAAACATCCATAGACATCCAAACTTTCACATTTATAGTACGAGTATAAGATTAAGTTAAGATTCAACATTAGTACAGCATAGAGTGACGGTCACTTGTCAATTTGAAAGCTTCCAAATTAACGAT
The DNA here is from genome assembly GCA_946894065.1 of Acleris literana. Taxonomy (NCBI): domain Eukaryota; kingdom Metazoa; phylum Arthropoda; class Insecta; order Lepidoptera; family Tortricidae; genus Acleris; species Acleris literana. The sequence continues at coordinate 21,770,180 of OX335669.1, forward strand.
AGGTAAATTCAAATTAAATAACAATAAAATTACGGTAGGTACTCAAAGAGTGCTGTCACTAACTTTCATATATTCATAATTTAAGCAACGTCATGTCTTCTTATAAATGTATTTGAACTCAGGATCTTGTCAGACCGATGATTGGAAAAATAAAATCAATACCTAACTTAAGATCGAGCAGTCTTAGCACTAGCTATCACTTTATTATCTTATTGGTACTTGAGTGACAATGGTGCTTGGCTTAGGATATTTACTTTATGATCATAACGTTAAATAACGGTCGAGTTCGAAAGCCGTCCCCGTGTACCGATACGTTATTCTAACGTAAGTACATTGCGTTAGTGTTGTGGAAACCAAATCTCTTACAGTGATGGAAATAACAATAATCACTGAATGTTTAATTAAAAGATATGTTGCCACGCTATAAGTTTCTACCTTATATATTTTTATAGAACCTCAGAAAAAGACGGATGTAAAACATTGATAAATAGCATTAGACAAAAAATACATTATATTTCAATACAGTAATCAAAGATAATAAATCAAAACACCCACATGCACTTTGCTAACTTCACTTTCTACGGAACCGCATATACTTTTTGCGACCCAATTTTAGGCGGGTTAGAAATCGAAGTCGAATACCGTTCGAAATTTAATACTGAAAAACCGTTAGCACGGCACACAGTGGGACAACGGCGGAATTAATTCAATTTTGGGATGGTCATCAGTAGTCACATTTTTTATCTGATATGTATATAAAACATTTCAAATACCTATGATCTAATAAAATATTGCATATATATATTATTTTTATAAATAAATTAGGCCGCCAAACTCGTACAAATGCACTCGCATGAAATAAACGTTAAAAATACCTTGCATTTGCAAAGGGTGTATTCCTCTCAAGTTATTGATTTTGTTTAACATGTTTCATTTATATACAAGAAACATTATTCCTACTATTGTAAATGAAATAACATTTATGGTTTCTCTTAAATTATGAGTAATTTTAGGGCTGTAAGAATTTGATAGCATTTCTCGCCTAAATATTACATTTCATTGGCTATAACTTTTTAGCTACAACGACCCTCAAGCTCTAATACAACAATATTTACACATTATTTAATCGAGATCATTATTTAATTGGTTCTAGCTGCAATAATTTGCAAACTTTTTATTGCTACCTCATTAATGAATGAGCTTATTTTTCTAAGAAAAATACTTAAATGCGTTATCGATGGTAATGAGGGCAATTACAAAGACTATTAAATTATAAAATAGTATAAAAAGGGTATTTACAACATTGTGCATCATTTACTTTTGTGAATTCAATAAAGCAACACCTGATTGTATATTTTATTTTAAGTTCAATCAATGTAGGTTTTATTTTAAATATTAGTTGGAATGATATTGTTATACTTATAAATATATTTGAAATGTGTTGTTTTATCCATTAACCTAAAAAAAACAATTAATTCCGCGGCTCCATACAACGCGCACCACTGTGCGGCAGCCAAGAGCTCATGTACGGGTCGATTTTGTATTGAAATTAGTTACTTTGGCAATGATTGATTTTTCTAAAGTACTTTTCTTGAGTGCGCGACCGCTCATTAGGGTCATATCTTTTTACTCGTACCTATTTGTATAGTTCTGTGGAGAGATTCTGTTGAGTTCATTAACCAAATGGTTAATAATGAGTATTGTATAAATAACTGTTTCGTTCCAGATTGGTTATTAATTACAATACAATATGTGATTGTTGATTGAACAGAGCACAATAAGACAAAGGAAAGTTTCATTTCGAAATAGTGACAAGGTGCAGCTGATATTGAAAAGTGGGCAAAATTTTATGCTGTAATCCTTTGATTTGCTGCATCGTATATGCTACAAGGTAATGAAGCATTCTTTGAGTGTTGAGCATTGGTTCTTTGAGTTTTCAGTATAATAAATAATAATATTCAGAGTGAAAATAATGTGAAAGCTACATAAAGGGAAGCTGTTACAGATATTTGAAAAAGCATTATTTTTTACACAACTTCCCAAAAAGGAGCTTGGTCTTTTCAGGATTTATCTTATCTTATGTCATCTTATCTGTAATATGGGCCCTTTCGGATACACTTCGACCCTTTAGGATCTTTTGTGCAATTACCCTCTTACACACTCAGCTGTTCGAATGTCCAGGTTTCCTCACGATGTTTTTCCTTCACCGTAAGAGCATCGGGTAATGCAGAAAAACTCATTGGTACATGGTGACCGCGGGGGTTCGAACTGGGTACCTTACGATCACGAGTCGACCCCCTAAGCCACTGACGCTCTAACCTTTTCAGGATTTAAGTATTTATGTTTGTAAAATTCAAATTAAGGACAAGGGCTGTATGAAAGAAGAAAATCACTAAAACGATGCCGGGCACGAAAGGCTAGTTATTAATAGTTATTAAAATTAATGATTAAAATAAAACAATAATGTCGCATTCGACTAAACTGGAGCGAGGTCTTATACACGTATCTAGATTAAACGCTGATTTTTTATAGACTAATCTCGGAGTAAGTCTAATTCCAAGTTTGGTTGAATGCGGCTTAAGTATCAATGACAATCTTTTAATTAAACAACAAATCAATTATTTCCTTAACATCGTTCCGTGTGATCTGCGCAAGAATGTTTTGACGCGACAAACATTTTCTTCCGACCGAAAAAGTCAGGAAAAAGCAAATGATACTCCGCTTCTATTTCTCTTCGTAGTGCATTCTTCATTACACTAATCACATCATATTAAACTAATACACATTATGAATGAAAGTGTATGTGTGTGTGAGCACATGTATGCGTGCTAGTTAGTACGTTTAATATTCCTTTATGCTTAAACTACGTTATAGACGTTATGCTGCGTTGATGACTTTAGATCTCTGTCATATCACCTCGTTGAGAATTCGATCCTTCCCAGAAACTCCCAACAAAGCCCTTCCAAAGTAATTTTATTGTTATCTGAAAAAAACTAAGTATAGACGGGGTCAACCAACTAGAATAAGTTAACTACGTCGTCGCACTATACCATGCATATGTATTTTATGACTAGATAATAAATATTCATCAGCAATCGCAATGATAACCTTCTTGTTTGACACGCATTACTTATTACCAATCACAATACTATTAACAACGATTTATGATTATTCGTTGATTCCTAAATCAGTATAATACTGCACGCGATTGAAACTGAAAGTCTACGCCACGTCCACACGTGCGTAAAAGCCCGCTGCGTTTTTTGTGATTTCGCGGTCGAGTGGGCATCGTTAACCCATTGAACTTTAAGCCTTGCATATTTGTTAAGTACTGTTATAGGTACCTTATAAGAGTAGGTTGGCCTCATTAAGCGCGCTTTAATGCTTTGTCCCTTTAACGTCATGTTTGAACTGATGCACTAATCTACAAGGTACAAAAGTGTGCAGCTACTTATAATACGGATGATTTTTTTCGTGTTGTAAAGTGGTGATTTGGTTATGCCAGGTTTGTTCCGGCAGTAACTAAATAATTTGTTTTTAAATAGTACGATTTTAAGGAACAAGGTGACAAATAGGTACTCACAAGTTTGTAATATTGTGCAAAAGAATGTTAAAATGTACTTATTAACAAGTTATTCACTTTATTGCTCTTGATATTCGTTACATCTACAAAGTTATGAACCAAATGACAGAAACGAGCACAACGATGTAAAATATGTACTTTGGAGGAATAAAAATGAAAGTCACGGTAATGCAAAATAGACGAAGCTAATCTACTAAAATCGTTACAAAATATGTTTTTTTAAAAAAAATTCTACGCGTATATCAAATACGTGTCTTTGTTGGCTTTTATCATGGACCTAAATAGTTCTTACGCGCTCAAGAGTCAAGGTAGACTTGTCGGTGAGTTCATCGACATTATATTTTCCAAGAGAATGCCTTAACTGACAATAGTGTATGTGATAGCTATTATTACTTGTCCTCTTACACATATAAACGCATAATTAGGTCAATCATACCTTAAATACCTACACTTATCTTTTACACTGACTTTTTAATTCGACAGGAAACTTTACCTAAATAAAATATGTAGGTTTATAGAGCTTTTATGAATAAAGAAGTCAGTCTCTACAGAACCTATGCATTATAGTAATTTTGTTACCTAAATGATGACCCAATTTATGGTGAAGCACCTATAAAACACAATTTTGCTGGCTATCAGAATAAGTTTTCACGATACGATCGGTAGAGCCAACACAGTAATTAGCGAAAGCAAATTTATCATTTGTACTCATTTAAATCTTAGTATACATAATAGACCAATTCAATGTTACGATATTATTAAAGGATGAAATAAGCTAAATAATTACGTAGACTGTATGGGTTTAGAAACCTAAATTTTATTATTATTAATCTTTGTCTACTTTTTTCCTTCGATATTTTACTTTTAAATGCTAAGCGAGCTCAAGATAATCAAGATCCTAATCATTGGTCTAAACGTTTGTAACAGTACAACCAGCCGCAACATAACCTATTTCCAACTACATTTCCTTATCTACGCAATTCTGCATCCGACTGCGGTGGAATTTAGGTTATCTCGCTCCGCTATAATTAAGTGGGGAAATAAACACCGCGCGTTCCTCTCTCATGTGGATGCGACTTTAGGTTATTAACTTTAAAATAAGCCGTGATGGATTCTGAGAAATAATGTGGCAACTCTGGCTGTAATCACGTCGAATTAAATTAGAAATAATTGAAGATCGTGGACGGTGGCCGACAGGTGGAGATTGGATTTGTATTGAGACAAATTAAGTGATAATCTATAATGATACGTTGCTTGGAATTTGGTGAATGCTCACTTGAATATTCTTGTAGAGTGTATTTAGTGCATACGAACAGGCGACTTAAGTGGTCTTCGTGGTTTGATTCGGTTTGCACGTCATAAAGGAGCAAGTTTGATAAGATGCGGTTGGTAATTTGAAGTGTTGACTTGAGTCCGTCCCCGATATTTAAACCGCGCCAATAAAGATTAGTTCTTAAATTTAAAACCTGACGCACTTTTTATCTGGAAAATGTCAAATTATGACAGCGACATTTTATGTTGATATGAAATTGTGACGAACAGGGCCTCTATTCTATAGGCTGTAAAAACCACATCGTCTTTGACCTGTTATGGTGTTATTTTTGACTCAGCCGCCATTACTGTCAAGTAAATAAGAGCTATCAAAACGTTGACAATACGATAACAAGTCAAATACGATATGGTTTTTACCGCTTAGAATCTCGGCCCTAAGATTATACACGGTAAAACCTCGGATTCTGTATTGTCAACGTTTTGATAGCTCTTATTTACTTGTTAGTAATGGCGGCCGAGTAAAAAACAATATGATAACAGGTCAACAGCAATATGGTTTTACCCTGTAGAATGGAGGCACACAGGTGAGGTGTTATTCTCTCTAAAACGGCTCTCTGTCGAACGGGCGATCGAGTGAGCGAAGTCGCATGAGCTCGCTAACTCGACGGGTAAAGCGGGTAAGCTGAGAATGCACGCCCTTAAATGTGTTTATACGCTCCGACACAGGACAACTTCAACTCACCGGTGAATATTTAATACGTCGAGTTCAAGCACTTATATGGCCGTCTGTAGATTCAACAATTTGTGTAACATGGTACATATTAACATAGATATTATGGTTGGAAGAGATAACAGACATAATTACTGTTATCACCTCTTCAACGATAACATCTATGTTAATACCTAAGCTGGAGCCAATCGGTGACGCTTTATACTCCTTCCGTTCTGAAAGGCCGGATTCAGTCAAATATAACCACAAACACGACTCCAACACATTTAGTGCTTTTTCCAAAAGCAGATGGTGGTTCATTAGTTGTGGGATCCAAAAATAAATAGATTATTTAGAATAACTATAAATACAAATATTAAAACTAAAATGGTAATTTACAACTTATTATTAAAGTGGTCGACTCATCTTTACTTAATGATTAAGAATTATTTTTCGCAAACAATGACAAACATACTTATATAGAGAAATTCACACCGAAATACATAGAAATCATCTAATGCTCAGAAATCAATAATTGAGCTCGTCACGCAAATATTTGCCCATTTTGGGAATCGAACCTGGGACCGCTACATCTTCGTTGACAGTACCGTCTGGTCTACTCGTATATACTCATTACATATTACTAAAGCTCTCGTTCACTTAGATTTATTTCAGTTGAGCAGAATAGGCACTAACCAAGTTTCATTTGTATTAAGCCTTAAAAAGTTAGGCACGAATTACGTCACCACCAATTATTTTTTTATCAGAAATTATTTTTCCGACAGCGCTGTCCTAAATCCTAATAGATTTAGTTTCAGAATGTTTTTCATATTTTTGGTGAACATAAAATTCAATTCCAATAAAGTGTAACAGGGATCCGCAATCAAATTAAAAACCCCTAAGTATATTCAATAATCAAAATTTAAATTAGAGAACAATTTTGTCGTGTCTTACTTAAAGAATCGTGATCCAAAGACATATATAAATGCTATTAACATAAGTTTATATAATGATGTATCTCCATGTAAAGATCACTACAAAATAATGGTTTCCCGCATGTACGTAATGCAACTTTTAAGAAGTGTTTCTCTTTGTTCCTTACATATTCTATTTATATCTGTGAAAACCTATAATTGGCTTTATACTCTAAGTCATAATACGCGTCTATAACACCTCATTAAGAAAGAAACTATGAAAAATAATTCGTTTTGGGTATCTGTACTACATACTAATATCAATTTGTATTTGTACAAGTACGCGGAGACTTATAAGGTTAAGTGTCTGTCTATTATTATTATTATTATTATTACAGTGTCTTAAATGCAATGCATCAGCCGTTTGTTTTCCCATAAACAAATAAATGAATAAAATTACCATATAAACACTAAACTATCATGTTATTTTTTCTACGAGACCCGTATAATATAGCTAAGTGAACGCTTGACTGAATTTCACAGTCAATAAACTTTTTTCCCAGTTACGCTTTGTAACAATATTGAATATTATAATAGATTTGGGTTGCTTGAGATCACGAAAGTTTTTGCTTTCCACACAATGTTGTGCCAGCCAGAGTGAAGCAAACAAGGTAATAATTGAAAAAGTTTCGATATATAAATTTTGGCGAAATAAATGGTGTCACTTAATTATAAGCGGAAACACCCTTTCGGAAATTCAAATCATATTTTAATTCTCCGATAGCGGACTTAGTACCAGCGGAACGGAAGAGCAGCGCTGACTGTAACGCCAGCATAACGCTCGGTTGGAACCATTTCATGTCGTGTATTTTGTCTGTGTCGTTGCGTTTAGTTTGTCTGTTTGTCTTGAATAAATGTTTTTTCTTTCTTTCTTTTCTAATAGTATATTATTGTAGAGGCCTGGAAAATAGGGAACTGCCTAACAAGATGGTTAGTAAGGCTCGCAACCTCTCGGCCTGCTAAAATACGAGCCGGGCAATCGCCGTTTCCGTTGAGACATAAGAAAAAGGCTCGACGCGTATTCGTTTCTTATAAGGAAAACCATAATTTCCGAGCATTTTTGAGAAAAGGCTCTTTCTATCCCAGTTGATAAGACAGTTTCCAAGGGAATAGCGATAATTCTACGTCGACAAAAACTAGTCCTTATTTTTTTCTGATAGTTTACCATGGCTTAGTATGATAGATTATATCACATTTTAACCTCCGACAAAAAAGAAGGGTGTTGTAAGTTGAATGTGTCGGTGTATATGTGTCTGTATATCTTTGTGTCTTTCTGCCGCATCGAAACTCCCAAACGGGTGGACGTAGGTAAGTGCAATTGAGTCGGTATTCAGCATAAACGAGCCGCAATTGATCTGTCAGGGGCAGGACGTTGCTTCCCTATGCATTTATCCGGCTGCAGAGGTAACGCGTCATCGTATGAGTACTGTAATGTGGTATCGTAGTTGTAATAAAGGGCATTGGGTAAATTTCTTTGAAGAATATTGCCATATTTTTTTTCAGCGGTCTCGGGTGATTTTTACATATTTATTTAGATGACCTCTAAATACACATAGATATATGTATATAATTTATGGCGTTAAATAATATCGGAGCGGAAATTTTAAAGATTTAAGTACAAAAATACGCCTAAGTATGAATATTTAAATATCTCGGCTCCGATGCACTTAAGAGTATTACATTACAAAACAAAATATGTTTATTTTTAATAATTCTATCATAATTTACCACTTTTACGAATGGCCGCTCACCTTGAAAATGTATGATTTTTACAAATGACAACACTTTTACCCAAACCCCTTTGGGTAAGGTTAGGTTTTATGGTTTAGAGAAGGGAAGCACATATTCCATAAACCAGTTTTTAACTCAGCTGACATTACTGTCAAGTAACTAAGAGTAAGAGCTATCCAAACGTTGACAATTCGATAACAAGTCAGAAATATGGTTTTTACCGCCTACAATCTCAGCCCCGGTTCCCATAATCTATAAAATATACGTGAAGAGGAAAAGGAAATCATAATTTTATTTTTGAAAAAATTATTTAGGCTATGGACATCACGAAAAACAGAAATCAACAAATGAAAGGTATGCAATTAATCGTCAGTTGTTGCAAGTGCTGCACCACCGGCAGACATTGCTGCCCGATTCTTTAGTCTTCTCGTGACCACGGTCGTTGCAATACGATCTTAACGTTGAACTAAAAATATGTGTAAATAACGTGAAAGTTTTCGTAGACTCAAACAAAAGAAGATGGAAGAACAAATCCTAGTGACAAGCCGTTCATTAACCCAAATATAAGAATGGCTGCCCAAAAAACGGACCAACAAAAACCGATTCCACAGAGCTTGACGCTAATCACGTCCAAAACCTTTCAAACCACAAAAAAGTCTCGACATTACTGGGGAAAGTGAAACATTTTGTTTTGAAAAGAATTCTAACCGTAAGTATACGTAAATAACTTCTTTGCATAAGCCATTGCACTTTTGGACAAGAGTGTATGCAAAATTTCTGTTACAGGTTTCTTTTGGTATTTTTTTTTGTGTGATGTTGCGCAAAGTTTCTTTGTAGCCGAGCGGAAAGATTTGAGATTTGTTACGCTAAGATAGTGTGTGGTTTGAGTTGGAATTTAACCCATAATTATTTTAATAGAGATATTTATAGTACCTAAAACGTGTTACAAAAATAAGAAATCATTTATCAAAGCCAAAAATAATATCAACTCTAGCAGTCCACCTGTCTTTCAATGAATACGAGACTGCTAACTAGGGTTGATTGAAGATGACAGCTTACTAGGGTTGAAATAATTTTTATCTTTAATAAATAATTTCTTGATTTTGGGTATTTTTGTAACACGATGTAGATACGAGTATATAGCATCTGTAATATTTATAAAACATCTCTTGTCCTTCAACGAAGCTCGAAGGTATCAAGTGAAAAAGTCAGCTGAAAATTCAAGTTAATACTCATAACTCGGTGAAATGTGTTGATTCTTCAAGATTGGAACCGAATATTCACCCGAATGTTTGTATTTGGTTGAATCTATAGGTATTTGGCGCATCAAGAGAACTGCTACAAAAATTTCTTTCAAACTTTTAATCGGACATCCCTCCATATTAAGAGTAACTCAGCTCGTTTCTAGTTTGTCACGCTATCATAGGTAAACGATTTAAATGAAATTTATTATGGATATAGCTTGAACAAATAGAAAGGAAAAAAATGTCCTTTTTATCACGGAAAAATGGATATTTCTTGAGGGAATAGCGATAAACGACTTCAACGCCAACTGAGTCGCGGGAAAGAGCTAGGTGTTGATCATTTTGGATCGAGAGTTACTATATCTTGTAATATATACATAAGAAATGTTTCATCAAGCTAATAAGCATTAAAAATTACAGGTGATAATTCGTATACATTGCACAATCGTCAGGCTCCTACATAATTACACTTCATATAAGCTACGTAATGTACACCGAATTTTCATCTGTCACCTAAAATAGGAGCCAGATTGTAGTTAAACGCTTACCCAATTTGCATTAAAAATGCAGCTGGTTAGCAATTTAAGTGCAGTTCACCCGGAATGGCCCTGTCGAGTCATCAGCTGTGGATCCAAGCGGAATAATCAATCAACGTAACCACGATTGACTAACGTCGCGTCATCGCTGTAACCCGCGCCGGCCACAAATTACTGACTCGTATTATGAGCTTCCTATCTATGTAAATAAGTACACTAATAATTATAAAGAGGAAAGATTTGTATGTTTGTAACGAATATACTCAAAAACTACTGGGCCGATTTCAAAAATCTTTCACCATTAGAATGCTGCATTATCCCTGGGTAACATAAGCTGTTTTTTTTCCCGGACAATGAGCGGTCCCAAATTCTACGCGGACGAAGTCACTGGCAGAAACTAGTGTTTAATAGTTTAACATATTTATAGGTATATATTTAGGTGAACAACTTAAGTGAATACCGTCGTGCATGTAGTTGTGTCACATCAGTATAGATCGTTCGATATTCTATATTTGAAATTTGACGTAAATTCCATATTAGTTTGCACATGCAAGAGGTCATTTACTTAAGTTTTTACCTATACTAGACTAGGTTTTGTCTCCTTATGTTTCATAATTTATGGGAATAGTAGCATTTGTTCGTTAACTTTGTGTAGAACCCGTTTAATTTTTATTCCCATTGGACCTATCAAATTCTTCAAGTTTACTGTTACGTGCCAAATTTTACTGAAATACGTTAAGCCGTGTAAACTCAGTTAAAAGTTACAAGGAAATCAAGAAAAAGATATTTCTCGGGAAATTCTTTTTTTTTACTATTTAATATGAATAAATAATCATTATTTACTTATAATGTGTGTCGTGACCCTTAAAAATCCCAGCGTGAAGAACTTAAAATATAAAAAACTGCACTCTATCATACTACGGTTCAAAAAATGCAGCCCTTTAAAGGTAGGAAAGACTTGCAGACGGACGGATGGACGCCATAGGCTTAGTAATATAAATAAATAATAATAAACGTCAGGGACAATCTCAAAAAATTAACCTCATCCCAAAATAAGCTCTAGGCTTGTACAGTCACCAGCAATAGTACATGGTCCAACATTGGACTCAAAAACATCAGACACGTCCTTATTACTGGCAGCATAAGAACGTGTTAGATAGGTATTTGTGAGTCCAATGTTGGATCATATATTATTGTTAGTGACTGTACTATGGGTACTAGACAAAAATATACAAACTTATGTAGAGAAATACATACCGAGATACACCTAGATAGAAAACATCCATAATTTAGGAACAAATATTCGCGCTCATCACACAAATATCTGCCCTTATCGGGATTTGAACCCAGGACCGCTAGCTTCGTAGGCGGGTCACTACTGACTAGGCTAAAGTAGTGTCGTCAAATATAATCCTGTTCCCTTAAAGTTAGCTGTCTTTTACCAAACACTGTATGTGTTTTGTTTTTAAAACACATTCACCTTTCAAAACTAACGTGAGAACAGCACATTTCGAGGGCTGAGAGGTAAAACCCAATATGTAACAAATCCCCTGTTTGGAGATAATCGAAATTGAAAGTTTAGAATGTAATAAATCTAGGTTCTTGAACGGTTACAGAGTAAATGTGTTGAATATAAGTAGGTTATTCATCAGTGATTGTGAATAAGCTTTTCATGCCTACTTTTATCATTTACATAATAAATTATTGAACATTTATTGTAATGAAGGAAAGAGTTATTGGGTTTCACATTAAAAATAATTGGAGAAAATTGTTAATAAGTGTTTTTATTCTAAAAGATATCAAAACATAATAGGCTGTTGCTCAGCAATCAAATCACGACTATCAAAATACAAAAACAAAACATACAAAATTGGTCATCATGATACATTTTGTGTTCAAACATAAATAATTTTCAATTTAATCAGTCTGAATCATCAGAAGAAGGCAATACGTTAACGGTGTTCAAGCTACGGATCCAGGGATGAAGTTCTTCGGGAATGATACCTTTTTTGCACATGGATTCCAGATCTTTTTTCTTGGCTGCACTTATGGGCAAAGGATTGTCGTATAATGACTCTACTTCTGTTGGATATTCAACACTAACGACAGAAGCGGGATTTGAGTGAGCGCGTAATCTTGTTTTCGGTGTATTTTTTGCCGTATTTAACGAGGACACATTCATGAAAAGGAAATCATCAGACAAATCATAATTAAAGAATATTTTGTATTTCTCCCCCTTTACATACCGAATCCTTTTAATTTTAAGCCATTGCACTTTTTCATTTAAATTATCCTTTTGTGTATTTTTTAACATTTTAGCAGCTAGTTTTTTAAGGTCCATCATTTCGTTATATTTGAATTCTTTTACTTTATAATTATCCACGTCATATTTAATTTTCGCACTATCCGTTTTCTTAGTCTTTTTTTGTTTCTTTCTTGCCTGTTTAAAAACATTCTTCCAATCTGAAACGCTATTTATAGACACATTCTTAGAAGCATCCTCAATAGCCGCGTGCATAGAGTCAACTTCCATGTGGCTATGTCCACTTTCTAAAAACTTTTGCTCAATGATGTCTAACTGGTGGTGGTTTTGGACAGCCCACAAAAGAAGTGCTGAAATGTTTTTGTTTCTATTCTGACCACTACATGTGTCAGAAAAAATGGTCAAATGTTTAACATCCACTGGAAGACAGTTTGTTAAGTAGTGGTTTAAACATGTACCGATTTCAGAGCTTCCCTTTTTTCCATTAATTTCTGACCAACATAAGCAATAGGCATCATTGGGCAAACGAGCCTCATAAACGGTAAAATTATACAAAACTAGTTTCCGCAAATAGTATAAAATACTTTCACCTCCCGAAGGTATCTGAAGAACTGCCTGTAAATCTACTGTTATGGACATGAAAGTAGAATCTGTGTTCGCTCGTTCTTTATCTGCCTCTTTTGCATCGGAACTAACTTTTTTTCTATTAATGTGATCTCGGTAGTTGGTTTCTAAGGAAACTTTTGTATCACCATTAGCTTTGTTGTATGCACTGCACACATTGCATAAGTCTTTTTTTGGTTTATAAAAACTAATGTTGTACTCATTACAGAAAATGCTGCGATATTTATTTTCTGATACTATTTTTTGACCTAGCTCATTACATTTTTCTTCGTAAAGTCTATACATATTACTTATAGACTTAACATCTGTCGACAGATATTTCTTTTTACTGTCTTTACGACAATAGTGGGACTCCATGATTGGGAAAGATTCAATGTGCTCTCTAACAAATTTTACATCGTTGTCATCTGTCTTGTTGGGAGGTTGCTTTTTACCTCTCTGGTCTTCTGAATTGTAAATGCCCAAACTATCTCTTTTCGCCACGGCGTCACTAATAACATCTACAGAAATGCAAAGCGTGGCAAGAAAAAATTTCTGACACACCTGAATTTGTTCCGAGTCTTTAGAAAAAAAACATTTTTTGCTAAATGTTCTCGCTTTTTTTTCTGAAGATCGCTGCAAGAGTCGAGTTTTTATTTCCTTCACTGTAATACAAGACAGGATGTAATTTTTTCTACCGACAAAATCTAAACTGTAATAATTTCTACACAAAGCATTCCTGTCTTCTTCAGAGAAATAACTCGAGCATTTAAATGAACATTTTTCACAATTCACAGATTTAGGAATTTTCGGAGGATGCAATTTTCCATTAGACGTATACGCCAGTCCCTCAGCTCTTCTGATCTTAATTAAGTTTCTTTTCCATTCTCCAGGTTTGGCTTTCATGCGACGTTTTAGAGGTTTTACTGATGACCAAACTCTATGTAAAATATCTTCTAAAATCAAAAATGCCGTTTCCATATTTTTATTTACATTTTGAATGTCAACGTTTTCATTTTCTACGTCAGCAGATACATCAGAATCACTGTCGTTTTCTGCAGTATTCATTGTGAAATCAGGATCTAAGTCAGAATAATCACTACTAAACAAAGCATCATCTTTATCCAACTGTTCGAGTGCCTCTATGTCAAGAACTTGTACTGATTTGCTTGTCGAAGGACCTACAAATAATTTAGGAATTTATTACTGCGTACTAACTCATACATAGTCCAAACATAATTATAATAAAACTAGCTTTCCACTTACAATTATATCCGCGCGAAAGCCGTTTATCAACGCTCCCGCGGGAATCGTGTTATTTATCAAAATAAAAAGTACCCTATGTACTTAACGGGACTATCTCCATACCAAATTTCATAAAAATCGGTTCAGTGGTTTAGCCGTTAAAACGAAACAGATAGACAAACGACTTTACAAGCGTGGAATAAGTTCCCGAGGGCATAGTGTCAAAGTAGGTAATTTTCAGTGTTAATCCAAGACATGTCCTATATTTACCCAAATTTAATTTAAATCGGTCAAACCGTCCTTGAATTAAAATAAAGTGTAGGTAACTAACCCTAAAATTAATAAATGATTGTATGGATAGGAATGATTATTTCTAGTAAGCAAAACTCTGTATAGTTAAATATCTCTGTCTAGATAATGATATTTTAAAATCTTACCTGGAGATAATAAATCACTCAAATTAACATATTTTTTCATCTCATTGAGGACTTCAATTTGAGATTCATCCAAATCGGATGAATTATTTTCATTATTATGACCCTTTATTGGTGGTGACTCTGGAAAACAAACCGAGAAATATTACTTCAGTTTAATGAAAAAACCCAATAACTAATATTAACGATGATAGGAAGACACTTATCGGGTTATACCTGAGATATTTATACTTTGTGTACGTACTTTGTATATTGTTTACCGCCGGCCTTTGTTTTTCTTCTAGCAAATTTGGTTCAACTTTATTTCTTGGATCATCATCAGAGTCATTCTTCATTCCTTTATCTGAAAACGTCAAGGAATAAAGAAAATTTTTAATAAAATAAAAAACCAACAACAACACATATTGGGTTTTTAAAAACTTTGTGCGAAATAACTACCTACGAATTTGGAAGTTTTCTGTGCACGTTTTATATGTAAAAAAGTTAAATACAGTAAAACGATAACTAAAGTTATGTTTAGTTCACTAAGAATAACAAAAAAATTAACATTCGAAGCTTACCTGTGAGTAGGTACTTAGTTGGGAGGTTATAAAACCAAAATTACTATTTACCTGACTCTGGACGTCCATGGCAGGCTAAATTAACCAGTTTTCTTGACCGGGAATTCATTTTAACGTATCATAATATCACAATGTTATTAGAAAGCACCTTTAACTTATTTTCCTTCAATTGTTTCGTTGACAGGCACACGTTGCGCGCGAGTGCTTAAGAGAACTAACGTCAATATGCGCTAGCGGCTCTGTGGTCGACGACGTTAAATCGATATATTGGGTTTTTCCCCGAAAGACTTATCGTGGTAGTGTTGCCAAATTTAAAAATTAAAATCCAATAAATAATTTTAACTGTATTGTTATGTGATTATGTTAGGTTAAAATAGAATATCTATAATTATTATATTTTACTTTGAAAAAAAGTGGTGTATCTTCGTTTTAACGCTAAAAGGTGAAATCGTATATGTTAAAATAACTGATTTTAGTATGGTTTATGAACGTGAATATTGAATAACATTAAATGCGATAAAGTCCCATAAATACACATACTGCACTTTTTGCATTACATGTGACGAACAAATTAGATTATTGCGATTTATACGTCTTTTTCTCAAAAATATTGAAAAAAAAATGTTATTTAAAGGGTTTATGCATAACTGATTTCGCTTTTGCAGATTAACTCTAAATATCTGTGATTGCCACTCAAAAGATCGCAAAAAGTAGCATATGAAAAGTGTCTCAGCTCAAAATCGTTTTTTTTTGACTTATTGGGTTTTACCTCTCAGCCCTCGATTTGTTCTGCTCACATAAAGTTGTACGAGCAACATGGCAAAATGGCCGTTCTAAAATGCGTCATATATTTACGAAATGTATAACGCCACTGCCACAAAATTTATAGGGCGGCCCTATTTCTTTTGTAAAATTTAAACTCTGTATAGTTCTCTCAGCTTCTTACCATTTGGCTGGCTATAGCTATCTCACTTGCACCTGCAACTGACAATATAAATTTTAAATTTGTCACCGGTGTTTCAATTCAACCCTAACCTACCTTAACTGAAGACAACCTAAAAGATATCTTACTTGGCTGAAATCTTGTTTAGATCAAATTAAAATTTGAACCCTAATAACTGTATTAAAAACCCCTTAACATATAATTGAGATCCCGACTTTCAGAGCAGATATAACATCTTAAACGGCAGAAATAATTTTCATCACACCTGGCTAAAAACGTCCAATTTAACTAGCTTTCTATTTTTTTAAAACGGTTCATCCGTTCGGAAATTACTATTGTAACTCACACGTTAAACTTACACTTACTACCCCTCTGTTTACGACGGGGGTTAAAACTCGGATCGATAGCGGTATTCATCATAACGGTATAAACTTCATATCGATATTTAATGGCGATATAATAACGTTATATGTGACGTTACTGCACTAAATTTCGCTGGTTTGAACAATACCGCGTTGGGCTTCATAGCGGCCCATCTAATATGCATCATAAAGCAGGGTTTCACTGCGAGTGGGGCGGGCCCAGTACGGACTCCGCTTAGCCTACAACGGTGCCTTCAAAAGATTGGCTCGCGATGGAAACACTTTTAGTCACCGATGTATACTAAACCGAGTCGCCAGCGCCAAGATTATTTGACTACGGGCATTAAAAGTACACCCAGAAAGCACGCAATTCATACGTAAATATAACGTTATTCTAGTTTTGTTACAATTTTGTAGTTACCATAACATTTCGAAAAAATAATTTTATGATTTAAACAAAATTTTAAAGACTCAAGTTATTATAAAAAAAAAACATAACGTTTCAAATGAAGGCCTTAACCCTTAGGCCTTTGTGTTTTAACCTACATAGAAATGCTTAATTATAATATATTGTAGGTATGCTTGTATTAATCTAGAATACATACTCGTCCAGTTAATTAGTGCTAATTCGCTCCACCGACCAATTTGTTAGCTCACATGAACATGAAGCCATATTTGTCACACGACGGAAGATCAAAGGGCAATTAGCGCTCAAATTGCATTACGCAATCAATAGGCATATACACACGGTTTACAAAGGCATTAACGGAATAATTAACAACCAAAACTTTTTTATGTATGAATTTGTTTAATCATTTAACAAGTCTTACTAAACGCAAGCTTTAAAAGGGCCATTCTACTTTTCGATGCCTAAAATAGAAATGAAAATTTAAGATCCATTTTAAAAATTCGTAGATATCTTGAGATTATTTTACAGGAGCCTCACGTTAAGTCTTAACCAGGTCTCACTTTTTACCGTAAATTTACCGGTATTTTTGTTCTTTTTCTATAATAAAACAAGTATTTTCTGCTCAAATTACCACTGCGTTACCAGTCTCCACGTCCCCATGCAAATAACGACCACTGCGTAACTATAGCCTTTTTTTACCCAACCCCACACAATTTGGTATAAAACATTATTCAGGTAAGTAGATCAAAATCTGAAAATTGTGTGCATTTCTAATGTCATCTAATTTTGTTCAAAATTATTACTTTAAACAAACGGTCACGTTAAGGGACGTTTTCTTAGGCATCAAAAAGAAGAATGGCCCAAAAACCCATCTTTTACTATCCAACTTTAACTCGTTATCAATCCTAAATGATCATTCAACATGAAAAATTGTCACAGTTCGTGTTTTTCTTTTACAATATGGCGTCTGGTTGCCGCTATATTGGATTTTGACTATTGTCATAATTATGTTTAGTGACACTAAGACAAATCGATTGACATAAGAATCATCAAAATCGACAAACGCATTTAGTTTCTAGAGCGCCAAAAAGGATAAAACATACGAGGGGTGATCCATAAGTTTTGATAATCGGTATTAAAAATGGGAGATATGTAAATCGTTATATTTTCATTGGAATGAGCACACTTTCTATATTTCCGAATATTTATTAACGTCATTCAATTGTTTTATTTTACCACTATAAAAATAATTTTACTTTTGCAGGTCAAAATGGCCAAATTTTGTACCTTCACTATGTCATCTCCAGCTCGTGATTTTTATGTAGTTGTTTTTGAACATTAGTGAATGAGAAGTAGTAGTCGAAAGTTAGGGCTAAATAACGGGGAGGGCCGTAATCAGTTCTGATCTTTGGTCGACGAGCAGCACCCTTTTCAATTAGAAGGCTCTGAAGCACAATTCCTGCCAAAAATTCGTAATTTTTTTTCTTCAGCTTATTTTTATTATTTTGCCATAATTAGGATACAATAATGTTATATAATTCTCCTAGATTATTTGAACTCAATTGCTAAAAACTAATGTCGCAGTATTTATTTATAGGCCTCAATAATCCTGGAAAAGGCCGAAAAAACCACCCTAAATTTTGGTGACAGAGCTGGAGATAAAAAAATCCACTGCAATGACCCTCCTTCTTCGGCAGTCGGGTAAAAAGCTTCTTTACAGGGTACCGTACCCGATGGGGTCAAACGGGACCCTATTACTAAGCGTACGCTGTACGTCCGTCCGTCTGTCCTGCCGTCGGAGCGCAGTATCTTGTTTTTGTTTTTTATCTTCAGAATATGTTTTTACGACGAACTCATTAACAAATAAAAATGAATAGAGAAAGTAAAAAAGGGGTCCATATACAAAAAACCTTTTTGTAACATGTTTTATTTTCGAGTTAAAACATACGACCGTCAAATTGGGCATGATTATAGTGAAAACCCTGAAAAAACCTACTAAAAGTCGGTGAAGAAGTTGGGCAAATCGTTATTTGAATGAAATAGAAAGCAGTTATTCGTGATAATACTGACATAGACAAACGGGCTATTTAAGAGAATAACACGCATTATTGTCTACCACTACCAAAGACAGCTCGCATCCCTAAAGTGATTTACTTATAGTAGTAGATACCTAATGGTTCGACAATAGGTTGAATGTAATATGTACCTAGATTAACTAGCTATAACCGAAGCACAATTTGTCAAATAGATACGATGTACGGTCAGCAAAAGTAGAAAAGAATTGTAGTATTTAAAAACCCTTAAATTACAAATAATAATCAATCAATCAAATGGACGGAGATATATGCCTCCTATAGCTCTGTCATTATCACTGGAACTTGGCAGGTATTAACAGTTTCATATGGCTTTACCACTCTTTTTTGCTTCAGACAAGACCATCTTTGCAGAGCAGAAGCGCCACAAACCACGAGCCGATTGCGATTTAGTAGCCGTAAAGTGTTACTAAGTCTGTGTTGGGATCAAAGTATTTATTTCCTGATTATTGAAATAAAATAAAATATTTTTAGTACCCATAGTACTATAGTTTAGTTTGGAACTAACCGCCGTACTCAGAGACTTTTTAGAAAAATTTAACTCTTTCCTTTTTCAAACTTGTGTATGAAAATTCGTCACTAAGAAACGGCGTAATAGTCATTCTGACTTTGAGTGCAGCCGTAATACAATTTGTGGGTCTACCTTATTTCCTATTAAATGAAAATACATAATGGTTCATTTGCTATAATGGTTTTTTTTCTGAAACCGTAAACTTTTCAGGATTTTCTAAAATGCCATGTTATAGAACCCATTAGGTTAGGTCAAGTTTGTTTTATACAATTCCAAAAACATTACGGTTTCAGAAAAAAAAACCATTATAGATTATGAACCATTAGGTATAGCAAATGAACCATTATGTATTTTCATTTTATAGGAAATAAGCGTCCACCACAATTTGTGTGAGATAGCTCCCTGACATTTATTAAACGTACACACAAAAATCCAGCTTTACAGATAAAATAGGTGAAACTTGATTTTTCTGCTATCTCTACCCTGTACAACGACAGTTAATTCAGAACGGCTAATGCCAACATTAATAATTTCTCAAATAATGACAACCATAATTTATACATTTCCGTTGTTAAAATTTAGTGCATATTGAAATTAAAATTGTCACATGCTGTTACTGCAAAACAATCGTTTATTTTGAAATGGAGTTGTAAAAATATTTAATGATCCTTCATACGAAGATTTCCTTCCTTGAAACGAAGTCTACTAGATTGAATTTTAGCTCCCGAAGGCTCTATTGGTATTTTGGTGTGATTTGGTAAGGTATTGCACTTTGTATTACTCAGTTCCTAAATTAACTAAAACTTGGATGTTTCCATAGAAAAAATATTGCTAGACTAATTTTCGCTTTCAAAAATCTCCAAAATATGTTAAGAAGGATTACATACAAATAAATATAACGCTTATACAAAATACTAACTAAACTAAAACTAAACTAACTCTTAACGAAAATTATATTCAACTTTTCACCAAATCGCAACGCCTTCAAATCGTTTCTAACAATGCATTTAAAATTGCATGAGCGCATTTAACACATTCTCAACAACTCAATTTGGAGCCATTTTTCTATGAAATTTCCATAGTATGGCACTGAACGAGTTATTATAGAATAGCTAAGACCCTATTATTAACGTTAACGTAATAACACCTATGAAATATGATGATTATAATAATATTGTATGGTATGTGAATTAGTACGAAATTGTGGTGTTACAATAGGTCAGTAGTTTAAGAGAAAGGGCATGATATCTGGGGCCCTACTTTGAAGATCGAACTTAGAAGTTACGTTAGCTCCATCCCTTTCTCTCGATTTAGACCCGAATGACGAGTGAAGGAGATGGGGCACGAAGTTTCGAATTGAACGCTTCATGGTAACTATTCTGGCTTGGAGATTTCTGTCAAAAATTTCGATTGCGATTTGTGTTGGATATGTTGATGATGTAATATTTAGGTAAAAACTATATGTAGATCTAGGATCATTCTACGTTTTGGGACTAAAAAAGGGATAAATGTAAATTAATTGAAGAAATCGGGAACTAAGGTGATAATATACAAAACTAGCAACCGCCATTCCCTGCCGAGGTTTACATAGATTTTGTTTAAACGTTCACGTTTAACCTACTAACTCCACGTGTACAAAAAATTGTATATAATACAGCCATTGAAATAAACATTGTATTCACTAAGGAGATGAGCTGTATTTATCTTCGCTTTTATGTCTTAAAATTAAATTACATAAATGTACTCTATTGTATATATAATAAGTGTATATTCCATTGGCAAATTGCGTTGTACGGACCCTTAGGAGGGACCGAGGTAAAAGTGTACATTAACAGGCAGTAATGGATTTTCATACATACCTACTGGAAAGAAGTCGTGTAGGTAATGCGGATCAGAGGGTTAGGGTGGCAACTCTAGCCACCAGCAGTTATACGGCTCATGGTAACACCCGGAATAATGCTCTCCACCACACCACTCATTTTTTTGCAACCCTCCACTTACGTCGATATGTTTAAACGTTTCCTAGCAAGCAAAGTAAAAGGCAAAAGATATAGAAAATAGCATCACATTTACAACATACTGATATTATTTTTATCTTAATTGAATGTCACATTGTGTGCAATCGGACCATCCTTTGTGTTCGCCGCCACGGTATCTTTGCACGAAACCGTCACAAATATTGACACATCGTCCGGTCAAATATTTACAATAGGTGCGGGAAAAGAATATCGGGTTGTGATAGTATAACAATATCGTCGACGTAAACAAATATTCAATTAGTTTCTTTAGTAACATTTTAACGATACTCCGATAAGCAAGTATCAAGGTTGTTTTATGTGTAAAGTATAGTTATTTCACATGGAAACTACTTCGTGACTATTATGTGAGTTTGTAATTATGTGGTGTTAATCAAATTTTTAATCGATACTACTAGATGCAATAAATGTAATACGGGATTATTAATATTATTAAATTAATCACATCAGAATTGCACGTTAAATGCAACAGTGACACTATGCGAAATAGGAATGCATACAAAAGTTAATTGGTTTTAACCGCAATAATGTCACTATTCAAATATATTCCTTCGTATAAAGTTGAGCGTCACTGGTGGATTTAACATGCATATGCACGAGTATACTTAATTAACAGTGAAAACAATTACAAAAACTACATATCAAAAACACAAATATTTTTTTTTGCAAGGGAACGAAAAACGACGCAGCTGTTTCAGATCCTTTATTCCGAACTAAAAAAATTGTACTTTTGAACAATTCTCTTTTTTTTTGCGTATTTTTTTACCTAAAACCTAATTATACCAATTTTTACGTTTCGAAAAATACTTATAAAAATACTACAGTATTAAAATAATCAAGACATTCAAAGCGCTCTGTTTTCCTACAAAATGGAGCCCCGACGGGTTGCTGGCTCTGAAAGTACAGGTTCCAATATTCGGTAGACCACCCTTTAAATGTACCCGTATTCAATGAATATATTTATATTACTGTACGAGTAGAATATGTCTTACTCTTTGTATGAAATGTAATATTATAGCCATAAACATTGTGTGATTTATTTTCCTGCTACCGTGGCATATGATAGGCGTGCCGATATTGCATTACGTTGGATACGACTAGGCCAAAGATTATTTGTGTAGAAAGGCAGTATAGATGTTTACGAAAAAAATTATTATACTCGACACAAAAACTCAATAGGTAGGTACAAGTAAAGAATAGTGAGTTGTATTTCATGAGTGGTTTTCCAAAAATATATAACTATTATGACATTGAATAATGTCCAACAATTTCGTGGTTTTCAACTAAACACCTTTATACATTATACAGGTATCTCTCTCTATCAAAAAACGTAATATCACTAAACAGAGAGCGATCTACATAATATGAAAAACAACCCAATACTTACCTACTTACCGAAATTCGCACAAAGTTCCATGAAACTTTTGGAAATTTATATGAAAAATTAGAACAAAAAAGATATAGTCGAAATAAAATCTATAATATATATAAATAAAATCTATCTTTTTTTTTTGATCTTAAATAATTGTTTGTCCTTCGATAATCCCTCTCTATCTAGTCTACAAGAAAAACAATTTACTTAGCGACAAGTCAGATAATTCAAGAAATGCTAGCCATAGGTACCATCTCTATTATACTCATTAAAACCTTATTACTCTCGACACGTTATCGTATTGTTTCATTGTTTCTAACTCGCCCGCCCGCCTTAGCCCGAGTAGATAGAGCCCTAGATGCACAGAGTTAATAAAGTACATTTGAGAATAACTCGATTTTACTTTTATTACCAAGGAAAATAAAAACATTCTACGTTGGCAACACAGTTTTTGTAAAAGGCCTCTAAAGTCGATTATACACTTGATTCACACATACAATATTACTTTTCTCAAAAATGTTCGGAAATGTTGACATTATTATCTACATAATAAGACGCGAAGTACATAGTTTACTGACAGTTCTCAAATTTAAAAAAAAAACATTGCATGTTGCATACAAATTCCATTACTATCTAGCTTGTAAGTTTTTAAAAAGTGAAAAAGCCCATAATAAAATGATGGCACAAGTCTTATACATCCAAATTTTATTCGAAACGTAACTTTTTTATCTGTGTCTGGAATAGATTATGTTTTTTTTAAAACAAAGCTTGCGTTTCTCCTTCTCATAAACAAAAAGGCGGTAAAGAGTGATAGTTTTTTCACATGAAGTTTCTGTTTGTATGCAATTTAAAAAATGAGTTCATGCGATGAAGATCGCAACTCGCAAGCTCGTCCGTTTAAACCAATACTCGGCCCGCAATTGCCTACTTCCATGCCTAGGCAATAATGTACTATTAAACACCATAGATTAGTGTTAAGACATTGTAAACCTGAACATTAACGTGGATCGTGACTAGCACAGTTGCGAACATGAGAATAATGCTACTTTGTTTTCAGGTTAATATGTTTTGTCATTCACACGCATTCATAATAAAACACCATACTTTTACGTGTACCGTTTTGACACACAAATGTATGAGCATAGATGTAAGAGAGGTTTACAAAGTTTTATCCCAAAAAATATTTAATTTAACGCAGGGCCACTGGTGGTAACTGGTATGGTTTATTTAAAGGTGTAATTTTTTTTAATTATTTGGAACGTTACATAACTAACGTATGTTTCTTGAATTTAATTATAATTACCTACCAATCCCAGGATAAAAATACTAATTTAAGGTCATTATTTTCATAGTTTGTATCATCTCGTAGAGTTCGTTCATTTGTTTCAAAGGAGTTAACATTTTTTGATAGTCACAAGTATAAAATAACATAATCTTCGTAATTAACATTTAAGATGATGAAATAAAAACCGCAATAAATAGCTTTCAATGAAGTCAAATTCGGTAAACTAATACATTTTCTCTGTAGAACAAGGGACACTCTGTTAGTTTACTTATAAGTAAAAAAAAACGCGTAAACATGCACATACCATGCACTAATTAGTGAAGCTAAGTCATTAGAAAAGAAATGTTATCTATTCACAATTCATTCACATGAATCTGATAAACATTCTAAACGTGGCCTTGATTCTTAGTGTACCGTACCGTATGTTATTATTTATCATCTCAACTTTGATAACAGTCGGTCTGATATTAAAACAATGATAATCTACCTATCTTTGGAATACTTGCAGTGTTTCCTTTGCCAGCTAGCGGCAACGTCGCGGTGCAGTGAGAAAAAAGTTTGTGAAAAAGTGCTCACTGGAAGCGATTTTGACGTGTTGATTTTTTAATTTTTGCTGATATTTTGGTCTTTGGTGTTGTCATTTGTATATTTGTACGCTTTGCTTTCGAATAGCCATTGTTTATTTATTACAGTGATTATTGAATGTTGTTGAGGAAGTTATTAATAAAAAGATTATAAATTGTGATATGGATGTGGAATACTTGTTATAACGAAAATATCGATCTTTGTTATGCAACTCTTCCTAAATAAACTTCATGTAAGGTCAAATTTCAATTCAATTTTAGAATAAATCCTAATACTATTCTCCATTTACATTTAAAATAGGTAATGAATAGCCACAGATAATTAATGTCACGTATACCCACAAGTTATTTACGATTGTTTTGTTATGCCTGCTTTATGGAAAATTATTTTTATGAGTAAAACGTTTCGACCTACTTACTTTAATCTCCGACGATAAGCGAAGTGCCTGCGCATTCATTTCAGTTATAGTTTCATTGTATCTACATAGAAATGGGAACAAAATGTATGAATTATCATACACATTCGATAGTAGATAAATTTAAGAGCCGTTTTACAAAAACTATGCTAACATTTTCATGAAAACCTAATTCAAATAAAAAAGCGCATCCAAATTGGTTTTACCCGCTTAAGAGGTACCTACGGTGCCAAAGACGGGCAGACATAACAACCCTCCTTTTGCGTCGAGGGTTAAAAATTGAATAAATCTGGTGTGTTTATATGCGTGTTATTCGGATTGCTACCACCATCTTATCCTCTAACCGACCACCAAGCCAAGCAGTGTTCGTATTGTTTTGTTCAAGTGTGGGGATTAGACAACCAGTGAAATTACTAGCATAGGACATCTTAGTGCTCGTTGGCAACGCCTTTGCAGTCTTCAGATTGCAGCCTTGAGATGTGTCTTAGATCCCACTATAGATATCATATGGAGTGGACTTTGTTCTCGTTAGCCTAGCACGCACTAAATTTAAATAACGGGGCGGGACCACTGCCTCGTCGGTTAGTAATTTGTCGACGACTTTAGGAACAAGTTGTTAAGGAAAATCGTCTGTTGCTCTGTCACTTTAACGTCATGTTTAACTGCTGCACTTGTCTGTCAAAGACATTAAAGCGACAAGGTACAAAAGTATGAAGCTACTTATTACGCCGATTGTACTAAGCATACCAAATCGCGGGAAGACAATAATCGGGTCTGGTGCCGCGCTTCAATGTGTGCGCACGTACTTTTGCTCGCGACGTGAACCGGCGAATAAATAAGTACGATGACATCTAACGTTGTAAAGTGTAAAAATTGCAACATAGTGATATGTGAAGTGCTGGCGTTTATTCAAAATAAAATAAAACTCATGGATGAAGAGAGTATTGTGAGAATTTGCACCTCAGCTTTCACAGCGAAGGAAATTAGCAGTGCTAAAACTCTGCTATTTGACTCGGTGAAGACCAACAAGCGCTTGACATCTAGAAAAAGAGACGGTAAATCGGAGCGTGAAATTGACGACATAATCGGACTTTTAAAGGAGGTCGAGCCTGATCTTGTTCCGATTTTTGTTGCCAGAGACTTACAGAGATTGCCACCGGTCACTTTCGATCACATAGACGTGACAAAGCTCTTAAAGGATATCGTTATAATACAAAGCGAATTGAAGTGGATAAAAGATAATTACGCATCGACTGAACAAGTAAATAAAATGAAATTCGATTTAGAAAATCTGATGGCAGCGTCAATAGTAAATAACTTTGATTATAACGATTATAACGTCAATACTAGAAAAAGAGGCGCACATACTGTGGTAAGTAGTTATAGTTGCGACAGTGGCCCTATGGGCCTATCGCATTATCAAGAATTTCCGTTGAAGGATAATGCAAACTTATCACAACAGGCAGATGAGTCATCGTTGCAACGGTCGTCTGAAAAACTCATAAGTTGCGAAGAGGGTACCTGCGCCGGTAAAACGCCGGTATACGCTTGTTTTTTGGATCTCTCGAAGGCGTTTGACCTTGTCGCTTACGATATCCTGTGGCAAAAGTTAATGGAGGCTGGAGTGCCGATGGACCTGGTCAGTGTGTTTCAATATTGGTACGGCAACCAGGTGAACCAGGTTAAGTGGGCCGGGACGCTCTCTGAGCCGTACGGTTTGGAGTGCGGAGTGAGGCAGGGGGGGCTAACGTCACCGAGCCTCTTCAACCTGTACATGAATGCGCTCATTGAGGGACTCAGCAGCACGCGTGTGGGGTGTTACATTGACGGTATCAGTGTCAACAATATCAGTTACGCGGATGACATGGTGTTGCTGGCTCCCTCAGTGTGCGCACTCAGGGAGCTCCTAGCCCTATGCGAGGCCTACGCTGGTTCGCACGGGTTGCTTTACAATGTTAAAAAAAGTGAACTCATGGTTTTTAGGGCCGGTAGAAAGTGTCCTGCCGAAGTTCCCCCTGTTACCTTATGCGGAACTGCGCTCACTAGAGTCAAGCAGTTTAAGTACCTGGGACATTATGTTACCGATGACCTTAGGGATGATGTGGACATGGAAAGGGAACGCAGAGCGTTGTCGGTTAGGGCTAATATGTTGACCCGTAGATTCGCTAGGTGTTCAGACGCGGTAAAAATCACCTTATTCAAAGCGTACTGTACATCTATGTACTCGGGTAGTCTGTGGGTCAAGTATACCCAAAAGTCGCACAATGCTCTGCGGGTCCAATTTAATAACAGCTTCAGGGCGCTGTTACGGCTACCCCGATTCTGCAGTGCCTCCGCCATGTTTACGGAAGCCCGAATGGATGGTTTCCATGCTATCCTGAGGAAAAAAGTAGCATCCCTCCTAGGTAGAATGAGGTGTAGCAGTAACAGCATCCTGAAGATGATTGCGGGCAGGTTTGATTGTCCCTTAGTGATGGGTCTAATCAGACTAGTAAAATCAAATTTAGATTTTAACTTTTAAGTAGAATTAGTTGTAAATTACTTTTAGTGTTTTTGTGTTTGGTATTTGTCCTAAAATCGTCTTTGTAATTGTAATTGTTAACTAACCCGATATGGATCTCGTTGTCCGAAATAAAAGTATTTTGATTTTTGATTTTGATTTTGAATAATATGCGTTAAAAACCACCCAAGTCCGAGTCGGACTCGGAGACGAATAGGTTCCGTGTCATATTTATATTGGAGCCCACTTTAATTTTTAATTTTTATTTTATTTTAGCTCTTGGTACTTATTACGGTTCATGAGATACAGCCCGCTGACAGACGGACGGACGGACAGCGCAGTGGAGGCTAAGTTATTACCCTATTGGGTCCCGTTGGCACCTTCTGAGTACGGAACCCTAAAGGCCCATTTGTTCACAAATTTCCATTGTTAGCTGAATAATAGTTCATTAAGAACAATGCTTGATTACTTTTTCTGCAAATACAACGGATTACTACAAAAACGTGTGCAGTTAACAAAACTGGTTCATTATTATCTTTTAAGATAAATTGCGGTTTAGTTATTAATTACTTGTCGAGTCTGAAAAATACATACATAAATACACTCACGCCTTCATTCCCAGATTGGGGTCGGCAGAGCTACAGTATACTACAACTCTAAAAACTTGTTTTTAATTCTGTAACCACATTTTGCACAAACAGGCTAAGATGTTCAGTGTATCAGAAAAATACTTTAATGTAATTATTAACGAATTAACGAATAGATAATACGACTTTTTTATTTTTTATTTTTTATTTATTTATCGCAAAGAGGTAAACGAGGACACAGGCCACCTGGCGGTAGGAGCGATCCGGGACCCATAGAAATGTCTATTATTAAGACTACAATCTCAAGACTGCAAATGCGTTGCCAACCCTGAGGACTAAGATAGAATGCTACCATGCTAGATATTCACCGGATGTCTATTGTCTATCTCCATACGCCGCCGGAACATAACAATGCGAATGCTGCTTGGCGGTAGGGCAAAGGATAACGCAGTGGTAGCGACCCGGACGGACCCTGCACGGGATCCTACCACCACTAATAGGCCATAGGGTTGTTTTGACAACACAACATTTTGTAATTGTCATCATGTTTGATTTCGGTAGATTATCGTAAATGATGATTAGAGTTTTGAGAAATGGTGAGAAAAAGCTTAAACCAGATTTATCGGGTTCCTTTTAAAACAGAACGCGTATTACAGAGATGAGGATAATTTTAATGATACATTTATTTTATTTCCTTGTTTTTGTTTAATTGCATATATTATAGTGTAATTGACTGTGGCAATTTCATTTACTCTTTAACTTATTTAATAGTTATAACTGTTTTAATACACTGTATTGTATTAAAAAGTCACAAGCAAATATTGTAAACTTTGTATGATGTTTGATATAAAAGAATATGCTATCACAGTAAGCGAACCAGAAGTCTCTATATTCAGAATGTCTAATTGTTTTAATACATAAAATCAACGATTTGAATATGCATATGAATTTAAGTATTTAGTTAAGAACATTCCTAATTAAACTAACATAACATTTTTACAACTACCCATTTACTTAGAAATCTTAAGCATAATTATATTTAGCTGTTACACATGCAAAGAATAATAAAAACGTTACCACTTTTGTAGGTACATTTACACGTAACAAACTTAACAGAACGAATAAGAACATGTGATTTTTGCCTCACGGCAATCAGTCATTTTTTGACGGTATCAGTTTTATTTATCAAGAATCAAGAATTCACACGTTTAAAAATGCGTAAAGTAGTAATTTTAGAAGGAATAGAGTTCAAAGTTATATAAAGATCTCAAGGGATAACTCAAGGCAAACGTGTTTTTATCTTAAGGCTCGTTGCACCAATCGCTGACTTGAAAAAGTTGACAGCTGAGAGTAGCTAGGTATTATTAAAGTCAATGAAAATGTTTGTCATACATATTTTTAAAGTCTAGTTTAGTATTGCACGTAGCAAAGTTTTCGTTAGACTTGTTTATTTCAAAAATAGTCTTTTCTGATCTTTGATTTTTTTTATAGTTATCTTTATTTACATGCATTCGATTCGACGATTTAGTTTCGTTCAGGGACGTCCCCAAGGCGCCAATAATATCTACACAACCCTATGCCACTGATTGTAGGCGCCAAATATTATGTATAAGTATGAGTACTTTTGACACCTACTCGTAAATAAATACACGGAATAGAAAAAACAGTCGAAGTGCCATGAGCTTTGCTTAGTATCGGACCTGTTATCGCCAATACTTACACTATCATAAAAACAACACGCCACCATGGAAAATGTTTTTGGTGCGGCTGTCGTTTTTACATTAAAAAATAGCACAATAAGGCATGCTTCTGGATTTATTTCCTATTTTAGAAATAATATTCGGTCAACTTTCACGCACAAGCGATCGCGGCAAACTAAGGTAGGTTGCGCGGAACTCCGCATAACCATGCCACACGTGACACGCCCACATAACACTTCTACTGTTTTTTCTGTTCTGTGAATAAATAAGACAAATTGACCTAATGCAAACTTTTGACTTGTACTAAACGTAGTACTACTTACACAGCGTATGTAAACATACTTATATAGGGAAAAGTATTCACCCAACAATGTCATTTTTTCATAACCTCTGCCCTTGATCTAAGAATATATTCACACAGACATTATATTAAATATATCTGTGGGAAAATCCAAAACGGGCCGTTAAGTATAATATTGTTAGTACAATGGAAGTTATCTGGAATCTCACGTTTTTGAAAATAAGCCGTGAGCTTAACCTACACCACTTACTTCAAAACTGACGTATAATATGTATCGCCCGCGGCTGCGTCCGCATATTATTATTTTGTTACACCTCTTAAGTTTTCTTTATTTTATTTTAAATTATTTCATTTGTTTATATCTGCCGGCTACATTTTTTATACATATACTGCTTGGCACATTTAATTACTAATAACTATTAGATACATACAAACCCCGATATAATGGTGGCCCCTTAGAAAACCTGCTTTTAAACCAAAAAACCGCATCCTAATCGGTTCGCCCGTTTAAGAGCTACGGTGCCACAGACAGTCGTACACACACATAGCGGTCAAACTTATTACACTCCTTTTTTTGCGACAGGGGTAAAAAAATAAGTCCATGTCTACGACTTTAATTTTCTGATGATCACAAGCGTTGGTGGCGCACGCTATTGCTCAGAAACTCATAACATCATTTAGATGTAGTTTAGTTTCTCATTCAACTCGAGAATCATTTTCCCCCGAAACGTAAACGAGATTTATACCGCCTGGCATGGGATGGGAGCAAGCCCTATCTACGGGTAAATTTAGTATATTCGTTTTTGTATATTTTTATGTAGGTATGTAAACTCTTTATTGCGCATAAACAATTACTAAACATGCTATGTAATATATTTTGTATAATGTATTCTAGGTATAAACGAATAGACGACGCCCGCGACTTCGTACCCGTAAAATTAGTTTCCTGTTACTCTCCCTTCCAAAAAAAAAGAATGAATTTCCAAAAATCCTTCCTTATTGGATGCCTGCACCGTGCTAAGTATCTATGTGCAAAATTTCAAGTCTCTAGGTCCAGCGGTTTGGGCTGTGCGTTGATATATATCAACAATCAGTTATAATTTTATATGTATCAATACTGTACAGAAGATGCACTTACTACACAAATAAATCCATTTCAATTTTATTTTTAAGTTATTGAAACTATTTATATTTACTAGTAGTTTTCGCCTAAATATTACCATTACTTGATTATTTACGATCAAAAACACGTACGCTTGGCAATTAAAAAAGAACTTGTAAACAATCGAACTATAAAATAACGTCACGAAAATACCTAAGCCGCCGTCAAATTTTGATAGCATTTATTCATTAAGACAAAAGTATGTATAGTCGAGTTCATAAATATGACTACACTTTAGTACCTTATCTATTTAATGTCATATTTAAACTGCCATATCGCACCTTCAGAACAGTGACCTAATTCAAAATTTTAGCTTTCAAACTTTAAGTCATAAGTTTATTATTATAGAGACCTAACTCGAAATTTAAAATCTCTGAATTAAGTCACTATTGTTCTGAAGGTGCGATATATGAATACTTCTTCAAGAGGTAAACAAAGATAACCTCAAAATATCCAATCAAAAATAAAAAGTTTAGATAGGTATACACAATTAAATAATTCTGATTGCTTGTTAAATTTCCTGTGAATCATGCAATCTTATCAGAGTATATCTGGCTTGCAAGTTTGTATGTACCTATGGTTCAGATTAGATTATTTGCTAAGATGTTTCACAAAAATAAAGCAGTTGTGATCTCATAGCTCGTAGTGGAGAGGTTGAGAAAAATGTTAAATGTTGTAGGAAAACTTTTACGCAGTGAGTTATAATAGCATTTTTAATAAAATAGGATTATTTTATAACTTTATTGCATGAATTTATTTAAGCACATTTAAAAGTACCTATGTAATTAATCTATGCTTCTATTCCACATCGTTTAAAACCATATTGTTTTTTATTGTTACAACAATAACCAAGCGAAACCTTAGTAATGGGTCCCTTTGGTAACCTTTGGGTACAGAACGCAATAACTCTATGAAAAGCAAGCTTTAAAAACCCGACTGCATTTTTTATACTGTCGTCGATATACCGACATATGTTAATAATTGCCATTTGACCATTGTTGTTATTTCAATTTTAACAGTTTAGGTATCCTATGACACTCTCGCTTACTGATGTGCCAAAGGAAACTTTCCAAAATTGCGGAACATTTCATGTAGGAAAATTTCGGAAACTTCTCACAATTTTATATGGGGATTGAAACTTTCCGTTTCTTAAATTTAAATTTCCTATATTTCTAGTGAAAGTTTCCGGAAATTTCTTAGATCATTTCCAATATTTTAGAAACTTTCCGCAACTTGCACATCAGTACTCTCGCTGCGAAGACGAATCCAATGATACCTCATTTGTCAAAATCGTCCAAGCCGTTTTTGCTGTAGCGGGAACATAGAACTGGACATACATGACGGTGAAAAACATAACCCTCCGCCGCAGTCGGGTAAAACACAACTACTGGAGCAGACCAAAACAGGATTTGACATTCTTAGAAACATCAAGAGAACTTACTTAAATAGTGTCCTAATATGCTAGAAAAATCGACCGTAAATCCAAAATAATACCCGCGGGCCTTTTTTTACCATTACGCCCTATCGTGCGTAATAGATGAAATGTCAGTTGCATACAATTTTCTGAAAATCTCGCATATAAACTATTGATCTCGACTGTCACTAGAATCGGACTCCTGAACACGTTTGACATTATCTGTGGTAAGTCAAAAACAATTATGTAGTTTACCGCAAATTTATAAATACTGATTATAAACTGTGTGATTCCAAAATAATAATTAATAGGATGTCTTTGTGCACATATTAATATTTATATATCAATAAAAAACGTGTCGTCATCAGAAGAAATGGATAATGCGACTCCGCCGGACATCGCCAACACGGCTAAAATTATTAGTGACAATCGTAAGTTAAAAATATGATCTTTTGTCTGATTTTATTTTATTTCCTCGCAATTGTGATGAAAGACATTGTATGTTACACGGGTGGTAAAGGAAATACAAAGCTCGATTCATTAAAGCCCTCAGCCTTCGGCTTCGGGCTTCTAACAGACTCTCGTTTGTAATTCTGTCTTTACCACCCTTAATACACAATGTACTATAATTTAAAGTAGCAGTAGCAGTATGTATGGGACATAAACTATTTACTCGTAAACGTAAATAAGTCACCATTTTGGATATACAGCATGTACAAAAAAGGCAATATTTATAAGTACTATTATTTATAAGGTTTCTTGTGTGCAAAATGTACCTACCTAATTAAATTGTGATCAATGTTAGAGTCAGTCTGCCATAATCCAGCATTGTAATAACTTCTCTATCCTGATGATGTATGAAATAGATCGATATTTAGTGATAAGATCTTGTTGGTTAACGGTTTGTGTAGTTTTCTTTATGATGTGATACATTGTTTCTATGCATATTAGATAGGCACTTACAAAACAAACCCAGCATTTTTACAAGTGTGTTACATTTTAGTATTATTTATTTACGATAAGGAATGACTGTTACATTATTGTTTGTAGTTATTAAGTTACTAGGTAACAAATATTCTTTTCGAGGTTTAACATAGATTACTTAATTTTGGCAAATTTGTTTTACAAATTAACGTACAGCATATTTAGCCTTTATTAAAGTTTTCGAAGCAAAATAACGACAACACTTTAAAGACCAAAATATCACGCGAAATAAACAACGAACTATTATTAATATTAATTATTTTTATCATGAAACCATAGTGTACCATTAATAAAAATGTCAGACACAATCATAGACATCACTAAACACTACGAAGATAATGTACTCGCCGAGCAACACCCTCGAAGCATTGGTATGTTTAGTCATAGTATAAATAGAAAAGTAGTTCGTCAACGGCCCTTTAGGAGTTTCTGTTACCGGCGCTTATACATATAGCTTGTCCGTACCATCTGACTTGTCTTATTTAGTAAACACTTTTATAACCTCAAAATACATAGGTTTTGGCCGTTTTCTGGTGAATAAAGCAACTAAATACCTCAAGAAACCACATTTTGCACACCATTTTCCTGATTTTGCATCATGGATGGTTGTTTTTTATGACGAAATTGTTATTTTAGGGCGAAAAGTTACTAAATAAGACAAGTCAGATGGTATGGACTTTACACACGCAACCGAACGCGGCGATGGCGTGGCCCTGACTTAACCGGCTTGGTGCGTCCTGTTGAGTTTTGTTGTGCCACCACAACAAAACCGGTGTGTGTCGCGGTGTGTCACTCACACATGTGTGTATGTGTATGTTTCTTTGAAGGGGAACTACCGTGTATGTGGTTTAGTTTAAATACTGCGTCAGTCTATTTTACCAAACTGACATTGACAGTTGACAGATACCAGTTCGGTTTACAATGCAAAGTCGACGAGTTCCTACATATTCTATGGACTTCATATACCTAAGCTACGCAATGTCCATCATTATCAAGTCGCCTATCAAATGCCAACTATGTAACCCCACATTATATAGAGCTGTAGAAATAGAGTTTCTTCAACATACCTAACACTTCCATACTTATATAAATACAATTTTATTTTTTAATAATAATAATCATCATCATCATCATCATCATCATTTATTTCAGACAATGCAATCCATAATATGTTAGTAAAATCTTTGAAACTGTATTAGTAGTAATGTGTCAATGTTAATTACAAAATTACAACATAAATACATATAAAAATAATTAAATCCCTAACACTCCGCGAACATCCCTGACGCACTGCAGTAGCGCGGCAGCCCCAACAGCATCCTGAATGCGTTGTTGTACTGGACGCGTAGGTCTTGTTAGAATAGTTGAACCACTGTAAGTGTAGAATGATTGACCGTATACTTTAAACAGTTTAACACTTTTCCTACATTTTGCAAACCTGCGCATCAACATATTGCTTATAACCGCCAAAGCCCTACGCTCCCGCTCCACGTCCATGTCATCCCTCTGTGACTCGGTGACCCGGAGCCCCAGATACTTGAACTGTGAGACGATCTGTAGAGGAACGCCCCCCAGCTCAACCGGTGGAACTATTTTGTATGTTTTTGTACCAGCCTTAAAAATCAGTAGGTAGTTCACTTTTCTTGGCGTTGTACCTGAGGCCATGGGACTCCGCGCCGCGTAGCTCTCACACACGTCCAAAAGCTTCCTAAGGGCGCAGACTGATGGGCTCAGCAACGCCATGTCATCAGCGTAGCTGATGTTATTAAAACATATTTAGGCAAAGAACCAAAGTTGCTTTAGCTGTTGATTTGGAGTATAAGTAGGTACGCTTTACTGGTTTGGAAGGAAAAAAGAAAGCCGGAACTAAATATGTTCGATATCACGTAAAATAAAATGAATACGGAAATTAATGAGCTTGTAGCTTTTGTTTAGCTAATGACTAAAACAATAAGCAATACTACATTTTACACTTAACGCCATTTTAAGTGTTCTTAGAACTTAGTAAATAAGTTGTAAGAGTTATAATATCTGTTTATTCTTTTTTTGCTTATTTTTATTTATTTTTATTGCGGTTAGTCATCAAATAGTTATAATATGCCATGGGCAAAAATACAAAAACTTGAATCATTTTACTATAGAAATATTAAAAATAGTAATAGTAAAATGCAAAGCAATCCTAATTAATTAAAAAAAAACAACAGAAAAACAAAATCACACAAAAATTAATTGCATTGCGTTACTGATAACAGATATCACAATGGTTATTAGTTTTATCGTATCGCCAATAACATAAATACTTATGAAGAGCGCCAGTATGGCAGTATTCATTATTTAAAAAAACCGGGCCAGGGCAGGTCGGACCATGCATAACGAGTGTAGGATTCCGTCGCGGCGCCGTTACAACAGACGCAAAAAACAATCTCCAAAAACCAGAAGTATGACCAAATTTTCTATTTAAAGTCAATGGTTTATATCTTAGTTAGACGATTTTCAGTTGGTATAAACATTTTAGTCGCGTGTATCCCATACATACATACATACATAAATCACGCCCGTTTCCCAGAGGGGTAGGCAGAGAACACTTCTTTCCACCTGCTTGTATCCCAAGAACCAATAAAGTCTAGCTAGGTACTTAGTCGTGATACTTCTTCCAATAATACTATTGAAGATAAGGATCTTTAGATTTTTAGTACACACAGTTACATAATGGTTTAAACAAATAAATTCATCATCATCATCATGTCAGCCGAAAGACGTCCACTGCTGGACATAGGCCTCCCCCAAGGCTCTCCACTCAGACCGGTCTTGTGCTTTTCGCATCCACCGCGTTCCCGCGATCCTTACAAATTAAATTCGCTTTCAATATAAAATAATAAATTTATACTACTGCAAAAATCCCTAACAGCCAGTATTCTTTTGAATATAATGTGTCACAGACTACTAAATTTAAAACCCCTACTGCCTCAATTAGTTATTTAGAAAATTATTAACAAAGAACCTGTTAATCTTACAGGGTTGTTCACCATCCCCGAGTACCCTGAACTGGAGGCGGGCCGAGGCATGTGGTCGGTGGCCCTAGAAGCCATCTTCACGACCTTGCGGTACCTGGCGCCGGCTACTATCCTCACCATCTTCTGGGGCCAGCAGAGTTTCCTCTTCAAGCTATTGAAGAGTATTGACAACGCTTTCAGAGCTAGTAAGTTGGTTAACGTTTATTTTGGGTGCTAGGGCAGCAAGGATGGATCACTTTGGTGTTCCAATGTGGAGAGAAAGACGGTCAATGAAATGCTGGCATGAAATAATTCCATTTTGGTCATCATACTCGTATTAAAAATATTGGGCTATTCCCAACTACCCAGTATACTTTTGTTGCTACTTTAAACTTTATCATCAGTATAAGCCAGCAAAAGTGAGCGGGTGGTGACAGCCGAAAATAGGGTACCTATATGCATGGATTTTTTAAATCGCATTTCGAAACAAAATATGAAAATACCGTAACAGAGATCACCAAAAGTGAAATTAAAATTAAAATCGGTCAAGAAATACGGACGATACAAGCATTTTAACCTGCTAATTAGACAGAGAAATCCGATGTGCACCGGTGACGTCATTGTGCAGTTCGGCCATATAAACTCCAAGTAAAATTCTGTTTTGCTAGAAAGAGATAGGAACAAATCTTTGTCGGCTTATATCTTGGTTATTTTTATAGCTATTCAAAAAATGATTTTTCTCATCTGTTTGTTACATGAATCATCTTTTATTGAAACTGTAAGAAAAAACCATGCATATTCCCTATTCAAAGGGCTTTAGAGCCCGATTACAGCTAGGTGAAAAAATAACGGGAGCAGAGCAGACCTCTTGTAAGATGGACTGACATCTGGGGCATGTTTCATAAAGCTACAAATTACAATTTACAGGTTACAAGTTTCCATTTGACACAACCTCGACCAATGACGACCAGCCATTTGAGCAGTACTGCCATTTTAGACCTGTAAAATTGTAACTTGTAGCTTTATAAAACGTGCCCCTGGTAGTGGGCATAACATAGACAACGGCAGTGCAGGACTGGGCATTGTGTCTCTACGAGTATGTCTTTCTATTGCTACGATGGTGCAAGATTTTTTGCGTGATGTCCAACAACAACAAAAATCTTTGAAGATACTTAACTGAACTGGCAGTCACATCTCGCTATCTAACTCTCAGCGTCAATAAATTCTAAGCAAACAATGACGTTTACATTGAATCATCCTAGAAAGTTACTCATCGCATCACTATTCTTGACATGCCTTTTCCAGATTAAATTGTACGAAAAGGTAAGTACAGTCACCGTCATAAATAAGTGATGATTTCTGTACCTTGTCGCTTTTAATCATTTGACAATTTCTTATGACATTTCAAACACAACGTTAAAGTGACAAGGTTCATAAATGATAACTTATTTATGCCGGTGACTGTACCTTATTACCAGACTACACAAAATGGTGTGGTAATGTTTTTTGAGTGTATTGTGTGTATGTATATAAGTATCCATGATACTTTCTGACCTCCTGTAGGCTAAACACCTTGACGTATTTTAAAAGGTGAAGTATAGTTGGATTGATATTCACTTAAGGAGTGACAAAGGCTAATAGAACCCCCTCAGTCCTGATGCTACAGCACATTTGTTTAGATGTTGCTCATCTGTGCGCCTGTTGCAATATTAACCTCATTATCAACAAAATAGAACTGAAACTACATTGCTTATTGAATTTGAGATACTACTTATTGGCTTAGGAGGGCAGCATAAGTCGGGCCCTCCCACATGGTATGCGGGACGCGGCAATGGAACGCGTTCGACCAATCAGCCAATGTCACGTTAGTTTTCTTTTCGATTGATTCGGCAGTCATATTCTAATAAGGTGTGACCGGTGGGCCTAGACATAACGACCACCAAGATCAAACAGAATGAAAAACATTGAAGTAAGGTGCCGAATGGTCGTGTCGTCAGCCTATGTAAATGTGTTTCAGTTTACCAAAGTGGTTAGAATATCTTATGAAGAAGCATGACCTCGCGATAATAGAATTTATTTTTGAAGTTTTTTTTTAGTTTTCTTGGAAATATTTGCTTTCCTGATACCGGCTTTTTTCTCTATTGCCAAATGGAATTGATTAAATCACATTTAACCAAAATCTATTTTCTGCTTCTGATAATATAAATCGTTCATAAGTTATGTTAGAGGCGACACCGCAACCAAAATGTGGATATTTTAACCCATTCTATATCGCTTCATTTTCATTACGAACTGCGTACCCAAACCAGTTATTCGACACAATGTTCTTCATTCCAGTAGTCTTCTCAAGCGAGGCGCAGAAGCAAGAAGTTCTACAATGGCTTGCAGAAGCAGGTCCGGTTCAGGTCGAACACATGGATACAGTGTGGCGACACGGTTGGATACTGTGTGGCGTTCTGGACAGCGCACTCCCAGGCGCCTGCGCGGGCCACCCAACCACCAGGCTCTCGCTCAAGCACGCGCAGTCAATTGCTGATCATTACCTTGGCGTTGAGCCGGTGAGCTTCAATCTTACATCACCCTCCAAAAGAAAAAGGCAGCATAAGAGTATGAAGTCCTTATGCATATATTTACTGCCTTTTTGCTTTGGATACTAGTACACATATGTTTGCTTGACACTAACACAGAATCCATTAAAACGTTTTCCTGACTTTCGCCCAGCGCTCCGTGTACAAAGATGCGGGGTCTGGAAAAAGACTTGGCCATAAGGACAGTAGCGAAGGGGTTAACGTCACCACCAAGTTTTTGCTCATGAAAACCCTTGGTTTCAGCCGCCCATGAACATTTAAATCCTGAATAGAGTCACCAGAGTTTGTAACGCCGACCTATATGTGTGGAAACCCTTTTTTCGCAATGTTTTCTCGTATTTCGTATATTATTTCCCATTTTCAGAGCATAATACTAATAATAGGCTTTAATAGCATGATGATGACAGCTGAGATGTGTTTTAACTAAAGCAAGAGATTTTCTGCAAAGGTGCTACAAGTATAACGTTAAAGTCATCGAGGTGGTTAATAGTTTACTGCATGGCCCCTATTAAAACACAATTCATTTATACAAATATTACGTAGCCATTTAATATTTAGTTGCAGTAAACATTGACATATTTTAATATTGCCTCATTTCAGGTCTTCTCCCGACAAGAGCTGGAATCGAACGACTCCCTCAGCAAGCACCAAGAATGGAAACTCGCCACATTCTTGGACCGCGTACGCCAAGCGCTAACGAAGGTGTCGCCACCAGTTTCCAAGCCGACTTCCCAACGAACCTCTCCTGAAACCAGCCAATTCACCTTGGACTACGTCGCACGAGGTTCAGGGCTAACAGCAGCTCAAATTCGCCACAAAGTATACTTCAAGGTATACCCTACTGCCCAACAATGCATAGATCCTGGGGAGATCACAATCCTCATAAAAGGACCAAAGGATACTTACGGCATGTCTGTCCTCCCTCCAATCTTTGGCAAAGCACAGCTCATCCGCCAAAAGCTGCTGGGCCTTCAATCAAAAGCAAGCTTCACTGAAAACGCCCTGCCCATAACTCAAGGGGCAGCATACTTGCGATCTTATGGGAAAAACGACATGAACAAAACTTATTACATTCCTAAAGATCATTACGATATTAAAATCGAAGTTGATTCAAAGCCAGAACACTCGAGAGTAGGTTATACTGTTAACTCCGAAGGCAGATATGAAATCTCTATTACTAGTAGGGGGCAAAATATCGTCGGATCGCCGTTTACAGTGACAGCTTCTCATAATATCATTGGCGTTTTGGAAAGAGATAGTTTTTGTTTAGAGGATGGAGAAGAAATAGATATTGTTGATGTTAAAACAGACAGGAAAGTTGTTTTAAGAATAGTAGATTTTGTCACTGAGAAGATGTTGCTTAAAGAAAATGGTACATTGGAAAAAATAAGCGAAGACGAAGCAAACATACTTATGTCGACGGATGATTCTCAGAACACAGACGACACTGTGAGCATGTATTCCCAGTCGGAAGAAAACTCATTTTCGAGTCTTGACGAGCCTTTGAGACCCCAAAAGTTAATTACGACCGCCCAAAAGATATTAAAGATGAACAGAGTTTGCAAAATATTCAACAGTATTATGGCTGAAAAGCAACAAGAATCAGAGAATGGAAAAGAAACATTAATAAAGCAGAGAAGTCAGCAAGATATCCCTGACATTGTAAATTCAACATTCTGTGAGTCCAGTAAAGGTCGGTATTCAGTAACTGACAAGCGTGATACGGTAATAATTCCAGAGAGTATTTCAGTATCATTGCGAACAGAGAAACCTCAAGGAGTGTATGAAAAATTTATCGAGAAACCTAAACGTAGTAAAGAAGAGTTACCACGGATAATCGTGCCAAAGGAGTACGAGAAAAATAAACCAACACTTAGTCGTAAATTGGACGAAGATGATCTATCGGTTGTGTCGTCGACGAGAAATCCTTTCTTAAACGATATGTACGTGCAAAGCTATGTAACCGAAAAAGCTTTTGGTTCGTATGTTAGCACGGAATATGAAACAAATCGTTCTCAAAACGAAGAGACGTCGCCAGCGGCAATAAATATTTTTGTTGAAGGTACTGATACTGATACTCCATCGCCAATTAATACAAATCCCTTTGTTGACCCAGATGTTTTATTAGAAAGACCAAAGACCCCAGTCTTGAAAATTATAACTGGTGAAGTCAAAGATCGTAGGGACTCTGTTTATGTGGATCCTAGAATAGAACAGCTCGCCGAAGAGTTAACAGGAAACGAATTTATCAATCCGTTTTTCATACATCAACAACGCCATTCTACTGACCACGATGATATTCCAAGCAATATCACAGATTTTATAATTGGTGCGCCAGTATCCTTGCCTCCTATTTTGAGGGCACCAACTCCGGAACCAACTTTGGAATCCTTAATGATTACTCAAGTTGAAAATATGGATTCATTGGAAGCGACTGGGCATAACAGTCAGGAGAGCGCTGATGAAATATTTTCAACCCCTTTACACACTAATAAAATAAAAGGAAAAGAATGCTACAAATTGGAAAATATCCCTGGCTCGTCATCCACTTTTCATAGCTTAGATTCGAATGCAACAGAAAATGTAGAAATTATTAGCATAACAACACAAGGCCATAAGATACCAGAAACGCATGAAGGATCATACATAAATAAAAGTTTGACACCTAAGAAAGACTTGTGGGATTCGGCATATGTAAGTATTGATGACAGTAACAGTTCACCTGACAGTAATAATAATGATAACGTCCTGTTATGTGATTTACCGAGTAAACAGAAATTTACACCTGGTGAAGCCGGCGCTTTGAAGCCTGAAGACATAAGTAAAATGGGTCCAGCTGAAAGAGAATTGTGGCTTACATGTAGCGAGCTAAATGTTCATGACAATACTAAAATCGAAGAAGTAAAATCAAGCAAAACAGAAATGAAGCGACAAATGTTCACACCCATCATTGAAGAAAGCGATAGAAGTATTTCATCTGTCATGAAAGAAACAGTAAGGTCTGACTCAGTGACTACAGTGACACATGGAGGAGTGGACACAGTTTCAGTGGCATTTGCCGAACTCAATGAGATTTATCATGAATATTTCCCGAATTCAGAAAGCAGTTCCTCAACAACACTTAACGAGGATAAAATCAAAGACAGCAATGAAGTGCAACACACAGTTGAAAAAAACGATATACATGTCTATTCGGCGTCTGAACAACTCTCAGATGTGAAAAGACGTACCAGAGAAATAGAAGGAGAGATTTCTGAGGTTCAGGCAAATGTAACTGAATCTGTTTCAGCAAGTCAGACCCTTCCCTTCAGTAAAAGTAAGCTGCCATATGAGTCAATTCAAGACAGAAAAGATGAAATACAATTCAGCGATGATAATCGTGTTAACATCGTGCATGAAAGAAAGAAATATTGGGATGATAAAATAAGCCAAATAGAGGCTAATTCGAATGAAATTAAATCAAATCAAAAGAAAAGGCGGTTATCTGCCAAGCATCTGAGAAATAATGATTCCTTAACAAAACGAAGAGGTAAACAAATGGCTAAAAAAATTCTAGATTCGGGTGATGAAGTTACAAAGAATGTGACAGAAGTTATACGACAAAAATATTCAACACCACAACCTTCTATAGAAGAAGACACACAAACTGATGTGAAACTTGTAGAAAAGTGGAAAAAATATTGGGATGATAAACTACAAGTGGAAAGGGAGGATTCAGATTCAGCTAGCTCCAG
Organism: Acleris literana; assembly: GCA_946894065.1. Taxonomy (NCBI): domain Eukaryota; kingdom Metazoa; phylum Arthropoda; class Insecta; order Lepidoptera; family Tortricidae; genus Acleris; species Acleris literana. The sequence goes on from OX335669.1 coordinate 21,813,308, forward strand.
GGCTAGATCGCCAAGAAGCAGCGACCATACACCTTCACCACAACAACTGAATATCACAAAAGACAATTCAGAAACGACGATTTACGAAACAAAATCTCAATCTTTACCAACGAGGCAAGAATTACCTGAAGAAGTATTTAAGGCGTTTGAAACCAGTCCTAAAAGATTTTTCGGTACATCAAGAAAACAGATTTTGAATAAAATCGATTCTTTTTTTGGGAAGCCAAGCGCCGCAGAGCCATTGTCGGAAGATGGCTGCGGTGCGAAGTATGAGAACGGTTTAGTGTCTAGTCGGATATCTTTGTTCCACGACATATCACTGAAGGAGGAAGTAGTACCTTGGAAACAAAGGAAAAGCCAATCAATGCATAACGTTTTCCATCGAAAAGATACGGAAACAATTCCAGCATCCGCAGATGAAGTAATTACAGTTGGTGCAAATAATAAATCATATCAATACAAACATCCAAAGCAGAACAGCAAAGATGTAAACAAAAGTATTGATACAGTCATTAGTACCATACAATCCGAAGAAGCTTCACTTCAAGATAAAAGGGCTCGAATGACACACAAAATCTATCACAAAACTTTCGATGAAACTACTTATAATAAGCAACTTACAGAAAGCAAACAAGTAAAATTGAATGATCAAGTAAAAAAGACAATAAGAACAATAAATAGGCAAAGTACACAATTTGGCAGTGCTTCAGTATTGCGTAAAAGCTCCATCAGTAGATCAGAAATGGATATTTTTAATAAATCAGCTATCTCTACCTCTGTACCTGCAAACGATTTGGACAAATACAAATCATGCGAAGAGTTGCCGAAAATTAATGTGAAAAACTTTATATCACTCTATGAAACCGTATCCAAGTCAGCAGTGGAACCAAAATTAGTGCGAAGAGCATCAATGAGAAACAACGAAGCGAATTCACCGCTGGTAGCCAGACGAAATTTAGGTAACTATAATTTGAATTTTCTGTTAGAGACCATTTGGGTATTGAGTTGCTTGGGGCATCCCAGATGACTAAATAGTAGTAAAATCTCCATGAAGTATATCAGATCAGACTAGTGTAATTATTGTGTAAGGCGCTAGCGGTACCCTTCTTACATAACTTTGAGCACCTCAGCTCTGATATTTATTTACTTATTTATGATAAGGAGGCAAACGAGCCCACAGGCTATAAGTGGGATCTGGGACACATTTGCATTTTCATTAACCATATAATCCTAAGATTGCCTCGTGTGGTTGCCGAGTTAGAATAGTGCCACTCCATGTCTTCCCGCGGATGTCGTAAGAGACGACTAAGGGAATAAAGGCTTGTAGTACTGTTAGGCGATGGGCTTGCAACCTGTCACTAATACGCTGGTAAACATCTTAGCCTAATTGCGCAAATTGTGGTTATAGAATTATCAACAAGTTTTTAGAGATGTTTGTAATTCTGTAGCTCTGCCTACCCCATTCTGGGAACGAAGGCGTAAAATTATTTATGTATGTATGTGTATAATCCTAAGATGACAAATACTTTGCAAATCCTGAGGACTAACGTGGAACGCCTACATTATGTGCTAGTTGTTTCCCCGGTTGCCTTATCCTATAGGGGTAAATTACACCGTGTAAAACCTATTATTTAACATATTTTTATATTTTCAGGAGTAACAAAACAACCTGTCTGCACATCCTCTTCGAATTCAACGTCAAGTACATGCTCGCCAATAAATTCAAACTGGTCAGGGACTTCCACCTCGCCAGCAAATTCACAGTCTACTAGAAAAAGTTCATATTCACCAGTCTTTATTAACAATGCAACCAAGCACACTACTGTTCAAAAACAAATATCTTGGGTTCGTAACCATGAAAAAGATAGTGTTCACAAAAGTGTGGAAACAGAAACAAGCACGGGTTCCTTGGACATTGAGATCATTTCTTTGCCTGATACCGACAAACACCAACCTTATCTAAGCCTCTCTGACATTGAAATTGAAATAGTTGAAAGCCATCCAGAAAACTCTCGAGAAACATCCCCAGAGAAAGAAATAAAACCTGAAATTACAGATTACAAATCTCGTTTTGCAATGGCAAAGAACTATTTTAAGTCGTTAGAAGAACTAAGAGAGGACAAGAAGCCCCCAAAACTCAACGAGTGCGAGTTAATGTTGTACAAAACTTCAAATGAATCTCTTGAAAGCGATAAAGGTAGACCACGTAAAAGGACCAAGACCAATATAAAGGCACATTCGATGTCATCTTCCGAAATATGTAAAGCCTGGAACGAGTTGCAAGAAAGCCAAGATAAAACATCTAGCCAAAGCAAACTTGTGAAGATATCTGAGAAATTCAATGTGGACGATCTATTTAATGACGTCATGGAAGGCAGATTAAGCCGACAGGGTAGTTTGAGAGGCATACCACATAAGAAAGCTGTTCTAGAAACTTTTAGATCAATGGAAAACGTTTCTGTGAACAAATTGAGTTCATATGAAATGGCGGTATCACAGCTAAGCCAGTTCGCAAAGGAGAATCAAATAAAAAACGCGCAGACTTACCTCACGGAGTATCCTTACTTACCCACCACAGATCCGTCTAAGTACCACTCTCGATTCGACACTAAGGCGTCTGGTCTCATCTCTATGAAGGAATTATTGAATAAAAAGCCAAGAAGGAACAGTGTGCCAGACCTAAGGTTAAACCCCACTTTCACAGTCGACCTTTAATTGACTTTTAATAATAAAGATGGTACAGTACTACCAGTTTTCTCAATAGTTTTCGGCAATGTTCGTTTTCCTATCAAACACGAGTGACAGATATACTGTCAGTTGCAAGTGTGACAGTGATAGCAAACTTTACGTCATTGAGAAACTGGGGGTATTGTATAAGTATAAGTTTGAAGTGTTGTAGAGCTAGTTTTAACATAATAACAGTATTTACTAGTACCTTATAGAATAGAATGATACTCTAAATACATAAATAAATGAACAATTTACAATTATATTAGTATAAGTGTTAATTCATCTTGGTCGTAATTTTGTATAATTTTAAGAAAAATCTTGTACAATTGTACAGATATTGAATCTTTTATTTTACATTTTAAGATTATTGTAATTATTTATAACTTTGACAATAAAGTTAAATTAATCTTATTCGTGTTCATTACAAAAACTGTCCTTCCCTATCCCAGATTCTACTAGCTGCTAAGAGGATTGTGAACCGCCGCTTAACTCGCGTAGCTGTCAAACATTTTCCGTACAAATGTAGCTCCGGGCGATAACGTTTCTCACCTCCCTAAGTCAAGTCCGAATTCCACGACATTTATACATGTTGTTGTAAATGTTTTAAAAAACTAGGTTTGCACGTTTCCAGTGGCGTTTTTTTTCATTTGTTCCTTTCCAAGAAATATTTTCTAGGGAAGGAAAACGCAAAGACCTAGTGTTTCATATTCTATCAACATATTCAAGAATCGTAAAAATCGGACTAGGTTCAAGGGGAGAGAAACGTTATAGCATTATGAAGGGAAATTTTAGCTTCACAATCCTCTCAACAAAAACGTTAGGGAAGACATCACAGTGGAATCAAAACTCATGTAATTCAGTAAAAAAACCTTTTTATTCATTTAATTCATATTTACACGGTCAATAAGGATCGACACTACATTATTTGTTCAATAAATTTATTAAAATAGACGGAAACCAATTGATCAACAAAAAAATATTCAAGAAAACCTACCTTTTACAGTAATAACTTGCATACATTACAATTTTATGCTAAGAGTTAAAAATGGGTTTGAACTATGAGTAAAAATAAAGTTGTGTCTCCACTAATAGAGCATTCTTTTAGCGCTTATAAATGAGTTATCTACGGAATTTAGTAAATAACTCATTTATTTATTCAATCGTACATAATTTACTAATTTCTTTATTCTTAAGTTCATCCACATCATATAATTAGACGTACTAGTTACAGATAAAGTGTTTCTAAATATGTAAGAAATTTAATAGTGATGAGAAAACAACTCTGAGGTCTGTTCATCGTTACTTGTCTTATCGTATAAACAAACGTGACGTCATGGGAGATACTAGACAATGACTAGTGATTGGAAATGTCGATAAAATATATTGATTGATTTTGTTATAAACACTTAAGTTTACCAACAATTTTAATACAGTTGAATGTTATCTTCACATTTCAAACTCAAATGCTGTGGTAAATGCTATTTCATTATCCAATACTATAGTAGTACTTTAGTACTACCTATGTAATATTTTTATAGAGAGATATAAGAAATAATACAAATATATAAATCTGTATGCACGAATACACCGATAATCAAAAGTAGACTTTAGTAACGCACTCACTTAAACCGTTACAAAGAATTATCGCACTATAAACTTCGAATACTCAGATGATCGCTGTCGCTCTTGTAATCATGAAATCATAATAAACTGTGATGTAGCTCCACTTCTTAGTTGATATGAAACTTGGAGACATTTCAAACTCGCCGCAAGCAACGCCGCGGGAAAGTCATAATCATATTCAAACAATTAAATGTTCATCGTTACAATTGCTCGACTATATTCATCGAGATATCTTATTAGGAGGAGATCCGAATAGGAGACAATTTGGACCGGGCTTTTTATTAGATAAAAAGTATTTTATACCAAATTTAATATGCTAAGTAATATATGGCGAATAGGTAGGCTGAAAAATTTCAGTCCAGTATATAATTAATAAAAAATAAAAAAAAATTACTTCGTTTTAAAAAAATACACTACCTCGTTTAATGGACAAATTACATACCAATCGAAAGTATGAAGCCTATAGAATATGCAAACGTTAGTTTGACTATTTTTTTCTCGTCAAGCTATTGGGTAGGCAGGTATAAACAGGTAAGTCGGTACTAGTAATTTGCACCAAACCTAACGTTTGCATATTCTATAGACTTCATACTTTCGATTAGTATGTAATTTGTCTATTAAACAAACATTTGCAAATAAAAAAAAAGTTCATTTTTTTTTGTTTTTAATGATATAAGTACTGGACTGAAATCCTTCAGCCTACCTATTCGCCACATATTGTTTAGCGTATTAAATTTGATATAAAATACTTTTCATCGAATAAACAGCCCGGTCCAAATCTTCTCCTATTCGGATCTTAGACCATATCGCCAACCTTGAAATAGGTACCGTTGAGGAGTTCCGGTAGCCATCTGTGGTCTTCATCATCAGTTCTACTTCACCAAATGATACTTTCTGAATGTAAATGCTGGACTTAAAACTAAAAATATTAAAATCGCTGTATAAATGCCAATAATATTTGAGGAGTTCCCTCAATTCCTCACGGATCTCATCAGATTCAGATTTGGTGACAATGGAAACATCTCGGAAGTATAGAGTATATCAAACCAAAAAAGATTTTTTTAAATCTGACATCTCTGTAAAAAGTTATGCATGGTCATACATAAAATTACCGGTGGTAAGTCACACTATTTTTTTTTTGAGTCGTTACGATATTATGTCAGCGCTTTCTGATGACACACTTCGGCATCTTACGCCTTCGTCGATCAACAGACGACTAAGGTAAGAAGTGTGCTTAAAGGTAGCCTTCCGAGACGGGCCGTAGATGGGCAGGCGGCTGGCCTGTGTAGATGGGCAGGCCGCAGTGTCGCCGCGCTCGGAATAAATTTCATAGAGATTCATAGAAACAAGTGGTGTCGCTTGTAGTTTGCTGTTGCAGTTTGCGGTCTGCAGCCCATCTCGGAAGGCTACCTTAAACCGTCATCGAGCACAGTTGTACCGTCTCCCGCGTTTTGCGCGCAGATGCGCTTGTGTATAGAAGGTCAAGGTTTCACTAAAACTTAACTATTTCTGTTTTATTATAAAACATAAAAAGATGTATTGGGAAACGTACCTAGTAACAACACAAACAAACATCCGATCGTATGCAAATCAAAGTCCTTGAAGAGTAGCCAATAGTTGTCAATTCAGAGAATATCACCGTCCAAATCACAAAAGGTATCACAAATCCGTAAGAAAGCCAAGTCGTCAGAAATATCACAAAAAGAGCACCCGTTACGTACGACATCAAGCGAAGTAGCGAAACGAATGACATTTCTAGATTCAACTTAGTTTTTATTTATTTATTATTCTTTCCTCTAGGGGAAAAGAAAAAGGTTGAACACCATCCAGGCCACATTTATCCATATCGATAAGTTGTCGTTTCCCATCAATACGATGCGTGGACAATCTAGACATTGCAATGTCAGATATTTTTCAGGTTATTCATTCGTTCCTTCGATTATTGAAGATAGTCTTATTAGAAATGATATTTTTCAGTGGTTACTTGGTTGATTTCAATACTTCGTGAGTTTCTTTAAGTATACAACAACATTTTAAGTGATAGTTATTGTGTAATCCGAGAGAAAAGTGTGACAGTGTCTTCGAGAAGTGTTTGTTTACATGATAAGACAACTAAGGATGAACAGACCTTACCTAAACCTACTCGTACGCAGTCCACTGCCAAAACGTAGTCAACTATACCATACTGTCTATTACCATCGGAAACGTCACGTTACAAAGATATATTTTTAAGCGTTCCGTACCCAGTGTCAAAGCCTCCGATGTCAATCCGTCCGTCTGTCTGTCAGCGGACTGTATCTCATGAAGCGTAACAGGTAGACAGTTGCCATTTTCAAGGAATGATTTTCGCTTTAATTATTGTGGACTAAACAGAAGCACAGGGTGTTAGCTCCACGCGCTTCTGTCAAGTCTGCAGTACAATTTATAACCTACTAACGACCCGCCCTCGCTTCGCTTCGGTTTATGTGAGTTTACTGTAACACCCGTACATAAACCAAAATTTATTATACATAAAAACCGTTCTCGTGCATCACTCTATCTATTGATTAAAACTGCATTAAATCCGTTGCGTGGTTTGAAAGGTCTAACCGTACAGACGGCGTGAAGCGACTTTGCTTTATACTATGAAAAGAAGATTCTTGGGTTTGAGGTTATAATTTCTATTGGAATTATAAGTGTAGGTATATCTGTGTATCTCTCTTTATCATCGTAGCTTAGGATAGACCAATAGAAAGTTTAATTAATGACTGTAAGGGATGTAGGGTCACTTTTATTCCAGGACTTTTTATGGACGTGTTACGCTGATTGAACTCATAATTCATATTTTACACAACTTAAATTATATCCTTTTTTGATATCCCATCATTACAGCAGGGTTCTATTGATGAAAGCGAACCTTTGTCAATGCCAATGAAATTTGGGCAGTTTATAACCCGCGAAGAAATCAACAGAAGAATTAAATCAGCATAACACGTCCAAAAAACTCCTGGAATAACAGTGACCCTACCTTCAGAGCTAAAATATAACGGCTAAACGAATTTTTATCAAAGCTAGCTAAGAACCACGCCAGCAAAATTGGCTTTCTATTGGTCTATCCTAAGCTACGATGATACAGAGAGAAACACAGATATACCTACACTTATAACACGCCTCTATTTGCGTCAGTTATCCTATGGAATCCCTTACAGTCATTTGTTTTAAAGCATCGTTTGTCCAAATCGACCACAAGAGTTTTTACAAAAGGTGTTCTAAAAAAACATGCTTAAAGAGAATTGCCTCAAAAGCATTCTTTTTTTTTGTTGACAATATAAATTAAAAAAACTGCTAATGGCTAAGAAGCTTAAACGCCACATGGTCTTTTGTACGTCACATCACAGTTTCTGCTAGACTTAAAAAAACAAAAGGCGGTTACAAACAAAATGACTTAATTCCGACCACTTGTCCAAAGCGGGCGTAGCAAAAACTGCTTTTGTCAATTCTCGTTTTTCCTAAAGCCATTTCCACTTAAATTCTAAAACTTTTAAGTGTCATATTACAACCCTAACCCTATGTCTTATTTACCTTATCCTGGTAAATTTTAAGTTGTCCGACTCAGCTGAAAATCAGTTTAGCACAAATAACAATTCGGACGAACGATGCGCTAGGACAAATATTATTAGGGATTTCGAGGGTATTAAAAATAATCACGTATATTAATAATACTGCCAAAGAACCGCGCCCCTTTTATATCGATGGGGAGAACTCAACTAACCCGACTTCGTTAGGGGAATACGCCGGCTAGTGTGGGCTTAGCCACTGCATGAGTACCCATTGGGGATACCCATTAAAACCCCCTCAGCGGTATAGCTCGGTATCCAATCACTTGCTAAACATCATTATTAAACTGATTCATTTCACAAATGTATCATTTTGCTGAACGCTCTTTTTCCGAACTTTTAAATATTTCAGGATTTATATCAGGACCATCTTGTAGAACCGGTTAGGTTAGGTTCGTTTTATAAAAATCCTAAAATATTTACAGTTTCCGAAAAAAGTGTTTTGCAAAAAATATGTTTTTGAAACGTTTTTTGGCAAATCATGGTAAACCGTATAGTCTGTGTCAATTGGAATTGGCAAAGAAGTACACACAACCAAATGAACTATTTTACCATTATTACTCGATAACCACGTGCTTTTAAAGATCAAGTGAGGTCTTAGCAATGATTTATAGACTTGATCTTTACTTTCACTTTTTTTTTGAGTTTATGTGTCAAACAGTACTAATCTGTTGACATCTTTGGCAATTTAAATTGTCGCAGACTATATACCTCGGCGCATTTGGAAAGAGCAATACCATGGGTATTGTAATCTCACTTGATATGGATCTGTACATAGGTAGAAGCGGAGTCGGCGCGGCGGCACTTGAGCCAGGCCTGGAGTTGCGGGTCTTTGCGGTCGCCGCGCGCCTCCAGCTGTTGGTAGTAGGCCTCTCGGATGATGCGGAACGCGTCCACGCTTCTGTACGGGAGCTTTGTTATCGGGTCTATGTACCGGGCTGGCCTCCTAGAAAGTTGGGTGAATTGAAAAAATTATAGTAGAATCACGATAATTTTGAATATGATTATAAACTTGTCATTGGTATAAAGGTTATTGTCTAAAAATATTTGTCTTCGTTGTTCTTAGAAACAACTATTATTTTTCACAAATATGCTCGGAAAGGATAGTTTTTCTTTCGAAAAACGAAGACGGAAAGAGCCCCATTTTCTTCCTAGGAATAAAATCAAACCCCATTCATGTCTGCTGCGATAATTATTAGTTAGAAATGCTCTCTATTGCATATAAAATCGAAAGGACCGGACCCAGCATGTACCCACCCTTACCCTTGTGTTGGGCGGCGGTGGGGGTTGGGTGTATGTGATATTTTTTTTATGGTCCTTTCGATTTTATATGCATCATCATCATCATCATCATGTCAGCCGAAAGGCGTCCACTGCTGGACATAGGCCTCCCCCAAGGCTCTCCACTCAGACCGGTCTTGTGCTTTTCGCATCCACCGCGTTCCCGCGATCCTTACAAGGTCGTCACTCCATCTTGTTGGAGGCATACCTACAGCTCGTCTCCCGGTCCGCGGACGCCACTCAAGAACCTTCTGGCCCCATCGTCCTGCGAGCAATGTGCCCCGCCCACTGGCACTTAAGTTTGGCTATTCTTCGGGCTATGTCGGTAACCCTAGTTCTACTGCGGATATCATCATTTCTGATTCTATCACGCAGAGAAACCCCGAGCATAGCCCTCTCCATAACCCTCTGAGTGACTTTGAGCTTCCTTATAAGGCCCACTAAGGGTTTTCATACGTTTATTTTACTCCTAGGAAGAAAATCTTCCCGTCTTCGTTTTTCAAAAAAAAACCATCCTTTCCGAGCATGTTTGTGAAAAAATAAATATTATTCGATAGAAAGCTACATACTTAGTGACAGCGCAGAGCATCTCCTGCCGCCTCTTCGGCTTCGCCATGTGGTAGCACGAGTTGAACGCCTTGTTCTTAATATCGTTCTCGAATGTGATCAGAGTCCGCTCGAAGAACGGCGCCGGTATGTTGGTCGTTCTTAGCTCTTTGGCCTTCTCCTCTTTTTTGCTGTGTTAGGGTCAAAGGAGAATTTTCTGTTAAACGAAGACCTGGGCCGAGATTTTAAACGGTAACAACCATATCATCTTTGACCTGTTATCGTATTTTCAACCATAACAGGTCAAAGACGATATCGTTTTTAGGCCTTGGACCTTTTTTCTACTTTACGCTACACAATAACCATTCATACCACGATTGTGCACTCAGCTACTACAAACAAGCTAGGTGTGTGTTGACAGTTTAAATTATATCAACTACTAGAGTTGACGTCATTAACGTTTTCTCGACTCGCATCAAAATTATGTTTAAATCATTCATTCTGAATGGCAAACATTTGGCATTTGCTATTGGGATCAATGCATTAAGTAAAAAACATGTGTCAGATTACTGCTGATACACATACAAAATTTCGTAACGCCAATTGACAACAGGTTTTTTTTTGAAAGTTGTTCTGAAAAACATCATGCATTATTATTATTTACCTAGACAAAAAACATTTAAAAAAAAACTCCTTTTTATTTATGGCGTTCGATAATGATTTCGCCTTTGTCAAGTGAATGAGAGTATGACCATCAGTAAATCTATACTAATATTATACAGAGGTAAAGTTTGTGACGTTGTAAGGGGGTAATCTCTGGATCTTCAGACTTGATTTTAAAAATTCTTTTACCAATAGAAAGCCACGTTATTTGTGAGTATCATAGGCTATATAATTACCCAAAAAAAAATGTTTATTGCCCAACGAAGTGGGCACGGGAACAGCTAGTGTAAAATAAATCAAAAGTAAAATCCGGACATTTTTTAATCGGCCGTCTTCCCTCCCCGACGGTACCCGAATCCTTGAATATTATCAGTGTTTGCTTCGCCCGCCTTGGGCTAGTGGTCGGAATGACGTCATTTTGTTTATTACCGGGTTACGTAGCACTAGCTGTGTCGTAGAAAAGTCCATGGGGCGTTTAAGTTCTTTAGCCATTAGCAGAAATTTGTTTATTTTCTCAGTAAATAATGAACAAAAAAAAAGTATGCTTTTGAGACAAACTTCTTTAAGCAATTTTTTTTCAGAACACCTTATGAGTTCCTGGTGTCACTTGAAGTGTCATCATGACACCTCACTGGGTTCATCTGGGTCGATTTATGGTTATCGCACACTACAACGCCCCGGCACCTGAACAGTCGCACCCCGCTCAAAGTGAAACATTGAAAAGTGAGCTTTGACCTGTGTTAGGTGCGATACATTTTCCAATTTCAAGTAAATAATTGAAGGGCGTGGGCTTCGCGAGGTCCACTCAAAAATGTACCGTATTAACACAAAACAAAGCTCACTTTTCAACGTTTCACTTTGATTTTGAGATTAGGCGGTGACATGATGACCATAATACTTACACAACGTCGTTAAGTTTAACCTCGTCGTCTGGGCCGATAATATCTGTTTCTGCTTTCTGCGGCGGGTAGGGTTTCTCCTCTTCCTGGACGTCTGGTTTGGGTGACGTCATTTCTACGTCTTCCATACTGACGTCAGCGTCAGTAATCGGCAATAAAACTGAAAGGTTTTTATTTATATTAAACTAGCGACCCGCCCTCGTTTCGCTTCGGTTTATGTACATAAAAACCTTCCTCTTTAATCACTCTATCTATTGCTGAAAACTGCATTAAAATCCGTTGAGTACTTTAAAAGATCTAAGCGAACAGACCGCGGGACCGACTTTGTTTTATACTATGTAAAGATATATTAACCGTTTTTTTTTTCGAAAGCTATGTTATGCTTGAGCTGTTTTAGATTAAATGCATAATTCAATTGCTCCACGCAGGATAGGTTAGTTTTAATTTATAAGTGACAGCGACCCGCCCTCGCTTCGCGTCGGTTATATTATAAGTTAAAATAATCCAAGTTCATCTGGAATAATATACTTTTCAAATTATAGATAGGTGCATATACATAGAGGTTTTAATTTATGACGATTTTAGAAAGACGTCCTATCGGACTTCTTGCGGAATTGAGTTTTTGATGTCGTTAGATTTAAAATTCAATTCAAATCATGACTGCCAGCTATCACAGAATCTCTCTATATACAATGGTTACAGCGGACTTTTCATTGCACTATACAAACAAATTTTGCCTGGAAGTGACGCGCGAAAGGGCTACATACGTCCATGGGAAAAACACTCAACGCTCAGCCCTCTATTTCACCATCTTGACAATGACAGGTGACAATTCAGTATACATTGCAAAGTTAACACGCTGATACATGACTGGGTTTCATATAAGCTGCGCTATGTACACTGAAATGTCACCTATCACCTGTCATTGTCGGGATGGTAAAATAGGGGGCTGGTCTAAGCCCGCAACTTTGAATGTTTGACCTTGTTGTGACTTGTAAATTGTCATTGAAAACGATAATTTTACTGGACATTGCAGTCGTTTTAACTGGAAAGGTAGATCCGTTGGTATTTATGGACCCGGGGAATTAAAACGACTTTTCCATCCGCACATCGGGTCAGTATTGTGCACTCTATTATGAACGTTTTTAAAGATGTTATTTGTGTGGATTAAGGTTCCGTAGTAAAATAATAGGACACCATTCTTTCAAAACTAATTTATGTGGGGCGATCCAGAAGGTTGTAAGGAATTGAGAAATTCCGTTGGGAAATGGACAGCCTCTTCCAGGTCGAGCACAGTGTGTATGTGTGTGTGTATGATTATGTTTATGTTTGTGTCGGTGCATAGATCTTCGATAGAATTAAGCCATTTTCTATACCTACTTGACTATTAGTTGGTGATAAAATAGCTCTCTCCTTAGCACAGTCTTAGAATTAATATTATTAATTTCGGAATAAACATTGTCGACTAATTCTTTTACTAAAACGCAAAAGTTTTCATTTTGAAGATTAATGCTCCTATTATCTTGGGGCATCTGAACATTTCCTATTTTGAGCAACAACTCTGCAAAGAACCGGTTTTCATACGAGCAGACAACGAAACTCTCATAATATTTGTTTTGAGTTCTAATCGAGGTGGCGCGTAATTTTGAATCTGCCATATCTTCTAAAGTATTTATTTAAATATAATATATTGTACGGGACAATATTAATCTACATTAAATGCCCAAGGTAACCAACTTATTTATCTGGATAAGGTTAAATAATGAATCGAACAGAATAGCTTCGCTATAACCTAATATTTTAAAATAAAATCATAAACATAAAAAAAGGTTACTGTGAGTCAATCTTAGGAGATAAACATATGCCATGGCGGACTTTTCTCTAGGTTTTTTAAAGAACTACAATTCTTCATTACATTATTTTGACACATCTCTTAAGGTTAGCCCAGCGTAAGCTATGTCCTTACATACCCCGAAAAACGATTTTTGACGACTTGGTAGGAGAACACTGAGTTTTTTCAACTATATTAAAACTTAATTAAAATGAAATGTACATATAAACCATCTAGAATAAATTCTCTAAATGACAGTGAAAACCGTATCATAATCCGTTGCGTGGTTTGGAAGGAGTTAGCGGAGAAACAGGCAGACAGGCGCAAAGTGACTTCAATTTATACTATTTAGAGAAGAGATTAGGAGAAGAGATGCATCGGTTAAGTTTAATTAAATGTTTAGATACTTAAGTAAAAGATTTCCCATCATCACATACAGTCTTGAAACTAAAAAGAAAGAAGTGGTCTCTGCCTACCCATGTGTGAAACAGGCGTGATTTAATGTACCTATGTAGGTATGTGTATTGTATGTAAATGTACACTCTTTGATGCTCTGCTGAGGTGCTGAGGGATATAGGCGTGATGTTACACTCATTAACACAATATGCAGGAGCCATTAGCCAAATTTTACGTGTCTATCTATTCTGTTGTAGATAAAAACAAATTAAAGTCAAGAGGGCTGTTTCTTAAATTTCAATTTTGATAATTATTACACTCATGATAACTTTTGAATGGTATGTCCGATTTGAATAGTACAAAAAGTAATTTACAGGTACTGATATAGCCTTGAAAACGAAATAATTTATTTGGATAAGGATTAATACCAAGGTACGAATAATGGGGCCTAGTTAGTACCGGCGTTACAAATGCATATTTTAACATGAAAAAGTAGTTATTGTGACATAACTGTAATAGTTAGACATATAGTATAGCGGACTTTTTAGTAAAAATTGATATCCTCTATAAAACTTTAGTACATCACTTTGCTCTATTGTCAATAGTTTCTGCAGCGTACGCGATATAAGGATTTTTTTTGGTGTTTTTTCATACCTTGGGTTACATTACCGAAGTTTTCATACGGAACCCTAACTTTTTTGAAAATATACTATAGCCTATGTTCATCAGGGATAATGAAGGATTCTAATGGTGAAAGAATTTTCCAAATCGGTCCAGTAGTTTCGGAGCCTATTCAATTCAAACAAACAAACAAACAAACAAACAAACAAACAAACAAACAAAAAATCAAATCTTTCCTCTTTATAATATTAGTGTAGATAATGCATAGATTTTTTTACAACCCGTTGACTAATCGGGAGTCGAACCAGTTGAAGTACAGACCAAAAAAGGGTAATTTAATGAGTAATGGGCGGACGACGGATGCAATTTACGTCAATATAATGTCAAACGATATCCCTAATATGGATATGACTACAATTGTTTTTTTTTAAAGGGAACTTCACTGCAAAAAAGTTATAGAATTTTATTGTTGAAGTAAATATCATACTATTTTCTTTATTAGGTATTTTCAGTAAATTCCTTTTATAGTTAACTATCTACAGGGTAAATGAGCTCTCCACATCTACAGACGTGAGAGGGGCGTATTTGTAAATTGATACTTCAGTACTTTCTTAATATACAAAATATGTACCTACTGATTTATGGCAAAAACTGCATATATTTTAACACAGATATAGTAGTCGAAATTTAATAAAAGTCTTATCAATCTTGTGTTTTAGTCAGCATATTGCATCCGTTGTCCGCCCATTATTAATGAGGAATTATTCTTAAAATCTTAAGTACAATTAAAATTTGAGTCAAAGACCTATGTAAGAAGAAGATATAGTTTTCTATTTATACTATACTGAAGTGCTTACATTTTCTTTGGGGTAATAGACAACATGGGAATCCAAGGAAGAAATCTCTCTATATGTTTAGCAATAGACGAGTTAACTGTTAAAATGCAGAAACTCCTTACCGTCTTCATTCTTTATAAGATCGCTAAGCGAGAGATCAGGTACAAGGATGCTTGGCTCCGCAGGCTCAATTGGCACAGCAAACGAATGATATCTGAAAAGTTATGTAACTTACAATTTCTGAAACGTTTAACCAGTAAATGTTGTTTCATTGGCCTCATGCTTTTATTTTCATCGCTGCAATAACTCCTGTCTCAATAAAGTTAAAACAACTCTTCAATGGATTGCTACTACAAGCATGCGGACTAACTATCAGTAAAAAATAAGCTCAGGCACTTACTACAAAAAAAACACTCACTTATACAGGAAATATTTAATCCTACTTATATTATTAATACGAAAGTTTGTGTGTTAGTTTGTTACTCCTTCATGCTGCAACGCCTGGTCGGCCGGTTGGATCAAATTTGGTATGAAGATAGCCGTATTAACGCATTAGCTTCAGCCCGCGACTTCGTCCGTGTAGATTATCATTATACCCTCTAGAACTTGTATATTTTCCGGGATGAAAACTAACCTTTATGTTAATCCCCCTGGGAATAAGATATCTCCATTCCAAACTTCATCAAACACACATTCGCATTTATAACATTACTGGGATTCACTTAGATTCTTAACAATACAGGGTGTAACGTGTAACATTTAAATCGGTCAGTATGGGAAAGTCTGAAATTATAAGACATACGCAGATTTGTTCTTAGGAACCATGTCATCGGTTTTAGTAACAAGGAAAACTGCATTCATACATTTTTTTTTAAACTTGTACTTAGCTAGGGACTCGAATTAAAACGAAGGGAACTTACACCCTACACTTACATCCTGTATACCTAAAACCATACTCACTTTATCACCGGACCAGTTATAGTTTTCTTGGTTGGCCTCACTTTCTTTCTCTCCAACTCAATTTGCTCAAATCGCTCTGTGAAAGAAGAAATAAATATGCTAGTAAGTACTCGCAGAATTATCTTCTTCCCGCCGTATTTGGTCAATGAATTAAAGAAATAACCAAATGCCAAATTGTGTCAAACAGGGAGCCACGCAGCATAACGCTATGGCAAACCACGGCGCTGGTTTTCCCTGGTCCATACTTGAATGACCTTACGATCGCTGGCGCCGATAAAATTAAATATCATGGCCATCAAAGACCCAATGACCACTTTTATGACACCATAATTATTATAAGACTCAAACAAAAAACCGATCTATCTTGCACAAATTGACTTTTACTTAAACTAACCTTAAGACTTGTATCAGACTACGATAAATAAAATCCAAAGCTCAGGAACTTATAATTGACATGATACAAATATTTGCCTTTATTAGAATCAAACCTTATCCTACTAATATTATAAATGTGAAAGTTTGTGTGTGTGTTTGTTCCTTCTTCACGCTGCAATTTGGATGAAATTTGGAATGGAGATAGCTTATAGTTACCCTGGATTAACACATAGGCTACTTTTCATCCCGGAAAATTTAAAAGTTCCAGAGGGAATAAGTATAATAGAAATCTAAGCGGACGAAGACGCGTTCAGAAGCTATTGTCCACTAATCCTACTAACACGAGTATCCTACTAATCCTACTAATATCTACTCTTCACCCCGGAAAATATAAAAGATATAGGTCTTTTTAAAAATTGTATTAACAAATGTACAAACAAATGTATGTATGTATGTTGTATGTGTGTATGCATTCCTATGGTGATGCATAGGAATAAAGATTTATGTCTGTGGCATTTATTTTTAATTATAATAGGTAGTTGTGATTAGGTTCGTACATGATACCATGTATTTTCTCAAACATGCAATGAAATATTGATGTTATGTTCCTTATAATAGGCCGCCAAGTATAACGTTTCAGGTGCGGCTAGGACAAGAGGTCGTTAATGGAATTTCATACAAATCGTGCAGGCCTAGGCCGGCAAAGTCCTCTTCTTTAATTTCCATTCCACATACATTTGTGGCACAGAGGCATCATGACATTCTGCCACGATGCGTATTAAAAAAAACAAACTTTTTTTTTTAATTTTAGTGTAAACATGGCGGCTGTGTTTATGAACAGGCTAGATAGGTTTTTTTTTAATATACTAAGTCATGCATCCCACCAAAGCGTTTGCATGTTTATGTAAAGTACCAGGAGAACAAAGGTAATTAGGAGTGCGCTGCGGGGCACCGGCGGCGGGCGGGCGGGCGCACACGACACAGCACGGATTGACTAAGCACTGTAGGTTACTTAGGTTACTTTTAATGTTTTCACTTCTCATGTTCAAAAAGTGTGTCATATTAGACTTATCAAGCGAGACCAAGTAGTACGTGTAAACCCTAGAGGGAAAATATAATGATTTATATGTACAAAACATTTTAATTTGACCAAGCGCTAAATACTCACACGGTCAGTGGCTTTGCTAATTTTTTACCTTTGTATAGGTAATGTTTTTATTTACATTCGAAGTGAAAAGTAGAGTCGGGTCTAAAAGCCATATTAATTAGTACCCATCGAACAATTTTCCCGAGCAAAGCTGCTGACCTTTTTTACAGGCGTTTTTCAGCGCGCTTGCCCCGCCTTAAGGAAGCCGCGCCGCGGACGAGGAAGGAGGAACTTGAAAAACGCCTGTAAAAAGGTCGTCGTGAATCAGTTTCTGGTTTTCCGAAACGCTGTGATGTCCGATTCGGAATTCATGGCGGCCATGATGTTGTTCGAAAAAGTCGCCATGGGTATTGAGTTTCATGTTTTCGGAAATGGCAATTTCGAAAATGATGTCAGAATCGGAATTCATTATTCCGAAAAAACATCTCATTCCTACGGGAAATCAAATTAAGCGTTAAAAACTGTCAATTTGCTCACAAGGCAACACCCCTTTGTATGAGCGAGTAACAAAATGAAAAAGGTGAAATCTCATCTAGCCATGTGTGGTGTGTTTTTATTTTTGTTTACGTTTGTCATCTCGTAATCCTCTCATTGTATTCATTGATGTGTGCGTACACAAAAGTTACTAAAGAAAGACACTTTTAGCTCTCCATTTACGAACTAGATGGTGCTAGCTCCGATTTAAATCTCTGTAATGTGACTGTGTCCGTGTGTGTTACCTTGGTGTGGTCAAAATCACTGGGTGGTTAAGCGATTTTACCTATAGAGCGCTATTGATGTGTTTCCTTTACTGTTAGGGCATCAGGTAATATGACTTAACTTAAAAATATTCATTGGTATATGTATAGTGACCGCGTGGCTATCGTCAAGTAGGCTACCCTTCGGGTCCGTAACCCTAAAAAATCATGTTAGACATACCTAAACTTTGCAGATTCTCCTGTTCGGTTATAAGCGTCTCTTCCAACAACTCTTCCTGGGTAGGCATCTTTTCTTCAACTTTCTTAGGCTTCTTCTTCTTTAACTCTGACCGTATTTTGATTCTCTGCTGTGTTTCTAAAGACTTTACAGCTGTACTTTTTCTAATTGATTTGCGTCCTGTAAAGTATACATTATTATTGATGTGATAATACACACTATTATAATATTTTTATAATGTTAAAGGTTTAAATAATATTTGACTCAGTTTTTGGTGTAAATATTCTCCAAATACTGCCATAGAAATATCAGCCTTAAGGACACTCGTCTATAATAAACTAATAAAAATAATAAATAACAAAAAGTTTCTGTTAAATATGTGTGATGGATGACCATATTGTACTGACTGCACATACCTATTGAATCATTCAATGAGTCGTCAGCATCCTCGATCTTCTCTGGTTTGGATTTGGGCTCTCTGGGCTTTTTCACAGTTTCTAATTTTGGTTTAGGGGCAGCTGCTTTCCTCCTTTTAGGGTCCTGTTTATCAAAGATCATTTGTTAACAAATCTTACTACTAAATTTACTGTCTTGAGACACATTTAAATCAAACACAATGGGCAAAAAAAATTACCAAGGGACAGTCTCACAAATTGAACAGAGGGCTTATTGCCTAATGCACTCACAATCACAATCGCGGCGAAGGCGAGTCTGCTTACAAAATTAAAAGGTACAAGACAACAATTAACTTATATAGAGAAATACATACTTAAATACATAGAAAACATCCAGGACTCAGAAACAAATACTCGCGCTCATCACACAAATATCTGCCTTTACCTGGATTTGAACCCAGGACTGCTAGCTTCATAGGCAGGGTTACTACCAACTAAGCTAAAACGTCATAACTGACTATCACATAATTTTAAATTACAATATTGCGTGACAAACAGTATTACTATAGGTACATAAAGACAGGTTAAGAACATCGTTCACCTTGTATGCTTTAGTTCCCACCGCTCTTTTTCTTTTTTCATCCACTTCATGATCAGATACCGGATCGTCATTTTCATCAATGTCAAAATCTGAATCCACAACATCATCTGCTTCACGTTCTTCACTAAAATAAAATGTTTACAATTTTTTCATAGTATAAAACAAAGTCGTTTCCCGCTGTCTATCCCTCTGCATGTACACTTAGATCGTTCAAACTACGCAACAGATTTAATGTGTTTTCAACAATAGATATGGTGATTCAAGGGGAAGGTTTTTATGTAAGTGTAACCAATTTTAGATTATGTACAGGTGTTACAGAAAACTTACATAAACCAAAGCAAAGCGAGGGTGGGTTGCTAGTACAATATAATGGATAAACAGTTAAGAGGCCGTACACGAAATTTTGCCGGTTTTGCTTATTTTTGTAATTTTACAGTTAAGCTACTGCTCTTCTATAAGTTTTAATGCTCAACATTAAATGTCATTTTAGTTATGATCCAATAAATGAGCCACAAATAAATGAGTAACTTTTTTATTTTTGTCGAGTATTATAATGCGAGATTTAGGTTGTTTTAAAACATTATTTATTGCCAATTCTTTTGAACTTTTTGGATATTTTTTTTAGGTAATGGATTGATTTTGAACTAAAGTTTATTTCTGTTGTTTTTATTTTATGAACAAGAGTTAATTTAATTTTTGCATATTGTCTATAAAAAATTACCAAGTTTAATATTATTTTTACTCGAAAAATTTATATGAAAGTGGTAAAAAGTAATTAATAAATTTTTTAGATGACTTTCACAGCAATACATTGTAAATTTTTCATACCGTTAAGATGTCAAAACGATTCATGAATATGTGACATTCTAAACCTCTTCCAGCAAAATTCACATAACAGTCGCCAGTGTCAGGTTGATTAATCAAAAAAAAATAATAAAAACAAAAAGTAGCTCATAAATTCGTTAAAATTAGAAATTATCTTTCGTTTTTTTGCATTCAAACTTGTAGAAATACAGTATTTCAACTGTAAAATCACGTAAATCAGCGAAGTATGACTATAGGCCAGAATTACACGTTTTGGTCAGGGATGAAATAATTCACAATGGTATTGCACCAAGCACTGCTGCATTGAGGCATGCAGGCCTTAAAATGGAACTATTTCAGTAAAATTATGAAATTTATATCTTATTTCAGGTTTATCAAACAAATTTTAACCAATTTTTTCTCTAAAAGGGCCCAAGACCCTAGGTTGAATAAGTAAACGAAACATAGGACCACAAAGGTGGTTTTCAGCATAGAAAATTTCTAGATAACTAAAAGGGAAACTTTCTAAGCATATTATACGTACAGTTATTGAACATTCATACTGTTTACTAACAAAGTATGCAAGTAATTACTACTAAGGCCTGATTTTTCAATGTCCAGACTACAGTGCCTCGTGTGGTTGCCGGCCTCGTGTGGTTGCCGGCCTCGTGTGGTTGCCGAGTTAGAATAGTGCCACTCCATGTCTTCCCGTGGATGTCGTAAGAGATGACTAAGGGAATAAAGGCTTGTAGAACTGTTAGGCGATGGGCTTGCAACCTGTCACTAATACGCTGGTAAACATCTTAGCCTAATTGTGCAAATTGTGGTTATAGAATTATCAACAAGTTTTTAGAGATGTTTGTAATTCTGTAGCTCTGCCTACCCCACTCTGGGAACGAAGGCGTGAGATTATGTATGTTATGCAGACAACAGTAACTATTGGATAAATTTTAGCTTGGTCCTTTTCTATGTCAAATAAAAGAAAAGTACCAAGCTAAAATTTACCCAACAGTTACTGTTATCTGTACATTGAAAAATCAGGCCTAAGTGACACACAAGCTTTAATTTATTTTTTGTTCATACCTACATTTATTAAATACCCAAAACAATATTAATTTGTTTCCTACTTACACGTAGTCGTTATCCTCTGCGGTTTCCTGAAACCCTCCGTAAGTAGTTTTATAAAAATCATCTTCTTCTTCTTCGTCAAGCAACTTTGCCATACGATTACCAGCATTGGCACGCTTTTCCCGTTGTGACATTTTGATTATTAATAAATTACAGTCTTAAATACAATAATTTAGCCAGTTCGCTTGATAATCTCTTTAAAAAGGTACCGAGTTTCGAGTTTATTTAAATATTGAACACCTCGGAACCTGATACCCACTGACACAGTACCTACCTAGCACAGATTATAGGGTATGTATAAAGCACAGATTATAAGATGTCTAAAGATAAGTCTAAGGATGCCACTAACTAAACAAACTAAACTAAACGTCAACGTCAAACATGCGTCAAACTGTCTATCCTGACCAAGGATGAAGGAAAACACTAGATCCCGTGTAGCCACCTGTCAAGCGTAACACCTTTTTCTTCTGTGTACAACACAGTTTTGTAGCCAATTTTTATTGGTCAATACCCGACATGTGGCCCCTACTAAATTAAGATGAATGGGATAGAATTAGTCTTTATCCGACTAGCCAGTCGGATAAAGACGTAAGAAAAAGTGTCACTTAATTTAGTCGGATTACTGTTGTTGTTCGCGATCTGTGCGCACATCCGTCGGAATTTTAAAATAATTCTCCGAAATTATATTTCTTCGACAAGTTATCAGTGAAGTATTTAAGTATAGGTTCAGTGGAATGGCGTGTGTATTTCGTGGGTGTAAATCCCGAATGATCCACAAAATATAAGCTTTCACAGGTGAGTGATGTTTTACAATAAAACTGTTGATTTTCGGCCATAATCCGGCCGTTTAGCAAGTATAACTAGAAACATTATCATGGTATTACATCTTGTAATTAATACAAAGGCACTATGTGCAGTAAATGTGCAATTTTAACTCATTTTTAGATTTTCTTTCGGAAGTAAACAATAGTGCTTCCAAAATTAATATCGATAAGTAAACTTTCGATATTTTCATAGAGTAAATGAGTAAATATATCCATGAGTATGTGTTTAAATACCAAAAAGTGAATACATTTTGGGTTAAAATAGCGATGCCGAACAGTTAAAAGGCCGATGTTTTAAATGTCGAAACTTACAACGTTTAATGGCACAGGCGTGTGCCTTTTATAGATATAGGCATAATATATTTATTGTAGATGTTTGGCTCATTCGTTATTTTAACATCGGTATTTTAATTTAATATGTATTTTTTACGTACAGTAAAGGAAATTGATTCCTAGACCATTTTGGACTATGTCGTAGTGACATAATCAATCAAAACGTAAGAGACTTTATTTACATGATTTTATTTCCAGTGTCACTTTGACATAGTCCAAAATGGTCAAGGAATCAATTTCCTTGACTGTACGTACATATCTATCGATCTATAAAAGAGCCTACTATAATTATGTGATATTAATTAATTGTATTGTTTCAGATTTGCAGTCTCGCTCGGATTTTAATAAGAAACATATATATATTCAGTAATCACATCCATTCATACGCAACCCAAACAAATTAACCTTGATGCTCAAACAGGAATGGTTGGAGATGCTCTGACAGAAATGGTTCGTCGTTGTTTCAGAAATTGCAAAGCAAACCGGCATCAAAAAAGGGTCACAAACTGTCTTCCAATTACTGTCTTACAATTACAAGGCTTATTCATCGTTTTATTTAAACGTTTTATTTTTAAATAAAAACTGTAAAAACTGTCTTTAGTTTTATTACACGATAAAAAAGTTAATTTCTCAGTTTACTTTTTCGAAACAAGGCCACTTTTCAATTGGAAATCAATCACAATTATTATTGAGAATAGGCTTATCCTTTGCCTTTTAACTATGGTTAAACCTAATATATCGATAAACGCCACATCACTGACTGCAAACTTACGCACACTAATGCAGAGTGACACACACGAACACACCTAAAAAGTGGTACGCTTTTGAAATCCAACCGAAAACGGTCATGTATAGACGACTCTCTTTAACGAAGGGCATTTGTAACAGAGGCCCTACTCTGAAAATCGAAGTTCGAAGTTACGTTAGCTCCATCCCTGTTACTCATCATTCGAGACTAAATCGAGAGAAAGGGATGAAGCTATCGTAACCTCGAACTTCGATTTTCAAAGTAGAGCCACAGGTGCGAAGAGTACTATTCTTTTAGCTGTTTTTACACTCTCTCTATGTTTTACTACCTCTATGATCCTGACGTAGAGACCTCGTCATGTTGTTCTCCTAGTCACTATTTTTAATTTAAGTAATTTAGCTTATATTTGTAATGATTTTATTTGTGTTAGTTTTAAAATAATTATTTATTACTGTATTACCTTGTAATGTTACTTTTAAGTATTATTGTACCTATTTTATGATTGGAAAAAAATTACCTTCTGCTGGAGTTTCTTGCGGCGCTTCTTCTCCGCAATGATGGTCTTGTCCGAAGCGCTAGTAGATTCACTCTATGTTACCGACGCACAGTGGGGCAACGGCGGAATTAATTCAATTTTGGGATGGTCATCAGTAGTCACATTTTTTATCTGATATGTATATAAAACATTTCAAATACCTATGATCTAATAAAATATTGCATATATATGTTATTTTTATAAAGAAATTAGGCCGCCAAACTCGTACAAATGAACTCGCATGAAATAAACGTTAAAAATACCTTGCATTTGCAAACGGTGTATTCCTCTCAGGTTATTGATTTTGTTTAACATGTTTCATTTATATACAAGAAACATTATTCCTACTATTGTAAATGAAATAACATTTATGGTTTCTCTTAAATTATGAGTAATTTTAGGGCTGTAAGAATTTGATAGCATTTCTCCCCTAAATATTACATTTCATTGGCTATAACCTTTTAGCTACAACGACCCTCAAGCTCTAATACAACAATATTTACACATTATTTAATCTAGATCATTATTTAATTGGTTTTAGCTGCAATAATTTGCAAACTTTTTATTACTACCTCATTAAGTGAATGAGCTTATTTTTCTAAGAAAAATACTTAAATGCGTTATCGATGGTAATGAGGGCAATTACAAAGACTATTAAATTATAAAATAGTATAAAAAGGGTATTTACAACATTGTGCATCATTTACTTTTGTGAATTCAATAAAGCAACACCTAATTGTACATTTTATTTTAAGTTCAATCAATGTAGGTTTTATTTTTTATTTAGTAATGAATGCTGGCTCTCCGGAGGGGCTACACCGGGGCAAATCCCTGGATACAACTTCTACCACACTAAAAACAATCTGAATCGCGCCGGGGGAGTGGTTGTTTATGTTAAGGAGAATTGGGACGCTACAGTTACCGAAACGTGTTTAGAGGAAGCCGAATGCTTAAAAATTGAACTCCCGGAAGCAATTACAATCCTTGCTATATATCGTTCGCCATCATTTACAAATGTAACCAAATTTATATATAACTTAAATATTGCAATAGACTCCATTAAAGATAGCTTATCTATTGTAGTTACAGGGGACATTAATATTAACACTATAAATGAACTTGACACTAATACTAGTGAATATCTCTGCTGCATGGCAGAATCGGGCTTCAGGCCTGCTATTACTGAACCTACTAGGGGTAATTCTTGCCTTGACCATATTTTCCTAAAAACAAAATCACAAAATATCGTCGGCATAGTCTGTAGATCAAACATTACTGATCATGAATTCGTTATGCTAGGAATGTCACTCAATAGTAAAGTTAAAGAACATCTAACTCGACTAGTCACCAAGACAGACTACCTTGCGGTCTCCTTGGATCTTAGTAAAGTTGATTGGTCTTATGTGATGAATGAAGGGAATCCTAATCTTGCCGCCGAAGAATTTTATAAGATACTTCAGCCTATAATTCAGAAACACACAACCAATAAGCGTGTCAGCAGGTCCAAGTACATTACTAAACCATGGATCACACCGGGTCTCATTAGATGTCAACGACACCGAGATCAACTACATTTAGATCTAAGAAAATATCCGGATGACCCTATGCGCAAATTAATATACAACAGATATAGAAATTTTTTAACCACTCTTCAGCACAAGCTGAAAAGTGACTTTGAAAACAAAGAGCTAGAACAAAACAAACACAACACAAAGAGCCTTTGGAAAGTAATTAAAGAAATAGCCCACTGCCCACAAAACAACATATCCTCCTTGGAACTCACGAAGATAAAGCCATGCCCACAAGAATCGGTCAATGAATGCAACGAATATTTCTCAAATGTTGGAATGAAACTAGCCAATGATATGCTTTCATCCCTTGATCAGACAGAATCCTCACTTCCGCTCAGTGTAAATCGGGTGGATTCTTCTTCAAACTCCTTTTACTTACAGCCAACAGACGAGCACGAAGTAAATAAACTGATCTGTCAACTAAAACCTAACAGTGCTCCGGGAATTGACGGCTTCAAAACAACGCTTCTTAAATATATTAAAGATGTCATTATAGCACCTCTTACTCACATCTGTAATCAGAGTTTAGCGACTGGAATCTTTCCGCATATATGGAAAAAGTCGATCGTGATCCCGATTTTTAAGAGTGGCCAGAAGGGAGTACCCGGAAACTACAGACCAATATCTCTTTTGGTAATCTTCTCCAAAATTCTGGAAAAAATCGTTAACAATCGACTGGTCAGTTACCTCGATCGCTTTGGCTTACTCTCAGAACACCAGTACGGTTTTAGACGTGGGAAATCCACTGAGGATGCTCTAGGCTACCTATCAGAAAAGGTCACCGCAACCCTTGACCGGGGGCAAAAGTGTTTGGGAGTGTTTCTGGATCTGGCAAAGGCCTTCGACACCGTTTCGGTAGACATCTTACTAAAGAAAATTGAACATTACGGCATACGAGGTCTCCCGCGCCAATGGTTCAAAAGCTACCTCAGCGGAAGATGTCAAAGTGTGAGGGTCGGTGACCACGTAAGCGGAGAACTGCCGGTTCGCTTTGGGGTACCACAAGGAAGTGTACTGGGGCCTACTTTATTTCTCATCTACATAAACGACATATTCCTTGCTAGCCCCCTGGAGTTCGACCTTGTTTGTTATGCCGATGACACTGCAGCTCTATTCCATGGAAATAGCTGGGAGGAGGTGCTACGGCACGCAGAGGATGGTATGCGTGATCTCAAACAGTGGCTTGACGGGAATCTTCTTACACTCAACCTCGAAAAAACAAAATATGTATGCTTTCACAAATCTCGAGCAACAGAACCAAAGTCCACAACCCAACTTAAAATACACACTGCATGCAAGCAAAAGTCACACTGCAACTGTAAATGCATCGATCGTGCCGAGTGTGTAAGATACCTAGGTATAGAAATCGACCAAAACTTCTCCTTCATACAGCATGTCTCTTGTCTTTCCAAAAGAGTAAGGAAACTCATTCACGTGATGCTGCTCCTTCGTAACTCTGCCGATAAACAAGTCCTCGCTGCTGTCTACACCGCCCTGTGTGAGTCCATCATCGGTTATGGCATAACTGTTTGGGGCGGGGCTAGCTTGACCGCTATGTTGAGGGTAGAGAGAGCACAAAGAGCGGTTCTAAAGGCAATGTATAGGAAATCCCGGCGATACTCAACCCACCTACTATATACGGAGGCACGTGTTCTTACTGTCCGACAGTTATACATACAACGAGTTATGTTGTTGATGCACCGAAAAACATTGAACTCCCAGAATTACTCTGCTCTGCTACAAAAGAGGATTTTTCGTGTACCACAACCCTCAACAAGAACGGTGTTTGGAAGACAATCCCCAGCAGCCCTCCATCCCCGTATATATAACCGAATCACGAAACTTTGCGACATACAAAATAGTACAGTAAGAAAAATGCAAATCTCAGTCAAAAATATGCTACTTACGCGCTCTTACAGAGAAACAGAAGATATTATACTAAAGTAATAATGTAATAATTCAGACAATCTCACACACACATTCACTCACTCTCTCACACACACACACACACACACACACACACATTTATCTTTATTGTATTCTAATAAGTTAACTGAAACATGTACCTATTGTTCACGAAACCTGTAATTGTTACTAGACCTAATGGGTAATATATCTCCGGCCCCCACGATACAGGCCTGACCTAGTGTGGGGACCACCGTTAAACAATGCGATGTAAACTTTTTTTGGTAAATAAATAAATTATTATTATTATTATTATTATTATTTAAAATATTAGTTGGAATGATTTTATTACACTTATAAATATATTTAAAATGTGTTTTTTTATCCATTAACCTAAAAAAAAACAATTAATTCCGCGGCTCCATACAACGTGCACCACTGTGCGACGTGTAAAAGAGCCCTCATGTGGCCAATTTACTGAATAAATATTTTGAATTTTGAATTTGTTTTTTTTTTGAATTTATCAAGTGTCAGTGTTAAGTGTACCTATCCTAGTAAAGCCCGATGTCCTAAATTTAGGACATCTGTCGATATCGTTCTTGTTTAGCTGTCATTTTGAAAACATCTGTCTATTTATTTCATTTTTTGTAAATTACTTTATCGTTGATTTTGGTTCGCAAATCCAGGGCAATTTTGTAAAGTAACCTCCAACACTGACGAAGAATATGCATCAAATAAAATATCAGTGAAAAGTTGATTCTGAATGAGCAAGCGGTCAAGAACACTCCAAGCCAATAAGCCATTGAAGTGGATGCCCGCCATCTTCAATGGTGTGCCGACTGGGACTGGAAGACGCCGACGACAACGACGATTCACCGTACAATTGCTTATATATACTTGACATTGGCAAAATTACATAACTTGTAGACGCCATTAAAATAAATAAATAATAATAATAGGACATCTGTCAAAGAGACTTTTGACTTTAATTGACTGACATAAGATTCTTTTCCGAAGTAGGTAACGAAATTTGACTTGGGCCTTACGAGGCTATTGGCAAAATTACATAACTTTTAGACGCCATTAAAATTAATAAATAATAATAATAATAATAAGTGTACCTATGTTATTAGGGTTGCCATGATAGGTAGTTTACAGGTGACTGGAAATTCCTCGTATTCCTTGAAAGGGGTTATTTTACCGCTCATTTGTAATGATTTAAGTCCAGTCAACCAGGGATCAAAAACAAAATGTGCGTTCCATATTTTAGTACAACGCTTCCCGCGTTTTTTGGTTGAAACGATGGAGCTTAACCGCAAACATTTCTGCTATTATTATTAATTGTAAAATTTTAAATTAATGTCATAAATTGTACCTTTCTAGAAAGCTTATTAAATGAATTGAGCAAACTATTCCTGTAATTTGTACGCGAAGTGTTGTACTTTCTTTTTTAGTAACGCTTTAAAATGTTACGAAGTTTGGAAAATAATTACTAGAATTTCTAACTCCAAATCCTTTTATTTTTCGTTATCAGTAGTTCATTGGTTATTTGACAAATGCTTTTTTTTATTTCTAAATGACGTATTTTTTACACGATTACTAGTTTTACTTCGAAAGGCGGGTATTAAAAAAAACGTGAATAGCTCGAAAACCAATGTGTTTTGACCCCTAGTTGACTGGACTTAAATCATTACAAATGAACTGTAGAATAAACCATTTCAAGGAATACGGCGATTTTCCAGACACCCTGTATATACCAGAGGCCCGTTTCACGAAGCTACAAGTTACAAATACAAGCGGAAGTCTCTTTCTAACTTCATTTGCTAAAAAAGAGTTCCGCTTGTAATTTGTAACTTGTAGCTTCATGAAACGGGCCACAGGGGCACGTTTTATAAAGCTACAAGTTACAATTTTACAGGTCTAAACTAGCAACACTGCTTAAATGGCTGTGGCCTGTTTCACGAAGCTACAAGTTACAAATTACAAGCGGAACTCCTTTTCTAGCAAAAGGAGTTAGAACGAGACTTCCGCTTGTAATTTGTAACTTGTAGCTTCGTGAAACGGGCCTCTGGTCGTCATTGGTCGAGGTTGTGTCAAATGGAAACTTGTAACCTGTAAATTGTAATTTGTAGCTTTATAAAACAGGCCCCAGGACGATTTCCTAAACATTAGGCGGCCTATACACTGAAACTTAGACTTACGTAAGTAGGGACGCAGCTATTGGTTAGAAGTAGATAGAATTAAAAACAATACTGAACACAAAATGTGATGCAAAATTCACATCTCATCAACATTACACTTCCTACTAATATTATAAATGCAAAGTTTGTGTGTGTGTGTGTGTGGGTGTGTGTGTGTGTGTGTGTTTGTTACTTCTTCACGGTGCAAAGGCTGGACAGATTTGGATGAAATTTGGAATGGAGATAGCTTATACCCTGGATTAACACATAGGGTACTTTTCATCCCGGAAAATTTAAAAGTTCCAGAGGGAATTACTATAATCAGAATCGAAGCTGACGAAGACGCATTCAGAAGCTATTACTTACTAATCCTACTAATACGAGTATCCTACTAATCCTATAGTTGGTTAGGTTAGGTTAAGTTTTTTTTTACCACCCTGTTTTGACACGGGGCACTCCGAATACAGTTGGTTAGAGTTAAGCAATAATTTTTGAGCATCCCTCATCGACTCGAGGCGCTCTGAATAGACTTGGTTAGGTTATTTCTTTTTGACCACCTAGTACCCAAAATTAAACATATAAAAATTTAAATACACTAACTATTCTTTATTACCTATAGAAGTAAAAACTAATGGGGCACTTACACCTACTATAATACTTTAAGCAATCAAATTTGGTATGATTATAAAATCCCAAAAAAATAAAAAAAAGTGTGCGTCTCGGGACACCCGACAGAAGTGATAACTTAAACTAATCTAAGTTGAACTATAGCCTCCCATATAAGAAGTTATCACTTCAAAAAGTTCAAAATGGCGGCCATTTTTTAAATCTGATTACGGGTTCGCATTTGTAGTCCCAAGTGGCCCTCAGATATCGATTTTCATGACAATCGAACCAGTAACAAAAGAGTTCAAAATGGCCTCCACTTTTGTAGCCCCAAGGGGCCCTCAGATATCGATTTTCAAGACAATCGAACCAGTAACAAAAGAGTTCAAAATGGCGGCCACTTTTTTAAAATCTGATTACGGGTTCGTATTTGTAGCCCCAAGGGGCCCTCAGATATCGATTTTCAAGACAATCGAACCAGTAACAAAAAGTTCAAAATGGCGGCCACTTTTTTAAAATCTGAGTAAGAGTTCGCATTTGTAGTCCCCACGGATCCTCAGATATCGATTTTCAAGACAATAGAACCAGTAACAAAACAAAATCAAAATGGCGGCCACTTTTTTTAAATCTGATTACGGGTTCGCTTTTGTATTTTATGATTAGAAACGCCATATGGGGTGACGTCAGCAGTTAAGATCAAATACCGTTTACCATTTTCGACCATGCCTGTAACAGTACTTGCGATTGGCCTAGCGGCTGGGAGGAAGGTCTATGACGCCATGGTGCCGCGGTTCAAATCCCACCCGATACCAGGGTCTTTTTGTATTTTAAAAATTGTTTAAAAATTAGTACAGTCAACATCATAAATAGGTAAGTGATCATTTATGTACCTTGTCACTTTAACGTCGTGTTTGAATTGTCATACAAAATTGTGAAACGATTGAAAACGACAAGGCACATAAATGATCACTTATTTATGCTGTTGACTGTACTATACCGCTGCCGTATGCGTGAGAGAAAGGGAAGCCAGACAGGCTGTCTAGCAGCATGCGTTACGTAACGAAATGGTTTACCCTCCGTAAAGAAGTTATCACTTCAACAAATTCTGAAAACCAGTCTAGTGCGATTCAGAATTGCGCTGCGCAAGTTGCGCACTTAGAGTATTTTTAACCGACTTAAAAAAAAGGAGGAGGTTCTCAATTCGTCGGGTTTTTTTTTTTTTTTTATGTATGTTCCCCGATTACTCGAAGACCACTGGACCGATTTGAAAAATTTTTTTGTTGTTCGAATGGGTATACTTTCTAGTTGGTCCCATTGTCACCACGTCAGGATCTGATGATGGGATCATGGAGAAATCAAGAGAACTCCTCAAATATTATAGGCACACCTATAGCGATTTTGGTATTTTTCACTGTAACTCATGTATTTGCTTTTGAAAAGTACTATATGGTGAAGTGAAACTGATGATGAAGACCACAGATGGCCACCGGAACTCCTTAACGGTACCTATTTCAAGGGTGGCGATAAGATATTTCGATAAAGGAAGTTGAGCGACTATGACGAAGCACATTTAGGTTTAAATATGACTATGACATTCCCGCGGCGTTGTCTGCGGCGAGCTTGAAATGTTCTATAGTTTCTTATTAATATTTAGAAGTGGAGCTACGTAACAGCATAAATAGGATCACTAAAAAGTATAAAATAAAAAAAATGTTTAAAAAAACAAAAAACCGCCTTCAAAAAGCAAAAAATAACTTCTTTAAAATGATAGGTAAATAGGTCAGTCCAACTGAAGTCGGCGTCCAACAATATTTTAACCAAAAGCAGACTTCAGTTGGACTGACCTATTTACCTATCATTTTAAAGAAGTTATTTTTTGCTTTTTGAAGGCGGTTTTTTGTTTTTTTAAACATTTATTTTACTATCGACTACGATTTCGGCATAACATTTATTGTCCGAAATTGTTTTAGCATAACAGACTTGGCATAACCGGTTTTCGCCGAATAAAAATGTGGCGGAAACCTTATTTGGCGTAATATTTGTAAGTTAACATCCCGAAAATGAGTTAGTCCGAAATCTAGTTCTAATACTATTACTATGACCAATTATTTTTACGCACAATAGGCTATTTGACTAATTTAAGAAAACCTTTTTAAATGATTCTTTATTAAATAACAAGTACACTACATTGATATTTCCTTGAGATTCTACTGTATTCTCACTAAAAATCAAAGTTAAAGTTTAAATTTTCAAAACCGCGCTAAAAACGCTGTTTCTGTCATGGCGCTGGCCATATGACAAGTGTGACGTCACACGCAAGTAAACAATAAACAATCATTTGAAGAGATATGCCCTTATGATCTGTAGTTACTTGTGTGTGACGTCACCAGCCATTAACCACAGCTGCAAACCAATCACATAGCGTTTCTGCCACAGATAAAATTTCAAAAAATATTACAATTTTATTCGCGTAATTTCCAAAAAAATATGCATAATTTAGTTTAAAATAAAGTGAAATATGTTTTTTTACGCTATTATCTGATAGGATGACCACATTTTGTAGTATATTTTCAATGTTGTCAAATAGCCCATTCTGTTTAGCATAATTTTATTCGGCATAATGATCGATTGTGAAACTAACTTGGCATAGCTACCTACAAACTTAAATGCTACTAGAAAAATAGGTTAGGTTAGGTTAGAACTACGACCATAACAAAAACGACCTGATAGGTACCAGAAAAGTAGGATAGGTTTATTGATTGACCGAAACTTACTTGACATACTTACTGTTACCAGAAAAGTAGGGTAGGTTAGGTTAGGTTAGATTTGGTTAGGTTAGAATTGTGTCCTTATCAAAAACGAACGTAGCAGTTAGTTTTTCATAAGGACACAATTACGTTTCGAACAATGTTGTCATAAAGAAGTTCTCTTTTCGTTGGAGTATATTCCATTTTTTTTACACACTTACACCACTAAAAAGCCTAATTAAATTACGCAGGCCGCTGGCGTTGGTAAATAATAACTTTTTTTTACACGATTGCCCAAAAAAAAGAGTATAATGTTTTCAGGGTTCATGTATGTATGTGCGATTCTTTATTCCTGAGGCGCGTTTCACGAAGCTACAAGTTACAAATTACAAGCGGAACTCTCATTCTAGCAAAAGGAGTTGGAAAGAGACTTCCGCTTGTAATTTGTAACTTGTAGCTTCGTGAAACGTGCCTCAGGATCTTAAGGGTCTCTCAAACAGAAGCGGCCGGCGGTGGCCTGGGGCACGTTTTATAAAGCTACAAGTTAAAATTTTACAGGTCTAAACTGGCAACACTGCTCAAATGGCTGGTCGTCATTGGTCGACGTTGTGTCAAATGGAAACTTGTAACCTGTAAATTGTAATTTGTAGCTTTATAAAACAGGCCCCTGGCGACTTACCACGAGCCGCGGGCTGCAGCTGCGGGGCCTGGAGCGCCATTGCGGTGTTTTTGGGATCCCCTATGGAATCCCCAATAGTCACTTGTCCTAATGCATTGTTTGTCCGAATTTTCGTTTATCCTAAAGCCATTTCCGCTTAAATTTTAAAACTTTTTAGTGTTGTTATATACAACCTTAACCTAACCGAACCGCGGATATAATTGGAAAACTTAAAAAGTTGCCTGACTCATCTGAAAACAAGTTTAGGGCAAATGAAAATTAGGAAAAATAATGTGATAGGACAAACGTTGTTAGGGATTCCGAGGGACACCCGTGTTTTTGCTATATACGATTATTGTATGAAATACACTTGAACTTGAAATAAATTCTAATATTTAATATACCTACGCTCAAATCATGAATCATCATCAAATGATCAATATCATAATTTCCTTCTGGCAACACTGACCCACAGATTATAAGGGTATAGCCCTAAAAGATGAAGGAAAACACTAGATCCCGTGTAGCCAACTGTCAAGCGTACCACCTTTTTCTTCTGTGTACAACCCATTTTTGTAGACAATTTTTATTGGTCAATACCCGACATGTGAACCCTACTAAATTAAGACGAATGGGATAGAATAAGCGGCTAGTCGGATAAAGACCTAAGAAAAAGTGTCACTTAATTTAGTCGGGTTACTGTTGTTGTTCGCGATCTGTGCGCCCATCCGTCGGAATTTTAAAATAATTCTCCGAAAATATATTTCTTCGACAAGTTATCAGTGAAGTATTTAAGTATAGGTTCAGTGGAATGGCGTGTGTATTTCGTGGGTGTAAATCCCGAATGGGAAATAAAGAAAATGATCCACAAAATATACCTAAGCTTTCACAGGTGAGTGACGTTTTACAATATAAAACTGTTGATTTTCGGCCATAATCCGGCCGTTTTGCAAGTATAACTAAAAAAATTATCATGGTATTACGTTTTGTAATTAATACAAAGGCACTATGTGCAGTAAGTGTGCAATTTTAACTCATTTTTAGATTTTCTTTCGGAAGTAAACAATAGTGCTTCCAAAATTAATATCGATAAGTAAACTTTCGATATTTTCATAGAGTAAATGAGTAAATATATCCATGAGTATGTGTTTAAATACCAAAAAGTGAATACATTTTGGGTTAAAATAGCGATGCCGAACAGTTAAAAGGCCGATGTTTTAAATGTCGAAACTTACAACGTTTAATGGCACAGGCGTGTGCCTTTTATAGATATAGGCATAATATATTTATTGTAGATGTTTGGATCATTCGTTGTTTTAACATCGGTATTTTAATTTAATATGTATTTTTTACGTACAGTAAAGGAAATTGATTCCTAGACCATTTTGGACTATGTCGTAGTGACAAAATCAATCAAAACGTAAGAGACTTTATTTACATGATTTTATTTACAGTGTCACTTTGACATAGTCCAAAATGGTCAAGGAATCAATTTCCTTGACTGTACGTACATATCTATCGATCGGTAAAAGAGCCTACTATAATTATGTGATATTAATTAATTGTATTGTTTCAGATTTGCAGTATCGCTCGGATTTTAATAAGAAACATATATATATTCAGTAATCACATCCATTCATACGCAACCCAAACAAATTAACCTTGATGCTCAAACAGGAATGGTTGGAGATGCTCTGACAGAAATGGTTCGTCGTCGTTTCAGAAGTTGCAATGCAATCCGGCATCAAAAAAGGGTCACAAACTGTCTTTCAATTACTGTCTTACAATTACAAGGCTTATTCATCATTATTAAAGATAAACGTTTTATTTTTAAATAAATACTGTAAAAACTGTCTTTAGTTTTATTACACGACAAAAATAATAATTTCTAAGTTAACTTTTTCGAAATAAGGCCACTTTTCAATTGGTAATCAATCACAATTACTCTCAGGCTTCGTTCTCGATATTAGCATATATCCACACATGTAGTTTCACTATAGGCTCGCTATTTCGCACTTAATTCAGAGATATAAAAATAAAAACACAAATCTGTAGGGTAGATCAAGCTGCTCCGGCCCGGTACCCGTCATTCACAATTTAGTGCTTCGCTGTTTCGAAAAGAAATAAGTGTGATGAGAGTGAATACGATTACTTAAAGAAAAAAATTAAGAAATTAGAACGGAAAATTATAAGTGGGCGTCGACGCCATAGTTCGTCATCATCGGATAGCGATAAAGTTTTGCCTTATAAACATCTGGGTGAGTTATTGTGTTATATTTTTTACAGTTCGTTTTGTATATTATGTACTAGAATGTACATTTGTGCCAACTTGCTAATAAGGTTCATTAAAAGTACCGATAGCAAATGGATGGGAAATCGGACTGCCCACTATGGGGCTTTCCAATCCCAAATCTAAATGTATGCTACCGGATCTACCAATGGGGTTTTTCCACTGCTATACATAACATTCCTGAATAAACAATTACTACTACGCTTACATTAAAAGAGTTAGCTTGCGTGTTTCTCGTATAGGGAGTCTCACATCGCTTCTCGCATGTAAAGCAATATGTATTTTCTCGTAGAGAGCAACAATATCGTGACCGTTGATGACGGCGCCACTGCGTCCGAAGCCGGATGTTCATATTGGGACTATTGGCCGGTTCCGACCGAGCAGGACGAGGCGGATTCATATTCGGAGGGCTACGATGCCTCTCCCCCGCTGCCATCAACGGTGTCTATGCCTCCACCATCGGCAAAGGCGGCCCCCGCGGCAACCACGCCAGCCCCCGCAGCGCCCGCAGCTGCCGCCGTCGCGCAGGTGCCCGCCGCCGCGCCGCCTATCGCTGCCGCGCCGCTTATCGCCACCACGCCGCCAGGTAGTGAGTCCGCACCTTCCACTTCGTCTATGCCAACAGTTCTAGTCTAGATCCTGACTTGTTGGCCCTCCTAGGCGAGGACCCGACTACTGTTAAAGAATACGGTGATGACATACAAAATGACCTTGCTATCAGGTTAAACCATATCGTTACTTCGGGTCTCAGTAAAGAAAATCGCAAGGAGCTAAAAGAAAATCACCTCGTTCCGAGTAACTGTAAAATGATCAAGGCGCCTACCCTCAATCCCGAAATTCGTGCGTCACTCGTGGAAAGTCAAACCAAACGAGACAAGGGCATAGAAAATAAACAGAATTTTAATGCTTGCGCGATTTCAGCCCTCAGTAAGGCCATAACATTAGTCCTATCATCTGATAACACAAACCAAGAGCTTCTGAAGCTATTGATGGACACAATTAGGATATTAGGGGATATCCAACATAGCGATTCGGTTTTAAGAAGATTTTTTATTCTTTCAACCGTCAAGAAGGACTTGAAAGATCAATTAGATAATACTAAAATTGATGACATGCTATTTAGTACCAATCTAGCAGACATTTTGAAGTCAGCAAAGACTATAAACAGATCCGGAGCTGAATTGAGGCCCGTCGCGCCTTCTTCAAATAGAACCGGCGCGCCCAGACCTACGAGAGCGCATTTCAGACCTTTAAACTACCGAGCTCCTCCCGCGAACCGCAGGCCGGCTCCGGCGGGGGGAGCGCGCAGCTCGCGACCGGCGCCGCCAGCCCCGACCCCGAGGCAGACGCCTGCGCAGCACGGCTACAGGACATCGTGGCGTCAGCCGCAACCACGTCACAGGCGTTAAATACGGTAAAGCCCGCGGGCCGCCTTTCTCATTTTTATCGGGAATGGTCATTGATCACAAACAATCCGATTACGTTATCTTGGATATCAGGTTATGTAATTCCTTTTTTATGACCAGTGGTTCAAACCACTATACCTATGGAACCTGAATATTCGCAGGTAGAATATGACGATTTTCGTGAGGCAATAGGAAACCTTACATCTATTGGAGCTGTCTCATTATGTCAACCATGTAAAGGTCAATACATTTCGAGTATTTTTCTTATTCCTAAACCAAATGGTCAAAAGCGGTTTATCCTCAATTTGAAACAGCTGAATAAACATATAAGTACTCAACATTTTAAGTTAGAAGACTTAAGAACAGCTTTAAAACTTATTTCAAAGGACTGCTTTATGAGTACAATCGATTTAAAGGATGCTTACTTTCTGGTTAAGGTGCATCTAAGCTCTAGGAAATTCTTACGGTTTAAATGGGATGGCAACTTGTACGAATTTAACGTCTTGCCCTTTGGGCTAAACACAGCCCCATACGTTTTTACAAAAATTCTTAAACCTGTTGCCAAACTATTAAGATCCAAGGGATATTTATCAACTTTTTATTTAGACGATATATTTCTGGTCGGTGAATCTTACAATGATTGTTTACAAAATGTTAACGATACAAAATTACTTCTAGAATCATTAGGATTTATCATCAACACTGAAAAAAGTTCTTCATTTCCTAAAAAATCTTGCAAATTTCTTGGAAATATTATTGAATCAGATAATTTAGAAGTAAAGTTGCCGGATGAGAAAAAAGAAAAGATTAAAAAAGAGATCCTAATGTTTAAAAAATTAAAACGGTGTAAAATTCGAGAATTTGCTCGGTTTTTAGGTTTACTTACCTCTGCATGCCAAGCAGTAGACTACGGATGGCTTTATACTAAGGATTTGGAAAGGTGTAAATATTTAAATTTAAAAGGAGATGATAATTATGACAAGATTATGACCATACCGAATACCTTAACATCTGTATTTGATTGGTGGTTAAACGTTATAGATAAATCTGTTTGCAAAATAAAAAGTGATGATTATTCCTTGGAAATTTTCACAGACGCCTCAACTACGGGGTGGGGGGCAGCGTGTGGGGATGAAACTGCCAGTGGTCCGTGGAATGATCACGAGCGTTCTTTACACATAAATTATTTAGAAATATTGGCAGCCTTCTTAGGCCTTAAGGTTTTTGCAAAAAATCTCCAGGACTGCCAAATACTAATGCGTATAGACAACACGACAGCTATATCCTATATCAATAGGATGGGTGGTGTCCAATATCCCCATTTAACAAATATTACACAACAGCTGTGGCAGTGGTGCGAATCGCGTAAAATCATGGTTCACGCAGATTACATTCGATCCTCTGATAACGTAATCGCAGATGCAGAATCGAGGAAATCCCATCCCGATATCGAATGGGAACTATCCCATAATGCTTACGTTACAATCACTCAGTATTTTGGTAACCCTGACATAGATTTGTTCGCTAGTAGGATTAATTTTAAATGCGAAAGGTACGTCTCGTGGCAAAGAGATCCAGACGCTTTCGCGATCAACGCATTTACCATATCATGGAAGCAATTTTTCTTTTACGCATTTCCGCCAGTATCAGTTATATTAAAAACCTTACGCAAGGTTATTAACGATAAAGCGATCGGGATTGTAGTAGTGCCACAGTGGCCGACACAGCCATGGTTTCCATTGTTCAAGAGACTACTTATTTGTAAACCATTGATTTTACCCCCTCAAGGTGATACCATCATTTCTCATTGTAGGGAACGCGCAGTTCACCGGCAGATTACTCTGGTTGTCGGGAAGTTATCAGGACGTCACTTTTGCAGCGAGGAGTCCCGCAGTCAGCCATCCCAATAATGCTTGCATCCCTCTCCGACAACACGTGTAAACAATACGATACATGTCTTAGAAAATGGTTCGTGTATTGTAAAGATAAAATTATTGACGTTTACAATGCCACAGTATTTGATGTGCTATGCTTCCTAACGCAAACTTATGAATCAGGTGCGAGACACGGAACGATTAATAGCTGTAGATCCGCTTTGTCGTTAATTCTCGGGCAGGAAGTGACTAATAATGACCTAATTAAGAGGTATTTAAAGGGGATATTTCGTTTACGTCCCACATTACCGAAATATAACCTTACTTGGAACATTGACCAAGTTTTAAATTATATAGCCGATTGGTATCCTAATCAAGATCTAGACCTGGAAAAATTAAGTCTTAAATTAATTACTTTGTTAGCGTTAGTTACTGCTCACAGAGTACAGACGCTCTCTGTCATAAATATAAATAATATTAACTTTTTAGATTCCGACATAATTATTCAAATCCCAGACCTTATCAAAACTTCACGTGTAGGTGCACTTCAACCGGTACTAACATTACCTTTCTTTTCACAAAGACCGCAAATTTGCCCCGCCAGTGCTCTACAGTCTTACCTGGACAAAACGAAAAGCGTACGTAACGAAGTTCATACGCTTTTCGTTTCATTTAGGAAACCCCATCGCCAGGTTACTTCCCAGACCTTGAGCAGGTGGGTAAAAAAGACTTTGGCGATGAGTGGCGTTAACACGTCCCTGTTCACGGCGCACAGCACGCGGCACGCCGCCACCTCCAGGGCATTCAAGGCAGGTGTTAGCCTAGACGTTATTAGAAAGACTGCAGGCTGGAGCACATCCTCTGTAGTCTTTGCTAAGCATTATAATAAAATTGTTCTTGATAATAACAGTTCTAGCAATGGTGATTTCGCTAGAAATATTTTAGATACTTAGATAAAGTGTAATCCCCGTTTCTAAGATATCGCTAAGTTAAGATAAAAAACATGAATATCAAATTTATTTTCATGTAATCCACTTCAAATTAGAGAATGTGAAATTTTGATTACTTACCTATTCTTACATAGATAAATTGTTTTCTTTTGGTAATATACGATTTTGATTAGTACAAATTACAATCATCATTTATTTATGCCCTAATTTTTTTTTAATGAATTGAATAATAATTTTATTAATATTTCACGACCTTTTTTGCTCTAAATGTCTACATGTGTGGATATATGCTAATATCGAGAACGAAGCCTGAGAGTAATTTATGATTAAACGAACTTACCTGTTCGTGAAGTTCAATCATAATTACTCGAAGGGCTTCGTTCGAAGATATTAGCAAACCCACCCTTCCCTTTTAGGCTAGCCTATACCCAGGTCGTGAAATATATATATATATATATATACATATATATATATATATATATAATTATATACCTACAGCTCAGCACGTCTCCTAACTAATGACGGGTACCGGGCCGGAGCAGCTTGATCTACCCTACAGATTTGTGTTTTTATTTTTATATCTCTGAATTAAGTGCGAAATAGCGAGCCTATAGTGAAACTACATGTGTGGATATATGCTAATATCTTCGAACGAAGCCCTTCGAGTAATTATGATTGAACTTCACGAACAGGTAAGTTCGTTTAATCATAAATTATTATTGAAAATAGGCTTATCCTTTGCCTTTTAATTATGGTTAAACCTAATATATCGATAAACGCCACATCACTGACTGCAAACTTACGCACACTAATGCAGAGTGACACACACGAACACACCTAAAAAGTGGTACGCTTTTGAAATCCAATCGAAAGCGGTCATATATAGACGACTCTTTTTAACGAAGGGCATTTGTAACAGGTGCGAAGAGTACTATTCTATTAGCCGTTTTTACACTCTCTCTATGTTTTACTACCTCTATGATAGCCAGAGGTCGGAATAGGTAGTGCTTATTAACCTAAACTTGATGCATCTTCATTTAATAACGTATTTCCATCTCACTCACGCATGAATGAACATGAGTCAAGTTTAGGTTAATAAGCACTACCTATTCCGACCTCTGATGATAGCCCTCTAAGCACGATCGACATCATTTTCTCGTTATTTCTTTTTATTATAATCTATTCTTTATAGGTATAGACTTCCATGGTCAAGGGTGACCCGATAACTTTAGACATACAGGGTGGTACTCGATAATCTGTACATATTGAAAGGGATGAAATTTTAGGTTAGCTAATTTACAGGTAAAACAATTTATTTTTTATTTTTTAGCCACTGGTTTTTTTTTAACAGATTGTCAAACTTTTTAATAAAGTTTGGGTAGTACACTTACTTTTGATCTAATAGCCCAAAAAAGATAAAACAAAATGCATAGTATTGACATTAGTTAGGTTTATAATAATTGATAACAATATAAGACCAATTTAAAAAAAAACGGAGTAACTGCTATTTTTGTGGAAAATTACTGCAAAAATATCATTTTGTTTTCATAAAAACACGATTTTCTCAAAATTTTGCAGATATTTTACAAAAAAATTGTGAAATCTGTACATAATTTTGAGAAAATCGTGTTTTTATGAAAAAAAAATGTAATTTTTGCTGTAAATTATTAAAAAATTTAAGAAAAAAAGTGGCAATTTTTTTTTATTTTTTTTTACCTAATTTTTTTTAGATAGTAAATATTAATTTTCTTAATACCTTCCTAAGTAAAACAATTTTTCACAACACTGCTCGGAAATATGGCCATAGATGGTCTTTTTTGGGGTCACAAAACGTCACTTATAAGGACAGACCTAGAATGTTGTTGTCGGCGTGTTTGCTGATTGGTCGAGAACATTGTTGTCCAACTTTAAGAACCAATGAAAATCAATCAATCAAATTTTGTGTCATAGCTCCATAAAATGAAAAATTGAAATCGACCAATCAGAACACACCATTTTGTGTCGTAAAATATTAGGTGTACTTTTGCTAAAAGATACACAGACTAAAAACTATGTCACTGCTTTTTTTTAAAATGTAATTCAAACTTGGCCCCTAATCTCGAACCACTAGAGATGAAATTACATGGGAGATATAGCGAAACAAATACAATCACCTACGTTTCGGCCCTCTATATGACTCGTCCAAAAATCGCGTACTTTCTATCCTCTGCAAAAATGTACTATTACTTTTCACGTTCATTTTATTTTTAAATTACCGCATATCCCTATTATCCCTTCTAATATTATAAATGCGAAAGTGTATATGTATGTTTATCAGATTTCCAATTGCACTGCAATTACAATTGTATAAATGGCACAATTGCAGATTTCAAATGTGCCATTTATACTGCTCAGACTGCAAATAAACTTAAAATAAATATAAAATTGACATTATATTCTCCATATACTAGAATCTGAAAGTGTTTTGGGAATCAGAGAGTAGTCTAGTATTTTTGTAAATGAGCGAATGACGTTACAGTAGGTCTGCCAACGATATGAGGGAATAAAAATGAAACAACTAGTTATTTTGTGCTGTTTATTCACTTTTAACAGTTATAATAGAATTTACTTCAGTCATCTTAAGTTGTTATTGATAAGATCCATTTTGCCTTTCAGATTTTGCTTACTTTTTTTATCCACCGATACACTTCTCGTCATACACGTCAAGGTGAAATCTTTTACATAGACGCAAAGGGCCATATCAGCTTGTACCAGATAATATTAATAGATTAATGTTAAATTAGTAGATAAGTACCTATTAAGTTTTGACTTTAAAAATTGCTCATTTTCATGTGATTTTATATTTAAACTTTACGTATCGATCCTACTGATATAATCATGATTTTTATGTAACTATTTCGTGAAACAAGGTTGAACATGAAATCACAAGAAAGATAAACAAAGGTAAGTACATTAAATTAAACAATTTATAATAGGGTATTTGCCTAATTTTTTTTAGTATTTAAATTGAAGCTTTTTTGCCTTCCGAATAGCCTAGTATAAATAGTTTTTAATATCTTTAAAAATAAGAAAGATATAAATGTTTAAAACTTGCTTTTAGACAGAGAGGAAAGTACAGTAATATGACGTCATATTACTCAACCGCCATATATGAATTACGCGCAAAACATCGTATCGTGAGAAAGAGATAGACAAAAAACTTTAAAAGGCTATAACTTTTTTATTTTATTACCAATTTCAAATTGATTTTGAATTATTTTATCATACTACGTATATTGATATATTATC
Organism: Acleris literana; assembly: GCA_946894065.1. NCBI lineage: Eukaryota > Metazoa > Arthropoda > Insecta > Lepidoptera > Tortricidae > Acleris > Acleris literana. The sequence continues at coordinate 21,856,570 of OX335669.1, forward strand.
CAAATTAATATATGAAATTTAATATCAGGCAAATACCCTATTAAGGACTATTAACAATCAATATAAAATTTAAATCGTTAGATCACAATATCGACATTAATAACCTAATGACTTCAAGTTATATATAAATACTCAATAACAAAAGGAAATTAGGTGTCTATGATCTTTAAATGTCCCTTAAACTATCTAACTAGTAAGACTTTGATACTAAGATATCGAAGTTCATGTAGATTATTTTATTACACTTAAAGAAAAAAAAAAGCACTTTAGGTAACGTAATTTAATGCATTTGAAAACCTAGTCGTCACAAAGCTTACCGCCATGACGGATATATCCGTAGCTGACGGTTAAAAGCTTAAGCCCTCAGTGAAGTTTACATAGACACCTAAATTTCCAGTCACTAAACAATGATCACATCGTATTTAAAAAAAAAAACAATGATAATGGAATGTTTTGGATCAGGCATTATTTGTGATGCGTAAAACATTTAAAATACTCTCCGTTGATTATCAATAAATAATTACTTATATAATTAATAATAATAATGAAGACTCTCAACCACACATTCATAGGGGCAGCACTATACTCGATGATAATTTAAAATTATGCAGCTATAGGTACTTCGCGGGAAGCAATTTTGAAGTATGATTTCGAACACGACTGTAAGCCGTAGCAATGGCTTTTATAGTTGTTTGAAGGGTTAACAAGTTCTCATCTAATAATGAACTGTATTACTATCATCTCTTTGCTTTACATAAGCCTTTTTAATTTTGGGAAATTGATTGTTTTAATTGCAGTACAACTATCGCCTTTGTTAGCTTATTCGCAAGTATAGCATGACAGTTTGAACCAAGATTAACCAATCTAAAACCTAAAGAAAATAGGTACAGAAGTTCATCTTATCGTGATAAAGTGTGAAGACAAATCTGAAGCCGTATTGACAGTATGAGGCAGAGCTAATAGCAGTAATAACCCTTTTACTAACTGGAACTTGGCAGGTTTTGGCAGTTCATAATATAGTTACAGCAGCCATATTTAAAAGCATACTTCAAACATCAAACACTAATATTAATCTAACTGCGCTGTCAAATTAACAATCAATAATTTAAATACATAATTCGCTAACTTGTTATAATATCTCGATCCCCGCAAGCTTAGCTCACAATGAATCTCTAAAAAATATTCTATTAACAGGGAGATTCTCACACAAATAACAAGTAACAATGTTAGCAGATAAGCCAAATTATATACATATAAACTTAAAGAGAAACTCCCTCGTGACAGTTTACTTCAATATCTAAGTGGGCTGGTTCGCGTTTATTACCATCTCAACTACGAAACATTATAAATGCCTCATTTACATTATATCAATAACTTTTCATCGCAATAATGGTATGTATACTTAAACATCAATTGTTATTAAGGATGGTATCCTTATACTTTTCTAGGTATTACGTTACAAAAGGACAATTAACTGTAGGTATACAAGAAGTTACATATCCCTGCAAACCAGCCCATTTGTAAATTTAAATTTGTAATATCAAAACAATGTTGTATAGAACTTTTACATAACCAACTTTCATACATATAATAATTTATCTAATTTGTTATAAACACAATAAACTATTTTATAGATTAGAACAGACTTGCGATAAAATATTATTTCAAGAAGCAATAAAATTAGCGTCGTTACAAGTGTATGTTTCTCTTATAGCAACATTATTTGTTTAAAAACAATGATGAAAGTACTTTTCGCACATCGATACACATGTCTTATAATTATCACCTACTTTGCTTAAATTCAGTATCGTATGATTAATTGTATTTAACTACTTTCATTCACTACTCTCACCTTATGAATATAAGTATCTTAAAACACCCTCCTTCGTACAACAAACAAATTAATAATACATATTTCCTAAGTTTTAACTCAACTTGCACTAACTAAAACATATTTTTAAAGTATCAGTGAAACGAATCATAATAGGATAGTCATAAATAATGTTAATTTAAAATTGCAATCATCAAAGAAATTATATGAGTAGCTCAAAGCTACAAAATAAACAATAAGCATCCATTAACATTTGTACCTTACGAACAAAACAACACAAGAAACTGTTTAATTTATACCTATTTAGCCTAAATAGTCATAAAAAGTAAATATAGTGAAACAGTGAAAGTTATATCGTAAAATTTTGCTACTCGTTTATTATTTAGTATTTACAGTTCTACTGGAATGCATTAGATACACAAAAACAATCGTGGTTAAAGTAGAAAAGTGGCTAACGGAGAACAATTAACATTCGAAATGCAGAACAAATATATTTCTATTCAGACGCTGTTCAAGACTCATGTAGGTAAATGTACAAAAATAATAAAGTTCAAATCTAAAGAGAAATTAAAGCAAATACGAAACAGTAAAATAATGGTGAGATACATAAAAAAACGGACACTTTTATTTTCAATATGGATAAATTCAAAATAAAAGTGCAAACTACTATAATAAATTTGTGATGAGGATGATCAGCCATGTAAAATATAACTTCGCAAATCGTTGAAAATGTTCATAAGCATGGAATTCTATTATAATAAGACTTAAGCCTTTTTTAAAAATTTACTAGCCATTTGAAACATACACAATTCGTCATTCGTAAACAAAAAAGAATGAATTTCTGGCTCGCGACGGATCTATCTGACAGATATATCCGTAATAAGCGTTGAAAAGGCTAAATATTATAAAAGTAATGCTGCGATATTACCAGAGGTCGGAATAGGTAGTGCTTATTAACCTAAACTTGTTGCATCTTCATTCAATAACGTATTCCCATCTCACTCGCGCATGAATGAACATGAGTCAAGTTTAGGTTAATAAGCACTACCTATTCCGACCTCTGGATATTACATAATAAATGATCCTGTGCCATGAATATTAGGAAATAACGAAGAGTCTTCTAATAATTAAATCCAATGTTTTCGGTATTTATTCAAGGCACAAAAAGAAAAAATATCACATCACAGATTCATAATTTACTTGTTGAAACAAATAGACGTTCATATTCAAGAAAGATATCCTAAAAATGAGTGAAAAAAAAACGTTACTTCAACATTTAAACATACTGGTATATGAAACCCTGTGTATTCTAATTCTGTGATCTGATTGGTCATTTATCGGCTAAAGTACACAATAAGGTACACAGCGAGGTTAGAGTTGAGAAAATTTATAGTATACACACTTTGGTTATAGTGCGTGAGACATCAGATTATGCACGTTGAAGATGTTTAAAGTTTACAGATTTCACGTGCTACTGTTGTTTATTGATTAAATAAACATTCAACCCCAAGAAACCTGTATTGTATACTTAGCATATAAACGATGCTTAAATTTTAATATACCGTTGAATAGTTCTTAAAGATATTGCTGAATTTAACATTTTGAGCTACGTTACCCTCTAGACGAGTAGTATTTTTAAATTACGTACTAATGTATATTTATGTACAATTGATCCAAAATTCAAGTGATGTGCAAGTGTCTAACTTCGTTATTTTTGTGAAATCTGTCATGCAGTCACACATTTGGCACAAAATTGTGAAATTGAGCATCCGTGCACCAAATATCATGCAAGCTTAAGTATTTGAAGGTCCTTGTTAACACGGAACACAAATAAATTAAGATTCAATATTCATAATGATCACAATAAACGAGTAAAATATTAATTAGTAAGTACTTAATAACTTTATTCATAATAAATATAAAAATACACATATCGGCTACAAAGATGAATTTCGGCAGAACTTATTATTTCGCCAAAAAACATCTTTAATTTTGTAATTCAACAATGTCATCTCTTGTTATTTTAAATTTTTGGGCAGCAACTATTATTATATTATAATAAACAACAAACGCATAAACAACGGTCACCACCGGATATCATTGTTATTTAGGTTTTTGCACGAACTAATCTAAAACAGGCATTCAGTATGTTCAGTAGGAATGTTTTAATCATACAATCTCTTAATCAATCATACATTCACTACTGTACAGAAAGGTACAGTAAAATAATGAAAGCATAAAATTTGAAAAGGTAACTTTGTAATAAATATATTTTAGAAAAGTAAACGATATTAAAATCTTTTAAGTTTGAATTAATTCAACGCATTTAGTTAAGACAGAAACGTGCTGTCGCGCTTTGAAAAACGCTAAAATGCGCCTGCGAGAGCGTAACAAAAGCTGAAATAAATAATCACAAACTAAATATTCTTGTAAAAAAATTCGACCTTTTAGACGCAATGTCAAAAAAAGGTCTGCACTTACACGCAAGTTACAGCTGAAATGTAACACTTTTTTATGCTGTATGCTGTGACAGCTGTCATTAGAGGTTAACTGTTGTTACAGATAATCTGTTTTCAGCGTTAACAAGGTTTAAAATTTTCAAGTAAATGTAACATTTCTAGTTTGCTTCAGCCAGTATTTTTATTGAAACTGGTGCTACAGTGCGGTCTTTTGAATTTTGTTACTAAACTACTTACTGCCTTTCTTTGATCGAGGTGCGTTAGTATAAGTATAGAAACGTGAATATAATCCATTGTCATATACAGTCAACAGCATAAATAAGTGATCATTTATGTACCTTATCACTTTAATGTCGTGTTTGAAATGTCATACAAAATTGTGAAACGATTGAAAGCGATAAGGTACATAAATGATCACTTATTTATGCTGTTGACTGTACCAAGTAAAGTTTGAGTTATGTTCAATCATTACAATATAATTGCTTTGTACAAACAAGCAATGTGTATTACCTAATACTGTTGATATTTTGTATTTTATAAAGCCATATTCTAAATTCTGAAAACTGATTTACACCGTATACGAGTTGGCTATTATTACAATAAGTTTATTAACTATATTATGATGGTCATATTATTTGTTCAACGTTTGACACATCAGCGCAAAATACAATGAAGTAATTTTGCGTTAACCTTTTCAGCGCTTTGTATGTCAATTATTTAAGTCATTCATTCATACGCCAACCTTAGGCGCCACCTTAACGAGCAAGTGTATCGCGATACACTCGTAGTTGTCTAAAGAATTGTAGCAAGGCGAAAATATCATTGCCTCACTCCTTGTAGGTGGCGCTTTATATTTTGCGCTGTTTGAACCTACGCTGCGGATATATCCGTTGTTAAAGGTTACGCTGGTTTCCTCGCTGAACGCACCGATACTGCTATTCAGTGTAGAAATGTTATTCGATTTAATTTACTCATATTATTTTATTCCTTTGCTCATTATAGCGCGTAAACATTAAACAGTTTGGCCGTATTCGGTCACCGACTAGTATAAACGGTGCCGTATTACACGGGCACAAACATACCTAAAAAAAAAACCTTATCCCAGCTGACTGAACATAACCCACTATTACTGTGAGAACTTACAGATAGTCTTCGTCTGCCTGTCAATAGACCCACGAAACGGGCACCCACTGGGGCGCGGAGCGCAGGCGCACGAGTGCAGCCTCGAGCTGGGTGAGCGTGTCGTCGATGTCGTTGTTGACGATGGTGATGTCGAAGTAGTGGCCGTATGTGCGCCGCAGCTGTTCCGACTCACGCACCAGCAATTCCAGGGAGCCATCGTACTGGAATTGGGAGGGATTTGATTAGGTTATATTAAGTAATGGAAGGTGTTCTGTTATCATTAAGAGGAAGTCGCATACAGGATGAATTTTAATTGTCCGGCTAAATTTTAGGGACTAACTCTGTTGGTCACACTCATTAACTTTTATTATGGGACCAACATCCAAATCGCGAAAAAAAATCAGCTGTTCAATACAAACTTCGAGAGCTAAACAGCCGAAATGTATGGAAAAGCTGTTTTTTTTTGCGATTTGTATGTTGGTCCCATAATAAAAGTTGATCAGTATGACCAACAGGTTTAGTCCTTATATAGTCACGGTACGAAGAAGAGTTTCGTCACTTTTCGACTCTATTTCAGTGTTTCTAAGCTCTAAAAGTGACGAACCTTGTCGTACCGTGATTGTACCAGCATCTCAGCTCTCACGGTCTTGGAAAATGGTATTATAGCCTAGGCAACGACGACCAAAAACTGCCCTTAGGAGAAAAAACTTGTGTATAATATAAGCGAATTTTGGCATAGTAGTTGTAGAGGCTTACTATGCAAACCCGACTATGGCCTTACGGGAATCATTTTTCCCTCCATATCGCATTAAATATTGATCCCAGCAAAAAAGTGTATTGAATCTTTTTTGTAGAGAATTTTATGTAAATTAATTATGAAATGGAACATTTTTTGCTATGGGCCACCGTTTACGAGTTATTTACGAAAAACTAAAAATATGGACCTTTACACCCCCACCCATCAGTACTTTTAGTATGTGGTTTAAAACACCATTCCCTACAACTATGACAAAATTCGCTTATACACGACTTTTTTCCACTGATTTGTCTTCCTTGCTTAGGCTATTAAAGGTTGGTTGTGATTTTTTTATAAATTGTTATTATCAGCTAATAACAATTTATAAAAAAATCACAACCAATTCGAGGAATAGGCTTTTTGAACTAATCTCTGTTGTTAAATTTAAAATAATTGTTACAGTGAATTCATTACATTACAATAAAGAAATGACCTTCACTTGACTCCTAAATGCAGTTCGAATTGCGCTGTCACACTTTTTTTGTGGATTTATAAATAGTAGTTTACGTGACGGTGGCGTAATGACAGGCATTACAACATGAGTGTGGTTTTTCATAATAGATCACAAGAGTGTTGTAATGCTAATTACGCAGAGTCTCGTACAATACTTTATCTACACACACATTATAAGTAGGTACTCTAAGATGGGTTCAGAAGCCGAAAGGCAAACGACTAGTTTACTTATTATAAACATGTTAGGGTGATTAGGTACATAGTCGTAAGGCTCATAAGTAAAAAAATATGATACCAAGAAAAAAATAACGGACACCAGTATAAAACTGTTACTTATTTTATTACAAAAATGTTATACCTAAATATAACTTAGTGATAGCGAATTCATTAATATATAAGTTCTTAGATATAAGTAGGTAGAGGTAGAGGTATCTAACGTAAAAAGGAGGTTAATTTTTTGACCCATATTTATGTACCTCGTGTGGTTGCCGAGTTAGAATAGTGCCACTCCATGTCTTCCCGTGGATATCGTAAGAGACGACTAAGGGAATAAAGGCTTATAGTACTGTTAGGCGATGGGCTTGCAACCTGTCACTAATACGCTGGTAAACATCTTAGCCTAATTGTGCAAATTGTGGTTATAGAATTATCAACAAGTTTTTAGAGATGTTTGTAATTCTGTAGCTCTGCCTACCCCACTCTGGGAACGAAGGCGTGAGATTATGTATGTATTGTATGTATTTATGTAATATGTAACCACTAACAACTAGGTACTGCGCCGATTTGCAAAATTCTTTCGGAAATATAATTCTTGTCCTTCAGGAATGGCTCTTAGTTATGATAACTTATTGAGCGACCCTTATTGAAGCAGAAAATTAAGTATGTAAGTAAGTAGTAGTTTGTAGTTTTTTGTGTGATAAATAAATAAATAACTGTTTTTCTTATAATAATGTATTCATATTAATATTTTCATTGTGTTGACAACCCTACCTTTCGAGCGTGCAAACGAAGGTATAACTATACGTTCGCAGGAAACTTCGACAAATGAATTTTCAACACGAGTAAATAAGGTTTATTTAGGCGCGTTCGGGCAGCGTTGTAGGTATTGATCGGACGTACTTTGTCGTTTTGCATAGAAGAAAAATATGCCTGACTATGGCACTAATATTTATTAACTCATGATGATTAAAGGTATGGAATCTCTTATCAATAAGTTTTATGTGATTGTGTTCATTAAATCTACTCTAGAAACAAGGGTCATGCAGGAAGTGCTGTATTCATTTATGTTTAGGTAATAAGCAATGGCCGAATGCTTACAATACTCAGAAATAATTAATATATTGTATTGCGATTGTTTGTTCACATAATGTTTGAATGACTTACGTCTATTATGACTTTAAAAACAGACATCAGATATTAAAAAACGTCTTTCTAAATAACTCCGCCAAAAATGTAGATGAGTTTTATTTTATTTAATAAATTATTTTAAATAATTTTACGTAACACCTGGCCATAATGTGAGTTTTATCGCACGCTGCGCGCACGGTAAAACTCGCATTGTGGCCAGGTGAAGACGTAAAATTGTGTACTCATCACGGGCTGTAAAAGAAAGAAAGCCCTCTATCGCATATTTACAACCCTCGCCTACGGCTCGGGTCTCAAATACCTGCGATTTCGGGCTTTCTTTCTTTTACAGTCCTTGTTAAGTAATGTACTAATAACACTCTTAATTAAGAAATGCTTTGAATAAGACGCTTAGAAAAGGATATTCTTTCGAAAAAAAAAAGTAAATGTAGGCAGTATTTTTTGTGTATCCCAATTTAAAAGTAGGTAATAAAGTTGCTAAGAATTTAGTTGCTTCGACTACTTGTTTAGTGTAACTTACGTACTAACGAATATCAAGAAAAAACAAGACTCCTTAAAGCACTACCATATTTACCCAATAATAAAGAAAATATATCTAAATCTATAAAATTTACATCGTCAATAATATCACGACCATGTCGGACGTTATAATAGATATGCATAAAAGAAAAATAAGGAACCCTTTATAAAAAGGTATGACGTTATACCTTTATACAATTTGTTATTTGAAACCGTTTTTTTACGGTACCGGTATAATTTAGGTACTTATATTAATATAGGTATACTTTGAAGTGAGTTTAACGGTATTAATTTCGATCGAAACAATGAATAGAAGCTGCTACGCGACGTTGCCGGATGGCTAGTAAGTCTAGTAACTGGCATCGCAAATTTTCCAGTACCAAAATGATTTAGATTCTGCTGCCGATAAAAAAAGGTTTAAATATACCTCCTTATAAAAAAGCGCTTCCATTATTTTATACCGGTAGCATGCCCATATCATACCCGATTTTTTTCTACCTTTGGTCAAAAATCCGGTTTGTTTTGACACAGTGAACACAGTTAAACAGTGACAAAAGTATCTAATTTTGGTGGTATGGAATACTTTTTTTTAATTGTGATAACTTAGATAAGTTATTATTTCGCAAAAAGATTTATTCTGTGATAGTTATATCAAGAATTTTTATGGTGTCTTTTTAACTGTATGAAGTTAACTTTGTGTTAAACTAAAAGATTCGTTTTTAATAAAAAAATAGTTAGTCATAGTCATAGTAAGTATTTTTTATTTGCTCAACACAGGTGTGTAAATAATATATACAGGTTTTATATATCTACGATTGTTTCACTGCGCTGTGTCGCAAGGCATACAAATTGTAGACAGTCAATGCTGCATGCATTTACAATTCAGATTGTTTCAGTTAGATAAAAAATAATTTATGCCAGGTATAGTAACATTTTTGTACTAGAAAATTGAATAGCTGTTTTAAAAAAAATCTGAAATAGGTATTTTCTTTACTTAAAATATCTGCCGGTATTTTATTATAATTTTTTGGGGCCATTCCAAGTATATTTTTTCAAAAAAGGGCATCGCTCATCGCTCTCATTTTATGTTTTATTTTATTTATTTATTCATAGATAGTTAAAATACATTTCAAATTTACAAAATTGCGTACTCTTAAAATTATTAAATAAGGTCAGATTACTTTTCACAATAATTACTACTTCGTATATATATAAGCAAGTAAGAGTTAGTATGCGTAATTTTTGGAAATACGGTTTATAGGAATCCATGTAATGAATGCCACATAAGGCTCTTATAGATTTTTTTCTGCGCTTTAAATGCCATTCTCTGTGCGTCGAATTTGCCCAGAATATGATACCATATCTAAGTGTGGACCACCAAAATTGTCAAAATTGCTGGAGTCCACCAAAATCATTTAAACAACAAATAATCATTATTTACTTTATTAAGAAATATACGTTTTTGATTTTAAAAATAACAAGGAAGATTCCCTTCCGATTATATTTTAATAAGCCCGATATGTTATTATTGATCGTGAATTTTTCTTAGAAAATTTTGGTGTACAATAGCAATTTTGGTGGTACAAATTAGTAAAATAGTTATATCTTAAAAATTACTTGATATAATGATGGGCCTTTTAACACTGTTTTAACTATGACTTATGACGTACCTTAAATGTATAACAATGAACCCTACTAACAAATTAAAAATACCACCAAAATTAGGATATTTTGACGCTTGTTGGAATTTACCCTATCAGTGCTTTTGACTGTACATTAGTGTCAATTCTGCTTGTGTAGAGGTACCGCCAAATAAACCAAAGGCTTTAAGAATTAGTTAATTTTAATTTTGTGTAAAAAATATCAAGCTCAGATTACTTCTACAAGGGTAAATTGAGTTTTCAATGCTTGACTTTTGCTTAGTATATCACAAGGAATTATTTGTTGTTAAAAAGAGCAAAAATTACGTTGAAATGACTTAAGAGCAAAGAGAGGTAGCCAAGAAGAGAAAATAGAAGTAGAGAAGAGAGAGAGAGGGGGGGAGAGAGAGATAGAGAGGGAGAGAGAGAGAGAGGTATACAGGGTGTCTGGAAAACCTTTGGAGAAATTTTAACAGTAGATAGGGTGGGTGATTTGGATCATCCCTATATTGGTAACTTTTTTTTAAGTTAATATTTGACTGAGTTACAGACTGATTTATCATCGCCTTTCCTGATGATGATCTCAGTGTGCCCCATCTTAACTAATTCATTCATTACATGTGTCACAACGTAATGTAAATAAACAAGTTGTGCCTTATATTGAACTATGTTTCTAATCATGGTTAAAAGCTCCATGGTGTTTAGAAAACTGACACATTATTCTGAAATGAAAAGACGGTCTCTGTTAAGGGCTATTATGTGAAATAATTTAAAAATTTAAACTTACGATTCCGATTTTTATGGCCCCCTCTTCGCACACTCACACAGCTAAAATAGCACTTGTACTCGTAGGTACATTCAACTTCTTTTAAGAGATCATGAATCATGGATTTACTTTATTGATTTGTACCACTATCGGGGATTATTACGAAAAAAAACCATAATTAAAACGAATCATTAAGTAAAGTTGTGATTGTGCTTTGACAATTTGACATTAGTATCTTTTTAAATCTTGTGCCATTAAAACTCTTTATAAAAAGAGTTTTAGGGGTTTTTGTGAAAATAAATTCGTCCCTACACGTTACGTTTTATCAGAATTACATTTAAAGCTGGCATCATACACGTGGTTGAAAGATATTCGTATCCTAGAAAAACATAGGCTAGCTTCTTAATCTAAGGGCCGTATTAATAAACTCATTTCAGCTAAGATGCTCGTCACAAGATACGTCAAAGTAACTGTCAAGCCATAGAATACTGTCATGTTTGACGCATCTTGAGACGGGTATTGCAGTCGAGATTAGTTTATTAATACGGCCCTAAGAAGCGATCAACGTGGTGAAACTCTGTGGTGACACTACAGTATTCTTAAGTAGCAACCATTGTTTACTCAGAGGCGTCAATTAAATTTAATGCTTGATTCAAATTGCTGCTGTCACTTTCTTTGCTATAGCAATAAGAATAACTGCCGCACTCAGAGACGTCAATTAAATTTAATGCTTGATTAAAGTTGCATCTGTCACTTTCTTTGCTATAGTAATAGAATAAGACAACACATCACTAAACTAGCATTAAACTTAATTGACGTCTCTGAGTGCGGCAGTAAGACAACACTTCACTAAACAAGCATTAAACTTAAATGACGCTTCTGAGTGCGGCAGTTAATGGTAGTTATTTAGTTGGAAGTAATAGTTTATTCATCAGAATGTTTTGGGCCAAAATTGAATCATGTTACCAAAGAACAATGCCAGATCCTGGCTAAAAACACTTTAAAAAAAGGCCGCGGATACTAAGGAGATTTAAATTCAGTATTTTATTACTTACACATTTAGGGAACTAATACGAAAAATATTTATAATAATTATGTATGGAAAGATCAATATACGGAAACAGTGTCGTGGCGAGACGTAAAACGCAAACTTATTTTTGAAATGGAAAAAAATAAACTATTTAATAAAACACAAAAATAATGTACCTATGTATGTTCTGGAAGTAGCCCCCTCGGGCACTTCTACACGTTAATATCTACCAGCGCTTCAAGAGGAGACCACAGTGAAGAAGACATCAACGTCGTAGTATGTACAATCATTGAATTAATTGGGAACACCAAATAAAATAACTACTTGCTTTTACATTTTTGACCAGGAGATACTGACACTAAATTTCCGGTCATTTGTACCAAGTATGGCGACCCTTCAAGGGTCTAATTACGTAATGACGAAAAGGAAAATGATGGTCATAGCGCTGGTACCGGCGGCCTAAACGCGTGGACGTTAATCGAACGTGTCGGATAAATTACGAAAGTCGAACGATTTGTACCAGTAAAATTCTTGTATTTTCCAATAGTCGATGAAAAAAGAAGTAGGCGGTAGCGTAATGCCATACTTCTTCGGTGTGGCCCGCCATACCGACGAAAACACGTTAATTAAAAAAAAACAATACAACCATTTGTACCAGGCTAATTTTTGCACAGCTAATCATCGTCAAGTAGCCGTTCACGAAAATCACCATGCCATACTTTTCCGACGGTTCCAAATGGCCGCCCACGCGTTTGGGCCACCGGTACCAGCGCTATGACCATCATTTTCCATTTCGTCATTACGTAATTAGACCCTTGAAGGGTCGCCATACTGGTACAAATGACCGGAAATTTTGTGTCAGTATCTCCCGGTCTACAGTCTTTTGTAAGGATCTAATTGGAAGCAATAATGTGAAGATATTTAAGATATTTTGGTATTTAGAATTCGTTTTCGTGATATACATTTATATTTATATTTTATTTACTTAATGTCAGCTATAAGTTTTAAAGCTTGACTGATACCAACAACCATATATCATTCGGCTTTAGAGGCTTTCATTGCGATCTGAAAAACCTGTTTAAATATACAGAACATACTTACCTTCCAGAGGATAGATTCAAATTATTTATTTTTGGTCGTTTTGAGTAAAAATTGGGTCATGCTGCCAATTTCATTCCAAGCTGCGATTTATTATGTAAAACGGTATTAATTAACCTTTTTCGAACGATGACTCGGTAGTGCTATCAAGTGCTATAATGTCTTTGACAAGTATCAAACTTATGTCAAACTATCAAATGTCAGAAGAAATAATTTTGAAAAATCTGAAAGACATCGTAATAAACGTAAAAGATATTGAAAGATATGTATGGGGCAAAAAAAGTGGAGCTATTTTAACCCAGATCTTAAAACTAGTAGGTAAGTATTTCTGCCTGGTTGTACGACTAATTTTTCTTTAGAGATATAGCGATGATCCAATTGTGTTGGAGTCCCGGGGAAAAAGGATAATATTATCTCCTCAAATATTGTAGGAAAACATATAGCGATTTTAGTATTTTTAGTAACAAGTCCAGCGTTTGCATTCAGAAAGTATCATTTGGTGAACTGGAACTGATGATGAAGACCACGGATGGCCACCCGAACTCCTCAACGGTACTGATTTCAAGGGTGGCGATAAGATATCTCGATTAAGATAGTCGAGTGACTACAACGAAGAATATTTACTTGTTGAAATATGACTATGACTTTCCTGCGGCGTTGCTTGCGGCGCGCTTGAAATAACTTAAAGTTTTATATCAACCAAGAAGTGGGACTACGTAACAGCGTATTATGATCACTAAAAAGTACCTATAAAATATAATAAAAGTTTTTGGAAACAAAAAACCGTCTTCAAAAACGTAAAAAATACCTTCTTTTAAAATTGTAGGTACCTAATAGGTTTGTCCAACTGAAGTCGGCGACCACAATATTTTCAACAAAAAAGCCGACATCAGTTGGACTAACCTATTAGGTACCTACAATTTTAAAATAAAGTAATCTTTTGCGTTTTTGAAGGCGGTTTTTTATTAGGGTATGTTACCCAAAGGGTAAAAATGGGACCCTATCACTAAGATTCCTCTGTCCATCTGTCTGTCTGTCTATCTGTCTGTCAGTCCGTCCGTCCGCCCGTCCGCCCGTCCGTCCGCCCGTCCGTCCGTCCGTCCGTCCGTCCGTCTGTCTCTCTGTCTGTCTGTCTGTCTGTCCGTCTGTCCGTCTGTCTGTCTGTCTATCTGTCTGTCTGTCTGTCTGTCTGTCTGTCTGTCTGTCTGTCAGTCTGTCTGTCTGTCTGTCTGTCTGTCCGGTCTCATGAACCGTGATAGCTAGACTGTTGATTTTATTTGTATTTTTACTGCCGCTATAACAGCAAATACTAAAAACAGAACGCCAGTATTATCGTGTCAATACATCAGAAGTCATAGCAATAGCTGTACAAGATTTTGAAAATTAGGTACGTAAAGGTTTCTTTTTAACCGACTTCAAAAAAGGAGGAGGTTCTTTGTTCCACTGTACCTATTAATATTTTATGTATGTTCACCGATTTCTCCCTCTATTATGGACCGATTTCAAAAATTATTTTTTAGTTTGATAGAATATACTTCCGAGGTGGTCCAATTGTCACCAAATCAGAATCTGATGAGGGGATCCATGAGGAATTGAGGGAACTCCTCAAATATTATAGGCATACATTATAGCGATTACATTACAGGCTCACCAAGTTTGGATTTGTTAGTTTGGGTTCGATAAGCGTATAATGACTGTGTACCTGTCGTAGAATTTTCCTTATTCGTTTTTTCATTACGAACGAAGATCTTAACGAATCGAAAAAAAACGGTCTTAGGTATTTAGTACTGATGTTGTTTTTATTATGCCCCAAAAATCGTAGTTTTCAAGGGAATAGTGAAAAACAAATTAATCTTCTATTAGATAAAAATCACTTGCCTCATGTATCATACTTGAGAACGGTTTAACAAAGTTTGTGTGTATAAATGAAGAAATTCATAAAAGCACGAATAAAATACCTAGAGTAAACACTAATAAATGATATCTAATATTCTCAATGTATTTTTATTGACGTTTAAGAGCTGATCTGATGATGAACTCGAAACGTGGCCAATATTACGTACGTTGTGGCATTTTATAAATAAATAAATACAGATGTAGATACTAATAATAGAGTCTGATTTTAGGTTAATAAAGGCGAGCAACACTATGACTTTTACATTTTAAAAAAGAAACAGAAGAAAGAAAACAATTATTAAAGGAAAACGGAGCTAAAAATCAAAGTTCAAGAGAAGACTGATGAATAGTAACCTTAAATTTTTAATAAGTACTATTATTATAAATACGTAGGTCAAAATGCGAAAGATTGCTTTTTTTCAAGCTTTTATTTAACATGCATTGTTCGTATGTATGTAAGTTGTCCGTTAAAACAAGCAAGTATATTTTGAACCAGTTCCCTAAATGGAATGGGCTGAAATTTGGACCACATACGTAAACCCGATGATATCTAAGAGCTGATCTGATGATGGAGTCGGAAGGTGGCGACGGCGACAGGATCTCCGCTATATTTAACGTAGACCTAACGGGTAGAGACTCCTTAGTTGGATCTTGATAAGCAGATAACGATTTTGCAAAAGAAAAAGTACAGTCAACAACAAAAGCTTGCCTCAAGAATGATTAAGACACACGGCAGTGTGTCCGGCCAAGTTCGAAGAAAAAAACCGAGCGGTACCTACTGCAGTGTCTAATATTTACACGAACTCATTCAGCCCTTTTTCCCACCCTCGTAACTTTTTCCTAGTACAGCCAGGAACCTGATTTTTTTACATATTACTTAGGTCAGTAATAAAACTAGCCAAGTACCAGGAGATCATAAACAAGTAAGGGATACGAAAGGGTTTTTTACCCAGCCCGCGAGGAATATATGCAATATGCAAAATAAAAAGTATCGGATGGGTTGCTACGTTCAATTTAAGTACTAGGAAATCATAAACCTGTTAGGAATATGACTCTGGGTTTTCATTATTAGAACTTCACTCTAATTCACAATGCGGTCATGTTTTTTCAGTTAGATTAGATCCTATTTACCTACTACGTCCGTCCATATGTCTGTCAGCGGATGTTTCTCATAAATCGTAATAGGCAAACGTTAAGTCAGTGGTATAATGTGATGATGATGATGATGATGCTGATGATGGGTAGGGACGAGGGCAGTGTTCATGTATTTTATATTAACCTGTTTACAATACAATAATTATTAATAATTATTGAGGTTAATCTGATGATGGAGTCGGAAGGTGGGTGCAGAATATCCAGTGTACCTAATGTATAGTCTCACTGAGTTTGAAGTAGTTTGAACTTCTTTTAAGTATTCCAGTATGTATGTTCGTCTGTTGCTTTAATCCATCATAACTTCTATAAGCTTAGCCTAAGTACTAATAAGCAAGCAGATAGGTTTATAATTTGTTTCCTAGTTTGATCCTTATTTATATTGTTTCTGTTTCAGCCAGCTTCGTCAGTGTATGTAACAAACGGACTCTACCATTGGAAATGTATACATGTTCACAATCAGTCTTTCTGCATAAATCAGTTGCCTTTATGCATTTTTTCTCATACGTTTCAAATTGCATGCTGTAAATAGCATGATGTCAAGCCCCTTTAGCCTCGTAAGGCCCACGTCAAATTCCGTTAGTTCGAAAAAGGATCTTGTGTCGGTCATCTAAAGACAAAAGTCACTTTGACAAATGTCCTAATTTTAGGACGTCGGGCTTTACGAGGTCGCACAAAAGTAAGGTTATCTGTGAGTTCTACGTACCACAGATTAAATAATAGTAACTACGTACCAAGTTAATTCGACGTCTGAACACGCAGCGAACGCGCATAAGCGGCCGGCCTTTGGCTGGTGATCACGCGACGTAAAATTCTTCGGTAGGTACCCGCAGATAGATAGTTAGTATAGGGAATAGCGATAAACGACTTGTATGTGGAGGGAGTCGCAAACTAGTGAGCATAAGCTAGTTGTTCATAAATTTCTATCGACATAGACAAACGAGTCCATTCGGCGTCTCGCTCCTACAAATTTTTACTCTATTCAACTACTCTGTATACTCGGCCGCTATTACTGTCAAGTAAAAAAGAGCTAAGTATAGTAACGTTGACAAAACGATAACATGCCAAAGTCGATATGGTTTTACCGTGAAGGACTTAATAGGTATAGTCGTGTTTATCGATGTGGATAAAACGACTATAAAAAAGACTACCCCAAAATTATTTATCCCCAATATTTGTATTTCCATTCGCATATTTCCCCATATTTTTTACTTCCCGGTCGTTTATTCTTTTCCTTCTTTTTCCATTCGCATTTTTCCTAATTAATAATTTAACCACACACATTTTATTACATTGTAGCTTTTTCCGACTGGCATGTTTCAAATATCAATTCCACAAAGTCGACGCGGATTTCCTATTTGTAAGCGCTGCTGCAAAACGAACATAATTAACCTAAACCTACCTACGCCTCTAGTAAAATTAACAAATGGGGAAATCCGCGAATGGAAAAGGAAAAGAATAACGATAGACTGGGAAAAAAATTATAGCGAATGGCATGGCAATACAAATTTTGAGGGAAAATAATTTCAGGGTAGTTTATTCCAACGCTGTTGCTGTGGCTGTTTTAACTCTGCCGCCATTATACTGTCAAGTAAACAGGTGAGCTATTTTTAACCAAAATCTGATGCTTGATATGGTGGTTGCTACATGAGAATATTTTTGTTCCGTCAGTCAATTCACCATGTAAACTCTTTTTTGCCAAGGGACTGCGTACAATTTTCAAACTGTTTGTGGAATTTGGCGGAGCATTGTCATGGTCCTTATGCCGGTTTTTTCAAATAAATGATTTACTTGTTTATTTATTTATTACTTTCAATGGCCGTTTTCTTGTGGTCCTACTATATTTGTCCTACTCAATTCCGCTGGAGCCCCGCCCGTCCTGTTTCTGGGTGGTTTGCCCTTCGGGCATCTGAAGGTAACTTTCAAACCTAACCTACCTACTTTTACAAACACAATTAGTATTTGGTGATCAAATCTAGGTGTACTTTTTGTGCAATAGGACAAAAATGGCAGGATCACGAGAAAACTTCTCTTTCAATCGCATGTGCAAGAGGTGTGCTTAAGGCATATTTTTTTGTGAGTATCCAGTCCGCAGATTAGAAGACAAGGTGCAACAGAATAAGTAGGTACTAGCATAGAAACCAGGCTATAAAACTGTTAGACGTATGTTTGACCTTTTTATTTATGGCATTCACAATTAGTTAGAAAGAGATGTCCTTGTATGGTATGCTTTCGTTATTACGTCACGTAAGACGACACAAGGTTTGAATAGATCCTTATCTGTCTGGTCTAGGGCATGCAGTACCGGGCCCGGTTCCAAGACATCAATTTCCCGGTTCTAAGCAGGGACGGTACCGGGATTCCCGGTTCTCCCGGTTCTTTATTTTTTACCTCAAATCACCGCAATAATAGCCATTTGAGATATAAAACGATTGAAAAACATTAGGAAACTTAATTTTTTATAAATATGCAATAAAATCATGCACGTTTTCTTCAACAAAAACATAATTCTTGATTAAGTTAAATACTTACTAGAAAGTTATTTTTTCTTCCTTTTTACAAATCTAGAGATCAATTATTGCAAATACGCCGCAAAATATGATGGATGTTGATGCGATGTTGCCGCATGTGCCGGCTTCGTCGCTCAGGTGTGAATTGGGTATATGTGACATGCGCGACGATATTTGTTTGGTATTCATGGAAAGAACCCGGAGAACCGGGATGTAATCTTCAGTACCGGTTCTTTAGGCACTGTGAAATTCCCGGGATTTCCCGGGAATTACGGAACCGGGATGTCCCGGGAAGATGCCCTAGTCTGGTCTGTCTGTAAAGCCCGAAGACGTACAAGAGGTCCATTCTCACAGTACACGTTGAATTCGACGTTGTGACCGAGACATTCGAAGGAGAGAAAACCGGCTAGTTTTTGTTTCATTTCCTCTTAAGAAATATGTAATCTAAAACAAAGAGCCTGTTTCACAATCGACAAGTAAATTTATCTGCCATTTAAAGTTGGCTCCCTCCTTGTCTATTATTATTATTACTGTTGTGAAACAGGCGGTTAGAGAAGTATACCTGTTGCGAAGTTCAACTTATAGTCCGGGTTCTATGTCAGTACTAATTCTATGTACCGCGTTGATTAAGGTCTATCAGAAAAGTAACGTTTGTCAATGGAAGTCTTTGATATCATAAACACAACACATCAAATTCATTTTTAGGGTCTCGTACCCAAAGGGTAGAAACGGGATCTTATTACTAAGACTCCGCTGTCCGTCTGCCTGCCTGTCTGTCTGTCTGTCTGTCTGTCCAGCTGTCTGTCTGTCTGTCTGTCCGTCTGTCTGTCAGCAGGCTGTATCTCATGAACCGTGATAGCTAATAATTTATGTTGCCGCTATAACAACAAATACTACAAATATATTAAATTAATTACTTAAGGGAGGCTGCCATACAACAAACGTGATTTTTTTGCCGTTTTTTGCTCGATATAACGGCAACAGGAAGCCACTTGAAATATTCACAGAATATTTAGTTGTATATTCACTTTAAAAAGAAATAATTTAATTAAAATAAAATAAATATTTAAGGGGGGCTCCCGTACAACAAACGTGATTTTTTTGTCGTTTTTTTTTCTAAGTACAGAATTCAACATTAATACAATTAAAAATAACACTCTCACACGGCTATTGCTATAGCAGGGCATTTTCTTGAAGCTTCTTATGTTACGAATATGAGTAAGAATAATGTCAGGTTATTTTATTGAGTTATGAGGATTTTATTTGTTATCGTGTAGAATAATTTAATTTTGATCTTATACTCCGGTACAGGGGAAAGTTTTTGTAAGGCTTCTTACAGACGAGCGGCATTTTGGCCGTCAGGTGGCGACGGCTGCAGTAGCCTCTGCCGTTGGCAAAATGTCGCTCGTCTGTAAGAAGCCTAAGACGACTCCAGTAACGGTTATTAAATGCTCTAAGCCTCGAACATGAAATGAATATGTACTACGTCCGTATATCGATTCCAATGCCGGAAAGGTCGGTCATTTATTTATTTCTCTATGACAAGTGCGATATCATCATACAAATTATAATCAATTATGAGACGGCCTTTATTAGCTAAACCGCTACGAATACAATACCATACAGACCAATACGGACGGCAATAAACGGATCGTCTATTTCATATTCATCCGAACTTTTAGAAGTCTATGAATTATGGTTGTCATTAAATGTCATGTTAAATTAAATTTCAGATTTTCAAATATGAATTTAATTTTTACTAGAAAAAAACTTTTATGGGCTATTTTAGAGCAGAAAACAATGGTAAATGTTTAGATCTCGACATTAATAATAAAACGGACGGTATGATCGGGTCTCGGCAGTGCGTGTTCCAAGAAATCTGGTAAATATTTCAAAACCCGCTAAAATGTTCAATTGCAAAACGAAAATACAGTAAGTTGCATTAAAAGTAATCATTTTTTATAACGTTAACTTGATTTTTGTTTACATGGGGCGAACTGTTTGTTTACATACCATGTAAACAACGTATGGTCTCAGGTCATTGACCTTGAACTTGGAATTTTGACGTTAGTTACTACGAACGTTTGCAAAATGTCAAGGTCAAGATATCGGCTGCGATACATCAAGTAACAAAATGAATATAATTAAACCTTCTTTTTTTTTTACATTAACAGAAACAAAAATGAACCATACCCCCGTGATCAGAATCGTGCGAACTATTACCGCGCCAAATATCTCCAAAGGTTTTCCAGACACCCTGTATATATATATATATATATATATCAGTTAACTACTCACATCAGTGTGGTTGGTGAGCGGCGGCGCGCCGATAAACACAACGTACGGCGCAAACTCCGCCGTGCGCAGAACCTTCAGCGCCTGCGGCTCCACGTCCAAGATGGCGGTGCGTCGCTCCGAGTAGATACGCCGGATCGTTTCGATCTTCGTGCCGTACATGGCATCCTCGTGGGTACCTGAAATAAATTGACCTAGTCCCAAACTAAACTCTATGCTTGTACCTACGGTCAAACACTTTGTGACCCACCTTAGGTCCAAAGCAGGAATGTTGCGAATATTCGAGTTGGACATCAATAATCAATGCGGATGTTCATGCGGATGCGAATGTAATACTAGTTGCGACAAGAAAGAAATTGGTTCGCACGTGACAATGACCAATGGGAGCGAACGAGCAAATCCGACGCGTTTGTTGTGGTGCATCATTTGTTTCTTGTAAATAAATCATTACGTTTTTGTTTACGGACTTTCGGTATGTATGTATGTATGTATGTATGTATGTAAACACTTTATTGTACAAAAGAAAAACCAGAAAAATACAATTAATATAGAAATATGTACAAAGGCGAACTTATCCCTTTAAGGGATCTCTTCCAGCTAACCCTTGAGAGACTGAGAGAAGTGAAAGGTTGCGCATCGAGTAAGCAAGTGTACAAAATTTAGAAGAACATACCACATTAACCAATAAAGCCTATATAAATAAAATAATAATAATAATAAAATAAAAATAAATACATTCAAATACCTACACAAATAGAAACAGAAATATATATTAATACTTAGATATACATACATAAACTACTTTTTATGTACCTAGAGGATAGTTGATATTTAGGAGATATATTCAAGCCAGAACTTCTTTAATTTGCCTTTTAGGGAATCTACCGATTGGGATTGCCTAATGCCAGTTGGTGGCCGATTCCACAACCTGACAGAATGCACCGAGAAGGATTTGGAATAGGATTTGGATCTGTGGGACGGGAAAGCGAGGGAGGGGACTTATCGGATTGATTGGTATTCTTCATGCACATACTATCTAATATATAAAATTCTCGTGTTACAGTTTTCGTTGCCATACTCCTCCGAAACGGCTTGACCGATTTTGATGAAATTTTTTGTGCTTATCCGGTATCTATGAGAATCGGCCAACATCTATTTTTCATCCCCCTAAATGTTAGGGGTAGTCCACCCCTAAATTATTTATATGGCAAAACAACCCGGTTTGCCGGGTCAGCTAGTATTTATATAAGATGTAAAACATCCGTATCCGCATCCGCATTTACATCTGCGGATGTGAAAAAATCGGCATCCGCAATATCCCTGGCCCAAAGTCAACCTGACATTCTACAATAATAAGGTTGAATTTCCTATAAGTTACAAATGACTCGGCATCTCTAATGACATTGACGACTTCAAGCATATTTTTTTAGAAATGGGTGACATATTAACGTTTGTGACCTTACTAACTACCTAGTTAGGTACTAGACAGCGATAAACTTGCTAATATAGAAAAATCATAGAAAACTTCCAAGGCGCAGGAACAAATAATATTCGCGCTCATGACACAAATATCTGCCCTTACCGGGTTTTGAACCCGGGACCCCTAGTTTCGAAAGCAGGGTCACTACCAACTAGGCCAACGCGTCGTGAAAATATTTTAACCTTTTTAAGGCACTTGCCCCACTGACACATATAATAATAGTTGATCGCAGATGAGAAGTCTCTCCACTACTTTGTCGAAACAAAAAATATAGGTGCCGTGTCAATAATGGCCTAGCCACACCGCTTGCGTGACGTGCACGTGCACGTTCGCGTTCGCTTTTCACTGCGTTGTATACTGACATGTCGTAATGAAAATTCATACTATACAACGCAGTGGAAAGCGAACGCGCACGTGCACGTGCACGTCACGCAAGCGGTGTGGCTGAGCCTTAAGAGACATAAAATAATAGTTGATCGCTGGTTCTACTCGCTTCCCGCTCATCGTAGGCGGTGGGACAAGTGCCTAGCGCCTGACGCAAAAGAGTCAAAATGCCCCGCATGCCCTGACATCTGCAGGCGAAAAGACCCTTATAACGCCAATATTCAATGCCGTTCACGTGGCAGAATAGCAGTTCATCTTCCATCTAATATGATGTCGATAAGTTAAAAAGAAGAACGTGTGTATGTGTGTTTGTGTTTTTTTCTTTTTACCGTATTCCAAGTACTCGCTGGCTCCGATGTCGGTCATCATTTCCTCGTGGGTGACGAAGTAATAGTTTCGTCCGTTTTCTTCATCCGGTCGCGGTGGTCTGGTAGTATCTATAACAACACCAACCATAATAAATAGATTTCAATCAAAAGTGTGATTTATGTGGCAAGATATTTTTACGACTGTACTTTTTTGTTTAGTTTAGTTTATTTACTAACGAAAGTAATGCAACAATTATAGAGGTATATTGCATTTCGTTTCATGTCAAAATATACTAACTTACATACACATTTAAAAGTACTTACAACACAATAAACATTAATAATTAACTAGGGAGTAAGTGTTAACAAATGGTCATTACCCGGTTTAAAAAATACAAGATAATAACAGTGGCAATAAAATTTACAAATAAGGACCATATTCATCCACAGAGTAAAGTGGACTACCTAAAAAAAGGTTTCTAAGCGGAAGTTTTGATAAGGTACATACAAAAATAGAGAGAACAGCGAGTGACCTTCAGGGTAAGCTCCCTCTCCGCGCAAACCGTGTTGTTGCACTTAAAAGTTATGAGTTGTAAGAGAGG
Organism: Acleris literana; assembly: GCA_946894065.1. Classification (NCBI taxonomy): domain Eukaryota; kingdom Metazoa; phylum Arthropoda; class Insecta; order Lepidoptera; family Tortricidae; genus Acleris; species Acleris literana. Next base: position 21,880,276 of record OX335669.1, read on the forward strand.
CACGCCAGTGAGCGAGAGAGAGATATAGGAAAATAAATCTTGCCCGCTAAAATACTCACGTGGAATAGGGTAAGCATATTGGTCGGGGTGCCGAGCAATCAGCGTGTTCTTGATATGACGCCGACCGACGCCGTGAGCGCCCAACAGGACTATCGTCTTTCTCTGGAATGCTGAACAAGAAACACTTTGGTCCGGATGTACTTCTTACATTGATATGTATACGAAACATCAGTTTCAGTATTTTGATGAATATTCTTAAAGTAATTTCTATGGGTTAGTCGCGAATGTGTATGGGACCCCTTACTATCAGCCGTCCTTAGCCTCTATCTACAGGGATAAAACCCTATTGCATTTGACGTGTTATCGTATTGTTTTTAACTCGGACGCCATTACTGTCAAGTAAATAGGAGACCGTAACGTAGACAATACGACAAATACGATTTTACCAGTAGAACAGAAGCCCTGTGTGCTCGTTTGCCTTAACAATGCCATAAAAAACTTACATGGTAGCTTGACGACTTCCTCGTAGGTAACCACGTCGAGCTGGTCGAACACTGCGTTATGCTTCGCCAGATACTTGTCTTTGGACTGCTTCTTCTTGCGTCCGAATATAGAACAGTTCACTGAAACAAGTTTTTGACGGTAAGATGCTGAATAGCATGGACCCAACCACATATATATATATAAGCTCCTCCTCATCTTTAGATAAAGGGAGCGTCACGATGGTCGAACTTAGGTGTAGGCGAGGATAGTCGGGCAAGGAGAACCAAAAGCATTTTCTAGATGTTTCACAAATTTCTTGTTTGATTATCAAAATACAGTCAGTTAATAAGAAATCCGCCTGACGACGTTCCAGGGGCACAGGGTGCCAAGGCCAAATACGAAACTATCACGCTCGCGGCGTACCATGTTTCACGACCCAGTTTTACCAGCGAAGTCAAGAACAAGAGTGTCAAACATGGCGATGCACGTCCGGGATCCTACTCCCAACACCACAGTAGTGCTAATGGATACTCCGTTCATTTCACGCGCCACTCGTACCGAAGTCGAGGGAAAGTGACGGAGCAAGCGCAACGTTCGAACTATGAAAGTAGAGGCCCAGTGCCCGAGTTACGTCAAAGTGAGCAGGACCATAACATAACTAAATAGTATGTCTACTCGCTCTCAAACCACAAGCGCCGTCATATATATATATATGTAAAACACGAAACGTATTTTGGGATTGCTTGCGTTACATATTTAATTACATTGTCTAAAGTATACACGTAATAAATATAAATAAATGAGTATGAAAGTGGAAAGCATTCGCAAAGCAATCACCAATACTTACAATATTAGGCATAAGATACTTAAGATACATGAGAACTTGAAATAACATACTTATTGTCCATCCCAGACTCAAAAAAAGATAGTCCTTTAACGATTAGGTGTTGGTCTGATGACATTTGGCAGATAGTTGGGAAAAGATGGATGGCGTTAGCACGAGACTAGGAAAAGTGGTCTAAGAATGATAATGGATGCAGTGGGTGGGTGAGTGCAGGGGTTGGATGTGTGGGCTGAAATGATGATGAAGCTGTTAAATTTTTTTTTCTTCCTCAACGGGTGTATTTACCAAAAATATTTATTTAACCAGATATTTGCTTATTTTTAGTATTTTCCCGCCACCAATCTTTAATCATTGTTTACATACAAAATCGTATATAGATGACGAAATGCAATCTTTTAATAAATTGATTGTTTTTCGTCAACTATACCTATTAAAAGACATTTCTTCAAATTCAATGGTAAGCACGAAGAGATAAACATATTTCAATCATAAAGCTTCCATGATACTCAGACATATTAAAGAGATAACAACGGGTTACTCACGTAAATAAACCCAACCCGTTGTCATCTCTTTAATATGAGAGAAACATACACTAGCTTACAATAATATTAGGTACCTATAGTTAATTATTAATGATCGTTACCTGTATTGTCGCAGCCGTCGGTATGTGACACGCATCCTTCGGCTCCTAGCAGCACAACATTACAACAAGGTTCATGCAATGCGCCGATGGAATGGTAGGTCTATTAGATACAGGATCACACTCAACGTTTTATTGTGAAGTGTTCAAAATTGTAGACTAGTCTTGTACTAGAGGAGGATGAACAGATATGTATGGACCTAAGGATAGGAACCAATAGCAATAAAGAAAATGTTACAGGTGAGGTATTTTTATATTCTAAAAAAAATATATGGCGGGATTTGTCAACTCGCTGTAAGGCCGGGATTACACCTGTAAGTTACTTATTACCAGAGGTCGGAATAGGTAGTGCTTATTAACCTAAACTTGATGCATCTTCATTCAATAACGTATTCCCATCTCACTCACGCATGAATGAACATGAGTCAAGTTTAGGTTAATAAGCACTACCTATTCCGACCTCTGCTTATTACGTAAGTTTTGATACAAAGCTATATGCAAGAGAGAGATGCAGATATTTGCTACTCACTCTTACCCATAGTTGCGTCTCAAAACTTACGTAATAACTTACAGGTGTAATCCTGGCCTAAGATATTTTAGTGGACGAACTAGAAATTCCCAATAAGGTGTCGTTATATTCGACCTCCCACTGTTTTTAAATGGCAATAAGTTATGAACAGAAATATTTGGGCCCGCCATAATTTAAATTAAAGTTTACTCTTAAATAACCATAACTCATAATTATTGGTCACATAGGCTGATTTGCCCATCCTCCTTTCATTTGCAGAATTTTAGAACCAAGTTTATAGTAGCTAGATAGCGTCAAGAAAGTTTGACATCTGACAAAACTTTAAACTTGTTGCCGCAGTGACACTTCACGACAAAACAAAATTTCATTCGGGGTACACAAACTCCCATGGTTAATATAATCAGAGCATTCACTTCAGTTATAGATAGTAGCGTACTACAACGCAAAGATTATATTCTGGCTGTAGATAAATATATTATTTGAAAGGTTATGTCAAGGGCCAATTATATGGTTCAGAACACCATGCAAAGTGTTTGGAAGAGTGACGGTATTTGGAAAATACACTTAAATACTTAAGGGGAGCTTGTATTACTCGATACAATGGAAAACAAGCATTTTACATACCAACTGCAGGTTCGTCCAATGATGTTTATGTTTGAAAGCAAAACACGAAAATTTAATGAAATTATTTCCAATAACATATCTTACAAAATTAAAAGATTTCCGTTTGTTTTTTAATAAATAGAATCAGGGTTAAAACAAGTAAAATTCTGAAGTCCAAAAAAAACAGCGAATTACCAACAATTTCCATAAGCGCTTTACAATATGAATTTTTTAACTGAAAATTAATAAAATTAATCCCAAAAACAATATCAATATCGAACCAAATACAACTAACGATGAAACGTCCTAAAAACAACACCAATATACGGATAAAACTAAAACAGAACCAATCCCGAAATAAAAAACAGATCAGGCACATAACAACATAGTCTATGTAAACGGCGATACTTAACCCAAAACGAAAGTCCACATCCGTCCACATCAGAAAGTCTACAAACAGTCCATGGAATGCAACACATTTGTAGTCTTTTCTAGTCATCACAGTGACTCAGATAGGACGGAAATAAATATAAGCACGTAGAGTAAACGTTAACGGCACGTAGCTCCTCTATGCACGGACGCTTGCAACCCGGGACAGGGTTCTGTTCTCGTTCTGTGCGTAAAATATAGTCACGTGTCTCGAAAACGTTCAAGCTACGTTACATTACCGTCCCGCCCGATATTCCAGACTACCTTTATCCATTTTACAATAAGTTTACAATCCATTGAGATATTTGAACTTTGGGCCTCACGAGTGTTACCGTGTTGTGGGTACCTTGGTCGGTGTTGGAGCGCTCTGCGGCAGCGCAAGCGGCGCGCCACTCCTGCAACTCGGGGCTGGGGATCAAGCCTGCGGAGCCCCCTGCGGCGTCTTTACGCGCTTGCCACCAGTGGGTGTCATCTTTGCTTATAATCTGTGGGTAAGTAACAATTTGAAGACAACTTTGATTTGACTATAAATTAACATTTGTTTCTGTAATTATGGCGATACATTTTAACTTCGGTTAGATAGTTATAGAACAGTCTTTTTCCATATAATTTAGCATAGTATTAGTATATCAACTATCAATATGTTATTATGCATTCTATAAGATCAGCCCGAATTGTTTCAAAATCGACAACTTGCATTCGCAAATCATCGCGTAACGTCACTAACGCAATAAAAGAACAGAGTTTCAATGAAATATTAAATAAGAACATTACATTTCAATTTCTATTAAGTATTCTACAGCATCAACGAAAAACACATTCAGTTACCCTTATAACGATAATAGCTCACGGAATTGTCTATTTTAGTGGTCCATTCGCATTGTTGAATTGTTCAGGGGATTCGCCATAATTGTAATAGTAGTACTAAATCGTTGACCCAAAACTGTATGGACTGTGTTAACAGTGGGTCGCATTAACTCAATGGGTAAACTATTTCAACTACCACTTCGAATCCTGCATTACTGTTTATTGTAAGCTTTTAATGCGAGGCACGACGGAAAGCTTCGAAACTTTGGTAATAAAAGTATAGGACTAATTTAGTATGCTCCATTTCATTATTTCCTTTTAACTAACTTGTGTTGTTTAATCAGTGTGATCGTTTTTTTAATGTAGAAGAATTACATATTGTTATATAAGTATCACTAACTTAAGATAAAGAAAATAATATCTAGGCTGCAATGAAAACATTTCTCGTTTGAGTAATACGGACCTGCAGTATATCGCCCGTAGTGAAGGCAATGCCGGCCTGAGCGCAGGGGATCAAGTCGTCCTCCAACGGATCATACTCAAACTGAGCTCTAACAAATATCTGAAAAATATTCCTGGATTAAAACAGAACATTCGAGTGCAAACATAAACAATGACGAGCATTTGTGAAAAATGAGTGTGTTAAATGAGATAAGTCATGACGTGATATATATTGATGATGTTAGGTAATATTAATTGGATGGAGTAAATAAAATATACGCAGGTGTAGTGGAGGATGAGTTGGTAAAAGTGTAAAGCCATGACAAAGAACAACAAGCGCACAGAAACGAAGGAGGTCGCGGGACGCAGCCATGCCCGGGTGACAGAACACAACATAACAGTACATCCAACATAATGAATATAAAGTAGCAGGGTCTGGGTTCGCTACTTACTAGTACGGGCGAAGGCTTAATCCGGAAAAGCTAGTTAGAAAAAAAAGGACAAGTTTTAAATTTTGACATTTTAAATCCAATTTTAGGCCAAGCATCGAGTGTGAAATTTATGTGCGCTTGCCGACTTTTGTTTGTTTAGATTTATTAATTATTCAGTAGATTTATTGTATCAACACAATTGTTGTTCACACATTCTACGTTATCTATTGGATATTCAGGGCGTTCATTTGCCCTTTTCACTTAATTAAATCTACGTCAAACTTTAGTAACTAATATCTGTACAAAAAGGTTAGACGGATACACCTCGCCAACTGTTTGGGATCTCGCGGGACATTTAACAAATTGAACGAGTTTAATGTTTAATTTCGTTGAAAAATACGTTTCACTTTAAAGATTACTTTATTCCCTAGGGCAAAGCACTTTTTCTTTGTTATTTACAGATTTAGTCGTACATTTTAGCGCACTCTGAGATTTTGCCAGCAATCTGCGAGGTCTATCTGTCAACTTCACTGTGAAAACTTGTACTAGTTTTAATCACACAAAAAACTTTTAGTGACGTCTATGTTGTTAAGCCAGTTACTAAAGGGGGAGTTGGAGATTCCGGAGGGTAGGCTGTTGAATTACCTCGCACGGTGGTGGCGCCGAGCGGTACGATGGTACTATTTTGAACGTCACTGACCCCCGAGCCTCGCGCTGTAAAATTATACATAATTAGATGATGATATAAAAATCAACTAAAAGTTATTCCTTATACATAAATAGAAACGCGTACGCGCGAATGCCGCCTGCTTTTATTGTTGCCATTTGGACGAATTTTCACTCGTTCTGTGGGTGGTAGAAAAGTAGAGAATTTAATAAAAAGGCTATGTTACGCGGAAAAATATGATCCAATAAGAATTACATACATTTACTGTCTACGCGCGTAGATGGATTCTCGGTATTATGTTTATTTCTTAACGATATAATAAATAATAAATAAATAATAATAATTATCAGGGGACAATGTCACACCAATTGACCTAGTCCCAAACTAAGCTCTAGGCTTGTACTATGGGTACTAGACAACGATATAAATACTTATATAGAGAAATAAATACTTAAATACATAGAAAACATCCATGACTCAGGAACAAATATTCGCACTCATCACACAAATATCTGCTCTTACCGGGATTTGAACCCAGGACCGCTAGCTTCGTAGGCAGGGTCACTACCAACTAGGCCAGCGCGTCGTCAATAATGCAAAAATAATAATATTGTAACACAGGTTTTTGTGGACAAAGGTAACTTCTAAAAATAGCTAACAACTTGCTAAATACATATAGAGATGGTTTGATTATCATAACTTCATAACACATCATTTTCACCCACATTCCGATCCCTCAACGCGAGCACCCTGCGCCGCACCCGCCAGTTGCTGCCGCGCCTGACCCTGACACCCAGCAAGGAAAGTTTACCAGCCGACCGGAGGAGGAAAGGATTATGCAAGATGTACCCGGCTCAGGCAGTGATTCCCCGGGCACATCTACTACCATCGCTAGGCGCCGTCAAGCAATAAGTCCCGTGTTCAGCACGCATACGTCAGAACAAGGCGACAACGATAGTTGACCAATCGTTAAATATTGTATAGCGTCATTTACTTGCAATTAATTGTTAAGTGTTTGTTCTTTAGCTTTACGTATAGTTTTAACTCCGTAGCTATAAGGGAAAGGGATGTTATGTATGTGCATGTGTGCGGGTGTAAAGCAGTGTAAATTTGACTCGCTTGTTTAATGGTCATGTCCCTCCCGGTTCCATATTTAACAGTACAACAACATGATCGATACGAGTAGAACGCATTTATAATTACACCCTAGTTTTTGCCTACGACTGTTAGCGTCTTTTGCTCTATTGAAAAATCCTTCTTAATGGATCTTGGGTGTTATTCTCTTAAAAACGGCACGACACGTGCATTCTTAAGACGGCAGCAGGGCTTCTGTCGAACGATCGAACGTAAAAGGCTGCCTAATTGAGAATGCACCCGCTAAAATGTGTTTTGTACGCTCTGACGGGACTACTTAAACTCGCCGGTATATATAAGCGCGTTCAGTCGCCTCTACTAACACCCCTTTTCGTCACCAATAAAGGCTTCCTTTTAAATTTTGGTTTGGGCCGGGCTTTGATACCTAAATCAGATTTTTCGTTTATACGAGTATATAGGTGTGCTAGTTAGAATATGAATTGCCTGCGACTAAGAATTCGTTTCTCGTTATTCTCTCATTTCTTCTCGTAGGTACTTAAACAGTTGAATTTCAACAAATCTCTTCTTAGTGCACCACTAGAAAAGTTTTCTCCATGTTTTAAGTTTCAAGTTGTAGGATTGGTTTAGGCTCAGCGTTGTCTGTCCGTCAGTTCATCACTGAACCGTATATAATGAATAGATTACACATATCAAAGGCAATCTTAACGAAACTGTACTGCAGTGACAAGTAATCCCTTTGCGAGCTAAGAAGTGTTAAGTCGTATTAATGCGTATACGTATTCCAGAGGCGGATACGTACGGTTTCGCGTTAAGCTAACCAAACGGAAGATCACACGGGCGCAGAGGCCACGCTTAACATGATTAGAATATTTTTAAGTCTTGCTTTATTGATAATTATGGCCACTAAAATATTTCACGTCCACGTAATAAGTTTACGAAATAAGACGCTTGAAAATACACCAATATTTCAACAATCTCAGGTATTTTTTGCTATCGAGTTTCAATAGACTCAATTCTAAAGAAACCGTCTGCATTTTTTTCTAGCGTCGTCAAATAACTTTATCTTAAAGATTAAACCCGTCAGGATCATTTCCTGATTAAAATTGGCTTCTTTCAATCTCTTTATACGCAGAATTCAATTTAGGTTTATGTTCATTTTTTTCAACAGACTAGTAGACCACAATGTCAAGTAATTTTAACCTTTCTCAAACTTACGGTAAGTGTTTGAAGGTCTGTATCTTCAAACAACTAGGTACTCCAAAGCTAAACTTTAGATGTTCCATCTCTTTTTTACTCTTCAACAGTGAAATAAAAGAACGAAAGAGACAACGTTAACAAAAAAAAGAATTTCGAATTTTGGCGCTGTACATTAATTTACACGTTACAGGTTTTCAATAAATCATACTGTGGTGGTAATCCCCATAGTGGCGAGTGTCCGTCATACAAAATTAAGTGCAGCAGTGTACTGCAAAATGAAAATTAAAATACAAAGCACAGTTTAATGCGACTGTCATTTAATTTAGAGTGCACTCAACTCCTCTATTAAAGCCCTCCCATTTCAACTTTTATTTTTTGAACACCGTCGTTTTATCACTTTCACGTTTTGCTTTGCTCCGGTCTATTCTTATCCTAATGCGAAAATGGGTTTTGTTCCATTTTCACGGCGTATCCGTCAAACATTCGTCTGATAATATTAGTTAGAACAATGATATAATATAAAAAGAGGTAGATATGTTACCTATACGGTATTCCGCGTGTAAGAATGGCCCGGCTTACGCACACATAATCAGTAAATATTGCAACTACACACTAATTCATAAATGACAAGTGAAAGCGGGATGGTATGCTAATTTCCGGGGGTGAAACAGAGACGAGAAATGTTGCTCTGCAGACTAGTGCACGGTTCCGTTGACGGCGCAAGACTAAGTAAAGGTGTACCAATTGGCTTGGTTTTAGGGTGCCACTATCGAAGCGCGTATAACATATCTACCTCTGTTTACTATATTATATCATTGAGTTAGAAGCATACTCTTGACTCTGAAAAATTTAGGATGAAATTTCCTTGAATTTTAGTTATCTAGTTCTAGTTTCAATCTATTCAGGCGTGCATAATTCTTAGAACGTTGTTTTAATGCATAAAATTTAATGTTACATACGATATATTTCTTGGCTTTTTGTACTTTCTGCTTATCGAGACCCAAACTAACGAGTCCAGCGAAGATCCTGTTGCCAGCTTCCGGCTCAATCAAATAACCTCTTAAAATTACGACATTTGAACTAAACGTACTGCCAAAAAATACGTTAATCTTATTACAGGACGACTGCACAGTTATTGCCAAACAACTGAACAATTACGTTTTTTTTATACCTATAAAGAAAATGGGTTTGCTCTTGACTGTCTCTTGGCCCTGGAGGGCGAAGATTTTGTCAAATTTACTTTGTATTTTTTTTGGATAAGAATAAAGTACCATTATTTTGCACACTATTTCGCTTCTAACGATGTCAAAATACGACAATAAAATTGACTCCAATTATTTATATACATATTTTTGACATGACGCGATTGGTTTAAAAACGAACCGAATAGAAACGTTAGTTAGCGTAGTGCCTCTGGATGGCGAAACTGAAAATGTTCATACCAAAATGAGGTAACGTTTTTCTCCCTTTAAACGTAGCCCCAATTTCCCGATTTAAAAAAATGTTGCATATATTATGAATTATGAAAAACTAGGTCTTAACGTTTTTCCCTCCATATATTTCTGAGAAAAAAACAATTTAAAGAAAGACGGAAACATACAAACCTAGTTTTCTATAATAAATTCAACATTAAAAATCGCTGAAAACGGACTTAATTTGAGGGGTGAGAAAGGTTACCGCCCGGAGCTAAATTTGTATGTTTTTTTTTTGTCGCCACACCATCCTCATAAACCATAAAAATACCTGCATTAACGTTTTGGCAAAACAAATTGTATAAAGTGCAGCATTGAAATACTGCCTATTATTACCACCTACCCTAAATACATTGTTAAATCATTCAATTTGCCGTCGACCAACAATTTACGTAAAATAAGTTCATTTTAACTTGAATAACACATTCATGAACCGCAGACGTAATGAGGTTTTAAGGGCTTCTTGGACAGAAAATTTAACCCTGGGTTTAAACACTAACTCGAGTTAAAATGACAGTTTTCGTATGAATCTGACGTTTTAGACTCGGGTTAGTGTCGTAACCCAGTGTTATATTTTCTGTGCAAGTGGCCCTAACAAGATTAAATGAAACCATGTAAATTTTACATACAGTTAAAAATGGTCACATTTATTTACGTCACAATTAGACATCGGCATTTTTGGCGCAGAATCATTTGACGGGTAGTGATTTCGTACATCGATAAAATCACTTATCGGTAGTCGGTACTTGGTGGTAAAACTAGTAATGCCTTTCAGTTCTGTTTGCAAACCCACATTTTGAAAATAAATATATTGATTATAAGGATTGGAATTTAATTTATTTAAGCTTCGCTTCGGTTCGTGTAAATTTTTTGTTTTAAGAATATCGCGAACATACAGACAGAGGCGTACGTACCTAGTTAAGTTGCCTTTCATTAGGCCGGCTTTACACTGCAACTTACGACTTACGTAAGTAAGGACGCAGCTATCTTTTAGAATGAGAAAAATTTATTTCTATCTACTTCTAACCAATAGCTGCTAAGTAGGGAACTTACGTAAGTCGTAAGTTTCACTGTAAAGGCAGCCTAAGACTTGTTAATTTGTGTTATCACTAGACCTCGTTATCTCAGGGCAGTGAAATGTCACAAATGTCAAATAGGGGAGTACGGGGCCAATAGGATCAATTTTATATTTATTTCAAGTTTGTTGGCAGTCTGAATACTTAGTATAAATGGCACTTTTAAAAAACAATGAAAGGTACTTAACCCTTTTCAAAACACAAAATACTATTGGTGCAATTGGGAATCTGATAAGTACTGATAACAACCATAGTCATATACACTTTCGCATTTATAATGTTAGAAGGGATAATAGGGATATATATGTAGAATTAAGTAAAAAAATATTATAAATTTTGCATTTTTTTCAGTTATTCGATGCGTTAATAAATACGGGTCGACCAACCGTAAAAAATCGTCTTGTTGCAACGCATGTTGCAGCCTTGACCACAGAAAATGGATGCTGTTGGTCCCGTTTTGAATTTTGTGATAAGTAATAATTAATATCATACAACCCCCTGCTTTTCTAGTGCTTGAGCCAGCATTTTCTGCAAATTGGTTTTATTGTTACGCAGTCTGGTAATCGTCCTTATAATTAACAATAAAGTGCCACCAGTGAAATTGAAATCACATAAATCTGTCACGACGTAAATATTAAACACGGTGATACTTTTCGGGTTAACTGACTTTGAAAAAGGTATGCTTTTATTATTTAAAACAATATAAAATTAAAAATATTCGACACATACCTACTAGCCAAACATGTGGTAAAACAGTTAATGATAAAAAGGTCTAGTTATTACTTAAGACGTTAGAGTGTACGGGGAAATTGTTACAGAAATACAGTTTCAGGTCGCAGTAGATGACGTCACTAGAGACATTTCGGTGGATGTAAGCTACTACGGATAATCCGCTGTCACTGTCACGTCAAACGTCAAAAATAAGAAAAACCGCGATCTATTAGACTTCACTATATAGTTTGAGGACACGACGATAAGTCGACATTCGAACGATTTTTTCCAACCTTGTTTGTGAAGTTTTCTTATTACAGCAAAATGGTTTTGCGGAATCCAAGAGAATCTTAGCACTGGTGCCCGCAAACTTTTTTATTGGGAAAAGACTACAGATAGTTCTTATGACAATGTTATACAAAATAGTTAGATAGTTCTTATGACAATGTTTTCTTCAGACTATAGGTACTCAGTGATAAATATGGTAAAGCAAGTATAACTATAGTCACAGCGCATAACTGAGTAGATTCCTGCGGCAGTGGAGCGGTGCTGGAGGGGATACATGTAACGTAACAGAACTGTCTCGCTATACACGTAATACATAGTAATGAAAATACATCTTACGATATTAATAATAATAATAATAAATATCAGGGGACAATGTCACACCAATTGATCTAGTCCCAAAGTAAGCTCTAGGCTTGTACTATGAGTACTAGACAACGAAATTAAATACTCATATAGAGAAATATTTAAATACATAGAAAACATCTATTCGCGCTCATCACACAAATATCTGCCCTTACCGGGATTTGAACCCAGGACCGCTAGCTTCGTAGGCAGGGTCACTACCAACTAGGCCAACGTGTCGTCAAACAATATTTACAACCTAAACCTATATTTAATATTTTTTATTTTAGTGTGAACCTAAATTGAATTGGAATAATCGGGTAAAACAATTTAAACTGACAAAATGAGTTAGGATATGATTGAAATATTTTTTAATTTCAAACACAAGTTGCCTTGAAATAGACACATACTGAAAATAAGAACAAACGAACGAACTTACAAAATTACTTAAACTACACTAAACTAACAAACCGCTACCAGTGGGCATTGTTCCCAAAATGCTGCCAGCATTGATATGATTGATAGAAAAAATAGGCACAACAATAAGTAGTTAAAAGACAGATCTCTCATATTAATCTATTTTCACATATTAATTCAATGAAAACTCTGAGTTTAAATGTCAATTCACGCAAATAACCGTCGTAATTTTAATTGCGCTTACAATTTTAGCCTTCACCTAAATGAGCTAATAGAAGATTGCTATTCTGATTCTGACGGTCGTTATGATCGTGTTAAATAGTTATTTCCCAGAGTAAAATTTTTATAATGCTCTGCAGATTTATACGTATCGGAGATAAGGTGCCAATTTTTTTACTCCACTGATGAGAGCGTATGTCATAACCTGTAAAGGCACAGAGAAGAAGGACAAGGATTAGGTGAAAAGGGTAATCGGCGGTCAAATCCAAACGGCTAGAAAAAACGGCCGTACAAAATTGTGACTCTACTTTCAGAGCTGGTAACTCCTAAAAGCCCAAATGATTTTCATCAACTAGGTAAGGAAACATGCTAGTAAAACTAGTTATTTATTCTATAAAAAAAAACCGCGTCTAAATCAGTTCATCAATTTTAAACTACGATAGCACAAATACACACGTCAAACTTATTATTATTATTATTATACTCTGGGTGCTTTGAGGGAAGTCTTACCAGCATCCTCTGCAGTTGGGCGACAGATTGGTTGGCTACAGGGGTCCCGTTGATCTCCCTGATCTCATCGCCGACGTGCAAGGTCGCCTGTCGGTGGATCATGCCGCCGTGCATGATGCGAGCCACGATGCACCGCCCGTCGTCTGCGAGCTTCAGGGTTATGCCCTGCATGAGAAGTGATATAGATTAGCTATAGCATAGTAACGGAAAATGCCTTGTTGTGGCCTTCCCTTGGTATGGTTTGTTTTATAGTATCTTGTAAACTGGTGAAAGGCTCATGTTACGCGTTCAATTATAACTAGAGGGCGGAATTTTCATGGCAAAAATCAAACGTCAATAGAGTTGGAATGTTAAATTTTATCGACTTTTCCAGCTATCGATAAGTTTAATCTCCTTCTATATTACTGAATTTTAACATTAACCTCTTTGATTAGCGAGTTGCATCGCCATTAAAAGTAAATTGTACGGCAGTTAACTGGCATTTCTGCCACTAGACTTTTTGAAACTATTTTACGTATGTTAAAAATGGTTAATCCAAAACGAAAAACAATAAAGAATTGCGTTGAAACTCACATAACGACACACACACGTGAGTTTAAAGCGGTTTTCTTGAAAAATATACTTGTTGTTCCTGTTCAATTGAGATCTATTTTTGTTAATAAATAAATAAAGATACGCTTCGTAAATATAACTTATCGATAGTCGATAAAATTCAACGTTCCAACTCTATTGACGTTTGATTTTTGCCATGAAAATTCCGCCCTCTGATTATAACTATTAAAATGATTAAAACCCCCTTTCAGAACTGATATCTCTTAAACGGCCAAATCGATTTTTATGTAATCTAGGGAAGAACCGTCCCGATTAATATAGCTATCTTTTAAAAAACCGACTACAACGAATCGGTCCGTTTGGGAGCTACGATCCTACAGACAGACACAGATTAAACTCAAAACACCCCACTTTTCTGTTGGGGAATAAATATAGGTACAAATAAGGAAAATGCATACATGCGTTGCCGGCCGTGAATGTGATTAGCAAGTACGGACGCGATAATAGCGCCAGTGAGTTGCAAGGTGGAACAAAGATGACGTTGACCATTTCTTACATATTCATATTTCGACGCATTGGCAAAAAAAATATGAATTCATAGATCTACTTAAGTCTGGATTTATCAAAATACATCAGATATTGTTAAAAGATATGAAGCTCAAAAAACATACATTTTAAATAAGGTACAATATCATTCCATTATTATATTGATGTCGTGGCTGAACGCATTTGAAAACTAGGCACGGACAAAACAAAACTCATAGTCATCATTGGACATCAAGACCGTTCCTTCAGTCTTTGAAGATAAAACCGGACAAAAGCGAGTTGAATTCGCGCGGAGCGGGTTCCGTACGACTCTTATAGGTTTTAATCTGTAAGTAAATAACTATTTATGAGATAAGGGGGGATAATGGTCCATTTTCATCTATTTTCTTTAATAACTTTAAAACAATTTAAGTATATTAAAATTCTAAATGAAAATAAATATGCAAGACCCTCACGACAAGTTCTTTTATTTGATACGTACGTGATATGTTAAAAAAAACTTCTTTGCTCTTAAAAGTTACTGCCATATTTAGAATTCATTGCTTTTACTTTACAGGCCCGTGTTTGGAAAACGAATTTTTACTTAATCGATCCAGTAGATTCGGAGCAAATTGGTTGCAACAGACAAGACGGACAGACACACGAGCAATCCTGAACAGGTTCAGTTTTTTGGTTCTGGCGTACGGAACCCTAAAAGGACCTTCAAACCAACCGATATCATGATGACGCAAATTCCTATGTCATTAGTAAAGGTTAAAAGTACGAGTACAATGCAAAGCTCTCCTAGTCGGTTAACTAATGGAATTCAACGCAAAACTAGAATTATTATATCTCTAAAGAGGGAGGTTACGTTAGTTGAAACGTTCGTAGCTAAATGGGGAAAAGTAATTTAGAAGCCGAGAGTTTAGTGTAAAGAAAAGTTTCTGAACAGTCGCGCTGGTTGGCTTGTTTGCTTGTGTCTCAAGCATCTTTAAAGTAAGAGTGTTAAAAAAGTTTATGGAGACAAAAATCAACGGAGAAATACAGAGATAATCAAGAGATTATTTTTAACAAAATGAAGTTAATATTCTAAGCAAACAAAGGGCATACCGATGTTGTTGGCTCACTTTAATCGATAATTATTAAAGTAGAAAAAAAGTTGCTAGTTTTTA
Organism: Acleris literana; assembly: GCA_946894065.1. NCBI lineage: Eukaryota > Metazoa > Arthropoda > Insecta > Lepidoptera > Tortricidae > Acleris > Acleris literana. The sequence goes on from OX335669.1 coordinate 21,895,726, forward strand.
CTCACTTTAATAAATAACTTATTCTTGCACTTGTTTGCGCAATGACTCAATGAGTTATTTGTAAAAATCTCAACCGGTTCGTTTTTTAACCAAAGATTTAATTACTACTGCATCATTTGCAACATTCTTAATTTACTTGAACAATGCTTTTATACCACATACACCATATATAGCCGGTAAACTAAAGAATTTATTTAAGCCTAAATGTACGCTACATATTGTAGAATTAATAAAATAAAAAATACACATAGGTACATTTTAAAAGTTAAATATTTGTCTATCTTTTAAAATGTACGTTTTAATAACTATCTACTAATTTAAGGACAGGGCAATTGTGTAAATTTTTTCAATAGATGATCTCGACTATGCTCCCCTAGAAGGAATGTCATCTGAAAGGTTCACGTACCATAGGCTCGTCGGTGTTCTTCTGGAACTGCACGAGGCGCACCCTGGTCACGTTCTCGAACTCCGGCTCCGTGTCCTCGTCTTCATCAGGCGGGGGAGCCGTGGTGCGCCCGTTGACCGGCGGCGGGGACGCGCGTAGCGACTCTTCGCCGTACACCTCGCGCGCGACCACATCGTGTGCCTGTAGCAGGGCCTGGAACAACATCGCAATGGTTAGAAAAGTTAAAATCATCATGGCATTTCACAGAACAAAGGACTCGCATCTAGTGGTCATAAAGACGCTCTGTGCAGATTCTATTCTAGGGGTCCAATACATTATGTCCTTTTTTGAACGATTTAAAGCTCAGAAATACCGGAATAACAAAAAGGTCTTTTTAAGCACTTATAAAAATATAAAAGTAGCAGGTTTCAGGAGTTAATTCTGTAAATGAAGGTTGCTGCATCAGACCAGTAAAAGTTAAAGCAGTAATAATACCTAACAGTAAGTAGGTACAAATCATAATCCCAGGATCGCGAAAATAACTAATTATTTAAATGCCTGAAAAAATTAAAACCAATTGAGGGAAATCTCTTGCGTATTCAATCAAGAAACCTTGAATGCGAGAGCAAATTTAATTGAGCCAACAGAACCACTAGATTCCGCCGGGAATAAAGTTTTTCAGCGTCCTATTTTACACGCGGTTTTATCTAGGTGACCGCTCGATGAGAGCTCGCGTATAAAGTTGAATGTAATAGGAGGTTTTGGTTATGTCGGTCGATTAAACTCGCAATATTGCACTCATTCCGCGTATTTTAGAAGAAAACGATGAAACGGACAGTTTTTCCATCAGAATTGAAAACTGCAAACTTTTGGAATTAGAAATAGTATTGACTATGGATAGGACAGCTTATGGAGGGTTGAATATTTAAGATCGATTTATTTTGTTAGAAATATTTGTCTTTGTGTATCCTTTGTTGTGTACTGTGTGTGTCCTTTGTTGATGAGAAGAATGACACAGTCACATTTTTTGGCATAAATTAAAGGAACAGACGTAGCGAAATGATTTTGTTTATTGGTAACTGTAGTTACATTATTTAGAGGCTTTGTGTAGGCTAAGCTTGACAAAATTATCTTAATATTAATCAAATCAATCATGCAAAAAAAGGGAAATATTTTTTACGTGTTCATTGGAGTCTGACTAACGGCCAAATCCTATATTCAAACCGCGGATAGATAAGCCTTACTACGGGTTAAAATTTGACATTTGCCCATACAAAATGTGTCAAATTTCAATCCGAAGTAAGCCTATCTATCCGCGGTTTGAATATTGGGTTCCGACATAAGTACATAGTGTACCTGCGAAAATATAATTATTTTGTAACATTATAATAATAACATTTTTTTTTAAAACAATAGGTTTGTACCGACGTTTGTGTCAAGAGCGACTTTTTTGATTTACGTAAACTAACTGGGTATATTATGAATATCCATAGTCAAATGATTAAATATAAATATATATATAAAACTTCAGTGATAAAAAGGAACACTCCTTTGTGTAGGCTAAGCTTGACAAAATTATCTTAATATTAATCAAATCAATCATGCAAAATAAGGGAACTATTTTTTACGTGTTCATTGAAGTCTGACTAAGTACATAGTGTACCTGCGAAAATGTAATTATTTTGTAACATTATAATAATAACATTTTTTTATTACAACAATAGGTTTGTACCGACGTTTGTGTCAAGAGCGACTTTTTTGATATACGTAAACTAACTGGGTATATTATGAATATCCATAGTCAAATGATTAAATATAAATATATATATAAAACTTCAGTGATAAAAAGAAACACTCCCTATAAATATTTAGGTATTTGTTTTGTAATTAAACTTGTTTAAACATTTCAACTGTACTAAATATTATTCTCTATCTACAACAGGTAATTTTTATTTTTTTATTTACATTACACACAGGTAAGTGTTCCTCTTTCTCTTCACCGCTATATTTAATAGCGTTATTGAGGAGAATGATTTTTGGGACAAAACTTGTCGTAACCTGCAAGTTTACGTTCAAATAAAATCTCGCCTCAAATATAAGTCAATCTCAACAAATTCGTCACAAAATGAAATAATTTTATTACAATTGAAGTGTATTAGTACTTACAAAGTAAAGAAAGAAAAGGCCTATGACGAAAACTATGACACGTTCGAGCAGCGAGGAACAAACGTTAAAATATTTTCAAAACGAACACGTGTTGTTTAGTTTTGCGTTCACGGGCGAATGAGGAGCAGTGTGCGGGGGGGGGGGGGATAGGAACGACATTCGTTCCGTTACAAGTATTTTTGCTAAAAAATATACCAAATAAGCATCGCTGAGAAGAATGACGAATTTTTCGTGACAATTTTTTAGCTTCATATTTTGAATGAAATAGTGATTAAGTATTCTTTTTTTACTATAATTTTGAAAACCAAAAACTATAAATATAAACAGTCTTTTTTTAAGTTCATAACTTAGCGATAATCCTTTTCATTTAAATTTATGTCGTGTTGTGACACGAGAAATATTGCAATTATGGGTAGTTTTTAATTATTGTATTTTTTTAATATACGAAATGAATTTTTTAAGTAGGTGCACCCACAAGAATACTTAATGTAGAATCAAATCACATTCATTAATTGAGACTTTCTGTTGTTATTGGAGCACAAAGTAAATAGACACTCTTTTTCGCCGTTTCAAATACTCACCCCGTCATCAATATCGACAGATTTTGACGTGGCAACACTATCACAAACGTGATTCCATTGACCATTTTACAACCAGTGCTACAACTAATCGGGATAAATGGAAATCAGGGAGCCAGGGAAAAAATGTGTCAGAAAAAGTTACTTATCAGTTTTCTGCCACAAAGCGTTCGTAGTATCGCCTAATGCAAGCTATCATTACAATACACTCGAGTCGGCTTAAAGAATCAGTCCAAATGTCTGAAAAATAGTCAGCAGTAAGTGCATTTCGTGCAAAAGGTGTTCTAAATACAACTAAAAATCTGTAAAGAACCACAAAATCACATCGAAGTAAAGTTTCCGAACGGATGGACCGTTTTGGGCGCGGTTTTTTTAAAGCCAAAATATGTTACCTAGAGTGGCTTGTAGTTATGTTTGGTGAAAATCAGTTAGGCTGTTTAATAATTATTAGCTTTAAGGGGTCGTAATTATGTCGGGGGTCTTAATCTATTGAATGGTCACTACAATTTGAGGTTAGAATTCTGTGGCGTAAATTTTCCATCCTATCTTTAAAATATCATTTTCCTATCCCCTTAAGGCACTCTTGTGAAGCACCAAGAGATATAACGGCTCCCTAAAACCGAATATTCCGGTATCTCGACAGGCTAAGCTAGTCTAGATTTAAGTGTTGGCCGCAATTCTCCTATATCTCTTTGAAGCTGACCGCATCACAGGCCGGGGTTTACCGTAAATGCGGACGTCATTCTAACGTGGCTACGTTACTTTATTACGCTGACTGGACCGTTGTTGCGAATTATGAGTTAATTGGCTTCATTGTAGAACACGGTATACTATTAGAATACTTAATATATCTAAGGAAATATGCGTAAGGAACTCTGGGATCGAATTATAAAGGATGGACAAGTTTTTCACTTAAACAATTTTACCTGAAAAATGTTTTAAGCGACAAACCCAGTGTTTACAACATAAAGAAGAAGACAAATCACATTCATATATTCAATTTGTAATTTAATTCAACAAATTATAATGAAAAATACACATGATCAAAACACGTTTTACTTTAATTAACAACGTTGAAAAAGTTTTACATACACCACCTTCATTAAAAATTCTTCAATAACAAATAAGAAATGGTAGGATGACACGTGCCTAAAAAGAGGTTTTATTATGACTTAATTTTATAATACCCTGTTAACAATACGTCTAGATCTCAAAACGACTTTGTATCATAAAAATCATAATGCCCAAATACCGACAAACTTACCTTTCTACTTCTTCTCTAAATACCATCCTTAATATGACTCCAATTCGTAACACCTTTATCGCAAGACTACTAACTAATTCCAAAACATCTGAAATTCGACTAACTTTAATAACCTTCTCCGTAATTCAATTGTTTAGGATTTAAGTAATTCTAGGATTCAATAGGATCCGGGTATTTTGGGAACCAGGCGTTTTGGATTAAAGTCATCATGTCTCGGGTATTTTAAGAATGAAGCAATTTGAAATTTCAGCCATTATAGAAATAAGTCAATTTGAGATTTAGGTCGATTAAATATCGAGGTATCATGAAATTCAGTAGTAATGAAACTCCTTAAATAGTATAATATCACGATTTCTCACATAAGATATTGTGGCTGAATAACAGAGACTTCATAAATTCCCAGCAGTGGTATAATCTGCAGCATCTCAGATAACGCTTCCAAATGTACTCGTATTCATATGATAATAGGATTGTTGCAACCTACTCGTAAAAGCATCGGGTTTAGACGAAGCAAGTTAATCCGCGGCTCTGATCTAATGTGTTACGTAGGATATAGGTATTTGCGCCATGTTACTTCTTCACTTAGGGGGAAGCGGGGCAGTTTGATGCACGGGGCACAATAATACACCAGCACTATTTTGTTAAAGACAAATGGTAGTAATATCGAAATATCACTAAAACATGACTATACATAAGCGGGCTTGACAGCTGTAAACGCATCGCTAGGTTGTTGTTCTTTAGCATTTTACAAGTAAAAAAGTGTTTTTAGTGTAGCTTGCTAAATTTTTGCAGTGTTTATCTGTTAATTAGATATTTGAAATTCCCAATATTAAGTTATTTTATTTCGTTGTCAGCATTGCATGTTTAACTTTTCTAAAGTACACTGGTTTTGTTAATATTCAAATATTTTTCGAATATGACCGTTGGGGCACTTCGGTACACAAAGGTACGGGCACATTGATGCTATCAATGTTTGAGGAATTAATTTTTGACTGTGTTGTTTTAGTGTCTAAAAGTGTTTTAGGGTTTGTTTAGCCTATTTTCTCATACATGTTAAAGTTCATTTAAATAAATAAATAAAAAACAATTGAAATCAGTGTAATGTGTATAAGTATAATATATTGAAAAAAAAAAAAAGATATTTCAAAACTTTACGAAACACAATAGGTTGCCTATAGCCTCCTTAAAAGAAACGAAACAACATTTTGGTGAATGTTGGCATTTTTAAAACTTTTTTACACAATTAAACATGTGTATCAAGGTGCCCCATGGGTCGGGCACAATTAAACAAATTCCATTTTTCACAGTTTTTTCTTTAATTTTATAACGATAATTTTTTTAAGATTAATTTCAATGCCATATCAATCACAATTAGTTTATCTATAATATAAGCGAAAATGGTATAATTTTAATCATTTTTACTGCCCAAAATTAAGGTTAAATTTTTCCGTACCAATCTGCCCCGCTTCCCCCTAATGGAGTTGTGTTGCTGCTTAGAAGTCATTAAACAAATATATTTGTAGGAATAACCTGGTCCAATTGCCGATGAAAGTCAAACAAATCATCTCTTACATTAATGTAACGTTGCCGTTATCTTAGTGCCACCTGTGTCTTCGCACTATGTTGGGTGTGAAAGCAATCAAGCAATGTCTGTATCTGTAGGTCTAATCGTACCCCTTCCGAGAAAAAAACTCTTACGATCAAGATAGGTGGTTAAAGATCAAGGCCTCTCTAACAAGTAATACTATAATTACTGAACATTATCTATCATCATCAGTTCCAGAATGTTTACAACTTCGAAAGCATTTAATGCATTGCAATGTTTACAACTTCGAAAGCATTTAATGCATTGCAATGTTTAAAGCCAAATTCATTGGTAAGATGTTTATGAAATAAACTCGCATCGTCACGAGCAGACATTGCTAAACCTGAACTAACTAATAAATAGAAAAGTAGTTCATCTACGGCCATTTACGAGTTTCTGTTGCCTATTGCCGCTCGATTACGGTTGCGTCGGTGCGCGTCACTCGATAATACGCTCGCAACCAAACGCGGCGGCTAAATCGGCTTCGTCCGTCCTGTTGAGTTTGCTTTGGTGGCTAGCGGCGCGTACGGTCAAGGCACGCACGCGATATACCTTTGTTTGAAGACGATCTACTATTTATTTTGTCTTTTAAAAGTCTACAAACAATAATGTTTAATTATTTTATTAGTATTCATAGGGTTCAAAGTTAAAGAATATCTAATTACACTTCAGCACTCTTTATCGAGCTGGGCTGTCAAGTGGCTAAACCTGAATATCCATTTGCTTTTGCTTGCTCATGACATCTTATCCGAAACCTTTTAACCGGAAGAAGAAAGAAGAAAACCGGATATTTTTCATTCTAAAACCTTTATGTAGGAGCATGCTTGAGTAAACTAGGCTGCATAACACACATTGGATCAGTATGAGAGTTTGCAAAGGAGATAGTGTTTTGTAATGTAATACGTGTCCAGGGGTAGTGAGTGTAAGACGAAGAGGGTCATTTTATCTCATGCTCACACATTGTAGGCAGTTTTTAAGGAATGAATTTCCGTTTTTCAACGTGCCCCGTCTCCCAATGCCAACATTGCCCATATTGCTGCATCCAAATTGTGGTTACGCTAGCCCACCATGCCAGACGTTACTGACCCAATTCCCTTTGTGCCTGCCTGACGGTTTTGTAACCTACAAATCGTTTTAGAATCAGAACTAACTCTTTTTATTAAATCTTAAAAGTCCTGGTTTCAACAAAAGTAAATTATGGGAAAAGATAATTATGGGCAACATTAAATTATGAGCAAAAATTATTATGCAAAGAACTGCTTTCTCTGAATCAAGTAGATTCTCCAGATAAAGGCAGCTGTTGAGAGGAACCAACTCAATTCTTGGTATTTTGTACAACTTAATTATACTACTTGTAACAATGGTAACACTTAGCCAAGCACTAATTATGAATAAGGTTTGTTAAATCTTAACAGGATGTTAAACTATACGTAAATAACATTTACTCGTAATTATAATCAAAAATTGTATACCGAGGGTTTAATGTTAATTAACAATGAGGCCAATTCGGTGTTCTTCTACCATTTTAAATATCTGTAAACCTAGACGTTAAATTCTCGTCTTGTTTGACTAGTTAAGTTTGACGTTTTCAAATTAACGTCAATAGCTATTGAAAATTAAAGAACACTGATATCCCTTTTGGTCAAAAATGCATTATTTACTTCATAGTCAGTTCCAAATCTACCTCAATAGATCTTCGCTGTTCCTTTTTTTACTGTAGCTCCGTTGAGCAAAGAAGCTGCTTACTTAGATTTATGTGTGAAAAGATAACAGTTTTAAACTCATTAAGATATGTTAATGCCTGAGAAGCTATGTTACAAAGCAATTGTTTTGGTAAAGGCTTTTCAGTGACGATAGGATAAAAAGAGAAATAAACCTGCGTAGATTGACATTAATAGTAGTTTCTCTCGAAAGAGATAAACTAAAATAAAATCAATAAATAAACTTAACAAAAAGTATACTCCTGCTCTTATTATGTGACTCACAAGAGCTAAATCAAGAAGTTTTGACCCTGCATGTGTCTGCATATGTGTGCAAGCAGGTTGAAATACATGATCAAGTTAAATTACTTACATATAGGTTGTCGCGAGTTTTGTTTCCTTCAGTTTTGAAGGTAGTGTCAGTACAGTCAAGGCGCGTTAAGATGTGACATGGAAAAGAAGAGTTTAATACCATTACGAGACGCCATTGGTTAGTTTTACCTGTAGGCATAACCTGAATTATCTCGCAATGCGTCTCTTTCGTATGGACTAGTTAGGTAAAGACTTAGTGTGCGACAAATAGGTCGCGGGCAAGCAGTGTCAGCGCCCCAGGCGCTAAATTGTAAGTCGGCTTGATAGAACCTTTCGTCTTTCCTTTTCCGCACCGCAGTCTCCGATTAAGATTGTGGAAAATTTGGTGTTCTATGCGAATCTATACTATAAATACTATATTATAAAGAGGTTAAAGGACAATGCCAGGTCTCCATACAAGCCTTGGCCCAAGAAAAAATTGTGACGGATAAATATAAAATTGGATTTATTTGATCTAGAAAATATTTAAAACAATGCTGTGGTGTTAGTTTTTCTGAAAAACGTGACTAAAAAAAATATTTAGAAATAATCGGAACAACATGTTACTCGCAAGATGTCTTATTTACAAAGTATCTTAATAGATGGCTCTATTTTTCGTATAAGTTCCCTAAATGTGTAAGTAATAAAATACTGAATTAAAATCTCACACAAAACAAGTCATATATATCAACATCCTTCGTATCCGCGTGCTATTTTTTAAAAGTGTTTTAAGCCAAGATCTGGCATTGTCCTTTTGTGTTTATCTGTTTGATTTCTTGTGTGTTGGAGATAATAACTGGGACTGCTGTTTACAAAAAAATATATACTAATAGGAAGTTACATACATTATCCCTGTCTAATAAGTATAGGTTATTTTCACCTTGTTGAAACTGGAGCGAAGCGAGGTCGGGTCGCTAGTTATATCTAAAGTGGCTGTAGTGGTTACTATGATTTAGGTAGGGGAAATCGACGACTCGAAATTATACGTAAATCCAGAGAAATGACAATTTAAAATATATCGACAAGAAAAATTTACCAGGATAATAAAGTCTAAAATAGAACATGTCCCGTGGAAAAATTGTTCAATATGATGTAAGTCGAAAGAAATACGACCATTTGTATTTACGTACACTCAGAAATATGACCAATCGTAAATACGTCCTATCCAATCATAAAAACGGCACTTTGAAGCTGCATACATTTTGATCGTTATCTGAATTAATAATTCATAATAGAACTCATTCACTTTTTGATTATTTTAATTTGCATCTAATTTATAAGGGACAAAATTCTATTTCGGCTTATTTATTACAATAACGAAAATAAATTTAGCTATAAATATATTTTCATAGCAATCTGTTGAACACAACAATAACACATTTCTCTGTTTGATATATTGTATCTGTTTAGGCTCTTTAGCTTGGTGGGACGCTGCTCAGTTAGGTGTGTCATTTCATCCTGATATCTATCTCCCCACACTCCAAGGGCAAGTTTATTTTATGAGTGCGTTTGTGGAGTTACTGTGAGACAATGAGCGTGTTGAACATGAAATCTCGCAAGGCCACTGCACGTCAGCAAGAAATTCAACTCAAGGCCACCTTGAAACAGCTGCAGGAAGCTAGGACCTTGAATGACCAGTTAATGGGGGAGAGGGATGACAGTGAGGAGGAACTGAAGAAATTGATGGGCAAGAACACGGTTTTGAGAAGCGACCTGGTGGAGTATGATTACAAGTTATCAGATGCTCAAGATAAGTTAGAGCAGTTGCAGTCTGTGATTGATACATTCAACCAGTGCGCTTCCACCCATGAAGTGGCATTAAAGCGCATCACAAACCTGGAGGAAGAACTTGGCGCAGCAAATGAAGAATTAAATTATCTAAGGAAAGAAGTTGTTGTAAACAAAACGCAATCTGTTGGAGCAACAGTGAAAATAGGTGTGCCTCAAGGCTCTATTTTAGGTCCTTTTTTATTTTTGGTTTACATAAATGACTTGCCACCAACAGTAGATAAACTTTGTGATATTGTACTTTTTGCTGATGATACTTCACTAATTTTCAAGGTAGATAGAAAATCCGTAGACTACAGTAGGATTAACACCACACTAGTTAAAGTACTTAATTGGTTTACTAGCAACAATTTGCTACTAAATGCTAAGAAAACGAAATGTGTTAGGTTCGCTTTGCCTAATGTTAAACCGGTACATTCTAGTATTTTTCTAAATGACGAGTGTTTGCAAATGGTAGATAAGGCAATTTTCTTAGGCATAACATTAGATAAATATTTGCAATGGAGTCCCCATATAGCTGTACTGGCAGGTAAACTAAGTTCGGCAGCTTACGCCGTTAGGAAAATTAGACAACTAACCAATGTTGAGACAGCTCGCTTAGTCTATTATAGTTATTTCCATAGTGTCATGTCGTACGGTATTCTGGTTTGGGGTAAGGCAGCTGACATACAAACTATATTTGTGTTACAAAAAAGGGCCATTCGTTCTATTTACAACTTAAACTCCCGTGACTCTTTAAGAGAACTTTTTAAAGAAATTAATATCTTGACTGTAGCGTCTCAATTTATTTATGAGAATATTATTTACGTTATTAGAAATTTAGACTCTTTCACCAAAAATTCTGATATACATAATTTAAATACCAGAAATAAAAATAAAATCGCTATCCGAAAATTCCGCGTCCGTAAAGTATATAAATCATTCGTTGGTCAATGCATTCATTTCTATAATAAATTACCTGACGAAGTTTTAAAGTTACCCTTTCCAGCACTTAAAAGTTACTTGAAAAGGTCGTTAATGTCTAAAGCGTATTATAGGATCGAGGACTATCTAACAGACAAAAATGCATGGCCTAAATCCGAAACTTAGTCAATAATAATTTATTCAAATGCAAAATCTTTATCTTGTCTAGGGGACACCGTTGATGTAGGGAAACATATCGAAACTTTTATGTGGTCGTCTCGCACCATCTTATATACACATAAGTATGTGTTTTCTTTTTCTCTATCTCTCCCGTAAGATTCTTAATTGGCATGTTTTCCTGCTGAACTACGCATGTTATTTGATTCTATATTTAATTTAATATTTATAGCTTTATATAATGCTAGACTAAGTAGTACCATTGTAATAAGAAATATGTTTAAAAAATGACTGACTGCTGAGTTTCTTGCGGCGTTTCTTCTCGGCAGTGGTCTTCTCTTGGGAAGCGCTGGTAGATTCTTGACGTGTAAAAGTGCCCGTGCGGCCTACTTACTGAATAAATTTCTTTTATCTTTTTTTTATCTTTTTGATTCGCAAGTCTTTTCTGGTAGTTAATGCTATTTTTCATGATCCCCTGTTTGACAAGTAGAAGTCTCAGGTCGAGATATATAATTTGTATTACTGATGTACTGAGGTATGTCGAAGATGGATCTAAGTGTTAAGGTTTGGAATAGATCCAGTATCTCAATATTGCTGGCTTTCTCATTCCCTGACCAGCCAGTCAGTTAACATATATGACAGTAAATCGTAACTATCTGTATGTATGAGCGGTTGCGTACTAGAAACGAAAACACGGATGGTCAAAAAATCTTTTGATTTCATGGAGAAAGCTAATGAGCACAAGTCCCACCTGATGCTTAGTAGGTACCTAAAAGTAAGCTCTGAAACTCTTAGATATTTACAATTTCTAAATTAAAAAAGAGATTGCAAATGCAAGCCAACCCTGTGGACTATGAAGGGATGCATTTATGCTAATCATTTCGTCGGTCGTCTTACCCTTAACCTTACCCGTGCAATAATGGAAACATTGTTACTTGGTAGCAGTAGTAGATGAGATGGTATTAGCGATCCGGGTAAACCCAGCACAAGGTCATTTGATCCCCTAATTTGGTTTCAAACCACCAACGTCGGATAAAAGGCCAGCTATACCCAGCTCGATATGATAGACCGTAACGTAATGAACCGTCAAAGGAACTCCAATTGTCAAATATGCTATATGCTAAAATTTAATTTTCTCAAATATGGTCGGAAAAAATGGTTTTCCGATTGAAACACAAGGACGTAAAGTACCTCATTTTACTCCTAGGAGTACATATGAGAGAAAACATATGAAAATACTTTCCGTCCATGTCCATATTGTTTTTTAAAAGTGTTCTATCTATTGGGTATAAAATCGAAAGACCATGAAAAAAAACCCGTACACCCAACTTGTGGGTTGGGGCAGTGTGGAGCGGCGGCGCGGAGCTCTGTGGTGCCGGCGGTGGCGGGCGGCGGCTCGTTGTGCCTGAAACTATCGTAACTAATAATCTCTATTGCTCGGCCTGCTAACCACCTCGTCTGGAAATCCCTTACTTTCAGCGCCTAGGCAACAATGTACTATAACTGCTTGCCTCAGAGCGATTCAGCCCAGCGAATGATTCTGTACATGTCTGTATTGACAAATAGTATTACGAGAAAATATATTTCAAAAGGGATAAGACAATGCTGGAATAATTTCGTGGGTGGTTCTTGGTATCGTTTTTTCCGGTGAATAGGGACTTGCGAAGCTTGAATGTGACTGTTGAATAAAATACTTCCATTGACGACTACATATTCTTAACATAAAATAGGTTTCTATATCGCTATGATCTGTCCTGTTTTTGGCAAAGGACGATAAATGCAAATTATAGCTATGCATGTCAGAAAGGGGAAATTCGAAACTATAAGAGATAGAAAATCGATGTCAAAGTCAAGTGAAAACATGTTTTTTCCTTTTATAAACAACTGGGAATCGAACCTCGTCATATCTGTACAAAAAACGCAAGGTTTTACATTGCTGTAGCTCGTGCGCATTAAAACTGAATGGAAATCATTTAGAATTAAAACCTTGTGTAAACATCTCACGCAAATTTACGTGTTCCTAAACTAAGCTCTAGGCTTGTACAGTCGAGTTCATAAATATGTGAACACTTTAGTACGTTTTCACTTTAATCGCTGTGACAATTCATATATGGCAGAAATTTAAACATGAGATTAAATAGACAAGGTACTAAAGTGTATATATGAACTCGACTGTACACGTATAACTTATTAAAATTAAAATACTGACAAACTCCTTAATAAAACTTAACAGATGTAGATTCTAACACTACGCTACCGTCTGAAACTTTAACCACAACCTCAGTTCTGACGTCCCTTAGGAAAAGCCTATTCCCGGCAATCATAAACACCAATTGAAATGATGAACATATAAGCGCAACACGAGAAGTTCAACTAAAGTAATTTAACTTCAAAGCTGGCAAAGCACTATCCCGGTAGAGTACAAAATACTCGAAACGACTTGTCGAAACAATGGCAGCCCGTAATTCCTCTCAGGAATGCAATATCCCGGTTAAGCCAGGATCTGTTCCGGAGTGTTGGGACAGCCAATGTTGATTTTTGAGAACGCTTTCCCCAGAGAACGTTTATGTAAGCCGATTGGACTTCCTTAATTGGCTGAAATTGCTGGCCTCCTGGAATGTATGATTTGAACACCTTATGTAACGTCATAGAGGTCGTTTATATTAAAGAAAAGCCAATTACTACTAGGACGGTGAAATTTTAGCATTAAAAACTAAAATAAATCATTTAGTGCTAAGCTATAACTATCGCTCACCGACTGTTACTACCAATGTCCATTTTGACAACAAGGCGTATTAATTGATACTAGTGAAAAGTGGTGGTGATGAAAGTAGATTCAAAAAGAAAGTTACGGTGTTTGTTATGGAACCACTGAAGTAGACTGTAAAAGTCTATGTGAAGGACCACTTGACAGACACAAACGTAATCGTACAAGGATAGAACAAAAGCGGCGGCCGGCAATTTTTTAATACCGTTTTTTTTTTTTTGGATGGATACCATCGTATTCCATTGATATGTTTCAATTTTAACGACTGAAGCGTTAAACTGAATAGTGAATGAGTTTTTCGATATACGATGATTTCTGTGACGTGTAATATATAATCGTATACATTTGCTATACTTGCAAGCGTGGCGTATAAAGAAGATTAAATAATTAAGAAGTGTGTAATGCGTGTGTGTATGTTGACGAGGCACGATCGCAATCTCTACCTTAGTTAAGAATTCCTTGTTATTATGCATCACTGGGACATAATAAATAAGCACCTATATACCAACGATTTTCGATGACGCGTAGCTTTAGTCTCAATATAAACAGTTTCCGAATTGATGTCTGACTTCATAATTAGTGGATGCGGTTTACCTCTCGTTTATTTATGTTTCAATTGGAATCAATCGCAAACAAACCTCACAAAATAAATGTACACTAATAATCCAATTAACACAAAGTTCATGCAAGTATTTATCCAAGCGGAACGAGGGATTGTGAAGTTACGAAGCCTAATATATGCATTAATTTTAAACTATACCAAGACAATGATAGCAAATAAAACCAATTTAACACGTAGGAATTCCCGATGTGAAATGAAATCGTGCGTGGCGGCTTTTCTATCCCGTCAGACGGTTTGGTGTGACGACGGTCAAGTTGGGTTGTTTTTGAATGGTAAACCCGGACATCAAGGATACTGGTTGTTAAGGGTTTTATAATACCTAATTGGCGGCGCTGGAAAACGTATTCGATCAAAATTTAGCAAAGTGATAGCTACAGAAAATACGTATAACAAGCCTTAAGTATTCTGGTCATTCCCTATCAGTTATCCATAAGTAAGCAGAAAGCATGGAATGTGTGTTCTCGCGGCAGTGAAACTGACACGGGCTCAGCAAAATGCTAAGGTGTCAGGCACCTACATACAATATAATTATTGATTTGACTTATTTAAGCTTCATTGCACTAAAATTAAGAAGTACTCGTACAAATTGCACACTTAATGCTCTTATTTAACGTTAAATGAAAATATAGTACAAGAGTACAAGCTGCAACAAGCAGAGGTTAAAAAGTAAGCAATAGATGGACGAGTTAGTTCGAGGGCCGACGCGTAGCGGAGGCCCTCGAAAGTACGAGTCCATTTATTGCACTTTCGGCCGAGGCTTAACACAGTGCTTTTCACGACGACTGCGAGGAAAAAAAATCAATTGTTATAATAAATTTACAACACACTAAAAATTTTACGCTCTCCCGCTAATTTTTACTTTTTTTTTAACGATACCCTTCTTAGTGGCCAGTCATTCAAAGGCGTTTTTCAAACTGACGACTCTGACCGTGCCAGAACTATATTTCAGATAATTAAAAACAGACATATATGGCTGAATGGAATCTGATTCCTTTGTCTATCCGTGAAGGGAAGAATATTATTAAAAAATAAAACGACTTCTCATTGGCCAATTTAATTTCATATGCATCACAAGTCGTGTTCTGATTGGTCGAATCAGTGATCAGCTGACCGATGTGATTGGTCGACTTGCTCATTGGAACAGACCAACAATGTTACATTTTTGGTCAGTTTAAATTAATAGTTGGCCTGCTCATTCAATGTACAACTATTGATTGTTTTGGGGACCAAGAACAGACCATCTTTCGCCACATTTCCGAGCAGTGGCGTGAAAAAGTTATTTTTCTCAAACATGCTCGGAAATAACCGTTTTCCGATTGAATCACAAGGACGGAAAATGCCTCTTTTTACACCTAGGAGTAAAAAAACCATATGAAAACACTTTCCGTCCATGTCCTTATTGTCTTTTAAAAGTTCTCTCTATTGCGTATAAAATCGAAAGGACCATAAAAAAAATCCCGTACACCCAACTTGTGGGGGCGCAGTGAGGGGCGGCGGCGCGGCGGGGCTCTGCGGAGCAGCGGTGGCGGGCGGCGGCTGGTTGTGCGTGAAACTATCTTAACTAATACTCAATAATCGAAAGCGTGTCGTTAGAATTAAGTAATCCGTCAGACAGATAAAAAATTGACATGACAGTTGTATATTTTTTGCAATTCCTATGGTAATAAATGGACTAAGGGCACTATAAGTGTATTCCTAACATTCACAATCCAACATTTTTTACTGTTTTTCGTAAATATAAAAACTACTGCATAAAAAAATCCAAAAATATTTTTACTGTAATCGGCAGTGTAAAATCTACAAACGGTATTTTAATTTACTACCATAGCACATATGAATTGTTGTCAATTGTTGACGACGCGCTGGCCTAGTTGGTAGTGACCCTGCCTACGAAGCTAGCGGTCCTGGGTTCAAATCCCGGTAAGGGCAGATATTTGTGTGATGAGTGCGAATATTTGATCTTGAGTCATGGATGTTTTCTATGTATTTAAGTATATATTTCTCAATATAAGTATTTATATCGTTGTCTAGTACCCATAGTACAAGCCTAGAGCTTAGTTTGGGACTAGGTCAATTGGTGTGAAATTGTCCCCCTGATATTATTTATTTATTCAATTTGAAGCTTCGTTTTCTAGACACGTAAAAACTGTTCAAAAAAAGCTATTGAGGACGGATATGAAACTGACGAAAATATGAATCGCAGTGTGTGACAGACGCGTCCGTCATTCAACACGCCATTTTGAATTCAGACGAGACAACTCTAAATGGAATATTAGAGCCAACACGAGCGTCCTTTGGCATTCGTTAAACTTTTCAGGTGAATGAACACCGAATATTCAACATGTTTGGTAACCTGAAAATGAAATAATATTGGATAGTGTATATGAAAAATTGTTGTCTGTTCGTTTACGGGAAATTATAGGTTCTGAGCATAAAAATCCAAATTTCATAAAGTTAAAGCTTAAACATAAAATGTTGAAATGATAATGCTGGCCTCCGACAGTTCCGAGTACAGCGAGGATTTGTGTTGTGCAACTAATTTTATTCAGAAATGCAGTAGAATAATAGTGAATTAACTTTCTTGGTAATTTTGCCTTCTTTGAATAAGTTCCTTTTGACGAGGCTGACTGAGTAAGTTTCTTTAACAAAGGTTCAACTGTTTCCAGATTTAACATTTTATGAATACAAATTTTAGTAAAAGGAGAGCAATTAATAACTAACCGTTAAATGATGTTCTATGAAGCGATACTACGTTACTTTCAGGCGTACACACCATGAAACATTTTTTTTTTTCAAAATATCGATAAATTCATCGAAACATTAATTTCGAGAACGGTGACGGTCTAAGGATTCGACAAGATCCATTTCAGATTACTTATAGAGTTATACGGATGTCGTAGGACGTTTTTCGAAATCCACTCTACAATATCTCAGACACTTGATCTCAAAAATGAAGAGCATTTTAGAGTTCCCGAGAGTATTTCTACAATTTTAAAATGGTTAACAAAAAGCTTTTGTTTTTGTGAGTATTTTATTTAGTGCTGCTGCAAAAAAATATTTTGAACGCCCAACGCTTGTGGTTGCTCTGCTTAACATTACAGTGGCTTTAATTAACCTTTTGGGACTTGCTTAGGAGTTTCTATATATGGGATAATCATATATAATTTCAATTTACATGCTACATCCGTAACATGATTTAATTTTCGAAGGTATTTTAAGGAAGGTACATCATAGAAAGATGGCGATACCAAATTTGTGTTTTGCATAGGGGAATAAGGAAATAAAATTACCGCTGCAAGTTTTTACGGCTCTTTAGTCCAGGTCAAGGTTGATATAAACATTCCCATAACCCTGGCTTTATTATCGCAACGAATAAGAGGAGTTATCCGTTAGTTTCTTGCCAAATTCCACGTAAGTACTGTTTTTATGCTTGTTGCTTTTAAGCCAAAAAGTAGCGTTTTAGCTTGAGAATGTTTGGCAAACCAAATTAGAAATATCCATGTCACATTTCCTGAAACATTGTCAAGAGATATAACTGAGTTCCAGAGGTAATTGACGAAATAACACATCACAAACACCAGCATTGATAACATAACACAAATTCTATATTAACGTACACGAACGTAAGACGGATGTAACTAGAAAACAACCATCATTGCTCGTATAATTTACCTCAGCGGAACACGTCATTATATTATCCAACCTCAAAAGTACTATGAACTAACTTCAAAGCGTGGTAATAACATTCGCGTCTTCTATTAGACGAAACTCTTCTATCTTCATTAACATTATTACAATATTTTATCTCCTCCAAAAATTTATATCCCTATCACGTTTAGACACATGTTCTAATATATTATTTTAAAGGTAGGCAGTTTATCTATCCAACGATACAAAGGGCACTTTCCGAACATTCGCATCCTAACCACTAGTGATAAATAACGTGGGATGGGAGACAATGCGGTTCCAGGGGTACTTATCTCTTCTGGGGCGACTTTGTTCTTTTATGTTCAGTTTGTTTTAGAAATACTCCCCTTTTATTCGTCGAGCGTGCTAGTGAAGCCAAATTATGCAGTAGATGAAGGCATGCGATTTGGAAATGAAGAATTGTTAAGTATAAAAGAAACTGTTCTTAAAGATAACGGTACAAGCAACGCAGTAAAACAAAATTATAAATATTATAACGATATATTTGGGAAGGCATGAGCTGACGAAACCCTGGAACAACATCACACAATTACATAAGTTGTTAACTTCGTTAATTAACTCCTTTAGATGATGAAGGAAAATTCTAATGTCAACTTTCAAGTCGTTAAAATTCATAACGGTTGCGTAATTGAAGAAAAAAGTAAAACGGGAATGGAAATAAATCAACATGTTGACGGTAAATTTGTAGGAAGCGATAGCATCAAAGAAACGAAGCTTATTATCTAGACCTGGTGGTGCTTCGTAATGATGCGTTACCATGACGATGAGGCAAATTGGCACATCACAAACACAGAAAACAATAAAGCAATAATTGTAGGTTTGAATATAGAATGAGTAAGACGGAAAATGATCATGTACGAGTTGTAATAAACATGCTTCTAGTTCAGGCAACCGCAAACAGTGCTCTATATAAAGCTGCAACTTATAATAAGTACGTGTTGATTGAACAAGAAACATAAAATACGAATGATAGTTAGGTACCTAACTACTTAAATAAAAATAACATTCTATTTTTAAATACAGATGCTCATTTCAGCGACATGTAACAACAAAATGCAACTGTTTTTTAATACCGGAAGGGAGTCAACAAAACTGACGGAAAGCAATAAACTGAATTTCACAATAAGACCACTGCTGCGGGACAGGCCAAGAAACTGAACGGAGACAAGGCATGCTTAAATAAATAATGCCTTTGGACGCGCTGTTTACTGTTCAGAGACTAAAGGCACTCCCAAAAGGCACCCGCGCGCTGTAAAGAAGGATTTTTCACAATTTAAACTTCGTACGTCGTATAAAGGAACAGTGTCTAGTACAATGATTTTGGTGAAATATTCAGCGATTACGCATACTTCACAAAAATTAAAATTTTAAATCGTAGGTAACTGTTCCTTTAATGAGTTGCTAATAATAAAACCGGCCAAGTGCGAGTCGGACTCGCGCACGAAGGGTTCCGTACCATTATCGAGCAAAAAACGGCAAAAAAATCACGTTTGTTGTATGCGAGCCCCGCTTAAATATTTTATTTTATTCTGTTTTTAGTATTTGTTGTTATAGCAGCATCAGGAATACATCATCTGTGATAATTTCAACTGCCTAGCTATCACGGTTCATGAGATACATCTTAGTAATTGGGTCCCGTTTTTACCCTCTGGGTACGGAACCATAAAAAACGTGAACAAAGATATAGATACATAATTTTCAATAGTACAACTGCTATAAGAATGTTCTATATTTGCTCCACATGTTTGCAGACGAAAAAAAATTAAACATCAAACGAATGGAAGTGACAAAAATAATAAAACTTTGCCTTTCCTTCGGCACCGTTGTATCTTGGGAACTATATCTCAACATTTTTATACAAATGCACCGCGACAGAACTATAGCATACTATCTCGTATATGTAGTTTATAAGAAATTGTAGCATTATTTTGCCACGCTTCAACTTCCCGCAATATTTTTAGTAGCATTACAAAAAACATAATACTTTGCGGGAAATGAAGATAGTGATGCTCGTTGACGTGAATAAATGTGACACATTTTGTGAGCCCACGCGTGTCACGATTATTGTGCAAAAGAATGGACGACCAGAAAAAAAAAATACGTGCTGTCAGTTGGATCGTGCGGCACATCATCACTGACGCAAGATAGTTTTTCTTCATCAGACATTACATTACATTATCTAAGAAATTACTAATATCACGCTACGTAGTTCAATCATTATTTAAGAAACTAGTTTATTTTCTTGTTTCTGCTCCAGATGCATTTTATTTGAAAGACAACAAATTTTAAGTTCTAGGCTAGCGTTGTGTCTTGTTGTGTGTGTGTGTTGTATATATTGTCGGTACATGCAAAAGCAAATATTTCTTTTACTTCTTGAAACTCGTAAATCTTGTCCAATATTGATTTATTTACCTAATTTACTTAATCTATTCACGTAAAAAAAGTTGAGTCGTAAACCGAAACAGCGCGAGTCTTTAAACGATCGAATTACGTAAAAAAATCACCCTTTTACCAACTTTGCATAATGAGTAAATATTTTTACAGGCAAAATGTTTTAGCGCAACGTTTTGTCATAATATATCAAAGTGAAATGCCAGCTATAACGTATCTTAGGGTTACGATGGAACACTAAATTTTGTCACCGCTAAGCCGGGATCACATCAATAAAAATGCTTGTGTTGAAGCCATGTTGTGTTTTTGTGCATTGCAGATATACCAGGGCCTCGTATCTAAATAAGTGACGAACTTAGTTAAATTGATCGCTTGTCTATAAGGTAGTTAGGTGATAAAACATTGGTTTTATGTTGGCATCTCTCTCACAATGTTATGATTAAACGGGGACAACAGGTTCAAGTTAAACCTGTATTGACCGATTATAGTACAACAATGGCATAGCTTTTTAAATCTAAACATATTCTCTTTTTGACGCACGCGCCATCCAAATAAATCCCATCGATCCAAACGAAATTGTAGATTAAAAATGTTTAGGTATTTCAAAACGGGAAACGTCAATGATCTCCGCGCTAGAATTGAATGCTGGCATTATTAAATTTCATCTTGCCCCTTACGAAAAAAATGATTTTCACACGGTGAAAATACAATTCATTTTCGTTTTCCTTTAAAAAATCTGTGCACAACAAATCGTACCATCACTTTGTCACCGATTCCACCCCTTGCTTACTTCAAAAACATTTGTGAAATTCTAAACTCGCTGGGCAAAAAGGGCGGGCCCTATTAATTCTCGGGATAGCTTTGAATTTTAACCTTAAGGGGATAACAATGTCAAGGAATGTTTTATGTGCAGGTATATACGTTTTGGGCCCGCATTTGCAAGTGATTATCTTATGGCTTGGAAAAAAGAGTTGGCCGCGGCGACAGGTGGAACCGAGCAGAAGCATTTTCGTAAACAAATTACAATGATGCCAATATTCGAATTCTACTCGGCAAACCATATTGATTTGATATATATCATCAGGGCTCGAACAAATCATGTGGATAGAGTTCTTTTTTACAGCCAAATTAGGTTTTTTCAAGCTATATGTCACACATTTTAACATTAAGATTTAAATTGACGAGGCGTCTATCCTAGTTGGGAGTGATACGAAGTGAGATGTCCCCGGTATTTTACACATTTTCTATGGATTTATTTATATAAGTATGTTCATCGCTGTCTAATATCCATAGTACCTACAAGTCCAGAGTTTAGTTTGGGCCTAAGACAATTTGTGTCAAATTGTCCCATGATAATTATTTATTGAATGCTCGGAATAAAACGGTTGAACAGGTACAGTCCTCATTTGAGAAAGGTCTGTTAGGCGTTCCCCAAGGTAGCATTCTAGGGCCCCTTCTATTTTTAATCTACCTAAATGAACTTCCCCAGGTAGTTGATGTACCATGTGTTTTTTATGCGGATGATGTCACTCTACTGTTCTCAAAGGAAAATACTAATGATAATAGGCAGGAGCATATACGTTGTGTACTGGATAAAATTACAAAATGGCTTGAGGGTCTTAATCTCAATAAAACTAAGCTCATTCAATTTAGTTTCAAATGCAAATACTTTAATACATGAGGTACACCGTAAAATTTTCTTGGAGTCGAAATAGACTCACATCTAAATTGGAAGGCGCATGCCGATGCGATAAACAAAAAGATTTCTAGCTATGCGCTGTCAATTTTATCAAAAACTTTTTCTCATCTATCTAGCTATCAATCTACCCATCGCTCACGTATGGAGTAATCTATTGGCGAAATTCTGTTGATGTTCATACTCTACAGCAAAAAGTACAAAAATTGATCAAAAACAACATTGTTAAACTGCCTACAGCTCTAATAAATCCGACTATAAATTAAAATGCCAAATTATGCTTCCGATTCGCCTATTTCACCAATTCCAACAGTTTATGATTCCGTAATTGTCACTCATGAGAACAATTTGCCACAAACGGATGCAACTCTGGCGTTGCGAATAAATTTCCAGAAATTTCGTCGGACTTTTGCTCACGTAGTGGGTTTTAACCTTCCCTTTGCAATCCGGTTGTAAATTTGGCCATGTTGCTAATATTATGCGTGAAGCTAGTGGGAAAGCGCTATAAATTTTACGTTAGCACAAGATAAAAGTGACGTCTGTGAATTGTACGTTTAAATTTTGTTGCTGTGTCTTAATAAAGGTAATTTTTTATTAGTGAACATTTTGCTACATTACCTTTGTCAATACTACAAAAACTGTCTGAAGTGCTGATAAATTAAGTCTTATTGGATAGGATCAAAGCGCAACTAAATCTTGGTAATTGTATAGACCTAACCCCTTCTTCATGAACGCAATATAAACCAATTTTTTTCCTTAATTAATGGCTTTCACTCCTTGTTTTAACAAGGTTATTAGACAAATAACGCGAGATCGATTATTCATTCAAAAGCACAAGGGGTTAGCTCCACGCGCTTCTGTCAAGTCCCTATTTTAGTAAGTATTCTTTGTCACTTTCTGTCTAATTCAAATTTCATAATGACATATAAGGACAGATCATATTGCACATTTTAGCAATTGCGCGTTTATGAATAGGAGAGTTAGTTTTTGCGTTACAGAACAGACGATGTACTATATTCAAATGTTAGATATCTAATGGTAGTTACTCCTTCACATAATTTAGAATATCATAACTCTTAACTTTCCTATGATAACAGAAGACAATCATAATAATATCATAATAATAAAGTAACCATCTAAGTATTGCCTGATGCTTTGTAACAATTTATTTGATGTTTGCAATGTAGTAAGCATTTTTTTAGTACTAGCGAACAAAAACAACTTGTCGCGATCCCGGCTATTATGGATCCGACTGAGCCAATTCCGGAGATTTAGTAATGTGTTTGTGAGCCTCGATAAAGGCGGAACAATACTTTTATGCTGTTTGATACAAAAAACATAAATAACTAGAGAAAAAACAAGGATCAATGGATTAAGCATAGACAAAGATTTGTAAGAAAGAAATGGAATTAATTATTGAGATTGAAATTAAATCCATTTTTACCTATCCTCGACAAAAAGGAGGGCTATGAACGTATGATTATTGCAGTCTAAGTTTGTATGTATGTTCAGCTGTTTCCTCGTAGCTCCTAGTCTATCCATCCATTACATTTTGACAAATGAGCTATCGTCGGCCCCGTCTTAGTGTTCCGCGCGCATGCAAAGATAAGATTATTACTTTGTTTAGTTAAGACGTGCTGCACCGACCCCAAATGATTGAGATAAGGGCAAGGTGATGACTTTTGTAAACATAGTGTAAGTTTTATAAAAACTAGGTACCTTTGATTTATTGGAACAGCAGTAAAATAAAAACAAAGTCAACATCAACAATAAAAACATTTCTCGTACGAAGTGATCAAGTGAGCAAGTGATCGTGTTTCGTGTGCCATCGAATAAATATAACCATAACATAAAATTGTAGTCACGACGTTCGTTCACATGATGTGATTTAGTTGTTGACAATCAGAAGACGATGAAGCATGAGAGATTATTACAAACCTTATTCGTCTAATAAATATAAATAAGAACGGTTTAATTTTGTTCAGAATAACAACTAAATAGATAAAAACCTTCGGCATAATTGCAACTGCTACTTTCAGACCTAAAAACTCTTAAACAGCCTAACTGGGCCATATTCTACACTGTAAAACCATATTGTTTATTAGACAGTAATGGCGGCCAATTAATAACAATGTCATATCACGTCAAAGGCAAGTTGGTTTTACCAAATCGAATTGCCCTGATCGAACTTAGCTAAGAACCCTAGTAAAACTAGCTTTCTATAAAAAAACCGCGTCCGACTCAGTTCATCTATTTAAACAAACAAACCACAAACAAATTATCGGGGACAGTCTCACACAAATTGACCTAGTCCCAACCTAAGCTCTAGGCTTGTACTATTGGGACCAGACAAAAATAAACATTTTATTATATAGAGAATTAAATACTTAAATACTTAGAAAGGATCCAAGACTCCGAAACAAATACTCGCGCTCATCACACAAAGATTTGCCCATTCCGGGATGGCGTTTTTTGGGAGCTATAATGGCACAGTTTGATACAGAACCTATATCTCCTCTGTTCGCGTCTGGGGTTTTATATCAAAAACTATTGAAAAGATAAAAATCTCCGACATAATTGTAACCGCTAGTTTTAGAGCTAATATATCTAAAATGGCCCAACTGATTTTCATCGAATTTAGTAACCGTAAAACTAAATTTATATTTTAAAAAAATCGCGTGCACCTCTGTTCATTCGATTTAGAGCTACGATGCAACCGACAGATACACCGATACACAGCATAAAAACTGTTATTTGCATCTGGGGATAATAAAAATCAACAAGACCACTCATATAAGGCTTTTTTCTTAAAAATAAAAGGCATCCTGCTTAAACGAATATTCGTGTAGGTACACAGCTGAGTGGTTGAAATGCTTCCTTAAGAGAAGAGATACCATTACCATAAACGAACCGTGCCGAGTTCAAGTTATTTGGTAGAACCTAATAAGCTCTAAGTAGGTCATTAGGCGGCGCTCGTCGAAATTTTTCGGAGACGTCACGAGATTTTCTTTTTTGTGGTCTGAGACTGCAGGAACACTTATTGTTAGCCTTCTTACCTTCTTACCTTCTTACCTAATTGTGTACACACGGAGAAGGATAGCAAACAGTTTTAAATAAGAAGGGAAAAGAGCATACATTATTAAAACCAAATAAGGTGCAAGGAAGTCTTCGTAGTGTTTCAAAAGCATAATAAGTTAAACCTATAAATGGATAATGGCAACATATTTTTCATCATAACAAAGGTCAATACTTTAATACAGTGCAGTAGCACTATACAAATCGTTAATAAATTAAAGACCACATCGGAATTGACATACACAAGGTTTTGATACTAATTAGTACTTGACTGTACAATTTGATTTCTAGGCCACTATGGACTATGTTAAAGTGAAGTTGACGACTAAAACGTAAGACTTCCTATGATTTGATTTACAATGTTACGTTGACAAATTCAATAGTGGCCTAGGAATCAAATTGGTTGACTGTACCTAGTTAATTAAAATGCAATATGGTTTTACAGAGTAGAATAGAGCCCTAGCTTTCCACGGATTAATAAATAAATAAATAAATTACTTTCCAATGTGCGTGACGATTCAGAAGGACCTCATCTTCTTGCTGCTAATAATCCGATTCGCGCTTTAGAAGTTGATTTCCCGATAGTATCCACTTTAAATGAGTTATGCGTCAATAGGAAGAGTTCCAATTTGACGCTGATTGAAGCCTGATGAGATATTCAGGAAAATAACCCGAATTCGGGCTTCCAAATGGAACGTAATGACACAAGAACACGAACCCTTGAGGGTTATTAGACGAATTAAACTTACGCCTGAAGAAGTAATAATGTGACACGACTTTTAATACGCTTTATTTCTTACTAGAATCCGTGAACGTAAAATTAATTTCCTGCTACTCCTCCTATATCTTCCTGTTGGGGGTCGATTTTCGAAAAATCCTTTCTTTGTTACCCGAGGAATATTCCCTCCAAATTTTAGAAGGTTAAGTTCTGATTGTGTTGTCTGCCAGTTAGTGAGTCAGTCCAGAAAGAGTTTTATATTGAACCAACATTATAATGATTTTCCAACCATACCCAATGTCTATTTAAGTATCGAGGCGCGTCTTCGTGGCTTGGTAACATAATATCACTATTATTAACGTAAGATCGACACAGAAATAATTCAAAGGGTTTGATATAATATCCTTAAGATTATTTACTTAAGTATCTTTAAGGTCAAAAATATGTAACTTTATTATAAACTCAGCATCTCAGGATTAATTAATACCTACAACTAAACTTTTACAATTTCCGTCCACCCGTCGTCGTTTAAGTCGCTCATAAATAATTAGAAATATTATTTTAATCCTAATCACTAACTTATTAGAGACTTTGCAAATTTATCTTGAAATAGCTCATTACTTAACAAACAAAGATATTACAGAGAATAGTCTAGAACAAGAACTTGAAAAATATATTTGCAATTTTGAACTGATTCGCAGGAAAAGTAG
This sequence comes from Acleris literana, assembly GCA_946894065.1. Taxonomy (NCBI): domain Eukaryota; kingdom Metazoa; phylum Arthropoda; class Insecta; order Lepidoptera; family Tortricidae; genus Acleris; species Acleris literana. Next base: position 21,922,310 of record OX335669.1, read on the forward strand.
AATGGTAATTAGCTATTCGGAACAGCTCTAAGATAAAGATAAACCTGTAAGATTAAAGCGCTTCAAAGATAAAAGAAAAAGATAGACAAAACCCAATATAAAGATTAAAACTGTAATCTTAGACCTTTGTAGGATAACTATAGGAGAGCATCTGAACTTATGCCCTGGGTTCGGAACCCTGGTATTTTTTTTTAATAAGATCGTCAATAAGTCCATATTTATATTATATTTTTATCTATTTTATAATTTTTATCTCTTTTGTTTGTACAATAAAGTGTTTACATACATACATACATACGCCATATTTCCAATATAGCATTTTCATTTCGATTTCGCTCGAACAGAATCGATATTATTTCGGTTCTGATCAAAGGGCAAAATAAAACTGTTCCTGCTCGAAATAACGGTTAATTTCGCTCGCTAATTTGTTCGCACCTCCATCGTTTTCTCGTCTTTCCTACCCAATAAGCTAGTTTGCATTTTCGCGACGGCATCCGACTGCAGGAGAAATCAAAAACCAAAAATACCTGGTTAATACCAGCGATCATAACGCTCGCTAATAGATTCCCCTTCGAGGGAGTGTTTACGAAAAACCTGGTTAAGAACCGTAATAACCGGTATTTTTCGAACCGTTCTCAAGCCCTGCTTATGGCTCCCAAGAAGTCGTCGGCAAACTTAATAATAGGGTTTCCGGTTTATTTGTGTCACGGAGAATGCAAACGAGCCCACAAGCCACCTGATGGTAAACGGGATCCGAGACCCATAGACATTTGTAATCTCAAAAAACCGCAAAAGCATGCAAGCAAGCAGATAGCTATAAGGCCGTATTAATAAACTGATCTTGACTTTAATGCCAGTCTCAAGTTGCGTCAAAAATGACAGTTTTCTATGACTTAACGAATACTTTCACATATCTTGTGATGGGATCTCAGCCAAGATGAGTTTATTAATACGGCCCTAAGTATGCTCATCATTTCACCCGTAAACTATCTTATGTTCGAAAAACTTTTCTGTTCTGTTTCATTAGTCCGAAATTTTCATTTGTGTGAAAATCATTTTTCTCTGAAACCGTTTAACTCTCCTGAATTGTTATAAAACTAACCTAACCTTACCGACAGGTTCTATAGGTATATCTCTTTAAACATTTTGAACAATTAATGGGTTCTGAAAATTTTCGGACAAACGAAACACCGGACAAAAGATTTTCGAAACATCGATAGGGATTTCACCAGTTGAAAACAATCTTGTAACGTACCTAATAAATCAATTCAAAAATAATTTTGATGTAGATTTATGCTTGTGTAGTGTATTTGAAGAGAGTTTCAACTGTAATGTAAGTTTTAAGAAAGACCAGATTCTTTTACTTTGTAAAAGCGTGTTGTTAATGTTCAAACACGGCGCTGGGGAGAAACTTTCCGTCTCAAGGATCTGGAGGAGGTGGTGGATCTGTTCTCAAGTTTTTCTTGTACACTATAAAGTTAAGAGTTTGTTTCACTGCATTTGTCTTTTTAAGTTAAAATTAATCTTAAATGACTAGGGAGTATTAAATGTAAAAGGTTTATTCTGCTCTACTAAGGCCCTGTTGTTTGATCAGTAGTTAAACTAACTAATTGTTAAAATTCGAAAAAGGAACGAAAATTTTTACACATTTCCTTGAGATTTTAACCATTAGTAACGTTCTTTGACCATTAGTTAGTTTAACTACCGATCAAACAACAGGCCCTAAACCAATAAACAGTATCTCAGATTTAATTAAATATCAGGAGGACAATCTCAAACAAATTGATCTAGTCCCAAACTAAGCTCTAAGTTTGTACTATGGATACTCTAGTGCCAGGCCGATAAGAAGTCAATCCTGACAATGCCGTTCTTACTATTCCTTCACACGCCACAAATAAGTTTAGCATTGTTTTCCTGCTGTCAACTTATCAATATTCAGAAACTTCATGGTTGTGGAATGTGTTAGGATTTATCGGACTTATCGGCTGAGCAGTATAGGTAACGATAATCATACTTGTACAGATCGATAAATACTTAAATACATAGAAAATATCTAAGACCAAATACTCGCACTCATCACACAAATACCCGGCCTTACCGGGAATTGAACCCAGGACATCTATCTTCGTAGGCAGGGTCACTACCAACTAGGCTAACGTATCGTCATACGTCCTCGCCTCGTGTAGCCAAAGTAGATTAAATCCTCTTCTTTTAGTATTGAGGTTGTAATTGCTACAGGAGTTTTATTTGAAATGTGGCTATTTGTCGTAGCAGGGTATTGCGAGAGTGATACGCGTATTTAATGAGTTTTTAACGATATGCCTACTATTCCCTAAAGTTTCAAACGCGATTTTAGTTTGACCCACATTGGATTTTAGGGCGCCAGGTACAGATAAATTATGTATTTATTTATAACAAACATTGTTTTACCGCACCAGTCGAAAATTCATACTAATGAAGACTCCGGAAACATATTATCACACAGAGAAAATTACAAATAAGTGTATGAATGGGATATCAATGTAGCAAAACGTTTATCAACTGGGTGAAAACCTTTCAAAGTATGAAAAGTCTGTAATTATATTATGTATGATTTTTGTTCGGATGCGGATGATCCCATTTCCACTAAGGAGCTGTCGTTAGATTTGTCTTAGAGTCACTGTCACTGGACACTTTCAATATAAAAGTCAATGTCAAAGACGCGTATCAAAAAATTATATGCATAAACACACCAAATATAGACAGCAATATTACAACATTAGTTGGCTTTTTAAAGCTGGCTTATTAGACTTGTTAATGTTTTAAAGTCCAAATTACAACCGTTTCACTGAGCAGGCTTGTTCGGGAGTTCGCGCTGTAGCCGTTACATAGTTCTGACTCAGTCGTCCTCTCCTGACAGTTTTGAGTGTTATAAATGATGAGAGTTTGAAGTTATTACTCCGCCGACATGAGGAATATCATTCAAGAATAATATCTTACGGTGAGTACATTTGTCTGGTAACATTACGAGAAAAGTTTTGAATTGCCAAGGGAGACGGAAAAGTTTGCTTACATATTTGTGTACAAGTCCTTCTACGTTTGTAAAGTAGGTATACGAAATTGTGCTCTGGATCGTAAGGTATCGAGTTTAAACTCCAGCAGATACCTTGTGCTATATTGAGTTTTTCTAACTCAAATACTTTAGAAATAAATAAAGTACATAAACATACATGTAACAAACGGACAGAAGATAAACTAATCAACAACACAAAACAACATTATCCGACGCTGTTACGGTGAAGAAAAACACAAAGGAAAGCTGCAAATTCGAACAGCTTAGTGTGTAAGAGGAGTAATAGGCGTTATGGCACAAATGATCCTATGAGGGTAAACCAAAGTGAATCTGAAAGGACTCTAGTTGTTTCCAAGGTAAGCCTAGGTACCTTCAGTAGGTATTTCAAGGTTCTCGTATTTTTGATACAATACCGAATATTTAAACAAAAAAATGTTCGTCATACAATTTCACTATCATTTGTTAGGACTATTAGAATACTGTCTATCACTTTCTTATTCGCCTAGGTAGGAGGAGACAGGATGTGACTTATAGCAACAGCCATTTAAATTGAATATTACGACTGCTCTCCGAACACGCCTTTTACCTTCTATGAGTTAAGTAACGTTAACGTATCGTCATTGAGAAAATGTGTATGACGATTGATATCAGCGCCTTTCTAGAATCTATTTAATACATAAATTTGATAGCTAGTTACATTGACGTTGACTTCCGTACCTATTGTCATCGAGTGGTAAAGGTGAAGTAAACGTAAAGTAAAGTATGAAACGTGAGTTTATTTTCGGGGTGCGTGCTACGGATAAGTTCAGAACACGTTTTCTATAATAGTAAAGGCGATTCAAAAACGTGACGAATGACTGAAATATTCGTGCTCGAGCAACTGATTCATATCTCAAAACGGTAAATACCAAGGACAATATTTTGAAGTATGTGGACGTGGGAAAATACAGCACAAAAGAAACGCCCCTCTTTGTGTAGCAAGTATTTGTATTTCCAATGATCGCTAATGAAATAACTTCCCGTTAACATTCCGTATTGCACATATTTACCCTTCTACATCACGAGTATAATATCGACGTAAAACGTAACGACACATTGATTTTGTATGTTTCATTCTAATGGATATTGTGAAGGATCACAAACGTTATAGAATATTTAAACTTGAGAAATCATAAAAGGGCGAAACTGATGTTACACTTTCCTAGCTGCATTTTTTTTATTTGATTTCAAGTCGTCTTTAGTTGCTTGCTGTCATATTGTACCTTGGGGAATTAGAAAGTGGAAGAAAATATATAAGTATAGTACATTAGTTCTACTGGGTGATTTTTAGTAGCAATGGCCACAACACCGTAAAGAAAATAACTTTTAAACATTTCGGAAGAAAATTGTGAGCACACATATGAGACATTATATTAATAGGCGCTACAAATTTAACGGCTATCGATAATTCGATAAAGACTAAGGTCTTGCTGCCAACAGCATCATAAAATTAATCGCCCCTGTTAAACGTCCATAAAACCAGCGAGGCAAAAATATCTTTTCACACGCCAAGTTCTGCGCACATTTGTTCTCCCACTTCCACTTACAAAGGTTGCAGGCACAATAGGAACACTTCTGAGTCTCGCTTAGCGTGGCCCTAAAGCGGGAGCTCAAGATTGTTTGAGGCCCGCATATGGGCACTTATGTGAAACTAAGGCAGGCTCGCAGCACTTGCCCAAGCGAAATCCCTGCAATCAGCGAAGTTTGGCTCCCAATTAGCAAATTTGTTGTAAGAGCACTGACATTAATGAACGCTGTAGAAATAAAAAAAATGGAAAACATAGTAACTTGATGGGGAGTTCACTGATTCATGATTAGAAACAAAAGACGGGATAATTTGTTTCATGTTTTGCTCTTGACTTACATGCTTCGTGCCGACAGCTGGACAGATAGTTTCGATGATGATAATGTAGCTTCTGCATAAGAAAAGGGTATGAATAAAGTTCATAATGTCATTGTTCACCGCAATGTTGATATCATAACCCAGATAGGATTCATCGAACGTGAACAGCAAACAAATGTTCCCGTCGTCACCCATTGCATTCACATTAATTTTTCAAAATTGCCTTCCTTGGCGCTTACGAGAACTATGGCGAAACTACATTTTAAACATTTTGTTGATATACGCCATTAGCCGTTATTACGCGCCAGGAACGACATTGCGAACTTAATATTGGCGCAGCACAAGCAGATTTAAAGAGCAAGTTTCGTTTAAATGAATCATCTTCTCTGGTAATAAAACAAGTAAAACAGGAACACATATTTCTAAACAAGAGAAGGAAATTGTTCAAAAGCAGCGTCGACTAACAGAACATTTACGTTTACCACGAAAAACCGGAAGAATTAGGTCTATTGACCAAAGAAAAAGCCATCGACATATGCGTGTTTGTGTAAACTTACCCTGGATTGGGCAAGGTTTTTTTTGGACACAGGCCAACTAGTTCGAACCTACCTAAATATGTCTCTATCTATCAGAGAGATAGTAAAAGATCAACTCTCTAATTTACAGCCAAGGAATGAAAAACTTAGTAAATGCGTTTCCCGTCACATCCACTGGATGTCCGATCCGTTATCAATTCAAAGCTGAATCATGGAAAATAATAAATCGCGAACGACGCGATCTATAACGATATTAAAATGTATTCATCCATTCTTTTTATCTTAAACGATATCTGCAAAACGTCTGATAAATCACGAAGTCCATCCGAAAATGATGTTGGACGAGTATTGAAATATGCAGTGAAAGTGGAAGAAAAAGTAAATAAGGCAATTTGCAATTTAGAAGCGAATATAATTCAATTATGTGTCGACCACGGGCTCAAGGGTGCAGCTCTGAAACTTTTTAAATTATTCAGGTTTGTTTTTATTCCAATGGGTCCGGTAAAACTTGAGTCCAAGTTAAGAATTCACGCTGTCGCCACACAAAGTAGTAAGAGAGATTTAGTGCCATTCAAAGATGTGGAATTTTAAAGAGTTGAGGGCGACATAAAATGTTGCTTAAGATTGCTTGTTAAAACTGTTTATTACTTTGAAAAATTCATTTAATGACATGCAGTATTGCTTAATCTGCAAAAATGAATGTAAAAGAAAATTTGCCTTTGAAGCAATACCCCGTCACCCGTGTCACCAAACAAAACCAAAATATTTTGCATTAATTAAATACATTTATTTTTCTAGTCTATGAGAGCCAGCCACCAAATAAAAATAAATTAAAAAGAAACCAACTCATTCATATTGCGTATCCAAAATACATCATAACAATAAACATGGCCATAAATATAAAATGAGGCAATTGTCGACACCTGTCAGCTAATTTTCACCTATCTAAAAACTTTCGTTATTTGAAAGATTACCGACATTTACCAAAACTAACTGAAAGATGAAGTTTATCCACTTAATATTCAGCTAATAAGACCCTCAGTAGCAACGGGAGTTTATGATAAGGAAATAGAAGAAGTATATAAACACTGCTACTCTATTTTTAGGAAAAAAACCATTCAAAAACAACTTTGTTTACGCGTGCATAAACAAACTAAAACGGGTTTTCTAAGCAGTTTTCCTCTACGCGATTATTATACAGGCCCGAAGTATTTTTCATGTAAATATGCTGAACACTTTCATAAGGAATATTGAAACTACACGTAACCAGGTTACTGAATATAATGAATATTTAATGAAATTTCGTACTACGTAAGTAATAACATTTGAATAAGCCAGTTAATTGTGTTAAACTGAACAAGAAATAATATTTCAGATTTATATTGTAAATAAAAGATTAGCATTTAATTAAAAGACGACATTGTGAACTTCTAAATTAATAGTGGGTTGGCGTCAAGATTTCTGTAACAACCACGTTAAAGTAAAATACCTTGGCTTATATATCTTCTTGCTCTGTTCTATTATAGATCAATTATTGCGCTTTCTCGTTAAGTTCCAAACTTAAGTGTTTTCAAAACGCACAAAGTTAAACCTCATGTAATTCCAGAAATAGATCAAGCAAAGTGCAACAATGGCCGTTATTTTTGGACGTATAAATTATAGCTGAGACAACGTTCAAAGCAGTGGCTAAATTGCTTAAGTGGGCTGAACAAACGGTGGTCAGCGCGAGCGATAAACGGCAAAGTGCTGCGACACCAGGTTTATAAAAACAAAACTATGTTAGCAATGTACGTAGGAAAAAGTTAAACGTTCAGTGCTAAGATGTTTACGATGCAGTTGGTCTGGGTCGTCTTTGTTTGGTAGATTTTTTCGGAAGAAATGTAGTTATAAGGCATAACAACTTTTGGCATAAGTGTCAATAAGCAAAAACGCATATGGCACAGTATTGTTTCGCAGAAATTATTACGCATAAATTTAGTTGATCTTATAATCTTTATGCATAACATTGATGAGTCGAGAGTTTGTGTTATTTTCTTTGTAAACCCACTGGTTTCTTAGTAAATATTTTTTTTAAACCCCAACTAATAAAAGAAGGATCTTATTTGATTGTATGGGTTGTAGAGTTGTACAGGTAGCTAACTTCAATTTAACCAATCTAAAATTCGAGGGAGTTTTGCTCCCTTATTATAAATATCTTCAACCCTAATGTGGAAACAGGCTGTTCATCAACTTTAGGGTTTAAAAACTTTTACATTTTCACAGCTTAATTTTAAGTAACCAATTCACTGACTTCAATTAGGGAATTCTCTTACTCCTAAAAACATTTCACGTAGGCATTAACGTAGGTACGTCATTTTTGTGGCAAAATATTTTCCACGCTTTTTCTCACATAAAAAACTCGAAATATGATACCGTAGTGTTCAGCGAGAATACAAATATCCAAGTTGGCAGGATAGAGACATCGGTTCCGCATACGTACGAGCAATAAGCGTTAGAACTATTTCAGTTTCAATAATAGTTTTTCAATACAATGATAAAATAGACCGGGAAAATTGGGAAACAAAAAAAAGCTAAATAACGAGGTTTACGTTTATTGCTTAAATATTCGTTTGTTTATACAGAGTGGCACATTTAGATCGGACAGTATGGGCAAGTCTGTAACTATAAGACATTATAAAGATCTGTTCTTAGGAACCATGTCATAGATTTAAGTTTCAAGGAAAACCGCATACGTAGATTTAAAAAATAACTTGTACTCTGTTCGGGAGTCGAACCAGATCGTATTGAAAAATAAAACTTACATTATTTGGATATCGATTGTGTAGTCATAAGTAGTAAATGTTACTATGAAACTGTGAAACATGATAATTATCTTAAATGAATTACATTTCATATCCTTTCATTTAATTAACTAGATGTTCGAAATGGCAAGCATTTTTTTTTAAATGCAATATTCAACTCGATTAGGTTTTGACACGAGTGAAGAGAACTTGCAATCATAGAGATAATTTTACGCACCTGAGAGAAAAAATTAACCGATTTTAATGTCTTATTTATTTATTTAAGATCTCGTATTCTGGAGGTGGTTTTTAGTTAAATGTACTTAATATTAATCGGTTAAACCAAATGTTAAGTAACGAATATTCTGCTGCATTCTCTATTATTTCTATTAATATCACAATATTAGAACATTACCCTGAGAGATTAACTCACTCTAAATGCATTAACACAGATTGACATTAAAATGGCATTCAGTTACAGACTCAATGTAAACACGCCATAATGTCCAATTAGGATAACATTCTGTTACTTGCCGCCTGTTTCACAATCGACAAGTAAAGCATATTTGACAGATACATTTAGACCTTTCTCTTTCTTACACTTAAAAATGGGCTAGGAGAGAGCCAACTTTGAATGGCAGATAAATTTACTCGTCGATTGTGAAACAGGCTCTTACTAATTCGTCAAGGTAAAGTGACAGCACGCAACTAAGGCAACATTTAATTTCATGAACATAACATGCGACTGGCTTAACGAATCTTTTCTAAAGGACGCTTCGACTCGAGAGGTAAAGTTAAAGCAGCTAGATAAAAGTTAGCAAACTTGAAGCAACCTAAAAGTATTCCTTTGATTAGTGTGGTATCTCAGATGGTAAATGAATGGATCACGTACCTAACCATTCGGCTTTTCATATTATACCCCCGAACTTTGAAGGTACTATCCAATTCCATTATTTAATTTACTCAGGAGCCGAGTAAAGTTCGGCAATTCAACTTCCTACGTGTTGAATCGCACCCAATAACTACGTCAAACTTATTTATACCAGAACTTGGAATATATTATATAAAACCTTATTGGCATTCACATGAGGCATTCGGTGAGATAATTTGTTTAAAGACTGAAATAGGAAAAATAGTCTTATAGTTGAAGATTTTTACCATAAAAGCTTAAACTTCTATGTACGGTCACAAAAAAAAATATAATGAAAGAAAAAAATGTCACACGAAAATACAAAAAAAACAAGATCACAAAGGTAACTCAATATTGTCACAGACAACATAACATTAAAACGCAAACAACTCACAAAAACAACTTGATCTAATATCTTAGCTAATATTATTAGCATAAGTAATGAAACAAGTAAAGAACTTAGCTAAAAACATATTAAATAATTTATAACGTGGCACTGTTCCATAGCGCTACTTAGTTGTTACGTTTTCGACCAATTTAATGAATTTTTGATAAACCACTTATCTTATTTATTACGGTACAAGTGAATAATGAGATAAAACCCAGCAAGCTTCTAAAGCTTTTTTATTTTGAGGAACCTAACGAAATTTCTACCTATAAAAAACAGTTAACTACTGTGAAAAACTCAACTCTAACAAACGATAAAATTCCAAGAATATAAAATAAATAATGAAGAAATAGCAAGCTGGTATAAAACAGACTTACAAGCTTCTGAAATATTCAAATCTCAGTAATGAATAAACATGCCGTAACGATAACTCTAATTAGCAAGATGTAAATATATTTCAACAGACGCCTCAATTAAATTCCACGAAGATTCTAGTAGCAAAGTGTGTAGCTACTAGGGAAGATACAACTACAAAGCCAACTAGATGTACATATATGTATCAATCTATGTGTGCTACTTTCACGATGTCTCATCAAAGAGGTGCCCTACCTTAAAACTGACGATGATTGAACTTTCTTACGAGAACAGGAAAAATACCTTTTGAAAAACTTGAACAGCTGAGCTTAGTTTGAAAAATGATTTACGTCGGTACAAATAACCAGTAGAACCATAAATGGATCCAATAACAAAATGTAAAATTAGTTTGTCGTTCAGAATTAATATGAATATAGGCATGTAAAGACGGCTTCACTGCGTAATTGTATATTTGACTCTTTTGGTACGTGTTTAAAAACTAACAGTGACGCGGTGACGCGTATTTAATTGCTATTGGGATTTACTTGTCAAAAAGACAAATAATGCCAATGTTTTGACAACGGTGCCATCAACGCGAATACGCAACGCAAGCGGAGAGCTAATACGTGTATTGCTTAAAACACGCACTAGACTCCCACCATAAAGCTAAGTAACTGCCAAGAAGAGTTAAATCAGAGTTTGTACTATGGCACGTAGAATAGCAGCTGAATTAATGGCACGGTGTAGTTTCGGAACGTCGACCGCAAACTGTTTCATAAGATGTTAATTATGAAGCGAGATAAGCAAACTTAACTAAAGAGACAAATGTTGTACGAAGATAATGCGGTAAAATCGAGAACCAACCGAAAGATCACGTGCTTGCTTTAAAAGGAAAAAGGTAACATTTTAAATGGTTGTTGTAAAAACTTTGAAGTAAGCGGATAAGTTCTCTACTGTCAAGACTAAACTCTTGAGCACGTAACTCGTAAATATTATTGCAATCGATACAAAGTTCATGCTGACTATATTGGCATTTGGAGATTTATATTAGCAGCGGCTGGCGTAATGAAGTTTATTAAACTATACAGAACTGTAGCGAAGGGCACAGATAATGTTGTTTACAGGAAATTTCGAAAGGCATTGACCTTTTAAGAAAAGTTGAATTTATCGGCGTTTAATAAGTTACCCGCAGAACGATTTGACGCTTAGATAGGCAAGTTACTCAAGGACGAAATTAAAATAGCCGGAGCGGCAAGGGCAGCGATGCTCATGACGCACCGGGGAATAGCTAATGCCCAAAGTATCGAAAGTTTTCGAAGCCGATACAATTTTAGTGTACATACGACGAAAAAATCTCCTATTTTAGTGTAGAATTCCAAGCGAAAGCTTCTGAGATGTTGTTGATAGACCTTTTAGAAAAAGCGATCCGTCAATTTCTAGCTAATACACCTATGTAAAGCTTAGAATATAAATATGCTATTCAATTATTGTTTTTATCTGATCGCGGGTTGAACTCATAAAGTGGTAAAGATATTGCTCACGTTATGACCATTCTTCAATACCCAAACGTGCAGTAGAACATATACAAACTGAATTTCAAGCAGTTCGTTGAAGTTGGAATGGTGAAACGAGAAAACTTGATGCAAGTAAAACCAATCAAAAACAATATCACCAAAGAAAATAACAAAGGAGTATAACACATAAACAATATAAATATTGTGTACAAAGTTTGCACAAACAAGATGCATAAACATGGCAAAGAATACAAGGAAACAATTTAAAAATTTGTGCAATATGTTTTAAAAATCTGTGCCACATATGGATACGAGAGAACGAACTATCTGGAACGTGATCGGGCGACAGCGGCACTCATTTTTCTTTACGCTGTACAAACATTGAAAATTAAAAGCACGTTCGCATACACAAGCATACGTGGTTTCATAAAATCAAATTTAATATTAGCAGAACAGATAGGCTTTATGATCAATAAAGTGAATATAAAATTTTAACAAAAAAGACACGGTGTTTTTTTCTGTGTGTGTGAGGTGTGTTTAATAAATTAATATGAATGGTATTGTAAATAAATTGAAAAGGGACTCGTACAAAACACAACAAAGTATTTTCATTCTCGTCAATTACATTTTGGGACCACGGACAACAGTTTTCTATTTGAAATTAGAAGCAAGATTACTTTTACGGCATCAAAACGAAAGTGCCATTGTTCTTTTATAACAATAAACAACTTAATCAGGATTATAATAGCATACCTCAGGAAGTTTTCGCTGCCTTTTCGAAAGAGAGGTTTGAGAAATCCTTAACGAAAAAATATTCAATTTTGCTCTTGTCATCACAATTTACACCATGACCATAATCGAAAAGAATTTTCAACAATAAAAGCATCATGATCACGAAACCTAAAATAAATGAAGATTTTAAAAATACTAAAGGAAAGTGGTAAAATATTAATCTTTCCTCTAACAAACCTAGATTGACCGTAAGTCGTAACGCGCTAGTATAGCGACGAATGTGTATTTACAAGGAAATTCGCAGGAACTAGTTACAATTCTGGAACGAATCCAAAAATCAGTATTGCGACAGAAACTGAGAACACAGTGGAGAGCCAGAACGAGATTTTAAACGTCAAAGACGGATGCACTGCTTGTAGATTTATAGGTCAAAGGCTGGTGCGTAAAAGATCTACACTTCCATTTTTTTTACTCGAGGAGGAAATTATGAGCAGAAATATGGTATTATGGACGAGTTTTGGCAACTAAAAAATTCTAACCAACAAAAAATGAAGATAGAGAAAAAGAGAAAAATGTAAAGACGGCAAACTAAAAACGGCTAGAGCAGCTAAATCTCAGGGGACAATGTAATGGATAGCAGTGAAACTTGTCACTGACGCAACCGAGACTCCGGACAAACAAGGCGGAGCGGGGTTGTCATCGCACCATGATGAATGACCCGGAGCCATCATAAGCACTAAATACAACCCGGGTTATTGGACTTAAGAGTACCCACACAGAAGACTTAATTTTCATTACAAAACGCATTCTGGTTAAGATGAAAGATATTGCGTTAAGCGTCATGATTGAAATTTAAAATACAAAATATAAGAGGCAATGTTTGAAATTAATTTAATTATTAATATAATTATTATTAATATAATTAATATTACACTTACTTGTTGTATACTCGTAAGTTCATAGATGGATAAACTTTCAATGATCATAAAACATTGTATTTGTCAATTGACAGGATCCGTAAAACAAAATTGCTCCCAACAAAACAAAACCTACAAGAGTAGGTCCAAACTTTGCAAATGATGCGGCTTACCACGCACGGTGTGAAGGGTTTTGGGCAGTGTGTATTTAGGACTTTTCTATTTGGGTAGTAAGTAAAAAACATTTATTTTGCCATCGAATTACCATTCAACATGTCGAATGCTTTAAAGTCGACAAGAGATTAATATGCATACGAATGAAAGAGCACTAGAAGCAATGTAAGAATTTGGATTTAATGTAAATCGGCTCGTAGATTTACGATGTCTTTTTGGTGGCTTATTTATTTATAAGCGGTTTCATATTACGATGATGGATGGAGCTATTAAATGGATTACATCGGCAGCGATTATTTCACTATGTTCGGGTCAGAAACAGAAGGATCTGTTGGTTCAGTATGCACACATATAATTACAGTCATCAATTAATGTTATGAAATGGTGAACATAATAGAAATTTTTACAATAGTTAATAAGGGAAGGTAGGGGTAAAAATATAAGGGCAAATATTTAAAACAAACGACAGACAAATTTTTGCAAAAAATATATTTTTTCTCCTTTAGTTAACAAGGAGAAGTACTCATACATACATAGTTGAACCTGTGTTTTCTAATAATGTCAAGGATTTGTATAGGCAGCGGTGATCGCTTACCTTCATATCAGCATTGTGCGTTTGGCCCCTTTTCATTTTAATATAAAATAAAACTGTCGGAACGCTGCATATTGAAAGGCCTCGTAAGAGGTAGAAGTTAATGTAATTTAGTCCCTAGAACCCCTAAACTCGTTGAATGCATGGGAGTATATTCCTGAATTGCTCTGAAAACACTTAACCGAACCCGAAAATGGTAGAAGCAGTTTTAGAGGTAATCATTTTATGAGAGTCTCACATATAGGTGCACTAGTTGGAGTAAAATAAAGATATTCAAATAAGTAATAGCTCGCTGATAAATCGAACCAATGACAAGATTTATGTACCTACAGTACTTAATGCTGCAGTACAGTAAATAAAGTTAAAAGAGCGTTAACCCAAATCCTGTATTAAGACCGCTATCCCAAAAGTTGTGGAGCATTCTAGAATTCAACCGAGCGAGCATGTTCAATTAAGATTCCCAAACGGTTTTAATGCTGGGGAAGTGGCAAACTTGACAACTGTTTAGCAGCTCCGGAGATACCCTTAAATCAATGGAATAAAATGGTAGGAAACTTTGCCGGAACTCCATCGAGAGTTAAGCCATTCGTCATTTGGAGACGAAAGCAAATCCTGTGCCGGTGTAGGCTACTGTGCGTTGTGGAGTCACAGCCGAAACAGCGACAGTAATAAATCTAGAGTCTTGCCGTAATCCGAGCAATGGTTCACGAATGTCATTTATCAAGTCCTGTGTTTCTGTTTAGCCGGATTGCGGTTAGTTGGAAGTAATACACATTGATTAAGCGCTTTAAAGCCCAAGTGTAGTAGGATTTTTTGCAGGGGCTAACCGAGGGAAACTGGGAAAAATCTTAGTAAATCTAAAAACACTTTTAACAGGTAATGAACTTGAATCCAAAACCAAAACAAATTAACTAATTAAGTCTACTGTTTCATGCGGAGAGGAAGCAGCGCTAACTTAAATATATAACAAGTTTAATTGCTTAGCGATTTTCACTTAAAACAACGTAATTGGTGCTAGTATTGGGACTTATTAGCGAAACAACGTAATACATTTAAATAATATCGGATTATTTAAATGTATATCCGTCTCTAAGAATAAAAAAGTTTCCTAAAAATTCATCACATGTACCTACACTAAACTGCATAAATTTGTTTAAAAGTTGCATGTAAGTTAATGCAATAAAAGGAAGATGGGCAAATCAGCCTATGTGACCAATAACGACAAGCGATATTTCACCGGATAGGTTATATTAAGTTCTAAAACCTAGTTATATCGCCACATAAAGACAGTGGGAGTTCATACGTAATTAAATGCTTTTTTGTGACATTTTAGTTCTTAGAGCAGTTAGTTTCCCGCTATAAAAAACGTTTTAGAATATAAAAAATTCCTTTCCGATAAGTTTCGCTTATTACTACCTATTGGTTCCTAGGCCGGCGTCCATACATTCCTGCCCATCCTCCTTTAGTAGATGGTGTCCATTTTACCCGTATACAACGTTCCGCAATACATTAATATCATCATATTTTGTAAAACGCAAAATCTACTGCGGGTATTTTACAAATGTAAAATGTATTTTATCATAGTAAATAATCATAGATTGAAAAATATTTATCAAGTAAACATTTAGTTAAAACCAGGAGAACTGGGATTTAATGAATTTGCAACGGAAACTTACCATGTGCGTTAATTTACAATTCCCTTTTTCAGTTTCTTTCAATTTGCTCTGAGTTCTGATTTATTAAGTAACTTTCACGGAAAATATAAAGTTTAGTGAATGGTTTCGATAGGTGCGTTGAATGTACCCTTAAACACATTTCCTTGTACAGTCGAACTCTAAGATAGCTGTACATTTTAGTACCTCGTAGTATGTACTAAATAAATTCAAACCACTCTCACTTAAATACGTTACTGCGACAAGGTACAAAAATATAAAGCTACTTCTGAGTTCGACAGAACTCATCACTCAACTAAATTAGCAAACTTAGGGGATATAGCAAAATTTTCATTGACCATATAATTAAACAACTTGCCAGGAAATTTCCCATAGGATATCTTTATCTTGTTGACTGACAAAGTTCAGTTTAACAGCTAAAGTTTTTTTTATAACTTCCGTGTTTTTATTTGAAAGGTTGATTTAGGGATAATCTGTTGCGAGTAAGTACGATTCGCTAACACTTCCTGATAAAGTTTGAATTATTCATGAATAATTCCGGTGTTTCAATGAATAAATGAAACCTTGCACGCTGTCGGCTCCCGAAGTTTATTAGGATACATGACTTAGGGATGCGGTATAACTTATGCCTAGTCCTAAACACGAAAGTGTCAAGTTATATGAGATAACTTAAATTCTAGAATATGTAGGATGAACACTACAAGATACTGCTATTAAAAGTAGCAGAGAGAAATCGTTTTGATAATAACTAAGAGATCGATTTAATTATAAGTACAAAACATGAAAGCTATCAATTAATATTATTTCATACTTACATAGCAAAGCATTGCGTTTATTTTTCCAAATAACATCCATCACTGGTCATTTTAGCAAACTTCTAAACTTAAAGCAAACAAGTCCATGAGAAAAACAAGATTCGATAAGTTAATTATTTCAAAAGAAAAGAAGATCAAACCAAAATTCTTTGTTTGAATTTTTTTAAGGGCTTTCGCGTGTTTCGTGAAGTTTTCGGCCAGTGCTCGCGGCGGGGGAGGCACGGCCATTCGCCGCGTAGCGCCTTGCTGACTGAATGGGCGCCCGTTCACTACCCTTCATTCTCGCCGGAGTTTCCTCGGGAAATGCAGGAATGACCATCGCCAAGAGCATTCTCCCATCCATAATGCAATGGACGGCTTTGTCAATTTGTGCTGTAACTATTCGAGGTAAAGAGTGCATGGACTGTGAATCTGAATTGTTGACAATGTATTACAATACCAATAATGTAATTTTATTTAACGATTATTTATAAATGGATTTAAGAACCGCGCACAACTAACAAACTCTGATTCGTTGTTACCCATTTGCCTAAGAAGGAGATGGGTAATGTTTTATTTTGGTGTTTATATGTGTAGGTATGTATGTGTGTATTTATTCATGATCAACTCTTTGTGACCGCGGAAGTCGTTTTTCTTTTAAATTTGCTTTTAGTAAGACTCATTTCAAATCATTTTTCAATCTCTATATTTTGTTACCTGTAAAATATACTAACACAAACGAAATCCAAGTGTTTTTTTGAGGATATTTTATCTAGTTTATATCACCCTGTACACTCAAAAAAATGAGAGCCAACAAAGAGAGATTTTCACTTAGGTGACATAAAATGAATACAATAGTTAAGATATTAGTTATATAAACCCAAACTGATAGTAACAAACAGCAATTTCTTTAGTGATTCAACTAGCATCTTAGTTGATGTATCTAACGTCTTAGTTGGTGTATCTATCGTGTTGTTAGGCTCGTATGGAATCAAGACGCTTATGCATAACAATCACAATCTTGTTACAAGCGACCAATTATTTTTTTCAGTGTATAATGCGTAAGAATATTTCCAAACACGCTTTCAATGCCAAAATTTGTTAATTTTAATTATCATCGTCACACAAGGTCCTAGGCAATTATTTGCCCCGAATGGGAACGCGGCGCGAAGTCCCCAAGGCTTCTAACGAGTTGTCGTTAGAAACAACTACGGTTATAGCACTTATAGTATAGCGCTTCCAACTTTAGGGGATGAACAAATAGAACACATAAGTGTGACGCCTAAAAACATAGCGATACCTGTTTGGACGGCCATGTTGCTAGCGAACATGTGGAATGTGAAATAATTGATAAAACAGTGCTGTGGCACTATGACAAATGCTCCCTATTAACGTGATGAATAATAATGCCATAAACAAACAACGATAAGAGAGGGTTCCAAGTTTAAGTTGCTTTTATGCAATGAAAGGAAGTAAATATGTCTTGTCTTGCCTGCTTCTTCGTTCAGAAATCGATCAATTGAGGCGTTTTACGGTGAGGACGGAACAAACACTTTTTCACACCTATAATATAAGTAAGGATAAATAATCTGTTTAGTAGAAACAACCACTTAATAATATTGTCTATCTATCTATGTTTCTATCTTATACCTAAATCGAAGTATGTTTTTCGGTATATGTGTAACATGAATGGATGGCTATTAAATCGGCTGGTCATCCTTTGAAGTTTGGTAGCCATCGGATCAACTTTTTTTTTGTTTTTTTAGTGCTACCTGTGCGAAGATGGGCAGATCGATTGTAACATATATAATAAAATAAATATTTCCATCGTGATATCATCATGCTAGTTCTGCAAATCTTCTTTTTACGACACTTGAATCTTTACCATAACTTTTTAATCAAATACGTGTTGCCAAATACGCTTTAACCTAAACAAAATAATTTGACAAAACATAAAAGAGATTCAGAGAAAATACTTTATGTTGCCATGTTTCATAATTTCTAATATTAATTGAGTTTCTGGTATATAATGATTAATGAATATACGTTTCCACGAACAGAAAGTAGACTGAAGAGAGAAAACCTTGTATGCATACACATTTGACTACTTAATGTAAAGCAAAGTTAACTTAAGCACAGCGTTAATATTGATGAAGTGGACATTATTTCGCGAAATTGCCTGAATTTCTGAATCTGCAAATATTTAGCCAGGTAGCTTTGGTGCAGTCGACTTCAAAGTAGTTTGTTTGAGCACTTTATGTCCATTTAATAATTCCACTAGTAAAAGTAGCTTTTGCAGAAGGTTTCATAGAAAAGATCCTTTGAATAAGTAAGTATTTTTATTTTTACTCTTTTTGATACGATCTTATGGGAGTCTACCCGACTTTACTTGAAACCGAAAGATTTATTAAGAGCTCTATTCTACTCGGTAAAAACATATTGCTTTTGAAATATTGTCGATTTGTTTTTAACTCGGCCGCCATTACTGTCAAGTAAAAAAGCGCTATCGTAACGTTAACAATACGATAACAAGACAAAAGCAATTAGGTTCAGCTCGAGTACAATAGAGGTCTGTATATAAGTATAGTTCGTTGTTCCGCGTAAAGGCTGAACAGGTACTTTGATTTTGACAATAGAGGTGTCGTTAGATTTGCCTTTGCTTGTGTATCACTTGTTTATTAAAAATAAATGTGTCAAATCTGAATAAATAATAATGTTAAAATTTTAAATTAATAAATGTTTTTAATAAATTAACAATATGTAAGTACAAACAAAATAAACACTTCTACGGCTTACTCATGTTTGAATGTCATTGGCGTTAAACAAGATACATTCTCCAAATGTAATCGTTATCGAAAATGTATAGGATTGACATAAGTTGCCGGATGGTTGCGCGAGCGCTAACATCAATTCGATACATTTTGTCAGTGTCGAAAATCGTTTACGTTTACGTTATGCATCGTTTTAAGGGCCGCAGGGGTGTTTATTTTACCCGTACAAGTTTAAATTGTATTATGTAAGTAAACTCATGTTTGAATGTCATTGGCGTTAAACAAGATGCATTCTCCAAATGTAATCGTAATCGAAAATGTATAGGATTGACGTAAGTTGCCGGATGGTCGCGCGAGCGCTAACATCAATTCGATATTTTGTCAGTGTCGAAGATCGTTTAGGTTTACGTTATGCATCGTTTTGAGGGCCGCAGCGGTTTTTATTTTACCCGTACAAGTTTAAATTGTATTATGTAAGTAAACTCATGTTTGAATGTCATTGGCGTTAAACAAGATGCATTCTCCAAATGTAATCGTTATCGAAAATGTATAGGATTGACGTAAGTTGCCGGATAGTCGCGCGAGCGCTAACATCAATTCGATACATTTTGTCAGTGTCGAAAATCGTTTAGGTTTACGTTATGCATCGTTTTGAGGGCCGCAGGGGTGTTTATTTTACCCGTACAAGTTTAAATTGTATTATGTAAGTAAACTCATGTTTGAATGTCATTGGCGTTAAACAAGATGCATTCTCCAAATGTAATCGTAATCGAAAATGTATAGGATTGACGTAAGTTGCCGGATGGTCGCGCGAGCGCTAACATCAATTCGATATTTTGTCAGTGTCGAAGATCGTTTAGGTTTACGTTATGCATCGTTTTGAGGGCCGCAGGGGTGTTTATTTTACCCGTACAAGTTTAAATTGTATTATGTAAGTAAACTCATGTTTGAATGTCATTGGCGTTAAACAAGATGCATTCTCCAAATGTAATCGTAATCGAAAATGTATAGGATTGACGTAAGTTGCCGGATGGTCGCGCGAGCGCTAACATCAATTCGATATTTTGTCAGTGTCGAAAATCGTTTAGGTTTACGTTATGCATCGTTTTGAGGGCCGCAGGGGTGTTTATTTTACCCGTACAAGTTTAAATTGTATTATGTAAGTAAACTCATGTTTGAATGTCATTGGCGTTAAACAAGATGCATTCTCCAAATGTAATCGTAATCGAAAATGTATAGGATTGACGTAAGTTGCCGGATGGTCGCGCGAGCGCTAACATCAATTCGATATTTTGTCAGTGTCGAAAATCGTTTAGGTTTACGTTATGCATCGTTTTGAGGGCCGCAGGGGTGTTTATTTTACCCGTACAAGTTTAAATTGTATTATGTAAGTAAACTCATGTTTGAATGTCATTGGCGTTAAACAAGATGCATTCTCCAAATGTAATCGTTATCGAAAATGTATAGGATTGACGTAAGTTGCCGGATGGTCGCGCGAGCGCTAACATCAATTCGATACATTTTGTCAGTGTCGAAAATCGTTTAGGTTTACGTTATGCATCGTTTTGAGGGCCGCAGGGGTTTTTATTTTACCCGTACAAGTTTAAATTGTATTATGTAAGTAAACTCATGTTTGAATGTCATTGGCGTTAAACAAGATTCATTCCCCAAATGTAATCGTTATCGAAGTATAGGATTGACGTAAGTTGCCGGATGGTCGCGCGAGCGCTAACGTCAATATGATACATTTTGTCAGTGTCGAAAATCGTTTACGTTATGCATTGTTTTGAGCGCCGCAGCGGTGTTAAATTTTACCCGTACAAGTTTAATTGTATTATGTAACTAAACCATAGATATTCAAATTCAATTATTTTTTCTATCTGATGGTAAAAGACGACGAGATCAAATAACAAGCAAGCTTCTCTCGTTTTGTCTGAGGTATACGTAAGCAGGACAAAGGTTTTATTTCGAAGCAGTTCAGTCATACTCATAATTATCGTAGATGCAAATTGTGAAACTGAAGGATTGGACTGCCCTCTGAAAGAAAAGACATTGAAGTATTTATGCGTTTACTGCCTTTTTGCTTTGAAAGGTAGCGTTAAGTATAAACTGAAGTGACAATTGAGAAAAAATAATCATCATCAATCACTATCACTACTCGTTTTAAAAGTTCCCCGCCGCGTCTGTCTGTATGTTCGCGATGATCTCAAAAACTACTGAACGGATTTCCATGCGGTTTTCAAAATCATTTTCTTTTCACGAAAGGTTTCTATGTATACTCTTTTCTGATATATGTACGTGTGTTACGGAAATCTAACATAAACCGAAGTAAAGCGAGGGCGGGTTGCTAGTTGGAAATAATTGAATTGAATAATATGTAGGTAAAATTAAAACAATTACAGTGAAAAGCAAAACCACTAGGTAGCGAGTTAGCGAAATGCGTCAGACCCATCCCGCACCATAATTATGTTTCATGCCACTATTCCTGTCGGAGACTAGATTTATCCTTCACATAAACCTAAAGCCTTCACTAATGCAAGGTTGGGGACCTAAAACGTAGAAAGGCAAAAAGGTCATTTTTTCAAGCTTTTGGCTTTGTTTATTTAGCTTAGGGCTTTAGCTAAAAGTATCTATGTTTGCAGTTATCGTTAACATTTGTCAAATTAAAGAAAATGACAGTGCTAAAAAAATCTGACACCCTTATATCTGCCCTTATTTAGTTTGTAGTACAGAATTTGAACTCGCCAAGTTGGCCCAATGGCTTTGCAATAATAAAGTACGAGTATAACGGACCCATGTACCAAAAAAAAAACAAACAAGTATTCAATACCTACTAGGAGCGTTAGATAAGAAAGCGTTCCGTTCAGTGGGAATCGTACATAATTCATAAGTTCATAACTTTACCTAAAGTGAAAATAAAACGAATCGCTGATAAATTCATTTTTCCTCCCAAATTCAATCACTAGAATCAATGACGATTATTGGATTATTTATTAATTGGGCGGTGATTTCGAAACGGGCTCGTTATATAAACTTAAAGCAAATCTCATTAATCGAATGATCAGTTACCATAATTAATGGTGATGCGTTAATTCTGCGCCTGGTTCATGAATTCAGAATGGACACGTAATGGAGTTTATGGCATCGAATGTACGAGTACATACGAGTAAATGTTATTTGACTAAGTGATACGTGTGATTCAGCAAAATATTTATTTTAAACTAGCACTTTTCGCTTTTTCCCCATTTCATTCAGACGGAGACTTACAAAATAAGCATATGAAACTAAGGTAGACGTCCCGAGTGCACCACATGACAGAAAAAATAGTTATTTGCGTCGTGATATTATGTTCATTTATAAAACTACACAAAAAAAACAATGTGTTTTAGGGGAGGTGACCTTTACTTTTGTTAGATGGAATTTGTTTTATAATGGTGACCATATAAAAATTTCTCAAATTGAAAAAAAAAAGTTAGTCAATCGGATTGTATGAGTAAATGCTAGGTACTTTTACTAGCAAATAAGTTATTTATTTAAAAATTGGCGTGTGCAATATCAAAGCCACAAACATTTCTCATCGCTAAAATGAGGTGGTGATAAAAGTAAGCTTAATCTTATCTTAATTATATCAAATTAAATTTATTCAGAAAATTGACAACAGGAACTTGTTTTAAAAGGTGTGAGACAATAATATGCATGCATGATAATTATTAGAACACCTTTTCAAAAAAATCTGATTTCAATTGGCTACATCAGGGTTCTTCTATACGTCGGTAATACGAAATAAATCTACCAGCGCTTGACAAGACCATCAATCCATAGAAGAAGCGCCGCAAGAAACTCTAGCAGAAGGTTAATTTTTCAATCAAAATACAATTATGTTTCAAAGATAAAATCATACGGTAATAAATAATAATTACATAACTATAGTGCCCGGCGGATAAGAAGTCAACCGTTACACATTGCACAACTATAAAGTTTTTGAATATGGATAATATTAACAGCAGTCAAACAATGCTGTTATCAACTTGAGTGCTCGTGCAAATTTGATCGACCTTATTTACAAGCAAATTAGGGTTATCTTGTGCAACTCTGGTTGCACAAAGCGCGTGAGTGCGTATTACTATTCCTTAACACGCATCAAATAAGTTAAGTCTTGTTTTACTGCTGTCTCCAATGTCAATAGTTAGAAACTTCATGGTCGTGCAATGTGTCAGGATTGACTTCTTATCTGCCTAGTACTGTAACACTTGGATACTGTATACGTCATTCTTTTCTTCAGTCGTTGTCTAACTAACGCTACGTTGGTGTAATCCAACGGAAAGGTAAATATTACTCGCCCACGATGCAGCGATGTATTTACGATAATTTCGTGGTGATTCGTGTCATACATTTTGGTTTACTTCGTGACACTCATGGGTTTCCGGGCACGTAATACTTATCACAGAGATCTTCTTATGAACTTAAGGGGAATCATCAACAAATAAGCTTTTGTCTTTCATTTTTATTTTTTACTCGACGTAAGAATGTTTTTAGAGGATGAATATGAGAAATTCGCGACAAAGTAATCCCAAAAATCCCCAAAATGATCGGATTTTCTCGCGCTACAAAATATCACAGATATTACGCCGGAAATTAGGAAAACCCTGCTTTATTAGATTCACCTGCGAAATTACATGGAAAATTGGTTTTTCGAGGGTAAGATGTGTTGATTCAATGATATTATTATTCCGGCAAGTAAATAATATAGTATTCAAAGAACATTCTTACTTTTACGTTGTTGAATTCTACAAGTTTAAGTGAATATTTATTTTATTTTATTTCTATTAATAAATAGATCTATAAGGTCACCATACTGATTTGCTCTGTAATTATTAATGCTCTGAAGTTACTGTATTTACTTAGGTTTTGTATGTCTCACTTTTAAATACTTTTAAGTATACAATGGCAATTTAAAAGAAAGAGAAAATTTTATTGGGTTGTAATGGCATGGAGAAGGCAAACGAGCACACATGCAACCTGATGGTAAGTAGTTTCTGAAGCCGATACATGTTTTCAATCTCGAGACTGCAATCTTACAATGACAATCTCAAGACTTCAAATGCGATGCCAACCATGAGGACTTAGATAGAATGCCTCTATGCTAGTCATTTCACCTTTAACGCCCTCGTCTTCCTCTCTAATCGGATCACAAGACGTACGAGGTAGGAGCCATTACAAAGTCCTTTAATAACAATATCAAGCAGAATCAATAAAGATCTAAAAAATAGCGGCAAAACTTGGCTTCCTAGTGCCCAAATTAGTCATTAAATCAACTTTCTAAGAATTCAGTCTCGTATCTTTGAAATATTGCTAGCGCATGCTTTTTATGGCCAGAGACAGATTACATCAAGATCTGAAGACCAATAAAGATAACTCTCGAGGTTACTACGTTTCAATTGTTATCGTTTATTAAAGATACAGGTCCATCCTAGACTTAATCATCATTTACCATCAGGTGAGACAGAGGTCGATATTTGGTCAATCCAGAATGTTAAAAAAGGTGTTCAAGTATGTAGGCCGCAGTGCTAAGAAGAAACGCCGTAAGAAACTCAAGTTAGACATTTATTTAAAAAATAATAAGAGTTGATATAGCATTATATAAAAGTTTAAATACCTCCCAATATAACATGACATACGTGTTGTTCTGGTGGGAAAATAATTATAAACAACAAGAGAAAATAAATAATAAATTTGCAAAATTGGCAGTCACATTCGGAACTACACCTATGACTTCAATAATATCAGGATATACACTGTCAAAAAAAGGTAAACAAGCCCTATACTTTATTCTTTTCACATATGCCAAAGAGACAAAGGCAACATTTTGCAATAGGATTTCAGTTTGTCGATATATCGGACAATGCCGAGCTGAATACGAGTTTTAATATTGCTGCCAGCGCGTGCACATGTTTCCTTTATGTAAGGGAACTATCGATAGTTCCGGTAAAAGCACTAGGGTAGTTACTGTTTCGATAATTTGTTCATAGTTCGTGTAGAATTGTTAGAGTTGTTCATAGATAGTATTATCTTTTACAATTTGAGAATTTATATTTAAGTATCAACTTACTTTTTGCAGTGTTCAATTATTTTACTTACAAACTTACAATTATATTTTTCAGATACAATTTACGATATTGTCAATATATATAAATATCTAGATGTAAGACTATAGTTAAAAAAGAGGCCAATGCAATGTACGCTCATGAATCCCCAAAAATAGCGACATCATTCATCAACCACCATTTTAAACACATTTAGCGCCAACGACCCGATATCGGGTCCACTAATCATATTTTCGCTACTAGCTACGCTAGCGTAGCACTCGTAGCATGGCCGAGCTAATTTCGTAAGATTTTTGTGAAGGCTACGCGATTTAAGTGTCGATTCACAATGTTCTTACGTTTTTAGCTATAGTCTACAAGTAACCGCGCAACACTAGCATCAGCGACCGGGAAGCGTGTTTAATCTTCCACAGTCGGTTAACGTCAACGCGGTGCGCTGCGAAGAAATTGCGAATTGATTCAATTTACTACAACTTTTCTTTGTTTTACTTTGAGATAGGGCTGGGAAAAGTTAAAAAGTTCAACAGAAAGATAATTTTCTGTCGAAAGAAGGTAATAAGGAGTGGTTCGGTAAAAAAGTAGCAATGTAGTATCTGGTATATTTTCTTTATTTATTGCTAATTATGACGCAGTTTTTTTTAATAATCTGTAGATATCATACTATGAAATAAAAATACAATCATATTGAAACGTATGAGATTCTTTAAGTTTTCTCAATATTTATTGCAGGTATTTCATAGTTTTTTGAACAACACAATTTGACAATCTTCGCTTGCCGTTTTCTACCATGTCACAATTGAATTTCCATTTTCACAACTTGTTTCATGCTTTTAGGAATATCATCTTACGGATAAGTTATACCAATAAACTGGATTTTACTTTGGGTAGTAAGGAAGTCTCTCCAATCTAACCTCTGATAGAGGTATATCAATGGGAGACAAATTTCTATAAAAATGGTATATACAGCAATGTTGAAATTCCATGTAACTACTTCAAAGTGAAGTCAAATCAAAAAAGTTAAATATTGATCAAAAGATAATTTAATAAGGTATTAAGTAGCCCATCAAATTTCAAGGAAAAACTATGTTTATGATAAACACCTCATAAATTCTCCAGAAGACGCTGTTCAAAAAGTTTTAGGTGAGATGTAATATAAAAGGCGAAAACTTGAAATCGCTCGTTCATTTTTACGATTGTTATTTTTAATTTTATTGAATAGTGTCTACAGATTACTATAGCAAATGCACTGCTTAAAAATTACCACATAATAAAAAAGTAATCCATATTATGTGCTGCTACTTTTTTTCTGGACCATTTTTTATAATAAAGTAAATTTGTAACGTTGCTGCTCTAAAAACCCACATATCTCGAAGGAAATATTTTTATTTTAAACCTCGAAATACAGTCTGATATATTATATTTATTTACAAATCCCTAACGTTTTCACCATTGTAGAAATAGTCGCAGTTTGGTAGAACAAACAGGGACCGGGAACGATAAACATACATACATTCGAACTAACACAATACAGCAACAAGACCAGTTGAAATTGCGACCCCTTCAACAACATTGGCCTGACAGTAAAAACGTGGAAAGTAATTAACTTATTTTAAGTTACCTGGACTGGTACTTTAAAACAATAAATAGTGCTGAGGCTTTATTATATATATTTTTTTATAAGAGTGAGAGGCAAAGGACCGGCATGCGGGTTACCTGATGAGAAGTAATCTCCACCGGCCATAAATACCAGCAAGTCAAAAAGAGTTGTAGTGCCTTTTAGGGAAACGAAAGGCACCCATGTCATAACTGGTTGAAAATACCGCCGAATCGAGCTCCACATACAACTGAAAAATTAAATGCTCATAAGGTGACATTGTTCGTCTGTCCGTCAAGACCTTGTTTCCGTGAAAGTATCGGACTAAAATTTGAAATTGGAGTAGTATTTAGTGGTTTACACAAGGCCTCATAATTAGAAATTTGACATTTAAAGACTACACATATATCGTAAATCATAATAATCACACTATACAGGGCGTCCCACGGCTATGCCACATGGAAGGAAAGTATCTTAAATATTGTAGAAGGAACATTTTACTGAAAGAAGACATTATTTGAATTTAAAAAACAATTTAAACTGCATTCATAGATATTTAAATAATTACATGGTTGAACCGGGAATCGAACCCGTTATACGAGAAAAATAATTACCCTGTAGCTTTATTATACCGATCGAAAGGCTTCATCATAAGGATTATTTTTTGCTAAATAACATAGTGTCAGAAATAAAAGGAAGACCATGAATTTAACATTTGATGTGTAATTTTGAAGAGAAAAATGAAAAGCTGACATTACCGTAAGGACATACAACTGACATTATCATAAGTGCCTATTACTTATTACCAGTATGAGAGTGTCCAAGAGCTACAAACAGAACTTAGACGTATTATTCTAAATATCCATCACAACAAGATCAAAAAATCGACAGGGAGCAAAATAATCAAAAGAGTGCAACTTTGCATTCAACACGAAGGGACTCATTTTGAGCATTTCATAAATTGATTAATTTTGTATCAAAAATGTTAAAATTCATGGTCTTCCTTTTATTTCTGACACTATGTTATTTAGCAAAAAATAATCCTTATGATGAAGCCTTTCGATCGGTATGATAAAGCTACAGGGTAATTATTTTTCTCGTATAACGGGTTCGATTCCCGGTTCAACCATGTAATTATTTAAATATCTATGAATGCAGTTTAAATTGTGTTTTAAATTCAAATAATGTCTTCTTTCAGTAAAATGTTCCATCTACAATATTTAAGGTACTTTCCTTCCATGTGGCATAGCCGTGGGACGCCCTGTATACTGTCAAGTCAATATGAGCTATCACGTTAACAGTATGATTGATAACAATACAGAAGCAAGATGGCCTAAAACTAACAGGAATAGACGTCCTACGTCTCTTTGTAAGTTTTACGCAATGCTATATACACTTTACTACCATGATCGAATTGACCGAGGACCGTGGACAGACGGACAGACGGACAAATTGCGATATTATTAGGATTCCTAGTTGATTACGGAACTCTAAAAAGGAAAAAAGTTACAGAGATAAAGTGAAAATTGTATTTGTAGTTTACAATCTATTCGTGAACTAATTATTATATCGGGGGACAATCTCACACGAATCGACCTATAGTCCGTTTCATCTAGGATGACTCCTGTGACAGCCGTATTTCGTAATTTCAATCACTTACCTACTAAACATGCGAGGTACTTAAATATAGGCGATTAATTATTTAAGTCCCTGAACGGCGTCGCTAGGTGTGTACCAATGTAGTATTTATGTAAAGTTAAAGAAACAAGTGTACCTAATACGTGTTTATATGAGCTGTCACAGGAATCATCCTAGATGAAACACAGTGTAGTCGCAAACTAAGCTATGGTTACAATGATAAACATAGAGACTTTATACAGAGAAATACATATACACTTTACTACCATGATCAAATTGACCGAGGACCAAGATCATCGAAAAGAATTAGGCGTCTTCGCAGGTGAAAAAAATAAATAAACAGGTATCACCATACTGCCGTGTCATGACAAAATGATGTAACTATAGATACATGAGTTAGTGGTCTCAATTGTATTTATTTGGTCATACTATCCTCCCCGTACAAACATTTGGCCTTGAGTAACTTCCTATTAGAAGAAAAATTACATTACCAACCCATGTAACTTAAAATTTCCCAGGTGTTGTCCTGACTATGTATTGTATCATAAATTAATGGAGGTAGGCGTGACAGAATGCTCGCCAAATAGACGCGTCAATTTGCTGTATCTCGCAGTGACATGACTTGTCAATACTTGTACGCTCCCACCTGGCCGGTGCGCGGCGAACGTACATCGAGTGGTCATCTGCACCCTCCCTCGCGGGGACCGGTTATTTGACTTACCGCGGGGGCGGCCAAGGATCTTGTTATGTTGCATTTGTTGTTATTTGTTGTGACAAATCACTTCCGTGGCTACTTTCGTTGAGAAAAGAGTTGGACAAGAAGTCAAGTGATTTTGTTGTTGGTTATTGATTGGCACTACAGTGAAAAGTTTCTCGAGAAAATTTTAGCACCTATTGCTGAATGAAACTTTTGTCCCACCGGGTAAAGACGAAGAAGCTTGATTCACCCAATTGTTATTTCTTGTAACTTCAAGTACCTACCATTCTGCAAAAAGTTATAAAAGTAATGGCAAATTGTGTTAATCATAGTTACAATATAGGCAATTCTAAAGAAATATTTCCAAAACATCGACAAGATGAGTTAACTATAGTTACAATATTCTGTCATGACAAGAATTCTTTAGAAATATTTCCAAAATATCGACAAGACTATAGTAACAATATTTTGCCATGACACGATTTGTATGAAATTGTTGTCATGACAAACTGCGTTAACGAAAATACGGGCATATAAAATGAACTATTATTACACTAATTTAGAATAAAACTTCATATACCTGACTAACGGGTCTCAAAATAACTTAACAAACACCATTCAAACTTTAATCTTAATTATTGTAAACCCTGCTCATTGGAGTTACATCATTTTGTCATGATACGGCGGCATAGTGGTTCAAAAAGCATTCAAACCCAAAAGTTCTTCCCAATATAAGTGAAAGTAACTCTGTCAGTTTGTTTCTTACGCTTTCACGTCTAAACCGCTGAACGGATTTGATACCAATTGGTACGGACATAGCTTGAAGAGAAGAGAGGACGAAGAGAAGGAATTAGGCTACTTTGTATCCCGGAAAATTGGACAGTTCCCAAGGGAATAGCAATAGACGACATCTACGCGAACGGAGTCGCTGACAACTGTTAGTAAGATAGATAATTGAACGAGAGCTTGACTTGTTTGTACAAGCGTAGGTATGTGTTTTAGAGTCGATTCAGGTGCACAACACAAACAAGCGAACTTGCATTACTGTCTGTAATTGAAACTTCAAACTAGATGCTTGGGAAAGTGTGTTTGTGGTGTCTATTGCCTACTATCAACGATATTTTATTCTGAAAATGCATCCGTTATGACCAGTGCATAAAAGTCTTTCGACTACACTTTCATCATTCTTTGGTCTGCATAGAAAAAACATTAATATTAAAATAGAAGCAAATTCAGATGTCCTTTTCTCTATAAAAATCCTTCTGCCTATTTATTTTTAAAGCTTATTTTCAAATAAAAAAAAATATAACTACGTGTCCCTATCGTCTATTTCAAGCGATACGAGCCCTTAAAATGCTCCAAATTGCATATTTAGACCGCTGACGACGGAGCAGATTGATGTAAAAAGAGAAACATAGGAACAGAATTAGTCTATGTAATATAGCCAAGTTCTAGACCGCGAGATATTGAATTTTTACCTGGACTAGTCAGTTAAAGCCGCAGTGGACTTTACCGCACTAATTTTTACAGCGCACGTATCTATTTTCCCACTCTTTCAACCCGCATTTCCTCTTGATCCCTACAATTGTTTTGCAACCCTGTTGCGTCCAAGACGAGTGTTACACCACAGGCATTTATGTAAATCAGTTATTTCCATAACACACAAATGCGAGGAACTGCCGACATCGCAACTTTATTGCATTCCGCGTGTTGCGGGAACAAAGCAATATCATTTGTCATTGCACGGTATTCGCATTGGCGCAATCGCTGTATGCGCGTTGCCGTGTTTACGAGCCGTACTATTCTGTCAAATAATGCGCTGGTGAGCTCGTCGGCGTATTGACACCGGTTATCTCGTCAGCGCGTATGAATTACCTACTTTTTCGTGTCTTTCGCTTGGTAATCTTCGTTAGAATTCTCCCGCGAATTTTGAACTAAAAATGTGTTACCAATGTGAATAAAACTGTTGTATTTTCTAAAAATAAAAAATAACGACGTGTTTAGTCTGCCTACTAAACTAGCAATCCCGCGGTTAACTCCCTGTAATGGCAAATATTAGTGTGACGAGTACGAGTATTTGTTTCAGAGTCTTTAATGGTTTCTATCTTTCTCAAAATGTATTTCTCGTCATAAGTATGTTTATCGTTGTTTAATAGGTTAGGTTAGGACTAGGCCATTGTTAAGAGATCATCCTTTATGTTAATAACACTGCAATGTTGTTACTGTTTTGCGTATCATGCATCATAGAGTAAGGAAGTCTGAATAACGAAGGGAAGTCTCTGGAGAGTTCACAAACTTCGAAAAACTTCAGTGAGCTGTCTCTCTCTCTCTCTCTCTCTCTGTGCGATCTCAACAGCGACGTCTGACCTCAGGAGAATCAACACCCCTTTAGGAACACTTCGTTTAACGAGAATTTAATCTAAAACCGCTTCAACACTACGTGTTTGTGCGACTTGACCTTGATTAATGAATTGGGATACAGTCGTAATACGTTTGTTTGTCACATGTATCCAGGGCTTGGAACCGGTTCCAAAAATACCGGTACTTTACCGGTATTTAAAGGTATTTTTCATTTAGGTTCGAGAGAACCGGTAAATATAAATACCGGTAATCCAAAGAACAGGTAAATACGAATACCGGTATTTGTACCTTAAAATACCGGTTCCTAATAAAGGTTCCAGCTACGTTGCCGTTTTGTGCAACAAGGTCAAGTCTCGTCGGCGGCTCGATGCTCGCGCCGCTGCTTTGGTTGTCGACTTGTCACCATGTACCTACACCGAACGCGGCGTTGTTGCCGGGCGGCGCCTTTGGCTTGCAGCTTTTGAACAATTTCAAATTTCAATCGTGTCATTAGTCCTACGACCTTGGCAGCGCCGCGTCAAAATGAATCTAAATCCGAAGGTCCGGTTGTACCAAAGCACTAAAAAAGACTAACCAAAAGTGCAAAGTGGTGGTGGTGGTGGTGGTGGTGGTGGTGGTGGTGGTGGTGGTGGTGGTGGTGATGATGGTGATGATGGTGATAGTGATGATGGTGATGATGGTGATGATGATGATGATGATGATGGTGGTGGTGGTGATGATGGTGATGATGGTGATGATAATGGTGATGATGGTGATGATGGTGGTGATGGTGGTGATGGAGGTGTTGGTGGTGATGGTGGTGATGGTGGTGATGGTGGTGACGGTGGTGGTGGTGGTGGTGTTGGTGGTGGTGGTGGTGGTGGTGGTGGTGATGATGGTGATGGTGGTGATGGTGGTGGTGGTGGTGTTGGTGGTGGTGGTGGTGGTGGTGGTGGTGGTGGTGGTGATGATGGTGATGATGGTGATGGTGATGATGGTGATGGTGATGATGGTGGTGGTGGTGATGATGGTGGTGATGGTGGTGATGGTGATGGTGGTGGTGATGGTGGTGATGGTGATGATGGTGATGATGGTGGTGATGATTGTGACGATGGTGACGATGGCGATGATGGTGATGATGGTGATGATGGTGATGGTGATGATGGTGATGATGGTGATGGTGATGATGGTGGTGGTGGTGGTGGTGAGGGTGGTAATGGTGATGATGGTGATGATGGTGATGGTGATGATGGTGGTGATGGTGATGGTGATGATGGTGGTGGTGATGATGGTGATGATGGTGATGATGATGGTGATGACAGTGATGATGGTGGTGATGGTGATGGTGGTGGTGTTGGTGATGGTGGTGGTGGTGGTGGTGGTGGTGGTGGTGGTGGTGGTGGTGGTGGTGATGATGGTGATGATGGTGATGGTGATGATGGTGATGGTGATGATGGTGGTGGTAGTGATGAACACCAACACCTCCATCACCACCATCACCACCAACCACCACCATCAGCATCACCATCATCACCACCACCACCATCATCACCATCATCACCATCACCATCACCACCACCACCACCACCACCATCATCACCACAACCACCATCATCACCATCACCATCATCACCATCATCACCACCACCACCACCACCACCAACACCACCACCACCACCACCACCATCATCACCATCATCACCACCACCACCACCACCACCACCACCACCACCAACACCACCACCACCACCACCACCGTCACCACCATCACCACCATCACCACCATCACCACCATCACCACCACCACCATCACCACCAACACCTCCATCACCACCATCACCACCATCACCACCATCATCACCATTATCACCATCATCATCACCATCATCACCACCACCACCATCATCACCATCACCATCATCACCATCATCACCATCATCACCATCACCATCATCACCATCATCACCATCATCATCACCACCACCACCACCACCACAACCACCACCACCACCACCACCACCACCACCGTCACCACCATCACCACCAATCACCGGTGCTCTGCTCCAAACTATTTTCACCACCACCACCACCACCACCGTCACCACCATCACCACCAAATGTCAAAATTTTAATCGAAATAATATTATGTTAGCGTGCCTCAAGCCGTCGACTATCGACAAGTAACTAAATCTGACTGACCGACCATCAGGCCATTTGCCGCTTGAAACATAGGTACCATGCCTATACTATTCTGTCTTTTTTATCCCTTCCTCGCACTTATACCCACTATTACTGAATACCGGTATTCGAGCCTTATTGGTACCGGTATAGTACCGGTAAAATACCTGTATTTCTTACAAAATACCGGTACAACGAGTACCGGTACCAAGCGTGGTACCGGTACCCACGGTACCGGTACCTAGACTGGTACAGGTTCCCCATCAAGGTCACAGTACCGGTTCTCAAAAATACCGGTATTTCAAGCCCTGCATGTATCTGACGTCTGATTAAAAATAAAACAACTGTTTAACTGTTGAATAGCTCCACATTCCGAGAAGGGGAAAGAAAATCTATAAAGATGCGATAAGAAATCAAAGATCTAGTCCGTGGGCAACCGCAAATATAAATATACAGTTTAATATAGCTCTTGAAATACCCTCGGGTTCGTATATCTATCTCACTCGCCCTCATACATGTTAACGCTAGTCTCACCATGTTTACCCGAACCCGAGCCCCGTTTTAAGAGCTATTGCACTGCAAGTAGTTTCTTGAATACTCTATTCCTCGACCCGATGCAAAACCGCCCAAAATAGGTTAGTAGAACGTAACTAATTTCAACTTAATTTTTTAAAGAGACGTTATGTCATCAACATAAATGTCTACCAAAAAGCAATATTGCTAGCTAGTAAGAATAGGGTACCGAAAAATCCTCTTTCATTTCCAGTTGCTTTAAAACTGTAGAAGCAGAGGACAGTGATTAATTAGGCGGCCGAAATGATTAACTGTTTCAAATACAGCGAAGTGCGTGTTAGTCGAATACACATGTAATTTTAGATGTCTATTTTTAATAGGATTGCTAGAAAAAGCCTGTCAGTACTTGTGTTCTAATGCTAATTGAAGCCTGCTCCTTTAGAAAGAAAACTTCATTTCTGCACAGCAGGTTCTGGATATTCATTATAGGAAACCAACACATGAAAAACCATTCAATTGGCATTCAACCGCCAATGAAAGGATAAACATGACACTCTAAAATAATGAAGAAACTTTATTACGTCCAAAAGATGCATTGGCGCAAAATCATATTAAAACTTGGTAAAATCGTTCAAAAGCCAAGGTTTGCGAAGTAGCCAAAACTTAACCAAACAAGACTATCTGGTAATATCTGAGACTGCAGTCGGAGTCGGAGTTCTCTAATTAATAACTCCGAGATGCGAAAACTTGGGCATAGTTTGAAATAAGCATAATGAACTTACTGGGTAACAGTGATGTATGACATGGCGAAATAATAGTACAAGATCCCAGTCACCCCAGACTTACGTAATTTTATGAAAGATGAAATTTTTAAGATCGGTAGTATAACATAAACTTAAAAAGGAATGGTTACTCGCTAAGCTGAAAGCGGGGCCGTTTTGCAGGTAACCAGGTACCAAAGGTGGAAAAAAAACATGCTAACTTACGACAAAGTAGGAAGGCTGGTTTTTACATATATTATATATGATATTGTTATAAACAAACATTTACAGTTGCCAGACACTTCCTGTGAGCCATAACTTTTGACAGATATTTTAAAAGTCGTAAAAAAATGGGATTACGTCATTTTAGGAAGTTATATATATTAAGTTTTATATTGTTGGTTGTATTGGCTTGTAGTACTGTTAGGCGATGGGCTTGCAACCTGTCACTAATACGCTGGTAAATATCTTAGCCTAATTGTGCAAATTGTGGTTATAGAATTATCAACAAGTTTTTAGAGATGTTTGTAATTCTGTAGCTCTGCCTACCCCACTCTGGGAACGAAGGCGTGAGATTATGTATGTATGTATGTATGTATATATATTGTTAAGTATAATATTTTAAACTATTTTCCAAAGAGCCAGACAAATCTGACGGGCCAAATATCCTGCCAGACTCATTAAAAGTTCCGCTGTGCGAGGAAGCGCAAAAGCATTAGAGCATTACTCAAGCGCATAAGTACAAGTGAGATGCACTCTGACTCGTGAATATCTCTCTTACAACTCGTGGCTACTCTTGATTTGAGGCTCCGGCACACCAAAAGCGTGTCAGGAGCTCAGGAACGACGCGCTTTGAACGCGGGCACGCGCGACCTATTTATGTATCAGGTTTACGTATCGTATAAGAGATCCCTTAAAGGGTTAAGTTCGCCCTAGTACAAAATTAGTACAAAGTTATTTTCCCGTTCGTAATGTATTTAGATACATACGTAAATAGGTCGCGCGTGCCCGCGTTCAAAGCGCGTCGCTCCTGGGCTCCTGACACGCTTTTGGTGTGCCGGAGCCTCGGATCAAGAGTAGCCACGAGTTGTAAGAGAGATATTCACGAGTCAGAGTGCATCTCACTTGTACTTATGCGCTTGAATAATGCTTTTATGCTCTCGCGCTTCCTCGCACAGCGGAACTTTTAATGAGTCTGGCAGGATGTTTGGCCCGTCAGATTTGTCTGGCTCTTTGGAAAATAGTTTAAAATATTATACCTAACAATATATAAAATTCAGCCTTCCTAAAATGACGTAAGTTCACCCATTTTTTTACGACTTTTAAAGTGTCTGTCAAAAGTTATGGCTGACAGGAAGTGTCTGGCAACTGTAAATGTTTGTTTATAACAATATCATATATAACATATGTAAAAACCAGCCTTCCTACTTTGACGTAAGTTAGCATGATTTTTTTCCACCTTTGGTACCTGGTTACCTGCAAAACGGCCCCCCTTTCAGCTTAGCGAGTATCCATTCCTTTTTAAGTTTATGTTATACTATTTATCCAAAAAAAAACATCTTTCCTAAAATTACGTAAGTCTGGGGTGACTGGGATCTCCCTCTATAAGGATGTTCAACTTTTAAAAGTTTTAATAAAAGTTTAAAATTATTGAATAGGAGTTGATAAGAAGGTATGCGCATTAAAATAACCGAAAAGTTGAAGAAAAGAAGTACACAGAAGACACACAAAGTACAAGTAAAGAGATGTCAGATGTCTATTAAATTTGAATATTACTGGCTGTTTTCCTTTTAAACTGTGTAGCTAGTATTAATGCACAAAAAAATACATTATCATGAAATATCAACAAAACAACATAAAAATGATCATCGGCAACAATATTCGTCAAATTCTCTTAACACTTACAAAACTTCGACAACACGGACTTATCCTAATCAACTCCAAACCTGCATCGTGGCTGGCTCAAATGTCCCTATTACACCCGCTGTATTATCCCACTGGATTACAAATGGATAAAATTGACTTAACTACGACCAATTTGATTCCTATACCGCTGCGCTGTGGCATCACGGAACATGTGTACAAGTGACAAGTGACAAGAAAATCGCAAAACAATACGAAGGTCATAATGGTGATACAAATTTTACTAAATCTGAATAACCCTATGGAATATAATCAATCTCGTGACCTTCAAGCACTTAAAACGTAGCAAGTTAATCTTGAGATGTTAACGCTTGGAGAGACACTGGAGCGCGTTAAGAGTGCAGTATCGATTGAGTTAAGTGTTCTCAGTTATCGGGGACGTGCTCAAGTTTAGTCTAAAGCTGTGAGGAAACGAGTTAAGCTACTCAGCTAGTTAACAACATACTCGTAGCTTACATTGTAAAGACAGTTTGAATACGTTAGATGAATGTAAGATAGTTAATGTTCTGGTAATCTGTATTTTGTTCTCAATTCAACAAAGATACATAGAAACTTCTAGGTATGTAAAAAAAAACAACTGTGTGCAGGGACTGTCCGGATCACTGCCACCATCTTATTCCTTTTTTAACCTCTGTAGTGTGCAAAAAAATCGACGAAATTAAAAGCATAGATGCATTTCATCTTAATCCTCAGGGTTGGCAACGTATTTGCGGCCCTAAGACTGCAGTGTTGTGATTTCAGTTCTGTGATGGGTCTCAGATCCTACTCACTATTAGGTGGCCTGTGCTCGTTGGTCTTCGAATGGTTTTCACTTCAATAAAATTATACGCTTGATTCTGCTACTATATTCTGGTTTAGCGACTCTAAACTTTGCTGACAAAAGCCTTTCAAGATGTAATCTCCCAAAAAACCTCGGCCAAAATGTAATTTAAAAGCGCAATTTCGAGGCGTTTTGGTAAAACGGGGTCTGTTTACTAATTCATAGAGCAGCCAAATTTACTTTAATTAATTAATTTGCGCAATTCTTGGGGGACAGGACAGCAAGGCAAACACTTTGAAACCCTACCCGAGAAGAATTAATAGGTAGCTGGTGAAATTATGCAAAGGTAAAGGTACGCAGTATTAATGACAAGATTAATTAAGGGATTCATTTTAACAATTAATGTTTTGCACATCTCGAAACATACGAGGACCAAATCCGTTAAAAGCTTACTTCATAATTATATTCTGAAATGTTGATAACATTTATCATTTTAGGTACACGGATGATAATAATATGACAGAATTAAAAAGAGCACAAATGCGTGGTAAAATTATCAATATAAAACCCTTCAAGCTTAGACAGCATGAGAACGTTATGTAATTATGCTAAGCACAGCGTCTCTAGTAAGGTACGCAAACATGGCGGATGTTAGCGAAGACATTAGGCTATGTTAAATGTCGTAACGGGTGAGGCATGAGCGACTAACAATAACTATATTAGGCTTTGTGGCTTTACTAGCAATCTCTTAGAGAAACCCATTATAAGTATTATGATAAACGCTATTATAATAAAACAATAATTAAATACGTTAAAACTCTCCATATATTGGCATTCTCTTATGTCAGAGCTGATACCGCTTACACAGTGGAATCGACTATCATCAAACTAACTTTCAAACACCGATACACCACTCAGCAAGCACAGTCTAGAAAATCTTCTAACCACAATTCAACTAAATCAGTACTGATAAGGTGGTATCTTAGAAAGATCTATTTCCCATAAATTCCTGCTTTTATTACAGGGGGTGAGATTCGGAAATAACTTCTCACTTGATAAAAGGTTGTTACATACAGATATGGGTTTTCATTGCTTTTTCACGACTTTTTCCCGCGTGGTTGAATGACATGGAACGACATTCTTTATGTTACTTTTACATCCTATACGGATATTGATTTGGTTTACTGAGCAAAGAACAGCAGAAAAGTACTTTACATATAATTCGGTTTTAGGGCCGGTAAGTCAACTGAAGATGCAGCCATTCTCCTCACCAACACGATTTCTAGTCACCTAGACCGTGACAGCAAGTGCTTGGGTATTTTCTTAGATCTCGCTAAAGCTTTTGACACCGTCTCGGTGACTATACTGCTAAAAAAACTAGAATGCATGGGTGTAAGGGGTATAGCTCTTGATTGGTTCGCCA
This sequence comes from Acleris literana, assembly GCA_946894065.1. Classification (NCBI taxonomy): domain Eukaryota; kingdom Metazoa; phylum Arthropoda; class Insecta; order Lepidoptera; family Tortricidae; genus Acleris; species Acleris literana. Next base: position 21,961,310 of record OX335669.1, read on the forward strand.
GTTATTTGACTAACCGATCACAAAAGGTAAAGATAGGGCAGCATATTAGCGATCAACTCCCTATTACCTTCGGTGTCCCGCAGGGCAGCATATTCGGCCCAACCCTGTTTCTGCTATTATCTTCTCGAAACTAAGTTCCCAAATGCTGAGCTTATAAGCTATGCGGATGACACCGTAATACTTGTGCATGGAAAAACCTGGGATGAAACCTATTCTAGGGCTGAAAATACGCTTGCCAAAGTTGCTTTATGGCTTAACTGCAATCTCCTCACCCTCAATATCGATAAAACTAACTTCGTGGCTTTCTCAAAAACTTTAACTTCTTCTCCATCATCATACAGGAACATTAAATTTCACACATGTATTCTAAATCTACATTCTCTATCAATTGCACAACCTTGTTCCTGTCAAGAAATAAAAAGGCGCGACAAGGTCAAATATCTAGGGCTTCTTTTTGATCAACATCTCTCCTTTAAACAGCACATCACCAGTCTTACCGCAAGGGTCAGGAAGCTGATATTTGTCATGAAGAGAATACGTGACTGTGCCACCCCTAACGTACTTCGCCTTGTTTACCACGCGCTATGCCAGTCTATATTGCAGTACGGAGTAGCAGTTTGGGGCAGTGCTAGTAAGACATATCTATTAGGATTAGAACGTGCACAAAGACCGGTGATAAAAGTTATGTTGAAAAAGCCGTTTCGCTATCCAACAGACTCGTTGTATCTTGAATCAAAATTTCTTAGAGTGCGGCAGCTCTTTGCCTTTAAAGCAGTAACTAGCACACACAGCAACCTGTTAAATGCTCAAAACTCTGCACTTTACCAAGAGATGCTGACGAAGCGTATTTTTAGGACTACCCTGCCCCCACGCGCACACACACACACACACTTCATAATTACCAAAGTTTTGTTTTGTAGATTCTTTGCTTATATTCTATATAGGTAGTGTTTCACTTTTGTTAGTTCTAATAATTAAGTTTAAGTTTTAAGTCCACTTTCAAGAACTGAGAATTATTTAATTTTTTAGGTTTTTGTTTCGCTCTTGCCAGATTTTAAGTTTGAGTTCCTTTATATACTTACCTTTAAGAATTTGTTTTATTTCTATGTTTTTGTTTCACTCTTGTAAGTTTTTAATTTTAATTTCGTTCAGCACTTTTGAATTTATTTTAATATTCGTAATGTAACTCAGTTTGTTAATCGCACTTGCATACGTCCAAGATACAGGCCCAGCCTAGTTTGGAGTCTGACAGATATGACATGTAATGTAACCTGTTATTTAATCAATAAACGATTTGATTTGATTTGATTTGACTTGATATTAAAGGCGAAAGAAGACGAAACATTTCATTACGCATTTAACGTTCGTTTTATCAGGTTTGGGCTAGATACTGAAATGTGGTAAGGTTCTGCTACTAAAAGTGGACCTTATCACATTAAACTATTTGTAAAGTGTCCAAATTGGTTCGAAGGAACAGCGGTGCTTTGTTTTATTGAAAAAAATGGAGAGACGCCGCTGTGATAGCGTTTAGGTCACACCTATTGTATTCGTGAATCTGGAAAAGAAATAAAAAGGCTACTTAATTACAAAGTGTTTATTTGCTACACCCCAGTCACCCTTTCATTATCGGATAGAGGGAATAAGTACATCATTATTGTATTTGAGTATTTATCCAAATACGCTATATGTAAAGCGGTACCCCGGGTCACGGCAGAGATAATAAATGTTTTTTTTGATTACAGAAATATTGTGCCGATATGGGGGTATACAGCAATTGATAACGGATAGAGGTTCCGTGTTCACTTCCAATATGATCAAGGAAACGGCCCGATATTTCAATGTGACATTGTCGCATCCGACAACGTATCATCCGCAGACAATTGGACTGGTGGAGCGTTTTAATAGAACACTGCTATCAACATTGTCGAAGTATGTGTCTGAGTCTCAACGTAATTGGTGTACGTATTTACCAATGGTTACTTATGCGTATAATAGTGCCCGGCATATTAGTACAGGAGTGTCACCGCATGTACTAAACTATGGAAGGGAACCGTTATACAGATCTGATGTAGAGTTGCGAATTAATCTTATTAATGTTTCAGAAAACTTGGCGAATAAGATGACACGAATGTCTTTATTAGTGAATAAAATTAGCGAAAACATTCGTCAGGCACAACAAAAGCAGAAAGCTTATTATGATGAGAAGGCCAAAGATGTTGTTTTTAACACAGGGGAGAAAGTTATGATCTACTGCCCTAAAAGGAGGACAGGGCTCAGTTTTAAGCTCTCCAAGCGTTATAAGGGACCTTTTGAAATAGTTGCTAGACTTAGTAATGGAAATTACAAAGTAAGGAAAGTCGCTATGCCTTCAAAAACCCTTGTGATGCATAGGAATCGTTAAAAAAAGTTTTATGCTAGGAGATAGGTATAGGTTAGATATAATTTTGGTTAGGATTTTAGCATATAAGGTGTAATTAATGATTGTTGTTATTTTTCACAGGATAGCAAGTTAAGACAAGCATGAACAACCATAGTTGGAGAGAGAGGAGAAAGGAACATGGAGCATGGCCATGTCTCCATGGCATGGCTCCGGTGTGTCTGGGGTTGTGAGAATTCCTTTACGCCCATAGGGTTGGAAGAAACTTATTTGGTTTCATCTCACATATTCCACGGCATACGGGTTCCTTCATGGTTGATGCGCTATGCATTACATGTTAAGGAATGATAGCTGGATGCTTGTTCATGCTTATTTCTTGCAGGTTCTCTTGCTTAATTTTAATTTGTTTCGCTGTGTGTGTTTTTACTATATTTCATGTTCATCGGTGCTGAGTGGAAGATCCTGGTGTCTGATGGCTGTTTGGTGCCTGATGACTCTGAAGTCTAATGACGTTGATGACTGATGACTGATGACTGATGCCTGATGTTTGCTGTAAAGAAGTAGACGGGCGATCCTGTCGAATATATTGGGAGGCACGACTGCACTGTGCCATCAATTACTGTAAACTGTATCGCTTAATTTTCTATTTATTTTCAGTCATAGTGGATAGCTGTCCAAGCTGAGGGCTTAAAGAAGTTACCTAATTAAACATAACATAACATAATCTCACGCCTTCGTTCCCAGAGTGGGGTAGGCAGAGCTACAGAATTACAAACATCTCTAAAAACTTGTTGATAATTCTATAACCACAATTAAGTTACCTAATTGTTAATGCTATTTTGATCTTTCCTAGAATCTTCCCATTTGAGAGCGTGACCTGTTCTCTTTCCTAATTTGTGCTATCGTATATGCTTAATATTGTTTCTATTTCATGTACTTAACAACAAACAAGCTGCGCAATTGAAGGTTGTGCCTTGCAGTTTGCTGATGCTGCCATGCAGAGCATCATCATGCTGCGAAGATGCTATGTCCATCTCTCAGGCCGAGATGTGTGACATAGGCACAACATAGTTTAATAATTCCTTTGTTTACGTTAGGTGTTGAAGAAAAAAAAAAATTGTGGCTGCGTTATGATTGCTAGGTAACTTGGATCCAAAAGTGACTTGGCAAAGGTCAAGTCATGGCCGGATTCAGAGGACAGAGGTCCACTAAAACTTTGTTAGGGTATAAGTAGTCTGAGAGTGACTTGACTAACGTCAGGACACTCACAGATAAGATGAACACAGGTTCGCAACAAGACACAGTTTCTTTAAGTAATTATATTCAGACTCTTTAAATAATGGCGAAACTGGGTCTTATTTAACCTTTTCAACTAAAAGTTTGACTTGAAACTTTGACTTTTTGTCAAATAAAAGGGTTGTCACTCGCGCGCCATTGACAGCTCAACGCCAGAGCTAATGTCAACTTTACCTCATAGACAACCATTCTTATTTTTATTTTTTATTTTCAACCATGACTGATATGTCAGTCGTTGGCATTGAGCCTGCGGTGCTGATATATGAGTCCTTAGCGTCGAAAAGGTTTAGGCATTCCAACATCCTCCAAGTTGGGACTGTCAAAATTTGCTAGCTAGGGTTAGGCAGGTACCTAGTTAATTTAGCTTGTCAGTCGCGGGTCTCACTTTTTGTAGAGTTTTCTGGGAACCGAAACCAGCTGTGCTATTTTATTTATTAATGGACAATCTTATCCCGTTCTAACTTAAAAGAAAAGTTTAGCACAGGAGGTTATCCCATAGTGGAGGACGATTGTTTAGTTATTGAAATTCCTCCCTCTACATAGGTAGTCTTTAGGAATAGGTAGCTTTCATTCCTTGTTCCCAGAGGGACGAGGGATGTAATGTGGTAAGGTTCTGCTACTGAAAGTGGACCTTATCACATTAAACTATTTGTACAAAGTGTCCAATTTGGTTTTAAATTTATAGATTTCAAATCAAATTGGTTCGAAGGAACAGCGGTGCTTTGTTTTATTGAAAAAATGGAGAGACGCCGCTGTGATAGCGTTTAGGTCACACCTATTTTATTCGTGAATCGGGAAAAGAAATAAAAAGGCTACTTAATTACAAAGTGTTTATTTGCTACACCCAAGTCACCCTTTCATTACAATACCCTCGAAAAAGGATCGGAAAATGGGTGCTATATTTTACATACGGCGTCGGATCGTCGAAAAGGCTTGAAATATATTTGTTATTGATATCTTATTTTTTAAAAGCCTATAATATCCGAATGTAATTTATTGAGGAACCAACCACCAATCCTATCCACCAATTTCTCTAGGTATTTTTGTTTGAAAAATGTGGTGATTATATTGGGCTTATAAGACAGTACTATATACATTTGATCGTAATAATAATGTATCCCGTGACAAATGAAATTGGCAATCATCATCATTTTCATGCCCTTATCCCAATCATGTGGGGTCGGCGCAGCATGTCGTTTTATTCCACACGTCCGTTTTAACCGTCATATCAGCATTCACAGCCTAAAAAAAATTATTGTAAAATATCTTATGTTAGGTTAGGTTAGGTTAGGTTACCTAAGGTTAAGACAAATCAGCACACAGGCCGCCTGTAAATGGACTCAGAAGCGCATTGAAATTTAAAGCCATATATAAAATAAAGTAACAGACGTCTAATCAAAAGGAACTATTTTCACGTTCTTTAATCAACCAAATATGTATGACTACTTATTACAAAAAATCGGAATTCGGACTATCTATAATTAGGAAAATGAGGCATACGGAAACTTAAGAATTTCAAAAATTCCGAATTCGGACTATCTATAATTAGGAAAATGAGGCATTCGGAAAATGAAGAATTGGTAAAATTAAGACTTTTCATAAAGAAGGATTCGTCTCGATAATAATTAGCAATATTTCACACGTGGAAAAATTAGAAATAGGACCTCATCGCTGACAAACTATTTTCCACTACATTCAAGTATAACATTATTAAATAACAATTAAATACCAATCGGATTCTACCAAAATCTATCCTTGGATAAAATTAACATGTTCGTAACATCACCATCATCAGCCTATAGCAGTCCGCTCATATCCTAAGATTAAATTATTCCGCCAGGAGAAAATACACACACCCTGTAACTAATTCGGCAGCATCTCTAAGGCGCGAAGCTTAAAGCATCCAACCATTAGACTTACGCAACATTCCAATAGCCCACGCAGACAAATATGTACAGTCACCAGCAATTTTAACACACATCTACTCTCAAATGCTTAAGTAAGATGTTTCTAGACACGTCAAAGTAAATGACAGAAGAGAGGCTGTCATCCCTAATGCCTCTTAAGGGTGCGTTTCCACCAGAGATACGCATACACACCTCCACCTTCGACACCTCGCTCCGATTGTCAAATGTATGAAAACACATTAATGCGCATCTCTGGTGGAAACGCACCCTAAAACTAGTGTTGAGCGACTTGTACACGAGGCACCTCAAATCATACCCACTTTGTTAGATTGTCACAACACTTCACTTCGTACAAATGTCCCAACTCAATGTTGATGTCACAAAAGGGAAAACGAGCGAAATAGATTTAAGAGTAGTAGACTCGAGTTACTCTAAGTGTAAGTAAGATTAGAGAGGGTATGACTAGTGAGTAATAGGTAGGAGTCCTACCGTACACAATGTCCTACCGCAGGACATTGTAACACCTTATTTGATAAAAAGAGTTTCTCCATTAACTCGTTTTAAATTCATGTCCTGTCCAACACTACTTAAAACAACCATCTCACTCAAGATTAGTTCATAAAAATGATTCTACGTGCGTATAACATTAAGTCCACCTGAACCACTCAACTTACTTTTGCTGCCGTCCGTACACTTACACAAATACGATCCTGAGCAAGATTAATCACGTTTTACATCTGATCCCACGTATTTCATTAATTGCTGTCCCAAATGTACAGTCGCAATCATAAATATGTATGCATGGGAGGAGAGATTCTTTGACTCGGGCAGGAAGACTAATTGTGTTCTGACAGCTCCTTTGGCTTTGATCTCTGTAATCTCTTTGGGGAGATTAGCTTTATGTAGCCGGATGTGCGCGCGTCATGTGAGGCCCCGGATATCTATAAATGGTTTTATAATAATTTGAAAGACAAATACGAGTACGTTCATTGTTTAAATAATCGGTGCATACATTGCATACTAGTAAGTAACATAAGTTACCATAACGTGGTTTTTACTTACCCATTATTTAGGTTTCTGTATGCTTTGCAATTTCTATAAGGCCTGGCAATTTTAAAGTTGGCAAGAAAACTGAAGGAAACTTTAGCACATAAATATGTTTGTTACTTATAAGAAGTGTGCAGAAAATACGCAAGTAGTAGACGTATTAGGCTAACAGAAAATTTCTACTTCTCGATGCCAAGGAATGCCAGAAATCTGATTCAATTTTGTTGCTACGAACCATAAAGTAAAATTAAAAAACGTCCTCTCCGTCGCTTAGTTTCTTCTCATTTTAGTCCAAGCTATTAGGCGTTTATACATAAAAGATACAGCAGTAAACCGGACTACAGTAGGAATTTACTAGCATTCGAGTCAGGCAATCGGAAAAGTTTTATTGCTATTAAAACATTCGGTCGACGGGACGTGTGATGGGTTGGGACTGACAATATCGGCAATCGGAGGCAACTGGGATATTTGGAAGGCTGACAAGTGCAAAATTAGTTGTTTGGGACAAGTTTGGGGTCCAGGGTTTCGTTTGGGAATAGTTTTTCGCCCGGAAATGTTTATAGGTTCCTTATTGTTTTGCTGTGATTGGCGATCTTTTGATCCTTTTATCATATGCTATAAAGGTAATATTTTGGAAGTGTCTGTCTTGTATCTGAACGACCATACAGCATTTTTCAGTTTCAATTTAAAGATCCCGTTGAGCTTAATCAATAGGACTTCTGTTAACATTTTTATGCTTAGCAACAATGATATAATATAAAAAGAGGTAGATATTATGTTATACGCGCTTCGATAGTAGCACCCTAAAACCGAGTCAATTGGTACACCTTAACTCAGTCTCGCGCCGTCAACGGAACCGTGAACTAGTCTGTGGAAAGGTGGAACTAGTGTTAGATTATGCGACCAAAACATTAAAAATGCCATCGTGCGTGATGAGATTTTGCACCGACTACTCCAATAAAGCTTCTAAAAGCCATGGAATAACGTATCATTTGTAAGAAATCTACTTTGTTCATTAATTCATCTTATTCAAAAATTACGTTGGTAAAATATTGCGTCAAAAAATGTCGAGAGCAACAAAAATATACACGATGATCGAGTGCGATAGCCAAAGAATAAAATAAACAGAGGGCTAAGTCTTGACGAGACTCGTGGGCTGGTAGAGTTTGAAGGCTGAGTCAGTGCGATTTATTGTGTTGTGAGACGGTGGCTAAATGACACGGATATTATTTATTAAGGTTATACACTACCACTCAAATGACGTCTGTGGTCATTTTGAAATTAATCAAAAAATCAAAATCAAAATATTTATTCAGTAAATTGGCCACATACGGGCTCTTTTACAAGTCGGTAATATAAAGTGAATCTACAAGCGCTTCGGACAAGACCATCATTGCGGAGAAGAAGCGCCGAAAGAAACTCCAGCAGAAGGTCATTTTTTCAAACATAAAATACAATAATACTTAAAAGTAAGTTACATTACAAGGTAATAAAGCAACAAATATAAATTATTAGTTCGATCACAAATAAAAAAAATACAAATTCAAAAATTAAAAACATTACAAATAAATGTAAAAATTAAAAATAGGTATTACATGTCAAATACATTAAACTAAAAATAATGACTAGGAGAACAACACGACGAGGTCTTTACGTCAAAAGCCATAACTGGAATAATTAACTGAGAAACAAGTCCTTGCAGACGTGAACAGACCGGACCCCACAAACAGCACCAGTTCACGACTTCACGAGTATGACGCATATCTCAGCCATCGCCTCCCTCAACCATGTGTTCGGGAAGGTGGCGACCCGATCAACGAAGCCGCCGTAAGCACAGACCTTTGAGCGAGCATGACGTGCTCATGCTGCCGGACAACATATATAAAAGTAATATTGTGTGATATAGCTGTCCGGCGAGAAACATCACAGTGTGATCTCATTTAAAAGCGTCTTGTACACAAAGAACTAATAAAAGATAAAGTACAAAAGTAAACATACAATTTCGTGTTTGAATACACAGTTTGCTTTAAGGCATTTTTATCAAGATAGAAATATCAGAAATAACCTCTAGACTGAAGAAATTACCTTAAATAAGTAATAGCCTAGACACTACTTAAATACATCTTGGTCAACAATGAAGTCATTTACAGTATAGTATGCCCTACCCAACAAGCAGCGCTTGATGTGAGACTTAAATTTATGGAACGGCGTATTGACGATATCAGATGGTATCTTACTGTAGAAACGTATACAGTTCCCCGCAAACGAAGTGCTTACCTTACGGAGACGGTGACTTGGAAGAGCGAGCTTATCCCTATTTCTAGTATTTAAATTATGAACGTCGCGGTTATGCCTAAACTCATGTATGTGTTTGCGTACATACATGATATTCTCAAAGATATACTGCGACGCGACTGTAAGAATATTGATTTCTTTAAATTTATCCCTAAGCGAAACACGAGATCCCAATTGATATATAGCACGTACTTCTGTAATACTGTAACTGTAATACAAAGATGGTCTGGAGGTCAGCCGCTTTTCCCCACAGTAAAATTCCATAACTTATAACACTATGAAAATAACTATAGTACACAAGTCTCGCCGTCTCGACGTCAGTAAGTTGTCGGATTCGCTTTACCGCATAAGCCGCTGAACTTAGTTTACCTGCAAGTGTGGATATATGCGCACTCCATTGCAGTTTTCAGTCCAGAGTGACACCTAAAAATATTGTTCTATCCTCGAATTCCAGTGTCTCATCCTTCAGTCTTAATCTAGCCGCATTCACTCGCTTCACATTGGACAATGAAAATTTAATGCACTTGGTTTTTTTGGCATTTAAAAGTAAGTTGTTGGCCGTAAACCAGTCAACAATTATGGATAATGCATCACAAACTATTAACGCCAAACGGAATAATTAAAATGACTTTGCTGACAAGTAATTTGTTACCAGAAAAATCGAAGAAAGTATACGAGAAAAGTTAGCGATTGTTTATTTTTGTCATTATCATTTTAAGCTTGTAGAAAAAGTTATGTATGCAATACATAATTAGCTCTTAAGGTACTCGTGCCTGTAATTAGAGCGGTCGCAAGCTAGCGCTCTAACCTCAGCACGCGTACCTTAAGAAGCTTAATTATGTACCAGTTACAACAATAATGTTATTTCTAACTAACAAACCTTGAATTTACAATGGTTCCATTTTCTTAATAGCTATCGGCAATCTTCGTTTTTCTATGACACACGAGCGTCAAATATACTGTCAGTTGCGAGCGCGAAGCGTGATGGCTGATGGCGATAGCCAGCCGAAAGTATTAAGAAGCAGGGAATACTGAACTTTAATACCGATTAGGGCATGCAGTACCGGGCCCGGTTCCGAAACTTCCATTTCCCGGTTCTAAGCAGGGACGGTACCGGGATTCCCGGTTCTCCCGTTTCTGTATTTTTTACCTGAAATCACCGCAATCATGGGCATTTGAGATAAAAAATGATTGAAAAACATTAGGAAACTTTAAATATAATAAATATGCAATAAAATCATGCACGTTTTCTTCAACAAAAACATATCTTGATTAAGTAAAATACTTACTAGAAAGTTATTTGTTCTTCCTTTTTACAAATCTAGAGATTAATTATTGCAAATATGCCACAAAATATGATGGATGTTGATGCGATGTTGCCGCTTGTGCCGGCTTCGTCGCTCAGGTGTGAATTGGATATATGTGATACGCGCCACGATATTTGTTTGGTATTTATGGAAAGAACCGGGAGAACCGGGATGTAATCTTCAGTACCGGTTCTTTAGGACCTGTGAAATTCCCGGGAATTACAGAACCGGGATTTCCCGGGAGCATGCCCTAATACCGATATACCTTTTACAAACTTAAAGCGCCATCTGTAATTTTGCTCCCTAAACTACTCCCTGAAACCTCTGTGAACAATCTGCCTCAATATCTAAGTGGTGCTCTTACTGTTAATTTCTGCTGAATCTAGATGGCGGCACAACAGCAAGGCTTGCTCATTTCCGAGCAACTCTCAATAGAGGTCGCTACTAAGAAAGCAAGGTTGCGTTCATAGCGGTTCAAATCACGACAGATAGGTGGCGCTACATGTTTAAAAAATCAAATTGTCGTCTTTGATAGGACTGCGGAAGAGCGCCCTTTTAGTAATAAGATAAAATAAGGGTAAAAGCCCGAACTTGAGTCTAATAGTTTCTCGAAAGAAGTGTGCTTTGTAGTGACATGTGATTGGAGCCCTCGTGTAAAATATAACACCAGTAGGCCCCTTTACTGCTTTGTTCTTAAAGGATAAGATGGTAGTCTTCGGAAAGTTAAAACTTATTATTTTTATATGGAAACATATTATTTTTATACTTTGCAGAGTCTAATTTTTAGCGCATCACATCACTCATTGACTTTAAAGCAATTCGATATTTAATAGCTTGTCACTCAATCGTTACTAACTAAATAAAAACACAGTTTCGAGAAACAGATCGCGAACAACTTGTGTTACTCATTTTGTATGTACATACATTGACATATTTGCGGTCTAAAAACCAATAAAAACGGAGAGCAGCTCTCAATTCAATCAGATACAATGACAAGTAAATCTCTAGAGATATCTCAAAAGGTCTGTCGATAAGAACCGTACCTACATCAAAATGTTATTACAACCTTATTTTTATTATTATAGGGTTCGATTGTTTTTTCATGGGTCAGCCAGAGAATTAAGTCTCGTTAGAAAAGGTAGTAAAACTCGAGAGTCCACTGACATTATTTTTGTTAGAAATTCTATGTAGAATTTGCTTATCAGCAGTTTGATGTTTGAGTTGAGTTTAAATGTAATATTCACTGATTCGGCAAACAGCTACCGCTACGAGTCAAATAAACGATTAGAAGTAAAAGGGGGCGGAGAGTCTTTTGCATAGCCTTATCCTTGCTTATAAACGCGAATGTGAACTTGTTTATTTGAATCGTTTTTCACGGTCTAACGGTTAAACTGATTTCAATAAAAATTGGCACGCCGTATGTACCTACAGCCTTGGCCAAAGGGGTTGAGCACCCGTGCGTTTTTCATATAAAAGTCAAACTTTAAAAAGAGCAATTATATCTTGCATCTTTGAATATCTATCAGAAAGATGACTCATCATCTATTGGCGTTAAGGGATTTCTTTTTACAATTAATCATGTGATGATACTTCGAAACGATATCTACTAATGATTTGCACATGTTAAAACATTTTTTTATATTTTTCATCACACTTGCTCGTAAATAGTGTTTCTAATATGCTACAAAAATCGATCGGAAATCCAAAATTATATCGTGCGTAATAGTTTTTTTTTTAAATATAATACGTGGACTCAAACTATCATAATACCCCAGGACCCCAATTCTTGTGCCATTCGATATGAAGTTTCATTAGAGATGAAATGTCATTAGCATACAATTTTCTAAAAATCTCGTATATAAACTACTGCGCCTCTATTCAACACGGTAATGTACTATTACGTCTTTGTGTACTGTAATTTTGAAAAATAATATTTATTTATAAGGTACTAAGGCAGGCCAATGCTGTATGTACGAGTAGTTTGTAACACGAAGATGGACATAAGATTTTATATCCCGATATTGTACAAAGATTATCAGAAATGCATGAAGAAGTTGATGAATGTAAAGGAAGCCAAATTTGTATATTAAGACCGGTGGTTCTGTCGTTCTATAGTCTCTGCTTACACCATTGGGAGACAGGTTTGGTGTTGATGTCTATTTATTTTTAGGAACCTTATAAATAATGGATGTATATGATTAATGCAGCTATTTAGACAATAGTTATTTATGTAACTGGTACATAATGAAGCTTCTTAAGGTACGAGCGCCGAGGTTAGAGCTCGAGCTTGCGAGCGCTCTAATTACAGGCACGAGTACCTTAAGAGCTAATTATGTACCGTTGCATACATAACTTTTTCTACAAGCTTAAAATGATAATGACAAAAATAAACAATCGCTAACTTTTCTTGTATACTTTCCTCGATTTTTCTGCTAACAAATTACCTACTTGTAGGCAAAGTTATTTTCATTATTCCGATTGGCGTTAATAGAGTGTGAATGTTATTGTTAAATATTTACAAATTTCATACAAATTTTAATAGTTACTAACTAAAACAGTTCTCACAATTTATCAAAAATACGCCATTTTGTTGACATCCATATTGAACGTAACCATGGTAACCAAATATGACGTTTCGCGGGTAAAGGTACCTTATGGCGGGTTTTAGTTTCGGAGATACGAAGTGTTTTATAAAATGGTACGAAAATAACTAGGTCTTTTTTGCTTATTCTCGAAGTATAGAAGGCTTAAAGTTTGATTATAAATATTTTTCAATGTTTGATTTATGTTATTCAGCTAAAAATATAGCCAAAAAGTTATTTTAAAATGTCCTTTTTTTCAGAATGTATTTTAAAGAATATTTTCAAAAAATATATATTTCCGTAACTGCACAACTTAGGGAGTTGGTTGTTTTTGTTATTGATTGCTTATGAATTGTAGATTACAGGGATATTCATAACTCCATACCGACCATAAGGTACCTTTACCCGTGGAACGTCACAAATAACAAATCGATGGATATTAATTATCTATTTTTAGTAATTTAATAAAAATGTAATTTTAAACGCATACTTAGTATAAAAAAATATTTTGTTTTTAAAACACGTAATTTCAGTTAATATTAAAATATTTTTAACGGTTTATTAGACAAATTAAGATGTCAAGTGTTCACTAAACGCCGAGATTTATATCCCGAATGAACGTAACCATGGTAATAACAATGCTATAATAATTATTATAGAACTGTTATTACCATGACAACGCTTATTATAGAATTGTTTTCACGCTTCGGTAACGCTATAGGTGGTATTCTGGTACGCGAGTAGAAAAAATATTTAATAAACCTTGTTATACGTTAAATGCAATTGTTTAATATGTTATAATATTTGACACGAATATCATTCCCTTAATGATAAGTACTTTTCCCGTTTTATCAAAATGGACCTCTTGTAACAACTGTCTTCATGATACAAGGGTTGCACTTGTACCGCTAATAATGATAATTCTTGTAAAGCTCTATAAACTGCCTAGTTGGTAGTCACCCTGCTACGAAGCTAGCGGTCCCAGGTTTGAATCCCGGTAAGGGCAGACATTTGTGCGATGAGCATGAGTACTTATTTACTCCTGAGTCTTGGATATTTTCTATGTATTTAAGTATACAGGGTGGAAAAAACGGACGCCACATGGACGGCAACTACCTTAAATATTGAAAATAGCCCATTCTAAACAAAGAAGACTTACTTTTATTTTTGAAAACAATTATTACTGCATTTATGGAGTTTTAAAAATTCGTCTGCCTTAACCGGGAATCGAACTCTACTCCAGTAATTTTATACATGAGAGCTTGCGTCAAATCCTGAAGTTCTGATTGTTTGCAGAGTTGTTTATGCTGTTGGCCCAATGAATAATCCAAGTTTGTGACCTCGAGCGCCAAAGGCAACTTTATCAAAAATAAAAATAAACGTGAAAGTTTCGGACTTTTTTCAGATTTTGGTGATTATAACCCTAAAGGACTAGTTTTTGATAAGACCTCCTTCGTTTTTAAAGTAGACTAAATTTCCTACAATATGAGACTTTAATTTTCTCTGTAGATCCAACAGTTTCCTAAATAAAGCTTTTCAAAATTCAACATTTTCGAACTTTGCGATTTTTACGGTACCAACTATTCGCCATGGCAAAACAAGCTTCAATCTGCCCAGGTTACCTCCTACACGAGACTGTCGAAAACTATTGGGTCTACAAAAACAATTATACTCTCATGTTGTAGCAAATTTAGTCTAATTTAAAAACATCCGAAGAAAGTACAATCAAAAACTAGTGCTTTAAGGTTATATTCGCCAAAATCTGAGAAAAGTCCGAAACTTTCACGTTTATTTTTATTTTTGATAAAGTTGCCTTCGGCGCTCGAGGTCACAAACTTGGATTATTCATTGGGCCAACAGCATAAACAACTCTGCAAACAATCAGAACTTCAGGATTTGACGCAAGCTCTCATGTATAAAATTACTGGAGTAGAGTTCGAATTTCCGCGGTTTTTTTATTTTTTGGGCCAACATCATAAACAAGTTTGCAAAAAATCAGAACTACCGAAATTGACGCAAAGTACCCGTACTTTCAGGTGACATAGAGTTACTGGACTACTGGTCGAATATGACAAAACAGTAAAGTCGTGTTTTATGATACAGATCGAAAAGGTGTTTGAATGTGATCATTTATATCTGCAACACATACGCCTTTCAACTAAATACAGACCGTAAAAATACACGATTTTATTGTTTTGTCATATTGGACCAGTTAGATTCCCAGTTAAAATGCAGTAATAATTGTTTTCAAAAATAAAAGTAAGTCTTTTTTGTGCAGAATTGGCTATTTTCAATATTTAAGGTAGTTGCCGTCCATGTGGCGTTCGTTTTTCCCACCCTGTATATATCTCTACATTATTATATATGTTAAGCGATTTCAAGTAGCGGTCACGAGAGTTAATTTGGGACCAATTTCAAGAAAAGTATGCTTGAAGTCGTCAATGTCATTAGAGATGTCAAGTCATTTGTAATTTTGAGAAACTCAACCTTATTGTTGTAGAATGTCAGATTGACTTTGGACCTAAGGTGGGTACCAAATTAAATCTCGTGACTGTACAAGCCTAGAGGTTAGTTTGGGAGTAGGTCAATTTGTGTGAAATTGAAGCCTGATATTTATTTACTTTACTTTATTTGCAGTGCAAACATTAAGATAATAAGGATACTTAAAATATCATCGTAGACTGGTTTCCTAAAAAACAACACCTACACAAATTGTCTTTGACACCCTACACACTTGATAAAACTACATGCCTACTAGGTAATCAAATGAAACCCTTTCGCTGCATGCAACATGAACTTTCACAACGTCATACGTATATGTGCATTGTGCATATTAGCGAACAGCAGGGTAACGTCAAATAATAATAAATATTACGGGAAAATATACTAAACTCTAGGCTTGTACTATGGGAACAAGACAACGATAAACTTATTTATATAGAGAAATACTTAGAAAACCTCCAAGACTCAGGAAAAAAATGGTACTTACGCTCATCACACAAATATCTGCCCTTACCGGGATTTGAACCCAGGACCGCTAGCTTTGTAGGCAGGGTAACACTCACATACGTATATGAAAGGATCATCTTTAAAGCTTGCTTACGGCGTCAGTGCCGCGTTAATATATTTTTAAAGTTCCTTCTTAAGCAATAACCTTTTTAAAGAAGAAAAATCCTTTAAAAAACTCAAGTAAAAGGGAAAGATAACGTTAAGCATTTTAATTAAGGCAAAAAAATTAGTGAATTCCGCACGGAGCGCCATATAACTCTCTTTTAAATTTAATTTGAAGCTCCGCATAGTGAAACTTTAGACGTTCACGACTTTTAATGTTATAAGAGGGCCGACAGAAAATGTTAATTGGAGAGCTACGTCTATAATTTTAATACACAATGTGTCCCTGGCACAAACTAATACGGATGAAAGTTCTTTTTTTTGGTTTCATTATTTTATTTTTTAAGAGCCCTATCGGAACAAAGTCAAATATCTCGCCTCATATGAGGTCTATTGAGATAATAAACTGTTTTAAATCCCAGAGCACTTCCTGTGTCATACAAATAAAATAAAAATCGAAAAAATACGCCATACACAAAAAAAAACAGGTATAGCAACACATACTAAAAGACACAATATATTTGACCTCTCATCAAAAATGTCGTGTTTGCATTAGACACGTTAAGTGTAACAGATATATGAAGACTTTCCGTTGTTATAGTCACTTTTAGACCACTAAATTAGCGGTCTAAAGGCCCCGCCACACCGCTTGCGTAACGTGCACGTGCACGTGCGCGTTCGCTTTCCACTGCGTTGTATAGTATGAATTCTCATTACGACATGTCACTATGCACGTGCACGTCACGCAAGCGGTGTGGCTGGGCCTTAAAAGTCACGATAACATCGGACAGTTTTTTATGTGTGTATTAGCGCCGCTAATACACACATAAAAAACTAAGGATCAAAATATCCCTACATTATTTTGATCCTTCGGCGTTCTTGATGTGTGTAATATATATTAAGTATCATCAGTTTAACGTATTTATTTACCTAACTGGTACAAAAAATACCTAAAACACAAGAACAATAGAATTAAAACTCGTGAAAAAAAAACACGATTACAGCAAACAGACCCCTAATTAATAAGCAGAAATACATACCCTCCTTTACATAGAATTATCAGGTAAAAAGGACAGGAGACATTCAAAAGTGAGCTTTGATTTTATTAGTATGATACATTTTTTAAAGTTAAAGTGAAAACAATCAATGTCTTAGTTCGAGCTGATCCGGTGCCGAGCGGTTACGTCTGCGCTAACCTTTCGGTGCGCCGGGAAGTGTCTGCGAGCTGCGTCCATGTTTATAGCGGATTACTGTCCTTTTTACCTGATAATTCTATGTAAAGGAGGGTATGTATTTCTGCTTATTAATTAGGGGTCTATTAGCGCCGCTAATACACACATAAAAAACTAAGGATCAAAATATCCCTACATTATTTTGATCCTTCGGCGTTCTTGATGTGTGTAATATATATTAAGTATCATCAGTTTAACGTATTTATTTACCTAACTGGTACAAAAAATACCTAAAACACAAGAACAATAGAATTAAAACTCGTGAAAAAAAAACACGATTACAGCAAACAGACCCCTAATTAATAAGCAGAAATACATACCCTCCTTTACATAGAATTATCAGGTAAAAAGGACAGGAGACATTCAAAAGTGAGCTTTGATTTTATTAGTATGATACATTTTTTAAAGTTAAAGTGAAAACAATCAATGTCTTAGTTCGAGCTGATCCGGTGCCGAGCGGTTACGTCTGCGCTAACCTTTCGGGGCGCCGGGAAGTGTCTGCGAGCTGCGTCCATGTTTATAGCAGATTACTGTCCTTTTTACCTGATAATTCTATGTAAAGGAGGGTATGTATTTCTGCTTATTAATTAGGGGTCTATTAGCGCCGCTAATACACACATAAAAAACTAAGGATCAAAATATCCCTACATTATTTTGATCCTTCGGCGTTCTTGATGTGTGTAATATATATTAAGTATCATCAATTTAACGTATTTATTTACCTAACTGGTACAAAAAATACCTAAAACACAAGAACAATAGAATTAAAACTCGTGAAAAAAAAACACGATTACAGCAAACAGACCCCTAATTAATAAGCAGAAATACATACCCTCCTTTACATAGAATTATCAGGTAAAAAGGACAGTAATCCGCTATAAACATGGACGCAGCTCGCAGACACTTCCCGGCGCCCCGAAAGGTTAGCGCAGACGTAACCGCTCGGCACCGGATCAGCTCGAACTAAGACATTGATTGTTTTCACTTTAACTTTAAAAAATGTATCATACTAATAAAATCAAAGCTCACTTTTGAATGTCTCACTTTGAGCCGATCCAGTGCCGAGCGGTTATGTCTGCGCCAACCTTAAAACGCTCCACAGAATAAACCTTATTCCGTTAATTAAAACGTTGGTACTCACGGCGCCATTTTTTATGATATCCCATTAAAGCCGATACCACTAAATATTACCTGCGAACAAAAAATATTGTCTTGGTTAGTCGTTAAATTGTACGTTTTTATAACGTGTGCAATAAGCAGTGATCGGAAATAGGTGAGCTAATTTGCCTAAACTTGACGCATATTCATTCATGCGTGAGAGAGATGGGAATACATTATTGAATGAACATGCATCAAGTTTAGGCAAATTAGCTCACCTATTTCCGATCACTGGCAATAAGATATGAGATACTTTAATTGGTTTAATGGAATTTTGATTCTCATTAATTAAGTAGAAAAATATTTTGCGAATAAAGTTTTAACATTTTAAAATATTTATTAAATATATACCTCTTTGAAAACAAAACGGTCACTTCAATTTCTTTTCAAGTACTTTAAAAAGAATATACTTAATAACCGCACCAAGAAAAAAAACTGAACTGCACGGCAAAAAACTAGACGCACACCAAACTACATACTACATTGTGTACAATAAATAAAGTTTCAGTACTATTTAGTATAGTATTATTAATCTATTTTATTATAAAACATTTATTTAAAAAAACCTTATTTACTACTAAAAGTTAAATAAATAGCTCGAATAATGTGCAAACAGTTCTGCATAAACTGTTCACGCAAACCAATTTGACGATGCGGTTAACGTAGTTGGTGGTTGGGCGGCCTTGTCATTAATTTGATTCTGTAGCATTAAATCTCATTGCCGTAGGTAGTCACAACACGGCAACGTTGCTACTCTTCATAATTTAACGAAGTAATTCTGTATTTGTATACGAGTTTAGTGGGTCGAGATTCTAGGCGGTAAAAACCATATCGTCTTTGACCTGTTATCGTATTGTCAACTTTTTGATAGCTCATGGACAAATCACGTCATACAACAAAAATGCCCAAACATGGCACTGCACATGCTTCGACTTGCTCTGTCTATACATTGCCGTTGATACACTAGTCCTTTAAAATGCCTTCGGTCATTAATCAGCAATGTATATCAATTAGTCAGTCGAAGATTCATAATAAGTATGTTGATTTTAGAAGTTAGCTGGAACAAGGTAGCAGTGGAGTAGAAACGGTCTGTTAAGTTTAGTTTTCCGAACCTCAACAGGAAAACGGAACCCATTAAGGGGTTTTAAAAGCTCACTCAAGGTCTGTCCGTCTGTCACAGTCGATTTATTTTTTATTTTTGAGAGAATATTTTTTTATAGTTGCGAATGTACTTATATTTTGAACTATTTATGGTATTATAATAATTATGTGGATAGCTATATAGCTATAGCTAATGCAGGGTAACTTTTTATAATCGCAGTAAACGATATTTCAGCGGCCAGAGGGTGGGTGATGCTTCCCATAAATATGCTCAAATTTTTATTAATCCTTCTGATACCGCCAACATATCTCTTCATACTCCAAAAAAACGTTGAATATAAGCTTTGTACATGCAAGTGAAACCAACATTTTTTAAACATATACTTAATTTTTATTTACCTATTTAAAATAATCGAAAAATCTAATTAATGCTGAGTTCCCTCGAATAAATTTATTAAAATTTGAAAGAAGACGCCAAATAAAACCCACCCTAGTCAGGTTAACTGCTAGCTGACGCTGAAACGACTACATACAATGACCGCCAAAACTCTTAAGGGGACGTGTTGTAACATTTCTCACTACTAACCTCAATATGCGGTACTACTGTAATTTTAAACGCTTATATCCTTTAGTGGTGCAATATACATTATATTCAAGAAAGTTATCTGACCAAATGACGCTTGAATTATCTGGTTTGTAAAATACTTCGGGTCTTTCTCGCTACTAACTTGCGCTAATTCTCCCTCCTGATCTCGTGTACAGGAAAGCTTAAAAAAACCGCCATTATAAGGGTTCCATGTTTTGCCATTTTGGAATCCTTAAAAGAACTACTCTATTGTTATCTTTTATGACTATGTTCTTGTCACGTCCTTTCGCCTATTTCTTTCTAACGCGCATGAGAGAAAGCATAGAATACTCAATGGAATACTTGACAATAGTTGTCAATCATTTATGATATTTATTGAAAATTAAATGGTTTTAATACATTGTTTACACTTTTTCGCGTGTTAGCTTTCATAAATAAAATAAAATAACCGGTGGTAAATCACACCATAATTTTTTTGAGTCATCTTACGCCTTCGGCGACCAACAGACGATTAAGGTAAGGAGTGTGCTTTAACCGTCATTAAGCACAATTGTGCCGTCCCAAGTTTTGCGCGTTGATGCGAAGTCCTTGTGTTCTATACACAAGGACTTAACAGCAAGAGCGGCCGAGTTAGAACCAATACCATAACAGGTCAAAGACGATAATTATACTTTTTAAGGGGTAATTACCATGTGTTGTATTACACTTTTGTTGGCTTATTACAGTGGAATAAAGTTCAAAGTGGCAACACAAAAACTTTGGGCGGTAACAAGTGGTAATAACGCGTTTTTACCGCCAAGAATAGAGGCCCTGCACGTACACTAGTGTAAAACTACTAGAAATTATCGTAAGTGCCAGTTCTGTAAAGAGGTTTACATTCATTTACAGCGAAAGATTAACACAGAGTTAAATACCTCTATAGAGAATAAAGCACAAATTGGGGCGGTTGTTTTTTGCTAAGATAGCCAGCGCCTACCCTCTAAACCTTGGACCCAATTAGGAACTGAATTAGCCAGTGGATGAAATACGGGGTACTGATTTAGAACGAAATAACGTCGAGTTAAGGACGTATTGTGACAACCTTTCGAATTCAATGGTTCCCTTTCACTTTACCGTCGAAGAATTTGTATCAGTCTATTTTTAGGTGACTATAAGTCTTGTTCAGGAGCGGATGTCCGTTCGGTCCACAGACGGTGCGAAGGCAAGACGTAAAGGAAAACGTCAAGAGTACGATGAAATTTCTAAAGAAAGGTTGTCATTATATTTGTTATGTGTACATAATATTGTGTCAACGTTGAATGAACATAGATGGCGCTGATTTGATCCGACAATACTGAAAGCCTCTCATTACAAAACTCTACATCTAACTCTACATTGTAGAAACACGTTTTTGCTTCTGTCTCCATCAAATCCACTGATGTATCGTAATAGATGGAAGAAGGAGCTACGTTTTTTAAGATTTTATACAAAATAGGTACAATAATTCCATTTAAAACTGAAGACAAATCAAATTATAGCTATGAGTTTTAGTGCTACGGAGTAAAGCTAAGCAATCGTAGCTTTATCTACGACGTAGCAATCGCTTATGAAGCGTTGTTCCAAGGGTTCATATTTATATGGCACTTTAAGTAAAATTGTAACACATAATCAAGGCTAATTCAACTTTGGTTTAGCCCATTTTGCTTTCATAACGATCAATGACACTGTCGAATTTTACCGTGAAAGAAATATGAACTCTCATAATATTAATAATAATAATAATAATGAACACTCGTGTGAGGCTATTGAACCAATGGGGCCTATTACCATCTGCCCCGAAGACGTCAGTTGTGCAATTCGAATGGCTCAGAACTGGAAAAGTCCTGGGCCGGACGGATTGCACGACTTCTGGATTAAATGGTTCAAAGCCTCACATGAATGTTTAGCAACGCAATTCCAAAATTCCCTTGAGCTCGGTTCCTTGCCACCTTTATTAACAACTGGTGTCACCTTCCTGCTCCACAAGTCTGGTAGTACCGCGGAACCAAAAAACTACCGACCCATTACATGCTTGCCTACCATCTACAAGCTCCTTACATCCATTTTGAGCACAAAATTAAATGCACATTTTATTGCAAATAGTGTTTTGGCCACTGCTCAAAATGGATGTAAGGTTGGGTCCCGCGGTACTAAGGAGCTCCTCCTCATAGACATGGCCATTTGCCAGCAAGTCAGACGAAGCAAGGCGGCCCTTTCGGCTGCTTGGATTGACTACAAGAAGGCTTATGATTCGGTGCCTCACTCATGGCTCGAAAGGATCTTAGAGTTGTATAAAGTTGATGCAACTTTGAGGTCCTTTTTAGGTGTGTGTATGAGGCAGTGGGTCACAGTCCTTCGTCAACCAGGTGCTCGAGATGTCCCCTCTGATTCGCCTAGCTTGATAAAGATTGAAAGAGGCATCTTCCAGGGTGACAGTCTGAGTCCTTTGTGGTTTTGCCTAGCCTTGAATCCCCTCAGCTCTATGCTGACGGATTCTGGGCTTGGCTATCGACTTCGCAGAGAAGCTGAAGTCATTTCCCACTTATTGTTCATGGATGACCTCAAACTGTTTGCATCGAAGCGCCAAGATCTTATCGCATTATTGAAAATCACACAAGAGTTCAGTAATGCGATCAAGATGGAATTCGGTGTAGATAAGTGTGCGGTCATGCATGTTCAACGAGGGAAAGTTGTAAATTCGTCGAATTTGCAGCTTTCTGAGACAATGACTCTCAGATCTCTCTCCGAAGTTGAAACCTACAAATATCTTGGTATGTCACAGTCTTTGGGTATTGTGGACGGCGATGTCAAGCAGTCAGTGAAGGAGCGCTTCTTCTGCCGCTTGACAAAAGTTCTTAATAGTCTTTTGTCGGGTGGCAATAAGGTGCGCGCCTTCAATGGCTGGGTGATGCCGCTGCTCACATACTCCTTTGGCATACTAAGGTGGACTCAGACTGAGCTGGACGCCCTGGATAGGAGGGTCCGTCTACTGCTTAAATCACATCGCATGTTGCACCCACGCTCATCTGTTATGAGTTTGTACATCCCGAGGAAATGTGGAGGACGAGGCATGTTAAATGCTAAGAATCTCCACAACCGCGAGGTGTGCAATCTCAGGGATTATTTCCTTAGCAATGAGTGTGGGATGCATCGTGATGTGGTTGTAGTAGACAAGAGCCTCACGCCTCTTTCCTTGGCAAACGAGAACTGGCGCAAACCAACGGTGTTGAGCACTGAAGACCGCAAGAACGTATGGAAGAGCAAGGAGCTACACGGACGCTTCTACCGGGCCCTAACAAGGCCCGACGTAGACTTTTTAGCGTCTGTGAACTGGCTACGATTTGGTGACCTCTTTGGGGAAACCGAAGGTTTTGTCTGTGCAATTGCTGACGAGGTCATAATGACGAACAATTACCGGAAATATATTCTGAGGGATGGCACGGTTGACATTTGTCGAGCATGCCGTTGCCCCGGCGAGTCCCTCAGACATATAATTTCCGGTTGTTCGCATTTGGCCAACGGCGAGTACTTGCACAGACATAACCTCGTAGCCAGGATCATCCATCAGCAACTTGCTCTTCAATATGGTCTTGTAGAGTCTGAAGTGCCGTACTATAAGTACGCACCGGCGCCAGTTCTCGAAAATGGTCGTGCTACGCTCTATTGGGATCGATCTGTCATCACGAACAGGACTATTGTTGCCAATAAGCCTGATATCGTGTTGACAGATCGATCTCAACGCCGGGCAGTGCTCGTCGACATCACCATCCCGCATGACGAGACTTGTGAAGGCCGAGAAGGACAAATTCAGCAAGTACCTTGACTTGGCTCACGAGGTGACCGCCATGTGGGATGTTGACTCAACGATCATTGTCCCGATAGTTGTTTCGGCAAACGGTCTTATAGCGAAGAGTCTCGACCAACACCTCAAGAGACACTCGCTAGATGGCTGGATCAAGGGCCAGATACAGAAGGCAGTACTCCTCGACACGGCACGTATTGTGAGGAGGTTCCTCTCTCTGTAGCCCTAACCACCGGTAGCTTGAGCCTTGCCCCGCTGCCGGCGGCACTCGTAGGTTAGGTTTTTTATAATGTCTATTTTTTTGTATTAGTATTTTTATTTTACTTTTATATTTGAATATTTGTTATAAAAAACCTAATGTACAGAAAATTAAATAAATATCTAGAATAATAATCCGAAGTTGAAACCTACACATACCTTGGAATGTCACAGTCTTTGGGTATTATGGACGGCGATGTTAAGCAGTCAGTCAAGGAGCGCTTCTTCTGCCGCTTGTTAACAGTCTTTTGTCGGGTGGCAATAAGGTGCGTGCCTTCATTGGTTGGGTGATGCCGCTGCTCACATACTCCTTTGGCATACTAAGGTGGACTCAGACTGAGCTGGACGCCCTGGATAGTAGGGTCCGTCTACTGCGTAAATCACATCGCATGTTGCACCCACGATCATCTGTTATGAGATTGTACATCCCGAGGAAATGTGGAGGTCGACGCATTTTAAATGCTAAGAATCTCCACAACCGCGAGGTGTGCAGTCTCAGGGATTATTTCCTTAGCCATGAATGTGGGATGCATCGTGATGTGGTTGCAGTAGATAAGAGCCTCACGTCTCTTTCCTTGGTAAACGAGAACTGGCGCAGACCAACGGTATTGAGCACTGAAGACCGCAAGAACTTATGGAAGAGCAAGGAGCTACACGGACGCTTTTACCGGGGCCTAACAAGGCCCAGTGTAGACTTTTTAGCGTCCGTGAACTGACTGCGGTTTGGTGACCTCTTTGGGGAAACCGAAGGTTTTGTCTGTGCAATTGCTGACGAGGTCATAATGATGAACAATTACCGGAAATATATTCTGAGTAAACTAAATATATTATAATATACGAGGGGCGGCTGAAAAGTAATCTACCTAACAATGAAACAAAAGACTGTCGTGGCTAATTTTTTTTTATTTTTCTATATAGTCCCCTGCTAGTAAAATGCACTTATTAAATTTTTCAAATATTGAATTTAAACCATTAAAAAAAAAATCTTTCGGTTTGTCGTCAAAAAAGTCAGTAACCGCAGCCTTCATTTCGTCATCGGTCATAAACCTTCGTCCCCTGAGGTCTTTCTTGAGAAGTCTAAACAGAAAATAGTCACAGGGGGCTAAATCTGGACTATAAGGGGGGTGGTCAATGGTTTCGAAGCCATTGTCTTTAATTGCTAGCTTCGTTGTGCGGGCGGTATGCACTGGTGCGTTATCGTGCAAAATCAGAATACCTTTGTTTAGTTTACCTCGCCGTTTTTCTTTTATTGTCTCTCTTAGTTGGTATAGTAAGTTTGAGTAATAATCAGCATTCATTGTAGTTTTCTTCGGTAAATAATCTATGAGCAAAATCCCTTCTGTGTCCCAAAAGATTGTAGCCATAAGTTTACCTGCCGATGGACAGACCTTGAATTTCCGAGGCGGCTTCTCATCCTTAAATTTCCACTGTAACGACTCTTGCTTACTTTCCGGGTCCCATTGTCGAATCCAAGTCTCATCACATGTTACAATTCTAGAAATTATTTCTTCCTCTTTCCCTCGACTCATCTCCAAAAACTCTTCGCAACATTTGACACGCCTCTCCATGTCAAATGCAGTCAACATTCTGGGGACCCAACGTGCACTAACCTTGGACATGTTCAAATGCTCATGAATTATTTCATTGACTCGCTCTTTACTGACGCCCACATCTCTAGCTATCTCCCACTGCTTCACTCGTCGGTCCTCTAATATAATTTTTTTCACCCTGGCTACATTTTCATCGGTGACGGCCGAAACTGGTCTTCCGCTACGAGGATCATCTTCCAGACTCTCACGACCTAACTTAAACTGCTTTGACCAAAACTTTATAACAAATTCGGAAGAACACAAACTGCCAAACACACGTAACATACGCTGTCTGATCTCCGAAGGCGTATTCCCTTCTTTAGTCAAAAACTTAATCACCGCACGCTGCTCGATTTTATCCATTTTCACTTTTTCTACCGACATGTTTGAAACAATTGTAGGAGACAAATAAACGTGATGCAATAAACAAATGAATGTAATACATTTTGAAAATAGAATAACAAACGAATATAAATCCATACCAGCCAGCATTATTTTTGTATATATTTCTGATCAAGGAGATTACTTATCAGCCGCCCCTCGTACATGTTAGACCCTATGTTGCACCGCCACCACAATCTCTGCTTTTCCCAAAGGTTAACTGGTAGAGAATGCCTTACGGCATTAAGTTCGCCTTTTGTATATTAAGAGTATTCTTTTGTGCAATAAAGATTAAATAAAAAAATAAAAAGGTAAAAAACAAAATAATGGATTAGAGGTCCTGGTTATACATACATACCTTCATGCCTGTAATCCCAGAGCGGGGTAGGCAGAGCTACAGAATTACCTACAACTCTAAAACCTTTTTAAAAGTTCTGTAACCACATTATGCACAATTAGAAGAATTAAAAACGTATTAGTGATAGGTTGCAAGCCGATCGCCTAACAGTACTACAAGCCTTTATTCCCCTAGTAGCCTCTTACGACATCCAAGGGAAGACATGGAGTATCACTATTCTAACCCGGCAACCACACGGGTTCGGCAACCACACTGTCTACCACCACTAAAATAAATTGAGTATAAAACTCCTTTAGCTACTTATTTATATTGAAATAAAATGAAAAAGCATGTCGCAACGCTCAATCATGATATTTAATCCCTCCATAAAGTACCTATCGATATCCACAATCCAACAGATATATTTTATTCCTACAGCGAGCTCGACTCGTCAGTACAATTTTCTATTACCGCTAATCATTTTGATCTCCAGCTTAAATGGACCGAGGGAATGAGAAAGAATCGATTGAATTTCCATGAAGATTTGCAGCTTACAGTTATTATCATATTGTAAGGAATTGGATAAGTTCTATTATCTGAATAAACCTAGCATTAGGATTTGTTTAAACGTTATGGTTTATTGCATTTACGGCTAGCAACTATATGTATAAGCGTCGCACGGTGTGCTGTAAAAAGGAAGAACTTACCATAGATATAGATCTCCCCATGTACCAAATGTGCCTAAATACTAGAAAGTTGGTTTTATATTTTTTTCCATAAGATTATTAGAATCGATTAATTTAGCCGGATTAAGTTGAAGTTATTGCTTGTGACGTGTTACCGTACTATCGACGTTTTGATAGCTCTTATTTACATAACAGTGGCCGCGTTAGAAACAATACGATAGCACGTCAAAGACAATACGGTTCACCAAGTTCAATAGAGGCCTTGTGTGCTCGGTTGCCTTCTCCAATATTCTCCGTACCATAAAAAAGTATGTGGTGCTCTTTGGCGTCTTGGGACCCAACTTAGGAACACGATGGGTATTAGGTATAGTACAATCGGCTATAATTAACTATAAACTCAAGTTCAGAGTGATCCGTTTTAAGGCGGTAATGAACCGCACCCTCGACTCGCTGCCGAGTCAAGCTAATAGATTAACATCTAAGGGACGTAATCCATTAGGCACAATTATCAGATGAATTAAGATGATTACGGCACGACCTTGATAGTACACCGGTGTTAGTACTAGCTTTTGAGATTATTGCTTTAGGCAGCAACTATGTTTGGGTAAAAAAATGAAGGCAGCAAGGCACTCATTAGGGCTTCCTTTAAGTCGCGCGGGTGCACGAATCGGGTTGCACGCCTATCGGAAAATTGTATGAGCAGCGCTGACTCGCGCGGACGCTTGCGACGGATTTTTCTTCGTGCACCCCCTCCGTGCACACACACGACTAAGCGGAGGCCCTTAAACTGTGTACAGTTGAGTTCATAAATATGTATACACTTTAGAACTTTGTCACTTTAATCGTTGTGACAATTCATATTATGGCAGGTTAAACATGACATTCAATAGAAAAGGTACTAAAGTGTACTCATATTTATGAACTCGACTGTACAAACAGAAGCATGCCTTCAGGAATTGGATTCCTACGATGCTTGCGGTCCCGGGTTCGTTTCTCGGTGATTTGTTAAATCATAGCGCAAGCATAGCGCGTAGTGCTATTGGCAGCGAACGTGCTGAAGTATTTTGGCGTTTTTTTTATGCTATACCATGCTAATGTGAAGTGAAATGATCACAACCACCCATGGACACCTGCAACACCAGGACAGGAATTGCAGAAGCGTTGTTTTAGTTTAGAAGCAAGGTGTTAGATTACCTTACATATTTTTGTTTTCGTATACATTATACTTACCGTCTCACTTCAGATTTCACATTGAGTTTTAACCCAAATTCACAAGTTACGAGTCTAATTTCAAATAACAAAGTGCTTCACAGGGCAAACAACTCTAAGGTCAGAATTATAATGGAGTACCCTTAAAACCTCATCAGAGGGTCCGACTTACATGACAGTACTTATGACGCCCAATAGATTCTATAGACTTAAACGGGGAGGCGTGTCAGGGACATAAGGGCATACACAGATATAGGTTACCGTCTTTCCTGTGGACATACCCGAAGTTAACGTTTTTAAGGCCTAATTTTCTGGCTGAACCCACATCCGTATAAACGGCGTCTGCTCTACTTAAGTCCTATCAAATAAAAACATAAATAACTTATATGCACTGAAGCCTTTAACTATTGAACACTTTTGTTTTTTCGAGCGTGTATGACCTTGACTGAGCTGTTTTTAACCCCTGACCTGTTTAACGTGCGTATCTGTGTATATGTGTGTCTGTCTCTCTGCAGCATCGTAGCTCCCAAACGGATTTTATTTGATTCGGAAAAGCAATAGCTTTTATTAACAATTTAGGTCAATCATAGAATAACAGGTTTTCATAGTTAAATCCGTAGTATATACCATGGTTTTTTCAATTTAATAGTAATAAATAAACTAAAGTCAGTTTTCTGCACTAGGTACACCCATTTACGTTAGAGCATATTGCTCCTAATCGAAAACGAAGTCTACGGTAACTGAAAAGAAAGTTAAATTTGTGCATAAATCACGCCAAGTTCAACCGTTCACTGAAATAGCGCAAGCAAAATCGTTTACGGTTTAGGGAAAAGAGTAAACTAAAACTCATCTGTCATTGTTTTTAGAAGAAACCAGAAATCCGTTAGTACCGCTTGAAGTTATTGTACAACAAGTTAAGTTTTTTCAACAACGAAAAGGTGGTCAAATTGCATGTTTCAGTAAATTGTAGGAGATTTCGATTATATATTAATACATTAATGAATAAAGAAAAGAAGAAAATAGATCTCAACTATAAAGCATATGGTACCGCCAAATAAGGTAAGTTTGCCTTATGTGGCAATAACTCGCATAGGTATGCATCGCAACTATGATAGCTATTTAAATACATACATACATTAAATCACGCCTGTTTCCCAGAGGGGTAGGCAGAGACCACTTCTTTTCACCTGCTCTGATCCTGACAAATCTCTTTCGCTTCTTCCATATTCATCCATCGAGTCATGCATGCACGTCAGTCATTTATCATTTATTCAATTGGGCACATCAGGGCTATATGAAGTACGAGAACATGTTTACTTAGAAGAAGCTAACAGAAGGTATTTTATCAATTAATGAAAAAGGTGATATAATTATAATAATAGAAGTTACATAATTGTATCAACGCAAGTTTAATGTAAGAATTGTTGCCTAAATAAATAATGTTAAAAATGCCTGCTAAAGAATCACAAGGTTTGTCAAAATAAAACATAAATGCTGGAAATGCATTATATGCATGTTTTAGAGAAGCCGCTTCACTAAAGTGTTTGCGACAGGAAGCTCAAACGGTAAGGATTGCTACTACCACTTATGATCATTCCTCATAAAAAAAACAAACCGCGGTTGGATTACGTTACTATGACAAAAAAATGGACATATGTGAGTTACAATCAAATCAAAATTAAGTAATTCTTATCTATTAGCGGTTTGAAAATTGGGAACAGATATTAACCCGGTTAACTGTCGCTAAGAAGCAATATTCACACTGTTGTGATTCAAAGGTCAGGTTAGTCAACAGCATAGGCTACAGATTTGCAATATTAAGACTATATGTCACATCCATAGCAAGTTTGCTAATCTGCACTTTGATTTCAAAACAAAATGAAAAAAGAAAGAACCGGGGTCAATTACACACAAATTAACCTAGTCTAAGCTCTAGGAATGTACATTTATGTGACCATATATAAGAATTACAATATCCATGGACGCTACAGCCCACATACCATAAGTTGGCCTGTGAGGTTCTTTGCCTTCTTCAAGCCATACAAAAACATTTCTACTTACTTGAGTACCATCTCAACCAACTTCTCGGCATTAACAGGCCTGGCGCTCAAATTAGCGGTCACTCCTTGTCCCCTCTTATCACTGATAAGGCTCTCGAAAGTCGTCGGGACATCTTAAACTTCCAAGTAAAATGTTCACGAGCCTCGCTCGGGTTTCAAAGAGTCTCAGAGATTATTTTGTACAATTTATTAATTTTGGTTGCCGAGTTAGAATAGTGCCACTCCATGTCTTCCCGTGGATGTCGTAAGAGACGACTAAGGGAATAAAGGCTTGTAGTACTGTTAGGCGATGGGCTTGCAACCTGTCACTAATACGCTGGTAAACATCTTAGCCTAATTGTGCAAATTGTGGTTATAGAATTATCAACAGGTTTTTGGAGATGTTTGTCATTCTGTAGCTCTGCCTACCCCACTCTGGGAACGAAGGCGTGAGATTATGTATGTATGTATTTTAGAACAGTTCATTTGAACTTTTGTATTTGCTGTAGGTACTTCGTCTAGTCAAGACGCATGGTTTTAATATTCTGGGCTTTACATAGACGATTATATTTTGAAAAATAAGGAAGATTCTTCTGAGTAATCTAAATGAAATAAATATCCACATATAATAACCGCGATAGTTTAAAGGAGTGAATTATATTAGTCAATATTACGTAGCCGATATCTCGGCCGCATCATGCGAAACTATCCTCTGAGGATCTATTCTACGTACTTAAAACCATACTTGCTATATCGTATTGTCGTTGTTTAAATAGCTCTTATTAACGTAACAGTAATGACAGCCGAGTTAAAACAATACGATAACGCGTCAAAAACAATATGGTTTTAATAAGTAGAATAGAGCCCCAGTATGCTACAACTGTAATTTTTCTTATTAAAACCACTTTTAAATAGAGAATTCCTGTTTATTTCAGAGTGCCTAGCACAATGCAGCCTTCATCATTTGTTGTGTGCAAAGCCGTATCAAATACTGAATGCGGAGCGTCACAATGGCCGTGTCTAATACGTGAAGTGCTTATTCCCGTGTCTATCCACATCCCGTCACTACGTCGCAAAGCTATCCCATGGATATTCAGCCTTAGGTCAGCGTTTATGAGGTGAAATTTGAGTAGTACGCTTTAGGTTTACGGGGCGTCTATACGCTGACGTTTTGGGCACGTCACGAATATTTAAAGCCCGTTTAAGACCATGGATATTTTGGGTAGTAATAAGGGTTAAGTTGTAATATATTTAACACACTTTTTTTAATCACTTCTATGATCAAACAAAGAGTTAACTATACGCGCATTATGCGACCGAAGTTGCATGTGAAAGCACTTATTTGCATATGAATAAGGTCAATACAATAACCACGAGCATTCTAGGATAGCAGTAAACGAATCATCGTCATAATAACTTATGAGCTACACTTTTGTCCGTGGAGCGCCCGCCGTGTATATCTATAAAACATGAATACGGTCATCATTGGTATAAAATTAGGGAGTCAGTCAATATTACTTTTGAATTGGAGTTCTTTAGATTAGTTTATATTTTAATGGCCAGCATTAAATCAATGCAATAATTACCGATCCTGCCTAACAAAGATCATAAAAATTCCACAAAGTAATAAAAATTCGTCCAACGACAAACCCCCGGCCTGCCCAAAAAAAGCCATGCTGAAAAATAACGCGTTAAAGTAATACGGAAACCTCTCGACACCGGTTTTCACAAAATAAAGGAGATGAATTACTGTTTTATCCCGAGCTATCTTATTCGCTATTCCGTTAAAAATAAGGCCTGTTGGACATTCTATGCTAAGCAAAGGCGGTTTCGACACGATGATGGATGATGCCGGCTTTGTCGTGTATCAAATGTGTACCATTTAGTGGCGGGAATTGTTAACATAGAGCAAACAACGGAATGGTGTTGACTTTTTCGACGAATTGTGAGATATTTTCGACGAATGGCAAGTTGAAAGTAGTGTACAATTTAATGAACATAAAGCAATAAATTGTAATGCAATATTTTAAAGAGTAGCTTAAGCGTCAACATTAAATAATTTATTGTGCTTTTAGATTAACTTTTAATGGACGGTTAATATTGTTTCCTTTTGAACGACGAATAGGCAATATGCATGGACTTTTTAAATCGCATTTGTCAACAAAATATGAAAATACGAGATCTCCAAAAGAGAAATTAAAATTGAAATCGGCCAATAAATACAGATGATACAAGCATTTTAAACTCCTAATTAAACAGCGATTAGACAAAGACATCCGATATGTGACGGCATGTAACAAGTCATCCATATAAACTAGGAACAAATCTTTGTTGGCTTATATCTTAGTTTTTTAATAGTTTTTCAAAAACTAATTTTGCTCAACTGTTTGTGACATGAATCAGCTTTTATTGAAGCTGTGAAAAAAAAGTTATGAATGTTTCCTATTGCCTTAAAGGGAATAAAAGTAAATAATTTTAATATATTTAATACAAATAAATCTGTTACTTCTGTATAAAGATTCAGCAAACACTTCGCATTTATCTATTCTATTCTAGACCACAGAACCCGCAAATAAATCACTATAGCTTACGTATGTACTGAATATATTGCCAACTTTTTCCAGATTGAAAACCACGATCGAGATTGCTTGTTTACTGAAGTATACTATCTGACGAACCGTATGTTTTCAATACAGATAGGCATGTTTTCCAGAACAACGTTACAGCTCAAAAAAAGTTCATTTTGTTATTGCATTATCGAAATCGTCGTATTTTAATATATCACGCAGTCATTGGCCGATCACAGTGTATTAGTGCCCTCAATTTTAAAGATATTATATACTAGCACTCTTATTCATATAAGCACAATAAACCTGTTTTAGTTAAAGTGGTCTCTGTCACTTTCTGTCAAATTCTAATGTTATGTACCTACATTAGAATTTGATCTGATTATTTACACTAATATTATAACGAGGAAAGATTTCATTGTTTGTTTGTTTGCATTGAATAGGCTCTGAAACAACTGGACCGATTTGAAAAATTCTTTCACCATTAGAATCCTACATTATCCCTGATGAACATAGGCTATGTTTTATTTTTCTGCACGGACGGAGTCGAGGGCAACAGCTACTGACAGATAAGAACAAATCATATAAATATTTATGCACAGTT
Organism: Acleris literana; assembly: GCA_946894065.1. Taxonomy (NCBI): domain Eukaryota; kingdom Metazoa; phylum Arthropoda; class Insecta; order Lepidoptera; family Tortricidae; genus Acleris; species Acleris literana. The sequence goes on from OX335669.1 coordinate 21,994,799, forward strand.
TAGCTATAGCACGATTATGAAAAAGAGGGTAAGATATAGATTTACGACACGATAAAGTTAACACTAGGAAACATTTTGGACTAAAAAGAAACGAACAAGCAGTATAAAATGTGGCGGACTATTTCCCAAAGTTAACACATACTAGTAGACTGATAAAGAGCGGCCAAAATTTGCAGTCCATTCTAGCTCAGGCCCTTGGTCACGTAGCTGCAATTTCTAGCCATCGGCAAGCACTCGATTTTGCACTAGCTGGACGTTTCACTCCGATTCAATCTAGACACGCATTCCTTAACCGCGTAAAAGAATCAAGATGTTTGAAATTTTAGCTTTGGGATGGGATATCGATCCAGACGACTATTGTCTCGTGAGTAGCTTAACGATTATAATAAACTAAAAGTAAAGTAGTACATATTCAAATTCAATAACGATTTAAATCAGTTCATAACATAAAGTTGAAAGGCAAGATAGTTTGACTGAACAATTTTTTCCACCAAAGTTATAAAAACCAGCTTTGTAAAATAAACACGTTCGGGTAAAAAAGATGATTAATTATTATTCCAACGTTAGTACATTTTGATAATACAAAAGCATTTTCTGTGCCAAAAAAAGGTTAAGACAGAGGTATACTTACCCAGCGATATCTCAGTGCTCATAAAACACAGCTTAATTGCGCATAGTGATTGTCAGCTTGTACAGACGAATAGATAACAGTTAAGAAAAACGCACAATTTCCAACGACCCATTAACTGGCCATTAACTTTATCTTCATCGTCCACATTTAAACGACGAAGTCAAGAAGAAGCATAATGCAATCATAAAACACACATTAAAAAGAAGAACGAACCAAATCGAAATATAATGATCTATCGTTTGGAACGTTGCATACTCATGTTAAGCTTCAATCTTAAATGGTGTTGATTGTAGACTTAATGCATTTTGCTTTTAAAATGTGATAAGAGCTGAGAAAACGGCTTGTATCACAGGTAAAATGTCTTGTGATAAATTACTGACAAATAGAATAAGGGAGACGATGTGAAGCTAACGCAAGGTTACCGATGACAGAAATAAAGAAACCTGTGAGCCTGCAAAAGTGTATCGTGTTTCAATGTAAGCGGAAGGCGGTGAAGTAAAATTACACTCACAACGTGAAGTTGTTAGCGTGAAAATCACTTCTGATTCAGTCTCGTTCAATCAGAGACACGGCTAGGATAGCTGCTTTCAAATTGGTCTAGACTCTTGGGGTAAATCGCTAGCAAGTAAGGTTGTTAAGCCAATTTAATGCTGAACCTGGCAAGAAGTATTATTGCACCACTGTAAATGAGTCATTTATAGGAGGAATAGCAACCTAAACAGAAAAGAGAACTGTCCTTTTTTGCTCCTTTCCTAAGTATCTATGCCGACTTCTTAACATATCATCTGTGTGGTTAATATTACCTTCACTAATATTAAGTAAGTAGGTGAAGCTAAAAAATGTAAACAAAACTGTATTTATATAAGAGTAAAACATGGAAATACTCAAAGTATAGACAATAAGAGGGTTAATTTATTTAGAAGAAGAATATTTTGCAGCTCCTGCGGTTTTTGACTTGCACCGCAATTTCATTGGAGTTACAGGCGATATGGCTGCGGACCGACGAAGTACTAGCTGGAAATTATGTTGCCAATAAACGTGATAAGAAAACGTATACCGGAATGGGGCGGTTCATGGCGTTTTTTGTTATTTAGGCCAATACCAAAGACGCGGCCGGAGCGAGATATTTGGTGAGACTGAATTATGGGGTATCGACGTTATTCGGAATTATGGTTAGCACGTGTGAGACGGAAGGTATTTTGTTGATATATAAGGATTGGTAAAACGTGACAAAGAAACATATTGTAGAAGTTTGTACTTTGAAACCTACCAACCTAAAAAGTTACTTTTAAATATAAAATGAACTTAGAAATATTAGCAGCTGAAGTTTTGTTATTATCATCATCATCATCATGTCAGCCGAAAGACATCCACTGCTGGACATAGGCCTCCCCCAAGGCTCTCCACTCAGACCGGTCTTGTGCTTTTCGCATCCACCGCGCTCACGCGATCTTTACTAGGTCGTCACTCCATCTTGTTGGAGGCCTACCTACAGCTCGTCTCCCGGTCCGCGGACGCCATCGGCCATCAGTCCTGCAAGCAATGTACCCCGCCCACTGCCACTTAAGTTTATTCTTCCGGCGATGTCGGTAACCTTAGTTCTACTGCGGATATCATCATTTCTGATTCTATCACGCAGAGAAACCCCTCTCCATAGCCCTCTGAGTGACTTTGAGCTTCCGTATAAGGCCCATTGTTAGCGCCCACGTCTCAGATCCGTAAGTCATCACTGGCAACACACACTGGTCAAAGACTTTTGACTTCAAACACTGCGGTAATTTGGACGAAAAGGTGCTGCGAAGCTTCCGGAACGCTGCCCAGCCGAGTCGGATTCGACGAGTGACCTCTTTCTCAAAGTCGGACCTACCTAACTGGACCGTTTGTCCCAGGTAAATATAGTCGTCAACAACTTCGAGCGCAGAGCCTCCGACTATCACGGGAGTTGGCGCGACATGGACATTGGACATGACTTTCGTCTTGTCCATGTTCATCCTCAAGCCAACTCGGTCGGAAACTCCACTGAGGTTAGCGAGCATTGCACTGAGGTCCTCCACACGTTATAAATATTGGAATATTATATCCTGTTATTTGTTAGGTGTGTGACGTTATTCTGGCAAACGAAGTTTAGGCCTAATACGTCTAGATAACATGCAAAAGTTTAAAGTGTTTGTATGTGTAGTTGATTTCAAGGAAATGCTTTACTAACTTTATTTTAAGCTATAAAATATACTGCTTACCTAATAACTCAATACGAAACCATATCACAGTAAAAAAATCGGCACGTTCGTTCCTAAAAATAAGGTTCAATTCTTCGTGTCCAGAGAAAATATCTGAAGTCAAGTGGTCGCACGATAAATATCCCTGTAATTTGTTCCAGACACAACCGATTGCGGAAAGTGCTCACGAAGACTTAAACGCTGATATATCTTGGTGGAAGACAGTATTAATTTATCGATAGAACAACATGGCCAATAAAACTTTTTGTATTACCGAAACGCTGTGGTAAGCAGAGCGTCGAGGCTAAATGTGAGATGACTAATTGCAATCGAACGAGTGTGAAATAGATTTGTGAACGTCTATATTAATAATATTATGTTAGGTATTAGTTACAAGGTTAGCCTACTTTTAGGATTACCTAGTACCGAAGTAATGGCCACTGGAGGATGAGATAGAAATAGCAAACGGTTACGTTTATAGCCTTTGTAAATAGCCCATAATAACAACTACAAGATAGTATCTGCATGTATTACAGAACTTTGTTACGAGTCTCGGGAGAAACAAGTCGGATTCGCGAAATCTAAATGTTACTTCATTACTAAGCGATGTTTAAAGATTTCTAAATTGAAGGTGTCGTCGATAACCTTCGTAAGGGTACATCAACAACTCAGTTTGTGTCTAGCCCCGTACCAGTCTAAAAACTATTATATCTAGGACTATTATGCTAATACGGTTTTTGAACATCTATACATATAAAACACTCCCGTCACTGACTTAGTGACTGATAGACAACGCACACACTTGATCCTAGCGACTTAAAATGTGGAGGGAATATTCCTTAAGAACCAGGGGTCAAAAGAAAACTAAGAAAGATCTTTTCAAAAATAGACCCAATACAGGGAGAAAAAGGATTCTAAGTGTAGAAATTTGCGGGCGTTCTCTAGTCATAAGTAAGTTTTATATTTTTTAAATCCTATTGCTTCATTAATTTCACAATATTGAACACAAGCTCAACGAATACGCTAAAACAATAATACCTAGATAATGAACTTACGACGTCGTACACTAAATATCAAATTAGGTGTGACTAATAGCCTCTAACAGCGTCTCATAGCGTTAAGTATCCCGTCGGCTATGATAAGCGTTCGTCGCACGACGCTTTACAACACGAAGAAGATATTTCCCTGCTTAAAGAATAAGCTATCTCATTACATTTAGGTTGTAAAATGAAGAGAAAAACGTCCCAAAACGGAAGATAGGGTCTATTGAGGACTCAGTGTACTTTTTACGGCTCAGAATGAATTTAAGCGTCGGCCATTTAATCGGTGACTTGGCTATCAATTACGTGTCCTCCCGTTCTTTGTTAAATGTAAATGCCCTTAAAACGGCTAAAGGAAACGTTTAAGAAAGAATGAATACGCAGAATTTTAAATCGTTTAAGACTCGTACGAGGGGTTCCTTTTAAGTTCTGTCGTTTGAAAAAACTAAAGACAATTTAAGTGTTAAATGGTATTTATTGTTTTTCAAAGTAATCACCGTGATATGTAATACACTTTTTCATTCGATCGAACCAGTTTTCGAAACACTTATTCCATTCCGAAGTCGGGGTCTCCAAAATGGCCGTTTTGTATGCCTCAACCGCTTCTTCAGGCGTCCGGTACCGTTGACCACGAAGTCGTTGCTTGATTTTTGGAAAAGTGAAGAAGTCCTTAGGGCTTAAGTCTGGACTATACGGCGGGTGATCCAAATTTTCGACGTTTTGTTCTTTTAAAAACGCAATTGTCTGCCGGGCGGTGTGCGAGCTAGCATTATCGTGGTGCAGTACTATACGACGTCTTGGGTTATTTTTTCGGAACTCGCCGATAACTTCTGGTAAACAAACAGTGGTATACCAGTCAGCATTAACTGTTTTACGATCTTCGAGCACGATGGTCGCAACGTGGCCACTTTTCGCTACAAACGTGGCGACCATTTTTTTCGAAGTGCTCCGTGAGCGTATTACTTTGGTCGGTTTTGGCTCATCTTGAAACACCCAAACAGTCGACTGCTGTTTAGAATCCGGATCGAAGGCATATATCCAAGATTCGTCACCACTGATAATGTCATAAACGTGTTTAGAGTCTCCTCGGTTGAATTGCCGCAGAGTTTTGCGGCACCATCTAACGCGAGCCGTTTTTTGGTCTTCACTAAGTAAATGCGGTATCCAGCGTGAGATCAATTTTTTTACACCTAAGTGATCATGCAATATATTTTGAGCACTGGTCCTTGAAATGCTTAATGAAGCTTCTATCTCGCGGTATGTCGCATGGCGATCTTCGACGATCAGTTGCCGTACATCATCAATGTTTTCCTGGGTTACAGCTGTTTTTGGTCGGCCTTCACGATGCCTATCACTAAGACTAGAGCAACCACGTTGAAATTCCAAATACCAACGTTCCACAGTCCGGATGCATGGTGCTTCATTTTTAAAAACCGTAGTCAGCTCTTCAAAGCACTGAAGACGCGTTAAACCCCTTTTAAAGTTGTAAAATATTATCGCACGTAAATTTTCCTTCGAAATTTCCATTTTCACAACCGACTTGTCAACTTTGAACCGACGCTGTACTAAAACGAATCGGCCGATCTCGAGACATTCTTTTGTTTTTGAATTCTAAATTCAAATATTTTAAGATGATACTAGTTTTTTTTTTAATAATCACGGGAGTTTTGCAAACGACAGAACTTAAAAGGCAGCCCTCGTATTTAAATATTCTAATAAACGATTTGACGATACCTTTCAGGAAGTCTATCTAGTCTAAAAAAGCATCCAAGCTTTTAAAGTTTATGAAATCCAAAATTAAGTCGATGTTCGAAATCTAATTATTTTCAGAAATCTTGATTACAATATCAATTGACCTCGATTTTCTTTTACAGTAATGATTGTAATGAATTTAAAGATGAAGGTTAAAGTTATTCAAAGATTAAATACCATGTTTAATATCCCTGGATCCATTTTCTCAAGTTAAAGCACACTCTAATATCAGATGGCGTGAGAAATAGCACGATGAAGAAGATTTATAGCTCAACGTATCTCACTGTCGGATTAAGTAAAGTTTCATATATTGCTAGAGCATCTTCTGCGATATTTACTTACAAACACGTTACATAACGAGTATGAATCGCTTTTAATAAATTATAAACATTCAGAATAATTATGGTAATTTTATTCGTACGTATTTGACTTCTAAAGTTTTCACATTACAAGAAAAACTCCAAAAACCCCAATCAACAATCACTTTAAACCACTCAAAAAAAGGTCAGAAGAGACAGAAACGCTTTGTATCTGGGCCGACCCTTCAGATTTTAATTACGAAGTTTTGTTAAGTTTAATAATTCGCCAGAAAATTAGTCGGAGGGAAACTCTAATTAGGTCGTGTACACAAAGGACGCTATGGTTTGATGAAAATGTGAAAAAGATGGTGGGAAGAAAATTGAGCGTCTTTTTATGAGGCTTTCAGAGAAAATATCACCGTTGATAGTGGTTCAACGTACTGACGTGTACTGAAATATTCCCTCAACCTATAATTCAGACAATGTAGAGAGACGTTCAATAGAAAGATCCTGAATTATTGTTCGCATATGTGGCGCCCAACGAGGGGCTGTTTGACACGTGGCACAATGGAGTGAGCGGCGTCAAAGCGCTATCGGGACCGTGAAATAAATCGCACCGAAAGACATTGAATAATTCACGTTACTCGCTCGGATAACCATACAAACTATGCTGTAGGTACACAAGGACAGTTTAAATATGAACTAAAATTCACCTAGTGAATCAGTAAAAAGCGAGACGCGTTTTTTGCTACAGGAAAGTATTTGTTTTTTGTTTTTTACGGAACTCGTAACGTGCATTGTTCTAAACGCTCCTCTTGTAATGGCCGCCTAGTTCAGCAAATAAAGCAAATAAACATGGTCAACAGACCCTCAGGGATTATTTTTGGTTTTATTTTGTAGAAAATAAAACATAGATTACGAAGTTATGACTTCATAATTACACTTTGTAACAGTTGTAATGACGTTTAAATACAAACATGGAGATTTAAAACTTTAGATGAACTAAAAAATGTGGGGGAAAACATTAGCAGAACTGTATTTTTAAGTAGGTTTAGAGAATATTTTTTTCGGTTATTATACCAATTTGAAGATCCTCGTAAGTAAACGAATCGCACGAAGAAAAATACCACATAAAGATAAACCCAAGCTTTCCGTAAACTAACACATAATGTAATTTAGAAAACGGTGAAATAAAACGATATATTCTCTACGTGGAGAAATACCAGCATTTCTTTTCAAAGTGGTTAGAAAACTGTAATTGTATTTTGGAGCGCGATATCATAATATATATTTCAACGCATATTAAATAGATAAAAAATCAGCCGATATGATGGAGACCCCTACTTTCAGATTTAATAATTCCTTAACGTCTCAATCGATTTTCATCTAACCTTGCTTTAAAAAGCTTTAAACCTTACTTTTTACTTATCCTACTTCCTACTCCTACTAATATTATAATTGTGAAAGTTTGTAAGTATGGATGTTTGTTACTCTTTCACGCTGCAACGGCTGGACGGATCGGGATGAAACTTGGCACACATATAGGTTAGACCCTAGAATAGGACATAGGATAGTTTTTATCCTGTAAAATTGGACCGTTCCCGAGGGACAAAAGCTGTTGTATTATCCACTAATCCTATTAATGCGAGTATCCTACTAATCCTACTAATGAGACTTATCTATATTAGTCATGCTATCGGTCGCCGATCATTACTCCTTACTATCCTTCTCCTTACTACTCTTTCACGCTGCAACGGCTGGACGGAGTTGGATGAAATTTGAAATAGAGATAGCTTATACACTGGATTAAAACTGAGGCGGAGCTGGATTAAAGTTCTCGAGGGAATAACGATAATCGAAATCTACGCGGACCAAGTCGCGGGCAGAAGCTATGAAATTTTGTGTGTATATTTCAATGGGTTCCTGGATGGTTTGAAAACACAATTGGACCCGGTAGGTAGCGCTGTTGTCGGTATGTCACCAAATTTAATTTACTAATAACCGAATTCAATAATTTATACATAGAGACCATAGTAAACAGTGAGATATCAAAAACTGATGACTCAACCGTAGATATCTTACAAGTAATTATGGAATTGCAAAAATAAAAAATGTTAATGTTAAATTTAAAATATCCTTATTACTTTATATTACTTATTACTATTATTTATTTTTCATCACACTTGCTCGTAAATAGTGTCCTAATATGCTAGAAAAATCGACCGTAAATCCAAAATAATACCCGCGGGCCTTTTTTTTACCATTACGCTCTATCGTGCGTAATATTTTTTTTTTTAATATAATACGTGGACTCAAACTATCATAATACGTCTGGACCCCAATTCTTGTGCCATTCGATGTGAAGTTTCATTCAAGATGAAATGTCAGTTGCATACAATTTTCTAAAAATCTCGCATATATAAACTATTGATATCGACTCCCAAGTAGCACAAAACTGCATTATAGGATGTCACATAAGGCCACATCGGTAACTTTAGCATTTATGAAGACTTATAAGAGTACACTCAAACTGCAATAGCTGAAAATAACGCTTTCGCCTGTATATCGCCATTATTAAGATTCACGAAGTCAACACTGTTCAGCTTTTAGCGCTTAATAGTAATGTCAGCTGCTATATAGCATTTAATAGGACTGTCAGCTGCAATATAGCATTTTTATGGACTTTAACTAAGCGATATTCTGAATTGAAGGCCACAAGTGTACCCTTAAACGTTTGCATTTTATAAAGAATATGTGAACTACTATAATGCAATCAGTTATTCTGTGACTTCAATTAACGACGATATAATGCCGCTTGCTGCACGTAGTTCAACTTCAATAGTGCTAATCAGCTTGTTACACGCAATCTTATAATAGCACTTATAAAGCCCACATGATCACTATGGGTGAATTTATATGATGCTAAATTACAGCCCACTGCTGTAAATTAGATCACATGTGACCCATTATCCCGGTTAGAGCTGAATACTTGTACTGGCGTCGTCAATTAATCTACTAATGCAGTTAAATAAGATCTTGAAGACTTGTTTTTTCAGCTCCCCATACTAAATACGAAAATCATTCAGTAGTTGTCGAGACGAAGTAATAAATATCATAAAAAGATTGACGTGCGTCTAGACGTTGAATTTTGTAAAAAAGTCCTCGGATCTCTAAAATCCCCACAGAGAGTAGTGGTCGGTTACAATATTTGCGTACCTACGTTACCCACTATTAAGGTTTACACGAATCTTTGACTGATTTGTTTCACACCAGAACTACTCGTGTCAGCTCGTTTCTGATTTATGTACCACGAGTGGATACTTAAACAGTCCATACCATTAAATTGTGGTTAATACAGTGCACCTGCTTGTTCGCCATTTTTTAAATTCTAACCTATGTAATACGATATATTTTTCAATTTATTTTTGTTTTGTCAACGACAATAACAACTGGATTTGAATAAAAAATCAGATGATCTACAAGTAAATAGCTTATTGTCAAATTACTTGTGCAAAATAAAAAGATTTCTGTTTGTTTTCATGTATCTTCAACCCGTTTTATATTATAATTTTTAAGTAAACAGTAATATTTTGAGAGCGCGTGAAAACTTTCGTCTATATTCACATTGTATTTGACAATAAACTTGCTTTCCCATTCGAATTTTACGCACATGGAGGAAAAAAACAAGGTTTAACTTAACACACACAAAATGGTCACGTTCAAACAACTTAATTATCAAAATAATACTTAAACAGCGTACATGGGAGGCAAGTAGTAAAAAATATTCACAATTTTGCTACATGTGAATTCTCAATTCCATAGAAGCATAATAAAGATCCTAGTTTGTACTTTGTGCTGAATAATAGGTAACACAGACTCTATTAATCTGCCGTTGTGCTGTATAATAGGTAACTTACACTCTAATAATCAGTCAATGTTCAGCTCTTGGGGTGGCTGTTACCTTTACTAATGCTCAAATAATGCTGATATAATGCAAATAATGACAGTTATTCAGCTAATAGCTGTTTAATTTGTGCCCAAATCAAAGTTATATCAGCTGAAACAGCGCTGCTAACGCTCTTTTCAGCGGGCTTGTACAGCTAAGGATTCTATTGTGGACAGTGATTCAGCTAATATACAGCGCTTTTGTGTTACTTGGGCTGTCACTAGAATCGGACTCCTGAACACGTTTGACATTATCTGTGGTAAGTCATAGACAATGATGTAGTCTGCCGCTAATTTATAAATACTGAAATCTTATAAACTGTGTGATTCCAAAATAATAGATAAAAGGGTGTCTTAAAGTGCACATATTAAAATTTATATATCAATAAAAAAACATGTCGTCACCAGAAGAAATGGATAATGCGACTCCGCCGGACATCGCCAACGCGGCTAAAATTATTAGTGAAAATCGTAAGTTAAAAATATGATCGTTTGTCTGATTTTATTTCATTTCCTCGCAATTGTGATGAAAAACATTGTATGTTACACGGTTGGTAAAGGAAATACAAAGCTCGAGTCATTAAAGCGCTCAGCCTTCGGCTTCGGGCTTCTAACAGACTCTCGTTTGTATTTCTGTCTTTACCACCCTTAATACACAATGTACTATATTTTATTTTATAATATTATAAACGTGAAATGAAAGTTAGTATGTATGGATGTTTGTTACTCTTTCACGCTGCACAGTGGGACAACGGCGGAATTAATTCAATTTTGGGATGGTCATCAGTAGTCACATTTTTTATCTGATATGTATATAAAACATTTCAAATACCTATGATCTAATAAAATATTGCATATATATATTATTTTTATAAATAAATTAGGCCGCCAAACTCGTACAAATGCACTCGCATGAAATAAACGTTAAAAATACCTTGCATTTGCAAAGGGTGTATTCCTCTCAAGTTATTGATTTTGTTTAACATGTTTCATTTATATACAAGAAACATTATTCCTACTATTGTAAATGAAATAATATTTATGGTTTCTCTTAAATTATGAGTAATTTTAGGGCTGTAAGAATTTGATAGCATTTCTCGCCTAAATATTACATTTCATTGGCTATAACTTTTTAGCTACAACGACCCTCAAGCTCTAATACAACAATATTTACACATTATTTAATCGAGATCATTATTTAATTGGTTCTAGCTGCAATAATTTGCAAACTTTTTATTGCTACCTCATTAATGAATGAGCTTATTTTTCTAAGAAAAATACTTAAATGCGTTATCGATGGTAATGAGGGCAATTACACAGACTATTAAATTATAAAATAGTATAAAAAGGGTATTTACAACATTGTGCATCATTTACTTTTGTGAATTCAATAAAGCAACACCTGATTGTATATTTTATTTTAAGTTCAATCAATGTAGGTTTTATTTTAAATATTAGTTGGAATGATATTATTATACTTGTAAATATATTTGAAATGTGTTGTTTTATCCATTAACCTAAAAAAAACAATTAATTCCGCGGCTCCATACAACGCGCACCACTGTGCGCTGCAACGGCTGGACGGATCGGGATGAAACTTGGCACACATATAGGATAGACCCTAGAATAGGACATAGGATAGTTTTTATCCCCGAAAATTGGACCGTTCCCGAGGGAGCAAAATCTATTGTATTATCCACTAATCCTATTAATGCGAGTATCCTACTAATCCTACTAATGAGACTTATCTATATCAGTCATTACGTTTGAAGTTAAAGTGACATAAAATGCTACCGGTCACCGATCATTCAATATTATAAATGCAAAAGTTTGTGTGTTAGTCTGTTACTTCTTCTCGCTGCAACGAATGGATGAATTTGGATGAAGTTTGAAATGGAGATAGCTTAGCTATACCCCGGATTGAGCCCGGGTAAACACATAATCGAAATCTACGCGGAAGAAGTCGCGGGCAGAAGTTATTTACAAATAAAAAATGTAACATTTGCGTTTTTGGAGAAACTAACCCGGGGTAGGGTAAGGGGTAAAGGAGGGTGTAGAATTTTGTAAGTATGAGAGTTTCATCATTTTTGAAGTAAGAAACGTGAAAATTGGTATATAGGCTACTATTTACAAATAAAAAATATATCTTTCAGCGATTTTGGAAATACTACTCCTAAGGTATAATAGGGGAGTTTAGAAATTTGCATGAATTTCGTCATTTTAGTGGTTAAAAAAGTGAAAATTGGTATTTAGGCTACTACGAATAAATAAAAAATATTACATTTAGCGATTCTTAAAAAATATAGCTAAGGGGGGGTGAAATGGGGGTAGAAGTATTATATCGAAGTTAAATAAACTCATAGCTATGAGCAATGATAATAGCTGTAATGTACTGTACAGTTGGTTAGGTTAAGTTTTTTTTGGACCGAAATTAAATATACTAGCTATTCTTTATTCTTTAAAAACTAATTGGGCACTTAAACCTACTATAATACTTTACACACTAACATCTAAATCATACAATTCGTTCAGTGTGAAATAGTGCGACTTTAGTTTATACATGAAAGTAGGTACAGCGGCAAAATGTTCTTCGCAGCGTCGCGGACGCCGAGAGCTAAATAGGAGCTGAAAAGCCCGCTCGCGCTCAAAGCGCTGATTCATCGGAGAACTTTGTCCTTATTGCTTTGTTTGGGATATTGTCAGGTTGTATTATTCAAATACAAAATTGTGATAAACAAATCTGCAAACCATTTTTCTTTTTGTTGTATCGTAAAAACGATAAAACACACAAGCTTGAAAATTTGGTATGATTATACATAGTAAAAATCCAAAAAAAAAACAACAAATATTGAAAACCGGTCAAGTGCGAGTCGGACTCACATACCGAGGGTATTTTTATCGACTACGATTTCGGCCAGAACGATTCTGGGCGCTGGATGTACCTACCTATTTACATCATATACTACATAAATTATTTGTTACTTCTTTGCTAAAAAGAATCGACGAATTTGGTTACGTGCAATTAGGAACAGAGTTTGCTTAAACACTGGATTAACACACAGGGCTACCTTGAATAATAAATCGCTGTTCCCGTAGGATGGCAAAATTATTAATATTATAAATGAGAAAGTTTGGATTTTTGGATGTTTGTTACTCAATCACGCTTCAACCACTGAACGGATCGGGATAAAACTTGGCACACATATAGGTTAGTTCCTGGAATAGGACATACCATATTTAAACCCCGAAAATTTAAAGTTCCCGAGGGAATAACGTTAATCGAAATCTACGCGAGTGAAGTCGCGGGCCGAAGCTAGTTTATTAAAAACGCATCCTAATCGATCCATCAGTGTGAAAGCTACGATAGAGTCTGGCAAACGATTAAAAATTAAATGCCATTTGTCACTATTCTAGTTCTAAATAAAATTTATTTGTAATTGTTTGGTTTAATTCAAACTTCTACCATCCTCAAAAAACAGAATATTGTAACGCTAACTTGCATAGTTGCTTACACACTATGGCAGTTTCACAGGTCTAGAATAATACCAAAGATATTAGGTTAGATAGGCTGAGCATTTCGGTTGAAGCGGGGTTTTATTTTTGCAGTTTTTAATTTATTGTGGATATACGGTTAAGTCTTTACGAGTACACCAAGTCGAGCTATACGCGAAAGGAAGATACCACCCCTTACGCCACTGTATTATTGTTTATGCGAATTAAATACTGAATTAAAAAAAACAGTTAAGGTAAGTTTTCAACCGACTTTACGTATAAGTTACTACTGTTTTGAAATTTAGATTGATTCCATAATACAGTGACATAAGGGACGGTATCTACTTATCTATAGCTCGATTTGATGCAAAGACCACTGTTTAGGAACAATAAATTAAAAACTTTTAAATAGTATCAACTTCGTTTATTCCGGTTTATTTAGTGTATAGTCAGTGTTTTCAACTGCAGATTTTTCGAAATTGCCACAGCGTTTGGGACAGCTTTCGTTTGCCAGACGTTTGCCAGACTCTACCACAGACCACAGATTTACACGAACTGCTCTTTTAGTGTCGGGAGTTAAAAAGTTGAAGACGCTCGGATTATTTAGATTCATCATCAATTAAGTAACAAATATATATTTTTTAAACCATCTAATGGAGAACTTCCTCCTTTTTTTAAAGTCGGTTAAAAAAAGGACCGAAGGTGTCCTAGTAATGGAAAATTTGTGCTATTTATTGTAAAATTAAAAAACTGTACTATTTAACCTTAGTTAAATTTTGAATGCACCGGTGATATTGTCAGCTAACACTTCATTGTAAAAGATTAAAAAAAACGTTTCGCTAGATCATATTGAAGCTCTTAAACCGAATTCGCGGAGAACCCCACAAGACCAAGCTGTCGAAGAGTAATTGTGTTTCTGTCTTGATAAATGAACGGTTTTATCGAGGTTCATTTTTCAACAAAGATATTGTGATCTGCACTTTAGATGTAAATATCCAAAAAATCTAAACATTTAAGGTTCCGTGGCAGGTTAATATTGAATATGTATAAAATTAAAGTTTATTCAAGACGAATTAAAACCTAGGCAAAAAACTACACAAGACGAAGAAGTTATTCGGATTGTTTACATGACATTGTTAAAATATTTCACATTTAATCTGGAGTGTTTTTTATCACAAAAATCATACGAATTTAATCAAACTATTATGGCATTCAAAAAATTATCTCCTTAGGCCGGGATTACGTAAGTTATTACGTAAGTTTTGAGACGCAACTATGAATAAGAGTGAGTGGCAAATATCTGCATCTCTCCCTTGCATATAGCTTTGTTTCAAAACTTACGAAATAACTAATGGGCGGACGACGGATGCAATATATGTCAAAATCATATCAAACGATATAAGTAATATGGATATGACTATAATTGGTTTAAAGAAGAGAACATAATTGCAAAATAGTTATATAATTTTATTGTTGTAGTAAAAGATCGAGCCTTTAGATGTATCGTAAATTAGATTCGGTTTATCAAGTATCCATTTACGAATTGTGATTTCATTTGCCATAACTATTTTAAATATAAATATTGAAGGAAACGCACATAAAGTCCCAAGTGAAAACGTCAATGTGATTGACAAGTCTAAGACGTAATAGATATAAACTTAATTGTCTTAAGACTCTCAAGAGGAGTTAATTTACAAGTGGCCAGTAATTTCATAATATCCTTATTATGTTCTATGGAGGATAGACGTATTTTATTAACCGACTTCAAAAAAAGGAGTAGGTTCTCAATTCGTCTGTTCTTTTTTTTTAAATGTTTGTTACCTCAGAACTTTCGACTGGGTGAACCGATATTGACGATTCTTTTTTATTTGAAAGCTGGTGCTTCCCGATTGGTCCCATTCTTATCAAAATGAAGATCTGATGGTGGAATCCATGAGGAATTGACGGAACTCTTCAAAATTTATAGGCACACCTATAGCGATTTTGGTATTTTTCATTGTAACTCGAGTATTTGGTCTTGGAAAGCACTATTTGGTGAAGTGGCCATCTGTGGTCTTCTGATGATGAAGACCACAGATGGCCACCGGAACTCCTAAACGGTATATATTTCGAGGGTGGCGACAAGATATTTCGATTAAGATAGTTGAGC
Source organism: Acleris literana (assembly GCA_946894065.1). Lineage (NCBI taxonomy): Eukaryota > Metazoa > Arthropoda > Insecta > Lepidoptera > Tortricidae > Acleris > Acleris literana. Next base: position 22,010,323 of record OX335669.1, read on the forward strand.
GACTATGACGAAGCATATTTAGGTTTAAATATATGACTATGACTTTCCCATTGCGTTGCTTGCGACGAGATTGAAATGTTCTATTGTTTCTTATTAATTGAGAAGTGGGAGAATAACAGCATAATTATGATCACTAAAAAGTATAAAATAAAAAAAAAGTTTAAAACAACAAAAACTTCGGCGTCCAACAATATTTTAACCAAAAGCAGACTTCAGTTGGACCGCCCTATTTACCTACCATTTTTAAGAAGTTATTTTTTGCTTTTTGAAGGCGGGTTTTTGTTTTTTTTAACTTTTTTTTATACTTACTGATATATTTATAAAAAAAACGTCATACATAAATATTACTCGAAATTTAATAAAAGTCTTATCCATCTTATGCTTTCGTCACCATATTGCATCGATTGTGCGCCCTTTAGTAATAACTTACAGGTGTAATCCCAACCTTATACATAAACGCACTATAAACCTATTTTAGTTAAAGTATGAGTTGTCCTTTTCTTTCAAAGTAAAATGTCGAAATTACAGATAAGGACACAGCATATTTCAAGCACACTTTAGCTATTGCGTGTTTATGAATAAGAACTCTAGTTTGTAACGAAAACCAAAGAGACCATTTTACTAAAGGCCTTCAAATTTACAGAAGCCACATCTAACCTGACCACTAAAAATGCACCAACAAACAGAAATAGTTGGAAATTTGAAAATATTAAAGTATAGTATACAACCAGACCAGACTAAATACTTTGTAAACAAAAACAACAACATAATAATGCAGAATCTTTCAGCGCGGAACCGTGAGAAGCTGTAAGGTTGTAGACTGGCGTTGAAGCAAGCTTTTAGCACTCGAAGCGATTTCATGTAAAACGTGACCGTCTGCTGATAGCGTTCATTGGGACTACAGTGAAAAATCGAACCTTTTTACCACCGACGCATAAAGAGGGTTGATTTTTAACGTATATATATATCTGTGTATATGTGTCTGTGTATCTGTGTCTGTACGTGGCTTCGTAGTCTAACCGGATGGACCGATTTTGACGTTGTATTTTTTAAAAGAAAGCTATTAGGCTGGTTAGGATGTTTAAGAGACAATAGCTCTAAAACTAGGGGGGACCATTATATCGGAAGTTTTTATTAGGGTTCCGTACCCGGAGGGCGCCCAATTCGACCCTATTACTAAGCCTACGCTGTCTGTCCGTCTTAACTTTAAAGATCAGTATCTTTTGAACCGTAATACATAGCGGAGCTTTATTTTAGAATATGTTATTACGGAGGGTTTACGAAGAAATAAGAAAAATAAATAAAAAGTGAAATAATAAAGAGGGTCTCCATGCAACCGACTTTTTCCTTTCAACGTATTTGAATTTTGGCTGTATGTTAAAAACTGTAAAACATACGCGTCTAATTTGTTATGATTATAGTACAAAGCCTGAAAAAAAAAAAACAAATACAAAAAAATGGTCAAGTGTGAGTTGGTCTCGCGCTTCGAAATAGAATTAAAATCAAAATACCCTTTGTGTGACTGTACGGAACCCTCGGTGCGCGAGTCGGACTCGAACTTGACCGGTTTTATCTATTTCACAAGGCAAAAAACTTGTATCGTTGTTAATCAGAAGCAAAACTAATAATTAAGTACATCAGCATTTTTTTTATCTCAATTAGACGAATTCACTACTGCGAGTTTAAGAGAGGACAGCATTTAATTTATCAAAGACGACAGTTATGAAGTTGAACGAAGCTTAAAAGATAAAATGTTTAAGATTAATATAATACCCGAAGGTAATTTATTGACTCTGAAGTTAAAATAAACACCGACGGCGCAAGTTACAGACACAGCTATAGAGATTGATTTAGGAATGGGGGAAAAGTTTTTGATGGAATTATCTTGTGAATATCTCTACGAAATCGATTTATTGGGGGCTGGAAGAAGTAAGATTGACGGTTTTATGACGGGATGTCTTGTTTGGACTGTTGGGAGTACTTTATTTCAGTTAACCAAGTTTTATACGCTGCCTTTTTACCTTACTTCACCAAGCTAAAATAAGGGGCAGGAGTTTTACAGTATACCTATGTATGTTTATAAACAAAAATCGAATATGTACAAAAATGTACTCTAGTTCTTGAAATATTAAATAAATTTGAATAAACGGGGCGTCAAATGGTTCTTAAAAAAACCAGCTATAATATACGTATGTTTGTCGTACTGTACAGATAACTAAAAAAACCAGATAAGTGCGAGTCGGACTCGCCCATCGAGGGTTCCGCACATGACACGGCTAACTCAATTCAAAATGTATAAAGACCCTGTTTTTTTGAGATTTAATTTAAAATGTTGGGTTTTCAGATTTTTTCCTATACTTGTAGTATAAGACGGTATTACTTGCCAAATTTCATAGTTCTAGGTCAACGGAAAATACCCTATAACTTTTGATTGCGTTGCGGCATAAACGGCCGTATCTTTTTTTACGTTAACTTAGAAGTTTGATTTTTTCACAGCTTCAAGAGACTGTAAGCTTGAGTATGTGGTTTAAATTTCAACTCGATACCTCCATGATAAAGAGTCTTGACAGACAGACAGACAGACGGACAACAAAGTGATCCTATAAGGGTTCCTTTTTTCCTTTTGAGGTACGGAACGCTAAAAAGACACGTATCCACTTTTGCACCTTTATTAAATGGAATAAGGGGCAAAAGTGGATACGTGTCTTTTTAGATTTGGTACATGTTTTTGCAGTCGACGTACAAGTCCCCAGTTAAGTTCAAGTTTTTAACTTGTATTTTAAATATTTATCTTGATGATCTGATACAGAACAAGTCTAAACAAATAGCCCATGCAAACAAAGTAAACAAGAGGAAAATGTATCGATGCTATAAACCATTTGAAAGGATTTATTCATTGATTATTTTTGGGGAAACTAATCAGCATATTTTTCGGGACTTTAATATAAATCCCACCATAATAAAAATGTAAGAAATAGACCAGGTTCTCATGTGCCACCAAAAGTAGCAAATTTAGCACTAGGTTGTTGACAGTCAAACCAATTTATTCCCACTTAATGCTTGTTGAGCTTTAACTTATCAGATGTTTTAAATACCTATTCATGATATTGTAGCATACTGTATAGATAACTGCCAATATTGTCCGGAACCTTATCAGTAGACTTATTTTTAAAAACGACTTCTGAATTTATTTTATTTTCCGTTTAAAAGTTTTAAATTGATGTAAAACGCAAGTCTTAAGTAAAATTTGCATTCAATTTCACTTATTCTTTCTTAGTTAAGTATTTTGGTGTTTTAACAATTTATGGAGATCCCAACCACGCAACATGGCTAGGACTAATAAAGTTATCTCGCGGCTCTGGTCCGGCTAATCGAATCCTGTCGGGTTAGTGCGGAATTGTTCTTCGGAAGAACGACGCTACAGTGAATAAAGAAGTAATTTGGCCGCTTTGCCGGCTTTCGTTTAGGATTTTAATAAGTGAATAATGTTTGAGCGTTTATTATTAAGCAATCATACGTTCTTATTAGATCAGATTAAATTATTTGAATAGAATAGAATAGAATAACTTCAGACTAACATACATAACAATATATTATTAGGATGAATCCACTTTTAAGGCAGGTACTCCTTTTCTTTTGCTGCAATAAAACTTTCCTGGTGACTTAAGATTAATAATGATGTATTAATATTAAAATTAAACCACCGAATTTATAGACCTTACACGTTAAACACCTCAAATATTTTTTAATCTTCGAAAAATCCTAGTAACTCGGGGGAAAATGCACATTTTCCATACAAAACCTAGAGACAACATCGTCCCCTGCGTTACCAACTATATATTATTATTTAAAACTGTAATATTTTAAATAAATAAAAAACAAATATTAGCCTATTTGTCTGATTTAGTAAGCATGTAAGCCATGTCGTTAGCAAATATATAGTTTTTCTAAAAACATATTATTTGTGAAACATGTCGAAACATGGGGAGTACCTTAAAAATTGATTCACCCATTATTTACTGCTCATACACAACACAAAAGCATAATCACATATTCAGATAATATAATATTATTTGATTAGGAAGGACAAAGTTAATACTAAGCAAGTGTCACTTATTTACTAAATATTTAGGATATACATTTATTAACATTACACCTTTACAGGAAATTGAGATTTATGATTCTAGCAACACATCATGTTCCTACTAAAAACCAGACAAAGAAAATGTAAATAAATAAATGAATAAAAATATCGTTTATATGCCATAACGTTAATATAAGAGTAGATTATCCATACCCACCACACTAGAGGCTAAGCCTGTCTCGAAGGGTCCATTTGTAACATTTACCAAGGACAAGTATAAGTCCTTCGCTATTACTAATTACAGATGGCTATAAGGAAATAACAAATTGTAATCTTCAAAAGAATAGTCCAATGCTTCGCGAATCTTTAATCTTTATTGCTAAGTTTCTGTAAAAAGTATCGTAGAATATTAAAATGAAAATTTTCCTTTTGAACTACTTATCAAAAGAGACCAGTTTCTCGAAGCCACAAGTCAGCAATGAAAAAACCTCTCGTATGAGGTCCTAAAAGGTAGTGTTTCCAACAATGTAATTTGAGTGGTCCGCCTTGAGGGTGCTTTACTGCTTCGTTTCCATGGGTTCCGTGGAGATTACGTCACGTTTTCCTCTCGTTATATTCAACGGACTTGGCACGTGTGATACTTTTTGCTTTAGCGTGGTCTGATGTAAACTTTATTTTAGATTTAGTATGGAGAATCATTTATTGGGATCACCAAGTGACAATGTCTTCTGTATCGATTGGATAAAGAAGATGAAGATCTGATTTCTAACCAACGTCAAAAAAAACGGGTATTAAAATAAGTTGCACGTGTGTATCTGTGTGTGTGTGTGTTTGTGTATCTGTATGTCTGTCTTTCTGTCTCAACCTGTGGCATCGTAGCTCCGAAACGGATGGACCGATTTGGACGCGGCATTTTTTAAAGAAAGCTGGTCTTGCTATGTTAGAATATTACATCGTTCTATTTAACTGAAGTAAAATAAACTTACAAAAGAAACATAAGCTGAATTCAAGTTAACATGTTTTTTTTTATGGTATAGGTGGCAAACGAGCAGACGGATCCACTAATGGTAAGCGATTACCGTCACCCATAGACACCTGCAGCACCAGAGGATATGGATTTCAAAGTAAGAACTCAATATCGTACGGTAACGGTATCACATATCGCCTATAGAGATTCGATAAAGAAATCACCCGACAGAGATCTCAAATTATTTTGAATCCAACTTATTGAACACAAGACTGAAATTCGATCTCATGTAAATGCGCTTATGCCGCCATTCTCATTGGCAAAGCAGTGAAGACTCCGATTTTATTCGGAATATTGACTTTGCTTAAATACTGAAAAATGTGACATGATGGTATTTCGATCACTGTCTTGTTTTTAGGACTCAATCTGATTTGTTTATTATGGGCAGCTAAGGAGTGAAAAATAATGTTTACGATCATAATTTACTTAATGGAAAGAAGTACCGTCAGGTCATGCGTAAGAAATTTTCTCACTCGAAGAACATTATTAAATCATCAGCACACTCTTGAACAAAAACAAAACTGATTTAATTGGGAATACTTACACACTGAAAATACAAAGTGTCTGACTATTGCGGTTCATGACATGAGATACAGCCCGCTGACAGACAAACAGACAGACAGCGGAGACTTAGTACAACGTACGGGCACGTTTAAAAGCTAAGTTTTATTTTGCTCATTCCTTTCAGTGATTTTGATGAATTTGAACAGAATTTACACAACACTTTTTATACAAGCGAAGTCATTAAATCGAATACCATTTTTTAAAATTCCAACATTGATTAAACCATCAAACGCGACTGGAAATATATCGGTGCACAAAGAGTTCGCATTGCGCTCAAATTGATTAACGTTGCGCTCCAAAGCGTCTGAACGACATTAATCACCTCTAATTCCATCCAAGTTATATCCTGAATACACGCAGATACCGTTTGTTTGAGGATGGGTGAATTTCACTGGGGACGATCGATGTTATTAAATTTGAAGTAGCCGCAGTATTTTACGTTGCCAACGTAAAAAGGTAGAAAATCCCACAGTATCTTTGCGAAAATGCGAAGACATTTGTTTAAGGAGGGTAAAATCCACGGGAGATGAAAAGATACAATCAAATTGAAACCTTTTTAAGTTTCAATTGGAAAAGAAGCTACAAGATCTTAAATATGTACCTTCGTTTTGAGGGCCAATGCTGATCCATAGGTTCTTATTATAGGATGTCATCTCACCGATGAGTAAATACTGTAAACAATTACCTGAAACAAAAACAAATACTTTTGAGACACAAGTCATTATAAAAGGTATTACTCAATTACAAATAATAGAAAATTAATGGCATTAATCATTAACAGGAGTGACCAAATTGGTTAATTTCCAGAAAGTTGTTAATAAACGCAACAAAATATTACCACGGTTTGGCTTTTTAAGGTCGTTCACGAGAATAAATTACGTTCAGTGAAAAGTTTAAACGCCCCCGTTTAAACGACTAATTACTGGCACAAGTGTCCCCAACTAAATTGAAAGACATATTTTTGGAAGAGAATGATAAAAGAAAGGACATTGATTATGTCTTCATCCACGATCGTAACCAAGATAACTGGGGAGTTTCAAAGTTTATGACCGATATATGTCGCTATTAGCTTTATCTTTAGAAATATAAAGATACTGGGTAAAACTTGCCAAGAACACGAGAGAAGAGTAATAAATTATTCTATGTGTACGACGCTCAACGGAAGAAATTCGACATATTGCTTCGTCTATAGTTAAAGACGACGATAAAGCACATTATTTAAGGCTTTTTAATTTTTAAACCTGGCTACTACCTCTTACATGCATCTATATTTGTCCAGGTTTTCTTTCGACGTTGAATATGAGCTAAACCTGATTCATGTAACAAACAGGTGAGAAAAAACATTTTTTGAATACCTATAAAAGATATAAAGCCGATAAAGATTTGTTCCTGTCTCTTTTTAGCATAACAGAATTTTAAGTGGAGTTTATATGACCGACCTGTTACAATGACGTCACAGTGCCGCTCGGATCTCTCTGTCTAATTAACAGTTTAAAATGCTTGTATCATCCGTATTTTTTGACTGATTTTAATTTTAATTTCACTTTTGGTGATCTCTTTTACGGTATTTTCATATTTTGTTGAGAAATGCCATTTAAAAAATCCATGCATATTCCCTTGTGTCGGTCGTATACCGACTAAGAATTGAATAGTTCAAATAGGGCAAACTATCCTGCCTCCAACCTTAATAAATAAATAATTAATAGACCTAGTCCCAAATTAAGCTCTATGCTTGTACCTACTATGGGTACTAGACAACGATATAAATACTTACATAGAGAAATATATACTTAAATACATAGAAAACATCCATAACTCCAACTAGGCAAACGCGTCGTCAACGTCATCGAACGAACATCTAAAAAGTATTTTATGAAATCTATATTAATTCTAGCTCGCCATTGCGGTCTTGTTAAAGCGCGCGGTTCACTGGTATCTTGAGGTTCTGAGCTTTCAGACCTTGAACCTTTGCGGAGACGCCAACTAAGACTGTTTTATTAAACTAAGGAAACAGAAAGCGAGCGGGCAGAATTGCTGCCACAGATACACATTACTTCACCTAACCTAACTATGTTTTTCATATAAAAATGCTCAGACTAATGAAAACGTTAAAATTACGAATTAATTTTATATAACAAAACTTGGATGTGTATTGAACGCATAAAAAAAGTTGTAAAAACCGCTCTTACTATTTCATAGCCTGCTCGAGTATTCCGGTCACTGCGGAAACATCATTAAGATTGATTAAAGGGAAGAGAAATGCACTAACATTTATATAGTTCCCTTTGATGTTAACCAAGGCAAAGCTAATTTAAAACTCAACGTCACATGTGTTGTATACATCTGGAACTGTAATATCCAGTTCACAGCAAGTTTGCCATTTAAGTCCCCCGAGTCCTAATAGAATACGCAACGAAAATACTAAAAACTTCCTTACTGCCGATTTCAAATCGTCCGTGAAATCCTATCTAATATCATCAGTTCCCGGCAGAGCGCTGTCAGGCCAGCTTGAAATAGGTACGAGTAGAGACGCGCGGATGAATTCTGACATTTCCGTTCAGGCTCTAACATTTGCTATTCGGCTTCTGCGGCAGACGCTTCTTTCAATTCGTTTAAACTACCCAACTGTGTGTAACGTTAAACGATATATTGGCAGGTTTGATAGAATTTACTCGAACTTCGCTTTATAATGCATAACGATTTAATATAGAGGGGCCCACAGCATTTTGAACACAAGAATTTATAGCAGACGTAACATGTTCAGCTAAATTCCTAGGCCAGTGCTTTGACCTACACTTCATACGAAACACGAATTCTTGTTTGTTTTTTCATTGTATTTTCCAATACCTGTAAAGGTTTCGCTAACCTTGCGCAAAGGCTTTATTAGCATCGTATTCAATTTCACTTGGCAGCAGCTCTCTGCCTCAAAAACTTAAAAAAAGAAGTCGATTATTACAAAAACCATGGTGGAAGTATCAAACGTTTGAATGAAAAGTGCGACCAGCGAAGTGTTTGGTCCGGTCGACTGATCTATTTGTATATCGAGTGGAAATGGTAGAGTTCTAGGTTTAAGTCTTCTTGCCTTAGGCCGGTTCCGATGAAAAGCTGACATTTATTACAGCAGGCACAAGTAAAACAACCTTTCGTTAATATTCCGTTTTCCAAGATATTAGATACGCCATCTTCTCTATAAATTTATTGTGAAGACGGAGTGTTATTAAAAGAGGATCCCTTTTTCAGATTTGTGAGAGGAATATAAAATATTCTACTGAGTAGTTTGACCTAGATTTCATAACTAGGTATTAAAGCTACCACGTTTATTGAATTATTATTTAATGAATCAATGCCGAACAATTTAATGCTGATATACAAAAGACAGCTACTAATGAACGTCGCTAAAATATTAATGAGCGATTGAAGCAAATTAGGCCTACAATTACGCAGCATTAGAAATAGGAGTTATAAGATACACAATAAAATTGAACAGCTAGAATCGTGACAGCAAACAGAAAATCTTATAAAATACCCAATACGCGACGCAGCAGAAATATTCGATGTGGCCATGCTTAACTTGCGTGTTTAAGCGAGAAAAATCACAAAGGCTGACATCTACAGGTCTTACTTGGGCGGAACGTTAGCACAATAAGAAATATTTTAAAGTCAAAGCGGCTCGGAGTCAGCTGTCGCGCGGCGGATGAAAAGGGGCCGCGTGTATCACAGAGATTCTGCGGTTCTGTGATTCTCATGATTTTTAGAACATAGAAAAAACGAGTTCTAAGAGTTTGTTAAATATGATTTAATTTCACGCGCTACTGCGACAACGTGTTGACACACTTAATCAATAAAAATCATTAAAGGAATTTGCATTAACATTGAAATTTCGAAACGTATTTCACTTTGTATATTTAGTAAAATGTTAAGAGGGGAATATTTAACTTAACCTGAATTTGAATCTAATCCCGCTCAATTAATTTTAAATTGCTACAACTGGGTAGTCTTTCCTTATCTATTGAAACGTGATGGTCGGTTAGCCTATAGTTAGCTGTGATTCTGCCTATGAATATAGCGGTTTCAGGTTCAATTTCTGCTATGGGAAAATACTTTGTGTGATGAGCGCGAGTATTTTTTTGTATAAGATGTTTTCTATTCGAGACCTTCGTATTAATTTGTTGTGAGTTTGACCTTTAAACCTTAATAAAGTAAACCGATTAATGTCTACACAAAGTGTGTCATTTGAAACATACCAATACCAGTAAATATAGTTTATGTCTAAAGGCATTAATTAGCTATTAGGGAGCGAAGGCAGTAAGTCAAACAATTATACTTCAGGCCGACCGCGTAGACAAGCACGTTTCGGTTGGTAATTTTAATAATTTAGGATAATATTTATCTCAAGTATACAACAACATGAAATATGTGCAAATGATAAAGAGTAGCTTAAAATTACCGAACGATACAAGAGATTAGCAGTTGTTTTATCATCGTACTTATATCACGTGTCATTACATCTTTATCTAATGATTACATCATTAGATCATTATCAAATGATTACACGTTACGGTTCTTGTCCCACCGCCGACGATGAGCGAGAAGCGAGAAGCGAGTAGAGCCAGCGATCAACTATTAATACACTTAGGACCAAAAAAAAACGGGTCAGAATGCGTTTTTCATCCTAAAGAGGCTATTTCGAAGCCTTGGTTCCTCGCCAGGGGATGCTCTTAGTGAAATGTTATGATGGATACCCCGAGCATCAATACAGGACTTCCACAGAGTGCCTAGGATACCCAACTGATTGAATCTGCGGCTAACGCCGGAATTGTGCATGTTCAGAAAAACATCTAAAATTGCAATAAAATGTAAGAAAATCCAAATGCTGACCCAAACTCTCTCGCTGTGGTGTGATTGTGCGATCAGTTAGGTATCTTAAGAACTTTTGACCTCCTCTATTGAGCCTCGGAGTATCCACCATTAAACCTCACTCAAAACAACCCCTGGCAAGGAACAAAGGCTTCGAAATAGCCTCGTTTGTATGAAAAGGCACTCTGATCCGTTATTTTTGCTCCTGAGTGTATATGCATCTCTTTTATTGACACGGGATATATATATATTTTTCACAATACTGCTCGGAAATATGGCCATAGATGGTCTTGTTTGGGGTCACAAAACGTCACTTATAAGGACAGACCAAGAATGTTTTTGTCGGCGTGTTTGCTGATTGGTCGAGAACATTGTTGTCCAACTTTAAGAACCAATGAAAATCAATCAATAAATTTATGTGTCATAGCTCCTTAAAATTAAAAATTGAAATCGACCAATCAGAACACACCATTTTGTGTCGTAAAATATCAGGTGTATTTTTGTTAAAAGATACACAGACTAAAAACTATGTCACTGCATGTAATTCAAACTTGGCCCTACTCTCGAACCACTAGAGATGAAATTACATGGAAGATATAGCGAAACAAATACAATTTTATATGGAGTTGACATCTCGCATGTTAGTTTATTAATCTCGAGTGCCACGAGAATAGGGGTCCAGATTAAAAAAGAATTTATCTATGGTAAAATTGGCGGTGATGTCACATTAACATGAATTAAAATTTGAGTTTTGAATATGAATTTTTATTTTATATGCTCTCAGTAGTTGTGAAAAGCACAATGTCTGCCTCGGTAGAAAGTGCAATTTTTGGACTCGTACACTAGAGGGCCTCAACTACGTTTCGGCCCTCTATATGACTCGTCCAAAAATCGCGTACTTTCTATCCTCTGCAACAATGTACTATTGTTGGAGAGAAAATTCTCACCTGTTATGTAAACAGCCAGCGATCAACTATTAATATTTGTGTCTCTTTTATTTACACGGGACCTAAATATTTTGTTTGTTTCTTGAGCGAGAACATAGTAGAAAATTAATCATTTTCTATCCGGCGGTGAGACAGTGCCTACCTTTCGCAACATTTTAGGCTCGATACAATACTGGATAGTGCTACGTAAATCAGAGCATTTTGTAGTCCAGCACTGACAACTGTAAATAAAATCACAATTAAAGGCCATCAATTGCCGCGTTGAACTCTTAAATTTATTGAAAAGAAATCATAACCGCCACAACCAGCCATGAAACGGTAAATTATTGTTGTTAATAAAACAAATAAAATAAATATATCACCACGCATGACGTTTGGCAACGCACAAACATAAAATTTCATTTTACGCTACCGAGCCACGTCGAATCTGCCTACCCCGCATACGTCCTAGTATCAACTTCCTCAGTTTCCTCATTCCGACCCGAGAGACGTGTGCGGACTACGGAACAGGGAGGATATTAGAAAAGAGGAAGTGCGAAGTTGTTTTATAAACTTGTTGGTAGTTTGAAACATGCTGCATTACAAACAGAGCTGACATGGTCAGTTTGTATTTTATAATAGCAGGAGAGGCGACGCTTTTTTTAATTCGGACGTGCTTTGCCTGAAAATTAGCTTGAACAGTGATCATTTTACACCTGCGGAGATATATTTTTTAATTTGCAAATTATTATCAACTTCAATTTCAAACACCCTATTAAAGACTACTAAATATGGCAACTTTTTCATCACACCAACCAAAAGACGTTTATTGTTGGACAATAGCCCTCCCCAAATACAGGGCAATAAGTCTTAAAAAGTCGATTGGATTCGGGAAAAGTCGGTTAGACTAGCATTCAAGTGTATAAGAGCGAGTTAGAGAGAAGTACAAACTCGAAAGTTGTTTTATGTACCTTAATTATGTGTCAAATAAAACCTATAATTAATTTGTTTGCAAAGTCACACGCCTGACATTAACAAACGTCAGTTACATATTAGATAACAATAGGTCAGTAAGGTCATCTACATATCTCTTCTACCAAAGTATGTCATTGTCAATACTTGGAGACACGCCAAACAATATGAAAGGGCTGCGTAGAAAAAGGAAAAACACCATAAATGTCTTTTGTCATTAATAACCACGGCTAGTGATTGGATCTGTCAAGGGCGAACAGAGTAGATTTGTATTAATCATTATTTCTTGATAAGAGTTCAATATTTCTTCATTGATACTTTCCATATTGCCAGTCATTTTGACGCACCCTTACTATTTTTCATAATGATGAGTTATGGTTTTAGCTCAAGCCAGCTGGGGCCCATTTGTAGTAATTACTATTTGCAAGATAGTAATTTGCCAAAATAGAGGTATTCGTACCAACTAGTAATTGAGTGACGAATTCGAAATAAGTTTGATGTAAAATATTTCTTTACATTGTATCTCAATTATTATGTAACTGCATGAATTACGTAAACTATACATATAACGTATACATATAAAAAAAATCTAGAAACATGTTTTACCATCTCAAATTAGTGAATTTGGATGACAAGATAAAGCAGGGTTCAAGAATTTAACAATTTATGCCTTCGAAAACATCCAAGTATAGAAAAAATGCCAAAAAAATTAAAATAAACTCGTAATTATTCTAGATATTTTCCTACGGCAACCCTTTGAAAATTTTATAAGTATATAAGAATTTGAGAAACTCCACAATGAAACTTGTCTATTTATATTAGATTTTACTGTTTCTTAAACAAATAAACTTTTTTTATTTTTATTGAGAATGCGATGGAGTTCAGCCAGAAGAAAAAAAATGGTTTTTAAATAAGAATCATTATTGTAGATAGTTATTATAAAGTCAACTATGCATATTTCTTCCAATCCTAAATATCAAGAAATACAAACTTATTTATGATTGCGGACGATAGCGACACAAGTGATGAGGGAAGCCCTGTTCCAAATACTTAACTAGAATTTTGTCATACGATTCAGAGAAGACAATTTGAGAAAAATCGAAACTCGAGACAAGAGAGAATGCAATAAAAATGTCATTTGCATTGCAGTCTCAGTCGGGACATAATGAGAAAATGGAAACGAAAAACAAAGATGCAACGAACGGAGATAAAATCAAAATAAAAAAAAACAAACGGGAAACGGTACGAATACAAAATACAAAAAGTAATAAGTATATCCAAAGAAGAGACAGCCCAATGACAGGTTCAAAAGAATGTTCAGCATGTTAAAATAAGACGGACGACAGGTTAATTAAAATGCTACCTCAGTTAAAGCGAACAAATTAAAATTTTTGTGTTCATCCTCTGGCTTATATTGTTATAGCAGAAGAAAAGGGTGATATTTCATTGCCGAGACATTTTTCTAATTTAGGGGCAAAAACGGCGACGGGAACATTCGTCAACGTCTATATTTGAGTTAGTAATGTCAGAGAAACACCAAACCTGTTCAAATGCGAAACGTCACAACTGTGTAGTGTGTGAATAAGCAAAATTTCACCGGAGATACTATGCTCTATATATTATTGTATGGCATACAATATGCAAGATTGCACATAGATTGCCGAGTTTCTACGTTTTAATTAACTTGCCTTGTTCCGAATGTTAGTAAAACCGTCAGCTTGGCTACTTGGCAAGTCCACCAAGGCCCCTGTGTCTGATACAAGTCCAGAAGCTATATATCTCAGGCTAGTTAGTTTTTGCAGTTTAATTTCCTAGGGAACGGGGAGCTGGCCAAAACTGACGGAAGTGGCACTGAGCCAAGCTACCTTTCGTCTGCGAAGTGGGTCGCCCGGAGGAATTTCATTATTGAAACTATTTGAGCATTAGTTTACTACTGTAATTTATGTATGAAGAAAAGGTATAGTTTCTAGTTACAATAGAGTTCAAGTTTTAGACCAATGAGCCAAGTTTGCCGCAATTAATTGTGAATTTCTGCATATTGCAGAATGTGCCAACTTCGCCAGATTTAGAGCAACTAAGTAACGAGAAATTTTCTAAATTCAACTCTTAAAATAACAATAAATGACGAAGTCGCGGGCAAAAGGTAGTCGTAAATATATTCAATAAATCATTAAGTGTACAAAGGCTAAATTGACAGCAATTAATACGTTATGATTCACAATTAGGTAGCCAATATCATATAATAAAATAGCATCATAATACTCGCCCCCCTCAGTTGAGGGTTGACATTTTATTACTAAATAATTGTAGAATGACACATTTTTGCGTAATAGAATCCACTTTCGATAGAAGTATACTAAATATTACGTCATCAATACGTAGAAGCAAGCCTTAAGCTACACACAAACGAACCAAATCAATACGCTAAACTTCGTCGTCCACCTTTCGCCTAACTCCATAACAATAACGGTCTCCTTAATTTAACTTGTTGAAGAACAAAAAAAGAAACTCATTCAGAGTTGGCAGTTTCCAAATTAAGTTTCACGAAATGTGAGAGCCAAAACCAACAATGGAACAAAAGATGAAATTCAATGACGGGGGCGTGACGTGGCGAACTTTGCACAAATTTTATAGCTCGAGGAAACGATAGTGCTCGTATGAAGTATGAGGAAGCAGATAAATTAAAAATGCAAAATAATGGGCTAATGAATTGGAAAATTGCAGCAACGCCGATTAACAACGCCAGTAGACACATAAAGCACTAAAATGTTATTCTAGTCTCGAATGGCTGGTGCTTGTTTATGCTTTGGTTTGGTAATTACTTTTAGTAATGGGAATACTGAGAAATTACTGCAGCATAATTGTTTGTTTAGCCCTTGCTCGGGCTTCGATGATAAATACTGCTCAAAATATAATATGTTACATTACAGTCTGCGACCCCTTTAGGATCTTTTGAGAAATTACCCTTCTTACACACTCAGCTGTGTCCCACTGCTGGGCAAACGCTTTGATCAAATGAGTCCCAATTTATTGCCTCTTCCAGCCAGTTGCTGAGGAATGCGTGTAAGTCGTCCCACCATCTCCGTCTAGGCCTGCCACGTCAACGTCACCCATTATGCGGCATCCACTTGGTGGCCACGCATGCCCACCGGTCCGGGTGCATGCGGCACACGTGAAAGTGCAGGTTGCCAAACGATAGGAGCATTGGTTTATGTAGTTAAGTTATAAGAACTCATTGGCTGGTATTTCATGAAGATTATTAAACAAAACCAATTTTTTACGTCTTAGCAAGTGGAAGTTTAGATATAAATACTGGAGAAAATTGATAAGAAACTATAAAAGTAAAGGACTTTATCGACAGCGATGAAAGGGAAAAAAGTCCTTAACGATTAAATGTCCGCTTCAATGGGCGAAAATATTCGGTCCGGTGATTTTTCTATTCACGTTTATGCAGCCGACCGACGATTTTTTAGAACCACGGAGTCAACCGCTATTCCTGCTTGCCAAAAATTTTAACTCTAACTAAACAATCAATTAACTAACTGGAGCCAAGTTTGCGAATGTGAGTTATAAAATCAAAATGAACTGAATGCTGCAAGCTGTTTTTGACGCTTATATGAATAATGTTAATAAAACTTTCCATAAAGTCAGACGAGAGACAGGTAATTATGATATTAAAAATATGCTCCGGTATTTTAAAATGCTCAAGTATAAAACAGTAAATAGCTGTAAACATATACAACGTTTATATTACTTTAATATTTAGTTCAAGGATTTGCTTACAGATAAGAGAAGAGCGGGCTTCACTCTGCAGGCCTAAAAAAGCCTATAAGATAAGAATCTCCGATTGATATCTCAGGGACTCCTTCATTCATATCTAGGTAGTTCCCCTAAGATAACTGATTGAATCTTTTAAACTGCCTTGAGATCTGTTCACTACATTAAAAACATCTTAACGACACAGAGATAGATAATATAGTCTGGAATAGCACATAGGCTACTTTTTATACCGGACAGTTCCCGAGGGAATAGCGCTAAACGACTTTGACACGTCCTACCGGGTGGCAAGTGAAAACTCAAGAGAAGTTTAATAAACTTATTAAAAAAAAGAACTCCGGTAGTGTGAACAGAAGAGGGTAGGTAGGTTCGTAGGGTGTGCTCTGGTTCTGCGAAGCGAGCTAGCACTTCCCTCGCCGTTAGTGACGTGGAACAGCAGTGAAGAAATCGTCGGCAGCCCGACGGTGTGCGATGACAGGATCCTGGCGTCAGGGGTAGCACCCGGTGTGTAGCACCGGAACCCACTCGACGATCCTGGTCACAGAAGGTAGAGGCCGCTCTGGCCAAGTAGAGGAGTAGTCAGGTGTAGAATCCGATACGCGTTATGCTTCAAGCGGTGCTCAAGCGGTGCTCCAAGCGGTGCAGTAGGGAACTCTTAGCCGTGGTATACTCCAAACCGTGGAGCCTGCAAAATCCGAAGCATTGGCTGTATGACCCTGGTGTCCCGCATTGGGATAGTCCTTGCCAGCCGCCGTTGGGGTTAATCCCGAGGGAATAGCGCTTAGATTTAATTATTGGCGGTGGCAAGAACTATCGGAACAGAGTTACAATAAAACAAGAAAGAAGCTAATCCAACAGAACAATTTATAAGTTACTAACGACTCGTCGGTTATTAGTTATTAGAAATAAAAGGTTACAAGAACAATTTGGAAGAGTCTAGAAGAACACACAAAGTATAAAACACAATAACAGTACACAGAAAAATAGAATAAGGATAGTTAGCTAGTTCGTTGCACTGAACTTACCCGATTTGGGGAATAGCACTGATTTTATATAATATAGGTATTCAGTACACATCAAGTTGTTTCACAGTAGTAGTTGAGGCGGCAAAGAAGCCGAATGAAATGAGCGTGGCCTATTAATAACCTTTTGCTCATTTCGTTTAATTTTGAATATGAGTAGGGCGAATAAAGAAATGTTAGAAAGCCACTTCGCGTCATGAGTAAAAAATATCGGGTCATGTAGGTAACATAGGTACCATCATAACCTACATTATTGTCTCGTGAGCTGAGTAAATAATATTATTACAGTTGTTTGTTTATAAATCGCAGCGCAGGTAAACAGTTAAGCAGCGTAACAACTGCATTGTTACAACTTCTATGCGGAGTTGCGCGCAAAAACTAGTATTGTAAAAGCGAAAGTTTGGGTGTTAGTTTGTTACTTCTTCACGCTGCAACGGTTAGACCGATTTGGATAAAATTTGAAACAGAGATAGCTTATACCCTCAATAAGACATTGCTTCAACTCGAAACATTTAAAAGTTCTCGAAGGAATAACGGTAATCGAAATCTACGCGGACAAAAATGCGGGCAGAAGCTAGTCTTAATAAAACAAGGTCCTATCTTGGTACCCACTTAAACGAAGTCACAGGTTAAATGCTAGTCATGTAACTTGTACAAGACGGCGGCTTTTATCACGAAGATTGTAAATAGAATCTGTGCTGTTGCTTAGTAATTTTACGTGTAATGTTAAAATGAGTTGTCACCTCGTTTAGGAAGGGATCTTTATTACGTCGTAAAAGCCTTCTCGCTTTATTAACACGAACTTCATAATTAATACCATGTTCAATGTACACAATGAGGGTGCGCCAAAGTTTATATAAAATTGCAACTCCGATTATTGGAACACCGAAATTTTTTCTCATACCGTTTTACATCATAATGATAACTCTTCATAATATTTTTTAATACTAATGGTCGGAACTTATACTCATCTGAACTTATAACGCCAATATTCATGGAACCGGACACCTTTCAGAATTTCTTAAATATCTTACGTGTAGATTTAAAAAAAAAGGTTAGATTTATAACAATACTCAAAAAGTAACAGTTTCTTAAAAAAATGCATTATAAGATGCGATAATTATGACTTAAAAAAGTATGAACAAAAAAGTATAAGTAAAATTTTTCGAAAAATGATGTGTATAGACACAAATCCGTCGCCCACACAATGATGATAAGCACACACAAAGTGACGTTTTTGTAAATTAAGATATAATTTCAAATGTTTATTGGGGAGACAGAAACCTTTTAACACAAAAACAAAAGCAAGGAACAGTGGCTAACTGTAATAAAGTCGTAAGGATAACCGTGATCAAATACTTACACAAATGATTATATTTATTGAAACTGAAATTTAAAGAAGGACGTTATTAAAGGTCCAGAGGAATACTAAAAAGAAGAGGAAAACTAATTTACCCAGTAAAAGGCACACCAGACAATATTGAGCAAAAAAGAACAAAATAAAAGCACCATAATTGATATTAAAAGCTTCTACGAAACGCAGCGATTGTGCTGTTATAAATAGAACATCCATTATTGCTGCTTTTAAGTTTATGACCAGGCTTTTACTAGTTGATAATATTGTCGTAGGACGGGGTTATGACAGCCCGTGTATAGCGTCATACGTTTTAATGGCCCGTGTGTAGGTAACGTCCAGGATAGCGGCTCCGTTACAAGCCTGTAAAAATCTGAAGAGTCGGTAAAATTTAAAGTATCCTTTCGGACCGAACTATCCATTGTGAAGATATTGCCTTTGAATTTGAAGTGCTCTGGTGAATGTGCACATAAAGGGTTCGAGGTTTCTGAATCTGTTGGGTATATCTGAGTTATAAAATTTTACAACGGCCAAAGGTCTCTTCTTTAATATTGTCTTCTTAAATAATATTAACCATTGAAATATTATAGCAAGCTCATAATAAATACTAATAACGTTACATAAACTAGAGATAATAAACTTCTTGAAACAGCTGTAATTACAGCAATATCCATAAACTTAGAAGCTTCTAGTTCCATAAGAAACTTAATAAAGAGTTATTGAATTAAAAATATACTTCCCACTGAACAAACCCCACCAATTACTGTCATCTTTTAACAAGACAGCGAAATGAAATTTTTAAGTGTCTTCTGCAAGGACAAGGCTTCTAAAGGCTTGTATAATTTAACACAGAGAAAATTTACCGGCACAATGCTCAGGTAATTAAAAAATACTAAGGCAACACGTTTTTTAAACTTTCAAAAATTTTCCTCAAGAGCCCTGATTTTTGATTCAGTATCCATTCTTTGCTTAAAATTACAGTCCGTTTTTTGGTCAGAGTTGAAGTCAAGATAAATAATACCAGCACAGATATCAGATACATTTCCAACGAGGATATTCACAATCTTAAATCACAGACTTATTGTGCATTGGAACTGACTTCAAAATATTATGTATTATCGCGACGATGAGCTTGGCTGTCTCCATCCGGAGTACTTTTGCTGATTTAGACCAAATATATGAATGGTCTTAAGTGTCATCAGATTATAAGGTATGTCCAAAGTCCAAACTTTGGTAGAAATTAGATCTCACCCGGAGCAGTGAATAAAACAGAAAGAAAGCCGGTCTGCGTATTTAGATAATAATAGCAAACGGTCCTTTTTTGCTTCCCTATGTGCACTTTAGTTCATTTTTAATGCGTGTGCCGCGGTTTAAGTTGGGGACCGTCGAGTGTTCTGTATTTTGGTAGAAAGATGCTGTGTTCCGGCGGTGTGGGCAGTCTACCAACAACGACTACAACGTCGAATTTGGTTAATCAGAACTACGCTGTTTTGTCACCTCGGTGTTAGTTTTACATTCTTATGTTAGTCTGTAAGGTACGAGGAAATATTTGTAGTTGCGGGCCTTTTTCCCCTAACAAAAAATATCTAGGTCATATTATTAAGTTTCTTCCCACCAAGATGAGATGTTACGTAACAGTGCGCTAAAATCCCGACCAAATATCCCAAACACGCTGCTAACATGAACAACATTCGACATCAGCAACAGTTAGCGTAAATAGCAAACCATTAGCATAACCATTCTCCAGACGACGTAGAAAGGCTAATCCAGCACAATGGTTCCTTTTGAATGCTTTCTCGGCGCAGTCGATTGTTAGCGCTATAGGCTAATATTACACGTGAACCGTATTAAACCGTAAAGTGGAGGGAATATTTCTCAAACGATTTTAGCTTAGATTCTTGGATTTGTAAGCTTATCTGACTAAGCCATATGTTATTTAAAGATATTTATCAATTAACGTACCTTGATTTCGTTTTGGATCACGTTTAAAAACCCATTCTATAGCTATATAAAGGTCAAAATTTGTATTGAAGTTACACAGTTTCTTTTTTTTGCCTCTACTTGGCGTGTTAAGTTACTATAGTTCATGAAAGTCTGCGAAAGAAAATTTACTCATAATACTAGCGTTATGTAACCCCAAATTCAAGAATGTTCCGCCTTTTGGCTGATAAATCCGGATCTGAGAAAATGTCTTTTTTTATATTAATATTCGGGCTAAACAGAGAAGACCGGGCTTTTATACCAATAGATAAAATCAGAATATAAAATTAAACTTTATCAAGCTTAAAACTCAGTCTTTAAATTCAGTCTACTTTCAAGTTTCATAAATGACAGAGAACGTTCTGTATAAAAAATACGCTATGCAGAAAAATTTAATCTTACAATACACATACATACGTCAACCTATAAATTCATTGTACAAAATCGTAGATTCATTAAACAGAAAAACTGCACAACATCCAGCTGAAATCTTCTTTTATCACTCTAAATTCAATTTATTGCTAGAATAAATTCATTGGATTCCGAGCTGTTTTCGGATTGATGGAACGTCAATCTGGTTTTTCTGCTAGCGATTTTATGCGCTAGTACTATTTGTGTTCAATAAAATGCTGCTGATTTTGTCATGGCATGGAGTTTGACGAATTAAAATGTCACTCAAAAAAGGATTGTGAAATAAATAGATGTCACAGTTTAAATGTAGGTCAATGACGATAAAAACGAAAACAAATTTTGGTTTGCACCACTTTGACGTTGTTACAAAAGAAGTTAATTGTTCTTATTTATTATTGAATATCAATATTTATAGTCTTTAATAATAAAGTAGATAATCTTATAATTCGCAAAGAAAACTTCAAAACCAATTGTAAGGTTATACGCAGCTGATTTTAATTTACAGTCAACATTAATGTAACTTTAGACAGAATTTCACAAAGCCCTATAAAATATTTAAATAATCCCGTTGCCCGACCTTTGGTCGAAATTAGATCTCACGAGGAGCAGAGAATGGGAAAGAAAGACAAACCGCTCAATCTGGCTATTTACATAATAATAGCACACATTCCTTTGTTCTCAGCAAGATGTGATGCCGCGAAACTTTTGGAGAAATTTAATTATTTAATTCGGCTAGTGAAAAGAGTGGAGTGTGGAGATCTATTTACAAAAAGCGCATGAATATTATACGTCGCTACTGCGAATTTCCGACGACTCAATACAATACATTGTATTGTATAGGTGTTTTATTTTTATTTTGCAGCTTTTCAGTTGTGACCTCTGTGGACCTTTTGCGCTCCATTAATATGATTATAAAATACATGCCGCGAGTAAACACAGCGTTGTTAATTATTTAAAAAGTAATAAAGTCCAGGCTTCTGGTTTCTGGACACGTACAAATTTATATTCATTATGAAGGTACAAAAATAAAAAAACGGAAATTACATCAAAAGTAATTCCAAAGGTACTTTAATTACGGTTCCAACATGACGGTTTTTATAAAGTTTGCCTTTCGCGGTATTACGCGTTAGTCTTGTTAATAAATGTAAGTGCTTTTTGTATCAATTTGGAACAGGTGTTGTGTCCGTAAATAAATAAGGGGTAATGGAGAGGTTGGGTTCCGATACAAATAAGATCAATGTTTTTTTACGAGTTAGTTAATCACGAGGTCACGTTCCACGAAAACGATGTTTGAGAAGGAGCATTGATCAGAAATCAATTAGGTCACCATTTGCTATGGATCAGGAACAGCAAAATGAGGAAACCATGAATTGTGCAAATATGGCAACGTTAAACAAGAAACTTTAATACAACGTAATAAAAAATTCGAAGAGATATAACAATGAATTACTTACAAATATAATTAAATGGATACATTCACAAACATCTTTCATCAGTTTTGTCTATTTCCAAGAACATTCAGACACTAACATCATAAATGAGAAGCATTAAAATGAAACTATGCGAATTACGCCCCGCAGCTAGTACCTCTCCGCCTTTCCCTGTTTTGAGGCAACTTTGCATATAAATTATTTCATAAGTTCCCAGCCAAATGACCTTAGCACTCAACTCTCTTTCTATGCAAGCAAAGTAAACGTGCTTGGTAGAGTTTGCAAACTCTTAGAAGATTTTTAAGATGACGAAGTTACGATGCCGACACGCTTTGTTGCTTAAGTACATCGTAAGTTATGGAGTGATACATTTTATAGTTTATTACAAGGCAATAAACGAAATGTTTTGTAGATGCTAAATCTGTTTCATTTTAGATAATAGGAAAGAGTAAAGCGCACGAGAAAGAATGTTTAAGCAGTATATTTATTTAATACCAGAAGATTAATAGGTTTAAAGATAGCGATGGGTTTCAAGATAAATTTAGGAAAAAACCTTATAACATTGAATGTTGATACGGGTATTAAAATAAATCGTCAGCACGTTTCTGTTAAGAGTTCAACAGAGATCTAAATTCGGCAACGCCGAAGCATTGTTTTTAACTTTAATTGTTATGCCACTATAGAACCCTGTCGCATAACGTTAATCATTCATTTAAGCGTAATTTCTGTCATGTAGTTTGACGCTGTCATTATGACAGGGTTCCATAGTGGCATAGCAATTAAAGTCCTTGACTGTATCTCTGATCTCCCTATCTTTCTTTAGGCAAGGCAAGAGTAGAATAACCCACCCGTATAAAAATGAACGAAAAATTAATTATGGACGTAGAGTATGGGCATCTTGTTAACATCGATAAAGCGTTTTTCGAGCAAAAACACAAAGAGATAAGACTTTCCTGAAAGATAGCAAAACAATTAATACTTTTTGCTCAGAAGTTTATCCCACGGACGCTGATACAAACGTATTTTAAGTAAAAGCAACGAAATCGATTGAAAGAGAAGAAAGTTTAGTAGGACGTAATCCGATTGGGAAGCAAGCGAAAGTGTGGACGCGGAGAGAGTTGCGGCGCACAGTAATACTTCCGGAGTAACATTTGCTGGGGAAAGCTTTGTTCTTTAAGTGATAGTTGTATTATCGATAGAGGAATCGGCTGGATTGTTTTGTGGAGATTTTTGGCAAGAAACATTGTACCTAAATATTCTACGTGTGCACACTGAATTGGCACTGCGCTGTAGCTTAACTAAAGAGTTAAGCTAGCTTTAAATTAGAATATCAGCTGGATAAAATTGACGCCGAACTTCGCCTTTGTTGAAATACCACGTTTTATTTCGATGCAGCCTATTGAAACATCAGCCATTGGATTAGTCGAATTGGACAATGTTGGTGAATGAAATCCAATGTTTGACTGTCGAGTACCACGGCAGACCTCTTTCACAGGATATAAAACGAGGTGTGAAAGAGGTATTCATTGTGAGGTATGAATTTTACTACCAATATAAAGTTTTTTATTTTTAGCCTTTGCATCCACTTCTATATTTCATCGTGTTCTACCTTTTTTGATTATTAGGCACTACTTACACGTCGTTATATCGTTTCTAATTACAAAAAAAAAAAGATATGTTACCTAAAATGGGAAATCTGCGTCAACTTTATTGTTTGTTAACTTCTTGATGTACTTTTTTCTAACGAATTTGCGGTCACGCGATCCTTTGTACTAATAATGTCTCTTTACCCTACTATATTGTCAGCCAGAGCTTGGACTACCCGTTTCACACTCTCGCCAAGATAAACAAGAGATAGAGATATTCAAAATAGATGTTGCATATTTATAATACACAACCGACCTGCCCTCGAGCTGTGTCGATCATGGCGGTCATAAATTATTAGTTTTGCGCGAAAACTAGCAACTGACTTATCGATTTACTGTTCGATGCATTTTATTGTAACGTATCAGGAGTTAAAAAAATGGCAGATAGTGTAGAACATTGGCAAATACCATTAAGATAATTACGAATATTTATAGAGCAAAAAGAAATGCTGATGCTGACTGACTGACTGACAGATAACGAACTGCCAAAAACCGCTGAGCCTAGGTAAGTACTTAAAACTTGGAGGCAATCATCTTTGGATACCATAGGTGTACACTAAGAAAGAATTTTTCACCTCAGCAGCTCAAACAAGCATGTTTTGCTGTTTAAAAATAGTGAGCAAAATTCGGTTTTGATGCGAGCGTGAGACAAAGTAATTTTTTTTTTTTAAATGTCGAGTGCTGTGCTAGGGCTACTCACAACATAAGAAAGAATTGAACTTCACTTTGTACTTTCACTTTCACTTCGATTCGAAAAGAATAGAAACAAGTTGATTCGAAATTCGATATTCAAATTTCATACCTAGTACGCCCAAAAATCATCGTAAAATTGCAAATTATCTGTTAAAGTTTTAAATGTGATTATTATATATTTTTACACATAATCGTACTATATTATTTTGTAATGAAATAAAGAGAATATTATTTAAAAAATACGAGGTTTATCAGGTACCTACATAATTATTTATCGTTTTAACAATGTTTAAGTTTGTAGGAAGCATTGAAGCAGCGTGTAAAAAATGGAAAATTAAGTTTCCTGCCTGAAAAGTCTCGCGAAAAGTATCTAAAAGCTAACGATATTTTTAAGCAATGGAGACTTGCAAAGGGTGCATACACTTTTTCGGAGACCGTACTGTTAGCGTACTTTATAGAATTATGTTATGACGAACGAAGCAACCATCTACAATGTGGAATACTCAATGTTGCAAACCACAATAAAGACAAAAGATGACGTGCACATTGAAACCTATCCCAAACTTATTGCATTATTGGAAAGAATGTAGGGCACAAATCCAAAAAGTCCAAAGTTTCTTTATGAAGCTCCGGACTGCATTTTCTCGCAGCAAAAGTAAGTCCGTCATTCATTAGTATAAAAATATATGTATGTGCACACTAAACACTTTGTAAAGCTTTCGGCGTAGTAGGTACATACCTACTTAGCCAGGCCTTAGTTCCAAACAAAACTGTTACTTTTAATTTGCAAAGCTGCAATAATTTAACTTTTAATTGTTGATATTGTTTGTTTTACAAATATTGTTCTGTACGAATCGAGTTGATGAAATCTCTGTGGTATCTGGTCTGTGGCGCCACGGTGGCTTTTCGTCTGTGACACTTGACTTGACAGCTGTCACTTGAATTGTCTTGTCTCTGTGAATGATGGAATAAAAGTGACTTGAGACTTGACAGAAGCGCGTGGAGAAAACCCCATGTGCTTCTGTTTAGTACACCAGAGTAAATCTCTTTAACCGAACAATTGTCCTCGAGGGGCATATTCCATGGACTTGGTTTTTCTGACTCATCACCATATTATTTTGTCATGACTGGCAAAATACACCTAGTTAAAACAGGGAGTGAAAGCCGTAAGTGTACATATCCTAACGAGGATTTTGACGTGTAAATTGTCGCGAGTGTCGAGTTATTTGTGGCGTGGTCATATCGTGGTTCCCTGCGAGCGGCGGGCGATTTTCTACACACAAATTTACACAAATCACACAAAAATACACCTGGGGCCAAGGTCCAAGGTCTTCGGAACCCACCAGGCCCGTTACCAGGCCAAGGGACTCCTGCACCGGACAGCGAGGACACGCGTAAGTGCCGAGACTTAATGAAACACCCCTAACCTATAAAAGGTAGCCCTCTTTGAGATATGCCTTGTTCCTTGTATGCCGTCAGTTGGACAGTACAGCGAGCTTTTATCAAGCGTTCTGGTCTGGGTCCCAATCTGGTCAGTTTACTCACAGGGCCCAGCGGCTGGCATAAACAGAGTGGTTTTGTTTGATGCCCGGATCAGTCGCTAGCAAATAAATATAGATACATGTTGTTATATTTTAACCATGTGGTTTTTTCTTTACCTATATAATATGTTCTCGCTGCTAGGTGAAAAGTTGTATGTCACACGAGACCAAAGTTACATTATCTCGTGTCTTTGAATCCCTCACTGCGCTCGGGATTCTAACCTAGAATCACTCGCTACGCTCGTGATTTAATTATACAATCCTTCGCTTACTCGGGATTCAAAACAACACTTGCTACTCATGCTCGTGAAGTCCTTCTCTATGCTGGGTATAGGCTGCATAAAATAGCATTTTATGCACTAGTGCATAAATGGTTGTCATCATCTAGACTAAGACAATTAAGCCCTACAGCCAGAAAGACGAGGTGACTGTATTAAATGAACTTGTTATTTGAATACATTACTTTCATTTATTTGCCTTATATGCAACATCTTTTTTGCCTTTCATTTATTATGCAACATCTCACAAAAAAGAAATTTAAAACTATTAAAAACAAGCATCACCTATTAATAAAAACATTACAAAATCAACGTATGACTTGGCAGTATTGCGTTCGAACTAAGTTAAAAATCTCATGCAGAAAATTGAAAAAAAGAATTAGAAACGATATACACAGGCGGGAAATAATTTTTTGTCTATAGTTTTGGAACACAGTTTTGGACTATTCGTTAGGTAGTTGTTTTCTTTGCAAAACTTGTGGTGTGTTGTTACGGAATTTAGTGAAGAGGAAATAATGTTCACACCTAACACACTAATAGAAAAAAATGCCAAAGAACTTATTGAACTGACATTGCCGCCTAAATCAAAGAAAATTTGCTTTAAACGTATGAAAATTTCAATGTCCGGAGAAGCGGCAAACAAGTCAATACATTCTCATTCATGTAAGTTTTTTTACATTATCACTGTTTTATTTTCTCGTAATCGAAGTGAAAAGCAGAGTGTAACACTCGAGCATAAAACTCATTTTACCCTCGACGTGACTATCCAAGTATCCACCCTCGCAGTACCGGCTCGGGTGGCTATATGCACGTCTCGGCTAAAATGGCTCGTTTTATGCTCTTGTTGTACTATTCTAATAATCTACTATTGCTCTCTTGTTGCACAAATAACTATTTCAAAAGTCAGCCGGCAAAGGGAAGAAAAGGGGAAATGACAGAAAACGAATCCTATGTGTACGAAGTCGCAATCCTTCTCTAGTACCTATAGAATGAAATCTTTTAACCAAACCCAAAAAAACAATAACATAGTAACATTTTGATGCAAGTACGGAAAGTATGTCATTTTACTTAAGTCCCGAGGTGTCTAAAAATGAGTACGTACGTACGTACTTATATCAAACGACGATTTTTAATACATTTGAGAAAAAATGATAATGAAACAAAATTAAAGTGTGATAAAGAGACAATTTTACTTCTTTCTTAGTCTGATGAAAATTCACTGTGAACAATTAAAGTTAAAAAATGGAAAAGTAAAAACACTAGTGCGAAAAATTAAACTTTCCGCACGATAGC
Organism: Acleris literana; assembly: GCA_946894065.1. NCBI lineage: Eukaryota > Metazoa > Arthropoda > Insecta > Lepidoptera > Tortricidae > Acleris > Acleris literana. The sequence continues at coordinate 22,038,178 of OX335669.1, forward strand.
ACTAATTGAAAAGATTCAACTTTCCGCACGATATGCATCTAAAAAAAGTACCAATTTTTAAGCAACTGTACTAGAAAAAATCTTTTACCGTATAGCCACGTACATAAAAGAAACGTAATAAAATTGTAAATAAAAATCATCTTGCGCTTTTAACTTCGTTTTACCATCAATGGTTCTTAAACTGTCTGAAGATGAAGATGCCCCGACTTCACAATCTCTCACTCGCTACACATGAAGCTCAATTTAATCAGCATATGCATCAGCGTCGGCTACCACACAAGCCTACATTACCTTTGTAATCACAATTCCCGGTACACTAACCACACACTTAATTAGAGACAGGAATAAACTTGGACCATTATCCTTCCCTCCAAGCTACTAGGTAACTGACTTAAGTAGCCTTCAAACGTCGATCAGTATTGGCAAAATTTACAACTATAATAAGCTGAGTTTGTAGTTTGAAACCCTTCTCTGAAGTTAACCTGACTTTTCTTATCAGAAAGTTTTTAAGTGGTTTTAAAAACGTGTTTCGTTTGTTTTGGAGTGCTTATTGGTTTGGGTATCGAAGTTGGATGTTTTTTGTGTTATGTGTTTTAATTTGAGTAAGGATTATTTAGGTACTAAGTTATTTACATTATTAGAGAAACTAACAAGAGAAAGCGTAGAAAGAATAAGGTAGAGACAGTTCTCACTAAAATACAATGTATTAGTCGGGTAATTTCATTAACCTATTTTTTATCATGTAGGTTTGTATTTAAAAATAACCATGAATTTCGAAATAGACATACTGTTTTCCAAATGAACATGGCATCGTTATAAACAAAAAACTTAACGATTTTGTCAAATTCCCCTTTTGCAACACTTCTCCATATTTCAGAGTCAGCAAGTCACCACAGTACCTAACCGAAACCACATCAACCGCACATAATTCTCGTCACAGACGAAGGTCGCGTAAAATAAAACGCAAATTTCTCGCATTCTGTTAATTTCTACAATTTAACTTCAATTGTAATGCTCGGTAAATATTGGGTAATAAGCTTAAATTGCTTTTTGTTCCTTGGCCTCCTGAATCCCGAGGTTTGTCGCTTGACGACATAATACGAAACGTAAAAGGCACCTTATAGTTCATTCGACAATATAGGTTGCAATTACGATGTTACTACAATAGGTACAGGATCAGCTCATCTCGAAGTTCGTCGAGGAATTAATAACCGATAAGCCTAAATGCTCCACGCGCCCATAGTTAGAACTTTGCCCGTGCTGTTTTGTCGACAAAACTTTAGAGGTCAAAATACAGGCACTAAAACGTTTTTACTTTGCTCTAAAAGTACAGCATTAGCTTCCCAGTTAAATTATTAGGCGCATAGGTGGATAAATTATGAGACGAGATGTTTCAAAATATAACAATACAATACAAATATTCTTTATTGAACACCACATACAATAACAGCATAGAAAGTACATACTAAAAGGGAGAAAGAGAAGACAACCTTAAAAAGAAGAGAAGTTAAAGAAAAACAAAAAATATCTAATCGATAAGTTCAAAATATAACCTTAAAGTTAATACGCCATTTTCAAACCTTGAATCCGGATTTTAAAATAAAATATATAGAAACAAACTGTGAAGAACGGCGATTTATAATAAACCTAGGTACATAAACCTATCTCATACGCGGCAATTTCATGAAACTGTTACCCTCCTAAAAAGCAAATCTATTAAATTTAAATAAACCTAACCTAAATACCAATTCCATTCATGAAGCGGACGTACAAATACAAAGGGGTTTGGGTAAAAGTGTTGTCATATGTAAAATTCATACATTTTCAAGATGAGCGGCCATTCGTAAAAACGATAAATTATGATAGATTTATTAAAAATAAACATATTTTGTTATGTAATGTAATTATTGATGTATATCGAATTAAGCATTAATTTATATTTCAATAATTAATTGTATTTTGGACATTATGACGTGTAAAATGTACCATTTTATCAATAAATGCTTGAATCTTGAATATCACAGAAACTGACAATCCAGTATTTCACTTGAACGTAACTTGGCTCCCTTTTGACAGGTTTTGGTGGGATAAAGTATACAATTACACATTAATGGATAAGATGAGATAATTATAACAAACTTGGCCTTAACCACTTCCGCATTGCCTTCTGCCATTCTCACAAGACTTGAGTCGAAACTTTTCTCAGAATAAATTAACATAGATTTATGACTTCCGGGTGTATGGTAATCCCGGGTGCCTAATTTCGTGCCCGCATGCGTAATAAGATCTTTTTGTTAACTGAACGTATGAAACTAAGATTTGTTAGTGGTTCAAATTTCGGTAAGGGCAATTATTTGTGTGATGACCATAAATCTTTTTTGGTGAGTCTGAGCGTATTTATGTATTTATTTATCTACAGTCGGTCAAATAAAAGTTGTGCCTTCAAATTGACCTTTCTTATCTAAGTAATTATATTATATTTATTTATTTATTTATTTATTGTTTCATTTGAGCTACTATCTTTACAGGGTTACCCTAATACAATAGTGCCTTAAATTAACTTATTATCAATCACATATTTTTTACATATAAATAATACATTAGACATTACATAGACAATACGTACAAAGTTACATTTAAAAATTCATTATGATTACAAAAAATTAAATCCGTTCTATCGGCAACCAGATTCAGCGTATGGATAATGCGGCTGAGGGGTGCCTTGCGAAGCAAGTTGGTTCTGCCGCTCGGCTCCGCTAGCAGCCGCGGCCGCCGCCGCCCTTCCGCGTACTTGTCTCGAACATTCAGGCTCAATTGCCGCAATATACCCGGGTTGCAGATGTTACCGCGGAGGATTCTGACTATATAGCATGCGAATGCCAAATCCCTACGCGTTTCTAATTTATTGTAGCCTACCATGCCCATTATGACGTACAGTCAACAGCATTAATAAGTGATCATTTATGTACCTTGTCACTATCAATCGTTTCACAATTTTGTATGACATTTCAAACACGACGTTAAAGTTACAAGGTACATAAATGATCACTTATTTATGATGTTGGCTGTACAAAAGAAATTGAACCTTAAGTTGGCGGAATACATATTAGGTCGACTGTACATCGCTGTCAAGTGCCTACCCATACTCCAAGCCTAAAACTTAGTTTGGAATTATCTTAACTTACCTTACAGATGGGTCCCTTTCGGATACTTCGTGCAATTATCCGCCAGGTAGCACAAAGTGGTCGTATAAAACCCAGGAGATCGTTTTTTATATAGTCTTTGTCTTTTTTCAATGTCGTATAATGAGAATGACGCTGTAAACGTCTATACAGCTTCTATAAAGACAGAAAAGGCGCAGTTTAACAGCTATTCTGACATGTAACAGCTTTAAAGGAGCTATTAAGAAGCTTTTAAAGGGCCGAATAAAAGCTTTGTCAGCTAAAATTATCTGAATAAAAATTACTAACTTTCTAAGACAGTTTTATTTGACAAAAAATTCTATAATGTTTGCTTTCTCAGTCTGAAGTTATAAGGTCGAACACATTTGAAAAAACTCCATAATTAAATAAATATTAAACTAACATGGCGACTATGTTTATTTTATATTAATTGCGTGATAATATGTCTAACATAGCGTAATTCATACGCGAATGAAATTTTACTGACAATGTATGCCCATATTTAGTGTTTTTTTTTTTGTGCGCTTTTACTATTCGTCATAATTAAATAAAAATAAAGATTTAAAAAATATATTTCAAAAAAACTTTTTTTAAATTTGCTAATATGATTCGTAATATTAAAATAAGCTATTCGACTTACCAAATAACAAGTAAATTGTTGAAAATTCCAAAAAATAGAATTTTTTAATATGTTGCTTTCATTTATTCTACTATTGTAAAGTAAAAAATATGGCGTTGCTCTTAAAATTACAAAAATGCTTGTAATTCCGTTTAATGCAATATAAGATGCACTTATTAGCTAGAATATAAGCAATTATGTTGCTATTACCCAGCATACAAACAATTATATTGCTATTAGGCAGAATATAAGCCGTTATATTGCTATAAGCTGGATTATATGCATTATTGTATTGCTTTGCGTCGTGTAGTCGCAATTAATATAACTAATAGTGTATGAATTTAATCATCGTCTGTAAAATTATTGAGTGGAGTGATTTGAGTGGATTGCTCAGAATCACATCATAAAAAACTCGACACACAATAATTAACCTAAATAATAAACCCGATGCACAATAATTAATTGTATCTGTATTGCACGGGTTATCAGCATCTCTTTATGAACTCAATGCTTGTGTTGAGAATGTTAGCATATTCTTGCTGTACTCTTTTTCTGTAGCCACCACTTCTTCTAATTTTATTCCACTGCTTTTTATCCATTTTGCTCCAAACACAAGTTGATCACGATAAAAATAAGATGGTAGTGGTTATATGAACTTAAGCATTCTAAAAATGCTTTAAATGCTCATAAGGTAACAAATTGGTCATTTACATAGTCACTGGTAAATTAGTCATAATATAAACAGCTTTTAATCAACACGTTGTTTAGAAAACGCTGTTTAAAAATATATAAGCAAATTATTTACGTATTGAAATGCTTTTATATGATTTGCCGAATAACTGCAACTAAGACTACCTTACTTCACATTTATACAGCGATCAACAGATTAATTGCTTTATAAGTAGCTTTTTAGAATTGCATTGTAAAATAGCTGTAAAAACGTCTACACAGCTTGTTATAAATCTATTATATAACTGCAATTTTAAAACGCAGAGTAAACGTTCATACAGCATTTTTATTAAGCTTGTGATGAAAAGAAGCTAATTAACTGTATATTATACTTTTATTCAACTATACGTTTCATACATTGCGGCAATACAACTTTTAGAGGAGTCCATATCATATAAAAATATCTAATATAGCGTTTGTGCTACCTGGGCCGCTTACACACTCAGCTGTTCGAGGTTTCTGCGCGATGTTTTTCCATCACCGTAAGCACATTGGTACAGTCGAGTTCTTAAATATTTGTACACTTTAGTACCTTGTCTATTAATTTCATGTTTAAACTGGCAAATATGAATTGTCACAGCGATTAAAGTGACAAGGTACTAAAGTGTTCACATATTTATGAACACGATTGTTAATGATATTCTCTAGTTTAATATTAGCACAATTATGTAAAATCGTCCCCTAATATTTTCTGTTATTTTTAGTCATTGTTTGATTTGATTCCTATATGCGTCTTCCTTTTCAATCTCACACAACCGTAGTAAAAAAGCAACACCACGTACATAGCAAGCTCAATATCGACGGTAAAAAGCTTAAACGCTGTAACCCGCAAAATCAAACTTTACACCAGAGCCAAAAAACTTTTGAAATTTTACAAAAAAAATCATATCTTTTTTTTTATTTGAGCGATCGGTGCCACTTTTATACTACATATGTATTTTCAAATTCCCTATTAGATCATATGCCTGTCATGTACCAGAAGTGACTAGGTTTCTTTTTAGTGTCGGTTACAGCAACCTGACTTTTTTTTTCAATACGATAAAACGCTGTTAATGATTTTGTTAAATGTATGGAAAGGTAATAATCAGTGTGATTTCTAATAAGCGTAAGTGATGTAACCACCATTCTTTAAATGTTGAGAACTGCCTAAATTGATGTTATGCTGCAGTGCTTGCAGTTTAAAAAAATCATAATTGTATTCAATGATAGATGTCAAAAAAGGTTATTGATATTAAAACGACGTAAATATGAGATAACATTTATTAATCCTTTTTTTAAATGTTATCCTAAAGAATTAATTAATACGAATGTGTTTGTATGTGTATGTAAATATATTTTCAATCCTCCATTGCGTGCCTTCTCTGTTACCTTCACTATTTTCTTTAAAAAAATGTATATGTGTGCCTTATGGTTGGTGAATAAATGTATTTCTTCTTCTTCTTCTTCTTCTTCCATTAGATATAAACATCCGAACATCTACATATATATATGCTTATAAACATTTACAATACAAGTCTAGTTGAAAAAAAGAAATACATTTATTTTAACGATAATTATACATCGCTACAAACACTTCGTATAAAAGAAGTATATTATTATGATAAATTAAATATCACAAGTTAACTTACTCATGAAATAAAATCAATTAAAATTAAAAACATCAATGTTTAACAAACTGAAAAGTTTAAGACACTATACTAGCGTTTCTTTAAACTAATAACTATTATCAAAGTATTGTTAAAATTCGTAAAGTAGTTTTAATTACTTATAATTATGTAAAGCAACACTTAATTCTCAGAATTTATCATACTAAGTAGTTACTATAGTATTAACTATTCACATTATTTGCACTGGTTTACTATTAAAATAGATATAATTACATTTTAAAGTTTTGTTGTCACGCGGTGAAAGACCGTTACACCACACACAACTTGATCCCACGGCGGTCTCAGACTGACTGATCGGGGCGGTAAGCCGTTACCCACACAGCATGAGCGCGTATTTAAAATACGGTAAACTCAAGCGACCAATAATAAGCAATCGTTTAAGAAATGAGGTAAAGGTCAGTAATATTTTTGCGTATTACTTCATATTTGGTGTAACTTGTGAGTATTCACATTATGGTGTCTGATTAAAACGTAGTAAGTCACTATCATCTAAATATATTTTACAGAAAACGTAGTAAGTGTAGTGTCACTTTTTTTTTCAATACGCGTAAACGCTGTAAATGACAGTGGAAATGGTTTTACGCACGCAGTAACCTACTGGACTCGAAAAATTTGTAAAATTTGAATTGGTGTAAATGCAAATGCAAAATAAAGACCTGTTTTTTGGCGGCTTACAGCAATTAATTTTGCTATATGTCAAAAAAGTACATAAAATTTCAACGCTGTACAGAATTTTCTAATCGTCGTAGAGCCACGAGACCCGGACCATTCGACGCAGAAAAAAAATCTGAATCCGAAAATGCAAAAAAAAATTTTTGGTACTTTGTGGGTTACAGCGTTTACGCTTTTTACCGTCGATATAAACTCGTCACCATTATCTTCACTCCCAAGTAGCACAAAACTGCATTATAGGATGTCACATAAGGCCACATCGGTAACTTTAGCATTTATGAAGACTTATGCATATATGAAGAATAGCTGAAAATTACGCTTCCGCCTGTATAGCTCCATTATTATGCTTTACGAAGTCAACACTGTTCAGCTTTTTGCGCTTAATAGTAGTGTCAGCTGCTATATAGCATTTATTAGGACTGTCAGCTGTAATATAGCATTTTTATGGACTTTAACTAAGCGATATTCTGATTTAATGGCCACACGTGTAGCCTTAAACATTTGCATGTTAAGAAAGAATATGTCGCACTGCTAGATCTAAACAGTATCAACTAAAAATCCTTGCTAGTTTTGTTTAAAGTTCATGGAAGTTATATTAAAGTTGATTTTTAAATACAGTTGTTTTTGAGTTACTTCTGTTTTGATGTAGCAGTGCGATGTGAACTATTATAATGCAATCAGTTATTCTGTGACTTCAATTAACGATGATATAATGCGTCTTGCTGCACAAAGTTCAACGTTGATAGTGCTAATCAGCTCGTTACTGATTTATATACCACGAGTGGACACCAGCTCATACCATTAAATTGTGGTTAATACAGTGCACCTGCTTGTTCGCCACTTTTTAGGTTCTAACCTATGTAATACAATACACTTAACAATTTATTTTTGTTTAGTCAACGACAATAACAACTGAATTTGAATAAAAAATCAGATGATTTATAAGTAAATAGCTCATAGAATCCTCCGGAGATCCTAGAGATGGCGCTTACCTCTCCCAAAGGATTGGGCTAGCTATCCAGAGAGGTAATGCAGCCAGTGTCATGGGGACCATGCCGCGAGCGGACTTACTAGAGCGGGTGTTCTTTTTATAGTGGTAATTATTACTTATATATTTAATATTTGAGTAGCTTAGTTTAATTTTAATTTAAACACGTTTAGTTTTAATTTTCAATTGAATTCATGTTGAATTCTGTACTTAGTTGGATGTAAACAAATAAATAAAGTTTTTACGTTAGTAAACAGCTTATTGTCAAATTACATGTGCAAAATAAAAAGATTTCTGTTGGTTTTCATGTATTTTATATAACCTATTTTATATTATAATTTTCAAGTACCTAAACAGTAATATTTTGAGAGCGCGTGAAATTTTTCATCTATATCAACATGGTATTTGACAATAAACTTGCTTTCCCTTTCAAAATTTACATACATGGAGGAAAAAACAAGGTTTAAGGTGTTAAATGTTACTTTACCACAAACATTTAACACACACAAAATGGTCATGTTCAAACAACTTTAATTACCAAAATAATACTTAAACAACACACAGTTCACAATTTTGCTACTAGTGAATTCTCAATTCCATAGATGCATAAAAAAGATCCTCGTTTGTACTTTGTGCTGAATAATAGGTAACTCAGACTCTAATAATCGGCCGTTGTGCTGTATAATAGGTAACTTAAACTATAATAATCAGTCAATGTTCAGCTCTTGGGGTAACTGTTACTTTTAATAATGCTCAAATAATGCTGATATAATGCAAATAATTAAAGTTATTCAGCTAATAGCTAATTTGTGCCCAAATCAGAGTAATATCAACTGAAACAGCGCTGCTAACGCTCTTATTCAGCACGCTTGTACAGCTAAGGATTCTATTGTGGTCAGTGATTCAGCTAATATACAGCGCTTCTGTGTTACGTGGGCCGTTCCGCGGCAGTCGACCACGTTCCGGAACGCAATATGTAAATTCACTCGCTAGCTCGCAGCGCTGGGAATGCTAGCCTCAATACCTTGGCCTTATATGTATCTGGTTAAATGAAAATAGACTGCATTTTCCGATGTTCGAAAATGCGAGTATTATACGATTTTCGAAAATGCGAGTATTATACGATTTTCGAGGGAAATCATTTTATGTAAGTAAACAGTTTTTGTGGGAACTAGTCGACGTGCGCCCAGCTGTCCTACGGTAAAAGAAAGTAATTAAATATAGTCCAGTAAATTAAAAAAATCTTTATTTTTCAAATAATACGTATTTTTTATCGTTCTATCATTTTTTTTAACTTAGTAATGCCTCGAATAATTTGCTCTACCTATTGTGTTTTTTTTTAAGTACGTACCTATCTTTTCGGTACTTAATTAATTAGTTTTCACTTTGTTTTTAAGATGCTAATAGCATTTTCGTTATACAATTTAGTTTCTTAATTTCCTCAATCACCAAAAGGTTCGCTAGAAGATATCCCTTAAAGGGATAATTTCGTCTTCGTAAAATCCTGTTCTGTAAATATTTTTAATTTCTTCGTTATGTACGAAGTGTTTACATACATACTTACATATACACCGTGTTTTTTTTATTTCCGTTAACTTCGGTATATTACTAGGTACATCCATAGAAACAAAATAGTAGATTAGCTTTTTAAATATTGCAAAAAAAAAAACGTTTTAGAACAAAGTAATTAAATGTTGTATCGACGTTGATTGTAAAAGGGCCTTTTGAGTTAACTAATAATTAGTGTCAAATATGTCATTTTTAACCATATAAATTATCACGACAATTCTGTGACATTGTTGTTTATTGAAACGTGGCCATAGCACGCTTAGCTTTTGTAACGAATAGAGACAGAGTTTAGTAACCAATAGTGGCTGTTGTTTATACGTTACCTTAGCAACGACCAATAAAGACTAAGATTGTGATTGAAGATAGCTGATTGGACGTGGTTTTCCGTGATTTAAATTTTGGCATTCGTTATCAGTCGTGTGGCGTCGGGAATATATCATATAAGAGTCTTTTACACTAGTTTCACGTGATTAACTGATTTAATTTAATAATTGAATATTTTTAAAACAGTACGATTTATCATCTTAATATTTTCGAGAAATTAACTTTATTTGACCTAAAGAACGTTCTCTTAAAGTTATCGGAATAAAAAAAAAACACGGTATAAGTTTAAATTTAAATAATGTACTATTAGCACTTACCTTCTTTTAACAAGTGTCAGGAAGCCTTTGCTTAATGTAGTCAACACAATAAGTACAAAAAATATCATGTAAATTGTAAAAAAAATATTGCATAAATCCACTCAAAAACAATAAAAATAACTAATATGACTATGCCATTCTATTGACAGAAAAATGTGCAGTGAAATTAGTAGAAATGGCTTAAGACACAAATTTTAAAACTGTTACGATCTTGCAACCTGGGGATTTATTTTACTCGTTAAAACCATAATTATAGCTTTTGACATGTTATCGTAATTTTCAACGTTAAGTAAGCTCTCATCCACTTGAAAGTAATGGCGTACGACGAAAAATCAATACTTGTCAAAAGCAATATGGTTTAACCGAGTAAAATAGAGCCCCAGAATGTTTTATAACACCGTAGACGCGCTACGAAGTGCTACGAAGCTACGCAGCTACGAGATTTTAGCGATCAGACTTTGCGTGGCTAAAATGTATATTTATTAAACTGAAATACCTTTACGTCAAAACTTCAAAAAGCCGTTGCTGTTACTTTTTCAATTTGGCGTTGCTATTGAACAATATTTTTAAAAAGAATAATAACGAAACGATACCGGTCACACCTATGAATTGGACGTTGTTGGTGTGGGGTTGCATCGATAGTGCAATCAAATTGCAATCAGGGGCCAAAACATTGTGCTTGTTCCAGCCGACTCCGGGCAAAACAATTAGTGCCCTAACAATGAACAACTTTATTGCCTTGATTACGGTTCCAATGTTTGAACAAATATTTGAAGTTGTATTGCGAGTGGGCGCAAGGAGAACTCTTAATACGGTGTAAGAATAGAAAGACATTTGAAAAATGAGTTAAAACGACTTTGAAGTGTAAGTATCTAAAAGTTCGAATAATTTGGGGTCAATTAATGTCTTAAAAACCTTAGTGATTGGTTTACTCTTGAATTATCGACACTAATTTCGTAGAATATTTCACGTCGCCGAATTTTCAAATCATCGACAGGCAATTTACACGTGCAGGAGTTATAATTTTTTGGTGGTCACATGTCCTACCTACGTAAACCATGCTTAAGATAACCTAAAAAGAATAAGGTTTCGGTAGAAATTAGCTTTCGATGAAATTATATACTGGATCAAATGAGTGTCGGTGATTCAAGGGGATCCCCTTAGTCATTATTTAGGTAGCAAAATCAGGGGACCATCTCACACCTATTGATCTAGTCCCAAACTAAGCTCCAGGCTTCTACTACTACTACACAACGAAATGATGTAAAGAAGTAAATACTTAAATACAATAGAAAGCATCCAAGGTCATTGGACAAATATTTGCCCAAACCGGGAATCGAAACCACTAGGCCAACGCTTCGTCACATTCTTCGTCGTATGTTTTTCACAAAATTAAGATTAAGATTTACATTTCCGAACAACACTTTTCTTGGTTATTTTTCTCATCAAACCAAAAGCATTGTATTATATGAAGTGCAGGCACGTTAGCACCGTACGTTACCAAGTGTCGGTCGCCTGCCAGGCTAGCTAATGAGATTTCTGTCAATGCTGGCGTCAGACCGAACTGCCTCGTTTCAACATACCGCAATGATAATAAAAAACAGGCAGCATGGTATAAAGAAAGTAACTCGGGCAGAACATTTATGACAAGTCTAACAAAAAGCAAGCTTTACAAACCCAACTGCTGTTTGGATAATGTCGTCAATATAATATAAGTTGTCATGTAGTCATGTGTATTATTTTGCGCCAAGTTCACATAAAAAAAGAACCCAGTGACACCCGCGACGCTAAGACGAATCTAATGACACCTCGCTTATCGAAATCGGGCCTTCCGTTGAGCCTTTCTTAGGGAACAAATAACCATACATACAAACATACATAGGTCACCTCCTCCTTTGGCGACTGCAACCTCGTTCGCGTTGAATTAGTTACCCATACTAACGTTATTTCTTCCAGTTGGGGGTCAATTTTCCTAAGGAATAGTCTAGGCTTTGTGTTGCCCGTCAATCAGTCGACCTTGGAAGAGTTATAAATTTATGTACAACAAGATTTTACCATGTAGAACCTCTATTTTACTGAGGAAAAACCATGTCGTCTTTACGTGTTAACGTATTGTCAACGCTTTGGTACCTCTTATTTACTCGACAGTAATGGGCAATCGCGGCCGAACGGGTACCTATTATTTTATCGAAAAACCTTTCAACGAACATATCATTACGCAGAATTTTCATTTCATCGAAAGGCATTTCTCGCCCTATGAGTTAATTTCTTTTGGTAGTCAGAATTTTAACCTAACTTACTTAATAAATGTTTAAGATACACTGAAAACCGCATACTTTCAGCAAAAAATTGCGTTCGCTGAAATTAAATTCGATGAAGTAAAATACGATAAAATGATGGATTAACCGGCACGTCAAAGACAATAATTTATAGGCCCTGGTTGCACTACCGGATACTAAAACATACAAAAATACATGTTCAAATTATTAAGCAATTCCATCGCAGTTATTTTTGCACGGACGCTGAGAGGAAATATATTGCACACGGATGTACGTTATTAGATTTAAAATATATGTTTAGGTATGACATGGGTTCAGGCGGGGCAAAGCAATTTGTTTGATTTATACTCGATATTTTCCGCCGTGGTTGTGCGGTGGGAGCCATGACTCTCAATCAGAAGGTCGTTGATTCGACCTCGTGTATAGCATCGTGACTTCCCGGAAAATTTGAGTAGAAACTTTTAGCTATTAGGAATTACAAAGATGTTTAAGAAAGGCGCCCCGTTTTGCAAAGTAATTACAGTATGAAGTGTTTAATTTTCACTTTTGTATAGAAACAAAACTTAACCTCGTCGGTCCCCGCGTACTTGTACAAGAACAAATTAATGATAGTAGTTCAGACCTAACTACTCAGTATCGTACAAAATATTTTAATTATAAAGCACTAATTAATAGACTTTAAAGCACTTTTATTAACATGTACTTGGTATAGTACATTCGGTAGTTAGGACTACCCTATTAAGAAAACACAGGGCTTACGAGGTTAAGAATAACTTTTTCATGTGTTTGTCTATATGAGTGGGTTAAATTTCCTACGATTTTATTTCATAATACCCTCTTACCATCGTAATGCTTAAATACGTATTTCTCTTTTTCCCAAAAAATCCTGACATATTTATGCCAAAACGCCTTGAGTCCAAAATTACCTAATCCCAAATTGGCTGGAATGAATACCATAATTTGAAATTTGGGCGTTATGGGACAAAGTTAATATAAGAATCAAGCTATTCCTAAATAACGGCATAATGAAACCTACTCGTCTATACTACTGGCGACTAACATTGCATATCTGGGACTTGGGATTGTACTCGGTAGAACTTAATTACTTTAGACATGTTACCGTATTGTGAACGTTATGATAGCTCTTATTTCCTTGACAATAATAGCGGCTGAGTTGAGAGTTAAAACCAATATCTACACGATAACATGCCAAAAGCAATATTATTCCGAGTGGAATAGAGCCCCAGATCTTGATTGAGAGTTCAAGATACGACAAAATAATCATTAATGTTAGTCAAAAATGGTTCAAAATATTTAAATCTACCCGGATTTAGGTCAGCCTTGGCCATTACAGTGAATAGGACTCGTTACCCATTAAGGTCAGCTAGCGCGGACATACCCAAACGCAAGTAAATTTGCGGTTTTTGAAGCTGTTTTACAGGTTGGATGAACATTAATGTCGCTAAAGTAAAGCTTGACTTGACACGACCAACTAACACAAATTAACCTACTAGTAAACTAAGCTCTAGGCTTGCACCTGTGGATAATTATACAACGACAAACATACTTATATAGATAATTCAAAAGTAAAAGTACATACATGGAAAACATTCAAGACGCGAAATAATCCTCGCGCTCATTACACAAACATCTGCCCTGACCGGCAATCGAACCCGAGACCACTAGCTTTGTAAAGTCTGTGTCAATTTAAATTGGCATAGATGTAAACAAACCCAAACGAACCAATTAACCATTATTACTCGAGAATCATGTACTTTTTAAGATCAAGTGAGGTGTTTCCAATGATTTATACACTCGATCATCATTACTTTCATATTAAGTTTCACATTAAATGACTATTAATTATATGTTATTTTAAATAAAAACGCGCCCGATGAATATTTGAGGTTATGTGTCAAACGGTACAAATTTGTTTACATATTTGTCAATTAAATTGGAACAGACTATATGTAGATAGGGAGCTACCCTATATACGAAGTAACTAGACAAACTGTATGGAATTGACATAATCGGCCGACGTGATAGATCGAAACCTTACGTTAATCCATACTATATCATAAATGTGAAAGAAAGGAACTTTGTCTGTTTGTTTGTTAAGTTTCCACGACTAAATCGCTAACCCGATTTCAATAAAAATTGGTATGCAGATAGCTTGAAACCGAGGGAGGAAATACAAACAAACGACAGAGTTGCGGGCATCAGGTAGTCGAATATATTTTGTCAGTTTTCGAAAATCAACGTCAGGATTATGTACCTTGTCTAGACTCCTTGTTGTTATTTAAATAGCAGCCGTCTTCAGCCGTTTGTTCGGTTAGCCACAAGTGGTTGCGATAAGTGGCTGCATCTGTGTTAAGAGCTTGAATTCAACAATTGTCTTGACTAGGTTTAACGCGGTCACGCCAAATAAGGCTATCTTCGTGTAGTCCACGCCAGATTAGTTACTTCGAAAAATAGTCTTGTGTCAATCAACTGAAGTTTTAAGTAATTTTGACAAATGTTTTCAATTTAGGGCGTTTTGGGCCATTGGATTATTCAGCCTAAGGTCAAGCTGTTTATGACGTTATAAAATCCGCGTGTTATGCTTAAAGTTTTCAATGTACACAAATCTAAAAAGCAGGTAAGTTTATTAATGATATTTTATTACTCATTTACTCATATTTAATAAGGTTTTAGCGAAAAAGTGTTTTATATAGCTTGTCCCATTTTTGTGACATTGTCGATTGGCATGATTACTGGGTACAATTACGTCCGTCCTAAAAAACGGACAATGCTGAACTTTGTAAAAAATATGTTTGTTTCGTTTTGTCCTACAAAACGGACATAACCGTTGTTACCTAATATAGCTTTAATAGTAAACTGTCACTTTTTTAGCACACAACCGCATCCAAGGCCATCCAAAACACTTTTTATTTTTATTTTAGGTCGCAAGGGCAAAGAGATCCTCATTGTGGCGCGTCCCAAAAGATCATGGCAATGCTCTCGCCTTCTGACTGTGAGCAGTCAGACTGAAAAAGGGGATTATGACCAATTATTGTCAGCAGCAGACTGCACCTGCTTGACCAGGGTCTGACACCTGAATGAAAAAAAAAGAACAAGAGCATAAGATATCCGAGAGCTAGAATGGCCCGGCACTATACCTACCGAAGACATCCCGGACGTCAGCCTATGCGAGATTAGTATGGCTCTAAAACAGTTCAAGAACGGCAAAGCCCCGGGTGGTGCAGCGTGGTGGGTTCATAGCTGAACTTCTGAAAGCTGGTTATGTAAACCGGTCCTTAGGGCCCTTCAAATCATGTTTGATTGCGTCATTCACGAGGAAAAAACGCCGCAGGCATGCAACAGAAGTGTGGTAGTGCTCTTCTTCAAAAAGGAGGACTATTGTGAAGCCTGCTGAAGAATTATAGACCCATCCCACTTTTGAGCCATGTTTACAAGGGGTTGTCAGATATTACGAACCGTCTTATGCGCAGGTTTGACGACGTCCAGCCTCTCGAACAAGCCAGCTTCCGAAAAGGCTTCAGAATCGTATACTATATACCTGCGCTGCAGGTTATACAAAACACCGAAGATAATCTTGTCCTTTGTCTAGCATTTGTGGATTACGAGAAAGCCTTCGATTTGATCGAGACGTGGGCTGTGCTGCAGTTCGACTGTGTGACCAGAGCTCGGAACCTATTTTACTGCAGTGGGTAGACAGACAAGGAGATGTTATCCCTCCAAAGATGTTTACCGCTGCGCTGGAAGATGTGCTCAGCTTTGTGGAACTAGTGGACTGGGAAGAATGTGGCATCAATGTAAACGGCAAGCATATCACTCACCTTCGGTTTGCTGATGACATTGTAGTCATGGCTGATACCTCAGCAGAGCCTCCGAACGAGTTGGTCTAAGAATGAACATAGACAAGACAAAGATCATGTTGAACACCCATGTAGTACCAACTCCCACAATGATTGGAGGCTCAGCGCTTGAAGTTGTTGAGGATTATGTTTACCTGGGACATTCTTACTAATTAGGTAGGTCTAACTTCGAGAAAGAGGACACTTGTCGAATCAGGCTCGGCAGCGTTCGGGAAGCTAAGCAATATCTTCTCGTCCAATATGCCGCAGACAGTGTCTAAAGTCGAAAGTCTTCCACAAGTGTGACTCGTATTATTTTTAAGTAATTTTCATTTATCTGGTGATGATAGTAATCTTTTAAACTTGATTATGTTCTTATTAATATAAACGAAGTTTTTAATATTTGTGCTGTAAAAACCTTCAAGTAGATGCTTTTTTTATAATTTTTGGCTGAGAAAACAGCGTTAATTTGTTAAGTAATTGCCAACAAACTGTGACAAAATATTTAAAAGTTGATTGAAAATAACTATTTATATTTTGTAAATTAATTAAATTATTTTCTACAAGTTGTTTATCGTGTTTTATTAATTGAATTGAAGTATATTTACCGGAACTCAAATCCTTTTTTTTATTAGTTATTGAACCGTAACACAGCATTGTCACTTTTTTGACACTATTGAATATTACCTATTATAGGGGTTTATCGCACTGTCCGTTATAAAGGACAGCCTGAAAATCCAATTTTCAGATAACTTTTCTTAAGTTTTTCTTCAGGATAGCACTTTTTAAGCCAAATTTGACACGAAAAATATTCAATGTACAAAAAACAATCATTCCTTCATGTCGTGCCATTTTAAGGGTTAATAACGTTGTTATGTCCATGTATTTTATTACACATGTTTTTTTTTTCTAAAGTTTATTACATTGCGGTTTTTCTTTTTATTTAGTTTAGTTTAGTGTTTGTGCTGTGTGTTGATTGGTCCCAATGGAAGACCAGCGCTGGCTTTAAATACAGCATAACGCTGGGCTGGAACCATTCCGTGAAAACAGGCCTTTTGTCTTTATCAGTATTTGTTCTTTTTTGTTTGTCTGTTAGTCACTAATAAATGATTTTTCTTTATTTTATTTCTTTCTTTTCTCACCAATGCTGTTGGTTGTACGTAGAGTTTCAACTAATAGCGGTCACATATTTGCACATAAAACCAGTTTTTGTTATGCAGTTGTGATTTGGCTAACGATTCTCTATCATTCTTGCTCTTTTTAACCACCGACAAAAAGACAGGTGCTGTAAGTTTAATGTGTATATATGTGTATGAGTGTGTCTGTCTGTAGCATCGTAGCTCCTAAACTGCTGATTTGGACGCGATTATTTTTGTAGAAAGTTTTATGGTTTAAGAGATTATCGGTTTTCAAAAAAGGAATCACCGTTACACCAGGGGTTTTATCTTTTAAATTACTCCAATATTTTATTCCATAAATGTAAATTGAAAGATGTTTCGAAGTTTCACATTTATAAAGCGTTTTAAACCTTACCTACTTTAATAAGAAACACCTTTTCTATTTTTGAATAAAAATATCGCGGACAGCGTATTACAATCCAGCTCAACTTCCGTTAAACTACAACCTTTAAAATCCGCTTTCAATGTCTAGTTTGCTCTTTAATTTCCTCTCCATTTTAAAAATATAGCGTTTTACATAAAAGCTTTTTAAAACGACGTCGGAAGCAAGAGTGGATGTTAGGTTCCTTTGAAGCCTTTGCGGTAAACGGAATTAATGAATAAATTATACCTACTTGTGATATGAACTTGGTTTGTAGGGAGACGTCACTGTGGCAATCATGTGATTGCGTTTAAAGAAATACCTAATAATATTTAATAATTAAACGGAATAAATGTTTTCCTTTCTATTGTTTACTTTATATTGTATATTTTCGTGATTACTTTTTTTATTCTAATTGAACGATAGCTTGTAAGCATTACCCTCATTCTACTGGGTAAAACAACATTGCTTTTCACGTGTTATCGTATTATCAACGTTTCCATAGCTCTTATCTACTTTACAAATAAGTACGACAGCATGTCAAAGGCAATATGACTGACTGTTGAGTTTCTTGCGGCGCTCCTTCTCAGCAGTGGTCCCTTGCGAAGCGCTGGTAGATTTTTGACGTGTAGAAGTGCCCGTGCGGCCTACTTACTTACTGAACAAACATCTTTTATCTTTTATGGTTTTACCCAGTAGAATAAGGCCTAGGTTCACTGTTACACTGTGGTGTGTTAATTCGTGGTTATTTAATCTTTATCCTCGTAAGGCCAACCATACAAACAGGGAGTTTATTGTGAGTGGGACTTTGAATCTACCGTCAAGGCAATAAAGTTCAATTACGTTTGTTTGATAATGCCATTTTCAGTTTATGAAGGTAGGAAAATAAACCTTATTCCCATTGCTTCACGGTTGAAATTAAATTGTCTTGATCATGTACATTCTATTGAACACTGGGCCCTACGAGGTTAAGATTAAATTGTCATCATTTAAGTGGTTTTGCTCAATTGGCTGACACTAATCTGTTACGTTGGCTAAAATTAAACGATTAGGGCGTATTCGACCAAACGAGAATTTATATTATTCTTAGAATAAATCGCCAATGATTCGAGAGTCAGTTTTACATTTTACCAAAGATAATAAGATTAGTGACCCTATTTATTCGGGAATAGTTACTAAACCACCGTTTCGCGTGGAATAACAAACTTATACCAAGAATAATTTAATGGCATCCACATTTCGTTATGTGCTGTCGTGTGTTAAATCAACTTCTCAATCCTCAAGTCCTATATAATACTATAAAAGTACATGACAGAAATTTTGGCATTCCGTTGTACAGCAATATTTTTGCCAATTTCGTTAATCATTCACTCTATCATGCTCGAGAATAAAATTTTGTAATAGATATATCCCTAGAAAAGTTTTTCGCGTCTTTATTCAAGTTTAGTCGAATCCACCCTAAGATGTCTTATACATGTAGATTGTAAAAAAGGCTATCATAATTAGTCCAACCACGCGACAGGGTCTAGAAAGGAGGGCAAAGTTTTACGCTGATGTTTTCATAAATGAATGCTGTATGAGCTTCAGAGGCGTGAGGTCCCTAAGGCTACGGATATGTAGGCGGTTACCCACGTCTTGCCCCAATTTTAAGGTTAAAGCGCTTTAATGAAGTTCTATAGAGCAAAGTAACGTTTTATTTGACGTCATAAGTGAACTAGGTAAGCCACTTGTTGTTTAATACCTGTGAAGAAAAGAGTATCTGTGTGTATGTCTGTGGTATTATAGGTTCCAAACGGATGGAGGCGGTTTTTTTTATTTTAAAAAATTAATTTAATTGGGATGGTCCTCATCTACCTACGCAGCTAGCGGTCCTGGGTTCAAATCCCGGTAAGGGCAGATATGATGAGCGCGAATATTTGTTCCGGAGTCATGGATGTTATCTAAGTATTTAAGTATATATTTATCTACATAAGTATTTAGATCGTTGTCTAGTACCCATAGTACAAGCCTAGAGCTTAGTTTGGGACTATGGTAATTGGTGTGACATTTTCCCACTGATATTTATTTATATTATCCACAGTGATATATCACTCGTAGCACCAATTTTTGAATTTCATCTGGCTCATGTGAATCCTTAGCATTAGGATGATTTTCACTGCACAATAGAGGAAACAAGCTAAATAAACATAGGTATCGCACTAAATCAACCGCGGCGGAAATGGCAAATCGACCATAGATATTAAACTGGCCACTTCCGTAACGATAATATCACGTCCGGAAATTTTACTAAATAGTGGTCAAGAATTAATTCGGATTTCAATGTGGACTTGTGTATTACGATGACGAAACGTCATCATGGAAAAATTAAAATTGACTATTCCATGATTTCAACGGATGTTGCCAGGGTTTTTATCTATTGAATAGTTATTTACACGTTGTTCAATACATGATAGTGCTGCATAATTTTATTCAGCTCTTAAATTCCCAATCGGCCATACTCAGCTGTCGTAAATGGGTATCGTAAATTGACATCTTCGTTTTATGATGGCGCGCTCTTTTTTAATGGCCGCAAGCTTTAGAATAGTAACGTTGTTACAAGAGTTCACACAATCAGTAACGATGACGTATTACCTACCTACTTCACGAAATGAAATTGGATGCAAATTGCCATTGTAGGCATTGATTACATAAAACGGTGGCGTAGGTTTGGGATTAACCGGTGCAAAACGTTTTACTTATTTATTAGTAGATATATAATTGCATACATTCGTCAAAGCACAGAAATCACGTGAATATAAAAAAATATTTTCATTTAGATAAAAACACGCCTTCGATTCGAACGTCTTTTTCGCAAGCCTATTATAATGAGGAAACATCAGTCCATGTTGTACAAGGTTCTTATACTTTGTCATCGTCGAAACATACTGAAATTAATTGTTTTAATATCGCTATAGATATCTACTTATTGTGTCTGATATTAAGGAAGAAAAGGAGAGGATTAAACAAAGCGACAAAGAATCCGTCCGTTCGTCGTTTTAGCAAGGTATAGGTCAGGGTCCTTAGCCTTTTTAAGAGGGCCGGTAAACGATCAACTTTTTACAGCAATATGTATCGAAAGGGCAAAATCGCGACTGAACACATTGCTACGCGGAATAATTGAGTTTTGGGAGACAGATTGATACACCCAAAGTTAGGTACATACGCACACTCAGGCGGCGCAGCCCCGACTGATTCAGCGTTAATCAGCGTTATCAGCGTCGTCACGATCTACCACTCTGCCGTAATGCGAAAGAAGGTAACTAGGCTAACTGCATAGTAAAAGTAGAAGCATTTTGAATTTAATGCGGCTACGAAAAGAGTATAGAATGCTTTGACTATTCCATTGCAGTTAGCCGCCTTTTTTGGTATTACGGCAGCACTGGCATACAAATTAAAATAAATTATAAATTTGGATAAAGTAGAAAAGTTGCAAATAAAATTTAGTAAACAATAGAACTGAAAATTTCAAACACGATTATTGTAAATTATTTAAATTATGCTAAATCCTACCGGCAACCTTTAGATACAAGAACTTACTGGCAATTGATCAACATGGCAATCAGGAGATTAACTTATCGCAATTGAGCCAAGAACATGGCACCTGGTCAGTAGCCGCTGGTAAATATGCTGTACCCAGAGTGAGCAATTACTATGCGGACAGGTTTATTGAGAAGCGCTTGCCTTACATCCTCAACAGGTTACCTGTGGCTGTCAGACTGGAGCCTAACGAAAAAAGGTTTAAGAGAACCCTACTTAAGCACTACCTAAGTATTATTTAAAAATAAGTAAAGCATTGTTTCACAACTGTGATATAAGTATAGTAAGACTCACGGATCCCACAGTCAAACTGTGAAAACAGTTTTGCGGGACGTTGTTAAACTTGACAACTAAGTTTGTTACCATGTTATAATAAATAAAATAAAAAATAATTAAAGTCGGTGTCAGACGCACTCACTTACAACCCGCTTGATATGGGTACCTTTGTTCAAAGATTCTACTGGTTTATTTATGAATACTGTTCGTGTGTGTGTTGCGTTGATCCACCTGTAGTACAACAAACGCAAACATAATTTAGTTCCTAAACTACCAAAACCAAACTATTACTATACCGGGCTACGATTCATCTTTGCCACGCTTGGCCTATTTCCTGCTCCCGATTGGCACTTTGCGCACAATCGCTTTAGCATGGTAAATGGTTCATGTCTTTGGAAGTTCTAGGATAGGGGAGAGTTATATTAAGTAGTAGATGATAGTGTTGCAGATCGTAAGTTAGATAAAAGCTAACACTGCTTTCTAATGGCATTACTTATAGTAAATTAAATTGTGAGCGAAATTGGACGTCAAATTCAAAGTACCTATGTAATGTTAATAAGTTAAGCGTTTGTTAAGATATCGTATAATGAAAACCTGGGAGGTAACCATGACATGGCTAATCAATTCAGTTTAGGACGAGGGCAAGGGACAGATAATGAAACATGCATCCACATGCGGCTAGCAAAAAACGGCTTACGAGTATGATGTTTTATTGTTTTAGTCACGAAGAACGTAAATAAACACACAGGCTACCTGATGGTAGATGCAGCAAAAGTAGGTGGATAGTAGAAGAGCTCAAAATTATTTATACACGATTATATTTTCAAGACAACAAGAGCGTGTATACGTAGATATGTTTTAAGCTAGTCGATTGTCTACCTAAGTCTGATGCTGACTGTACTAAAAAGTTCATTTAACACGAAATCTTATTAACAAATTAGAAGAGCAAAATATTCCTAGTCTATTAAATACAAAACTAGCAATCCACGAGGAATAAACAACCACAAAGCACCCTTGCATCTTATTACCATACAAATCGTTGGGGATAAACGTGAATAGCACTTTATCTGCAATAAAGTTTACACACGGGAACTTAAAACGCCGAAGCTTAGAAATAGTGGTATTATATTCTAGAACTTGTACACGGAAATCTCGTTAGTAATTAACAAAAGTGGTTTTACGATGTTGGATTCGGGGAATTATTATTGAGTTTATTTTAGTAAATTAAATGTTTAGTAATTTATGGGAATGTTCTTCCGCTTACTTATAAATAATTTTTATTTGGTAGAATTGTTTTTCTCTTCTATCGTCAGTGTAGTAATTTGGTCACATTTTCATGAGTTTTTAAAGGCTGACCAGAATTTGTGCAAAGCAACTAAGCGGTGCGCGAGGAAAGGAAAATTAAGTTATCATACTGTTTGGTTTTTTTAAACAAAAAAATCTACATTAGAGTTCATTAACTATACTTGCGTGGCGCCGCCACAGGAATACACACAGGCAAAGAGATAAAGGGTTGGACATCATCAACATCATCATCATATCAGGGTTAAACTTAAGGATCAAACTTTTTGGTGTACATTTTGTGGGAAATTTTCACAAGAATAATAATTCTTTATTCAGTAAGGATTATACATTGTCATTCATGTTTCATTAAATAATAATATCAATAATTACAAATTAAATACAATCAGTCAATCACTAAAGTTAATGTTAATAAATAATTGTGTCAAAATAAAATAAGTAAAGGTCAAAGGTCAAATGTCATCCAGGTACTCATTGACGGAATAGTAAGCCTTCTGTGTCAGCCAATTTTTAAGTTTCCGAATAGGTATCTATATCTATTAGCATAGATAAAAAACCCGTCCTCCATAATTCATGTAGCTAAATTTGGGCAAATCCCAATAACAGTTGATGACGAAGCAGTAACTATTATTCATTTCTCTTATCTTTTTCCGCCGCTTTTATTTTCACAACACTTGTTTTAATATTCCTGTCGGTTTTTTGTGACAGACCACTTCAAAAATATGTTTGCAAATTCGCCCCTGTCAAAATATGTCCTAACAATATACGACGGACAATATGTGAAATTATATTATGAACAATAACTGTGAGAGCTTAGCTGCTACAAATTTATCTAGGTGATATGTCGATAAATCTTCATCTTATTTTATGGATACTTTTAATAATAATCCACTATTTTAAAAGCGCATCTTTTTTGCACTTTCATATAGAGTAAGAGGGCAATGTCAAACACTTTGAAATAAATACAGATGTGAACTTAGGAAACACTTAGATAAATTTCTTAAACGGTTGGCTTGCCTGATGTTGACATCGACAGCTCCATTTTCTGGGGAGCTACATATACTGTTTATATTTATATGTTAATATATACACTCTTCATTTTACAATAACAAAACTAAATAAAAAACACTGGTACCTTATAAAAATAAAGAGCGAAAGCGAACTTATCCCATTAAGGGAACCTGCACGAAGCTGCATATAATTTTGGCTAAAAATAATGTCGAGGGGGATTTCCCAAACACCGCTTTATTTTGACATAAACAAACTAATTCCATCCGAAAACATACTATTTACTCGCAATTTTCACATGTAAAATTATCAAATAGCGATGACGGTTCAATCTGCCGCGGCACCCGAATGCACGTTCGGAAATTGAATTCGTTCTGATTTTCTGCTTCAAAACATACATTTCAGAGAGCTTAGTTGCAATAATTCTGATACCATTAAATGTTAAATGCGAAAGGACATAAATTAATATATATTTTACAACATTTCATGCTCACGAAGCTACAAATACTCACACTATAGGTATAAAATTATCAAATTGTGAATAGGACTTTAGTTTTTGACCTTACATCCTTATCCTCGTTTGTTTTAAACTTTCGCGATGTTCACACACATAGGTATACTATTATAAATCTGAAAAGGGACTTAATCGCGTACAAACATTTATATACCTCGACGTTTCGATCATGTTGCAACGGTCGTGGTCACGAGCAGACTGAAGAGGGCTGGTGCTTCTTTAAGTTGCGTGCGAGTTTTTCGAACTACCCACACTATACTCCAGTAAAATTGGGGATTCAAAGTACGGCCATAAGAATAAAGACTATTAGAAGGGTAACTTCATCCCCACAACGCGCGCTCTCGCGTGGCCTGTCAACAGTCCAGGACTACTTATCGCAGCAAACACTAGCGGGTTGCCACCCGGAATCGGCGCTTGGAGTAAACGTGCAACAATATTTCAAATGAAGCTCTCAAAGGCGCCACTGCCTACGCAAACTGTGATTTTATCATACGAAATTGTTAGTTCCGTATTTGACCACGTGCTTTATGATAATAATATTAATTGTAGGACGATATCAACGAAGTTTCAATCTTTATTTATATATTTATTTAGTTGTTAAATTAATTAATAAAATGCACAAATACGTCCTACATATATAAATTAGTAATATTGGCTTTGCGTTTGTTCTTACAATTTTATATCTGATTTAATTGTAATAAAAGTACTTGAATTTTTATACAGGGTGTCTGGAAAACCTTTGGAGAAATTTTAACAGTAGATAGGGTGGGTGATTTGGATCATCCCTATATAGGTAACTTTTTTTTAAGTTAATATTTGACTGAGTTACAGGCTGATTTATCATCGCCTTTCCTGACGATGCTCTCAGTGTGCCCCATCTTAACTAATTCATTCATAACATGTGTCACAACGTAATGTAAATAAACAAGTTGTGCCTTATATTGAACTATGTTTCTAATCATGGTTAAAAGCTCCATGGTGTTTAGAAAACTGACACATTATTCTGAAATGAAAAGACGGTCTCTGTTAAGGGCTATTATGTGAAATAATTTAAAATTGAAACTTACGATTCCTATTTTTATGTCCCACTCTTCGCACACTCACACAGCTAAAATAGCACTTGTACTCGTAGGTACATTCAACTTCTTTTAAGAGATCATGAATAATGGATTTACTTTATTGATTTGTAACACTATCGGGGATTACTACGAAAAAAAACCATAATTAAAACGAATCATTAGGTAAAGTTGTGATTGTGCTTTGACAATTTGACATTAGTATCTTTTTAAATCTTGTGCCATTAAAACTCTTTATAAAAAGAGTTTTAGGATTTTTTTGTGAAAATAAAATCGTCCCTACACGTTACGTTTTATCAGAATTACATTTAAAGCTGGCATCATACACGTGGTTGAAAGATATTCGTATCCTAGAAAAACATAGGCTAGCTTCGTAATCTAAGGGCCGTATTAATAAACTCATTTCAGCTAAGATGCTCGTCACAAGATACGTCAAAGTAACTGTCAAGCCATAGAATACTGTCATGTTTGACGCATCTTGAGACGGGTATTGCAGTCGAGATTAGTTTATTAATACGGCCCTAAGAAGCGATCAACGTGGTGAAACTCTGTGGTGACACTACAGTATTCTTAAGTAGCAACCATTATTTACTCAGAGGCGTCAATTAAATTTAATGCTTGATTCAAATTGCTGCTGTCACTTTCTTTGCTATAGCAATAAGAATAACTGCCGCACTCAGAGACGTCAATTAAATTTAATGCTTGATTAAAGTTGCGTCTGTCACTTTCTTTGCTATAGTAATAGAATAAGACAGCACATCACTAAACTAGCATTAAACTTAATTGACGTCTCTGAGTGCGGCAGTAAGACAACATTTCACTAAACAAGCATTAAACATAAATGACGCTTCTGAGTGCGGCAGTTAATGGTGGTTATTTAGTTGGAAGTAATAGTTTATTAATCAGAAGGTTTTGGGCCAAAATTGAATCATGTTACCAAACAACAATGCCAGATCCTGGCTAAAAACACTTTAAAAAAAGGCCGCGGATACTAAGGAGATTTAAATTCAGTATTTTATTACTTACACATTTAGGGAACTAATACGAAAAATATTTATAATAATTATGTATGGAAAGATCAATATACGGAAACAGTGTCGTGGCGAGACGTAAAACGCAAACTTATTTTTGAAATGGAAAAAAATAAACTATTTAATAAAACACAAAAATAATGTACCTATGTATGTTCTGGAAGTAGCCCCCTCGGGCACTTCTACACGTTAATATCTACCAGCGCTTCAAGAGGAGACCACAGTGAAGAAGACATCAACGTCGTAGTATGTACAATCATTGAATTAATTGGGAACACCAAATAAAATAACTACTTGCTTTTACATTTTTGACCAGGAGATACTGACACTAAATTTCCGGTCATTTGTACCAAGTATGGCGACCCTTCAAGGGTCTAATTACGTAATGACGAAAAGGAAAATGATGGTCATAGCGCTGGTACCGGCGGCCTAAACGCGTGGACGTTAATCGAACGTGTCGGATAAATTACGAAAGTCGAACGATTTGTACCACTAAAATTCTTGTATTTTCCAATAGTCGATGAAAAAAGAAGTAGGCGGTAGCGTAATGCCATACTTCTCCGGTGTGGCCCGCCATATCGACGAAAACACGTTAATTAAAAAAAAACAATACAACCATTTGTACCAGGCTAATTTTTGCACAGCTAATCATCGTCGAGTAGCCGTTCACGAAATCACCATGCCATACTTTTCCGACGGTTCCAAATGGCCGCCCACGCGTTTGGGCCACCGGTACCGGCGCTATGACCATCATTTTCCTTTTCGTCATTACGTAATTAGACCCTTGAAGGGTCGCCATACTGTTACAAATGACCGGAAATTTTGTGTCAGTATCTCCCGGTCTACAGTCTTTTGTAAGGATCTAATTGGAAGCAATAATGTGAAGATATTTAAGATATTTTGGTATTTAGAATTCGTTTTCGTGATATACATTTATATTTATATTTTATTTACTTAATGTCAGCTATAAGTTCTAAAGCTTGACTGATACCA
Organism: Acleris literana; assembly: GCA_946894065.1. Lineage (NCBI taxonomy): Eukaryota > Metazoa > Arthropoda > Insecta > Lepidoptera > Tortricidae > Acleris > Acleris literana. The sequence goes on from OX335669.1 coordinate 22,065,696, forward strand.
ACAACCATATATCATTCGGCTTTAGAGGCTTTCATTGCGATCTGAAAAACCTGTTTAATTATACAGAACATACTTACCTTCCAGAGGAAAGATTCAAATTATTTATTTTTGGTCGTTTTGAGTAAAAATTGGGTCATGCTGCCAATTTCACTCCAAGCTGCGATTTATTATGTAAAACGGTTTTAATTAACCTTTTTCGAAAGATGACTCGGTAGTGCTATCAAGTGCTATAATGTCTTTGACAAGTATCAAACTTATGTCAAACTATCAAATGTCAGAAGAAATAATTTTGAAAAATCTGAAACGTAAAAGATATTTTATATACTTGACATTGGCAAAATTACATAACTTGTAGACGCCATTAAAATAAATAAATAATAATAATAATAAGATATTTTAAGATATGTATGGGGCAAAAAAAGTGGAGCTATTTTAACCCAGATCTTAAAACTAGTAAGTATTTCTGCCTGGTTGTACGACTAATTTTTCTTTAGAGATATAGCGATGATCCAATTGTGTTGGAGTCCCGGAGAAAAAGGATAATATCTCCTCAAATATTGTAGGAAAACATATAGCGATTTTAGTATTTTTAGTAACAAGTCCAGCATTTGCATTCAGAAAGTATCATTTGGTGAACTGGAACTGATGATGAAGACCACGGATGGCCACCCGAACTCCTCAACGGTACTGATTTCAAGGGTGGCGATAAGATATCTCGATTAAGATAGTCGAGTGACTACAACGAAGAATATTTACTTGTTTAAATATAACTATGACTTTCCCGCGGCGTTGCTTGCGGCGCGCTTGAAATAACTTAAAGTTTCATATCAACCAAGAAGTGGGACTACGTAACAGCGTATTATGATCACTAAAAAGTATAAAATAAAATAAAAATTTGGAAACAAAAAACCGTCTTCAAAAACGCAAAAAATACCTTCTTTTAAAATTGTAGGTACCTAATAGGTTACCTAGTCCAACTGAAGTCAACGACCACAATATTTTCAACAAAAAAGCCGACATCAGTTGGACTAACCTATTAGGTACCAACAATTTTAAAATAAAGTAATCTTTTGCGTTTTTGAAGGCGGTTTTTTATTAGGGTATGTTACCCAAAGGGTAAAAACGGGACCCTATCACTAAGATTCCTCTGTCCATCTGTCTGTCTGTCTATCTGTCTGTCAGTCCGTCCGACCGCCCGCCCGCCCGTCCGTCCGTCCGTCCGTCCATCCGTCCGTCCGCCCGTCCGCCCGTCCGTCCGTCCGTCCGTCCGTCCGTCTGTCCGTCTGTCTCTCTGTCTGTCTGTCTGTCTGTCTGTCTGTCTGTCTGTCTGTCTGTCTGTCTGTCCGGTCTCATGAACCGTGATAGCTAGACTGTTGATTTTATTTGTATTTTTACTGCCGCTATAACAGCAAATACTAAAAACAGAACGCCAGTATTATCGTGTCAATACATCAGAAGTCATAGCAATAGCTGTACAAGATTTTGGAAATTAGGTACGTAAAGGTTTCTTTTTAACCGACTTCAAAAAAGGAGGAGTGTCTTTGTACCACTGTATTAATATTTTATGTATGTTCACCGATTTCTCCCTCTATTATGGACCGATTTCAAAAATTATTTTTTAGTTTGATAGAATATACTTCCGAGGTGGTCCCATTGTCACCAAATCAGAATCTGATGAGGGGATCCATGAGGAATTGAGGGAACTCCTCAAATATTATAAGCATACATATAGCGATTACATTACAGGCTCACCAAGTTTGGATTTGTTAGTTTGGGTTCGATAAGCGTATAATGACTGTGTACCTGTCGTAGAATTTTCCTTATTCGTTTTGTCATTACGAACGAAGACCTTAACGAATCGAAAAAAAACGGTCTTAGGTATTTAGTACTGATGTTGTTTTTATTATGCCCCAAAAATCGTAGTTTTCAAGGGAATAGTGAAAAACAAATTAAGCTTCTATTAGATAAAAATCACTTGCCTCATGTATCATACTTGAGAACGGTTTAACAAAGTTTGTGTGTATAAATGAAGAAATTCATAAAAGCACGAATAAAATACCTAGCGTAAACACTAATAAATGATATCTAATACTGTCAATGTATTTTTATTGACATTTAAGAGCTGATCTGATGATGAACTCGAAACGTGGCCAATATTACGTACGTTGTGGCATTTTATAAATAAATAAATACAGATGTAGATACTAATAATAGTCTGATTTTAGGTTAATAAAGGCGAGCAACACATTTTAAAAAAGAAACAGAAGAAAGAAAACAATTATTAAAGGAAAACGGAGCTAAAAATCAAAATTCAAGAGAAGACTGATGAATAGTAACCTTAAATTTTTAATAAGTACTATTATTATAAATACGTAGGTCATAATGCGAAAGATTGCTTTTTTTCAAGCTTTTATTTAACATGCATTGTTCGTATGTATGTAAGTTGTCCGTTAAAACAAGCAAGTATATTTTGAACCAGTTCCCTTAATGGAATGGGCTGAAATTTGGACCACATACGTAAACCCGATGATATCTAAGAGCTGATCTGATGATGGAGTCGGAAGGTGGCGACGGCGACAGGATCTCCGCTATATTTAACGTAGACCTAACGGGTAGAGACTCCTTAGTTTGGTCTTGATAAGCAGATAACGATTTTGCAAAAGAAAAAGTACAGTCAACAACAAAAGCTTGCCTCAAGAATGATTAAGACACACGGCAGTGTGTCCGGCCAAGTTCGAAGAAAAAAACCGAGCGGTACCTACTGCAGTGTCTAATATTTACACGAACTCATTCAGCCCTTTTTCCCACCCTCGTAACTTTTTCCTAGTACAGCCAGGAACCTCATTTTTTTACAGATTACTTAGGTCAGTAATAAAACTAGCCAAGTACCAGGAGATCATAAACAAGTAAGGGATACGAAAGGGTTTTTTACCCAGCCCGCGAGGAAAATATGCAATATGCAAAATAAAAAGTATCGGATGGGTTGCTACTGAATATGACTCTGGGTTTTCATTATTAGAACTTCACTCTAATTCACAATGCGGTCATGTTTTTTCAGTTAGATTAGATCCTATTTACCTACTACGTCCGTCCATGTCTGTCAGCGGATGTTTCTCATAAATCGTAATAGGCAAACGTTAAGTCAGTGGTATAATGTGATGATGATGATGATGCTGATGATGGGTAGGGACGAGGGCAGTGTTCATGTATTTTATATTAACCTGTTTACAATAAAATAATTATTAATAATTATTGAGGTTAATCTGATGATGGAGTCGGAAGGTGGGTGCAGAATATCCAGTGTACCTAATGTATAGTCTCACTGAGTTTGAAGTAGTTTGAAGTTCTTTTAAGTATTCCTGTATGTATATTCGTCTGTTGCTTTAATCCATCATAACTTCTATAAGCTTAGCCTAAGTACTAATAAGCAAGCAGATAGGTTTATAATTTGTTTCCTAGTTTGATCCTTATTTATATTGTTTCTGTTCCAGCCAGCTTCGTCAGTGTATGTAACAAACGGACTCTACCATTGGAAATGTATACATGTTCACAATCCGTCTTTCTGCATAAATCAGTTGCCTTTATGCATTTTTTCTCATACGTTTCAAATTGCATGCTGTAAATAGCATGATGTCAAGCCCCTTTAGCCTCGTAAGGCCCACGTCAAATTCCGTTAGTTCGAAAAAGGATCTTGTGTCGGTCATCTAAAGACAAAAGTCACTTCGACAAATGTCCTAATTTTAGGACGTCGGGCTTTACGAGGTCGCACAAAAGTAAGGTTATCTGTGAGTTCTACGTACCACAGATTAAATAATAGTAACTACTGTAGCGCTCCATAAAAATAAAAGGGACGGAACACTACACGGGATGGTTGTGATAAAACCATCAGCACGTAAATTTGGACCTGTATAAATAAAATAAAACCGAACGGAATTCAACAAGGTTATATAATAAGGAGAACACACAATGATAAAATTAAAACAAACTACATACAATGTAACTATAAAAACAAGGTCACTAGGCTGTTACGGAACTTAGCTTACGTATCAAAACAATTTAACACAGAACGGTCTGCGGGTTATCACAATAATAAAGTTTTTCTAGTTTAAAAACACATAGCCTAATAAAGGGTGAAAGACCACCTTGGAACACGGTCAGGCCAAAACTTGTATTCAATTTAAAGGTAATTCTGCTTCGAACTAAAACAACAAGAATCTGTTAAAATGCAAGAAGCGCTTCATGATTAAAACTGATATGTTCGAAGTATTATAAAACTGGGATAACAAATTATGGTTTTGATCGGTAAAAAAGGTCTAGGGATTCTATAACATTTATCGCCAAAATGAAACCGAATGAATAACCTTAGGTAGGTTAGGGGTGAGTTCGCGGACTCAGATTGGAATTTTATAAGGGAAAAATCAACGAAATAGTAACTGTCCTGCGAAAATCCGCCGTTGCTTGTCGCCGTGTGAAGATGTAACCTCCCTGCGCTCGTCGCAACCGTCGCAGCGGGTAAAACCTGCGGGCGCTGCCGCAGACGACGACCCGTTGCCAGCGAACTTGACGGCGAACCGCACGTTGAATCCAGACGTCCAAATCTTCAGGTCGGGGCGTTGAGTCGGAAGATATGGGGTAAGCGGAGGTGCTGCAAAGGACACCTTTACTCACAAAATTGAACGAGAAGGACGGAAGAAAGGCTTCCTTAGATTGGAGGACTGTGAAGACTTGTTCGGCAACAAAAACCAACTCACCCGCTATCCGGACACACAGAAGACAACAGCACCAAAAACGTTCAGCCCGCCATTGAGACTACGGCGTAATAGTAAATGTCTTCATTTAACTTAATTGCCGGACGCGGCATTCGAAGCTGGCTTCAGTTATAGAGAAACTTGGGATGACTAGAAATTATTAAATTTTTCTGTTGTATCAAGGCAAGAGTACGAAAATGAATGACATTCCCAAAACAAGGAACGGATCTAACAAAAACGAATTCAAAATTCAAAACTGTCAGTAGAAATTACAAACTCTAACCGGTCAATGAACAAGTCCGCAATACCAAAAAGGCTGAGAAACGAAAAAGGCGAAATAAATAAACAACAAATAACGCGAACCAACGCGATTTGTAGCGGTAATGCTACAATTATCCCCTCACTAGAACAAAAAAACAAAAAATTGACAACCCTAAAATAATATTGAAGTAACAACCCTAAAATTTCCAAAAGTGACAACCCTAAAATAATATCGAAGTGACAACCCTAAAATTTCCAAATGTGACAACCCTAAAATTTCCAAATGTGACAACCCTAAAATAATATTGAAGTGACAACCCTAAACATCGAACACGAAACACCAAAAACACACTTTAAAATATAAAGGTTAAACACAAACAGCATTTGTCAAAGTCGACCTTGATAAGGTTAACCTAAAATGAAAAACAAAACCACAGTCGCGACGAAAATCACACCTGAACACCAAAGATCGCTCACCTAGTATAGTTGAACCGAAACGATCTTGATACTAGACTGACTAAACTAGGACTAATTCTGACTAACTGCAGCCACCTACCCTAAAACATCTAGCCTAACACATTAAAACTATTTTATTAATAATACAGCCTGCTGGAAAAAAGCACCTCTATAACTAACTTACACCTAGTACAGTCAGCCAACAAAAACTGCAGAAAATGTGTTTAACAGACCATTATTACAAATCTACGCAAAGACAAGAAATAACCTACTACAAATACCATCTAGAAACCCTAACAAATATCTGCGACGAAAATTGAATCAAATTATCCTAACACTAAAAACTAAGGATTATACAAATCAACCACCACAAAGTACATAAAGAAGCCTATCAGAACTATCAATCAAAAAATAAAGGCAAAACGAATAGTCATACCGGGTACACCAAATGACAGAAAAAGTAACACGATCGGGACAAGCACTCTAATCGAAAATTCCAAGACACTAGCTCTTAAACTAAGGCATACCAGTGCACGAAGTTTACATACCAACCATTCCGCTATGATACCCAAAATCACTGATTAAACAGTTACCGAAAACTATCTAACCGTTGACCCAGTAATATAGCCCAATAAAACAATTCCGTCTTGGAAATTCGCGCGAGAAAAACCACAAGTATCAAGACCTGTTATTGCACTATAGTTGAAACGGTGGCAAACAAATGCCTAACGTGAACAAAGTGATAGGTGATTAACAAACTTCGAACTTTGAATAACAATATGTATAGTCAGACCGAAAAAAGTGAACACGGAAAGGAAAATTCCCTCAACAAAAGTCGACGCAGAAGAAATTGGGGATAAAAAAAACCGACCACCAAATCTATCTGATAGCAGAAATACACTGAATGCAACAAGAAAGGTGGAACGAAATTTACTCTCAATCCGAGAGTTGGAAGGAAGAAGAAGAAAGAAGTAAACTCAAGACCACCGCGAGGGCGGCCTAATGTCCTCGCGGCATCCACCACATAACCTCCACGGAGGGGGCGTAAGGCCCTCCGTGGAGTAAACTGGGAGGAAACACCTCACAACCTCCGCGGAGGGGCACGACGCCTCCGCGGAGGGGAAACAGGGAAATGGTGCTACAGACCCGCTCCACGGAGGGGGCGCAAGGCCCTCCGTGGAGTAAACCGAGACGAAACACCTCACAACCTCCGCGGAGGGGCACGACGCCTCCGCGGAGGGAAATCAGGGAAAAAGCACAAATTGCAAAAAAAAGGTGGAAATATCTTATATTTCCTACTATATAAAAAAAACGACTAGCCAAGATAAAAAAACCAAAAGGGGGAAGACGTTGATCACAATGGAACCTTTAGAATTTTGGGAAATATTATAGGAAAAAAAAAGAACGGGGACACCTAAAAAAACGACATAAACAAAACGCGCAAAAAAAAATAAATAGGTCCAAAAATTAAAATTTTACAAATTACCTTATCGCCTAAACAAACAAATCTATAAATAACCACCGCAAAGTCAAAAAGGGGGTGAGGAACACCACGACCCAAAATCCCGTAAAAAAAAATTTTAGACATAAGGCGCGTTCGTTCCGACTGTCTGCCATCTTGGGCACACAGTCTGAACATATTTAAAACAGCAAAAAAAATACGCCCGAGTCGAAAACTTAACACGTTTCATGGTGGCTAGTTCATCCAGACCATGTTCCATCATGGACCCACGGTCTGAATATATTCAAAACATCAGCAACGCCATACGCGCACACGAGACGAAATTGGTGTCCCTACACGCGAAAACGGCATGTCACAGAGCACATGGTATAAAAACATGCTGGGGACAAAAACTAAAAACCAATCATGCTAAAACACCAGATACCCTAGTAACAAGGAGAAGTACCTAGGGGCGAAAAGGTTACATGCAAAATAAAAACAAAACCACTCACCTTAACGGACCCTAACTACGAAACACATGGTAGGAAAATAAAATACGGGGGTGAAAATTTTATTCGGTGGGATTGAAAGACTGTTTGTTTTGGACGATATACAAGTAATTATTGTTGAAAATAAACATTATCACAATAAATTAAATATGTCAAGTGGAAAGTAGGCGTCAGCTCCAGGTTGAAATATTTAATTTATTGTGATAATGTTTGTTCGGGCGCCATTTTGTAGCGCTCCATAAAAATAAAAGGGACGGAACACTACACGGGATGGTTGTGATAAAACCATCAGCACGTAAATTTGGACCTGTATAAATAAAATAAAACCGAACGGAATTCAACAAGGTTATATAATAAGGAGAACACACAATGATAAAATTAAAACAAACTACATACAATGTAACTATAAAAACAAGGTCACTAGGCTGTTACGGAACTTAGCTTACGTATCAAAACAATTTAACACAGAACGGTCTGCGGGTTATCACAATAATAAAGTTTTTCTAGTTTAAAAACACATAGCCTAATAAAGGGTGAAAGACCACCTTGGAACACGGTCAGGCCAAAACTTGTATTCAATTTAAAGGTAATTCTGCTTCGAACTAAAACAACAAGAATCTGTTAAAATGCAAGAAGCGCTTCATGATTAAAACTGATATGTTCGAAGTATTATAAAACTGGGATAACAAATTATGGTTTTGATCGGTAAAAAAGGTCTAGGGATTCTATAACATTTATCGCCAAAATGAAACCGAATGAATAACCTTAGGTAGGTTAGGGGTGAGTTCGCGGACTCAGATTGGAATTTTATAAGGGAAAAATCAACGAAACAGTAACTGTCCTGCGAAAATCCGCCGTTGCTTGTCGCCGTGTGAAGATGTAACCTCCCTGCGCTCGTCGCAACCGTCGCAGCGGGTAAAACCTGCGGGCGCTGCCGCAGACGACGACCCGTTGCCAGCGAACTTGACGGCGAACCGCACGTTGAATCCAGACGTCCAAATCTTCAGGTCGGGGCGTTGAGTCGGAAGATATGGGGTAAGCGGAGGTGCTGCAAAGGACACCTTTACTCACAAAATTGAACGAGAAGGACGGAAGAAAGGCTTCCTTAGATTGGAGGACTGTGAAGACTTGTTCGGCAACAAAAACCAACTCACCCGCTATCCGGACACACAGAAGACAACAGCACCAAAAACGTTCAGCCCGCCATTGAGACTACGGCGTAATAGTAAATGTCTTCATTTAACTTAATTGCCGGACGCGGCATTCGAAGCTGGCTTCAGTTATAGAGAAACTTGGGATGACTAGAAATTATTAAATTTTTCTGTTGTATCAAGGCAAGAGTACGAAAATGAATGACATTCCCAAAACAAGGAACGGATCTAACAAAAACGAATTCAAAATTCAAAACTGTCAGTAGAAATTACAAACTCTAACCGGTCAATGAACAAGTCCGCAATACCAAAAAGGCTGAGAAACGAAAAAGGCGAAATAAATAAACAACAAATAACGCGAACCAACGCGATTTGTAGCGGTAATGCTACACTACGTACCAAGTTAATTCGACGTCTGAACACGCAGCGAACGCGCATAAGCGGCCGGCCTTTGGCTGGTGATCACGCGACGTAAAATTCTTCGGTAGGTACCCAGATAGATAGTTAGTATAGGGAATAGCGATGAACGACTTGTATGCGGAGGGAGTCGCAAACTAGTGAGCATAAGCTAGTTGTTCACAAATTTCTATCGACATTGGCAAACGAGTCCATTCGGCGTCTCGCTCCTACAAATTTTTACTCTATTCAACTACTCTGTATACTCGGCCGCTATTACTGTCAAGTAAAAAAGAGCTAAGTATAGTAACGTTGACAAAACGATAACATGCCAAAGTCGATACGGTTTTACCGTGAAGGACTTAATAGGTATAGTCGTGTTTATCGATGTGGATAAAACGACTGTATAGAAAGGACTACCCCAAAATTATTTATCCCCAATATTTGTATTTCCATTCGCGTATTTCCCCATATTTTTTACTTCCAAGTCGTTTATTCTTTTCCTTCTTTTTCCATTCGCATTTTTCCTAATTAATAATTTAACTACACACATTTTATTACATTGTAGCTTTTTCCGACTGGCATGTTTCAAATATCAATTCCACAAAGTCGATTTCCTATTTGTAAGCGCTGCTGCAAAACGAACATAATTAACCTAAACCTACCTACGCCTCTAGTAAAATTAACAAATGGGGAAATCCGCGAATGGAAAAGGAGAAGAATAACGATAGACTGGGAAAAAGATTATAGCGAATGGCATGGCAATACAAATTTTGAGGGAAAATAATTTCGGGGTAGTTTTACCCCAACGCTGTTGCTGTGGCTATTTTAACTCTGCCGCCATTATACTGTCAAGTAAACAGTTGAGCTATTTTTAACCGAAATCTGATGCTTGATATGGTGGTTGCTACATGAGAATATTTTTGTTCCGTCAGTCAATTCACCATGTAAACTTTTTTTTGCCAAGGGACTGCGTACAATTTTCAAACTGTTTGTGGAATTTGGCGGAGCATTGTCATGGTCCTTATGCCGGTTTTATCAAATAAATGATTTACTTGTTTATTTATTTATTACTTTCAATGGCCGTTTTCTTGTGGTCCTACTATATTTGTCCTACTCAATTCCGCTGGAGCCCCGCCCGTCCTGTTTCTGGGTGGTTTGCCCTTCGGGCATCTGAAGGTAACTTTCAAACCTTACCTACCTACTTTTACAAACACAATTAGTATTTGGTGATCAAATCTAGGTGTACTTTTTGTGCAATAGGACAAAAATGGCAGGATCACGAGAAAACTTCTCTTTCAATCGCATGTGCAAGAGGTGTGCTTAAGGCATATTTTTTTGTGAGTATCCAGTCCGCAGATTAGAAGACAAGGTGCAACAGAATAAGTAGGTACTAGCATAGAAACCAGGCTATAAAACTGTTAGACGTATGTTTGACCTTTTTATTTATGGCATTCATAATTAGTTAGAAAGAGATGTCCTTGTATGGTATGCTTTCATTATTACGTCACGTAAGACGTCACAAGGTTTGAATAGATCCTTCTGTCTGGTCTGTCTGTAAAGCCCGAAGACGTACAAGAGGTCCATTCTCACAGTACACGTTGAATTCGACGTTGTGACCGAGACATTCGAAGGAGAGAAAACCGCCTAGTTTTTGTTTCATTTCCTCAAGAAATATGTAAACAAAGGGCCTGTTTCACAATCGACAAGTAAATTTATCTGCCATTTAAAGTTGGCTCCCTCCTTGTCTATTATTACTGTTGTGAAACAGGCGGTTAGAGAAGTATACCTGTTGCGAAGTTCAACTTATAGTCCGGGTTCTGTCAGTACTAATTCTATGTACCACGTTGATTAAGGTCTATCAGAAAAGTAACGTTTGTCAATGGAAGTCTTTGATATCATAAACACAACACATCAAATTCATTTTTAGGGTCTCGTACCCAAAGGGTAGAAACGGGATCTTATTACTAAGACTCCGCTGTCCGTCTGCCTGTCTGTCTGTCTGTCTGTCTGTCCAGCTGTCTGTCTGTCTGTCTGTCCGTCTGTCTGTCAGCAGGCTGTATCTCATGAACCGTGATAGCTAGACATGTGAAATTTTCACAGAAGATGTATTTCTGTTGCCGCTATAACAACAAATACTACAAACATATTAAATTAATTACTTAAGGGGGGCTCCCATACAACAAACGTGATTTTTTTGCCGTTTTTTGCTCGATATAACGGCAACAGGAAGCCACTTGAAATATTCACAGAATATTTAGTTGTATATTCACTTTAAAAAGAAATAATTTAATTAAAATGAAATAAATATTTAAGGGGGGCTCCCGTACAACAAACGTGATTTTTTGTCGTTTTTTTTTCTAAGTACAGAATTCAACATTAATACAATTAAAAATTACACTCTCGCACGGCTATTGCTATAGCAGGGCATTTTCATGTTACGAATATGAGTAAGAATAATGTCAGGTTATTTTATTGACTTATGAGGATTTTATTTGTTATCATGTAGAATAATTTAATTTTGATTTTATACTCCGGTACAGGGGAAAGTTTCTATAAGGCTTCTTACAGACGAGCGGCATTTTGGCCGTCAGGTGGCGACGGCTGCAGTAGCCTCTGCCGTTGGCAAAATGTCGCTCGTCTGTAAGAAGCCTAAGACGACTCCAGTAACGGTTATTAAATGCTCTAAGCCCCGAACATGAAATGAATATGTACTACGTACGTATATCGATTCCAATGCCGGAAAGGTCGGTCATTTATTTATTTCTCTATGACATGTGCGATATTATCATACATATTATAATCAATTATGCAACGGCCTTTATTAGCTAAACCGCCACGAATACAATACCATACAGACCAATACGGACAGCAATAAACGGATCGTCTATTTCATATTCATCCGAACTTTTAGAAGTCTATGAATTATGGTTGTCATTAAATGTCATGTTAAATGAAATTTCAGATTTTCAAATATGAATTTAATTTTTACTAGAAAACAACTTTTATGGGCTATTTTAGAGCAGAAAACAATGGTAAATGTTTAGATCTCGACATTAATAATAAAACGGACGGTATGATCGGGTCTCGGCAGTGCGTGTTCCAAGAAATCTAGTAAATATTTCAAAACCCGCAAAAATGTTCAATTGCAAAACGAAAATACAGTAAGTTGCATTAAAAGTAATCATTTTTTATAACGTTAACTTGATTTTTGTTTACATGGGGCGAACTGTTTGTTTACATACCATGTAAACAACGTATGGTCTCAGGTCATTGACCTTGAACTTGGAATTTTGACGTTAGTTACTACGAACGTTTGCAAAATGTCAAGGTCAAGATATCGGCTGCGATACATCAAGTAACAAAATGAATATAATTAAACCTTCTTTTTTTTTTACATTAACAGAAACAAAAATGAACCATACCCCCGTGATCAGAATCGTGCGAACTATTACCGCGCCAAATATCTCCAAAGGTTTTCCAGACACCCTGTATAGACTAGTTAGCGCAAATTTGTGACGCTGTCACACTCATACGTCAGTGGAACTATTGGAGAGTTTTCTTATTTTATCGTATAGTTTTACAGGTAAATAAACTAATTCTACGCGAACGAGGTTGCGGGCTCAGTTATTATTATATACTTGTGACAACCCTAATTTTGCGACAGGCGAGAGAGGGGTAAGGCGGGGCGTGGGGCGCTGTAGGTAATTATTTGACGGCTTGGTTGTCAAATCCATACAACGACGTCGAAGATGCCCTTCTAATAGTATTTATTCTTATGGTACGGCGTCGTCGTATGCATCCAATCCGGTAGTTCTGATTTTTTGCAGTCTTTTTTATGATGTTGGCCGGGATGAAGTTTTTGAAAGTACCTTCTCAGGACGTTTTAAAAGGTCTACGGAGATAATTCTAGTCTCATATGGTAACAAATTTAGTTTGCTTTAAAACGTCCTGAGAAGATACTTTCAAAAACTAGTCCTTTAGGGTTATAATCGCCAAAATCTGAAAAAGGCCCGAAATTTTCGTTTTTTTTTAAATTTTGACAAAGTTGCCTTCGGCGCTCGAGGTCACAAACTTGGTTTATTCATTGGGCCAACATCATAAACAAGTCTATAAAAAATCATCACTCCCGGATTTGACGCACACACATGTTGACTAAAGTTACTGGATTACTAGGTCTTGTTTTTGTTTTATCGGAATAGGAACCGACCGGCATACAACACTCATAGTGTCCAGGGTATATCAATGTTTTTACGCGATTAAGTCCCGTTTCAATCCTTTTCCTTACCTCTAATACAAACAACTTCAAAACAACGCATAAAAACGAGTAAAATAATAATGATCCCATTATGAAACCGAGTAAAATCAGCAACTGGCCCGCCAAAACATAACATAAACTGACGCTAAACGCGTAATTCGACAGAATAAAATTTAATTAAGAACTGTTCGCAAACAACTGCAGCGGGGGATATCGGGAGCCCGCGCACATTGTCGCGCTAATGTTGCAGAATGTTCGAGAATTGCTGCGATTATGTTCGAAATGTTCGAATGCGGCAGTATTCCGCGTAAAGACCGGATCGAGGGTTACGAATACCGTGTCGAATTCGAACAGGGTTTAATGTTGGTGCTGTAACTGTCAGCAAGCGTTAAAGTAAAACACTTTACTTTTAACTGTGCGTTGCTATACGAGGGGTGCCTTTTAAGTTCTGTCGTTTGAAAAAACTAAAGACAATTTAAGTGTTAAATGGTATTTATTGTTTTTCAAAGTAATCACCGTGATATGTACCTAATACACTTTTTCATTCGATCGAACCAGTTTTCGAAACACTTATTCCATTCCGAAGTCGGGGGGTGCAAAATGGCCGTTTTGTATGCCTCAACCGCTTCTTCAGGCGTCCGGTACCGTTGACCACGAAGTCGTTGCTTGATTTTTGGAAAAGTGAAGAATTCATTAGGGCTTAAGTCTGGACTGTACGGCGGGTGATCCAAATTTTCGACGTTTTGTTCTTTTAAAAACGCAATTGTATGCCGGGCGGTGTGCGAGCTAGCATTATCGTGGTGCAGTACTATACGACGTCTTGGGTTATTTTTTCGGAACTCGCCGATAACTTCTGGTAAACAAACAGTGGTATACCAGTCAGCATTAACTGTTTTACGATCTTCGAGCACGATGGTCGCAACGTGGCCACTTTTCGCTACAAACGTGGCGACCATTTTTTTCGAAGTGCTCCGTGAGCGTATTACTTTGGTCGGTTTTGGCTCATCTTGAAACACCCAAACAGTCGACTGCTGTTTAGAATCCGGATCGTAGGCATATATCCAAGATTCGTCACCACTGATAATGTCATAAACGTGTTTAGAGTCTCCTCGGTTGAATTGCCGCAGAGTTTTGCGGCACCATCTAAAGCGAGCCGTTTTTTGGTCTTCACTAAGTAAATGTGGTATCCAGCGTGAGATCAAATTTTTTACACCTAAGTGATCATGCAATATATTTTGAACACTGGTCCCTGAAATGCTTAATGAAGCTTCTATATCGCGGTCTGTCGCATGGCGATCTTCGACGATCAGTTGCCGTACAGCATCAATGTTTTCCTGGGTTACAGCTGTTTTTGGTCGGCCTTCACGATGCCTATCACTAAGACTAGAGCAACCACGTTGAAATTCCAAATACCAACGTTCCACAGTCCGGATGCATGGTGCTTCATTTTTAAAAACCGTAGTCAGCTCTTCAAAGCAGTGAAGACGCGTTAAACCCCTTTTAAAGTTGTAAAATATTATCGCACGTAAATTTTCCTTCGAAATTTTCATTTTCACAACCGACTTGTCAACTTTGAATCGACGCTGTACTAAAACGAATCGGCCGATCTCGAGACATTCTTTTGTTTTTGAATTCTAAATTTAAATGTTTTAAGATGATACTAGTTTTTTTTTAATAATCACGGGAGTTTTGCAAACGACAGAACTTAAAAGGCAGCCCTCGTACTAGGTATTGTATTAAATAAAAAACCGGACAAGTGCGAGTCGGACTCGCCCACCGAGGGTTCCGTACTTTGTAGGTACATATTATTATTAAACAGTTAGGGGTTTCAAAATTTGGACCGTCGTTTCTTGCATTAAGACCCTGTTTTTTGGTTTTAATTTCAATTCGATACCTCCTCTCGTTCCCGAAATAAAGGGTCTTGACAGACAGACGAACGGACGGACGGACAACAAAGTGATCGTATAAGGGTTGCGTTTTTTCCTTTTGAGGTACGGAACCCTAAAAAGTGGACAGTATATTCATATTAGGCTTGTAATTCTGCATTTACAATCGGCTTTATTTCTTATATACCAACGTGTCAACAGTAAAAGACGGCGGGCGCGCGCGGCGGTCGTTGCTTATACGGGCATACCCCGCCCCCCGCAGCGGTGGGGCGCGTAGACAATAACCCATTTAATATTATATTTATTCTATTTAATATATACACACCTACGTATTTATTTGCTTTTATTATTTTTATCCTCTGTATCTTTAATTGTTGTACGTTTAGCCTTCCGTTGTTTTATTCATCTCTCAATCGCTCAAAGGTTAACTGGAAGAGATCCCTTTGTACATACTTTTTGTGTTTCTGTTTCTTTTTTGTTTTGTTATTTTCTGTTTGTACAATAAAGAGTTTACATACATACATTGTACAATAACTAGAGTCGGGTATGGTAGGTGTTAAGTCAAATGCCCCTAATGCCCTTTTTCTTTCCGCTGGGGGGGACTTTGACGAATCCTTTCTTAGTGTAACCCTACACAAGAAATATTCCTTACAAATTCGAAGTTATTAGGTCCAGAGGCCTAGGCTGTGCGTTGTCCCTCAGTCAGTTTTAAAGACAGTCAACAGAGGTGTTTAATATGCATAGATAAATAGATGGCAAACAAGTGTGTATTTAGAGGTCTTGCTTGGATTCATAAAATGGAATTAGGCTGGGGATTTTCCAGAGGTAGTAAAACTTTTGACTAGAGTTGGAATCCCGATAGACCAAACTCAGTGTGTGTTACGATTAGCAGCCATACTGGCGCTACTTGTTTAACAATACATTATACATAACACACAGTTATGTATAATGTATTAAGTGTGATATTTATACATAACACACATAATAAACTGACTATCCAAAGTGCAGTCAAATAAGTTCAAACTCTCAGTCAGACTATAATGTGCCACTAAAGCCACCACCACCACCACCACCACCTTCCATCACCACCACCACCTTCTATCTCCATCATCATACCAGCTCCTGGTTTTTTTATCTTCTGGGGATGGTGAACGAGCACACAGGCCACCTGATGGTAAGTGGGATCTGTGACCCATAGATTTGCAATCTCATGACTACAAGTTATCAGATGCTCAAGATAAGTTAGAGCAGTTGCAGTCTGTGATTGATACATTCAACCAGTGCGCTTCCACCCATGAAGTGGCATTAAAGCGCATCACAAACCTGGAGGAAGAACTTGGCGCAGCAAATGAAGAATTAAATTATCTAAGGAAAGAACGTCAGTGCTATGATAGTTTAACAACACAGAACCTATACCAAGAGCTCGTAGGTAATAACGACAAGGATAGTAAGAAATTAATATTTTTTAACAGCAATAATAAATTGAAGAAATATGTTAAAATTAATAATTATATTAGGCGTACACAGAAATTAATTAGGAGCCAAAAATGTATAAAAAGCTATTCTACAGTGAAATTAGAATTATCAATAATGAAAGATAGGGTGCGGCATTGCAATGAAAAGTTAGATTCCAGTAGGATAACATATGATTTAAATATCCAGAAACTGGATGCTGAGATAAATAAGTTAAAGGACCAGCTTGAAGTTACTTCTTTAAAGTATTTAACTGCTCAGAAGGAAGTCAAGGAGCATATCCTGGCTTTCACTCAATTGGTGGAAGAAAGTAGATTGAATGAAGAGCGCTTTAACTCTTTAATGAACAGTGGTTATGGTAATTGTGATAGATTAGGAACTTCACCAACTGCTGTGATTCAGCCAGATATGGCTTTTGATACTTCTAAGGAGTCCCCTAGACAAATTATAAGTAGGTATAAAACTATTGTTTATTCCGACCAGCTTGGATCTGGACTAGGTTTATTGTTAAATAACAAATTAAAACAAAATGTTACTAATTACTGTTACCATAATGCAACTCTTATGCAATTAAGTGATTTACTTTTAAAAGGAAGTTTTGACAGGACCACCACTTTAGTAATTTTGGTAGGAAATAGTCTTAGTGTGGACAAGTCTGGCGTAGATAAATTAATATCAACACTAAATACTATTGAAGGTAGGGGCATAGGTAAAATTATACTATGTGCGCTACCATACTCACAAAGCATGCCATTTAGTCATAATAATAGAATAGCACACTTTAATTCTTTAATATATAATGCTATAAGCTGTAATAATAAATATCATTTCTTTGATTTAAACAAATTTATAAAGCGACTTGATCTAACATCAGGAAAAATTCATTTGCCCAGGAAATATATTTTGACCTTGGTTGACCTATTAGCTTTTAATATAGAACCAAATACATACAGTAGTACCTGTGACGGTTGTAGGTATGTCATTCATTATTATTGTATGGTGGAGGGTATTTTAAGTAAACGCAATAAACCAGTCAGTTGCTAGCTCCGGTGTTTCATTGACGTTACATTGGCGCCGAGTCGGGATAACGGTTTTTTCTTTCTTTACCACGCGTGCAAATTGGTTATAGAAGATGCCTATCGGAAAAATTGAACCTTTTAATCTTAGTTCAAAACAGTGGCCGGCTTATATCCGTCGCGTAAATCAATATATTTTGTTAAACGAAATTAAGGATGACTTGAAAGTGCCAATGCTAATTACGGTGGTAGGTGACGCGACATATTCGCTAATGTGTGATCTGTGTTCACCGGATTTACCAGAAGACAAAACGTACGACGAATTGGTGACCTTGGTTACTCAACATTTGGAACCACAGCGGTCAGAAATTGCAGAAAGGCACCTGTTTCGATTGCGTCGACAGCATAATGGCGAGAGTCTCGTGGAATATCTGCAGGTTTTAAAGCACCTAGCCGCGACATGCAACTTCGCTAAATGCAAAACATGCTCCACGCTCGAAGAAAACCTGAGGGATCAATTCGTCTCAGGTTTGGCAAACGACGCGATGCGATCAAGGATTTTTGCGGAGAAGAGCATACAGTTCAAGGATGCCGTGGAGTTGGCGCTGGCTTTGGAGGCCGCGGAGAAGCACGCGGAGGTGAGCGGCAGCACAGTGCCGGCAGGGACCTCGGGTGCAGGCGGCGACGCGGGCGAGGGCCTGCACTACTCGCGCGGAGGGCGCGGCGCGCGGGCGCGCGGGACGGGGCGCGGCGCGGGCTCCGGCGACCCAGCTGCGCGCAACCCGACCTGCTGGCGCTGCGGCAAGGCGCATCGCGCGGATCGGTGCCGCTATACGCAGTATAATTGTGATGAGTGTAATGAGAGAGGCCATCTTAAAGTGATGTGTAAACAAGTGCGTGGTAGTGGAAGCCGAGCGAACAGGCGACAGTTTTATATGGAAGACGAGGCAGACGATATGTTTAACATTAAAGTAGCCGCGCAAGGTAACAAACCTTATTTTATTAAGATCTCGATAGATAACAAAGACGTCTTATGTGAAATAGACACAGGTAGTCGAATTTCAGCTATTAGCAAAGAAATGTATACAAGACTATTTTCGAATAAATTAATTAAAGCGGATAATTTAGTGTTACGCTCGTATTCAGGTTCACGGATTGAATCTTTGGGTTATATCGAGGTGAATGTTAAGTTGAACGGTGTCGAGGCACAGGCGCTACCTTTACACATTATTAAAGGTGGAGCTCGCCCACTATTAGGAAGGGAATGGTTACGTGCGCTCGACATTTATCAAATTAATATCCACCAATTAATGGAAGATGGATTCGTGAACCAATTGTGCGTTGAATTTCCGGAGGTATTCACTGATCGACTAGGTACCTGTAAGCAAACCATTCGTTTACAGCTCACCGATAACGACCCGGTCTACGTTCGCGCGCGCCCTGTCCCGCTGTCGCTGCGGGCCCGCGTCGAGCGCGAGCTCGAGCGCCTCGAAGCGGATGGGTCGATATATCGCGTCGATTACTCAGACTATGGCACGCCGATCGTGCCCGTCGTTAAGCAAAATGGAGATATACGAATCTGTGGTGATTATAAGATCACAATTAACCCTAAGATGCAACG
Source organism: Acleris literana (assembly GCA_946894065.1). Classification (NCBI taxonomy): domain Eukaryota; kingdom Metazoa; phylum Arthropoda; class Insecta; order Lepidoptera; family Tortricidae; genus Acleris; species Acleris literana. Next base: position 22,084,912 of record OX335669.1, read on the forward strand.
CGACCATTACCCGTTACCGCGCATTGATGAATTGTTTGCTAGCCTTAGCGGTGGGGACCTATACACAAAACTAGACCTAACTCATGCGTATGAACAATGTCTGATAGCAGAAGAATCTCGCCCATTTACGGCGATAACAACACACGTCGGGACGTTTGTGTATAGACGCACCCCCTACGGTCTTTCATGTGTACCCGAAAAGTTCCAAAAAATAATGGAAGAGACACTGCGCGGAGTGCCGGGCTGTGTCGTTTTTCTAGACGATATTTGCGTTACGGGAGCGAATAAACAGGATCATCTTAGTAATCTGAGAGCTGTACTCGAGCGGTTACGAAACATGGGGCTAACAGTTAAACTTACTAAATGTAAATTTTTACAGGAAAGCGTTAGGTATTTAGGTTTTATTATTAATAAATACGGTTTACGACCAGACCCAAACAAGTTAGAGGCAATATCTAATGCACCCATTCCACAAAACATTTCTCAGTTAAAAAGCTTTTTAGGAATGTTGAACTATTATGGGAAATTTATTCCCAATTTAAGTGATTTATTACATCCCTTGCATAACCTACTAAAAAAAGATGTTTTGTGGAATTGGGATTTACAATGTGATCGTGCATTTATTGAGGCCAAGCGCACTCTCCTGAGCGAGCGAGTGTTGGCGCACTACGAGGAGGGGCGGCCGCTGGTGCTGTCGGTGGACAGCAGCGCATACGGGTTGGGCGCCGTGTTGGCGCACCGGTACCCCGACGGCGCGGAGCGGCCCGTCTCCTGCGTGTCGCGCACGCTCGCGGCGCCCGAGCAGAACTATAGCCAGCTGGACAAAGAGGCGCTCGCGATAATGTTTGGTGTGACCAAACATCACCAATATCTTTTTGGCAGGCGCTTCTTGTTAAGACGGACCATCAACCGTTGACACACATTTTTGGAACTAAGGGCGGGATTCCGCAGACTGCAGCAAGCAGGCTGCAAAGGTGGGCAGCTAGGTTAGCAGCGTATGAATTTGATATCGAGTATGTGCGGTCGGCGGATAATGGTCCGGCCGACGCGCTGTCGCGATTGCCGCTGGCTCAGGAGGGCAGCTCGTCCGATGCGACCAACTATATTAATTTAGTTGAGGAATCACTGCCTGTCAACTTTAAAGACGTCGCCAAATATACAGATAAAGACGTGTTGTTAAGCAAAATAAAAGGTTACATTCAGTTTGGCTGGCCGTCGAGCGGGAGTTGCGATGAGGAAAAACCATTTTTTAGTCGAAGGGGTGATTTATTGTTGGAATTGGGGTGTATTATTTATAAATATAGAATAGTAATACCGACTTATCTTAGGAAACAAATTCTAGATGAAATTCATGAAGGGCATTTAGGAATAAACAAGATGAAAAATCTATCACGCAATTATGTATATTGGCCGAGTCTAGATAGCGATCTAGAAGCGTTGTGTCGGGCTTGTGAAGCGTGCCGAATGGTGCGGGACGCGCCGACGCGGGCGCCGCTGCACTCTTGGGAGTTCCCGCTGCACCCGTGGCGGCGCGTGCACGCCGACTTCGCGGAGTGCGCGGGTCGCCGCTACTTAATCCTGGTAGACGCCCACTCCAAGTGGATCGAAGCAGTAGAAATGCGAAATACTGATGCACGATCCACAATAACGGTATTTCGAAGTATATTTGCGCGTTTCGGTTTACCATCGCAACTCGTTACCGACAATGGGCCGCCATTTTTGTCACAAGAGTTTCAAACGTATTGTAAAAAAAAATGTATTCATCACGTGACGTCGGCACCTTACAGACCGCAAGGGAACGGCGCCGCCGAGAACGCTGTTAAAACGGTAAAAAAGGCAATAAAGAGGGCGTTACACGAGGGGGAGGACGTCCCAACAGCTTTAAGTCGATTTTTGTTTCAATATAGAAATTGTGAACACGCAACTACCGGCGTGCCGCCTACGGTTGCACTGCAGGGCCGGCGGTTGCGCGGCCGATTGGACGCAGTGCGGCCGGACGTGGCGGCGGTGGTGCGCAGCGCGCAGGAGCGGCAGGCCCGGGCCGCCGGCGGCGCGCCGCGCGCCATCTCCGTTGGGGACACCGTGTTAGCCCGAGACTTCTCAGTAAGGGGGGACAAGTGGGCTGAAGGAACTGTGGTGGAAAAGACCGGCCCGGTTTCCTATAAAGTAGACATGGGGAGTGGAGCTCAATGGCGAAGACACGCCGATCAAATAATTGTAAATAAAAATCGATTTTCGTTGTCGCGTACAAGTGCCGTCCCTGAAATGGAAAATGCCGCGATAGGTACCCCGGTCTGTAATAAGGAAGCCGACGACTCGTTTGAAGACGCATCCGACGGCTCCGTACCCGAGGCCGGCAGGGACGAGCGCGGCGCGGGCGCAGACGGTAACAGAGCCGAGCCCGCGCTCGAGCGCCCGGCGCGCGGCCCGTCCCCGGCGTCCCCGGCGGCGTCGGGTGCGTCAGCCCGAGTGCAACGGGCATTTAATAGGGCTAAGCGACTAAAGGCTCAACCTCAGCAATAATGTCTTAGTCGTATCATAACAAGATTATATAATGTAAATTTAAGTAGGTACTTACTTAAGTATAAGTATAAGTAGGTAAGATTGTATGTTACGATTTAGCTATATTTAAGTTATCTTAGGGGTGGGGATCTTATTTACTGTGTAGGGACGCTTGTGATTACGACTCCTAACGTAACGGGATTTATTGTAACTAAGTACGTACGTACCTGGATAGCCCAGGATTTGGAAGGGAGACATGTGACGGTTGTAGGTATGTCATTCATTATTATTGTATGGTGGAGGGTATTTTAAGTAAACGCAATAAACCAGTCAGTTGCTAGCTCCGGTGTTTCATTGACGTTACAGTACCCAGCCCCAACAAGCCATTATTGGCAATAATGCCTTGCCTCATGATTTAAACTAAATTATAGGACAGCGGAAACACCCTTGAATATAAATTTAATTCACCAAAATATTCAAGGTTTTTCCAGCAAAGAACTAGAAATAGGGTTGTTCTTAGATAATGAAAATGTACAAATTATGTGCATTACTGAACATTGGCTTAGACAAGAGCAATTAATTTTTGATTTTTTAAATTTTAAATTAGTTAGTTATTTTGCCAGAAAAAGTGCCATTCATGGTGGCTCTTTTATAATTGTAAAAAGTACTTTTAAATCCAAAGAAAGAAAGGATATTGTAAAGCTATCGATAGAAAGGATTGTAGAAATTTCTTGCGCAGAACTAGAAAGTTATATAATAATATGTGTTTACAGACCACCGTTGGCTGACTTTTGCACATTTGAATCTACTATGGAACATGTGTTAAAATTAGCATGTAATACCCAGAAGCATGTTATAGTTTGTGGAGATTTTAATATTAACTTACTCGAAACGTCAAATAATACCACTAGGTTACTTAGTTTATTTAAATCTTTTAATTTAGGTAATCTGTTCTTAGAACCCACACGGATAGGTGTTAGTAGTGCAACCTGCTTAGATAATATTTTTTGTAGTTGCGAATGTTTGGATAAATAAATATTTAATTGTTTTAATTCTGACCATAGTGGTCAGAAGGCATCTTTCATCTATGATTTTTATCAAAAACCTGATACAATAACATACCGACCTATAACTAGTAATCGTTTGGAATTTATCAAAAATAAAGTTCAGAGTAATCTTACAGTGTTACCGTTTTTACAGAATGAGTGTAATAGTATTTATAAAGACTTCTTCGGCGTAATTCTACATCAATTTAACAACAATTTTAAAATGAAAACTATTTCTAGGTCGAAAACAAAATTTAGTGAATGGGCTACTACAGGCATTCATAAAAGTAGAAATAGGCTTTATGGGAGGAAAATAAGAATGCTGACTTTCTAAATTATGTTAGGAATTATTCAAGGACCTTTAAACAAGTTTGTTTAACTGCCAAGGCAAATTTTCTTAGTCTCAAACTTAAATCATCTGACAACAAGGTAAAAACTGTATGGAATATTATAAATAGAGAAACGGGAAAATCAAAAACTCGTGATAATCAAGTCACTCTGAACACAGGTGACCAACAAATCAAGTCAAATAAAGACGTTGCCTTAGCATTCGAAGATTATTTTTCTAACATAGCCATTAATACTACGAAATGTCTTAAATCATCCGCGGTTGAAGCTCAATCATTACTTAGCACTAATGTCAGTAAATGTAATATAAACTTTGATTTCAGCCCTGTAAATTCAGATTCAATAGTCAAGATATTTAAATCACTTAGTTTAAAAAAGACTGAAGATTTGTGGGGCACATCAGTTAAGGTACTCTTTCATATCATAGATGTAATTGCACCCCATCTAGCATTAATCTACAATAATTGCATATCAGAGGGGGTCTTTCCAGATCTCATGAAATATAGTAAAGTAATACCTCTTTTTAAATCGGGCGAGATGAGTGATATAACGAACTTCCGTCCCATTTCCATACTACCAGTTTTAAGTAAAGTCTTTGAGAAAGTAATGCTAAAGGATATGTTAGGTCACTTTAACAGAAATAAACTACTTAACAGTAACCAGTTTGGCTTTACCAGAGGTCGATCAACAATTGATGCGGCATCTGTACTCATTAAACATATATATAACAGTTGGGAGAAATCTTGCGATGCAGTAGGAATATTTTGTGATCTTTCTAAAGCTTTTGATTGCGTGGATCATACGACCCTTATTTTAAAATTAGAACATTATGGATTGTCCAACAAAGCTTTAAGCCTTATGTCTTCTTATCTAAGTGATAGAACTCAAACAGTTGTTGTAAACAAAACGCAATCTGTTGGAGCTACATTGAAAATAGGTGTGCCTCAAGGCTCTATTTTAGGTCCTTTTTTATTTTTGGTTTACATAAATGACTTGCCACCAACAGTAGATAAACTTTGTGATATTGTACTTTTTGCTGATGATACTTCACTAATTTTCAAGGTAGATAGAAAATCCGTAGACTACAGTAGGATTAACACCACACTAGTTAAAGTACTTAATTGGTTTACTAGCAACAATTTGCTACTAAATGCTAAGAAAACGAAATGTGTTAGGTTCGCTTTGCCTAATGTTAAACCGGTACATTCTAGTATTTTTCTAAATGACGAGTGTTTGCAAATGGTAGATAAGGCAATTTTCTTAGGCATAACATTAGATAAATATTTGCAATGGAGTCCCCATATAGCTGTACTGGCAGGTAAACTAAGTTCGGCAGCTTACGCCGTTAGGAAAATTAGACAACTAACCAATGTTGAGACAGCTCGCTTAGTCTATTATAGTTATTTCCATAGTGTCATGTCGTACGGTATTCTGGTTTGGGGTAAGGCAGCTGACATACAAACTATATTTGTGTTACAAAAAAGGGCCATTCGTTCTATTTACAACTTAAACTCCCGTGACTCTTTAAGAGAACTTTTTAAAGAAATTAATATCTTGACTGTAGCGTCTCAATTTATTTATGAGAATATTATTTACGTTATTAGAAATTTAGATTATTTCACCAAAAATTCTGATATACATAATTTAAATACCAGAAATAAAAATAAAATCGCTATCCGAAAATTCCGCGTCCGTAAAGTATATAAATCATTTGTTGGTCAATGCATTCATTTCTATAATAAATTACCTGACGAAGTTTTAAAGTTACCCTTTCCAGCACTTAAAAGTTACTTGAAAAGGTCGTTAATGTCTAAAGCGTATTATAGGATCGAGGACTATCTAACAGACAAAAATGCATGGCCTAAATCCGAAACTTAGTCAATAATAATTTATTCAAATGCAAAATCTTTATCTTGTCTAGGGGACACCGTTGATGTAGGAAAACATATCGAAACTTTTATGTGGTCGTCTCGCACCATCTTATATACACATAAGTATGTGTTTTTTTTTTCTCTATCTCTCCCGTAAGATTCTTAATTGGCATGTTTTCCTGCTGAACTACGCATGTTATTTAATACTATATTTAATTTAATATTTATAGCTTTATATAATGCTAGACTAAGTAGTACCATTGTAATAAGAAATATGTTTAAAAAATGACTGACTGCTGAGTTTCTTGCGGCGTTTCTTCTCGGCAGTGGTCTTCTCTTGGGAAGCGCTGGTAGATTCTTGACGTGTAAAAGTGCCCGTGCGGCCTACTTACTGAATAAATTTCTTTTATCTTTTTTATCTTTTATCTTTTACAATCTTAAGACTGCAATCCTAAGACCCCAAATGCGTTTCCAACTTTGAGGACTAAGATGGAATGTCTTTATGCTAGTAATTTAACCGCTTGTCTTACCCCCACACCGGAACACAACAAATAAGTGTAAACCGCGTAAATAATCTAAGATTTGAGGTAGATATTCAACAAATGACAAACGTTATTTTTGTGAATTAGAAAACTTTATTTTTACTTACTGACATTACTGACGCATTACAGTAAATGCCAGCGAGGTTCAAAACTGTTCCCGGCAAAGTTTGGTAGTATTTAACTTGTGAAGTTATGTTTGAGAGTGCCGTGGAGCATGGAAAACGAATCTTTGTACAAAAGAGTGCCCAGTGAAATAATTCTAGGAACCCTGGCCCAATTTCCTTGTCAGGAGCAAAAAATTAATAATTTAGTAGAAGGCGACTAACTGCATAGTTATAGTAAAAGCATTTTAAATTTAATTTGGTTATCATTAGAGTATATGCTTCCAATACTACATTGCAGCCGCCTTCTTTGGTATAACGGCAGAAATGAGAAGTCAGTGAGACCCAAAACTGTACCCCGCTACATTTTAGTAGTATTTAACTTGTACACTTGAGCGCACCGTGACGCGAGGAAAACGCGTATTTGTACAAGGAGTGCCCCGTGAAATAATTCGAGGAGCCTTGACCCAGTTTCCTCATCTTGAGCAAAAAATTAATAATTTAGAAGGTTATTCCAACTGTCTACAGCGCTTTTATAGCCTAACTTGGGAGTTTAAATTGAAAGGATTGGCGAAAGCGAATTGGGCGCTTGTTAATGTTGTCGAGTTAGATGGATTGATGAAGTGAAAAAGTTTGGGTTTTGCGAATAATGATTTAATTAAAAGTCGATTTCGAAACGAGTTACTTAATAAACAAATTAAGAAATGAAGACATTTTACTCATACGCATGCTTCTCAAAACTTCATGTCTCGAATAAGATCAAGATAATAATAGTACATTACTGCACAGACCGGGAAATAGGCCGTTGCGGGACGAGTAGAGTTAGCGTGGCCGAGACGCAGTCGAGGCCGCGCTATATACGAGTCCAGCAACCGCCCTTCCCGGTCGAGGTTTCTATAGTGCTTTTCTCCAAGATGTGAGGAAATTTAACACAATTGTTAATAATATTAAACACAGTCCCAACATTTCCTTGAAAAAAAGAACAGAAACGTACAATTTAGTATGACACTGAAATAAAGCATTAAATAAAATCACAAATTATTTAAACGTAATAAATTCAATTTGAATAAAATATAGTTTAATCTATAACATTTATTACGCGTTTATGTTATTTCCGCAATTCATTTTGTTCATGAACGCAATTTCTATTAAAAAAAAGTCAAACTATTTGACACACTTTTAAATACGTTGTAAATGCTGTTTGAAAAGGCTTACCTTTTAAGTCTATGACATTAAAAAAGTAAAATTTACAAGGAAGAATTTTGATCGCACGAGTGTTTGGCTGTTTGGAGATAGTTATCCTATTCCAAACATGGTTTTAAAAAGTAAAACACCAGGTACGTAATGAACTTTCATACATTTTTCGCGGCCGCTGCCGTTGGTAAATAATAATTTAGTTTTTTTTTAATTTTGCCTAGGTCTGGAACTTAGAACTTCGCGGGCTGATTTGACAACAGTAATGTTAACATTTCCGAGCATGTGGGAGAAAATAAAATTATATAATATGAGTGACGGATAGCTTTAACTTTGGATCAACATGGAAAACTTTTTTCGTCATAAGGATTGCTAAACCATAGTAGGAAACCTTTCAATCTTGATGAAGGAAAATTGCTTTTCCTGTGATTTACGAAGAACGCATTCAAAATTGAATAAAGATTAACGACATTAAGCAGACGAAATCGCGTAAACACAAGAGGTGAGACGTACTAGGTAATATGCGTAGGTACTGGTTCTTCCGAGTACGCGTCTTCGAAAAGACTAGGTACAGAGCACACATCTAGTTTTAAATATCCGCTATTCAAAATAGCATATACTCAAATGCACCCAAGCTAAACTCAAAACCGGTACTTAATCAGGTACTTAAAGTAGGTGAGATAAGTTTTCCGTTGCAACCGTTTGACTAAGTTGCAGGGATCAGACTGCACCATGTGGCGGGGCTAAATGCAGATTAACCGCTTAGGTGGCTGCGGCAGACGATTTGGTTACGTCGGTAAATACTGGATAGTTTCGGGAGTCGCGAGTTGGTAGTTTACTTAGTTTCTTTAAATTTGTATTACTTAAAGACCGAATCGTCATAATAATACGAGCACAGAGGTCACCTGATGGTAGGTAAGTGGTTTCTGAGACCCAAGGATATTTGCATTCTGAATACCACAATCTTAAGACGTTGCTAGTCCTGAGGAGTAAGATGAAATACATCTATTTAAGTTATTTTAAGAGCGTTGGGTTGAAAATACATATGCCGTGTCGTATCAGGAGGAGAAAAAGCTGGCAGAGAACAGAGATAAGTGGCAATTATTCCATACAACTCTAGCTCTTAAGTTACATGAAAACACATATGTGAACTCGGTGATAATTCATTATTGTGGTGCTTAAGCTGATCTGACGATAGAGTAAAAAGATGGTAACAGGATTTGGAATCATCTTGATCAAGCAGCTGATGACTGCAAAAAAGTACAGTCAGCAAAAAAGTTCAAGCATTAATTTTTTGATGAAAACTTGATTCAATCTCAGTTTGGTTTACATGGCTTTAGTAAGTGAGAAAGCATTGTAAACATTTAGCAAACAAAAGAACCCGGCTGCAAAGTAGAAAAGTATGTACCTCTCTACACAATTATATTTAGCACAGCCTTCACCTCAAACACGCTATATATATCTCTTGCTCGGGTAGTCCACGTCGTTGAAAAAAGAAAAAATACACTTTTTCTTTGTAATGCTACCCCAGACAAAATTACGAAGTAACTTCATCCATTACTTAGCGCCATTTTACTCAAAATTAACCCTCAAGAGAATATGAGAGAAAATTTTGCCGTTCAAAACAACATCATTAATCAGGGCCTTCCGTTTAATATTACAATTGTATGTTTATTTTCATCTGAACATACTGAGTTTCATCTGAACATACTGAGTTTTGACACATTTTCCTGCTCAACTACGCATGATATATATATTTTAATGTTAAATTCATTGTTTTATATAATGCTAGGTTAAGTTCTATAATTGTATAAGTAATTTAAAAACAAAACGACTGACTGTTGAGTTTCTTGCGGCGTTTCTTCTCAGCAGTGGTCTCTTGCGAAGCGCTGGTAGATTTTTGACGTGTAGAAGTGCCCGTGCGGCCTACTGAATAAACATCTTTTATCTTTTTATCTTTTATCTTTTATTAACATTCCCTCAAATTTCTAGCGAGTAATAAAATTTAGAATTTGCCATTTGGAATATTCGGCAGCTTTAAGCTCGCGCTTGGTTGGAGGCTGGTTATCATTATTTATTTGGTTATGTTTAACATGTAACGTTAATAAAAAGGGTTTGAATTTTAAATCATTCAGCTCTTAAGGGACGATGGGCAGAAATGATGCGTGCCTCGGTTAAAAGATCTTGGCAACATGAAGTTTTTTTTTACTATGACCACGATTGCCCTATGTATGGGCTTTCCTTGGAAAATGGTAATCAAATCGTATGTATTTTGTTCAAAAATAAATACTTATTTACAAAAAAGATTTTTTTTAAAATAAAATAAGCCTCATCGATTTTGCAACTAAAATAGGTATTTTGTCTTTTTCTGTGTCCTAATGAACATAATTGACATTCATGCTATGACTGCTGGAGGGTGGGAGCACTGTAGGGAATGCAATTTAACCGGTTATTAACCGTTATTGTACGAAAATAACCGGTTAAAATCGGTTATAACCGGTAATTTGCATTCCCTAGAACACTGTGAACAGGGTCCATACAATCGTGAAGGCAGTATTTAATCCTGGTCTTAGGACGGGAGGTCCAATAGCTCGCGGAATGAAGAAGAAGATGAGATAATTCTGTAAAACCTCTTTGCATGGTTGTAATGTGAACTCTTTATGGTCTAAGATCCGAATAGGAGACGATTTGCACAGGGCTGTTTATTCGATGAAAAGTATTTTAAATCAGATTTAATACGCTAACTAATATGTGGCGAATAGGTAGGCTGAAAATTTTCAGTCCAGTACTTATATCATTAATTTTTTTATTAAAAATGAGCTTTTTTTTAAATTTCAAATGTTTGTTTAATAGACAAATTACATACTTATCGAAAGTATGAAGTCTATAGAATATGCAAAAGTTAGGGTTGGTGCAAAATATTAGTACCGACTTACCTGTTTATACCTGCCTACCAAATAGTTTGACGGGAAAAAAATAGTCAACCTAACGTTTGCATATTCTATAGGCTTCATACCAGGGACCGGCCCGCTATCCCATTCAAGGGGTTTTAAATGGGTTTTTATAAGGATATATTCAGAAAAGCCGTATCGCTTACAAGCCGTTCAATTTGCTTTTTAAAGCCCTAACAGGGACCCGACCAACCATTCCCCGATTAAAGCCTTTAAAAGACTTACCTCTCAAAGTATAATCATAAGAATAAACAATAACTACACGTAGAAGCGAATCTCCTTTACCCAGGCCCCAAATGCCGCGCTTTTAATACCTACTTCCCCCTTCACCCCGCTACGCCCCTCTGTCTTCCGCGCCCAAAGTCAGGGCTGTCACTTGTAAAATATTTTAATCGGTTTATGGATGTGTTATACAAGTTTAGTCACGAAATGTTATTTATGTTTTCCTTCAACGTGGAAACATTGTTGCAAGTTTTTTACATTTACGTTAAATTAGGTAATAATATTTTTGATTATAGGTATTAAGATTATCTCCAGAAAAATTAATGGCTTATGTGGCTATTAATATATGATCAAACTAACTTCTTGTAGTGAAGTTCGATCGATTTTATATGAGTCGCTTCATTCGAAGATATAAATATTCACAACGTAGTCCCTTAAACCTACTAGGTAGCATTCGCACATTTTATGAGTATTCTTTTTGACTATTTCCATTAAAAAATACTACTTCCGGTACCAGTTACAACTGTGCACGCGGCCATCTTGTTCTGCATTCTTTTTAGAGTAAGTTAATGAGTAGTATGAGTACCAAAACTTTTATCAGGGTAATTAGGTGGGTGGGATCTTATATCTTCGAATGAAGCGACTCATATAATATCGATCGAACTTCACTTCAAGAAGTTCGTTTGATCATATATTATATTTCGTCGCTTCATTCTCGATATAAATATTCACAACGTAGATGTTTAGAGGTTAAAGTTTTGGACTATGTAAACGAAGTAATACATAAAAGATGATTTCAATTTTCATTACAATCATCATTTAAACCAAACAAAATCTTCCATAACAGATGTAATTACGTAACAATTAATAACATTATATTTTGTGAATTATACTATTTTATCTTATTTGAAAAACATACAGATCTAGCAAAATTCAGTTTGGTCTACAACAAGCCTGTTGTAGAAATTAGCGAAGGTAAGCGACGAGCGCGTCCAGCCCGCGGTCTTGCGGATCACGTCCGCAGACGCCGGCCGCGCTCGCCGGCGAGACGGGGCGGCGTGACGTCACCGAACACCGCCACGTTCACGCCGCTTTAAGACAATACTTTTTGATCCATTTACTGATGATCTGTGATGTAACAGTTTTATAAGGTCGCTTGGTTGTTAGAAGAAGATTGCTCACTTTAGCCGCCCTGATTTAATTGGTCGCTAGTAAGTATTCTTGTAGTAAAGATCGTGGCCGGACAAATCGACGTATCTTCTTTGAAGTAAGGAAATACTAAGATCGGCTGCCCGTGATTGGGAGCTGAAGTTTTAATAATACTAGTGACAACGATAGTTGGCCCGATGTTACTAAAAATGTATGGATTCTATTTTTATAAGCGACATTGTTTGAACGCAATGAGCCGTATATACACAGCGAAAGTAACATCACTATTATTATTTTTTAGTTAAAAATATCAAGAAGTACGTTTTGATAGGGAAACCATCTTGAAATATAGGTTTATACAATTTGTGGTTCCCAAGTGAAATATACTTCGGCACGGTGGGTCTAAGTTTGTAAACACCCTTCAACAGTCGCTTAACGCACTCGTCAGCGTTGATTGTATCTTTTCCCGATAAAATCGACAGGGCTGCGCGATGAAAGTTTATGATACCATAAGAAGCATCCTTAAAAACTGCTCAGTCAAAAAATATGACCGATTCAGTAGTGCACTGAAAAAGAGGTATGTTATGTTATAACAATAATACCACCAAAGTTTGAGCTATGGGCTGTACTGGTTAACGATGCTGTTAGCGAGTGACGATATCACCAAGTCTATCGCGGGATCCGCGGGGTCCGGAGTGCCCTGCCGCTTAAAAACCGTTCGCTACAACTCGCGGCACCCAGGGTAAGGTGGGTGAACAGAAGATGATGGCTCCTAAAAGGAGATCGTAACAGGTTCTTACTGGGATCCAAATATACTGCCTCTGACTGAACAAAGTGTACTCGTCAGCAGTGGGTACCAAGGCTGCGAAGCCCATACTGGAAATACAATAATCCCGGTTCTTTTATCCTCGATTACTTTTTGTATGTATTTCAGCATTAAAGAAAATGGTGGGAAAGCTTAAAATAAATATGGTGACCAACTTGTTGTCAGCGTATCGATTAATAAAGCATCCGGATCCCTTTCCCAGAATATATAAGAATAACATTTGGCATTGGCGAGAGATGCGAAAAAAAAATCAATTTGAGACTGACCAAATTTCTTAACTATCGTTTGGAATCCAGGATCTGAAAGCTTACAGTCTAAATATATCTAGCTATATAAATACCTTTAAACGAGCAATTCTTGTGTATATAAATACATATCTCGGCAACGGCTCCGACGCTCAGTCTTCCAGGTACTCTGGGTTATTCTACGAGACTCTTCGTCCACCTCTACATTGTCTTTGGTGTTAATATAGGACGCATGCAGCCAAATACTGCGTTCCTCGCGCCAACACCGAATATCTCTAGCCAGATCATTAAGATAGGGGTATTGTATACCACCCATCCTATTAACGTAACTCAAGGCCGTTATATTATCAACTCTTAACAATATTGCACAGAGAGTCAAATTTCGACTGAAAGCTTTTAACCCTAAGTAGATGGCTAACAACTCCAAGTAATTTATGTGGTTGACTATCCTTCCAACGACCATTTACTCGCTCGTCATCACACACTGCGTCCCAGCCCGTCAGGGTTGAGCCAATGAATATAACCTTATCGTAATTTGAAACTCTCACTGGACAAGACGAAGTAAATATTTTTTCGGACCAACAATTTAAGTCAGGTAAAATATTTTTTGATGGGAGTGATTTTCATATTCAAATGATTTATTTGTAAATATAGCTAATAAGTTGTTACAAATTTAGCTATATTTTGCCACTAGGCATACAAAAATTATGTCCGGTCATAATAGCGCATGTACAGAATAAGTATAATTATAATAATTCGTTTCGTTTCGGAATTGTCGAATCTTAGTAAAACTAATAATAAAAACTTTTCCCGTTTTAAAATTTTTGTACATATACCCAACCATAGCGAACTGCTGGGCAAGCAGCTGTTAGAACTCCAATAAGCTGTGCAAATTCTCGAACTAACTGTGCAATCTTGCTTCGTTTATCTGAGGGTAGACACAATGTCAAATCGACCGTTTTAAAAATGAAACCTTAGTATCTGCAGATCTGCTCAGGCTGTAAGCTGTTTTTATAATGGTCTATCACGAACCCTAAACAATACCATAACTTGATAATTTCATGAACATTATTTAGGCATTCATTATAAGTACTGCCGATTCACGATATCGACTAAGTAATATTACTGACGTAAAACCACGTGATCTAAGAAAAAATATAACTTTTCTCATTATAGGTGCGACGGACAGACCCGTAGGTCATGGTTGTAAATTCATACGTCATATATAAATAAATGTTCATTGAGAAATCTATAATTTAAATCCAATGTATTCGAAATTTCAGCCCATTCAAATAATAGGAACTGGTTTGAAATTGACTGCCGAGATTTAAACTTCATCTTACGATAAAATCAGCAAAGTTCCAATGCATTTAAAAGTACTTAATTAGGTAAAACAAAGCAAGTTGGTTTTACTTCTTGTTTTCTTATCTCACCGTCGCGGTAGAAAACTTCATTAAAACTTGAAAGAAATCAATTGATAAATTAATTTAGTTTGTCACGCTTTGCGCTCGCTAACTTTTCAAGCAAAATGTTTATTTATCAGGTGTTTAAATAAGACGGAACAAATTAAGTAAAGCCTTATTTATAATTCCTTATTAATTAAATGTACATATTGACATTGACTCGTATGCGACATACTAGACATAGTGCACTACCGCCGAACGATCCCGTCAATCAGTTGTAACCACTTGACAGTAATTGATAGTCCAGCTCACAAAAGACTGCAAAAATGTAACTAGAAGTTCTTCTACTTTTCTTGGTACTGCCGAACACACGATTGAGCTCTATTTGATCTTATGGTAAATGATGATAACGTCTAGGCTCACTCGTAGGAAGCTCGCTGGTTCAGAAGAAGACTATTCACTCTTGATTTGAAGACATCCAAATTATATCCCTCAGGAAATACAGACGAAGGGAGCGAATTCCAATTGTTGTTTTTCCGACCAAAAAAAAGAAGATATGCGGGTCGATTTTTGCATGTTTTTAAATAAATCGCAAGCGTAGGACACTCACAACCAATTAAACCTGAACTTTAAATTCGATTTTGAATGTAATTAACGCACCGCTGAGTTGTTGTCATATTAAAAACGGCTTCTTGCCGATCGGTCGATCGAACCAGCGAGCTCATACGAGGAACGGTTAATCTACCTAATTGAGAAGGCATGCCTTAAAATGTTGTTAATAAGTTTGACGAGACAACGTAAAATCGTCGGTTAATCATTCGTCCGTCGAGAACAAAAGTAAGATCTTTAAGAGCAAATGCGTTAAGCAAGCGTGAAACAAAAAGGCTACATTTCGAAAGACAGCGAAACGCGCTATCAGCCACCAGGTCTTTGTTCGCCGCCCAACTAATTAGCGAAGACAACTCGAACGTTCTTTTGTTCGGGCCACCGCCACGCAGAAATAATTCACTTAATTGATACAACACCGAAAGCCTTTGCGGTTGACGAAGAATGTAAACAATAGGATTGGAAATTGGAAGACGTCGTTACTAAATTATTTGGGGAGAGTATTTTAAGATAATTACGGTTGTTATTCATCTGAAACTAAAGTTTCAGATATCTATAATTTGTAAATTTCTTTATATCCCCTATACAAAAAAATGGTGTTATAAGTTTATCTATGTCTGTGTATCTGTGTGTCTGTGTGTGGCATCATAGCTCCCAAATGGATGAACCAATTCAGACGAGTTTTTTAGAAAGCTACTTTAATTGGGATAGCTCATTCTTTTTATATAGGATGTTGAACTATATAATAGGTATGACATAAAGAAGTGCAAGGGTTTAGGTAAATTTACGATTTCGTAAAAAGGTATCTGTTGTAATCATAACTGAATAGAAATGCTGAAACAAAAATATTAAGTGCTCGGTCTATATCCACTGTCATTAAATAATTATAACACACAAGTTTTCAAAAATATTAATATCAAGAATCTTTAACAAATGTTTTAAGACTTTAGTTTCTTCTTCTTCTTCTATCATACACAGTAAGTTGCATAAGTTTTCCAAGATTTTTTTTAATATTTCGGCCAAACGTGTTAGTCCCTACCAACATTTTAAAAGCTTTTTCTCAAAAGACTTGGGAAATGGGGACACAAAGGAACAAGGATTTGAGACGCTCGATTTGAAGTACATAGAAATAATAACGGTTTAATGAAAAAAATACGGACAAAAACACAAAATAACAAACAGGAGCTCTTCCTTAATCACGGATGACTCGGAACAAGGAGTTGAGTCATATTTACTTAAAAGTTGACGTAATTTATCAAAGGAAAATTTTATTTCACTACACAAAAAGGAGTTAAACAGCAGACGTTAAAACGAAGTCAAGAAAAAATGTATTAAACGAGTATTTTCAGCAACTCGAGCATAAAACATGGGTGTTATAAAACAAACGAGGTCGTCGACTTCTTAAAATGAGCTGAGTGTAAGATAATTAAAACAATAATTCAAGGCGTGGAGCTGAAAGAGAATTCTCCGTTTGGATGCCGAAGCGTTAAGTATCCAATATAAGCGGTGGTAGTTTATGGGCCACACAAACGATTTCTACCATTTATACAGTTTTTAAATTTTAAATTAAAAGTTATTTACGCTCGGTCTTATTTTATTTTCTGGTTTAAGGTGTTCAAAATGTTTTCTATGCAGAGCTGCTTTATTTTAGTAATACAATGAAGTTTGTTTTTTACATTTTGAACGCCTTACGTCAGATACAAAATGTGTCACTCACACGCCAAACATGTCTTCTATGCTATGCAAATTAAAACTTAATTCATACGAAACAATACCTGTTTCAATCTTCAACTTATGTTTTCTTGCAGCACTCCAAAACCAAAAGTGACAAATATTACTAACTTGAAAGAAACAAACGTGAAGAAAAAAAATTGCTTCATCTTTTCAACAATTTAAGTTTACACAAACACAAAAGCATACCCTATACTAGTTAACTCTCAACTATAATTGCATGTAAAGTGCCTAATTAGCAGCCAGTAGGAACAATACTTGCGCTTGTGGAAGTTTCTCATTTTGAACTGAAAGCCTGTTAATTAAATATTGAGCTCCTTTGATCGTCTTACTGCTTCGTCTTCGTACAATAGCTTGTTATATCGATGTAGGATCTCTATTTTTTTATGACTGAGACTGCGTTTAAGAATTACGAGGAACAAGACAGCTGTGTTTAGTGAGCACATGTACTGTTTTACATTAATCTTATTAACATCATCGTCATCATATTTTTTTTAAACATACTCTTTTTTATTATCTTATTTAAGTGGTGGCGCAGGGTCCGTAACGTTCACTAACACCATCTTATCCTTTAATCTACCGCCAACCAGTTGTGTTCGCATGGTTGTATTCTGGTGTGGGGATAAGACCACCGGTTAAATTAATTGCTTGGAGGCCTACTAGTTCCACCTTGGTCCTCAGGCTTGGCAACGCATTTGCAGTCTATAGGTCTCGGATCCCGCATCGACTATCAGGTGGCCCTGTGTGCTCGTCATAAAGAGATCGTCTTCATCACCATGTCAGCGGAAACAAGTTACTCTGATCTCCCCTATCTATTTTCTTCCCTCTTATTTCCTATGACCCTTATCAGACTCGGTCTATTGGCCTGCGCAAACCGGCGGACGGCAGGGGAGAGCATCGAAGAGGATTTCCTCCGCCGCAGCGCACACTGATGAGGGAAAATCCCTCATGATACCACGAGCGTCCGCGAGCGCGGGGTCGGCGCCCGGGACTGCGGAGTGCGCCCCTGTTTGTGCTCCGGCCCAGCGCAAACTGGCGGACGGGAAGGCAGAGGAATATTTTACGCGTGCTCGTAGATGGATTGAGGAGCGCGTAGATGCTACTGTGGCGGGAGGCGCCGGTATGCGGTATGCGCTAGTGAAACGGAATCAAAGCCGACCGGCCGGTCCGGGATACCGCGGGATGCCGCGGCATTGCAGCGCACGCTGTCAGGCGCTTGCGGTATCAAAAGGGATTTCCTTCACTAGTGTGCGCTGGCGACGTAAAATCCTTTTAGTTGCTCTCCCCCGCCGTCCGCCGGTTTGCGAGCCCTCCTCTCCCGAGGCCCCGCTACCCCGGCGCACAATGGTGTACACCGGCGCATGCCGGCGCCTACCGCCGCAGTATCCTCTTAGTTGCTCTTCAATGCCGCGGAGTCACATCCGCTGCGATACTCCGAGGGCGGTCTCAAAGCATATAGTATAGACCCATCTCACTTCTGAGCCATGTTTACAAGCTGTTTTCGAGGGTCATCACAAATCGTCTCGGGCGCAGGTTTGACGATTTCCAGCCTCCCGAACAATAGGGGTTTCCGAAAAGGCTATAGTACCGTAGACCACATACATGCGTTGCGGCAGGTTATACAGAAGACCGAAGAGTATAACCTCCCCCTTTGCCTTGCATTTGTGGACTACGAGAAAGCCTTCGATTCGATCGAGACCTGGGCTGTACTGCAGTCTCTCCAGCGGTGCCAAGTTGACTACCGATATATCGAAGTGTTTAAGTGTCTGTACGAAAACGCCACTATGTCCGTCCGACTACAGGACCAGAGCACGAAGCCTATTCCTCTGCAGCGGGGAGTCAGACAAGGAGATGTGATCTCTCCGAAGCTGTTCACAGCTGCATTGGAGGATGCTTTTAAGGGTCTGGACTGGAAAGGACGAGGCATCAACATAAATGGCGAGTACATCACTCACCTTCGATTCGCTGACGATATCGTAGTCATGGCTGAGACCATGGAGGACCTCAGTGCAATGCTCGCTGACCTCAGTGGAGTTTCCGACCGAGTTGGCCTGAGGATGAACATGGACAAGACGAAAGTCATGTCCAATGTCCATGTCGCGCCAACTCCCGTGATAGTCGGAGGCTCTCCGCTCGAAGTTGTTGACGACTATATTTACCTGGGACAAACGGTCCAAGGTCACTCGTCGAATCCGACACGGCTGGGCAGCATTCGGGAAGCTTCGCAGCACCTTTTCGTCCAGATTACCGCAGTGTCTGAAGTCAAAAGTCTTTGACCAGTGTGTGTTGCCAGTGATGACTTACGGATCTGAGACGTGGGCGCTAACAGTGGGCCTTATAAGGAAGCTCAAAGTCACTCAGAGGGCTATGGAGAGGGCTATGCTCGGGGTTTTTCTGCGTGATAGAATCAGAAATGATGATATCCACAGTAGAACTAAGGTTACCGACATAGCCCGAAGAATAGCCAAACTTAAGTGGCAGTGAGCGGGGCACATTGCTCGCAGGACTGACGGCCGATGGGGCCAGAAGGTTCTTGAGTGGCGTCCGCGGACCGGGAGACGAGCTGTAGGTAGGCCTCCAACAAGATGGAGTGACGATCTTGTAAGGATCGCGGGAACGCGGTGGATGCGAAAAGCACAAGACCGGTCTGAGTGGAGAGCCTTGGGGGAGGCCTATGTCCAGCAGTGGACGCCTTTCGGCTGACATGATGATGATGGTCTCAAAGCATTGAAATTTATACCTTATTTCAACTGAAATAGCAAAAAATATATAATTTTTTGCGGTTAAAGGAATTATGGACGTTTCAGGTTACCGGAAGGGAAAATATATTTTCGATATAAGATGTGAACAAACATTTTCACTAATTCGTATACATAAAATGAGAAATACAGAAGAATAATAATTTGTTTTATTTAATAACGTAAATTGACAAAAAAATATATATCAGGGAACAATCCCACACAAATTGACCTAGTCCTAAACTAGGCGCTAGATTTTTGAAATGCATTCTGTCATCGGGTAACTCAAAATGTGTAATAGGTATTGTGTTGGCAGATCTATCCTAATTAATGTATTATATATAAAATAAGTAAGTATCTAGATTTTAATTCCTCTGAACATTTCTAATACGTACACATCGGCATAATGATTACACGTACAAGATACTTTTAATAAGATTTAATAACTTCACAATTTAAACTACGTTTCGACATCCTTTGGTTCCTTCTTTCTGCTATATCTTAAACTAAAACTGCAAAGGCAGAGAATGGAAGAAAGAAGCTCAACATCCGGATACTGTTTATTTAAAATATTACTTAGGTATATAATTCTAAATCCAGAGTCTGTTCCCAAACTCAAATCTTAATTGACCGCTTCCTACACTGGAGGAGACAAGCGCAAACACGCCAGACCCAAAGTTCTGCTCAGTTTAGCGGCGAGTTGTTTATAGAACAATTAATATCAAATTGTGGATGAACTAGGGCAAAATATCCATGCTTCCCTGTTCCTTGCTAATTTACAGAAACACGAATTGATATTGGCGATTCTGTAAATCGAATCCGTATCTGTTATTTTTGGAGTCTTGAGCTGTACAATTTTCTGATGACTCCGTGGGGTTCTAAAGGAGTATTGTCAATGATACCATTAGAGGTCTATAGAGACCTTTCAAAATCGCCAAGTAAAGTTATACTTTTGGGAATTTAAAATATATTGTGCTACTGTGTAATTAATAAACCGCAAAGGCCTATGCTCGCGGCCTTTTTGATAAGCATATGTCAAGTAGTCATTTGCTACATTATTAATTAAACGTTTACTATGCTAAATTTTCAATTGAATTTTGATGTTTAGTTGGTAACTTTATTGTTACGTACCAATTACTACTAAACACACTGTTCACACGTCTCAATCAATTCCTAAATTAAAATTTAGTTTCCTACTAATAAACTAAATCCGTGTAAACTAGACAATTTTTAAACTTTCTTAAATATAACAATGTTGGTCTTAAACTGCGAAAGCTCTGTCCATTAAACAGCTGACATCAATGCTTTACTGTAACTTCCGCTCTTGAATGAACACGATCAGCCACTCTATGGCCGTGGTCTATACGCGTCAGTATACAATTAATAGGTCAGGTTAGTTTGGTGGCAAATATGAATGAGTCAGCTATTTTAGTCTGGGAAATGTATAAGAATCTGCAGCGTAAGCATTACTTTTAAGTATGACTTTTTATTAATACTATTTGTATCACTCATTTCGGATGCAAACAACCAATTTCAAAGACTGTTATAGTAGTTTACGTGACCGTTGCGTAATGACAGGCATTACAACGTGAGTGTGGTTTATGAAACGAGCCGCAAGGTATTGTACGAGCCCCAAAGCTCGTACAATACTTTATCTACACACATATTATAAGTAGGTACTCTAAGATGGGTTCAGAAGCCGAAAGGCAAATTACCAGCATTACCTTACCTGTGGTAGTAGGTGACAGCGATGACAGCTGAAACGTAATTTTGAAATTACGTTATCGAATATTGTAAATCATCTTCCAAAATTAACAGCTTTCATCGCTGTCACCTACTACCACAGGTAATAATGGTCATTGCCTACGGGTTTTGAACGCATAATAGACGACTTATGATATGAGTGTAGATAAAATCTTAATCGTCTGTAATGTCTAGTTGTTGTTTTTTATGACGACGAGAAGGCAAATGATCACACAGGCAACCCAGGAGTCCCATTGACATTTGAATTTTCAAGATAACAGTTACAAGACTGGACTAAACTAGGACTAAAGCTTTCTACCCCGTAAGCTAGTAATTTCACCGGTTACCTCATCCCCACACCGGAACACAACAATGCGACACAATGCAACACTGCTTGGCGGTAGGATAAAGGATACAGGATGTTTGAATGTTCATACAATTTTATAATCGTCTTAAAAGTAGCGTGCTGTCACTTCGTGCCTTGGCGAATAAGAAAGCGATAGGTGTCCTAATGGATCATTAGTGATGTACGGTACGGCTCAAGTTTTATTTTGTCACCTGTCCCTCAATGAGTCTCTATCGTGATAGAAAGGGAAATCCGAGTGATCCTCCAACTCGCGGACAACTCGTGCCAGCCCTCCTGGTAAACGTTTGTGTAACTATAAGTGTTAGTCAATACATTTTGACACCCTTGAAACGTCTTCTAGTCTCTTTATTTGTTGATGAACGCTGCACTTAGTAGATCATACCGTTCTGTCGAACGGTCGATCGAGTGAGCGAAGTCATACTATTATTTCGAGCGGCCTCACTCAAGGGGTAGTGCGGGTAAGCTGATAATGCCTTCCCTAAACGTTTTTACACTTTAACGGGACAAGTTAATAAGTAGTGCGTCAAGTTCAAGAACGAGATGTTTAATATACTGAGCAAAAGGTAAAATTGCAGCGTTTGAAACCTGAACAGGCAGATGTTTAATAAAATGCTAATACTTTTCTATTGTGCCTCATATTGCGCATTGCGCTTAGATTTGAATACGGTAGCGTCATGTTTTCTGCTCTGAAAACTATTGTTTTAATACTTTAAATCATAGGCTCCCAAACTTTTTGGCTGACCATTAGCTAGATAATATTTTTTCACCAAACATTTGGAAATATAAAGGCAGATCGGACTAGGTTTAAGGGGAGATAAACGTTACAGCATTTCGTAGGGATAATTATGTTCAGCCTCACATTCCTCTTCAGTAGAAATCGCCATATTTCCATCTGGAATTATATTCTGCTCGGTAAAACCATATTGCTTTTAACATGTTACCGTATTGTCAACGTTACGATAGCTCTTGTTTACTTTATAGTAATAGCGGCCGAGTTAAAAACAATACGATATCAAGTCAAAAGCAATGTAATTATACAGAGTACAATAGAGCTTCTGTTCCTATGTTCACCAGTATACAGGCTCGAATTCAATCAGTTTCAAACCTATCCTATAAGCATAGACAATATTCACTAACGCTACGCTATTAACTGGCACGAACATAATGGCGTTAACTGTACGTTAACTAACGCGGACATTAATGGCTTTGCAGTGTACGTACGGCAAAGGTAATGAACTTAAAGTGTATTAAAATTATAGTCATTTTATCAGTATAATAGGAGCAAATGTTTTAGTAAAACTATGAAACATAAACTGATTAGTAAATACTAGGGCAAAAGTAATCAATAAAAAACCATAAGGTAACAAAGAATATATTTTGTCTCATCTAACGTACTGCAATGCGCCCAATTAATTAACACAATAATTGACAGTAATTCCAATCACTTTAAGGCGTTGAGAAATCAAACGAAGACTTAGTTTGAGCATTTTTCTAACTAACCTATACGATTAAGAGGCCACCTATGCTTAAGTCTGGAGTGTTCCGTCATCTGAATCTCAATAACCATAACGCCTTTGTATCTGTTTTTTGGATATATTAACCTTAATCATATTTGCTTCAGACTGTCGAACGTGAAAACACGATTAGAAATAAAATCCTCGATACTTTTATTTTTCCAAAGATGACACCTTTTCTGCATGTTTTTTGTTGAATCTTCGAAGCCCTATAATTTTTAGCGATGATTTTCGATCCAATAGTTGAAGATATGTAACTTCTTTATCCTGGCAAAACATTTTTTTCAATAAATGTTGTGGTTTTAAAGTAAACAGCTATTAATTGAATTTAACGCTGCCGACAAGGCGCGAGCGAACTATCTCCATCTCACATTCTTCGCGCGGAAGCACATGAAGCCATCCCTTTTTATTCTTGTGGGGGCGTGGCACCATAGGCGGCCTCTTAAGATAGAACGATACGACTAGCCTCTATGACCAACCACACATCGGAACACAAACGAGCACTGTTACTCGGCAGTGATACAAGCCCAATGATCAAAATAAAAATGAAATCTCAGTTGCTTCACAAATAAAAACACAAAACAAAACCCCGACTATGTACGAACCCGACTCGAGTGCATTCATAATGTAGGACCTACGAAAAATTAACGAGTACCAATGCACTAAGGAAAAACTGAGGTTTGACACGGAAAACAAAATATTACCGTGCAATGTATGCACCAAGGTTTGCATTTGATTGTCAATGGCTGAACTTGTGCAACAGAAAGTTGACGTCGAAGTAGCTTTTGAACAAGCATAGGTACAATTTCCTCCTAACTGATAAAACCGATATTTAATCATGCAAAGCCCAGAAATGCTATGCTATTTGATAATTGCAAAATTTCCAATTCAATTTCCGAGATTGATATTGGTCTAGAATATCTCCCAATAAACTTCATAATAACAATACGATCAATCGGATTAATGTATGTTGAACTCCATTATCCCTCGGCACAATAGGATTCAGCACAACACATTAATCGCTTATGAATTCAAACGGGAACGTACGAGGGATGATCCATATGTTTTGATAATCGGTATTAAAAATGGGAGACATGTAAATCGTTATATTTTAATTGGAATTAGCACACTTTCTATATTTCCGAACACTTATTAACGTCATTCAATTGTTTTATTTTACCACTATAAAAATAATTTTATTTTTTTGGAGGTCAACATGGCCAAATTTTGTACCTTCACTATGTCATCACCAGCTCGTGATTTTTATGTAGTTGTTTTTGAACATTAGTGAATGAGAAGTAGTAGTCGAAAGTTAGGGCTAAATAACGGGGAGAGCTATCATTTCTGATCTTTGGTCGACGAACAGCACCCTTATCAATTAGAAGGCTCTGAAGCACAATTCCTGCCGAAAATTCGTAATTTTTTATTCTTCAGCTTGTTTTTATTATTTTGACATAATTAGGATAGAATAATGTTACATAACTCTCCTAGCTTATTTGAACTCAATTGAATGAAATGAAGTCGCAGTATTTATTTGTAGGCCTCAATAATCCTGGAAAAGGCCGAAAAAACCACCCTACATTTTGGTGACAGAGCTGCAGATAAAAAAATCCACTGCAATGATAACTTATTTATCCTTTTAATGATAAATCAAGGTTTTATTTTCAATAACAATATTTTTTATTAGTGTACCAGAACTTTTTCCACACAGCTCCAAATTATTACAAAACTAACTCTTGCTTTTGCCGTCTTGTAAAATTGTTAATACAGATGTTTTTTGTTTAGCTATCACAGGAAAACAAATGAATAATGTATACATTTTTTTTCTCTAATTTAAGTTTCATTAGTGCCATGGTATAGTCCACATCAAAAGAATATCATTATGTAAATAGATGGTTCTTACTGATTCCCAAAACTTATGGATCACCCCTCGTATAATAATGCCGAATATTCATAAATCTACAAGCAGAATGTCGAATTGTCGACGTTTAACACATCGAAAATCGAATCGGATACAAGCAAGCTTGAAATATCCATTTTCAAATAACTGTTAGTACAAAATGCCGATACCCGACATACCAACTGAAGCTTGAAATATCTATTTTCAAATGACCGAAAGTACAAAATGCCGAAAGTTAGAATGTCATGAATTACCTATTGATAAAATAACAAAATATACTAAATTATATTAATCTACGGTATTTCAGGCATTCGGTCAAAGGTACTTTACGTTCCATATTCGGCCTTCCGTTCAAAGATCTCATGAAAGTCGATCTTTTGAACTTCAGCAACACAATGCGTACTCGTTCAATCGGATTACGTTGTACGAGCTCTATTATCCTTGGGTACAATAGGATTTAGAACACCACATTAATCGTTTACGAATTCAAACACGCCTTAATATACCAGAATGCGGTTTCGAATACCAACGTATAGTTAATCTGTCTAAAAACTGATTAGAGAGCAGCGTTTTATGATTAAAGTGAAGCCGCACTCAAAATCATTCCTTTATTATTATTTACACCTTAGTGTGTTTATAGCCCAAGCCTTAAAAGGGGAAAAGTGCTTAAGTCTGGAGTGTTCGGCAATCTGAATCTCAATAACTATAACGTCTATGTGTCTGTTCTTCTTCTGTACATATTATAATCGTAGAAACTGACTGGTTCATCGATCAACGCACAGCCGAAATACGGACTTCAAATTTAGAGGGAATATTCATTGGATATCCTTGCGGTGCACTAAGAAAGGATTTTTGGGGATTCATCCCCTAGGGGTAAAGCATTTTTGTAAATGTTGCGGTTTTATAGCAAACAGAAATTATTTGAAATTTATGATACAATAGAGGCGTGCGCAAACTTCCTCCATCTTACGTTCTGCGAATGGAAGCACATAAAGCCATCCCCTTTGATTTTTGTGTAGGCGTCGAGAGCCTCCTAAACATGATCTTATACTCGAAGCATCTACAGGAGAACTATATCAATTAGACTCCGAGAAGCCGAGCAAGAGTATGTCGAGTCATGCTCAGTGTTCTGTCGCCGTTACTAGAAACACGGCGTCAAAAATCACAAGAATTAGCAATTTTTAATTTTTAGTAGGTATTTAAACATTTAAAATGCCTCTCACTCAAGCAACAATTAGTTACCCTCTTATTCGTCAACCAACGCATAATAACTGAAGTGTGCTTATAATACCTTATCTTGCTCCGCCTTATCAAATCATTGTGAAATTTAAATTTGACAGAAAGTCACAAAGCATACTTTAACTGAAATAAGTTTATTGTTAGTTTATGAATAAGGGGATTAGTCTATTAAATTCGTTGTTTCAATATTCTTAGTCTCAGTATACTTATCTTAATATTGAGATTACCTTACGATATTAAACTGAACCAACATTAACGTGCTAAGCCTTACCCTTACGAAGCTCTTCCGGAGCACTAACGTCATTAATTTAGATAAAACCTGTGCGTCTTGGTACATACAGATTAAAGGCGATGATAAGTGAAATCAGGGCACCGTGATTATCATTATTATTGATTACTTGCTATTATGAGATGTTAAACCTTTTTAACGCCATTTTAACGGATCTATCCGTTACACTACGATATCAATATGTCAAAAGCAATATGACTAATGGTTAGAGCCCTTTTTTCCAAACCAGCGACCGTCCTCGTTTCCATGGCGACGGTTTCCGTCGTGGTTGACAGCGCCATATACCTACCTAATGTAGGGCGTACACGGTGTCTATACCTAATTTATGGCTTTTTAGCCCTGTTTTATAGCTGTCAATTTCTTTGGATGGATGATATGAGATTCGTATTAGTTGTGGAAGAGAAACAGGCTTATTATTTTATGAAGGTAAAGTATTTACTTAACATATGTCGACGTCAATATCTAAAAATGCAGTCTATTTTTTTAAAGCTTGCTTTTGATTTATTATTGATAAATTCATACTTCAAAGAATATGTAATTAAGATACACAACAACCAAACGACAAAATAACAATTCAAATACTTCTGTTTGATTCAACTGATGAAAACCGACCCCTTTTTTGCTACGAACAACTAATCACCATTAGTGCAGATCGGATAATTAGGACCTTAATTTGTGCGCGTTATATAATTATGGAGATGGCTCCTAATTGCAACATAACTTCCTTATACCTTCAGATAATAACTTCTGATTATATCCTTGAGACGAAAAACTGACAAAACCTAATCCAATTTACAATTATTTATCTTATCATGCTCCCTCAGTCTATATATGTTATAATTCAAATGTTTTACAGATAAACGGCCATTTCCTATTTTAAATCGACTATTTGATTTGAACATATTCAATGACATACATAAATAAATGATAGGTACTTATAGATCGTACATCCTCAACACTGAAAACCCAAAAAGTCCATCAACACAGAATTTCAGTGAAATAAGTGGAGGCATTTTTTTCTACCTTCAAAAAAACAGACCCTGTTGAATACTCGTACGACGAAAAGAGGCAATAAATAAGCATCTCAGGACAAACAATTCCATACATCACCGAAAGCATTCACGCCAGGAAGAAATTTTACACGCCATTACCTGTAACAAAACATAAATACGTGTTATGCTCAATAGTGAGAAGACAAACGGACGGTTTGTACAAAAACGCGTTTTCACAAGCGACCTTATGATTAGCTGAAATGTAAAACATACCTACATAACAATATTAAATTAACATTTCGAGGTACGCTTTGAGAGTGCACCACAAAAGCACGAAATCTAGACGATTTGAAGGTTTATTATTATATACCGGGGAAGTCTTGAAGTTCCTATCGACGTTTTATAGAATATACAGTTTCACCAAAAGCTAGTATCAAGGAAAGGTTGTTTCAGGAAATATTGCGGTCTAAAGTCTGCGGTCGGAAATTACTTTCGATTAAATGAAATTTTTACAAATTGTTACATTCTATGATATGAGTGTCGATGTAAGCGAGTTTACAAATATATTCCCATGGAGGGGTACATTAAAAAATTTCAGTAAGTACACAATAAATGTACAAACAGAGTTCATGGCTATGCTCAAGATAAATTACTTCGCACAAACCACAATTACAATGTTCTCGTAAATAGACTAAAAACATGAGTCTAGGCGAATTGTAGCAATAGTGACGAAAATCACACTCTCTGTTTGTTTTCGCCACGTTTCAATGTTCTATTTTAAGACACATTTACAAGAACGAAGCTATTAAACTTTGTTTACATTCAATACAACTGTTTCACTCATTCCTCGTTCAAAATATTTGGATCAATGAACATACCTGCGCCTTAATGTGAGTCTGAAACAATATTCAGGCAGACAACAGAAACTCTGTGAATTATCGTTGTCAGTAAGAAAAATGATTCCGAGTTTTTATTTTGCGAGAGTATAATGGGACCTGCGCCTCTATTCTAGGCGGTAAAAACGATATCGTAGTTTGCCTGTTATTGTATTGTTATGACGTCAGTCGCCATTACTGTCAAGAAAATAAGAGCTATCAAAACGTTCACAATACCATAACAGGCAAACTACGATATCGTTTTTACCGCCTAGAATAGAGGCGCAGGTCCCATTATACTCTCGCAAAATAAAAACTCGGAATCATTTTTCTTACTTACAACGATAATTCACAGAGTTTCTGCCTGAATATTGTTTCAGACTCACATTAAATTTTCTGATAATAGTATCGCTTAGATTGGATATGGTAGATCTTTTTACATAGCAACTACAAATATATATTAACATTAAAACATACCTTTATTTCACACTGAGTTGATTGCAAGATAAAAGGAAACCATATATGCTAAAATAGCCTTAGCTAATATATTACAGGTTACCTATGAACTTCTGGTACGGCATACAAAAACATTCAAAACAGAAACTACTTATAAAACAATAAAAATATGAAGCCAGTTTCCTTTGTATTAGCATATATTTGCATAGAGCCGTGCGTTCCCTTTGGGGTCGCTTGCGATCATTGGAGCAGTGTTATTTTCCACCCTAAAACAGTTTATACCGAAAAGGTTTGTTTTCCGCCTACTGTGGGATCTTACGATCATAGTGGCTTACTACAGTTCCCTTGCTACTCCTTCAGTGTTGCTGTAGGTATTTATGTACCTATGTAGAATACATTTTGAGTAGTCAGTAAACGTCATTTTAAACGTTTCTAAAATTTGAGGCGCACAGCTTGAGTTAATAATACTTAGTGTATATATAATAATACTTGAGTTAATAATAATTCAATCCAAGACAACGCGCCCTCCTACCCAAATTGAAGTTAAACGGTTGCGTCAATGTACGTAAACTTAAGTAGTGCGGCGGGAAGGTATGGTTTGAAAAAACTATAAACAGGATCTTCGTCTTAGCCATTGAAAATAAATATGAATAGTTTAACATTTGAAAAGTGTATACTAAATAGAAAATGTAACTGATGATGAAAAGTACCAATAGAGAAACTAGAGAATAACTACCTACTGTTGCTATAAGGACAACCGAAGACAAAGACGAATATGAAGGCAACACTTGTGCTTATAACGACAACATATTAGATTAAATACGTGACAACTTACAACAAATAACTTTAATGTATTAGCTAACAAGATCTTGTTTCTTAATACTTGCTACAAACTTGGGGCAAGACACACACAAGTAACAAATGAGAGTAATCCGGGACTTTAATAATATTCCGTACAATGTA
Organism: Acleris literana; assembly: GCA_946894065.1. Classification (NCBI taxonomy): domain Eukaryota; kingdom Metazoa; phylum Arthropoda; class Insecta; order Lepidoptera; family Tortricidae; genus Acleris; species Acleris literana. The sequence goes on from OX335669.1 coordinate 22,114,725, forward strand.
GCGTTTCATCTTGAAGATGAATCTTGGAAATAATTTAAACAAAGTATTTAAAATACAATTGGTGTTTTAAATTGTATTATAAAATGTATATAAGAACAGGTGCTCTAATAAACTCGGTAAAACAATATTACCTTTGACATGTTATCTTATTGTCAATGTTCTGCTCTTATGTACTTGCCAGTAATGGCGGCCAAGTAAATAACATTACCATGACACGTCAAAAGCAATATTGTTTTACCTAAAAGAATAGATGCCCAGGAATTGTTTTAAGCCCCCGCGCACAAAGAGGGGTAATATAAGTTTATCTACACACATATCATAAGTCCTCTATTATGCGTTCAAAACCCGTAGGCAATGACCACCATTAGCTGTGGTAGTAAGTGACAGCGATGACAGCTGTTAATTTTGGAAGATTTTCCAAATTTGGATCTCAATACCTTACAATATTCGATAACGTAATGAAATTACGTTACAGCTGTCATCGCTGTCACCTACTACCACAGGTAATGCTGGTCATTTGCCTTTCGGCTTCTGAACCCATCTTAGAGTACCTACTTATAATATGTGTGTAGATAAAGTATTGTATGCGACTCTGCGTAATTAGCATTACACAACCCGTACGTAAACTATTAACGTATGTTTTTCGGTAAGTTTAAGAGTTATGAGCTCCGAAAGTAGGGTCCGACATGATGTATATATATAATGTGTACGTTTAAAGGTACGTACACACACACACACATATATATATATAATGTATGTACCTATATGTGTGTGTGTGTGTGTGTGTGTGTGTGTGTGCGTGCGTGCGTGCGTGCGTGCGTGCGTGCGTGCGTGCGTGCGTGCGTGCGTGCGTGCGTGCGTGAGTGCGTGCGTGCGTGCGTGCGTGCGTGCGTGCGTGCGTGCGTTCGTGCGTGCGTGCATGCGTGCGTGTGTGTGAGTGTGTGTGTGTAATGTATGTATGTAAACTCTTTATTACAAAAACAGAAATACAAAGCTATGTACAGCGGCGAACTTATCTCTTTAAGGGTTGCCTTCCAGTTAACCTTGAAATGAAAAAATAGCAAATAAATACTTAGAAATATCCATAGATAAAATAGGATAAATAAATATATAGTGATTTTTTATTTATTTAATAGTTATCAAATTCTAACCGGAGAAACAAATGTACATAAATTAATTTGTCAAAAGTAGGTAGTAGAGATCGTTCGTTGTTATGTATGTCTATATAACAAAACTTATTTCGGCTGACATAATAAAATGCTTGATCAACATGAGAGTAGAGCATATATGAAACAATACTGAAAACTCTGAAACGTTCCCTTCTAAACTTTGCCTTTCAACATACACTGTTCCTAACAACTATTAAAAGGAATAAAAGCGCAACTCGCAAACTCACGTCAATACCGACATATCATCTTACATAAATACTTGCCTTTGAACATTTCCCCGATACGATGCGTAACAGAGAAATTTGTATAGAATTACATTGTACTCGTGAGTTACTCACGGAGGCGAGCGTATACTTTATACGGTAGCGTCTTGCAAGTCAGCACAGCTGAAAGTTCCATTGACATTTCACAGACTGAATTTGAAGTACTTTTGCCTCGTTACACAACTGTTGATTAAATTTTAAGACGCCTTAAGTCGCGTGCTGTCAGTTTCTACTGTCAGTCAGTTTCTGCTGTCAGTTTCAACTTCTGCTGGCAAATTAGAAAATGGCTGAAGGAATACTAATAGAATATTAGTGCTAATGACTTTATATGCATCTAGGTGTTTCGAGTCACAAATACAAACAGTTTCCTAACAAAAACAACATAATAAAACAGATAATCCCTTTGTTAGAAGGGTAACATCGTTGACAGTGGATCACCTGTTTTTTTTTTCAGTAAACGTATATTGAGAAATAATTATTCGAATTTCATAAAATTTGGACTAATATATAGATAATTTATTTAATATGAATTAAATAACACTTAACAACTTCTAGTATAAACGATTTAGTGTCAGGCGTATTAAAAAAAAAAGAATCGACCCACTGTGTACTAGGGGTGGGTAACACTGAGTCACCCGGTAGTACACAGTGGACCAAGGAAAGTCAGATGGATAACAGCGTGCTATAATAAATGAAACACACATTAATAGGTTTTTATTACAAAAAATAAAACCTTAAAGGACGATAAAATAGGTAGTACAGTCGACGTCATAAATATGTTTACACTTTAGTACCTTGTCTATTTAACGTCATGTTTTAACTGCCATATGAAATTGTCATAGCGGTCCCTCCTCCGTCAGCTACGATCCTCTGACAATCTCACACTCTCTATCCCTCTTAACCGCACAGGCTTTATGTCCAACTTTATGGCAAGCAGCACGACTGTGTAACGAACTTCCTCTTAATATCAAGCAAGCTCCGAACAAGTTGGCCTTTAAAAAGAAAATTCGCGAGTTTTTCTGTAGGTAGAATTGACATCATCTTGATTTTCTGATTGCGTTATCTGTAATATTTTGTGCTTATCCTCATCTTTATATTATGTAGGTATGTAATTATTTAATAGTGAAATTTATGTAAGTATTTATATTTATTTAATATATTGATATGTAGGTATATATTATTATGTACTATATTATTATATAATTATGTTAGACCCTATGTTGCACCGCCACCACAAACTGCTTTGCCCAAAGGTTAACTGGTAGAGAATGCCTTATGGCATTAAGTTCGCCTTTTGTATATTAACAGTATTCTTTTGTGCAATAAAGATTAAATACATAAATAAACATATCTTTGACGTCGACTGTACAAAAACAAGATAAACATTTATACGTGATTTTGTGAACTAAACAAAGGTCAACTTCTAAACCTAATTATCAATTTTACACCTGTGTTTTTTAACAATCAGTAAATATTTAGTTCTTTACTAGCTAGAAATCAATGTACAATAAAATTATATCCAATATGGTGGGTCTACGTTAAGTTTAGCGGAGGTGCAGTCCGTTTCACTGCCGCGAGGACACACATTGCATGCTATCCCTGTTACTTTCACTGTTTTCTTTAATGAGTTGCATATTTGTCTCTCATGGTTAGTGAATAAATTTATTTATTTTCTTCTTCTTCACCTTCTGACTGCATCATCAGATCAGCTCTTAGATACCATATATTGCATTGTCATTGGGTTTACATATTCCATTAACAGGAACTGGTTCAAAACTGACATTGCAGGTTAATAAAAAGACTAATATTTGTGGGAAATGTGGTTCCACGTTTACAAGCAAAAGAGCTTGTGGTATTGAATAAGTAAACCGACGCATTGTGGTGCTTGATGCGTCGTGGCCACACGTTAATGAGCACAGATGTGGGTCACCGCAGCAAAGAGAAGCCTCGAGATCATTTGAGCGACGTAGCTGGTATATTCTAACTATCACTATATTACAAGTTTGAGTATCTAAAACGGGTAGATTATTGTAAAATTTTATCTAGTAAATAAGCACATAAGAAAATAATTAACGTAATATAAAACTCAAATGAGGAAAAAACAGACAGAGTAACATTTTATTGAGAAAATGAATGATGGTTATGGCAATGAAGAATAAAAAAGCAAGTATCTAAAATAATGTCTCAGATACATAATAGACCCGACTCAAGAAGATTGACACATATTTCTCAAAATATTAAACTTACATTTAACAAAACTAACTTCCAAGTACTTTATATCTATCTTTAAATAAACACACTATTCATGAAGTCAGAACACAAAACAAACCACTTTTCTAAGATCTTTCAACTTCATCTAAAACATCTTATCGAAAATATATTGCCCAAAAAAACGGTAACAAAGAACTTGTGTAATTTACAGCATCGTAATACAGTCGACTATAAAAAAAAAAAAACACTTTACCCCAGTGTGGGGTAGGCGGCAGAGCTAAAAAATTACCAACAACTCTAAAATCTTGTTTAGCCCTTATTACAATGTAATAAGGTGAAAATGAGGATACGGGTTAATGTATTGGACTGGACGCTCTAGCGTACCCTCTTGTCTTTCTGGCCGTTGCGCAGAATCCATTAGCGCCTGTAAATCAGGCCCGGAAATTCTAGCGGTGACACCTCGGGCTCAGCCGGACATCGACTTCCCTAACCGTGTAACTAGGGTTATGCGAGGACGTAAAGAAGAAATATGTCCCATAGTGTGGTACTAACGGCCTTAATAAGAGCTACAATGACAGATAAGGTTTTTGAAAGGCTCCTAAAGCACTTCAGGGGGCTAAATAAGATGCTAAGTTAGCGAATTTCGAAAATCAACAACATATTCGGTTATGTAAACTCGATATATATCGAGTTGATGGATAACAGAAGCGTTAATAGCGTTTGCATCTCAGATAGGCCTACTAAGTCAAATCTCCAATCCAATTTGGTATCAATGACTCCTGGGTCTGTATTCTACTGTGTAAAACCATATAACCTTTAACATGTTATCATAATTGTCAACGCTACGATAGCTCTTATGTACTTAACAAAAAAAACATAACTGTTGAAGCACTGCTGTTAAGGTACTTGTGGTGGTAGCGTAAGGTATCTAATGGTCCTACAAAGCTACAACATGAATCATTCCCCTGGCCACGCTGGAGTTAAAGAATTTTAATAAATTTCAATAAAACACAAGAGCAAAAATCGTAAATTTCTTATAACCTTAGTCAGCGCGTGTTGTTAAACTTAGTATAAATTGTGATATCTGTCATACTAGAACTAACCCAAAAATTGTGGTTTTGTGGATTGAATAAATAGTAGACCAGCGATGGCCTCAAGACCTAACATAAAATGCTGAGCGTGTATCATTTAACTTTCCGAATTTCCCGCTATTTTGTGTTTTATTTATTTGTACTTCGAGTATCATTCTGTTTAATACACTTATGTAAATGAATGTTTTCCTAGACAAATAAGAACATAACATAATAAATCCTGAACGAAAAAACATTGGCAAGCATGCATTCGGTCTGACATGCGCAGACAACGCGATTAAGGCTGAAGATTTATATCGCGACATCTAAAGCTCAGACGGATTTGAAACGAACATAGAACGAGTCCCTACCATACTTACATATCTTAAAGGGTTCTTTCTCGTTGGTAGACAGATATCAACTTTAAGAAATATGATTGCTTCTACAACGTTTGCTATTGTAATATAAAGGCAATTTTTTTTACAATAAGGAATTAGGGTTTTTGGAAACAAAAAAACGTCGAATATCTCATATTTGATTATATAGTAATAAGTTAAGTACCTAATATAAGTTTGTCCAGTGTACCTTTCACTGGACACGTAGGTAGACCACACGGTTCAATTGTTACGAATTCAAACATTAGATCATATAATATTCTACTGAAGGCAGACTAATTCAATGTTTAAATCAGGTACTTGTGCTCAAAATCATATTCAGCTAAACGTATTATGCCCGGAATACACAAGAGTGCATCGGCCACAAAAACCTTTCCACTCAAAAAAGCAAGGGTTACGCTTACGACGTTCAACTTGATGAAATTCCGAGTCAACATTTTGCTCTCGCGCAATGAACTCGAGTGAATATTTAAGTAAAGTCGTAGTGGCATTTCATTTACAAGGCTTAAATTAAGTTTAAAAAAAGTAACTAAAGCAGCAACTACAGGAAGATTATTGAAGAATGTTGAAGGTTATGTTGAGGGAGGAATCTTTTGAGAAGTTATTGTCCTTTCTACTAAGTAATATTAAACTGAAGATTGCTTGAGACCGGCAGCTTTTAATGATTAACTATTATAATATAAACGTTTTCTACATTTCATATGTTGCCATTGTCCAATATAATCACTACAAGGTGAACCATACAGTTACGCAAACATCTACATAAAACACACCAAAAATTGGGTACTAAAGCCAGACGTCTAGCTAGCTGCTGTTTCGTAGCTACCCTATTACGTTCTGTTTCATTAGAGTCAGACTTAAAGCATTCTGCAGACGCTGCACTAAACATAAAAAGAAGGAATAAGTGATATTCAACCCTTGCATTTAACTTTACCCTTGAGAAAAAAATATAATAGGGTCGCATTTTTTACTCGAAAAACTACACTGTATTTATTAAATTTATAATACAAATAAATTGGTAGAACTGTCTCTAGCAGGACAGACGTTATTTAAATTCAACTCTTCAACGTTCAACTCTTGGCGACGAAACTAGATTTGTATAAAGCAGCGTTCGTGAACATCGACTCCTAATGAGAAATTTCTCTCAGCTCTTAAATTTAACATAATGAAACAAAGTCTGAGAGCTGGGATCAAATAAAATGTCGGAATCGAATAAAGTTCCGCCGGGCTTTGAAACTTTGCTAGGCCTGATTCAAATCGGCAGGTAAGGCCGCTGCTTATTACGTGGCTGAATTTGGCTAGTTACCCGTTTGTAAACAGGGCCCTTTAATTTGGAGAGGTGTTTGAGCAAGACGAGAATTCAGACCAAGGCCTAAAGCTCATGAATTACAACACGAGAAATTTCAGATTTCCACCTTGTGCTCCTATTCAATGTTTCTACCTTCTAACCCGCTAGCGAATGAATTAATTGAGGGCCCAGTTTACGTAAGCAGCTCAGTGATTTTCAGTAGCAGTTTTGTCAGTATGAAGCTGAAACTTATGTAAATGTCATCCTCGATCAAACAAGGAACATATCCAGAATTCAATTACCATAGAAATCGTAACAGCACTGTCAATTTGGGGTTTGAGAATGTTTCATGATGACATTTAAAATTTGAATTCAACAGCAACGAAATTGATTTATACTGATATTACGTGAGAGTGAACGCTGTTCCCTTAAACGATACGTCATCGTATCGTGGTTCTAAATATTCAAGAAAAAGAATATTCATTCAAAAGACAATGTACAAAATGCCTAGTATTACATACTATAAAGGTAACATTAGAATTAGAAGTTTGACGTTTTTATAGTAATCTTACTTGTTTCGATTCACTAACGACTGTTCCTTTTCACCGTTCTGGGAAATCAAGAGCTAAAAGTTGAACTTGTACCAAAATATCTCCATTAACGTCATTCGATAAGAACTTCAGAATACTCAGGGGTTTTGGTGCGTGGGCGTACGAAATGGAACGATATCGCGTTTGTTTATTTATATTTCGTTACTGCCGAACGAGATAGAAAATATTCTACCTCTCTAACGAATAAAGCTGAATATTACAACACCTTAGTAAATCACTTTAGTTTTCAGACTACCCGTCTATCGCTAAAGAACTATTTTTGGATCGATAGTCTACCCAGACTTGAGCCCTTTCCATCGTTTGCGTAATGTAAGAAGAAATAAGTACGCGTATTTTTCTCTTCATAATAGCATCCATCATAACGCTGTACGTACAGATTTAGGCAGTGAATAAACAAACGACATCGCTTTTGGTCGAAATAGTTCGTATTTATCTTGCTTTCTTATTCATCCCTAGTACAAATCGATAAGCTAATCGAGAAAATAATACGAATACGATCTAATCCGACATGAATATTTGAATAACTATTGAATACATAGAAATTCCTAATATAATGGCGACCCATTTTTTCAGAGCTCATATCTCCTAAATCCCCTTACCGATTTTTATGTAACCTAGCTAAAAACCATCTCGATTAAACTAGCTTTCTTTTTAAGAAACCGAGTCCAAATCGGTCTATCCGTTTCTTTTTTGTCGTAGTTTAAAAACGACGATGTCGTAAGTAGTATAATGCACTACATCTGTAAATCAGAATCGATCATTGCCTTTATATAACTGAACTTAGTATAAAATTTACCTGCAACTATGGCAATGTTTAATTTTGACCGTAAGGTACTAATGTGCAGTACCGCCAAATTTAGTTTGATATTGCAGAGTAGAAGCTAAGTAAGGTTATTAAGTAATTTTTCAACACACTTGCTCGTAAATAGTGTCCTAACATGCTAGAAAACTCGACCGTAAATTCAAAATAATACCCGCGGCCCTTTTTTTACCATTACGCCTTATCGTGCGTAATAGCTTTTTTTTATATCATACGTGGACTCGAACTATCATAATACGTCAGGACCCCAATTCTTGTGCCATTCGATGTGAAGTTGTCAGTTGCATAGAATTTTCCAAAAATTTCGCATATAGACTATTGATCTCGACTGTCACTAGAATCGGACTCCTGAACACGTTTGATATCATCTGTGGTAAGTCATAGACAATGATGTAGTCTAGTATGCCGCTAATTTATAAATACTGATTATAAACTGTGTGATGCCAAAAAAATAATTAAAAGGGTGTCTTTGTGCACATATTAAAATTTATATATCAATAAAAAAACATGTCGTCATCAGAAAAAATGGATAATGCGTCACCGCCGGACATCGCCAATGCGGCTAAAATTATTAGTGAGAATCGTAAGTTAAAAATATGATCTTTTGTCTGATTTTATTTAATTTCCTCGCAATTTGTGATGAAAAACATTGTATGTTACACGGGTGGTAAAGGACATACAAAGCTCGAGTCATTAAAGCCCTCAGCCTTCGGCTTCAGGCTTCTAACAGACTCTAGTTCGTAATTCTGTCTTTACCACCCTTAATACACAATGTACTATATTAACATTCAAGTTTCAGGGCAACGTACCCTCATTTTTTTCGTTTAAATTAAACATTTTCGTAAAAACGCGTTAGGTACAGTTTTAGAGCCATGTGTCACGGTAAGGTTTAAAAATAAGGTATTCTGAACAAATACTCCACATTTCATTAGCGGTGGTAGGCCTTGTGCAGGATCTGTCCGGATGAGGACCTTTAACCTACCGCCAATAAAAAGTGTACATTATTGTATTCCAGTTTCCTGTTCGGGGATAAGACAACCAGTAAAATAACTACCATTTCATCTCTGTCCTCAGGGTTGGCAACGCCTCTGCAGTCTTAAAATAGAAGTTTTCAGATTGCCAATATCTATGGGTCTCAATCCCTGCACTTAATATTAAGTGGGCGATGTGCTCGTTTGCCTACTCCATAACATAAATGAAAAAACATAATATTATGTAGTTTAGTTCTGATGCTATTTCATCAGAACTAAAGTTTTTAAGTGTGGGAAAACGGTAGATGTCGAAATATATCCAAGGATTAGTGGACGCTCGCGACTACCTACGCGTAGAATTAGTTTCCCGCTCCTCCCCCTATTTCTTCCCGTTGATGGTAGATTTCGGAAAATCCTTTCTTAGGGTACCCAAGGAATACCCTCTCCAAATTTAAAGTTCCTAGGTCCAGCAATTGGGTTATCCCATAATTTTGTAATGTATAGTGATTCAAAAACCATTTCGAGAAAAAGGGTTGTAGAACCATTCCCTTTTATCAGATTACTTTACAAAATTAGTATTAAATAGTTATTTCTAATTTATCATTTGACATTATTTGACCTGTAATGTAGTGACGTCACGATCTTCATTGGTAAGTTGTGTCTAATCTTTGATCAACCATAGTACTGCATATAATATGAGTCCGAAATGCAGTAATATATAAATAATGTATATCGAATTTTGTCTTATTTATTTCTGTTTTATTTTAACGCTTATTAAAATTAAGACAATTTTTAACTGTATATAAACATGACCATGTAAGATCTTTAAAAAATGAAATGATTAAAATACAAGTCCGTTTTGGAACCTCCGCCCGTAGGCTAGTCTGTGGGTGAAATTGTCAAACTCAACAAACGGCCGAGGGAAATTACATGACTTGACATTGACATTTTACGTGATCTGACAGAAACGCGTACTCTCAAACGAATTCAATAGTCTTAAAGCAAGTCTCAAACAAACCAACTTGTAGTGACGTCATAAAGCCATTTTCTTTAAAAATTAAAATAAATTAATATATTGATATAAATGCAAAAACCGTGAAATTAGTGTCTTCAATTAGTCTATTTTATCGAAAAAAAAATTAGGGGTATTTTTTTTTGGGATAACCCAATTCCGGCTGTGCGTTGATCGATCAGTCAGTCAGTTTCTTCTATTATACATATTAAAGAAGGAGATAAACCAATCAAATAACCAACTGAACTCATTTGCAACGTCACGGTTGCACGTCGTAGGTAAAAACACTTTATATTTCTTCAACGAATATTTAACCCTCGACAAATTCAATTACTGGCCAAAAACAATGGGTGTTCAATAAACCCATTTAACCAGACTCTATACACAAAGGCTTAATAATTATTCGCAGCGCCGCCCCATTACTCCACAGGTATTATTTACTTTCCATTCAATGAGTTTGTTGTGTTCAAAAGAGTATCGGGAGAAATTTCGAGACTCATTCCGTTCCTGTTTTTGTTTGATCAATGAGAAGCTGATGTGATTCATTTATCAATCTCTTGATGTTTAGGCAAACAGGGGTTCTATTCCACTCGATAAAACAATATACGATAACATGTAAAAAGCAATATGGTTTTACCGAGTAAAATAGAGCCCTAGTGTGTTTGACCTATGGGCAAAATTACAAAAAAAATATTTTTTCTTGATGCATGTGCACATCTAAATATAATAAAAATATAGGTCCATTGAACAAATCTTGAATATACTCGTTAATAAATAAAATTCTTTCAAGTTTTTACATTATAGTTAAGACTGTATGTTGCCTAAAAAAATATATTTTTTTATTAAAGTAAGCGTTTTCCAAATTATGATATTGATCAAATCATGCATACAATATGCATGTGAACATTTTATTGTACAATCAAATTTTTTTTTTTTATGTGGCACTCTATAACTATCAGTATTGTATTGGATGAGGGATAACGATAATTTATACTCATGTCATTACTATCATCAACATTTCAAATTCGGCCACTGCTGGACATTATTTTCCATCCTGAAAGATCTCAACATGATCAAACCTATGCTACTTGCATCCAGCTGTTCCCGTCGACCTTTATCAGATCCCGGGCTCACCCTGTCGCCAGGAACAATGAGGCAAGCCTCCGAACAGGCAGATATTTTCACTAATGTTTTAACAACAAGCGTCTATTTTCCATCATACTTGTGCATACCGAGACAAAAAACAACGGTACCTATTGAAGTTTGTTCTCGCTGGACGAAAAGATAAAAAAAAGATGTGTATGACATATGAAATTTTATTAAATAAGGTTTGTCTCTCTGTCATTATTATCATCGACTTGTCAAATTCGTCCACTGTTGAACATTATTGCCCTTTCCAAAACTCTCCACGATGATCGAACCTATTCTCCTTGCATCAATATATATATTCTCGTCGACCTTTATCTGATCCCGGGTCAAACCTGACGCCAGGCACAATGAGACACAGCCTCCAAAAAGGTGAGTTTCAGAAACTCGACTTATCTCTTTGTTGTACCCTAGCAGCTAATGAATGATGGCGCGCGATTCCTTGAAATATTTATTACATAAAAAAAATATCGTATTATTCTATACAAAAAACAACGTTTTAAGAGGCCAAATATGACAAAGTCGGTACTGTTCCGCAATCTGGATCTCAATAACCTTAACGCCAATGGATCTGTTTTTTTTGATATATTAAACTTGGCCATACTTCCTTGAGACTGTAAAGCGTGAAAACACGATTAGAAACAAAATCCTCGATAGTTTTATTTTTCAAACATGTCACCTTTTTCGCATGTTTTTGGTTGAATCTTCGTAACCCTACGATCTTTAACGATGATGTTTGATTCAATAGTTTGGACCAAATCAAGGAGAAGGTGCATGTAGTGTCGTATAAAGAGTTCAAGGAGCTGGTAGAGAGGAAAGAAGATTGAAAATTACTCCAACGACAAGAGCAAAGTTCTTAAATTAAGAGGGAGAGAGTTTGGTACTTATAACTTCTTAATCCTGCTAAACCATTTTTTAATAAATATTCAGATCAGTAGGCAGACCATCAGCTCGTTGGTCTGATGACATTTGGCAGACAGTTGGGAAAGGATGGATAGCGTTAGCACGAGACCGGGCAGAATGGCGTGAAAATGAAGAGGCCTTTACCCTGCAGTGGGTGGATGTGGGCTGGAATGATGATTGTGGTTTTAAATTAAACAGCAATTATGTGAATTTTGCAATCAAGGCACGCGCAAACTATCTCCATCTCACGTTCTTTGCGCGGAAGCATACAAAGCCATCCCTTTTTATTATTGTGTCGGCGTGGCATCATATGTAGACTCTTAATTAAAAATGAGTAATATCGATATATAAAAGAGCGTACATTTCATTTACAATTTAAAAAAATGCTGAAATAAGCACTAAAGAGGTAACATAATTTGATACAACGTCTAAACAAAAATCAAAAGAGATGGCTTTATGTGCTTCCGCGCGAAAAATGTGTGATTGAGTTAGTTTGCGCGCGCCTTTATTTCAGCGTCAAATTCAAATATTTGCTGTTTACTATAAAACCTTTTATTAAAAAAATGGTTTATGCAACTATTAAACTCATAGGCGTTATGGTTATTGAAATCTAAATAGCCGAACACAATACACTTAAGCATATGCATTCTCTAATTATGTGCAAGGAATTTTACAAATGGTCTTGAGTTAATTGTATTCAAGATCGTTCGATTTTTTCGCAAATCTACAACGGTTTATTTCGTTCGCAAGTTCTTGCACACTCCGCTTTAGAATTGAATCTATTTTCGTTGCCCCCACACCCTGAGTAAAACATCGGCATACATTTCCTTGTGATGACGTCGAAGAACCACGTCATGAACACCTGCGCACACGGCCCTTTGGAAGCGGTTTGGTAACACATGTACGGAATATTCCCTAGACTCGAAGGAAATTCGCCGTTATAATCACCTGAAATTCGAATAACATAAGTTATTAATGGTTTCCGATTTATTATGAATCAAAATTAAAAACATTATTTTTTAATCTGGGTTCATATTTAACGCAAGTATGTTTTCATTTGGCGCACGAAATATTTAACGCTACAGAAATGTAATAAGCGATTCGTGGGAATAGTAATATTCACCAAAGGAGGAGCTAAAAAACTTACGTCCATGCTTGACATAATCGTAATATCTTTCCCGGTACCCCCTAACTCCTACCACTCCAATAAATAATAGTACAAAAAAATTAACCAGAGACATTTCAATACAACCTCGCACGCAACACTTTATTGGCAGCGGAAAATTGCAATCAAAATCAATCAAACGTTATATTGACACAAGTTTTATTACTTTCCGATATGAATTTTAGATAGCTATGATTGCAAAGTTATTGGAACCATAATAACGTATTAACAAAAATCTACATGTTATGTATTTTAAAATATCTGACTAGCCATTGCTTTCAACGCGTGATTAACTTTTGCCATCGAACAATGATTTGTGTTCTCAAGAAAAAGAATAGAAGTCAAAGCGACGAATCATTCAATGGGATAACTTTAGAATTTAACATATAAAAGCTTAAAACATATGTAAGATTTCAGGCAGTTGCAATGCTGTTACAGCAAAAAATACATTACGAAAAACGTGGACGAAACAGATAGAATTAGAATTTACCTACAAGCCAATAATGAATGAAAAACAAACGTTAAACAAAGAAATGCCGCTCTGGTTATTAACTATTTTACCCTACAAAACCGGACATTTCTGGTTACTATATAACGAGCAACAGCCGCTCAGTCAGTTATACAAGACAGTTCTTTCTTACAACACGATAATAGTTTCAGAACAAGAAAAGGGAAAATATCAACTGCTTAATTTTTTAAACGGACACGCCTACCGTTCTGCATAACTAAGACAGAGTTTCGTAAGGACGCGTAAAAAGGAATTTTCATGCGGCGAAAAGCAGACGCAAGGATTTTTACAGGATAATTTAATACGTTTTACAAAATCTGCCGTCTTGTTGAGTAAGCCGCAAATCGTTAAACCGCTTCCACTGCAGAACGAAGGTAACTCATTTGATATATAAAACTAGCCCCCAAAAATCGTTTATCAGGATAACGTGTTCAGCAATTAATCAATAATACAGGGAATTGGAACCCTGTGGCGTTGCCACGGCGACGGAGTTACCTCACACAAACCTACGAGTCAAAGGAGCTTTTATTTAGAAACAAAGTAACCAAACTAACGATTGACGTTTCTGTTTGTTCTGTCACTGAATACCTCACAGCGTTTTCAAACATAAAAATGAGACACAAAGGGTAACTCAATATCAAATTGTGTAACCATGAAGTAAGATATTAATATTGTTAGAAGGCCGCTGGCGCAAGGAAAATTAATCACCATTTTGATTGTTATTGCTTGAGGCTTTAGGGTGTTTTCGATATCGAGCATCTCATTTCGAGCCATGAAAACGTAAACGAAATAATTGGTTTAAATGTTGTTTTAATCAAACAAAGTGCTGATGGCTGGAATCCTCCGGGGAGCAATCAGCTTAGCAGGCATAGCAATGAATTAAAGTTACATGCCTCTCTGAACGTTCACTAGAAAGAGCAGTTTAACTCAGACATTGTTTCCACTTAGGTATCATTATCACGCGAAGGTGAATATGACGATGGTAATGAATAAACACAATGTTGTTGATTTTATTTAGTTTCCATCGACTTTACGACACAATTTCAACATGTATTCTTTTACACAAAGGACGTGAAATCATCAAGTGGCGTTTAATAATTGAAAAAACACGATAAAAGCTTTGTTTGGCCAGTATAAAAAGACTTGATATGACCTCTCATTTATCTGCTTACAAAGGTTTTGAAAAGCCGAGTGGAAAATATTTAACTTATTTCAGAAGAATTTCCAACAAATAGGAATTTTCCGAGAATGTCAATGCAGAGGAGGACACATGTTTAATAACACACGAAGGATAATTGGATTTCCACGAAGATAATGAAAACAATATGCTCAGGTCAACAGTTTTGATTAACGTTTAATGAATTACATTTTAGATTTTTAATAGGTATAAGGTTAAAGAAATTTTATGTTAAAATCAGGAAAATCACCCAAGCTGGTGAATAAATAGAGTAAATGCTGTTTATAGTACAAAGGAAAATTGAATAGCTACAAAGAATCAATACAGAAGAGGATTCGCTGAGGCACACATTAGCGAGAGACAAAGAGGTTGATTTCGGGTAGTGAGGCAGTGACCGGCAGGTAGGAATTTCGTAGATAACTAGGTCAATGTCATATTATTAGTTTTAAGTTTTAGTAACTTCTTGTACTGACAACGATTACCCATTAATGTCACATGTAAAAGGCCATCTTATGTCAACTATGTCAATAGGAGTAAACAAAACTGCGTGTTTCGTGATTTTTTATGGTAAAAACACAACCACTGAAGAAAAACTGTTGGGTTGTTCTCACGAAATCTCGAAATTCGGTTCTGATAATAAAATTAAAGATATTATGATGATTTTGATTTTTTTCTATAATTATGGATTTTGTAGTGGTCATGATATTAAATTTTGGTTATACAGTGGTCCCTAAAATAAGAGCTTTTTTTAAGAATTACAAAGCTGTTTAAAAAAATAAAGTTAGGGAACGATGACTTAGGTGACGGAATGATTTTTATAAGAAATGATGCACATTTCAAAATAAAAATGCGTTGTTATTTTGTTAAATATTTTGTATTGCAATATAAAATATATTGATTAACATTATTAGGAACTATTGTCCAGAAAATCACCACCAGTTTATGCTTCTTTAAAATATCCGGTTGTAGCATCTGAAAGTATCTCTTTGTTTTCGATATGTTTTTTTAAGTTTGTGTGTTTGTCTTTCAGTTGTTTAATCATAACTTCCGACATTAAAAGCTTCTTTTTCACAAGTTCAGGAACTTGGGCATTTTTTAAGAGCGCTGATACTTTAGCTCCAGGAGGCATCTGCACATTTTTGAATAGTCTGACATCTTTTACGATATTTTTCGTTTTCTTTCAATACGTATTTCAGTTTTGCCTGTAATTTAGCTATTTTTGCATACATTACTGTTCTACATTTTCTTTGCTGCCGCCTTCTCCTAGCCGCCACCAAATTCCTATCTTCATTATTATTTTGAAAATCCTCCTCAATGACGGGTCCTGGGCAAGTAGGTGTCTCATCACAGTCTTGTTAGATTTTTACATATTTTAGCTCTGGCTATTTTTCTTCCAGTTTTTCCTCTTATTCCTTCTTTCTCTGGAACTCATTTTTGATATCGGTTTTACTGGCCTTCCTCTTTCTTATTTAGGTATTTAAGTCTTTCTTTTTCTCGGAGTGCCTCAAAACTTGTAGTGTCAGATTTAATTTTTGCCCTTCGCTTCCTATCATATTCCTTCCTTTTTAATTTAGCTTCGTCTTCACAGATTTTCTTTTTCCTTGCCATTATTGTGCCCTACGAGGGCTGCCTTTTAAGTTCTGTCGTTTGCAAAACTCCCGTGATTATTAAAAAAAAACTAGTATCATCTTAAAATATTTCAATTTAGAATTCAATAAAATAAATGTTTAAAAAAACAAAAAACCGCCTTCAAAAAGCAAAAAATAACTTCTTTAAAATGGTAGGTAAATAGGTCAGTCCAACTGAAGTCTGCTTTTGGTTAAAATATTGTTGGACGCCGACTTCAGTTGGACTGACCTATTTACCTACCATTTTAAAGAAGTTATTTTTTGCTTTTTGAAGGCGGTTTTTTGTTTTTTTAAACATTTATTTTATTTTATACTTTTTAGTGATCCTATTTATGCTGTTACGTAGCTCCACTTCTAAATATTAATAAGAAACCATAGAACATTTCAAGCTCGCCGCAGACAACGCCGCGGGAATGTCATAGTCATATTTAAACCTAAATGTGCTTCGTCATAGTCGCTCAACTTCCTTTATCGAAATATCTTATCGCCACCCTTGAAATAGGTACCGTTAAGGAGTTCCGGTGGCCATCTGTGGTCTTCATCATCAGTTCCACTTCACCATATAGTACTTTTCAAAAGCAAATGCATGAGTTACAGTGAAAAATACCAAAATCGCTATAGGTGTGCCTATAATATTTGAGGAGTTCTCTTGATTTCTCCATGATCCCATCATCAGATCCTGACGTGGTGACAATGGGACCAACTAGAAAGTATACCTATTCGAACAACGAAAAAATTTTTCAAATCGGTCCAGTGGTCTTCGAGTAATCGGGGAACATACATAAAAAAAAAAAAAAAAAAAATATCCCGACGAATTGAGAACCTCCTCCTTTTTTTGAAGTCGGTTAAAAACAAAAGAATGTCTCGAGATAGGCCGACTCGTTTTAGTACAGCGTCGGTTCAAAGTTGACAAGTCGGTTGTGAAAATGGAAATTTCGAAGGAAAATTTACGTGCGATAATATTTTACAACTTTAAAAGGGGTTTAACGCGTCTTCAGTGCTTTGAAGAGCTGATTACGGTTTTTAAAAATGAAGCACCATGCATCCGGACTGTGGAACGTTGGTATTTGGAATTTCAACGTGGTTGCTCTAGTCTTAGTGATAGGCATCGTGAAGGCCAACCAAAAACAGCTGTAACCCAGGAAAACATTGATGCTGTACGGCAACTGATCGTCGAAGATCGCCATGCGACATACCGCGAGATAGAAGCTTCATTAAGCATTTCAGGGACCAGTGTTCAAAATATATTGCATGATCACTTAGGTGTAAAAAAATTGATCTCACGCTGGATACCACGTTTACTTAGTGAAGACCAAAAAACGGCTCGCGTTAGATGGTGCCGCAAAACTCTGCGGCAATTCAACCGAGGAGACTCTAAACACGTTTATGACATTATCAGTGGTGACGAATCTTGGATATATGCCTACGATCCGGATTCTAAACAGCAGTCGACTGTTTGGGTGTTTCAAGATGAGCCAAAACCGACCAAAGTAATACGCTCACGGAGCACTTCGAAAACTTTTTTGTCGAAAATATTGAGGTCGCCGACTTCAGTTGGACTAACCTATTAGGTAGGTACCTACAATTTTAAAAGTAGTTATTTTTTGCGTTTTTGAAGGCGGTTTTTTGTTTTTTAAAACATTTATTTTATTTTATACTTTTTAGTGAACATAATACGCTGTTACGTAGTCCCACTTCTTGGTTGATATAAAACTTTAAGTTATTTCAAGCGCGCCGCAAGCAACGCCGCGGGAAAGTCATAGTCATATTTCAACAAGTAAAAATTCTTCGTTGTAGTCGCTCAACTATCTTAATCGAGATATCTTATCGCCACCCTTGAAATCAGTACCGTTGAGGAGTTCCGATGGCCATCCGTGGTCTTCATCATCAGTTCCACTTCACCAAATGATACTTTCTGAATGCAAATGCTGGATTTGTTACTAAAAATACTAAAATCGCTATATGTTTTCCTACAATATTTGAGGAGTTCCCTCAATTCCTCATGGATTCTCTCATCAGATTCAGATTTGGTGACAATGGGACCACCTCGAAAGTATACTCTATCAAACCAAAAAAAAATTTTGAAATCGGTCGTCAATTGACGGAGTAATCGGTGAACATACATAAAAAAAAAAAAAAAAACATACAGTGGAACGTATAACCTCCTCCTTTTTTGAAGTCGGTTAAAAATGGTCGCCACGTTTGTAGCGAAAAGTGGCCACGTTGCGACCATCGTGCTCGAAGATCGTAAAACAGTTAATGCTGACTGGTATACCACTGTTTGTTTACCAGAAGTTATCGGCGAGTTCCGAAAAAATAACCCAAGACGTCGTATAGTACTGCACCACGATAATGCTAGCTCGCACACCGCCCGGCAGACAATTGCGTTTTTAAAAGAACGAAACGTCGAAAATTTGGATCACCCGCCGTACAGACTTAAGCCCTAATGACTTCTTCACTTTTCCAAAAATCAAGCAACGACTTCGTGGTCAACGGTACCGGACGCCTGAAGAAGCGGTTGAGGCATACAAAACGGCCATTTTGGAGACCCCGACTTCGGAATGGAATAAGTGTTTCGAAAACTGGTTCGATCGAATGAAAAAGTGTATTACATATCACGGTGATTACTTTGAAAAAAAAAAAATACCATTTAACACTTAAATTGTCTTTAGTTTTTTCAAACGACAGAACTTAAAAGGCACCCCTCGTAAAACAAGATATTAGAGTTAAATTCAAGGGTTTGCTTACAGCATGAGACAGTAAAAAAGAATTCCAACACAGTCAAAATCATTACCTCCTTAGTCATCATTTCCTCACTGTAAATCTATATGAGGTAATGATGATGAGGGAATGCCGAAACAAAACATAACCTAAAAATACTAGTGACACGGCCATGCTTTAAACAAGGTTATTTGTGTAAGTGAACTACTCCCAACCTAAAACCTGTAACATCGTACCTGCGTTACTCGGCTCTGAGTCCTGATTATTTCTAATTTATTGCGTATATCTCATTTACTTGCAGACACGGTCCATTTTTTGGATATTTCTATTTCTGAAAATAGTTATAACGCATTAAAATTTAGTTCACAGTTCGACCGATAGATTTTTGGGACGCTTATTTCTTATATATATTAAAATCTACGGCGGAACGAACTTTGATAACGCTCACCTGTATTTTTCCTTTCTGTTTCATGTGTTTTTAACAGTATTATTTTATATTTATAGCTAAAATTTCAATGATTTGTTTGTTTTCATTCATTTGACAGTGCTTGTTATCTTTGTTGTCTAGACAACGGGCAGAGACGATATCTTAGGTTTATGCTGAACCATGGAGTTAAAACGATGGTTAACCATGGAATTAATATCTGGCATGTATAACTTTGAAATTTTATGAATTTAGAATTTGTAAATTAAAAAGCTAGATCACCTGGGTATATAAACGGCGGCTCGGACTAGAGCGAGCAGTTCTCCCTCAGCCTCTTAAGTGGTGACTAGAAACTCTGAAGATAGGGTCAAGTCGGACCCCTAGAAGCCTCTATCTCCCTCATACCAAAAGTCGACTTTGTGTGTGGCCAAGTCGGGCCCTACGCTTCAAGAGTCCTTCATCTACGAGGTTCCTGTTTTCCTCGGGAACCGCTACTCACTCTGACGGGTCCCACCTCGGGCCCACCTACCTTCGTGCACCACCAGGGCCGCTGCCTCTAGCGCCCCTCATTACAGAGCCAGCGGTGTTCCTGGTCCGACGACTCCGGGACGTGTACTAAAGGAAGTCCCGGAGGAACTACCTTCACCTTCACCACTATATCTCTAACTTTACCCTGGTGATATTAGGGACTAATTTTATTTTATTTTTTAATTTATTTGTAATAATTATTTTATCTGTGTGAAGAAAGCCTAAGTGTTAAATAAATACCCAGACCCTGACTTACTATTGCTGTCCTTTTCTCTCTAATCTACCTCTCTTTTTCTCTGATCTTTCATTAACGTCTGGTACCTGGTCTTCCGAATTATCGGAAGACCACGTAACACGACAAACCCTACTTCATCATGCAATTAATAATTGTTAAAGTACTTACATTCCTTTTTTCTAGGACGTGATGTAATGACGAACACAAATGTAATTTAAAAAAATTATGCATTATATATTTTTTCAAAGAAACCTCGAACGCGTACACAATCAATTCGCCAAATTGTTAAAATGTCAGTGTTGCCAGCTATCAAAAACAAACGGTAGCGCTCACGTTTGATTGAAACAGCGTTTATAAATTAATTGTTCGTAAAGTTGTGAGGGAATGATTTAATTTCAATGGACACATGGTTACAAAATTTTAAAAAAATAATTTTTACCTTTTTTTTCGTAATGAATTATACATTCATAAATCCATTGTCTTTAGAATAGGTTCATGAAACTTTCATCGCTATTACTTTATTAACTTTTTATTTAAAAATTTAAAAGTATTTGAATGTGGGACTTGGGAAATAGTGAAGGAATGGTTTTGAACGACATTATAATGTACTCATTTTTTATTTATTTACAAATATAACTCAGCAATTATAACTAATACGCTTAGCAACGGTGATATTTATTGCAGGGAAATAATACTTGCCACTATATATTTACTATTTTTTTGTGAAAACATAAAGGACAAGAATTTCCAGATTTTGTGAGAACTACCCTGATATACTGTTAAAACAGTGCAATAAATATTTTAGACGAATAAAGAAGGATTGAATAGCGTTTCGTAAAACACTATTTTGTAATTAGTTGACATGTCAGCTTTTGAAATTTATCTATTCGGTCGCGTACAAAAGTATGGAAAACCAAACTTCATGTGATATTTTTTTTTTCAATCGGGCAAATATTTTTAAAAACTTCGCTGATTCGTATTGATTCTAATTATGTAAGATCACTTGGTGGACCGCCATTAAGTTAAAGAAGAAGAAGAATTATGTAAGGTACCACTGAAAAACTTTTGAAACATAATACAAATTAATGATTTTTCGTGACATGGACATAAAGGATTTCTACATACATACATACATAATCTCACGCCTTCGTTCCCAGAGTGGGGTAGGCAGAGCTACAGAATTACAAACATCTCTAAAAAAATGTTGATAATTCTATAACCACAATTTGCACAATTAGGCTAAGATGTTTACCAGCGTATTAGTGACAGGTTGCAAGCCCATCGCCTAACAGTACTACAAGCCTTTATTCCCTTAGTCGTCTCTTACGACATCCACGGGAAGACATGGAGTGGCACTATTCTAACTCGGCAACCACACAAGGCAAACAAGGCACAAGGATAAAGGATTTCTATTTGTAGATAACTTTTATTCACCTATCCTAAATGAGCACACAACTGTATATTTTACCTATCATTGGCTGTTGTTATCCTGAATACAATAAATAAATAATAAAAAAAGGAAATTTACAAAAATTAAGATTATAATGATCAATATCTCCGAAACTAGTAAAAATCGCTGAACATACATATGAGTTTTTTTTAAAAGGTTTCATCAACTTTACTAATTTAGGGCGGATATAAGATAATTATATGGAAAAAAAGAAGCCATTGAGTTGACTATGCATATTATTGGCATGCATAAGCTGCTTTTTGCCACACTTTCCCAGATTATAACAGTGTATTCAGCGAAAACAAAGTATTAGTTTCAACGAAACCGTTTTTTTCATTGATTCTATTTAAAGATCAACAAAATCAAGGAATAAATCAATATCCGCTTTTTATCTTCTGTGAGCGACGGCTTTTGAGTGTTTCCGTAACTGTAATTACGAAGACGCACCTCTATGTCTTTGAAGCGGAGGAATTACGTCCTTAGTTAAACAGAATTTCGGCAGAACGTAAATTAAAGGTAAACCACTATTAACAGTTGTACCGGTAAAACTCATAAGCAAAAAAGGAAATTCTGAATCTGTTTTGAAAACCTTTAAACATCGTTAGTTTTGACGAACAAACCTTGGTTTGAAAACTACGACTGAACTAATATGGGAGCCATAACGCAACATTTAGGGTACAGGCAGAACTATTATAGCTATCGCTTTAAATAACGCGCAGTATAGCCTAAAGAAATTTTTGACAGGGGATTGAGCAAACACTACCAAAACCCTCCCTCTCTTGTAGGGTTCGTTTATTCCCAAAATGGCAATTTTTGGAAATGGGAGAGCTGAAGTAGGTTGTCAGAATTTGGAAAATGTTGTTAAGGAATAATGAAGGGGATACAGTCAACAATTCTTCACATTCATTTAACTGTGCGGAGTATTTAGGTCTTGCACGATATAGTGAAAATTTCGATAGTGTTACGAATACTAAACATTATATTCTGTTTACTAACATTAACAAAATGTAGATCAATCACCTTAAGAGTGTAAATTCCTGTGTAACTCAGTTTAAATGAACTGGTGGAAGAAGAAAGATTATCCATCATATTACAAAGAAATATAGTGCGCCTCTAAAAGCTTCTGCTGTGTGAATTTATGCTGACAAACGGCTTACCAAAGGGCCCGTTAGAGCGTGTGCTTCACTATAGCTTAGCACGCTTGTTGACCAATATTTGAGACGCAATTTGCTAGGCTGATTAACAGACCATGGTCCATTATTTCTATGCAAAATAGACCCTATATCGAGGTCCTAGCCCTCAATTCACTAATAAGCTGTGCCTTGAACCGTGCAAGTTACAATGGGGAACAAAATTAGAATACGGCACCCTACGCAAAATTTGCTCAGGTTATATTTTCTTTTTTGCTCTTAGTATTTATAAGTTTAATTCTGCCGTGACATATCTATAATGCCGTTATCCGACATCTGGTCGACTTTTAACTAATTCTGCTATATTAATGAGAAAAAAAATCTCTATCGATCTGTATTTGCAATTTAAAAATCAACCAGATGTCGGATAAGGGCATTATAGATATGTCACGGCAGAATTAAACTCCATTCACATATTTTTTGTAAAGATATAACGTTACTATTTTATAACTCAAACAATTTGAAGAATACTGAAACCTACATCCATTAGTCGACATCTTTCGGGTAATACAAAGATGATGATGTAGAAAGCAAATGGGTACACGGTAGAGAATGCAAACCGGTTAACCGGTTGACCGGACATATTTAGGTTCAGTTAAAAACCGGTTATCGAGAGCAAAAACAGGTTTTTAACCGATTTGAAATAAAATGCTATTCCAATGTTGTATAATCGTTTAATGTCAATAATCAAAGTAAAATCAACGTGAAAAATAAAAGTCGCAGCAATTATGAGTACACAATCTTGACTTCTCTTCCGAAATTCTGTATACTCCATGTCCGATTTGCAACACAAAACAATTGATTTTGTATTTAGTAAAGTAGTCAAATTAAATAGGTACGTACTTTATTAGTAAATGATCACGGTTCTCAAATATCACTTACCTGATTCACTCATTTAAAATACCATGTCTTATTCACTTTCGTCTCGTCACAAGGACACTACTCGTGTTGGTTTATTGGTTACTAACAGGGATTAGCAGTAGCAAAGGGAACTAATACAATACGTGTTATCGTTACGGCGGTCCGTACATAACTAACAGTAATTTGGATTAGAACTGTAGTAAACAGTCCAGAAAGAGGAAAAGAAAGACATGGGGATAGAATGAGGAAGGTTTATACATTTCGAAAATAAATACTTAAATAAAATAAATAAAATACGTAGGTATTCACGGTGCAACAACAATGATCTTAATAAAGTAACAATTACTGCAACGATAAGTAAAATTGATAAAGTTAAAGCAAAAATTGTTTCTTTTCTTTTAACTCATATTTGCATTTTATTTCTTTGAATTTTTGATTCTCTGTATATTATTAGTAAGTTTCATACGATTGTTGATAGTGAACGATACCACAACATTAAACATAACTTTTTACATTGATAAAACCTTGAAATTAACAAAAAACAGTAAAATTACTAAAAACCGTTTAATAACCGGTTAACCGGTTTTGAATAAACAACTAGGTACGGTTAATAACCATTTTTCAAATTTGGTTATTGCATTCCTTAGTACACAGGCCACCTGGTGGGCTATAGCTATGAAAATTTTGACGCTGCCAACCCTGAGGACTACGATGGAATTCTCCTGAGTGAGCCAACTCACCGGCTCATATTTCATTATGTCCCGTATACACATGTAATACCTCGTTTCAAAACTAACGGGTGTGACTGTCGCAGTAAGTAGATACGGAGGTTACATATTAGTCTGAGTGAAATTTTGGCTCATATCCACAAAAAGATTTTTATTATATCTAGCCAGCTCCATCTTTCTACTATCATTTTAAATTGTAGCCATTGTCAAAATCGCTGCCAAGAATTTAAAATTTTATTATAACGACCAAGAACATACTAAACTTAGTTGCTAGGAAAAACACGTTTGGATTTCAAAGCCAAAATGTTTAAAAGCTACCTAGCTACCTTAAACTTTACAATTCGATTTCTCAAAATAACTCCATAGATATTATCGAGCCATCCAATCTAATTAAGTGTGGATTCTGTTGAGCTTCCCCGAATTTCAATTTATTTTATCTTCTGTATTTTTTGAAGTGGATTAAAGCATTTAGCAAACTGATTCCTTAAAACATAACTGCATAATTTGTCGCTAATAAACCTACTCGGTCAGAATATAATTCGATTCCGGTAATTTTCTTTGTCGTAGAAATAATTTAAAGGCTTAGCGCACAATCGTCTATCGAGGATTTTTTTTGGACATGTCGGAGTAAAGTATTTTTAAGGGTTTCGTAACCAAAAGGATTCAACGAGATCCTATCACTAAGCCTCCGCTGTCCGTCCTTCCGTCCATCTGTGTGTCCCTCTGTCTGTCAGTGGGTAATATCTCATTAAACGTATTAGCTAAACACTTTAATTTTTCACAGAGTGTGTATTACTGTAGCCGCTATAACAAAGAACAAAAATAAATTAAAAGGGGAAACAACACAAGCAAACTTCGTGTACAAGTCCGACTCGCACTTGGAAGGCTTTCAACACAACCACACAGTTAGAAATAAGGTTTTTAATCTTCTAACCCGGTAATAAACGATTGAAAGGGAAGAAAATTTTAGCCGAGCTACCAAAAACGTTTTTAATTTCCCATAGGCATTGCTGTAGCCTCTAGCGACACACATTAAAATTTCACCTAACACTTCGTACGCGAGATCATTTGGCCTAACATTTAACTGTAGCGGATGTGAGTTTTGGGTTGATTCAATATATATTCGATAGCAGATAACTTCGTTAAATTTTCAAGTATTTACATATCCCCTAGAGTTCCAGGTACAGTCAAAAGCACTAATATCTATAACATGACTTCGTTAAGACCTGAAAAAGGGCTTGAAGCCCGGTTTAAGAGGCCACCTATGCTAAAGTCATGTTATAGTCATAGTTTCGCGATCTGGATGTCAATAACCATAAGGCCTTTGTATCTGTTTTATGAATATATTAAACTTGATCATATTTGCTTGATACTGGCAAACGTGAAAACACGATTATGACACGATAATGGTTTTATTTTTCAAACATGACACGTTTCTTGCATGTTTTGGTTGAATCTTCGAAACCCTATAATCTTTAACGATTATTTTCGATTCAATAGTTGAGTACCGTAAAATGAGGTTAGTTTGATTAATTTTTAAAATAAATCTTCTGTATCTCCCGCATTTAATCGTAAAATAAATTATTAAAAATATTGTATTGGCGACTACTCATTTGGAGTAACTTAAAGCAACTAGAGGTAGACTACGGCAGACGGCTAGCAGGAAAAAATAATTACGCAGCTTAAAATCTCGATTCTTAAAATGGGGCTACTTTAATTATCCCTGTGTTTATATCACAATATCAAAGTCACCCCTAAAACATGTCAAAAAAGTGTGGTTTTTTGTTTTGAAGGTTTTAACTCCAATTCGTCTGAGAATACTTGAACTACTAATATTTTGTGCTCGCATATGAAACATATGAAAGTAATGTCGCGAAAGAGCTAAATAAAAACTCAGACATTGCACAAAATCGATGATTCAAAAAATTATCAAAGTCACCTCGCGTTTCCAAAGTCACCCCATTTTACGGTATATGTAATTTCCTAATCCTGGCAAACCATTTTTTCAATAAATGTTGTGGTTTTAAAGTAAACAGCAATGATTTGAATTTGACGCTGCCATCAAGGCGCGCGCGAACTATCTCCATCTCATATTCTTCTCGCGGAAGCACATAAAGCCATCCCTTTTCATTCTTGTGGAGGCGTGGCACCATAGGTGGCCTCTTATATTATGGTTTACAATTACTAGGAATCTAAGACAAATAATAAGCACACAAAGAGCATAGATCGTTTCAAGGTACAAAAATTTGCCCAGTATACACCGTGGCCGGGTCGTACCCGAAGGGTTTTAACCGTCGATTCTAGACCCTATTTGGAGTATATAATATGGCATAACATGTAGTCCAATATCGCATAATTTCCGAGATTTTTATCATTAAAAAAACAATTCCATAGTTAATTTAATTTGAACTCTGTCACCTTAACTTAAATATTATTTACTAAGAAATTGATTTAAATTAATTTATGTTGTACGTTGATGATACTGCTACTTACAACATGAATCTTTCTTATTAAATAATGCTTTAGGTTAAGGTGACAGATTTCAAATTAAATTAACTATGGAATTGTTTTTTAAATAATAAAAATCTCGGAAATTATGCGTTATTGGACTACATGTTATGCCATATTATATACTCCAAATAGGGTCTAAAATCGATGGTTAAAATCCTTCGGGTACGTCCCGGGCACGGTGTATAATAACACAGCGTACCAACTTCTTTATTAGAGCAGTGCAAGGTTATATACAACCAAAAAGAAATTCACATGAATTATAATTTCCGAACATTCAGCACAGGTTAATAGTATTCTAAAGTATTATATTTGTTGTTTTATTATGCCATCAAGGTGAGTAGTGGGGAACGTTTCAAGCCCTTCACCCTCCCGGATTCCCTAAAAAGTAATTTCGGTTTTCCGCTTGGCGTTGTCGTGTGCACAGAAGAAATTCATGAAAATGTTAAGTTGAAGTTATTTAGGTAAATTGCTTTTCAAATATTTTCGATTTCTATTCGATTTCAAAAGGCGTTTCCTGATTTTTTTACTAGTAAATTATTCGGCCGGTTTTAGCAAATACTGTTGGACTAATGGGTTTAAATAGAAAATCATTGAAGCGGAAATGCCACTCTCCATGGAGCGGTACGCAAAGGGCAGTGGCATTTTCTTGTACACTGTTAAAGAACGAGTTACGATATAAAAAAATATAAAAAAGGAGCAAACCTGAACCACCCGGTTTGGTACTTTGTACACTTAAGTTGAATCTGAATGGTTTCAGATTTCGCAAGAGAAGATTTTGTTTCATAACTCGCTAGAAAAATAAGAAATAAGTATGTTTCCGCTTTTTATTTTAACCCGAGAATCTAAATGACGCAGGATAGATACCACAGGTAATTAGGTAATTACGGAAGGAAGCTCGTAGTGAAGTAGCCATTGCAAGGCACAGACTTCCCAAATCGATACAGTCCATTATGTGTATTGCGGACGAAGACGCCATCCATCAACAGCAGCTGCAATATTATGACGCGTTATTACCATTATTTATCTTAATAATAACACCCGCAAAGCCTTCTTATAAATATGAAACCCTGCCAAATCAATATTGAACGGTGTTTTCCCGGAGGAATTAAAGTTAGCAAAAGTGCTACCCATTTATAAAAAGGAACTATACAATGATCCGAAAAATTATAGGCCCATCTCGCTGCTACCACTGTCTAAGATCTTTGAAAAATTACTAAAGATGCGGTTACTTAGACATCTCCATCTTCATAATATTTTGAATAGCCGACAGTTTGGGTATCAGACAGATGCTGGTACTAGTGAAGCTGTTGACACTTTAATTCGCGACACAGTAACTGAAATTAATATTAAAAGGAAAGTAACAGGAATTTTCTTGGACCTTAGCTCTGCCTTTGACACAATAGACCACAACATATTACTGTGTTAGAGAGAATGTTTTAAAACTCTTTAGGTCGTATCTATCTAATAGGAAACAATTTATAGAATTAAGATCGGTCAAGGATGGGACAAAAAGGGCATTCAGATCAAGCATAAATGTGATAAATCGTGGCGTACCCCAAGGTTCAATCTTGGGTCCATTATACTTTATCATCTTTGTGAATGACTTAATATATTACTTGAACAACATAATGCCGTACGCGAAATTAGTTGTTTTTTCTGACGATACAAACGCGGTTATATCAGCTGTAAACATGAAGCAATTAAATGTTCAAGTCAACGCTGCTTTAAAAGCTTTCAACGAATGGTTCTCAGAAAACACCTTGAGCGTCAATATATATAAAGCAAGTGTTATGTTATTTAAAGCAACCACTAAAAACAATGATACCTTAGATGTTAGCCTCAATGGTAATAAAATAGTGCAAACGAAGGCGGTCAAATTTTTAGATATACACATTGACTCTCTGCTGAATTGGAAACAGGAAGTCAAGGCACTGTCGAGCTCTATAGGTTCTGCCTGCTTTGCCCTCCGCAGTTTGCGGGAAGAGGTAGAAATCAGGCAGCTTAAATTAGTTTACTATATATATATATAAAATTCAACTAGGTATGTTTTTTTTTCTGTTCATTTAAATTTATTGTTGATATTGTTTTTATTTGACTGTAATGTAATTGCAATTCAAACACAATATAATTATTGTTATTGAAATAAATGAAATGAAATGAATGAAGAATACGCACCTAATATTTAAAATGTTACATCACTACGGCATAAAAACCAATATTTATGGCTTCGAGAGAGTGTGATTCTTAAAGTAAATCAGGTCGGTCGTTTCAGTCAAATAAACTTATATAATAGCACCATGATATTTTCTGGAAAAGTTGAAACCAGAATCGTTTCCTTTAATAATGGACTTTTAATGTCCCAATAGAATACCAATGGCGCATGAATTGCGCGCCATCTTTCCCGGTTTCGTTCAACCACATTAACTCACGCTAATAATAACAGCATAAGATGCAAATCGCTACCATTGAAACTGTTTCCCCCGTCCGTAGGAGCTGTTACTCCGTAATAAATTAGGTGCAGATGCCGCAACCGCGTGACTTGGCTTCGAAAATCGTTCACGGGTGCGTCCCACGTTATTCGGCCGTCTTGCATAAGCACCGAAGCGTACAATTCAAGAGGGAGAGGAGAACCAGAAATGGAAAATCAGGGAAGTCACCAACCATGCTTCTCCAGATCAGGGTCACCTATAACACCGTAGGTACATGACCCTGAGAATTGAAAAAAAATAACGGTTTATTGTAACATGGTAGAATTACCTGAGAATGTCCCGCACAATATTCCGGTGTGGGTTGCCTGAAAGGGCTGTGTACGGGGCACGAGTTGGAATGCTGCGAGTGGGAGGCGTGCGCGGCGTGCGCAGCGTGCGCGGCGTGCGGTATGTGGTGCGCGTGCGCGTGCTGGTGCGCGTGCGGGTGGTGGGCGTGCGGCGGGTGGCGGTGCGCGAGCCGCGGGGGCTGCGGGACGTGGTGCGGGCAGATGTGCGTCGCGCTGCCATGGTGCTCGGCCAGAGATAGCGTCGAGCAAGATGGCCGCCAGTAGCCGCCTTCCTCCATGTCAGGCCCACGCCCGGAGGGGCATCGCGCCGCGCCGCAGCACGCGCAGCGCCGCGGGCACGTCAGCGCATGCCGCCGCGCCTCGTGCGGGCACCAGTCGTCGCGCTCGCGTCCCGACACCCTTTCCGCTCGCTCCAACTGCTCCCGCTAGCGTCTCCGCCGAGCGGATAAACGCCAGCCGCGCATCCTCTCATCCAAAACGATCGTACAATAACACTTCGCGTTTTATGTATCGCACTTTTAACTTTTACCACTGATAGATTAATCAACACTATAGTTATTAAAGTTCAGTTAATAGTGAGGCCAGGTTCAGTTAATAGGATCTTCGCATTTTATTAAACGCTTGTAACAACACTTGTACGACTACATCACTCACCCCATTTAGAATTAATGAACGTTACGACCTTTTCGAAAGCGATCAATTTCGAAGTTCCGTTTCCAATCAACAGAGTCAGAGTGTTTCGATAAACACTGCATAATTAATCATTGCGATTGGGCTAACAAGGTAGTTCGGTAATATGGGGATGGTTAGAAATAATATTGGACTTCCTTAGGTAACGATCACAATGGTGGCAAGTTTATTCCAACCGCTACACCAGTTCCAGTTGAGCAAACAGTATTCTACTCAGAGTTAGTCTTGCCGGCGCGCCGATTGCATTCGTATTCGATTTCAGACTATTTGACTTACTTGTTCAACACGATTGTTACAAGTTATCAGAATCCGTTAAACACGAAGTCTCGCCTAAGTTTAAAATAATAGAGGATTTGGAATTTCAACAATACAGCTTATAGAATTGACAAGTATTATTAATACCTGTGACTATACAATACACCTGTGCTCCGCACCTACTTTATAAATTTCAATGATTTTTGACAATAACTTACAAAATTACGTTGAACATGTTTGCAGTATGTACCAAGGGAATTGTAACCGAATATAATCTTGACCTAGCACAAATTACTCACCAAATTTTGAAACGAAAATGCAAACAAAGTTACAAAAATATCTCTTGACCCGTAATCCTTAACAGAGCAGAGATATACCTATCGCACGCACCTACTTTTATGTCAAAAACATGTGCGATTATCCAACAGAATAGAAGTTCTTACGAGACGCAATGGGAATTCTAGTCGAGGCCTAGTAGAACTGGGGCGTAGGTTTGCGGCTAACATGTTCCGTAACACACAGTGTACAAGTTAACAAAGCTCTCTCTCAATAAGTCTATAGGAAATCCCTCAATGCTATAGATTAATTACTAGAGAGATTAGATCTTTGGATGGAAAGGCACCGCTGCAATGATTCTGAGCAATGGACGCACACACTTCATGACGAATTTGTGAGATTAACTGTCAAATGCAATCGTTATCTATTTATAAGTACACACATGTGAAAAAGACAAGGTAGAAATGATTAAGCTGTAGAATCTAGAACTATTTTCCCCGATCATTTCTCAACTGATGGAGCTCGGCGCAGACATATTACAGTATCCCTTTCGGTGATCGCTTTCACTTTTCTCAATTTACTAGCAAACTGCTTTAGCTTCAGACTTGAGCAGTGTTTTTCAATTTAAGTAAATAAATTGGTGTACCTTTGTAGAGATTGTAACATTTGTAACCATTTGTACAAATTAAACAAATTGTTAAACAGGAACTCTTTTGAAAAACGACAATATATTTATATTAACTACAAGGAAATAAGCAAGCAGTGTAGATACTTGATTATTAATATAAAGTGACGACGGGACTACCTTCGTGAAAAGTAATTGATGACATGGTACAATTTAAATCGTGAAAGAAAAAAAGGTAAATTAAGAATCTGTTTAAAAGGGGATCCCTTTGACTGCCATACATTTATTGTTTCAATTATTGAAAGTCAGACTTTTGTACCCATATTATTTATGTTCATAACTATCGGAAGTAATAAAAGTTTTAGGTCATAACGCTTTATAATTCGAACGTTAATTATCCATAATGTAAAAGATTATAATATACAAAAGTCATAACCTAAAATCCTATAACATTCAAAGGCATATTTATAATCATTTGAAATATTTTATGACATATTTTTATAGTATCAATTATTTTTAGTCATACCTTCATTTTGGTTTTAATACCTATTCATATCTCTATAATTGAAATAATTAAAAGGCAACACTTAGTGGAAACGGAGGGGGGTAAAGGGGCGGAACCCCGGGTTGATCAAAAAACCCCTGCTATAGACGATAAATTTAGATCAATAGGTCCGCAAAGCGGAGCTCGTCGACCTTGTCACATCATACATGTCTATTGTCAGTTGTATGAGTTGTAATTCTATGTCTCGCAAGTTTAGACCTAATAATATTAATACAAGTACTATTATAACCTTTGAAATTATGAAGGTTAATTATTATGACATAAATTGCTATGACTATGAATTTTATGACTTCCAACGAATATGACCCGCAATAATTGACATTCCGATTTATACTCTTCAATATTATGACTTTTAACATTATGACTGATAATAAGTATAATGTAAAACTTTTTGGACAACAATAATCGAAACTTTAACTTTATGGCAGTCAATAGAGACCCATTTAAAAGATACAACTACCGACAGATACGGTAGAAATCGATTCCTATAACGTCGACAATAAGGTCCTCCTAAAGGCAAGATATTAAATGAAGTCGACTAAAAAATTCAGCAACCTCAGGAAATCCGAGTACATGCAGGAAAAACGTTCGTATATAATATGGTAGGGTCCATAAATAAGGGTCTCACGTACGCAGACAGAGAAATAGTGGAATAATAGGGTACGAAGTTACGCAGTCCCAGCGGCACTTGTCTAGTCTGTAGCGGACCGCAGTTTGGGTCTTAGCGGTTAGGACTAAGGAATTCAATTCAATTCCACATATTGATGTATCCCCTACGGCATTTAGCGTGACCTCACCAGCGTAATGTAATTAACTAAGGAAATGGATGACAAGAGATGTCCTAAGGTTTCGATTCAGGGTTACTTTTTATACTGAATATTTCTTCTGATTCTGACGTTCGTTCAATAGACGCGTTTAATATTTCGCAGGCCCAATGCGGATAATAATTAAAATAGGAGCTGCAAGTAAGAAGCCTGTAAAAAGATTTTTAAATTTTCATGCATTTTGTCGCGTCAAACGGAAGAAATCTTTTGTATTCCTACTTGCTTCAGAGTTAGGTCAAATCATTATAAACTGACCGAATTATTTCACTAAAATCTAAAATGCAATAGGCACTGCATCCAACATTTATTTCCCGAGCCACTGCAGGCATAAAATATTTAAGTCGTGCACTCGCGAAGAATTCACTAACGGGGCACGTTTTTAATTGGCAAAAAGAAAATTTAAAGCGCCAACATAGGCCGACCTGAGCTGAAATCTGAGAACGTTTAAGTAGGCTCATTCGTGATATCAGAAGCTCAATTTTTAACGTCGAATTAATTGATTGACTGCTTGCTCTGAAGTCCGACGAGGCTTGATTTGCAGCCTCGATTTTTCCCGCATTTCTTTTCAACAAAATCCCTTATGGCTGCTCATGTCACTAGATGAATTCGGTCCAGAATCAGCCATTCGGTTAGGAGTTTAAAAGCCTTGACCTGAATGAGTGGCTCATTAAATTTCACTGCCTCGCTTATGCCGATCGCTGAGCGACAAATAAAGAGAACCTTGGGATAGGGAAATGGGATTTTTTTTTATGATCTCGTCTCTTTTACGAGGCTTTTTAAAATGTGAACATTATATAATTAATCCATTTGTGTCCGATTTTGAGGAAATCATTTATATACTGAATCGGAACGGTTTGAAACATTGGCATGGTTTATTTTCTTCAATTGGCTTAGAAAAGTTAACACAGTCTATTAAGGGTAATAAATTATTATCATTTATATGCCGTAACTTTTTGCAGGTAATAAGGTATTTCAATTTTCCGCGTAATAAATAAACAGCAAAATATGAACGATAATCTATAAATCGAAGTTACAGTGTTTTCAATTCATGAAACGCGTTTTCTAAGCATATTTACGCAATCGTTCAAGTGAGAAATTCTTCTTTGAGGATTTACTGTTTAATACAATATACGTAAAAAATATATCGTTTTATGCTATCTAGATAAGTGTACCAAATAGCATGTAACGTAAAATTTAATTTCAGAAGCCTACGCGTATTGATTTCCCAGAAGACCAATGTCAGCAATACTTTAGAAGCGACAAAACAAAATATGTTCCAGCTGGTTCACTTTAGTATGCACATACAAATACGAAATTTGAACGAGAAACTGTTATCGAAAAAGTTCGCTTAGTGTACAATGTTTATAATTCAGAAACAAGGGAGATATTACAGGGAATAGAGCCATTAAACTTCCCGGTATCTCAGTAGAGCAATATTCATATAACTTAACCCGATATGTCAGAGCAAAGTGCCCATATCTTTACATCATAGCACTTCAACCGAGGCTGTAACGACGAACGGTCAGATAAAAGCCCCTGTGTAAGGTACAACATAATGAAAGAAGTTTGACGGCACATGAAATTTAGTTTAGATAATCCTAATACATTTCATTGCTTCAACTATACTAAGTTGATCAAGTTTGCTTTTCAGGTTACTAGTTTAGAGGAACTTGTAAAGTTTCTTATTGACTTAGGCTTTGTTAGAAGTTTAGATTTAGATGCTAATACCAAGTCAAACAGTAATTAACATCGGATATGATATGAAAACAACAATATTTGGATAAAAATCTAAAGTGGTAATAAATAAGCACTTTTTCTAAAACGCTACCGCTGCATGAATAAGTAAGCCAGGAATCAGTGCCAGAATACGAAACAAATAAGGTACAAACTGACTGCAGTCTAGAATTGGGTCAGTGGGTCATCAGTGCTGGCATACAATGAGATCTCTGCGGGCCTGAGCGGGTTTTGCATCAGCATCCGTGGCCAAATTCCCCGAACTCTAAGCGAAAGAAAAACTTCCCAAACTGGCCGCATTGATGAATATGGAGAAAAAATTTCGAAAGCGTATTTTTTACCGGCGACATCTCTTTATTAATTTTAGGCACGGTGCCTTTACCAATCTGGGGCGGTGAAAAATATCGCCGGCGGCACAGCTGTACATGATAATGAAAATAAATCAGCGGGGCGCTGCGTGCCTCTGCATCGTAAAACTTTGATACGTGCTCTCGCTGCTCGCAAAGTCGGGCAAACCGCAGTCACTGTGCTCTCTTCAAGGGTTAAGTCAACAAGCTCTAATGGAAACATAATACGACGCCGAGGATGAGGGAAATCTGTTTCTGGGTCACGAAACAGAAAACAATGCTGGAGGGTTTTTGTTTATCCCTTATTTATACCTTTGAAAGGAAGATAAGTATTTCATTTGGAATATAGCTGGATTTGGATTCAATGCCGGTGCGTGGCAATGCGAGGTCTAACGGCACGGGCCAGCGTGCCTTGATTTTTTTCCAGGAGATTCCAAAAGTTCAAATACGAGGCATTTTATGTAAAGGGCAATGTTGTTTAGAGAACCAATAACGGTAAAGTACCTACTTCAGAAAAGTAATAAAG
This sequence comes from Acleris literana, assembly GCA_946894065.1. Classification (NCBI taxonomy): domain Eukaryota; kingdom Metazoa; phylum Arthropoda; class Insecta; order Lepidoptera; family Tortricidae; genus Acleris; species Acleris literana. The sequence goes on from OX335669.1 coordinate 22,150,328, forward strand.
GAAGAATTAAGAATCGCTATCTAGATAATATTATACTTAATACTATAAAGAGGTTAAGTTTGTGACATTGTAGGGGGTAATCTCTGGATCTAATGAACCGATTTTAAAAATTTGTTTCCCAATAGAAAGCCACGTTATTTGTGAATATCATAGGCTATATACTCGTGTGGTTGCCGAGTTAGAATAGTGCCACTCCATGTCTTCCCGTGGATGTCGTAAGAGACGACTAAGGGAATAAAGGCTTGTAGTACTGTTAGGCGATGGGCTTGCAACTTGTCACTAATACGCTGGTAAACATCTTAGCCTAATTGTGCAAATTGTGGTTATAGAATTGTCAACAAGTTTTTAGAGATGTTTGTAATTCTGTAGCTCTGCCTACCCCACTCTGGGAACGAAGGCGTGAGATTATGTATGTATGTATATACATACATATAAATTTAAAAAAAATGCCCAACAGAGTGGGCACTAGAACAGCTATTTATTTATAAAGTCACGGACCTAAACGAATTTTCTCGAAGACACGCTATTGCATTGGCAGATCAACGTGCAGGCCCTTTAATTCCCTATTACAAGTTTTTTGGCAGTAAATACATAACAAAGACATGTTACTTGCTTAACACTAAAATCACAAAAGATGCTAATGAGCTTGATTAAATATATAAAACTGTATTTGCCTCCAGAGAGCCACATGACGCCGTAATTTTTTACAGCCATTGCTATAAGTCAGTTTAGCTGAGGCGTATATTGGAACGGATGACAACTCGGGCGCGATATGGGTCAGGGTCGAGTTAGGTACCAATCCGCACTTTTCCCCCACCGAAAAGCAAAATGAATGATAATCTGAAATGAAATGAAATGAAATAAAATTTATTTGGCATTTAAAGCACTTAAGATAAAAATAATACAATTTGCTTAACTAAATCAACTTATCCTAGATTATTACTTTAATTGCATCAAGCCCAAAATGGTCTCCACTCAGCTTTTTATGCCACGGCATATTGATCAGATACACCGTGACGCTGGTTTTCAGTGAAACCTAGAGAGGTGAATGGCGCACCGTAATAGCTTACACTATTTAAAATTATCCAAAACCGAAACACTACATAAAATTGCAAATCAAAAATAAAATAAATTTGCATATCTGCGCTTTGCGGCGGCAATTGCTGTCATCAATAAAGAACAGGGGAAGTCTAATCTGTGACTAATATGTGATTGACATGTTATATCGATAGCGGCGTATGTTTTTTTTTAATATTTTAAGTGTTAAGAGGATCGTTAACTTTTCTTTTTCAATATTTTTTTTCATGGCAAGTAAGAAATGAAAAAAATAAAAAACGGAAACGTACAACATGTTTAAAAATCGTGGAAATCGAACTTGATTTAGGGGGTGACAAATGCACTTAACCTTAAGGTCAGCAATACAAAAGACAACGGCGAAGGTTGTAGTATTTTGCGGGTTATCAGCAATAAATTAATAGGTACACTATTTAATACATAAAACACTCCGGTTTAATAGCAACCCCTACCCCCTACTTTTAGGGCTAATAACTCTTAAAAGGCCCCAATTATTTTATAACGTTTAAATTTTAAAAAAAATGATTCTTGAGTAAAATTAGAGAAAGTTTATTTTAATGTTTTATGAAGTAAAATTATATCCATCCATTATACTTATCCATTGAAAAATAATATGTGCTGGCGTCACAGCTTTTTTCTAAACTTTCAGCCAATGTACCGCTGACGTTACGTTGGCGAGCTTAACTAAGCTTACATCAGTATGAAATATCTTCTCAAGGCCGACTGGGGGTGAACCAAAAAGCAATATACAAAATGATAACAATATAAATTATATTCTGTCGACCCTAATTCAATTTGCGACACGGGATCTGCATCAGCGTAATCAAAATATTTTTGGAACAGATGCGGAAAAAAAACCGTTGGGATATTTAGCGGGCAATTCTTAGACCGTAAACTAAGCCAATTTAATCCGACGGGCTCGCTCTCTCAAACTAAATCCTTTTCAATTTCTCGAACGCTTATCGCAGCGGCGTGGCACTTAGTTGTGGCAGCGGGGGCGAGCCGGACTGCAGCGCATAATAGAGATTTCAATAATAATTTGAATCCAATCTGCAAGCTGCATAAAAAAGTCAAAAGAGCTATGCATGAATAAAATAACGTTTAGGAGCAAAGATGCTAAGAGCACTCGGATATGAGTTGCGCTTGAAAATATTCTCAACTTTACATTTGATATCTTGATATCTTTCATGACCTATTTGATGCTAATAAGAGCAATCTGTTTTTTTATGAGCATACGTCTAAATCGACTGAATATCTATATTTTTATTTTAGATAACATATTTCCATCAGGCCGACACATTAAGCAGGATTAAGCAGGGTAGGATCATAATCGTTATTATGTTTCAAGGATATATTATTATGACACCAGTAAAGCCGTTTCGTCATATACTCTCGAATGATATTGATAAAGGCATGGTGACCTCTAAGGGTCAGGATTAAGATTATGGCACGGAAACGTTACAGCCAAAGCCTCTATGAAAAAGGTAAAGTTATTAGCTACATTTGGAAGCCGAATTACGGCGGGCAGAAAATATTAATTCAGAAAAAGAGGCTTGTTTTTAATCAAAGCGCGCGCTCCTGCAAATCAAGTTCTTTTATACAAATTCATCAAAAATTCAATATTTTCTATTAGAATTGGTTTGGTTATATTAACAAAGCCGTTTATGTGGAATTATATTGATATCCATCTAGTTGTTTGTTCAAGTTCCGAGTGGAGTAGTATCTCGAGCAAATTAGGGGATGTAAGCCATTCTAGACTCAGGACTTACACGGATTAGGATAGTTAGCTATCTCTGGGGTGAGTCCACTCGATATGTGTACTACTCTACACAAAGACAGTTGCGAATGTCAGAGGCTTGCCAACTGGCAGAATTATCGCAGTGGTGCGGAGTAAATTTTGGCTTGAAAACGATGCAGCTATCACATATATCTAGGAGAGTTGTAAGGTGGTTATAAAAATAACTTATGAGTTTTATTTAAGGTTTTTAAAGAAATTTATTGGAGACTACCAAAAAGAAGGCATTGTTCGTATTTAAACATGATTTTAATGTATTTGTAATTTATATACGTATAATAAAATACATTTCAAAATAGAGCACGCTATTGGCACGAAATGGACACAATTACGCTTATGATAGAGCGATAGATTTACAGGCATTTTAAAAATCCTCAGAATTCGATATGACATGTTGTCAAAAAGATATGGCCACGTGATACCGCGAGAGCGTAGCAGCCACGCTGGTTAGACGCGCGACCTCCAGACAACTCAGGTGACTTAACGATACTCCGAGAACGTACATCGCAACGCGCCCACATTTGTAATTGCCCTCAAATGGCGCAAAAACGCAGGAACTCACTGATATTACGGAGGTGATAATTGACGTTTTCGAAAAGGTCGATGTCGTAGACTGTTCGAACACACGGTTAACTTACGACGATTAAGAAGTTTTCACAGGTTACTTGTCACTATTTGGTTAGTTGCACGTGTTTGGAGCGATAACGGCGTGGGGGTTCACGCTCGGCGCGGCGTCGACTGGCATTCGGCAGAGACAGGGCGCTTCGGAGGCTGCGCGGACCCGGCGCCCCCGCCTTCATTCACCCACACGCCACCAACCTACCAGCCCTAGCTAGAAACCGGACTTTTAAAGCATGTGCTTTCGAAAAATACGGAAGTTTCCAAAAATGTACTATTACTTAGTTGAAAAATGGTGTACAAAATTAGTTTGCATCGTTGTACTTACATTGGAAGCAAATGAAAGACTAATTGTAATAAATTGAACGTCCAATGTATAAGTGTTGGAACATGTTTGTTTTATGTTAGATACAGGATAAAAGCCGGTTAAATAAAAAGTGAGTAAAAATAAAATACATTTTCTTGGGATCAAAAGAGTCCACATGTCGGCAAGTTATTTCAGTAAAAATACATTTTCTGTTTATTTGCTGAATGTAAGGCGAAACATTTGGCTTTGCTAAATATATTTTCTGGTATTATTTGGGGTGATATAGGATTAACATAAGACGTTAACTCGATTTTGTTTTCAGCAATGAAATTATTTTAAAGCGATAGATCTACCACAAACGCAACCTTCCTACGTAATACCACTTTACGATTCAATAGAGCGCTAAACAAGCTAAAATGCACCGAGAACCAAGGAATTTTCTTTGCACTGACCTCAACCCAGTTCCGCAACTTGGCAAAAGCCACGTTATTTTCGTTACCGCTGCATTATCTAAGAAAAGAAAAGAAACTTTCCGAATTTCTAAAACCTCATGAATGAAATATGTTACTGCGTTTAATAAATAATTAATTTTCTTTTATACTGAAGCAAACAATCTTTACCGAGCGCACGTAATATAAAAAAACTTGCTCAACGTTTATTTTTTGAATACAGAGTGGATGAAATTAAGGGTATTACCTAACTCAATTTGCGTAGGTTCTACATAATTCGAGGACTAACGTGTTGTGAACGTTGTTCGCGCCTACCAGGCTGCCAAGTCAAATGCCACGCATACCTACAAATTTAACGCAACGCGTGTATCGGGAACTATAAATAGCCGTAGATGCTTTTGATAATTCAGGGAAGCTTACCGCTGCCGCTTCTGTCAACATCCTCTTAATAATATAATTAATTAACGATACACCTTTGTTTGGATACAATCTTTTACTTTGTTTTAATGATAACAAAGACGTTAGAGACTGGAAACTTCACTGAAAAGATGCAGAATTACGCATTAAAAAATATATTTAATCAGGATAAAATTAGGAGTTTTCTCCGTGTAAAACACCCAGTACTCTAAACTTGGTCACTTTTTATTTCACAATTAAGTTTGTATGAATAAATCATTCGTTTGCGTTTAAATCATAGTTTAATAGAACCTCATAAGAATAAAATCAACAAAATTGTTAAAATAAAATAAATATTTAATTCAATATTAATCAAAATCAAAAGAAAACACGCCGCATTTCGATTTTATCACTTTGTTTTGGTGGTAATACTCAAAGAGCAAAACAACCAAACATTGGCGTGTTGGGACGCCAACAAATCAAATTCGTCCAAAGTCGATACGCATACGCCAATGGCGCACGAAAACGTCAGTTAGTTCACTGATCGGCAAAAGGGGAGAGAACGAACCCGTGATAATTCAATTTCGGGGCCGATCATTTGGACAGGCGGCCTATTTACCGGGCCCTAATCTAATTTATTCATAAAACAACTCGGAGACCACTGGCCCTCACTCGGTTCATGGGTAACGTTGGATGAACCGTAAGGATTACTGGAACCTCGGTAGTGTCTCCATGAAAAGTGCGCGAGAAAAGATGGTTGCTGTCGCATACCACTGAAATATGATAGATATTATAAAACAGCAAAAAAAAATAGAGATCTTAAGAGAAGGAATGTCCAGGAATGGATGTTTTTTGGCTGCAACGATGTTGATGATGACTGTATATATGTAAACATTGTATATTGTCTAGGGGACACGGTTTCTGTAGGAAAATGTATCGAAACTTTTTATGTGGTTGTACACTCATTAGTTCTCGTGAAAATTCTGAGTTTCGACACATTTTCCTGCTCAACTACGTATGAATATATTTATTTTTTATTTTATGTTAGATTAATTATTTTATATAATGCTATAATATACTCGAAATTCTAATTAAAGACCAAAAAAACTACGACAGATACGTCACTGTCATAAGTGTCAAAGTCAATTAAGTCAGTGTCAATCGAACAGTTCAGAGTTAGCCAACCTTTTTGCATTGATAATCAAATTATTATAATTATCTAACATTTTCAATATCAAAAGTTATATTTAACAATAGGGATATGCTTTCAATGTTTTTTCTACCCGATATTCAAAACATTAAAATATCCCAAAACAAATATTTTCTCATATAGTGTGTTAAGTCATTAAATGGTTTGTTCAATGGCGATTTTTTTATCAGCTAAAACAAAATGACAAGCTAAATTCGGATGCCTTACACTTATGCTTGATTTAAACTTGACAGGTACCCCATGGTGTCATGGCTGGTAAAATGCCCGATGATTGTCAATATAAAGTGAGCTACACACTTTTGGCCTGTTATTTTGTTGAATAGCTAAACGTATGTAATATTTAAATTTCATCTAACGTTGTTTTTATTTAGTGGCAACCCACGTTGGTCTTTAATTACGATTTCGAGTATAGGTTAAGTTTTGTAATTGTATAATATCATAAGCTTTATTTAAAAAACGAGTGACTCGTAAGTTTCTTGCGGCGCTTCTTCTTAGCAGTGGTCATTTCAAAGCGCTGGTAGATTTTGACGTGTAAAAGTGCCCGTGCGGCCTACTTACCGAATAGCCATCTTTTATCTTTTTGTCTTTATTGTAGGTAGGATTAATAAGCATTTCCGTATGGGGGTAGATTTTACAGTTGGTCGTGATTCAGGCCTGTTGTTTTATTGACGTGTCGCACCCGATCTAAGAGAACCGATAGTGTGAATGAGTAGGTACATTTAGAAGCCGGGTACAGAAGTGGGTTGTACTGTAGAACTTGGATTAATTAAGAATAACCGGTCTTAAGTACAATGAAAGCAGTCTTGCCACCACCGCCGACATTTGTGTTTAACAATAATACACTAAACATTAACCAAGAGAGCGTCGGTGGCCTAGTAGCTTAGGGGGTAGACTCGAGATCGTCAGGTACCGCGTTAGAACCCCGGCGGTTACCATGTACCAATGAGTTTTTCTAACTTAAGTGCATTACCCGATGCTTTTACGGTGAAGGAAAAACATCGTGAGGAAACCTGCACATTCGAACAGCTGAGTGTGTAAGAGGGTAATTGCACAAAAGATCCTAAAGGGTCGAAGTGTATCCGAAAGGCCCCATCTGTAAGATAAGATAAAATAAGATGAACATTAACTCAGGAAATATGTCAATGGAATGAACGAAGTGGGAAAGTGCAATTCGAATTTACTACGATGCGTGCGTATTACCGAGTAAAGATAATATACCTAGTGCAAAAACATAGGTACGCAAAAGAAATAATCCTGACCATAAAAAAGGTAATTACATAGGTTAAACATGTAACGGGAATGGTATTGCTAATAACTGTTGTCACTTAATCCCTTTACAACAACCAATAAAGTTAACCCTTCCGCAGATTAAGCCACACATAACAAATTATGTCGACTGCGTTTTACAATTTTGTCATTTTGCAGAGATAATGTTGAGGTCGGCATAACAGCGGTTATGCGTGAAAAATTTAGTTTTTAACTTGCTTTTAAGTTTCCAGATTTAAGGATAACGGTCTTTTCAGAAATGCTCCCGTATGAGGTCCTTCGGGACGTTGTGGGGCAGAATTTACGCTATCGCGGCGAAAACATTGGCACGGCTGAGCTTATATGTAACAAAGGAAGCCTCTTAAATGTTAACTGTTTGTTTAGTACTCTACCTAAATGTGCAGAAAATAATAAATAACAGTAGAAATTTAATAACCATTTTAAGTTGCTACCTATATACTCACTAGAAGGATATAACAAAAATCAGAAGATTAAAATTAAAATTAGAAGATGATAAATATATCGTGTAAAACCGGTTGAAACAGAATAAATAATAATGAAAAGCAAACACAAATTTAGTACAAAATTTCAGCAGTCTGTGCAACCGTAAACAACACAAGAAGGTGTTCCCTATTAAAACTTATAGCTATAACAGCAATATATGAATTAGTTTGAAACAAAACGAGCGGCTATTGCAGGCCCGCACATGAGAAGTTTGCTCGTAAAAATAACTTCAGTTCGCTTTGTTGCGGTGAAGTTTATAAAGTAGTGAAAGTACGAATAATTATAACAGGCATTTTGAATTGAAATTCAGATGAAGGATTTAAAAGCGCCAATATGCATAATGGAAGTGATTTATCAGAGCTAATTGCTAATACAATTCAGATTTGCATAATTAAATGGATTTGTGCTATACATAACGTAAAAGGGGTGTCTATCGTTGAATTACCCGGTTAGAGAAAGGGTAGAAACGATCAGCAAAGGCGAAAGAAAAGGTTTAGTCCAGAATGAATACCATTAACATGTACAAGCAATTGATCAAAGCTGTAAATTTCGTCAAACTCCACCGTAGGATGCGGACCACGTAACGCATGTGTGGCAGAAATACGGCAACGTTTGCGCAATCTTTATAACATGGGACCGACGCCGTTAGAGCAACATTTGCGGGACCAAGTAGCCCCATAAAAATGGAATATCAAATGAAAATTTCTTTCCGCTCCCGGGTTTATTGCGGTCAGGGCTGCAGTTCATCCACATTTTGCAGTTATCTCTTTAAATACAACCGATCTTGTTTCTTTGACTGACTGTACCTAATTACGAGTTAAATAAACAAGTCTAGAGTTACAATCAATACAAATTGCAATAATTAAAACAAATTTCAATTAAAATCATATTCATGATATTATATTTAAAATTTTAATGACAGAAAGAGAAAACGGAATAGTCAAGCCTACATCGAATCATGAAAAAGCGAGCAAGCATAATTTACGAGCTCACGAAATATAACACAGCGGAGCACGTTCATAATTTCAGCAACGACTGGTGCAGATCTCGAATAAAAAGCCCATATCAATTCGTCTTCGCCCCATTTTCGTCGCTTTAGCGTATTTCCGAGACAAGAAGAGTTGGATTATCATCTTTATTGTACAATACGATACGAGGGAGCTATATCGAGTCAGTGATTCGAGAACGCGTGTTTAGATATAAAGAAGGTAAAAAACTTTCAAGGATTTATAGGGTAACATTTTGAAGGTTTTACTGATACCTGTCCAAGTTTGTTTAAATATGTCGATGTTACATTTTGACATAAATACTTTTTAACGAAGTCGAAAATATCGCTTATTAATTATCCTGGCATTTTAAATACTCGTACCAAATCAATATTTCCACTAGCGACTCTAATGGAAATATTGGTTTGGTACGAGTATTTGAAATACCAGGTCGACCACCTTCTTGTGTTGTTTACGGTTGCACAGACTGCTGAAGTTTTGTACTAAATTTGTGTTTGCTTTTCATTATTATTTATTCTGTTTCAACCGGTTTTACACGATATATTTATCATCTTCTAATTTTAATTTTAATCTTCTGATTTTTGTTATATCCTTCTAGTAAGTATATAGGTAGCAACTTAAAATGGTTATTAAATTTCTACTGTTATTTATTACTTTCTGCACATTTAGGTAGAGTACTAAACAAACAGTTAACATTTAAGAGGCTTCAATATTTCCATTAGAGTCGCTAATGGAAATATTGATTTGGTACGAGTTTTTCAAATGAAAGCTATACTAGAAGAAAATATGTATTCGGATTTTGGTCCCATAGTTGTAACTGTCTAATGACAGCAAAAGGACGTTTTAAGTATTTGATGTGAATGTGCAAAGCGGTTAGTTCCAATGCTGGTTTAAACTTTCAGCACAGTGGCGTTTAAAAAACTTCGTGCTTAACTGGAGGAGAATAATACGAAACAGCAAGAGCAGTTGTCTCAAGTAGTTGCAAATTTATCAACTCGCTGAGTTGAAGGTAAAGTACAATCCTGTGGACTGGTGTTGTTGATATTTTATCGCTGCATCCAGACTCTCCCGGGAATAGTTTCAAAATGGTTTTATTTAAGTAAAGGACTCGAGCATTTTATTAAAATTTACCTCAATTTAAATATACATCAAATTAACATACAATAGCTCCATTCAATGATTTATTTAATACATTGCTTGATACCAAAACTATTTCAATTTTCACATATTTTTGCTTCATACCTAGTCACTTAGGTAATTTTTGCGATGTCAACCGTGATGGATATATATATATATATATCCGTCCATATGGATATGTATACGTCGTCGTTTTTAATAAAATGCTGGGAATATAAAAGTCAATGGCATGAAAAAGGTTTTTTTTTATTACACTACTTTTTAAATGGCAAATTTAAAATGTATAATCTTTGAAATATTGCTCTAGCTCTATATCTCTATAGCTTGCTCTATGAGAGAAAAAACAATAAATTCTAATATCACCTAATGGGTGTATATCGGTTGGTCTAAAATTGTTTGGCCTATTTTTTGTTTCGCCACATATTTTTTTGCATACCTACCAACGTTTCGTCTAATGATTTAAATGTCGAAAATTGTTTTACCGAAATTGTTCTGCATAATATTGTTCGGTCTAAAAATTGTTTAGTATAACATTTATTTGGAATAACTTTTTTGTCGAATGATTTTTGGTATAACGTTTACCGTGAGGCGTAGTTGTGGCGCTTCGCGCAGCTAACCTAACGTGTAGATTAGTTGAGACCTAGGTATTTTATACTGGGGCTTGGACCAAACAATATTATGGATTTAGCATTTTAGTAATTCAAATGTTACACAAAACAATTTTAGACCAAAAGTGCTTTAGAACAAAAAACATGTATGCAAAAAAATCTTTTTGCTAAAAAAGAAGTATGCCATTCAATGTTATAGGAAACATTTTCGACCAAAAAAATTTTGCACATTAAATTTTAGGTCAGTCGAAGGGCACCCATCACCTAATGTATCATTATTATTCCTATTATCATGCAGGTAAATGTTCATACAATTAAATGGCGACCGCTCAATGAATTCGGACTATTTAAATAAGTTACCTTTACGTTCAAAGGGATGTAACACTTGATCGATTCTATCTTTAGACGTATCAATACACCCCGGCAACATCAGCGTCGGGGTGGCAAACAAGGCAACCTAAGAATTACTATACCAAGAAGCGTTACACTCATCCAATTCTGCATTAAACATGTGCTTATGTAAAACCTTAAACTAATAGTGTTGCCAGTAATTATTTGCGGAAAAACGAAAAATGAAGCCCACATCAGATCCAAACAGAAAAATATCATCGTTAAATAATACCTATTCACACACAAACACACAACTAACCCGACCAGCGACGCATAGCAAACACAGCTTACGCACTCAAGAGACAACGTGCACGTGACGTGCATCTTCACACACAAGTACGGCCCTCCCGCTTTCGTGAGATAAAACAAATGTAAAATAATCAGAGCTCGGAATAGGTAGTGCCTATTTACCTAAACTTTGCGGGAGGACATAACTAAGAGTGGTTAAAACCACTAAAAATAATTATTTCTTATTATTGAATGCGGGATTTCCCGGGATTGACTGTATTACTCTAAAGGCTTAATACATTTAACTTCACTTCTAAATCAGGGTCGCAAACTGCAGGTAGTAAGTACACAGCTGAAGTGTCGGCTACATCTGTTTTTGTTGAATACATTCTATATGATATTATAATTCTATTTAAATCAACAAAATATCAAATTTAAGGCTCCCTTTGATTCAATTTGATCTATATTATATTGTTTTATGACTGATTGTTATTTCAAGATAAATAAATAAATAATATGCAATATAGCAAGATTTATAATTAAAGCTAAATGTATTAAGCCTTTAGAGTAATACAGTCAATCCCGGGAAATCCCGCATTCAATAATAAGAAATAATTATTTTTGGTGGTTTTAACCACTCTTAGTTATGTCCTCCCGCGAAGTTTAGGTAAATAGGCACTACCTATTCCGAGCTCTGAAAATAATCGAATGAACCTGATGGTAGTTACGAATGAAAACCTCGGCGACTCGGCGTGCTAGTGAAATTATCAAGTCGCTTAAATACACAAGATGGCTATGTTAATTTTTGCTTGGTTATTTCGTCGACTGATAGAGAATGCCATTAGGCATTTGGTCCATCATTTGTACTCAATTCATTCAATCAACAAATAATATGATGACATGTTTTACGCGGGTTTTTTTTTGCGAGTGCGGGTGTTTTTTTATTGCGAGTGACTGGTTGGCGCTAATGTCACAGACAATTATATTAGATTAATAGCTTATAAACTGTACTCGGAATAGATAGTGCCTATTTACCTAAACTTGATGCATGTTCATTCAATTACGTATTTCCATCTGACTCATGCGTCAAGTTGAGGCAAATAGGCACAACCTATTCCGAGCACTACTTATAAATGCGTGACTGTGCATGGATGGGTTGTAACTCATCCAGTGTTACATCGTAGCTCACAATTGTGTATATTCGTGATTTTGTAGTACATAGGACCCTCGTCAGGTATAACGCGAAACGTCAAGTGCTCATCACCGATAATACAAGTAATAACCGCTATTGGCCGTAAGTCGGTGGCGTGATGTGGAGTACTCGCAGATGGTATTAATATCCTGTTAGAGACATCTGTTTGAAGAGAATAGCTTTGGGTGAAAGTGTGTGCTTTTATATGGATTTTATGGCGAATATCTAACTGGTGATACATTTCGTTGTTTTATTTTTATCTATATTAATAACAATTGACAAAAGCCTTTTTTGAAACGGTGTTCAGCGGGCCTATTATGGTCGCGTCTATCGATATGGATAAACGTGGATACTACATCTGTCACTTTCTGTACTGTGTATAAGTGCGAGCGTGACGGATGCTTTATCTACCGAGATAAAGGCGACCATGACCCGGGCAATAAAAAAAATCGCTATAGAGGTTTGTCTCAAAAACATTTTTTTATTATTACTATTATTTGCCGAGTTAAATAATAATGAATGTTATCACTATCAGTGTTTACTACACCCGCTTTTTACTAGTGGTCGGAATTCCGTCATTTCGCTTGTAAACACGTTTTGTTTTTTAAGTCTAGCATAGCGTTTCAGCTCTTTAGCCATTAGCAGAAATTTGTTCATTTATTTTCTCAGTAAATCAGGAACAAAAAGAAAGTTTGCTTTTGAGACAAACACAAACCTCTCTACCTCCATAAGCATAATATTTTTCAGAAAAAGTTGTAGAAAAGTGTCTGTTCATTTTCAGTTATAGGTACATGCATATTTCAACCCGATTACTCTTGTCCAAGATTCCTTCTCTAAAAATTGTGATTATGAGAAATACATTTGTGGCAATTTCGTTTGCTGTCTATTATAATAATAATAATAATAATATTTATTGGCCAAGTAACAATACATTACATTTAGCAAGTCATGTTTGGTACATATTTTCCTTAAAAGTAACATGCATCTATATTACTTATAACATTTATAGCTCTAATAAACATTTACTTCTAAGTAGATCCATGTATTCGTTGATGGAGTAAAATGGATTTTGTTGACAGAATACTTTCAATTTCTTTTTAAAATCATTAAGTGACAACTCAGTTACCTTGCAGGGCAGTAAATTCTACATATTAATTTTAAGTGGAGTCCCTTGTTTATAATATTTCTTAGTTCTCGTTTTAGGTATGCATAACTTATGTTTATTTCGTGTATTAAATTTGTGGACGTCTTTTCTTGTTTTCATAATATCTTTTTGTGTATGGATTTCTACTAGGCTGTTAAATATGTACAATGAAATAACTGTCATTATTCCATCCTTTTTGAAGAATTTCCTGGCGGATTCGTACCTGTGTAAATTATGCATTATTCTAATTGACCGTTTTTGTAGTTTTAGCACTTTTTGGATGTCTGATCCATTTCCCCAGATATTTATTGCGTAATTTATATTTGCATGTATGTAGGCATAGTACGTCATTGTTAGAGATTTTTTATTAATTAGAGGTTTTAGTTTAATAAGAGCGTAATTACCGCTAGCAATTTTTTTACAGATTTTGTCAATGTGTAATTTATGGCTAATATTATTGTCCATAACCTAAAAATGTTGTATTTGTTTTATTAGTTATACCTATGTCATCTATGCCGTCAATTTCATTTTTATGTTTCATTGTATAATTTACTAGTGTAGTTTTTTCTGTGTTGAGCATTATACCGTTGGCGTCAAACCATTTTTTTAGTGTAAACATAGCATCTTTTATTTTATTTTTTGTGTCATGTAGGCTAGAGCCTTTGATTCCCACGTGAGTGTCATCAGCAAATAGTGTTACGAGTGAATTTTGTGGTAAGCAAGCTGGCAGATCATTGATGTAAATCAAAAACAATACTGGACCTAGTATAGACCCCTGAGGCACACCAATATTTAGTTGGACCTCGTGAGATTTAACTCCATTTATGCTGACTATTTGCGTTCTATTTTCAAGGTAGCTTTTGATTAAGTTAAGTTCAACACCGCTAAACCCATAGTGTTTGAGCTTTTCTAATAGGACATCATGTCTTAAGCAGTCGAAGGCCTTTGATAGGTCGCAAAATAAGCTAGCGCACTTTTGTGATTCATCCATAGCCTTTAAGACAAATTCAGTTACAGCGCTAAGAGCCATTGTGGTACATTTGTTTTTCCTAAAACCAAACTGATTTTTGTTGAAAATTTCATTAATTTCGAAGTGCTCTAGTACTTTGTCCTTAATGATTGTTTCTAATATTTTTGATATTGCAGGAAGAATACAAATAGGTCTATAATTATTTGGGTCGTCTTTCTGATTTTTCTTATGAATTGGAATTACTTTTCCTAGTTTAAGGCAAGACGGAAATATTCCTTGTCTAAGACCACAATTTACTATATTCAGCACTAATTCTAAAATGTAATCATTTTCAAGAGTTATTTTTTTGATAAAGAGTTCAAATTATAAATGTCTTTGGAGTATTTGTTTTGCAGAGATTTAATTTTGTTTCTTAATTCAATTAAGGTCAGTGGCGGAAAATGTATTTGAATTTTCATTTGTTTTTCAGAAGTAAGAAGTAGGTTCTTACACTTATACAAGTTAGTCTGAGAATTATTTGCTATTCTTTTTGCTACGGTTGAGAAAAATATGTTAAGAGTTTCAGCAATTTCTTGATTATCGTTTATAGTGCGCCCATTTTCGTCGCGTAGTTTTTCAATGTTCAAGTTTCGCTTTGTAGTATGTTTATTTGATTGTTCCTTTATTATATTCCAACATTCCTTAGATTTATTTTTTGCTTTACTTATTCTATCCGAGTAACTAATTTTCTTTGCAGTATTTAATACTTTTTTATATATCTTTTTATAGAGTTTAATTTTAGCATTTATTTTATTACATGGAGCTAAATCCTGCATTAACAATAATTTGTGTAGATTATTTTTAGATACTTCTATTCCTTTTGAATACCATTTGTTTTTTTTAGCTCTTGGGAAAGACATATTCCTTTCAGGGAATGCTACATTAAAGTAGTGTAGGATTCCATGCAGAAAAGATTCCATTTTAGCATTAGGGTCCTTATTAAGCAAAATTTCATTGAGCAATCTCTCGTCATTACAAATTAAATAGTAAAAATAATTATAATTATGGTTAAACATATTTCTTATATACAATGGGGTTTTCTGAGTCAGTTTGGGGTTAATCGTTGCAATTCTAATAAGTATAGCATTATGGTCAGATAACTTAGTATTAAGGACTCGAGCTTTACAATTTTGTTTGCTAAAGTTAACTATAAAATTATCTATACAAGTTGCACTCTGTCCCTTTGTTCTCGTTGGTTCATTAATAAGGTACTCACAATTATAGCTCTTAAGGGTATTCTTGAATTTGTTTACTTTATTGTTTGATTTTAGCATGTCCAAGTTGAAGTCACCAGTCAAGATCATTTGTTTACCTTCCTTAGTAATTTTACCAAGGATAAGCGTGATTGTGTCTTTGAACATATCGAAATCATAGTCAGGGCGGTAAACACATATTACTACGACTTTTGGTGATTTCAGCTCGATCGCTGCTATTTCACAGTTCATTTCTATCGATAACCTACATATATCTTGTCTTTGTTTACATTTTATATTGTTTCTGATGTAAATCGCAACGCCCCCGTGATTAAATAATTTCCTATTGAAGTAAGATACTAACTGAAAGTCTTCTATGGTCATTGTTTCCACTTGTAAGTTATTTTTACACACACACGGTCAGATTATGAATGATCCGCGAATTCCCCTCTCGGATTTAACCAGATAAAATATATTTTAAGGTTTATAACATTAAAACATATTCACCTCCAATTTTAAAGTTTAAATTAAAGTTATTTAAACTGTGGTAAGGTAATGCGGCGTTAAGTGTTAAGTGAGCTAAGTTAAAAATCAAGCCGGAGCCGAACCAGCGGTTACTGGAAAATCTAACCGCGTTAGTAATTAAGTGACTTTGTGCAATTTAGTCTCAACAGTAAGCCTTAAAAACAATATCAGGGGAACAATCTCACACAAATTGACCTAGTCCCAAACTAAGCTCTAGGTAGGCTTATGTAAATATGTACTATGGGTACTAGACAACGATAAACTAACTTATATAGAGAATTACATACCTAAATACATAGAAAACATCCAAGACTCAGGAACAAATACTCGCGCTCATCACACAAATATCGTCCCTTACCGGGATTTGAACCCGGGACCGCTAGCTTCGGAGGCAGGATCACTACCAACTAGGCTAACGCGTCATCAAAAAACATTTCATAATTGCAACTAATGCAAAATCCAACACCATTTGGGTAAGTAAGGACCAAATAATGTGTAATTAGTTTTTATTTGTAACCACTAGGTAGTTCAGTATTGTTTTGAAGACCGAATTTTTGGATTGTTTTGTAGATCGGATTTTTATGGCATGGTGAAGGCAAACGATCTCAAAGCCCACCAAAGTGCACATTTGAAAATGTCACCGATATATGTTCTTTGTGGAGTACGCCTTTAATAAGCTACGAAGAAAAAGAGTGAAATATTTGAATCCTGCAACCGATAAATATCCCTGTAAAACTTCTATTGAATGTTAAAATAAACGAGAAAATCGTAAAACCAATTTAGTTATTTCGCAGAATCACGGTACAGCCACGAGACGTAGTCCGATTTATTCTTAAATAGATTTCCGCGAACTCATCCAATTTCAATTTCACTCACGTATTTAAAGGTTCCGAGGTCGGTAGCTGAAGGCACAAAGATTTTGCATAGCAGAGAGTCACTACTTTATAAATAGGAAGTTTATTGATTAATGCCTTAGAATATCAATACGACCAAGGTACGTTTCACCGAATAGATGAATGAATAAAAAATAATAAAATAAAATAAATGTTAAAAAAAAACAAAAAGCCGCCTTCAAAAATGCAAAAAATAACTTCTTATAAAATGGTAGGTAGGTCAGTCTAACTTGTTGTTAATTCTATAACCACATTTTGCACAAACAGGCGAAGATGTTTACCATGTGTGTATATTAGTGACAGGTTGCAAGCCCATCGCCTAACAATACTACAATTCTTTAATCTCTTAGTCGCCTCTTACATGTCATAGGGAAGGCAAATGGCCACACAGAGAAGATGCCTTACATAAGTGCAATTTTAAGATTGAAAATACGTTGCCAGCCCTGATTAGAATGCCTCTATGCGACTATTTTCAACGCTTGTCTTGTCTTGTCTCACCCCCACAACAACAGTGCGAACACAATGACGTTGATAGCGTTCCCTAAGCCCTATATAAGATGCATTCTGTGTCCTGTGAATATTTTCATTACAGGAAGTATTGACGTAAGATCGAGGACGGTCGCTAATCGTTAGCGTTAAGCACTTGTCTAGGGCCAAGATCTTTAATGGTGGTAGACGTCAAGTTTTGGTCAACCAACCTACTATTGGTCAGTGATAACGAATTACGAGATTATATGATCCGTAAATTTTGAAGACACGTTTGCTTAGTTGTTAGAGTAGAATAGAGTAGAAATAGATTTATTGACAAAATTTGACACAATGCATATAACACAATAAGAAAACAAAATTAATAGTATCAAATAATGTCAAATAGGGTACCAGCATGATGACGTGGCGTGGCGGACCACGACCCACGACGCTGTTTTCAGTGGCTCCTATAAGTGTTAGTAACCCTGCCGCCCGGTAACTGGCACGAGTATTTGTGCCAGAGTCTTTGATGTTTTTGTATTTAAGTATGTATTTCTCTATATAAGTAAGTTTATGTTTGTCTAATACCCATAGTACAAGCCTTGCTTAGTTTGGGACTAGGTAAATTTGTGTGACTGTACCCTTGTATTTATTTAAATACTATCATTAACAGCACTTTTTGACCTGAGGACTGATTCGTTGCGGATTCACCAAAATAAAAACTATTTCATTATGAGTTCAACCGTTTTTATTTTTATAAATTGTTAAAATATGATGTTAAAATTATCATGTGTTGGTAAAGTTCTTATTTAACTATTTTTTCCCACTCTTGTCGTAATTTTTACCGTACACCCTCTATTACACGTGCGACAGTGTCATTAGTCACTTTCTTGCATGCTGAATTCCACTTGGTGAGGAAATACTTTTGGTCTCGTGCAGACTTATGGGTCTTACGTAAAACTCCCTTGACCAAAGCCCAGTACAGTTCTTTGGGGCGACAATGTGGGACATTTGGTGGGTTAAGGTCTTTAGGCACGATTTGTATGGCATTACGTTCAGAGCACCTGATCTAACATAGATCAGGCCAAAATCATGTTGAAGTATCTTGCTTTTGAACAAAAGGTATCAGCCGTTTCTTTAAGCACTCGTTAATATAGATTTCCTTATTGATTGTGTCAGTCGTGACGAAAGCTCGGCTGCGATCACCGCATTGACAAATTGCCTGCCACACTAAGTATTTGGACTCGAACTTTTTAACTCCACTAGTCGTTTTGAATCGGGAGAAACCTCTCCTTCAGCTATCGCGTAATACTGATCACCTGGTAATATTAAAATATCGGCTTTGACGTAGGTTTCGTCATCAAGTATTAAGTGAAAATTTTCTGTGCCCAAAACGTCATACAATATTTGTGTTCAGATTTTGATGGTCTTTCGTTGTTTTGCTGTAGTTTTAGGCACCTTAGACTTTGTCTTCATACCAGTTAGTTTTCATGCACGTTTAATCATGAATTGGCTAGAGTATTTTTTTTTGCTACATCACGTTCAGTCATTCAGCGATTCTTACGAATCGTCCGAATGATTTTCTTCTCGAGCTCAGGGTCACGATGGGCTCCGTTCTTTAACCTTCGGCTTCTGAAGAATGGACAAGGTTTTTAAATTACGTTTTATAACATCATCAATGGTCCTGCGTGCACTTTTCAATTCTTTAGCGATGAAATGATAAGGACGCTTAGTATTTGACTGCCATTTGGCAACAAAATTCTCGCGGCGTTCCCTTTAATTCATTTTTTTTCGTTTTTCTGAAAGCTTATGGAGAAAATTATTGTTGACTACTTTGGTGACATTAGCTATAACCATGTCGAACAGTTAAAGAAAACATATTGGAAGACTGTCAAGAAAAAGAGGGTTGATTTTGGCGAATCCGAAACGAATCAGTCCTTATAACCGTGTCAAGAACTCAAGAACTCCCCAAAAAATGAAAAGAACTAACGACGCGACATCAAGAAAACAGTGAGGTGGTAAAAATCTTAACTTCCTTAATCCTGATGTTTAACGACCACTTCCTGTAATCGGACGCCATTACCGGCATTAGATCTGATTGTGGACCATCGGTCTTATTTAGAGCGCCAACTCGGCGGAAACTCATGATTTCCGATTTCTCAGTTACTTTTTTCACTTCACGGCGATAGCGTTTCATTAGGAGATGTGAATCAGCATTAGTTATCTCATTAAGGATGTGCTGGATTAAAATGCTATTTAGGATTGTATGCTGAATTTAAGTGGAAATAAAAGTTTTAGGTTGAGAGTGGTTTGAAATAATAAAAATGTCCTTGTACATCCTTATACCTAATATTATAAATGTGAAAGTTTGTTCATTTTTTTACTTGGTTGTTCGTTCCTTCTTCACGGTTAAACGCTTTATCTCGACCTTTAGGTCGACCGGGGGTCATAATTCATCGAAAATTTCCCATAGGTCAATTTCCAAGAGCAGCATAAAATTTAAAAGATAGGAGGAAGAGGCGAATGAGTACCCAGACATCTGACGGTAAGTGGGATCTGGAATCCATATAAATTTCCATTCTCAAAACGACGATCACAAGAGTGCAGTCCTAGAACTGCAAATGCGTTGCCAAGCGTGAGGACAAACATGACATGCATCTATGTAGGTGCTATTTATTTCACCGGTTATCTTATTCACACGCCGACACAAAATAATGCTTACACTGCTAGGCCTAGAATACGCCGAGCGTCCAATGGCGCCCTCATTACTATTATTGTGTTTTATAATAAATTAAAATATTGTCTGGAAATAACAAAAAAATGTTGCACTCTTTTCCGTTAAGTTGACTACACGAAGTTTAAAGGTTATTACTTACGAGGGTTGCTACGAAATTTTTTAGCTAAGTAAAAACTATTTTTTTTTTCTAAAAGACTTTAATATTTTTTTAAATATACTCCTCCAAGTTCAATACATCGCCTCATTCTAGAAAACCAATCTTCAAAATATTTAAATGATTCGTTCAGCGGAAGGTCAAAGAAATGTCGAACAAGTTCTATTACTGTCTCGTTCGAATCCGTAAAAGTCAGGCCACGCATCATTTTCTTTATATTGGGGACTGAGAGATAGTCGCACGGGGCCGGGTTTGGACTGTAGGGCGAATGCGACACCAGCTGAACACCTTTACCGGTCATATATACTGATACTAATACCAATCTACTCGCCGGGCTTTTTGCTCTTCGGTCTGCAAATGTGCTATCTAACGCGAAGCAATATTGCTGACGCCGAGATGATCATGTAAAATGATCGCAACTGCGAGTGATCCATGCCAAATTCATGTTCTATTTCCCGATGAGTAATATTTCTGTGTTTTTTAATTAACCACTCGGCTTTGATCACGTTTCCTGTGGCCCGTTTCACGAAGCTACAAGTAAAAAATTTCTACCAAAAGGAGTTAGAAAGAGACTTCCGCTTGTATTTTGTAACTTGTAGCTTCGTGAAAAGGGCCTCTGGTGTTACAGCACACGACGGCCGTCCTGATCTCGGCTCATCTTTGAGGTACTCCCGACCCCGCTTAAACTCACGGTACCAATATGAGATTGTGGCTAACGATGGAGCGGACTTCCCAAATGCATCATTAAAAAAAATATGAGATTCCTTAAGCCGGGTACTCATTAGCAAGCCGTAACCGTAACATGCGTGATACAGTAACGAGGTTCTAGTGTGTACGCATGTTACAGTTTAGGCTCACGACGTCACCGGAAGGCTTTCACCGAGCGTACTCATTTTGCGAGCTGTAACTGTAACCACACAGATACAGTCACGAGGTTCTAGTGTATTCTTGACGTCCACGAGCGCACTGCGAGCGCCCTTTGATTCTCGGTAAAAACCGACACCCGTCGGCTCGCTGCGAGTCGCTCGTGTAGCGTTCATTGCAGGCACGCGAACCACGTACACACTATGTTTTTGGTAACAGTAACGGTTACAGTTACGTGCAACGTTACGGGTTCAGAAATGAGTACGTTGTAAGCGTCGGTTCGCTGCAACCCGCACACGTACCGCTCGCAGCAGGTTTGCGAACCACGTACAGACTATGTTTTTTGGGGGTACGTATTATAATACCGAAGTTCAAAATACCGAATTTTATAAGGCCTATGAACGGAAGACCGAGTATTAAAATGTCGAATGATTATTTTACCGAAAGTTTAAAATCCCGAAAGTTCATTTGACCGAATGCCTGAAAACCCGAAGACTTTAATCCCGAAGACTATAATCCCGAAAACCATAATCCCGAAAGTTCGTTTTACC
This sequence comes from Acleris literana, assembly GCA_946894065.1. NCBI lineage: Eukaryota > Metazoa > Arthropoda > Insecta > Lepidoptera > Tortricidae > Acleris > Acleris literana. The sequence goes on from OX335669.1 coordinate 22,172,047, forward strand.
GAAAGCCTGAAATCCCGAAGACTATAATCCCGAAAAAATAATATACCTACACCTGTAATACCTTCCGGTCTGCTCCGGCGCTGCGGGACGTGCAACCCATCCGCCCTTGCGTAAGAAAGCACGGCACCTTTGCTCGCCTTTGCAGCTTCGGCTTTTTGGTCCAGACTCAGCCGCTACGACTCCCTTGTTGCCAGCACTTTCTTACAGCGGGCGAGGGTTGCCCTCCCTTCGCGCCTCCGGCTTTTTATATACACTCTAGGGGTAAAGCAGACAAGACCACGTGGAGTCGGAGCTCAGCCAATTCGGTATATAATTTTTATCTGGACACCAGGCATCAAATGTAGGTATATTAATCTTCGGTCAAACGTACTTTCGGGATTTTAAACATTCGGTCATTTGAAAATAGATATTTCAAGCTTCGGTTCCAACGTACTTTCGGGATTTTAAATACTCGGGATTTTAAACATTCGGTCATTTGAAAATAGGTATTTCAAGCTTCGGTATATCGGGTATCGGCTTTTTGTACTTTCGGTATTTTGATTTTCGATGTGTTAATCGTCGGTATTTTAAATGTAGATATTATGAACTTTCGGGATTATAATACGTACCCGTTTTTTGGTCACAGTACATGCAACGGTTAAGGTTACGGCTCGCTAATGAGTACCCGGCTTAAGGAATCGCATAAAATTTTAATGACGCATTTGGGGAGTCCGCTCTAATGGTTAAGTTCCTTTTGCAGTCGTAGAATATCATAGCACGAAACGATTCTCTGCGACAGCTCCATTGCAAGAAACAAAACTGGACTGGCTTTGTAAGCAAAAAAATTAAAATAAAAAATTGTCTTATTACTAAATTACCCTTAATTTGTAATACACTTTGAAAAGTAACAGCTGTTGGTATTTATACAGCTAAAAACTTTCGTAGCAGCCTATGTAGTCATATATATTACTAATTGTGTATACACTTGTACCTACAACAAAAAACCATCCTTCGATTTTAAAGACAATATTTTGGTTTATTAGAAAGCACAGTAATGAGCGCTGGACGCTCGGCTTAGTCTTAAAGTATAAGATGGTGGTAACGATCCAGACAAACCCTACACAAGTTCCTACAACGACTTATTACTATTATATTATTAACTTTATTTAAGGATTATATTTTCTACATACTCATACAAAATATTTGAAAAGTTGCTATTCTCTTTTCAGTCAAAGGTAATCAATCATATCTACTTTGTGCATCAGAAAGGTCTTGAATAACAAAATTATCAGATAATTCTGCATCACCATATACACTATATAATAACACTGTCTGGTCCAACTTTAAGCAACTTGTCCATTTAAGTATATTAGACAACAGAGCCGGGAGCGTAACAAAGAACACCCAGACACGAGACAATTTAGAAAAGTTCAAGTTAAATCTTTACCGAGGAATTCTTGAGAATTTTATAAGCGCAGGTATACTATATGTGGGTTGTTTAAATGATCTGAATAAATGGAGACTCGAAGTTATTTGCTGATGTGTCTATATAATTGCTTATTTTATCCTGAGGGTATAATATTTAAATGACAATGTTGATAGGATTAATTTCATTTGCACGTATGTACTTATAACATTATATATGTATATACGTACATACGTGCAATTCAAACCGCTTGCGCCGCTCGAGCGCCAATAGGTAACAGAAACTCTCCGAAGATGAACTATTTTTCTATTTAAACTATGCTATCGTCATCCTAAACTTCAAATCATATTGTAAGTATCTCTAGCACATTTTGCGCTCACGATCTACATTTTAACCGAGTGGAATTTCTAAAAATACACCGGAAACTAAGGAAATACTAACAGTTATTTCATGAGTTTCAGTTGAGATAGTTTGTACAACTAAAATGAACTAGAGCCTCGCTACGAACATGCCCTGTGAACTCCTATTTTGCACCAGCTGTCGCACTTGTTTGTTTTTAGTTTTAGCTGCGTTTTAAAAATACGGTTGGAAAAAACTCTGGTATTTTAACGCGCAATCACAATTTGATTCCTGAGACACACCATAACAATGTCAAAGTGATGCAATACTAACTCCGCGCGAGCTTGCAAGCGCTCTAATTACAGGCACGAGTACCTACCTTAAGAGCTAATTATGAATACATGACTTTTTCGACAAGCTTAAAATGATAATGACAAAAATAAACAATCGCTAATTTTTCTCGTATACTTTACTCGATTTTTCTGCTAGAACAAATTACTTTTCAGCAAAGTCATCTTTATTATTCCAATTGGCGTTAATAGTTAGTAAATTTTATTGTTAAGTAAGTAAATGTTAACAAATTTCATGCGAATTTTAATAGTTACTGTCCTGACAAATTTATCACAAAAGTTGGAATGCCAAACAAAACGCCATTTTGTTGATATAATCCATATTGAACGTAACCATTGTAACCAAATAACAAACCGATGTATATTATATAATAACCATCTATTTTTAGGCTACATTTTAGTTTTATTTACAAAATTCAACAGTAATACAACTATTTATTATTTTATTTGTTAGCCTACGGTGTCCCACTGCTGGGCAAAGGCCTCCCTCTCGTCCTTCCACGCATCCCTGTCCTGTGCAACCTCCTGCCAGTCCCTTCTAAAAGCGTCGAGCTGATCTCGCCATCTGCGCCTAGGTCTGCCGCGACGTCGAATTCCGTCGTGTGGGATCCAGTTCGTGGTGGTTTTTGCCCAATGGGTATCTGGCATGCGACAAATATGACCGGCCCAGTCCCACTTGAGTCTGGCGGCTGTTTGAGCTACGTCAGAAATTCGGGTTTTGGAGCGTAGTATTGTGTTTCACAATATTAGAGCGTAGTTTAGAGCGTAGTATTGTGTTTGTAGTTAATACAACTACAATTAAAAATTAAAACTAAACGTATTTAAATTAAAATTAAACTAAGGTACTCAAATATTAAACATATAAATAATAATCACCACTATAAAAAGAACACCCGGGTGAATAATCAACAGTATGAAAAAAGGTGTCCGCGTCATGTATGTTTATGTAAAGATGAAATCACTTGAGTATTTATTGCCTTTAGATTTCTTGTTAACTGTTGCAAGTGGCGCAGTCACTTAAAATGATATTGAGCTGAACGCTATCATTCTTTGTGTCCCAACACGACTTATGTTTAGATTTTAGAAATTATTATATAAAACAATGACATAAAAAAATCAAGGTATGGTCCAGATTATACATAATTAAGTAAGCTTTAAAGGAGTAATGAAAATACAAATATTAGAATTACAAAATAACTCAAAACCAAGAGTTAAAAAAATGGTACGACTCTTTACAATAATGACGCCACGTTGCTTACTTCGAGTGCCCTGGCTAAGGACTGTGTGTAAGAGTGAGAAGGATGCCTTGCATACCACCCGCACACCTCTCTTCATTCGTCTGTGAACTATCGGGAAGCTACAACGTGGCGCCGCGTAGTTAAAAAAGTAATTGTCCCCAGCCTCTCCATCGTGTCACGAATAGCGTCATTTGTGTTTTGCGAAATAACTTCGTAAGTACGTATTAAAATTATTATAAATGTATTTCATTTCGTAGGCAAATTTGGTACTATTTGCTTAAGTTTTAGGTTAGTGTCAGTTAGCAAGAATTTGAGCGAGTTTCGACATGTTTTTTACTAATAGTCATTGGTGTTGACATCATTGTGGTACTTAATCAACTATGGTTTTCATAATGACGCTCTTCGACAATAATGACTTTTTCGTGTTCAATAATGATTTTTGAAGACAATAATGATTTTTTAACACCCGAAAATCAAAGGAAGGGTACTCTATTGAGATTGTAACCACTACTTTGTGAAATTTATCATGAGGGCGCTCTTTTTTACTTACGAATATTGCATTTTTTTTAGCAAAATTAAGCGAAAAATATAAAAAAATGTGCAACAATTATGTACAATTTATGATACTATACTATATATATATATATATATATATATATATATTTCCTTTTTTTCTTTTGAGTTAGTTTAGTAACACGTGAGAATATATGATCTTATTTATTTCTTTATCCTATTGAAAACCTATTTGACTGTCTTTGATTAAAATTACTTTTTTAATTTGATACTAAACTAACTCAAAATATTTATATATATAGTTATATATATATATATATATATATATATATATATATATATATATATATATATATATTATATGTTATATTTATATATATATATATATATATTATATGTTATATTTATATATATATATATATATATTATATGTTATATTTATATATATATATATTTCCTTTTTTTTTCCTTTGAGTTAGTTTAGTAACACAGGAGAGTTACCAGATACCCTAAGCCTAAGATATACAAAATATTATGAGATCAACCTGCGTTTGAGATATATACAGTTAGTAGCACAAGTGAACCAATGTCAATGACTCTCATATATTTGTCGTGTAAAAATTAAAGAAATAAACAGTCTCGCTTGAATACTTTTATTTTAAGAAAATGTACACTATAAACATAATCCTAAGGGTAATCATTAAGTTGGAAATCACCGTAATAAATTTTTATACTAAAATTAACACTGAATCAGTTTTGCTCCTCTAAGTAACATAAACATTGAATCAGTATTGAACCACATATTTCTTAGAAATTTTACAGTATTAATATTTTGTCCAAAGTCTTTTAGCTTTTTTCACTGCAGCCAAACGTTTACCCATGCCCTTTACCACTTTTTCACAGTACGCAGGCGACAGTAACTCCCATTGTTCTTGTACTCGATTCCACAATACGTGTAATGACGATGGTGGTGAATCGTAGTTATTCACTAACGCTTTTTTTAACATAGACCATAGGCTTTCGATTGGATTTAAATCCGGACTTTGAGCTGGCCATTCCAAGACATGAAAACCCTGTTCAGACAACCATTTTTTAACAACTTTTGCAGTGTGTTTAGGGTCATTATCATGTTGAAACCATATTTCATTGATTGGGAACGGCATATTCTCCAGTGTTTCCCCTAACTGCCTCTTTAATATGTCAAGATAGATCTCTTTGTTCATTATCCCATCAATTTTACGAATAGAACCAGGTCCAAAACAAGCCATACAGCCCCACATTTTGATATTACCCCCTCCATGTTTAACAGTTTGTATGAAATCTCGCATGTTCATCCCTTCTCCTTCTCTTTTCCAATTCCATTGACGGCCGTCCGTTGAGTATCTGTTAATTTTAGTTTCATCTGAAAAAATTACCTTGGCCCAGTCATCCTCTGTCCCCGTTTGGTACTTCTTAACAAAAGCTTTTCGAGCTTTTACATTTTTCTTACTAATTAACGGTTTCTTTTTCTTCTCCACTGCTCGAAATTTTGCACCCTGAAGACTTCTTATCACTGTCCATTTACTTACTACCTTTCCTGTTTGTTTTCGTAAGAGTGAGGCGGCATGCGATATGGATTTTGCTTCTCCAGTGACCATATAATGTACAATTCTACGCGTGTCTTGCGAACTTAACTTTTTTGTTCGCCCTCCTGTGTTATTCTTCAAAGGTTTTGTACATTTTTGTCTCATTTTCTGCACAGCCGACTGGCTTACGGTTAATTTCTTGGCTATTTTCCTAGTCGACAGCCCTTCCCCCAACATTTTATTAATCTCTTTATTAAATCATTTTATTAATCAGATATAAGTTTAGTTTTTAGTCCAATTCATCAAACGCCCTGGTAACAAAAGAGGTCGGTGCAAAATTGATTCAATACTAATTTGACCTTTTAGATAAAATGCATTACTTCAATCTGTAATTATGTAATGGCAGACTATCTCTACATAATATACTAACAGAAAATAGTGAAATATCAAAATATATTTTTATCGTTTTTATGTAAAGTTAAGGTACATGCCAGAGTAGTGAACATTGATTCACTTGTGCTACTAACTGTATATATATATAAATATTTCTATATATATATATATATATATATATATATACATATACATATATATATATATGTATATGTACCTATATATATAATGTGCAACAATTATTTTCAATTTATAATATTATTAGTACCTATTACGGTGTTTCATACTTAAAAATGTTGGTATTATATTTCAATGTCATAATTATATAAATATACTTAATTAGTTTTATTTTGTTTCATTACATACATTTTCTGAGAACCTAATGTCAATGGTTAAACAAAGAACCTGAATATATGTGTTTTAATGTGACCTTTTAATTTCCTTATGTTACTTTAAAACAATATAAAGGAAATAAACAAAAAAGGCACAGGCAAAGGATAATAGAGGTGGATATCATGAAAAAATACTGAAAGTGCAAATAAAAACATTTATATAACATTTCTTTACTTTTTCTCACCAATTTCCATATCAACGTCATTATCCGAATCAAAGCATCATTATAATCTCAATAAACGTCATTAACGGTCTATTGGCGTCATTATGGTCGATACACAAATACAAAAACAATGATTTCTCCGAAACTATGCTTCTGTGAGCCGTGTCTCATATAGGCCGAGTTTTAGTATCGTCTAAACTAGAGAATAAGACCAATTGAGTTGCAATAGCACGACATTTTTTACAAAGACAACCGTTTCTAACAAAATAATAAATGCTCAATTATTCACCCACCCCCTCTAGCAGGTCCGCTCGCGGCATAGTCCCTATGACACTGTGCACTGGCTGCATTACCTCTCTGGAAATCCTTTGGGAGAGGTAAGCAGCAGCTCTAGGATCTCCGGAGGAGTCTATGAGCCGGGATGACAGGGCCTTAATAAAGATTTTCATATCAGCTGACCAAGGGCCCATGGTCTCCACTGCAAGCGCCACAAATTCGTAATTATTTAATAATGATGAATATTTGCGGCGCTTGAGGGTTTGGGCCTGATCAGCTGCTGCAATTTTTAGTAATTTAATAAGAATGTAATTTGATACATATAATTAGTCACAAAATTAATTTTGTTTTTAATATACGTAATTGTAATTGGTATTAAAATATTTTTACGGTTTATTATACAAATTAGGATCTCAAGTGTTCACTAAACGCCAAGACTGATATCCGGAATGACCGTAACCATGGTAATAACAATGCTACGATAATTATTATAGAACTGTTATTACCATGGCAACGCTCATTATAAAGTTGTTTTCCCGCTTCGGTTACGCAATAGGTAGTGTTGGTAACGACTCGAGTTTTTAAAGTCTACATTGTAAGAACTCGAGTCATATTTACGGAACTCTGAGCTTAAAAGACTTCCGAGTCTTTTTAGTCCTGAGTCGAGTCCTTTTTCGAGTCTTATCGAGTCCTGAAATCACAACTCAAGTTTTAGAAAGGACTCAAGTCGTCATTATAGGACTCGAGTCTTTTTTTTAATGTGTGCATCAAGTAGAATCGAGTTCTATAATGAAGACTCACTTTTGAAGTTTCGATTCAAATAATGAAATTGACACGATGTCATGCATGTTCCAGAAAGGTTTGAAATAAAAATAAAAATAAATACATGAAATGATTTCAAACAATACGTAGGAACTAACTAAAACTAAAAACAAAACACTCGAGTCTTTATACAAGACTCTAGTCTCTATAGAAAACTGAGTCTCTATAGAAGACTACAGAAGACTCAAGTCCCTCCTAAGATTAAAAGGACTCGAGCTTCGATTCAATGACTAGAGACTGGAAAAAAACTAAGTCGAGTCCTAAAATTGGAGACTCCAAGGACTTGAGTCTTTACCAACACTTATAGGTGGTATTCTGATACCGTTAACGATATCAATATTAGCGGTAAAAAGTATATTTACGGCTGTTGTTATCCTGAATACCAATAAATAAAATAAAAATAAATAAACTTTTCTCAAACATGCAATGAATTATTGATGTTATGTTCCTTATAATAGGCCGCAAAGTATGACGTTTCAGGTGCGGCTAGGAAAATAGGTCGTTAATGGAATTTCATACAAATCGTGCAGGCCTAGGCCGGCAAAGTCCTCTTTTTTTAATTTCCATTCCACATAAATTTGTGGCACAGGCATCATGACTTTCTGCCACTATGCGTATTAAAAAAAACAATAAACGATATTTTTTTTAATTTTATTGTAAACATGGCGGCTGTGTTTATGAACAGGCCGTGCATCCAACCAAAGCGTTTGCATGTTTATTAAAAGTACCAGGACAACAAAGGTAATTAGGGGTGCGTAGCGCAACTTAGATCGCAGGCGGTGCGCTGCGGGGCACCGGCGGGCGAGCAGGCGCACACGACACAGTGCGGATGACTGAGCACTGTAGTATACTTTTAATGTTTATGCACTCGTCGTAGTAATTTGACTTTGTAATTTTTGTTTTGAAATTTTTAAATAATTATTATGTTTGAGAAAAGCACTATACATACCTCGGTGGGAAATATAGGGTTGCCCGCCTCAGACCTATCCGGCCTCGCTTTGCTCGGCCGTCTATGTCTTCGGCCGGCAACCCCTTTTGTCCCGGCCTCTGTAGTAATGTACTATTAAAACCTGTGTATTTTTGGTACGGAGTCGTGTGGTAGGAAAACGGTTATTTCATTGTTCAGTCAAGTGCAAATATATGTATCGAAAGAATCCCCTCATAAACATGTTACGAAGTTCTTATTACACTGAAAACAGGCATTGGGACATTTTTGGGATGTTTCATCCTCCCATATTTTTAAACTTGACTATACTTATATTACCCTTCTAGACAAGGCAGGATAGAGACATAACTCAACAAAATAGAAACCGTTTGGTTGCACAATATTAAACAAGACCCAGGACCCATATGTTCACAATACCTCAGGAGCTAATTAACTAACCTAAATACTGCGGCAAAGCCATTTGTCAATATTAGGTAGTACACAACAGTTCGACCAGGTAGCTGACAATGAAATAACGCTTTTACTTGCCCGGGTAGTTATCTGTTTAATCCAGGTCTGACATGGGTAATATATCAACGCAAATTTGCCCGGATAACTCTTTACGTAGTTACTGGATTCTGTAAAGGGATAAACAATGGCTGGAAATGCGAGTTGATTTGTTTAAAATACTAACTAGCTATTGAACGCGACTTCGTTCAAGCACAGAAGTCATTTAAATCGCTATTCCTTTGAGAACTTTCGAAAATTAAATAGGTTCAACAGAAATATCAGATATGAAGTCAATCCTAAAACAATGAACAACCATGAAGTTTCTTGATATTGATAATGTTGACGGCACTAAAACAATGATGTTATTTATTACTGTTTCTTAACACGCAATCAACATACGCATTGTTTTACTGCTATCAATTTTCAGCAGTTTCATGGTTGTATATGGTTAGGTATAGGACAAATGAAATATACGCCGACAAAGTCGCGCTAACCCTGTCTGGTCGAGTTTGTGGTGACGCGTGGATTGATATGAATTTAATTATTAATTTTAATAAAGTCAAAATTGTTTGCAGAAATTTGCACGATCGTGTAGGCTCGGCCAGAAAGGGCTTATCTTCTATCTATACATTTTCTGCAATGCGCTTACGGACTTGAACTTGAAGGGAATATTCCTTGAGTATTAACTAACTATTTTTCGGAAATCGATCTTCAACAGGAAAATATAGGTGAGAAGCGAAAAACTAATTGTACACGTACAAAGATGCAAGCGTCCTGTAAAATGAAATAATCGAATTATACTTAATGCGATTAACAAGAGATAATACGATCTTAAGCACGTAATGTCGGAGTAGAGCAACCCAGAATCCAGACCAAACTACAACGGCTAACTAGGTAATTTTGAGGAAACCGCAGTGAAATAAGCTAAGTTCATAATAGTGTAGAGCTGTTTTGTAACGGACTACCTACAGCTTAGATAACTTTAATATTTTTAATAAATATATATATTAACATCAATTCCACGATAAATAAGTAGACGGAGTGCGATGTTATCAAAGAATGAATAAGGTAAGTAGTGAAATTTCGCGGTATTTTGAGGCTTTATTGTCTTAATATGTACTTGACACACAATCCCATCATCATCATTTTTCTCTTTTATCCTGTACTCATAAAAAACTCAGAAACGGGGGTCACGCCCATAGTAACATTAAATAAGTTGGTTATTGCCAAAAATATTACAAAAGCATAATAAAAATGGCGTGTTTACATTATCTATTTATGATATAGTTAGATACATTGTGTAACATCGTGTCACTAGATTAAATATTAGCAGTAAGCAAAGCATGTAGCTTTTGATCATGGCTTATGTTATTGTTACAGATGGTAAAATGTCCACTCAAATATTAATTACAAAAAGACTCGAAGAAGTTATACATGAGTGTTGTGTATGGTAGTCATTTACATATTGAACCTAACTTACATCTGTTAAAAATTCTTATTAATTTACATATTGTTATATTACACAATATATTAATAAACAACATGTTATTAAAATTATTGCAACAACATATATAACAACATCACTGTTAAATAGATATCATCATCATCATAACTTCAGAGCTATGCTCTTGTCGGTTGAGTGCCCGCCATTCCTCTCTATTGTTTGCTAGGTTCTTGACATCTTTATACGACTCGACCCTTAATAACCCTTGAAACAATGCAACCGTTTTTTTTACAAACCGAGCTAAGAATTTCCTACCCTAGTAAAACTACGAGTAGCTCTCTAAGGCCCGGTTTTATAAAGGCCCGTAAAATTTTAGTAACTTCATATAAGTTTTGACATTCCTGACCGAAATTTGATCTAACGGATCTTTATAAAACGGCATGTAAGGGCCTGTTGTTTGACCAGTAGTTAAAATAACTAATCGTTAAAAACCTTAAGTAATGTTTAAATCTCAAGGAAATGTGTCAAAGGGCATTGAGTAAATTTGTTTGAAGAATATTGTGATTCTTTTTTTCAGCGGCCACTGATGATTTTTACATAGTTATTTAGAGGACCTCTAATTACACATATAATTTTTAATTATAATTTATGGCGTTAAATAATATCGGAGCGGAGATTTTAAAGATTTAAGTATTCAGTTTTTAGTACAAAAGTACGCCCAAGTATAAATATTTAAATATCTCGGCTCCGATGCACTTAAAAGTATTACAATACATAACAAAATATGCATATTTTTAATAATTCTATCATAATTTACCACTTTTACGAATGGCCGCTCACCTTGAAAATGTATGAATTTTACAAATGACAACACTTTTACCCAAACCCCTTTTCGATTCCTCTAATTTTAACAATTAGTTGAGTTAACTATTGATCAAACAACGGGCCCGAATTCTGGGGTCCTAGTGAAAAAGGGTACTAGTCGTCTTAACTCGTAATAAAAAGGGTATATACATGAACGGAGTACACTAGACCCTTATTTACTAGAACCCCAAAATTAAAAAAAGCGACCAAATCGGTTCATCCTTTTGATACACACGTTGAACTTATAACACCACTTAGTCTAAGAGCACAAGACAATAAAACTAGTTTGATAAGACTGCCAGATGATTAATATACAGGGTGTCTGGAAAACCTTTGGAGAAATTAACAGTAGATAGGGTGGATGATTTGGATCATCCCTATATTGGTAACTTTTTTTAAAGTTAATATTTGACTGAGTTACAGGCTAATTTATCATCGCCTTTCCTGACGATGCTCTCAGTGTTCCCCATCTTAACTACTTCATTCATAACATGTGTCACAACGTAATGTAAATAAACAAGTTGTTCCTTATCAACAATGTTTCTAATCATGGTCAAAAGCTCCATTGTGTTTTGAAAACTGACACATTATTCTGTAATGTGAATGATAAGACGGTCTCTGATAAGGGCTATTACGTGAAATAATTTAAAAATGAAACTAACGATTATGATTTTTACACGCACTCTTCTAACTTCTGTCACAGCTAAAATAGCACTTTTACACGTACTTACATCAAACTTCGTTAACGATCATGAATCATGAATTTATTTTATTGATTTGTACCACTATCCAGGGATTAATACAAATAAAAAAGACAATAATAAAACGAACATTAATTTGTGATTGTGCTTTGACAGTTTGACATAGTACTTTTTTAAATCTTGTACCATTGAAAACTCTTTGTGAAAAGAGGCTTAGGTTTATTTTGTAAAAATAAAATCGTCCCTAGGTACACGTTACGTTTTATCAGAATTACATTTAAAGCTGGCATCATACGCGTTGTTGAACTTGTTAAAAGATATTCGTGGGTCATACACACGCGCAAAAACAAAAGTTGTCTCTCCTGTGGTCAATAGTTAAGGGCTTGTGTGCATATAAGTTATGTTTTTATTTGCTTGGACTAAAGTAGACCTGACGGCGCTTATGAGGATGTGGGTTCAGCCAGCAAATTAGGCCTTAAAAACGTTAACTTCGGGTATGTCCACAGGAGAGACGGTAACCTAAATCTGTGTATGACCCTCGTATCGAAAGTGTAGTGTATGCAAAGTGAAACACGGTCTATCGCAAACTAACTTTATTAGATGGAGGGTAGGAAAGTTACAAATGTCCGTCTACCGTACATAACACTTCCCTTTCAAACTAAGACTACAGTTAAAAGTTCAAGTCTTACAGTTTAACTTAAGTATTAGTGGTACTTAACTTACTTAACAAACTGTTACATCAAACGTATTTGTAGGACATACTTCCTTAATCTTATTTGTGAGTCTAACACACAATATGTTAGACTTAATAGATATACAGTATAAAAGAGGCAACTTAGATATCATTGACACTACAAATCTAACTCATCTGTGTTACAAAAAGCTCGTAATGCATTACAATAAAAGTGTAAATAAACAACCTATACTAAATCAGAAATATTTACTATCTAATAGCGCCCCGCCCCGCTCCGTTTCAATCCTACAGTAATATTAGCTAAGTAGGATAAGTTATTGTTTATTTAGATTTTTACGCGGTCTTAGATTAACACAAGGCTCGTAACGCTTAGCATTAGCGAAGTGCTGACGCTGACGACCCGGGGTTGAAAAACTGTCGACAACGACAGTGCTGTCACCTGCATGCAACTTTGACGTGACTAAGTCATCTTTTTATAATATTAGTGGATATGATGTTAATGTGTTTTCACGTACAGGGCGTAGTGGTGGAGGAATAGTTGTATATACGCGGAAAGAGTAGCAAGCGAGAGTGAGTGAGACTGCGGCGACCGCAAGCGTCATGCGCTCGGCGGAGTGCGTCTCTGTTACATTTAGTCAAGCTGGTGAGCAAATTCATTTACTTTCCATATACAGGCCACCTAAATTTCATAACCAGGATAGATTACAGGAATTCTTTGTTGAATTTACTACATTATTAGAATCGTTACCCTTAAAATCCAAAGTAATTATGTGTGGTGATATTAACATAAATCTTATAAATAATAATGACTCAAATGTTATAAGGTATGAGACTATTATGGCTGAGCATGGCTTCACAAAGTGTATCCATGACGTGACGCGGAGGGAGGTTACCATGGGTAGGGTGGTGGAGTCGTGCTTGGACCACATATACGTCCGAGCACCCTCGGCTTTGATAGACTCAGCAGTAATTGAGCATAAAATATCAGACCACTACTACGTGGCTGCTTCTATGCGCTGGAACGACGCGCCGCCAGCCGCTGCGCGGTCGGCGCAGGCTCAGTCTCCTCAAACGTCCTCTCGCCGTGTGCTTGATAATACTTTAGTTATGGAAAAGTTAATAACAATAGATTTAAGTGAGTTAATGTATATTCAATGCCCGGTTCAGCTGTATGAAGCATTCATTAATAAGTTTGTGAAGGTTTACGATGAATGTTATAAAATACAAACGATTTCTAAATTAGGCACAAGGAATTGTAAAATTTGGATAAATAATAACTTAAAGAATATGATCTCTAAAAAAGATAAATTATATACAGTTTGGTGTAGCGATCCTAACAGTATGATTAAAAGATTAGATTATACAAGGTACAGGAATAAGTGCAATAAAGCAATAACCAAAAGTAGAAATAAGTATGAGAGGCAATGTATATTGGATTGTAACAAAAATATTAAAAAAATATGGGATAGGATAAATAGTTTATTAGGTAAAGTAAAACAGTCAGTAGATAGCACAATTCTTAATAATATGGAGAAAATTGGAACGACAAAGGAAATATGTGATAAATTTGCAACTGCTTTTTCAGATGAGGTTAGTAAAATTAAACATATTTGTTGTGATAAATGGTTATCTAGAGATACGTATGCTAGTAGCCCTGATATGAGTATGAGGTGGCAACCGGTTGATGCCAAAACAGTTGCGAAAGTTATTAACAACATGAGTACAAAAAAATCACCCGGCAGCGATCTGATACGCATGTCGGATCTGAAGTTCATAGTGAATAAGGTAAGCCCAATCATAGCCAAGCTTATTAATCAATCAGTTGAACATGGTAGTTTTCCCGATAAACTTAAGGAAGCGATTATTAGAACTATTTACAAAGGAGGGGACCGCAAGCTATTCACAAATTACAGACCTATAGCGATTTTGTCTAGTATAGACAAAATAATTGAAAAAATAATAATTAATCAAATTGGATTGTACACGCAAAAAAACAACATATTACATAATTGTCAACACGGATTTCAAAAAGGAAAGGGAACACATACTTTATTATCTAAGTTTACAAATGAAATTAACACAAGTTTGGAAAGTAAAAAAATCGTTTTAGTAACTTTTTATGATTATAAGAAAGCATTCGATACTCTCGATACAGGAACCCTTCTGCAGGCGATGGGTGAGTGCGGGGTCGGGCAGCCGCTCAACGCCTGGTTGGGCGACTACCTGACCGCGCGCTCCTACCGCGTGCAGGTGGGCGGGCAGCTCAGCGAGCGGACGCCGGTGCGCTGCGGGGTTCCGCAGGGCTCGGGGTGCGGCCCGGTCTGCTATCTTATGCATGTAAATAGCCTAGGCAGAGTTGTACAAAACAGCACTCCCTACATGTTCGCAGACGATCTGTGCACCGTGACCGCCGGAATGGACCTTGCGGAGATGTACCACGCGGCTCAGCAGGATATAGACTCTATTGTAAAATGGTCTCATGACAATGGCATTATTTTAAACTCAGGGAAAACTAAACACCTTATAATACATTCGCCGCATTTAGAGATAGACTGTCAAACTTCTGCCTTGTTATTACATAGTTATTCTTGTTTACATAATAATTTAATTAAATGTCAATGTGTGCCAGTCGAAAGAGTGGATTGTGCTACCTATCTGGGTGTTAAAATTGATACTAAATTCTCATGGGCTCGTCATAACAAATTTTATCATCTTAGTTATAGGGTACCCCTTGGGACCTTAAAGTGTCTGTATCACGCATTAGTTGACCCGATTTTGGGATATGCTCTTGATAGCTATGGTCTAACGTTTAAAACATATATTAATAAATTAGAGACATTACAATTAAAATTTATAAAATTGCTTGTAAATAATAAAATTAAAGAAAAATATAAAAATGATTACCGAAAATTATTCAAAATATGTAGTATTCTTCCCGTCAGTATAAAACATAAATACCTTCTTGCCGTTAATAACCATAGCGGTCAGGAGCATCACCTATTTCGGGTTAGTCATAACTATGGCACAAGATCGGTGTCGGAGGGTAAATTTAAGGTACCAAGGATCAACAACTATTACGGAGACAGAACACTTAAAAAACGAATACCTTACACTTTAAATAGTCTACCTGAAGACATCCGATCAGAACCAAATTTACACAAATTTAAAAGGCTGCTTAAAAAACATCTACTTCATTTATTATAAAATAAATTATAAAATAAATATAAACTAAGTTAGTATTAAGGAACCAATTGTTACTATCAAGTTTAAAAGGACTCAGCTGCAATCAAACTGTTTGACAGTTTTGCAGACTATTTGTTTAAGAACATTATGTAATTTTTGGTTAATAAATAAACAATAAATAAATAAATAATAAATCGGTCGGTGAGCTTATGCTCACTGCTGTCGGTGACTGGCCCTGGACGGGCGTCGACCAACCCTCTTCTCCATCTTTATCTATTTGAGTACCAATGTCGTTCGAACCGCCAGTATTGGGCGAAGGAACATCAACACAGGAAAGAGAGTGTCGAGATCTCGAATCTCTGTTGATCAGCTGATCAATGTGCCGCTTACATGTTACGTCATCATTTGTCTTAACAACATACGACACCGGCCCAGTTCGATCGACTACTGCGCCCTCCTTCCATTTGACGTTCTTGTCGTTGTAATTACGAACGAGCACTCGGTCCCCCGGGCGCGCGGCTCTGGGCGTGCCGCCGCGCCGCGCCTCCTGCGCCGCCTGGCTAGCGCGCACCAGCTCGCCCGTCCGCGGCCGCAGCAGGTCCAGGCGCCCCAGCAGCGCCACAGCCGGCTCCTTCCGAGTCGTGCAGTGCTCTGTGTTACGATATGTAAACAAGAATCTACACAGTGCGTTGTCATAATCCTCATTTTCCAAAGTTGCTTTTTTCAAAACCTGTTTAACTGTGCGCACCGCATTTTCGGCCGCTCCGTTGCTTGCCGGGTGATACGGCGCTACTAAAACGCGTTTGATCCCATTTTTTTCCAAGTAAAGATTATATTCTGCAGATGAAAACGGTGGGCCGTTGTCGCTGACAATACGCTTAGGCAAACCGAAGCGTGAAAAAACCTTCCGTAAACATGTAATAACCGCACTCGCCGTAGTGCTCGTCACGGATTCCACCTCTAACCATTTTGAGTGCGCGTCAATTATCACGAAATAATATCGATTACGATACGGTCCTAAAAAATCTACATTTAATCGAAACCAAGGCTCCTCTGGCCAGGGCCAACTATGCAGCGGCGCGGGCGGCGGGGCCGCGCGCTGCGCCGCGCACGGCGCGCACGCACGGCACACGCGCTCTATATCGGCGTCTACCCCGTCCCACCACAAGTAGTTGCGGGCCACCTGTTTCATTTTTACTACCCCAATATGACCACTGTGCAACTCTTCTAGTATCGTGTCACGAAGTGTGAATGGTATTACAATTCTATACCCCCAAACTAAACATTCGTGTTCAATAAATAAATTATCTTTGCGTAAAAAATATGGTTTCTCTGTATCATCTTTTATACTATGCGGCCACCCAAATTTTACGTAACCAATAATCCTATTGAGAAGGGTATCTTTCTTTGTTTCTGACTGAACTTCATAAAACGTTATCGGTAACTTCCACTTGTCTTCCACAAAATTAAAATAACTGATGTCATTATTACCGATTGTCTCGTGCTTCGTCGTTTGCAACGGTAAGCGAGATAGCATATCGGCAAAACAGTTGCGAGCTGAAGGCACAAACTCGATGTTAAAATCGTAAGCAGCAAGCCGTACCGCGTACCGTTGCAATCGACTTGCCGCTGTTTGTGGGATGCCCTTGTTTTTCCCAAATATATAACTAAGGGCTTTATGGTCACTCCATAATGTAAAGTGACGGCCGTATAGGTATTGATGGTGCTTCGTCACACCGAAAACAATCGCGAGCGCTTCTTTGTCTACCTGCGAGTAGTTAAGCTCAGCGGGCGCGAGCGTGCGCGAGGCGCAGCTGACGGGACGCTCTGAGCCGTCGGCGTACCGGTGCAGCAGCGCCGCGCCCAGACCGTATGCGCTGCTGTCGACCGCGAGGATGAGCGGCAAGCCCGCCTCATAATGAGCCAGCACCGGACCACTGCTAAGCACTTCCTTAATTTTACTAAAGGCCTGTTCGCATTGTTCGGTCCACAACCATTTGACGCCTTTCTTTAGTAAACTATACAATGGTTTTAAAATATTACTTGTATTTATGCAAAATTTCGAGTAAAAATTTACAAGTCCTAAAAAACTTTTTAATTGAGATATATCTTGGGGAGTCGGTGCCGCAACGATTGCCTTAATTTTATTTATGTCAGTATGTAAACCGTTCTTATCTATGCGATATCCTAAGTAGGTGACACTGTCCTTAAAGAACTCACATTTTGACCTATTAACCCGTAATCCCGCATCTTTCAATCTCTCTAAAACAGAACGTAAATTCCTTAAATGAGTTTCTTTATCCTTCCCTGTCACGCAAATGTCATCTTGGAATGCGACCGTGGACGGCAAGCCATGCAGTGTTTCCTCAATTATTTTTTCAAAATGTTCTGGTACACATTTGATCCCAAATGGTACACGTTTGTAAACAAATGTCCCCACATGCGTGGTGATTGCCGTCATCGGTTGCGAGTCCTCGGTTAAAAGTACCTGCTGGTAGGCATTAGACAGATCTAGTTTCGAATACTGTTCTCCACTTGTAAGCGTGGCAAAAATATCCTCTATGCGAGGGAGTGGATAATGAAAGTCTTTTAATCGTGGATTTATTGTGACCTTATAATCACCACATATCCTGATGTCACCGTTTTTTTTAACTATTGGGACTATAGGAGTACCAAAATCTGAACGGTCCACTTTGTAAATGACGTCATCGCGCTGTAGGCGCTCCAACTCGCGCTCGACCGGGCCGCGCAACGCGAGCGGGAGCGCGCGCGCCTTCACGAACGTTGGGGTGGTATCCGCTAAGTGCAGTTGCATACGACTCTTATTAAACGTTCCCAACCCACCAGCGAATACCTCAGGAAAATCATTTAGCAACGTTTGAATAGACTTATTTTCGTCACCTTCAGTTATGTTATTGCAACAAGTTATATCCAAACCCAATTGTCTAATCCACGTACGCCCTAATAGAGGCGAGCCACCGTTCTTAATTACAAATAGGTTCAACTGCACAAAAATAGATTCATATTTAACATTGACAATCAGGTACTCTAAGGGTTCTATTACATTTCCCGTGTATGATTTAAGTTTCAATGGTTTTTTATTAATAACTTGATGGGAGAAAAAATCACCATTTTTTTTTTTTGAAATAGCTGAGATTTTGCTGCCTGTGTCAATTTCAAATTTTATTTTTTTATCATCAACTGTTAATGTTACATAATAAGGCGCATCACCCCCTTCACAATTTTAATTATAAAAATCTAATTCACTATCATCCGACTCATTTAGAAAAAACTGACCATTATTGTTCCTCTGCTGCGAGTTCAACGAACTTACAGCTCGTCCATCAGTCTTAGTACAAACCGTTTTCAAATGGCCACGTTCACCGCACTGATCACAATTGTAATTCTTGAACCTGCACTTGGCCG
Organism: Acleris literana; assembly: GCA_946894065.1. Classification (NCBI taxonomy): domain Eukaryota; kingdom Metazoa; phylum Arthropoda; class Insecta; order Lepidoptera; family Tortricidae; genus Acleris; species Acleris literana. Next base: position 22,191,251 of record OX335669.1, read on the forward strand.
GCACGTGGCCCTCCCTGCCACACCGGGTGCAGGCCTTGCTCGGCGCTCCGCGCGCCGCTGGCGCGGCCGCCGGGCGGGCCCCACCGCCGTGGGCGCCGCCGCGGTCTGGCCGCGCTCCCGTCGCACCGAAACGATGCAGGCTTTCGGCCGGCCCCGCGGCACCGTTCGCCGCCGCCGTCGCCGCGTGCCTGTCCGCCGCCTCTAGTGCTAACGCGAGCTCCACTGCTCGTTTATAATCTGTTTTGTTCGGCAAACAACCTGGATCTCATATCCTCGCTGTGGAGACCGGAGACGAATTGATCTCTTAAGTTTATTTCTAGTGTGCTGCCAAAATTGCAAGTTTTCGCAAGGTGCTTTAAATGCTGCAAGTAATCACTAACGGTCTCCCCTGGCTGTTATTTCCGCTGTCGAAACACATGACGTTCCGCGATCTCCGACCTTTGCGGCTCCAAATGTTTTTTAACAATACTTTCCAGTTCATCAAACGTTTTGGTCTCTGGATGATTCGGCGCACACAAGTCACACATGAGCTCATAGCATGCCATGCCTACATGCGTGACCAAAGTAGCCACATGCAAATCGTCTTCGATGCTGTTCAAGGCTATGAACTGCTTTATTCGCCGACAATACGCGTCCCAGTTATGTGTACCGATCACAAACGCTTATATTTTCCCGAAAGGCATTATTATAAAGATTAACACTCGCGTTCGCTTGATATTACGTAGTTATCAATTAATTAACAGACTGCGCCAATGTAGTGTATGCAAAGTGAAACACGGTATTTTAGAAAAGCATAAAGGGGTGAAGACGGGCGAGTACGTACGCCGTACTTGGGAATTTACACCAAAAAAGTGTACCCAATTAAGGACTGAAATTAAGGAAGTTTAACTTTGTCAGTTTTGGCGGCCGTCAATGTGTAGCTAATTTTCGTCACAAAACTGACAAAGTTAAAGTTCTTTAATTTCAGTCCTTAATTGGGTACACTTTTTCGTGAAAATGCCCAAATATGGTGAAAGTACGGTGTACTTAACTTACTCGCCCGTCTATCACCCCTTTTAGGATAGCTTCGTAAGAAGAGATCAACGTGTTGACACTCTGTGGTGACACTACAGAATTCTTAAGTAGCAACCATCATTTACTCAGAGACGTCAATTAAATTTAATGCTTGATTAAAGTTGCGTCTGTCATTTTGTTTGCTATAGCAATAGAATAAGACAACACGTTACTAAACAAGCATTAAACTTAATTGACGTCTCTGAGTGCGGCAGTAAAACAACACATCACTAACCAAGCATTAAATTTAATCGACGTTTCTGAGTGCGGCAGTTAATGGTGGTTATTTAGTTAGAAGTAATAGCTTATTAATCAGAAGGTTTCGGGCAAAAATTGAATCATGTTACCAAAGAACAATGCCAGATCCTGACTAAAATCACTTAAAAAAAACGCTGCGGATACTAAGGATGTTGATATAACCTGTTTTGTGAGAGCACTTAGAAGGTGCTTCGAGTTTGAACTTGTCTCTCGCTCCCATACCTACGCTCTTATTAAGAGCGAGTGAGAGAGAAGTACAAACCCGAAGCACCTTCTAAGAGCTATCGTGCTGTACTACATAAGTTTATCGATTCCGTGGCCTGCGAAAGGTTGATAATTTTGTTTCTCTATGGTAAGTGTGACATCATCATAAATTGTAATGAATTATGCGACAACCTTTATATCCATCGTCTATCCGAACTTTTAGAAGTCTATGAATTTATGGCTGTCAATAAATGTCATTGTTAAATTATGTTATTTTCAAATATTCAAGTCGTAATTATTTTTGCTGTAAACCAGTTATATGGGCCACTTTAGAGTAGAAAACATTGGTAAATCTCGACAAGACGGACGATATGATCAATTGATCACTCTTGGCAAAGCATGAACAAGAGATCTGGTGAATTTACATTTAAAACCAGCTAGTGTTCCAATTGCAAAATTGAAAATACAGTAAGTTTCACTAAAATATATCATTATGTTTTAAAATGTTAACTTGATTTTTGTTTACATGGGGCGAACTGTTTGTTTACATACCATGTAAATAACGTAGGTATGGTCTCAGGTCATTGACCTTGAACTTGGAGTTTTGACGTTGGTTACTACGAACGTTTGGAGTAGTATCAACATCAAAATGTCAAGGTCAAGATATCGGCTGCGATACATCAAGTAACAAAATGAATATATAATTAAACCTTATTTTTTTACATTAACAGAAACAAAAATGAACCATACACCCGTGATCAGAATCGTGCTAACTATTACCGCGCCAAATATCTCCAAGGGTTTTCCAGACACCCTGTATACGAGGGCAGAGTGAGAAGTCTGGTAAAAATCATATTAGGGGTATTTTTTTCACAAATTCATTAATGTCAAGTTGTAATGCAGCCTTTTTGGAGGTAAATCGTATATTTTCAGCCAGTTCGCACGGCTTATTTTTTTTTGACAGCTATGAAAAACAAAACAATCACTTTGGTGTTTACAAACATGGAGAAAAGTGAGTTTCGTGTTCTGATTAAACATTATTTTTTGCGAAAAAAAATAAATACGGAAACAAAAAAAAAATAGACAAATATTACGGGAACTCTGCTCCATCGATTAAAATGATCCATTAGTGGTTTACGGATTTTCGTTGTGGCCGTACAAGCACTGCTGACGCCGGCTGACCCGGACGCCCAGTTGAAGTCACTACACCAGAGATGATCACCAAAACCCATGACATCGTATTGAACGACCGAAGAGTAAAGGTCCGTGAGATAGCTGATATTGTAAGCATTTCAGACGAACGGGTTCGTAATATCCTTCACACTTGTTTGGATATGAAGAAGCTCTCCGCCCGTTGGGTGCCGCGATTGCTCACAGTGGATCAAAAACGCACTAGGGTGACCCTGTCAGAGGCATGTTTGGCGAAGTTTAGGTGTAATGAAAAGGACTTCATGCGTCGTTTCATAGATGTTGACAAAACCTGGATTCATCATCATACACCAGAAACCGAGGAGCAGTCAAAACAATGGATTGGTTCAGGTGAACCTGCACCAAAGAAGGCCAAAGCAGTTTTATCTGCGAATAAAGTTATGGCTACTGTCTTCTGGGATGCTCGTGGTGTAATATATGTTGATTACCTTCAGAAAGGTAAATCGATTAACGGCGAATATTATGCCAACTTGTTACAGCGATTTCATGAAGTTTTAGTGGACAAATGACCCCATTTGGCGAAAAATAAAATCATTTTTCACCAAGACAACGCACGGGTCCACACTTGTGCCGTTGCTATGGCTAAAATCCACGAGCTGCGTTACGAATTGCGCTCGCATCCGCCTTTTTCTCCTGATTTAGCCCCCTGCGACTAATTTCTTTTCCCAAACTTGAAGAAATGGCTTGGTGGAAAAAGATTTGGTTCCAACGAAGAAATCATCGCAGAAACCAATGCGTATTTTGAAGGGTTGGAGAAATCGTACTATACGGAGGGAATCGAAAAGCTAGAAAAGCGATGGACCAAGTGTTTTGAGTTAAATGGGGACCACGTTGAAAAATAAATATTTACTTTTACCAACAAAAAAAAAATTGTTAATTTTTTCCATACTTTCCACTCTGCCCTCGTACCTATATACACCGTGCCCGGGACGTACGCGAAGGATTTTAACCATCGATTCTAGACCCTATTTGGAGTATATAATGGGGTATAACATGTAGTCCAATATCGCATAATACCAGGGATATTTATTATTTAAAAAACAATTCCATAGTTAATTTAATTTGAGCTCTGTCACCTTAACTTAAAGCATTATTTAGATACTAAGAAATTGATTAAATTAATTTATGTTGTACGTTGATGATATTGCTACTTACAACATGAATCTTTCTTAGGCCCTGTTGTTTGATCAGTAATTAAACTAACTAATTGTTAAAAATCGAAAAAGGAATGGAAAATTTGGCACATTTTCTTCAGATTTTAACCATTAGTAACGTTTTTTGACTATTAGTTAGTTTAACTACCGATCAAACAACAGGCCATTAGTAAATAATGCTTTAGGTTAAGGTGACAAAGTTCAAATTAAATTAACTATGGAATTGTTTTTTAAATAATAAAAATCTCGGAAATTATGCGTTATTGGACTACATGTTATACCACATTATATAGGTACTCCAAATAGCGTCTAGAATCGATAAAATCCTTCGGGTACGTCCCGGGCACGGTGTATTATTCAATTATATTAGTCACGTCATTAATGTGGGAGCACGAAATGGCGATGCTGCAATGCAAAAAAACCTGGCTGCGCGGAGGGCGACCTCCAATCGCTGCAGCAACCACTTTCTCCACTGTTTGGAAAATGCATGATCTTTCAGATGTGGTTTGGTTTTTTGAGGAGATCGATCATACTAGATACTTAAGTACGAGGCGTCGCTTATCATGCTGCTGCCACTGATTAGAATAATCAGGGGGGCTTGCATCACTGCATTCTCGTATAGTCCTACCCCTCCCCTGCTCCGGGGAATAAACGAAACTTGGGAGATGGCATTGCCATTTCGTGTTCCCCCCATTAATGACGTGACTAATTATCAGTGATCGGAATAGGTAGAGCATATTTACCTAAAGTTTGCAAAAGGGCATAATATAGAGTACCGGAATACCGGAAATCAGAAATTCAATAAAAATAAATTAATATTTCACCCGGTTGAAACCACTCTATTATGTCCTTTTGCAAACTTTAGGTTAATATACTCTACCTATTCCGATCACTGTTGATTATACATAGTCTTATCGAACTAGGTTTAGTGTCGTGGGCTCCCCTACTAACTATATTTGCATTGGCAGTTAAAAACGGCTCTCGTCGCGGGAATCGAAATCGCATTAACAGATTTAAATGTCGGACGAAATCGAAGCGCATTAGCGATGTAAATAGACTCCAAGTCAGAACCAGCCACTCAATAGACCGGTCCAGACGTGAACCTCTGACCTAAATTACGTGCAAAAGATCATTCTCATTTGCTTCGCATTGTGACGGTTATTGCGGCGGTTGGGTCATTAAATGCAGTAATAAACAAGGCTGAATGCAGCTGAGCAAAAGAAAATAAATGATGACATTATGGGAGTTGATGTTTCTTAGATATTAACAACGTCAAACCTACTGAGACAAACCGTCAAAGACACGTAGGTTTACTTCAAGTATTTTTTTTTTTTATTATTAATTACTTCTGACGATTTTTGTAGCAAATTAAAATTTAAGTATTAAGTAATTAAAAAACACTTCAACTTTAAAATTGATGACTCTGGTGGACTCATTTTCTAAGTGATTCTAAATAGAGAATGCAAACCGGTTTGCTAGTTTAGGTTCGGTAGACTGGTAGTTTACCGAAACATACAAATTACATTTGTAACTCCTATCCCATCGATGTTTCTTTTATTCGTCTAATTTAACGGCTTACTATTTCTTCTTTCAATGATCGTCAATTTTTCGGTTTTAAATAGGTAAAGTTATATTTTTTCGCTTAGCTAACATAATCGAACCAGAAAATTGTAATGAAATCGGTTTAGTCCATGCATCGATCGACTAAAGCGCTAATACTCCCTTTAATCACCACCAACCATTAATTAACATTAATTATACGAGCTTAAACGCTCCTAAGGTCATTTAGTCGCGCCGCTAACCATTAACGATGTTTAGATCTGATCCCTTATCTAACTTATGGTTGGTTAAGTCTTCAGCGGATAAAAACGACAAGCAAATAACACGCGATCCAATGAAATGTTGCAGCATTTACGGAAATGCGATGCCATTATTAAAATGAATTGTCAACAGGACTTTTTTGGGAAGGTGTTCTGATAAAAATCATCCTTATTAGATGTTTGTCTAAAAAGCGTCGGTACGAGTATTAATATTTTTTTCATATTTTTTTTACTTATTAATTACTGGATAAAAAGAAGTTGAATATTATCAGTGCTTGCTACGCCTGTTTTGGACTAGTGGTCGAGCTGACGTCATTGTGTTTGTATTGTATCCGCAGCGCGCTAAGGACAAGTCGTAGTGTAGGAATTCACTACACCTTGTCCTTAGCACGCTGCGGATACTATAACCGCGTTTTGTTTTATTAAGTCTTGCACAACTGTGACATGGAAAAGACCATGTAGCGTTTAAGCTCTTTAGCCATTAGCAGAAATTTGTTTATTTATTTTCTCAGTAAATATTGAACAAAAAAATGCCTGTGAGACAAACCTCTATAAACATGTTTTTTTTTTTAATAATACTTTTTTTTAAATTCCTGTTTCCAATTGTCATCAAGAAAATGTTAAGTTTGTACTGAATCCTATACAGACATATACACTTTCCATCTCTTAAGACGCAACAGAAATATTGGAACTAAAGTATTCCAGTAAATAGAATAATTGAATGCAAAACCACTTTCAAAACAAACACCAAATGGCTCAAAGCCTGAGAAGTTAATCCGGTTTGTAAAAGAAAATTCGACAAACCAACTTTCTTTACTTAACGTTCAGGTTTTATTCCGTAAATATCGAAGGTACAATTCCAATGAATCCCGTGACAGATCAGAAGATAGATGGTATCCCTGTGCCGTTAGTAACTATAAATGATCGCATTTCTCGTTACTAACATAATAATTAAACAAATGCAGAAGTCAGCAATTCGGTCGGGCACTTTGACGTTCGAGCGATACACACGTTTGGATTGGCATCTGTGATTGGCATTAATTCGTCGCTCGTTAGGAAATGAATGTGGTCTAGGTACTGATAACGTCGAGTCAAATGCACCGACCCATATTCGTGCAGAAGGCTTTATTTGAAATAGGCAAGTCACTTTTAGACATGTGAAATCAGGAGCTCTATTCTACTCGGACTATACCTAATTGCTATTGAAATTTTATCGAACTGTCAGCGTTGTGATAGCTCGTATTTACTTGACAGTAATCGCGGCTGAGTTAAAAACAAGATGATAATACACTGGCCCGCAAAACTAAGTATCACACCTTTAATACTAGCTAGTATTAAAAGTGTGATACTTAGTTTTGCGGGCCAGTATATGTCAAAAGCAACTAGGTTTATTCCGAGTAAAATATAGCTCCCGTTTCGACGGTAGCACGAATATTTACTAGAAAATCAGCACAAGAGGTACAAATATATGAACAATTCTGCTGAGATAAGGAGAAGATTGGTAGTCTTTATGTGATCAACGTTTAGAAGGCTGGATTTCTTAATTGGACAATTTTACCGCACATAGTCGTACCTTGCAAAAGCACATCCGTAACACTTTATCACACCGTGATTCTTCTTGAAAACCTGGGAAACTAGGATGTAAAACAACCAGAATTATGTTTTAAACACGGAAAATCTAGGAGACAAATAGTTGCAAGCAAACAAAACGGGGCAGCGAGGGAGACATTTCAAAGCGCCGTATGAAATATGGCTACGGGCCGAGCGCCATATTTGTGGGTGCATGTGTTGCAGATTTTGGTTAAAACACTTCTCTATTTCCGGTTACAACGTGAGAATACTAAGGACAAACATGTTTTATTTTCTTTTCGACAAAGATTTATGCAATCTCACACAATCTATAAAAACAGGTCACGGTGTACGTAAATACATACGCATAGTGATAACGTTCTACTGTTTCAATTTGTATTTATGCATATTTTAAGTCCATTTATATTAAACCCTCGTCACCGAAGGCGCCACGTGGCGTACAAAATGACAGGAGAAAATCGACCGTTCCTTCGTCGTATTTTTTTTTTCAATAACATCCCGGGAGGCTAGGAGTAGTCGGTTAAGTGATAAGTTCACGCTCCTACAATATCCATTTTTAAACAGCTGACAGTTTGATGGTTCTTAAGTCTTGCCTTGACAATACCCTGCTATTAAGAATCCCCTTATATTTCAAAGGATCGGATCCGAGTTGGAACGGAGAAAGTCACCGAGATTAAACGTTTGCCCGGCCTATATCAAGGTATTTTATTTCTCCATTATATTACGCACTACCCTTGCGCCTCGCAACTAGGGCGTTGCTATTTGGAACCTTTGGCTTCAATATAGTTAACGCTACAGAAACTTTTCATTTTTGTTTATCTTTACGCCCGTGAGAAATACGAGAATTGCACCTAGTTTCGTGATCTGTGAGTTGGTTGTGTATATTTCCTAGAATCCATTCTGAATGCATGTATAGATTTAATACGTTACCGCAGCGTTACCCTACATTAGATCTGCCTTTGCTTTAAAGACTATACTACGAGTATCTGCGTGCGCCATTTCTATTGGAATGTAACATATATATTATTGTCTCCTCGTTCCAAAACTTCTCTCTCATAATTGATTTGGAGCTATCAGTTTCAATATTTAATCTAATGATTAGTTAGAGCTACTGTAAGGTCTGTTCATCCTTAGTTGTCTTATCATGTAAACAAACACTTCTCGAAGACACTGTCACACTTTTCTCTCGGATTACACAATAACCATCACTCAAAATATTGTTGTATACTTAAAGAAACTCACGAAGTATTGAAATCAACCAAGTAACCACTGAAAAATATCATTTCTAATAAGATTATCTTCAATAATCGAAGGAACGAATGAATAACCTGAAAAATATCTGACATTGCAATGTCTAGATTGTCCACGCATCGTATTGATGGGAAACGACAACTTATCGATATGGATAAATGTGGCCTGGATGGTGTTCAACCTTTTTCTTTTCCCCTAGAGGAAAGAATAATAAATAAATAAAAACTAAGTTGAATCTAGAAATGTCATTCGTTTCGCTACTTCGCTTGATGTCGTACGTAACGGGTGCTCTGATTGTGATATTTCTGTCATCTTACGGATTTGTGATACCTCTCCCGGTACTATACCGACCCCGGTGTGCAGGACCGTCTTGTACACGGATGAAGTAGGTATCGGGTTGGGGCCTAAAATGGTAAAGTACCTCGGTCATACTCGTAATAACGTAGTAAACAACTGTTTACCAGGAATGTCTATGGACCACCTGATCTCGCGAATCTCTGCCGACACGTTCACTCGTGGGACAACGTTAGTAGTGTTATTAGGAATAGTTTGGTGTTTAGTAAATATGACTTACTTAATTTGTCTGAGACCCTCACTGAAGTCAGCAAAGGTGATATAGGTAAAATAATTATTTGTGCTTGTCTGTTTTCCCACAAATTAACACATAAATGTAATAGGAACATTGATTACTTAAACTCTATATTATATAAAATGACAATATATAATTCGAAAATATCGTATTTCGATACAAATAAATTTGTAAACAAGTTCGATTTGACGCGTAACTATAGTTATTTACCAAGTAGGTAGGTACTTAGATGAGTGTGCTAAGTTGTTAGCATATAATATTTTAGACCCCGTTATGACTAGCATAGCGAGCGATTGTAGATCGGAGCCTGCGCTAAGTTTTATTAGCGCTGGCCCCGCACCGGAGCTGCCGGTTGATTTAAACTGACAGCTTCGACAACGGCCGCGGCTGCCGTCGTCCGCGGCGCCAGTCGCGGCGGCCCCGTGCCTGCCCTCAGGCCGACGAACATTACAAATAAGTTAGGTAATAATGTAATAAATATAATTCATCAGAATATACAGGGATTTTCTAGTAAGGAACTAGAAATTGGTTTGTTTATAGATAGTGCTAATATACACGTTTTATGTGTTACTGAGCATTGGCTAAAAGGGCATGAGTGTATGTTTAATTTTAATAATCATGACATTGTTAGCATGTTTGCTAGGCAATCTTGCAGTCGGGGCGGATCCCTGATTATGGTTAAACGCAACATTAAATGTAAGGAGCGCAAAGATATTGTTGCGAAATCAATTGAACGTCATATTGAACTTGCGTGTGTTGAATTGGAACAATTTATTATTATTTGCGTGTACAGACCCCCTGCGGCGGATTACCGGCTTTTTGAGAACATTTTAGAAGATGTTCTTAGTTGTGTTTTTAGCACTAAAAAGTGTATTATTGTGTGTGGTGACTTTAATGTTAATCTGCTGGAGGAATCACCCACGTCTATTAACTTACTGAGTGCTTTTAAATCCTTTAATTTAGTAAATTTGTTCTATGAGCCTACTAGAATTACAGCAACTAGTGCTACGTGTATTGATAATATATTTAGTAATTTTGACCCTACTCGAAAATCCATAATCAACATCCTAAGTTCGGATCACTGCGGCCAGCAAGCTTCGTTTAAGGGGAAAACTGATAATGCGCCCCACGAGTTTATATTTAGACCAATTTCTAAAAATCGATTAGAATCATTTAATACTAAGGTCACTAAACAACTGAATTATATGACGTGCACTAGGGAAGATCCGGACAGTTTATGTGCTTCGTTATTTAAGTGTATTATTAAAGAATTCGATGCCTGCTTTAGTCTGAAAAATGTTAAAGCCAAGCAAGGTACGAAATTTAGTGATTGGGCTACACCAGAAATTCATGAAAAGAGGTACATATTGTATGAGTTATATGCTACTAGAGCTGTCGATCATAGGCCTGAGTTTCTAGAATACGTCAAAAATTATTCTAAAGAGTTCAAGCAGCATTGTGCTGCCGCGAAGTCTAAGTATTTTTCGAATAAAATTGGTAACTCTGACAACAAGATTAAAACCGTCTGGAATGTAATTAACACCGAAACTGGTAGAACTAGAATTAGAGACCAGCACTAAAGCCTGCAAGTTGAAGATACTCTAGTAAGCTCGGACCTTGATGTAGCTAAACAATTTGAGCGGTTTTTTTACGAACATACCCTTGGAGACCACTAAATCATTAATATCATCTCCTGATAAGGCTGAAATATTATTAAAATCCAATGTTAAGGAATGCACAAATTTGTTTAAATTCTATCATGTCACCTCAAAAGTTGTGATTAAAACGTTTAGGTCCCTTAATATCAAAAAGACTGAAGATCTTTGGGGCCTCTCTGTTTCAGTACTACACTCCATTATAGAGTCAATTGCGCCTTACCTAGCTACTATGTTTAACAAGTGTGTCGATGTTGGAGTATTTCCCAATCTGATGAAACATAGTAAGATCATTCCCTTGTTTAAGTCAGGAGCAAAATCAGACCCCACAAATTTTAGACCTATTTCGATACTACCAGCATTAAGTAAAGTTTTTGAGAAATTAATTCTTAATCAAATATCCTCACACTTTAATCAATACAAGCTACTTCATAGCAGTCAATACGGATTTACCAAGGGACGGTCTACAACTGATGCCGGTTCTACTTTGGTGAAACATATCTTTGATGCCTGGGAAAGATCACTGGATGTAATTGGAGTTTTTTGTGATCTCTCCAAAGCTTTTGATTGTGTTGATCACGTTACGTTAGTGCGGAAGTTAAGCTACTATGGCATCAAAAACATTGCACTAGATCTTATTACATCTTACCTTGCTCACAGAACTCAGCGGGTAGACATTAACAAAACACAATCTTCTGGGTCATCTGTTGCTATGGGAGTGCCTCAAGGCTCTATTCTAGGTCCGTTCTTGTTTTTAATCTATATTAACGATCTCCCATATGTAGTGCGCGATAAACATGAAATAGTCTTGTTTGCTGACGATACTTCACTTATATTTAAAGCGGATAGGAAACAGGATAATTTTAATGACATTAATGATGCATTATCCACAATTGTTGACTGGTTTACGGCCAACAACTTACTTTTAAATGCCAAAAAAACCAAGTGCATTAAATTTTCATTGTCCAATGTGAAGCGAGTGAATGCGGCTAGAATAAGACTGAAGGATGAGACACTGGAATTCGAGGATAGAACAGTATTTCTAGGTGTCACTCTGGACTCAAAACTGCAATGGAGTGCGCATATATCCACACTTGCAGGTAAACTAAGTTCAGCGGCTTATGCGGTAAAGCGAATCCGACATCTTACTCGTACTGACGTCGAGACGGCGAGACTTGTGTACTATAGTTATTTTCATAGTGTTATGAGTTATGGAATTTTACTGTGGGGAAGAGCGGCTGACATCCAGACCATCTTTGTATTACAGAAGCGGGCTGTACGTGCTATATATCAATTGGGGTCTCGTGTTTCGCTTAGGGATAAATTTAAAGAAATCAATATTCTTACAGTCGCGTCGCAGTATATCTTTGAGAATATCATGTATGTACGCAAACACATACACGAGTTTAGGCATAACCGCGACGTTCATAATTTAAATACTAGAAATAGGGATAAGCTCGCTCTTCCAGGTCACCGTCTCCGTAAGGTAAGCACTTCGTTTGCAGGGAACTGTATACGTTTCTACAATAAGATACCATCTGATATCGTCAATATGCCGTTCAATAAATTTAAGTCTCACATCAAGCGCTGCTTGTTGGGTAGGGCATACTATACTATAAATGACTTCATTGGTGACCAAGATGTATTTAAGTAGTGTCTAGGCTATTACTTATTTAAGGTAATTTCTTAAGTCTAGGTTATTTCTGATACTTCTATCTTGATAAAAATGCCTTTAAGCAAACTGTGTATTCAAACACGAAATTGTATGTTTACTTTTGTACTTTATCTTTATTAGTTCTTGTGTGTACAAGACGCTTTTAAATGAGAGCACACTGTGATTTTTCTCGCCGGACAGCTATATCACACAATATTACTTTTATGTTGTCCGGCAGCATGTGCACGTCATGCTCGCTCAAAGGTCTTTGCTTACGGCGGCGTCGTTGATCGGGTCGCCACCTTCCCGAACACATGGTTGAGGGAGGCGATGGCTGAGATATGCGTCATACTCGTGAACGGGTGCTGTTTGTGGGGTCCGGTCTGTTCACGTCTGCAAGGACTTGTTGCTCAGTTAATATACCAGTTATGGCTTTTGACGTAGAGACCTCGTCGTGTTGTTCTCCTAGTCATTATTTTTAGTTTCATGTATTTGACATGTAATCTTGTTAATTTTTACATTTATTTGTAATGTTTTTAATTTTGAATTTGTATTTTTTTTATGTGATAGTTCTAATAATTTATATTTGTTGCTTTATTACCTTGTAATGTAACTTACTTTTAAGTATTATTGTATTTTATGTTTGAAAAAATGACCTTCTGCTGGAGTTTCTTGCGGCGCTTCTTCTCCGCAATGATGGTCTTGTCCGAAGCGCTAGTAGATTCACTGTATATTACCGACGTGTAAAAGAGCCAGTATGTGGCCAATTTACTGAATAAATGTTTTGTTTTTTTTTTATTTTGATTTTTTTGTGATTTGGACGGTGATATTCTCTGAACTGACAACTATTGGCTACTCTTCTAGGACTTCGATTTGCATACGATCGGATGTTTGTTCGTTTGTGTTGTTACTAGGTACGTTTCCCAATACATCTCCTCATGTTTTATAATAAAACAGAAATAGTTAGGTTTTAGCGAAACCTTGACCTTCTATACACAAGGACTTCGCATCAGCGCGCAAAACGCGGGAGACGGTACAACTGTGCTCAATGACGGTTGCACACTTCTTACCTTAGTCGTCTATTGATCGACGAAGGCGTAAGATGCCAAAGAGTGTCATCAAAAAGAGCTGACATAATATCGTAACGACTCAAAAAAAATATGGTGTGACTTACCACCGGTAATTTTATGTATGACCACGCACAACTTTTTCCAGAGTTGTCTGATTAAAAAAAAACTTTGAAATGGTTCCATTGTCATCAAATCTGAATTTGATGAGGGGATCCATGAGGAATTGAGGGAACTCCTCAAATATTATTGGCATTCATACAGCGATTTTAGTATTTTTAGTTGTAAATCCAGCATTTACATTCAGAAAGTATCATTTGGTGAAGTAGAACTGAAGATGAAGACCACAGATGGCTACCGGAACTCCTCAACGTACCTATTTCAAGGTTGGCGATAAGATATCTCGATGAATATAGTTGAGCAATTGTAACGATGAACATTTAATTGTCTGAATATGATTATGACTTTCCCGCGGCGTTGCTTGCGGCGAGTTTGAAATGTCTCCAAGTTTCATATCAACTAAGAAGTGGAACTACATCACAGTTTATTATGATCACTAAAAAGTATAAAATAAAATACAAGAGCGACAGCGATCATCTGAGTATTCGAAGTTTAGTGCGATAATTCTTTATTACGGTTTAAGTGAGTGCGTTACTAAAGTCTACTTTTGACTATCGGTTTATTCGTGCATACAGATTTATATAAAGCACTAATATAGGGTTGGATAATGAAATAGCATTTACCACAGCATTTGAGTTAGAAATGTGAAGAAAACATTCAACTGTGTTAAAATTGTTGGTAAACTTAGGTAAGCGTTTATAACAAAATCAATCAATATATTTTATCGACATTTCCAATCACTAGTCATTGTCTAATATCACCCATGACGTCACGTTTGTTTACACGATAAGACAAGTAAGGATGAACAGATCTTAAATATAAAATATAAAATATTTTATTTTCCGTCTGAAATTATTGGTTCCCGTTGGATCCCTCACAATTTAACTAAGGATCAAAAAGAGGCTCGCGTCGAATGGTGCAAGAAAATGTTAAAAAAATATATCCGTGGTGACTCAAAAGCTGTTTATAATATCTACACAGGTGACGAATCCTGGATCTATGCGTATGATCCGGAAACTAAACAACAATCAACAGTGTGGGTGTTTCAAAATGAGCCGAACCCTACGAAAGTAACTCGTGCAAAAAGCACCTTGAAGCAAAAATGGTCGCCTGCTTTTTCGGTATTAATGGCCATGTGGCTACAGTGCCACTAGAGAATCGTAAAACGGTTAATTCGGAATGGTACACGACCATTTTTTTGCCGGAGGTATTTGAAGAAATACGTAAAAACAACCAGCGACGCAGAATCGTTCTTCACCATGACAATGCCAGCTGTCATACATCACGCGAAACGACTCGATTTTTGGAAGGTCAAAATATAGAATTAACGGATCATCCGCCGTACAGCCCTGATTTGGCACCCAATGATTTCTATTTATTCCCAAATGTAAAGAATAAATTACGTGGTCAACGATTTTCGACCCGTGAAGATGCAGTCGACGCGTTCAAACAGCCTGTTTTGGAGATACCTCAGTCAGAGTGGAAAAAATGTTTTAAAAATTGGTTTCAACGTATGCAAAAGTGCATCGATCATAAGGGAGAATATTTTGAAAAACAATAAAACCATATTTAGTCATATACGTTTGTTATTTTTTTCTATTCCGGTTACATAAGTAGCAGCCCTCGTAGATTTGGATTTGTAGGTGTCACTGTTATCTTAAAGACACCGAGAACTGCCAACTGCGAGTAGAACTTGCGCACGAAGGGTTCCGTACCATTCTTGTAAGGAGGGCCACTTTTTTTTATATTTGTTGTAATAATGCCAAATGTGGCAATAGAAAAACACTACAATTTCTATTATCAACCTATTATGTTTCACGAGATACAGCCCGCTGATAGACAGACGGACGGACGGATGGACGGAAAGCGGAGCCTAAGTAATAGGGTCCCGGTACGAAAACCAATCAAAACGACGGCGGATTTTCAACAAGTGAAATGAAAAGGCCAACAAGAACACGTCGCGACCGCCAGTGCACTTGACGTTGACGTTTACATGCGGGCGTGTGGGAAGTGATTTGTTACGTCACCCGCCGAAATACGCGGTTTCACGGCTCAAATCTGCGGTGAGATGACAGATGTAATTATATAACAAATATATATGAAATAGTGTATTTGTATATCATGGACACAACTAGGGGCGTAAGACTTATCTTTTAAACTCATTTACTAAGTCAAGACTCTGTTTTTTAGAAATCATTTATTATCATTAACCCAGCACTAAATAAAATGGTGGCATCTTAATCGGGTTAATAAAAAAAACTTAGTTATCAGCGCACTGCCCAAACCGGTGAAAATTGAATTATGAATTTTATTAAGTTAACGACCCGATGTGTAAAGGATGATTTCCACCAAACGGCTCGCATCGCATCGGATCAAAAAGGATACATATTGTCTCCTCACTCAATTGGTTTACTAGCAACAATTTGCTACTAAATGCTAAGAAAACTAAATGTGTTAGGTTCGCTTTGCCTAATGTTAAACCGGTAGATTCAAGTATTTTTCTGAATGACGAGTGTTTGCAAATGGTAGATAAGGCAGTTTTCCTAGGTATAACAATAGATAAAAATTTGCAATGGAGTCCCCATATAGCTGTACTGGGAGGTAAACTAAGTTCGGCAGCTTACGCCGTTAGAAAAATGAGACAACTTACCAATGTTGAGACAGCTCGCTTAGTTTATTATAGTTATTTCCATAGTGTTATGTCCTACGGTATTCTGGTTTGGGGTAAGGCAGATGACATACAAACTATATTTGTGTTACAAAAAAGGGCCATTCGTTCTATTTACAATTTAAATTCCCGTGACTTATTAAGAGAACTTTTTAAAGAGATTAATAATATTTTAACTATAGCGTCTCAATTTATTTATGAGAATATTATTTATGTTATTAAGAATTTAGATTGTTTCACCAAAAATTCTGTATATACATAATTTAAATACAAGAAATAAAAATAAAATCGCTATTCGAAAATTCCGCGTCCGTAAAGTATATAAATCATTTGTTGGTCAATGCATTCATTTCTATAATAAATTACCTGACGTAGTTTTAAAGTTACCCTTTCCAGCACTTAAAAATTACTTGAAAAAGCGTATTATAGGGTCGAGGATTATCTAACAGACAAAAATGCATGGCCTAAACCCGAAACTTGGTCAATAATAATTTATTCAAATGCAAAAGCTATCTATCTTGTCTAGGGGACACCGTTGATGTAGGAAAACATATCGAAACTTTTATGTGGTCATCTTGTACCGTTTTATATAAACATAAATAGGTGTTTTTTTTTTTCCTTTTCTCCCTCTGTCTCTCTCGTAAGATTTTTGGCATGTTTTCCTGCTGAACTACGCATGTTATTTTTATAAGTATAATAAGTAATTTAATATTTATTGCTTTACATAATGCTAGACTAAGTAGTAACCATTGTAATATGTTTAAAAAATGACTGTCTGCTGAATTTCTTGCGGCGTTTCTTCTCAGCAGTGGTCTCCTCTTGGGAAGCGCTGGTAGATTCTTGACGAGTAAAAGTGCCCGTGTGCCTACTTACTGAATAAATATCTTTATCTTTATCTTTCCGTACGGATGCGTCGACAGCCGATCGCGTCCGGCAGCATGTCGACGCATACGATCGGGCGGTAACAGCCGGTCGCGGTCGACAGGATGTCGACGCACACGATCAGCACCGTCGTTCCTACCACTTGTTTGAGTGCACTTTCGAGAATGAGTGGAGTCGCCCGGTCACCGCCGAAAGTTTCCGATGGCACATGACGAATATGAAAGGGGCCGATCGCAACCGAACGGAGCCGTACGCGTGTCGCAGCATACTTTCGGTGACGTTCGCATGTCGCGGAAGACACCCGCGGTCAAGCTTAAAAACAGTACATATATGATTCAGTATCGTTTAAAGACCATAAAATTCTTTCCGATCCGATCCGTTGCGTGCCGTTTGGTGGAAATAGTGCTTAAACATGAACAACCATAATAATAAACGAGTTCTAAATACCTAGCTGGCATTAACTGGTACTTATTTAATACTCGTAATACGTAATAAAAAGCAATTACAAAAAACAGGAACTGGTTCAAAAGTTACTTGGATTTTTTTAACCGGCAAGGCAACATACACACGAACATCGAAAGTTAAATAAAAGCTCATAATAAGATAAAAGTCTGGGGCTCTCTTCAAGACGGTAAAAACAATATCGTATTTGATCTGTTATCGAATTGTCAACGTTTTGATAGCTCTTATTTTCTTGACATTAATTGCGGCTGACGCACAGTGTTGCCGCTCCATAGTAGGTAGCGGACTAAATTATTTCTAAGGTTTTTTATTGACCTATTGTTTTTATATGGTACAGAATGAAGTATTAAAGATAAAAAAACTAAATTTATAAATATATTAGGCACTATATTTTGGGAAATTTAAGAAAAATTAATAAACAACAAATAATTAATACATAAGTAAAAAATTAATTAAGATTAATTTATAAATTTGTATATTTTCTGTCCAAACTTTTCGATTGGTCTCGAAATATAACCGCTACAAGCTCATCACGGCTTAATTCCACAATGTGCCGTGCAGTAAACAATTATTATTACAATTAAAGTTAGCAAAAAGTAGCAACTTTGGGTTTTATATTCCAGTAATAGAAGGTCCATACTTCACTGTCATTAACATTTTATCGCGGCACGAAATGGAATATTATACTTAAAAGTCAATAAAAGAAAACTTTCCACCTGCATTTAAGCTGTGCATTTAAATATTCATTATTATATAAAATTATAGTGATATTTTAACTAGACCTTCGTCTACAGAATCCATATTGCAAATTTGATAACAAGTATAGTTTGTATCACAAAATCGTAATTTGAAACATCCAACTCGAAATCACATAAACGTCTTGTAAATAAACTGTAAAACTTTGACTTTGAAGTGTCTTGATAATGTTTCTGTGAGAAAGTACCCTCGTTTTGGCATTATGTGATACATTATTAAAACAAGTTCAATAAAAAATGTTTTTATTTGATCTACCTACAATTTATTTTTTTCGTTTTTTTCCTACCGCGGCAACACTGTGTGACGTCATAACAATACCATAACAGGCAAACTACGATATCGTTTTTACCGCCTAGAATAGAGGCGCTGGGCCGGTATTCTAGGCGGTAAAAACGATATCGTAGTTTACCAGGTCGGGTGGTTGGTTCTCTCAACAAATGATAAAGTGAACAATTGGGTTATCCCATATTTTTTTAATGTATAGTGATTAAGGAATGCAAATAACCGGTTATAACCGGTTTTAACCGATTATTTTCATTCAAAAACGGTTAATAACCGGTTAATTTGCATTCCCTAATAGTGATTCTAAAACCATTTCGAGAAAAAGGGTTGTAGAACCATTCCCTGTTATCAGATTATTTTACAAAATTAGTATTAAATAGTTATTTCTAATTTATCATTTGACATTATTTGACCTGTAAGTAATGTAGTGACGTCACGATCTTCACTGGTAAGTTGTGTCTAATCTGTGATCAACCACTGTAGTGCATATAATATGAGTCCTAAATACAGTAATATATAAATAATGTATATCGAATTTTGTCTTATTTATTTCTGTTTTATTTTAACGCTTATTAAAATTAAGACAATTTTTAACTGTATATAAACATGACAGTGTAAGACCTTTAAAAAAATGAAATGATTAAAATACAAGTCCGTTTTGGAACCTCTGCCTGTAGGCTAGTCTGTGGGTGAAATTGTCAAACTCAACAAACGGCCGCGGGAAATTACATGACTTGACATTGACATTTTACGTGATCTGACAGAAACGCGTACTCTCAAACGAATTCAATAGTTTTAAAGCATGTCTCAAACAAACCATCTTGTAGTGACGTCATAAAGCCATTTTCTTTAAAAATTAAAATAAATTATATTGATTTAAATGCAAAAACCGTGAAATTAGTGTCTCCAATTAGTCTATTTTATCGGAAAAAAAAAACTAGGGGTATTTTTTTTTTGGGATAACCCAATTCTATAAAAGTTTGCACATGAAATAAGATTTTTTTTTACACGGTCATTAATTTTATCCTATTTTGTTACCTACCATAAGTTCGTATAAGTAACATATTTTTGTAATGAAATTTTTAAAATAAATGTCTAAATAAATACATTACATTCTAATTTGAAAAAAAAACGTGGTAGCAAAAAAGAAAAGAAAAGAAAAATTGTATGTATCTCTCTATGCCTTAAAAAAAATGTATCTATCTGTCACAAAAGTACTAGGTAAATTGTAAGGCTCGGTAAATTAAATGATCGAATGAATGAACTTCCTTGATGATTTCATTACGTTCGTTAATTAGCTATCAAAGCTGAATTGACATCCACTTCCCGGTTTTTACCCCTGCCAAAGAAACTGTCAGCCGGTTTATTGAAACCGAAATAAATGTTTTTTTAGTGTCAAACAACACCATGCTTTAGTTAATCCAATGAATGCAATAATTAAATATGGAGTATTAGAATTATACGATTCAGCACGTTATTAACTTACTTTACGAAAAAGTTTAGTTGTATCTTTCCCTAAACCTATTTCCCCTGCACAATCGGAAATTATAAAAAAGCGCATCTTAACTTTAAGGTAAGAACAGGTTAAAAATTTAACATAGTTATGAACGCATTCTCCAATCATTTTAACTATCCCACACTCACCTGTTAAAAAAACTACCAACGCTATTTATTTTTTCTAACCTAAATGTTATAAATGTTTGCAATGACTATCAGTCATCGCAAACTTCACGTTATAAAATAGGTTACTATTTTGTATGGAGGGCAAACTGCGCCACCTAAAAACGCAATTAGACTCTGTATCACCAAGAAATCCGACCATATTAAACAAGACGATCAAAGGACGAAGGGTAATTTGTATGGGTCCAGTCCCCAAAAAACTTTTGCACTATAAACAAAGAGAGGGCATTGTTTCCCTCATCGGGTCCCTTAATAAATCCGTAGGGTATTTTCAAATAAAAATCCATACTCTAAATTTTAGAGCCGTATTCGTAGCGGCCGTAATTGTCATAGTTCTATCCATACTAATATATTATAGTAAAAAGAGAGTAAACTTTGTCTGTTTGTCTGTCAGTTGGGCACGTTTTTACGCGAAGCTAGTAAAATAAAGTATTCCTATCGGTGGATTTTTCCTCGCTCACTGCTCCGCTGCTTTGCTCCGCTCCAGTGGACAGGCAGCCTTATCCTGGAATATTGGACAGGTCCCAAAGGAATAGCGATAAACGACTGCTACGCAGACAGAGTCGCGGCCAACTGCTAGTTTGTTTATTTAAACGAAGCACTAGCTTTTGCCCGCAAACCAAACAAACAAACACAGTTTATAAATATTATACTTTCGCATTTATAATATTTTGGACTGTGATTGATACGAGTACACAATCTTCGGCCTTTATTTTCACGGACAAGATTCGAACGCGATACAAGACCGTACCCTTACAGTGCCAAAATCATGTACGAAAATACATTTTCATCCAAAGTTTTTAATTGGCTGTTGACGAATTTAAATTTCTACGAAGCATAATGTGATAATCGAGAAGACAGTATCAAGACAAGCAGAAAATATGGTAATGTAGATAAAAAAGTTCATAATTCGTTTACGCAAGCATTAAGCGTAATAATCAGCAGGAAATTTCAGTCGATCCTCGGTGTCGGTTATGTTTACGGTAAAGTCATTTTAAAGGCATAATATAACGCTTTATTTTTGTTAAAAATGTTTTAATGTTTCTCAGAGTTTGATACTAACCGTTTTTTTCTTGCCGAATTTATTCATAAGATTCAACAGAAATCTGTCATCAGAATCTATTATTTTTACAAAGGTATTTTTCCTAGTCGTAGTTCTTGAATAAAACTTAAACCAGTAGTTGCTAGCTATGTAGACCAAGTACGATGAATTACAAATAATGCCACCAACACTTACATAAAGCAAAGAAGTCGAAAAGTCCCGTTAAAAAAAACTGCTTCATCATGCTATAATAGCATGATGAAGCGGTTTATTGTACCGTGTATTCAGAATTATTATATGAGGTGTATAAGGCTTGTTCACGAAATTAAGTAGCCACATAAAGTCGGGCTTCGCTATGCTAATACGTCATATTTCAACAAAGTTATGTCTAGTTTAAGAAAAATATTCATTAGGCCATTGACTTGATAGAATCAACATGCCGAGGATAGATGAAAATTTTCGCAAATTAATTATATTGTCTTATTTTACAGAAAAGGGCATCTCCGTGCGTCAACTCGCAAAAAAACATAAAATATTAAAGATGGCGTGCGAAAAATTAAACAAAAGTTTGGGGAGTTTGTTATCAGCCAGGTTGAGGTCGCAGAAAAGGCTGCGTTATACCGAAATTGGACGAGGCAATAGTGACGTCGTTTCGTTAATCCATCGGCGTCTACGCGAGATATAGCCAAAAAGTTAAAAACTTCGGTCGGGAACGTGCATAACGCCAAACAACGAAATAGTTTACAGACTAAGAAGAAACAGTAAATCCCAAAAAGGACTGCTGCCCTGCTTGAAAGAGCGAAATCTCGAGCTAAAATATTAAACAGGTTTTTAACTAAAAATCGCCACAGATGCACACTCATGGATGATGGAACATATGTCAAAAAAGGCATGAGAACATTACCAGGACCCCTTTTTTACGTGTGGGGATACCAAGGATATTCCAGAAGAGCATAAGAGTGCCTTAAGAAGCGAATTCAGCATTTGTATCGGAAACATGAACGTCCCCCAATATTTTAGCCAGATTTAGCTTCTGCTCATTCTGCTCAAGATACTTTAAAATTCTTGGATGAGGAAAATATCGATTATGTTCCGAAAAGCATCAACCCACCAAATTGCCTAGAACTTAGCCCGATTGAAAGATATTGGGCAAACATTAAGATATACCTGCTCAAGAAGGGTGCAGCAGCCGACAGTGAAGCTGACTTCAAAAACATTTGGAACGCAGCCGCTCGTTAGTTAACTAACACTTCAATCCGTACGCTGATGGCAGGTGTTCGTAAAAGGTCCAGCGGTGTGCTCAATCTCAGCGTTTCCTTAAAATTCTACATAGTATTTTATTTTTCATATATTTGCGTACAGATTTAATTTTGGTGTTTTAAGTACAGTTATATATACACGATTTATTTAAAAGTACATAAATGGCTACTTTATTTTGTGAACAAGCCTTAGGGCCGAGTTCACCAACCAATTGAACAGACGGGTAAGTCTTAATCAGCTGTTAATCAATACATTTGACACCCGTTAAACCGCTAACCGTCCGTTCAATTGTTGGTGAACTCGGCCCTTAGAATCCAAGACAGTTAAACCCATACTGAAATAAGTAGATTCAGCTATATTTGATTTTATACACCTCATATATTATTTACTAGCTTCTGCCCGCGACTTCGTCCGCGTAGAATTAGTAATTTTGGCATCCCACGGGAACAGAGATTTATTTCGGGATTCAAGGTAGCCCTGTGTGTTAATCCAGTGTATAAGCAAACTCTATTCCTAACTGTATGTGACCAAATTCGCCCTTTTAAGCAAAGAACTAACAAACCCGCGCACGAATAACCTTTCGCATTTATTATACACTGGCCCGCAAAACTAAGTATCACACTTTTAATACTACAGTCCGTGATCTCTTAGAAGAGGATTCGTGTTTAAGAAAGAGACTTCGACTATCGGCGGTAACTCACGAAGGTGATACTGCTGTTCTGCTTTCTCATAAACTCATAAAACTTTTTAAAGTTACCTTAAAAAGTTAAGGAAACAATAAACATCAATATAAAATGAACCTTAATTTATTGATTCTATATTATATTTTCGGTAGTTAAATATATTGCGATTTGACTTTTTGTCATAATCGAAATAAAATGGAATTAGAATTTGAAATTCGTCCGGAGGTAATTTGAATACAGAATGTCAAACCTTCATTTATCGTTTCTGGGAGATATTATATAGAGTTGAGAATACTTGTCACATATTTCAATTCATAAAAATAAAATTATAAGATTAGAAAATTGCGTTTATATTCTAATTTTTGATAGTGTAATGTGAGCCTATTCAGCATCAGATTTGATTTGTATTAATTATAAATTGGTCACTGTAATCGTCTATTTTATTTTCGTATATACGAAAGTCTTCTTCACATTTAATTGCGTGCTGAAAAACTTTTTTCCAATCTTCTGGGCCAATAATATTGACTTTTTCTTTCAAAAGATTCTTTATGCTTGTCATATTCATGTCAACATTACGCTAGGCTACATATTGTTTTATTTGAGCCCATATATTTTCGATGGGATTAAAGTCTGGGTGGTACGGAGGTAAACGCAGAACGGAATAACCATATTTAGCCATTATTTTATCTATGGAATATTGTATAATGTTCTCGTTTGTTTTGCAAGATAATGTCGTAAATGGCTGGTTTGTTTTGGTTGGGGTTTACTGGGATGTTGTAATTTTTTAACCAATCTATCATGTCTTGTTTCCGGGTATTAGAATTGGGCAGTTTTTCAATATTTTTGTTGTGATATGGGGCATTATCAATAACCAACACTGAGTTGGCTGGCAAATTTGGAATAAGCTGATTTCTAAGCCATTTTTCATAGTTCTCGCTATTCATCTGTTTATGGTAATCGCCTGTTGTGTCTGTTGATTTGTACGTAAGCAACGCACCAGGTATAAAGCCATTTTCACTACCGGCATGAGCTATAATAAGACGTTGCTCTTTGGAAATTGGCTTTTTAATCCCTGCGTTGCTAGAGTCTGACCAACCTTTCCCATTAACGTGCGACGTGTGTATGTACGATTCGTTCATATACACTATGTCTCTACCTTCAATTCTAATTGTTTTAATTTTATCTAATTATTTTGTCCTTTTGAGTCGCACCGTCCGTCCGTCAACCAAAGTAATTGACTCTGTCAATTTCTAATACACGATTTCGTCCGATTTCACCCGAAACACGAATCCTCTTCTAAGAGATCACGGACTGTACGTAGTATTAAAATTGTGAGTTTTGCAGGTCAGTGTATATGTAGTATAGGATGTAAATAGGTAGGGACATCTAGCGCTCTGAATCGCTCTGACCGAAATCGTGGTCGATAAATATAACCTCGATATGTGAGGCCGACTCGCGCTTGACCGGTTTTCAGTATATGTTGTTTTTATAGGATTTGTACTATGTATAATCGTACCAAATTTTGAAGCTTGTGTGTTTTATCTTTTTTTATGATACAACAAAAAGAAAAATGGTTTCCAGATTTTTTATCACAATTTTGTATTTGAATAATACAGACTGACAATATCTCAAACAAAGCAATAAGGACGAAGTTCTTCAATAAATGAGCGCATTGAGCGCGAGCGGGCTTTGCCGCTCCTATTAAAACTCCCGGTGTCGGCGACCCTGCGAAGAAATTTGTCGCTGTACTTTTATGTATAAACTAAAGTCGCACAATTTCGCCCTGAACGAATTATATAATTTAGATGTTAGTGCGTAACGTATTATAGTAGGTGTAAGTGCCCAATTCGTTTTTAAAGAATAAAGAATAGTTAGTGTATTTAATTTCGGTCAAAAAAAACTTAACCTAACCAACTGTACTTACTCCTAGAACATTACAGCTATTATCATAGTTCATAGCTATGGGTTTTTTAACTTCGATATACTTCTTGTAACCCCATACCCTTACGATTACGATTACGATTTTTTTTCTGAATCGCCAAAAGTTATATTTATTTATATCTTTTTACCAATTATCACTTTTTTAACCACAAACATGACGAAATTCATACAAAATTTTACAACCGTCTTTTATCCCTTAGGGTAGTTTATCCAAAATCGCTGAAAGCTATATTTTTTATTAGTACCCTATATACATACTTAATTTTCACGTTTTAACTTCAAAAATGACGAAACCCTAATACGCACAAAATTCTACACCCTCCTTTATGTAGGGTAGTTTTTCCAAAATCGCAAAAAGTTACTTTTTTTTTAAACGGCTTCTGCCCGCGACATCGCCCGCGTAGATTGCGATGATGTGTTTATCCGGGCTCAAACCGGGGTACGCCTAAGCTATCTCCATTTCAAACTTCATCCAAATCCATCCATTCGTTGCAGCGTGAAGAAGTAACAAACTAACACACAAACTTTTGCATTTATAATATTTAATGATCGGCGACCGGTAGCATTTTATGTCACTTTAACGTCAAACGTATTGCTAATAAATATAAGTCTCATTAGTAGGATTAGTAGGATACTGGCATTAATAGGATTAGTGGTTAATAGAATAGCTTTCGCTCCCTCGGGAACGGTCCAAGTTTCCGGGATAAAAACTATCCTATATCCTATTCCAGGGCCTAACCTATATGTGTGCCAAGTTTCATCTCAATCCGTTCAGTGGTTGAAGCGTGAAAGACGGAAAAACATACACACTTTCACATTTATAATATTAGTATGGATTACTCATAAAAGCCATTGCTCATTAGCGTTAGCTAATGCTACGATATTTTATCTGCAAACTTATCACCGTATACAACTTACGCCTAATTAAAAAACCTCTTTCAAAAACATACGAACAACGCAGGACATTTTTAAATATGGCGCTGGCATTGTAGTGTTCGAACAAAGGAGTCATTTCTCGAGGAGCGTTGTATTGATATGTTTCTAGTCTGTGGCGCGCTGAATGCCATGTTTGCAGAGCTTGAATTGCGACCGCCGGGGGCTACGGGTCGCATACTTTACGATGTAAGGATCGGGACTTTCATTAAAGACCAAAGAGTTTTAAGACTTAAAATAGGCTTGGTAATGTAGCGCCAAGTAGAAAGTATGTCTGAAAATGGTTAATTACTTTCGACTGGTTCTAAAAAATCTTTTGTATATGCGCTTACAGACAGATTTCAAAATATATCTCATTGTGTTTTGACAGTTTGTGGACGCTTATGAACCAATCGCAAAAAAATGAGGTTTGATATAGGTTTAACGTGTAATATCTGTGTGTCTATGGGCATTGTGGCTCCCAATTGTGTGGATTAATATGGACGCGTATGACAGTTCGAGGGTAGTTCTGTTGCAGTTGATGTATCTGCATCGAAACTGCAAATCAACTGCGCAGTCAGCTTGCAGTTGGCGTACAGTCAATCTAATCGGAGAATCGGTTGGGCCGATTAAGATATATCAGCTCTGAAAGAAGGAGTCACCGTTATATAGGGGGTTTTTATCTAATAGTCCAAGATCCCAGTCACCCAGACTTACGTGATTTTAGGCAAGATGAATTTTTTAGGATCGGTAGTATAACAGCTAACTATACTACCGATCCTAAAAAAATCATCTTTCCTAAAATCACGTAGGTCTGGGGTGACTGGGATCTCAGTCTATAATAAATAGTCATTATGGCCGTGTGGTTGCCGGCTTAGAATAGTGCCACTTCCCGTGGAAGTCGTTAGAAACGACTAAGGGAATAAAGGCTTTGTAGTATAGTTAGGCGATGGGCTTGCAAGCTGTCACTAATACTCGTATACACATGTTAAACATCTTAGCCCGATTGTGCAAAATGTGGTTACAGAATTAACAACAAGTTTTTAGAGTTGTTGGTAATTCTATAGCTCTGCCTGTATGTAGTCATTTATAACTCGTTATTTTTTTCAAATGTTATGATGTGATATAAAAGACAGTTTTTATTTAGAAATAAAGAGGTCATAATACTTGCTACCTATCCAGAATAATAACTGCTCAGTAATACCGCTAGTATAACATTCGTGACGGTTTTTAAAAACTACAAACTGTTTTATATTTAACCACTGTTTTCATGTACGTAATTAATTACTCGTACAATTTTCCAAGCAAGCTTCGCCCAGTTCGTACTTAAGCACTAACCACTAATCAAAGTGACTATTAATGGAGTTACTTACTTTTAGGAAGTTCTACATTTACTTCTTAAAAAATAATGCTCTTAATTTTGTATAACAATGCTTTTTCGTTATGATATACCTATAACGCTTTATTTTTATGTAAAAAGAAATAAAATTCAAATTTAAGACTATAACAATGATAAAAAAGGTGATATGTACATAATACATTTGTAGGTATATCTCTTTATGCTGGATGTGACGATAGTTCACTTCACGACACCTACTTACATCACACCATTTTGAAGCATGCATGCATATTTTTTAATATCAGCTTGCATTTTACCATCTGACAGATGTATATGATAAAACGACATATTTTATTGTTTTTTAACCTGAAAGTGCCGCAAGTGGGACAATAGTTACCGATGTTAGCTAATAAATAACAACTCGCGACACACCGAAAACGTAAAAACCGTTCATTAAAATACAATAAGTCTCCAAACCAATTTTCGGTATCGACTGAAGACAGTAATGGAGCGCTCTATGTGGAGACCTCAGCGATTTTTAATGAAGCTGTCAACGTCCAAGATGGCGGAGCATGGAAATAAGTGAAACTTGATTGTAAGAGTTGCGAATAGCCGAGTACGATTTCAATTATTGAGTGTATATCGTCTGCCATAGTTATTTTTAGACATGATGTATTTAGGTCCGCATATTTATCCGCAAGTAGTAACGTATTTTTTTAGAATATGTTACTTTTTCACGATTTTATAGATTAAACCTAACCTAACCTAGCCTAGTCTGCACGTTAGATAAATTAATAAATAATTTAAGTAATTCTGAAAAGTTACGGTTCCAGCTATTTAAAAATTATGTCAACAATGAAATTATGACTAAAAAAAAAAGTGGAAATCAACGGGCTTCCCAAATTATTACCTATGGTTTTTGAGATAGTTGGTAATTGATTTTTAAATTGGTACAACCAATATACCAACAAACATATTACATCAAAATAAAATAATAACTACAATAGAAGTACCAAACGATCCGGTAATGTATTTCCACGATTTTTCTCATTTCTAGTAAATATCCTAATTGTTTTTGTCTCCAATTAATTGTTGTGTTAATTGTTGTGTTTCAGCCAAAAAGTACTTTGTAATTATTTACTCTACAAAATATATGGAAAAAGTTTTCTTTGATTTGTGGGTGTTCTAGTACTCTAACCTTTATTGGTCTCAGAGTATTTTAATACTAGATAGAAATGGGACCGATTGGCATTAAAAAAAATACTCGTTTTTAACCCAAAAATATAAAATAATATTTAAAGACACCTTGAATTTTCTTATCACCGAAAGCATCAAGCGGATTTCGATCGTCTAGTATTTCAGATTAAAACTTTGACATGCAAAGAGGATTAAGGGCTTGTAACGTAATTCACAAAATCTACAAGTCCTTGGATATCTTGAATAATTGCCGGCGGCAAGCCAAATAATTTGTATTTTACACGAGTTAACGAGATTTACCATAATTTAACCAGTCCTCGTTTATGAACTCTAGGCTGCTTAAATTGCTTTACCATTTAATTATAAAACAACCGCACAAATATTATCAGATTGGGTGTATTTTTCTAAAATTTATTCGGCAGCGAACTTACTGCGAACCTCTTCTTTGGTCATATGGTACCCCAAACGAAAGGAACTGAAAACAACCTTTTCTTTTACCCGCGAAGTAACGTTACCGTATCGCCATTTAGGATTTTTTATGACTATTGGTTAAAGCTGCCCGTAACCGTATTAATTGATAACAAATTGACATTGACGTTAACTTTCAATCGTCATCACGGAGAAAAGATGAAGTAGGTATACGTAAAATAATGTGTGAAAACGTGAGTTCGTCTGTTTAAGGGGTTCCTACTGTGGATAGGTTTAGGACACGTTTTGAAAAAAAGTAAAGGCTATGTGAAAACGCCACGAATGATTATAATGTTCGTGCTCAAGCTACTGTAGGTTAAAACTGTAAGGACGCACTAATTAAAAAATAAACAAAAAACCCGACTGCAATAAAAAAAAAAAAAGCGAAAAACAAGCTCTATAATCTATAGAAAATTGTAAGAGCATGTACTTATTGATATTTATAACAATTTAAATTTAACTTGAATATTGGAAAAGGTGTTCCAGGCGGGGACAAGCTAGTCCAAATGTAATTTTTTTTTCAAGAAATAGCTTTTGAAATTCATTGCTTGTCCCCGCCTGCAATACGAGGGGTGCCTTTTAAGTTCTGTCGTTTGAAAAAACTAAAGACAATTTAAGTGTTAAATGGAATTTATTGTTTTTCAAAGTAATCACCGTGATATGTAATACACTTTTTCATTCGATCGAACCAGTTTTCGAAACACTTATTCCATTCCGAAGTCGGGGTCTCCAAAATGGCCGTTTTGTATGCCTCAACCGCTTCTTCAGGGTCCGGTACCGTTGACCACGAAGTCGTTGCTTGATTTTTGGAAAAGTGAAGAAGTCATTAGGGCTTAAGTCTGGACTGTACGGCGGGTGATCCAAATTTTCGACGTTTTGTTCTTTTAAAAACGCAATTGTCTGCCGGGCGGTGTGCGAGCTAGCATTATCGTGGTGCAGTACTATACGACGTCTTGGGTTATTTTTTCGGAACTCGCCGATAACTTCTGGTAAACAAACAGTGGTATACCAGTCAGCATTAACTGTTTTACGATCTTCGAGCACGATGGTCGCAACGTGGCCGCTTTTCGCTACAAACGTGGCGACCATTTTTTTCGAAGTGCTCCGTGAGCGTATTACTTTGGTCGGTTTTGGCTCATCTTGAAACACCCAAACAGTCGACTGCTGTTTAGAATCCGGATCGTAGGCATATATCCAAGATTCGTCACCACTGATAATGTCATAAACGTGTTTAGAGTCTCCTCGGTTGAATTGCCGCAGAGTTTTGCGGCACCATCTAACGCGAGCCGTTTTTTGGTCTTCACTAAGTAAATGTGGTATCCAGCGTGAGATCAATTTTTTTACACCTAAGTGATCATGCAATATATTTTGAACACTGGTCCCTGAAATGCTTAATGAAGCTTCTATCTCGAGGTATGTCGCATGGCGATCTTCGACGATCAGTTGCCGTACAGCATCAATGTTTTCCTGGGTTACAGCTGTTTTTGGTCGGCCTTCACGATGCCTATCACTAAGACTAGAGCAACCACGTTGAAATTCCAAATACCAATGTTCCACAGTCTGGATGCATGGTGCTTCATTTTTAAAAACCGTAGTCAGCTCTTCAAAGCACTGAAGACGCGTTAAACCCCTTTTAAAGTTGTAAAATATTTTCGCACGTAAATTTTCCTTCGAAATCTCCATTTTCACAACCGACTTGTCAACTTTGAACCGACGCTGAACTAAAACGAATCGGCCGACCTCGAGACATTCTTTTGTTTTTGAATTCTAAATTCAAATATTTTAAGATGATACTAGTTTTTTTTTTAATAATCACGGGAGTTTTGCAAACGACAGAACTTAAAAGGCAGCCCTCGTACCTTTTCCAATATTCAAGTTAAATTTAAATTGTTATAAATATCAATAAGTACATGCTCTTACAATTTTCTATAGATTATAGAGCTTGTTTTTCGCTTTTCAGTTATTTTTTTTATTGCAGTCGGGTTTTTTGTTTATTTTTAATAATTTAATTTATTTTACTCTTTTTAGTTTTTATTAATAAAATAGTGGTTTAATTAATTATTACTAAGCAATATATGTATGAGCTCTGGAGCTTAAATTTTTAATGTCGCGAAGCTAACGGGTTGGCTTAAAGTAATGAGAATTACAATTTTGTTTTATTTTTTTATTAAAACACTTGTTAGGGTTATATAGTTTTTTATAATATAAAATAAATGCAGTATGATAATCAATCATTACAATATAGCGAAAGTTCCCCCTTCTTCAATTTTTCGTAGCTTTCTTCTTATCATTTTCATCATACGTTGGACAACATCTATTTTTTCATTTTTTTATTAATTAGTTGTTTTTGTACCCTGCGCATCAACTGAGTCTGTGATTTCGTTTCCCACCCATCACTGTAAACTAGTCTACTGGGAATTACCAAAAAATTCTACATTAGACGAGCTATAGGGACGTTCGGACGGTTTGAATCCTTTGGTACGAAGTGAACCTCACGCTCTTTTAGTCAATTCTGGGTGCTCCCTGCATAGTGATACTTTCTTCGCAACTTTCTGCACTTTATTGGAGTTTCTTCAAGCTGTTTTTCGGAATATTTGGGTGCTTTTTGACGCTTTAAGTGTTGAACATTGTATTTCTTTAAAATATTCCTTACTCACCCACGGGAAACATCATATTTTACAGCTAACTTATCTGGGACTCACCCACTTTGTTTTGTGCAAACTGCCAAATCCTCCGGTCTCGATCATTAAGAATGGGTGGTCTTCCACTTTTTGGTAAATCTTTAGTCTTAATATGAAGTTCCCACCGCTGGATCAAACATTAAATTGTAGATGGAGGGAGGTATATTTTCAGCTTTGAAGTTTGAGACCGCTTCAGATTTTTCAAGCTGTCCAAATCGGCGATAGACACGCTCACGTAATAACTTCCTCGCGGATTTTTTTTATTAAACCAGCTAATCTTTTTTTGCCTTTATAACAATATTGACATATTTTTTATTTAATATAGCTGTCAAAATCCTTTTGTATTTTTTTATTGCTTGCTATTGTCAATTGAATACCTTCTCATTATTTTAAGCCAACCCGTTACAAGTGACAAATTACAAGCGAAACTCTCTTTCTAGCGAAAATTATTTATTACTTAACATTTACGCATTTTTTGACTATCTTGTCAAAATAGTAGCATAAAAGTGTTATAATGTATATATATTTGGAATGGGCTATTTAATACCTTTCATTTGATACCCATATTGTTATAATAAACAATATTTTTTTATTCCCCCTCCATATTTTTTTCCGCGGACCCCATATTGAAATATTATATACCCTATGTCACTTCGGCAATTAAGACGAATCGAATCACACCTCGTATGTTAAAATCCGTCAACCCGTTTAGGCTGCAGAGCGTGCCCAGAAATAGACACACATACATACATACATACATACATACGCTCGAAAAACATAACCCTCCTTCTGACGCAGTCGGGTCAAAAAATCATTGCTTTCAGGCGATGAGGAAACTCGACGCAGTTTGCCAAATGCTGTTCAACGCAGCTGAATCTTCTATAGTTTATAAGAATGTAAATTGTTATATAATATTACTTTTCATTTTCATTTTCATTGTCATTTCATTTCATTTCCTTACCATGCAACAGCAGATCTCAAGCTTACCTGTAAAAGAAAGAAAAATAACGTTAAATGTTGATATATTTTACTCTTACAACAGTACTCAAGATAAAGTATGCCCGTATGATTTATGAATATTTCATAAGCATCAAGAATTTTAAAAATACAAGCTTTAGTAGTTTTTTTCTAATAATAATTACTTCTCCTCTTATGCAATAAATGTGAAAGTCAGTTTGCCTGTCTGTTTGTTAAGCTTTTCCAGCTAAACCACTGTACCAAGATTGATGCCATTAAGGTATGGCGTTAAGAGGTAACTTGTGCCCCGGAGAACAACATAGTATGCTGTATTTATTGATCTACAAAAAAAACCTGTGTTCATCGATAAGCAAATACAGTGCGATAGCACATAGATAAGGAGCTTCGGATATGTACTTGTCTATCACTCGCTCTCATACACTCTTATTAAGAATGAGTATTAAATACAAGTGCCCACAGACACACACACACACAGCACACAGGCTATGCGAACATAATCCTGGGTGAAATCAAAACAAAAACCAATCTGATGAAGCTTCAATTAAAATAGAACTCTCTAGTAAATTACACAACCAAGATAAACTATCTAGTCTTAGTTACCGTACGGTAAAAAAAAACAAGCGCACCCATTTCAAATAACGCGCAGACTTCATTATTGCAAATACCCAGTCCGTAATGCACGAACCAAATGCTGCACTCTTTCATTTTCCTTTTAACACTTTTTACGCTTTATTTTCCAGTCTGTTCACATTTCTGGATACTCCGCTACTCCGCTGCTTTGTAAATAACATGTTTTCTAAAAGCTACCGCTACATGCAAAGTACAGTTTGCACAATACAGATTGTATGTAGACCAAGGGCGGGAGGAATATTGAATGCGAGATGCCTTCAAAGATAATCCCGTACTTGACATGGCGGATCCTTGTAAATATAAGTGCTTCGTTTTACGAGGGCTGCCTTTTAAGTTCTGTCGTTTGCAAAACTCCCGTGATTATTAAAAAAAAAACTAGTATCATCTTAAAATATTTGAATTTAGAATCGAGATCGGCCGATTCGTTTTAGTACAGCGTCGGTTCAAAGTTGACAAGTCGGTTGTGAAAATGGAAATTTCGAAGGAAAATTTACGTGCGATAATATTTTACAATACGGTTTTTAAAAATGAAGCACCATGCATCCGGACTGTGGAACGTTGGTATTTGGAATTTCAACGTGGTTGCTCTAGTCTTAGTGATAGGCATCGTGAAGGCCGACCAAAAACAGCTGTAACCCAGGAAAACATTGATGCTGTACGGCAACTGATCGTCGAAGATCGCCATGCGACATACCGCGAGATAGAAGCTTCATTAAGCATTTCAGGGACCAGTGTTCAAAATATATTGCATGATCACTTAGGTGTAAAAAAATTGATCTCACGCTGGATACCACATTTACTTAGTGAAGACCAAAAAACGGCTCGCGTTAGATGGTGCCGCAAAACTCTGCGGCAATTCAACCGAGGAGACTCTAAACACGTTTATGACATTATCAGTGGTGACGAATCTTGGATATATGCCTACGATCCGGATTCTAAACAGCAGTCGACTGTTTGGGTGTTTCAAGATGAGCCAAAACCGACCAAAGTAATACGCTCACGGAGCACTTCGAAAAAAATGGTCGCCACGTTTGTAGCGAAAAGTGGCCACGTTGCGACCATCGTGCTCGAAGATCGTAAAACAGTTAATGCTGACTGGTATACCACTGTTTGTTTACCAGAAGTTATCGGCGAGTTCCGAAAAAATAACCCAAGACGTCGTATAGTACTGCACCACGATAATGCTAGCGTCTACCGGGCGGTGTGCGAACACGAAACGTAAAAGAACGAAACGTCGAAAATTTGGATCACCCGCCGTACAGTCCAGACTTAAGCCCTAATGACTTCTTCACTTTTCCAAAAATCAAGCAACGACTTCGTGGTCAACGGTACCGGACGCCTGAAGAAGCGGTTGAGGCATACAAAACGGCCATTTTGGAGACCCCGACTTCGGAATGGAATAAGTGTTTCGAAAACTGGTTCGATCGAATGAAAAAGTGTATTACATATCACGGTGATTACTTTGAAAAACAATAAATACCATTTAACACTTAAATTGTCTTTAGTTTTTTCAAACAACAGAACTTAAAAGGCACCCCTCGTAATGTTTACTCTCAAAGGTACTAAATTGCTTTTTGAGATGTTGTATTTTTATAATGCCAGTGTTTTAGTTCGTCGGCGAATTTATTAGTCCCTTCATATTTCAGCCAGGGGATGTATTCTACTTGGGAGAACCATATTGCTTTTAACATGTTATCATATGGTTTTTAACTGGGCCGCCATTACTGTAAATACGAGGGATATCATTTGGATGTCTTTGAATCAATAGGCTTCTTCTGAACTAGCGAGCTTCATCCTGGACTCCATCATCATTTACCATCAGATGAGATAGAGGGCAATCGCTGGCCAGTCGAGA
Organism: Acleris literana; assembly: GCA_946894065.1. NCBI lineage: Eukaryota > Metazoa > Arthropoda > Insecta > Lepidoptera > Tortricidae > Acleris > Acleris literana. The sequence goes on from OX335669.1 coordinate 22,226,591, forward strand.
AAAAAAAGAGTCCGTATAGGATTATTATGTAATTTGCTAATCCTGCGAGTAAATGAAAGACGCGATAGTTTAAATTGAAACTAAAGGCCGTGGCAGGATCAGGGACGATGTTTTGCGTTAATAGGTTTTCGGCCTGATTTTCTGATGCGGCCGGCCATTCGCTAGCACGCTGTACGAGTAGGTAATAATTACAGTAACATTCGATTAACTCTAGGAAACTATCAAAATCAACGCTCGTAGTGTATGGAATTGATAACAATTGCTTTTTATAAAGGTGTTCTGAAAAAATAAAGCTAGTGGAGGTTTGTCTCAAAATAATACTTTTTTATTTTTGTTAATATTTTACTGAGAAAATAAACAAATTTCTGCTAATGGCTAAAGAGTTTAAGCGCCACATGGTCTTTTCTACATCGCAGCTAGTGTAGGGAATGCAAATAACCGATTTAAACCGGTTATTTTCATACAAAAACGGTTAATAACCGGTTAATTTGCATTCCCTAAGCTAGTGTTAGACTTAAATAAACAAAATGACATCATTCGACCACTATTCATTTTGTCTATGTCAGTGTTTTGTTTTGTTGTCTGTTTGTCATGAATAAATGTTTTTTCTTTCTTTCTTAGTTCAAAGCGGGCGTATTTTATATCAAACGTATTTTATTCTCAGTTTTTTTTTTAATCTACGCTTTTGAGACGAACCTCTCTAAACATGATTTTTGTCACAAAAAAATCATGTTGTCAATTGTGAAAGCGTGACGTTTAAACCGTTGTACAAAAAGTTACGACAATAACACGTACTCAATCTTCAGTACACAACGTTTGAGTTCCGGTAGACATTTGGCAGAGAAATTCGATTCCGGAACGGCAGTTCCCGGAAATAGAGGATTTAGTACGAAAACAGAAAAACCGGGCAAGAGAATGTCGGACCATGCTCAGTGTATGGTTCCGTCACCGTGACTAAAAACAAGTACGAGCCAATTTTCCATTCTAAATTAATTGATCCTTTTTTAGATTTTCAGTAATTACAAACATTTTAATCGCCTGTAACTCAAGAACTAATTAAGTCTAATTAGTCGTAATAGTTTTGCTTATAAATTAGTTAAAAGTGTTTTTATAACAGAGCCAGACCAAAGAGGAGATAGCGGGATGACTAGTATGTAAGCCTTTCTAAGTGAGTGGCAGAAGTGTGCGAAAAAGAGAGGAGGCCTTTCCCAGCAGTGGGACACTTAAAAGGGCTAAAAAGACGCGTTTTTATTTAAAACATTTTTAGGTGGATGGGACACGTTAATACAGCAAAAATTACGCTTTTAGAGTTAAATATTTCCTAAACGCGAAACTATATGTAAAAAAAAAATTTTTTTCATACTGTTGTCTTGACCGTAACATTTATTAATTTACTACGTTCGGATACGGTTCTGTTAAAGTACGCATGATTTGGTATTTTATGTTCATAATTTTACATCATGCTTGTATTATCGTTGTAATACGTAATATGACACGTTAGGAAATTATTGACTTTTGAGTTTGTTGCGGCGATTCTTCTCAGCAGTGATCTCTAGATGGCCAAAAGTGCCCGTCCGGCATAATTACTGATTAAACATCTTTTATTTTTAAGGGTCACTTTGTTGACCAAGGAACCGTAAAAATGGGAAACACTGCGCTAAGTAAAACTTGCGTAAAGCAAACATAACCGGATACTGGTGAATTAGTTGGATTCCGAATGTGATTTCGAAAGTAGTTTAATGCTGTTTACACGCTTTTGTTCATCCGAATGTATACGGGTTTTAGTGACGCTTTATATAATAATACATAACATGTTCAGATTTTATTCCATGTTCTTAGAGATTCCGAATCTACTCGTATATATAATCGCCATTATCTTGGGCATATATCCATCTAGAATTAGACACTTGCGTACATTAATTTCCTATATCAATTACTAGATGGGGTATCATCTTCTACTTCTTTATCGTCTGTATATGTAGATTTATAGGATCCTATTAATAACGAATAACCTGATCCTGACTGTACTGTTCGTCTCGAGATGCATACAAAAATTACAGTTGTCTATGCCTTCAAGGCATAGGACACTCATTTGTGACGCTTCTTGAGACGAGTCTTACGGTCGAGGTCAGTTTAGTATCTCCCGACTAATCTATTAACAGATAACAATCATAACTTACATTCTTACTTACACAAGCAATGTAATGGGCGTGAGTCAGTTAAAAGTATAAATCAGTGATCCCCAAAGTGGTCTATATCGACCCCCAGAGGTCGACCAGGACCTGCAAGGGGTCCACGTGAGCGGAAAAAATAAATGGGGGTCCATGACATGAAAATGGGGGTCCACGATAGTGGATCCCATTTAAGCTGGTCGTGACTTTCATTTTGGCTTTCCATTAATGGAATAATCCATATTAATACACAGATAGTAGGTAGCTACTTACTTACGTTACGTAATACTTTCTTATAAATAAACAGATATATATCTATATAAATTATGGTCTCTGCCTACCCCTCTGGGAAACAGGCGTGATTTAATGTATGTATGTATGTATGTATGTATAAATTATGTTTCAATTTTCTCTGTGTGCAGTTTTTTACTTTGTAAAAAATATTTTTCCGTGCTAAATTTTCAATAGTAGCCTGTGTCCATTTTTAGCCGGCTAGACCTCCAACATTATCCGTGCAATAATCCTGAAGATGGTTTTTTAGTTTTTACATGATAACGTAAATATTAGGTAAGAAGGAAGGTGGATCCCCACCCAGAACCGAAACAAATGCCAAGTATATGAGACAAAAAACTTTGGGGACCTCTGGTATAAATTTTAATAAAAACTTTACAATTCAAATTATTTATTTCAGCATAACACATAAGAAAATAATACATTAACATATTATCAGCAATAGGCTTCATAAAAAAAGTTATACATAGGAATGATCATAATAAAAATAAAAGTTAACCATGTTTATTCAGTAAGAGACCACTTTTGCATGTCAAAGTATACCAGGCCGTCCCAAGAGGAGACAACTGCTGAGAAGTTTAGTTTACAATAATTTCAATGCATCGTACAATAGAATTCCCTGTAGCATAGGCAGATTTCAGAGAAGGAAAAGTACCTACAGTGCAATAGATTCAGATTCAGATTCAGATTTTGTATTCAATAAAGATTCATACAGAACACTTTTGGAATGTTAAAGATCATTTACAATTTACAATTTGGCACATGTTAACTTACAAACAGAAATTCTGATATCACCGCGTCAAAAAAATAATAATATTAGAACTAGGAAAAAAAATATGTCAGGTTTATATAAAACAAATTCAAATAGTAACAACAAGCTACAGTGAATCATAGGAAACCTTGCAGTCCATACAGCGCCAAACCAATCCACCACTATTATATTTAGTAGGATTATAATTGCATTAGAACCTAACAATCAGGATTAAGGAAAGACTGCAATACTGCCGTAATACCAAAGAAGTCGCAGCATTATATACTCTATTTAATATTACATTACATTTAAAATGCTTCTACTATTACTATGCACTTAGCCGCTTTCTTGAGAATTACGGCAGAATAGACTGTAACGTCAGCGCCCATAATAGTTTATTGTATGCATTTATGACACCAAAGTGCGCCGTGATAAATGTGCGCATCGAGTCTACTGCTTTATTTGAAATAACGTGGAGCTATTGGATAAGTAAGTAAACGATTTCGATTAAAATTCTGCTGATTAAGCTACTGTATTCTCGGTTATTTAAACAGTTGTATATACATACTAACTATGAGTTAACTGTATTAAGTTGAAAACATGTCAAACGCCAAATTGTGCCACGAAGAGAAAATTCGTTGAAATCAGAAACAACGGCCACGATATAAAACTCAAATGCACCTGACTGCATACAAATTGGAATTTCGCCGGCCGTAGGCAGCCAGTGAATATAATGTTGATATACGTTGATTACTCATTGGACGGTCCATGAAATATATAAAGCACTTTAAAAGCTCCCAATTTTGCATACTATAAATAAATAAAATGCGTTAATAACAAGAGACAATCTCCCTCAAATTGACTGAGTATATAAATATTTATATGGCGATATCTCAGAAGTCACTACTAGACTTTGAGCATTATTTTTATACGAATAAACTTGTGTAGGCGTAAATCCATGTGAAATTATCCAGCCTTCATTGAACAGGTCGAATGTCAACATGGAACCATCTTCCTTGAACGTTATTAAGTTGGTAAGGACTTGAAGATAGCGTCTCTTTCTAACTTATATTGCCAGATAGGGACGGTAGGAATCTTTACAAAGTGTGCGAGCGCCATATTGATTCTTCTAGGGGAAGAATCAATATGGCGCTCGTATTTGCTTTTGAACCTAAATCTCTCATCAAAGGAGAGTTAATACCGTATATAAGCACATAAATTATGCGCTTCACCGCGCAATATTTTTTTCATAAGATAGCTTTTATTAACTTTATGAATTTAAAGGCAGGAAAATTACATCGTTTAGCTAATGCTGCAACCGATTTCTAAGAAGTTTAAAGCCAGCGTTTCTCAATAAAACTAAACTTAGGTATTGATAATTAAAATTATTTTTTATACCTTTTAGGATTGGGTTTGAGCTTTGATTTTCATTCAAGTATTCCTGTTTGCTAACAAACAACAGTGCCAAAATTGTAATAAGTTACAAAACGGAAAAGGACAATATTTGGCAACAATATTTTGAATTTTGACCATCCATTTTCGTTCCTTACTTAGGTAATATTTGGTGCTGTTACGGCAATATGTCATATCAAAACTTAGAATTTTGATTATTAATTTTCGTTTCTTAAATAATTAATAAGTTTTCGGAGCTGACGAGAAGAGAATAAGAAATAATTGACGACTCATAAACACCGAAAGCTTAGAGCCTCCCCTAAACCATAAACACAAACATCCACATATTTATAATCACGTGCCTATACGATACCTACAGAACGTCAAAAGATTTTCATATTAAATTTTCCTCGTGTCCCGCTTGTATTAAAGACTATAGCGCCGCGAGGAATGTTTCATGTTCAATATTAGCAGGCAACTTTCATACCAGAGCACAAATAGTTTTCTGGATAACTTGGTTCACTACGGACAATAGTTCAATACGGACGCGATTAATTAATTAATATTATGTTGAATAATACGTAATAGGGCTTAACATCGTAAGTAATAACTTATGATAGAACGAGATCTAAATTACAACATAAATCTATGTCCTCGTTCTTATATTAAACTAGAAGACGCCCGCGACTTCGTACGCGTAGGATAAGTTTTCCGCTACTCCCCCTATTTTAACTCCTTAGGAGATGAATTTCCAAAAATCCCTTCTTAACTAGTGCATAGGAACATTCCCTCTAAATTTAAATTTCAAGTCCCTGGGTCCAGCGTTTTCAGTCAGTCAGTTTCTTCTTTTACATATACGAAATGACATTTCGGGTGAATAATATAATAATCGAAGAATCAGATAAGCGAACTGCAGAAAAAAGTATTGAAACAACGAAGGCTACACTGCACGATTCAAAGCCAAAGAGCGGGTTATCAAATACAAAATCTAAAGAGGATTGGGTTCTTTCATGTTAGAACATACTACAAATGTTTCATGCCACTATTTGGTTTAGCAAGACAGCTAGCTGGTTTAGTTAGTACAAATGGGTAACTCCAAATAGTTTGACTGTGGTTTTAAAAATCACAGTCATAAATGACGGAGTAATAAAATCCTCTACTCTTTAAAATTGCAGTATTATATTTCATTGACACTGTCTGTTCTTTATGTTCGAAACTCAATAATCCCTTCATTACAATAATTGATTGGTCTGATATAATTACTGGGCACACCTGCGTCTCCACAATGGCTCTTAAAGCTATGCAATTCCGTATAAACAATAAGGATTGTTATGGCATGACATAAACAATTCAACTAGGTCAGGATTAATAATCATTATCGTTTAGTCAACACGGTTTCGTAACACCTTATGATGGTTGATGTGTATGTATACTACTACGCGAGTATCTACTATTTACGGACTGAATTTGAGACCGTTAATCTTTACTCTATTTTTAATAAATAATAAGAAGTAAATAAATTGTTTATTTAAAGGCAAAAAACCCATACAATATTACAATCTTGAAATACTGTGAAATAATTACATTAAATTAAAAAAAAACAACTTTCAAAGTATTAATTTACATTTATAATTTATACATAGAGTAAAATGGCACAACGAAATATAATTTTAAGTTTAAACAAGATCATTTACAATTGTCCGTTCTCCGACCGGTGCAGCTTGAGCCAATACTTTTTGAATACGTCACTGAAATCCATATCAGCAACATTAGGTCTTTTTTGAGGCTCGTAACCTATGCCAACAAGCGACCGATCTCGACCTCAGTATTGCGAAGAAGTCCGGGACCCCGCGTCCGCAAACATACCTTTCGCACTGCAGAAACGTGGCAATTTCAGCAGAATGCGAAAAGCATTATTATACTGCACCCTTAGCGCGTTGAACGAGTGCTTACTAAAGTTAACCCAGAGCTGGCAAGTGTAAAAACATTGGCAGTAAGCTTTAAATAAGCTGATCTTCACATCACTCGAACAACGCGCAAAGCGACGGGCGAGCATATTACAGCGCACCGCGAGAGCCCGGCGCTACCTCTCCATATCTGCGTCATCTTTCAGGTGTTCGTATAGCAAATGACCGAGTTATTTAAAACTCCTAACAACCCGAATTGGCACTCCATTCAGGCAAAAAGTAGGGACAACTCCCGGACCTGTCTTATACCGGAAAACTAGCATTTCAGTCTTAAGGACGTTATATTTTAGACAATGAGTAGATGCGTAGCTTTCACAAATAGCCAGTAATTTTACGAGGCAGTTTAACGAAGGGCTAAGTAGGACCATATCGTCCGCGTAGCTCACATTATTAACCCAAACATTACCACCATGGCAACCGGCTCTGGAGCATCTGAGCCCCTCGATAAGATCGTTGATGTAAAAGTTAAAAAGGTCCGGAGATGTTATTCCACCTTGGCGCACACCACATTCTAGCCTATATATAAACGCTAGAGTGAGTCACCCCATTTGACATTGTTGGTTCGGTTCCCGTACCAAAACCTCAACACACTCACGACCTCGGGAGCTACACCTGAATTTAGAAGCTTTCCCCATAAAATGTCGTAATTAACGAGGTCAAAAGCGCGACTCAAGTCTAAAAAACACGCGTATACGGAGGTATGCCTATTATCATAATAGTTAACCGTATATTTTAGACTGAGTATTGCCAAGTCCGTCGTGAATCCTGGGCGGAAACCAAACTGTGCTTCGTCGATTTCCTCAATTCAGGATCCTTCGTCAATTCAGGTTGTAGGAGTCTTTCAAATACGTTGCCACGATAGTGCCCAATGAGATCGGGCGGTAGTTATTAAGATTAGACAGGTCCCCGGTTCTGTTCTTCACTATTGGAATAACTAGGGTTTTCATCATGTCAAGGGAGATAACTGTATTTTAGGCAAGAATTAAACAAATCTGACAACACCCGGTATATTTCATCACTTGCGTAAAACAAATGCTCGACGATAAGTCTTGCCCCGGCGACTTGTCCCGCTTCATTTTATGAACGGTTTCAGTGACATCCTTCTCGGTAAATCTGATACTGCAAGCCACCGTTGGTGTCGGCTCAGCCCTTGATAAAATATATATCTACATTTAATGGGTTTATTTTAAAATGATTAGCGAACATATCAGCAATAAGGTAAGGATAATTGACATTATTGACAAAGACAGGAAGAAGAGGAAGAGAAGGTTTATGATGAACAGACTTCGTTACTTTCCAAAATTTTGAGAATTTGTTTTAGCTCTGTTAACTGTTAAGATGTTCATTCCTCATTATTTTGACACCACTTTAGTTTATTTTTAAAGGCTTTAAGGCTCTCCCTCGTAGCTTCAAAATAAAATCCTGAGTTAGCCGACTCAAAGCAAAAAGAAGGGTTATGATTGTAGCACTCTTAAGTTTGTGTTAGTATGTTTGTATGTTCATCTGTACTTTATGCTCCTAGTCTATCCATCATGGCGGATTCAAGTGCAAAAAATACGTAGGTAGCAAAAACATTTGTGTGTGTCTAGTTTAGTCTTGAAAATATATGATTTATAATTTTACCATTACTTTGTAAAATAGGTATAAAGATACCATAAGAGGCGTCGTGATAACAATTAGTTTTGTAGTCGGGTTTTAGTTTTAACTTTACCTTGTTATAGATTTATGCTAATCCAAGTAGTGTTTTCAATCCACGAAAGCGCGCGACACGCAGCTTAAATTGACGTTGAACTGTTGCGTCAGTGTGCGTTAATTACAAATGGACAGAATAAATACTCACTAATGGACGGATTGGCAAATAATTACCAACAAAATAAGGGTGTTTTTTTAGCACAGTAAGTAACGCGTAAGTAAGTATTGCGTCGATACATCATGATTTGGCGTGAAGGGCGTAGTATTTAATCACATTCATAATAGGTAGTACTAGGCACTTAAGAACGTAGTAAGAGTAATAAAATTAAAAAATCAGAACGGAATGACAGTGCATCGTGTTAGCATTATTAAAGTTTATAAAAATAATTACGGCGAAAACGAAAACAATGACGTTTCAACTGAAATAAAAACTGAAAACCAAATTAAAAACACACTTGTTGATGCCAGATTAGAGAGCAAAAAATTTCGCATCGAAAATCGCATGAAATCAGGTGATATTTGTCAAACTGGCGTTGGCAAAATGTTTTCAGTTGTTAGTGAAATAATGTTTGTTATAGATTTTTCGTGAACAGCATAGTCGTATATTTTGTCAAAAAACACACTGGGCCTCCATTTTATAACAGTAAAAAATATTGCTTTGATGTGTTATCCATACGTCGTTATCGCGGGAGCCAAAACAAATCTATTAAAGAACACATATAACAGAATAAAGATTTTTAAATTTAACAGAAACGTCTGTTACGAAATTCTAAACTATATTAAAGCGAAAAAAGTTCGTCGGTCTTAGGAAGGATTCGAACCTAAATCTCCTCTGGCACTCCGGGCCGATGAAGGCGCATTACCAATTATGCCACCAAGGGGCTACTTAAGATCCACAAAATTAGTAATCGCTTGCTTTTTCATACTCGGAGGGTATGCTGACGCCATCTATCGTTGTTTATTAACAAACGACACTCATGTTTCAAGTTACATTGAAATTAGCATAAGTACAATGGGCCACTTTATTCTAAAGATTTTTTAATTTAACAGAAACGTCTGTTACGAAATTCTAAACTATATTAAAGCGAAAAAAGCGATATTGTTTAACATCGTATAATAGAGGCCCAGGGCCAGGGTCAAACAAATCATCTTAGACCTGTTATCGTATTGTCAACGTTTTGACAGCTCTTATTTTTTTGACAATCATTGCGGCTGAATTACTCCTAAATACAATACCATAACAGGTAAAGGAAGTTATGGTTTTTACCGCCTAGAATAGACGGCCAGGAGTATATAGGTTATATGTTGTGGCGGGCTCTTTTTCGCAATTCAACGACTCAAATATGCGTCTATTTTGCTTGAGGGGTTGGTGGCATTACCAAGGCCAGGAAGTATTGTACTGTTTTAATAATTGCAAGTTATGTGGGAAACAGGCGTGATTTAATGTATGTATGTATGTATGTATAACGTACCTAATCATTACACTCCGTATTAAAATTTAATTTGACTAGTGCATCACTTGTGATTTCCCTTCCCTACTCATACTATGATTACAAAAGTCAGTTAATCTTTATATTTTATTCAACTCAATAGCTTCGAGTGATTTTCATGATAGTTGTTATGAAGGTAGCTGAAAACCTGTGGAAGAATGTATGATATTTTTCATTCCAAAAATTGCTCGTGGAAATAACAATGAACCAGTTCTATTCAAACGTAACGGCGAGAAAAACCTAGTAGGTAAGAATTAATAAATAATTTTCATATGTAAAAATAACCGGAGATCTTAATACGTTACTATTATGACCTTTTAGATTTAATTTAATGTGTAATTTATGTAATTCCAGTGATCGGAATAGGTAGAGTATATTTACCTAAAATTCGCAAAAGGACATAATATAGAGTGGTTACAACCGGATGAAATATTAATTTATTCTATTGAATTCCGGATTTCCGGTATTTTTAATGCTAAATATACGTAATATTTACTTACAATATGGGATATTTTATGTTCAGAAGTTCTTTTAAGTATCTAAATATTAGGTGGAGTATATTTACCTAAACTTCGTATAACAGAGACATAAACAGGAGACTTCCTTGCTACTACATTTACTTGTACCAGAAAAATACCGGAAATCCGGGACTAAATAAAAATAAAATAATATTTCACCCGGTTGTAACCACTCTATATTATGTCCTTCTGCAAACTTTAGGTAAATATACTCTACATATTCCGATCACTGTTAATTACTTATTATATTTATTTTTACGTGAACCTTGTGACATACAGCTTATGCTGTAGCTTAAATTTGATTCTTTGACGAAGCCTGTGGCGGATTTTATTTTGTCAGTATCTAATAAGATTATTTGGAATAACGTAAGTAAAATTCTCAAAAATAAATCAAGACGCTATTAAGTAAATCTACTAACAAACGCTAAGAGTGTGCCGTTGTAGACCAGGCCTAGTCAATACGCATCGATCACTCATGCCAACTCGATTCATGAGGCGATAGAAAACAGAAACTTTAGCAGACTTTGCATCTTGGCTAGGTCTACAGGGGAATCATTAACGCTTTACCGTTTCCACAAAAACCTTCTTAAGTCCTTTTTAAAGAACCCCATACAGTACCTAAGTCCTTACAAGAAAATTTATTCCACAACTTCAACGTAAGTCTGCATCTAAAGAACCATACGAGATTATTACGGCAGTTAGGTAAGGAAATTACAAGCTTTTAAACGAATAAGTAAACTCAATTCCTTTAAGAATGTTTGTAAGACAGTTTTTCCATCTTTGAAGTTTCTAACACACTACGAAGAAGTTTGAAATTTATTTCGAATTTGAAATCGGCATGAAACTTGCACTGCATTTTTCGAGGGCCTGCAGTTCGCACTTTCAGTTTCACGTTAGAGAGTAAAAGTTGGACAGCGTTAAGTTGATGAAACTTTAAAAATGGGTCAGTGCTGAAGTCTACTTTCTACGACAGAATAGTATGTGAGCTTACATCGTTACATTAGAATACAACAAAGTGCGCCTGTGTGTCTGTGGTAATAATCCAAAGAGTGTATAGGCATAAGAATACATAATAACTACACGTAGAAGCGAATCTTCTTTGACCATGCCCCAAATGCCGCGCTTTTAATACCTACTTCCCCCTTCACCCCGCTACGCCCCTCTGTCTTCCGCGCCGAATTAGGGCTGTCAATTGCGAAATATTTTAATCGGTTTATGGATGTGGTATACAAGTTTAGTCACGAAATGTTATTAATGTTTTACTTTAACGTGGAAACATTGTTGCAAAATGAGTTTTTTACATTTACGTTAAATTAGGTAATAATACTTTTTGATAATATTAAGATTATCGCATAAAACTCCATCATTCAATCAATTATTTCTAATTAGGTTGCCGTAAATAGTCGCTTACTTTTTAAAACACTATCTTAGTTCAACCATAAACACTAAAACCAACACAAATACGAAAACCAATTCAAGACACAATATCAATACCTCAGGTGTCGCCAGGCGGTAGGTATAACTAACGCGTCGAGCGCGCGTCGGGAGCCGGGAGTTTCGCTTCTACGTGTAGTTATTATTTATTCTTATGGTTATAGGCTATAATGAGAAATAAAGAGAGAAACCCTTTATTCGTGACAGACATAACAAAGAACAGATTAAAACGGACAAGAAGAAAGTAGCCACGAAATAGTCCCAACTCAGCGTAATGCTGGCATTAAAGTCCGCGCTGGTCTTCCGTTGGAACCATCCGATGAAACCACGGAAGCTTACACGCACATAATTATCTGAACACAAAACATAAATAATAAAATGAGAAAAAATAAACGTAAAATTGATAAGAAAAAAATAAACGTAAAATTGATAAATTCGCATTAATAGGATTAATAATGCAAGTCACTTTCAAAGTAATCTCGTAACGTACAACACAGCACATGTACACATTCGTGCATGTTAAACCATTGTAATTGTAAAACGTATTTGACGTTAACTGTATTTTAAACTGTAAGATTGCAGGATACTCAAGGAAACACGACTTCACAGACAGACACAACAGACAGTCACACTTGTTCAATATTCGTCAATATAAAAGTTACATTTACCCACGTATACCACAATCGCTTCACCATGAAATATAGATAATTCCCAAAAAATGGGAAGAAAAATAAAACTAAGTACCTATTACTTAAATAAATCTTTCTAGTGGGAAATTTAGTAAAAAGCGCGAAAGGCTTGTTAGGACTACATTAGCTATTTATTCGTGTAGCTAATATTTTAGCAACTAAATATGTCTGAACAACGAAAATTTGCCGAGTTCACCAACAATTAAACGGACGATTAGCGGTTTAACGGGTGTCAAATGTATCAAATGGATTAACAGCTGATTAAGACTTAATTGTCCGTAATTGCTGGTTAACTCGGGCCCAAATTTCAACTAAAATACACGCTGCTCTGCCGAACTATTAATATAGTCTGGACAAGCATTAAGTAAAATATAACTCAGCACAGCAGAAGCGCACGCCGTATCACCAGTAAAATATACGACAAAAAAATCACAGCATTCGCCAAACAAGAGTCTGCAGTGACAGCGTAACAAGTGGATTTTACTAACAAGGTAAACTACACGCGCTCAGAACACGTGCCGCGATTCGAAGAACTTTGTTGAACTATGAACCACGAATATATAATGGGGTTTCAGTTGATAATAGTTTTACTTCACAGCTGAAAGTTTAGGACAAGTTTGCGTTTGAAAGTTGCTAATTACCAGATACCTTCACATACTTTGTAGTACCTACATTACAGTACATTGCAAAGTTATGAAAAGTTATTACTCAGAATATGTGAGATACTTTAGAAATTCGTTTATTTGGCGACATTTTCAGTATCTTCTGATGAATTCGCCGGATATTGTCGCCCAAAAAACAAACTTTACTTCAAGGGTTCCTTTCGATATTTGCTATCCTTAAGTCATAAGCCATAAGTATAGTAAAGCCAATTTACAAGTTAAAAAGACATAGGTGCATGGAATAATTCCAATATGATATCATACAAAAATTGCATAAATCTAAAATATCAACAACGTAGCAAAACGTCACATAAAACAATATAATTAAAAAGTTAAAAGAATAATCCTAACCGAGCCTATCGAGATCACTTAAGTGCGTTAAACTCGTTAAAGTCATAGAACGAGTGCTCAATAAGCCAGCGTTTCAGGCGATTTTTAAAACTGCATAAGCTTGGGGATGTGGGTGGTTACCGGCAGCTTATTGTATACTGCGAGTCCCATGGCGTGGGTGAGCTTGGACGCCTCTTTAGCCTTACTTCACAAAGTCGAGTATTTTGCTTAACTTATCTTGGAGGTGGGGGGGCTGAGCCCCTCATGGCTTCGGGAGGCAATTAACTTTTGTACCAAAAACAAGTGACCAAGCACACAATTAGTTAAACCTGAAAAGTTTTTTAGTTATTTGGTTTGCCCTCAGGATCTGCATACTGAAATAGGATCTGCACAATAGAAATCGGAACAGTATACGAGAAGATATACTTTTAAAATATTTTTACGTGCCGTGGCAAAAAATATAAACGCCTAATCAGGGATCTACTACCTAGTCTGTACCTCCAGTCACTATCTTTCAGTTTTCTTATAACAATCAGTTAAGGGAGAGGAACTCCATGAAAACGCTAACACTCCGTTATTTTAAGAATTCATATTCATACATGTTGTGATGTGGGTCAAACCTCGCCAATAAGAACTGCAATTTATATTATTCTCCGACAACTCTCCGTCGTCAGGTCAACTTTATTAAAAGGGACTGAAGCAACACAAAATATTTTATGCTACATTGGGTTTTTGCTTGCTTTGCTTTGTTATTTTGCGATGTGTAGTAACAAGATACATGGTCTGTTGAACAGAAATGCAAAAGTCAATAGCGTCCTCGCTGACTTTATCAAAATAAACTTTTACTTGTTAGCACAAGCTGACCATTAGTAAGTAAGTAAACTTAGAACAAAATAAATCATTTCACAAAAAAACACTTATATGAAAATAAATTATGTGCAAAGGAGAACTTATCCCTTTAAGGAATCTCTCCCAGCTAACCTTCCTTAAGCTTCGGTATTGGATTTCATTAACAGGCATAACAAGACAAGCGTCTAAAACCCGACTGAACGTTTTAATATTGTCGTATAAATACATATCTATACTAACATTATAAAAGAGAAGAAGTGCGAATTTTGCAAGCTTGTATCTATCCGACACGTAATCTCCGTACCACCGAACCTATTCGTAAAATTCTTTCACCTTGTGAAAGGTACATTATTCCGGATGGACAACGGCTATTTTTACAAGCTTTTTATTTACTTGTCAATTTAGATCAAATCTTGCAACCTAGTTCCCGTTAATGGAATGGACCGAAATTTGGACAATGCAATGGTATTTAAGAGCTGATCTGCCCTTTATTTGCATGTACAGGGTGTTTTTGGTCAGCAACTTCCACAATAGGGGATACTATATTCATGATTCTGAGCTCAAAAAAAAAATCTTTTTTTTTATTAAAAGTCTAAATAATATCCTCGCTATTTTATAAATCATGGTCTCTCGTTTTCTGTAGCTACGAGGGGGTAGGCCGCTTATCAGTCTATGTTATTGTTTTATACTACCCTCACAAAACTATGCGCAAGCGATGTCAGTTCCGTGTTTGTTTCGAAGCGAGTGCTTGTTAAGTGAAGTGTTAAATCATTTAATTGATAAAAAAAATGGCTTGGCAAGAAAATTTACTTCTGGACAATCGGGAAATGTTTGATGTTGTAAACATTTACAATTGTGAGTGGTCAAAACATTGCTGACACCGTTAGAATTTCTACTGAACGATTTCCTAATCGGCAGGACATTACGCGCTACACTGTAAGGTCTATCGCTAGCAACCTTTACGAGTGGGGCACTTTTGAAACGCCGCGCCATGCTCAAGGTTTGTAATTTTTTAACAATCGTTGGGAAGCTGATTCAACTTTTTAAATGCGCCAAAGACAAATCTTGCGCTTTTGTAATCCATACCGTTATTCTGTAGTTAAATGTCATTTCGATTTTTAACAACAATAATTTACATTTTTTTAACCTAAACCGTGTTTGTAATCTTTGACGGTCCTAAGCCTGTAACAAGTATGAAGGGAAACATGAATCATAACATTTTGCACGGTGATTAGATACGCCATTAAAGTCTACGGTAAACATGGCGCATGGTAACCACAATAGGGAATATGCATGTTTTTTTTATTTTTTTTATTTCACTATTTACATCGTTATAACATAGGAAAAAATTTAAGTACTCTTGAAAAATGTCGTATTTAAGCATTAAAAATTATTTAAAATTGAGACTAATTTTGACATTTTGAAACGCCGCCATATCCGCGCGCTCTGTTTGATGACGTCAAATACTATGTATGTCGCCATATTGACAGGTTGTTCAATACGATATGCGGGTGTGATTGTTTAAAACTAGCTATAAGAGTATTTAAACCATGGAAAACCTTCGAAAACAACCTTATAAGTATTGCCTTGTACCTGAATGCAAAAACACTATTAGAAGTGCACCCGTTACCTATAGTAGATTGTATAACTAAGGTCTAAAATAAGCCATACCTAGTACCACGAGATGGTTATTTTCCCGAGCAATGATGGAGCTATAAGAGCAAATATGGCTTTTAGACCCGAGTTATACACTCTACTTTTCACTTCGATTGTGAGAAAATAAAAGCAGCAAAGATTATCCACCACAAATTCCACGGCGAAAATATTGTTTTAATTTGGCGGCATGTTTTTTTTTAACTACTTTGACACATATACAAAATATAGACACCGCGAATAGACGCCACTGACCGTGTGAGTATTTAGCGCTTCAAAGTGTTGCACAATCGATTTAATCATATTTTAACGATTTTAAAATAGGGACTAAAAAACACCTAACGTTTTGAGAAATGAATTCTGTTACCTGATTGGCCGATTTTAATATAGCTGTATTGTGGTTGGTTGATACCAAATACAAAGTTTTTTTTTAAAGAGTTAAATTAGTTAAAGAGTCTACATACCAAAAAGAACCTAACGTTCCGATTGACAGTCGATGTGTATTGTGATTGGTGGATTTAATTTGGTGAAGTATTAAGTATTCTCTAGGGTTTACATGTACTTACTACTTTAGTCTCGCTTGATATGTCTAATTTGGGCAGTTCTACTAGCGTTTCAACCGCTATCACTTTCCTGGTCGCATTATTCACTATTTCCCTGTAGGTTCGAATTACCATTTTTGGTTATTTTCTAGGAGTCCAGGCATTCTTCAAAATAACTCAAAATGGTAATCCGATCCTACCGGGAAAAGGTGAATAATGCGACCAGGAAAGTGATAGCGGTTGAAACGCTACTAGAACTATCCATTTAATTCCCAGCAGGTGCAAAAAACCGTAAACGATGGTGTAACATTATAAGAAGAAGTGAAGTATCTCCAAGCATTACTTTACATTGTTGTGATAGATGATTTTAATGTAAGTAAGTAGGCATGGCATATTTAGATACTACCTGATATGATTTCAGTGAATGAGAAGTAAATTTTTAAGGTATTGTACCCTATATTAGTCATTTCTAATTTTATCAAGATACTAAAATTACAATAAGAATGCACAACACACACAATATGACTATTTCATCTGATTAATGCACCGATTTCCATACAAATATAGGCAACACGAACTTGTTGTCATAGTATTTGACGTCACGTTTCGTTTTAACCAATGGCGTTGCGTTTCACGCATTTGAAATCGCTCGCTAAATTTGCACTTTTATTTATTAATTTTAAGTAATTAAAAATACTAAATTTAATGAATCAATCGTTTAAATCAAGTTTGTTGCTAATGAAAATACAGAAAAAAAATATTTCAGTCAGATTAAAATTTTAAGCATATTCCCTATTAAGTGAAATAATGGGAAAAAATGAAAATGCAATTACTCTGACCTCCTAAGGTTTTTTAATTTTTTAATGTGATATTCTGATTCAGCATTAATTAAACTATCTCTCCTGTTTTGGAAGTTGTCGACCAAAAAAACACCCTGTATATATATAAAGACTGCAAAAAAAAATACAGGCGGCAACAAAAACTTGTACTCAACCACATCCTTCCACTTTTCTCAATGTCTCAAGGGTTAGCTGGAAGGGAACCCTTAAAGGGATAAGTTCGTCTTTGTACACATTTTTATATTAATTTTATTGTTCTGGTTTTTATTTTGTACGATTAAGTGTTTACATACATATATACATACATACACACTTGTCCGAAAAATTTAAATCGAAATATCCAATCAGCCTCTATATACGAAAACAAAGAACCATACATACAAACATGTACACAAGTCAAAACATTATCCTGCTTCATCAGCAGTCGGGTAAAAATACTACTTAACCAATGAAATATTAATGTTTAACATTAAAAAAATTATGCATTCATGAAATATTATTTCCGCAATAAATTAATATTTATATGGAACCCTATAAAAGTTACGCACGGAAACTCTCGTAACGGAGATAAAATTACCTCTTTAATGCGCAAGCTACTGACGGGTTTTCATGCAAGTGAAAATTATTTTCTTTATATGTTATGACGACGATTTGATTACACTGTATTAACATTCTAATCGATGCATCCCATTTCTCATAAATAATATAATAGCAAAAGCACGTATCATTTAAATCATTTTATATTCTACTAGCTGTTCGTGTCCGGCGTCCCCCGGATGTTATTAATTATAAAAAAAACTTGTCCTGAAAATTACCAACATAACTTGCTTTTTTATTCACATTGGTCAAGGCATTCTCGAGTCTCAGCAAGACAATTGATTTTTACATAGATACTCATTTACCATACATATTTACTAGACATACTAGCTGTTGCCTCTGGAACTGTCCAATTTTTCGGTACCAAAATTGCGATGTGTCCTTCCCTGGGGTTAAAGCTATCTTCATCCCAAATATCATCAAAATCGGTGCACGGTTTAGCTGTGAAACCGTTACAAACTAAATGTTTTAAATATGGATTAAGTAGTATGGATTTATAAAGCAATTTCTCAAAACTCAATAAACACCCATATACTCGTAACACTATCATACCTCCCGAAAAAGATCGGATCTGCATACGATACATCACCTATCTCCGCATTGTTCCCGAACGTGAAACTAACTGGATGCGCCATGATAAATGTGCCCGAGACATGTCTGATAACTCGGTTACCGTAGATTAGCGGAACAATATGAACTGGGTCGTGGTAAATTCAATTTTTGAGCTGTCTACGTGAAGTTGGTAATGTAGTCTGATGGTTTAGACGTATGCTTGTTGATTGAATTGAGATTATCAACTAAATTGATAGACAGGGTGAATATTTGCGCGTTTTAAATGCCGTCATTGTTGTTTTTAATATATTAGCGGAAATAATGATAAGCCAGCCTTGTGATTTCAATAGGAGTAGAATCGAGAGTAGTTTCCATTTTAGAAAAAAAACAAACTTCTTAGTTCTCTCTGGAATAATATGCAAAGACGACAAGGACGCTAACGCTGCTAACGTTATGTTTTCTATCGACTAGAAATGTATGGAGTTGACATAAGCGGTCGACGCGATCTATAATCAGTTTACATCAGTCCTATAGGTACATTTTCGATAACGATTACGATCTTTCAATGCATCTTGTCTAAGGCCACAGATTTGTTACGAGGATTTAAGAATATTGCTATCTCCTATTGTTATTTGATAGTACAAAGTAATACGACCTATCCTGATATGAATCGCTCAAATCACCAATTGCTTATACCTAATAAGTTTCAGTGTTGTTCATATTTTGTGCAGTCGAACCACAACGCGAAATTCAGTTTGTGGCTGACCATAATTGACCAATAACTATGTCAATAACCGAGGACCAGTTGTGTGCTATCACGAGATAGATAATTAATCAAATAATGTCGGATAGACTTAAACTACAGTACCGTACAAGAGACTACGAGTATATGCTATGATTATTATTTCTAAACATTTCCTAAATGTACGGTTATTAATGTTTGACGCTTGGGTAATGTCTTGTAGGAAAAGAAAAGTTTTAATTGGTTCCTATAGACTTGCTTTCGGCGTCTAAGCAAGCCTCGAGGGAGATGGTTTGATGAACTTCGAAAAGATCGGTCAGTTGCATAGCAAGAACATAAGCGAATAAAGGAAAGAGGGAGGTTTTTGCCCGGCAGTGAGAAATCACAGGCAAAAGAATAAAAAATCGAGAATCGATGTAGCTAGCACAATTTCCGCAATTTTTTGTTCTCTGCCGTTTGGGCGAAATATTTTGGTGCTTAATAAAATAATCATTTACCTTGGCGTTTATTACGCAATTAAGTCCTGTGTATTATATAGTTAATAGTTTGCATTTTACTGTAGTCACAAGTATAACGTAAACGAAGAAAATAGCTATTTTCTTATTCTGTAAATAAAACGAAAAATTACACATAACTCTTTGAGAATTGAAAATTTGGGTAACGTCCGAAATAATATAATACATAGTCTGTGGACAGAAAAAACAGCTATATTGGTGATAAAATTCAACATTTGTTTCGTTATACGAGCATCGATAATAGGTCCGCGGGGCCTTAACGAATACCTAGCTGAAATGGTTCCAGTCTTCCGAGGAATATGGAAAAGTAGGAAAAAGTTATAGAAGCCTAAGTGCTAAGTGCTTCAATTGAAGAAAATGTGATACTCAAATAGCATCCATTTACTTTTGTTTAACAATGTACAAACATAAATAGAAAAAGTAATATAAAACTATTATTTATTCCCTTTAAAATTCAATTGGTACTAAGTACCTATATTGTTTCTGAATAAATGACTATCACTATTCCTACGCCGTAATCATCATCGGTCATATTTCAGATTTTTTAAATTTACAATACCTTTCTTTATTTGAGACATTATCAAGTATCGGGAAATAGCCAGTTTAAGAGGATTTTTTTTTTTAGTTAAGGTTAAACGGTTCAATGGTTTTAAATGAAATACGGCAACGTCCGCGGCTTGCTACGGCACAAAGCTGAGAACCTTTTCAACGCCATGTTAAATGTTTTTTGTTTTAGTCAACTGTTTTTTTTTTCAACTTTGTGTATGCGTTGAATAAATTATTTCTATACTATTTATTCTATTCTAGATACTTCATGGTCGGAGTCTAGACATACTCTCGGTTTACCATCATTTGCTAAAAACGTTTCACAAACTGACTCATTTCATAAATATATTATTTTGCAAAAGGATTTTTTTTTCGAAACTGTAAATATTTAATGATTTTTATAAAACTAACCTAACCTAACCTAGATGTTTCTACAATAAATCCTACAATTATTCGTTTCGAAAAAAATGCACAAAAGGATTTTTGTGAAATGTTGTTAACCAAGTTATTGGATATTCTCATTTCGGAAAATGATATAGTGACGTAGGAAAAACGTTACATGAATCAAAAAGAACGGAAGATTGGCGTCATGCATGACGTATAAGGAGATATATAAAATGGCAATTTGCAGAGAGAAGTGGAGGATATTGATAAATAATACACCAACAAGAGACTTGCTCTTAAATAAGATAAAGAAGAATAACGTTAAACAAACTCGCGATCGGACACTGTTAATAAATTGCACAAATTTCCAATACTCGTCATTTTGTCGCTCAAAAAGAAACTTCAATAAGTACTGGTTGATTCATTATTTCCACACGTATCTATGCCATCATAATGACATTCCATTGGGAACATTAACCACGTTGCAAAAGTACACGCATCAGTTCAAAATCCTCTCTCGTGCCTCCTGATAATGGTTACCTGAACTGCAGAAACTAGGCTATATAAAATCGATCGATCTATAATGGTATTAAGGCAGACATGTTGGAATTTATTGACAACATATTTCCGATACGCATGATTTTCATGGAGTGAAAGCCCACTATTTGATTATTGGATTTTACACGGATTACCTGGTAAATTGCACGATACGAAAAAGTTGGTTTTCCAGGAATCGCCTGCTTTGTTTCATAGCACGTCACTCCAATTGGTTGGTAAAGCGATGGGATGGCGGGGAGGGGGTGTAGGTAGTGGTAAGCCAACACAACAAACACTCGACACACTATAAGGTGCTTCTGAGATATTGAATGTCTTTTGTTATTGTGATCAGTTTACTTGCATACACGTATACAAGTTGGTGTTCAAGGAATCTGCTGCTTCGTTTCACTGCAAGTCACTCCAGTTTGTTGGTAAACCAATGGGACAAGGGGGGACGGGGGGTAGTGGTAAGCCAACATAACAAAGATTCGACACACGTTAACGTGCTTCTGAGAGATTGCATGTCATTTGCTATTGTGTGATCAGTTTACTTACACACACGTAAACGGGCGGCGGGTTCGAAGAAATTTAACAACACTCGTTAACAATTTATTTTATTTTATGATCAAGGAAATTTAGGCAGACTGAAAGTGTTAAATTACCTTAAGCAGTAAAACGACACTGACACTTAAGTTCAAGTATTTTGCCAACTCTTATGTCTCAGTTTCATTGCGCGAAAGCCCGCATGCTTTTCGTGATACATTGCGAAACTGAGTTTTTATAAAGTAATACAGTGTCCTGTCCGTGTGTATCAGTGCAATATAAGTAAATGAATGTAAAAATAACCAGAATAATCTATGAATAGTCATCACTTGTGATTAACTTGAACGATTAATGTTAATGTACCTACAGTGCGATAGGACTTAGAAGGTGCTTCATGTTTGTACTTGTCTCTGACTCGCTCTCTTAGGCTCTTATTAGGAGCGAGTGATAGAGTAGTACAAACCCGAAGAGCCTTCTAAGTGCTCACAGAGTGTACTTGAAGTGACAACTACTTCGTTAGCAGTTGTCCCTGCAGTGATCTAGTTGTACTTAAACAAACACATCATATCTAAGTAATCACATTAACAATAATCTTGGAACCATTAAATTTTCATGACAAACATCCCGAAAAATACCCTTCTAGAACTACAGGACTCTCCCATTAAACTCCCGATTCATTCGTTGTTAATCGAATCGAGACAATTGGGTATTCCAATTGTCTCGATTAAATGAAATTGGCTTTTGGCTCTGAACAATTAAATGGGATAATTATGACACTCCTCAGTAATTCTGAAGCTATGGTTACAAAGGTGGATATTCATCGAATGTAGGTTAAGTTAAAACAACATGGCGGCGCTTGGTTGAATATAATGCAGATTCTACAAGAAATGATGAAGTATGCCTTTAATTTGCTAATTTCGGGAAGGGTTAAGGGCAATTTGAAGACAGCTATAAGCTCTAAAGTGTCAATAAGAAAATAGGCTATTGCCTATTTTCTTAGGTGTCAGTTGAAATAGCCAAAAATGCAAACTAGACTAAACGAAGATATGTGCCATTATTACTCCATAAGCACGGGCTTAATTTTGAAGATCAAGTAATGTATTTTTGCCTTCATATTAAGTTTAAAATTAAATAACTTTGAATGAAACTTTTCTTTAAAACAATACACGCTTGATAAAAAATGTAGTTGAGTCAAACAGTATTAATATGTTTACATTTTTTCCGATTTCAATTGACAACGACTGTAGGTACATCGATACCAGGATGTTTTAACGTTAACATTTATGTTCTCTTCGATTATTTTTGATCATAAAATGACGCAAAGGCTTTATTTATTGCTTATATCTTGGTTATTTCTATAGACATTCAAAAAAAAAAAATCTCACCTGTTTGCTACATGAATCAGCTTTTATTGAAGCTGTAAAAAAAAAGACATGCATATTCCCTATTAATCCAACATTGCTCTACTTATTACAATGCAATAAGGTGAAAAAGTGGATATACAGGGTGTATTGCAAGTCGTGTGCCAAATGAATAGGGTGGGTAGCTAGGGTCACTTGCAACACGTTTTGGGCCAATTAACACTCATCCTACCCACGGAGTTTTTGTAATAAAATTTTTGAAAAAAATCTCGGTATCTTCCAAAAGTTAAACATTTTGTTTACCTATCTTTTTTTTTAAATGTGATAGCACAAAAGTATTTATAATTCTTTTAGCTCTAATGTATGCGTATTCTAATGAAATGTTACATTTATTCATGTAGTAACAAATAAAAAAAATATTAGCCGACAAAGTGTGAAGGACAGAAAATAAAAATCGTCACGGTCAACTTAAGGGCACGATTTAAAAAAAAATAGAAGCTTCTCAGATCTTCCAACATCATAAAAACTTCTTCAGCTCCTGACTATTCTTACGGTATACCACATGTCTAGAATCACGTTCAGTTTTTCGGCAAAATATGGTTTCAATCTAAAATGGTGGTTTATATTACCCAGTACTTCTTTGAAACTACCTACTTACTTGAAAGTAAGATTGGATCAGATAAATGAATTGAGACAATTTTTTTTACTAATGATAAAAAAGCATAAAATTTTCATCTAAAATGATTAACCCATTCATTGCCGAAGACGCGAATTCACGTCCCATGTATGTGTAATCGTAATGCCGAGGACGCGATTTCACGTCCTCGAGTTATTTGTTTTTTTTTTTGCTAGAAAACAACTGTACTTAAATGTTGATAACAAAATGTTACTGTCGCGTGGAAGGCGGCGGCACTGCGTGATGAGTAAAAATATGAGGCGTCGGCAATGAATGGGTTAAAAACCTAATTAGTATTAATTTATTTCAATAACTAGGTATCCGATAGGTACGCAAGTTACGATCAAAAATAACGCATTTTTTTTTACTTGCTTTTATTGCATGGGTAACTACCTAATTAAAAATACGCTTAATAAAAAAGAAAATCAAAAAGTTAATTGCGCGGGAAAACATTTAAATAAACGGAGATAGGGAAATTTAAATTATTTTAATTGTATTGTTGTTATCGACATTTATTGACATGGCTACATACAGCAACGAAGAACACGTTGCTGTAGACGTTGCTGTTGGGGAACGTATTGAAGTAAAAAACGACAAGACTGCACACGTCTGGCATAATCATCATCTTCAAGACCTTAAAACAAATTAAAAACATCAGTGCCTAAAAATTTATAGTGAAAATTTATAAAAAAAATATAAATACTTTTGTGCTATCACATTTAAAAAATAAGATATGTTAACAAAATGGTTAACTTCTGGAAGATACCGAGTTTTTTTTTCAAAAGAAATATTTAAAAAACTGCGTGGTTAGGATGAGTGTTAATTGGCCCAAAACGTGTTGCAAGTGACCCTAGCTACCCACCCTATTCATTTGGCACACGACTTGCAATACACCTGTATATCTTTGTAGTCAACTGTCCATGTTAATTATAAGCTACTCTAACGATACTAGTTGTTTTTGACACACAATGAAAGATGACATGTAATATTTATTTAACATTTTACTATTACTTATTATCGTGTTCTCAATTAGGACATTCTTTAGTCGGATCTGGATACAAGTATTTATATCGTTGTCTATCCAAAGTAAAATCCTAGAACTTATTTTGGGACTAGGTCAAGTGTTCCATAAAATCACAACAAAATAAAATATAATGCGGTATTGAAACTTTAACTTATTAAAAGTTACAAACGGAAGCAAAAAGTTACCGAATTAACCGGATGCCGTTATCTCCATCCTCACGTTACTGAAGCTCCAAACCATTAGCATAATGATTAATGACCAACACACAGAGGATTAAGCTCTAACGCCGCAAAAAACAACCGAGAACTCAAAAAAACACGACTTTTAACTTTAATCAGGAAACTCCTGAGTTGTGTTTAGTATAGGCAATGTTTATTAAATTTTAAATAGTTGGGACGAAAATTCGGCTCCGGATAATTCATGTAGGAGCCCAGTTTTTAAAGTTTTGCGGGTACAAGCGGTTTTTATAATTAGATTCTAGTACAACAAACATGCTGTAGTAGCAGTAAAGCTTAGTAAAGCAAACTATTAAAAGCATTGTTTTATAATAAATGGAAACTATACCTTACCCAAATTTCACACATGTTGTGTGCAAATAAATCAGTCCAAAATCGCTCCTATTTATGATAAAATCGTTATTGATCATAATGACCAACAATACCATCATCATCATCATCATCATCATCATCATCATCATCATCATCATCGCTATTACAGAAACCGTGCTTTTCAATTTTACTTTATTTATTGTATATTTTAAGGACACTTACCTGATGAAGTCAAGATTCCTCTAAATACCTCTAATGTTTCGACTACAAAACAATAAACACATAATGTAAAAACAAATATCTACTTGAGATTAAACACAAAAATAAACACTTGACTTATGGCCGAACCCTATATTCAAACCGCAGACAGATAGGCTTACATCGTATTAAAATTTGACACATTTTGTACGGGCAAATGTCAAATTTTATCCCGAAGTAAGCCTTATCTATCCGTGGATTGAATATAGGGTTTGGCCGTTAATAGCATACAGAGTTGTTCCTAAATGCTTTAGAGTCAACAAAAAAACACTTTAGACAGTGTACCCTCCCAAGCTACCTAACTGAGAATAAGCTACAAAACCGACTTCATACCCTACTCTGCTGCGCTATTCCCCTAAGTTTGACTTGAAAAATTTATCTATTTTGCAGTAAAAACGTATTTGTAATGGCCAAGTGATCTATCTAGGGTCTAAGAACCTACATTAGTAACCGAGGAGTAACCCATTTTCTTTTGAGATGTGAACCTGAAAAATGTTTTATGCAAAGTTAGGACTTTATAAGCAAAATTGGTTAGCCAAAGATCCAGGGCTCACTCCCCGCCCTAGGCTGTGCTGTACAGCCTTGAGTACCCTCATGGATTGTGCACCTCGTCCCAGACTGGACAGTGCCCCAGCTGATTCTGCTTCTAGGATGATTGCAACAAGACATTTGCTTCTATGTCGTGGTAGTTCAGTTAGTAGGAATCCTTAAAAATTGGACTAGAGGGATCACCAAAGGAAAGTGGGTTATTTTATACTTTCATAATCAAATAAACTCTCCGTGTTGTGATATTGAATTTTCTTATTAAACTAATCCAAAATAGGCAAATAACGATTATCGAACAAAATAGATAAGAAAATTGATGGATCATGAAAACTATATACTCAGATCAGAAGAATAGTTATTCCTTTCTGCAGTCCCTTCTGCTATATGCCATTGCAATAATTTCAGTGCGTTCGACACGTATTTTATTCCAATTTTTTTCTCAATCAGTTTCTTTGGATTCAATTTACATAGGTAACACGAAGAACATTGCATGTGTTTGATGATTCCCGTGGGAATAAGTTAAGAGGTTCATTGCCTGCGGACAACGTTCAATACGACCTTGATCTGCTATTGAACTCTGGAGCATCATCCAGTGTCGAGACTATGACTCTCAAAAACCCATATTAGGTCCTTGAAATTATTTATGCAAATCTTTCAGTTGAAGAATTTGAAGGAAACGTCATGACTGCAAATAGCTTAAGGACTCAGAAATAGGAATAAAATAATAAATATCTTTGTAAATTCCCCTGAATCTTTGTAAATTCTATTGTTGGCGTCTAGAATTCGAAAATAATTCTTAGCGTATAAAAATTACGTTTTAGGTTATAAATTCAGAGAATTTATAATCATTTAGGCTGAAATAAAATTCTAAATCCAATGAAAATTAAATAATTAACTCAGAATTATTTAAGTAATTTTAATATTTTAGATTATTAATCAAAATAGCATCAATGTTTTTTAGAATTAACAAGATAGATCTATAAATATTATTTATTCGTATAATATAGAACTTGATTCAAATCGTTTTAGAGATTGTAGGTTTAGGCTAAATTGACTGACCTTCTGAAAGTAGTTTTAAGATATATCTCGGGTTAATTTATTACAAATTACGCTATACATAATTTTACCCCTAACTAACTCTGAGAACCCAAGTATTCTTCTAAAACCTCCCCAATTAAATCTAGAGGTCCGACCTCACATTTACGTTAAACTCGTGAACCCTATCTAGCTAAACTATAGGACTGAGATGGCGTCTCGTGTGTGCCTGTCGCCCTAAGCCATGTGTTGGTGAGGAAGCCTCGGCCGAAGCCTGGGATGAGACTTCCACGGGTATAGGAAATTTAAGGTAAGCATCAGGACTGAGATCATTGATTATCTATCAGACAATGGTTGGTGTGTCAGCACCCTAAAGAGGGTGAGACCCATTGCGTTGGTAGCGAATCAGGAGAAACCAGGTGCAATCAAAACCCGAGCTGCTAAAAGCGAGCTTTTAAAGGTGGCTACTCCATGCACAGAAGTAGGCTTAACCCGTGAGGGTTTTAACGGAGTTAGCTTAGATTTGGCACCGTTAGGCCCAACCCAACTCCGCCAGCGCACTCACGCTGTTAAACGATAATCTTTGACGAATATTACTTTCCAAAAAACACTAGTTATTTAAAATCGAATTTCCCACTTAATTTAGTAGCATGTTCTTTATAACGTACTTCTAAATTGTTTATTTAAAATTTTGAAATGAATTTAGTATTTTATCAATAATTCCTTATTATATAGAAAAACTGACAAAATAAAGGCAAGGCTTACCCTCCCCGTAAATTTAGAATAAAAGATTTATCGTCACGACGCTTCGAGAGCTGATAGACAAGTCCCTGAGCCTCCTTCATGCTTCCGTTTTATACCCTAAAATCATCCGACGTTTTGGTCTTACGATGCTACAAAATCCAGAAAAAATCTAAAATTTAAATTATTCAAAATTTACGGTTTTGCTTCTTCTAACCTTTTATTTCAGCCTAAATTTATCCACCAATAACAAAGGTTTTACTCACTTATTTAAAATAAATACTCCTTTATTCAAACCCTATTTAAAAACCTTAGATACTATGTCGGCGTTACACTTCCTCTTACTGAAATTCTAATTACCTATGCTCTACCTCCATAGTCTTTTACATTTATGAAAGGGACAGACGACTAAGGCAAAGTTGCTATGCTTACACTATCTCTAACTCAAATTCTACTTATCTATAGTCTTACTCGATATTTACTTAGACTCAATATTTGTGAAAGGGACAGACGACTATGGAAAAGTCGTAGTGTCACAACAGCAAAGACCTTCAAAAATTCGAGCTTAAGAATTTTCCAGTATTAAGAAAGATGCACTCTCTTGACAGATTCTCCGTGAAGACAAGAGTCATATAAAACACTCGAAAAATTTTAAAGCACCTAGAAAGGTTGCACTTGGAATTTTTCTCTCGCAAATTCCGCAGTTCGTGGGTACTGAACAACATAAAGTTCCAACGAGTGGAGGAATTCTAAAGTTCGTATGCAGCGTTGGTTATGCGAAGTCTCTAGAGAGATATATATATATATATATAAGAACCACACTAGCAATTTCCATATCACTTCAAGTAAATCAACAGAGAACGTAAGATTTTCACGCAAACATAATAAGTGAACTTCTTTTTCTTTCATCTCGAATGAGAGTTGTTTTACTCGAGCTTCATTCTTTCATTTGAATCTTTTACAAGAAATCTGCGTTTTAATTAACCGCGGATGATTATTTTGAACACGAATAAGTATTTTGAGATAGCAATTTATCATAATAACCAACGGCCCAAGTAAACCAACGTAGGTACTACATCCAATTTAATTTATTACATTACAAAAACGCCAGCGGGGATTTTCGTTTAACTAAGGTATCCTTGTATTGCGGGAGAGCCGGGTGAGCATGACCCTGAACACTTGGAAAATATTTGCCTTATTAGGGGTCCGAAGTCAAACTAACCCTTTAGGTTAGCGAAACTGAAAGGGTGTCATTTGATTTGTGTATGCAGGTTCCGTTCACTAACAATAATGATAAAAGCTGTTTTTACCTCCCACACGAAGGACGTGGGGCGTGGGTTTATCCAAATTTATGAATCAATTTAAATGCAGTTTGCTTAATCTAAAATATAGGATTTCGTAAGTAGTTCCAAATTTGATAAAAAATATCGATCCAAATAAAATGTATACTTTTATGTCATAAGTTATGAGAAACATCGAAAAATACTAAACAGAACTAGAAACCTACTCTGAACTAACGATGAAAAAATATGACATCGTTTACGAATGATAGGAGGCCAAACTAGGGAAAATTATGAATACATATTATACCTTTTTGAGCGCCTTACCAGTCCTAAATATCACATACCTTGCACAATTGCGTAAAAGGGTCGGGAGCTCTTTCGGTTTCCTTAATAATATAATAACCTACTAAACTATCAAAATATCGAATCACAGCAAAGGAAATTTGACCTTCATACATTTATTTAAACCTACTGAGCGTGTTATCAACTTTAATCGTATATAAATGAACTATTTCACGCGACTGCTAGTACACCAATATCGCTAGAAATTTTTATAACATTTCGCGTTGAATTTACAAAACTTAATATCGCAGTGGGTTCCAAAACTTTAATGTGAGTCAATAAGAGAAATGCGAAAAAGAAGATGAAGTTACAAAGTTTGTTAATAAAAGTGACAATTCAGTGCTAAGGAGGATTCGGAACAATTTTGATAAGGTTAAACTTGAAAAGGAATCGACGATTTAGAGAAATTGGAGTAAATTTATAGCAAAGATATAATTAATCCAAGCTTTGTCAAATTAGAAATGAGGAGATCTGGAGCTCTAAAAGTGATCGATATAGCGGTCGTATTTCAGAAGAGCTGGTAAAATGTGGACATGTGATCAAGAAAAATATTCTAGTAAAGCTCGAATTGGCTTGGCACAATCTTCTAAAGATAAGCAAGGATTTGACGCGAAAAGCCAAGAATGAAAAAAACGCATGAACTCGAAAATAACAAAAGTTGCAACCGATTTTTAAGACATATTTTTTGGGATCATGTACCTTACAGTATTATTCAAAGTTAACCTTGCGCACAGTCGACAGCGCTCGGAATTGACTTAGATCAATGAGTTATTTAGGGTTTAATAATGTTTGGTAAAAATCTTTTCCCAAAGTATCACTTCCCAAATTATTTTACTCAAAATATTTGGCAAAAAATCATTTGTCAAAACAACTTTTCGCAATTTAACAGTTAGCAAATGCTTTTTTAGCAAATTATTGTTTAATAAATAATTACTTGGTCAAGTTTCATTGTACCAAATTTCATGTAGTCAAATGTATCGTTTGGCATAACATACTCTTCTCAAAATATTGTATGGCATACGATTTATATACTAATTGAGTAGTGCATAGGATAAAATTTAGGATATGATTATCTTTCGTTAAGTGGCTAGTTTTCTTACTGCGTGCTGGCGTATAACCATCGTATTTGCGCAAACTTGGTATTTGTTTTTATTGAAAGTAGATACGGTGGATGGAGTTATTTCCGTGACACAGTCGACGAAGCTCCGCTGTGCGGGGCTTCTATTCTGCGGAGATTTGCCCTTCGGGCCTGATGAACTCTAACCTAACCTAAACCTACTTACCTAATTTTAACCTAAACTAACCTAACTGGACATGCTATATATTGAGTGTACAAAATAACAATTTGAACAAACATTTTTTTGGAATATAATATTTGCCAAAGGAAAACGTTTACTTAATAAACGTTTGTCTTAATAAAACTTGACAAAGTAAAATTATGCCAAATGATAATTTGACCAAATGAATAAAATGCGAAATGTAAATGTGCTAAAGATTCGTTTGGGAAATGAAAGTACTGCGATAAGTTTTTTGGGAAGTGAAATTTGGCGAAAAATACTTTGACCAAACGGCAGTACACCGTTATTTAGTCTTACGCATTTGTTATTAAGTCAATCGAATAGATATAATATAAGTTCTATTTTGCGTGAAATAAATGATGCCTAAACTGTAATCAATTCTAAAGTCTGAGAAGAATTCTTTATTCTAGTTTAAACAATGAAGATTATAGCAGTTTTTCTGAGTATTTATACTAACTATGTATCTGTACAAATAGCAAATTCCGCCCCGAATCTTTTAATAGCCGATTGATTTCAAATCAGGTATGTATACGATGTAAATTGATTGTGAGTAGCCGAAATTAGTATTATCACCTATGCAAATCTTATTTTGCAAACCAATAACTCGAATTCCGAATGTATAAGAGCCTTTTTTCTATATTAAGTAAATATACAATTATTAGGCCCTATTTATTTTAAATGTTATCTAATAACAATTGTTTGTTATTAGATAACATTTAAAATAAATGTACGTTTAAAATTTCATCATTGGGACAAAATTTTGTTGCTGACTATACTTTTTTCCACTCAAAAATCATCTGCTTATCTAGACGATACTAAAGAGCCCCAACTCGGTGTGTATATATTAAGTAAGTACAGCAAAGATCCCGTCTCCACCTTTCGACTCCATCATCAGATCAGCTGGATGTGTATATATTTGTGTTTGAATATGTTTGAGGGCACATTTGCTTTTAGTCCAAGTCAATTAGGTTCCTATAATGAGCAATTGGTCACGATTAGGACTGAGGATGAAGAGCCCGTGCATAAGCCACCTTATAGGGTGTCGCCGAAACAGAGATAGCTGATAGAGGAACAAGTCACGGAAATGTTACGTAATGGTGTGATAACTGAGTCAAGGAGCCCATATGCATCACCAGTGGTTCTGGTAGAGAAACCTGAAGGACCACCCCGTTTTTGTGTAGATTATCGGGCCTTGAATAAAAAGGTTAGGGTTGACTCATATCCCATTCCCCGAGTTGAGGATCTGTTAGGATGTTTGGAAGGTGCTCAATATTTCGCAGACCTCGACATGAATAGTGAATACTGGCAATTAGCCCTGGGAGAAGGTAAGGAGAAGACGGCATTTGTAACCCACATGGGGTTGTTCCAGTTCAACGTTCTGCCCTTTGGGTTGAAAACTAGTCAAGCGGTACTCCAAAGAACTATGGATAAGGTTTTGGCTGGATTGAAATATAAATGCGCTATTGTTTATGTCGATAATATTTTGGTATATGGAAAGACATTCCAGGAATTCCTTAATGCATTACAGAAAGTTTTGCAGCGCCTCAAAGAAGCGAATTTGACATTGAAGCCGTCAAAATGTAGATTTGGGTTTAGCTCTGTGACAGTCTTAGGACATACAGTCTCAGAAAAAGGTATAGGTCCTGATTTAAAGTGTGAGTCCGCCAAGGAGTGTAAAACAACTACGTATGGTGTTAGGTTTATTTTCCTATTATAGAAAGTTTATGGACAATTTCGCAGCAATAGCTTTGCCACTAACTGATTTGACCAAGAAGAATAAAGAGTTCAGATGGACTGATGAAGCGCAAGTGGCCTTTGATACTTTAAAGGAACGAATGTGTCAAGCACCAATTTTGGCATACTATTCGTCTGATGATAAGGTGAAGACCAGAATTTTTATCGATGCAGCGGATAAGGCAATAGGGGCCTGTGTCATGCAGGGGATAGATCTTATGAAACCTGTTGCATATGCGTCGAGGAAGTTAAGTGCGGCTGAGACAAAATACGCCATAACAGAGAAAGAATGCCTTGGATTAATCTGGGCGTTGAATTATTTTAAGCATTATCCGTGGAGAATAAAATTCCAGGTGGTTACCGATCATCGAGCTCTCGTCTGGTTGAGGAGTAAGAGGGATATGAATGGCAGATTAGCCCGATGGGCGTTAGCGATACAAGGTTGGGATTTTGATATAGTTTATTGTAAGGGAAAGGAAAATGTGACGGCGGATTTCCTCAGTAGAAATCCATTGAAGGAGGAGCTAGAGGGAGAAAGAGAACGAAGACAACCAGAAGAGGATGGAATGTGTTTATATTTTATTTCAGATTTCAATATAGAAAGAGAGCAAGAAAATGATGAATTTTGTCGGAGAATAATCGATAAAATAAATCGACAAGAGGAACGGGTATATTGTGGTTATTTCCTATATTCTGGAAGATTATATAAGAAAATAAGACAGAATGATCGTGAGAAAAATTTAGTCTTGCCAAGGAATTTATTTGCAGAATGTCTCAAGGAATTACATGATGATGTTTGGACAGGCGGGCACTTAGGGTTGTATAAAACTTTAAGTAAATTTCGGACCCGGTACTTTATGGTTGGAGCAGAAAAAAAAATTGAGTCATACGTTAAGTCATGTGTCAAATGTCAAGAAAGAAAAATTGCAAATAATATTGCACCATTAGTGAGTATGCCAATAAATAATTTAATGGATAGAATTGGTGTTGATGTCTGGGACCCTTTCGTCGGTCAAGAAAAGGAAATAAGTACGTGATAGTGGGAATTGAATATGTGTCAAAATATGTGATATGTCGACCAGTGTCACGAGCAAATACAGAAGCAATCGTGAATTTTATACAAGAAGAAATATTTGCCAGACTTGGAGGGATAAAAGAAATCCTTACGGATAGAGGCACTATATTACATCAAGGATAGTGAAAGAAACCGTTGAGTCTTTTGGAAGTACTATCAAACACACTACCGCGTTTCATCCCCAGTGTAATGGATTAGTCGAGAGATTCCAGTCAACATTATTGAATATGATGTCAAAGGTAATAAGGGAGGATCAAAGAGATTGGTGTGAGCATGTGCAATCATTAACCTTTGCATATAATTCTAGTCGACAGGCAACAACGGGTGTATCACCATATTTAGTTATGTTTGGTAGGGAGCCTTTATTGAAATCAGATACCATCTTGAATATTAATAATGTGAATATTGCTAATAATATTTCAGATAAAGTTTTAGCTATGCGTAGGTTAGAACAGCAAGTGCGTGTTAAAATAACAACAGCACAACGTAGACAAAAAAGAAGTTATGATAAGAAGGTTAGGGAGGCATCATTTGTACCAGGAGAGTTGGTAATGGTTTATACACCAAGAAGGGTAACAGGTCGAAGCATAAAGTTATGTAGGTTATATAGGGGACCTTTCCAGATTGTAAGATGTATTAATAGGGTGAATTATATTATAAAAAAGATAGGAAGTAGACTTCGAACACAGAAAGATATTGTTCATGTAAATAGATTAAAGAAGTTTTACCTTAGGGAATTATAGAAAGATAGTTTTGTTTATGTTGTTTGTGTTATAGATTAGAATAATTATTTAGTTACGTAAAATATATAATTTTATAGGATAATGTTGTATAGTTCACATAGTTAATAATGCATTTAGATAGTATATGGGGGATATGTTTGTAATTTTATTATTTGCCACTTAGTAAAAGGGATCATGGGGTAGGTCATTATTTTTGTGTTTTCATGTAACAAATGGATGGAGCTTTGTGATGGAGCTCTAGAAGTTCAGCAACAACCCAGCATGACCACGCGGTGCAAGAGCAACAAATAATAAAATATTTATGTTTCTTTGATTTAGATAGGAACGACTTAAATAATGTGGATCTCCCATTATCTCCATAAGATAGGGGGAAAGGCTATAAGTCTTACTACATTACGTGGGTCGGACCTTGGGATATCTGATAGGGTTTCTTGGGATAGGTTATTTCGTGAGGCATCAACCGTGCACCGACTGAACATTTTTAACATGAGTTTAAAATGGTCATGCGAAGCAAGTTGTTTCTGAACGAATTGGGGCTCCGTTAGCAGCTTAGGTAGGTCATGGGACAAGAAGTCAAGCTTTTTTGCCTGGTTTTTGCTTGATTTAAGCATATACCAGAATGCAATAGGTGTCATGATCTAATATTTTAAATTTTTTCCTAATAAGACACCTTTTCTTTCTCAGACTGTTGCATGCTATCCCTTAGCAAGGGACTTGTCATCTCGTCAAGGGTTTTCCAGGTGTTAGGTAAACCAGCTAGGGAAATCGATATTGAGTTAGGTAGGTAAATAATGTATTGTTGTTAAAGGGCTGAGTGGGGATAGGTAAATTTATAGTTGGATTTTTATACATAGGTAGATGTCTTGAATAGGGGGAAGCTTTAGCCAGGTTAGAGGTAAGGACCCAGCCTTCCCGTGCCGGGCGGGAAGATGTGAAGGTTCACTACTTGTAGTGTGCCGGCTACATCTAAGTTTTACTGGCTGGTTATTACGTCACTGATATTCGAAGTGGTAATTCAAATAGGAGTAGAATTGTCTTGTTTTAAGGGGCGACTTCAGTTGCTTATGTGTATCGGGATAGTAAAGGCCCATGAAAAAGTAAATGTATTTATTGAGGAATTAACGGAAGAAATATATATAAAAAGAAATAACCAGTGCAGTATTATTTAAAACATAGTTAGGGCATGTAAAAGTCGAGCTAGGGAAACATTGATGAAGTAGCCGCTGCTGCAGGCTACCACAGTACCATAATATTTCATTGTCATCGGGTTTACACATATATTCCAAATTTTAGCTCATTCCATTGATGGAAACTGGTTTTAATTCGACTTCCAAATTTCAGGACATACAAGTGAAGTTAAATAAAAGCTTGTAAAACATATTCTAACGAGTAGAGAAGAGCACTCTCAGTACGGCAAAGACAGCAAACAATCTAAAATTCTAACCCAAGCCGAAATTCCTGAATCATCCTTCTCGCTAACACATTCAAATGTAAGCTAACAGCTGTCAGTTTAAGGGTTGCCACGTTATTAATGAGCGCTGCACCCGTCGCGATAGCTTGCCGTCGAACTTTAAGTGTCAACCCTATTTAATAAGGAGAGAGGGTGCCCATGGCTTTGATAAATATAAGATTTTGGCGAGGGTAAAATATGTGAAGATATGATTGATTTAAGGAACTAAGATTGCTTGGGTGGATTGGTAGGGGTTGCAGACGATAGGTTTGAGAAGTAACGCCGCATGCGAGATTGGCCCTCCATCCACTAGGACCCATTGACAGGATCCATTAATGGGGACAAGTGGACTTTTTGTACATTAAAATCCATTAATGGAGTCGAGTGGGCTTTAATGTACATACTGATGTGCCAAAGAAAACTTTCCAAAATTGCGGAAAATTTCATGTAGGAAAATTTCGGAAACTTCTCTCAATTTTGTATGGGGATTGACACTTTCCGTTTCTTAAATTTAAATTTCCTATTTTTCTAATGAAAGTTTCCGGAAATTTCTTAGAACTTTTTTAACTTTTTTTAAACTTTCCGCAACTTGCACATCAGTGAATGTACACTTAAATCCATTTGGAGTCATTTACACTTTTTAAGACGCTGGGATCCATCAATGGATTTAAATATACTATGAAGTCTACAAAGATCCATTGATGGATTCTATTGAACTTTTTATATACCGGGATCCATCAATGGATACTAAATGTCCACGAGTATCCATCAATTGATGGAATCAATTGTATTAAAAGTTTAATAAAATCCATTGATGGATCGAAGTGTAATTAAGAGTGCAACAGAATCCATTGATGGATTCCAGAGTATTAAAAAGTGTAAACGAATCCAATTGGATTTAAGTATACAATAAAGCCCGCTCTACACCATTAATGGATTTGAATGTACAAAAATTCCACTTGACCCCTTTAATGAATCCTATCAATGGATCCTAGTGGACGGAGGGGAGATTGGGAAGGATTGTGTTTAAAATGGAACATGTAGCACACAATAGATGATAGCTTTTTTGTCAGTTATATTAGATTGTATGGTTGTATTTGTAGTTAGTATCGAGTATATACAGGGTGGAATCAAAGTCGTGATCACAATGATCACCTCTGTGGTCTACCCACGAATATGAACAACTTTCACTATGGGACCAACTCTGAAATCCCGAAAAAATAATCAGCTGTTTCATAGAAAAGTTCAATACTTACTCGGCCAAAATGTATGAAGTAGCTGTTTTTTTTCTCTTGATTTCAGAGTTGGTCCCATAGTGAAAGTTTTTCATATTCGTGGGTAGACCACAGAGGTGATTCATTGTGATCACGACTTAGATTCCACCCTGTATACTATATGTAAAATAGAATTAATAATATTAATAAAATCTTCACAAATTAAAACGTACTTGAATTTTCTTTATAAATGAACTTATGCTTGCGATTCCGTATTTAAATTTATTATGTTTGCAATTTTGTCCACGTATCCACACACATACACCAACAAACATCTTAAACAAATGTATTTAAGTGTTAGTTTAGTAATTTTTCATTAGGTACCAATCAAGTATTTATATACATGTATTTATGTCATTTTCTTTTTTTTTTGTATAATAGAAGCATAATATCATTTGAGACAGAAACACTGCGCAAACATAATATCAGACCGTCTTGGAGATACAAGTCCAATTCGGTTGAAATAAAAAATAAAAATAACACTTCAGACTTTCTGTAACAATATAAAACATATCTTACTGCCGAATAAAATTTGCAAGCGTATTTGTTCATGGATCTGAAAAATGTCGATAAATGCTTCATAAAATTCTCGCGAAAATATTATTCTGTCTCAAACATATCAAAAGGGGAAGCAACCATGCATAATCTAATGCTCAGTCTAACTCTTATTAATAATATTATCGTGGTTTCAAACGTTGGCAATGACGGTTAGCTTTGCCGTCATATAACGGCTCGTATGGAAATTACGCTCCCTTAGGAGTCAGCCGTTTTAGGTGTTAGAGCACTTTGAACGGAGTTGCGTGCGTAATGCGTCCTATTTCGCAACTTTCAAGTTAGTTGAGAATAACCCACGACAACCGTAAATCATGGTCAGAATAATATTACTCGAAGTTCCGAATTAATGTGCGTTTTGCCTCACCGAGGCATAGTATTCATTGAATCGAAAACTTGAACGTAATTAATATGTACTGATAAGAAGCTTACATACATACATACATTAAATCACGCCTGTTTGCCAGAGGGGTAGGCAGAGACCACTTCTTTCCACCTGCTACGATCCTGACAAATCTCTTTCGCTTCTTCCACATTCATACATCGAGTCATGCATGCACGTTGGTTTCGGGTACTTAAGATCCGGCCCTTTTCCAGTATTTCTCCGATAAGAATCTTATTAACCTTAAACTGGGATTTAATAAAATTATAACTTATTTATTTATTTCATTGGATAGGAGTATTAACTTTTTCTTCTCGGTCCCTTGCGTAATCAACACAATCTACTTCTTTTGAAATTACACATTCAATTTATATACAATTCACTAATCGACGGTGTTTTAAATTCACCGAAAAAAGAAATTTCCAAAATGTATAAGACATATAATTCTCATGTAACGTGAAAACAAAATCAGACACAAATTTACCAACCCTTTGAAAATTACGTACATACACGACACACACGTACTGATGTAAAACTTATTCAACACATACAAAAGGGGATAACGAACAAAATATAATATTCAGATTCAAGGCTAGGCTTCGCCTTTATCTTGAATATCAGGCGGTTGAGCCATATTCTAGTATCTTACATTACAATATTTATAAGTCTGGCAAAACTTCACGACATCGATAATGTTCGACTTTAACTTTAAAGCACTTTTAGTTTAACATAAATGGGCTTATTCACTATAATGGACGTTGCCAACAATCAAACCGCGGATAGATTTACAATTAGTTACCTCGAGTCAAAATTTGTCATTTTCTACTTACAGAACTTGTCAAATTTTAAGCAGACTTATCTATCCCCCATTTCAATATAGAGACCGGACATAAAAAGGCTGGCGACTCTTAAGATAACCACAATATTACAAAGTAGACATCACATTTCCAAACTTGAAATCTCAAGCGATTTTTTTTTAAATAATCTTTAGTAGTATCCCACTGCTGGGCAAAGGCCTATTTTCCAACTCTGCCTGTCCCTAGCACTTTCCAAACAATTACGTCTAAATGCATCTAAGAACTTATACGTCGTTAATGTACCTATTTTCTTCGTAATTTGCAGACCTAGGAATACACGGGGCAAAATTAAATGACAGCTAGGGATTGCCCACATCGATAAACTCAATTATCGATGCTTTTCGCATATACTAGTGATCGTTCCAAGTTTTGTTTGTAAAAATATTTTTTTATTGAATGTATGCAAATGAAAACAAAATAGCAACATAATTCTTGTTATTCTTTATTTTAAAATTATTTTTTAACCTTCACACATTATCATATATTTTTTTCCTTATTGTGTATTTCAGAATGACTGTCCCATTTACTATTGTTAAAATAATCTATCAGAATTTGTTAGGGGTAAAAAAAACATGATGATGATGAGTGAAGGGTTAAAAATCCTTTTAAAATAAAGAATAACCAGAATTATGTTGCTATTTTGGTTCATTTGCATACTTTCAATAAAATTTTATTTTGGCAAACAAAACTTAGAGCAATCACTAGTATATGGGAAAAACATCGACAATTGAGTTTATCGATATAGGCAATCCCTAGCTGTCATTTAATTTCGCCCCGTATATTCCTAGGTCTGGTAATGTGTGATATTGATATTGTAACACATCATTTTGAGGCGAACAAAGCTCCTAAATTATATGGAACCTCGCAATAAGGATGGTTCAAGGTTATTATTATTTTTAACAACCATTTCTGAATATGTCAACCAATTTTTAATTAAGACCGTTTGATTCTGTCAAACGCGAAGACACAAAAAAAAGTCTTTTGGTTCTTTAATATTGCCATGCAACACTGCCCATGTGAATAAAGTAATACGAGCGCATAACATAAAACTTTTATAAGGGCACCACATGCTACGTAAATAGAATACGTTTAGAAGCCACATTCGTAACTTCCGCAATATAAGTTCCAAGCGAGCAAACGTTCTGGAATCTCACTAGTTCATAAGTTAGAGGAATGGACATTGGTTCTGCGTCGCTGTTTAAAGCTGGACGGAAGCAGTTGAAAGTTGGACAGCAGAGGTAAGTGTTACAAATAGGAAGGCAGGGTTTATGATAGTTGAAACCTAGATGAAAGCCCGGCTTCGCTCGGGTAAAATGTAGACTCATTCCAATGTTCCATTTTTTTAAATAAAATGTAGATGATACTTCTGTAGTTATCGGTTTATGGTCTTAGGTAGGTACTTACAGTCCGTAAGCAGTAAAAAACATTCGGTTTGTACTTGTCTCTCACTCGCTATCATACTGTCTTATTGAGAGCGAGTGAGAGAAGAGTACAAACTGAATGGTATTCTAAGTGCTCAATGACTGGACTACTTGTGATAATGAAAATAGAAAATCCCGTTCTCTAAACAAATTGGCCTGACCATGCCTGACTGACTAAAAGAAACGCAGTTTTTTTCTTGTAAGATTGTGACGTGACGCAGTTTGTAAAATAAAAATTTGCCAGTCTATAGACTATCGTATCGAAAAATCTGACGTGTAGTCCCAGTCTTAATATTATCACAAACGTGTCACAAACACGTTCACAGCTAACCTATGTATCGATATTCCACCAGTAGATATACTCGTATCTCTGATGTCTCTGTCTCACAATCAAAGCAATTAGACCTTAGAGATCACAATGGAGAACGGAATACGCATCCGTCTTTCAGTCACCGACTTACATATTTGTACCAAATTTCAACTCGATCGGTCCAGTAGTTTTGGAGCAAATCTGCTGTGACAGATGGACAGATAGACAGACAGACTAACAGACAGGCATATGGTGTGGAGACGGAACCCTCTCCATGCGAGTCGAACACGCACTTGGCCGGTTTTTAGTTTATGGCACGTGATGACGTGACAACTTTGCGTGACACCAATGCCACATTGATGACATTGACATGTTTATTTCGCAACGCCATTTTTATATATATAAAATAAATCATTTTTATATTGAAAATACTTGATAATCTGAATTTTCCGCCTATAAGTTGTCGACTCGGATCGACTATTTTTTTACGCTTTTCAATTTGATGTGCATTTCGTTCGAGTCTACCGTAGACCAGTACGAAATCTATTATATAAAATGCTAAGCTGATTGTTGATATATCAACGCACAGCCCAGACCGCTGGACCTAGAGGCTTGAAATTTTGCACATAGATACCTTATATAGTGTAGAGATCCACTAAGGAAGGATTTTTGGAAATTCCACCCCTAAGGGGGTAAAATAGGGGAAAAACGTTTGTATGAAAGTCCGTCAGTTTTGAAGTTAGACGCTTCAAATTTTGCGTTTAGGTTGGCGATTGAATTTTAACTTATACGTGTCTCAGCGTTTATGATAATTTCAACCCCGAAGGGATGAAAAGGGGTAAAACGGATTGTTGATATATCAACGCACAGCCCAAACCTTAGGACCTAGAGACTTGACATTTTGCTCATAGATACCTTATATAGTGTAAAGATCCACTAAGGAAGGATTTTTGGAAATTCCACCCCTAAGGGGATGAAAATTTGTATGAAAGTCCGTCAGTTTTAGTTAAAGTTAGACTATTCAAATTTTGTGTTTAGGTTGAAAATTGAAAATTAATTTATACGTGTTTCAGCGTTTTTGATAATTTCATCCCCTAAGGGATGGAAAGGTGTAAAACTGACTGACTGATCGATCGACGCACAGCCTAAACCGCTGGACCTAGGGACTTGAAATTTGAAGGGAATATTCCTTGGGTACTCTAAGGGTACACTAAGAAAGGAAATTCATCCCCAAAAGGGTTAAAATAGGGGGTAGAAATTTGTATAGGAGATTAGTTATTTTTAAAATAAGCAATTTGGAAATTGGTATTTAGGCTACTGTTTATAAATAAAAAATACTTCTTTCAGCGATTTAGAAAAAACTACCCCTAAGGGGGGTAAAAGGGAGTTTTAGTTTGTTCCTCCTTCACGCTGCAATGGTGCTGGATGGATTTGGATGAAATTTAGGATAGAGATAGCTTATACCCTCGATTAACACATGGGAAAATCCCATCCCGGGAAATTTAAAGGTTCCCGAGGGAATAACGACAATATCTTTGGTGTTTTTTGAAAAAGTCATCATGGGTGTCGTTTTCTTCTGTTGCGTTGACGCAGATTTCGAAAATGATATCAAATTTGGGATTCAAAATGGCCGCCATGATGTTTATTGAAAAAGTCGTCATTGGTATCATTTTCTTACATTTTGGGGACGCAGATTATGAAAATGATGTCAAATTTAGAATTCAAGCTGGCGGCAATGATGTTTTTTGAAAAAGTTGTCACGGATAACATTTTCTTAGTTTTTGGGGACGCAAATAATTACTAATATAGAATAAGATTACTAATTAAATGACAAAATTGCGCAATTGAATAATTTATTTCTCCTATGGCTTTTGCCATCCAGTGTGACAACATGAGACAGGCTTTGTACCTACATTCAGTTTTGTTAGTCTATATCAAAAGGAGCGGTGTCAGATTGAAGTTGACATATCCAGATTTTAACATTTTTTCCGCTATTTTCAAGACTATTCACTATTCACGGCGTATTAATTCTACGGCTGTTATTTAATATTAGAGCGGTTATTATGATCACTTGAAAATAATTACGGACAGGCATTTAATTTTTCGGCGAATTGGTCGGTTATTTAATTCTAAAATGTCATTTCAAACAATACTCGAGGGGTAAAAAAACTGTACATCGATAGGTATACATAATATTGCTGTAGAAAGAAAATCCATACTAATATTATAAACGTGAAAGTAATTATGTCTGTCTTCTGTCTGTTTGTTATGCATTCAAGGATAAACCGTAACTGAATTAGATTAAATTTGTATCTCGAAAATCACCCCTAAGGGGGTGATATTTGGGATGGTAGTTTGTATGACAATTTGGTCATTTATGTTAATTTTTTTAGTTGGAAACGTGGTAATTGGTGTTTAAGCTACTGTTTAATACTGTTTAACATAAAAAAACTTTCAGGGATTTCGGTAAAACTCCCCCTAAGGCGATAAATGGGGAGTAGAAATTTGTATGGGAGATATCGAAATGGCTACATTAGGAAATTGATATTTAGGCTACCTACTGTTTATAAATAAAAAAAACTTCTTTCAGCGATTTAGAAAAAACTACCCCTAAGGGGGTAAAAGGGGGTTTTAGTTAGTTACTCCTTAACGCTGCAATAGCTAGATGGATTAGGATGAAATTTAGAATGGAGATAGCTTA
Source organism: Acleris literana (assembly GCA_946894065.1). Classification (NCBI taxonomy): domain Eukaryota; kingdom Metazoa; phylum Arthropoda; class Insecta; order Lepidoptera; family Tortricidae; genus Acleris; species Acleris literana. The sequence continues at coordinate 22,269,888 of OX335669.1, forward strand.
TACCCTGGATTAACACATAGAAAAATTGCATCCCGGAAAATTTAAAAGTTCCCGAGGGAATAACGACAATGTTTGATGTTTTTTGAAAAAGTCATCATGGGTGTCATTTTCTTAGGTTGCGTTGACGCAGATTTCGAAAATGATATCAAATTTGGAATTAAAAATGGCCGTCATGATGTTCATTGAAAAAGTCGTCAATGGTACCTATCATTTTCTTACATATTGTGGACGCAAATTATGAAAATTATGTCAAATTTAGTATTCAAGATGGAGGCCATGATCTTTTTTAAAAAGAGGACATAATTGTCATTTTCTTAGATTTTGAGGACGCAGATTTCGAAAATGATGTGAAAGTATAGGTAGAAATTCAAAATGGCAATTCAATTATGTCTGTCGTCTGTCTGTTTGTTACGCTTTCACGGAGTAACCGCGGAACCGAATTAGATTAATGGGCATTGGGTAAATTTGTTTGAAGAATATTGTCTTTTTTTTTCAGCGGCCACGGATGATGTTTGGGAGTTCCGCCATTTATAATGAGAGATACCTACATTATAATTAGTATTAAGACTCATAATATAATATATGTAATATTGAACTATGATGGATATTTTAAGAGCAACCAAACTATCATGGGAGGGATGGTGCTTTGAGACGGCGAATTTAGACAGATTCTCATCTACCGGTGATAACTAGGGGCACACCAGCGGATAAAATAAATGCATTACGGCATCTACGATATGGGTATATATATAAAAAAATATACCTCACTACAAATATGCCAGGAACTACGAGTACACCATGGTACACAGTCGGGGCAATATATGCGGCAGCTCTACTAAAAAATAAATGTTTTGCCGACTTCAGTTGGAATAACCTATTAGGTGCCTACAATTTTAAAGAAGTTATTTTTTTGCGTTTTTGAAGGCGGTTTTTTGTTTTTTAAAACATTTATTTTATTTTATACTTTTTATTTAGTGATCATAATAAGCTATTACGTAGTCCCACTTCTTAATTGATATGAAACTTTAAGTTATTTCAAGCGCGCCGCAAGCAACGCCGCGGGAAAGTCATAGTACATATTTCAACAAATAAATATTCTTCGTTGTAGTCGCTCAACTATCTTAATCGAGATATCTTCTCGCCACCCTTGAAATCGATACCGTGTAACATCCCAAAAGTGGAATGTCATTTTTTTTTGTTAATTGGTGTCAAAACGGTGAAGGTGGCCGCCTGGCACGCTAGGAGTTATATTTAAGGCGCCTACCGTTGACTACTTACAGACTAGTATTCGACGAGGACTGTCGATACGATACCGGATCATTTTGTTCATTCCTTCTTGTGTTTGGAAGCTTACCTTGCTGGTTCCTGGCTGAGTTTCGTGGCGGCTGTTTAATGAGCTAACGAGCTTCACGCCGTATACTCGTGGGAACCGAGGTACTTCTAATAACTTGTAAATTACTCTCTCCTCTGGAACCATCAGCCGTCGACACTGAGCCCGTTCGAATCACTCTTAGATGCTCACTTTATCTCACGCATTTCCACACGGAGCGCGTGTGTCCTAGACTTAGTTCTAGTGTCAACATTCTAAACCCATATTTAATCAACATATCTAGGTAATTCCTCTTAATTTTCAATGCAAAGACGAACCGAAGTCTTTGCGACGGCAAATGTTGTTATTGTATGAAACGTCAACTTGACGTTTGGCAAAAGGCTAAGGGCGGTCGCCGTCTGCGTTCTGAGCTTGGTCGATTACCGATTTCCACCTTAAAATCTAATTTACTCGTTACAGATGGTTTATTTATTTATTCTGAGCTAATAAAAAGCCTTTCTTTAATGGGATAGTTCGGAAGTGGTAGGAGTTAACTCTTCGATTTGAAGCGATAGTGTTGCAAGGCCGGAAATTGCATTGGAATGCGGCAGAGGAACATCACTACGGCGTCCTTTGGTTAGCGGAGTGTTTCATTGAGAGAGGCTTCGTGTCTTTTGCTGTGACTTCAAGTAAATAGCCGAGAATGCAGTGGCCAAGCACATAATATCAGTGGAAATTACGCCTAGGCGCTTCCTTTACTCTCGCCGTTGGCTTTAATGGTGAGTACGTTATACCAATCGCGTATACTGTTCACGCGACCGCGTCGACGCCGGCTTTTAAGTAAAGACTGTTGTCGGTTTGTTTCAGGTCAGGATGCCTCTTTCGCATCAGGAATAACTACTGTGCCTATGTCTAAAGCTTTAACGAGCACTGTCACGCATCTTTAAGGTAAATTTCCATGTTGAAAGTGTTGCGTCATAATTGTGTCACGTATTCACACCTCGTTCTGTTTCTGTAATGCGTCCGCTTTGTTTCAGATGTTTAATACGGTGTTATAGCTACACCAACTCCGCGGTCTCTGAGTATAAAAGCCAATTACGTCTAATTTCATGCCCGAAAAGGTAAACTTTATTCATTCAAAGTGAAGAGTTGTCAAGTGAGGCGTCTGAGTTTGTTTCTTTTCTGAGGTGTTAAACTTATTGTACATTTCAGGGCTTCAAGGTTACCCTGGAAATCTCAAGACGGAGGTTGTCGTCCTGCGTTCTACATGCACGTGGGTGACGCGTCGTGTCCGTGCATGAGGGAGTGGCTGAGCAGCATGCGCTCAACTCCCATGGTTTCCTGATGCTACACCTTCCTGGATGACGCGTGACGTTGACCTGTTTTCCTTATTTTCTTTTTAACTTTTCTAAATGAACCTCTTATGCTACTTTAGCCATCCTTAGACCGCGTAGGTAACAAGCGCCTCTTTTGTCTTATTAGGAGATGAGTTTATCACGGGTTTACTGATGCTAATCTCGTAGGTAACCCGGACCTCTCTTTTCTTACCCATTGGTAACTATTTTAGTAACCACAACCGCTGTGAGCCTAAAGGCGTGGTTAATTAACATTTAAGTACCAAGCAGGGGGGACGCCCTCTGTTCTGTTCTGACTATGCTTAGTCTTAATTATATAAAAACCTAATTTTATTGTACTTGCTGAGAAGTGTATATTAAACGACACTCAATAAGAAAAGTTTATCCTTTTTTTAACAACACCACCATCAATCCTGTTTGTGGCCGGTCGTTCTTCCTACGGCGCCCAAACTCTAGCGATTGGCCCTCGAGCCAAGCGACACACGACCCAAGTCTCATGCCGCGGGCAAAAATAAAGTGTTACAGTGGCGTACCCAACGTATGGCTCGAAGGATTGTTGGTGTGGTTCTAGTTATTAGGTTCATAGTGAGGCAGGTCTAAGGATTGGCATATATGTTAGGTTTCTTTAAACTTAAATAGCATATAAAAATAAATAAATAAGACAACTTACTTATGTTCTTACAAGTTAAGTGACTTTCTTCGCTATCTTAAACTTAAATCTGCTTACTGTATTAACCGTTTACTTTTAACTACCACCCTTGGTGTATAAACTGTTATACTAAGTGTCTGCTATAAAATTACGTTGTGAAAAAAGGCTGCTTGGCCTCAGTATTGCTTGCTGGCACTTACGCCCTTCGGTAATTGACCACTTTATTAAGGATACTTATCTGGAACCTTATATACTTACTTTATGAAAATGGACTTGTCAATTAAAATAGAATGGCTGACAAAAGAGGAGCTTGCGCACGAACTTACTAAATTACAAATTCCTTTTTCAACATCTGACACGTGCGACATCCTACGGAAGTTGTTCCGTCAAACGCGGTCTCTCATCCGACGTGGCAGCCTCAAACCGGGCACCAGCGCTCCAGCTGATCTCGCTGGTGAACTAGCACTTTGTCGCTCTGCGATTAAAGGCCTGCAGACAGAGGCGGCTGAAGGAACAACACTGTCGGAGGCTCGCAGAGAACGGTTGACAGGTCGAGTCGATTATTACCTTGCTCGTTTGGAGGGAGTCTCGGATCAGGGAGATGAGGTTCGATCCCTCAAAGGTGTTCTGGTCAGCTGCCTATCTACTCTTAACCCCGAGGGGGACTCGTCAGATTCGGACGTGGAAGTTTTTAGCTCTCCGGTGAAGCCGCAGACTAAGGTGACGTGTCGAGCCGAACCGCGCTACAACCTTGCTAGTTTAAACCTTAAATACAAAGGGGATACTTGCGTGCGTGCTTTTGTTACACGCCTGGAGGAACTCCGGTCGGCACGCGAGATACCTGAACGGGTTGTTTTTACAGGTTTTCCGGATATTCTGGACGGACCAGCTCTCTTTTGGTTCCGTTCCCGTAAGGGTGACTTTTCCTGCTACGCGGACCTTTTAACTGCTCTCAAAGCGGACTTCGATATTCCGGATTATGATTTTAGATTACTAGGCGAGATAAGGGCCCGCACCCAAGCTAGACACGAGTCGATCGTTGTGTACCTGTCTATCATGGGTGCGCTGTTTTCTCGGTTGACCGTACCGTTGGCGGAAGCCGAACAATTGGACATCCTACTACGCAACATAAGGCCGGGATATAGCCGTGAGCTGGCTTTGATTGACGTGCCCTCTATACAGAAGCTGAAGGACCTGTGCATGCGTCTCGAACTTGCAGGTTCGCGCTCGGGCAATTTTACCGAACCCTCTTCATCCGGTTACACGGTAGCTCCGGACGTGCAAGTTCGAACACGCAATGCCCCTGCGTTTCGTAGACAGGAGGTTAGCTCTGTAGACAGGCCCCCGGGGCCGTATTGTTTCAGGTGTAAGCAGGCGGGACACAAAACTAGTCGCTGCCAGCGATCTCGCGATTTGGTGTGCTTCGTGTGTGGTCACCCGGGCGTGCGTACGCCGGAGTGTCCTAGGTGTAGGGAGAGTGGCTCTTCTCCAAAAAACTAAATTACCAGGTCTCGCATAAAAACCGTAATGCGCGACCTGTCAAAACTTCTTTTCTACCTTCTGCTGACGACTATCGTCCCTACTTGACTGTTCAGGTTCTCAACGTAAACGTGTGCGGTCTTCTTGATTGCGGCGCAGCGTGCTCTGTGCTTGGAGCGAACGCACATGTCAAGTTCTTAAATTTAAATATAAAAATGTTACCTTTCGACCGTCCGCGCGTCTTACGTGTCGCTGACGGCGTTGACTACGTTTGTCGGTTTTACATGAACTTACCGGTCCAATACAAGGGGGAAGTTCAACTGGTCCTGTTCCACGTCCAGCCGGAGATTAAGCTACCGATACATTTCGGGATTAATTTTTGGAAGGCCTTCAATCTTGCGCCTGACGTCCTTGCGTGTCTGCCGGCTTCTATTTCTTCGGTCGAGACCATTGTGGGTAGCGTTGAGGAGGATGGCTTGCGGAACTACGAGGAACTCACGCCTGCGCAAAAACGGGAACTCAACTCGATCCGCATTTTATTCGACCAAATCAACACCGATAGGGTAGGACTAGGTTGCACGTCATTAATACAACACGTCATTAACACCGGTGACGCGAGACCGATCAAACAAAAATATTACAGGCTTAGTCCGGAGAAGCTGAAATACTTGGATGCAGAGTTGGACCGCATGTTAAAAAATAATGTCGTGGAACGCTCTTTCGGCGAATGGAACTCCCCTCTTACTCTTGTACCTAAGGCCAACGGGGAGGTTCGTCTCTGCTTAGACAGCCGTCGACTTAACGCGGTGTCAAAAACTGACGCCTACCCTTTGCCCTACATCAACTATATTATTGATAACTTACGCGATGCTAAGTATCTAACTTCCCTTGATTTGAGTGCGGCAAACCACCAAATTCCTTTGCATCCTGACTCAAAAGAAAAAACTGCTTTCACAGTGCCGGGCCGGGGCCTATTCCATTATAATCGAATGTGTTTCGGTTTGGTAGGAGCGAGTGCTACGATGCAACGTCTCATGGACAGTTTGTTCGCCGCGGAATTCGATAATAAGGTGTTCGCGTACATAGACGACATCGTTGTTTGCACCTCGACTTTTGAGGAGCATGTGGATATTCTCCGTCGCGTCCACAAAAAATTAAAAGACGCTAACTTAACCATAAACATGCAGAAATCGCAATTCTGTCGCAGCGAGCTGAAATATTTAGGCTACATGGTGGACCGCTTTGGTTTACGTACCGATCCTTCCAAGGTGGAGGTGATAATGAACTTTCCTATCCCTCGCGAGGTAAAAGAACTCAAGCGTTTCCTGGGCATGGCTGGGTGGTATCGTAGATTTATTAAAAACTTCTCTCAGGTCGCTCGTCCTTTGACTCGGTTGACTAGTAAGAAATGTAAGTTCGAATGGACACCGGAGGCTAACGAGGCGTTCAACACTCTGAAGTCTGCTCTCATCACTGCTCCTATTCTGAAGTGCCCCGACTTTAGCATTCCTTTCTACATCCATACGGATGGTAGCTCCTTCGCCATTGGCGGGATGCTGGCCCAAAGGATAGATGACGTGGACCACCCAGTTGCCTACTGCAGCCGTACCTTGAGTGCGCAGGAGGTTAACTACACGGCTACTGAGCGTGAACTTCTGGCTGTCATCTATGCTTTGGAGCAGTATCGCCCATACGTCGAGGGTTCCAAATGCTACATCGTTACGGACCACGCTTCTCTCCAATGGTTTTATAAATTAAAGAACCCTTCGGGTAGACTCAATAGGTGGGCCTGTCGCTTGAGTCAGTTCGACTTCGAGATCATCCACCGCAAGGGCAAGGAACACGTGATTCCCGACACTCTCTCACGAATTAAGGTGGACTCCATAACTTTTGACCCGGTGACTGTACAAGATCCCTGGTATTCTAAGGTACTCAAAGGCTGTAGTGACACCCCCAGGATGTACTCTAACTTTACGGTTACTGACGGCAAACTTTTCCGCCTCTCTAAAAATAAATATAACCTTACCTCTAGATTCGAGTGGAAACTGGTGGTGCCTAGTGAGCATCGTGAGGAAATCTTACGGCAGTATCACGATGAGCCGACTTCGGGTCACTTTGGGGTCGCCAAGACCCATAAGCGGATAAGCGCGGATTACTTCTGGCCGAACTTATACGGTGATGTGGAGAAGTACGTCGCCTCCTGCGAAGTGTGCAAGTGTTACAAGCCTGCCAACACGGCTCGTGCTGGTCTCATGGGCAATCCTCGCGTTGTTACTAAGCCTTGGGAAGCGATCTCCTGTGATATACTTGGTCCTTTTCCTCCTTCCTACGCTCGGAACCAATACCTCTTCGTCTGTGTTGACTATTTTAGTAAGTTTTCACACTTGTTTCCGCTACGTAACGTCACGGCTAAGTCGATTGTTAAGTGTTTGGAGAAAGGGGTGTTCTTGCGTGATGGGGTTTGTAAATATATCTATGTCGATAACGGCCCACAGTTTATTTCGCGGGATTTCCGGGATTTGATGACCAAATACAATGTGCCTAACATATTTTACAATCCCCGTTACCACCCCCAGACCAATCAAACGGAACGCTTGAACCGCGATATCGTGCGTGCCATAGCATCTTACGTGCGTTCTGATCATCGTAAGTGGGATCAGAACATACCCGAGATCCAATGTGCCCTTAACACGGTAGTTCATGAAAGTACCAAGTTCACTCCGTTTTACTTGAACCACGGTAGGGAAATGGTGTTAGACGGAGCTTTGCTCAATCTCGATGTTCCTGTCGACCCGGTGTCGGTAGTATTGGAACGCGAGCCATTTTCCTCAAACCTATCTCAGCTGCGGAGTATCTTTTCTACCGTGCAAGGCCATATGCGGAAGGCCTACACTCGGAACGTGAAGTACTACAATCTGCGGAAGCGTCCCGTCCAATATGAGGAGGGTCAAATCATTTACAGGAGGTGCTTTCCCTTGTCTAACGCGGATAAATACTTCAGTGCAAAACTCTCACCTAAGTACATGAAGTGCGTGATCAGCGCGAAGCATGGCCCTTTGGTTTATTCCTTAAAGTCTATGGAAGGTAAACCTTTAGGGAAGTTTCATATCAAGGACTTACTCGCACGAGGCGAAGATCGACTGGAGGCCAGTGCCTCCCAATAGATTAATATTTTAATGCGTAGGCCAGTTTTTTTATTTATCTAGTTCCTAGCGAAATAGGCTACTTGAACGATAAGTATACTTATATCTCATGTCGTAGGTTTATTTGCTGTTCTTTGCACGCCTTACCTGTAAGATGTTAGCTGTAGTTATGTGTGATATTTAACGTGAATGATGTCTGGACTTGCTGAGATTTATGGCGTTGGTAGAATATTTGTCCCGACAGTTGGCTTTTTAAGGTGTGATTTACTGGATTGTTTGATATATTATGTCCGGACTGCAGGTGTTTTATTGAAAGGAAAAGACTTGTCCTGACTGTTGGCTCTTATAAAGGATTAGATTACTGGAATGAAAGCATGTTGAAGTAGAGTGAGTTAGACTAAGTTTAAATTTTAAGTAACCAAGGGTGCGCATCCGTTTAATTTAGTCGTGTATTGTCTGTAGTAGGGTAAGACGTGTAATAACAGTTATCTCATTTAGATTACGATTTCTTCCGTTTATGCCATAGGTGCAATCGGTTCGAGATAAAACTATTTTAAAGGTTTTATCTTTTCCTTGTATACTTTTGTGGAAAGGACATTCTGGGTACAGAGTGCGTCCTATTTCCATTTTCTTTTAATTTCTTTATACTTATTCTTTATGAGATTTTCCTCTACAAGTTTAGGTTGGATTTGGTACGTTATAGTTTCAACACTTGGTTTTTAAATAGTTTCACTTAAGGGTTCACTTCACTAATAAGGTTAGTTCTACAGTTCTTATAAGTGGTAGTTTAATCAATACAGTTGAGCCGCTTAAGAGGTTGGTAGTGTGTCACTCCCCTCAGTGTATTTGTAGTTTCTTATGTAGAGCTGTAATTTTGCGGATGTTTCTCTCAGTTTAGATTTTTGTGCATTTAAACAGAGCCTAAGTTTATTACATCTTTGTTTTTTTTAGATTGATCAATAGCGTTTGTTTGGAAATAGAGCCAACAAACTCTGATTTAGGTTTAGAGCGTTTGGTTGGAGGCAGAGCCAACGAACACTAAGGAAGTGGTTTATAAGTATACTTTAGTAAGTAGTAAAGTTATACTGGGTATCCTATGTTCTTTTCAGGAGAATGTAAGGTGTTTATGTGTAGTAGATTCGAGACTAGCGCCCACGCTCTCCGTTAGTGGACTAGTATCGAGTCTATGATTTAATAGGACCTTCCCTGTATGGCAAGGTCCATGGTAGAATGTAAGGTGTTTATGCGTAGTAGATTCGAGACTAGCGCCCACGCTCTCCGTTAGTGGACTAGTATCGAGTCTATGATTTAAGAGGACCTTCCCTGTATGGCAAGGTCCATGGTGGAATGTAAGGTGTTTATGCGTAGTAAGTTCGAGACTGTTTTTTTTTGACTCTCCGTTCTCTACCGTTACTTCTGTTTATACTTACACATTGGAATGTGTATAATAATTTTATTTCAGAATCTTAGCGATTCTGAAATAAAATTATTTTCCCCAACTGGAACCCTACTGTAACATCCCAAAAGTGGAATGTCATTTTTTTTTGTTAATTGGTGTCAAAACGGTGAAGGTGGCCGCCTGGCACGCTAGGAGTTATATTTAAGGCGCCTACCGTTGACTACTTACAGACTAGTATTCGACGAGGACTGTCGATACGATACCGGATCATTTTGTTCATTCCTTCTTGTGTTTGGAAGCTTACCTTGCTGGTTCCTGGCTGAGTTTCGTGGCGGCTGTTTAATGAGCTAACGAGCTTCACGCCGTATACTCGTGGGAACCGAGGTACTTCTAATAACTTGTAAATTACTCTCTCCTCTGGAACCATCAGCCGTCGACACTGAGCCCGTTCGAATCACTCTTAGATGCTCACTTTATCTCACGCATTTCCACACGGAGCGCGTGTGTCCTAGACTTAGTTCTAGTGTCAACATTCTAAACCCATATTTAATCAACATATCTAGGTAATTCCTCTTAATTTTCAATGCAAAGACGAACCGAAGTCTTTGCGACGGCAAATGTTGTTATTGTATGAAACGTCAACTTGACGTTTGGCAAAAGGCTAAGGGCGGTCGCCGTCTGCGTTCTGAGCTTGGTCGATTACCGATTTCCACCTTAAAATCTAATTTACTCGTTACAGATGGTTTATTTATTTATTCTGAGCTAATAAAAAGCCTTTCTTTAATGGGATAGTTCGGAAGTGGTAGGAGTTAACTCTTCGATTTGAAGCGATAGTGTTGCAAGGCCGGAAATTGCATTGGAATGCGGCAGAGGAACATCACTACGGCGTCCTTTGGTTAGCGGAGTGTTTCATTGAGAGAGGCTTCGTGTCTTTTGCTGTGACTTCAAGTAAATAGCCGAGAATGCAGTGGCCAAGCACATAATATCAGTGGAAATTACGCCTAGGCGCTTCCTTTACTCTCGCCGTTGGCTTTAATGGTGAGTACGTTATACCAATCGCGTATACTGTTCACGCGACCGCGTCGACGCCGGCTTTTAAGTAAAGACTGTTGTCGGTTTGTTTCAGGTCAGGATGCCTCTTTCGCATCAGGAATAACTACTGTGCCTATGTCTAAAGCTTTAACGAGCACTGTCACGCATCTTTAAGGTAAATTTCCATGTTGAAAGTGTTGCGTCATAATTGTGTCACGTATTCACACCTCGTTCTGTTTCTGTAATGCGTCCGCTTTGTTTCAGATGTTTAATACGGTGTTATAGCTACACCAACTCCGCGGTCTCTGAGTATAAAAGCCAATTACGTCTAATTTCATGCCCGAAAAGGTAAACTTTATTCATTCAAAGTGAAGAGTTGTCAAGTGAGGCGTCTGAGTTTGTTTCTTTTCTGAGGTGTTAAACTTATTGTACATTTCAGGGCTTCAAGGTTACCCTGGAAATCTCAAGACGGAGGTTGTCGTCCTGCGTTCTACATGCACGTGGGTGACGCGTCGTGTCCGTGCATGAGGGAGTGGCTGAGCAGCATGCGCTCAACTCCCATGGTTTCCTGATGCTACACCTTCCTGGATGACGCGTGACGTTGACCTGTTTTCCTTATTTTCTTTTTAACTTTTCTAAATGAACCTCTTATGCTACTTTAGCCATCCTTAGACCGCGTAGGTAACAAGCGCCTCTTTTGTCTTATTAGGAGATGAGTTTATCACGGGTTTACTGATGCTAATCTCGTAGGTAACCCGGACCTCTCTTTTCTTACCCATTGGTAACTATTTTAGTAACCACAACCGCTGTGAGCCTAAAGGCGTGGTTAATTAACATTTAAGTACCAAGCAGGGGGGACGCCCTCTGTTCTGTTCTGACTATGCTTAGTCTTAATTATATAAAAACCTAATTTTATTGTACTTGCTGAGAAGTGTATATTAAACGACACTCAATAAGAAAAGTTTATCCTTTTTTTAACAACACCACCATCAATCCTGTTTGTGGCCGGTCGTTCTTCCTACGGCGCCCAAACTCTAGCGATTGGCCCTCGAGCCAAGCGACACACGACCCAAGTCTCATGCCGCGGGCAAAAATAAAGTGTTACAGTGGCGTACCCAACGTATGGCTCGAAGGATTGTTGGTGTGGTTCTAGTTATTAGGTTCATAGTGAGGCAGGTCTAAGGATTGGCATATATGTTAGGTTTCTTTAAACTTAAATAGCATATAAAAATAAATAAATAAGACAACTTACTTATGTTCTTACAAGTTAAGTGACTTTCTTCGCTATCTTAAACTTAAATCTGCTTACTGTATTAACCGTTTACTTTTAACTACCACCCTTGGTGTATAAACTGTTATACTAAGTGTCTGCTATAAAATTACGTTGTGAAAAAAGGCTGCTTGGCCTCAGTATTGCTTGCTGGCACTTACGCCCTTCGGTAATTGACCACTTTATTAAGGATACTTATCTGGAACCTTATATACTTACTTTATGAAAATGGACTTGTCAATTAAAATAGAATGGCTGACAAAAGAGGAGCTTGCGCACGAACTTACTAAATTACAAATTCCTTTTTCAACATCTGACACGTGCGACATCCTACGGAAGTTGTTCCGTCAAACGCGGTCTCTCATCCGACGTGGCAGCCTCAAACCGGGCACCAGCGCTCCAGCTGATCTCGCTGGTGAACTAGCACTTTGTCGCTCTGCGATTAAAGGCCTGCAGACAGAGGCGGCTGAAGGAACAACACTGTCGGAGGCTCGCAGAGAACGGTTGACAGGTCGAGTCGATTATTACCTTGCTCGTTTGGAGGGAGTCTCGGATCAGGGAGATGAGGTTCGATCCCTCAAAGGTGTTCTGGTCAGCTGCCTATCTACTCTTAACCCCGAGGGGGACTCGTCAGATTCGGACGTGGAAGTTTTTAGCTCTCCGGTGAAGCCGCAGACTAAGGTGACGTGTCGAGCCGAACCGCGCTACAACCTTGCTAGTTTAAACCTTAAATACAAAGGGGATACTTGCGTGCGTGCTTTTGTTACACGCCTGGAGGAACTCCGGTCGGCACGCGAGATACCTGAACGGGTTGTTTTTACAGGTTTTCCGGATATTCTGGACGGACCAGCTCTCTTTTGGTTCCGTTCCCGTAAGGGTGACTTTTCCTGCTACGCGGACCTTTTAACTGCTCTCAAAGCGGACTTCGATATTCCGGATTATGATTTTAGATTACTAGGCGAGATAAGGGCCCGCACCCAAGCTAGACACGAGTCGATCGTTGTGTACCTGTCTATCATGGGTGCGCTGTTTTCTCGGTTGACCGTACCGTTGGCGGAAGCCGAACAATTGGACATCCTACTACGCAACATAAGGCCGGGATATAGCCGTGAGCTGGCTTTGATTGACGTGCCCTCTATACAGAAGCTGAAGGACCTGTGCATGCGTCTCGAACTTGCAGGTTCGCGCTCGGGCAATTTTACCGAACCCTCTTCATCCGGTTACACGGTAGCTCCGGACGTGCAAGTTCGAACACGCAATGCCCCTGCGTTTCGTAGACAGGAGGTTAGCTCTGTAGACAGGCCCCCGGGGCCGTATTGTTTCAGGTGTAAGCAGGCGGGACACAAAACTAGTCGCTGCCAGCGATCTCGCGATTTGGTGTGCTTCGTGTGTGGTCACCCGGGCGTGCGTACGCCGGAGTGTCCTAGGTGTAGGGAGAGTGGCTCTTCTCCAAAAAACTAAATTACCAGGTCTCGCATAAAAACCGTAATGCGCGACCTGTCAAAACTTCTTTTCTACCTTCTGCTGACGACTATCGTCCCTACTTGACTGTTCAGGTTCTCAACGTAAACGTGTGCGGTCTTCTTGATTGCGGCGCAGCGTGCTCTGTGCTTGGAGCGAACGCACATGTCAAGTTCTTAAATTTAAATATAAAAATGTTACCTTTCGACCGTCCGCGCGTCTTACGTGTCGCTGACGGCGTTGACTACGTTTGTCGGTTTTACATGAACTTACCGGTCCAATACAAGGGGGAAGTTCAACTGGTCCTGTTCCACGTCCAGCCGGAGATTAAGCTACCGATACATTTCGGGATTAATTTTTGGAAGGCCTTCAATCTTGCGCCTGACGTCCTTGCGTGTCTGCCGGCTTCTATTTCTTCGGTCGAGACCATTGTGGGTAGCGTTGAGGAGGATGGCTTGCGGAACTACGAGGAACTCACGCCTGCGCAAAAACGGGAACTCAACTCGATCCGCATTTTATTCGACCAAATCAACACCGATAGGGTAGGACTAGGTTGCACGTCATTAATACAACACGTCATTAACACCGGTGACGCGAGACCGATCAAACAAAAATATTACAGGCTTAGTCCGGAGAAGCTGAAATACTTGGATGCAGAGTTGGACCGCATGTTAAAAAATAATGTCGTGGAACGCTCTTTCGGCGAATGGAACTCCCCTCTTACTCTTGTACCTAAGGCCAACGGGGAGGTTCGTCTCTGCTTAGACAGCCGTCGACTTAACGCGGTGTCAAAAACTGACGCCTACCCTTTGCCCTACATCAACTATATTATTGATAACTTACGCGATGCTAAGTATCTAACTTCCCTTGATTTGAGTGCGGCAAACCACCAAATTCCTTTGCATCCTGACTCAAAAGAAAAAACTGCTTTCACAGTGCCGGGCCGGGGCCTATTCCATTATAATCGAATGTGTTTCGGTTTGGTAGGAGCGAGTGCTACGATGCAACGTCTCATGGACAGTTTGTTCGCCGCGGAATTCGATAATAAGGTGTTCGCGTACATAGACGACATCGTTGTTTGCACCTCGACTTTTGAGGAGCATGTGGATATTCTCCGTCGCGTCCACAAAAAATTAAAAGACGCTAACTTAACCATAAACATGCAGAAATCGCAATTCTGTCGCAGCGAGCTGAAATATTTAGGCTACATGGTGGACCGCTTTGGTTTACGTACCGATCCTTCCAAGGTGGAGGTGATAATGAACTTTCCTATCCCTCGCGAGGTAAAAGAACTCAAGCGTTTCCTGGGCATGGCTGGGTGGTATCGTAGATTTATTAAAAACTTCTCTCAGGTCGCTCGTCCTTTGACTCGGTTGACTAGTAAGAAATGTAAGTTCGAATGGACACCGGAGGCTAACGAGGCGTTCAACACTCTGAAGTCTGCTCTCATCACTGCTCCTATTCTGAAGTGCCCCGACTTTAGCATTCCTTTCTACATCCATACGGATGGTAGCTCCTTCGCCATTGGCGGGATGCTGGCCCAAAGGATAGATGACGTGGACCACCCAGTTGCCTACTGCAGCCGTACCTTGAGTGCGCAGGAGGTTAACTACACGGCTACTGAGCGTGAACTTCTGGCTGTCATCTATGCTTTGGAGCAGTATCGCCCATACGTCGAGGGTTCCAAATGCTACATCGTTACGGACCACGCTTCTCTCCAATGGTTTTATAAATTAAAGAACCCTTCGGGTAGACTCAATAGGTGGGCCTGTCGCTTGAGTCAGTTCGACTTCGAGATCATCCACCGCAAGGGCAAGGAACACGTGATTCCCGACACTCTCTCACGAATTAAGGTGGACTCCATAACTTTTGACCCGGTGACTGTACAAGATCCCTGGTATTCTAAGGTACTCAAAGGCTGTAGTGACACCCCCAGGATGTACTCTAACTTTACGGTTACTGACGGCAAACTTTTCCGCCTCTCTAAAAATAAATATAACCTTACCTCTAGATTCGAGTGGAAACTGGTGGTGCCTAGTGAGCATCGTGAGGAAATCTTACGGCAGTATCACGATGAGCCGACTTCGGGTCACTTTGGGGTCGCCAAGACCCATAAGCGGATAAGCGCGGATTACTTCTGGCCGAACTTATACGGTGATGTGGAGAAGTACGTCGCCTCCTGCGAAGTGTGCAAGTGTTACAAGCCTGCCAACACGGCTCGTGCTGGTCTCATGGGCAATCCTCGCGTTGTTACTAAGCCTTGGGAAGCGATCTCCTGTGATATACTTGGTCCTTTTCCTCCTTCCTACGCTCGGAACCAATACCTCTTCGTCTGTGTTGACTATTTTAGTAAGTTTTCACACTTGTTTCCGCTACGTAACGTCACGGCTAAGTCGATTGTTAAGTGTTTGGAGAAAGGGGTGTTCTTGCGTGATGGGGTTTGTAAATATATCTATGTCGATAACGGCCCACAGTTTATTTCGCGGGATTTCCGGGATTTGATGACCAAATACAATGTGCCTAACATATTTTACAATCCCCGTTACCACCCCCAGACCAATCAAACGGAACGCTTGAACCGCGATATCGTGCGTGCCATAGCATCTTACGTGCGTTCTGATCATCGTAAGTGGGATCAGAACATACCCGAGATCCAATGTGCCCTTAACACGGTAGTTCATGAAAGTACCAAGTTCACTCCGTTTTACTTGAACCACGGTAGGGAAATGGTGTTAGACGGAGCTTTGCTCAATCTCGATGTTCCTGTCGACCCGGTGTCGGTAGTATTGGAACGCGAGCCATTTTCCTCAAACCTATCTCAGCTGCGGAGTATCTTTTCTACCGTGCAAGGCCATATGCGGAAGGCCTACACTCGGAACGTGAAGTACTACAATCTGCGGAAGCGTCCCGTCCAATATGAGGAGGGTCAAATCATTTACAGGAGGTGCTTTCCCTTGTCTAACGCGGATAAATACTTCAGTGCAAAACTCTCACCTAAGTACATGAAGTGCGTGATCAGCGCGAAGCATGGCCCTTTGGTTTATTCCTTAAAGTCTATGGAAGGTAAACCTTTAGGGAAGTTTCATATCAAGGACTTACTCGCACGAGGCGAAGATCGACTGGAGGCCAGTGCCTCCCAATAGATTAATATTTTAATGCGTAGGCCAGTTTTTTTATTTATCTAGTTCCTAGCGAAATAGGCTACTTGAACGATAAGTATACTTATATCTCATGTCGTAGGTTTATTTGCTGTTCTTTGCACGCCTTACCTGTAAGATGTTAGCTGTAGTTATGTGTTATATTTAACGTGAATGATGTCTGGACTTGCTGAGATTTATGGCGTTGGTAGAATATTTGTCCCGACAGTTGGCTTTTTAAGGTGTGATTTACTGGATTGTTTGATATATTATGTCCGGACTGCAGGTGTTTTATTGAAAGGAAAAGACTTGTCCTGACTGTTGGCTCTTATAAAGGATTAGATTACTGGAATGAAAGCATGTTGAAGTAGAGTGAGTTAGACTAAGTTTAAATTTTAAGTAACCAAGGGTGCGCATCCGTTTAATTTAGTCGTGTATTGTCTGTAGTAGGGTAAGACGTGTAATAACAGTTATCTCATTTAGATTACGATTTCTTCCGTTTATGCCATAGGTGCAATCGGTTCGAGATAAAACTATTTTAAAGGTTTTATCTTTTCCTTGTATACTTTTGTGGAAAGGACATTCTGGGTACAGAGTGCGTCCTATTTCCATTTTCTTTTAATTTCTTTATACTTATTCTTTATGAGATTTTCCTCTACAAGTTTAGGTTGGATTTGGTACGTTATAGTTTCAACACTTGGTTTTTAAATAGTTTCACTTAAGGGTTCACTTCACTAATAAGGTTAGTTCTACAGTTCTTATAAGTGGTAGTTTAATCAATACAGTTGAGCCGCTTAAGAGGTTGGTAGTGTGTCACTCCCCTCAGTGTATTTGTAGTTTCTTATGTAGAGCTGTAATTTTGCGGATGTTTCTCTCAGTTTAGATTTTTGTGCATTTAAACAGAGCCTAAGTTTATTACATCTTTGTTTTTTTTAGATTGATCAATAGCGTTTGTTTGGAAATAGAGCCAACAAACTCTGATTTAGGTTTAGAGCGTTTGGTTGGAGGCAGAGCCAACGAACACTAAGGAAGTGGTTTATAAGTATACTTTAGTAAGTAGTAAAGTTATACTGGGTATCCTATGTTCTTTTCAGGAGAATGTAAGGTGTTTATGTGTAGTAGATTCGAGACTAGCGCCCACGCTCTCCGTTAGTGGACTAGTATCGAGTCTATGATTTAATAGGACCTTCCCTGTATGGCAAGGTCCATGGTAGAATGTAAGGTGTTTATGCGTAGTAGATTCGAGACTAGCGCCCACGCTCTCCGTTAGTGGACTAGTATCGAGTCTATGATTTAAGAGGACCTTCCCTGTATGGCAAGGTCCATGGTGGAATGTAAGGTGTTTATGCGTAGTAAGTTCGAGACTGTTTTTTTTTGACTCTCCGTTCTCTACCGTTACTTCTGTTTATACTTACACATTGGAATGTGTATAATAATTTTATTTCAGAATCTTAGCGATTCTGAAATAAAATTATTTTCCCCAACTGGAACCCTACTGTAACATCCCAAAAGTGGAATGTCATTTTTTTTTGTTAATTGGTGTCAAAACGGTGAAGGTGGCCGCCTGGCACGCTAGGAGTTATATTTAAGGCGCCTACCGTTGACTACTTACAGACTAGTATTCGACGAGGACTGTCGATACGATACCGGATCATTTTGTTCATTCCTTCTTGTGTTTGGAAGCTTACCTTGCTGGTTCCTGGCTGAGTTTCGTGGCGGCTGTTTAATGAGCTAACGAGCTTCACGCCGTATACTCGTGGGAACCGAGGTACTTCTAATAACTTGTAAATTACTCTCTCCTCTGGAACCATCAGCCGTCGACACTGAGCCCGTTCGAATCACTCTTAGATGCTCACTTTATCTCACGCATTTCCACACGGAGCGCGTGTGTCCTAGACTTAGTTCTAGTGTCAACATTCTAAACCCATATTTAATCAACATATCTAGGTAATTCCTCTTAATTTTCAATGCAAAGACGAACCGAAGTCTTTGCGACGGCAAATGTTGTTATTGTATGAAACGTCAACTTGACGTTTGGCAAAAGGCTAAGGGCGGTCGCCGTCTGCGTTCTGAGCTTGGTCGATTACCGATTTCCACCTTAAAATCTAATTTACTCGTTACAGATGGTTTATTTATTTATTCTGAGCTAATAAAAAGCCTTTCTTTAATGGGATAGTTCGGAAGTGGTAGGAGTTAACTCTTCGATTTGAAGCGATAGTGTTGCAAGGCCGGAAATTGCATTGGAATGCGGCAGAGGAACATCACTACGGCGTCCTTTGGTTAGCGGAGTGTTTCATTGAGAGAGGCTTCGTGTCTTTTGCTGTGACTTCAAGTAAATAGCCGAGAATGCAGTGGCCAAGCACATAATATCAGTGGAAATTACGCCTAGGCGCTTCCTTTACTCTCGCCGTTGGCTTTAATGGTGAGTACGTTATACCAATCGCGTATACTGTTCACGCGACCGCGTCGACGCCGGCTTTTAAGTAAAGACTGTTGTCGGTTTGTTTCAGGTCAGGATGCCTCTTTCGCATCAGGAATAACTACTGTGCCTATGTCTAAAGCTTTAACGAGCACTGTCACGCATCTTTAAGGTAAATTTCCATGTTGAAAGTGTTGCGTCATAATTGTGTCACGTATTCACACCTCGTTCTGTTTCTGTAATGCGTCCGCTTTGTTTCAGATGTTTAATACGGTGTTATAGCTACACCAACTCCGCGGTCTCTGAGTATAAAAGCCAATTACGTCTAATTTCATGCCCGAAAAGGTAAACTTTATTCATTCAAAGTGAAGAGTTGTCAAGTGAGGCGTCTGAGTTTGTTTCTTTTCTGAGGTGTTAAACTTATTGTACATTTCAGGGCTTCAAGGTTACCCTGGAAATCTCAAGACGGAGGTTGTCGTCCTGCGTTCTACATGCACGTGGGTGACGCGTCGTGTCCGTGCATGAGGGAGTGGCTGAGCAGCATGCGCTCAACTCCCATGGTTTCCTGATGCTACACCTTCCTGGATGACGCGTGACGTTGACCTGTTTTCCTTATTTTCTTTTTAACTTTTCTAAATGAACCTCTTATGCTACTTTAGCCATCCTTAGACCGCGTAGGTAACAAGCGCCTCTTTTGTCTTATTAGGAGATGAGTTTATCACGGGTTTACTGATGCTAATCTCGTAGGTAACCCGGACCTCTCTTTTCTTACCCATTGGTAACTATTTTAGTAACCACAACCGCTGTGAGCCTAAAGGCGTGGTTAATTAACATTTAAGTACCAAGCAGGGGGGACGCCCTCTGTTCTGTTCTGACTATGCTTAGTCTTAATTATATAAAAACCTAATTTTATTGTACTTGCTGAGAAGTGTATATTAAACGACACTCAATAAGAAAAGTTTATCCTTTTTTTAACAACACCACCATCAATCCTGTTTGTGGCCGGTCGTTCTTCCTACGGCGCCCAAACTCTAGCGATTGGCCCTCGAGCCAAGCGACACACGACCCAAGTCTCATGCCGCGGGCAAAAATAAAGTGTTACAGTGGCGTACCCAACGTATGGCTCGAAGGATTGTTGGTGTGGTTCTAGTTATTAGGTTCATAGTGAGGCAGGTCTAAGGATTGGCATATATGTTAGGTTTCTTTAAACTTAAATAGCATATAAAAATAAATAAATAAGACAACTTACTTATGTTCTTACAAGTTAAGTGACTTTCTTCGCTATCTTAAACTTAAATCTGCTTACTGTATTAACCGTTTACTTTTAACTACCACCCTTGGTGTATAAACTGTTATACTAAGTGTCTGCTATAAAATTACGTTGTGAAAAAAGGCTGCTTGGCCTCAGTATTGCTTGCTGGCACTTACGCCCTTCGGTAATTGACCACTTTATTAAGGATACTTATCTGGAACCTTATATACTTACTTTATGAAAATGGACTTGTCAATTAAAATAGAATGGCTGACAAAAGAGGAGCTTGCGCACGAACTTACTAA
Source organism: Acleris literana (assembly GCA_946894065.1). NCBI lineage: Eukaryota > Metazoa > Arthropoda > Insecta > Lepidoptera > Tortricidae > Acleris > Acleris literana. The sequence goes on from OX335669.1 coordinate 22,290,098, forward strand.
ATTACAAATTCCTTTTTCAACATCTGACACGTGCGACATCCTACGGAAGTTGTTCCGTCAAACGCGGTCTCTCATCCGACGTGGCAGCCTCAAACCGGGCACCAGCGCTCCAGCTGATCTCGCTGGTGAACTAGCACTTTGTCGCTCTGCGATTAAAGGCCTGCAGACAGAGGCGGCTGAAGGAACAACACTGTCGGAGGCTCGCAGAGAACGGTTGACAGGTCGAGTCGATTATTACCTTGCTCGTTTGGAGGGAGTCTCGGATCAGGGAGATGAGGTTCGATCCCTCAAAGGTGTTCTGGTCAGCTGCCTATCTACTCTTAACCCCGAGGGGGACTCGTCAGATTCGGACGTGGAAGTTTTTAGCTCTCCGGTGAAGCCGCAGACTAAGGTGACGTGTCGAGCCGAACCGCGCTACAACCTTGCTAGTTTAAACCTTAAATACAAAGGGGATACTTGCGTGCGTGCTTTTGTTACACGCCTGGAGGAACTCCGGTCGGCACGCGAGATACCTGAACGGGTTGTTTTTACAGGTTTTCCGGATATTCTGGACGGACCAGCTCTCTTTTGGTTCCGTTCCCGTAAGGGTGACTTTTCCTGCTACGCGGACCTTTTAACTGCTCTCAAAGCGGACTTCGATATTCCGGATTATGATTTTAGATTACTAGGCGAGATAAGGGCCCGCACCCAAGCTAGACACGAGTCGATCGTTGTGTACCTGTCTATCATGGGTGCGCTGTTTTCTCGGTTGACCGTACCGTTGGCGGAAGCCGAACAATTGGACATCCTACTACGCAACATAAGGCCGGGATATAGCCGTGAGCTGGCTTTGATTGACGTGCCCTCTATACAGAAGCTGAAGGACCTGTGCATGCGTCTCGAACTTGCAGGTTCGCGCTCGGGCAATTTTACCGAACCCTCTTCATCCGGTTACACGGTAGCTCCGGACGTGCAAGTTCGAACACGCAATGCCCCTGCGTTTCGTAGACAGGAGGTTAGCTCTGTAGACAGGCCCCCGGGGCCGTATTGTTTCAGGTGTAAGCAGGCGGGACACAAAACTAGTCGCTGCCAGCGATCTCGCGATTTGGTGTGCTTCGTGTGTGGTCACCCGGGCGTGCGTACGCCGGAGTGTCCTAGGTGTAGGGAGAGTGGCTCTTCTCCAAAAAACTAAATTACCAGGTCTCGCATAAAAACCGTAATGCGCGACCTGTCAAAACTTCTTTTCTACCTTCTGCTGACGACTATCGTCCCTACTTGACTGTTCAGGTTCTCAACGTAAACGTGTGCGGTCTTCTTGATTGCGGCGCAGCGTGCTCTGTGCTTGGAGCGAACGCACATGTCAAGTTCTTAAATTTAAATATAAAAATGTTACCTTTCGACCGTCCGCGCGTCTTACGTGTCGCTGACGGCGTTGACTACGTTTGTCGGTTTTACATGAACTTACCGGTCCAATACAAGGGGGAAGTTCAACTGGTCCTGTTCCACGTCCAGCCGGAGATTAAGCTACCGATACATTTCGGGATTAATTTTTGGAAGGCCTTCAATCTTGCGCCTGACGTCCTTGCGTGTCTGCCGGCTTCTATTTCTTCGGTCGAGACCATTGTGGGTAGCGTTGAGGAGGATGGCTTGCGGAACTACGAGGAACTCACGCCTGCGCAAAAACGGGAACTCAACTCGATCCGCATTTTATTCGACCAAATCAACACCGATAGGGTAGGACTAGGTTGCACGTCATTAATACAACACGTCATTAACACCGGTGACGCGAGACCGATCAAACAAAAATATTACAGGCTTAGTCCGGAGAAGCTGAAATACTTGGATGCAGAGTTGGACCGCATGTTAAAAAATAATGTCGTGGAACGCTCTTTCGGCGAATGGAACTCCCCTCTTACTCTTGTACCTAAGGCCAACGGGGAGGTTCGTCTCTGCTTAGACAGCCGTCGACTTAACGCGGTGTCAAAAACTGACGCCTACCCTTTGCCCTACATCAACTATATTATTGATAACTTACGCGATGCTAAGTATCTAACTTCCCTTGATTTGAGTGCGGCAAACCACCAAATTCCTTTGCATCCTGACTCAAAAGAAAAAACTGCTTTCACAGTGCCGGGCCGGGGCCTATTCCATTATAATCGAATGTGTTTCGGTTTGGTAGGAGCGAGTGCTACGATGCAACGTCTCATGGACAGTTTGTTCGCCGCGGAATTCGATAATAAGGTGTTCGCGTACATAGACGACATCGTTGTTTGCACCTCGACTTTTGAGGAGCATGTGGATATTCTCCGTCGCGTCCACAAAAAATTAAAAGACGCTAACTTAACCATAAACATGCAGAAATCGCAATTCTGTCGCAGCGAGCTGAAATATTTAGGCTACATGGTGGACCGCTTTGGTTTACGTACCGATCCTTCCAAGGTGGAGGTGATAATGAACTTTCCTATCCCTCGCGAGGTAAAAGAACTCAAGCGTTTCCTGGGCATGGCTGGGTGGTATCGTAGATTTATTAAAAACTTCTCTCAGGTCGCTCGTCCTTTGACTCGGTTGACTAGTAAGAAATGTAAGTTCGAATGGACACCGGAGGCTAACGAGGCGTTCAACACTCTGAAGTCTGCTCTCATCACTGCTCCTATTCTGAAGTGCCCCGACTTTAGCATTCCTTTCTACATCCATACGGATGGTAGCTCCTTCGCCATTGGCGGGATGCTGGCCCAAAGGATAGATGACGTGGACCACCCAGTTGCCTACTGCAGCCGTACCTTGAGTGCGCAGGAGGTTAACTACACGGCTACTGAGCGTGAACTTCTGGCTGTCATCTATGCTTTGGAGCAGTATCGCCCATACGTCGAGGGTTCCAAATGCTACATCGTTACGGACCACGCTTCTCTCCAATGGTTTTATAAATTAAAGAACCCTTCGGGTAGACTCAATAGGTGGGCCTGTCGCTTGAGTCAGTTCGACTTCGAGATCATCCACCGCAAGGGCAAGGAACACGTGATTCCCGACACTCTCTCACGAATTAAGGTGGACTCCATAACTTTTGACCCGGTGACTGTACAAGATCCCTGGTATTCTAAGGTACTCAAAGGCTGTAGTGACACCCCCAGGATGTACTCTAACTTTACGGTTACTGACGGCAAACTTTTCCGCCTCTCTAAAAATAAATATAACCTTACCTCTAGATTCGAGTGGAAACTGGTGGTGCCTAGTGAGCATCGTGAGGAAATCTTACGGCAGTATCACGATGAGCCGACTTCGGGTCACTTTGGGGTCGCCAAGACCCATAAGCGGATAAGCGCGGATTACTTCTGGCCGAACTTATACGGTGATGTGGAGAAGTACGTCGCCTCCTGCGAAGTGTGCAAGTGTTACAAGCCTGCCAACACGGCTCGTGCTGGTCTCATGGGCAATCCTCGCGTTGTTACTAAGCCTTGGGAAGCGATCTCCTGTGATATACTTGGTCCTTTTCCTCCTTCCTACGCTCGGAACCAATACCTCTTCGTCTGTGTTGACTATTTTAGTAAGTTTTCACACTTGTTTCCGCTACGTAACGTCACGGCTAAGTCGATTGTTAAGTGTTTGGAGAAAGGGGTGTTCTTGCGTGATGGGGTTTGTAAATATATCTATGTCGATAACGGCCCACAGTTTATTTCGCGGGATTTCCGGGATTTGATGACCAAATACAATGTGCCTAACATATTTTACAATCCCCGTTACCACCCCCAGACCAATCAAACGGAACGCTTGAACCGCGATATCGTGCGTGCCATAGCATCTTACGTGCGTTCTGATCATCGTAAGTGGGATCAGAACATACCCGAGATCCAATGTGCCCTTAACACGGTAGTTCATGAAAGTACCAAGTTCACTCCGTTTTACTTGAACCACGGTAGGGAAATGGTGTTAGACGGAGCTTTGCTCAATCTCGATGTTCCTGTCGACCCGGTGTCGGTAGTATTGGAACGCGAGCCATTTTCCTCAAACCTATCTCAGCTGCGGAGTATCTTTTCTACCGTGCAAGGCCATATGCGGAAGGCCTACACTCGGAACGTGAAGTACTACAATCTGCGGAAGCGTCCCGTCCAATATGAGGAGGGTCAAATCATTTACAGGAGGTGCTTTCCCTTGTCTAACGCGGATAAATACTTCAGTGCAAAACTCTCACCTAAGTACATGAAGTGCGTGATCAGCGCGAAGCATGGCCCTTTGGTTTATTCCTTAAAGTCTATGGAAGGTAAACCTTTAGGGAAGTTTCATATCAAGGACTTACTCGCACGAGGCGAAGATCGACTGGAGGCCAGTGCCTCCCAATAGATTAATATTTTAATGCGTAGGCCAGTTTTTTTATTTATCTAGTTCCTAGCGAAATAGGCTACTTGAACGATAAGTATACTTATATCTCATGTCGTAGGTTTATTTGCTGTTCTTTGCACGCCTTACCTGTAAGATGTTAGCTGTAGTTATGTGTTATATTTAACGTGAATGATGTCTGGACTTGCTGAGATTTATGGCGTTGGTAGAATATTTGTCCCGACAGTTGGCTTTTTAAGGTGTGATTTACTGGATTGTTTGATATATTATGTCCGGACTGCAGGTGTTTTATTGAAAGGAAAAGACTTGTCCTGACTGTTGGCTCTTATAAAGGATTAGATTACTGGAATGAAAGCATGTTGAAGTAGAGTGAGTTAGACTAAGTTTAAATTTTAAGTAACCAAGGGTGCGCATCCGTTTAATTTAGTCGTGTATTGTCTGTAGTAGGGTAAGACGTGTAATAACAGTTATCTCATTTAGATTACGATTTCTTCCGTTTATGCCATAGGTGCAATCGGTTCGAGATAAAACTATTTTAAAGGTTTTATCTTTTCCTTGTATACTTTTGTGGAAAGGACATTCTGGGTACAGAGTGCGTCCTATTTCCATTTTCTTTTAATTTCTTTATACTTATTCTTTATGAGATTTTCCTCTACAAGTTTAGGTTGGATTTGGTACGTTATAGTTTCAACACTTGGTTTTTAAATAGTTTCACTTAAGGGTTCACTTCACTAATAAGGTTAGTTCTACAGTTCTTATAAGTGGTAGTTTAATCAATACAGTTGAGCCGCTTAAGAGGTTGGTAGTGTGTCACTCCCCTCAGTGTATTTGTAGTTTCTTATGTAGAGCTGTAATTTTGCGGATGTTTCTCTCAGTTTAGATTTTTGTGCATTTAAACAGAGCCTAAGTTTATTACATCTTTGTTTTTTTTAGATTGATCAATAGCGTTTGTTTGGAAATAGAGCCAACAAACTCTGATTTAGGTTTAGAGCGTTTGGTTGGAGGCAGAGCCAACGAACACTAAGGAAGTGGTTTATAAGTATACTTTAGTAAGTAGTAAAGTTATACTGGGTATCCTATGTTCTTTTCAGGAGAATGTAAGGTGTTTATGTGTAGTAGATTCGAGACTAGCGCCCACGCTCTCCGTTAGTGGACTAGTATCGAGTCTATGATTTAATAGGACCTTCCCTGTATGGCAAGGTCCATGGTAGAATGTAAGGTGTTTATGCGTAGTAGATTCGAGACTAGCGCCCACGCTCTCCGTTAGTGGACTAGTATCGAGTCTATGATTTAAGAGGACCTTCCCTGTATGGCAAGGTCCATGGTGGAATGTAAGGTGTTTATGCGTAGTAAGTTCGAGACTGTTTTTTTTTGACTCTCCGTTCTCTACCGTTACTTCTGTTTATACTTACACATTGGAATGTGTATAATAATTTTATTTCAGAATCTTAGCGATTCTGAAATAAAATTATTTTCCCCAACTGGAACCCTACTGTAACATCCCAAAAGTGGAATGTCATTTTTTTTTGTTAATTGGTGTCAAAACGGTGAAGGTGGCCGCCTGGCACGCTAGGAGTTATATTTAAGGCGCCTACCGTTGACTACTTACAGACTAGTATTCGACGAGGACTGTCGATACGATACCGGATCATTTTGTTCATTCCTTCTTGTGTTTGGAAGCTTACCTTGCTGGTTCCTGGCTGAGTTTCGTGGCGGCTGTTTAATGAGCTAACGAGCTTCACGCCGTATACTCGTGGGAACCGAGGTACTTCTAATAACTTGTAAATTACTCTCTCCTCTGGAACCATCAGCCGTCGACACTGAGCCCGTTCGAATCACTCTTAGATGCTCACTTTATCTCACGCATTTCCACACGGAGCGCGTGTGTCCTAGACTTAGTTCTAGTGTCAACATTCTAAACCCATATTTAATCAACATATCTAGGTAATTCCTCTTAATTTTCAATGCAAAGACGAACCGAAGTCTTTGCGACGGCAAATGTTGTTATTGTATGAAACGTCAACTTGACGTTTGGCAAAAGGCTAAGGGCGGTCGCCGTCTGCGTTCTGAGCTTGGTCGATTACCGATTTCCACCTTAAAATCTAATTTACTCGTTACAGATGGTTTATTTATTTATTCTGAGCTAATAAAAAGCCTTTCTTTAATGGGATAGTTCGGAAGTGGTAGGAGTTAACTCTTCGATTTGAAGCGATAGTGTTGCAAGGCCGGAAATTGCATTGGAATGCGGCAGAGGAACATCACTACGGCGTCCTTTGGTTAGCGGAGTGTTTCATTGAGAGAGGCTTCGTGTCTTTTGCTGTGACTTCAAGTAAATAGCCGAGAATGCAGTGGCCAAGCACATAATATCAGTGGAAATTACACCTAAGCGCTTCCTTTACTCTCGCCGTTGGCTTTAATGGTGAGTACGTTATACCAATCGCGTATACTGTTCACGCGACCGCGTCGACGCCGGCTTTTAAGTAAAGACTGTTGTCGGTTTGTTTCAGGTCAGGATGCCTCTTTCGCATCAGGAATAACTACTGTGCCTATGTCTAAAGCTTTAACGAGCACTGTCACGCATCTTTAAGGTAAATTTCCATGTTGAAAGTGTTGCGTCATAATTGTGTCACGTATTCACACCTCGTTCTGTTTCTGTAATGCGTCCGCTTTGTTTCAGATGTTTAATACGGTGTTATAGCTACACCAACTCCGCGGTCTCTGAGTATAAAAGCCAATTACGTCTAATTTCATGCCCGAAAAGGTAAACTTTATTCATTCAAAGTGAAGAGTTGTCAAGTGAGGCGTCTGAGTTTGTTTCTTTTCTGAGGTGTTAAACTTATTGTACATTTCAGGGCTTCAAGGTTACCCTGGAAATCTCAAGACGGAGGTTGTCGTCCTGCGTTCTACATGCACGTGGGTGACGCGTCGTGTCCGTGCATGAGGGAGTGGCTGAGCAGCATGCGCTCAACTCCCATGGTTTCCTGATGCTACACCTTCCTGGATGACGCGTGACGTTGACCTGTTTTCCTTATTTTCTTTTTAACTTTTCTAAATGAACCTCTTATGCTACTTTAGCCATCCTTAGACCGCGTAGGTAACAAGCGCCTCTTTTGTCTTATTAGGAGATGAGTTTATCACGGGTTTACTGATGCTAATCTCGTAGGTAACCCGGACCTCTCTTTTCTTACCCATTGGTAACTATTTTAGTAACCACAACCGCTGTGAGCCTAAAGGCGTGGTTAATTAACATTTAAGTACCAAGCAGGGGGGACGCCCTCTGTTCTGTTCTGACTATGCTTAGTCTTAATTATATAAAAACCTAATTTTATTGTACTTGCTGAGAAGTGTATATTAAACGACACTCAATAAGAAAAGTTTATCCTTTTTTTAACAACACCACCATCAATCCTGTTTGTGGCCGGTCGTTCTTCCTACGGCGCCCAAACTCTAGCGATTGGCCCTCGAGCCAAGCGACACACGACCCAAGTCTCATGCCGCGGGCAAAAATAAAGTGTTACAACCGTTGAGGAGTTCCGGTGGCCATCTGTGGTCTTCATCATCAGTTCCACTTCACCATATGATACTTTCTGAATGCAAATGCTGGATTTGTTACTTAAAATACTTAAATCGCTATATGTTTGCCTACAATATTTGAGGAGTTCCCTAAATTCCTCACTGATCCCCTCATCTGATACCGATTTGGTGACAATGGGACCACATCGAAAGTATACTTTATCAAACCAAAAAAGAATTTTTACAATCGGTTCACAATTAACGGAGTAATCGGTGAACATACATAGAAAAAAAAAAGATACATACAGTGGAACGTATAACCTCCTCCTCCTCCTTTTTTGAAGTCGGTTAAAAATTGGCGAAGATCGTATGGCGAGAGATAGTAACGATTTGAATACATTAAACCGGGAATTCTGTAATATTGTACAAAACACAGATGATCTAAAAAATAATATTTACCCCGATCTAAAAAACAATATAAAGAATAGAGAATGTTTGTGCGAGAGGGCGATATTAGCACCGACAAACGAAATTGTCGGGCGGATAAATATAAAAATATGTCTCATGTAGAAGGTGATGTTGCGGAGTATCTCTTGGTAGACAATGTCATAGACACAGAGCAAGTCACGTCCTACCCTTGGAGTTCCTGAACTCTTTCGAGGTATCGGGAGTGCCCTCCCGTAAGAGTTAATGGTTAAAGTTGGTGTCCCGGTAAATTTCGAGCTCAATATTACATGTGTTTGAAAGATCATTCTTGCCAGGGAGGACGTCAAACTATAGAATTACTTAATACTATTAATTTACTTAACTGCGATAAACGAGTTCTACGCGGACGAAGTCGCGGGCAAAAGCTAGTTATTAATATAGGTAGAAGTTATAAACTGTCTGTAAGGTCTCACAATAGATACGAATTGCAGAGGGACACACAAATGAGTTTCAAGCAAGTATAAAAAGAAAAAGTATGGAAGTAAGACCCCAATTATAGATTATTAAAACAATGGAAGAGGGATCAGGGATCAATAGGGAATATGCAGGTATTTAATAAATCGTATTTCTCAACATAAATATGAAAATACCGTATGGTGGTGAAACCAGTAATGGACAACGACCAATGATGGACACTTGATTCTTATTTAACAGAAGATATGGGTTATTCATTTGTTTGGCAACAATCAATTTATAGCTGTATGATCTTTGAATTAAGGGTTAAGTGTCCATTATTGGGGCCTGTCAACTTAAGTGTCCAACACTGGAGCTATCATCCCAAAACAGATCACAAAAAGTGAAATTACAATTAAAATCTGCGAAGAAATACGAATGATACAATTATTTTAAACTGCTAATTAGACGGCGATTAGACAAAGAGATCCGATACTATGCATTGTGACGTCATGTAACAGGTCGGCCATATAAACTCCATGTTAAATTAAAATTTGCTAAAAAGAGATACGAACAAATCTTTGTCGGCTTATATCTTGTTTATTTTTATAGCTATAAAAAAATGATTTTTCTCCACTGTTTGTTACATGAATCAGCTTTTATAGAAGCCGTGAAAAAAAGTCATGAATATTCACTATTGTACGCAAGGTGCAAGGACCCTAGCGCTATACTAAACCAAATGACACCATCATATCTACACGAAAGTTTTTCTACAATACGAATATTGGATGGCATAGAAATTCCAACTTTGCGCACAAGGGTACAGATGTTATGTTGTTATTTTGTTGTTTGACGCGGGAATAAGTGCAAACCTGACGTAGAACCGGGCTAGACAATTTTCCAAATGCCCCTAAATGGATCAAATTGAGCTCTAGAGATATCGGACCTAGATCCAGTTACTGGGATGCCTAAACCTGATTTCTCTGTAAATATTATTTCCCAATCCCAATAGCATCATAGTCAATCTTTTTGGTTCTAATTTACTAAGTGCTGTAAGGACGTCTCTTTTTCAACTAAGAAATGAGATACCATAAAATATTCAGATAAATTATAATACTGCATAATATTACAAATAAACAAATAGATAAATAAATATCAGGGGACAAGGTCACACAAATTGATCTAGTCCCAAACTAAGCTCTAAGCTTGTACAGTCGAGTTCATAAATATGTTTACACTTTAGTACCTTGTCACCTTAATCGCTGTTATAATTCGTATGTGGCAGTTTGAAGATGACATTAAATAGACAAGGTACTAAAGTGTATACATATTTATGAACTCGACTGTACTATGGGTACTAGACAACGATAAACTTACTTACATAGAGAAATATATACTTTTCTCAAACATGCTATGAAATATTGATGTTATATTCCTTATAATAGGCCGCCAAGTATGACGTTTCAGGTGCGGCTAGGACAAGAGGTCGTTTATGGAATTTCATACAAATCGTGCAGGCCTAGGCCGGCAAAGTCCTCTTTTTTAAGAGGCCGCCACTGCTGCCCGGCGCGAGCGATTTCGTACCCCACCACCCCGCGGCCCCTTTGAATACATCGCGGAGCGCGGTTGGTCCGAGCGCAGCGCGGCGAGGCGCTCCCGCCATTTTGCCGTACCCGCGCGGCGCTCGAACATAGAAACAGTTGAGCCGTGTTGTATATTTTTAAACATAAGGTTTTTCAACTGCGTCATAAAAAAAAATAGATATCTCTTTAATGATCGGCGTGCCGTATATGTATATATACTATATTGAATATTAAAATAAAATAAGATTATTTGTACTCGGAGGACACAGTCTTATTATGTTTGAAATAAGTATACAAAATCAAAATTGCAAATTAAAAAATACCTACCTAAGCCGGGAATCATACCTACTAAAAATACAAAATATGAATATTCATTTTTTCATTGTACCAATGAAAAGGGTCAATGATAATGCTAAGACCTCTGTAATAATCAAATAATTCAAAACATAAGTTTAACATCTTCAGTTTCAGACTCAGTTCAGGTTCAGACAGTCAAAAAATAAAAAAAATAAAAGAATGTCTCCTTTGAGTTAAATTTGCTATCTTAAGTATTTAAGACTGCGCCGAGTGTCCAGTGGCGCCCTCATCACTATTATTCTGTTTTCTAATAAACTAAAGTATTGCCTGTTTGAGCGAAATGTGGTTACATAATCAACAACAAGTTTTTAGAGTAGTTGGTAATGCTGTAGCTCTGCCTACCCCACTCTGGGAATGAAAGCGTGAGTGTATGTATGTAATTATGTATGTATGTAAAGTATTGTCTTGAAATCGAAAAATGGTTTTTTGTTTTATGTGTAGCAATTTATGAAAAAGTATAATAACCTTCGTGTAGTCAACTTAAAGGAAAAAGGTGGCCACTTTTTTCCGTTAAGTTACTCATAGTTCAATTGGGAATATTGTGATACACCTAAAAAAACCGGACAAGTGCGAGTCGGTCTCGCCCACCGAGGATTCCGTACATGACACGGTTAACACAATTCAAAATTTGGACCGCCGTTCTTTGCATGTAGTTGTAGACCCTGTTTTTTTTGTGATTAAATTAAAAGAGTATATTTTTTGAGATTATTCCTATATGTACTTGTAGTATAAGACGGTATTACTTGCGAAATTCATAGATCTAGGTCAACCAAAAATACCCTATAAATTTTGATTCCCTTGAAAGTGTCGAAATATACGTTTTTTGCGGAAAAAACGGCTAAATCTTTTTTATACGTTAAACGTACGAACCCTTAAAAACTGCTAGCTTTTTAATTTTTATTCGACAGAATAGCCTTTCATAAGGGTCATTTAAAGCATTTAATTATTAAAAGTGTTATTGTTAATTAAAATAATTTATTAAATAAAAGTAACATTAATTAATTTTAATCTAAATAGATTAAAATTAATTTATTCATAAATATGAGAATACTATTTATGTTATTAAGAATTGAGATCCTTTCACCAAAAATTCTGATCTACATAATTTAAATAAAAACATAATCGCTTTTCGCAAATTTCGCGTCCGTAAAGTGTATAAATTATTTGTTGGTCAATGCATAAATTACCTGACGTACTTTTAACGTTACCCTTTCCAGCACTTAACAATTACTTGAAAAAGTCGTAAATGTTTAAAGCGTACTGGTCGAGGATTATCTAACAGACTAAAATGCATGGCCTAAACCCAAAACTTAGTCAATAATAATTTGTTCAAATGCAAAAGCTTTATCTTGTCTAGGGGACACCGACGTGTAAAAGTGCCCGTGCTTACGGAATAAATGTATTTTATCTTTTATATTTTTTAAGGCGGAGCTACACTGTTTGTTTACATAATGTTTGAATGACTTTCGTCTATTATGTATGACTTTGAAAACAGATGACAGATAATAAATAATCGTCTTTCTAAATAGCTCCGCCATTTTGTCTTAGTAAGTAGGCAAGGTTAAAGGCCCAGCCACACCGCTTGCGTGACGTGCACGTGCACGTGCGTGTTCGCTTTCCACTACGTTGTATAGTGACATATCGTTATAAGAATTCATACTATACAACGCAGTGGAGAGCGAACGCGCACGTGCACGTCACGCAAGCGGTGTGGCTGGGCCTTTAACCTTGCCTACTTACTAAGACAAAATGGCGGAGCTATTTAGAAAGACGATTATTTATTATCTGTCATCTGTTTTCAAAGTCATACATAATAGACGAAAGTCATTCAAACATTATGTAAACAAACAAACGCAATAAATATGTTCATTATTTCAGAGTATAAACATACAACCTACTCAAAGCTAAAAAAATGTTGCTAATTCTGAAACCGTATTTTGCACAAACGGCGTAAGCTACTGGGGTGTTATTCTCTTAAAAACGGCGGTCGGTCGAACGAACGAGCGGAAGCGCAGCGGCGAGTTTAAGTAGTCCTCTCCGAGCGAACAAAACACATTTTAGCGCGAGCATTCTCAATTAGGCACCCTTATACGTTCGAGAAGCCATGCTGCCAAATTGAATACACGCGCTACAATGTGTTTTGTTCGCTCTGACAGGACTACTTAAACTCGCCGCTTGGACATTCACTCGTTCGTCCGCCTGCCCGTCGTTGTTGAGAGACCCACACCCCTGAACTTAGTTTACCTGCCAGTACAGCTATATGGGGACTCCATGGCAACTTTTTTATGTATTATTATGGGGAGCGCCCAAAAATTCCGAAGTCGTTATGCTGGAGCTATGTTAGATTAAATTTATAATATAATTACTATATGTTTGTTAAGTTAGGTTTGATTAATAAGCAAAATCAAAAAATAAAAGCTTCTATTAAACCTAAAATACCTAAAATATTACCCTTCATCTATATCTCGAAATAATAACGGCAATTTTCCCGATTTTGTACCGGAGCAATGTTAATAGATTGACTCCTGTAAGGTATAACCAATTTTGACATCGAGATTTTATAAACAAACAGAAATAAGTCGATGAAAAAACAGTATTAGCTGTTCTTATCATATTCGAAAAATGTTATTTGACGATATGTATTATTTAAATTATGCAAGAGTAAATGCGACTCCGCGCCACTGCGTGTGCTTTTGTTCTCCTCAGCTCCATCGCACTCTAGCGCCAAAGTCGAAGCGGCAGCCGTCTCGCTCACCCCGTGCTCACGATCGTAAACGCCATTTCGGAACGACAGACGAGCACAGGTCCGTCGTGTACCGAGGTGAGCGAAGACTGATTGTAAAAATCAAAAGGGATAGCTCTAGTTACGTTCGCGCGTTAAAGTCGAGATGGAGATAGTTCGCGCGCGGCCCGAATAGAAAGTCGTAAGCGCCGAATCAATTATTTGCTATTTACTACAAAACTACAACATTTAAAAAAAAAACGCTAGGCCAGTTTCAAGAACTTGTTATTACTCAACGATTTAACTAAAAATCATTGTTAAAGACCATAGGATTTTGAAGATTCAACCAAAAATATGCGAAAAAGGGGTTATGTTTGAAAAATAAAACTATCGAGGATTTTTTTACTAATCGTGTTTTCACGTTTTGTAGTCTCAAGGTAAAAGGTTTAAGTTTAATATATCCAAAGGTGAGATACGTAGCAACCAGGGTTGTTGAGATCCAGATCAATATATGTCACCGACTTTAGCATAGGTGCCCTCTTAATTTCCATTCCACATAAATTTGTGGCACAGGCACTGCACATTCTGCCACTATGCGTATTAAAAAAAACAATAAACTTTTTTTTTTTTGTGTAAACATGGCGGCTGTGTTTATGAACAGGTTAGATAGCTTCTTTTTTTTTAATATACTTAGCCGTGCATCCAACCAAAGCGTTTGCATGTTTATGTAAAGTACCAGGAGAACAATAGTACATTATTATTGCCTAGGCATGGAAGTAGGCAATTGCGGGCCGAGTATTGGATTAAACGGAGTCCGTTTAAAAATACGAAGCCCGCAATTGCTGTTCCGGCCGAGGCAAATATAGTGCTTTTCTCAAAAATCGCAAGAAAAAATTTGTGTTGGAGTCAAATCTTCATCGCTTCAACTAATTTTTTTGAATTGCATACAAATATAAACTTCATGTGAAAAAACCATCACTCCTTACCGCCTTGACAAGGAGAAACGCAATTCTTGTTTTAAAAAAAAACATAATCTATTCCAGGCACAAATAAAAAAGTTATGTTTCGAGTAAAATTTAGATGTATAAGACTTGTGCTCTCATTTTAATACGGCCCTTTTCACTTTTTAAAAAGTTACAAGGTAGATAGTAATGGAATTTGTATGCAACATTGCGGGCTTATGTAGCGAGCACGCAATGTTTTTTTTTTAAATATGAGAACTGTCAGTAAACTATGTATGTACTTCGCGTCTCAATATGTAGATAGGAATGTCAACATTTCCGGACATTTTTGAGAAAAAGTTATTAGGGGTGCGTACAGCAACTTAGATCGCAGGCGGTGCGCTGCGGGGCACCGGCGGGCGGGCGGGCGCACACGACACAGCGCGGATGACTGAGCACTGTAGGTTACTTTTAATATTTATGCACTCCTAGTAATTTGACTTTGTAATTTTTTTATTTTTTTTTTAGTGAATCGTTACATGTTTGAGAAAAGCACTATACATACCTCGGCGGGAAATATGGGGTTGCCCGCCTCAGACCTATCCTATATAAATGTCTTCGGCCGGCAACCCCTTATGTCCCGGCCTCTGTAGTAATGTACTAAAAATTCATAGAAAACATCCGTGACAGTAAATAAATGTTGTTTGTTTGTTCCGTCTTCAGGTTTTAGATATCAAATAGATCTTACCTAACAAAAAAATCGCATAAGAAACAGTACCTATCATAAGTTATTAATTTCGACCCAAAAAAAAGCAAACAAATTCATTTTTTTTCAAGTATCGCTTCTGGAAAGTGCTGAAACAAAACAATCCCGCTTAACTACTGCAACTCCCTCTGTATTCCGAATTCGAATCGTCTAGATAAGTGCTTAAACACCTCTAAGCCCCGATCACTCTATCATTTCCGCCCTATGAACCAGCACGTACCAGTTTGTTTACAACGGACTCTCATCGCGTATTCTGCCCGTGAATCCTCCAATAAAACTCTGGTGGCCCGTTTCACGTAAAACAAAAGGTAAGGCACTATCGAATGAGCATACTGAGGGGGTATATTAGGATTTGTGTCAGTGAAATGTGTGAGATAGGTTAGAGGCAAATATTCGTGGGGGTTTAGTTGGTCATGATTTTATTGTTGTTTTACTTTGAATGGTTGTTTTTATTTAGGTATTATTCCATACCAGGAGCACAGGGAATCGTGGTTTACTTTAGATTCTTTATTCGCTCATGAAACTTCCAAGATACTATTATATTTCATTAAGAAACAATGTTATAACCTACTTCTTTTTTCCTAATACACAACTTCACATTTTTGGACTTCAGGTGTATTTGAATGGAATATATTATGTATAGGTTACGGTTTTTACCTGATAAATTATTATATGACTACATATTTCATAGTAAAATATTTACATTGCGGAGTAAAAACCAATCACAGCAATCAGCGGACTATTATCTATTCAATTCTTAACAACCGCATTTGATGGTGGCTGCATAGGCGAGTTACACTTACTAGTTTACCAGTCGCTTCACTAGATGTCGCTGGCCTTTGCGATCAATAACCGTTCCACAAAACCCTTAACCTCAGAGCCACCTAGGAACAGCGAATGGAACTGCCTGCACTATTAACGCAGCACGTAGAAACGAATTTTCCGTCGTAAGTCGTAGCGCTGGTGGTAACCAGAAGTTGTTTTAGAGTTATCAAACAGCTTTCGGCGCTTAGCTTATTTACTGTTAGCTTACCTTAGAATTTACGGCGGCAAAGCTAACTCTTCTCATTGTCCTATATAATAAATACATACATTAAATCACGCCTGTTTCCTAGAGGGGTAGGCCGACCACTAAACATATAATAAAGCGCACTAAAGTTTCACATTTCGTAAAGGCTATTCGACTAAGTAAACTAACATTAAATTAAAAACTGTCAATCATAAATCAAATCACAGAATGTGGTTGATTGTAAGAAGTTTTGCTTTTTTTCAGTAAAGGTGACCTTTACTGAAATCATAAATCACTCCGTTGTCCTTGCTTTTCTCCAACGAATGATTTCTATAAAGTTAATAGGCAAAAGCATGGTTTTTTTAAATTTCATTTCCCAACAAAATATGCGAAATATCGTAAAAAAGAGATCACCAAAAGTGAAATTAAAATAAAAATTGGCTATGAAATATGGATGATATAAGCATTTAAATTACTAATCAGAAAGTGATTAGCCAGAGAGATCCGAAATGCACCGTGACGTCATGTAATAGGTCGGCCAAATCTCCATCTTGAATTATGTTTTGATAGAACAAATCTATGTTGGTTTAAATCTCAGTTATTATTTTTATATTTATTCAAAAAATGTTTTTCACGGCCGTTTGTTACATGAATCAGCTTTTATTGAAGCTGTGAACAAAGTCATAAATATTCCCTATGAATGACTGACCTTAATATGCGGCAGAGCTAGCGCCCTCCTCAGGTCGTGTATGGCGCTGGCGGTGGCCGGCGTGGCGGCGGCGGGCCCGGCGCCGCTGGTCCGGGGGCGGCTGGCGGCCTCCAGCGCCTGGCGGCAGCGCTGCCGGCCCTCCGCCGCGGGCGCGCGACCGCTCGTCACCACTACTGTGCTCGCTATGCGGTCGTACACCTGCCCGGATGGCATCTCCAATATTAAACTTGACAGTCAGCTCGCTAAGTACGGGAGTAGAATTTGAAATGTGTTTAATATTGAACCGCATAGACACTGTAAGAACGCTGGTTGTTTTTACTAATGCAGGAGGCATTACTTGGATGAAGGTTTATCGTTGTTAACCTAGAGGTTCGAGCTTAGTTTGGGACCAGATTCATTATCTTAGTTAACAGGACCTTATTTGTACTTGTACGAGAGATAAGATGGGTCATGAAAAAGAAAAGTCACAAATCAAACAAACTGTTTCAATACGATTGATAGGAAAATAAAAAAACCCATACGATTTTTAAGGCCGAATTCAGTCTAAATATGAAGATACTACTATATGGAACAAGGTTAAGGTTCATATTCTCAAACGCCGGTATACTCGCCTCGAGCAGAGCGCGTAGCTGCGTGTCATCCAGTATAGCGTGGTACAGGTCGGGGTCGACCTGCCGCGGCCCGTCCTGCAGCACAGCTACGTCGTCTAGTGACTCCACCACCAGATTTACGGCTGCCGAGCAGAAAACATCAATGTATAACCTAGACTAGGTATAGAAGAACAGATATTCTCTTAATTGCAGATGCTTATTAAGATGTCGGTGATTACTCCTATTTAAGTCACGGACCTAAAAAAAATACGGATGTAACGTTACACTCAAAAGGTGCGAAGCAAGCAAGGCCTGTTATTTCGTTCCGTCATACACAATCTACCGTCTCACAAATGCACTAGGTCTGTTAACCCGCCGCCATTACGCGTCCAGCCACAGCCCGAGTGACATATCACTTTACACCGAAGAAAATGCCGCATTGTGTAGTAAAAACGTGTAAAAGCCACACGGAATCACTTATCACCTGTAAGTTATGTTTATTCGTTTTATTTTTCATAAATATGTGTTTATTTACTTTGACGCAAATTACAAACAAAAATGACAATTAGTGTTGCCAGTATTTTCACGGATTTTTTTCTAAAAGTTCAAGTTTTTAAGTTTAAATAAGAATTGCTTTATTCGTTAAAATTATTTTTGTCAATAGGTACCTATGTTCATAAAAATGTGGTTTGATATATCAATATTATTAATATTATTCTGTCGTGCAAACGTTGAAATTTAAATTTTCATATAATTTTCTCATCTCTAGTTCCCATTATTTTTTAGTTGAAATTGGTTTTGTCATCACAAAATGAGAAAACCCAATTTCAATTAAATTAAAACGGTTGCATGACACAATCGAACCCAATGCTCAAGTAGTACATAAACGATAACACGATTGAATTGTACGAAGTTTTTGCAGCGATACAATCGCGATTCAGTCTCAATGCAGTACCTATCGATACAGTCACAAATCGTCTAGGTTTAGTCGCGATACAGTGCTGCGGCTTTCGAATGCGCATTTGTATCGCTGCAAAAAGTTGCAGTTGGTAAAAGGCCTTAAAATAGGAAAATTGACGATTTATATGGCAACCCTCAAAGCACGCTCACTCGTAAACGGACGGCCATTTTGTGTGCTTCACTGATGATTAGACTAGGTTACGTCCGTATTTTTTTTAGGTCCGTGGTTTAGGTACGAACGATCAACTGCAGAAATTGGTAAACAAATCAAGTAATGTCAAAAGAATGATCGCAACATACGTCTACAGCGCCAACGTTTTTTTTAATAACGCTATTGCACAAAAACGAATTAATCCTTGTGTGATGGCCGCCTAGATCACCAAGCTTGACTCCAATGAATTCATAGGGGCTTTCATAAAAACAATACCGTAAAATGTGCCTACTTTGCTCCTTACTGGGTAACTTTGCTCAGATTCTGTATTTAGTTTCATTGCCCTACAAGTCGAAGTCTTCGGTCAATTCGTCAAATTTGCCGAAATCATTCGATACATTTGCAAATTTAAGAGGCAAAAATGAACGTGAATTGTTCGCTTCGCCATTTCCGTTTACTGTTGGCGTCGCACAGTGCCAACAAGAAAATTTACTAAAAATTTATTATGAGAAAAAGTCACTTCCATCTAAGCAATTGTTCATCGAATCACGGTTAGTATGTTTTGATGTGTTCCTGTATATAATAAGCTATTCCATGTTAAAAATATTTCTAGAAGTTTTTAGCTTTTTCAACGCTTAATCGTTAAAAAAAAAATACGTACCTACTTTGCTCCTCGTGTTGGGGTAACTTTGATCCAGGAACATAGTTATATATCTTTCATGAAAAAATGTTGAAAATGGCCAAAACCGAAAGACGAAATCACATCAAAATCAAACAACCACAACAATCACATCGAAATCATTGGAATGACAATTTAGAGTCCATATATTCCCCAAAAAAAATATGGTCGACGTGAAATTTTTGCAGTTACTGAACTAAACCGAATTTGGGGATAGATTATATAAGAACATTACAGCATGAGATTATTTATATCCTAAAATGTTAATTAACAGGGTTATGATACCCTTTTAGACGATACCTAATTTTAATTTTTTGTTGAATATTGCTTAAGTAAAGTGATTAACAGGGTAATAGGTACCTACCTACCTAGGTACATACCCTTTTTCAGAAGACTATTATTTTCTTTTGATTATTGCCTAAGTTAAGCAATACTAAGATTGAACAATATTTTGATTATATTAAAAATAAAAGACTTTAAGTAAAAACAAATATATTTTTGTTCCTAAAACTTAACTCATTTCTTAAATTGCTCCAAACCTACTCAAACTTAGGCTTACATGATTGTTACTGGAGCATACTTTGACTGACGACGGTTTGAAACTGCACCAAACGCTTTCTTATACAAGTTTTAAAGCAAATTTAATTCAGGGGCAAAGTTTCCCAAACACTGGGTAACATTGCTCCTAAATTAAAGTTTTTATATTTATATCAAAACAATATTTCGATGTCATTTAAGTATTACAACATGATAGTGGGGATGTTCTTCTTTACAAAGATATATAAATCAATATACCACAGCATAATGATTTTCAAAAAATAAAATGATTTCGAAATTTGGAGCAAATTTTGGAGCAAAGTAAGCACATTTTACGATACCTAGTTTTATGCAAGTCGAGAGAAATAGGTGCTGTCCAAGCATGCTGCATGATCTCATCATCAATTGGGGAAAAACCGACGTTGTTCAGAGTATGTCAAGAGTCTTTTATCGGTACTTAAGGGAAAAATTATCCTATGTCCTTTATGTTAAAGCTATCTCCATACCAAATTTCATCGACATAGGTTCAGTGGTTTAGCCGTGAATGCGTAACAAACAGAGAGACAAAGACAATGTCAAATTAATTGTATTAGTAAGGTTTGCTACAGCTTTAATTTGATGTTGCCAATTTCCCTCTAATTAGCGCTCACATTTTTTTGTTCTTACCAGCAGCCCTAGCCTTTTCCAGCATGACCTGCTTCTTTTACCTTCCAACTAGCACCTGCAATTTATTTTTTACCCGACTGCCGAAGGAGGATTGTTTTGTGTTTATCAGCCTATACAAGGTGCTAACAAATTAGATACCGATATTTTTACAGCTGATAGTACTCCGCTCTCGGAGTAGATTTAAGTATAACTATTAAGGGTTTATGATAGTTTTTGGAAAAAAAATAGGGAAACAACTTTGTTACGTAAAATCACCAATCGCGCCATCCTATAAGTAGTACAAGGGACGCATCGAATGTTTTTCACGTCAGTGACATTTACGTATGGAAATTGCTAAAACGCGAAGGAAAGCACCCATATCATTTTATGCGTGTTCAAGAATTACAGCCACAGGATACACGAACAACGTATAGCATTCTGTCAGTGGCTTACAAGAAACGTCAGGCAAAATATACTTTGGACCGACGAGTGTACTTTTACACGGTGGGATTGTTTAACCTTCACAATTCACACTTTTGGTCGAAACAGAATCCCCACATAGCACGCCCTGATCACTTCCAAACTTGCTTTAGTGTCAATGTGTGGGCAGGTTTACTTGGTGACTATTTATTAGGCCCAGTGTTTCTTAATCGTCTAAATGGAAGGACATATCTCCAGTTCTTACAAGAAGACCTAATGGAATTGCTAGAGGAAGTTCCAGTCGGTCTCCGAAGGAGAATGTACTTCCAACACGATGGTGGCCCCGCCCATTATGATCGTAACGTCCGAAGATACTTGACGGAACGATTCCGAGGTCGATGGATAGGCCGTGGTGGTGCTGCAGCAAGTGGAGTGGACTGGCCGGCCCGCACACCGGATATAACTCCACTCGATTTTCACGTATGGGGCCGAGCAAAAGATTTGGTATATGGAGACGATTGTCACACTATCAGAACGTCTGAAGAATTACGGACACGTATTACCAACGCCTTTGGCGTCATGAAAAGCGAAAGAGAAATTTTGTTGCGTGTTAATGGAAACATCCAAAAGCGAGCACTGTTGTGCATTGAAAGACGTGGTCGCCATTTTTAAAATGACGATGAATTTAAAATGATGAAAAACAATATTTGTAAAATGTAAATATCAATAAAAAAAATTATTTCTTCCGTGCTTGATTTTTAAATTACTTCTTAATGAAAATAATTTTATCAAAGGCTAGTAGATAGTCCATAACCTCAGTTTCCTCAGTTTCAGATCTGAAGATAATCATAATGACATTTTATGACAGTCATAATGACATTAATGAGAAACAACTGTTAACGTGACAAAGTGTTAAATGCAACATCTTGTCAGTTAATTACACAGAATGATTATGTTAAGACAGAATTTTAATTTATTTGTTTTGTTCGATAAATGAAAACAAAAAAAACAAATGATAAGTTTTCTTAATTTCTATTTAAAGTTAATTGTATTGATGTTAGGTACCATCTCTACAAATATCGGTATCTAATTTGTTAGCACCTTATATATGTATGTTTGTGCCTTTGTGGCGCTCTAGAAACTAAACGCGTGGACCGATTTTGTTGATTTTTATGTCAATCCAGTTTTCTTAATCTTGTGAGTGTCGCTAAAGATGACAGTAATCAAAATTCAATACGGCAGCAACCAGACGCCATATTGTAAAAAAGAAAAAAGTCTACGAAGTATGACAAGTGGTGTATCATTGAATAGGTATTTAAAAATCATTGTTAGGTTTCTTTCATAATTTTTCATTTTGAGTGATCATTTAGGATTTATTAAAAACTGCTTTTTGTTAGACTTACCAGCAGCACTAGCCTCCTCCAGCATGACCTGCTTCCTGGCGGGCTGCTCCTCCTCCTCTTCGTCGTCGGCGGCGGCGGCGGCCAGCGTGGCGGCTCGCAGGCGGCGCCGGCTGTTGAACTTCTTCAGTTCGTCCACGGTGGACGACAGGTGGATACGGTTTTGCTTGTCGCGGTCCTGGGTATAATGGGAAGTCGTGTAAGTACATCATACCATCCATTTAAACAGCCCTCATTTTACCACAACTGGCGCTAAGTGGATCGGACCTCTTCCATAACATACGTATGCCCTGGGGCTCTATTCAACTCAGTAAATAATGCTTTTGACATATTATCGCATAGTCAACGTTACGATAGTTCTATTTGACGGTAATGGCAGCCGATGTAACAATAATATGATAACATGTCAAAAGAAATATGGTTTTACCGAGTAGAATAGAACCCCAGGGCATGCGAATGCTATTGAACATATTCTCTCGCGAAGAGGTCTGATCCAGCTTAGCTCATTTAGCTTGTTCCCTACAACCTGAACCTAGTTTCCACGTACAAGCTTGATCGACGGTCTTACGTTTATTTGACCGAGTTCAAACGTCGCTTTTCTGTGTCCCATGATATTTATCTGTACATTTATTTTATTAAGCAAGAACATTGAGCGCTTTAGTAACACCTAGTACTTAATTAATCTGTATTATTTTTTACCTTTTTTCCAGTACCGATCATCTAAATATAACAACAGATGATGCAACAAATCTTTTTTCCATGTTAATACCTTCTTTAAAATTGTATGGACATTACATCGACAATTTGAGAATTCGACAGAATATACAGCTTTCACTGTCACTAACGATTACGACAATATAGAGGAGGCAACAGAACATACGATGCCACTCTTGGTACAAACTTAATTGTCAGAGCAGTCTTATACAATCTGTTTTCAATCTAACACACAATTTTTTATAAAATTTAAATGTTTACCCTTATCCATCGATGGTTGAGCACGTCCTGAATAGTTATTCTCTGCGTGTGGTCCACGGTAAGCATTCGCTGGACCAAGTCCTTAGCCGCGTCACTAACGTCGTCCCAAAGAGGACAGTCAAACTGAAAGGGAAAATACAGTTTTAAAAAACTGACACGGACCAAAGAAACCAAAGTATAAACCACCTGATGGTAATTGAGATCTGACACTTGCATACTCGAGACTGCAAATGCGTTGCCAACCCTGAGGACTAAGGTGGAATGCCTCTACGCTAGCCATTTCACCGGTGCCTGAGTTCTATTTTATTTTGTTGAGCTATAATGAAGTATCTTGTCCAGGCTATTTGGAAAGTCATGCTCAGGCCAGGTCACGGCCCAGGTGGAGTCGTCATCTACGACCCTATTAAAACACCTTCTTTCATCTCTTCCGGGTTTTTCGGGTCTGTCAAGTTGTCATTTTCGGAATCAATTGCTTTCTAACCGGTGTGTTACTCGAGATTTCAGGTATTTTAATAATTTAAACAACATACAAAGTATTTAGAAGTTTTCTAATTTAAACTTTCTTTTGGAGGATCGAAATGACCTCTTCTGCCTTCTGAGTAAAAAGTTTATTATTGGCCCAACCTACAACTCCTAAAAGGCTAATCTTAACCGGTAAGGGCAAGTATTTATGTGATGTGATGAGGACAAATGTAAATTTCTGAGTTTAACATGTTTCCTATGTATATTATGTCCCATGGTGTTAAACTTTTATTTTTCCACTTACCCGCAATCTCCCTCGACATATTGCTTCAAACAGCCGCTCCCTAGTGCCAGTAAATGGCAGGTACCCCACCAACAGCACATGCAGGAGAATACCAGCAGCCCACACATCCACTGGCTTGCCATACAACTGGTTTGACACAACTTCCGGAGCCATATAGTGGGGAGTCCCGATGCGACCTGTGATGGACATATAATTTTAGTGTGTGCATATTAAAGTTTTAGTAGTTGATGGTGCTAATATGGAATTAGTAAGACTGGATTTTTAGAGAAAACAGGTTGAAAAACATAAATCATTTGGCGATAACGTAGCTCGATTACCTTAAACGATAATATTACGATATTCCAGTTGGTCATATACACGAAACGGAACATTAAAAAAACACAGTTTTGCGATCATGGAATGGATGGAATAGTGAATATTTCCTTTTGCTCTTTTTGTTTTTTTTTTTATATGACAACTCGTAACACCTTGATAGACTGACTTATTTTGAATCAAGACAAATGGTACGAAGATAAGAGATTAATAAAAACCTTGTTTCTTTATTTATTTAGTGACGAAATAAAATTAAACTATTTAAGTGTAAAAATTTACAAGCAACGGGCTTAAAATAAAAATGTTACTATGCCAATTGTTTAAAAGCCAATGAGTAAAATAAAATAAATGAACAATAAGTACAAAAATACAAAATTACATCTATCACGCAGGATCAGGGTCCATGATGACGTGGAAAGTGCCAATTGGGTAGAAATCTCGAAGCGATAATTAACTCTAAAGTTATAAGTTACTTACAACTGGTCTTAATGCGGTAAAAACAATCAAAACGCAGTTATTCGTTGTTATACTCTAACGTTTTGACTGGCAAATGGGACAGTAATCTTAACCGAGAAGACGGATTCGAGTAACTTTTACGTAAAGGTCTGTGACTGAAAAATGCATACGCCCTATGCTGGTCGGTCGACAACCGAGTGCTCGAAACGACAGGCGAGCAACAGAAAATAAATGCATGTGAAAGAAAGTCACAACTACTCACAACCAACACATCTCATCTTTAGTAAAAAATCATTGGAATATGGGCCCGGGTAGATACTGTAGTGTCTCAACACAAAATAAGATTCTGTCAGATATTCTACAGACAGGGCTTGCAAGTATATACTTACTAACAGTTTCTCCTCGCCAGTACTATAATATATTCCATTTACTTTAACGACCTAGTACTGGAAAAGTGCAGTTGCACGTGATTGGCTAATGAGAATCCGCTAAAAATGCACTCACAATGGAGAAGGTAATCAGTCGGCTCTTACGTCTGTACTGTGCGGACGTTTTTGTTTCCATTCTTGCGACTTATTGTTCATTGTTTACTGTGGACTTGGCTAGTGAACCGGACCGATTTCTCCTTAATCTTTTATTTCAAATACTGTTTTGAACGAGTCTTAAGAAGATTATCGTTTGTTGCCGCCCACTTGACTACCTGCCTCTATCTTTTGTCCTTCTCATTTGTATGACACTGTACGTGTGAGAGAAGCCTATACACTAGGTCGTTAAAATAAATGGAGTATAGAGAGGAATATGCAGAGCTGATTGCTAACCTTCGCTAGTCGATGCAAGAAGAAAATCCAAAAGGCTCTGGTGTAATCCAGTCAAAACGTCAGATCAAACAACAAGGTAGCTCAATGCCTTTTGGTCGTGTATCTTCTGTTAAGATCTGTTTTAAGTGATTATAACGTGTTCATAACGCGTACGATTCTAATGTCTGCCGCATAAGACACATGGTGTTTCAGTGATATGAGTAACGATGTGCTGATGGATTGACACAATGTCCATGCAGTTACGGCACAATTTGCTTCGCACAGTCTTACCATACACATCTGATTTGAGATACGCTTGACCCATGGGACCCATTAGCGGACGAGTGTCCCTCACCAATTCTGTGCAATACAACCTACTTTTAAGATTAAACGAAAATTAGGCCTAATTAATGAGTAACTTCGATTCTTTATCAATTTAAGGAAAGGTTTATTTTGGAAAATTAGGATTAGAGTCAGCGACAGTATTTAAAGCATAATTAAAAGGTTTCTTATATGATAATTTTATAAAATGGGGAATTGGGGTTCCAGGCCCTATTGGACTATTTTACAACTACCGGTAAAGTTGCGCCCGCTCGGTGTTTAAAGGGAGCGCTCCGATCTCGGTCAATCGGTCAAAGGAACTAGTTCGGTTTTTTAGTTCCTTCAGGTCCTTTAGCTCCTCCGGAGCAAACCAGCAACAGCTACGATCTATAAAGAACGCGGAACTAACCCTGGTAACAATGCACAGTTATGTGTCGTACTCGCACTTGACCAGGACACGTTTAGTACTAGGTATTTGTCTCGTTCACACATCGAAACATAGGGCTCTGATTCGCTCACACGTTCACCGATTGCTACTAAGTTAAAGGACCGAAGACCGATTGAGATCATTTACGAGGAACTAGTTCCTTTCATTCCTTTTAGTTCTTAGTTCCTGACCGACTCAAGCCTAACTGCCGGCACCTTTCCCGAAGTTCCACCGCACTTCGAACACCAGAAGACAAGTGCAGGGAGGTGCCGCATACAATCTGTTGGTTACCATTCTCAGTCTCTTTAATCTAGAATGAAGTACTCACCGGCGGCAACTTGAGTTAGGTGTAAAGTACTCACCGGGAGGCGCCCGGTGCTCAGTGGGCGTGGGCAGCTGTGCAGCGACGCCAAAGCCGCCGAGCTTGACGGGCGCACAGTTGTCGCGTCCCGCCAGCAGCACGCAATGCGGCCGCACATCGCGGTGCACAATGTCATTCTCGTGGCAGTAACGCAGCGCTTCCAAGATTTGACGCATGTAGTGGCTAGGGGGACAACGTCGATTATTTATTTATTTGGTTTGCAGAAGGCATCATCAACGTATTCATTTATTATAAAAGAATTCGGTTATTTTATGTATAGGGAAGTAGCGGCGAGAAATAATTTGAGAGCTATTTTAAATATCAGAAATATTTAAAATTACCAATTTTACTTGACATTACAGAATAAACGTTTAAAATTTGCAAGGGGATTAGTCAAATTTTTAACTTTTATAGCTGTTGCTCTCGACAGTTATGTGTTAATTTAGTTACAATTTGGTGCCGTGACCAGCATAAAGAACTTCTAGTTTAATTCATTACTGCTTGATACATGTTAAACATTAAGAAATAGTTATTTGTTATACAAGGGGGGAAAGTTGTATTTTAGCTGCGAGTGTTCATTTGAAACACGAGCTAGCGAAAGGATTGTATGATTGACCACGAGCGAAGCGAGTGGTTCAAAAATAGAATCCTGAGCGTAGCGAGTGTTTCAACACACGAGACGTAAAATAACTTTTCACCCGTGTATAACACAAAACTTTTCACCTCACTACAGCGAGGAAAATAAGAAAAAAAAGACTCAATTCCGCATTTTGCTCGGTTTCCCGTAATTTCAGGTGTTAAAACGTCTTTGTCACTCGAACGAATCACTCATTTTTAATAACAAAACAATTTAGAAAAACATGCTAATTTTTAACGTTGACGGCTTAATTGAAAAGTTTTGATTTAAGATTTTTTTTATTATTTCGGTTGCGTTTTGTTCGCACATCGATTTACTTGGACTGTCAGAACATTTTATCCGTTTTTACAACAAGAATGAAGGTTAATGTTGAAAGCTGATATTTATGCATTAAAATAAAGTTGTAAAACTGTATTTAGTGTTTATTACTCGATGCAATTCATTAATTGTGATGATAAAAATTCAGCACTTTTAACGTTTTACGTTTTGTTAGCTGTCAAATATCAGCTGCCTTCAAATGTCAAAACTCTTTCTTCACATGTGGATAAAAAGCGATTTTCTCAATAGATATCAAACAAACAAAAAGGGCTTTCCGAGCTAGTGAGATGAAAATGATAAAGATATAAATAAATCAATCAAGTGACATATACGTCACAAGGATAAGTTTATAGTATAGTAACAAGAAGGTAAATGTGTGACTTACCAAGCAACGGCCTCACTGTAGACGAAACCGGCAGTAGCTCTGCGGACTACTTCAAAGCACAGATCAGATCCATCCATACTGAAATTAAAAGAAAAACACATTTACAATCAAGATTCCTTAAAAAAAATCGTAAAGGAGGAAGAATAATTACGGCGAAGGAATACGCTAATACGGTAGGTAGGTAGGTGTTATGATCGGATGCTCAAATTAAAAATCAATGTATTATTGAAGTAATGGTGTATCTATCTGAACTCGGTATTAACCCCTCGTATGTTTATTTAGGCACAGTTTCGTGCTCTAACTTTGGATGTCATTATGTATTTTTTAAGCTTATTTTTTGGACGATGTCATAATCCGAAGAGACTAGAACTTGGTCTTTTTTTTCACCTCCCACATACATACAAGGGGTAAATGATCGATGAATCATTCAAAAACATAAACATCTCCAAAAAACTGCTAAAACGTTAAAACATTGCAGACAACGAAAGGGTCCAAGTTATAACCGCTAGATGCTAGATATAACTCCGCCCCTGTTAAAAAATGGCACGTTTAAACAGTCTATCATACGGCCTCAGCACGCACTTTTGAAGCGCTATAAACACTAAATGACGTATAAAACACGTTATTTTGCCAATTATTTCATTGTAACTTATGCCTCGCGCCATTTTATCATTTGGCAAGAATTATACAAGCAACAAGTACCTACAGGCAATAAATTTATGGGACAATACCGGCGCGAAACGGCACGGACGGCATAATAATGTAAACAGAATTTATAATTAGATTGCGTGTTATGTAGGTATAATTAGTTAAAGTAACACACTCGCATAGATAATTCAGGGCATATGGACATACCCATAACCTGGAACACGTAATCATAAAATATTCTTATAGTCAGCGTCAAAAGTAAACATTACGAACTTTTGTACAGTCGAGTTCATAAATATGTGTACACTTTAGTACCTTGTCACTTTAAACACTGTGCCAATTCATGTATGGCAGTTTAAACATGACATTAAATAGACAAGGTACTAAAGTGTACACATATTAATAAACTCGACTGTACCTTGTCGCATTACATCAGTCAAGTAAGCAATGTCAAAGATTGTCAAAAGTGATCAGCTACTTTTGATGCTGACTGTACCTACACGCGCGTATGGATTTTTAAATCCCTAAGTAAAATAAAAGAGTCTTATTTAATAAAGGTTCATTGAGGATTATTTATAACTTAAACCTTATTTACTTAATGATCTAAAGTAAATTGTAACTAGCAATCGAATTAGTCAAGTACTTTTAATAATATGATAATAACGGAAGCGTTTTTAACCATGCTCATGTGGCATTTGGCCACCTATGTATTTATTTTGAAATAGGCGTAACTTAATAGTTACACTTTTTAACCGTAGTATTGTCCGTTTACTATCTTTCAAGAGCTAAACCGTAGTAGTAAAGATGACATATTGATTTGAGTAGTTATTTATCCTTCCTTTGTTCACGTTATGCAATAGCAATGCGTTAGGTATATAGTCAACGTCATAACTACTTCAAAGACCTTGGATACCATAGTATTCAAAGTTATACGGTTCTGCTTCTGCGAGCTGGTGTTTTAAGTAAAGTACCTAGTAGCTCAATGTTCGAATGTTTGTGTCGGTTTTAATCATTTGACGATTTTATATCGTGTTTAATTAATACCTAACGTTAAAGCACCACAAAGTATCACTTACATGTACAATGTTGTCTGTAGTTACATTATGTCTAAAAATAACACGGTCCTCACATTTTTTTACGCAGAGTGACCCATTTTTATTACCTGAGTGTATAATGATAAAACATCAATAATAAATTACAATATCCATTAGGACAAAGTACCCAAATTCATAAGTTGCAGAACAGTAATAGATACATCAAAAAGCGATTGGTAACGATTTGTCTCTCGTCGGAGCCTTTAGACGAAAGGCAGAATAATTAATTGAAAACAACATTGCTTCTTATTAGCATTCAGAAAAGTTCCGCCAATTATTGGAAAAGGAAGGTCTTGAGATGTTTTCGTAAGTAGATATTTAGTAAAAACAGTCGACAATTAATTTCAAGAAAAATAAGTATATCGTTTAATTATTTTAGTCATTAAAAATGTTATCCTAGTGATGCAAAACTTTTACACCAAGTATTCGTAAAACGACAAAAGCAGTTGTATAAATTTGCTACTTGAAAAATCTTAGGAAAATGTGTAAAGTAAAAAGTAAAAGTTCACAGTCACGTGGGAAACCCAAGAAAAAGCGTACACGTACTCTGAAAAAGTGGTTACTTGCATATTTAAACAAAATCTCGAGGACGCTGAAGCTCGTATGGACGTTATGGAGTTTTTATTTTTTTAATAATTGATTTTTTGCATGAATTTACCTATTATATGTAAAAAAAAAGTACCTACTAATCGTACTTGTGTTTTTAACCCCGACAACAGTTTATTATTTTATAATAATACACTTTTATCTTATAGCTTTGTCAGCTGCTTGGTAAAACAAAAATAAATAGGACAAACCACAACAATATACAGGGTGTTAGGTTGCTAGGTGCAAAGCTTTAAGGGGATGATGGACGAGGTTTTTTGAACATTTTTAGCTGTAGGTATATGTCTCAGACGAAATTTGGTAGTTTTCTTTATTGAAAATTTAAGAATTTTACAGAAAATACCCAGAATTTTAAAGTTGGGCGTTTTCACTAAAAAGTGTAGGTACCCAATTAAGGAACTTTAACTATGTCAGTTTTGTGACGAAAATTAGCTATACATTGACGGCCGAAATGTATGGCTCATTTGCGTCACAAAACTGACAAAGTTAAAGTTCCTTAATTTCAGTCCTTAATTGGGTACACTTTTTAGTGAAAACGCCCAGTTACGTGTTAATAATGCCCCAATAAGCGTTACCTTGTAAACAATATCATTTATTTTGGATAGTTTAATGTCTATAAATTGGACCAAATCAAACAATTTTTAAGCGTCTTTGTGGTAATAAAAACAAAATGCAGGTATTCGATATTAGTAAAAATGTCTCAGGTTTACGAAATTATTAAAAATGACTGATCCACATTTTGCATCTGGCATATTTAGGTATCTTTCAATAAAAAATTGAAATGTTCAAACACTTTAAAGAGTTAGAGCCCAACTTATGTTTACGGCTCTGAAGCTCATAGAAGCAATCTCTAGAGAACCAAGATGGAATAACTCTATGCTAGTCATTTCACCCGTTTTATCCAACACCGAAACATAATTCGATCGCAGCTTAAAAGATAAAATAGTGCTAGCGGTTCTGATAGACCCTGCACAAGATCTTACCATCACTAAAGGAAGCATGCAAAGTAAAATCACTTACTATTCGAAAACCATGTAAAGCATTCCTTCAGAGCTGTACGTCTCCAAGAGCTCCACAATGTGCGGGTGCTTCAGCATGTGGCATATTGTTGCCTCTCGTTTAAGATCTGTAACCAACGCACAATAGTGTTTACAGTCCACGTCGGCACGCGGCACAATTGGGATAGACCAAAAAAATAACTCACGGTTTTTACATTCTAATTCGAAAAAATAGGTAATTTTAAGAGACCAATTTCATTAATTTTGTATTTGACCCAATAGTTTTGTTTTAATATCTTTATTTATTTAGCAGACATTTTATTGATGACATGATTATTTTAAATTTGGGTTGGCATTTTTTAATAAATTACAACAATTAAATGATATCTAATGATAAAAAGTGATTGTAATAGTGTATTAAAAATACTATTTCAAGCGGTCTTCGCCTAAGCCGTAAGATACACCTAGGAGGGCTTCAAGCCGAAAACGAAAGTCAAACAAAGGTTACATAATTATGCTTTTGTCGAAATATCCGAAATAGATAAATATTTCAAAAACGTAATAATGCAGAATGGCTGAAAAACCCCATTCCTCGAAATGGTTTTCGAATTAGAGTAATAGTAAAAATCTGAACAATCCCAATTGAAATCGACGACGCCGACGTTGCACTTTTGAGCTATTCTGTCTTATAATTGTTTTCAATTAAATCTAAGGATTTTATGGTTGAAGATACATTATAATACAATGGCTTTGTGCGAAATTAGGGCTGTTAAGCAGCTCGGGCACCCTCAAAAAATTAATACAGTATCATCAAACAACTGAAATTAAGTACTTAAAGCACCTTGTTGTTACTCAGACAAATACAAAAGAAACGTTACATAGTGATTCAAAGAAATGTTACGTAGAGCTTTTCAATTTAATGGCAATAAAAAATGTTTAAATGAAACTATGGACTCATCATACATCACACCGATGTCAGATAGACTGGCAAAATAACTAAATTGATTACAGAATCCATAATGTTATGGCGCCAAAGTTGGATACTTTTAGCTGAAGGCACCAACCAATACACATGGTCATGAACGTTAACTTGTGACCTATTTCACAAAAAATATGCTTGAAGTCGTCAATTCTCTAGTGACATTGCCGCCAAGTAATTTGTAACTTATAGGAAACTCAACCTTACTGCTGTAGAATGTCAGATTGACTTTGGACCTAACACAAATTTAAGTATTTGACTGTACATACATACACAAACTCACGTTTCCAGAGTGGAGTAGGCAGAGCTACAGAATTACTAACAACTCTAAAAACTTGTTGATAATTCTGTAACCACATAGGCACCAATAATCGACACTTAACTCTTTAATTCAAAGATTGATTGTTGCAAAACAAATGAATGTACAGGCCGATTCACAAGAGCTGGCACAAATGGATTGAATGAGTGTACAAAAGTATGTGTGTAAAATAATAGCAGGTTTTCGGTTTGAAATTAGAACATCGGTCCAAAGGACGGCACTCACACAGTGATGGGTGACATTACTTTTGTTCATTCCATTCGTGCCAGCTTTAGTGAATCTACCTGTAAATATAATATTGGTCCTTATCCATTACTGGTTCCATAAGAATTATAACAATCATTGTAGTTCTTACCAGCAGTACTAAGTCCAGGGCTAGCGGTAAACCGCGCAACGTCCACAATCTTCACGGCAAACTGCTGCCCAGTCTGACGGTGCACACATCGGCGAACTAGACTGAACGGGCCCCTATTGCAAAAACAGGGCGTCAGGATGAAGCAAGTATATATTGCAGCAGTTTAAAACTTTAAATAGATAAATGGCAACCCATTCTTTCAGAGCTGATATCTCTTATACAACCTAATCGATTTTCATACTTAGCTAGAACCAACCCAATCAAAACAAACTTTATTTTTATAAAAATTGTGTCCATTCGTTTGTGAGCTACTGTGCAACAGACACATACACAGATAAACAGATATACACGTAAACTTAAAACACCCATTTTTTTGTCAGCCTAGTCTTATTAATATACCTTTAATATGAGTAAACTATAAATATTATAGTGGTAGTATGACTCGCAGGCATTAAAATTCATATACATTATATTTTACTGTGTTTTACTTTTATTATGATCATAAAATACATATAATAATATCAGCCACCTGAGTAATTTCCGAATGATTTTTTAACATATTGACATACCAAGATTAAATACTTAATAAGAATACTTGGCAAAAAAATGGGTGTTGTCAAGTTATTTACTCACACACATACATGTTCCAAAAATAGTTATTTCTTGTAATTAATTCCTATTTTGTACCAAATTATCGTGAAATACCCCAAGGTATAATGATGCAAGTCCTCAATAAACAGAACAGACAAATTGGTTTGGTAACTTCAATGCTGAATCATTCAAGAGACCATTTACTTAATTACCAATTAGAGGAGAATTCTACAGATACTGATGGATGTTCTTAACATACAGACGCTGTTACTGGTTCATATGAGTAAAGAGTAAAGATTTTAATACTATAAGTAACCCGAACGTAGCAGTACTATAACTACGCAAGCGTAGATGAGAAGAAGTTCTGCAACAAGCTCTACT
Organism: Acleris literana; assembly: GCA_946894065.1. Taxonomy (NCBI): domain Eukaryota; kingdom Metazoa; phylum Arthropoda; class Insecta; order Lepidoptera; family Tortricidae; genus Acleris; species Acleris literana. Next base: position 22,323,996 of record OX335669.1, read on the forward strand.
CTATGTCTGATTATTAACATTTACAGCACAGAAAGCTATTATGGGAGGTGTCTATAATAAATTAATGTAACAAATGCCACTTAATAAATAAATGTAGCAGACATCGTTATAACCGTAGTCTTGATACAATATTTATAATCTATTCAGGATAGGATGGGTACAGCGACACATGACACTTGGCAGATAAAGTGTTGTGGCCTTGTGAAATTGAAAGGATTATTGACGATTGTCGATTACGTTTGCTAAGGGAAAATAATTAATTCTTTATACACTTGCCAATATTTTTTATTTCTTAAAACTATTATATTGCACATACAAACTATAAATGGTGAATTCAGTAATTAAATAAATGTCAGAAGACAATAATATACACGTAAATTGAAATAAACGCATACAAGGCTGACGCATTCGTACTGACAGAGCAGGCAGAGGTGACGCGAGTGAAGCGATTTGTTAATTAATATGGCGGTTCGATTTGGTCGATGATAGATTTGTTGCCAATCTCTGTTAACGGTTCCATTCACATATCGGAAGTTGCAGTGTATTTATTTTATTGACCTATTTTCACTACATAAACACGTAATTTAATGGAACTTGACTATTATATTACGAAAAACGATAAATGTAATTTATTGGAAATAATTTCTTTGAAATATTTTTTTTTTTAATTTGTTGACAGCTGAATTGGTTAAAACGGTTATTGCGTAAAATGTAAAACTGTCATGTGTCGCCGTACCCATCCTATCCTGAATAGATTATAGTACCAATTTCACCAAACGATGTTAAATTTAATCAACATTAATCGACTGTTAGTTCATACATTTTGACAGCTGTTTAAGCTCTAATCGTCTGTTAAGTGGTTAGCATTGTTTGGTGAAATTGGTACTTAAGATTAAAGGGAGTAACGGACACACTCAGTCATTTAATGACAAATAAGTCACAATCTTGAAAAAATAATGAGTTAATTGTTCGTAAAATGAATGAGTCTGGCAGTAAAAATATGTACCTAACTCCGGCATTCTTATGAATTGTAAAAGTAAATTTTGAACCCTATCTTAACATTTTCAAGTATGTCTATAGATATCAAACTAATATTATGTTTTAAAATATATTTATGGCTAATTAAATGTTAACTCCGCAACTTAACAACATAATTACTTAATGATTGTAGGTTATTTTAAAATAGTTGGATTGAGTATTGACAGTATTTATTACAGGTTTTCATCTTGTACCCAGGTATGTCATTTGTTTATGTGTAATAAGTTCCAAATAGTAAATAAGAATTTTATCAATAGTATCATATTTCAAATTTAATGTAAAACTAAATCAATATTACGAACGACGTAACATAACACTGCTTTTAGATACCAGCTACTAAATAACTTTTCCAACCGCAACGATTTATTCGTTCGTGTGATCAATTTTAAATTCTTATAAGATTATGTATACTTACTTGCCGATTATTTCACAAAGTTCATACACATCGTCGAAAAGAACTTCGTCCTCAGCCATTTTTCAGGATAACACGAACCAGAACGTTTCAGAAAAAGTTAAAAAAATATCATTTTCGCACAGCCTTCGTCCGTGAAACGGCAGGTTACGCCCAGGAGAAAAATTGCAATTGTAAAGACACTTAAATATTAAATGAACACGATCCGATATTTATTAGGAAGATTTGTATATTTATATTACCAGGTGAGGATACACAAAACAGTGTTTAAGCCAAAATTGTGCATTTTAAATAGTATATTCTAAGTATAGTACTGAATATTCGCGCATTTTTCTAGCGCAATTCGAAACATGACACTAATACTTCACAATAACGAGGTAGAGGTTAAATGTCTGTATAACAATCTAATTATGTGCAAATATTAAAATACGAGTAAAAACTAAGTTTAGAGTATAATGTACATGAAACATTTTCTAATATTTTCTTATCGCGATTTTGACAATTCCGAGGGTTGCAAATACTCGAAGCGAAGTTAGCTGCGTAAAAAGTGTTGCCATCGTCAAGAGCCAACGTGATAACTGGGGTATATTGTGGGGGTACTGTTAACAATTTCGGACAATCCTACCGAGGAGTAAGTGCCACTACCGTGCTGCCCGCTTCGTATACTACGATACTTGAGCTATTTGATTTTTTTTAATTTTGTTTATTTATGCATGCGCATGCGGAACGCAAACAAGCACACAGTGCAAACATCGCTACTGATCTTAACTATTAAAATAATTATGTTTTTTTATTAGCGATTGTATTTTTTTTATCTCTGTAATTGTTAGTGGTTCTTAAGGTTCCGCACTTGGGCTGCTGACAGGCATACGGACAGTGGAGGCCTAATAATAGGGTCTCGTTTGCAACGCAAGTAGGTACGGAACCCTAAAAACCACTAAAAAGCACAGAGATAAAATAGAAATAAATAATATAACGTGTTTATATTGCATCTCATGAACCATAATAGGAAAATAGATAGATACCTTATTCAAAAAACACAAAGTGCGTATTTCTAATGCCGCTCTACTCTACGCTACGCTACTACTAGAGTCTGGCCATCGAAACGTGATACTGAAAATTACCGCGAAATTTAAAAATGTAGCTATAGTAATCATGAATAAGCTACAAATAAACAATTGTAATGCTTTTGTCTTTAACTTTTAACTTAATATTTAATGACAAAAGCTTCAAAATTGTTTAACTCTAGCCCATACAGGCATACTATAGCTACAATTTTAAATTTCCCGGTCATTTCAGTATCACATTTCGATGGCCAGACTCTAACAACAAGTAATGAAAATAAATCAAGTTAAAAATTAAAATGGGTCCTCATATAAGAAACGCGTTTAATCATCAAACGATTTATTTCTTGTTATTAACTATTTATTGAAAATAAAACTGAATTAAGTTTTCATTTCTGACTTTGTAAAACAAAAGACGTATTTGTTATAGACCCACAGACCTACAAAAAGTTTGCGCTGTCGTATTTTTGTTCAATCTATTGAAACAGGTTGTGCCCTTACGCGTGTCAATCGATTGAGTAAATCATCAATCATTATGATTTGTGGTCAATGATCTATGATCTCGGCGCAATAGAATACTGTAATGCCCTGTAAAATGTATTAAAATAAATAAATGATCTATGGTTATGGCTATCGTAAGTATGAATTATCCATGAATTAGTTATTAAAAATCAAAACTAGAGTTATCAGGCTAAACGTCACGTGACAATCCATTCCCGTCGCAATTTTCCGCCATTATTTATTTTGAATAGAAGAGTAGAAGTTGTTTTGACAGGATCCTCGAACCACAGATTAAAAAACATTAAGCAATCACTACTACAGATTACACAATCACACTTGATGGCAAAAACAAAATTCAACTCTGTCAAACTTTTCTAAAATGATTGCGCATACTTCAATCATTGCCATAGACGATCGAAAAGTTTGGTGAATCAGTGTGATTGCACAAATTAATTGATCATCTGTAGGGTGCCTTTTGCCGCAATGCATTTTTTTTTATTTACCGCAACTACCGCGTGCGTTAGTAGGGTAGGGGCACCAAAAGAGGAACGATTAAGCGACTACACCAACTTTAGACAGTTTATTCTCAGTGAAATTAACAAATTTCACCCTAATTTTTTTTATATGGTACAGTATATGGTCTAGATTGAAGATGACTATTATAAAAATCGTTGAAACCAAAAATGTGCCCATTTTTCCAAAATATGAAGAGCGTGCCCTAATTCTGAACGGTTAGGACCCAAAAGTTGAATTAACATAATAAAAAACCTAAATCATTGTAATTTTTAAGAAATAAAATGAAATTTATGGAATCAGTCTTAATTTTTTTATTGTTTACATTTATATAATATTACTTACCTACATAAGGTTCCTAATATGTGTTATAAAAAAAAGAATTATTATTTTTATCAATAATCATTACAAAAATTACTTAGTTACGTACTTATCTTTTGATAAAACAACGAAAATAAAATGTTTAGGCAATAACATACCAATTTTTTTATAAAGACAATTAAAATTATTAAAAAAATTACCTATTCATTCGTATCACAATAAGTACGGTGAGATAGCTTTAATTTATCAAAATTACTTATCTACTGTTCGATTTATTTTCTTGCTATCGCTGCTCCCTCAGAAACTGTCCCTATAATTTTCTCAAAAACCAAAAGCATTTTAGGGTTAATGGTTCATGTTATCCTGAAAAATGGCTGAGGACGATGTTCTTTTTGACGATGTGTATGAACTTTGTGAAATAATCGGCAAGTAAGTATACATAATCTTAGCGTCAGAGCGAAAGTGGGTATGGTAAGCATAAAAAAATAAAGAGAAAATTATATTCTTCTTGAAGAAAGTTTAAATTTTGGCGACCATTGCTCGTCGCCACAAACAATATAAAATAAGATAAAACATCAAAAACAAAAAACAATTTATGTTCTTGCCATGATATGCGAACTATTTAGTCATGCATGTAGTAGCGACCTTCTTGGTTGCATCTTCTACGAAATTGTTGTAATTCTATCGTGTCGCGAAGATGATATTTGTATTGTCTCCGTATTTTCTCTCCTAAAATTACGTTAATTAAAACCTTAGGTTTTATTTTATTTCAGAGGGCTTATTATGGCCGGTTTTTATCGTGTGACTAAACGTGGATAAAACATCCATCACTCTCGCATTTATATACTTGTTAGAAAGTGACGAATGTTTTATCCACGTTTTGTTACGCGATAAACACGGATAGGCCCACAGTTCTAAAAAAATTTACTATTTTTATTATAGCGGGCTACAAAATAAAAATAAGTTATATCGCTATGAATAACTGTGCGTTTTTTCCGAAGATTAGACATGCTGACGGTACTTCGTGGAAGTTGGTGTCGTGGAAACAATATGCACAAGTGACTTGCGCGACGGCGCGCTCGCGACTGATCGCTCTGTCAGACACGTACACTACTGCAATGTGCATTTACACGTTCAACCAACCACTAATAAAGCCAACTCGCCATCGTGAATTGCAAGAGCTATACTTACCAACTTTTTTTGTTTGTTGCTGAAATTGTTTACATCCAGGTTATTCACTTGTGTGTGGTGTCATCGTTTGACTCAGTGTACATTCAAATGTTTATGATCAAAACAATAATAAGAACTTAATTTAAACATTTTTTCAATCAGAAAGTTCACTTGTTTTGTGATTGAAAATTATATATCAAGATCTTTATCTTATCTTTCTTTTATCTTTATCTTATCTTTCTTTTATCTTTTTTTTAATAAAGTGAACCTTATTGCATTGTCTTAAGATTCAAATTGCAGTAGTAAAAATATTTCTTCCCAATTTGGGGGGACTCAGGAAGGTATCGATCTATGGAGTAATCACTTGAACTTTACAGCCAAGATCAATACATATACAGATAAAAATTCAAACAACGCGTTTTTATGTTTTAATATGATTTTGTTTAACATCTACAAATAAATAAACACCTTATAATCTACTAATAAAAATTAATTAGAACACTTCAAATTTTTTTTTTATTAAGGAACAACAATTTTGGTCATGAAACCTAGTTTTGGATGCAACACCTTTGATATTTTACAAAATTACTATTTGAGGCTTTATTACAGTTTCATAATTCTGTGGCGGGATTTCGTAAAATTACAGCTTTTTTATATATATTCTTAAGTCCCACAATTTAAATTTGTGCCGTTCATTCTTCTTTGAAAATAATCACAACCAGGAACAACTACCGTTATTTCTGAGTCTGAGGATTGGTTTTTTCTTGAATTATTGACATTCACTTTATAGCTGCAATGGTATTCCAGTTCGTAGATCTCAAACGACGTTTGCTGCAAAAAAATAAAAAAGGGAAAATTAAGTTTCTTACTTGGTAACATTCATGCTGGCAGAATAAGAATGGACCCTTGCCTTAAACTAACAACGCAGGAAAAAAACAAAGGACTTTCGTGACCCGCAGCTAACTTCAATGTAAAAAAATATAAAATCGTGAAATCGAATTTCGAGGTTAAGTTTTCGCGGGTTTTCAAAATTGTTTTCGTTTGACATTTTAATTATTTACCTCAGTCGTTGCTGAAAGTATTTTATTTTCATTTAGTGGGTTTTGGCATTTCTCTGTTCTCCATTGCACGAAGTATCTGAAAAAATATGATTGGTCTTGCTTGACTAATACAATATGTAGGCTATTTGACAACATTGAAAATACACTACAAATTGTGGTTATCCTATCAGATAATAGCGTAAAACAACATATTTCACTTTATTTTAATCTAAACTACGTACGCATACTTTTTTTGGAAATTACACGAAAAAAATTGTAATATTTTTTGAAATTTTATCTGTGGCAGAAACGCTATGTGATTGGTTTGCAGCTGTGGTTACTTGCTGGTGACGTCACACGCAAGTAACTACAGATCATAAGGGCATAATTATCTCTTCAAATGATTGTTTATTGTTTACTTGTGTGTGACGTCACACTTGTCATATGGCCAGCGCCAAAACAGAAACAGCGTTTTTAGCGCGGTTTTGAAAATTTAAACTTTAACTTTGATTTTTAGTGAGAATACAGTGGAATCTCAAGGAAATATTAATGTAGTGTACTTGTTATTTAATAAAGAATCATTTAAAAAGGTTTTCTAAAATTAGTCAAATAGCCTATTGACTAACCTATTCGTTTGTTGAAAGAATATTCTTTTTTTGAGTATTTATTACCCTTAGGTAGTAAGTAAAACGTGTAAGGGCCGGTTTTATAAAGGCCCGTAAGTAAAAATGACAAGTCAAATTTTAGTAACTTCATACAAGTTTTGACATTCCTGACCGAAATTTGATCTAACGGATCTTTATAAAACCCAGCCTTAATATCAATGTATCATACCTAGTACCTACACTCTTTTTCACCTAAGATGAGTCCTGTGACAGCTTATATTAATTAGGTGAAAAAGAGTGTTAATGGTTCCAACACTTCCAACGGAAGACCAGCGCTGGGGCACGTTTTATAAAGCTACAAGTTACAATTTTACAGGTCTAAACTGGCAACACTGCTCAAATGGCTGGTCGTAATTAGTCGAGGTTGTGTCAAATGGAAACTTGTAACCTGTAAATTGTAATTTGTAGCTTTATAAAACAGGCCCCTGGTATTAACGCCAGCATAACGCTGAGTTGGAACCATTTCGTGACAACAGGGTTTTTGTCTATGTCAGTATTTTGTTGAGTTTTGTTTGTCTGTTTGTCACGAATAAATGTTTTTTCTTTCGTTATTTCATAAACAAACACGTATTACTTACACTTGTTTCTTTAACTTTACATAAAAAACGTCGCCACAAACAGTGTAGGTACTAAAATCCTTCGAAAAATAGCCTTGGTACCTATCTACATGATGGTAAAATAAAATATGTATATTCAATATAAAAAAAAAATACGAAATAATTTCGCAGGGAGGAGAGAGTTTCGGAGGAGGAGGGAGAAATTTCGGATTAAAATAATAATAATAATGTTTTTAATATAAAATGTATGGAGCAAATTTGTTGGGCAAATTCTTAAGGTCGACCTGCAGGATTAGTCAAGGGGTTACACAGTTATTGTTGGAAATCGTACGGTTTCTGTACAGGGCGAACTACCTACGAATTCGGCCATGTTACCTTCTAATTCGATCTCCAGGGAGAGGATCCCAATTTATTCTCGCCTTGAGTTTGTTGTTGTGCCAAATAACTTTGTTTAATTTTAACCCTTTAACAATTCTTTTTTCGCGCTTCTGTAGGGATTGCGGCGCCAATTCTGAAATTAGGAAAAATGGTTTAATGTGCTTTCTGTAAATAGGTAGATAGGGTGATTTCTTTGAAGTGAAAACAGGATAGGTTAAAACATTTGGTTTCTAATTTTTAATAATGAGACCTTACACGGACAAACGGACAAAAAAGTTCCCTTATAAGAGTTCCATTTTTCAGTATTTGGTAAGAAACCCAGAGTGTAAGTATACAGAGCAATAATGTATAGGTACTGTTGGTTTATAAGAAGGTAATTGTATCTACGTTGTTTCCGACACAAAACTTTGAAAATCGAATTCTCCATCTCTTTCTTCCGATTTAGTGTCGAAAGACGAGTAAAAGGTAGTGCCAAGTAACCATCCTGGTACCACGTAGACGTAGGTACGATACTTTCTACTTTGGCTCGCTTGCCTAACTTTCTACGCTAGCTTTAGGTATTCGTCTCTAAATAAGTAATGCACTCGATTCGCTCGTCGTCGTCGCACTTATGACTTAATAATTCAGAGCTGGAAACGTCAATTCTACGACAAGAAACCCAAGAGACTTTTTTCATGTTCCTTTCTCTCTATTGGGTAAAAACTGAAAAGTGTAGGGAATAGGTAGAGCTTAGAACCTACTTCTGAAGTGTGTTACCTATTTAGTGTGTGGGAATGTGTTTACACACTTCTCACGTTTGCTTATTTTAGGAAACTTCGCTTTGTGGTCAAAACAGTTTATTTATAAGTAATGTTAAAATATTGAAAATTACATATCATTCTTTTCTATTTACCAATCTCCTAGCAACCACGTCGGTAAGGCGGCGGCGCGAAATCTGAAAGCCTCGCGCGCAGGCGTGTGTCACGGATGGAGCTGAATAGCCGCCACATATTCCCCCTGGCCAGACTGTGACTACAGTCGAAATTTACTCGGGAATGTGACTACCCTGCCACTCCTCGTGCGTTTCTCAGCAGGCATATCGCTCCCAGGGTGGATGATGGACTCGCGCGTTGTATACGCGGGCTTCAGCCGATCCACGGACACGTTGCTCAATTTACCTTTAATTTCTAAGGTGTAGAATTTTGTCTGCCGTTTGATCACCTTGTAAGGCCCTTCGTATGGTGGCACCAGCGAGCCGCGGACTCGATCGACACGAAGAAACACATGGGAACACGTATGCAACTCCCGGGGAATGTAGAATGGTGATGCTGAGATATGCCAGGATGCAGGCCTTGGTGCAAGCCTGGCCATTTGAGAGCCAAGGCGCGCGGCGTACTCTGTGACATCTACTACCGTGTAATCTGGTTGAGGCGACAGGAATTGACCAGGCAAACGAAGTGGCTCACCGTAAACGAGTTCAGCTGGAGTTGTCTGTAAATCTTCTTTTACTGCACTTCGCATACCAAGAAGTATTAGGGGAAGAGCTTCGGTCCATGTTGAGGAGGAAGAATGACACATAATGGCTGCCTTAAGCTGCCGATGGAGTCTTTCTATCATTCCATTCGCGGCAGGATGATACGCAGTTGTCCGGAGATGGTGTATACCGAACATAGTAGTAAGAGCCATGAAGAGGTGACTCTCGAACTGGCGGCCACGGTCTGTGGTCACTCTTAGTGGACAACCGAATCTGGCAACCCAGCCAGACACTAGAGCAGCAGCACAGGATTCGGCAGTGATGTCTCTGAGTGGAAACACCTCAGGCCATTGCGTGAACCTATCGATGACTGTGAGGCAGAATCTGTAATCAGAGGAAGGGGTAAGAGGCCCTACGAGGTCGAGATGAATATGAGCGAACCTCGAGGATGGAGTGGTGAAAGTGGAAAGTGGTGAAATGGTATGACGGATGACTTTGCACTGCTGGCATTTCAAGCATTGCCTAGCCCACTCTCTACAGTCCCTGCGGATCCCTGGCCATACGAATCTTTCGGTGACCAGCCGCACAGTAGCTGAGCTTCCTGGGTGATGGAGATCGTGTAGCTGGTCGAAGACTTGTTTCCGAAATTGAGGTGTGATGTACGGACGAGGATTCTGTTTGGAAGTGTCGCAGTAGACTGGCAAGGTAGTCTCAAGTGTGGGCATCTTTTCCAGCTTAAGTGATGAACCATGAAGAATCAGGTCTTGCAGCTCTGGATCAGCTTCCTGAGATTGTGCAAGAGCCTGGTAGTTGATGGGAAGGTTGATTTCTTCGACTCGGGATAGAGCATCAGCAACGACATTAAGGGATCCAGGTAAGAATTTCAGATCAGTAGTGAACTGTGAGATGAAATCTAGGTATCTGAACTGCCTGGGTGAGCATTTATCCTTGTTTGTGGCAAAGGCAAAGGTAAGTGGTTTGTGGTCTGTGAATACTGTAAACTCTCTGGCTTCTACCATATGACGAAAGTACTTGATGGCCTCGTATACTGCTAGAAGCTCTCTGTCATACGGACTGTACTTTCGTTGTGGATTGGTGAGCTTATGTGAATAGAATGCTAACGGTTGCCAGGTGTCACCGCTGCGCTGTTGGAGCACAGCGCCAATTGAGGTGTCAGAAGCGTCAGTGAAAATTGCTAGCTGTGCAGACGGATCAGGATGAGCAAGAAGTGTAGCTTTAGACAGTGATGACTTGCAGTCTTCGAAAGCCTGAAGCAACTCTGCAGTCTTGTGCACCGGATGTGATCCTTTAATCTTAGGACCTGCCAGAACAGAATGAAGCAGTGCCTGATGCTGTGCAGCATTGGGTACAAATCGTCGGTAAAAGTTCATCATACCCAGGAAACGTCTGAGCTCTTTCACTGTTTTCGGGACAGGGTGATCCTGGATAGCTTGAACTTTTGTCTCCAATGGCTTGGTGCCTTCAGCTGTCACACGGTACCCAAGAAAAGTGACTTCCGACTGACCAAATAAGCACTTTGAAATGTTGATCCATACGCCATATTGTGATAAACGGTCAAAAAGCTTGCGAATGTGACTTTTGTGTTGCTCTTCAGATGACGAGAACACCAAAATGTCATCTAAGTACCCGTGGCAAAAATCTAGCCCCAGCAGCACTTCATCGATGAACCTTTGGAAGGTCTGGGCAGCGTTTCTTAAACCAAAAGTCATAAATGGAAATTCAAATAAACCAAAAGGTGTGATGATCAGTGATCGGATCTAGGATGCAATTTGGGGTGAACGACCTCAAACGTTATGCTTAACATGGATGTGACTCGAGATTTCCCGGGATTTTGGGAAATGGGTTATTGTTAATAATTAATAACTTTTGTCGAGGGTTAACCTAATAAACAAATAAAAATAATAAAAATACCATAAAAGACAAGACGTGCAAGTTACGTTCAGTTCTTCTATGCAGTACTGTATTTTTTTTTTAGTTATTACGTATTTTGTTAATTTTATAGTGTAAACTACTTAAAATTGCGAGTTATTTACCTTTTTATAAAGGTAGGTAACAAAAAGATTCGCGGGATTGTAAGTCATATTCATATCCATGTTAAAATAACGGACTTAAATTGCATCCTAGATCCGATCACTAGTGATGATGGCGGTCTTGGGAATGTCGTCAGGATTCACGGCTATTTGATTATATGCCTTCACCAAGTCAATGGTAGAAAACATCGTGCAACCTGCCAGCTGATATGAAAAATCGTGTATATGGCGAATGGGGTACCTGTCTGGAATGGTTCTGGAATTGAGTGCCCTGTAATCACCACATGGTCTCCAAGTATCATCCTTTTTCTTCACCAGGTGAAGTGCGCTTGACCAAGGACTCTCTGAGCGTCGAGCTATACCTGAAGCTAGCATATCTTCAAATTCCTTTTTCGCAGCCTGCATCCGCAGCGGATCAAGACGACGAGGTTTGCAGGATACCGGCTGTCCAGGAGTAGTCTTAATGAAATGCAAGGTGTTGTGCTTAGATGGTGAGTGTCTACCTGGAGGTCTGGTTTAGTGGGGTACTCCCTTAGGATGTCGTGGAATTCCGATTCACCCGTAACTGCTTTGACAGAAGCTATATTTTCAGCAAATCCACAGTGAACAGCGGCTACAGACAGTGAAGTAACGTTATCTAATAATCGTTGATTTTTGCAGTCGACAAGTAAATTGTAATAAGCGAGAAAATCAACTCCTATGATTGGTCTTGTAACATCTGCAAGAGTAAAGTTCCAGAGAAATGATCTTCGCAGGCCCAGGTTAACAGCCAGTTGGATGGGTTCGTAAGTATGGATGACAATGTTATTGGCAGCAACTAGATCATACTTAGACTTAGTACAGGACGTCTTAATAGCCGATCGGGGGAAAACACATAGGTCGGAACCAGTGTCTACTAGATACCGTATTTTCGTTGTCCGATCTGTCACAAATAGACGGCCTGATGTAGTGGGGCAGTCGTTGGCCGCTATTTCCGACCGCCCGGGAAGTTTTCCGCGTTGAAGCTACAGGGTTGGTCACATTTCCGAGCATTGCATCCAAAATTAAAGTGATAAAAACAGTGCGGGTGGTTTGGCGGCGGTGGCAGCAGCCGAGAACGAGAACGACTATACCTCGAGTTCGACTTCGAACGAGAGCGGGAGTTGTGCGGTCGTCTTTGGTTGAAACGAGTGGTCAACATAGCCACTTGCTTAGTAAGCTCGCTTATTTGCTGCGCTACAGAGTCTGTAGACGGTGCGGGCGCAAGCACTGCAGGAGGCGCAGGCGCGTAGGTGGCACCGGTCACAGAAGTAGTCGCTACCCCTGGGACGTATAGAACGGGTGGAGCCAACTCGTAGATTTTGTCGGCCAAGTCAGCGAGTCTTTCTAATGGCTGATCCATCTGTGAAGCGACAATCGTTTGAACATTAGTAGGTAAACGGTCCAACCACAATGTTTTTACTATATCTGAAGTAGCAGCTGCGCCGGTCAGATTTTGTAAATGCCGTAAAAATTGTGACGGCCTGCGGTCACCGAGCTCCTCATGGACCAGCAGCTGCCGTGTCCTCTTTTCTTGCGACGCTGAAAGGCGTTTGATGAGCTCCGCTTTAATTCTACCATATTTATCGGTAGCAGGAGGGTTGGTAATTACGTCCTTTATCTCGAGCGCGTACCGAGCTTCCAACTGACCTGCCACGTAATAAAATTTTGTCTCGTCGCATGTAATTCTGGATAGTGAAAACTGCGCTTCAATTTGAGCGAACCACAAAGCGGGCTCGTCGACATTGAAAGGCGGAACGCGGATGCCGACTCTGCATACTTGCCCTTTGGAGTCGCCGAGGTTGGCGTCCGCAAAATTGTCTTCTGGGTTTTCATCCGCCATGGTTTACGTTTTTTTGTGTTACGGCGCAAGGCGCAACTATTCAATTTTTCGTCGGGGTCACCAGTTGTGGGAATGTGTTTACACACTTCTCACGTTTGCTTATGTTAGGAAACTTCGCTTTGTGGTCAAAACAGTTTATTTACAAGTAATGTTAAAATATTGAAAATTACATATCATTCTTTTCTATTTACCAATCTCCTAGCAACCACGTCGGTAAGGCGGCGGCGCGAAATCTGAAAGCCTCGCGCGCAGGCGTGTGTCACGGGTGGAGCTGAATAGCCGCCACAAGTGCTCCGAACTTACTCTTCTAAGGTCCCTGACGGCCCCATCTCCCTGGGCACTAGGGATAAACCTTTGTTTTTACCAACTTCATGATTTTTTACCCGCCTAGCCAAGAAAGAAACTAGGAGACATATTGTACATATTGACTTGTTGCCTATTATAAAATAGTAGGGTGTAAAAATAATGTCACGCCCCTGTAGACTGACGGCTTGACAGATTTGACGAGATTGTTGGTCTGTATCCCATGGGCAAAGTATTATCTTAGCTTAATGGATATAATTTTCGCTGTCAGGTACTTGAATAAGTAGGTACACTTATACTTACTAGAGCACAAACAGGCGAGTTATAAAAAGTAAAAGTAAGTAAGTAATTATACAAAAAAAAAAAAACATCATGTCTGGCAAAAAAATATGGGGCTTGCACACATTGAACTTTGTAATAAATAATTCAAGACAAACAACTATTATATCCCATCGATACGTTTTTTACGTCAAATATTTGCGTAGGTAAGTGTCATTTTCTTATTACCATGGGCGTTTGTGGTGTTGTAGAAAATAGCGGCCTTATCGCTTCGCAGTTTTCCGAAGCCGTATTGGCTGATTGTTTGCACTTGCAAGAAATACATCGCATTTGGTTTTAGGTCCCTTATTTCTGCCGAAGTTTGACCCTGTTAACAAAAATGTAAAGTAGTTCTATCTTATCGAGAAGTTTCTTCGAAACATGAGTGAGAGAGACTATAGGTATTCCATTTGACGACGCGCTAGCCTAGTTCGTAGTGACCCTGCCTACGAAGCTAGCGGTCCTGGGTTCAAATCCCGGTAAGGGCAGATACTTGTGTGATGAGCACGAGTATTTGTTTCTGAGTCTTGGATATTTTCTTTGTATTTAAGTATATATTTCTCTATGTAAGTATGTATATCGTTGTCTAGTACCCATAGTACAAGCCTAGAGCTTAGTTTGGGACTAGGTCAATTTGTGTGAGATTGTCCCTTGATATTTATTTATTTATTTATTTATTTCTTAACTAGGGCACTATATAGGACTTTAATGGTTATGCCACTATGGAACCCTGTCGCATAACGTTAATCATTCATTTAAGCGTAATTTCTGTCATGTGGTTTGACGCTGTCATTATGAAAGGGTTCCATAGTGGCATAACAATTAAAGTCCTTGACTGTACCTAAATATAAAAGTCCAGTCTGTAGACACTTAGAATGGCCTTTGCTTTACAAAAGGTAGAGCATAGTTTTTTCTTATGGGTACTCGTATTTGTTCAGGCATGGGGTCCAAATTTTCAACTTGAATTGAAAGTGCCCGAATTGATTAATTTTTAAATAATTCCTCAACAATTGACTTAACGGCAAAATTTGATGAGGAGTATAAACAAGATAAAATGGCACACAGTTTAGGCATACATGTTCATTTTGTATGTCTTTCCGATAAAAAGTTACGAGCGGCGGAAGAGCGTTTACAGTCGTATTTGTACAAGCTTTATTTTCGTTCATTTTCTATGTTCGTATGTATGGCTGGGTTATTCACTGGGTAAGGTGGCAACAGGATCTGCGCTTTACTTAGCGAAACCAATTTTGGCACCTAACGACTTTGACGGCTAACGCCTTAACGAGCTTAATCGACGGGTACAAACTCAGTGGTTCTAGGTACGTTAAGTACAACAAAATCTTGTTTCCGAATTCCGATTCTTTCGTCAGGTCAGGCCTTAGATAACATAATATTATATTGTCATCGGGCTTCAGCCCATTTCAATAAAGCCAGAGCTGGTTTAAAATTGTCATGTAAATAGCCTATAAACAGGTAGTTTAAAAAGTTAAAAGCGCTATCTATGTGCAATTCCTAGATAAATAGTCTCATGTAAACCAATCAGAAGACGGTTCAATTATTAAAAATATGTACGCTGCCCTAAATAGATGGCGTACCTAGCGTGTTTACTATACTAGTCTTTTTATTGTGTGAAAATGACCCTAATTACTTTACCTTAGGAACTATCAGATGATTGACCAGAACTGAGTCCAGGTCTCCTGATACACCGCGCACGCGCCTACTCCAGAACACCTTATACCTCAGGACCGGTAGATCAGAGTTGGGTTCCTTCCATTCCAAACGGATTGTGACCGTCCCTGGAAAAGAAAATTAAAATGAGATACTTCACTAAATGAATATGTGTTCTTCTATAAATGATTGAAAAATAGGCTGAATGTTCGGATAGATAAGAAAAAATTAACACAGACACAGAGAAACTGTATAGCCGGGAGACGCATATATAGGACGGACAATACGGACATGTTTCTTATTTCGAAAAATTTGCCAGTTCCCGAGAAAAAACCGATAAACATCTACGCGGACAAAGTCGCGGGCAAAAGCTAGTATCATTAATAATTAGTGTGAAGTAAACTCTAATGCAAAGTACCAACACACGACGACAATTTAGCGGCGCCAAAATCTCACTGCCGCCAGCAATAAAGCACCATATAAACAGTTTCTACGCCAATCTTTTACGATGATTTTTTTTATTTATTTTTCTAGCACGGAATATAGCACGCGTCTATTTATTTGCGGCGAGACTTTGGCACCACCGCACAAATTTTCATCGTGTCAAACTTACCTCTTTTAAGTTTAATTTTTACAATGCATGCATAACTTTCATGAAACCGTAATTAACAGGTCCGTGTCTCGCGCAAATTTGAATTAATTATGTACAGGTAATTAACTAATTTCATACAACTAATTTCATCATGTAAACGCGACGGGAAACTTATGTTAATTCAGGTATATGTAGGTAAGTTTGTATGAAAACTACGATCTAATTACCTAGTAGAGATTTTCTTCAAAATTCCTTACCATTGTCAGCCCGAACTGGTCGCACCCTCAACCTCTTCGGTGGAGGAGGTGCCCTGGGTCCCTTTCTCGGAGTGAAGGGAATAGTAGGGTTTGAGAAACCCCTACTGCCTTCAGCACTAATTGAGGCAGCCCTAAACCTGTACCAGCGGCCTGGCTTTAGCAGGTTCCGCAGAGAGATTTTCGTCCTGGAAAATAGAAAGAGTAACTTTAAGTCATATTCCATAGTTCTTTACTACGGATTACTATTTTTACTGATTTCGACCACCCATCGCGCAGGTCTTCCCACGGATCTTTTTGAATTCCTAACTCACATTTAGTAATCTGTAGTCAAGTGTCCTGCCTATCCTTACTTAAGTTTTGTTATTCGTTTAGCCACGTCAACCACCTTCATTCTACATTCTTTCAGCAGTGTTTTGCTTCAGATATAAGCTTTGAAAAAGTTTATTTGTAGTCGTTTAACAAAAAGTGTTTCAATTCAAAACCCTACTTATAATGTTAATTATTTCAAATCCCACTGACGATTCAATGAATGAGATGTTATTGTCCTTGATACAATTTGGAAACCACCAATCAACAAATAAAAGTAACATGAACAAAAGAGTTCTCGTGAAATCGTGAAGGCAAATGTTGCGTTATTACAATGTAATGGATCATTGTTCCCCGATCAATGGACTTAATACATAATAGGAATAATACGAGTATTCCGAACTTAATACGCGAGGGTTTTTATACCGATCGATTGCGATGGAGATACCATTTTTAGGGTTCCGTACCATAATGGTAAAAAAGGAACCCTTATGGTGAGACTTCGTTGTCTGTCTGTCTGTTTGTATGTCACAGCAGGTTTTCCCAGCAACTACAAATGCTATCAACTTGAAATTTGGCGTAGTTGTACAACTAGCTTGCCCGCATCTGTTTTAGTAAAATGTTTTTTTATAAATAATTAAAAAGAGGCCAGGAATGGAGGGTTGAAAAATTAAAGTGGTTTGATTATAGCAAATGGGGTGTCATACGGAAGGGCTTAAATCTGCACATTTAAAAACTATTTATTTTTTTATTTTTTGTGGTATACTATTTTATTTATAGCAAAGAATGTACCTACAAAAAATTACCTTTAGGATAGTCAAAATGGACCTTATTGCTGTCGTGTTACGTGGTCTTCCGATAATTCGGAAGACCAGGTACCAGACGTTAATGAAAGATCAGAGAAAAAGAGAGGTAGATTAGAGAGAAAAGGACAGCAATAGTAAGTCAGGGTCTGGGTATTTATTTAACACTTAGGCTTTCTTCACACAGATAAAATAATTATGACACATAGATTAAAAAAAAAAAAAAAATTAAAATTAGTCCCTAATATCACCAGGGTAAAGTTAGAGATTTAGTGGTGAAGGTGAAGGTAGTTCCTCCGGGACTTCCTTTAGTACGCGTCCCGGAGTCGTCGGTCCAGGAACACCGCTGGCGCTGTAATGAGGGGCGCTAGAGGCAGCGGCCCTGGTGGTACACGAAGGTAAGTGGGCCCGAGGTGGGACCCGTCAGAGTGAGTAGCGGGTCCTGAGGAAAGCAGGAACCTCGTAGATGAAGGACTCTTGAAGCGTAGGGCCCGACTTGGTCACACACAAAGTCGACTTTTGGTATGAGGGAGATAGAGGCTTCTAGGGGTCCGACTTGATCCTATCTTCAGAGTTTCTAGTCACCACTTAAGAGGCTGAGGGAGAACTGATCGCTCTAGTCCGGGCCGCCGTTTATATACCCTGGTGATCCAGCTTTTTAATTTACCAATTCTAAATTCATAAAAATTCAAAGTTATACATGCCAGATATTAATTCTATGGTAAAACCATCGTTTTAACTCCATGGTTCAGTATAAACCTAAGATATCGTCTCTGCCCGTTGTCTAGACAACAAAGATAACAAACGCTGTCAGATGGAAAAATATAAACAAAAAGTGAATATTTTCGGCTACAAAAGTAATATCGTTAAAAAGAATAGCAATCATTCAAAGGAAAAAGGTACGCAAGAGCCATGGAAAACCAATACACCGTACAGCTTCAAAAAATCAAGAATTATACGTCTCTAAAGTTAGTCGGTCCAACCGACATGTGAACCGCGCCCGCGAGATAGTCAAGAGGAACGGGACAGGAAACCCAGGAACGCAGGTACAATATTACATTACCCCAAAAACCCAGGAAAAAAAAAAAACTTTTTCGTGCTGTAATGGAAAAGTTTTTTTTTTAAGTGTAGATGGATGAAGAGTAGAGAAGTGACGAGAAGAAAAAGGTATATACATCAAGGAACTTCTGACCTTTCATGCATCTCTAACATAATCAGCCTTCCATTCATCACTTTCAAAGTAAGGGGATGTGATTCAAATAAACGATTCACACTCCTAAGAAGTTCCTCGCTATGACCTAAGGCTTTTTTATAAGGGAGTAGTCAGCCGCTCCACTGGTAAAAATAGGAAAAATGATTATTCAAAGACAGTACTATTTACAAGACCTAAGGCTTTTTTATAAGGGAGTAGTCAGCCGCTCCACTGAGAAATAAAGAAGTATTATTTACAGGCCTAGTCAGTTTAGAGCCGACTAGAGAATTTGTGACGAATCACAAGAGAAAGATTGTGGATAGGGGTAGACCTACCACGAAAGAAAAAGAATTTGACCATATGGCTTTTTTTCAGAGTTGGTCGACCGCTCTAGAAGTTGAAGCTATATACATAGAAATAAGCACATGAAGGAGAAAAAAAGATATGATGAGTGTCATACGAAGAGAGAAAGTTATTCTAAGAAAAATATTTACTAATAGATGGTAATAAAACTTTTCCATTACAAAAGGCTTCAATTTTTTTTTTTTAAGACATTAGATTTTCAGATTGGGTTTCCAGGCGGATACGATCTACATGTTTAGATTTGTTAAGAAAGATATATTTAATAGGGCGAGACATACTCTGTGTGAAGAAGAAGTAAGAAACGTAAAAGTAAAGGGGCCGAAATATAGGATCAAAGACAAAAGACTTTATACACAAGTGGGAGTGTTGTTTTAGAATTTAGAAAAAGGTTAAAGTGCTAAATAATTCAATTTTGTTGGGCGCCAAAACTGTCGTGTTACGTGGTCTTCCGATAATTCGGAAGACCAGGTACCAGACGTTAATGAAAGATCAGAGAAAAAGAGAGGTAGATTAGAGAGAAAAGGACAGCAATAGTAAGTCAGGGTCTGGGTATTTATTTAACACTTAGGCTTTCTTCACACAGATAAAATAATTATGACACATAGATTAAAAAAAAAAAAAAAAATAAAATTAGTCCCTAATATCACCAGGGTAAAGTTAGAGATTTAGTGGTGAAGGTGAAGGTAGTTCCTCCGGGACTTCCTTTAGTACGCGTCCCGGAGTCGTCGGTCCAGGAACACCGCTGGCGCTGTAATGAGGGGCGCTAGAGGCAGCGGCCCTGGTGGTACACGAAGGTAAGTGGGCCCGAGGTGGGACCCGTCAGAGTGAGTAGCGGGTCCTGAGGAAAGCAGGAACCTCGTAGATGAAGGACTCTTGAAGCGTAGGGCCCGACTTGGTCACACACAAAGTCGACTTTTGGTATGAGGGAGATAGAGGCTTCTAGGGGTCCGACTTGATCCTATCTTCAGAGTTTCTAGTCACCACTTAAGAGGCTGAGGGAGAACTGATCGCTCTAGTCCGGGCCGCCGTTTATATACCCTGGTGATCCAGCTTTTTAATTTACCAATTCTAAATTCATAAAAATTCAAAGTTATACATGCCAGATATTAATTCTATGGTAAAACCATCGTTTTAACTCCATGGTTCAGTATAAACCTAAGATATCGTCTCTGCCCGTTGTCTAGACAACAAAGATAACAAACGCTGTCAGATGGAAAAATATAAACAAAAAGTGAATATTTTCGGCTACAAAAGTAATATCGTTAAAAAGAATAGCAATCATTCAAAGGAAAAAGGTACGCAAGAGCCATGGAAAACCAATACACCGTACAGCTTCAAAAAATCAAGAATTATACGTCTCTAAAGTTAGTCGGTCCAACCGACATGTGAACCGCGCCCGCGAGATAGTCAAGAGGAACGGGACAGGAAACCCAGGAACGCAGGTACAATATTACATTGCTTAGAAAATAAAGTTCATAACAAATGAGTATTTTCTTTTGCGGCTACTAAGCATATTATCTTAAATACGGAACCCTTAGTGCGGGAGTCTAGATTGGTTTTTTTTTTTACTAATAATTTGTGCGAAATCTCGAACCGACATTTTTGATGTTTACATCCTTGTTGCGTAGCGATTACACGCTGTAGGTAAGTATCACGTCATTATTAGTGACATCAATTTGAACAGGTTTTAAATACAGAATTTCCTACTTAATGATAAATTTACGTGATATCGCCACTTACGTTAGGGTTGTGCGTGCTCGCTCATTCACTGAGCGGATCGCTCCAAACTAGTATAATCGCTCTAATGTACTAATTCGGTCTTTTAGTTCTTTTAGTACACTAGTACACTGAAATAAACTGGTCTGTTCATGCTCTTTAGACCGAATGTACGTGGCTTTGTTGTCAGTGACCTTACGTACGCGTCACAGTTTTTCTACGATGATTTCATTTATTACATTTTGATTTATCGCAGTGAGTGCGAGAGTGATGGATGCTTTATCCACATCTATCTAAGGCGACCATAATACGGGCTCATTACACAAAGGCTACCAATATTGTGTTAAACGATATTATTCTTGTATTTAGTAGACTTTCGGTTCTTGGTCAAGAATAACGTCGTTATGGTATAAACTTAGTGGTAACTAAGCATTTTCTTACCATACATTTTCTAGCGTGTCTGATATCAAGTTGTTGTTCCCACACTAAATGATGTTTAACAAAAAATCGGACAAATGAGAGTTCAACTCGCATGGAGAGGGTTCCGTACGTAAATATAAAGGTCCACTATAAGCTGACACGGTTTAAGTATGCACTCACGTACTTAGTGAGTCTCAGTTTATACTGGAAATGAAACGAAGCAAAACGAAGCGATCTGTTTAAGCGACTTGTTAAAGGTTTTTAACCTAAAAGTAAATCACTATTATTGGTACTTCTTTCAATGGTAAAAATGTCATCTATTTTCTTAAATAGCTTTAAAACTATTTACTTTAAAATTGAAAAAAGTATTAGTTGCCCTCATAACAAGTTCATTAAGTTGATATGTCACACGGTTCAGTTTACAAAACTTTATAATTAACGATATTTAGAATTAATTTATGTTAAACATCTTTAATTAGGTAACAGATATAGATACATTATGTTTACCTACCGAATTTCAAGTTAATCGGTCCAGTAGATTCAGAGCTAAAAGGCTGTGACAGATGGACAAAGACACAGACACACGAGTGACCCTACAGTACCCATAAAGAACCCTAAAAATATGGAAGCACACACGACACGATGACTGTGGGTTTTAATCTCATTTGCGACTATCATCTATGTAGTTGTGCACCCTTACACATACAAATACAAATAACAAACTCAAAGGTGCCGTGTTGTACAGCCAAGGTCAAAGATACGTAAACACTTTTGCACCTTATTTCAATGGAATAAGGTGCAAAAGTGTTTACATACCTTTGTGATCGACTTTACCTATTTCATTAAAAATCGTAGGATAAGCTAATAATTAATGGGCGGCTGAGGGATGCAACTTACGTCAAAATAATGTCGAACGATATCCGTAATATGGACATGATGATCTTTTTATTTTGTTATTTTTTATTAAAGAATAAAATTGATTTAAAAAAGTACATTATTGCAAAAAGTTATAATAATAATAATAATAAAAAAGTCATTTATTTCAGGCAAGTGTACCCATACATCATAAAAATTTACAAAAAGTGATTAAAAATAAACCAATAAATTAAAATTAAATATATATAAATATTTTTGTTGAAGTAAATAATTATATTTCTTTCTGTTATTAGGTATTTTCAGTCCATTCCTTTTATTGTTCGTTCACCATATGAAGGGTCCACGGAAAGAACATGTCTAGTCACTTTTTAAAAAAAATGCTATGCTAGAGGACGAAATTAACTATTACCTACCTTTCAGTTTAAGATATAAATCTTCATATGTCTTGTATTTTTTCACTCTTAAAAAAACCTCTACACGAAAATTACGTACAAAATAAGATGTTTCCTAACTTTCAAATCACGATATCTCAAAAAGTTACTAATGTGACTAGACATGTTCTTTCCGTGGACCCTTCATATACTTATATAGGGGAAATTACCTCTTTTCATCTACAGACGCAACAGACGCAAGAGGGGCGTACTTATTCGTAATGTGACACTTTTCTTAATATACAAAATATGTATGTGAATTATAACAAAAATGGCATAAATTTTCATACATAAATAGTTACTATTTACTAAAAATAGTACTGTAATCGAAATTTAATAAAAGTCATATCCATTTAATGCTTTTGTCAGCATATTGCATCCGTCAGCCGCACTTTACTAACGATATACTAACTTATTAGTCCTCATGACAGGGGTCCATCCTCCTAGCCTTTCCTCTTCATACTTCGGGCCGAGATGGTGCTGTTCTTCGAGCAAGTATAGAACATAGCCTGGAACAGCCCTGGCTAAGTCGCCGACCCCATCAGACCATCGAATGACCACTGATTTCTTTTTCTCTTTAACTTCCTCTATCCTTGGTAATGCGGGAAGCCCTGTAAAAAAAAAATCGCACTTTCATATGACAAATTTAACTGTATTCGGTATTCGTTGAACTTGTTGTCTATTTGCTTTATATTTCGGTGTAAAGTTTATTTTTCTGTGGATATAAAAGATTCCAATGAAGGGAGTCTCAATACTCTACATTTTGTTGAGTCAAAATTTGAACGATACTGATACCCTTTTACAAAGGACATGGCTTTTGAGATGTGTCAATGTTTGGTTTCACGTACAAATAGAGTACTTATCTAGCTTAATCTAACGTATGCTGTATCACGTTGCAGAAATAAACAAATGTCATATTTAGTGACTCTTAGCGACCTCTCCAAAAGAAGCGTTACTATAATCACAGATACTATTATAATCCAACCACCATAAAGTGCCATAATGAGCAAGCGAGGTCAACGCTTGATCAAAGTCATTAATTTTCCAATAAAACCTTCTTTCTTCTTATCCACGACTTTCGAAACATTTGATTCTAATTAAGGCATTGTTATAACTTTCTTTAACAAGGTTAAAAGCTTTTAGGGCGATGAACCACACATATTATTCTCTAAAAAAAATCTTGTTAATAAACGGTTGATCAAACGAGCAAATCCATAAGCTGTGCGTTTTTTACGGAACTTGTTATCGTACTGTTTTCAACTCGGTCGCCATTACGTCAATAAAATAAGAGCTATCGTAACGTTGACCAGGATAACATGTCAAAGGTAATATAATTTTACTGGTAAAATAGAGGCCCAGGTAACGGCAACACGTCATCATTCCGAAGAGTCGTAATTCCAAATTGATCAAAATTCCCAATTTAAATTAATAATTCCGGATGCAGTGTGCAGATGCCTTTTTTTTTAATCGCTTCTAAATCAAACCTAATCTAATTTACGTTTAGCCATTCAATTATGCGTCTAATATTCTTATTTCTTTTTCTTTATAAAAAATACGGAAGTTCCCCCAGGTAACCCGCTGGCTCTTTTGTTTCCTCTCGCATCAAAAAAAGCTTTCTAATTTAGAACGCACGGCTGAAAATGTTTTTTTGTACACTGACGGGACAACTTAAACTCGACGGTTTAAAAAATCATCCATCAAGTTGGGAAGCGGTTTGGTTAAGATAATCAGTTAATCACCTACCTGAAAGTGTGAGTAAGTCTATGGGTTGGCTGCAAGTGGAGCCACAGCCATGATGACAGCAACGTTGGGTGCCGTCGCATTGTGAGTCCAGGGTGCAGGCCTCGATGCAAGCCGCAGCCCAATGGGGGCTGTCATTCCTCGGACACGTTCCAGGTTTTTCTGCTCGAAGTCGGCATTGCGAGCGACACTGGGAAGGTTTAAATGTTACCTACTGTTAGATTTGAAGACGTAGTATGCTAAGACCGGTATTCGGCCTTTTGGCCGAAAATTATTTTGCAAAATGTAATGTTTCCCAACCGTTTAATTTGCTAACTCTTTTCTGTATCTGTAAATATTTCAGGATTTATTTCAGCACCATCGTGTAGAATAGGTTAGGTTAGGTAGGTTAGTTTTTTACAAAAATCCTGAAATATTTACAGTTACTTCTTAGCTTACGCTTATTCGAGAATTTCATATGGTCTCATAATGAAAGGGTTATAGATGCGATTCTAAAAAAAAAAAATGCATTGGAGTACTGGCAAATATAGATGAAATGCAAACTTGTCGGCCACATTTTAAGAAATTTAAATTACTCACCTTAACTTCAATGTATATTTTAGAATCTAGCAAGTTTATAAGAAAACACATGGAAAACACGCCAATAACAGCTATAAGAAGAAATGATAGGAACTTAAATAAATGAAAATTACCCTTTGCCGGACTGAAAATAGTCACATCTAGCCCTCATCATAATATGATTAAAATATATAATCACCTACCCAATAACATTAAAAACCTAGATAGACCAAAAAGAGGGTGTTAGGTAATGAGTGGATAATCCTTGAATTATGGATAGAGGGCAATTAGGACGTTATGAAAAAGCTAAAATAGGTTCAGTAAAAGTCGCACAGTTTTCGAGATATTTGGACTTTTAGGTTTTTTTCGAGAATGAAAACACTTGTTCAATGTTTTGTTTATAGCACCATTCTAAGCTATTTTTTTCAAAATGTATTTTTTCTCAATATTCTTGAATACTTATGTTATCAGATTGGCATCACTATTAATGTGAGACTACAATGGATTAGAAAAATAAATCGCTAACTTAATTTTTGCGTTTTCAGTCGTACATTGATCGAAGTCTCAGCTCCCATGGTGAAAAAAAATACACTACCGTCTAGTTGCCCATAAGCTTAAAAACATTCCAATTTATTGACAATTTAAAAACAGTAATTACCTTTTGAATTTAAGATCAAAATGCCAAAATAATAAAAAGAAATACACGCCCACCCACACTTTTCCTGATTTACTTTTTTCCCGGGCGTAGAATTCAAAAAATTTTGTTGGAAAAATGACATTACTGGCCACTAATTTAAATGCCATTTATTCCAAATTTAAAAAATACTGCTTTTTTTTTCGAATTCGAGTTTGAATTTCGCTATTATTGCCTAATGAATGGTGAATTGTGTGTTTAGATTGTTGTGTTGAATTTTTTTTGTTCAATTATTATTCGAACACAATACACACCGATAGAATATGTTCAAATACCGGATTTTTCCTTGAATCCATAACGCTTACATGAAGGCAGTTTTTGGCCAGGGTGTAGGAGGAAATAGCGAGGGCAGACCGAGGGAGCGAGACGATGAAAATGTTCTGGATTTAATAGCGGCAAATCGTTCTTTGTCCGTACGGGACTAGCAAATAACCTCGGACTCACAACGTGGAAAGTGAATGCAACTCTAAAAACACCCGGATTGCACCCTTTTCATTTCCAACGTGTGAACGTCCTAATTGCCTAGAACTCTCTCTTCACTGAACGCGTTATGGATTGGAGGAAAAATCTGGTAATTGGGATGGCGTCTGATTGGGTAGCGTTCAGAGTACAAAATTGCAGCAGCACTAGCGTTGCCTTGGCACTCACCATAAATGTAATGCATTTGAGCATATTCTATCGGTGTGTATTGTGTTCGAATAATTATTAAACAAAAAAAAACAACACAACAATCTAAACACACAATCACCATTCATTACGCAATAATAGCGAAATACAAAATCGAAATCGAAAAAAAACAAAAAAGCAGTGGGCATATTTTTTAAATTTGGAATAAATGGCATTTAAATTAGTGGCCAGTAATGTCATTTTTGCAACAAAAGGTTTTGAATTCTACGCCCAGGATACAAAAAGTAAATCAGGAAAAGTGTGGGTGAGCGTGTATTTTTTTTCATTATCTTGGCATTTTGATTTTAAATTCAAAAGGTAATAACTATTTTTAAATTGTCAATAAATTGGCATGTTTTTAGGCTTATGTGCAACTAGACGGTAGTGTATTTTTTTTTCACCATGGGAGCTGAAAGTTCGATCAATATACGATTGAAAACGCAAAAATGAAGTTTGCGATTATTATTATTTTATCCATTGTAGTCTCACATCAATGATGATGCCTATCTGATAACATAAGTATAAGTATTCAAGAATATTGAAAAAAAATAAAAGTTGAAAAAAATGAGCTTAGAATGGTGGTTATGATCAAAACATCGAACAAGTGTGTTCATTTTCGAAAAAAAACTATATGTCCAAATATCTCGAAAACCGAGCGACTTTTACTTAACCTATTTTAGCTTTTTTAATAAAGTCCTGAGTGCTCTCTATCCGTAATTCAAGGATTATCCACTCATTACCTAACACCCTGTATATTCGTACAACAATTAACAATATTCTTAACTAACAAATGCTTCTATAACCTAAACGACTATTTTAATGAGACTTACCAATAATGACATAGTTACTTAGATGACCCTAGATTAACAATAAGTACCTAGAACTAATACAGTGTGTAAACGGAATACGAGCAAACATTTAAACTAGACGTAGATTATGGCTCTATAAGTTATGTAAATGTGGAATTTTGTTAATAACTCTAATACATAGAGCACAATTATTTTTTAAAGGTCCCATTGAGCAGTAATGTATAATGTAAACGAAGATTTAAGTCTCAGTTAATTGCAAGTTAATTGGGCTATTTCTGATACATTGCGTGGCCAATTAATTTGTATGAAAAAAGAAATACAACTTATGTTAACGACACATATGTTTTTATGTTAATTAAGATGCATATTAACCGTCGTTAAAATGTCCGCCCGTATTCCGTTTACACACTGTATCATTTTAATAATTACTGTAAGAAGTGGCTTCATAATTTGTGCCAAGATAGTGTTAATGTTCAATATTGAATATAACTTAGAATAAGGATATGTTAATTGATTTGTGCCAAGATAGTGCTAACGTGCAATATTTAATATAACTTAGAATAAGGATAATTAAACGGGTAGTAGCCCTCTCATGTTGCTCTGCCCTCGCAGGGCGTCACATGTATACCTGTAAATGTAGTTCCACCTGTTGTAAAGTAATGTGACACGCAATAAACGATTTTGAATTTGAATTTCGAATCATTAAAATGTATGTATGTCAACTCTTTGTTGGACATAAACAATTACAAGACATGTTGCATACATACATAGGGGTAGGCAGAGACAACTTCTTTCCACAGATAATGTCAATAAATAGGTAATGTCACTTATGACTGATAAATTCTGGAATGATTAAACGTATATTATGTATAGAAATGTGATGACATAATATCAGAAATTTAACAAAAGCAAGTTGTAATATAGGTTTAATGTACTACTAAGAACTAATTTCAGAACACAAATTACCGTTGTAAATCTCTACAGATGCAGTTCATTACCTTAATGAAAATATGGAGGCTAAAATTAACAGCTAAAACAACAATTCCTTTGAACATGAATCATGTACCTACATGATTCATCCACTTTCACGTTTATAGTGAAGAGAATCAGTCGAGTACTAATTCACTAACTGTGTCTGAGAAATAAATGTCTTAAAATAGGTATGGATAATGTTAGGTTTGTTCAGTTTTTAATTAAACGACTATGCATTGAGCCAGTTTTCCGGGTATTTGTATCATGTGTGGTATTTATCTGGCGTGCTGCTCTGTACTGATGATAATAAGTTGTAGTATATTAAATAAGATTGATTAAAATGTGTTTTCAGTTTGTCTTTGTTATTGTATTTAATTTGTAATTATTGATATTATTATTTTTATGATCTATTTTGTAATTATTGATATTATTATTTAATGAAACACGAATGACAATGTATAATCCTTACTGAATAAATAATTATGAATTAACTACATACTTTTTTTTTTGTTATATTGCCTGTGTTTTGTATTTCTATTTATTCTTGTACAATAAAGAGTATACATACATGCATACTTTTGGCGGTTTAATTTCATAGAAATGCTAGAAAACCCAATGACTATTAAATCTCCTATTGACTCATCTATTTGGAATACCTCTTAGTTTCAATACCATTTTAAGAGGCCACCTATGCTAAAGTCTAGAGTGTTCCGAGATCTGGATCTCAATAACCATAACGCCTTTCTATCTGTTTTTTGGATATATTAAACTTGACCATATTTGCTTGAGACTGTCAAACGTGAAAACACGATTAGAAATAAAATCTTCGATACTTTTATTTTTTAAACATTACACCTTTTTTGCATGTTTTTGGTTGAATCTTCGAAACCCTATCATCTTTAACGATGATTTTCAATTCAATAGTTGAGGATATGTAACTTCTTAATCCTGGTAAACCATTTTTTCAACAAATGTTGTGGTTTTAATGTAAACAGCAATTAATTGAATTTGACGCTGCCGTCAAGGCGCGCGCGAACTATCTCCATCTCACATGCTTCGCGCGGAAGCACATAAAGCCATCCCTTTTTATTCTTGTGGGGGCGTGGCACCATAGGTGGCCTCTTAAGCTTAAAAACATCAACATCTACGAAGGCCGCTTCCGTGCTACCCGTATTCAGCGAATACTACTAATTTACCGACTCATTATCTATCTTTCTTCACCTATATTTTTTGGACGTCTCTTTTACCAAGTAGCGACAAGACCGCCTGTTGTTTACCACGTTACATACAATTGTTATTACTTCTTGTTTCAAATTGTAACTCTCAGTGGTGTGCAACAAAGAGTACCTATTGTATGTATCCTCATCATCATCATCATCACCATGTCAGCTGAACACGTCTAATGCTAGAGTAGGCCTCCCTACAGATATTCACCGTGATCGGCCCTGTTCCACTTTCCGATCGAGGCGACTTACCTGTGTTCTATTCTCCCTTGCAACATCGAAGCAGGTAAGATCGCATCGCGTTCTCATCAACGGGTCTGACTGTATTTTATGGAACCTTCTTGTCCTTGACAACACCATGGGCGTCAAAAAAACCATAACCATTAATCCAATCCTCCCCTGCATTCTGAATCCCATATTTCTCATAGACTCGATGTTCCAAATCCAAATTTCATAATACCTATAATCTGCAAAAAATCAAAGCTTCATTCGATACCTACTCGTAAAAATTAACGACCAATAAAATTTAATGTTGTAATTATTTCTATTCGTGCGTGTCGTATAAACTGTATTAAAATTAAAGAAATCGGTCAGGAGTAATCGAGCAATGCCTAGAGTGAGATTCCGTAGAGACCTGTAATTATGAAGCTACAAAATAATTAAGCACCTATAAAGTTTTTTTGCGCGGTTTTGTTTGCTTAAATTGTTCTGATGGATTGGATACGCATTTGCAGTTTTGAGATTTTCATCGTAAGATTGCGATCTTGAGATTGCAAATGTCGATGAGTTTCAGATTCCAATTAACATCAAATAACCTGTATGCTCGTTTGCCTTCTCCATGCCAGAAATAAGCCAAAACTAGCCTTTGTATAAAGTAGTATTTTTTTTATAACAGGCATTGTGATTGTGCCTAACAAACGTCTCAAACTTATACTATTAATTAATTAATAAGATTATACTGTTTTACTTATGTTTACAAGAAAGTAGTAGAATTTATTTATTAGGGTAAGTTACCTAATAAATAGTCTTTGGGCCTGTTTCACAATCGACCAGTTTTATCTTCCATTTAAGGTTGGCTCTCTCCTTGGCTATTTTCAAGTGTCGAAAAGAGAAATTTATATGTCAAATTTAACTTGTCGATTGTGAAACAGGCGGGTAGTAAGTAAAGCGTAAATAAAACAACAATGACATACGGTTGCACGTACGGATAAAGACCCAGCCACACCGGATGCGTGCGCGTGCGCTTTCCACTGCGGTGTATAGTATGACTTCTCAAACGACAGGTCACTATTCAACGCAGTGGAAAGCGCACGCGCACGTCACGTCTACGCGCACGCATCAGGTGTGGCTGGGCCTTAAATGAACATAGCATAACTAAAGGGTTTCTTATTAGATGACTGAACCCTAAATAAACTCATTGGATTACGATGTAAGTAGTTAATGGTGATAAGTTTTGACTTTTAATACCTATATTTATTATAGACTTATAATAAATAACAAACCTTCCCTAGGTTATACACATATGAGTTTTAATTAAGTTGTTGTATTGTTTTTAGTCAATAAAAAAGGGAATGGTTTATTTATGTTGCGCCTTATTATATGTGAAGTAATTATTTTACGTTTCAAGCCAAAACAATTTTAGTCAGAGCCTTAGAAAAATAATGAATAAAAATATAATTATATTTTGTAAGAAGTTAGAATTAGCATACATCTGTCATTTCTGAACCTTGGCTGTTTTTTATGTATATTTATTTTATTTTCCTATACATATAATTAATATTTAGTACTTTGAGTACAAACCTAAGCTGCTAGTGCTTAGTTTGGGACTAGGTCAGTTTATTTAAAAATATACTCAGAGAGTCGTCTATAATGTCATATCTAATTATCTAAATTTTACAAGCGACTTTAACAATTACAATTACTCAGGGCCTCTATTCTTCGATGACAAACAATACTTTAACCTGTTATCGTATTGTAAATACTTTGATAGCTCGTATTTACTAGACAGTTATGGCGGCCGAGTTAAAAACAATACCAAAACGCGAAGAGTAGTAATAGAGGCCCAGTTGCATTCATAAACATTTAACCCTTTACACCCGAGCTGATACGATAGTGAGGGTTTTTGCTGATTGAATATAAACCTTATAAAAAAAAAACAAAAAAAAAAGGAACTGTTTGAGTAACAAGTTAAAAGTATACTAACTTTCAGTCTCTTTGTGCGTGTGTTTTGGACCCCCAAAATTAAATTAAATAAATCATTGATGTCATTAAAAAAAAATATTGGCTAAATCCATCCATAGGAATATGAAGCGTTGATATGGTTAAAATTTTGACCTTAACCTCACAATAGGCTCGTGTGTAAAGAATAGAATCGTTGCAATAGAATAGAATAGATATTAATTTATTTGACAACAAAGACAAAAATAAATAACATGGAGAAAAATAGACGGAATGCACGAGCTGTGGTGCCAATAAGGTTCCAACTCAGCATAATGCTCTGGTCAGGGAAACGCACCGCTCGTTTTCGATTGGCACTTGGCACCTTTTGTTGACGTATTTAGTACAGGTATTAAACGATGCTGCAAAGTTCAATAACAACCATTATTAAAAAAAAAACGTGTGCGTCTCGGGACGCCCGACAAAAGTGATAACTTAAACTAATCTAAGTTGAACTATACCCTCCCACAAGAAGTTATCACATCAAAAAGTCAAAATGGCGGCCATTTTTTTAAAATCTGATTATTGGTTCGCATTTGTAGTCTCAAGGAGCCCTCAGATATCGATTTTCAAGACAATCGAACCTGTAACAAAAAAGTTCAAAATGGCCTCCACTTTTTTTAAATCTGATTACGGGTTCGCATTTATAGTCCCCACGGATCCTCAGATATCGATTTTCAAGACAATCGAACCAGTAACAAACAAGTTCAAAATGGCGGCCACTTTTTTAAATCTGAGTACAGGTTCGCATTTGTAGTCTCAACGGATCCTCCGATATCGATTTTCAAGACAATCGAAGCAGTAACAAAAAAGTTCAAAACGGCGGCCACTTTTTTTTAAATCTGAGTACTGGTTCGCATCTGTAGTCCCCACGGATCCTCAGATATCGATTTTCAAGACAATCGAACCAGTAACAAGTAACTTAAACTAATCACTTTCAAAAACTATGATAGTTTTAGGTTATATGCTCACTGTTAACAGTATTTATGCTTAGAAACGCAATACGGGGTGACGTCAGCAGGTAATATCAAATATCGTTTACCGTTTTCGTCCATACCTGTAACTTACGATTGGCCTAACGGCTGAGAGGTAGGTATATGGCGCTATGTTGCCGCGGTTCAAATCCCGTCCGATTCCAGTGTCTTTTTGTATTTTAAAAAGTTTTTAAAAATTTGTGTTTGCGCTGCCGTATGCGTGAGAGAAAGGGAAGCCAGACAGGCTGTCGAGTAATGCGCGTTACGTATCGAAATGGTTTACCCTCCGTCAAGAAGTTATGACTTCAAAAAAACTGTATTCAATTGCGAATTTTTACATTATAACGAGTGCACGAAAACTTACGAACAATTTGAACATCGCATGTATTATTCCGCCAGTACATAGAGTCGATTTGGTATTCGCGTTTTGCGGAAGGCAAATAATAAAGAATAACCGGAAGATCCCCGGGTTAAACAACAATAAGTCGTATTATTATAACAACAGTACTTATAGTATTTATACTTATAGTATTTTTAAACTGCCTAAGGAAGGAATGTTATTCGTTATTCGGGTGTATGTATCTGTCTGTCTCTTTGTGATTCACTGCAAGCTAAACGTCTGGATTTCAAAGTGCAGAATATCGTTGGATTGGTAATATCATAATATCAAAGAGCTTCTGATGATGGAGTCGGGAAGTTGCGACAGGATATCCGCTATACTCAACGTAGACCCACCGTGTTGGGACTCGTTACTATAGAATTCTGCGGGCCTAATATGGCTGCGTTTATCGCGTGAACAAATGCGGATAAACCGTCACTTTCTGAAACGTATATAAGGAAGAGAGTGACGGCTTTATCCACATTTTCTCACTCGATAAATGTAACCATACTATGCCCGCTAATAGCTTGCCAAAATAATTGACAGAAACTTACTTCACATAAACTCTACCTCTACTTCGATGACGATACAAAATGTCAACTTTAAGGTTCGTGCTAGGAAATTTTAGTCAGTTTCAAATACGGACACAGCCGTGTTCCAATCGCCATACAAAAAAAGCTCGATGAGAATATTGAGAATACGTAAACGTTGCCTACTCGATAGAATAAAAAAGATTGAGCTCGTAATAGGATCGGGAACCTTAAAAGAAAAAAAACTCGTGACCGTCCGTCCGTCTATTTTTATTATTATACCTGTGTGAGAGGTCTCTTTTAAAATTATAAACAATAACTTAACTGTTATAGTGAAAATAATTTTACTTTCATGTACTTATGCAAAAAAAGATAATTAAGATTATTACATAGCGTGTGAAACATAAACATAAACAGCGTCTCTATTGTCTAACGCGCTCGCAATCGTAATCGGCTTCAAAGCGGAGCAATTGTTTTTATTTTGTATGCAGACTCGCCTTCGACTTTTAAAATGAAAAAGATTGTGATTGTGATTGGTTATAATACTTAGCACTACGTAATTACATTAAAAGTAATAGAGGAAGAGAGTTTAATTATTTTCCTTGTATCATTTATTACGAAGTTGGTATCTGCTAGTAAGTATCATGCATTGTTAAGCATCCTTTATAGCGTAACTAGTTTTTACGTCCGTTTTTTGTAATGACGTGGAATAATATAGGTAGTTGTAAATTGTTTTTATTTGCAGGGGCATTTGCTGTTCCATATTTTGATTTAAACGTAACATAAAAAGTTATTATCACTAATCTTTTCAACGATATTGTAATTTATATTTTATATTTTAATATTATTCAATGCTTTTTTAATAATCCTACAATGCCCTTTGGCTATTCTGACCGACGAAAAAATTGCGTAAGTATATTTAAATTAAATATTCCGATGTATTAATTAACTAACTACAATACCCACAGAATTCAACCGAAATCCAAATACACTCAAACACTAACTCCGAAAGCGCGTGTTATTGAACCTTTGACAGTTGCGACGAGCGATATGCTGCGCCCGCGCTGATCGACTGAAGCGTCCGCAGGCCGGGTCCACTCGTGCTCCGGCTTCATTAATACACAGCTAATACGACGATACTTTCCTGCCTCGATGACGGAAGGCTTTTACTGGCCCGGCTTCCTAATTAAAAAAACTACGGTGAAGATCGATCGGGTTTGTATATAGGGTTCTGTATATTTATGGTTAAATATTCGTTTTATAGAGTTATAACAGTTAGTTGGATTTATGTTAAAGACAAATTAACAGGGGTAAAAATAAAGAAGGAAAGAAAGAATAAATATTTATTCGTGACAATCAGACAAACAAAACCAATAATAGGAATAGGTGCTCGTTTTACCTAAACTTGATGCATGTTCTTTCACTAAAGTATTCTCATATTAAATATTATTAATGAACATGCGTCACGTTTAGATAATTAGCATTGCCTATTCCGACCGATTCCGACCCTAGCAATGTACAAGTTAAAGAACATTTTCAGGAGTTAAGAAATCTTCTCAAGAAATTACTGAGAATGATTATCGGAAACTTTCGTGGCATTGTTCAATGCAGCAATGTTCTTTCCATACAAAATAAAAGAATATTCTTTGAAATTTCCGAGAATTTCTCATGAGGAACTTTCACAATTTGAGAAGTTACTTTTCGGCAGGGACCCGTCCACCCATTCCGCGATAAAAGCCTTTCAAAGACTTACCTCTCAAAGTATAACCCACTAAAAGAAATACCCGTTCGGAAGAAATATACGACTTAGTTATTTGTTAAACTAACCATTCGCATAAGGGAAACCTAAAGAGCTAACGCTCAGATCGTCCGCAGTAAATTGATATCCCTCTCTTATTGCATAACCAAATATAAGGGAAACCCTTTTTGTTTAAGCGCTATCCCATTAAAAACTTTCACGATCTACACACGGAAGGAAAAGACATGGGACGTCATCGAAAAGATAACCAAATATAAGGGTAACGCTTATAAGGGAAACCTTTTATGTTTAAGCGCTATCCGTTTAAAAAGTTTCACAATGTGGGTGCACGAGTGGGAAGGAAGGGTAGAGATGTGCGTATCCGACAGCGTCATTGCGTTTGCCTTGCATGTTTTATTTTATTTCGGCGCTCTCTTGGGGTCAATCGAGTCGTGTTGGTGTTTTAATCAGAATTAGTAAGTGTCTACATTATAGTAAGTAATGTAGACACCTTCGTGCTCTTTATGTTATATGCTGTTAGATTGACCTTTGGCAGTTCGGCCCTTGCAGCCTACTGGCAAAAAAAACATTTATTTCATTTTATCATTTATTTATTTACTTCCCTAATGTATAAGAAACAGGTAACTAGGTACCTATATTAAGACTGCATCGAGCAAACATCGCGCGTCCAGTGGCGCCCTCATTAATTACTATTAAGTAGGTATTGTGTTATATAATTAACTGATGGTTTTTGTAGCGCTAGTAAAAACACAATTAATGGGATACGTAACAAACTGTAATAACAATTTACCCTTTGAGTACCTAGTCAGCTTAACGGGAAAAGGTGGCTCGCCTGTACAAAAAAATCACGAATTAACCTTAAACTATAAGTAGGTAGGTACCTACTCGTACCTAAGGAATATATTATAGTGTGACAGTTCCTGGAACTGTAGACAACATATTCTGACATAAGTTACTAAAATGATTAAATCTAAATCGGGTCTTGAGATTGCCATCGTAATACTGCAGTCTTAAGATTGCCATCGTAAGATTGCAGTCTTGAGATTGCCTTCGTAAGATTGCAGTTTTGAGATTGCCATCATAAGATTGCACAGTCTCGAGATTCCCATCGTAAGATTTCAGTCTTGAGATTGCCATCATAAGATTGCACAGTCTCGAGATTGCCATCGTAAGATTGCATGCAGTCTTGAAATTGCCATCGTAAGATTGCACCGTGTTTAGATTGTCATCGTAAAATTACAGTCTGAAGATTTCCATCGTCAGATTGTAGTCTTGAGATTGCCATCGTAAGATTGCAGTCTTGAAAGTGCCATCGCAAGATTGCAGTCTTGAGATTGCCGTCATAAGACTGCAGTCTTGAGATTGCCATCGTAAAATTGCCATCGTAAGATTGCAGTCATGTGATTGCCATCGTCAGATTGCGGTCTTGAGAATGCTATCGTAAGATTGCAGTCTTGAAAGTGGCATCGTAAGAAAGTCTTGAGATTGTTGTCGTAAGACTGTAGTCTTGAGATTGCCATCATAAGATTGCAGTCTTGAGATTGCCATCGTAATATTGCAGTCTTGAGATTGCCATCGTAAGATTGCAGTCTTGAGATTACCATAGTAAGGTTGCATTCTTGAGATTGCCATCGTAAGATTTCAGTCTTGAGATTGCTATCGTAAGATTACAGTAATTAATGTACTTTTAATATTTACAATGATGTATTTTTTAAATTCATTGCATATGTTTGAGAAAAGCACTAGGTATACACGACCAGACCAGACCAGACCAGCCAGACTAGGTAGGTCGGGAGACGAGCTGTAGGTAGGCCTCCAACAAGATGGAGTGACGACCTTGTAAGGATCGCGGGAACGCGGTGGATGCGAAAAGCACAAGACCGGTCTGAGTGGAGAGCCTTGGGGGAGGCCTATGTCCAGCAGCGGACGTCTTTCGGCTGACATGATGATGATGATGATGACTAGGTATACATACCTCGCCGTGAAAAGGGGTTGCCAGCCTCGAACTATCTATATAAACTCGGCCAGCAACCCCTACCTCCCGGCCTCTATAGTAATGTTCTATTAACGGCAGCGATATTAATTATACATTAACACGAAATTTTATAAAGACCACCAAAAAAACGCAAAAGATAACTTTGTTTATAATGGTATGTACCTATAGGTCAGTAAAAGTGATGTCGGCTTTTGGTTAAAAATATTGTGAGTCGCCGACTTCAGTTTGACTGACCTACTTATGATTTAGAAAATCAATTTAAAAAAAATGCATTCAAGTGTGGTCACCTGTCAGGCTATACATTTTGAGTGATAGAATAGAAAAACGTTCAACATCAAACAATTCTCTTGTTTGGTATAAGCCGGCTCTCTTCCCTTTCCTTCGCATAATAAATCTCTCTCTTTCCTTCCCACTCGGGCACCTACATTGTGAAACTTTCTAAAGGGATAGCGCTTTAACAATAAGGGTTTCCCTTATATTTGGTTATGCAATAAGAGAGGGATATCAATTTACTGCGGACGATCAGAGCTTTAGCTCTTTAGGTTTCCCTTATGTGAATGGTTAGTTTAACAAATAACTAAGTCGTATATTTCTTCCGAAGGGGTTATTGTTTTAGTGGGTTGTACTTTGAGAGGTAAGTCTTTTAAAGGCTTTAATCAGGGAATGGTTGGTCGGGTCCCTGTTAGCGCTTTAAAAGGCAAATGGAACGGCTTGTAAGCGATACGGCTTTTCTGAATATATCCTTATAAAAACCCATTTAAAACCCCTTGAATGGGATAGCGGGCTGGTCCCTGCTTTTCGGTACAATGCTATCCGACCCGACCCCATATTTAAACTAGCAGTTTTTATTACTGTAACGTAATTTATCTAGTCATGTTGTTATTTGTATACGTTTTAATTGAAAAATGGTAAAATCTTGTAACTGTTTTTTGCATTTGCCAAAACAATAGTACATTGTTGTAGAGGTAAGAAATTAAGCAATAGATGGACGAGTTAGTTCGAGGACCGACGCGTAGTAAAGTACGAGTCCATCTATTGCACTTTCGGCCGAGGCTTAACACAGTGCTTTTTACGACGGAGACATATCTGAATATCGAAAGTTAAAATATCGAAGTACATAATATCGAAAGTTACAATTACAGACCGGTCAAAACATCTCCAGTCATAATATCTACGTCTGAAAGGCCTACGATCAAAATGACACCCATTTAAAATATCGAATGATTAAAACATCAACAGTTATTTAAACTTTGTGTTAAATCGATAATATATTTAAAGTTAAAATATCGAAGTCTAAAATATCGAAGGTTACAAAATTGAACGGTCGTCGACTCATCTTCAATCGAAATATCTACGTCTGAAATGCCACACGGTTAATACACCGAAAGTTCAGATTTTTCTTGAAAGTTGTTCAGTGAAGTGAGCGAGCGTAGCGAGCTAACCAGTCTGTTTAATGCGAAACTGTCACTGTCAGGTTAGATTTTTTTTTTATTGCCCTCAAAACAATGAGCATATGTATACTAAATAAACAGATTGAGTAATTTAGGTCGGTGAGTCGGTAAATTATCGCAGTTCAACCTAACACTCCCGCTACCCTCGTCGTCGTACCTAACTTTTATAATTCATCTAAAATAACCGTTCGATATTTCTACTTTCGACATTTTGGACTTCAATATTTTAACTTTAGATGTATTCACTTTCGATATTTGATTACATACCCAACAAGAACGTTCGATATTTTAATCATCGGTACGAGTATAATAACCAAACCCCGTTATCAGTGTTTCAGAATCATTGAAAACGCTAGGGTTGGCACTGCACATGTACCTATAAATAATTTGATTCACTTTGTCTATTTGATGTAAACTTCACAATTTACTTACTGACGGGCTTAAAGGACGTTTTATTCTAACGGGGAAGCTGAAATAACAAATATATTAACAAAAACACTGTGGAAACCTATAGTAACCTGATGTATTAATTACCAATTAAATAATAACTAATTAAATCTGTAGCAGTAGAGCGATTCATTTTCATATTTAGAATGGATCTACTTGAATAGACAAAATCTAACGCCAACTAATCTAGAAAAACTCTCAATAATTTATTTAGAAAACGACCACAAAATCAATATCGTGCGACAACCCTATGACTTAGTTTCAATGGATCCGCAACACTGATAACGGGGTTTGATAATAACCGTTCGATACTTCAACTTTCGTTGTTTTGGACTTCGATATTTTAACTTTAGATATATTAACTTTCGATATTCAGATATGTACCCTTTCACGACTACTGCGAGGAAATAAAAATCAATTCTTATAATAAATTTACAACACACAAAAAAAATTACGCAATCCCGCCAATATTTTTTTTAACGATACCGTTCTTATATAGTGGCCAGTCATTCAAAGGTGTTTTTTAAACTGACGACTCTGACCGTGACAGAATTATATTTCAGATAATTAAAAACAGACATATTTGGCTGTATGGAATCTGATTCCTTTGCTTATTCGTGAAGGGATGAATATTATTAACAAAATAAAACGACTTCTCATTGGCCAATTAAATTTCATAAGCAGCACAAGTCGTGTTCTGATTGATCGAATCAGTCATCAGTGGACCAATGTGATTGGTCGACTTGCTCAATGGAACAGACCAAGCCTTCAAGCTTTTTCAACTTAAAACTAATAATATACTTAAAACTTTAAATATTTCACATGATTCTCAATTCAATTTTTCGTTTGTAGCTCCAACGATACCTACTATCGATGATTCCGCCAATGTCAGGGTTTTCACATGATTCTGTATTTTGATTAATTTGACAGCTTTTGTTGTGACAGCTGTCATTTCATAGATAAAACAAGGTTTCCAAACAGTTTGAGGTTTTGATATATTTTTAGGTTCGATTCTGCTTTGACCCTTTGGTGATAGCACGTGTTTTGTGATTGACTAGCGATTTTTTTTGCTTTCAGTGCCTCTTTCTTGTTTGATTGTGTTTCGTCTGTTACCTAGTGCTGTTCCCGGTATCAGTAAGTGTTTTTAATATCTTGTACGCTGCTAACAATAGCTACTAAATATGACTGACATTCCTCCTAAACCCCCAGACCGTCAATCCGAAAATTCCGCGGCTTCCTCGACAAATGTGTCGCAAGATATGTTTGTTGGGGAAGAAATGGAAATCGGTTCAAATAGTCGCAATAGGAAAAGAGCCCATCCCGAAGTCAACGCCACCCAGGAGCCGGCTAAAATGCAAAATAGGGCCCCCTCAGCCTCAATTCAACATGTGTACACACACCCATCGCTGTCTGAGACTAAGACATACTCCAATTTAGACAAGGGACCCTTCCTGATCCATGTTTCCCGGTTAGACTCCCACCCAATGGCTGGAACTACCTTGAATCCCATAAAGTTTGGACAGGTTATGCTAGGTTCTCGGGTGCAGAACATTACTAAGGATGGAATTAAAAGCGTGGGTAGAAACAGGATTAGTGTCGAATTTACAACTGCAGAAGCAGCTAACGCTCTCCTCACAAATCAGGTACTGCTGGCGAACAAGTTTGCTGCAGTTATTCCTACCTTTAATGTTACCCGTATGGGGATTGTTAGGGGTATCCCTACTGACCTCCCTATGGAGGACTTTGTGAAATCAGTGTATGTCACTACGGGATGTGGAGAAATCCTCAAAGGTAGAAGAATGAATCGTAAGGTAAGCAAAGAGGGAGTGGTTGAATGGGTCCCTACTGGGACTGTAGTCCTCACTTTCAGCGGTCAGGTTCTGCCATCTAGAATATTCTGTATGTACACGTCAATCATAGTTGAGACATATCAGCTTCCAACTATACAATGCCACAATTGCTGTCGCTTTGGGCATATTGCAGACCAATGCAGGTCGAAGCCTAGGTGTTTTAAATGTGCAAAGGACCACATTGGGAGAAGCTGCACAATACAGGAGGACCTCGCTGAATGCTTATTCTGCTCTGGCAGGCATTTCGCTACCAGCGCATCATGCCCGGAACAGACCCGCCAAAGGTCGATTAAAAACTCAATGTCCCAGGAGAATATCTCATATTCACAGGCCTCAGAGAGGTTCCCTCCTGTCAGAAGGACCTATGCAGACATAGCCAAAGCTATGTTCGCCCCTGTGGCCCACTTCCCCGCCCAAGACTCCCAACCCCTAAATCCCTCTCAACCTCCCCCAGCAGGGTCCTCCCCTACCCAATCCTACAGAAAAACTTCCTTTACTCCCAGACCCCTCCGCCAACCCCTACCTCAGGGATATGACCGTGCTGCCCACCAAGCAGTAATTGGTCAACGTGACCCGCCAACTCCAGCCAATGGAGTGGCCCTCCAGAGCCCTCCTTCCCATGGCCTGTCTCACGCTGCCCCCAATGAGAACCTAATAGAGGTCATGCTGTCCCTCCTCATCAATTTGCTGTCAAAAATGAATGACTTCCCCTTACCGACCAACGTTGCAGATAAACTGAAAGTCCTACTGAATGTTGTTACCATTCAATCTGATACAATGGAATAGCCACAGTATTCGTCCGAAACTACATGAGATACATGAAATGATTAAGTCGCACAACCCTGTTGCCTTAGCCATTTCGGAGACCTGGTTAGTTCCTGGCTCCCGTTTCCGGGTGCCGGGATATGCATGTCTCCGGAATGACAGGGACGATGGGTATGCAGGAGCTGCCCTTCTTATCAAATCATCTGTAACTTTCAGCCGCTTAGCTCTCCCCCCTATCCCTTCAGACATTAACGCAGTTGCAGCCAAAGTTATGAATATGTGTATATTATCTATTTATATTTCAGATCCCCACTCAATCGGAATCTCCGACCTAGAACCCCTCTTCTCTGCTCTCGCGGGTCCTTTCCTTATCTTGGGAGATTTTAATTGTCACCACTTAATGTGGGGAAGTGCTGATTATGACTCATTGGCTTGCGATCTTGTCGATCTTATGGACGACAATAGTATCTGCCTTCTTAACGATGGTTCCCCGACCCGCAGGACGGCCCCGGGCCAGAACGCGAGTGCGGTAGACCTCTCTTTATGTTCCCCTGACCTTAGGTCATTGCTCTCGTGGTCGGTTCTATACGACTCGCATGGCAGTGACCATCTCCCCATCCTAATTTCCTGCCCTACTTCTTTTTCTCCGCAGAGGAACCTATCAAACCGGCAGCATTATATCCTCGATAAAGCAGACTGGGACCAATTTGCGGTTGACACAGACTCGTTTATCAGTGAGTTCCCCCCAGTGTCATCAGTCAATGCTCTCGAGTGTCACGACAACTTGGTGAGTTCTCTGAAGGCAGCGGCTGATAAATGCATCCCCGTTAAAAAATCAGGCAGATCCTCGAGACCCTCGCCCCCTTGGTGGGATCGGGAGTGCTCAGAAATGATTCGCCGCAGAAAAGATGCAGAATATGCTTACTGTCTAGTCATGACTATTGCGAACTTCCTCATTTTTAAAAGAGTTGCCGCCTTAGCCAAACGCCTCTTTAAAAAGAAAAAAAGACTCGGATGGATCAGATTCTGTCAAAGTATATCTCCCCGTACTCCCGCAACTTTGTTATGGAAGGCTATCAAGCGTTTTCGTGGTGCTTTCACTCCCTGTGAGGTTAGCAGCAATGACCCCTCGGCTTGGCTCAGGGGATTCATTGACTCGCTGTCTCCTCCTTCGGCCCCGAACCTTGACTCCCTCCCTTCCTCCTACTCCCTTCCCGTTCCCTCTAATAGGTTTGATGAGCCGTTCTCTTTGCCGGAGCTCTTAGCCTCTCTAGACCATTTGCGCCTCTCAGCTCCAGGTTTAGACAACGTTCCGTATTCCTTCATCATTCATTCGGGCTTAAATACCAAAAAGCTTTTTCTTAGTCTGATCAACATGTTCTTTGATATTGGTTTTGTGCCAGAGGCATGGAAGAAACAACTAGTCATCCCAATACCAAAGCCAGGCAAAGACCCTACCATCCCGTCTTCCTACCGCCCCATTGCCCTGTCATCCTGTCTGCTCAAAATTGTGGAACACTTGATCAAAAAGCGTCTCGAGTGGTTCGTCGAAAGCAACAAAATTCTGGCTGGGAGTCAGTTTGGGTTTCGAAGGGGAATGGGGACCATGGATAGTCTTTCGATACTAACTACAGACATCAGGATCTCTCTCACTAGGAACGAGTTTCTGGTCGGAGTATTCCTGGACGTCTCATCGGCATATGACAGTGTGATGCTCTCCTTACTCAGGGATAAATTATTCAAGCTGAGTCTGCCTGAGAAGTTGATACATTTCATGTGCAACACGTTGATGGAAAGATCTATAGAAGTCAGACACCGTGACACCCATTCCCCTCCCAGGCTTATTTGGAGGGGTCTTCCACAGGGTTCGGTATTAAGCCCTCTGTTATACAGCCTGTACACTCATGATCTGGAGGAGGCGGTTATTCCGTTCTGCAACGTGTTACAATACGCTGACGACCTGGCCCTGTACGCATCCTCTCCCTCTATTGACACTGCAAGTAATAACCTCAACCAAGCTTTGTTCTATTTGGGAGAGTGGCTCTCATCCCATGGTCTGTCTTTAGCCGCGTCCAAAAGTAACATCGTCATCTTTACTAGGAAGAGATCCATCCCACATATAGACATCGCTTTTAATGACGAACTGATCCCTATTTCTAATACGGCTAAATTTCTGGGAGTCACGTTGGATTCTCGTCTATCGGCGACTCCCCACATTAATTATGTAGTCCAAAAGTGCCAATCTAATATTAACATTCTTCGCTGTGTGTCGGGGGTATGGTGGGGAGCCCATCCATACTCTCAAAAACTGCTTTATAGCGCCCTAATTAGAAGCGTCCTGGATTATGGCTCATTCGTCCTTGAACCTTGCAGCAAGGTAGCTCTAAAAAAATTGGACAAAATTCAATTCCAGTCCCTTAGGATTATCCTAGGGGCTATGAAATCTTCACCAACTAACGCTCTTCAAGTGGAAGCTTTGGACGCTCCCCTGTCCCTCCGCCGTCAGTATCTGGCGGACAGATTCTTTTATAAAATTTCCCTTCTATCTGATCACCCCCTTATCCCCAAACTCCGGACCCTTTCCGACCTAAGTCTCAATAACGATTTTTGGCGTAATAAATCTATCCCGTGTTTAATAAAAAGTTACCGTAAATTCCACAACCTCCCGCATCCATCGTTCTCTTGTTCCATTCTCCCACTTTTTTCTACTCCGTACGATGCCCTCATGTTCCAACCTAGTATTGTTTTGGACTTCGGAATAGCGAAGATCCAACCGGGCGCCAATTCGCTGTTCAATAGTAAAGTTGATAATTTCTGGCGAGACTGGACGATGATGTTTACGGATGCTTCCAAGCTGTCGAGCGATGGAGCTATTGGATCGGCAGTTTGGATCCCTAAATATTCTATCGTTCTGAGCTTCAAATGCCCCCCCTTCTCATCTGTATTCACTGGAGAGCTAGTTGCCATTCTGGAGGCTATTAAGTACATAAACTCTCACTCATTAAACAAAACCGTCATCTTCTCGGATTCTTTGAGTGGCTTACAGGCCATAAAATCCAACCAGTTCGCGTCCAGAGATCTCTACCCTCTAGTACTCTTCATAAGACAGTCCCTACTCGACTGCCACCTCAGGAATATTGAGGTCTCGTTGGTATGGATCCCCAGCCACTCAGGAATAGTAGGAAACGAGACGGTCGACGCGTTCGCGAAACAGGCTGTAGAAATTGGCAGCACAGAACACTATCATTGCTTCTTCCATGATCTTTTCTCTCTAGCTAAATCTAACCTAAACTCAAACTGGCAACAAAGTTATGATTGTTCCAAATTAGTTAAGGGTCGTTACTATGGCGACATCCAACCGAAAATCCCAAATAGACCCTGGTTCTACCATTTCCGTTTAGCCGACAAACAGACGACATCGGTCCTTTGCAGACTACGTATTGGACACACGTGCACTCCTCAACGCTTGCACAGGCTGGGTATTATCCAATCCCCAATCTGTGCATGTGGTCAAGAGGAGGGCACACCGGAACATATATTTTTTAATTGTCCGAACCGATCAGTCGCTGTATAACATACTCCCTACCTCCATACCCAAACCAATAGATT
This sequence comes from Acleris literana, assembly GCA_946894065.1. Classification (NCBI taxonomy): domain Eukaryota; kingdom Metazoa; phylum Arthropoda; class Insecta; order Lepidoptera; family Tortricidae; genus Acleris; species Acleris literana. Next base: position 22,368,904 of record OX335669.1, read on the forward strand.
TAAAATCCCTACTCTTCCTTACATTCACAGATGATAAAATTTTAAAGAAACTAGCAGGATACATTCACTCCCAGAACATTAAATTATAACAATCTAACGTGCTTTGGCTTATGTTTTCCCTATTTAATGTTTGTGTTGTTTATATGTTTTGTGTTTGTCCTTCACAGGTCTCACAACAAACATCTTCAACCCCTGTTTCGGACCCACTTTAATAACTGGTCAATCAACCCACACACCGTGCTGTTGTCAAAACTAGTCATTGGCAGCAATGGTTGCAACCAATAGCGACCGATTGCCATAAATCAAAAAATTGAATTGAAATTGAATTGATATATTTTTACAGATCTACTCATTTTGTCATGTGTTGGTCAACTACATCCGATATGACGATTTTTGCCGTTTCAAATGAACTTTGGAATAAATTAGTAACATTGTCCAGAAGTCGATGATATCGAGATGTCTATGTTTTTTAACCTCGTAGTGGATTTCTGTTTAATTCACTTGAATAAATCATGTCTTAATAAAATATATAATTAAATTTCTTTCACTACACATTTTATTTACAAAACATATTTCAAATCAATTGGCTTTCACATTATTACAATTTGTTACATATCAATAATTGTTACAAATTAAAATGTTGAGTGTTTATAGAACTCTGTCGCACAAAGGCAATGTATGATTTTGACGTTTTTACTTTTTTGTAACTTGATTCTCTCCGTGTTACCGTGTCCTATGGTAGGTCAACAATAAAAATGGTTTCCCCAACTCAACAAAGGTGTCCTGCGATTAACCTCTTAAGAGGTAAGGCGTAAAATAGATATAACAATACGTAATAGCTTCCGATCACATAAAATCTTCACCTGTAAGTCAAATAACACAGCAAGAAAATAATTAAATATCAAAAAGCATAAACGGAACCCTAAAAATTAACGGCGTCTTCCTGATACATCGTTGGCGACTCCCCGACCACTGTCATTAAACTGTTTTATTCATGACATGACCAATAGTTAGACGCACGTACTGTTTGGATAAAAACTGGCCTTTAATACAAAAAGGACTCAACTTAGATGTAAATGCCATTCGATTTCTAATTTAAAATATATGGTCGTAATATTTTGAATGCAATAAGTATTACTGTTGAGTTGTGTCATTTTTGATTTTAATCAATAAATGATAGTTCAAGCTAATAATGACCTGGGCAATGGCAATGGGAACTTACGTATTTTGACGTTTTGTCTATATAGGCATGTGGGAAATAATGGCGTAACTACCAAAATGTTGCAAAGGCTCTTTTTACTTTGAATGGATAAACGTAAAGGGCACATACTAATAGGGTTTACAAGTAATTGGCGAAATGATTTATTTATAATATGTGGTACCTAATCAAGGAAAACTAATGATTTATTCGTGATAATGTTTAAATAAACGGATAGTTAATTTATATCGTGATTTTGTCAGTGATATAAGTTTTTTTCACTTTATAGAGACGGAAATTAAGTGTTTTTTTTTTTAGTAATTATCACACAGCTTCCAGTAGTTATGTAAAATAACACATGGTCTGTTTATAGGCAATTTACGTTTTTATTTGGCATAAATTCGTCATCCATCAACTCGTTCATTCCCAAGACTATTTTTAAACACCAGAATTTCAATAAAAACCGAAATCTCAATACTTACCAATCAAGTATGTTTTGAGAATCTGTTAAAGGGAGATCTATTTTGGCAAAAAACGAATGTAATGTAACTTTTACGTTCTTAGAGCAAAAACACATCTAAGCTATAACAGATGGAAAGTATTAAAAAGAACATCTACATTAAATCCCTCGGGATAAAAATAACTTTGTAGCTATTTCGATAGCACGCAATCCAATATTCAAGCAAAGGGGTCATCGAGTAATACCAACTTTACCAGCAATTGAACTCTGGTCATTAAATCTCTATGCATTATAACAGCCATAGCAAAGTAGTTCTTAGTGTACTATAACTAAGATTTATGAGCGTTGGTTTCGTCTACCGTATTAACGAAAAATTAATGCCCGTGACACGACTAGGAGGCGAAAGTTGCATACAAAGTCTTTTAAGCGGCATTTAACGAGTTAAGAGTGCATCGTTTAAAAACATTTAATTGAGCTTTAGAAGGGCATCCGGTCCTCGAGAGCAATCAAGCGGTCGTTCCTCTTCTTTGTGACGATACGACTCCATTTTGTTTTATTTTTAGACGAGAAAAACATTTAATTAGATGATTTAATTCAGGACGATTCGGCGAAATGTTGCAACAAATGAGGCTGAATTCAAGTAACTTGACCAACTCTTAAGTGAACAATATTAAGATTTCTCAATTGACAATTACTCTGAGAATATAAAATTAGACTTGTTTGTACTTTGTTTTACTATCGCGATCGTTAATTTGTGACCCATTTCAAGGAAAATAGGCTTGAAGTCGTCAATGTCATTAGAGATGCCAAATCATTTGTAACTTATAGGAGACTCAACCTTATTGTTGTAGAATGTCAGAATGACTTTGGACCTAAGGTGGGTACCAAATTAAAGTTCGTGACTGTACCTATTTTTTAATTTTAAAGACCTGGTAAACTAAGAAACTTTGAAGAGGCTCTGAGAAATATCATTAATATAGGCATATATTTCTGTTTAGAAAATGAAATTCTATCTATTAAACCCAAAATTTCAAAAGTTATCGTGGGTAATTACGACGAATAAGCGTTTTATAATACTAATTAGTAATCAACGGGTTTTTCCCCCGGTAAACCAATTAATAAAAAACGAAATTAAACTTTTTATGTTTAGGTACTGATTTTCGGACAGCGCACTACATTTTTTTTTGCTGCAAATAATCTCTGCTATGCTCACCTAAAACTTGTGTAATAGTTACAATGCTAACCACCGAGTGTACTTCTGTCAAATTACCGCCGTGGTTGTCATTACTCTCGTACTTGCATATTGGTCAGAAAGTGGCAGATGTAACACGACCACAATAGGCCCGCAGGTACTTAGTTTCATAAATATAAACTCTAGGGAAGAAAGTGACATCTACCTTCGTTTCGTCGAAGAAAACAATGGCAGCCGCGAACTCTGACCAATACTAAACACCCCAGAAACACGTTATCTTTGAAATAAATGCGTATTCTACTTATTTCAAGTATGTCGGTTGGTTCCTGTAATACAATGTGTTGTTTGTTTATAATGATTGTTGGTGCGGTTGACGGTTTTCTTGAAGAATGCTGTGTATATTTCAGGTAATAAACATTTCTCCACATGTTTCTAATTTTGTGCTGGCGTTAATTGAGATAATTGCGTATAATAATCAACAATAGTAGATTGATAACCAAGGGATGAAAGTGATCAATTACATTCCGATTTAGGCTAGACGAGCGCGAGCGGTTCGAGGGTCCAATTGATACTTTCACCCTAGTTAAATACTCTACTTTACAATGCCACTGAGAGGAAAGTAAACAGTAATGTTGTGTGTGATGCACTTTGTCTTGTCTTCAAAACGAGTTGAAAAAGAAACTGATTTATTTCATAATGGCTGTATACTCGTTTCTTCCGTGCTCTAGAAAACAGTCAAAAAGGCTGTGCTTGACTGAATTTTTCAAAATCACTTTCCGCTTAGTGATGGAAGTGCCATTTTCAGCTCGCTAATGACATATGGGAATCGCTACTTTCGGAACAGAAGCGATGAAACAATCCTTTAAATTATACCTAACATTATATCAGGGCCTCTATTCAAATGGGTAATACCATTATCGCCTATGACATGACATGTTATCGTATCGTAATGTTTTTAACTCAGCCGCCATTACGTTGCTGTCAAGAGCTATCGTAACGTGTTGACAATACTATAACATGTCAAAAGCAATTTGGTTTTAGCCAGTACATTAGAGGCCCAAGACAAAGTTATATGCATTGTTTAATTATTATTATTACTAGCTTTTGCCCGCGCTTAATGACAATAAGAGCTTGTATTCCGCTTGGTTGAACCGTTTTGTTTTTAAAACCATTATTATTGTAGTCGGAAGTAGATAGAACTTGTTATTTTTATAGTTTAATTATAATTATTTTCGACGTGCGTGATAGCTGTATCACACATTTTTTTAACGAGCATTTTAAAAATGTAGTCGTAAAGCTTATGTAGTTTTCAAAAATATATAGTTTATCATATAATATACAGTGGTGGTCACATAATTAGGGACACTTGTTTTTTTCCCATACAATTGCCTACAAATATGGCTTTTCAATTTTGACCACTAATCAAAAAGTTCTTGACCAATTTTATTGCTAAATACATTTTACTTTACATAATAAACTAAGGTTTAAACTGATGTACAGTGAACTAATATTAAAAACGAACCTTATATTTTATAAGGATTTAAAAACTAAGTGCTGACGCGTCCATACAAAATTCTACAACTTTGTATGAGCGCCGAATATTTATTTTTTCAAATCCTTATAAAATGAAAGATCCGATCTCAACGAGATAAATTGTACATACATTTAAACTTTAATTTATTAGTTAACGATAAGTGTAACTAAAAATATAATTGGTAAATAACTTTTTGATTGGTTGTCAAAATTGAAAAGCCATATTTGTAGGCAATTGTATGGGAAAAAAACAAGTGTCCCTAATTATGTGACCACCACTGTATATCTGTTAACACATGGGAGACAAAAAATAATATTAAGCGTGGGTGAGGGTGATCTCAATGCATGATCATCCGTGAAAGTAGGGTTTAGGTACTGTTTTAAAACCATGAAAGGTAACGCAGTCTTAGGAGTCTCTGGTCTTATCCTTAATAACTGACTGACTTACTAAGGGACTTAGGCTTAGTTACGGCATTCATTTACTGAAGTACACGAAGCTGATCTGAAATAATAATGAAATGCAATATTCTAGTTTAAGTTTTGAGATCATATTACATCTGTTTAAAAATGCAGAAAATGCCTTCTCAATGCGGCCCTCGATCACTGACTCGAAACCTATAGTTAGGTCAGGAAAGGCTTCCCAAGCTTCAAAATTCTCTTACCTATACCATTGAACGAAGTTTAGGTAAAGTTGGCATGTGACAGGATACATTAGAAACGTCTCTATTCAGTACCCTTACCATGAGTTACAATTACCGTACTCGCTAGCGAGTCGAATGTTCCGTCCCTCGCACTCTATAAGAATACTGCGAGGTTTGCGAGGGACAGAGCATTAGACTCGCTAGCGAGTACGGTAATTGTAACTCATGGTAAGGGTGCAGAATGGAATGTTAGTAAAGTTTTATTGTATTTACTTACCTCTATTTGTTATCTTCGCGAATTAAAAATAAGTAGAAATAAACAATATTTCTATGTAAGTATGTTTGGGATGAAATATTGATTGGAAAATTATAAAACATACAATAATTACAATATTTGAACTGCCAAGGATGCTTACCTATAATAAATGTTATGTTTACGTTTACGCGAATTAGTTCTATGCTCATCTTAGACGTAAAACTAGACTACATTTTTTTTAAATAGATTCGTGTTGCTTTTTACAAACATATATTATTATTTTTAACATATATCACGTGAGTAAAAAAAGGTAGAAATGAAAATAAGATGTACATAAGATTTTATTCCAGAAATAGACTTTCCAACCTTAATTTATCCGAAAATGATATATTGGATGCCATAACAAGTACAGTGCCTGGTTAGCGCCATAGCAAGTATATGGTTTTTACCGCATAGAATACCGGCCCAGTGTTTGAGAATATGGCTTCAATTAAAGCACGGCAGCGTCAAACTCCCCCCCCCCCCCGCTAAATGCACTGTAGCTTTCGATGGCTCTCGGTCTGAATTCACTCGAGACCGCCTAAGGCGCTTTACACACTGCGACTTTTAGTAGCGATTCAGTCACGCGTTTCGTATCGCTGTCACTTTCACACATTAGAGAGCAAAAGTGACAGCGATACGAAACGCGCGCTGCATCGCTACTAAAAGTCGCAGTGTGTAAAGCGCCTAAGGATCAACTGGTGCCAAGTTTCAGCGCATAGTATAGTCAAAAAAGTGCAAGGTTCCCATACAACGGATCGCACTATCAAACCAGCTACCACGCTTAATATTATTTTTTGTCTTCCATGTGTTAACAGATGTATATGATAAACTATATATTTTTGAAAACTACATAAGTGTAGCTTTACGATTACATTTTTATTCTTAGATTTCTGTTATTATTTTTAAGCACAATAGGTAATTATAAAAAAATAACAAATTATGTACTTTAGTATTTTCTACTTTATTAATTTTTTTTGTTAGGGAGTATATTTTTTTTGTTCGAAAATAGATTCCTCGTCCTTAATTTATCTGAAAATGATATATCACATGCCCTAATATGTATAGTTTTAGAGAAATGTTGCTTCAATTAAAGCGCGGCGGCGTTAAACTTCCCCCCCCTCCCCCTACTAAATGGGCCATGGCTCTCGATGGCTCCCGGTCTGAATCCACTCAAGACCAGCTAAGAATTAACTGTGCCAAGTTTCAGCGCATAGTCACAAAGTGCAAGGTTCCCATACAACGGATTGCACTATCAAACACCAGCTATAAGTAATATTAAAACAAAATCCTTCTTCTTGGACAATCAAGAAACAAGTTACTTCGTCTGAACACGTTTTCCGTCCTCTCGTGTCACAGAGCACGGGTGGTCGTTTTTGTCTTCCATCTTACCTCATTAAACTTAATGATAGATCACTCTAAGGCGCGCCGTGGACTTATATAGATGGCATCATACTATTGTCTGTATTATCAGTTTTTTTTACTACAGTTATAATGTATTTTTATTTATTGTGATAAAAAAACACCTTACGTAACGCCGTATGGTACAGTCGACTAGAGATGTGATGTCATTCGCCTTTTTGCATTGTAATAAGAGACAAAAGTGGATTCATCTTTTTAATGTACTACGGATTAAATAATGTTCTCTATTTTTTAACCGACTTTAAAACAAGGCGGTTATATTTTCGATATGTATAGGTAGGAGTCTTCTAGAAAATACCATAATTTTCCTGATTATTCTTGATCTTAACTTTACAAGGTTTTAGGTATAACAACTTTAATTGTTAGCCAATATGGAACCCTGTCGCAGAAAACCAATGTGACTTGAAGCTGTCATCATGAGAGGTTGTAACTCGTAAGGTCTCTCGAAAATTAAGGTTGTCCATGGTACCGATCTATTTAAATCTAGGTTAAGCGTCAAAGTACGACCGACCGAGGAGAAACGCTCTTACATGCATTTTAAACGCAATATATGACCGGCCAAGTATCGCTTGCCAAAGCGTCGAATTTGAATTTCACTGATGATTTCAATAGGATCACAATGTAGTAAAAATATAACACGTTTTTAGGATTTTTAAACTGACACGTGTTTCATTTCTGATGGTGGGTTCGTTTTTGCCCATCGTCCCTTTTACGTTTTATACCGTACGAGTTGATACTTAGTGTTTAGAAACCACCATTATTTATATTCTATTTTTCTATTCTATTCTAATTTAAATCGTTGTCTAGTACCCATAGTAGGTACAGCCTAGAGCTTAGTTAAGGCCTTATTCTGATTATCACCTTGTGCTTATATTTTATTTATTTTATGTTATCAAGCCGCTGAAGCGTCTTGTATGTACCATTTGATAGAAACCCTAGAAATCTGTATAAATGAGTATAAGGTCATGATTTTATTGGGTAATAAAAATGTTGAGCATACTTAGAACCTTGTCGTCATCGGCATTGTCATGCTTGTCATTTGATGTTTGGTTTGAAGTTTCTTACGACAAGCCACTAAACTGTTTAACATTTTCGTTGGCTGTCTGTATCTATAGGGCGTTGGAACTAGCAATGAACAAGGACAAAATATGATGGACACTTGATTCTTATGTCGCAGAAGATAAGAGTTATTCAATCAATTTATAGCCTTATGATCTTTGTACTAAGAGTTAAGTGTCCTTATTGCCTTCAGCTAAAAGTGTCCATCAATGGTGCTGTCACCAGATTCATCTGATTTAGTCCGTAGTAGGTATTCTGTTTTAATCAATGTACGCCTTAAAATTGCTACTCGCCAGTATACCACCACTTGTGAAACACGATACTTCGTCACGGTAGGTACTAGAAGGCAAACCGGTCGGGCAGTCTAGTTATATGTTTACAACGACCGGTGCCAAGAGCTGAAATAGAAGAAGTCTTTGAGTCCGTTTTGTATGGAAGTCCGGGGGTTGGTATGGAACATGTTGATGTGAGCTGGGCAGGCCTAATTGTGGAGCATACATAGGTATAAAGATGTTAAATGCAAAGTGCTATATGTCAAATATTATCGTTGCTTTAAAAGGCAGTAAATTAGAAATATATTTTAACAACCCTTTAAGGTAGATTACCTTAGATTTTTATTTAACACATTCTAAGTCTTTTCAATTCTTTTAAATAGCAAAAATAATAATAGGGCTAACTTAAATTATTGAATAAGCATGTACTCGTCAGCAATTTTTTTTTTTAAATTAAAATATATATTTCATTAATGTTCATCTTTAATTGTACTTTATACATAACAAAAGAACTAAATAAAACTAATTTACATATTTGTTTCACCCCAAAATTTTTGGCCATCACAAAAAAAGTAAACTCGCACACACATTAATTAATACGAATACACATTAATACTTAAACCAAGACGACAACAACAATTATACAATAATTATCAATGCATTATTCAAATATTATGTTTATGAATATTTCATGAATCAGATTGTAATTGTAACATTCCGAGTTATTATTGTAGAACGTGTGTAAACAGTATGAATGAAACACTGTTTCAATAAACAAGTAAACAATTCATACAGGAAATCGTTATATTGTAGACATGCAAAAGATCTAAGGCAGCATTATAAGCTCTTAGGCCTCTACCAGGGGTTTTAAATTCCTTAAAAAAAACAAGGTTTTTTCAGAAGTTGGGAGAAGTCGGCTTAAAAGTTTAAAACCTAAAAAGTTCCAGTCAGTGAGTAAACAGGCTAGAGCTATATAAGTTATTTAATACTTAAATACTTAACTTTTGTACTTAATTTATTTCGTTTCTTTCACTTCCGTGAACTTGAAAGCTCATTTTTCATGAGACTTGTAATTCCCTTTATTATTTAGTAACTCTTTGAATGCGGTTTCATTAATTTTATAATCGACTACTTAAACGGTTTCTAAAAACGATTGCTCGTAAATATTTAGCTAGGTAAAGCATTGTTGATATCGAATAAATGTCAAAATATAAATACAAATAACTCATTGAAACTAAATCATATTTGAAATCAGTAAACCTATTTATTTCTCAAAGACATTTAAGACTATTGGTACATTATAACAAACTAGCTTAACCCAATTGAGGCTGCTTCGCTGGCTAATCTCTTCTTTCCTATTTACCTATATGCGAATAAGTTTTTTGGCTTGTCCTTGTTTCACGCTGCTAACGTTTTTTTTTCTATCACTCAAAGTGTATGGGACGACATTCTCGTGCGTAGCGATAAAACACTAACAAATAATAACGAAAAAAATATTTTTAGTAGTGTTTGCATCTTGGTTACGGCCTTAGAGAAACCGCTGTTCAACGTGATTTTTTGGATAGACATAGCCAAAATTCAGAGAGTTACATAATTTTTTATCCCTCGAATCTTAGAATATAACACCTAAAATTATGGTTTCATACAGGCGAGGCGTCAAACTTGAAGCAGCAAATGGAAGCATGTAAGCGTAATATTTTCGCATGACACGCACACAAGTGCATAAATAATTTCGTACAAAGCAGACTTTTAATTTAGTCTGTGAGACTAGACAAGTTGCGTAACGCTAACGTAAACCATTTTCGAAAACTGACAAAATGTATGTAGTTGACGTAGGCGCTCGACGCGGCCGTCTGACAGCTTACGTCAATACTATACATTTTTAATAAAGATAGTCGATAACGAAAGCCGGATGTATCTTGCCTAGGGCCTCTGGTTTGAATGGCATCACATTATTGCGTGGACTAGGTTTCTATGTGTTTATCCTAAGCCTAGAAATGGCACAGTTCTCGCAGTAGGTATAAACAACTGTTACGTGGCTCCGTTCACTTTTGCGGGCGTACAAACATAGAGAATACATCCTAAGGGGCAGCAGTGGTAGCAGCCGCAGTGGTGCCCCCAGCAGCAGTGGTTCCCCCAGCTTTCGTAGTAGCCGGAGCCGCAGTGGTGGTACCACCAGCAGTGGTCGTTTCCTTAGCGGGCTGAGCTGCCCAAGGCATCAAGTTCATTAGCCATGAATTTCCAGTATTCGTCATGGTTAGGTTCACTCCGTTTGAAGGGGCTGAAATGGAGAATCCGAGTTAGTACCCCATCGTTTGAATGTAGGGTAATTGGTTTATCTTGTAGTGTTTTATAAGGACATTAAGAGGCAGTATACGAAATTTTGCCGATTTCGCTGATTTACGTGATTTTACAGACGTGATTTTACAGTTGAAATACTGTATTTCTACAAGTTTTAATGCACAACACGAAAGATAATTTCTAATTTTAACGAACCTATGAGCTACTTTTTAATTTTTATTATTTTATTTTGATTAATCGACCTGACACGGGCTACTGTTATGTGAATTTTGCTGGAAGAGGTTTAAAATGACACATATTCATGAATCATTTTGACGTCTTAACGGTATGAAAAAATTACAATGTTTTGCTGTGAAAGTCGTCTAAAAAATGTATGAATTACCTACTTTTTACCACTTCCATATACATTTTTCGAGTGAAAAAAATAATACACTTTGTAATTTTTTATAGAAAACAGCTAAAAATTATTTTTGATTTCGGCTACTCAGAACTCTGGTTCATAAAATTAAAACAACAAAAATAAACTTTAGTTCAAAATCAATCCATTATCTAAAAAAATATCCAAAAAGTTCAAAAGAATTGGCAATAAATAATGTTTTAAAACAACCTAAATCTCGCATTATAATACACGATAAAAATAAAAAAGTGGCTCATCTATTCGTAGCACATTTATTCGATCATAACTAAAATGACATTTAATGTTGAGCATTAAAACTTATAGAAAAGCAGTATTTTAACTGTAAAATCACAAAAATAAGCAAAACCGGCAAAATTTCGCATACGGCCTCTTAACTACGTTTCAGCAGGTAGAGTGTGAACCGCGACGATTATATCCAATGAACGTGAAGTGTTCTAAGAAGAAAATAATATCTTCTTTTCGAATAAAGTGCTCTGTCGTAAAAATCTTGTCCAATTTAAACTTTACTTTGATATTGGTAGTCTACAAAACGTACGTACGTATGTTTTTTTATCATTCACTAGGTTTATGCATGTATCGCTACCTCCCAAAATATTAAGACCTATGAAAAGTTTTATTTTTTGCATAATTTGAATGAGTCATAGAAAACCTAACAACATCGTCTATTCATTCCTGTAACTTTAAATGGAGTTTAGCAGGATGCCATCAGCTTTATTTCATCGAATATAAAAATCAAAGCTTTGACATCGACTTGGACATTGCCGACTTTCCTTATTATACCTATCTCACAATTATCTTGTTATCTTGTTTTCCTATGCCTACTTATTATACGTTAACTAGGTGCAACATAAGAATGGTCGGTAAAAGTATAGTTAAGAGTTTCTCCGGACTGGAATGTAGGCGTAACGAGCTGATATCATGTAGGTAGCGAACTCTAATTTCATACGGCTCCGGTATACCGTGTAAGGGGAACTTTAAACATGGTAGATAAATACTTTGTTAACGTACTCCCCATAGAAAATGATAACACTTTAGAGCCTTGTCAGAACAAACTTTAAACTAAACATAGGGTGATAAGCACGATTAAGCCAATTGACATTTATAATGACAATGTTATAATAAGCATGCTTTACATTTTAATTGGGTGAGTACATACTGCCGAGATTTCAAAAAAGGCACCTAGCCGCATATAATAGTATGAACATTTTAAATTTAATGTGGTTGCCAATAGAGTATGAAAAGCTTCGACTACTACGAGTAAATTGCAATCAGCCGCCTTCTTTGGTATTACGACGGCATAGCGGCAGTCGATGGCAGACAATGAGTTGCAATGCCTGCAGGTCATCACGTTCATTACTGGTTATATAAACAAAAACAAGACGAGCAAGTTCTTCCAATCTTGTACAGACGTCATTGTAGCGAGACATGTGTTAGTGTCGCAGCTTTACCTTTTTATTTTATTTTATTTATTGGAGAAAAAAAAACAGTTAAGTCAACATACAGAATTAAGAATAATACGCTAAAGAGAAGTACATAATAAATGTCTAAATCCTAATACAATTCTCAATAAGAAACTCTCTCGCTCTTCTCTTCTTGAGTGTTTAAAGAGTAGGTAATAATGGATATAAACTTACGGATCATTATGTTAAACGGTTGCTGCATACTCGGCGAAGGCGTGGTAGTTTTGGTTGTCGAGGGCTTTTTTGTACTAAATGTGCAACCACCACAACCGAAGACGGAATCTAGTAAGGCTTCAAGGTCCGAGTCGTAATCATCATCGTCTTCTTCGCAGAAAAAGTCGCACCATAATTGCGTGCCAAATATGGGCTGGAATAATAACAAATGCGAGTTGAACGTCATTAGTTCACAGCCTTCGCAATGGCAAAATAATAAGAATGCGGAACAAACAAAGATAAGACTTCAATACTGACACCTTTAGTTCACGTAAAAATTATAATCTTAAACCCAAGGATAGGTTATGAATTGAAAGGTTTAATATTTAAGGGTCCATACGAAAATGGAATATGAGATGGGGGAATTACTTGGACAAAGAAAAAAACTAATTTATCAAATGAAGAGGCAATTAGGTACTTAACATCAAAAGATAAAAAGATAAAAGAAATTTATTCAGTAAGTAGGCCGCACGGGCACTTTTACACGTCAAGAATCTACCAGCGCTTCCCAAGAGAAGACCACTGCCGAGAAGAAACGCCGCAAGAAACTCAGCAGTCAGTCATTTTTTAAACATATTTCTACATTGTAATGGTACTTCTTAGTCTAGCATTATATAAAGCTATAAATATTAAATTAAATATAGTATCAAATAACATGCGTAGTTCAGCAGGAAAACATGCCAATTAAGAATCTTACGGGAGAGATAGAGAAAAAAAAAACACATACTTATGTGTATATAAGATGGTGCGAGACGACCACATAAAAGTTTCGATATGTTTTCCTACATCAACGGTGTCCCCTAGACAAGATAAAGATTTTGCATTTGAATAAATTATTATTGACTAAGTTTCGGATTTAGGCCATGCATTTTTATCTGTTAGATAGTCCTCGATCCTATAATACGCTTTAGACATTAACGACCTTTTCAAGTAACTTTTAAGTGCTGGAAAGGGTAACTTTAAAACTTCGTCAGGTAATTTATTATAGAAATGAATGCATTGACCAACAAATGATTTATATACTTTACGGAAGCGGAATTTTCGGATAGCGATTTTATTTTTATTTCTGGTATTTAAATTATGTATATCAGAATTTTTGGTGAAAGAATCTAAATTTCTAATAACGTAAATAATATTCTCATAAATAAATTGAGACGCTACAGTCAAGATATTAATTTCTTTAAAAAGTTCTCTTAAAGAATCACGGGAGTTTAAGTTGTAAATAGAACGAATGGCCCTTTTTTGTAACACAAATATAGTTTGTATGTCAGCTGCCTTACCCCAAACCAGAATACCGTACGACATGACACTATGGAAATAACTATTATAGACTAAGCGAGCTGTCTCAACATTGGTTAGTTGTCTAATTTTCCTAACGGCGTAAGCTGCCGAACTTAGTTTACCTGCCAGTACAGCTATATGGGGACTCCATCATTAATAAAAGAAACAAAGACAACATAAGAGGGAAGATGGTAGGATACCTTGTTACGATAGCTAATGCTCTACGTGACGGTTATGACTTCTTGTACCTCCGGGATTCCCATACTTCATGATTGATAATGGCATACGACGTTAATAATTTGCTGTGTTGGAACTGTTAGACGACATACAGAAACACCATTGTTTAACATGTTATACTAATCAGTTCCGGATAATGTGGCACCAAAGTGTTGGGAAGGTCACTGTTACGGCTATTAGGCTACAGGTATTTCATGATAAGAATTGGTCGCTATGTCAGCTGTTTGCAAATAGCCACCCTCAGTAACGTATTGATGGATTCCGGACACCGAAATCCGGTTTAGTGCTAATTCCCAAAACACCAGATTAGAAATATGAATTAAATAGAACTAGGTAATAAACATTTTTTTAAGGTTCCAACGCTGGCTTTAATGCCAGCATTACACTAAGTTGGGACCATTTCATGGCTACTTTCACGTCACGAATAAATTACTTTTTTTGCTCTCTTTTTGAATGTTATGTATTGGGATTCCAGTACCCTTATAGAAAATTTTGAATTTTCAAATGCTGGTAATTTGGGAGTGGGGAGCCCAAAATACAGGTGAAATGAAATATGAAAAGGGGATTAAAACTGCGTGTGATGTGCCTAGCATTGAGAATTTTAGTCGCTGGATTGATTTGAATTATTTAATATTATGTCAATACGTAGGTACTTATGCTACATATTTCGATGAGATTACAATAATATGGTACCATCAAGCTGGTACGATTGCGGAGACGGAAGGTAGCCATAGGAACTTCTCAATGGTTATTAGAAAACCATTTTAGTTTGGCTTAGTTTAACTGGTCTTTTAACCTGTTAAACTAGCTTTACAAGGACAGTTGGCAACAAGAAAACTTATATTTATATTTTCAGGCAAAAAAAATGTCCCAGGAAAACAACTAATGCCTGTGTCCTCTCAGAAGTTCATTGCCGCTATTCTATCAAGAACTGGTAAATGTAGCCTATAGGAGATAAATGGTCAATCACACACCAATTGACCTAGCCCCAAGCTAAGCTCTAACGTGTACATATGGGTACCTAGACTACTAGACTAATATACTTGTCTTAGTTTGACCTAATAGTTAGAGAACGCTTTATTAAGGCATTAGGCTCGTTATTTCCACATTGTGTATTATACAATGAAGATTAAATAAATTAATAAATTAATTACAAACCTGAGAAGCTACCATCTTCACAGTCACAAATACAGTCAAAAAAACACACAGCCTTGTCGCACCCATGTTGGTGTCCTCATGAAAATGATGAAGCGGTGTGCTGCGATACTTATAGCGTTGCGTTTGCGCAAGTCTGAGGTACCCGCGCTTGGCAAAGATTATACGTGAAGACGTATTTTTGTTTAGTAACAGTATTGTATTAGTCTATTATTTTTTACCTAGCCTACATGGGTGTTCCACTGCATGGGCAAAGCCCTCTTCCGGCCAGTTGCTTAGTAATGCCTGGAATTGTTAGCACCCCTTGCTCCAAGGATGGCCCAGCTGCTATCATTGCCGGGATCCCCAGCACCGACGAGCACTCTGAGCCTATTTGAGGAGTTGTGTGTCATGGACCGTAATCCCACCATGTTAGTCCTGCGCAGATTCATTTTCATTTTTATTTGTCATTATTAAACTTAGTTTGGTTTTTGAAATCTAAGTATGTACCTAAATACATTTAATGCATTCGAACTTTACAATATAACTACTTCGGTACCTAATTAGAAAATAAGGTAATGAAAATGGGTGAAAATATTTTTCAAATACATACATACATACATAATCTCACGCCTTCGTTCCCAGAGTGGGGTAGGCAGAGCTACAGAATTACAAACATCTCTAAAAACTTGTTGATAATTCTATAACCACAATTTGCACAAATAGGCTAAGATGTTTACCAGCGTATTAGCGTATATTTTTCAAATAGTCTAAGTTAATCATTTAGAAAGAAATGCTTACTGACTTAATTACATTTAAATATCTATAAGAATTATGATTTTTCAGCAAGTAAGTTATTTTCAATTTACAAAAGACGTCAACGTATCCGAGATGTAAACCTAGTAGTTAAGTAGTAGTAAACCTCGCTAGGTTTGAAGAAAATTTGTTGGACCGTTTTAGAGTTACTTCATAGGGACATAAAAATACGACTCTTATAGCTTTATCCCTCTCTCTCACTAAACTTAGCGAGTTTTAAAATCTTATCCATCATAATTAAGCCTCCAGCCATCCGGACCCTCTGCTTTTTTTAATAATCTTTGTCGTCGCCTTCGGGTAAATTGTGAAAATTCTAAATTTATTGACGTTCAAAGCTGTTCGTCTTGAACGCGTTATTTAATTCTGCGCGGCTATTGTCGCTGCTGTTTGGACACGGTCAAGTTTGATTGTGTTAACAATCGTGTACTGCAGAACGTGTCAATACCTATTTTGTTTGCAGACGGAACCACTGTGGAATACTAATAACTCTGGGAACAATGTTCGTGCCCTATCGATTCTTCGAAAGCAGTACGCGTACAAGCATATTCTAATTGAAGACAATAGTAGATGAAGGTACTATGTCACCTTGGTTGATCTTGAATTTCGTGACATAAATAAAACTATTATGACTTTTTTCTTCTTAAAACTTAAATACCTTATTTGCTTATGTCTTCGAAAGTGTACAATTATATTAAAATTAAATAAATTAGATTTATTAAAGTAGATAAAACAGCTTAAAGATAAAGTTTAATGTTAAAATAATAATTAGATCTGAACGGATTCTAGTATTTGTTTAAATTGGAGCTTTGATTTAAACTGTTTTAATACAATTTCGAAGTCAAAGGTACACGAAATTGCAGGGTTTTCTCTAACACAAAAACAGACGCTTGAATTTTAATATCACTATCTTTTTCCCTAATTATTATATGTTAGTTATAATTTTAGGCCAGTTTGCTGATCATTACAGTATAATAACTGCATGGGTTGCTATGCAGTTTTCTTCATCAATAATATCTTTTCCCGAAAAAGGCTCGGAAATACAATACCTTCCTACATAACTTTCACTCATGCAAAGTCGGGGCGAATCGTAGTTTAGTAAAAAATACAAAATAACTTGAATATAAAAAAATGTTGCAATTAGACAGAAATAAAATAAGATAAGAGAATAATCAAAACTTTATTCAACAACAACTGATAATGGCACTTCCAATAGTAAAATCTAATTATAAAAATACACTATTTTTACAATAATTTGTCAAAATTATTGGGAATAATATTAATTAATATAATAATGGGTGTTATTCTCTTGAAACTACTTGACGCTTCATAAAGGCGCCATAACTTGATCTATGTGCCCGTAAGCATTACTCAGTGATAGGTATCCTACGACTTTGTTTGAAGCTTATTTCGACGAGCTACATTAAAATCGTAAATTTAACATCTAAGGTAAAATTCTCATTAGTTGCCTACTTCTTGTAAATGGCCATTTTGTTATAATATATGCATCGTGATTAACCTTAAAAAATCACATTAACAACTAAATCAAGTCCAATTTACACGATTTTTTAATATTTATAGCACAGACCTAGTTTTTTATAATATCTACTACAATACCTACCTATATGTATATTCAAAAATCGTAAAAATCAGACTAGGTTTAAGGGGCGTAAAATGCAATCGCAGTTTGTACGGAAATTTTACGGTTCACTATCCTATTAAGGTTACTGAAGTCTAATTGCCAACGTCGAAGGTGACACCAGGCGTCTGAGTCTACCCTGCTGTCCACCTCGACCAGGATCGGGGAGTAGTTGAAACGGGCTGACAGCTCGAGCAGTTGACGGTACACTATCCTCTTAAGGTTACTGAAGTCTCATTGCCGACGTCGTAGGTGACACCAGGCGTCTGAGGTACCCTGCTGTCCACCTCGACCAGGATCGGGGAGTAGTTGAAGCGGGCTGGACGGCTCGAGCAGTTGTCGTGAGGAATAGGGAACACGTAGTTCATGTCGATATCGTACCTGAGGAATGAAGTGGATTAGTTCTTATGCAAAGACATACTACCTTAAAACCATACCGCACTACTAGATCAAAACAGCATCAACTCAAAATCCTTGCTAGCTTTGTTTGAAGTTCATAGCAGTTGTATTAAAGTTGATTTTAAAATACAGTTGTATTTTGAGTTACTACTGTTTTGATCTAGCAGTGCGTACAATTATGGTTCTAGCCTGCAACAAAAATTCAATTTTCCTTATTACATTATTCTGAAACATGATACTGCTATTATTGATTGATATGTATACTGTTTGGTCTAAAATCGTTTGCTTTAAACTCTAGGTATAGCTATCATATTGTTAGAATAATGTAATGACCAAAAACCATAAGTTAAACCATAGTTGCATGGTTGTAACCCCCTTACTAATAAACGTTGAGTAACAGTGGTATAGCTATACAATGTTTTGTCCTTATCTGTCATTGTGACATTTGAATTTGACAGATAAAGACAAAACATTGTATAGCTATACCACCGTTACTCAACGTTTATTAGTAAGGGGGTTAATGATGAAGGTAGATTTTTTTATTTATGTTTAAATACAGTTAGATTTACAAGTGGGTGCACACATGAGTCCCTTGTCACTTTAATACCTTTGATAGATTAGTGTCGTAGTTCAAGCATGAAGTTAAAGTAACAAAGCACTAAAGTAGAAGCTACTAATAAGGCCGACCGTACCAGTAGAACAGTTAATCACTAAAGGAAAAAAAAAATAGTCAGTCTGGCAGGTCTCGACAGGTTTAAAAAATCATCAACATACGTGTTGAGATACCATTACGCTTTTGATTATATTAAATGCTGCTATAGTCGTATTAATAAACTGATCTTGAGTGAGATGCTCGTCTTAAGACGTCAAACTTTTTTTTCCTTAATTAATGGCTTTAACTCCTTGTTTTAACAAGGTGTATTTCCCTAATGTCGAATTTTAGACAATCACCAAATTATTAGAGAAAATTAAATAAGTCCATGGATATCACACGCGAGGACAATTGTTCGGTTAAAGAGTGTTTACTATGGTGTACTAAAAGAGAAGCAGTTGGGTTGGGTGAAAGGTTAGCTCCCCCCGCTTCTGTCAAGTCCCCCATGTCAAAGTTAATGTGAAGTCATAGAAAACTGTCAACGTGTCTGTCAAGATCAGTATATTAAAAAATCCGCTCAAGTGGCCAATTATTGAGCACTAGCTTTCGCCCGCGACTCCGTCCGCGTAGAATTCGTTTATCGCTGCTCCCTCGGGAACTGCCCAATTTTCCGGGATAAAAACAATCCTATGTCCTATTCCAGAACCTAACCAATATGTGTGCCAAGTTTCATCTCGATCCGTTCAGTGGTTGAAGCGTGAAAGACGGACAAACATACACACATTCACATTTATAATATTAGTATGGATTTACACGATAGTAATTGCATTTATGTAGGTATACAGGACGACTTCAAATTGGTAATACAAAATCAATGTTTTACACATCTTCCCTAAATTAAACCCCTCCTATGTCACATGCTGCTAATTTAATGAAAAGTTTATTTTTCCAAGTTTTAATTCATCCCATTTTTTGGCTTAATGCGGTTACCCCACCACTATTTCAAAATGAGATTGATAACATCGAGTGATAGGTATGACAGTTAGGTATTAAATGTAGGGTAACTTAACTTAAATTTTAGTTTTATTAGAAAATTAACAATATTGAAAGAATGCAACTGAGTTAAAGAAATACACTATTCATCATTAACTGAGCCACAAAGAAGCGTTTTGTATCACCAATTTGAAGTCACCTTGTATATTCGAAAATCGGTAACCCATTATTTTATCATCGATTGTATCATTTTATCTAATTTAATTTCATCGATTACTATTTTGGGCTGAAACCAGGATTGTTTTCAGGATGTCTTAAACATTAATTACGAAGCTAACCTAACATAACCTAGGTTAGTCATGTAACTACAAAAAAAATGCCTCATGCGGCGAGAAATATCTTTTAATGAAATGAAAATTCTCCGTATTTATATGTTTGTTGAAAATTCAGGTATGGATAACTCATTACGTGACTCGCCTAATTTCCGTGATACCATGATTCATGCCTATTTTGGAGTTATTCTCAATAAGCATGCAACATGATATCACGGGAAATACGCGAGTCACGTTATTAGCCGAGTTTACTCTACCCTCTAAAATCATTACCTTCGTCTTGAGTAAATGTTTGAATAAATTGTAACGTAATCTATACTATCTGACCTACCTGCTAAATTGTGTTAAACTAGACTGTGTGCGTAAAATGGCAGACTGAAAACCAGCGCTGCGGAGACTCGAGCACTCGTCCGCGCTCGCAACACATGCTGAGTATGTACCTTAAGTCACACTTGTCCTTTCATTATAAATTTTGTTTTTGTACTTTACTAGTTTTGGGTGACAACAAATACTTCTTATTCTTATTTTTAAAAGTACATACCTAGGTAGTTTGTCCCTCAGATACGCCATCACATTCTTCGGCAGCGTTGTATTGCGGGACAGAACGAAGGCGCTGAGATACCTCGCTCCCTCCCTCTGCTCGGCGCAGTGAAGCAACAGCGCCCAGGTCCTGTACTCCGTGTCGAGAACATACGTGTTGTATATGCCGTCATCTAATAAAATAAAAATATTTTTATGGATACCTACTACTATTGCAATCGCTAAGATGTTTAAAATGAGCTCACTAGCCACAAATCTGGTAAAAATTGAGAGATAGAGATTTAGGCTATAGACATTTGCAATTTCGAGACTGCAATGTTTAGATGTTTGCTGTTAGGACTTTGTGTAGGTATACTCGATCCGAATGCTAACTTCGTCTTGATTAGGGTTTTCCCTCACCGATTGATGCGAAATAGGCTTAAGCCGATTAGAAAAAGCTTTATGTAGGTACATCTACATAAAAGGCAAACCTGACTGACTGACTTTGATATCAACGCACAGCCCAAACCGCTGGACCTTGGGACTTGAAATTTGGAGGGAGTATTTCTTGGGTGCCCTAGGGGTGCACTAAGAAAGGATTTTCCGAAAATCGATCCCCAACGGGAAGAAATAGTGGGAGTGGCGGGAAACTAATTCTACGCGTACGAAGTCGCGGGCGTCCTCTAGTATGTAATAAAATCGAAAAATATATCGGCTTGGTGCGACTCGGATATCCGATCCGAACGAAGACGCCTTTCTAGCTCTATGTGTGCTATTCTATGTCTTTCTCCCGTTCGCCAACTATCTCCATTCTGAATTTCATCCAAATTGTTCCAGCGGTTTATGAGTGAAAAGGTAACCAACAGACAGAAAAACATACTTTCACATTTATAATACCCTGAATTCAATAAAACTTGCAACACAGGCCACCTAAAAGCTCTATTAATAACAAATTTAATTAAGTCCGCAATAAAGAACTTGCAGCGATGGGTTGCCTGCTGCGCCTGAAACAACGCGCATTTGATACATAATTAAACTCTGAAACGTTGGTCATTTTTAAAGGGGTTATTCTTTTACTATTATAATGAAAACAGCGTCTGTAATTGTATCTGCATAGAACTCGTTCGTTTCATAGCCAAGCCATCTTCATGCATTTTATCAAAAGCAAACAGACGGACAAGCTCACTTTCACGTTAATTACTTATAATAGTCTCTCCTCTATTTTCATTAAGTATGTTAAGCAGCTTCTCGGTAATTGCAGGGATATTTTATTACTTTTCGATAAATAGTCGTCCAGTTTACATTCATTTTGGAAAACCCTAGTGTACGCTGAGTCATTGTGAACATTTCCATAAAACTTGCCAATCGTTCAACTTTGGTGGTCATTTCTTAGTAACCTTGTTGACTAGAGCAAACCAGAAAGGCATACACGAATCTCTTTGCGACTGTGGCAGAGATGAGCAAAATTTATTCGAATGACGAATAACGAATAAGAATAACCAAATTATTCGCGAATAACGAATGAAATTCTCGAATGATTATTCTTATTCGAATAAATTATTCGTCGAATAATTTATTTGCGAATAATTTATTCGTTGAATGAATTGCCATGAATAATTATTATGTACTGGATACCTGCTCCATTTTTCTAGAAAATTTATAACTAAACATAACTGAAAGATGTTGTTTGTACACACTAACGGAACGGACTACGTTAATTTTCACCTTACATAAGACATTCTTCTATTATTTGTTTGGTCTACAAATATTTTACGTTAAATTAAAAAGTTTATGCGGTTTACCTAGATAAAAGTATTGACAAGTGTGATGTGCAATGCACTGCAACTAAATAATAACTGGCAAATATAAACTATTAGATTCGCTCAGGAATGAACACCTGATAAGAAAACGTTGTTATCTCACTCTTTCATATATCTATCTCTTTTTAGGCCAGGCTAGAAAGTTACTATATAACTACGTGTGACTAATCCGATGTCTACGCTGCTCCTTTGTTTATTTTACTACCTGGGTTTATCCATAACAATAAATAATAACTACACGTAGAAGCGAATCTCCTTTGACCAGGCCCCAAATGTCGCGCTTTAAATACCTACTTCCTCCTTCGCCCCGCTACGCCCTATGTCATCCGCGCCCAAAGTTAGGGCTATCACTTGCGAAATATTTTAATCGGTTTATGGATGTGGTATGGAAATTTAGTCACGAATTATTATATATTAGATGATATTAAGATTATTTCATAAAACTCCTTCATTCAATTAATTATTTCAAATTTTTTTGCCGTAAATAGTCGTTCACTTTTTAAAACACTATCTTAAACACTAAAATTAACACAAATACTGAAACCAATTCAAGACACAATATCAATATCTTGGTTAATATACATTCCGTGTGTTACGCTCCTGACTGACTAGACACCTCAGGTGTCGCCAGGCGGTAGGTATCTAACGCGCCGAGCGCGCGTCGGGAGCCGGGAGTTTCGCTTCTACGTGTAGTTATTATTTATTCTTATGGTTTATCCCTCAACCTTATTGTACATCTTTAAGGTGTTGAAATTTGCAGTGCTTATAAACGAGTCACTTTATTTCTAATTTGTGTTAGTTATTTGAATGGAATAACCAAAAAATTACAAATATTATTCGTGAATTTATCCGAATAAAATAGCGAATAAATTATTCATTATTCGAAAAGTAGTCGAATGATTCATTCGCGGATAATTTATTCGCGAATAAATCATTCGCAAATAAATCATTCGACGAATAAATTATTCGCGAATAAAAATATTACGAATTATTTTTTAATCGAATAATTATTCGTATAAATAATTATTCGAATAATGCCCATCTCTGGACTGTGGTGTGTGAAAAGGTCAAGTTATAATAGTTAGTTTGATCGAACTCGCCTTTGCCAAATGAATATCACCAGTGATCGGATCTAGGATGCAATTTGGGGTGAACGACCTCAAACGTTATGCTTAACATGGATGTGACTCGAGATTTCCCGGGATTTTGGGAAATGGGTTATTGTTAATAATTAATAACTTTTGTCGAGGGTTAACCTAATAAACAAATGAAAATAATAAAAATACCATAAAAGACAAGACGTGCAAGTTACGTTCAGTTCTTCTATGCAGTACTGTATTTTTTTTTAGTTATTACATATTTTGTTAATTTTATAGTGTAAACTACTTAAAATTACGAGTTATTTACCTTTTTATAAAGGTAGGTAACAAAAAGATTCGCGGGATTGTAAGTCATATTCATATCCATGTTAAAATAACGGACTTAAATTGCATCCTAGATCCGATCACTGAATATCACCGACCGTTGCGTTTTATTTCCACCCATTTGTATCAATACAAACTAAGTCGCAATGTAATTTAGTTTACTTAAAATGTTGTAGGGTTGATTTTCAAGCATTTTTAGAGTAGAATTTTAATATGGCAGGGTCATATTGTAAATGCGAAAGTCTATCTATTTGTATTGTCTTCACCGTTCAACACACCGATGTGAAAATTGTTGCTTAGACAGTTAATAGTTTGAAGATGGACATAGATTACTTTTTATCCCAGAAATTTTTTTTTCATCGAACGCTATATTTTCAGAATATCTTAAACATTAATTACGAAGGTTAAGTTAGGCTATAATTGAGGAATGCCTTTCGATAAAATGAAAATTCTGCGTAATGATACGTTCGATGAAACGTAACGATAAAATAACAGGCACCCCTCCTGAAAGCTATCTGTTAGCTCTGTTGGAATACTTCGTGTTCTTATTGAATGTTAAACTCTCTCGACTATGGTATAACGTTCAAAATAAAATACCTAGACATAGAGGACACGTGCGTGCAGATCTTACAACCTCCACAATAATGAACTGGAGCTCATAAGGGGCTGGCGCATGGCTTTGGACTTTTCTGTACACACTTTGGTAAAACCAACCTTAATGGATCCTTGGGGAAAGCCTATTTTCAGCATATGATGATATACTATGCTGCCCTTCTACATAAAAAGGACGCATGCGCAATTTGATGGTCAAAGCAAATTGAACCCCCGTCTTAAGAAATAAGGTCACTAAAGAGGGCAGTATGGTATAGCTAAACTTGTACTCACAAGTGCTCTCGGCGTGGGTCCAATGCGCTGGCTGGTTCAGGTCGATGCGCCACGTGATGTTGCCGAAAAGGTTCTCGCCGAGAGGGTCGTCGGCGAAGCGGTACGTGAAGTTCATTGTGACGCCCGGCGTCCATTCTACGGAACCGTCTGGAAATAATTATATAATTAATAGATGAACGGTCATGAGGTTTTTTCATTAAGTTGAATACAAACAAGTCAAAATTTAATTTATTCATTTATTTTTTCTTGTTAAAATAAGGAGTAAGCGTTTTGGAAAATAAGGTTTGCATCGAGTAATAGCCAATAAGGTATGTTTTTCAAGTGAAACCCCATTTTCCCGTATCCGTTTTCTACCGCCAAAATAATAATATCCAATGGAATACAACTTGATGTCCATAGTAAAAAATTAAGCACACGCAAAGATATACTAAATCTTGTTAATCTGTAAATGTAATAATTTAGGATAGGGTAGGTTACTAGGTTACTACGAGAGTCATTGGTCATGAGAGCTCAAGGTGTGACCATGTATTTGTGAGGTGAACGTTATTGCAATACTTATCGACATTACGGCAATTCAATAAACACCTAGTGATCATTTGAGCGTACAATTATTTAGTATTTTATTTTAAATATCTCAATTGCAGTCTAATATTGCTTTTGTGTGGTGTCAATTGTAAAAAGGGGTAAGTTTAGATTTGTAAGATTAGGTTCTAAAAATGTAAGATTAACGGTTATCGAAATCACAGTGTTAACGCAAGTTCATATTACATTTTAGCTTAACAAGACGCCCTTTACATCCCGATGATTATTTAAAGTACAAAAGTAGTAAAGAAGCTATCCGGCGGCAGCTTAAGATTGGCAGGGTTCCAGATTTAATTCAAAACTCTCCTGGCGCTCAACCATAGTTTTAGTTATATTTTAGTAATAGATTAGATTTTAGTTTTAGTATTTTACATTAGGCTAGATTACTAAGGGGATTTTCAATATAAGTTTGCTATTACTGTGTGCGTTGTTCATTTGTAGTCACAACCCTTAATAACCTGCATATAAAAATATAGACATCAGTCATAATATAACATACAGTTCATCAGATTGCGATGAAATTTGGTATGGAGATCACTTGAGTCGCAGGTAAGGACAAATATATTTTATTTCTCGTAAAATAGGACAGTTCCCGAGGGAACAGCTATAAAAGACTTCAACGCGGATCGAGTCGCGGACAACAGCTAGTAACCTATAGAATAGCGCTCAGCACTGTTCGTTCTTGGAGAGGCCTATAACAGTGCCTAAGTTAAATGTTAGTGGACCGAGCTATTACTACGCATGACGTACAATGAGTTGTTATTAATATGTTTATAGGTATATGCCGTTTTGACCATTACTAATCTTTTGTGGCAAACTTTTTAAAGTTTACTGCAAAGGCCAGTTGCATCCAGGGATGTCAGTTCAGTAAAATATTGTAGGTATCTCTTTAGGGTACATGCCTTGTCACTCAAGGTTCTTTTGCGCCTGAGTGGGCCACATGAGCAGAGGATGGCCATTGCAGTGTCGTCCGCCTCTATTACAATGAACTACTAAGAACTTATGAACTTACTAGCAGTACGGACGTGGTCGTCCTGTGCGAAGACTGACTTCATGCAGCTGTAGGACAATGCTTCCTCAGCACTGGCGTAGTACTCCACCACGAACCAGTTGCCCAGCATCTGGAAGCAGTTCATCATCATCTGAAACTTGACGTAATTTGTACTGTGTGTGTTTTTTAACAGGAGCGGGTGCAACAGACGTTATTTTCATTAAAATAGTTAGAGCTGGTTTCGAGAACGCGATTACAAACCAACAACAAGAGGCCTAGTCAAGGAGCATAATTACACTGTTCCGATTTTCAAAAATCGATTAAACTTTTAAGATTAAATCGCGTTGGCTGCTGAAGTCAATGCCTCATTTCAAGTCGATACAATACAAAAACGTTAGAAATATTTGTATCGCAGCTAGGCTTACAAGGATAAAAATTGGTATCGGTATCGGATTTTAGCAACAAGATAATATTTTCTTTCTCGCGAACCCTTTAAGAGGGATCATCAAAGAAATATAAGAAGCGCCTAGAATAAAATGATGTCCGAGATAGTATCAAACATTTTGCAGTGATAATTTGAGTAGGCGCTAGATGAGCACATATTTGTTATTATTAAGTCGATACAATACAAAAACGTTAGAAATATTTGTATCGCAGCTAGGCTTACAAGGATAAAAATTGGTATCGGTATCGGATTTTAGCAACAAGATAATATTTTCTTTCTCGCGAACCCTTTAAGAGGGATCATCAAAGAAATATAAGAAGCGCCTAGAATAAAATGATGTCCGAGATAGTATCAAACATTTTGCAGTGATAATTTGAGTAGGCGCTAGATGAGCACATATTTGTTATTATTAAGCGGTATGTAACTATTAATAGGAGATTCGTAACGAAAATCAATTGAAAATAGCTACTCTAATTAAAAAGTTAACTCGAAACTTGTCCGAGAAGAATATACTTAGGGCCGTATTTAATAAACTGATCTCAACTCTTTCGCTCGTCTCGAGATGCGTCAAAAATGACAGTGTTCTATGGTTTGACGTTTATGTTGACGTATCTTGTGACGGGCATCTCAGCCAAGATGAGTTTATTAATACGGCCCTTACAATAATAAGACTCTATTGCACACGCGTCTCACTCAATAGCAAACAGAGCAGTTTCTAAAATGAAAATGAAAATACTTAACAATTACAATATCATTATTATTTGCTATTTTATTAACTAAAGAAAACAAAATGGTACATCAATAAAGGTCCTGCAAAACTGTTATAGCAGAACTTATTTTTAAAAATAAGTGAAATTACAACAAAGTCACCCCGGAAACCCGTGTACTTAACACTCTTATTTTATAAACGCATCATACCTAAAAAGTGTGCTTAAACTATACTCGGTCTTCATCCTTCGTCGTGATATTTGAACAGAAAGGGACAAATAATACTTTGGTGCGTTTATAAATAAGGGGGCTAAGATTTAGCTCATTATTGGCCATATTGTTCGTAAATATCTATTTATAGTCCATATATAAATCATTCGCTCGGGAAGGATCACATCGGCAGAGTGCGTCGTAACCTGACAAATACCGTCCTCATAACCAATACTGACACGCGTTTTTGGCATAGTCACAGAACCATGTCGCGCTGAAATGTCAAAAATGTGGACCCACCTTAAGAGCGTCAAGTCACAGAACAAAAATATAGTCGAAATGTGTCATAAGCTTTCTGTGACAGGGTTCTAAACGCATGCGGCTGTACGCAATTATGCTTTTACCTCATCGGTACATTCGTCATTTATTCAGCTATAACTTTGAGGTTAAAGGTTTGCCTAGTGTGGTTAGAAAAACGGAACTATGTGTCATGTATTAACAATATTGAATAAGCGGAATATAAATAAATTATGGTAATGAGTCAGCAACCGTTATTGACGGAAATTTTGAATAATGCATTTGTTTGTTGGCATTTATCCAATTATAATAATCCTATTCAGAGTTTATTTCCATTGAAATTTAAATACAAAACGCGTATTTGTTTATTTTGGTTCCTAATGATCAATTAGAGACCCTCTTTAGTTAAATATAGGAACTTTGCAAATAATAAAAGATGTAAATATTTTATTGATGAACATTACCGTGTTGTAGCTATATCTTTTTCTTACGGCAGGGCAGGGAGACGGCAAACGAGCACACATGACACCCGCGGGCCTAATATGATGGCTGCGTTTATCGCGTGACAAAATGTGGATAAAACATCCGTCACTTTCTGACACGCATGTAGGTATTTAAGTGCGAGAGGGTCGTATAATTTATCCACATTTTGTCACGTGATAAACACAACCATACTAGGCCCGCTGGACCTCTTTTCTACGGCAAAAAGCAATATTGTTTTTAACCTGTTACCGTATTGTCATCGTTTCGATAGCTCTTATTTACTTGACAGTAATGGCGGCCGAGTTAAAAACAATACGACAACACTTCAAGAGTGTTTTTTTTCACATATACTAATGTAAAGAATTATTGTAAACTCGGTAAAAATTGTTTAATTTGTAAAAAATATTTTTATCGAGTTTACAATAATTCTTTACATTAGTTTACAAAAAAATATTTTTGTGCGATAAATAGTTACTATATGTATGGTTTATTTAATATTATATTTTGAAAGTGAACTTGAGTATGCTCATAAAATTGTAGGTCAATAAAATCTCATTTTTCACTGCCAGTATTTTCGATTCCCACCGAAGTGGAACAGGTTTTCGAAACATCGGCATTCGTTGTGTAGATCGCATCACTTCGCAGAATTTTCATTTCTCCGAGTACTTCACACGAAAAGAGCTAAAATTTGGTTAAGTTTTAAAACGGACCTAAAGAAACTAACATTTTTTTTTGTACATATTTTATACATCGACTCCAAATACACAAATCATTACACCTATAATACCATGGCCTTAAATACAATGTCGCCAAGAGCCAATATAATGGTATTTGAGGTCGGGCGTGGCAGGACACTTGAAGTGCCACCCATCAAGCTTAACGGGGCAGCCCTTGACAGGGTTAATGATTTTAAGTATTTGGGGCATCTAGTCTCGTGGGATCTGATAGACGATAAGGACATCGAACGGGAACGGAGGGCTCTGTCGGTCCGGGCTAACATGATAGCTAGTAAGTTTGCGCGCTGTACGAGGGAGGTGAAGCTTACATTGTTTAGATCATACTGTACCTCCCTGTACTCGTGCAGCTTATGGAGATGTTATACGCAACGGGCCTATGGAGCCCTCCGCGTCCAGTATAACAACGCGTTCCGGGTGATAGTGGGGCTGCCTCGCTTCTGTAGCGCATCAGAGATGTTCGCAGCCGCCGGGGTCGACTGCTTTCATACCACCATGCGCAAGCGGGCCGCATCCCTGGTGCGCCGCGTGCGGGCCAGCCCCAACATCATCCTCAGCATGATAGGGTAGGGCATGGCAGGGTAGACTGCCCCTATTTGCGTCACTGCTGTGGGCTACATGCTCCATGTAATAAGTAAATTTAAGGATAATAATTATTTAGGTATTTTATTAACATATAGGATTAAGCAAACACTAACAATATGAGTTGTAACAATTTTTTTACTCGAAATAAATGATTATTATTATTATTATTATTATATTTGAAGGGTTCCCTCGATTTCTCAAGGGTTTCAAATTCACATTCTGACCTGCGGACAATGAGACAAACAAAAAAAACCGCCTTCAAAAAGCAAAAAATAACTTCTTTAAAATGGTAGGTAAATAGGTCAGTCCAACTGAAGTCTGCTTTTGGTTAAAATATTGTTGGACGCCGACTTCAGTTGGACTGACCTATTTACCTACCATTTTAAAGAAGTTATTTTTTGCTTTTTGAAGGCGGTTTTTTGTTTTTTTAAACATTTATTTTATTTTATACTTTTTAGTGATCCTATTTATGCTGTTACGTAGCTCCACTTCTAAATATTAATAAGAAACTATAGAACATTTCAAGCTCGCCGCAGACAACGCCGCGGGAATGTCATAGTCATATTTAAACCTAAATGTGCTTCGTCATAGTCGCTCAACTTCCTTTATCGAAATATCTTATCGCCACCCTTGAAATAGGTACCGTTAAGGAGTTCCGGTGGCCATCTGTGGTCTTCATCATCAGTTCCACTTCACCATATAGTACTTTTCAAAAGCAAATGCATGAGTTACAGTGAAAAATACCAAAATCGCTATAGGTGTGCCTATAATATTTGAGGAGTTCTCTTGATTTCTCCATGATCCCATCATCAGATCCTGACGTGGTGACAATGGGACCAATTAGAAAGTATACCCATTCGAACAACGAAAAAAATTTTCAAATCGGTCCAGTGGTCTTCGAGTAATCGGGGAACACACATAAAAAAAAAAAACCCGACGAATTGAGAACCTCCTCCTTTTTTTGAAGTCGGTTAAAAAAGAATCTAAATCCGCCCAGCCGTTTTCGAGTAATCGGGGAACATCCAAAAAAATCGTCGATCTGTGTTATAGTATTGTTTTTAACTCGGCCGCCATTACTGTCAAATAAGAGCTATCGTCACGTTGACAGTACGATAACATGTCAAAGGCAGGGTTTTCCCAGTAGAGTAGAGTGTATGCGTTTGTCTATGGTATCGTAGTTCCCAAACAAATGGACCGATTTGGACGTGGTGTTCTTAATAGAAAGCTTATTTATTACGGGAGAGTTTGAGCTAGATTTTATGAAAACCAATTTAGTCGTTCAAAGGTTATCAGCTTTGAAAGATGAGGCCGTCTTTGTGCTAAAGATTTTTAATGTATAATTTTATTTAGTTATTAATTACGTATCTCCAAGTATTTCAGTATAAATGGCATCGGCCCTATGTTTATCAACGACACGTCCGCCGCCTACACATTACGCCAGGAACCAATGTTTCAACTGATGGTTTAAAAATATAATTAAGTATTATTATAGTTATGAATATGTAATGTTATTACGGGTTTGAAGTATTATAATATAATTTAGAATTACATAACATTATTTTGAGAAATTATAATTATTTATTGTGTTATTATGACTTTTGCAAATATTTGTGTACGTGAATAACAAGGGATAAGAAAGAACTTTTTAAATCGGTCCAGAATTTAGTATTCATTTTCCGATGCGCCATGTTTTGAGACAAGATTTTTTTCAGTAAGGGTCAAAGTTGTTGACAGAAAAACGAGAAATCGCCGCTCCGCCTGCCAAGTTCCATATGTGATTTTTGCTAAGTTTAGGAAAACAACAAAAAACTAGTTTCCAGAAAAAAAAGGTTTTTTGAGAAAACTAAATATGAGGAATAAGAGATTTCTACTAAAGTATTAAAATGCTCAAAAGGTGTTTATAAAATATCAAGTATTTTGGGAGTGGGATTTTTTTTCGTCAAATAGTGCACATAACTGGTTTGTGACTGTTTTTAAAAATGACGCATGTGTAAGTATAATTTCACTTACGGAATTTGGATAAATATTTGGATGCTTTAGTGGCTTAGAAAGTATGGATTTATTTTGAATGCGTTAACATTTTGGAATTATGGTGTAATTCAATAAATTACTGGCAAAGGGAGGCAAAGGTGTGTACCGCAAGATACTTAGCCTATCATTAAAACCTTAAAAACTCAAACTAATTAACATAGAAAAAAGTTAAAACTATATTCTGGACCGCTATAGAAATGGTTTTCTTATGATTTAATATTTAAATCAAGTTCTGGGACACCAAATAGACTAGAATTGTCAGTTCTTTTATTTACCAAGTGATTACAGACCCGGGTGGCACTGCCGGTCGTCCAATTTGATCGACTGCTAGCAGAA
Organism: Acleris literana; assembly: GCA_946894065.1. Classification (NCBI taxonomy): domain Eukaryota; kingdom Metazoa; phylum Arthropoda; class Insecta; order Lepidoptera; family Tortricidae; genus Acleris; species Acleris literana. The sequence continues at coordinate 22,400,838 of OX335669.1, forward strand.
CACAGTCTGTGGGTTCTGTTCAATAAAAAAAAACTGGTCAATTGCGATTCGGAAACGCGCACCGAGGGTACCGCATTGCCGGACACTTAGCCGGTAATTCATGTATTTTTTGGGTTTTTACTATAATCACACCAAATTTTGGCGCATACAAGTGTTACCGTATTATCGAATAAAAAAGTTAATTATTGCTTGATTTTATTTTTATTATAAAAACCAGTAACCGCTTCTTATGCGCGCATCAGAAGCAAAAAAAATTGTTGTAATTTAAAATGTTCCTTTATGTTGTGTTATGTTATGTTGTTACGAATGAAAGTATCAACATAATCTACAGTCTTAATGACCAAGTTTACCATTAATTAAATTTTATAACCACGCATGTAGATAGCTGAATGAATACGAATAATAAATATTAATGAATGTAATAAATCTGTCCTACTGTGGCACCTTATCAACACCTTTTAACAACATAATTAACACATTTTCCTTAAATTAGAGTTATTTATCAGACCAACTAACGTTATTATTGTGTTTCTTTGTATTATTATTGTATTTAATATTGCGATAACTGTTTTAATGGGCAAAACAATACACCCAACAACACCTAACGATTCGCTCCGGGCAATTTAAACTTTGAATTATGACCAAAAATAAAAGTTTTAACGTTTCACCAATCCTAATAAATAACGTGAGAATGCTTTGACAAACATAATGAAAAAGTTAAAATCGTGTATGCGATAAGTTTTAAATTTAAATAAATGTTATTTTGTTTTGAAAACGAATGAACCAACCACTGGCATATCTACTAACGATTAGACATACTTACCTACGAAAATTATAAGTAGGTTAAAGTTAGCTTCCAAAATTTTATAACACTGTCAGTAAGTAGCAAGTTAGCAAGCTAAAAAAAGTGTAAAAAACTGACAAAAAGTAACCAACCTGCTCTAAATCAAAATGTTGTTCAGCCCTGACTTCAGGACATCTAAATTTATTAACAATCCTGGCTGAAACACCACCAAAAACCACAATCACAGCCACTAATAAAAAAACTTTCCCCATGACTGGCAACTAATAAAACTTAATAAAACTAGTTCCAATTTCAAATTAGGAAATGTCAAGCGTTCGTCCTCTTTTTAAATTCGGAAGGGACTAACGTATTTGTTATGTCGCGGTTAATGTCGCACTAACAAAAGAGAATTGTTATCATTTTGTACGGGTATTTGTTGTTAATGTGGTCACACAGAACGACTGTAGAATGCCATTATCTGACATTGTGACTCATATTTAGTAGGTAGGGATTTTTTGTTGCCGCTACTGGTTTGAAGGGTAGATTTATGAATGACTTGGCGTTTGGTATGTATTGTCTTTGTTGTTGTAGCTATTCGTATTTTAAGATAAAAAAAGAGTGGTAAACCTGTGAAGAATTTAATATTTATTAATCGAACAAAGTATTGAATACAAATAAAAATCGTTGTTATATGATTAAAGTGTCTAAGAACAAAAAATAAAAAAACCCTTTGTTTAAGGAAACCATGACAATGTTTACTTTTGAAAATTTAAATTTAGGTTTTGTAATGTAATTTAATGTTTTAATGTTATGTTTTTTTTTCTGATTAGTTAACAACATTAATTTATAATTATTAGTTGAACCAATTCGGTTCAACTCCACTATGTTATCAAAATAAATCTTTGATTTCACTTATTATAACTTTTTTGTATATGTACAATTTCAATCTTTCATACGATGGCTCTTTAAAACAAAACGTATTATTTTAAAAAGTCGTATATTTAATGTGAACGTTCTACTTAATTAAAGACATGTCAACACTCCCGCTCTTCGTATTAACACTATTGACACGCTCAGTACTAAAGATTACGATTTCGGGTCGATTTTGTATCCAAAACGAAGCTACGGGCCCTGAATACGTTACCACATTCATAAAATCCATTTTTATCTTAATTACTTCCTTATCTAAAATTAGTCCAAACACATAATAAATGACACATTATTTTGAACTATTTTAATGGATGATTGTATCTAGTTTCCCCTAAATCATGTCATTTATGAATCATAACATTACCCAAATAACATTAAAAATTTACATTAGTTAATCCTACTATTATTATAAATGCGAAAGTTTGTGTGTCAGTTCTTACTCCTTCACGCTGCAACGGCTGAACGGATTTGAATGAAATTTGAAATCGAGATAGCTTATAGGTACCCTAGATGCAAACATAGGCTACTTTTCTACTATTTTCCCGAGGGAATAACGATAATCAAAATCTACGCAAACGAAGTCGTAGGAAAATACTAGTATAAGAGGCAATTTCACAAAAAATTACCTAGTCTCAAACAAACCTTTAGACTTGTACTTATGGGTACTAGACAACGGTAAACCTACTAATATAGAGAAATACGTACTGAAATACATGTATAGAAACACATCCTAGCATTAGGAACAAATTACTCGCTTTCATTATAGTCCATTCGCTTAGATAGTGTCGCTACGCTCGCACGTACTTGTGGTTATTGTAATATAATACGAATTTAATTCGAAGTATACTGCGAAATTCACTTGAGGCGTAACACCCGCAAGTGAATTTGGCAGTTTACATCGAATTATATTCGTACTTTATTACATTAACCACACGTATGTGTGAGTGTAGCGACACGATCTAAGCGAATGGACTATACACAAACATTTGCCGTTACCGAAAATCGAACCCGGCGGCTGCTAACTCTGCAGGCTGGGTCACTATCAACTATGGTAAGGACACAATACAACGCAAATATATTTTAATACATGACATTGACATCACGAAAAGTAAAAACAAATGAAGGAAACCTGTTATGAATAACGAAAGCGAAAATATTAAGCAGGTAACCAAGGAACGAAATATTTGACTTTACTCTTTGTCTTTGAGCCAATAACGTGAACCTCAATTAGATCCTAGATTTCGGTACTGAAATTAAATCTAACGTATTATCTATATCACGAATGACCGCCCCACTCATAGACATTTTAGAGACAAGTAACTCGTTCCTTTTATAAACTTTTGTATAAACTAAAAATCGTCACTAAAGGCTTGTACAGACTACGTTAGTAATTTAGTAAAGTGGCGAGTATTTTAGTAACTAAATGACTTGTCTGAACAAAGTTAATTTTAAACGTTATCTATACTCGACTAAATTACTACTGAAATACTCACCACTCGACTGATTACTATTGTAGTCTATACTAGCTTTTAGAAACGACTTAATTGTCAATAACTGACTCCAAATGCGGCGATAGTCCCTAAATTATATCCGTACTTGTCCGTGATTTATACGGTTTGTTACTTTCCTTCAATTCGCTCGGAGATCGGATGTATCGGGTACATATCGCGTACGGCCGGAATAAAGATGAGCTGTTCATGAGGACACAGACGGAATTTCTGAGTTCCTAGTAATCATGTTACTGAGTCAATGCCGAATAACATGAGTGGATTGAGTTTAACCTGCTTATTTAAGTATGTCTTGTTCACGTTTGACGTCTCTTTTTCACTTAAAAGTATGAGCGGTCACAAAGTTACTTCTAAATAATATCAAGAATCCATTTGGATTATAAGTGTTGAATTATAATTATATACAGTTTTGAGAAACAGATTTGTTATGTACATGGATTTTATACTCGTATACGTAAGAAGGAACATATAAAGATATTTTAAATCCTATTCTAATTCCCTTTGATCATGTTTCCAGAGTTAGAATTCGTACAGAGTTATATTTAACGAAAGAGCAACTTATTTTTTCCTTTGTAATCCAAGGATTTTAAGTTACGGAATAAGTACACCTTTTCTCAACGTCAAAGCTCCACTAACCACCCATGCAGAATTTAGGGCCTCGCAATCGCAAATCCACTTTCTGAACTACTAGGCCACCGGCGCTCAAAGAACCGTAATAAAATTGACACATTTGATCGATACCTAACTTAATGGATAAAATGCTTCAAGGACGATAAGCAAATGCAATGTCAAGAACATACCGTGTAATGTCTTCTTTACATAATATAAAACAAAGTCTGTCTGTATATGCGCTCACTCGTGCTAAACCTCGCAACGGATTTTGATGCGGTTATCACCATCAGTTAGATAATTTTTCACGGAAGCTTTCTGTCATGTATAAAAAGTTCTGGTATATGTACGGGTTAGGGTTTGCAATATCCGTTCGTTTTTTAAATTCGAAGAATATGAATAGTTCGATTTCCAATATTCGAATATTCGAATTTTTCGGATAATTTGAATATTTATTGAAATAAAAAGAAATAATGATTTAAAGTTGTATAATCAAATATTAAAACGTTTAAAAATACAGATATTGCCTTAAATATCAAAAAACAGCATTCCCTGGTCAAATTAAGCATTATTAGTAATTAATTTAGGTACTCATTACACGACGGCACGACCATACACACAAAAAACAACAAACAACTAACCCTTACAACTGATAACGGTTCCCGTGGTCGTCTCGATACTCCTTATGGCGGAGGTTGAGGAGCCGGTACCAGGCTGTGGCTGTGGGCCCCGACCGGGGTGATCTGTGCTAACCGTGAAAACACGGCCAGGGGCCTGTTTATCAAAAGCTTGTAACTTGTAATACAAGTGAAAATCTATTTTTAATACATATTGTTGAAAAGAGACTTCCACTTGTATTACAAGTTAAAAGCTTTTGATAAACAGGCCCCAGGTCCTTGGGGCGCAGACACGACAACCTCGTCGGTCTGGAGGGCTATCAGGACTTCCTGCAATATAGTCAGGGCTATCTTCACCGTCTCGGTTCTGTCGTCTTGGGTTGTGGCTGCTGGGGCCGAAGCTGAGTTCGCCGGTTTGGCAGTGGGTGCAGGGGCGGATGTGGCGACTTCAGCAGCGGCAGCTTAAGTCGCCTGTTTCGCGTTCCGCGCTTCTTCCCGCGGCGGTTGGGAGGCTGCTTGGGGTCGTTTCCGGGGCCATTAGGGTAGCGCTGTCTTGCGCTGTCTCGACGGTCTGGTCGGTGGTAGACTCTCTGCCTGGGCTTCGGGGGATGTAGTGAATTCTCAGCTCTCCGGTTTTCCTTCAACAGGACTGGGCAGAACGCGCTGTTTGTGACGTGTGCACCGCTGCAATTTGCGCATGTTGGTGGCTCCTGTCGGGGCCCTTGGCTATAGGGCGGTGGCAGTTGTGAGAGAGGTGGGTTTGGCAGCGGTGGCAGTGCGCAAGGCCTCGCTTTCCACTCCAGGGTTCCACGATGACCCCCGGCCTGCATAGTATCTCCGTCACCCGAAAAATCTTGGCGGCTGGTGCGTCTTTTTTGACCTGGGTGTAAAAGATGCACCCAGGTCTGTCCCGGCGGACCTTTATACGCCTGACGTACTCAACATCGAAGCCCGGGCCGTCTGGTCATTGAGGATGTCTTCCGGTAGTGTATTCGCTGGTAGGCTCTTGATGGCCACCTTTTGGCAGCGCTCACTGGACAGGGAGAAGGAGTGCCACGTCAACACGGAGTCCTCCTTCTCAAGGCCGGCGAGGTACTTCTGTACCACTCTGTACTCCTCCTCCTCCTACGGGAGAAAAGCACCCCCTTTCCAAGCGGGCGGAGGCGCGTTTTAGGCGGTCCTTCAGGGCCCGGAAATGGCGACCCCAATTGGAGATCCGCTGGACGACCAGCGGCGGATATCTGGTCTTCTTGGGGGCTTGCGCTGGCACCAGTCCTGGACCCCCTTGTCCCTTGATAACGGTTGACTGACACCGGTTTGGGATTTTATTTATTGTAATAGCAGGTAGCAGGAAGCGAGCGACCCAACAACTCACTGCTCGTCATTTTAATAAGTTTTATTGAGCTAAATATGTTTTTTTTGGTAATTAGTTTTGAAACTTCATAATTATCATGTCATGTTATATTTGCATTCCTGTTTTACTACACACATCAAAAAGTCTTGGGATACTCAGTATCTCTAGACAAATTTGATGTTTGGACTCAGTAGTAACATGCCTATATTGAAATCTTATAAACTGTCTAGGGATAAAAAATATCCCTAGACACTTTTGATGAGTGTATTTGCTTGTATGCGTCAGTAGGTATGAAGAAAATGGCTGATATTAGCGTTCTATTAAAAATAGGTAACTATTTAAATCCTTTTTTGTACTATTCAAAATATCCGAATTATTCGAATAAGTAACATTGCCGTATTCGGATTTAATTTGTGTCGGATATTTGAATAATATGAATATTCGAATATTCGAATTGCAAACCCTAGTACGGGTGTTACAGAAAAATCACATAAATCGAAGCGAAGCGAGTAGGGGTCGCTAGTTTTTTTTTTTTAATTATTTTTGTCTTGTTGCATTCGCTAGATTCGATCAGAATAAAAATAATGAGGGACAATCGGACAAAGAAAAGGGCATAACTAAGGGCCTTATTAAAAAACGGATCTTGCCTGAAATACCTGTCTCAAGATGCGTCACAAATGACAGTCGTCTATGACCTGACATTTACTTGGACGTATCTCAGCTAAGGTCAGTTTCTTAAAGCCCTAAAAGATGATACCGCTGTATGGAGGCCAAGACTCAAATCATCGAGCCAAATGTCAGAATAGGAGGTCATGCAGGTAAATGCAAAATCATTCGTAGATACGTATCTTAAAAAGATTAATTCGAAACTTAATCAATTCTCACATGGACATCCGAAAAAGAATTGTCCAAATGCTGTCTTTTACTATCATTAATTTCCCAATACTGTTTTGCCTCTGTGATTTCGTAGCCTAGATAGATAATCACCAAATAGGAGTGTTATGTTATACATCTTCAAAGTTAAAGATACTAATATGGCCACAGGGCTGCATTTAAGTATCGTTGAGATCACCTAATGCTAAATTTCACCTTTTCTAGGTTGAATATTTTACGCTTGCGAGCCGAAGCGATGAGTCAGACAGGGAGTCTTCTTTCATAAACCTGAGACGTTCGTAAAATGTCGCATAGATAAAGTATCGTGGTTAGTTAATTTAATACTAGCTTTTGCCCGCAACTTCTTCCGCTGTAAAAGTGTATAATTATGTTAGAATTTATAATTTTTTTGTGAAATATTTCCGAATGAAAAGTATTCTTTGTACTTTCCTGGACCCTATGGCACCAAGGCCAAAGACAGAAACCTCTGGAGGAGGTTGATCGACACGGCAAGAAAGGCTTTTCAAGTTGGACACGACACACAAGTTCAGTTATAAAGAATACGACGAGAGATGATGATGGGCCCAATTTAACTTCATGCCAAGCTTTAAAAGCATAACAAATAGACCCACAGGTAATCGCTTTTACAACTGTAATATAAGTAATAATAACCAGGGTTATTTTGGTAATGCAACAAAGATGAGTTCTTTAACGAGTTTTGCCATGAACAAACATAACAACTTTTAATATATAATAAGCGTGGGGACTTTTGTCTTAGTTTGGCCAAACGGGTCTTGCAGATCAGTGTCTTAGGGATAATTAACTCGTTCCTTTTTCAAACTTGTTTATGAAATTTCCTACCAGTAGCGTTTGAGTTAACATTATGATTAAATTAGACACTTAGGATTGGGTCCGGTCTTTCTCTATAATAAATTCCATGAGTTTGTTTTCTCCACTGTTCCCGAATCTTTCTGTTTTGATTGTATTACAAAGTTTCTAGCATGAACTATCGAATTTGTGATTGAACCGAGGGTGGAAAGTTTTTATTAATGATATCCACGTGACGTAATGGCAGTGGCTAAGTGGGATCGAGAAACCTCAAGGTTATGAGATTTTTTTTTCGAGATCTTGTAATCTATTGGTTTTTTATACTTAGCGATGATTTGTTTGCTGATTATTTTATCCTTCTTTGGCAAGCAGGAAAATACAAATTACACTGAAAAAAAAAATTTGTAGTTTCTAACAAGATTGTGACTATTGTGCATAGGCGTCTTGATTCCATATGAGCCTAACAAGACGTTTGATACACCAACAAAGATGTAAGTTGAATCACTAAAGAACTTGCTGCTGTTACTATAAGCTTTGGTTGATATAACTAATATCATAACTATTGTATTCATTTTATGCCAACTAAGAGAAAATCTCTCTTGGCTGGCTCACATTTTTTTGAGTGTATAGTGTAATACAGTGAATTACAGTTGGATCTTCAAAGACAGATATTCTTCGCATAGAAAACTGTTAATGTTTATAGAATTAGCTTACCTATTGCATCCGATCCGAATTCAAGAAAATAAATAAGATTTCAGAAAACTCGGACCACTGAAATAGTCAGACAACAAAGGGGATGAAATGCTTTGGCGTGATTTATTCCAAGGTATTTTTTATCAACTAGCTAGAACACAACAGTTCGTGAACTGTTGCTTGGCGATTGGTGAGCGGTTAAGATGAATAAGGTACAAAGACAAATATGTAGTTAAACGTTACCATGACAACACGAGAGTGCAAATTTTATGCGGCATTCTTTGACCGTAAAATTAATTTAAAGATTACATTAACTGCCGCAGAGCTCTACCTCTGTCAAGCAATCTAAAAGGTCAAAGATTAATGCCCGCATATTGGATTTAGTGAAACACTTTCTAAGGATTAGGCAAGTTCGGCCGCTGTAGTAAAAGCAAAAGTTGAATTATAATTATGGTCACCATTGTGTCACATGTTGCAACTGAAATGTCGGATTAAAACGGACATATCGTTTAATACTTGCTCTAGTGAAAGAGAAAACTTATGACGTTGCAGGAAGTTTAAATAAGAGCAAAAGGTACATGGATAATGTGTATATTGCTAATTCAAGAATATTTATTTATACTGTTAGTCGAGTTTACGTAGACCATGAAAAAGTCAATGTTTTGAAGCTTACAAGCAAGCAATTGTATGTATTTGTGTAGGTAAATATGGTATCATAAGTGTTTTAGGACCTTGTGTAGGATCCATGTTTAAATCACTACCACAATCTTATCGTTCTACCGCCAAGCAGCAGATTTCGCAATGTTGTATTCCAGCGAGGGGATAAGAGCACCGGTAAAATTACAAACATAAAGCTGGCAAGGCATTTGCAGTTGTGAGCTGGGCATGTGTGCTTGTTTACCTAAAAAAAACATTCCATAAATAGTTTGTGTTTCTAATTTGTTATTATTAGATGGAAAACTGTAAGAACTGAACGTCATTTCAAAAACCAAACCTTTTCATAAAATATCCAATGCTCAACCTTGTTTCATAGACTTGCAAAACACCAGCGATACGATACGATTCAAAAACTCACTGACACATTTATCGTTCACCATTCCCCTCAATTGCCTGTCTTCGTATTAATAAGTCGAAAATGAAATATGAGACCCAATAGAACATGTTTTAATTATTTATTTGAGCTACATACTACAGGTGTGACCGGGGACAGGTTGTTTGTAGGTGAGTATTAGCAAAAATCGGGCCGTTACTTTGAAACTCGTTTGATAACCTACTTTTCATTGTGGATGTGTAGACGACTTCACGTTACGCTTAAATTAGCTTATCCGAGTGGAAACCTATAGTAACTTGTGTGTTAATGGTTTTGGGGATATTATGGAGAGAAAACAATACAATGTAATACAAAAATACAAATCTGATAAGTATAAATAAAAATGAATCGCCGAAATGTATGTACGCGGATAACTTCCGAACGACTGCACGAAATTAGATAATATTTTTTTTGTTGTTTTCTTTATTGTTAGGACAAGATTTGTATGATAGAAAAAAACCAGCAGGAAAGTCAGAAATTCGCAGCGGGGCGAACCCGCTAGTATAGAGGTATATATATAGTAAAGCAGCAACTGATTCGGTGATCGATCAATTCACCTAGGGACGTAAAATATACACTGAGAAAGTATTTCCCAAAAAAGTAATATAATATTCCGATTTTTTCTTCAGGGTTTGTAGGTACTAAAAAATAAAATATAAAAATAAATATTAGGGGACACTGTCACACCAATTGACCTAGTCCCAAACTAAGCTGTAGGCTTGTATTATGGGTACCAGACAACGATATAAATACTTATATAGAGAAATAAATACATAGAAAACACCCATGACTCCGAAGCAAATGTTCGCAAATATCTGCACTTACCGGGATTCGAACCCAGGACCGCTAGCTTCGTAAGTAGGGTCACTACGAAGAAGGCCAACGCGTCTTCGTACTATAAATAATCATACCAAATTTGACGCTTGTATATTAATAGGGTCCCGGTTGGGGTGCCCTTCGGGTACGGAACCCGAAAAATCAGTCGTTGGTTAGTAGTTAAAAACAGACAGAGCCACAGCGTCTTTCATACACGCATCATTAATTTTTAATTACAGATATGTGACGATCATCGAAAAACTTGCAGTTAATAACAAAAGACTGTTTGTTATATGAATTATGTTAACTGACGTAAGTAAACACTATCTCTCCCGTGGTTTCCAAATAGTTCTCATAGATGGACCTTACTCTCAAACAAGAACGGCTACCCTTAGAACAATGGCTCCATAGGACAGACGGTCAGGGCGAGAACATCTTTAGCTTAGAATAATTTTCAAAGCCAAGTTTTTACTATTGGACATTAAGGGTTGTTCAATTATTAGCGAGATACGGAGTAGTTTAACTTCAACTCGTTATCACTACATAATAATATTATAAAACAAAGTCGCTTGCCGCTGTCTGTCTGTACTTATGTATGCTTAGATCTTCAAAAGTGCGCAACGGATTTTGATGCGGGTTTTTTTAATAGATAGAGTGATTCAAGGGGAAGTTTTATATGTATAATACATGCATAGTATAGTAGAGAAATATTGATAATTTTAGAGGTTTCTAAAGTGATGTCGAAAATAAACATATTTTTTTGCGCTTACATTGCAAACGCTGGCTAAACCTTAAGAGATATATCAAAATAATGTAGTGAAGAATTGTAGTTCTTCAAAAAACCTAAAGAAAAGTCCGCGATGGCATATGTCTATCTCCTAAGGTTGACTCACAGTAACCATTTTTATCTTTAAAATTTTATTAAAAAATATTAGGTTATTTGCGAAGCTATTTTCTCCAATTCAGTATTTATTATTACCCATATAAATACGTTAGTTACCTTGGGCATTTAATGTAGATTAAAATTGTCCTTTGCACTATATTATTGAAATAAATACTTTAGAAGATATGGCAGATTTAAAATTACGCGCAACCTCAACCGGTATTATCGAAACGCTTGGCCAAGCAGCCGCGTTTCGCCCTTAGTAGGTACAGTGGCCTTCATAAGTGCATGGACACCTTAACGTCTATAATGCTGTGAACACGTGAGCCCGCTTTCGTAAGAAACAACCTAGATGGCGTTGTTAACTGAGGCAGTTCGATTATTGTTTGCTACAACTATTTGACGTTTTAGTATTAAAATCGATAATTTCGCCAGTTAACCCTGAAGGGCCGCTGGCGTAGTTAGTTGGTATCCTGCCTTAATCACAGGGTCAGACCGTGGGTCGGGAGGTCGATTCTGTCTATTATGTTTTTTTAATTTATGAATGTATTCTTTTTTTAATCATTATCGTTTTCAAAAAATTATACTTTTGTTATTCAAAATAAAAAATCTTTATTTCTTATAAGGCTAATATTTCATTCTTAAAAACTTTACTTACTTATATTTATATTAGGTAATAAAGAAAAACAAGCTTTTCAAATTATTAAATTAGGGAAATGGGTAGGTAGTTAGATTGAGTTTAGGTTTTGATTCAAAGTTAGTTTTATGTTGTTTTTCATATTTTTGAATACAAAGTATATTATCTACATCTACATCTTCACTAATATTATAAAGAGGAAAGATTTGATTTTTTGTTTGTTTGTTTGAATTGAATAGGCTCCGAAACTACTGGACCGATTTGGAAAATTCTTTCACCATTAGAATCCTACATTATCCCTGATGAACATAGGCTATAAAATATTTTCAAAAAAGTTAGGGATCCGTATGAAAACTTCGATATTGTGACCAAAGGTGTGAAAAAAATACCAAAAAACGCGTACGCTGCGGAAACTGACAATAGAGTAAACTTTACTCTTAAACTTACTCAGTAAAGTGATGTACTACAGTTTTATAGAAGACATCAATGTCTACAAAAAAGTCCGCGATACCATATTATGTCTAACTATTAAAGTAATGTCACGATAACTACTTTTTATGTTAAAATATGCAATAGTAACGCCGGTACTAACTAGGCCCCATTGTTCGTACCCTGGTATTAATCCTTATCCAAATAAATCACTTCGTTTTCAAGGCTATATCAGTACCTGTAAATTACTTTCTGAATTATTCAAATCGGAGATCCCACTCAAAAGTTATCATGAGTGTAAGTAATAATTATCATTATTTAAATTAAAAAACAGCCCTCTTAGTTACTTAATTGATTTTATTTACAACAGAGAATAGATAAACACGTAAAATTTGGCTAATGGTTCCTATACATAGGTACCTACATTAAATCACGCCTGTTTCACAGATGGGTAGGCAGAGGCCACTTCTTTCTTTTCACTTTCAAGAGTTGTATGTGATCACCAGTGATCGGAATTAGGTGAGCCAAAATACGTACTCTTCGCAAGAGAGTAATATAGAGTAGTAACAACCGGGTAGAATTTTTTTTTTCTTGAAAACCGGGTATTCAATATTTATCCGGATATAAAGGTAATTTTATAGTTTTTAGCTTAGTTATATTTAGCTTTATTTTAGTTTTAATTAATTAATTAATTTATTTTTAATTTGCCATAGTTTTAGTTTTAATTTTTAATTGTTACTTTGTATTATATTTTTAAGTATTTGTAAATCTTGATCAACAAATATTTATATCCGGGTATTAGTTGTAATGTTAAACATACATGTTTTTACTTACAGTACGGGATATTTTATGTTAGTTTGTAGTAAATGGGCTGGACATAAGGTTTTTATGGAAGGAAGGGAAAAGTGTGAGGTATAATTATTGTCTTTATTATTTTCATATGGCACAGTGGTACGCAAGTGATTTCACCCAAGCACGGAACATATCGAAAGATATAATATTTACACTTTGAAGATAAAAAACAAGTAGAAATAGTTACAACTTTTAGATTATCATAAAACATCCCGTACTGTAAGTAAAAACATGAATGTTTAACATTACGACTAATAAATACAATGTTATTTTATATTAAGATACGTCACCTGCGCGCAAAAGTACCTTACTTTTTATGTATTTATCTCTTTCTAACAATAGCGCTTGCTATGGATTGCCGTCTTTGTCTGTAGAAATATGGTTGCCTAGCAACTGTCGGTAATTGGTCACGGGTTTTGAATGCGTTTAGTGTGAGCATAACGTATCTAAATATAAAATATCATTGGATAAATACCCAATACCCGGTATTCAAGAAAAAAACAATTTTTCTACCCGGTTGTAACCACTATATATTGTGTCCTCTAGCGCTGAGTACGTATTTTAGCTCACCTAATTCCGATCACTGGTGATCACGGAATATAAAAAAACAGTGGAAGTGGCATGAGCTTCGCTTAGTATCAGACCTGTTGTCGCCAATACTCAAACTATCATAAAAACAACACGCCACCATGGAAAATGTTTTTGGTGCGGCTATCGTTTTTACATTCCAAAATAGCACAATAAGGCATGCTTCTGGATTTATTTCCTTTTTAGAAATATCGAAATATTGAAATAAGTGATCACGGCAAAAGTATGGTAGGTTGCGCGGAACTCCGCATAACCATGCCACACGTTACACGCCCACTTGACACTTCTACTGATTTTTCTGTTCTGTGTATGTGATGGTGAGAAATCGATTACTTAATAATCTAAACATTTAATTAAACTTAACCGAAACCATGCATCTCTTCTCTAAATAGTATAAATTAACCTGTCTGCCTGTTTCTCCGCTAAATCCTTCTAAAACACGCAACGGATTATGATACGGTTTTCACTGTCATTTAGAGAATTTATTCTAGATGGTTTATATGTACATTTCATTCATTGTTTTCCTACCGAGTCGTCTAAAATCGTTTTTCGGGCCTTTACATAGCTAATGCTGGCTTTAACCTAAAACCTTAAGAGAAGTGTCAAAATAATGTACTGAAGAATTGTAGTTCTTTAAAAAACCTGGAGAAAAGTCCGCGTTGGCATAATGTCTATCTCCTAAGATTGACTCACAGTAACCATTTTTATGTTCATGGTTTTATTTTAAAATTAGGGTATTATAGCGAATCTATTCTGTCCGATTCAGTATTTAATAACCTTATCCAGATAAATACTTGGTTACCTTGGGCATTTAATGTAGATTAATATTGTCCCGTACAATATATTATTTAAATTAAAACTTTAGAAGATATGGTAGATTCAAAATTACGCGTAACATAGATTAGAAATCAAAACAAATATGACAGTTTCGTTGTCTATACGTATGAATATCGGCTCTTTGCAGAATTGTTGCTCAAAATAGGAAATGGACAAATGACCTAACATAATAGGAGCATTAATCTTCAAAATGAAAACGTTTGCGTTTTAGTAAAAGAATTAGTCGACGAAAATGTCTTAATTATATGGAAGATCAATGCACCGACACACACATACTACTCTGTAGACACTGTGCTCGACCTGGAAGAGGCTGTCCATTTCCCAACGGAATTTCTCAATTCCTTGCAATTTTCTGGATCGCCCCACATAAATTGGTTTTGAAAGAAGGGTGTCCTATTATTTTACTACGGATCCTTAATCCACCCAAATAACATCTTTATAAACGTTCATAATAGAGTGCACAATACTGACGTCCAGATGTGCGGCTGGAAAAGTCTTTTTAATTCCCCGGATTCCATAAATATTCCTTTCCAGTTAAACGACTGCAATGTCCCGTACAATTATCGTTTTCAATGACAAATTACAAGTCACAACAATACATTCAAAGTTGCGGGCTTAGATTTGATCGTTGAGAGTTTTCCCATTGACTTATGTAGCCCTTTCGCGTGTCACTTCCAGGCAAAGTTCGTTTGTATTGTGCAATGAAAAGTCCGCTGTAAACATTGATATAGAGAGATTCTATGATAACTAGCAGTCACGATTTCTAAAAAAGTCATTAAATAAAACCTCTATACATATGCACCTATCTATAATTTGAAAAGTATGTTATTCCAGATGAACTGGGATTATTTTAACTTATATTAACCGAAGCGAAGCGAGGGCGGGTCGCTAGTAACTAATAAGGAGATCTTCATTATCTTGAATCTTTGATAAAATTAATTAATGATCACTTAATTTTACTACGCGGTTAGCCTAGTTAGTAGTGACCTTGCCTGCGAAGTTAGCGGTGCTGGGTTCAATTCCCGCTAAGGGCAAATATTTGTGTGATGAACTGACGAGAAATCTTGGAGGTTTTTTTATGTACCCATATTAGTATTTTATTTATCTATATAACTAGATTATGTTTCACACCCATACAAGCACAAGCCGAAAGCTTACTTTAAAACTAGGTCAATTTTTTTGACATTGTCTTCTAATAATTATAATTTTGTACCTACCTACCTCCCTACTACTACCTACCCTGTGAACCAATTTCGCTTCACACAGTATAAAATAGTAAGAAAAGAGTTTAATTATAATTCACCGACAAACTGCTAAGCATTGTTTTTTAAATTAATTAATATTAGTAAATTAGTTGGTTAATTTAATGACTGTTAATGTAAATTATAGTCTAGTTTACCACTAACTTGCTGACAAATTGAAATCTACTAGTGAAAGACAAGGTCAAAGTATATTTTAAGCACACTTTAAAAAGAGGATAATATTTTATTTTTTAGCCTACGATAGTGTACCTATAACAAGCGTGTGTTTAAAGTGTACTATATACATATATGACATTGTAGTTAGCTCCTAAACTGAAAGAAAGAAAAAAAAAACATTTATTCGTGACAATCAAACGAACAAAAAGGAAAAAATACTATGTTTCCAACTCATTGGTATAAAAGCCAGCGCTGCGTCTTCCGTCGGAACCATAGCGCTGGTCTTCCATTTGTAACCATACCATAATTGATACACCAATTCCGAACAGCAGGCCTTTCGCGTAACTCACTCGCAATCGCGATCGGCTTCAAAACAAAACGATTGGTTTCATTTTGTATGCAGACGCCTTCGATTTTCAAAATGAAAACGATTGTGATTGCGAGTGTTGTTACGCGAAAGGCCTGCAGGATTTTAATTGGGATGGATTTTAGCTTGGTCTGGTGAAAATCGTATGGCCTTTCAAGAGTTATCAGGTCTGTAAGGAGAAGCCGCTATATACAGTGGTGGTCACATAATTAGGGACACTTGTTTTTTTCCCATACAATTGCCTACAAATATGACTTTTAAATTTTGACTACCATTCAAAAAGTTCTTGACTAATTTTATTGCTAAATACAATTTACTTTAGATCATTAACTAAGGTTTAAATTTATGTACAATGAACTACTGTTAAAAACGAACCTTATATTTTATAGGGATTTAAAAACTTAGTGCTGACCCGTCCATACAAAGTTTTACAACTTTGTATGAACGCGAGGTATTTATTTTTTCAAATCCTTATAAAATGAAAGATCCGTTTTTTAACAGAGATGAATTGTTCATACATTTAAACCTTAGTTCATTAATGAACGATGAGTGTAACCAAATATTAAATTAGTTTAGAACTTTTTGAATGGTCGTCAAAATTGATAAGTCATATTTGTAGGCAATTCTATGGGGAAAAAACAAGTGTCCCTAATTATGTGACCACCACTGTATATCGGGGGTTCTTATTAAGTATAGTCAAAAGAACGAAATCTGATTATTTTACATGTCAATGAGCTAAAGCTTTGAAGGAATGCTAGGAAAGTGTGAACGTGCTCCGTTTATGGGGCTGAAACAAAAACGCAGCGATTGTGATTCCCTGCGCGCAGACTAATTTAGATTCGACGGAGATTCTGCGGGCAAGTGTTACAATGCGCTAGGAACGCTTAGAGAGTCGATTTAAATATCAGGGGCCAATTTTATACAAATTGACTTAGTCCCAACCTAAGCTGGGCCTTCTACTAGGTAAAACAATAAGTATTATTTTTGACCGTATTGTATGTTTTTTACTCACCATTCACCACTACTGTCAACTTTATCAAGAGCTGTCGTAAAAACGATAGTGTTTTTCACGTGTTATGGAATTGTTTTTAACTCAGCCCGCTCGGCCGCCACTACTGTCAAGTAAATAAGAGCTAACAAAACGTTGACAATACGATAAAAGGTCAAAGACGATATGTTTTTACCGCCTAGACCCAGGATTGACGTAAGCTGCCAGATGTTCTTGTAGAGCGCTTTTGCCAATTCCATACATTTTGGCAGTTTTCGATAATCATTTGCGTTAGCGTTATGTATCTTGTCTGGGGCCACGGGGACGGGTCAACCTATGGTCTAAGATCCGAATAGGAGACGACCTTCACCGGGCTGTTTATTCGATGAAAAATATTTTATATCAAATTTAATATGCTAAGTAATATATTGCGAATAGGTTGACTGAAAAATTTCAGTCCAGTACTTACATGATTTAAAAAAAAAAAACTGAAAATGTACTTTTTTTTTAAATCGCTCTTGCTTGTTAAATAGACCAACTACTAATCAAAAGCATGAAGCCTATAGAATATGCAAACGTTAGGTTTTGTGCAAATTATTAGTACCGACTTAGTTACCTACCCAATAGTTATGACGGGAAAAAAATAGTCAACCTAACGTTTGCATATTCTATAGGCTTCATGCTTTCGATTAGTATGTAATTGGTCTATTTAACAAGCAATAGCAATTTTTAAAAAGAAGTTCGTTTTCAGTTTTTTTTGAAATCATATAAGGACTGGACTGAATTTTTTCAGTCAACCTATTCGTATTAATTTGATATAAAATACGTTTTATCGAATAAACAGCCCGGTGAAGGTCGTCTCCTATTCGGATCCCCTACTACTAGGCTAACCACGTCGTCAAACAGAATACAGAATACAGACAAAATGTAAATAGTAATTTTGTATGTAACATGGGCGGCACGTATCAATGCCCTGTTTACAGGAAACCGTCGATTCCAGAGTTGATTGACACACGCATTACGCTCTTACGAGTCAAACAAGGCTCATCAGTACAGTATAGTGTAGTACTTATAGTAACCGCAGTGTCGGTGTCACCTTTCGTGTTCCGATCGGAAGACCAGCGTTGGCTTCACATCCAGCACATGCTGAGTTGGGACCGTTTTCGTCACAATTAAGAAGCACTACGTGTCGTCTTTTTTGCTTTTTTTATTGTTGTTGTTGTCTTTGTTTTGTTTTTGTGCATTGTTGTTTGTCTTTCTTTCTGTCTTAAGTTGACGTTGCATGGTTGCGACTTGCAATAAATGTTCGTAAAAAGTACTTAGTGGGGCGCGACTTTGTTGATTGAAACCGCACATCATATGTTGTGACAATGTTGTTAAATACCAAAAACTTACCTCTATTTTTTTGAAATACCAAATTGCGAAAAGCCAATTCTTTTTTTATACTTTTCAAATGATGTTTAAAAACAATTAGATCTAGTGTTACGATCAGTCAAACCTTCCAAATGTAATCCAAAGGAAAAGACAGAGCTATTATGCCTACCATTACTCTGCCCTTTTACTGCCAAGAACTTGGCAGGTGACAATTGACAACAATTCATATGTGCTAAAGTAGTAAAATTAAATACCATTTGTAGATTTTACACTGCTGATTACAGTAAAAATATTTTCGGATTTTTTTATGCAGTAGTTTTTTTTATATTTAGGAAAAACATTAAAAGAAGTTGGATTGTGAATGTTAGGAATACATTTATAGTGCCCTTAGTCTATTTATTACCATAGGAATTGAAAAAAATATACAACTGTCATGTCCATTTTTCATCTGTCTGACGGATTACTTGATTCTAACGACAAGCTTTCGATTCTCGTAATACTACTGTTTTGATATACGCTATTTAAAATGAAAGTGACTAATGAATTTGTAAAAGCGGATAGCTGCAATCTGCCCAAAGTCACGAATTCATGTTGTTACAGTTGTTATGGTTGACAAGTGACATGACATGACAGTCAGTTCTGTTTGTGTTTAAAGTTACTTTTTTTATTTTATATCATGCTAAGATCACGACATCAGTATTCCTAACTTTGTATATACGGTCTTTTTAATGACTATTTCTTTAATAAATTATTAACGACGAATTTAAGTTAAATAAAGAAAAACCGAGAAACACGGTTAGACAAATTTTTAACCAGCTATTATAAACGCGAAAAACCAAAAATGTATTTTTTTTTAAATGTTGTCAATTCATAATACAGTCTCAGACACTTCTATTTGCAGAGCCTTCTTGGCTCGATACCGTCCACTACAAAGTACCAAATGCATAGCGAGGTGCACGCGTGCATAACAACGACCGGCCCCAAGATAACCGCCGACTAATCGGAGAAACTCGAACATTAGCCGGCAAAAGTAAAAACACTTTCCGGATTTGTTTAGTATTCCTGACTTGTGAGCAACATATGGTTTGTCTTGAGAGATTGATTAGGATAAGGATATTAGTTAAACTGCAGTTTGTAAAAGGAAATGCATTTTTCGACGAGTGAATGCCATTACTTGAATGTTAATGATTTACAAATACACGCAGTTGATGTGTTTGGTTGGATAGTTCAGATCTTAATATGTAACTAAAATTGTTTATAGTATCAAGTTTTAAAAATGTGCACTTCGCAATGTCGGTAGAATTATGTTGGACTATGTAATATAACTAATCACCTGTAATTAACCATGATTCTGGCAAATAAATGATATTCTATTCTATTATATTCTAAAAAAATGTGATTAATTCGGCCAACGTTCTCTAGTTTGAAACGTTGACAGCAGTGGCTATATTAAATACTAGCGACCCGCCCTCGCTTCGCTTCGGTTATAATATAAGTTAAAATAATCCAAGTTCATCTGGAATAATATACTTTTCAAATTATAGATAGGTGCATATACATAGAGGTTTTATTTTATGACGATTTTAGAAAGACGTCTTATCGGACACTTTTTACGGAATTGAGTTTTTGATGCCGTTAGATTTTAAATTCAATTAAAATCATGACTGCCAGCTATCACAGATATACAATGATTACATACAATATACATTAAATACATGACTCTATATGTATACAATGTTTACAGCGGACTTTTCATTGCACAATACAAACAAATTTTGCCTGGTAGTGACGCGCCAAAGGGCTACATGGGAAAAACACTCAACGCTCAGCCCTCTATTTCACCATCTTGACAATGACACGTGACAGGTGACAATTCAGTATACATTGCAAAGTTTACACGCTGATACATGACTGGGTTTCATATAAGCTGCGCTATGTACGCTGAAATGTCACCTATCACCTGTCATTGCCGGGATGGTAAAATAGGGGGCTGGTCTAAGCCCGCAACTTTGAATGTTTGACCTTGTTGTGACTTGTAAATTGTCATTGAACACGATAATTTTACTGGAAATTGCAGTCGTTTTCACTGGAAAGGTAGATCCGTTGGTATTAATGGACCCGGGGAATTAAAACTACTTTTCCATCCGCAAATCCGTCAGTATTGTGCACTCTATTATGAACGTTTTTAAAGATGTTATTTGTGTGGATTAAGGTTCCGTAGTAAAATAATAGGACACCATTCTTTCAAAACCAATTTATGTGGGGCGATCCAGAAGGTTGCAAGGAATTGAGAAATTCCGTTGGGAAATGGACAGCCTCTTCCAGGTCGAGCACAGTGTGTATGTGTGTGTGTGTATGTTTATGTTTATGTTTGTGTTGGTGCATTGATCTTCGATAGAATTAAGCCATTTTCTATACCTACTTGACTATTAGTTGGTGATAAAATAGCTCTCTCCTTAGCACAGTCTTAGAATTAATATTATTAATTTCGGAATATACATTGTCGACTAATTCTTTTACTAAAACGCAAAAGTTTTCATTTTGAAGATTAATGCTCTTATTATCTTGGGGCATCTGGCATTGGACATTTCCTATTTTGAGCAACAACTCTGCAAAGAACCAGTTTTCATACGTGCAGACAACGAAACTCTCATAATATTTGTTTTGAGTTCTAATCTATGTAGCGCGTAATTTTGAATCTGCCATATCTTCTAAAGTATTTATTTTAATATATATATTGTACGGGACCATATTAATCTACTTACATTAAATGCCCAAGGTAACCAACGTATTTATCTGGATAGGGTTAAATACTGAATCGAACAGAATAGCTTCTCTATAACCTAATCTACACTAATATTATAAAGAGGAAAGATTTGATTTTTTGTTTGTTTGTTTGTTTGTTTGAATTGAATAGGCTTCGAAACTACTGGACCAATTTGGAAAATTCTTTCACCATTAGAATCCTACATTATCCCTGATGAACATAGGCTATAGAATATTTTCAAAAAAGTTAGGGATCCGTATGAAAACTTGGATAATGTAACCCAAGGTGTGAATAAAACACCAAAAAAAATCCTTATATCGCGTACGCTGCGGAAACTATTGACAATAGAGCAAAGTGATGTTCTACAGTTTTATAGAACACATAACAAAAAAAGTCCCAGATATCATATGTCTAACTATTACAGTTATGTCACAATAACTACTTTTTCATGTTAAAATATGCAATAGCAACGCCGGTACTAATTAGGCCTCATTATTCGTACCTTGGTATTAATCCTTATCCAAATAAATTATTTCGTTTTCAAGGCTATATCAGTACCTGCACATTAATTTTTGAATTATTCAAATCGGACATACCATTCAAAAGTTATCATGACTTTAATAATTATCAAAATTGAAATTTAAGAAACAGCCCTCTGTGACTTTAATTGGTTTTATCTACAGCAGAGAATAGATAGACACGTAAAATTAGGCTAATGGTTCCTACATATTGTGTAAATGAGTATAACATCACGCCTTTATCCCTCAGCAGAGCATTAAAGAGTGTATGTACATACATACATACATAGGTAGGTGTATGTGATGATGAGAAATCTATTACTTAAGTATCTAAACATTTAATTAAACTTAACCTAATCCATGCATCTCTTCTCTAATCTCTTCTCTAAATAGGTAGTATAAATAAAAGTCGCTTCGCGCCTGCCTGCCTATTTCTCCGCTAACTCCTTCTTAACCACGCAACCGATTATGATACTGATTTCAGTGTCGTTGACTGTCAAATAGAGAATTTTTCGAGATGGTTTATATGTCATAAAACGTTTTTCGGGCCCTTACATAGTTTACTCTGGCGAGATGTGTCAAAATAATATACTGAAGAATTGTAGTTTTTCAAAAAACCTAGAGAAAAGCCCGCGATGGCATATGTCTATCTCCTAAGATTGACTCACAGTAACCATTTTTATGTTTATAATTTTATTTAAAAATATTTGGTTATTAGCGAAGGTATTCTGTCCGATTCAGTATTTAACCTTATCCAGATAAATACTTTGGTTACCTTGGGCATTTAATGTAGATTAATATTGTCCGTAAAATATATTATTTAAATAAATACTTTAGAAGATATGGCAGATTCAAAATTACGCGCAACATAGATTAGAACTCAAAACAAATATGAGAGTTTCGTCGACTGCATGTATGAAAACCGGCTCTTTGCAGAGTTATTGGTCAAAATAGGAAATGGACAGATACCTCAAGATAAAAGGAGCATTAATCTTCAAAATGAAAACTTTTTCGTTTAAGTAAAAGAATTAGTCGACAATGTTTATTCCGAAATTAATTCTAAGACTGTACCCTGGGTTAAGGAGAGAGCCATTTTATCACTAACTAATAGTCAAGTAGGTATAGAAAATGGCTTAATTTTATCGAAGGTCAATGCACCGACACAAGCATACTATTCTGTAGACACTGTGCTCGACCTGGAAGACGCTGTCCATTTCCCATAGGAATTTCTCAATTCATTGCAACTCTTCTGGATCGCCCCACATAAATTGGTTTTGTAAGAAGGGTGTCCTATTATTTTGCTACGGAACCTTAATCCACCCAAATAACATCTTTAAAAACGTTCATAATAGAGTGCACAATACTAACCGGATTCCATAAATATCAACGAATTTACCTATCCAGTTTAAACGACTGCAATGTCCCTTAAAATTATCGTTTTCAATGACAATTTACAAGTCACAACAAGGTCAAACAATAAAAGTTGCGGGCTTAGACCTGAGCGTTGAGTGTTTTTCCCATGGACGTAGCCCTTTTGCGCGTCACTTACAGGCAAGATTTGTTTGTATTGTGCAATGAAAAGTCCGCTGTAAACATTGTATAATAGAGAGATTCTGTGATAACTGGCAGTCATGATTTAAATTGAATTTAAAATCTAACGGTATCAAAAACTCAATTTCGCAAAAAGTGTCAGACGTCTTTCTAAAATAGTCATAAAATAAAACCAATATTTTGAAAATTATATATTATTCCCGATGAACTTGGATTATTTTAACTTATATTAACCGAAGCGAAGCGAGGGCGGGTCGCTAGTATTTTAAAATAAAATCATAAACATAAAAAATGGTTACTGTGAGTCAATCTTAGGAGATAGACATATGCCATTGCGGACTTTTCTCTAGGTTTTTTAAAGAACTACAATTCTTCAGTACCTTGTCACTTTAATCGGTGTGACAATTCATGTATATCAGTTTAAACATTACAAACGTTTAAAAATTACATTAAATAGATAAGGTACGAAAATGTACACATATTTATGAACTCGACTGTACATTATTTTGATACATCTCTTACCCCCTTACTTATAAACGTGGAATAACCTTGGATTAGCTAAACCATGTTTTGTCCTTATCTGTCAAATTCAAATGTCACAATGACAGATAAGGACAAAACATGGTTTAGTTACTCCATGGTTATTTCACTTTTATAAGTAAGGGGGTTAAGGTTTAGCCAGCGTAAGCCTTACATAGCTTACGCTGGCTTAACCTTAAGAGATGTGTCAATATACGATTTTTGACGACTTGGTAGGAAAACATTGAGTTTTCTCAACTATATTAAAACTTAATTAGAATGAAATGTACATACCATCTAGAATAAATTCTCTAAATGACAGTGAAACCGTATCATAATCCGTTGCGTGGTTTAGAAGGAGTTAGCGGAGAAACAAGCACACAGGCGCAAAGCGACTTTAATTTATACTATTTAGAGAAGAGATTAGGAGAAGAGATGCATCAGTTAAGTTTAATTAAATGTTTAGATACTTAAGTAAAAGATTTCTCATCATCACATACAGTCTTAAAAGTTAAAAGAAAGAAGTGGTCTCTGCCTACCCATCTGTAAAACAGATTTAATGTACCTATGTAGGTATGTATATTGTATGTACATGTACACTCTTTGATGCTCTGCTGAGGTGCTGAGGGATATAGGCGTGATGTAACACTCATCTACACTGATATTATAAAGAGGAAGATTTGATTTTTTGTTTGTTTGTTTGTTTGTTTGAATTGAATAGGCTCCGAAACTACTGGACCGATTTGGAAAATTCTTTCACTATTAGAATTCTGCATTATCCCTGATGAACATAGGCTATAGAATATTTTCAAAAAAGTTAGGGATCCGTATGAAAACTTCGATAATGTAACCCAAGGTGTGGAAAAAAATACCAAAATAAATCCTTATATCGCGTACGCTGCGGAAACTATTAACAATAGAGCAAAGTGATGTACCACAGTTTTATAGAAGACATTAATATCTATAAAAAAGTCCGCGATACTATATGTCTAACCATTACAGTTATGTCACAATAACTACTTTTTCATTTTAAAATATGGCCCCATTATTCGTACCTTGGTATTAATCCTATTATTATTGATATTCTCTATATAATTGTAGTACATCACTTTGCTCTATTGTCAATAGTTTCCGCAGCGTACGCGATTATAAGGTTTTTTTTTGGTTTTTTTTTCACACCTTGGGTTACATTATCGAAGTTTTCATACGGAACCCTAACTTTTTGAAAATATACTAATAGCCTATGTTCATCAGGGATAATGAAGGATTCTAATGGTGAAACAATTTTCCATATCGGTCCAGTAGTGTCGGAGCCTATTCAATTCAAACAAACAAACAAACAAAAAATCAAATCTTTCTTCTTTATAATATTACTGTAAATTAAAGTACATGAAGTTACTGTTTCAGTTCAGAAACTACATTTAACTTGACTGAAAATATTATATTGTTCGTTTCGTAACATAAGACTAAATAAAATATAAATGTACCGTGTGCTTTTTTTGGAAAATCCATGAATATGCAAATTCAACTTTTCCTAAATCAATTTAGAGGGTTGATAACTAATTAGGAAGCACGTGCTTTATACATTTTTATTAGGCTATTATTCAATCTAGCCATCAGATTTTCTTACTAAAAAAATCCGTATTCAATACATATCAAGCTTATTAAAATGAACATCTTGGCCACGCACCATAGGGCTAAGCAATTTGGAAAATTTTGGAAGCACACAAACAGTCTGAATCACAGAGCGACTCTTCCTGCAGACATTGAGGGGGTGTGCGAGCCTGTACAAGTTGCTAACCTTTTTAAGGAGTTTTTTAAAATTGAAAGCCCACCTGATGATGTGCCGTCGGTGTTCTGTGCAGATGACCTTCGTGATGAGCAACCGGTCCGGTTTCCGTTAAAGGACGTTAGGGAGGTTATAATGTCGCTAACAAGAGGGAGGTCATCTGGTCACGACGGACTCAGCATAGAGCACCTGCGGTACGCAGGAGTGCACCTACCTAGGGTACTTAAGATGTTCCTAAATCTCTGCATGAGTCACTGCTATCTTCCTAGTGATCTCATGAAGACGATTGTTGTGCCCATTGTAAAGAATAGGACGGGGAATGCCTCCGACAAATCTAATTATAGGCCAATATCACTGGCAACGGTTACAGCTAAAGTACTAGATGGATTACTGGACGGTTTGCTCTCAGGGGATGTCAAGTCGCAGGATACTCAGTTTGGCTTTAAGCCCGGGCTATCGACGGAAATTGCGATTCTCTGCCTTAAGCACACCGTCCAGTACTACACTGACGGGAAGACACCTATTTATGCCTGTTTGTTGGATTTGTCGAAGGCTTTCGACCGAGTTTCATATGACGTCCTATGGAAAAAGCTGGAGAGAGACACCAGTACCCCGAGGGGGGTGGTTAGCCTATTCCGCTTTTGGTACGCAAATCAGTCCAACCAAGTGAGATGGGCCGGCTCGCACTCGAACGTGTACAGGTTGAGGTGTGGGGTTAGGCAAGGGGGGTTGAGCTCGCCTAGACTCTTCAATTTTTACATGGACGAGCTGATTGGCGGGCTCAGCAGCACGGGTATCGGATGCTCGATTGGTGGCGTTACCGTCAATAATATTAGCTACGCGGACGATATGGTGCTGCTGTGCCCGGCTATCAGTGCCCTTGTTAAGCTTCTTCGCATTTGTGAAGAATATGCGGTGACCCATGGCCTAGTGTACAGTCAGCATCAAATATATAGACACAGTAAAACTTGCAAAAATATGTAAACGCGACTCTGTCGCGTAGGAATAAGGGTGTATATATATTTCTGGAACCTTGTTAACGTATATATATTTATGACGCTGACCGTACAACATGAGTAAGAGCGAGATAATGGTATTTAAACCCGGTATCAAGGTGGATACTATCCCTACTGTACATCTCTGTGGGGCTCCTCTTAAGAGAGTGTCACGTTTCAAGTACCTGGGGCATTGGGTCACGGAGGATCTCAAGGACGATCTCGGGGTCGAAAGCGAACGCAGGGCATTGGCTGTACGCTCGAATATGTTGGCTCGCAGGTTTGCACGTTGTGATAGGAATGTCAAGACGACACTTTTTAAGGCGTTTTGTCAGACCTTCTATACGTGCAGCCTGTGGATAAACTGTACAAGGAGGGCGCTAAATGCCCTGCGTGTCCAATATAATAATAGTTTTCGGATGCTGATGGGATTTTCTCGATTTTGTAGTGCGTCGGCGATGTTCGCTGAGGCGCGGACCGACAATTTTGGAGCAGTGATGCGGAAAAGGGCCACGTCGCTGACGTATCGGGTTCGGGATAGTCCCAACAGCATCCTACAGCTCATTTGGACCTCCCCTGCCTGTAGTTTTATGAGATACTGGTATGTCATTCATGTAGAAAATAGGAATAATATTTATAATATCTTTTAATGTCATTTTTACTAACATAGCTGATAAGTAATTCTGTAATTAACACTATGGATCTTTATCTGAAATAAATTATTATTATTATTATTATTATTACACCTTTGCAGTAGACTCCAAGAAAAGCTTTACACATACCATTTATATTACCCTGTTATAATGATTACGTATTAATGATAATAATAACTTGTAAGCGAAAACATATTAATTTCTCGCGTTAATATAACACGAATCGTGCCAAGTCTGGCGAGCGTGCATCAAGTGGAATGGTTTTCCAACGATGTCTTCATTAGATTGTATTGCTTAGTAGTTACACTGAGTTTTAATCAGTGGTTTTCAGTTTGTTTCCTAGCTAAGTTAGCTTACAAGCATGTTTTATTACACTAACTGTTTTCCGCAATCACATTTATGTTATGGAGAAACTGTAAAATTTTGAGGAAATATATTTTCTGTCCTTGCTCAGGATTTTGAAAATTTTCATAAATTCCTAATTTTACTCACTTTCGTATTTATTTACTTTGTATTTATTATACATTCATACAAACCTTTCGTGAAAAAATATCTTACTGTTGGTGAAAACCGCATAAAAATTAGCTCTAAACAATATAGTTACAAGATACAGTGTAAATAAGTCTCCTGCAATATGACATGCTCAATCTCTATTCTACCGAAAACAAAACTAAGCATTACGGCCGCACTCATAGTCAGGACAGGTCTGCCATCCTTAGCCAATATGCACTGCAGTATCTCAAATTTAATAATCAAGGCAGTTTTAATTATATTGTGTTGCCTACTGTTGCAGTTTTAATGACGATAACGTCCTTCGTTACCGTCAATAATATTAGCTACGCGGACGATATGGTGCTGCTGTGCCCGGCTATCAGTGCCCTTGTTAAGCTTCTTCGCATTTGTGAAGAATATGCGGTGACCCATGGCCTAGTGTACAGTCAGCATCAAATATATAGACACAGTAAAACTTGCAAAAATATGTAAACGCGACTCTGTCGCGTAGGAATAAGGGTGTATATATATTTCTGGAACCTTGTTAACGTATATATATTTATGACGCTGACCGTACAACATGAGTAAGAGCGAGATAATGGTATTTAAACCCGGTATCAAGGTGGATACTATCCCTACTGTACATCTCTGTGGGGCTCCTCTTAAGAGAGTGTCACGTTTCAAGTACCTGGGGCATTGGGTCACGGAGGATCTCAAGGACGATCTCGGGGTCGAAAGCGAACGCAGGGCATTGGCTGTACGCTCGAATATGTTGGCTCGCAGGTTTGCACGTTGTGATAGGAATGTCAAGACGACACTTTTTAAGGCGTTTTGTCAGACCTTCTATACGTGCAGCCTGTGGATAAACTGTACAAGGAGGGCGCTAAATGCCCTGCGTGTCCAATATAATAATAGTTTTCGGATGCTGATGGGATTTTCTCGATTTTGTAGTGCGTCGGCGATGTTCGCTGAGGCGCGGACCGACAATTTTGGAGCAGTGATGCGGAAAAGGGCCACGTCGCTGACGTATCGGGTTCGGGATAGTCCCAACAGCATCCTACAGCTCATTTGGACCTCCCCTGCCTGTAGTTTTATGAGATACTGGTATGTCATTCATGTAGAAAATAGGAATAATATTTATAATATCTTTTAATGTCATTTTTACTAACATAGCTGATAAGTAATTCTGTAATTAACACTATGGATCTTTATCTGAAATAAATTATTATTATTATTATTATTATTACACCTTTGCAGTAGACTCCAAGAAAAGCTTTACACATACCATTTATATTACCCTGTTATAATGATTACGTATTAATGATAATAATAACTTGTAAGCGAAAACATATTAATTTCTCGCGTTAATATAACACGAATCGTGCCAAGTCTGGCGAGCGTGCATCAAGTGGAATGGTTTTCCAACGATGTCTTCATTAGATTGTATTGCTTAGTAGTTACACTGAGTTTTAATCAGTGGTTTTCAGTTTGTTTCCTAGCTAAGTTAGCTTACAAGCATGTTTTATTACACTAACTGTTTTCCGCAATCACATTTATGTTATGGAGAAACTGTAAAATTTTGAGGAAATATATTTTCTGTCCTTGCTCAGGATTTTGAAAATTTTCATAAATTCCTAATTTTACTCACTTTCGTATTTATTTACTTTGTATTTATTATACATTCATACAAACCTTTCGTGAAAAAATATCTTACTGTTGGTGAAAACCGCATAAAAATTAGCTCTAAACAATATAGTTACAAGATACAGTGTAAATAAGTCTCCTGCAATATGACATGCTCAATCTCTATTCTACCGAAAACAAAACTAAGCATTACGGCCGCACTCATAGTCAGGACAGGTCTGCCATCCTTAGCCAATATGCACTGCAGTATCTCAAATTTAATAATCAAGGCAGTTTTAATTATATTGTGTTGCCTACTGTTGCAGTTTTAATGACGATAACGTCCTTCGTTAGTGTAGATTATTATAAGTACAAAAGTTTGAAAAAGGAACGAGTAAATTGTCTCTATATCTAATATCTCTGAGTACGGCAGTTAGGCTTACCATGTTGTGTACGCCTTTAATTTTGAGTATTAATGTAAAAGGTTAACAATGTCAATATCCCGATCGCAACATGTTGAACATAAACAACCGTGAATCATTTTAATCTCATAATAATATTTATTC
Organism: Acleris literana; assembly: GCA_946894065.1. Lineage (NCBI taxonomy): Eukaryota > Metazoa > Arthropoda > Insecta > Lepidoptera > Tortricidae > Acleris > Acleris literana. The sequence continues at coordinate 22,430,786 of OX335669.1, forward strand.
TGTTATAACGAACTCCTTGCTCGGTAAAGCTTTCCTTTTTCCTCTTTTAACACCATCTTTTCTCATTAATTTACGATACTTTCATATTATAAACCTTGGAATTTTGATTTAGCCTAAATCTTGTTTAAGCTTCCTCTATAAATACTTACAATTATTTACTCGTCCGTTCACTTTCTAACATTAACACACGCATCTAATACCCGAATTAATTTGTGTCATACAAATAAATACGGTAGTAGACGTTGGCTTACATATTCTTGATAAAATACTTGCGCGTGAGAGCATTTTATTTAATTAACCATGTCAATGGAACACAAATGAACTTGCATGAAATGCGTACGTTAAAGTTTGTACACCTGCTAGGGCAGAGTTGAGGAATAATTTAAGAAAATATATTAATTAGTAAGTCACGTTTATTACATTATTTGCATTTAAAGAAAATAAAGAAAAGAAAAATAATTTTATTCACTACACACATAAGACACACAAAAAGCAATAAAAAGAGTAGTGAGAGTGTCTTCGCGGCAGTGAATCGGACACTGGCTCAGCATAATGCTGAGGTGTTAAACACCTGCAGCGCTGATTTTCAGCATTTACATCTTTATACTTCTGTGTTTTTATACCTTGTTAGTGTGTGTTGGAAATAATCTTCAGCACTTTATGCTAAAGTTTATTTGCAACATATTCAACTTTAGAAACCCAACTGCTTGCTTTCCTGAAATTGATCTCAATCAAATAAACATAAGCGCATTCGCCTTTAATTTCTAGCCTTCGGCTGTATCTTCACTAACCTTCTAAAACACGCACATAACTAATTAATATTTGAGAAATACCATCAATCTGATGCAATCAACCACGTAAATTGATTCACTCACTCCCATTTTCTCGCGTTTTCAATTTCATTTGTGCTGTATAAAGGCCATAAATAAGTTCGAATGACACTCGACGGCAGCGGTCTCAAGCCTGCAGGGTAATTAACATATTCAGTTCCAAGAACTCCTATATCGCATTCATTTTGTATAGAAATTTGGGTGTCCGGAATTGAGTAAGTTTTGGCTGCGTGGGCGGGCCCTTCATCTTTTTGGACACGTTATAACCTCTTTTAATTAATTTTTGAACTTCGATGATTTGCAGAATCGTTTGTTGACTAAGTATGTTATTGTTCGATCTTTTGGGTTACGGTTTGGGATTTTGATGCTGTTTGCTTAAAGGTTGGCAGGTTTTGTAAATGTGACGTGAGAATTTAACGGATTTAATCCTCTTTACCATGTTTACATGAATTTATTTAGGTACAGAACTTTCCATTTGTAAAATTCCGAATATTGTTCCTTATGTACAGAGAAGAAGAGTTAAGTGTGTTGTACATGTTTTGATGCTGCTTGACCCAATTCGTTAAGAGAAAAATAGAAGAAAAAATGGTTATTGCTTTAAGACCCCAATTTAATAGTTTTCTATAAATGGAAAGGAGCGACGATTTGACATCCAAACATTGTATCGCTCCAGGCATCGCATCGTTAGCTTTCTACCAAGAATATTGTACCATAAAGAGCAGCTGTGATCTAAACATCCAAGCCTGATTTTAAAATGGCTGCAATATAAGTTAGCTTTCCAATCCTAAATAAAGGTTTAAATGTTTAGAGCAACGAGAAAAGTTTAAAGGTATATCAATAACAAAAGGTTAAGTTTCTTTTTTCCTTACTTCTACACGATAAGTATTTAGCCCAAAAGTTGAGTAATTACTTAAGTGCTATGCTAGCTGGGAATTTCATTAGTGCTCATTATTTTGAGTCAAAAACCTAACCTATCTTTTTACCGCTAAGCTCATTCCATAGGATTTTCTGCTATTCTTGCTGTTGCTATTTTCTTCCTTGGCTATTATACATACAGGGTGTAATCGTTAAGTGTGTCCAGGCGATTATTTCGTAAATATAACAGATATCAGAAAACTTTAAACTGATATCGAAAGTACGTTACCCAATGAGTAAAATCACATCACTAACTTTTTTTAAATAAAACCAAAAATATCCCAAATATTAACTTAAAACCCTCCCATGCGTTTAATACGCCGTTCGTTGAGGCTTTAGTTTAAAAGGCCTAGTTATTTCACCATTATCATATGATTCATGTTTTTTTTATTTATCACTGTTTCTTCGTGTAAATTATGAATCTTAAACAGTTTTATCTGCAGAGATGGGCAAAATTTATTCGAATAACGAATAAGAATAACCAAATTATTCGCGAATAACGAATTAAATTCTCAAATGATTATTCTTATTCGAAAATTATTTATTCGAATAAAACGTAATTCGTAATATTTTTATTCGAGAATAATTTATTCGTCGAATAATTTATTAGCGAATGATTTACTCTCGAATAAATTATCCACGAATGAATTATTCGACTACTTTTCGAATAACAAATAATTCATTAATTTATTAGAGAAAAATGGAGCAGGTAATTCAGTACATAATGATTATTTGTGGCAATTTATTCGAATGAAAATAATCATTCGATAATTTCATTCGTTATTCGCGAATAATTTGGTTATTCTTATTCGTTATTCGTCGTTCGAATAAATTTTGCCCATCTCTGCAGATAAAACAGTTTAAGATTCATAATTTACACGAATAAACAGTGATAAATAAAAAAACATGAATCATATGATTAAACTAAAGCTTCAACGAACGGTGTGCTAAATGTATGGGAGGGTTTTAAGCTACTATTTGGGATATTTCTGGTTTTATTAAAAAAAAAGTTAGTGATGTGATTTTACTCATTGGGTAACGTACTTTCGATATCAGTTAAAAAGTTTTCTGATATCTGTTATATTTACGGAATAATCGCCTGGACACACTTAGCGATTACACCCTGTATACGAATTACTCTTTACCCTCTGTAAAAAAAACTCGACTAATTACTCCTATGATATCATGCTTACAATATCGTGCATTTTCTCTGTTAGTAATTGGAGTCAAAATCCACTGGCAAAAAAATCCTCACGTACGAAATGTTTTCTAAGTAAACTTTGTTCTGGAGAGTGGCAGCCTACTTGATTGTCTTTAGTATTTGTTGTTAGAAATTAAGATAAACGAGAAACGTAGAAAGTGTATGTACGGTACATTTTTAATTGGCGGGTAAGAGCTGAGTGCATTGGTATTCGGAAGCTTTTCGTAATTGTAAGAGCAAATAGTAAGCTGTTAATTAGTAAATCAATAATAATTTGACCGTCAAACATTGTTCGAAAATTTTAAGAAATTAATAGAGATTGGATTGGAAAACAGTTTTTGATTATTTAAAAAAATCTCTGCAGCTTTTGACAATCTTACATAGGAATATTTTTTAACGTTATTAAGTATTTTAGAGATATTAACTCCATCTTTTTCTCCGAAGATATTTATTATACACCCGTTAGATCACGTTTCGAGGAAACAGATAAAGTCATGTGCCTCCAATAAATCTAAATAATCATTTGCGCCCAATTTTCGAGTAATGCGTACGGTAAATTAAGGCGAGTTTTCTAAGAGAAAGTAAATTATTTTATTGCAAATACCAGTAATAAACAGGTTCTATCTAATATAATGGCTTTGCAATTTTTATAGCAGCAACATTTAATGATTTATCGATCACTATCATCTAAGAGTTAAGAATTTGATCGTCGCGTTCGCTAGTGGTGATGACGTGAAAAATGATTTTGGAGTGAGGTCTGTAATCACGCAGATTAAACTTAAGTGGTGGTGTGATGGGACAGGATTAATTTCATGTTCATTGACAGTTTATTAAAACTTGAGTAGTTTGAGAAATTTTCGCGCAGAGATGCTTCTTCAACTGGTTTGGCTGTGGTTCTTGCTCTCGTTTGTAAATCTGATTGTAGTGAATATTTTGCACGTTTACTTTAAATTATGTCAATAATCAATTTGAGGTGAATAAGAATGACTCAGGTAGGTAAAATTAATGCCAGTAAATACTGTTATTTCCGAGGAAATCGAAAAATGTCGGAGCGCAACGGCAAGTCGTAAAACTGTCTTACAGGTACTATACTCCAGTCCACGTAGGAAAACCAATTTGAGATACTATCACAGTTTATTGGCAGTACATCACTCATGGTGTCAGATAGCCTCTTAATTTTACTACGTGTTCAACTTTCCCTCAAAGGATTTATGGGAGGTTAAGACAAGGAAATTGATTTGCGGACCACGGAAGGACCTTGCTGTAATTAAATTTGATTTGGACTTATTGGTATTGTGATTGACTTAACTGAGGCATAGTAATTTTAAAATAGTTCCTAGATCTAGTAAACAACTAAAAAGTTTATGCAAGCTCTGGATCGAACAAGCTAGCTTAGACTACTAATCGAAAGACGAGGTTTGCATTCGTAAGACTAAAGCCGTAGAAAAATGTATGTTAGTGTGTTGAGTACGTCGCTTAACTTGTCGATAGGGACGGGAAAATAAACTTGTTTTAAGAAAGGTTTAAGTAAACAGGCCTTTTTGAAGTTCCGCCTGCGATACATCAGTTGGTTAAATTTACATTTGAGGCTACCACTTAAGACTTTGTACTGACGTGTTACCTACATAATGGTGTTTACGAGGCAGTGCGAAGCACAATAGATCTTAGTAGGTACATTAGATACACGTTAAGCTAAATAATAAGTTAAAGGCCAAATGGTTTAAGGAATTGTAGCAAGATTGTGCGAGAGAACTTTGATTGTAAAGACGACATTTCAGTAAATTATGAGCATTTTGAATTATTATGTTCTTAAGCATTAGGTTAAACTTTAATAGTCAACATCTTAAGTAGACGTTATTAAAAACGGCATATAACGTGGATATTTTGAAAAATGTGAAATGTTAAAATGTGCATTAAAAAAATAACATGAATGGGCGTCGAGACCTTTCAACACCGACATAATACGTCGCTCTTGTAATTAAAAATATTATTTTACTCCCTTGATTCAAGGTACATAATGAATACCTTATACTTTTATGTTGTCATTTGGAATAATATGTTGCATTCGATTTTTATAACTATTATTTACGACTACGGCTCGTTTTACGTCATGAATCCTCATATTAGAGCGGAAGAAATTTAATATTTTTATACGGTGAATAAAAATTAAGTGAAATGCCACTAATGCTAGTTTTATCAGATGAAATATATCTTTAGAAAGTAACTTACTGATTGTTATGAAGTCATAAAAGATGTACAAAATATTAAAGTTATATTTATTTTTCTGATATTATGTTAAGTAATGAATACACTCATTATTATTTACACATGTTTTCAAATGTAAAACACCAAAATTCAACAATATTGTCAACAAGTTTGAGCACAACTGTACATTATTTAACTCGTTCATATGTGCTTTAAAGAGTTTTGTTTAAAACATTATCACACACAACGACTGAAACGACGACAAGGCCATACTGACGTCACACGCACCTCGATTCATTGGGGCTCAAAAATGAATGTTCAAATAAGTAAAACAAACAAACCGAGTCACAGATAGCGAAAGCTCTTATTGACACGTTGGAAAGTAGTCAGAGCATCATACATTTATTAATACATCCTAAAACAAGATTTTGACTCTTAAGTCCATATTTTTAAAGCTCTGCTGAGCGTAACGCTTGATTGGCGTATGATCATCAGAACGTAGGCGGACCTTATCGCCTATTCGACATATTTGGGTTGAGTGTTGGTCAGTAACATTCTTGGGATTTTTTGGTCTTTCGATGCACACGCTTTGATATAGTAACTATTTGTCATTATCATTATACATCCGCTTTATATTTAATTACTGACGGACTCGTAAACTACATCAATTGGCTTGAAAGTTGTTTGTACGTTGAGGCAATTTAACTGTCCGTGAGTATGTTTTCTGACTGAGCATTGTCATTCAAAGCAAAGCATGATTGCCGCAACGAACGATCAGTTAAGTTTAATTCAACAGTTTCAAACTTTTATTCAAGCACAAAACAATACAAAACTTTGTTATACACCATACAACAACATTACATTGAAACAGCACAATTAAAAGTACTTCTAAGATTTATAGTTTCGGTTTTTTTGTTTCCTTGTGCCAATCGATCAGTAATAGATTTATTTCTTACAAAGGAACTGTTCAAAAAGTCAAAACCTTCGCCAACAAACGACGATTTCTATACAAGTAACGCAGTTGTATCGATTCTAAATACCGTATAGTCAACCACGTTTTACAAAACATGTTCTGCAAATCTCGTAAGAGAAAATGCCCCTAATTTTCCAATTAGCCACCACACGGCACATTACAGACGCATATTATGAATAACCAACTCGGAGATGGACAATAACCTCTGCTCATCCAAGAACCAGCGTAATAAGGTTTACTATCTTGTTTCCTTTCGTAGTAGCCTCAAATAGCAACACATCTTTATCTTTCTTGAAAAATCTTCCTTATAACCAACCATTTCAGTTTTGAAATCCAATGGCTCTGGAGATTCACCTACGTCTTTCTTTCCCTGCAACTCCTACAGTTGCGTCTATTAGAGTTTGGACTTAGTTTTTAAGTGGCATGGGTTGAAATTCTTTCGTACTATTTTGGTTAGTTACACCGTTAATGATAGGTTCGATGATTTTATATCGGCCACGAGGTTTGTACTGAAACAAAAGTTGGTCGCGGCGGCGTTTAACAAAACCGGATCCTAAACATAGAGAGAGACGGGGTTTCATTGACGGTTTACCTAGGCCAAACGGGTGCACCGGCGTTACTTGATCTACCTTGCACCCCGCAGTTACTTAAAAAGTGTGTTTCTGTGGGACGTTTGGTAGATGATCAGTGGGTCTTTTAATATTAGTCATAAAAGTTCTAGGGTGTCGTTAAACCGAGGTGTCTTATAAGCTATGTTTATTATCGCAAGTACCGAGACCGTAGTAAAGCTGGTTGTATTTTCGCGTGTAGTTAACAAGTGAGGCTTAGACTGTAAAAGGAAGATATGACTTTACATGTTTGATTTGTTCGAATGTATCTACCAGTAGGTGATGTGAGTAATTCTTGCGAGTCGTTGTTTACCTACATCTTATTATAGTATTGTTTGGAAATTTGTTCTTGTGGGATCTCTCTTTCATCTTTTTATGGATGTGTCTGATTATTATTTCTCTTTTATTATATAAGTAGCATAGTTTTATTTTAATTTTAATTACTTTTGTTTTATATATAATTGTAATTGTTTCATTTATATTATAACCGTCTTTTTCTTATCCCTGAGAATTTGAATACTACCATATTTAAAATCTAAGAAAACTGATGAGGAATTCTAAAAGTTCGACATTTTCTGTCGTCATAAAATTAAAAAAAAAAGTAATATGTATTAAATGATGATGTAATAATGATATAATGATGAATTAAATTGAATTTAGTAACTATTATAGGTGGGAACTGTTTTGCCTTTTTATTTTTATTTTAGTTTTATTATTCTAAAAATACATGTATCATAATCAGAACGAGTATCCAGATCGAATGTAAACTACACGTTGACAAAAGTTGAGAAATGATAAATACAGCGTACAATCTGTCTCTGTCGTTAATACAGCGTAACAGGAAATAAAGAAATGATTTTGTTATGGCTGAACTTTAAATTAATAATTCACTATTCTGCTTGCTTCAACAAGACGAATTCGTTTCTTAAGTGTCGATTTGCCATAATTGTCATACGCAAGTTTGAAATAAAGAACGAGTTAAATCATTTTTTTTATTGTTTCTAGAATGTCTCTAATTGCAAGTCCGGCGTTAAAGGAAAAGTACATAAAAAATGTTCATAATACGACCACTGCATAAAATCCATTGCAAAGGAGATAAAATTGATTTTCCTTTGTTTTCAAGACTGACAATTGAATTAGAAAATTGACTCCATGGTATACACAATAGGTTCATATTCCATTGGCAAATTTCGTTTTATGGCGGGCCTCAGAAGGCTAGATCTGCCCATACGTAACATACGTGCACAGTTTAAAAAAAATGACGGTCGGCATCGACATTAATCTTACACCGTGACGTATGCGAGTCGATTTTTCTTGTAAATCATTTTTTCTGGCTTGGAGAAGGCTAGCAGCACAGAGGCCACCGTTTTGTGAATGCAAATATCAATGAGTCTCAGATCCCACTTCCTATCAGGGCTGTGTGCCTTTTTAGCTTCTTGCCATAAAAAAATCACGTCTTTTATTGATTAAAGAACGATTCTCCTCTTATGAATGGTACCTCCTGCAATGTTTATTTTACAATAGTGAGACATTTCTTCCAAGTTTATTTAAAAGAACGCAAGTTTGTTATGTTAAAGAAACAGTTCGCTTCGCTTGAATTTTTAAATTCAATTTGTCGTGTTTGGGTGTTTTATTCGAGGTCCTCGGGTCTTTTCGGTCTTGTAAACTAACATTTTCTTTAAATTTACGCCTGATATTCCGTAGAAACTTTAACCAAGAACGTTCAGATGTTTATATTCGCTGATTCTGTGGATAATATACGACGAATACGAATTAATTGGTGATACATAAATTTGAGGAGTTGGATGATTTTTGTATAATATTATTTCTTTATCCTCCAAGCATTTTTTAAGCAACGTCTTACTTATATACATACATACCTTCACGCTTGTCTCCCAATGGGGTAGGCAGGGACTATGGAACGCCAGGTGTAGTACCTACCGGTGAGTATTTGACAGCATTATACTGATAATTTAAATTACTGCGCAGAAGGTACTAAATCATATATAGTCTGCATAAAATACGACGACGAGAACAAGTCGATTCATAATTTATTTGAACTTGTTTGCAGTATTCACGGTATATTAAAAATGGTGGACCCTACTACCTGCTCCTTTGACTAATTTAGGCTAACCGAGGAAAAAACCAAGATCGAAAATAAAATGCAGTTTTAGTAAATTTAAGTTCTGTAAAACCAGAGTCGGCACTCGGTTGTCTATCGCTGTCTCACTCTCTCTGGCACCTGCCAGTATAATTTCGTGTGCCAGAGAGAATATGATAGCGATCATCATCATTAAATTTAAGAGCCAGGCTCTTGTCGGTGGAGTAATTGCCACTTTTCTCTATCCTGTGCCAGCCTTTTCACCTCCTGATACGACACGACATTCGCCTTCCGTCTTATTTGGTTAAAGTATGTGAGCCTAGGTCTTCCTCTTCCTCTTTTTCCTTCGACTTTACCCTCCAAAATGTTCAAAAAGAAACTATCGTGCCGCATCAAGTGGCCCATCATCTTTCCTCTTCTACATTCTATAGTTTTTAAAATATGTCTTTTCTCGTTCACCATCTTCAAAACTTCTTCGTTGGTTTTCTTTTCCGTCCAGCTAATTTTTTCCATCCTTCGCCAACACCACATCTCAAACGCTTCCAACCTTTCTCTATCTCTCTGTGTTAGTGTCCAAGTCTCGCTACCGTACAACGCAATGCTCCAGATGTAGATTTTAATTAAGCGTTTTTTAGCCTTTTTTGATATTTTAGTTCTTAATAGGTGCTTCTTGTTATTGAAGGCTTTTTTAGCCATGGCTATCCTTTGAATGATGTCTGCGGTGCATCTGGAGTCATTGGTAATTAAACTTCCTAAATATTTAAATTTGTTTACTTGTTCTATTGTACTATTGTTAAGAATGATTGGGTTATGTTTTTTTGCATGTTTAGATGTTATAAGAGTTTTAGTTTTACTGCTATTAATTTTAAGTCCAAACTGATTGAAAATTTCCTCCATTTTTACAACTAGGTCTTGTAGTTGACTGTTGGTTTCAGCAAATGCTGCAATATCATCCGCAAACCTAATGAAGTGAATTTTTTGTCCATTAAATTTAATTCCCCCCAAATCTGAATCTATTACCTTTTTTATGGCATCTTCTATAAAAATGTTAAATATGAGCGGTGAGAGTGGACAACCCTGTCTGACACCTTGCCTTATCTTTGCTTTTGCTTTTTCCTCTCCAACTTCTATAATGGTCTCCTGGTTCTTATAAAGTTCGCAAATAATCTTTCGGTCCCTGTAGCAAACACCAACACCACGCAGGCTATACATCATCTTCTTCCAGTCTATTTTATCAAAAGCCTTCTCCAGGTCAACAAATGCTATGTGTGTATCCATATTTAAATCTAACCGCCTGTCAACTATTAATCTAAGAGCTAAAATAGCTTCTCTAGTTCCTTTATTCTGTCGAAAACCATACTGATCGGAACTTAAATGGTTTTCAGCAATTGGTCTCAATCTGTTTTGAATTATTTTTAATAAAATTTTAGATGCTTGCGAAATAAGGCTTAAGGTTCGGTGTTCTTCACATTTTAAAGAATTAAGTTTTTTTGGCAATGCCACTGTTCTGCTTATTTGGAAATCTACCGGTATTTGTCCTGTTATGTATATATCTCTCATTAACTCAAAAACTTCCTGTACCATGGGTTCACATACTGCATATTTTATCATTTCAATAAATATTTGGTCACACCCTGCTGCTTTGTTATTGTGAATACTCATCAAGGCTTTCAAAAACTCTTCTTTTAAGATGTCTGGCCCTTTCTCGTCCTCTTCCACTATTTGTTCTTCCTCTATATCATCATCATCCAATCCTTGTCCTTTGTAAAGTTGTTCTATGTATCTCTTCCATCTTTCCAATATATCCCTATTATTTATAAGTATATTACCCTGTTCATCTAGAATAGTTGTACTTTTTGCATTGTGTTTCTTCTCAAAATTTCTTATTATGTTATATGCTTTATTCATATGACCCTTCTGAATGCATTTATCTATTTCTTCACAAATTTGTATTGTATCCTTCTCTTTACATTCTCTGCATTTAGTTGTTATTTTATTCGTTAGTTTTTTATATATTTGTATACTTTTTTCATCACTTTTGTTTCTAAATTGTCTTCTTTCTATCATTAAATCAATAATTTCTTTAGTTAGCCAGTTTTTCCGTGGTGTTATTTTCTCTCTATCTAAACATTCTTCGGCTGAAGACCTTAAGATATCCCTAATATTTTCCCATCGATTGTTTACACTTAGATTATTATTTATATTATTTTCTATCCTACTTTTATAATCTTCTATTTTAAGACCAACCTTATTACTAAATTGCACTCTGATAGTATTGCTATCCTTATCACTAAGTTTTTTGAGATCAAGCTTCTTTGGCTTACGTTTCTTGCCTTGCTTTGTGACATTAAGATTATGTTTGCTTAACAATAGATTATGGTCCGTGCTAAGGTCTGCTCCCGGAAGGGCTTTACATGATTGTACTTGTTTTCTGTAAATTGATCTTACTAATATGTAGTCTAGTTGATATCGTCCTATGTCTCCTGGCATTTTCCATGTGTAAAGCCTTCGTTTTGGGAGTTCAAAAAATGTATTGGTAACAAACAAGTCGTTTTCCTTGCAAAATTGTACCATTCTGTTTCCTCTAGTATTTCTCATTCCTAATCCAAATTTACCTACTATATTTTCTTCTGCTCCATAGCGATAGACACGATTAATACCTCTGGTTTTACTAATTACAAATGATTAAGAACAACATCGCGTCCATTATGTTCTACGTTTAGTAAATCACTTAAAGATTGCGGTATTTGCGTGTACTTAGTTGTATAGTCAACACAGCAACTGTTTTAAAAGGTGTTCTGAAAAAATCATGCTAATAGCGTTTGTCTCAAAAGCAAAAAAAAATTCGTCCAATAAGTACTTGCTGAGAAAAAAGAAACAAATAAATTTCTACTAATGGCTAAAGAGCTTACATGCCACATGGTCTTTTCTACGTGACAGCTAATGCTGACTTTTTATAAAAAAACAAAACACGGTTACTAAGAAAATGACGGACGCAAACACTATATTTTTTTAATGTATTCTTTAGACACAAACCTAATAAGCATGATTTCTAACAGAACATCTTTTCAAAAAAATCCTGTTCTCAATTCAGAAAAAAATTGATGCGCGCGCGTCGCGGTGCTTAGGTATATGAGATCGCATGTTATGGTGGTAGTTCACAAGTTAAACTCGCCAATTAATATGAGCTGCGTCGAGTTAAAAAGTAATACGCTCAAGAGAATTACATCCCAGGATTTGTAGTGTGTTTTTTTTAAGCACCCTGAACAGGTTTCTGAAGGAATCGCTTAGGTCCCATAGTAACGAACTCTACTCCTTTTTGGGCCATTCGTTGACATAGGTTCTGTTGGTAATTCACCAAGGTAAAACATTTGTCAAACACATCCACCAGTATGCAACAACTAATGAATTCCCACCATTATAAGCGATCTTCACCTATTTGTACACGCTTACACACACGTACTCGTACTTATAAAGCAAGGGTTTAGTGATTCCTCTTACGCGCAGCCGTGTCAAAGGCGCATTAACTCAACAAATACTGATAAATTGCTAAGCCTGTAAGCTGTAAACTTGGGTTACTTGTTTAACCTGAGGCACATTTGTCTCGGGAAACCACAGGTGCTTAGTGGCTGTTTGTGGATATGCCTTGGTAGTGGCAGTGATTTTCTGGAATGATTCTTGTGTTCTCATTGACATATCTATAGGTAAATACGGATGATTTCTTCAAGTTATCACTGACGAGCCCGAGGGAGACGATTTTTGAGAATTTGAAAATGAAAGTAAAATCGTTGGATTTAGGTTCGGGGTTGTGAGAGTGATTTATTTAAAATACAATTAAAACTATAAAATATGCTTAGTTATGATACTGTTGTCAACTGTCACTTAGTCCTTATATTTTGTGTTATAAAATGCTAATGCTTGGACTTTTTTGTATACATCATAGTATCTAAAATTGACGTGTTTATTGTAATATCTGTTTTGCCGAAAGGTTAACGGATGAAGCGTACTTTACAGAATTAAGTCCTCCTTTTGTATTTACTCTAGCGCGCGTAAGCGTACTTTTTTCTGCAACAGAGTTTAAATAATAAAATTATTGGTTCAACAACCTGGTTTTTTTTCCTTTCCTAACTACGTCAGTCATGTCAATTTATAGCGATGTAAAACCCATTATTAACAAAATACCTTAAATAAAGTTAAATTAATAATTGCTTCTTGATTCTTATTCCTATATTCAAGTGAAGTCTTCACCAGTTATCCTAGTAGGTATCTATCATCAATTTGAAATATTATACATTGTAACTGACCTCTTTTCAAAGGTAACTAATCTTAACATACATCGTTATAATTCCGTTGCTACAGCTCCAGTTCTGAAGTGGATTTAAGTCTTAACTACCTCGTTAGTAACTAAACTAAACTTCATCGCAATTTAGCTTAGGGGAGGGCTGACTGACGTCGGCTGACATAGAAAGAGAATAATTTTGAATAATGAATATTGTGAGTTTTGAAATAGCTTTGAAGTTAATGTTAGCTTGTGTTAGATAAGATAACAAATTATAAGGTCAACTGACGTTTTTCTCAACAACCAACCCAACAACAAGCAACCTCAATTTAATATCGTTCATTTTTGACTCCCGACAAAAAAGAGTTAAAAATGATGATCCTTGCGTCTGTCAGTCTTTTTGTGGCATTGTAGCGCCCAAATGGATGGGCCGACTTGAAAGCATTTAAAAAAACTGGTAGGTATTATCGGGGTGGTTCTGAGCTAGGGTTTATAAAATGGGTCGTTATTGTATTGGGAGTTCTGCAATACAATGACTTAGTGCAAACAAGCAATATTCGAGACGTAACGCTAAGTTTTGGACTCGGTCAATTGGTATGAGATTATCCTGTTTTTTTAATAAATAAGTTGTTGCGTCTTTTTGGATTTGTATAATTATTAAGTTAAATATTGTAGTTGGTTTATCAACATGTCAGCTGATGTATGTGTATGAAAATTTGTATGGGACATCGGCGTCAATAACGCTAGGCCTAAGTCAATTTAAATTGGCTCGGTGAGCGCATGCCGTGTTCAATTTGCTCCTGATCGCCGCGAGCTAACGCCGAAGGTGTTTAGGACCTCTTCATCAGATATTTAGGCCGGCTTATCATTTACTTGACCGATGTTACGGTTTTTTATTAAGTATTTATGATGGTACCCTATCGCAAGTGTGAAGTTTAGTTTCCCGACTATTTCTTTTATATGAATATTTATAAGTTACAAAATGTTTTTTTTGAGCCCTATACTAGTCCAAATCTTGGTTACCCGATGCCACCTACTTCTAGTGGTCGGATTGACTTACAATTAACTTACAATTCATTGAGACGCATGCAGTGCGCATGGTGTCGTGTCATATTTGAGATACATATTATGTGCATGAAGATATAGTGAATAATAAAGTTAGGTATCGTATTTTAACTCTGTAATTGTAAACAGTGGGATATTATTTGTTCCCGGACGTATGGACCAACCAGGTTTTTAGCTAGGTTTCATGAAAATTGGTTGGGCTGTTTAAAATTTATGGGTTACCATTATATGTCGGGTTTTTTGACTATTTAATATTTATGACGAATACAAGGCAATGGCAATCAGTAACTTAAGCCGGCTCCCTCGCGCTTGTTTTGCTTTCCACTCTAACAAAACTTCAGGCATACAAATCCCCCTGGGTACGCCCTTGGTCGGATGAGTTCAAAATGTTCAAATGTAGTTCGAGCATTTCTGAGCTACATTGCATAGTACGGGATTCTGTTTACAAAGTTTAGTGCTCAGGAAACTTAAATGAGTAACATTGTAATAATTTTATCGCTGAGATAAAGTAATACATATATGTAATACGTACATTAACTTAATCTTGAAGATAACATAAATCATTACATTTAATTTTGTGCTGTGCTTATTTTGTCAGAAGGGCTAAAAAAAATATTTTTCTTTCTATCATTATATCCGTGTCAAGTTGTGTGTATGTGTGTGTGTGTAAATATATGATATTTGCCTGACCGGGAATAGAACCTGGGATCGCTAGTTTCGCAGGCAGGATTACTACCAACTAGTCAATTTTTTTTCAAACATCTACGGTGTGTTTGTGTATTTGTATATCGTCCGAAGACGAATGAACGAACGAATGAATTTGGTGTGGTTGTATATTTTATAAAACCTTATTATATATTTTCACTTATGGTCGGAAACTCGGCAGTAAAGTAAGACCCAGGATAAATAGTGGAATCTCCTAGAAACGCATCCGGGGCGGCCGGCACGCGACGCGCACGCGCGCTACACATTCGCCAATTACAAGTGCGTTTACGGATGACGACTATAAACTACTATATAATCAAGAAAACTCCGCATTCTTACAGCAGCTCTACTGAGGCGGAGATGAGCGGAGTGGACCGGAGTAGCGGAGCTGTGCCAATATTAACTAATAGAATCTAAACTAACGTGCGCAAGGCGCGCTCGACGTCACCGGCATTGCGCCTTCTATTGGTTAATATTGGCGCAGCTCCGCCTCAGTGGAGCCACAGCCGTATCAAGGTATCTCCATTGCCCGTGGACGAAAGATAGCCGTCCTCTGTATATACTCGCTTCTAAGTGTTCTTTTGCCTTCATCGTTAATAGGTACGACCCTAAGACAGTGTTGTCCGAGTCCGCGAACTGGAAGACGTAGCGTGGGTACTGGGTAGGCCTCTAAGGCACAGAATAAGTAATAGAACAACTGTCCAAGGTAGACCGACGACGTGGCTAACGTTGCGGGGAACCATTGGATTTAAGTGCCGCAGGACCGCGGTCCTTATGGCAAACCTTCGGCTGAAATTATGATGATAATGATGAAGTGTCCTAGCCACTGAAGTCATGCTGCTGCCAATTCCTACAACACCTTAATTTAAATAAATTACTGTTCTTAATTTAAATAACTTACTGCTACTATATACCTCAGCAGTCAACATGTCATAATTCTTAAAACAGGAGTATCCCAATTGGTATTGGTATTGGCACTAAACGCGCTCATTCCTCATGCGCATGTGCCGACGACGCGTGCGACAACAGCCCACTTGCGCGCGCATCCTACTCGCGACCTTGCCGACCGACATCGCCCCAAGTTTCACTTCCTCTTAGAGAAAAAAATAGTTTAAACACGTCGTAGATTTTGATACGGATGTCTTTTGAGATCAATTTGGGACAAGCTGTCAAATTTATCAGTTGCAGTAGTTTAAATTGTGTTGGTATGTGTGTGACTCACATTCTAAGGCGGTGGCATGTAAAACATATTATTTTGAGTAACGTCTAGCTTTAAATTGGCCTTATTAAACTTACGGTTGTCATAGTCTTCGTAAAACTATGGTAGTCCGTACCTAATGCCAAGATCGGTGGTCTGCCTTTACAGTTCTTAGGCAGCTTTGGCACCATTGTTCAATTTTACCCTAGCGCTCAGCCGTACTTCGGGCCATTCACAATGAATTTGAGCGTGGTCCTACGCTGAGAAGTTTTCTTCCAACGTTTGCTTTGAGGAGAACACCTAGAGCTACCAGGTTTAGGTATCAATCCACGGTGCTAGAGTAGGTATTAAGGTGCGCTTCCTTAGCACAAGAATGGCAAAATGGATTGATGTCTTTTCTCAATGTATTAATAGGTATTGGGAGATAGCGATTACGGTCTAACAAAGTGGCTAATGTCACCTAAAAATCCATTACAGATAGGTACCGTTTTTATATATGAGCGTTAAAATTGTAATTTTGTTAAAAAACGTTGAATGATAGTAATAAATAAACTACACAGCGACTAAAATATTTTCTACCCTCGTTTTATTAATTCTTCAATAAAAATAAAGCACTTATTTTTGAATTGTATCTTACCATGACTTATTTGTAAAACAAAATTGTAATCGAAAACTACAATTTTAAAGTTTTATTAAACAGAGTATAACGCGTTAGAATTTACAAATATTTAGCAAGGTTACTTTTACAATTTTGTAGTTTTATTAAACAGGCTTTTATCGTACAATTCTACAAATATGTCACTATTTTACAATTTTGTCGGATTGTACAATTATTAGATAGGGCCCTGGCTTCGGACGTATTCCAAAGTAAAACCGGCAAGTAAGCTAGCCAACAGCATAAATAGATCTCTTTGGCGCGCCGCGCCGACTCTTATTGGTGATCTATTGGCAAGCAACTGTCGACCCTCTTCGCCAGTGAAGTTATGTTGTGCTCGACTTGTTTTTTTATACCATAGAGAATGCAAACAAGCACAGGCTAAATGATGGTAGGTGGGATCTGAGACCCATAGATATTTGCATTCTCAAGACTACAATCTTAAGACTGCAATCCTAAGACTGCTAATATGTTACCTACCCTGAAGACTACGATGGAATGCCTTTATGCTAGTAATTTCGACGGTTGTCTTATCCCTTCCCTGGGACACAATAGTGCAAATACTGCTGCTTGGGGGAAGGTTAAAAGTTAAGAATATGATGATGGATGTCTGATTTGTTTGATTTTACTATACCGAGGTCGTAAAAAAACAACGGGCGATAGGAAACTGAAAATCCTCGAGAAATCAGGTAATACTCAGGTCATGAAATTTGATACTGGGATAGTTTCTAGTCCGGAGATGGATTATTTACCCCGGAATATGAAAAAGGTCCTGGTAAGTAAATACTTCTGCGCGGGCAAATCCGCAGGCAAGAGAAGGCAAGGGATATATTACGGATTAAAAAGGAATTTAAAAAAACCCCGAGGCAAATCTCACAGAAATTGACCTAGGCTTTGACAACGATAAACATACTTATTTTAAGGATATGGATGGATAGGTACTTATTTTAATAGAGGTTTTTAACATCTATAAGTAGCTATCAAGAATGTACTTACTTTTTATCAAGAGCATTAAAAAAACTTTGCTTTAAATTTTATCTTCAATGTAATTTCATCTCTAAACTGGAACGGGTTTTGGGAGTTCTGCCAAACTTGTAATTAGATCAAATGCTGTTCTTTGAAATGAAAAACCAAATAATAAATAAGTATTATAAAACTTATGCGTCCAGCGGTGATATTCTATACAAAAACCCATTTTTCAATTCGTTGTCAAATTAAAGATGAATTTTCGATTATTTGATGTTTTTTTTCGATAGCACACTTCTAGCAATCCAATGACGGGTTTGTTTGTGTTTTGTCCAATGATCCAATGTTTTAACATTTTTGAGCCGAGAGCTTTTGCAGCGATGCAATGTATCACGAAATAGTATGCGCGCTATCGCGCAATGAAACTGAGCTTTAATTATTCTGCGACCTAATTCAAAATACACGTACTAAAAATATTGGATCAATGCTCTGACTAGACATCTTAATATTTTTATCTACATCCATATCATAATCTCAATATAATATGTTCAGAAACGATAAGCAAATGCCCTATATTAGATAGTTCATTTCAATTACCATGGCCCGATTCCACTTGAGACTTAACAATGAGAGTCATAATGTTTAGCTATTGTTGACCAATTATTTACTACCTGAGCACTTCAACTTCTTTCAACAATCTTTTATCTTATCAGCAATTTATTTAATTTATGGTATCACTAATCCTATTGTTCACGCTTAATGACCGTCTCAAGTGGAATCGGGCTTTGGTATATGAAATGAACTAAAACCTGTATCTATGGTTGTACTTTAATGTTAACATTAAACGTATTACATGTCATTAAAGTATCGGTTATCGCTGTAGTTGCATCTTAATGTTCACTTTAAAGTATCGGTAACCTATACTTTAATGAGAACATTAAGATACGGGTACATTAAGATACAGGGTAACGACAGATACAGGTTTCTCACATATTATAGAAAACTTATTATATACATGTTGATAAAGTTATGTATGCGACTGTATGCATAATTTGGCATTAAAAAACTCCTGTTGTCTTATTATGAAACTCGCCATAAAACCACACTCGTGTATTAATGCCTCTCTTTATGCACCAGTCACATAAATAACTATTAATACGTTGACATATTGAAAAGTTATTGATTTTCCGAGATTAAAGTACTTATATCCATCTTCGGGATATAAATCTTTTTACCAACTTTAACGCCAAAATCTTGCGGTAATCGCCGTGAAAACAGAACCAAATAATTAATAACTTTCGTATTTAACTAAAACACAAGGAACTTTTCCTCGAACAGAAACCCCACAATTGCCCCGGTCTTAACTTGGTAATCCCTTGACCGATCCTGCTCAAGTTCAACCTTTGACTTGTATTTGCCTCAACTACTCTTCTACCTTTAATCAATACTCAAAGATCAACAATAAATACTCAAGTTACCGTCTAACAAACATACAATCATCGGTACTAATGCCATTTTAATCGAGACGTTTATGACCGAGTATTAAAAATCGGATCTTGACTAAAAAGCGCGTCTTAAGATAAGGCAGACATGACATTTTTTATGATGATATTTTTTAGTTTGATTACTTTTGTTAGTAGGTACGAGTACTACGAGTAGGGCCTTGTGCTATGTTAATCTGGATCGGTTTAAGTTATAGGTGGTATTCTGATATAGTTAACAATATCAATATTAGCGGTTAATAGCAGGTACGCGAGTAGAAAAAGCAAATAATACCACCGAATCGATAACATGAATTCCGAACCAGCAACAATATTCATCTGCAACTATCCAGGTTGTTTAATCGCAATGAACAGTTTCACCGTCTCGCTGGTTCCGCAATCGTAGCGTAACAAATCTAACGAGCAAACTTTAATTACAAACCCGGCTGCATATTTCGATGTTGTAATCTATATCTTTTTAGGGTTCCGTACCAAAATAGTAAAAAAATAACCCTCGGTGAGACTTCGGTGTCTGTATGTGTGTATGTCATACCAGTTTTTCTCTGAATTTATAGAAGCTTTCAACTTGAAATTTGCATAGTTTTATAACTTGCTTGCCCGCTTTAGTTTTTAGTAAAAAAAATATGAAATTCTCGGGGTCTCGAATGGGGGGATTGAAAATGAAAGTGATTTGATTATAGCAAACGGGGTGTCATACGAAACGGCTCAATCTGCACATTTCAAAACAATTTTTTATATAACTTTCCGTGGCGTACTTTTGGATTAATAGCCAAAAATGTACAAAAATTACCGTTCTCCGAAGTTTATGGATCAAAAAATATGGTAAAATTCCTGACTAAAAGATAATCCATACTATCCATCCATACTTCCACACTAATATTATAAATTTGAAAGTGTGTATGTTTGTCTGTCTTTCACACTTCATCCACTGAACGGATCGAGATGAAACTTGGCACACATATTGGTTAGGTTCTGGAATAGGACATAGGATAGTTTTTATCCCGGACAGTTCCCGAGGGAGCGGCGATTAACGACTTCGACGCGGACGGAGTCGCGGGCGAAAGCTAGTTATTTATATTTTACGAGAAACATAAAATAAAGTTATCAAATTTTACATGTTTTTTTTTATTATTATTCTGTGATCTGTCATATAAGACGAACATTATTCAAATATAATGTATACAAACAATCGCAAATTAAAAGAGAAGTGCTCTAATTATTATATTCATTTAATCATAACAATTATAGTCTATTTTAAAATATTTTTTACATGGCAACAGCGGTCTTCGAACGTAATAAGGTAAAATATTAAAGAGGTTTAATTATGTTTTATGAAAACCCACAATAAAGGTATATAGCACAAAACAGAATGGAATTAGCGGTGAAAAGAAGGTCATTTCTTAATTGCAATATAATTAATTCACCGTAACATAATTATTTTTAAAATATAACTACAGATTTATTCGAGAAGCCTATTTTCCTCGAAAAGGTTTTGAAATTTTCATACATTGTTAAAAATATGTGTCTCCCAATGGCGTTGCCAACCCTGGGAACTATGACGGAACGATGCGACGGAACGGACTAATGCGATTATGCTCGGCGGAAAGGCAAAGGATATAGTGGTGGTAGACTGGTAGCGATCCGGGCGGAGCTTGCATAAGGTCCCACTACCACTAACCCAATTACAGGCTCGACATGCATAACAATTATACGTTTACTATCTACTTGATATTATTAAATAGCGAACTAGTGAGCTAACTTAGAAAAAAGTAAAATAAAATCAAATGCCGTAGACACTAAGAAGAAAACAACAATATAAAATAGAAATTAACCTTAAGTTTCTTTAAAATAAGTCTTGAACTTATGAATTTACATGTTTATATCCACCCCATTATGTTTAAACAAGATATTATGTTCCTAACATGTTTATTCTTAGCATAAATTATAGAAATAAAGTCGGGTCTCGACTTTTGTTCTATAATTTTCAATAGAGAAACGTTTACAGACCGGAGACGGACGGAGGCAATACCGAATAATTGGCCTGTTATTTCATCGTATAAAAACATAAACTATCAGTTTTTCTTAAAGTCTCATACATTTCTTCGGCGACTGCAGGGCCCCAGCCAAAATGCAAAGATCGCTCCAAATGTTTCATACATTTTGAGCGATAGAAAAGAAAAACTGACATGATAACAGTTGACCACGTGGTTTATCGTAACGCACGAGAATGTCATCCCATACATTTTGAGCGATAGAAAAGAAAAACGTTAGTAGCGTTTCTCGACTAGGACCCCAAATAGACTGTTAGTCACATAGCTGGAGCAAGTAGGTAAAGCCCGATTAACATTGGTCAAGGACAGTGCCATGGACAGTGGAGTGAAAAAATAGAAAGCGATTCTCTTTGGAGAACTGGCAAGGCAACTTGACTCGCTACTGCCCGATCGGTTTACACTACTGTACTATGCGCTGTCACTGTCTACTGTTCACTGTCCTTGACCAATGTAAATTGGGCTTAGTATGTAGTTGGACCAAGTAAAGGCGTGGGCTACTTGCACGAGCGGTAGGTATGCTCGAGTTTAACTCACCATGCTCAAGTTGCTGGACCCGCGCACTTCTCTATAGTACCTATAAATAAATATCAAGGGACAATCTCACACAATTTGATCTACTACCAAACTAAGCTCTACTAAGCTAAGGCTAAGGCTTGTACTAAGGGGCAACATACTTATATATACATAGAAAACATCCAAGACTCAGGTGGACCTGCCAAGATGCACTACGCTACTAACGTTTTTCTTTTCTATCGCTCAAAATGTATGGGATGTAGATGTAGCGTAACGCATCTTGGCAGGGCCTCCTGAATAAATACTCGCACTCATCACACAAAATTTAGCTCTTACCGATCGAACCCGGGACCGCTAGCTTCGTAGGCAGGGTCACTACCAACTAGGCTACCACGTCGTCAATTACCGTTTACACGATGCATATACCTTGCGTAAGTACCTCAATATACGCAAGCTACTTGCACCATGTACAAACACTATTATCTAAATATATAAAAGAAGAAGCTGACTGACATATCAACGCATAACCCAAACCGCTAGGTCTAGAGATTCCAAAGGACAATGGGCATTTTGGTACCCGCTCCAATAGCAATAATGGTAGTGTCATTGAATAGGTAATACCAATAGGAACAACGTTTACTATGGCGGTTTGTCTCAAATCCCTGTCCATTCGGAGATATTCATATACGAACATGACACCTTATGCGAAATAAAATCTGCTCCCGGCATCTTTATTTCCTTAAAAATACAACTTAAGCAAAAGTGAATAGGCTGCTACTGCACCAGAGAGCTCCATCTTCAGCCTCATGGACAGTTAGGTATTTGTAAAAAAAACGAATGTAACAAAAATCACCTGATGTTGTCACTTTTCAAATGAGAAAAAAATCCATTTTATTTATGAAGCGGAAACACTGAAGTGTACCCTTGACTAGTAATGTAGGCACCTAATAGTAAGTAGTATAAATATAGTGCCCGGCCAACAAGTAGTTAGATATTTCTCGTTATGTAGTACAGTTTTCTTTTCTTTCATAATGGTATCCCTAAAGGAAATTGATTGATAATAACGTATATTCAAAATAAAATAACTCGGTTCCGACAGGAAATAGAGATAAGCGATATAGTTATCTTTGCCCAATATAAAAATACCTTTCCAATGATATATACATTATGTCCATTGGCGCGGGTACCACGTTCCATACATTTTTGCCCATTGTCCTTTGGCATGTAAGTTTCTTACGACGTCTAGTGGTGCACTAAGAAAGGATTCCGAAAGTCGACCTCCAACGGGAAGAAATAGGAGTAGCGCGAAACAAATTCTACGCGTACAAAGTCACGGGCGTCCTCTAGTTTACAATAAATGAATAAATAAAATAAATATCATGGGACAATGTCACACCAATTGACCTAGTCCCAAACTAAGCTCTAGGCTTGTATTATGGGAGCTAGACAACGATATAAATACTTATATCGAGAAATATATACTTAAATACATAGAAACCATCCATGACTCAGGAACAAAATATTCCCGCTCAACGCCCTTACCGGGATTTGAACCCAGGACCGCTAGCTTTGTAGGCAGGGTCGCTACCAGCAAGGCCAGCGCGTCGTCAAATCGAACAGTTCCCGAGAGTTACTATTCTACTTAAACAACGGTGCAAATAGAGTCGCTAACAAAAGCTGATCATGGATAAAAATGTAGGTACGCATATAAGATTTATTTGCACTAGTCTTTTCCCACGTCCTCACTCGGAGACATCACAGGACGAGTCTCACCGGAAACATTGTTTGACTAAATTTCTTTTCCCTCGCAGTACAAATATGATTAACCATCGGAAGATGTAACGGGCGGAAATACTTCGAAAGTCATGTCTCGTTTTGATGTTTTTTTTTAGATTTTTTGTATGTATTAAGTAAATAACCATTATAAGCTTACGTAAATGCTTAAGTTTCTCACCTCCTAAATCAAGTCCGATTTTTCCGATTTTTAAATATGTTTTACATATTATAAGAATCTAGGTTTGTACGTTTCCTTTGAAATATAAAATACGAAAAGAAAAAAAGCGTACAGACGTAGATTTTCAAAATTACAATATCAGATAGGTACCATACCAGAATATTCATTGACCTCCTCCTCCTCCTCCTCCGGTTCCTCCATCCGCAGCCCTAACCAACCCTGACCATCGGTAGCTTTAATTAGACTGAATAATATATGACACTTCTTAAGACTTGAATCATAACGTCACTGTGACACAGTTCTATGGTGGGTCAGGGTTGAAGAGTTGGTCTGAAATGAAATGTCCATTCTACCGAAAAAAAGTTATTTTAACTGAATTATTTTACTTATCTAAGTAGAAAACGAATATTTTCTGCATTGATGCTAGTATGCCATAAAACACGTGGATAATCGTGTTTATATCACATTAGCTTCATCAAAAGTCATAAATAATCTTGATCCAACTTTCTCAACAATATTAAGCACCATTTGTTTGTAATTTTGTAGTTAAGATACTTTCTTACAATCTGGGAAAATCTGACACCAAATGTTTTTGTCTCATTTGTTACACATTAAAACGTTATATTAATATGTGAACCTGTGATTTTCTTTCTCTGTTTTTCAGGTCAGGTGCTAATTATGCTAGAAAAGAAGAGTAGTTTATTTCACACGACCTCCCGTTGTTACTTACTTTCATTATTATTGCTAATAAAATTGTTTTGATTAAGATCTGAGTTCAACGCGATGTTATGATTTGAATATGCAAATTAGTTATTTTTTACCTTTTTTGCGTTTCACCCAACTAGTTTCTGTTTCGGCCGGGTTGCTGCCGAAACCGAAACTCGGCCGGAACTCGTTTTTCGGCCGATGCTGAAACCGAAACCGAAAATTCGGTCGGTCACTAGGACTAAAGATGGAAGGTCTATGCTAATAATTCCATCGGTTGTCTTATCCCCACACCGAAACACAACAATGCGAATGCTGCTTGGCGGTGGGTTAATGGATAAGATGGTGGTAGCGATCCGGACGGACCCTGCACAAAACATATGATTGCTGTATCGCTATATTAGATATCAATCTTTGAGGAGACCGTCCAGCAGTGGTCATTTTTCTGCTAATTCGATGATTAGCATGATTAATTGACCGCTATTACTATTACATCATTTTTAACCCTCGACACGTAAACTAGGGATGTAATAAGTTTTTGAATCAGGATGGTTCTTAGCTAGGTTTTATAAAAATCGGTTGGGCTGTCCAAAAAATATCAGCTATGAAAGTAGGCGTCGCCATTTGGGGATTTTTATCTATCAAGACACACAGTAGTGCTGGCCAAGTTCGAAGAAAAAGCCGAGCGATACTGTAGTGTGTACACGAACCCAATCCGCCCTTTTTCCTACCCTCGTAACTTGTGGGAAACAAGTACAGCCAAGAACTTGATTTTTTGGTTGGATATTTAAAAAATAGTAAGGTAAGGCTGAAATACATTTAGTGGCAAGCAATGTTAACAATTTAGTGCCAAACTTGGCACCTGATAGATAGATATCGCTAATTTCGGTGGCACTTGAGAACTTGGCCTATTATTTACATTTATGTTTTTGGTGGGATTTATTCTTTATTTATTTTATTTTGATATCTAGATATTTCGATAAAGTTACAATAACAAACGCCATGCCCTACCCGTAATCAAGGCACAATGAACTGTGTCGCAATATTGAGAACTAAAAAATAAAAGTAGGACGCAAAAGCGGTCATTATTACAATGAATATAAGAAGGGATTCTTAATAATACGGTTTGGTTGGATGCACTTTGACTATTTTGGATTGTAACATACACCGTGATCATAATTCAGGAGATTATTTTGTAACAAAAGGAATGTTTTACAAATCTGTTGATTTTAAGGGCCCTATTAAATCTTTTTGAAACTACTATTATAAATGCCATAGTATGGATGTTTATTTAATCACACCTTAACAATAAATAGTTCCCTAGGGAAGAGCGATAAACGACTTCTACACGGACGGAGTTGCGGGCAACAACTAGTAGTACGCTAAGATGCCTGTCTCAAGACACGTCAGAAATTACAGTTTTCAAAGACTTCAGTGCTATTATGTAATATGACTTGACGTGTCTTAAGACGGTGATCTCAACAAAGATCAATTTACACGTCCCTGAAATGTTATTATTATTATTTTAGACAGTTGAGTGTCATTAACTACTCGAATTGAGTTTTAGTACCTTCCACCGCATATTTTTTTATTAACCGTACTATTTTTATATTAAGTGGTAGTAGGACCTCGTGCAAGGTCCGTCCGTATCGCTAGATCGCTACCACCATCTCATCCTTTAAACTACCGCCGAAGAGTATTCGCATTGTTGTGTTCCGGTGTGAGACAGAGAGATAGAGAGATAAGACAACCGATGAAATTACTAGCTTACAAGTCTAACCTCAAGGTTCGCAACGCATTTGCGGTCTCAGGATTGCAGTCTTTAGATTGAAGTTTTGAGAATGCAAAATGTCTATGGGTCACAGAATCCACTTAAGATCAGTTGGCCTTGATAAAAATGTTAACCATCGTTATCTGAAATTGTAAAACACCAAGTCTACATTAGGTTTGTGCAATTTTGTATAATTCTCAAAGGTTAAAAACAAAGGAGGGGTATTGAAAACTTTAACTATTAAATAAAGCAACTGTTAGAATTTGATTCATCCAATTATTATATTTTTTGTGAAACCTGAAAACTATATTAATTCATGTTATATGCGTTTTTGAGCCAACCAGCTTTAGATTCTTATACATGGCTGTTTCTCTCGCCAACTGTACTAAACTATCATAAATAAAATCTTAATACCACCACTTGATAGCAATCTCAGATTACATTCATAATAAGACAGCTGTCAAGCGGTTAGACGGATTATGAATATTATGATACAACACTTTGTACAGACAGGCTAAGTATGTATGTATGTATGTATGTATGTAAACACTTTATTGTAAAAAACAAAAACAATAAAATGAAGATAAAAAAAAATACAAAGGCGAACTAATCCCTTTAAGGGATCTCTTCCAGCTAACCCTTGAGAGATTGAGAAAAGCGAAAAGTGCATCGAGTAGGCAAGTGTACAACTTTATTTAGAAAAAGAGCATAACAATTAAACTAACAAATAGGGCAGCGCAAGGAGACACGCGCAAAAAATATTATCTCCAGGCAAAAGAGCAAGCCTCCAAAAAGGGTAGCCCCATAAAAATGGTGTCCACAGCCACAAAAGCGGTCTAAAAAAGATCTCCGACCCAACCCTTCCATTGTCGGGCAAAAGGAAGGAAGCCCGTAGTCTGTTAGCATGCATGCGTCAGGATTCCCACTCCGCGACCCACATAGCTATAAGTCTCCCCCCCCATTCCAACCCCCACTCTTATACCCCCTTTTTGGAAAAACCCCGCGGATAAGTAAAGGAGGAAGGAATTTCTCCTCCGGCCTTTCAGCACTGGCTGGGGCAGTATCCGTGGGAGTCTAAATTCTAATTGGTAATAGGGACATTGGTGTTTTTAGCCGGTGCAAGCCCGGCAGTACCTGGGCCCTCCATTCCCAGGTCTCCGGAAGGGATTTTTACCTCTGCCCCTTTTTCTTTTTCTAAAGTAATTCAATTAATAACAGTAAACAAAAGCAAGGACTTTTGTCTTTGGCCCTTCAGGTAAATACAAAAAAACCCCAGTAAAACCGAACTATAAAAATAAATACATTCAAATATCTACATAAATAGATATAGAAATATACTATATTTACACATCTATATACATACTTAAACTTACATAAACGAAATATAAACTACACTTATGTAGAGGACAGTTGATACAATATTTAGGAGCTAGAGTCAAGCCAGAACTTCTTCAATTTGTCTTTTAAGGAATCAAGCAGCCGATTCCATAACCTGACAGAGGGCACCGAAAAGGATTTAGAATAGGACTTGGATTTGTGAGACGGGAAAGCGAGAGTGAGATTGGCCTTAGAGCGCAGCCGGTTTTGGGAACCGGTGGCCATAAAGCTAAACCTCTCAGAAAAATAGAAGGGAGAACGAGGATTAAAAATAATGTTAAAAAGCAAAGACGAATGGGTAACCAGTTTAGCTGTGCACGGAACTGGGAGACATGATCGTATTTACGCAGACCAAAAATATATCCAATGCAGCGAGCAGGCGCTCTGAGAGGTCCATGTAAGTAACGTTACCGTAGTCTTAGAGTGGGAGAAGGAGAGATAAGTCAAAGGATCCGAGTGATATGACGTACTGTAATCTAGAAATCTAGACAAGGCAATAATAGGGATACCTACACTTAAAAAGTCTAACAAAAGTAAGCTTTAAAAAACCCAAGTGATGTTTGGATAATGTCGTCAATACCAAAAACATTCTGTAAAAAACTAGCCAAGTCTCGATGGAGCTGCTTATTTATCTCTAAAAAGTAATGAAATCTAGACAAAGTCGTGCCAAGTCTAAGGATCCTTACTGCGATTTCTTTATTATTATAGTTAATGTTGTGTGACTTGGCCGTTGAACACAAGCGTACAAAACCAGGTGCTCCACGACACCATTGCACCAATCTGTCGCCAGAATCGCTACCCATTGACGATGGAAAATTGCCACTTGGAAAACGTTGATTCAATAACCAGTCAATTGTAGGCTTGATAAAGCTGCGTATTTCAATAATACTTATGTATAGGCGAGCCTGAAATAAACAGTATAAAAAAATATTTCCAGTACAGACGGACTTCTAATCATTGATAGAAGTCCGTCTGTACGTCTATTTTATGTTAGATCGGTGCAATGCTGACTTCTGCTCTCTTCTTTTTGGAGCGTCAAATCGACCACCGATCTAACATAAAATAGACGTACAGACGGACTTCTATCAATTATTAGAAGTCCGTCTGTACTGGAAATATTTTTTATACTGTTTATTTCAGGCTCGCCTATACATAAGTATTATTGAAATACGCAGCTTTATCAAGTCTACAATTGACTGGTTATTGAATCAACGTTTTCCAAGTGGCAATTTTCCATCGTCAATGGGTAGCGGTTCTGGCGACAGATTGGTGCAATGGTGTCATGGAGCACCTGGTTTTGTACGCTTGTGTTCAACGGCCAAGTCACACAACATTAACTATAATAATAAAGAAATCGCAGTAAGGATCCTTAGACTTGGCACGACTTTGTCTAGATTTCATTACTTTTTAGAGATAAATAAGCAGCTCCATCGAGACTTGGCTAGTTTTTTACAGAATGTTTTTGGTATTGACGACATTATCCAAACATCACTTGGGTTTTTTAAAGCTTACTTTTGTTAGACTTTTTAAGTGTAGGTATCCCTATTATTGCCTTGTCTAGATTTCTAGATTACAGTACGTCATATCACTAGGATCCTATGACTTATCTCTCCTTCTCCCACTCTAAGACTACGATAACGTTATTTACATGGACCTCTCAGAGCGCCTGCTCGCTAGTTTGCTAGTTGGCGAGACTTGGCTAGTTTTTTACAGAATGTTTTGGTGGGATTTCACTTCTTTTTGTAGAAACGTGGGCTTATTGATTTATTGTATTAGTGGGATGTTATAGGCTAGATTAAATTAGAAGATGTGTCCCACTAAGCTGGATTTTTGCAATGACTGTCGACTTTTTTATGTACTAATTAGTAGAAGGGGGCATTACCATATCTCTAATACAGCTGAGACCAGCTGAGGTTTCTTCATCAGATACTTCAGACCTTCGATTTTTGACATCAAATGAAGCGGCCCACCAAGTTGAATATTTTTTGTAAAGACGGTATGTCGATCTCTAATAGTTTGGTTGGGCTCTTGTGTTTTCTAATCAGGGTCACCAGGTACTCCAGATCTTCGATTATCCTAGTTTTTATAGTTTTCCCTTTATGTGGCCATTAAACCCTAACTCTGTTCCAAATTTCAGCTCTCTGAGTTTATGGGAAGTACTAGTTCTATTCTGATGATCATGAGTGAGTGAGTGAGTGTCATAAATGCGAAATTTTGCTTTCGCTTAACTTCGGAACTAAATGACCTACAGATTTGAAATTTTGGATTTTAAGTATGTGATTATAGCTTACTGGATGACGAAAATTTCTGCGTTCTGGTCTTATCCAAAGGTTCACAAATAGGGGCCTGAAAATGCGGCGAAATGGTTCCAGTAAAGGATGGTACGGCAGTTTTTGTTTGCTTCGCGCTCGACTTGGCGGGGGCACTACCGTGCCCCCCGAGGTTATCATGTACCTAGTACCTATATGATATTAATTTCGCCAATTTACCATTTAAAAAAAATACCTACTGCAGTGTCACCCGCGGCCCGAAGACGAATCTAACGAAACCTCGTTCATCGAAATCGGGCCGTCCGTTTAGCTTTTGCAAGGGCACAAAGAACCATACATGCATACATGTAGGTCGAAAACATTATCCTACCTAGTTTTTACTAATATATATATTTTTTCATTTCTTTGAAAAAAATCGAACGCCATTCAAACTCGAACAATTAACCACTGCAAAATATTTAAAAAATATAGAGAAGCAATTGCAATTTGAGGTACTTAATGGAATTCCAGAGTCCACTCACTATTTGAATTGGTTTTGAATCATGTTTAATTATTGTAAAAGAAAGCCTTTGGTTTGTCGTGTATTTCTTATTAAGGCAGAGGTCAATAACCAATTCTATTTTAAAAATATTCTTCACGAATTGTCTAAAATGGCTAAAATCATTGTAACATTGTTACATGTCATTAAGCTGTGTGATTGTAATAAATTAAATAATAGAGAATGTCAGCCAGTTTAGATTTTTGGCTTACCGTATTCTTCATTAAAAACTAAAAATATCTGTAAAAAAATAATTTCGCTACGTGAAATAGTTTTCGAAATATTGAATTTTAAACTTCGTATGAGGCGCTCGAAACCCGGCGGCTAGCGCTCACGTATGATGACGTCATCGCTTAACAGCGGGACGCGCCCTTATATGAACGAGTAAGTTTACAGTGCTATAACTTTTTAACCGTAATAAGTAGCCTGTTGAAATTTTCACAGAATACGTGTTGTTATAAAATCTATCGTTTAAAATTATAAAATGAACAATAAATCAAATCCCAAGAGGGGTCCCCATACAAGAAACATGAAAAACTACTTTTATTTTAGCATTTTTATACGGATTGATACGGATAGCTTACATTGTAGTCTAATTTTCATAGTTTCCGACTAAATAGCAATCTCAAGTAAAACTGCTACAAATATGTAACAAAACTGTTTTTATCAACACGATGTTTTAGGCAGTCACCCATCCTGTTTTAGACTAAGCTTGTAGTTGCTTAACTTTGTAAGTTTATTTTTACGAATTTGTTTTGATGTTACTATGGTAGTTATGGTTATCTATTGTTTTGTATTACATACAGTTTAACTAAGGTAACTGTTTGTCACCGACCGGCTTTTCTGTTTGTAATATTTGTCGAAGAAGTTGATTAAATAAAATTAGAATAATAATCAAGCACTTTTAACTTTGGGATAACCACTTTTTACATAAAAATACCAAAACATTAATGCAAAAAGTATGTTGATAGCTAATGTCATCACATCCCAAAAAATAAAAACCTTGCGCGAGACGCGAGACGCGGGACGCGGGCGGCAGAGCCCGCAGCGGTAGTACTAACACACACACACACACACACACACACACACACACACACACACACACACACACACACACACACTATCTTGCATACACGAAATAACACAGTAATAAAATAATGCTCAAAAACAGTTTAACACTACCTACTTGCTACAGTTGGCGTGGCGGCCGCTAATGCCTATACCTAGCGAAGCGAGAGTGTTGTAGGTATGTAGGTAGGTACCTATCTAATCGCGAGTGAGGTACTTGGGCTTGGACTTGGCCCACGCGCGAAATTTGAAATCGATGAAATGAATACACGAAGTATCAGAACTACTACTAGGTCCATCAAAAATTCATGTTTTATAGTTCATTCTTTTATAAGGTAGAAATATAAATTCTACATTAACACGAACTTTGTAAAGAAAGGCCTACAACCAAAGCTAGGCAACCACCGCTTACCTAAACATCGTGTTGATTTAACCTCGTAAGGCCCAGTGTGCAATATAATGTACATTACCAAGGCAATTTATTTAATTAACTGTATTGCAATGGGAATAAAGTTTATTTTCCTTTCTTCATTAATTGAAAATGTCTTTTTCGAAGAAACTTAATTGAACTTTATTGTCTTGATGGTAGATTCAAAGTCCCACTCACAAAACACTAGCTGTTTGTAGTACGGTAGGCCTTACGAGGTTAAACTAGGCACTTTTTAACATATTTGTAAGAGTTTTACTAGAGTTTACTGTTTGGTCGTAAACTATATATGATAGTATGGAGTTTAGATAATTATTTAAGCTTAATGTGACACCGAAATAAAAAGCTATCATACAATAAAATAAATGTAAAAAAAAAAAAAAAAAAAATTATCTCTTTTCAAATGGTAGGTCAGTCCAACTGCATTCGGCTTTTGGTTTAAAATATTGTGGGACGCCGACTTCAGTTGGACTGACCTACCATTTGAAAAGAAATTATTTTTTGCATTTTTGAAGGCGGGTTTTTGTTTTTTTAAACATTTATTTTATTTTATACTTTTTAGTGATCCTATTTATGCTGTTACGTAGCTCCACTTCTAAATATTAATGAGAAACTATAGAACATTTCAAGCTCGCCGCAGACAACGCCGCGGTAATGTCGTAGTCATATTTAAACCTAAATGTGCTTCGTCATAGTCGCTCAACTACCTTAATTGAAATATCTTATCGCCACCCTTGAAATAGGTACCGTTAAGGAGTTCCGGTGGCCATCTGTGGTCTTCATCATCAGTTCCACTTCACCATATAGTACTTTTCAAAAGCAAATGCACGAGTTACAGTGAAAAATACCAAAATCGCTATAGGTGTGCCTATAATATTTGAGGAGTTCTCTTGATTTCTCCAAGATCCCATCATCCGATCCTGACGTGTTGACAATGGGACTAACTAGAAAGTATACCCATTCAAATAACGAAAACAATTTCAAATCGGTCCAGTGGTCTTCGA
This sequence comes from Acleris literana, assembly GCA_946894065.1. Classification (NCBI taxonomy): domain Eukaryota; kingdom Metazoa; phylum Arthropoda; class Insecta; order Lepidoptera; family Tortricidae; genus Acleris; species Acleris literana. The sequence continues at coordinate 22,463,667 of OX335669.1, forward strand.
GTAATCGGGGAACATACATAAAAAATAAATATCCCGACGAATTGAGAACCTCCTCCTTTTTTTGAAGTCGGTTAAATACAACCCCTACCCCCTACTTCGCCTTCCAAAGTTAAGCAACTACACGCGTAGTCTAAAACAGGATGGGTGACCGACTGACCGCTTAAAACATCGTGTTGATAAAATTAGTTTCGTCACTTATTTGTAGCAGTTATACTTGAGATTGGTATTTTGTCCTAAACTATGAAAATTAGACTACAATTTAAGCTTAAAATAGCATCAAAATAAGAAGCCATAATAAAAATACAATCCGTATAAAAATGCTAAAATAAAAATAGTTCTTTCATTTTTCTTGTATGGGGACGCCTCTTGGGATTTGATTTATTGTTCATTTTATAATTTAAAACAATAGATTTTATAATAACACGTGTTCTGTGAAAATTTCAACTGGCTACTTATTACGGTTAGAAAGTTATACCCCTGGAAACTTACTGGTTCATATAAGGGCCCGTACCGCTGTTAAGCGATGACGTCACTACAGCAAAATGGCCCCCGCGCGCTTTATTATTTTTGACCCAAATTTTAAACGTTCGTAGAATCCAAACCACTGGGTCTATTTGAATGAAATAAAAAGTAGTATGTTTGTTTATTTATAAAAACTTTACTATTACAAAGTTTCAAGCGATTTGGCGTACCTACTGACATTCTTCATTGAAAGAGAACTTTAAATCATCTGGAATTGTATAATGAAATTATTAAGTTGTCGACAGATTTTTCATTTAACATGTTGGTTCACTCTCACAGTAGCATAGTTAATTATAAGTTATTACGATATATACCTCTAGGTTATAACTATAAGCTTTCAGGGTTTCTATACAACGAAGTAAAACCATATTCCCTGGTACAGCCTCATTCTAAAGAATTTTCATAATTCCGAATGTAATGTTTTGATAGAAAATTTCATGTTTTGTTATAGCTTAAAAATCAAACCTTCAAACCTAACCTATCGTACGTAAAGGAATTAATTGTACAGCTATTTCCTAAAAAGTACGTCAAACATGAACGTAAGTGTACTGTATAACTATTTGGGTGAATATTTCAGAGCGCCAAAATGTATGTCTCGCTATAATACTCGTAAATGCTGAGCGATTTCAAAGCCAAACATTTTTATTCCACTACCTAAATAAATAAGGAAGATGCTATCGGAGCCATTTTGAGCTTCAATCACGCATAATTAAGTTACAGCGGAATTACTGTGAAAATCGTCAATATTTAGCGTGTCGCCCGGGCACAGTTTCCAACATTTCGTGAAATAAAAAAATGACTGTAATGAGTGTATAATCGTGTGGATAAATATTAAAGTTAGGTAAATGGAGAACGTTTTTCATTATAATAATGTAAAAAAAAAAGATTAGAAGTTACTCTTAAATCTATTCAAAAAATGTTCAAAAAAAATGGTCATTAGCGGCAACAGTGTTAAATGTTTTTTTTTTTCGTATAACGAAAATCGACAGAAGTGTCAAGTGAGGTTTAAGCGAAGCTTCACCCCGAGCCTAAGCTGGCCGGCACGTTTTGGAGGTAACGGACTTAGCACGATTCGAGCAGTAAGGATTTGAAATTGATTCTCCAAAATGTGTCACATCAATTGTCATTGTTGTTTTTAACTGTATCTCAATTATTTATTTTCAGTTAAGTGTTTCTACGTAACAACGTTGAAGAATGCGTGAAACTAAATACTACTAGTGCACTTTCTCTCGCTTGATGTAACTAATTCTTTTGTAAATGGCGATCTTTCTAGAATTTGTCATTTGCAGCAACGTCATTTGCAGCAACCTAGCAGGAGACGACAAAGACATGTGTTGCTGACAATGATAATGTGTATATTATAAAATGACGATTGTTACCAATAATGATTTTAGCATACGAATTATTACATAAGTTATTCGTCTACACCTGACTTTCTATAGGGATTTTCGAGGTCTTGAGTTATAAAGACACACGGCAGTGTGTTCGGCCAAGTTCGAAGAAAAAACCGAGCGATACCTGCAGTGTGTATATTTACACGAACCCATTCAGCCCTTTTTCCAACTCTCGTAACTTTTTTCCTAGTAAAGCCAGGAACCTGTTTTTTTTACAGATTACTAAAGTCAATGATATCTCTGCCTAGTATAAAAATGAATATTCTATCATTACCCTTTAAAGAGTTATTAATTTCTAAAAACGGCTCATTTTGTCCTGACTGACTGACTGACTCATCCAAACGTTCGGGTACTTATCCAGTGACGTAGAGGTTTACAGAAAAATGGTCTTACAGCACAAATTAAGAAAAACTCCGAAAACTACAAATAATTTTATACTTGATCAGAAAATAGCAAAATGATTATCCCTTATTAAACTGTATGAAAAATCTGTTAAGTAACTGCTAGTTAGTATTGTGACATGTCATGTTTAGAAGGTTCATACTTTATCGACTACCTACCAAAAAGTACTGATATCCCACCAAAAACATAAATGTAAAAAATAGGCCAAGTTCTCATGGGCCATAAAAAGAAGTGTAGCGATGTATAAAAAAGTGCCAAGTTTGGCACTAGATGTTTAACACACTAATTGCATTTTGAGCCGTAACTTGGCAGTTTTTATACAGTATAGTATAGTAATAGTGCCCGTCTCCTAGAGGTCGGAGTGTGAGAATCGGGTTTGTGGCTACAAAACCTTCCATCGCCGAAAACAGGAACTTTATTAGATTCTTCAACATTTTGAATTGCAACTTCACTCCGCTTGGGTCCTCACCGCTACCTGTGTGGCGCTAGCGTCGATCGGCTTGGTCACCACGGTTTATCCTGTATACGAAGTGCTGGTATATTTTCCCGTAGCTCCAGGCTTAATGATGTCATCCGTCGGGCTTCTACTTGCGCCAATTGTGTGGCTATTTCGGAACCAAATGGTCAAATGCCCGACGATGGTAAAAGACCTGATGGGATGACTCTTGTTCCGTGGAAGTTGGGCCGGCCGTTGGTTTAGGATGCCACTTGCGTGGACACCCTTGCGACGTCACACCTTCCCGGAACAAGTACTAGGGCTGCTGGTTGCGCGGTGGAATCAGCGGAGACCCTCAAATGGCGCAAATACAGTAAACTTGATACTCGTAGAAGTTACATATTTGAGCCTTTTGGGGTCGAAACTTTACGACCGTTGGGACCAGGAGCTTACCGTATTTTTAAAGATGTACCTATCAAAGCGCCTGGTTGAAGCAACTCGTGACCAAAATGCTGGCCTGTATTTGGCAAAAAGATTAAATATTGCCATTCAACGTGGCAATGCTGCCTGCATTTTGGGAACAATCCCCACTGCACACTGGCAGCGGTTTGTTAGATTAATGTTGTTTTAAGTAAGTTTGTTAGTTCGTTCGTTTCTTTTATTGTTTCTTTAAACTGAAAATGCATTTAGTGACAATATTTGATCTTCCTGTTAACAATCTGTTAACAGTCCCAAAAATCGCACCTTTTTACATATCGCTACTTTTGGTGGCACATGAGAACTTGGCTGTTTTACATTAATGGTAAGGATTTCTCTTTCAAAAAAATCAAGCATCTTCTTTTACGTTTTATTTTCCTCGTTCCTATCATAAACCCATAACAAACAAATATCTAAAATAATATTATGTTATTACTTATTATATACTTACTCATTGTCGGCAACATTGTGTCATTATTTTCTGCAATAACGTCATTATTCTCACAAAACGACATTGTCAGCAACACTATTTTTTAATAATTTTTAAAAATTTCCTAAATTAATGTACTGATTTTGGTGCCTTCATCACGACTTAACATATATTTGATATATACGTAAAACTGGCCTTAAATAGAATCTCTGCTGCGAGGTTTACAAAATCTTGAATTTTTTTGGTCAAGAATATTGTTTTGAGGAGATTCGCCCATTTACTGTTAGTTACTTTTAGAATTTAACATTTTCAATACCGAGAACACTACCGAGAATGTTTAATAGTGATATACCCTTAGATGAAAGTTGTAAGACGAAGTAAATTTTTAAAAAAACTAGTTAATAAATCACTAGTAAGTAAGTACCTTTTCGTCGATGAAACTGCAATACCGCGTAACCAACAATGGCTAATGCTGCGTAACTAACAAATGTGTCAAATTTGAGTTTTCGCGGCTGTAGGTAGAGCACTGTGATAGGCTCCAGACGGCATTGACAGCTGTGTCGATAACCAATCAGAAAGCTCCAAAGTCACGTCATGTCGATACCGCGAGAGAGCATGTCGTTTTTACAATTCCGCGAATGTGCATACAAGTATAGAGATGACGTATTATTCAATTGTGTAATACCGCGTAAGTGCTTTATATAAATACATACTGGTAAATTTGGATGCTTAATATAATAAACAGCTAAATTATGGGGTTGACAAAGTTATTTAGCGTTTGGGTAAGTCTAACCTCAATAAATACAAAGATATTCAATTTTAATGCTCTCCTGTAAAATTTGCCACAAGTCAGTTACGCGGCATTAGCAATTGTTGGTTACGCGGTATTGCAGTTTCATCGACGTTTTGTAATTCAACCTGTTAGCTTTCCTTTTGTTTATATTTTATTTTTTCTTTTCTTATTAACTGTCACATCAAGTGGAGGTATCCCAATTCTTACCAAGCTGTGAATATGTTTAGAGTATAGTTATAGGTAGGTTAAGGAAAAGTAAGTGCAAAATATGAATCTTTTCGCCAACAAACTGCTTCGCAGTTTGGCGAAGTTTGTAATTGGATTGGGATTGTGTATGTATGTATGCATGCATGTATGTATATATATATTTACATTGTCAATCTACCTCGGTCTCCCAAGATACAGGCTTCGCCTAGTTTGGGGGCCTCTGTTTATTTTCTCCACAAGTCAAACTGCGTGTGTACCTCTAATTTAGTGTAGTATTCAGTGTACTAAGATTTGATGTAGGTACCTTTCCCAAGTGTAAAAGTGTACACATTCAAATAAATGATTTATATTTATTTTTTATTTTATAGATATTACGTTTTTTGTTGTTACTGAGCTTTTAATTAAAAATCTTACAAATACTAAGCTATATACTTTCAAGCTTTTGTAAGTATTTTTTACACAATTTGAGCTAGTCCCTAGCAAATTTATAGCCTTGTACTATTAGTGTTAGACAATGATTTACAAACGTTTTGACAACAAACAGGTACCTATTTGATAACAACGAAAAAATGGTGCATTTACTACATATCTATGCCAGAACTCTGAACGTAAAAACTTAGAATGTAAACAAAAATGAAATGATATATTATTACACAGGCGAGAAAATATACAATAGATGGACAAGTAGAGGAGAGGATAGAGGATACGAGCCCATCTATTTGCCCTTTCCGCCGAAGCAGACTTAGTGCTTTATACAATTACTGCGAGGAAATAAAACAATTTACTAATCAGCATAATATGAAACAGACCAAGAATTTTCTTGCTGGCCAGTTTTCATTAGTCAAAAATATTGTTGGTCTGTTCATATAAGTGATCTTTTGTGACCCCGATCAAGACCATCTTTGGCGATATTTCCAAGCAGTGTAATAAAAATAAGGTTCTGTAAAAAAAAACATTTTTGGGACAAGCTTTTGTTGCCGACTGTACTTTTTTTTTGCAGAGTCATTATCTGCTTATCAAGACCAAATAAATGAGTCCCAACACAGTGCGTCTACGGTAAGAATAGCGGAGATTCTGTCGCCACCTTCTGACTCCATCATCAGATCAGCTCCATGTCATAATAGTATTGCATTGTCATCCAATTTACTCAAGTATGCAAATGTTCAGCTTCATCGGTAACCGGGAAGTGGGTCAAATATAACTTGCAAGATTTGACCTGTACATACATACATATTACACTGGCCCGCAAAACTTAGTAGGTACACACTTTTAACCAGTAGTAACAGGGCCAGTGTACATATATACATTGCAAGATATAAAAGCTTGTAAAAAATAGCCACTATTCTGCACACAGACTCGAAACAAAATCAATTGCCATCTAAACAAGGGCCGGCATGACTCGCGGTCAAATCATCAAACTTAAGGGCATTCATTCATCTTAAATCCCAGTCGATCAGTTCGGAAATTTGGTATGTATGTAGGTAGACTTTCTCCTGGTGAAACTGTGGTGGGGGCGACCTTGTTAGTAGGAGGCTGTCTGGCACCTGCGCGGGAGTTTACACTTGTCACTGGCCCGCCGCGCAGACGCCGCGTATCGAGTGTGCTAGAACCGCGCCCGCACGTGCTAGATCTTTACAGTGGGATTTTTGTGTGTGTGTTGGACTGTGTGGTGGTTGCTGTTTATTTTGGAAGCTTAAACCGTACGTATGTTATGAGTTTTTTATTTACGAGTATTTTTATTATTGCGTAAGCACCTGTAAGTGTTTGATAATAGAGTCGTATGTAAAAAAAGGTAAAATAATTATTTTAATAAATAAAATAATTAAATTCTTACCTTTTCTCAAAAACCGTCATTTTTTTTTCTAAATAAATATTAAGTTTGGTGTTGCTTTAAAGTAACCAAAGATAATGATTAATGATCTATTTGTGTGCTTCAGCCAGGAGTCTTTTTCAGCCCTATTTTTTTTTACCTTAAGTCTAAACATTCAAATATGGACCTCAATAACAACTACACACAAAACATAATACTAAACATCTCAGTCGCGTCGTCCACGTGTTGTGATACTAGTATGATCGCGGTGCGCGTGCGCCGGAGCCTGTAATATTAAACTGTATGCTGTAGTTCTTAAAGTCCATATTTAATGCTTTATGGTTTTGTATTGACGCAGAATGACATTGTGTAAAACGTAAACAAGAAATGTTTTTTTTTCTAAATAAATGGTTGTTAATTAAGACAAATAGAAAACCATCCCACTTATATGATACGTCAAGATGTTGATTTTTCTGAACCACGCTGAAACGGGTTAGTGGATTTGGATGTAATTTGACATACTGTATAACATCCTCGTCAATCCTGAGGGGCTATTGCCTAACGCACTCGCAATCGCAATCGTTTTCATTTTGAAAATCGAAGGCTTGTCTGCATACAAAATGAAACCAATTGTTCCGCTTTGAAACCGATTGCGATTGCGAGTGCGTTAGGCAATAGCGACGCAGGTAAAGACTATAAATGTCTCCATAATTTTGAAAGTTTCCGAGGAGATATCGTAAAAGCGGCAGCGTTTAATAATCACGCAAACTCGTAATAAAAAAAACGGAATGACAATCTTACACAAATTGACCTAGTCCCAAACTAAGCTCTAGGCATGTACCATCGGTACTCTAAGCTTGTACTAATTGTAATGAATAGGAAGTGAAATTGAAAAATGACAACAATTCCACACTGATAAGAGTAAGGTATCTACTCGTACTTCATAAACATTACGAGTCAAATAAAACATCTCGGTGATAAAGCTTGCCAAGAGATATAGGCGAAAGAAGTACAAAATTGCTATATTATATTTCCATAATCGAAGATACGCTTACAAAATTGTAACAAAAGATCCAAGTTAAAGCAGGATGTGTAAGAGAAAAGTGAAGAGATTGTTTTCAGAGCGGATCGGCGCGCGCGCCGCCCTGCGCACGACTTGCGCGTAATTGATAAACAAATGACGGTTGTTGGTTCATAGATCTAAATGAAAGTTGGTTTAATAATGATTACGCTTTCAATAAATTGCTTTTGTTTGGTTCGTTGGTTCATACAGACTTATTACAGTTTACTGCATATAGTAGTGGATTAATATTCATATTTGGAGTAAAATTTGTGTCACATTTGTACTCTTCTTTACAAGCATGTATTTATCTATATTATCTAAACAAACATTTATTTCAACCAATATTTTATCATTATCATCATTCAAAACTTATTGCTTAAAGCATGTTCACTTCTGGACATATGTAGGTCCTCCCCATAGATCACTTTGATCAGACCCGACCATTGATTGTGCTCTTATCTTTTTTTTTTTTTTTTCTTCGAATTCGACAGTTTTGTTGATTTGTGTAGCCCTCTTCTAGTTCCTTCCATTTTACGTCTTTCAAGAGACACTTTGATTACTTCGCCCAGGTAGATGACACTTTTAACCGTGCCGCCAGAGTTTACTAGTACTGTAATCCTCAATTGGGAAACTTCTAAAAAAACTGCCCATTTTATCATTGTTATTTGAAAATATTTTAAAGCTATTCATTATTAAAAGTGTTATCAATATATAAAATTATGTATTGAATAAAAATAACCTCGCCTTCGTACATCGACGAAATGGCAAATACCTTTTTCTTTTGCTATCTCGTATGTGGTTTCCTCCATTTCTTTTCCCATGTTGGTACCGAACTGTAAACTCATTTGCCAATTTATCGTTTTACGTTATAAGTTAAATATTAATTTATTTTAGCTTAAACAAACTATAAAGAGTTCAAAGCAAAGTGTTTAAATAACTGTATCTATAAAAAATCGTTAACAATACCGATACAAACTAAAATCAACTAAATTACATCTTTAGTCAATTTGCATTAGTTTTGGCTTCCTAAAAAAACTTCAAATATACATACACAAGTGAACCTTAAATCTATATGGATTAAATCTATTGTGGTACGCTTTATTGCTGCCAACAACTTTATTTAGTAACTTGATTAGATTGAACCTCACGCTCAATTTTACAGATCATTTGCGTTTAGAACGAAATTTTCTACTTCATTTACTACTTCACCTTTTACTTTACAGTCATCTTCAACTTCCATAAATTATAATACATCTATCTTACTCTTACCTGGATCTTTAGAAAAGGAGAGCTTGATGTCTCGTTGGTTTAGTCTAACTTTTAAAAGTTTCATAATAAGGGCGTAGATAAATTAATTGATGTAATTATCGATTCGTTAAAGGTTATTCAAAATGTTGAAAATGTGTGTGATTTTTTTACATTTTTATGTTGAAAGTGTGTTAGTGGATAAAGATTTGGACTCTGAATGGATCATTAAATATGATACGGTGACATTCGTGGGAAAGGTTAGCATTGTTTCTTTCTGAATAAAGTTTTAAAGGTCGTAAAAGAGAAAATAAGACACATGTTGAGGGTATCTTTCAGCACACAATCAATTATTTACATTATTACCTTGTGATTACGTTTTTCCGAAAACTTGTCTCGTCCGCCAATAAATTTGATAAAAGTAAAGAACAAAATGATAATAACATTTTTAGAACAGAAACCATTACTTAGAGATAAAAGGTGTTTTATTTTATTTATATTTAACGTCGCATTGCGAGAGTGATAATCGATATAGAGTGGTTAATACCAGAGTTTTTGTTTTTAAATTAAGATTAAGTTTGTTTTCAGTTCTTTTTAATAGTCATGCCGAAAGCATTAAGACCTGGGAAACGTTTAGATCGACAAGCCTGTGAAATTATTTCAACATTTATTTATATTTCTTCTTGTTTACCTACACCTAATTTCTATATATTTGATCGTGGTGGTTTTAACATCTCGCTGTGGTATACTTCAAACTAGTGGTTTGACATTTGACACTGATAACTAAAGTACTCTATTTATTTAATACAAACATGTCACTTAATAATTCAATAATTCATAGACACGTCGGCATCATTCGGAAGTAGACGTGAGTTCCGAGTTTTCACGATGTGAAAGGATTGTTCACTAGATCTGTACCTACCTCTATGGATTGGCACTTACAAGTAATGAGCCTCTTCCTATGTTGTCGAATCCTTTGAAGTGAATATAAAATAATTTATATTCTCTCAAATATCTAAAAGTCTCTGCTAAAGTGAATAAGTCGCATCTATTATTTAAAACGTTAATCAATTTTAACTCTCTGCAGATGATAATAGAGTCGTACATGTAATGGCACTTTATACTAAATTTAGCGTTTTTAAAGGGTTGTAGTTTAGCGGTCTAAAAGTTATTGCCTCTCATTTGTTAGACGGCTTGTTACACAGACTGTCTATTTATCTTCCTAGCCTATAGCTGTTGGTCTTCTTTTATTACTTGTTCTCTCAAAAGCCAGTTTTATTTTATCATTCTTACTTATGTAACTTTCTAATAGACTTTTAAAATATGTTACAGTTATATATTTCTTAGTCAAAACTATTTTACTATAAAGTTAGTACCAAATGCATCGACATAGTTTTTGTATCGGTTGTGATAGAGTTGACGATGATTTTTTCACTACGAGAAAAAAATCAAGCCGTAGGCATTATTACCCAATATATAAACTTAAATAGATTAGAAACTCCTGACGTAATTGCTAACCCTACCTCTAGAACTGATAACTCTCGAAGAGCGAATCCGATTTTCATCAAAATTCTTGCTAAGAACATCACGATTAGGTAAACAATCTTTCAATTAAAAAAACAGGCAGTCATAGGACTCAAGCTTCTAAATCCCTGGTCAGGATTTAAACCAGTAAAAAAAGTTCCGTTAGCAGCAATTCTAAATATTTTACAATATTATTTCGGCCAGTACGCAAATACTTCAAACATCAATTTTCGGCCAGTATTCTTAACAATAGTTTACCTATAAATATTATTAACAGCCAGTGCTAAAGTAAAATCCATAGACCCGGAGGAGCGCATAGAGAATAGAGAGTGAAACTGCAAAGCGATAACCTCTTAAGGCCTCGAGGTCAAAGTCATGCACATTGCAGAGGGGGGCAAAGAGTATCGAATTCCTGCTAGATGCTAAGCAATTTGAATCAAATACTACTTCAATTTGAGATAAATTTAATATTAGAAGTATTATTGTAAAGCCCGGTGGAGCGATGTGCGACTTTTTTTTATTAATGTTATAATGAGTTTGAAAGATTGAACACAGGTTTAGAGAGGCTGAGGTTTAGAGAGATCATATCAAAGTTAAGGGAAGTCGAGAACACTTTTCGGTAATATTCTGCCTTCGTAAGTCAAATTTAGTCGATCTGTTAGGCTAGACAAGATTCATAACGCTTAGTAAACGATTATCAAAAACTGTGAAAATGTATGGAAGTGACATAATCGCTCGACGCGACCGCCTGGCGGCATACGTCAGTTCTATATATTTTCGTTATCGATAACGTTCTCGCAATTCATCTAGTCTAGAGCACTGGAGTTCTATACTTCATCAAGGAATTAATATCGAGAATCTTTAAAAACTTGTTGGATATGGTCAAATTATAAAAGCATTTATGAATCGGAAATTGAATACGTTTAAATAATATTTTTTAAGCTTTAAAACTTAATTTTTGACTTAACAAAACTATCACACACACGAAGACGCGCAACCACAGATCCACTCCGGAAACCTAGCATAGACTAACAAGGAGGTCATTGTAAGCAGACGGACTACATTCACACGGCTCCCTACAAACAAGCGGTAAACAGGAAACGTCTGCGCGTCTATGGTTGTCTCGCTCATTTATTTAATCGTCATTTAATCGTTCGTTTAATAGGTGAAACTCGGCTCCGGCAATATCAAGGACCGTCCCTTTTTTGTTCACTTTCTCTAGTTAGTTAAGATCGATGGGAGCAATTACATTTTTTTATTAGGACCGCTGATTAAGAAGTCGTGTTCAGCTACTTTAAAGATTATCTTAATTATTCATTAAATAAAAGTAGCTGTTGGTAAAGTCGTTGGTCCGTTTTTTATCGAGTTGTATCGATTAAAGTGTCATGTGAGATTTTATTACTTAAGAATTAGGAAGGTTTTATTGAAATTACTTTCTATTACTGTGATTATTACTGGAAATATTATGTAAGGGATTAAACTGTTTTGACGGTTGACAGCGCCTATGAAAACATTATTAAATTGGATGTCTAACCTAATGCAATGAATACGAAAATGTGTCGTTTTTTATCCCGGAAAATTAGACATGTCGCCTCGAGAAAAACTTATATCAGATATATTATAATTTTAGTATTACTATATAAAATAACATAATTCAAAGGCCGTTAACGACACTACGCAGCCGTAAAACAGAAAGTGGCTTCTTTTTGATTTAGTGTTTCGTTGTAGTGGTAAAGCTCTTGCACCGCGCCGCTTTTGTGGTCATGTACTAATAATAATAAGAAATTATTTCAGTTCGAGTCAGTATTATACTTTTTTCTTTTTGTTTATTTGAACTTTCGATTGTCCTTATTGCATTGTTAGGGTTTGTATGTTACTTATTTCGTTATTTTTTAATAAACGTCCCTTTTAAAATCAGCGACGCGGCCTGCCGTGGCACAATACGACGGTTGATGATTGATTTAATTGATGGGTTTTTTGACGTTATGCCTCTACTAACTTCTGAACATTCCACGACAACAGTATTTTTTTTGGGAATGAAAGTTTGCCTATGTATTGTTATTCAAGATATAAGGTATCTTTATTCCAAATTTTACACAAATCGGTCCAGCAGTTTCAGCGTAAAGGAGTTAAGCATTTATAAATTATTAAGTGCCATAAGAGTATAATAAATATGTGTTTTATTTTGTTTCTTATTCATTTTCCAGTTAGTGTTTTTATTGTACAGTTGTGAAGTATTTTTTTCTTCCTTTCATTTTCTCGGAATTATCGCGACTTATTTTTGCACCTTTCCAAACTTTGAAATAATCACAGTAACATTGCGATGATCGCCCAAGTACTCTCACTAAATCTTAAAAAGGGATGGTTAATTTCTCACAAACTTCCGCAGTCAGCTGTATCAGGCAGAGTATTAAAATTTCAGGCCAAGTTAATGACAACCGTGTCGGAGCCGCCCTTTATGAGCCAAGTTCCCAACTTCTTGCCGACTAAGACAGTAAAAGTCATCCTACTAATAGGCTATTATGCATAGACATACGTTTTTGACCTGCCGTGGGAAAGAGGCATAAGTAGATGTCTAATTAATAATTTAATCTTGGGATCTGCCTTTGTTCAGGGTAGACGTAAAAATGGAAAGTTGTGAGAGTGTTATTGTATGGAAATTGATTGGTATTGAAATAACATAGGATTAATAAATTTCAAATATGTCTAGCTAGTTTTTTACAGAATACAAGCATAGTGATTGAGTCTTGGAGTCGGTTTTATCAGATTGAGATAAACATGGTTTTTTATTGAATTCTCAATGAATACCAGGTACGCAAGTAATTGGAAAAAAACTTATTAAAAAAAAAATTACATTCGTTTTAATTGCTATTCAGCCATAAAATCTCTCTAGCTGTAGGCTCTAGGCTTGTACTATGGGTACTTACTAGACAACGATAACTTACTTATATAGAGAAATACATACTTAAATACAAAGAAAACATCCAAGGCTCAGAAACAAATACTAGCGCTCATCTACCGTTACCAGGATTTGAACCCGGGACCGCTAGCTTCGAAGGCAGGGTCACAAACTAGCCTAAAGTGTCGTCGGATTGAACTTAATTTAGTTATATTTTTTTATTTTACCAATTTATGAAATAATAAAAAATCCAAATTGATGTAATATTCCAAGATAGAACTATTACTATCCTACTTTAATGATTTCCCCAGTTTCAGGTAGCAAAATAACTTCCTAAATCCTGACTGCGGATATAATTCAGAACGTTATGTCTATTTGCATAAAAACTGAAAAAGTTTTCTACTAGCGAAAGTAGAATCAACGCATGCCATTTTAGGCAAATGCTACGGTACTTAACAGCAATATCTTTTACAAGAGAAAAGTTCAATTTGCTTCCAATTTGAAGAGCTAATGTTTTTCAAAGTTGGGAAGTTGTAAATGTTGTTAAATGTTTCTTGGGTGATTATGCCAATTAAGTTTTATTAATCCCGTTTAGTATGGAGTCTACTTTGTATTAATATTAAGATACCTGGCACTCAATGTGTCATAACATAATCCACAGGCTTAGCATTTAGGGTATGCACTGTCGTGTTTCGTTATGGCGGTGAGGTAGTCGTTGATTAGTATAAAGCTTCTTAGGACTGTATTAATAACTGATCTCAACTGTAATGCCGTCTCAAGCAAGATGCGTCAAAAATACCAGTTTTTTATAGCTTGACGTTCACTTTGACGTATCTTGTGACGGCATCTTGGTCAAGATGATTTTAATAATACGCCCTTAGTCTTCAGGGTCGGTAACGCATTTGAAAATTTGGTCATGTCTTCCTTTCCAGATTATGTAGATCTATGCAATCATGCTCTTTGATATCGTTTTGTCAACGATTTTTTTCTCTGACTTTACCTGAATTTTCCTACCACTTCACCCGTCCTAAAAGATACCTATTTATTCAGCATAACATTAAATTCAGCCCGCCAACTCAACCTGGGCCTGCATTTTTTTAAAATCTGTTTTAAGGTTCATGGCGTCATTATTTTATTATCGTTATCAAATAAGCTCATCTTCATTATGCCGAGTTAACATACAAAGTCGCATTCCGACTCATGTATAAACATAACCAATATGTGCCAAGAGAACCAGTATAGTACGGAGAAAGTTTAGGTCTGGGGGTCAAACGAGCCAGCATATATCGGTGTTAATAGATTTATGTTTTTAGGTGAATGTCTATGTCATATTGGTAATATATTATTTTAGATTATATGACGAGTTTTGCCTAAAAATTATCGATCGTTGAAGAAATTATCGACTTTATACCAGACTGCAACAGAAGGAGGGTTATGTTTTTCGAGTGTTTGTATGTCTATTTTCTTTGGCAATCTCTGCAGCCTAAACAGCTTGCTGGATTTTAACATATTATGAGGTGTCGTTAGATTCGTCTTGGTTGTTGGAGTGGCAAAGGCTTTACTAATTTAATCAAAGTAATGGGAGGGTAGTTAATTTTTTTAACATTATTTAGACAATAGTATTAAAAATGCAGTCGGGTTTTTATAGCTTGCTTTTTATTAGACTGGTTTAAGTTCCTGGAAGAAGATATCATATTAAGAGCGGTTCCGCACTACGTCCGATCCGAATCCGATCCGAACCCGTGAAAATACGAATTTATAGAGAAATCGGATGACGGAAACCTATAGATCCGTATTTTCACGGGTTCGGATCGGATTCGGATCGGACGTAGTGCGGAACTGCTCTAAGATTACTATACTAAGTTGCCGGATTGATTACAAGAATATGTGCAATGGCAATGGAGAGAATGTAGACAAACTTTTTTGTGATCGGGTGCTTACTATATGTATAATACAGATACAGTGCATAATCCTTTCACATCGTATTTGCTCGGAAACGTTCGTATGCTACTTCAGTCAGCCTTAGCACGGGGTACTGGGGCTGACTGAAGTAGCATGACAAATACGATCGTTTCCGAGCAAATACGATGTGAAAGGATTATTCACTACATCTGTACGTAGTAAATTGTGTTAGGTACCTACCTAAAAGAGAACACATTTTACGAACTACCTAAACTACTATTTTTGTAAATTAAAAGTATATCTCATTTGCTTCATCTTAATTATCTAATATTAAAAATTCAACAGTTTGGATGTTTGTTACTTATCAGGGGCAATTTTTGTTACTTAATTACGCCAGAACGGCTTAACGGATCTAGACGAATTTTGGTACTGAGATAGATTACATACATACTCACATAGATAAACTCACGCCCTTATTCCCAGAGTGGGGTAGGCAGAGCCACAGAACTACCAACAACTCTAAAAACTTGTTGATAACTAATTCTGTTTGCACAATTAGGCAATGAGATTATAGTGTGGAATAGCACATAGGCTGTTTTTTTACTTCGGAAAAATGGACAGTTCCCGAGGGAACAGAGATGAACAATTTCTACGCAGGTGGAGTCGCGCGTAAAAGCTAGTAAGTATATATTTGTTTGGATGTAAACTTACGTGCAAACTACAGTTCCAAGTTATAAAACCCAGCTGTCTTTACGTTAATGAGTAGCATACTTAAATAACAACTTAATTGCGAAAATTAAATTGCGTTTAACTATATTATTAATTACCTTGATGTTTCGAACGTATTGCAACGACCGTGGTCACGGGAAGACTTAAGAGGCGGACATTAATGCACTAGGTCTTGTTTTTGGTAATTCGAATAATTATTCATGTTTATTCTACGCGATTTAGTCCCGTTTCACTTAAAATATGTGTAGACCGAGCAAATGAAGACCTTATTATCTTCCACGAAGGTACAGAAACTGATGTAGGTAAATCGTAAACTTCAAATGTAGACAGTCCGCTGAGGATCACGAACTATGGAAGTGTAACATTTGTTCTTTATATTGTTCACTTTTAATAGAAAGAAAACACACGAAGATAATTGTAAATTGCAACTTTCAGAGTTGAGAACCCTTGAACGGCGTAAGTGATAAAAGTCTGTGCATATCAGTTATGTTGTTATTTGATAGGACTAAAGTAGACCTGATGCTGTATATGCGGATATGAGTTTAGCCTGAAAATTAGGCCTTAAAAACGTTAATTTCGTGTATGTCCACAGGAAGGACGATAACCTAAATCTGTGTATGACCCACTTAACTTGTTTTTAATTTAAGAACTGCAATGAAATCAAACCATGCGTTTCGGGAGTTACGAAGCTACAGACACGCTTCCACGGCAAAACCGGTTGAACAAATTAAGAAAAATATTGATGTAGTTTAAAACGCTGGTAAAATACATTTTCATCTATAATTTTTTATAGTTCTCGTGGGAATACCGATAAACAAGATCTACACGAACCAAGTCGCGGGAAATAGTTAGTTTTTTTTTTGTTCATTAATCTAAAGGTCACTATGATGCGACTGATGAGTTACGTAGAGAAAGTATTAACACGATCATAAATATTTAAAACACTACTCGTACACATTCGAATATTAACAGAAACAACACTTTTTCAATTAATCGTCATCACACTAAAATGGCCTCAAGGTACTTAATCGTTGATATTGAAATTAATCGATCCTACAAAGATTCCCATCGATACACAATTAAATCATTCCAACAAATTGCTTTCAAAATAAACGATTATCGAAAAGTGAAAAGTAAAAGTAATTTTATAAAAGGTTTAAAATTAATCACAGCACCACACTGGATTATTAATAAACGTTCACATGCAACCTAACACATTTTAGTGCTGGGACAGCAAAAAATCGATAGGTCTGTATGATGTGGAAGAAGACATCCGATTGCTCTCGCCCCTCAAGGCAATTGATTATATAGAAAGGCACAGAAAAAACCAACCGGTCACAAAAAAAGATGTCGTCGTTAAACCGAGGAGACTTCATTAGCAATATTTTTAACGTCAATCATGTCAATCGGAGTGGAATACTGGTCAATCAGTCATGAGTAGTGGACTGCAATCTGAGACTTGAATTTAGTTTGTATTAGTCATCATGATTGAATTCATACATACATAAGTAGCTCCCAGATGTATTGTAAGATTTATGAGCACTGCAATAAAATAAAACTCTCTTTCTGTGCCTGTCCACTGTCAAGTTAACTTGAAACTGTTTATGTATAGAAACAATAAGTATTTTTACTTCCAGGAGAGATTATACTATTTATTGTGACCTACGGAAAAAACTCGATGTTTGAATTCGATAAAATGAAAAGTTTTATAACATAAACAAAATAATCCCGAGCGTAATTGACATCCAATTTCAAATTACTAAAATAGGGATGTGACCTTGCTGTATCGATATTAGGTAAGCGATATATCTGGAACCGTTACCTGCGTTGTGAAACAGGTTCGCCAACGTTAAGCGAGAGTGTTTTAATTTTGCACACGACTTGGTGGGGAGCCTTTGAAGTACCAAATTGGTATTCGGTGATTATTTTCGCCGTAAAAATTTTGTGTTTAATCTCTCGCAAACATAATGTGACAGTTAACACATTTTAACATGTTGAAAGCGCGCATTGAATGCCAGCGACGCATTTAACTACATAAACCTTGTACGAGATTATTTTAAAATGTTTTGGCCGTTTTTAAAGATTAAAGTGTCTTAATTCAAAAGGTTACATTTTTAATACCGTAATTAAATACTTAATTAACCAACAATGATCAACAATTAAGACCAATTTTCCGCGAGAGTAAGTAGTTTAAAAACGTGTGTTGCCAATATTTTTCTCATCTGAACACTTTCTGTTTTCTTAACTTCCATGTAATTATATTAAATCTCGCTTAGTACAATCAAATGCCGATCACATAGGCAAAGGGAAAGCGGGTTCCATGTACGAGGCATAATTGACATATACAAATGGTCTTTTGTTTGATGTGTTCACACGTGGGGTGTAAGATCTTTGAATACGATAATTGGTGTTTCGTAGCATAAAAAATGTAGGAGAGGCATCTTCAAAAAAATAATTGTCACAAAACTTACTCATGCTTTGGAGATAAAAAGTTTGACATAGCTTTTCTTAGATTTATGATGAATGTGTGTCAATGATAATCGTTGAACTGCAAAAGTCCGGCAATTTCTCGGCGGTATTAATAAATCAAGAATATTTTATAATATTCGTTGCAACTTAAATCACTAGCAAATATAATAAAGTAGATTATGAAGCATTTCATTTTCCAGTTTCAAATTAACGCCAATAATCAAGTTTTAAACATATACGAGTACATTTAATCAGTACTCTGTAAGATTGCATGCATTAATCACTAACTTCGTAATTATCTTACACTTACTCCACATAAACACGTCAGTCGTCGGAGCAATAGATTTATCGATCGACGCGGTGCGCTTGCGATGATCGTAGGAAGCTTAATAGGGCGGGCTATATTTATCAATAAGTTATCGATAATTTTTATGTTTTATATTAATGATGCACAGCTGGAATGTTTTCGTGTGTTTTTTTATTAATATAGAATTAAATAAAAATATTTTATGTTGCTAAGTTATGAATTTTAATGTAAAATATTTAAAATTATTTGCGTGTATGTAATAGGTTAATTCGTTGCAAAAGACTAATCTTACAACATTGCTCTTCGTATTAACATTATATCGATTGATGGAAATAGTTATATCAAAACGGAACTCGTTTTAAATATGTACTTAGTTCTCACCTACACGGATATAGTTTCCACTTGATTGAATCATAATTAAAGTTGGTGTAATTACACATCAAATCTAATCTGACGTTATCTGTGGGTAATCCATCGATTCACATCGATATCGATATAGATGAGGCCGTGTAAACATCGAGCCAATCGCTAATTAGTCCCTGGTGAAAGTTACCGACCAACTGACCACAATCTCAACTCGATGTTTCGGCGGTGCCGATTTTAGATCGATACTACTTTCGATTTTGACTACTCTTACCACTCACTATAACATTGATTTATTTTACATAGCTTATTACTTGAGCAATGTCTTGAGATTTTGAGCGTGACCAAGCGACGGCTTACTCGTAGCTAAGTCTTGACAGTGCTCATGACCATTATCATTACATTTAAAGTCCGACTATGTTCTATGGTTACGAGTTGATAGATCCTTTCACTAGAGTTGCGATGAATGGAACAAACAAAACTAAACGTCCTTTGAAACGTGGTTCGAATTTTAAAACCGTACAGTTTTTCTGTTGTACACTTTTATTTAATTGTGACAACTTGGGAGACGAGGTTTTATGAAATACAAACATAATTCAAACTTAAAGTAGCAAAGTATACATTTGGATTACTTCATTCTTTATTTCATAATATACCAGAACACCAATAAAAAAGCGACTTTTCCTCTTTGGTCACATTCCTAATGCTCATGAATTAGATTTACCTCTTATTAAAAAACACGATAACATTTATTACTT
This sequence comes from Acleris literana, assembly GCA_946894065.1. Lineage (NCBI taxonomy): Eukaryota > Metazoa > Arthropoda > Insecta > Lepidoptera > Tortricidae > Acleris > Acleris literana. Next base: position 22,483,397 of record OX335669.1, read on the forward strand.
CAAATATGCACAGTGGAAGTGCCGCCGCAAGAACTCTAGCAAAAGTGTATTTTTAACTGACTTAAAAACAAAAAAAATGGAGGAAGTTTTCAAGTCGTGTTTATTATTTTATTTACTTATTTGCCATTGAATTTATCTATGCTGGTTTAAAACTCATTGTAGTCCCGCGACACGCGTAGGCTATTCAAACCACATACGATTCCTGAATAGTGGCAGTGAATGACGTCCGCGTAAAAACGGAGTCATGAGAAACATTCACTTTCATAACCAAATATGCGTGAACATCGTTTACATGGGTTCATTAATTGTTTCTGTTGTTCTTGAATGGCTCGCAATAAAAATACAATGATACTTTTCCACCGGCGTTTCACTTGAACTCGGTTTCGTTAATGGTTTAACTTTCATGTTTTGTTTTTGCACTTACAGAAAACGCTATAACCACTTACAAGATCTCTGGAAAATTTATAAAATTTGAGTTCCTAGTATAGGAATATTTTGATTCTCATAATGAAAGATAAGTGCCCTTATCGGTAGATGAACATCAAATTCTCTTTCATATTTTTCAAATCTCTATGAGACAGGCATGACATCCACTTCGTCAATATTAAAATTGAATATTGCTAAATCTCGCTACGCGCGTGACTTTTTTCAACTAAATATAGAAAAAAAAATCGATAAGGAAGTTCGGTATTGTCCTTATTATTTAGGTACTGCCTTAAAGTTAAGTCTTAATTGGTATTAAGCTTAAGGAGGTTTTAGGTGAGCAAAACCATTTTTTGAGTTCAAAAAGTGAGGCTAGTTTATTAATTGAAATTGTTTTGTAATTAAAAAAGCATAATAAAAATTTGTAAGTGGCTTCTAATTATAAGGACTAATTAATATACTTCTCAGTAGATCCAACTATAAGTTGGGTAATATTTATGCTGAAAATGCCAATAGTGAAGAATCTCTTATCAATTTTTGCTCTCAAATCAGTGTTTGGGGACTCAGTATGGACTACTTGCGTACCTACAGCTGCATTTCATGTTTTTTTTTCATTGAATTAAAGTTTGCGATGTATGCCAACAGGTCGGGTATGTGGGTTTACGACTGTTCCCAGCGCGAGCGCATTGTGTGAGCAATTAACGCTGTAACTGTACACGTTTCCTAGGATTTCATGAGAATGCTGAGGGATCGAAGCGAGGAGACAATATAGGTGTATTTGTGGTGAGTTCTTAGCTTATATAGCTCTCGTATGTTCTCCCGTACGAATACTGCTGACCAAAGCAAAAAGAGCAGTATGCGCACACGGATTTCATACTCTTATACTGTCTTTTTCTTTTGGACAGCAGTATTTTTTGGTAGCTCTTTTAGTAAACAGTTTATGGCAAACAATACTTAGATTTTATCGCAAAGAGTGTTGTTGTAGGGTGACACCTTGCTATTTTAGCTATAATGTTTCGATAAACATTACCTAGATCAATGTCGATTACAGATTTCAATATATAGGTACACATTTTTTTAAGCTTAGTTCCTTATTAATTCATACTGACGGTACAACTAATCATAAGTAGCTCTATAGCAATGAATTGTAGATGAAATCGCTTAACTCGTGACCGTTCATTCAGAAAAGTAGCTATTCACGAAAGAAAATCACGAAGGATCGGTGAAAGCAACAGTACTTTATTTAGCACCAATACGCGAAACTAAATACGATAATAGTATAAATCACTCGAAATGGAACGCAGGAGTAAAAGTTTCTGCGAAAGCAAGAGTAACTAAAATGTCAATGACCGGCAGCGGTCACGTTTGGGAACTTTTGACCGATAGATTAAGTTTGACATTGAAATGACAGTCGTGACTTACTTAACGATAATGGTTGGTCTCTTTGGAATTTCTAAGAATCATCTCTCGTACATTGGTATTTACAGTGTGTTGTTATGAGTATGATGTATTTTGAATCTGAGATTTATATAAGTAAGCTATTTCAGAAAATTTAAAGTATATATGAAAAAAAAACAATTAATATTTGATACTTCAGTGCAAACTCGATTCTTTGTGACTAATGTTTAAACTCATGTTTTGTTAAGAGATAATATTTAAAGGCTTTCTTAATTAGTATTGTTTATTGTTACTTTAAGAGGGATGTTAGGTAAGTAAGAAAGGACTGAAGCTAATCAAAATGCTTAAAAATACATTCTTACAAATCGAAATGTTCATAGACATGCGTTTTATTAGTAAACTGTCTTATAAATTATTTTTTTGTTATTTTTACAGTAAATGAAAATTCTATGTCACATTTTGTTGAAAAATTGTTACAAGCCTTATCACACGTACTTTGCTCTCCAAAAAACTTACCAAATGTCTCATCACGTAAGTTCTTAATTAAAACCTGTCATGAAATCAAGTCCTTCTGTCACTTGGAAGTATGTTACCAAATCCGCATCCGGCCCACCGGCGTGGGCGCACCCGTAACACCAGTAACAATAATTGACGCAGTGTCAAACGGCGGAGAAAGTGTAAACAAAGACCTGTCACGCACGCTTTCTGTGGCGTTAGCACATTTTGATTTGTGGGTCTATTAGAAACATTGCGTCAGTATTCTTACTGTTCGGTTTATATATCAATGATATTGTTTTAATGATTTTTGTACCAAGAAAAGAAAAGAAAATTTTAGCATTGGAAGTGTAAGTACCAATAAAAATATATATTCTTAGGTCTGTTATCTTTACTTAGGCTTTAGGAAATTTCAATCGAATTCAACTATAGAGAGATGTCGATGTTGAATAAAAGTCTAATAGATTTTGCCTTAGTAGTGTTCGGACCCCAGTCTTAGATTCGTTTTTTTCTGATAACATCGTTTATGGGGACATCCAAAAAATTAACAATACATTACTATTATATTAAATAAATATATAAATAAAATATTAGGGGACAATGTGACGCAAATTGACCTAGTCCCAAACTAAGCTCTAGGCTTGTACTATGGGTACTAGACAACGATATAAATACTTATATAGATAAATATATACTTAAATACATAGAAAACATCCATGACTCAGGAACAAATATTCGTGCTCATCGCACAAACATTTGCCTTTACCGGGATTTGAACCCAGGACCGCTAGCTTCGTAGGCAGGGTCACTACCAACTAGGCCAGCGCGTCGTCAAATTACATTATATGACATTATTTTGAATTTTTAATGTATCATCTTCACCATCATAATTTGGTAGGCGTAAGACCGAATCTGAATAAATATAAGAAAAAGTCTAACAAAAAGGAAGCGGTGAAAATTCGAACACACCTGCAGCGTCAGCGTGCACATACCTACTTAAATTCGTACATTCGTACATACATACATACATACACTCGAAACACATTACCCTGTTTTGGGTAGTTCGGTAAGAAGGGGGCGTGTCGTGCCGTATCAGTGTTCCAGAAGCATGGCTCGGAATATAGAATGGAAATTACTTCACTGACAAGAGCATACCTTGTAAATGAATGATATAAATGTTGCTGAAAACAGATCAAGTAGTAATCTGTACTTATCTTATTTTTCACCTCACTAGCTCGGAAAGCCCTTTTTGTTTGTTTGATATCTATTGAGAAAATCGCTTTTTATCCACATGTGAAGAAAGAGTTTTGACATTTGAAGGCAGCTTTAGTGATATTTGACAGCCAACAAAACGTAAAACGCTGAATTTTTAACATTACAATTAATGAATTGCATCGAGTAAAAAATACTAAATACAGTCTTACAACTTTATTTTAATTCATAAATATCAACATTCAACATTAACCTTCATTCTTGTTGTAAAAACGGATAAAATGTTCTGACAGTCCAAGTAAGTCGATGTGCGAACAAAACGCATCCGTTACAAAAAAAAAACATAAATCAAAACTTTTAAATTAAGCCGTCAACGCATAAAGGTAGTAAAGTTTTGTTATTAAAAATGAGTGATTCGAGTGACGAAAGAGGTACTAACACCTGTGGAATTACAGGAAACCGTGCAAAATGCGGAATTGAGCTTATTTTCCTCGCTGTAGTGAGCTGAAAAGTTAAACTTATACACGGGTGAAAAGTTATTTTACGTCTCGTGTGTTGAAACACTCGCTACACTCAGGATTCTGTTTTTGAACCACTCGCTTCGCTCGTGGTCAATCGTAGAATCCTTTCGCTAGCTCGTGTTTCAAATGAACACTCGCAGGTAAAATACAACTTTCCCCCCTTGTATAACAAATAACTATTATAAAGTGCAGAATAAATTTATAAACCATTTAATATAAATAATTGCGAAAAAAAAGAAAAACATGGTAAAAACAAAAAAGAGACGTCATTAAAGTGATATTTGTGGATGAATGGCGCTACCATATCGGTTTTCGAAAATCTGTAACAATGTTTGGAAGTGGCATCTTAAGCTAAGAACCAGCAAACTTTTCTATCGGCTTGGGAGCTACGGCATCGATGCCATGGATACTTACTACGGGTACACTGAAATAATAATTGGTCGTCTTGACCCCATACGAGCCTAACAAGACGACAGATACATCAACTAAGACGTTAGATACATCAACTAAGATGTTAGTTGAATCACTAAAAAAATTGCTGTTTGTTACTATCAGTTTTGGTTTATATAACTAATATCTTAACTATTCATTTTATGTCAACTAAGTGAAAATCTCTCTTTGTTGGCTCTCATTTTTTTGAGTGTACCTAATATCTTATCGAAACACCTTTCAACGAACGTATCGTTACGCAGAATTTCCATTTCGTCAAAATGCTGTTCTCACCACATGAGATTCTTTTTTGTTAATCACAAGTCTAACCTAACCTAACCTACGGAATGATAAAGATTTCCTGAAAATATCGTGGTGTCAGCGGAAGATAGCGTTCGATGAAATGAAATTCGATGGAATGATACAATAGATGAAGTAAAATTTACTATTACACAGATCCACAGATACACACGTTGAACTTATTAGTTTGCATCGGGGGTTGAAAACACTTGCATGCAAACCAGTGTAACCCTACGCATTGTCGACTTTCGTTTTCACCCAGTTCAACGCTCGGCAAGCCTTTTGCTTAACGGAACCAGTTCGCGGTTCATTCAATAGATCATTGTCCATTCATCGTTCAGATCGCTAGGTATTATGCTAATGTGATAAAACTACTGTCCTTTTGTTACATGTTTATTGATGACGGCTTCAAACTTGAACTATGCTAAGAGAAATTTAGGGGAGTTGACTACAACATTTTAGGATGTTCAGATTTTACTCATGGCGCGTTTGAAGTTTTTTTAATTTTAGTAACCATTAGGGTCGAATAAAAATAGTTTCTAAAAGAAATTGACATTATGTGTGCCGTGTATTTAGTTCAATTTAGAATACTAAAGTAAACGGTTTTTATAGATGTATTTCCTTATGTTAAACGTTTGACCTAATTTTATAGTTTTATCGATTTGTGCACAGCATTGATAATTTTGGAGTTCTGAGTTTTTAATTAACTTTTTTACCGTCTAACTAATTGAAAGTATACTAAGTGCCAATCACACCAAACGATGTTAAATTTAATTAATGTTAATCGACTGTTAGGTCATACATTTTGACCTAACAGTCGAGATTAATCGTATGTTAAGTGTTTGTTGAAATTGGTTGGGGGCTGGAACCTTGCTGGAATAAAATACTTAACATTTGTAAATTGGCCACAAAAACGCTTATCGAATAGGTACCTATTGGACATTTAGCTGGACCTAAGTATACACTTTGTAATTTTGCAAATGGTTTGAAAGTAAAACTTTAACGCTGCGATGAGCACAGATCTCTTTTAATAACAGTTCTTTCTCATAAAACAGCAATTGTTTTATTTTAGCAAAGCCCGGTCGTATTGTATAGAGCCTAATGACTATTTGTGCTAGGTTTAGATTGTAACAACACATTTATAATTTAAAAGCAATAAGGTAAACAAACTTTAAGTAGGTTGTGAAGTCAATTACTTACCTGAGCCTCTATTATACTGGGTAACTAAACCATCTGTCTTTGACTTGATATAGTATTGTTTTTAATTTGGCCACATTTACTGACAAGTAAATAAGACATAACATGTCAAAGACAATACGGTTCTATCATGTTGAGTAGAGGCCTTAAATTGTGATAATGCTTACATATTGCATGTTATTGGACTAAACTGGACGAATGAGAGTATGTAATTAATGCCATTACATATTTTGTAATTAATTAATTGCAGATAATTATTAGATAAATAACTAAATGTTAAACTAAAATTGATCATTAAAAACACCTAGTTACTCGTGCACCTTAGTAAAGTAAATTTAATAGAAAGTGTAAAAAAGTATTTCGTGAGCTTCAGATTCTTACAAATTTGGTGTTATTTTCTACCATTCTCCTGTCGTTTAAAGAACTCGATTGTCAAAATTTGAGCTGCAGATCTTTTCATCGCTTAATTCTCTTTTTAGTTGCACCATTTTCAAATCACTTGTCGATAATCTTCATCGAAAATGTTAGTCTCCCATTTTGACTATACCTAATCCTATAGGATATCTCTACTCGGTTAACTTCATATCTTTACGTCATTTCAGAACATCATTCATCATGACGAAGTTTCATCATTATTCACCTGTATTACAATCACCAAATTAAATCTAATGCTGTTGAAAAACCGCTTTGACTGAATGTATCTTACATCTGTATCGCTAGACTTTGATCACTTTTAAAAAATGAAAATGACAAAAATTAGCTTAAGTATAACAATTTTTCAAAATGTTTTTCTTTCTTTATTACTAGGCCTCTAAAGGCATACACAGACATACTATCATTTCTGTTCCCAGCGTCACTTCTATCCAACTTTTTTTAATTGCCTATATTAAACTTATTTCATTTGAAATACAATAATTAAATTTTCGCGGACACTTATCTATTATTTATTCAAAATGAGCTGTTTCGTTTGTCTCTCTTAAAACGTAATATGACACAACTTTTAATTTTCAAGATCAATAAAGCCAGCTGAACGCTACTAAAAGATTTACGTCCGCAATAAAAGATGTAATCCGACGTTTACCGTTTAATCATTTTAAACTGTCAATATTTTCATTATTCAACCGCAGTTTATCTCCTTGGGCGAGCATGTAAGCTTTGTCAATTGCAATTTCGTCTTAAAGTGAACTGGTTTTGCGTTAAGAGACCACATGTGCTAAAGTCAGTAATGTTACACGATCTGGATCTCAATAACATATGTCTCTGTTCTTTGGATAACTGATATTTGATCATCTTCCCTTGAAACTTTTATACGTGAAAACGCGATTGGAAACAAAAACCTCAATTGTTTTATGTTTCAAACATGAAACCTTTTTCACATGTTTTTGGTTGAAAAATTGCCGTCTAATGTTGAACGGTACGCCCCTCCAATGTGTTAATGCTCGCATTTGGATACATCGATTAGGATCATAGATCGATTAGTAGTGGCTTTCAGTTGATTAAATAGTCTTAAGTCGATCGGCTATCATAACTTGACATGTGCGCTTGGACTCATCAATGGACGGTAGATCCATGTCAAAGAGGGTTTAAAAAACAATGAAAATAATATGTAGTTGTAACGAGCTCAAGCAAAACCGTTTTGCTGTATTCGATAACGATAAGTTACTCAAGCGTAATATGGATATGATGGGCTAAATCTGATCGAAATTCATTCAACCGTTGATGCATAACAAATTTTAATATCCGCAAGATTCTTTCCTTAAGGATAACTTTGACTAGTTCGTCGTATATTCAGCTTTGAAAGATAATAATGACGTGTGAACAAATTTCGATGTTCCGATAATGTAGGCCTGTGATTACGCTTACGTTATGTAATTTTAGGAGTCTGGCATGATACTATCTAATCATTATTTTCCATAATGAAAGGGAGAGAGAAGAGTATTTGTCTTGAAATGTTTCGTCTGCTTTTAGTATGTGCTGACACGTTAAATTTAATTCCGTAGTGCAACTAAAGTCAATATTTAAACTTTGTGACAGAGCTCTGTTGCTTTCTAGAAAAGGTTTGCATTTGTTTTATAATCGGCCCGATTTTTTAAAGATACTATTGAAAACTCACGTATAAACATGATTCACTTTATTTTTGCAGTGTAGTAGAATTATGGTCAACTGACTTGTTGATCCACAGAAGAGCTTTGTTGCAAATAACCATGGATTATACTTCTTCAGATTATACTGAAAGCGAAACGATTCTATAATGGCTCAAAAACAAAATACCCTATAGGCACCATAGGTAGGCTGATGTAATGTTATTACTTCTTAAACAAGCCGCAACCTCACGAATCTTTATTGTCTCCGGACATATCAACCGCACCCAATAATTACGGAACCGCATATCTTTCCGAAACGCGGCAAAAACTGCGACAAAGAGTTCCGTCACTTTCCGGTAGGTGTCCACTTTCTCCCGGTGGTCCCACGGCACACTTGCCCCAAAAAGCAACCCGTTGGGCAGGAACGCCCACTGGTCGATGATGGAAGTATGTAAGCTTTACTTTCGCAGCCAATTAGGCATTGCGTTGCACCCCACTTGAAGGGCTTTAACGAGCTGGTACTTTTTCAACTCTTTTGGCTGTTTGTATTTATAATTTGAAGCAGTTTTTGAAAGGTTTCGGTCTATTAGTGAGTATACGAGTGAGGTTTTTCGCTTTGTGGAGAGCTGACGACCGCAATAGACTGAACCTGACCGTGACCCGGTCTCAGCGTCAAGTAATAGAAAACTATAGTAGTAGGACCTTGTTCAGGGTCCGGCCGGATTACTACCACTATTCTTTAACCTACCGCCAAGCAACAGTGTTTGCATTGTTAAGTTCCGGGGATAAGACACCCGGTGAAATTACTAGCATAGAGGCATTCAATCTTAGGGTTGGCAACGCATGAGGTTTATTGTCTTGAGAATTCATATTTATGTCTATGGGTCTCAGATCCCATTTACCATCAGTTGGCCTGTGTGCTCGTGTACTTACACCTTATATAAAAAACGGACCCTTCTAAAGACAGGCATCTCAAGCCTTGAGATATTTAGGCCTAAGACAGGCATTCCACAAACCTGTGAGAGGTAATGTAACTAGGCATACATTAAAATGCTTATAGATGATGCTCGCCAACTTTGCATTGTGGTTAGCATAGTTAGATAGGTACCTTGTTAGGTAGCTGTCAATTATCACTGACAAGTTTATTAAAATATAGCCTTTACGTCGAAACTATGCCTTACGCATAACACGATAAGATGGTGATCATTTAAGATTAGCACATAAGATCTAAAATAACTAATCATAAACTTGACACACAGACAATTGTACAAATACAAGCATTAAAATAATAAAGGATAAAAGATGTTTATTCAGTAAAGTAGGTATTCGTTTGCTGATCTGGGAGATGATTCTGCTCGGTAAAACCGACATGTTATAATATTGTATACGATAGCTCTTGTTTACTAGACAGTAGTGGCGGGTGAAAAACAATACAATAAAATGTCAAAGGCAATGGTAAAATACCCAGTAGAATAGAGACCCTGTTTATAAAATGTTTATTTTGACTATTATTCAATTATACTTGGACAAAGTCACAACCAACAATAAGAATACTATAATTAGCATGTCTACTTCAATGAATTTATTAAAATAGGCCAAGATGGTTTTTCCTGACATCTTCGGTAGTTATAAATAACCGATTATATCTCAAGTTGGCAAGATGACCTATTCGCAGGACTTTCATTTCTATTGCAAGTTAGAATTTATTACGACGTGGATGCAAAGTGGTAGCCTCAGACGCTGTGTCTATAAATCAAATTAAATGAGGCTTTGTAATTAATTCATTAAATGTGTTCATTTAATATAATAGATTTCCGAAGACTTTAGGTACAATAGAATATAATAGAAATAAATGTATAAACAAAATTAGGCATGAGGTGATACTATATTTTAAACATTTTGTTCGATGATGAGTGATGACGCATTGGTTTTGCAATTACGGATATAAAGGCATAGCAAATTAAAACCAGGCAACATCTAAAATAAACTAAAGGTGTACTAGAAGATCAAGTGGAAGTTTAGTTTCCCAACCATTAGACTAATGTTAGAAATGTACTTTGTCTTAAACCTTTAACATTTCAAGATTTTATAAAATTTATTATAAAACCTAATGGTTAGGCATGGTTTATTGTAACAATCTCAAAAGGTTAAACGGTTTGGGGAAAAGATGCATTGCTAAAAGTCGAGACACAAAATATATTCGGGCTAACCTGTCTTGAGTTGTATTATGCGTTGGTAGCCCTAAAACAAATGAGATGGAATGCCTATTTCTGTCTCTGCATTAAACAGCAAAACGCTGACAGTATATTGTAGCACTTTACATTGTATCATACTGTTCCTCTTACCCTAAGTTTTTTGAATTATTATGTTCTACTCACCTGACCTTACCAGACATGTCCTCGATATTGTGAGAATAGTATAAAGTAGGTTCATTATATGAGACCAGAGCGATGACAGCTTCGATCTCATTGTGTGAAAGAGAACTGAATTAAATTACTGGCAATTGTTTTTTTTCTTTGTTTCTAAACAGGTGTAATTGTTGCAGAGAAATATTATGTGGTTTACTTTTCATGTTCTTGTTTTAGAATTTATTCTTTTCAGGGTGAGAAGTCTGTGATTAGCTTAAGGCAATTCCCATTTTCAGTTTATTCAATTGAATTTTGATTTTTTGGTTAGAATCCCGATCTATTTAGCATTGTTTATTAACAAAGATCCACCTTTTATACGGATTTATCAAGTAATATTTGAACAAATGAATAATGACAATTATTTCGCTATATACTACTAGTTGTAATTTATCTTTTCATTAAAAAATTACCAATATTAGCAATATATAAAAATGACTGACTGTTGGTTGAGTTTCTTGCGACGTTTCTTCTCAGCTGTCGATAAACTGTCAATAATCTTTTATCTTTTTTTAGCACTAAATAAATATCCGATGGGAAATCCTTAAAAACTTTGTCCAAGGCGTGTCATTTTTAAAGGGCAAACTAGCGTTGACCTAGCGAATTGACATAGTGGATACTTTCCCTAGAACTTTCATTGTAACCCAAGCCGGATGGCAAAGGCGACAACTCATGTTTATATGTTTTTGTTTGCAGTAAACGATGCGGCTGCGACGCGGGCTGGCTATAGGAGTTCTTCTCATATTACACATGGTGAGAAAATGTTTGGAAACGCACTTACTCCGAGTTGGTTGGCGTTGTTTGATTGTAAACATTGGATGGTTTGTTGTTTGATGTTTCTGTTTGAAGAAGTTAACTGAAATTTGTTTGACGCGTGTAGAATTTTTGTGGTTATCAATAATAAGTTGTGGGCATCAGAGATATTGTTGATACTTTATTTTTATTTTTATTTATAGATAATGAATGTTGAAGAAAAGAATGGCTTGACAGCGGACAAAACAAAACAAGTTTATCTGCCGCTGTGTTCACTCGTGATTAACAAATAAGTTAATTAGCATAGGTACTTAAAATAAATTTCGGTATAAACAAAAACAGTTCCCCAGGCTGATGCAGGGACTTACTATTATTATTACTAAATCTACTTTAGGAAGGTTCAATATAAATTTGATGTTAGGTTGGATAGTAATGTATTTGTAGGTATAACATAACGCAACCAAAGGTTTCAATAACGTATAGAGAATCAACTTAGAATCGTTCAAAATAATTCCAAGCTAGCTCATTAATTGCTATTGCCAGCTCACATCTAGTCTAATTTGCTAACGGTGTCCTCAAAATTCATTTCTACAGTGTTGTTACTAACATTGTTTATTGTGACAGATAGAATATGATTTATCTTTTGTATTGTAATGATTTCTCCTGTCGCTTCTGCTATTCTGATATCTGTCTAATCTCCAATCTTAAGGCAGGTAGTCACGTCTTCAATATATTTCGAATAAAATCTCATCAGAGGCCCCTTTCACTTGTTTGTAAGTAGTAGGTAAAATGGTCACGTTGGCTTCATACAGATTATAATGTTACACGATTAGAAAACATGAAAATACTTTTAAGTACGACTCGATTGCTAGGGTGAAGGTATTGTACGTGGGCTGAGGAATCATAGACTGTCCGGTATAGTCAGTATGAATTAACGTTGACAAAATGTGTCGCTGAAAGTTTTCTTATGACAATACGATTCAGTAAAATGAATCAGCAGGGATTTATTTCCTTGAGAAAATAAATATAAATATTTACTGTTGTTGGTGTTAATTCAATTTGTTTAAGCTATACTTATATAAAAAAGAAAAAAGTGAAAATACATTTTACTTAAATTCTTAAGTTCAATTTGAGTACCTATTAATAATACATTGATACTAAAAATTAAAACCTAAATCCATCGTAACACAAAGTATCAAATAAAGAATTTACGAAACATAAAAAAGGTATTGACAGTTTTAATGTACGAAGCAAATCATATAAAGCAGCAAAAAATATCAAAAGATCATCTATTGGCAAATGCAGTCAAATCACTTTTATTCTTCATTCAATATTTGAATATCGAATCACAGCTATAGGAAACCAAAGAGGTAGTTAATGTTATTAATTATACACAATGATTAGTCGTGATCGAGTGAAGCGATAATAATCACCAATCAATAGCGTTGATTAAGAATAAAGTTAGGTCACGTATTGACTGTCCTTTTTAACACACCAATAGAATAGTAGGTGGTTTATTGTTTTGAAGATTTAATTACCTACACTTATGGCGTGAAATATTGTGATAGCCTTACCGATAGATAGTGAAGTAAGTATCTTTGAATATAGCAGTTGTTACAATGGGATTAAACGCGACTTTATTGCGTCATTTAAATGAATTTTACCTTTATTTAGTCTCTATGGTTTCTCTTAAGGTAGAATTTATAGGTACTGTGAAAAGTACTTAGCATAGATACTGTGGCTATCGCATGATCAATGTACATAATGTAGGAATACATAGACCTTATTATCAGTGGCATAAGGGCGTGCAAACGCCTTGGAAACGGAAACCATCATTTTGTCGAGTTTCACTTCATCAATTATATCAACAACAACATTAAATCACGCCTGCTTCCCAGAGGGGTAGGCAGAGACCACTTCTTTCCACCTGCTACGATCCTGACAAATCTCTGTATCATTGTTTCGAATTTAATTTCGGCGAACACTTTTTTCTGCTGAAATCATGATGTATCTAAGTTAGGTAAGATTAAACTTATGACTAAGTACCAAAAAAAATTAACCCATGCGGCGAGAAATGCCTTTCGATTACATGAAAATTCTGCGTGATGACACGTTGTGGTTAAAAGGTGTTTCGATAAAATAATGTTGGTACTTTTTTGGAGAAAACCATACCATTATCAAACATGGTTGTATTTAAGTAATTATATTCCACTTTACACAGAAATAAATAGTTCAGAAAACATTTGAAAGGACCAAGAGCTAACTTGTTATACGTAAAAGTACGTAAAATGAATTACAAAGATGCGGAAAGCATTTTAATTGAAAACATAATAATTGGTCCACCGATGAAGTCCACGCAGGGAAACACTAATGTCACCTTTAATAATACATGTTTTATCCCTCGCCGCTTTCCCTAATTGGGTCTAGCATGATTGTACTTAGTTAAATCTAAATCATGTTGTCTTTCAGTCAAAAGGTATGAAATGACACGGGAACGCAACGCATGACAACTTACGTCAATCCTGTATATTTTATTTGACTTTTACTCGCAACTTGTCAAACGGTTGACGAGCGCTGTGACAAACAAAATACATAGGGCCGCATTAGTAAACTATTCTTGTCTGAGATGTCGGACTTAAGAAACATCAGGTTCCTATGACAGTTTTATTATGACCTCGCAATTACTTTGACGTGTCTTCAGTTCAGATGGACAGCTTAGCCAAGATCACGAAATGTATTTTGTACGCTCTGAGTACGTATTTTGGACAACATAAACTCGCCGTCAACTTAAGTGAATCACATCCCAGTTTATTAATAAGGTACATAGAGATACAGAAAGCTAAGAGGCGACGAGGCTACTTTTAAGAATTTGTTTTTTGTTCACCGCCTTGCGCAACGCACCGCTGTAGGTCAATAGTCGTGGCCACGCCTTTTGTGTGCAGTGGTAAAAATACACAATAATTCAGTATAAAATTGAGGGATACATATCACGTGACAGATTAAAATGTAGTTCTGATTGTAGTATATTTGTATATAGTAATACAAACCGTGAATAGCAGACCCATACGATTTGGTTATACTTACTTACCTAAGTACACCTACACCATACAAAAGCTAATAGAAAAGGGTAGAATATCGTAAAAATCGTGGTAAATATGAGTTCTCCCATTTTCCATGAAAGAGAAGGGATTTGAAATGTATTGATAACCTATTTACGTAGCCGCAGGAATAAAACGTAAAAAGTAAAGAACTGCAGGAAATTGAGGTATTTAATTTGAACTCTCGTTTTTTATATTTAAACATATGTTTGCGTTATTGTAGATGACAAATTTGAGTTAGTAACAGTCGGCAGTTGAGAATGCACGCGCTAAAATATATTTTGTACGCTCTGACGGGACTACTTAAACTCGCCGCTACACCACCGCGTCCACTCGTTCACTCGTTCAACCGACCGAACGCCGTTTTTAAGAGAATGACACCCCAGACCGTGCTAGGCCGCAGTCCTACCTGACCTACAAAGCCACGGTCGGCCGCCATCCCCTAACCTAATTCAGTCGACTAAATTTAAACGTGTTGCGACTATTCCTCGGGCACAATGTTGGTGGATTGTATCTAAAAATTTATTATGTTGTGTTCTAGTTTTAATTTATAAAGTACAGACTAACTCTCTTCAGCGTAAAAATACAGATAAAGTATGTTAAAATATTCTCTGGATTTTATTTTTCATTGTGACATTTGAATTTCAAAAAGCAATATTGGCTCATACTAGTGGTTTTTGGATATATTGTTTTGTATGTTAGTAACGGTGACGGAACGCTACACTGAGCGTGGTCCAACATGCTCTTGCTTGGTATTTTTTGGCTTTTTGCATGAAGTCGGATAAAAAACGATGGAGTGGTTTTACAAATGTTTATTGACGACTTCTAAATAGTCAATATTGGTAGTAAAAACACTTATATCTTCTATACATTACACAGTAAGTATAAAACAAAGTCTTCCCGACGCGGCGTGTGTCCCTCTGTATGTACGCTTAGATCTTTCAAACTACTATTAATTCAAGAAAATTAATAAAATTAGGGAAACATACTAAAAGTCCTCAAGGGTCGGGGGTCTGCTGAGAGTGTAAGGGGGGATTGAAGGTACCTTTCTTCAGATTTTTGCTCGTATCTCGAATATCTGTACGAATATCACTTTGATTACTTGCCCTTACCCCCACCCTTGAGGACTTTTAGTTCGTTCGTCTGGATACCGCAAGGTACAAGTACAAGGGATAATGGAGAAATCAAGAGAACTCCTCAAATATTATAGGCACACCTATAGCGATTTTGGTATTTTTCACTGTAACTCATGCATTTGCTTTTGAAAAGTACTATATGGTGAAGTGGAACTGATGATGAAGACCACAGATGGCCACTGGAACTCCTTAACGGTACCTATTTCAAGGGTGGCGATAAGATATTTCGATAAAGGAAGTTGAGCGACTATGACGAAGCACATTTAGGTTTAAATATGACTATGACATTCCCGCGGCGTTGTCTGCGGCGAGCTTGAAATGTTCTATAGTTTCTTATTAATATTTAGAAGTGGAGCTACGTAACAGCATAAATAGGATCACTAAAAAGTATAAAATAAAATAAATGTTTAAAAAAACAAAAAACCGCCTTCAAAAAGCAAAAAATTAACTTCTTTAAAATGGTAGGTAAATAGGTCAGTCCAACTGAAGTCGGCGTCCAACAATATTTTAACCAAAAGCAGACTTCAGTTCGACTGACCTATTTACCTAGCATTTTAAAGAAGTGATTTTTTTGCTTTTTGAAGGCGGTTTTTTGTTTTTTTAAACATTTATTTTGGTGATAATATCGGCTCAAATTAGGGGTTGCTTTTATATCGGGGGTTTTATCTATTTAATTGTTATTTACGAGCTAATAGTTAATAAATTATAAAATAAAGTAGTAGACCATACAATAAGCTAATCAATTATTAAATTTATCGTCTACGGAATCGCACTAATAAGTTTGTGCTATACAATATTCATACATTCTCGTGTGCCAGTTTTCCGCTATGTAATTTAAACGGGAACGTTCGTAGGTATTTAGACTTTGAATTATAGTTAACAAGCTTATGTCCTGTGTGTCTATAATACTTTACTAGAGGACGCCCGCGACTTCGCTCGTTAGTCTTATACTCGAATCGTTGACATCTATTCCATTCCTTTAGTCCATTTTGTCTTATTTGTCGTATAGGTAATTTTCGTGAGTCAACTGACTATACATGTAAACATAGACCTTATTATTAGTGGCATAGGGGTGTGCAGATATTTTTGACGCCTTGGGATCGTATAGGGTAAAACATCTGATTACTGGCCTCTAAAATACCGTTACTGTTACCTGATGATTGTTGAATTATCGTCTCTATTACCTTATGTTAAAGTTCATGGGGCCAATGATTGTTAGGTGAGCAACAATGTGCCGTTCACGATGTATATTTATGACTTTACTGTACACTTTTTCGAAACCGCTCAATGGCAATCCTTTCAAATTAAAATGTACGTTTCCTCCAACCGTAAGCCAAAAAAACTTCAAGCGCATGCTGCCTAAGGAGGTATATAGCAAGTAGAGCGTCCCTGCACTTGAAAGTTAATGATTTTTAATCGAGACACTTACCGTTTATGGCTCACACCGCCGTCCGCGTCGTTTGAACGGACTGTTTTCACAAAATTGCCGTTACGATTAACATCAATTTTATTGGAAGCTTTTCTATTAGTGTACTTGGTTTCTCTTCATGGCTAAGTGATGGTAATTCTTCGGTAGGAAATCCTGCTATAAGATGTTTGTATTATAATTTCCACTGTGGTATAGCGAGCTAAGGCAAACGAAAGGATATTGAAATCGGCGTATTAATAATGTACTTGCAATACTAGTTTTTTTACAATCAGGTCCTCGAGAACTTTTTTAGAGATTTTGATGAATTGTGGAGTAGGGGGTTAGTCAGGTCAAGACATCGATGCCTTGTTATCTTCGGAAAAACTCGGTTTAAACCCGAATGACGCTCGGTCTCCCAGGTTCCACCCTTGATTGAGTTTTTATATCTGTGTCGTCTTTACGGGTCGACGCCTTAACTGATCGTTTTCAAATTCGGTAGGTACAGAACTACAGGAGACATTTTATACGAGATGATGATGAAAGAAGACATATTTTGTATGACATGGTTAAGCCAAACGAGCACACAGGCTACCTGATGGTATTTGGGATCTAAGACCAATAGACATTTGCAATCTGGAGACTATAATGTTAAGACATACATGGAATAGCGATATAACTCCCCCGCAGACAGAGTCCTGGGCAGGAGCTAAATAGTTACAATATAAATATGTGGATGATCCTGGAAATGTGTGCGGAACTATTCACAAAATTAGATTTGTTTGGCACCTTTGGGCCTGTCTATCAAATGCAATTCATACGAGCAAATTGAGCATGAACTCAGCGGGGAAAAGTAGGGAAGACCTTAACTTAATGTTTTGGTACGGTATACTGACTACACTGAACAACCTGTTACTGATCTTCACGGTAAAACTGTTATTGCTTATGACGTGTTATGGTATTGTTTTTGGCTCGGCCGCCATTACTGTCAAGTAAATAAGACCTGTCAAAACGTTGAGAATACAAACACGTCCAAGGCAAGGTGGTTTTTACCCAGTAGATTAGAGACCTTTATATTGTATGAAAAACAAAGCAAAGCAAGCTATTTTAACACCATTTTCGTTGATAACTTTGGTTTGTTTTCGGCTTGAAATGTTTTTAAACTCAGAGAAATTCGAAAGATGTTTTATGTCATCGAGTCACAATAATAACAGGCACTAATATACTCCTATTGCGTCAAAAATGTTGGCAAATTTAATTAAGTCTATTTATATTAAAACACAAGTTACAAATTACACAATATTTCCTTTCAAAGTTGTTAAAGTGCCATGTGTATATCCCACATTCATTTTGCAGAGTTTCCAGAATATAGGCTTAGAGTCTCTTTACAAAAACCGGAAAAGAAGTGTTCCCAAAACAACATAAACATGCAAATCGTCAAAAACCCTCAGTAAATATTCCTACGGGCCTATTATAACCGTGTTTATCGACATCGATAAAACATCTGTCACTTTCTGACCATTACATAGGTGCGAGAGTGACGGAAGGTTTATCCACTGTGATAAAGGCGACCATACTACGGGCCCTGTATTGTTTTAAAAGATCTGTCTGATAAATGTACTTTAGGGCTGTCGTGCCGCGCTCTTTGGAAGCTTAATTTGATTAAACCTGCCGTTGTTGTGGCGCCGCTCCCGTTTCTAAGATAATTTAATCTAGGCGTCTGTTTATGACATAGATATTTACATTTTGTTCTGCCTTTCTTAAGTATTGTGAAGGTGAAAAGGTATGCGTATCGTGTTATTCATGGTATACTAATATGTGCTACCTTTGTTTCGGCGAAATATGTTTGCCAAATGTATCGTTTCCCAACCGTTTCATTTGCCAACCCGTTTTGTTTTCTGTAACCGTTAATATTTCAGGATTTTATAAAAACTAACCCAACCACCTATAGGGTTCTACATGATGGTGCTGAAATAAATCCTGAAATATTTATATAAAACTGGGTTAGCTAACGTTACATCTGGCAAACATATTTTTGCCAATCGGCAGGCTCCGACTAAATATTAATAAATATCAGGGGACAATCTCATACAAATTGACCTAGTCCCAAACTAAGCTTAGACTATGGGTATTAGACAACAATAAACATACTTTTACAGAGAAATACACATAGAAAACATAGAAAACAAGGCAATATACTGAAAACAAGACTCAGGAACGAATACTTGCGCTCATCATACAATTATTTACTCATACTGGAAATCAAACTCGGGAACGTTAACTTCGCAGGCAGGATCACTATCAACTAGACTAAACTCGTTGTCCAATCATATTTTTTTCTCTGAACTTTGGCCTCTTGAATATAAAGCTTAGAATATGAAGCTTTCTTTAAGATTATCTATTACGTTTTCTATTTATCTAATAATTCACATAAAAATATATTTCTTCTTCCTCCTCAGTCACTTTTTTAACTCTCAGTGAAGTTCTATGCCAGTACTTTTTGGAAAATTACCCAGAGAACTACGTGTTTGCAATTAGATTCTTGTTACGCATTCATAAAAATCATAAAAATGTATTGGGCGGAGCCAGAAAAAACACAAGTAGTTCTAACACGGTCCAGGTAAGGTCCTGAATATGTACAAAAATATATGCAGCTGACATTTTATCTTAGTAAAATTTAAACCCTTTTATCATGACAATTCGTTTGTTATTATAATAAATTAGGAAAGGTACTTAGTGTTTGTAAAACGCAACACGCAACGTGCTTCATCAATTACATACAATTTCAGTCGATAACTTTCGTAAATTGCCCATTTTTTAGACCCATCAGTAATGCGTCTGTACTACTTACGTAGACATATATTATTGAAGTTTATTTATTCCTAAAGTTTGGCCTCTTCAGTAGACTACAAAGCTTTACTTAAGAAAAGTTTTCTATTTATCTAATATCACAAAACTATTTTTCTTTCTTCTCCGTATACCTACTCAGTCAATTGTAACCCTCAGTTCTCATCCAATAAGTTTCGGAGAATTACCCAGGAAACTGCGCCTTCGCATTTAGATTCCAGCTACGCACCAATAAAAACCATAAACATCTACCGGGTGGAGCCAGAAGAAACAGAAGTAGATCTAATACGGTCACCGGGTAAGGTCCCGAATATGGGCACACGTCGACCCACTGCGCAGTGAGATCCGTCTACGTCCACTTTAGATGGTGGAAAGTAAGAAGGATATTGAACTGTGCCTATTTACCACAATGTGTGTGCTTTTTAATGATTAGGTGCAAAAAGTATCAAATAAGCTGTTTATTGAACATCATGTACCAGTACCACGCAAGGAATGGAAATAGTAGAATGTATCTTGAAGTGATTTTGGTTTTAAGCTTAAAAAAAACTAACATTATGAAGTTTATTATTGCGTACTAAACTATTTAATATATTGAATTTGTTTTCGATAGTAATAATAAATGGGTAAATAAATGGAATAAAGTTAATATCAGGGAACAATCTCATACTGACCTAGTAAAAACTATACTCTAAACTAACTCAATGGGTGCTAGACAACGATAAACATACTTATGTAGAGAAATACACACTTTAATACATAGAAAACATGACTCAGACAAAAATACTCGCTCCCATCACACAAATATTTGCCCTTATCGGGAAAATAATTATCGACAATATCAATAACACTGATATTATTATGAAATGTCTTGCCGACACGGCCATGAAGATTCGGAGATGCCGATTTTCAACAGTATTAAGTTTCTAGGTATATCGTTAATACAACTACTCATTTATGTAATAATATTATTCGTAATCAAGCATACTAAATGTTGCGTAGAGAACGGGTGGATGAAAAGCTTAGCAACCTTATACAATATAAATGTCATCAGCAGGTATTGTATCAAACTATGGCGATCAAATATTGAAACAAAACAACTTTTCTCACCTTTACAATAGTGGTAGGACCATGTGCAGGGTCCGTCCAGATCGCTACCACCAACTTATCCATTAACCCACCGCCAAGCAGCAGTGTTCGCATTATTGCGTTCCCAAGTGAAGACAACCAGTGAAATTACTAGCATAGAGGCATGCGCTCGTAGTCCTCAGGGTTGGCAACGCATTTGAAGTCTTAGGATTACAGTCTTGAGATTGTAATCTTGACCATTCGATTGTCTTAAATGTTAAATGTGTGTATACTGTGTATGTGTGAAGGTGGCCTGAGTGCTCGCGTGTCCTTCTCCTTGCCATAAAAAAGCTACTCCAACTTTACTCAACAAGTTTATTTTAACCTCAAATTAAAAGGAAAATGCTCAATAACAGGTAAGGTCGTCTTAGCCCTAACTACGAGACACTAAAACTCCTCCAGCGATTTACGACAATAGTCGTGAAGAGTAAAAGCCGGCTTTCGCGGCGGTCGGTCACCGGCCGACCTACAGCGACGACACACATTGAACTTGAAATCCTGCTCAGCATTATGGACGGTGAATGGGGCGCTTACCCTATGTGTTCGAAAATTGAAATTTCTATTTTTCTTTTTAGTTTTCCTTCTTGTATTTACGAGTAGCATATTTAGTACTCTAAGCATCTTAGTAGTTTTGGGATGGTTATTGCTATCACACTTGCACCCATTACTGATAGTATACTCGTATTTGTCTCTCGTGTATCATAGGAAAACTAACCGATAACTATATATTGTGATCGGTAGTACTGTGGTCGGATTTTTCTGTTAGGAATATTCTGAGCAAAATACTGAGGTGATCCAGATGTAAAGACCAAATTAGGTTAGATGTTATTTATTTAGACCTGGTCCACTGTACCTATTTTGGATAAGACATCATTAATTTAAACGCTATTAAGAATTGGTAGTACTGTCTTTGTTGTAACTTTTCTTTTTTCCCTTCGGCATTTTTTATTTATTTAATGTTGTTTTGTTTAAGTTATGTTACTGATCAATTTTGACCGAAGAGCTTTGACAGTTTTGCTCAAATCGAATATAAAAGAATAATATTTTGCTCGGATATGATCCTTACAGTTAGTAATGAACATAACAATACATCACAATTCAATTAACAATCTCACGCATGCTTTCTGGTAAATAAACGTTATCTATTTTTAAACAAAATTGGCCCTGTCCCAAACTAAGCTCTAAGCTTGTACTATGGGTACTAAAGGCATCTTCAGGGTGAGCTCGCTTTATCGTCGACAAAATCTTTGTCCTCCAGCAGCTTGAAGTTGACCGCGACTTGTTTGTTGCTCGGATCTCCCTTTCTATCTAATTAGTAACGATAGAGAGGCACTGAACGACAAGCGAGAAAATACATCCTGTGCTGCTTGCGGCAAGAGGTAGTCAAAAGCAAAAGACAGAGCGATAAACTAACATAACAACTCGATCGGATATGAATATAACGTAGCAAATCCGATAGAACAAATATCTTTGTACATCTCATTGTTTGCTATCAAATAGTGACCTACCTTATTCAAGTATCGATGTTATTTTATCGTAAATGCGGATTCTATCACAGGCTTTTGGCAGCGAGCCATATCGCTCAGTGGAGCAAAATACGGGGCCGCCGCCGTATCGCCAAAGCGGTTCAAGATTGGTAAACTATATTGATATTTTAATGTTAAATTGAATATGTTGGGTGGTTTTTACCTCAAATAATATTCATAAAATATTATTTACATTATGAAAAACGTATAAGAATAGTACCCGAATTATACCTACTTACTTATTTCTTTGTAGGGCTATGAATGTGCGCTTAAGTAATAGTACCTGGAAGACCGAGCGTCGCTCGGGTTGAAAACGAAGTTTCCCAAAGATGACAACTTGACAGATCGATTTTTCGCCCCGTAAACCCCTATATTTCAAATTTCATCGAAATCGTTCGAGCCGTTTCCGAGATTCAGATTATATATATTTACTAGCTTCTGCCCGCGACTTCGTCTGCGTGGACTTCAGAATTTGATCTTATAAGGATAAATAATATGAGTTTGTCCTATCCGAACCGAAAGCGATATATAGCGCTGTATAGGGAAAATCGTTTAACCACCCAGTGATTTTGACCACACCAAGGCAACACTTCGATGCAGAGATTTAAATCGGTGCTAGCACCATCTAGTTCGTGTATGGAGAACTAAAAGGGTCTTTCTTTAGTAACTTTTGTGTACGCACACATCAATGAATACAAACTGAGAGGATTACGAGATGACAAACGTAAACAAAAATAAAAACACACCACACATGGCTAGATGAGATTTCACCTTTTTAATTTTGTTACTCGCTCATACAAAGTGGCGTTGCCTTTTGAGCAAATTCACAGCTTTTAACGATTAATTTGATTTCCCGTAGGAATGAGATGTTTTTTCGGAATAAAATCTACCCTGTCCTATTCCAGGACCTAAGCTATTATACGTGCTAAAATATTTTTTTATTTTCTTTTCTTTTTAGTCTGTGCAAACACAATACCCATGACGACTTTTTTGAAAACCATCATGGCCTCCACCTTGAATTCCAAATTTGATATCAATTTCGTAATTGCCATCCCTGAAAACATGAAACACGATACCCATATCGGCTTTTTCTAAAAACATCATGGCCGCCATCTTGAATTCCGAACCTGACATCATTTTCAAATTCGCCATCCCCAAAAACATGAAACACGATACCCATGTCGGCTTTTTCTAAAAACATCATGGCCTCCATCTTGAATTCCGACTCTGACATCATTTTCGAATTCGCCATCCCCGAAAACATGAAACACGATACCCATGACGGCTTTTTCGATAAACATTATGGCCGCCATCTTGAAATCCGAATCAGACATCATTTTCGAATTCGCTATCCGTAAAAACATGAAACGCGATAATTAACCATGACGGCTTTTTCGATAAACATCATGGCCGCCATCTTGAATTCCGAATCAGACATCATTTTCAATTTCGCTATCCGCGAAAACATGAGAAACGATATCCGTGACGGCCTATTCGAAAAACATCTTGGCCGCCATCTTAAATTCCGATTCTGACATCATTTTCGAAATTGCCATCCCGAAAACATGAAACACGTTACCCGCATGACGTATTTTTCGATTATCACCGTGACGCCATCTTGAATTCCAAATTTGATATAATTGTCGAAATT
The DNA here is from genome assembly GCA_946894065.1 of Acleris literana. Taxonomy (NCBI): domain Eukaryota; kingdom Metazoa; phylum Arthropoda; class Insecta; order Lepidoptera; family Tortricidae; genus Acleris; species Acleris literana. The sequence continues at coordinate 22,507,402 of OX335669.1, forward strand.
GCCATCCCCGAAAACATGAAACTCAATACCCAATATGACGACTTTTTCGAACAACATCATGGCTGCCATCCGATCCGTCCAGCCGTTGCAGCGTGAAGCAGTAACAAACACACACAAACTTTGGCATTTATAATATTAGTAGGATATACAAGAATTGCTCGTTTAAAGGTATTCGATATAATGTGTGTTCGCCAAAAAAATTAACTCCTAATCCTAACGGAAAGATTTGACTCCCTACAGGCATCGAGAAAGTAGGTACCAGTTTGTAACTTTAAGAGATGGATCGTGGACTTAATTCAAAACTAATCTATCGGATACTTTGGGTATACAGGTTGCCGATGTGCTCGGGGCTTTAAATGTAGATTCTAATCGATTCTACTCCTCAATTGCTACTTCTTTTGTTCTGCGACATTGAAAATATAAAAAAAAACATTGAGTTATACGTTATAAGTGTTTTAAAAAAAACTTTATTATTAAAAACATTGAGTTAAAACGGTAGCATACTATCATCCTTGTTTCTTAGTACAGGGGCACTTGAACCTGTCTTTTGGTTTTACGTAACCAGTGTAACGATAGTGGACGTCGAGCATTGAAAATACTATTTATTTTTTAAACTTAAAAAATATTCGAGTACTCCTAGTTTTAAAAGTTATAGAACAGAAGGCGTTCCATTGGGGAAGTAGAACGAGTCACCGATACCTACATGTGAAGTCTCTGTATACCCGGTAAATATACCCGCCGAGACCAAGGCTGCTGTAACACAGTCGAAACGTCGAGGGTTTTTATTCTCTTTATTTAAAGAGCTTTGTCGTGAATAACAACATTAACAACAAAAAGCAAGCTTTAAAATACCCGACTGTTGTTGCTAACCAACTTCAAATCGTTATATATCCTAAATTATCATTCAAAATGAAAAATGATTAAAAAAACTAAAGATCATTTTTAAATACCTATTCAATTATACCCCATTTGTCATAGTTCGTCGATTTGTTTTTTCTTTTTTACAATATGGCGTCTAGTTGCTGCCATATTGAAATTAAATTACTGTCATATCTTTAGTGACACTCACGAGATTAAGACAAATCGATTGACATAAGAATAATCAAAATCGGTCCACGCGTTTAGTTTCTAGAACGCCACAAAGGAACAATTAAACATACATAATATAGGCTGTGAAACACAATACCCTCCCGGGCAGTCGGATGAAAAGAACATGCCGCTCCGTAAGACTTACTTACATTACAGATATAAAAAAAACTTATGATACAGCGTTACGTCTATTCTTAAGCCCATACTGACTAGCCTCACGTCACGTAACGTCGAGGTAATAGTACATTACTGCACAGACCGGGAAATAGGCCGTTGCGGGACGAGTAGAGTCAGCATGGCCGAGACGCAGTCGAGGCCGCGCTATATACGAGTCCAGCAACCGCCCTTCCCGGTCGAGGCTTGTATAGTGCTTTTCTCCAAGATTTGAGGAAATTTAACACAATTGTTAATAATATTAAACACAGTCCCAACATTTCCTTGAAAAAAAGAACAGAAACGTACGATTTAGTATGACACTGAAATAAAGCATTAAATAAAATCAAAAATTATTTAAACGTGTTAAATTCAATTTGAATAAAATATAGTTTAAACTATAACATTTATTACGCGTTTATGTTATTTCCGCAATTTATTTTGTTTATGAACGCAATTTCTATGAAAAAAAAGTCAAACTATTTGACACACTTCTAAATATGTTGTAAATGCTGTTTGAAAAGGGTTAACTTTTTAGTCTATGACATTTAAAAAGTAAAATATACAAGGAAGAATTTTGATTGCACGAGTGTTTGGCTGTTTGGAGATAGTTATCCTAGTCCAAACATGGTTTTAAAAAGTAAATCACCAGGTACGTAATGAAATTTCATACATTTTTTGCGGCCGCTGCCGTTGGTAAATAATAACTTTGTTTTTTTTCATTTTGTCTGGGCCTGGAACTTAGAACTTCGCGGGCTGATTTGACAACAGTAAGGTTAACATTTCCGAGCATGTGGGAGAAAATGTTTATTTTACAACACGATTAAGTCCCGATTTATAGTTTTAGTAAATATGCCCATTTCCAAGCTTTACAGACTTGGTGAAGAATCTGGTTTTGCGCCACCTAGTTTTGAATATCCGTCTCGATATATAAAGCCATTTTGAGTAATAGATCTGATAAAAGTGACTTTAAAAAATCTTTTTTTTATCGAGATATGGCTCTACTCAGAAGCCTAAATTAAATATGCAAGGAAAATATAAAAGTCACTTCATCTAACTAAGCGAAACCGCCATAATAATAATCAGTAGTCATACCATCATTGCAACTTTCTCAAATTATATGTAAAAACTAAGTTTCCATCATATACCGTATCCGCTATCGTAAATACGAGGTGACTGGCAGATACCGAGTACTGATAGTAAGTTGGACACGCGTTCTGAGGGTTCCGTGCATAAGGTAGAATCACCACAGATACACTCATTTTACTTTTTGCTGTAAGACTGCTTTACCGATTTGACGATATTATTTAAAAGATTGATTAGGTACTAAAATTACAAAATTATACCAAAAATAAGATGTGGTCGAAATGCCATACAACAAAGGCTGATTTTACTGATTGTTTTTTCGTGTACCGATTTTTTTCATCTTGACTGTTTTCTATCATATTAATAAGTGTGAGCCACTACTTAAAACCATTTTTTTTTTGTTGGTTGATTATAATATGTGTAAATAGGTTTCGGGAAATTGACATAAACCAACCGAATAACTAATATTATAGGCAGTTCAGTTTCTCATTATTGGTAGGTACGTACCTATGAAACTAGGTGTTGCAGTTCCGATACCCACTGTATACCCCACATGCGTATATTTTCGAGATATTCAATACTAACCCTAATAAAATCACTCCCGAAAATTCCGAAATCGCAAACTATATACAGAACTCCAAAAACCGTGATATTCTCTTTAGTAAGTACTTCCTGTTCCACTCAAGAGCTAATAACTCAGTGCACCGGAGCACTGCATCCCGCGGTAATTGAAAGTGAAATTGGCCGCAAAGATCATCGACCGCTCACTGACACACTGCTCTTGACTGCCCGACTAACGCCAGTACTGGCGCGAGTACTCACGCGAGTACCTTGTAATGAGTACGCGGAACGGAGTAACGAGCGTTTGGTATCGGTATTGGTAAACGATTGGTTGCAGAGTAACGTTTCAGTTCGGGAAAGGACATAACTAGGGATCCAATTCTGAGCTTAGTAATTTGAATCTTAAGTAAACATATGTCGAAATATGAAGTCAAGAAGTTATGATGTGGTAGGCTCTGGCACCAATTTTGTTAAAAATATTTTAGTCATGGACGATCTGCTTACGCAAGTACTCGAATTTCATTTTCCGAATATTGTTACTCCTCTAACTCCGCCTCTAGAGAAACTTTCGAGTGGATTGGACTACAAACCCCGCAGGCGTTCTCAGTGCAGGTCGGCTATCAGATTAATAGTAAAAAATGTTAAATTACTCAATTCACTGCACACAACACGTTAAACGAAGCGTACAACGCCATCTCCACTATCATTTAGATAACTATCGAAGATTAACCTCTGTTCCTCGAAGCTTTCTCCTTTTATTACATCACTCCGTACATCGGCATCCCCTCTGATCCCATCCCAAAATAATTGCTGGATTCCGTTCTTCGACAGGAGGTACTTTGTAAGTCCATACGTAAATCTTGATCGAGGAAATATAAAAAGCTACGCCGATACTTTCTAATGTTGGAGCTTGAGGCGTAACAAATAAGAGCTATAAAAGACCTGACGATTCGTTAATACTAGGTTCGGAAATGGCCGTCAACACCCACAATGATTGTAAATTGTAGAGTGCTGCCGACAATTTGGTTTTTAGTGAAAATTGTTCACATTGCTTGACCAGCGACCACCCACGAGAAGTCATTAGCTATACGCTCACGTTTTTCTCGTTTGCTTATAATTTATAAAAGTGATGTCTCTTTGATAAAAGTTGAAATTTAAGGTGATAGATATAGACTATAAATAGCTGGATTAGCAATAAACTTGTCTTCAATAAACCGGCGCGATGGAAAAAATCGAAAACGAGATCGTCCAATCCAATGAGCGATGACTTTGGTTATTCGGAACCAGAATCATGAACAACTTTCTCGTGGTCATTCATGCTCTCTGGAGTCTCAATCGGCGGAGTATTAGTGACCCTGAACATCATTTTACAATATGTGTTGTCACATAATTTGTGATGCAGGTGTGTCTCAGGAGATGTATTAAGACGGTCAGTGTGTCGTATTAAATAACACTTTAAATATCACCCACCGCCAGTGAAAGCTGATGGCTGAATACTACGGGGGAAAATGTGGTTATTTTTGTGTCAGAATAATACTGTTTTTGCTGGAGATTCTTGAGTACACTTATCTGAGTACTTAAAATATATTGCGGTGCAAAGTACACTCGACTAGTACTTGCTTTTTGTGTAAATAAAAGAATTGCAAAAAAATGTAATGCTATTTTGTATCTAGAGTTTTGATTCAATCATCTTATATTTATTTATTTTTAAAGTATTCTCTGCTAGGCAACCAATGAGCCAAACAGAAAAAACATTGAATGTGTGCGTTTAGACACATCTTGGTTTAGACTACTTTAGACCAAGCGAGCGGACAATAATTCTACTCATTGTTTCTTAGGTTATTCTTAGGGCCACTTGCACAGAAAATTTAACCCTGTGTTAAGACACTAACTCGAGTTAAAATGACAGTTTTCGTATGAATCTGACGTTTACTAAAACTCGGTTTAGTGCGTAACCCAGTGTTACATTTTCGGTGCAAGTGGCCCTTAGTGAAAAAAGAGACAAAACATGTTCAAGAAAATTCTTTTGTTTTATGCAAATAAAAATTTCTTTTGGTGCGTACCCTAACTCGGTAATTATGACTTCAAAACGAATCTATACAAATGCCAAAAGGAACAAACAAAGTAGTAAAGTATTTTTGATTTAAAAACAGGTAATTAATCGTTTTCGCCCCATGTAGTTTCGCCCTACTACTAAATTTTACAATGTCCATTCACCTAAGTGGCGGGGGAAAGCATAGATAATTGAAAACACGTGTAATTGTATACTATAATGATTCATAATTATACGATACAGTTGATCGTTAAGCACTTGCTCGAATTTCAAAAGTACGTAATAACGGAGTGATAATACTAAATTCATTTGTTACATGCTCGGAAATTTCCGTTGATTGACATTAAAAGTACTAAAATTACGACACCAGACTCATTTTGAATAGTTACCTGACAGGCCTGACTTCTCACGGTGAGTTTAAGTAGGTATTAATAACGCTAATTTGTAACAGCTTTACTATAATTTACCGCTGTTTCTCATACCCATTGACACAATATCTGTTAAGGTTGGGGGGTATAAAGCTATTTATTGTGTACTATAGCGTTAAACACAAATGATTATTATTGATACGAATGTGTGTTTGCTCGTTTGTTCCATCTTGATAGTTTCACGCTTCAACTAATCGATGTGAAATTTGTTAGGTAGGTAGTCAAGTTCATAAATATGTGTAATTTCATGTGTTATACGGTGGTACAGGCAGGAACAGCGGCACGGAAGCAAATTGCGAGCAAAGGATAGCTATATTTTATCTGTTTCGTCATATTACGCAAGCTCCCGGTGAACGGGCACGAACGAACTAGTCGGGTGGCGTCGGCGCCGCAAGGTTGTTGTTTGAGGAGGAGTTTAAGATTTTAGTGGTGCAAGTTAGTGCTTTAAGGTGAGTTTTATATGTGTTCCAGTAACTATGTTGTTCACCATTTATGCTCATTGTATTTTTTTTCGCAATATATGCTTAACTGGGGAGGTAGAGGCGTGAAGTCCAATGGACAATAGGCATTATATTTCTCGAAGCATTTAAATGTACTCAAAATGGCGGTGTTTATTTACAGTGGCACGACTCGCAAAGGTACACAATGGAACACCCGTTACAATCCTGAGGCGCTACAAAATCGGAGGTTTCTCACGATCTAGAGACCATGCGATTAGTACCCAATTACGTAGTTAACAAAGTTTTTAATGAGGAGCAGGAAGAAACTTTAAAAAACTATTATAAACATTGCTCCTCGTTATTTTATGGATTAACGGAGAAAGAATCTCGAAGGGTTGCCTACCAAATAGCGGAAAAAAAACTACTTGAAAATGCCTGAGAACTGGCAAAAAAACCAAATGGCTGGGAAAGAATGGCTAAGAATCTTTCGACGTACGACAAGATGTGATTTATTTATTTCTAAAACCAAAAAGAAATGGTTTACCGATTTACATTGAGTTTTTTGTTATAAGTGACTGGCTAAAATAATTGGTTAAGTTTTTAACTATTAAGTAATATAATTATAATGATAAATAAAAACTGATTTACGAATTAAATTGTTTTATTTCTGTTAATTATCCCGAAATTGTCCGGTGTGTACCACCCCGTACCACTGTGTAAATGAGACCGAGCCACTGTCTCGATCCCATCGTACACAGTGGCACATTTCTAACTTATTAAAAAAACAGATTTATCGTCTTACCAATAGCTTACTTTAAAAAACTAATAATATATATGTGAAAAAGATTAAACTCACTATAACGGTTCCTAATAGCAACATCCTATGATTATTTATTTCGGAGCTGTGGTCCTTGGAAAAAAAGTGTGCCACCGTATACCACATGACCCACTTTTGTACCTTGTATGTAACTTTAATTGCTGAGACCGGTCATGTATGGCAGTTTAAACATGACATTAAATAGACAAGGTATTAAAGTGTACACATATTTATGAACTCGACTGTACAGTTAAAAGCCCGAAGACCGACATACTATTAAGCATTGAAAATTAAACAGGACTCGAGGGAATAACAATAAAGAACTTCTGCCGGACGGAATCAGGCAAAATCTAGAATATGATACATATTTATTCATTTAATATTTATCGCACGTAGCTGAGTGGTTGCCGGCTTAGAATAGTACCACGCCATGTCTCCTCTTAAGAGGCGACTAAGGGAATAAAGGCTTTTAGTATTGTTAGGCGATGGGCTTGCAACCTGTCTCTAATATGTACACCGGTAAACATCTTTAGCCTGTTTGTGCAAAATGTGGTTACAGAATTAACATCAACTTTTTAGAGTTGTTGGTAATTCTGTAGCTCTGCCTACCCCACTATGCGGATGAAGGCGTGAAGGTATGTTTATTGCACAGAAATACAAATTTGCGTACAAAAATTGAACTTAATGCCTAATGGAATTCTCTACCAGTTGACATATATGCAACTGCGCCTTTTTAGGGTTCCGTAGTCAAACTAGGAACCCTTATAGTTTCGCCATGTCAGTCCGTCCGTCCGTCCGTCCGCAGCCTAGCTCAGAGACTCTTAGTACTAGAAAACTGTAATTTGGTATGAATATACATATTAGTCACGCCAACAAAGTGGTAAAATAAAATCTTCAAAACACGTAACGTAACAAGTAACGTGGGGATGTATTTTTTTTCTCGTGTACCCCATAGTGTGGGGTGTCGTTGGATAGGTCTTTCAAAAATATTATGGGTTCGTGAAAACATTTTTTCGATTAAGGTATCTGTTTAGGAAATATATATTTTTGTTAGAGTCAAGTGTCCGCCCCTACAGCCAAATACTAACTATCTGAAAAATATCTTAAATGAAAGCACATATAATTAATTTAATAGGAAAACTATCACGACTAAGTAGACTTCATTGGTTCTTGAGTTACAAACGGTTAAAAATTTTATACCTACCGAAAACATATTTGCGGTGTTGGTAAACTGACAGCGACCTATGTCGATGTATGGGAATAACAGTTTTCCAATGGCAAAGTTAAGTTTTTCGCGAGGTCTAATTTGTTTGTAGCCTATCTAATTCGGAACCCTACACTGAGCATGGTCCGACATGCTCTTGCCCGGTTTTTGCATTGAATTTGAGTATCAATATTTTGAAGTATTTAAGAATAAATATTTTGTTAAATTTTTACCTCATGAATTTAATTAATTTAATAAAGGTTCAATAAATTTACAAACGACTAGACACTTTCATAGTAGGATGATTGCACCAGTATTGGACACTTTAAGCTGACAGGCGCTAATAATGGACACTTCACTCTTAATTCAAAGATCACATTGTCATAAATTGATTGTTGCAGAACCAATAAATAACCCTTATCTCCTGTAAAATAAGAATCAAAGTGTCCATCATTGGTCGTTACCCATTACTGGATCCATCACCCTATAAAATACTTTAAAAAATAACGAATTATTTTTTCAAATTCTAGAGTGGAACACTCAGTGACCAATCGTCCAATGAAAGCGGCGGGGGTGCCAACGCGGGCGTGGAAACCAGCAACGCTGTTGAGCCTTCAACCGACCAGCTAGCCATGGAGTCCTCAGAACGGGAGACGCCCAGTCATGCGTACAACGGACCCCCTCCACCGGCGCCACCTCACAACCGAAGACAAAACCCTCCTCATCATCAGCAGCATCATGCTTTGGGTGGGTATTATCTCTTTGCTGTACCTAGTGTGTGTCAGTGTCAAGCTAGCTGACTAACTTCCAATGCAGCATCTCATTGACTGCAGTTGGTGCAATTTCTAGATATTTGGAATGAGTTACACTGGTTTAACTAACCAACGTATTTGATGCCAGTCTCTTGTTGATTAGCTCAGGGTTTTAATTAGACCGGCACGTTTTATAATTCAACTACGAACTTGCACGTTGGGATGGCAAAGAAATTAAGCTCGGGGAAGAAATTTAAATAATAAAAAGCAATCTTTAAAAACCCCACTGCATTTTTTTATATTGTCGCCTGTATCACTGATTGTAGCCTTTGTCACTCCCACAACCAAGACAAATCTAAGGACACCTATTATGTTAAGCCGTTTAGGGTGCAGAGCGTCACACAGAAATAGACAGACATATACAACATACATACAACCCACCTCCTGACGCAGTCCGGTAAATAAGAATAGGACCTAATGTATTCTTAAATTTTATTTGAGACGGACTATCATTCTGTACAGAGAAAAAAAGAGTAAGAGACGTTTATGAAAAGCTATCCTGCCTATCTGTTGTTTACTTACATCTCAGCCAATTTTAGTACCTAACGCAACTTGTATTTTTATTTTTCAGGTATGCCTCGAATAACGAATCATCACCCGATCCACGCGAAGCCGTTCGCTCACGGGCCACCAGTCAGCCACCACAAAAATGACCTCGGTCCGGGATTCCGAGGACCCCCGCCCCAGGCCGCTCCCCCAACCGACGCCCAGACATCCGCCAGTGACAAAGTGTTCAGCGGCGCAGGAGACGTTTGGCCTGCTCCAGCTCCTGACATGCCAAAAATTGTATCTCTGGATGTCAAATGTGAAAAGAATGCCATGCGCGTCTTTTTAAGCTTTGACAAGCCATTCTTCGGTATCGTTTTCTCTAAGGGACATTACTCCAACAATCAATGCGTGCATCTCCCACCCAATCTAGGCAGATCAACAGCTTCATTTGAAATCGGAGCTCACGCTTGTGGAACTGCCGGCAGCGGAGACCCAAGATACAGAGGTGACGTGGCTGCAGCTGGTACATACTTCGAAAACGTGATTGTTATCCAATACGACCCTCAAGTTCAGGAAGTTTGGGATCATGCTCGAAAACTGCGTTGCACATGGCACGATCAATACGAAAAGGCAGTCACTTTCCGACCGTTCCCTGTCGATATGCTGGATGTTGTACGAGCTGACTTTGCTGGAGACAACGTTGGTTGCTGGATGCAGATTCAAGTGGGCAAAGGACCGTGGGCCTCTGAAGTGTCAGGTCTCGTGAAGATTGGACAGACCATGACCATGGTATTAGCCATCAAAGATGACGATGCAAAATTCGATATGCTCGTACGAGACTGCGTAGCTCATGACGGTCAACGCGCTCCTATACAATTAGTCGATAGGCGAGGCTGTGTAACACGACCGAAATTAATGTCAAGATTTACAAAGATCAAGAACTTTGGAGCAAGCGCATCGGTCCTTTCTTACGCCCACTTCCAAGCTTTTAAATTCCCTGACTCAATGGAAGTGCATTTCCAGTGTACCATTCAGATCTGCAGATATCGGTGCCCAGAGCAATGTTCGGATGGTGGTCCCAACGTGATCGCTCCCCATGCGGAATACGGACCCCCTCAGATCGATAGTTTTTCTGTTGGAGCTGAAGTAAGGAGAGACGAGCGAAGAGTTCGGAGACAACGTCGTGCTACATCCCCTGAGAAAGAAGTAGGCGTGAATCGAGTTATCCGAGTAGTGTCCGCTGGCGACTTGAATATGGATTCATCAGAGGAAACTGCTACTCCTAGAATTATTCCTTCACCTGGTCTAGTTTGCATGACCACGCCCGGGTTCGCCGCCACGCTTGGTGCCCTTCTTGCCACGTTAGTATGTTCATGCGCTGTATCAGCGGTCCTATTTTTAAAACTACGTCCTATCACCACCCTGAAGAAGAAGACAGCTGCCATTGCGACGATAGCCCGACCACACCCACCGACGGCGCGGTTCTACTCGTAACATTCATTAAATAATTCAATTTGTACATATTAGTGTGATGAGACTGAAGTATGTAGACCACTCAAATTTCACTAACTGTTGTGTTCAGTGTGCTCAATCTATTTATGGACAAATTCGTGTTACTTAGTAGTGACATTAATTTATTGAAAAAGGTACGTTAAGGTGCACGTACGCAGGCAATAATTTTAGAAATAATCGCCTATCAACAATAGGTGTACGACTCTAATTTGGCGTGCTGTTGACGGGCAATGATTGCTTAAAATGTTACCTGTGTATGTGTACCTTTAGTATTAATGCCGACGCCTTGTGCCGTAGAGAAGCTTCAGTTAAGTCGTCAATTGTTTCCTACCCGCAAATTATTTGAAGTATGCTTCAATGTATAAGGAATGATTGAAACCCATCTTGACAAATACCTACTATATCGTTCTTAATTAGGAAAAATATTTTTGTATAACACAAATGTAGTATTACATAAAATAAGTACAATCTTCTGTTACCTCTTTTCAAATTTAAAGTTTGACACAGGGGCAACGGAAAATACAATACGTGGTATATCAGCATTTAGGTGAACCGCTAGAAAATAATTTTAAAATAACTTGTCATTAGTATTAATAATTATTTATTCTAGTTAAGATTATTGCTGTAGTATTTATTGCTACGTGTAATATATTTATTTTAAACCGCCTCAGTACCTCCTCTTCTGTTTATTTATTTGTTGTTTTTTCTACAGAATAAAAAAGTTATTTTACTGAATGAAACTATTTATTTCGTTAGTTAATTTAGTGTGGATGCGTTGATGTGTGATTATATTATGAACTGTTGCGTACTCAAATGTTTAAAATTATTATGTTTCACGATTATAGATCTGTAATATAGAAAATAATTTGAAAAAATAAACTCAATACGTAATTAATAGTTGTTTCCTTGAGAATCTTACGAAACTCGTCATGTAATTTTAGCTTAATTTTCCCAATTGCACTAATAATAAATATAAAACCTAGTCAATCACAATTTTAATGTTTTCTAGAAGGATCGTTAAATTTAATTTATGTGAATACACGGACCTAAAAAAAATACGGACGTAACCTAGTCTAATCATCAGTGAAGCACACAAAATGGCCGTCCGTTTACGAGTGAGCGTGCTTTGAGGGTTGCCATATAAATCGTCAATTTTCCTATTTCAAGGCCTTTTACCAACTGCAATTTTTTGCAGCGATACAAATGCGCATTCGACAGCCGCAGCACTGTATCGCGACTAAACCTAGACGATTTGTGACTGTATCGATAGGTACTGCATTGAGACTGAATCGCGATTGTATCGCTGCAAAAACTTCGTACAATTAAATCGTGTTATCATTTATGTACTACTTCAGCATTGGGTTCGATTGTGTCATGCAACCGTTTTAATTTAATTGAAATTGGGTTTTCTCATTTTGTAATGACAAAACCAATTTCAACTAAAAAATAATGGGAACTAGAGATGAGAAAATTATATGACAATTTAAATTTCAACGTTTGCACGACAGAATAATATTAATAATATTGATATATCAAACCACATTTTTATGAACATAGGTACCTAGTGACAAAAATAATTTTAACGAATAAAGCAATTCTTATTTAAACTTAAAAACTTGAACTTTTAGGAAAAAATATCCGTGAAAAAACTGGCAACACTGATTGTCATTTTTGTTTGTAATTAGCGTCAAAGTAAATAAACACATATTTATGAAAAATAGCACGAATAAACATAACTTACAGGTGATAAGTGATTCCGTGTGGCTTTTTTTATTTACTAACTAGCGACCCGCCCTCGCTTCGCTTCGGTTAATATAAGTTAAAATAATCCCAGTTCATCTGGAATAATATACCTTCAAATTATAGATAGGTGCATATGTATAGAGGTTTTATTTAATGACTCGAAATCGTGACTGCCAGTTATCATAGATTCTCTCTATATCAATGTTTACGGCGGACTTTTCATTGCACAATACAATCAAACGTTGCCTGGAAGTGACGCGCGAAAGGGCTACTTATGTAGCAATCAATGGGAAAATTCTCAACGATCAAGTCTAAGCCCGCAACTTTGAATGTATTGTTGTGACTTGTAATTTGTCATTGAAAACGATAATTGTACGAGACATTGCAGTCGTTTAACTGGAAAGGTAAATCCGCTGGTATTTATGGAATCCGGGGAATTAAAACGACTTTTCCAGCCGCGCATCCGGACGTCAGTATTGTGCACTCTATTATGAACGTTTTTAAAGATGTTATTTGGGTGGATTAAGGTTCCGTAGTAAAATAATAGGACACCCTTCTTTCAAAACCAATTTATGTGGGGCGATCCAGAAGGTTGCAAGGAATTGAGAAATTCCGTTGGGAAATGGACAGCCTCTTCCAGGTCGAGCACAGTGTCTCATAGTCTTAAAATTAATACTATTAATTTTGGAATTAACATTGCCGACTAATTCTTTTACTAAAACGCAAAGGTTTTCATTTTGAAGATTAATGCTCCTATTATGTTAGGTCATCTGTCCATTTCCTATTTTGAGCAACATCTCTGCAAAGAGCCGGTTTTCATACGTATAGACAACGAAACTGTCATATTTGTTTTGATTTCTAATCTTTGTTACGCGTAATTTTGAATCTACCATATCTTCTAAAGTATTAATTTAAATAATATATTGTACGGGACAATATTAATCTACATTAAATGCCCAAGGTAACCAAGTATTTATCTGGATAAGGTTATTAAATACTGAATCGGACAGAATAGATTCGCTATAATACCCTAATTTTAAAATAAAATCATAAACATAAAAATGGTTACTGTGAGTCAATCTTAGGAGATAGACATTATGCCATCGCGGACTTTTCTCTAGGTTTTTTAAAGAACTACAATTCTTCAGTACTTTAATTTGAAACTTCTCTTAAGGTTTTAGGTTAAGGCCAGCATTATGTAGGAAAACATTGAGTTTTCTCAACTATATTAAAACTTGATTTGAATGAAATGTACATATAAACCATCTAGAATAAATTCTCTAAATGACAGTGAAAACCGTATCATAATCCGTTGCGTGTTTTAGAAGGAGTTAGCGGAGAAACAGGCAGACAGGTTAATTTATACTATTTAGAGAAGAGATGCATGGTTTCGGTTAAGTTTAATTAAATGTTTCGATAATTAAGTAATAGATTTCTCACCATCACATACACAGAACAGATAAAACAGTAGAAGTGTCAAGTGGGCGTGTAACGTGTGGCATGGTTATGCGGAGTTCCGCGCAACCTACCATACTTTTGCCGCGATCAATTATTTCAATATTTCGATATTTCTAAAAAGGAAATAAATCCAGAAGCATGCCTTATTGTGCTATTTTATGTAAAAACGATAGCCGCACCAAAAACATTTTCCATGGTGGCGTGTTGTTTTTATGATAGTTTGAGTATTGGCGACAACAGGTCTGATACTAAGCGAAGCTCATGGCACTTCCACTTTTTTTTTATATTCCGTGATCACCAGTTATCGGAATTAGGTGAGCTAAAATACGTACTCAGCGCTAGAGGACACAATATAGAGTGGTTACAACCGGGTAGAAAAATAGTTTTTTTCTTGAATACCGGGTATTCGGTATTTATCCAATGATATTTTATATTTAGATACGTTATGCTCACACTAAACGCATTCAAAACCCGTGACCAATTACTGACAGTTGCTAGGCAATCATATTTCTACAGACAAAGACGGCAATCCATAGCAAGCGCTATTGTTAGAAAGAGATAAATAGATATAAAGTAAGGTACTTTTGCGCACAGATGACGTATCTTAATATAAAATATCATTGTATTTATTAGTCGTAATGTTAAACATTCATGTTTTTACTTACATGTTTTATGTTAATCTAAAAGTTGTAACTATTTCTAGTTGTTTTTTATCTTCAACGTGTAAATATTATATCTTTCGATATGTTCCGTGCTTGGGTGAAATCACCTGCGTACCACTGTGCCATGTGAAAATAATAAAGACAATAATTATACCTAACACTTTTCCCTTCCTTCCATAAAAACCTTATGTCTATCCCATTTACTACAAACTAACATATAATATCCCGTACTGTAAGTAAAAACATGTATGTTTAACATTACAACTAATACCCGGATAAATATTGAATACCCGGTACTCAAGAAAAAACAATTTTTCTACCCGGTTGTTACTACCTACTCTATATTATGTCCTCTTGCGAAGAGTACGTATTTTGGCTCACCTAATTCCGATCACTGGTGATCACATAGACTCTTGAAAGTGAAAAGATAGAAGTGGCCTCTGCCTACCCATTTGTGAAACAGGCGTGATTTAATGTAGGTACCTATGTGTATGTATGTACATACACTCTTTGATGCTCTGCTGAGGGCTATAGGCTTCATGTTACACTCATTTACACAATATACAGGAACCATTAGCCAAATTTTACGTGTCTATCTATTCTCTGTTGTAAATAAAACCAATTAAGTAACTTAGAGGGCTGTTTTTTTAATTTCAATTTTGATAATTATTACTTACACTCATGATAACTTTTGAATGGGATGTCCGATTTGAATAATTCAAAAAGTAATTTACAGGTACTGATATAGCCTTTAAAACGAAGTGATTTATTTGGATAAGGATTAATACCAAGGTACGAATAATGGGGCCTAGTTAGTACCGGCGTTACTATTGCATATTTTAACATGAAAAAGTAGTTATCGTGACATTACTTTAATAGTTAGACATAGGTATCGCGGACTTTTTTGTAGACATTGATGTCTTCTATAAAACTGTAGTACGTCACTTTGCACAGCGTATGGGTTTTTTGGTATTTTTTTCACACCTTTTGATCCCTAACTTTTTTGAAAATATTCTATAGTCTATGTTCATCAGGGATAATGTAGGATTCTAATGGTGAAAGAATTTTCCAAATCGGTCCATAATATACTTTGTATTCAAAAATATGAAAAACAACATAAAACTAACTTTGAATCAAAACCTAAACTCAATCTAACTACCTACCCATCTCCCTAATTTAATAATTTGAAAAGCTTGTATTTCTTTTTTAATATAAATATAAGTAAGTAAAGTTTTTAAGAATTAAATATTATCCTTATAAGAAATAAAGATTTTTTATTTTGAATAACAAAAGTATCATTTTTTGAAAACGATAATGATTAAAAAAAGAATACATTCGTAAATTAAAAAAATATAATAGACAGAATCGACCTCCCGACCCACGGTCTGACCCTGTGATTAAGGCAGGATGTCAACTAACTACGCCAGCGGCCCTTCAGGGTTAAAAGGCGAAATTATCGATTCTAATACAAAAAAAAAAAGAAAGCACATATAATGAATTTAATAGGAAAACTATCAAGACTAAGTAGACTTCATTGGTTCTTGAGTTAAAAACTGTTTAAATGTTTATACCTACCGAAAACTTATTTGCGGTGTAGGTAAACTGACCGCGACCTATGTCGATGTATGGGGATAACTAACAGTTTTCCAATGGCAGAATTAAGTTTTTCGCGACGTAATTTGTTTGTTTTGTAGTAACGGCTTCGGAAGCCTACACGAGCATGGTCCGACATGCTCTTGCCCGGTTTAATTTTATAAATGACTCGCTTAGCTAGTAAAAAAAACGCATTAGGTATAATATTCGTAGGATCAGATTGTCTCCGTCGCTGGTCCGCAAAAGTTGTTTTAGTTATTGCCTGTTCTTCCGGGAACAGAAAATAAATAGGATGCGGTGGACAAAAATGTAATAGATTTTAAAATGGCTACTATGTCTAATTTTATGGTGAGGCTTGTTCTGCTCGGTAAAACCATATCGCTTTTAACATTCGTATTGTTTTTACTCAGCCGCTATTAGGTACTGTCAAGTAAATAAGAGCTATCAAAACGTTGGCAATATGATAACATATCAAAAGCAATATGGTTTTGCCGAGTCAAGGAGAGTCCCAGCATAGTCAGCTAAAATCTAAAGAGGCTTCTAAATGGGCCTCATATTTATTTTTATAGCCGGCAATAAATACCTAGGGAATCTTGCTCTAGCGTATAAACTTACTGTAACTGGCTTTAAATTGCAGAAAAATGTGTCCTCCAGTTGAGCTGCAATTAATGTAGCAAAAGTGCAGTTTCATAAGCAGCTTTCCCAGGTAAAACTTAAGTTAAGTCCAGAACTGCAATGAATTTTTAACCGACTTCAAAAAAAGGAGGAGGTTCTCAATTCGTCGGGACCGATTTGAAAAATTTTTTCGTTGTTCGAATGGGTATACTTTCTAGTTGGTCCCATTGTCACCACGTCAGGATCTGATGATGGGATCATGGAGAAATCAAGAGAACTCCTCAAATATTATAGGCACACCTATAGCGATTTTGGTATTTTTCACTGTAACTCATGCATTTGCTTTTGAAAAGTACTATATGGTGAAGTGGAACTGATGATGAAGACCACAGATGGCCACCGGAACTCCTTAACGGTACCTATTTCAAGGGTGGCGATAAGATATTTCGATAAAGGAAGTTGAGCGACTATGACGAAGCACATTTAGGTTTAAATATGACTATGACATTCCCGCGGCGTTGTCTGCGGCGAGCTTGAAATGTTCTATAGTTTCTTATTAGTATTTAGAAGTGGAGCTACGTAACAGCATAAATAGGATCACTAAAAAGTATAAAATAAAATAAATGTTTAAAAAAACAAAAAAACCGCCTTCAAAAAGCAAAAAATAACTTCTTTAAAATGGTAGGTAAATAGGTCAGTCCAACTGAAGTCGGCGTCCAACAATATTTTAACCAAAAGCAGACTTCAGTTGGACTGACCTATTTACCTACCATTTTAAAGAAGTTATTTTTTGCTTTTTGAAGGCGGTTTTTTTGTTTTTTTAAACATTTATTTTACAAAAGCGCAGTTGATAATTTATTCCCTGTAATCTATTCGCGTCTTCTGAAATACGAAGTTGTTGTTACTAGCTTTTCGAGTACATTGCCGTGAAAAGTTTCTCTTACACTAACACACATGTAGCAGCACTTTATCACGTGTGAAACTAACTTTATTAGCAAATACAAAACATTAAGTATTATCGTTTCAAGATGCTTGTAAGTCAACCAATTATGGCTTCCGAACGTGTACGTTAGGTCACCTTCGTGAAAAATATAGGTACTTGGACATTTAGTGTCTAGGATATTTTGAAGACTTCATGAAAGAGTTACTGCCGAATAAAACGTTTATACCTACTGCAAATCATGTAAGATGGCAACAAATAATATTAAACAGTAAAGTAAAATGTTGAGACAGTTTTTAGGGCTCCGTGCCTCAAGGGTAACCCAACGGGACTGTACCTATTGTCAGAGAAGACGAGACGCAGACCCTGAAGAAAAACAACAAGTACTCAGAAATTGACAAGTATGACTTGGGCTCTCGCTGATTCGATTCGAAATCGAGTACAAATTGGAATATCTACTGTGGTGGTATGGGATCCTCGGTCAGCGGGTCTGACTTGCAATTGACCGGTTTTTAGTGTTTGTAGTAACAGCGACGGAACCCCACAAAGACCGCGTTCCAACATGCTCTTCTCCGGTTTTTCCCCATCAAGTTGGTCAAACATCCGTCAACAACGACACCATTAGCAAGTGCCAATCTAATGGTGCCACTTCACTTTGCGTTGCGTATATGTGTATTGTGTCGGCACCAGTTTGACAAATGTTTTAAAGCCGGTGCAAGTACAGCGAAAAAAAATTGGTCGCTTCTATCAAGATCGTGAATGTTGTGCATAAGCGTCTTGATTCCCTACGAGCCTGACAAGACGTTAGATACATCAACTAAGATGTTAGTTGAATCACTAAAGAACTTGCTGTTGTTACAGCTTTAGTTGATGTAACTAAAATAATATTTTTTATAATCATTTTTGTCAACTATAAGACAATCTCTCTTGGTTGGCTTTCATTTTTTTGAGTGCCATCAGAACCAACTACCACAACTATATGGATCCCACTAGCAACTGCCAAATAAGTTTTAGTGGTCCTTTAACCTACCGCCAAGCAGCATTGTTGGTGTGGGAATAAGACAACCGGTGAAATTACTATCGTAGAGGTATTCCATCTTAGTCCTCAGGGTTGGCAACGCATTTGTGGTCTTAGGATGGCAATCTATGGATTGTAGCTTTGAGATTGGACATGGGTCACAACTCCCACATACCATCAGGTGTCGTTATGTTCATTTGCCTTCCCCGTGCCATAAAAAAAGTTTGTCTGAATTAAAGTCAATATAGCCACGCGAAGACGGCTCCACTGCGTATTTGAATTATTTGGTTCTTTAGATGCGAGTACATGAAAAAAACCGAATATAATATTAGTTAAATAGATAAATAATGTCAATTTTTTGACAACTATGCTGTCGTCACTTTGCGATTACTTGTGTTGTTGTTGTCTTGGCTTTTAGCTTAATTTTGGCATACTTTTGGTAATGACTTTTTTATGCTAAGGGGAGGAAAACAAGCACTCAGGCAGGAAGACGATAATTAATATTACATTATTGGGGTCTATAATGGGATCTATAATGTTTTTTGGCCTATATTTGAATACCCTAATATCGTTAGTCATAATGATTGTTTGTCCTAACGTACATTAGCCCTAATGCGATTGTCCTAACATTGTCTCGTCGAATATAGTTTGCCCTAATGCTGATAATATACAAATATTGTAGGTAGGTATACGAAACGCATAATATTTAATAACCCTAAATAGAGTAAATCATAGTATCATGTAAGTCACAACATACATTAAAATACCTACAGTATAAAATGTGTTTTCTCACTATTCATCAAATTAACCCGACCTATCCTTACCTACTGAGGGGTTAAGGGGTAACTAGGGTAAGGTAACTAACGAACCTACCTGGGTAATGTTAGCGACGTTTCAGACTTGTCAGTACAATTAAGGTTAGGTATTTAGCCGCTTAGGTAATGTAAAATTATGGTTAATGATGTTTATGGCAAAATTATGACATAACTAAAAAAATATGTTTATGACAAAACAGTCATTATGGCAAATGTATGTTATGCCAAATATTACTTAGGGCAAACGTGCTATGGGATATGACTTTAGGACAAGCGATATTATGGATCACGAATGACATCCACATTATTACCTAGGCCCGGAAAGTAGGGTATTGCCTGACGAAGTGTTTAGCGGGTCGAGCCTGCTAAAAATACGACTCAGATAATTTCGTTCGTGCCGAGTCTCTACTCTAGCCAGATATCTAATGTTTTTCTCAAACAAGTTCCTTGCGATTTTATATGAAACTAGCTTCTGCCCGCTACTTCGTCTGCGTGGACCTCAGAATTTGATCTTATCAGAATGAATAATATAAGTTTGTCCTATTCGAAGTTTCGAACTGAGAACGAAATATAGCACTGTATTGGGAAAATCGCTTAACCACCCAGTGATTTTGACCAGAATAAGGCAACAATTCGATACCTACAGAGTTTTAAATCAGAGCTACTCGTATAGCGCCATCTAGTTCGTATGTGGAGAACTAAAAGTGTGTTTCTTTAGTAAATATTATGTACGCACACATCAATGAATACAAACTGAAAGGATTAGGTACAGGATGACAAACGTAAACAGAAAAAAAACACACTACCTACACATGGCTAGATGAGATTTCACCTTTTTAATTTTGTTACTCGTACAGCTTTAAATGATTAATTTGATTTCCCGTAGGAATGAGATGTTTTTTGGGAATAAAAACTATCCTTCTTTCTACAGTAATTTGTATCGATGTATAGATTTTTGCCTTGAATAGGTAAGTCTTGAAAATTCCGGAAAACATGTTATAATCTGGATATGTCAACGTCAATCTTACACCGTCCCTTTTGAGTTAGACTAAAAAAACAGAATGTACAAAGCCTGTCCCATGTTGTCACACCGGTTGGCATGGCAGAAGCCATAGGAGGAATAAAATAATTAATTGATCAATTTTGAGAAATAATTACATACATACATTATGAAAAATTAAAAAACACGACTGTTTCCCAGAGAAGCAGACAGAGACCACTTCTTTCCACCTGCTACGATCCTGACAAATCTCTTTCGCTTCTTCCACAGTCATACTTACATCGAGTCATGCACGCCCGTCGGTTTCGGGTACTTAAGATTCGGCCCTTTTCCAGTACTTCCCCGATTTGATTCGAAAAAGTAGGCCTAGGGCATTGAGGTATATGTATACTAGAGGAGACACCACTCATCGCCACTGTGTTCTGTTTAATTGCGGCGATCGCACCGCACTTCACTCAGTCGCTTGTCAATCTTGCTAGCTATCTAGCGCCTAATAGATTGTGATTATTTTTATCGAAAATATTTTAAAACACTTTAAATATGCCGTGGTGTGTCTTGAGATATTGTACTAATAATACAAGGAATACGGCGAAGTGCCAAGGAATAACTTTTCACCGCTAAGTAACTAGATAAAATCGTTTTAAAATTAAATACGAACAAAATATTTATCAGACGCTATATGTCAATCGACATAGAGTAAAACATTCGGACGTGAAGTATAGGTAGCATTAGCTGAAGTTCCTGTACCAATACCTAGCGGAAAATATATTTTCTAAGTTCGTGTAATTTTATCTATAATAATATTATAAATGTGAAAGTGTTAATTAGTTTGTCTGTTTGTTTGTTTGTCCTTCTTTCACGTCAAAACTGCTCAACTGATTTTGATGAAATTGAGTATGGAGATAGGTTGAACCCTGACGATGGATATAGTCTACTTTTGATCCCACTGCTGGGCATGCGCGCGATAATATGTAGTACCCGCGGGCGAAGCCGCGGACGAAAAGCTGGAATGTTGTAATAAAATAATTACCTACTGGGCTACTGCAAATTGTGGCATTTTGACTATTTAAGGTGGAACGTTCGAGTCGAGAAACGAGAGAAAAAATGATGAAATTTGTGCAAAACTCCAACTTTGGGCCAACACTCCATTGTGAACAGCCAGTCGGGCTTTTTGTGCAACGCCCCTTTTGCTCACACAGGGTTCTGTTAATTATGACAAATAAATACTAATATTAAATAAGATTTAATGTTACTAACAATCTATGGAACTCTATGATCCTGAAACAAATGCATTAATTTAAAAATGTTTGCGGTATTAGGGCAGAGATGGGCAAAATTTATTCGAATAACGAATAACGAATAAGAATAACCAAATTATTCGCGAATAACGAATGAAATTCTCGAATGATTATTCTTATTCGAATAAATTATTCGTCGAATAATTTATTTGCGAATAATTTATTCGCAGATGATTTATTCGTCGAATGAATTGCCACGAATAATTATTATGTACTGGAATACCTGCTCCATTTTTCTAGAAAATTAATAACTAAACATAACTGAAAGATGTTGTTTGTACACACTAACGGAACGGACTAAGTTAATTTTCACCTTACATAAGACATTCTTCTATTATTGGTTTGGTCTACAAATATTTTACGTTAAATTAAAAAGATTATGCGGTTTAGATAAAAGTATTGACAAGTGTGATGTGCAATGCACTGCAACTAAATAATAACTGGCAAATATATAAACTATTATAACGTACGTTTACCCTAAGCGCTCGCGATGGCCAGTGGCGCGGCCATCTTTCGGTTGCCCTAGCAACGAACCCCGCGCGCGCTTTCCCCGCGGACGCCCAGCCGCGCGACAGACGACTCCCGCGCGCCGTCGCGAACCACCGCTAACTCTTGCCTAATAATAATTCCATGTTTGTGTTAATAACCTAATTGTTTCGGATGCATGTAAAATCCGTATATACTTACACATCGTGTGTACTATTGTTTATTTGTGAAGATTAAATGTCCTGAGAACTATGACTACGATCTTTATAGTGGCGCTCAACTCGAGGCAGAGACAGAACTCATGAGAGTTTGTGTGGTATAGCGTACCTAAGTACTATCGTGACAGTGTTTGTGACAATGCCGCCGAAAAAGCAAGCAGCAGCTAGCCGCCCGCAGGGCGAGCCAGCCACGAGCTTTACAGACGAGGAGTACGCCGGCGAGCCCAATGACGCCGCCGACTCTGCGAGGCAGGCGCCGCACGCTCCGCTCGTGTCGCATCCACCGCCCCCGCATCCGCTCTTCGACGCGCAACAGTTCGTCGCAACATTCATGAACTCATTCGCGGAGTCTCAGGCCGCAGTCAACAGGAACCTCATCGAAACCCTGCGGTCAACGTCAGTCACACCCGTGTCAAACGCGAGCGAGCCCGCTGCGGCCGCCGCGCCGCACGCCGCCGGGAACTTCAGTAAGTGCACCGCGCGCTTCAATGGACAAGCGCAAGATCCGGAGGTACTAGAAGCTTTCTTAGATGCCGCCGAGACGTACAAAGAGTGTACCGCCGTGAGCGACGAGCACGCTGTACGAGGCTTAACCATGCTGTTGGAAGGAGACGCCGCCGTCTGGTGGCGAGCAGTGAAGTCGTCGGTGACGACATGGCGCGACGCAACGGCCCGCCTGCGCGCCGTTTACGGAGCCCCGCGCCCTGGCTATAAACTGTTACGCGAAATCTTCGCCGCGGAACAACAAACTGAACGTGCTGAAGTGTTTGTGTGTCGTATACGTGCTCTAATCGTTAGATTACCGTATGTTGTCACGGAAGAAATGAAAGTCGATATTATTTATAGTTTGTTAGACCGACGTATTCGTAAACGTTTACCGCGAGATGCTATTGATACTGTTGATTGTTTATTGAACAAGGCAAGAGTTACGGAGGACTCTATTTCCGAGGTACGTAAAATTACACCTATAGTTGCATCAGCTGTTTCGGCTATCGCGAGCGTTATTGGGTCCGAGAAGGCAAGCGTAGCTACTTCGAGCGCAAGTGACTCCCGGGGGGCTATTCCGACC
This sequence comes from Acleris literana, assembly GCA_946894065.1. Lineage (NCBI taxonomy): Eukaryota > Metazoa > Arthropoda > Insecta > Lepidoptera > Tortricidae > Acleris > Acleris literana. The sequence continues at coordinate 22,530,961 of OX335669.1, forward strand.
GCGTCCGATAATAAGTCGAAACGTAATCGAATTCAATGTACTTATTGTAAGGTTTACGGCCACGTCGTTGAAGATTGTCGCAACTTACGACAAAGACACGATAACCCGCCGTCAAGTACTAACTCCGTCGTAAGTAAGGTAAACGCACCTTTTACCGCCAAGGTAAATATACCGAATACTGGTCGGCCGAGCGAACCTAGTCGTTGTTATGGTTGTGGCAAGGTAGGTGTTATCAAGTCAAGATGTGATACGTGCAATCCTTCGAAACGCGCCGATTTTTATTATAGTGAAAATAGCGGTTTTGAAACCACTACTACACATCCAATGGTGATGGTAGGTATTTTTGGCCGTGAAGGGGTGGCGATCATCGATACCGGTGCCACCCATTGTATCGCGAGCCCTGCCCTATATAAAATTTTAGTAGCGAACGATGTAAAGTTTCAGGATAAGCAGCGAACGATACGCCTGGCTGACGGTTCCCAGCGGTTACGGAAGGTACTCACTGCCAACGTAGTTACCACGATCGAAGGCCTTGATTTTACTGCTGACTTCATGGTGCTGCCTGGAGATGAAACCAAAACCCTACTCGGCTTTGAGTTTTTAGCCAAAGCTGGGATAGTGCTCGACGGTTCCCGGGACTCATGGAGTTTTGCCGATGATCCCGAAGTTCAGTATTCCTTTGTACGTAAGTATCACCTAGACAACGCTGACGACGCAGAGCGAATGCGAGCTGAATCCTCGGACCTTTCACTATGGAGTGACGAAAGTACAAAACTCTCACCGGAACAGCAGCACGCGCTCAACGCTTTCATCATGAGAAGGGCGTCTCAAATCGCGCCTAACGGTCCTGCTACAGAATTCGCTACCCACCGGATCAAGGTAAGCGAAAACCAGGAACCAGTAGCTTCTCCACCGTATAGGTTGTCACAGAGCCGTAAAGAAGCCTTGAAGACAGAGCTCGACAAGCTGCTGCGAGACGATGTTATTGAGGAGTGCGAGTCACCCTGGGCCTCTAACGTCGTTCTTGTATCTAAGAAGGATGGTGGTCTGAGGCTCTGTATCGACTACCGGAAACTCAACGCGGTAACCGAACCTGATAGGTACCCATTACCCAGGATCGAGGACATACTGCACGCAGCTAAGACCAGCGAGTTCATGACGACCTTGGACTTGCGATCCGGCTATTTCCAGGTAAACGTACACCCCGACGATCGAGATAAGACTGCATTTATCAGCCCTTTAGGTACCTTCCGTTTCAAACGCATGCCGGTGGGTCTGCGCAACTCGGGTGCCACGTTTCAGCGGCTGATTGATAGGTTCCAGTCCAACCTGAAAGAAGAAGTAGCAATCCTGGCATACCTTGATGACTTGATCATCTTGTCACCGGGTCCATTCGAGCGTCACCTGGCAGACTTGGAGACTGTGTTTGACCGTCTCGCGATGTTTGGATTGAGGGTTAACCGTGCAAAAAGCCACTTCGCCCGCGACTCGGGCAAGTTCCTTGGTCACGTGATCGTCCCGGGAGGCATTCATGTCGATCCAGACAAGACCTCTGCCATAGCAGGTATGAACACCCCACAAAACGTCAAACACCTTAAGTGTTTCTTACAGACGTCTAGTTGGTTCCGCCGCTTCATACCCAACTACGCCGAAGTCGCAAGACCGCTTACAAATCTTCTTAAGAAGGCAAGTACCTGGCACTGGGGTACCGAGCAACACGAGGCGTTCGAGCGTATTAAAACCCTCCTTGTATCTGCCCCGATCCTGCGCCAAGCTGATGACACGAAGCCGTTCATCCTCAGAACCGACAGCAGTGGGTACTGTCTTGGCGCAGTTCTCATGCAGGGGAAGGGGTCAGATGAGCGACCGATAGAGTATGCGAGCCTAAATCCCGCCGAGAAAAACTACTCAACCACAGAGCGAACAGCTTTAGCCGTGGTGTGGGCCGTGAGTAAATTTCGCGGATATATAGAGGGTGCTCAAGTGACAGTAAAGTCCGACCATCAACCCTTGCGCTGGTTGATGAGCATGCGCTCTCCCAGTGGCCGACTAGCGCGATGGGCATTACTTTTGCAAGAGTTTAACCTAAGTGTCGAATATACACCGGGTCGAGCGAATGTCATCGCTGACACATTGTCACGACCGGTGTGCGCTGAAGATGCTAGCTGCGACCAGTGCCTTGCTGTCGTCGACATGCCTTCGAGGAGCAGTGGTGACATCCGCGAGAACCAGCTCAAGGATCCCGAGGTACGCAAGATCGTCGAAGACATGGAGTCCGACGATCCGTTTAGGGGGAGGCCATGGTCTGATCGCGGATATATCGTATCTGACGGCGTTTTATACAGGTACGAACTCGAAGGTAATGACAATGACGATGCTGTCTTAGTTGTCCCGGAGCACGAACGCGCTGCCGTACTAGCAGACTTTCATGATGCTCCCACAGCAGGCCATTTCGGAGTCGACCGCACGCTGAGCCGCATCAAGTCACGCTTTTACTGGCCTGGCATGAAGGCTTATATTACCAATCACATCAAGGAGTGCTTACCATGCCAGCGCTACAAGGAAAATAACAGGAAACCCGCAGGCCTACTCCAAACCCCTGCGATGTCCCAAAGGTTTGAGGTTTTGTCAGTTGATCTCTTCGGCCCACTAGTAGAGACTCCGCGACACAACAAGTGGATCCTAATTGTCGAGGATGTCTGCTCGCGTTGGGTCGAGCTCTTCCCGCTGGAATCCGCAACTAGTTTCGAGTGTGCAAAGACTCTTATCAACGAAGGGTTTTTGAGGTATGGTGTGCCTCGTCGTCTCATTAGCGATAATGGGGTACAGTTTGTGAGTGAGGTCATGCAACAGGCTTGCTATGTCTTAGGCATAGACCAAAATCTGACGCCATTTTATCACCCAGAGGCGAATCCGATAGAGCGTAAGAACAGGGACCTCAAGCCCCAGCTGGCTATCTGCGTCGGGCAGGATCACTCTACGTGGGATCTTCACCTCGCCGCAGTAAGGTATGCCATGAACTCTGCAGTAACTGCTAGCACAGGGTTTTCTCCGGCCTACCTTACGTTCGGCAGAGAGATGCGCGCTCCTGCTGACGCCGCTACTGACTTACGAGCAATCGTGGAAAACGATAACTTCGTCCCGGTCATAACACCTCACCTTAAGAAAATGGCATCAACTTTAGCAGAAGCTAGAGACACGCACGAAAAGGCGCAGGCGCTTCAAAAGAAGTATGCTGACGAAAGACGTCGTCCACCACCAGACTACAAAGTAGGTGACCTAGTCTTACTCAAAACGCAAGGACCCAACGACACTGGCCCTGGTCAATCGACCAAATTTATTCCACGTCGCGATGGGCCCTATCGAATCAAGGGGGCGTTGAGTAACACTACGTACGAACTAGAAGGTATCCAAGAAGGTGTCACCTTGGGTAAGTACCACGTGTCACACCTTACTCCATTTACAGGTCGTGTCGAAGCTCCGGTGCGACCAAAACGACGTCGCGGTAGGCTGCGCAAATACCAGTCCTAGTCCGAATGCGAGGGCGCTAGGTCGGACTAGAGGGGGAGTCTATAACGTAGATTCGCTCAGGGATGAACAACTGATAAGAAAACGTTGTTATCTCACTCTTTCATATATCTATCTCTTTTTAGGCCAGGCTAGAAAGTTACTAACTACGTGTGACTAATCCGATGTCTACGCTGCTCCTTTGTTTATTTTACTACCTGGGTTTATCCCTTAACCTTCTTGTCAATCTTTAAGGTGTTGAAATGTGCAGTACTTATATACGAGTCACTTTATTTCTAATTTGTGTTAGTTATTTGAATGGAATAACCAAAAAATTACAAATATTATTCATGAATTTATCCGAATAAAATAGCGAATAAATTATTCATTATTCGAAAAGTAGGCGAATAAATCATTCGCAAATAAATCATTCGACGAATAAATTATTCGCGAATAAAAATATTACGAATTATTTTTTATTCGAATAATTATTCGAATTTATTTATTTATTCAAATTCATTTACACGGCTTTACAGTAGGACCAATACACCGAGAAACTTAAATATAAATAACAAACGGTAGAGATAATAAATTAAAAACAGAAGTCAATTAATACTAGATGGCCTATCATCCATCATCTCACAAAGTCTTAGACATTCACGACACACAGCTGCCCATCGCCACGCAAGCAAATCACATTCAGGTACTGATACCAGAAGCGCATTTAGCTGCGTCAAGACGCGGAGCAAAGGCGAGTTCCTTCGCGACACCGTGCGCGCCATCGGCGCAGCCAACAGTGGACGCGTACGCGGCCTAAGCGTTATTCGCGATGTTTCAGGGACAAACAGCCTCATGAATCGTCGTACAAGCTCAGGCCAATCCGACTCTCCACGCAAAATTTGACAGGCAGTGACCAACAGGTGGTTGTTGCGCCTTACCTCTAGCGAATTACATCCAAGGGAACCAAGTAAAAAATTTGTAGGGTATAAGAATGGATAATATCCGTAACTTTTCTTATACATAAACCTAAGGAAGGTCTTCTGGATCTTCTCCAGAAGTAAAACATACGTCGATTCGTGCGGGTTCCATATGAGGGACGAAGCCTCCAGTTTGCTCCTTACAAGAGCGTCAAAAACGAATTTTATAACCCCAAGATCATGGAAGTCTTTGACGTTGCGGATCACAAAACCTAGCCTCCGAAAGCAGTCACTCGCGAGTACCCGAATATGTTCGTGAAACGTGAGGCGCGTATCAAAAATAACACCGAGATCTTTCACCGAGACGACCCGGTCAATAGGCTCTACTCCAAGTACGTATAGCGCATGTAATGGGGCAGAAGCACGACTAAACGTACATACACAACACTTAGCCGTATTAAAAAGGAGCTTGTTGTCCACACTCCACCGGACCACCTAGGTAATATCCTCCTGTAAAGAGTCGCAATGTGTTATATTTTCGACCCCATACACCAGCTTGAGGTCATCAGCATATAACAAACAGTTTGCGTGGCTGACGACTGATTCTAGGTCATTAACCATGATTCCAAACAAAAGGGGGCCCAAAATAGAACCCTGACTGACACCAGATCGAGTATGATACTGAGCCGACACGAAGCATCCATGCCGCACATACTGCTGTCGATCACGCAGATAACTGGCAAAAAAAGTTAGCAACTTTGGAGAGAAGCCAATACCGTCAAGCTTACATTAAGCACATCGTTATCCACGCGATCGATAGCTTTTTGAAAATCAAAATATAGAACATCAACTTGAATACCCCTGTCAAGATACTCCGAGATGGTGTCAACCAAGATTAAAAGGTTAGTATTAAGAGAGCGCTTTTGTCTGAAACCACGTTAAAAATACATTCGAAAAATACCTAGAGAACGCTTCAGCAGCTTCCGCACCTACAAACTGTTTCCCTTCAAATGTTACCTCGGACACAAACCCGCCCTTTGACCTAAGAGTGTCTATATGATGCCAGAAAGACCGCGGATCACTTTTAACCTTACCTTGGATTCGATCAATAAATAATAATTCGAATAATGCCCATCTCTGTATTAGGATTAGTTCATACAGTACTGTTTTTTTTCTAGAAACGATAATTTTTTTTCAAAATCTGCTTGATATACAACTAACACCCAAATAATAAGGGTGACCTCTTTCTTCATCTCCCTGTATTCTTTTTTTTGTTTTCTTTTTCGTCTGTGGTAATGGCCCTGCTGAAAATAAGCGCCGTGGCTTGCCTCGGCATCGTACCGAGTCGGTCCCATTGACACAACGGCACTGATGAAAATCTGTCTGAATTCTTGGTTTATCCCATGACACCCACATTATTGCCTAGGCCCGGAAAAACATCATTTTTGAAATTGCTATAACTTTTTCGAAAACCGTCATGGCTGCCATCTTGAATTCCAAATTTGATATTTTTTTCGTAAATCATGCCCGGCCGCCGTCTAGAATTCCGAATCTGACATCATTTTCGAAGTCGCCATCCCCGAAACCCATGTCGGTTTTTTCGAAAAACATCATAGCCGCCATGTCTAATTCCTAATCTGATATTATTTTTGAATTCACCATTCCCGAAAACATGAAACACGATACCCATGACGACTTTTTCGAAAACCATCATACCCGCCATCTTGAATTCCGAATCTGACATCATTTTCGAATTCACCATCCCCGAAAACATGACACACGATACCCATGACGACTTTTTCGAAAACCATCATTGTCGCCATCTTGAATTCCGAATCTGACATGATTTTTGAAATTTCTTTCCCCGAAAACATGAAAAACGATACCCATGACGGTTTTTTCGAAGAACATCATTACGGCCATGTCGAATTCCGAATCTGCCATCATTTTCGAATTTGCCATCCCGAAAACATGGAACACGATACCCATGACGGCTTTTTCGAAAAACATCGTGGCCGACATCTTGAATTCCGAATCTGACATCATTCTCGAAATTGCTATCCCCGGAAACATGAAACACGATACCCATGACAACTTTTTCGAAAAACAACATGGCTGCCATCTTGAATTCCGAATCTGACAGCATTCTCGAAATTGCTATCCCCGAAAACATGAAACACTATACCCATGACGACTTTTTGGAAAAACATCATGGCTGCCTCCTTGAATTCCGAATCTGACTTCATTGTCGAATTCGCCATCCGCAAAAACATGAGAAACGATACGCTTGACGACTTTTTCGAAAACCAACACGGCTGCCATCTTGAATTCCAAATTTGATATCATTTTCGTAAATCATGTCCGGCCGCCATCGTGAATTCTAGAATCAGACATAATTTTCGAAAAACACGGGCGGCACTGAATTCCAAATAAAAAACTTTCCAAGTTAGCGTCTTTCAAGCTACCAGCTACTACCTACATCGAGGCGGGGAAAGCGTGCTGAAAAACGCCTGAAAAAAAAAGGTCACCCAGTTATACTACCTTAACTACCTTAATCGAACCCTTGATTATAGTCGACATAGTTCCACTTGAGCAAATGATACTTTGGAACTTTTTAATTACTTTTTTTTAAATGCCGAGAGCAGTGCTGGGGCTACTCACAACATTCGAACAATAAAACGTTCCGATACACATTATACCGTAAAATTGGAAATTATCGATAAAGTTTTAAATGTAATTCTTATTTTTTTTATACTGTTATCGTACTTCATAGAATTATCGCAAACGAAGCAACCATGTAGGTGTAATGTGCAATATTTACTCAATTCTGAAAACCACAATAAAGACAAAAGATGACGTGCACATTGAACCTATCAGAAACTTATTGCATTTTTGGAGAGAATGTCAGTAGAGCACAAATTTAAAAAGTCCAAAAAGAAACACTCGCGACCAACTTTAATCTCTTGTTGCACAAATAACTATTGCCTCTTTATAGCGTTTAAATTTGATAATTTCTTAGTTCTTTTAACTTTGATCGAGAAATCCTGAAATAGGTATAGTTTAATTTGTTATGAAGAAATACAAAGTTTTAAGAGATCAGCTCAATCCGGTACCGTAACTTTTTTACATATAAACCTGGTCTCCGTTTATTGAAACGTTTTAGTGAAACTTAACAGACATACAGAAAAATTGTAGAAACGTGTTCTGCTGCTCATTCTGTTTACTATTTTAAGTTCATATCTCGAATGTACAGTTTTTTTCCCTTCTACAACTTTATTATATGTATAGATATAGAGTTTTTGATAAAATATCGTAGCGGGCAGGGATTTTCATACATTTATTTAACTCTTAGGAAGAAAATTAGGCTTTCAGCGTCAACTTTTTTCAGCCATCCTTTCCGAACATGTTTAGGAAAACCCCTAATGCATAAAGATGGGTGTTATAAAGTTTAACGTGTGTATTGTGTTATGTGTCGCATTTTCGGTCTTAGGATGGCAATCTTAAGATAACTGTGTGCTCGAGCTTTCGAAAAGTTAGCCATGTTTTAGCCCATGTCAATTTCAACCTCTTATTTAAGTTCCTTTTTGATATCTTAAACCGCTTTTCCCTCAACCCCAAAAAAACACCTCAGACATCTGTTTCAACAAAAATTTATTCCATTAAACAAATTATTAACAGTTACACGGTAGACACACGATCATCCATCCAGAAACTTACAACGAAACTTTTGTTACAAAACGCCCCAAAATAAAAAATAAAGAAAATTGTGAAAATACCACACCCACCACAGAAAAGAACTTAACACGAGGGAATGTTATAATTCCCAGGATCGTAGATATTTAAAATATAAAATAAAATTGCACTTCGAGAAATGTTCATTCTCACAAAACTTTACGTAATCTATGTATTAAAAGTTTCGCTATTAAATAATATATTAAATGCACATAATTTTGGGTGGCATACAAATGTTTATATTATTATGGTTGGGAGAGCAGCACAAAACGAAATAATTAATTGATTTTTGGAAACTCCAGGTATTTATTGGGATTAAATATGAGCCTAAAATAAAATGGCTGATTGGGTAAGTATGAAGCATGTTTTTTACTATAGTAAGACCTTAATAAATTAAGACCACAAAGCAAGAATGGGCGACTAATTATCATTTGTGTCATAAAAATATGTTTCTGACCAGCCTGTAATTCAAGCACTTTCAAATATATTTTTTTATCTGAATTGAGTTTGCATTTGACCTCAGTCTTAACTCTCTCAATCTAGATTTAAACTCATGTTCGTTCATCCTAAACTACATTATGAGGCAATTCTAAGGACACGTCAGGCAAAAATCTCTTAACAAGAGAATCATCTTTTAGCAATTTTTACATTCAATGCAAATTGTAAACAAAATCATTGAAAATAAATATATATTTTTGAGCATCAATGTAAAAATAATTGGAGAAGTTTCGTTAGTAGACAAGGCGCCATTTTGGCTTTCGTCGCTAGATTTATCCCACCTATAAGGTGAAATGTAATAGCATTTCGATGTACGTCTTACTCCCAAACCAGAAAATGTGTTCTTAAACGAACTCGGTTTACATACTTATCGGACTAAAATTAATCTACTCATAGCTATTTAAGTATCGTTAGCGTTGATATAAAAATAATTTATTATTATTGAGCAAAAATAAAAGTATTACAAAGAATATAAATATAAATGCTATTCGTTTTCAAACGAAACAGAAGAATACCTAAACTAATTATGCAACATTCATTGGTGTTTTATTTATAGTATGTTACAAGTGCTTATTGAACTATTTAAATATAACTTAAATATGCTTTTTTTAATAATTTAAGTTACAGAGGTACTGAAGCGTACAAAAAAATATTCTGACAACGAAGAAGCATAGTGTATAATATGCGAGGACGTCGTGAGAAGATTTTATATACAAATAATAGTATAAAGTCGTACATCTACTTCAAGTAGAGGTTCTTTTTTGTGTAAATAATGACAAAAGAAGTACATTCTTTGTAATTACAAAGGCTGAAATAAATGCAATGATTATGAACAATATATTATTATATTTGTAAAAGGTCCACTCTACAAATGAAGACGCTTGGCAACAAGAGCTACACGTCACAAGATTAAGTTTTCCCGGCAATTTATGGCTGGCAACTAATTTTTAGTCTTACTTCGTATCTTAGCAAGACCGTTCTTATTGCCGGTTACGTTTTGCCGTAAAAATATTGCTTGTTAAGAATCTTCTTTAGCTACACTGCATGACGGGTGACAAAACAAAAAACATGTACATCATAAACAGTGATCGGAATAGGTAGAGTATAATTTACCTAAAGTTGGCAAAAGGACATAATATAAAGTGGTTACAACCGGGTGAAATATTAATTTATTTTTATTGAATTCCGGAGTTCCGTTATTTTTCTGGTACTAGTAAATGTAGTCGCGAGGAAGTCTCCAGTTTGTGACTCTGTTCTACGAAGTTTAGGTAAATATACTCCACCTATTACATAATTAGATATAAGGAATGATTTACAGGCCCCTTTTATCACAAACTAACGTATAATATCCCATACCGTGTGTAAATATTACGTATACTTAGCATTAAAAATACCGGAAATCCGGAATTCAATAAAAATAAAATAATATTTCACCCCGTTTGTAACCACTCTATATTATGTCCTTTTGCGAACTTTAGGTAAATATACTTTACCTATTCCGATCACTGATCATAAACCTTCAAAAAGTGTTGAATTTTAGAACCATTAGTAGAAGTGCACTACAATGTAATTCACTAAACGAAATTATATCTATGAAAGCCTCGGAAAGGGATTTCAATGTACAGAAATATGCAGCAAGATTTAAAAAGGTTCGTGAGTTTCCGATTTCACCCGAACCCGAAGATCTTTTTATATATTAGGCATTGATTCCGCATGCGCTGCTGTCCAAAATAATGGGGATGTTTTGACAATCACTTAAAAGTGTCAATCTAAAGTCGGGTACACACTAGCGAGCTGTAACTGTAACCATAGCAGTTACAGTAACGAGCTTCTAGTGAAGAACAGGCTCGCGAGCCGCGTACACATCACGACTTAACGTGTAACATAACAGTTACAGCTCGCTAGTGAGTACCCGGCTTAAAACAGTAAAATGATATTGACTTTTTTGTTACAAGAGCGATAGAATAATTTAGGAGTAATTCGGACTTGTTTTTGATGTTTTTTCCTTTTCTACCACTCAGATTCCAATAATATGGTTTAGAAAGTCATTTTCAAGGGTTCCAAACTTCTTAAGTCACTAAACTTAACCTAATGGCATGACTCGACGATATCTTACGCTAGATGCTAGTATGATTATGATTATAATATAAATTAGAAAAAACATGAAATTCTGTACAAAACTTATTGGTTTACAATGTAAAATATTCACAACAGTGAAAAATGAATACAATCAGGTTTCAAAGGACTATGTCCGTAGCACGACTTAGCACCATTTTTAGCACACGGTGAGTATAAAACCATTTTTATTATTTATTTATTGTATATTGACATAATAACAAATAAATTTTGATCTTAAAATAACATCTATAAAATAAAACAGAAACATAACTGACCGTTTTGTTAGTATAAAAATATTTTTTTGAGCTACTTTTTTTTTAATTGAACTAGTTTCCAAAACTGTAACAGCTCTGGAAGTATGTAAATTACATAAGAAAATTTCTCATTCTCAACTTTTAGAGAAAGTAATATTAAGTATACGTTGAAGGAGAATAGTCAGATTACGCATTTACAGAATACTCAGATTGGAAAGACAGTCAGTGGACAGGGGGCTTTAATTTAAAAAATACGACGTGAAACTTTTTCCACAATTCTGACTGTCCCTCAACATAACTACTGATCAGACCGAGATATTTCTTTGGACAGAAACAAAACACTAAACTCCTCAACAATATCTGAAAGGGTAGACCAGGGGTTTTCAAACATATTATTCTTTAAAACTCCACATGAACTTTACAAAACCGTATAGGTCGAGGCATAAGTAATTATTACTAGGTCGATTGAGTATGAATATCATGTATAGTTTGGCAAAAAGGAGTTTGATTTCATACAATATTCTGAAGTGATAACCACCACATAATGTATGTATGTTTGTAAACGTTTTATTGTTCAAAAAACAAATTCAAACACAAGATTAATAGAATACCCAATAAAAATGTTGAGCATACTTAGAACTTTGTCATTGTGACTGCCATTGTTATTGTCATACTTGTCATTTGAATTTCAGTTTGAAGTTTATGCTGACAGTGCACTAAAGTGTTTATCATTTTAGTTGGGGTACTGTACAAAGGTGAAATTATCCCTGTAAGGGATCTCTTCCAGCTAACATATGGGTAATTGAAAAAAAAAATTTTGCAAAAGTGGCAACTAGCAGACATAAGTACGAAAACAAAGTTTAGAGAAACAGCGTGGATTAAATTTTATACCTATAATAATAAATTAATTCTAACAGAGACAAAAAAATAATGACACTAAATATCAACAAGTAGCATAATTATTATTATCATTAAGTAGCAGTTTTTGGTTAAAAATTTAACAATCCAAATTTCACTTCGAATAGTGCCTAAATTTCCAAACTCTTATCTGCCGAGCAATAGTGAAAATTCTCATTGAAAACCCCTGGTATATACCAAGATAGTCGAATCGACATGGCATCTACAGCCTTATCAATCAGCCGTCGCGTGAATGATGAGGGTGGGGTGAGCCGAGGAGCCTGAGCGCCATCCACGCGGCGAGCGAGTGCGAGGCGGGCGCGGGGGAGGGCGGAGGGGTGCGGGCCATCCGCGAGCGGAGGCGGTGCAGCATCACGGCCGCTGCCAGGGCCGCGCCAGCAGCCGCACCAGCTGCTGATGCGAACAAAGCTCCAAAGCTGACGGCCCCCATGCAGACTCCGTACACAACCTGAGAAATAAGTCATTCGTCTATGAAATGAATGTATGTGCCTTCTTCCAACTTATGGTGAGGCGATAAGAGGAATCTATGATCTAAAGCCGGCGTCATTAGTAATGGCAAAAGAAATAAACAAAACTAAAGGGATTGATTTACCATTATTACTATATAATATATATAAGATTAAATAACTATTGATTTCTTAAATAAAAAAGTCATTTGCTGAAAATCTGAGGATATGTGTACTTGTACTCATTTATTTACAATCTTTGCCATTTCTATTGACACTGGCTTTACTAGCTTTATTCCCCGACTTTTTCCACATATAGTGGTTGGTCGTTCATATCGCTATTCTCTCAATTTGTATTTTCTCTGCGTCTCAATCGTTACAGACTAGAATGAAAGTGAGATCCGAGCGAAAAACAAGCCGCCGACCGACAGCATGTGCTAGCCCTTCTGATTTTTAACCCTCGAAAAATAACGAGTAAAGTTACTCGAGATAAAAAGTACCTTTGTCCATCATCGGGCTATGAACTATCTCTGTACCAAATCATACATTTTATTATGACTTCAGATATTTCCAAAAACTCACTCACCTCTTCTCTAATCCTTCCACTGAACACCGTCACAGACTCCTTCGTAGGCCCAAACGCAAGATCTGCCTCTGACACCACTTCGTATATCCCAGAGACACCAACGTCGGCTGACCTCCCTTCCCGAACGGTTCTTCTCTTACGCAAAGACCTAGGACCAGCCACGGCGGGTCCAGGTGGTTTGGCTGGGACGACGGTATCTTGAGTTTCAGGTTTGTTGGAGCCGAAGGTACGTGGGCCGTGGGGGAAGCGCTCACGTTCACCTAGGTCGCTAGGGCGGTCCTGGAAAATGTAAAAAAAGTATATATAAGTTATACGTGCAGATTTTTTTATAGCATACATGTCAAACACAGAATGCAAACAAGATTACAGGCTACCCGATGGTAAGTAGACTCTGAACGCCTTAGACATTTGCAATCTCAAGATTGCGATCTAACGATGACAACTCAAGACTTGCCAACCCTGAGGACTTAGAGTGCTTCAATGCTAGTTATTTCACAAGTGGTCTTACCCTGCACCAGAACAATAAAATATTTATTGGCTGTTTTGCGGCGATTTGAAGATTTGATAGTGGTAGCAACCTGGATGAACCTTGCACAAGGTCCTTCCATCACTTGGTTCCAAGAAACATACATACATACATTAAATCACGCCTTTTTCCCAGAGGGGTAGGAAGATACCACTTTTTTCCACCTGCTACGATCCTGACAAATCTCTTTCTCCACATTCATATATCGAGTCATGCATGCAAGTCGGTTTCGCGTACTTAAGATTCAGCCCTTTTCCGCAGTATTTCTCCGATTTAATTAAAAAAAGTACACCTAGTGCGGCCCCTTCCGACCCTTCCACTCACTTTTGCTCTGTATATCTCTTTCGTCAATCTTATTTCATCCATCTTTTCAAAATGACCAAACCATCGGAGCATGCCCTTTCAATCTTAGTCACTACATCTTCTTTTAGTCCATATTTCTCTCTGATCTTTTTTATTCCTTACTCTATCAAACTGTTTCACACCACAGACATTAAGAATCAGGGGGGTTATTATGACATAGCTATGCAGTTCAGTTTACGATGAGAGAAAAGGACAGAGCTATGTAACTGCTATAGCTCTGTCCTTTACGCTCGCCGTAAAATGAACTGCATAGCCACGTCATTATAACCCCCCAGTTCTAAGAATTCAGTAAAGACTATTTCAAACATATCGACCTACATTCGAACGCTAACAATGGTAGAAATCTATCAAAATTTATTGAAAAACTTTGGCGCTTGACGCGACTGCAGGGCGCTTATGTAATCCTGAACGTTAACTTTGATTTTACCAGTTGTTCTAAGTAGAAACACAAAATAATAATAATTTTTACAAAATGCATGAAAATATTCTAGAGTACGCGTGCTTTTTACTACACTTAAATCTAGAATCACCAATAAGACGATCAAACCTTACGTTAATACCTCTAAACAATGATAATTCATAATTTTTTCGAAAAACTTTTATCCGCTGTTTCGTTGGTCCGAAATTTTCATTTGTGAGAAAAGCATTTTTAACTTTCCTGGATTCTTATAAAACTAACTTACACCTAACCTTCAGGTCCTGTACGTCTTTACACATTTTCAAACGTTAATGGGTTCAGAGAAAAATAATTTTCGGACAAATGACAAAATTCTGAAAAACGAAACCGCGGACAAAAGCTTTTCGAAACGCCGATAGGTAATATTATCATGTCTTAGTATGTGTTCTGATTCACACTTGATACCAAAATTTCAATAATCTTTCAATAACGTAATTTTTTGTAATCTTACAAGGGTTTTGTAGCTCAAGCTTATTGTCTTCAGATCCAGTAGTACTAGGCTAATAAGAAGCCAATTCTGACACGTTGCACCATGAAGTTTCTGAATGTCGACAATGTTAACAACAGTAAAACAATGCGAAAATTATTTATCATAATTGACTTCTTATTTAGCTACTGTAGTGTAATATAAGAACTAGTCGTTTACTCAAGAGCACAAAAAAACGAATAAAAATAACTTTACCTAAATACATATAACCTAAACTAGTTCTAAACTAAGCTCTAGGCTTGTACTTTGGTTACTACTGTTACTAGGCAACGATAAACATAGGTACGTATATAGAAACATAAATACTTATATTCATGGAAAATAACCAAGTCTCAGAAACAAATACTCGCGCTGATAACAGAAATATTTGCCTTGATCAGGAATCGAACCCGGGACCGTTAGCTTCGTAGGCAGAGTAGCTAACTGCGTCGTCAAATATAATCTTAAGCTTACCGTAAAAGGTCTAGCCAGAGCCTCAACCAGCTCCTCTACAGCGGACATATGATCATGGTCGCTATCAGGCTCCATTACAGGCGCGGGAGCGCGCTGCGGTAGCGGTGCGGGCGCCGGCACCGCATCGCCTGACACCTCGTCGCCGAAGGCTTCCTCGAGGGGTATCAGCGTGTCCTCAATTATGCTGGACTCTGCCATTTCTTCGGCTGATGAGTCACTGAAAATGGGGATGATTTGTTGAGTATTGATTGTAAAAAACCCCCCTTTATGCATAGACGTACAATAGCAGAAGTATAACCGTCAAGCTCAGTGACAACGACTTAATCGCCATTAACTGACTGTGAGTGCGGCCTTATCGTTTATAGTTAAATTTGATTTGCCAGACAATGACAAAGCATTATTCAACTAAATTAGGGTTACAAAATAGTGTTTATAAATGAACAGGTAAGCTTTAAGATAAATGATTAAGCATTGTTAAATAAAATTAAATTGGGGCATCAGCTTAGGTTTTGTTACTAGTTTTACCTTTAATTCTTTATTTCCGAGCAATCGTTAAAGATGCGACTACTAACTGCTTACTTAAAATTAAGTAAAAAGGTAATACAATTTAGGCATACAGCCATATGCTACCCTTTTTTCATAAAAGATTAAGCATACTGCCACCTTGATCCTATAAACCGTTTTAAAGTTAAAATTTAATTACGTCAAAGGTACGCGCGGGCGTCATTCATTGTCATATAGGCAAAAAAGCAGATGAACCACCTGTCCCCTAATTCTAATAAAAAAATATATGGCTTCACTCCAGAGGCCCTTGCCAAGATGCATTACGCTAATTAGCGATCCTATTCGTTTCGTTTTTAAACCAATTGTGTCACTGGTAGATGACGTGATACGAAGAGTCCCTCGATAATGTCGAGTTATTTATAGACACTCCCATGGACTTATTTCTCCACACGCTTCTGTCAAGTTCGCTCCTGCCATCCTATTTCACTATCCTAAGCGCAGCATAATGAATTCCACTAATGTGAAAAACTACTGAAATGTATACCGAACTATCACCTGTCACCTATCATTGTTTGGGATGGTGAAAATAGTGGGCTGATAGAAAGTGGTCACCGTCATCTGACCATTTTATACTAACATCAATGGGGCATCAAATTTTTAAATGAAGTAAACAACACGACTCACTTGATTTCATTATGATCCCTATGCGTCCTGTCATCCTTTCTGTCCAGTGCGCCATGCCTTGGAGGCGCCACACCGGCCAACTGGCAGTGGTCTAAACAGCCGTGCCTGCAGATCTCCACCTTGCACCGGATGTGCACACTCAGAGCGTCTGGGAACTTGAAGGCGTGGAAGAAAGCGTACGTGATTACCGTCGCACGCTCGTCGGCTGCCTTGGCTTTTAGGAATCTGGAACGGAAAAGAGTTCGAATTACCTACATTTTCAACGGGGATATATTCCTAGGTAGAATTTTGCAACTTTGTGTTACAAAACTGCAACTGTGCAACCTTGCTTGATTAATTTTAGAAAAATATTGCACTCTTGCAATCCCCAATGCAGAAGCATACCCATACCTAATGCTTTTCTCAAACAACGATAACATAAAAAAAAAAGACCGATAAATAAATAAACAGATACCTTCTCCATTTTTCGATGTCGGCAATTGAAATAATTTCACGCAACCGCCGCTCGCCACCGCTCGCAACGAGCAGTTGCCTTGGCTGTTTGGGTTTACCTTAGTCTTTTCGATTTTTTTATTCAAATGACAGTATTATTTAAAGTCACGAGAGACGTTAAATGTGTTTTTATACGTTTATTTTACGTCTAGGAAGAAAATAGGGCTCTTTACGTCTTCGTTTTTAAAGCCTTCATTCACAAAAGAAAATCCCCTCTCTTTCACTTATGTTTAAATGAATAGGCACCAAAATTAGTTTAATTATCACTAAGTGTTGTAATTAGATTAAATATTTACCTGGATATCATCTTCGGGCGCAGCACGCAGCCGTATTCGTCAGAGAGTTGGATGATGTGCCCTGAGCCATCGGAAGCCGCGCAGGATTTGACTCTCATGTCAAATTCACCTGGAAATAACAACGTGATTTCTGTTAAAAGGAAGGTGGATAACCAAGCAAGTCACCTGATGGTAAGTGATCACCTCGACCCCATAAATACTCGCAACACCGGAGGAATCGCAAGTATGCTGCCGACCTTTGAGAAAAGAACACTAAGTTACACTGGAGAATTTTATGGCTCTATAATGGAGTTAACACTCGCTTATTTCCAACAATCACAACATTGTCAAAAGCAACGTTTGTTTTGTGTAGCCTTCTTCTTGGGCATTTGGTAAACGTAAAATATCATCAACATAAACATCATGTAAGTAAAGTAAGCCAGTAACCTATAATGTTGAACATTTAGCACACTATAGTACCGGTAGGCATTGCTTCAACAAATCGAGTTATTTTCTAAAAGTTTTTCAATCGTTAATAATTTCCAAATATTTACGTAAAAAACGTGTAGTAATTTAACAGACAAAAATAACAACCACGACATTCCTTGTAAAGTTTATAACAGGTATCCCCAGCATAGAACAACATACAATCTAAACATCAAAAATGCACTTAGCCAAGCCCTGTTCTCAACTTAGCGGTTCTATATTGAATGGTTCTTAACCAAATCGTTTAACCAAGTTAAGTGAAAAGTGGTTAAATTGTTTGCCGACCACAAAAGGCCAAAAGGCGGAAACACGTAAACAAATACGGCTTTAGACAAAGTCAACACGAAGAAAGCTGTTGCAACGATGTTAGTGCAGCCACAGTATAAACAGTAGTTCATCTTCAAGCAAAGGTATATTGCGTGGCGTTCATGTGTGCGAGCATCGACCGTACGCGCTGCGAACCACCACAAGCAAACTCAACGGGACGCACCAAGCTGGTTTAATCGGGGCCATCATCATTTGGTTTCGTGCGTATTAAGGATCGAGCGACGCGCATCGATGCAGCCCTAGCGCCCGAGCGACAATAGGTAATAGAAACTCCTAAAGGGCCGGAGACGAACTACTTTTTTATTTATACTATGGCGCGGCGTCGTGTCAACGCACGATTTTATGTGCGAGTTGTGACTGTAAAATGGTGCACCGTTTACCGGTTTAGTTCAGATAACGTTCTTTCTGACACAGTGACAGCGTTAATAAATAACTAAAACACTTCGAAAGGCTAAGCTAGGGTGGCCTGAATAAGACAAGGGCTCGTGAGGTACTTGGACTCTGAGATAAGTAAATAAAAATAATTAAAAACCATTATACAAACTTAAACTCATTTTACTTAAACCATTCAACTTACAGTCTGTGAGCACTTAGAAAGTGCTTCGTGTTTGAACTTGTCTCTCGCTCCCATACCTACGCTCTTATTAAGAGCGAGTGAGAAAAAGCCGAAGCACCTTCTACTTAAGAGCTATCGCGCTGTAAATTAGCTGGTAGACTCAGACATGTAAAAGTGCCTACAGGGCCTACTTACAGAATAAATGAATTTGAATTTGAATTTGAATTGAATTAATTATTTCTTTTACCGCACTTCTTGGTTTTTACCCCACTGCCGTAGGAGGAGGGTAATGTTTTTGACCTATATGTACGTATGTATTTTTTGCCTGTGTACTGAAGAAATTAATGATTTTTTTTCTTGTAGTTACCTACTACAAATGGTGGCGTTTTATGCATTTCGTAATCCCTTTAAGAAATAAGTTCGCCTTTATATATAAAAATATTGCAAGTGTTTTCTATTTATTTTTTGATTCTTGTACAAGTTGTATAACTTTTTGTATTTCTAAAGGTGTTTTTTACATATCTTATAAGTTTATTGAAACTTCTCTCAAGGAACGTATCATTATCATTACGCATTATTAATCAGTTCAGTAACGATAAGAATGCTATTTTATACATTACGAGAGAGAAGATGAACGTTATTCGTAATTTTAACATTTGGAGATGTTCCACTTTAAGTTATTTAAGTTAAACACTTATAACGTTGCACGTTTTAGATAAATTAGTTATTTTCCCATTTTAATTAACCAGAACTGATGGATTCTTAAAAAGGGTACTGGTAGCTACTGTATAATTGCATCAATAAAATTATTTTAAAGAAACATAAATTTACAATTATCTTTAAGAACGCATCAATCTACTTGACCCCTATTACTCTCAATAGCAGTGCAGTCTAAAAACAGATTTAAAAAAAATAATGTGATAGTATAATATAAAGTTATATACTCGTAGATATTCAAAAGTCCTTCGCTGGTGTACATCTCTCGGTAACCCATCATTGTATCGAAATTCACTTCATCGATCATATCATTTCATCGAACGCTATTTTCTGCTGGAACTATTTTTTTTTAAGGATATCTTAAACATTAATTACATAGGTTAAGTTAGGTTACATTGTTGACAGCCAAAACAAAAACTCATGCGGCAAGAAATGCCTTTCGATGAAATGCAAATTCTGTATAATGATACATTCGTTGAAAGGAGTTTCAACAAAATAATAGGTACCAACCTCTCTCTCACTCGCTTTCATACACCTTTATTATAGTTTAACCGAGTTTTTCGGAACCCAAAAGGCTTTTTAAGAACTCTTGCAGTGTATGTACTAGAATCGTGTGAAAAAGTTGTCACCAAAAGAACAGCGCAATATGGCCATATTTTGATGCGGGTTTTTACCATCATTCAGAAAATGACTTCCAAAGGTTTACGTGTTTAATTTACTAGCTCGCACTAAAGCAAAGCCAGGGTGTGCGTTTTTCATTAGTTGACAAGAAACAAACACAACTTTTTCAGGATAACCAATCATAAAATAATGCGTCTAGCCTGACAATATAATAATTAGCACTGCGATTAAGAATCAGCGGTAAACGGTTAAACTTTATTATAAGTTTGTGAACCGTAACATGGGTTGAATAGAGATTCGCAGGGTTTTTAGAAATACAATATATACATATGAGAGTAAGGAATGAAAAGGTCACAGAGAAATGTGGACTAAAGGAAGATGTAGTGACTAAGATTGAAAAGGGCATGCTTCGATGGTTCGGTCATTTGGAAAGGATGGATGAAAGAAGATTGACGAAAGAGATATACAGAGCGAAAGTGAGTGGGAGGGTCGGAAGGGGCCGCCCTAGGCGTACTTGTTCGAATCAAATCGGAGAAATACTGGAAAAGGGCCGGATCTTAAGTACCCGAAACCGACGTGCATGCATAACTCGATGTATGAATGTGGAAGAGGCGAAGGAGATTTGTCGGGATCGTAGCAGGTGAAAAGAAGTGGTCTCTGCCTACCCCTCTGGGAAACGGGCGTGATTTAATGTATGTATGTATGTACATATAAAACTCATACATAACTGAGTGACTGACTAATAGACAACACACAGCCTTAACCGCTGGACCTAAAGACTTGAGGAGGAAATATTCCTCGATACTCTGATATACTAAGAAAGAATTTTTCGAAATTCGATCCACAACGGGAAGAAATAGGGGGACGAGCGGGGCATTAATTCTACGCGTACGAAGTCGCAGGCGACTTCTAGTCTAATAACTGACAGAGCTCTTGGAAAATTACATTAAAATTTCACTCTTATAATTAGTAGAATGCGTTTTATTTTACGAGTAGGCTGTATTTCTATTTACCCCGCGAATCTCTATTCATCCCATTTAACCCGGAATGCTGTTTGGAATATATTTTTTACAATTCCATTTGTAAATAAATATCCTATTTAATATATCTTATCTTATGACACCTACAACTACAAGATGAATTGAAGCTCATAGTTTTAATAAATAATTTTAAACTACCTATACACCTGTATTTAATAGCGTGGCGATGGTTTCCGGTATTTGACGTCTTGCGCTTATTCTCTAAGCTAGCTGTCTAATAAGCAACTATGGAATCATGTCAATGTCATGTAATTAGTTAAATTCAGGGGTCCTAGTGAAAAAGGGAACAAGTTGACTTAACTCGTAATAAAAAAGGGTATAAACATGAACGGAGAATACTAGACTTAAACCCTTTTTCACTTGATCTTCAGATGTCTTATACCCTTTTTCACTAAGACCTCAGAATTGTAGTCTGCAGGATTTTATTTAGCTATGATTAAATTGGTTGCCCTGCGTCCTTAAGTTTATCTTATCTTACTATACGACGAAGTCGCGGGTAGAAGCTAGGTTGTCATAAAAGGACGACGCTGTAGTTACTCATCTCCGCCCTTTTCAGTGCCTAACTTGACAACTTTCTTACTTCGTGGCCTAAGTCAGCCAAGCGATTATTTGTATAGTGATTTTACGTTCGCAGTAACTTACTCGACCCTGACTACCCTTTGACTGCTCACCGCCGTAAAATCTTTTCCTATTTATCCTTTGCACGATACTTGCAACAAGCTCGGATTTTAAGTACCATTAAAGCCCTTTCCATATAAAACGCGTCGGTCGTGTGCGTAGCCGGACGGCTGTGGAGCAGTTTAAGTGCGGCTCAAGTATATTATTTGTATGTATGTGTATTTGAAATAATTTTGTATTTTGGAATGTCTTCCAGCAAACGATCTGCGCCTCGATTCTAGGCGGTAAAATCCAAATCGTATTTAATCTGTTATTGTATTGTTTTTGACTCGGCCGCCATTACTATCAAGTAAATAAGAGCTATCAACACGTTGAAAATTAACAGGTCAAAAGCGATATGGTTTTTACCGTGTTGAATAGAAGCCCTGACTGCGGAAGCAGCACGATTTGTAAAGTTTTGATTTGCATTCAAGTTACCGCACTTAGTCCAGAACTGCTTACACCTTTTCGGCGTTTTCAGATTAATTTAGTGGAAGAAGCGAAAGAGATTTGTCAGGATTGTAGCAGGTGGAAAGAAGTGGTCTCTGCCCACCCCTCTGCGAAACAGGCGTGATTTAATCTATGTATTAGTAGTTTTGATATATGAATGTTTATATATAGTTACTATTCAGTTATTGATCATTTAATAGTTACTGATCATTTAATGACCTTTAAAAGAAGCAAGTCTGCATTATGGTTAGCCTAGTTAGTAGTGGTTCTGCCTGCGAAACTAGCGGTCCCAAGTTCGATTTCGGGTAAAAGCAAATAATTGTGTGATGGGCGAAAATATTTGATCACGTGTTTTGAATGTTTTCTATGTACTTAAACAAGTATAATATTCTCGTATGTACGTTTATCGTTGTCTAGTACCCATAATACAAGCCTAGAGCTTAGTTTGGGACTAGCCCAATTGATGTCAGATTATCGTTTGATATTTATTAATTATTTACACCTTCGGTGTGGCGAGCGCTTAACTTTTTTAAACGGTTAGTTTACGTATGAGTAGACCCGCAACTATTGAGTGCCTCTTCACTGAGTGTTTACTGCGACTAGTTTTTAAGTTACATTTATTTATCCTTTGACTAGGCCAACCGATAAAAGATAACGGGGTTTGCCTCCTTACGTTAACGTCATGTTTTACTTACGAGTAAACTGATGTTTTTTTTTTAACTCTAGGACTCGTGCTAGGTATTATTATATTTTGGTTTGAATGTTGTCATTATCAATTTATTTTTTTTCAATTTCATTGTTGTCTTTAAAAAAATATACTTGACCGGTTTATAGTGCTTATTTATTGTTATTATTTAGGGTTTGTTCTAACCAACCAATACAAACATACCAACGTAATCATATCAACGTTTATAACAAAATACAAAATAAGAGTTACTTGTATGGAAACTCTCTTTATTTTTTAAATTAATTAATTTCTTTATTGTTAGGAAATTCGCCGTAAATACGCACTTAACACAAGTACTTAACTAAGTAAATTCTGTCTTCGTTTTAAAAGTAACACTTCCAGCTCTAGAGCATAAAACTGACACTTTTTCGGCTTCTGCACGAGTCAATGCCAAACTTTACAGGCACATGAGAAGTAGAATGAATTAAAGGAGCCAACTTTCTAACTTGAAATATTTGACTATTTTCAACACAACCGAGATATTTTCGACAACCCCACAACGTTTGTTCTTCATTTTTATAAAGTTTAAGTAAAAAGACGGTATACGCATATGAACTACTTTATACTCGTATCATCATCATCATCATCATGTCAGCCGAAAGACGTCCACTGCTGGACATAGGCCTCCCCCAAGGCTCTCCACTCAGACCGGTCTTGTATACTGCCGTTTTATTTTTGCCGGCCGCAAAACCATATTTACTTTAGTGACACTTCTTGCTAGCGTTCGAAATTGCCCTAAGGTCATATTGAAACTTGAAATCAAGCAATTGAATGTGATAATAGAAAAGCAGTAACGGGTAAAATCGCGTGCATAAAGTTAAATTTAAATTTAATTCATCCATTCCATCAACCCAAATTAACTCACTGCATGCGTAAGTATGTTTTATAGGCCTCTCTTTTGCGCAAAACTGTCAGGTCAAGAAAAACGGAGGAATCTAGACTATCCTAGACACATAGATGGCAGTGTGTCAAAATCAAGTACATAAGAAAATAGAAAACGGTAAAAAACCCTCCAAAACTCCAAACCAAATCTACTCACCATACCTACCTAGCCCACCTACCTCCAAACTACCACCTACCTACCTTCCACACTCCACTACTGCTACTTATTGCAACTACTTATTCTACATAGCTCCAATATTACATGCCTGCTACCCTGCTGGTACACTAATACATTCCGAATTAATCAAAAGCCCAAATTTTAATAATTCCGAACGTATTTTTTCGATAGAATACTTCATTTGGATTATTGCAATGAAATACTACATTTCACATAAAATAACTCCAGCATAACATACTCGTAGCTTTCAAAAAAATATATCGGCCAAATTAATATACGGAAAAAGCTAATCGAAAAAAATTACAACTTTTCTATGTGCAGAGTTCATACAACAGACGTTTTATTTTTCTTCCATTGAATGCCCGATTACCGGTATATTTGACAAACTCAAATAATTCTTCAAAACACTTTTAAACACGTGTTTAAATTGTCGGTCAACTTAGCGCTGAATTGCTTCGCATTCGTTCTTGTCACGCGACGAGAAACAAAAGAACATCGCCAATTAAAAACAAAAATTGCACGAGGGCAAAAAAGACGCCTGTACGTAGGTACATCAATTATTAAGTAAGTTAGGACCTTGTAAGAAGGATGGAATTTAAAATAATGTTGTTTATTATATGAGATTTTTTGATTTCGGCAATTTTCATTTTTCTATGACACACGAGGGACCAATATACTGTCAGTTGCGAGTGCAAGCTTGAAAGCGATAGCCAGCCGAAAGCTGTTAAGAAGCTGGGAATACCTACTGTACGAGTAGGTACTTTACGGTCTTTAAACTACAGAGGATCAAAATAGCATTTTGACTATTTTTACCATTACAAATCCAATATTATACGATAAACTATGTCTTTTTAAACTTATACCTTTACTTAAGTATATTTAATATTGTCGTTACATATGATATCTACTCGTAAATTCAGTGGCTTATAATTTATAACACACATTATAGTTTCACTATAAAACCTACCTTTTACTAGTACCAATGTACAAGAATACCCTATATCGGCACCGCACAATGGAAATGGCGACAAAAAAATCGCTTACAGTGTTTCATGGCATCAGAACGCCAGTTAAAACTTTGTCTTTAACGCCCTAGGGTCTAAAATAGCTTTTATTCCTTACAGATAAACAATCAGAGAGTTATAATGAGGAGGCCGCACGATTGAACACCGTCCAAACTTAGCCATCAATTAAGAAAACCATGATTTATCTTAATTTAGATTACGATCTCTTATCAACATCGAGTTCACATCTCTTTAATCTGATGCGAATGGTCTCACATAGATTTACCTTGATTTGTATTAATCGTCCTCTCATAATAATTTATATTTTATGACACTATCTTTGTCGTTGGTTCATCGACGCCTTTATACGGTGTTAATTTAGCTCTAGACTCGTGTTTTTTATGTGATCCGTAGGTACACACGAGCAGTAAATATTCTAAAACAATTTATTCCATTCATATAGCACATTGCTTTTGACATATTATTGTACTGTCAATGCTACGGTAGCTCTTGTTTACTCGACAGTTATGGCGGCCGAGTTTAAAGGATACCATATTAGTCAAAAACAATATGGTTTTTCCGAATAGAATATAGTGATGATATTATAAAAGAGGTCAAAAAAGACGAGTGGCGTGTGTAAGACGCCACGAGTGTTTTTTGACTTAGTTATATACACCGTTGCATACAATACTTTTTCTACGACGAGATTTCAAATGAAAAATCTAAAATTAAATTAACAAAATGGCAAAAAATGTGTCTATGGTTAAATTTGTTTTTAATTGACGTGCACTTGCCAGATTTTATGTTTAAAAAATTTTTCTTAAGTTGGCAGTGATGCAGTTATATCAAAATTTTAAACAAAAACTATGAATTCTGTGGTTTGTTATGTTGGTAAAAATGTATTTTGTTGTAAAGTTTGTGTTTATCACTTAATACTTTAACCCGGGTTTAGTATTTGGTTTGGTAAGCTTTGGCAGCTAGGCGTGTCGTTTTGGCACAAAAAGCACAAGTGCTGTGGGGAATAGATTTGATAGATTCTACGGATTATTCTGCGGGCATATTATTATGTATGTCCTTATATTAGTGTTCGTGACTATGTAAATGACAGATAAAAGTACGTTCAGGAGTACGAAAAATATTTTACTAGCAAGCAAATCCAAAATAAATGAAATCAGTCTCTTAAAATCATATAAGCGACCGTAACAAAGGAGGAGGTTCTCAATGAGTCGGAATCTTTTTTAACCGACGAAATCTCCTAATCACATTTGCGCTATTTCATAATTTGACGCATAAGCCATAAATTACGCATCTTAGTTTTGGATTTATGTCTCTATGCCTTTAAAGCACTCTATTACGCACTCATAACGAAACCTCGTACCCGTTAAACAAACGCATTTACGTTTGTCCAGTTTACTTTTTACCATATTGTACCGTTAACGTTTTCACGGCCCGGAAATAGGATTTGTACGTAATCTAAATACGCGGGCCTGTCGCTGGCCGGTAATGTGTCGGCGATATTTGTCTAGTATTATTGCCGTTAGATGCTGGTTCAGGGGTTTTCTAATAATAATGTTACATCACAAAGTTGTTATGTACTATCAGCCCAATGGAACCCCGACCCACCATAGAACGGTGTTACAGTAACATTATAAAACAATTTGTTTGACACTTCTTACGACTTAAATCATAACGTCGCTGTGACACAGGTAGAATATAGAAATTAGACACAGGGATGACGCCAATAAAGTGATGGGCGGGACACTTGACTTGAAGAGACGATGGTGGGTGGTCGGTCGGTGGCGGTTACTCAACTGAACTTCAAAAAAAGGAGGTTTAAATTTAGATAGGTATTTTTTATTTTGGACAAAAATTTAGGGTCTCTATTGAACTTACTAGTTTTTGTTACTTCTATTATTTTTATATGTAAAGGAGACAATTATTGCTCCATGAGGTATTACGAAGTTAATATTGAAATTTAAATTATTATATTAAAGTTATTATTTCCCATAAAAATGACGTGAAACGAGAGAATGACATTGCGAGGAAATGCTACCACTTATAATAAAAACGTAAAGTAAGTGAGGATATTTGTCTTTCATTCATACATAAACGGCTGCTGAGATTCGGGTCAACCTAAGTATTCTGACATGCCACCTTATCTTTCCGTTATTAACGACCTAACCTTTTCTAAAAAATGTCACACCTGCTTGTTAAAAAGTGACAGCCATAACATCTATAACTGTATCTCGAGTGACATCGCACCTACTGTCCGAACTGTCATCGACGTCTAAGGCTGTCATTGCGTGGGTGGCGTTAATGCCACTAAGCGACTCTATTTTAATATCCAGTTTGATTTGGGTAGCTCACGAGTCTTAAGGAGCATGTAGTTACACGTATAACGCTGCGTTTGAGTTTTTTATGGCATATGGAAGACATATATGCGTACAGGCCACCTTGCTTTCACAAGACTGCATATGTGTTGCTAACCCTAAAAAAGTAACATGGAACGCCTCTATGCTTGTTATTTCACGGATTGTCATATATTATGAGAGCATGCAGTCATCATCTTCGTCATGGACTTAATTACTACGCTCTTGTTGGTCGAATAATTTCCATTCTTCCCTACCTACCCCGAGACTTGACTTTAACGTTCTTTGGAGCTCTAGACAAGATCCATTACGCTAACTTAAACGATTTTCGAAAATTGACAATTGTATGAAATTGACGCAAGCGCTGGACGTGACCGTCCGGTAGCTTACGCCAATCCTATATAATTTTGATAACGATAACGCTCGCAAAATGAATCACACACGTCACTTTTATCTCCCTCTTTTCCTACAAGAACTGAACTTACCCTAACGTCTCTAAGAATAGAGTTGAGTTTAGATATTTTTGACCATCTTATATACTTACTCACGGACAAATAAACTGTATTTTCATTCAAAAACTTTAAAAAAAATGGTGTTGTTGAGCCCGTCAATGGTTCTGACATATCTGATGGCAACAAGTCACGATGAAAATCACAATTGACAATCTTACTCAAAGACGGTTACTCTTGTGTATGTTACTTATTAAATGCTAAGGTGCTAATAACACCATTAAGAGGAAATGTGGGAGGTATTTTCTTTATACAAATGTCTCGTCTGTTGAATTTCTGTTTCATGACCATAAAGCAAGATCTGATAATAAAATAAAGATAATTACTTATAAACATTGTGATTTTTTGAATCAAATTGTATAATATTATATTTCAGGGATAACCACCATTTTGTTACCCAATATAGATCCCAGGGTCTTGACTATTTTCACGTCGAAAATTTTAATAAATAAAAAATAACGTAGGTATTAGATTCGTTTTTGTAGAGTAGTAGTTTTTTTAGAAATGCTCAATTTTTTAAAGTATTCCAAGCCGCAATTCGTATTAATGCTTCTTCAGTTGATTAAAACTTAACAAGAAAAAACTAACTTTAGGCATTTCTCGAGTTTTAAGAGTCAAAGAATCACATTCATTTTGCCGAATACGGTTAATAATGTGGTAATTGGCGAATGTAACATTTGATGTCGTATGGATGTAAATTTGTAGGGATCGAAGCCTGGTAACAGCAAAAACCGCCTTGGGAATGAGGTCGTTATGTCCGTACAGTGTATTATAGTTTCGCTAATATTAGCCATATGCTGAAATTAGTATCCTAATGATGTCAGTTAAGACTGCACCGAGCGTCCCGTGGCGCCCTCATTACTATTATCGTGTTTCTAATAAACCAAGGTATTGCCTTGAAATCGAAGGATAGTTTTTTGTTGTACAAACGAATACATAATGTATAGCATATGTGACAAAGTTTAATAAGTTTCAACTTTCGTGTAGTCACACATATGGCCATTTTTTCCATTAAGTTACTCACTCATAGTTAAATTGTTATAAAGGAAGTGTGTCAGATACCCAATACATTGTGTATCCATTTGTACAGCAAAACCATCCTTCGATTTTAAGATAATACTTTAGTTTACTATAAAACACAACAACAGCAATGAGCAGCAGCAATGGCATGGAGCAGACGATGAAGCACATAGGCCGCTTGATGCTACCTAAGTAGGCACTGATACCCAACTTCACGTCGACTGTATCCAGACAGTGTATTAAACTATAAAGCTCGACTGTACCATACATTGTACGGTATTACAGACAAATGGCTTTTATCTCGCCGGCCGATTTCTTGACTGATGAATGGCACCAATTTGCACCCGTGCCGTTCAGTGAATGTACAGGTAAGTTGCTTGAGGCATGCGGTGTTTACTGTGGCGATATAGCCAACACAACAACGATTCAGGAAAAAAATGACGCTCATACGTCATGTTTCTTGACTGAGAATGATTGTATGTTTCGTATTGTGCAATGCCAAGATTGCAGAATTTTAATGATGCACAAAGATTAGGGGGAAAATACCAAGTAGGGGCCAAAGGGCCACGGCTCAAGATCATGAAAGGTGTCAAAACGGACCAAGCAGTTTTGAAAGGAAAACTTTTGCCTTTTTCTATATGCGGAGATGACTGCCTGACTGCTTCTAAAGTGGAGAAGGGTTTGAAAAATAACATTTACGTAATTAAAATGACTATATGTATCACAATTGTCACAAATCGTGGGTCTAAAATCGTTTATCTATGTTAGGAATATAATGAAGAAATAGGACACAACCTAACTATGACTACTTAAACCAATGCGCTGCTAGTATTACAAAAGTAAATTTAAACAATGAAAATACACAACACTAAGGGTTTTTCTAAAAATATACCAAGGTAATTTATTATAGTGTTTACGATTAGTTGACAAAGTAATGAGACCTTTTTTATTTCCTATATACCTTATACGCAGTTGTAAAAACAAGTCAGAAAATAAAGAATGGGCTAGTGATTTATTGTCTATAAAATAAAACCATAGAAGGTTCTTGACAGCAAGGTGAAGGTTGAAACTTTCCTTCTAGCTCCAAGATGCTATCAAATTCCACAGTTTGCCGCCAGTTATTTCATCATTGCAGTCAAAGGTCTGATTAAACAAACATGCGTCGGTAACATATTTACAAGGGATGGAACATATACGAATTGTTAACATTAATAAAGAATTATCCCTCGAGGCTTTTTAAGATACCGCTGCGTTAATTTTGGATCATTTAGATAACATTCCGACAAGAATTGCTGTTTTCTGCAAACGGTTCGACCGAAACGAAAAATTTAAAGCATTTACCATCATACGTAAGTACTGATAAATGTGTGCCAGCTGAATAATAAACGAGTTATTTTGTTGAATTAATGAATAAATATGTTAGTCATGAAGGCGTTGAGATATCGAGAAATTAACTGTTCAGAACAAGGAATGTTAGTTGTTTATTGAAAGTAAAACTGGATTTTTGTGTCTTGTTATTCTCTGCTTTTTAGGATTCCGTACAAAAAATTAAAAAACGGAACCCTTATCACTCGTGCGTCCGTCTGTCCGTCTGTCACAGCCAATTTGCTCCGAAACTATTGGACCGATTGAGTTGAAATTTGGTACACATATGTAAATTGATGACCTAAACACATGTGCAATATGCAAAGTAATTTTTTTTTTAAATAAGGGTCATTTCAGGGGACAGATTAGGAAATTGAAAAAAATGTTTTGCAAACCTTACTGTGTCATATATCAAATGAAAGGGCTCGTTATGAGAATCTCGAATATATTTTTGTCATTATTTTAAAATAAATAGTTGTGATTTTATTCATGAAAGAAGGCGAAAATTGACCATTGACCCCCTCCTGATCTCCGAAATTACAGAGCCTAAAACTTTGAAAAAAATACAAAATATAGTTCATTGCTGGTAGATTACAGGAAAACCTATAAGAAATCTATTAAAAAAATACGTATGTAGGGACCTCTCTCCGCGCGAGTTCAACTCGCACTCGGCCGGTTTTTTCTTTTTCATGTCTGCTTATTTTCTGTTTGACTTGTCCAGTCCAGGATTTTTTGTTACTTTTTACATTCCTTTTTAATTCATTGTTACTTTATGTTTTTATTTTGTTTCAAGTCAAAAAGCGCATCAATGGTTTAGAAAAATCGATTAACATTTCGCGTCACATTCGGATATGCCATTTTATTGCTGGCAATGTTAACGGGCATCCACAAAACATTATAAATTCACGTATTTTTATCAAAACCGTGGGTTAGTTTCTGAATGGCTTATAAATTTCTTAATGATCGTTTTACGGCCGAGCCCGGTTTTTGGGAAAGTATTGTAAATTGACAATTGAAGAATCGAAATGAACGATGGTTAGTAGATTGAGAAATTATAGTGATCACTTGGATTTTACAATCGAAAACAATGGGCAATCAATCAATTAACCTTGTACCGTTGCCAAGAAATTGGAACTAATAGGATTTTCTTGTTTTAGTGAGAATCGAAAATTTGTAATTATTTACGAAGAATTGGCTTTTGTAAATATATAATAACATAATGATTTGCTATTTAATATAACGGTTTGGAAAATTAAAATTATCGGAATTACTGACATAGAATAGTCAACGTATTAGATACCAAAACAAAGAAAGGCACAAACCTTACATGTATAATGTAGTAGGCCATAAGGTAAATATAGTTCTCAGAGTGCAATTTTAAGATGTTGATGATGATACATGCTTTTATCTACATTTGACTCATAACATTACAGTAAGATAACATTACGAACGTAGGTAGTTGTAAATGCTTATGCTTAAAGTTTGCCTATTTTATAAATCACACCCTGAATATTTTAAACAGCGAAATGAAGTTTTTGTTAAGGAATCAAGGACACAATATAGACATCTTTTGCATCATCCATTCTGTCGCTCCGACATTTACAGAAGAAATTCTTATAATATGTGCATATTAGTATATGTATAATGCCCTTCCAATAGAAATAAAGGTGCTACACCAGGTGTGTCGAAACTTAGGAATGACCTTTCAGCTTGGCTTTTTCGGAATTGCTTTTATACATTAAATGAATACTTAAATACGCTCTTCCTTCCCGCAATATAGGCACAGTCTTGGACCCAAGCAGCTTGCGCATAGCAATAAACTTGCGGCTTGGGGCTAGACTCTGTGAACCTCATACTTGCGCGTGCGGGAAGGAAGTGAGTGAGCTGGGACGACATGGCCTTTCATGTTTCAGAAGTGCCGACCGTTTGTACCGTCACGGCACAATTAATGATCTAATCCGTCGTTCGCTTGCCACTGCCACTGTACCAGCTATCCTGGAACCAGCAGGATTGCATAGAGACGATGGCAAGCGACCAGACGGAGCTACATAGGTGCCGTGGAAACTAGGTAGGGCACTGGTGTGGGACGCGACATGCGTTGACACATTCGCCCTTTCCCACGTCTAGTCAACCCGTAATCGGGCCGGTGCAGCAGCTGATCAGGCCCAAACACTCAAGCGCCGCAAATATTTGTGGCGCTTGCTGTGGAAACCATGGGACCTTGGTCAGCTAATATGAAAAGCTTTATTAACGCCCTGTCCTCACGGCTCATAGAATCCTCCGGAGATCCTAGAGCTGCTGCTTACCTCTCCCAAAGGATTGGGCTAGCTATCCATAGAGGTAATGCAGCCAGTGTCATGGGGACCATGCCGCGAGCGGACCTGCTAGAGGGGGTGTTCTTTTTATAGTGGTGATAATTATTTATACCTTTAATATTTGAGTAGCTTAGTTTAATTTTAATTTAAATACGTTTAGTTTAAAATTTTAATTGTATTAATGTTGAATACTGTACTTAGTTAGATGTAAATAAAGTATTTTCTTAAATCATGAGACTAGATAGAATTAACTTAATTCATTAGTTAAGGTTAATTGAATATTTGCATGTCGTATTGTCGGCGGAATGCCTGATTTGTTAATTATTTTTAAGACATTATGTAACGCATTTTAGCAAATAAATATATTCATTGATTGATTGATTAAAAACAATGCTGTATATGGCCTGTCCTACTTGCGGATTCCTCCAAATAATTTTGCATCTTTGTCTTTACCACCACCACTAGGTCACTATATTTATAAGAAAACTTATAAACCTAACTTAACTTTTTTTTATTTATATTTGTAAGAAAACTTCTTCAGAAAGATTTTTAAATAACGCATTACATCAATTAATATTTTCAAGACGTAGACTTTTTCATCAGTCAGTATACATCTTTTCACTGATGATGATGATGAAGCTGATGGACGTCTTGAAGTTGAACATCAGGAACGTTGATTCCTTACCTCGATAATCGTTGATAGCCACGACGAGGGTGAGGGTGGAACCAAGAGGCACGATGCCAGAAACTGGCGCAGCCCAGGGTCCTTTGCCTGCTTGGATCTCCATCCAGCAGTCCACGTTGTCTCCTAGAAAGGATTTCGTATATGTTTATATAAGTAAACTCATGCTGACAAATGTATGAGAAATTCGGTTGGCCTTTTAAGTACATTTTAGTGCCTTGTCACTTTAAATTCGTGTTTAAACTACTGCTGTCCAACTTTCTTTTAAAGGAGTTAAAGCGATAAGTTACTGAAGTGTGTATCTACTTAAAAGGCCGACTGAAGAAGGTCTTAACAGCCCAATGTATGTGGAGGTTTCTAAACGTGGCCGTGGCCAGTTTTTTTTTATGAAATGGCTGCTAGATACAAATTACAGTAATATTCGAAGCAGCATACAAACATCCATTAGAACCCTTTACTTGATAACAATAATAATTGTAATGTAACCGCCGTACTCAGAGATTTTTAGACACTATCGTTGATGACGATTTTTCATACACCAGTTTGAAAAAGGGACGAGTTAATAATTAAACGTCACTAACTGATTTAAGCACGACCGTAAGAAACTAAGAAGGTGTAAGACTTGTTTTTCATTCTAAAACACGAAAGCTTGTTATAAAAAACAAGAGACTTTAGAATAAGTTAACTACTCCCTCATCCCACTCATATTATAAATGTGAAAGTTTGTGTGTGTGTTGGTTTGTTACCCCTTCACACTGCAACAGCTAAACGGATTTAAATGGAATGGAGATAACTTTATACGCGGATTAACAGTTATGCTACTTTTCATCCCGGGAAATTAAGTGTCCGATAGAATAATTAAATTATATTCGAAATCTACGCGGACAAAGTCGCGGGCGGAAGCTAGATAAATAAACGTTTCGGTTGATTTAATCTGCACCTCTTTGTGTTCACTCGAGTAGCCTAGTCGGTAGTAACCCTTCCTACGAAGCCAGTCCCTGGTTTGATTCCCAGTATAGCCTCGTAAGACCCAATACACATTTTAGTAACATTGTAATTGCAACCTTGTCGCAATAACTATAGGGTGCCTTTTATATTTGTCATTATATCCTCAAGCTAGAACCTAAGGTGTCACGAGGGGTTAACCCTTGTTTTATAGACACTCACTTCATAGAACGTATCACTTCGCAGAATTTTCGTTTCATAGAAAACTATTTTCTGCTGAACCCGTGTTGATTTCAGTTTATCTTGTGATGGTTAGAAGTCTAACCTTACCTAACCTACGTGAATCATATTTAAAATAATCTGAAATCAACAATGGTTCAGCAGAAAATAGCTTTCTATGAAATGAATATTCTGCGAAGTGATACGTTCTGTGAAAGCAAGGGGCACCAGTCACGAGGATAGGCAATAATTTGTGTGATGATGATGAGCGCGAATATTTCTGACTCTTGGGTGTTATCTAAATATTTAAGTATGTATTAACTCTATGTAAGCATTATTATCATCATCTACTACCCTCCTATAAGTCTAGCGCTTAGTTTGGGACTTGGTCAATGTAAGAATCAGATGTCCCCTGATATTTCTTTTTTATTTATGAACACAACTGGCGTACATAATGCAGAATTTATTATACAAAAAAAACCTTTCTTTTCAATCACTCTATCTATTGATGATAACCATATTGAAATCGGTTACGTAGTTTGAAAAACCTGATCGTGTACGGTCACGAACCTTAATTTGTGACCCATTTCAAGAAAAATATGCTTAAAGTCGTCAATGTCATTAGAGATGTCAAGTCATTTGTAACTTTTAGGAAACTCAACCGTATTATTGTAGAATGTCAGATTGACTTTGGACCTAAGGTGGGTACCAAATTTAATTTCTTTAGTGTTCATACAAAGGGGCATATGGCGGGAAGCGACTAGGTTTTATACTGTATAATTAAGATGACACGCTCAGTGTATTCAAATTGCAAACAAAATGCAGTCAAGTGAATGTATCAAGAAAGTTATCTTATAAGATATTTTATTCTCAGACATCAATTAATACTGATAAGAAAACGGTGGAGAACGTGATGAATTTAATATTCAAAAGCAATAAACTTTTGATTTCTAGAAGTACCATTGTAAAACAGATTAGTATGAATTAACATTCAAAATGCAGACAAGGTATGGATACACTCAAAATTATTATTTTTCATTTCGAAAGTTGATAAGGTTAGTGCTAATCTTAATATCTCCGGTAGAAAAACTCTTACTAATAGATTGAAAGGCAAAAGTGTTCGTTAGTGCCATTATATGTATGACAGATTAGCATAGATTTATACTAAAGATGCAGACTAGGCATGAAATGAAATGAAATGAAATTTGAAATGATTGACAGACACTCCATTCAAATTTTTCTTCATTTCCAAAGTTGATCAGTGGCCTAGTCAAGATGCATTTCGAGAACGTTATCGTTATCGAAAATGTATAGGATTAACGTTAGCTGCCGGACGGTCATAACTACTAATGTCAATTCCATATATTTTGAAAGTTATACTGTGTTTCCATCTATCTGTATATCCGCTAACTCTTCCTAAAGGAAACACTACATAACTCCGAAGAGTCATAATTCCAAATTGATCAAAATTCCGATCTTTTATAATTCCGAATGCAATGTTTTGATAGAATACTCTATTTTTTGATGTCGCATATAAATCAAACCGAACTTAACCAACGTACAGTAATTAAGTAATGCTTTTGGTACCAATTTCACCAAACGATGTTAAATTTAATCAATGTTAATCGACTGTTAGTTCATACATTTTGACAGCTGTTAGAACTCAGCCCCCGATAGTAAAAAGGGCGCATCTAACATGAAGTCGAAATCGAGAAATTAAATGATTTAGTTTAAAATTAAAAAATGTATGCTGTCTCTAAACAAATAGACACAAACACTTTCCGTAAACGAAGTAATATAGATATATACCATATTGTCAATATGGTATTAAAATATTTTTTTATTTGTAATTTTTTTTTTTTCAGTTTTTCCTTTTCATCTTAGCAAAAAAATGTCTGGAAAATACTCGATACTCCGTTTAAAAGACGCAAGTAACCAATTGCGCCTTTTCAACTGAGTACAATCACAAACTTCTTTTTAATATAAGTGCTTGATAGATATTTCCTGCATTTCTCCTAAGATGAAAGGGCACATTTGGACGTAAGCGTCTTTTCAATATAGTAATTGATATTTTAAACAACTACTTTTACTCAAATAAAAAAGGAATATCCTCTGTTTTTCTACTACTTTGACATGTAGGTAGTTCAACTACATGTGAAATAATAGTTTGCACATTAACAATGTTCTAAGGTACAATCAGGAAAAACAATAATAAAAAACCGTATGAAAAAGTAAAGCTTATTAACCCTTAATTTGACTCTGTCCAGTATACTGGACGTTGTAAAGACAAAAATCTACACGAAAAACTAAAATTATAAGATTATGGAATCTCATATAATACAAAAAAACCATTGCGGACGGTAATTTTTCGTCAATTGCCGTCAGAATATAAATGAGGAAAGGACGCTTCTCACTTATCCTCGGTACATGTTCTTTTTGGATATTTTTCTATTAAATATGAAAACATAATGACTTATTTACATACATTTTAATTTAAAATTTTAAAAATATTATTTTTAAAATACATTAAAAAATAATAATATCCAGCATACTTCCCATTGCCAATTAATACGTACAAAAAAATAACTTCCCATACTTCCCATAGCTAATGTCACTGTGTTCTAATTTGCGTTTCTACGTCCAGCATACTTCCCATTGCCAATTAATTCGTACAAAAAAAACTTATACTTCCTGCTAAGTCTTATAATAAAGTATTTATGTAAAAAAATAAGGATTGTTCGCCTAGGTTTTACTGCTTATAATAAACTTAAGCGTATTTAGACAAGGAAGTGAGTGCTTTTACCGCGTTAGGGCGTTTCTTAGGTCACCCTGCTCCAAGCTATACTATCTTTATCGCTTCCGCATTGCTTTGTTTTTTTTTTTTATCCTACCTTGACCGTCAAAATAAGGCTTAATCGAACTATTCAATGCAAACCGATATAGTCCCAGAAAGATTGGAATGAGAACCTAGACATATTTATAAACCACAAATATTAGTGCAGTACTTTATTCAAACAATGCATCTCGGGTGTCAATGTGGTTGTTTCCTTGTTAAAACCACAGTTTCTATATCTTCAAAATTACTAATTTATGTTCAGCTCTTTGAAAAAAGTCCTGAAGTCAAAAAAAAAAAGATTCTACAACTCAATTCCCCATCAGAATTCAGACAAAGGAGAAATAGTATAGCGTTCCTCTGGGAATCTGTTCCTCTTAACGCCATTTATTTATTTGTATTTATTATCAGCCTGTTCTGCCCCATTATTAGGTAAAGACCTTTTCTTCCCATGCTGCTCCTCACAAAGCGGTGACTGATCAATCTTTTCCAAACAATTGTTTGGAAAAGATTGATCATTGCTGTTCATCCTGCCAACTCTGTCGTCATCGTAAACGTCTGTAACTAAACTTGTGTTTAAGAGCTTGGGGGAAGACTTCAATGCTCCTGTTTGATGCAGTTGGAAATTAACTTGGTCTTTGACATGTTTATTAGTAGTCCTAACTCAAAGCTTACTTTGTTTAGCTGTTCCTAAGTTCTTTAACCGACGCCGGGAAAATAACGCTGCCATCAGCAAACTTGATTGTTTATTTGTTTCTTCTTCACGGCTCAACAGCCGAACCGAAATGAATTTGAAATTAAAATAGTTTGAGTCCCGGGGATGGACATGATAATATGATTTTTTATCTGAAAATATAATAATTTCTACGGGAAAACTCAATAAAGCAGTTCCATGTGGACAAATTCACCAGCAAACACTAAAGTACAAAATACTATCATGTTTCAATTTTTATTAAATTAAACCTGCAAGCGGATTTTTATTAATGTTTTATTTCTTAAAAAATTAATAGAGTTTTGTCTGATATTTAGAGTAATTTACTCTAATCGTCTGTTAAGTGGTTAACATCGTTTGGTGAAATTGGTACTTAATCTAAAATATCTCTAAATCTAATCTTAAATAGCTTTCGGCAAAATTAAAATTTTAACAAATGAATATTATAAAGTAATTAGGAATTTTTTGGTGTTTCCCTTCCTAAACCACGAAACGCAATTTAATGCGATTTTCACCATAAGTTAGATATTTTTTCACTGAAGGTTTTTTTTACGTGTAATTAATTCTGGTTTATTTACGTGTGTTACAGAAAACTCGTACAAACCGAAGCGAAGCGAGGGCGGGTCGTTTTTTTTCTTACCTCTGAAATCCAGCTGCACCACATCAAGATCAGCGATGACCATGGGCGGCTTCGATGCCGTCTTCTCGTAGTCGTTGAACCACTCGCAACGCAGCCTCTTCGCCTCATCCCACACCTCGAGCAAGTCCTTATCGTACTGCACTACCACCGTGTTCTCATAGAATTGGCCGTGGAGATCTGGAAGGGGCAGACCAAGAATTATTGTAGTAGGTCAACGTATCAGGAGGTTAAAAAGCTAGCAGAGAACAGTTAAAAGTGTCAAAATTTACTCCACCAACAAGAGCCTAGCACTTAAGTTAAATGATGAATGATGTGAACGTAGGATTCAAAACTATATAATATGTGTGATATATACAAAAACAATACGATGATGATAAACAAAGATTGTAGAAAGGCGAACTCATCCGTTTAAGGGATCTCTTCCAGCTAATCCTTGATTTCAGAAAAGTAAAAGGTTGTGCATCGAGAATGCAAGTGTATTTATTTAGGGAGAGAGCATACAAATTAAAGTAACCAATAAAACCTGAGCATTTAAAATAAATACATTCAAATATCTGCATAAATAGGTACAGAAATATTTACTACATAATATATAGAAAACAGTTGATACAATAATTAGGAGCTAACTAGAATCAACGCAGAACTTCTTCAATTTGCCTTTAAAAACTTTTGGAAGATATTTTTTCCGACATTTGATTTGACCAGAGCCATGAGCCATTGAGAGAGCCATTCCAATTAATACCCGTACAAAAATTAGAGGCTGTACAAATAAATAAAAATGTATGGAATGACATAGACCGCTTACCTTAATTCTATACAAATTCTCCGCCGTAAACTTTCGCCAAAGGTCACTTAGACCTACAGTCATACCGAAGAAATTTAACAACCTAACGGATAAGCAGAACTCGAATCTATAAGTATATACTTTTGACAATTGTATTGTAAAGATACAAAAGCACGATCGACTGATTGGATTGCTGTAAATAAACAATTTTCAAAGAGAATCGATTTTAAATCCTTATTATTGCTAAAGGGCCTATAGGTACGCGGATGAACTCGCGCAAAAAGTTGAAGTCGTTCAAAGAACGCGGATCGAACCAGAAGCCTCTCGAGCTCAAGCGAAACTGACCCTTGAGAGCTACCTCAACTCCCTTTCAATCCGGCCATCCATTAGGACATTAATCTACCAAGCTCGCTCGCAGCTAACGCCCAGGCTTTATTTTATGAGGCATAAAATCGATTTTGCATTGTGAAAAAAGTGTATAATGTGGCTCTGCTAACCGCTCTTTAAGTCGCAAATACTTACTTTTAACTGGAAGGAAATACTCTAGCGAGTGGAGCCAGTATTGGGTTGAGGGACAGCGTGTGTAAAGCAAGTTGTGAAGGGAAAATGGTCCTTCTTGCCAGCTATGCGGTCTGGCTGGTGGCGATTCTCAGAAACAATGCGCGCGCGACGTTCGCAGAAGGAGCGGGACGCGCATGCGCCGTCCGTTATCCACCATAGTGGCCATAGTGGACAGAACTAGGAATCGGAACGAAAAACTCACTTTGTTGAAATGAGACCGGCGAGCCGTAAAACTTGGCCGGTGGCGATTTATTGCGAAATTGTTACGAATTACCGTAGTCACTGGGAAGCTTAATGTTGAAACGGCAGTCTGATATGCATTTGACTCCGATTTATATCAGATGGCTACATGGAGCAATTATTTGGGTGGAGAGGTGGAATCGTGAACATTAACATTTTTGATACCACGTTTTCCCAAACGATATCAATATACTCAAGGCAAGACCTTACTGACCTTAAAGCGTGTGTTAAAGTGAAATTTTGAAATTGTATAAAAGGGAATGCAAACAAACGGCCATCACAAAAGTTATTTCTCCAAATCCTCTGGCGTGGCTCGAAACGGTTTACGGGCGAAGATTTCCATGATGCCCTTGGGGAATTGTTTTAAGAACAAGAAGCCAAGAAATAATGGAGATACCGGATGTTATTTTATTTGTTGTGTACAAGGAGGTTACCTTGTTATTGACTTCAAAGGATGTGTTCTATCGTATCTTAAAATTTCTTGAGGATTCATTTAGTAATTATTTATAAGAGACATTTTGGTAATTAAAATAGTTTTGCTTCGAGTATAACATTCCAATATTCGTTTTTTTTAATCAACCGATTTTTAACACCTGCGGCCGTTAAGAAGTTTCATTCTGAAAACGTAATAGTTAGCGAAAATGTATAGGATTGACATAAACTGCCGGACGATCGCGTAAAGTGCCTATGACAATTCCATACATTTTGACTGCTATTGAAAATCTTTTACGTCAGCGTTAGGCATATTGTCCAGAGCCTTAGGCATTATATATTTATCCCATAAACAAGTCAAGACTACAGTTAAATTGGTTGATAAGTATTTTATATTGTTTAATTGCAATTTTACTTTAAACTCAATTGGTACAGTTAGTTATGTAACTAAGTGGCGCGTGTAAAAAACGAGCTCACAAACACTTGACGGTAGCTATTTTACCGTCAACAATTGAATAATGGGAAAGATATTTTGAAGTGCAAAAGTATCTGGGCCTACTTAATGCTTCAACATTTTCCTATTACTGCGTTTAGAAACAAGATGGGCTTAAAAACAAACAGGAATTTTCCAGCAAATGAATTTGGATATCATTGCCGTTCTCTAATAAATCTATCTTCTATAAACGTAAAATTATATTCAATTTCCAACGTTAAATTCACCACATTCGTTCGTCTTGGCCGGAAACGTCGCTCCTAAGGGAATGCCACATAGCCGCTTGCTAGGCCCATTCATTTGTCACATAAATTATCCGGCGAATGTGGCGGAGGCTGAGTGTTTGGACCACAGGCGATTCGTCTTTGTGTATATTCTCTGCATTATTGTATGTATCATGGGTGGAGCTGGCTGGATATAAATACGGAAGCGGGCAGCATAGTTACAAAAATATATTTGTAAGTGTTCTTAATTTTAACGGGATCTTTATTCTGCTAGAAAAACTATCAGCCTTTGACATTTTATCGTATTGTCAGCAATTTGATAGCTCTATTTACTTGACAGTAATGGCGGCGGAATTAAAAACAATGCCATAATACGTTATAAGGTAATGTGTTTTTTTTACCCAGTAGAATAGAGACCCTGGATAACTCCCTAAAACTGTGTTTGACTTCTTAGTTGAAGAATTTTTTGAGTTATTATTTGAGTAAAATAGGTAGATAAATAGGTATTTTTGAAGTTTTTAAAACTTTTCTAACACAAATATTACTCCATAATAAGTTCGTCTGGAAATTTTGGGATATTCTTTTCCATTAGACAATCATTTCAAACCATGACAATTCTCATACTATTTTTGAACCATTGATTTGTAACTTAATTATCACAACCTTAGATCATTAAATTCAATTGCAAGATACAGACTCAACTTTTATAAAAATTTATAAAATCTGGCACTAATTCAATACAAACACCATAACCACGGTAAAAGACCCAAAGACATTGATAATGATCAATCACCAGGTCCACGCAAAGTTACACCTTGCAATTATAACTGTACTGTTCCTGTGTCCACTCCACATTAGCCGAGAGAGCGGTTTGAGGAAAAAACTGGACGATCCTACCTCGTTCCTACCTCGGGGATGCGTTCCGGATCGCGACGAGTTTCAAACGAAGAAACTAAATCGATATATGTGTAGCATCGGACAATGTTTTTCACTCTAGTGTATTTTTGCTAAGGGAGTTTTTAATAATTAACATGAAAATAATAATATTATACGTTTACGAATATGTAGTTATTGCTTTGGGGGTCTTAAAGATTCGTGTACAAAATGCTCTTGTTGCCATAAAATTGGCCTGCGCACTAACGAGTAGCTTCATAAAGATCCGCGTTTTTTTTTTGTGAATATTTAAATTTCAAAAATAATTGATTTTACGTATCTGCTACCACGTCGTCAAATGGATCAGTGTAACACTCTTTAAAAGTCTTTTGGGTAAGGATAAATACGGTTTGACTTAGACTTGCATAAGAGTGTGGATCGTGTGAAAGAGATGAACAAACCCGTAGGTCGATCTGTACTGTTAATAGAGTTCTGTGAAACAAACGAAAAGTTAAATGAAACTGTGGAAATTATAAAGATAAGCAGGCCTTTCGCGTAACAACACTCGCAATCACAATCGTTTTCATTTTGAAAATCGAAGGCGTCTGCATACAAAATGAAACCAATTGTTTTGTTTTGAAGCCGATCGCGATTGCGAGTGAGTTACGCGAAAGGCCTGAAGGTCGGTAAGGAAAGCGGACAGTCGTTGTTTGCCAGGAAAATTACTTAAATATTTGTGTCAAGTGAATACTTAATGTGGCCGAGAACATTAACATTTTTTACTGCCTGTACCATGGGAAAATGAGTGAAATGAGCAGAGCTCGACTTTGTTATCTTGGCGTGTTTCACCCGTGTATGTTTTTTTAGCAACCTTATCAGAAGTTTATTAAGGGGTCCAAAAATTGTGGTATCGTATGCAAAGTTCTCTAAAAATGGGGAAAACGCTTGAAATTTGAGGTTGTCCGGGAGCATAGTAAGTTAAAGCTTTTAAATTTTGATGGAAAAATGTATTTTTTTATTATTATTATAATTTGACTATTACGAGTATCATACCTAATTAGTATCACTAATTTAAAAAACTACATTTAGCAGACTTTTATGAGTGCAGCAAAGAGCAGTTACAATACATAATAATATATTACACAGTTCAGTTCAGGCAATTTGCTTTAAATTGTATTTGTAATAGCCAATATGAATGTTTAGGAGTTGGATGGCTATGGCTACGTAAGGGTATATCATGTATTCAAGAGATGCAACATTATATTACTTCTATTTATGGTAAAAACATTTAAGAAAACTTTTTTGCCTTTTTCTAACGTTGACTTATTTTGCTGGTGAAGATATTACTATTTTTATTTGATTAGTTAAACACTAATAATATTGCATAACCAACTACTTACACCATTACTAACAAACATGTAATAAAGTAAACTCTCTAATAGCCAATCTCTAAGTCTAATATTAGTAGACTTTTAACGTTCATACGAGGCGTAAGGCTTTATTGCTCCATACGCTCAAACTTGCTCGAATTAACATTAACATTTTCTTGGAAAGGAAAACGTACAAACCTAGTTTTTTATAATATCTACAACATATTCAAAAACCGTGGAAATCGGTCTTAAATTAATGGCTGAGAAAAGTTATCGCTCGGAGTCAAATTTGTGTTTTTTTTTTACAGCTACGCGATATAAGCGTCTGTTCACAATCCTCTTAATACTGCTGACT
Organism: Acleris literana; assembly: GCA_946894065.1. Taxonomy (NCBI): domain Eukaryota; kingdom Metazoa; phylum Arthropoda; class Insecta; order Lepidoptera; family Tortricidae; genus Acleris; species Acleris literana. Next base: position 22,574,764 of record OX335669.1, read on the forward strand.
TCGACTTACCTGGTTTAGTCCCGCATTTCGCGTACGCGATCCTGAACGAGAAGTACGTCTGCCCCGTCGACGGAGGGACGTACACACAGCGCGGATCGCCGTGTTGACCTGTTGGAAAGGAATAATTTTAGTTTAACTATTTCTGGACTAGGATTATTATTATTTATTATTTATTTATTATAACAAACACAAAGTTTAAAATATTATGCATTGTTCCACAAAACTGTTAACACAGTTTGACTGCGGAATGTTTCATCTTTTTTTCTTCTTGATTGATCAATGATGGTGGTACTCTCTTAAAAACGGTATGTCGAACGTCGATAGAGTGAGCGAAGTCATACGAGCTCGCTCTCTCGTCGGGTAAAGCGAGTAGGTTGAGGATGCACGCTGAAATGTACGCTCTGACGGGACAACTTTAACTTTAGGTTAATATTTGATGCGTCGAGTTTAAGGTCGAGATGTTATAGAGAATCACCTACAATGTGTGTGTTAGATATCTATTTGTCCCCAAAATCATGAGTAGAGTAACAGTGCCCAACACTCGTCACTTTTTAACCTTAATGACTAATTTGGGAACACCTTAAAATTCCGAATTATTTTATTTCGAATATTAGTTGTCCGAATAAAAACAAATCCGGAAGCTATGTTATGCTGCAGCTATTTCAGTAAATTAAATGCATAATTTGAATGAATGAATGAATGTGGAAGAAGCGAAAGAGATTTGTCAGGATCGTAGCAGGTGGAAAGAAGTGGTCTCTGCCTACCCCCCTCGGCGTGATTTAATGTATGTATGTATGTAAATGCATAATTAATACGTTGACAGCAATGGCAGCCGATTTAAAAACAATACGATGACGTAATGCGATAAAATAAGGTCGCAGATGTATGTTATGTTATTGGTTTAGTGGCCTTTGCCCAGCAGCGGGACATTACAGGCTCTTAAATAAATAATAATAAAATAATACATACAAAGGGTTAGGTTTGCTTTAAAAGCGATATCAAAAAATAAATTCTTCTGTCAAAACATTTCATTCGTTATTATGATAATTCGGATTATGACTCTTCAGAATTATGACCAGTGATCGGAATAGGTAGAGCTAATTTGCCTAAACTTGACGCATATTCATTCATGCGTGAGAGAGATGGGAATACATTATTGAATGAACATGCATCAAGTTTAGGCAAATTAGCTCACCTATTTCCGATCACTGATTATGACTGTAGTGTACTGTGGTAGCCTGCAGCAGCGGCTACTTCATCAATGTTTCCCTAGCTCGACTTTTACATGCTCTAACTATGTTTAAATAATACTGCACTGGTTATTTCTTTTTATATATATTTCTTCCGTTAATTCTTCAATAAATACATATTTTTTTTATGGGCCTTTACTATCCCGGTACACATAAGCAACTGAAGTCGCCCCTTAAAACAAGACAATTCTACTCCTATTTGAATTACCACTTCGAATATCAGTGACGTAATAACCAGCCAGTAAAACTTAGATGTAGCCGGCACACTACAAGTAGTGAACCTTCACAGTACTCATCTCTTTGTCCTCAAAAGTCGTAACTCAATAGGATGCCAGTGTACATTTTCACAGTAGCTCAAGCTTCACATTTTCAATATAATTACTACAGATTTTAAAATACTGTTGCGTCAGAAGTTCAAACACTATAACTACTTAATCCATCACATCCATGCGATAAATTAAACAACATATTCTTAAAAATACCTTAAAGAGACACATCAACGTTCACTTGCTTTTCCAATAAAATACTTTCTTTCATTAATATTTATAAAGAGCGTTTCGTTCACGTGTTTCGACTCGCGTGACAAATACCGTCACGGTATAAATAGACGAAGTATGGAATAAAGACGTATTTGCATCACAGAAGAGCGCCACAAGAAACGAACTTTCGATTTTGCTAATCAATAATGTTTTTGATGCTTAGGAATGATCAACAATAAATCAATAACATGACATAAATCTACGCCATTTTTACATCATATTGCGTCTTATTGTTTTCAACTCGGCCGCCATTACTGTCAGTCAACTTAATAAGAACTATCGTAACGTAAAGACGATAGTATCAGGACCAAAAACAATGTAGGAACAAGCCCGTGGTGTTAAATATTAAAAAAGTAAATGTGTTCTGATTTTAAATTGATTATAATACCCGCGTCGTACTCAAAGATATATTAGAGACAATTAACTCGTTCCTTTTTCAAACTTGTACACGGGAAATCGTCTAATCGTCATTAACGGACTGAGTCCAACTCGCACTAGGCTGTTTTTTTTTACTTGAATCAACACGGGTTCAGCAGAAAATAGCTTTCTGTGAAAGGAAATTCTGCGAAGGGATACGTTCTATGAAATGAGTGTTGGTGAAACAAGGGGAGGGAACACCCTTTTGGTCAAATAAACGAACCTTGATTTTAACAGATACTTTCTTTTTTACCTACTAACATTAATAAACTGGGCCAACTACTGAACCCATCGCTAAAGAAGCTATCAAATAAGAAAGTAAAGGTTTATTATGGTAAGTAATTAAGTTAACCAACACACTTCACGATTATGGCATTTTTTATTAACCATTCAACAACAATAATGCTACCCTGTGACTGACCAAAACTACTTCAACACGTACTTAAGTACAGAAACCTTTTATAACTATACTAGAGGATACCCGCGATTTAGTACGCATAGAATTAGTTTCCTCCTACTCCCCTTTTAACCCCTCAGGGGAGGACTTTACAAAAAATGACTGCACCCCTAGGATATCCAAGGAAAAATTCCCTCTAAAGGATCATGGGCAGATTGGGTGTGGCACCAGCAGAATTGAAACCTATATCATTAAAAAGGAATTAGTTAAAACATCATTTCTTAATAAGACCGCAAATACCTAACTCTCCGGAAAACAAAAATATGGGCACATGAAAACAAAATATATAGTCCATAGAAACTTTGGATACTATAATATTGTGACAGACGGATAATATATAAGATTGTAATAGAACTGGGTGTTGGGTATTTGATGTAGAAAACTATTTTAAACTGTACTATGGTGTTACTTTTTGTACGGAACTTTAAAAAAAAATGTTGTTTGTAATAATCGTAACAACGAGTTACTCGCAGGATTACAAAAAATCTCAATAGATGGCTATGTCGGGATGCTTTACAATGAGAGATTATAAAACTATATCATAAACATAACCTTCGATTAAGCAACGTAACAGAAAAAAGTTAAGCCATGTTCGATTGTTTGTAATGTATCTCATAAATTGTGTTAGTATTTATCTATACGAAAAATCAACTCTCCGATTTCCAGAAAATACTTTAGTTTATTATATATTAACCAAAGTTTTTATGCGCTATATATCTTGTTTTCAAGTACCCATATTTTTATTCTCCGGTGAGCTAGGTGTTTGCGGCCATATTAAGAAATGATGTTTCACCTAATTTCATTTTAAATGTAATTAGGTTAGAGCCACACCCAATTTCCGTACAAAAGAGCCCACGATCCTTTCAAGTCCCTAGGTCTGGGTCTGCTTTCAGCTGTGCGTTAATCGATCAGCCAGTCAGTTTCTTCTTTTATAGATGATGTATTCATTTAAAGCACTTTTTTTATTATGATAATTTTTTACGGATATAATCGCTCCGAAAGTTGCATAAATTTAAAAAATCCAAAGGTAACGTTTAATAAATACTTTCAACAAAAATAACATACAACATGATCGGGTATACAGTTTTAGAGTTATTGCCGAAAAACTGCGCTTCTCAACAAAAGGACGTAAGTATCATGATGAAGATACACTTTTTGTTGGTGCATTTTTTTTACAAAAGGCTTCAGGACCCTACACCTAGCATGGTCTGATATGCTATTGCTGGGTTTTTTCATTATAACAAACCCTATCTCACTTATTTAAGTTCAAGTGTAACTGTACCCGATTAACTCGAGCTTTAAACAAACATATTTCTCCCTAAAACAGCCAGTATCATCAAAACCCATTATTAACTTAACCAGCGATTCATCTTAACCGTCGTTTAACACAAGGGCCGCGCGGTAGCTGACACATTTGCCCACCAAAGCCTGCAACTGGGGCAGTCTTTATAATTCAGACTATATCCGTCATAATTGTAAGTGAAACCTTGGCAATTATAAGAAACAATTAGAGGCGGTCTGAATACAGCGGGCATGGTTAGCTTTAACTACTACGTGTGGTTTAAGTGGACTTCTTGCCTTAGTTTAACATTTTCTTCATAACTCAATGTAACGTATACATATAGGTACAACATTGCAATGATATGTTCATATTTTCACGACACGATAGCCTTAGTAGTGACCCTGCCGCTAGCGGTCCCGGGTTCAAATCCCAGCTAGGGCAGTAAGTATTTGTGTCTGAGTCTTTGATGGGAGAATTTATATTTTTATGTTTTAGGAACTGCTGTACTTAGTGTTTTCAAACCACGAGGGCATGCCCCACCACTCAAATTGAAGTTCCGAGGTTGCGTCAATATACGTAAAATGATGTTGGATGGGTCCTCAAGGATTATAAACATTAAAAAACCAGCCAAGTGCGAGGCGGACTCGCGCACCGAGGGTTCCGTACCACTGCATATATCCCGATTTAAATTCGATTTCGAATCAAATCAGCGCGAGCCCAACTTACTTTTTTTTTTACCGAACATTTTTTTACCGAATTTGACGCTTGTATGTTTTACCGTTTTTTCGACACAAAAATAAAAATACGTTAAAAAAACGTTTCATGTCTGGGGACCCCCTTTATTTTTGTAAGGAAATCCGCCGTAGTAACACTATTTAAAAAAGTAAATAACCAGCTATCTATTACGGTTCAAAAGGTACAGTCACGAACATAAATTCGTGACCCACCTTAGGTCCAAAGTCATTCAGACATTCTACAACAATAAGGTTGATTCTCCTATAAGTTCGCTGCGCTACGTGCACTTCAGTTCGTTTTTAGTGCGCGTGCCGCGGTTTATGCTGGGAACCGTCGCTCGAGTGTCCTGACTTCTGGCCGAAAGGTGTCGTGTTCCGGCGGTTTCGGGGCAACCTACCGGCAGCGACCATCACGCCAATTTTGGCAAAACAGATACGCTGTTCTGTCACCTCGGTGTTAGTTTTAAGTTTTATATTGTTATGTATGTTAGTCTATAAGGTATTTGTAACTATGGGCCTCGTTGCCTGAAATAAAATTTATTATTATTATTATTATTATTATCATACAAATGATTTGGCATCTCTAATGACATTGACGACTTCGAGCCTATTTTTCTTGAAATGGGTCACATATTAACGTTCGTGATAGTACAGCTCTTTGAATGTTAGGACGGACGGACGGACGGACAGCTTAGGCATATTAATAGGGTCACGTTGGGCTACCCTTTGGGTAAGGAACCCTAAAAATACGATTAGTGCTAAAGCCATTGTATTACTATCTTTGTTGAAAGTTGCTATCTTTTACATCCTGTCATAGTAATTGTAATCCCATCAAAAACATAAATATGAAAATGGGAGCCAAGTTCAATATTTTAAGAATATGCGACGCATGGTTATCGGCTTCACCGACAAAAGAAATAAGATCTAAATGGGTGCCAAGTTCCGTAGATAAACCTGATATTTATTTATTAAGAACATACGACATTCTAAAATAAATTAAAAACTCAATTTCTTATTTTTTCTGCTACAACAATGTTCGCTATTTAAAAATATAACTTCTTAAATTTGAACAATCGAATTATTTACACAAAGTAGTAAGTTTCGATAATGATCACATTCGCAAAAATAATTTTGTCTAGGGTCACTTGGGTGCGACGCCCCTCTCAAGACTCGTCAAAGACAGTTTAAGACGGACATCTCACTGAAGATGAGTTTTGAAAACTAAGAGCCGTATTAGTAAACTCATCTTGGCTGAGATATCCGTCACAAGATAAGTCAAAGTAAACGTCAAGCCATAGAAAACTGTCATTTTTGACTCAGCTTGAGATGAGTATTACAGTCGAGATAATTTTATTAATACGGCAATAAGGGCACTTCAATACGGCCCAGACTAACAAGAAGAGAGAGAGAGAGAGAGAGCGATAGTTCTTACCTTTCGACGACACGATCCCTTCGAACGGGTGCGAGAAGGTTAGATGTACGTCCATGTGGTCCTTCCCACACATCACCTCTAGCGACTGGATGACGGGCATGCCGTCCGGCCTGTCAACGGGCCATAACTCGCCTGCCCGTACCCGCGTCTGCGGACAAAGTAATAGTTAACATTAGTTTTTTGACATAAGGCAAATGAGCACACAGGAAACCGTGGTAAAACATCTGAGACCCATAATTATTTGGAATCTATTAATTACAATCTCAAGACTGCAATGCTAAGGACCATATTAATAAACTGATCTTGGCCGAGTTGCCCGTCCCAAGACACGTCAAAGTAAACATCAACTTATAGAAAATTGTAATTTCTGACGTGTCTTGCGATCATAATGGAACAGCCAACATAAGTTTTTTATACTGCTCTATGATTGCAAATACTATGCTTCATTATAAATAACTATTTCAAAAAAAAAATCGTTGTAAAAATACCACACGGATTATCCTAGTCCCAAACTAAGTTCAGAGCTAGTACTACGGACAAGGAAAATATGTATAAAATATATGCATACCTAAAGTAATAATGAAAAGAAAGAAAGAAAGTAAAACCATTACCTCGTGACAAACAGGCAAACAAAATTGAACAAAAAACTGACATAGACAAAATAACTGTAGTCGCGTAATGGTTCCAACTCAGCGTTATGCTGGTGTTAAAGCCAGTACTGGTCTTCGATTGGAACCATCCAGTAAAGCCACGGCAGATTACACACACACATAGCACATACACACTAAACTAACTTAGACAAAACATAAAAAGAAAGAAAAAACCGACACAAAAGTGAACATTTAATAATATTTGTTCAGTACAAACATCATTCAAATTTAAACGTCAAGTCGCGTCTCATCTACCCCTATCCCAGTCATATCCTTTCCCATGGAAAACGCGGGTAGAAACCTGACAGCGCTGACTGCCCTCCTACAACTGACAGTTCAGCTAAGACAACGGTGCGAGACGGTCAATGTCGAGTACGATCTCCATTCCGCCATCCGCCCAAGTTCACGAAATATTGAGCTCAAGGTACATCAGCTACGCCGCCGCGTACAACCGGGCGTCGTTACGCCAAATCAACGCAGAAGGTGTAAGGAAGAGAAGTGCGTAAGACCGGCAGCCACACCATCTCCTGCCAGCGCGTAGCATCATAGAACCAGGTACGCGTTATTTTCCATTTCCCTTGCCCTGTCATCTTCATTTTGGTCCTTCTTACCCTATACAATATCTATTAATCATCTTTTCCTAATTTATCAAAATTCCATTTTGCAAATCATCAGCTTACTAATTTTTTCATTTAACTTCGCAGGTAGACTTTTTATCTTGTTCGCATAGACAAAACCGGTAACTAACTTCCTTGTAGTGCCTACTTGCTGGATGCTTTGACGTCCAGCAAAACGACCAGCAATCAAGCTTTAACATTATAAACGGTTGCCTTTAAAGTGCCACTGGCAGCACTGACGCTTTATGTCAGTTGTCATCTTTCAAGAATAACAAAATATCTTAACCTCGTTATCTTGATTATTAATATTTGTTTTGCTGTTAAACGATGCCTACAGATAAACCATATGATAAAAATGCTTCCCAATATGCTCCCACAGGTTCTTTGGATGAGTCGCAACAAAAACTTAGCGTTGTTTCAATGAATGTTCAAGGTAACTTTATGACTTCGTTGTATAACTTAGCGGGAGAAATTAGTGGCTCATCTGATAAGGATCCGGTACGAGTAACGAATTTTAAAGCTAGATATAGGGACATTGACAACATTCGGGATCGTTTTCAAGAGGCTTATAACATTTTTATGTCGAGATGTGAGGATACAAACACACGTGCAGGCATTGAGGCACTGTTCAGTAAATTTTACGATATGTACTACTCGGTTCAAGTATTACAGGAATCTATCCTCATAGCACCATGTCTTTCAAGGTCGAATCAAGTCTGTTTACCTAAAATAACATTATCACACTTTTCTGGAGTGTACACTGAGTGGCCAAATTTCAAAGCTTTGTATGATAGTCTGATTCATAACAATGTAGAATTATCACCGACGCAAAAAATGCACTACCTATTTAGTGTTTTAGAGAAAGAGCCTTTGAGTCTAGTAAAACATTTAGAACTTTCAAATGACAATTACTCTATAGCATACAGGCTGTTGATAGATAGGTATGAAAACAAGCGGCTTATAGCAGATAAACATTTAGAGGCTATTCTATCATTGACAAATCAACAGAATCAGGCTAACTTGCGTAAGTTTGTCAACACTCTTAAAGAAAATTCTCAAGCTCTGCATGCGCTAGGATTTGACGTTAAGGCATGGAGTTTTCTGTTGTTACACATTATTCTAAGAAAGCTTCCTATAGAGCTTCGTGGTAAATTTGAGTTGACCCATAGTAGTTCCCCCAATAGCATTCCAACATTCGAGAACTTAATTAACTTCTTGGATACTCATCTTAGGGTGATGGAAACTGTCAGTGGGTCGAAGGGTCCAGCTACTACAGTACAAAGTAGTACTTCTAAGGTCACATTCACCGTTAACTCCAATCAACATTGTGTTTGTTGTAACGGTGAGCATGTGCTTTATATTTGTGACAAGTTTAACAATATGTCACCGATTCAACGTAGGGAATTTGTCACTCAACAACATTTATGCTTCAACTGTCTGCGGACACACTCGGTTAGCAAGTGTTTGTCTAAAAGCAGGTGTCAAATATGTAATGGTCGTCACCATACCAAGCTTCACATGAATCAACAGGCTAATCAACACAAGGTTATGGATGATGCTGCTATTGCATCTACATCAGCACCCGCACCCAATTCTTCATGCTCAGATGCTACACTCACTACTGTTAGCTCTGCTGTCAAACATTTTCGCACTCATGGTGTTCGCAATGAATCCACTATGATGTTGGGTACGGCTTTAGTTGGTCTTCGGGATATCAACGGGCATCTGCATACTGCAAGAGCCCTATTAGACTGCGGGTCACAAGTATCAATTATTACAGAAAATTTAGCTCAGAAGTTGCGGCTTCCTCGTTCTACTTCTGGTGTTCTATTTGGGTTGGGAGGTTCAAACGCGCAGCACACCAGTGGCAGTGTAGAGTGTACCATCCATTCTCTATTCGACACTTCCAAACCTGCCTTGGTGACTACTGCAGTTGTTCTCAAGCGCATCACAGGGGACCTTCCCAACATTAAAGTATCATCAAAGGTTCTACATATGTGTAGGGATATTTCTCTAGCGGACTCTAAATGTTCCATTCCTGGTCCGATTGACCTGTTGATTGGCGTGGACCTGTATGATAGGGTTTTTGATGGCAGGAGACTTCAGCTGGGGGAAGGCTTACCCACTGCATACGCTTCCATTTTCGGTTGGGTTTTGATGGGCACCGCTCCTATGGACTCTGCTGTCTCTAATCATATTGTGGCCCTGCATTGTTCGACAAATTTGGACTCTACGCTCAACAAGTTCTGGGAGGTGGAAGAGGCTCCGACAAAAATCATGCATGATCCGGAGAGCCTCCAATGCGAAAAGCACTTTGTAGAGACGCACACGCGCGATGAGACAGGGAGATACATCGTTAGGCTACCCTTCAAAACGGAGTGTAAACCATTAGGTGACACATACAATTACGCTCTTAAAAGGTTTCACAATTTGGAGCGCAAACTGCTCAAGGACGTAAGGTTGAGGGAGATGTACGTAGCGTTTATGGCCGACTATCTTAAAACAGGTCACATGCGACCAGTAATGGGTGCTCTATCTAAGGCTAGGTACTATATACCTCATCACGGGGTGATTAAAGAAAGCAGTAGCACCACAAAGCTCCGAGCTGTGTTCGACGCTTCCGCCGCCAGTAGCTCAGGGGTGTCTTTAAATCAGGTCCTGATGCCAGGTCCCAAGCTACAGCAGAACATCGAGGACATCATCTTGCGGTTCAGGACGCATGCAGTGGTATTCACCTGTGACATCAAACAGATGTATCGCCAGGTTCGAATGCACGACGAAGATTGTAAATTCCATACCGTATTTTGGCGGGAATCACCCGATAAGCCGCTCCAACAATTCGAGTTAACGACGGTCACCTACGGTGTATCCAGCGCAGCGTATCTGGCCATGCGTGTTATACACGAGTTAGCTATCATTAATAAAGGCACGCATCCTGAAGCTGCTCGCGTCTTACAGGAGGATACTTTTGTTGATGACGTCATTAGTGGGAGTCATGACATAGAGTCTGCTAGAGTCTTACAGAAGCAGGTAGTAGAGGTACTGGCTCAGGGGGGTTTCCAATTAAGAAAGTGGGCCAGCAATAGCAAGGACTTACTGGATGTTCATCCTTCTGATCACCTCGAAACGCCGTTTCGGTTCGAAGAAGGGGATAACATATTCAAAATCTTGGGTATCGAATGGAGCTCTAGTACAGACAGCTTCGTGTACCGCGTTTCAAAACTTGGGAAATGTTACACAAAGCGTGACATTCTGTCCAACATTGCACGACTTTATGACCCGTGTGGCTATCTGGCACCAATCACCTTTTACGCAAAGGTAATCATGCAGCGCCTGTGGGCACTCGACCTCTCATGGGATGATCCACTTCCTAAGGAAAGCGTTCAAGCTTGGAATGCCTTCCTGGATGGATTCCATCTTCTAAATATTCCTAGGATACCTAGATTTATTCTAAGTAATCAGCCTGAGCGCTGCGAACTGTTAGGGTTCAGTGACGCATCGGAGGCTGGTTACAGCGCTGTCGTTTATCTCCGAGTGCTCGACTCTACCGGAGAGGTAGGAGTTCACTTACTCTTGGCCAAATCTAGAGTCGCTCCAATAAAACAGAAACTCACCATTCCTAGGCTCGAGCTGTCGGGAGCCGTGCTCCTAGCTCGCCTACTCAGCCACGTTGCGCAGGTTTTGGAAGGCAAAGCCGTCATCTCTGACACGACAGCTTGGTGCGACTCTACGATCGTGTTATCGTGGCTCCGTACTCCACCTCACAGGTTGCAGACTTTCGAGGCGAACAGAGTCTCACAGGTTCAAGGTCTTGTCCCATCCGTGACCTGGCGCTACGTGCCCTCAGCACTTAACCCAGCGGATTGTGCCAGTAGGGGTTTGTTACCACAAGACCTCGTGGCTCATGAGCTGTGGTGGTCCCCGCCGTGGTTAAAAGAAGATTCATCCTCGTGGCCACTGCCGATTCAGCCCTTGTGTGATGACCTTCCTGGACTTAAACCCTTAACTAATTCAACGTTCAAGGTCACTGACACGAATGTAGAGCCACCAGGCTCGCTCTTCATCAGCCGGTACAGCTCTCTCTCGAGGCTTCAACGTATTCTCGCATGGTCGTTGCGCTTCTTTCATAACGCTCGTCATCCCAAAAAGCAAATTTCGGGTTCGCTTAGTGTTCGAGACTTGCACAGCGCCCTTAATAGAGTTGTCAAGCTCGCTCAGGAGGACGCTTTCGCCGATCAGCTGCAACTTCTTCGGGACAAGCATGCCTTAAGGCTTCCACTTGCTCGCCTGCATCCCTTCGTAGACTCTTCAGGACTTTTGCGCGTGGGCGGCCGGCTCAGGCATTCTAACTTGCCATATGCTGCAAGGCATCCGCTTCTCTTACCTAAGCGACATCATGTTACGGATCTCATCATCGATTATCATCATCTGGCCTACCTTCATGTAGGACCCAATGAGCTTATCAACATTCTCCACCAACGGTATTGGATTTTATCAGCTCGGCGTGTCGTTCGACACCGGGTTTTTCTCTGTCATCGTTGTCATCGCTTGAAGGCGAAACCATTAGAGCCTTTTATGGGCAATCTCCCGCCCAGTCGTGTGCGCGAAGCACGCCCCTTTCTCAAGGTTGGGATCGATTTCGCAGGCCCATTCAACATTAAGACCTCTAAGATACGCAAGGCCAAGGTCACTAAGGCCTATCTTTGTGTTTTTGTGTGCTTGTCCGTAAAGGCGATACACTTAGAGGTAACTTCTGATCTGACAACAAACTCTTTTATGGCCTCCTTCGATAGGTTCGTCTCAAGACGAGGCATGGTTTCCGACGTTTACACGGACTGTGGTAAGAATTTCCAAGGAGCCAAGCGCCACTTGAGCGAAATAGACTCTTTTCTAAACCAACAAGACTTAACTGACGCTCTCACAAGGGCCAGCGTCAATTGGCACATGAACCCACCATACGCTCCACATATGGGTGGACTTTGGGAGGCTTCCGTGAAGTCTGCCAAAAATTTACTAAAACGTACTATTGGGGAACAGGTACTCACCTTCGAAGAATTGGCAACAATCTTCGCTAAGGTCGAGGCAGTACTCAACTCCAGGCCTCTGTGTCCAATGTCTGACGATCCGAACGACTTTGAAACACTGACTCCTGGCCATTTCATTATAGGACATCCATTAGTAAGCCTGCCTGAACACGATTTCGACCATACTCCAATCTCACAGCTCAATCGTTGGCAACTTATTCAACAAGTTTCGCAGCATTTCTGGCGCCGATGGCAGCATGAATACTTGCATAACCTCCAACAGCGCAAGAAGTGGTGCAAGGAAGTACCAAACCTTCAGTTAGGAGATCTCGTCCTCATTAAAGAGGACAACTTGCCACCACTTCAGTGGCGAAAAGCGCGAGTATTCAAGCTCCATCCGGGCGCAGACGGCGTAGTTCGCGTTGTAGAGCTCAAAACGAGTTCCGGTACTTGCCTCAGATCAACCACTAAGGTTTGCCCCTTACCGACTTATGACAATTAGTAAAATAATAACCACGCAAAAAACTTAGCTTTAGAACATTAGATTTACGATTTTTTCGGGAAACCTCAACTATAAACATATTTAACTTTAGGGAAAATCATCATATTGCGATATCATCTAAAGAGCTTGGTAGCTCTTTGGGGGGCGGTTATGTTCAGTACAAACATCATTCAAATTTAAACGTCAAGTCGCGTCTCATCTACCCCTATCCCAGTCATATCCTTTCCCATGGAAAACGCGGGTAGAAACCTGACAGCGCTGACTGCCCTCCTACAACTGACAGTTCAGCTAAGACAACGGTGCGAGACGGTCAATGTCGAGTACGATCTCCATTCCGCCATCCGCCCAAGTTCACGAAATATTGAGCTCAAGGTACATCAGCTACGCCGCCGCGTACAACCGGGCGTCGTTACGCCAAATCAACGCAGAAGGTGTAAGGAAGAGAAGTGCGTAAGACCGGCAGCCACACCATCTCCTGCCAGCGCGTAGCATCATAGAACCAGGTACGCGTTATTTTCCATTTCCCTTGCCCTGTCATCTTCAATATTATTAATATTCGGTGTTGCGTTCGACTATTGTACTATTATGTCATAGATTAACGCTTTGAAAACCCCGGATAAAAAATGCATAATGCAAAGAATATGGTACGGCGTGTTGTGAATAGCTGCGGTTAAGTCATTGCGTCGACGAAAACGGAATATCATATTATATTAGAAACCGTCTTGAAATACATAATTAACAAAACAAATACAAAACAAAACAAAATGTGATGAAGTGCAAATGTTGACTTACAAAACCAACTGAAATACATAGAAAACATCCAAAACCCAAAAATATTTTTTTGCTATCATCACCCAAATATTGAATAAAATTCTCCTATTGCGTCATCAAATCAACAATTATGAAAATCGCCGACAATGGTTAAATACTAAATAATATTACTGGTATCAATGATTAATAAGGGAATTTGGGGTACACTACATAATCTCGAAAAAAATATCCGAATTTGATAAACACGAATTTCAGAATTCCGATTTTAAAATTTTCGAATCATCACTATTCCGAATTTTAGTTTCACGAATCATCAAAATCACGATTTTTTTAAATTCCGAATGTTCACATTTCCGAATTATTAGAAGCCCGAAAAATATTTTTCCGAATATCACAATTCCGAATCCCGAATATTCATTATTCCGAAATTTTAGCAGCTTGAATTCTCTAAGATTTTTTATTTCAAATAAGCGCCTGATTTTTTTATTGTTTAATACCGTATGTAATGTGTAGCATGCATAATGCTCAAAAACTGTGAGAAATGTCCGACAAAGTCGACGGAGATCCGCTTCGGAGCTCCTGTTTTGCGTAGATAAGGCGCTTCGCGCCTTGATGGATCTCTAACCTAACCTAACCTATCTAGGTGAGCTTGACCTAATTTAGTAAATGTGCTCGTAATCGCACCTAACTTTTGTTTCATGTAGAATACTTCAATTCAATTCAAGTGGTTAGTTTCATAATTCCGAATTTTACATTAGGTACCGATCTGGTAACAACATTCGTAAATGCAATTCGTAAAAAACGTTTTCGTGATTTTAAATTCGGAATAAAATAATTCGAGATTTTAGGGTGTTCCCGGGAATTTGCACTCTTTTTCAAAACGAGAAAAACTATTCAGTGTAATGTTTATTATGAGAAGCTACTAAAGAACTCAACACACTATTTGTGTACGTAAGTAACAATGTTGCTAAAGTTAACAAAACATAGTTAATTTAACACGGAACATGTCGACAAGGAGGCTTTCATATGCGCCATTGTTTTATCCTTCCAGAGAAAACGCTATCCGATTGTACATTTTAACGCAAACTAAACTAAACTTTGTAGGCTTATAGCTTGCAGTTTAATTTTGAGTGAAACATGTGAAGTGAGGGAGGCAAAATACAGGTTTCGAGAGAACACTGTAAACATGATAAGCAGGCACCAAATAATGTTGGAACAGAAAGTTTTCATCAAATTTGGATGATTGCCTAAACGATGAACGCTTTTAAACTGCGCGCAATATAAGAATAAATAAGAAACAGTATGTTAAATAAATTATTAAATATATCGACGGTAAAAAGCGTAAACGCTGTAACCCACAATGTACCTAAAAAAATTTTTGCATATTCGGAATCAGATTTTTTTCTGCGTCGAATGGTCCGGGTCTCGTGGCTCTACGACGATTAGAAAATTCTGTACAGCGTTGAAATTGTATGTACTTTTTTGACATATAGCAAAATTAATTGCTGTAAGCCGCCAAAAAACAGGTCTTTATTTTGCATTTGCATTTACACCAATTCATATTTTACAAATTTTTCGAGTCCAGTAGGTTACTGCGTGCGTAAAACCATTTCCACTGTCATTTACAGCGTTTACGCGTATTGAAAAAAAAGTGACACTACACTTACTACGTTTTCTGTAAAATATATTTAGATGATAGTGACTTACTACGTTTTTATCAGACACCATAATGTGAATACTCACAAGTTACACCAAATTTGAAGTAATACGCAAAAATATTACTGACCTTTACCTCATTTCTTAAACGATTGCTTATTATTGGTCGCTTGAGTTTACCGTATTTTAAATACGCGCTCATGCTGTGTGGGTAACGGCTTACCGCCCCGATCAGTCAGTCTGAGACCGCCGTGGGATCAAGTTGTGTGTGGTGTAACGGTCTTTCACCGCGTGACAGCAAAAGTTTAAAATGTAATTATATCTATTTTAATAGTAAACCAGTGCAAATAATGTGAATAGTTAAAACTATACTAATGAATTCTTATTTCATTTAAATAGTAACTACTTAGTATGATAAATTCTGAGAATTAAGTGTTGCTTTACATAATTATAAGTAATTAAAACTACTTTACGAATTTTAACAATACTTTGATAATAGTTATTAGTTTGAAGAAACGCTAGTATAGTGTCTTAAACTTTTCAGTTTGTTAAACATTGATGTTTTTAATTTTAATTGATTTTATTTCATGAGTAAGTTAACTTGTGATATTTAATTTATCATAATAATATACTTCTTTTATACGAAGTGTTTGTAGCGATGCATAATTATCGTTAAAATAAATGTATTTCTTTTTTTTCAACTAGACTTGTATTGTAAATGTTTATAAGCATGTATATATTTATATGTAGATGTTCGGATGTTTATGTCTAATGGAGGATTGAAAATATATTTACATACACATACAAACACATTCGTATTAATTAATTATTTAGGATAACATTTAAAAAAAGGATTAATAAATGTTATCTCATATTTACGTTTTAATATCAATAACCTTTTTTGACATCTATCATTGAATAAAATTATGATTTTTTTAAACTGCAAGCACTGCAGCATAACATCAATTTAGGCAGTGCTCAACATTTAAAGAATGGTGGTTACATCACTTACGCTTAAATCACACTGATTATTACCTTTCCATACATTTAAAAAATCATTAACAGCGTTTTATCGTATTGAAAAAAAAAGTCAGGTTGCTGTAACCGACACTTAAAAGAAACCTAGTCACTTCTGGTACAAGACAGGCATATGATCTAATAGGGAATTTGAAAATACATAATTATGTAGTATAAAAATAGCACCGATCGCTTAAATAAAAAAAAAGATATGATTTTTTTTGTAAAATTTCAAAAGTTTTTTGGCTCTGGTGTAAAGTTTGATTTTGCGGGTTACAGCGTTTACGCTTTTTACCGTCGATATGTTAAAAAATTCAGTCGGGTTTTTTGTTTATTTTGAATAATTTAATTTATTTAAATCTTTTTAGTTTTTATTAATAACATAGTGGTTTAATTAATTATTACTGAGCATATATGTATGCATGAGCTCTGGAACTTAAATTTTTAATGTCGCGAAGCTACAAGTGATTTCGCTTGTAATTTGAAGCGATACTCTCTTTCTAGCGAAAGGAGTTTATTACTTAAGATTTACGCATTTTTTGACTATCCTGTCAAAATAGTAGCATAAAAGTGTTATATTGTATATATATATTTCGAATGGGCTATTTAATACCTTTCATTTGATACCCATATTGTTATAATAAAAAACATTTTTTTTTATTCCCCCTCCATATTTTTTTCCGCGGACGCCATATTGAAATATTATATACCCTATGTGACTTCGGCAATTAAGACGAATCAAATGACACCTCGTATGTTAAAATCCGTCAAGCCGTTTAGGCTGCAGAGCGTGCCCAGAAATAGACGTACATACATACATACATACATACATACATACATACATACCTACATACATACATACCTACATACATAGATACATACTTACATACATACGCTCGAAAAACATAACCCTCCTTCTGACGCAGTCGGGTATAAATATTTCTTTCATATTTCATATTTTTTGTTCAATATTTACTGAGAAAATAAAATAAACAATATTCAGCTAATGGCTAAAGAGCTTAAATGCCACATGCTCTTTTCTACGTCACAGTTAGGGCTAGACTTAAAGAAAACGCGGTTACAAACAAAATGACGTCATTCCGACCACTAGCAAAGAGGCCGTAGCAAACACTGACATTTTTTTTCTCTCAATAAATAATAATAAAAAAACGGATCCTCTGAGACAATCCTCTATAAGCATTATATTTATCAGAACACCTTTTCACCTGACCGTTTAAATGTCTTTGAAAAAAGAACCTACATCGCAACCCCACTTCAATATGCAGTTCTACGACTTCACTCCCCCCCACAGCGCCATCTACACCAATCTTAACCAATTACACGTACCCAAGCTATTTCTGATTGGCTCCGCATCTGCATAACTGATCTTTGCGAATGAGCGATTTGATGAAACGAGCACGTTCCAGGAATAGCGCCCGCGCAGGTTCCCACGCGAGAGGAATTCGCGAAACGCTATGTGTGTAGTGCATTATTGAATGTCGTTTTTGGATAAAAAAAACGATCGAGTGCGTTTCGGACTCGCGCACAGAGGGTCCATACCGCCGCACACTAGATATTGTTATATTCCCAATGTTATAGCCCAACTCAGACTTGACAATTTTTTAGTATTTGTTTTTTTATTTTCAGGGTTTGTACTATAAACTAATACTATAAACTAGTGGTGGTAGGACCTTGTGCAGGGTCCGTCCAGATCGCTACCACCATCTTATCCATTAACCCACCGCCAAGAAGCAGTGATAGCATTGCTGTGTTCCGGTGTGGGGATCAGAAAACCAGTGAAATTACTAGCATAGAGGCATTAATCTTAGTCCTCAGGGTTGGCAACGCATTTGAAGTCTTAGGATTGCAGTTTTGAGATTGTAGTCTTGAGATTTGAAATGTCTATGAGTCTCAGATACCACTTACCATCAGGTGGCCTGAGTGCTCGCGTGCCTTCTCCTTGCCATAAAAATAAACTGGACAAGGCGAGTCGGACTCGCCCACCGAGGGTTCCGCACATGACACGGTTAACTCAATTCAACATTTGCACCGCCGCCGTTCCTTGTATAGAGATCCTGTTTTTTTGTGATTTAATTGAAAATGTTGGGTTCTCAGATTTTTCCCTATAAGTGTAGTATAAGACGGTATTACTTGCCAAATTTCATATTTCTAGGTCAACGGAAAATACCCTATAAATTTTGATTCCCTTGAGAGTGTCGAAATATACGTTTTTTGCGGCATAAACGGCCGTTTCTTTTTTTGAAGTTAACTTAGAAGTTTGATTTTTTCACAGTTTCAAGGGACTGTAGACTTAACTTATATATGGTATACATTTCAACTCGATACCTCCACGCGTTCCCGAGATAAAGGGTCTTGACAGACAGACGGATAGACAGACGGACAGACAGACGGACAGACAGCCGGACAAGAAAGTGCTCCTGTAAGGGTTTCGTTTTTTAATTTTGCGGTATGGAACCCTAAAAACATACTAATTTTGACGCTTGTATATTTTGCCGTTTTTACCATACAACAATCATAAAAAGGTTGAAAAAAAAAACTTGCATGGGGACACCCTTTATTATTATTATTTTTTTAGTAAATCCAAAACAAACACCTCTTTAAAAAAAAACAATCCGCTATCTATTACGGTTCAAAATACAACTTTTTTAAGTTAGGGCGGACGGACGGACGGACGGATGGACAAGGGGGGCATATTAATAGGGTCCCGTTGGGCTACCCTGCGGGTAAGAACCCTAGTGGGTTGAACAGGGTACAGGGGATCGATAACACCGCGTTACCTTTAACCGAGCTACAGCCGTGTTCGCGTTGTTGTGTTCCCAGGTAAGGGTAAAACACCGAGGCTTATCCGGAGAACAAAGCTATTGTCTATTTGAAAGTTCAACCACAAACTGGTAACTCGGGGCAATATTCTACATATTGAACATTTGAAACCTATTTTGAATAGGTATTTAAATAGGTAAATTAATTATGCTAGTAATTTTACCGGTAATATTATCCCATACAAATGCGAACTCTGCTTTTTTTAATGATTGACCATTTGTAAGCGACGTAAAATGGATCCTATAATTCAGTGTTTTCGTTTGCCTCAAAATACCAATAAAATCTCACAAATTCAACATTTTCTTTACAGTTCTTGCAGCAAGTAAAGCGAAACAATTGTGAGTTAGATTATAACACTAATGTATGAAAATAAAAACGCAGTTGGGCATGTCATTCATTATTTTGATGGAAAATGTGTTCACGAGCAAGCAAGTATGACCTCTACAGCGTTAGTTATTAGGGAGCTTAAAAGCATTAATCAAATGACACGAGTAGCATTTTAGAAGCAGTCTCTTCTGTTGGCAGTAAAATATGGCTGCGTACTTAATCATATTTTTGGAATAGCTTAGTACAGAAATAATTTGAGGTTAGTTATAAATTATTACGATTTATCTTGAGTTGGAAGAAAGATTGATAGTTTAGGGAATTAAGTTTTAGATAAGTTGATTCAACTTGCGCTTTCAATTCATGTCTGTGAATCATCTATGTAAAAAGTTATAAATAATTCATTATAAAACTTTTAAATTTACATTACTAAGATTATTTTAGAGCACCCTTTATTGAAAAATATTGGATACCTACATTATTTCGACGGGCAATTAATAAAGACTAAAATCGAGTCTAGCAAAGGAGCAGGTTCTCAATGGTATTTTTATTTTGTATGTAAGGACCCGTTTTAATACTTACTTTATTGAAGGAGTCTAAATAATATATGGGCTCTCAGTACAATTGAGGTTTCAACTCGTAGGGTGATGGAACCAGTAATGGACAAGGCACCAATAATGGACACTTGATTCTTATTTTACATAAGATAAGGGATATTTATTTGTTGACCAACAATCAATTTAGGACCTTAGGATCTTTGAATTAAGATTTAAATTTCCATTATTGGCGCCTGTCAGCTGAAAGTGTCCAACACTGATGCCATCACCCTTTTATATTTATTTTAAACTAAACCTTGTCAGAAATCCAACTCGCACCTTTACAATATACCAAAGCATTCATAAATAACTCATGATCTATAAAAACAAAACGCTATCCCCTCATTACGCCCAAGGATATAATCATGGCAAGCCATTATTAACTATGTAGTTGAGTCCCTCCACTGCAGGCAGTCTGTCCAGATTCCCTGTGCATACTTGAGGAGAAAGTTGACTTAACACGTTGGGTGCCATGATCATCGTATTGGAGTTATTTTGTTTGGAAACCGAGAAGGTTGGCAGTGAAGGTGGATCCAATACGGGAAGCAGAAAACTGTTGGGATGCCGCGCTTTATTTCTAATTGGCTATATTTATTGTAGGGATGTATTGGCAGGATTATAGGGTGTTGTTCTTGTTTAATTAGGTATTTGACAGTAACTAGTTGCATACGTGTAAGCATCGTGTAAGATTGATAATACTAACGAGTGGAATGCATCAGTAGCCTAGCAGAGTAAGGTGACGACTTGTGATCGCAAGATGCTAAGTTCAAATTCCAACAGAAGAATTTTATTAACTTGAGTGACAAATACTTTTATAGATAGTGTGAGTCTGTAAGAAGGAAATTGTATGAAAGTTGTCAAAATATGTCTTAGAAAGACGGAGGGAAGTAAACAGCAAGCTTTAGTACCTATGTTTGAGATTAACCTAGGTACTTAGAGTAAAAACGTGTTAAAATATCTAAAACACGAGTATTTATATCGTCATTATGTAATTGTGAACTAACCGCGGCATGTTCTGTTACAGGCTGTGAAATAATAGACATAATCAAACCTATACATATACGTTACACTTTATTATGCGCGAGAAGTTTATAATAATGGTTTTTAAGCTTATAACTGTAACTTTCGCTCTTCATACATATAGTGGTTTGTCGTAATATCTTCAAATTTGAAATAGACTTACAGAAATTTAAAATAGGTTAGTTTGTGAAGAAAAATATTAAATTGACTAAGTCAATGCTAATTTAAATCGATACAGCAATGAGAAACTTACCTAATAAACTATACAAGTGAGACTAACAAGACGATAATGACGTTACTGACGAACTTGATGACGCGGACTGCACTGAACTATAGTGCACATCCCCTGTTGCCGAGATAGAAACCAACTCAAATGGGAAGGTAATAAATGAGAGATCATAAATATTTGTCTTTGTAAACAGTAGTAATTAATTTGAGAAAGCTATATTAATTTGTATGGATACTGCCACAGGAAGTATACCTAATAAACTAAACAAGCGAGACAAACAAGATGATAATGACGTTACTGACACACTTGATGACGCGGACTGCATCTAGTGCTCTGTGCACATCCCCTGTTGCCGAGAGAGAAACCGACTCAAATGGGAAAGTAATAAATGATAAATCAGTTATTTAGCCGTTTTATAGCACTAACGACATGGCGCGTGTGTACGTTATTACTATAATGACGAGCTATAGAAAATATACAGTAATAGCACGACAGGTGCGTTTCTATGTCGGTGGTTATTACCTAGTGCCTATATAACCAATGGGTTTGCTTAGGAGTTTAATTATCATAATATTGCGCTGTTGGTTACAATAATTTACATTCTGATTAAAAACAGTCCAAACCAAAAATGGCATACCAAAGAATTGTGATATGACATAAGACTGATTGGGAGTTGCAAAAGCATAAACGGTGGGAATAATTCATATTCTTGATGAGGTAGGAAAGTTTTATAAAGATATACGCTTTATTGACCTTAGGGTGATAAAGATACGGTCGTCAAACGATAGCAAATTGGTTAGTTTAGTCACTTAAGTATCGTACTTGTAATAAGTGTACGTAAACATTTACAAAAAAAATACAATCGCAACTGGTAATCAAATTTGGAAGTTACGTTTTACGGAAGGCAAGCGAGCGCGCAGGCCACATGGTGGTTATAAGTGGGATTTGAGACCCATCGACATTAGCATTCTTAAGAAGGAGCTTAGGACCACGATATAATGCCTTTATGCTGTCTTTGTCTTATCCCCACACTAAAACGGTAACCCATCATTTTATCGAATTTCAAATCATCGATTGTATCATTTCATTGAATTGAATTTTATCGAACGCTATTTAGGCCAGCAGTGGACGTCTTTCGGCTGACATGATGATGATAATGATGAACGCTATTTTCTGTTGTATCCATATTTTTTTCAGAATCTTTTAAACATGAATTACGTAGGTTAGTTTAGGTTAGAATTCTGACGCCCAAAAAAATAAACCCATGATGCGAGAAATGCCTTTCGATGAAACAAAAATTCTGCGTTCGTACGTTCGTTGAATTGTTGTTGTTGTTGGTTCGACAAAATAATAGGTACCTCACTAAAACACAACAATGCAAACATTGCTGCTTGGAGGTAAAGTTGATATTTAATATTCAATCTTAAACCTAAAGACCTACCGTGTCGGGAGCGTCAATTTTATTATGAAACATTGTTGTATTGGCTTTAAAAACCTTTAAGTGAATTAGTTACTTCTTCCGCTTATTCCTTTTTTCTTACGTTATGCTTACATCTATCTCTTGTTAGTCAGAGGCGTGGCCAACGGAACTCAGTCTAACCGCTACCTCCATGCTTATTCTAACGAAGAAGCAAATTACAGGCTTTTGCAAAAGTATTTTTTCTTCAAGTAAAAAGACAGTAAAATAGTAAATAAATTCAATTTAGATATTCATTATTGATTACTAAAATTATTAAGGAATATTATAAGATAATTGTGGATTACATTAATCGAGTTCTCGTTAAAGCTAGAGCGAATGATTAATGAATCTAGAGCAGAGAAATTTATTGAGGAGGATATCGTTATACGTCTGCTTTCGTTGTTGGAACGCTGCTAAGTTTGAGGATCTAAGATTATATTGATGGTGATTCATTTCTTTTTCTGATTGAAAACTTTATAATCATAAACAATTTAGAACGTAGTTACTGAATTAATAGTGTGTTAAAATGCATGATCCAAGTTGAGAAACCTTTCCAATAATTACTAACTTTGGAGTTTCTTTGTACATATTTTTTCAACTGTATGCTCCTCTCAGAAAGCTTTGGTCAAAGATAGAATGAAATAAGCTTGTTTAGAGTACAAGTCTTGAATAGCAAATAGTTTATTTTTATCTATTTGTGAGAAGATTATTCTCTATTCTACTCTTATTTTTTGTTAACATTTCAATAAAACACTTGTTCCGCTATAATATGTTCGAGCTGTACTTTTTACATTACTTGCAAATGATAACGAATTGATACTTACTTGTTTTATGCAGCTCATTAATTTCTGATAGGTACAAATATGGAAATATCTAGAAATTGTTAATGTTGCTGCTAACGTTATGGAACTTAATAACTATCACGAATTAATGCATGCGAGCAATTATGCATGAATAAGCAAAACTGCTAATGCACATTCAACTTTGAATGGAATGGCAAAAGAGTTGATGCAAAAAAAGGAAGATAAAGCTCAAAGGTAAGAAACAAGCAGGATACAAAGGGTCAAACTGATTTGTCAGCGGTCAAACTTGTCTTAACTCATACGGTGCCAATAAGTAGAAATTTAAGGTAATTTGAATAAGGCAGGTGTGTCACGGGCATTGAATGATTCAATTATATTTCTAAGCAGCGTCGCGGAAGTTGGATGAATAATTGGTTATGCCGTTGTAATCAATTAAACAATCGCACTATCTAAAAAAATAATGAGCATGTTTGTTAGAATCTTGGAACAAGTGAAATTTTTCGTTCTAGTAAACTTAAAAAATACCTGAAGACCAGCAAGAAGTGAAATCTACTGGGATATCATCGCAGTGAAACAAATATTTTAGGTTCCGTAGAATATTAAATAACCAGTTATAACGAAAAATCTAAAAGTGTATAGGTTTTGTATGATAAATATGAAGAATCCATATGACGTTAACTAAGTGACACATACGTTACATAGAATAAGTTGAATGAATAGGTACATGGAAGACGCAGATAGCCTAGTAATAGCCCTGCATACAAAGCCAGCGGTCCCAAGTTTAGTTCCCGATAAAAGTCAAAAATTTGTACGATGAGCGAGAGTTAGTATTTAGTATTTATTTCTGAGAATTGGTTGTTTTTTTTTATATTAAAACCTATTTAATTTTAAGGAAGTTGTATCATTGTATTGTACCCATAGTAAAAGCCTTGGGACTAGGTCAATTTACATTTTAACATGGTTTCTAATATTATGTATTAAATTAATTGATATGCCATTTTTTGTGTTCTATAGAATCGAAAAGCGTCCTAAATATTAACAAGGGAAAAACATAGTCAATAAAATACATAATTCATGCAATGAGTTTCGTGTAGGGGCATACTTACTTACTGTACAATTTTGAACAAAGTACAGGTTAATATTTAAGGTGTATCTCACGTCTGTTTCCAGTAAATTGAATTTAGAACAAACTGACAAAGCCGTTGAAGGTAAACAAACACTTTCTCCTTTCCATTCATAAATGTTACTCATACATTTACATAGGCTTGGTCGGAGACATATCATGACAGTGGACGCAACCGTTACTAGTCAAGATATTTAATAAGATCACAGCCATGTCATAGCATGCAAGATATCTTTAGGTAGTAACGTAAGTAGCCTAGCGTAGCCTAACCTAACCTAACCTAACGAGTAGCGTTAAAAGTAAGTACCTGATCATTTTTGTACCATATCGCATTATAGGTGAAAAACTTAAGTAAATGACCTCTTTCATGTAGTTGTAACACGTCTGTATAGACCGTTCGACATTCTATACATATATTATATGAAATTTAATGTAAATTCCATATTAGTTTTGTACACACCTACATGCAAGAGGTCTTTTACTTAAGTTTTGCACCTATATAATACATTTGACAATCTTGTTTGACATTGGTAACGTGACTGTAAAGCGACAAGGTACAGAAAAAACAAACTTAATTGATTGTATGTATTAAAATTATCCACCATTTTGAAATTGTTTTTTAATAACACACACACACATCTTGCGACACTAAGGTAAATCTAGCGACACGATACCACACTTATTAAAATTGGGCGTTCGGCGTCTACAATTAAACAAAGAATCATACATACCTACATGCATACATACATACTTACATACCTAAAGGCCAACACATTACCCCCCTTCTTTGAAAGTTGGGTAAAATGCTAGTTTAAGTAGAAGTAGACGGTGAAGAATTTTCAACGTACTTAAACTAGGATTTCCTCATACATAGAAACATCAGATATTTATTTGGAAAAAAAACTAAAATGCTACAAAAACTAAATGAAACATCGTAAATTAATGAAATAAAACATACTACTACACAAGATTTAATTGAATCTAAGAAAATGCCAAAAACACTGGCAGAATTTCCTTGCTGATTAGCAATGCATTAAAACCTTTGTTATAGAAAAAGGAATAAAATACTCGTGTACATACATACATTAAATCACGCCTGTTTCCCAGAGGGGTAGGCAGAGACCACTTCTTTCCACCTGCTACGATCCTGACAAATCTCTTTCGCTTCTTCCACATTCATTCATCGAGTCATGCAGGCACGTCGGTTTCGGGTACTCGTGTATTTTTAGTAATAATGAAAAATACATAATAATAATAAATATCGGGGACAATCTCAAACAAATTGAATCAATCCCAAACTAAGCTCTAGGCTTTCACTATTGATACTAGGCAACGATAAACATGCTTATATAGAGAAATACGTACATCCATACATAAACCCATGCCTTCATTCCCGGAGTGGGATTAGGTAGGCAGAGCTACAGAATAACGAACAACTCTATTTTTTTTTTGATAATTCTGTAACCAGATTTTGCACAATTAAGCTAAGATGTTTACTAGTTTGTTTGATAGATTCCAAGCCCATCGCCTAACAGTACTGCAAGCCTTTATTCCCTTAGTCGCCTCTTACGACATCCACGGGAAGAAATGGAGTGGCACTATTCTAACCCGGCAACCAGACGGGACTAGAGAAATACATATTTAAATAGATAGAAAACATCCAAGACACAAATATCTGCCCTTACCGGGATTTCAACCCGGGACCGCTAGCTTCAAAACTACAAACCACAAAACGCGTGTTTCTTAGTCATACTTATTTATTGCCCTTTGAGAAAGGATGTATAGTCATTTTACAAGAATGTCAAAGGCGCGCAGAAGAAAGTTCCTGAGTCATAATTTAAGCTATCTCGTAAATAATACCTGATGAGACGTGGGTGGCTCGTGAATTTCTTCGTGTAAACTTGATTGGGATCTTCCCTCGGAATTAACGGCCGTTTTATCAAACAGCTTATAATAGGGGGACATAATAAATCATGATACGGCCATCATGTCTTGATGCTATTGTGGCAAGATAATGGACGTTTCTGAAATACCATCATTATAGCATTTACGACATTAATACTACTTACTTCAGCCAAATAAGACAGAAGGCCGATGTCGTGCCGTATCAGGAGGTGAAAAGCTGTCAAAGTACAGAGAAAAGTGGCAATTACTCCACCGACAACTTGTCGGTGACAAGAGCCTAGCTCTTAAGTTAAATGAAGATGTCAGGTGAAAATAATGATCAGGCTTTTATTGGAAAAATCAGCTATCAGACGATTCTCTGTGGTGGCTTTTAATACTTTTAGGAACATCAAATTTATCCCCACGCTGGAACCCAACAATGTGAACACTGCTGCTTGGCGTGGTTAAAGGATAATAAGGCCCGACCACCATTTAATATCATTAGAATGGTATTATAATGTAAATGCCAAGATATCTATGGCGCTTTTTATCTGTTTCATGTTTCTATTTGATTTGTATGACCTATTCAACAACACCACCATGACAGCAATAGAGGTGGGTAACAAAATGCCCATTCGCCTTTGCAATTGAATACTGAGATTTTTCAGCAACTTTAGGCCGTTTGTCCACCGTCGACGTCAACGTCACGACAACGAGAACGAGATGACGGCGCCGAAGTATAAAATATACGTCGTGCGGTGGACAAACGGCCTTAGGGTGGTATTGTCGACTCGTTTAGCCTAGTTGGTAGTAACTCTGCCTACGAAGCTGGTTCGATTCCCGGTACGGGCAAATATTTATGTGATGAGCGCGAGTATTTGATGCTGAGTCTTGGATGTTTTCTATGTATTTTAGTATATATTTCTGTACGTTTACCTTTGTCTAGTACCCATAGTACTCGTACAAGCCTAGTGCTTAGTTTGGGACTAGGTAAATTGCTTTCAAATTGTCCCCTGATATTTATTTGTTAGTATTTGTATTTTGCTTTAAACTGATTTTACATGAAAAGTCCGCCTTAAGATACTTAAAACTAAATGCATAGTTACAGGATCGTAATTAACATACGTCTTGAGTGACATACCCATATCAAAATACGTCAAATCATAGAAAAATGTAATTCTGAACGCGCTTTGAGACGCCAATCTGACTCAAGATTAATTTATTAATACGTTCCATCATATCTGACACATCGTGTCGGGCATCTCACTCAAAATCTGTTTCAACAGTTGACCGTAGCCAAGATGCAAACGCTGCTAACGATTCGTTTTTCTATCGACTAGAAATGTATGGAGTAGACATAAGCGATTGATGCAATCAGTCGTCTCGAGGCCCTAGAAGAGATGCTTAACGTTATCGTAAACGATTTTAGAAAACTGTCAGAATGTATAATATTGACATGCGCGCTTGACGCGACCATCTAGCACCTTATGTTAATCCTATACAAATTTTGTTGCAATAATGGGTTTGCGTTTGACCTCAGTCTTACCTTATGATAAGTGACGAGGAGGTCGAAGGTGGTACACGCTTACCCGGAAAATGCCTATTCACTCTTGCCTTATAAATATGATACCGGGAATACAGACGTAGGGAGAGTGTTCAACTCCTTGGCAGTGAGAATAAGAAACGGAGCAGCAAACCGCTGCGTGCAAACCATTGGGTATTCTACTATATGTGAATGGAAGCCCTCCCGGTGTTTAGTAGACCGACGTCAGAAAGTGGAGGGTCGGATGAGGTCATGTAGTTCCTGGGCATCATCATCATCATCATCATCATTTGCCACAGCATCTGTTGTAGATGATTGTTACAGCAGTTCCTAAGCACACTCTCCATAATACACTTTGTAAAATACCGAGAGACAAGCGACTTTACGCCGATGGTCCAAACTCTGAAGCTTGGTATTAGGGAGTGAGTCGTCACCGATCAGTGCGCTCATCCTAATTTTGTCGATTTTCGGAAATCGCTAACTTAGCGTCATTCATCTTGATTATCCCCCAGATTTTGCAAAGCTTCTAAAGATTTATAGTCTTCCCTAAAGATCTCTACGACAACAAGCAACTCAACTTCTAAATTTAGTGTCCAAAACGTCCAGAGTCCAGACCCAGATTACGTAAAGCCAAAACCCGTTCAAACACTCTTAAATAGCAAATCGAGACATGTTCGATTATATCGATGAGTAATAAAAAAACGCGTTTGCGACTGCCGGCCGGTCTGACCACCTGCAAAACTAAACATTTGGTCAGTGTGGCAAATATTTATGTTGCCTCCAATTAATAAAGAAAGGACTTAACATACTCACAGTATGGAAAGCGATTAGCAATTAAAAGGAGCGAGCACGAGGGATTTTAATTAACAGACAAATATGCATAGGAAAGCAATTAATTTAGGCCATTCCCTTTTTGGACAACGGGTTTTCTATACTGTGATAGTTTTCTTTATTCGTAAAGCTAAGTATAATATATCGATTTTTGGGTCGAGAGGTAACTGGTTGGCTTGGCAGACAAATGCCTTTTTTCCCAATACTCGTTGGTGTGTATGTGTGTAAAGTAACTTCATGGAAAAGTAAATGTATTAATAAGTAATGTATTATTATTATAATGGAAAGTCTGTAACGATCTTCTCTATAGTTTTAAGGTGATAATTTTGCTTGCCTAAGCCAATAAAGTACGAACATTATTGACTATTGATACTCTTTACTTGATAATCCATCTTAATGTATATGTTGTTTGGCATCAAAATAAAACATTCATTAATAATGTTTATTTCATAATTTTCGTACCTAAGTCATAACTTTTTTCAACTGTTAGTTTTTTGGGATTTTTATAAATCAAACCTAACCTAATCTGAGGAATTATGAAAGTTAACGATTCCAGCGATATAAAAATTATGAATCCCAATAATTATGTGAACAAGGATATTATGATGAATGATGATCGACAGTATGATGATGTTTTTCAATAAACCAGCGTAACTTGACTCTCTAATTAACAGACAACTGATGCTGAATCACATCAATTATACTGGTTTAACCTTCGAATCTCATTAACGATTTAGAATAACATGGCAAGACTGTCGAAGTTCAAACATTAATAGGTATAAGATGGATGTTAAGATAAGATAAGGAGAAATAAACGTTTATTTTGACACTTATGTAGATTTATAAAATATTCGTGAATATTTTAAAGGCTCGTTGCGACATAGTTTTATTAACTTTTAATAACTGTACCACAGTCGTTAATTTATTTGTATTTTTTTTATATATTTTTGCAGCGTTTATATAGGCGGTTTTCATACGGATTCTTTTTCCCATTAGGTGAGGTAAATTATTATTTAAAAAAAAAAACATTTAATGAAAAAAAAATTGGGTTCCGAAGCTGTTACTACAAACACAAAAAACGATATGCATAAACTAATTTCCTATTTGAAGTTATTTGGTGCTGTCTTAGATAATTTTTAGTAGGTGTAAACACTTTAGCCGCCTGTATCTCAGGAACTAATCAAGTCTGCTTAGTCGTGATAGTTTTCCTTTTCAGTCTATTATGTGTGCTTTCGTTTAATATATTTTTATTTTTTTTATTACGTGTAGTTTTGGCTGTATTGGGGGGGGACACGTAACTCTAGCGAAAATTACAGTTGTCAGGTTCAATATTTCCTAAACGGTCCCCCAAATGTAAAAATTGAAAAAAACATATACGTGATGATTTTGTAAGAGGTACGAGTACCTATACAATGAGACTTCACTCGATGTCATAGTGTTATTTTTTACCTTTGCCCTACTTGTATGAAAGGTAGGAAAGTACCAAAAAAAATACTTGCAAGTTTTTATTAATACACCTTTGTAGGCGTAATTTAAATTTATAACTATGCCAATTTATAGCTTTGAAGTACCATAGTCTGTAAGTTAAACAGCGGAAAGACGAACAGACGTACAGGGCGAAACTATAAGGGTTCCAGGTAGACTACGGAACCCTTAAAAAGAGTTAAAACCCCGAGTGAATAGGTACAAATTCAAAACATTTCATGAGTATTTTATTTACAATTGTGATTAGATAAAATTATTAATTATTATACATATTTGTAGTTACACCTCTTGTCGAGTAAAAGTGCTCACGCTATCTACTAACAGAATACACATCTTTATTATTTCATTAACCCACCCTCACTCACAATAAAATCAAACCTTCCCACGCACCAAAGCAATATCTCATTTCATTACTCTAATTAACATCTCAAAGGCAATTTCATTAACAACGACGTAACCTGTAGGCCTCCTACTCTAGGCCACGCCCTCTGTCGGTAACATTATGTACTGCCTCGTTTTTTTGGCACAATGTCGTCGCTCTAACCAACTTGTTGTGAGTTCAATGCCATCTTGCCAGGTGGTGTGAATCATGGAGTTACGTTGGCTAGAAGAAACTGTGAGTGGTTGCCCAGCGGTTGAAAATTTCCATACAAACTGTAGTAACGTTTCTCTCCCCTTAAACCTATTTTTATTGATGATAAAGTAGATTTATACGTTTATTTATTGATAAAACGTACAAATCTAGACTTTCATAATAACTATAACATATTCAAGAATCGTGGAAATCGAACTTGATTTCGGGGTAGAGAAATGTTACCTGTGTAGAAAGAATCTCGGCCCTTTACCTACCCGTACTAAATTATAAATGTGGTTGCGGCACGTGCGGTGACTAGTCACCATTTCCTACTGCTACTACCTATATAGAGTTACTTTATGTTGAGTCAGATACACTACGATAAAAAAAAGTTGTTTTAAAGCATACGAGCATATATATAATTTTTTTAATTTTTTTCGGCAACGTACAGTTTTATAAGTATTAGAAAAAATTGGTGTTAATAAAATATACATGGTTTTGATAAACGCGAACGCCATGTATGAACATAAAAGCTGTATAATTTTGGTACAAAAAAAACAAGATAATAAATAAACCCATAAGTAACATAAAAAGTAAGCTTTTAAAACCCGACTGCATTAATTGATATCGACGTCGATACCTGTTCAAAAAAATCAAACCCCCTCTCTCATTTCTTTAATTAAAATTATTTAATCTAACGACACTACACTATGTTATAATCCATCAAGCCGTTAAGGCTGCAGAGCGTGCCAAAGAAATAGACATACATACATATACACTCGAAAACCAAAAAGACTTGATGCGCAAAAACAATTAACTTTTAAAGGTTATAATCGATTTCATTTGTTTGCTGGTCATCGTTTGTTTTATACATATAAACCAACATACAAACCAAAGTTCCCTTAATAACCATGTCTCATCTAGTCGCGCAACATCGCCTGCCCGGATCATAACGCTAATGATAGCGAGCAGCCGCCGCCAGCCTCGCCGATAGACATGTCATTTTCTCACCAACATAATTGAATACAAGATATTTTACTATTTAAACGACAAAAAACGATAAAAATGAAGAGTATTGACAAGTTTGAAGAGTCCATTCATGATCCACAATAATCATTAAACAATCAGGTTAAGGGCTGATTTTTCAATCTCCAGACAACAGTGTCGGATAAATTGTACATCTGTCCTTTTATTTCACATTACAAAGAAGAGAAAAATGATAAATAAATGGCAAGTATTTTTTAGGAATGATTCATCATTATCGTTATTATATTAATTGGGTTAAGGGTTGATTATAAAATCTCAAAATAACAGTGTCGGACTGATTGTACCTGTCTTTTTCTTCTATACGACAAAAAAGAGAATGTAATCACTTCAATATCCGATACTTCTGTCTGGAAATTGAAAAATCGGCCCTGTTTCCAATCCGATCTAAAGTGTCTTCGAGCGATTATGACATTGGAACCTCTGAGAAAAGGGCTCTTATATCCCTAAAAGAATAACATCGGCTAAACATCGGATTAACAATCTTCTTGAGTTGCTGGAGTCCATAGGGAAACAACTTACCATCAGGTGACCCGCATGCTGAGCCTCTATTCTGCCGAGTAAAACCATACTGCCTTCGACATGTTATCGTATGGTCAACGTACGATAGTTTTTATTTACTTGACAGTAATGGCGGCGGAGTTAAAAACAATACGATACCAAGTCAAAGGCAGTATGGTTTCACCCGGCAGAATAAAGGCCGTGGTTTGACTACTTTTGTAAAGGCAATATCTTATTGTTTTTTTATGGTATGGAAGAGGCTAACGAGCGCACATTCTACATGACGGCATGGTCCAATCTCAAGATTACAAATGTGTTGCCAACCTTAAGGACCTAAATTAAATAGCTCACCGTAAGACTATAAAGTGACTGATTTACGTTAGTATAAAGATTTAGTTCTACATATAGTAGCTTAAGACCTAACCTAGCAGTAGTATAGTAGTTCAAACCAATGTCAGATTAACTGTTCTCTGTCTTTACCCTCTAAGTAGGTAACCCATCATTTGATTGAATTTCACTGCATCGATTGTATCATTTTATCGAATTTCATTTCATCAAACGCTATTTTCTGCTGAAACCGTTATGTTTCAGGATATCTTGAACATTAACTCACAATAAGTAGGTTAAGATAGGTTAGACTCGTGACTCCCAAAAAAAAAAACTCATGTGGCGAGAAAACTCTTTCGATAAAATGAAAATTCTGCGTAATGATACGTTCGTTAAAATGTTTCGATAAAATAATAAGCTTTAAACACGTGTTGGCAATACTTAAAATCCGGGTACAATTTTATAATGCAAATAACATCTTTAGTGTTAAATGCGTAATATTGTCAATGCTTTCTATTACATCTATAACCTACTCGAAGAATGCCTTTAAGTATGAAATCAGCGTATTGTTTAATGAAGTTCGAACGATTCATCTTCACAAGTGACACTAACTTCTGTAGAGTGTGCTTAGAGAAATAAACAACTCTGCATAAATAAATGCTATTATTTATTGGTTAAGGCTCTTTTATATCCAAGCATAAAACACGAGATTATGACCATTTAGTTTAACTAAGGTTTGGACGTAGATGTGTTCACTGGCTGTAAAGTTCTGTTTATTTATACCAGCTCCTGAGAAACTACATATACGGTTAGAGATGATAAAAGAACACATCTTGCCAGCTAGCACTCAGCTAAGAAGCAGTATTGGCAATTTTGTATTCTGGTGTTGAGGTTCTGGTTTTTGGAGACCACTGAAGACTAGGTAAACTGAAGGTAGGTAGGCCTTTCATCATAGAAGATATATTTTGCAACGTTAAGGTTTCAAGTTTCCACGGGCGTTAGAGCCCACTTATCATTTCTTCTTCCTTTTTTTTCCTTCTTATTTCTAAATTGACATAGTCTTAAACTAAGCCCGGCTGTATAAAATAGTTAACAACAATTTGACAATTATTCCAAGTCTCAGGAATAAATAAATAGTCGTGCTCACAAATATTTACTCTTACCAGAAATTGAAGCCGGGACAGCTAACTTTGAAAGCAAAATCTTCTAAGTGGAATAACCGCATAGTCAAAATTATAATGTCAAGGCCCAAGTGACCTGTGTGCTCGTTTACCTATTCCAGAAAAAGAAAATAATTATGTTGACCACTTGTTCTACTCTGCTCACCGGAGTAAACTATAAAGTGGACATACATGCGACAAACCGCAGAACGCTGTCAAACCGCAAAGTTGCATGAACAACGGAACCACGGGGAAGTATGGTTGAAATACTAGTGCAGTATTTACTGAGTAAAGGTGCACAGTGGACGTAAACAAAGTGGGTTACCTAATAAGTAAGTAATCATCGCTACCTATATAATGAACTAGAGGACGCCCGCAACTTCGTACGTGTAGAATTAGTTTCCCGCTACTCCCCCTATTTTAACCCCTTAGGGGGTGAATTTTGAAAAATCCTTTCTTTCTTTACGCCTCGATCGCGTTTGCGTTTCTCGTATAAATAACATGGTCACTTACGCGTTCGAGACGGTTTGCCGCGTGAACAGCAACTTACACTCGAGGCTCGAAAACAAATATTCGCGCTCATCACATAAATGTGCTCTTACCGGGATTTGAGTCCGGGCCCGCTAGCTTCGAAGGCAGGGTCACTACAAACTAGGCAGACGGCGAAACTTTTGTTTAAAGCCACCTTGTCATAGCCATAAGTGCCAAATGTAGTGCCAAACGTACAGTACCTAAGCAACAAATTGCAATTGCCATTTGGCAACAAATGTTCTTACTCTATGCCTAATTTTAGCCCAATCCTGTGGTAGTTCTTCCGGGACCGGCTGACTGACAGACAACACAGCCTTTAAAACAGAAACCTACAACTTGAATTTTGGAGGAAACCCTAAGGGGGCATTAAGAAACGACTCTACCACATTAAAACTCTACGAGTAGTGACATTGGGGAAGTTAATGCCACTTTGTAAATCTTGTTTGCAACAACATGTACCTGAAATCTTCATCATCATTAAATGATGATTAAATTTTCATTACAGACTTAGGTACCCTCTTGTTCATAACATAAACTAAAAATAATCCTTAAAATGCTTTGTCCTTATCTGTCATCTGTCATAGTTGTGATATTTGCATCTGACAGTAAGTGACAAAGCATACTTTAAATAAATAGGTGTATAGTGCGTATATGATTAAGGTGGATAGGCTTTTATCCTGGATCTACATGATGGTCGGTTTTATCCGAATCCATTAGTTTCTCATCATTTTTACAGGATCGTACCTACGTACACTTTGCTTTCCTTTGAACAGGCGCTGATCGTCCAGTGGCTACTTTTTGTCGTTAATTGGTTTACTCGAAGCCACTTGAAGGTTTAATCTTATAAAGTATGTTTTTAGTATGTATTTATACAACAAAACAATCTTCGATTCAAAGAAAATGTTTTAGTTTATTGGAAAACACAATAATAGTAATGATGGCGTCTCTAAACATCGGCATATGCTCGGCAGATGAATTAACTTTACTATTCAGCCAATATTACCCTTCCATATCGCTCGTAAGTTTTACTATTGACAACTGTCTACAAAATACAAAATCGATGTCCGAGGTTAAACCACCCATTGTTACACTATAATTGATGTCACTGACTTCTCAAAGCCAAAAGCAGATTAAATTATTGGATAATTGTAAACCGTTATTACAATTATAAGGAAGATTACAGCCCGAATGGCGGCTATTTTCCACGTCATAAATAATGTAATTATGGTGTAGCGATTTAAATCTTCCATATGATTTTTTGCACCTTTTGAAATTGTAATAAGAAACGATGTACAGATTTTAGCATTTCATTCGTTTATTCACCAATCATTGGTGTTTACTTCATTATATGTGAAGAAATCAATTCATTTGCTTTTTTTTTTGTCGCGGTTGTGGAATATTTTGTATGTATCTTTGAAGTTGAGTCAATTTGTTTTGGAATTAAGAAGACACACAGGCATGCGATGGTAGGTCGGCTCTGAGGCATTTAGGCTTTTGTATTGTCAAGACTGTCAAATCTGTCAATGCGTCGCTAACTCGGAGGTCTGAGATGGAATTCCTCTACGTTAATTGTATATAATGGTGGTCTTACTCTCACACAGACACAAAAGGTAGTAGGAACTTGTGCAAGATCCACAAGTTCCTACTACCGCTGAATTGCTTGTAACATTTTAGTAAACTCCATTTTAATGCCCACTTTTCCTAGTTCCTCTTTTGGTTCCTAAGAAAATTGGGTCATGAAGTTATTAAAGCAGATAGTCGCATCATTGAAAGATAATAGACATTTACAAATTAAGAAATCGCTATTAAATACAAATGCATAAACGCCATAAACCCATCGCACCATAATAACTCTGAATTTGTAAATGGTGATGAAGACCGTATTAACTATATAGATGATTTTTCTATTATGCTTATTGCCGAAATGTAATGCAATGCTATAAAGGTAGTAATCAAATCTGTAATTGACTACAATTTGGATGTACAACTATCCAGATACTCATAATGTTTCTGACAATAACAACTTACTGCCCTAGATTCGCAACCGTATTTTTCATTTTAATATAATGGAAGAAAATCACTCTTTATTAATTTCGAAAAATCTTCGAAATCTACTTTACACACAAAACTTTTTTATGCCGCGTAGAAGGCAAAGGACCGCATAGATCACCTGATCATCAGTGATCGGAATTAGGTGAGCTAAAATACCTATTCTTCGCAAGAGGACATAATATAGAGTGGGTATTCGATATTTACCCGGGTATTTATTTTACACAGTCTAGTTCGAATAGTACAAGTCTTGAGCTTAATGTAGTATGTTTTTTGCAGGTATTTAAGATTATTATTATAAATATGAAAGGGCAATCTTATAAAAAACATACTACATTAAGCTCAAGATTTTTGTGTAAAGTAAGTACCACACAATAATACACAAAACTACTCACATACCATAAGATTACGCATTTTCTTACAGATGAAGCCACGCAGTCTCCTAAGACATTTTATTCTCATCTCAGAGGCCGTTGAGTTGTCAGAAACCAACAAGTTTTATGCAGTGAAAGAGATAGACTTACACAACCCTATAGCGTTATCTCTTTTTACTGTCTGGAACTTAGCAGGTATTAACGGCACGTATTACGGCCTCAGCACGCCCTTAGCGTGTAATTTCGTGATTATCATTCTGTCTCCTATTTATATCTGACACAGTATCACTTAAATTACACGTTGCCGTGTTCTAACAGCTGTTCATCGTAATATTGGTCTCATAATAACATACTGTCTTTAGGGTAATGTTACGAAATAATGTTGCAATTTTTTGTTGAGAATAATTGAGATTTAAAATAGTATTGTAGCTGTAAACATAGACTCAGATGTAGAAATATGATTCAGAAGAACAAGAAGAAACAAAAGAATGGAATAGGATAGAAAAGAAAATTCTTAATAAGTATGCCATGGACACGGAAATACAATAAAATCACAAATATAAACAAAGTAAAGAAAAAATGTGCAACTTTTTTTTAAACTGTATTAGTAAAGCGAGCGATCCGATAGGCAATATTATTCGAATTTGAAAGTTCATAAAATAACCGTTTGTAGTCTTAAAAATACTGTTTCTTTACGTTTTCACAGCTAAGCCGCTGAGCTGATTTTATTTAAAAAATATGGAGTTAGCTTGAACTAGGGTCATACTTGTAGAGTAATTTGTATCAATAAACGATATCGGAATAGCGATAGGTGACAGTCTTTACATATTAGACAAAATTACATTGAAGGCAGTCATTCAATAAGAAACGAAAGACGTTACTAATCAAGAAAATGACTTGAAAGTGGGAGTAAAGGTCGTAATAATTATGCAGACCTATAAATTAACACTTGCTTAATAATAAATTGTGTCTATTGTTAAGAATGCAAAAATTATTAAGACAGCCCGAGTTTGGGTAACTTTTAGTATTTTTAAGGATTTAATTACAACTCGGCGTTGCAAACAAAATACTTTTTTTATCTTCTTAGTACTTAAAAGCTACATTTAAAAAAAACATTGGACTGTTAGGTAGGCGTGCTGTTTGAAAATATTTTTCTCAGACAATTTTAATTACTAGTTTGCTTACTAAACCAAATACTAATATAAAAAGAGTATTAAAATATTTAACACTTTAGCCACACCGCCTACATACAAACCAAAACTCACAATTATAATAAAACTTCCCATCAACGACATGGGTATGCTTTACAGCAACTCACTTAGAACACACCTTAACATTTCACAGATATATTATATTATAATACAACCAACACAGCCTATCAATTGATTTATTAATTAATCAAAATCCTCAATTAAAACATAATTGCAGAAACAGTACACGCACAAAAACGTATCATTTAAAGACCATCAGACCCACAGACGAGATCAGTGCCAAAATATCTGATGTCAGTTCTATAATGTATGGAAATTGTAGACCCCGGTATCGAATGATACGACCCACGCGGTGCCGTTAACTAATTACACACGTTAAAAGACCACAGATAAATTAAAGTCAGAAAATTAAATAAATAAACGTCTGCAAATTAAAAGAAACCGTATGCTGGTGTGTTACGGTCGTTCTGTTCGGTTAACAAGGAGACCTCATAGATCTTCCATGTTATGTATATTTTTCTTAATTATTATAGTCATTGTCCACTAGCACTCCTGAGGCTACTTTTATTAGGTATCTACTCAATTTAATAAAAATTGTTTCTAACTTCGATAAGAACCCATTTTTAACCCCTACGCAAAAAGAGGGGTGTTAATAATAAGTTTGACGTATGTATCTGTGTATCTGTCTGTGGCATCGTAGCTCATAAACGGATGGCCGGTACGATAATACGATAACAGGTCAAAAGCAATATTGTCTAACTTCATAGAATAAAGGCCCAGGTCAGGGAGATCTTTGCTACTGACAAAGTGACTATTAATACCGTATGAAAACACGCACACAGTAATCATAACACAAATGTGCTTGAGGCACTTTTTTGCTCCAGAATTACACAGTTCTAAGTCATTCGTAACACTGTATAACTTACAACCTTGTAATAGTTAGTTGACTAATTATTTCTGATCGTGCTCAACTCGAGATGAAGACTGATATGTGTAGGTACAATTGAATAATGACGGTGGCTACTATTTTATTTTATTGCAATCATAAAATAAGTCGAAAATTGAATGAAGTTGTAACTACGTAGTTTGGAAACATCTAGATTTTTAAATTAAGTTATTAAGGGCCGTATTAAGAAACTCATCTTGACCGAGACGCCCATTACAATGTTATATGTAATTTTTTTTTGTAAGCTCGACGGTATTCTGTCTATAGCAGAGCTTTTTCTTTTTACAATTTAATAAGGAATATTTTTGTCCACTTTTTTCCTATCTAGTATAGTTGTTCCCAAGAAAGTTAAAAAACCGTTAACTGGGTGAAGCATCAGGGGGAGGGGGTGGTAGAGTAGTGAACTTTAAACACCACACTTGTCACAGAAGGTTTAAAACTTTATTAATTTGTTTTATTTTCCCATACATTGAATACATAGAATTACTAAGCTACAAGTCTACTTAGTCGAAATAGTTTTCCTTTTAAGTTCGTTAAGATTTTTATTACTTATAGTTTTGGGTGTTACTCGTATACGCCCTTATTTAAGTCAGAAACAAAATGTCAAACTGTAAAATTTACTATTTCAATGTAAAGTCACCGCTAATCTTAATCTTATTTAAATGTGATCCTAAAGCTGTACGGTGTCTTTAACGACAAATTTCCTAAGCACCGAATCACATCAAAAGAAGCAATTTGTAAGTTAATACCCATATTCGGGAGTAAACGCGGAAACGAACTGCTATTACTGGTGTTACCCAATCTGAATAGGTAATGAACTAAACTGGCGTGACCAGAGATAAGAATGCCACCGATCACTCTCAAGAACCAAAGGCTACATTTGGAGACAGTTTTTACTTGATGAAGTTGGACTGGGCATTGAAGAATAATGAAAAACGACTAACGAGCTTAGAATTTACGAGCTTTTAAAAGAGGTTAAGTCAATAATTTTTTTGGTGGTTTAGAAATATTGCCTGGAGCAGGTCTTTTTTTACAAGATGGAATGGTAGATGTATTTCGAAAATTGTTTTCTAATTAAAATAAGCCACATTTAACTTACAATATGTCGTAAATTGATTCTACTTATGTGAACCTTTCTTGTTGCTGCTATTAAGTACTTCTTCTACGTTTTAACCGCTGTGATTTTCGCATATCTTTAGTCTATCTAAGCTTCGGAAACTACCACCCGGTTCTGTATTCATGTCTATCAGGAGTTGGCAGTTGTTTTTTTTTGTCAATATACAATGACGGAGATCAAAACACCCGAATGTTCAATCAGCAATATGTAGATACAGCAAATATCCACCACTTTCATAATACTAACAAGCATGCTAGACTTAACAAAATTCAATAAATATTACTTAGCTTAAGTTCTTCTTCCAGCACCTCTAAGTATGGTCGGTCTTAAAAGAAGCTGCCCACTTTAGCGCTTTGTTACTTTAACTTCGTGCTTGAACTGCTGCACTTATCTGTCAAAGGATTTAAAGCGACAAGGAACAAAAATGTGCAACTACTTTTAAGTCAAACTGGTAACATCATTATTTTTTTAGCAGTCCTCGTGATATGGTCGCCTTTATCATATTAAATTCGAATTCAAATTCATTATCTCGGTAAAGGTGAATAAAGCATCCGTCACTCTCGAACATATACTTACTGGCCATAAAGTGATGGATGTTTTATCCGCCTTTATCTACATTGAGAAACATGACCATATAAGACCGCAGAAACATATAACTGAAAGGGTAACCCATCGTTTGGTCGAATTTCATTTCTTCTATTGTATAATTTCATCGAACGCTATTTTCTGCTGAAACCATGATGTTTTCAGGATATCTTAAACATTAATAACGTTGGTTAGGTTAGACGAGTAACTACAAAAAACCAAAACTCATGAGGCGAGAAATGACTTTTAATGAAATGAAAATTCTGCGTTACGATATCTTTTTTCTAATAAGGCATATTTTACTAGATCCGCTAATTTTCTTACTACCTTTGTTTCATTATCATACGTTTAACCATGTCCACTTTTTACTTAATCCCCAACAGCAATTTGGATTTTAAATGCCGTGACATTATTACTTACTATTGACCAGTGCCGTTCAAACACGATCATCAATCAACATCACTTAGTAGCTTTTAGGCAGCATGAAAGTCCCAAGTTAATTCTAATACGTCTAACGCGACAAAAAACTTGTTCTAAAAGGCGGTCACGTTGGTTTGATATTTAATTCTCATTATTGTAGAGGCAATAATAGGCCTAAAAGATGGTGAGACGATGTAGACAAATTCAACCCTGGCTGGCAAGAATTGGCTATAGCTAAAGATCACGGGCTCAATTCTGCTCAGCAAGACCATAATGCTTTGCAAGTAAATAAGAGCTACGTTGACAATACTGTAAAATGTCAAAAGCAATATGGCTTCACCGAGGAGAATTATTGTACCTCAGTGGAGAAATATAGGTAGATCATAGGACCCTAAAATAAGATGGCTTGAAGTTTTACAAAAATTAATGCTAGAGATTAATAAAGAAATATAGGGTTTTGCTTAGCTCTGTGATAAAGACAAAAAGCAACAAGGGACTGAAATGTACAGCTACTTATGACTTCGACCGTAATCCTAGCGTTTTAATAGCGTTGAGCTGCATGTTGCTATAACACTTGGACTCACAACTGACAGTATATTTTTTACTCGTATTTTACAGAAAAGTGAAAATTGACACTGATCATTAAGAAACGGTTTACCCTTGAACCACCGTGTAAATTTAAAATTTTCATTACATCGACAGCCATTTACACGTGCAGGAGTTATACTTTTTTGGTTGTCACAGAACTAACCTAACCTAACCTACGTAACCCATGCTTAAGATAACCTAAAAAAAATAGCTCTCGATGAAATGAAATTCGATGAAAATGAGTGTGTAAAACAAGGGGAACCCTTAAGAAACTGTCAGTACTGTAGTGCTATGTTATAAAGCTTAATGGTTTTATACTTCCAAGATATGATTAAGTAAATAGAACGCTTCTAAACCACATTTAACAAATTCAGTGCCAGACATCTTGATCTTCGTACAACACCGATCAGATTTGAAGTTCTAGGCATTGAAATTGTTAACAAGGCACGCAAGCTAGTCAAGGTGCAAACAACTTATGATAAGATCGCAGTTGAAAGGAAAGCATAAATAAGCCAGATAAATGAATTAAACTGGGTTGCTATCGGCTGCGGTGATAAAGAGTACCGCCCATGGTGTGCTAAGCCGGAGTCCATGTTACAAGTCATAATATTTACTATAAACCTTTCAAAAACATTGTTCATACGATTTGCTAAAATGAAGAGGAACACATCAGAACTAAGTGCTCTCTTATACAATGAACTTTTTTAGTTAAAGTATACTTTCGTCAATAAAGTTTAAATGTCGCATTGAATGATAATGTAGTCAATTTGTAGTAGTTGGTAAAACACCTTACTACTGGCCTCTATAATACCAGTTACTGGCACTAGTGATTATTGAATTATCTTGCCTATTACCTTATGCTTAAGTTCATATATTAATAGTATGTAGTACATAGTTCAATACTTGGTAGGTGACCAATAATAGGACAATTCACCTAATTTATGACAAAAATAAAACAAGCATCTTTCAGTAGGTATTAACGTTTCGGAAACAAGGTTATCTTGCGTTAGCCCTTTTAATTTAGTTTCAAAAAGTGGCACAATGGCGCCACTTGTTGAAATAATTTATACATTTAAATACTTACATTAATCGGTCATTCTCCAGACAGCCATTTCTGTATGTCCTCGGGCTTAAAAAATATAAAACTATTGAATTTGGTATAATTTATATTTTTTGTTCGTAGAAGGTACTCGTATTGAGGTGTACATGAATTTTCAAGTAAATATTCAATACCTTTCTAGGATAAAAAAAAAATCAATACCCCATTCTCCTAATTAACACCGCGCGTCCCACTTCCGAAATCACTAATATAACTATTTTCCCCGATCATATACAAGAGGAAAGATGAATGAAAGTATTTTTATTTAATGAAAGATAAGATATTCAAATTACAAAAAAAATACCAAATTTATTTAGTAATATATCACTAAGATATAAAATAAAGAAACTTTGTCCCGATACGTGTACTAATTCACGCGCCGCTTTCATTCTTGTCCGTGCAAGGCCATTGAAGAAATAGACAGACGTCTGTAATGCATTTTGCGTGAGCAGACACTCATGTCAAGACCCTCTTGAGAGAAAGACGTGTTAATGTTGTGTGGATCGCACACAAC
Organism: Acleris literana; assembly: GCA_946894065.1. Classification (NCBI taxonomy): domain Eukaryota; kingdom Metazoa; phylum Arthropoda; class Insecta; order Lepidoptera; family Tortricidae; genus Acleris; species Acleris literana. The sequence goes on from OX335669.1 coordinate 22,618,290, forward strand.
AAATGTAAGTATCTAATTCGCATGTTTTGGTTCTCGTAAATGCTAATTAACACGTTCACGTTTTTAAAATCAGCCAATAACTCTATAGCTCTGTAAATTATTGTATACATTAAGAACCTCAGTATTTAACAGTTACTGGATTATGTAGTTTATCACATGTACTTAAAAGAAGTTATATATTTTTTATCAAGAATCCCTAATACACACGTCTAATTCACGGGTCAAAAATGAACGCGTTAATTAGTTTAAGAGTAGTAAAAAAGGTTTTTGGTACATAAAAGTATTTTATTTCTAATTGCTCGCTTAAGCTAAACCAGTTTAAATTAATTTACAGGAATAATCTTTTTACAAAAATGTAATTCCCGGAAGAATGATGGCATGATTAGAATGACATATATTATGTCAAACTGATGTTATTAGAGGGGCCCTAACCTTAAAATCATCCTTATGATCGTATCTGTGTGCTTAAGTGTTTGGACAATATGTTTTTTAGAGGTTATTTTATTTTTCCTAGCATATTTCTCTTGGAAAACATGAAAATTTTGCTGACCGCATTAAAAAGTTGCATTTTGACAAAAAGTGACAACTGTAATTCTAATCATGTAAGGAAAATCCTAGGGACCCGGCATCATTCTTCATATTTGTATAAATTATGTATTAAAACCACCCGCAATAATTAAACTACATACTTAAAGTTGAATGTCTGTATGTTATGTTACATAACTTATGTATGTAAAGCTTAAACGGCTCGACGGATTTTAGCATTATGAATTATGAGGTGTCCTTAGATTCAATAATTTCTTAGATTTAGATTAGATTTTTTGGATTTTGGTGTTCTTAGGTTCATCGGGTTTTTAAATTTTAAATTACTTTTTTTAAAGATAGATAGGGAATGTAAAAAGTAGGAGGAAGAAGTATTATTTTTTCTTTAGCTGATACGGCAATTTATTTGTTATCGTTTGTTCATAATACCTAAAGGTTTATACCTTAGTTATTATGTTAGTAAAGTTATTAATTCTGTTTTTTTTTTATCGTTTTCATTGTTGATTATAGAACGATTATTTCAGTGAAATATTAGTTAGCTTATTATGTATGTATATCGTGATGGATATTTTATGTTCCTAATAGTTTCAACGTTGCAATATAATAAATATAATAAAATTAATAGACAGTCTGACAGTTTTTGTCTTATTTCCTAAAAATATATATATTTGGCATGAACATTTATCTAATAAACGCGTAGTTTTTTTAATTCGCAAGCAAGTAAACCTAATTAACGCATCGCTTTTCTAATTCGCGCGTCACGCAAATATTAAAACCCTTCTAGTTAATTAACCGCTAATAATAATTAAGTGCCCAATAAATATTAAAGTTTGAATGGTCGATATGTTAATACATTTTGCATAAATTTTATCAAAAACCAAGTGGAAAAAAAGGGCGGTGTTAATTAGACTGAGAACACAATTCTGGAGAATGACCGTAATAACATTGATTAAGGAAACAGGCAAACAAAAGTGACGAAATAGGGATTGTTGGAGGCGAGGCGCCGGATTTTGTAACAATAAGGCTGACGAATATTTAAACTTTAAAGCATTCTTTAGCTGTGTATTTACACTCTAGCTCTACTTTGAGAGCTAGACGTATCATCTCCCGTGTCTTTCTATGTTTATATTCATAAATAAACACAGTTTGAATTTCCTCTAAAAGATTACTCAATTTAATCACTAACTAGAAATTGGATGAACTCTAAATAGATTTTTATTTCTGTATATTTTATTAAAATCCCGTTTCTAAATCAGAAGTATTCCATGAATTATCAAAACGGCCACTAAAATTCCATTCAATGCTATTTAAAATCATACAACCAATCGTTACTAAACCAATTCAAATCCAACCAGTTTTCGAAGTGATAAAATTTTCTAACTTCCGCGCACCTACGAGCGTCTATTTACAAGTGATTAAAATCAACATGTGGTGGTCCGGTGTCAATAAGATCTGTACAAACCGGATTGATATCACTTTCGATGGCTGAAATCAAGCCGATGTATCGAGAGGTTTCATTGTGAAGTGTAACAACCGTTAGCATTCCTCGACGAGGCGTCATCAGATGTGCATATTCAAGAGATTTCGTAGATACTCATTTCGGGGCCGTTACTGATCCTTCAGTCGGAGCACGTAAGTACGAGAACTATCTTATTGTTGCCTAGAACTTATACATTATTCATGGGAAGTGCACCGCAAATTACCAAGTCGGTGCATTTGCAACCCAAGCGAGTGACCTTAAAGTGGAATGTACTAACAATGTCAGTGGTTGTGAAGATGTGCGGAACATTCAAAGAAAGGTTTCGTGGCTACAAGCTAATCGAGGTTTACAGGAGTTAAGCACTACTGGAGTTTAGACATAGCAATAAATCAGATGTTTTCTATAGATAAACGCAGGTGGGACGTAATATTTTAACAGGAAGTTACATTCTCGACACGTATAACGACATTGTCGACGCTAATAGATTTATCGTTGATCATGATTCCGAATCCACTGATCAATTTTAAACAGATACAATTAAGCCATTCCAAAAAAGCCGTGGAAAGAAATTTGAATGCTTCTAAATTACCTTCGTTAATAGGAATTTCGAAACCCAATAGCTTTCAACACCTGAGAATCATCATAATTCCCATGACCACAATACAAACAGGGTATTAGACGCGTCAATTTGCCACGATTTGCTAAAGGAAACCGCGAGTTGATCTAATGTAGGTTGGTAGGTAATTAGACAGTAATTGAGTCGATCGTACGTGCCCGCCACAATGGCTCCCATGCATTGGGTTCACACGGCTTTCACAACCCATTACGTGTGGCAGGACGTGTATTGTCGGACAGACGACTGACAGAAGACGCAGGGCTGGCCCATAGTTTAATGAGAAGATCTTTTGCATGTAAAACGGCAGACATGCAAGCCGGTCACACTTAGAAGAATCGTAAAGTGTATTACCTAGACACGTTAGCCTAGTTGGTAGTGACCCTGCCTACGAAGCTTGTGGTCCCAGGTTTAAATACCGGTACCCGGTGTGTGATGAGCGTTGGTATTTGTTTCTGAGTTTTGGATGTTTTCTATGCATTTAAGTATGTATTTTTCTAAATAAGTAAGTTTATCGTTGTCTAGTACCCATAGTACAAGCCGAGAGCTTAGTATGTGACTAGGTCAATTTGTGTGAGATTGTTTCCTGATAATTAGTAAGACTATCAGAAATCGGTAAAAAAGTAGAGAGGAAGGGTAATTGAGACAACTTTACGTTGATGTGAGATTACGATTTAACTGTCCTATTCACTTTGCATTAATCAATTGGCTTTTATATATCTTCTCAATTTGATATACCATGGTTAATTGATTTTGATCACAAAGTATACAAGATAATTATTTACGTTGATAATTTATTCTTTTTACATTTTCTACATCTCAAATCAACTTCTTCGTCTTTACTTTTGCGGACGGTCTATAAACAATATGATGCAAGCAATCAAGGGCATGACTGCTACAAATTATATGTTTGTCATTTCTCGTCAATAACCTCAAGGAAATGAAACTAGAACTCCACAGCCCTATACCAGCAAATACCTTGTTGCGGGTGCAATCTTGTGGTTACCTCACATCTACCATGATCTCACAACCCACCATGCAAATGATTAGATGCACTTTGAAATGCATTGTTAAAGTGATAGGAAATGACCTATGGATTGATATTGACTTGTTTATTGATGATAATTATTATGATGAAACTTGAGCATATTTTTCAAAATAAAATTAATTTATAGGTAACGTCCGTCGGGTTAATTAATGTTAGGTATGTTATGTTTTATTTTGATTAAGGGTATGATGACCAGCGAAATACTGACGTTACGTTAATAATAGCATAAAGAAATTTATTGCTACGGGCGCACTGAAAGTCTGTCTCCAATATATCGCTGAGTGCGGCTGTTAGTCCTGAGGGTTGGTGATCAAAAACCCATAGTTGGTACAAATACCCATGGGACCTAGAACGTACTTTATCATGAGGTGGTTAGTGTGTACGTTTTCCTTCTTCATGCCATAAAAAAACCTCTTCAGGACTCATGGGGATCAGAGAAGAGGCCTTTGCCCAGCAGTGGGACAATAATATAGGCTAGGTATTCTTATATTCATAACTAATTACTTTCTCTCTTTTATCTTCCATGTTTAGTAGTTTCTGCTATGTGTTTATCGTCAGTAAGTTAATGGCATAGATTTAAGTGTACGTATTAGGCAGAGATGTGACTTAATTAAGATACAAGTATCTGAAATACAGATACAAGATACAAAATACGTATTTTCATCTTGTATACAAAATACTTTTTTTAAATTCATTTTGTATCTTGTATTTAAATACCTTTTGTTTGGTATCTTAGTATTTTGTAAAAACTATGCTTGTTAAAATACTTTTCGTAATAGTACTAATAGTTATCTACGCATTTATTCACAAAACGTGACAAAGTTTTATGGTGATATTAATTTTAAATGTCACCATAGACAAAACTGAACGCAAATTTATTCTTGGACCAAATGGATAGATGGCGACTGTTTCTTTCTACAAATGTCAAATGTCATCATCCTACAACAAAAAATATATTTTTCAAATATACACTTGTTCAGCTATAATTATTTCCTTACTCTTTGCACTTGTTTGCCAAGTTCTGCCCCTGTGACCCTTCTCTTTTGGGGGTATGATTATGAGGCCTCATCGAAGAAAAAATCGTGATAAAATGTTTGAAGAATTGGTTTTACTTAAGTCTCAATTAAAACATTAAAAATATAATATTTTGTCTTGTAACATCTGTACGCTTCATTCGTAAATAGTTCATATAACAAAAGAAACTTACATTCAATTAAAATGTTGTTTTCTTACAAAAGTATTTTATCTTTAAAAAGTATTTGAAATATACTTATTTTGTATCTAGTATTTTAGATACCATCCCAGAAAGTTATCTGTATCTGATATCTGAAATACTTAATTTAAAAGTATGTTGCATTTTGTATTTCAGATACTTTGTATATGGTATCATGTACATCACTGGTAATAGGAAAGGCGGATGGGGCTATTACAATAGAGAGGTAAACGTGTCATTTAAAGATTTTTCACTTCTCATGCTCAAAAAGTGTGTCATATTAGACTTATCAAGCGAGACATGTAAACCCTAGAGAATACATTATATTTTATTTTCCCTAGGGAAAATATGAAATGGAAAATAGAATGATTTACATTTACAAAACATTTTAATTTGTCCAATCAAAATACTTCACCAAATTAAATCCACCAATCAAAATACTTTACCAAATTAAATTCACCAATCACGATACACATCGGCTGTCAATCGGAACGTTGGGTTCTTTTTTGGTACGTATACTCTTTAACTAACTTAACTCTTTAAAAAAAACTTTGTATTTCGTATCAACCAACCAGAATACAGCTGTATTAAAATCGACCAATCAGGTAACAGAATTCATTTCTCAAAACATTAGGTGTTTTTTAGTCCCTATTTTACAATCGTTAAAATATTATGATTAAATCGATTGTGCAACGCTTTGAAGCGCTAAATACTCACACGGTCAGTGGCGTTTATTTGCGGTGTCTATATTTTGTATCTGTGTCAAAGTACTCGTAGTTTAAAAAAAACATGCCGTCAAATTAAAAAAAATTGTGGAATTTGTGGTGGAAAATCTTTGCAATTTTTTTACCTTTGTAAAGGTAATGTTTTGATTTTCTCACAATCGAAGTGAAAAGCAGAGTGTATTACTCGGGTCTAAAAGCCATATTAGGTACCCTTCGAACAATTTTCCCTCGCTTTGCTCGGTAAAATAACCATCTCGTGGTACTAGGTATGGCTTATTTTAGACCCTAGTTATACAATCTACTATTAAAGTCTTTTTGCACCCGGTCATAGAAATGTAAGAAGTTAAATTACTATCAAAGGGCGCAAAAATAGATTTTAAAACGGCGTGTTCCCTGAAAAAATGACGCATTTACCCTTCAGTTGGACAAATGAGACAAATCATGTTGGTATTCTTTGTATGTTTACTCCTTTCTTGTTTAAAACCCGTTGAAACGTAGAATAATGGCACAGCAGTAATCAGCACGTACATCTCAACTTAAGCCCGACCGTCCTACATAGGCGCACGCGCCGGTGCTGAGTACTTTTCAATTATTCATTGGTTTGCGCTGTAAAGTAGTTAGCCCGCTACGTAACGACAGCAAGATGAACTTAGTTTTACATTAGCACGATTGTTGCAGTAGTTGTATATATGTATGTATGTAAAGACTTTAATGTACAAACAAAAGAGATAATGATTATAAAATTGTAAAAAATGTACAAAGGCGAAATTATCCCTTTAAGGGACTTCTTCCAGTTAACCTTTGAGCAATTTAGACATAATGACCTAATGACAACGAATAGCCAAATTAATATATAACGCAATAACAGATTTAAAGAAGTTTTTATTGAATTTTTATAACAAATAATTGAAAGTAAGCGAAAGAATAAAACGTCAATGCAATATTTAGTGCAGGACACATTGATTATTCAAAAATAGTGTTGCCCTAAATTATCCTTTTTTTTGGCTAACGATTTACTTGTTCGCATGCAATAATTATCATCTGTATCTTTATCTTCTATTCTTTATTATTACGTATACAACAAAGTTACTCTCCGCGTCTGTCTATCTTCCTGTCTTTCTCCTCCTCCTAAACCACGCAATTGATTTTGATGTTTTCACAGTCAGTTCGATACATTTTCACGAATGGATGTTATGTATAATAAATTCTGGTTTATATACGGATGTTACAAAAAACTCACATAAACCGTAACGAACCGAGGGCGGCTTGCTAGTGTAAGATATAAGTACTAGTTGGATATTTATTTCAAAATAACAAAGGATTATTTATAGTTGTTTTTTTAAGACGTCGACGTCAAAGATATGTTTACACTTTAGTACCTTGTCACTTTATCCGCTATGACAATTTCATATGGCAGTTAAACCATGACGTTAAATAGACAAGGTACTAAAGTGTAAACATATTTATGACGTCGACTGTACTTCAACAGTTTTAAGATCGAGCTCGTTTGCCCACTCTTTAGCATAAAAAAGATAAGTATTGTTCGTCATCAGTTTTGGCCTCTTCACCAAGTTCTGTTTAGTGCATAGTTTAATTGGTGCATTAAACTAACCTCCTGAATCTCCAGGTTTTCGCTTGAGGACAATGCCAAATGTAAAAGGCTGCCTATAATTAATTCAATAAGGTTGCAATTACAATGTTACCGAAATAGGTATTGGGTCTTAAAGAGGTTGACATAACAATCACTTAAATATGAATATAAGTAGGTACAACGTGGTTAGCCTATCTGGTAGTGACTTTACCTACAGAACTAGCGTTCCCGAGTTCAATCCCCACACAATTTTGTGTGATGAGCGCGAGTATTTTTTTCTTAGTATTGTATGTTTTCTATGCATTTCAGTATATTTTTCTCTATGAGTATGTTAATAATTTTCTAGGTCAATTTTTATGACATTCTTCCCTGATATTTATTTGTTTAATTATAAAACACCGTTCTTATAATAACGGCTGTTGTAACACAATTAAAACATCGAGGTAAATGCGCAATTTAAATTTCGTTTTATAATGTTAGTATAAGTTTCTTGATTGATGAATTGACATAATGAAAAATTTAAGACATTTAATGAAGTCCAAAAAAATATGTGGTACTGCCTAATTTTACAAATGAAGAAGTTTATATTTTTACGTCATTCCACATTGCCTTAAAATATATCGCTATGTTATTGTAAACGATACAACTGACTTAACTCAATTGATAAAATCTACTAGTAATGAAATAGAGGCCCTGTACTACTTTCGTCAAGATTTAATTTATTGGTTCACATTTTTAATTTTAATTAAAAAATTAATTGTTGTAATTTATAACATCATAATTTTATAATATTGGAATTTTTTTGGCATTGTTTTTCAGGTGAGTAATTAATAGTAGTTTATGTGGCTGGTGCATAATAGGATCACACGAGTGTTTTAATGCCTAATTATGTATAGCCGCATACATAACTTTATCTACATGCATATCATAAGTTTTCTATTATATGTTCAGATATGGCCTGTACTTTTATTAAATTAGTGTTACTGTTAACTTGTTTGTAGTACCAAAGCTTAAATAATAATAAAAAAAAACTAAAAAAAAACAAACTTTATTTATAATGTATAGATATGGCTTGCATTTTCAAGTTAGTGGTACAGTATTACCGATACTTTAATGTTTAGGTACCGACACTTTAATGTAAACATTAAGATGCAACCACAGATACAGGTTTCTTAATATAGGCGATTTGCTTATCGCTTCTGAACATATTGTAGGGAAGTTATGATATGGATGTAGATATATATTTTTTTATTTTCTTCTTTAAGCGTTTTTTTCTTTACTATATTTTTAAATTATTTGTAGATTTCGGATTGTTTACCAATTTATACAAATCGTCAAATAAACAAAAATAAAATTTATTTTATGCATAAATAGGAGGCCTGACTACTCTTTGTATTGTCTATTGCCTTATTTCAGCACCTCTATTACACTTTGTCTTGTCTGTTATCTTTTCCAGTCAAGTTAAATTAAGTTCCACGCCAATGTCAAAAAAAAAGTGTCAAACATTTATTTTATAACTTCGTCGGCGTTTTAATTTAAATGTATAACTTTGGCAAATTACAGCTTTGTAGTACCAAGAGTCCCTGGGTTAAGCCGCGGACAGACGGACAGATGAACAGAGCGAAACTATAAGAGTTCATTGTTGACTACGGAACCCTAAAAACGAAAATAAATCAAGACAGAGTGACATAAAGTCTAAGGTCGCGTATATATCTATGGTCAACAAAAAAACCTCGTTTAATTTAATTGCAACAAAAAACAGCAGTTAAAACCTGATCGTTTCCTCCCACAACAATGTAGCCGATTTTGCTAACCGTACCTCTATCCGTTTGCTTTTTTCCCCCGCGGTCCAGTTGTTCGTGCGATATGTTCGCTATGTGTGCTAGCGGACATGCAGCAAATGGAACGGACACGGCACCCGACCAAACAAGAAACGCACCACACCAAAGCTACGCACTCCAAACTGGCAACTTTCCTAACTGGTCGCCTAACCACGACCTCCCCAAGGACGGAACGGTTTCTGCTTACTCAACACACTTACACTGTTTAGTTCTAAGACGGGTTTTGCAAGACTAAGCTAAGTGGAATGCAATTTTGAGATTTGGAATCGGAGTGTAGCGAGGAATCTGTTTTCTAAAGGATCCGGTTTCTATGACCCGCTTAGATAATGTTTAGTCATCTTGGAACATATACCACGATTCTCTTTAATTTTCATATAGATGAACTAATACTGAGTTTGCGATTCCTTATGTGAGTGCTCCCATTCCTCTTCTAACAATATTGTTTTTAGTGCCCATATAATGTAATGTTTGGTAGCTATTTATTTATTGACTTACTGCCGCACTCAGAGACGTCAATTAAATTTAATGCTTGTTTAGTGACGTGTTGTCTTATTCTATTGCTATAGCAAAGAAAGTGACACCAGCAACTCTAATCAAGCATTAAATTTAATTGACGTCTCTGAGTGCGGCAGTTACTCAGTAAATGAAGAGCTTAATTTACAATCTAGCTATAACGGTTATTCCTTAAGCATAGAAGATAGACAGGCATATGACTGCATAGGTGCAGTCCGGGATGTGTCACTAAATAAAAATACAAATACCATAGAAGCCCTTTCATGAAAATAAGTTGGACCTTTTAAGATATATCAGCTCAAGAAGTAAAAGTCACCGAGGGTTTTCCTAATTATTTTTTTAATTTAACTTAGGCAAACGAGCACACAGGCCACCTGACGGTAAATGGGATCTGTGAGCGCCGTCGGTGGCCTAGTGGCTTAGGGGTCGACTCGATCGTAAGGTACCGAATTCGAACCCCCCCGCGGTCACCATGTACTAATGAGTTTTTCTAACTTAAATACATTACCCGATGATCTTACGATGAAGAAAATCATCGTGAGGAAACCTGCAAATTCGAACAGCTGAGTGTGTAAGAGGGTAATTGCAAAAATCCTAAAGTGTCGAAGTGTATCCAAAAAGAGCCCGTCTGTAAGATAAGATAAGTGGGATCCGAGACCTATACACATTTTCATTTTATTTAAACAGTAGCGACCCGGCCTCGCTTCGCTTCGGTTTATGTATTTTTTCTGCAACACCCTCTCTGTATGTAAACAATAATTTATTATTCTACATGAAAACCTTGCTCTTGAATCAATCTATCCATCGATGAAAATCGCATTGAAATCCGTTGCGTAGTTTGAAAGATCGAAGCGTACATACAGAGGGACCGACAGCGGGAAGTGACCTTGTTTTATACTATGTAAAGCTTTGATTAGAGGTTGAAGTCATTTTATTCTATTACCCGTTCTAAACTAAAAGTGATATGAAAGCTATAACATGAATTATCTGAAATCTAAATGTAATTAGTCGAAGATAGTGCTACAGTCCACGTTAAACGTAACAATTAAAGTATTAAACTGCACTATGTGACCCTAATGCTCACGGCCCCATAAATACAGTTCGTGATTCCAAAGATAATTAATTCTCTTAATGATAATGAAACATCAAATTAAAAGCAATAAATTGCTCGAAATTGAATATTTCCAAGTGGACGAATGTGAAAATTTAACGCTTAAATAAAATGCCGGAAATGCAATAGAGCTAATGTTTAGTTTGATTGTGGATTGAGATAAATAAAGCAATCTTATATTTAACGAAATAGAGCAGATTTTAGAGGCATGTCTGGCTAGGCTAGTCACTTGAAAGGTTAAAAAAGGGCAAATGTAATCAAGAAATCTAAATGGCATCAAACTGTATTTTTTCTATTGATGCGTTATTGATCGCCTTTTCTGAACTATATTTTACTTAAATTATTTAAGGCGGTACTTAATGTCGATTAAGTAGTTTCTTAGTGTCGATTTTAAACATACACATTTGAAAAAGGAACGAGTTAATTGTCTCTAGAATACTTCTGAGTATGGCGGTTAGCAACGTCGGGATAGCCAATGTTTGTATTCTAAATATGTAGATAATGACATTAAGTAAACAAAAGTAAGGTAAGGGGCCACATTCCATACAACTAAAGTACAGGATTGCCAGCTGTTGCTATGTTACATTTAGGTTATTTTTAAAGCATAAATGGAGTTTTTAGCATCCTTACTGAATTTGTAACTTGTGAATTTGTAACTTGTGAATTTGTTTTCATATGCAATTGATTGTGTACCGATAAATGTTTAGTTTTAGTAGTGAAACTAGTCTGTAATTGTGATCGGAAGAAAACACATTTGAGAATCAATTTTGACTAAACCAGTTGATCAAAATGTTTATTTCACCGCGTGAAATGTCTCACTAGCTGGGTAAAGGCCCTTCCCTCCTACGTATTTAGCTTTAATAACAGGGTCCGGAACAGTAAAAATAATTACTAACACAACGTCTAGGTACAGCGTACAGTTATTTCCTTACAAATTTTACCTGATGGGGAACCCATAGTCATGTGTTCAATCCGCAGGTCAGCAACCTATTGATGGCCTAGTGATGTTACGCTATAACTATATAGTACCGATTAGTATAGTTAATACCAAGTCATACAACCTCCTTCAAAGGCATGACTTTTGTTTTTTGGTACAAATCAATTGGTTCTCTTGCAAAAAATTCTATCCAGTAACGTTCTTGTAGTTGAACGATAATTCTGCTTTAGCATTTGTAACCTTTGCTGTTCAATTTAAGAGTTTTCTTTGCGATGAAACGTTTTTGTGACTTATGTTAAGTAGGTATAATGGACGTCTTTGTAAACAATGACTCCTTGTATGGTAGCGGGTATTTGCTTAGTATTTCACGTAGGAAGATACTTAATGTGTTTAAACGTACAATTATGACGGTCGAGTTTAAAGATATTTAATGTCAAGAGTTAGTGGTTTAACCGTAGGTAAATCGCCTATTAGAGAGATGCTTAATTGAGTTTCCTAACGGTTTCTAGGTTGCTTCTGAACTTTTGACCCTTCTAGCGATATTTATAGCGACCGTGAATGTCATAGAACAAACGGAACCCATACATAAATTCGGAAAGCGTGAAAATACTTACATCTTCAAAATACACACTGGATTTTAGTATCTTTCAGATAATTTAGAGCACAATAGCCTATTTTGTTTAAGCTTTAAGACACGATAAAAATAGGTTATTCACTGATTTTAGACATAAATATCTGTATTATTTTTACTCACGCACAATCAGTATTACATTGACTTTAATTTAATGAGATAGACAGATCAAAATACTTACAATAACCAATGTGAAAATTAACCAAACGAATGTCATTCGCGGTATATGTGACGCCACGTCGGATGCCATTTTGGACCTGAAAAGGAAAAAGTTACTGTTAAATAAACAATACGCATTAATAAAGTTTTATTTTCAAATACATACAAAACGGTATTTTTAAAGTCTATTATGAACATAAAAAAAGTCGAAAGAGTAATAATTCCTATAATAGTAATAATAGTAATAATTCATATAAGGCCATGATGATCCGTGTTAGAGTTGCTATCAATTTTAGTGGTAGGTAGTTTTCATAATATCAGAAATATTTTCTGATTAGTATTTCGATACTGAAAATGTTGTAAAAACAATTATTATCGGAATTCTATTAAAATTCTAAATATATTTTTTTGGTTTAACCTATTTTATCTCAGAAGGTGCATAATTATTTAACTTACAAACATGCATCCTAATTTAGTAGGTAATTAAAACCATTTCAATTTTGGCGCAACCCGGATATAGTTTAGGCATAGTTCACGGGAAATATCATCGGCTAATAAGATTATCATAAGTGAAAATGCATGAATATATGTAAATACAAGTTAACCTGTTTGGCTGGCGCCATTATCGATATTACTTTCTCGCCAATTTTAATATTATGGCCAATATCGCGCGTTTCCAGGTTAGGTTTAAATTTGCTTATAATTTACGCATTCAACTGATTTCCATATAATAAAGTCAATGTCAAGGTTTTTGATAAGGTAACAAAGCAAGCTTTAAAAACTCGACTCCATTTTATAATATTGTCGTCCCCCAAAAATCAACCCCCTCTTATTAATACTTGATGCTTAAATCCCGTAGGTGTCAAATTGTTTCCATTCAATTTCCACGATTTTTGAATATGTTGCAGTTATTATGAAAACTAGGTTTGTATCTTTTTTTCACGAAATATTTTCACCACGACATTTTGAAAAATCGTGAAAATCGGGTCAAGTTTAACGGGAGTAAAACGATACCGCATTTAACGACTACTTTCTGAAGACTGTAACGCACGTCAATTCACGCAGCGTCCGAATATTTTAAGCTCCGCGGGATCCCTAAGGGTAAGCTGCCTCAACGACCTATGATAGAAAGATGATAGTAGAACAAGATCATGTAATTCCTGTATGGGAACCTAAATATATTCCCAACATATCTCAAATTGAAATCGCTAAACAACGATGCGCATAATGATAAATGCTTCTAATACCTTCATTTCACACTAATGGTGTAAACGCACGATATTTACAAAAGATACTGTACATTAGCAGGTCTTACGGTATTATAAACGATGCAGTGTGTCAGAAACGAACGTAATATTGCGTGTAGCAACTTCAGGCGCTAATGAAGATAGATCATAAACACTTATTATTATTATACTTCTATTGTACGGGATTCACGTAAGTTGATTATTGTTATCTGTGGTACTGCACTATTTTTTTGTTTCGTGTCATAATTACTAATTATTTCCTTGCCCTTATCCCATTTACTTGGAATGTGAGTAGCATATTCCTTCTTTAATACGTTCTTATCTACCGTCACCTAAATATTGATTACCTTTCCCTTTACTCAAAACATTATTTACGCAGTTCATTCATCTCTTCTTCGATCTTCCCCAAGCCTGTCACAACCTTTTCTATCTTATTGCTTTCCAAATGTAATTTCTTCTGTCTCATCCCTTCTTTTGACACGACCATAAGATATGCACGGTTTTACAAACCTTTTCCGAATGCATTTTTCCTGTCACTGCCATTCTTCGTTACTCCATATAGTAGGGGACCCGAATAGGAGAAACTTTCACCCAGCTGTTTATTCGATAAAAAGTATTTTATATAAAATTTAATATGGTATGTACCTAATATATGGCGAATAGGTAGGCTGAAAGATTTCATTCCAATATATATATTTTTTAATCAACTTTAAAATAAAAAATTGGAATTGCTTGTTTAATGGACAAATTACATACCAATCGAAAGTATGAAGCCTATAGAATATACAAACGTTAGGTTGACTATTTTTTCCCATCATTACAATTGGGTACATAGGTATAAACAGGTAAGACGGTACCTACTAATAATTTGCACTAAACCTAACGTTTGCATATTCTACAGGCTTCATACTTTCGATTAGTATTTAATTTGCCTGTTAAACAAGCAATTGCAATTTAAAAAAAAAAAGTTTATTTTCATTTTTTTTTAAAGTATATAAGTGCTGGGGCTGGAGTCAGCCTACGTATTCGCCATTTATTACTTACCATATTAAATTTTATATAAAATAGGTACTTTTATCGAATAAACAGCTGGGTGAAGGTCGTCTCTTATTCGGATCTTAGACCAATAGTCCATTCAATTTACAAGTGCATCTTAACATTCGCACATGAACTACGTGATCTTTTTTCTCAATATTACTTTTGACGTGTAGTATTGTTTTGAACTCGGCCACCGTTACTGTCAAGTAAATAAGAGCTATCAAAACGTTGACAATGCGATAACAGGTCAAAAGCGATATTGCTGGTCGACGTAGAATAGAGACCCTGTACTCATTCTCAATGTTTAAGACAGATTTTTTATGCCACGGAAGAATCAAACAAGCAGACAGATTTCCTAATGGAAAGCTGATTTTAGTTAAGAGTGATTCAGTCTACGATTAGCTGCTAATAGTACACACCCTTAAACTAATACCGACATGTATTCACTCAAAAAAATGAGAGCCAACAAAGGGATATTTTCACTTAGTTGACAAAAAATTATTAAAATAGTTAAGATATTAGTTATATCAACCAAAGCTGATAGTTAACTACAGCAATTTCTTTAGTGATTCAACTAACGTCTTAGTTGAAGTATCTAACGTCTTAGTTGATGTATTTATCGTCTTGTCAGGCTCGTATGGGATCAAGACGCTTATGCACAACAATCACAATCTTGTTACAAGCGACCAATTTTTTTTTTTGTGTTGGTACTGACTTGTACGTTTGGGAAAAAAATCCCGGGATGGCCAAGCCTAGTATTATGAGTAAGTAAATACATGATACAGTTCAATTTTGCGTTTCCGTGTTACAATAAAAGAACAGCTCTCCAACTAATTCACGGCAACAACCATGATGTTCTCAGGATATCTTAAGCATTCATTAGTTAGGTCAGGTTAAGTAGTCTTGTGACCAAAAGAAATTAACTCATGCGGCGAGAAAAACCTAATGATGAAATGAAAGTTATGCGTAATGATACGTTCGTTGATAGGTGTTTCGATAAAATAATAGATTCCTCTAATTCACACTTAAACTTGAATGGACAATTATAAGGTTCCAATTTTAACAAACAAAATTTGCCATGCATCTCTAAGATAAACCGTAAAATTAAAACAGTAGCTTGTATTTATATTGTTTTGTTAACGAGTTCGGAAAATGGGGATTTACTTACCGTGGGAGTTAATCAGAACAATAGAGAGTTAACTGCTCGATTAGACCGTAATTGTGAATTAAAGAGCATACTTATTGTTGTATTACTGTTTTATTCGGCTGGCTTTTGAATTAGATTAACCTAATAAAGCTGTTTATGGTCTATTGTTTGAGTTTAAACACTCACTCTCTAATATAAGTGAGTAGTTAAATTTTAAAAGATAAAGTTTGGTAGTTGATGCACGATAAGGAATTGCAGGATGAAATTGTTTAGTTTAGTTTAGTTTTGGATGATTTTCTAATAATGGTTTTGAGGAGCTCTAAATACACATAAATGTATATTTAATGCGTTAAATAATATCGGAGCGGAGATATTAAAGATTTCAGTATTCAGTTTTTGGTACTAAAAGTACGCCCAGGGTGTGAATATTGAAATATCTCGGCTCCGATGCATTTAAAAGTATTACATTATGTAACAAAATATGTTTATTTTGAATAATTCTATCATAATTTACCACTTTTACGAATGACCGCTCACCTTGAAAATATATGACTTTTACAAATGGCAACACTTTAACCGAAACCCCTTTCATCCTAATCTGTCCAGCCGTGGCAGCGTGAAGACCAAACTAACACACAAAAACGCATCGCATTTATAATATTACAAGACTTAGTTACTCCGCGTTGATCATAAACATTAAAGATTCCACATAATATGACAAAGTCAGTATTGTTCCTTGATCTGGATCTCAATAACCATAACCCCTTTGTATCTGTTCTCTGGGGGATCCCTTTGACTGCCATACATTTACTGTTTCGATTATTGACAGTCAGACTTTTGTTACCATATTATGTATGTTGAATTATCGGAAGTCATAAAAATTTTAGGTCATAACACTTTATTAGTCGAACGTTAATAATCTATAATGTAAAAGATTATAATATACAAAAGTCGTAACCTAAAACCCTATAACATTCAAAGGCATATATATTATCAGACAGAAATATTTTAGGACATATTTATTATTATATATATTATTATTTTTTATTCATACCTTAATTTTGGTTTTAATATTCATATCTCTATAATTGAAATCATTAAAAGGGAACACTTGTGGAAGCGGAGGGGGGTACGGGGGGCAGAGCCCCGCCTAATGAAAAAAACCCTGCTATAGACGATAAATTTAGATCAATAGGTTAGGTTAGGTTTGTATTGCGTCAAGGCCGAAGGCCTTAACTATCAAGAAATAATAGCTCTGCGAAGCGGAGCTCCGTCGACCCTGTCGCATCATACATGTCTATTGTAAGTTGTGTGTGTTGTACTGTTATGAATAACAAGTTTTGACCTAATAACATTTATTACAAGTACTATTTTTACCTTTGACATTATCACAGATTACTATACTCTACAGATACTCAGTCGCGAATCGAAAATGGTTGCCGTCCTAAAGTCGATAGCCGCCGCGGCTACAAGTTTCTGTGGTTTCGCCAGCAGAGGCAGCACAATCGATATGTCTGCTAAGCTATGAACGGCACGTAATCTCGCAATCAGTTCGACAGATGGCATTTTTGTCAAAGTTTTAAGAATTGCCGCCGCCGCTTAAGTACTTTAGCTCTAAACTGATGCGGTTTGAACCTCCGTTAAAAACGAACTAATCTATTTACTTATATAAAAATCTCGTGTCAGGGTGTTTGTGGTCGAACTCCTCCGAAACGGCTCGACCGATTTTTATATTTTTATTTATTTTTATTTTATATTATTATTTAATTTTAATTTAAACACGTTTAGTTTTAATTTTTAATTGTATTAATGTTGAATTCTGTACTTAATTGGATGTAAATAAATTTATATAGATAGATAGGTACTTATAGGAATTTGGTAAGTCGTAATAGTTATTTGTGTATCAAGGAAGCAAAATAAATGACATATTTACGGCGAGGGCGTACATTGAATCCTGAACGAAGCGTGACGAAGCGAAGGATTCCATAAATGAATTCTAAAATAGAATCCTGAGCGTAGTGAGGGATTCAAGTGTTAACGCCCAAGGTGGAAATAATTTTGCTACTTTTCACATCACCTATGAGGAAAATAAAAGATCATCATCATCATCGTCATCGTCATCGTCATCGTCATCGTCATCGTCATCGTCATCGTCATCATTATCATGATCATCATCAACATCATCATCATCAATTCATCGCCATCATCACCATCATCATCATCATCGGCATCACCAATATCACCATCATAATCATCAATTCATCACCATAACAATCAGCATCATCACCATCACAATCACCACCATTGTCATCATCATTATCATCATCATCAACATCATCATCATCATCATCAATTCATCACCATCTTCATCATCATCGTCATCACCATCATCAATTCATCACCATAACCATCACCATCATCACCATCACAATCACCATCGTCATCATCATCATCATCATGCTAATAAAATAGTATGCACATGTATAATCGATTATAAAAAAATTGTGATCGATTAAGTATTGGCGGCGCCGGGCGCGGACAGCTAGTAGGTTTATATTAGGGATGCAACGATATGTCTATTACGATACCGATACGAATGACGAATGCATCGTAATAGCGAATACGATAACGAATGCATTACGATTTTTTAATTGGCATGTAATAAAACAAGACAATTGAGTAAAATCAACATTTATTTAAATTTTACTGTGTTTGTGCCTTTCTGGCATGGTTTTCCATTAAAAACAACACTAAGACGTACAAAAACAATAAATACTACAACACAACCTTATTATTATTATTTATTTATTTTAATGGCATCTACAAGTCATCATCATCATCAGGATCAACACAACCATCCTCGCGCGAAAAATAAATGTCACAAATTAATTGTCAGTGTCAGTGTCAAACGTCAAAAATATGAAAGATGGCTGTCATTAGTGTTGCCACGGCAAACATCGATGCTGTCTAGCACGATTTCACGTTTTTTTTTACATGGAACTAGTTTTAAGAATCGTTATAAATCGTAATACATTTTACGATACGGATGATCGTCAAAAATAACGATAACCTGCGGTTTACGATTATCGGCATCGGTATCGTTGCATCCCTAGTTTATATTGGGATTTAAAAGCTAAAGAACCTAAGTGATGACGCGTCCATACAACATTGTACCAACAACTTTTATGAACACTATTAAAGCACGTACCTACCTTAGTCGGGGTCCTATTGAGCATCGTTGCATGGAGACCTTTACAATTTTGCGTCGAGCAATGCCACTTGGCATGGACGTTATATGGACCTAAACGAATACGGACGTGTTTCCTCGTCTTATCATGAGTGAAGCATGCAAATTGGCATCCACGTAAACTGCGTGCGATTTTAGTGTATGTATCTGTGTGCATGCGGTAACTCGTGTACCTACCTATAACGAACGAAATTGCCGACCTTGCATGCTTCATTCCTGTCTAGGGCAACGTTACGTCCTTTTTTTTAGGTCCGTGCACTAAATATATTATATTTATACTTATCTAAAATAGTCAATAAAATTGTCCTTAATTTATATCTTACTTTTAAGTAGGTAGGTAACAATAAATGTAGGTAACTAACAATAAAAATGTTTAAGGACTTATAACTGTCTAAATAAGTAAGTAAGTAAGTCATAGGTAGGTATTTGTAGGCAAATGTGACCACCTATGTCACTATACAACGCAGTGTAAAGCGCAAGCGCACGTCACGTCTACGCGCACGCATCCGGTGTGGCTGGGCCTTTAATTAAACAAGCAACGCCTCGGGAAAGTCATAGTCATATTTAAACAATTAAACATTCACGTTACAATTGCTGAACTATCTTAATCGAGGTATCTTATCGCCACCCTCGAAATAGGTACCTACCGTTGAGGAGTTCAGGAGGCCATTTGTGGTCTTCATTATCAGTTCCACTTCACCAAATGATACTTGCTGAATGCAAATGCTGGACTTGTAACTAAAAATACTAAAATCGCTGTATACCTATGCCTATAATATTTGAGGAGTTCCCTCAATTCCTCACGGATCCCCTCATCAGATTCAGATTTAGACTCATGATTGGTGACAATGGGATTACCTCGGAAGTATACTCTATCATACCAAAAAATATTTTTTAAACTCGGACAACTCTGTAAAAAGTTATAACTGAGAAACTCCTTTTTTTAATTCGGTTAAATAACTAAAACCTCCTTAGTGTAACAAATACTTTTCTGAAAACCACATCAAAATCGGTTCAGCCAAACGCAAGATAATCGCGAACAAACATACATACATACAGGACAAATTGAGATGAGAACCTCCTTTTTTTTGAAGTCGGTTTAAAATAGTCGCAGTTGCATATAGATAGCTATACAAACTACAATTATGTTCACTTGTTTCACTAATGAATGATGGACAGATACGAAAAACACGAGAGTAAGAAAGATAACCTTTATTTTTGTTTGTGTCAAACGCATTGTGAAAAATACTTGGGAAGTTATTTATTGTGGTGTAATATAAATAAACTTTCGTATTTTTGGGATAAAAAATAATAAACGCTTTAATTAAATGTTGTTCCATTGAATATCTATACCGGGAGTGACCGCGACAAAAGTTGGCGCTAACGTCCTCGTATAGCACCATCTAGCGGATCTAATGAATATCACGTAGCAAGTTCAATAGCTAATGATGGCCGTTCAGTGTCCCGCAAAAAAATGGCATTCTTAGTTTCTAAAATAAAGCCTTAAATTTATGTAAAGAATGATGTTTGCATTTAAATTAAGGTATATCTGATTAATAAAAGCTTAACTTTTCCTTGATTAACGGAAATGAAGAAAATAATATTCCTGATGATACCGGTGGTGCCATCTAGTACAAATTATAAGCACGAATTATAATTTGTACATGTTATGCCCCCATGACATTATGAAGTTTAATTATTATGACATAAATTGCTATGAATTTATGACTTCCAACGAATATGACCCGCAATAATTGACATTCCGATTTACATATACCTACTCTTCAATATTATGACTTTTAACATTATGACTTATAATAGGTATAATGTAAAAGGTTTTGGACAACAATAATCGAGACTTTAACTTAATGGCAGTCAATAGAGACCCGTTCTTTTGACATATTAAACTTGATCATATTTCCTTGAGACTGCTAAACGTGAAAACACAATTAGAAATAAAATCTCCGATACTTTTATTTTTCAAACATGACACCTTATTTGCAAGTTTTTGGTTGAATCTTCGAAACCCTATGATCTTTAACGATGATTTATGATTTAATAGTTGAGTACTTATAACTTCTTATTTTTTTTATATTATTAAGATGTAGTTAGTTTTATAGTAAACAGGAATTATTTGAAATTGACTGTGCAATCAAGACGCGCGCATACTATCTCCATCTCATGGTCTTTGCGCGGAAGCACATAAAGCCATCTCTTTTAAGGGTTCCGTACATAATACATAAGTGCATGTGGTGGTTGCAGTTTAGCGAAGAATTGTTTTATCCTACGCCTGTTTTTTTATTTTTTATATTTACCTATAAATGGAAACGAAGTACAGTAAACTGCATAGTGTATTAGAAGAAATTGCTGAGAGCAGCGCAGTGTAATGAAGCGCACCGGCGCGTGCGCCGCCACACGCTCGGCAGCACCGTCCAAAAGAAAAAGGCACTATAAGAGTATAAAGTCCATAAGCACATACGGCCTTTTTGCTTTGTTACCACGGGCACCACCGTACTTTCGTTTCGTGCAAAAACACATTTTTTTCCGCTCGAACGCCTGTGGCATTTGGAATTGTATTAAAATAAATAATATAGATAAATCACCGCGTAATCCAAACTTGCCTTAGTGATCTAGTAATTTTGCTATCTAGTTATTCTGCGACTTAGTCATTTTTCGATGTAGTCATTTTGTGACCTTGTCGTTTTGCTTAGTCTTTCTGCGACCTAGTCATTTAACTATCTAGTCATTCTGCGATCTAGTCATCTTGCTTAGTCTTTCTGCGACCTAGTCATTTTGCTTAGTCTTTCTGCGACCTAGTCATTTTGCCAACTAGTCATTTTGCAAACTAGCCTTTTGCAATTTCTTGTGGTCACCTGATTGTCAGAAGGTGGGGAAGTTTACTTTATGCAGTTATCTTCCATTTCCATGGAAACGATTCAGACAATACAGTAAATATTGGTACATTGGTGCAAGTAAATGTAGTTGATAATAATAAACAAATAAATACAACAGTAATTCTGAGCAAGCCTAATTGACGGCCAAGTTGCCACGCTAACATTTATATGCAAACGTGAAACCCAAAGGATTTAGCTATACCTTCATACAATAACAAACTTAAGGTTTGCGTACCGGGACTTTGCGGTACCAAAATTACCGTTAGTAAAAAGTACCGAAATTTCTCGGGAATACCGTGAAACTGCAGGCTCTAATAGGACGCTTTATGTATGATTGTTTTTTGTTATTTGTTTAAATTTACCATTTCACTTTAACAATTTCTCTACCTGATACCTTAAAGCTACTAATAAATAAAATACTATTATCAAATGAGCTACAACCATAACTCATTCATTTTTGATAAATTGCTACGCCTACTTAACAAATGTGTCCCAAATACAAATACAAATCTATTACATCCCAAACACATTTATCAAAAGAAAAGTGATTAACGTGTCCACTAATCCCATTAATAAAAAACTGCTAAAACCATGTACAAATCAAGAAATTGAGGCAGCACCTTATTCATCAAATTTCTTATTACAAATTAAATCGACTCGGATCTTAATACTTTAATATTAATATTAGCCACAAATATTTGTGAAACTCTATGGCCTAGTGAGAAAACCGGTAAGCTTGCGTGTCCGTGCATATGACACTTTATACCTAAGTTAATGACCTTTACTTAAGTTGAGGAAATTCTAAAAATAGGTATTATTATTAAGCGTACTATAGCTACTCAGTCACCAAGAGAAATGACTTATGGCCTGTTGTTTGATCGGTAGTTAAACTAACTAATGGTTAAAACCTCAAGGAAATGTGTCAAATTTTCCATTCCTTTTTCGAATTTTAACAATTAGTTAGTTTAACTACTTATCAAACAACAGGGCCTTAAACGTAGATCACAAAACAAACTTACTTGAGATTTTGTTTGCCTAGTGTCTAATACTGGGCCTTTGTGCGACAGCGTAAAACCATATCGCCTTTGACCTGTTATGATATTGTTTCTAAATCGGACGCCATTAAATTGTCAAGTAAGCAAGAGCTATCAAAACGTTGACAATACAATAACCCGTCAAAAGCAATAAGGTTTTACCTTGTAGAATCTCTACCCTGGCATCACTCACTAACTACTGTTTATCTTTGTCCACCTCATAGACAGATTCTACCAAATGAATCCTATTTTTTCCCGTTTATTAGGTTTTTTTTTTTTGTGTAGATATAACATTATGGATTTCCTTTATGTAGGGGTTCAAAATCAACCAGTATATAGACAAGCCTTCTTCTTTTGTTTTTTAGTAACCCGAAAATGTTACCTATTTTTTCTATAAATTACACTATTGATGATTAGAAGCGCTAATTCGAAAAAATTATAAGATGCGATTATTTCGATAACTATGTCTACGTGTCTCTGTGTGTGAGTGGCATCGCAGTTCCCAGACGGACGGACAGATTCGGGTACGGGTTTTCTTTAATTATGCTAGTTTAACTGAGTGGCTTTTAGCCAAGTTTGATTAAAATTGGTTGCGCCGCTTAAAAGCGATTATCTTCAAAATAAGGGATCATAATTATTTTAGGAGTTATTAACTTCAAAGTATTCTCTAAGAGTTATCATTGCTACGGTTTAATTTCCCACATTTGATATTTCACACGTATACTTACTTTCTTATGTGGGACCACTTCATAAAGGTGTACTGTCTGTAAACGTAATATTCCAATGAATGAAGAAAGTTTATTACACCGTCGTTCCGTCAAGAATCCAGCTCTTCCTTCACGCCTCACCGAAGATACTTCCATAATCATGTATGAAGACATTATATATTTACTCGTGTTACTGATGGCCATTTTCAATCCTGTGTCATTAGTGTCAGTATCCTGCCCGTTAGCTGGTTAGAAAGTGGGTTGTGTACATACGAGATGTTTGTTTGTGACACTAGGTACTTATCGTATTTTGTTTATCTTTGAAATGGATGGTATTTGATGCTCGTTCCTAATTCAAATGCGTATCTTTCCGATTTGGTTTCTTCAGGTTAAGATTTGTACAGTTTATTTTTATTTTTAAGCCTAAAAGAGTCTTTAGGACACAACAGTGACTCAGATTTTTTTTTACACATACGTCACGACGTCACGACGTCACGACGACGATTGAATGTCAGTTGCCACTGTCATCTACCAGTAGGTACAGGCTTTTACACACAAAATACAGTATGTGCATAAGCACTTCATACATCACACTGCCTTTTTCTTATGTAGGGCTGAGTGATTAACGAGGAGCTGCACATAACCAACTCAAAATTTTTTCTTACAGAGAGAACTTAAGGTAAATATGTATAACAACATCTCACTTTGAATTTGGATCATGAACTGGTTTACGGACCACACGAATTTATAAAATTAATGAATAACAATCTTCGCCCCTCCTGACGTAGACCGAGAGCTGAGTGCATTATTTACATGTCCTTCGTCCATTTCTTATGTACTGTTTGAATTTGTTCAAAAATGTTGCCGTTAGACGCAAGATTATTTTACTTTAGCTACTGTATAGTATACTCCTTATTCTTTGATAGGAAGTGCTTATTCCTTTCTTTTGTGATGTATTTTACATTATTATTTAAGAGTACCTACCTATTAAAGACAACTTAAACTAAAGTCATCAATTATGAGTAACTATTTATTGCAAATCCCACAAAAAAACCTACGTTTACAAAATATCGTTCTAATAATTTAAACTCAAACTCGTAAGTACACAACACATTTTTATATTAAATACTCTGTTTTTTTTTCTTAACAAGTAAATTTACAAATCATGCTCTTAGCTCCCGAGCTAACAGTATCGCCGATAAGTGATACGAAGTTTAGTTTTTTTTAGAATCTTGCGTGTCATTTTTGAGGGAAAAATATCGTGCTTTTAATTTAAACTGAATTTCACAACAAAGTTCTTGGATTTACAAAACTAACGCCGTTTTGAATTAAAACGCTATAAAAGAATCTTTTTTCATTATCTTGTCAACGAATAAATTTATGCACTCAGCTCCCGAAGTAACAGTATCGCCGATAAGTGATACAAAGTTTAAAATAAGTGGTTCCCAGGACGTAAAGTTGTTGAGCACATTCTTTTGGAATATTGCGTGTAAGTTTTGAGGGCAGAGAGACCTCCTTATCGAGCTGGGAGTGCCTTTGATGGAGCGCGAGCAGGGTTCAATTTTATTAAATTAATTTTAGGAGAACATTAAAACTTATTTTTTTGGGTTCTAAAGTCTAGTACCTACTATATAAGGCTCTTTTGTAATAAAAGATTCAATTTGCTAGAAATTAATTCCCAAAAACCTATACAATTACGATTAAATCAAATAACAACTTTGAAAACTAGTTTCATCGGCAGAGTATTGGAAGGTATAGACGAAATGTAATGTACCATCAAGGAATCTGATTGCGTAGCAATTCGACATAATACGTAAATAAGCCGTGTTATACATTTCCCGAAATGACACGACTAATGGCACCTGGAAAATGTATAACCTAGCAAATTTACGTATGGTATCAAACCGCTAAACATTTCTTATTCCTCGATACAAGTCAACTTGAAGTATAAGCCAATGCAGACGTTTCGGTATCAGGACTATCTTTAAGTAATTCAGATTACTTAAAACACTCAATAAACACGGTAAAATCCAACATGTCAAATTTAAAATGTTAAAACTTCGTTCTTCTTGTTGTAAGTCCATATAAGTAAATATTTTCGAACGGAACCCTTGGTTCCTAAACGTCATTTTATCAGTTCCCTGAATCGCGAGTGGGTCAGTTTCATCAATCAAGAGGTGCGCAAGCGGCTGATTTACGCCGCGCTTCGGACAGGTTTCGGAGAATTAGGGACAGCTGATTACTTTTCATAAAGGGCGACAATCTAAAGTACCTACTAAGTACAAGGCATAAAGCGCGGTCACAAAGTTCCTTACTCGTACATACATACATAAACTCACGCCTTATTTCCCAGCACGGGTAGCACAAGTTGTATTTTCTCGCTTGTCGCTCAGTGCGTCTCTATCGGTACTGACTAGATAGAAAGGGAGATCCTAGCGACAAACAAGTCGCGAGCAACTTGTGCTAGCCGTGCTGAGTGAGGTAGGCAGAGTTACAGATTTACCAACAACTCTAATTTGTTGTTAATTCTGTAACCACATTTTGCACAATTAGGCTAAGATGTTTACCAGTGTATTATTGTCAGGTTGCAAGCTCATCGCCTAACGATATTACAAGCCTTTATTCCCTTTGTCGCCTCTTACGACATCCACGGGTAGACATGGAGTGGCACTCGTACATATTATCAAATAAATAATAATAAAATTCTTTATTTACCAAAAAAATACACATTATTATTTACGAATTATATTAGGAAGAACGATTCGAGCTGCTAAATTAGGTGGGGTCCTGCATTTCAGCAGTCAAAGGTCAACCCCAAAAATTTTAAAACTATCAACCAGCTAAGAACTAATAAATAAAAGTAAATAAAAACATAAACAAGAATTTAATATACCTTCTTTTCTATTTAAGTAATTTACTTGTTAGACAAAACACAAAAGTATCTGTTTGAGTGAAGGTATAAATGTATTTCTTCTTCTTCTTTTTCTTCTAAGGTGTGCATTATGTACCTCAATTATGTAACGCAACATTAGATTAAATATGTCCTTTTGAATAAAATACCCACAAGAATTAAAATGACATACCAGTTTTTTTTTACTAGAAAATACAAAAGTTCCACAAATATCCCTAATTGTTTAGCTACCCTATATGTGGCACAATTACTGTACCGCTTAAGAACGAAGTGACCCAGTGTTAGCCTTCTGACTTGTACAAACATTGAAAATCCTTTTGTTATTATGGATTAAAAGTATTCAAGCTAAAGTGTGTGTGGCCAATCGGACGATTAAAAAGTTCCCCGTTACACTAAAAAAACGTGTGAATACTGTATTTTTACATTCGAATAACGTAAACTCGTTTGTAATATGAGAGTATATCTTTATTTTCCATAAGTGACGTTTTGGATTCACGTAAAATACTTGTTTGTATTTGGTGCATCTTGAATTTATTAGCCAAGTAAGTTTGTACTTTCCCTTGTTGATTATAAAGTCGCATTAGCTAAGAAGGGTTTAAGTTTATACGCGCCCTTTTTAGTTATTCAAGGCAGAATTTTATTTGCTAGAGTATCGTATCGTATTTCAAATATACTAAACAAAAAAGCTTACGATAAGCCTTTATGAAATAGTAACCAAGTTTAAAAATCGAATATCATTTACAAAGCGAAATAAACTTATACCTAACTACTTACATAAACCCGAAACTATCCCGCAAATTCTTTCAAACCGTGTAACTTACAGTAGGTTATACGTAAAAAACTTAAGTAAATTGCATGCAGTTGTAACACATCTGCATAGACCGTTCGACATTCTATATTTGAAATTAGACGTGAATTCCATATTAGTTTTGTATAAAACTACATGCAAAAGGACTTTTACTTAAGTTTTTTACCTATTCCAAATTGTGTAGAATCACGAATAGAAAGAATCCAGATTGTGTTAAAATAACGAATGTGTAGAATCACGAATGTAGTGAACTGCGGTTGTGTGGAATCAATATTGTATGGGCATCACGAATAGGAAGAATCGCGTTTGTGTAATCGATCGCATAATTCCCAACGAGAGCTAGCGGTCATACAATTCCGCGTGTGGGATATTATTTGTGTGATGAACGCGAGTATTTGTTCCTGAGTCTTTTTTAGGGTTCCGTACCCAAATGTTAAAAACGGGACGCTATTACTAAGGCTCCACTGTCCGCCTGTCTGTGTCTGTTTGTCTGTCTGTCACCAGGTTGTATCTCATGAACCGTGATAGCTAGACAGTTGAAATTTTCACAAATGATTTATTTCTGTTGCCGCTGTAACAACAAATACTAAAAACAGAATATAATAAATATTAAAGTGGGGCTCGCATACAACAAACGTGATTTATTTGCCGTTGTTTGCTCGATATTAATAACGGCAGCAGGTAGACGCTTGAAATATTTACAGTATATTTAGTTGAGCATTCATTTTTAAAATAAATAATTAAATTAAAATAAAATAAATATTTAAGGGGCTCCCATACAACAAACGTGATATTTTATAGATAATGGTACGGAACCCTTCGTACGCGAGTCCGACTCGCACTTGGTCGTTTTGTTTTATGTATGGATTTTCTAGTTCCCATAGTACAAGCCTAGTGGCCTAGTCAAGATGAATAACGCTACGTTAGCGATTTTCTAAAATCAACAAAATTAAAATATAGTTAAACGTAAATGACAGACCTCATACATTTCGAGTCGGTAGAAAACAGATTCCTTAGCAGTGTTTACACCTTGGCTACGCCTACTACTTAGTTTAGAACACGGTATTTTTTGAGAGATTGTCTCCTAATATTCATACTACTCAAAAACATTACCCTCTTCCTTGATATAAAGCTAAACACACGGACGGAATAAAAACGTCATTTACAACCAAGCACTTACTCTAGTAGTCGTAAATGGTTCTAGAACTTTCCATAACAATACCACCGGCTCCTAGTTTATAACGAAGTACTTGGCAAGTGACACGAGGGAGGGAAATTGCATCTCCGCTGTTTTGCGATAGTAAGTACGCCCACGGGCCTCCCGTGGATACACACGGGGCTGAACGAATGCGGAGAAGCTTGGGAGGTTAAAATGTATCCATGGTACCATATATCATGTATATAAAGTGGTTGAACTACGACAATATTGAAATGTTTAAAAATAGATTTGGGCTAAATAAATTATATCTCACTCAGATTTTCCATAGGTTTTGACGGCTCCTGTGGATCCGGGACACTTTCACACCACTCTCACATGGATTCCATTCCAAATTTCATTTTTTGATTATTGCAATGAGGACGCGCGCCGGCGTTAGCGCAAGTTGAGAAAACGAAAAAGATGGCCGCCTTCAGGCGGCAGAAGACCGGAGCTTTTTCGGTCGCTCCGTTCATTCAGTTTGAGAGCGGACCAGTGGTTGATGCGCGGGAAAGAACGCATATTTACGAGAGAGATTTAGTCTCAAGCCCGAAATCGTACATGTAGAAAAAAACTCACCAAGTTATTTTGAGTTACATGTACCTACAGTCAAGGGCATCAATACATATTGGGCCCTTGTACAGTCGATGTCATAAATATGTTTACACTTAAGTACCTTGTCTATTTAACGTCATGTTTAAACTGCCATATGAAATTGTCATAGCGGATAGAGTGACAAGGTACGAAAGTGTAAACATGTCATATCTTTGACGTCGACTGTACACCATAAAGTGTCGAAAATAGTACACAGACAGTACACAGACTGTGGTAATAATCGCAATATAGTTGAATGATCGCCTTGTTCTAAAATTATTACGAGTATTGTTTAAAACCAAATAAGAAACCCTGTCATTTTTAAGTGAGTTAAATTTTAAGTTACTTATAATGTGCCAACTCAAATCCCCGCCGCGGTGCGTATATTTCTATTTCTTAAATATATCTCTTGCACGTCTGTCTTCCGGTATTGTTTTAAATGGATTCCCGATATTAGCATCAAAAATATACTAGCATACACACAATAAAATACCGTAGTACATGCCCTACGAATAACGCATGCGGGTTATCTGATGAGAAGGAATCATCGCCGTCCATTAACACCGTCAACTCAAGAATGGCCTGTCGAGTCGAAATGAGCCCGTTTCTTAAAGGATCCATGTTTTGACTGTTACAAAGGCACTAAATTGTAGAGGGAAGTTAATTGCACGGCAGTGCATTTGAATTAAGTAACGGCCATTAGCTGTGTCATCTCCAGAATTATTTACCCCATGCACGTTGCGCGTACGCAATAACGCATGATGAAGATACATGATCGGCGTCGGCGCAGATCGGTCGCGCAGCGCATGCGCCGCGGGCACCGCTAGCTCGCTGTGGGCTTCCCTTGAATTAAACATTCTTAACGACCTTTACGATTGAAATAATGTTTGCATTTGCTTTTACAGAAAGATAATAAACATTGAAAATATTTGTTTAAAGGTAAATCAGGTACAATCTCACACATACGTAATTGATCTACTTAGTCCCAAACTAAGCTCTAGGCTATGGGTACTAGGCAACAATGTAAATACTTACATAGAGCATTAAATACTTAGATACATAGAAAATATACAAGACTCAGAAACAAATACTCGCGCTCATTACACAAGTATTTGCCCATATTAGGAATCGAACCCGGGACCGTTAAGTTCGCAGGCATGGTCACTACCAACTAGGCTAACGCGCCGTCACTATTTTTGTTACTTCTTTTATTCTAACATACAAGTTCAATGAATAAACAGATTTACTTTGGCGTTTACCGTAATTATGTGAAGCCGCCAAAAAATAAACTTTACATTATTAATGTTGATTTTGAACCTAATTATGTTGATGTTTGAGCACTTCCTCTTGATACCCAAACCCAACACCCGTACGACCTTTTCCAATTTTCTCTATAAATTGTTAAAATGTTTGCTTCCTTTTTCGTCGTATTCCTGATTCGTCATATTCTTTTTTTGACACGTGCTTGTTTCGTCGTATTCTTGTTCTGTCACATTCATGTTTCATCGCTTTCCGTTTTCGAGTTAAATGATTAAATGTAAGTAGTAAAATCAGCCTGTCACTAATTATGGTTTAACTAAAAGGCTGTGTCAACTTGTGTATTTTATAATTAACTTTATATTTTTGTTATGCAAGCAAAGTTATAGGCATTGTAAAGTGTAACTTGGTAGTTTCACTTTGTCCAAACCAGAATATGTCGAAAACAGAAAGTGACTAAACAAGAATGAATCACAACAAGAAAACGACAAATCAGGAATACGACGAAAATGGAAGCAATGACCATTTTGTTTCAATATTTTTTTTAATGGTTTTTTATGTCTTACCAGCTAGTAAATTTCCGACGGCTAGGGTTCTTCGTTCGCCAAACTATCATTGTTCACAACACTGCACTGACATGAGCCACAACACAAATGTCACCTTCTGTTCTTGATCATAAGACTTGTTTCCGCACTGAACATAATCCTCTTTCACTGCACTTCACTCGTCCGTTCTAATCTACAACAAAAAATGGAATATTAGAATTTATCTTCTATATGTACATATAAATAAAAAATAAATGCTATTCGTTGGCAAACATATCACTTGAGGTCAGCTGGAACGGTTGGTTATTTTTGTCCGAATAGGATTTTTTCGGAATGAAAATTTGGAAAAGTATCACTGTAAATAATATCAGACAGGCCAATGTATTTCGGGTCAGGTATTTCATGGTTTCTATCGAATCTGGAAAAGTCGCTAGACAACGTTTTTTTATACATTATCAGTAGTAGGTAAATTAGCATAAGTTCAGCCTAAAAAGCAGATTATCATAGCTTACTTGCTGTACCTTTTTTTTATTCCACAAATTTGTTTTTATATAATTATGCTGTAAAACGTTGCTCTGTGTGCGTTCACTTTGAATAAATTGTTTCTTTCTTTCTTGCTTTCTTTCTATACCTACCAAAAATATCATTTGCGCAGTAAGTGAACTACGGAAAGCCTCTTTTCAAGTCATTTGTCGCCCCTTCCTTGAAACACCAGACTAAACATAGTTTCTAGAATGCAAGATTTGCAGGTACGACGTAGAGTTCCGGACCTACCACCCGCAAAACCCGAAAAAGGAATAAGGGGTATTCCTTAGCAGTAGGAAGAGGGGATTTTTACCCTCGGGGCTCTGACTCACAAAAGCCAACGACGTGGTAATGTTGATTTTTCGATCAAGCCCGCTAGTGAACTGATTGCTAACTATACTTGTCTCTAATATATCACATGTTTAGTAACTGACAGTTGAAAAATTATTGCGCCTTTTAACTATGTTTTTGATCAAACTTTACTTTGTTTTGTGACGTCCATTACGCACTTATTCTGTTTCTTGTCTAACTGTACCGTGTGTACCTTTGGTACACTAAACACTATACAAACATGTTGGCGTACAACTTTAAAACAATCAGCGCTTATCTTTAGTATTTGAATGGATTATGAAACATTTTAAGCGCCAAGGGCAGGGAATAGGTTAACACAATTACATGCCCGGCCCGGCTCCCGGTTTCCTATACTAAATGGACACGTTTTGGAGTAAAGAATTATTTAACGGCGTTTTA
Organism: Acleris literana; assembly: GCA_946894065.1. NCBI lineage: Eukaryota > Metazoa > Arthropoda > Insecta > Lepidoptera > Tortricidae > Acleris > Acleris literana. Next base: position 22,650,594 of record OX335669.1, read on the forward strand.
GTCTGATATCGAGATAAGCTCACGTTTTTGGTGAAGCATCTGTTTGTAACGATTTAGAAAGTCGGTTTTATCAAAGACATTGTGATAAAGGGCAGTGAGTAACAAATATTATAATTTAATATTGTTATAACCTACTTGATGTTGCAACACTAGTCATTCCGTGTAGAAGTTGTTTATCGCTATTCCCTTGGGAACTGTCCAATTTTCAGGTATAAAAAAAGAGCCTGAGCTATTCCAGACGATAATCTGTCTCTGTGCCAAATTTCAGATCCGTTCAGCCGTTCTTGCTTAGTTTTTGCGTAACAAACATCCAAACTTTCACATTAATAATATGTATTAGTAACATAGTATTCTTTTTTTACTATTTACACTATGCACAAAGAAATACATGGTGGACTTTTAATGTACCTATATTGGCGACCTGCTTCGAAGAACAAGTTAAGTGACGACGTCTCTTAGAAAGAACACCTCGAAACTCCACTTGTTATAAGGATGACCTACCAGGTAACCAGGCACAAATTTAATAGCACTTACCTGCATATCCACATCACACATTCTAATTCCTTATTCTACGACAAGGAAACTAGTTCCCTTCTACACTTGCTCAGTCAAAAACGACGTTACTCTGTAAAAAAACCGGGCAAGAGCATGTGTCGGACCATGCTCAGTGTAGGGTTCCGAAGCCGTTACTACAAACAAATTAGATCTCGCGACAAACTTAACTTTTCCGTTGGAAAACTGTTACTTATCCTCATACATCGACACAGGTCGAGGTCAGTTTACCAACACCGCAAATAAGTTTTCGGTAGGTAACATAACAAACATTTAAACCGTTTGTAACTCAAGAACCAATGAAGTCTACTTAGTCGTGATAGTTTTCCTATTAAATTCATTATATATGTGCTTTCTTTTAAGATATTTTTAGTATTCGTAGTTTTGACTGTAGGGGGAGGGGGACACTTGACTCTAACAAAAAATTAGCGCTTTAAAGCTCAATATTTCATAAAGGGATACCTTAATCGAAAAATTGGTTTCACAAACCCGAAATATTTTAGAAAGACCTATCCAACGACAACCCACACTATGGGGTCAGACGAAAAAAAAATATCCCAACGTTACGTGTAGGGAATTTTTTATTAAGATTTTATTTTACCACTTTGTTGGCGTGACTAATAAGTATGTATATTCATGCCAAATTACAGCTTTCTATTACTAAGAGCCTCTGAGCTAGGCTGCTGACGGACGGACGGACATGGCGAAACTATAAGGGTACCTAGTTTGACAACGGAACCCTAAAAAAGAAGACGTTTTAATCAAATTATAAATCATAACGGTTTTTTAAATGTTCACATAATTAATGGCTAACGACATTTTTATTAAAATTATGCCTTGTTAAAAATCTGAGTGCTTGTTAGCGTGACCGAGCAGTTTTTAGTAGAAACAAATTTCTAATTAATCGCGGTACTAAAATATTGCCAGTAAATTATTTGGATAAAGAGGCGGCTTATTTTTATGTTTGCAAGTTATTATCATCGGCATAATTAGAGGTAGTATAACTTCCGTAAGACCATGTTATTTTTAAATATAAGCCATATTTTTAAGTAATAAAGTTCTTTTGATCACAGCGTTATCTATTAATGTGATCTTCACCAGTATATCGGTGTATTTCTTGCTTTAATGATAAGTGGTAACAATGGTCAATCAATAAGTCAATCGTATTTACATATTTATAACGACCATAATTAGTTTTCTTTTGTGAAAAATCATACAAAACACAATTTTGAAGTCATATTTAATTTGAAATTTCGTAGTTTTTTTTTAGAATTTTCATTTGAGGGTCAACCATTCCAATTCCAAACTTTCCAAGCTGACCTTCAATCCTATATAATTATTATTATGTACATTGTGGAGCGGGCGTAATTTTTTTTCAGGTTATTACATAATAAGTTGACTTTATCACTAAACTAAAAAACTAAAATACTTTTAAGTAAATTAATAAAAGTAAAACCGATTGAAACGGAACCTGAAGTTTTATTAATTGTAGCTGCCCTGTATTTTAGAACCACCAGGTCTGTCTCGAACAGATGGAAAGAGACCGGACGGTCTGACGTTGGTTCCATGGCGGAGAGGGCGCTGTCTTTTATGGGATGCGACTTGCGTGAGTACTTTCGCCGCTTCTCATTTGAAGAATACTTGTAGGGCGGCTGGGTCCGCGGCGGAGACTGCTGCGAAGATGAAGCACTCTAAATACTCTGCCTTGGAGCCAATGTACGATTTTGTCCCTGTCGCGGTGGAGACATCGGGACCTTGGGGTTTGGAAGCCAAGGGGCTTTTTAAGGAGTTAGGCCGTCGTCTGCGTGACAGAGGGGGGGATCCTCGTTCTGGGTCGTGGCTGGTTCAGCAGGTTTCCATTGCAATCCAGCGGGGCAATGCGGCCGGTGTAATGGGAACGTTCGAACCAGCCACGGTGCGGGGTTGGTGGTAGGATAAGTCTGTGTTTTAAAATTTGTTTTGTTAGTGTTAAGGAGATTTGACGAAGCGGTTGCCGATGATCATTCCTATGTAAAACGTTTTGACGAAGCCTGTTGCTGATAATATGTTAATGTATTATTTTCTTATGTGTTATATTGTAGCTAGCCATACAACAGTCATTGCTCAACCTGACACGCATGGCCAGTAAAAAAAACACTTCATTCGATTTGCGAATTAGAAAATCGAACACCGTTGTGGAAATGAAAACGCGTAAAGACCGAGTGACCAGACTAGACGGACGGTACTGCGGTAACGGTATGTGCCGGATATCGAGTACGGCTTGTTCGATAGATAGTTCAAGCAAATTCATACTAAGCTGTTCCAAGTTTAAAATGATTATCTTGTGGTATAATGATAGGCAGGGCTGTAATATTCGTTATCTGTGGTATTTATTAATTATACCTAGAATATCGGTAGGTATACCTAAGTACTATAACAATACAATAAAATATAATAAAATACACTTATATTTATTTACATATATAAATATAATAATATATCATAAATAAATGCATGTGGAAGAAGCGAAAGAGATTTGTCAGGATCGTAGCAGGTGGAAAGAAGTGGTCTCTGCCTACCCCTCTGGGAAACAGGCGTGATTTATTGTATGTACATGTATGTAAATAAATACATTCAATAAACATACCTACCTAACTATAGAAACATTATGCAGAGACTTATTCCTGTATATTAAAGTGTATTATTCCTGTACTGAATGGAACTACCCGTTATGGTGGTTTTCATGATCAATTATTTAAAATTATGAACATTTAATCATAAAAACCACCTCAACGCAAACTTTGATTATTAATGAGTTATTGTTATATTACATTTAAGAAAAAATCTTGTCGATCTGTTACTCCGTATTAAAAACCCCAAACAAAATAAACATCTGTATTTAGAACACTATTTAGAACGTTCTATCATATCTCTTTTTAATTTTGCAGGTTTATAAATATAAAAAATCACTAATCACAAAAAAATACTCATGACGTTTGTAAAAAAGTGTTTAAGAATAAAATGCGAAGTTTCTTTTCTTAAACTATATTAAAGCGAAAGAAATTCGTCGGTCTAAGGCAGGATTCGAAGCTACATCTCCTCTGGCTATCCGGGCCAATGTAGAAGCATTACCACTTATGCCACCAAGACCCTACTTAAGATCCACGAAATTAGTAATCGCGTCTCTTTTGTTCCTCTACGTTGATCCACAGGATTTACCAGTAGGGATCGAATTATGAACTGGTAACACCTACCAACCTGGTAACCCTGTCTTCATCGCTGCAAGTTGCTTAAAGTAAACGATTTTCAAAAACTCAGTTGTCATTTTCTGAAAATATGGAATTGACGTAGGGGCTCGAAACCATCTTTTTTAGGGCCTCGGATTTTAACACTTAACTCAGTCTCAGATGTCACTTCAACGTTAACATCCAAAACACCCACAACATTACTGAACCAGGCAATTTCTACTTTCACCTAGTTATTGAGCCAGTCATTGTTTGAAATGATGCGGTGAGGACTTAAATGGCTGTAGCATCAGTTGCTCAGTTGGCTAGCGCTAAGACGGATCTTCAATGTTATTTCAAACTTAGACTCATAATAATATTTATTTGACAAAAACACGCAGTAATAGTAAAAAAACATGGTAATGCATTTTTTAACCGATGTTCTAAATAAATTAATCAATTGTTTAAAAACTAAAACACGACTGGCTACTCCAGTCAGACAAATTCATCTATGACCTTCCCACAGTAATTAGTACGGCGGGAAAATTGCTTATCTTGGAATTGCAAGTCTTGTGCTGGGTCCGTCCAGATCACTGCCACCATCTTAATGCTTTAACCTACTGCCAAACAGCAGTGTTCGCGTTCTTGTACTCCCTAAATAAATGATAATCAATAGTTAAATAATTGATACAGGATTCAGCTAAAGACTCAATCCAAGATTTACTTAAATAAATGATTCGCACAAAGAGGTTCGATGTGAACTATCGAATAATCCATAATGATAAATCGATAGATTAGGAGGTCGTACACCTTTGCTATACGATGTTAACATCTGATAGAGATTAATCGTATTGTTTTACGTCGATCAATATTGATTATTGCCATTAAGAGTTCCGTTTTTGTAGATTGGACTAATTATATAAGCGCTATTTCTGAACTACATCGCTTTCCATCTGCTTGGGAATTATCACAGTACTGATAGACCTCATCCCTTTCCATATCCTTACTAATCATTATCATCATCATCATCATCATCATCATCATCATCATAAACGATATTGAAATGATAAAAATGTGTTTTTTACTGCAAGGAGAAGGTAACATTTTATCTGTATCTATTAACTAACTGAAATACTTCTTTCAATTTAACAGATTATCGATATAATTATTACCTGTCATTAAAGACTCCTAGGAAATAATGAGGTCCGTATTGGAGTCGGATATCTATCGAGTCAAACCGACTCGGATTGAGCCTATCAATAATCTCTGGATCGATTCCGAGCGAAATTCGCATGTTTCGAACGTAATTGGACAGCATTTCCGGTACTAAAGGGCTGCTAGCTGACAGCTACTAGGCTAGGTTTGTTTTTTTAAGTATTTATAAATAAGTCTATAGAATCAGTTTTGACCCTGCCTTCCATATTCTCACAGACTATTCTTGTGTAAGCTTAATAGATGCGATTAAAAAATCAATTTCAGGAAAGGATTGAATGTGGATACATTTAGTCGTCTTATTTTTCTTTAAATGGCTTGTGTAAATAATTATTGCTTACAATAACATACGGGTTAATTTTTTGGATGTAAGAACGGTCACGAAAGTTAATTTGTGACCCATTTCAAGAAAAATATGCTTGAAGTCGTCAATGTCATTAGAGATGCCAAGTCATTTGCAACTTATAGAAAACCCAACCTTACTGTAGAATGTCAGATTGACTTTGGACCTAAGGTGGGTCACAAATTTAAGTCTTTGACTGTACGTCAATAAAAACCGAAGAAATAAGAACCGAAGCTGGTAGTTTAGAATGCATCATTTTTAAAATTTTCATTTCCCAAATAGTTATAAATATTTTTTCTCTTTTATTAGGATACCTATCAGAACTGCTTACCAAAATCTAAACTGATGCGGATGAAAATACCTTTTCTTTACTTCAATAAACAATTGAATAAGATATATTATTTAATAAGCATGTGGACAGATTTGTGTCTGTTGAGATTTGGTAACTTCAAGTTAAAATTTGACACATTTTTGTATGGGGCAATAAATGTCAAATTTCATCCCTAACCAAATCTATCTACGGTTTAAATACTTGGAACCACCATTAGTATTTAGTTTAGACGTGTTTATGCAGAAAGCAAAGGTTCCGCGGCACCATAAAGGGTAGGCCATTATAGCCGTGAAGATCATGGATTATGTATAATTATACTGGGAAAGGCTTGGCATTGAATACATTACGGGTTTTCTAACAATAAGCCTTTTTTTGTGGCATGGGGTATAAGTACACAACCCATTCCATGGTAAGTGGGCTTTGAGCAATATGCATCTTTAGATCGCAAATGGGTCAATCAACCTTTATGCTGTTTTGAAATTTTGTGGACATATATTATTAGTATATTCGTTTTAAAAAAAGCAGTTTATTTAAAATTTAACGTGTCCTTATTGTAGTAATTATAAATGCCTGGATAGACAAATTAATTTAATCAAAAAAATTCTCACTATTAATCTATTAATAATGACCCAGTTAACCCAGTGAATCAAGGTGTCCAAGGATTTTGCATAAAGGTTATAAATTGTGCCTTACATATGGTATTTTTTAAATTACATTTTAATAATTTGATTTTTTGTCTGTCTTAAATTGAAAATTTGAAAAATTGCTCGTGATGTTTTTCAAACATACTAGAAAAAAAAACTTAACTGGTTTCTTTACAATCGTTCCAAGTATCAAAACCTTTTTAAATGTTTTAAACATGCCATTTAAAAATGTGTAAATACAAGGGTCAACTCTCAGGCCGGAGCCATACATTCTCGAAGATAACAACCACCGCACCGCAGTCAAAGTGTTAACATTGTCACCTATAAATTTATTAAGACCTTATTGAACTTTGAAGTCCCTTGTTAATTTTATATTGTACATATTATTTATACGTTGTTGTTTAGATCAATAAGGACTTTATGGCGGTTGGCGTTTATTTTATTATGATGAGTATGGCCATATTATTTTTCGATGCCCGGAGATATCAAGAGGCTATTTGGGTACTTATCCCACTGCCGGCGAGGAAGTGATTAGCTATCGACTATTTTCTCGCTCAAGGTACGAACCAAAAAAAGAGAAATAAAAGAGGCTCACATATTAATAGTTGATCGCTGGCTGTTTACACTGCCGCACTCTCTTCAGTACTTTGTCAAAAGAAACAAAAGATTGAGAGTGTCAATCTAAGAGACATATATTATAATAGTTGATGGCTGGCTCTACTCGCTTCCCGCTCATCGTCAGTGGTGGGACGAGTGCTTTAGGCCTTATTTTTCTGCATGGGTTGTGGCATTGATATAAGGTTTTGTCATGGAAAAAGTTAGGTCAAAGTGTATGTAATTCTGCCTTATTTCCTACAACGAGCACACAGAACAATTTAAGATCGCCGGAAAATAATTCAGTGATGGCTTTGTCAGTTTCTAAAATAAACATCAGCCAGAGGGTTGATTTTTGAAATTCGAACACTCGATAAATTCGTTCAAAAACGAACGTGAAACAATAATATCGTCCTTTTTAGATTCGAGGTTGATTGTGATGGTATTTTGCATGTTATTTACTTTCTACTTTTGACCGCTCGATTTTTCATCTAAACGACTTGGATTTAATACATACTAAACAATTGTACAGTCAGCCTTATAAGTAGCTGCAGGCTTTTCGTATGTTAGAGCAAGACGCCCATAGTTAGTTAGCCACACATTATTGTGAAAAATTTGCTATTCTAACCTCCCTAACGGCTGCATCTAGAGATTCTAGGCGGTAAAAACCATATCGTCTTTGACCTGCTACCGTACTTTTAATTAAATAAGAGCTATCACAAGGTTGACAGAACGATAACAAGTCAAAGACGATATGGTTTCTGCCGCCTACAATCTCGGCCCTGTATTTTTTTTGGTGACGATTCTAATACAAATTATAATAATAACATTCCGTTACCGTTTGTTAATAATGTTCTTAAGCATGCGTGTTAGATAATTTTTTATAAGATACAACATGATTTAGGGATGAATTTGAGAAGTTTTTTTATGCATAAATATTTCATTAATGTAAAAGTTTGTCGGTCTGTTTGTTAACGGTTAAATTTCTGAACGCAAATAAAAGAGGTAACTTAAGTGTGAAATTTATTTGAATTGTAAGGAAAAATATGTTGAACCTGTAAAATATACACCTTACCAACCGGTACACATACAATTTTTTTCCTGCAATGGAACTCAACTTGATATCCATAATTGATATGTAAGTAAAATCCTAAACATTTACGTCGTACGTTAAGTCGGATTGGTTTATCTGTTATTTACAGTGATCTGATCACGCCATTGTTATAGAAGAGCGGGGTCTCCTGACACAGGTATATAACAATACTTACTAGGAGGTCCCAACCTTTGCTTTTGTCGAAATGTACATAATAACGAAATAAATCATTTCATTTCAAATCATTTCACTTCATTTCATTTAATAGCAAGACCTATTACATGACATATTTCTCAGCTCTGTTAGTTCTGGGTCGCGCACGCAGGCCACCTGATGGTAAAGTGCGATAGACATATGCATTCTCCAGCTTACAATCTTCAGACTGCCATCCTAAAACCGCAAATGCGTTGCCAACCCTGAGGACAAAGATGGAATGCCTGTATGCTAGTAATTTCACCGGTTGTGTGATCTCCACACAGGGACACAACAATGCAGATGCTGCTCGACGGTATGCTGCCTGTGGTCCCTTTGTGGTGAATAATGAACTAATAAATATTACCCTCTAGTTCAAGCAGTAGTGTAAATACTCTGTAATTCGGTGCGTGCCTATAAAATGAGTCAGCTGTTCTTAGAACACCTACGGATTTACAGATAAATTACCAGATTAGACTCTACGCAGAACCGTTATTTGTCTTTTAAATTCCACCTCCTATTATTACGATTGAGATACGCATCTGTTTCTGGCCTAGTCTGTGCCCGTTCATTGATTACGAGGTAGCGTACAATAATTGCGTGGTACTTTACGAATTAATTTGGGGCTAGGTGATCTTGTAATATTATAGTGCTTCGATTGCCTACGGCTGCCGAGTCATTGTATTTGACTATAGATTCTATGGGGTTGGGCCTCATGCAGAATTGTCTTATGCCAGGATTTGTGTTCGAAATTTAAAGCTTTCATACTTCTTCTATGGAGTATGTAGTTAACGTAAAGTCTTCTAGAAAATGTTTATGGCGATTGGAACAGCGCTCTGTGTCTGTATTTAGTACTAAAATTTCATAGCAAGTTGACATTAGCGTTGGCTTTTGCATGGTCGAGTAGTAAAGGTGAAGTATGCTTAAATCAATGTATAGAAACGCGAGTCTGAATTACGGGTTCTATTCTGTAAAAGTAAATCTGAGTCTTCTGTAAAAATTTTTTAGAATAGTAATGGCAATTCAAATACGAGACGTATGAATAAACTGGGCCTTTATTCTACTACTCGATAAACCATATTGCGTTTGACGTGTTATTGTTACGTTTTTAACTCGGCCGCCAGTACTGTCGAGTTAATAAGAGCTATCGAAACGTGGACAACACGGAAACGCGTCAAAAGCAATATTATTTTACTGAGTAAAATAGAGCCCCTGAAATAGGGACCGAGTTATGGTTGTCATATAGCTCTGTCACGTTCGCTGCTTGCTACTCAAAAGTAACAATCCTTTGTTTTCAAGTTTTAACATATGGATACTTTTAATGTAAAGCCCGTGGAAATAATTTAAAACCAGTTATTTATAACGAATAAGCGCGGGCAAACGCTGGTACGATAAAAATGTACCTAAACCTAAGTGTAAGTACTTCCTTAGACCTGCTCTACACTTACAAGCAATTAAAATGGATCAAGTTGTATGTAATGTAGTACGTACAGTCAAGGAAATTGATTCCTAGACCACTTTGGACTGTAAATAGACACTGTAAATAAAATCATAAGAAGTCTCTTACGTTTTGATAGATTACGTCACTTTGACATAGTCCAAAGTGGTCAAGGAATCATTTTTCCTTAAGTTCACGTTGACAGATTTTTACTGCCATCCAGTGCAGTTATTTAAACGATTGGCTCTTCAGAAAGCATAATATACAGGATGTTATTGTAAACGTTTACGATTCACAGCCGTTGGTAATAAAATTTTACATTTTAATGGAACAGCAATTTCGATACGAGCAGATAGATACGATATGGCTGCAGTAAATAGGATAAATAGACGCATCTTAGGTTAACTAGCCACCATTTAGACTTTCACAGGAATCATTTCATATGCAGATGTAATGTATTCTACCATCTGCATGAAATTCACATGAAACCAAGAAAGTTGAAACCCCTCTTTCAAGAAATATTTATAAAATTAGTATTTATTTTTTATCCCTTGGTTAAATCTGACGTCACATCTCAATTGATATAATTTTATATTTTTTATATTTTTCTATTAAAATTAGTATTATTTAATTAAGTTTTAATACGCTGTGGTTTCAGATCTAACAACAATCAAATCTCGACACGAGATTCAATTATAGTAATAAATAATATTAAAATAAATACTGCACAAAAGTGTATAAAAAGTCTTTCGGTCTCAGGTTTACTCGGTTAAACTCACATAGCAGCGTCTAAGAGCGATCCAGAGAGTACAAACCCTAAAGATGAATTTAGGAGCTATTTTGTTATCACATTGTATTTATACGTTAAATTAACGTCATTTTTAACTCCCAACCAAAAAAGGTGTTATCCCTATAACACATTTTTGTATATCTATAAATATTTATGAATTCGTAGCTCCCAAAAGGAAAAAATAATTTCTATACGTATGTTTATTAAAATTTAATTGAACCGACTTGGCTCTTAGCTTAGTTTCATGGAAATCAATTAGCTACTTTATTATACCATGCAAAACTGAGCTTGCCTTGCTGAAAGAACGCGACACACATTTGTGGCTAGAAGCTCCGTAATTATCATTCTTACTTCCACGAAACGCCTTCCAAGAAATCCTTGCAAGTTATAACGACGAACCATTATTTTTTTGTAATCAAAAGATCCCAGGCGTGGGTGTGGACATTAAACTGGCATCCAAACGTGTAATCATAACCAATTACCAGTTATTATGACCCCTAGCGGCAGGCTTACTTGGCCTTTTTACATGTAAAAGTCGGGAGGTGAGAGATCTCGTTATGCTGGGCGATATATTTGAACACCTTAGGGCATCTTCGATGGTACCAGTTGAACTATGAGCTTGTCGGTTTAGGAGCTAATGGTTTGTAATAGATGAGTTATTATTAATCAGCCTGTAGTTGCGGCTTCTATTCGATAGAAGTTCTGTATTTGGTATGACATTTTACTATTTTAATCAAAAATTAAACCTTACCGTGACTATATATAGGTTGTCACAAAAATCGATGTCAACAAGCAACTTTTTATAGGTACTGTTTTGAACACTTAAATCAAAAACACATACTGTATTTTTGATTTTTTACTCAAAGTGCCAATAACTTTTTTTTTCGATTTGATCTTAAACTACTGGCACAGATTTTTTGGTTTATTGTTTCATAATTTTAAATGTAAGTATAAAAAAACAGTGTAAAGAACCATTCTTACCAAAAAGGATTTTTTGATTTTTCTTTTCCCAAATAAATTTACATAAAAAAACAAGACACAAACAGTAAAGGCTAATTTCGCGCTTCAGACTTTATTACACAAACGCTATTAGTCAAATGCTTCAACTCAACTCAACTAGTAGCCAAAACAGGAGCACAAACATTATACTCGCATTACTGAATGGATGAATAGACCGCCTTATTCGTATACAAAGATCGAAGTCTATTCAAAACGTTCGGCATTAGTTATAATAAATAGGCAATTGAAAGCTTAAAACCAATGATAATCTTACACTATCAATAATGTTTTGGATTATGAATAAGAAGAATGTTAAAGTTGACAATGGAGTAAGATGGAGAATGTTCTTATGTCGTCCATATAGAGTGTTTTTAATTTTGAATGTTAATGATGAACGGTGAGAGATTGTGGCGATCTATCATAAACTGCAGCTTGTGATAATTTGAGCAGTGAATGAATGTTACAAATGGGGGCATTTTCGTCAATGCCATTGTTATCGCATAGTTATGAATATTTGTTGCTTTAAACTTTTTAATGGCATGGTGAAGGCAAACGAAAACTCAGGCCACCTGATGGTAGGAGTAAGTAAGTTCTTAGGCTCCTAGAACTCCTTTCGATCAGTAATTAATGTAGGTATTATTATCTAAACAACGATAACATTTTTGTAAATTTTTGACTAACCGGTCGTTGTTTTCTATACGCTCTATGACACATATCTATTTGAGAGGACGCTTTGCTTTATCAGTACAGCTCTCTCAATACCTTCCAGCAATAACCGCCTTCCGCCCACGTATAACCGATCATGATCATATCTGGGTTAAACAAAACCCATACGTTTAATCCATGACAAGCTATTGTCTTTAAACAGAAGCTTTGTGGACACTATCGGTCCTCAAAGTTTGTCCGCTTATATAAATGCTGATCAGTCGGTTTCGATTCAAGATACTGACATACTTTGTTAAAATATTGTTACACAAATATTATTTTTTCCTAAAAAGTATATGGTTAATTTTGATTCACACTTTTTTCTTCTCAGTAAAAAGTTTAATTATTTGAATCATTAGAAAATTTGCCATCGGGACCATATTGATACCGGGTGCCATCTATTGGGCATAATTTTTAATGTCCGAAACGTATTAATAAGTTTTTCATAATTTATTTACGCCGCATTTTATTTGGCATAAATCTATATTATCCGAATGGTTGTTTACCGGAACAGTAGGTATGTTAACATATTATTGACATGGCAGAATTTCATTATGCATAATTTTGTTTAGCATATCTGTAATTAAAAATAATTTTGATAGCCCGAAATCCTGTCCGAATTTATGTCCGAAACAATAGTAGCACTATTTCTTGATTGATTAGTGTAATGGTAAATGGAAAAAAATCTTAAATTTTGCATAGTTACGTTACGTTAGGTGCAGGTTAGATCAATTTGAAAAAAAAAATAGGTTTAGGTTAGATTAGAGTTGTGTCCAGGCGCGAACCGCCAAGCTACGCGGAATAGGGGCCCCGTCGACACCGCCCAGGACATAAGGCGACTCTCCTCGCTTAGGTCATTATAAGGTTTATTAGGTTAATTTATTAATTCGGCGAAATAAGCTTATGCGACAACTAACTTTCTGCGAAAGTAGTTTATGCGTGAGTCATTTTCTGCCAAATTCCTATTCGAAATTCAGAAAACATGAGTAAAACCACTTTGGCTACAATTGGATATGCGTAATTCGGCGACATCAAACTATGCGAGAACAGTTTCTGCACAAATACAATTCGGTTTAAACAAATTTATGCAATATTGAAATATATGCGTAAACAGTAACCATTGGTACTAATCTATAATTAATTGCTATTTCATCTCTTTATTTCGTTCTTGATTGACCAAAAATATAGCGATCTAGGAAACAATATTATCTTGGCAATGGCGAACACAGGCTCAGGAAAATTAAAACTCTATTGTGTTAAAGTTATTTTTTTCTACACCTGGCACATCAGTTCTTATAGAATGAACCTGTTTTATCGCCGAAAGTACACATATAAATATGTATTGTGACGGCTGCCGAAGAGCATTGTCACATCTTTACAGTTACTAATGCATAATTCATCCTCGAGAAAAACTCTCTTGGTCTGTTTGGGCATGGCGAATTACACGTTACTGTCAATCAAACATACTGTACGAGTTTTGCAAGAAGTAGTTTATACATAGTATGTTAAGGTATTATTTTAACCTGATGGTGTGTTTCAGAAAATCTTGCTTGGTAGTTGAGGGAGAAACGCGCTGTAGATAGAGTTTTTTTTAGTAGTTCAATAAAACCGACTATAAAACGAACATTTTGCATCTATCAAAAGGCAGAATTCTAACGCTAAAAGATGAAAAACAAGCTTTTTTTTTAAATATTATCTACACTGAGAATATAGGCGTAAAAAATATTTTTCAGATGACCATAGTCTTGCGTCACGCATTAAGATCTAGAGAAAATACATACATACATTAAATCACACCTGTTTCCCAGAGGGGTAGGCAGAGACCACTTCTTTCCACCTGCTACGATCCTGACAAATCTCTTTCGCTTCTTCCACATTCATACATCGAGTCATGCATGCACGTCGGTTTCGGGTACTTAAGAGAAAATAATAAAGTTAAATATGTTTTAAAGCACTTTACGACGCGTTAGCCTAGTTGGTAGTGATAATTTGTTACTTTTGATAATTATTTTTAACCGACTTCAAAAAAAAGAGGAGGTTCTCAATTCGTCTGTATTTTTTTTATGTTTGTTACCTCATAACTTTCGACTGGGTGAACCGATTTTGATGATTCTTTTTTTATTTGAAAGCTGGTGCTTCCCGTTGGTCCCATTCTTATCAAAATTAAGATCTGATGATGGAATCCATGAGGAACTGACGGAACTCTTCAAAATTTATAGGCACACCTATAGCAATTTTGGTATTTTTCATTGGAACTCGTGTATTTGCTCTTGGAAAGCACTATTTGGTGAAGTGGAACTGATGATGAAGACCACAGATGGCCACCGGAACTCCTAAAGGGTATATATTTCACGGGTGGCGACAAGATAATTCGATTAAGATAGTTGAGCGACTATGACGAAGCATATTTCGATTTAAATATATGACTATGACTTTCCCACGGCGTTGCTTGCGGCGAGATTGAAATGTTCTATAGTTTCTTATTAAATGAGAAATGGGAGAATAACAGCATAATTATGATCACTAAAAAGTATAATACCGATAGAAAAAAGCTTAAAAAAACAAAAACGCGCCTAAAAAGCAAAAAATAACTTCTTTAAAATAGTAGGTATAATATTATAATAGTTCAGACCAACTGAAGTCGGCGTCCTACAATATTTTAAAGAAGTTATTTTTTGCTTTTTGAAGGCGGATTTTTGTTTTTTTTTACTTTTATTTTATTTATAGGTAATAAAAATAAAAAATAAAAGTTACTTAGAAAACAATATATTTTATAACTGAGCAGTATCCCAAACACGGCTACCAATATCCAAGCCACTGCAGCTTTTCAAATTTTGTAAATATGTTAAAATTGAATTTCATGTTCAAATTCTGTATTAATGCTAAGTTAAGTCTTAGGCTATTTAAAAATAAAGAGCGTCATATTTTTATTCATATTTGGTTTACGAAAAATTACTAATAGTGTATTTTAAGGTTAAGTATAAATATCTATATGTACTCAGTTAGGTACATGAGAAGAATAAATGAGAGGTCACTATAACAGCTCCAAAATTCCTCGAATATTCCGGTCTCCGGATATTACCTACTCGTATTGTTTCGTCGTCGATATTATACGTATAGAAATTCGGACGGTCAGAAGTAAGTTAAAATCGACTTCCTAAAATTAACTTAATTAGATTCAAAAGATTCAAAAAGATTCAAAGATTTATTTGCTCAGAATACAGTTGTGTAGATGTTACATTCATTTTTAAATTATATCCAGTGTATTCAGCCTGCATGCAGGCGTGCAAAACATTTGTCGGAGCGATACAATTAAAATAATATTAAATTAAAGACAAAAGACAATCATTAGAAAATAAAATAAAATAAAAAGAGTAGAATAACAATACACAATCAATAAAACAATAAACATTCAATTAAATTAAAAATGTCAATTACGATTTAAATATTTCTGAATGGTATAAAAGCAACGGTCTAAGAGCCAGGTAGTCAATTTATATTTAAAACTATTTCCCTCGAGTAACTTTATGTCCTCAGGTAGATTATTGTATAAGTCTATGCACATGTTACAAACATTTTTCCTGTAGATCATTTTATGAGCCCGTGGCTTATAAAGTGAATTCATAATTTTAATTCTGGTTTCTCTGTGCATTACTTCACCTCGTTTTTTGAATAAATATCTATGGGCACTTACAAACAGACATATTTCCCGTATATATAAGCAAGGTTGGTATATATTACAATCATCTGAAGCTAAATAATCGTGTTAAACAAGAATTATTTTGAACCGGAACTTTCCGTATATTACACTTATTTAATAACATACTGTACCATGAGACCTGCGTTGTTTCCGGTCTGAAAACCGCTCATTCACTTTATCTACAAGCAGTTGTATAATTTGTAGATGCTTCGGTCTTGCCTTTACGCCTCGTTTCCCCCCTGACGGAACACCAGTCAACCTAATAAGGTCTTAGATAAACATTGGTTTATTCCTGCAGTTTTCAAGTTTTATACACCTTCAAAAATGGGTAAGTTGATTCGGGGCTAGTGTATCTACGGGATGATTGTATCGTACTCATATTATTTATATCGCATTGAGAAGCCAAACAATAAGCTATCTATTTAGTGATAAGTGAACTCTGAAGCCCATAGATATCTCAAGATTGCAGTCTTACAATGACAATCCCTGTTACTGCAATGTGTTGCCAACCCTGAGGACTTACATAACATGCCATTTCACCGGGTGTGACAAAATTTGGATAAGGCATCCGTCACCTTCTTACACGTAAATAAGTACGAGAGTGACGGATGCTTTATCCACATTTGACACGCGATATAGACGCAGCCATACTAGGCCCCTGGGTTACAGTATTAATTAAAAAATAAATAAAATAATATCAAGGGACAATCTCACAAAAAATACCTAGTCCCAAACTAAGCTCTAAGCTTGTAGGTACTATGTTTACTAGACAACGGTAAATGTAAAAATAGTACGGGCAAATTAGATGAAATTTCACTAAAGTCTGGAAATAATTCTAAGAATTGATAAAAACATTTCTGATTGCTTTGTAGGGGTTAAAAAAAGAGCTTTATGCATCCCTTAATAAATTCGCCCCCCCGGAAAGGGGTGCAATTGGTTGAAAACCTTGCAAAGGTCATAACTAACGAGGGAAAAAAGGTGTACTCGGTGCAATTTGGCATACGTTTTAATCCATCTCAATCTACATTTGCACGTATTATTTCATTTAATTCAACCTACGGAACATATAAATAAAAATATATATAAGTAAAAACTTACTTTCGGCCATCGCGGCTCGGGGGAAAATATAGAACGCGGTGCAAATTGAGGATATGATTAGAAAAAATATCTAAATACAATATCTAATTTGCACCGGGGTGCAACCCCCGGAAAGTAGTTATCTACGTTTAACGGTCTTCGTACTTCGGGGGAAATTTTGAAACAATTGAAAATCGCCACAATCGTATTCATTTGATTTACTTTAAATTCGCACCCCATAAAAAATTGGAATTCTTATCGGGATCATGCAGTTTTCTGTATGTTTGTAAATTACTTATTACCATAGAGCAATAAAGCCACAGAAGCGCACGCACGCGTAAACGGACCGATGATGCACGGTTCTTGAGGCATGGGCAAAAGTAGCGTAGTAGTCGGTTATATTTTATTTTTTAATTAAATAAATATTCTTGAACTCTCTTATTCATAATTGCACAATAAACCTATTTTAGTTAAAGTATGCTTTGACATTCCCTTTCCGAGACTGTACTTATTAATTAATTTATGTTTTATAGCTTCTGTAGATATCGGTTATTATTATTTCCTTTGGAACTTTTATTAAGCTATCTCCATTTCAAATTGCATCCTAATCCATCCAGCCGTTGCAGCGTGAGGGAGTAACAAACTAATACACAAACTTTCGCATTTATAATATTAATTGGATACAAGTGGGAAAGTGGAATTTTTTAACTTGTAATACAAGTTTTAATGAAAAATAAAGTTGGGTTAAGAAATGCAATAATAAAGAAAAAATTCAATTTTGAGTTCTGATCGTCAATAATTAAAGTAAGTGTCTAATATCCAAACGGTATAGTCACCAGCAAATATATTGGAGCGGACAATGTAAACAATAATAATGTCATCATTATTTGTGCATTCTGAAGTATATTCACTGCCTTCTGAATCTAGCTCTGATCAAGCAGCCTAGCAAGGCCTTTGAAGGTGTAGTTCGAGGATGCCGTTAGCTATAAAACTATTTGGAAAATAACTATAGAGTGATCATTCCACATGGTGGTGGAACCTCGAAAGTAAGATCGGTATATTTACTCAGTTTAACTTTGTCCGTTTTTATATGAGGTTTTCATCATGCGGAATTAAGAGAAAAAATAGACGCCACATAGACGGCGACTACCTTAAATTTTGAAAATATCCAATTCTACACAAAGAAGTGTTACTTTTATTTTTGAAAACAATTAATACTGCATTTATGGATTTTTGGAAATTCCTCTGCCTTAACCGGAAAACGAACTGCACTGTACTCCAGTAACTTTATACATGAGGGCTTGCGTCAAATCCGGTAGTTTTGAATTTTTGCAGCCTTGTTTATGATGTTGGCCCAATGAATAATTCAAGTTTGTGACCCCGAGAAGATCGAAACTTAGTCAAAAATAAAAAAACCGTGAACAGTTCGGTTTTTTTTTCAGATAATGGTGATTGTAACTCTAAAGGACTAGTTTTTGATAGTACTTTTCTAGGATGTTTTTAAAGTAGACTAAATTTGCTACAATATGAGACTAGAGTTGTCTCTGTAGACCCAATAGTTTCCGAGATTAAGCTTTTCACAATTCAACTTTTGTCGAACTTCGCAATTTTTTTGAACAACCTCGACGAACTGCGATACCAACTTACTATTTGCCAGGGCTGCGACGAAAACCAGCTTCAATCTGCCCAGGTTACCGCCTACACGAGACTCTCGAAAACTATCACAGAGACAATTCTACTATCAAAAACTAGTCCTAGTAAACGGTTTTTTTTATTTTTGACAAAGTTGCGTTCGGCGCTTGAAGTCACAAACTTGGATTATTAATTTGGCCCACATCATAAACAAGTCTGCAAAAAATCAGAACTACCGAATTTGACGCAAAGTATCCCGTACTTTCAGGCGACATGGTTACTGGACTACTGGTCTAATATGACAAAACAACAATAAAGTCTTGTTTTATGATACAGATCGAAAGGGTCATGATAGTGATCAATTTAAACTTACAACACATACGCCTTCAAATTAATTAAAAACCGTAAAAAATACATGGTTTTATTGTTTTGTCATATATTCGACCAGTTCGATTCCCGGTCAAGGCAGACCAAATTCCAAAAATGCAGTAATAATTGTTTTAAAAAATAAAAGTAAGTCTTCTTCGTGTAGAATTTTCTTTTTTGAATATAAAGGAAGTTGCCGTTCATATGCGTTTTTTCCACCCTATATAGGGTACACAGAGATCATCAGATCACACAACAATTTTCACAAAGTAACTGACTGAGCGGTGCCATGCGTTGCGCTCTTCCCCGCCCCGCGCCCCGCGCTCCCACTACCCGCGGCAAAAATTAAATAGGTATGCCCCCGGTCGCCTGGCGTTCGCTGCGATTACATTTGATAAACTTCCCGTTATTTTTTCCTTTTTTTATAAGGTGCGAATGTAGTATCTTTAGAACAAGTGCCATGAATAAATTTTCACGACTACCTTAATTTGCCCCAAAGTACAATCTATAAAATAATGAAAAATTCATGTTCCATAATTCGCACAGGGGTGCAAAATAAACTGGGCGTTTATTATGCTTTAAAAAGCTTAATGTAAGTTTGCACCAACCGACTGAATTATCCTCGAGCCGCAATCTAAGAAAAACAAATAACTTAATTTTGATACATCTCACACCTTTTTAATTAAGATACGTTAAGTATTAAAGGGGTCTTTACACGTGGCTAAACTTGCACCAAATAGTTTTTAACATACTCCAAAATTACGGCACTTTAAAGTTTATACCTAACATTTAAAGGCTTTCCGTACATAATAGAAACGGTGCAAACCGGGGAAAACTATCTAGTTAAGCCCTCTAACGATTGCCAAAAATGCACGACTACACGACTTAATTCCATACTTTCTGCTAATTCGACCGTACTAAAAACTTCATTTTATAGATGAGTGGGTTACTTAAGTTACCGCAGGTCTTAAATTAGTTATTATTTAGCTTAGTAACAGCCTGCTTAATCTAGCTTAGCCTATTCACTTTATCCGTACTAGAACTGCAACTCTCTAACACACAAAGTAAGCAAATTCCGCTCTTATGCTTAGGCATTAAGAATGGCTTTATCAGCCTTTAGGCTTCTGTAAGTCCGTTCATGTCCGACACTTATCGTGCTTCTTCGTTAATAATGAGAGCAGAATTGAATTAATTCTGAGGAAAATCGGAACAATTGTATATAAGAGATCGCACGTCCGTTATATTTTTAATTTCAAATGTCTCGGTCCGTTGCGATGAGATGAGGCTTGAGAGTGCAGTAGACACGGCGGGGATATACATTGTTATGTAGAATTATTGATTTACATCGTTATGTAAGAAATTGAATCGCATTTTAACATTAATGAGTTAAGTTATTTTTAGGCACTTAGTAACATATTAATAATGGAATAATACGCATTTGTTATTTAAGAAGGAAAAGCTCAATTTGTTGATTATTGTCAATGTAGGTTCTTTTTAGGAAAAATATTATTTTGGTTGCTTTTGTGTCTAAATATAATTAATTTATAAATATTAATTTGGTCACTATAAAATATCAAACGTATCTTTCAAGTATCGCTAACTTGAAAAAATCCCTAAAGGCCACAATAATATTGGTAAAAATTACTTCAGTAATAACTTCAACTTAAGATACTTCAGAGCGCCATATCCTTTCTGTAGCTACACAAACATTGATCCGTTATAACATGAAACGTCAACAAAAAGTCGTTTCGCAAACCAGTAGCCCATCACCTCAGCAGAGGGCAAGTTTCTATATTCGGAGCGTCGTCGCCACTTCTGGACGTTCCCAAGTCGCCTCGTACGGTATATGGCTGCGTGCACGCACACCGGCGCACGAAATACATTTGCCGCAAGAATTCTTATGAAAATAGAAATTCTTCGGTGACATTTAAACGCTTCGCATATTAATGTCCGGTTTATTGGAAATGAAAAGGCCGGTGTTTTTTTGTGGTTGTGATAATTTGAGGTACCTAATGAAAGTGGATGAAATGGTTTATTTTCGGCTTTCTATTATAAAAAATATCATCTGTCACGTGGATGATGTGATTGTTATTAAGTTTGTCATTTAAAAAATTACATTATAAATTTTATTTATTATTAGATACAAATTTGAGATCCTTACCTAAATAAAATATATATGTATATCATGAATTACTATTTTTCCTCATGATTGTTTTTAGTATTTATGTTAATAATAATGAACGAATAAATAACTAATGTAAAAAGAAGAACTTTTGTCATCGATCATACTCATCGGTACATAATACACCTCAAAAATATCTAAACTCGACTCTATACTTAAAGTCGTTAAGTGTTCCAATATTTTTGAACGCCTTATGTACTCTAATTTATATTTGTTAGCCATAATATACCTACTTGGTAAGTGTAATGTCTTCTTCACGCTAGTTTGTCGTGTAAATTGAGTAACAACCTTTCTCTAACAAGAAAATATAAATTGGATGATTTAGCTAATAAATCAAAATTAGGTTTATGTTTTACGTGACACTGCGTTTGAGCTTCATACCATCACTAAATTTATTTTGAACTAATCTTAGAACTCAGTTAAAGAAAGAAATCGTCAAATTCAATCATTGTAATAACGTTAGCACCTACAAGATGGCCATCGAAGCCGAGGTAGACCTAAAAGGAGATGGCGGGATGAGCTGAGGCCCTAGCTAAGATGCAAACGCTACTAACGTTTTTCTTTTCTGTTACTCAAAATGTATGGGATAAAATTCTTGTGCGTTACGATAAACCACATGGTCAACTGTCATCCTATACATTTTGAGTGATAGAAAAGAAAAACGTTAGTAGCGTTTGCATCTTGGCAACGCCCCTGGGGCGATTTTCGAATATCGTGAAAATTTATAGGAATGTCGTAATTTGATGACAGATCGCGTCAACTAACGCCAGCTTTAACTAAACGCCTCCCATGTGGATGCATGTTTCATAGGTCAATAAGTGAAGCGGCGTTCTGCTTTTAATCAGACGATCTCCAAAGTGACCGTTCTCGATCTCGATCGATCTCTACTTATGACATTGAATATTGGCGATATTGGTAGAGCTGCGTATATATTTTAACTACTTATATTTTAAATGCGAAAACGTGATTTTCACATGGCGGCGCCGATTGATGTGAATTTTGGTAGGTAGAGATCGTTCATAGTCGGAGAAAAAAAAGAAAACATCTTATTCTGGACATAACTTCCGAAAGTAGTGAAAAACGATTTTTGCGCGTTCAGAATTGCGGGCAAAAGCTAGTTATATTTTAAATATCTTTTAATATTTGAACCGCCGCTTAAATTGCATAGCTGTCAAAAAAATCCACATAAATGTCGCCCCGGGCGATAACGTCTTTTCACCCCATGTCCGATTTCCACGATTTTGAATATGTCGTAGTCGTTATGAAACAATAGGTTTATACGTTTCCGTTTTCATTTCGTTTAGATCGTATTTTTTAAACATACCTAGTTTTTCATAAAATCAACAACTGTTCAAAAATTAAAAAAATCGCAGTAAAGAAAGGGAGAAAAACGTTATCGCATTTTGTATAAGGGTCGAAAGACACACGAACACAAATAAAACGAACTGACGACTCGAGCTAGACTTACCCGTAAACTTAATTACCAATAGCATTAAAAAATAAACCACCCCCAACCGCTTAAATCCCACAAACCCAATCCCCCCGTTAATCCATCAAGACGTTATCTGCGTTTGCCGGGGACTCGACGCCGGCGCAGCCGACCGTGCGGAGAGAGCGTATATATTAATAAATTAATAATTTTATGGAATTCCGCTAGCTTGCGGTTGCAGTGAGAGTTGGGATTAAGGATGCAGCGATGGATGCAGCTGTCAAGTTGGCGCTGTTGCAGAGGTCTAAAGGAAGAAGCGACGGTTGCAAAAAAGGCTAGTGACCGTGGGAGTTTCGCTGTAAACGTTGACGGCTAGCGTAGTGTCGAAGCTGTGGTAAAGGTACAGTGACGCTAGACAAGTTGCTTAACGCCAAAGTAAACGATTTTCAAAAAAATTAGAAAATGTATGGAATTGACGTACGCGCTCGACGCGACCGTCTGACAGCTTACGTTAATCCGATACATTTTTGATAACGATAACGAACGCCGAATTCATCTTGTCTACATAAAGGCTGCGTGTCTGTTAAGAGGATTGTGACAAGACGCTTAAATCGGGTAGCTGTCAAAAAAAATCAATACAAATTTTCCTCCGGGCGATAACGTTTCTCACCCCCTAAATCAAGTCCGATTTCAGCGATTTTTGAAGATGTTGTAGTTATTATGAAAAACTAGGTCTGTACATTTTTGTTTTTGTTTTTTTTAAATTTGCTTCATCCTAAGAAATATTTTCTTAGAAAGAAAAACGCACAGACATAGTTTTTCATAATATCTACAACATAGTTATTCAAAAATCGTAAAAATCGGACTAGGTTTTAGGAGAGAACGTTATCGCATTTTGTATGGACGTTTTCAGCTTCATAATCCTCTTAAAGCTAGCATTTTTTTAAATAAACTCTACATACATACATAATCTCACGCCTTCGTTCGCAGAGCTACAGAATTACAAACATCTCTAAAAACTTGTTGATAATTCTATAACCACAATTTGCACAATTAGGCTAAGATGTTTACCAGCGACAGGTTGCAAGCCCACCGCCTAACAGTACTACAAGCCTTTATAATAAACTCTACTCTTTAGGTATTGCGAATTCAGATATTATTTTATATTAACTTATTAAAACGCTAATAACTGAATCAAGTTTAGACTAAATTACTAATAAAAATGCGTGTAGTGTAAAAATAACTTTCTAAATGATAATGCAACGGTTTTGATGTTTTAGTATCGGTGCAATAGATTAGAAATTTACATAGTTTATAGTAAACATAAATCTTTACTCAAAAATTGTACTAAAATCTGTATTTAATCCAAAAGTTACGTAGGTATATCAGATTTTAATAATCCAAATGTACGGAATTAGTAATACCTATCTAAGCTCCAAAAAAAATTACGCCGATGCAAACCTCGTCGCAGCCCAGTTGAAAAAAGATTGGGCATCAGGTTGTCTACTTATTCCACATTATCCTTAGGTACCCATATCGCTTTTGCTTTTTGTACCTTATGATAGCTCTTATTAACGTAACTGTCAGGCAGCCGACTCATAAACAACAGGTTTGCAACAAAAGTAGAATAGAGATCCTTTCCTAGTCAAACTTTCCGCATGATAAGTGGTCCAACTGTGAAAATCAAGTCACAAGAGTTTCAATCAAGAAAGAAATGGCATGAGCAATTATTTATTTTTTATTTATTAATAATTCGTTTGCTCTTGACTTACTCTTGCCCCTGTAGGACGAAGTTTTCGTCGACCATGAAGCGAGCTCACCCAGAAGATGCCTATTCACCCTAGCTTTTCGAAGCGAAGTACATACCCTTCTTTAAGCCTCCATAGAATATCGCTCGTCTGCCATCCCTTAGACCAACATAAACGCTACACGAATGGTCCCACACTCGTTCGCCTATAAATTAAACTTATCGTAATGAATTATTATGCCCAATGAGTTCCATTTAATAAATTACTAGGTGCTAAATTACGAGACGTGGCAAATTGTGACTTCCCGGTGGGAATTGACTGGTGGCAGGTAAAGAGATTGTAGGTAACGCTTTCTAATTAGATATACTTATTTCCATTATTCTAGATGCGGTAGTTGCACTTGTCAACGCAATACAAATTATAGCCTACTAGCGACTCGCCCTCGCTTCGCTTCGGTGTGTGTGAGTTTTCTGTAACTCCCATCCATAAACCAGAATTTATCTGACTAATACTATATATTACTAGTATTATTATTATTTATTATAATACACTAGCAGCTCTTTGATCTGATGCGTGTATATCACTGCACTTGTGTCTATAAAGTCTTTAAAACTTATCAAGTCTATTTTTAAAGCAGTTCACTGAAAGTTTGAAAAGTTTGAACTTCATCCAGATATGTTCAACCATTCTGGCGTGATTGAGTAACAACAATCACGCCACAACGGCTGAACATATCTGGATGAAGTTTGGCACGGAGATAGGTATAAGCAACTTATAAGCACTAAGCTTACAAGCTACATTTTATTCAGGAAAATTAAACAGTTTCCGAGGAAATAGCGATAAACGACTTCTACGTGGATGGATTCGCGCGCAGTGAAAAATCATCTAACTGATGGTGGAACCCGCATCAAAATCAATTGCGTAGTATAGGAGGAGTTCGTGGATACACAGACAGAATCGGAAAGCGACATTGTTTTATTCTTTGTAAAGATAAAGTTTCTATTTATTTATTTATCAGGTTTGAGGTTACATTTTTTACTGAAAGACAAGTGTGAGTTTTTAAAAGTCTTTTTTACATGATAGAAATGGCTGCCGAGTTAAAAAAAATATCAGAGGACAATGTCACACAGATTGATCTAGTCCTACACTTGACTCTATGTTTGTACTTTAGGTACTAGACGAGGATAAACTTACTTATTTAGAGAAACACATGCTTAAATACTTAAAAAACATTCAAGATTCAACGACAAATCCTTGCGCTCATCACACAAATATCTGGCTTCGCCGGGATTGGGACCTGGGACCGCTAGCTTCGTAGATAGGGTCACTATCAACTAGGCTAACGTACCGTCGTACAATACGACAACATGTCCAAAGCAGTATCATTTTACCGAGTAGAATGTTCCCTGCGGGCCGATTATGGTCGTGTTTATCGACGTAGATAAGCGTAGATAAAACATCTGTCACTCTCTGACCAGTATGTAAGTGCGAGAGTGACGGAAGCTTTATCCACCGCGATAAAGGTGACCATAATACGGGCCCTGGGCCCGTATTATGGTCGCCTTTATAGATAAAGCATTCGTCCCTCTCCCACTTACATCCTGGTCAGAAGGTGACAGATGTTTTATCCACGTGTATCAACATTGATAAACGCGACCATTATAGGTCCGCTGTTCGTTAATAGTTTTGATTATCTTCTCACTCTACGCTACCAAACACTACCTACCGCTAATAAAACAATATAGTTTTCTATACCGGAACTTACAAATATACTTCTTTCACATAAACCTTTCCTATAATTGGCACTATCAAGCACCCATAAACTAGAAGTTATAAAGTTTTACAAGTTTTAATAATTTCTAAACTTGATCTAGATACAATCTCATCTGTGTAAGTAGTTAATTATAGGTAAAAAACTTAAGTAAAGCTCCTCTTGCTTGTAGTTGTAACACATCTGTATAGACCGTTTGACATTATATATTTGAAATTTGATGTAAATTCCATATTAGTTTTGTACACAACTACATGCAAGAGGAGCTTTAATTAAGTTTTTTACCTACAGTTCTTTTTAATACTGGAGCTATGAAAAGAAAGTTAAACCCTACACCCTATAAAGAGAAAAGAGTTGTATTTTTCGGGGGACAATGTCACACACATTAACCTAGTCCCAAACTAAGCTCTAGGCTTGCACTATTGGTACTAGGCAACGATAAACATACATATATAGAGAAATAAATACGTAGAAAACATCCAAAACTCAGGAACAAATATTTGCGTTCCTCACACACATATTTGCCTTTACAGAGACTCGAACCCGGGGCAGCTAACTTCGTAGGCAGGGTCACTACCAACTCGGCTAA
Source organism: Acleris literana (assembly GCA_946894065.1). Lineage (NCBI taxonomy): Eukaryota > Metazoa > Arthropoda > Insecta > Lepidoptera > Tortricidae > Acleris > Acleris literana. Next base: position 22,677,184 of record OX335669.1, read on the forward strand.
CTACTGCATTGTCAACTAACAGCCTCAAAAACTACTGGGATTCTATTCTACAGGTAAAACCATATCGCCTTTGACGTGTTATAGTATTGCTTTTAACTCAGCCGTCGTTACTGTCAAGTAAATAAGGGCTATGATAGCGTGACAATCCGATAATGGTTTATGTTATGACAATGGTAAAGTTAAATATGGTTTTGAACAGAATTCGAAAATTGTCTTACAAATAGAATGCTAAGTAAGTAGGTATTTAGCTAAGTTTTCAACTCTCTGTTTAAATCTCCAATCGCACCGGTTATTTTCTGAACCGTGTGGTTGACTGGTAGAGAATGCCTTTAGGCATTAATTCCACCATTTGTACTTTTTACGTTTATTTGTAACTGTGCAAAAAAGTTTAAATAAATATGTAATAACCTGTTGTTTACCTGTGCTTTTAATTGCTCTGTTTCTCTGTAATGTTTTTGTTTGGTGTACAATAGTGTTTTGTATTATATTGTATTTAAAAAAAAAATCTATATTCTCACTGAGGAACATTCGCCATATTTTAATTTTCGCGGACTAAGTCACAGGCAACAACTAGTGTTTTATAAAGTAGACTTAGCTTTAGTTCTCGTGTTAGTAGATGGTTAACACGCGTGAAAGATACGAGGGAATGAAGGCAATTATAATTCGCGTACAAGTAACCTACTTTAGAGATACTGGCTCCGCGCCGTGGCTTCGCACGTTACCACTTTCTTCCGTAACGTGATAGTGTAATTGAAGGAAAATTAGCGAGACGATGTGTTATAGTTATAGCAGTTACTCTAGTCGCTACGGGCGATTTAGATAGCGGACCGGGTTCGATCCTTGGGTGAAGCAAATAATTATATGATATGCACGCATATTTACTCCCGAGTTCAATCTTATCTTACTATTACTATACTATAATATTATAAACGAGAAAGTTTGGATGTTTGTTACTCAATCACGCTTCAACCACTGAACGGATCGAGATGAAACTTGGCACACATATAGGTTAGGTCCTGGAATAGGACATGGGATAGTTTTAATCTCAGAAAATGCGACAGTTCCTGAGGACGCAGCAATAAATGACTTCTACGCGGACGAAGAGGCAGGCAGAAGCCAGGTAGTAGTTCTAATAATGGAAAAAAAATATCCCGTAGGTTATTTATATAGTTAGTAAACAAGGGATAATCTAACGGAAGTTGGCCGAGTCTCAAATTAAGCTCTAAGCATACTTATTTATCTTTACCCATGAAACTTAGCCTGACTCTATACGTCCGGCAATGTTAGTTACTGATGCATACGTCGGTCGTTCCTTACCTACTGACGATTTACAATCATACCCAAGTTTGAAAAAGGAACAAGTTACTTGTGTTCATCTATGATATGGACCTAAACTTAAACTACAATATAAAATCTATAAAAGACACCTGTGGCTTGTCCCAAAGCCCGTGGCAGTTATCGTTTAGGCAAATACTTAATACATAGAAAACATCCCACATTTAAGAACGAATACTAACGCTCATTCCCTAAAAAAGTACAATCCGAGAATAAAAACCAGTACCTCTAGCTCCTAAGTCAGGGTCACTACCAGCTATGCTAACGACGTAGTCAAACACAGGACTCCTACAGCTCTATTTCTTTAACTCACTGGAAATTGACAGGTTTGAACATGACCTCAGAAATCTGAAAAGAAACTACTCTTTGACCACGGTAACGCTAGCCTAAGCCTAGCTATGGCAACAAACTTGTATCACTAAAGATTCGATCATGGTAACGGATCACAAATAGCAATTTAAAAAAAAAACTTGTCTATGCCCAGATTCCCATAGCCACACCCAGTCTTACGTCACTAGCTAAAACTTCGAAACGACTGGTGAATTTTGATCACTTTTTATGATCCTTAATTGCTTTCCATATTTCGGTATTAAACGGAGATTTCTCCTTTTTTTAAACGAGCCTTTATATGTTTTTTTTTAATTATGAGAGCAGTTTCAGAGACTAATATAAAGATTTTAATATATTATAGGCAGTGTAATTAACTTTTTTTAATGGTATTGGGAAGGTGAACGAGCACACTGGCCACCTGATGGTAAGTGGGATCTGTGACCCATAGACATAACATTCTCAGGACTACAACAATAAGACTGCAATCCTAAGAACGCAAATGCATTGCCGACCCTGAGGACTAAGATGGAAGGAATGCCTCTAGCTAGTAATTTCCCCGATTGTCTTATCCCCACACCGGAACACAGCTTGAGGCGCTTTAGATGGTGGAAGTGATCCGGACGGACCTTGCACCCATAAAATAAATGTTTAAAGAAACAAAAAACCGCCTTCAAAAAGCAAAAAATAACTTCTTTAAAATGGTAGCTAAATAGGTCAGTCCAACTGAAGTCTGCTTTTGGTTAAAATATTGTTGGACGCCGACTTCAGTTGGACTGACCTATTTACCTACCATTTTAAAGAAGTTATTTTTTGCTTTTTGAAGGCGGTTTTTTGTTTTTTTAAACATTTATTTTATTTTATACTTTTTAGTGATCCTATTTATGCTGTTACGTAGCTCCACTTCTAAATATTAATGAGAAACTATAGAACATTTCAAGCTCGCCGCAGACAACGCCGCGGGAATGTCATAGTCATATTTAAACCTAAATGTGCTTCGTCATAGTCGCTCAACTTCCTTTATCGAAATATCTTATCGCCACCCTTGAAATAGGTACCGTTAAGGAGTTCCGGTGGCCATCTGTGGTCTTCATCATCAGTTCCACTTCACCATATAGTACTTTTCAAAAGCAAATGCATGAGTTACAGTGAAAAATACCAAAATCGCTATAGGTGTGCGTATAATATTTGAGGAGTTCTCTTGATTTCTCCATGATCCCATCATCAGATCCTGACGTGGTGGCAATGGGACCAACTAGAAAGTATACCCATTCGAACAACGAAAAAATTTTTCAAATCGGTCCAGTGGTCTTCGAGTAATCGGGGAACATACATAAAATAAAAAAATAAAAATATCCCGACGAATTGAGAACCTCCTCCTTTTTTTGAAGTCGGTTAAAAATGTCGCATGTGTGTGTAGTGTCGTATTAAAAAAGTTATTTTTTAAGTTTATTATTTGAGGCTACGTCAAATAGAGGCGGCATAGATATTGGTCCATTCTTCAGAAAGTTTAACTTAAGTTCAGATATTGCAAAGTATCACATTATAATATGTCAATTATCAAATGTTATCCGGGATTTGAACCTGAACCCGTTACCCACTATCTGGTCTTTGTATGACCTAAACTGATTAAAAAATAGCAAATATTGTTAAGAAATGACTTTGATCTTATAGGCATTTCATATGTTAAATCGTTTTAAGAAATGTGTCTCTTGATTGTTTGTAATTAGAGATATATACAGTATGCATACATACCTGCGTAGATATTTTTATGTCCAGAAACTAGCTGCGTCTTCAGTTAGCATTTTTAATTTTTAACAATGTAAAATAACTTTACTTAATATTAAACGCAATATATTGATGCTCTACGTACTTTTGAAATGATTAAAGCGTTTGTGGGTAATACATTTAGATATTTACCTATATTATAATTAAATGATTTAAACAATGTCTTTTTATTAATCATAAAACTTTAAATGTTGCGACACACTATAACATTGTCGCAGAGAACCAATCATAATCATAATGCAATTTCTTTGTTGAAACTTAACGCTGTCAGTATGTAAGAATTCTATGGTGGTTTAACAATAAGTTGACCTAATGGGTAATTTTATCAGAATATTTTTATAACATTCAGCATGAATAGGCAATTTGGTATTTGTATGTTCTTTGGGGAGATTTCACTTCTTAAACGTGGCGTATTGAATTAACAGTGACATAATAATATTTTGTCTTTCACGTTAGCTTCTCACTTAGACATTGTCCAGTTAACCCTAGTTTTAATCAAAAACTTAACAACAACAAACTACACAAATTAAAATTGCTTAGTCAAAGTACCTAGGAAATCTATCGACATTTCAGTGCCCATCACTACTTTTTATAATTAAACGTAATTGTCATACCTACCAGAATATCAAGGGAATGCTTTTATAAAGTCAGTGTTCCATATATTCCATTTAAAACCACTATAACGGTTTTTTTTCAGGTTATATACTGACACGTGAATGAATTCATTTCTACCAAAAAGCACGATTCTCAGATAGTAAATCAAATATCAATTAAACACGACATTAATTGAAGAAACTGTTATTTAATTTTAAATGTTATAACTGTTATTTTATCAATTCAATCAAAGTATAAAGTTGATCTCACTGACACAAGTTTTCAAGCACTTTTCAAGCAGCGCGTTGAAGTCTTTTGTAAGTATAGAGCTTTTAACTCTCAAATCTTTTAAGAATCTTATCTTATCTCGTATCTGACACGCGTGCTTTCTCGCTTACAAAAGCCTCCAAATAGAAAACATTCCTACTGCCCTACTTCCAAATTCAAAATTTAAACCAACAACTTACCAGTCACAAAACAAAATCCAGCCAGCACTGCACTGTTCAAATGTTGAATTTTTGAAATTTCGAATTTGTTTTTGGAACGTAGGGTTGCGCGCACGTGCGGTTAGGGTTGTCGATGGTCGCGACGTGTGGTCGCGACAGCGGTCGCGGGAGACTGGCGCGCCGGCGCGTCTGTCGCACCTGCCCCCCGCGGCTAGGGACAGGTGGACATCGATATCGATAAATTCTTTAGTCGATAGAAATCCTTCTTTTATTGATTAGAATAAAATGAGCAATGCGAATATACTTTGGGTTCTGTGCCCTAAACTGGTGTTGGAATCTCAAATTCAACCGAGTCTATGCCAATATTTGATTATAAAGAAAATCTCTTAAAAATAAAAAGTCCTGTAGAAACAAGACGAAAGACGATTTAAAAAGATGTCTCGAAAATCCGCAGGATTCAAATATTGTAGAATCGGTTATTGTGGCGACATGTCATTTATTTTACCCCGTGCTTGTGTTGGCAATTGGTATATATTCTTCAAAAAATTCAGTACGTGGTTATACTGCAATGAAAGTATGGTTATACTTATGAAAGTATAACCATACTTTCATAAGTTTTGAATCAAATTCAAGCTTTTATAGAAATTTTGATACAAGTTTTCTGCTAACCCATGATCATCGTCGTCATCATATCGGTTATAAGACGTTTGGAGCTTATTAAAAATCCAAACAGTCATTCTTGTTAATAAAAGTTGTTGGATTTTCATTAGTTAGTAATGAAAGCTTATATTAGAGATGGAACCCAAGTTAATAAACGTTATTTACTTAACACCTAATGTAAGAAAATAAGTATTATTAAGGACACCAAAACTCAAATTATTTGTCACTAAAAGGTAAGATGTATACAACTTACTCATTTTGACGTCAATTTCAATAACGGATTTAACAAAACCCACCTTTCATTCAAAATTCAACGTGACACAGTTAAATTCATCGACAACTCAAAACTAGAGCACCACCATCACTAGTAACAGGTACAACGTACACTGATCAAATTAATTACTGCCTCATCTCGGTAAAAACTATCAGCCGGCTCTTTCTTACGCCCACAAAACTCTCACAATCGTGTTGGTGTCTCGCTCTGTTGATAAAATAGTTGAAATCTTTGGCAGTAGCGCGTGCCGAATGGCCGAATGTGAAACGAAGGTTTCACCTGCCGCGGCCGTGAATGAGTTAGCGGTACTGTTTGATGTTTCTTGATGATTGATAAGGAAATGGGCTGAGGACCTGCCGTGCTCAAACACATTATTACTTGTAGTTTTAGCTTTCAAAGTCAAAGTCAAATATATTTAATGCATGGTCATGGGCATGGCTTTAGAGAGGACACGCAACTCTAGGGAAATTGTAACTTTTCATGTACAATAATTCCTAAATGGTCCTCTACGTTTAAAAATTGATAACATGAACCAAATTACAGCATTGTACTTAGCTAAGTACCAAGAGTCTCGGATTAAAACCGTGGACAGACGGACAGACGCGTGTGGCTAAACTTGTTGACTACGAATCCCTAAAAACCCTACAAAAGGAACGATCGTTGAGTGCAGCCCTTAGGTACTCCTGTTATTTTGTTATAAACTTTATTTCATAAACGATAGGTAGATAGTCCTGTTATTTTGTTATAAACTTTATCGATTATTTCATAAACGATCATAACTTGGTAAGTAAAAAAAAAGAATCTTTATTCACAACAGCAAGCAAACAACATTAACAAATAAAAAATAAAACAAAAATGACAAAATTGCTGGTGAAAAGGTGCACAACTCAACTATGGAGCTGTTTTTCAGTCCTCACCTGGATCTGTACAGTATCGGTAGACGGCTGTTAAAACAAACTACAGCCATACTTATAATATAACTAGAGCTACATTTTACTCATAAATAAAAAAGAGAAAGAAGAGCGTTCATTGGAATTCTGCATAATTATAATAATTAATAATAAATATCAGGAGTCAAACTCACACAAGTTGACCACGTCCTAAACTAACCTCTAGATTAAAAACAAATATTAAAGTTGTTTATTCAGTAAGTAAGCCGCGCGAGCACTTTTACACCTCAAAAATCTACCGGCATCATATGTATAAAACAATGAATAAAATAAAAAATCATGCGTAGTTGAGCAGGAAAACGTGCCTAAGCTCGTAATATGGGTACTATAAACAACGAAAAGCAGTATATTTACATTGACGACGTGTATAGTCAGTACCTTGCCGCTTTATCGTCTTTGACAGATTAGTGCAGCAGGAGTTCAAACATGACGTTAAAATAAAATGACAAAGCACTAAAGTGTTCAGTTATAAGGCCGCCTGTACATAGGCCCTGAATTATGTCATGCTCCCGGGACACCCCACTGTCTGTTTTGTAATGTTTTAAAGCATAACCCTAATGTACACAATGTGTACCGAATTTGTACATACTTAAAAAGAAATGTACCTCAATAGATCGAGTGTACAAATTATATGAGTTTGGGGTTGCTGTGGAGCATCTCCCCAGCAACCCCATAAACTCATATAATTTGTAGGTACTCTGACATCCTGAATTAGGTATGCACCTTACCCCCTTGCGGGCCGTATTAACCACATTGCAAGAGTAGAAAAATGCTACTGGCCCCGCCCACCTACGACACTCTGATATACAGTAACAATTTATTTATTAGCACCCTAAACTTAAAAGAAACTAAAGCGCCTGCCACACTTAAACCGCGGATCACGGCGCGATGTTTCTATTTATACTATGCCGGTACCCGGTAGGTACCGCCGGCGTGATCCACACTCAAAGGGGTCTACGAAAATTTCACAGTGAAGTTCGCGGTCCCTTTGACGCGGGACAAAAAACCGACAAAAATCGGGGAACAATAGGTACGCAAAACCGCGGAAAATATGCGAAACGGCTGCACACTTACCTACGGTTCTCGCCGTTCGCGGCTTTCGCGCGCGATCTGCGAACTAAGTCTTGTACTAAGCATTACTTATTCTGTGACTAAGTGTAGAGCGGGCTTATAACAAACGAAGGGTCTCTTAAAATAATTCGCCACGGGCCGCGTGCAGAGGACCTACCTACTTTGAAAAACGAAGTTCGAATTTACGTTAGCTCTATCCCTGTCATGTGAGACTATTTCAAGGAAAATGGGATGAAGTAAAGTAACTTCGAACTTCAATTTTTAAAGTAGAGCCTCTGGCTTAATCCGGCACTGACCGGAACACAACAATAAGAACATTGCTGCTTGGCGGTAGGTTAAAGGTTTAGGTTTAGTTAGTGATGGTCACAGCGATCCGGACGGTCTCTGCACAAGGTCCTACCACCATTGCTGGGCAAAGGCATCGCCTCCTAATCTCCACGAGTCCTGAGTATTATTTTTTATGACATGAAGATGGTAAACGAACACACTGACCACCTGATGATAAAGTGCGTTCTAGGGTCCCATTCAGAGAAAGTTATGGTTTAAAAATGGAAGATATAGTGAGAAGGATTAATGAAGGAATGCTGAAGTAGTTTGGTCATGTGGAGAGAATAGATGAAGTGAGATTAACAAAACAGACATACCTATGAGGCAAGGGTAAATGGGATTGTTGTAAGGGGAAGGCCAAGGCGAACGTTCCACGATCAGATCAGGGACGTATTAAGAAAGGGCCAGGTCAGGAGTACCCTAAACCGACGCACGTGTGTGAAGAGACTTATGAGGGTGGAGAAAGTGAGGCAAGTTTGTATGGATCGTAGCAAGTTGAAGGAAATGTTCTCTGCCTACCCCAATGGGAAAGAGGGGTTATTGTATGTATGTTTGTATGTAGGGTTCCATTGATATTTTAATCTTAAGATCGCCAACCTATGACGACTACTTAACCGCCACTGTATTGAGAGCTATGTTCGTACTTTCGGAGTCCCTCTTCCTCAGGCTAGCTCAGTTTTTTAATAGGTTTTGTAGTTACCTTCACTTGCTAATCTTCTTTATCTTTACATAGTATAAAATGAAGTCGCTTCCGCTGTCTGTTCGCTTAGATCTTTAAAACTGCGCAACGGATTTTAATGCAGTTTTCAGCAATAGATAGAGTGATTAAAGAGGAGGGTTTATATGTATAAAAAACTGGATTATGGACGGGTGCAACGGCAAACTCACATATACCGAAGCGAAGAGAGGGCGGGTCGCTAGTTTATAATCCACAGACCTCAAATGTAGACTTTCTTTTGCATTAAATTTTGTCAGCAAACTACTGAACTTAACCGATTCTTCCGCAAAACGATATCCAATTTTTTGTCAAATTTTTCGCCCTAAATGTCTGTAACGGACAAAATGCACCGTCGCATTGACGAAGCGTGAATTTCATGACTTCTCTTTATTTATTTTTGTCTGTGGCATGTCTAGGATCACGACTTAAGTATTTGACGACGTATACCTAGGCTAGTGACCCTGCCTATGAAACTAGCTTGTCCTGGGTTCGATACGAAACGCAAAATTAAAAAAACCGGCAATGTGCGAGTTAGACTCGCAAACGAAGACGGGACCCTTCACAAACGAAGGTTTACGATCAGTTACTGGTACCTAGTGATTGAAGAATTATCACCTCTATTATCTTGAAACATAGTTTATGGCGCCAAAAATAGGGCGCTAACCTTACCTAAATATTATAGATAGATCGACGTAGATAACTATAAAAATTAAAGATAAAAATACAAAAAAAAACACATACCTACATAGTCAAAGACAAACTTCAAAATAAACTAAAGTGAGTCAGTAAACCTATCATTTAAAACGGATAATATGAATATGGTGTAGATAAAAATGTTAAAATAAAACAAATTTTAATGTTATAAATTCCATCTGATAACCTAAGTTGTCTTCACGAGTTTTCTGTCTCTTTATACCTGTAACAAAGCATTAATAGTTTAAAAAAGCAGTTTATTGTTCAAGAGATAAAATAGTAGATTGTGTCACAAGGGAGCAAAATGAAATATTTACGGCGAGGGCGTAGGTACATTGAATTCTGAACGAAGCGAAGGATTCTATAATTGGATAGCCGAACGTAGCGAGGGATTCTAAAATTGAATCCAGAGCGTAGTGAGGGATTCAAGTGTTAACGCCCAAGGTGGAAATAATTTTGCTACCGTGTGACACAGACTGCTTTTCACACATCACCTATGAGGAAAATAAAAGATCTTAGTAATGAAACAATTTTAATTATTTAGACTCTCTAAAAGTGCTAAAATTATCAAATTTAACAACAGGAAATTATCAAATTTAACAACAATTACCAAAGGACACCGCACAGAAAGTATGGAAAAAAAACTTCGGTGAATTTTGATAAAAAAATATATGTTACGTGTCTTGGTCAATATTTGAAAATACTTGGTACGCAATGAAACCCCATGACTAGATTATGAGAAAAAAAAATTGTGAAAAATTATATGCATATTGGTTCCATAGAAAAATGTATGGAGGAAAAAAGTGGCCTGTTTTGAACGAAAATATTTTTTAAACTGTCCATGGAATATGTTTGAATTTGAATCATTTATGTTAACAATAAAACAAGTTATGAAATATTGAAAATCCACAACTTTTCACCGATTAATTTAAAAAAAATCCATGAAAACCCAAGTATTTTTCGTGTGTGTCGTGTGACACCAAACTTATAATTATAAAAAATATGCACAAATTATCTCTGTAGTTTTTGACTATTGCAGAAAACGGAAATATCACGATTATATAAAAATAATAAAAAATGCAGACTAATTTTACTTATTTTTATGAAACTTAAAAACTAAAAACTTTTTATCACTTTTTTTTTAATGAAGTTGATTAATTAAATGGTCACTAAAACATATTTTTTTTGTTCAAATCCGGCCACTTTTTTTTCTTTCGTACATTTTTCTATGGGAACAATATCAATAGGATTTTTTACTAAAAAATTTTTTTCTCAAAAACTAGTCATACGATTTTATGGCCCACCAAGTATTTTCATATATTGACCAAGACACGTAACATATATTTTTTTTATCAAAGTTTTTTTTCCATACTTTCCGTGCGGTGTCCTTTGGCAACAAAATGTCCTTGAATAGAAAAGTGCCACTTTGATCCCTCCTAGCAGGGAAGAAAAGTCCCCTTTCCAAGGTGATGTGGAAAGGTATATTTTTCGGTAGTACCTTAGTACCACACACTATTCAACACTCATATGGCTGAATAAAATTTAAGTTTATCTCGTAAGAGGCAAGCACAGGAAATCTTTTAGTAACTGTATCTTGTGTCATGAATGCAACAAATTATGACATAATATAGATATAACCTTACTTGAAGAATAATAAACCTCAAATAACAGGCTGCTATTAGCAGCGCAACTTAAACATGGATGGCAGTAACATTCGACACTTTAAGCTGACATGCACCAATAATCAACACTTAACTCTTAATTCAAAGAACATACGGTCGTAAATAAGATGAGTGTCCTTGTCGATTACTGGTTCCATTACATTAGAAGTTTACATATTTTTCCTTCATGTGTCAAGGTTTTTTTTTTACATGGTTTGCCTACATAATATAAATTTAATGATACTAGCAAGTATTGAGCCCATTTCACCTTCATTAAAATTTAACCACAAATGCACTCCATTCTTAAATTCATGTTTAACCTTTTGCAACCCGACAAATAAAGCAAAAAACTAAATAGTTCTTAATGTCTTAAGACTAAAATGTCTCTTCTAGGCATAAACATTGATTGCGCTCTAAATTGGAAAGATAATATAAATAAAAATGAAATCAAAACTCAGCAGTTTTACATACGCGCTATATGAACTTAAAATGTACAGACGTTAAAACAGCCACCTGCGCCTACTGCGTATGCGCACTCCTGGCTGCACTACGGGATAGTCTTGTCGGGCAATAGTTCAGACGCTGTACACTTGTTTAGGTTGCAAAAACATTGCATTAGGATAATAGTCAATATAGGACAAATGGAAAGCTGCAGATCACATTTTTTCCAACAGGAAATACTGACCCTAACGTCTATTTATATACCTATTAGAAGTTTGTACTTTTGTTAAAAATAATATGTATCTTTTCCCTCAATATTCTCGCCCACAAAAGGACAATCCCAAAAAAAAAACCCAGCGTCGATTAAAATCAATCATATATGGTTAGGGAGAGCATATCCAACAGGTCACAAATGAGTAATTTGTTTTCGAGAAAACAATCCCCAAGTATTAAAAAAAGTGAAAGCTCCGGGTAGTCAGAAAATAATACCTATGTAGATGATGTGCTTATTTTGTGACGGAGAATTATACAGGGTGTTAGGTAATGAGTGGATAATCCTTGAATTATGGATAGAGGGCACTTAGGACGTTATAAAAAAGTAAAAATAGGTTAAGTAAAAGTCGCACGGTTTTCGAGATATTTGGACTTTTAGGTTTTTTCCGAAAATGAACACCCTTGTTCAATGTTTTGATCATTCAAAGCAAATTTTTTTCAAATCTTATTTTTTCTCAATATTCTTGAATACTTATGTTATCAGATAGGCATCACCATTAATGTGAGACTATAAAGGATTTTTGAAAAAAAAATCGCTAGCTTAATTTTTGCGTTTTCAATCGTACTTTGATCGAACTTTCAGCTCCCATGGTGAAAAAAAAATTACCCTACCGTCTAGTTAATAGTTAAGCCCATAAGCTTAAAAACATGACAATTTATTTGAAATTAAAAAATAGTAATTACCTTTTGAATTTAAAATCAAAATACCAAAATAATGAAAAAAATACACGCCCACCCACACTTTTCCTGATTTACTTTTTGTTACCCGGGCGTAGAATTCAAAACTTTTTGTTGCAAAAATGACATTACTGGCCATTCATTTAAATGCCATTTATTCCAAATTTAAAAAATATGCCGACTGCTTTTTAGTATTTTTTTTCGAATTCTATTTTGAATTTCACTATTATTGCGTAATTAATGGTGAATTATGTGTTTAGATTGTCGTGTTGTTTTTTTTTGTTTAATAATTATTCGAACACAATACACACCGCTAGAATATCGCTCGTGATCGCATTATTCGCAATTTCCCTGTAGTGTCGGATTACCATTTTCGGTTATTTTCTAGGAGTCCACGCATGCTCCAAAACAACTCAAAATGGTAATATATAACCGAAAATGGTAATCCGATACTACAGGGAAATGGTGAATAATGCGACCAGGGAAGTGAAAGCTGTTGAAACGCTAGTAGAACTACCCGATTATACATTTTACTAAATGATAAAATGCTTAAAACTCTTCCGTAATTCATTAATGACGTAGGTTCATTAAAATCATTGTTTACTATAGCTGACTAGCCTAGCTTACATTAGAGACTGCAACGAGCAAACACCGACTATCCAGTGCCGTTATCATGTAATAAATAAATAAATATCAGAGTAAATCTCACACCAATTGACCTAGTCCCAAACGAAGCTCAAGGCTTGTACTATGGGTACTAGAACTACTAGACTATGATATAAGTTCTGACATAAAACCATCCAAGACTCAGAAACAAATACTCGCGCTCACCACACAAATATTTGCCCATACCGGGAATCGAACCCTGGACCGCTAGTTTCTTAGGCAGGGTCACTACCAACTAGGGCAACGCGTCGCCCTCATTAGGAACTATTATCGTGTTTCGTAATATCTAAAGGGTTTACTTAAAATCACACCACCACAGCATTGTCTTAAATATTTTTCTACATCAAATAAACCTAGTTCTATAATTCTCCATCACAAAATAAGCACATCATCCACATAGGTATTATTTTCTGACTACCCGGAGTTTCTATCTGTTGGATATGCTCTCCCTAACCCTATATGATTGATTTTAATCGACGCTGGGTTTTTGGTCCATACATTTTTTGGCATTATCCTTTACGACCAAGAAATAGATTACCTACTCCCTTTTCAACTCTACAAATGATCCATTCTGGCCCATTCGCAATGTTAATAAAAATTTATAATAATACTCCTAGCTCAATTAAAAATATAGAAAACCCCAACCAGTTTAAATTACACCTCAAAAATTTTTTATTAGTTAAAGCATATTACTCACTTCAAGAGTTCTTTAATTAGGATTAATATTTTATTTAGTTTTATTAATTTGTGCCATGCATGTAAAATATTAGAATATAATTATAAAATTTAGAATGATTTTTAAGATTGCTGTGCCCTAGCAGGGTTCATGTTGAACATAATAATATCAACTTAAAACCTTTTGTATACAACATGATCGCAATAAACGTTTTGATTTGATTTGATTTGATTTGAAATTAAGTAGTTTTTGACACTGGGTCCCTCGGTAGCCACTAGGGTGCGAAAGGTTAATGGTGTAACAATGTATGTATAATTGGGGACAGGGACAGTTCTTACACTATAACCCCACCCCTACAAGACAAAACATGTTAAATAAAAACATTGTACACTCACTTGCAACCCGTACATGTATAGAAAACAGTCTGCCCTTCATCAGCAGACCGCAACTGTAGCGTGGCATAGGACATCCTGTCGTTACCGCACTTCGGACATTTACGTTCTACTACTGGCCCGTCCGGATTGTCCATGTTCAGGATATTCTCATTGGTGACGGTTGATACGGTGTTGAAGTGTATTGTGTAATTAAACTTTATGTTATTGTAATCTGTAATTAAATATAATTAACTATTAGACAAAAAAATATGCTTACCATTAATTTAATATACCAATTTGAACTAGCTATGATTATGAGAAATTTAAGTCATGTACACTTGACAAACAAAACTTCATGATTTTACAAATTGATTTCCAACTAATGTACCTCTTATTATGAAAACGCAAACAAGTCCATAATGTCCCAGCAGGTTTCAAAATCCTGCCATTAAACATAAGGCTTCAAGGGTCCGTTCTGCATAAAAAGGACAATTGAAATCATCCCAAAAAATGTCTATATTTCATTATGCCGCATAACCCGCATCCATTTTAACATTCTTAAAGACCAAAAAATAAGCGAAGATCGATAAAACACAATAAACGTCTCAACTTACTTTCAGCTCCATACACCGCTTTACAGGCATAACATTTAACTGAACCAAACTCTTGTAAAAGTGGCAGAATGGACCCACATCTAGCGCAGAACGCAGTGGTACTCGAGAAAGGCGTTGAGCTAGCCATAATCTGAAAATATTGATATTTGTAATAACAAAACACAGTGGATTTAAAAAGTGCCACAAAAACGTTATAATATACCTTTATAAAAGGCCGCGTTGCTTATTGTCGATACAAACTAGACAACAATCGTAACTGTTCAACACGAAACAAGAAATATGGTAGAATAAAATTAATTTGTAATATTTAGCGCGATTATTTATTATTTAAGAGGTTAAAGCATGCCACTGACACTGACAGACAAACACAGTAATCGTATTGAAACAGTAATTAAGTACTCTGTGGTTGAGTTGAGTTAACAAAATTTTGGCATTGAATTGACAGTGGCAGACCAAGTGGCCTAACTATATTGCCACACACACTGCTTGACTGATTAATGGCCAACATAAAAAATTGTTCCATCCGAAGAGTCCAGCGTTTCAAGAATTTAGTAACAATGAATGAAATTGTACTAAAAGAGACACTGCCTACAAAAAAAGTGCATTCAATTTTCAACCGCTGACCTATCTTCTATCTATAAATAAAAATTAAATGCCGTTGTTCATGTTGAGTAAAACCTTTATAGCAAATATAAAAATAAGTCGGGTTTTCCTTCCTGACGCTATATTAACTCCAGAACGCACGAACTGATTTCCACGGTTTTGCATTCGTTGGAAAGGTCTCGGGCTCCGTGAGGTTTATAGCAAAGAAAATTCTGGAAAAATTTGAAAAGAAAAGCGGGGAAGCCATCTGGTGGCGAAACGCAGTTCGCCGGGTTTGCTAGTAGCAAATATATTTTTAGAAGAATATTTTTACTCTTTGACATGTTTAAAAATTACGTGTATGTCACTCTCCGAATAAAATGTCTTTTGGGGAACTGTGTTTTTATATTGCTCTCATCATCATCATTTCAGCCAAACGACGTCTACTGCAGGACATAGGCCACATCCCCTTGGGATGTCATCGCCATAACGACCGGTCACGTGCTACCTGCATCCACCGAGTTCCCGCAACCTTCACGAGGTCGTTGGACCATCTAGTGGCAGGTCTACCCACACTGCGTCTTCCCACACGTGGTCGCCATTCGAGAAGCTTGTGGCCCCATCGGCCATCAGTTCTACGAAAAATGTGCCCCGCCCACTGCCACTTCAGTTTGGCAATTCTTCGGACTATGTCGGTGACCCTAGTTCTCCTGCGGATTTCCTCATACCTGATTCTATCACGCAGAGATACTCCGAGCATTGCCCATCGCCCTTTGAGTGACCTTGAGCTTTCTTATGAGGCCCATTGTAAACGACCACGTCTCAGCACCATAAGTCATCACTGGCAACACACACTGATCAAAGACTTGCGTCTTTACACACTGCGGTATGTTGAACGAGGAGATGTTGCGGAGCTTCCCGAACGCTGCCCATCCAAGTCGGATTCGACGAGTGACCTCTTTCTCGAATCTGGACCTATTACACTGAGGTCCTCCATGGTCTCAGCTATAACGACTATATCATCGGCAAACCGAAGGTGTGTGATGTACTCACCGTTAACATTGATGCCACGCCCTTTCCAGTCCAGAACCTTGAAGACATCTTCCAGTGCAGCGGTGAACAGTTTTGGGGATATGACATCTCTTTGTCTGACTCCCCGCTGCAGTGGAATCGGCCTCGAGTCCTGGTCCTGTAGTCGGACGAACATGGTGGCCTTTTTGTACAAACACTTCAGCACTTCGATGTACCTATAGTCGATTTGGCACCGCTGGAGAGACTGCAGTACAGCCCAGGTCTCGATCGAATCGACGGCTTTCTCGTAGTCCACAAATGCTAGGCAGAGGGGAAGGTCATATTCCTGCGTCTTCTGTATAACCTGCTGCAGCGCATGTATGTGGTCTACGGTACTGAAGCCTTTTCGGAAACCGGCTTGTTTGGGAGGCTGGAAATCATCAAACCTACGTGCAAGACGATTCGTAGGACCCTCGAAAACAGCTTATAGACATGGCTCAGAAGTGAGATGGGCCTGTAATTCTTCAATAGAGTAATATCACCCTTTTTGAAGAAGAAGATCACCACACTTCCGTTCCATGCCTGCGGCGTTTTCCCTTCGTAAATCACAGAATTGAACAGCGTCTGAAGTGCCTTAAGGACTTGTTTACCACCCGCCTTCAGGAGTTCACTCGCAATACCGTCATCACCCGGGGCTTTGCCGTTATTAAGCTGTTTGAGAGCCATTCTAATCTCGTACAGGCTGACGTCCGGGATATCTTCGGTATAGTGTCGGGTCAATCTAGCTCTCGGGTCTTTTGCTAGATCGTTCACGGGTTGGTGAGTTGACGTATACAGCTGTCCATAAAACCCCTCCATCTCCCTCAAGAACTCAGGTTTCGATGAGACTAACCTGCCATCTTCGGTCTTAAGCTTAGTCAGCTGGCTTTTCCCAATAGATAGATCTCTGGCAAAGACCTTTGTGCCTCTGTTACGTTCAATGACCTCTTTAATACGATTTGTATACGATACGATACGATACGATACGATTTGTATTAAAGAGGCGTATGTCGTTATTTACAGATTTCGAGATCCGTCTATTGAGCCGCCGTTATGAATCAGCGTCATCCGAAGACTGCAGGACCATCTCACGTCTCTCTTTCATGAGCTCAAGAGTTGAGTTAGAGAGCCTTTTGGATTTGGTTGAGGGTCGGGTCCTGAAGAACTTAGACCCGTGTGTATGGAAAGCTTCCAGGAACCCGTTGTTGTAATCGTCCACGTCGCTTGCTAGGCATTCAAAACGGTTTTGGAGTTCCAGCTGAAAGCTCTCGGGGTTTTGGAGCTGGATCGGTGCCGGGCGGAGCGCAGACTTCGTCAGTCTAGACCTTTCAAGCTTGACATGGATATTCAATGTACCTCGTACCATCCGGTGATCGCTTCCGGTTTTGACCGCGTTGATCACCGAGACATCATTGAATATTTGCTTTTTGGTCGACATGATGAAGTCTACCTCATTCCTCGTTACACCATCAGGACTCATCCAGGTCCACTTCCTGTACTCTCGCTTCCTAAAGAAGGAGTTCATCATGTAGAGTCCTTCCTTCTCCATGAAGCCGGCCAGTAGGTGACCCCGGTGATTCCGGCATCCCACTCCGAAATTCCCCACTCTCAGCTCGTCACTATCTCGTTTGCCCAGCTTTGCGTTGAATTCCCCCATGACAACTGTGAAGTGAGTTTTGGAGGAATGTATGGCCCGGGAAATATCCTCATACCTAATATCATCATACATAATACCTAAAGGTGTTCCAGGCGGGGACAAGCTAGTCCAAATGTTAATTTTTTTCAAGAAATAGGTTTTGAAATTCATTGCTTGTCCCCGCCTGCAATACCTTTACCAATATTCAAGTTAAATTTAAATTGTTATAAATATCGATAGGTACAAACACGAGATTAAATTTAGTACCCACCTTAGGTCCAAAGTCAACCTGACATTCTACAACAATAAGGTTGAGTTTCCTAAAAGTTACAAATGACTTGACATCTATAAATGACATTGACGACTTCAAGCATATTTTTCTTGAAATGGGTCCCAAATTAACGCTCGTGACGGTACATGCTCTTACAATTGTCTATAGATTATATGGCTTGGTTTTCGCTTTTCAGTAGTTTTTTTTATTGCAGTCGGGTTTTTTGTTTATTTTTAATAATTTAAATTATTTATAACATAACATAGGGTTTTATTCCACCACAAGACAAAATACTGGATGTCACTTGTGCTACCTACCGGTTGGTAGGTAGGTCACAACTTTATCTAAATCCTTACACTTTTTTAGGGCAGTTTAGGACAGGAACATTTGTTATTTGTTATTTTCGTTACTAATTAGCAAAGAAGGTGCATTTGAGGCACTATCACTATTTTATTATTTCCTTTAGGACAGGAGCATTTGTTATTTATTATTTTCGTTGCTAATTAGCAAAGAAGATGCATTTGAGGCATTATCACTATTTTATTATTTCCTTTGCTAATTAGCAAAGAAAATGGTCCTGCGTAAATAGGCTGTGTAAATACTCAGGACCATTTTTATACATTTTTAATTCAACTGTAGGTACGGTCGATGTCAAAAATATTAGATTAAATATCATTATATTATATTAACTCTCGCATTTGCATACAGTCGAGTAAAAAGATATCTAAAGATTAAAGCAGCGCTTTTCGTTTCTTTCATAAATTTTTTAGAGGCGTTTCTGAGAAAGAAACCGTTAGGTACAAAAGAGATACCTTGGAGTAAACGTCACATTTTTTAAAATACCTCATGAGCATGAGCTCGTGTTATTTCGTAAATTAAGAGGATTTCCCAAATCATCAGTGGAACGCAACTATGTACTTATTAGATAAATAATTATGGTTTCCCCAGCCATAAACGCGACCATAATCGTCCCACAGACATTGGTAAAATTAATATGGAACCTTTAAAGTATTCGAATCCCTTCCAACAAAAAACGAACTATTCAAATCTGTTTACAATATCTTGTGACATAAACGAACAGTCGCAAAGGATAGCCTCTGTCGCGGCCTCCTACTTTATATAAATGTATCATTGATTGTTATGATTAGATTATGTTCTATAGATCTATAATGGTTTGACTCAATATAATAAGTTAGAGGCCACGAAGGTAAAATGTATTGAGTCTAGAGTCCTACCTTGATTCCGGCCATACTGGTGATGTAGAGTTGAATGTTCTGCTTTGCATAATATACCGTCAGACCTGCGTCCGCCTCCTGTTGGTTTAAAGTACTTATGACACCGACTGTCATCGGAGCCACTATAAAAGTAGTCATACTATCATTACAGTAATGTCCACTTGATAGCGTTTCTCAGTTAGTTCTAGGTTACACACATATACATAGTATGTGAAGTCATATCATTATTACAATCAGTAAGTGAGGGATGGATGTTATGTCAATATCATGTATATGGTCGATAGTGGTAGATCAAGTTAGATATACATCAGGTCAGTCGGTGTGGTGATGGCCATGGATATCACATCCCTTACAGCACCATCACCACGGTCACCCCCATGGAGGGATGGGGCCGGAGGCGTAGCCCTATACGGTCCCATCCGACGCCCCATGGGCCTATAATGGTCCGGAGGCAGCTCGCAACTGCCCTGTACGGCACCTCATATAGGTCCGGAGGCAGAGCGCCATTGCCCTGTACGGCACCATCCCACGTTAGATCCGCTGGCCAGCCTAGGATACTCATGACTCCACACACAGTGCCAATAACATAGTGGGCCAAACACCCCAATTCACATATGTGTCATATCTTAGTCATACTCTTGAGTCATAAGTATCAACGTCAGGGTTTAGTCAATATGATAACTCTTCACGACGAATAGATCAGGATATATGAACGATCATCAAATACTTGCAATATGGTTGGGACCATTAATAGTTAGATAAATATGTGGAAAACTGTATCGATAGTGAAATCACTCGTTTGTCTACTTAGATATCCACTTAGCTTTATACTCGTATCCTGGAGCTCCAAATCAGGAACCTGGCACTTAGTAATATTAACCACCATTTTTACATTACATTCTGCCGCGCAAACCATAATCACAGTAAGTCGACTTTTTGTCAAAATTGAGTTAACTACATATTCTTGGTCGGGAAATTGAGATCTATCGCCCTATATATGCGGTTTATTTTTATTATTTAAATGTCGGAAGATACCACTAGCCTATTCACAGCAAGTCACGTTAAAGGCTTATGTTTCCTAACGATAGACACAGTATGAATACTTACAATTGACATAAAATGTTTATTTTTTACAGTAAGTTACCTTACTTACACAATGTGTAGGATATCGTAGTTTTATAATAAAACTTTCCTTAGCATAGACACGGTAACTAAAAATACTATGATTATACTTAGGCAATCACTAAGACCTAAATTACATAATCCTATTTATAATAACAGTATTACAAGTTACTGTGATTATGACTGGGCAGATTATTCGATGCTGCAACAGAATCCTAACATTATTAGGGTAATATCACTTACTGTGTTTATAATTGAGAAAAGTTGTTCATTATCTAACATTAATACTAATAATAAATAGGATAATATTACTTACTGTGTTTATGGCTACCATTTCCCTAATATTTTCTTATAATATCCTAGGAGCTCTCCAAGTATGGTTAGAACTTACTGTGAATATTGCTAGGATTTTGAGTCAAAATGGCGGGCGTGATGAGGCGGGGGGCGGACTATAGCACTTGTGAAGTGTGTACAAAGTATGATAAGCACAAAACGAGATACACAGATTCACGTATAAAATATCAAGAAGATGTGGAAAAGGCTAAGACTGACCAAAGCACAGTTTATTACTCCGTGGACTTACAGAAAGTGATGATGTTACCGAGGATGGACCAAAGCTTCCATTTTTTGTCATAGAATAATTGCTTTTAATGAAAGCTTTGTGTCACTGGGTAAAACCACTAAAGACAAACTCCCGTATGCTGTGCTTTGGAACGAATCAGTAGCCGGCCGCAGCCAGTATGAAATAATATCTGCGGTCAGATATTTTCTAACTCAAAAGCGTGACGCGTATCAAGTTATATTTTGGATGGATAAAAATTCACAAAAAAAATCTCAGAACCGGGAGTTTCCCTCAAGCCACACAGAGGGAAACGCCAAGAGGTATTTCAAACCAAAGAAAAAATGAGATCATACAAAAACTTGTGCGCCTAATGCCAGAATCTCGAAGGCTTTTTTGGTTAAATATTCCAAGCTCCAGCAATACAGCGCCACTAACAAATTTTGAATAGATTTTAAGTTTAATTTTGTAACTTAGTTATGTTACGAAGTGGTTTTTATGACATAGAAGTCATCATGTCAGCCGAAAGACGTCCACTGCTGGACATAGGCCTCCCCCAAGGCTCTCCACTCAGACCGATCTTGTGCTTTTCGCATCCACCGCGTTCCCGCGATCTTTACAAGGTCGTCACTCCATCTTGTTGGAGGCCTACCTACAGCTCGTCTCCCGGTCCGCGGACGCCACTCAAGAACCTTTTGACCCCATCGGCCATCAGTCCTGCGAGCAATGTGCCCCGCCCACTGCCACTTAAGTTTCCTCGGTCGGTAACCTTAGTTCTACTGCGGATATCATCATTTCTGATTCTATCACGCAGAGAAACCCCGAGCATAGCCCTCTCCATAGCCCTCTAGGAATAGGCTTCGTGCTCTGGTCCTGTAGTCGGACGGACATAGTGGCGTTTTCGTACAGACACTTTAACACTTAGATATATCGGTAGTCAACTTGGCACCGCTGGAGAGACTGTAGTACAGCCCAGGTCTCGATCGAATCGAAGGCTTTCTCGTAGTCCACAAATGCAAGGCAAAGGGGGAGGTTATACTCTTCGGTCTTATGTATAACCTGCCGCAACGCATGTATGTGGTCTACGGTACTATAGCCTTTTCGGAAACCGGCTTGTTCGGGAGGCTGAAAATCGTCAAACCTGCGCGCGAGACGATTTGTGATGACCCTCGAAAACAGCTTGTAAACTTGGCTCAGAAGTGAGATGGGTCTATAGTTCTTCAACAAAGTTTTATCACCTTTCTTGAAGAAGAGAACCACCACACTTCTGTTCCATGCTTTCGGCGTTCTCCCTTCGTGGAGGACGGAGCTGAACAGCGTCTGAAGGGCCCTAAGGGTGGGTTTACCACCCGCCTTCAGGAGTTCGGCTGTAATGCCATCCTCACCTGGGGCTTTGCCATTCTTAAGCTGATTGAGGGCCATACTAATCTCGTACAGGCTGACGTCGGGGAGATCTTCGGTATAGTGTCGGGTTAATCTAGCCCTCGGGTCTTTAGCTCGATTTTCGACGGGTGTTCGGGTTGTCGTGTACAGCTGTCCATAAAACTTCTCAACTTCCGCCAATAGCTCAGGTTTGGATGAAATGACTCTGCCGTCGTCGGTCTTCAGCTTCATCAGTTGGCTTTGGCCAACAGACAGATCCCTGGCAAACACCTTAGAGCCCCTGTTACGCTCAATAGCCTCTTCAATACTTTTAGTATTGAATCGGCGTATATCACGTTTCAGAGACTTCGAGATCTGTCTGTTGAGCTGCCGATAGCGACAAGCGTCACCAGAGGACTGCAGAATCATTTCACGCCTCACCTCCATGAGCCTAAGGGTGGAGTCCGAGAGCTTCTTGGTTTTTGTACGGCGGATCTTGAAGAACTTAGACCCGACCGTTTCGACAGCTTCCACGAACCCGTCGTTGTAATCGTCCACGTCGCTACCTAGGCACTCGAAACGGTTTTGAAGTTCGAGCTGAAAGCTCTCGCGGTTTTGGAGCTGAGCGGGTGCCGGGCGGAGCGTAGACTTCATCAGTCTAGACCTTTCAAGCTTGAACTGGATATTCAATGAGCCTCGTACCATACGGTGATCACTCCCGGTTTTAACCGCAGTGATCACGGAGACATCATTGAATATGTGCTTTTTCGTCGACATGATAAAGTCTATCTCATTCCTCGTTACACCATCAGGACTCATCCAGGTCCACTTCCTATGCTCACGTTTCCTGAAAAAGGAGTTCATCATATAGAGTCCCTCCTTCTCCATAAAACTAGCCAGTAGGTGGCCCCGGTGATTCCTATGCCCCACTCCAAAATTCCCCACTCTCTGCTCTTCACCGTCTCGTTTACCTAGCTTTGCGTTGAAGTCCCCCATTACAACCGTGAAGTGAGTTTTGGAGCTATGCATTGCTCTGGAAACATCCTCATACATAGCCTAGACATAGAAGTAGGTATTTTTAATAATGTTTACTCTTTGTAAGAAGTTTTACTTTATTTAATTTAAAATGATTTTATATAGCCCCATGAAGTAAATGGGCTTTTTAATTCGTGATAGAGTATTTTTTACTAACGCATGATCTCACAAAGTGCCTTTTAAATAAAGAAAAACAACTGTGATCGTAGGTTTCAAGAAGTAAATGTTTAAGTAAGTACTGACTTAGTTTAATAAAATATGTGTGCCAAGGTTTGTTGAAGTGAATACATTTCAAAAACCGTTTATAATATTATTTCAGTCAGTTTTTATAAGAAGTTTTACATATTTGTAATGTGATCTCGCAATGTCCTAATTATTTCCTTTTTATTTAGAATTATTCGTCGTCCCCGGCGAATAAAACGGTAATGCTATATAACTTAAATGGCATTACCGTTTTATTCGCCGGAGACGACGTATTATTTTAAAATATAGATACATGTGCATGTGAAAAAGGCTGTGATTATCATGTTACTACAAATAGATGTGTAAGTGCTTAGAATTTAATAATATTTTTTTGATACAAAGTTTAGAGATTGTACTACCTCAATAAATATTCATGTTGTCTTTTGGGGTAGTCTTTTATTTTTTGGTTTTTAAGCAAAATCAACGTCAAAGTGTTATTTCTGGTTGATTATAAATGCTAAGATTATTGAGTGCAAATACTAGTCAATAACACAGTAAGTGTCATACGTTTTACCGCCAGACAGGGTAATACCATACGCAATTTGGTGGTTTTCCTAACCATAAATACAGTAAGCTTGAATTCCTTAGCAAAAACACAGTATGTCATTGACTTACTGTGTTTATGCCTGCAAATCTAATAGTTTTTGTTTAGACCCCCTAGTTATAAATATATTTAGCTTAATATTTTATATAAATTATATGAATATATTGCATTTACTTATCGCATAAAAAAGAGCAATTTGTCCTTTAAAAGAATGTCTAAAAATATTTGACAAGTATTACCGTTCATGGAAGTTATTGATAAAACATTAAAAAATACTTTAACCGCGATTTTCTCCAAATTAGGTTTTAATTACTTACTGTGATTATGTTTTGCGCGGCAGCATTGCTTCCCGCCTTTACGGAATGAAACTTAAAGTGACAGATACAAATTTACTTACCATAGGTGAATTATCCATTATCAATGTTGCCAGTATAATTATCACACATAAAGGTATCACGACACGATTCGTCGCGACAGCCTCCTCCTTTTTCGAAATCGGTTAAAAAGATATTTCACTGTACAATCAACATAATTATGTTCATTTTTTAGTATTTACCGAAAGATGTCTTATAAGTATGTAAAATAAAATAATAATAATAAGTATTAAAATTTATTTCTCCTCAAATCGTGGTGTTGCTATATAAAACTTTTTTAAACCTAACGGTTTTCAACTTCTGCAGACTTAGCCTGGCCAGACTCTATGTGTAGAATTTTGCACCCTTTTTCAAAATTTTCAAAAGTTGAAGGCCTAATAGCCTATATTTTTACTCGACTGTACAAAGCCAATTAACCATGTTTTAAGTGCTGAGGCCCGTTTCACGAAGCTACAAGTTACAAATTACAAGCGGAAGTCTCTTACTAACTCCTTTTGCTAGAAACAGAGTTCCGCTTGTAATTTGTAACTTGTAGCGTCGTGAAACGGGCCACTGGAAGGTGTATAAATCGCTGAAATAAACATAAAAGAAAATAGTTTGTCATCTGGCAACATTGCTCGGCGTCGGCGCGCGCGTGCTTGTCAAGTTGTTGTCATGTATGTCAAGTCAATCAATTGTCAAAGTCTCAAAGTATCAGTAAATTGCGATACTTGCGAAGGCGGCGTCTTCTCGAAGTTCCTGGCTATTGTGATTATTTGATAAAAAATCTTTGAAATTTATTCACTTCTAAATCATTAATATTTCTATGAGGTAAGTAACTATTTAATTGCGACGCCAAACTCCGCTTATTTTGACATCGCCCTAACGCAGTCTTAAAATGTTTGTTTACAGCGATGGAAGAGGCTATAGAGTCTCTAGCAGGGAACACGATGGAGGCCGGAGTCGAATTGAGTTTCCAGCCTAACTCAGAGCCTGTATCGTCTATGGAGACAGAGCCCACTGCGACAGTACATCCTGGTATCACCGGACCTCAGAGCGGTAAACATGAGGAATTTTCTGTTGAAAAAGTCTTGGATCGGCGCATTAACTCTAATGGGAAAGTGGAATATTTGTTGAAATGGAAAGGATATTCTCAGTAAGTGTGTTGTTGTTGACTATAGTAGGAATTTTATAATATGTCGGAGTCCACTTGAGAGCTAATCTTTCAAACAATGGTATTGTTTCTATTGTTAACTCCAACCGCAAAAGATCAGTGCAATATGGAAAGAAATAAATAACAAGAATTCATTTGATAGCATTTTTGTTACAATACTTTTTGAAATTGAGAACAATACCCAGGTGTGTTAGCAACAGTGAGATACAGTATAGTTTCTTGTTTCGTCATTATCAGTGCCGGTTTAAGCCAGCGTGGGGTCCTTAGCAAATTGTATAAAGAAGCCCATGGTTTTTTTTTGGTTATTTATTATGTTGAGGGTGCAAAATAAATCAGAACTGGTAGAAATACATGTCAGGATGCGCAGGGCCTCCCAATGCGCAGGGCCTGTAGCATTTGCTACTCTTGCTATGTGGCTCATTTGGCACTGTTCATTACAATTTGTATCTTTTAGCTGAGGCGGCAAAGTTGCTATTCAAATGGATTATTAAGTTATTTAATTCCTTTAATTTTGCACAGATCATTCACGGTTTGTATGAAAACATTATTATCTGTATGGAAAACTGCAAAGCTCACACTTCTTTGTCCAGTCTTAACACATACACAGTTTGCTGTAAAGTGTTTTCAGTAAGTGATCGTAATTCATATGTGATGCACTGATATACTGTATGTACCATGAAATACCCCATATTTGATTTATATTTACAGTTTGGCAGCATTACTGACCATCTTCGTGAATGTCTTATTTCCTTATTTTTTACTGCTTTGAACCAGCCTTATATTTGATTTGGTAGCTTACAACAACTAATATAAATTGCAGTGACGACAACACATGGGAACCCGAAGACAATTTGGACTGTCCGGAGCTAATATCAGCATATGAAGAAGCTCGTACTAAACGCGAGCGAGAGGAAGCAGAAGCATCTGAGGCATCAACAGCAGCTGCAGCGGTAGCCGCGGCTGCTGCGGCGGCTGCTGCCGCGGCGGCGGCTGCCACCGCCGCTACCGCTGCCGCGCCCGCCGAGCCGGTGGAGGAAGTGCAGACTACCCGGAAGAGAGGACGGAGAGCTGGTGAGAAGAAGAAGAGAATTGAGGTGTGTTGATGTTTGAATAACTAAGTTTTGCTGTAGTATAGAAACAACTAAACAAGCACTCAGGCCACCTGATGGTAAGTGGTATCTGAGACTTGAATACTCAAGACTGCAATCTTAAGACTTCAAATGCGTTGCCAACCCTGAGGACTAAGATGGGAGGCCTCTATGCTAGTGGTAGTGACACAGGAACACAATGCGAACACTGCTGCTTGGCGGTAGCTTAAAGGATAAGATGGTGGTAACAATCCAGACAGTCCATGCACAAGTCCTACCACCACTAAAGGTCCTAGCATAAGACCAATTAAATAATGACGAGTTAGCAACAAATTATAATTTTTTGACTGTATTTTATAGGAAATTGAAAAACCCAGAGGACTGTCCAGGGGTCTACCTCCAGAAAGGATCTTGGCTGGCCAATTATTCCATGGCACCCTATATTTCCTTGTAAAATGGTAAATATCTTATTTATGATTAGAAATATGCCCTTTAATGTGGATCAAGCACTAAACAACTGACAAACCATTAATATAGAATAGAATAGAAAATAGAATAACTTTATTTCAGACTACAAGGCCCATATTTACAAATACCTTACAGACTAGCATACATATCAATATATAACATAAAATGAACACAACTATTAATAAATATTCGCGGTGTCTGCTAGACGGCGACCACGAAATCGCCGAAATAAGACTCCCCTCGGCCAGAATTCCTCCTTTAAAAAGGTCGACAGATCTATGATCGGTACTCTCATCACAAATGACAAAATTAACCTTGTGGCGAGGTTCTAGCCACTCGACCCTAAGAGTAAATCCGGTCTTAACTCGTACATACTCTACGAGATCTTTTGCCTCCGTAGAGTAACATATCGATGATGTCCTGCAGACTCTTGGCTCCTCCATCCCTCCGGCGGGATGGCATCAGGTCAGTCTTGCCCAGCGACTGGAACAGTAGCGCCTTGCCGCAGCAAAACTCCTCCTTGAAGTTGCTTTTGCAGATCTGCAGGATGC
Source organism: Acleris literana (assembly GCA_946894065.1). Classification (NCBI taxonomy): domain Eukaryota; kingdom Metazoa; phylum Arthropoda; class Insecta; order Lepidoptera; family Tortricidae; genus Acleris; species Acleris literana. The sequence continues at coordinate 22,705,023 of OX335669.1, forward strand.
TGACCTCATCCATGCAGCCATCGTTGATCGCGTCCGCGTGCGTTGCGTTGATATAATTGTGCTCACGCGTCATATCATCAACAAGTAAATGCAACTACACAGGTCAACCTCAATAAGGTTTCCCAATTTTTCCAATTTTTTTATGGTTAGACACCCTACTTTATGATTGGAGTCTTATTTACTTGAAACAAAAGTCGAATTTATACGCAAAATAATGGCAATGCCGCGACTGCAATTTGAGCTCGCCTTTGGGTGGGAGATATCTTCCCCGTCGCCTACTCCATTAACACATTATTTGATAGCAATGCTACGGGTGCTACGCTGTAGTCTGTGTATGTAGCAGCATTTTTCCGCTGCGTAGCGAAAATCTGCTGCGTACGTTTTACCCGACTATCAGGTCGTCGGCACTGAATTTGTGAACTCACACGCCAAACATGTTTGCTATGCTATGCAAATTACAACTTAATTGATACGAAACAAAGTCTCTTTTTATCGCGTACTTGTGTCAGCTGTGGCTGACGGTGGCGTCAGTGGCACGACTTTCAGTTGTTGAGCTGGCTATTTTATCGGAATATCTCGCTCGCACTCGTGGGGCTTTGGCGACCGTAAGGGATGCAAGAAAACCCTGCCGTCCTACCAAAGAAGGCGACTAACTGCAATGTATTAGTCGACCCATTCTACACTCTACTGGTAACCACATTAAAGGACCACATTCAAAACAGGCAACTTTTTTCCTCCATACATTTTTCTACGGAACCAATATCCACATAATTTTTCACTAAATATTTGTTTCTCAAAAACTAGTCATAGGATTTTATTGCCCCCCAAGTATTTTTATACATTAATCAAGCCACGTAACAATTTTTTTTATCAAAATTCACCGATTTTTTTTTCCATACTTTCCGTGCGGTGTTTAAAATGCTTATATGATTACTATGCAGTTAGCCGTCTTCTTTGGTGGGACCGCAGAACGCTGTTACTGCACGCATCCCTTACGCTCGCCATATAAGCCCAACGAGTGCGAGTGAGAAAATCCGATAAAAATGATTTATTGCCCTGATGCTCAGATGCTAACGGCTCTACAATAGCGCGACAGTGATTTGTTAATATTCTGTTGTTACTTGATTCCAGGGAGGGCTGCACCGAAGTGGACGTAGTGCCAGGACACGCATTGGGTGAGGCTTTCCCGGATTTCGTGCTGCAGTACTACGAGCGCTGCGCGCCCTTCAGCGTGCGCCACAAGGTGGGCAAAGTGCCCAGGATAGCCCCCGAGGTGAGCCACAAGCTAGGTTAGCCCTGAATTGAGTTACACGCTATGTAAATTAACCATGATATCCTCTGAAATTGAGCCACATGCTGTAAAGTTCCTAGGTTAGCCCCAAGAGTGGCTTAGGGGGTCGACTCGTGATCTTAAGGTGTCGAGTTCGACAGCCGTGGTCATCATGTAACAATGAGTTGTTCTAACCTAAGTACAGTAGCCGACGCTCATACGGTGAAATAAAAGTATCGTGAGGAAGCCACCACATTCAAACAGCTGAGTGGTTACCTGTCTGAACTCCGAAAAATGTTTGAAGGTTTTTTTACGTTTGCCTGAAAGAGCTTTGCTCCCGCCTTGGCCTTCTAACCTAAGCTATCCGAGTCGGTTCTGCCCTGATTCGTTTGCTCGTTGCATTTTCTGGATAGTTAAAACTAATTACAAACATTTTCTGGTCTGAAATGAATATTTGACGTAACGCACCGAAATCTATATGTATCATAGATGAAGTGAAAAATGGGTTAAGAAACAAAATAAAACAATCTATAGGCTAGTTGTAGCATTGGTGTAACAATAGGCTTTGAAATAAAATACGTAACAATACATACGGCAAGTGACTACAAGAAGAAAAGTAGCTCGGGCTAAAGATATGTTTACTAAATGTCAAATAGTGAAATACATAATTGACTAAAAGTGCCATCGGAGAAACGTTAAAAACGAAACGTTTCGGTCAAATGAAATTCGGTCAAAAAAAATTCGCGTTTGCGATAGGTTACCCAGCTGAGTGTGTAAGAGGGTAATTGCACAAAAGATCCTAAATTGGTCGAAGTGTATTCGAAAACGCCCATCTGTAAAATAAGATAGGTTAGCCCCTGAATGCGGTCACACGTTAAGTAAGGTGCCTTGTCTTTGTCTTTAAAATCAATTTAACTTAAAAAAAATCTTGAAAACTAAATTCTCCAATCCTTGCATTATGTTTTCAGCTCCCTCCGTCTCCTGTTGCACAATCGTCATCGACGCCTGACGTCGCGCCCATGGACACTTCGACTACGGCTCTCGAGACCCCGTCCCTCGATGCACCAGGTAAGAATCATACACTCGCGAGAAAAACAATTGCATTACTGCATTTTTTCATGTCCATCCAATATCTTTGCAAGTTTTTATCGGAATTTGAAAATTATAGTCTGCAAAATACTGCGCCGATTTCCATGTTTGTTTACTTTTTGTAAAGCTTAGATTACAAGACACATTATTTCAATTAAATATTTTAGAAAGAAAAACCGGTTTGTAAAGATAATTGGTGTACATGAAAAAATAGAAAGTGATGCAATTATTTTGCTCGCGAGTGTATTTGCCAATGTTAGGGCCTTGTACAGGACTCGATCGGACCGCTACTGATTGTATTCGCACGGTTGCATAACGGCGTGGGGGTAAAACTGCCGGTTAAATTATAAGGGCAGAAAATCTTATGGCCTGTTGTTTGATCGGTAGTTAAACTAACGAATGGTCAAAAAACGTTACTAATGGTTAAAATCTTAAGGAAATGTGTCAAATTTTCCATTCCTTTTTCGAATTTTAACAATTAGTTAGTTTAACGGTCTATTCCCAGTTGTCCACACCCCCTTTGTCCACACTGTGGACAACTGGGAAAAAAAATCCCAGTAGTCCATAGTGTGGACAACTGGGAATAATAAATCCCAGTTGTCCACACCCGCGAAAATAGGTAATTTTCATTCCCAGTTGTCCACAGTGTGGATAACTGGGAATTTTTATTCCCAGTTGTCCACACTCTTTAATTTGACTCAACTGTGTTAGTTTTTATTAATGTACTTAAGTAGATATATTCGTATTCATATATTATACCCAGGTTCAGGAAAATAAAAAGTTTGTTTGTTACTTGTCAAGTACTCTTAGTACCTAACAAACGTTTACTTACAATCTTACAAAAACATGTTCTACAAATATGAAAATAATCACGAATACATGTATTTTTGCTAATATTATCTTTAAAACTCAACAAATTAAAATATTGAAAATAATGTTTAAGTCACATGTAAAAAAAAAACCACGAGTGGTGACCTCGAGTTTGAAGAACAAAGGAATAAAAACTAACACAGTTGAGTCAAATTAAAGAGTGTGGACAACTGGGAATTTTCATTCCCAGTTGTCCACACCTATTTTCGAGGGTGAGGACAACTGGGATTTATTATTCCCAGTTGTCCACAGTGTGGACAAAAGGGGGTGTGGACAACTGGGAATAGGCCAGTTTAACTACTTATCAAACAACAGGGCCTTAGGTTGCGCTTAGAGCTATTTCGATTGAGGGCTAAATGCGTCTTTTGAAATTTTAAGGTGTGTACGGACTAGAGGATACCTCGTTAGAACAATTAAAAACCACAGACTGAAGCACATGCCTCGGGCCAAACCGCGAAACAATTGCGCCGATCGTTTTTAACAGCTGATTGATGTCACTCCGCGATTTTGATATACGAAGCCAATTAATTGGACGTAATTCTGCAAACGGGAACCAACCCACAAAGATTCGGCAACAAAAACGTCCCACTGATCAAAGAAACTTAGTTGTGGACACTTACAGCTAAGTTTCTTTCGATCAAAGTTATATGAAGTTGACGACAATGATTTTTTTAATCTCTATCTCTATGGTTATGTTTATGATTCACTGCCTCAGCCTCCACCTGTGCTTTCGAGGTGCAGCGAGGTTGCCTTCAGTCCGTACGTACACATTAAGTTTCAAATTCTCCCATACTGACCAATTTGTATTGATCACCCTGTATACCACATTTGTTTTCATACATGAGACGTTATCTATGAAAAGGGACTATATTGTCGATGGCGCTTCCGCCATTATTAACGATGCTCCGATATAAATACAACGTCGTGTACGCAGTGCGGTTCAAGCGCCATCGACAATAAGGTCCCTTTTCATAGATAATGCCACAAATGTGATTATGTTGTCAATGTTCACTCCTGCTTTCCAGCTGAACACTCCTTGGATGAGCAAGTTCCACCTGTCCCGATGTCAGATGACGCGCCGCCGCTTGAGGTCCCAGTCAATTGATAAGAATTACTAATTGCCCGATACTTATAATCAAATCGCGGATTTTTTAAATTTAAAATTTGCCTCATATGATTTGTGTTAGGGCGCTGCCACACCAATCGAGCGGTGCATCGAACGTCGTCGATCAATCGCCCTTTTATTCGATTGCAAGGTCGATCTGTCGATGGTCGATTGATCGACGTCGATCGGTTGGTCTGATGGCAAACTTATAGTTGGCGTCAACACAAACGGCAGAAAATGTAAACAAATTACTGTTAAGTTTGACACATAACCTTACATTTTCAGCAAACAAGTTTTTATTAACGTAATTACGTAAATACCTCACGCGATGTCCAAAGGTATAGTCACGGTAAGAAAAGGTTCGTCACTTTTGGACCTTAATAGCGTTGAAATAGAGTCGAAAAGTGTCTTACCTTTACTATACGTGATTATGGAGTAACAATGGTAAATTGCCGAAGTGAACAAATCAATCCGTGTTTTGATTATTGTAAAAGAGTGTAATATAAGTGGCGGTCAAATATAAAGCTGGAATTCCACTCCGGCGCACGCTGTGCACGCACAAGCTACACACGTGGACCATTTGTTCTAAATGGGCCTATATGGTCTAGCATAAAATTAAATTAAAATTCCGTTTTTCATCATAATTAGTGTTACTTATTAGTTATATTAGAAAATGTTATTTGAGGTTCCGATTATCGAGAGTCATAAAAAATATATTCATATTTGAATGTCGTAATGTAATTTCATATTTTTAATGGTTGTAATATTATTATCGCTCGCTCACATTACTGCAACTTTACGCAATATAATAATATGAATTAAAACAACTACGACTGAGTATTTATCTAAACTTTTTATGAATAATCAATCATCAATATGCCTTTGAACGTTGTAGATATGAAACTTTAGATTATTATAATTTTTAACATTATTATTCTTTTCAATTTTTATGACTATCGATAATTATGAGCATTAATAATGGGACATCAATTTGTTTTCAAAATTCGATACAATAAGTTTATGGGTGACAAAGGGATTCTGTTCTATGCGTGAGTAACTTAGGTCATATTGTGCGTGTGCCGCTATGGGAGTATCTACAATCATTCTCATACGAAGTGCATTTCAACGTATGCGTGCGAGCGAAAAGCGAATTCCGACTTTATGCTTATGTATAATAGAATATAAAGCAAAATGGCGTTTTAATAGCGAAGATGATCCTGAATTTTATTCTTGATATGAATCGTCTTTCGCAATTTTTATGATGGATTTTTCAATATTATATTTACTGTTAGACAGTATTTATTATCTTTAATAGAATGTTTAAATATACTCTTATGGCGTTTGGCTGTATTCGACTGCAGTCCGTTTTTGGTCACCCGCTATAGTAAACGGTTTTTTAGTACATAACTAATTCTTTTAAGCCGAATACGATTATCGGATTTCGTTACCGACCTAATGTAAATGCGCCATTGGCTATCGGTTTCGTACCTGTTGCTTTTCTTTCTCCTTATTGATATTGATAGCTATTGATGTTATAGTATAAGACCCAATTTCGGATACGGAGGCGTCAAAATTGATAAATTCGACTTAGTCTCTATTGATAAGTAAAAATAAGTATGGACATTAATAAATTAAGTGATATCCTATATTTTATCGATTGAAATAATTAGTAGAATATATTCTAAGTCTTATTGTAGGTTAAAGTGGTATTTTATTTCGACTATTTCTATAATGATCCTGAAATACTCGTACACCAGCAACTTAGCGGAAGGTTTAAAATGTTTATTAACTATTATTTACTTCTCACCTCACCTTTTAACGACATCCTAATCCCACTATTAGCGTTATAACAGCTCTTAGGGTCATATGAATAAGAGCTAGTGTCATAACGTCATCAATTATAATGATGATATCGAAGTTAGATGGGCTAATATAATTGGAATTAGGACCGAGTTCACCAACAATTAAACGGACAGTTAGCGGTTTAACGGTTGTCAAATATATTGACTAACAGTTGATTAACACTTAAAAGTCTGTTTAATTTGATTAAATACGAACATTTCTAATCTTATTTGGGTTTCTTGGCCAAATAAACGAACTATCCTGACCCACCACAAAAAATGTTTCCGAATCTTTTTGACGATTCTTCGGTACAATTTAATGTACAGTCTGTTCATTCTTACTTGTCTTATATAGTAAACAACTTTCTAACCTCAAAATCAACCTTTTTTGGCTAAAACAGCTCTTATCGTAAATAAAGTAAACTGAATAAAGATTTTGGACATCATTTGGGCAATGTATTGTCTGTGATTGCTTTATTTTATTTAAAATATCGGTTTTAGCCTAAAAATTTTCATTTCGAGGTTAGAAAGTTGTTTACTATATAAGTAAGACTGAACAGACCTTATAAATCCCTGTTGTATGGTGGATCAGGGTTAAATTTTTCTGATTGGACATTTGTATATCGCTCATGAAATGCAGCAGTGATACTACGCCAAAAAGAATTCATACTAATGTATGCCCAACCAATTAAGTCGGGTAAAAAAATGTTTTTTTCGATCTTACAAACTTACTCGATTAAAAGTACACAAATCTAACAAACCGCTACCAGTGGGCATTGTTCCAATGCTGGCAGCTTTGCCACGTTGAATGGGTTCCACGGCCACGGCTCACTTCGACCAAGATGACTGTATTTGCACCTTTTGAGGGTCTCCGCTGATACCGCTGCGAAACCCGACCTAATTCTTGTTCCAGGTAGGTGTGACAAAAGTAACAAAGACAAGTGTCACTTTTTTTTCTTAATTTAATGTCACTATTTGATTTCATGTGCGATATGTAGTGCCAAATATTTGTTCGGTAAATTGCCACTGCTTTAGTTCACTTTGTTTCCCCATCTGGTTAGTGTATCGTAAGTAATCATTATTTTGACGTTACCATATATATTATTACAGAAAGAGCTGCTATAACGTCAACAATATAATTAAGATATCGATGCAGGATGGGGTAAAACAAACTGGAATAACGCCCATAGACTTGTGGGGCCTGTCGACATGGTACGGTCGTCCTTATAAGTAGCTAGCTACACTTTAGTGCTTTGTCACGTTTGAAGGCTACAATCAGTCAGTCATAAATAAATATGGGGGCCGTTCATTTGACCAAAAGTACTTTTGACAAACGTATCATTTTACAAACTTTAATTTCGCAAAAATGTATTTGTCCTTAAACCATTACATATTACATAGGTTACATGGTCTTATTAAAAAAATAGGTAAGGTTAGACTTTTGACCACAATAAAATATAAAATAATGCGGCAGGAAGTAAGGGGAGATGGGGTGGCTTCGTACAAAGGGAGCATTCGTACAGTGGTCATATCTCGACTATTCAACATGCTGTAGCGTTAATATTTGTATGCGTGACTGCCGCTCATATGCATAGGCTACCCTCAAAAAGCGATGGCAGTGCGGCAGCAAATTTCGCCAGAAATAATTAATATGTGTTTTCGCGACCCAAAAGTAATTTTTGGTTCTCCTTTGAATGCATCTGTCTCTAATAAGTTTTACTCGAATTAGAAAAAATATTTTTGTATAGTTTGTAATTAGATGATTGAGATTAATTTGTAAACAATGGTTTTGGGATCACTTTAACAGTTATTTTTTATTTCGTTTTTTTTTCGGATCGTTTTGGTTAGGGTACCTTCGTCAAAATGTATGTAATATTATACTGTACGAATGCACCCCATGAAAGTTAAAAAAATGTATATCAAGAATAATTATAATCACAAAACCAGGTCAGTAAGATATGCCTAAAAGGTGACTGAAACAGGAGAAATAGCTGAAAATCCAATGAATCCTGGGAAAAAACGAATAGTGTACGAAGCCACCCCACGTATGGGGTGCAATCGTACGTTTCCCACTTTATGGGAAAACCATTATATTTTGGCACAGTTGCTTTGTATCCAAATTGAAATACACAATTATTATAGCCCAATAAGTGGAAGATGAAGTAACATTCATCTCATTTTAAAATAGCGGTTAGTTTTTTTTTTACAAGGCTTAGAGTAAAAAGTGTACGAAGCCACCCCATCTTCCCCTACCGCTGCGAAATGAAAGTTTGTAAAAAGTTATAGTTTGCCTAATGATGATTTGGTAAAACAGTGAACCCGTTATTAGTGCTTATGACTGTACCATGCAAGTCCCTAGTCAGTTTTTGTTCATGATTTTAATTTTATGTACGAGGTGAGCATGATTTTTAACTTGGCAAAGAATGAATTTAAACCATGTATTATTTTTGGTATACAACATCGTGAATAAAACTCAGTAATAATTATATATTTGTTTTATTACAATATCCCTGTAAAGCAATAGAGGTAAAAAAAAACATTATAAAATAGTAGGCTTAAAATATTAAGTACTAATGAGTATAGCTAATACTTTGGCATGCTGTCGTTCGAAGATTCATTGTTTAAAGTCGAGTGCATAAAAATGAACTTTTAAGTTCATGGGGCAAAAAACGCCGTCAACGCATGATGCTCTTTCTCGGTACCTAAGTTGTAAAATATCTCAAGTACATCGCCATACATTTCTTACAAATAATATTTCATACACTTGAGTCTTACAGAAAGGTTTTTAAAATTATGACAAAATCATGTCATTTACACTGAAAATCGGCGCGAATATCAACCTTAAGGCAATATACGTTGACCCGTTTTGCGCTGTCAATTGTGATTGATTTATCCTTCATTAACCTTTTCAACGCCACAGTCGGCACTGGCCGTCAACAAAAAGTCGTGCCACTGACGCCACGTCGGCTACAGCCGACAAGAGTTCAAGATTAAAAGAGACTTTGTTTGGTAGCAATAAGGTGTAATTTGCATAGCATAGCAAACATGTTTGGCGTGTGGGTGGCACATTTTGTATTCGACGTATGGCGTTCAAAAGGTTAAAAAGGTTAGCAGAAAAACAATAAAATATTTAAAAGTTTAGTATAGAGAGAGAGAAAGGGTTAAACCATTGGGTCTTATTTCCCTCGGGGGAAATAGTTTCCCTTCACTAATAAAAGTTTATATTATGCACCCGTCAAAATTAGAGGGGGCTAGCACAACCTGCCTTAACCTACTGGCTCAATACACTCCTAAATTACGAAAATGCATGCATGTTTTTTTAATCGATATAATATTACATAACTTGTGTGCTGAGCAAATGTAAAAAAAATATCTGTTATTAGGATGCATCCTACATCATGCATTAACGAGGTAGGTTAATTTTAACCGGTTCCATAGTATGCTATTTGAATACGCTACGTGGGGGAATACAAAAGTAAACCTTCCAAATATTTATTAGGTTCAAGTTTGCAGGTTTTACTCCATACGTGGTGTACTCACGTATTAAATATATGTAGCTACCAAAAACAAAATAACATACCATTTATAGAACTCGTAAATTACTATCTTGACGACAATTTCGACCAAGTTTTCGTTATAAGCTTGGATAAAAAGCAATTTCTGCTAGCTATTCAAGAGCCAGCATAATTTGCCCTTGACGTCTTACCACCGTACTCTGAGACATTAAAAGCCGGGTACTCACCAGCGACCCGTAACTGTAACAGTAGCAGTTGCAGTAACGAGATCGGGCTCGCGAGCCGGGCACGCAGCACAATGTCACGTGCAACAGTTACGGTAACAGCTCGTTAGTGAATACCAGGCTTTATAGAGACAAAACTTGTTCCTTTTTCAAACTTTCGAAAATCGACACTTTGAGCTACGTAATTAATCTTCTGACTCCTAAGCGCGGCCGTTTGTCGCCTAGTACATCTTAAACCTAATCCATAACTAAAGAGCTCGAGCTAATAAGTCAAAAATTAAGTCACGCTGGCCATTCAATCTGCTTAGTTTAGTTTGTTAAGGAAAGGTGCGATTGAAGCGTAGTCCTCGCAATCGAAGGGAATAGCGAAGCGGCCTCGTTGCTTGATGCAGGCTTGGGCGCAGCGGGCCCCGTCGAAAAGCTCCGAACCGAGCATCTTGTAACACTGGGCGCAGTCTCTGATGCAGAACTCCAGGGGGTCGTACATGGAGGCTGAAAATAAAGTAAACAGATAAAAGCTGCCATCTTTTAAAGTCACAAAGGTAAGGGTGTATTAGGATTTTCCCGTGCCTGTTAAATGTGGGAGCCTTTATTTAAGTCGTAGTAGCAGCGTACAACACATTGGTATAACTAGTTAGGTAAGGTTAAACAATATCCAATATTCACATGGTTTTATATCAAAATAATAGATCTTTCTAATGGAAGAACGGGGATAGAAGCTTTCCATCCACATCTCGATATGACGAGGTAGCTAATGCGACCAGAGGGCTTATTGCCTGACGCACTCGCAATCGCAATCGTTTTCAGTTTGAAAGTCGAAGGCGGGTCTGAATACAAAATGAAAACAATTGCTCCACTTTGAAGCCGATTGCGATTGCGAGTGCGTAAGGCAATAGCGACGCAGATAGATCACTTTGTGATTACATCGCTTTGTGCCTAGATCGCAAAACGACCAGTAGGCCCTGCTAAGATGCACAATACGCTAACTAGCGTTTCTATTCGTTTCGTTTTTAAACCAATCGCGTCACTGAAATATGTCGTGATACGAAAAGTCACGTGATCTACTAGTGATGCGATTGGTTTAGAAACGAAACGAATAGAAACGGTAGTTAGCGTAATGCATCTTGGCAGGGCCTCCAGATCGCTTTACGACTACATCTCAAGAAGTCTGAGTCGCTAAATGACCACAATGTTTGTTTCATCTTATGTCTGTCTTAGTAATGGCTCCCTTCCTGGGCAATTTGCCCTCCGGGCATCTGAAGTTACCTAAGAAACTAACCTACCTAGTAACGCAAACGAAGTGGTCATTTTGCAACTCGGTTCTAAGATGTAGTCGCAAAGTGTGTATGTAGTTCTAAGATCTGGTCGTATTTGCTACCTAGGCCTAACGAGATGTGGACCTAAAGCTTCTATACCACAGAATTCAAGGAATCCAATTCCGGCTACAGGCTCAGCATAGGATTTCTTTGGGGACTGAGAAGCTGCGCATTATTTCTTTTAAATCTTCACAGCCTTGCCTTTTATGAGCTACTGATATTAATAAGTAAGAGAGCCTTCTTTTCTCATCTTGAACATTTAAAAGTGGTAGAATTTATATAAGTAGCAGGCTGTTTTCCGATTTTCCCATGTGATAACAATGGTAGAGGGAGTTCCAAAGTTTACATGAACTTTTAGTCCGAAAGTATTTTTTACTCAAACTGTTATTGACGCAGTTTAAAAAAAAAAATCTATCTGATAAATAAGGTTCGGTTACGTGAGGTTTGTTTTAATAAAATCCTGAATGCAGAACCATTAAACAGTTAAAATCCCCAGTTAATTGTGAATCTTTCTTTCAGAGCCGGTATCTTTTAAACGGCCTAACGGTTTAGCATGAAACCTACCTCATACAAAACAATATTACCAACCAATATAGTCCCGTGGTAGAGCTGTAGTGTAATTATGGTTGCAGCACGAATGGGCCTGAACTAAGGTAGAGGTACCTTATGACAGTTTACCTAAATGAAGGTTTACCTAAATCTACTTACGCCTTACTTCTATAGAAGATACAGAAAGCTTTTCTCAGGGGAGCGCCAAAGTTCAACTAAAATTGCAACTCCTATTATCGGAACTCCGAAAATGAATTTTTTATACCGCTGGAACCGTAAACTTTTCAGAAGTTCTGAAATATTCAATGTGTAGATAAGACTAGGTTAGGTTAGGTTTGATTTATAAAAATCCTGAAAATGTAACAGTTGCTGAAATAAATACGTTAGGAGTTGCGATAATTAGGACTTATGAGTCGTTATGAGTAAAAATAATTAGGTGAGCCAATATGGACCCTTTTCTCAGGTTTATGTATAAAAAAGTTTACCCATACTTATATCCAACGAAGTTTTTACTCGGGACTCTTGGGGTTCATTCTCTTGAGCCTCAGCGTAACAACAAGTTGCTGACAACTATTTTTGGCATTTTGCGCGGTAAGTCCGATTGTCCTGAGTTAGTGGGGCGGGTTGTGCGGCTGTGCGTCCCTATATGTCTTCGCCCTAACCCGCGGCTGCTGCTGGCGGTTCCGGCGGCGCGCACTGCGCCGCTACTCCGCGCGCTGACGCTCCTTAACGCGCTCCTGGCATCGGCACCCGAATGCGACTTGTTTGATTGGAGATGGAATGCTGTGTGCCGAGAATGTTTGCGATTTTGTAAGAAGATGGATGATAGGCAATCGAGTGTACTGATATAAGTATTTTTTAATTATTATTATTTGTTATTTTGTTCTATATTTGCGACTATTGTATTTTAGTGTAAATAAATTGTAAATCATAAATCTGGTTTTTTTGGCGCAATAGAAAACTTACGTCGTGTAAATTGTGTTAATAAATAAATAAATGTGAAGTAAAATGGTAAGTAGGTATATAAATTTGTTTTGTCTGACCGTGTCCCGAGTGCCTTTTCCTATTACCAGCTTACTCCCTATAATTCAAGATATACTTAATTCCTAACTTAAGATGTCTATTGTCATCGGTGACCAAAATATTCATAATTTAAATATTTACAATACTGAGTTACCACTTGCAAACAATAGGTTTTAATACGGTAAGGTACGCAATTTAATTAAATAAATGTAATTAAAGAAGAAAACTGAACAAGATGCTTGTTCAATCCATACTGATATTATAAATGTGAAAGTGTGTATGTTTGTCCGTCTTTCACGCTTCAACCACTGAATGGATCGAGATGAAACTTGGCACACATATAACTAGGTTAGGTCCTGGAATAGGACATAGGATAGTTTTTATCCCGGAAAATTGGACAGTTCCCGAGGGAGCAGCGATAAACGACTTCTACGCGGACGGAGTCGCGGGCGAAAGCTAGTAAAAATATAAACGTATCTCTCGCTTTCTCAAGTCTCTGTTAGATTAGAACTACGAGCTCAAGTGTCAGCATTTTTTAAGTGGATCTACAATTTGAGCTAATACTAAAAGATTTTCACCATTTCTCAAGATGGATCTACAATTTGAGCTAATACTAAAAGATTTTCACCATTTCTCAAGATTGGGTTGTACGAAACTCATTTTGAGATTTTGAGTACTTAGAGCAGCCTTATAAATTTATCATGTGTGTCAACTGTATGTACAGTCAACAACATAAATAAGTGATCATTTATGTACCTTGTCGCATGACATTTCAAACACGATGTTAAAGTGACAAGGTACATAAATGATCACTTATTTATGCTGTTGACTGTACAAGGGAATGAAATATTTTTATTAGCGGTTAACGGTTTTAAAACCGAAGAGCTATTTATGCCTAATGCAACAATCTAGGTATACGAGAAATCTACCTTCTATACGGGTACTAGGGTCATTAGAGCAAACTCATATGATGTAAAAAGAAAAATCTATATGAAAACGAAACCTAGGGTAGACCGGGGACAATTGAAACACGTCATGACAGAAACAAGTTCAATTTCTCGAAAACTAATACCTACGAGGGCTACGAGTATGACGCAACATTCAGGACTTGGTCAGCCATATTTTAATCTATGGTCAATAGCGCACGAGTGACCGAGCAACGCAGCGGTGTCACGGAGCGATTATAATTTTTCGCAGTCAAAACTAAATATTTCTCATCTTGTATATTTCTTTATTACTTTGTTTGTTCTTGTATTTTATCTGATTAAACTGTTTTAGCGTGATTGTGATAAATTAACGAATGTTTATTATTGCCAATCATTACCGTTCGAGTGGTTTTTAAGTTTAATATTTGACTTTGAAGTAAAAACTGTGAGTTGGGGACGATAGAAAAAATTTGCGTGTGGACGATTGAAAGGTTTCAATCGTCCTTGCGTTTTAATCGTCCCCAAATGTACCCGACTTTAAATATGAGGAGGTTATGTATTTGACGCATATGATTTTTTTGATAAATGTGAAAAAGACAGACAGAAAGAAAAACATTTATTCGTTACAAACAGAAAAACAATACTCAACAAACTTCAGTTGGAACTATCGAGTGAAACCACGGAAGATTACACACGCATCGCAAACACACACACACTAAACTAACGTACCTAAGCAAAACAAAAAGAAAGAAAAAAACCGCCACAAAAGTGAATTTTGAAAATGCAAATGGCTTCTTTTTTATGGTGATTTGTGTCATGGTCAATAATTATTATATTTACACTAACTTTTGCCCGCGACTTGGATAAATAAACCAATACAAAAAGATAAAAAGATAAAATAAATTTATTCAGTAATTAGGCCGGACGGGCACTTTTACACGTCACGTACAAAGAGTTACTTCCACATTCATATTATTATTATAGGTGCCACTTTTGGTATGGCTCTGGTATGTGTATCTACTACCTAGTGTCATTCTGCCGTATCCTTACTAATATTTTAAATGCGTAACTGAGTTCATTTGTTTATTTTTGTTTATATTATTTAAAATCCCGACGTTTCGAGTTTATTCATTAAGTTATAATTGAAACAAGCATTTCTGTATGTAGCATAATTATGTATTTTTAACACAATTCAGTTTCATTATAGCTTACATTAAAACTATTTACTATTAAGGCTTATGTATAAGGTAGTCGGCTACAAAGAAAGGTACAAGTCATATTTTTTTTTTATCTGCGTTTGATGATTGAGATTTTCTGATGCTTATAAATGACGATATGTTAATGTCATGCTTGCGAACTTCTGATTGTCGTATTGTATACCAATATTGAGATGAAAACTAGTAGGACTGATAACATAACTTTCATTGTATCAAAGATATTACAGTGTTTCAATTGACCTTATAATTATAGTGTTTCAATTGAAAACGGTGTGGGGTCAATTGAACCACATTCCCCCATTCTCTTTTTTACATTATTGTAAAATAACTATCAATGATAGACCTATCAAATATACTTTATTTAGGAACCAGATAACGAACCTTGAAATAATTTAGGCGTACATATTTCTAACTAAAAAAATAAAACGGCAACAGGCAGTCAAAGTCAAATCGTTTCAATTGTCCCCGGTCTACCCTACTTCTAGTGTTTGTTTTATTACCTACAAATTAAACAACAACATGAACCTTACCTACATACATCCTACCTAACTCTTTAGGCACCAAACGTGCGGTTTACCCTTGTTTGGCATAAACACGTTTCCAAACTAATTCATTTCACAAACTTATCATATGGGCAAACGCTTGCGCGATGTTTATAAAACTAACCTTACCTAACCTAGAGGGTTCTACAAGATGGTCCTCAAATAAATCCTGAAATATTGACAGTTTCGGAAAAAAAGCGTTTGCCAATATGATATGTTTGGTAAATGAATCAGTTTGGGAAACTTTTTTGAGCCAAATGAAAGGGTACCCAAACGTGCAAATAACAAACAAATGAATTTAACAAAAAAAAAAATAGGTAGATCATTTGTCCTAAGCCAAAAAGACTTGATTGTTTAAATCTACCTACCTAAAAACAACTGTTTGGTACTCGTTCATGTACGTAATTTTACAGGGCTTTTTATCAAAAAATGCGCGAGACGTTTTCACGGAGAGCCTGAGTACCTACCTAAGTGCTTTTATCAATTCATAGCATATTCGTGAAATTACTTGCGTGTCACAAAACCTATTCTTATAGGTACTCGGCTGCTGACCCCTCTTTGCCCTTCTTTTGTCCAAAATATTAGACAAAATCACTTCGTCCCTCCGGCAAGGACACTTCAGTTTCTATTTAGAAATTCTATTCTAAGATTTTTAGGGATCTTATAAATACAACTTGTTTGTGTTTTCTGGTTTTACTGGACATTTTTGTGCGAAAATTGTAAAAGTCAGCCACAATAAAAGGACATTCTAACAAATTATATATACCTACCTATGTAGGTACGGGTCAAATCTTGCGAGTCAAATTTGACCTACTTCCCGTTAACGGAATGGGCTTAAATTTGGACCACATATGTAAACCCGATGACAATGCAAGATTATCACTACATAGTAGGTATAAAACAGAGTCGCTTCCCGCTGACTGTCCCTATTTATGCTTAGATCTTTAAAACTACGCAACGGATTATGACGCGGCTTTTTTTAAATAGATAAAGTGATTCAAGAGGAATGTTTTTTTATATAATAAGTTCTGGATTATGTACGAGTGTTAGAGAAAACTCACATAAACCGAAGTGAAGCGAGGGTGGGTCGCTAGTGGCATATAAGAGGTTATCTAATGATGGAGTCGGAAGTTGGCTACAGGATCTCTGCTATTCTATACGTAGACCCACCGTATTTAAGACTCCATAGTTTGGTCTGAACAAGCAGACAAAGATTTTGCAAAAATAAAAGCTTGTCCCAAAAATGTAAATTTTGACATAAACTTATTAATTTTTTGGTTGTTTTTCGCCAATGTCGAGTATTAAACAATCAACGTTAACTTATTTGATAAATAAGCTCATGGATATCACACGCGAGGAAAATTGTTCGGTTAAAGAGTATTTTTTTCTCTTGTGGACTCGTATTTAGTGTAAAAGACAAATGTCATCTTGTGAAATATTAAACATCCTTCATCATCATCGTCGTTTTCTTTCTATTTGAAGGTTGTGATCATCTTTTAAAGCCGTTGTTGCCTTGTCAAAAAACATCCTTGAGTTACCTATCTAAGATGAGGGTTTAGATAGCTAGCAAGTACTTCTGCATCATTAGAATTTCAGGATTAAATGTAGGTAAATAAAATAAAGCCCATGACATAGATTCTTTGTTACCGAGCAACCAAACGATACCTGCACTAATATAATTATGTCAAGCCGTGCGTTGTGATACAGGAGTTCAGTAAGAAAATACATGGATACTCGTACGTACATACATAGATACATTAATTAAGTAGTTTAGTAGCTCTGCCTACCCCACTCTGGGAATGAAGGCGAGATGGAATGTATGTAGGTACATACTAAAAGAAAACGCGTAAAACATATTAGCTCCCCTTCTTAGTCTGAAAGCTCGACAAATAAAAATTACTTTTAAATTCTTTCAGAGACAAATTCATTTTCCCAAAAAATATCTAAGATTCATCCAAGCAGGGACGAGTATTCAAAATGTCTAAGCTTGTTTTTTTAGAATTTCCTTCCAACGTTACTTAATTGTTTGGCCACGAACGTGTCAGGGCCTACGGCTACCAGTTTAAGCTGAGCCCGGATGGTTGTCGCACGTGCTGTCTGTACGAGGTCAAGTGTAAGCGGCTAAGGTGAAATTGCGTAACAAAACATAAGGCGAAAGTAAACCAGTCAAATCCGCGGATTGGGGTCATTGCCTCGGTTTGCACGAGTCTTCTACAAATGCTTTCCATTTGTTTACATGGCATCTTTTGTGAAATCCATTCGGCAAACTGTTATTTCACGCAAACACTTTCCGCCTAAGCCTAACCTACACAGAGGGTCCAAGGATCCTCGATCTAAAAAGTCGCGACCGCAAATCGTAGCTTTGGACTTACAAGTTTTTAGATTTGAATGGCTTTGGAAGTTTTCATTTTATGTATTTTGCTGACTTAAATGATGTACCTAAGTATAACGAATAGCAGGTAACATACACAAGTTAAAGAACATGAAATAAAGCTGAAAGAGAGAGCTAAGCGCAAAGCACGTTCATAAACAGAGCAGAAGATTTTATATTCAAGTTTGAAACCATTGTAATCTGTGTACATTTGTACAGTGTCAAAAGTCCTGGCTTGTTTCCAATTTGAGGTCAGCTCCTACTTTCCAAAATGTATATATAGGTGTTAAGGACATGGCAGGATATCGTTTTCGACGGTTTATATCTTAAAGGTCTTTTTAGGTTGAGGTCGTCATCCTCTGCCTCTTTTGACTCCTTTAACGGTCTTCATTGTTGCCTTATAATACCTATTATGATTTTTATTATAGCACATAGTACCCACAATGATGTTTCGGAAATCTGTGTTTGGGTACAAAGGTCATAGTCATAGATATTATAAACTAGGTTCAGACAGATTTATGTGCAAAATTGCTTACCAGTATAACCAATTTTGCCAGAACACTATTGAAGTACTTTACTTGTGACGTAATACTTTCAAACAGGGATCCATACCAGTATTAATTAAAATTGAAATATCTTCCTTAATTTGCATCATTTTCTTGATATTTTCGACTGTAATTTAGGTTATAACACTATTCTATTATATAAATTCATTGAACAGCAAAAATATTCAATAATAAGCGAGATACCGAAATTGAATACCGGTATTTTTGTATGAAAATAATACCGGTATACGATCCCTGCTTTTAAAATCCACCAGTAAATATGCTTTCTTCGTAAACTGGCCAAACAAACAACGTTTACTTAGTTCTAAATAACCCCAAATGTTGATATCTACTCGTATAATTATTTCTCTCTCAGTGTCTTACGTCTAACCGTACTTAAGAACATTGTCCCAAGTTCAAAAACCGTATAAACCTACACGAGAAAATTAAAGAGCCAACTAAAATATCTCATTTCCACTCCATTGAGGCAGAATATTGAGAAAACCCAACTCCTCAGTACTTTATTGGCTGAATACCCCAATAAGTTTGCCCTAGCATTTACGAGTATGTGAGGTGGTTACTCTCTTGGATTGGATTATTTGCCAATATTTTTGTCTACGGTGTATGATAGGTCTGGAGTAAAAGGGAATCAGAAATACGAGGAACATTTTGATTGTTTAAAATACTAGGTGCTTGCTGCTTGCTTTACCTGTGTATTTAAAAAAGTGTGATTTGCGTATTTAAAAAAAAGTTAAACGTTACAAATTCTCTTTTTTTATAGCATAGGAAAAGCAAATGAGCACACAGGCCACCTGATATTAAGTGGACTCTGAAGCCCGTTTATTAATCTCAAGATTGCAATCTCACAATGACAATCTCAAGACTCATTTCCACGGCCATTACATCGATCAGTCAAGAACTATTTTGAGATGGGCTCACTTGTAAACATTCAATAGAGATTTAATGTTCCTGTTTCTCTCGGCTTGAAATGCACTGCCTATTAAATCATATCTTAATATAGCCTTAACGAGTTTTTACTTGCGCTTGCGGCGACGTAGAACCAGTTTTTTACAAATGTCTCGGGTGAATGAACCTTTTTATTATGATTAACAGCTTTCAGGGTCTCTAGTATACTTCTAAATAACGAACGGCGTTTTAGAAAAAAACGTGAGAAAGAAAGAGTGGAAAAGAAGGGAGAGAAAGGGAAATTCGGCACCACGGTACCTTTACATTACACGGTACATGAGAGATTGCAACTGTATGCTAATATGGATATTTATGGATATTTGTTTTGCGAGAGAGTGATGAAACTGATGAAGGTAGAATGAAGAAGAGGTTTAACGAGTCGATTTATTTGGATTGCAATCAATAATTAATTAACAGCGTTGATCTACAAGTAAAGTAACAGTGACCATAAAGATTCTGATGGTCGTTAAGGAGTACAGTCAACAGCATAAATATAGTGATCATTTATGTACCTTGTCGCTTTCAATCGTTTCACAATTTTGTATGACATTTCAAACACGACGTTAAAGTGACAAGGTAAATAAATGATCACTTATTTATGCTGTTGACTGTACCGACATTGGGTTTCACGGTTTTACTATTGTATTTGTATTTAAAACGCTGACATACTTTTTGTAATGAGAGACATGTCAGATATTTTTGAGGGTAGCTAAGAAAACGATATTTACCTCAGGATTTAATTGGCACAAAGAAAAACAAAGTGTAGAGTTACTTCACCAAATTGCTGACTTCAAAATTTCGGCTGCTCTAACAGTTATTCGTAAAAAATATTATAACCTTGAATTTATGCTTTTGGAGAAGGGCCCTAAAATAACAAACACTACCCAATTTAAAATACTTCCTGAAATGGCGTCATTATTATGATTTAAAGCCAGTATTCTAGTTAGTCCAGTTATAACTAACAAGTTTTTTGTTATTTGAATTTCGCATAATTTAATCGACCTTGACGAAATACTTGTTAGACGTACGAGTATCTTGTTACTTTTCGCACAAATACATTTCGAAACCAGTGATGTGAGACAGCTGCTTACAATTTCAATCACGGTAAATACATTGTGCGAAATTTTAATACAACTCAGCTGTTATTTGCTAAAGGATAGGTACTGTAGACAATCGTCATTGGTAGTGACTTATCGACCCTTAAAGTATCAAATGTCGTAAAAGCCAAAATGCACTTTTTCAGGGCGAGCAAAAAACTAAAATGGTTACTTTATTTTTGCATATATCTTTTGAAATACTCAAGCTATTATAAACCACTTGAGTTCATTATGCTTAGGTTTTTGAGATGTTTCATAATTATAAATTAAAAATCACGTAGCTTTAATAGATCAAGAGATAGGGTGGCCTTTACTACGGGAAAAAAAAAATGAAAATGGTCTTTAAGACGGTCAAAAAGAATTGAAAATGGCTTTTAAGATTATTATTTTATAGTGTACAACTGTAACCTTTGTCGTAAAAGGAATCTACGTGGCTTAATTGGGGGTAATATTGTATTAAAAGACTTTATGTAATCATAACAATGTATAATTCGGCGCAAAATATTGAATTGATTATTTGATTCTCGTTACTCTTACGAAGAAAATAAGGCCCGTGTGGTTGCCGGTGAGAATAGTGCTACTCCATGTCTTCCCGTGGATGTCATAAGACGCGACTAAGGGAATAAAGGGTTGTAGTACTGTTAGGCGATGGGCTTGCAACCTGTCACTAATACGCTGATAAACATCATAGCCTAATTGTGCAAAATGTGGTTACAGAATTATCAACAAGCTTTTAGAGTTGTTGGTAATTCTGTAGCTCTGCCTACCCCACTCTGGAAACGAAGCGTGAGTCTATGTATGTATACAATGTATGTATGGTAATTAATATTTGTTTTTTAATACATTGATCAACTGTCAGAGATCACTTAAAAATATAGGTTCATCCTTAATATTTCTTATATTTTTATAATCATTTGTAACACTATTTAACGTAACAGTTATAGTAAAAAAAAAAATGCGAGTTGTTCAGATGACTTTAAGGAATATTTTTAGTTAAGTATTGCATTACAAAACAAACATGACTTTACAAAAATATATTTTTTTCAGCTATAATGCATTTTTTTTTTAATGAATAGTGGTAAAGAACTATGTGTGCCACATTAAAATATGAAAGTACGTAGTAAAAGCCGATTGAATCCCTAGGAGTCAAGGACCGTTTGTAGTAAATGCCGATTAAATCACTAGCAGTGAAGGACGGTTAGTCGTAAAAACCGATTTAATCCCTAGCAGTGAAGGATCGCTTGTAGTAAAAGCCGATTGATGCCCTTGCTGTAAAGCGTATGGTGGCACTTAACCTCCTAACCTGAAGTCCTTTGAACTAAAATTAGTATATAATACGGCTATTGATTACAATACCACAAGATATTTATTAAAAGATTTTTATTAAAAGATCTGGTGCAAAGGAAAAAAGTAGAATATATATTTTTTTATGACTAATAATCAAAAATTTACTTTATTTCATTCACAATAAAATCATATTCCATTGACAAATTTCGTTGTTTGGTGGGTCTTAAGAGGTTAAAACAAAATGGGTATTTTTTTTCAGGTCTTATAATGAGAAATTGTCGTAGAAACCATGTATTGAAAAGTCGTTTCTTATACAGCATAAATTTTCATTAGTGTTTTGTAAATCTTCTATGAATATTTTGTCGTAAATACCAATTTAAAATAGTATCCGGTTTTTACGCCAAAAATGATTATGAATTATTTTTTTCTGATAGAATATCAAAATGTAGAATTAGTGAAGTCAAGAAAAAATATGTCTTTTACAACATTATTTTTTAAACTTCACCCTCCAACTTGATCATTACGACATTTAAAAACATAAAATCTAGGTTTTAAGCGTGAATCGACGTGCGATGTAAAAGATATTTTTTTTAACATTTGAAAATTTCAAATATACAGTTCGATAGAGCGTAAAAAACTAAATAAAAGTGCATTAAAAACCCATTTTGGCCAAAATGGCTTTTACGACATTTGATACTTTAAGGGTCGTTATGTAAGGTCTCAATGCAAATGAAAACACGCGGTGGATCAAAAAGGAACTACTTTTCAGTACCAAGTGTGACGCTTTTACGTATAGTCCATTCGCTTAGATGGTGCCGCTACACTCGCACGTACTTGTGGTTATTGTAATAAAATACGAATATAATTCGATGTGAACTGCCAAATTCTGAGTGTAGATAAATATAATTTACTGATTGGCTCTCGAATTATTGTCGATTGTTCGAAAGAACAAAGCAAAAGTACACATCAACAAAAATGCAACAATTATAAATAAATTTTACTCGACTATGTATCTTCTTCTCGTAAGTCATTGTATCTTACACATTATCTTCTTCGCTATAAAAGTATTCTTTGCCAAATAAAGGGCTATAGAAAAAGTGATTTTGGAAAATGTTACCTACCTAACTATCCAGATGTCGTTGTTGTTGGGCCAACAGTTATATAATTATGTGATATTGATGATGACGTAAGATATTTTACATTTTGCGGAGATTCCTCTTTATAGAACGTTAGTCAAAAAATATTCATGACTAATACCATCTCAGTATGAGTCATTGTTTAGGTATGAATCCGGTATATCCACCGTTAATTTGTGCTTCTTGTTAAATAAAAGATACAGGCTGTGATTTTTAGCATTTGATAACAGTAGTCTTGTTTCCTTACTCTGACTCAGAGGTTTTTTACTGTAGGTAGGTACCTCTTCGAAATTATTAATACACTATTTTTTGCTCTTATCTGTAATTGGGGTGATGACTCACTGAACTGAACTTTATTGTGTACTTGCTCTAGTAATATGGATTGAAACATGGAAATTATCATACAAATTAAAAACAAAGAAATAAAAACTAAATTATAACTGGTAATTTATTTTTTATTGAATTGTAAATTAAATGGTACCATCAGATCCCTTCCCCTTAAATAAAAAATAAATCGTTGACAACCATGTGCTTAAACGCAGTTTTTCACGAACATAATTACAAGTTACTTTTTTTAGTGCCTACAGTATACCTAATTACTCAATTGTGTCGTCATAGTTAAGTGTGTACATATGGTTTTAAACGTTTAGTAGGAATGTTATACTTTGACTTTTATTTCTGATTTTTGCAGTGGTTGATTGCATTATTAGCAATGCAATATTTGATCCTTACCAAATCAGATCGATTGGCAGCATAAAAACCTTTACATATTAGTAATAAGGTACATAGTAAATATACTAAAAAAGTTTTATACAAGATGTATCTGTTTGGCTTTGGCGCGAGACTTGTATCGTGGGAATCTATTGAATTTTGTATAATCAAATCACTTTGAGCTTATGCATATGTGTGTGTAAGCATGTACAGTCACCGGCAATACTAATATTTTGCAATTTCGTGCTCAAAACTATCTGACACGGTCTTATACCTTTAGCTACTTAGTCAGTGTTAGATAATTTGACCCCAATTTTGGAAAATATTTTTTGCAAAATTGGGATCAAGTTATTGCTGAGGAGGTGTAACGCGTGTTATATTTAACCCCAAACGTAATCAGATTGGTGTAATAAATTTAACGTGTGTGTCTGTTTGTGGCATCGTAACTCCTAAACGAACCGAATTGGACTTTTTTTTTATGTATAAGGCAAACGGTCACACAGGCCCCCTAACGGTAAGTCGGATCTGTGACCCATCTATACATTTGCATTCTCAAGACTATAATCTTAAGACCTTAAATGCATTGAAATGAAATGAATTGATTGAAATGAAATGAAAACGAACAATGCTGCTGCTTGGCGGTGGAATGAAGGACAGGACCTTGTGCGAAGGCCTTCCTGGTTGCTACCACCATCTCATCCTATAACCTATCGCCAAGCAGCAGTACTCACATTGTTGTGTTCCGGTGTGGGGATAAAGACAACCAGTGAAATTACTAGCATAGAAGCATTCCATCTTAGTCCTCTGGGTCGCGCATTTTAGGTTAGGATTGCAGTCTTTAGATTGTAGTGTTGAGAATACAAATGTCTATTGGTTACAGATCCCTCTTACCATCATGTGGCCTATGTGCCCGTTTGATTACTATTTATCAGTTATCTTCTGAATCATCGTTATTGTCTTAACCACTTAACACAATACCGCATCGTGCAAGTAATATACATTAACTCAATCATGTACAATTATGTAATTGAAGTATTTATTAATTCTAAGAAAATAAACAAGTCTTAATTCACATGTATTTCAGGATATAGCACCTTCTCACGTGTTCGTATGCCACGTCATCACAACACGCTATTGCAAAGTTAACGGCAATTTAATATCCATTTACCTTATGATTGTATACTAGTAGTTGAATAACTTTGTTCGGTCGGCGTTTTAAGTAGCTGAACACTTTATGGCTTTGTCAGTTTAACGTTATGATCTAAATGTTGCACTTATCTCTTCATACGTTTCCGTTTGTTTCCTTTAATTTGTTATGTCCAAGGAAATATTTTCTTGGAAAGGAAAACTTAGAGCCCTAGTTTTTTATAACTTCAACATAACTATGCAAAAATCTTAGAAATCTTATTACGTTTAAGGCGAAAGAACGTTACCGCATCTCGTATGAAAATTTTCAGCCTCACAATCCTCAACTCCATTAAACTTTTTTCTGCAAGTGGCGCAACTTTAAATCGTAAACTGCCGGTTAGCTTTGGCTAGGCCAAAAAAATAATGTAAATGGATGTGTCCGGCGAAGGGCTTCGTACCATTCTTATAATTACATGGACGCGTTTAATTTTTAATTTCTTTTAATTTTGATTATTTGTTGTTAGAGCGACAACAAAAATACACACTGTGAAGATTTCATCTGTCTACCTATTACGGATCATGAGATACAGCCCGCTGACAGACAGACGGACGGACGGACAGCGGAGCTTTAGTAGTAGGGTCCCGTTGCAACCCTTTGGGAACGTAACAGTAAAAATGATATTTTGAATTAAAGAAAAAAACTTATCTAATACAAACATAATTTACAACAATGTATACAATATTCATAAAAGTTTTGTATGCTTTAAGTTAAAATTTTACATAACTGATGCTTGCAAAGTGGAAATTTGAAAGAAAATTTATTCTGAGCTTGCTTCATACGAGACGGGGGCACGTTCCAAAGTCGAATTGCTTGAAGAGTGAAAGACTTAGAAACAAAACCAGTTCGGTGAGAATAGAGAGCTTGAGACACCGGGAGAATCTTATTTTTTACCCGACTGCGGCGAACCCCAAAAGGGTTACTTGTATGTATGTATGTTTGCCCGTTCCTATGTCCACTCGTAACTACTCAACGGCACAACCGATTTTGATCAATGATACGTCTTTAGATTTGGCTCATGGCACGAGTGTCACTGGGTATATACAATTCGGACAAAAACAAAATGGTGGATTTCTTGTACCTTAATGTTTAATAGTACTTTTATCACCAAGGGATGGAAGGTATCTCTATCACACGAGGTATTTTGGCGCTCGAGCAAAGCGAGAGCGCTAATATCCCGAGTGTGAAATAAATGGTGACTTTCACCCGAGCTTAACACTCTACTTTTCATTTCGATTATGAGGAAAGTAAAAAAAAGTTAGTTTTGGAAAAATATTTAATAGAAATTAAAAATCGTATACAGCCACTCTTTTGTAAAGCTACCGAATCTTTCTTTTATAAGTTTTATTATCAAGTTTCAGAATAAAGCACCAGTTATATATTTCAGTAACTTTCTTTTTCATATTAACTTTATTTTTACTTGTCACTTTTTATTAATTTCTTATTTGATTGCTTGCGGTTTGTAATAAAATAACCGCCTCAAAACCACACCTAATAAATAACCCTTCATGGCATTCGGGTAAAAAGGCTGGCACTCTGGCGCTCTAAAGAAAAGATTGTGTGAAAAACAAGAGCGGAAAAAGATTTTACCATAGTAAGAGCCATAGCTCAGTACAAACTCAGTTTTGTTTTTAATAATCTTACTACACAGAGGCTGTATAGGTTTCTGCTACTGCACAGCAGGCCTCTCGCGTAACAAAACTCGCAATCAAATCACAATCGTTTTCATTTTGAAAATCGAAGGCTTGTTTGCATACAAAATGAAACCAATTGTTTTGTTTTGAAGCCGATCGCGATTGCGAGTGAGTTACGCGAAAGGCCTGCTGGTCTATAGACATACACAACAGGTAGACGCTTGAAATATTCACAGAATATTGAGTTGTATATTCACTTTAAAAATAAATAATTAAATTAAAATACAATATATATTTAAGGGAAAAAAAACGTGATTTTTTTGCCGATTTTGCTAATGCTTTTTGTGTGTTTGTTGTTGTTTTGAGAATGGTACGGAACCCTTCGTGCGGGAGTCCGACTCGCACTTGGCCGGGTTTTTTCAAATTACTTTTCTTCCCTAGGGTGGACATATAACACTTTCAACCCACTTCTAAGATAAAAAATGGCCTACTTTCAGAGTATGAGACATGAAAAACATAGTACTCGTCGATTAAAATCTGTGTACTTATTAACATTTCATAGAGAATACTGCAACGTCACTCTTTTCATCGTCTAATAGTCTATGTTACTTCTGAAACAACCGAAATAACGGTTTCGATACGCTATGGACATAAATTAGAACTTCGTATTTCAATAATATGTGTCCTTGTTTAAGGAGACTCGATCCGATACAAAATTGCCAATCTATGGTGTTTCGGAACGTAGCAGCGTCGCGTCATCTGTCAAAAATCTACTTAAACTAGCTGTGTTTAATTGTTTATGCTCTGGATACAGCAGAGCATAAACAATTAAAACGCTTTGTCATAGGCTAGTATTTAACCAATCACAGCACAGTACTGCAACATTACGGACGCCGGTTGTGTGATAACTTTTCTTTTCAAAGCTAAGCTTAAAAAGTTAAAATAAAAACTAACCACTTACCACACTATAAATGAACTCGTACAAAAAGAAGATATTGTTCACAATTGTTCACAATAGTTTCATACTCAAGCTTTTTAATATCGTATCTTACTTAGGCCACTCAGCAAGCTTCGTGGTCTAAATACGGTACTCGACTAAAAAGCTCTCTATTATAACACGATTGTGAAAACTATTATATTATATCGACGACAATATCAAAAAATGTATTTGGGTTTTTAAAATTTGTATTTTTTTTATTTACGGCGTTTCGGCCATCGAGCTCACAGGCCACCTGCTATTCGTGCTTTTTAAATACACCCTTGATCGATTAATACTATGAACAGCACTAAATCTTAGACGCCTATTCGATATTTAATAATTTATTTATTTTATTTAATATCAGGGGGCTGAGGCACACAAATTTACCTAGTCCCAAACTAAGCTGTAGGCTTCTATGTCGACACACGTAAAAAAAGCTCCGAACGGCTAGTGGAGGGGATATGTTTGCGCATGTTGTCTACTGACAAACCAATAGCGTGGCAGCAAAGCGGAGCGGTTTACACTCCCCCTCCCGTCGCCCCACCAACTTGGTCCGTAATTTGCTCACTGCGCAGGTAGGTCGCTCAGGGCTCTTTTTACGTGTGTCGACTTGTACTATAGGGTGACGGCACCAATGTTGGACACTTTTAGCTGAAGGCACCAATAATGCACACTTAACTCATAGTTTAAAGATCATAAGGTTATAAATTGATTGTCTCAAAATAATCGAATTACCTTTATTTTCTGTACCATAGGAGTCAAGTGTCCATTATTGGTCCTTGTTCATTATTGGTTCCATCACCCTAGTTACTAGACTCAAGAATAAATACTCGCGCTCATCACACAAATATCTGCCCTTACCGGGATTTGAACCCGGGATCCATAACTTCGAAGGCAGGGTCACTACCAAGTAGGCTAACGTGTCGTCATATTATATGTGGCGGGCGGTACTCGTAAATAGAATGCCATCTGTAATACGAGTATCCATCTGTCTGTTAATGCTTAAATACCTATTCAAGTTTTCTAAGTGATTCAACACTAGGTAAAGATATACCCAGAGTTGAATTTGAATCACTTGTACTAAAATAAACGGAAAATTTTACGGAAAATCCAGCGGTAATGCGGTTCGTTTTGCATACTACGGGATACCCCGCATGGACCTCCATTTCCATGCATAATATATGCTATATAGTAGGTAACGTTACGTCGTATGTTAACACGAGATTTTTAAGTGGAAATTGTTATTAAAATTACTTTTATCTACACTCATAAGTCCTCTATTATGCGTTCATAACCCGTAGGCAATGACCATCATTACCTGTGGAAGTAGGTGACAGCGATGACAGCCGTTAATTTTGGACGATGTTCCAAATTTGGATCTCATTACCTTACAATATTCGATAACGTAATTTCAAAATTACGTTACAGCTGTCATCGCTGCCACCTACTACCATAGGTAAGGTAATGCTGGTCATTTGCCTTTCGGCTTCTGAACCCATCTTAGAGTACTTAGGTATAATATGTGTGTAGATAAAGTATTTTACGAGACTGCGTAATTAGCATTACGCAACCGTCACGTAAACTACTATTACGTGATAAAGGCTGCTTTGGACCTTTTGAATCCATGTAGTATTAATATACACTGAAATTTAAAAATGAGTCTTACTTAGTACAGATGTAGTGAATAACTAAAAAGAACCGGTTAAATGCGAGTCGGACTCGCGCACCGAGGGTTCCGTACCGCCGCACAGTAGGTATTATTATATTCCGATTTGAATTCGAATCGCATCAGCGCGAGCCCAATTCACACTAAACCATTTTTTAGTATTTTGTTTGTTTTTCTTTAGGTTTTGTGATATATACGTTGAAAAAAAAACGTTCCTTGTATGAGGACCCCTCTACTTTTTAAATATCATTTTTTAAGAAAAGGTTGTAAATCCGCCGTAATAACAAATTCTAATAAATAACACCGCCATATATTACGGTTCAAAAGATACAGCTTTTTAAATTAGGACGGACCATTAATAGGGTCCCGTTGGGCTCCATTCAGGTACGGAACCCTAAAAACGTAGTACCTAAATGGGTGAAAATATTATTTTTCACCCACACGATTTTGTCTCCTACGTTACGATACGACCAACTTACACATTAATTTATATTAAAACATAGGTGTTTTTATTAAAATGCTATTTAGATTTAAAACAGTTAAAAAAAGGAATCTTAATAAGGTATGGTAAAAATATTATAAAAATTACGTATCTTAAAACATGATCGCTTTGTCTCCTACGTTACTGGACAATATCGTGTGGTTTAAAAAGTTGATTAATCCAAATATGATACCGTTTTTGGTCGAAAAAGTTCGTGTTTATCTTAATTTCTCGGTTAGTTTTAGTACCCACTTTCAATAAAAAGTAGCTTATGTGTTAATCCAAGTTATAAGTTAACTCCATTTCAAATTTTATCCAAATCCGTCCAGCCGTTGCAGCGTCAAGGAGTAACAAACTAACAAACAAAAACAATAATTTATAATAGACTAATACGAACTTTTCCAACCAAATACGATGTCATATATGGTTAAGCAATACATCGATAACCCTAGAAGTAATAGCAAGAATATGGAAGCGGACAAGTTTCTCAAAAATATGCTAACAATAATAATGGACTCCGCAAGTACGGTCGAACACATAAGTAGCTTAATATTTTAGTACCTTTTCATAGCTATTGAGACACTTAATTCAAACCACTATACGTTATTGCGTGCGACAAGGTACTTAGTTATACAGTTCCTTATGAGTTTGACTGTAGGTATTACTTTTTTTTGTCCTTCAATGTAAAAGAAGGCAGCGTAAATTGTTTTTCTAGAAAAAAATACTTACCTAAAAAAATGTTAACACGTGTCGTACAGTCAGCTACGAAACTATCCAAGCATCTAAAGTTACAAAATACTTTTCATCTCTCCTGTTCGGAAAGTTTAATTTGAATGGGTAGGTAGCCGGGTGGAAAATTGCGTTTTCACCTCTAGGGTGGAAAGTAATTTTTTTTAATAGTTACGATTGGCCACGGACTCTTAAGATAATTGAGCTACGAAATATTATTAAAATAAAAGATTTTCATATAACTAAACTCGGCTATACGTTAAACGACGTATTTATTACGATATAGGTTCATATTAAAATCATTTTACGACTGGTCAATTTTTTTCGCAATTGCAGAAAATCAACATTTAAAATTATTCCTCTATTCTGCTGCTCGCCATAATGCCATGATACCATAGCATGACATTTTTTTTCACGTTTCGGCATGGCCATCTGGAAAATACACATACTGCCAACATTAGAAAAGTTTAATCGAGTTGGTCACGACCAAAGGGCTTAAGGTTGAACGCCGAACATCCGTTCGAAACAAGAAATTTGACCTTTATTACGTCACGAATATATTCCATCTCTTTCATAAAATGTGCGTTTAGTATTATACTTTCCTCACAGTCGAAATGAAAGTAGAGTGTCTAACTCGGGTGAAATTACCCATTTCCCCTCGAACTATTGGCGCTCTCACTAAGTTCGAGCGCCAGAAATATCTCCGGGGAAATGGGTCACTTTCAACCCTTGGTTATCAATCTACTATTACATCTCACCGGTTCGGAAAGTAAAGATTTCCATATTACCTATCCATCCCTAGAGCGGAAAGTCATTTTGAATAGAGAATTGGTCTAACACTCATTTTTGACTCTTTTCTAGACCATAGAAGAATCGTTGCAAGTTGCACATATTATACGTTGTCTCATAGTCATAACTGTCATAAGAAAGTACAATCTATCGATAAATTAATATCGTTCGGAAATCCCTAGGACAATTTTATTCGTGCCACAAAAACTTCTATGTTCACTCACCTTATTTTAAGCCCTCACCCGCTCCCGCTCGCGGTCCGCTCCCCGCTAACTCTCTAGCCCCAAATAATTGCTTAGTAAGCGACGTGAGTTTTTTTTTAAATTGTAGATCTTTGCCTCTTTCGACCTTATTCGAATATCAGTTTGAAAGGTTCCGATGCTTGATTCATTAGATAACGTTTCAGTACCAATGTTTGATTTTACGCAAACATTTGGCTCGATGGGGAGCCAATGGTATTGTACCGTTATTATATTACACATATTATTACAGTAATGTTATAATAATAAGCTTTTGTGCAATTACTCTTCTTATAGATGCATTTTAAGAAATAACTAGGACTCGGACTCGAATTTTGAAATTGTATCATAACTCTCATAGTTTTTATAAGACAATACTTAGGGGCAAAGTTCGTGACAGTAACATACAATATTTTTGATAACTTTCCTCTCAGTAGTAATGAAAAGTAGAGTGTTAAACTGGGGTGAAAGTATTAATTGCATCCGCGAACTACACTCGTGGACAAATAATACGGGTCGGAGAGCGTTTTTCATACTAAAGAGGCTACTTCGAAGCCTTGGTTCCTCGCCGGAGGATGCTTGTAGTGAAATCTGATGATGGATACCCCGAGCATCGATACAGGACTTCGAGAGTGCCTAGGATACCCAACTGATTGAATCTGTGGTTAACGCCGGAATCGTGCATGTTCAGGAAAACATCTAAAATTGCAATAAAATGTAAGGAAATCCAAACGCTGACCCAAACTCTCTCGCTGTGATGTTATCTGATTGTGCGATCAGTTAGGTATCTTAAGAACTTTTGACAACCTCTATTGAACCTCGGAGTATCCACCATTAAACCTCACTCAAAACAACACCTGCCGAGGAACCAAGGCTTCGAAATAGCCTCGTTTGTATGAAAAACACACTCTGACCGCGCACTCGCTAGCGCTAATGCAGCATAAATATCTCGGAATGCAATTGATCACTTTCATCCCTTGGTTAACAATCTACTATTTCACACGGTAATAGATGAAGTTAGCGTAAGCAATATTTTTGGAAATTTGGACGCCAGATGCTTCTAAATTTTTGTAGCTGATTGTACTTAGATATTTTACTGGTCAATGATAAGGAAAAAACGGAACTCCTCTCAAAAGCAACCTACACCTTTAAGGGGAAAACCATGTCTTTGCACTTTCAAAGCTAAAGGAACTACGTATTGTTACTTGGATTTTCAACTTTGATTGGGTGTAATACGATTTAAAATTGGTATCTTTTATGATTTTAAATGAGTAAGGCAATGTTATAAAAAAACCAGTCAAGTGCCCAGACCACGCTCAGTGCAGGGCTCCATAATCTTTGCTACTTACGAACACAAAAACTGTCTCCAAAATCATAAGTATTGGCAAATCAACTATTGAAAGTTATATTTGGTGGTATCCCATATGAGTTTTAGTATACAGACCTATTTATAAACATTTCAATCTCCTATAAATCAAGAAACAATAATCCTTGCATAGTACATACATTTTTCAGGTAGTATCTAAGATACGTAACTTTAGCGAAAACCTTAATAATAGTATAGGTACTTAGACAATGTCATGGTTTTTATAAAGCTATCCATCAATAAGTACTAACAGACGGACGGACTGACATGGCATAATTACAAGGGTTGACATGGCTATGGAACTCTAAAAAAATTATTAAAACCTGGAGCTGTTTTTTTATGACACGGAGACGGTAAAAGCGCACACATGTCACTTGATGGTAAGTGGGCTCTAAGGGTCATGAACAATGGACAAATGGCATAGGGGGTTTCACATTTGTATGGAAAAAATAAATGTCTTATTTTTGCAGACTTTCTTTTTCTCTTCTTTTTCTGGGAAATTTAATAGAGGTTGTGCAAATTGACCACTTAGTAGGAGCAGATTATCAATGTTTATAATTTTTCCAAAAACAACAAACAGTAACTAACTGTCCTGTCAACTTATGTCAAACACTAATGATATTACCATCATCACTATTTTTTCCGCTTTGGAGAATTGCATAATCATTAATCACGAAAATTTATTCTAAAAGATGTCATTGTGTGCGACCCCTAAATACCAACTAATTGTATTATAATTTTGAATACTGATCTTTTAGATAATAATATGTGTGTCAAAAATTAAACTCCTTAATATGGAATCTCAAGATTACAATTGCGTTTAAAACCCGAAAGACTCAGGTGTAATAATGCCCCTATGCCTCTCATTTTCCCAGTTTGATATATATACCATTCACGTGGAGTTCAGAGGCGAAATATAGTCATAGTTAATAGATTTATGATAATTATGATTTTAACTGACACACTGTAACTAACCATTTATGGACTGTGAGTTCGAGTTCGAGGCGAAATGTTTTTGGTCGTGCGGTGCGTACCATTTCTTTGGTATAGGAGTCAAACGAGGAGACGGATCGCCTGATGGTAAGCGATTACCGTCACCCATAGACACCTGCAGCACCAGAGGTAGCAGGTGCGTTGCCGGCCTTTCAAATGAGAGTACGCTTTTTTTTGAAGCTTTGAAGCTCGTAACGATCCGGAAATACCGCAAGCGACAGACCATTCCACAGTTTAGTTGTGCGAGGCAGGAAATTCCGAGTGAAACGCACAGTTTGTGTTTGTTTCTTTTTTTCACACATTCAACATACCTAAGCTGCTGTTAGCAACAGTTCAGTAAGGTTAGACTTGTGATAGAAATAAAATACCTTGTAGCAAAATTAAAATGTTAGAAATTTAATGATACTCGGTGGGCGCATATGCACTGAACAAGAAGAAGAAGAATGATATTATTTAAACCAAATATATCCGGGCAAATGGCAGAGTACTGAAATAAAAGTATAATTTAGTTATTATTTAAAAAACGTTTACTTACCAATTGCAGGGCTGCAGCTGACTTGGTCCAGGTTGACCAGGAGAACAGCGAGCAGCAGACAGGCCGTCAGTTTTCCGAACATTGTTATGTTATCTATAAAAATAATAATTTGAAACTTACTTTGAGATTTGCATGGCTCACCCTTAGAGAACTTTTGGTGGCATACCGTGGTTCTAGTCTGGAGTCACTATTCCCTAATTATTATCTATATATATCACCTTGATTATGACCTTCAGCATTGTCATATTTCAAAATTAACTACATATCTTTTTAGTTCGGTTTACCTATACCTACTAATATTTGTTATGCTTTCACAGCGGAGATATTCTCCATGCCAAAATTCGTATTGGTTCGTTAATGAATAGCGGTTAAATGAATGAATGAATAAATATGATAATAATACTAAAGGTCAAAATCAAGATGTATGTATATGATAATTAAGAAATAGCGACTCCATATTCCAGAACCATAGTATGCCACCAAAAGCCGTAACCCTACTTATAATTTTCAATAGCTCATGGTACGCATGGACACGTGTTTGAGACACCATTTATTATAATCGATCTAAATGTTCAGGGAAGCTGCAATGACAAACCCAAGCAGTTCAGTTTGCGATGAGAGAAAGGGACAGCGCGCTATACCTGTTATAGCTCTGTCCTTTACACTTGCTGTAAAGTGAACTGCCAAGATGTAATTTTTTAGGTACCTAACTAAATGTATAGCAAACCTGAACAGCCACTCAAAACCGTTTTGTTGAGCTGTGAGCTAGCTAGCTAGTTATTTTTTAGTGTTCCGTACCCAAAGGGTGAAAATGGGACCCTATTACTAAGACTCCGCTGTCCGTCTGTCCGTTTGTCCGTCTGTCTGTCATTAGGCTGTATCTCGTGAACCGTGATAGCTAGACAGTTGAAATTTTCAAAGAAGATGTATTTCTATTGCCGCTATAACAAAAAGTACTAAAAACCGAATAAAATTAATATTTAAGCATGGCTCCCATACAACAAATATGATTTTTTTGCCGTTTTTTGCTTGATAGGTATTAATAACGGCAACAGGTAGACGCTTGAAATATTCACAGAATATATAGTTGTTTAAAAATAAATAGTTAAATTAAAATAAAATTAATTTTTAAGGGGGGCTCCCATACAAAAAACGTGTTTTTTTGTTTGCTGTTTTTTTGCTAATGTTGTATAGATAATGGTACGGAACCCTTCGTGCGCGAGTCCGAGTCGCACTTGGCCAGTTTTTCAATTGGTTGAGTACCTACCTACATAAATGGAGTATACATACATACATACATACATTAAATCACGCCTGTTTCCCAGAGGGAAAGGCAGAGACCACTACTTTCCACCTGCTACGATCCTGACAAATCTCTTTCGCTTCTTCCACATTCATACATAGAGTCATGCATGCACGTCGGTTTCGGGTACTTAAGATCCGGCCCTTTTCCAGTATTTCTCCGATTTGATTCGAAAAAGTACGCCTAGGGCGGCCCCTTCCGACCCTCTCACTCACTTTTGCTCTGTATATCTCTTTCGTCAATCTTCTTTCATCCATCCTTTCCAAATGACCGAACCATTGAAGCATGCCCTTTTCAATAGTCCACATTTATCTCTGACCTTTTCATTCCTTACTCTATCAATCAGTTTCACACCACGCATACTACGCAAAGAGCGCATTTCAACTGCGTTTATACGACTTTCATGCTTGTCCTGCCACACCCAACATTCACTACCATACATCAGAGTAGGGATCAACACTCCATTGTGAACAGCCAGTCGCGCTTTTTTGTGAAACGCCCCTTCTGCTCACAAAGGAGTACAGGGCCCCATTAATTTGGATTCCCGCATTCACCCTCCTCTCGACATCCTTCTCACACTTACCATCTCTTGTAAACATACTTCCCAGGTACACAAATTCATTCACTTGCTCTACTAATTCACCATTTATATTTATCACGAACTCAGTCATCTCCTCGTCCTTCTCTATCACCATGACCTTGGTCTTGGCAACATTTACTTTCATCCCACATACATACATACATACATACATTAAATCACGCCTGTTTCCCAGAGGGGTAGGCAGAGACCACTTCTTTCCACCTGCTACGATCTTGACAAATCTCTTTCGCTTCTTCCACATTCATACATCGAGTCATGCATGCACGTCGGTTTCGGATACTTAAGATACGGCCCTTTTCCAGTATTTCTCCGATTTGATTCGAAAAAGTACGCCTAGGTCGGCCCCTTCCGACCCTCCCACTCACTTTTGCTCTGTATATCTCTTTCGTCAATCTTCTTTCATCCATCCTTTCCAAATGACCGAACCATTGAAGCATGCCCTTTTCAATCTTAGTCACTACGTCTTCTTTTAGTCCACATTTCTCTCTGACCTTTTCATTCCTTACTCTATCAATCAGTTTCACACCACACATACTACGCAAAGAGCGCATTTCAACTGCGTTTATACGACTTTCATGCTTGTCCTGCCACACCCAACATTCACTACCATACATCAGAGTAGGGATCAACACTCCATTGTGAACAGCCAGTCGCGCTTTTTGTGAAACGCCCCTTCTGCTCACAAAGGAGTACAGGGCCCCATTAATTTGGTTTCCAGCATTCACCCTCCTCTCGATATCCTTCTCACACTTACCATCTCTTGTAAACATACTTCCCAGGTACACAAATTCATTCACTTGCTCTACTAATTCACCATTTACATTTATCACGCACTCAGTCATCTCCTCGTCCTTCTCTATCACCATGACCTTGGTCTTGGCAACATTTACTTTCATCCCTTTTTGCTTAAATCCTTCATTCATCACTGTCACCATCTCCTGCAACTCAAGTACCGATGGAGCAAGTATAACTTGATCATCGGCATATAAGAGGCATTTGATTAGCAACTCTTCCATACACAAACCCTTATCATACTCTTTCAAATCTCGCATACAACTGTCCATGAATAGATTGAACAGCCATGGTGAGGCAACACAGCCCTGTCTAACACCTCTAGAGATATTAAACCAGGCCGAGTATGCCCCATTGATCCTGACACAGGCTCTGGAGCCCTGATAAAGGGACCTCAAAGCCTGCATCAGGTTGCTGCTCACTCCATACCTAGACAGCACCGTCCACAACTGCTTTCTATCTACCCTATTATAGGCCTTTTCCAGGTCCACAAAAGCACAGAAAACCTTTTGGTTGACAGCCAAAAACTTTTCTGTGATAGACCGTAGTGAAAAGACCTGATCGGTACATCCCATTCCCTTTCGAAATCCCGCTTGTACATCCCAGATTTTGTCATTCGTAACATTCAATACCCTTTCAATTAAAATCTTCGCGTATACTTTGCCGACAAAACTAAGGAGGCTGATACCGCGGTAGTTTTTGCAGTCTTGCTGTGATCCCTTTCCTTTATACAGAGGGACGATAACGGTCTTGACCCAATCTTCCGGGACTCGGCCGCTACTCTAACATGCATTGAAAAGGCGGTACAACAGACTACCCACCACACCATCTCCTCTCCTCAGCATTTCTATCGACACTCTATCACAACCTGCCGACTTTCCCGCTTTCATACTTTTTAAAGCTTTCACGATTTCACTCATGCTAATCAGACTTTCATCTTCGCTATTTACATCCTTACTCATACTATCTGGCTCAAGGCAAACATCTTCGCATTCAAACAAGCTTTTAAAATAAGTTTTCCATCTATCAAGCATTTTTTCTTCCTCACATGTCAAGTCTCCACACTCATCCCTCACGGCGCTTAATTTAGTTTTCTCTGATTTCCCCCGAGCCGATTTTATCAAGCTCCAAAAGAGTTTAATATTCGACCGGAAGTTGTCAGAAAAACTCCTATCATACTTTTCATTCAGTAAATCTTTCTTTCTAGCCATAACTTCTTTCACTCTTTTCTTTGATCTATTGTATTCTTCTTTCTTTCTGTCGCTTAGATCTTGTGCTGGCTGTACAGCTACAAAATCCAACCAACACTTTTTTTTCTCTTTCACTATGTCATCTACCTCTGTATCCCACCATTCTGGACGTTCATTCTTGCTCTTTCTTCTCTTTACTACACCGCATACTTCAATGGCCGATTTAACCATGCCATTTTTCATAATCTCCCGTACATTATTTATATCATTCTTTACTTCACCGTCATTCATCTTATTAACACATTCAAAACATTCTTTCAGCTTCCTTACGTACTCATCTTTTATAACTTGATCATTGAGTTTCTCTACTTTTATCCTCTCTAACGCAGTTGTCGGTACGGGAACACGATGGCGCCAACGTGTGAACAGACCCCTTACTCGTGTTACCACTAAGTAGTGATCTGAACCTACGCTAACCCCCCGAAAAGCTCTCGTATCTACAACTTCGTTACGCAAACGTTCATCCACAAACATCAAGTCTATCATAGACTTCTCATTCTGATGTCTCCACGTATACTGATGAATCTCTTTGTGATCAAACAGAGTGTTTGTCACGCAGAGATTCTTAGCCAAACATACATTGAGAAGGCATTTGCCATTCTCGTTCACTCGCTCATCACCATACTTTCCTAGTACCGATTCATAACTATCCCTTTGCACGCCTGTCCAACTATTAAAATCGCCTAGTAAAATAATCCTTTCATTCTCCTTGCATTTTGTTGAAACCTCATTTTTCTAGTAACTTTATTATGCGTGTTTGTTTATGTGGGTGGAATCTATTTTACATACATACATTAAATCACGCCTGTTTCCTGTAATTTATTTTAACAAATAAAGGCTAATTCGCTTAGCAAATACATTTTATGCAGGTTTTTTTAATTTTTATTTTTTCAATCCAACTGCTGCAGCAACAGCTGTTAACATGCGATAACTAACGAATAAGAACTTAACGTATAAAATAAGATCATTATTCACCGCATCTGTATACTTGAATATAGTTGCTTGTCCTCTTTTGTGTTTTCTTTTTATTAGACGAAAATAACGCTAGAAGTAGAAATAAAATGATTTGATGATGACTCATTTAAATAAAGTTATTTATTGTTCGCCGCAAATCACCAGGAATCAAAAAAAAACTGTCCAAGTTCCTTGTTCCTTAGATTTATTAAAACTTAGTCACGAAATCCGACCAATCAGAAAACAACCTACTAATATAGTTTGTCTTGATTGGCTGCTTCTTACATCCACGTGGTCTGCGTCACTGGTATTTATAACTGCCTGTATAGCTAAAATATGATTAAAATTGTTAACCTTTAAAACACCAAAACATGGGTAGAATTGGATGAAAAATTAAAACAATTAAATAGAAAGGAAATGATCAAATTTCAATGAACGTTGGCGCCAACGTGTGAACAGACCCCTTACTCGTGTTACCACTAAGTAGTGATCTGAACCTACGCTAACCCCCCGAAAAGCTCTCGTATCTACAACTTTGTTACGCAAACGTTCATCCACAAACATCAAGTCTATCATAGACTTCTCATTCTGATGTCTCCACGTATACTGATGAATCTCTTTGTGATCAAACAGAGTGTTTGTCACGCAGATGCAAACTTTCCCAAAACTTCTCCCGTTCCTTTTTTGATTTATTCGTAAATGGAGTATAGAGTGGAACAATCAATTATTTACCACATAAATACCGACTCTTAAATTAATTGGCCTTTTTTTGGCTTGGAACCGTCGAATAAATATAATTTAATTTATCAACTTAACATTATTTCCTTTGTTTCGTTTCAGGCCAGTTGAACTGGTACCGAACTAAAAACAAGTGAGTGTCGAGACTGTCGAGAATGTCTTGAAATCTTTACTCGGCCAGATAACGGTCACCACACTCAACGCGCAACGACAATTTATTGTAGCTTTGCCCCTTTATACCCGACTAGCCATAAATAAAGATGATGTTTTGCTCAGGAGTATGTATGTATGTATATATGTTTCTTTGTGACCTTTTGTAGGCTTGACCAGCTTGACGGATTTTAAAGAGCGGGAGCGGCAGCGGAGCAAATAAAAAAGCCAACGTAGCGTTTTTATTTGTCAACGTTGGAATCAAGCAGTGTCATTAGTGTTACAACTGAAAATATTTTTCGGGCTTATGTACAGTTCAACCAAGTGAATCCATGTTTTGGCGATGGTAGATAACAACTTTTTATCACAAATTGGTATATCAGTCAAGGCATTCAGCGTAATATTTACTTATAAGATCGAATTTTGCGCTACTTTTTTTGTACTGACTAAATTGTTTCCGTCAAAATTAATCGTATATTTCGACCAGCTTTTTATTTCATAGTTGCATTTATTTTTCCAAAAGTGATTGTTAACAGTCCTAGATTTTCCCATTTGCAATCAAAAGGAAATAAATAGGTTTTTTTAGTTACTTTTGCAATAGCCCGAACAACACAGAAATAGGAGCTCCGCGTAAGCGGAGCTCTATCGACTCTATGAAATTATTAAATACGACTTAACTTAACCAGCCTAAAATGTACTTCCACGCGTTATTTTGGCTCTCTACGGTAAAAAAAAGATTAAACGTAATATACTTCATGCATGATAATTTCAATAAGTTTTTTACATAATTATGAGAAGCCATCGTATAGATTTTTGCAAAAAAAATATTTCTAGGTATTCTTTTGTTTAAATTAGTGCAGTCGATCATCAAGTTGTTATGCGTTTGGAAGTTTCCCTTACATAGAAGTAGAACACATCAATGGAAATAGTTTGTGGAATAACGCAATTAAAATTCCTATACCTATTTATACGACACGCCTATTACGGAATCTAGGCTTAAATAAATATGTAGGAATAGAACATTATTTAAAATAAGCAGAAAACGTGAATTACTGCATAAATAAAAAAAATAAACATATGGGCATACATTATTCATAGCGTGTTGAAAAAAAGGTTGAAAATTCATTGAAATTTGATCATTTCCTTTCTATTTAATTGTTTTAATTTTTCATCCAATTCTACCCATGTATGGTGTTTTAAAGGTTAACAATTTTAATCATATTTTAGCTATGCAGGCAGTTATAAATACCAGTGACGCAGACCACGTGGATGTAAGAAGCAGCCAATCAAGACAAACTATATTAGTAGGTCGTTTTCTGATTGGTCGGATTTCGTGACTAAGTTTTAATAAATCTAAGGAACAAGGAACTTGGACAGTTTTTTTTTGATTCCTGGTGATTTGCGGCGAACAATAAATAACTTTATTTAAATGAGTCATCATCAAATCATTTTATTTCTACTTCTAGCGTTATTTTCGTCTAATAAAAAGAAAACACAAAAGAGGACAAGCAACTATATTCAAGTATACAGATGCGGTGAATAATGATCTTATTTTATACGTTAAGTTCTTATTCGTTAGTTATCGCATGTTAACAGCTGTTGCTGCAGCAGTTGGATTGAAAAAATAAAAATTAAAAAAACCTGCATAAAATGTATTTGCTAAGCGAATTAGCCTTTATTTGTTAAAATAAATTACAGGAAACAGGCGTGATTTAATGTATGTATGTAAAAAAGATTCCACGCACATAAACAAACACGCATAATAAAGTTACTAGAAAAATTTACTGATACGTACCGTTCTAGATTAGGTGCCAATCGTGCCAATAATAGGCCAACAAAATCGCATCAATAATGGCGTAAAAAAACAAAGTTGAATGACCTGCCGCAGTGATACTAAGTAACGTAAGTACAGTCACCAGCAACATATATTATCCGGTTACCTATCTGAACTCCGAAAAATGTTTGACCGAATTTAGGTTCGATAAATATTATTCGACAACTATGGTTTGGGTTTTTTTACGTTTGCCCGAAAGATCACTTCGAATATTTTCATTTAGTCATTACTTGTTTAGGTTTTTTACCGATTTGACAAATTATCTATTCCGTAATTCTGGTTTCGGCGTACAAACAGTTGTCCAATGTAATGGTTTGTCAATTTATCTACCTATATTTCCCATTTCTGATTTTACCTAAGTATCATTTGCTCAATGTAACGGCTCGGTTTATTAATAGTTTACCTACTTTTAAATCGACTATGCTAACCTGTCCAATCGGGTCTACCCTGGTTCGTCTTGATCGTTGCATTTTCTGGATAGTAACAAATTACAAGCAAGATTTTCTTACCTGAAATGAATATTTGACGTAACGTAGCGAAAACTACATGTAGCATTGATGAATTGAAAAATGGGTTAAGAAACAAAATACGAAACTATCCCTAGGCTAGTTGTAGCACGGGTGTAATGAAAAATAGGCTTTGAAATAAAATACGTAACAATACATAGGGCAAGTGCCTAAAAGGAGAAAAGTTGCTCGGACTAAAGATATGTTTCCTTAATGTCAAGTGGTGAAATAAAAAAAATACGAACCGTGCCATCGGAGAAACGTTAAAAAACGAAACGTTTTCGGTCAAATGAAATTCGGTCAAAAAAAATTCGAGGTTGCGATAGGTTACCATATTATCCAACATTGGGCGTAAAAATATCTGACACGCTCTTTATGGTGGACGCTTATTTCTTATAAAATGAAAATACATAATGGTTCATTTGCTATAATGGTTCATAATCTATAATGGTTTTTTTTCTGAAACCGTAAACGTTTTACGCGATTACAAATATTACCTATATATATATACAAATATTGCTCGTTCAATATAGGATAAAAACATCAAGGCGTTCGAACTTTCGTATACATTTACTGGTAAAAAGTTATAGAATCAATTACTGGAAGTGGTCTATTTTAAACAATAAAATAATTGCTAACCAACTATCTATAAATAAACTAAATCAGTAATGTTAACCTTTTTCCTTCTAATCCTTGATAGGTACTTTATTTCACTCAACAAAACCTACACTGCTCTCTTAAGCCAATAGGCAGTATCTCAGATAAAACTCCTGTAGCAATATCAACCTTATTTCTAACAAAAGAAAATTAAATCTCCTTTGATTATTGAATTTGAGATACTGCTTATTGGCTTCGGAGGGTACCATACTATGTTTAGTTTTACTCAAATAAAAATGTTTCATCGTATACTATTATTTATCATCTCCACAAATCTCCAGAATATATATGTTATCTAAAAAAAAAACAATTATTGTACCACTAAAACTTACTTTGCCACGCATAGGCGCAAGTTTTATAAACTTCACATGAGCACGATCACAAGTCACGTTATCACAGCACGGCTTAAGACACATCTCAGGTAGCACACGAGCGCAAAGGTATATATCGACTTTAGACTGGTTTGAAACTGGAGAAGAGGGGGGGGGGGGGGCTAAGTTAATGTAGGGGGCCGTACCGTACCCCCCAAGAAAAGGACAGGCAGTTTTAGTACCAATTTCACCATACGATGTTAAATTTAATCAATGTTAATCGACTGTTAGTTCATACATTTTGACAGCTGTTAACGCCCTAATCGTCTGTTAAGTGTTAAACATCGTTGGGTGAAATTGGCACTTATTTAGCCTTTAAACCTGTTATGTTCCAGGGCAAGGGAACAAAAATATGCAACTAATATGGTTTTATAGGTTTCACTGTCCAGAAATTGCAAGTGACACTGCATAGGTAAGCCTCTGACTGAACAAAAGCAGAGGCGAAAGCCGAAATTTTCTAGGTAGGAAGTATTTTTCAGGGTTGGAATAGTGTGGATAAGACAGTTTTTTTTGTAGAAAGAAAATTAGGTAAGTTTTTTATGATTCGTATTTCATTTTGGTGATTTTACAATGATAACTACTTTTTTTTACAACTTCCGCCGATTCAGTAAGTATTTATACTAGTTACTTTTTATAAACTATTGCACAATAAAATTATTACTCATCATTCATATTCTTGAATAAAGTACCGTTAGTACCTGTCTGTATTATAGTTAATTATATGTTTGTGTAGACATTACCGTCGCAATAACTAAACGTTTTTGTTGCGTTTCCACGATTGGATTAAATTGAACTGATTACATTAATCTGTTTTTAGGGATCCGCACCTCAAAAGAAAAAACTGAACCCTTATAGGATTACTTTGTTTTCCGTCCGTCCGTCCGTCTGTCCGTCTGTCTGTCTGTCAAGACCCTTTATCTCGGGAACGCGTGAAGGTATCAAGTTGAAATTAAAACCGTATACTCAAGTCTACAGTCCCTTGAAGCTATGAAAAAAACAATTTTCTTAGGTAACGTAAAAAAAAGATACTGCCATTTATGCCGCAAAAAACGTATATGTCGACACTTAAGGGAATCAAAATTTATAGGGTATTTCCCGTTGACCTAAAACTATGAAATTTGCCAAGTTTTTTTTAATTTTTAATTAAATCACCTAAAAACAGGGTCTTCATGCAAGGAACGGGGGCGTTGTATCCATACTTATGACGAAAATCTATTTATTCTAAGCATGTAATTCTACAACCTTTAAGTTATTGTGAACATTATGCTTAGCTACGGATCCATGCTTAAATTTTGAATATCTTTATTTACCCAAAATACATATTAGTAGGTACCTAATGCAGAGTATCT
Source organism: Acleris literana (assembly GCA_946894065.1). Lineage (NCBI taxonomy): Eukaryota > Metazoa > Arthropoda > Insecta > Lepidoptera > Tortricidae > Acleris > Acleris literana. The sequence continues at coordinate 22,749,725 of OX335669.1, forward strand.
ATAATTTTTCATCCAATTTATCTGATTTGGATGAAAAATCTGCATAAAATGTATTTGTTAAGCGAATTAGCCTTCATTTAGCTTTCAAAATAGATTCCACGCAGATAAACACGCATAATATAGGTAGCTACTAGAAAAATGTACTGACGCATACCGTACTGGGTTAGGTACCGCGTTTAAACGTCTAAATGGAAACGATTTATACCTACGTCACGGCATGTTTTCCTATTATTACAACGTAATTAATAAAGAAACATGTTTTGTAAATAAAAATCGGTCAAGTTTTAGTCGGACTCGCGCACCGCGGGTTCCGTACAGTAGGTAATATCACATTCCAATTTGAATTCGATTTCGAATCGAATCAGCGTGAGCCCAACTCACACTTGACCATTTTTATTTATTAGCTGTTTTTCTTTAGAATTTTGTACTATAATAATACCAAATTTGACACTTATATGTTTTACAGTTTTCACGAGACAACAAAAAATACGTTGAAAAAAAAACGTTTCTTGTACTTCCAGAATTTAGCTTCGTAAAAAAAAGTTAAGTAAATCCACCGTAACAACAAACATTCTGAAAAAAAACCCGCCAAGTATCTTGTACGGTTCAAACGATACAGCTCTTTAAAGTTTGGACGGACGGACGGACGGACAGCGTAGGCATATTAATTATATGCTAATAGTTGGGCTCCCTTTGGGTACGGAACCCCTAAAAATGACCAACAACTGCAAAATAAATAACTGTTTGTGTAAATGCTCATTCGAAACCTGCCCTAACCAATGATATTTTATATTAAGATACGTTATGCTCATACTAAACGCATTCAAAACCCGTGACCAATTACTGACAGAGACAAACACTGCAATCCATAGCGAACGCTATTGTTAGAAAGAGATAAATAGATAAAAAGTAAGGCAATTTGCCTTCCTTTTCAAGGAACGTTTTTGCGAGCAGATGACGTATCTTTATATAAAATATCATTGGCCCCAACAATATAAATAAACGATAACAAATAAGTATCGGGGGAAACTGTAGGCTTATGCTTGTACTATGGGTACTAGATAATGAAAAATATGTAAATAGAGAAAGACATACGTAAAAATAGATTAATAAAACCCAACGGGTACTTAAGATTCGGCCTTTTCCAGTGTTTCTCCGATTTGATTCGAAATAGTACTCCCAAGACTCAGAAACAAATATCAAAAAAGCCTCGAAAATATTGTATTACAGAATCTAATTCTCAAATATATGTTGAATGCAAACGTCACTTAGTCTTCCAGGTAGGTAATATAATTAAAAAAAACATAAATAAGTATCCGAATCTTAATCGAATGAGCAAAAAGTGCAGTATTGTAATGATCTCGGGGGTTTAGAATGTGAGTAAGCAATACTCGCTAATTTGATTTTGAAAAATTATTACTAATCACTGACATGCATCGAACAGAATAAAGACTAATAGTTAGTAAGAAATAACACGTTACAAACCACGAGGAAAATGCTAAAGCTTTTTTTAATTATTACAATATTATTAAATATGGGCACTAAGGTATACTTAGTAAATAGATAATTATGGCTAATGATCTGCGGCGAAAGTATAGAAAATGAGATAAGAACATTAAAAACTTATTATAAGTGAAGAAGAAAATAACTTTTACAGAATTAGAATAAAAAATAATAATTAAGGGAATGTGTAGCCATTGATTTTATAGCAAATAAATAATAGATACCAGACATAACTTTTAAAAAGTTATCGCACTTTGGCTGTAATCCACTCGGTATAACCTAATTGCTTTAGACATGTTATCCTATCGTCAACGTTACAATAGCTCTTATTTACTTGACAGTTAAAGCGGAGTTAAAACCATTACAATAACATGTCAAAAGCGATATTGTTTTACCCGAGTTGAATAGAGCCAGGAGAGTGAGTTGATGGAAATCTTAACACAACTTATCCACACAATACTTTCGTGTCAGAGTCGACTTGCTTACCTTCAGTGCCTCGGGCACTTGGATACTGGCCGGATGATACTTCAGGGGCTATTCTATAACGGTTCCCCGTCAAATAATTACCACCATTAATTCTACGGAGATAATTTCACGGAGACGATAATTAAAGCGCGCGTTTCAATATTGGGTGTCGAATTTCTGATTGAAACTGGGTTGTAAAGGAACTGGAAGCAAATGAACTGGAAGTAATTTAAGTTTGATTAACTTAGCCCGGCTACTTCCGTCCCTTTAGGCTGTTTGTTCTGTAAGTACAAACAATATATGATATTTGCAATATGAAACGTTGTTTTAATGTGAAAAAGGAGGCAGGTAAGCAAGCGAGCAACCTGGGGCCTGTTTTATAAAGCTACAAATTACAATTTACAGGTTACAAGTTTCCATTTGACACAACCTCGACCAATGACGACCAGCCATATGAGCAGTGTTGCCAGTTTAGACCTGTAAAATTGTCACTTGTAGCTTTATAAAACGTGCCCCTGATGGTGAGTGATCATCGCGACCCATAAACACTCGCAACACCAGAGGAATCGCAGGCGCGCTGCCGGCCTTTGAGAAAAGAGTAGACTTGTTTTTTGAAGGCCCCCAAGTCGTATTGGTTCGGAAATGCAGACGCCGAGAGCTGATTCCACATAGATAAGGTAAGAAGGTCCTCGAAAAACTTCCGAAGTACCAGGATCTCTATTCTACTCGGTAAATCCATATTACTTTTGACACCTTATCTTATCTTGCCCATGTTGTTTTACCCAGTAGAATAGAGGCCCTGAAATACAATTTACACGACTATAAATGAAATATTCCCAGTGAACAGAACTCTGCCCTGCTAATCCAATACGCAGTATCTCAGATAAAACTCCTGTAGCAATATCAACCTTATTACTAACAGAAGAGAATTAAAACTGCTGTGGTTATAAAAATCGGGATACTGCATAGCTTAGTAGGGCAGAACTCTATAGCGTGAATTTTATATTTCTCATACCACTTTGGTCTTCGATATTCATATTTAAAATGCTCAAGACGAGAATAGCCCTTCATTTCACACAGATAAATTCAACTTCCGCATTGAAAGAAAAAGTCAACAACCTAGCAAGCGGTACCATGACTCTTAATTTCACTTTCATTGCGCGCTCCGCACTGGACATTTTGTTATTAATAGAAGCTAAACAGTATTGTATAACTAGATTGACGTCATTTCGGAAGCGGATTTACTGTCTGTTAAGAAGTTTAAAAATATAACAACACTTCCTAAATCAAAACGATATTCGAAGTGCCGGAATGTATATGTGTATGATTGATTTAAAAAAAGTTCCGTGTTTTATTTTATGAACAAAAAGTCTCAGTTTTTTGCTCATTAGCTTACTTTAACATAGTTTTTTTCTAAATTGGTGAGTCTATGATTCTGTTAGTTGAAAAGTTTTTGCTTAGAGTTGATCAAATTTAGAAGTCGTCATTGTTGAAAATTTAGGAAAGATTAGGGACGTCGCTTACTTATAAAAAAACATTACGTACAAAAGAGGCAATTATGTTGACCGGGAAACCCAAAATCTCTTTATTGCATACTAGTAGGGTGACGGCACCAATGATGGACATTTTTAACTGACAGGCAACAGTAATGGACACTTCACTCTTAATTCAAATTACAAAGGGTCCTAAATTGATTGTTGCAAAACAAATGAATAACCCTTATCTTCCGTAAAATAAGAATATGTCCCTTGTCCATTACTGGTTCCACCGCCCTACGACTATAATTAGTATAGTTAAACTTTAGACCCGAACAAAGAACACGACCTAGCCTTATGCTAGGGTAGCAGAGACTGCACATTTAATATAGATAAATCCATGTCTTAGAGTTCTTACAATCCATCAATACTATACAGTAGCGGCATCGAGTGATGGCACTTTTGAAGTTTGCTCGCTCATGAAGTTCCCTAAATATTGACAGCAAGTATAAAAGAACAGATTTCAAACTTCATTTTTGCAGGTACCGGAATAGTGATGTACTACTGGCGCTGTAATTTACCGAAACGCGTTTCGTAACTAGCTACATCTTGAGGTTGTTTTTATTTGCTCGCAATCCAGCGTTCATCGTTTTAACCATAACTAACAAAAATCATCTCAAAAAAACAATTCGCGTGATGATAACAAAGGACCGCTGACTGGTACAACAACTGCACTTTCACGTCACCGTGTCGGTGGCAAACTCGCGTCCTAGCTCTGAGTTAACGTGGATTAATGGTTATTTATTCACTAATTTATCAATAATTTAAAATTTTGTATATTTTGACACAATATTTCAAAGGGGTTTGGGTAAAAGTGTTGTCATTTGTAAAATTCATACATTTTCAAAGTGAGCGGCCATTCGTAAAAGTGGTAAATTATGATAGAGTTATTAAAAATAAACATATTTTGATATGTAATGTAATCAATGTGTACTCTTAAGTGCATCGGAGCCGAGATATTTAAATATTCATACTTGGGCGTACTTTTGTACTAAAAACTTAATACTTAAATCTTTAAAATCTCCGCTCCGATATTATTTAACGCCATAAATTATATATATCTATGTGTATTTAGAGGTCCTCTAAATAACTATGTAAAAATCATCCGTGGCCGCTGAAAAAAAAAATGACAATATTCTTCAAACAAATTTACCCAATGCCCTTTCTTACAATGTCGTCTTCTTCTAGCCACACAGTTTATTTCGAGAGTTTAAATAAATAATAATAAATAAATAAATATCAGGGGACAATGTCACACCAATTGACCTAGTCCCAAACTAAGCTCTAGGCTTGTACTATGGGTACTAGACAACGATATAAATACTTATATAGAGAAATAAATACTTAAATACATAGAAAACATCCATGACTCAGGAACAAATATTCGCACTCATCGCACAAATATCTGCCCTTACCGGGATTTGAACCCAGGAGGAATAGGAGAGTTTGATCTAAAATTTATGGCCTTTTAATTTTATGCATTATTTCTTAAATAAACTTTTAAAAAATATACTTCTCGCACTTGACTGAAATTTTTACGATAATAAAATGGAGTGTTTCACAACACTATTTGTCAGGTATCAAAAGTGCCATCAATCGATGCCGTTGTAGTTACTAAAATTATCAATGTGAAAGTACTGTCTGTCTGTCTGTTACGCTTTCACGACTAAACCACTAAACTGATTTCGTTGAATTTTGTTATGGAGATAGCTTAAGTTCTGACCAAGGACATAGGGTACTTTTCACCTGCCATAAAAGAGTTCTACGCGGACACAGTCGCGGGTGGCAGCTAGTGTTTTAAATGCAAAAGTAACTCTGTTAGTTTTAGTTTCAAGAAGACACAATCCCAAATAGACACATCAAATATTGTACTATTGGTGACAAAAGTGGTTGGTTGGAGGTTGTTGATAAGATGTACGTACTCTACGCTATTATGGTCTCCTGGTACTTTTTTCAGGATAAGAGATAGGTGGAACAGGGACTAGGAAGGTTTATGTTATGATAGTGTTGGAGTACGCCCGGAGGGTCAAACCATCTAGAAATAGGAGCTCCGCGGGAGCGGAGCTCCGTCGATACTATCTAATTGATTTGAAATAACAGTGTCGACGGAGCTCCACTGACTCCTATTTCTGGGTGGTTTGGTCCTCCGGGCCTGCTGCGAAACTAACATAACCTAAACCTACCTAGACATGTATTTTATTGATGTTTAGGGATTGCTGAATAGTAAAAAGTTATTGAAAACTTTTCCCTACGCATCGAGCGGCTTTTAGAACTGCTGGTACTGTGCCAGTTTACGACTTTGTCCTTTTGAACTTGTGTCTCTTTTGAAACTGTGCCCCGTTGCAACTGTGTCTCCTTGAAACTAAATCCTATGTTAAGCTTTAACAGCATCGCTAAACTGATTTTAATCAAATTGTATAAGTACTTAGCTTGAAGCCTTGAGATATTTTGCTTTTATGTGTTTCAATTACTAACACTTAATGAACCCAGAGACTGAAATAAATATAATATTGAATTGAAATTAAAAAGTCCAGCTCCAGAGCTCAGTCAATGCTTAGTTAATAATTAATTAAACCAATATTTTATTAATAAATACTAAAAAGAGTGAAATAAACTAAATTTAAAAAAAACAAAAAATCCGACTGCAATAAAAAAAATAACTGAAAAGCAAAAAACAAGCCAATTTTCAATATTCAAGTTACATGTATATATTTAATAGTAAAAATTGTATTATTAAGTACATTGCTCTAACAATTTTCCATAGATTATAGAGCTTGTTTTTTGCTTTTCAGTAGATTTTTTTATTTCAGTCAGTTTTTTTTAAAATAATTTATTCAGGTAGGTGTCGTTAAATTTTGGTTATTAAGTTTAACAACGATCTAATAATAAAGCAAACATTTTAAAGTCGGTGCCTCATTACATTACGAAATGTAAGAGATTGATATTGTTTCATAGTAACGACATTTCGTCGGTGAAACTGCAAAACCGCGTAACCAACAAATTTAATATAGATCAAAATAAAACTTAACGTCTAAGAAAAAAGGTGCATTATGCTCCTCATTAAAAATGTTACTTACGCGGTATTGCAGTTTCACCGACGATTTGTTATGTTTATGGGATATGAAAAATATTAAAATAAAGCCTCCTGAAATTCAAACTACTGGGCTTTGGGCTAATAGTAAACCGATATGACCAAATCAGTCACACGCGACTGAAAAATAACGCAATATCTCTACATGGTATAACACAAAGTCGCTTCCCGCAGTCTGTCCCTCGGTATGTGCGCTTATTATTATTTATTTATTTAATGGCAACCGGTCTCAATATCGAGCAATCATTTTTGCCAATGTCAAGTGTATATTTTACATTTACATATCAAAAAAAATCATAAGGCAACGTTGTACGGTGATCCTCTAGCCTCCGTGAAGCGATGTAGGTAGAACTTTACGAAGACCAGATGGGATTTTCTTGGAGCAATCCTTCCAAAGGCGAAACGTGTTCAAACTTGAATTCTTCATTATACTGCACATTTGAATGTTAATTTACTGCATATTAATACATCATTATTATCCATTAAACAACAAAATATGCAAAAAAATAAAAACAATTATGAAAGCGACACCATCTTGTCAAATACCCGAAGAGAATCGTATGTGCGCTTAGATCTTTCAAACTTTTCAACGCTTTGTCAAATAAAAAGTTGTCACTCACACGCCATTGACAGCTCAACACCAGAGCTAATGTCAACTTTACCTCATAGACAATCAGGTCTATTTTCCACTTTCAACCATGGCTGATATATCAGTCTTCGGCGTTGAACCTGCGGTGCTGATATATGAGTCGTTGGCGTCGAAAAGGTTAAACTTCGCAACGGATATTAGTGCAGTTTTCACGATAGTTAAAAAAATATTCACGGAAGGTTTTTATATTCTGGTTTATGTACGGGTATTACATAAAACTCCTATAAATCGTAGCGAAGCGAGGGCCGGTCGCTTGATATTCTTATAACTAGATCACGTACAGTCAAGGAAATTGTTCCTAGACCATCTTGGACCATGTCATAGTGACACTGTAAATAAAATTATAAGAAGTCTCTTACGTTTTAATTGATTACGTTACTATAACATAGTCGAAAATGGTCTGTCTAAGAAACAATTTCCTTTACTGTACATACATTACAATAAGACAATAGAAACAATTTACTTACTCGTGTGGACCCAAGAGGCTGAGGAAGAGCTGAAGATGGAATGTGAAGATATACCGGCAACCTCAGCTTTTATACTGCTTCTTAACAGTTTTAGCAAATGAACCGCGACTAACCCAACCCGACAGGGGGTATAAGGGACAAACTTACAAATACAGCTGAAAAGGTTCTATTTATCTGGATAAGACTCACTAGCGTTTGAACCGCCCATTCTGTGTATAATATTATCCCATTAAAAACATAAATGTGAAAATGGGAGCTAAGTTCAAAATTTTAAGAATATGCGATGCATGGTTATCGACTTCACCGACAATAGAATTGAAATCTAAATGGGTGCCAAGTTCCGTAGATAATCCTGATATTTATTTATTAAGAACATACGACATTCTAAAATAAATTAAAAACACATTTTTTTATTTTTTTCTGCTACAACAATGTTTGCTATTTAAAAGTATAACTTCTTAAATTTGAACACTCGAATTATTTACACAAAGCAGATAACTTTGGATAAACTGAAGCTCAAAATTTGACTCCGCTAGTTTTTACCAGCAAGACAATTGTTTGGAAGAGTAAGATATGACCACACAATATAAATACAATAACTTGCGTAAAACTTAAAGTAGATAAGTTGATTATCCAAATGTAACATAACTTGTAAGTGAATCAGACCCTGCTTAAAATGGTGACTTGCAAATGCAAAAAGAGGTTGCTTAGGGTCGTGCAGTTGCAGACAGGCTGGGCTCATGGTGCTCTATCCTATGTTCCTTTTGCCACGGGTGAAATTGCAACATCGCCATCCCTATCGTCCTGGACGAGGAGGACGAGGATGTGGACGACCCAACACCATGAGCCGGCCCGCCTCCACTCCAGAAAACATTATCCCTCTTTCCCCACTCCTCTCCACTGATCTAGACTGGACGAGAAATGGTCCTTCCAAAAGGACGAAAGTCCCAAACGGTTTTTGCTTGACCGTGTAAATAGTATTATTTTATATTTTAAATATATGTTTGCTGTATTTTTTTATATTTACTTTTATTTGTTTTGAGACCATATGTTACATCTAAAATGTCAAATTTACACTTTTTGGTTTTCTTTTAGAAATACATTAATACACTATTCAGAACAATGTTTTTATCATTTAACCCAGATCAGATATTTTAATAGTTTTTATATTTTTGAGAAAACTATGAAAGGTAGAGGCATTACTTTGGTATTCAATTAAAGCTAGTTAAATTGCACACTAATTCTTATTTCAACTTTTATTCTACGACCATTAGTTTAGCCAGTACGTAACTTGGAAAATGACAATAACACGAAATTTTCATTTTGTTGAAAAATTGTCAGTCTTTGACTAGCTGAATCTCCGCAACTAGAGGTAATAAGTCTTACAGTACTCAAATTAGGCTTAAATTGTAGCTAATTTAGTACGCTTTATTAAAGTATAGAACAAAGATACTCGAAAAACGCTTCCTTTATATAATTATGTATTTCGAAAAAACTGAAACAGTGCCTTAAATTTTCGCAGTTAACGAAACAACGTGGAAAGTCCATTTCTTTAGCGTATGTTTGTTTGTTTATGAAGCCATAATTATACATGTAAAATGGTAAATTCACATTTTTGCACATATTTTTTTTAAATTAATGAGTACAATGTTTTTATTATTTAGCCAAAATCCGATATTGTCACTTTTTGAACACATTTTCACTTTTGAAGAAAATTGCCCGTCTTTAACTTCCATAGAGAAGTTTTTTATGTCATGCTCCCTGGACACCCCACCGTCTGTTTTGTAATGTTTTAAAGCATAAGCCTAATGTACACAATATGTACCGAATTCGTACATACTTAAAAAGAAATGTACCTCAATAGATCGAGAGTACAAATTATATGAGTTTGGGGTTGCTGTGGAGCATCTCCCCAGCAACCCCTAAGATTAATTAAAGAATTTGTCATTTATTAAAACATAACGCTGTTGTACCCAATATGTACTGAATTAGTACGCACTTTTTTTGAAATGTACCTCCATAGATCAAGAGTACAAATGATCTGAATTTGGGGTTGCTGTGGAGAATCTCCCCAGCCACGCCAAACATTGAATTTAAGACATTATTATTTATTAAAACATTACGCTGTTGTACGCAATATGTACTGAATTAGTACACACTTTTTTTTAAATGCACCTCCATAGATCGAGAGTACAGCAAAGGCTCTGAAGCACAATTCCTGCCGAAAATTTGTATATTTTTTTCTTTAGCTTATTTTTATTATTTTATCATAATTAGGATACAATAATGTTATATAACTCTCCTAGATTATTTGAACTCAATTGCTAATAAAGAATGTCGCAGTATTTATTTGTAGGCCTCAATAATCCTGGAAAAGGCCGAAAAAACCACCCTAAATTTTGGTGACAGAGCTGGAGATAGAAAAATCCACTGCAATGATAACTTATTTATCCTTCAAATTATAATGATAAATCAAGGTTTCATTTTCAATAACAATATTTTTTATTAGTGTACCAAAACTTTTTCCACACAACTCCAAATTATTACAAAACTAACTCTTATTTTTGCCGTCTTGTAAAATTGTTACTACAGATGTTTTTTGTTTAGCTATCACAGGGAAACAAATGAATAATGTTTACATTTTTCTCTAATTTAAGTTTCATTAGTGCCATGGTATAGTCCACATTAAAAGAATATCATTATGTAGATGGTTCTTACTGATTCTCAAAACTTTTGAATCACCCCTCGTAATTTGTTGTCTCGATCTATTGAGGTACATTTCTTTTTAAGTATGTACAAATTCGGTACATATTGTGTACATTAACCCTAATGCTTCAAAACATTACAAAACTGACAGTGGGTTGTCCAGGAAGCATGACATGTTTTTTCGAAAAAACTGAAACAAGTGCCAAAAATTCGTAGTTTTTCGAGCACCATGGGGGAAGCACAGGGTTTTCGGGGTTGCAAACTTGGATGTTAAATACCCACAACGGACCTAAAAATATATAAGCAAATCGTAGTTACATGCAATGTTTGCCTTTTTTGTGTTGTTATAGACTGGGCTATATATTAACGATACAAAATTATTACGATAAAATTTGTGCACTGATAAAAAAACCCTGTACACAGGGGACAATGTAACACAAACTGACCTAAGCAAATACTCGTGCTTACTACACAAATACCACCGGGGGTTTGGACCCGAGACCACTAGCTTCGGCGACACGGTCATTACCCACGACTACCGTCATGATGACAATCCATGACGAATCTTTCGAGGCATCCATGTTAGAACTTAGTGGCGGTAGGACCTTGTCCATGCGTATCGTCCGTACCACCCCATCTTATCCATTGACCCACCGCCAAGTGGCAGTGTTCGCATCGTTATGTAAGGGTGTAGGGAAAAGACAATCGGTGAAATTACTAGCATAGAGCCATTCCATCTTGGTCCTCAGCGTTGGCAAAGCATTTGAAGTCTGAGGGCCGTATTAATAAACTCATCTTGGCAGAGAGGCCCGTCACAAGATACGTCAACATTGACTTATATATAAATCAATGTACGTCAAAGTAAACGTCAAACCATAGACAAGCATTAGAGTTGAGATCAGTTTATTAATACGGCGCTTAGGATTGCAGTCTTGAGATTGTAGTCTTGAAAATTCAAATATCTATGGGTCTCAGATCCCTCTTACCATCAGTTGGCCCGAGTGCTTATTTGCCTTCTCGTTGCCAGAAACAATTGCTCAACTTCCTACTTTTATTTTAATAGATGTTAATTTAATTCGTTATTCTTCACACAAATTTTAACTCCTGACAAAAAAAAGAGGGGTATCAAAAGTTTAACTTGTGTATTTGTCTGTCTGTGGCACCGTAGCTCTTAAAGAGATAAACCGATTTCAACGCGTTTCTTTTGAAGGAAGCTAGTTTATTTGGATTAGTTGTTAGCTAGTTAGGTTTTATGAAAATCGTTTGGGCCGATTAAAGTTGATATCTCAACTCTCTGAGAAGGGGTCGCCATTAGTAACCCATCATTTTATCGAATTTCACTTTATCGAATTATATTTCATCGAACGTTATTTTCTGCCGAAACCATAATGTTTTCAGGATATCTTAAACATTAATTACGTAAGTTAGGTCATGTTAGACTTGTGAGTAGCAAAAAACGGTTAATTCACGCGGCGAGAAATGCCGATCGATGAAATGAAAATTCTGCGAAATGATACGATCGTTAAAAGGTGTTTCGATAAAATAATAGGTCCCCATCGCCATTATATAGGTAGTTCCACGAGAGTTGAGGTGAATGATTACGCACACAGCTACATGAAGTACTGATTGCAAAAAAAGTGAATTAATGAAATGAGTGAGTGAATTTAAATGTAAATAAAAACGCTTAATTTTATTTTTAATAGGTATCAAAAGCAGTAAAAATATAAAATAATGCTTTTCTAAACCATCGTCACTTGGAATATCCTCATCTGATTAGTTAAGATTGATTACAAGGTTTTCGGTTAAATAATCAATCCTAGGTTCCAATATCCTGTATATTTCTTCTTTTTCTTATCTCTTGGAAAATGCAGTTGTCAATAGTATGACAACGATGTAACCAGTACCAGTTACTTCAGTCATCTTTGAAGAGGTTTGATAACGAAATAACAAAGTAATGGAAATGTAGGTATGTAAAAACAATTATTTTAACAGCTGCATAGATAAAAACAAGGCAATTTATTACTTATTTTCTTTGGTTTCTACGATTAATATTATATTCATATACCTGTACTCGAAAATCTAACTTAAGACCAAAAAAACTACGACAGATACGTCACTGTCATAAGTGTCAAAGTCACTTATGTCAGTGTCAATCGAACATTTCAGTGTTAGCCAACCTTTTTGCATTGATAATGAAATTGTTGTAAATATTTGTAGATAATTCTAACATTTTCAATAGGTATCAAAAGTTATATTTAACAATAGGGAATATGCATTCAATTTTTTTTCTACCCGATATTCAAAACATTAAAATACCCCAAGACAAATATTTTCTCATATAGTGTGTTAAGTCATTAAATGGCGGGTGTATTGTGTTCAATGGCGATTTTTTTATCAGCTAAAACAAAATGACAAGCTAAATTGACAGTTACCCATGGACCCCATGGTGTCATGGATGTTAAAATGCCCGATGATTGTCATTATAAAGTGAGCTACACACTTTTGGCCTGTTATTTTGTCGAATAGCTAAACGTATGTAATATTTAAATTGCGTCTAACGTTGTTTACAACTATTGTTTATTTATCGTACCAAATGTTATTAATACCTGAAGTATTACAAGTGCAATAACAGTTTTGCTACCAAAAATCTTCTATGGTTAAATATAAAATAGGTCATCTTGTATTTGTGTAAGTAACTTGAATTAACTTGTTTATTTTAATCGAAGGTTTAAAACTACCTACAAACAAATATTCTTAGTGCGGTCTTTTAAAATGTGGAAATATGCTAAGGCAAATATATATATTTTTTTATTGGCAACCCACGTTGGTCTTTAATTACATTTTCGAGTATAAGCATATCAGACCTTTATTTATTCATATAACTCATTTATTTAAATAAAATCGGTCAAAATATTTAATTTTCTGTTTTGTTTGAAGTCGATGAATTGTTCTACGTAATACTTAACAAAATAGTTTAAAGAAACTTTTTGGTCTTTCTTGCAGTTCACTGTTCAACTTGCTATCGGTACAATATAAGAACAGTATCAGTGTTGTTGTGTGCGTGACCTCAACTCTCGTGGAACTATCTATATCAAGGGTTTTTATCGTTTAGTTTTTTTCGTGATACATGGGACGAGCGGTTCAAACGCTCCTAAGCCTTACCCATGTATAAACTAAAATAATGACAAGCATGCAGATACGTTGGTTTTCTTGTTCAACCACGCGAACATATAAGTTTGTAAAAGGTATTGGTTTTTTTATGATTAAATTAGCTTTGAGTGGATTATAGTTGAGTAAATAACAATACGAATCAATATGCGAGTGATAGAAAAATAGTTTTCATTGTGGTGTATTTGTTTGAGTTAAAAATCATGGAAAACCTGGACTTCTATTTTACATTTATTTAAATGACATAGACGCAATTTTCTAATGATTTACTTAACGTACGTAATTTTAAGGCCCGCCTGATATACCTTAGGGTTAATTTTGTGAATACTACCTAAGCATCGCCGGGTCTGTCAAACTTAACAATTAAAGGGGTTTTTTTTATGACGGAGCACACGGGCCACCTGACGGTACTTACAGTCCAACAATAAAGAGTAGAAATTAAATAAAAGAGAACTAAAAAGCAATGTACCTTGCCACACTTGTCTTGTCAGTCATGTCCAAGTTCGCCTTTGGAATAGAGCGTCTTGCGGATTTTTTAAAATATTTCTCTATGTAGTGAGTTTTTGCTTGGGTAAAAGAAGTGATTAGTATAAAAATTAACAAAACAATACATAGTGGAACAAGGGAAGTCGTATATAAAGTTTTTTTACGGTACTTAGCGGAGTTTCAAGCTGGCAAAGTATTGTCTGATTTAGACGATGTTTACAAACGAACAGCTGATACGACAGGGATGTTTTGCATAAAACACAACTTTGTATTGATAAACCAAGACAACAATAAACCAATTTGGTCCGTAATTTGCTCACTGCGTAGGTAGGTCGCTCAAAGCTCTTTTTACGTGTGTCGACTTGTACTTGACTTGGACATTTAAATTAAAATTCCTATGTTTATTTATGGTTTATTAAAATAGTCATGTCAAAGTTAAACTTTATTTCTACTATTCATTTTAGGACTAATTAAGTACCTTTACCTAAAGTTAATGATTGATCAAAACTAGTAGGATACATCAAGATTCATAGTCATCAAGGGATAGTAGTTGAGAGTTTCAACTTGAGACCAACGGCTAATGCTGAATTTATACAGTGCCAGCACTGGCACCTTAATAACATTACATTGCCGCAATGTAAGTAATGTTATTATGGTGCCAGTGCTGACATCGTGTTAATCCCTATTGTAATAAATTGAGGTCCAGGTATTCTAATCTAATGTACAGTCGACGTCAAAGATATGTTTACACTTTAGTACCTTGTCACTTTATCCGCTATGACAATTTCAAATGGCAGTTAAAACATGACGTTAAATAGACAAGGTACTAAAGTGTAAACATATTTATGACGTCGACTGTACCAACGAATCACTATCAATCAATTATTATTACTTAGGAGGGCGTTCCATGAAATTTGACCAGTATTTAATATTAATTAAAAAATAGCAAATATCAAAATCATTTTGATAGTATACGCAGGGTTACTATGCGAACGACGGTGGCGCCCTCATTTATTTTCTACTCTTTTTGGTCGCACTGTAAGTGGGATCTGATTCCCGAGACTACGATCCCAAGACTGCAAATGCGTGGCCTACCCTGAGGACTAAAGGTTTACGCAGACAGCCTCTCTGAACCCGATCAGCTCAAACTGAGACATCGAAAAGTGAGCTTTGATTTGTGTTAGTACGATACATTTTTCAATGGACGACACGAGGCTCGCGCTCGGTTTTCACTTTAACTTTAATAGTAGATTGTTCAACAAGGGACTAAAACAAGCCATAATGACACGAGATGTTTAGCCACCCAAGCGGAGCGCGGGAGACTATAGTTCGAGTGTCATTATGGTTGTTTAGTCTCGCGTTAAACTACTTTTCACTTTGAATGCGAGGAAAAAACTATATTCTTAAAATTACAATTTGGATTATAAGAAACTTTGTCTTACAAAATTGTTCCGGGCTTTTTTTTGTAAAGCGACGCTTTAAATGCTTGCATATGTAGCCAACTAACCATGCACCATGCATAATATAATAAATTAAATCTTAATATAATGAAATTAAATCTTTTTTTTATAGTTTTGCACAGTTTTCATTTTGTGGTTATTTCCACACCCTAAAAATTGTCTATATAAAATCACTGAAAATGGCGATAATCCTCCATTCTCAAACACCGTGATTGGCTGTCTAGGGGTTTCCAAAGTAAATGAAAAAAAAAAATATCCTTAGAGATTAATAAGGAGCTTTAGTCTCGATGTGCAGAGACTAAAGTAACATTTTAAGAGCATGAGAAGTAAAAAAATGTATCGTAGTATTCGTAGTTCCTTTAGCAGTACCTACTAAAGGAACTACTACTAATATGCTAAGCCGTTACCATATTATTTACTCTTAAATAATAAATTAAAACGGCTTTTCCTTACACAGTATATTTTTTCCAAATACGCACACAATATATTAAAGGATAAAGTTAAAAGGCCAATTTGGGAACTTTGAAAAGATCCCGAAATAATGTTCCAGCCGGTGACCGGGAAAATGGCCCCGAGTGGGAATCAATTCGAAATGATTGCCAAATTATTGAGAGAAAGGGAACTTTCGTAAATCAGAATCTAGATTTTGGGTCGAGATCCCGCCGCGTGATGTCTACCGCTCATATAAGTTTTTTTTTTCATTTGTGAAGTTATTTATATGTTTATTTAAATACTTTAATGCACAAAATTAAAATATTGTGCAAAATGCGAACTTAATGCTACAAGAATTCTCTACCAGTCAACCTTAAGGTGAAACGAAATCAAAATGTAGGTAGGTGCAATAAAATTACAATCCTTTCCCTTTATCTAAATTTGGAAAAATGTTGAACTTTGAGATTCCGATATGTCAACGTCAGTTAACAGTAAATCAAAATTACGTCTGTGTATCTCTTAGTACCAATATTACCAAACGATGTTAATCACTTGAGACGATTAGACCGTTAACAGTTGTCAAAATGTATGAACTAACAGTCGATTAACATTGATTAAAATTTAACATCGTTTGGTGAAATTGGTACCAATACTTATATAGACCCTAGTCCTGAACAGTGCGTGCTACCGTAAGTACATAGAACACATGGGGTTACCAAAGTGAGTAGCGTTATCGTTACAAATCGCGTAGGTTTGCGTCAATTTTCGCTTGACTATATCGCCTGTTTCGTTTCCTGGCCTATTTGTAGGTCGGACTTCCTTATTGACCAGTTGGTGTCAGTTGTTTGTACTGTCGTATTTAAAATTTGAACTGGATTTTGTCATTTGACTAGCACGAGGAAAAATTTGACATTCGCTTACAAACCTTTGATTTGATCACAAAGATATAAATTGTTAATTTACCACCTCTTTTTTTCTGGTGATATTAGTTCGGCTGATGGATTTCTTGCACCTAAACAGCTTGATGTATTTTCTCATAATTATTAGCTGTCATTAGATACGTCTTGGTTGTGTGACAAAAACTTTGATATTTTTTTCAAAGTAATGAGAGGAAGGAAAAGTTTTTTTCACCGAAGACCAAAAGTCTAGTGTCAAAACAGGCTGCGAATATTACAAATTTTCTTAGACAAGTACCAGATTTGGGTAGAATTCAGGCAGTGGGATCCCGTCATACACCGGTAGAGATTAGTTAAACAATAGTTTTCGGAACTTCGTCTTGTATGCAAGCGAGAACTAGGTTCTTGTCCGTGCCTGCCGGTTTCTTTGGCTCCAGGGCAGCCCTCATCTCCAAGGCTCTGGTGTCCGTCTGCAAGGACTGGTTCTTGTCATCCAAGTCTTGGGATATCTTGATCGAAGCCGATTCCAGAGCGTTGTATGTTGCTCTAGAAAAAAAGACAGGTTAAAATGCTATGGTTATTTATGTGCAGTCAGCATCACATTATATGGTTTGTTAGTCGTCTACCTCGAAATCATGAATTTGTTGTAGCTCCTATATCGGTGATATACCTATACTCTGTTACTCGCATATATTTTTAATCGCGTTTTACAGCAATAGCTTTTGCTGTAGCATGGATCATCGATCGCTTAAGTAGTTAGCCGCTAATATTTTTAGTCGCATTTTACCTCGGTCGCTTATATTGTTGTAGTGTATTAATCGTATTTTTTATTTATCACCTTTAATACTAATCGCAAATTCACCTCGTCTTAATCATCAACATTTAAATAAATAAATAAAAAATAATTGTCTATGATCGTGTTAGTCATATCAGTGATATTATACAACGAGGTTACGTATAAAATGCGACCCAGGAGATAAACGACATGTGTGAGATGCGTTTAAAAAACAAAACAACAAGTGCTGAAATTAAATATCACCTTAAGTAATAACGCCTTACAAACAAATACCTATATATCACGGTGAAAAGCGATTAAAGTGAAGAACTACACTAAAAGTAATTCACTATGAATTTTATACACCGTTGTGATTTGCGACGAGAAATAATACTACAATATAAAAATCGATTCAAAAATTTTGAGATTTCGGCAAAACGCGAATTGGTGAATATTTACAAGAAATTAATGATTTCGAGGCACAAGACTAACAAACGCATGATATCGTATCAGCCAAAGTGGCCAAATTGTTCGTCACACCATACAAAATATATGGTGTACCGAATTATTTGGTCACTTTGGTTGTTTGATGCTGACTGGGTGGTGTATGAAAATAATTTTATGAGTTGTTTATAGGTAATCTTAATATACATATACAAAACGAAGTGCATTTTGATGAGATCTATAAATAACAAATGAAATCCATTCTATTATTATACATGAGAAAGTAACTTTTGCAACGCTTTCTCGGCTTAACCAGCCGGCCAGATTTTTTTCCACTAGTAGCGATAAACGACTATAATATTACGCGGACGGAGACACGGGCAACAGCTAGTATCTTTGTAATCGGTTCACTTCATGAGGAGAATTGTTAAGTCAAGACCTTTAATCACTCTACCACGGTGATTTCACTTTCATTATTGCACTGATTTAAGTGCAAAAAGCGACCAATATATAATAGGTGGATATTTCATCGGAACTCCGTTGAGCTGCCTCGCACAGCTGTAGTGGAAACGCGGCCTTATTGCTATTGAAAATGTATAGGATTGACGTAAGCTAGTTAGTAGATGGGTGGTTTTAAAAAAAAGCGTACCTTGTTAAGGACTAAAATTGAGAAACGTTAACTTTTAGCCATGCTTTCCGCGTGTGTGTGCATTTCTATTTTGTACATCTGCTAAGTCCTAAACCTAAACCACGCAACGGATTTTGATGCGGTTTTCACCATCAGTTTGTTATTTTTTCACGAAAGGTATTTATGTATAATATAATAAATTCTGATTTATATACGGGTGTTACAGAAAACTCACATGAAACGAAGCGAAGCCAGTGCGGGTCGCTAGTTTTAAATAAATGCATGCAGATGTACCGTAACGAAATTGTTACTAAACTGATATAATAACAAAACTGAGAAATAGTAACGAAACTGAAAAAAGCTTGAAATTTTACTTAATGGGGATTTTACTCACTATGGAAATGTAAAGATTCACTATCATTAACGATAATCACCCCGCGTCACTCTAATGTTGGAAATAGGCATTACCTATTGCACGGCACCTTGGCCGATAAACAGTTTTTTTCCTCCAATCAACTAGCAACCCTGCTTACCTCAGCAGGACAAATATTTTCTTCCTCGGTTTTATTTAATAGATTTTCAATGAAGAATGTAAGTAATGTGCACTATTTCACACATTTTATTAAAAATAAATATAATATTTCAACGATAGTGACATATTTTTTAAAATGCCATTTTTCACTTCATGTAAATACGTTGTTCTTATATAATTTGTAGGTTATTGCAAAATATGTCAGTTTTTTACACAAACGTACATACGTTTACCGCTGCAAATGCGAATGGGACACCATTCCATAAAAAATATGGTTAGAACCCGCTTAGTAGCAAAGTGACTTGAGCTATATCGACCCCGATAGGCAAAAAACAGCAGAGCGCCACTTTACACCATATAATTTGGTTCGTTTACGGGCCATAATAAATTAAATATTTTTCAGATTTTTAGTATTTGTAGTTTTGGCTGTAGGGCGCTAAAGCGCTAATTTTTGTTAGGGTGGACTTAGACCAAACGAGCGAATACTCTAAAACATGTTTTGTCTTTATTTTTTACAAAGAAAACGTAAGAGATAATGCCATAGATTTCTTGTTCGTTCGCTTGGTCTAAACCCACCCTAACAAAAATTAGCGCTTTAAAGCTTAATATTTCATAAACGGAACCCTTAATCGAAAAATTGTTCCCACAAACCCGCAATATTTTTGAAAGACCTATCCAACGACACCCCGCACTATGGTGAAGACGACAAAAAAAATACATCCCTATGTTACGTGTAGGGGAGGTACAATAAAAAAAAACATTTTATTTTACCTCCTTGTTGGCGTGACTAATAGTTGTGACTGCAATTACTTGAAATAAACGATATTTAATTTTTATTTTTATTTTATTTTAATATGTATATTCATGCCAAATTACAGCTTTCTCTTTCTTTCTTCGACAGACAGACGGACGGCCATGGCGAAACTATAAGGGTTCCTAGTTTGACTACGGAACCCTAAAAATGGAATGGCACTTTGTTTTTTATACTTTTACATAATAATCAACATATAAAACCAACAAAATATTTTTAATTTGGCAAAATTTTACTTTATTTTTCTTTTAAAATAAAACTGAACAAAAAAAGAAATACGTACCTACATACTAAACGTATCTTTGTAACGTAACTTATTAGATATTTTGAATATAAAAAAGGTAGGTAGTTACTTTTATTTCACTTAAAATAAACCATATCTTCATCAAATGGAACATATTCTTCAGGTTTATCAGAATTTTGAAGTTAATAACGTGCTTTTCAAGTCTCCAGTCCTTCAACTTGATAATTCTTTTGTTAGTTATCATTGGTCATTCGTTAAATGCGCATTGGAATACTAATTATTACGCGTTCGACATAGGTGCCATACCTGTGAATTTATATAATTGTATTTCACAATAAATTAAATACAATTTGCGGAGAAATCGGTGAACATGCATAAAATAAAATAAAGATAAGTACATGCAATCGAACATGCACCTCCTCCTTGTTTGAAGTATCAAAATCAAATCAAATCAAATCAAATTCATTTATTTCATTACATTTAGACATTTTACACAGATCGATACAAATATTGCGTAATGAAAAGGGCGTGAGCACAGCTAGGCTGAATTTGAGCTCACCCGTGGTCCGCCCTGGAGAGATTATAAATATAAAGGTACATAATTAATTTCAACTAGTTACATAAAAAACTAAGCTTATTATTCAATACAAATGTGAAATAATCTTACTCTACCAACTTTCCTTATAATTGTGTTTATACTTAGTTTAAAATTTTAACTTAAACTTTATGGTATGGTACTTATAATATCATATTTTCTTCATCTTGAACAAGGCCTTAGAGTAACTCAGATTCGTTATGTAACGAAATGTTACGAAACTGGGAAAAAATCCTAAGAATACACAACCTAAACTTTTGATTACTCTAGTATTTATAAATATTAGTCAATAATTAGTATTCCACTGCGCATTTAACGAATGACCAATGGTAAGTAACAAAACGATTAGCAAATTAAAAAGCCACAAAGACTTGAAAAGCACGTTATTAACGCTGATAACTTTTTTCTCCATATTGCTGTCACCGACACGCCATTCCGAAAACAAGAGGACTGCTGACTGATTTTGAAAGCTTGTGTTATAGTGTTACCAACGAATCATGATAGCAGTTATTGCTTCTTTGCGCGTTTCGGTTTACGCTTAAACGTTGTTACTAACCCCGAGTTACAAAATTACGAAAAACGGGGACAGATATAAAAGTACGAAGTATTAACTAAAAGACAGCTTTTTGTGAATAAAACTCAAACTTATATCATAAAATAGAGTATAAATTATGTTCTTGTAAACAAAATTTCCTCTTAAAGGTGAAACAAGTTGTATTTTTTTAAACATTAAATTACCAAACCGCCGCGAGACATTTCGAATTGTATGATAATAAATTTCGTTATTTACAAAACAAAATGTTTTTATTGTCATCGATAGCATAAATCAAAGAAAATAAAGTAAAGGTTATACAGGGTGTTAGGTAATGAGTGGATAATCCTTGAACTATGGATAGAGGGCACTTAGGACGTTATAAAAAAGCTAAAATTGGTTAGGTAAAAGTCGCACGGTTTTCGAGATATTTGGATTTTTAGGTTTTTTCGAAAATGAACACCCTTGTTCAACGTTTTGATCATAGCTCCATTCTAAGCTATTTTTTTCTAAATTTTATTTTTTCTCAATATTCTTGAATACTTATAGTAGGAGATCCGAATAGGAGACGATTTGGACCGGGCTGTTTATTCGATAAAAAGTATTTTATACCAAATTTTATATGCCAAGTAATATATGGCGAATAGGTAGGCTGAAAAATTTCAGTCCAGTATATAATTAATAAAAAAAATAAAAATTAACTTCGTTTTAAAAAATTACAATGGCTTGTTTAATGGACAAATTACATACCAATCGAAAGTATGAAGCCTATAGAATATGCAAACGTTTTTTTTTTCTCGTCAAACTATTGGGTAGGTAGGTATAAACAGGTAAGTCGGTACTAGTAATTTGCACCAAACCTAACGTTTGCATATTCTATAGACTTCATACTTTCGATTAGTATGTAATTTGTCTATTAAACAAAAGTTTGCAATTAAAAAAAAAGTTCATTGTTAATATTTTTTTTAATGATATAAGTACTGGACTGAAATTTTTCAGCCTACCTATTCGCCACATATTATTTAGCGTATTAAATTTGATATAAAATACTTTTCATCGAATAAACAGCCCGGTCCAAATCTTCTCCTATTCGGATCTTAGACCATTATATTATCAGATAGGCATCACCATTAATGTGAGACTACAATGGATCTTGAAGAAAAAAATCGCAAACTTAATTTTTGCGTTTTCAATCGTACATTGACCAAACTTTCAGCACCCATGGTGAAAAAAAATAGACTACCGTCTAGTTGCCCATAAGCTTAAAAACATGCCAATTTATTGAAAATTTAAAAATAGTAATTACGTTTTGAATTTAAAATCAAAATGCAAAAATAATGATTAAAAATATACGCCCACCCACACTTTTCCTGATTAATCTTTGTATCCCGGGCGTAGAATTCAAAACTTTTTGTTGCAAAATGACATTACTGGCCACTAATTTAAATGCCATTTATTCCAAATTTAAAAAATATGCCGACTGCTTTTTGTTTTTTTTTTATCCAATTCGATTTTGAATTTCGCTATTATTGCGTAATTAATGGTGAATTGTGTGTTTAGATTGTTGTGTTGATTTTTTTTTGTTTAATAATTATTCGAACACAATCAAATACACACCGATAGAATATTCTCGAATACCGGATTTTTCCTTGAATCCATAACGCCTTCATGAAGGCAGTTTTTGGCCAGGGTGTAGGAGGAAATAGCGAGGGCAGACCGAGGGAGCGAGATGATGAAAATGTTCTGGATTTAATAGCGGCAAATCTCCTTTGTCCGTACGGGAATAGCAAATAGCTTCGGACTGACAACGTGGAAAGTGCATGCAACTCTAAAAACACACGGATTGCACAATTTTCATTTCCAACGTGTGAAGGTCCTATTGTCTAGAACTCTCTCTTCACTGTACGCGTTATGGATTCGAGGAAAAATCCGGTAATCAGGATGGCGTCTGTTTGGGTAGCGTTCAGCGTACAAAATTGCAGCAGCACTAGCGTTGCCTTGGCACTCACCATAAATGTAATGCATTTGAGCATATTCTATCGGTGTGTATTGTGTTCGAATAATTATTAAACAAAAAAAAACAACACAACAATCTAAACACACAATTCAGCATTAATTACGCAATAATAGCGAAATTCAAAAACGAATTCGAAAAAAACAACCAAAAGCAGTCGGCGTATTTTTTAAATTTGGAATAAATGGCATTTAAATTAGTGGCCAGTAATGCCATTTTTGCAACAAAAAGTTTTGAATTCTACGCCCGGGATACGAAGAGTAAATCAGGAAAAGTGTGGGTGGCGTATATTTTTAATCATTATTTTTGCATTTTGATTTTAAATTCAAAAGGTAATTACTATTTTTAAATTGTCAATAAATTGGCATATTTTTAAGCTTATGGGCAACTAGACAGTAGTGTATTTTTTTTTCACCATGGGGGCTGAAAGTTCGGTCAATGTACGATTGAAAACGCAAAAATTAAGTTTGCGTTTTCAATCGTACGTTTCAAACAAGGGTGTTCATTTTCGAAAAAAACCTAAAAGTCCAAATATCTCGAAAACCGTGCGACTTTTACCTAACCTATTTTAGCTTTTTTATAACGTCCTAAGTGCCCTCTATCCATAGTTCAAGGATTATCCACTCATTACCTAACACCCTGTATACACTATTTTTATTTTCGGTTCACATTTCAAATGATAAAAATACGAGGATTAAGGTCTTAAAACTCTCTGAGACAGGTAGTATGAGAACAACGTACATATTCTGTACTTCACCAGAGACAAGAGTGAAAGGTAAATTAAGGGTTTCGTTCAACTGTCTTGCATGTGCGGAACTCTAATAAAAACGCTAAGGGCCTTCACAGTCGACCAGGGCCGGTATTCTAGGCGCTAAAAACCATACCGTCTTTGATCTGTTATCGTTTATCGTATTGTCACCGTTTTGATAGCTCTTATTTCCTTGACAGTAATGGCGGCTGACGTCTAAATAATACCGTAACAGGTCAAATACGATATTGTTTTTACCGCCGGGAATAGAGGCCCAGTAAATTTATCTGCCATTTAAAGTTGGCTCTTTCCTTGTCTATTTTCAAGAGAAAGGGCTAAATTTATCTGTCAAATAAGCTTGTCGATTGTAAAACAGGCGGTTATTTTCACATTTTATTTTCCACACTTTAAAATGTTGAAATTCTAGAGCTGGACGCATTTGCTAAATAAAAAATACTCTGCGTTAGTTTTTGCGATCCAATGTCCAATTTAACAAAAACACTGCACAGCATTTTTTTATGCCAATTATAGAAAATTGCTATAATTGCCATCAAAAAATTGTCTAACCGAGTATTGTTACACATAAAGAATAATACCGTATTTTTTTTTGTAAAATGCAATGTGTTGCACCAATTAACGCCCAAAAACACTCTTGGTTTCAAAT
This sequence comes from Acleris literana, assembly GCA_946894065.1. Lineage (NCBI taxonomy): Eukaryota > Metazoa > Arthropoda > Insecta > Lepidoptera > Tortricidae > Acleris > Acleris literana. Next base: position 22,774,570 of record OX335669.1, read on the forward strand.
CCCGGTAAGGGCAGATATTTGTGTGATGAGCGAAAATATTTATTCCTGAGTCATGGATGTTTTCTATATATTTAAGTTTATGTATTTCCAACGATATAAATACTATATAAGTATTTATATCGTTGTCTAGTACAAGCCTAGAGCTTAGTTTGAGACTAGGTCAATTGGTGTGACATTATTTTTGGCAAAACAGATACCCGCTGTTCTGTCACCTCGGTGTTAGTTTTAAGTTTTATATTGTTATGTATGTTAGTCTATAAGGTATTTGTAACTATGGGCCTCGTTGCCTGAAATAAAATTTATTATTATTATTATTATTATTGTCCACTGATATTTATTTATTTTATTTATGGTATGGAAAAGGCAAAGGAGTAAGGCCACCTGATGGTAAGTGGACTCTGAAGCCCATAAACATTTGCAACTTTACGGTGACAATCTAAGGACTGCAAATGCGTTGCCAGCCCTGAGGACTTAGATGGAATGTCTCTATGCTAGTTATTTCACACAACACAACACAACACAAGTCAACAATGCGAATACTGCTGTGTAGCGGCAGGTTAAAGGGTAAGATGGTGGTCGTGGCTGAACGCATTCTGCACAAGGTCCTTCCACTACTTAATTTCCTTTAAATTTATTTCATGTGGCAAGATCGAAACCTCGACTTGCATACAACTTTTTTATCGTATTTCCCTTAAAAATAGTACAGTTTTTTGCTATGAACAGTAGCATAGGAATTAAGAACCACCGCTGGAATCAAAACTTTTAATAATAATCTGCATTGGTATTGGTTTCCTGATTTAGATCCTAGGTGATGGATGACATATAACAAATCAGCCTATTACAATACCGGGAAGTAGTTCAAAAATTGACGTCTAAGTACAAGATTTGAACGGGATTGACAGAAATACGAACGAAAGTTATATAAAAGCTTGTAGAAAATACACCGTATCATCACAAACAAAGCTGCCCAACCTCCAATACTTTACATAAACAAATTATTGCATTAATTGCGTCCCAAGTGAATCTATTATTCGACCACTGACTTTCCCATGTGACTTCTGAATTTAACCGGATAATCAGCGTCGGGATATTATGTACTTTTCACAGGTCGTAATTTGCGGTAAAATCGGGTTATAGCTAGCCCATTAGTCCTTTGGGCCGGATAAACAGATTTGCTGGTCACAACAACAAAGCCTACCCGCAAATATCCACTGAACACCACCAGTTTTCAAGTTGGTTTATCATGATCAACAGGGTTCAGAGTTTTTATAGCATTATAAGATTTATAAGACTAAAGCGAGGTATGGAGTCGACATTCATATTAAAAATCGCGTTATACTTAACTCATACTTATACTCAATTATGTATTTATTGCATCCTACAGTGTAAATTATGTATACAACATAAAATAAAAACGATCATTTCAAGTTTTTTTATTTATTAACCGTTTTAATAAATAAAAAAAAGTATTTTTATAATATAAAGTAATATGATCATTACCATGTAGGTACAGGTATCTTAGTGCCAATTTCCTAGCCACAAAAATGATGTCTTTCATCTGGAAGGAATTTAATTATTATATTATAGTTAATTATTTTCCTTAGCCTTAGTATGTTTGTGCAAAATGTGGTTAATGTGGGAATTATCAACAAGTTTTTGGTAATTCTGTAGCTCTGCCTACCCCACTCTGGGAATGAAGGCGTGAGTTGGTGCATCGAGACAAACCCAAACTGTGGTTTAACGGTGCAGTTTTATTTGTTAATGTTTATTTGATTTAATTTAATAATAATAAAAAAGTTTATGTACCTATGTATGTATGTAATTATTTTCCTTACTAATTATATAAATTAATTGTTGAATGCCATAATTGTTTGAAGATGAGTGCGAGTATGGGGCGAGTTTTAATAAGAATGTCTACTCCATATCTCTCTTATAGTCTTACCGTGCTATGAAAATTCCGAACCCATCATCAACATCGAGTAGAAATTTTAATATGGATATAAATATGACCAAAGTCCCGGGATCTGAGGCCTTAAACAAGATGCATTTGGCGTTCGTTATATCGTTATCAATAAAATAATTATTTTGATAAAACAAAAAAACCTGTCCTATCTTAAAAGAAGTAATTTTTTGCGTTTTTGAAGGCGGTTTTTTGTTATTTAAAACATTTATTTAATTTTATACTTTTTATTGATCATAATAAGCTGTTATGTAGTGCCACTTCTTAGTTGATACGAGGGCAGAGTGAAAAGTCTGGAAAAAATTAAACATTTTTTTTTTGCTAAAAGTAAATATTTATTTTTCAACGTAGTCCCCATTTAACTCAATACACTTGGTCCATCGCTTTCCTAGCTTTTCGATTCCCTCCGTATAGTACGATTTCTCCAACCCTTCAAAATACGCATTGGTTTCTGCGATGATTTCTTCGTTGGAACCAAATCTTTTTCCACCAAGCCATTTCTTCAAGTTTGGGAAAAGAAAATAGTCGCAGGGGGCTACTACATCAGGAGAATAAGGCGGATGCGGGCGCAATTCGTAACGCAGCTCGTGGATTTTAGCCATAGCAACGGCACAAGTGTGGACCCGTGCGTTGTCTTGGTGAAAAATGATTTTCTTTTTCGCCAAATGGGGTCGTTTTTCCACTAAAACTTCATGAAATCACTGTAACAAGTTGGCATAATATTCGCCGTTAATCGTTTTACCTTTCTGAAGGTAATCAACATATATTACACCACGAGCATCCCAGAGGACAGTAGTCATAACTTTATTCGCAGATAAAACTGCTTTGGCCTTCTTTGGTGCAGGTTCACCTGAAGCAATCCATTGTTTTGACTGCTCCTTGGTTTCTGGTGTATGATGATGAATCCAGGTTTCGTCAACAGTTATGAAACGACGCAAGAAGTCCTTTTTATTACACCTAAACTTCGCGAAACATGCCTCTGACAGGATCACTTTAGTGCGTTTTTCATCCACTGTGAGCAATCGTGGCACCCAAGGGGCGGAGAGCTTCTTCATATCCAAACAACTGTGAAGGATATTACGAACCCGTTCGTCTGAAATGCTTACAATATCAGCTATCTCACGGACCTTTACTCTTCGGTCGTTCAATACGATGTCATGGATTTTGGTCATCATCTCTGGTGTAGTGACTTCAACTGGGCGTCCGGGTCGGTCGGCATCAGCAGTGCTTGTACGGCCACAACGAAAATCCGTAAACCACTAGTGGATCATTTTAATCGATGGGGTTACTATCAAAATTCCTTTTTCGCCAAACGATAATATAGCTCAAACGTCTGGATTGTGTAATGTCTTTGTTGCTATATAGACATGAACGCTAAATGTATCTTTAGCAAAACGTCTGGATCTTAGAATGTTATAATTTAAAATACACTAGTAGCGAAACGTGTTTATCTTAGAATGTCTTTATTACTTAATAGACATAAAAGCTAAATGGCCCGGTAGCGAAACGTTTGTATCTCAAAATGTCTTAATTACTAAATAGACATGAATGCCAAATGGCCGGTTAGCAAAACGTCTGGATCTTAAAATTGCGAATTGATAAGACACTTGATAATTAAAATCTACAAATTTTACTTTCAACGAATTAGGTATTTCTACTAACTCGTTCTGTGGTCATGACAATTGACTAATTTTACTTTCGGCTAACTAGGTACCTATTGTAATTATACGGTCTTTTTTAATTTCCAGACGTTTTGCTACTAAGTCGTTCTGTGTTCATGTCAATTAACTAATTTTACTTTCGGCTAATTAGGTATTCTAATTATACGGACTATTTATATTTTCAAACGTTTGGCTACTTGCTCATTCTAATTCTGAGCCGTCCTGCTTATTTGACACTTTGCTGACTGAGCCTTCTACTTTCATGTCATCCAGCTGAATTGACTCTTTGCTGACTGTGTATTTTACTTTTATATCATCTACCTGAAATGGTCGTTTGGCGATAGAGACAATTCGATAGTAACCCAATCGATGGAGCAGAGTTCCCGTAATATTTGTCTAATTTTTTTTTTGTTTCCGTAATTGTTTTTTTTTTCGCAAAAATAAATGTTTAATCAGAACACGAAACTCACTTTTCTCCATGTTTGCAAACACCAAAGTGATTGTTTTGTTTTTCATAGCTGTCAAAAAAATACTAGCCGTGCGAACTGGCTGATAATATACGACTTACCTCCAAAAAGGCTGCATTACAACTTGATATTAATGAATTTGTGAAAAAAATACCCCTAATATGATTTTTACCAGACTTCTCACTCTGCCCTCGTATGCAACTAAGAAATTTCAAGCATGCCGCAAGCAACGCCGCGGGAAAGTCATAGTCATATTTAAATGTTCTTTGTTACAATTGCTCAACTATCTTAATCGAGATATCTTATCGCCACCCTTGAAATAGGTACCGTTAAGGAGTTCCGGTAGCCATTTGTGGTCTTCATCATCAGTTCCACTTCACCAAATGATACTTTCTGAATGCTAATGCTGGACTTGTTCCTAAAAACACTAAAACCGCTGTATGTATGTCTATAATATTTGAGGAGTTCCCTCATCTCCTCACGTATTCTCTCATCAGATTCAGATTGATAATAGGACCACCTCAGAAGTATACTCTGTCAAACCAAAAAAGATTTTTTTAAATCGGATCACTCTGTAAAAAGTTATGCGTGGTCAAACGATACGGGGCAAACTGAGCACCTTCTTTTTAATTAAGTTAAAATACCAAAACCTTCTCCTAAGTGTAACAAATAAATTTCTGAAAACCGCATCAAAATCGGTTCAGCCAAACGCGAGATAATCGCGAACAAACAAACATACATATATACAGCCCATACAGGCGGTAAAAACGATATCGTAGTTTTCCTGTTATGGTATAGTTATGACGTCAGCCGCCATTACTGTCAAGAAAAATAAGAGCTATCAAAACGTTGACAATTCGATAATAGATCAAATACGATGTTTTTACCATCTTGAATAGAGCCGCAGGTCAAACTGATAACCTGCTTTTTTTTAAAGTTGGTTAAAAATGTACCTACAACGCAATACTAGATGAGCACAAAAGAAAACGATATGTAGTACTTTTTTTTTTTATCAACCAATGATATCGGTTTTTGTTGACACCATTTTGAAGTATGCTTTGGTAGTTATATTTTTGAATTATTAGGGGGATTTTCAGCAAGCATTATACCCTCCGACAGATGTTATGTAGGTATATGAATAAACTTCAATCTTGTTTTACCAGCCATGGCCGGAACCATGAATTACCACAATAGTTACCAATGTTTGATCATGAATAATTATGATTAACAATCGATTATATCGATATCGATGCAGTTAAAAAGAGCATCGATATGGTATCTTATTTTTAATTTATTGACTAATTTCTGGGCTCCGGCACGTAATGACCACCTTCCTAAAATGACCACTTTCATATATGTATTCTACCGTAAATATTTTTCACTCAAACGGCATAGACCCAGTCTTTTCAAATAGTGGTCATGCTGACATGTGCTCTTTTTAAGTTGTGGTCAATTTGGGAGGTGGTCATTGTTAGTGGATCTTTTGAGAAGTAGTAAATATGAAAAGTAGTCTTCTTGAATAGTGGTCATTTAGAGAGTTGTCATTATACAATGTGGTCAATGTGAAATGTGGTCATTTTAAAACATGGTCATTAAAGGATATAGTCATTCTGGGAAATAGATATTTTAGGAAGTGGTCACTTTAGGAAGGTTGTCATTACGTGCCGGAGCCAATTTCTGCTATAGTACTCTGTCGTATTGTTTTAAACTCGGCCGCCAATACTGTCAAGTAAATAGGAGCTATCAGTACGCTGACGATTCGATAAAGCGTCAAATCAAAAAGGGTTTACCGAGTAGAACGGAGTCCCAAGAGCGATTAACTTTAGCTGTATTATTTTCTTTTAATATGACAGAGAATGACAATTTTAAGTAGTAGATATTTTTATCTTGAGGTTGGATAAAATTAAAACTTGGCTGTTAACGGCGAGAATAGTGGACTGTTTGGGTTTATTAGAAAATATTTAATTATTGCAATTAATCGATAACAAAACCGATAAAATATATTTTTTTTTGCGACAATACGGATCGTCAGACTAAGTGCTTCATCACATACCTGATATCCTTTGGAAAGGGGCAACGCTGGGCCTGTCTCTGGCGGCTCATCAGCTACTCACAGCGCGTGAGCTCGACTTACCACCGCTTTTGCCTTTGACACCTTTTGTATGAAGTAAACTATCTTATATCCACGACAACTCCAACAAGAGAGGAAAAGGTGACTTTTACAACGAATTAAAGTAACTTAGAAATTACGGCGTGGTGCCGGTCGGAAGCTAGATCTATCTATCAATGTTGTTATATCAAAACTGTTACCCTGACCGGAAGTATGAGGGTTACCAGTATTAAATATTTAAATTCCCACGAAAGTGAACACTCGCTTTGTTACTTTCTTTGTCAATTTGTCATTGCATGTTTGCTGCCTTTTATTTTATTTAGGTCTACTGTGAAGTAAACTCGCGGGTGAAGTCGCGGGCATGGCCATTTCCCGTATAAAAGGTATATAAGATAAAGGAATTGCTGAGCCTTTCCATGCCGCCGTTAAGCTATTCAAATATTTTTTGGGTCACGATAAAGTACACAACATGATACAGACATACGCGGGAGATTGGAGACGGCTTAATATACGTTCGCAAAATGCAAAATACGAGCGGAATCTTTTGTTGAAAATAGGTGTGTATCTTGTAAGGTTTCTTCAACAGCCGATTCTTTTAAGGGATATACTGAAGGTGTAATATATAGGTAAATATCAGGCCACAATCTGATACCAATTGATCTAGTCCCAAACTAAGATCTAGGCTTGTAGGTACTATGAGTACAGTCAACAGCATAAATAAGTGATCATTTATGTACCTTGTCGCTTTCAATCGTTTCAAAATTTTGTATGACATTTCAAACACGACGTTAAAGTGACAAGGTACATAAATAATCACTTATTTATGCTGTTGACTGTACCAGACAACGATATACATACTTATATAGGGTGATGGAACCAGTAATGGACAAGGCACCAATAATGGACACTTGATTCTTATTTTACAGAAGACAAGGATTATTCATTTGTTGCAAAACATAACAATCAATTTTGGACCGTATGAAATTTGAATTAACAGTGAAGTGTCCATCACTGGTGCCTGTCAGCTAAAAGTGTCCGTTATTGGTGTCGTCACCCTATAGAAATAAATACTTCAATACAACGAAAACATCCAAGACTCAGAAAGTAATACCCTAGATCACACAAATATTTGCTCGTAACAGGAATCGAACCCAGGACCGCTAGTTTCGTAGGAAGGATCACTAGCGACTAGGCCAACGCGTCGTCATAAAAACTTTTGTGATTTGCAGACTGTGGCTGATATATTGTTTTCAATTCTCAAAGATGCAGTCAAAAGTATTACTTTTATTTTTTTTGTTTTAGTTTTCTTTTTAACCCGGCAGGTGTCCTGCGCACAACAGTTGTGCGTAGAAAATTTTGGCCGGTCGTGTCCTACGCACAACAGTTGTGCGCATGACGGGGCTGTGATTGGAGAATTTAAATTTCATAAACGAAGACCCTGCTAGTGTAAAAAAATGATCCTATTGATTTGTCACTTATTTGGCAACATATTGGATATTTTTCCCCAAAAACCAAGCATCTGAACAAGCGAAAAATAATAAAAACGAAATTATTGCCCAATAAGATGTGCTCGTCCGCAATGGCCGCCGCCTGCGCCGCTCCGTAAACAAATAATTTTTGTGATGTTGTTTGTGTCTAGTGATAAATAAATGGTTGAATTCGGCGCGTTAACTTATAATGGTGATAGAGTTAAACAATAGAAAAGTGAAATCTGGCAATATATTAAGTGCAGAGTCAAAGAATAAACAGATCGGATGAAAAAAACATCAAAACCTAATAATAATATATTTGATTAATTAAATCATTTATTTTCATCAGCAAACGTAAGTGTATAATTTGCCTGTTCTTTTATCTTTCCATTGATATATCAATTATAAAATATAATTATACCAATCGTAAACAATTCACCTTTTTCTAAACTCAAACAGAAAATAAAAATATCTCGAAAATCTGCTGGACATTTCGTGAACTTGTGTAAATCAAGGGCCGGACACTTGACGGGTTAAATTGGTTATGGTACCTTGCTTTCGGTAGGTTTGTCGGCGTAATTTAAATGTATTTTCGTAACCATGCCACATTACAGCATTGTTGTACCAAGAGTTTCTGAATGAGACCGCGGACAGACGGACAGACGGACTTGGTGAAACTTAAAGGTCTGTACCCAGTACACCGTATCATACCATGACCGTAATAGGAACGTGTCAGACAAAAAAATATTCTTTGTATTGAAAAGTATGAGACTATGCCTACTAGACCATTCCGTCACCGAACCGAACCACCGAACCGAACATTTAAATACTAACCACCTTCCGGGCCTGATACGTTCATAGTACGGTCATGGTATAGTACGGTGTAGTGGGCAGAAACCTTTAAGGGTACTTATTTTGATTTCGAAACCCTAAAACCCGCGATTTAATGGGCTAATGCCTCTTAAACTTGATTTTCATGAACCATCCTAAACTTGTTTTATAAAAAAAAACCGCGCTTGAATCGGTTCGTCCGTCTGGTAGCCGCGGTGCCACAGACACACAGATGGTGTGCCGCCTCTTGGCCAAAATATTTTTCGCTAAATTTCACTTCCCAAAAAACTTATATCAGTAGTTTCATTTTTCAAACAAATCTTTAGCACATTTACATTTCACATTTTATTAATTTGGTTAAATAATCATTTGGCATAATTTTACTTTGTCAAGTTGTAGTAAGACAAACGTTTATTAGTCAACTTTGGCTAATATTATATTCTAAAAATTGTTTTGTTCAAAATGATCCATGAGTAGATCAGAATGTCTGCCAAACTAAGCAGATGGCAAATTCACATCAGTCATCCATCATAATTTCAGCTGAAAGCCGTCCACTGCTGGTCATACTCGTAGATCTCCACAAGGTTTACCATAAGGACCTGTCCTACGCCTAGTATTGTCAGACGTCCCGATTTGCTCGGGAAGTCCCGATTTTCAGGGATCCGGACACCCGTCCTGATTTACCCTTATGAATAACATAACAACTGGAGGTCCAAACCGGTACGCCACATCTGTCGGTGTAAGACGGCTGTAAGTCGTGCGATTATTCAACTGTATTATTTGTACTGTCCATTTGAAAACCCAGGTCCCGATTTTTTTATAGGTAGTATCATCCCGAATTTTGTATGACGTGACCTGACAATACCTACTGCCGAGCAAACCAAAAACGCAGTATGCGCTTATGGGTTTTATACTCTTATAATGCCTTCTTTTGAACGACAGGCAGAATACTAGCAGTTATAAAGAAAGCAAAAACTGAAGAGGTAAATCCGTTTTTTCCCATAGTACCACGATTTTAAAATACCAGATTACACTTCGCTCATCCAACAATATAATGCAATTGCTATAAAACTATTTTGAGATTTTAATGTCATAATGTGATATCTAGGGTAATCTACCGTGGGTGCAGAAGACTGCAGCACTGTAATCCCAATAATGGTTGCCGCTAGATGGTAGGATTGTTAAAATTGATTTCCTTTGATGTTCGAGCAAACTTGCCGTGACAACGGCTTTATATTTCAATTGCGAGGGGAGCCCTGCATGGTTCAAAGATACACAGACGTAAAAGAAAAGTTATACAAACACTTTTTATATTATTGGTGAAAAAATTACTCATTTGCACAATCGCGTCTCTGTTTTATCAAAATTTCTACAGATACACATAGCCACTCGCTTCAAGGGCTGGCTCATACCATAGTCCGACGCTTCACCCTGGGCAAAGTTTGGGCGTTATTTGAATAATTTCTTATCTAGATAATTATCTGAAATAAAATCATTTGAACATAATTTATTCGAAGATAACGTCAATGTCAAATAATGTGTTGTCAACTCTTTTATTTAAATAGATGATCTAGATGAAGATAAATGATCGTTTGTTATTGTAGTAAGCTTAGATAAATTAATTTATAAAGAATGCCACGTCTTGGGTCAAACCGTCACAGTGACATTGCTCGTAAAATCGTAATGTAAAAAACCATCCCCACTTTAAGTGTAAGGGAGGTACAGTAAAATAATATATTTCATGTATTTATTTTACCACATTGTCAGCGTGACTAATAAGCATATTCATACCAAATAACAGCTTTCTAGTACTAATAGTCTCCGAGCTAAGCTGCGGCTAGATAGACGGCTGTTCAATTGTTTTTCTTTCCATATAATGAAATTATCCTTACGTGAAACTGAGTCAATTTTCATAAAATAATTTTAACAAAAAAAATATTTTCTGAGACAGTTTACCTGCTCTATGGTTTCGGATTTTCCCTTAATGTCCCAGTTAAAAAACACACACTGTATTGAAAATCTAGTATTTTGGAAATGAGTGAAAAATTAACACTTACTTGCCGCAGTCCAGTTTCTCCTGCAGTTGCCTGATCGTTTCCCGCAGGGTCCGAACCTCCTCCTTCAGTCCAATATCGGCTTCGTCCGACGCCAGTTCGCAACCAGGTCGGTAGCCTCTGGTCTCGAGACGGGTTTCTGCCACTTTCAAGGCGTTCACTTTATCAGAAAACTGTTCTCCCATCACTTTCAATTCCGTGGACAATTTGTCCATGTTCTCTTCCATCTGTAATTGTAGAATTCACTAATGTTTTACAAAATCACACATGGCACACTATTATCATTTCGCAATTTTCCCGCCGCATGGTTTTATATTTTTTGTGGTCAAAAACGACGGGACCAATTTCAAAAATTATTTCTATCAATAGAATGCGACATTATCCTTGAGTATCATCATAGGCTATGTTTTTTTTCTGCGTAAACGTAGTCGCGAGCAACAGCTTCGACGACTTCAAACTAGCGTACCCTTTCTGCATCTTTGAAATGATACTGTTCTTCAGCATCAGATCCTCAATATCTTTTCTAGGTATTCTAGTTCAGTGTTCACAGCTGTTTCTTACCTTGATTCGCTGCCATTCAAGCTCATTCCTAGCTCGTTGCGTGTCATAAATGCGTCGACGCAACATGTAGTTGGTGACGTCAGTTTGGGCCTTCAGTGCGTTCCTAGCCCGTCCCCTGGCCACAAACAGTGCCTCGCGTAAACGTAGGGTGTCCTGCAGCTCTGTAATCGCCATTAGCTTCGTGGATTCACATTTGTCCATCCATTGCTGGTAGGTCACCATTCTGAAAAAATAGTTTTTATTTTAGGCCAAGGAGAAGGCAAACGAACGTGTGCTAAGAACCTGATGCTAAGTGAGATCCAAGACCCATTGAAGTTTGAATTCTGAGGACAACAATCTCTAGACTACATTTCTAAGATAGCAAATGCGTTGCCAACACTGATGACTAAGATAGAATACCCCTAAAAGCTAGCACTTCAAGTGTAGTGGAGTTTGTCACCCAGCACGGGTAGCACAAGTTGTATTTTCTCGCTTGTCGCTCAGTGCTTCTCTATCGGTACTGACTAAATAGAAAGGGAGATCCGAGCGACAAACAAGTTGCGAGCAACTTGTGCTAGCCGTGCTGATAGTAGAGTTCGCCTAATCTGACTTTTTATATTATAATATAATATAGAAAGTCAGAATAGTTAGGCCAACTCTACCAACTATCAGGGTGACAAACTCCACTACATTCGTTGGTTGGTTTAAAAAATATATTTTGTACCAGTGAATGTTGAATAGCCCATTTACAGCTGGCAATATATATATTTAAGCGTTTTTCTAACTTAAATGTAAAGAACCCTAAAAAACGCATAACTAAATGTTGATCCAGCCGCACGCCGGCTGCAATAGTCCAGTCTGTAGGGGTTCCTGCTTTACAAAAGGAGCATAGATTTATTTACTTTATTATATTGTTTAAGTACAAAAAAATTACAAATCATTCCTCATTTTCCGACGCAGCAACGGAAGAAAAAGTTTTGGCATCATAAATTCAAAATGGCAGCTCACACCTCCCAAAAGGTCACTTTAACAACATCTCCCAAAACCAAGCTCCTTTTGTAAAGCAAAGGCCTTTTAAAGTCCCCATAGACTGGACTGTAAAGTATGTTTTTATAGTTAGCGACCTGTTTCTAAATTCTCTCTATCACCGTCTTAATAAAACCTAATAATCCTGTATCAACAGAGTTACTATAAAAATAAATATTCTCTCACAGGAACGTGCAAAATAAAACTATTTTACACGAATGCAAATTTTGAAACAAATAGTCAAACATTTACCTCTTCGGGGTCTTCAACGAATCCGTTTTGTACGTGATGTTTGCGCAATCCTTGTCCAGACTTAGCATGTCTTTATCAATTTGGACACTTTCGTTCTTGTCGTTGAGGTCGAGTTGCAGTTTGAACTTCACCCCTTCTAGTTTGTTGATCTTCTCCCAGGCTGATTGACATCGGTCTATGAGCATTTTTTTGTTGCTTTCAGTAACGCAGAGTTCCTACACAATTAGATTTAAAATGTTACAGTCTACAGCAGGCAACTTCTAATACGTATTTAACCCTTAACCAGGCTGACAGGTCACACGTCATAGTAGAGATTCAGCCTTAGGTACTAACATACAAGGTACTATTGAGTAGATTTTATGTGGTACACATGGATCCCTTGCCTGGTTAATGGTTAATTTAGGGGATGCTTTCTTAATCCTGAGGGTTCGATTGGTTGGAGCCCCGCCACAAGGTTAAATTTTAAGTATTTCGTGGTGAGATTACCAACTACAAATTTGTTAACCTTTTTAAAAAGAGGGAATTCTAACTGACACCGCGAACGTGTTTTAGTACATAGTTATATTCCATTTAAGTTATATGCCTCTTATTATACAGGTATTTTAGTCTGTAAGGGCTATTATGGGCCTTGTTGCCTGAAATAAAGTTCTTCTATTCTATTGGCAAGGGAAACCAACTCCGAATAATCCGAAATATTTGTTTCTTGAGCATATTTTCTTTGTTGAAAGCCAGTAGTTTTCCTGTTTTGTTTTTAAATATGATTAAATAATACCTTCTTCAATTCAGTATCAGCCAAATCATAGGTCAATTCTGTGCTTCTTCTTCCATCTCTGTTCGAAAGACATTCCGAGCAGACGAGAAGCGGCATATTCAGCTGTTCCAACTCGCGCTCAGTAGAAGCTTTCTCTTCTTTCAGAGATGACATCTCCCTGTCCAGACGATCTAGAAGTTCTTGAAGGGTTGATCTCCATTGTTCGATCTCGTATACTCTGTAAAATAATATAACGTTATTAATTATATATTTATTTAAATTTCTGTAGATTAGATTTTATACAATGAATATTTCAATATAAAACTAAAATAATAATACTAATACAAGAAATGAACATTATGAAAAACCTAACCTACGCGTGCCACTGGCAGCACAAGTTGTATTTTCTCGCTTGTCGCTCAGTGCGTTCCTATCGTTACTGACTTGTTAGAAAGGAAGATCCGATCGACAACCGAGTCGCGGGCAACTTGTGCTAGCCGCGCAGAGAGAGGAAGCTCGTCACAATACGTGCCGTATCGAGGAGCTGTACTGCTTTCTGTATCTAGCCCTTGATCCAGCCACCTAGCGAGTGTCTCTTAAGGTGTTGGTCGAGGCTCTTCGCTATGAGTAACTTTTATTTTTATTATAAGGTTATCGGGTAAATTTTCCCAACCACATTTTTGAGCGGCGGACGTGATAATTTGGGTGTAAAGTACATTTATTGGAAAACTAATTATTTTCTAGATAATCTTACTCAAAGCCATATTGAGCCATAGTTAAAATTATTATTAACTTATCATATTTATCGTAAAAAAATATCTTCAATCCAAAGTCCTGTACTTGTCGCATATACTGATATAACGGGGTACAAAGTTATTAAGCCTCAATTAGATTTATATTTTAGTTATGCTGTATTCCCTATTAGTTTAGATATTTTAAAATATGTGGCGTTATCTATGAAAAGGAACCTTATTGTCGATGGCGCTTACGCCGCACTGCGTCACGCGACGTTGTATTTATATCGGAGCATCTTTAAGAATGGCGGAAGCGCCATCGACAATAAGGTCCCTTTTCATAGATAACGCCACATATTACAATTATTGCATATGCAAAAAAAAGGAAACACTGCTCAGTGTAAATAAAACTGTCCTATTGAAATAGTCAATTTTGGTGGTGAATATTGAAATTGATTTTATGATCGAACCAAACGTGACTAAGCAAACAAATATGGCGTCAGTTGTTCGTTCAGGTCCACTCCAGCGATAGATGGTAAAAGATTTGTACCATCTTGCTGCATCTTCCCGCTATTATAGTATTTTTATGGTGTCATTTTAACTGTTTATAAAAAAAAAGTTCAATTTCTAATTTCGGTGTTAAAATTTTGGTGGCTTTTTCAAAATTGCTTTATTCCACCAGAACGATTTAAACAACAAATAATCATTATTTAATATAAAACAAATATACGATTTTGGTTTTAAAAAAATAACATGGAAGATTCCCTAACGATTATATTTTAATTAGCCCGATTTGTTATTATAAAACAAATCTAGAATAGGTACCAATAGTTAGCTAACAGAATTAAGTCCTTTATTAGAATGAATATAATATACCACTAAATAACAAGATATTATGGAGAGTACGAGTACTAAATGATTATAAAGCAAATCTAGAATATCAATAGTTAGCTTAAAGAGATAAGTCCTTTTTAGGGTTTCGGTTCCGTACTTTGTTGTTTAAATCATAGAAAAATATAATTAGGTAGAGTAGAGTATTTGGGACATTACATACTATTAAAATATAAAATGTAGGCTAGGGTATGGCGTTACAATAGGTCATCCGAACCACGGCACAAATTATATACAAGTTTCTACGTAACAGATACACCAGTTGTATGGACGGAGGGCATCCCACCGCTATCGATGCCTAACGCTACTATTGAACGCGGGTGACGCAACGTCATTGTAATGTGCGCTAAGGTTGCCTCCGTTATCTAAACGCTAGCTTTTTCTCGCGCCTTCGCTCGTTTCGTATTTTAGGTATTCAAGGGTGCAAAGTGATTCCACAAAACCAACAACTGATCGAATTTGTATGTATGTATATGTATATTTGCATATGTTATTCAACTGAACAATAAATATATTTATTTAAAAAAATCTAAGCTTGACTTGCACCAAACAAAGAAAGCTATTAAAATACTAAATGAAAAAAATATAAAAGCCTACCAATACAAATGCGATCCGAACTAAATATATATATGGGGCCATTTAGGGTGTTCCAAGCTTTCAAATACATGTTTTTTTTTCGAAATCTGTTAATAAATGGCGGAGTTGTGAGGTAAAAGCATAAAAAAATATTTTTTATAAAGAACGAGTCGACTTGAGAACCTTCTTGTAAGTCAGTTGATAATAGGCAGGGATGGTAAAATGCGAGCAAAATTCATTGAAGTGCTAGGGTTGTCACTTATAATATAATCGAATAAATTAAATATGGTATGGAGGAAGAATGTGTTTATACTTGTGAAAGCAATATTTCAGTTCATAAATTTCGAACCATCGCTAACCCTAACTGGTTGTCATACGTAATTTCAATGGATTTTGCTCGCATTTTACGATCCCTGATAATAGGATATTAAAATCACGTCAAATACATATACAAAAACTGTGCGAACCAGTTTTGAATCGTCGTATTTTTTTTAGTTCCCTACTAGAAAATACATTAAGTTATTAAATTCTAAGGGGTATAAGCACACGAATAGTTAAATTAGTAACTCTTAACTTTCTTCGTCGAACGGCAGTTTAACAAAAGATTTTTTTTTATTAGTTTTTTGACTGGTACATTGGTGCACCGCGCAATACGGCCGACATTTCTTTTTTGACATCGCAGGACGCACGCGCTGCTTGCGAGAGTCGTTTGCGCGGGAAACGTTAATTGTAGACGGAGCCGTCGTTCGTGCACAGCGAGATGTGGCAGCCGACTAGCATTTTCGTCTTTTAAGAGCTGAAACACGTGTGCTTGACACTTGTTTGAATAATAAACTTTTCATCTCTCCTGTTCTGAAATTAAGGATTCCAATGTCAATAGCGGAATGAAAACGGCATTTCTATCCCTAGGGACCAAATTTATATTGAAAAAAGAATCGTCAGACACTCGACCATTATTGACTTGTTACTAAACCATGGAAGAATCTTATACCTACAGACATAACGAAATAACACAGGTTGTTTATTGAATTTGTTTTTAACTTCAACAATGAAATAAAAATCATTGTTTTTGTTTGACAATTAAGACAACGAAATGACAAGTAGAGTGATAAACTCGGTTGTAAATATCAATTGATAACTTTCAACACTCTGTTAACAATTTAATATTAAAAGTAACAACAAGCATTAGACGTAACGCAGTAGATACACGAAGCATGTTTCCCACAGCAACAAACTACTTCTATTCGTGTAAGCACCAAGTACACGATGTACACACAACACACATACATACATGGTAAGCAAACGGGCGAAGTTTGGATTCAGAAACTTGACAACAAGTTACGCTCCAATATATTATGTACACTGGTATTTTATTCTCTGGGCAAGTGCAGTATCTGTGTTATCTAACGTCGTGCAACAGCCCAACTTGACCTCTAATTAAAAAAACATTAACTGTTTTATTGTCCTCATAGAAAGACGGCATGGTGGTTTTTTTTTTCAAAGTAAAAATGGATTGGCGTCGTTTAATTGAAATTGACATTAGACAATTCCATAAACATTAGATTTCAATTCAACAAAGTAAGCCGGTTCAAGCATTTTTGTAAAATGTGACCAATTTTTTTTTTGTTATTCTCAATTGTGTTGATATTTCGATAGGAAAATGTGTTATTCTTACTACTATTGCCACTAAAAGGAAAATTGGGTAGGCTATTCTTACTTCAACAAAGAACTTAAATAAAACGTATATTATTAAAAACCAAGACATCGAGCGGTTACACGCTAATTCTGGCGTCAGTTCAGTAATAAGTCTTATTCAAGTTTTGACTGATAACAGAATGATGGAAAATGGACACGGTTACAAGATCAGTCCAGACTGACAACAGACTGATAAAATTACGACAGTCGCCGTTAGGACCCAGAACGCAACACAGTCATTTAGTCACAGTCTTGTAGTCTAATATGGATATTATATGTATAAAGAAAAAAAGGCCTGTGCGTTGATATTTATCGCTTTACTGTTAAAAAAACGTATAAAAAGAAAACTTTGGATGAGAAGCTGGCTACAAAGAAGAGATAATTACACGCATCTAAATTTAATGAATGAAATACGGATACAGAAATTTCACATCTTCTACAGTAGCTCCAGGTTTAATTTTTTCCAGTATGGCGCGAAGTTTTGCTAGACCGTCATTTCTTTTATACTTATTATTATTAAAGTATAAAGTGCGTCTTGTAACACAAATGCGGCAGTGATTCTAAAGACGTCATAAACTCTTTTTCTATTTCGATTGGCGGCGGGGCCGGGGGAGGGGGCAGTGCGGGCAGCGAATCTTGCAACGCGTCCTGCTCCATTGTGGCGTGGACGGTGACTGACGCGAGAATGACACAAACAGGTTACACGATCGGTCTTCTATCAGTTTTCTGTCATTCAAAATGGACTGATGAATATTATCTAAAATATTTAATTTTTATCAGTCCAGACCATCAGTCCATCAGTCCGAGTCGTCATTCTGACCAGAATTATGGACTGGCCAGAATTAGCGTGTAACCGCTGTCAGACAAAACTTGGGACGTAATTGATCATCCATCATCAACAGTAACTTATGAATCTTTTGTTGGTTTTATCATTTTTTTTTAATTAATTTTGTAAAGTAAATTTCAAAGTTGGTCGAGCGTAATAAAAGTTGCTTCCTAAATAACGATTATGAATTACATTTCCTTGCTTAATAATTAAATAAATACAGCGTTGTTTACCACTTGATTCTAAGTATAGCCATGTGTAACTTAAAAACAATTAGATTAAGATAACTGTAGTTACCTAAAAATATCTTAGACAAGAAAAAGTCCAAGACGTTGAATGGCCGGAAAAAAATGTGCACTCAACAAAAAAAAAATCTAAACAAAAGTAATTTAATGTTAAATATTCGCATGCTTTGGGTCCACGTTAAATATTCGCATGTTTTTCTTGTTTGTTATGTTATTAAAAATGAGTGATTCGAGTGACGAAAGACGTATGAACACCTGTGGAATTACGGGAAACCGTGCAAAATGCGGAATTGAGCTTTTTTTCCTCGCTGTAGTGAGGTGAAAAGTTTTGTGTTATACACGGGTGAAAAGTTATTTTACGTCTCGTGTGTTGAAACACTCGCTACGCTCAGGATTCTATTTTTGAACCACTAGCTTCGCTCGTGGTCAATCATAGAATCCTTTCACTAGCTCGTGTTTCAAATGAACACTCGCAGGTAAAATACAACTTTCCCCTCTTGTATAACAAATAACTATTTCTTACTTCTTACAAATCACATTAAGTGTGTCTATTTGTATGTCCTCCTTTATCATCTTAACGAAGTAGGTACTGGTATTTTTATACCAGAAAATTAGAACATTCCTAAAAACGATAAAACAAATCTTGTTCCTTTATAACGATCAACGTGAAATTTGATACAAAGATAGATAACTTCAGAGGTAATTCTTATCACTTTTTTTTATGGAATTGTTTCCGTGAGAATAGCGATAAACAAATTACTCAAATTTACTAACAAAAGCTACTCATACATAAATAAAATCACTAGCAGCATGTACTATAATAGTAATTTTGGTGGTACATATTTATTTAGTAAAATCGCCTCGTGTGGTTGCCGAGTTAGAATAGTGCCACTCCATGTCTTCCCGTGGATTTCGTAAGAGACGACTAAGGGAATAAAGGCTTGTAGTACTGTTAGGCGATGGGCTTGCAACCTGTCACTAATACGCTGGTAAACATCTTAGCCTAATTGTGCAAATTGTGGTTATAGAATTATCAACTTTTTTTTTTTAAAGATGTTTGTTATTCTGTAGCTCTGCCTACCCCACTCTGGGAACGAAGGCGTGAGATTATGTATGTATGTATGTAAAATCGTTATATTATTTTAAAAACCACTTGGTATAATGAAGGGCCATTTTAACACTGTTTTAATAATGACTAATGACGTCCCTTAAATGTATAATTGTGAACCCTACTAACCAGTGATCGGAATAGGTAGAGTATATTTACCTAAAGTTCGCAGAAGGACATAACATAGAGTAGTTACAACCGGATGAAATATTAATTTATCTTCATTGAATTCCGGATTTTAGGTATTTTTATGCTTAATACGAGTATACGTAATATTTACTTACGATATGGGATATTTTATGTTAGTTTGTGATAAAGGGGGCCTGTAACTCATTTCTTTTAAGTATCTAAATAATAGGACTTAGTAGAACCGAGACATAAACTGGAGAATTCCTTGCTACTACATTTACTAGTACAAAAATACCGGAAATCTGGAATTAAATAAAAATAAAACAATATTTCAGCCGGTTGTAACCACTCTATATTATGTCCTTTTGCAAACTTTAGGTAAATATAGTACCTATTCTGATCACTGCTACTAACAAAATAAAAAGTACCACAAAAATTAGGATGATTAGACGCTTGTTGAAATTCACCCTATCATATCATTGTACAGTACGAACTTCTGATTTGACCATGACCATTATTACCGCTTTGTTAAATAGTAAGCATCGCTATGCAATTTGAAATAAGTAGTTGCATACAAATTCCATTACTATCTACCTTGTAACTTTTTAAAAAGTGAAAAGGGCCATAATAAAATGAGGGCACATGTCTTATACATCCAAATTTTACTCGAAACATAACTTTTTTATTTGTGCCTGGAATAGCTTATATTTTTTTTTAAACAAGCATTGCGTTTCTCCTTGTCATAAACAAAAAGGCGGTAAGGAGTGATGGTTTTTTCACATGAAGTTTCTGTTTGTATGCAATTCAAAAAATGAGTTCAAGCGATGAAGATTTGACTCCAACACAAATTTTTTCTTGCGATTTTTGAGAAAAGCACTATATTTGCCTTGGCAGGAACAGCAATTGCGGGCTTCGTATTTTTAAACGGACTCGCAAGCTCGTCCGTTTAATCCAATACTCGGCCCGCAATTGCCTACTTCCATGCCTAGGCAATAATGTACTATTTTGTTTTTTTGTCATTTTCATTTACCACCGCCGCTAGCAATAATAAGGATTTTATTAAGCCAATGAAAATCAGTATCATTCCTTCCCATTGCATTATGTTACTACTATTACCCTCTTCCGCACTGTTCTGAGCTATAGCTGTGTGATGTGTTTGTATTGTGTTGTGGGTCCTATAAATGTTTGTTTGTTGGCGACACGATAGCCTACAGGTAAATTCACTAAAGCTGGCACGAATGGAATGAACAAAAGTAATGTCACCTATCACTGTGTGAGTGCCGTCCTTTGGACCGATGTTCAAACCGAAAAGCTGTTATTATTTTACACACTTGTATACCTTCGTTCACTCATTCAATCCATTCGTGCCAGCTCTTGTGAAGCGACCTGTAGTTGTTAGTGACCCTGCCTACGAAGCTAGCGGTCCTGGGTTCAAATCCCGGTAAGGGCAGATATTTGTGTGATGAGCGCAAGTATTTGTTCCTGAGTCTTGGATGTTTTCTAAGTATTTAAGTATGTATTTCTCTATATAAGTAAGTTTATCTTTGTCTAGTACAAGCCTACAGCTTAGTATGGGACTAGGTCAATTTGTGATTTGTCGCACTGATATTACTTATTTTAATTTTTCTAGAAGGATACTGTTTCAATACTGGATACAGTGTTGCAGGCGTCCGGTACGCCGTATACTTGTTAAACAAATGGCATGATATTTTGTATTCTAACAATAGAAAAAAAAACTTACTACTCTTAACTAAGATGTTTACGCTGGTAAACATCTTAGCCTAATTGCGCAAATTGTGGTTATAGAATTATCAACAAGTTTTTAGAGATGTTTGTAATTCTGTAGCTCTGCCTACCCCATTCTGGGAATGAAGGCGTGAAATTATGTATGTATGTAGGTATGTAGAAAAAAAAATACAAATGTTTTGACGTTTTGCAATCATCAACCTGCTCTACTGACGCCTTTTAGGTTGTACAGACTAACCGAACCACAGTACTTTCTTTATAAGAGCGGGAGGTTAACGAGCATGCGGGTTACCTGATCCTCGTAGTATATAAACACCAGCAACTCAAGAGTTGTCGGTCCAGTGCCGTCCAATTAGGGAAATGAAAGCTCTTTTCTTGAAGGCACCCATATCATAACCGGTAAGAGAGAGGCTTAGAAAATTTAAAAGAAACAAGTTCTGATTTTCGAGGACGACTGTATACAGTACCTACGGCAGTAGTCTAAACGTCCTTGGGGTTTAGTGAACGGTTGCCTAGTCATTTTGTTCCATCTCAAACCGCAAGTTATTGCAGTACGAGGCAGTATAGAACCATTATCTAGCTAGCTAAGGCTAGCAATGACTTAGGATACAAAGTTATCTTTAGGCAGAAGCTGTTACTGTTCATGTTATGATTGATTAAATATTGATGTAATGCAGGGACAAAAATAAATTGTTTTTAATTTTTATATTTCGATGTTACCTTCTTAAAACATTATATTATAATAAGGCGAGAGATAGGACAAAACTTTGTAAATAACGTCGTCTAAAACATAAAAAACAAGATTCGGCGTAAACGAAATTATTATGTATACTTATGATAGAAAACGTAGGGATAAACGCAAATTTTACATTACCAACTCGGTATAGACGCGTCTCCTATCCTCTTTTATATTTTACCTTGGCACATTCAACGATGGGTATGAACGAATGCTTAAAGCCTTAAATATAAATCTAAGACATTACTTAATTTAAAAAAACATTTGAGAAATCAAGCATAATGTAATAACCAGCACTCTCTCAATATCTCACGTCACTTCATAAAAATGACTCCGCATATGAAATGCCTGTGATATCCAGGCGCATAACCTAAACTGAATGGAGTCGTTTCAGAACGTAAGTTATGTAAATTGTCTTCAGACAGGACGGGTTATAACCGCGCAGTGAACAGCAACAAAATGGCGTCTAGGGTATTCAGTGTGTTTTTAGATAAATTGTGTGAGGCTGCATTTGGTTCAAGAGAGACTGATTATGATTGTCGGTGTAAGCTTTCTGTTGCCGAGGTCAACGCTTCTTCCCTCCTTTGGGCGGGGTTTTGGTAAACTGTTGCAGTGATACCACGGCCTCCAAAATAATACAGAGTGAAAACACTAAGAGTGGTTTTATAATGGTAGGCTCCTAAATTTCTTCTCCTGTGAGAGGATGATCGGGGATGATGCGTAATGTAATTCCACTTCGTCATAAAGAAGGAAGGATAATACCAGATTTTTAACATGCTTCCTGGAAACCCAAAACTTATCGAATATTTTGAATTGAATAATTTGAAATATGGTGTTTTGGGAATCTGGTTAAGTGTATTAGTGTGTTATTGAGTATTATGGGGAACAGGCGGTTACTGCAACCACCATGGAGCACTTTCTACTGCCGGACACCTTTTCTGGGCTTGTTGCAACTGGACAGATATTTATATTCATATCATCTAGGTTTCCGAGCCCTGAGGCCAAGTGAGGGTGGCCGCTCTTTATTTGTAGTAGTATACAGAAATCACAGACCTGGCCCGGAGACGGTTGTTGTTGTGGTAGCTGTCCCACTCAGTCTTGAGCCTCGCCTCGTTCCTGAGCTGGTGGGCGCTGTGGCGGTAGTCGAAGGCATCTGCTCTCCTGGTGTCTGCTAGCACCTTTGAACATAAATATTTGAACATAATGTCATGCTCCCTGGACACCCCACTGTCTGTTTTGTAATGTTTTAAAGCATAACCCTAATGTACACAATATGTACCGAATTTGTACATACTTGAAAAGAAATGTACCTATATAGATCGAGAGTACAAATTATATGAGTTTGGGGTTGTACTCTCGATCTATGGAGGTACATTTAAAATAAAGTGCGTACTAATTGAGTACATATTGGGTACAACAGCGTTATGTTTTAATAAATAACAAATTCTTAAATTAATCTTTGGGGTTGCTGGGGAGATGCTCCACAGCAACCCCAATCTCATATAATTTGTTGCCTCGATCTATTGAGGTACATTTCTTTTTAAGTATGTACAAATTCGGTACATATTGTGTACATTAGGGTTATGCTTTAAAACATTACAAAACCGACAGTGGGGTGTCCAGGGAGCATGACATTGAACATAAGGGCGTCAGATCGATGTGACAGGAATGCACAATCACCAGCAATAATATATTATCCAATATCGGGCTCAAAAATATCTGACCTATATTTCTAGAGGCATAAGAGCGTGTCAGATATTTTTGAGCGCAATGTTGGACAATATATTATTGCTGGTGACTGTACTAACGCTTTCGACGAGACCTGTATGGCCAGTGATAGGAATATGTAGAGCTAATTTACCTAAAGTTCGCTTAAGGAAATAATATTGTGTAGATACAACCGGGTTTTTTCTTTTAGAGAATCCCGGATTCCTTCCAAAATAGATATCTGGGGATTAATGGGGTATCTAACAACGAATCCGTTTACACAATAAAGTTCGAACAGAATCGGCCGAATAACTAAAAAGTTCAATATGGCGGCTATTTTTTAGTTCAAATCGTTAAGTACAGTTATACAAGTCAATAAAGTACTTAAAAAGTTATTTTAATGGACAGAATACAAAACATGTAAGTAAAAAAAGCTTCAAGTTGCAACATTATTTGTCAACATACTTAAAATTAAAGAGAACTAGGAGAAAAACACATCAAAACTATATTAAGATTGAGTAATCGACTGGAAAACGAGTCCTTGCTGGCGTAAACAGACCGAAACCTACAAATGCTAAATATAACAAATACTCATGGGAAATCCCTCTACAATTCTACATCATTCAAAAGCAATATTATAATCTTATACCGCTATAATGGTTGGCTTAGCAAAAGTTCGGTATTTCCTAAAACGTCAGTACAAGGAAAAACAAACGTAAAAACCAACATTCAAATAATATCAAGATTAGTATCTAATGGACTGACAATTTCAAATTTAAATGAGACTTGCACATAACATTTCCCGCGATTCCATTCCTGTTTTAATGCTTTTCACGGAAGTTACGGAACTTAAGAAATAGCTAAGAAAGATATTTAACAAAAAAATATCTTTGAAAACCCTACTAAAACCCTGCTGCAGCTATTGCGGGGTCAATGTTTGAAATTTAATTGAAAAGTGTTTGCTTAATATCATCTTCACGAAATTAAAATTATCATTCATATCATCTTCACGAAATTAAAATTATCATTCATATCATCTTCACGAAATTAAAATTATCAAACCATTGCAAAACCAGAACGTATTATAGAGTCAAATTTAAAATGTCGGTTATGTTGGAAAGGTTCGGTTAAGTTTTATAATACTCAACTAGAGTATTATAAAATTCCAAAAAGTTTCAGGTAAAATCAAACATGCGAGAAAATGGTGGAATTAGAAACGAAAAAAATCATGAGAGTCGATATAAGGGCGTTTCTTTAAAAGTTTGTACCTAGTTAAGGACTAAAATTAAGAAACGTTTACTTTTCCGCTGAGTTACGAAAATTAGTCTTACATTTATATACTAACTACCTCTCAACGCCAATTAGCAGTATTTCAAATTCAATACATGAAGTAGATTCAATCGTCACCCGTTAGTAATATGCTTGCACTTGCTACAGAAGTTTTGTCTGAGATACCACCATTTGACTTATAACAAGTACCTAAAGCTTATTTTCGTAATTCAGCGGATCAGTTAACTTTTTTTAATTTTAGTCCTTAAATTGGTACAAACTGTTAAAGAAACGCCCATCAATTAAATTGACGTTTATTTCAGACAACTACGATCGAAACTTCCACACAAACGTAATATGGACTATGATAATTAACTTAATATGGATATGAACCTTTCGGAAAGCCTCATTTGAAACTAGATAAATATGTTATAGGTATTAAGCGTTGTTTCAGGCGCAAATAAAACATGTCAAATATTATAAGCAAAACTGTATTTCAAAGAAATTAAGATTAGAACAATTGGTACGCGACCCTCACGCATTGACAGCAGTGTTGCCACTGGCATTATTTTAGGTACGAATCGTTCATGTTCCCAGCACAGGAAAAAAATACAAGCATTTTAATAGCTTGTCCTTTACAAGGTTACATATTTTATGTTTGCAGTACTTAGCTGAACTTAACACTCAATATGTAATTTTAAAAGATATGAAAGTAAAGTAACTTGAAATAATATAAGTATACAAACTTAAAGCATACTTAATATGTAACACTCAATATGTAATTTTAAAAGATATGAAAGTTATGTAACTTAAAATAATATAAGTATACAAACTTAAAGCATACCTTAATAATAATAATCATCAATTTCCTATTGGAAGTAGACAAACATACCCTTGTAATACGGAACACTAGTTTTCTATTGGAAGTACACACACTTTGTAAATGCTAGTCTTAATGATAGAGCCTTTGGCCGTTCTTATCAAGAGAGCCCTAACTTTACCATCTGCCCCCGGATAAACTTCAATAACACGGGCCATGGGCCACCTTAATGGTGTGACATTATCATCTTTAACAATTACTAAAGTACCTACTTTGATATTGTCACAAGCATAGCGCCATTTTGGCCTATTTTGCAATTGAACAAGGTATTGTTTATTCCACCGTTTCCAAAACAGTTGGACCATACGATTACATCGATCCCAAAACTTAGTCCTACTTATAGGCACATTTACACAATCTCTCTCAGGATACGACGCGAGTGGTGCACCAGTTAAAAAATGTCCTGGAGTTAGGTATGGCATCTCATTGTTGTCTGTTGTCGGCAGAGCTGTTAAAGGACGCGAATTTAATATGCCCTCTATTTGCACAATAACCGTGTTTAATTCTTCGTATGTCATAACAGATTCTCCCACAACTCTTTTCAAATGGTGCTTAACACTCTTAATTCCAGCCTCCCACAAACCAGCAAACACAGGTGAATAACTGGGTATAAATTTAAATGTTATGCCTAAGTCGGCAGTGTAACGTTCAACTGTGCTGCTGTGATCAATGGTAGACTGCAACTGGTATAACTTATTTAATTGATTTTGAGCTCCCTTGTATGTACTTGCATTATCACAATAAATAACTAACGGTTTGTTTCTGCGGGCTATGAATCTTTTTAACGCATTTAAAAAACATTCTGTAGTCAGATCGGAGACCAATTCAACATGAATGGCCTTTGTAGTGAAACACACGAATAGTAAGATATAGGCCTTTTGTATGACAGGCTTCCTAACTCTTAACATCTTTACATTAAAAGGTCCACCAAAATCCATGCCTACCTTTTCAAATACACGACAAGGGTTGATTCTATCATAAGGGAGCGAACCCATTAGTTGCTCAGCATGTTTCTTTTTTAATTTAAAGCAAACGACGCATTTGTTAATTACATGCTTAACTTCTCTTATGCCATTAATGAGATGATATCTGTCGCTTAAACTCGATAGTACAAGTTTTGCTCCAGCATGCATCAAAGCCTTATGCTCCTTCTCTATTAAATAGTGTATGATCTTAGATCCCTTTGGTAGTATGATAGGGTGTTTGGTAGCATATGGAATGTCAGCATGCTGCAGACGACCACCTACACGCATAATATTCATGCCATCCATAAAAGGATTCAACGCCTGAAGATTAGATTTTATTGATAATTTAGAGTTTAAGCATTTAATATCTTCATAGAACAACCTCATTTGCTCACCTCTTAATATAATTTTTAAAGAAAATTCCAATTCTTTAGGCGTAAAATTTCCAAATTGTCTTTTCTGTAACTTACATTTACAATTATTTACAAACCTGTAAAAATATGCAACTATTCGTTTTATCTTATCAATGTTTGAACAATCCGTGAACAAAGGCAATCTTTCCTCTGTTTTTGTAACAATGTGAGACAATTTTAATTCTGGTATTTCTCTTGGCATTTCAAAGCCAGCTAGAGGCTGAAAATCCAGCTGTTTTAACGCTTCAGGTCCATGGAACCAAAGGTTATTACCATGCAATTGACGGGGCTCGACGCCGCGCGATAAACAATCAGCTGGGTTTTCAGACGTGTTTACATAATGCCATGAGAAGCCTCGTGTCAATTCTCTAATACATTGTATTCTATTTGAAACATATACACTGAGTTTCAGTGGCTCCGTTTTTAGCCAAGCAAGTACGACTTGCGAATCAACAAACAAGTGAATTTTTACCTCAAACTTTGATTTTAAAATTTCATAAACTTTCTTTACCAACTTGGCCAATAACAACGCACCGTTTAGTTCTAAGCGAGGCATTGTTAACGGTGTGATCGGATTGACACGTGATTTTGAACACAATAAGTCGACATTAATGTTATTGTCAGAGTCTACAATTCTGAGATACACACAAGCTCCTTGTGCCTTGCAACTTGCATCGGCATAGCCTATAATAGAAATAGATTTTGCATTACAGGTATTTAAATTTCGCTTAATAACTATATCATTCATTTGATTAAAACTATCAGCATACCCTTGGAACCTTTTGTTGAGGTCTTCAGATAAAGGATTATCCCAGCCAGTCTTTTCTAACCATGTCTGTTGTACTAGCAGTTTGGCGGTTACTACCACGGGTCCGACCAATCCCAAAGGGTCAAAAAGTTTGTTTACAAATGACAATATTTCCCTCTTTGTATAAGTGTCACGAAGCTTTTGCCGAGGAGCGCTTATTATGAGCGTATCAGATTCCAAATCACACTTGATACCTAAAGTTTTTACAACAGAATTCTTATCATCAGTAAAATGTACACAGTTCTTAGTTTGAAAGTCTGACGGTATATCATATAAAAATTGTTGATCATTTGAGCACCATTTGTGCAACTGAAAACCACCTTTATGTAATAAGTTTATCATTTGGTTTTTAGCTTCTAAAAGCTCGTTTACATTATTGCTTACTAAATTTACGTCATCGACGTAAGTATGATGTAACAACGCATCGGCAGCCAGGGGATAACAGTCCCTAAATCTTTTTACTAATTCGAGTAAACAACGTGTAGCCAGAAATGACGAGCTTTTTAGGCCGTATGTTACTGTTTGAAGTTGTAGACATTTAATGTCCTCATTTGGAGCTGGTCTCCACAGTATATTTTGCAAAGGTCTGTATGATGGCGTTAAATCAATGGCCCTAAACATTTTGCGAATATCGCAGTTTAAAATGTACTTATACAATCGAAACAGTACCAGTATGCCAAATAAATCGTTTTGTACGACGGGCCCGTTTAATAAAACGTCGTTGAGCGAAACCTTCGACAACGTAGGCATAGAACCGTCAAAGACCACTCTCATAGAGGTAGTTTGGCTGTTCTCATTGAAAACAGGGTGATGAGGTAAGAAGAACACTGTATCTTCCTCTAAATTATATTCAGAGATATCGACATATTTTGCTTGTCCTAGCTGCACATACTCATCAATGAAATCTTTATATTTTGAGAATAAATTAATATCCTTTTTAAATCTCGATTCTAAATTTGCAAATCGCTTTAAAGTGCATGTTAACGAATCCCCCAGATGTATTACTGAGACATCTTGTTTGAGGGGTAATGAAACTTCAAATTTATTATCCTTTAACACGACAGTTTCTTGAAAGATATGCTCAGCTAGTTCTTGCTCAGAATTGGCCTCAGTATAGATTTCTGGGACCTTTTCGGTTTGCCAAAATTGCGACACAGTGTGCTCTAATTTAGCAATACAATCATCTTGTATTTGTTGTGAACAACAAAAGTTAGAAACCATACATGTTGTAGGCGCTCTGGAGTGACGCACCCTCCCGGCTACTACATAACCGAAGCATGTGTTTTGCAGGACAAGTCCACCAGGTGACACTGGCAGTTGCTCGCGTAGTAGAACCTGAAAGAATACATCAGCACCTAGGAGCATACCTATTTTGTCACATATGTAATAATTGTCATCAGCCAGTTTGACATGAGATGGAAAATTAATGGTTTCATTTCTTACTGAGAATTGTGGCATACTACAAGTAATATTTTTTACAACATGGCATGTCACTGGTATACTAAAATCGCTTACAGTAGCATGTACATTTAGGGTAGTTTGTTCCGTTGTCATATTAACGCCATCACACACACCTGTGATTACAGATTTATTAGGTTGTAACTTACATCCTAGCTGATCGGCTATCTCAGAAAGCACAAAAGATACTTGGCTCCCCGAGTCCAAGAGACAACGCACAAAGACAGCTTGGCCATTTCTGTCATACAACTTTACTTTAGTAGTTGGTAACAAAACATTATCACTTGTATTTGTTAGAAGGCTTATTTGCCCAGCGCTTTTGCTATGATTCTCATCTGTGTGCGACACAGACCCATTTTGTTGAGGAACATCCTCATGCAGCAATGAATTATGCTTGCCTTTACAAATTGAACACTTAAAAGTGAAAATACATCTTTTCCCAGCATGCTCATTTAAGCATATATTACACAACTTGTGTAAAGCTACAAATTCTTTCCTTTTTTATAGGGTCAGAAAGTTTAAAACTTGAGCACTGGTGCAACTTGTGAACGTGAGATTGGCAGTACTTACATTTTATAAATTTAATAGGCTTAGCCTTATTAACAGAAACTAAACTAGCACGGCGCTTGCCGGGCTCTTCTCCCAACGTCTCCAACGCAGCGGCACGGTGTTCTAGAAAGGTTAAGAAGTCATTAAGCTTAGGCAATTCACTGTTGCTCTGATTTTCTAGGTGGTAAGCCCTCAAGGTGTATTGATCAACTTTTTTGGACAATATTGCTTTAATGACCAAATCCCAGTGCATAGTCGGAGCACCTAAATTTTGCAAAGCTCCCAGATGCTGCTTAACATTAGACACCAAATTGCGCATGCAAGCAGCAGATGCTCTTTGCATCGCAGGCACATCCAAAATTGAAGTGATATGATGATTTATTAATTGTTTTTTGTTGTCGTATCGCTGTTTCAGGAGCTCAAGGGCGACAGAATAGTTTTCAGCCGTGAGTGGCAAATACTTAATTAAAGCTAAGGCATCACCCTCCAAGTGTGATTTTAAATAATAAAGTTTTTCGCAAGAACCCAAGTGTGTATCAGCATCGATAACACTGTTGAAAAGTGCAATAAAGCTTTGGTAGTCACCTACCTCGCCATTAAACTTCTGTAGTTGTATGCGCGGCAGACGGAATGCCGGCATGACTTCCCGGGCGGCAGGAGCAGAGATGGACGTAAGCGGCGAATCCGATACCGCACTCTCGATAATACGAGAAAAAAAGGTGTTGAGGTCATCGACCTTATTCTCGATGTCCTCAATGTTCTCGTTATCAGCGGGATCTAATAATGAAATTTCCAGGTTATGCTCATTATAGTCGGCATAGATTTTTGCAAGACGGTCCCGTTTTTGTTTAATTAATATGGGATCTGCGGTACCTGTATCTGCCTCCAACGTCGTCTTATAATTCATCATGCGTGTTATAGTCGCCTTTAGTTGTCCCCTGGCCGCCACGAGCCGCTTTAAATCGTCGGCCATTATGACCACGTAAGCAGTAAGTAAACTTATTCGCACACAAGCAAACACTGGCGAGATGCAACACCTATAAAAGGTTTTTAACACACTGTAATTGTAATATAACTAGCTTAAATTAATATACAGCACAACGAAATATTAGATAAACTTAAATATGGTACCTTAATAATATCCACGCTATGGTATATATGACACAATTTGCATCAAATTTCTACTTATCGGTACACTGTACCGTTGTTTTACTTATATAAAGGTTACTGTTCCTTTTAATACTCAGAAATACGCAAACAAAGGCACAACAATTCACAACAATTACACGGAAAATCATTCGGACGTAAAATGGCGGAGGCAGCCAAACCAAGCCAAGCCACGCTGGCACGGTGTTGCTATGTTCACACAGTCGGAGCGCGGGCGCTTCCGCTCGTTCATTCCTCGTTCACGACGTGAAGTTTCTTCGCAACGCGGCCGCGTTTCGTTTATGCTGGCGTGTCCTCGAGTTTGCCAAACAGTGTTGCCATATGCTGAACCTCAAAATCTGTTGTGGAATATTTCTAAATCTGTATAAAATCTGTATGGCATCAATTACCTATAATCTGTATGAAATCTGTATTTAAGAAGGATTATGTTCATGGTTCAGATCACAAAAATTATGATATTGACTATAGTTAGAGTCTGAAGTGCTAGTACGATGTTCGAAATTGGACCGTGGTATACTGCTATCCCGCTCATCCAAATATATTTTTTACAGGAGATTGAGAGGGATGGCACTATACCATTGTCGAATTTCTAACATCGGAGTAATCCCTGCCCTTAATATTGCCAATTGCCATGATAAGAAAAATTAAACCCAATTCAATATAAAAAAAAAATATGGTGAAAAAAAATATAAAATATGGTGGTGAGTTTAAAATACCTAGGGTCAATCAAAGGTTAATAAGAAACAGAGATAGTAATAAATTACTGGTGCCTAGTGTTACGAATTATTTTGGACAGAGATGTAGAAAATATTTAGTCCCTATGATCTATAACGAGTTGCCGTCGGATTTAAAGACTACAAGGATGACAAAACAAACTTTTAAAAATAAATTAAGTAAGTTTCTATTAAATAAAATAAAAGGTCAAATACAACCATTATAATACATTACATTTTTTACACTGTACGCTCAGATTCTAAAGTTAACCCCTTACTTCATGACAAATAAAAAGTTATTGTTTAAAAATGAACTTTAATAGCTATCAATAGAGTTGTAAACTATAACTGCCAAATACGGCTGCGTACGCGGTAAAGAGTTAAGTTACACATTTAAGCTAATACCAGCCTAGCTTACATAAATGTAAAGGAGCCTCGTCTGCCAACAAACCACCCTGTGGTTTGGCAGAAGAATATATGTATTTAGTTGTAAGCAAGATCTGTGAATAAACGTATTATTATTATTATTATTATTATTATTAAAAGTGAAACGGTCAAGCTATATTGAACGTAAAACCATAACATGCATCAACTTTCAAAGTATCTGTATAAAACTGGAGTCAAATCTGTAATCTGTAATGATAGATTAAAATCTGTATAGATACAGATAAATCTGTATATATGGCAACACTGTTGCCAAAAAATAAAGAACGTTTGACACTTCACAGAGTATGTGTTGCGTTTTTTTTTGAAAGCACACCATTCACAGTACTTAGTTTTGATCAGGGCTTGGAACCGGTTCCAAAAATACCGGTACTTTACCGGTATTTAAAGGTATTTTTCATTTAGGTTCGAGAGAACCGGTAAATATAAATACCGGTAATCCAAAGAACAGGTAAATACGAATACCGGTATTTGTACCTTAAAATACCGGTTCCTAATAAAGGTTCCAGCTACGTTGCCGTTTTGTGCAACAAGGTCAAGTCTCGTCGGCGGCTCAATGCTCGCGCCGCTGCTTTGGTTGTCGATTTGTCACCTACACCGAACGCGGCGTTGTTGCCGGGCGGCGCCTTTGGCTTGCAGCTTTTGAACAATTTCAAATTACAATCGTGTCATTAGTCCTACGACCTTGGCAGCGCCGCGTCAAAATGAATCTAAATCCGAAGGTCCGGGTGTACCAAAGCACTTAAAAAGACTAACCAAAAGTGCAAAGTGGTGGTGGTGGTGGTGGTGGTGGTGGTGGTGGTGTTGGTGGTGGTGGTGGTGGTGGTAATGGTGATGATGGTGATGATGGTGATGGTGATGATGGTGATGATGGTGATGGTGATGATGGTGGTGGTGGTGATGATGGTGATGATGGTGATGATGATGGTGATGATGGTGATGATGGTGGTGATGGTGGTGATGGTGGTGATGGAGGTGTTGGTGGTGATGGTGGTGATGGTGGTGATGGTGGTGACGGTGGTGGTGGTGGTGGTGGTGTTGGTGGTGGTGTTGGTGGCGGTGGTGGTGGTGGTGGTGGTGGTGATGATGGTGATGATGGTGATGGTGATGATGGTGATGATGGTGATGGTGATGATGGTGGTGGTGGTGATGATGGTGATGATGGTGATGATGATGGTGATGATGGTGATGATGGTGATGATGGTGATGATGGTGGTGACGGTGGTGACGGTGGTGGTGGTGGTGGTGGTGGTGGTGGTGATGGTGGTGATGGTGGTGATGGTGATGATGGTGATGATGGTGGTGATGATTGTGACGATGGTGACGATGGCGATGATGGTGGTGATGGTGATGATGGTGATGGTGATGATGGTGATGGTGATGATGGTGGTGGTGGTGATGATGGTGATGATGGTGATGATGATGGTGATGATGGTGATGATGGTGATGATGGTGGTGATGGTGATGGTGGTGGTGTTGGTGGTGGTGGTGGTGGTGGTGGTGGTGATGATGATGGTGATGATGGTGATGATGGTGATGATGGTGATGATGGTGATGGTGATGATGGTGATGATGGTGATGGTGATGATGGTGGTGGTGGTGATGATGGTGATGATGATGGTGATGATGGTGAGGATGGTGATGATGGTGGTGATGGTGGTGATCATGATGACAATGATGAAGGATGTGATCATCATCATCATCACCATCATCGCCATCGTCACCATCATCACCATCACCATCATCACCATCACCATCATCACCATCATCACCATCATCACCACCACCACCACCACCACCACCACCACCACCGCCACCACCACCACCACCACCACCGTCACCACCATCACCACCAAATGTCAAAATTTTAATCGAAATAATATTATGTTTGCTATAATAAATGCATCACCACCATCACCACCATCACCACCATCACCACCATCACCACCATCACCACCATCACCACCATCATCACCATCATCACCATCATCACCATCATCACCATCATCACCATCATCATCACCATCATCACCACCACCACCACCATCATCACCATCACCATCATCACCATCATCACCATCATCACCATCATCACCACCACCTCCACCACCACCACCACCACCAACACCACCAACACCACCACCACCACCACCACCACCACCGTCACCACCACCGTCACCACCACCACCACCAATCACCGGGGCTCTGCTCCAAACTATTTTCACCACCACCACCACCACCACCACCACCACCACCACCACCACCACCACCACCACCACCACCACCACCAACACCACCACCACCACCACCGTCACCACCATCACCACCAATCACCGGTGCTCTGCTCCAAACTATTTTCACCACCACCACCACCACCACCACCGTCACCACCATCACCACCGAATGTCAAAATTTTAATCGAAATAATATTATGTTAGCGTGCCTCAAGCCGTCGACTATCGACAAGTAACCTAAATCTAACTGACCGACCATCAGGCCATTTGCCGCTTGACACATAGGTACCATGCCTATACTATTCTGTCTTTTTTATCCCTTCCTCGCACTTATACCCACTATTACTGAATACCGGTATTTGTACCGGTACCTAGACCTGAACAGGTTCCCCATCAAGGTCACAGTACCGGTTCTCAAAAATACCGGTATTTCAAGCCCTGGTTTTGATGGATACCGAAACGCCAATAAATGAATGATTTGATTGAATTTATGAACACCTTTAGCGACTTCCTGCAAATCTTGAGTGTGACGTAACAAAATGTCCGCCTTGTGTATAGCACAAAAGGAATTATGTATGATAATGATGATTATGAATATAGATCACAGTTCATGGTTCGAACTTCAAACGTAAAATAAATTGTTTAATGCTGCACTCACTGAACACAGCAGTTTTTTCACAAGTATTGTTTATGTAGGCTCCCGAACGTCGAGAATAGAGCACTGCTCGCCTTACCTTGTGTAGGTATATAGAACCTTATTTCCACAACTTGCGGAAAGAATATTAGGGTAAACGGAATATATAATATCCGTCTGATGCCGATGCTGCCTCGAACTTCGAGACAAATCACGGCCCCCGTAGAATTAAGCACGCACGCACACGAGGAAAAATAAGTCCTGCTGCAACTTGCAGTACGAACGGCACAAAATGGTCTCCGACACCAACACAGCACAACCTAACGCACAGCGCTTTTGTTGAGTCTTTGTAACTTACAAAGTTTGTAACGAGTCCGAGGATGAGTAGCACACTTTCGGGGGTTAATAATACGTGGCAAACGTATAGAGCCTGCCAACGTCCCGTACTGTCAAAAAAACTGTTCACGCGCACTGCACAGAACTTACGCGAGCGAGGGTCTTGAATAATATTTTAAACTCGAAGGACCATTACATGTTTCAGGCGCAAATAAAACATGTCAAATATTATAAGCAAAACTGTATTTCAAAGAAATTAAGATTAGAACAATTGGTACGCGACCCTCACGCATTGACAGCAGCGTTGCCATTGGCATTATTTTAGGTACGAATCGTACAAGCGTTAAAAATATTTTTTGGTCCTTAATTTTATGTAGGTACTTAAACGTAATGTCGTCGATCAAAGTACCTTTGTAACTATAAAACTGTCAAACATTTACCGACGAAGCTCATGAATTTAAACAATTTTATTATTCATGCCGTTTGGATACTTGTACTTCGCTGGACAAAGAAATTGGCGTCTGTACCTGCAATAAATACTTTAGAGCAACGATAAATACAAAATAACCCGGTGTCTGCTTGTTCGTTACTTGTACGAACCAAATTCAGTTTTCACTAACTTTATAACTATTAGATAGATAAATACCCCCGATAAAGCTAGATAAACCTAGCTAAGAACCACAGCTAATAAACCTGTATTCATATGAAAAAACCGCATCCAAATCGGTTCACCCGTGTAATAGCTAGGGTGCCACAGACAGACACACACACAAAGAAACACATAGCATAGCGGTCAAACTTATAACACCCCTCTTTTTTGCGTCGGGGGTTAAACAAACGCTGACTTAAAATTATTTATTCATTATTTACTTATTTAATTCTAGCCCAGAACGTCAAACTGCTAGGCAAATGCCTCCTCAAGTCCTCACCTTTCCTCGTATTTCGGTGATGAGCAATCTCCCACCAATGTTGCCGGAAGGAGTCAAGCTCCTTCCGCCATCTGCGTCATGGTCTGCGGATCTTGCGGGACCCAGTTTGAGGTCATTTTGGCCCAAATATCATCAGGCATGCGGCAGACATGTCCGGCAACATGTACGACATGTTAAGGCTACATCAGCTATTTGTGTTTTGTAGCGTATTACGGTATATCTAATGCGATCGGTCGGTTTCACGCCTAAAATACTGCGGATAGCTGTTTCAGGACCCTGGCGTCGTCGGGGGTAGCACTAGGGAATGCAAATAACCGGTTTTAACCGATTTTAACCGGTTATTAAAAACGGTTAATAACCGGTTAATTTGCATTCCCTAGGTAGCACACAGCATGTAACACCGGATCCCACTCGACGATCCTGGTCACCATGATGTAAGTAAGCGTAGTGTTAAGTATTCCGATGCGTGCAACTTGAAGCGTGCAATACGAACAGTGCGGTTGCGATTACGACTACCTAAATTAAAGAAAATGTATACTATCGACGTTAGCTGACGTTTAGTCTTTTCGGTAGCGCATGTCAATGCCATAATTTACTTTTGACAATTATTGATAGTTGTTAAGAGTTCGCAGATGCAACTTGCCTAGACCTCCTGATCAGATTTGAATTATGTCTTAGTTAATAACAAATCATTCTGTAAAGGAACAATATACGGCCACAAAATATGCTTGTAGTCGTCAATGTCATTAGAGATGCTAAGTAATTTGTAACTGACAGGAAGCTCAACCTTATTGCTGTCCTTAACTTTAATGTCCGATTGACTTTGGCCCTAAGGTGGGTCACAAATTTAACACTTTGACTGTATATCATCCCAATATTAATTTTACTTCCTTATCGTTGAAGTGAAATAATTTTTTATTCACTCAAACTCAAACTCGAGCGGCAAATCAAAGTACAAGATTACCCCATCTGCGAATTCCGAAACCTTATTCAATTTCATGAAATTTGAATCCCTGATCCGACACCATCTCCGCCAGCCAAAAACAATCTAATATAAATGTCGACTCGAATAAATTTAACTTTGCATTGAAGAAAACTTTGGCGAAATGAATATTTACGCAGTCATCTAAGTTGCGATGTGTATGAATGAAAATTGCGTTTTACGGGCTTGAAAAGTGATATTTTCTGGTGTTGAGCATAACGATTTGAAATTGCAGTTTCATTTTGTTTCTCGCAATCGGGATTTCATTAAGCTAAATAATGAACTCGTATTTTTAAGGAAAAAATAATAGGCCATGTTCAATATTTGTTGATTTATAATAATAATTAGAACACACACATCAAAATGTTTGCTATCGTTTGTTTAGTTTAAGTTAGTTTTAATCAGGGTCCCTCAGAATAGCAGCCAGCGTCACGGCTTGCCGCGGCGAAATGCTGAGGGGGCCCTTTTTAATATAATGTGCATACAGTTTTTGTCTTCCTGTTTAATCTGTTTTTACCTTTCATGCTTTTGTATGTACTTACGGTAAATAAATCTATCTTTATCTTTATCAAAATCGTACAAATGGTTATTTATCTAGTAAGAAAGTGATGACAAACAACGCAATTTTAACCTGTGGAAAAAAGTTTACTTATAGCCTGGAGATGGAGATTTTAATCCCGGAAAACAGAGCAGGTCCCGAGGGAATAGCAGTAAACGTCTTAGTGTAAGAAATAATTAGTCCCTTTGTTACTTAAAAGGTATTTTTCTATCCAGAGTAATGTAACCAACCCAAGCTTCTAATTTTTCATCTAAAGAAAAAGACCGCATCATTTTTTAAATTCTCCGGCTGCTTCTAGATAGGTACGTAAGGCTTTGCAAGCCAATTTCGCCAACATGGTTGGGACACGAGAAACTTTTGTAATTTCCCGAAATCAGCCCGATCCCGGAATGAGTATGCCTCCGGGCAAACGATGATTTATCATTTGCCAAACAATTCCAAGGTTTTTCAACGTTTTGAAGTGATAACGGTCGAATTGATGTGTTTGGAGGCAAAGTTCGGATATGAAAGGTTACGTATAGGATAGAAAAGGTATCGGCACGAGAGTTAATCCAATGATCAGTGATCGGATTAGGTAGTGCCATTCACGGGACTTCGGTGCGTAAGATTAGTATGGATATAGCTTTGAACCCCGGAATTTCATATTAAAAGTTTCAAGTTTCTGTTTGGTTCAAAAATATTATAAATGTATAATTTTACAATTATTTTGCTAGCATAGAATATGGCATTGACGAAATATGAAGACGCTAGTTTTGACATTCATGCAAACAAAAAATTCAAACCGTACGTCTTATCTTTTGGTTTTTCAAAGGGCATTCTTAAAACGCGTATACGAAATTTTGCCGGTTTAGTTTGCTATTATTATAATTTCATAGAAAGTAAGGAATAAAAAAGTTACAATAATAATGAATAATGTAATAATGTTCATGTAATATAGTTATGATGTTGTTTCCCCTTCGTATCGAATCGTCCCAAAAGCAAATAGTCCTATTAGCATAATGACCTAAAAGCAAATTGTCCCCTTAGCAAATTGACCCGAAAGCAGAACGTCCCTTTCGCAAAACAACCTAAAAGCAAGTCGTCCTATTATCAGGTTGCCCTTTTAGCAAAACGTCCCGAAAGCGAAACGCCATGAAATCAGAATGACCTAAAAGCAAAATGTCCTATAAGCAGAACGTCCCATGGTGTAGAGACAAGAAAAAAACGGCCAGGGGCCCGTTTAAAAAATATTATTTTAATTCAGTTGAAGCAAAATAAAGTAACAATGTGTTCAATCAACTAGCTTTTCTTAACTTATTACTTAACACCACAAAAATAAAAAAAATAAAAGCACTTCTTTAATATAAAATAACAACTTTTCCTAACTCGACTGCATGTCATTTTAATAACCGTCAGATAAAATTCTTTTAATATGTGTTATCTTTTTCAAGAACTCGTAAGATGAAATTTCACCATTTCTTAGTTTTTGCATCTCCCTATTATATTTTTTTTCAAATGTCATTACATTTCTACGGCGTTTCTCTTCTTTGAAATAAACCCCCGAAATTCTGAAATCGTACCACTTTCCTTCATTCCGAAGTGCATGGATATAAGCTGGCAGCGTCGGTTTGGGTCTGATTTTTTTATTAAAGCGATCATTCCAACCTTCTAGAGCATTATTGGTCCTGTGTCGCTCACCTGCACAGCTAATTACTTCAGGGGGCATTTTCATCCATTGCTTTTCGAAATACTTGACAAATTTTAAGCTTTCTTCCGATTGTTCCACGTTTTCTTTTACTTGGTTCCAGGTTTCAATAATGTTTTCTGATGGTACAAGAGGTAAATTTGCAGAAATACTCACCAATTGTCTGCCTTCGACAGTCTCAGTTAGCTTCAGTTTTTTCGCATTACGCCAGACAGATTTATTTAGGTGGTAATAACATCCCGATACCGTAGAGTTCGGAAAGACTGTTTTGAATGCATTTATTTGAGCCCTTTCGTAGTCACATTTAATTTTTTTAATTTCAATGTCAAAATGGGTTACTATCAGATTAAACATCCTCTTGTATGTGTTTTCTGTTTTATCGGGAAGAAGTGCGTATATCAGAGGCACGATACTTGTGGTTTCATCATCACTGTTCATATCCGCGTGAATAGAATATAGCTGGTAAAATGGCCGAGGGACATGAAAGGTGCCGTCGCCAAAAAATGTCGAAGATGAAGCCAATTGTTTCAAACTTTTCATGCCCAATGATGTCGAAAATAATAAAATTTTGTTGTTGTCTGTCCCATCGTCGCATCTGAGAAAATTGTGGGCTAAGATTTGTGGTACTTTAACGTCGTTAAGATGGATGAAGTCAGTTTTCTGCAGTTGTAGACATTTTCTACGAGCACGGTATAATGTATCTTCCTTTGATACATACGCCGGAATTCTATCTATATCTGATTCTTTTCCGAAC
The DNA here is from genome assembly GCA_946894065.1 of Acleris literana. Taxonomy (NCBI): domain Eukaryota; kingdom Metazoa; phylum Arthropoda; class Insecta; order Lepidoptera; family Tortricidae; genus Acleris; species Acleris literana. The sequence goes on from OX335669.1 coordinate 22,814,862, forward strand.
TTATTTTCAAAAATTTCTTGTACTGGGGTAAATTTCTTGCATACGGCCTTTTTACACTCATCCATAACCATGTCAATTCGGTTTTTAGTGAAATTAGTTCTACACGTGTGCGGCGTTTTTCCTGACAAAACTGATGAGCGGTCCTTATTTAAGCTAACACTAGCACTACAATATTCTCGATTGGTACACCGCCAATTTGTGCCACTTTTGCTAGCATATTTAAAATTGTACCGGTGGCCGGCATAAAGCAATACATCTTTACCTTTTTGTGACTTTATAAAGGTTAATTTACTGTCGTCACTTGCTGAAGAGTGTGACGAGCTACTTGACCCCAACCCATTATCCATATTATAAAATTTTGAATTGAATATTTTACACCTCCCTAATGGCACTTCAAGTGAAATTAAAATGACAATGACATTCAGTAATCATTTTCCTAAGTGGCCAGCGTTGGTCGGTGATAAGAAGATAAAACTCTTCAGAGTATCTCTTTATGAGTTTCTAATAAGTTTTCAAAATGTGTAAAGGACGATGGTCGATGACCATTATTTCATACTAGCGTGCCCCGGTCGAAACTACTAGCGAGATATTGCTTAATTAAACGCTAATTAGCCCCAGATTAATTGAACCTTTGGAGTCCTCTTTAAAATCCAGCTTTAGGTTTTATTACATCCAAAAAATAATAATTCCTGCTACATACTACTACATACAAACAAGCTAACTGAGACTGTCGAAGGCAGATAATAGATGAGAGATGAGTACATGTGCACATTTACCTCTAGTGCCATCAGAACACATTAATGAAACCTGGAACCAAGTAAAAGAAGAGAGCTTTGATTCGGACCTGGCCGTTTTTTTTTCTTGTCTCTACACCATGGGACGTTCTGCTTATAGGACATTTTGCTTTTAGGTCATTCTGATTTCATGGCGTTTCGCTTTCGGGACGTTTTGCTAAAAGGGCAACCTGATAATAGGACGACTTGCTTTTAGGTTGTTTTGCGAAAGGGACGTTCTGCTTTCGGGTCAATTTGCTAATGGGACAATTTGCTTTTAGGTCATTATGCTAATAGGACTATTTGCTTTTGGGACGATTCGATACGAAGGGGTTGTTTCGTGTATTATTTTATGATGTACCTCTACTATTGTTACTTGTAACTGTTAAACAAAAGTAATATTAAATAAACTATTTATTTACAATGACAACATCTCTTATTTTTGCGTTTTCTTATATTACCTACTATTAATGACATGTCAAAAAAAAATCTGTGAAAAAGTAAAGGTCCCGGAATACCAACTCTTATCCATGTTATGTTCAATGTTTAAGGCCACTCACCCGAAATGGCACTACCTATTCCGATCACTGCCAATGAATGAATCATCATGTCATGTATTGACTGCCGGATTTTTAAATTAGTTTCCTTTTTACGTACTGATGGTAATATCAACATTACTAGTAGAGCTAGATCGACGTTGACTAAAAAGTTTTTACTATTGTAGGGTGATGGAACCAGTAATGGACAAGGCACCAATAATGGACACTTGATTCTTATTTTACAGAAGACAAGGATTATTCATTTGTTTTGCATCAATCAATTTTGGACCGTATGAAATTTGAATTAAGAGTGAAGTGTCCATTACTGGTGCCTGTCAGCTGTCCATCATTGGTGCCGTCACCCTATTTTTATACTAATAAAATATCTCAATGTTATAACTCACGCGATATAAATCATTCAAAATCGCTTTATTTAAATGAATAAGCAATAATCATTAAAACCCAAAATTATAAGATTTTTTACTTTTTATTTGAAATTATTTACTTTGTAAGGTTAACTTGAAGAAATCCCTAAGGAATAAGTTCGCCTCTGTACATGAAATGTCTACATACGTAAAAAACGTACTTTGAAGGTCTTTAGATATTTTTTTATAAATAAGACATAAAACCACTGAGGAAATAAAGTTTGATAGTATAAAACAAACCTAGTACACGAAGAAAGATATGTGTTATTGGAACCTAAGATAGATGAATTTCATTGTTCGAAAGCCATACAACATGTATCACATTGAAATGAATCAGACGTAGACCTACTTTCTTCAAGAGACTAGTTTTTAAAGCACACTTTTTTAAATATTATGTAATAATGTGGCCAGTTGTCGCGTTATGTTTTGCTACCCTGAGTATACTTAAGTATGCTTATTTTTGGGATTGTTTTAAGTTTTTGAACGTCTTGTAATATACCTAAAGTTTAACATAATATCTATTTTTAGTGCGAACATACCATACATACATACCTAACCTTAAAAAATATGAAATATGTTTATTCAGTAGTGTTAGTTCAGTCAAGGGTAAAAATAACTATCCGCACAAAGGTACAAAAATATATTCACAAAGACCTAATTTCGAGATTAATGAGGGCTATTTACATATTTTTGAGCCTTTTTGGCGTATAGTACATACATATTGGTGCCCTTGACTATAGTAAGTGCGGCAGCTGGCACTTTCACACGCCAGACGACCTACTGTGCTGTACTGCTGGACTTGTGGTGATTTTTCGGCGTGGTTTCATGGACATGTTTTCCGCTAATCTAAGGAAGTATAAAAGTAATAAATAAGGTAAAATATCTTACCTGTAAATTATATAGCCGAGCATCCCAGTCCGGTAAACTTAAATGGGGCAATGGTTTCTCAAACGTCACAATCGACTGCATTGTTACAATTTATTTAGAAATAATAAAACAGAAAATATACTTAGTTACAAAATTAAAGTAATCAGAGAACACGTCGTCAATGTTGTCAAAAATTCCAAGAATGTTAACTTTTTTATTTTTCATGTAAGTACATTATTTTGTAAGTGGCCAGTTGCAAGAACGGTGAATGATCGCAAAGTATTTTTTTATTTGTTGTTCGTTGCGTTTGGAATTATGATTAATTGGAATTAGGATTATAGAGTATACCTACCCTGGAACTTGACAGGTTTTATCAGGTTCATGATACCGGCATAATACCGATTACCTATCACAACAACTCTAACCGAATTTTCGTTCCAAATAATTAATTGTATTTGTCCGAATTTTCATTAGTTAGAAATAAATATTTTCTGATACCGTTTATCTGTTAAGGATTGTTAGAAAAAAGCCTAACCTAACCCGCGGTAGGTTCTATAAAAAAATCTCTTAAAAATTAGGTAATGGTTTTTGAAACGTAACTTTTGAATTCTCGGATAAATTTAACAGTTGGAAAACGAATCTTCGGGCTAGTGATAGGTTACCCAGAATATGGCCTTTGAAATGCGTTTCTTGTTTGTTATTTGAATCACGCAATTATAAGTTATTGTTATTACTTTATACTACGTCAAGGTTATGGAAAAGTTAAGAAAAATAACGAAGAAGGAAGTAAACAGGCTATTTTTATTCCCACCAAACATCGCAACTAAGAAAACAACTGAAAGCAGTATTTCTCGCCATCCTTCACTCACACTACGAGTATGAGTGAAACATGCTGATTAATAGATATTCCAAAATAGGCAGCGAACAATTAAGTAGGGTAACCATGTTTTTGATGAAAAACGTGGACATTTGGTTCGTTTAACTGGAAAATTAAAATCGTTCCATTTAACCAATCGAGTGCTAGGAATAACAATTTAGATCCTTTATTAATAAACCCAGTCACTGTGAAATACGTTAAATCAGTTTGGCGGTGAATTCACTTTGAACAATTTGTTTGGGTAACTAGCGTTTTCCCGAACATTTGACCGGATGGAATGTGTGGCTGGTTTTTGTTAGCTATGAAATACCTATATAAAACCCCCAATGTAACGGAAACCCCCCACTTTCAGAGTTGATATGTATCTTTTAAATAGCCCAACTAATTTTAGTGAAACCTGACTAAGAGCCATTCCGGTTAAAGTAACTTTTAAAAATGAACCGCGTTAAAACCGGTCCATCCGTTTAGGAGCTACCATGACACAGATCGACACAGAGGTACATAGACAATTAGACACACTTATTATAGCTACATAGACACTTGATGTAAATACTTACACGGCTTACACCCAAATACACACGTAAAACTTAGAGGAGTGTTTCCTCTTTTTCCGTCGTTCAGTCAATCAAAAAATCATTTATTGTTGTCACATAGAGGCACATACATTGAAAAAAAAGGTTTTGTTATTCTAGATTAAAGTCAGTTCCACATGAAGGGGCACTACAATATTTAGGTACTTAAAAGAAGGATAAAAACAAAATGTAAGTATAAAAAACTGGTCAAGTGCGAGTCGGACTCACGCACCGAGGGTTCCGTCCCGCCGCCGCACCGTAAGTATTATTATATTCCGATTTGAATTCTATTTCGAATCGAATCTGCGCAAGCCCCACTCACATTTGACCATTCTTTAGTATTTGTTGTTTTCTTCAGGTTTTGTACCATAATCATATCGAATTTCACACTTTTACGATACCAGCAAAATAAAAACACGTTTCTTGTATCATATGGTCCCCCTTTGTTATTTAACTTTTTTACAAAGAATATTAGTTCAAGAGATACAGCTCTTTAAATTTAGAACGGATGGACAGCGTACGCATATTAATAGGGACCGTTGGGCTCCATTCGGGTACGGAACCCTAAAAAACAGAGCTGAATTACAGGGTAATTTTTTTATCAGTGCCCAAATTTTAGGGACTAACTCTGTAGGTCATACTCATCAATTTTTAATATGGGACCAACAATCAGATCGCGAAATAATAAACAGCTGTTCCATACATTTCGGATGTTTACCTCTCAAAGTTTGTATGGAACAGCAGATTTTTTTTCGCGATTTGGATGTTGGTCCCAGAATTAAACTCGATGAGTATGACCTACAAAGTTAGTCCCTAAAATTTCAGCACTGATAAAAAATTACCTGTATATTAAATAAAAAGAAAATCTGAAGATTGAAAAGTCGCTTCACAGTCATACAGTTATCCAAGTAATCTACAAAATCATGGTGAATCTACATCGTTCCAACTTCCCTATAAGGCAAGTACAAGTTCGACTGCCACTCTAAGGGCGCACTACGCCACCATCATAAATTTCCCCGCTAATGCGTTTTGGAATGCTGCCACTTTCACAACTTATGTATATTTTCGCGATAGATGAAAAGTAAACTTTATTTTTTGCAGATATGACCTACTCTTACTACTAAGCGCGTGAAACAAATTTAATTGATAAATTAAATAAGAATAATGTTCAACCCTCCGGCCACTAGGATCCATTGTCAGGATCCAGCAATGGAGTAGGTTTTTTTGTGCATTCAGATGCATCAGTGCAGTCGAGAATCCATTTCCATTTCCACATCCACAGAGATTTAAGTGTTTTTTTGAGAAACTACAATGTTTACTCTGATCCATGTATGGATTATAGTAAACACTTATTGTACTCAGATGCATTCATGGATTAAAGGATTTGGAACTTTTTGGATTGTTAAATTGCATAATTCATTATTATGTTAATTCTAAATTTTGTTAAAAGATCAAGTTCATTATTTTCCTAGGGTGAACTGCCCTATTGTTGGGCGCCTACCGATTATTGGCCCCGTGAACTTTAACATAAAGTGATAGAGAAGATAATTCAACAATCACTAGGTGCCAGTAACTGGTATTTTAGAGGCCAGTAATTGGGTGTTTTATCCTATTTACCGAGTGACTTCAAATTGGTAATAAAAAATCAATGTTTTACACACATTCTTCTCTAAACTAAACCCTTCTCCTAAATCTCATGCTGCTAATTTAAATAAAAGTTTTTGTTTGTAAGTTAATTAATTAATTATTTATTTATTTTAATGGCGTCTACAAGTTATGTAATTTTGCCAATTTGTTTGTAAGTTAAATACTGTAGATTAACATCGAGTGACAGGTATGACAGTTTGGTATTAAATGTAGGGTAGACACGCATTAGGGCTTTAATTATTAGTATTATTAGAAAATTAACGCTTATTAAAGAAAGCTAATTTAAACAAATGAGTAAGTGTAATACACTATTCATCATTAAATAAGCCACAAATTGTGGCCCACAATACAGTATTTTGTATTACCAATTTAAAGTACCCTGTATAGATAGATTATACAGATACATACGCTAAACTTACAACACTTGTCATATTTGTCGGGGTTTTAAAAGCATGGGCAAAGAAAGTAAATTTGAGTAGGACCATCCAAATGAAGAACTAAATTTAATACAGCATAGCATTAAGTAGCTTCCTATATTCATAAACATTTTATAATCCTGTCTGTATACTTAACTCATTCATGTTTTCTGTTTCAGCAGCCGCGTGAAAAATGATATATTCATAATCTAACGCACGTCAACATTACACGCCACGCTGTTTGCGTTATATTAAAATCAATACGCACCCAATATACAAATTTGAATACAATTCCATTCTATGCATATTTCTCTCCCGTATCACCTTTCATCTCTTTTCAAAGGGAAATAAACACACCGAGTTGGCATTTCATTACATGTGAAGGAAAAACGGTTTTCTGCGGAATATGTAGCAAGGGAAAAGAAAACGCCTGGGCTTATTAAAGGTTTTCTCTAAGACACTAAATTAGGGATGTTTTGTTAGACTAAGGAATACAATAGTACATTCAGCGACAACAACACACACAACAGATTTAACAGATTAAACAGATTAACAGATAACAGATTTAACAGATAACAGATTACACAAGTAACAGATTTCCTGACGAGCGAGTTAAATGATACAAATACATGATTATAAGTATTTTTAAAAACTTTGACAAATTCGGAGAGAATGTTTGTTTGCGTCATACGAGTATTAGTTAAGATAGTTTCACGCACAACGAGCCGCCACCCGCCGCCGCCGCTCCGCAGAGCCCCGCCGCGCCGCCGCCCCTCACTGCGCCCCCACAAGGTGGGTGTACGGGATTTTTTTCATGGTCCTGTCGATTTTATATGCAATAGAGAGCACTTTTAAAAAACAATATGGACATGAACGGAAAGTGTTTTCATAATTATGGTTTTTTTACTCCTAGGAGTAAAAAGAGGCATTTTCCGTCCATGTGTTTTAATCGGAAAACCGTTATTTCCGAGCCCGGCCTTTGTAGTAATGTACTATTACTACAAAGGCCGGGAAGTAGGGGGTTGCCGGCCGAGTTTATATAGACTGCCGAGAGTAGCGAGGCCGGATAGTTACAAGGCTGGAAACCCCTTTTCACGGCGAGGTATGTATAGTGCTTTTCTCAAACACCGCACCGTGCTACATCACCTGCTAATCTAAGTTGCGCTACGAAAACCTAATAAGCTCTGTCCTCCCGGTACCTGGTGCCTTTATTTAAACATACCTACAAACGCTTTCGGATGCACGGTTTAGTATATTAAAAAAAAACAGCTATTTAGCCTGTTCATAAACACAGCCCAGCACAGTTCATGTTTACATCGAAATTAAAAAAAAACTTCCTGGCCTAGGCCTTCAATTTTGTATGAAATTCCTTTACAGTTCTCTCGAGGTGTTCCGCCCGCAACGTGATACTTTGAGGCCTAAAATAACTAACATAACGCCAACATTCCATTGCATGTTTGAAAAAATGATAATTTTTTGCTTATTTGATGTAAAGACTCTGTAAGAGAGCTTTGCTGGTAGAATGACTTAAACATTAGTAAGTATAAGGATAAGGTAACAAGTAAATATTTAAGTGTAAAACAATGAATCGTCTCCAAATAATCAGGGATTCCTTTGATTTTCCATGGACTCTTAAACTATAGGTATTAATAAATAGAGTATATCTAATAATGAAGAATGAAAATTATTGAACTCTTTTGACAATTTGTGAGAGAAATCGAGTAACATAAAGCCTGAGCAGAAAAATATATAACCTCTAATGAGGTCGCCACAAATTTTTTTATCTATGTTTCCTGAATTGCAATATAAATAACAGTTCATATATAGGTCTACCAGAATGTCATGAAAAAAGGGAAATTTAAATTTAAGGCTTGCAATTCTTGGGTAATAGGATTTAAAAGTCTTGATACTTGATTTTCCGCGTTCATTAAAAGCATGGTGTGGCGGACTCAGTCCGCGTAGAAGTCTTTATTTCTTTGGGAATTATTAAATTTTCTAGGATAAATAAAAATATCACGTTTGTGCAACTAACTGTATACAGGCTGATAATCAATAAACTGTTCATAGTGAAAGGGGTTTTTTTTTTAGGTTAATTTATCGGTAAACATTTTTTTTTATTATTTTTAGCCACTAGTTTTTTTACAGATTTTTAAACTTTTTAATAAAGATTCTGTAGTACACTGACTTGTGACGGTGTAACTTTTGATCTAATAGCCCAAAAAAGATAAAATAAAATGCATAGTATTGACATTAGTTAGGTTTATAATAATTGATAACAATATTAGACCAATTAAAAAAAATATCAGCGTAACTGTTTTTTCTGTGGAAAATTACTGCAAAAATGTCTAATAGCTCTAGCCGCCCAAAGACCTTTTAAAAGGTCTTCAGTTTATAGTGATTCCAGCCCAACCAAAAAGTCATATTCATCTTATGGATGCCCAACTGTCCTTTTAAAAGGTCTTCAAATAAAACCTGTCGTAAAAGCTCAAATTTCCCGTGTATTGATTTTAAGTGATTACCGAATGAAAACGTCATGTTTGACGTTGGCAATAAAGGTCCATAGGTGCATCGTCAACTTTCAGTTTGGGCGTAACCTTCAAAAACATGGCGAGGTGGCGAGTAAATCTATAATATTTGCACATTTCTTAAATGTTTTTGTTGTGAACGATGCATCAAGTGTCCTTCTTTGTTAATTCATACGTATTCAACACATAATTTCAATGAGTATCTATATATGATGATAAATATTTCAAAGACCTATAGAAAGGCATACGGGTGCCTACATATTCTAGGATTTTAAAAGGTATACGGGCTTCTAAGACATATCGATAATTGAGACTATGAAATGTACTGCTTCCATGTCAGAGTTTACTTACGAAAACTGTTCATAGTTGACAGTGGAATTTAATTTGTAATAGTTAATTATCATTAAAGTTGTTTTTTTTTAATGTTTTTTTACTTATTTTCTGAATTAGTCTAATCATGGGGAAAGAGAGTATTAGAGTGAGGGTACAGTGAACATTACCAGCTATGAACATTCAATGTTCTACTTTCAAAATATAGTGACGCTTACCAAATATTTTAGTTTATAGAAAGAAATACCATTACTTGTTCTAGTCTAATATTAGTGCCATCACCCTACGTAAGTATAGGATTTTAAAAGGTCTATGGGCCGTTACCCTATTTTTCGGTATAATTTCATCATTATAGATTTTGGTGCTAAATTTATAATTGAATTTCCAATTTTATAAGTAATTGATTGGTATATTATTATTAAAATAATAAAATATATATTTATTATTGAAAATTATTAGTCATTGTTAATGAATACGCACGTACTGCTCCAATTTAATAAAAACACGTGACGTTGGTAGGTACAAAAACATGAATGTTTTTTTTTAAGTCATGCAAGTTTGCATTCATACTACGTATTTAACATATCTGACTATTACATTAAAGAGCAACATAATGGCACGTTAGTAAACAACTAACAAGCACAAGTACGCATTTTAGAAAAAAAAAAACTGGGATTGCGGCCCGGACACCTATAAAAACGACTTTGAATTTCGGTGTTTTTATGATCTCCTAGCCTTCTACTCATAGCTAAAAGGATGCACAAAAACACTTAGGATCTTACGCCTAAGATATCATACAGCGAAAGTCCTGGGTCGAAACCGTTCAAACCTATAAGAAGGACATTAGGCCGCTATCCCAACCTTTGCCAAAAAACCCTGGGCGGCTAGACGATAAAAACACGATTTTCTCAAAATTTCGCAGATCTTTACCATTTTCTTTTGCTTATTATTATTCCTCGTTCAAATTTGGATCTTAAAACGTTTTCAAATTAATTCGAATGATGGAAAAAGTTAATCTAAAACTTACGAAAAGAAGAAAAGAGTTCAGCTATCTACGTAAATGTCACTTTTTACGGATCCTCATTCGGCTCATAAAGAAATCTTCAAGTCACAGTTACAACTATCAGCAAAGAAAATAGTTATGGATACAACTATACTCCCAAGTCTAACTTATGGGTGCCAAACGTGGACGATCGACACCAAAACCAGAAATAAAATCCAGACCACTCAAAGACGAATGGAGAGAAGCAGTATGGGACTAAAACTCAAAGACAAGGTGAGAAATGACGACATCCGCAAGAAAACCAAAGTTACTGACGCCTGAACTTTCGTGCTAAAGAGTAAGTGGCAGTGGGCAGGCCACGTCGCTAGATACGAAGATAAGCGATGGACTCGGAGAGCGGTAGAATGGTCCGGACCGCCAGGTAAAAGAGCGAGAGGCCGCCCGCACGCCAGATGGGCAGACGAGATAGCGGCAATAGCAGGCCGTGATTGGCTAAACGGAGCCAAAGACCAAATCGAGTGGCATACCTTGGAGGAGGCTTTTACCCAAAAGGGGTCCATCCAAAAATAATACTTAAGTTACCGAATAATTAACTATTTCCTATTATTTAAAAAAAAATATATATATCTATTTATGTTAATTAACAAATCAAATACTAAATAATTGTAAATTTTTGCATGGTCAAATAAAGCTTTATTATTATTATTATTATTATTATTATCTACGTAAATGTCACTTTTTACGGATCCTCGTTGTGTGTTATTATGCTTAATGCCGGTGAAAGTCATTGAAAGTCATCTGAGCACAATAACACACAACGAAGGATCCGTAAAAAGTGACATTTAAGTAGATAACTCGTCACTTTATTAAATGTATGCTATTGTTCTATCAGTCGAAATAATTTCAAAACGTTTTTAGATCTACACCACCGTTACACCGTCACAAGTAAGTGTACTACCCACCAACTTTATTAAAAAGTTTAATAATCAGGAAAAAAAGTAGTGGCAAAAAAGAAATGTTTTACCGATAAATTAACCTTAACTTTCATCCCTTTCAATATGTACAGTTTATCGAGTACCACCTTGTCTATATGCAGTGAAGATGGAATAACAAATAATTAACGATTACTTAGCTACGTAACCCTTAAAATCAGCATTTCCTAATAAATAATAAGTGGGTTGAATTGAAACAATCGTGACCTTATGTTTATTAGGATTTAGTTCAAAATGACTTCAAAAATCCGATGACGTATCTTCGCTTAGCTAACAATACCTAAGCAATTCAATTGTAACACTGTACAGGTCAAAATTGAAGTTTGTATTATATTAAATTAACTCTTAATTCGCGTTCAATCATTGACTTATGCGGTTTTGTTAGCTAAGCGACTATATTATGCAACTTTAACGTAAATCAATGTCGTATTCTGAGGAGGATCATGAAGACCATGCCGCACAGCTTCGATGGTGGAAATGGGTAATCCTGGAATTAAATGGCACCTAATTATTAACGGTTTTAAATAGACTTTTGCGTATCAGACATAAAAGCCAAATAAATTTATAAGTAACGTTCCTGCAAAATGTACAACGGTCCTTAAAGTATCAATATTTTTGTGGCTTCTTTTACTAGTCTTTTATAAACACGACACTAAATCAAAGATTTAACTCTGACAAGCGGTGAAATTTGAATTGACAGGCGTAAGACAACATTGCCATATGTAAATCGATTTCTTTTTACTTTTAAATTTGTCATGAGATTCTGGTCGACCTATAATAAATTTCCGCAATATGGCAAGGGTTTTTAATATTCTGGTCTTAAAAAAAAAATAGACGAATTGGGAAACTGTTCCTTATTTTGAAGTCTGTTAATAAAATGAAATCACTAAAAAAACATTCAATATTCCACGGTACAATAATAAACAACATTCGAAATATTTATTACACTACCCATAACATACTAAAATAAATAACCGATACTGTGTGTAATACTCAAATACTGAAATTGCATTCCAAAATGTGAGTTGGTGTTGGTAGTTGACGGACGGTAGGCAGGCAGTTCGTAGCTCAGGCAGTTGGTAGCTAATACAGTAATAAATAATGCACAGCAACATCACGAGACGGCTTTAGCTCAATAATCTTACATTTCACCGAAAAAAACATTACAGAGAAACAGTAGGTAACTAGTACTTACAGTTAAAAATATCACACATTTTATGTACTTACTTATTAATTGTATTACACATAAGATTATGATTTAAATTGGGTCCAGTTTACTTTGAACTATTTATTATCATTATTTTGTATTAATTAAGCCTATAATGTATTATATTTATTTAACATACATACATACATTAAACCACGCCTGTTTCCCAAAGAGGTAGGCAGAGACCAATTCTTTCCATATTTATTTGAATGAATATAATATTTGTTTTTTCTCTCTAAGTTATTTCCACAATGTAAGTCGTACCTAATCAAAGTAATAGCATTACTTTGATTAGGTATAAACACAAAGGATGATATGATAAGGAGACGCAAGCAATTGCATAGATATATTGAATGCAGTATGCTTCTTTATGACAGCTCTCTGTGGGATTAACGTCTACTCTGCAGAAAAAATCTGAACCAATATTATGCAGAAAACTTAATTTTCCTCATGTATTCTTCATTATTAGTGGTAAACTTGTAGCATGCCGTTATTGTAAAGAAGCATGGAGTCGTTATTGTTTTCACAAATTTTGTATTACAGTAAAGTCTGTTCCTATTCAGACTGCCAATGACAATAACAAGTATACCTGTCTGTAATTGTCTTTAGATAGAGGATGAAATAGTAATGAGTATAATGTTACCTTTATTATATTAGTTTATTAAAAAGGTTGAATATATAATCATCATCATCATCGTATTATTATGCTGGGTGCGACAGAGACAAAAACCTCACTTATCAATAAAATCTATCAAACCTCACTACATTTTCAATGTCAGAAAAAGTTCGAAAGAAATTATCTTTTAGGCAAGACTCTGTCAGTGTAATGGTGTTTTCAGCGAATGTGCTTTTTATCAAAAAATACAATATTAAAACTACCTACCTTAAAATGGACATGAAGACAATGATAAAGTGTATAAATAAATAATATGACTAGGCTCAACCTTCAAAAGTACGCGAATATGGAGTTATAATGGTAAATTGATTTGTTTATAAGAGCGACGGAACGAATAGGAACAGACTTTATATATTTGCCTACCTACTATTTATCCATATATAACAAAAATTAAGACCGTACTGAAAACTTTTTAATATGATTAAGATTCTATAAAGACAGTATCTTATATTAATTTGATTTAAAAATGAAATATAAGTTCTTAGAGGAGTTTTACCAACGATTATATAAACGATTTAAAAATAGTGTGGTTCAACGTAATACAACACAATTACTACAGGTAAATAGCGACTCCATCATACTTAACCACGGCATACTAAGAAATGTCCTTGCCCTATTCATTATTATACTTTTTTTTAAAATTTTGAAACCAGTTTGTCTAGCTGCTCTATTTTGTCATTCTTTCAGATAAGGGTGTTACCCTATCACCAGGAGTTCAGAACTTTCAAGGGTCTGCTTCATCATAAGGGACGGCTTTGGGGCTAATATTGATTTAATTCAAAAACGAAGATTTAATTTCGTTCAATCAGATGGTCTGTCAGTCTTGTCACCCACTTAATCACTATGGAAGTTATTAGATTAAAACAGGCTTTAAAAGGTAAATCCAACATTAATGCGAATTCAAAATATTTAGATGTCATCTCCAGCTAGAAATACGAGGCAAAGTAATACATTATTAATTTACATCCCATTAAAGCCTTATTTTGCATACATAGGTCGATTCTAATGGTGTTGAGATTTGAACACTTAGGGTCATAGAAAAAGGGTAATTAACTATTTCAATTTATGTCAAATTCTAGATTCTACCTTGGCACTTACAGAAAAACCCTTTTCTTAAAAGAAACCAATGTAACGTTGGTTTTCGATTTCGAGTAACTATATTTTACTCACGACTTCATACACGTCATCGTCATCATTATCGGCCTATATCAGTCCACAGACGGACTTAGTGCGCCATTTTACCCTATCCTTGGCCTGTCGCATCCAACATCAATTATTGTTCCTTTGGAAACTTCCAAGTTTTTCGATACTGTGCTATGTGCCAAATTAAAAAAAAAAACAATTTGGCTTCATTAAACTAAAAAAAACCGTTGTCTCATCAGGTGGCATTTCACATCATAACAATTTAATCTACAAGATCTGTGTAGCATTATCTCCGAAAACATAGTCAATCACTTCGTAAGTATAAACTGCATGGTCAGGCGTGTTTTGACCTTGGTCGTACTTCGACGGAGCCTAGCCCAACTAAATAAGTATACTTAACAGCGGGCCTATTATGGTCGTGTTTATCGATGTCGATAAAATATCTGTCACTTTTCTGACCAGTATGTAAGTGCAAGAGTGACGGATGCTTTATCCACTGCGATAAAGTTGACCATAATACACTTCAATATTATATTAGTTTGTAGTGTACCTAACACTTCCAACGGACCATTTTTCTTTGTCCACGAGTGTATTAAATCTCTCCGTATACATTTAAGTATGAATTTGCTTTAAATTATGTATTTTGCACTATCCGTGGTCTTTGTGAATTAATATACTTACTGACGATGACAGGTTTATTCGAGATATTTCTGAAAGAGTTTGTTTATCTGCCGTTATACCCAAGAAGGTGCTAACTGCATAGTAATAGTAAAGCATTTTAAATTTAATGTGGTTACCAAAAGAGTATAGATTGCTTCGAGTAATACATTGCAGTTAGCCGTCTTGTTGCGTAGGTATACGGCAATTATGAATATCTTATCGTTGAGACAAGGAAAATAACGTTATAATATAAATGGGAATTTAAAAAGGTTGTGCCTAAATCTTGTTAAGTTAGTCACGTCTAGATTATACTTAGATTTAACGACTTTCTTGAAAGAGAAATTCGCCTAAATTATAATAAGTGGGGTAGCTTAAGTGCTCTGTTGAATCAAAAAATAAATCCTGTGTTTTTTAAGATACTCTTGATGCTGACAATATTTGTATAACTAACTAAACGAAAAAGTGAATCCGGTCTCCTGGCCTCGACTTCGTCCACGTGGAAGTCGGTTTTCGCTCTTCCCTCGGGAACTGTCCAATTTTCCTGGATAAAAAGGACTCTATGACCTTCCTCGCGGTAAAAGCGTAATAAAGTTACTTTCAAAAAGTTAATAGTATTTAGTAGTTAGTTTCTTTTTTTAATTAACGGCTTTCACGTGTTTTTAGCAAGGTGTAAAAATTACTCCGTGGGATATCCATGGATTTATTAGAGAAATAAGTCTAAAAATACACACGCGAGGACAATGATGAAAGAAACCTAAGAAACCTTCTGCTGGAGTTTCTTTCGGCGCTTCTTCTTCGCAATGATGGTCTTGTCACTTTATATTACCGACGTGTAAAAGAGCCCGTATGTGGCAAATTTACTGAATAAATATTTTAATTTTGATTTTGATTTTGACCATTTTGACGTGATAACGTCTTATAAATCGATGAACGCCGGCTGCACGCACAAAAAAGTGTCACGTTCCGCCTGAGCCGAGCGTGCAAGCGAGAGCGCGGAACAAGCGATAGAGAGGCACGATCGGCCTAAGTGTTCGGCTTGTGTGTTTTCTTATAACGTTATCACGTTAAATTAATTATCGTCCGTATACCGACTTTACAGACAACCGGACAGTTTTTTTTAAATGCTTATCTAAAGATACCCATTTGTCATAATTCGTCGACTTTATTTTTTTATTTTTTAAAATATTGTGTCTGGTTGCCGCCGCCAGGAATTTTGATAACTATCATATCTTTAGTGATACTCACAGGATTATGACAAATCGATTTACATAAGAATCATTAAAACAGTATCCTGAAAGCGTTATTATACTGAACGCGCAAGCCATTCATGGACTTTTGCGTGTAGTTGGTCCACAGGCTGCAGGTGTAGAAAGTCTGGCAGTAAGCCTTAAAAAGAGTGATTTTAACATCACGTGAGCACTTAGCAAACCTGCGGACCAATATATTAGCACTCACCGCCAGGGCCCTACGCTCACGCTTAATATCCAAGTCATCAGAGAGGTTCTCGGTAACCTAGTAACCAAGGTATTTAAATTCGGTGACTCTCTTCAAAGGGGCTCCCAAGAGCCTTACTGGTGGGACGGCTTTCGGTTCCTTTTTTTCAGCCTTAAAAACAAGAAGCTCGCTTTTCTTAGTATTGTACCTTAGTCCATGGGTCACCGCGTACACCTCGCATATGCTCAGTAATCTCTCGAGAGCTCTTATCGATGGGCACAGCAGCATCATGTCATATGCGTAACTTATGTTATTGACCAACTTGCCATGAATATAGCAACCGACGCCGGCACTACTGAGACCCTCGATAAGACCGTTTATATACAAGCTAAAGAGCCGAGGCGAGGTCAGGCCCCCCTGCCTCACCCCACAGTCCAACCCGTACTCCTTCGAAAAAGCACCAGCCCACCGAATTCGGTTGGTTTGATTGTTGTACCAAAATTTAAATAAGTTTACTATTTCTATAGGTGTACTGGTTTCACTTTGCATTTTTGACCACAGCACACCATATGATACCAGGTCAAATGCCTTCGACAGATCCAAAAAACACGCATAAATAGGAGTATTTCTCGTCACATAGTACTGCACCGTATGCTTGAGTCGCAGTATTGATGTTTCAGTGGAGAACCCAGGTCTGAACCCAGGTAAAACCGAACTGGGCCTCATTCAGTTTAATGTGCTTACTTAAACAGCAATCAAGCAAACCGTCCAGCACCTTGGATATCACAGAGTAGCCAGTGAGATCAGTCTGTAGTTGTTCCTGTCGGAGGCATCTGCCGTCTTATTTTTTATGATGGGTACGACTACGGTCTTTAAAAGCTCCCTAGCAAGGTATCCGTGCCCAATACATAAGTTGAACAGCAAGGCCAACACTCTGGACAAATGAACACCTGCGTACTGGAGGTGCTCAATGCTAAGGTCGTTACAGCCATTTGTGTTAGCACATTTTTCGCTGTAAATCGCTGTAAATCACCTTTCAAACGCACCCTACCATCGGGCACCGACATCGAGGTCGATCCGAGAGGCGACTCAACTTGAAATTGTTTACTAAACAACTCAGCTATTTTGTCAGGGTCACTCAAGTCCAGGTTTTTAGTGTGTTTCCAGAAGCGCTTAAAGTCCTTTACCTTATGGCGAGATGCTAAAATGTTGATTTTTATT
The DNA here is from genome assembly GCA_946894065.1 of Acleris literana. Classification (NCBI taxonomy): domain Eukaryota; kingdom Metazoa; phylum Arthropoda; class Insecta; order Lepidoptera; family Tortricidae; genus Acleris; species Acleris literana. The sequence continues at coordinate 22,832,169 of OX335669.1, forward strand.
TGTGTTTCGTTATCTTGACTCCATTTCAGCTTGGACTTAAAGCGCCGTCTAGACTCACACATTCTAACGTAGGCTTCACCAATTGAAAACTTGCCCAGTAATAGCCACATCTGAAAACAATAATAACTTTTCATCTCACTAGCTCGGAAAGCCCTTTTTGTTTGTTTGATATCTATTGAGAAAATCACTTTTTATCCACATGTGTAGAAAGAGTTTTGAAATTTGAAGGCAGCTTAGCTTAACTTCGGCTTAGAGTGCAAACCTTCTAAATCCATTTTTAGGATTTCGCAGGTTTGCACTCTAAATAAAAGAAATAAAGTGCAAATCTGCTAATTCCTAAAAATGGATTTAGCAGGTTTGCACTCTAAGTCGACGTTAAGTGATATTTGACAGCTAACAAAACATAAAACGTTAAAAGTGCTGAATTTTTAACATCATAATTCATGAATTGCATCGAGTAAAAAAACACTAAATACAGTCTTATAACTTTATTTCAATTCATAAATATCAGCTTTCAACATTAACCTTCATTCTTGTAATAAAAACGGATAAAATGTTCTTTCAGTCCAAGTCAGTCGATGTGCGAACAAAACGCCTCCGAAATAATAAAAAAAATCTTTAGTCAAAACTTTCAATTAAGCCGTCAACGTAAAATATTCGCATGTTTTCCTAGTTTTGTTATTAAAAATGAGTGATTCGAGTGACGAAGACGTATTAACAACTGTGGAATTACGGGAAACCGTGCAAAATGCGGAATTGAGCTTATTGCCTGAAAAATCCCGTTTCAGATACATAAAAGCGTTTGACCTTTTCAATACATGGTGCAAAAACTTTTTCAGAAACCGTAATTCTGTCATTATTTTATCGACTTGGCCAAAAGCATGAAGCCAAGCACTCTGTGGAGCATATCTAGGTACAAAAGTAAGTAATAATAATACAAACCCTTTTTCTTATTTTCCTCGCTTTAGTGAGGTGAAAAGTTTTGTGTTATGAGTGAAAAGTTATTTTAAATGAACACTCGCAGGTAAAATACAACTTTCCCCCCTTGTATAACAAATAACTATTGTTTTAAAAAAAAATATCTCTAAGTATTTATATCTCTGTCTAGTACCCATAGTACAAGCCTAGAGCTTAGGTTGGGATAGGGAGTATCGTATTATTATAATTATTTTAGATATTTATTAAATTTTCTGTAAATACAAAAAAAAAATATTATAAAAAATCTGACCTACGAGTGTAATTTCACTCGTTCGTTCGTCCGACCGCGTTATCGAGAGAATCGCACCCCTACGAGTCTTGCGGCACAGTATAATAAAGAGTACTACTATCGTACAGTATGGCCACTCCCTGCCTCCCGTTGAAAGTGCCGCCCACCCGCTCTCAGTTACCTCACAGTTACCGGCTGGCAAGGACGCGACGACGCGGTGCGCAGAGCGGAGGCCACGTAAAATATTACATTACTGGAAAATGAGAAAGCCTATAATAAACTAATTCGTTTTTTTCTCACAAATCCTCACGTACTCATAAACTTTCACGTTTATAATATTAGTATATCAGTCTGTTTGTTGTTTTTATTATTTTTGATGTTTCAACTTATGTTTTTTTTTTTAAATGCTAATTTGGTTGCATGCTATTTTTAAGACGATCCTTAACGGTGATATTAACTCCTTAGTTTTGTATTTTTATTGTTATCCTGACTTCTTATTTCTATTTTTGATTATAAATTTGTGTATATTTTTGACGATTCCAATGTAATTTCTTGTACTTTTGACATAACATGCAATGTATACTGTGACTTACTTTGGAAAATAAATATCATCCATTCATTCATTCATTGTGTGTGTATGTATGTGTGTATATTGTATACCCGAATATTCACCCGACAACGAATCCGTTGACAAATTGGGAGTAGTAGCCGCCACCTTGAACTTTTTATTTATTAGACTGATTGCTTCCAAAATCGACACCTCGGGATTTGTGTGGTCACCGACAACGAATCCGTTAACCGATTGAGAAAAAGTAGCCGCCATCTTGAACTTTTGATTCATTCGACTGATTGCTTCCAAAATCGATATCTGGGGATCTGTGTGGTCTCCGACAACGAATCTGTTGACAGATTGAGGAAAAGAAGCCGCCGAATAACTAAAAAGTTCAAAATAGCGGTTACTTTTCCTCAATCTGTCAACGGATTCGTTGTCGGAGACCACACAGATCCCCAGATATCGATTTTGGAAGCAATCAGTCGAATAACTAAAAAGTTCAAGATGGCGGCTACTTTTCCTCAATCTGTCAACAGATTCCATTTCGGAGACCACACAGATTCCCAGATATCGATTTTGGAAACAATCAATTAAATAAATAAAAAGTTAAAGAGGGCGGTTACTTTTGCTCACTCTGTCCATGGATTTGCTGTCGGAGACAACTCAGATCCCCATATATCAATTTTGGAAGTAATCAGTCGAATAACTAAAAAGTTCAAGATGGCGGCTACTTTTCCTCAATCTGTCAACGGATTCGTTGTCGGAGAACACACAGATCCGCAGATATCGATTTTGGAAGCAATCAGTCGAGTAACTAAAAAGTTCAAGATGGTGGCTACTTTTCCTCAATCTGTCAACGGATTCGTTATCGGAGACCACACAGATCCCCAGATATCGATTTTGGAAGCAATCAGTCGAGTAACTAAAAAGTTCAAGATGGTGGCTACTTTTCCTCAATCTGTCAACGGATTCGTTGTCGGAGACCACACAGATCCCCAGATATCGATTTTGGAAGCAATCAGTCGAATAACTAAAAAGGTCAAGATGGCGGCTACTTTTCCTCAATCTGTCAACAGATTCCATGTCGGAGACCACACAGATCCCCAGATATCTATTTTGGAAACAAGCAATCAAATAAATAAAAAGTTAAAGAGCGGTTACTTTTCCTCAATCTGTCAACAGATTCCATGTCGGAGACCACACAGATCCCCAGATATCGATTTTGGAAGCAATCAGTCGAATAACTACAAAGTTCAAGATGGCGGCTACTTTTCCTCAATCTGTCAACGGATTCGTTGTCGGAAACCACACAGATCCCCAGATATCAATTTTGGAAGCAAACAGTCGAATAACTAAAAAGTTAAAGATGGCGGCTACTTTTGTCACTCTGTCCACGGGTTTGTTGTCGGAGACAACAGATCCCCAGATATCAATTTTGGAAGTAATCAGTCGAATAGCTGTAAAGTTCAAGATGGCGGCTACTTTTCCTCAATCTGTCAGCGGATTCCTTGTCGGAGACCACTCAGATCCCCAGATATCGATTTTGGAAGCAATCAGTCGAATAACTAAAAAGTTCAAGATGGCGGCTACTTTTCCTCAATCTGGCAACAGGTTCCATGTCGGAGACCACACAGATCCCCATCTACAAGAAGCGGAACTATGCCCAGTTGGCTGGTGGACCTTTTTTACAGGCGTTTTTCAGCGTCCTTGCTGTCGGAATTCTAGATGGCAACCATTATGTTTTTCGAAAAAGCTCATATTTTCGCGGTTCGCGAATTCGAAAATGATGCCATATTCGGAATTCAAGTTGGCCGGCATGATGTTTTTCGAAAAAGTCGTCATGGGTATCGTGTTCCATGTTTTCGGTGATGGCAATTTCGAAAATGATGTATGGTTCGGAATTCAAGATGGCGGCCACGATGTTTTTCGAAAAAGTCGTCATGGGTATCGTGTTTTATGGTTTCGGTGATGGCAATTTCGAAAATGATGTCAGATTCTGAATTCAAGATGGCGACCATGAAGTTTTAGGAAAAAGTCGTCATGGTTGACGTTTCTAATTTTTTCGCGGATAGCGAATTCGATAGTGATGTCATATTCGGAATTCAAGATGGCCGGCATGATGTTTTTCGAAAAAGTCGTCTTGGGTATCGTGTTTCATATTTTCAAGGATGGCAATTTCGAAAATTATGTCAGATTCGGAATTCAAGACGGCGCCCCTAGAGTTTTAGGAAAAATTCGTCATGGGTTTCGTTTCTCATGATTTGCGGATAGCGAATTCGAAATTGATGTCATATACGGAATTCAAGATGGTGGGCATGATGTTTTTCAAAAAAGTCATGGGTATCGTTTTTCATGTTTTCGGGGATGGTGAATTCGAAAAGGATGTCAGATTCGGAATTCAAGATGGCGGCCACGATGTTTTTCGAAAAAGTCGTCATGGGTATCGTGTTTCATGTTTTCGGTGATGGCAATTTCGAAAATGATGTCAGATTCGGAATTCAAGATGGCGGCCATGAAGTTTTAGGAAAAAGTCGTAATGGGTGCTGTTTCTCATGTTTTCGCGGATAGCGAATAGAAAAATGATGTCATATTCGGAATTCAAGATGGCGGGCATAATGTTTTTTGAAAAAGTCGTTACGACTATCGTGTTTAATGTTTTCGGTGATGGAAATTTCACAAAAGATGTTAGATTCAGAATTCAAGACGGCGGCCATAAAGATTTTCAAAAAAGTCATCATGCGTATCGTTTCTCATGTTTTCGCGGATGGCGAATTCGAAAACGATGTCAGATTCGGAATTCAAGATGGCGGCCAAGATATTTTTTGAAAAAGTCGTCATGGGTATTGCGTTACATGTTTTGGGAGATGGCAATTTCGAAAATGATGTCAAATTCGGAATTCAAGATGGCGGCCATGATGGTTTTCGAAAAAGTCGTCGTGTGTAAGTAATCGTTTCTCATCTTTTCGCGGATGTTGAATTCGAAAATGATGTCAGAATTGGAATTCACAATGGCGGACATGCGGTTTTTCGTCAACATACTAAGGACATAATCTTATACTCGCACGAAGGAACACTCTTTGAGCAATTCATCAGTTAATTTATTGAATTGTAAGAATATAATAAACTCTGAATACTTTAGGTAACAATTTGCAAGTCTGCTACAGATTGTAATTTGCAGTACATATGAGTCATAAATCATAAATCATTTATTTGTTTGTCCAGCATAGGTTTATACATATAGATCTTTAATAGAGTTATGGTTATGTCCCTTTATGTGGTACTTCTCGGCATATAAACATACTGTGCAGGGCGCTTAAACTAAAATTACTTAAATATATTCACTAACATTCAATTCTATTACACATATTGCGTTTTATCTCCCGTCTAAAATGTCTTGCATTCAGTAGTAGGCCTTTTTTGTTACGAAAATATGAAGATGTTTCTTAAATATTGTTGTATTTTCTCTTTCTCTTATGTATCTTGTTTACCTATTGAAAATTTTGGAAGATATGCCAAGAACATCCTTACTGAGTAAAGCGGTGGGAGTGGTAATAGTTTTACTTTATGTTTGAGTCGAACACTCAGAAAGGTTTTAAATTAGTTCCTGTTAGTTTGAACAAAAGCTGATACTTCGTGGATGTCCTTTACATCCACGAAGTATGGAACGGTTAGAAGTTTATATTTTTTAAAGTGCATCCTACAAGAGTCAGTCGATCGTAAACCACGTATAGATGGGTCAATTTTTGAAACGCATGTTTTTTCGACATTTGTACGGCAATAATTTTTTTTGACAAAAATAACTTTTTAGCGACGTCATCTGGTTGGGTTCTTAACAAGAAAAAATATGGTGTATTAGGTACCACTCTCCTTATAATAGTTTGCTAGATATTGACGCTAAAAAATATAGTGCCAAATAAATGTCGACAGCGCCATACAAAATGTCGATTAAGTGTCATAAAAATGTTTTATTTAAGTACTTATGGGCCAATTTTGATGCGGTTTTCACTAACCTTTAGCTAGTTTCTTAGGGGTGGGTTTAGTATTATAATTTATATGTATAGTCTCTCTCTGTATGCCATAATTCATGCGAAGCACGGAGTGGGTCACTAGTTACTTTAAAATATGAAACCTTCGCTTTTAAGTAATTTATTTTTGTTCAAAAAAACCTAAAAAGTTGATATTAATGGATATGGAAGTAATATTTCGTATTTCATTCAGATTTTGATTTTAACCGATATTTGTATGGCACATTCGACATTTGTATGGAAAAAATAACCGTACAAATGTCGCCATACAAATGTCGACAAAACGGTTTTTCGCCGATCTTTCTTACATACTTACTCGTTTTACTCATTGACTAACACGAAATTCTTACTTACCCCATATTGCTTACAATTATTACAAAACACATATTTTTATTCCATTCGTAATCAATAAAGAAACGCCCATACAAATGTCGTGATAACCGTACCAAATTACATCAAAAAGAGAATACCCTGTTTCCTCAATCAAAAATACCTGCTCTGCGCCCAAATCTTTTGTCGGTCGAAACCCAAACTAACATGCTTTAGTATCCTAAGGTAAATATGACGGTAGGCCAATAGACAAACCAGTCATTACAAAAACGGTCGCACGCGGGACAGCTACGAAAAGACTTTCGAGGTTTTAATTATGAATGTATTGTTTATTTTAAATATTTTATTTAATGCGGTAATAAAAGCGCTTTCCAACGGTATATGTTATGTGTTAATACGTTGTCTACGTCCTAAGTTATGAAATTTTGTTTGAGCAAAACCGCAAGTGGGACACGCAAAAAAGCGGTAAATTTGGCCGTTTTTAGGATTTCAAATTCGCGTCTTTCGAAATCCATTAATATTTAGTACACTGTTTTATATAAATCAAGTTGATTAAAATGCACAAAATGCAAATATATGTGTAACCATACTCTATGTTTAATGTACTTGGAATTACAGCTGTGGGACCGCAAAAAACGATCGTTTGTAAATTGACCCAGATCTGATTCACTTTTTTTGTGCTCTAAATGCCATTTCACGATCCGTCGAGTTCCGCCAGAAAATTATTCCGTACCTTAAGGTTGAAGTTACGTAAGCTTGATAGGCTGTTAATAGAGTTTATTGGTTTACTTTGTTTTTTAAATTGTAAAGCGCATACGAAAACCGATTTAGCTTTTTACATAAATTATTAATATGAATTTTCCATGTCAATTTACTGTCTACATTTAGCCCTAAAAATTTAGTTATGTATGTCCGTTTGACTAATTGACTCAGGGAGCGTACATTTCATACCCATGACAGGCGTATGACGTCAAGCTACATACAGAATGGAAAAAACGAATTGTTGGTTTTCAGGTCTATCTCTTCATTTAATTATGCGTGTTATTTAGAGATAAATTAATTAGTTATAATTTATAACTAACGTAATAGTTTCTGAAATATAAAAAATAAGTATTTAATGGGTTGGAAACAAAATGTTTCATTGTGTAATATGACATTAAGTACTATCACTCAGTTTCGTCTTCTCCGTAGTCAACAAGTTTGAAAAGAGCAACGGAATAACGAACGTATCCGTAATTAATAATGGAAAATATGATTAATCATTAATCACTATTATTTAATCAACCTCCTCCGTTTAAGTAGATATATATTGACACTTGAGACGGACATTGAAATAACATTATAACATTTGAGTTGAACCGATATTGCGTTTTTTTTTCCAACTTGTTGACTACAGAGAAGACGAAACTGAGTGTTAATACTTAATATTATATTACACAATAAAGCATTTTGTTTCCAACCCATTAAATACTTATTCTTTATATTTCAGAAACTATTATGTTAGTTATAATCAAACGTTGATAGACTATCTCTGTCACTACGTTTTTTGAAACATCCTGTGTGTTTATATGAATACGTCATTATGACGAAAACGGCATGAAATGTACGCTCCCTGCTTATAAGCTATATTTAGGTTATCTAATAAATTTGATCTTTGTTTAAATGGCATGATTTTTGTTTTATCGAGGTTAATTTTCAAGTTATTATTTGTCAGTCAGTCCACTATTATTTCCAGAGTATGATTAATTTCAGATTCATATATGTTTAGGTTAAACCCAGTAAATCGTCCCAGTAAGAGTCGTCCGTACATTGACGATAAAATTACCTATACTCATTTAAGATTTTATGGGTGTTTTTATTTCTGAGACATAATGTTTCTTGGAAAGAAAGAAACGGAAAATACATAAGGATACGGATTACAATAAACCAAGAATTCAGACAAAATTTTCATCTGTGCCGTTGCATCAATGGAACCGCTACGATGCCGAGACAAGGCAGGGCGCTTATTTTCAGTAGGCCCATTACCACAGACGAAAAAGAAAAGAAAAGGAAAAACAAAATACAAAAGAGATGAAGAAAGAGTTCACCCTTATTATTTACTCCCAAAGTGTTAGTTGTTTATTAATCAGATTTTGAAATAAAAAAATAATTTTGGTATTAGTAAAAAAAAACAGTACAAAATAAACTAACTTGGTCACTGCGGCCTATCCTCTGCCGCTCCTGCGCAGGGCGTTATATAGGCGTGCGGGGTGCGGTGCGCGGCGCGGGGGCGGTAATACAGTATGGAGAGGCGGCCGCGTCGATTTGTGACGTCACGCTGGCCTACGTGATCTCGGGCACGCAGGCTGCGCTCCGCGTCAGCGCGTGACCTCACACTCCCTCCCTGGTTACAGAGATTTTTACCTGTGTAAAAATCACCAAAATAAGACACAAGTTAGTTTAATACAATTGTTAGGTCTTGCACCTTTGTTTGTCGGTTATGGTGTCAAGAATGATCACGGACCCAGGTCATCTTGAGTTCCGGTTTTAAAAAAAAATACTATACCGGTTATAGATTTGCAATTATAGTTTATGTTCTGTTTCGGATTTTTAAACCGGTTTCGGTTTTACGGTTTCGGTTTTAAGGTTTCGGTTTTACGGTTTCGGTTTATGTTTCTTCCGAATAACAAGAAAGCCGGAGTATATCTTGTTGATTCTTGTTGTGATGTATTTAGTGCAAAGTTAAATTCCTGTAAATATTCATCCCATTTTTTATGATTGTTATTTATGAAAATCGCTATCATGGTTTCTATGGTTTTTTTTACCCTTTCGGTTGGGTTACACTGGGGTAAATAGGGGGCTGTCAATCTATGTTGTATTCCGTATTGTTGGAGTAATTCTGTGAATAACTTGCTTGTAAACTGTCTCCCGTTATCACTTATGATTGTTGCTGGGCATCCATACTTATAAATAATGCATTATTTTACTGCTTTTATTATGGAATTTGCTGTTGTGGTTCGTAGTGGCCGTATTTCCTTCACTTGGTAAAGGGGTTTGGGTAAAAGTGTTGTCATTTGCAAAATTCATACATTTTCAAGGTGAGCGGCCATTCGTAAAAGTGGCAAATTATGATAGAATTATTAAAAATAAACATATTTTATTATGTAATGTAATACTCTTAAGTGCATCGGACCTGAAATATTTAAATATTCATGCTTGGGCGTACTTTTGTACTAAAACCTGAACACTTAAATCTTTAAAATCTCCGCTCTGATATTACTTAACGCCCTAAATTATATATATATATATATATATATATATATATATCTATACGTATTTAGAGGTCCTCTAAATAACTACGTAAGAATCATCCGTGGCCGCTGAAAAAAAAAACCTTCACCTGGGTTATTTCGGACTTTTTGTATTTTAACACTATACCAGTCTATTGGTGCGTTCTGTGTTGTCAGTACCGGGTTCGTGACAGTTCTTCAGCGACTTTGTTTTGTTTTCCACTCCTATATACGATATCAAAATCATATTGTTGAAGTTCTAACGCCCACCTGGCGAGTCTTCCGGATGGATTTTTCATTGTGTTCAGCCATTTCAAGGCTTGATAGTCGGTTATAACGGAGAAATGATATCCTTCCAAGAATGCCCTCATTTTTCTTATCCCCCAAATCACCGCCAAACACTCCTTTTCGCTGGTTGAATACCGTGTTTTTGGAGGTGTAGGGGATCGGCTTGCGTACATGATTACCTTTTGGGCGTTTTCCTGTTCCTGTGATAGAATTACTCCAATTCCCACATTACTTGCGTCCGTTTCCAGTATGAACGGTTTTGTGAAGTCTGGTCTTATCAGTATCGGGTCTTGTGCCAGTACTTATTTTATTTCTTGGAACGCTTTCTCTCGGTCTGCGTTCCATTTAAATTTTTGATCCTTTTTCAATAGTTTTGTTAATGGGGCCATAATCTTGCCATAGTTTGGAATGAATTTTCGGTACCATGACGTCATTCCTATGAAACGACTCATGTCTTTCACGGTTTTCGGTGCCTGCAATTTTTTTATTGCTTTTACCTTGTTTTCATTTGTCTTGATACCGTCCTTGGTCACTACGTGTCCTAAGTATTCTACTTCCGGTTTTCCAAACTCGCATTTTGTTCTATTAATTTGAAGGCGTGCCTCCCTTATCCTTCGGAATATTTCCCTGATGTGACTGATATGTTGTTCTATAGTCGGGCTACAAACTATTATATCGTCTAAGTATACGTATGCGTATGGTTCCATTTCTGGCCCTATTACCATATCCAGTAACCTTTGAAATGTCGCCCCGCTTGAATGTAACCCGAACGGTAATACTTTGAATTGGTATAGCCCTGTCCCTGGGACTGTGAACGCTGTTACTGGTTTACTTTCTTCAGCGAGTTTAACATTCCAGTAACCGTTTTTTAAATCAAATTTGGAAAAGTATTTTGCATTCCTCAGTTTTTCTAATGTATCATCTATTTGTGGTAACGGATATGCGTCTTTTTCGGAAATCTCGTTTATTTTCCTAAAATCTATACAAAATCTTGTTTCCCCATTTTCTTTTTTAACTAATACCACCGGTGAGGTATACGGGCTGTTTGATTTTTGTATAATTCCCTGTTTTAGCATTGTTTTTAATTTTTCATCTATTATTTGTTGTTGTTTCGGGTTCCTCGGATAATATTTTTGTTTTATCGGTTGGCTATGCTTTAATTTGATTTTATGTTCAATCCATGTGTTACCTTTCCTCACATTTTTTAAATTCTTCTTCCATCATTTCCTTAAATTTTCCGTTTGCTTCTTCTTCTATTGTATTTGATGATTGATGTTGTTCCTCTTGTATTGTCTCGGTATCGGTGACTTCGGTATCATTTATTGTTTTAGGTTCCAGTTTTTCTATTTTTTGTTCCTGAGTGTGCCATTGAATTGTCATCCCGATCCTTTTCAGTATATCCATTCCAATGATGCACGAGGTTGCTTGCGGTAATACTCTGAGGCGGTGTATTATGCTTTTGCCGTTGATTTTTATATTAGCTTGGATGTAGTTACATATTGTTACTGTATTTCCATTGGCCAATATTATGTTGCGAGTTTTCTTCTCGCCGGTTGCTCCTTTACGTAAGCAGTCTCTGTATATCTGTTCGTTTATATACGAATTGGTCGAGCCTGTGTCTATGAAACTTTTATAGCTGCTTCCCATTATCTTAACCTCGGTAAACATACGGTTGTCTTCCGTCGGTGTTTCGGTTGTGGAACCTATTCGTCCTTCGGTTCCATTTTTCTTATATTTCCTGCAGCAATGTATGTTTAACACTCCTGTTTTACCACACTGGCTGCAGAATAATTGTTTTCTGCTGTAGCATTCTCGCGACAGGTGACCTGATTTCCCACAATTCCAACAGCATTTGTCTGGGTTATAATTGGGGCTTATCTGTGATGTCATCCCCTGTTTATTTTGTGGGCCTCGTACCTTATTGTTGTTCGATGGTCCTGGTTTCTGGCTTATTTGCGGTTGTTGGTAATTTGTGCGTTGCTGCATTACTTTATACTTTTCCTTTTGTATGTTTTCAAATTCTCCTGCTAGCTGGATCAGCTCGGATATGTCGTCGAAGTCGTTTCTTTTTATATATAATTATATATATAATTCGGATGCATGTTCTCGTATATTCTATACATTTTATCTTGTTGAGAAATGTTTCCATGTTTTCTCATTAATGTTTGAAGGTCTGTGGTGTATTCCACTAAAGTCTCTAAATTTTTGTTTTTGAAAAAGAATATCTTGAAGAGTTTTTCGTAGTCTTCCCATTCTTTCCACGTTTCTTTATTGTTTCGGTACCATGCAAGCGCCTTGCCTTTTAGTAAACGTGGCAATACTGTCAATAGCTCGGTTTTACTTATTTTGTCTGCTAGACTTAACTCGTCGAGTCTTTCCATAAATTCTACTGCATCGGATGAAATGTCGAACCAAATATGCCATTTATTGACTATTTTTGATATGTCCCTACTGATTTCCGTTTTTTCTTGTTCGTCCGGCATTGTGTTATTTGTGTCGTTGGAACTTCCCTGACTAAGAATTTCTTGGTCTTTTATGTATTCGGCTAAATTCTTTCTTAGTTGTTCTACGGTTAGATTTTCGGTTGGCAAGTACCTATCTTGTGATTCCTTAATTATTTCGGATTTTTTAACTCGTGTATCCACGACGTCGGCATTTAAAAAGTCGTTATTTATCTTATTTTATTTTATCGGTTTTTGTACGGTTCGGTCGGTAATTTACCCGGGATTATTTTTATCGATGATTTGTACGGTATGGTCGGTAATATTCCCGGGATTATTTTTACTTGTTTTACGGTAAGAAGATGGATTTTTATGTTACGGTCGATAATATACCCGGGCTTATTTTTACTTCTTTTACGGCAAGAACACGGATTTTTACGGTACGGTCGGTAATATACCCGGGGATATTTTTACTTCTTTTATGGCAAGAAGACGGATTTTTACGGTAAGTGAACGGATTTTTACGGTAATTTCTTTTACGCGCTTTTTTTTTTCCTTTTTATGATCCTGGAACCTGGGCTAGAGACTCTGAAAGTGAGTTATTTTGTTTGGCGCCAATGTGACGGTGTACGCGGACGCACACTGCGACAATGCAGAGTCCTGTGAGGGCTCGACTTTAATACCTCTAGTTCAGGGATCCTAGTAGGAGTTTCACGAAAACGACGGGAGTTTTACCCAAACCAACACCTTGTAAAGTCCCGAGCATGAGAACAGGCCGTGTGATTCGAGGGTGTGGCCAGAGCAGTAAAGCCTCATCAAATTTATACTTATGAGCGCCAGATGAACTCACCGACAAAATAAGAATTCGCTAAATAAAAGTCATAAGATCATTAATAGGTAAACATTTATTTCATATAAAGGGGTTGATCCTCCTTAAGTAATTTTAAGTTAAGTGGTAATAAGGTTTACACTCGTAATAGAAAGATAGAATAGAGTATACCTTGTGTGGTCCTATGCACACCTTATAAATGTTACTAAATAAGTTATAATCAGTATCTTAGGCTTATTTCGGTTGCTTTGGTACTAAAGGTTGTTTATAAAAAGGATAGAATTTACCAGATGTCCGAAGTAAGAGTTACACGAGTTGTTCGACGTGAACCGTGGAGCCTTCTACAGAGAACATCACCCGCAGGATCCCGAACACGACGAGGTCGGACACAGCTTGGCTACAGGTCAAACAGCGCCCGCCGTTACCATCAAATTGTAGCAGTATCCGCCTTGAGGATCGCGGCACCCGATGTACCCGCAGTTGAACCCCGTTAATTAGGTTTATCCCTTAGCATCCGAGTAGATACTGGGTCACCGTATAAGAGTGCAGCGGCGCAGTAAGTTGGAAAGTAACTTGATAATTTTTCCTCTGAGAGTAACTGAAATTAAAACAAAATGTTTTGAGAAACATCGACATAAAACGATGTCGCCGTTTCGAACTAGACACGGTAAATAGGTTTAGAACACTCACCTGAGTAGTGGATAGACATAACGTGGACAAATAACGTATTGATTTCCCTTAGGACCTCATGTTGGGCGTGAAGCTAAGTTACGCAAATTTGGGCCGAACGCTGAAAAGAATGGAACAAATTTGTTATAACGTCCCAATAATAGACATTAGACGACACCTCTTCGACTCAAAACTCACCCCGAAGCGAGAAAATTGATCCGGAAATAAAAGTGTAATGTGCTCACATTGCAATGGATAATCCGAATGCTGGCGAGATCGATTCCCTAGAAAGATCTCGAAAAACTACTTGTCATGCGTTCCGTTCTGTCATTGCAATTAATGATTCATTTGACATGACCGACCGAAAACGAAGATCTTCCTTTTGAAAACTTGACACAATTAAGGAATAGGGAAAAGAGGGAAACTCCAGACTTCTTCCTCCTTTTACCGTAAAGCATTACTAAAATAAAAGGCGAGTGAGTGTGACGGTTATCTGTATAATGGAACGCACCTTGCCTGAAACGAAACTAAAATTACCCGTGTTGCCAGTTTACTACTGCGTTTTGTTCGCCACGGAAAACCAATAATGATCAGCCAAATTGCAAGTATTTGGAATTATGTATTTTAGAATTTAGTGAATATATATCCTACGTGATGCTCAGGTTAGAATAGATTCATGTGGAAGCTGAAACGAGATTAATCGTAAGAAAAATATACGGACGACTGTCAAATATGACAGCCGCGGATGAACTCCAGAAAGGCCAGCAATGAAGTATCGAAACGTTTACCTTTGACAGTAGATTTTTGACCAAGAACAATTTCTGTTTGTTGTTGAAATTTATTTGTGCAATAATAAGAGTAAATAAGTACCAACGTGTTGTGAAAATGATGAGAAAGGATTGTATTGAAGTTACGGCATGTATTTCTTCTCCAACTGCGGCACTACAGCCCAAAAGGAAGCAATGAATTGACTTTGAAAGTTACATTCTCGTCTGAAGTTCCTGTAAGTTCTTTTCCGTAGTAAACATTAATAAAATCTATGAAATCTAGACTAAAAAGTGTTACAGTATCGTTTTAGTTGGGTAAAATAATTTTATTTCAGAATTGAACAAATTCTGAAATAAAATTATTGTAAGCCTCCTCACTAGGAGTAATAATCAAAAGGGAAGTAGTAGAGACGAATCATGGCTTAAAAGGTAAAAAGAAGAACGGAAGAAAACGACGTTCAAGAAAATAAGATGCTCAAAGATAAGAAGCATGAAACTAGAGGTAGCTAGAGAACTTTGAGTCAAATAAACAAGGCACAGTCTGTCAAACTAGGACAGAGTGGCTTATAATTAAGTCGAGGAAAGTAAGAAATATTTTCAGACCGTTTACACACATTGTGTAAGCGATGGAACCATAAGACTATTTAGTGGTCATATAGACTTTATGAACTTAAATATAGAAGAAGCATGCTTTATGAATATGTTTGGACAGTTTAAGGGAAGTCCAAAAAAAACTGGTTTGTCTGTGCCAAGTTTGGGCAGACAGGTGAAATCATGTGTCGTGGAGTAGGCTTCCTAACGTTCCACGGATAACCTACACCTCTTCACACTACAACTTAACTAATTTATCACATACGCTTATGAGTATGTGCTGGAGAACACAAGGAAAGTCCAGAAAAAAAAACTGGTTTGTCTGTGCCAAGTTTGGGCAGACAGGTGAAATCATGTGTCGTGGAGTAGGCTTCCTAACGTTCCACGGATAACCTAAACCTCTTCACACTACAACTTAACTAATTTAACACATACGCCTATGACTATGTGTTGGAGAACACAAGGAAAGTCCAGAAAAACAACTGGTTTGTCTGTGCCAAGTTTGGGCAGACAGGTGAAATCATGTGTCGTGGAGTAGGCTTCCTAACGTTCCACGGATAACCTAAACCTCTTCACACTACAACTTAACTAATTTAACACATACGCTTATGACTAGGTGCCGGAGAATGCACCGAAAGTCCAGAAAAAAAACTGGTTTGTCTGTGCCAATTGTGGGCAGACATATGAAATCATGTGTCGTGGAGTAGGCTTCCTAACGTTCCACGGATAACCTAAACCTCTTCACACTACAACTTAACTAATTTAACAAATATGCTTATGACTATGTGCTGGATAACACCAGAGAAGTCCAGAAATAAACTGGTTTGTCTGTGCCATTTGTGGGCAGACATATGAAATCATGTGTCGTGGAGTAGGCATCCTAACGTTCCACGGATAACCTAAACCACTTCACACTACAACTTTGTGTTGGATAACACGAGAAAAGTCCAGAAATAAACTGGTGTGTCTGTGCCAATTGTGGGCAGACATATGAAATCATGTGTCGTGGAGTAGGTATCCTAACATTCCACGGATAACCTAAACCACTTCACACTACAACTTAACTAATTTAACAAATATGCTTATGACTATGTGCGCGCACTACCCTAATAAAATAACACGGTACTTGCTAACTTATGAATTACTAGTAATGAATGGGTGAGTCGACTCAAATTATCCCATTACAGAATTATTAAACTAAATTGCATTAGACGTTGACTTTATTAACAATGCACCTTGGAATAGGACCGGAAATGCAGACTATGCTGACGATTTCTCAAATACCTAGAATCCAACAAAAATTAAGCTGGAAAACAGTTTAGCAAAAATTACTTTTTTCAGCATTTTATATAGAATTAACTTCGAAAAGTATCATCATCTGTAAGATTTATAATATTTATAAGAGTGAGTAGAGTAGGCGAGACGCTTAGTCGAGCGACACCAATGCGAAATTTGTTTAGAGCCTTTAGCGTAGGCTCCATACCTCAGGCGTGACACACGGCCAATGAGTTATGCACGAGAGAGTAGTCCCGTGGAATATAAAAGAATTTTATTAAATGAGGGCGAGACACTCAGTCCTCTAAAGTATAGAAACAGAAACTATTTATTGATAAGGCAGATACAATGTCTGCAGTAGAGATGTCAAAACAAAGAATTGGACTGAGCAAAGACCGGTGATGTTAATTTCGAACACCAAACTTTACTCAAGTAAACGCCACTAATGAAGTACCAATTTTACTGATATTTAGGCATAGGTCTAACGTTAAGAAGTGGGCGCAGCTTCGCCAGGTCGGACTAGATCTTTAATGTGAAATTTTCCTAGATTTTTACCAGTTAGGGATTTCAAAGTATATACCAAAGGTCCGAGTTTCTTGTGAATAATACATTTCTCATAACGCGGTGCCAATTTGGCTGAGAAGTTCTTAGCCGCGTTAGATAAGTGATAACATTTCTTGTATACTATTTGTCCTTCCTGAAGTACCATAGGCCGTTTACGCAAGTTGTAATAGTGAGCGTTACGGATATGGGCACTCCGTAGAGAATTTCGCACCTTTTCAAACACAGTCTTTAACTCGTCAAGTTTGTCAGAAAACGAACAACCATCATCTATAGTAAGTGTATCCTTGTCAATGGGGGATTCTGAATTATAGAATGAACCGTCAAGTATCATTCCCCGACCATGAGTAAGGAAGTACGGAGTAAATTTGGTAGCTTCATGAACGGCAGTGTTTAAAGCACATTGAATCTCTGCCACATTTTTATCCCAATTCCTATGATCCGTTCGCACGTAAGTGGCGATTGTCCTAACAATTTCGCGGTTAGTTCTCTCGGTTTGATTGGTTTGTGGGTGATATCGGGGGTTGTAGAATAAGTGAGGCACGCCATATTTACTCAAAAGATCTCTAAAATCCTTAGAGATGAATTGTGGTCCGTTATCCACATATACGAATTTAGGGACTCCGTGTACAAGAAAGATACCCTTCTCCATGCATTTTACAATAGCTTTAGCGGTAACATTACGCAGAGGAAAGATGGTTACGTATTTACTGAAATAATCGGTGCAAACAAAAAGATACTGGTTCCTAAGGTAAGATGGTGGAAATGGACCGAGGATGTCACACGATATCGCCTCTCCAGGTACTGTGATACGTTTCGGATTTCCCATTAAACCAGGACGAGCCAAATTGACCGGCTTGTACGTCTTGCAAGTCTCGCACAAGTCGACGTATTCCTTGACGTCTTGGAATAGAGTGGGCCAGTAGTAAAGATTTGAAATCCTGGAATGAGTTTTAGCAACTCCAAAATGACCAGAA
Source organism: Acleris literana (assembly GCA_946894065.1). NCBI lineage: Eukaryota > Metazoa > Arthropoda > Insecta > Lepidoptera > Tortricidae > Acleris > Acleris literana. The sequence goes on from OX335669.1 coordinate 22,849,951, forward strand.
GTGACGTCGTCGTGACACCGGGATAAAATTTCTTTTCGGTCCTCATAAGGCACTACCACCTTCCAGTCAAACTGAGCTGTTAAGCGATATTTATTCTTTGAGTACCGAAAGAGTTTATCATTTTCAATTTTATAATTTGGAAACAGTGAAGGTTCATCAGTCACCTTTTTATATAACTCCAAGTACCACGGATCTTGGGTCTGGAGAACATCAATGAGAGAAACTTGTATCCGGGATAAACAATCAGGAATTATATGTTCTTTACCCTTCCTATGTATTAGTTCGAATTCGAATTGACTTAGTCGACACGCCCATCGGTTTAGACGACCTGATGGATTTTTCAAGTTAGAAAACCATTTAAGAGACGCATGGTCCGTTACAATGAAACACTTTCTACCCTCGACATAGGCACGGTATTGCTCTAACGCGTATAGAACCGCGAGTAATTCTCTCTCCGTCGCAGAGTAGTTAGTTTCAGCCTTGTTGAGTGTGCGACTGCAATACGCTATAGGATGGTCAACATCGTCATGTTTTTGTGTTAGCACAGCGCCTATAGCGAAAGATGAGGCGTCGGTGTGAATATAAAAAGGTTTATCAAAATTAGGACACTTTAAAATAGGGGCAGAGACTAAAGCAGCCTTAAGTTTATCAAAAGATTCGTTAGCTTCGTCCGACCACTCGAATTTTGTATATTTACTAGTTAATCGTGAAAGTGGACGTGCGATTTTCGAAAAATTATCTATGAAGCGTCGGTACCAACCGCACATGCCCAAGAACCTTTTTATGCCCTTGGCATCTACAGGCGTAGGAAAGTTTAATATGACATCGACTTTAGAAGGATCGGTATGCAAACCAAATCTGTCGACTATATATCCGAGATATTTAAGTTCGGTTCTACAAAAGAGTGATTTCCTCATATTAATAGTTAAGTTGGCCGCCTTAAGTTTTTCAAACACGGCTTTAAGAAGTCGCAAATGCTCATTGAAGTCAGAAGTACATATTATAATATCGTCTATATAACAAAAGACTTTATTGTCAAACTCCGCGGTGAAAAGCGTGTCCATTAAGCGTTGCATGGTGGCAGAAGCTCCCACCAATCCAAAGCACATCCGGTTATAGTGAAACAAACCCCTTCCGGGTACAGTGAAGCTAGTTTTTTCCTTAGAGTCATCACTGAGCGGAATCTGATGATATGCAGCACTTAAGTCCAGAGAGGTAAGATATTTCGCGTCACGAAGATTATCCAAGATATAGTTTACATATGGTAAGGGATATGCATCGGATTTTGAAACTGAGTTGACCTTTCTACTATCGAGGCAGAGTCTGAGATCACCATTAGGCTTTTCAACCATTACGACCGGAGAATTCCACGGGGAGTGAGATGGTTCCACAATACCCGCTTCTAACATGCGATCTACCTCTTTCTCCAGAGCAACCTGCTTATCAGGGCTGAGACGGTAATATTTTTGTTTTATAGGAGGTGAGTCACCGGTGTTAATCTCATGTTGAATTAAAGGGGTTTTACCCAGACCAACTTTATCGGTATCGATTTGGTCATAAAGAGCTTTGACTTCATCCAATTGAGTCTTTTGTGCTGAAGGCAAAGAATTTAAATCAGTGAGGCCGGATTCAACAGGCATTGATGACATGCTAGCCACATTTTTATCTGGTGACAAACCAGAAATAATTTCCGGAGCTAAGTTAAAAGCTTTCCAAAAGTTAAGGCCAAGTATCAGAGGAGTATTTATATTAGGCTGGATGTCAAAGTGAATGATTTGAATACGACCATTATAATTAATTGGCAAAGACATGTATGTAGTGCAAAGTAATTCCTGTCCGTTAGCGACTCTCAGTTTTACAGGAATTTTATGAGTGAGAATAGGTAGGCCTATAGCAGAGAGTTTTAAGTGACTGTTCATCCCTAAAATACTACCACTAGCACCACAATCAAGCAAAGCCTTAACTTTTAAGTCCAATATGTCGAGAAGTACGTATAATCTGGTATCTCCCTTTGGAGGTTCAAAATGAATTGTCTTCTTTATATGAGAGGGAGTAGAATTTACTGTAGGTGTTTGGTTGTAGAAGACAAAGCTATTTAGTTTTTTGAAGGTAGAGCACATTTCGGACATTCCGGAGCACGAACGCCTTTTTCACCACATTTAAAGCATACAATGTCGCGGGAATTCCTACACCTACCAGTAAAATGGTTTGTCATACCACAGCGAAAACATGCTTGCCCATTCGCCGCATTTCCAACCGAGGCGACAAAAGACCTAGGAATAGGTTGAAAACCAGAAGTCCTCTGGGAAGCACCTTGTGTATTGAATTTATCTATCTTTGTATTTTTATTCCGGGAAGAAAATATATTTGGTTTAGAAGAAAACGGTTCGTGGAACTGATTAGCTCTAATCTGTGCCAATTCAATTCGTTTACATAAAGTAGTTAATTGTGTTATTGAAGTTATATCATGCAAAGCTAGTTCTTTACTGTATTCTGGTCGGATGTTGCGAGTTAAAATATCTAATTTCTCCTCTTCAGGCACCTTCCTATTTAGTCTTTCAAACATTCCCAGCACCTCAGACACAAACGCTACTATAGTTTCCTCTCTTGCTTGCGTGCGCTGACGGATTTCCTGAAACAATTTGTGGTCTAAATCGGGAATATCGAAATCCTCGCGAAGAGCTGTGACTACCTGAGAGTATGTGAAGAATTGGTTACGCTTCGAGCGGAACCACGATAACGCCGGGCCTTCTAGAATTTCCGGAAAACCGCGGAAGATCTGTTGCTGAGAAGTTTGCCTAGCGAGCCGTAGTTCCTCCAACCGTGCTAAAAACAGCCGAGCGCAAGAGTTGCCACTATATTTTAGATTAAAAGAATTGATATTAAAGTGTTTTTCGGTTTTATAGACGACTTTTTTAAAAACTTGAGAAGGGACGACGTCAGACCCAGAGTCACTCTCGACACCATCAGATTCGGAATCGCTACCCACCTGTAGACGATCCACAATAGCGTTCAAAGTTGCATGGAGCACCTGTACGTCCTCGTTGTCTTGTGTCAAACGTGAAATGCGACAAAGGAGGTATTTGCAGCGCGATAATAGTCGAGATCGAGAAGAAGAATTTAGATCCGCTCGCGAAGCACTCTCTATTTCCTCCACCTTATGTTGTATGACCGATACCTCCAACGACACGTCTGAACTTCCAGAAAGATCGAACTTTACACCACCTTTATTCGCTAGCTCTGCAGTCTGCGCAAGCACCTGTTGTAAGCTATGACGACGAGACACTGGATTTACTTTACAACCTCTAATGACTAGTTCATGAGTGATTTCGTCTTTTTTCATATGTGCAATACGGCAACCGGCTAGTATAAAGTCCATTTTTTTTAAATATATATAGTCGTGCAAATAAAAACTAAATAATAAGTCGGTTAAGAATAAAACCGAAGTCCAAAACAGTAAAAGCTTGCAGGAACCCTTATTTCGCTGGTATTTAAGAGACTTATGGTTTAATAATTATTAGCAACCCAAAGCGTCCGAAAAACAATATTACAGGTCTACTATTAAAATATGACCAGTTATTTCAAAATGTCTGTAGCATAAAATCACAGTAATTTTAAATATCAGAGAGTCTCAATAAGAACCGCAAAGCACACAGGTACTAAACCAGAAAATAAATTGTGTCTCAGTACAACAAAAGTAAAGTTTTAAATTAGTTTAAGTAAATTTACCAATTTAAATTCAGTAAGGTTTTGAATGTCTAAGTTTACACATTTAAAGATTTAAATTTATAGTTTAAATCCCGATAACATAAACGTTTTCCATTTTTTAGGTTATTTTACTTAATACTAACACACAAAAGAATATCCTATACACTACTCAGTTACATAAAAGCAGTACTTATTCCAAAGCAACCTGTTAATTAAAAACAATTTTATTTAGCAAATTCTCAAACTGGCCAAACGTTGGGTACGCCACTGTAAAGTCCCGAGCATGAGAACAGGCCGTGTGATTCGAGGGTGTGGCCAGAGCAGTAAAGCCTCATCAAATTTATACTTATGAGCGCCAGATGAACTCACCGACAAAATAAGAATTCGCTAAATAAAAGTCATAAGATCATTAATAGGTAAACATTTATTTCATATAAAGGGGTTGATCCTCCTTAAGTAATTTTAAGTTAAGTGGTAATAAGGTTTACACTCGTAATAGAAAGATAGAATAGAGTATACCTTGTGTGGTCCTATGCACACCTTATAAATGTTACTAAATAAGTTATAATCAGTATCTTAGGCTTATTTCGGTTGCTTTGGTACTAAAGGTTGTTTATAAAAAGGATAGAATTTACCAGATGTCCGAAGTAAGAGTTACACGAGTTGTTCGACGTGAACCGTGGAGCCTTCTACAGAGAACATCACCCGCAGGATCCCGAACACGACGAGGTCGGACACAGCTTGGCTACAGGTCAAACAGCGCCCGCCGTTACCATCAAATTGTAGCAGTATCCGCCTTGAGGATCGCGGCACCCGATGTACCCGCAGTTGAACCCCGTTAATTAGGTTTATCCCTTAGCATCCGAGTAGATACTGGGTCACCGTATAAGAGTGCAGCGGCGCAGTAAGTTGGAAAGTAACTTGATAATTTTTCCTCTGAGAGTAACTGAAATTAAAACAAAATGTTTTGAGAAACATCGACATAAAACGATGTCGCCGTTTCGAACTAGACACGGTAAATAGGTTTAGAACACTCACCTGAGTAGTGGATAGACATAACGTGGACAAATAACGTATTGATTTCCCTTAGGACCTCATGTTGGGCGTGAAGCTAAGTTACGCAAATTTGGGCCGAACGCTGAAAAGAATGGAACAAATTTGTTATAACGTCCCAATAATAGACATTAGACGACACCTCTTCGACTCAAAACTCACCCCGAAGCGAGAAAATTGATCCGGAAATAAAAGTGTAATGTGCTCACATTGCAATGGATAATCCGAATGCTGGCGAGATCGATTCCCTAGAAAGATCTCGAAAAACTACTTGTCATGCGTTCCGTTCTGTCATTGCAATTAATGATTCATTTGACATGACCGACCGAAAACGAAGATCTTCCTTTTGAAAACTTGACACAATTAAGGAATAGGGAAAAGAGGGAAACTCCAGACTTCTTCCTCCTTTTACCGTAAAGCATTACTAAAATAAAAGGCGAGTGAGTGTGACGGTTATCTGTATAATGGAACGCACCTTGCCTGAAACGAAACTAAAATTACCCGTGTTGCCAGTTTACTACTGCGTTTTGTTCGCCACGGAAAACCAATAATGATCAGCCAAATTGCAAGTATTTGGAATTATGTATTTTAGAATTTAGTGAATATATATCCTACGTGATGCTCAGGTTAGAATAGATTCATGTGGAAGCTGAAACGAGATTAATCGTAAGAAAAATATACGGACGACTGTCAAATATGACAGCCGCGGATGAACTCCAGAAAGGCCAGCAATGAAGTATCGAAACGTTTACCTTTGACAGTAGATTTTTGACCAAGAACAATTTCTGTTTGTTGTTGAAATTTATTTGTGCAATAATAAGAGTAAATAAGTACCAACGTGTTGTGAAAATGATGAGAAAGGATTGTATTGAAGTTACGGCATGTATTTCTTCTCCAACTGCGGCACTACAGCCCAAAAGGAAGCAATGAATTGACTTTGAAAGTTACATTCTCGTCTGAAGTTCCTGTAAGTTCTTTTCCGTAGTAAACATTAATAAAATCTATGAAATCTAGACTAAAAAGTGTTACAACCTTTAATATAAATAATGTCACACAACACAATTCACTTAACCTAAATCACTTCGTGAAGACACGTATGGGAGTGAAGCTCCTGAATAACGGGGTTTGGCGTGAGGCGCCTTTTATGGGAAGAAAGACGGTTCTTTGAATCGCGGATGGAGTGAGGCTCTGAAGTCTGAAGTTTTGGCGTGATGCGCCGTAACGGAGAGAAAGACGGTTCTTTTAATCGCGGATGGAGTGAAGCTCCTAAGTCTGAGGTTTAGGCGTGATGCGCCGGGACAGGTAGATGGAGGGTTTTCCCAAATCGCGGATGGAGTGAGGCTCCTTAATAGTATCTGACACTGCTAGCCTAAGCGCCCCCAGTCACAGTTCCAACGGGACGATAATCCTCGAGCCGCTGAATGCACTGGACCTACGGAGATCAGGGGTTTGGTGTAGATACTTTTCAAAATAAGTACGGTAAGGTTCCAAAGCCAACGGGACGATAATCCTCGAGCCGCTGTAGCGTTTATACCTAATTTGGGAACGGGTTTTCGGTGTGGGAGAAGGATAGACACTTCGACAGTTAGATCTGAAGATAGGGATGCAGCGGGACGATATTCCTCAAGCCGCCAGCGATCCTCACCCTCTGCGAGCACACCGCGAAGTGTCCCTGCCATCTCGTTGGTCTTCTCAATCCCTCCTTCTTTGAGGGGGATGAGGTACCGGTGTCGGGCCTTTCGGCCCCCGACCGGGGTGATCTTCGCCGAACGTTAAAAAGGTCGGGTCCTAGGATAGCAAGCTGCGGGGATGTGTGGTAGGAAGGGGATTTTGGGTAGGGGGGGAGGGGGAGGCGTCAATATGGGTGTTACGCTGCTCGCGAGATCGAGCCAGCTGGGTGAGACCCCGTTGGGGGAGGCCCGGCTAGCGACCTACGAGCTGAGTAGCGTCTTCATGGTTTTTCAGGATGTCGACGTCGTCGCCGTGTCGAGGTCGCGTGGGTACGCCTTGCCGTCGGGGGGTCGCGCATGCTGGGGTGCGATATCCCTCAGGTGGGGGAATCGCGACGCTTCTGCTCGCGCGAACATCGACGTAGCAAGGCGTTTGATGAACTCGTCCAGGCTCTCGACCTTAAGGTCCCTCTGGATCGTGGCGTTCCTCATGTAGCGGGGGGCATTCGTCACGACTTGCAGGCACAGGTTTTGCTGGGACTCCAGCTTCTTCCTGTGCGATGCGGCCAAGAGAGCGTACCACGAGGGTGCGGCATACGTGAGGCGGGGTCTGATGTAAGTCTTATAGACCCCGAGCTTCACACGCAGTGGAAGGCTAGATCTGAGCATTGGACGCAGCAGGACTCGTGCTGTTCTCGCTGAGGCGACGACGGTTTCGACATGGGGGCCCATGGTGAGGCGTTTATCGATCGTGATCCCCAGGTATTTTACAACCGGGGACCACGAGATGTCTTCTCCGTGGAGGGTGAGTGGCGGGAGACGGCGGAGGCACTTACTCACGAGGATCGCCTGGGTTTTGGTGACGTTCACGGTCAGCCTCCACCTGGCGAGCCAATCTGGTAGGGATCAAGTTGTCGCTGTAGCTTGACGGCGGCAAATGCCGGCCTGTAAGAGGAGGCATAAAATTCCGCATCGTCAGAGTACAGGGCCAGGTGAGAACCCTCTACGACCGATATGTCATCGGTGTAAAGGTCGTAACATATTGGCGATAGGCAGCTGCCTTGAGGCACTCCGGCTGCTATGGGGCGACTCTCGGAGGTGGCGTCTTCCACCACCACTCTGAAGGTGCGATCCGTCAAGAATGACTGGACCACCTTCGTCAGTCTGCGGGGGGCCGAGGACAGGGACATCTTGTAGACCAGGCCTGAGTGCCAGACCCGGTCGAAGGCTTTCTCCATGTCCAGGAGGACTGCGGCCGTGTGCTCGCGTTTGTTCGCAGCGACCGCCATGTGGTGCAGAACCCTGGACAGCTGGAGCGTGGTGCTGTGTTCTGAACCCGAATTGTTCTTGCCGAGGCGTAATATGTGGGACCAGTTTGGTGAGCAGCAGCTTCTCGAACACCTTCGAGATGCACGGTAAAAGGGTGATGGGCCGATAGCTCTCGGGCTTCAAAATGTTCTTCCCCGGTTGGGAAGTTGCCGGTGCGGAGGACGCCATTAAAAAGGTGCGTTACCGCCGCGATAGCGCGCGGCGGTAAGTGGCGAAGGGTGGCGTTGGTGATACCATCCGCACCGGTGGCCTTTCTGGGCTTGGTTCTTGCGATCATGCGCTTGACTCTGCCGGGGGAGAAGAAGATGGGATCTTCAATGGGAGCTATCGGGGAGGTGAAGTAAGTGCGAAGGTGCTCTTCAACTGCCGCGATGTGGTCTGCCTCGTCGGATGGGTTCGACTGTAACTGACGCTCCAGGCACTCTGCAAAGATCTCTGCTCTGTCCTCGGCACGGTACCTGGGGGTACCGTCGGCGTGTAGTAGTGGGCGAACAGGTGTGGGAGCTCCGCTGAGCCGGCGGCACAGACGATGGATGGAGTTCCAGTCGTCCGCCGCGTAGGCTATCGTTTCTTCCCACGACGCTGTTCTGTGGTCCTCCAGAGCTGCCTTGACCCTCGTTGTCAGGGCGTTTAGCTGGGTCTTCAGCCTCGGACAGGACCTCGTCGTCCAGGGTCTCTTGAAGGAGCTGGCCTTGGAGTCCACAGTGCACGGCGATGTCCAGGACGTCCGGAGAGTACGTGGCTTGATAGGGATAGTACGTTGGTGTGTCCGGAACGTCCACGTGGTAGCCGTGGATCTCGGCGTCTTGAAGGAGTCGGCGTCCGTCTAGGTTGGTGGTGTTAGAGTTAAATGCCGGATCCTTACAGTTCCAGTCGCCAGCCGCTAGGGTAGGCAGCGGCGAGTCCAGCAAAGCCCTGACCTCTGTTAGGTCCAGTCTTGAGTTTGGGGGCTTGTAGACGGCATAGACTCGCATGGGAGCGGCGGCAACAAGGATCTCCACACCTAGGGCTTGTAAAGAGCCCAGGTGGATCCGCGGCAGCGGTTGGTGGACGACTCCTCTCCTGACCAGTATGGGCAGTCCTCGGTGGGCCCTTCCTCCTTCTTCCTCGTCCTGACGGTAAGTGTGGTAGTACGGCACCTTGAGCAGGATGGATGGTGTCAGCATGGTCTCCGAGATCAGGGCTATGTGGATCTTCTGCTCTCGGAGAACTGCAGCTAGGAGCGGGATTTTATGCTGCAAGCCCGCGGCGTTCCAGTGTATAATCCTCAGAGAGTGCATTGCTGAAACAGTCGAGCCATCCCTCCGAGGACTATGAGGGCGATATCTTCGCCTGTTTGCAGGGCCAAAAGGACCTCCTGCAGGATTGCAGGGCCACATTGACCGAGATGGTCTTCTCAGGTCTTCCCGCTCCCCCCCGACAAGGTCCCTGGGTAGGGACAATAGTAGCCTGGGGTGTAGCTTTGGTGGCTGCTGGGGCCGGGGCTGGTTTTGGTGGTAGTGTGGAGGCGACTGCAGTGGCCGTGTCCTCTTCGGCCCGGGGTGGTCTTTGTCCCCGTCTTCTTCCACCGCGCTTCTTCCCGCGGCGGGTGGGAGGCATTGCGGAGTCGTTTGCAGGGGCCATGAGGTTGACGCTCTCCTGCACAGTCTTCTTCGCTCTGCTTCGCTTTCGCTCGGGCAAGAAGCACTGTTTGCGGTGTGCGAACCACTGCAGTTCGCGCACGTTGGTGCTCCTCCCTGGGCCGGTCGCATTCGCCGGCAGCGTGTGGACCTCCACAGCGCACACAGGCTATGGGGCGGTGGCAGTTGTGGGAGGAGTGGGCGAACTTCTGGCAGCGGTGACATTGCGCAAGTCCACGCTTTCCCCTCCAGGGCTCGATGATGACCCCCGGCATGCAGAGGACTTCAGAGACTCGGTATAAATTGGCAGCGGTGTCTTGCTCCTTTTTCACCTTGGCATAGAATATACACCCTGGTCTACCCTGACGGGCCCTGATGGGCCTGACGTGTTCGACGCCGAAGCCCTGGGCCGTCAGATCCTCCAGGATGTCTTCAGGTGTGGTGTCTACTGGGAGGCCCCTGATGGCCACCTTCAGGCTGCGCTCGCTGGGGAGGGAGTAGCAATACCACTCCAACCCGGAGACCTCCTTCTCCAGGTCGGAGAGGTATCTCTGCACCTCCTGGGGAGAAACGCACCCCGTTCCCGAAAGGGCGAGCGTTCGGAGCGCGACCCAGGCGGGCCTTCAGCTCTCGAAAGTGGATGCCCCAGTTGGGCATCCGCTCGACCACAATCGGCGGGTATCTAGTCTTCTTTGGGGGCAGGCCCCCGCCGATATTGGTCCTGCACCCCCGTGTCCGCCAGTTGCAGAGGGCGACGGCGGGGAGGCAGCCGCGTCGGCGAAAGACAGCCGCAGCGGTGCCGGAGGCGGAGGCGTGTGCAGCTGTGGTGGTTGCTGCAGTTTGCGGGGGGCAGGTGGTGGTGATGGTGGTGGCCCCGCGGAGTCCATCGGGGTAAGGTCCAGCCGAGGCAAGGAGAGAGGTGGTTGCGTTATGTGGGGTGGGGACCCAGCTTCCCGTTTTTGTTGGGGGGCGCTGAAGGGCGGTGGCGAGAAACGCACGCGGTTCTCAGTTGTGCGGGTGGTGGGGCGCTCGTGCGCGCGGGCGCGGTAGGCGGCCTTACGCGGTTTAGGTAGGCGGCCACACTCGCGGGGGGGGTCGTGGCCGCGCGCGCGGGCGCGGCAGTTTGGGGATTGTTGTTGGCCCCATTCGCGTTCGCGGCACGCGCGGGTGCGCGTGATGTCGCGGGCGCGGGCGCCTAACGGGGCACAAGGGTGTCCTGCCTGGCGGGCGGTAGTGCCACGAGCGGGCACGCCTTGGCTGGGCGCTGCTCCAGGGGTTGCGGGGCTATTAAAATTGCGGAGCGCAATTAGGGTGCTGCGCACAGGGCTGCTTTTCCCTGGGCGAGCCGCTCACTGAGGGCCACCTGCGCACCCGGGGAGTTTGAAAATTTCGGGGCGGTGGTGGGGGCCGCAGCCGGTGGTGATTTGGGGCGGGGACCAATCCGCAAAGGGTCACCCTCAATGACCCCGGCCAGGATGTTGTCCGGACTTTCCGGAAGGTCATGGGAGTGGAGGAGTGCCTCCTCGGCTCCCTCTTCTGTGGGGGTGCCGGCGGGTGTCGGGGCCGGTGGCTTACTCGGAGCGGCCGCTCTGATGAGTCCGAGAGCGCGCTGTCCACAGGCGCGGGTCTCGGCTGCTGCGGCGGCGTCCTGCCATTCGGTGTTTTTAAACACCCTAGTCCTCGTGGGCCTTCGCACTGTTGCGTCAGGCAAGGTCTTCTTTTTGAAGGGCGTCGGCATCTCGGCGGTGTAGTCCGAGGCGGCGATAGCCCTAAAAAGGGCTTTTTCTCGTCACCCCCACCTTTGCGAACTCGCAACAAGGCGGGGGACACAAATAAGTTTTTGGAGGGTAGAAACAAACGCGGACTATTTATTCCACCCTCACAAAAATTACTGTGGAAAAAATTGTGTCGGAAGTTTTCCGGCGGGCAGTGACTCGCGCGACCGGGTGCGCCGCGGCCTCTTCCCCTCCCCACCCCTTTCCCCCGTCCCAAGGTACCGCCCACAGGCAGTAGCCGAGACTAGGTACTTAGGATAGGAAAGTTTTCGGCCGGGCGTGGAAAATTCCGGTGTTGACTCCGGTCCGAGCGCGTCACGCTGTGACGTGGGGCAGCCAGATGTTGTTGACTGCTAAGTATTTGTTTGTGATGATTTGTTTCGTCCGCAAAACAACACGTCCCACTTGGTCACTGCGGCCTATCCTCTGCCGCTCCTGCGAAGGGCGTTATATAGGCGTGCGGGGTGCGGTGCGCGGCGCGGGGGCGGTACTACAGTATGGAGAGTCGGCCGCGTCGATTTGTGACGTCACGCTGGCCTACGTGATCTCGGGCACGCAGGCTGCGCTCGGCGTCAGCGCGTGACGTCACAAGGTCAATGTACGAAATTCTTCGTCGTTGGCGTCCGCACTTTAGGCGTGTGTTTCTGATTTCATTTAGTCTGTTTTGCTGTAGGAATATAATGAAATTCCAACTTTAAACTGCCTTAGCACCTACTTATGAAAGCATAATATTGTATTAAAAAATACAGTGTATTCATTCACTCGTAGTTTTTAAACGCTAGTTATGCTTTGACGTCTTATTTCCGAAGACATCATAGCTTACATCGTTAATCTTGGCCGTCGTCGGGCCCTAGTGAAGCCAAACGTAACAGACGACCAGCCCCGCATATAAATGTTGAATTATTATTCGACAGGATCTTGCCCTATATCAGGGCCTATTATTCAGGTACAATATTGAATGCCCGGTGGCTGGAGGAGAATTTTGCTTTAAGATGTTATAAGAAAACTGTTAATGAGCGATATCCTTATTTATTACCCTCGGCACCAATTAGAGGAGTATTACGTATAATTTAATTTTTGAAAGTGTATCTGTGTATGGCAACGTAATCTTTCCAACATAAAAAACGGGGGTTTATAATATATTGAACAGTTATTCTTAAACGTCAATTGGGACCATCAAAGAGCAGTGGATGGCCTTGCAATAGAATTAAAGAATCTCTATGTAAATCGTATATTACGTGACGTGTGGGCACAAAAACCGTCAGGTTAAAGTGTGAGCCGGTCACGAATGCCGCATGTAAGTACTATCAGCCCAACGGAATCCTAAACCACCACAGAAAGATGTCACAATGATATTATAAAACAATTTGTTTTACACTTTTTACGACTTGAATCATAGCGTCGCTGTGACACAGTTATATCAGGGTATCCAGTGGGTCAGGGCTCCATTCGGCTGATAGTACAGTCGAGTTCATAAATATGTATACACTTCAGTACCTTGTCTATTTAATGTCATGTTTAAACTACCATATATGAATTGTCACAATGATTAAAGTGACAAGGTACTAAAGTGTATACATATTTATGAACTCGACTGTACATGGAATGACTTGCTATTGGGTGTCAGAGACGATGGTCGGCCTAAACGAAGATGGACGACTTGGAAGCATTCGTCAGCTACTGGCCGTAAGGTAAATCGCGTAAAATAGGGAGTCATGGAGATCTAGGGAAAGTCCTTTGCTCAGCAGTGGGAAACTTGGGTCTCTATTTTTGACCATATTATTAATGTCTTTTTTCCTAAAAGTGAATTTACTAAAATCTAATTACCGTCGCATTTGGAATGCCAAACCGACGTAATAAGTGGTTTCGATATCCCTATAACAATATATAACCAAAAATATTTGGCCAAACGGTAGACTTCTAGGAAACATTCTTGAAAAAAAAGATCAACTGCGAGTCACCCTCACGCACCGCAGGTTCCGTACTGGCGCAAAGTAGCTATTATTATATTCCAATTTGAATACGAATTTGAAAATAACAAGCGCAAGCCCAATCCACAAAAAAAAAAAAATGTTGTATTTGTTGTTTTTCTTCAAGTTTTGTACATCAAACTTGACGCTTGTATAGTTTACCGTTTTTACAATAAAACAAAAGAACAACCCGCTATCTACGAGTATTAGGTACGTATTATAAGATACAGTTCTTTAAAGTTTGGACGGGCGGACGGACAGCGTAGGCATATTAATAGGGTCCTGTTGGGCTCCCTTCAGTTGCGGAACCCTAAAAAAGAAACGATTGTTCGATAATCAAAACCTAAAAGACTAATAATGGTCCTGAATCACCTAAATTCTGCCTGTCCGCAAACACTACAACACAATGATACAGAAATAATAGGCCCATTCTTAATGCCTCCGGACTGAGCCTTTATAACAGTATTCATCCGTTCAATGTTCTAGATAGCTGCAAATTAGCACCGACCGTGTTTAATACCTAAATGAGAATGATCCATCACAGGTCCATAGGGCTTTTGCCTTTCAACGTAAATAATATTTAAGTAAGAACGGTTTTTGTGTCGACACCAGGGATAGTGCGAATTAATTATAACGAGCTTTTTGGTGCTTAAGTTGTATTGTTTCTGTTAGAAATACCTAAACGTTATAAATTAGGGTGCTAAAACCATTGACTATTTCGCTTGAAATTAAATGGGAAGTAATTAAATGGTCAGCCGTTATTCAAATTGATTCGCAAAAAAAAAGAAGCAATTTACTCATTTGGGCAGCATACAAAGATTTGGCAGGCAATAAATAAAAATCGGGCTGCAACTCTTGTTCAGCAAACAATTTACAAACGGTTAACATTTTAAACAATATCAATCTGCTTCTTTGGTCATTTGTCTGCCTAATAAACAGTCGAGCTGCAAAATAATTACTTGGGCAGCAAGATTTTACAATTGGTCAGCAGAGAAAACATGTCTGTAAGCAGTTTAATTGAGAGGTGTGCATATTAAAATAATGGTTAAATATATAAATAAGTGGATTGCGTTTGGTTTGAAAAATCAGCAGTGTTCGTTATTTGCGGGCGGAGCGAACTCAGACCACGTGATGCGAGCACCCCAGCGTTGGTATTTTTGAGGCTAGTAGTAATTACAAGTTACGTTTTGTTACACAAATTTAGGAATCACAATCACACCCTAAATTAACCAAAACTTGTATCATAAATATGAGGTAGGTTAGGTTAGGTTCGTTTTTATATCAGGCCCGGAGGGCCAGAACAACCCAAAAATAGGAGCTCGGCGTTAGCGGAGCTCCGTCGACTTTGTTAAATTTGTAAATTTGATATTTGTGGGTTTGGCATATGTGCGTTGCCGGCACGGCAGTAAATTTGCCACCTTTTTTTTGATGGACAAAATGAAATATTTTGCTTACCTACTGATTGCTTACCAAAATTTGATTAACTGTGGATCGCTCCATGCAGCTCAAATATTTAATTTGCTGACCAAAATGATTTAGAGCAGTTCAGGATATTATTAATTGCAGACAGATTTATAAATGTTTGCTAACCATTAGTTGCTTACCAACTAGCTATTTTGGCTGACCAAATACATATGTCTGTTCACCAAAATAAGAATATTTTGCTGATCGATTAAATGATACCCAAATTAAATCATTTCAATTGTCGGTTGGCTACACACACGGACCTATACTCGAAACTGTAATTAAAGACCAACGTGGGTTGCCACTAATTAAACAAATATTTGCCTTAGTATATTTCCACTTTTTAAAAGACCGCACTAAGAATATTTATTTGTAGGTAGTTTTAAACCTTCCATTTAAATAAACAAGTTAAGTTACTTACACAAATACAAGATGGCCTATTAAATATTTAACCATAGAAGATTTTTGGTAGCAAAACTGTTATTGCACTTGTAATACTTCAGGTATTAATAACATTTGGTACGATAAATAAACAATAGTTGTAAACAACGTTAGATGCAATTTAAATATTACATACGTTTAGCTATTCGACAAAATAACAGGCCAAAAGTGTGTAGCTCACTTTATAATGACAATCATAGGGCATTTTACCAGCCATGACACCATGGGGTCCATGGTTAACTGTCAAGTTTAAATCAAGCATAAGTGTAAGGCATCCGAATTTAGCTTGTCATTTTGTTTTAGCTGATAAAAAAAATCGCCATTGAACACACACACCTGCCCTTTAATTACTTAACACACTATATGAGAAAATATTTGTTTTGGGATATTTTAATGTTTTGAATATCGGGTAGAAAAAACATTGAATGCATATTCCCTATTGTTAAATATAACTTTTGATATTGAAAATGTTAGAATTATCTACAAATATTAACAACAATTTGATTATCAATGCAAAAAGGTTGGCTTACTCTGAAATGTTTGATCGACACTGACATAAGTGACTTTGACACTTATGAAAGTGACGTATCTGTCGTAGTTTTTTGGTCTTAAATTACAGTTTCAAGTATAAAAAAATACGGACGTAACGTTACACTAAAAAGGTGTGAAGTATGCAAGGTCTGTTATTTCATTCCGTCATACACGAAATACCGTCTCACGAATGCACTAGGTTTGTTAACCCGCCGCCATTACGCGTCGAACCACAGTACGAGTGACATTTAATTTTACGCCGAAGAAAATGTCGTATTGTGTTGTAAAAACGTGTAAAAACTACATTAGTAAATATAAAAAGCCACACGGTATCACTTATCACGTGTAAGTTATGATTATTCGTGTTATTTTTCTTAAATATGTGTTTATTTACTTTGACGCAAATTACAAACAAAAATGACAATCAATGTTGCCAGTTTTTTCACGGATTTTTTTTCCTAAAATTTTAAGTTTTTAAGTTTACTTATATAATGAATTGCTTAATTCGTTAAAATTATTTTTAATCAGTACCTATGTTCATAAAAATGTGGTTTGATATATAAATATTATTAATATTATTCTCGTCGTGTCGTGCAACCGTTGAAATTTAAATTGTCATATAATTTTCTCATCTTTAGTTCCCATTATTTTTTAGTTGAAATTGGTTTTGTCATTACAAAATGAGAAAACCCAATTTCAATTAAATTAAAATGGTTGCATGACACAATCGAACCCAATGCTGAAGTAGTACATAAACGATAAGACGATTTAATTGTACGAAGTTTTTGCAGCGATACAATCTTGATTCAGTCTCAATGCAGTACCTATCGATACGAGTACAGTCACAAATCGTCTAGGTTTAGTCGCGATACAGTGCTGCGGCTGTCGAATGCACATTTATATCGCTGCAAAAAGTTGCAGTTGGTAAAAGGCCTTAAAATAGGAAAATTGACTGATGGCAACTCTCAAAGCACGCACACTTGTAAACGGACGGCCATTTTGTGTGCTTCACTCATGATTAGACTAGGTTACGTCCGTATTTTTTTAGGTCCGTGGGTACACATTAAAGTTTCGTTTTTCGGACGGTAACATTTGACGAAAGATACTGCTTTGACTAATCAAAAACAATGCTGCGCCATTGAACCCTTATCCAAGGCGTGTGCACAAAACTGTTCATGGAAAAAAGTGGTCTCCGCCTACCCCTCTGGGAAACAGGCGTGATTTAATGTGTGTATGTTGTTCTTCGATGTTAAAAATAATGACAATCTTTAGAGTGCAATTGCGTAGCCAAAACTGAGGGCCAAGATGGAATATGGCTATATGCAAGTAATTTTACTGGCTATCTAACTGGATACAGCAAACAGTTAATTTGCAATACCTAATAGTACACTACCCACTACCCACTAGTCAAAATGGAAATCACCGTCTATTATGCAAAGAACCTAAAAATTGATTTTTAACTGCAATGTCAAGTAACTGTTAATGTATAGTTGCGAGACCTAGTTCACATAAAGTACCTTACCAATTAACTCCAAGTATTTGTTAACAAATGTCTTTGGCAAATACACAGAAAATATTGGCCAAAAAGCGATAACAAGCATTGAATTGTGGAGACTATCAGGCTTGATAAAATTGGAGGAGGATTAAAGCGCGGCAATAACATTTCCAGAAGTTTGATATTGTCTTATTTTAACATGTATTCTAGAGCAAGAAGCACAATTTTGCTGCCTTTTTTGGGTAAAGAGTAAGACGGCTGCCAACTTCTGCAATTTCACAAACTCGTAAGTGGCGCTGGATTGGTCATCTATCAAAGATAACTCTGACGAGTGTTCTTGGTAAGCGCCAGTGGGGGCGTCCTAGGACAACGTGGCGACGTTCAGTGTAGGAAGATTTAGAGTCCCTTGGCACGTCTGGTGCAAAGAAGCCTGTGGGGCAGCACATTATCGTCCAGAGGGAGAGCTATAGTACGAGCTCTGTCCTTGCAAGGGACAATAGGAGTTGAAGAAGAATAGATATTATTGAGTGGTGGTGGGACGTCGTGCAAGGTCCGTTCGGATCGCTATAACTAACCTTATCCTTTATCATCCTCCAAGCAACAATGTATATAGGTATTATTGTGCTCCAGAGTAGGACGACAATCTGTAACATTACCAGCATAATAAAACCAAGGCATAAGCAAGGCAAGGCATTTCACCTTATTCCTCAGGGTTGGCAATGCATTTGCAGTCTTGTGATATAGTTTTGAGACTAAAAATGCCTATGAGTCCATCTGTCCGCGTTTGCCTTCTCCTTGAAAAGGAAATAACATAATTTCAATTCATGACGGCGCGCTCCTTTACTTAGCTTGACTTGCGTTGCGTACCTTGGTTAATGAAGAATGTCAGTAGGTACGCCAAATCGCTTGACACTTTGCAGCAGTAAAGTTTATAAATAAACAAACATACTACTTTTTATTTTATTCTTAAATACTCAGTAGTTTTGATTCTATGAACGTTTGAAATTTGGGTCAATAATATTAAAGCGCGTGGGGGCCATCTTGCTGTGGTGACGTCATCGCTTAACAGCGGTACGCGCCCTTGTATGAAAAAGTAAGTTTACAGGGCTATAACTTTTTAACCGTGATAAGTAGCCAGTTGAATTTTTCACAGAATACGTGTTATTATAAAATCTATCGTTTAAAATTGTACAATGAACAATAAATCAAATCCCAAGAGGGGTCCCCATACAAGAAACATGAAAATAAATCAAATTTTTTAGCATTTTTATACGGATTGTATTTTTATAATGGCTTCTTATTTTGATGCTATTTTGAGCTTAAATTGTAGTCTAATTTTTGTAGTTTACGACTAAATAGCAATGTCAAGTAAAACTGCTACAAATATGTGACAAAACTGATTTTATCAACACGATATTTTAAGCGGTCACCCATCCTGTTTTAGACTACGCGTGTAGTTGCTTAACTTTGGAAGGCGAAGTACGGGTTGTATTTGTATAATAGCTTTTTATTTCGGTGTCACATTAAGTTTAGATAATAATCAAAACTCCATACAAACATATATAGTTTACGACCAAACAGTAAACTGTAGTAAAACTCTTACAAATATGTTAAAAAGTGCCTAGTTTAAATCAACACGATCGATGTTTAGGTAAGCGGTGGTTGCTTAACTTTGGTGGTAGGCCTTTCTTTACAAATTTCGTGTTAATTTAGGATTAATATCGCTACTGTATAGAAGAGTGAACTATAAAACATGAATTTTTGATTGACCTAGCAGTAGTTCTGATACTTCGTGTAGGTATTCATTTCATCGATTTCAAATTTCGCGCGCGGGCGCTACCAAGTTGATAGACGTACCTACCTACATACCTACAACACTCTCGCTTTGCTAGTTCTAGGCATTATTGCCACTATCCAAAAATTGAAAGTGCTTGATTATTATTCTAATTTTATTTAACCAACTTATTCGACAAACATTACAAACAGAAAAGCCGGTCAGTGACAGACAGTTAGTTATGTAATACAAAATAATAGATAAACATAGCTGCCATAGTAACATCAAAACGAATTCGTAAAAATATTACGTTACGACTTATAAAGTTAAGCAAGTACAAGCGTAGTCTATAACAGGATGGGTGACCGCCTAAAACATCGTGTTGATAAAATCAGTTTTGTCACACATTTGTAGCAGTTTTACTTGAGATTACTATTTAGTCAGAAACTATGAAAATTAGACTACAATTTTAAATTAAAATAGCATCAAAATAAGAAGCCATTATAAAAATAGAATCCGTATGAAAGTGCTAAAAAAATTATTTATTTTCATGTTTCTTGTATGGGGACCCCTCTTGGGATTTGATTTATTGTTCATTGTACAATTTCAAACGAAGTATTTTATAATAACACGTATTCTGTGAAAAGTTCAACTGGCTACTTATAACGGTTAAAAAGTTATAGCCCTGTAAACTTACTTTTTCATATAAGGGCGCGTACCGCTGTTAAGCGATGACGTCATCATCCGTGAGCGCTAGCCGCCGGGTTTCGAGCGCCGCATACGAAGTTTAAAATTTAATATCTCGAAAACTATTCGACGTATCGAAATGATTTTTTTATTACAGCTATTTTTAGTTTTTAATGAATAATACGGTAGCCAAAAATCTAAACTGGCTGACATTCTCTATTGAAAATAGTTTAATATAATACAATACAAAATACTTTATCGTACACCAAACAAAGAAATTACAGAGAAACAGAATAATAAAAAATTACAGGTAAACAACGGGTAAAATATCATATTAAGTTTCATTTTCTTTGCGGGTAGATATTTTTCATGCAATCAACATTTTGCTTTTTAATTAAGGTTAGCTAATTACGCGTCGACGGCAGGCTAAAATTAATTAAAGTTTTAACTAGACTGTGAATTCAAGCTAGGTACTAGAGAGCTTTTTTGAATTTAAATGCTCAATTTAATGCTTTTGAAAATCGATGTTAGTTTCTTAGTGTTGGTTTATCTTCGTCGATTTGAAATATGTCTAAGATTTTTTATTTTTCTAAAATTAAATGAAGAAACAAGGA
Organism: Acleris literana; assembly: GCA_946894065.1. Classification (NCBI taxonomy): domain Eukaryota; kingdom Metazoa; phylum Arthropoda; class Insecta; order Lepidoptera; family Tortricidae; genus Acleris; species Acleris literana. The sequence continues at coordinate 22,870,081 of OX335669.1, forward strand.
TACCGACCTTGCTCAGTAAATGCCAAATATCAAGTGTAGGGGGTGGTATAATATAAATTTTATAAGCTGGTCGTTATCCACTTGAGAGTTTATTTTATACACAATGCAATGTTTTCTTTTGTTGAAGGCTACCGCTAATAAAAAATCATAACAAGTAACAAAAAATGCAAACAAATAGCTACCGTCTTCTTCAACTCACAAAGTTGAAAAAGCAAAAGCTTAACTCATTTAAGCTGGGTATTCATGGACGCGCCGTTTGTCTCGGCGACAGATGGAGCCCAGCAAACATTTTAAGTTTTTGTTCCTAGGCTGAAGAATATATTACTAATTTAAGTAAAAATTACGTCATACGCCACAATTATTTTCACTTATTCTACTTTTTTACTCCCGAGTCAAAAAATAGGGATATTAAACGTAAATTTTGCTTCATCAATACACCATAAAGTAGAAGACTTAACGGTTGAGAATAAGGCGAAATATTAGGTAGAAATACTTTGAAATCCGACTAATAGGTCATATATACTTTTATGTGCATATTAGATGTATTTGCGACGTAATTATTTCTTGTACTGGGGACCTTTAAGTCGTTGATTTATGTCACGTTTGTTACCAATTTTTGAGTAAATATTACTTTCAATCGATACTAAATTGAGACCATAAAGTTAAAAACACTTATAAGTTATTAACAATACCATAAGGTTGTGTTCTGATAACCTAATAGTCAAACTAAGCCAAAAATGTAACTAATAAGTCGTAGGTCGCGGGGGCGACTTCAGGCTAAGTGTTGTTTTAGTCACGAGTAAGTCATTCTACGCAAACAAAGGCCAAAGATAAAAAAAATACAGAAATTCAAGCAGTAATGTCCTATAGTAATATAGGAAGAAAACTTTACGAATAAAACTCAAATGAAAATTCAAAATGAAATATTAAAGAAGGGCAACAGTCTGAATTGGCTTCTACATATAGTTTTCGTGAAAATATAACTTTGAGTCAATTTACTGATACAGACCAGTAAGCATCGTGATTTCATGCCTTCGAATGACTACTTCGTAATGATGAATTAGAAAATAAAATACCTATAAATCTGCAATGAAAACTCTGCAAACAAAGACTCTGAAAATAAAGACTCTGGAGATGAAAATTTTGGAAATGAAGACTCTGCTAATATGAAATCAATAAAAGTTATGGAAGACCTAAAAAAATTGACGGTACAGCATAAACCTACCTGCCCATCTCTAAACGAATTGTTAGTTTTGTTGAATAAATAGAAAAGTAGCTGCATACAATGTACAGTTAAAGGAGTTTGGAAAAAAAATCGCCTTCAAAAACGCAAAAACTAACTTCTTTTAAAATGGTAGGCAAATAGGTAATTCCAACTGAACGAGCGGCTGAACACTGACCAATGGAAGGTGGTCGACACCTCGGAGACGGAGGCTGGCACCCGGCGCATTATTCTAATGGACCGGGAGTCAGCAGACGTAATCCGGGAGGCCGGCTACGTTCTCAAAACGGGGATCGACGTCAGCACCTTTAAGCTCTTGGACGACGCCGAGAAGAGGGGTGCTGGCGTCGACCCTAAAGAGGCTCCCCGAGTGACCGAGGCTGCTGAGGTGGCAGCGACCGAGGCTACTGTGGTGACAGCGACCGAGGCTACTGAGGTGGCAGCGGCCGAGGAGTTGGAAGGGGTGGATGAGGTGGACGGGGTTGGAGTGGACGTAGGGCCGCGTGGGTGTCGGGAGCCGTCACCGGTATCGGTGACGTCATCCGAGAACCTGCGGGACCTGGCGGCCCTCTACCTCGGAAGCCCCTCTTCACCCATGTCCGAGGACTACATGCCGCCGGCGGAGGCTGCTGACCTCAGCATGCCCAAGTCCAAAGAAGAGTAACGAAGCCATGGGAGGCATAAGGTGCGTACAGATAAATCTGCAACATAATAAGGCGGCCACAGCCCTTCTGGCGAGGCAGCTAAAGAGTGATAAATTCGATGTCGCCCTGATTCAAGAACCATACCTGTACAAGGGCGAGATCAGGGGACTAAACGGCACGGGAGGAGTTATTCATTACCTCTGCCCCGAGAACAACATGAGGACTTGTGTGTATGTCAAAAACGGCATAAATGCCATGCCTTATAATGCTTACTGTTCCAGGGATCTTACCACTGTAAAGATCCAGGAGAGGAGGGTAGGCAAGACTCTCATCATCTCGTCTGCCTACCTCCCATACGAAGCGACGGACCCCATCACACCTCAACTCCGGAGTCTAGTCGCAACTGGAAGTCAGGCGAACACCGACCTGATCATCGGCTGCGACGCCAATGCACACCATGTCATCTGGGGAAGCTCAGATGTCAACAAGCGGGGAGAGAAGTTACTGGATTTTCTGGTGAGCTCTTCTTTACAACTACTTAATAAAGGGAACAGCCCGACCTTCGTCAATGCTAGGCGTGGAGAGGTAATTGACATAACGGTGGCGTCTAACCACATTTACGAAGATATTCACACATGGCATGTCTCCAATGAAATCTCACTCTCAGATCATAGGTACATATGCTTTAAGTACAGGACCGACATACCAGTTGAATCTGTGCGTAAAAGAAATCCTAGGAACACCGATTGGTCATCCTTTAAACGTGACCTAAAGGTAGAACTAGGGGATCCAAAAGGTAAGCTCAATTCTATTATTGACATTGAATTTGAAGCGGACAACATGGTACGCGCGATACACACTGCGTGGACCAATAACTGCCCGGAAAAAAGGGTGCTAGCCAAGAAGATACCCTGGTGGAACCCTGAGATAACTAAAATCAGAAGTGAAACTAGGGCGATCTTCAATAACGCGAAAGCGACGAATGACTTTAGCAATTACGCTCACAAGCTCACGGAGTATAATAAAGCTGTAAGAAAAGCAAAAAGGAGTGCGTGGCGGAACCACTGCAACCAAATAGGCTCGATACCTGAAGGTATGAGGCTCACAAAAGCTCTAGCAGTAGCAAGGTCAACTCCATTAACGTCAATAAAGGACGATAAGGGAAGGTTGACAGAAACGGGTTTAGATACCCTGAAAGTTATGTGTAGCACACACTTTCCCGGCTCCATCATACGTGAGAGCGAGATAGCCAGTGTACCAATTTGTGTGTCAGAGCAGACAGCACGGACGACAAGGTACAATTGGGACACCGCCAAAAAGGTAGTCGACGACGGCAAGATAAGGTGGGCATTGTCTACCTTTCAACCGTACAAAGCGCCGGGCCCGGATGAGATATATCCAACCCTACTACAAGAGGGCGCAAATGTAATTGTACCGCACCTAAGCAGGCTGTACAGAGCGTGCTTGGCATTCGGGCACGTTCCACATGTCTGGAGGCTTGTAAAAGTGATCTACCTGCCAAAACCAGGCAAGGCAGATTACAGTGATGCCAAAGCATACAGGCCTATAAGCCTATCATCATTCTTTTTGAAAACACTAGAGAAGCTGGTAGACAGGCACATAAGAGACGGACCTCTAAGGCGGCATCCACTTCATAAAATGCAATGCGCGTATCAACCGGGTAAATCCACAGATACTGCGATTCATCTTGTAGTGAACAAAGCTGAAAATGCACTTGAGAACAAAGAGATCTGTCTTGCGGCATTTCTTGATGTGGAGGGGGCATTTGATAGGACTACGTTCGAAGCCATTAGCACATCGGCTGCTAGGCACGGCATTGAACCAACCATATGTAAATGGATAGGCAACATGTTAAACAGTAGGCTAATAAAGTCAAGTCTTTTGGGCGACGTGCTATACGCCACAACGACAAAAGGATGTCCCCAGGGGGGAGTTCTCTCACCAACCCTGTGGTGTCTGGTGGTAAACTCTCTCCTCGAGGAACTCAACACTGGCCCACTACACACTGTTGGGTATGCAGATGATCTTGTGATACTTATCAACGGGAAGTTTCCGGGAACAGTATCGGAAATCATGGGGAAAGCTTTGGAAAAGGTGGAAAGCTGGTGCATCAGACATCAACTATCCATCAATCCGAGCAAAACTGTAGTAATTCCATTTACTAGGAAACGGGACCTCAAACAGATCAAGCAGCTTAAGCTGTTTGGCGAGGCACTAAAATTGTCAGGTGAGGTAAAATATCTAGGTATCACACTAGATAAAGAGCTCACCTGGAAAAAACACGTAGACAACGCGATAACAAAAGCGCTGAGAGTGTTTGGAATGTGCAGATCAGCGTATGGCAAGACATGGGGCCTTAACCCTAAAGTACTGAAGTGGATCTATACCATGATGGTAAGGCCCATCATTATGTACGGCTGCCTGGCCTGGTGGCCAAGAACAACACTAAGGACATGCAAGGACTCTCTAACTAAGGTGCAGAGGGTGGCCTGCATGGCTATGACAGGGGCGTTCAGAACGACACCGACTGCAGCAATGGAGGTCCTCCTAAACCTCCCACCGCTGCACATCGCCATTCAGTCTGAGGCGTGCAAGTCACTACAGAGGCTGAAAGAGACTGGCCTGTGGAATGACGCCGCGCCTAGAACCAGACACACTAAAATGGCACATAATGTAGTTCTAGAAAGAATACTGACGATGGGCTGCGATAAAATGCAACCCAAGTATGTATTCCGGAGGAATTTCAATATCCACATCCCGACAAGGGATGAATGGAAGGATGGGTTGCACCTAGCGGAGGAAGACAACGCGATATGGTACACGGATGGTTCAAAAATGAGCTCCGGTACGGGGGCGGGTATTCATGCCAATGACTATAACAGTAGTATAAGTATGGGTAACTACGCAACGGTCTTCCAGGCGGAGATGTATGCGATAATTGCCTGCACGCAGGAGAATATTAGTAGGCCTCTACAGAAGAGAACTATATATATTCTAAGCGACAGCCAAGCGGCACTTAAGGCGCTGACAGCGCCAAAAGTAGACTCGAAACTAGTCTACAATGGAATCCAAGCCTTAAACAGACTTGGTAGGCACAACAAAGTGAAACTGATGTGGATTCCAGGACACGAGGGCTTTCCCGGTAATGAAGCCGCGGATGAACTGGCAAGGCAAGGGTCCAAGGGCGTATATGTTGGACCTGAACCATTTGTGGCACCCTCACTGGGCACCATAAAAACAGCCCTGAACAATAACACCCTAGAACACCACCAAAAAGAGTGGAAAACTACGGTAGGCTTAGGGCATGCAAAGCTCTTCATAGAAAGAGTGGACCAGTGCTGGACCAAGAAACTTTGGAAACTCAGCAGAAGACAACTCCGATATATTATCGGAGCGTTTACCGGGCACTTTGGGGTTAAAAATCTCCTAGCAAAGATGGGCCTCTACGACAACACAGATTGTAGATTATGCGGCGAAGAGGAGGAAACAATGAAACACTTACTGTGCGAATGTGATGCCCTCGCCGGAGTAAGAATGAAAATCCTCGGTTGTGGTTACCCAGAACCGAACGACTTCAAGGCACTGCCACTGCACTCCACTATCCGCTTTCTGGAAGGGGTGGAGGCTGCATTGGTCTAATTGCTAAAAGAGGGGTAATTACACAAAAGATCCCATAGGGTCGAAGTGTATCCGTAAGGACCCCACCTACAAGATAACTGAAGTCGGCTTTTAGTAAAAAATATTGTACCAAAGTCGCCGACTTCAGTATCTACCATTTTTAAAGAAGTTATTTTTTGCGTTTTCGAAGGCTGTTTTTTATTGTTTTAAACATTTATAAGGTATTTATACTTTTTAGTGATTATAATAAGCCGTTACGTAGTCCCATTTCTTAGGTGATATGAAACTTTAAGGTACTTCAAGCTTTCCGCAAGCAACGCCGAAGGAAAATCATAGTCATATTTGAACTTTTAAATGTTCTTCGGTATATTCGCTTAACTATCTTAATCGAGATATCTTTTCGCCATAGCCACCCCTGAAATATGTACCGTTAAGGAGTTCAGAATGAAGACTTGTTACTAAAAATAGTAAAATCGCTACGTGTATGCCTATAATATTGTTCCCTCATTTCCTCACGGATCCCGTAATCAGATTCAGATTTTTTTTTTTTTTTTTTTTTTTTTTTATAAAATCACACTGTATACAAAAACATCAGTTTCCGGCGGATCCCAAACTAGGCTGAGCCTGTATCTTGGGTATCCATGAGCACAGGTTATACATAAAAAAAAAAAACATATTGATAGGTGAAAACAGGTTGTAAATAATTTCCTATTAACAGCTTAAAGTTACACAGCAGTGGAGTGAGTTAAGCACATTGTAAAATAAAATTAAGATCTAACTAACTAAAAGTAAGAACAAAAATGAAAAATAAATTTAGGCATGCAGATATGAGTGCGCGCGCTAGTGGTGTGTGTGTGTTTGTGTGTGTGTGTGTGTGTGTGTGTGTGTGTGTGTTTGTGTGTGTGTGTGTGTATGTGCTCATGAAGGAGAGCAAAGGAGCTTTTCCGTGTCGCCATAGTTCAATGAAACCAGCCACAGCCTCAGAACCCGTTTCATTTCCGAACGCCGAAGTTGCCTTACATTGCAGGACTTACACACCATGTTATACGTGTGGGGAAAGGAGAAGGATGGAAAACGTCTGGCAAAGGATGATACAGTTTTTGGAATAGGAGCCCTGAAAACTCGTTTGCGTAGCAACTCGTCAAGACTGTGCGACTTAGTTAAACTTGAGTGTGTTTGAGTAACAGCCTTTAGAACGAACAGTTGTCTCACTCTAAGAAAAGAAGTTTCAAGATAAAGCGTGTCAGTTGGGAATCTAAAAGGTTTGCGGAACATGACCTTGATAACAGCTCTCTGAGCCCGCTCCAGCGGCAGCATAGTTGTTTTGGCTGCAGCACCCCAAACTCCTATACAGTACTGCAAAAGGGACTGACACAGGGCATAGTAAACAAGGTAGAGCACATGGGTGGCAGAGCAGTCGCGTAGTCTTTTCATAATGAAAATTAGTTTTCTGATTCTACTAGACAGGGTACTGATGTGTTCTTTGAAGGTTAGGTGCTGGTCTATAGATAGTCCCAAATACTTCACCGAAGTACTTCTTTTTATAGACATACACGAACAGGGAGTTGTCTGGCTGTCAGATGAGAGAGGACAAATGCGACTACATGTGTGGACCCTGATATCTGCGCCGCTCATCGGAGTGCCTGCTGCAGACTTGGAAAAGGTTACGAAATGAGATTTGTCTACATTAAGAGTAAGAACATTATTGTCGAGCCACTTAGCCATTGTCGACAAACCTCTTTCAGCTGAGTTAAGAGCCTCATCCCAAGTTTCCCCATGGAAGAGCACGGCGGTGTCGTCTGCGTAGCAAATTATGTCCGCATTAGGGAGGTTCAAGTCCAAGATGTCATTCATATAAATTATGAAAAGTGTGGGACCGAGGATGCTCCCCTGCGGGACACCAAAAGTGACTGGAAGCTGGTTGCTACGCATATCCCCAATTTTAACGATCTGTCGCCGATTACTAAGGTAACTGCGGAACCAATCAAGAGCCACTCCTCTGACACCGAGAGCGTCCAGTTTCTTGAGTAGTAGGCTGGTCGAAATGGTGTCGAAGGCCTTTGCGAGGTCTAAGAAGACTCCAATGCATTTATTGTTCCCGTCAAGGCTACTGGAAATTAGATTAGTAAGTAAGACAGATGCGTCCTCAGTAGATTTACCGGGTCTGAAACCAAACTGGCTCGGGGAAAAAAGAGAGTACTTTTCAAAGAAGCGGATCAGTCGCGAGTTTACTACCTTTTCTAAGATCTTTGAGAAAATGCTTAATAGAGAGATGGGCCTGTAATTGTTTGGTGTGATTTTAGAACCACTTTTGTGAATAGGAGAAACTAAGGCCAGCTTCCAGTCCTCGGGAAATTGGCCCGATGAGAGACTAAGATTACAAAGGTAAGTTAGAGGTTCGAGAATGACGCTCTTGATTTGTTTGACAAGAAAAGGCTTAAAGCCGTCAATTCCTGGAGCACTATCTGGTTTAAGTTGGGAGATATATTTATCGACTTCAAAAACATCTGTTGGTTGTAAGAAGAGGGAGTTCAGCATCATATTGGGAGGCTTAAAGTCATCAACAACCTGGTCATGAGATTTGCAGAGTTTATTTAAGATGCTATCAGCTAACCTCTTTCCCGTCCCAGCAAAGAGCTGATTGCAGGTGTCGATAGACCGTTTGGCCGATGACTCCGTTTTTAAAAGTTCAAAAGCATCGTTGCTGCGGTTGGGTGTTTCGCAAATGGTCTTTAAGGTTTGCCACAACTTTTTAGAATTGTTTTTATTTTTAACTAGTTGGTTATTGTCATATTCAACTTTGAGATTATATAAAAGATTACCACAGAAATTTCTGTATCGGGTATAGGTTTTAAGCAGAATGACATTATCTGGCGACCCCCTTACCTGGCAATGCAACCTATCCCTGTGCTTAATACATCTTATTATTCCGGGCGTAATCCAGGGTTTGGTATTAAATTTAGATCGGCTAAGTCTTATATCATGTGTATGTTTATCGATGGCCGACGAGATTATTTTATTGAAATTAGAAACACCATCGTTGACATTAGAGGCCGCTAACACCGCTGACCAGTCAGCAGATCTAAGGTCTTCGGCAACAGCCGAGTAGTCAGTTTTTTTAATCCATCGATTGTCCTTTTCCTTCGAATAGGGGGGCGAGGAAGAAAGGCCGGCAAAGACCAGATCGTGATCGGTAATAGAGCACCTGCAGACGCCTCCTACTGACTCAGATTTTGCTTTTATAAATATATGATCCAAACACGAATCCTGTCTGGTAGGCTTCGTAATAGCAGGCAAAAGTTCATGTGCGGTCATTAGACAGACATAATCACAGACATTACCAGAGGTTGAATTGCCGAGAATATCAATATTTATGTCTCCCGCCACTACAATATTTCGTTTGGACGTATTTTCACATAAGAGTTTATCGAGAGAAATCAGGAACCGGTCAACGCTAGCAAATGAGGGGGAACGGTAAATTCCAATTAGTACGAAGTCATCACAAACATTAACCAAGAGACAGTTTGCATCATAAAAACAGGGTTCAGAAGCCGAGGCACAGTAAGACTCCCTAACGTAGACTACTACTCCGCCACTCCTGTTTATGACCTTGGATGTGTGAAAAGCATCATATCCAGGCAGCTGATCAATAATTGTTCCGTCGCCCAGCCAGCACTCCGTCAGCACAATTGCATCAAAGTCAACATTCATTCGCTTCAAGGCAACTACAAATTCATTAAAATTGCGTTGAAGGCTTCTAATGTTAAAAGTAATGATCCTGAAATTATACCCATTATTTAACACGTCATGGCAGTTTTCTAGTGCCCCGAGTAGATGACAATCAATAACAAAGGTTTTATCTATTTCCTCTTCTAACCTAAGCAATGCCATAGACGACGGAAATCAAGGAGGTTATTTGGAAGTCATTCAGGGTCATCCTTTCACTAATAATAATATAGATTTTCAGTAGCGTTGGGTATAAATTACACACGATGTGAACGCTCCCTATAGCAAAAGTCTGGTAACGAGGCATTTTAGTGTATTGTGTGTATATGAGTCTGGAGAAATGAGTACGTAAGTGCAAACAGATGAGGTAAATTATTAATACAGTAATAAAAGAGGACAAGAGAACTTGAACCCGCAGGTCCAAACGCGTACAAAACCTAACGTGTGTTCGAATCTTCAAACGGGTCCAGTATTCCGCTACGCACAGCCGGTTCCCCTCCAAAAACTTTTTTGAGGTCTGCAAGGCAGCGTATGACGCATGCCGGAGAACCCTCTTGCTTTCGGACAAGTATGGAGCCGTTGCGAATCCAGCAGAATTTGTAGCCAGCATTATTTTTTTGAAGGCGAGCTTCACGAAATAACAAGCGATTCGTTTTCGTAAGTCGTTCATTAAAAAACAGCTTAGTGGAAGGCCCTGGGACTCCGACATCAGCCGATGAAAGGTGTCGGCGCGACTTGGCCGCCGCTAAAAATTCGTTACGTTTGTCTTGGCGCACAAATCTAGCCACTAAGGGTCGGGGGCCTGAATTAGAGGGGCCTGTTTTACTCTGGCGGGAGCCAACGCGGGCAACAAAATCGAGATCGTCGGGATCTAGGCTTATTCCAATTTTAGTCGCAGTTGTTAGGACAAGATGCTGGGTAGATTCGTTTGGTGATTCAGTTAAACCCATAATCTCGACCTCGCTGCGTAGCGCAGATTGCTCTCGATTGTTTAGAAGGTCCTCGAGTTGGTTAACTTGTTGCCTGAGCAACGCGTTCTCAAGCTCCTGGACCTCAAACGCTTTAAGTTTGGAGTCAGACTCCGATAATCTAGCCTCAACGGCATCCAGTCGCGACGAGCAAGCGACAAAATTCGCGGAAAGGGTCCTCAAATGCTCCTTTATCTCAGATAAATCCACCCGCATTAATCTTAATTCTGACGCAAGCGCCGAAATCGACTCGCTTTCGAGGCTAGGCTCCCTCGACGGGACACTCGGGACCGGTAACGCAACCTTACGGTTTTGAGCGCGCAAAGTAACATTTGCATTCAGATCGTCAGCGGAGTTGGCCGCGCGCACAGGTGTGTTAGCGTTCCCTAATTTAGGTTCATTACACTGACACACCGGGCAACACCAGTTTTGTTGTTGTAATTTTGAGATCTGCTTAAAATCAGTAATGTTGACGCAAATGGAGTGATATGTACCGTGACATTTAGTGCATTTCAGACATTGCGATGTTTTGATCTCCTTACAGCAAGCAGCGCAGATTATTGGCATTATTTATAAGCAAACGCAGGTAGGCCCAACGCAGGTTAAAAGCGTTAAAATTCTCGCCTTATCCAGTACTTGCATTCAACGGTATGTTGTCGGCTGTGATCGGCGCAGTTCGGAAGTAATCGTGAGCCGCTCGGAGACAGACTCAGCAGGCTAATGCACTAGAGCGAGATGCGCAGCTCGAGCTCGGGACGGATCGTGCAACGGCACCGCAGAGAGGGATAAAACACCGCAGCCTATCTCTTTTCCCCGAGGCGAAGAGGTGCAGCGGTCGCGCCCGATTTAATGTAAGCAGATTTAAGTTCGAAAAAGCACCGCACAGACTAATGACCCGTAACTAAGTTAGTATAAGTGTCCAATTACTGTGAACTTTAAGTTTATTTTTAAGCACAACACACGTACGCGACCTTCTTTTACACTGGCTTTGACCGTACAATTTGGTGACAATGGGACCACTTCGGAAGAATACCCTACCAAACAATAAAAACATTTTTTGAAATCGGTTTACTATTGACGGAGAAATCGGTGAACAGACATAAAAAAACATACAGTGAAACATAGAACCTCCTCCTTTTTTGAAGTCGGTTAAAAAAGGAAGACACGTGAGCTATTCGATGTTTCAATGTTCTCGCGTATCAGTTTTCGTTCCAAATTGGATGAAGATGACCATGTGAAAGGATTGTTGAACCTCTGCGCGCAATTTTTATTCTTTAAACAACAGGAACACACCTCGTTCGACCACTGTCAAACAAATAGCTAGTCAAATACTGAATGCGATCGCGGTCGCATCAACCTTTTATTTACCTATTGGTCGCTGATGCAACTTTAAACAGTTTCTCTACACCATTAGGTCGCAGAAATATGTCTGTTTAACCAAAAATTGACTTAATTTCTTTTAGTCGAGCCGACATTTTGTTTGGTTATAATTAAGACGCGTTTTGTCAAATTGCGTAATTTAGGTATGTTATAATGTCATGAATAATAAAACACCCAACGGTACTTGTATTATCTTACATAAAAAATGAAAATGTATAGTCAAGTGAATATATTCACATACGCTAAGGCAAAATTATAAAACTTATTAAGTACTTCCAAGCAATTTACCTTGAATTTACAAAAAAACTAATAAGTACTCTTTAATATTTCAAAAGCCCATTGGTAGTTTTGAATGTAAACCTAACATGATGCACGAAAAAATTTTCGGCGCACTAGATTTCATGGTATGAGTATGCGTAATCGACCTAAATTATTTTACATGAGGTAGTGGCCGCCATTATCATTGCAAAACTTGACATTGGTTTTTAGTAAGACATTTTGATTCTGAGCGAAAAGGAAATGTATCCGTAATATTCTTGTCTCTTTTTCGCTTCAACACGTTTCATAAAAAAAAACCTTGCCGAGTAATTTTATGGTAAAAATTACGTCGAGATCATGTTAAAACTTGGTAAAGATTACCAAATTAATACATTGCGACTACACGACACGTCGTGACGACGTCAAATCCACCTCGAAAAAATGACCTATGCGTTGACCTAATGGTCGTAATTTCTAAAATTACGTGGAATCGACGTAGCCGGCACGTGCTTTTTTTCCCCATTTTGGTTGATTCTACGTCGACTCGACGTCGATTCGAGGTAACTTATTTTGGTCACCGTGAAATTTGCGACCTATAATAGGTGCTTTTATGGCAATTTTTACCAAAAATGTTTGCTGGGAGTGTATACAACTGGATGGGCGTAATATTTTGACCACATTCACGGGCGCGCCACGCCACGCCTTAACGGTGCGACATCACGATGAAAAAAATGAAAATTCTACAAAAGCTTAACACATTGGTATTCACGGACGCGCCGGTTGTCTTGGCGACAGATGGAGTGTATACAACTGGATGGGCGTAATATTTTGACCACATTCACGGGCGCGCAACGCCACATCTTAACGGTGCGAATCCCGAAGCAGACTAATTAGAAAATGGCAGCCATTGAACGCATTCACGGCGACGCCATTTGGCTTGGCGCGGAGGCGTAGCGTGTTCCAACTTTGAATTTCGATATTCACGATAGTTCCATTCGGATTGCGCGTTGGAGCGTCGTGCTGGCTTTCCGTCCATTTTGAAATCCAACGGACCGCGCCAAGTACTTTTAAACGCTACAGTTTTGACATTTACGGATATATTTTGGCGCGGCGCTACTCTATTCGCCTTGTTGGAGCGGTCGTGAATGCCCCGCTTAAGAAAGGCCTTTCGTCATTATCAATTGGTCGTGGACGCACTACACAGCGACGATCTACCTGAGTACGGCTTTCAATGTCCGAATGTCATTATCAAATTTAATGTGCTATGAATTTGCAATTTCAACCTTGTGACTTGTAGGAGACGGTAGCTATTTGTTTGCATTTTTTGTTACTTGCTATGATTTGTTATTAGCAGTAGGTAGCCTTCAAAAAAAGAGAACAATGGCATGATGATGATGATGATGATGAGTGGGGACGCCGCCGAGGCAGGCGGGCGGTCGAGTGGCTCTCCATTCATTCCGCCCTGTTCCCCTTGATCCAGTCTCAGGTTACTGGCTCTGCGGCGCTCCCATCCAGCACTGATCCCATCTTCTTGTTTTCCTACAGAACAATAGTACGTCCTGAAGGTTAATGCTTTTAAGTGTCTCTGCTGTCAGTGCGTCCTCCCCGAATGTGCGATATCTCAGTGACGAGTACATCACACACTCGGCCAGAACGTGTTGACTAGTTTCCTCTTTGCCACAATGTGGGCATCGAGGATCCTGTTTGGCTCCTATTACCGTCAAATGTCTGTTGAGTGGACAGTGTCCAGTCAAGATCCCTGTCAGTATACTTAGATTGTACTTACCAAGGTTTAGTAGATACCTTGTTCTGTTCCTAACAACAACAATGGCATTGTGTATAAGATAAACTCTCAAGTGGATAACGACAAGCTTATAAAATTTCTACATGGGCTGAACTGATGGCTGTTGGGGCGGTAAGGTTCTAGATTGGCGATCGCGTACCATTATCGATGCGTTGGTTGGGCTTCCACAAGGTGGCATGGCCCCACGATCTGCAAGCAAGTCAATTCAAGGCAATCAATTTCCCATAATCGCTATTCTTAAGAAGCAGTTTTTTTTCCGTATTAAGTTTTTACAGTCGTGTTTTATTTCTCCTTTCCGAAAATCAATTTCATAGTGTCGACTATTTTCTAGGTGCTTTGGCCCTTTGGGCTTTCGAAACTGACATATTATACCTAACATAAACCTACCAACCTATATCGACCCTATCATCGTCATCATTTAACTTATGAGCCAGGCTCTTGTCGCGGTTGAGTAATTACCAGTGATCGGAATAGGTAGAGCTAATTTGCCTAAACTTGATGCATATTCATTCAATAATGTATTCCCATCTCACTCACGTATGAATGAATATGCGTCAAGTTTAGGCAAATAAGCTCTGCCTATTCCGATCTCTGGTAATTACCACTTTTCTCTGTCCTCTGCCAGCTTATTCACCTCCTGTTACAACACGATATTTTACTTCCGTCTTATTTGGCTGAATAAGTAAGCCTAGGTCTTTCTCTTCCTCTTTTAATCAAAACCAGTTTGGAAAATATGCAACTGAAAAAAAAAAATCGGGGAAAATGTGAATAAATAGAAGATGCGAATGAACAAGGTAGGTGTATTGGATAAGCAATATCCATCTAATTTTTACCTCCAATTGAAACCTCTTCCGTGCAAAAATAATAATCTCGAAACGCGATCCTTATTCCTGAGCTAGTTGAATATTTAATCAAGTTGGCAGGATTCATCACGTTTAAGCTCTAGGAATGTCTTTATATGAAATATGAAGCAGGGTTAAAACGTGCATATAACAAAGGAGCCAAGTATGCTTGTGAAATAGGTTGGAAAAGTATTACGGAAAATTTATAATTTATAATGCATAGTACACTCGGCTTTATAAGAATAAGAAATTTTAATTTCGAGCAACGAGGCCAACTATTACAAATACCCTATAGGCTAACATACATACCTAACAATATAAAAATTAAAACTAACACCGAGGTGACAGGACAGCGTCCTGTTTTGTCAAAACTGGCGTCATGGTCGCTGCTGATAGGTTGCCCCAAACCCGCCGGAACAAGACACCTTTTGGCCAAAAGTAGATAAGTGCACATTTTTGTACCCTGTTGCTTTAACGCCTTTGACAAATTAGTCCAGCAGTTCATACATGACGTTAAAGTGATAAAGCACTTAAGTGTGCAGCTACTTATAAGGCCAACCGTACTAGTCAGATCTGCGTAGGGAGCGTTCCATATTAAAAGAAGAAAAGAGAAAAGAAAATTCTACAGTTTGCAAAACGTACCTTATTGACTTGCACGCTAAGGCGTATTTTGCGTTTTATCTAATTTGTCAGTTACGCGGTATTGCAGTACTTATCACTGACGATAAATTGAAATTTAGCATTTTTGTTTAGATTTTGGAGTTTAGATTTTAATTAGTACGTTTTCTTTTATACCTACCCTTTAAACTTGCATTACTTGCATCTTCACGCCTGTCTCCCAATGAGGTATTTAGGCAGAGACTATGGAACGGTTGGTGCACCGGTCTAAACATACAACTTTCGCTTCCTCTACATTCATCAACCTCTTCAATCTTTTCATGCACGTGAGTAAAAAAAACAATGTATAAATTGCACATAGCAGGCCACAAGGTCTCTTTTATATTGAATATGTTCTTTTGTAACAAACATCCAAACAGTTCTGCAAACTTTTACATCACATCACACTTATGTGTTTGTGCGTGGCTTAGTGTAGCAGCAACAGCATCCTGAAGATGATTGCGGGCAGGTTTGATTGTCCCTTAGTGGTGGGCCTAAACAGACTAGTAAAATCAAATTTAGATAGGTGTAGCAGCAACAGCATCCTGAAGATGATTGCGGGCAGGTTTGATTGTCCCTTAGTGGTGGGCCTAAACAGACTAGTAAAATCAAATTTAGATTTTAACTTTTAAGTAGAATAATTTTTAAATTACTTTTAGTGTTTTTATGTTTGGTATTTGCCCTAAAATCGTCTTTGTAATTGTAATTTTTAACTAACCCGATATGGATCTCGTTGTCCGAAATAAAAGTATTTTGATTTTGATTTGATTTTGATTAGTATGTTTGTTACTACTTTACGCTTAAACGGCTGAACGAATTTGAATGAAATTTGGAAAGAAGGTGTGAACATATTGTTCCTGTGTAGCTTATGGTTATCAAAATGGTTACCTTGCCTACTTGTGAATTAGGTTTATAAATACCCCAAATCAGAACCTAGAATTCGTCACAAATATTTGGAAAGCATTGACTCGTAACTTGTTCGTCTGCGAACTTTCTCGAATAATGGGAAAGATTTGGGAAAGATTAATTGGTCGTGCAACATCTTGAATACAACATCGGGACCAGTTCAACATTTCAATCATAAAGTTCTTGACTAATAGCAGCAATAACCTTTGGATATTAAAATGATCTTGGGAACTTTTATTTTACGCCTAGAGGTTAAAGTAACTTGTATAAGTTTAGGGGGTGTACCCGAAGGGCGTCAAGCGGGACCATATCAAGTACTTAGCATATGCTGCTGTCCGTCTGTCCATCTGTCTGTCCAGCTGTATCTATTGAACCGTAAAAGTTTCTTTTCAGAATATTTTTTATAACGGCTGATTTCCTAAAAAAAAGAACAATAAAGGGGTTCCTATAAAAGAAACCTTTTTTTATTTATATTTGTTGCTTCGTGAAAACGGTAAAACATACCTACTAGTATCAAATTTGGTATGATCATAGAACAAACCCTTAACAACAAAACAATAAATACTAAAAACTGACATCGCAACAGCAGTAACATATTTCTGTTCTGTTCACTGCTTGGAATCGGTAAATTTTTGCTACAAACTTAATAATTCTATCACAGGCCACTGAAAATCAGCGCCACGGCTTATTGCAGGTTTCAGGTACCTGTCTTGTCATAAATATAAATACATTTCCGAGGCGTTAAAAGTATCTACACAACTATGCCACTAGTATTAAGGTCTAGGCAATACATATATTGGCCGTAAACGAAAACCAAATATTAACCGGCAAGTTGGTTGTCCCGTCAGAGCGTACAAACCACATTATTTAAGGGCGTGGATTCTCAACTTACCTGTATGATTTCGCTCACTCGATCGATCGTTCGACAGAGAGGAGAATAAAATAAACACTTCTGCTAGCGGCATTTTATTTAGCACTGTTCTTTAATTTGCTGAAAGTTTTTCTTTGTTTTATTTCTTTATTTTAAGACAAATCTACACCTATTGTTTATTGTTATATTATTTTTATCCTGAATCAAATAATCACAAATTGCCGTAGTTCCATTTCAAATTAAGAGCGGGATAAAAAAAAAGATTAATTGCGAGAACACTCTTAAAATGTTTATTGTTTTGTAATGACATGGATAGTTGGATCTAATTGATTAGTTAGTTTGGAACGTTCTTGGAGAATTTTGCCAGTACCATTAAAATGAACAAGCTTCCATAGAATTATCCCTTGTTCGCGAAAATTTAATTTATCAAAGGTTTTTTAGGCCTCTCGATAAATTTACAAAGTATTGTTTTATTAAATTATGGCTTATTCCGAACTTGTTACAAAAAAAGAAAAATGGGTCACTAGGCAGTATTTTTAAAATCAGCGAAACCCCAATGGCGGCTTTTAAAGAATAGCAGGAAATTAGAATGAGAAGGAGACAGGAAAGGATACAATGACAGGGCTCAATTCTACTTTGTAAAACCATATTTACTTTTGACATGTTACCGTATTGTCAACGTTACGATAGTTCTTATTGAATTGACAGTGATGGCGGCCGAGTTAAAAACGATACGATTAATTTGTCAAAAGCAATATGGTTTTAACGAGTAGAATAGAGAACCATTTGGACATGCTCTTAAGAGGTAAGGAAGTATGATAATGAGTACGCTTAAAATGAGTATGCTCTTATGCATTTGCTTGAGATAATCATACTTATTTTTATAAATAACAAACACACACAAATACTTCACACACGCTTACAATCATTTCCCCAAGCCCTGCTTTTGGTAGCAAGCTCAAAAATCAAACGGCTGCTGATTTGCGAGCAAACCATGTTCATATAAGCAATAAAAGTAGGTCATAGACACACATGCTAGTAGGTAAAATTGGCTAGAAATGAGTAACTTTGCTTACATGCTTCTATTAAGTTTATCACATAGACACCTGAAGACTGTAGACTTCCAGGATTTTATTTGTCCGATACTCTTGGGGACCAAAAATAAAGCGGTAGTCATACGTACGTTTCAAGAAGACTATTTGTACTGTAGTAACATGGCACATCATTATCATTAAGGGTATGGGTATATTTTGATCGGAATGTACGCAGCGGTAAGAGTTATGCGGTAATAGAAACTCCTTTGCATATTTAGTATACCTATAAAACAAAGTCTCTTCCTGCCATTTGTCCCTCTATAATGTACTACTACGGTTAGATCTTTTGAAAACTCCCTATGCTTCCCAACACAGATACAAAGCTATCAAAATCCCAAATTCCACTTTTTCACCATCATAAAAGCAGTAAAATAAAAAGAAAATTTCTCACACGAATTAAGTTTAACAAGGAAACGACGCAAATGTCGCATAAAGACATACAAACTGCCGTCTTGAGGGGCCATAAATCCGGTTTCCTGATTATGTACACTTAGACGCCATTTTATAATGTGGCGCATAACAGCCGTTTGTTTCCTGTAATACGTCCCAGGAGAAAAATACGTTCAACCGGACTAATTATTGGAAGATCTTAGTTTGCTCGGTACATATTTGCCATGATCTTATAGCTTTACATGGTGTAAATAGTTTGCTTGTTCCCATAGCGACTGCTGAAAAAAAGGAGTGTAATATTTTTGACCTGTATGTATGTATGTTGATATACATATGGTGTCACTGTTGACTTTCGATTATTTTTTGAACTATTTAAGTACAGTCTATTTAGAATCCAGTCCAAATTCGCGCGCAGGCTAGCAGGTAGGCACACGCAAGCAGATCAGACCAAGTAGAAGAGCAAGAGTAGTAAAAGTTCGGTGACAATCGAAACAGTCGCGACGCAGGTTGCCAAGCGACTAAGTAATACTTCCTTTCGGTTTTTCCAATGTTTACACTAAGTATGGTTTTGCACAACAGTATCCTAATTGGTCACTAAAAAATTTGGAGGACCGTGAATGTCCCTGACGTACAAAATAGTTTTAGCTGGTGACGGTTTTATGACGTTGGCCGAACAAGGTTTACAATTTATTCTTGTCGAGTGTCGACCCAATTTGCAGTCCTTGGAAATTTGGTAATGGCGGATGATTTAATATGAAAGCCGTTTTGTTAAGGAGCGCTAAAAAGATCTCGGAGGTTTTTGTCGCTAGGTTTTAGGACGGTTTTAGTTTAAGTTTAAGTCTAAGTGGTTGCTAAGGTAGGTAAAGAATACAAAGCGGGAAAAAAACGCAAGGGCCACTTTTTTCAGCCACCCCAATTAACCATCATAAAGTTCGGTCTCCAGTAGGTAGGTACTTTACTTATTTTAAGTAATGATTAATGTCAGAAATTGTATTTTAAACCAACATCAGACAGAAACAGAGTTTTGTTTAAGCCTTGCAATTGGCTGTCAGTGTTTTCCTATTATTTTCCTCAAGCATAGTTGTTAACAAAATGTCGTCCAGGGCTTTTTTCCAACTCGGTAAAACCATATTGTTTTTGACGTATTACGATATTGTTTTTAATTCGGCCGCCATAACTGTCAAGTGAATAAGAGCTACGCAACGCTGCGCTAGTGTATTTTAAGCTGAAACCACATGCCGCACTGAAAACGGAAGCGTTACGTAAAGTATGAAAAGTTTAAGGGTGTCTGGCAGGGGTTTGCCACGATGCTGTCTGGCGTTGGATGGGGTTATTTATAAGATTATTCCAATTTATTTGGGACGTAAAAATACCCTTTACCTACACTTTTACAAATTTAGGGAGCACTTTTATATACCTTTGTTAACAGTTTTCTGCCATAGCCACCATACATATTATTATCATAACTTCACATTCTCTCATAGTTCCTACCTGTGTTGGGGCATGCACTGAGAAACTTTCTCATTTCATAAAATAACGAAGGTCTGGCCATCGCAGGCTCTTGCTCTATTATATCTCCGTAAATATTTATTTTCATTTGAAATTAATCTATTTATACTAAAATTATAAAGAGGTAAAGTTTGTGACGCTGTAGGGGGTAATCTCTAGATTTGCTGAACCAATTTTGAAAATTCTTTTACCAATAGAAAGCCACGTTATTTATGAGTGTTATAGGCTACCCGAAAAAACTGTTTATTGCCCATCGAAGTGGGCACGGGAACAGCTAGTTAAGTATAAAAACAAAAAGTATGACCCAAATAAATAAATTATATTGGAACCAACCGCAACCCTAACATCTGAGCATTTTCAGAAATTCATTTAAGATAATTTTTGTCAATAAAAATAAATTATTATTGAGTATTATATATGTATATATCGTAGTATTGAGAATACAAATGTCTCTGGATCACAGATCACAGAAAGCCTGTGCGCTCGTTCACCTTCTCCATGTCTTTTAATTTATTTATTATTATAAACCCATTAAATATAGTACATTGTTGCAGAGGATAGAAAGTACGCGATTTTTGAACGAGTCATATAGAGGGCCGAAACGTAGTTGAGGCCCTCTAGTGTACGAGTCCATACATTGCACTTTCTACCGAGGCAGACATAGTGCTTTTCACAACTACTGAGAGGAAATAAAATAAAAATTCATATTCAAAACTCAAATTTTAATTCATGTTAATATGACATCACCGCCAATTTTACCATAGATAACTTTTTTTTTAATCTGGACCCCTATTCTCGTGGCACTCGAGATTAATAAACTAACATGCGAGATGAAGATGTCAACTCCATATAAAATTGTATTTGTTTCGCCATATCTCCCATGTAATTTCATCTCTAGTGGTTCGAGATTAGGGGCCAAGTTTGAATTACATTAAAAAAAAGCAGTGACATAGTTTCTAGTCTGTGTATCTTTTAGCAAAAATACACCTAATATTTTACGACACAAAATGGTGTGTTCTGATTGGTCTATTTAATTTTTTCATTTTAAGGAGCTACGACACAAAAAAATATTGATTGGTTCTTAAAGTTGGAGAACAATGTTCTCGACCAATCAGCAAACACGCCGACAAAACCATTCTTGGTCTATCCTTATAAGTGACGTTTTGTGACCCCAAACAAGACCATCTATGGCCATATTTCCGAGCAGTGTTGTGAAAAGTACTTTTAGGATCCTTTTCCTTTTTCCTTCTATTTTTCCATTGATAATTATAGTTAATTATTCTAAAAGCAATGAACTACGCAAGTCCCACTCGTCTCCTTCCAGCCAAATAAAAAGTGCATTTTTATGGCTCAGTTTTTAATAATATTAAGTTTCCAGTAGCCACCTGAGCGCATCGTAAAATGATACAGCTTGTTTATTGCAGCTGCAACGCATTTTTATAATAAAACAGTTTTTGTGCCAAGGATAAGATATTTTGTGCAAAAATCGCATGCAATATACTGAACATTAAATTTTACTCTGCTTTACTATACGAAAATATGAAGATGAAGATTAGAAGTCAAAGTAGACATGACAAAATCACTACATCGTTGCTGAGTCAGTCACAGTAACAAACAGACTGCAGAGTACAGCTAACGGAAAACAACGCAACGCATTGTTGTACTGTCACTGCTGCTTAATTGGCGGTAAGTTATAAGATAAGATGGTGGTACCGATCCGGACGAACACAGCACAAGGACCCCCACTAAAATGCAATATATGGAAATGTCTAAATAACAGTAATAAGTACCCACGCACCAGAATACGGGGTTTGGGTAAAACTGTTATAATTTTGAAAGTCGTATTTTTTCAGTTCTGCGGCTATTCGTTTAAGTTGAATATTATATCTATTGAAAATAAACATAATATTTTGTTAAATAAATAATTTAATACTCTTTTTTTTATTGCCTTCGACGGGCAAACAAGCAGACCGCCCACCTGATAGGAAGGGTCACCGCTGCCTATGGACATTTGCAACGCCGCAGGCATGACCAATGCGTTGCCGGTCTCGAAAAAATTTAATGATAACCTTTTTTAAAAGCCCCATATTGTAGCGCATTGAGAAAGTCTCAGCAGGAAGCTCATTCCAAATTCCTATAGTACGCGCCAGAAACGTTCTAGAGAACCGGCGCGTAGTTGAGCGCAGTGACTCAAGAAAATGGGAATGAACAAGCTGCCGATGACGAGAAGTTCGATGGTAGAACGAGGCCGTTGGCACCAGTTTAAACAGTTCCTCGGAATTAACACTCCCCATTATACAGACGATAGAAAATGCAGAGAGATGCAAAGTCTCTCCGGAGGTTAAGCATCTCTAAACGGTCTGAAAAAGTACAGTCGTTGACAATGCGGACGGCACGTCTTTATATATTTGTTTATATTTATTTATTTATTTATCATTACAATTATAGGCTTACAGTAAGAACCAAGTCGCCTACAATGTTATAGATTTACACATATAGAGACATTACCAAACTAGGTTTATAAAGAAGACCAGAAGCAGTGAATTTTACATAGCAATTGTTGCCAGTTGTCTGCAAACACATCGACATCTTGGATCTGCGAAACAAACTCGTTGAGGAGCATCTGCGCGCGAGTGTTAGGTGCGTTGCCGGTACGCTGCGTGCGCGGCGGCGCCGGCGGCACAGCGAACAACCGGCGGTGGCGGCGCCCCGTACGGGAGTAGCGCTCCGGTACAAATAGCTGGAATTGCTCAAGGGCATCTGGGTTATCAATTTTGTTTCTCAATAAGAGACAGTTGTGTACTAAAAGATGCATCTTGCGCCGAGAGGTAAGGGTGTCGAGCCCGACCATACCTGATACGAAAAGGGAACTGTCTTTTTTACCTGCACTTAATTAGAAGACATGAGCATTAGACAACTGATTACAGTATATTCGACTAAATAAAAATAATGCAAAACGTTAATTAGGCTCAACGAATTTCAATCAAATGATCAGTATACTAGTATAGATTAGATACGTTATACTAATCGACAGTTAGGTAACTTAATCGTTAGGTATAAAAATATTAGACTATTCAAAAATGGTGCAAAACGTTTATTAGACTTAACGCGGTTCGATCAATAATATATCACTATACTAGGTAACCAAAAATTATGAAAAGTGATGTTAACTAGGCATATAGTTAAACATTCCAAACGATATTAGACAAACTGAAAGTGGCCAAAAAGTTGTTTTATCAGCCAAGGGTATACCTGTCCATTATTTGGTGCCTTCAGCTAAAACTGTCCATTATTGGTGCCGTCACCCTGCTTAATTATTCGGCGTACTTTTGGTACCAAAACTTAATTATTTAATCTACACTAATATTATAAAGGGGAAAGATTTGATTTTTTGTTTGTTTGCATTGAAAAGGCTCCGAAACTACTGGACCGATTTAATAAATTCTTTCACCATTTGAATCCTACATTATCCCTGATAAACATAGGGTAGGTATATTTTATTTTTCTGCTTGGACGGAATCTCTGGAAACAGCTAGTCTTTAATATCTCGGCTCCGATATTATTTAACATGAATTTTTATATATTTATGTGGATTTAAAATCCTCCATGGCAGCTGAAAAAAACTTCTTAAAAAATTTACCAAATGCCCTTTGAACAATACGGATATTACACAGTGCTGACCTACAAGAGCCTTTCTTAGCGGTTTAATATTTCTGATCTTGCAAATGTCAGGAAACTTTACGGTTCCAGTCTAAGTTATTTAATAATGTCACGGGTCGGGAACTAGAGTTCTGGTCACGTTCTCCAAAAATATATTAAAAACATTTTCTGTATAATATTGATATAATATTTCTACACTGGCATTTTAGTATTTATTCATCATTTTAAGGTTTAAAGTTAGATAAACAGTTTCTGTAAACTTTGTTTTTGTACTTATGTCCAATCGTTGCCACTTTTTATTTTTCAGCCACTCACACATTTAAACTTAAAACATATTATCCCTCTTTTTGCGACGGGGTCTAAAAACAAGGTGCCATAGGTATAGCGTTCATCTTTTTAGGGTTCCAAAGTCAAACTTGGAACCCCCTTAGTTTCGCCATGTCCGTCTGAAACTATCACTCACTTATTCACAGTTACAAAACTGAAATTATGTGCACATATAGATATTTATACCGCGCAGTAAGATTAATAATGGAATAAGTAAAAAATATTTTTGTGTTCAAGTAAAGCAACGGTGTCTTTTTATTTATTTTTACGTTTTAAAATAACATCATTTGAGGTATCATTGGATTGGATTGGCTCTTAAAAAATCATTACGTACATAAATATTGAACTCAAGAAGTGTAATTATCAGAAAAATATTAAGGAAATACAGATTTTATTACGACACAAACAAAACAAAAACAGAGAAAATATAAAAACATAAACTAAAACTAAATACTAAAATAAATTAACTTATTCTAAATAACTAAAATATGTACAGATGTCCCCTAGGCCACTGCCATGGGAATGGTGCCCAAATTGCTGGCTGCATTTCCTCGTTGGATAGCTATTGCTAGCCGTTGGCCGAGGAAAGAGCCAGCCCTAAAAAAAAAAAGCACATTATAATGAACTTAAAATGAAAACTATCATACCTAAGTAGACTGAGATAAAGGCGACTAAAGTGTTTATACCTACTAACAATCATCTGAAGAGGTGAGATGATGATGTGGTGAGGCCTCGGAACCCTACACTGAGCATGGTCCGACATGCTCTGGCCAGGTTTTTTCTTGACGATTGTGGCCACAAGTATACGTGAAGGTGATCCAACTAACTAGGCCAATTTGGACCTTACTCGCTAGTTGAACTCGTTACAGGCAATATAAATTTCCGGCATGATACCTATTAGTCTAGTGTAACTGACTATTGATTATGGGCTACGAATTACGACGGTAATTTGCAAATTCAAGATTTAAAAAATTCGAATTTTTTTGAACGGCTTAGGTTAAATGAAAGTAAAAATCATTTTATTCCCAGGGTGTCCCAGAAACCGACGTCAACCCTCCTAAGGCTGATAGAGCAGCTAAAAAGCTATCGATTTAACCCCTATGTATGTTTAGCGATGAAAACTTATGAAATAAAACATGAAATTAATGTTTTTTTTGTGATTTATAGACATAAGGGAAAATTACAAAAATTCCGATTAAAATGATCAATATCTCCGAAACTAGCAAAAATCGCTGAACATACGTAGGTGTTAAATCGATACCTTTTTAGCTGCTCTATCAGCCCTAGGCGGGTTGACGTTGGGTTCTGGGACACCCTGTATAATAAACAGAGGTAGGTAATGTTATCCCACTGTTATCCCAACTCAGCGTGAAATACTCACTCTAAATTATAAACTCCTTCATGCTGCAGCGGCTGGCCGGATTAGATGAAAATTTAAATTTAATTTAAAATGGAGATAGCTTATATCCTGGATTAACGGATTAACACATAGGCTACTTTCATCACGAAAAATTTAAAAGTTCCCAAGGGAACAACGATAATCGAAATCTACGCATACGAAATCACGGGCTGAAGCTAGTATTAGATATTAAAAACAAATCCTTTATGTTGAACTTGTCACACCTAACGCTAACGCGGCAGCAGAGGCGTCCGGAAAAAGGAAAAAATTGCCAGCTATATACAACAACTCAGGTAAAGTTTCAAAAAACTAGAAATGCAGTTGTTCATCTTATAAAGAATAAAATAATGTTTTCTTTAGGTAATTCCCTTTCATGGCCTATTATTTTTTTCCACCCAGTATACATTTTATTTATAAACAACGTTTCACATCGCACGCGTAACATTTTGCAAAAAGGTTTTTTCCGAAACTGTAAATATTAGTGTAAATGTTACTGGAATAAATATCCATGTCTGACCTAACCTGACCTATACAGGGTGTAATCGTTAAGTATGTCCAGACGATTATTCCGTAAATATAACAGATATCTTATCTTATCTTATAAGAATTTATTATTATATTTATTCGAATAAGGAAAAGCATTCGAGAATTTCATAATTTATTCGCGAATAATTTGGTTATTATTATTCGTTATTCGTCATTCGAAAAAATTTTGCCCATCTCTGTAGATAAAACGGTTGAAGATTCATAATTTACACGAATAAACTGTGATAAATAAAAAAACATGAATCATATGATAATGGTGAAATAACTAGGCCTTTTAAACTAAAGCCTCAACGAACGGCGTACTATAGGTATGGGAGGGTTTTAAGTTAATATTTGGGATATTTCTGGTTTTATTAAAAAAAAGTTAGTGATGTGGTTTTACTCATTGGGTAACGTACTTTCGATATCAGTTTAAAGTTTTCTGATATCTGTTATATTTACGGAATAATCGCCTGGATACACTTAACGATTACACCCTGTATACTTCTACAAGTTGATCCTGAAATAAATCCTGAAATATTTACAGTTTCGGAAAAAATCGTTTTGGAGAATAATTGGAAATAAGTTTTCAAAAGTATTGAATACCTTTAAAATCTAAAACTCCGAGGAACGTGGTCTAACAAACCAAACTTTTACCGTATTCGGCGTTCTTTTGAAATGTCTAACAGCTATCGGGGTGTTCTATTTAGGCTGGGTTTTATAAAGATCCGTTAGATCAAATTTCGGTCAGGAATGTCAAAACTTGTATGAAGTTACTAAAATTTGACCTGATATTTTTATTTACGGGCCTTTATAAAACCGGCCCTTAAAATAGCAGTTTTCAAACGTATTACATCAATGCATTGTTTCTAAAATCTTTTGGATTTTAAGCACTACGCGGTTTTTGCGGTGGTCTGTAGTTTTAACCCTTAAAACTCTTGATATCCATACTATTCTTACTATCCTTATTTTTATCCTTACTATTCCTTTCCTTAGTAATATTATGATTCGCAAGTGTCCGTTTGTTCAGTCTTCACTGTTCAACACATAAAGCTAAACCAATCGAAGTAAAATTTGGTACAGTTACAACTGACATACGAGGGGTGATCAATAAGTTTTTAGAATCGGTATGAACCATCCACATAATCTTATTATTTTAATGTGGACTATACCATGGCACTAATCAACGTTAAATTACAGTTTTTTTTTAACAATATTCATTTGTTTTTCTGTGATAGCTGAACAAAAAACATCTGTATGAACAGATGCATTTTACAAGACGGCAAAAATAAGAGTTACTTAGTTTTGTAATTATTTGGAGCGGTGTGGAGAAAGTCCTGATGCCCTAATTTTTTATTTATTGAAAATGAAACCTTGGTTTATCATTATGATTTTAAGGATAAACAAGTAATCTTCGCAGTGGACTTTTTTATTTCCAGCTCGGTCACCAACATTTAGGGTGGCTTTTTCGGCCTTTTCCGGGATTACAATAAAATACAATACAAAACACTTTATTGTACACCAAATATAAAACAAAACAGAGAAACAGCACATTAAAAAAAAATACAGGTAAACAACAGGCGATCTTATCGCTAATTAGCGATCTCTTCCAGACAACCTTAGTAGGGACATGGTGTCAAATTAAAACATTTTACACAGTAGGTGGTGCAGACTTCACGCGAGCAATAACAAGAAACTCTTTTAGCTATTAAACATGAATACAAAAAACTAAGAAAAAAGTAACAAATAAACGCTTACCAAAATAATTAAGCAAAAATACACAAATACAAATAAATACAAGATACATATGACTTATATAAATAAACAGATAATCAAACATAAATACAAAAATAAATATACAAATATCAAAATATATATAATAAACTGACATTGACAGAAATTCTTCTTTTAGAAGTAGTTAGAGAAATTAACCGAGACAATACAAATTATGACTGCGACAAGAAGTGCTCATGAAGAAGTTTCTTAAAGATATGTAAAGATTTAGCCCGCCGCAACTCCAGAGGGAGGGAGTTCCACAGCCGGACAGCCTGAAATGTAAAGGAATTGTTGTAGAATTTAGATGAAGAGGAGGGTACAGTTAAAATACAGTTTTGGGAGCAACGAATCGAGGTAAAAAAGTTAAAGCGCTCCTTGAGGTATCGGGGAGTTGCAGGGATGAACAGTACACAGTAGAGAAGTTTAAGAATATGAAAGTACCGGCGTAAACGGATAGGGAGCCACTTGAGTTACGAACGAAAATTAGAGACATGGTCATATTTGCGTAAACCAAATATGAACCGAATGCATAAATTCTGAATACGTTCAAGCTTGTTAAGCTGCTCCTCGCTAAGATCTAAAAAACACACATCAGCATAGTCTAAAATAGGTAGAAGTAACGACTGAGCAAGCGCAATTCTAGTCGCAAGAGGGAGAAAGTTACGAAGCCGCCGAAGAGACCACACCGACGCAAACATCTTCCTGCTAACCTCGATAACTTGAGGAACCCACGACAAGGTACGTTCCATAATAATACCCAGGTTTTTGACTTGATGTGAAAAAGGAATAAGGAACCCATCGAAAAAAACAGACGGGAGACCTGCAAAGTCAACTCTGGAAATCATTTTAGGACTGCCGATAATAATAGTTTAAGTTTTAGCAGGATTGACTCTCAAACCAAAACTATTACTCCATCGCAAGATACGAGCTAAATCGTTGTTCGTGGAATTGATTACCGAGTCGAGTTCGCCCAGCACGCCCTGAGAGTAAATTTGTAGATCGTCGGCAAAAGGTGATAGGAAGAGAGAAGGCCATGTGTGATAGAGTTGATGAAAACAGAAAAAAGAAGAGGAGAGAGCACGCCACCTTGCGGGACGCCGGCCAGCATACTGCACCACGAAGATCGGGAAGCTTCCACCTTTAATCGCTGCCGACGACCTACTAGATAACTACGAAACCATTCAATTACCGCAGGAGATATGTTAAGTGAGCGCAAAATTCCAAGCAAGACGTCAAAATCAACAGTATTAAATGCATTGCTGAAATTCAGCAATGAAATACTGTTAACTTTCTGTTGTCAAATCCCAACCGAATATCGTCTGTGATTTTAACGAGAGCGGTAGCCGTGCTATGACCGGGGCGGAAGCCGGATTGAAAGGGATTAAGGAGGTCATTCCTTGTCAAGTAAGAGGAAAACTGCTGATGCACAAGGCGTTCCAGAACTTTGGATAGGAAAGGTAGAATGGAAATAGGACGATAATCAGAAAAAGAAGAAGGATTAAGTTTTTTAGGTAAGGGGATAACATCAGCATTATTCCACAACAAAGGAAATACGCTGGACGAGATTGAACTGTTAAGGATGCTGGTAATAAAAGGGATAAGTAGGTCAAGTAGAGGGAGGATCATATTACGGCTAACGCAATCTGCCCCAACAGCATTCGACGTTATGGATTGTACACTCTTCTTAACATTACTGTCGGAAAATTGTGTGAAGGAGAAAGGAGAAGTGTCAGGAGTCGGGATAGTAGAAAGATACTTTAAGGTCTTGTCCTTAATAGGGCCATTAAAACAGGCAGAAGATGAGAAGTGCTTAATGAGCTGATCGAAATTTAAATCGATGGTAGAGGAATTATGCTGAGATTTCCCAACTCCTAGTGACTTAAGGAATTTCCATACGTTGGCCGGATCGCCATTTTCTACTGATTTATAAATGTGGCGACTTTGTGCGTCTCGACAGACCGTGCCACAACGATTGCGCAGCTTATGGTACCTAGCCTTGTTTAAGTCCGATGGGTCAGTTTTATACCTTGATTTGGCAAAGTTCTTCTTCCTTATTAACGTCCTTATATCCTCAGATAGCCAAGGAGCAGGGAGATGTTTAACCTTAATGGGTCTTACTGGAGCATGAATGTCATGGAGCTGAGTTAGGAGAGAGTTGAATAAGCAAATTTTATCATCTACCGAATCAGCTCTACTAATCACACTCCAGTCAATATTAATCGCATCCTCGAGAAGCTTATCCACATCAATCCGACTAAAATTGCGCAGAATTCTAGGTTTAGCTTTAGGAGGCCGGATTTTATAGGAAAGAAAAATTAAATCATGATAAGAGAAAGCGTCCGCAGAGTATTGGCCATGCTTAATAACATGAGCGGGAGAGGAAGTCAAAATAAGATCGAGAAGCGAAGGAGAACAGTTAGGAAAATAATGGGTAGCATTGGAGGGAAGGATGGTTAAGTTGCAGGCATTGACTAAGGATCTAAGAGATGTAGAGCGGCAATCGTCTTTAAATAGGCAAGTATTAAAATCACCCATTATAATATGGTGATTATAGGAGGGCATAAGATCTTCTAGAAGTTTTTCGTAAGCATCAAAGTAATTAATTTTAAGGGAGGGACAATAAAAAACTCCTAGAAGCAATTTAGAGTGGGATAAAGTCAAATCAAGGAACAAATACTCTGCGGCGTCCGAAGAAGAAGATTGTGCTGACATGCTAATAATAGAAAAGGGAATATGAGAGCGGAGGTAAATCGCAACCCCACCGCCTCGCCGCATTTCGAATTAAAGTGAAACCTGGCAAAGAGTAGGAAGAAGAAGGTAAACACGGCTTTAACCAGGACTCCGAAACAAGCACTGCGTGAACGTTATTGACATCAAAACTAAGTAGCAGGTCGTTGAAGTGGGCGGGGATACTTTGAGCGTTTACGTGAACTATGTTCAAGTTTTTAGGTTCATCTGAAAACGAAGCATCGAGCAAGTCGCGTAAAGAAGGAGGTAAACTATGAAAACTGTCTTCGGAGTCATTACTCACACTATCAGAGAGAGACAAAAAAATATTAGAATCACTATCACTGCTGTCAATAGTCATAAATAAATATTACAAAAATAAGTATACCTATATAAATATAAAAACACTGACAAATAAATTTTATAAATTGATCAAAAAGGGGCGTACAGTTTACACTACCTACCAGCAGCGTTAAAATAGAAAAACAACTTCATATAATAAATAACAAATAACTAAGGAAAAAATTCCAACAAACAAAAACATGCCTACAACGGAACGCAAAAAGTGAAAAAAGAACAAGTCAACTGTCACTGTCAACAGTGTCAACCATCAAACAAAGAACCGTCAGTCGGCCAGCAGTGACAGAAAATATGAGAATTTTAACAAAGACGGTAAAGAATAAGTTTAAGAGTTACAATCCAAGCTAAGTACCTATTACACAGCTAAATTCAGAAGCAACTACGAAACACAATATACAATACACCAAAGTCAAAGTGACTCGAAACAAGAAGATAAGCAGTGAAAAAAATAACTATGGCTAAATTACAACTAATAGACATTCACTTGAACTTAAAAAGCAGCGGGTTTGCTGATCACTCTCTTTGACATCTTCCCTGGTAGCTGCGCAGGTTGACCACTAATACAACTATCACCGGCACCGGCACGAGGAGTCGAAACGCTAGACACAGGTGGCACAACTCGTATCGCCTTCACCTCAGCAACAGAGACAACATGGTGATGCGTGCCGTCTGACCCGAGGATGTGCACGACTCCGTCCCGCGTCCAACAGGTCCTGATGCCAAAACGGTCACGAGCAGCCATGAACGCGTCGTGACGCGGCTTCGTAAGGAACTCTGACACCGTGACACCCGAGCCCTTTAACGCCGTCTTGCCAAACCACACCTTGTCACGGCCTACATTATTGAGGCCTACAAATAAATACTGTGATATTAGCTTTTAGCAATTATCAAATAACCTAGGAGAGTTATATAACATTATTCCGCCGTATAGTTAAGGATTTAAAAAAAAAAAAATAAGTCTTTATTAGATAAAAACAAACAATATGTCAAAGATGACAACGCATGAAATGTAAAAAAATATAACTGAAAATTAAATTTATACGAATTCTTATTTGAACTCTGGCTTTCTGTTGAGCTTTTTTTATATAAGCAAAGCCGGCGCATTTGCAATCGTTTTTCAGACTGGCCCCACTTCTTTGTCACCTGTTTTGCTCCTGCCCTCAAGTCAAGGGGCGCCTCTTTCGACGCCGGCTGGCCGCGCGCCGGCGCGGGCTGCGGCCCAAAGTAGCGCCTTATGGAGGCGATTTGAAGCCAATTTGTTTTGTTTTAAAGTACTTTTTTGTGTGCGTCCGAAGCTATATTTTAAGTGTCATATTTGCTGTCATATGTGTTTTATATGTAGTTTAATTTTTCTATTTGCTCTTTTTGTTATTTCTTTAGTTTTTAAGTACGTTTACCGTTCAAGGATGCAACAGTGCACTCAAGTGGACAATAGTGATGGTGTGCAATCTATCGTGTCATTAGAAAACCTCGTGCAGTGGCCAGAATGTCTTCAGGTACGTTTTTTCAAGGGGCAGAGAGGAGTAAAAATCCATCAGGGCAAATGCCATAAAATTAACAATATTTCTCTTTCGGCTCCATATCATTCTTTTTCGGCTGCATGTCCTAACCAACATCCTTCTCCCATCACTACTTATCATCAACCTTACTGGAAAACTTTATCAAAATTAAAAATGTCACTTCGATACTAAAACGAATTCCACGTGGTGCCCGCCTCTCTGTCGCCGCTACCCTATCTCAGGCTATAAGGACAGTTGTCCTAAACAATACCAAACATGCTTGAGAACATTTACTTATTTTCCCGTATGCTGTGCTTCACGTAGTTCCCGAAAAGGGAAATAATAAATCCTTAACATCGAGAGTAAAGGAGAACTGCGTGAAGTATACATCAGTGGAAGATCCCACTTCACTTTTCGGTAATATCTCGATTGAAAATCTAAATTCTAAATTCACTGTAAAACCGGTCACTGAGTCTGCTTCCTATAAACTTGTAGAAAGTAAACTTAGTGAAGGTGATATAAGAGGGGCTGCACGAATTTTATTTTCCACTGACACGATAGCGCCTAATTTCTCTGAAACCCTCTCAGCTTTGAAAGAAAAGCATCCATCTCCAGCAGCTGATGTCCAATTCCCCAAAGCACCGAGGGAACCAGTTACCGCTTTCGAGATTACCGCTCTTGACGTGACTGCAGCCGTGATGTCCTTCCCGAGTGGCTCTGCGGGTGGTTTAGATGCCCTCACACCGCAGCATTTAAAAGATTTACTATGCAGCGGCTGTGGGGAAACTGCCGAGACACTATTGAGGGACCTGACGGCTCTAGTCAACCTTTTGCAATCTGGGCGAGTAAACAACGAGGTAACTGAGTTCCTCTATGGTGCTAATTTGTGTGCCCTTAAAAAAAAGGATGGCGGCATCAGGCCGATAGCAGTTGGAACAACGTATCGCCGCCTCGCAGCTAAAATTTGCTGCAAACAAACAGCCCCTGTTTTATCGGATTCATTTCAGCCGATACAGCTAGGCTTCGGCTCGCGAGGTGGCTGTGAAGCCGCTGTAATGGACAGCGGCTTCACAGCCACCTCGCGAGCCGAACCACCGCACCTTCTTGGATCAAAATGGTGGAGAGGTGCTGCAAAAGGTGGATGTGAAGAATGCTTTTAATTCTGTGGATAGAGGAGCCCTTCTAACGCAAGTTATAGACAAAATTCCCAACGCGTATGATTTTCTTTGGCAATGTTTGAGTTCTCCATCAAAATTAACATACAGTGGCAACGAAATTTCTTCAGCGGTTGGGTGTCAACAAGGGGATCCTCACGGACCGGCTGTTTTTAGCCTCACCATACACCCCATTATCCAACGCCTGCAATCAAAGTTCAACGTGTGGTACTTGGATGATGGGACTTTAGGAGGAGATGTGAATACGGTTCTTAACGATCTCGCTCTTTTAATAGCCGAGTTTCGCATAATCGGTCTGGAGCTAAATTTTAACAAGTGTGAACTATTTATTTCCGACGATTTTCTGGCAAAAGAATCTGTTATACAAAAATTTCATTGTTTGGCCCCCAATATTAAAATTGTTGACAGATCTTCACTTCGTTTGTTGGGCTCTCCTATTTTCGATGAATCTATACCTCTGTTTTTCGAAGAAAAAATTCAAAACTTTTTGCAATGGTCAGACCGCTTATCCAAAATTAACAATCACATGGCTTTTACAATTATTCGTTTTTGTCTTTTTGTTACTAAATTTACCTATTATACTCGCTGTTGTCAACTCTGGAAGCATACAGAGCTATTATAGAGAATTGACGACATCATAAAAAACACTTTGGCTTCGATTTTGAACATAAATTTAGATGAGCGAGGGTGGTTACAGGCTTCACTTCCTGTGCGCTTCGGTGGTTTAGGCATCAGGTCGGTTTCCGGTGTCGCTTTGCCCGCGTTTCTGTCCTCAGTACATAGTACTCAAAATTTAATAGCAAAAATTATTTCGGCATCTTTGTCCACATATATCATACCTCATTTTGACGAGGTCAAAGACGCGTGGCTTTTAGCCTGCCCAAACTCCGAGCTCACAAAAACTCTTTCTTCACAGAGGCTGTGGGACGGATCGCTCTGCGAGCAAGTACGGAATAAACTTTTGCAAACGTGCAACAGCTCCGCAGATCGTGCCCGTCTCCTAGCGGTCGGGGTGTGGGAATCGGGTTTGTGGTTATAGACACTTCCATCGCTGAACACAGGAACTTTGTTAGATTCTTCGATTTTTAGAGTAGCAACTTCACTCCGCTTGGGTGTACAATGTTGTGCTCCTCACCGCTGCCAGTGTGGTGCTAGCGTCGATCGGCTTGGTCACCACGGTTTATGCTATTCGCGAAGTGCTGGTAGATTTTCCCGTCACTCCAGCCTTAATTATATCATCCATCGGGCTATTACCAGCGCCATTTGTGCCGCTATTTTGGAACCAAATAGTCTAATGCGCGATGATGGTAAAAGACCTGATGGGATGACTCTTGTTCCGTGGAAGTTGGGCCGGCCGTTGGTTTGGGATGCCACTTGCGTGGATACCCTTGCGCTGTCACACCTTCCAGGGACAAGTAATAGTGCTGGTTTTTCAGTCAACTTGATAGAAGTTATATATTCGAGCCTTATGGGGTCGAAACTTTAGGACCGTGGGGACCAGGAGCTCACCATATTTTTAAAGACCTTTCAAAGCGTCTGGTCGACGCAACTCGTGACCAAAATGCTGGCCTGTACTTGGCACAAAGATTAAGCATTGCCATTCAACGTGGCAATGCTGCCAGCATTTTGGGAACAATGCCCACTGGTAGCGGTTTGTTAGTTTAGTGTAGTTTAAGTAATTTTGTAAGTTCGTTCGTTTATTCTTATTTTAAGTATGTATCTAAAAAAAGTGATTAAAATAAATTACGTATTTTCGGCAGGAATTATGCTTCAGAGCCATCTAATTCACAAGGATGCTGCTCTCCGACCTAAGTTCAGAACTGATAACCGCTCCCTCTGTTATTTAGCCCTAACTTTTGACTACTACTTCACACTCACCAATGTTCAAAAACAACTACATAAAAATCACAAGCTAATGATCACTTAGTGAAGGTACAAAATTTGACCTCCAAAAGTAAATATATTTTTATAGGGGTAAAATAAAACATTTCAATGACGTTAATAAATGTTTCTAAATATAGAAAGTGTGCATATTCCAATTAAAATATAACGATTTACATATTTCCCATTTCTTATACCGATTCTAAAAACTTATTGATCAACCCTCGTATGGTACTTCCCGACAAATGTGCTACTTTCCGAGGGAATATCGATAAATGACTTCCAAGCGGATGGAGTCAGAGGCTAAGACCAGTTGAATGTAAAACGTTTAGTTTGAAGGTTATTTAATTTAGTTTTAACGCCCTAGAGTATCAAGGAAATGATTAATTAACCAAATTCGTTAATAATAAGGAAATCCTCAAACTTGACGCTAGCGATTCATTTCCAGTTACATGGTTGGATTCGACACATTTATTACTAATTTAATTGTCATTACCAGTAATTTGTAAAGCCAGCTGGTAATAAAGGGGACTGCGCTTGTATTGTGAAAAAGAACGATTTCAATGAACAAAAGCCTTTTGTGTGGGTTTGTTGCAATTATATTCAGTTTTAAATGCACAGAACTTTTGGTTTAGTCATGAAATTGCTACTCGTATTTTGTGTTTAAACTGGTTATTTGTTTACTATTCGGTAATCTAAACTAATATTATAAAGAGGAAATATTAGATTGATTGCTTGTTTGTTTGTTTGTTTGATTGCATTGAATATGCTCCGAAACTACTGGACCGATAAGAAAAATTATTTCACCATTAGAATCCTACATTATCCCTGATGATCAAAGGCTATGTTTTAATTTTCTGCGTCAATGGAGTCGCGGGCAACAGCTAGTATTAAATAAAAATAAACACAAGCATTGGTTTTGTAAACCTCTGTAAATGTTTTATTATATCGTGATCTGCGATGTTTGTTATAAATTCAAAACATTAATAGTTAGGACACCTGTTTATTGAAATTTTATTATTAATTACTAGCTGCCCCGACAGACTTTGTCCTGGGACTCTATTCGACTCGGTAACACCATATAATTTTTGTCATGTTACCGCATTATTTATAAAATGTTTAAACCACCATTCTAAAAGATGTGTATTACAAGTATAAAGGCTCGGTTTCATTGCGCGACAGCCCGCAAGCTTTCGTGATACATTACGTCGCTGCAAAAGCTCGCGGCTCAAAAATGTTAAAACAACCCGTCAACGGATGGAGATTCGTGAACCTTAACTTGTGCATATGTGTATCTGTGTGTGTGGCAGCTAGGATCCCAAACGAATGGACCGACTCGGGAGTGGTTTTTTAAATCAATACTTGTTTCATCATAATAGTTCTTGGCTATAATTATAGGCTTCATTAAAATGGGATAAGCTATTTTAGAGTTATCAGTTCTGAAAGTAGGGTACGCCCTTATATCAACGGTTACCTCTTATTTATAGTTATATTTAACTGTTGAGTTATTAAACGTATTCACAGTTCAAAATAATTCCATCAAACTCAATTTTGGCCAGAAAACATTTAATTTCAACAAAAGAACGCTGCGAAAAACAATTGTTCCAGAATTTAACGATGAAATGATGATTTTATGAAAAATAAAACATTCATGAATCCGTTTTCATTTACAGCCAGCGTTGCGTTATCCATTATGGTTTTATCATTTGTTGCCAAACAATGCTCCTATATAATTCATGAGTAAATAATGCAAATATAGTAAAATTGGAACAGTATTTGTGACATAACTAAATACATATAACTTTTAAGAAGATAAAATGAAATAGTAAATCTATTAATTTATAATGATATACACAATGACATAATAGATTTTTAATTGCCATCAAATAATATATCACACGATGTTGTGAAGTAAAAAAAATACCCTTGCTTACATGTAGGAAAGTTACCCAATATTTTTTTTCATCATTCATCTTAGGGCGCGATGTAAATAAAGCGTGTTAAAAAAAATGCCAAAAAAAAGAAATTATTTATCGAAGCCAAAAATAATTATCAACCCTAGTAAGCTGTCATATCAGTGAATCTGAATTGGCATAGACTATTTTAAAAGATGGGCAGTAGGTATTTGTACCTACTTTAATAATGATTGTCCCGTTTTTCTTTCAAAAAGGTTTGCAAACTCAAAACTACTGGCATTTAACTGACAATTACAAACCTTCTCCTTCGCATTTATAATATAAGTAGTACATTATAGGATAGGAAGTAGGAAGCATTGAGAAAAATGACGATGTACTGTGAATATAATATGGTACTTATACCTTTAAAATACCGAACAGAAAAGCGCGGAAAATTAAACTCTCCCATAATTAAGCAGCACGTAAGAGTAGGCTAAATTAATACATTGTGAAGGATAGATTACTCCCGAATTCCCATACCAAATACGTAATCAGCAATATTATATATTAAACCTCCGCGGGAGTTTTAATCCTTAATTAGGAGTAGCAATTTATGCATGCATATTTGCATAATTTACGCATCGTGAGCATGGCTTGAATGTTTATTGATATTAGCTAGACTCAATGTGGGTTCCGCGAAGCCCTGGAACTCAGTAACGCTGGGCATTCACGACCGCTCCAACAAGCCGAATAGAACAGTGCCGCGCCAAAATCGATCCGTGAATGTCAAAACTGTATCGTTTAAAAGTAGTTGGCACGGTCCGTGGGATTTCCAAATGGACGGAAAGCCAGCGCGACTTGCCAACGCGCCGTCCGAATGGAACTACGGTGAATGTCGAAATTCAACCGCCGATTGGCATCGTCGTTCTCTGGCTGTCATTTTTTAATCAGTCTGGCGCGCCCGGCTATGTGGTCAAAATATTACGCCCATCCAGTTAAATGCACTCGATCTGACGCCGAGACAAACTGCACGTTCGTGAATGCCCAGCTTAGGGTATCTAAAAGGCTTCATCATAAAATCAACCTAGAAAAAAATAGGCTAACGAAAGTATGCTTAAAATATGCTTTGTCATTATCTGTCATTATGACATTTGAATTAGACAGTTAGTGACAAGTTGATTGTGCGTTTATGAATAAGGGGATAAGTATTTAAAATATATATGTTTCTTACCCCTGACTAAAAAAGAGGGGTGATATATGTTTAACATTGTGTATCTGTGTATGTGTGTCTGTGTGTTTATCTACGGCATTATAGCTTCCAAACAAAGACAGATATGGACGCATTTTGTTTAAAAGAAAGCTTTTTCAATCGGAATGGTTCTTAGCTAGGTTTCATGAAAATCGGGGGGGCCGTGTAAGAGATATCGATTACACCACGTCTGAATTGATCCATACGTTTGGGAGTTACGATGCCCTGTGGCAGACACATAGGTACACAGACACATATACATACCTATACATATTTCTATGAATATTCAAGTACATACATATTTCTATATTAAAGTACTTATTTCTCTGTAAAGAATTTACATCGTTGTCTAGTACCCATAGTACAAGCCTAGAGCTTAGTTTGGGACTAGGTCAATTTGTGTGTGATTTTCCACTAACATTTGTTTTTAATGATACACTAGTTAACTTATAACATCCCTCCTTTTGCGTCGGGGGTTAAAGGGTGATTATTCAATGGCTATTTCTACGTTTCGTCGAACTATTTACAAAATGTATTTCAAAGGCTGTAAGCAATTTAAAAATATCCCTTTGTAAAAATCGTCAAAGCACGTTGCAACGTTTGGACTATTCGACACTATGATTTTCCCAACTGTGATTAGATCGAAATTCGTAGAATTGAGTTTTGCAGCGGGCTTTTAGGATGAAAGAGCTTCAGCAAGCATAGACGAAAAACAAGGCCGATAATTATATGAATAACATGAGAGGCTAGAAAATCTCCTACAGATGTGAACAGGATAATAGTCGATGGAAGGAGCGCGACTATTTGTTTCTGAGCCTTGGATATTTTCTCTGTATTTAAGTAACGATTTATCTACTTATGTAAGTATTTATATCGTTCTCTAGTACCTATCGTATAAGCCTAGAGCTTAGTTTGGGACTGGGTCAATTGGTGTGAGATGGTCCCCTGATATTTATTTATATTTATTCATTATGTAATTTTACATAGGTAGCAAAGGACTTAAATTAAACAATGATAATCTTAGTCAGTTGCGTCACGAATATTAATAAGACATAATTTTATGGTCCATTTATTGAAATTTGAGATACCTACCGCTTATTAGCGGCCTTTACACGGCACAGTTCGGACCGCGGGAAACGCCACGCGCCATTCCACGCGCCAGTCCGAACCGTAGGTTTTTTACAGTTGCATTTACACGTACGGTTCAGAGCGAAGATTGGAATGGCGCGTGGCGTTTCCCGCAGTCCGAACTCGTGTGCAGGCCGCTAATGACACATGAGGGCAGTACGGTAACTTATTGATGTTTCGAAATACTTTTGACCGCTGTTTAATTTTTCAGAAATGTATTATTCCGAAAATCAGTCTTTCTGATCCCATTATTTTTTCAAAATGTTTAAAGAAATATACCTACAGAACCTGTAGATCAGGTTAAGTTACTGTATAACAATCCAGGAAATTTTAAAAGATTCAGAGGACAATGATTTTCGAACAAATGAAAATTTCGGACAAACGAAACAGCGGAAAAAGTTTTTCGAACTTAACATTGGTAACTAGGCAGTATTTAATTGTATGATTAACTATATGCACACTTCTTTTTAAAATCGCCCTTCTACATCTACCATTGCCTATCTGTACGAAATGCTAAGGAGGGCTAAATCGATACAAAGTATGTTTGAGAAATTGTAGATTTTTTTTTGTTACAGAAATTATATTTCCAAAGCTAGTAATGTTGATCTTGTTAAATAACTTCCGGTGACTTTTTCAAATATCGAAAGTGACTTTGCTTTGATTTAACGAATATTATAATTACTATTGTTAATACGCACTGCTAGATCAAAACAGTAATAACTCAAAATCCTTGCTAGTTTTGTTTCAAGTTCATTGAAGATTTATATTAAAGTTGATTTTAAAACACAGTTGTGTTTTGAGTAACTACTGTTTTGATCTAGCATTGCGAATAATATTTAATTAAAAGTTTTCAATAAATATTTGTTGTTGTTTATTTGATCATAAAACTAGAACAATAGTCAATATTTTGTTTTGGTGCTATGTACTCTTTAAATTTTAAAAATCCTGTTCCATGGTTCCGGTTCAATGAGAAATGCATCACACAACGCGGTCTGTTTTGCGAGTCCATTGTAATGTCTTCTATGAAATATAACAAATTATTTACGGATGAAAACGTTGAAATAAAGAATTAAAAAATTGAATTAATTACTTTTTCATTTCAATACCTATTCTGATACTAAAACAAATGTTGAATCAAAGAAACATTGCTATTCATTTATATTAGGCGTCAATATTTACGTTACAAATGGATGATAAACAATAGTAATATTCAGAAACGGAATAAAAAGAACGTTTATAAAAGTAAACGGTAAGAAAACCCTTTAAAAAGGTTTACACTCCTTTTTACTACAGACACGAAAACCCTTTCTACCAATCGGATAAAGAGTTTATTCGGTTTAGAGATTACGACTTTGTTCCTTTGTATATATTGTAATTTTTAACACCCTGTAGTGTGAAGGGATGATTTGGAAATTAAGTTACAAAAAGTGGTTTAAAAAAACAACATGTTGTCAGCAGGGATGATTTGAAAATTTGGTTACAAGCGCTTTAAATACGTCGATACGATTTTTAAACATCTTTCACGAATAGAAAGTTGGTATATCTAAACAGAGGTAAGTATATAATTCAAGTTTTATGGAAATAACATCAAGAATCAAGAATTTAGTGTAACACAATGGGGTTAGATAAGGAGAGCTATAATTTTAGCAGTGGATACCTCCTCGGTTCCGCTGCAGTGGCAGTTGCATTTACAAAGTATGCTTTTTGTCAAACTTGTTACTTTGCCTGTATTCGAGAAAAAAGGCACCAAAGGGAACCATCCATCAATCACACTGCGGTAAACGTGAATTCGATCGCAGTTTTATTTTCACAGTACAAAGTGTCCTTGTGGTTTGTCACGGTTCGTCGGGTGAATGACGCCTGAATCGAAATACCGATAAACCCCTGAACGGAAAAAGAGGGATGTTATAAGTTCAAAGATGTACAGTACTTATCTGTGTATCTGTGTGTGTCTGTCAGTGCCACCGTAGCTCGAACGGAACGATTCAAGAAAGCTAGTTTACTCGGGATTCTAAGCTAGATTTGACAATGGGTTTGGCCGTTTAAGAAGTATCAGCTCTCTGGCCCTTGCGCCTTGCCAAGATAAAAACGCTACTAAAGGTTTTCTTTTCCATCACTCAAAATATATGGGGTGGCATTCTCGTGCGCAGCGATAAACCACGTGGTCAACTGTCCCAAACAAATTGAGTCATAGAAATGAGCCCTGCTTAACGCTATCGAAATGCATTTTCGAAAACTGTCAAAGTGGACGATCGATCTCGCCACGCATCTTGTCTAGGGCCAATGCAGTCCTAGACAAAACGCATTGCGAGAACGTTGTTGTTATCGAAAATTTATAGGATTGAAGTAAGCTGCCGACTAGTCGCGTAGTGCGCTTATTTCAATTCCATACATTTTATCAGCTTAAAAAGTCACCCGGGACTGCTGTTTTTTTAACATCAAAAGTTGCCTATAACTATGATTATTTTAATCAATATCTTAAAGACAACACTGACTTGACAGAAACGCGTGGAGCTAACCCCATTTGCTTCTGTTTAGCCCACAAGAGAAAATACTTTATTTACGAAAAATTGTCCTCGCGTGTGAGAGTGTCTATAAATAACTCGATAATGGCAAAAATACCTCAACAGGATTAAAGACATTAATTAGAATTAGAAAACAACAATAACGGCGGTTAAAACGGCCTAATATTCACTCAGTGTTTTGTAAAATTGTGTACAGAGAACTTTGAAAATCATAGTTGGAAGTTACCGCGATCCTTCTTTCGATTTAGTCTCGAGTGACGAGGGTTGAAGCATTTGAAGTTTCGAATTCAGCACTTTGTTGTAACTATTCAAAAAATATTTAAATGGTAATTTTGAATCTACCTGTATTTTTGTACCAATTGTTTTGAATAAAGAATGCTAGAAATTAGCTTAACAATTACTTGGCAAACTTGACAGAAGCGCGTGGAGTTAACCCCATGTGTTTCTGCTGTCGACAAGAGTAAATACTCTTTAATCAAATAATTCTCCCTGCGTGTGATACGATGATGTGATGGACTTGTTTAAGTCCATGGTGATTGTCTAAAACTCCACATTGGCGAAATACACCCTGTTAACAAGGAGTGAATTTTAATAATTAAGAAAAAAATACACTTCGTTTTGTATCTATTGTAAATGACTAGTACCTACAAGATGAATGTGTAATATTTGTTGTATATATATATATATACAAATAAACGCAAAAAAAGATATTTAATTAAATTGTTTTATAGGAGAAAAGTTTAAATAACAATGGCAATAACTCAGGGTTTAATAACATTTGGTACCAATTATTATTCTCATTATGTGCGATTACATTTTTACGTACGTCTTCAAAACTTGACGGAAATCTTCAAAAAATCTTCAAGTCTTCAAAAAATTATCAGTTGATAACATCTATTGTCACTTCATACGACATCTGACGTTTGGATAGCTCGAATGTTTTCTGTACCTCGCCCCGTGGTGATTTCCATTGTTAAGTTTTTGTTTTCCGTTAAGTTTTTGTTGTTTCATTTCGTTATTGTTTCAAGTTTGTGTTTTGCTCGTGGGTTTTGCTTTATCGCAAGTAAAATGGAGCCTGTACCAGGTTAAACAAACATTGATTAAAATCAGGATGACCTTTATCATATTCTGGAAATAACTTATATTGTTTTATTTTAACATAATTATTGTACCAAAAGGTTGGTTTTTCCTGAAACGTCACAATGATGATGACACCGTGTAACTGT
This sequence comes from Acleris literana, assembly GCA_946894065.1. Classification (NCBI taxonomy): domain Eukaryota; kingdom Metazoa; phylum Arthropoda; class Insecta; order Lepidoptera; family Tortricidae; genus Acleris; species Acleris literana. The sequence continues at coordinate 22,913,343 of OX335669.1, forward strand.
GACATTCCGCCATCTTTGGTAGTTTTTTTGACGTATATTGGAATCTAATTAGGTTTCCAAGTTTACACCGCGGCTCCTTAATTCTGGGTCCTAGTGAGAACAGGCTATAACTCTTCTAAAGATCAAGTGAAAAAGTCTAGTATATTCCGTTAATATATGTACCCTTTTTAGTATGAGTTAAGTTGATTTTATACCCTTTTCACTAGGTACCCCAGAATTTAAGTGGTGGAGCGCGCCGTAGTAAATTGAAAATAATTTTTTTATACCCATGGTACATAAAAATCCTCATGTGATATGACGTAAGTTTTTTAGGAAAGTTACCGACTGTAACATAGTTACGATGTTTTAAAATGATAACAATAATTTTTTTTACTCAAATTTACATGTTTACTTATCTGTCAGTACCTAATTGTGTTAAGTTCTGTTGTTAATCTTGCAAGAAAAAAATGGTATGGTATCGAAAAGCTGGGGGCTGATTTTTGACTTTCGAGTGCTCGAAAGTTTCACTCGGAAGTAAGCAAAATCTATGTAACCGTATTTTTGAAATTACGAGCAATTGAAAATTTTAAGACGAGTGGTCCGCACCATTTGTTTTCAATTCTACCGCTCGTATTTAAAAAAAAAGGTTTCACAGATTTTGCTCACTTCCGAGTGAAACTTTCGAGCGCTCGAAAGTCAAAAATCGGCCCCCTGATCTGATAATGAAATCAGAAGGTACATAATCTCCGCAATTACAGTAGTAGGTAGAATTGTTATTTTTTTATTTCGGGCAACAAGGTCTATAATTACAAATACCTTACAGACTAACTAACTAATAGGTAAAGATAAGATAAAGATAAAAACCATACTTCTAAGATTTGGACTCGTTAATTTAGTGCAGATAAGACTAACGACTGTCTGTGTAAATAAGTGCGTTGTCAGTAATGGTGCTTATACATTGTGTAAGTACAGCTTGGGAACAGTTCAAAAAATACCGGTTAATTATGGTTCTTAACCAAGTTTTTTCGTAAACACTTAGCATTTTGATCACTGGAATTTACCTGTTATTTTTGGTTTTTGATTCGTCCTGCGGCGTCACGACTAAAATGATAAGGCCGGCTTGTCTTAAAGCTGGGCCTCTATTCTAGACGGTAAAAACGATATCGTATTTGACCTATAAAACTATTCGATATGTTTTTAATTCGTCCGCCATTAGGCACTGTGCAGTAAATAACAGGTATCAAAACGATGAGAATAGGATAAAAGGTCAAAGATGATATGGTTTTTGACACCTTGAATACCGGCCCTTAGCAAGTGAAAATGCAACTAAAGAGCTTATAGGGTAGGAAAGACGAAAAAACGATGGCGGTGGTGCGACCAAATTAACGAGCGAAATCAACCATTATTTCGAGCAGGAACAGTTTTATTTTGCTCTTTGACAGACGGAAATAATATCGATTCTGTTCGAGCGGAATCGAAATGAAAATGCTCTATTTGAAATGTATGGCGTTTTTGACAAGCTGGGTAAAAAAATTACCAAGTTTCCGAGCCCTGGGGTTAAATAGCTTGCGCATATTGTGGCGTGTAAACAACTAATACATTTTGCGGGTCCAGCGACTCGAGTATAGTGCATCAAGTTTAAGCATAGGTACTGGGGCCCATTTTTCGAAACTCACTAGACTAATAATATTAGTCCATGCGGTACATTTCACTAGTAGACTTGTAGAGAATTGTATTGAGTGAACTAATATTATTAGTCTACTGAGTTTCGAGAAATGGGCTCCTGCTAGCGTAAATAGCCGGCGCCTTTACTAGATCCAGCCAGCTACATGCACCATAGATATACAAACACCGTTACAAAAACTACGTAGGCTTGATTTTTTCGACAGATACTTATTAATCTTTCAAAATGTCCAAATTAAAAGATCCTTTATCCAGAGAAAACCTATCACGCGTGCCAAATCCAAAGAAAAGTGCTAATAAAATTTACTTTTGTTTGCTGACCTGGGTTAACAGAACCTCGCTCGTATCGTATCGGTTCAACCTTTGCCCGATGCCTCAATGAGTTTGAGTTCCAATCCTTGCCACGCTATTCTCGCATTTCTCGCCGCAGCCGAACCAGTCTGGCCACGGACGCCGAATGCGGAGCGCGCGTGTCTCCAACCAAAGAGGATCGCGGACGGAGAAAAAAATTAATAAAACTTTTTCGTAGTGAAGTGCTGTGTGACAATGACATTGTGTTTATGATCGAAGTTTTGTTCTGTTTTAACTAAAGTGTGCGTGACGGATTTCCTTGGAGTGTTTGCCGTAAGTAATTTGTTATAAAGTTGCGTGTAGTTTTAAAGTCTCATACTGGTTCATTATTTTAAATAGGTTAACCAATGGTATGAATTCTATTATACGTTGAATAGTTCACGGTAAAATTAAATATGCAGGTACGAGTAATGAATCTATTAATCATAAAATTTATAAGTACCCTCTTATGACTTTAAATGACCTTCCAAACGGAGAAGCCTCACAAATCTTTAAGGCTTCGCTGAAATTAAATTCTTGTACAGCTAATTACTTAAACCTGTTAGCTAAAGTTATTTTGTTACTCGATCATGTCTTAATGTTTCTTCAGGAGTTTTTTGCTAATCGTCGTTTTTGAACGTCTGAAGAAGATGCAAAATTAAAAAAAAAAAATTGAAGGTATTTAGCCGCGTTACACACGCATGCGATGCATTGCTATAATAGGTATATATTTCAGCATATTAATTATATAGGTGTGTATCGCGTCTTACGATATATTTTTCGTTCTACTTGACAGAGTCCACACACGCAGCTATAATATATATTAAGATAATATGCTAAGAGATATATTTACTTATGTCTCTCCTTCGCCAGAATGGGACGAATGTATACCTATTTTCATATCTTAGTAATGTGTGGTCCGTTGCTATAATATAATCTATATTCCATTATAGCTTCACTTATGACGGCCTTTATGCATTATAAGCTGTCTGTATAGGCAAAGTAAGATAACCTGCGCTTACTGAGAACTATGATCCATCAAGATCATGAAGTAATGACGGAGCAAATTACAAGTAGGAAGATAGTTTTTGCTATACCGGCTGTCAATGCCACTCGCAGCACAGGTAAGAAGCAAAAAAGCCTATTTGTTATAGGAATTTATTTAAAAAAACACTAACTGGAATCGCCAAAAACCAGGGTCAGGGTAAGAACCTCGTGCGTAAATCATTCCTCTTTGGAAAGGACATAAGAAACTAATCAAACCAAGCCCTAAGCAATGTAATCTTAAAGTTTCTAAATATCCCATAAAAAGTACCCCTGGTAGGCACGAGATTATACTTTTGTATAAAGTAGATAGGTACAGTCAACAGCATAATAAAGTGATCATTTATGCACCTTGTCACTTTAACGTCGCGTTTGAAATGTCATACAAAATTGTCAAACGATTGAAAGCGACAAGGTACATAAATTATCACTTATTTATGCTGTTGACTGTACCTAGGTTATGTTGCGGGTTTCGGAAACATTATATTTAAAGAATATTCCTAGGTATGGATAAGAACCTGAGCCACTAAAATAAATGTACTATCAGCCCAATAGAACCTTGACCCACCATAGAATGGTGTCACAGTGACAATATAAAACAATTTGTTTGACACTTCTTACGACTTGAATCATAACGTCGCTGTGACACAGTTCTATAGTGGGTCAGTAAGGGTACCATTGGGCCGATAGTGGGTACATGCCATGCCAGACCGATTTATTTTACAGAGTCATACCTTTTAATATTTTAAAATTGATAATTCTTAATAATTTCAAAATTTACAAGTAGTAACGAAAGCCAGTTTATTTTAATTTAATTTAAACTGTGTCTTAAAAACAGAAATCATAGAGATACCTATCTATGTTTATTTTTCATTGCTAGTGTAAACTTCGATCTAAGTATTGTTTAAAAATACTCTAGCAACATTACTAAAATTTGTGCCTTCATTTGTCTTATACCTCCTACATGTCTTTTATTCAACAATTTTCAACATGATACCTACAAATGAAGAACATAAAAATCTTATTAAATTACCATTAAAGTAAGTAAATTGAATTTAACATACCTAGTAATTGTGGACTTTAGCAGATCCGGTTGGATATCCAATACTCATCCATCAGATTGCAAGTTTTGAATGTAAACAATATGTAAGGAAATTGATAACGCTTGCAGATTTACAAGATAACTGAGCCGTTTATTGGCACTTAGCGAGAATTCCCGTCTTATCTGACACAAGGTCATTTTATTTAGCTAAACTCCACATTGACGACAGTTGAAAATAGTTTAGTCAGAAATAAACTAGACGATACTTTTCTTGAGATGCACTGTTAATTTAAACTCTGGTGCCCTTACTTATAAACGTGGAATACTTAACCGTGGAGTAGCTAAACCATGCTTTGTCCGTATCTGTCATTGTGACATTTCAATTTGACAGATAAGATCAAAGCATGAATACTGTTATTAAGTAAAATAATACTATCGATGTAGATCATATTCTGGGTGATAAATTATTTAATACAGAGCAAAAGGAGACAAACAAAGTCATAGTTAACGATGTGGGGGAAGAAATTGCTGGTATTCCGACTTGGCCTTGCGAGACCGTACACAGGTTTATTGTTATAGAATGCCTAGCAATTATGTAAGACCGAGTCGAAACACGCGATCCGTTAAAGTGTGTTTGTGCTAACGATCCGTGTATTTCATTCAATAAAGTTTGCAAGAGATAATGTATTTTTTAAGTAGGTAATACAAAGAACACGTTGTTAAAAAATGTATCGGATTAATACAGATCAAAGCTCACTTTTCAATATCTCACTTGGCTTGGCTGATCCGGTGCCGAGCCGTTATATCTGCGCCAATCTTTAAAAAGCAAAATGAAGAAACCAAACACATTTTTGCGTGACTTTGTATGTTTATCTTTTAACTTTATTTTACGATAAGGAAAATACAAACAATTGCACAGTCTGGTTGACGGTTATGAGATCACTTTACAATATCAAGACTGCGTGTGCGTTGTCCCTAAGGACGAAAGTAGAAGCTAGTAATACAATCATATTTCAAATTGAAACAGAAATATAAATCAGTATAATGTAGTTTTATTCATTTGTTCTTTTACACATTAAATACTAGCACAGTGAAAATTTATTTATTTCTAGTTAGATTAGATATCTATGAATTTTAAGTCATCACTGTCATCAGTCATCCGCATCAAATTGTTTTTATCTTCATTTCCAGGGGTTCTATTCTACTCTGTAAAACCATATTGTTTTTGACATGTTATCGTATAGCCAACGTTACGATGGCTCTTATATAATTGATAGTAATGGCGGCCGAATTCAAGACAATACGATAGAATCTCAATAGCAATACGGTTTTTTCCGAGTAGAATAGAGCCCCAGAAACAATTATAAAGCTTACCTATTACATGGTTGCTGACCAAAGGTATTTGAGGATACGATTGAGGAAGATCTGCCAATTCGTATTTATAACGTCTGTTCATTGTTTTTGGGAAACGTAATTTATTGGCTGATCGACAACATTGTGAATGTCCTGAATTCCTTGAATAGAACTGGAAGTTAAAGAAATCGTAACATTCTTCGTTTTCCATTAAAATGGCCGAAATTACCCCAAACTCGTATATAATATAAACAATAATGAGTCTCCTTTTAAAGGAAAGCTTCGTAAACATAATAAAACTTTTTCTCTCTCAAATTTCAGTTAGGTCACTTCTCCAAGGTTTATTCGCTAAATATTCATTTTCTTCCATCTCTGGTTCTTGTTTGACTTCAAATTGTTCTCGTTTACTCCTTATTCATCAATCTTAACATTAATTATTCTCAAATTACAAATCTCAAAGACGTCAGTTTTCTCGAGGGAGTTTTCTCAAATCGGTAGCAAATCCTCTTTAGTTGCGAACGCAGGCGGGGAAAATTCCAGATTATTTCGTTTGGGGAATAAAAAGGTTTTATGTGATCGTAAAAAGCAGATCTTTCTTCTAGGCCTGTTCTGACAAATATCAACAGTCACGTTACTGTTGATTGTATAGTCAGATGTTGTACTATCATGTATGAGGTTAGGATACGCGTGCGATAAAACTGATTGGCAGAATTTGTGAAAGGCTTCACTCTTGTGATTAACATCCCAAATATCTATTTATTTTAGAAGGAAGTACAAACAACTATTAAAAAAACTTCAGATATGATGGCGAGTCCTATTTTCAGAGGTGATAATCTCTTAAATAACCCATTCAGCCCATTTTCAGGTTTTGTTTTGTTTTTGTACACTTGTTCCTGTTTGTTTCTCCAATAAAGTAAATAAATAAATAAATTATTTTTTTATAAAACCCAACTCAGAAGCATCCCGATTTAAGCAGCTTGATTTTAAAAAAATACACAGATACACAGACACACACAGATAGCACCCGACCCCTATAATTGCACAGGGGGTTAAAAAACTAACTACGCAGATGTCTGTATTTTTCCAAAATATATTTTGGACGTCATACTCTTAACATTGTGTAATCTATTAGGTACTTAACTAGACCAACGTCAAACCGAAGACGTTATCTGCTAATAAAGCAGTTACCTAATTCTACATAAGAACTAACGTTTCATATAATTCTCCTTCAATGTCGTCAGCCAGGTATTACAAGTCGTGATTAAAGGCTTATCTTTCCGCGATAACAATTCACGAGGTGAAAGCCCAAGCTCTATTATAAGTTACGAAGCATTTTCGATATTTGCTGGTAATTTTGTAGGGAATTTTATGAAATAAACCAAGCGATTGACGTGAAAGGTGGAGATCAAGGCCCGAATAGCATTATTATCATAGCCGAAGGGCCTCGTTCCCAGGTAACGTGAGGTCACGCATGTAATATCAAGTCTTTGTGCCAACATCCCAGCTTCTGAAGCAATGTAATCTTACTTCCGAAGTAGGCGCGCCACAGAATACTTAAACACCCTTGAAATAACTACATACTTTTGGGATCATCTCATCCTGTGAATTTTGAGGGTTCTGTATCCTAAGCCTCGGCTGTCTGTATGTCAGCAACCTGTATGTCATGATCCATGGCGAGGTATCTATTGCCGCTATAATAACAGATATTGAAAGGAAAAAATGAATCATCTGCATCTCTTGAACCATATTAGGTCAATATTACATTTTCAAAAAAATAGTAGCTACCTACTTAAGTATTCGTTGAAATAACAACCAAAAAAATAGAAACCTACGCGTGCGAGTCCGACTTAACCTTGGCCGGTTCTTCTTATTAGTTTACGTTCCCAGGCTTATCCCAGTAATCCTAGTTCTCCGTTTTTAGTATTCTCCTCAGTTTCAGAACATAATGGATTTTGGGTTTACGACAAAGTTTTGACAGTCCCTTTTTTGGGATTGATATTAAAATAGTGACCGCGCACCCATGTCAAAGTTCCTGCCTGAAATAGTTCCCAGTTTTCGTTTGTGAGCTAGCACTATTGGAATTTGTTTAAGCGGATATGTCGCTTGAAAAGGAAAAGGGTGTGAACATTTATTTTCCTTGACGGAGATCCAAAAGGTGCGGGAAAGGTGGGAACTGACGATTGCCGAATCCAAGTCAAAATCTATCTCAATTCAGGGCAAACGGTATTCATGTATATTTTATCGCAATGAATAAACCAAAAGATTTCGATAAGGTTCAGGATCTATTGTTGTCGTTTGTGCATAATATGGGCATGTGGCGTCAACGTTATCGCTTTGATAAAAAAAACCGGTTAAGTGTGAGCTGAGAATGCAGTTTCGTGTTCCGTACCACATACTATCAACCCTGAGCCTGACCCACCATAGAAAGGTGTCACAGTGACATTATAAAAGTTTTTATCTACTATCATATCGTAAAGTTCGAATTATAAACTTCAAAAATAATTTATATTGGCATTCTTTATAAAGACAATACCGAAAAAAATAACACTTTATAACATTATTTCTCTAACAAAACAATTTTAAACCGTCTTCAAAAAAAGGAGGAGGTTCTCAATTCGTCGGGTTTTTTTTTATGTATGTTCCCCGATTACTCTAACAACACTGGACCGATTTGAAAAAAAAATTCGTTGTTTGAATGGGTATACTTTTTAGTTGGTCCCATTGTCAACAGGTCAGGATCTGATGATGGGATCTTGGAGAAATCAAGAGAACTCCTCAAATATTATAGGCACACCTATAGCGATTTTAGTATTTTTCAATGTAACTCATGCATTTGCTTTTGAAAAGTACTATATGGTGAAGTGGAAGATGCAGATAGCCACCGGAACTCCTTAACGGTACCTATTTCAAGGGTGGCGATAAGATATTTCGATTAAGGTAGTTGATCGACTATGACGAAGTAAATTTAGGTTTAAATATGACTATGACATTCCCGCGGCGTTGTCTGCGGCGAGCTTGAAATGTTCTATAGTTTCTCATTAATATTTAGAAGTGGAGGTACGTAACAGCATAAATAGGATCACTAAAAAGTATAAAATAAAATAAATGTTTAAAAAAACAAAAACCCGCCTTCAAAAATGCAAAAAATAACTTCTTTTAAAATGGTAGGTCAGTCCAACTGAAGTCAGCGTCCCACAATATTTAAAAACCAAAAGCCGAATGCAGGTGGACTGACCTACCATTTAAAAAAAAGTTATTTTTTGCATTTTTGAAGGCGGGTTTTTGTTTTTTTAAACATTTATTTATATTTATAAAGAAATTTTTTTACCATTACGGTACAAGTTAAACCAAAAAGTTAATATCACCAACGAGGTTCCATATCAATTATTTTTACAGTATAATTTTTTGTAACAATTTATGAGTTTAAATTTGGAACAGCTGTCAAAACTCAAGAGGGTCTCTATTCTAGTATTCATAGATATTAAAACAGTTATCGATACGAAACGTCAATTCAGTATGTTTTTTAATATAAACCGCACGACATTTGATCTCGAGTGACATGAGAATAGGGTCTTCATTCGTTTGTGTATGTTTTTTTTCTAAAACCCTTCATATTCGTGACACTGACACTGCACAAGTTTGTTTTGCCGCCATTTTTGTCGTCAAGTCGTCGGCTTCTGAACCCATCTTAGAGTACTTATGATTTGTGTGTAGATAAAGTAGTGTATGCAACTGTACATAATTAGGCCTTAAAACACTCGTGTGATCCTATTATGAAACTCGCTGACGCTCGTTTCATAAAACCACACTCGTATTTTAATGCCTCTCATTATGTATCAGTTGCATTGCATAAAATACTATTTTGACATTTCTTACAACTTGAATCATAACGTCACTGTGACAGTTCTGTTCTGGGTCAGGCTTTCATTGGGCTGACAGTACCTTCAGCATAATACATTTTAAATAGAACCTTTGATTTAATGGCGACGTCTCATTTCAGAACTGATAACTCTTCAGCGGCTAAAAACCATGGTGTTGTTAGATCATTTTCACAACAAGCCTTTTTTCATAGTAGCGAAAAACGTAGCATGTTTTCATAGTAGCGATTATTTTTATTCGCTTTTCTTTATGAAGCGTTATTTAATGTTCGAGTTTATTTTAATCGTTCCAATTACCATTAGATTATTTTATTAGTCGCATTTTTTCTTATTCCAAAAATCTAATTTGACAGAGTCGCCGGACCATAATTAGATACAGTGCTACCATTTTCTTAATAGCTATCGGCAATCTTCGTTTTTCTATGACACACGAGTGACAAATATACTGTCACTGTTGCGAGTGCAAGCGTGATAGCGATAGCCAGCCGAAAGCTATTAAAAAGCTAGGAATACTGTACACAGATATAACATGAAAACAATATTTCACCCTACATCGTCCCAATAGTATCAGAGTAAAATGGCTGTGACATACTGCGGACAGAACCTCTATTCTAGCCGGTAAAATCCATATCGTTGTTGACCAGTTATGGTATGGTACGGACGGAACTCTAAAGCCGAATCAAAGATAAGAGATATGATTAGGTCAGCTGGTGAAACATGTGTAAGAATGCCTTTTCTTCTATCAGATATGATTCATTAATGCGCTGTTTTGTGGCCGCGAGCTTAGTATAAATAGAAAAGTAGGTCACAGAAAAAAATGCCACCATTGACAAGAGGATTTTTTAAGAAGGTGTTCTCTTAAAAATCATGCCTATAGAGCATTGTCTCAGAAAAATTTTTAATAATAATTCGAGTTAGTGTTTGCTACGCCGCCCGTTTTGGACTAGTGGTCGGATTGATGTTATTTTGTTTGTATCCGCGTTTTTTTTAAGTTAAGCACTAGCAGTAACGTAGAAAATACCATGTGTTGTTAAGCTCTTTGTCCATTAGCAGAACTTTAATTAATAATTTTCTTAGTAAATATAAAAAAAACACATGACATTAAATAGGCAACGTACAGGCGAGTTCATAAATATGTATACACTTTAGTACCTTGTCTATTTAATTTCGTATTAAACTGTCATATACGAATTATCACGGCCATTAAAGTGACAAAGTACTAAATTGTATACATATTTATGAACTCGGCTTTACGTTGCCTATTTAATGTCATATTTAGACTGCCATATATGAATTGTCACAGCGATTAAAGTGACAAGGTACTAAAGTGTACACATATATATGAAGTAAACTGAACCTTGTTACCACAATCTTTCAAGGTAATCATTCACCAGACGTATAAAAAAATTCAATACTTGTCGTGGTACCTACATATGAGACAGGAAAACTTATGAAAAACCCCACATTGATTTATTCCCAAAGCATAAAAAATCACTTTGTACTTTAAGTTTAATGGATTTTACGGGTTTGATTCCTTTCAAGTTACAAAAAAGGGCTTTCCCTTGTTTTTATGTTTGGGTACACGTCTCAGGAATATATTTTTCATATGAAGAGATGCTTAAAATGTTTCCGTTTTTGGAAAAAATATTTTTCGAGTTTTTATCTATGTTCTTTTCTTAAGGAGTTTAATTTTCAACTCGACGACCGAATTATTAATCGGAGAGTTTAAGTTGTCCCCTCAGAGCATAACAACATTTTAGGGCGTGCATTCTCAATTAGGTAGTTTAACCGTCGAATGAGCTTGCTCGCTCGATCAACTGAATACAAAAAGCCATTTCTGTCAAGTAAATAAGAGCTATCAAAAAGTTGACAAACACGAGAACAGTTTAAAGACGATATGGTTTTAATCACCTACAATAGAGATCCTGTATTTCTGTTGGATACTCTTTCACGGCAATACTGCTAAACTTATTTTGACTAAATTTGGTAAACATTGCTTAAGTTTCGTAAAAGAACGTGAATTCCTGAGTAAATAACTATGAAGGACATCTACGCGGACAAAATCTGGTGACTTTTTTGTTTAAATTTTAATAATGGATTGTTGTTGTTAAAACAAGATCAAATTATTTGAGCTGCTAAATAACCTAATCCTTGTTATTGAAAAGTATAAACAAACCATAGAAAGAACAATAGTGTAACAATGACTGTGTTATACAAGTGGATAAACTCAAGTCATTCGTAGGTATTGACCTTGTTTCGTGTGTGGGGTCACTCATGGTGTAATGATTATTTAAATTATTGACATAATACTACGAATTAACATATTTAGTATTTATTAAGAACACGATATCCGGTTCAGTTTTGAATAAAAAAACAATTTAACACTCAAAGTGTTGACAGAAGTTAAAGTAACCTTACTTAAATTAAATAGAAGAATGTGGGATTGAATATTACGAGATGCGAATTGTGGAAAAGTCAATAAAATTATGAAATACTTTAAATGTGCCACAAAATTTGAAGGCTAGGCTATGATATTTATCCAGTTAAAAGTTACCGCTGTACTAAGTGACATTTTAGATACAATTAACTCTTTCCTTTTCCAAACTTGTGTAAAAACTAAGGAACTACTTAATCGTAATTAACTACCTAGTCAAGATGCATAAAACTAAGTAAGTGATTTTCTTAAATCGAATAAATGTACACGATTAACAAGCTGACGACTTATTGTTTCTCCGCTTATGTCCTCTCCATACCTACATTTCGAGTCGATAGAAAACAAAAATGGTAGTAGCGTTTACTTTGCATCTTAGCTAGGCTTACTCTGAGTGCAGCCGAAAGCTATTAGAACCCTATGCCAAACCAAAAAGCCCCATATCCTAAAAAACATCTGTGGTATAACTGTGCAAAACTAGTCTGGCTACGGAACCCTAAAATAAACAGTCTGTAAAAAAACTCGCTTCAATGTGTCACTGTCAAAAACTTTTTTTTTATTAGTTTGAGCATTGAACATGCATACATGATCAAAGCAGTGAGGCTAGACAAACTAGACAAGTTGCATATCGCTAACGTAAACAATTTTCCAAAACTGACAAAATGTATGGAGTAAGTAGGCGCTCGACGCGACCGTCTGACATCTTACGTCAATCCTTTACATTTTTGATAACGATAACGATCGCCACATGCATCTTGTCTCGGACCTCAGCAAATTTCCTCAACGAAAATTAGCAAATATGAAAACAACTTGTTTTTCGTAAATTTTAAAACGCAAAAACTTCCCGTCATGTGACTTGGCTGGTAAAATTATCCTCGGCTTGTCGACACTAAATGAAATACGTAAATAACAGCGCGAAGTTTATAAATAATAAACCTACCGGAGCCGTATGGAATGTGCAATTTGCGCCTTAAAACCGAGGTGCCTTTTAATGAATGAATACTCTCTGGGGATTGCATTGCGGTTGCCATACAAAGTTACAAATGAGAAATGGGTAACGTTATGACAGCATACAAAATGCTTTAGTGTCGTAGGAAGGCTGTGTGGGATTATACCAATCAATGCGAAGTGTGTTATTGAAGGAAAATAAAGAAAAATCCTTTATCGCCCAAATAGCTTTACAGATTGTGTTCCTAACTACAAAAGTTGTACTCTAAACGGTTAGCTGCGGCAAAAGGGTCAGACTCAGCGTGAGAAGCAGGCTCCTGCTGATACAGAAGACACAGCGCTTGTTTTCAGTTTGACCCTTTAGTTGTACTTCATTGTTTCAACTATGTACTTTATTGTACTGATTATAAACGATTTAATAAGACTTATTTGAAGCGTATTTGAAGCGTTAGCAGAACAGAATATAAAAATGGAAAACGTTTAATTCAAGCAATACGAGTACTAATTGCTCGTATTTACAAAAATACCTTGAATGCTAACATACATTAATAGTAGGACCTCGTGCAGGGGTGTTATTCTCTTAAAAACGGCGTTCGGTCGGTCGAATGAGTGAACGAGTGAACGCACTAAACCGTCGAGTTTAAGTAGTCCCGTCAGAGCGTACAAAGCAAGTTTTGGCGCATGCATTCTCAATTAGGCAGCCTTATACTTTCGATCTTATCGGCAGAAGCTTTGCTGCCTAATTGAGAATGCACGCGCCAAAATCTGTTTAGGACACTCTAACGAACGGCGTCGCCAGGTGCACCAGTCCAAACATACAACTCGCTTCATCTACGTTTGTCAACCTATTACACGTACGTCGACAATTCGACACAAACGTATGGTTTCGGGTGCTTTTGATTTGACCTTTATTTAATACATCGCGAATTTGATCACTGTATGTGCGTCTTGGGCGTCCCCTACCGACATCTCACTCTCACTCGCTATACCTCTTTCGTAACTCTTTCTTTCATCCATCCTTTCTAAATTACCTAACCATTTTCACTAAATCTTTGGCGGACTATTCACTTCACTGATATTGCAATACTTATGCTCACTCTTCACTTAATATCTCAACATTTACTTAACTAATCGAAGAGCATATCAATCACTACGCTTGCCAATAAATCAACAATGGCTGTCTAAGAAGTGATCAATTTGTTACACGTTACTTAGTACAAAGAACATTGACCTTTTTGCACATTTTAAAGTGCACTCTCATTAGGTATATCATGACTTGTGAATGTGAAGGCTACGTCTCGCCAGGCACACTTGACAGTTTAGGCGCGAAACTACCAGCACCATAAAGGAATTTAAATACTTAGCAGTTTGACATATTCGTATAATATTAGCTGTCTTATACATTTCCCGACAAGACACGACTAGTGACATGTGGAAAATGTATAACCCGGCAAATTTAAGTATTATGTCAAACTGCGAAACGTTAAAATTCCTCGATAGTACATCGGGGAATCGGGATTGACTTTTGTATGATATGAGTACGAATTGTGCGTTGGAAAGGGAAGCACTGCTTCACCTTCCTAAAGGTTATTTTGTTAGGAAGAGTGCGTTATTTTTGCTTATGCATGCGTAAAAATAAAAAATAAACAGTGACATATGTGAGTCAATTTTAACAAACTTTTACATAACTTGTAATTTTTTTTGGTTTGTGTTTTAGTGTGTTTTGGTAGAATCAAGAACGTGAATTTTAACCTACTCATTATTAGAAATTTAGAATAGGCAAAAAGAAAATATCTTGTCTATAAGCTGATTTCATGATGGGACAGGAAGGAGTTTGTATTAAAAAAAATCAGTAATTTAATTAATCTTATGTATAATACAACTCTTCTTAAAGACTTTTTTAAGCCACCCATTTGTATGGACGACGGTATCGCAGTGCCAACATTAACTCAGTTAGCTAGCGCGAAATGGTCGTATTCAAGTTAAATCCGCTGTTTTGTGATTGCGTTTTATAGCAGGGGGGGGGGGGGGGGGGGGTTATTCTCCATACATTTCATTAACGAACGAACTCACCAGCAAACCTTACTCGACCGTTAGAGAGTATAAACTTTTGAGTGTGTTTTCGACCTTGGTTTTTCCTATTTTCAGATGTGTCACCGTAGACTTTTCAGCCCGAGCTTAATATTAAGTGATCGATGATGTTAAATCTTATTGATAAATCGAGAATAGTACTATTATTCCATTGTTTAAAGGTTTATATTGATTTACTTAGAAAATGTTCATGTTCAACAAAATATGGTATTAAAAGGCACACGTATTACTTGCATAAATAAAAATACATTTCAACACATCACAACTAAAGAATTGAGCCGATTTTAATTACATTTCATATGCATTGTATTGTATGATAGCTTGAATAACTTTTTATCCCGGTAAATTGAACAACAACTGAGGGAATAGCAATAAACGACTTGTATTAAACATAATCGCGGGAAACGGCTAGTAATATTACAAACTACACTATTCTATTTATTTTATATTTACCACGTTTTAAAATATCCTGTTCAAGTAAATGTCCGAGAATAATGCGACTAAGTCATTGCTATGGAAAGCCGTACGTCATTTTATGTTAAAGTAGAGTCGGGATAAAGTGCCGCGTCCATCTACTTCAGTTTGCACGCCGATTTATTCTCCAGCAAAGTGTCTTACTTTGTCTACTTAGCGACTTTAGTAAACTTGTGTTTTGATTTGAGTGCAAAACTATCTTGAAGCTTCAAAGATTGTTAAAGTGGGAAAAAATGTTTTCGTGGAACTCATATTATGTAGGTGGATGTTTTATGGAATTTACGAATGTCGAAACTTAGAACGGGAATAAGGGATTCTTAAGAAAAGTGTGCAAGGTCGTCTTTGTATATTTCTTATTTCTGTTTACTTCAGTTTGATTTTTTCTTAGGTTTTGCACAGACTGGTTTTCATTTGTGTAAGATTGTATCTTTTCTTATTTAAGTCAATAAATAAAAAAATGCACAAACTGGATGGAGGCTAGTACGTTGAACCCTTATTTTTTATCTTACCCTCTTATTCATAAACGCGCAATAGCTACAGTGTGCTTGAAATATGCTCTGTCTTATGATATTTGAATTTGCCAGAAAGGGACAAAGAATGCTTGTAACTAAAATAGGTTTATTGTACGTTTATGAATAACGGGGTTACTCACACGTTCAGAAATCATAAGGCTATCTATTTATGAAAGAAAGAAACATGTATTTACAACAATAACACGCAGACAAAAAATAAGAGTTACAATTATTGCAGTGAAACTAACAGTAAATTGTATAAACAAGTATAATAAAGAAGGCGTGAGATTATGTATGTATGTATGTATAAAGGTAGTACCTAAGTTACTTAAATTTATAAAACTAAGATTTAATTATTTAATCATAACTAAACAATTGGATCGTGATATTTATTGTTAAACCTTATTTTATTGTTATGAAATCCGTCCTTGGGAACTTACTGCTGATGATAAGGTTGTCTGTAGGACATCCCGTAAATTACATCGATTTTTTAACCTCTGAATAAAAGGGGTTTTTATAAGTTTAATGTGTATCTGTCTGTAGCATGTCTGTAGCTCCCAAACGGATAAACCATTTTGAAGGTGACTGTTAGCTCTAGGTTTCATCAAAATCGGTAAGGGCGTTTAAGAGATATTTTATCAGCTCTGAAAGAAGGGGGTCACCATTATCCTCGAGCCGCCCATGAAAAAAAAAGCGAGATCAGCTGGACGCCCAGTGTGCAATGTATAAGGCAAAACATTTTTATGTCCAAACTGTCCATGAGTACCTATTAATCTTTTTTTTAATGGAAAAGTCTACCTGGATTATGGCTTAAAGGTCACAGCTCATTAGGGCCACCTGGCACCCGACCCGCACCGCCTCGTCGCTCGGCATCCACTCGTTGTTGACAGGTGGTCCTCGGGTGGACACCGCGTTGTCACCAGTGAACCTCGCGTGGTCAACGAGTGGGCTTTGCGTGGTCAACGAGTGGACCTCGCATGGTCAACGAATTTCCAAGCACTCTACCAGCGTAAACCGCGAGCTGTCGTCGCGCGGTTCACGCGAGGCAAGCATGCGTGCAAAGAGCTATCATCAAATGGACCACTCACCGTCCGCGCGTGGACACCTCGCGAGCGAGATGATCCGGTGACGCTACGTAGTTGATGTAGTGAGCGCATGCCCATACAAATCCATATAAAGAATACTAACCGCTCGAGGCGAGGCAGTGCGTGTCGGGTACCGGGTGGTTCTAATGAGCTGTGACCTAAGTCTGGGCAGTTATGCTAAGTGTCACTTTGTACAATGAACATTGGGCGGTACGGGGTTATATAACGGTTATTAATAAATTTAATAGTCATTATTTGTCTTCACTTTTTACCTATTGTTTTTTTAAACTATAAATGGTAATTGCAAAGTGACTCTTATATTATTATTTACAGTCGACTACAAAGAGATACGTATCCACTTTTTCACACTGTCTGTGTTAGTGGTTTGTAGGTTAGGTCCAAAAGTGGATACATCTCTTTGTTTATAGTAAACTGTAGGTAAGTACTTGTAGTTATTTGTAGTAAATACCTTGAAATCCTGGGAAATACGTACCACTTAGGCACCTTTCTGGTATTCTGCCAAAACGCGGGCATTTTACGACTTTCTGTAAGTCTATTCTCAGTATCTTACAAATGCGTTGCGCGAAACGTTTAGTCTGTAAGTGAGTCGTTTGGTAATGTCCCGTTTTATTTACCACTGTCTTACTGATTCAAGTTTATACCCTTAAGTGGCTTACATGAGACGTTTTTAATTAAAAAAAACCATTGTTGATTTGTAATTTATTTAAATTTTGAACTACTTACAGTTATTTTTTTGAAATAGCATAATAATGTTTATTTAATTATAATTCACACTGTAATCTAACTTTCACTTCAAACAAATAACATGGAGATAGGTAAAGTATTTTTTTTATATTTTGTGTATCTTTTTCTCCCTTTATCTCTCTCGTAATATTTTTGGAATGGTTTCCTGCTGAACTATGCATGCTATTTGATATTATATTTAATGTAATATTAACCAAGTAGTATCTTTGTAATAAGAAATATGTTAACTTTTATCTTTTTATTATTTAAACTTCTAATATTTTAGTTTTATGCACATTTAGTCGTAAAGGATACAACTTTATAATTTATTCGCGTCGCGTTATCTTAACAAATTATTTTCCACAATTTTCGACGCATGTACATCCTCAAGATTCTATTGTACGTTCAGGACCCATTTTCGCTTATTGTATGCGTTTATGACACATCGCGGGAGACATTGGCCGTGAATCCATTAGCACGTAGCCTTGAATCAACCAGCGTAACAACGCGGCGCTAACGACCTTACATCAAACATCGAGTGACATAACTTTATTTAAATAACTACTGCCAAAGAAGGCAGCTAACTGCATAGTAATAGTATAAGCATTTTAGATAATGTGGTTCCGATAGAGTACATATTGCTCCGACCACTACCTTGTAGTTAACCGCCTTCAAATATATAATATTACGACAGACTAGTGATCGGAACTCGCTTCGCTTCGGTTTATGTGAGTTCTCTGTAACAACCGTACATTTTTTACACACAAAAACCTTCGTCTTGAATCATTATTTTTATTGATAAAACCCGCATTAAAATCCGTGCAATAGTTTGAAAGATTTAAGCGTATATACAGAGGGACAAACGGCTGGAAGCGACTTTGTTTTATACTACGAGTATGTATGTAAAGATGTACCTACTGCCGTAAAAGTTGAGAAGGTTGTTAACTTCAATGTAGCAGTCGAAGCATTTTATACTCTATTGTTAACCACATTAAATTTAAAATGCTTATACTATTATTACGTAGTTAGCGCCAGTGCATTACGGAAGCGTTGGTATTAAGAGGATTGTGAAAATAAAAATTTCCATACTAAATGCGAAAACTATTTTAAAACCCTTAAACCTAGTCCGATTTTTACGATTTTTGAATATGTTGTAGATATCATAAAAACGATGTCTGTACGTTTTCCTTTACACGAAAATATTTCTTAGAATGAAACAAATTGAAAAAACATAAAACAGAAACGTACAGACCTAGTTCTTTATTCAAAAAACAACATATACAACATATTCAAAAAACGTGGAAATCGGACTTGATTTAGGGGGTGAGAAACGTTTTCGCCCGGAGCTAAATTTGTATGGATATTTTTTGATATTTTAGCGGCGCTTCACAATCCTCTTAAATGCTATGTATAAATATTGAGTTTACGGAATATTATTTCCATTGGTTTAAACCCAATCTTCCTTCTATGTTCTATGTTAGCTGTGCTCGCATTGTTATGTTCTGGTGCCATAAGACGACCTATGGAATGACCAGTGGGGCTAGACAAGTTGCCATCGAATACGAATGCTAGCATTAGGTGATCACCTGTGATGACACTGACTCAGTTGACAGTTTCTTCGCATAGTTACCGCCCTTGGATACCGACGTTTATATTGTGATAGTGCTCGTGTTGAATTCGACCTGTCAAAATAGTACCGCATAACGACCGTAGTTGTCAAAACGATCACTATTTGATTAGCGCGAGTGATAGTGATCACTTTACAGCGTGTCAGTTGTAACGAGTGATATATCACGTGACTATCTTACGTCAATTCCATACATTTTTTAAAGCGACAGGTGATCACCTAACGCTAGCGTTTTCATTCGATGGCAACTTGTCTAGCCCCGCAGGGCCTCTATCCAACACGATAAAAACAATATCGTTTTTGCCCTTTTATCGTATTGTCAACGTTTTTATAGCGCTTATTTTCTTGACAGTAATGGCGGCCGAGTTAAAAACAATACCATAACAGGTCAAAGACGATTGGGATATTACCGCCTAAAATAGAGGCGCAGCATAGACGCATTTCATCTTTTTTTTGCAGTCGTAATAAAATTTGTCTTGCAAATGCATGACTGCTGTTTGTATTTCCATTGAAATCCTTTAATTTCGGAGCCTATTTGAGTCTCGTATAAATGGCAGTTTTCACTTAAATTTTAGCATTAGTTTCGAAATTACTAATGACTTACGTACATTTAGATCAAACGGAACATAACCAAGGATAGTCCAATCCTAAACCAAACAGTGTTAATATAATGTTTTTATTGACTAAATAATACAAATAAACTCTGTTATTAATTTCTAGGGCTGTGATAGGTAAATAAGGATATATTAACAATAAAGATTATATAATATAAACATTAAATAAATATTGAAAAAAAGATATTATCTTTGTTGATGATGGACCAAGTAAATCCAAACCTGAGTTTTTTCAAGTTAGCGAGCACACATTCCACTGATGGTAAGTAGGATCTGAATCCCATAGACATTTTGTATTCTCAAGATTGCAATCAGGACTAAGCGTCTTATCCCTGGAACACAACAATGCGAACATTTTATCCCCTGACGCTTTAAAAAATGCTTAACTTTTTAAATATCGTTACCGTTACCTAGACTTCAATGCACTTTACTTATTTTAAACTTGCCAGTGAAATAATAGTCAATTACTGAGTATTCTTTATTTAAAAATATTTGAACAAACTTCTTAGTCGAATTGTCGATTTTGGTTTATGACAAACCTGGAAAGAATTGAGACGGGTGGTAACCCTATTATATAACCCAGTAAACTTATATTTCTTGACGAAATTCAAACTTCAAACAAACATAATTATTTTCAAGCATCCTCGTTTTATTTGTAACATTCAACGTTGTTTAAGTTGAGAGGGAAATTTCAAAGCATCTTAATGACCTGTTTGCTTCAGCGCGGTCAAAGACAAAAAGTTTTTGGATTTAACGAGTTGGCTTTCTTCTAATATTTAATGAAGAAAGTATAAAAGGTTACCGAGTCTAGTGACGATAAAAAGACGGCATAATTCAAAAGATCTCCAGCTATACAGGGTGCATCATGAGAATTTCAAATGTTTCAGTGGTAAGAGAAAATTCGAAGTTAAAAACGACCGGAAGAATAACTGTACTTAAATAATTGTATGAAACCAGAAGGATAACTTCAACGTGTTGAAGAGATAAATAAAATTGAGTTGATAATAACTAAGCATAATTTTAGTGAAAACTGGTTTAAACCATAGCTAGATTATTTTGATCTCTCATTTCCAGTGATCGGAATAGGTAGAGTATATTAACCTAAAGTTCGCAAACGGACATAATATAGAGTGGTTACAACCTGGTGACATATTAATTATTTTTATTGAATTCCTGATTGCCGGTATTTTCTCGTACTAGTAAAAATATAGTCGCAAGGATGTCTCCAGTTATGTCTCTGTACTACGAAGTTTAGGTAAATATTATACTCAACCTATTATTTAGAGATAGGTACTTAAAAGAAATTAGTTACAGGCCCATTTTATCACAAACTAAGTAAGTGAGTAATAAATATTACGTATATTTAGCATTAAAGATACCGGAAATCCGGAATTCAATAAAAATAAATTAATATTTCATCCGGATGTAACCACTCTATATTATGTCCTTTTGCGAACTTTAGGTAAATATACTCTACCCATTCCGATCACTGCATTTCATACGCTTTTTGCTAATTCAAATCATAAAGACATCATAACATCAGTCCCAAATTTATACCTTAGCACAATATTATCTTGCTGTGTTGTAGTTATGTGGCACGAAACAATAAATTGGTTCATGATCGACAGGAAGTCGGCCGGTTTTTTGCTTTCATGTTTTACATATACGTCTGTTGTTATTATTCCACTTTTATTTCATTTTCAAAGCCCCTTTAACTATGAATGAATATAAATATGAATGAACATTTACTTGTTATATTACTCGTAGTGGCCAACGAAAACTGTAGCTCATTATAGAGCCGGCGGTAATGAGGTGGGGTTTCAAGCCGTCTACTCGTTAATACCCTCTCAATACAACTTATTACAGGCGGTTGTTATTCTACATTTTATTTCATTTTTAAAGCCACTATAACTGTGAATGAATATAAAATATGTATCGAAATTTACTTGTAATATTAATGGTAGAGGCCAATGAAAACGCCCTGTAGCTCTTTATAGAGCCGGCGGTAATGAGTTGGAGTTTCGAGCCGCCTATTCGTTAATACCCACTCAAATACAACTTATTACAGGCGGTTAATTAATTGACGTACGCTTTAGTGATCGTGTTCAGTACTGAGCCGCTTAGTTTCTATACCAATTCGACCCATTTTATAGCTTGTGGTCCGAATGTGATAATTTAACATTGCATAAAAGTATGTATTACGTAACCGTGGATTAATGAGGATTAAGATGCAATAACTTTGTGGTAATAATGATCTGTTTTCTGTTGAAATAAAGGTTTTTTCCTAGAGAGGCTGTTGCTAAAGACGCTTACGCAAAAAAAAAGGTCACTTGCCGTCTTTTTTGCATCGTGTTAATAGGATATTTGTAATTTCAAAAGTGAACAAAGATTTATTTTTGTACCTTAATAAGTCTCGTTTCTCAATATTAACAAACGACATAGACTTAATTAAATATTGAGCCCTATTTTCACTAGCACCCTTTAAGGACTCAATCTAAAAAACGTGACATCACCCTGTATTGTGATTCCTACCAATACAGTCTCTTGTATCTACATAACAAAGCCACGCGCTTTGCGATACAAGTCATAATTGTTTAAATTAGCATGTTGTGCAATGGAAATGTATCTGTAGTTTCTAGAAAAACACCAACAATTTGTTATCTCCACGCATCTGCCTATTACCGTAAATTTACTAGTTAGTCATCCTTTTGATTAACCTGTAATATTCACTTGTATTGGGCACTGGTCCCACCGTCGACGATGAGCGGGAAGCAAGAACAGCCAGCGATCAACTATTAATATTTGTGTCTCTTTTCTTGATACGGGATCTATATTTTTTGTTTCGACAAACTAGTGGAAAGAGTTCTCGCCGGCAGTGTGAACAGCCGAGTGTCTCTTTTACTGACAGGGGATCTTTATCTTTTGTTTGTTTCTTGGGCGAGAAAATCGCCGATAGCTAATAGCTTCCTCGCATTTTTGGTGGGACCAGTGCCTTAAGATCCCAACAAACATTTAGCGAAATTTAGAGCTTATTTTATAGTCAAAGTGAAACAATAGCACAGTAATAGCAGCCATTGAATGTAATGGCGATACAAAAGATTTCTTTGACAATAGTATCACTTAACAGCATACAAAATGTCTATAAGAACGCTTATAAAAGCTTTAACACGTTCGCTGTGATTACTGCATTTTGGTTTAAGTGTAGGTATTTTTATCAATAAAGCTTACTCTAATATTACTGGTTACACGAGTTTTCATGCATGTTTTTATGAAATAATGTTTAAATAACTAAATAATCAAGACGGGAAATGTCAGAGTTTGTTCCAAAATTCCAATTCTTAGTATTTATGCAATTATTTATCCCTGCATTTGAGAATATCAGCTGACATCGTATTTGCTTACGTACACATACATGCTGCAATGCTGTAAAGGTTGTATCAAGTTCTGGCACACCCTGTATACAGCATCATCAATGTCATTCAGAAATAATCTTTTCGGCTCTTAATTTGTATTTAATTACGAAAGTTCCAAATTTTTATGGATATTAAGGTCGTCGGCTTTATGCAATGATATAGTGGCTTTGTAATCTTCACTTGGTGCCGCAGCCAGGATTATGCTTATATTATATTATATTAAAAAATACACTATTTTTACGAAAACATATAAGTATCAGGCAACATTCGTTGACTAGTTATTTTTTGTTATAAATAAAATAGAATACAATTTATTTTGTAGTCCTGGATTCTTGGTTAAGAAACTGCGTTACAGGACCCAGTAGTTATAGTAAAATACCTATTGAAAACTTTTATTAAATTTTTTTCCGCATCTTTTAAATATACTACGTCAAACCAAACACTAAATATAGCACACAGTGCCTTAATACCTCAAAGGGAATCTGGGGTCGCTTCGACTAATGTGCTCTCGGTGGGATCAGGCACGATTGTAAATCACACCGGCTCGCGTCCGATCGTATTTTAACAGATAGACCAGTCAATGGCTGAAATATGGAACTCAGATTTCAAATTACTTTTTTTTTGTTTTTTGGCATAAATCTACGAGACTTGGCACGAATGTTTTAGCTTGTTATTGTATATTTGGCCCTAGAAAAAGTTAAAGGTTTACACACATAAAATAAACCTATTTTATATACAATTAAAACGTATTCAGTTTTTTATAAACGTGGTAACGATTAGACTGGTCACAAATCGTCGAGGTATTTATAATTTAATTTAGCATCTCCGTTGGCATGTGTGCTCATTTGCCTTCTCTATAGCATAAAAAAGCCGAAAAGTATATGTATATACTTACTTTATGTCAAGTTTTTCTCGATTTAATCCGGTTTAATGTCTTTATTCTACTTATTTTACCTCTTTTATAATTCGGATGTTTTACTTGTGAAGTTAATGAGAGGTATCATAAAATTAGCAATATATAACAAACAGTAACGACAACGTTAATACCAAACAGCAATATCATCCAGAAAAGTTTGGTAGAATACCCAGACCCATACATATGCTGCCACACCCACGCGTACACATTTATAGTATTTGAGTTAATTGAAAACAGCGATAACACTTAACAAACTCAAACATTACTAGCAACTTTGCTTAGTTATGAAATAAACACGCGAAGCGAGCTCGTGACCGACTAATACTGAAATTTTAAGCTATAATGTCGCATCTACAATATGAAAGTCATTGTAGATTCAATCGTCCTTAGCTTTCTATAAGGTTGCATATTCTAGATAAGTACCATAATAATTACGTCCTTTTTTAAGATGATATCGCGAATCTCAAACGACATTCCTTGCAGGCAGCATCAAGAGCCAAGCTTTGCTATTATCATAAAAAAGGGACTCCAAATAGGGTCGTTAGCATTTAACATGTAAAGCTAAATACTTCGCATTATCTCATTGTAAACAGTACCTATGCAAGATAATGGTAATATTGATACAGTCAGCCAGTGGGTTGGCTTTTATATGAGGACATGGTTGCTTGGCCAACGTGGAACTTGGCAAATTTATTTCTATCGCGTTAACAGAAGTTTAAAACATACACGCAAAAAGAGTGTTCTAAATAAGACGCTTATGTTTTTCTGCGTGTCTGTGTTTTGTAGTTCCCATTCAGGTGGTACGAATGGACGTGGTTGTTTTAAAATGTTAAATAGGAGACAGGCGATCAAGCGAGTTGCTTGATGGTATGTGATCATCGCGACCCATAAAAACTCGCATACCAGAGGAATCGCAAGTGCGCTGCCGGCGTTTCAGAAACGAGTAGGCTCGTTTTTTTGAAGGCCCCCAAAGCCGTTTTGGTTCCGGAATACAGACGCCGAGAGCTGAAAGAGAGGCGTGTGGCAAAAAGGCTCTAAAAATGCATGTTGGTGGATTTCCAACTATTAAGATGGTAATATATGATAAAATTATGGTTTAGTACGAGTTGTAATGTTTTTTTGTAACGTGGTTCTCAGCTAAATTTGATGAAAATCAGTAGGGCGTTTTTAAAAGTTATCAGCTCCGAAAGTACAGGGCCCGTATTATGGTCGCCTTTATCGCGGTGGATAAGGCATCCGTCACTTTCACACTTACGTAATGGTCAGAAAGTGACAGATGTTTTGTCCACGATTATCCACATCGATGAACATGACCATAATAGGTCGCAAATAATTATGTCGAAGGTTTTTATCTATTTATTATTATTTTAGGCCTATGTCCAGCAGTGGACGTCTTTCGGCTGACATGATGATGATGATGATTATTATTTTTTATTATTTTTTTATTAATGAAAACAAACAGCTTACATTATACATTAATATTAATATTAACAGGTACTTACTAACCTAAGTTAGTGTGCTCTTAGAAAGTGCTTCGGGTTTGTACTTGTCTCGCATTTGCTCTCGTACGCTCTTATTAAGAGCGAGTGAGACAGAAGTCACAGAAGTACAAACCCGAAGTACCTAAGTGCTCACAGCCTGTACACTGCTTTCAAGTAACAGTATTTGCACTATTGTTTTGGTATACTTAGGTATTAATCAGCCTCTGTAATCACTAATTTAGATGCATTGCGCCTTAGTTGGCAACGCAAAAATGTGCCAAGAACGAAATTTTGAGATTAATGTCTATGGTCAGAAAGTCTTCTTACCATCTGGGCCGAAATTCTAGGCGGTAAAAACCATATCGTCTTTGACCTTTTATCTTATTGTCATCGTTTTTTTTTGATAGCTCTTATTTACTTAACAGTAACGGCGGCCGAGTTTAAGACGATACCATAACATAACAGGTCAAAGATGATAATGGTTTTTACCGCTTAGAATGCCCATGAGTGCTCGGTGACCTTTTCTATGCCAACAAATCGTTTATTCGAAAATTCGTTTGTCGAATGTGTATCGTTTCGAAGAGTTATTCGTTTCGTTCTGTTTATTTGTAAAAAGAATTCCGTTTGCCATTTTCCAGTTTATTTAAATGCTACGAGTGATTTTTTACACTAACAGTTTGATTTCAACTGCAGAACAATCGCTTTGTTTAAAAAAAGATTTCACTTGTTACGGCTGTTTTGTGCTTCGATATTGTTTAAACGATATTGTTTCCAAACAATTTCTGTTTTGCTTTGGTCCTACTCTTGTTTTTCCAAGAAAATTAAGTGAAATAAGAGACAAAACGAGATATGAAAACTATCGGGCTCAATGGTGTAAGCGGAGTTGTAAAATAAATATAAAAACCCGTTGAGTGCGAGTGGGATGGATCGGATGTTATATTCCAATTTGAAATCGATTTCGAATCGAATCAGTGCGAGCTAAACTCACGCTTGACCATTTTTAGTAGGTATTTGCTATTTTCTCCAGGGTTTGTTATATAATCTTACTACAAAAATAAAAATATTTTACTATTTTTTTTAGGAAATCCATCGAAATAACATATGCTTTGAAGGAAAAATAATCAACCCGCTAACAATTACTGATCCAAAGATACAGCTCTTTAAGATTAGGACGGACGGACGGACAGTGTTGGTTAAGCATATTAGTAGGGTCCCGTCTGGCTCCCTTAGGGTACGGAACCCTAAAAACGATGGACTTTGAGAAACAGTGGCCTGACAACATTCATGTTCTTTTTGACAAAAATAAATGGTCATTCAATTATATACGTATTACGAAAATAAACTTAAGATTTCTTATTGTAAAATCAATACGAATAAATGAAGAGTTAACTTAATGGATTCCGAGATAACGTGCTAACTGGGCGATAGTTATTGATAATGATTGTTATTGTTATGCTAAACGATGTTGTTTGTTTGTCGTAACCTGCTAAAATAAACAAAACAACTGGGTCAAAGCAGTCAACTTCGATATTTTAGCCAGAAAGACTGTTAATTGTCTAGGGGACACGGTTTTTGTAGGAAAACGTATTGAAACTTAATTTTAATGTGGTCGTTTTGCACCGTCATATGTATATTTTTTATTTATTTATTTAGTGGCTCTTGTGAAAATTCTGAGTTTTGACACATTTCTCTGCACAATTACGCATGAAATTTTTATTTTATTCATTGTTTTGTATAAAACTACTATGAGTATTATCATTTTATATTTTTATGAGCAATATTTAAAAATGATCGACGACTAGTTTCTTGGGGCTTTTTTTCTCAACAGTGGACTCCTCTTAGGAAGCGCTGGTAGATTTTTGACGCGTAAAAGTTTAGTATCTTTTATCTTTTTTTTCTACTTAACCATATATGCGAACAATATTAAAATACGGCTTATCGCCGTCATAAATCCATTTATCCCTTCACGATGGACTCCTTTTGTAGACTCCTAATGAGTCCAAATTACGGCGGATCGTTCTAGTTCACAATCGTGTTGTATCGATAAATGTAGATAAAGCATTATGTCACCTTTATACACAAAGTGACGAATGTTTTATTCAGTTTAAATATTTGTCGACCCGCAGGTCGTTAGTGTTGGAATTTATATAAATAAATCCATCCCACTCACACTACTGTTTAGCTAGACGTTCTCTTTCACTCATGTGGATAATAATTTACAGTCTCAAGTGTTCCTTGTTTTTATAAGGGTTTCTTTTAAAGCAATATGTTTGCTTACAGTTAGTTCCCCGGGTCGCCCCGTATCGATCGTACAGTTACGTTGAGTACACGACTCTCCTAGTAAATAATGTTATAATATATTATTTTTCAATTGTAACCTTATCTTTTATTTATCACCCTAACCAATAGCCTAAGAATAAACAATAACTACTCGTAGAAGCGAAACTCCCGGCTCCGGCACGCGCTCGGCGCGTTAAATACCTACCGACTGGCGACACCTGAGGTGTCTAGTCAGTCAGGGGCGTCACAGACGGAATACATAATTATATTGTTATTGTGTCTTGAATTGGTTTTCGTATTTGTGTTGATTTTGGTGTTTACGGTTGAACTAAGATAGTGTTTTAAATAGTAAACGACTATTTACGGCAAAATTCTTAGAAATAATTGATAGAATGAAGGAGTTTTATTTGTTAATTAGTACATCCCCTAGATGTTGAAGAAAAAAACCCGGAAACCTTAAAAACAAATTTATAGAAAACAATAGTATAATAAAGCTTTTTCAACTTAATATTTTTTTTAATTAATGATCCGGAAAGGAACATAAAAAAGTAACTCCGGATCCCAAACTATAAAACTTATTGAGCTTAAAAGGTTGTTTATTTATAGACTCTTTTCTGTATTTTATAGATGATTAATAGCCACATAAGCCATTTCGTTGTCTGAAGACCTTAATATCATCAAAAAGTATTATTAGGTAACTAATTTATCGTAAATGTAAAAAACTCATTTTGCAACAATGTTTCCACGTTGAAGAAAAACATAAATAACAATTCGTTACTTAATTTTTATAACACATTAATAAATAAACCGATTAAAATATTTCACAGCTGACAGCCCTGACTTTGGGTGCGGAAGACAGAGGGGCGCAGCAGGGTGAAGGGGGAAGTAGGTATTAAAAGCGCGGCATTTGGGGCCTTGGTAAAGGAGATTCGCTTCTACGTGTAGTTATTGTTTATTCTTATGCCAATAGTTAGTCCTAGCTTACCGAACGATATTAATTACTCATAACTCAAACTGTCAAGTTTTGTTTTAAATTTCTAACTTGGGTCTGTGTTCTACCTGCTTGGTAAAACCACATTGCTTTTGACAGGTTATCGTACCGTCATTCAACATACTGATACAAACGTACTGAGTAGAATAGAGCCCCTGCAAACTATTTTTCGAAGAGTTCCCTTAAAGGGATAAGTTCGCTTTTTTAAATACCTTTTGTGTTCCTGTTTCTCTTTTTAGTTGCTTATTTTCTGTTTGTGCAATAAAGAGTTTACATACATACATACATACATACCTACTATTGACTTATTCACCTTATCAGATCCGTCAGCTCGACCGCTTTGACACCGCTGGAATGGGTCCAATGAGTTCATTGCAAGTCAACCTTGAGACTTTAATTATTTATATTAAGTATAACAAAACGGTTACGTAACTGAGATTGAATAGGAGATAATTGATGCTAAACAATGAAAAATAACCGAGTATAAAGGAATAACTGTTGGTCAATTATAAGTGTTTTATGGATTATATCGCGCGTGCCGTTCACGCAATTTTATGGGATCCTAGTTGATAAACAATAGTACATTGTGTATTAAGGGTGGTAAAGACAGAATTAATTACTCGAGCTTTGTATTTCCTTTACCACCCGTGTAACATTCAATGTTTTTCATCACAATTGCGAGAAAATGAAATAAAATCAGACAAAAGATCATATTTTTAACTTACGATTGTCACTAATAATTTAAGCCACGTTGGCGATGTCCGGCGGAGTCGCATTATCCATTTCTTTTGATGACGACATGTTTTTTATTGATATATAAATTTTAATGTGTGCACAAAGACACCCCCTTTTAATTATTATTTCGGAATCACACTGTTTATAATCAGTATTTATAAATTAGCGGCAGACTACGTTATCATTGTCTATGACTTACCACAGATAATGTCAAACGTGTTCATGAGTCCGATTGAGTGTTGACAGTCGAGATCAATAGTTTATATGCGAGCTTTTTAGAAAATTGTATCCAACTGACATTTCATCTCGAATGAAACTTCATATCGAATGGCACAAGAATTGGGGTGCTGGTGTATTATGATAGTTTGAGTCCACGTATTATATTTTAAAAAAAAGCTATTACGCACGATAGGGCGTAATGGTAAAAAAAAGGCCCGTGGGTATTATTTTGGATTTACGGTCGATTTTTCTAGCATATTAGACCACTATTTACGAGCAAGTGTGATGAAAAGTAATATAATTCACTTCTGACGTTTCAAATTCGGATTGCATAGAGTTTGTAAGGTTTATGGATCAGAATTAGCTTTTTTAGGATTCCGCCATATCCGTCCGTCCGTCCGTCAGCAGCCTAGCTGAGAGACTCTTTGTACTAGAAAGCTGTAATTTGGCAAGAATATACATAAGTATTTAATTAGTCACGCAAACAAAGTGGTAAAATAAAATCTTGTTTTTTTTTTTTGTGTATACCTCTCCTGCACGTTACGTGGGGATGTATTTTTTTTCTTCATCTACCCCATAGTGTGTGGTGTCGTTGGATAGGTCTTTCAAATTTTCAATTTAGGGATTCGTTTATGAAATATTAAGCTTTAAAGCGCTAATTTTTGTTAGAGTCAAGTGTCCCCCCACTACAGCCAAAAATAAAAATACTAAATATCTGAAAAATAACTAAGATGAAAGCACATATAACGACTTTTAAAGAAAAACTATCACGACTAAGTAGACTTGATTGGATCCTGAGATACAGGCGACTAAAATGTTTATACCTACTAAAGTCATCTAAGACAGCACCAAAGAATTTGAAATAGAGAATTAGTTCACTTTTTTTTTTTGAGATGGTGTTTGTGTAGTAACTTCGGCTTCGGCTTCGGAACCCTACAGTGGGCATGGTCAGACATGCTCTTGCCCAATTTTCACTTATAATATAAACCCGATACCAAAAAGTTATCAGTTATCACTTTTTACCAAACCCAAAAAGAATACCAAACTGCATATTGCGAGTTTTCAAACCAAAATATAAAGGAATTTCATTAGTTAGATACTAAATATAGGTACAGGCGGCCCACAGAGGGAGATCGGAGGAAAAAAGCCCCATTTTGCTAGTTTCTAAAAATGCATTCGAGCCATAAATTATGTGAAATAGACCCCTTGACTAAGTTAATTCCAAAGTATTTATCTCATAGGTTACTTATAAGAACGTTAATCAGCTGTCTAACTGTACTAGACAGCGCGCGTTGCATTTTATACGTTTTATGGTTATTTTGAAATGTGAAATCACTAGTAATAAGGCGATATTAATAAAATAAAATAAACAATAATATACCATGCTTTGTACTATTGGAAAAGTAAATTTGGGTTCGTGAAAGGTCAAGTGTTTTTTATTGTGTATTTTTTATGTGGTTATCGATTTAGTCAGGATTTTGAAAAATAATCGCTTATAACTGTCTTGCCATCCACTGCCTTCCAGTGAATTGTGTACTCGTATCAAAACATTTTTTGAAGTCTTGGCTATCATTATCTATTAGTTTTAGCTGCGACAAAGTGCGACTTTAAGAGATATCTTAATTACAACTAATTATCCTAATAACTCCTGTTAAAATGCATGTTTGCGTAAACCTCTTTAATGACGGTAATTAACTAATTTATCAATGAAAAACATTAAAATAGGGTAGAATAATATATTTATATTCATTTTCGGCCGTCACATCAAGAAAGTAACATCGAATTTAACCATGTCTACTTTCAGCATTTCCAATAAGGAATTAGTTGACATTTTGCTTTAAAGCGGTTTGGAAGTGCACAAGTGTCTCAAAAATATCAAGACCAAGTACCCTGCTCTTGTTGATGTCGATTTGGAGCAAGTTTATCGTCACCTAAGCCGGCTTTTCTGCGTTTTCAAAGAAGTGGAGGCAATCGGCCAGAAATAAGGCTAAGTTTTGCAATAAAAATGAAGCCTGGTTGCAGCTGGCATTTAATATGCCGGCATCTTCGGCAGCAGCAGAGAGTCCAGAAGAGGAAGAAGGCGAGCCTGGACCTCCGAAGCGGTCACGAATAGGACGTCCAGAAAAATCCTTTCAGGAATGCTGCGACCGCACAAAGCGCTACAAAATGAGGACTTTATGTGACAATTACCCTCAAGAGATGATTATGAAGGCTGCTAGCCATCTGGAAGAAGACAAATTAGACCCCAACAAGTTTTCGCCAGAGCAAGCATTGGCATTGTTTTTGGAGGCCTCTTTGTCGAAGCATCAATACGAACTTATAAAAAAAGCGACGAAGGACTTGGGGTGCGACATTTTTCCTTGCAACGACTTAGTTGCAAACGCAAAAAGGGCATGTTTAATTGAAGACATAGATTGCACCGAATCCTACGCCTGTGTAGAGTTACAAAGTTTACTGTATCACACTACAAAACGGATTTTTATGACCAAAACTAACGAAGTGTTGGCGGAAATGAATGACTGCTGTACGTTAGTTTCAAAATGGGGATCTGGTGGCTCCTCTGGCCACAGCGAATATAAGCAACGAAGAAGATGTTTCAGACGAAAACTTATAAAATATACGTTTACTAATTACAAATGCATTTTTTCTTATTTTAAGACTTAACTACCATAGAAATCCTAATTTTTAATCACTTCACTGACCGATAAACACTAATGATTTTAAATCTTATTATAATCACTTAGTCCTATCATAATATTATCATAACACTAATTATTAACAGTAATAAACAACCGTAAGGACTTGTTTCCGCGCGCCCATTCACCGTCTCCCGCTGTGCGGCCTAATAAGTAGCTGAACACGTTGTAACTGGTCGCTTTAACGCCTTTGACATATTAATGCAACAGTTCAAAATATGACGTTATCACACGTCATTAGAATAGTGGCTCCGGTTTCCATTAAATGCTTGTCATATTAGTATATATTGTTATCAATTAAAAATTATCTCACTGTTAGGAAAGATATTTAACAAGTCCATATGGCGTTATCATTAGTATGAACCACTGTTAATTTTCTTATCAGACGCGTAAAGATATATTCTGGGGCAGTAGGCTAATATGATATCGTTGTTTTATTTTTAAACCTATTAAATAACCATAAAATAATATTTAGGGCTGGTTTTTCGATCGTCACATAACATTGACAGATAAAATGTTTCTGTCCTTTTCTTTGTCTATGAAAAGGATAGCAAAATTTTATCTGTCAATGTTATGTAATGATCGAAAGACCGGTAAAAAGCGGTAGCAACTGTCACAGAGCTTTATCTGGGGATTAGGCAAAACGGGTCCTTTACCACAACAATAGATAATAGCATGGTATCCTATAGATACCTATATTATCATTATCAGGTTAGACAATTCATAGAATATACACACATCAAAAATGTCAAGGTATCAAAAATGTTACATGGATATTTTTAAATGTAGGTAGGTACCGTGTTGCGACTTTAAAATATTAAATTACCTAATGAAGGGATATTTTTTTTAAATCATCATCAGCTTAAACTTCGACTGCTTTTTATTATTATCTCGTCTATGTAATAGATTAATACTCATGTAATATTTTTCTGAGGCACTGGTCCCACCGCCGGCGAGTAAGCGATGAACTATCGGCGATTTTCTTGCCCAAGAAACGAACAAAAGATAATCGCTCCCGTGTAAATAAAAGAGAGAGATATAAATGTATAGTTCATCGCTGAGCGAGTGAGCCAGCCAACTTAAACCTCTCTCTTTTATTTACACGGGAGCGATTATCTTTTGTTCGTTTCTTGGGCAAGAAAATCGCCGATAGTTCATCGCTTACTCGCCGGCGGTGGGGCCAGTGCCTAACACTTGCTAAGACGAATGTTATGAAATCTCGCTTGTCGAAATCGGGCCTTACGTTCAGCCTCTACGAGGGCATAAAGAACCATACACACCTACACCACAGTGTAAAGAGTAACTAACAGTGGGCCGACGCCTTTGATGTTTGCGTAAATGCCGACACCGCACAAGGCCACAGTACTTACCTAGGGTTGTCACAAACTTTACACAACTGCCCAAAAAAGGAGGGTAATGTTTTTAGGTTTTATATATGTATGTATGTACGTTTCTTTGTTCCGCTATAACTTCTAAATGCCTCAACAGTATGGAAGTTATGGGATATAGTTACAATTTTTACATCGTCCCGAGTGACGCTGGTTATTTTTTTGAGGTAATAACATCTTATGGAAGGGTAAACCGCTTCGTTACGTAACGCGTTACGGCGGCAGTCTGTTTGGCTCCCCTTTTTTGTTTATGGTTCGATTGCATTGAAAATCGATATCTGAGGGTCCCTGGGGACTCCAAATACGGACCCGTGATTCAAATTCAAAAGAGTGGCCGCCATTTTGAACATTTTTGTTTCTGGCCCGATCGCAATGAAAATCGATGTTTGATGGGGACTACAAATACGGACCCGTAATTAGATTTACAAAAAGTAGCCGTCATTTTGAACTTTTTTGTCACTGGTTCGATTGTCTTGAAAATCGATATCTGAGGGCCCGTGGGGACTAAAATTGCAAACCCGTAATCAGATTAAACAAAATGGTCGCCTAACAAAGCCACAGATAACTTAATTTTGAAACATTTTTAATGTTGGTGAAAATTTTAGATCAAACTACTTTTTAGGTTTGTTAGTGTGCGTCGCTCTGGATTAGTGTGCGTAAGTTTAGATATTTCATCGTTAACACCCATACAATTTTGTTTCAAGAAATTATGTCCGCCATCTTGGATTACAAAAATAATGTCTTTTTCGTAATCAGCACCCCCAAAAACCTAGATAATGACAACCATTATCATTATTTATAAAAATCATGTCCGCCATTTTAAATTTGTTTAGAAACAAAAAATTTGAGAATAGTTTCAATTTTGCTGGCAGGCGTCACGCTTTTACATCCGCCATTTTGTTTACGTTGGCATGACATGACAAAAATGTTATAAATTAAACACCATGAAATAATATATTTTTTAATTGATAATATCGTAGCTCTTTATTTGCGCGAGATGACGACTTTCATTCTCGCACTGCACATGTCGTATGCACCATTTTTTTCACACATCAAAACACGACACGCGTCAGCCCTGAAAGATATGTCCCGAGCTACTAACAATGGCGACGTATGCAGCTCGGGCAAGCCCTACCCGCCCCTCGCCCCTCACACCCCGCACGATTGCCCAGTCTAGACGGCTTCGTCGGACGACTGTATTGGTTTCTAGGCTGTGGTATTGTTTTTATCTCGGCCGCCGTGACGTACTGTCAAGTGAATAATAGTCTAAAGTTGATAATTTGCTATTATTATGACGAAAGCATGGTTTTACCGAGTAGAATAGAGTTCCAGGTCAAAAACTTTACCCTCCTTCATGGACACTCGGCTAAAAACAATTATGCGTGTTTATTTCACGTATCTAATGTAACGGAAAAAAATATGCGTTCCGTTTACTCCAATACTTTTTTGGTGGCGTTTCCGTTTTTGTGACCTGTCAAAACAATAAAATAGAAATTTATGCGATCCTAACCTTTACAGGCATTGTCAATGGGTCGTGAATCCTCAAACATGTCGTACTTTATTTGCTGTGAATGAATGGTGTGTCTCTTTACGGTTTTTTCCCGGAATAGGCGTGCGACGTGTTTGAATGGGAATATATATAGTTAGGTCAGGTTAGCAAGAAAGTTTAATGTCAAAAAATGTTTTTGATCATTGTTCATTGGTAAGTCTTAGTATAACCGACCAAGTTCTTAAGGTCCAAAAGTGGTAAAGGATTTTCTAGGTCGACTGTACATAATCATAAATAAACAGTTTTTTAGTTTGTATTAAATCTTAAAATTTCTAAGAAAAGGAAAGCAAGAAAGGAACAAAATAGTGATATAGAAATACTAACAATATTTACAATATCGTTCCCAAAAATGCTAAAGCCCAAGATTTATAACCATTTTCACTAGAATTATATGTATATTGAGTCAGATGGTATTGTTTTACGACTTGATAGTCCTTTTGACGTATCTTGAAACTAGGATCAATTTATTACTACAATCAATTTATTACTACAGCCCGACTTCCAAGCACTCATTCTATATACAAGATGCTTATTTTATCAAGTCAAGTATCATTATCCGTTTCTTGCTGGACTAGAGAAGTCAGGCTGGAGAGCCATTTGTTCAAGGCGACTCAGTGATGACTGGATTGACACGTCCGGTCCACTCTATATCTTTAATGTTTTGATGATAAATAAATTGTTTATTTCATTTCAATGCAAATATTCAATAACTGTGTAGGGTCAAGTAATATCTTGCATATTTAATTAATACTGGCTTCTGTGAGTGTAGTTCTCGTTTATCGTTACTACCTAAGGAACTATAGAAATTTATTGGATGAAAAGTACCTAATGTACTTCGTGGAGAAAGGCTCGTGGTGCAGTTTATAAACTCCCACAATGAAGAATTTTTAAAGCCCGTTGTTGGTGTTTAGGGA
The DNA here is from genome assembly GCA_946894065.1 of Acleris literana. Lineage (NCBI taxonomy): Eukaryota > Metazoa > Arthropoda > Insecta > Lepidoptera > Tortricidae > Acleris > Acleris literana. The sequence continues at coordinate 22,949,760 of OX335669.1, forward strand.
ATGGATTAGTCATTCCCAAATACGAATTAACCAAGGATTATAATAATAGTAGTTGGAGAGGAAATCAAGGATTCCGGTACTCTGACTGAATGAATGAATGAACGATATTTATTTTAAAAAGTTAATCACGGTATTGCATGTTATGTCAAAGTACAGTCGAAATCATCAAAAATAAACAAAAAAAAACTATTAACAATAAAAAAATAAAAGTCAGGACAATAGCAATAGGTATCTTACAGAAATAAGGGATTTATCATAATCATCGTTAAAATTCGACTGATTAAGCATAATGCAATAGTGTTACAACTAAATAACACTGGTGTTCTGTTAGAAGTTGGTACTATCCCTGTTGTGTCGAGCAGTTCGTGCTTCAACCAGTTTCAACCACTTTACATCGTGGCTCTTCCACTTCAAAAACTACATTGCACTAAGACCACTAACACCAAGTGTTTACTTACACCCTTTAACAAAGTTTACACAGGGCTCAGTGCATTACAGATAAAATCTTGTTTTTCTCATTGGCATCTCCAGTGGAAGTTTCACTTACTAATTGAAGCGCAAAGACATAGGGGGGGTTTGGCCTCCGACATTATATACCGGATAACGCCACGCTTCCTGGTAATATCGGCAATCATCAACACCGTCAAAGTACTGACATAGTGTTGTATACAGAAAGGTAATTTAACTGGCCCTTTAGGACTGAATCAGCGTTAATCAGTGTTATCATGTTATGTCACGCCCCACGACAGGCTAGGGGCATATACGTGTAAGACGCACACATACAAGCCGCTTGTACCCTTGTTCTGAGATGTTCTACTGGTTTGCTTATGCTGTGGCTGCGTCCGTTTGGTCGTCTCAAGTTTTAGGTATACGTTGTGGTCGCGCCACAATCCCTTTCTTATTCTCTCCACGAGGAAAACTGGAAGTTTCCTTAGTTTTTTCTTAACTTTAACAAGTGCTTGTTACGTTAATTGGCTGACTTTGAATGATTTACGGTAGCTCGTGAAGTGAAACAAATAAAACACTCCGTTGCATTACAGGTAGATCCTTTTTCCGGCAATTATGTCGGGGAACTAACACACCTTGTTTAAAACTGGAACTGATACCTACCGGTATTTTGTTACCGGTGTTTGTTCCCTTGGCGGTTATCTTGCATTCTGACGACACGTTAGCCTATTTGGTAGTGACCCTGCCTACGAAGTTAGCGATCCCGGGTTTAAATCCCGGTATGGGCACATATTTGTGTGATGAGCGCGAGTATTTGTTACTGAATCCTGGATGTTTTGTATGCATTTCTCTATATAAGTAGGTTTAACGTTATCCAGTACCCATAGTACAAGCCTAGAGCTTAGTATGGGACTAGGTCAATTTGCGTGACACTGTCCCCTGATATTTATATTTTACTATTTGCTAACACTTTTATTTCACATTTTATTCCATCGGTATACGAGATTCGTTTGTATCAAAGTATATTTTTTACCATTTTGTGCTAGATTACATCAAATATTTTGTTTTGTCAACAAAACGCCTAGACAAGTTGTTACCTATCTTATTGATCGTTACTGTAGAAAAAAAAAGGTATATAGTGCACGGAAATTACCATAATTTTCATAAAACCGATCAAAATGCTATTTGCCTAAATGTACAGGTTTTTTTTTATTCAATTCAACTCAATTCATTTATTGGTAAATTTAAGCATTTACAGGTCAGATTACATTATATTATACAATTTCTAACAGATCCTCTTTTTGTAATAAAAACTTTATTATTTAAAACGATATCGCATTATCGCAAAGTGTCAAAACGGGTCACCCCTTATCTTTTATTACTATATGCCATTAATTAATTATACTTGCATTAAGTCAAAGGTACTTCATCATCATCATCATTATCAGCCGCAAGACGTCCACTACTGGACAAAGGCCTTCCCAAGGTTTTCCACAACGATCGGTCCTCTGCTGCTGTCATCCAGCGGTTTCCCGCGACCTTTATCAGATCGTCAGTTCTCCTTGTGGAAGGTCTGCCAACACTTCGTCTCCCGGTTCGCGGTCGCCACTCTAGAACCTTTCCGCTCCAACGGCCATCAGACACACAACACAAAGGCACTTGCAGATTCAATTTTCTTAATTACTTAGGTACCTACTGCTTTTTCGCGGAACTCACTAACATTTTTAACTGATAAGAAGATTCAACTTACGCTAGGTACCGATAGACATAATTATAGTCGCTTTATAAATTAATAAAACTTAATAATAAAACTCTTACCAACATCGAAATATCTGGTACCAACCTAATTAAAATTAAAATTCCCCAAACGTAAGAATGTCCGTGTTAAAACCCTTTTTCAATGATAATTCGCTGGCAAAATTGAATGAATTAATAATACTCATTCATTTAGGTATCTGAAACAATGGGTTCGAACTGAAACCCTTGTGTGTGTATTCATCGTAGCCGATTGATTCGTACGCGATAACTAGCTGATTAGCATCACAATGTGTGGGTTGTCGGAAGACCGGAGTCCAGCGGTGCTATTCTTTATAGCGTGTTTGAATTTTATTGATTTTTTTGTACGCCAACTAGCACCAAAAAGTTATAATATCTTGTGCCTACATTATACAAAAACTTTAGTGCACAAAACAGAAATTCAAATACATAACAGAATAGGAATCTGATTTAAATTAGGTTGATCCAATTCGTGTTAAGGTTTTATTTACCTACTGTTATTTAACACATTATTAATTAATTTAAGAAAATGTAGGCCTACATTGGACACTTAGACTGTTTTTAAGCCTGAAACAGTTTTTTTGGAGTGATTGAGAAATACAAACAATCACATGCAAAAATAAAACTAAAGTGTTTAACAATAATAGGTTAGTAAACGTGTGTTCACCAATGGTTACCACAAATTAAAATGATGTAATATGAAGTTTTTTTTTGTCGTTGGTATGACTAGCTTTTACATGATCGCTAAAAGCCCAGGAGGACATATTATATTTTTTTCTCAACCATGCCATGAAATATTGATGTTATGTTCCTTATAGTAGGCCGCCAAGTATGACGTTTCAGGTGCGGCTAGGACAAGAGGTCGTTTATGGAATTTAATACAAATCGTGCAGGCCTAGGCCGGCAAAGTCCTCTTTTTTAATTTCCATTCCACATAAATTTGTGGCACAGGCATAATGACATTCTGCCACTATACATATTAAAAAAACCAATAAACGATTTTATTTTTATTATAGAGTAAACATGTCGGCTGTGTTTATGAACAGGCTAGATAGCTGTTTTTTTAATTTACTAAGCCGAGCATCCAACCAAAGCATTTGCATGTTTATCTAAACTACTAGGAGAACAAACGTAATTAGGGGTGTGTGTACCGCGACTTAGATTGCAGGCGGTGCGCTGCGGGGCACCGGCGGGCAGGCGGGCGCACACGACACAACGCGGATGACTGAGCACTGTAGGTTATTTTTAATGTTAATGCACTCCTAGTAATTTGATTTTGTAATTTTTGTTTTAATTTTTTTAATGAATTATTATTATGTTTGATGTTTGAGAAAAGCACTATACATACCTCGGCGGGAAATATGGGTTGCCCGCCTCAGACCTATCCGGCCTCGCTTGAAAAATACTTATAGAGCAATACCAGTTATATAGCTCTGCTGTCCCATTCTACCACTAAATTTGAATCTGAAACTAAAGATGGTTATTCTGTTATAAGATGGGTGTTCGAGGCGATATGTAATAACACCCTTGGTTAATTCTCTCAATTGGTAGTTGGAATAGGCCTATGTACCCATTACCTTTCTTACTTGCGGTCATTAGTTTGAAATCAATTGGAGGGAACCGAATGACTTACTCTACGAGTAAGAGCAAGGATTATTACAACAAATTGTATTAATGAATTAGCCTTTTGCAATGATTTCTTTGAAATTAATTTGGAAAAGGTTTTTTTTTTATTCGAGCATTTTAATTATGTGATATACTTTAAGCAAATTATTCTCAAATTTTATTAGCTTAAGTAAACAGTAGTGGATATACATTTAAAATTACAAGTAAATAAAGGTTCAAGGCCAGAAGAGTGTAGGTGTAATTTAAGTATTAAACTGAAACTTGTTGAAGTTGATCCAAACCCTTAAACTATTCACAAGACCACATTTTTTTCTACAAATTTAGAGCTCTAATAAAACCAAAAAGTGTGGGCGTGAAACTTTTCTATCCTTCTTCACGCTGCGGAGTTTTGAACTCGTTCGATCTTCTTCTATAATTCAAACACCCTGTACGTCTAGCACAATTTGTGTTTTCTTACTTGTCCCTTTTATTTTGGTCTAGGTAGAGAGGGATTACGGAGCGTTAGTCGTAGGTACGTCACCCTGTGCAGCGTTTTTTATTCAATTCATTTCACTTAAGACGAAAATACTCTTGATTCTCGTAGTCTGTATTCTAATACAGTAAACAGCCAATATGCATGTAAAAAACGCACAAAAGAAAATTAAAAAGAAAATGTAAAAAGGCGAACTTATCCCTTTAAGGGATCTCTTCAAGCTAACCCTTGAAAGTGAGAAAAGTGAAAGATATCGGAGAGAAAGGTGTTATCGTATTGTGATCTCGGCCGCCATTACTGTCAAGTAAATAAGAGCTATCGCATCGTTGGCTATACAATAACAATTAACATGTCAAAAGCAACATGGTTTTACCCAATAGAATAGTGGCCCTGTTATTTTATTGTTTTATTTCAATGTAGAGCAGAACGATATCGTCACGATAAGTGGCGCCTGACTTTGAACTCAATGTTTCTGTATTTGTGAATAGCAATGAATGGATAAACTATTAAGGATAGGATGTAGTATTTAACAAGCTCTATCTTGTCTGCGGTTACGTTTTTGGTGTGTGATATGATAAAGTGATAACTAATAAGTTAAACAAGTATGTTTTTCGTATAAACCGCTAATATTGATATCGTTAACGGTATCAGAATACCACCTATAGCGTAACCGAAGCGGGAAAACAATTCTATAATGAACGTTGCCATGGTAATAACAGATCTATTATAATTATTATAGCATTGTTATTACCATGGTTACAATCATTCTTGATATCAACAAAATGGCGTTTCGTTTGGCATTCCAACATTTGTGATAAATTGTCAGAACTTTTTTAGTAACTATTAAATTTTGCATGAAATTTGTTAACATTTACCTTTATAATAAAATTCACAATCTATTAACGCCAATCGGAAAAAGAAAATGACTTTGCTGATAAGTAATTTGTTCTAGCAGAAAAATCGAGTAAAGTATACGAGAAAAGTTAGCGATTGTTTATTTTTGTCATTATCATTTTAAGCTTGTAGAAAAAGTTATGTATGCAACGGTTCATAATTAGCTCTTAACGTACTCGTACCTGTGAGGGTGGGTTTAGACCAAACGAGCGCATGCTCTAGAACATGTTTTGTCTTTATTTTTACAAAGAAAATGTAAGAGATAACGCCATAGAATTCTTGTTCATTCGCTTGGTCTAAACCCACCCTAATTAGAGCGCTCCCAGGCTCGCGCTGTAATCTCGGCACTCGTACCTTAAGAAGCTTCATTATGTACCATTTACATAAATAACTATTTTATGGGTTGGGGTGACGTGACTATGTTCATTAATTTTACTAACCAAGATTTTATTTAAAATTACATATAAAAATCCAGTAAATTTGGCCAAACAACAGGAAATGTAAGATTGGATTTTAGTTAAATTTTAATATACTTTGGGTTTATATATGTATTTTAGGTCGGTTCGTCGAACTGCAAAACATCTACAAATTGAGTTAAATAAAAAAATCGGTGCAGAGCAAGTAAATTTGCATAACTTACGTACATTAAAAAAAAAGGTATTTTCGATCGGTAACGATAACTGTTTGAAAAGTGCTGTTAAGTTTTTGCAGTGCTTAAAACTTTCTAAAATTTTTAACCTACGAAAAAAGTTCACCATCAATACTTCTGCCTCAACAGAATACGAAAGTTCTTCTCAACATAAAAATCAATTTTTAAAACTGAAATTCAACTTGAATTCAAATCAAACCTAACGCACATCAATTAAAATACTTATCCTACCCAACGCTTTCAATTTGTAACTAAATAAGCAAGTTTCTAAAAACAATAATGATTCCAAATTTAAGAATAAAATGATTTCAAATTAAAAAATAAATTGATTCCAAAATTAAGAAGGCAACACGTCCACGTTCTACACTTCCGTGCATTGAAAACGTCCATTACTTAAATCGACCTTTTTCCGTGAACTACCGTTTAACCACGTGACCGATTTCCGCTCAGCAGTCGCAAAAACCTATACCGGTATTACGACCTTCCTCATCTCAATTAGCGAAAACGCGTGCGCTATCGTTTTGGCTTCGCGCTCGTTCTGGGAGCGCGGGAGTTGAGGCTGAAAATTGTCTAGTAATGTTTTTTTATAAATGAAAAAAAATGCTTTATTGGCAAATAATTAAGAACATTTTAGGGATAACAAAATGAAAGAGCTAAGTGACAATAAATCATTATGAACTGTCAAACGGTGAAATACAATGAAATCACTTAACTTACATACTTGGAATAAATATGTTAATAAACCGGTATCCAATCACTTGCTAAACACTCGTATTTCACAAACTGATTAATTTCACAAACATATCATTTTGAAAATGCTTTTTTTCCGAAAATGTATATAATGTGTAGTGCGTATTTCAGGATTTATTTCAGGACCACCTTGTAGAACCCTATAGGCAAGGTTAGGTTAGTGTTATAAAAATCTTGAAATATTTAAAATTTCGGAAGAAAAGCATTTTGCAAAATAATATGTTTGTGAATTAAATCAGTTTGTGAAATGGTTTTAGCTGAAATGATGGTAAAAATAATAAAACAATCAGGGACACATTTAAAATTTAATTTACAGAAATCAACAATAATACAATTAAAATTTAAAACAAAACGTATTTAAATTAAAATAAAACTAAGCTACTCAAATATTAAAGATATAAATAATAATTACCACTATACAAAGAACACCCCCTCTAGCCGGTCCGCTCGCGGCATGGTCTCTATGACACTGGCTGCATTACCTCTCTGGATAGCTAGCCCAATCCTCTGGGAGAGGCAAGCACCAGCTCTAGGATCTCCAGAGGAGTCTATGGGCCGGGATGACAGGGCCTTAATAAAGCTTTTCATATCAACTGACCAAGGTCCCATGGTCTCCACTGCAAGTGCCACAAATTCGTAATTATTTAATAATGATGAATATTTGCGGCGCTTCAGAGTTTGGGCCTGATCAGCTGCTGCACCGGCCCGATTACGGATTGACAGGACGTGGGAAAGGGCGAATGTGTTAACACACGTCGCGTCCCACACTAGTGCCCTACCCAGTTTCCACGGCACCAATTTCAAGGCACGTCTGGTCGCTTGCCGTCGTCTCTATGCAAACCTGCTGGTTTCAGGACAGCTGGTACAAAGGCAGTGGCAAGCGAACGACGAATCAGATCATTAATTGCGCCATGACGGTACAAATGGCTGGCACTTCTAAAGCATGAAAGGCCATGTCGTCCCAGACTCACTTCCTTCGCGCACGCGCAATTATGAGGATCACAGATTCTAGCCCAAAGCCGCAAGTTTATTGCAATGCGCAAGCAGCTTGGGTCCAAGACTTGAAATTGTTTTTATCCAACATTTTGAATTGATATAAAGAAAACCTTCATCATCGCACTGCTGCATGAAATATCAAATTTATTATGAATCTCTTTTCATTTTTATAAAAACAAATACGGTGCTAATCAAAACACAAACAAAATAAACGAAAACTCAACTTAATCCACACTTTTTCACCAATTCCGCGAGGGCGTCAACAGCGTAAAACTCAGAGTGGGCGAACTTTGTTGGAATTTTCTTGCGAAACTTAGCTAACAAAGTTTAATGAGGCTCCCGGTCAACAAGTTCGTTAGTATCAAACCACACGTCACAAAAGGATCAGTGGCCAGCGTTATTTCATCCTAATTGTTACTGAATAGTGTTATTTGTACTAATTGACTTAAGGTACTTCCGGCTTACCAAACAAGAGTTACCAACATAGCTCAAAGGTACCTAGTTCAAACTCCTGCGGTGGTCATGAACAAATGAGTTTTTAGGGTTTAGGGTCCCGTTGGCACCCTTTGGGAACAGAACTTAGCCTCCACTAAAAAGCGTAAAAGTTTGTTACCTGCGTCTAATATGGCTAAACGTGAACGTCAAGTTTCTCGTACATTGATTGCTATTGTTTATCTACTTGTTACAGATTCCAGAATTGAATTTTTATACCAATTTTACCAATCTAACTAAGTCTTTCAAATAAATTAATAAATTTCAAGGTTTATAAAAGACAGAGTTCCGAGGTAACAAACATTAAAACAAAAAACTACCGAATCGAGGACTGTTTCCTTTTTTAAGTCTTATAATATATGAATGATGATGATGACGGCTCCCAGCTTCTTAGTAGCGTTTGCTCAGCTATTGTTGTCATACTTGCACCTACGACTGACAGATTGTTGATAGTTATTAAGGAGCTGGTAATACTGAACTCGATAATAAATGGTAGATTATAGTGAAGTATATCGTGGATTTGAATCTCAACGAGGACATGTACTGCGATATGCGATGACCAAGTTGGAAATTAAATCTGAGCATTTCCATTTTAGAATTATTTTAAGAGGATTGTGAAGCGCCGCTAAAATTGCATGGATGACAAAAAAAAACCATACAAATTTAGCTCCGGGCTATAACGTTTCTCACCCCCTAAATCAAGTTCGATTTCTACGATTTTTGAACAAGTTGTAGTTCTTATAAAGAACTTAGTAGGCCTGTACGTTTCTGTTTTTTGTTTTAATTTGTTTTCATTTTAAGAAAAAAAATATTTCATGATATCTACAACATATTCAAAAATCGTAAAAATCGGACTAGGTTTACGAGGAGAGAAACGTTATCGCATTTTGTAAGAACATTTAGCTTCACAATTCCTCTTGCTATGAATAATTTATTCTCTTGCACTATTTACTCTAGTTGATCAAAACTAGATCATGTCTATAGTATTAATATTATGCATTTTAGTAACGTGAAAAATAACACCATGAAGGTCAACTGCTTAGTTGGCTTTTAAAACCATTTTTGCTTCACTTGTTGACTTTACACGATTCTTTGAACTGACCTGGTAATCTTCATCTATCTGCTGTAATAATCAACAGTCTAATTAGCCAAACCTTGCGGTTAAAAGGACTTCCCCAAGCCTGCGCTGTTAATTGAAACCATCAATCGGTTTGTACAATGGTCGGTTGATGACTTCAAGGTCAAGACGGCCATAGTTAGTGTAATTATCTTGTTCATTCGATCGAACTGCCTTAATTTGACCCCTTGGCTTGCGCCAGCATTAATCAGAAATAATGTTTCTAATTATTTGCGTAAAATGCGTCTCTCGAGACACGCCAGAAATAAATTAATGTTTACTTAAAGTGTGGAGATAGACATCTCAGCCAAGAGTAGTTGTAGTAATAAAGTGATCTTAAGTCATACGCTCAAGTCGCTAGTGTTCCGCGGTCTGGATCTCAATAACCATAATGCCTATGTGCCTGTTCTTTGGGTATATTAAACTTGATATTTTTTCCTTGAAACTGTTAAACATCAAAACAGGATTAGAAACAAAAACCTCAATAGCTTTATTTTTCAAACATGACATGCATTGCACATGCTTTTTCGCATGATTTTGAGTGTCGTAACTCTATGGTTTTAAAAAATTTGAATTTTGATTTAAGTAATAGTTAACTACTAAACTTCTTAATCCTCGTATAGATTTTTTAGATAATTATTTTGGTTTTATAAACAGCAAATATTTGAATTTGACTCTGCAATCAAGGTACTATCTCCATCTCACGTTCTTCGCTCGGAAGTATAGCATAAAATAAAGCCATCACCTTTGTTGCTCGTGTGGGTGTGGCAGCATAATTGAGTGGCCTCTTAAGTAAGATATTATGCCCATTTCAAATCACGGTGAAGTAAACGTCGATTGCCTCTGTTGAGTCTTGAGATCTGCATCTCACTCAAAAGCAGTTAATTAATTATGTCCTGAGCCCGTATTACGGTCGCCTTTATCGCGGTGGATAAAGCTACCGTCACTCTCGCACTTACCTACTGGTCAGATAGTGATAGATGTTTTATCAACGCTTATCTACGTCGATAAACACGACCGCCACCTGAGGCCCGCTGAGTAGGTAAAATTCAACTTCCTAGTTTTGGTCACATAAAAGGTGTTAAACACAAGTACCTAAAGCTAATATGAAGTACGGTGTTATAATGGTTGCCTGTTACAGCCTCTGTTGGCGTTATAGACTATAATCCCAACAGTCAACCTTGTCGCAATAAAGTATTAAAGTGAGAGTTTGAATTTACACAGAAAAGCTCGAAGAGATTTGAACAGTTTAAGCTCGTTTCTAAGTTTTGGACAGATGGCTAACTAGAAAATGAACATAACGTTCTACCGGGAAGACAAGTTTTCAGTACCTTATTAAAACTGCAATTTTGTAATAAGTAAATTGGCGAAAGTGATGCTTTTCAGAAGTTTCGTACTATTAAAATTTCTGTCATGTACAGTCACCAGGAAAAATATATTATAATATATTATGGCTGGTGACTGTACACTATAAGTTATAGTGTTGTGTTATGTTCATTTTCTAGTTAGCCATCTGTCCAAAACTTATAAACGAGCTTAAACTGTTCAAATCTTTTCGAGCTTTTCTGTGTAAATTCAAACTCTCACTTTAATACTTTATTGCGACAAGATTCGACCGTACTAACTCTCCACACCTAAGATCTCCTGTTAACTAAATTACGTACACAATTTACATAATATCTCACTAAACACAGTATTCGATTTACATAATTGTGCTCTCGAGATAGTACATGTTCTCAAATATACTCGTGATATAATTCATCTGCATCGACACTTCAGTGCCAACGATAGCCACTTGAGTGGAGGTGTGGTACAAGTTATAAGCTTAACTCATAAAGTCAGGTTAAGACGAGTGTAAATTGTAATTTGGTCGTAAGTGAATCGCGATTTTACCAAAAAATTATGTCTTGAGTAAAAACAATATCAAATAAGCTCCGGGCTTATATCATGGGTACTACACAACAATAAAAATGGGTCCAATACGTTTGGTCTAAATATTTCATCAATAAAAAGTGCTTTCCCGTCGCTGTAGATTTATTTTTTATGTAGTTACAAGTGTAACTTAACCCAACAGACGTAGTAAGCGGTTCCGACATCCCGGATATAAAACATAAACAATTAAAAAACCTTTTTGGGAAATGAAAATTGGGGAAATTATACATTTGCTACTAACGGCAGGCTCCTAATAAAGATACTTATAGTCTCCGGACATAATGGCGAGCCCTACGTCCAGAGCTGATATCTGTTATATGGCCAAACCGATTTTCATGAGATAGCTAGCTCTCTTTACAAAAACGCGTCAGAATCTATTCCTCTGTTTGGGAGCTAAGATGCCACAGACAGACATATAGATACACAGATACACACTTTAAACATAATATAATACTCGGATTTGCGTTGCGAGTTCAAAATAGGAACAGAAACTAAATAATAACGATTATCACAACAAATATTTGGTCTAACCTTAAATACCGTGATTTGTTTTAAACAAGAAATAATTTGAAAACCTGTCAAATACTAAACCACAAATTAATATAAATATTAATGAATTATATTTAATTCCTCCCGCTCATATCCTGTAACTTACCAAGCTCCTAAATCATAATTTAAATTGAATGGCTAAATGTGCGTGTGAGTACCTCGCTTTATTTACGGTTCGCTTTCGGTGACATATTCCCTTAATGAATATTGATCTGAAGGGAAAGTACGGTAATAAATTGATTTGTTATCGTTACAGTTGATTCAGGCATTTTGTCTTGTGCAATTGAGAAAAAATTGTGATTTAAGTCTTATTTAGACGACGCGATTACCTTGCAGTGATGTAAGGGTAATATAGCTCTTGTTTTATTTCTTTATTTATTTAACTATATGTATTATTGTCGCAGTCCAGGTGTGTTATTCTATCAAAAAACGGCGGCCGGTCGAACGGACGAGCGAATAAAAGCGGCGAGTTTAAGTAGTCCCGTCCGACCGAACAAAACACATTTTAGCGCGTGCATTGTCAATTAGGGAGCCTTATTCGTTCGTGAAGTCATGCTGCCAAATTGAATACACGCGCTAAAATGTGTTTTGTTCGCTCTGTCGGGACTACTTAAACTCGCCGCTTGGACCTTCACTCGAGCGAACGATCACCTTTGCTTGTTGAGAAAATCACAAGCCAGTAGGCAATAGTGAGTGCAGTTTTCTTAGTTTGGTGGGGTATATCCCATTTGTTCTATGGAACTTCGCATACGTAAGACGTAATTTCAATACAAAGTTGGTAGTTCCATGGAACAAATGGGACGGACCCGTTTGGTGCTAGGTCGATTTGTGTGTCACAATAATGTCTAAAATTTGGCTTTGATTTGTTGATTGAAATTATAATCTTAATAAAATTATCATTTATTTCCATATTACCACCAATCCTACTAATATATAAATGCAAAAGTTTGTGTGTTAGTTTGTTACTCGTTCACGCTGCAACGGCTGCACGGACTTGGATCAAATTTGAAATGGAGATAGCTTATATTATATACCCTGGATACGTTTCCAAAGGAATAACGATAATCGAAATCTACGTGGATGAAGCTAGTTTACTTATAAATTACAGCAGGCCTTTCGCGTAACTCACTCGCAATCGCAATCGGCTTCAAAACAAAACAATTGGTTTCATTTTGTATGCAGACAAGCCTTCGATTTTCAAAATGAAAACGATTGTGATTGCGAGTGTTGTTACGCGAAAGGCCTGCTGTTCTGAAAATATAAATTCAATAATCGACAATTGTAAATATTGTTTTTTTTAGTAACCTAATTTAAATTACCATGTGTTTTTGTTAAGAATAAAAAAGAATAGACGTAATAAAAAGAATATTGATTCCTTAGTGATAAAACAAATAGATACATAGGTATACGAGTTACAAAAATAAATACTACAATATATAAAAACCTGATAATAAAAATCAAGTTCAAAATTATTGAAAAAGCTAATGATTTGTTTCATAGCAAACGCAGTTTAAACAATGCATAGTTTTAAAGTCAACTCAATTTAATTAGCCGTTCCAAATCAAATCTATTGTCAAATAAACGTATCAATTCGTACAAGTTTTGTTTGATAATTACTGATGCTAATTATGTTATCCAGCGTCCACCTATTTTGAATGATATGAAACAATATATATCTTTCAATTCAATCGAAAATGTACCTACAGTTTAAATCTAGTATCTAATTAGTTTGTTCAGTGGCTCTATTTTGCTCGGTATAACTACGAGTATATTGCTTTTGACATGTCACCGTAATGATTTTCAGTATGCCGCCATTACTGTCAAGTAAATAAGAGCTATCATATCATATCGTTAAGAATACGATAAAAGTTTTGTCAAAAGCAATATCCTCCAGAGTACGAAATTTTGCCCGATTGTTAGACATATAGGCACTTTTTTAATAATTATACCTTCCGTTTTTCCGTGCATTTTTTTTAAGTATCCATGTTCAGCGGTTTAGCTGTAAAAGCGTAACAAACAAACAAGCAGAGTTACTTTCGCATAATATAATACTGGCTTCCATTGAGATTTTGATTACACTCCGGAACTCTTAAATATTCCAAGATGAAAGTAGCCTTTGTTTTATCCATCGTATAAGCTATCTCCACAGCTATCCTTCACGGCACGGTGTATATGAGCTCAGGGGTCACTTAATGCTAGTCATTCGAAAGGGTTACTGAGCAACCACGTTCTCTACCTACACTGCAAATAAACCTTATTAATTGGAGTGACGTTCGCAAGGAAGTCCTACTCTCGAAATGACGCAAGCTCCGAACAAATTGTGGAAAGATCGAAGTTATTCAACAAACAAATATAATGACATACTACTGGAGGGATCTTTTCACCTACATCTACATCTAAACTAATATTATAAAGAGGAAAAAAATATTTTGGTATTTTTGTACGTTTAAACTCGTTCGTCGTTCGTCATTTTAATAAACTCGAAAAATTCTACATTATCCCTGAGTAAAATAGGGTACTTTCTATCCCGGAAAAATTAACTGTTCCCGTGGGATGACAAAAATACGAATTCTACGTGGACGAAGTCGCTGGCAGAAGCTAGTAAAATATAAAATTCAAAATAGATAATCGGTCAAAATACATAATGTTCATAATATATAGGGGACGGACAGGCAAGACAGAGAGGGCGGGCAAGAAGAATAATATTTGTTCTAGTTCGATACTTAATCGATAGAAAGAGACAGAACTACTTTCACTCACTCGTTACACACTTGCAGTTACTGTTAATTCTCATCCGGTAGCATACATTAGCCACAAGTTCTATGTGAGAAAATAGATTTTTAGTATATTTTTTAAAATAAAACCACCGTAAGTAATTTGTGTTAGTTTTATTATATGCAGGGCTAGCCATATTGATATTTTAAGTAGACTTTGATGTAAATAGACGTGTAAAAATAAAATAAATGTTTAAAAAAACAAAAAACCGCCTTCAAAAAGCAAAAAATAACTTGTTTAAAATGGTAGGTAAATAGGTCAGTACAACTGAAGTCTGCTTTTGGTTAAAATATTGTTGGACGCCGACTTCAGTTGTACTGACCTATTTACCTACCATTTTAAACAAGTTTTTTTTTGCTTTTTGAAGGCGGTTTTTTGTTTTTTTAAACATTTATTTTATTTTATACTTTTTAGTGATCCTATTTATGCTGTTACGTAGCTCCACTTCTAAATATTAATAAGAAACTATAGAACATTTCAAGCTCGCCGCAGACAACGCCGCGGGAATGTCATAGTCATATTTAAACCTAAATGTGCTTCGTCATAGTCGCTCAACTTCCTTTATCGAAATATCTTATCGCCACCCTTGAAATAGGTACCGTTAAGGAGTTCCGGTGGCCATCTGTGGTCTTCATCATCAGTTCCACTTCACCATATAGTACTTTTCAAAAGCAAATGCATGAGTTACAGTGAAAAATACCAAAATCGCTATAGGTGTGCCTATAATATTTGAGGAGTTCTCTTGATTTCTCCATGATCCCATCATCAGATCCTGACGTGGTGACAATGAGACCAACTAGAAAGTATACCCATTCGAACAACGAAAAAATTTTTCAAATCGGTCCAGTGGTCTTCGAGTAATCGGGGAACATATATATAAAAAAAAAAAACCCGACGAATTGAGAACCTCCTCCTTTTTTTGAAGTCGGTTAAAAACATATTCATCTTTGCATATACAGTTAAGTGAACTGAAATTTATTTCAGATCGTGTCGAATAATCAAAAGGAGAAAAATAGAGACCCCCTGAGTTCGGGCTATCTGATTTTTTTTTTCGGTTCATCTAGACTCCCATTGGAAAAGTTCCCAATTTAACCATTTCCTCTTTCTGTATTTTTGAGGATCATATTTTTGTGACGATTAAAATGGATAATCGGTATTTTTTTCTCAATTACTAATAGAACCCATAAAACAGTCCAAAATATACTTTAAAAGGTAACTTTCATGATTAACATCCACTTTTACAGCATAAAGAAGTCTGGTAGTAATATTGCCTCTACTTTCATGAGGAATGTGGTTGAAAAAATATAGCCCAATCCTTTTAAAGTACTGCGGTATCCAGGAACTTTGTTGTTTCAGTCATATCGGCTGAGTGCTGTGAATTTTGTATGGTAAACGCAGAGTATTTCCAAACATTATATCTACACTATATATAATATAATAATATAATATTATAAAGAGGAAAGATTTGATTTTTTGTTTGTTTGTTTGTTTGTTTGAATTGAATAGGCTCCGAAACTAATGGACCGATTTGAAAAATTCTTTCACCATTAGAATCCTTCATTATCCCTGATGAACATAGGCTATAGTATATTAGTGGCCGAAAGCGATACATTAAACTTAGCTTAGGTTAGTATACGTATACCTACATAACAATTGTATTCCATGGCAGTTAGCGGCGTAGGTATAATAATATAATAGGTATATCGTGCAGAACTGATCAGAGGAACCTGTAGTGTTCGGCGTGACCTCCGGAGCTCTAACACATGCCTAATTAAGCAGGCGATAGAGCAAAACCGAGGGTCCAAAGTACGAGTATTCACTCAGCAGCTTGGAAGGAGCAACCTGAAGAAGCTCACAACATATGAGGGCAGGGCCGTGTTGTCAAAGTCGGAGATTTTTGCTGAGATCGAGGACTTCTATGGGCGACTTTACGCCGCACATGTCCCTCAACCGCAGCGTGACAGCTGTGATTTCAGAGCCACACTGACACGCCACTATACCGACGAACTGCCAGAAATCAGCGAGAATGAGATCGTGTTGGCATAAGGCAGCTTAAAAATGAAAAAACCCCCGGTGAAGATGGAATTACGTCAGAGCTTCTGAAGGCAGGAAGAGTCCCTGTTGTCAAGGAGCTTCGAAACCTATTTAATTCCATCATACATTGTGGGAAAACTCCAAAGGCGTGGCATGGGGCAAAAGTGGTATTGTTCTTTAAGAAGGGAGACATAACCCTTCTTAAAAACTACAGACCCATTTCTCTCCTAAGCCATGTCTATAAGCTGGTCTCCAGGGTAATCACGAATCGTCTTGCCAGAAGACTTGACGAGTTCCAGCCTCCGGAGCAGGCCGGGTTTCGCACGGGGTATAGCACCGTCTGGACCACATTCACACGGTAAGGAGGAATTATACAGAAGTCCGAAGAGTATAAGGCCTTCGATTCCATGTAAACCTGGGCTGTTTTGGAATCCTTACAGCAATACCAAGTAGACCGTCGGTATATCGCAGTGTTGAGATTCTTGTACGAATCTGCGTTTATGTGTGTACAGGACAAACAGTCTGAACCAATCCAATTGCGCAGAGGGGTGAGAAGGAGACGTTAATTGTTCACAAGTGCATTTAAAGATTTGTTTAGGACGTTGGACTGGAAAGGTAAGGGCATTATTATAAACGGCGATTTCATCTCGCACTTGCAATTCGCAGACGACATAACTAGTCTTGATGGCGGAGTCGCTGGAGGAGCTGCAATAATTGCTGGACAACCTAGCATCCGCGTCAGAAAGCGTAGGTCTCAGCATGAATTTGGATTAAACTAAAGTCATATTCAATGACCACATTGATCTGAGACCTATCGCTGTGAATGGTCATCTTCTTGAAATTGTTTCTGAGCATACCTACCTCGGGTAGATCCTTCAAATAGGTAAAAATAACTTTGAGAAGGAGGCCAAGAGAAGGGTCCAGTTGGGCTGGGCAGCATTTGGAAAACTACGTCAAGTCTTCTCTTCACCCATCCCGCAATTTATACTAATTAATTACGGTTCCGAGACGTGGACACTAACAGTGCGGCACCAGTCACTCAGCGAGCAATGGAGGATAAAATCCGCAACGATGTATCCGACAGAGAACCTAAGTAACTGACATAGCACAGAGAATTAGCAAGCTGAAGTGGCAGTAGGCTGGCCATATCTGTAGAAGAACCGATAACCGTTGCGGTAGACGTGTTCTTGAGTGAAGACCGCGACTCGGCAAACGTAGTGTAGGACGCCCTCCAGCAAGATGGAGTGATGACTTTCGGAACGCTGCTGGCATGTTGGTTGCGACAGGCCAAGGACAGGGTAAAATGGCGCACTTTAGGGGAGGCCTACGTTCAGCAGTAGACTGCCTTAAACACGGATTAAATTGGTGTTACAACTTTTGTTATTAGATATTTTTAAGTATTTTATGCTAAATAATGGTTCAAGTTAAATTTTGTGAGTGTATATGTTATAAATAATTTAAATACCATACTAACATTTATTTTTAGCATGTTAAAATATGAACCAGGTATAAAAAATGCTTTATCCCGATGTACAAGAAACTCACTAACACAATACTAAATTAATATGTCATACAAATTCCCATAGCAAAATCGCAACAATCAAATAACATAACAGATGTTACTTAAAATACACAAGAACACCCATGGAAACGTTTATTAAATATAAATATCAAAACTAATTTCTCACTTATACAATAGTATATTGTTGACATACCTAGTCGATCGCTTATCGTTTAAACACGAATAACAGTGTAAAGGTTTTTGACATTTAGGTTACAAATGAATTTTCGCACGAATA
The DNA here is from genome assembly GCA_946894065.1 of Acleris literana. Classification (NCBI taxonomy): domain Eukaryota; kingdom Metazoa; phylum Arthropoda; class Insecta; order Lepidoptera; family Tortricidae; genus Acleris; species Acleris literana. The sequence goes on from OX335669.1 coordinate 22,968,068, forward strand.
AAAATATATCATGATTTTCTCACATTTTCTTGAAAACCCATAGACTTAACATTTTATTTAGGTCATAAATATATTGGATTATTAATTTCCATTGTTTTTTCTCTACATTGTTTTAAACTAAATCTATCAAGTGAAGAGATATTCAAGTTTTTCCGTATTTAATTTTTCCTGTAAAGTTGGTGTTTTGATAATACACGTTTATTCGCGGGGACCGTCGAAGATATCATGAGTGTAATAATTATCAAAATTGTAATGTAAGAAACAGCCCTCTAAGTGACTTTAATTGGTTTTATCTACAACAAAGAATAGACAGATAGACACGTTAAATTTGGCTAAAGGTTCCTGCATATTGTGTTAATGAGTATAACATCACGCCTATATCCCTCAGCACCTCAGCAGAGCATCAAAGAGTGTACATGTACATACAATATACATACCTACATAGGTACATTAAATCACGCCTGTTTCACAGATGGGTAGGCAGAGACCACTTCTATCTTTTCACTTTCAAGACTGTATGTGATGATGAGAAATCTTTTACTTAAGTATCTAAACATTTAATTAAACTTAACCGGTTCTCCTAATCTCTTCTCTAAATAGTATAAATTGCGCCTGTCTGCCTGTTTCTCCGCTAACTCCTACCAAACCACGCAACGGATTATGATACGTTTTGCACTGTCATTTAGAGAATTTATTCTAGATGGTTTATATGTACATTTCATTCTAATGATTAACACATTATTTTTTATCACTTTTAAAAATATATACAATAAAATATCCCTAAAATTAACTTAAAACTACACTAATCTAATAAACCGCTGCCAGTGGGCATCGTTCCCAAAATGCTGGCAGCATTGCCACGTTGAATGGCAATGCTTAATCTTTGTGCCAAATAAAGGCCAGCATTTTGGTCACGAGATGTGTCGACCAGGCGCTTGGAAAGATCTTTAAAAAATTTATGAGCTCCTGGTCCCCACGGTCCTAAAGTTTCGACCCCAAAAGGCTCAAATACGTAGCTTCTATCGAGCTGACTGTACTTGCGCCTTTTCAGGGTCTCCGCTGATTCTGCCGCGGATCCAGCCTTAATTCTCGATCCGGGAAGGTGTGACGGCGCAAGGGTGTCCACGCAAGTAGCATCCCACACCAATGGCCGTCCCAACTTCCACGGAATAAGGGTCATCCCATCAGGTCTTTTACCATCGTCACGCATGAGACCATTTGGTTCCAAAATGGCCGCACAGTTGGCGCTGGTTTCATTTTAATTAAGTTTTAATATAGTTGAAAAAACTCAGTGTTTTCCAACCAAGTCGTCAAAAATCGTTTTTCGGGCCCTTACATAGCTTACGCTGGCTAAACCTTAAGAGATGTGTCAAAATAATGTACTAAAGAATTGTAGTTCTTTAAAAAACCTAGACAAAAGTCCGCAATGACATATGTCTATCTCCTAAGATTGACTCACATAACCATTTTTTATGTTTATGATTTTATTTTAAAATATTAGGTTATAGCGAAGCTATTCTGTCCGATTCAGTATTTAACCTTATCCAGATAAATACGTTGGTTACCTTGGGCATTTAATGTAGATTAATATTGTCCCGTACAATATATTATATTTAAATAAATACTTTAGAAGATATGGCAGATTCAAAATTACGCGCTACATCGATTAGAACTCAAAACAAATATTATGAGAGTTTCGTTGTCTGCACGTATGAAAACCGGTTCTTTGCAGAGTTGTTGCTCAAAATAAGAAATGTTCAGATGCCCCAAGATAATAGTGCTCCTATTAATCTTCAAAATGAAAACTTTTGCGTTTTAGTAAAAGAATTATTCGACAATGTTTATTCCGAAATTAATAATATTAATTCTAACACTGTGCTAAGGAGAGAGTTATTTTATCACCAACTAATAGATAAGTAGGTATAGAAAATGGCTTGATTCTATCGAAGATCAATGCACCGACACAAAATATTATTATTATAAATGTTTTGATTTAATCTGTTTGTTGTTTTTATTATTTCTGATGTTCTGACTTATTATTTCATTTATTAAAAAAAAAAATTCTAATTTGGTTGCATGCTATTTTTAAGACGATCCTTAACGGTGATAACTCCTTAGTTTTGTATTTTTATTGTTATCCTGACTTCTTATTTCTATTTTTGATTATAAATTTGTGTATATTTTTGACGATTCCAATGTAATTTCTTGTACTTTTGATATAACATGCAATGTATACTGTGACTTACTTTGGAAAATAAATTTCTTTCATTCATTCATTCATTCAAACATAAACATAAACATACACACACACATAAACACTGTGCTCGACCTGGAAGATGCTATCATTTCCCAACGGAACTTCTCAATTCCTTGCAACATTATGGATCGCCCCATATAAATTGGTTTTGAAAGAATGGTGTTCTAATTTTACTACGGAACCTTAATCCACACAAATAACATCTTTAAAAACGTTCATAATAGAGTGCTATTGACCGGATATGCGGATGGAAAAGTCGTTTTAATTCCCCGGGTCCATAAATATCAACCTTTCCAGTTAAAACGACTGCAATGTCCAGTAAAATTATCGTTTTCAATGACAATTTACAAGTCACAACAAGGTCAAACATTCAAAGTTGCGGTCTTAGACCAGCCCCCTATTTTATCATCCCGACAATGACAGGTGATAGGTAACATTTCAGTGTACATAGCGCAGCTTTATATGAAACCCAGTAATGTATCAGCGTGTTAACTTTGCAATGTATACTGAATTGTCACCTGTCACGTATCATTGTCAAGATGGTGAAATAGAGCGCTGAGCGTTGAGTGTTTTTCCCATGGACGTATGTAGCCCTTTCGCGCGTCACTTCCAGGCAAAATTTGTTTGTATTGTGCAATGAAAAGTCCGCTGTAAACATTGTATATAGAGAGATTCTGTGATAGCCGGTAGTCATGATTTGAATTGAATTTAAAATCTAACGGCATCAAAAACTCAATTCCGCAAAAAGTGTCCGATAGGACGTCTTTCTAAAATCGTCATAAAATAAAACCTCTATGCATATGCACCTATCTATAATTTGAAAAGTATATTATTCCAGATGAACTTGGATTATTTTAACTTATATTATAACCGAAGCGAAGCGAGGGCGGGTCACTAGTATGAGATAAAGGTGGTATGATTTATGGGAAATCTAATGGTCTCCCTCGGAAATCCTATAATGTTTGTTCTAAAGCAAAATGCTTGTCCGAATTATCGTTTGTCCTAAACTAGTTTTCAGCTGAAAAGGACCACTTTAAGGGATAAGTTAGCCTTTGTACGTACATTCCTATTCTGTAAATATTGTATTTGATTTTTTTGTACAATAAACAGTTTACATTACATACTTTTTTAGTTTAGTTTTTAGAAAATTCCGGCATTAAGACAAATGACGATTAGGGATTCCAACATAGATCCATAGAGCAGAAATAAAACAAAAATAGAAAAAAATAAGAAACATTTATTTACGTACACCTTACTAAAATGAAGTAGCTTGAGCACGAACATTTCAATCATACGTCACGAATTTAATAGAGAAGGCGATTCGAAACCGTGTTATAAACCTATCCATAGCACGAACCCCAAAATAAACTCACTGTTTCATACATTACTTTACCTATACTAAACTTCATCTTTACTACTCGATGACGATACGAAAATTAAACTCAATGTCAACTAGGTGTTTCAATTAGTACTAAATACCGACACGTGTTGCTTTAACCATACATACACATTCTCGTGGACGTTAACGTCACTAAATCTTTCAAGCTCTTGACGCAGAAGACAAACTAACAATCAATACATAAAATCTGTCTTAGTGCCAAGTACGAAAATGTATGGTCTAAGTGAATAAACTATTCACTTAGAACTTTAAAGACAAGAGGACAAGGGATAGCGAAAAGGACAGACATTTGACTATAGCTCTGTCCCTTTCATTGACTGGAACTTGGCAAGTTTTAACCGTTCATATGCCCTACTGTTTAGCGATACGTTAATTGGTAAAATGATGGTAGCGATCCGAACAAAGTTAGATTTACTGCTTTCAGATTAGTTAAAATCAATTTCTTTTAAACATTGATATGCTCTTTTAATATTACATCACGTTGAACGCCTCCGCGAAATTGACGCAGATATAACATCAGTGAAACATACCGGAGATCTCTCCTTCATTTTCCCCGAGCTTGTGCGTACATATTTGATGACCGGAGTATAATAAAAATACTCACTAGGGATTTTAGAATCAAAATATAACCTTCTCGGTGAATTTATTCCCTGCTTCCATCGTAAACTTGAGTAAGTACAACCTGAAATAGAATCTTGAATATTATCATATTAATGCCCCAGGAATGAACCTACGAGTATTTACCGGTAGAATTAATTTTGCTGAATCATGAATGTTAAATAGGCAGTCAGAAAAGACATAAATAAATGATGTTTTAAATGATGACCAAGTTTTGAAGATGGAGATTAAGAATGGAATATAATAGATTCGAAAAATTATTCATTAGGAAATTAATTAAAAAAACACATACATTTGAGAAAACACAAAATTAAGCTATTTATAATAAATTAAGACTATTACTTAATTATTTCCCTGGAACAAAAGTTAATAATTAATTAACTGAATCAATTAAATATATAGTTTGCACTACAGAAAATACGAATAATTCACAAATCATAGTCAATCGTTTACTGCAAAAAATAAACCAAAATGAACCTTACTCATTAAGTCACTAAGGTGCATTTTTCTCCTTATTCAATTTGTTAGTTACACGGTTTGCCAATATCACCAACAAAGCACTAATCTTTTTCTAAAACACAAGCAACGTTCTCCTTCTTCACATAAAGCGCAAAACATATTTAAACTGCAGATAGATTCAGGTAAAAAAACTTAAACGTTTTGAACGTGGCAACTGTCAAATTTTCACCCTAAGTAACCAAATTTATGAGTGGTTTCGATATAAGGAATGACCATTAAAAGAATTGACGATGAATTATTCACTTTTAGCTGTCGAGGCATAGCGTATTAATAACGTTTAAGATTTTTTCGAAATGTGAAGCTGGAGACGGATGGAAAAAAATTGCTGGATACAAAAGGAGACGTGAACGGAAGACGGAAGTACTTAGCACAGTGAAGAAAAGGAGAAGTATATTGCAGACAATAGTTAATAGACGAAATAGATGTTTGGTCACCTGATACGGCACGAGGAGTACATTGAAGGGCGCTGCATACGTAACGTGATTTTTTCTCGGACGGAACGAGGACGGGATGGAGACGGGGCGTGGTCTGACTTGAATTTTAATGCATACGCAAAGTGACAGTGACGGGCAACTAACGTGCTAGTGTTGTAAACAAGATGAATTTTACATTTGAAGAATTGGCTTTCATTGCTATTGCTATAGACGACGAAGAACATGAAGCTACGGCTGTCAGGAGAAAAAGGAGGTTTTCTGTGCATGCTACATGGCAAAAAAGAGAAACGGGACGGGGCACGTGCGGGACGGGACGTGCTAAACATCGTCGCCGACGATGTTTTTCCCGCCACGCTGATGCCACGTTCCCGTCCCGTCCGTGATTCCGTTGCGTATGTACGTTCAGATAGGTACATTGTCTATGAAACAATATTTGAAAATTTACCCGTCTCGTGCCGTCCCGTCCCGTTTAAAATCACGTTATGCATGCCGCGCTCTAAGATGATAATTGACGGAAAAGTAGAAGAAAAAAGGAAAAGAGGGAGAATAAGAAGAAAATACCTAGACCAATTAAAAGAAAAAGTGGACGTCGTGCCATATCAGTGTGTTAAAGAAAAGGCTTGGAGAAGGAAATAATGGTAATTCCTCTACCGACCAGAGCATAGCTCTTAAGTAAATGACGATGAAGATTTTAGTAACGAAGCAGCCGTGTTATTTTCTTCAGAAAATTATTTTCCAACTCAACGGACGAATTATTAACCGGTGAGGGCAAGTTGTCCCGTCAGAGGGTACAAACATGTTAACGTACGTAACGTGTTAATGCATTATCAATTAGTTTAGCTTACCGTCGGCGTCGCTTGTATGAGCTCGGTCGCGTAGTCGACCGATCGACCAGAATCCATTCAATACACGTAACACCTCTGTGGCTAAGATTTATTCGATATCGAAAATGTAGCATTGACGTAGCAGACGGACAGTCTCGTCGAACGCTTATGTCAATTCCATCCATTATGACAGTTTTCGAAATTCGTTTACGTTAGCGTTATGCATTGTCCAGTGGCCTTAGACAAGATGCTTTGCGATAACGTTATCGTTATCGAAAACGTAAGATTTACGTAAGCTGCCAGACGGTCGTGTCTAATGCTTATGTCAAGGCCATATCATAAGTCAGTTTTCAAAAATCGTTTACGCCAGAATTAAGCAATTGTCTCGCCTCACGAAAACGCACAAAGTGTTTTTAATCTCGCTAGTTGAATACGTAATTACTCGACAAACTCAGAAGCGAATTGTTCAATATCATAACTTCATAGCACACTAGATTGCTTCACTTCTCGACAAAGCCGTTGTGTTAAATGTGTGGAAACATGATCGTTTCCCGATGTCCGAGATAGCCGCGCTGATACGGGTAGAGTTACATCGGCGTAATGAGCTGTCGCTACCTTTTGCGTCTTAAAATCAGATACTAGTTTCAATTGTTATTTTGAAGGGTTTAAGCACGTTGTTGACGGATAAGTATACGTCAAGAGATTTCTGATAAATTCTAATAAAAAAAAACAAAAAACAGTTAACTATAAATTTTAAAGTTTTCCGGAGGTGAAAATCGGAGTGTGTTTTACTAATCTCGCTCACGTTTTATCCGTCTTACAAAATCTTGGCTTCACTAAATTCACGAAGAAAATTTTTCTATTACGTATCAATTTCAATAAAATGAAACTACTAGCGAAAAATTGGTAATAAATCCGAGCTGACTTTATAAAGAATAGCAAGTAGGTAAACTACTCTTTGGTCTTAAATGTGCTACAACTACAAGCGAGAAATTGGTGATAAATCTAAACTGTTATGTTATGTTATGTGCCATTAAGTCACTCAAAGCGTTAAACCGTTTATTAATCTAATTTACACCGACTTTAATCGAATAGGCACTTTTCTTAGAAACCCAAGAAAAATAAGAAGTTTATCTTGCGTCGAAGCATTTGCAGGAAAACGTTTTCGCAATTAACCTTTTTATTTTGGATGAAGGAAATAAAATGTACTTAGTCAAAATTAACAGAATAAATAATAAAGACAGCTACTAAGCAAGCTTGAGCTTTTTAGAGAGATCGACATTGAGGTCTATTATAATGCTATAAATACTTTTAGATCATCCAAGAACACCTTCTTGACCTAAATACTCATCTCAATTAATACAAATTTAGCATCCTGTATTAGATTTTTGAGTAATGCTATGAGCTTGTTATCCTCTTCATCATGCTTATCATCATCATCATTTCAGTCAAATACATCAGTTTCTGGACTTAGACTTTCTTTAATGTCCTCCACCATAATCGTTCCTATACGATGCTTCCAGCGATTTCCTCTTTGATTAGATTTACCTTAATTATAAGAAAACATTTAAACCGCATCGTTATCTCCAAGACAAAAGGAGTTTCCTGCTACAAATCTGTTCTGGCATTTACTTTGTCTTTACGAATCGTGTCAGTTTTCAAACCGTACATAAGGGTTTACGTATTTGAAATCAATACGCTTCTCTGATGTTTTTGTTGTAGAAATAAACGGAAATTGCGGATGCAAACACATTCGGAACCGAGGGCACGATATTGGCTCCCGTTCGTATAGGTAGGTATAGGGTATCAAATAGGTATTTAATAAGTATGCAAGATTTAAAGTGATTATTTAATTGCTTGTGCAAATTTTGCTGTCAGTCTCAGTCTGTTCACGTTTATCGATGCCAGTAATGTAGTTTAATTTTAATTAAATTAAGTAGTACCTAATTGATACCTATCATGATATTGACAGCTTAACAGAAGAAGCCTTTGTTTGCAATATAATTTGAATGATTTGCTACGGAAAATTAAAATGTTATTTGATTATAAAAAATGATATAAGTTCAGTTTTTTTCTTCAAACAAAATAAACATCAAAGTAACTTAAGTGGTGGTAGGGGACCTTGTGCAAGTACCGATAACTTATCCTTTTACCTACCGCCAAGCAGAAGCATTCACATTGTTGTGTTTCGGTGAGGGGACAAGACAACCGGTGAAGTTACTAGCATAGATAGGCATTCCATTTTAGTCCTCAGGGTTGGCAACTCATTTGCGGTCTTAGGATTGCAATCTTTAGATTGTAGCTTTGAGAATGCAAATGTCTATGGGGTCTCAGATCCCACTTAATATCAGGCTCTGCGTGCTCGTTAGCCTTCCCCATGCAATAAAAAAAAAACAAAATTAAAAATTTCAATTTAAATATCTAGTACCAACCTAATATTTAATGTACTTACCTAATCAACATAAATCTGAAATCAGTCAGTCGGGATGTCAAAATTAATAGTAGTTTATGCAACTGATGCATAATGAGAGGGCCTTGAAATACGAGTGAAACGAGCGTCAGCAAGTTTCATAATAGGATCACACGAGTGTTTTAAGGCCTAATTATGTACAGTTGCATACACTACTTTAACTACACACATATTATAAGTACTCTAAAGGGCCGTATTAATAAACTAATCTCAACTCAAATGCTCGTCTCGAGATCCGTCAGACATGACAGTGTTCTATGGTTTGACGTTTACTTTGGCGTATCTTGTGACGGGCATCTCGGCTAAGATGTGTTTATTAATACGGGCTTAAGAAGGGTTCAGAACCCGACGACTTGTGCTGTGCCAATGTTACGAATATTAATGTTTTAAAAAAATCATAGACAAACGAATGGTGTCCCTATTCTCATGTCACTCGAGATCAAATGTCGTGCGGTTTATATTAAAAAAACATACTGAATTGACGTTTCGAATCGATAACTATTTTAATATCTATGGATACTAGAATAAAACCCACAGCAGTTTTGACAGCTGTTCCAAATTTAAACTCATAACCTTACAGAAATCGATACTGTAATAACATTACAGTACAGATTTTACCTACTACCACAGACAAGAAAGTTCTCATAGTAATATTGGTTGTAATAATGCTGGTCATTTCCTACAGTTTCTGAACGCATAATAGAGGAATTACGATATGTGTGTAGATAAACCACAGTTACGATACTAACATTGAACAACAATATTATTATGTCTTGTAAAAACCATCAAAATATTTTGTCATAAGTGGCTAAAGTTACCAAAACATCATAAATATTCATCGACAGGCAAGAGTTTACCAAAAAACCCGCACAGCAGATCAAAACTTCGTAAAACCGGCTCAAATCTATTTCGAATTCCTACTTTAAGCTTATGGTCTAAGATCCGAATAGAGCCTAATAAGAGCCTATAGAATATGCAAACGTTAGGTTTAGTGCAAATTATTAGGCTTCATGATTTCGATCACTATGTAATTGGTTTATTTAACAAGCAATAATAATTTAAAAAAAAGTTCATTTTCAGTATTTTTTTAATCATATAAGGACTGGACTGATTTTTTTCAGTCAACCTATTCGCCATACATTACTTAGCATATTAAATTTGATACATAATACTTTTTATCGAATAAACAGCCCGGTGAAGGTCGTCTCCTATTCGGATCCCCTGTTATTATTAAGTATGTAAAATACCAACAGCTATGCCACGTAAAAAGAAAAAACTTGGTAGTACTCGTAAGTTCAATGTATCGCAGCGTAAAGTCGCAGGAGACAGAGTTAAGCGAGTTAGAACATAAAAGCATGATGAAGTAATTTTATGGCTTATGGCTGTTATGTGCCCACATAACAGCGTAATCGTACTTATTTGACACAGAGATAAGGCCTGTAAACATCTTGCTACAGGAGAATAAACACGAAAATGTGTCGCCATAATCTTAGTAAATGACGCTTTAAATTGTTGAGCAATGTTTACTTTCTCTGACAAGAAAGTGGAGATAGCCGTTGGCAGGTTAGACCTGTTTGAAGGATAAATAGATATTAATTGATACACATTTTAAACCTTTTTCTGTTACAAGTCTAACAAAAATGAAGCTCTGAAAAAGCCAACTGCTGTTTGGATAATGTCGTCAATATCGTGTTAGTTATCATGTTTATATTTTTTATTTCGCCAATTTCACGTTGTAGGAAAATTCAAGGTTTAACGTAGAACTCTCAAAACTCGTTTTACATGCCAGCGCAATCGTACTCTCGTAATATCATATTTTATACATCCTTCCATCCATCCTTATTCTTTAATAAGAACAAATAGGTTCAAAAATTCAAATTATCTTTACAAAAATGACATTAATAGAGGACATTGGCATTAGGAAATTGCTTAAAAATACTTGGGCAGGACGAGGCTATAAATATTTCATTTCGTAACATATGTTCATTTAAAAATCATTGTGTGAAATCTCCAAGAATCAAGACTGAGATCTCAATCCCAATGAAAATAACGTCAAAATTTGATCTAAAAACCCAATAACCTTTGAAATAAATCAAAGTCAAATGAAATTAAGACTTCGCTTTAGGAAAGGTTTGCTCTGTCGATTGGAATCCGTTTCGAAATATCTCACGATATCTTGTTGATTTATTTAATTCTGGTAGCCGGAGAAACAATGTTGAGTAAATGAAACGTCGAGCGATAAATACAATTCAATGTGAGTTTGAAATGGTGTTAGCTTTATTTTTGCTTTCGGAATCAATCTTGTTTTAAATAGGAAAAATAGAAAATGTTTATTCAATGCACGGAGAAAAAAAGCAAAGGAAAATAAAGTAAACGAAAGAGATTTGAACAGCATTTCTACGACTCCGTCACCGTGTTATTAGTTCATCGCAGGTAAAAAGTACCCATTTGTCCTTCCTCAGTGTTTAGTGTAATCTCCAAACTAAAATTCATCTGAAGCAGTTCATGAGCCGTAGCCAAGATCCAAACGCTACTAACGTTATTTTTTTCTATCACTCAAAATATATGGGGTGACAGCCTAGTTGACCACGTGGTTTATCGCAAAGCAATGTCATCCCATATATTTTGAGTGATAGAATAGAAAAACGTTAGTAAGTAGCATTCGCATCTTAGATAGAGCATCAGCGGTTTATCCGTAAAAGCGTAATTTCATATTAAAGTAAACCGTGTTATAAAAAATATGAACTGCTAACTTGAATTAAAACGGAAGCGAAATTAGTTTTTTTTTATTCGGTAGTTTCCTAGACTGAGTTAGTTTTCTATTTATAATATTAGTAATGAATATGGATGTATAGAATGGAATCATGGAAGTATGTTATGGATATGGATGGAAGTATAGATGTAAAAGTATAGCTGGATACTACTATATTATAGGTATGCATATGGATGGAAAGTACGGATAATGGATAATGCGTGTTTTTTTATACATACCTATTTTTCACGCAAACTACAGAACTTTATATTGCTATGTTTTTAACGTTCGATTAACTTCTACACCAAACGCTATCCTAAATCAAGCTAAGAAGAAGGTAAATATCCTACTTCTACCTGTAATTTTAAAAGAGCAAGATAAAATAAAGAAACGCCTTAACGAACTCGATGCTAGTGTTCGATTCTTGGTATAACGCCCGCGGCAATCCTAGAAATCTATCTATTTCCCCCGGGAGCATTGCATTTTCCTGGGGAAAATCAGCGCCGAAGTACTTTTAAAGGAGAGTAATGAAATCTATGAAAATATCCCTACATTTTTTTGAGTGAAGTGCTTGGAATTATTTTTCTATTAGGAAAGGGTCGGTTCACAACATTCATCAAAGCGAAGGATTGGAGAATTCGTATCATGAAAAAAGTAATTACGAAATCTAGAGATACATTTCCATTTTTAACCGACTTCAAAAAAGGAGGAGGTTATACGTTCCACTGTATGTTTTTTTTTTTATGTATGTTCACCGATTACTCCGTCAATTGCCGACCGATTTAAAAAAATTTTTTTTGGTTTGATAGAGTATACTTCCGAGGTGGTCCCATTGTCACCAAATCTATATCTGATGAGGGGATCAGTGAGGAATTGAGGGAACTCCTCAAATATTGTAGGCAAACATATAGCGATTTTAGTATTTTTAGTAACAAGTCCAGCATTTGCATTCAGAAAGTATCATTTGGTGTAGTGGAACTGATGATGAAGACCACAGATGGCCACCGGAACTCCTCAATGGTACCGATTTCAAGGGTGGCGATAAGATATCTTGATTAAGATAGTTGAGCGACTACCTACTACGAATAATATTTACTTGTTGAAATATGACTATGACTTTCCCGCGGCGTTGCTTGCGGCGCGCTTGATATAAGTTAAAGTTTCATTTCAACTAAGAAGTGGGACTACGTAACAGCGTATTATGATCACTAAAAAGTATAAAATAAAATAAATGTTTTAAAAAACAAAAAACCGCCTTCAAAAACGCAAAAAATAACTTCTTTAAAATTATAGGCACCTAATAGGTTAGTCCAACTGAAGTCGGCGACCACAACATTTTCAACAAAAAGCCGACATCAGTTGGACTAACCTATTAGGTGCCTATAATTTTAAAGAAGTTATTTTTTGCGTTTTTGAAGGCGGTTTTTTGTTTTTTAATTATTACTGAGCATGGGAGTAATGTAATGATAAAAGTCGATACGATATGATACGAGAAACCTTAAATTTTTGTGTACGTCTTTATGTTTAAATTATAATCAGGGTTCTTACATAAAGGTGGTGGCAATTGTGACATTTCATCGTAACGGTATCGCTATTGCTTAACGCACTCGCAATCGCAATCGGCTTCAAAGTGGAACATTGGTTTTCAATTTGTATGAAGACTCGCCTTCGACTTTTAAAATGAAAACGATTGCGAGTGCGTTAGGCAATAGCCCCCCGTCAGTACGTACCTACCAGTTATGAGGACCAGAGATGGGCAAAATTTATTCGAATGACGAATAACGAATAAGAATAACCAAATTATTCGCGAATAACGAATGAAATTCTCGAATGATTATTCTTATTCGAATAAATTATTCGTCGAATAATTTATTCGTTGAATGAATTCCCACGAATAATTATTATGTACTACTTATTATACCTGCTCCATTTTTCTCTAGTAAATTAATAAATTATTCGTTATTCGAAAAGTAGTCGAATGATTCATTCGTGGATAAACTATTCGCGAATAAATCATTCGAAAATAAATTATTCGAGAGTAAAAATATTACGAATTATTTTTTATTCGAATGATTATTCGAATAAATAATTATTCGAATAATGCCCATCTCTGATGAGGACAATATTTGTCATGTATTCATGTTAAGACGTATTGTCACGATGTGGGCCATCTCGAGCGTATGAGTGACACTGTTCACATTAAATTTAGCGTAATGAGTCCTGTAGATTTGCCACTATAGTATGGACCCACCTTACGAGGGTACCTCAATATCAAGCATAAAAATATATTTTTGGATGGATTTTTGACGGCAAGGTATTTCGTCATTTCGGTGGCGATTGTTTTTTTTAGATTTTGATTATAATTTTCATCTGATAGGTTACATATTAAAATAAGAATGTTATATATATATATATATGAGGCACCGATTTAATGACAATGCTTTAGAAGCAATTAAATTTTGAAAAAAATTTAAACCACCGAAATGACGGCTGCTTAGAAAATCAATGAGAATGATATATTACGACCTTAATATATTATTATTATTAGATATGTCAGACGAAAACCAACAAAAAATCGTTTTTATATAGAAAAGATAGTTTGGTGCTAGCAGCACAGAAACAAGCGTGATGATTTTCGAAACAGGGCTAGGCTATGTCAAGCATTAGACATATTTTGGATATCATTGTGACCATAATAACTTTTTTTAAATTTCTAACTGTGTTCGTAGTGCATTTAAGTGCGTTTTGTACATATTATAACGTCAATGGTCATTTCGGTGAACAAATTTTCCACCGAAAGAATGCCTCCGCGATGACGACAATTAAGTATTTCAAGATAACTACTAAACAAATTACGCAATAAATATACGCCCGACTCGCGTAAATTAATATCAAAGTATCCTATTAAATATTAAAAGAAGAAGAAATGATATAAGACATTGTACATTCTTATATAATAATCCACGGAAATGACGTTTGAGAGAACCAATACGTCGTGTGATCTGTCACACCTCGACAGAGTCACAATGCTTGGCAACAGCTCGTCCACTCCACTGAATTACCGAAGCAGAACTAATGTTCGACTCAACAGGATCACAAAAATGGCGGTAGGTTAGTCGACTAATTTAGATAACAGCAGGTGTTTGAACGTTATGAATTAGTTAATAATCGTGGGATAAAAAGTTATAATAATTTGTTTGGAGGAAACCGCGAAACTGGGACAGGCCTCACAGACTTACTGCTTCTAGTATTTTGAAAATTTGTAAATAAAAATCCAGCTATGGTTTAAAACAGCAGTGTTTATAATGTTATGCCTGGCTGTATTTTATGCTCTTATATATAAAAAAAGAAATATGTGTCTGGTAGATTGTTCACTGGTTTTTTTTAAAAGCCTTGGGTCATCTAAAAACCTGCTCTATAAATTCACCCTTTTATCAGAAAAATCTTTTGTATTATAAGAATCTGAGTGTTTAAAATTAATACTTGTACGTAATACGATTTGAAACGGCAATTTTAAACGATAATATTAAAAATCTCGTTCATTTAATCTGTCGGATCAAAAGAGGTATCAATAATACCACGTCAGAGTAATATCTTTCATGTCTCAAAGATTGAAAAGCTATCATTGTTTTTCAACTATATTAATTTCAGTATCTTATAAAAAAAATGCCTATAATTTTAAAATAAACCAAAAACATGTTCAGTAAATACAACCCTTTGCAAATAAAATTCATCATCTCGATTTTCACTACCGCAAAAGCACTTTCTGTCATATTTAAGTGAAATAAATGGTCACTCGTATGTTTTATTAATTTTAATTTTACATGAAATGATGCTTGTTTCCGTACCGCTGTTTGGAGTAAAATAAAAAATGATAAAACGGACGCCATTGGCTTTTTAATCAGAATGAACACCAGATGGTCTAGACTGGTAATAATTTATATAAATGGAATAGGATAACAGGAAATTATAAAATGAATAAATTATTAACCTTACGTTCAGACAATTTTATTTACTATCTTAAGTTTGCCTGGAATCTTGATTGTAATGTTTAAATATATTTACCCACGACGGTACGGAGAAGGTACATGCGTTTGGGGTGAGAGGAGGTTTGTTTGTTTGTTTGTGCAAACCAATGTTGCCAATTATCTCCAAAACTCCTGGTCCGATTTTGATGCGGTTTTCAGTGATAGGTTTGGGATTGATTGGTGCATGTTCTTAGATAAGTGTTACGGTTACAACTCGCCAGGGGGCGCTGCAGTAAACATTTGTTTGTGCAAACCAATGTTACCATTTACCTCCAAAATGACTAGTCCGATTTTGATGCGGTTTTCAGTTATGGGTTTGGGTTTGATTGGTGCATGTTCTTAGATAAGTGTTACGGTTACAACTCGCCTGGGGGCGCTGCAGTAAACATTTGTTTGTGCAAACCAATGTTGCCATTTACCTCCAAAACGACTAGTCCGATTTTGATGCGGTTTTCAGTTATGGGTTTGGGTTTGATTGGTGCATGTTCTTAGATAAGCTGTTACGGTAACAACTCACCAGGGGTGCTGCAGTAAACATTTGTATGTGCAAAACCAAAACGAATAGTCCGAGTTTGATACGGTTTTCAGTAATGCGTTTGTGGTTGATTAGTGAGGGTCCTTAAATAGGGTAGAAACCAAAATAAATGTACATAAAGACGCTATTTAAACGTCACTTAAATGAAGTCTAACTTACAATTTCGTTACAAAAATGTATGCGTTTTAAGTGCAGTAGTTGTGCGTGGCCTGTTTGCGTAGACTAATGATGTAACATAGCCCCACAAAAAATAATCTAATGGCGTTAAATCACAAGATCTTGGCGGCCACTCGATGTCTCCAAATCTGCTGATTACACGTCCATTAAAACGCTCGTTCCATAGATCCATGGCACGAAACGTTTTTCTTATCGAACTGTCGCTTTGATAATACACTTTTGTTATTTCTAAACGTTGGTGATCTTTATATCGCTCCATAATTAAATGGCAGATACTGGCGTTTAATTTTTTCCCAAAAAGTGGCAAAAAAATGTAATATTCTTTTTAATTTATGGACAAAGACACTTACTCTTACTGAAAGACCCTGTATAACCACCCTATCGACTGTAGCGCCCTGTAGTTTGTGGACAGCAACGGCCCAACTTAATATGAGTGAAGTCATCACTCTTTCTATTTTTACCCACGACGTACGCAGACGGTATATGCGTTTGGGTTTAGAGGATGTTTGTTCCAGAACCTTTATTCCCTTGAAGAGCTACTCGTTGGAGGTCTACTCAACCATTTTTCATCCTGACGACCTTTAATGACTATTGTAGAGCTGCGGCTCAATGTTTTCTACACGTAATGATATCGAGTTGAGTTAAAACAAAGCCCCGTGCAATGTTTAGTTGTAAATACTTAAATATTATTACTATTAAATCAACTATATCGATATGTAGTACAATGTAACTACATAATACGTCTATGCTCTCTAAAAAATTTGAAATAAAAAGCAAAATTAAAAAATTTGAAAAACCCACGACTGTTAAAACGTTATTGAAAAAGGATAAAATAATTAAAAACCCCCCGGCTTAAAGAATTTATGTAATGAGAGATAATAAACGTAAAAAGCTTTTATAAGTAGAGTTCGTCTCTTGCGGAGTCGGTCATATTAACTATAGAGTATCAGTTTTCATAGCACTTCCCTACGTATCTATTCGGTTTTCGAAGATATAGATGTGGCAATAACATATTCAACTACCTATGAACTTAATAAAAAACCCAAGAATATCCGTCAGGGGCTGCCACTATTTTAAATTTCAACACAAGTATAAATAAGTATAGCAATAAAATATCTCATATTATTTATGTTACTATAAAACTACAAAAAAAACTAGTTCATTTAATGGCAGCGCCGGACGGATATCTCAAGTTTGCCTGATATCTTGCTTGTAATGTTTAAATATATTTTCTGATATAATTTCATAGCTACTTTTTAATTTAAAGAAGTTTTATTTAGACATTTAAAAAGTGAATTGTACTACTTTTGTCCTTTCGATACCATTTTTATGGTGATACCGTAAAACGATCTTAAAAAAATACAGGGTTAATTTTTCCATACACTAAGATCGAATCATGGGTTACCATCAAATAGTGTCAAATAGGGTGCTACTCAGCATGATGGCGTGGCGGGCCACGACCCACGATGAAATTTTCAGTGACCCCTAATTAGTCGATCTTTCTTAGTAACGTTAAAAAAACCTCATTTTTTTCATTTCAATTTTGCTATCGTCGTAGGTTAATTATACGAGTACCTATGTGACTTAATTACCTTTTTTATTCGTTTAAGGTTATTCACAACTAACGAGGTTTTTATATTACAACGCTCAAACCCACTGAGGCAGTTGGGAATCTCATTAACCCTTGTCAGCTGCCATGCACATAGGTGCTGTCAATCAAAATGGCAAAACCTCGGCGGAACGGTGACGACGTTTAAGCGAAGATTTAGAGAGGAAATATATCTGCTAAGTAATTGATAAGCC
The DNA here is from genome assembly GCA_946894065.1 of Acleris literana. Classification (NCBI taxonomy): domain Eukaryota; kingdom Metazoa; phylum Arthropoda; class Insecta; order Lepidoptera; family Tortricidae; genus Acleris; species Acleris literana. Next base: position 22,985,884 of record OX335669.1, read on the forward strand.
ATCTTTGACGTAGTTACTGATATCCAGGTGGTTTTTAGACTAGCTGATAATGACCTAAATGGGATCCACTCGAATTCCCGACTCTCGTTTAATCGAATTTCATTTCATCGAAAGGTAATTTCTGCTGAAACTTTATTGTTAATAGGTTATCTTAAGCTTGGGATACGTAGGTTAGGTTAGTTTAGATCTGTGACCACCAAAAAAGTATAACTCCTGCACGTGGAAATGCCTGTCGATGAAATGAAAATTTGGCGAAGTACCGTGGTCTAAGAAATGAGTCGATAATTCAAAGGTACACCGACCTAACTATGCTATATTTCTGATTCTATATATTTTAATCAATTTATTTATTATAATTTTTATTTATTCACCTTTTTCAGACGAGTTCCTAGATATTATAATAAACATCTGTGTAATATTGATCCTTTCCATGTTTCTCTTACTAGCCTTAAAAGGTTATTAAAATGTAATTTGTTTTAGTATTCCATAAATATTTTGTTTAATAGTATCTTATATTGTCATCTCTAGTGATTCTTCACTTCATTTCCATTGTTAGTTTAAACTTGCGCATTTTTTTATTATGTGTATTCATTAATGAACCTTCAGGTCTTTTTGAAACTTATATTGTTTAGTACAGTGTACTTCTATATCGCATTCCAATATGACTGTGTGTTCTAAATAAATTTTAAAAAAAACATTTTGTTTACTAAAGCAACATGCCCATGCAGGGCATTGTTTGTTTAAATTTTAAATCGTTCCATGCCGCCGCAAGCCAATATACAATTTTTTTGCGTGCATTTCGGCATAACACACCTACTCGTAGTGAATAAACCTTTGTTTAAACAAAGAAAAGATCGATTGATGGATCAACCCATTAAATTTACTTAGTAATCTATAAATGTAATCAAATCAAACCACTTGGCTTTGATAAAAAAAAACAAATGTCAGTTATAGCTATTCCCTCGGGAACTATTAAAATTTTCTAAATCAAAAGTATCCTTTGTCCTTTCCCGGGACTCAAGCTATCTGCACAGTATTTTTTTCGAAATTGGGTAAAATTAGAGAAGGAAAAGGCTCACCAGCACACAGGCCACCTGATGGTAAGTGGGATCTGAGACCCAGAGACATATAGGTTTAGCCGTGAAATCGTAACAAACCGACAGAGTAACTGTCACATTGAAAATATGGTTACCAAATGATTCGACAATTTTTACGCAGATTATTGATTGGCAGACAACGTTTCGCTGAGTAACGGTACGCCGATGGATTTGTTCGTAGATGAATTGTTTTGCAGACTAGCGTTTCGTAACTCAACCTTTAGCAGCTATTTAGTTGGCTCATGAGTCCGTATCGCTTTTCTTCCTGCCGCTACTCAATGAAACAAATAAAGTGTAACGAAATTATACCAAACGTTACTCGGTCAACAGAAAAGTCTGCCAATAGTTGTCTTGGAAATAAAAATCTGCGTAATTTAACTTGGCAAAACGACAGGTCACCTGATAGTGTTAATTGGAGTATAGATATTAGAATGAATATCTATAACTCCATTTATGTAGGCTCTATTAACAAGTGAAAGAGGCTGAGGCTTGCACAATTATGTTGATGATATTATTCTGGAATTGGTTTCCTGAGCAAATAATTCTGCTTAATTTGAGTTAATAACAAATATATTTATGTGGCCAGAGTGTAGGGATCCCGACTGTCATTAAAAGCTTAGAGATTTCATCTTATTGGCTTAGTAAATTGCTACCTATAATATTGATTCTATAACAACACAAAGTTTATTTTTGATTTCACTTATACCTAGTTGATGAATGTAAATTCAAAGTCTTGATAGGCTCGTATACAATTAAAAAATATTTGCAACAACCATAATCATGTAAGAAGGATGAACCAATAGTTTTTTAGTGCAGTCATAAGTGTAAAACGCAAACAAATTATAAACAGATGTTTCTTATTATTTTTTCAACAGAAATAATTACCAATTAATCTATTAACATTATGTCTTGTACACATGGTAAATGTATTTAGTATTAATCAAATTTTAAAGGTCAATGTAGCGCCAGAAGCACAGTAAGTAAAACCCTTTTACTTCGGATCTAAATTTAATATGCCCCGTAATATTTGAGCACTTGAAATTAAATGCTGCTGCGACAGAAAACGATAATTTCATCTGGGTGTGCCTTTAAGGGGTTCTTGTAACAAATATATTATTAAAATAAATTATTAACTAGCGACCCGCCCTCGCTTCGCTTCAATTTATGTGAGTTTTCTGTAACACCCGTATATAATTCAGAGTTTACTAATGAAAACGTTTCTCTTGAATCACTCTATCTACTGATGAAAACCGCATTAAAATCTATTGCTTTGTTCGAAATATCTAAGCATACATAACCACAGAGGGACAAACGGCGGGGACCTAGTTTGTGTTATATTATGTAAACATTTAACAATATTATATGTAAAATAAAATGTAATAGAAGAGATGGAGATATCTTTTTAAAAATAATGTAAAAATTAAATGAAATAAATGTTTTCTATTCTATTCTATTCCATTTAATTGTTAACTATTTCAACTAATCGTTATACATGCATTATTTTAGGCTACAGTTTTTTCTTAGTTCCAGAATTCAACATTATTACAATTAAAATTAAAACTAAAAGTATTTAAATTTAAATTAAACTAAGATACTCATATATTAAAGATATAACTAATAATCACCACTTTAAAAAGAACACCCCCTCTAGCAGGTCCGCTCGCGGCATGGTCCCTATGACACTCTGGCTGCATTACGTCTCTGGATAGCTAGCCCAGTTCTTTGGGAGAGGTAAGCACCAGCCAATGTAAATGAAGGGAAGGATAGTTATGTATGTACGTCCAAAATTCACATGATAATTGGAATAAGTTCTCTCTCAATATATCAAAGCACTAGAAGCTTTCGCTAACGTAAAATATTTTGTAATTTTCCACCTTGTATTTAATACATAATTTAATAATATTTTCGGTCGTGAAAGTTCATATTTTTTGCTTTCTAAGTAAGCTTCAAAACCCATCGATAGTTAGTTGGCTTAGAAAACCTACAAAATGTTTATCTAGTAGTAGTTAAAATTCAAAATTTGAAAACTTGGGTTATTAATAACTAAAAATAATCTGCATTGTATTCGGGAAATATGTATTCCTGAAAGGTTTAAAATGTGTTTTACCAATGGCCGTGCACTCAAAAAAATGAGAGCCAACCAAGAGATATTTTCTCTTAGTTGACATAAAATGAATACAATAGTTATGATATTTGCTATGTCAACCAAAGCTGATAGTAACAACAGCAAGTTCTTTGGTGATGCAACTAACATCTTAGTTGGTGTATCTATCGTGTTGTTAGGCTCGTATGGAATCAAGACGCCTATGCATAACAATCACAATCTTGTTAGAAGCGACCAATTTTTTTTTTCAGTGTGCTCTTTCTCTATATTTATAGTCAATCTACAATCTCCATTCAAGTTCTGGATTCCATTGTTTCGTTTGTATCTGGAATTAGGCAGCCTGCACAAAGCGGTTTTAATTTGGTCTAGCGTTGGGTACCTTAGCCTGGAGCTATAAGGAGACAAAAACGGCAAACAATGTCCCTTTCCTCTCACAGAGTGCCGTATTTTTCTGATACTATACTAAACTGATAAAGGCAGTTACATACGTGCGCAGGTTTGACTCAGTCATTTGTTTCTGTAATACTACATGCGGTAGGATTCCGACCTACGATCAGCTGATATGACGATGCCAAGGATGGTAAAAATTGTTACGAATAAAATTATAAGGCCCATGTTTTTTGATACCTTGCAGACGTTATATACGTAATAATATATAACTTAAAGTTAACAGACCTATTGAAACTCTTTCGCGGTGTTAGCTAGCTGGCGGCCATGAAAACGCCGAAACCCTTCGCCCAGAATTCTTCCTTTAATAACGTCACATATCATGGTCGGTACTATGGATAGCCTGCAGTGCGGGCTTTTCTTCTTCTTGTTTTTCTAGTAAAGATGAATACCAATAACTTTGTGGCACTACGTTTATTTCACTTAATAAATACACAAACACCTCAGGGTTTCATGAAGACTGACACAGTTATAACAAAAACTGATCTACCACATTCCAAATCATTCAATTTAAATATTACTGACGTAATAGCCAGCCAGTACAACTTAGATGTAGCCAGCGCGCTACGAGCAGGGAACCTTCACAGTACTCTCATCACAATATTAAAAATAAAGGTTTACTACCAACGTCGTACTATTTAATGTTGAGGAGGCCATCATTATTACAAGTTATTTACTCAGTCTAGTTCTATACAGCTAAAGCATAATTATGACTCCTTTGAGCCCTTTCTCTGAATTAAACATGGGAGCTTTTGACAGATCATAATACGGCCTCTCGTTGCTATAATAACTTCTATAAGCAGTTGATTACTTAACGTTGAGTTTAAGGAGGTTCTTAGTGCGGAAGCATACTCCCACGCGGTGTAAAATAAATAAACCTTACCTTATTTACTAGAAAGATGGCAATGTCTGCGACGCTGTATTACGTTTATCCTTATTCCTCGGAGATGCTACAGTTTTACAAGATAAAAGTGTAAAGAGATATATTTTATCATTTTCCGAGTCTCCGACCTTGCTTTTTTTTTTCATTTTATTTATTTATTTATTCGAGGAGAACCAACAGCTTTACATAACGATATAAAAACATAATGTAGCATCAACTAAGCCAGTAACAGGATCTCGCTTATGGACGCTTATTTATATGTTACTCGTAAGTATCAAATTACCATCAGGTATGTGCCACTAAATATTTATGTATTTTTAAACAGTTTTGAAATATATATTTTTCGATGAGTCTATTTACCAAGGAATTCTTACGCCATTTTCAGTGTAAAAATAATTAGATTTCCTGATTATTCAATTTTATTCAGTCTGGAAATTGACAAAACCATCTTATTTGTGCCTACCTTAACTGGATAAAGATTAAAATGGCGTGTTCCTAATGTGAGGTTAACGCTGTTACACGTAAATTTGTGTTCGATTTATTGCCAAATTAACTTAAAATATCGGTATAGAAGAGTTTACAAGCCATTTCGTTTAAAGTAGGTGTAATGCACGGTCACCCGATATTTTTATCGAAGTCGATAATATTTGGGTCTTTTAGTAACTCCTATAAAAACTTCTAATACTTATAAATAGGTACGTAGGTATTGATCAGAGGTCGTAGTACGAGATTTTAAAACCTGCAAAGTTCCCTTACGCCTCTTTTGCTTACTAGTACTTTGTCAGAGAATCTTAAAGTTATGTCATCTAGTAATAACTTATATTTTACACTTAATAATAACTAATGGTATTACGCAGAACACTGTACAGTCCTTATGAAAACACACTCTACTTGCATCGCATCGCGCGTTTCTCGCCTTTTGCCTACAATTTTCAAGCAAAACGCGACTATTCTAATTCATACACCATGTTTACACACCTCTCTACATACGGCGTTCATACAGGACCCCACTACCTCCCAGAAGCATACAGCAGCATAATATTACGAACACCATAATATCATGCCCCCTTTTAGTTTTGAACCGTATCGCAGCCATTCCTGGGCTTGTTGCTTTTTGTTTCTACTATTTTCAACTCTGTCCCGTGCTTGATAAACGTTTAAATTTCAATGCGTTCTATAATTAAGAGCGACATAAAAACCTTCTCTGCCGCAATACTTAAAAGGGGACTAACTGCAATGTTGTTGTCGAACCATTTTATACCCTATTGGTAATCATATAAAATTTAAAATGCTTATACCATTATGCAGTTATGACCTTTTTGATATTACGACAGTTCTATGTATTTTGAACTTGCTGTGTGTACCTACTTAGTCGTATTTGGCAACTAGAGTTTCAAGTGAACGCTCTTGTGCGTAATTAAATTATGCTTACGTAAGGGTATTAAAACTGAAATACGAATTTCGGAAGCTATGACGTTGGAATTCTGGTAACTCTGAATTTAAACGGGTTGGTTTATGATTCTAATTATGATTTTGCTGATTTAACGACACTTATTATTATGTATAATTATGGCTGACTATTGAAATTCAAATTAAAAGTCATTTATTTCTAACAAAGTCCATAAGGTGTTACATAAAACAAGTATTAGGAAAACTTTTGAGGTACTTAGGTACCCCTTAAGTCAATAGTACTATTATAGTTTTAAAAAAGTTGCTTAATAAACGAATTAGGCCGCACGGGTACTTTTACACGACAAAAACCTACCAGCCCTTCCCAGGACGAGACCACTGCTGAGAAGAAACGCTGCTAGAAAGCCACAAACAGTCAGTCGTTTGTTTTAAAAAAAAATATTTTTTACCGAAGATGTTTTGCTAAGATCTTAATTAAACTTATAAATTAATCATTTGCTTTGTAATGTTCTCAATAAAACTGAAAATTCAAACCAGAACAAAAATGAATCTTTTCTTGGCGGTTACATCATCAAATTGGACCTACAAGTTAAAACGTGTATAAACAGCTTTGTTTAATACCAATAGACTTATAAATAAACATAAGCTATGGTGGTCTCACCTACATAATAATGTTTACTTTAACTCTATGAAATCATATTAAAATCAAACGTACGAAAGTGGTTTCTATTTTAGTAACTCTATTAAACGCCAGATACTGTAACGTTTAAAATAATGTAAAAGTATTTGGGTTAATGTAACATCGCGTGTGGCAAGCTTTATGTTACTTTTGATGGAAATTTTGAACCTTAATTAAATTTATGTACTTTTATGTATAAACTGTATAAAATAGTGTTTATGAAGTGGCCAATCTTATTATGAAATATTAAATACTCTCCACCGATTACATAGCGGTTTTTTTTTAATTATCATTCGATGTCTTCTACCTAACGGCTTATTAGATAAGTGTTTTTTTGTAATTGACTCTTTAGTACTTGTTATTATAATGTAATAACATAGTCAAAATACCCAGGATATTATTTTATATTATAAGAAATCGTTCGTTTTCTGAAATCATATACATGTTTACTTTTCATAAGAAAGTAATACTTATATTTTTCGTATTAAAAGTAAACAAATTCTTAGTCATGTTGGCAATTTGAAATCACTAATTGGTAGCTCTAGACAAAATGCATTCGGCGATTGTTATCCTAATCGAACATGTATGAGATTGACGTACCTAAGCTGTCGGACGGTGGCGTCAAATGCTTACGTCAATTCCGTTCATTTTGTCAGTTTTTTTACAAGCTTTTATTTAACTTGCAATGTATGTATGTATGTACGGGTCAAATCTTGCAAGTTAAATTTGATCTAGTTCCCGATTTCCGATAAAGCTATAAAATTGCATACACGTGTAAATTGGATGACAATGCAATAGTAGAGTTATTATGACATGGAGCTGATTTGATTATGGAGTCAGGAGGTGGCGATAGGATCTCCGCTTTACGTAACGTAGACCCACCGTGTTAGGACACACTAGTTTGGTTTCGATAAGTAAATAACGACTATGCGAAAAAACAGTTCAGTCGACTACAAAAGCTTGTCAGAAACTTTAAATAGTTTAGGTTAAGCATCTTGTCTAGCCTCAGTGTATATAAATTAACGTTTTATATTTCTTTTGTTACAGTAAGCGGACCGGGATTGATAGCTTCTAACGACAGCGGATACCGTGTAAGTGTACTTTCTAATCTTATTTTTTATCTAAATAATTACTGTTATTGTTTTTTTTTTATATCTTTTTTTACATACATACATACATAATCTCACGCCTTCGTTCCCAGAGTGGGGTAGGCAGAGCTACAGAATTACAAACATCTCTAAAAACTTGTTGATAATTCTATAACCACAATTTGCACAATTAGGCTAAGATGTTTACCAGCGTATTAGTGACAGGTTGCAAGCCCATCGCCTAACAGTACTACAAGCCTTTATTCCCTTAGTCGTCTCTTACGACATCCACGGGAAGACATGGAGTGGCACTATTCTAACTCGGCAACCACACGAGGCACTATCTTTTTTTTTAATGTGAAAATTGCTAAATAGTGTTTTTAACCCCCGACGAAAAGAGTGGGGTCTTATAATTTTAGCCTCTATGTGTGTGTGTGTGTGTGTTTGTGTAAGTTTTCCAGCGGTGGTTTTTGGTTAGGTTTCATGAAAATCGTTTGAGCCGTTTAAAAGATATCAACCTCTGAAAGAAGGGCTCACCGTTGTAGGGGTTTTTATCTTAATTTATCTAATAGTTATTGTAGATGTAGGTATCCAATTGTCTCTCGATGCGCAGGCACTATTCCAAAATAAAACTCCGTATAAAACTCCAAAATCTCAACAAACAAACACAATTATGCAACAATAGCTTATGCAACCCTAACCCAATTTTACAGAACAGGTTTCTTACCCATTTAAGAGGTAAACCTGTTTGTTGGTAAAAGGGCTGTTTTGAATTCCAACAAGGTTTACGTTTACAAAGGGAATTCCGGCAACTCGGTAGTTCATTAAGCCAACGTTCAAGGCTCAAGATTATCTGAAGTTTTCTGTCCTTAAACAACTTAAAGGTCAAGAAGTAAGCCGTGTTTTGGTATTTTTCTTGTTTATTTTCTTTAGGTTTAAAAAAAAAAATAGTTTTATGTACGCTCTTCGTTTTCTGGGCACGTCAGAAATAACCTTTAATTTTATACAGTGAAAACGACGTTGCCCTAAATAATCTTGATCCTTTTTTTCTTTATATATTTTGTAAGTATGTTCAATAGGTACGTCATATCAATTATGACCAGGCAAAAGTCTCCCCTCTATCTGTTATCTGAATCCTAATTTAAAAAAAAACACTTAGACGAGTAATTGTGACAAGCTCAGGTGAGTAAACCTTTTAACCAACGCTTTACAATTTGACGGGTAAATTATTAACCAGCGAGTATAAGTTGTCTCGTCAGAGTGTACACACTCGCTCATAATTATGACTTCGCTCACTCGATCGACCGTTTGACAAAAAACCGTTTTTAAGAGAACGGTACCTCTGTAGAGGTAGAAGTGTTCCGATTTTTTTTAATGAGTCTGATTTATTTAACATACTTAATACGTTATTGGTGTATATCTATTATATCTATTATATAAAATGCTAAACTGATTGTTGATATATCAACGCACAGCCCAAACCGCTGGACCTAGAGACTTGAAATTTTGCACATACCTTGTATAGTGTAGAGATCCACTAAGGAAGGATTTTTGGAAATTCCATCCCTAAGGGGATGAACATTTGTATGAAAGTCCGTCAGTTTTAGTTAAAGTTAGACTTTGAAAATTTTGTGTTTAGGTTGAAAATTGAACATTAATTTATATGTGTCTCAGCGTGTTTGATAATTTCATCCCCGAAGGGATGGAAAGGGGTAAAACTGAGTGACTGATCGATCAACGCACAGCCTAAACCGCTGTACCTAGGGACTTGAAATTTGAAGGGAATATTCCTTGGGTACCTTAGGGGTGCACTAAGAAAGGATTTTTGGAAATTCATCCCCTAAAGGGTTAAAATAGGGGGTAGAAATTTGTATGGGAGATTAGTTATTTTTAAAATAAGCAATTTAGAAATTGGTATTTAGGTTACTGTTTATAAATAAAAAATCCTATTTTCATCGATTTAGAAGAAACTACCCCTAAATACCCCTTAGGGGGGTAAGGGAGTTTTAGTTTGTTCCTCCTTCATGCTGCAATGGCACTGGATGAATTTGGATGAAATTTAGAATGGAGATAGCTTATACCCTGGATAACACATAGAAACATCCCATCCCGGAAAATTTAAAAGTTCTCGAGGGAATAACGACAATGTTTGGTGTTTTTTGAAAAAGTCATAATGGGTGTCATTTTCTTAGGTTGCGTTGACGCAGATTTCGAAAATGATATCAAGTGAAATTCAAAATGGCCGCCATGATGTTCATTGAAAAAGTCGTCATTGGTATCATTTTCTTAAATTTTGGGGACGCAGATTATGAAAATTAAGTCAAATTTAAAATTCCAGATGGCGGCCATGTTTTTTTTTAAAAAGTGGACATAATTGTCATTTTCTTAGAATTTAAGGACGCAGATTTCGAAAATGATGTGAAAGTATAGGTAGAAAAACAAAATGGCGGCCACGATGTTTTTTAAAAAAGTTGTCATGGGTAAAATTTTCTTAGTTTTTGGGGACGCAGATTTTGAAAATGACATCATATTTAGATAAATAATTACTAATATAGAATAATAAGATAAGTACATAATTAATTGACAAAATTGTGAAATTTCATAATTTTATTCTTCCATGGCTTTTGTCACCCTGTGTGACAACATGGGACAGGCTTTGTACATTCAGTTTTGTTAGTCTAGGTATATCAAAAGGAGCGGTGTCAGATTGACGTTGACAGCTGCGTTGACATATCCAGATTTTAACTTTTTTTTCCGCCGTTTAAAATACTTATTCCTCGGCTATTATTTAATATTAGGGCGGTTATTATCATCACTTACGGACAGTTATTTTATTTTTTGGCGGAAATTGGTCAGTTATTTAATTCTAAAATGTGAATTCAAACAATACTCAATGAGTAAAAAATCTATACATCGATAGGATACATATAATATTGCCATATAAAGAAAATCCATACTATAGGTCTAATGCATAACTGAGTCCGTTCAGACTATTTTTGGTAGCAAATCCGGTGTGTGTTTACGGTACGTCAAACGACGTAATAGGTTCAGTCGCGAGTCAGCCTCGCTGTCGTCAATACGTGTTAATTGAACAGGTCCCTTCAAGTAAAACACACACGGGATTTGCTACCAAAGATTAGTCTGAACAGACTCAGTTAAGCGTTAGACCTATAGAATTATTATAAATGTGAAAGTAATTCTGTCTGTCGTTTGTCTGTTTGTTACGCTTTCACGGATTAACCTCGGAATCGAATTAGATTAAAGGGCATTGGGTACATTTATTTGAAGAATATTGACATATTTTTTTTTCAGTGGCCACGTATTATGTTAGGGTGTCACGCCATTTATAATGAATGATAGATGCATTGAAATTAGTATTAAGACTCATATATGTAATATTGAACTATGATGGATATTTTAAGAGCAACCAAACTATCATGGGAGGGATGGTGCTTTGAGACGGCGAATTTAGACCGATTCTCATCTACCGGTGATAACTACTTAGGAGCACACCAGCGGATAAAATAAATGCATTTCGGCATCTACGATATGGGTATATATGTAAAAATATACCTCACTACAAATATGCCAGGAACTACGAGTACACCATGATAACCAATCGGGTTAATGTATGCGGCAGCTTTACTAAAAATTGGCGAAGATCGTATGGCGAAAGATAGTAAAGATTTGAATACATTAAACCGCGAATTCTGTAATATTGTACAAAACACAGATGATCTTAAAAATAACGTGTTCCCCGATCTAAAAAACAATATAAAGAATAGAGAATGTTTGTGCGAGAGGGCAATATTAGCACCGACAAACGAAATTTTCGGGTGGATAAATGAAAAAATATGACTCATGCATGTAGGAGGCGATGTTGTGGAGTATCTCTTGGCAGACAATGTCATAGACACAGAGCAAGTCACGTCCTACCCTTAGAGTTCCTGAACTCTTTGGAGGTATCGGGGGTGCCCTCCCGTAAGTTAAGTTGGTGTCCCGGTAAATTTCGAGCTAAATATTACATGTATTTGAAAGATCATTCTGGCCAAGGACGTCAAACTATAGAATTACTTAAAACTATTAATTTACTAAACTGCGATAAACGAGTTATACGCGGACGAAGTTGCGGGCAAAAGCTAGTAGGTACTCGTACATAAAAGGCAAACCTGACGGACTTATATAATATCAACGCACAGCCCAAACCGCTGGACCTAGGGACTTGAAATTTGGAGGGAGTATTCCTTGGGTGCCCTAGGGGTGCACTAAGAAAGGATTTTCCGAAAATCGACCCCCAACGGTAAGAAATAGGGCGAGTAGTGGGAAACTAATTCTACGCGTACGAAGTCGCGGGCGTCGTCTAGTTTTTAATAGTTAGGTACTCTTATTGTTACGCAGTGAAATTGCGGCCAAAATCTAGTTTATAATATTAAATTAGTGTTTAGAAGCCATTTGGGTAACATAGTTTACCGACAACACCAAAAACAATATTAAAATATTAAAAAAGTTGGGCGCTACTTGTAGTTTGCTCGGCATTGCAATTTCATAGTGCTCCCAAACTCGGAGTGCTGTTTAAAACTTTTCACCCAGAAAACGTTGTTATACCGTTACTGACAGTTGTCAGGGGAACTGGTTACGTTTGTTATAACATATGTTTAATAGAATTGTTTTAGCATTGTGGTTACCCGTGACTAGAAGGAAGTCACTTGAATTATTTTATTGACATTCTTTTGGGTATTAGTATTGTATCTAATGTCTAGCGTGTGGGTGGCCTAGTGGCTTAGGGTCTCAGTAAGGAACTGAGTTCGAGCCCCAGCGGGTGCCATGTACTGTCAACAACTAATTGTTGAGCACCTATAGAACGCTGTCGCAGAAAGACAATCGTTAATTTTGACGTAATGTATTTCTTTACACTTGACGCTGTCATTATGACAGGGTTCTATAGGTGCTCAACAATTAAAGTTGTTGACTAAACCGATGAGTTTTTTAAGTACATTATCCGGTGTTATTACAGTAAAGGATAATATTGTGGAGAAACCTGCAAATTCAAACAAGAAGGGGTAAGAATACTTAAGATTCTTAAGATCTGTTTATCCCAAGGGCTCAATCAATCTCACAATTCATCGAATTTTGTTTAAAAGGTCATGCGTGATTAAGCTACAAATACCTAAATATAATTTTTGGACTTAAGTAGATTTTAGAGTTCCGTACTTCAAAAGAAAATAAACCCATATAGCAGGGGTGGCCAACTTGGTTAGACCCAAGATCTACTGTTCTCTGATGATACCCTGTGCGATCTACCAATTACATACTTCTTAGGTACCTGCGTTGCGCAGCCTGTTCTACGTATTTATATTTTTTGCCTTGCCACGATCGACCGGTTGGCCACCCCTGCCACTTCGTTGTACGCCTGTCTGCCTGTCGGTCTGTCAAGACCGTTTTTCTCAGGAACACGTGGAGTTATCAAATTGAAATTCATATTAAATACTGCAATCCCATGGAGATATGAAAAAAACAAACTTCTAAGTATACGCAATGAAAAAATATGGCCATTTATGCCGCACATTTTGACACCCTCAAGCGAATTAAAACCTACAAGGTACTTCCCGTTGGCCAAGGATCATGAAATTTGGCAAGTAGCAAATATCTTATAGCACATGTAAAGGGAAAAATCCAAAAATCATAAATTTTGTTTGCAGAACCCTCGGTGCGCGAGGCCGATTCGCTTTCGGCCGGTTTTTTGGCAGCTCGGGAATATTTCAATCAAAACTTTTGGATTCCTATTTCCTAATCATAAACGTTGTAGTTAACGAAATCTAAGTCGTAGTGCTGAAGTAACTCCGTTGAGGGAAGTTCATTCCATAGTTTCAAAGTTATTGCCCGTGTTCATGGATAGCTGATTACTTTCCATCTCGCTATTTTACTTCCTCTAGCATAAAATAAGAATTTCCTTTTGGTATGGTAATTATGGAAATTAATATTTATCCGCTGGGATTTTTGTAGCACTGTATTATTGAAAGTTGCTCGTTTATTACAAGTACAGTAAAACCAAAGTACTTGGCTGTATATCGCTCTCACTTCTCTGGCATCTGTCAGCATATTTGTTGAGCAAGAGCGTGAAACCGCTATAGTACTCAGCTGTCTATCGGTTTCACGCTCTTGCTCAACAAACATGCTGACAGATGCCAGAGAAGTGAGAGCGATATACACTAGTTTTATTGTAACTGTCTAGTTAGACAGGTACATAACATACATACAGACATTCTCTTCTTTACTGCCTTGTAAGTAAGCCTTGATAATGCAAATTTACTATAAATATATCTATGTCTTAAACCCCAAAAGAAAAGCGGGGATCTCATCGTAAAATATAAAGTTCAAAATACATAATGGGTCATAAAGTCATAATACATAATCGTCCTAATATAAGTACTGGTTTTATTTCTGAAACCGTAAACTTTTCAGGTTTTTTTAAAAGGCCGTTGTATAGAACCTATAAGGTTAGGTTGATTTTATAACAATCCTAAAAAGTATACGGTTTCAAAAAAAAAAAAACTGGTTATTATGACCATTATGTATTATGACATTTATGACCCATTATGTATTTTGAATTTTATATATTATGATACGTATACTAAAAACAGAGATCGTGTATATCTGTGTGTATTTATGTACAATCAGTACTACCAATGGTACCCTGACCCACCACAGAACTGTGTCACAGTAACGTTATGATTCAAGTCGTAAGAAGTGTCAAACGATTTATTATACATATATTGTCAGTGTGACACCGTCCTATGGTGGGTCAGGGTTCCATTGGGCTAATAGTATGTGTGTGTGTCTGTGGCGTTGTAGCTCCCAAAGGAATGGACCAATTTGAACGCGGCTTTTTTTTAACGATAGCTTGTTTATGAAAATCTGTTAGAAAGTTTAAGGCATATCATCTCTGAAAGAAGATTCCGCCTTATTTTGGGTTTTATCTATGTAATAGTTATTTCATTTGGCATTGTGATACTTTCCAGGAAAAACTCACTGGATTGTCATAACGTTGAAACGCCTCACGCTGACAAAACCACCCGGGAAAATATCCCGTAGCTTTGAATGACACGCTTGCGTTGCGGTTTGTTTCACTGAGAGCGGTTGGAATTAGGTCTCTTTGTTAAAAAGTTTTCTCTCACTACATATAGGTTATGTAGTTTTTTTCAACACGGGGAATGATTACTTATCTTAGCACATCAATATTTGGAAACATTGATTAGCCGAATGAAGTAGTATGTGATGATTAAACTTTAAAAAACTATGAGTATTGTGAAGCTAAAAATTTCCATACAAAATGTGATAACGTTTCTCTCCCCTTAAACCTATTCCGATGTTTACGATTTTTGAAATATTGTAGATATTTTTAAATACAAGCTATGTACGTTTTTGTATCCAAATATTTCCTGGAATGAGACAAATTAAAAAACACGAAAACGTACCAGCCCACTTTTTCGTAATAACTAGGTATAACATATTCAAAAATCGTGGAAATTGGACTTGATTTAAGGAATAAGAAACGTTATTGCTAGGAGCTAAATTTGTAAATAAAAAAAAATACAGCTTAAGCGTTGGTTCCCAATTCTCTTCAATATATAAAAACCCCCGATATACATTACAACCTTCCGTAAAAAATATCTAACTGGCCGGTTAAACCACATAAAAATCCGTTGCGTGGCGTGGTTTAGAAGAAGATAACGGATATAGGGACAGTATCGATTGTATCGTTTCATTTCATTGAACGCTGTTTTCTGTTAAAATCATAATGTTCTCAAGGTTTTCATTTTTATCATTAGTGTAAGTGGTTTGTAACTGTACTAGTTAATTAAATAAATAAATAAATATTTTTACGTAGGTTAGGTTAGGTTAGGTTAAAGGTTAGACTTGGGAGTCCCAAAAAAAAACTCATTCTCCGACAAACGCATTTCGATGTAATGAAAATTCTGCGTCCGTTGAAAGGTGTTTGTTAAAATAATACTTAAGTACGCAATATGTAATGATATAGAGATGACATTATTAGAGAAATCAAGGTAAACTACAAATATGTTGGGATAACGTCTAAGATTGGAAGTTCGGCTTCAACTTCGGCTATTACATGACCCATTTCTAGAGGTAGGTCTAACCGTTAGTTCGGCAAACGCAATTTCCAAATGTAATTAAGTGCAGCCGTAATCCCAGGAGTTATATAATATAACTAGCTTTTGCCCGCGACTTCGTCCGCGTAGAACTCGTTTATCGCAGTTAAGTAAATTAATAGTATTAAGTAATTCTATAGTTTGACGTCCTCCCTGGCAAGAATGATCTTTCAAACACATGTAATATTGAGCTCGAAATTTACCGGAACACCAACTTTAACCATTAACTCTTACGGGAGGGCACTCCCGATACCTCGAAAGAGTTCAGGAACTCCAAGGGTAGGACGTGACTTGCTCTGTGTCTATGACATTGTCTACCAAGAGATACTCCGCAACATCACCTTCTACATGAGACATATTTTTATATTTATCCGCCCGACAATTTCGTTTGACGGTGCTAATATCGCCCTCTCGCACAAACATTCTCTATTCTTTATATTGTTTTTTAGATCGGGGTAAATATTATTTTTTAGATCATCTGTGTTTTGTACAATATTACAGAATTCACGGTTTAATGTATTCAAATCGTTACTATCTCTCGCCATACGATCTTCGCCAATTTTTAACCGACTTCAAAAAAGGAGGAGGAGGAGGTTATACGTTCCACTGTATGTATCTTTTTTTTTTTCTATGTATGTTCACCGATTACTCCGTTAATTGTGAACCGATTGTAAAAATTCTTTTTTGGTTTGATAAAGTATACTTTCGATGTGGTCCCATTGTCACCAAATCGGTATCAGATGAGGGGATCAGTGAGGAATTTAGGGAACTCCTCAAATATTGTAGGCAAACATATAGCGATTTAAGTATTTTAAGTAACAAATCCAGCATTTGCATTCAGAAAGTATCATATGGTGAAGTGGAACTGATGATGAAGACCACAGATGGCCACCGGAACTCCTCAACGGTATCGATTTCAAGGGTGGCGAGAAGATATCTCGATTAAGATAGTTGAGCGACTACAACGAAGAATATTTATTTGTTGAAATATGACTATGACTTTCCCGCGGCGTTGCTTGCGGCGCGCTTGAAATAACTTAAAGTTTCATATCAATTAAGAAGTGGGACTACGTAATAGCTTATTATGATCACTAAATAAAAAGTATAAAATAAAATAAATGTTTTAAAAAACAAAAAACCGCCTTCAAAAACGCAAAAAAATAACTTCTTTAAAATTGTAGGCACCTAATAGGTTACTCCAACTGAAGTCGGCAAAACATTTATTTTTTAGTAGAGCTGCCGCATATATTGCCCCGACTGTGTACCATGGTGTACTCGTAGTTCCTGGCATATTTGTAGTGAGGTATATTTTTTATATATATACCCATATCGTAGATGCCGTAATGCATTTATTTTATCCGCTGGTGTGCCCCTAGTTATCACCGGTAGATGAGAATCTGTCTAAATTCGCCGTCTCAAAGCACCATCCCTCCCATGATAGTTTGGTTGCTCTTAAAATATCCATCATAGTTCAATATTACATATATTATATTATGAGTCTTAATACTAATTATAATGTAGGTATCTCTCATTATAAATGGCGGAACTCCCAAACATCATCCGTGGCCGCTGAAAAAAAAAGACAATATTCTTCAAACAAATTTACCCAATGCCCATTAATCTAATTCGGTTCCGCGGTTAATCCGTGAAAGCGTAACAAACAGACAGACGACAGACATAATTGAATTGCCATTTTGAATTTCTACCTATACTTTCACATCATTTTCGAAATCTGCGTCCTCAAAATCTAAGAAAATGACAATTATGTCCTCTTTTTAAAAAAGATCATGGCCTCCATCTTGAATACTAAATTTGACATAATTTTCATAATCTGCGTCCACAATATGTAAGAAAATGATAGGTACCATTGACGACTTTTTCAATGAACATCATGACGGCCATTTTTAATTCCAAATTTGATATCATTTTCGAAATCTGCGTCAACGCAACCTAAGAAAATGACACCCATGATGACTTTTTCAAAAAACATCAAACATTGTCGTTATTCCCTCGGGAACTTTTAAATTTTCCGGGATGCAATTTTTCTATGTGTTAATCCAGGGTATAAGCTATCTCCATTCTAAATTTCATCCTAATCCATCTAGCTATTGCAGCGTTAAGGAGTAACTAACTAAAACCCCCTTTTACCCCCTTAGGGGTAGTTTTTTCTAAATCGCTGAAAGAAGTTTTTTTTATTTATAAACAGTAGGTAGCCTAAATATCAATTTCCTAATGTAGCCATTTCGATATCTCCCATACAAATTTCTACTCCCCATTTATCGCCTTAGGGGGAGTTTTACCGAAATCCCTGAAAGTTTTTTTATGTTAAACAGTATTAAACAGTAGCTTAAACACCAATTACCACGTTTCCAACTAAAAAAATTAACATAAATGACCAAATTGTCATACAAACTACCATCCCAAATATCACCCCCTTAGGGGTGATTTTCGAGATACAAATTTAATCTAATTCAGTTACGGTTTATCCTTGAATGCATAACAAACAGACAGAAGACAGACATAATTACTTTCACGTTTATAATATTAGTATGGATTTTCTTTCTACAGCAATATTATGTATACCTATCGATGTACAGTTTTTTTACCCCTCGAGTATTGTTTGAAATGACATTTTAGAATTAAATAACCGACCAATTCGCCGAAAAATTAAATGCCTGTCCGTAATTATTTTCAAGTGATCATAATAACCGCTCTAATATTAAATAACAGCCGTAGAATTAATACGCCGTGAATAGTGAATAGTCTTGAAAATAGCGGAAAAAATGTTAAAATCTGGATATGTCAACTTCAATCTGACACCGCTCCTTTTGATATAGACTAACAAAACTGAATGTAGGTACAAAGCCTGTCTCATGTTGTCACACTGGATGGCAAAAGCCATAGGAGAAATAAATTATTCAATTGCGCAATTTTGTCATTTAATTAGTAATCTTATTCTATATTAGTAATTATTTGCGTCCCCAAAAACTAAGAAAATGTTATCCGTGACAACTTTTTCAAAAAACATCATTGCCGCCAGCTTGAATTCTAAATTTGACATCATTTTCATAATCTGCGTCCCCAAAATGTAAGAAAATGATACCAATGACGACTTTTTCAATAAACATCATGGCGGCCATTTTGAATCCCAAATTTGATATCATTTTCGAAATCTGCGTCAACGCAACAGAAGAAAACGACACCCATGATGACTTTTTCAAAAAACACCAAAGATATTGTCGTTATTCCCTCGGGAACCTTTAAATTTCCCGGGATGGGATTTTCCCATGTGTTAATCGAGGGTATAAGCTATCTCTATCCTAAATTTCATCCAAATCCATCCAGCGCCATTGCAGCGTGAAGGAGGAACAAACTAAAACTCCCTTTTACCCCCCTTAGGGGTAGTTTTTTCTAAATCGCTGAAAGAAGTTTTTTTTATTTATAAACAGTAGCCTAAATACCAATTTCCAAATTGCTTATTTTAAAAATAACTAATCTCCTATACAAATTTCTACCCCCTATTTTAACCCTTTTGGGGATGAATTTCCTTTCTTAGTGTACCCTTAGAGTACCCAAGGAATATTCCCTTCAAATTTCAAGTCCCTAGGTCCAGCGGTTTAGGCTGTGCGTTGATCGATCAGTCAGTCAGTTTTACACCTTTCCATCCCTTAGGGGATGAAATTATCAAAAACGCTGAAACACGTATAAATTAATTTTCAATTTTCAACCTAAACACAAAATTTGAATAGTCTAACTTTAACTAAAACTGACGGACTTTCATACAAATTTTCATCCCCTTAGGGGTGGAATTTCCAAAAATCCTTCCTTAGTGGATCTTTACACTATATAAGGTATCTATGAGCAAAATGTCAAGTCTCTAGGTCCTAAGGTTTGGGCTGTGCGTTGATATATCAACAATCCGTTTTACCCCTTTTCATCCCTTCGGGGTTGAAATTATCATAAACGCTGAGACACGTATAAGTTAAAATTCAATCGCCAACCTAAACGCAAAATTTGAAGCGTCTAACTTCAAAACTGACGGACTTTCATACATACGTTTTTCCCCTATTTTACCCCCTTAGGGGTGGAATTTCCAAAAATCCTTCCTTAGTGGATCTCTACACTATATAAGGTATCTATGTGCAAAATTTCAAGCCTCTAGGTCCAGCGGTCTGGGCTGTGCGTTGATATATCAACAATCAGCTTAGCATTTTATATAATAGAAGATAGATATGCATTGAAATATGATTGATTTTGTTATGATTTTAACACTTTTAACGAACGTATTTTTAAGAGAGGAGGAGTGTTGTTAGTTTAACGTATGTATCTGTTATTTATAATGTACCTGCGTGCGTATTTATTGTGTATCTGTCTGTAGTAACTAGCAAACAACTACATATTTATATCATAACTAGTTCTTTTTTTCAATACACCTTGAATAGCCTGAAAATTTCCTTAGATTTGTCTACTACGAATAACATTTTAAATAAAATATTCTGTATGAAAAATTCACTTAACTGTGTGATTTAACAAGAAAACCGCTTTTACGACCATTCCGAGGAATGTAATTTATTGCCCACTCGTGTTGCTTTTCAGCAGAGAATTTAAAGCAAAATTTAGACTGAGTGATACATGTTTTTAATTCAAGTTATCTTTAATATAGAAAACAAGTAGTTGCTTGAATATTCAGTAAATTGTTGAACTGTTATTCATTATTTAAAATAAAAATAGTTAATAGGCAGAACATTAATAAAGGATAAATTGATTTTAACACCGAATAAGTTTGCCTTTAAAAGGAAAGTTCGCGAGTTTCTGTGCAGGTAGAATTGCCATCATCTTGAATTTCTGATTGCTTTATACGTATTGTTTTGTGCTTATCTTCATGCATTTAAATTTTTTATATGTATTTATATTAACATATAAACCTCGTGTGGTTGCCGAGTTAGAATAGTGCCACTCCATGTCTTCCCGTGGATGTCGTAAGAGACGACTAAGGGAATAAAGGCTTGTAGTACTGTTAGGCGATGGGCTTGCAACCTGTCACTAATACGCTGATAAACATCTTAGCCTAATTGTGCAAATTGTGGTTATAGAATTATCAACAAGTTTTTAGAGATGTTTGTAATTCTGTAGCTCTGCCTACCCCTCTGGGAACGAAGGCGTGAGATTATGTATGTATGTATGTATGTATTAACATATTTATTTATTTATGTATAATTGATACGTAAATGTGTATGTAGTAAAGTATAGTTAGTGCTGTCTATTTTTGACCGCCTCTACAATCTCTGCTTTGCCTAAAAGTTAACTGATAAAGAATGCCTGACGGCATTAAGTTCACCTTTATATATAAATAAATTAAATAAGACCTTACGCCAACTGGGGCACATTTTGGTAATCCCTCTTACGATAAACGTAATATAACTTTTGTAAAGTATGCTTGGAATATGATTTGGTCTTACCATAATAAAATTTGTGACCTTCAAATTTGTCAGAAAGTAACAAAGTATACTATAACTCGATACTCAAGTTATTGTCGAAATGCCTACAAAGTTGACTCTATGAGACCTCAATTCGTTCGGTCGACTAGTAGTTCGCCCGAACCGAGACCTCACAATTCGCCTCCAAACTCTGTTACCCCCCGATGTGTATGTTTAATTATATTGATAAAGATCTGATGAACGATATAAGACGATGTAAGGTTTCCTTCTTTTAAAATAGACGTATGTAACGTAACATTACTTAAAATAGACGTACACGTGCACGCATAATCTTAATTACTACGAGGAATGTTATTTCAAACAGAACAGCTGCGGCATAACCTTTGTGAATAATAGGCGTCCTGTTAGTTAGAGAGTACAGGTCACACACCACAGCCTATCTAATTTAACTGTTTAAAAAAAACGTTGTAAGTGTTTGTTGTGTTTTTGACTTTAAATGAGCGCTAAAAAGACAACTTATAGGTTTTTAAACATTCAAGTGAAAAACGTTTAAGTAATTATACTTCGTTTCTTTTTTGGTACGAGCTAGGTAGAGCGATATAGAAAGTGACGGTGTTTTACTTATTGTAAAAGATTTCGTCGTCGATTGCCTGAGTTTATACAAGGCACAGGGCCTATATTCCACTGAGTAAAACCGTTATCGCCTGTGACGTGATATAGTGTTGTCAACGTTACGATAGCTCTTATTTACTAGAAAGTAATGGCGGCCGAGTTAAATACATTACGAAAATAATGTCAAAGGCTTAACCAGAATAGGGGCCTTAGTACACTCAGCTTGATCCAATAGAATTCCAGGATTGAACTTACTTATATTTTTTCGTGTGTGTGTCACAGAAAATAGTCGATAAAAAAAAGTTGGTTACGAAGTGTTATAAATTAATGATGATGCTAATTCACGCAGAGCATGAGTTAGGTACACGAAAAGTTACACAAACATAATATCACTACGCGATCACCTTTTTGAGTTGGTGTTTGTCGTATTATCGTAGCTTAAATTAGAAAACATAGCCATAATAGATTATGTGTGATTTTAGATAATTCTTCCAGTGCGTCTTTTTTAGAAAGATTCTCAATAATTCTAGAGAACTCGTCTTTATATCTGGTACTCGAGTATAAACTGACAGTTTTGAGTTATACCTACTCTCAAAAGGTTTCGCGGCCAGGGGACGGAGTATATAGCTGATAATACATTGAACATTTCCGTGATGCGTGTTCTTGGAACGACCTGGTAGAAGTTACATTTCGTTGAGATAATACTGTAAATTATTTTAAGGTAAAATATACACATTTATAGTACGAGTGCGAACTTATTTAATTGACTTATGATTTAATATTTTCTTGCTTATTTTTGTATTTAGAGGAAAAATATAGACAAAGCGAATTCAAAAAAAAAATTAAGCCTCCTTGGGCATTGTCTAGTCGGAAAAAATTTAAACCCTTAATTAAAAAATATCTTAAGGATCTCTCTATATTAACTAAAAAGTGTTGTAGCTGAAAGTTAACACTAACAAGAATATTAACCATTTCATAAGCTGTTAGCGCTATTATAATACAGACAGTAGCAGTTTTGTTTGTTACAAACTGCTTGTGTTTTTTTTTTAAGAATGTTAATATTATCTTTATTTCTTTGCTACATCTATATTTTAAACTAAATAACTAAGTAACTATTTAAACTTAAACTAATTAAAGTATGATTCAAGCAGTCGAACATAGTTCTTCTTAGAACACAGTTCTAAGATCTAAGATAACCAATTACCTACTGCTCTAATTCAATCGTTCAACGTTATCTCAAAGCTAAACGCTTCGGTGCACTATTCTAATAATTCCATTTAGAGCGAACGGCGGGCAATACCTTAATTCCGGTGGGTAGGATATTAGAAATACTTTACAGGTTGATCTGACTTTTTAATTCTAACTGGAAAGTTTACGGTTTAATGATGATATCGAGGTTCTGGAACACTACCACGAACCGAGCTTTGTGAACGGTACGAAAAATACCGGTTAATTATGGTTCTTAACCAGATTCTTCGTACAAGCTGGCTCGGAGCGAAATAGATTCGCGAACGTTATCATGCATATCATAGGTTAACCTGTTTTTTTTCGTTTTTGATTCTTCCTTCACTTGGAGGTCGTGGCGACTATGGTGTTTTAAAATGATAAGGCCGGCTTGACTTTAAGCTGAGCAAATTGAATTAAATATTACGGTTGGAGGACCATGGAGGACCTCAGTGCAATGCTCGCTGACCTCAGTGGAGTTTCCGACCAAGTTGGCTTGAGGATGAACATGGACAAGACGAAAGTCATGTCCAATGTCCATGTCGCGCCAACTCCCGTGATAGTCGGGGGCTCTGCGCTCGAAGTTGTTGACGACTATATTTACCTGGGACAAACGGTCCAGTTAGGTAGGTCCAACTTTGAGAAAGAAGTCGCTCATCGAATCCGACTCGGCTGGGCAGCGTTCGGGAAGCTTCGCAGCACCTTTTCGTCCAAATTACCGCAGTGTTTGAAGTCAAAAGTCTTTGACCAGTGTGTGTTGCCAGTGATGACTTACGGATCTGAGGCGTGGGCGCTAACAATGGGCCTTATAAGGAAGCTCAAAGTCACTCAGAGGGCTATGGAGAGGGCTATGCTCGGGGTTTCTCTGCGTGATAGAATCAGAAATGATGATATCCGCAGTAGAACTAAGGTTACCGACATAGCCCAAAGAATAGCCAAACTTAAGTGGCAGTGGGCGGGGCATATTGCTCGCAGGACTGATGGCCGATGGGGTCAGAAGGTTCTTGAGTGGCGTCCGCGGACCGGGAGACGAGCTGTAGGTAGGCCTCCAACAAGATGGAGTGGCGACTTTGTAAAGATCGCGGAAACGCGGTAGATGTGAAAAGCAAAAGACCGGTCTGAGTGGAGAGCCTTGGGGGAGGCCTATGTCCAGCAGTGGACGTCTTTCGGCTGACATGATGATGATGATGATGATTACGGTTGGAAAGACGAGAAAAAGGTGGTGCGAACAAATAAGGAGCGAAATTAATCGGTATTTCAAGCGGGAAGAGATTTATTTTAGTTCACATTTAAGACTGACATGTTACGTATAGAAAATACAGCCTCGTGATGTCCAGGTTTCATTTCGTTAGCTTGCAATATAAATCTTGTATCAGTCAACTAAAGTTCAAAATTACTTTTTCTAATTCTATTACAGTTAAAAACTTTACCTCTATATCTAGACTAGTTTGACAGGAAAACCGGGTATTTTTTCACAAACAAGGCAAATTATCACTAAATTGCCTACTAATCTAAGAGCGCTTTCACATTAAGTGGGTTAGTCGCACGGCTAAGCAGCTCGGCAGTCGCACTCTACTTAGTCGCGCGACTATAGACCATACAAAAATTAGTAGCGCGGTAAAAGTTTTATCCTGCCTGTAGAAAATTGTAGAAAATTAGAGCAGTACTAAAAATGCCTTTATGTAGGTGTAATTTCAGAAATTCTAATAACACGTTTAGTAAGGAAGATGGTGGTAGCGATCCGAATGAACCTTGCAAAATGCCCTTACACCCGCAAAAAAGGAGAAATAGCCTTGAAAATAAACTTCAGCCACTACGTAATAAATACTTATTTTTAAAGTTGTTTTTTGTTGTTTTTATACAGTATAAATGAATTTGGTCCCGCATTTAATAATCTTTAGACAAGAATTTAATTTTTGACACAAATTAACATTATCAAAAATCAGCTGGCGCATATATAACTCAATTGTTAAATTAATTTTCCACCGTAGGATTAAAATTTTAATTAAACTGTGAAAATTTTAAGCCTGGAACTGCTCGAGTTTTCCAAATTCATCCTTTGAAATTGGGTTGAAGCAAGCTTATATCACTTTATTGGTTATAATTACTTTGTTATAAAACAATTTAAGGGATGTATTACTTAATAATAATTTCCTTTTTAATATCGACTTTTTCCAAAAAAATAAGCGCTTATTATTTAAAATAAGAGCAGTCTGGTTATTTACATTACCACATCATAGTGGTGTTATCTTACATTTCGTCGACAGTGTAAAAAAATACTGTACTGTCAACACTATGTTAAAAGCTGAGATGCATTTTCAAACAAAAGACATAAACAAAATAAATAGCTAAACATATCATAAAATAGTACTGTGTCATCCAAAGTAATTAAAAAAACCCAAAACCGACGTAAGTGCATGAAGAGGTTGATGAATAATTATAAAGGAAGAGAGGTATGTTTAGACCGGTGCACCTGGCCTTCCGTAGTACCTATATGCTTAACCCGTTTATGTAAAACCAAAGTAACGAGACCCCGATAAACATTGAAAACCCTTCTTAATCAAGACCAGCGAGTTAAAGTAAGATGGCGGTGACTATGTCCTTTATAATACCCGTATGAATCTTAAATCATTCGAAGGAATGTTCGACATTCCAACGGAACTGGAGGCGTCATTACGAGACCGTGTCGGCATTTGTGAATGGGTCTGGAAATTATAGTCCCCGCCATTTCAATACCGCCTTTAGATCTTATAGTGAAGCTAGCGTAGCTATGTAGGTTTATAAGGATATACCACTATTGCTTTTTAGGGTCTGGCGTTTAAATTTAAATTGATAGTAATTTTGTTACTAATCTTGGAATTTGAGGATGATATCAATGAATAAGTCTAAAACCAAAACCTGACTATATGTTTAGTTTTATTTTTTAATCTAAGTTGCATCTCAGTGCCACTTGTGACGCTATAAAATATCTAATAACACCTCGTTTGTGAATTCATGCATCCGTTCAGTCTTTACGGGGTAAATACATACCTAAAGGTCAAAAAATATTTCTTTGGCAGTCGGAATATAAAGAAAACTCTACCATGTGGGATTACAAATAGCTAGATTTAAAAGAGCTAGCCTCCATTGCCTAGGTTAGTAGTGTTAGTATGTACCTATTAGGTTCTATTCTATTCTATTCTTAATTAACGGCTTTCACTCCTGTTAAGGTGTATTTCGCCAATGTCGAGTTATTTATAGACACTCCCATGGACTTATTAGAGAAATAAGTCCATGGATATCACACGCGAAGACAATTGTTCGGTAAATAGAATTTTCTCTAATGGACTAAAATGAAGCACATGGGGTTAGCTCGACGCGCTTCTGCCAAGTCCTACCTATTAGGTTCAAGAAAAAATCTTATAATTACTTGAAAAAGTCGTTGATGTCTAAAGCTTAGTATATGTAGGGTCGAGGACTATCTAACAGATAAAAATGCTTGGCCTGAACTAAACACCTAAATAACTTAATAATAACGTAGTCATAAAAATATGTAGCAAGTGGGAAGAAGTGGTCTCTGCCTACCCCTCTGGGAAACAGGTGTGATTTAATGTATGTATGTTTATTGTGTAGGGGACACGGTTTCTGTAGGAGAATGTATTGAAACTTTTTATGTAGTTTTCTTGCACCGTCAAAGGTAAGTATAATTTGTATAATTTTTATTCTTTTATTACTACTACTTATTAGTTCTCGTGAAAATTCTGAGTTTTGACACATTTTCCTACTCAACTACGCATGAACATATTTATTTTTTATTTTATGTTAGATTCATTGTTTTATATAGGTAATGCTAGGTTAAGTATTGTAATTGTATAATATCATAAGCTATATTTAATAAACGACTGACTGTTGAGTTTGTTGCGGCGCTTCTTCTCAGCAGTGGTCTCTTGCGAAGCGCTGGTAGATTTTTGACGTGTAAAAGTGCCCGTGCGGCCTACTTACTGAATAAACATCCCTTATCTTTTTTATCTTTTATCTTTTTATGTAATGTGTATGGTATTTTTACAAATACAGCTACTTATTAAAAAAAAATGACATGTATATCACGAAACCGTCATTGACTCTAGGTGATTGACCATAATGATTATTTTGAATATATCAAGAGCTAAAGTCAATTATTAAAATAAAATGAGTCAGTAATTGGCAATTCTGTAGCTCTGCCTACCCCAAACTGGGAATAAAGGCGTGAGTTTATGTATGTATGTATGTAATGAATCAGTAAAACCTTTTGTCCCCCATTTACCAAAATCTAGTGTATGATTGAAACTAATTTGATCTTTATTTTACGGAAAATAAAATAAAAGTTGCACCTTGACCTCCTTATTTTTATAATTAATTATAATTGAACGTCATAATAAAACCATGCTTTCAGTAACAAAATGAGGTATACATATTTTTCTTGTCACTCTAACACGAACCCCGATAACTCCAGGTTTTATTATATAGAAATGGCATCATAATGGTGTCATGGTCAATTAATTAATTTGTGGAATATAGTGCAACCGCGAATATATTATAAATAAGTTTCTTTCTAAATGTGAATCGTCTGGCTAGGGATATAAATAAAAGTGTGTTAATTTGTTTTGCGAGTAAATATGTAGTTACAGTAACTATAGAATAATGACACAATTGAAAATAAATACGCACTTCAATTCTAAGAATTTACATAGTTAGACTTTTATTAAAACAATACCATAACACCACACACACACACACATGCACACATGTTCACATGCTCACACACAATCACACATTCGCACACATATACACCTCAGCAAGGAAAATTTGTATTTGCACTTGTTTCTCTTGCTTTTTGTAATCCTAATATTTTTGTATTTTGTATTCTCACCAACATGAAACCTGTAAAGTAGAATAAGTAATTTAATCACCCCTGCAACTTACTAATGTACATAATAGATAAACGCATAGGGAAGAGCGGTGTTCCCTTAGCACAGGTATTTATTTACTTAAACCCTGTTAAAACACAATAAACTGCCAGGGCAGGGTCATACACAGATTTAGGCTACCGTCATTCCTGCGGACATACCTGAAGTTAAAGGTTTTAAGGCCTTATTTGCTGGCTGAACCCACATCCTCAAAAGCGCCGTCGGGTCTACTTTAGTCCTAGCATATAAAAACATAACTTCTATGCACACAAGCCTTTAACTATTGATCACAGGAGAGACAACTTTTGTTTTTGCGAGTATGTATGACCCGGCAATTAAAACTGGTGAACAGATTCTGTATTAATATAAAGAGATTTTAAATTTTACGTTGACAAGATAAATAAAAGTTTAAGTTAATAACTTAGTCAAAATAAAATCGAAAACAACTGCTTGCGAATTGAAGCATTCGCTTCATTCGACAAAAGGAATAATTTTGAAGTTTTAATGCAGAACAAGTGACGCCTTAAAATAATTAACGAACTCTTATCAAACAGCGTTGCAAAAAGTAATTAAACTTTGATCTCGGATTGCACTGATCGCAGAATATCTTCCAGAACTCCTGTATAGAAACTCAATTAAACAGTGTCAATGCTCGTTCAGAGCTTTTTGTTTTTTGAAATTGATGTCCTACCCGTTAGGGCTTTTAGCTTTGATAGAAAGACGCGCAGAATGGTATTATTGGTAGTTGGTAATAAATAGGACTTCGTGGATTGAAAATAACACAACACATAATAACACAGCGCACCTGCCTGAGTCCTCGGGTGTTGCGGGTGCTCATGGGTCGCGATGATCACTTACCGTTGATCAGTAGGTACCTTTATCATGAGTTACAATTACCGTACTAACTAGCGAGTCGAATGCTCCGTCCCTCGCACTCTATAACAATACTGTAAGGGACAAAGAATTCAACTTGCTAGCGAGTACGGTAATTGTAACTCATGGTAAGGGTAAAGGTGACTCGCTTGCTCGTCTGCCTCCTTTTCCACATAAAAAACCTTCATTTTTGTCGGCACATAATATTATTCTAAAGTCGGTGATATTTGGACTAGCGAAGATGCAAACGCTGCTATCGTTTCTGTTTTCTATGGGATTAAAATGTATGGACTTGACATAAGCGGTGGACAAGATCTGTCATCAGCTTACGTCAGTCCTATACACATTTTGCTAGACGCCCTGAATCTCAATAAATTCAAATTCAGATTATTTATTACGTGTGACTACAAGTGGAACTACAACTACAGGTATAGGTACCTGTGACACCCTGCACGGGCACAGCAACATGAGAGGCCTACGACCTATTTAATTATCCTTATTATAAGTTATGTTCAATATTGATCATTAATACTATCGTACATAACAATTAAGAGGATGGGTTTGTTTTTGGGATGCCGTGTAATTGGCGTTTTTTTATTGTCCGACACGTTATTAGCATAACATAATTATTTAGTATGGTAGGTACCTATTGTGTCAAAATTGGTCGAAACAATATTATTTTAGATATATTATCCCAAATAAGTTTCGGACAGTAAAACTTATGCCAAAGACACGGCACCCAAACAAGTAACATTATAAGCAATCAAGGCCAAACTACTTATCTCCATCTTATATTTCTCCGCTGAAGTACATGAAGCATCTTTTTCCATCAAGTTAGCAATTAAACAGAAAGTTGACATATTTACAAACACGGTGAACCATTATGAATGCTCTTGAGCGGTATACTAACTACAATCTGTCAAGCGACAGACTCACAGCCAACAAAAACAAACACAACACATGTCTGCTAATTGAAAGGTTCGCAGGTCAACTACGTCTGTGATGTAGCCGCCCGATTCTTCTTGCCTATTCAGGACCTAATAGCCGTGTGGTAATCGGTCGTACGCGCAATCAGCTGACAAAAGATTAATAACGGTTAAATTAAGCCTGTGTATTATTAGCTAGTAGAATTTGCCTGCGACTTTGTCCGTGTAGTAGTAGTTACCTTGAAAAATTTTTTTTTGGAATAAAATACATCCCATTTCCATCATCTTTCCATAATTAATTATTATCTTATCAGTAAAAAGAGAAAACAAACAAAGTAATTAATGATGTAAAAACAATAAACCAACTAGATTAATGAAATTGTAGGTCAGTCAAACTTAGGTCACTGCAGTACTTAACTGGTCTAATTTAATTATAATTAATTTCATTTTTGGGACAAGCTTTAGTTGCCGACTGTATATATTTTTTGCAAAAAATTTTATTTGCTTATCAAGAAGTAATAAGTCCCAACACGGAGGGTCTATGTTAAGTATAGCGGAGATACTTTCGCCACCTTCCGACTCCATCATCAGATCAGCTTTTTGATATCATAACATTGCATTGATATTGAGTTTACGCATGTAGTCCAAATTTGCCCATTCCATTAACGGAAACTGGTTCAAAAATGACTTGCTAATTTTGACGGACAACTTACAACATACATACAAACAATGCAAGTTAAATAAAAGCTTGCACTTTTTTTGGCATCAGTTGGTTCCTTTGTTTTTATAAAAAATACTGTATAAGATCGAACACAGCGCATCTGAATTTACTTTATTCGTTTTCAAGTATTATTAATGTATTACTATACATTTTGTTGTCCCAGTGTCCCACTAACTGTTTCCAAGGTAAACAGGGCAATAAGTACAGTCCTACGTTCACACCTTTTAAGAACAAAACGTAGGCTAAATTCGAAACCTCGAACACATCGTAAGTGCTTACTTAAAGTGCCATATTAAATTGTTTAGCGAGTGGAATCGACAAGGTAGAATCTGCTAAAATGTGGTTTGCCACCTTAAGGTTAAGTTCCGTTTTCACGTCTTAAAACGTTAAGGTCGATAATATGTCCGTCAGTTTGAATGGTCGACTTTATTGACATTTTAATTTCATGGGAAGTTGTGTCAAAATTAAAAAACCATTTCATTTGGTTGTTTGTATGATATTGACAACAAGAACTTTTTAATAGGTTTTCTAAACAATAGCATGGGCATAGAAATTTGCCTCAAAATCATAGGGTGATGGAACCAGTAATGGACAAGGCACCAATAATGGACACTTGATTCTTATTTTACAGGACAGAAGGGTTATTCATTTGTTTTGTGACAATCAATTTTGGACCGTATGAAATTTGAATTATGAGTGAAGTGTCCATTACTGGTGCCTGTCAGCTAAAAGTGTCCATCATTGGTGCCGTCACCCTACCACATTGTTAAAAAATTTAATGTTCATTATTTACTGAGAAGAAAAATATTGAATATTATCAGTGTTTGCTGCGCCCACTTTGGACCGCAAAATGAGGACCTCATTTAGTTTATAACCACGTTATATAGCACTAATTATTGTGACTTAGAAAAAACCATGCGAAGTTTAAGCTATTTAGCCAATAGCAATTATTTGAATATTAAAAAAAGGGTACTTTTGAAACAAACTTGTATAAGCATGTTTTTTTCAGTATATCTTTAACAAAAGTTCCAGTTGTCAATTGTTTATTTCATGATATTCTTAACTGTTCGAAATGAAAAAAGTTTACGAAGAGTTATTTGGTAAAGAATAAAGACACTGCTACTTTTTATTATGAACTTATACATGTATGGGTGATTCACAAAAAATTGGAACGTGTCCTTTTAAAAGGAAACAGTCTTAATAAATAATTGGTGTTTATTTCAATGTTTCCACTAACCATTGACAATGACACCAATGATATGATGTCACTTAATTCATTTTAAATTTTGTGTATGGTTTAAGAAAGTGTCCTTAAAAAATAAAGTACAAATCAGTAATAGCGTAAAAAAGAAAAGGAGCCTAAAAATCGCACGATGCTATAAGCGTAGAATCGAACAAGAGATCTGGGAAGGCCCAAAATATTGGTAAGGACTTGATTGAGGCAACGTAAAATTTCTTCATGTGTGTAACGAGAATTTAGTTATACAATAAATTATGGTAAAATGTCGTCACGCGATGCGAAAAAAAGGACTTTTTAATTGAGTTCTTAACTATGTATGGTACACTATGGACTATGTTAAAGTGACGGTGACAACCAAAACGTAAGAGACTTCCTTTGATTTGGTTTACTTACGTCACGTTGACAAAGTTCATAGTGGCTTAGAAATCAAATTGGTTGACTGTACAATATTTTAAAATTCACCGCCTTGGACTGCAGTAGGTACAAGTAAAAATGTGGCAAGGAGAAGACAAACAAGCATCACACGTCACCTCATGGTAGACCTATACACATTTATATTTTCAAGACTGCAAAAGTTGATGAACAACTTTTCTAACAATGATGGAGACGTGGGCAAAGCTATAAATAAGAAAGATAAAATATAGGATAATCTCGATTCTTTGATATCGCTTAGAAATAGTATCAAACGCGAACCGTTTTCCGCAATCTGTAATCCTAAAGTAATCGTGACCTTTGCCGCATGGCTTAGCTCTCCTACCTGTTACATTTCCCCAGAAGTTCCACAATTCATTGATCAAATCATAAACGGGATTCAATTCCTCCAGATCACGGCTAGATCTAATTTGGGAATAGAAGACGCGCAAGGATTCTGATCCAATAACGTATCCGACGAATGGATAAAAACTGAATAAGAACCGGTTTTATATTTCCTACATATCTGAACTCTGGAGAATACATTCCTCTCCAATTGTTTCTGGATAACAATTATTAATCACTAATCAACCACTGGTGTTTGATTTCTGCCTGGAGCGAGTTTTGGGGAGATTTGACATTCGTTTGTGATAGCTATAGAGTATAGATGATCAAATTACACACATCAAAAATGTCTCAAGTTACAAAATAATCCTACATTTTTTTGATATATTTTGCAATTTACTGCAATATATGTCCCTAGGAATCCCTAATAACCAGTGATCGGAATAGGTAGAGTATATTTACCTAAAGTTAAAAGCACATAAGGACATAATGTGGTTACAACCGGGTGAAATATTAATTTATTTTTATTGAATTCCGGATTTCCGGTAAAATAAATCCGAGTCGCTAAATAACCACATCTTTTTTTCCATCTTGTGTCTGTCTAAGGAATGTTGACGGCTGGGCTCCTTTTCCT
Organism: Acleris literana; assembly: GCA_946894065.1. NCBI lineage: Eukaryota > Metazoa > Arthropoda > Insecta > Lepidoptera > Tortricidae > Acleris > Acleris literana. The sequence goes on from OX335669.1 coordinate 23,019,109, forward strand.
GGCAAAATTGCCCTTCGGGCATTTGAAAATACCTAACGAACCTAATTTATCTAGTAACGCAAACGATGTGGTCATTTTGCAACTCAGCCTTTTTTAGATGTAGTCGCGATGTGATATGGTGGTATTACGAACTAGGCACAAAGCGATGTAGTCCGATCGAGATGTAGTCGCAAACAGATCTGGTCGTATTTGAAGCTTCTGTCCTAAGCCGCAAACTTTATAAATATCGATACGAACAACACTACTTAACTGCGACAACATTTGTGCAGGTGTCAAACAGGCTCACCTAAACGGAGTGTTTATCATTTTCAGAGGCTAATTCCGTACGGTAAAGCATAGCTTTTGAATTTGTTTAGTATTCAGCTGCGTTGACAAGCTCGGAATTGAATAGGACTAAATGTCAACGACAGGTTTTGAATAACAAATGTGTTAAATGAATAAACAACTGAATAAATCTGGCTACTGGATTGTATAACCGGTTATTGGATTCATGAACGATTCACTTTTAGAGATACCTAAATGTTTTAAATTAAATGCGAACATTTTTCTGCTTTGTTTTCAGGGATATTTTTGTAAATACGTAAATATTGGTGAATACGGTTGTTTTGGGCAAGAGCTATGAGTATGTAAATCTTCGTGAAATTTTTAAAATTCTTAGTATAATAGAAATTGGAAAAAAGATTGCTACAGGACATAATAAACACAGTTTTTTTAACCTAAAAAAATATTGACTACAGCAAAATAAGGAGCAAACTCAGCTGGTGCTTGCGCTTGTTTTCAGTTTGCTCCTTTTTGTACCGAATAATACTTAATCGTATCGTGGGCATACGTTAGGTTTGGTGTAAAGTATAAGTACCGACTTACCTGTTTATACTAGCCTACCCAATAGTTATGATGGGATATTTTTTTACAACCTAACCTTAGCATATTCTATACGCTTACTTTTGATTGGTATCTAATTTGTCTATGAAACAAGCAACTGTTTATTTTTTTATTTTTTTAAATAATTATATAGGTATTGGACTAAAAATTTTCAGCCTACCTATTCGCCATAATCTTAGTTAACGTACTAAATTTGATATAAAATACTTTTTATCGATTAAACGGCCTGGTAAAGGTCGTGTCCTATTCGAATCTTACACTTTTACTTGAGAGTTAAAAACAATAAGATAAACATGTGAAGAGCAATAACGTGTTCCTGAGTAGGATTGAGCCTAGTATTTCGTATTAAATTAGGTTATCTTTTGCAACTGCGTCGACCACCCACTTGGCAAACGTAGATAACTCTGATTAATGATATTTTGTTTTCGTAAATAAATGAACGAATGAACGGTTCGGGATAACGTTCAAATTATTTGATTGGCGTTTTAATGCGTTATTCGAGATTCCAGAATTAGGAGAAATTATTTGCGTTTTATTGTTTTGCTTCCGTGTCAAGGGAGTTATATTATTATATTAATGTATAGTCCCAGAAAGGAGATTGACAAGGTTTGGACCAAACGCTGCCCAGATGTGAAAATACCTCTAACAAGTTTCTTACGTTACTATCTATTATAAAAAACACGTATTTTCAAAATTGGTTCGAGAGAAAAAAAAAAGGTTTTGTATTGCCGTGTTCGTTTTGTTGGTGACTATAGATGTTGTCATTGATGCAGTCATCAACATAAAGCAATCTTCATGCTAGGAACAACTGGCTGATGAGTGCATAATGTGCACATTATATGCCTAGTTTGGTTTTTAGGGTGGGCTAGGCACCAACTCATTGTTAGACGCCCTGCTCCACTCTTCGATAGAATTATTATCAACGAAGATGACGACCATTAGTAAGTAATGTATATTGATGATTGATGATTTACTGCTCTACAAAAAGTCTTTTTTTTTCGTGACTCCTGGGGTAGATCTTGAAGCGATTTAGTGTACCGTTTCGTGTTAGCGTAAGGAAAATAATGCACTATGTGTTCATTCTGGGCAGCACTTGGTCCAACTCCCATACAAATATGGTCAATCTGCTTTATTGAGTACCACTTTTTGACTATTTTTATAAAAAGTGATAGTGATAGTGAGTGTGGGATATTAAAGTTGTAAAGGCATTTTTTGGTTGACTATAAATATGCGTACCGTTATTTTAGGTATACGTGCCGTTATAAGTAGGGTAAAATAACATCAAAATAGTTTTTTTTTATTGAGAGGGACGTTTCAACGTTTAATTTAGTTAAGAAATATAAAAAAATATTTTACTAAAATTATGTGTTCTTTTAAACTAGATGTGACTTTAATGTTTCAAATAAGAAGTCCGAGAGGCTATTCCGAAAGATGGGTAAGGGCGTAATTTAAAGATTTTAAAGGAATAAAATGTACTAAAATTATGTTTACTCCCTTTTTATTGAAATTTAGGTACTTAAACTACTAAAAAGGGCGCAGAAATAGTTTCAAAACGTTGCATTTACTTGTTTTTTTTTTATGATGCAATTAACCCTCAGGCGGAATAGCCTGCCTGGCCTAACTATTTCACAGGTCTGTTATATTTGCAGTCGGTTAAACTGCAAAGGACTGCACCACAACCTTGCAGTTAACATGAAAACGAAAAGCTAACTGCAATTTTGCTGCTAGAATTTAGTTTAAATATAAAGAAAGAAAGAAAATACTTTTATTCACAACAACACACAAATGAAGTAAAAATAAATAATTAAAGTTACACAAAGTTGGACAATAAAAAATTGTAAAGCATTGTTTATGTTTGAAATAGGAATAACCTCTTATGAAGGTTCAAAGTTGTTGTTATTTTATTAATATCTGCGCAATGTTTTCGAATAAGCTAATCACTCAATTTAAACTTTGTTAATACGTGAGTGATTGATTCGAAATCAATGAATTTGCAAATTAAACAAAAAGTAATCAGTTTCACCTAAACTTTTAATAATTATTTCTGAAGGGGGAAACAAGATGGGCCGGCCATCTTGAGTTAATGCTTTTCGAATAAAAAAGTTTTTTTTGACAACATCTCCTGTGATAGTGTAGAACCAATTGGCCTCTATTCAACACGGTAAACCCATTTTGCTTTTGACGTGTTATCGTCATGACAGTAATGGCGGGTGAGGCAAAAATAATAGCATAACGTCCATAACACGTTAAAGGTAATTATATTTTTACCCTGTGGAACAAAGGCCCAGAAAGGTAATAATAGATCTCGGTTGTCAATAGCTATCACACTCTTTTTGGCATACAAATTTTGGGTACACTAATATGTTGCAAAAATTGTTGTCATAATTTCGTTTCGCATAGCAACTCTTGGCAGAATCATCATTCCGCAGAATTATTTTTCGTATAAATTTCTTAGCATACTGACATTTCGTACAATTTTCTTTGGCGGAATAGTACCTACATTGGCATAACGTTGATTAGAATAATAATCTTATAGTGGAATAGCTATCTCCGCGAAATTTGTATCGCATACTATTAATAATAATATTTTACTAATGTACTACTACCTTGATTGTAATTATGTTATAGAATTAAAAAAAAATAAAAAACCCGACTGCAATAAAAAACAACTGAAAAGCGAAAAACAAGCTATATAATCTATAGAAAATTGTGAAAGCATGTACTTATTCATATTTATAACAATTTAAATTTAACCTTAATATTGGAAAAGGTATTGCAGGCGGGGACAAGCAATAAATTTCAAAACCTATTTCTTGAAAAAAATTAACATTTGGACTATCTTGTCCTTTTGTATTTTTTTCAAGAAATAGTTTTTAAATTTATTGCTTGTCCCCGCCTGCAATACATTTTCCAATAGTCAAGTTAAATTTAAAATGTTATAAATATGAATAAGTACATGCTCTTACAATTTTCTATAGATTATATAGCTTATTTTTCGCTTTTCAGTTGTTTTTTTATTAAAGTTGGGTTTTTTTGTTTATTTTTAATAATTTAAGTTATTGAACTCTTTTTAGTTTTTATTAATAAAATAGTGGTTTCATTAATGATTCCTAAGCAATATATGAGCTCTGGAGCTTAAAATTTTAATGTCTCGAAGCTACAAGTGACATATTACAAGCGAAACTCTCTTTCTAGCGAAAGGAGTTTATTACTTAATATTTACGTATTTTTTTTACTTTCCTGCTAAATAGTAGCATCAAAGTGTTATAATGTATATATATTTGGAATGGGCTATTTAATAGCTTACATATGATACCCATAAAGTTATAATAAAAAAAAAAACCCCCTCCATATTTTTTTCCGCGGACGCCATATTGAAATATTATATACCCTATGTCACTTCGGCAATTAAGACGAATCGAATGAAACCTCGTATGTTAAAATCCGTCAAGCCGTTTAGGCTGCAGAGCGTGCCCAGAAATAGACATACATACATACATACATACATACATACATACATACGCTCGAAAAATATAACCCTCCTTCTGACGCAGTCGGGTAATTATTTAGAAAGCTTTTATTTATCCTACTCCACCAATTGCAATTCGGTCCTCGCCGTTATTGTCGCAGGTCTAACCTAACCTAACCTACTTTACTGGTAGCAGTTTGTTACCAAGTTAATATTATGCTATGGTACAATTATGCCATAATAAATTCGGCGGAAGTTAAATTCTGCGAAAAAAAAGTCGGCGATATAAGTATTCTGCTATTCAAAATTCTGCCAAATGAATATTATGCATTTATATGACAGTTATTCTAAGTATACTATTATGCTAAAGTATCATTTGGCTTGTTTCTGCGATAACTGTTATGTGAAGTACATTTCGGACAGTCAATATTATGCAAGATAAAGGGATCCCCAAATATATTGACGGATGCCAAAGAGTGTGGCAGCTATAGACAGCCGATTACTAATCAAAGTTTAGTTTTACTATACCGAGGGCCTAGTCAAGTTGCATACTTAACGCTAACAAGTCGGTGATTTTCGAAAATCGTCATAATATTGACGTAATCTGATGACTGATGGCGTCAACTGCTTATGTCAACTCCATACATTTCGAGTCGATATACAAGAGGAACGATAGCGGCGATTGCATGTTGGCTAGGCTTGTACAGTCGAGTTCATAAGTATGTGTACACTTTAGTAGGTACCTTGTCTATTTAATGTCATGTTTAAACTGCCATTGTCACAGCGATTAAAGTGACAAAGTACTAAAGTGTGAAAATATTTATGAACTCGACCGGTAGGTAGTGGTTTTATCTCACGAAAGCGGATGGGCCATACTTGTGTGCGTAGATGCACGTGCACGTTGGTTGTTTTTGAGTGCGTAGATGTCTCCGCTAAGCGTCGCTGTGGTGTGCGTTACAACACTTACCACCATGCCACATACCAGATGCATATCTGCTTTATCCACATTTTGACACGCGATAAACGCAACCATACCGGCCCCGGTTTTTGGAACGAAGCGTTTTGCATCAACCTTCATAATGCGTACTTACTGCAAAAGAGTGGAATGCGCTTCCGGCGTTTGTATTTCCGAGTGTAAATAATCCGAACCTATTTAAAGCTAGGGGGAATAGACATCTTCTGGGTGAGCTCGCTTCATCGTCGGCAAAATCCTCGTCCTCCAAGGGCAAGTGTTAGTCAAGAGAAAAGCCATTATCAATAAATTAAAATAAATAAATAACTTTAACTATAGCCCAACCTATAATGCGAATCGAACCTGGGACCGTTGGCTTCGTAGGAAGGGCCACTACCAACCAGCACCGCTAGCACAAGTTGCCCGCGACTTGTTTGTCGCTCGGATTTGTGAGCGATAAGCGAGAAAATACAACTTGTGCTACCCGTGCAGGGTACTCTATTCTACTCCGTAAAACATGATTGATTTTGACTTGTTATTGTTTTGACACTAACAGCGGGGCTGCAAAGTTAAAAACAATACGCTAAGACGTCAAAAACAATTATTTTAGGTTTTACCGAGTAGAAATAGAACCCCTGGATTTAGGAGTTACTGTTATCTACTACTGCTCGAGCACTGGGGTCGTCCATATAAACATTAACTTTACGAATTTTTTACCTCGGTTGTTGGTCGAGGCGAGGCCCTGACTGGAACCGGCTCGAGACGTCCTATTGAGTTTAGTCGTGGTGGCTTGCGGCGCGTACGGTCGAGGCACGCACACATGCAAGCTACGCAATAGACTTTTGTTTGAAGATAAACTACTGTTCTCGTTATGCTATGGTGTCGTTGTAAATACACCATGACAATCACTTATGACAAGACAATTAATCGTACACAAGCATCGTGACATATAAGTACAGTCGGCCTTATAAATAGCTGCACTCTACTCATAAATATGACCGTACGCGTTAATTTTGTTCTGAATCATTATATTGTTGATTAACTCTTGCGTAAATTAATTTGGCATTTCATAACGTGAAATGTTTAATAGCATAAAGGATCCTGAAATGACGGACCTCATTAAAACGAGTTTTAAACTTGGGATTAAAGTGCAACAGAGACTTACTTGTTGTTACTGTGTCTTTGGGTTTAATACCTATAAAGGCTAGACTAAAAGGGATATTTCACAGTAAGCTGTAACCTAAGTGTCGGGGCCTAGTGGCTCAGGAAGTTGACTAATCATCCTAAGGTCCGAGTTTAAACCCCCGCGGCCACCTTGTACTCGTACCAATGAGTTAGAAGTACATTACCCGAAGCTCTTACGGTGAAGGAAAATCATCATGAGGAAATTTGCACATTCGAACAACCTGAGTGCGTTCAGAGCACAAAATATTCTAAAGAGTTCAAGTGTTTATGAAGAAGTATATCTCTTAGATAATATAAGATAAGATAAGGCGTAACCTTTTCCCGGAAAACCGGAAAAGTTGATCATAATAATGTATATAAATAAAAGAAGAAACTGACTGGCTGACGGTCGATCAACGCACATCCGAAACCGCTGGACCTAGGGACTTAAAGAGCTGAGCTGAGCTAAAGACTTAAAGTTAGCTGGAAGAGATCGCTCAAAGGGATAAGTTCACCTCCTTACACAATCTATTTTATTTGAGTGTTTTTTGTGAAATGATTCGCTTAATTTTTACATATTTTTACATTGTGTGAAATTTGGAGGTAGGGATTTTTGGAAATTCCCCTAAGGGGTTCAAATAATGGTAGTAGCGGGTAACTAATTATACTCTTACAAAGTCACGCGGGCCTCCTCTATTACTCTCATAACTTTACTTAATGTAATCGAAAGACAAGCCATTAAAATGGTCGGATTCACCCTCATAAATGACCCAGCAGCTGTTATCCTACAACAGTTTTAACTGAGTAACAAAATGGGAGTAGGTTAACTACCGTGTGCATATTTGATGATTTGAAATGATGATGATGGTGTGACGTCATTCCGTAATGGGGCACCTGCGGACGCTAACAATTAAATAACATGGGCCTTCCGTTAGAAATATATGTGTAAGTTAATGTATAAGTATATAGACGATAATCAACGGGCATTCAATTTTGTCCGATTCATAAATAATTATCAAAATGGTGGTAGACCCTTGTGCAGAGTATACCCGGATCAACCACCACCTTGTCCATTAACCCACCGCCGAGCAGCAGTGTTCGCATTGTTGTTCCGGTGTGGGAAAACACAACTGGTGAAATGAATAGCATAGAGACATTCCATCTTAGTCCTCACGGTTGGCAATGCATTTGATGTCTTAGGATTGCAGTTTTGAGATTGTGGTCTTGAAAATTCATTATATTGGCCTCAGATTCCACTTAACATCAGGTGGTTTCAGTGGTCGTGTGCCTCCTCCTTGCCATTAAAAAACCCAGTAAAGTTCAGTACTTCGCCACTGTTAATACGCAACTCGAAATATTTATAATAAACGTACATACCTTTTCAAATTACAGGAACCTTTCTGTTTATCCCTTTTAATCCATTTCCCTTACGACAGTATTAATTAATATGTAAGGACAATGTAAGAGCGTTCACGTTCATGTTTGTTACGTGAAAATTGTAGGAATATTATGAAGGCAAAATGGGAACGTTTTGGAGATAATTGTGTTTCGCAATTTTGTAGGTAGAAAATCGTGTATTTATATACAAATTACATACGCCTATCAGAACACAGTTAATATGGCTCACGTCAAAGCGCTTACGCCGTCGACCAAGAGTCTATTATTGCTTAATCCGCGCGCCAAAATTTGCATCCTGTTCATATCCTGTTTGAATCAATTATTAAGAGAAGAAGTCTAAAGGCCGTATTTAATAAACTCATCTTTGCTGAGATGTCATGTCAGTATAAAGATGCGTCAAAGTAAAAGTAAAGCCATAGAAAAAAAAATACAGTTTTGACGCATCTTGAGACTTGAGAAAAAATATAGTTTCTGTTAGAATAAAAAAACCCTAAGTTTATAAGTTATGAAGATCCGGTAAAGAGCCTGATAAAATTAAATAAATCCGTTAAACCACAACATAATTTAAAAAAACAATTTATCTACCCGCTCTGTTTCACCGCAAAATAACTGCAGTATACCTTTTTGATATAACGCACGTTTCAAGTCTATATTGGTAAAACTCTGAGTACTTAAAGGTTATTCTGAACGTAGTTCCCACAGCCGAAAGTTCACAGTTCATTGTTGTATTGAACAGTAACATTTTTAACGTACGCAGCCCTCTTTAATCTTTTAATCCTATCAAAGGGTTTACATAAAAAAAGGACACCCTATTGATTGCAACGGAGTTTTAAAAATCTGTCATACATTACAGATAGAAACATAAACAGGTAAAATTGGTCAACCTGTTTTTGCGACGGTATTTTTGTTTTGGAGAAGTATTTTATTATTCCGGCAACCATGCTGGTTAACAAACTCTAAATACATAATTATGCACCATGTTTTTTTATAACAAGTATGTGAAGTAATTTAAAAAAGGGCTTCTATTCAAGACGGTAAAAACCATATCGTATTTCACCTGTTATCGCATAGTCAACGTTTCGATAGCTCTTATTTACTTGTAAACAATACCATAACAGGTCAAATACGATTTGGATTTTACCTCCTAGAATAGAGACGCAGGTCAGTCAAATACCGACTATACCCAATCTATTTCATTTAAAAAGGCTAATTACAAGAACAAAAAGGGATATAACGCAATTTGCAATTAATATACTCGTAGTCTAATATAACTCTGACATTGTATATACAGCGTGTAAAAATAAGTCGCTCCGATCCACAGTTTGACGGTTTTTTGGCGCCGCCAATTCTGATTCTATGTACGAACATTGACTCCGCAACTTATACGATGAACGTTGGCGGAATAAATGAAATGCCTCTTGTTTACTTAGTGTTTAGCGATCTGTATGCATAAGGCAAGTATTTATTTTAGCTTTCGATATTGTATGGGAACTATGCCTTCTGATCAGTAAATATTTTTTTTCTACTCGCGTACTATAAACCGCTAATATTGATATCGTTAACGGTATCAGAATACCACCTATAGCGTAACTGAAGCGGGAAAACAATTATATAATGAGCGTTACCATGGTAATAACAGTTCTATAATAATTATTATAGCATTGTTATTACCATGGTTACGGTAATTCCGGATATCAGTCTTGGCGTTTGGTGAACACTTGAGATCCTAATTTGTATAATAAACCGTTCAAAATATTTTAATACCAATTTAAATCACGTGTATTAAAAACCAAATTAATTTTGAGACTAATTATATGTATAAAATAACATTTTTATTATGTTACTAAACATAGCTGGTTAATAAACATTGATTTGTTATTTGGTTACCATGGTTACGTTCAATATGGATATCAACAAAATGGCGTTTCGTTTGTTATTCCACCTTTCGTGATAAATTGTCAGAACTGTTTATAGTAACTATTAAAATTTGCATGAAATTTGCTAACATTTACTTAACAATAAAATTCAAAAACTATTAACGGAATAATGAAAAAATTACTTAGCTGACAAATAATTTGTTCTAGCAGAAAAATCGAGTAAAGTATACGAGAAAAGTTAGCTATTGTTTATTTTTATCATTATCATTTTAAATTGTAGAAAAAGTTATGTATGCAACGGTTCATAATTAGCTCTTAAGGTACTGGTACCTGTAATTAGAGCGCTCGCAAGCTCGCGCTCTAACCTCGGCACTCGTACCTTAAGAAGTCTCATTATGTACCAGTTACATGAATAACTATTTTGTCTTTGAAAATGTAACAGTAGGACAATAGAATTTCGGTTGGGATTTGTAACCGGCTAAATAGGTCAAATTTGTATTTTTACAGTAAGAGTACTCTGTTATATAATTTTCTAACATCGTTAAACAAGTTTAATTCCTTTTGACATGTATTAATTTTAACGGCCCACCATTGTTTGTTTACTTTCGTGTCACATTCGGAAATGCGTAAATCACTTATTTTTCCATTATAGCCAAATACGCACCAAAATAGTGGTCGTAACACAAGTATTTCACATCGTGACAGACTGAAAAGATTCCATTACAACACAGGGCTATTGACTTTATTCAATGGAACCGACGTTCGTTCGCCGTTCAATCCACGTTCTGTGCTTATTTATACTTCGATCGTATTACTGTGGAACCGGGTTTTAACTAGTGGGTGCATTGTTTCTTTGTTACAAGCCCGTTAATATTTTTTTGTAACAATCCATTTTGCTGATTGATTTCAGTCGAAAAAAAACATCAGGCTGAACAGTAAAGCCAAAACAGCCTTTTTAACTTCGCACTACTAAATTGGACGTTTAAAAACTTTTTATTTATGTTCATACAGAAACGTAATAAGTACAGTTAACAGCATAAATAAGTGATCATTTATGTACCTTGTCGCTTTCAATCGTTTCACAATTTTGTATATCATTTCAAACACGACGTTAAAGTGACAAGCTACATAAATGATCACTTATTTATGCTGTTGACTGTACGTGGCAGCTTTATAATCAATATTTTAAAAAACACAAAATTTTGGTAAACTAACATTTACCTATTTGAGCCAAATGCTACGTAAAAATAATTGGCAATAAGTTAAGAGATACCACTTCCTGTTAAATTTACCAACTTACCTGTGTTTTATGTAGTGTCATGATTAAAAATATTATTTCTAAAGTAAAGTAAAGTATTATTATTATTCCAGACTACCGTCCAAGACATTTATTTATGTTATAACGACGAAAAGGGCTTTACTATGACTTCTGCGACACCCTGCATGACATGTACGGTCGACCAAATAAAAGATCTTTAAATTTTGACTCAATTTTCCGTGATACTAAAATGTCACTAAAGTCCACGCTTCGTATTGCCACGCATTTAATTAACTTTATTTTATGACATGCAAACGAAATTCGTATTACAAGTGATAGACCATGTTTGACCGACTGTACAAGATGTAGCAATGTAATAAAACGTGTGGCTCCGCCATGACACATTGTAAATTGTAAAATATCCCTAGGAACATCGCCCACAGAATTTGTCAGAAGTGTACAATCAGTTAATTTCTCGGCGACGTACATACAAAAGCTTTTAATTAAAATAATTATGTCCAATTGTATGGTTATTGATGAGAGCAACTGTGCGTAGGCGGTTAAGTTAAATGATTCGAATAGGTTTTAAGACAGTGGGTGGGAATGATTTCCATTATTGACGTTGCGATGCAGTTTTATGGTTAATTTGATTTGTTCTGCCTACGTGTTGCAATGATACCCACTACACTGAAAAAAATAATAGGTAGCTTGTAACAAGATTGTGATTGTTGTGCATAAGCGTCTTGGTCCCATACGAGCCTAACAAGACGATAGATACATCAACTAAGACGTTATATACATCAACTATGTTAGTTGATTCGCTAAAGAAATTTCTGTAGTTAACTATCAGTTTTGGTTGATATAACTAATATCTTAACTATTGTAATCATTTTTTGTCAGCTAAGTGAAAATCTCTCTTTGTTGGGTCTCATTTTTTTGAGCGTAGATACTTATACAAGTCAAAAGTAAATGCAGGTTGGTGGTAACAGTAGCTACTGGAACCCTTGCCACTACGCAAAACTAATCTGTCACTAGGATTTCAAGTTATGTCAAACGACGCTCTCAATTTTTTTGGTAAAAAGTATTTTATGTTATCTTTAAGCATAATAAAACTAATTGGCCTTTAATTTTTTCTTAGAATTTCCATTTTTTCTATTGTTCTATTATATTAATTCTCTGTTTTCTAAGTTACTGTAGAAACATTTCGCATGCTTAGTAATAAACGGGCTTAACTCAAAAATCGTGAATTGCGGTAAATCGAGTTTAAAGTTATACGAATTAGCACTTCTCGTTTCCGTGAAATTATTTGGTAGGATTTAATTTGGTTTATATATTTTTGTACAATTCCTTACATTGTTTATAATGCCTACTTGCACATTTTTTGTAAAACCAATTTATTTTTATATTTTTAATAATATTGCCAAGGCTTTAAAAAAAACCACGCAGTGATACATCACTTTATTACAAAATGTACCAAGTTATATATTTTTTAAATTAAATTAAGTCCAAATAATGCTTTTTTGTATAAAATCGATAACAATGACTAGGGATATAATTCGTTTTACTCCAAATTATTACGAAATACTTTTAGAATTGAGATATCTCAGTTATGAATATGACGTTTTAGTAGTTATGTTCACTAATATTAAGAGGAGTATAAATGAAAAAACTTTTTTCATAATCATCATAACCATAAAACATCAACATAGTTTTCTCTTATAATAATTATACATCACTCTTTACTATTAAGATACAAAAAATATATTTTAGAAACCCTTTTTCTTCAGAACAAAACTTCAATATAATAAAAATTAGGAAACATTATTTCTTTAAAATATGCATAAAACGATAATAAACTCTTAGAAACGATACACTTTCACTAAGTGTAAAGCCATAGTCAGCTTTGAAGCCAAAAATATAATTATTGCTACCAATGTGACACTACAACATTGTGTTATACACAGAGATCGGAAAAATAGGCATCATTAATCGCAATAATGTGGACATGACTCCAAAGATGTTAGTTATAATAATTAAATTAAAATAATTGATTTCTCACCTGAACTTAAATTTTTATCCTTTGCAGGACAGTAATAAGCAAATAAAACAAAGACGTGAGGAGCGGCCATTAATATTAATCTACTTAAGTTTGCTCCATTAACATCCTTGGATTGCGAAAGGAACGTTTCACGTCATAAGTTTGTTTTAGCCGTGAAAAGAAATAACATAACCACGGAAATTTATAAAAAATACTGTTAATGTGCTTTAATAAATCTACACAATAACAAGGCTTTGTATTATTTATCTATTACTATCTTGGAAAGGATAAAAAATATTTTTCGAGTAAGTAATCAATTAATGTAATTTAATTTGTTTAATTAAAATCTTTGGAGTCATGTCCACATTATTGAGAGTATTGACTCTGGTTATAATAGTCTATGATATAGTCTATGATATGATGGTAGCTTGATATGAGTTTGTTTGAAATAAATTTACGTAAATCTTTTTCTTGTTTTAGTTTTTCACTGTATAATGTATATAAATGAATATCCGATTTGATAGGCGTCTTCTTCCTTTTATTTCGCAGTAATACTTTGCAGAACTCTTTTTGATCAGACGTATTCTTATAGTAGAATACAAAAGGGTCTTCTTTAGTAATTTTAATCACTTTGATCTTATTCCATGTAACACTTTCACCCTCATCATTGACATTATAGTTGTAGCCCCATTCTTCTTGAAATAATTTTAGGTTTTTGAAAAAATCTAAGATAAGTTCATGTACTACAAAGGGGTCTTTACTTTTTTTCGCATTTTTTACTAACCCGATATACGGCTGCGGGCAGTAGATAGGGCCATTCCTATTCTTGTTAACCTCTTTTTCGATTAAGCTGTTACATTATCCGCGTCATTTTGGCTGTGGCCTTTGATAAGGAATTAGTGTGAAATGGATTTTATTTTATATGTAATAAATTAATTGCATAAATATACAATTGGTTGTGACAAATAAATTCCACGTTATGATCCATATCTTGTAGGTAATAATAAATGCAGGTACTAATTTAATTAGCCCTCTTTTCCCATCTGTCACTATAGTATCTGTCATCCGTAGAGCTAGAACTGTCTGAACTAAAAGAAAAACCTGCTAGATAAAGATCCAGGTGATGATGATTTTGCTATAACTTTAAGAGGACTATAATGCAAATTATCTGTATTGAATGTTGGGTCTATATCACTCAGTTCGACATCGCTCTCCCCTGAATTAATACAATAGAATAGAATACAAAACATTTATTTCGCTTAATTGTTACATGGCATATTTTTTTCATATATTTTTAGGCGTTGGCTTCTGAACAATCCCGTATTCAATCCATAATATACCTGATCAGTAGAAGAACTCTCAATAATGTCACTATGTTCCTTTCCGGTGATCTCATTTCGATTAATACGAGACGGGGAGTCTTGAGTGATATTAATCGACTGCAATAAATATAATATTAGTTAATTACGATATTAAACATCGACATTTTAACTAATATACTAAAAATAATATAATTTATAATTCACACTTACCAAATCGTTTGTAGCCGCTTTCAGCAACCAAACAGTTAAACAGAGGGGCTATTACTTAACGCACTCGTAATCGCAATCGTTTTCATTTTTAAATCGAAGGCTTGTCCGCATACAAAATGAAACCAATTGTTCCGCTTTGAAGCCGATCGCGATTGCGAGTGAGTTACGTAATAGACCTGCAGTTTTAAGCATCCAAAAACGATATGCCAGGATATTCCAATCAGCGAGACCGGCAAAACAATGCTCAATAATGGCACTATCATCTTTTTTTCCGCTGATCTGATTTTGAACAACAATAGGGGAGTCTTGAGTGATATTCAGCGACTGCATAAAAAAGAAAGGTATTAATTACAAAATAAAACATCGATATTTTAAAATTATAAATTATACTCATCCTACAATAATTTATAATCCGCACTTACCAAATCATTTGTAGCCGCATTTAATGTGTTTTCGGCATCCAAACAATGTCTACTTACCGGGATTTTGTTTTTGTTCATCAGCGGCACTAGCAAGCCGCATAATTTCTTTTATTCTTGTATTTTTTCTCATGCTAAAATTAGGTTAAATAAAATAAATTTGAAATCCATACATTTATCATACTAATTAATTGATATAACTACAATTGAAACACATACTTTGCGTTCTATTTTGTGATAAAAGAACTGATGTCTTAATGTAAAAACACAATTTATAACAACAAAAATAAAAAAACGATACATCAAGACATGGTTGTATGATTGAACCTTGCTTTGCAATAACAAACTGATGTATGTGTTAATAGTACACCGAGTATTAAAGTATTATTTGTAATAAAATAACGCAATCCGAATTACTTCACTTCATCTTGCGTTTGATTTTATGCTAAAACGAAGTAACTCCAAATATGCCTATGTTTGATAAAAAGTTGTTCATAATACTCAAGTAATCCTGAACGCGAAAACGATCCATCTCCAAATGTCTCACTAAAACGACGTCTTGCTCAAAAGCCGGTCGGAATATGACTGAAGTTAGCTGCTTTAGCACCAAATTTTGTTGAAAGTGAAATGTAGTAAATCATGCCATCTCTTTTTAATACGCGATTTAGGCTGGTTTAAGAAAGAGAGCCGAAAGTGGTGTCAGTTATAAGCCGTTTTAATACAATAACTAATTTAATGCCAATTTTGAGTTAGGCCCGTTTATTACTAAGCATGCGATTTGTTTTTAAAAAAGGAGTTAAAACAAAAAACGAATCCAATAAAATCGAATTCCTTAATTACCTATTTAACTCGACATTGAGTTAAATAAAATAAATGTTTAAAAAAACAAAAAACCGCCTTCAAAAAGCAAAAAATAACTTCTTTAAAATGGTAGGTAAATAGGTCAGTCCAACTGAAGTCTGCTTTTGGTTTAAATATTGTTGGACGCCGACTTCAGTTGGACTGACCTATTTACCTACCATTTTAAAGAAGTTATTTTTTGCTTTTTGAAGGCGGTTTTTTGTTTTTTTAAACATTTATTTTATTTTATACTTTTTAGTGATCCTATTTATGCTGTTACGTAGCTCCACTTCTAAATATTAATAAGAAACTATAGAACGTTTCAAGCTCGCCGCAGACAACGCCGCGGGAATGTCATAGTCATATTTAAACCTAAATGTGCTTCGTCATAGTCGCTCAACTTCCTTTATCGAAATATCTTATCGCCACCCTAGAAATAGGTACCGTTAAGGAGTTCCGGTGGCCATCTGTGGTCTTCATCATCAGTTCCACTTCACCATATAGTACTTTTCAAAAGCAAATGCATGAGTTACATTGAAAAATACCAAAATCGCTATAGGTGTGCCTATAATATTTGAGGAGTTCTCTTGATTTCTCCATGATCCCATCATCAGATCCTGACGTGGTGACAATGGGACCAATTAGAAAGTATACCCAGTCGAACAACGAAAAAATTTTTCAAATCGGTCCAGTGGTCTTCGAGTAATCGGGGAACATAAATAAAAAAAAAAAAAAAAAAAAAAAAAAAAAAAAATATCCCGACGAATTGAGAACCTCCTCCTTTTTTTGAAGTCGGTTAAAAAGTAAGATATAATATATGTTCACCATTTTAAGATCGTGTAAAAGAACTTTATCAAACAACTAAAACATTACGAACATAAAAGTATTTGTTTAATGTCTGTAATCCAGATGAAAGAGTTCTGCTATTACAAGCACGTGGCTCCTATTGCATGTCAGAAAAACTAATAAAAATATGTTATGAAAAGATAATATATAAGTTATTAGGTTTTATTTTAATTTTCATTATAGGTACAGTTATTCTTTCCATGTCTTTTACTTTGTCTGACAAAGGATGATTTTGGATTCAGATTATTATTTGAAAAAAATTTTTTAGTTTTCTTTTCTAGCGATTCCAATTATGGTGCTTTTTTAAGCATTTTTCCCTTTTCACTGTTAAATATGCACTAACTTATTTATCATTTACTGTTGAATTAATTGGTTTTGTTGGTTATTAGGACCATTGTAAAACATTTGGTCAAACTGATGTCGATACACACAAATACGCAACAGCAAGTAAAGTGGCATAATTATGTCCATAGCTTGGGATGCAATCACGAGATGGATTTCAAGACTTAATAGCTAAGTGAGTACTGTTACTTGGGACTTAGGACTTAAACCACTCTTAGATAATTAAGTTTTCCAGTAAATAGCAGTGCATTAAGGGTGTGCTCCCAGTGCAAGCGGCTGATAATAATAGCCCCTAAAGTAAAGCAATGTCTCACGCTCTCATTTTTAGGATATTTAAATACAATCTAATCCTAGTGGCAATGTTTAAAAACACATTTCTAAAGAGATACCGAGCATTTGCCTTTCTCAAAAACATTATCTTTGTAAGAATTACGGAGGAAGCTTTGTATTGAATTTTGGTATTAGTGAATCCTGGACCTTTGTTTTTGTTTTCTTGAAATATATAGAAACACTTGACTAGACCAGTCTTAGAAATGAAAGTGTTGCCGAGGATTAATATTATTATTATTATTGAAACTTTATGTTATTAATTTTATATTTTTGTGAAAAAAAATGTTAGCTTTTTTGAACCGAATTCAGATCAAAATTTAACATCGACATTATTTTATTAACATTGTACCTTATATTTTAGACAGCCACCAATAATAACATAGAATAGAACCGTATGAAATCCAATTAAAGTAGCTAGATGAGTACTTGCTGGTCACTGACTTCACTTAGGCTTTCATTTATGCGATTGATTGTATCTGTGGTATTATTACGTGTATTCATTTAACTTGCTTGCTTGCTCGCTAACCGTGTGATACTGTCTTGTTTAGTATTTTTTTACTCATTTATCAAAAAGGCACTATAATTTCAAAAATTCATAAAAAATCATGAACAGTGCTGTCCTGAAATATATTATCGTCTTACTAAATTTTGTGCATTTGTAGTCTGTCCGAGTATAAACATAGAATATTGCTTTAGGTTTATTTTTAAGTTTTTCTGAAATAAGGGTCAAAAGAGTTATATTCAACAGAAGTTGCGGGCAAAGGCTAGTTTAAAAAAATATTAGTCGTTTTAGTAAGATTAATAAGATGTCAGCAACCCAGCGATTTTTAACCGCTTCAAGTTAGACCGAACCCCAACAAATACATGTCACCGTGTTCCATGCATCCCACCATGTTCAGTGTTGTAAACACTTTGATACAACTTTGTCGCGTTAAAGTTTGTTATAAACTCAATTACTATTATGTCGAGAACATTAATCGTGGCCTTCGTGCGGCTAGCCAGTTGGTAGTGACTATCGGTCGGTCCCAGGTTCGATTCAGATATTTGTGTGATGAGCGCGAGTATTTGTTTCTGGTTATTGGATGTTTTGTGTGCATTTAAGTATTTATTTATTTATTTATGTGGGTATAATATATAATTATATCGGTATCCTATCGCAAGTCTGAAATTTTGTTTCCCAACTGTTCCATTGGTCGGAAAATTCATCCGGAAGTTAGTTTTTTTTTCTGAATTGATTAATTTTTGAAAACGTTTAAACAGATATACTTACAGAACATAGGTTAGGTAAGGTTTGTTTTATAGTCCGGGAAAGAAAAAATAATCAGCAAAAAAAAACTTATGAAAATTCCTCGATACTCGTAAAAGCCTTTAAAAGACTTTACTTCTCGAAGTATAACCCTTAGTTGTTTGTTATATTAACCATTCACATAAAGGTAACCTAAAGAGCCAAAACTCAGATCGTCAGCAGTAAATTGATATTCCTCTCTTATTGCATAACCAGATATAAGGGTAACCCTGGCTTTCAAGCGATACGGCTTTTCTAAATAAATCCTTATAAAAACCCATTCCAAACCCCTGGAATGGGATAGTGGGCCGGTCCCCGGTCAAAGCAGAGTTTAGCATTGTCTAGTACCCATAGTAGAAGTCAAAAGCCAAAACATACTTTTGGATTAGATTAATTTGTGTGAGATTGTCCCGTAGTATTTTATTTATCATAAAGGAGTGCCATCTATTTGGCATAATTTTTAATGTCCAAAACGTTTTAAGCATAACAAGTTTCGCATAATTTATTTACCCCGAATCTTAGACTTGCCCAAAATTTTATTTAGCATAAATTTACCCGAATAGTATGTTAGCATAATATTGACATGGCAGAATTTCATCATGCATAATGTTGTTTAGCATATCTCTATTTTAGCAGAATTTTGATAGCCCGAAGTCCTGTCCGAATTCATGTCCGAACAGTCCGAAGCAACAGTAGCACTATTTTTTGATTTCCATACCATCAAATGGATAAAACTTAAATTTTGCATAGTTACAATTGGGGTAGGTTAGGTTAGGTTAGGTTAGAGTTGTGTCCAGGCGCGAAGCGCCAAACTACGCGGAATAGGGGCTCCGCTTCGCGACACCGCCCTGCACTGCTACCATAAGTTGCCCGCGACTTCTTTGTTGCCCGGAACTCCCTTTCTATCTAGTCCGTAACGATAGAGACGCACTGAGCGACAAGCGAGAAAATAGAACTTGTGCTACCCGTGCTGGAAGCGGAACATAAGGCGACTCTCGCGTAGGTCATGATTAGGTTATGTTAAAATAATTTAAAAATATTTAACAATCATGCTTTATTTGTTATATTACATTAAAAAAAACATCATTGCTACAGGAAATTGAATTTATTAATTTGGCGAAATAAGCTTATGCGAAACATAACTTTCTGCGAAACTAATTTATGCGTAAGTCATTTTATGCCAAATTATTATTCGGAATTCAGAAAATATGCGCAAAACCAATTCGGCTACAACTGGATATGCGTGATAGAATTCGGAGACATCAAATTATGCGAGAACAGTTTCTGCACAAATATGATTCGGGTTAAACAAATTATGCAATATCGAAATATGAGTAAAAAAGTTATGCGTAAACAGGGGGAAGCATCATAAAGACACTCAACTTTGTTAAACCAGTTAGTCCTAAAAACATTACGTAATCAATATACCATTGTTTGATTTTAAGAAATAAAAACAGCCACCAAGATAGAGTATAATCCTGCTACATTAAGCGGTGCGCCGGTTTCTCACTCTACAACCCGACTATTTAACGAAGATTGTTTGAGTAAGGCTTCCGTTATAAAGACGGTTTCTAAGAAGATTACCAATAGCTTAGTAAGCAAACTGTTGCTCCTAAACTCGTAATAATCCGTCAGGTGTCAAGTACGGCTATTAGTTCTGAACCATAGGCGGTTGTAATAAAAGTCGGTATAAATTGCCGTCTTAAATTTCTCGGGTGTTAATCTACAGGATGATCTAATTAAGGCCGTTAAGGTGTTTTGTTATTTTTTACCGTAAAGGTATTAAGGGAATATTTGAAGGTAATAGGTTTAGAAGCTGGTTTTGGTAAGTATGTTTTTTTAAACCTGACAATTGCATTACTTCATGCATTATTGAGACGTCCGCCTTTTCGTGCGCGTAGAAATAGTTTTCCGGTATACCCTATTTGAGTCGCTTAACTTCAGATAGAGATTCAGATATCTCCTTGAAATTTGGTATACGAATTTATAACCTAAGTTGTTTGAAAAAACACGCAAATTCCGTTGTCCTTTTGCATGGATTTATCCGAGTTTGAAGTTAAGCGACTCATTTCTTCCCGTTAACGATTTTCGAAAAATACTTTTTTAGTGCACTCCTATTAAATAAGGAATATTTCCTCCGGATTTCAAGTCCCTAGGACCAGCGGTTAAGGCTGTGCGTTATCTGTCAGACAGTGACGGAAAAGTTAGTTTATACTTATTGTATAAGTAGGGCGAATTTCAAAAATAATTGTTTATAGAGAACTCAATTAAAAAGACATTTTGTATGATAAATTTTTGTAACACAATACGGAAGTTAACGTTGTCTCTATTAAGTCCTTGATTACGTACAATCTTTTTGAAATTCGCCCGAATATTGATGCATGTTTTAGTAATTTGACTACTTCTGTTATTATAGTCTTATGGCGAAACAATAGTAGGACAAAACTAAATCCTAAACTGTATACATGACAATAAATAGGGGACCTGTTTTACGTAAATTCAAGTAAATACTCCCAGTTTTTTTTACAAATGTTTATTACATGATACTAGTTTATATCCTTTTGAAAACACTTCGTACACAAAACAAAATGCCATTTTTAAAAGCAGATGCCTCTTAAACATTGTAAACATTACAAGACGTAAAGCAGAATACTTGAAAAGGGTATTTTTAAGCTGTGAAATCCTTTAGGTAGGTACATGTAATAGCGCAATTAACGCGTTATTCTTAAAACCACACCCTGTTTATTACATTTATTTGAGTATAGCCCTTTGAATGAGTTTCATAGTTTTCAAAGAATAGAACTTATTTTCTGTTCCACGTTTTGTTTACTTTTTTAAGAGTAAATTAATGATTCAGATTCAGATTCAGATTTTATTACCCAGTATAACACAGTACAAATTCCATGACATGTCAAATTATACCTTAATCTTGTTTTACAATGACTAGATCAAAATAGTAGTTAGAAATTTATACATCATGATAAGAGTGAAATATATTTTCTTTAAATTGTCTCACATAAAACAAAGGGTAGTCTTAAAATGAAATGCCTAATTATCATTTTAACAATGAGGTTTGTTGTTGTATTGCTAACAAGTTATATTGTACTTTCAACAATGGAGCTTTAAAAACGGTATTCAACTTCAATATTTTAGCTTTTGTTGAAGTGTTTTATAATGAAGTTAAGAATAAATTTACGATAGGTATAGTGGATGAATTATAATAAGCGCTACATCGATTCAGTGCAGATTATATTCGGGTT
Source organism: Acleris literana (assembly GCA_946894065.1). Classification (NCBI taxonomy): domain Eukaryota; kingdom Metazoa; phylum Arthropoda; class Insecta; order Lepidoptera; family Tortricidae; genus Acleris; species Acleris literana. Next base: position 23,041,001 of record OX335669.1, read on the forward strand.
ATACCTGGTGATGGAAAAATGAAATCGCATGATTATTTTACCCTCTGAATAAACATAAATTGCCTGTTAATTCTTTGTTTGTTTAATAGGTTTCATAATCACTTATCATTTATCCGATTACGGCCTAAATTGTGAGGTTTTGTCCGCATATATGTCACCTAAGCAGAATTTATTCTCATAGCAGGATTGACGTGGACGAAGTATAATTAATTATACATATTTTATAAGAGCCTCAGAAGAAAGATGAATTATGACCACTTGTATAAATTACTAGCTTTCCGCCCGCGACTTCGTCTGCGGAGATTCAGAACTTATGTTAAAATTACAGACATAGTTTATATCACCTTCAAAGAGTTTTTTTGTGAATTGTAAGTAAGCGGTTCACAAACACCTTTCATTTTATGACTCTAAAACAACAAAGTTACCATAAAAAATAAATTCACTGCCCCTCTTTCACGATTACTTTTTTTTTAAATCAACCCTAGATTTAATAGATTGATAATTTAATCTCATCTATTTACTAAATTTCTATACAAACAATTAACCCACTTAGCAGAAGATTTTCAAACATTATATTTCCATACATTTAGGTATCATTTTCACACCTCGGCACTCCTACAACTAATTCCGCCCCACTCTTTGCACGACCCTCCAACCTCCGGAGCCTGGTCAAATCGGACCTCTCTTTCACATAGCGCCGTCCTTGTCTCGCACCCACCTCGGTGCTCCTTGGACTAATTCCGCCCCACTCTTTGCACGACCCTCCAACCTCCGGAGCCTGGTCACATCGGACCTCTCTTTCACATAGCGCCGTCCTTGTCTCGCACCCACCTCGGTGCTCCTTGGACTAATTCCGCCCCACTCTTCGCACGACCCTCCACGTCTCTGTATAGCTGTCTCCCTCTTACCTTTCGCGACATTCTCTGTCCCTCTCCTTTGCTCCAGGAATGTCACCACCTCGTCAGGCCTGGCCCTGTATCCGCCCTATAGATCCGCAATATTAGTAGCACCCCCGATCGCTAAAATTCGTAACAAGCAGCCCGTAGCAAGCCATAGCAAGCAAGCACGCATACAAGTACGCCCATAGCAAGCACGCATACAAGAAGAGACCCCGAGTACGCCCATAGCAAGAATAGCAGCACGAAACAGTACGCCATAGAAGAGACCCCTCGTACGCCCATAGAAGAAGGGATCTCCCAGGGGAATCACATAGAAGCTTGTTACCACACCGTTCGCACGTCTCTCAAGACTCTCTCGGCCGCTCAACTACTGGCAATAGTAAAAGAAAAGAAATCAACGACTCTTTCTTCCGAAACCACCAGCAGAGTGGCGAAAAGAATAACCCCCACGGAAATACAGTCCACTATAGACTTTCCGCCGCTCATGTGCGGGGCAATAGCACTATCGACGTCCCGCACATTGGTGCACATTAGATTCGTAAATGGTAGGAAGTAATGAAAAAGGATCAATACTTGATTCTTATGATACAAAAGATAAGGGTTATTCATTCATTTTGAGACAATCAATTTATAACCTTATGATCTTTGAATTAAGAGTTAAGTGTCCATTATTGGTGGCTTAAGCTAAAAGTGTACAAAATTGGTGCTGTCACCCTAGCCTGAATACAAATTTTAACTAAAATTGACCAAAGTCCGAAACTTCTACCCCCCCCCCCCCCATTTTACAACCTTTGGGGTAGTTTTTCCTAAATCGCCGAACGTATTTTTTTTTATAATGACAGTAGTCTCACCACATTGCTCCCTTCAAAAATGTCCAAAATTCGATACAAACTTCTACCGCCAATTTACCCCTAAGATTTTCCAAAATCGCTAAAAGCAATATATTTAATAATTCGTATTCATTAGCCACCTTTCTCACTACAAAAATATTATATCTTTCATACAATTTTCTACCCCTCATTTTACCACCTAAGAGGTAATATTTTCTAAATCACCGAAAGTAATATTTTTTATATGTATATTGCCTTTGTAGGTAGATTATATTTGCATTGAAGAGCATTTCTACCAAATTTCAAGAAAAAATTACCATTAATTATATCTTCCATACAATTTTCAACCCCTCATTTTACCACCTAAGAGGTAATATTTTCTAAATCACCGAAAGTAATATTTTTTATATGTATATTGCCTTTGTAGGTAGATTATATTTGCATTGAAGAGCATTTCTACCAAATTTCAAGAAAAAATTACCATTAATTATATCTTCCATACAATTTTCTACCCCTCATTTTACCACCTAAGAGGTAATATTTTCTAAATCACCGAAAGTAATATTTTTTATATGTATATTGCCTTTGTAGATAGATTATATTTGCATTGAAGAGCATTTCTACCAAATTTCAAGAAAAAATTACCATAAAAGTAATCCCCTTAATAACGTTGCAACTAATTTCCATCCTCCCAGGGGTTGAATTTTAGTAATCCCTGAAATACGTAACTCATTATATTCTTTGAAGAGCATTTCTACCAAGTTTTAAGTAAATTTGATCTGAAAAATATCCCTCTAGGGGTTGAATTTTAGTTATCGCTTAAATATGTGTCTCGTTATTTTCATTGAAGAGCATTTCTACTAAGTTTCAAGTACCTAAATTTGACCATGAAAATATTTTTTGCCACACAAACTTTGCAACCCCCTTTCATCCCTCTAGGGGTTAAATTTTAGTAATCGCTTAAATACGTGTCTTATTATTTGCATTGAAGAGCATTTCTACCAAGTTTCAAGTTAATTAGACCATAAAAATATTTTTTCCCATACAAACTTTACAACCCCCTTTCATCCCTTTAGGGGTTGAATTTCTAAAAATCCCTTCTTAGTGGATCTCTACATCACAAGAAAAAAATACTGTCCAAGTTTCATATTTCTAGCATTAGTAGTTTTGGCTGGGCGATGATGAGTCACCCGGGACATTGCCTTTTATATATATAGATTAATTATTATAACGATGAATTATGACCCTTATATTAATGATTAATTATTATAAATTCACATAGAAAATAGTTCTTACCAAATACATATACCTAATTAGGTTGTTCGTAAAGTACTTAAACATTTTAAAAATAAATGTTTATTTTTTGGGAACCGTGTCTTGTTAAACTTTATAAACTTAAAATTAAGACATTTCTTAGTAAGAAATATATTTATTTTTTCAAAAATCAGAAATTGCGATATTCGTATTAATCCAACCCTCAACCTTATCGCCTAACGCACTCGCGATCGAAATCGTTTTTTTTTTATTTGACAGTCCAAAGGCGAGTTTGCTTATAAAATGAAAACAATTACTTATTGTTCCACTTTGAAGTCGATTGCGATCTCTCTTGGCGCCTAAACTTTTCAATGTCATCTTAATTCCTGTGTATATAAATCTAACAGTGTTGAATAAAAACGTTCAAAGTCGCCACCTTTTTAAAAATAAGCATCAATTCAATCCCCTACTTGCTTTTTAATTTGTTTCAAAGAAATCTAGTTTTTGCACTAGGAAGTATTCATGGTCAAACAAAAGAAGTCAGTATTGTTTTGGATTCCCTTTGTTTTTCTATTCATGATTCCGGATGTTTGTGAAGTCAATTTTTTCTAGTAAAGTTTACAGACAAAATCTGTTACACGATTTATATCCTACTTTTACAAGCGTTAATGTTTACAAGGCCACGTATGATAAATTGTATCTGTTATTTCGATATATTAAACTTGGTTATATTTCCAGGAGACTGAAAAACGTGAAAACATTCAAACACTTTTTCGCATATTTTTGGTTTAATCTTCGAAATTATACGATCTTTAACGATGATTTATGATTAAATAGTTGAGTCCTTTTAACTTGTTATTTACGGTAAACCATTTTTTTCTATATGTAATTTATATAATTTATTTTAATTTGACTATTTCCACCTCACGTTCTTTGCGTGGAAGCACATAAAACCATCCCGTTTGATTCGTGTGTGAGCGTGGCAGCATATGGAGCCTCTTAATTGAGTAAAAAACATCCAAATTTCAAAATTTCTTCACTAACTTACATACCTATTTCTCTTACGACGTAAGATAAACTTCTTACGCATACAATACGCAACTAAAAAAAACACAGGGTGTTTTTTGCGAATCGAAGTTGAGAAAATATTACTGTCAAGCTCGTATTTTCTTTGGTCGTATCTACATAAAGTAGAATTAAGAAAAGGGTCTTGTTTATGTTGTAGCCCTTTACTGAATTTGGGGAAATTTTAAATATTGAGGGTCTGTAAAAACAGTTACGTGTGAACCAGACACTTTGTAAAGGTTCTGTAATATCTTCTCTTTTTGTTATGTCCTTGTTTTTTTTTTGGTTTCAATAGAATATAATTAGTATTTTTAACTTGAAAACGATTTAAAAAAATCAAGGACTTTTGGCCTAAGTATAATAAACGTAATCCCAAGTACGTGTTAATCTCTAAGACATGGTAGTGTGTGTCAGTGTGACAATTAAGATAATTTTGTATAATTTGACTTAGGTATATAATTACCCGAAAAAGTCAAAATTTTAAAAAGATTAACTCACAAGGTATCTACATACATACATAATCTCGCGCCTTCGTTCCCAGAGTGGGGTAGGCAGAGCTACAGAATTACAAACATCTCTAAAAACTTGTTGATAATTCTATAACCACAATTTGCACAATTAGGCTAAGATGTTTACCAGCGTATTAGTGACAGGTTGCAAGCCCATTGCCTAACAGTACTACAAGCCTTTATTCCCTTAGTCGTCTCTTACGACATCCACGGGAAGACATGGAGTGGCACTATTCTAACTCGGCAACCTCACAAGGTATCTTAATTGTTATAATACCTAAAATGATTACCCTTCTAGTCAATCGTTCATAAGGTACTTCATCCATTCGGTATTTTGTGTATTGATTAGGAGATATAGGCATTTAAAACTTTGGTTAGCTATTCAATATTGAGGCGAAAAATCGTTAGCCTTTTAAATTAGGTAAGTACTTCGACCTTAGGTATATTGTCATTATGTTAATAAATTTTTGGTATTCTGATATGTAACCATACACAGCATATTTATTAAATGCAAAAATTCCGTTAAAAATAGTGAAACCGTGCCAAAAATAATCTATGTAAAATCCTACAAAATAAAAGTTCTTCGTTCCAAGAAATATTTCGAGAGCATTGGAAAAATAACGTCATCCTTTGACGTTATCAGATCCAATGTCTTCCGTTTACGAGGAGTCTGCAAATACGACACTGCAACGATGCACTTCCAACCGTTGACCCTTAAGTAATTGGATACGAAGACCTCTCGGGTTATCTCGTCTTACCTGAAGCATGGAAAATTGGATCAATTTTAGATCTGTAGCATGTTGAAAGTGTTGAAAACTCAACTTAGTGAAATTTTATCTTTTAAAATTGTCATTTAAAAACTAAAGGGTGTGTTTATTTATAACGTGATGTATATAATTATAAATGGATGACTTTGCTTGCGTTTATAGTAAGAATAAAAAAAAGACATTTAAAAACAATCTTATTACCTATATCATGGTGTTTCCAACTTTTTGCGGAAAAACCAAATCAAGTTGTTGAATTTGATAAGCTATCACGATAAAACAAACACTGCGGATATAGTCCAATTAGGTAAAGCAAATAAACTAAAACTACAAACATCAAAAATCATTGAACGAATCTAAGGGCAGTTACAGTTTTATAAATCGAAAGTTTATTTCTGAAACATAGTACACTTACCAACGCAGTTCCATCACCGTTTACAAAAATATAACAACGAAATTGGCAACGTTTGACAAAATACTCAATCTGAATACAAACGCGCTGACTTTGATATTGTATTCAGCAATAATATATCCGTTGCTGATCCAAACACGTCCGCTATCCTCATTTTAATAGTTCCAGATATTTCCAGGAAATAGATCGTTAAGTCAACGAAAACAAAGCGGGTAAGTTGTAACTCTGCGCTTAACGGCCCTGCGATTCCTTTTGTCGACGCGTCTCGCTATTGAGCGATTTTGGTAACGAAAAAATATACAGAAGGATTTTTTGTAGCCGCGGGAGATTACAATTTTGGAATACGCTTTATGCGGCCATTTGGAAAAGATTTAGCGCGATTTAAAAACGTAGGTTAGGTCACATTGGTGAAAATTTCAGAAGCGCAATTTGTTGAAAAGGGACATTATTTTTCGTGTTTTTAGTATTACTGAGCATATTTAATTTAGTTGAAAAACGTATGCACAACAACCAAGTTGAGTCAATTCTTACGCTAAAATGTCTAACCAGTTTATTCAATTATTATATTAATTAAATTAGGTAGGGTGTGGGGGCTGGTGAGGGTGTCTCTAAATTTAACTTGATATTACGTAAATATTACGAGGTTCTTTCTCGTTCTGTCCATGATAGCTATCATTCTGTTATTTTAAAGAGTGTTGGTATTTTAAATATCGGGCCATACAGGCAACGTGAAGGTCTTCAACCTTTACAATACGAACCTAATCAGCAAAACTAAAATACTTTTACATAATAAAATTAAACACTGAAACGCACGATTTGAAAAAAATATGTTTTTCGAAGCAACAAAACATTTTGTTGTTCATTCAATTACAAAACTTACATAATTATAAGGTAAGGTAAGGTAAGGTTGTTAAATAGGTAAACTAATAATAAAATCAGTCGAAAACTATCTATGAAATGGTGTGATTTACAGGCAGACTTGGTGCCAAATAATTTCTGCATTGTCTACTGTACTTTTCTCTTTCTAACTATTGGCAGTGCGCCAAGTAGTACACTGCGTAAAAAAACCTTATCTGTCTAGCGTACGCAAGGGAATGAGTTAGTGACCTCTCGTAAGGTCGGTTGTTCACGGCCACAGTATAAACAGTAGTTCATCGCAAAGGTGCATCGCGCGGCTTGCGTTTGTGTGTGCTTCGACCGTACGCGCAATGAGCCACCACAAGCAAACTCAATAAGCTGGACCGAGCCGGTTTAGACGGGCCTGCGCTGTTGCCGCTTCAGATTGCGTACATATTAAGTATCGAGCGACGCGAATCGACGCAACCCCATCGCCCGAGCGGCAGTAGGTATCAGGAACTCCGAAAAAAACAGAGACGAACTACCTTTCTGCTTATACTATGACACGGCCTCGAAGAGTTTTGTACAAAATGGCGATGAGAAAAGTTCAGTGTACTAAGTAAGACTTGTCGCCAGAATATCGTTTGATCTGATAGTTTATGCAAAGTGCATTATACAGGGTGGTGTTTTTTATGTTTGCACTTAATTTAAGTGCAGGCTAAAATTTGGTTTGGCAGTATGAGAAAATTTACATAAACTAAAAAGTTGCTTATAAAATCTTTCCCTCAATTGAATAAGTATTTTAGTCAAATCATTGATTTTTTTTTTCACGATGCGCGTGACAGTCTTACTCGATCGGTTTAATTACTGTAGTTCCTCAGTGCTATTTTTTTTTAATGCGAGTAACATTCAAAGTTAATTTAATTATTTATTGTATAAAACTGTAACACGTGTTGTATTCAATAAAATAAAAATAATTTGGAATGCGGATCATAGTTGTGGATCATATCTGAGAAGAAAGCGACTGCAGGGACTCGTGCTGTGCTTCATACACTTTTATGTATCTGATCGTTGCCAATTGACGCTTGTTGCTTCCGCTGCCGCCGTCACGTAAAGTCATGGCCATGCAGTAGCGCGATCTTTCACTGGCATAACAGTTACATCTAAACACTGCTTCCCTAAATCTTTTAGTTTAAATAATGTTTATTACCTTTAAAATGATTGATTCCGTCTGGTCTTTCATGTCCTAATTACTTTGCACCATATACTTTGATGGAACTTCTATTATTTGCAGGTATGCTAGGTAATGCCTGGGACACGGTGCTGCAATATTCTAGCTAAGTCACGTACTGGATAAAGACGACGATCGTCAAAACCTAATGAACAACGTCTGAAGCTTAGAGATAGAGCAACAACAACATTCCGGGGTGTACTAAGCTATGTACCTATTGTACGAGATCGGGCGAACTTAATTATAATATATATATATATATATATATATATATATATATATATATATATATATATATATATTATAGTGGTGATTATTATTTCTTCTCCTCATCATCTTTAGTCTTTGAGTAGCTAAGTTTAATTTTTAATTTAAATACTTTTAGTTCTAATTTTTAATTGTTTTAATGTTGAATTCTGTAAATATTATGTTCTTATAACGATAACAAATATTGTTTATTTTTATAGTTACGTATTGAAATTATAATATTGTTTAACGTTAATAACCAGTAATAAATAACATAAATAAATAAGTCTGTTTTTCAGTAGTGCAGTGGTATTAATTAATTCACCCAACTGATGACAATCCCGGTATAAAATATTAATTCAGTAAAAGAAATAAAACGAACCTTCGATTTTCAAATACCTTTCATACGACACACCACAATAATAATTTATGATATCCACACATTATTAGTTTTTTAAGGTTTACTTACCGTGCGACTATCCCTTAATCTTTTACTGAACGTTTAACCCGTCGTCATTGCTCAAAACAGCAAAATTGAAATGTTTTGTGAGAAACAAGTGTTTTAATATCATTTAAGATTCATAACTTTTACGCACACCCTTATTTGAGACAAGTATCAAGTGACGACAAATACTTAAGAAGCTCCTGTAGTATCACTTACTACTTATTTACGATGATGTGACGATGTGGTGGAGATAAGAGGATCTTGTTTCAACCTAGCTTAAACCGTGGTGGTACCGCTGTGTTATTTCGTAACATCAACTTTGAACAAGTAGTGTAAGAACCGCAGCGTTGTAGACACAGTTTGAAAGTACAGACCAAGGGGTTGGTTGGTTTAAAAGTATTGACTAGAATAGGTTCAACTTAGTCTTGGAGCATTACTTTCATGTACGGGGGTCAAAATAAAATTGAGAAGCTGAAGGTGAAATGTATACTGTTGAGAATACACCTCTTTGAAGAGGCGTAGCATGTCGAGATGAGAGTAGTTTTAGGCGTCATGTTCAAAGGGATTTACTTAACAAGTTTACACACAGATAATTACTATGTTTTTTTTTAGTTTTGTTAATTATCAGACTATAGGAATGTTAAAACGAGGGTAATGATTCAAGCAGTTTACCTATAGTTGTTTGTATGACAGTATGTTTTGACAAGTGAGATGTCATTGTCAGTTTCCCGCGTGTCGATAAAAAAAATTAGATATCGGGGTACGATCTTACACGAACAGACTTGCATAGTAGATATGCTTAGCGAATTCTTAAACAAACTATTTAAAATAACATCTATTGAACTACAGTACAATGTCAAGGGCAAAATATTTTTAACTGCTAATAAATAATAGTAATTTACTATTTTAATCCTGCCATGCTTTAGACACGAGGACGCCCGGAATTTTACTTAAAAAATAGGTCATGCCGTTTGGATGTTATTTTTGTGCCAGAATATAGACTGGTTCCAGGGGGAAATCACGGCGAAATCCGGAAGGATTTGCAGAGGATTTTAAAATGGATTTTAATGTTCGTTAATCCCTCACGTAAATACTTTTACCTTGTTATTTTACATTTCAAGCAGAAAGCATTAAATCCTGTTTATTAATGTGAAAGCAATATTTGGGATAATCACAGATAAATTAACTAAGATTAGACTTTTAACTTCTATGGGATGACAATCGTTTTTTGTACAAAGCAATCGAAATAAAATATAAATAAAATGGTTGTCTGTAAACTCGGTTTACGGACGATAATTTTACGTTTTAACGTCATAAGAAAACACACAAGACGACCGCGTAGGCCGATCGTGCCTCTCTATCGCTTGTTCCTCGCTCTCGCTTGCACACTTGGCTCCGGCGGAAGCGTGACACTTTTTCGGGCGTGCAGCAGGCGTTCATAGATTCATAAGATGTTGTCACGTCACGTTGTCGTCGTCGTGATTGCTCGGTTCCTAACAGGCCAGGTAACACGCTCAGTATTTCATCAGTTCAGTCTGTCAGTCTTTTTCAACATGCAAACGTGTCACAACCATCCAAAAGCATGCTGAGTCTGCACATGAGTTATTTGGAGAGGAAGCATTAAATTACGCTTTCGCAAAACATCCCACTCCTTTCGCAAAATGTCCCTTAAGTAAAGTTCCCTTCGCGAAAATGTCTCGTCTGCGAATTGGCGAATGCTGAAAGAGAGACACACGATCTTATTGTTAAAGCTAGTTCAGGTATTTAATAGAATTAACTAAATTCTCGATTTTATTTCATGGAATAAAATATTAGGCAAAAAAAATATCGAATGGGAGGTTTTGCAAAACATATCATTTGCAAATGGGAAGTAGTGAGCCTATTCACTCTTGCCTTGAAAACTATTTGCCCGCATTAGTTTTTTTTGTTAGTTTTACTGCAACTTAGATAATAATTATGGATGTTTTACAGAAAACCCTTTTAACAAACATGTTATTATTATTACGCAGAATTTTACTTTTATTGAAAGGCATTATCACCTCATTATCTAATTTCAGGCGGAACGTTACAATGAGACGGAACGTGATAATGAGTCATGTTTTTTCGTGCGTGCAGCTGGCGTTCATCGATTTCGATGTTTTACTTTCAATCATGCAAAAACGGCTGGAGAAAAAAAGGTTTTGGCACATAATTTAATACCTTATGCTTAAAGCTCAGGCTCAAAACAAGGAATACTTTTTATTCCAATAAATATAGTTTTTGTGGAGTTGTAAACCGAGTTTTAGAAGAACGTTGCGTGATAATAGAGGCATTGTTGAAATTGTCTACGAGAATTAATTTAACCATTTGATTTATTTATAGCCTTTTTTCATTATTTGGCAAAACATGTCATGGGCTTTTTATGGTCGTGTTTATCGATATGGATAATAGAGGATAAAACATCTGTCACTTTCTAACCAGTATGTTAAAGTGACGGATGCTTTATCCACCGCGATACATTAATACTCAACTCATGCAACCAAACGCGGCGACGGCGCGGCGACGCCCTGACTAAAACAACTTGGTGCGCCCTGGTGAGATTGCTTGTGGTGGCTCGCAACCCGTATGCTCGGGGCAAGCACACATGCAATCTGCGCACATAATACTTTTGTTTGAATACAAATTACTATTTATAATGTGACATAGGCCATCCCCGAGAGTCTCTATTCGATATCCTGTCCGACGAACTTGTTCCACTAACTTATTTGCAATTCCCCCTGGGAGAACGGCGTGTGCAAGGAAATGATTCCATGTCAGAGCGTGCAAATCTAACAATGAAGAATTTTCTGTCTTTACAACAATTTATTGCTGCAATCAGAAAGATAAATAAAAAAATACAAACAAGATCAACAATATTTTATAAATGTTACAATATTTGTCTTGGCTAATAAGTTCACTAGAGAAATAAAAAAACAAGTCTGGTCTGAGTAACATGAACCAATATGACGGTTACAGCTTACAGCGTAGGTAACAATGTGGTTGCTATGGTAACGGGCGCTCCCTTCACACCACGCCGCTTACCGCCTACTTGTGACACCTAAATATCTTTCCATCCATCCATCCATCTTTTGACTGTTATAATAAGTATGATGATCCAGTCCCGAAAGCTCGGAAAAAACCCGTTACTGGACTATAGTATAGTCCCGTTGGGTCCCGTGACTGCAAACTCTATTCTCAAATATCGGCTAATTAGATGAATAGCTGCTAGGTAACACAATAACCTTACCAACAAGACTGATGATTATGATGATTATGACGTTCGAAGCATTGTCGAAGTTGTACTCCGAATAAGAGTAGCTCCACTGATTTGTACAAAATTTATATGCGTGGCGTAGAATATCTGCGTTGCGACAAATGGGCGAAATAGCGTGATAGGAGGAGCGCAACGGATTAAGTTTTTGAGTCTGGAAAAATTGTACAACACCCCAAATCTCAATAGTTTTCGAACATTTTACCGGTTTAATTGAAAATCAGCGCAGTTGTGTTTATACATTTAAAAAAATGAGATTCCCACAGTAAGTCAAAAGACTTTCTAAAGAATATTTGACATGTCACACGTAATAGCATAATTTTTTTTTGTTTATTATTTTTTGATCCTATTCCGTTTGTTCCTCTTAAAAGATAAGATAAAAAAAGATAATTATTTAGTAAGTAGGCCGCGCGGGCAATTTTACATGTCAAAAATCTACCAGCGCTTCGCAAGAGGAGACAACTGCTGAGAAGAAAAGCCGCAAGAAACTCAGCAGTCAGTCATTATTTAAACTTATTTCTCATTACAATGATGCTACTTAGTCGCATTATATAAACCTATAAATATTAAATTAAAAATAATTTCAAATATCATGCGTAGTTCAGCAGGAAAACACGCCAAAAAGATAACGAGGGAGATAGGGGGAGGGAAAGGAAAAAAATAACACCTACTTATGTGTATATAAGACGGTTCTGAGGTAGGTACGGAACCCTAAAAGTGTAAGATGTAGGTCGAACTCTTCTACCGGAACCATCTTTTCACTGCTAAGTTGCTTAAGCACGCTGTCAGGCCGGGGATTAAGATGGCACAAGATAACTTAATTAAATAACCAGTCAAGTGATGTCGACTTTAGATAGGCCCCTTGTCTAATTTGTTTCCCGCTCTAGGTCGGGTTGTTATTCTTTTACGCTTCGAACAATGTCGACTTAATTGAACTTAGTAGAATGTCAAGTTATGAAATCTTATACCCTCTTATTAAAGTGGGCTTGAAACATGTTCTGTCCTTATCTGTTATTATGACATTTGAATTCGACAGAGAGTGACAAAGTACTACACATCAATTGAATTAAGTGTCTATGATATTAGTTATATCAATCCTGATGGTAGCAACATCAAGTTACCTTTTGATTCAACTAACATCGTAGTTTATGTATCTAACGTTTTGTTTGGCTCATATAAGAATCAAGGCGCTTTTACAACAATCATGAACATTGAGCGAACGACAGCGTATGTTAATGTACAGGTTCTCGCAGAACTAGACTTTTGTAACTACGGATTGGTAAAACCGTCATATTTTTAACTCGTGTAGTAACTGAGAGGTTATTCTTTCCTGTTCAATCGTCAGCTCGCGAATATGCTGTGTTAATTATACATGTCTTCAACTGAAACAGAATCCTGTAATGATTACAACAAGGTGGTAAAAAGAAAAAAAAATTATAAATAGTTATCAGAAGTTATGGTTTTTGAAACTTTAGAACTCAGTATTTCAAAACGGTATTTTTTTATTTGATCTATGTTAAATAGCGATACACATATACCCCTTTACTAATAAACGTTGAGTAACGGTGGTATAGCTATACAATGTTTTGTTCTTATCTGTTTAAATTCAAATATATCAATCACAGATAAGGACAAAACATTGCACAGCATACCACCGTTACTCAACGTTTATTAGTAAGGGGGTTTGAGAATAATCCTTTCCCTTCGTTTTTTGTCGGATAACTTCGTATTTATCTATTTTTCTAAATTAGCTTCAGTACCCAACACTACGGCAACTGAGAAAGCAAGATAAATACGAACCTTTCCGACAAAAAACGATGGAAAGGTTTATTCGCTCTGTATATTGATTTCTAACGTCGTCGTTGACGTTCGCAGAATACAACACGTCTAAAACCACGGATATCACGGTCAAATATAAGTGAGTAGCATGAAACGTGACTGACGATGAAGTCTTTCATTTATAAAAGTTGTTAAAATATTACCATTTTTCTTCGAAAAAATTTCGTAACCAAAATATCTGTTACACAGCACTTTGTGTATTCCGCTTTTATAGCTCGTATGGTTCTCTTTTGCAGAGTTCTTTGAAGTTCTTTATTACGCTCCAAATGATTTGCAGATGCCTTACATTGACCTCAGAATGATCGCATGCTTGCGTTTGTACTGCGTGGAACATTCCATACGGGAATAACTCGTTTGTATACACTTAAGACTCATTATGGCACTCCTGGTACTGAAATGATTTTGTAGTAGGTAATAGTAACCTACTTAAAACTATTAAGATCGTGTCTGTATAGTGTCTTTGCTTTTGTTTAAAACAAAAAGGGTTATGTGTATGAATTTCTTGGAGTTATAGTTTGTACTTATCAAACCGTAGTGTACTTGTATTATTATGTTTTGGTTAATGATTTAATTGATACTTTTAGTATGACTCAATCTAGTGGCTAATTAATTGTATACAGGGGATCTTTAAGAGTAGTTAATGACTCTACTCCTCAAATGCTACTTCTTTTGTTCTACGACTTTGAAATGTCCAGCGAGCTTTACGTGATTCAACTTCATGAAGTGAATTAAAACGGTAGGATACTGTCACCCGTGTCTCTTGGCACTGTGTTAGTAATGAAAACGAACTTCGTGCATTGAAAATTTTTTTTTATTTTGTTTGAAACCAGATATACATACGTATAAAGAAATTACCTAGTTTTTTAAGTTGTAAAAAAAGGAGTTCTACGAATATTTAGGAATTACAATCGATACGTACATTTAAAGCCCCGAGCTCAAAGGCACCCTGTAAAGCAATAAAATATAAATTTACTTAATTTAAAAAACTGTAAATCATCTGATAACCAATATACCCCTATATATAGCCCTTAGAAAAAATTATAGGTTAAAGTACCTGAAATGGATAGCTAATGACCTCTTTCATTCGCCTGTTCCTTTTTGACAACGGTCTACCTAACATCCTGTATGATAACAGATTTGTTTTATTTTAATTCATAATTACAAAATTTTACAAAATCTTTTACCATTAATATTTAATTTTATCCTGGAACGAAATGCTTGTCTCTACGCTGAGACCTAAAAATCCTTAACCTTTGGTAACTAATTAATTTATAATTCATCTTTATCTAATAATTTAAAATAATTATATAATTTATCAAATCTCTAATAATTTTAGACTAATTAATTACTCTTATTATTAATTGATCTATTAGTCTAATATTAATTAGTTTATCTGAAAAGGTCATGCAATGCGTATCATGTGCAAACATCGTGTATTTTGCTTGTAAAGATTACGCCTCACTGAAAACAATTAAATCCAAAAATGCTATAATTTGCAATCTCGCTTGCGTATTTAATGTTAAATAGGTATTATGACTTTTGAATATTTTCTCTCTCTTGAGGACAACAAAATAAAAAATATTCGAACGATTTTTTACTGTTCTACAAGATATCTTCATTATTATTACTTACTGCAAAGCGACAACTAAGTTTTAAAACATCTGTAATTTAATTTATATTTATTTGCATGACAACCCAAAATGAAATTGAAATGGAAATTTTATCTGAACCTGTTTGGTCCTTTCTGCGATATCTTCGAATTCATCGGGAAAGGAGGAAAAAAACAAGAAAAACTTGTGAAAGCAGGTCAGAGCTCGGGTCGAATCTCTCTTAATATATCGAATTAAGAGAGGCAATATTAATATACAACTATTGTGCTATTGGTGGTTGGTTGGTTCGTTATTCGGAATTTAAGATGGCGTCACGATTTGTTCGAAAAAAAAACGTCATGCGGGTATTGTGTTTCATGTTTTCTGGAATGGCAATTTCGAACATGATGTTATAATCGGAATTCAAGATGGCGGCCAAGATGTTTTTCGAAAAAGCCTTCATGGGTAATTATCGTGTTACATGTTTTCGGGGATGGCGAATTCGAAAATGATGTCAGATTCGGAATTCAAGTTGGCGGCCATGATGTTTTTAGAAAAAGCCGTCATGCATGGGTATCGTGTTTCATGTTTTCGGGGATGGCGAATTCGAAAATGATGTCAGATATGGAATTCAAGATGGCGGCCATGATGTTTTTAGAAAAAGCTGACATGGGTATCGTGTTTCATGTTTTCGGGGATGGCAATTTCGAAAATGATATCAAATTTGGAATTCAAGATGGCGTCACGATTTTGTTCGAAAAAGACGTCATGCGGGTATCGCATTTCATGTTTTCGGGGATGGCCATTTCGGAAATGACGTCAGAATCGGAATTCAAGATGGCGGCCATGATGTTCTTCGAAAAAGCGGTCATGGGTATCGTTTCTCACGTTTTTGCGAATAGCGAATTCGAAAATGATGTCAGATTCGGAACTCAAGATGACGGCCATGATGTTTATTGAAAAAGCCGTCATGGGTATCGTGTTTCATGTTTTCGGGGATGGCAATTACGAAAATGATATCAAATTCGGAATTCAAGGTGGCGGCCACGATGTTTTTCGAATAAGACGTCATGGGTATCGTTTCTCATGTTTTCGCGGATAGCGAATTCGAAATTGATGTCAGATTTGGAATTCAAGATGGCGGCCATGATGTTCTTTGAAAAAGCGGTCATGGGTATCGTTTCTCATGTTTTTGCGGATAGCGAATTCGAAAATGATGTCAGATTCGGAATTCAAGATGGCGGCCATGATGTTTATTGAAAAAGCCGACATGGGTATCATGTTTCATGTTTTTGGGGATGGCAATTACGAAAATGATATCAAATTTGCAATTCAAGGTGGCGGCCATGATGGTTTTCGAAAAAGTCGTTATGGGTATTGTGGTTGCACAGACGAAAAAGAAAAAAAAATTAGATTAGCACGTATATTAGCTTAGGTTCTGGAATAGGTCAAGGTAGTTTTTATTCCAAAAAAACATCTCATTCCTACGGGAAATTAAATTAATCGTTAAAAGCTGTGAATTTGCTCACAAGGCGACGCCACTTTGTATGGGCGAGTAAAAAAATTAAAAAGGTGAAATCGCATCTAGCCATATGTGGTGTGTTTTAATTTTTGTTTACGTTTGTCATCTCGTAATCCTCTCAGTTTGTATTCGTTGATGTGTGCGTACACAAAAGTTACTAATGAAAGACACTTTTAGTTCTCCATACACGAACTAGATGGTGCTAGCTCTGATTTAAATCTCTCTATCGAAGTGTTGCCTTGGTGTGGCCAAAATTTCTGGGTGGTTAAGCGATTTTCCCCATACAGCGCTTTATTTCGTTTTCGGTTAGGATAGGAGAAACTCATATTATTTATCCATGTAAGATCAAATTCTGAAGTCCACATAGACGAAGTCGCGGGCAGAAACTAGTTAATAAATAAAAGCAAATCGGGGACATCCATTGCATATCCCTTTCGCTCGTAATTCATGATTTAATCGAGAGAAGAAGACTGGAAACGCTACGAATGAAAAATTACGACTACGAGTCGTCATTTTTAGGGTTCAGTTGTCAAACTAGAAACTCTTATAGTTTCGCCAAGTCCGTCCGTCCGTCCGCCCGTCCGCAGCTTAGCTCAGAGACTTAGTTATAGAAAGCTGTAATTTGGCATGAATATACATATTAGTCACGCCAACAAAGTGGTAAAAAATAAAAAATAAAAAAGTGTACAGATCTATTATTAGATTTATCTTAAGAATTCCAATGGAGTTACAGGGTTACCTTTTCTCATTACAACATTTCTCTCATTTCTCATTGAAGCAGAAGCGCTAAGTACAAAAGCCATCGCTATCGATAGCAATTAATCGAGCTTAATTAAATGTATTGGACTCATGTGAGTGTGAACGTGACTTTGGCTTCTTTGTTAGTCAACCTTTAATTATTGCGCGCGAAATAGTAATTTGGCGACCCATCAGCTTGACATGGCGCCTAGGAAAGATGAATAAAGCTTTTTTTATTGAAATAGTTACAGGAAAAAATTGCAGACGTAAAACGTATAACAACACAAATGTAAACATATAAGTAACACTCCAAGTCTTCAACTCAACACTAACTGTACCGAACATTTGCATAATACAAGTTTAAAAGACGCACTTTCTGTCTCGTGATGCAAGGAAGCAACTTACAAATATCTAACTATATCAAAACACGGGTCTATTCCGTTTGGTCAAAATATTTTTGGTCAAATACGTATCATTTTTCAAAAAGCTATTTCCTGTCTCAGTTGATTTAATTCTTATGTAGTCACAGGTGTAACCTAAATTATAGGCGTAGCAAGCAGTTTTGATATCCCGGGTATAAAACAAAAATACATAATACAAAATGCTTTTTGGAAAAAGAAAATTATGGAAATGATACATTTGACCAAAAATATTTTGCCTAAAAGGCAGGCTTCCAACAAAACACAGATGAAACTTATACAGGTTATGATGACATTCCACTACAATATGTTAGTAACTCTGATGTGCTTGATGACTTAAATTGGTTTGACACATTGCAAAAATGTCATAGTCAGCACATATTTTATTAAACGAGAGACACACATACGGTTTATGGGATTATAAAGAGATTATTATTAGTTTAGATTGTGGCGAATAGTCGAGGGTGACGGAGTGGAGAGCCTTGGGGGAGGCCTATGTCCAGCAGTGGACGTCTTTCGGCTGACATGATGATGATGATGATGAATAGTCGAGGGTGACGGGCAATGACAGTATTTACAACAAAATTAGATATTATTTTATAATATGGCTATAATTATCAGTATCTTGTCTCGTATGTTCCAGCATTTGCATTATAAAGTAATTTAATCGGTCTTGTTATTCAGGGACAGGGATAGTGCGATGTAGACCCATTTGCATGCATGCATACCTGACTTCATGAGACGAGTAGATGGGTAGTGGACTATTGGTCTCGCTTTTCTTAAAAGGTTTACAGGTGCGACTAATAATTTGTTGTTAATTCTATCGCCCTAGCATACATAAATACAAATCGATTAAGCTAGTCATAAATAACCGATTTTAATAAATTGTAGCTAAAAAGTAAATACCATCTCAAATGAACTAGCTTACTTGGTCTATAAAAATTGCCTTAAAAATAAATTAAAAAACCCAAGAAGACGAGGAAATATAATAACCCCAGGACTTAATTAAATTATCAAAATATAACGAACCCTGACATATAAATATCATCACACGTTCCTTAATACATCTGTCATTCAATCGACCAAGCATTCATTAATTCGAGCAATTTAAATTTAGATGATGATTCAAGAGCAAGAGATGAAACTATCGTACCTAACTAAAGCTTCGATTTTCAAAGAAGGGCTCTAGTGCAGATGATGTTAATGAGCTCGCCAGTGAAATATAAAGTAAATTTAAAGGTGTTGTACCCCCTTAATACCTTGACACACTTTTTCAATATTTTATTTATATTCCAAATTCACCCAGATCTATTAAGCAGTTAAAGGAGTAATAAACATACATACACACAAGGTTCCGGATTTATAATATTTGTGTGACTTAAAACTTTTTGAGTAATGGTGAATAAGCAGCAGGATTTACCTCCACTTTGCTAACTCCTCGGCTTTGCCTCAATTCTACTTAATCTAGACTCAAGTATAAAGACAAGACGTTGGACCTCTTTGAGGAGCAAATGTGTAATTATTCCTCAAGCTCACCTCGACCCTTGAAAACGTGATAAAGGCATATGCCATGTTTCAAATTAGGGCTAAGGTCAATATCAGGTTAATTGATTGTTAGGACGATGTGAGGTGTGGAAAATTATGTATCGACCTCTAAATTTCCCATTTGTTATGATTGAAATATACAAGCACTGTATTGACTTAGATTTGAACCAATAAAATAAGAACTTTATCATTATGTATATTAATTTTCTTTATGATCGCATGTTCTTTGGGCTGTTTTTTTTTCACTGTTTTTTTTTTTGATCGTATGTAAGAAAAATACGCGTTGCGCTGACCCCAAGTTGGGATAAGGGCAGGAGAATGATGATCATTTTTGTTTGATCGTACATCGCAGATCAGATATTTTTGTCATAATACGCCTTGCTTTTAGTGATTTTATTAGTTCATTTTATTGACATGTTTTGTACGTTGTCTAGATATTTTTTTATTTTAATACAATTTTTAAAACTTCCTCTGTATGTGATATTCTAGTTTGGGTTCTTGGCAACATTTCCAAAATGACGAATTCTTACGTTGAATCACCTTAAAGTAATATCATTACCTACTTATTACAAGCCACTCATATTATTTGTGTCTTCATTTTCTTACGCATTACATAAAAACTACTTGCAATTTCTATATTTTTGTAGTATTTTTAGTTTTCTTATTGCCTTCTGTCATATAAACTACTTGCTCTTTCCTGCTCTTTAAAAGAAAGTTTAAATTCACCAATTCTTCCACCCAAACCGAATCCCCGTTATTCATAAATAAATATTTCTGAATGACGAACATAAAAGAATACCATCAATATGAAATTGTATTCCGAATGAGCTCCTAGAAAAACTAAGCTTCAATACAGAGACGGCCAAAACTCATGTAAATATACACATTATGTAGAATCCTCGTACGAGATCATATCATTTGAATATTGTATAGTCAGACAAATGGGACGATTGTTGGTTTGTTGCGTCTATTGATATTGGGAACACCTTAAATTTTGCACCTTGTCGCAGTTATTGATGTACTTAATTTAAACCACTCTCACTTTAAAACGTTACTTTGACAAGGCACGTCTTCAGTTCATCCGCACAAACATAAGCACGGTCTTATTGATCAGAAGATTTAGGAAGTTCATGTAAACGCATGTTTTTTTTAATGTTTAGGGTGATAATAATGTAGCTGCTGTAGCTTTTAACATATTCTGATTTACAATATGAAACTAAATGGCGGGGACTCCCAACAACATCTGTTATGGTCGTGTGTGGTGTACTGTACAACCTAATTTCTTGTGCTAAAGGAAGAAAATCGAACTCACTTTAGAATTTATATTTAATATTGTATTTTGCTCTTTGGTTAGGTACGAATTTGGTGCCGGTGAAACTTTATTTTTATTTCTATTTTTTGTGTATGTCATACAGTAACAAAAATCAGATTATTTATTTTTTAAACTTACATACTTATAGGTAAAAATAGGCATGTAAAACTAATTCTCTATTTCGTTAAGGCTAATAAAACTATTGGAAACTTTGTTTTTTCAGTAAAAAAACATACTTAACCAAAAACCACAATGGCATCTAATAAAGCAAAACATTAACACGAAGAGGATCTGAAACCTGATATACTTATTAGTATGAATAATATTTTTTTCGAAACAATCTTCTTCATTCGTATATTATTTCAACCTATAGAAAAGTAAAGCCGCGGTGACAATGCTAGTCGATAATCTTTGGAATTCCGCCAGAACCACGGGTTCAGTGATCTTCGACCATATTTTACGATACGACTGCGTAACCATGAGTTATGTCTTACAATAACGCTGTTTACGTTGTTGGGTCTAATCATACGCTGGGATTTGCTTTCAGGGGTAACAGTGTAGAAAGCAACTGGAACAGAAATTTAGCACTTTTGGTCTAATTCATCGAGTTTATTTGATATTGATGTGGTTTAGTAAGATATTCTTACAAATTTAATTCATTTCTTCTTCTTCTTATAGTGTCTCTCCAACAAGTGAAGGTTGGCAGTCAGCTCCGCATTTTTCTCTCGGTTTTTGGCGAGGTTGAAAAGCTCCGCGGGACTTGTATCTCCAGTGCGGATAGCACATGTTGTCCGCGACTTGGTTGTCGCTCGAATCTCCCTTTCTAACTAGTTAGTAACGATGGAGACGCTCTGAGCGACAAGCGAGAAAATACAGCTTGTGCTACCCGTGCAGTCCATTCCCAAATGTTTCGCAGCCACGATTTCTTCCTGCGCCCGTCGCTCTTCTTTCAGATCTGCTTTCACTTTGCACATTATTGATTATTATTTGCAGAAGTTCGTATCTTGAGTGCCAAAAAATGTGATCTAGATAGGCAACTTTTATCCTTTTGATGATCTGCATTAGTTCACATTTCCTCCCAACTCGACGCAGAACTTCAGCTTTGGTCACTCGGTCTGTCCAATTTTATGTAAAAGGAGGGTGGGCTAATTGGCCTATATGACCAATGAGGACAAGCGATATGTCACTAGATAAGTTGTAAAACTATTACTATAGGAGGTAGTTCGAAATCTTTGTGTAAAGAAAGTGATCACCCTGCAAAAACAGCGATGTTTCAAATTATGCTAACGTCGTCTATGTAGGCGTCCCAATGTTCCAGATTTTTTAAATATTTCTCACAGTTATTTGAGGTTTCCCGTTACACAAAATCTTGAATTTAAAAAGGATATCCGATGACATACCGCTTATTGTTATTGGTTTCTAGACCGGTGTTTATACATTTCTGCCCATTCTCCTTTTAATACAAAATATCAAATTTCAAAATCAAGTCGTGTGTTCCGATGTGGGGATAACAATGCCTCTAAGATAGGTGAAACGACTACCAGGCAGAGGCATTCCATCTTAGTTCTCAGGGTTGACAACGCATTTGCGGTCTTAGGATTGCAGTCGTTAGATTATAGTCTTGAGAATGCAAATGTCTTTAGGTCACAGATCCCACTTACCATCAGGTGGCATGTGTGCTCATTCGCCTTCTCTTGCCATAAAAATGTCCGTTCGAAGCCGCAGGTAGGATTGATGGTTCAGATTAAATTTTGACATATTTTGTACTTGGCAAATGTCGATTTTTAACCCCAATGACACATTAAAATGCTTAACTTATTGTTACGTGAGAATGAATCGTAATAACGGCATTTTTTTACTGCAGAACACAATGACATAACAAACATCAGAAACTTCATGGTAATACAATGTGTCAATATTGACTTATTATCTGCCTCTATTATATTAACTGAACGTTATATATTTAACTTCAATCGGGCTGAGAAATAGACTCTGACCTAAAACTCAATGATGTATTTATTAATTAAGTACTACTTCAACGTTTTTGGAGTCGATTGGGGAATATTCCTCAATATTCCCTTGTTTACCTTTCAAGCCAATTTGGTAATCAATAGAAAGGTTTGTTTTTAAACCTATGTAGGTATTACGAGAACATAGTAACCTTCATTTTATGTGTATTATATATATTTTTTATAGCGGTAAACTCAAACTAGTGGAACTGAATTGATTAACAAACAAAATAAACATAATTAAAACAATAGAAAACTGCAATAAAATACATGACGACGGTATAATTTTTTTATAGCCATAAAAGGTAAGCAGACGCACCATCTGATGGTAAGTTACCGTCGCCCATAAACATCAGCATTTAGTGGATATACTTTATAAGCCGCGTTTAAACGAAGACATGTCAAAGTGCTGAGGAAACATCGTGTATGGAAGTTCATTCCATAGCGTCAAAGTACGCGGAAGAAAAGACGTTTTTTTTTGGCATACGATCAACCGCTTTTTCCTTAGCTCTAGGAATATTAAAGAAGCGTTTTTGTAAAAAAATAAAAAATAAAACTCGTTTACTGGTACGTTTTAGTGGTGGTTGGGCCTTGTGCAGGGTCCGTCTGGATCGCTACCACCATCTTATTCTTTAACCTACGGCCTAGCAGCAGTATTGACTTTATTGTGTTCCGAGGAAGGGATAAGACAACTGGTGAAATTAATATCATAGAGGCATTCCGTATTAGTCTTCAGGCATAGCATCACATTTGTGTTCTTAGCATTGCAGTCTTAAAATTGTAGTCTCGTGATTGCAAATATCTATCGGCCATAGCTTCCACATTGTCCATGCAAAAAAAAGTTTAATTTTAGTCCTGTGTCTCATACCGAGTCATCCAGTAGGAAATAGAACACAACAGTTACACGGAATATGCCTGTTCATATGTGCGTATTAAATGAAGATATGCTCGTTAGTAAGGGGTAACATTTTTAATTACTTACTACATTTCCATTAGAAGCTCTCGCGTTGTACCTAACGCTATATTCGCGTAAGTCAGGCTCAGCTACCCTGATACCAAAGAAAGAGGCTAACTGCATAGTCCTGGTATAAGCATTTTAGATTGAATATGGATACGAATAGCGTGTAGAATGCTTTGACTACTACATTGTAGTTCGACGCCTTCTTCGGTGGCAGTCAGACTGGTATAATGAGACTACTTGGCGAAATTTAAAGCGATATTATTTGTATACCAAGTTTACTCTCTTCGTATTAGCATTATTATAATTAACATTTTAGATAAACAATAAGTATCAAATGGGATCCTGTTGCTTAGCCTATGCTGGCGATCCATCCGTCCGTCTTACCTTCTAAGAGCTAGTTATAACTTTTGAACCGTAATAAGTAGATAACCGGTTTCCTTACAAATAATAATTTTAAAATACTAAAATAAGTGTCTCCGTAATCATATTAAATGATTTAAATAATCTTTTTTGTTTTTGTTCAATTTTGAAAATAGTAATAAATACAAGCGTTTTTAATGTTAATATAGTGCAGCATACCCTAAAACAGTTCCTTATATAAATTAGTAGCTATGACACGATTTACCTCAGTTTCTAAGATCAGATTTAAAATGCAACGAGCGTTAAATTAAGTCAATCAAATTCTTTTATTATAAATCACAATACGGAATATAACAAAAACGAAATACAAATCAATTATTTGCTTTAAGATCGTCAGTTCAAGGTATCAGTATAAAACAATCTGGCTTTAATGGATGTGATCTTGGTATCATTATATTCAACTGTCATGTCAGAATGAAGACTAACAACAGGAACACGTTTAAGTAATTTGCCTTCAATTAGTACATCAAACATTACCTTGGAGGTCCATTGAAGTCTGTTTGTTGTGACGCATTCTTTGCGTTAGAATAGATTTGTTGGAATCAACATGCAGGATCAACTGACTGTTAACTAATAAAGGCTTACCGCGTTGAGCGTAAAGGGGGGTTTACACGGGTCGATTTCCGCCGCACGATTAGGCTACACTAAATGGCAATTCGGCTAGGCCTCTAGTGACTAAAGTCGTAAGCCCCAAGGTGGCATCCGACTTTGGCCGCATAGTGACTGGCTGCATGTGGCTGATGACTAAAATTTACAGTGCAAGTGGACAAGTCACCAGCGATTTTTATCGACCTGTGTGTTGGTGTTTTAATTATTGTTTTTTTTTTGTATTTTTTGATTTATCGTATCTATGTTAACGACCTCAATGTAATTTCGTATATTTTCACATGCAATGTGATTTAAACTGTAATAATATAATGAATAAGTAAACTAAACTATTAGTGGAGTCTCAGGCGACTTAATTGCTTATCATACCTGCTGAAAATCATCTAAGACAGCCCAAATACCCCATTGTTACTACTTAAGTATAAATAACGTTTTCGGAGACTTTTGTTTTTGTGGTAACGGGGACGGAACTATAAACTGAGCATGTTACGACATGTCCTTGTCCGGTTTTGCAATAAACGTTGACTTTAGTAACGTAGTTAAGAACATTATTTTAGTAAGTAATCTTATTTCGTAATTTTCTTATACCGAAACTAGTGAATCTCAACTCAGCAGGCCTTTCGCGTAACTCACTCGTAATCGCGATCGGCTTCAAAACAAAACAATTGGTTTCATTTTGTATGCAGACGCCTTCGATTTTCAAAATGAAAACGATTGTGATTGCGACTGTGTTACGCGAAAGGCCTGCAGTTTCCACAGGGCCCTCCGGTATCATCCTAAATATCTCACTTAATGGTTAATTAATAAGGTAGGATTTAATCATGCTAATGACTTCGCAACGAAGTTCCGGGCTCAGCTGATGGCCCGTGATCTTAAATTGCTTAAGCTGTATACATTTTAATGTAAGGCTCAGGAAGTTGTGAATAAGGGACGAGACGGTTTATAAATGTTTGCCTAAATGTCTATATTTACGAAAGATAAACGATTTTATTTCTGTTTTTGTAAAGGAGCCTCTGAAATTATTTTGAAATCTTAATATTTTAGAATATCATATCGATAATCTTATGGTAAGTAAATATAAGTTACAATCGTTAATTTAAGTTTTTAGTAGTAGTTTACAAACATACATAATTCCTATAATTAGGTTAATCAACATGGCAATCAAGAGATTAACTTATCGCAATTGAGCCAAAAACATGGCACCTGGTCAGTAGCCGCTGGTAAATATGCTGTACCCAGAGTGAGCAATTACTATGGGGACAGGCTTAGAGAGATATGAGTTCAATCTACGTCATTTTTAGCCGTTTGCGTTACATCAAAGGAGTTTCCAGAAACTGTTAAAATCTATGGGATCGACAAAAGTGCTCGACGCGAGGTTAGCGCGAAGGTACAGTCAAGGACTTTAATTGTTATGCCACTATGGAACCCTGTCGCATAACGTTAATCATTCATTTAAGCGTAATTTCTGGCATGTGGTTTGACGCTGTCATTATGACAGGGTTCCATAGTGGCATAACAATTAAAGTCCTTGACTGTACTAGTAGCCAGTCGGACTTTTGTTTTTGATGGGTTTAGTGGTTAAATAAACGAAAAAGAAGGTTTTTTTTGTTCGCACAGACGAAAGCGCCAGGAAGCCTGAACTAAAATAAAAAAGAAATAAAAACAGTTTATGTGGTTCAAAATTCCAGTTTATATAGTCCGTGTTACAAGTTTCAACATGGTCTCTCCTTAAATTTGTTTCATTTAAAAAAACTGTTCTACTCTAATTAAATATCGACATTTAAAATGTTCATACACCGTGGACCGATTTAGCTTTTGTACGTTTCCCAAACGTTGGCTTTTTGTTTTTGTTGGGAACACTAACGCGCGATCCATTGAACTTCCTTTCTATTCAATGGCATAAAAAAACTGAATATCGTCCAAATTGGCGATCGTGTTTCAGTTGCCTGGAAACTCGAGGTTAAATTCAATTGTTTGAAAGTTACTCATTTATCCGTATTTTTAACACGCTGCTGTAACTTTTTTGTCAAATGGACCGCCGGTTTTGTTCAGTTCAACAATATTTTAAATGGGTAATGTTCTTTTTTGTAAGCGTATTTGGTTACCTTTGAAGCTAGCAGACCCGCGGGCCTATTGTCTAACGCACTCGCAATTGCAATCGACTTCAAAGCGGAACAATTGTTTTCACTTTGTATGCAGACAAGCCTTCGATTTTCAAAATTAAAACGATTGCGATTGCGAGTGCGTTAGGCAATAGCCCCTCAGGGTTTGATGTTTTCTTTGCATTTAAGAATACATTTATCTATTAAAAATAAGTATTTATAATTATGGTTGCCTAGTACTCGCAGTACAAGCTTAGCGTAGGTTGTCTTTTACTAACTTCAAAGTTAGCGAGACAGTAATCAACTTCTGCCATTTGTATAGCTAATACAAATGGCAGAAGTTGATTACTGTCTCGCTAACTTTGAAGTTAGTAAAAGACAACAAAATATAAATAAAGTGAAAGTAAGACGGCAAGCAACTTCTGCAATTTTTATTACTATTCTATTTTGCCCTTTAGAGTTTAATTTGGGAACATTTTTTTAATTATTAATAATTCCAGCAACAAAACATGTTATTGAACCCTTGTAAATTTGTGTGTAAAATAGTTGAGGTTAAAAAATCATGTAAATTTTTCCTACGCTTAATTAATAGTGTTTTTTTACACAAAAAGCCTTTTTTATGTTCCGTATTCATTAAAGGATATTTAAAAACTTTTTACATTTATCTTGCTCGATGAAGCTTTATTGTAAAAGTTTTAATGACTCGGATTATGTTGAAGGTACTCCTTATAGTTTATTTAATTAAGACCTTCCTCCGATTTAATAAGTAGGAAACGTTTACAACCTATCTATACTCAAAAATCTGATTCAAGACCAAAATCTGACAGTTCCCATCATGATTATTTAGTTATTTTAACATTATTTCATAAAAACATGAATGAAAACTCGTGTATCCAGTAATATTAGGGTAAGTTTTATTGATAAAAATACCTACACTTAAACTAAAATGCAGTAATCACAGCGAATGTGCGCCCGTTGAGGTTAAGATTTTGGTCTTTAATTAGATTTTCGAGTTTAATACCTTGTGGTGGGCGACTGATTTGTAACATTTCTATGTATCACTCGCAGCTCTTATCTAATGGGCGCGATAAGATAAGGACCGCAGATGATACATTACACCGGAATATTGTTACAAGTCAGTCGTCACCTTAAAAAGCGAAACTGTTGGTTTTTTCCGTCTTCGCGTAGCCGTGAAACACCTCGAAGATAGCTTGTCTCGGAATATACAACAGTTTCTGACGGAATAGCAATGACCAACTCGCGGACAGAGTTGCGGGAAAAAGCTAGTTTTATTATAATTATGAGGAAGAAGGAGACAGATATTTGTTTAATGCACAGATAATAAAAATAAAACAAAAATTAAAGATTTTTCATGGAACCAGCAAGGACGAAGGGGTAAGGCGATTAGGTAGTGACCGTGGGTTCCCCTATGGAATCCCTAATCGACATTTGTCCTAATGCTGTTGTTGTCCGAATTTTAATTTATCCTAAACCCATTTCCAGCTGAATTTTAAATCATTTTAGTGTTGATTATTAGTACAACCCTTTTTTTTTACCCGGGGAAATGCCTATGCATACCCGCCCCAACGGGGGCCAGGATGGATTATGTCCGACTTGCACGGACTAAAACCCCCGGGGCGTTGCGCCAAACACTTTAGGAGAGGGTTACGGGCCCGCTATAACGCCAAAAAGTAGACCCCTAATAGCGGTTGCCCTTAGGGCTCGCCTTCCGGAGGGGGTTTGTTACTAGGCCTCTCGCCTCCTCCACTGAGGGCACCCTGGAACACAGCAGGGGCCTTCCAGCTCAGGATTATAGTATGACCCTTTTTTTTTTGTTTTTTTTTTTTTTTGACGGAGTGGAAATGCTTTACGCATCATCCCCCAGCCTAGCGGTTGGCCATGCTACAGGGGGGTATGACGGACTCTCTCCTCCCGTCCACTCTCTCACGAGAGTAGAGGGAGCAGCCTACCGTCTAAAACCACTCCGGTGTTAACCTCCAAGGGCTGTTAACGGGGGCACCTTGGGCTGATGGCTATTCACCACTGGGTGCCCCCCAGCCGCCCCAGCCTATTGCTGGGGCACCTGCGCCAAAGGAGGGAGGGTTCGGTTAACACCTCGAACCCTCCCCCAGACGTGAAGGACCATAGTGTGGGACCCTATCCCCACGGTCCTACTAGGGGTTCAGGCGGGCGGCAAACTGCCTCCGCCTTCGCCCCACACGTCTACGCCGGAGCGGGTGCGCATCCACGTCCTCCTCGCGCTCCCGCTCCGCCGCCTCCTTCTGCGAATAATGCCCTCGCTGAAGGAGACGACCGCCAACCATGGATTATAGTATAACCCTAACCTAACCTAACCGCAGGTATTTTGGAGAACTTAAAAAAAAGTCTCACTCAGCTGAAAACCAATTTAGGACAAATGATAATTCGGACAAACGATGCGTTAGGACAAACGTTATTAGAGATTCCGAGGGACACCCGTGACCGTGACTACGATGCCAGCAATCCCAGTCTCGATTTCCGGTAAGGTCAATTCCATTGGGAGTTATATGATCCTGTCTTGGATATTTTCTATTATAAGTATTTTATCATTGCCTGGCCTAAAAATAGCCTAGAACTTGGTTTGGAACTAGGTAAATTTGTGTGAGATGGTCCCATTGTCATCTAGAGCTTCCAATCTTTACCGACCTTTATCCCAGTATTGACTGGGATTTTATTAAAAATAAAACTACGGAAGTGATTTTCAATCATTTGTGTATAATGTACATAAACGCTGGAATCCGCTTTTTTCAAATCTCGCTTCTTTTGTTTGCAGTTACGAGCACACAACGCAGATTGTTCGAGTAAGTACACAACACGGCGAACTTCATCCAAGGCAATAAAAAACCCAAGAAACATTCAAACTTAGACCTTAAACAATGGGTATTGGAAATAATTTCGTCTATTTACGAAGTTAATGTAGATTTATTAGAAAAAAAATTACCAAAATGTGGAGCCTTTTTTAACCGACGAAAAAAAACGCAGGAGGTTCTTCTCAAGTCAACCCGTATAATATATTATTTGTTAATTATGACCCCGCGTAACTTTTTACACAGTGGTCCGATTTCAATAATTTTTTTTTTGGATACTCTACTAATATTATTATAAATGTGTTTTAAAAGTGAATAATTATTATAAATGTGAAAAGAAACTTGTCTGTCTGTTTGTTACCGACCTATTTATATGGCATGGCACTGACTATAAACCAATCAGTAGGTAGCACATACCATCACACACATACATCATTTCACTTTACGAAATAATTTATTTGCTTGTTTGTTTATTTGGCGCCGACTCAAGATTATTTATTTAGGTATTAACATTAGTATAGGAGCTTAGTTAGACTTAAAAGGCTATGTTTTAGTTTTCGCTTTTCTGTTTTCTGTTTTCGGCTGTTATTTTTTTTTACTCTTTTTGTACTGTGACTGTAATCTGTTAAAGATTTTCACGTATTAATTTTCGTATTTTATTCGTTCAGCAAGAATAAGAGGAGGGTCTACAAAGTTTAGTTTAAATTTTTTAGTTTACCAAATATATTTTTTAAGTAACTATAAATGAGTTACCTACTATTTTAATGCAGATTTACCTAATGTATAAAACACATTGCTATTTATTCATTAATACTATAATTCATTTTATTATTATGAAGTTAAACCAGTCATTTTTTAAGCTTAGGTAATTATGTGTTCAGTTTAAGGATGATTATAATTACTTTGTTTAAAAAAAAAGTTACTAGGGTGACGGCACCAATGATGGACAATTTTAGCTGACAGGTACCAGGTAATGGGCACTTCACTCCTAATTCAAATTTTATACGGTCCAAAATTGGTTGTTGCAAAACAAATGAATAACCCTTATCTTATGTAAAATAAGAATCAAGTGTCCGTTATTGGTGCTTTGTCCATTACTGGTTCCACCAACCTATCTATGTCTCGCCAGTCAGAATATACTTACCTCTGTTTCTCTGTTACATCTTTTAAACATTTTTTCCTCCGTCATTTTAACAAGTTTCTTGAGTTTAAACTTGTCCCAGAGAGCGCATTCCAAACTAAAATAATGTTAACTCTGCTAGAACTTAAACGTGAAGATAAAGTTGAGAACTATATTTATTTTACTTGTTCTAAAGTCATTTATCACAATTAATTAAGTCTTCTGTTAAATATTTAATACTCACTTTATACTGGTGACCTACCCACAGTTGCATAAATGTTTTAAAGCACTAATATTTTATCATCACACCTTTCGGTCTAATACGCCAAGCTAGAAAGTGATGGCACGTGACTTTAAAGTGTCATAAAACTTAATGAACGTGTGTTCTACTAGGTATTAAACTTTATTGAATTCGTATTTCATCTGTTCTTTAGTAATGGGCTCTTAATTAAAAACATTACTTACAAAAGCCAAATTCAACTAATACATCAATTGCACGGTACTTATACTTGTTTACACGATACGTGTGCAAACACAAGACCAAACCAATTTAAACTCTGCTTTGATGCATTCAGGCGAATTTTATTTGCTCAGCACTAACAGAAACGAGTAGCCAATGTTAGACGGTTCCATTTCAAAGGTTCTCATGCGTGTCTTCCTCGCCCTAAGCTATGTATCGTGAACACACTAGCAAATGCGATTTGAGAATACGCAAACACCACACGGGTTCTGCGGCCCTGGTACTTCAAAGACCTTAGAATGGTTTTTATTTTCGTTTTACGCTTACAAAATTAACGTAATCACGTTATCGAGCTTATGTGATAAATAACAGGGGCTCTATTCTACTTTCTAAAACAATATTGCCTTTAACATGTTATCGTCTTGTTTTAACTCAGCCGTTGCCTTAAATGTGAAGTAAGTAAATAAAAGTAATCATGACGTTGACAAAACGATAATATGTCAAAAGCCATATCTTTTTTCCGACTTGAATAGAGGTCCAGCAGGCCTTTCGCATAAACACAGTCGCAATCACAATCGTTTTCATTTTGAAAATCGAAGGCTTGTCTGCATACAAAATGAAACCAATTGTTTTGTTTTGTAGCCGATCGCGATTGCTCGAAATTACGCGAAAGGCCTGCTGGGTTGAAATTCCATAAGGTTAAACTTTTTTTACGATTTTTGACGTGTTTCCGTATTTTCAACGTTTTGATAGCTCTTATTGTTGTCCGAGTTAAAAACAATACCATGACATGTCAAAGACAATATGGTTTTACCGAGTTCAAAAGAGGCCCATGTAGGTTCTCTTAGACAATAAATTCACTTTTCATAAACCGGCGAGTTTAAGTTGTCCCATCAGAGCGCATTCTCAATAGGTCGCTTAAAACTCGCTTGTATACATCGCTCGACCGATCGACCGTTCAACAATAAGCCGTTTTTAAGAGAATATCACCTCAGTCAGTTGCGACAACCAGAATCGAATTGCCTAGGTCATATCAAACGATTTCAAATCAAAGATGCTCTATTTATTCTCATGTATGTATTCCTTGCTATCAGCGTATCGTGAACGCGTAAGGAAATGCGATTTCAGATTATGCAAACACCGCACGGGCTCTGAAAACCTGGTACTTCAACGTGCTTATAAAGAAGTAAAACGCGTTATGCTCTTGTAGAACTAATTTAAAATAAGTACAACCGTGGCGCTTAATACGCTTAATACAATTCAAAAATCAAAATCAAAATATTTATTCAGTTAATTGGCCACATACGGGCTCTTTTACACGTCGGTAATATAGAGTAAATCTATTAGCGATTTGGACAAGACCATCATTGCGGAGAAGAAGCGCCGCAGTGACGGCGAGGCCGGCAGGCTCTGCCTCCGGTTGCGCCAGGGTGAGCCGCCGTAGCCATCGCACGATTTACCTACCAGCGAGTCTAGTTTGCCCATGTTGGTATTACCTAGATCGATGATGTTATTCATGAAGCCTATGTACTGCTCCATTTATTTGCAAGACAGTATGTATACTTATTAGATACATGCATGTGACCACAAGGCTTTGAAACCCTGGTACTTCGACGGGCTTACAAAGGATTTAAAAGGTCAAATAAGGGAGGTTTTCTCTTTTATAGGATAATAAAAAATAAAAAAAAAAAAAAAAAAATAAAAAAAAAAAAAAAAAAATTGTTTATTTCAGATTCCTAGGATCCATAGATGTTAGTGGGTTAGAATACAAAATTCCTTATACTATGTTATCCTATAACTATGTTAGTGTACACATTATTTAAGTGGAGCCTGGTCCAGTGACTCAGAATGCCACTGTCCATTCTGCCCGCCACCACGGCCAGGAATAATACTTGGATATTTTCTTGTATGTTCTTTTGCTTAGTTAATCCATAAAATTATCTTTATCTTTATCTTATCTTATTTATGTGATATAGTGTTCAGAATCGTTTAAAAATACACACGGAGCGTTCCTCTTTAATCGGAAACAAGTGCCACAACCAGGAGGGAGTCGTGTCAGCCCATTGCAAACAATCACATACAAAGAGTCAGCAAGTTATAAGAGAAACAGGACAAAGGGATCATACAAAGTTGAGCCATTCAAGCAATTGCGCAGATAAAGAGACAATGGGGACACAGGACATAAAACCGTGAGATTGTTCCTTTATTTCCTTATAATCATTCACTTAACTCTCGTATTAGTCGCTTTGCATTCCATCCATTTCCCTCAACTTACATTCATTATTTAGGCATTATATGACAGCCATCTCATCGATTCACTAATTCACTTATATCAGTTAAGGCTTTTTTTATTTAACGCACGGCCTAATCGATGTTTCAATATTAACAACATATAGTCCTGAAGTTGCATGTATATCCTCGTAAGGCCCAATGTCCTAAATTTAGGACATCTGTCAAAGTGACTTTTGACTTTAGTTGACTGACTTAAGATTATTTTTCGAACTACTGAAATTTTACGTGGGCCTTACGAGGATATATAAGGTTAAGAGCGCATTTTCTGTCGATGGCATAAAAAAGTGCATAGAAAAGTTTAATAATAGTACATTACTACAGAGGCCGGTAGAAAAGGGGTTGCCGGCCGAAGAAATATAGACGGCCGAGCAGAGCGAGGCCGGATAGGTCTGAGGCGGGCAATCCATATTTTCCGCCGAAGTATGTATAGTGCTTTTCTCAAACATCAAACATAATAATAATTCATTAAAAAAATTAAAACAAAAATTACAAATTTAAATTACTAGGAGTGCATAAACATTAAAAATAACATACAGTGCTCAGTCATCCGCGCTGTGTCGTGTGCGACCGCCCGCCCGCCGCGCTGGTGCCCCGCAGCGCACCGCCTGCGATCTAAGATGCGATACGCACCCCTAATTACCTTTGTTCTCCTAGTACTTTAGAAAAACATGCAAACGCTTTGGTTGGATGCACGGCTTAGTTTATTAAAAAAAAACAGCTATCTAGCCTGTACATAAACACAGCCGACATGTTTACACTAAAATAAAATAAAAAAGGTTTATTGTTTTTTTTAATACGCATAGTGGCAGAATGTCATGATGCCTGTGCCACAAATTTATGTGGAATGGAAATTAAAAAAGAGGACTTTGCCGGCCTAGGCTTGCACGATTTATATGAAATTCCATAAACGACCTCTTGTCCTAGCCGCACCTGAAACGTCATACTAGGCGGCCTATTATAAGGAACATAACATCAATATTTCATGGCATGTTTGAGAAAAATAAATAAATATTGTCTGTTCCTATAAAGAGGGCTATTCTAACGCTGTCACTTTTACGCCAAAGGGAAGTCTATCATTTCAAATAAACCTGTAAAATCATAATGACAAACCCAAACTAATATGCAGTTCCAAGGCCTCTTCTTTACTCGGTAAAACCATAGTGTATGGTATCAAATAAGAGCTATCAAAACGTTGAAAATACAGAAACACGTCAAAAACAAAAGGATTTACCGTGTAAAATTTCAGCCCAGGTAACTTGTGTATAATCTGTGATTACAGTTTATAATTTACGCGTACTTTTATACAAATTTTAGTAGTGTTATACGAACCTTGAATTTACAGCACGTCCGAAACTAGCGAGATTTTAAATAATTAACTACAAATTTTACCCTAGTGTTCCGTAGACATATTAAACCAACGTATGCCGCGAGGTGCAATAACTTCGAGATTAAAATAGTGTTAAGGTTGTTTGATATATGACTTGGTTATACGTTAAATTGTTTCTGCTTTTGTTTCCAATTGGAACTTGGATTTTAGTGTCGATGTGATACGGTTTTTTTTTTGTAATTTTGTATAATTTCCTAGCTTTAGAAACTATAGATACGAAAATATTTAAATAGGTAGAGACAAAAGTTGTTACAATAATTGTCTATTTTTATCGCACTCACGTATTATTATATTTAGAAATACAAAAAAGAAACGATATCTATCAATGGCTTCGTTGTGTCAGTTCCAAGAATACAAAATGATGCAGGTAACAGAATTCACAAAGGTTTAATTTTAACATTATTTTTTATACCAAGGATATAAAAAAGGTCAGACTTATTATATTTGCATGCTTATTCAATAATGGGAACCGTTTGAACGTTGAATCATAAATTGGAACAAAAAAGATATAATTTTAGGAAATTGTTTTGTTAGGGACCAACGATACTCATACGAAAATGTAAGCTTAAATCTTACGATGGCTACAAACCTCCTGATTTTATTCAAAGCTTCGAAAAAATTAGAGAACAAATTAATTGTCATTTTTTGATTTGTTTTACATCTCACAAAGTTAAGGGGGACTTACGCCAACAACACAATAAATTACACAACATGTATTATGTTTACATATTCGATGTGGGACACATTAGGATGTTGTTGGTCGCTTTCTCATTCAGGGGGGTTATCGAAGGTGTGGAGCAGCCATGCGTTTTTCATATAAAAGTCAAAATTTAAAGGGTACATTTATATACAGGGTGGAAAAAATTAACGCCCCATGGACGGCAACTACCTTAAATATTGGAAATAGCGAGTTCTACGCAACGGAGACTTACTTTATTTTTGAAAACAAAAAATACTGCATTATTGGATTTTCATTATTGGGAAAAAACCCTCTTCCTTAACCGGGAATCAAACTGGTCGAATATGACAAAACAATAAAGTCATGTTTTATGACACAGATCGAAAGGGTCATTGATAGTGATCATTTATTTCTATAACACATACACTTTCAAATTAAATAAAGACTGTAAAAAACCCTTCTTTATTTAATTTGTCTTATTAGACCAGTTCGATTCCCGGTTAAGGCAGGTAACT
Organism: Acleris literana; assembly: GCA_946894065.1. Lineage (NCBI taxonomy): Eukaryota > Metazoa > Arthropoda > Insecta > Lepidoptera > Tortricidae > Acleris > Acleris literana. The sequence continues at coordinate 23,077,143 of OX335669.1, forward strand.
TTTCACACGCAAATTCAAAACGATATCTACTAATGATTTGCACATGTTCAAACACTTTTTATATTTAAGCCTAAGAGTATTTTTTAAATTGAAAAATAATTCTTTATTTATAAGTTACTAAGGAAAACTTGGGGTGCTCAACACCTTTGGCCAAGGCTGTACTAAAGCAGTTCAGTTTAGTTTGAGATAAAGGAACAGAGCTAATAGCAGTTATACAGCTTTGTCCCTTTCTCTCAACCTAAACGGAACTGCTTTAGTATGTCATGGTAATCCCCCGGTTCGCAACTTGATGTACAACAAAACTATGATTTAAAATTTCATGTTCAATTTCAATATTACTTTACCGCTGCAGTTTATCATGACCAAATGATAGCAATGAAATTCGTGCTATAGCTCTTGGTGAAACAAAAATTGGTCAAAGTGTTAACAAAAAAAAACAACCAAACTGCAGAATCGTTCTCGGATTTATTGTTATTTCTGTAACTGTTCCTAGAGAAGAATTCTGGTATAATTTGTATGACAGTTCACGTTCCAAACTAACATAAATATCTCTCTTCACGTCTGTCTAGGGCTCTTAATATTTCAACAGAGTTGTCCGAGACCTTTTGCAAGAGTTGATTATCCCATCACCAATCCTCAGAACGAGGCCAATGCTGCCAACCAAAGCAACAACGCACTACGAGCATATGAACTTCATACTCTTATAATCCCTTTTTCTTTTAGGGAACAGAATGTGTTACAATAGTTTTTCTAGCACGCCCCTTTACTCTCATATCGGCACAATGTAAACATTAACTTTTATGTTTCCTTCTGGTTATAAATAATAGAGATTGAGGTTTCCTTATAGCCCCATTCGGATATCGCATCGATAACTACTTATAGAAGAAGGGGAATTTATGAGGTTCACTATGGCTTATAAAGCCCTCAAGGTATCTATTTGAACCATTATAGAACTCATAAAAACGTCGTCACGTAAACAATTTAAATTCAAACCGATGAGTCTATAAAATTCTCTGTAGAATAATAAGAAAGTCCGAACTGTGCAACTTTGCGTAATTACACGAATTGGATCCTAGATTGAACCTGTCTTTGGACTTTTTACAATCCGATTGTCCAGTAGAATTACGAGTTTGTTATCTACATTTTTATTGAAACGAATAAAGGTTTTTTTGTTCATTCAGACGATAAAAATATTCTAATTAAATTCTTTATCAATAAACGAGTTACCATGATTCATCACCAATGAGCGTCACGGTGGTTATATTTTATTTAATGACACATCCTGTATGACATGGTTTAAAATTGGATCTGTAATATTCCCTTTGAACTTTGGTTCATGGTTTATTGCTATATTTTGTATTACTCAGTAAATTTGTTGCTGGTCCGGATATTCTATTTTGTAGCTATATGGACGTTATGGAAATAATTTGATTACAAATGCCCATCTGCCCAACAAAAAAATGCCTGGCATGTACCATAACCAATTATATATCAAGTTGCAAGTTTCAAAAACACTCTCAGTAATTGCTCAATAAGTTGGGATACTGTTGTTATTCTTATACAAATAGACATAGAAAATTTCATGTCTAACAACAAAGCATACATAGGCACGGAACAGTAAAACAGTGATAATATCATGACTGGCTTAGAGTGAGGGTGATGAAGGTGTGAAGGTGAAGTAAACAAAGTCATTTTCCATTTCTTATCTGTTTCTATAGTAACAAGTCATCATCCATAAACTGTGCACGAGGATAGATACTAGTTTGGTACCTAGCCCAACTTGATTACCATATTATTAACATAATATGGGCACACGTCACGTGTCTACTGTTCGACGCCCCACAATACAATTACAGTATCGGTGCCGTATGGCTCCGCTTCCTGATAAGGAATTATTAACTATGATGTAAACAAAGTATACTTTCCGTGAAATTTGTCTACTTTATATTTTTCCCCTGAGAAGCCAACAACTATTAACTATTTTTTTATTGCATAAATAGTTACACGACAAGTATAAATCGTAGGCTCCAACTTATCGTTTGTGGTGCTATACACTCCTGTATTAGTTGACGCACTTCATTATTTTGCAACGATAAATGATGACCCGACAATCGCGTAAGTACCATTAAGATTGCAATTAATGTAATGCTGGACACTTATTGAAACCAAACAGAAACAATATAACTTCTATCAACACCTTAACATCAAAGTGGTATACTGGAAGTGACATCTCACGGCACTTATAGATTACGAGCAAACATGAGGGTAGGTCGAAATAAACTCCTGTGAGCGACGGATGTTCATGTGAAAGTCTAACATTAAAATAAGAATTGATTTGACGATACAAACAATTGAACATCGCTTTATTTTGTTACTGGCAGCAAATTAAAATAAACTTTATCATATTTTGGTCCAAACTACATTTATTATTAGGGGTTGTATAGGAACTTAAAAGGCTTTAATGGATGAAGCTTTTAATAATGTAATTCTGACAAATAACTTGACTTCTAATTGACTTAACAATAAAATTCTGTAATTGTTGTTTACTTTCTCAACTCATCCTGAAACGATTCACTAATTTAAACAAGATGCTTAAGCTATTCACATTGAAAGGTTACCTTATCGTCTCATCCAGGCAAAAATGAATTTGACTGACGCGGTAACCCCAAATCAGATTGATGTTTCCATGGCTTTTAAAACGCGTCAGCTATGAGAAAAGACGTCGTTACTGCAGGAATATTTTGGAGAAGCCCTACAAGTAAAAAATACTAATGGGTATCTCATTACTCCCCCTTCTCTAGACGGCTAGCTAAACTTGTCCGTGACTTGTTTATAGTCGCTCGGATAACCTTTTCTAGCTAGACTGAAACGATAGAGACACACAAAGCGACAAGCGAGAAAATACAAGACATGCTTGTACTGGTTATATGAAATTCTGTCCGTGTGACGCCTTGGGAAACCATATTAGTGCTTTCAATCTGCAAGGAGTGTGCGTTGTTGATTATGAGAGTAGCAGTAACGATGGCTCGTTAGTGTAGTTTAGTTTAGGAACGCAAATCTGGAGTAAGGTGCTGAATTAATGATCTAGGTCTTACTGAACTATGAAACTGTATAGTACTTCCAGCTTGATAGTTTTTCTGTTAAACAAGCGTGACAAATATAGTCTCAGCGAGTGCAAAGTTTGCCAAGTAAATGATGATTTGGTACATTGTAGTCAACTGACTTTAAAGTATACTTCTTATTTCTAAGTATAAAATCTTTAGAGCATAATTATTTGTTTATTTTTCTGTTATGTTGGAACGGTTTAAGTAATAGATAGATTTTCTGCATAAAAAATACTTCTTATCACGAAAATTTTGACCATGGTCCATAAAACAACAATATACTTAATTCATACGAAATAGTTTCAGGGAATTGTTAAAAAAAAAAGATCTGCTAGTGAAATCTTGAAATGCAGACGGATCAACAACCTACGTTACTACCTAGGTACGTATTTAACCTTAGGGTAAAAAACCTTGAACAGGCTGGATTATAAATTATAAAACAATAATATTTGAATATTGTTTGAGGAAGGCCTTTGTAAGCTAAAGATTGTTCATAAGATTGGAGAAATTAATTTCATGTGGGCTCTATCTACTCTAAATGTAAAACTATTCTTCTTTAACTACTTTTTTTTCTACCAATGGCGTCTTCATATTCATATTCATATTGAATTGGTTGCATCCATGGTATTTACAAAGGTCTTACAGTGTAATATAGTGCCAAACATGGATCCTACATATTAGGGTATAGCAATCTTATAAACTAAATAAAAGATAACCTAAATATAAAAAAGTTAGTACTAATTACTCTAAAAAGTTACAAAATATAAAATCAAGCTCTCTTTCTGTATACATTTGTAATTTTAGTTATATTTACATTAAGAAGAAGACGAAAATAATTTATTCGTGACAAAGATAATTAAGTCATTCATCCAATAATTTCAGATCTCAATTCTAAATTCAATCTGTGGTACCTTGATGAGGGTTACTACAGGACCTGCAAACAATTATCACTCAATTTTCTAATGTACGCTTCTCATTAAACTTTACTAAGTGCGAAATTAATATATCTGATCACATTTCTTCAGAAAAAAAAATGATATCGTCACTGATTTTAATACAGCTTCACCCAACATTTCGGTCTATTTAAATTCATCTTTAACACTTTTAGGTTCACCTAATTTTGACGAAGTAATCAATCCTATTATAAATTTTAACTTAAATCTGTTTAAAAATACTTCCAACCTTTTGTAGGTACGTAATAAAACATGGTGCTTTTTATTATTCGGTTTTGTCTTTTCACTCCAAAGTTCATGTATTTGCTACGAACTTTCCCAATTTAGAAATTTCCAGACATTATGGCTTCTATAGTCTTCAATCAACTTTGTCTAAATTATTAAACATTCATTTTAGTTCAAGGCCTTGAACTTAAGCGGTTCTCCCAATTCGTTTCGGTGGACTTGGTATTCGATGCTCTTCTAGCGTGGAACCACCGGCAATCCTGTCCTCCGCTTATGGTTCGTTGCTTCTCGTCAGTATTATCTTAAATCTCCAACTGATACTTGACGTTGAGATTGTGAACCTGGTGAAGGCCAGGGATGCTTGGTGTGAGTCGTGTCCCGGAGTAGATATACCAGTCAAAAGGCATATCCAAAGAGCATGGGATACACCGCGCCTCATATCAATTCATTCATCTCTCATACAAAATAGTCCGGATGATTCAGATCGCGCCCATCTCCTCGCTGTCTCAGCAGGCGAATCAGGTTACTGACTCCACGCTTTTTCTTCCCACAATATAGGCACAGTCTTGGACTCAAGCATTGTAATAAGGTTGCGGCTTGGGCCTAGAATCTGTGAACCTCATACTTGCGCGTGCGGGAAGGAAGTGAGTAAGCTGGGACGACATGGCCTTTCATGCTTTAGAAGTGCCGGCCGTTTGTACCATCATGGTACAATTTAATGATCTGATCCGTTGTTCGCTTGCCACTGCCTCTGTACCAGCTGTTTTGGAACCATCAGTTTTGCATAGAGACGACAGCAAGCGACCAGACGGAGCTACATTGGTGCCGTGGAAACTGGGTAGGGCACTGGTGTGGGACGCGACGTGTGATGACACATTCGCCCTTTCCCACGTCCAGTCAACCCGTAATCGGGCCGGTGCAGCAGCTGATTAGGCCCAAACCCTCAAGCGCCGCAAATATTTATCATTATTAAATAATTACGAATTTGTGGCACTTGCAGTGGAGACCATGGGACCTTGGTCAGCTGATATAAAAAGCTTTATTAAGGCCCTGTCATCCCGGCTCATAGACTCCTCTGGAGATCCTAGAGTTGGTGCTTACCTCTCCCAAAGGAGTGGGCTAGCTATCCAGAGAGGTAATGCAGCCAGTGTCATGGGGACCATGCCGCGAGCGGAGCTGATAGAGGGGGTGTTCTTTTTATAGTGGTGATTATTATTTATATCTTTAATATTTGAGTAGTTTAGTTTCATTTGGTTTAAATACGTTTAATTTTAAATTTTAATTGTATTATTGTTGAATTCTGTAAAGAAGAAATGCCGGCATTAAAGTCAACGCTGGTCTTCCATTGGAACCGCCAGAAGAAACCTCGGGAGGTTACAAACACATAATTTTTATTTTCTTTCTCATTTTATTATTTTTGTTTTTTATGTTGTTCAAATAATTATTATTTAAAGAAAACAAATAAATATAAAAATAAACGTAAAATTCACAAATTCACATGAACACAAAAAAGGAGAAATTGAATACTTTCTTAAAGTCCTATTTAATTAATTAACATACATACATACATTAAATCACGCCTGTTTCCCAGAGGGGTAGGCAGAGACCACTTCTTTCCAGCTGCTACAATCCTATTAATTAATTAGTTTTCTAGGTATTCTGACAAAGTTTAGTGACAATTCAGAAAAAATATTTTAAGTTTATTGATATGTGGCATAGGCAGGCTATTATACATTTTAATACACATCGCATGAGGATCTCTACTGTACATTTTTATTCTAGAAGGAACCGATGAGACCAACCTGTTTTTCTGTCATAAATCAAGTTGACCTAATGGTTAAAGGCATTATTATTCGTGTCAGCAACGATTAACTTGTACCCAAGTAACTTGATCAAAATCTTGCCAACTTAACAGAGAAATGTAAACCTTTCAATTAATTAAGGCAATAAAACTACCTAGTGAAAATTTAAAACCCTTGCGTAGTAAGATAGGCCGTGCTAAATTTTGTAAGTAATTAATGTGTCTTCAAATAACTTTGAATTAATAAGGTAAGATGGACTAGTTAGTAAGAATTTCACTATGATTAGTTTTCAACTATTATGGTCAAAATTAAGTTTTGTTCCATTGTAATAAAACTATTCTTTCAATTTGACTCTATTGGCACGTGTTAATTTGCGATAATTGTAAAGTACAATTTGAAAATTGTGCGAATTCGTTATTAATTATGAAAATTTTATTAATTCCTCGCTGGTAAATTAAGTTGACGATTTTTATCTAGTGACTAATTTTACGAGAAGATGAGATATTTTCAAGGATTACAAGTCGCAATAATCCACAAATTTATAAACATGTTAATAATAATATCGTTATTTAAAAGTTTCATCGCAGAAAATCTATGGTTCATTTTGTTTTCTGTGATGTATTTTACGACGGTTTCTATGACGTCTTAATCATAAAAAAACAAAACTTATTATGATCCGACCATAATTGATTAATTTTAATCTACGTTAGTACTTATTCTCTTTTAAGTAGCTCCGGGGGCCTAGCTAAAATTAATATCGTCAACTTTAGCGATTTTCGAAAGCTCACAAAATGTATGGAATTCACATAAGCGGCAGATGCGATAAATAATAATAATAATAAATAAATAAATCATTTATTTAAAAAAACAGGCATGGGATATTACAATTTTTCGCCAAACTGCACAATCAGTTTGTAGGCGAAAACTGGGTGCTCTCAGACTTATCGCCTTTGTTTTTACATTTTTTACAAATTATTTCATTTATAGGTAAGTAATATGTTATTCAAATTTAAGTAATCTTAGGTATTTAAATTATGTTAGATAGCAAGGTACATTTGAGTTTTTATTTATACGTAGTTTTAGACATTTCATTTTCTCTCCAGGGTATACTATTGACTAATTTAGGTATTAAATACATTCTAGTTCTCTTTCCAAAATAATTGTTAACTTTAAGGACTCTTAATTTTTTATTAGCTACAGCTCTAGTGTTATGTGAATGAGTAATACGCTTTTTAAATTGGTCTTTTCTATACTGTCCCATGATTAAAAGCAATTTAACTTTTTCATTTACAGGTAATAATTTACACCTCTTAAATAACTCTTCGTAATTTTTGTTACACTTTTACCTTAACTTTTTTACCTAAGTACTATATTTTTTTTTATACATCATCATCATCATCTTACGTTAGTCATTAAACATTTTGTCAGTCTTCGAAAATCGTTATCGTTCGCGTTATGAATTTTGTCTATGCGTGCTGAGTTGTCAAGTCAAATAAAGCGATGTCGATGAATTTACTTCTCATAGGAATTGAAGCGTTAAAAATCAAGTTGAAATATTCTTCGCTGTTTGAGATATTTCCCTTTGACCAGTTTATTTGAGTAAAACAAACCACTGGGAAACTAAACAAACTGTCTGTATAGTCAACAAAGAGGTGCTGTGCATCGCTAAATCCTACCACGACTCTACGAGAAACTTTATGAACATGGACTTGCTTAGTTGTTAGTTAAAGTGTTGTAAAGTGTTTTTAGTTTTAACGATGCTGCTAACTTAATCTAATGTATCTATTCTAATCTTTACGGTCTTTGAGTATAGCGATAAAGTCAACGTAACAAAGATTGGGAACAAATCTCAAATCAAACAACACGTAACCGTGTTCTCACCCTCGGAGGCTGTAATAGTACATTTTTTGAGACCTAAAGTTCCTATGTCCTTCCTTAGGGTCCAAGCTGTCCCTTTACCAAATTTCATTACGATTTTTATTCAGTTCTGCGGTTTTGCTGCGAAAGCGTAACAAACAAACATAGTTACTTTCGTATTTATAATATTAGTACGAAAAACATAATTGTCTATAGGTGATGTCATTTTACCAACGGCGCCAGGTAGCTTCCTGAAAAATTCTTGAAAAAGTAACTTTTTATCCTAGTATTCAATAAATTCAAGTATTCAAATTATTATTTTCTCTTTCATGTCACATACATCGACGTTCATTTCGCATGATGTATTAAATCCGTTACCGCCATTTTCCTTTTCATCTTTTTAAAATTATGTACTTATCGCAAACTTTTTTTGTATTTATTATAAATAGCAACTCAATTGAAAAAAAAAAGCATTTTAATCTTTTCTTATGCCGTCACTTCAATATGTTTGTTATTTTTTTGCGAGATGATTATGCGACGTTATTGCTGATTGAATTTGGTAATCGTTCGAACTTGCTTGCTTGTTTTTTTTACTTGCGTTCAATGAAATGATAAAATCGATAAAGTGAAATGAAATTCTATAGCATCTATCCTATAGATTAAAAGAGCTGTACCTTTTCAGCCCCGCGCTACTGTTTGGTGTGCCGAATTCAATACATTCCATGAATAGTCAACACGCGCCCGCGTTCAATGTACCCTGCTCCTGAAACGCGTTTGGTGTGCCGAATACTTAAGAGAGTTGAGATAATAAAACAAGACTAACATATTTCCAAACTTAGCTCTCGGAATCAGTTTAGCTTGCCTGTTAACTCACATTATTTACCCCCCCCCCCCCCCCCCCGTCCTCTTGGTGTTAGTTTTGTCTGTAATTTACGACGTATCTGTCAGCTATCGAGGAAATTAGAGCGCAGACGTCCAGTTACCCGGTGGTTCGTCATTGACCCATTTGGCAGTCATTCAGAAATGTAATAAACACGTCCTGATAAAATAAAAATAATATTCCTTCCGCGTCTGAGGGCGAGTTTGGCATATACTGGAAGCCGGTATACCAGAAGCTATAACATTGAGTCCTATTCAAAATTATTATTTACTATTTTAGACGTAATTGTCATAATAAATAATTAAAAAACCTCAAACCGTATTAATGTAAGACGCTAGTTGAGTTTGACTTTTCTGAAATAATAATAATATTTATAATAGCAGTCCTGACCTTACATAAAAAGACCAAATATAATGAACTTACCTATGTTGTTTATTGTACAGTCGACTACAAAGAAAAGTATTCACTTTTTTACGTTATTGCACCGTAATAAGGTTCAAAATTGGATGCATCTCTTTATAGTCGACTGTACTAGACTGTTAATGAATTAGAAAAGTTTATGCATGCATATAATTCGTTATGTGTACCGTCTCCTTCAGATATTTAACATATCCCCTTTTCTGTCTGGTCAAAAAACACTGAGGTTTTAAGGATTCTGGACTGGCATTATATTAACTATCGCCGCCAAATGAAGATGTACTACTTTTAACAAAACATTTTTTTTATGGTCAAGCAAAGGTACGGCACTAATGTAGAGTTGCAGGAGTAATTATACCGTCAACATCTTCATCGATGACCAGGATAAAATACTTTCTGTTTATCAGACAAAGTTTAGCCTTAACAGAATCAATCCTGCGAACCTCTTTAAGTAAGAAAGTTGTTCTACCACTGAATCAGTGACTCTGTATAACACAAAATGCCCTGACTCAGGTCACGTCCATTTTGTTTTTAAAGAAAACTGCGAAACATTCATCATTGTAATGGAGATTGGCGTCCCGATTTTAGGACAATAAGTAGGTGGAATAGATACGAAAAAGATTTTCGTCCAAAAAGTTTTTCTGCTGGAATTTTTGTGGTGTTTTTTGGTGGATCTGTGCTAATGCTTAAGTGTTTGGCATTCCTTGTTAAAAGAGCCTTGATTAAAAAAAAAAACGTAACTTAATACATAAAAAGTGGGTTTAAAAACCACATCAATCTTTTGGCATAGTAATCATATCTAGATGTTATAATATTAGGTGAAATTGTGTACAGTCCAATGCTTAGTTTAAAATACATATTTCCTTATGTAAAACACATTTGATAATAACTTTATTCAAGACTGCAATTCATTCTAATGTAGCATGTTACTGCATTTAATTAACCTGCATATAATGCAAACCACAGAACCTCCTGAGTAGGCTAAAAACATTTGAATGCTTCCAACTAAATGCACATGCAAATCAGGTTTCATTAAGTTGCATATGGATGCAACGGATTCGCACGCAACATGGGATGCCTAATATGAGCGGGTAGATTTACTACATGTCGCTTAGGGCTTAGATCTGTCATTATACTGCATTCGCTGCCACGAACTACAAATTGTATGCATTGTGAACACACATGGCATGACTCTGGTATTATACCAGCTCTGATGAATAGTCATTACTAATAGGCCAGCTGCATAACATAGATCGCCAAGCTATTGCATATTAACGAGGATGATATAAGAAAGCGCTTCGCCAACTTCATACTCAAAGCCTTTATTCCATTTTGTCTAATAACCATATCAATGGTTAAAATGGCAATTGACGTAAGGGACAAATTTCTACTTTTTAGGACAAAGTAAATAAAAAATATTATAGAAAAATTACCTTTTTTTTTTTATACTTTCGTTTTGGTGTAAAGGACATTATAGTTTATTTTTTCGAGCGGAATCGATTACAACCATTAAATTTTACGTAAATGGAATAGTTTCCAAGATAGATGTCCTTTACGTTTAAAAGTTTACAAACTTGCCCTTTATAAACTAATCACAAAAAAAAAACTTTGTTCGGTCTTATAGGACTATCGAGTGCATATTTATGGGTCGTATTGGACAAATTTGTTCAAAATGTAAGCACAATGATCGTTTAAATCTAAATAAGGACCTTGTAACATCCAATTCATAAAAAGCCTAATTGCTCACTATAGTCTTTTTCATTAAATATTAGAACATTTAGTGGATTTTGATGCAATAGGTATAAAAATAAAAATACGTAAGTAAATAAGTATTTTTTACTTAGAAAATCGTAATAAACGTTCTAGAAAACGTAACATTAAGGAACTGAACTTCTTTGTTATTCTTCATTAATAATACTAGAACCATTAGCATATTTAAATAAATAATAATAATTAAAATATTAGCAGTCCATAATATGGACCAAGGCCAAATAATTTTGCTAAATTGGTAAATAACTCCAATTAATAAAATAATATCAACTCATATGATACATTATTGGAAAGAATATTAATCAGAAAAGTTTTCAAAGAACTTGAAGAGCTTGACCGCTTATAGTTTTTTTTTAAAGTGATGCTTTGTTGGGCTTTTAGTTTTTGTTTACGTCTTTTTAAAACTTTACTGTCGGCTTCTTTCGAGTAATTATTTGCACCAGAAATCAACTCTCACAGAACAATGCAACAGTCAAGATACAAATAAAAAGGGGCTGTTTTATTCATCTTTCTTTTTAATTATTTGATTTTAAATAATGAATTTTGTTTTTTTTTTTCAAGAAGCGTTTTGTTAAAACCTGGTTTCCTTTTCGTCCTTATCAGGCCTGAAATGTAGTACAAGGCACTACTTATTCGCCATTTTTTTTGTTCAGCCGTGTTTATTTTGGTTGTAAAGGCGTCAGAATCGAATTTTGAATCTTATAGGCCCAAAGTACTTTAAAAAGAAAAATTCGATGTGGGTTGTATAAAGAACATTGTTTGGCAATGTCCTTAAGAATTTTAGAATCAAGTCCTTTAAGAACCATTTCAATTTTATTTATAATGTATACGACCAAAAATGACTTTTTTTTAATTTTAATTATTTCATATTTCAGTAAATATAATTCAGAGAGAAACTTTATATTTACTAGTCAATAGATCTTTGCGTCTAGTTTAAGATTATGTAAAAAAAATTGGCCAAATGTCCTATACGTTAATTGCCATTTTAACCATCGATATCGATATCGTATTGTTCACGTTTTCGTTTTATACGTTTTCCTTTTTTGTTTATATTATTATCCAAGTTTCTTTCAATTAGCTCTATATTAAAAATTTATTTTTTGGCTAATGTTTGCTTGATAGATTAAGGCAGCTGGTGTTGTAAAAATCAATAATTATGGGTTTGGGTTCAGAGCATTTCTAAAAAAGTTTGTTCATCAACAAAAATTGTACATTATATCCCGTCTTGGGTCACAAAAAATGATAAAGGGCCCAGTAGACTTCCGTTCCATTCCTTCCATTGATTATCGAGTTCCCGACATTTTGATGATGGTGGGATCGCACTGATTATGAGGGAGAATGTCATACATAATACCCACGATAATTTAAAAATGGAGTTCATTTAGCATTGACATATTAGATTAAATTAATGCCAATAAAAGTGCAAAAGTCATATTTACCTATATTATTAAACACACACACCAATGCTCAGTAACTGAAGTACGTATATGTCAACGTCAAGGTTATTAATAAATATAAATGTTGCCGGAATCGGAGCCAAAGACGCCATCCCCAAATTGACACTTTTGACAGAAAAATGTTACTGTGACCTACTTTGTGTTTTATGGTTTTATAAAGTGGTTCTCATAAATTAAATTTTACATATTGCAAAAGTTCACTAACGCATTATAATTGTTTGTTCAAGTTTCGACGAATAATACGTAATAATGAAAATCTTGGAATCTTTCATATTATTTGGTGCTTAACAATACTAATTACATAAAGAGATTGGCAGTTATTTCCAGTTTTGTTATTGGTAAACGTTGAGAACAGCTTTCACTAACTATTTCATAAAATTAATGAAATAAAGCCAGCTTTTATATACAACCTATTGTATGTTGTTGGTTATAGGAAAAATACTTCAGAATGCAATTTCAGCGAGCGACGGACAAAGGTTATGTAATATCTTTTAATCTAGTCTAAACAAATACAAAGCACAAAACAAGAACTTTGAGCGGTTGGTTGAGCTCTGGTGTACATAATACTTATAGAAATATGTACAGACATCAGCCGCTAAAAGAGTTTTCTTGACTTTTGAAATGTTGCAAAAGGTAAAGAAAACAAAATAAATTAATGGTAGTCTGGTTATACGGTGGTTTAAGTAAAGGTAGCGAATAAGAATGAACTATTTCACAATCGATCATCTTCAAGAAAGATGAGATCGTTGTTGTCTTCTAATATTACTACGGGCCGCCTTTGTTATTACAAGCCTCAAACACAAATTTTGTATTGAGTGCGCAGAGTGTTTTTGTGCGCCGTAACAATTCTAGATATTATACTGAAACTGTAACTGTTAAATCATTAATTTTAGTTAAATTAAATTTCTAATTTCTCTTAAGAAACATGCATTATAATTCCATGCAAAAAAACTGATATTGATTTCTTAATTTAAAGCCACTTTGTGCTTATAACTTACGCCACGTTTGTACTAGGCAAGCAGAGTCGATTGAGAGCAGCTGCTGTCTATATCGCGTTGCGCTCAAATGAGATCACGCCTGGATTATACCGTCCCGTAGCACGCATTACGAGTAAGCAATATCTATATAGCATCGGCACGAGATGAAAGCTGGGGTTGGATTCCTTTCTCCTAATGTGTTATATGTGTTTACATCGCACGAGAAAGAAAGCTGACGTTGGAATCGTTTCTTCTAATGTGCTTGATAGTTGTCGCGCTGTCCCAGATATGAAAATATTTTCATCTCTCCGAAGTTTTTTTAAATCCAATAAACTGAATGCATTTTATGAGAACCACTTGCATAAAAAAAACTGACTGATTGTCTTTAAAGTCGGTTTATCGGTCGGACGATAATGTTACGTGATAACGTCATAAGAAAACACACAAGCCGAACGCTTCGGCCGATCGTGCCTCTCTATCGCTTGTTCCGCGCTGTCGGCCGCTAGCACGCTCGGCTCAGGCGGAACGTGACACAACACAACTGTACTTAACGCTTAAATAGCTAAATTTATGTTTTACTGAAAGTGGCCCATAAAAATTAAAGTGTATTCGTTTCTCTGAAGAAAAGTGACACTGCGTTTGTAGAATTTCAGGAAAACGGATTGCAAAAAATAAAAAACAAGGATTCGTCGTTTTATAGAAACTAGACAGTAAAGTAATACATTTTGATGACACCTCAGCAAAAAACAAGCTATTGGCCCAAACAGCATCAAGGAGTGAAGACTGAGAAGTTGTAGGTAATTTGTTTAGTAGAAAATATTTTTACTTGATATACGTATAAGAGGATAATTCGACGTTCATGCCAATATCGTTCCTTCCTATTCGTAATTCTGCACAATCTGATTTCCACACAATAGTATTTCACCACACTCGCTACTCTGCACAGTCACTATTTTGCACCATTCGTGGAAGAAAGACGTAAGTGAAAAATAGCTACTTTTCAGGAGAGCAAAAAAACCGATTTACTACTTTATTAACGGTCGTATATAAATGTGTCATATATCATTGGATAGCAAATAAATCACTCTACGTTCTCTCTTGCTTCGCTTTACGAATAATTGCTTACTTTGGGAGCAAATCTTAAATATGCACTTTACATTTTACTTCCACGGCATGGTTCACGTATTAGTGTGTGTAATTTTATTTACTTACTTTTGACTCATTTTTTCAACAAAAATTCCCATTCTCAACTATTTTTATGTATTTATTTGGTTCCATTTGGTACAGAAGTTGAAGTTGTAAGTAGGACTTACGCACTTCTTCCTTGAGAATTTGCGATCTATAACGAATCGCAAGTAGAGACACGCGTTTAATATGAGGTAGGAAAAATAATAATTGTAGAAGTAAGACTAATAACTTATTTTTTCCATAATGTTTATCTTATGAGGAAATAGTGTATTTACATACTAAAAAAATAATTGAATCATAAATGTTACCAAAACTTACTAACAATGACGAAGTTTACCTATCCTAGCTTCCAGATGGCTGAGATCTAAAAGATATGATCGCCAGAGAGTCACAGTGTGAAATCGTTTAAGCTTAGTAGGTACCTCTTTTGAATATTGTAATTATACGTAAGGGTAAGATTGTTTTAATTTTGTAAATAAATTTATCTTACTTTTGCGCTTAACTGAATCCTACCTCATAACTCAATAACATATGTGCAGTCAAGTACAAAAATATGTATCAAAAGAATCCACTCATAAATATGGTACGAAGTTCTTATTACACTGGAATAAGGTGCATCGGGACATATTTTTGAGATGTTAAGTTCTCCCATATTTTTACACTTGCCTGTACCTATACCCTTGACTACGGAGGACATTAAGCATGCTGAATATGTACCTAGTATCCAGATATAAAATAGATACCTAGTTAAATTACACATTAATTTGAAAAAAATCAAAAGGCATTAGGTAGATGACATGGTTAGTACCGTGGAACTGCATAGCAGTGGTTCTGGCCTGCAGCAATAGCCCGGTTTGCCTCGTTACATTATTCTAAAATATGATACCGTACTGCTATTATTGCTGGGTATATGTACTGTTTGGCCTAAAATCGATTGCTCTAAACCCAGCTATAGCTAGAGCTATCATATTTTTGGAATGGTGTGACAGGTAAGATTGGACTGTTGTTGTAGACCGGGACCGTGGTTGTGTGGTCTTACGGTACCTACCTAGGTAGGTACTTAAAAGTTTGTGAGTGGAGTCATACAAAGCGATGCGTTTTTAGTTTATTAAATAGATTTTTCTCAAAAATGTCCGGAAATGTGGACATTCCTATCTACATATTGAGACGCGAAATACATAGTTTACTGACAGTTCTCAAGTTAAAAAAAAAAAAACATTGCGTGCTCGCTACACAAGCCCGCAATGTTGCATACAAATTCCATTACTATCTAGCTTGTAACTTTTTAAAAAGTGAAAAAGGCCATAATAAAATGAGGGCACAAGTCTTATACATCCAAATTTTATTCGAAACAACTTTTTTATCTGTGTCTGGAATAGCTTATGTTTTTTTTTAAAACAAAGCTTGCTTTCTCCTTGTCATAAACAAAAAGGTGGTAAAGAGTGATGGTTTTTTCACATGAAGTTTCTGTTTGTATGCAATTCAAAAAATGAGTTCAAGCGATGAAGATTTTACTCCAACACAAATTATTTCTTGCGATTTTTGAGAAAAGCACTATATTTGCCTCGGCAGGAACCGCAATTGCGGGCTTCGTATTTTTAAACGGACTCGCAAGCTCGTCCGTTTAAACCAATACTCGGCCCGCAATTGCCTACTTCCATGCCTAGGCAATAATGTACTATTAGTTACCTACACCACTTACACGTTATTAAAAGTACCTAATAGGTAGGTTGTGTAAAGTTCGCTGCTTGTAGCGTGCTGGCTACTTCTAAGTTATACTGGCTGGCTATTACGTCAGTAATATTTGAATCTAAAGATTTAAAAATGTGTAGAATTGATTTGTGTTAGAACAGTGGCAGTCGCTTACGTGTACGAAATTGAGGAAGCCCTTTAAGAAAAGTCTGTATCTGTATAAAATTGAAAGTTAATAAAGTAATTTAAATACATTCTCCGTTATTATTTATTAGTGAGAAACAGGAAGAAAGGGAGCCGGCACAGCGGCCATCCCACATTAGGTACCTACTTAATTTTGTGCATTAATGGTTTTAAAATATAGGTATTCTCTTAAAATAAAGCTCCAAGATCCTAGTGGGTATCAAAGCATGCGTTTGACAAGACAAGTGCGATTAACTTTAAGCGAAAGTAAGTATACTTAAAATAACACAAAAACATTTCCAGAAATTACTCAAGAAAATGGAATTAAGTAGGAACCTCCGCTTTTACTTCAAATTAATCTGCAAGTAGGTATGTAAGTATAAAATCTTACAGCATTAAAAAGTACACTCAATCACAAATAAAAATAACCTTAGGAGTACCATAGGTAGGTAAGTAAGTAAGTAAGTATAATAACAGTTCTCGGACATCTCTCATTACTCGGGTGTGGACCGCGTGGGTATTATATTACCGTTACTAGATTTACCAGATAAGTGTAAAAGTAGGTACTTACTTAATTAAATGGTTTTATAATGCAGGTTTCATCAACTATCTCGCCCCACCCGCTTCGTAGTAAGTAACAGATCAAAAATACTGCGTATACGTAGGTATCTATATATTGTACATATACCTATCCCAAGTCATTTACCATACAGCAATAGAGACCTACGTATACCTACTTACCTACATCGCGGCATATAAAAGGAGCGCGCACCTTGTACACTCAAAAAAATTAGAGCCAACAAAGAGAGATTTTCACTTTGTTGACAAAAAATGAATACAATAGTTATGATATTAGTTATATAAACTAAAACTGATAGTAACAAACAGCAAGTTCTTTAGTGATTCAACTAACATCTTAGTTGATGTATCTAACGTCTTAGTTGATGTATCTATCGTCTTGTTAGGCTCGTATGGGATCAAGACGCTTATGCACAACAATCACAATCTTGTTACAAGCGACCAATTATTTTTTTCAATGTATGCTCGCACTCGATTGTTGACTCTATTAGTATTGAGTACCTACTACAAGACAAACTTATAACGATAATTAGGTACAGGTACCTATCTACCAATAAAACGTACGTTTTTTAAACAAAAAGTTAAAAATTGTGACTCCCCGTTTTTATTTGGGTCATTTAATAACGACATGTCAAGCATACGCCTTACTCTTGCGTTTTTAAAGGTCATATTTATAGGTAGCCGCATACGTTTAGGTGAAGACCCACTGTAATCCATTTTGACATTCACTCACTACACTGCTATGTATATTCCAATTAGATTTTAGAGAAATTTCACTAAAGTCCGGAAATAATTCTAAGAAGTCATAAAAACATTTCTAATTGCTCTATACCTATAGGTTAAAAATCGAGCTTTATACATCCCTTAATAAATTCAACCCAAAATTTCAAATGTCTAGGCTAGCTATCACGGTTCATGAGATACAGCCTGGTGACAGACAGACAGACGACGGAAAGTTGAGTCTTAGTTATAGGGTCCCGTTTTTACCCTTTGGGTATGGAACCCTAAAAATATCTTAACAAGTACAATATCAAATTTGCCCCAATGTACAATCTATAAAGAAATGACAAAAACATGTTGCATAATTTGCCAAAAAGTGCAACATGAACTGGGCGTCTAAAATGCTTCAAAAAGCTTAATGTAAGTTTGCACCAACTGACTGAAATATCCTCGAGCCACAATCTAAGAAAAACAAATAACTTAAGTTTCATACATCGCACATCTTTTTTATCAAGATAGGGCAAACCTTGGCTATTCGGTGATATGCAGGTATTCGGTGATAGTTTGTTATCGTCTTAAAGCGGAGTTATCTAATATTTTTATAGATGGTACTATTTTTCAATAGATTGCGCGACTTGCATTCATTATGATAGCGTAGGACGAGAATCCAAATGAACTCACAAAAATTAAAAATCTAAAATTAAATGGCAAATTAATTGTCCTAGGTCAGGACAATTAATTCATTCTTAGATGGGTTGATACGGTGTAATTAAAGTTTTATTACGGAAAACAACTGAAAGTAATTGCGAAAACAAAAGAAAAACCCGTTAAGGTAAGAGTTTTTAAACGTGTTAAACCTCAGACATCGCCGGGGCGGAAAATCCTCCCCCCCCCTTGCATGAAAAATCTGTGTGGCTCCACTTCTAAAAATCATCTTAGGAACCCAAAGATTAATACTGCCAAAGGAAATCCCGTATTTGACCTTTTTATGTCGTGTAGAAACTCAACTACCTCGGGGTATCATATGTATAGGGCGGGGGTGATTGCTTATTATCAGGTGACCCACCGGTCATTTACCTTACTTTTACTATAAAAAAAGATTTTAATGAAAAATAACCATGATACAAGGATTGCATGGAATAGCGAATGTGCTGAAATACCAATGAGTACAATTCAGATTGTGCAGAATTGCGAATAGGAAGAATCGCTACTGTACACAAACGAAGCCTGTGCAGAAATGCGAATGTGCTGAAACACCAATGAGTAGAATTCAGATTGTGCAGAATTGCGAATAGGAAGAATCGCTATTGTACATAAACGAAGCCTGTGCAGAAAAGCGAAAGTGGTGAAGCACGATTGAGTAGAATTCAGATTGTGCAGAATTGCGAATAGGAAGAATTGCTAATGTACACAAATAGTGACTGTGCAGAGTAGCGAGTGTGGTGAAAAACTATTGTGTGGAAATCAGATTGTGCAGAATTACGAATAGGAAGAAACGATATTGGCATGAAAGTCGAATAATCCGTGGATTGGTAGGCAGTCCTCTACAGCGATGGCATTTCAGGTGTATAGGTTAAATTTGTAGAAACCAAGTGTCTTCACCAATTTCAAGACTATTTAGTATGTCATTGAAAACTGGAGTTATGCCCGGGGTTCGGAGGCAGTCTTTTGTAACGCCCATATTTAAATCCGGCGATAAACACAATATAAAAAATTTAAGGCCTATATTGGTCTAAGATCCGAATAGGAGACGATTTGCACCGGGCTGTTTATTCGATGAAAAGTATTTTATATCAAATTTAATACGCTAAATAATATGTGGTGAATAGGTAGGCTGAAAAATTTCAGTCCAGTACATATATCGTTAATTTTTTTATTAAATATGAACGTTTTTTAAAATTGCAAATGTTTGTTTAATAGACAAATTACGTACTAATCGAAAGTATGAAGTCTATAGAACATGCAAACGTTAGGTTTGGTGCAAATTATTAGTACCGACTTACCTGTTTATACTAGTGGTCCTGATATCCGTGTTACACGCGGAACCGTAGCTCCGTGATCTTAGCACCGGCGGTGCTAAGTTCCCGAACTACGCGGTCACGCCAAGATACGTATCCGTGTCTGCGTTCGGCTACGTATCTGCGGATCTCGGCTCCGGCTCCGCTCCGCAAGGTTATTGAATGAAAGCTTGTCGAACGGAGCCTTATTAGATATGTGATATGTGTTCTAGTTTATTTTTATTTGTCAAACTTTAGTTTTATTTTTCTTTTTAGTAATTAGTGGTAATATTCTGTTTTCTACATAACCAGCCATTATGAGTTTAGACAAAAACAAAACCAAGGACTTGCCGAATGCATTGCATGAATATGAAAATGGACCCAAGAATAATAATATTTCTCTATTATTTATTAACTCCCTGGTAAGAAACGAAACAGGTCGACCAACGCAACATTTTAAAAGTTTGTCAAGTGAAATAATCATTTACTCTGTTATTCATTATCATTACTGACTGGACAACCCTTCGTCGGTGAGAATACAAACAAGTAGTTGCACGTGCAGATAAAGATAACAATAGTTTGCGGGCAATTAATAATCTTTATGAGCAGCTTTGGGTTTTACCTGTTAAGTACCATGTGTATCTATTGTTCGTAAAGTCGAGTGAAAGAAAGAAGTGGCCGTGTTATTTTGTTTGATTTGAAACAAACACTCAGGTTTTTTTGCTATGTTGTTTCGAACTTGAATTCATAGGATATGTACTCATAGGTCATTATTAAGACACAGTCAGTGAACCTTGCGAGTCATACCTAAATAGTGCAGTTGATTAAAAAAAATGAGTTGTTAGTTAGTTGTTACTTTAGTTGTTGTTGTATTACTTTTTGTTATTTTTGTTAATTGTTATGCTGGTAACAAACAATAGTGTTTTAATTTTTTAATACATAATGAAGAGAAGTTGGGTGTGGTGATATGCCACCAGAATTGGTGATACAGCATTTTGTAATTTGTGCAATGATTGGGTGAACAATGAGTTTTCGTGTCGTGGTGGTACTACAGGATCTATAGGAAAGCATTTGAAAATAGTTCACCTAAAATCTCCAGTTGCGGCATCCAATGAGTAAGTACATTTTTACATTTCATTATCGCGTTTGTTAACAACGACAAATATCAAAATACATTTATATTATAATATTTACATTTATAAACACCTTTACATAGTACTTGGGTAATATGTAAAGGTGTTTATAAATGTTCTTATACAAGTTGTTTGGCGGCTACCTACCTATGTATTCTCCAATAATGTAAAGTACCTTAAGAATTGTAGTTAGGATTTTTTGCTAAATGAATACATCATTTTATTTTTCTAAGTATTAATTCAAAGATATAATAATAATAATTTCCTACTTTATACTTTCATAATTTAGTTTTCTTGAAAATTGAGTTGATCGTATCCTGTAATTCCTTTCTTTCAAGATAGGTAATGTTGTATGTATTATTATTCATTAATGATCATTTCGTTTAATACAAATACGATGTTTTTTACTTTACATTTAGCCGGTTCGATTCCCGGACGAAGCAAAAAATGTATGAGCATCTTTGAATGAAATATTACCTATTTGCATTTAAGAATAAATTAATATAGTAAAAACCAATTTCGATGTTACAAAATAATCCGGTTTTGTCTTGCTTCTTGCCGAATTTCATGATTCTAGGTCAACGGAAGGTACCTATAGGTAAAGGTCAAAACTCTAAACGTGTACCAGAAACATAGCATAAAATGACTTATTTTTTATTGTGTTAACTGAAAAGTTTGATCGAGTTATATTTTTTTTAAACCCTAAGTATTATTCAACTTAATTTTCAGAAATTCGTCTGTCGTCGATGACACGATGCCAAGTGATGAAGCTTTTCCTGGTAGCAGTGAGCAAAGTGGAGGTGGAGTTCCATCAGACGTACAAAAAAGAAGACGTTATCGTCAGAGTCAATCTTGCGACCGTACATCATGCAGCGTAGAAAGAACGTAAAAAAATCATCAGGCTGTTGCAAAACTAATTGCTGTGAATCAGTTACCGCTATCATTCACATCGAGTGAAGGATTCCAGCAGTTCATGAATGTTATCGAACCCGGTTACAAAACAATGAAAGAGGATGCCTTAAAACGAAGGCTTAATCTTCTTGCAGATAATTTAACTGAAAAAATACGCGGAAAAATTGTCAAAAGCTAAGAGCATAGCATGCACTGCAGACCTTTGGTCATCTCGTGCCCAGGAATCGTACTTAACCTGTACTGCAAATACAATAGATGATGAGTGGAATTGTGAAACGATGAGTTTAAGTACGCAGGAGATGGAAGAAAGGCATACGGCAAAAAATATAGCAAAACAAATAAAAGGAATCGCTGATAAATGGGGCATATCATCGAGCCTCTCAGCAGTAGTGCTCTAACTTAAAAAATTGACTAAAAATGCATAATAACAAGTAAATGATAGTTATAATAAATGAGTGATTTATGTTATTCCATCGTATACCTGATGAAATTTTACAATTGGTTTTTATGCTAAACGTTCATTATGATTTTCGTGGTTAGTTAAATGAAATTATACAAAACGTTTTTAGACTACTTGAAGCGCACCCTTTATTTAATGTTCCTTTCACTCACAAAAAATATGTTTCTAATTCATTCACCACCAGATCTGTAAAATTGTATAATAACCGCTTCTTCGAAGCCGACATATTTAATGTGTCTTTTAGTCAGTTCAATAAACTTATTATTAATTTACAATTATTATTCTTTCAGTTAATATTTCTTTATTCTGTACCATGTTTTACCCTTTTCCTTTTTAGTTAAGAGTGGATCTACGATCTACTTGTGGCTCAGGGCCCTTACGAATCTTACTGTGTAACATGCTTTATCTCTGTTTCTGTCTTATTTGAATGATATTGTAACTAGTGGCGACTTTGTTGGTTAATGTATATTCAAAGTGTATTATTTGTAAGCTTTAGTCTTTTCCGTTAGTACCCAAAAAAAAACCAAAGACACTAACGATAATAATTAATCTAATCTTAATGATACGTTGCAATTTAAAACCAGTCAAGCCGTTGAATCTATAGTATGTCACAAAGGAACAAACATACATTAAAACACCAAAAAAAGTATTACTTACGCAATCGGGTAATTATTGCAATCTGTATCAAAACTAGCCTTAAGTAACATTGCACCGACAAAAAATCTTAATTTTTATGAGAAATTCTCAGTAACGTCTAAGAATATACTAATATTCATATTAATTGTATGAAAATAGAGCACTCTCAATGCTCTCAAATATAGTCAATTAATTATGTTCTCAGCAATTTCTTGAGACGATTTCCAAATTTTGCAAAAGCTTTGCAAATTTTATTAGCTTCAAGACAAAATCGCGGATTAATTCCTTTTGACAAGTTTTTCAAAAATTGTTATGAAATTCCATCCTAATTTGTTAACATTTCAGCAAATTCCGTTGACAATTATAAACGCTTAAGTTTTAATTGGTGATGATACTGAAAGGAGCGTGCCCGTTCCCAAAACGGTGAGATAATCGCGACCGCTCCCGCAAAGTTTCATTTTCGGGTGTTCGTTAAGGATACAGACCAATTAATTGTAATGTTTGTGTACCCGTATACCCATTACATTTATTTTACGGATAATTACAAAATCCTTAGCATCTTTAGTGTAGTGTTTTCTCATGAGCTTAAAAAGATAAGGAATTATGTTAGTAAGTATATGTTTGTTTTCATATTAATTATTAAGTTGAGAAAACCTAAGAATCTATCAACATCATCTCATTTAAAGTATCTACTTAAAATAATACGCAACCCAAACGTATCAATTTAGGTATTTAACGCATTCGCCACTGCGATTACCTTTACGCATCACTTATTAAACAATTGCTGTTATTTCAGGGATCAAATAAGAATGTTTAGTCAAACTAAATGCTCTGGTGATTACTTAAAATGATGCCACATTCAAGTTGCTCATTTTGTCAGTTTTTAAAAAGGAATTCGTGCGTGCTGATAATATTGAAAATTATCTCAATTAGTGTACTGTGTTAATAGTGCATTAAATGTTGCTTAAATCTGCCCTTTAAAGCCAATAAGCAGTATTTTGTATGCAATTGCCAAAGTAGATTCAATCCTCTTCTGATAGTAATGAGATTGTGATTGCTAAGTACAGGAGTTTTATTTGAGGCATCTCATGCTATTGGGGGCAGGGCAGAAATGGTCTGCGCACCCGAGATCACTGCGTTATTATTTGTTGATATTATAGTAACTAACTAATCCAATTTCTGCCAAATTAATCCTGTCAGATTACCAGTGCACTGATTATCAGTTAAATTAGTTATGGCTATATCTGAATTGCCATTTTGAATAAACATTTACTATTTATTTAATTGATCATATCGTTTTCATAGATCTAGCGTGACCTATACTATTTTTCGAATTAACGTTGTATACTTCTAGTACCTACTTTAAGTTTATAATTATATTTTTATTTGATTAAACGATTCATCGACGCACATACATAGTTCGTCGATAACGCCATGTGGCTTACCTAGTTTTTTGTGCATGTGGTGTCAACCAGTAAGTAGCTGCGCAATTAACTCATTAATATTGTTATTAAGACCTGTATAAACTGTAACATTGTAATAGCTGTTGGTAGACCGAATAAATAAATAAATAAATAAATATAGCTAACAAGCAACTATTGTTTTTTACCTATTGTCTTTGAAATACCCAGCGCTATCCACGTTATTCTCATCAACTATTCCTGCATGCAGTGTTTTTGTGGTTGCGCAGCTCGAACTATTGCTCATTAGGCAACACGGCTCACTACTGCCGCAAAAATATCGAGGGAATGTTGCCTGGTTAAATTATATTGATATATTTATCAAGAATAATTCGTGTCGGTTTTTAATAGGAAAACGTGAAATAAATAGCTTTAATATGGGTCTAAAACTTCTTATGTCAACCATAATTCTACACTTACCTCTTCATAAGATATTTTGTCGACAATGGATATAAATTTAATACTTCCCTATTATGAACTGTTAATTGTACTCAAACAGCTACATAACAAGATAATAAAAGATACGGATCTATATCTGAATCCCTAAAGTTTTTTAACCTATTTTTATATTCCCTAACGTTGTATGTCATAATGATCACTTGTTCTAACGCTCACATGGCCTATCTTTATTATTCCTAACATCGTATGGATGTTTTTTTTTTTCCATAATGTTTTATTTCCTAACATCACTTATATATTGATTCTTCATGCTAACGTTATGTGCCATAATAGTCATGTGTCATAATTATCGGTAAGCATAATGATCGTTAATCCTAATGATTATTTTTCCTAACTTTGTATGGCATATTGTAATTTGTCCTATATTTGTACTACCTAACATTATTTGCCCTAATGCATATTTTCCCTAATTGTGATTAACCTACTTTTCTGCCGATAGTAACCTACTTACCTGACAGCAGTCTGGTTCTGGCGCTTCGCCGGCCGCTGCCGCGGCACGCTCGCTCGGTTCGCGCGCTTTAGGGTCACAGTTCAACCTAACACTCCTCCTCGCTACGCTCGTCGTCGTACCTAACTGGGCTCTGCCTTAGGGGTCTCCCTCGCGATCCCTAACATCGTTTGTCCTAAAATCACTTGCCCGAACTGTTTTGACCTGATATTTATAGTATACCTATTTCGGACAAATGAGTTTTAGGGTAATCATTACACTATGGAAAATGATTGTTATGGCTATTGATCGTTAGGGCTAATGTCCATAGGACAACTACACTTAGGATAAATGACATTAGGTGAAATGATATTAGGGATTTTGAGGAATATGCCAAATAACATTAGGAATATTAATACTTATGGTAAAAAATACTCGGGCAAATGAGTTTTAGGGCAATCATTACATTATGAAAAATGATTGTTATGGCAATTGATCATTAGGGCTAATGCCCATTAGAGCAAAACAGTTCGGGCAAGTGATTTTAGGACAAACGATGTTAGGGATCGCGAGGGAGACCCAAAAGATACATACATACATTAAATCACGCCTGCTTCCCAGAGGGGTAGGCAGAGACCACTTCTTTCCACCAGCTACGATCCTGACAAATCCCTTTCGCTTCTTCCAAATTCATACATTGAGTCATGCATGCACGTCGGCAATAAAAGATAAAAGATGTTTATTCAGTAAGTAGGCCGCACGGGCACTTTTACACGTCAAATATCTAACAACGCTTCCCAAGAGACCACTGCTGAGAAGAAGCAAGAATATTAAATTGACAGAAATAAAATGAGTGCAAAGGCGAACTAATTCCCTTTAAGTTATTTCTACTACTGGTGCTTTCTACAAAGAAAATGTAAAAATAAGTTTATGCATTAAGTTTTCTAAATAATAAAAACTACAGACATTATTTTTTTATTGCTAAAG
This sequence comes from Acleris literana, assembly GCA_946894065.1. NCBI lineage: Eukaryota > Metazoa > Arthropoda > Insecta > Lepidoptera > Tortricidae > Acleris > Acleris literana. The sequence goes on from OX335669.1 coordinate 23,103,418, forward strand.
AAGGTAAAAGGTTTTGTGTCTCGATTTCTGCACAAATATAAATAAACCATTTTTCAATGTTCTTTTTGTTATCCCAAATACGGTTTGAGTTAATAATTTCAGTAAGTACCTTAGTATGTTTTGTAGAAGTGGAAAGGGAGGAGAAAATAATTGGATCTTTTGTGCCCTTATTGTGGTTAGAAAATTAATTTCTAAAGATAGTCGCGGGTGTTTTATTCTGAATACTGCATAATACCCTTAAATTCGGTTTACAAAGCAAACAATGAAATAAATATCTAGAGTTGTAAATATTAGGGTATCAAATAACCCTTCATAATAGAGTTAAAATTAAATCATACATACATTAAATCACGCCTGTTTCCCAGAGGGGTAGGCAGAGACCACTTCTTTCCACCTGCAACGATCTTGACAAATCTCTTTCGCTTCTTCCACATTCATACATCGAGTCATGCACGCACGTCGGTTTCGGGTACTTAAGATACGGCCCTTTTCCAGTATTTCTCCGATTTGATTCGAAAAAGTACGCCTAGGTCGGCCCCTTCCGACCCTCCCACTCACTTTTGCTCTGTATATCTCTTTCGTCAATCTTCTTTCATCCATCCTTTCCAAATGACCGAACCATTGAAGCATGCCCTTTTCAATCTTAGTCACTACGTCTTCTTTTAGTCCACATTTCTCTCTGACCTTTTCATTCCTTACTCTATCAATCAGTTTCACACCACACATACTACGCAAAGAGCGCATTTCAACTGCGTTTATACGACTTTCATGCTTGTCCTGCCACACCCAACATTCACTACCATACATCAGAGTAGGGATCAACACTCCATTGTGAACAGCCAGTCGCGCTTTTTGTGAAACGCCCCTTCTGCTCACAAAGGAGTACAGGGCCCCATTAATTTGGTTTCCAGCATTCACCCTCCTCTCGACATCCTTCTCACACTTACCATCTCTTGTAAACATACTTCCCAGGTACACAAATTCATTCACTTGCTCTACTAATTCACCATTTACATTTATCACGCACTCAGTCATCTCCTCGTCCTTCTCTATCACCATGACGTCTTGGCAACATTTACTTTCATCCCTTTTTGCTTAAATCCTTCATTCATCACTGTCACCATCTCCTGATTAAATCATAAAAGACCAAATGTATTTGTCCATAATAATGTTGCTAAACGATGATGCAATGCCTGTGACAGTGATGAGAAAAATCTTTTTAAAAAATGTCCTCGTTGTCGAATTTTAGGAGTTCCAATGAAAACAGTTAGACGAAACCCAAAACCATTATTTCAGCAAACAAGTAAATTATAGTGGCTCCAACAAATTCCAAGAAAACGATAGTTGGTAAGCTTCACGCTGTGCGGCGTTGTTTGACAAATATACGAAGTTTGTATGCCATTCCCACACACGTTCGCCATACAAGCACGCTTCTGAATATAATCTAGTGGACATAGCTTTAAGTGTAAATGTTCAGTTGCAGTTCAACCAATTTCTGGATGAATTAATTATATTTATTTGCGAATGGCTCATTAAAGATCTTGAAGATTAACTTTACCTTAGATAGGAATACAAAAATTGTATCATCTACTATAAAATTAAAATGAAAAATAATCCTGTTAAAAGTTCAGGATACAAATGTACCATGTACCGTATAATTTCTGTATAAAAAATAATGGAAAAACATAATATTGTATCCTTTCCTTTTTAATCCTTGTTCTTGTAATTTCCAATATTATTATTTTTCTCTTCTTATCTTTATTATTTCGCGGTCCTACGAATGACTCCGTAAAACTGCTTAATATCTAAATGGCGTGCAAGATCAACTTTATTCCTTTTATTACGCTAGACACCTTGTATTTTATTTGTCTTATTTAGTAAATGTTTTTCTGTGCTTTTTTTACACACAAGAAAGTAAAGCATTTTACATTCCATTTCTTAACATAATTTTTCCTAAATTTGCTATCTTAAGAAAAAACTTATTTTACATTAAAAAAAATTATAATGATGTCGTATTTTTTTTTGTAGGGACGTTATTAACCTCACTTTTAACGTAAATTTACTTCTTAGCTTTTTTTGTGTTCTACTGACGCGCAAAGACTTGCACATCATATCTCCACTTATTTATAGATATATAGCCAATTCTTGCCAGCTTAGATTTGATTTGTTAAACAAAATCGTCCTACCATCTAATTTTGGGTCTGTTTCTGCTCTAGCTATTACCTTGGGAGCTAGTGAGTCGTATCCTTGTTCCATCGATGCGGCAGACTTGTCATGTCCAGCCCAGTTTCATTTTAACTCAGGGGTCTTTCTTCCCTCATCGTCATGAGTACTAAGAGTGCAGAGCTCAGTAGTAGCATTAAAACATTTTCTAATATTTATTTCGTGCTGGCCGGACAGCAAAGAGAAAATCTAGGCTTATGTTCGGATCACCATCTTATACTTAAACCTGCCGCTCAGCAGCTGTTTTCGAATTGTTGTGTTAAAGTATAGGGATAAAACAACCAGTAAGTACAATCACCTTGTTTTTGAAGACTGATTGGCAATGCATTTGTAGTCTTTAGATTATATTTTTGTGATTGTAGTCTTGATAATGCAAATGTCTGTGGATCTCGAATCTCGATGACCATTAGGCGGTCTGTGTGCTTGTTTGTCTTCTCCTTGCTATAGAAAATTCCGGTCTGTGCCATGAATTGTATCTTTCATGAAATAGTAATAATTGTTTTCCTACTAATCCTCCTAATATGCTAAATATTTATATACGCAAACCCATTATTGATAGAAAAAACCTGCTAATGTTATAAATGCGATAGTTTGTGTTTATTTGTAACTTCTTCACGTTGTAATGGCCGAATTTAAATGAAATTTGTAATGGAGGTAGCTTATATTTTCATCCCAGAAAATTAAAATTTTCCGCAGGGGATAGTGATAATCGAAATCTACGCTGACGAAGTCGCAGGCAGAAGCTATAATAATATAGAAGAAGAAGAAGAAGAAGAAGAAGAAGAAATACATTTATTCACCAACCATAAGACACACAAATATACAAATTATTCAAGAAAACAATGAAGGTAACAGGCACAGCACGCAAATGTGTGTCCTCGCGGCGGTGAAACGGACACTGGCTCAGCAAAATGCTGAGGTGTCAGACACCTACAGCGCTGATTTTCAGCCAGTACCGGCAGTGACTCACGGAACGCTGTACAAACATACTATACTATACGTGTAAACTACTTACATAATACTTAGTTATTATAGAAGAAAAATAAATGGGAATATAATAATTAAAAATAAAACGCATACATAAATACCGATATACAGCCTTGATAAAACTGAAAATGAATTAAAAGGTCAATTTAAAAGCAGCAGGTTGAATTAATGATGAGTGTAGGTAAGTGCTGGATGAGGGTTAGGATTTCTGGAGTGTCAACAAATAACCCTTAAGCTTGCGCTTAAAGGTGTACCTGCTAGTAATATATACTTCTTATTTGTCTGCCAGTTATTCTTCATAGTCATTGCTCCACAATGTTGTGTGTCCTAACATAGAAACCATTACTATTTCTAATGCAACCTTCGAAATACTAATTAAACTTCTAATTAAGAGTGGTCGTTGCGGTTATTCCGACAGCAAGTGGGCAACACAACGTTAACAATAGAGGGTCTTATTAGCAGCTCTTTGCGCGGAGAAAATAATTACGTTTTTGGTCTAAAAACGTTCGTTGTTTTACTGTAACTATGTCTTTATTTTGGTGTTGTAATAAAAAACGTGAATTTATGTAGATCTTGTAATAGTTTCATATTTATATCATTGTTTTTTTATACGTCGACTGCAAAATTTTAGCTTGAGATAGGGACCACCGAGACAATTTTACCATTTGGAGGCAATTCTTTTTTTCCAATGCTTGAAAATAAATATCACGCTTCCAAAGTACTGCTGAATTCTCTTGTAATAGTTAGGCTAGTTTTTTTTTCAGACGTTAATGACCATTGTTCGATATTCCGTTTTGAAAAAAATCTTAAAGATTGAAAGACGCAAGAGTGACTATATAATGATTTAGGAATCCGAGTGTCTAATAAGGATGAAGGATACCGTGCTCGCCTTAAGAGAAAGAGGAACTTAAGAAAAAAAATAAGGGAAGAAAATTAAATCTAAAAACAAGGATAAATCTAGAGTTATAGGGGTTAGGACTAGATTTTTATAGTGCAACATTCATACAAGAGACCTTGGCGCTATCTCAACAAAGGCCTAAGGCTGTCAAAATATCGTTTTAATACAACATGGCTGCCTTACCCGGCCGTCTTTATATTTTATATCTGTAAGAACGTTTGGCAGCCCTCCAATTGGCATAATATTGTGATCTGGGGCGCGAACACAGCTACCGATGACTTTGTAGACTTTTGGTCGTCGCTTTAATGCCACCACATCAAGCCTAACTCCCTTAAATGTTCCTCTACTTAACAGAAAAGTTAATCTAGATTTTTACATCGCTTCATTGTATTTTTGTGTTGTTCTTTCTTTACTTGCAGTTACTTAGTAGCTTAATGTGGTGCTCTTTAATTACTGTTAAACAAAGGAAACCAACAACAACGCGATGAAAAACTTTAAAAATGCGACAGAGTTACCTTAACTCTTACGATTTTACTCAAGACATTTGCACGCAGCTCACACGGATCGTCAACGTACTTAAGTGCCTTTTTTCACTCTTCAACGATACCATCTTAAGAGGATTGTTGAGTTAAAAATTTCGATATGTGATAACGTTTTTGTCCCCTTGAAACTAGTGCATTTTTTTTTATTTTGGTTTCTGAAAAATAACTTAGTACGTTTAAAAAAACGGGAACGTAAAAACTTAGTTTTTCGCAATTCAAAAATGGTGGAAATTGGACTTTAGGAACGTTATCACTCGGACATAAATTTGTATGGATTTGTTTTGACAGCCCTAGGCGATTTAAGCGTCGCTTCACAATTCTCTTAACATCCGTATTGTACTGTTTTCTCAACCACTTAAGAGCATATCCATATTTTTGTCAATTATTTTCTTAAGCGTCCCTATAATAGGTACGCGATGCAACCTGATGTACTTCTAGCTTTGCGACTTAAGTGCAGAATGCACGGAGCGTGACTATACAAAGAAGCGAAATTACCCTATCTAAGGCATTTGCATGTGGAATACAGAGAATACTCATATCTTAGAATAATCCCCAAACTCTAGCTCCATTGATTTGTTTCTTAAGAAACGCTCTATTAACATTATCGTCACCATTGTCTACTCAAGGATATAATGAAAAGACTAAATGTATTAAATTTATGACAACCAATGTGAAAAATAGACAAACTACTATAACTATTAAAAATAACAAACTAGACCTAGTTAATGATACAGTATTTCTTGGTTTAACGTTAGACTCCAAACTCCAATGGGGTCCTCATCTGGCTAAATTAGCAAATAGACTCAGTTCTGCAGCTTTTGCAGTTAATAAAATTCGGCAACTAATAGACTTGAAAACCGCTCGATTAGTTTATTTTAGTTACTTCCATAGTATTATGTCATATGGTATTTTACTATGGGGTAGTGGTGCTGACGTAAACAGCATCTTTGTTCTGCAGAAGAGGGCTATTCGTGCTGTTTACAAGATGGGTCATAGAGACTCTCTTGGAGATAAGTTTAAAGAAACCAATATATTAACAGTATACAGTCAATATATTTATGAAAACCTTATGCATGTTCATAAAAACATCGTTAATTTTAAAAAGAACTGTGACATACATAATGTTAATACTAGAAATAAACATAAGCTCGCAGTGCCCTTTACACGGCTTCATAAAATAAAAAACTCTTTCACGGGTAATTGTATAAGGTTCTATAATAAGCTCCCAAGTAGTGTTACTCATCTATCAGTAAATAAATTTAAAAGTTACGTTAAACGTAAACTAATTTCTAAAGCGTATTATAGTATCAAAGATTATATGAATGATAACAATGCTTGGGACTGAATTGTTTGTATTACAATTATTATTGACCGTGGAGACTATATACATCTCCTTTGTATGCTTATTATTTTAATTTGACATCTGGAGACTCTTTACATCTCCATAATTGACCGTGGAGACTTTCTACATCTCCTATGGATGTTTAATTCTTAAATTTAATTTTAATTTGACATTTGGAGACTCTTTACATCTCCATAATTGTATTATTGACCGTGGAGACTTTCTACATCTCCTTACCTATGTCTATTTTTAATTTTTATCTGAAATTTGGAGACTTTACATTTCCAATTTAAATTGAATATACTTTAATTCTCATAATTGCTCCTGGGACCTGTACATCCCTGTGACATTTAAATTAGTTAGCTTAAGTTTATCATAGTAATAAGTTACTCATATAAAAAAAAAGACTTCCTGTTGAGTTTCTTGCGGCGTTTCTTCTCAACAGAGTCCCTTGGAAGCGCTGGTAGACTCAGACATGTAAAAGTGCCTACAGGGCCTACTTACAGAATAAATGAATTTGAATTTGAATATAGGCCTTCTCCAAAGATATATCTAGTTCAAATGTTTCACACTTCGATTTATTTCCAAACCAATAGAATAAATATGTGTCATTTTTTATTTCAGTTTAATCCACTTGAGATAGAAAACTGTTTTGTGAAATTTCACTTAAATAGGCTTAAAAACAGCTCATTAGTGTTTCGTTAGGACCTGTCATTTTCTAATTCACCAAGGTAGAAAAAAACCAGCACATTAATAAGGGTAACATCAAATTTGTGAAACCGAGCAATGTAAAGCTGTTACCAATCTTTTTTATTTATTATTATAATTTTTAGCGTATGAAAAAAAACAATTGCTAACAAAGTCTTCTACGGAATAAATAAAAGACAGTCCGGCAACTCTTAAAAAACCTTAATAATTTCTTGAACTTTAACGTGGCTAAACCCTATTTCGACAAAGTTCAGACACCTCAAACATTGGTTAGAATTTTGCTGAATGCATTCACCAAATCCGCACTTGTATCTTGCTATTGAATTCGTAATATTACTGAAACATGCATACATGGAAATCTGCTCACCAACGATCATATTGTGGTCTGAACTCCCATTACTAAAGCTAGCATGGAAATCCAGAGTAATAGTAGCACCTACAAAGGCTTTGTCTTGGAGATTGATCAATTTAAATACTGTTGGCGTTGCAATTACTTTAGACCTAAAGTTTGAGGTGTGAATATTGTTCACTTGTTGAAATTTAGAAGCATTAAAGCAACCTAATATTTCATTGAATATGATATTACTTACTTTACTAAACTTGTTCGTCTTTTACATTTACTTTCTTTGTTTGTTTATGTGTACACTTTTTATTGTACAGTATTTATTTATTGAATTACTTAATCTTTATTGCACAAAACAATTCACTTAATATACAAAAGGCGAACTTAATGCCGTAAGGCATTCTCTACCAGATAACCTTAGGGCAAAGCAGAGATTCTGGTGGCGGTGCAACATAAGGTCTAACTATTTATAGATAACTAGCTTCTGCCCGCGACTTCGTCCGCGTAGAATTAGTAATTTTGCCATACAGCCATTTGAACAGTGATTTATTTCAGGATTCAAGGCAGCTCTGTGTATTAATCCAGTGTATAAGCAAACTTTATTCCTAATTGTATATAACCAAATTCGTCCATCCTTTTTAGCCAAAAAGTAAGAGACCCGCGCACGCATAACCTTTCGCATTTATAATATATACGTCGTACAGGATGTTGGAAACCCAACACAATTATAATGTGAATGTAGCCCTTAAGTAGACTTTGCTATTGTAGTCTATGACTAAGGCGATTCGCGCCTATGTTCGCTTTCTTCCGCGATCAGTCACAGAGTGGTCAAGATGTAATAAATGTTGTGCGCTTCAATTATTAAAATTAGTTTGTTCAATCCTGAGTTTACTTTATACAGCAACCAGCCAACCCAAGCTACAACACAGGATGTAAATAGGTAGGGACATCCAGCGCACTGAATCGCTCTGACCGAAATCGTAGTCGATAAAAATACCCTCGGTATATGAGTCCGACTCGCACGTGACCAGTTTTCAGTTTTTTTTTTCTGATTTGTATTATGTATAATCATACCAAATTTTGAAGCTTGTGTGTTTTTCGTTTTTACGATACAACAAAAAGAAAAATGGTTCGCAGATGTTTTTATCACAATTTGGTAATAATACAAACTTACAATATCCCAAACAAAGCAATAAGGACGAAGTTCTTCGATAAATGAGCGCGTTGAGCGCGAGCGGGCTTTGGCACTCCTATTTAAACTCCCGGCGTCCGCGGCCCTGCGAAGAACTTTGTCGCTGTACTTTTATGTATACACTAAAGTCGCACAATTTCACCCTGAACCAAATATATGATTTAGATGTTAGTGCGTAAAGTATTATAGTAGGTGTAAGTGCTCAATTCGTTTTTAACCGACTTCAAAAAAGAAGGAGGAAGTTCTCAATTCGTCGGGTTTTTTTTTAAATGTATGTTCCCCGATTACTCGAAGACCATTGGACCGATTTGAAAATTTTTTTCGTTGTTTGAATGGGTATACTTTCTAGTTGGTCCCATTGTCAACACGTCAGGATCTGATGATGGGATCTTGGAGAAATCAAGAGAACTCCTCAAATATTATAGGGACACCTATAGCGATTTTGGTATTTTTCACTGTAACTCGTGCATTTGCTTTTGGAAAGTACTATGTGGTGAAGTGGAACTGATGATGAAGACCACAGATGGCCACCGGAACTCCTTAACGGTACCTATTTCAAGGGTGGCGATAAGATATTTCGATTACGGTAGTTGAGCGACTATGACGAAGCACATTTAGGTTTAAATATGACTATGACATTCCCGCGGCGTTGTCTGCGGCGAGCTTGAAATGTTCTATAGTTTCTCGTTAATATTTAGAAGTGGAGCTACGTAACAGCATAAATAGGACCACTAAAAAGTATAAAATAAAATAAATGTTAAAAAAACAAAAACCCGCCTTCAAAAATGCAAGAAATAATTTCTTTTAAAATGGTAGGTCAGTCCAACTGAAGTCGGCGTCCCACAATATTTTAAACCAAAAGCCGAATGAAGTTGGACTGACCTACCATTTTAAAAGAAATTATTTCTTGCATTTTTGAAGGCGGGTTTTTGTTTTTTTAATTAAAGAATAAAGAATAGTTAGTGTATTTAATTTCGGTCAAACCAACCAACTTTTACTGTACTTACTCCCAGTGCATTACAGCTATTATCATAGCTATAACTTTTTTTAACTTCGATATACTACTTATATTTTCTATTTCACCCCCTTTACGATTTTTTTATGAATCCCCAATAGTAATACCTATTTTTTATTTATGCGTAGTAGACTAAATGCCAATTTTCACTTTTTTAATCACAAACATGACTAAATTCATACAGAATTCTACAATCCCTTATTTACTTTTATCCCTTAGGGCTAGTTTTTCCAAAATCGCTATATTTTTTATTTGTAAATAGTACCCTATATACAAATTTTCACGTTTGTTCAAAAATGACGAAATCCTCATACGCACAAAATTCTACACCGTCCTTTACCCCTTAGGGGTAGTTTTCCAAAATCGCAAAAGTTACTTTTTTTTTAAATAGCTTCTTCCCGCGACTTCTTCCGCGTAGATTGCGATGATGTGTTTATCCGGGCTCAATCTGGGTTACATCTAAGCTATCTCCATTTCAAACTTCATCCAAATACATCCATTCGTTACAGCGTGCAGCGTGAAGAAGTAACAAACTAACACACAAACTTTTGCATTTATAATATTTAATGATCGGCGACTGGTAGCATTTTATGTCACTTTAACGTCAAACGTAATGACTAAGTAATAAAGATAAGTCTCATTAGTAGGATTAGTAGGATACTGGCATGAATAGGATTAGTGGATAATACAATAGCTTTCGCTCCCTCGGGAACGGTCCAATTATCCGGGATAAAAACTATCCTATGTCCTATTCCAGGGCCTAACCTATATGTGTGCCAAGTTTCATCTCGATCCGTTCACTGGTTGAAGCGTGAAAGAAGGACAAACATACACACTTTCTCATTTATAATATTAGTATGGATACGAGGGGTGTTGTAAGTTAATATCTTTTAACTTATTTTATTTTTCTATATAGTCACCTTTTAAGAGTATATATACACTTGCTAGGTATATCGTTTCTATAAACATAAATTCCCTTTTTTTTAAATCTTCTTCTTGATCCCTTAAAAAATCCTGTACTGCGGCGATCACGGCGTCATCATCATCAAATTTCTGGCCACTGAGGTGCTCTATTGACCGCAGAAATAGATAAAAATCGCTAGGAGCGAGGTCTGACGAGGTCATCGTTGATGGCAGCCATCGCAACTCTTGTCTTGGGGAAACAAAACACCTTTGGAAAGTTTGCCTCGACGTTCCTCGCGTATAACATCACGCATTTTTTTTTATTTGTTTGCATATAAATTCCCCGTAATAGCGGCTCCATGATTGAGGTATTCGATCATAACTACCCCTTGGCTATCCCAGAAAAGAGAGCCTATGATCTTACCGGCGGATGGGATTGCCTTAAATTTCTTCGGAGTCGGAGATGACGGCCTCTTCCAAGTCATGGACTGTTGTTTAGTTTCTGGGTCGTAATGGTGAAGCCACGTTTCGTCCATAGTTATAAAACGAGCCAAAAATTGTTCAGGATCTTGTTGTAACAAAACTAAACTGCTTTGTGAAATCCGCAGTCTAGTTTGTTTCTGAGCGTCCGTCCGTAAGCATTCTGGCCACCCAGCGCGCTGAAATCTTTTTCATGCCCAAATGGTCATGTAAAATTTTATGGATTTTTTTATATTTTATTTTATGGAAATTTTATCGAAATATTTACTTCCTCAGCTATAAAACGAACAGTAACATGACGGTCAGATAAAAAAAAAATGTTTTTTTTTATCACTTGTTCGGTTACTGCTGTGTTCGGCCGCCCTGAGCGTGGGTCGTCATTGGCGCTCGTTCTTCCTCTTTTAAACTCGGCACACTACCGTGAAACCGTAGGATAAAAAGGAGCATGAACCCCTATTTTTTATTAAAAATCTAAATTAACCTGCTCTGTAGTAAAAATTTTCAAGCACAATTTGCCCCGACAAAACGATTTTTTTTTTTTTATTTATCATAACAATTAAAGGGGCTATGCCTGCCAGTACTTTTTTATTTCCTTACTAAAGAGTTTGTATGTCATTCTCATTACTTATTGAATCATCATCATCATCATCATTTCAGCCAAACGAAGTCCACTGCAGGACATAGGCCTCCCCCAAGGATCGCCACAACGAACGGTGACGTGCTACCTGCATCCACCGAGTTCCCGCAACCGACACCGACCATCTCGTGGGAGGTCTACCCACGTGGCGTCTTCCGACACGTGGTCGCCATTCAAGAAACTTGTGGCCCCATCGGCCATCAGTTCTACGATTAATGGCCCCGCCCACTACCACTTCAGTTTGGTAATTCTTCGGGCTATGTCGGTGACCCTGGTTCTCCTGCGGATTTCCTGATTCCTGATTTTATCACGCAGATATACTCCGAGCATAGGCCTCTCCATCGCCCTTTGAGTGACCTTGAGCTTTTTTATTTGGCCCATTGTACTTATTGAATACCCCTCGTATATCCCCAAATATAAAGAGTACAAAAATAATAATAGTTCTTAATTGAACTCTTTAATAACACTACCATTGCTTACTTATTTATTTCGCAGAAGCATCAGAGTTAAAAGCGAGTTTTTTCTGTGATAATATGATATCGGCCAAATCAAATTAATAAGAAAGGTTGGTCTATATCGAAATTTTATCTGTATTATAAAAAATATGTTTTTAGATAGAAGGTATGAATATGAATTAAGATATTTTTGAAAAGACTATCATCGTAAATACTACAGTGACGCCAAAAGGTTTTACGATTTCATGATTCAACAATAGTTTTGTTCATCTTCATTTTACTTAGACGATTCTCATCATAAATTTCGTTTTTGGGTTTCTTATGTTCTCGTGCAGTCATATTGTCAAAAATTAGATTTTGCTACAATAACTATTTAAAAGATAAAAACACCCTATATAATGAATGAATAAATAAATTAAAAATATTTTTTTTAAGATATATCTTCTAAACAGCTTTACCAATTTTTTCAAGAAAATTTGTAACAAATCAAACAAAACTTTCTTTAAAAATTAAAACGGTTTCAAATCATTGCATCCCTTTGGGAGCAACGATGCTATAAATAAGAATATGAATAAAAAGTATTTATTGCTACTCAAAACCAGTAAAATACAAACAAAATTATATAATGAAAAAAAGAAAGAAAAACTTACATGCTTATATATACTGACACACGAATAAGAAACACGATAAATTGATTACACCTTTTTTGCCCGGTGTTAAAAAAGAATATTTATAAAGATGCTATGGACCCCTTAGCATAAAATGTCGACCTAACGAAAGTAAACAATACATAAAATACATTTCAAGTCAACGTTATTAAATATTTAAAAACATCTGGCGTTTGATTTAACAACAGGATATTTCCTGTCTCATTTTAAAATTGCACAGTTCAAATGTTTTTAAGTCTAACTTTTCAAGAAACAAAGTCTAGAAACTTCAGCATCAAAGTATCGTATTGCGCTTTTGAGCGACTTGGAACATCTAGTTTGCCTTGTGCAAGTTTTGCAGTTTCATCGATCTCTGTTGATCTCGCATTAAATTACGTGTATTTGTAACTTTCTGCTCCAACTTTTGGAACTGGTAAAAAGGTTATTGTTCTGCGGTCTTGGAATATTACCAAGTGGTTTCTGTTCTTACTTCTTCAGTAGTAAATAAGATTTTAATCCAAAATGTGACGGTTTTAGCCAAGTTATTTTCATTTACAAAGACGTTACTGTGCCAAAACTAGGGCAAGACTTTTATTTTAATACAACATAAAGCTAGAAAAGGTATACATATTCTAATGAGTTTTATATATAAGTAATACGTAGTCTTTAACGGTCACATAAGCTGATGTAAATAGCTCCCCCTTTTCTTCTCTGGTGTGTTTAATGTAATTTGTTTCGTAATATTTACAGTTGTTTCTTAAAAACATATTCATTGTCATTAAAGCCCTAGGGATCAAAAGCACTTTGTTTCGCACTCTAAACAAGGCATTAAATGTAGACAGAATAAAATGCAACACAAGAAAACCAGCACGCCGAATCTACAAAGTGACAAAGTTCGAAAAGTCTCCAACATCACCGCAGCCCAGTGTTCTTACGAAACTGACGCCAAGGCAGACAGAATTCAAAAGTGATAACAATGAATCAGAGTTATTTAAAACGATTGAGACCAAATGCCACTCTCCTTCTCGTGATCTTCATGACTCAGTTGATAGAGTCACGGTAAGAAAATACAATATTCCAGTACAGAATTCGTTCGCATCATTGTCATATGAAGATAGTTTTGCTAATAGAAGTTGCCCTGATTTGACTAGCATCTGTGATGGCATGTTACCTGAACAAAATATGAGCGGGTGTGCACCTGTAAAGGACTCTCTACAATACTCTTATAAAGATACATCAAATGATGTAAACGCTCATAGCTTACCTAACCTAGACTCACAAATCCATGGCTTTGTCGTAGAAGACTTAAAAAACCAAGTGGAAAAATTAAAAGAACAACTCTCATGTGCTGATAATGAAGTACAAACACTGCTCAGTGAAAAGTATGAGTTACGAAGCACGTTAGATGAGACACTTAAAAAATGTGCTTTTTATAAGGATTTACTACAGGGGTCGAAATCTACTGTACTACCTATAACTCCAAAGTCTGTTTCAATAAAAAACAATAAGAGAAAGAAAACTCCTTTATGTAGACCGACTCGTCTGGGTCCATCTGCCGAGACCGCTACTTGTGTTGTTTCACCGGCTAAACAACACCAAGCAAAGTCAACGTCGACGCCTAATGATGACGCCAAATCGGAAGAGCAGAATCCGGTACGAAACGTCCCTCGAAATAAGGGAAACCCGCATTTGCTTAGCAAGGATAAGCTGCTTATTCTAAGCAGCAATAATAAAAATAAGGTGGTGAATATTAGAAGAGATAACGACTTTTTCCAAAATTTTACTTATGGTCATCACATAACACCTGGTGGAGGAATTAGAGACCTTCTTAAGGGACTAGCGAATAGACTACATATTATGACGAGAAGAGATTACTTTGTAATTATTCTAGGGGAGGAGGACTTTAGTGATTTGACTGATTTAAATGCACTCGTGCTTCATATAAGAGAAGTTGTAAAAAGTATAGACTTTACAAATATTATAATTTCCTGTCCAACTTATATCTGTGGCAGACCATTGTATAATGGAAGGATAGAAAGATTTAACCATTTATTGCTTAGCAATTTGGAGAACCATAATAAGAGCTTTTTTGTCGACGAGTCTAATTTGAATTTAACTTTTAACATGTTTTCGGTGAGGAGTGGTAGGGTAAATAATCGTGGCATGAAAAAAATAATTGAAAATTTGCAATACAATATTTCTTGGATCTCAAACAGCTTTTATGCTGATTTAAGCGAAATCAATAGTAGTCAAAATGGTAATTTTTTTCGTGTCTAAAAGTTTATTACACAGTGAAACATTTAACTTGCTTCATCAGAATGTATGTGGCATTTCCAATAAAATTAATGAATTAGAAATCTATCTCGAGAGTCAAACTAAAATACTGCAATATGTGTGTGTCAGTGAACATTTTCTGAATGAAAACTCTGTTGCTTCCCTACATTTGCAAAATTATAAAGTAGCTTCTCATAATACACGCCCAACTAAAAAGAGGGGTGGTTCACTAATCTTGGCTTTAAATGGTAGACACACAGAGGATTTGTTGGTTTGTAAAAAGTTGTATTTGGCTGACGGTTTTGAAATACATATGTGGTGTAAGAGATATTGATACGAATGTTCACATCTGTTGTTGTTATAGGAGCCCAAATGATAAAAATTTCGAAGTGTTTATGGATCAGTGTGAGTTACTACTGGAACACCTTTTTAATAAAAATGCCATTATTTGTGGCGATTTTAACGTAAATTTGATGGTAGATAAAAAACAACGCAGTGAATTTTTGAATTTGTTAATGTGCTATAACTTCAAGCATCTTATAGATGACGTCACCTTCAGAAGGAACGATTCTCAGTCTTGTATTGACAACTACATAACAAATTTGCCTCTGGATTCCGTTTCATCTACTAGGATTGATCACAATGGTTTAGCTGACGGGCATGCTGCTATTTTTTGTGAGCGGTCTATAGTACGAGAAAAAAGGAATGTAAATGATAAGACAAGCCTTATATTGTTTAGATCTAGATTGGATGCCATAAATTGGCATAACTTAGGTATCAATGGTTTTTTGAAAAGGATTAGAAATGTTTTTCATCAAAGCTTTAAAAAAAGTGGAATTAAATGGGTTACAAGAGGTATTAAAGTAGCGAGTAAAATGAAACGTTTTTTGTCGATCTTAAATGGGTTACAAGAGGTATTAAAGTAGCGAGTAAAATGAAACGTTTTTTGTCGATCTTAAATAAGCAAACCTGTGATAAATCTATTTTAGAATATCGTGTTAAATATATGAATGCTTTTAGAAGAGTGATCAGAAATGCTAAAAGGACAACTGTGCAGTCAGAAATAAAAAATGCAAAGAGTTCGTCAAAGAGCATTTGGAATATTGTAAACAAATATCGTAACAAATCTTGTAACCTCAAACATAACAAATTGGTGTTGAAAACAAATAACAATATCGTAGATGATCCTTTAGAGCTGGCTAATTTATTCTCGACATGTTTCGATCATAATAATGCTCCGAATACAGGTGATTTGCACTCTGCAGTCCTTTTCCTTGAGTAATCTACCGAAAATAAGTTCGACGCCATAGCTTGGAAAATTGTTACTTCGTCAGAAATAATTAAAATTGTACAAAGCATGGAAAATAAAAATTCGTTCGGCTTTGATGAGATGCCAATTACAGTGATTAAATATTGTATTGATATATTGTCGGGGCCATTAGCGTGTTTATTTAATAATTGTTATAATCTTGCAGTGTTCCCTGATCAGCTTAAAGTGGCTAGGATCCTACCTATTTATAAAAAAAGGAATTAAATCTGACCCTAAGAACTACCGGCCGATATCCCTACTCCCAATACTCTCAAAAATATTTGAACTACTCATTAAGTCACGTATTAAAATAAATAAATTAAATAAATCTCAAGATCACCTTGAAAAAATTTTTATAATCAATCATAGGCAATTCGGTTTTCAAAGAAAACTAGGAACCATTGATTCTCTAGTGGATGACATTGTAAGTCAACTTAATAAAAGAAAAAGAGTGGCAGGCTTATTTATTGACTTAAGCTCCGCTTTCGATACGGTCGACCACGCTATTCTTATGAGTAAACTCGAATTCTACGGCATCAGAGGAAATGTATATCAGCTTTTGCTAAACTATCTTAAGAATAGAAAACAATTCGTGGAAATAAAAAACGTTGAACATGGCTGTGAACAATGTATTAGGTCTTCGGTTGTCAATGTAAAAAGAGGTGTTCCGCAGGGATCAATTTTGGGACCTATTTATTATTTTTACCAACGACCTTATAGATTTTGTTTGTAATACAGTTTCAAACTGTAAGTTAACAGTATTTGCTGATGATACAAATGCGATTGTTTGCGCTGATAATATCATCGAACTCAATAACATTACTAATAACGCAGTCTCCACATTTAATAAATGGTTTTCAAAAAATAATTTTCGGATTAACACGGACAAAACTCAACTGATGTTATTTGAATATAACTCTAAGGAAAACGATAAACTTGAGGTGTTAATGAATGGAGCTATTTTAGATGTCGTAGACTGTGTAAAATGTCTTGGTATCCGCATTGATTCTCTTTTAAATTGGAAACATGAAATGGAGGCTGTAGAGAATTCCATTGCTTCGGCGTGCTATGCTTTACGGTGTCTCCGGGAGGTAATTGGAATTGATCAGCTTAAAGTTGTTTATTACGCCTTAATAGAGTCCAAGTTAAGGTATAGTATTAAGTTCTGGGGTAATAGTTTCCAATATAATGTTAATAGGGCTCTTATAATTCAAAAAAGAGCTGTGCGTACCATGTTTCGCATTCCTCAATGGGTCTCGTGTACAGATTATTTTAAGAAATTAGGAATTCTGACGGTACCTAGCTTATATGTCTTAATTTTGCTCACTGAGTCCCTTAAAAATAATTCAATGATAGAGACCTCAGAAGAACAAGACTTACGACTACTTACACGTACAAAAAACAAAAGGTACAACTTCTGTCCGAGGCTTAAGATTGCAGTGCATTGTGCTAGTCATCAAGCAGTGAAACTATATAATAAGCTACCTTCAGATCAAAAAATTATTACGAACAAATCGATCTTCCATAGAAAATTAAAAAACTTTTTGTTACGGGGATGTTTCTACAGTATTGAGGAGATATTTAGAGATACATAAAATACTAACTAATTTGTTATTTAATAAGAGAGTGCACTAAGAATGTATTTCTGTGTTTCTTCTCTCCGTTTTATTATGTCCTATGACATGTGTGACGAGAGTTAGTTTTAAGAATAATTAATATTATTTAATGTACTTACATATTTCAAACACAATATTTGTATTGTTTATGAATAAATGCTATGAACTATGAACTAAAGGTATTTCAGACCTAAACAAATTTTGCCACGTACGATGCGATGTTATAACGTATACGAATGTTTTACCTTCTTTTGCACTTACTTTCACAAAGAGTTAGGAATCCTTGAGCCCAAATTCATATTAAGTAGCGAAATCCGTGACCCTTGGTACTATCAAAATATAATTCACTGTTGCCCCTTCTCCGTTGCGGGTAGCATAATAATGCCTGACCCATAGTTATTTGGATGTTTTTACAAGACATCCTATTTCTAAAATGATACTCAGACTATCCTCGTCCTTATTTAGGCATCAAAATAGAAGTTTCGAGAACGGTGAGTTTTATTGTAGGGTTGAATAGATCAGTTATTTAAACTCCTTTGCAAAAGTGTTATAAAGAAAGTATTAAATTACAACAAAGGCATTTTTCCTTCAAATTTAATCTTGTAGCCTGAAAAGTTTAAACTGGTTGTCTATGCTTGCTTTTTGTAAGTAATGTCTGTGACCAAGCCCTAGAATAGACCTAGCAAGGCAAGAATAACCGTGGTAGTCCCAAACATACAAGGAAAAGCATGAGAGCTGATAGCCCAAAGGCAAACCAGACCAAGATAGTACGCGATATAACAAAGATATGCTGAAAACATTAGGAAATGGTATGTTATGATCAGTGATCGGAATAGGTAGAATATATTTACCTTAAGTTCGCAAAAGAACATAATATAGAGTGGTTACAACCGGGTGAAATATTAATTTATTTTCATTGAATTCCGGATTTCTGGTTTTTTTCTAGTACTAGTAAATGTAGTCGCAGGGAAGTGTCCAGTTTATGTCTCTTTTCTACGAAGTTTAGGTAAATATCCCATTAAAAATACCGGAAATCCGGAATTCAATAAAAATAAATTAATATTTCATCCGGTTGTAACCACTCTATATTATGTCCTTTTGCGAACTTTAGGTAAATATACTCTACCTATTCCGATCACTGGTTATAATGATTCATCAGGAGCGCGTTACCATCAGTGGCTATACAATTTATAAAGATGGGAACTAGTCAGTTGACTTTTCTCATTTGTTACACCCTTAATATATATATAGTAGATATACGAGTATCATGTTCAACTGCAAACATTATTGTCAAGTGTACATTTGCTTACCGTTTGATATCTCGCCATGTATTTCGATTCTCATAAATTCTGGTGCACTTATGCAAAGGGACCCACAGTAGATTTGATCTGGTTGGTAGATCGCATAGGTAAGTGTTTTCTAAATGATCTGGTTTCTTCTACCCTGCCCTGGACAACAAGGCGCTTTATGTCGTTATTGTTTTACCTTCAAACATGGCCGAGAAACTTAAAGAAACTTAGGTATTTTAATCTTTACTGGATTATTTGCTTTAAATCTCCTACCCGAAGTCCTAGGGTCAAATAAGGTTGAAACATCGTTAAGCTCGACGTCAACCTCTTGTTACGTTTCAAACACTGTTAATTTATTATCAAGCCCTTCGTCAACCCCTTTATTAGGTGGCCATTGTTAACCTCTGTTGTGACGGCAATTTCTAGCCCGTTGTATCAAGTTACGTGACACGGATACCTTTTATCCATTCAAGATCATTACGATATCTACAAGTAGTAATCTCAACTTAATAGGTTTTGTTGTTATGTAGCTTTCAATTTGAATAAGTAATCTTTACTATTATCCTTCTCTTCAAAAGAAAAAGACAGCATAGTTAAGTGGATTAAGTCCTTATACAAAAATTGTACTCGGTACAAAAATTGTAATTATACAATATTACTTTTGATACGTTATCGTATGTCTGTATTATGATAACTCCAATTTAATTAACAGTAATGGCGGCCGAGTTAAAATCAATACCTACGGTAACATTTCAAAAGGAATATTGTTTTACCCAGTAGAATAGAACTCCTAAAGTGAGCTTATACATTGAAAATACTCGCATTTGCTATCAAGATAACCATCAATAGGCAGTATAATACTAAACCGTCTTTGATGTCGATGACGTCTTGTTATGAATTCTTCTTTTCAGATTTGTTGATTTCCATAAGAATTTAGTAAAACAATCCCAGAAAAACCGCAGGGATGTAACAGTTGGAAAATTGGTCTTTAAATCTTTTTTATAACAAGCATTTTCATGAATGTGCCGACCAAACTGTGTCAGAAGTGCAATTGGAAAGTTAGCTAGACCAATCGGGTGCTAGTGCCAGCGCCTTTAAGTTTCCTGTTTTA
This sequence comes from Acleris literana, assembly GCA_946894065.1. Lineage (NCBI taxonomy): Eukaryota > Metazoa > Arthropoda > Insecta > Lepidoptera > Tortricidae > Acleris > Acleris literana. Next base: position 23,123,389 of record OX335669.1, read on the forward strand.
TTTGATTTACTATCGAACGGCAAGTGTCTTCTTCGTTTCATTAAATAATCTCATTTCATTAGATACCTATAAGACGAAACAGGAATTAATATCAATCAAAAATATACTAGTTTCTATCGGTCCAACATTAGGCAAAGCGAACCTAACACATTTAATTTTCTAAGCATTGAGTAGCAAATTGTTACCAATTAAGTACTTTACCGAGCGTGGCGTTTATCCTACTGTTATTGATGGGTTTTCAGTCTACGTTAATCTCCTTAGGTCCACCATATAATGAAATTTGTCAATTAAATATGAATCTATTTTGAATTAAATAAAGTCAATTTCTAATTTGATCGTTACTATAAAAACAAAATAAATTCACTTACTTTGCACTTAGATCTTTATTTTAATGACCGTATTACGAGAATGTACTATTTTTAGTACAAGGAACCTCAGGAGAATACAAATTAATGATGTACGGTCAGCGTCATAAATATATATACGTTAACAAGGTTCCAGAAATATATATACACCCTTATTCCTACGCAACAGAGTCGTGTTTACATATTTTTGCAAGTTTTACTGTGTCTATATATTTGATGCTGACTGTATAAGATCGTTACCTTTTCTGAGCCGTGCAGCAAACTTCCCGCATCCAAGTTGCAAAGTAGCCGTTATATATGTCTAGGCTGAACTTAGCTAGTTTTCAAAGTGGTAAAAAATGCGCGGATCTTCCGTATCGAGCTTGGCTCGGGGGACTGTGAAGGCTTGGGCTAAGGCTGTATTAGAACTAGATGGTTTTGTGCTTGCGGAATTCTACCCTCATTAGCCAATAGGCGGTATCTCAAATTGAATACCCAATGCAGATTCGATCTTCTTCTGTTACTTATACGGTTACATTTGCTACAGGAGCTTTTTCTGAGATATCGCCATTTGTCTTAACAGGGCAGAATATAGTCTTGCTTTGCTCTCTTGTCGAGATCATTACCACCAAGATCAATATAAATAAAATAAATAATAAATATATATACAATGTCACACCAATTGACCTAGTCCCAAACTAAGCTGTTGGTTGGTGCTATGGGTACTAGACTAAATAAAGAAATATATACTACAATACATAGAAAACATCCATGACTCGGGAACAAATATTCGCGCTTTTCATACAAATATCTGCCTTTATCGGGATTTGAACCCAGGACCGCTAGCTTCATAGGCAGGGATACTACTTACTAGGCCAACTCGTCGTCAAATGGATTCCCGGTAAGGGCAGATATTTGAGTAATGAGCGTGAGGATTTGTGTCTTGGATGTTTTTTAAATATTAATGTGAGCACTATTTATTTAAGTATATAAATCGCTGCCGAGTGAAAGTAGTTTTGTTTAGGACTAGATCTTTCTAGTGGTGGAAGGACCTTGTGCATTCGTCCGAATTGCTTTCACCATCTTATCCTGGCGCTCATCACACAAACATTCACTCACGCCGGGAATCGAACCCGGAATCGCTAGCTTTGATAGCAGAATCACTAATAGCTAGGCTAACCACGTCATCTACATAGTTTTATGTTTCTCAATTAATATAAAAGAAATACCAGTAGGCGTAGCCAAGGTGCAAACGCTTCTAACTTTTATATTTTCTACCAACTCGAAATTTATACAGTTGACTTAGCAATCAACGCCATCAACTTAAGTCAATCCTATACATTTTGTAGATTTGCGAAAATCATTGAGCTATATATACATCTTGACTAGACCCCCGTAATCCGCTCGCTTAATTCGTGGACTCAACCTTACTTTCCAACTTTTGAAAGCTTTGGGTGAAAATTTTCTATGTAAGCAAACTGCGATCCGTGGAATTTCAAAGTTTTGGTTAATCAGATGCAAAGCGATATGTATTGCAGATGTTTTACAAGTATTACAACAAGCTGAATAGAGGATGTTTTACAAATAGCGGAATACTTTATTGTTTTGTCACTCTAACGTCATGTTTGCAGTGCTGCACTATTCTGTCAAAGGCGTTAAAGCGACAAGGGACAAAAAAGTGTTTCTACTTATAAGGCTGACTCTACTACGTGTTGTAAAATGGTGGTGGTATTACTTTAAATTGGTTTTAAACTTAATCATTATCTGCAGATTGACTGATAGATGAATGACCCTTTGTAATATTTTTAAAGCCTAAAATTTAGATATCTTAAGTTGAGAAAGTCATAAAAAACATTTTATTTAATTAATTATCGAATGATAAAATAACAATGCACGACGAAAATACAAATAACGGACATAGTACCTTGGCCAAACAAAAACTAGTGCAGACTGAAAGTTAGGTATGTTCATGTATTTTTCTTTCCTTGTTTATTTTTCTTTGTGTGGTGTTCAATAAAGCGTTTTTGTATTAAATTAGAAAAAAATCAAAGGTCAGATACTAATGTAATTATAAGAAATAAGTAAATAATATTAGGTATTAGTTTGAATTAAGTTTAATTATTTTAAATTAGGCTAAGTTTTATATTTCACTTTCAATATTATTTTAAATTTGTTTTGATTTAGTTTATTAATTTTTGAACAATCCATCTGTTAATATTCATACTAATACATTATATATTCTAAAAATATAACAAATGTAAAAGTCCCCTGTCTGTTGTTTGTTACAGGTAAACACATAAACTGATTTTAATAAAATTTGGGATTTTGGAAAGGGATTCTAGGAAATCAGGCAGTTTCCGAGGGAATAGCGATATGTGACTTTTATGCGGTTAAAGTCGTGGGTCACCGTTAGTTTAATATACTAAAAAATAACCAATAAGAAGCTCTAATACAAAATATTTCTAAAATTTTACTTTTAACATAATTCTAGCATCAAAAGGTTCTACCGCTTCGCCCACATTCCGTCGGCTTACACACAAGTTCTTTTCAGCGCCATTATATTTAAAAGAGATACGGCATTTCCGAATGTCGGTTTCACACGCTAGATTATCCAGAGTTGCAATTTCCCCGCGAATTTCTCTTAATCGAGAAATAAAAGTATTTTTTCCCGTCACTTAATACGCTTGAAACGCGGTTGTCTCTGAATTTTCCGCACTTGAAATTCTCTCGCGGAATTTTTGCAGGAAAAGTTGATTTTGTGCAATTATGTTACGGAAAATTATGTAATGGTTTTATTCGATTATCCTTAAGGTTTTAGAAACGTACCTATAACCTTCTTACTTCTGATGAATGAAAAGACAGTTTGATCACAGTGTAAACAGTAGGTCGTCTTCAAACAAAGGCATATATTGCCCGGCTTGCAATGTGTACGTGCCTCGCTCGTACGTGCCGCGAGCCACCACAAGCAACACCAACATGACAGATTGCGTGCGTATTAAGTTTCAAGCGACACTCATCGACGCATCCCTAGCGTCGAGGCGGCAATAGGTAAAAGAAACTCATAAAGGGCTGGAGATGAACTACTTTTTTTTTCATATTATGGTTTGATGTTCGATTTTTAAACGTCAAGTGAAATTCCACCCAGGTCTTATTTATATGAAATTTATAAGAAACCCAATGCAATTCTAGTTGTGCACGCTGTACATATCTACCACTCTTTTAATAACAATCTCTCCATTTTAAGATAAAACTCTCACTTTTTTGTGAGATGACTAGTCTCACATGTTTTTTTCTTGTACCTTTCATGTTTTACAAATTATGAGATTTCTTAAGACATTTTCTAAAAGTAAATAAAGTAGGTACTTTAGTTGACTTGTCTGCGATTTACGTAAGCAAACGGAGAGCTTCGTATTTCTCATTATCTTTTCTTATAAGAAGAAACCTGAATAATTTATAAACTCGTGTCAAGTTACAAAACAAAGTCTACATTATGAGATTACATCTTGGTTTTATATTTGAGTACCTATCTACGCTGCGTACCTATCTAAATAAAAAGGACACATGTGCAACTGATTGTCAAAGTTTTAACCCCCTCTCTTAAGAAATAAGGACACTAATACATGCGCGGTTCTATGAGACATACGTCCTTTTTTCCAAGAAGGGTTGTACGTATTTGTCGAATTAAACTTGTCAATTTTTAGTTAAACATTAATTACTGCAGACCTTTTTTCTGTTACGTTCACGACTAACATACGGAACTAAAACGGAAATTTGTTATGCGGAAATAATTTTAAACCTCGGGAATAGACAAAGAAATATTTATCTTTAGGGTTGCATAGTCAAACTAGGAACTCCTATAGTTTCGCCATGTCCATCCGTCTGTTCATCCGCAGCCTAGCTCAGAGAAACTTAGTACTAGAAAGCTGTAATTTGGCATGAATATACGTATTGGTCACGCCAACTAAGTGGTAAAATAAAGTCTTGTTTTTTTTTTGTACCTCCCCTACACGTAACGTGGAGATGTATTTTTTTGTTCTCGTCTACCCCATAGTGTGGGGTGTCGTTGGATAGGTCTTTAAAAAAATTCGATGAAGGGATCCCTACAGCCAAAACTACAAATACTAAAAATCTGAAAAACTATCAGGACTAAGTAGACTTGATTGGATCCTGAGATACAGGCAACTAAAAAAAATACTTCTTGAAATAGATAATTAGTTCACACTTGTTGTTTTTTGAAATGGTGTTTGTGTAGTAACTTCGGCTTCGGCTTCGGAACCCTACAGTGGGCATGGTCAGACATGCTCTTGCCCGATTTTTATTTATAACATATTGTTAAGAATGAGAATTAAAACCTGTATGAGTGACTACAGAACAGTGACCGTAACAGATCTTAAAACTTGTCAAGTTTCTGTCAGTTAAATGGGAAGGGCAATAAGAGCAATACATCTCTGTCCCGTTTACTGCCTGAAAGTTGTCAAGATTTGACAGCCTAGATAATACAGTCTCCGTACTCAGCATCATTATTTAAGCATCAAACGTAAAAATATATCATAGTACATTTTTCCACAAGATTTTAATAAGTATCGAAACCTACATAAGTAATCTAATATTAATACTCCTAATGGACAAGATCTCTATCAGTTTTCATTTTCAATCCCACTCCTGAACGTTATCGGGCAATTTATATCTTAGACCCTCGCATTAGGAGATTTGATCTGTAATGACTCATGATGTTTGGATCAAGTCACTAGTGATTCTAGATAATTATAAATTTAAAAATTACGTGAAACAATTTTTTTAATTATCTTCTTTCGATCACAGATATTTAAAGATCCCTGGGGCTCTAACCAAGATGCAATCGCCACTAACGTGTTTTTCTATCACTCAAAATGTATGGAACGACATTTTCGTGCGTTACGATAAACCACGTGGTTAACTGTCATCTCATACACTTTAAGCGAAAGAGAATATAAACGTTAGTAGCGTTTGCATCTTGGTTAGGGCACTACTGCATTCATGAACTCAACAAGGGATTTGCAAAAGTCCATTAGAATACTTGTGTCTTACTATAGCGTCAAGCGTTAAAATCTGGAATAACGTCTTCCAATGTACTAGACAGCTTTGTATTTGATAAGTAGTAAGGGCAAACATAGACTTGTAGACTCGGATGTTTTCTATAAAATTTATCGTTGTTTAGTACCATTGCATTGTTAAAACCTAGAGCGTAGGTTGGGATTAAGCCAGTTTGCCTGAGTTTATCTTAGATTATCCCCTGTCCTTCGGATAAGCCTATATTCAGCAGCGGACGTACCTAAACTTAGCTACCTTAACTTATAATTTTGAGCTGAGAACGTTTAATACCTACTTTTAAATTCCTCAAATGTTTTTCATGTGTTTGAAGAAAGTTTTCTTGCTTGCTGAAGAATTTTAACTTGTTGCAGGTTTGAAATAATGAGAACATTTTCTCTACTATTTGTTTTTAAAAACACTTCCTATAAAAAAGCATTTAACAAATATATTTCTCTGTTTCAAATTATAAAGCATTGTAATAACATTTGCCGTTGCCAAAATATCCAGTCACAGCCAAGTTCTAAGGACGTCGGTAACTAGGTTTGGCTTGGTACTTATTCTTCATAAACAACATTACTGTGATCGGAAATCTAATCAAAAATATCTTAATTCGAACACAATATTAGTGATCGAAATCAAGTAACTATATTATAAGAGCATTTTTCTTTTAGAAAGTGTTTGATGCCTTTTGATAGGACAGAATTGAACAGAAATAGGAATGCTTAGTATAGATATGTAAGAAGCTTCGGATAATTATGAATGAATTTTGATGGAAGGACTTGTTGTGTCTATTTAGTAGTGACCCTGCCGACGATAAGGCCACCAACATGAAGATTCCGAGGAACTAAAAATGTATGCTATATTGTTCTTTGATTATTATTTAAGTAATAGCTTCTGCCAGCGAATTTGTCCGCTGTAATAACCCCACGGAAACATTGTTTTCGTTTAGGATAAAAGGTAGCCTGTGTTAATTGAAGGTAAAAACTATGTCAATCCCAAATTGTATCCTAATCCATTGAACCATACACACTAGGGTGTGTCACCTTAGTATAGGAAATAAAAACTTTGTTTTTTTGTTGATCTAATAGTAATCAAAAGATGCATTGAGATCTAAAATAACAAAATATGTAAAAAATATAGGATTTTTTACACATCTTTGGCTCACTCAATTGAGGTAAAGTTTTTGGGTCTCCATACTAAGAGCTCAAAATGAATATTTGAATTCCTAGTATATTACACTCTTACAACACCAATTAATCGGGTTCCTATACAACAAATAAGTTTTTAGCATGGGAAATTACATTAATAGCACAAAATAAACAAACAAGCATTCTTATCATTAAACTTTTTAACTGCGTGCGTTAGGAGACATGTGAATTGATTGATTACGTCACAACATGACAGCTTTTTTGTTTTTCTTAAACAAGACAAACATTATAGTTTATGTATATATGATTATACACTAAAATAAAAAATGCAATTTTACTAACCTTGTATTTTGCCAATTTTACCAAACTTCAAGGTCAATGAGCGAGCCAAAAGTACCACTAAATATAAAATCTGTAAATGCGAATCTTAATTACTCTTAAAAAAGAAACTTTTGTGTGGTATTACTTTTCGAATTTCACAGTTTGACAAAAATGACACACCCTAATACACACACACAACCTTTAACATTTATAATATAAGTGTAATTAGAGTGATTTTTTGGTAAAAGTTTATTTTATGACAGAGGAGGCAAGCGAGTCAAATTTGGTATGATTTTATTATGAGCACTGAAGAAAAAACACAAATAAGTACTTAGAGAAAAAGGGTCAAGTAAGAGTTGGGCCCACCTGATTCGATTGGAAATCGAATTTAAATTAGAATATAATAATACATACTGAACCCTCGGTGCAAGAGTTTGACTAGCACAAGACCGATTTTTTTATATATTGGCTTAAGCTGGACTGGATTAGTCTGCGTTAAATTACATTTCACGCTACCCAATTTGGATCAAAATCATACTGGCATAAACAGTTCTTTGTAAGGATCGTAGAGCATAATGTTAAATTCCTTAATTGTTTGGGATGTAAATACATTATGTGTTGAAAAGGAATCATTCCTTACTGATCTCTCCTCCTTATTTGGGATAAATTCTATCAAAATGCATTAATTGACTAACATGAGAGACCGCTACGATAGCTTACAACAATCATATACGAGTTTTTTTTTATAATTCTATAATTCGCGACCCAAAGAAAGAAAGAAAGAATGAAAGACTCTTCTTATCCGCCTATTACTTTATTATAATGGTTACAATACATTTCATGTCTTTAAAAGGTTCAACATCAAAGGCTTCTCACGTAGATCAATATCTAGATGAACATCAGTGATCAATTTTCATTTCGGTTCAAATCAACTTTAAAATCGTCCCAAGGCTTTCAGACCATCCTTTGAACAAACAGCTTCTCTATCAAGGCTATCTCTTTCACACAAAGCAAAGCTTTTGTGTCATTGTACAGTTCCGGTCTTAAAATAACATTAGCTTTGTGCGGCTCCTTGCCGATATAATGCCATATCAATCATTAAGGCACCTCTTGGCTTTTCCTTTGCTAAATTGTTGTTGGTTTATTATTTATCAAAAACGTAGGTCAATATAAGTGGAAACTTATTTAAATATAAACATGATTCAATGTTAGGTTTTATTTATGTTTATCTAAAAATATTGAAAAAGGTTTTCTTTAAAGTAAGTCAGGAATAAATTGAACAGGGCGACGATATCTTAAAATAATATTAGTTATTTACACAAATAGTCATACGTTAACGTATATGGTAAAAAAAAGCGTACATTTGTATTTCGAAGAAATCTATTGTATTTATACTACTTCATGTACTTATAACATCCTTTGAATAAAAATTAAGATTAACTATGCGTGCAAATATTTCTGCGCGCTTCGATTTCCGAAGCAAAAATATTTTACAGTTCGGTAATAAAATGAAAATGAAGTTTTTCTTTATAGGTTTTTAAAAATCTCAATATAATGTTTTTTGTTGTTTTTGCTCCGCCAATCAACGAAAAATAAAACTTAATACATAACCAGGGGTTTCATTGATCTTGGTATAGACAACGTTATGATGGTCCTTATTTACTAAATACTTAGTTAAAAACTGTATGATGACATGGCTAGCAAGGGCTTAACAAGTTGAGGTTTTTGGCAAAGCAATGTTCAGAGATTGAATGTTACTGTTCTAGTAAATTTACCGCAGGCTTATCCTCAAATCAAAACACCAAAAAGTAAACACTGCTGCTTGGTGGCAGCAGGTAGAATGGTTAAGCTTGTTGCGTGCTAAAATAGTGAAAAAATAAACAAAACAAAATGTTTTTTTCAAGTGTATCAGCGAGGCATGCCGTCAATTACTCTGATAGGGTCTCAAGCTGACGATGGATGATGATAGATAAGCAGTTCCGTACTGTTTTCGCTTTTTTATACTTTATTAACAGTAGTATAGGTAAAAAAGCCGGAAAAGATGTCTTTTTTTCAGGCTATGGCTTCATTACTGTAATTGTGTTCAATAAACAGAAGAATTATCTTAAAATCGAAGATGAACGATTAAATGTACAACTGGAGGTATGCAATAAACTTCACGGAAAATAGTGACTAGTTACTGGCATTGTTACCTTTAAATTGTAAAAAAAAAAGTTTCAACACTCAGTGCAGTAATTATTTAGATTTTAAATTGATACAGTTGACATGACAACCAAAGGGTTATTTTTTTCTTAACCAAAAGTACAAAAATAGCTTGTAGTTTTGCTTGAATACCGCGACTTTGGCTAAGTAAAGTTGGTATCATCTAATGTGTTATTATTTAAGTGTATCAGTACGAGTACATATAGGTATTGATTGTGTGAGTGCCCATGATGCATGACTCTAACTTGGGACCAGTGTCTCGATTCCACTTTGTTTTTACACATCTCACTTTTGAAATCTTATTGCTGTTCACGATTCATTTGCATGACAAGGTGAATAAGATCTACCATGATTTTTAATCGATAACGATGTGGTTAAGGACAAGGTATAATAGTGACCCTGCTCATTTTATTTCCTTATAATTTTTTCTTTATTGTTTCATTTTGTTTATTATTCCGAAATAATATTCGGTAGAGATTTAATGCCACGTCACACGAGCGACGTGCTCGCACCGCACGTCGTCTCGTCACGTCACGTCAGTTTAGTGTCACTGTCAGTCTGTATATCACGGCTTTAGTTTTCTTTTTATTCATGTACCAAGTTTATTTTACACGTGATTAGATTACTAAGCAAATAAGGGAATTCGTTACTATGTAAATACCACATTAATAAATTTGTTAAACTTCAGATTATAAATTGAAACAATTACAAGAAAGAAAGAAATTAACGGAAAAAAGTCAAAAGTCTTCTCTTCGGTTTATGAGATTTTTCTGTAACACCCAATACATAAACCACTAACCAACTTTCTGTGAAAAATTACCTAACTGATGGTGAAAATCTGCTGCGCTGTTTAGTAGGAGTTAGCGGATATATAGACAGATAGACAAACAAACGCGGAAAGCAACTTTGTTTTATAATATGAAAAGATATAGAAGATGCTTATTCTTGATCTGCCATTTCTCTTCTTGAGGCTTTGTTTATACTGTGTGGGACATATCCCTATATAAAACATATACCTGTACATATAAAACTGTTAGTAACTCGTCGTCACCAATGTTTCTGAAAAATACAGTACCGAACAAATGTTTTACTACTCATTTCTGCAATGTTTTGTCAGTGTTAGGAATAAACCTAAACACAAAACCTCATAAAAGTAACAAATGTGTTGCCACTCCTGCTCCACAATAAGCCAGCGACGTGACTTTCATTATTATAATACGCAACAGTGCCACGTCCAACGTCACAAAGTGTACACTTTTGACGTGTATTTACGTCAAATTGTCCACTATGCAAATGCCAAAACTTTTATTATTTCAACAAAACGTGCAGCTTTATCCCTACGAGAAACTTTCTATGAAAATCCGAGGCAAAGTTTCTAGAAAAGTTCCGCTATGAAAGGAATAGGTGGGACGTGGCTTTTACAGACTGAATGATAAATATACGCATAATAAAGCAACTTTGAATATACTTACTGCTGGTAGCTTCTGAGAATATGCGCTCGTTAATGTAAAAAGGTTAGTGTTACGTCCAATCTAGTATTTACGTTAAATTCGTAAACGTGAAATTCTTTGAAATACTTTGCTGTCAATTCAAGCACAATTTAATTGATAAAAGGTGCTTTTAGTACGAACCTACTTAAGGTACGCATAAAGTTAAAAAAATTAGCAAATAGTTTTCAGTTTAAACATAATGTAATTAATCTAAAGAATATTTCATTTCATTGCTTAATTTAAGACAACTAAAATATCGAGATTTGAGTCTTCCAAAGGCCTATCATAACTTTTACGATACGATATCATGTCAAAAGCAATTAAGTTTTACGAAGTATAATAGAGCCCCTGAAACATGAATCGAGCGAGTATACAGACCAAATATGCATTAACACTCAATAACTATAAATATACTAAAGGACCAAGTACGCTGCCTCGAGGCACACCTCTTAGAAAAAGAAAAAACAAAGAAAGCAAATACTATCACTTCCAGGAATAATGCAACGCACGACATCAATAATCTTCAGAAACAACGTATGAGACTCTATCTTCGATGATATTTGCACGGGCATCAAAGCTGGGCAAACATCAGGGTTTTATTGCGTGGGAAACATTTTCCCTCGCTAATGGGAATTGCTGGCATTTCAGCGGCCATTTTGTTTTATTCTGCTTCCTTTTAGTAGTGTAGGCGGGAGGAAAAGAGGGATGCAATGTCAAGAAATTAGAGGTTATAAATCATATTTTGATAACGCTAAAAAACGTACGTAGTAATTAATTAATTATAGGGACAGTCGCCATCAAACGCCATTAAGCGATGTTTTTAAATACCTGAACGCGCATTAATAATAGAGTCGGAGTTAAAATATTTTTAACACTTTATTATGTTCAGTTTAATTCAAAGTTCTTGATAGTGTAGTTCTCTTCTCGTGTTACGTTTGGTAGACAACGACTAAGATTCAAAATCGGTAGTCTTTATCAACTTATCTTATCAATGTACAGAAATGAATTGCCAATGTTATAGAATCAATCGGATATTTCGTTACCCGGGTGTTATTAGTTTAGTTTAGTTTATTTATTAATGAATGTAATATTACAATATAAGTTATTAAAATTAGTGTATTAAAAAGATACTAGTATCTAAACTGTACTGCAACCCTATTTAAACTAACTTTAAGTACATATATTTATTTATAAGCGATATAGGCTGATTTGTATCTTCGAAAATTGGGCTTTTCCCGAAAGAACATCGAAATTATATTTTCTACGCTAGTTCAAGAAGCAAAACTGAAAGAAATAAACATAGTTTCTGTCTTTTCGTGTCAATACTTAGTTACTTTACATAATTCACTTTTGGGTATATTGAGTGAAAGTGTATTTTTTTTATACCTTGTTTACGCTCAAACAACGTAGTCATATTATTAACTTAATTAGAGAGACGTAAAAATATTAATATATAAAAGTTGATTGCTATTTCAGTCAGCTTTCTACAAATAATACTGTAGCATGCTTGAGTGTGAACCGATGAGGTTAGCAATCGCGGAGATATCGACGCGACTGCACTCCCTTAATGAGTTTAACCTTTATACACCTTATGTTATGTTATCGTATTGTCAACGTTTTGATAGCTTTTATTTACTTGACAGTAATGGGTAATGGCGGCCGAGTGAAAAACGATTCCGTAGCAGGTCAAATACGATATTGTTTTTACTGCCGAGAATAGAGGCGCAGGTATCATATATTAATTAATTCCCTCCCCTTCCCCTTCTAATTTTAATTAATGGCTTTCACACCTGTTAAGGTGTATTTCGCCAATGTCAAGTTATTTATAGACACTCCCATGGACTTATTAGAGAAATAAGTCCAAGGATTCACTCGCGAAGACAATTGTTCGGTAAAAGAGTATTTTCTCTAATGGACTAAACAGAAGCACATGGGGTTAGCGCCACGCGCTTCTGTCAAGTCACATATACCCTTACTAATAAATGTTGAGTAACGGTGGTATAGCTATACAATGTTATGTCCTTATCAGCTGTCATTGTGACATTTGAATTTGACAGATTGAAAACATTGTATAGCTATACCCCCGTTACTCAACGTTTATTAGTAAGGGGGATAGTTTTTATGAACTAGGTACCTACAAGCTTTTGTGCGTGACTTCGCCGTAGAACTAGAAGTCGTTTTTATCTATTCCCTCGAGAACTGTCAAATTTTCCAGGATAAAAAGGAGCCTATGTGCTGTTCCAGATTATAAATATTGTATTACCTGGCTTTTTTTTATTCACGTTAACTTGCCTTAATTTTTACACAAAAGTAAAGTTATCTTTTCCGTAACATAATATCTTTAATTATGGTCATTTTAAATATATCGATTCTTTCAACAGAAAAATATTTTTTTGTACCTTTTGGCGATAAAACAAAAACTTCCTGACATGTCCCAACCTGTCATTATGGTCTAAGATCCGCATATGAGACGACCTTCACCTAGCTGTTTATTCGATAAAAAGTATTTTATATCAAATTTAATATGCTAAGTAATATACTTGTAATAGGTTGAGTGGAAAAATTTCAGTCCAGTCCTTATATGATTAAGAAATAATTGAAAATGAACTTTTTTTTAATTGCTATTGCTTGTTTAATAGACCAATTACATACTAATCGAAAGTATGAAGCCTATAGAATATGCAAACGTTAGGTTTAGTGCAAATTATTAGTACCGACTTACCTACCTACCCGATAGTTAAGATGGGAAAAAATAGTCAACCTAACGTTTGCGTATTCTATAGGCTTCAAGCTTTCGATTAGTATGTAATTGGTCTATTAAACAACGATAGCAATTTAAAAAAAAGTTCATTTTCAGTTTTTTTTAATATAATATGAGGACTGAACTGAAATTTTCCAGTCAACCTATTATAAACATACTTAGCATATTACATTTGATATAAAATACTTTTCATCGAATAAACAGCTACGAGTAGGTGAAGGTCGTCTCCTATTCGGATCCCCTACTATTAGAGAAAAGCAATCACGTAGCCTATGTCGTGACCGAACTTGATGGATGAACCTAAAACCCACAATAATGACCATTTTCATCGATAGTTTCCATCATTTTACGTGACCTGAAGCTATTTCTGAACCCGACTACACTACTTAATGGAGCATCTATACAATTTCCTCCACGTCAAAACGTCGCATGTGATGAAAACATTATGAAAGTGTTTCAAGGACTTTTGAATGGGAATTTTAACCGAGTAAGTATTTTGAACTTTCAACAAATTGTATTTGGAACCTTTAAGCCAGGTGCTACCAGAGCCTGGGAATAATTATATTTACGGGATTTATTGACGAAGCATGTTGCTGGGCAGTTTATGTACACTGTTGACGAAGCATGTTGCGGATTAGCTATTGTTATGGATTTATTTTTGTAATGTTAGATAAGCACCTAAACAAATGCAGTTTATACTCTTGGTTAAAAGGCTTGGTTTGGTTAATTTCGACTGATATGCTAAATTATAAACAGGTTTTAATCGTGGTTTAAAATAATTGATGAGTTCCCGTCATGTTTCTGTTGTGGTCGTTCGCGTTGGTCGTCGCAGTAACCAATTTATTATTATTAGTGTCATAATTATTTACAGCAAGAGTTTAATAAAAAGTTATGCATTGCACCATCTCGAGATTATTTGGGATACCTATAATGGTACAAGTTAAAAGTCAAAAAAACAATGTACGTATGATAAATACGATAACATAAATATTCTAGCGAGCTTTAAACGGTTAGGGAGTAATATTTTATGATATATCGGATTATTATTTGTGACCTATTTAAATAACATTACTGAATTAAGAGGACAAAAAAAACAGCTATCGGTTAATCGGTAACGGTTAATCATCCATGAATTTCAGGTCAATAATGATACTGAATATTCTCTCACTTCATTGTTTCTGTCTAAATAAAACAATATAAAATCAAACACAAACATATTTCTATTTTAAATAACTTTGGCAAATAAAAAAGCCCTATAAATACATGATCCTCTATAGAAGTTTCAACTCCAATGAAATCAAAGTTTTTTTTAATATCAGCTAACCGAAGGCTTAATGATGCGGCATTGTTCCTTGAAACTCGAGTATCAGATGAGACTTGGAAAACGGGACTGTTTAATTATGTAAGAAAAGGCTTAGATGCTAAGCTTGGCTCTTGTAGGCAGATCACGAACACACATAAAATGGGTTGACGAATAATTTTATTTGCCTTGTTTCCGACTCTTGTTTCTACGAGAATTGTAATACTGTTTAAATATCCTGTAGCTATAAGACATTCTTGGGTCTGAAACTCTAGTAATTTTCATCAAAATCATATTTATTTGCTCTTGTGTTTGCGTTGGTGAACTCTTACACACATGTATAATCAAAGTCATATATATGTAATACGTTCCCAAAACGTCAAAATGTATATAAATATGCCGCTCAAAATAAGGGCATTATTATGTAAGAGAATGGTCGTATAGATATAAGTGTTTATGACTGCACAAAGAAATCAGCTCATTACGACTTAATTTAATAATACCTTGTTACCAATAGGCCTATTTTTTTATTTAAGATACCGGATCACGAATACCCAACCACCTCTACCCCAAAAATCCAGAAATCCAAAGTTACCAAATCCCAAAACAAATGAAATTTGAACAAATTTACTAACCTTATTTCATGACTGCTTTACTATCCTGTCATTGCTTACTCGTATTCATTTGAAAATTTAAGACAGACATTTTGCCTTTCAGATGTTTTGGATTTAGATTAGTCATTATTTAGTCTTAGGTATAAGAATTCAGGCGTTTTGGGTGAATTTTTGGGTATTTTAAAAATGAAGTAATTTGAAGTTTTAAGCACTACAGGGCGAATTCAATTTGAGATTTAGTCCATTTAAATATCAATATATTATGGAATTTAATCGCAATGGAACCTACTCAAATAAATTAGCATCAAAAGTATCGCAAGACATTTTAAATTATCTTACAAGCACACCGTATAGTTCAATAGCGTTTAAAATGGTCGTCTCGTCGCCTAGTCAAGTTGCAAAACGCTAAGTTAGCGATTTTCGAAAGTCGACGATTAACGTAAGGTGATGACAGATCGCGTCGATCGCTATATCAACTCCATACATTTCAAGTCGATATAAAATTGAAACGGTAGCAACGTTAGCATGTCTGTCTATGGGTTTGTACGTTTGATACGCTCTTATGCAGTCTAACTGACTATTACCGAATCTGAGAAACTTTATCAAGACATCTTGAATTATATGCTACCTTATGTGCGTCAATTTGGTTTCGAATGATTGTTTGTTTTTACCAAAAAATCCTGTTTTTTACTTTTTAAAGCTTCCTTTCATTTTCAGTTGAATTGTGATTGGGTGTATTTTGGTTAAATGTGACTAAGCATTTTATTTAACCGGATATTTCGCATAATTCGTGAATCGTATATATGCTGGGGGCAATTCAATACGATACAATATCAAGAGTTGTTCATCAAAGTTGGATGTTAATTAATAACCTGATTGAAATAACTTTAACATTTCAATCAGGTTACCTTTTTAATTGCATGTGGTTTCACGCTTTGATATTACCAAGTAGATTAAAAGTTCCTGCATTTATTTAAAAATACTTTTACTTTGTAATAAACTTTTCTATCTACACTAATATTATAAAGAGGAAAGATTTGTTTGTTTGTTTGCATTGAATAGGCTCCAAAACTACTGGACCCATTTGAAAAATTATTTCACCATCAGAATCCTACATTATCTCTGATGAACAATAGGCTATGTTTTATTTTTCGGCGCCGATGCAGTTGCGGGGCTACAGCTATAATGAATATAAAGGGTTTTAGGTTACCGCTACTCTGGTACCATTGTACCGACGAGAAACTTCTCGAATTGTAAAAAAATCCTATGAACGGTAATTATGAATACTATTATTCTTCATTTTAGTAACATAAGTATAGAAAACAAGATGTTCTCAAAACTTTGTAAAGATTTCAAAAAAAAACTCCGCCTTACACATTTTATGCATATATTGACTTTTTGTGCGTCTAGGGTGTCCCGTACCGACATCTCCACTCACTCTCGTTCGCCATACCTCTTTCGTAACTCTTCTTTCATCCCTCTTTTCTAAATAACCAAATCATCTTAGCATACTCTTTTCGATCTTTGTCACTTCATCTTCTTTGAATCCACATTGTTCTCGGATGTCGCTATTTCTAACTCTATCCATCATCTTAACTCCACACATACTTCTCAGAGCTCTCGTTTCAACAGCATTAATCCCTCATTCTTCTCATGCCATACCCATGATTCACTACCATATATCAATGTTGGTACCATACCATACCATACATCAATACTCCCTGAACGATGCCAAGGCGAGCTTTGGTCGATATGATCTTATTTACTAAGAGTGAGTGTAACGTCCAATTGATAAGAGGGATACTAGAAAAGATTTTTACAAATATAAAGGAACAACATAGAACAAAGGTAGCAGTAGCAGGTCACTATGAAATATGCATAGCACCGATGCGGTCCGATTTCCATTCTCAATTGCTGCATCTGATATAACTTTGGGGGACACGGGTTGTAAATTTGGTTCAACATCCTTTAAGTTCGCGTTCGACGAGGGTGACTGTACTTTAAACAAGGTTAGAGTTTGTGTATACAAGTTTGAGTTACTTTGCTTACTTTGTTTGGTTTATCAGTTTGCTTGTAGAATAGGGATGTAAATGAAGAATATTTTAAAACATAAAAATTTGACGACACGCTTAAATCCCGGTAAGTTTGTGTGATGAAAGCGAGTATTGTAAGTGCGTATTTTTCTATATAAGTAAGTTATCGTTGTCTAGTACCCATAGTACAAGCTTAGAGCTTAGTTTGGGACTTAGTAAATTTGTATGACTGTCCCCTGTTATTTATTTATTTATATTTATAAAATTATAAACGCATTTAAAAACAATGCTCGTATGAACTCAAATTACTTATTTATGTTACAAGTTTATAACATACAGTCACGTAATAAAATTATATTCATACTTAGTCCGAGGTAGTTCACTGTGTAGTACTCGCCTTATCTTGCTCATAACGTCGCGATTTTTAAAGTCTAGATACAAAAATAAAAAATAGTAGCTAGCAACACTATTTACCAATGTCATTCGTTCTTTTCGCGCTCACGGAACGTCATCGAAGTAGCGTTAGGAAATTGTTTTTAGTGAAGTTTTTGGTTTTAAAACCCTCATCATGCCTAAAAGGGTGAAAGAAAACAAGGGACAAGAAAGGAAGTGGCGAAAAATTCGAAGATTAGAAAAGAAAATTGAAAAATACAAGGAGGATATGGCGGGTAAGTTTTATATATAGAACTTAGGTTTTTGCTCTTAATGCCAATATTGGCATGAATAATCTGGACAAAGTATGTTATACTTTGTCCCCTTTTCCGTTGGAAAAGAAGGTCTCTTTGAGATTATCTACATTTTATGGAAAAAAAATGCTTCATTATAACCTAACCCGGCATACGAGTGTCGAAAATGCGCTTTCTCCGTTGGTGAAAGATAATTTACAATGTATGTAAATGATAGAGGGGATAAATTATCCTTAATTACTGTACTCTTTCCGTTGGAAAGGGTTACTCTAAACATGTGGGTGAATCTATGGTATCCGCATACCTACCTTGATTGGCTCGGTCGGACCGGACAGCTTAAGATTATGATCCATGCTGATTGGTTATATGATATCTATTTCAACTTCTGATACAGAAGCTGCCTCAGTTTTTGGGGAAAGTACTGAAGACAGTATCATACCACAACAAAATGTGGCGGACGAAGTTCATGTTCAGCTCGAGAAAGAAAGACTCAACAGGAAGAGGATATTGAGGATGAAAATATAGAACAACAATTAGAGGATAGATTTGATATCCAAACTGAGGCATTTAAACAGGAAGAAGCCTTAGGAGAGATTGATCAAGACAAAGATGCTAATTATGGGGAAGAGATAAAACCAGGCATTGTTAAAATCATTCAAAACATTCTAACAGATGGTTTAAATAAAGATAATCTTGACAACTTAATAAAAAATTCAAAGATTCCAAGTAATGCCAAGCTGCTAGACGCTCCAAAACTCAACTCTGAGTTTATAGGTTTGCTTAATAACTCTACTACAAGTAGAGACAATTTGCAAAAAGATAGACAACAACAGCTTGGACAAGGAACTGGTTTGACATGCCAAGCAATAAACGAATTGTCTAAAAACGAATTTGATAAGATGTTTATTATAAAGATTCTAGGTGATAGCTTATGGTTACAAGCTAACCTGCACCACCAATACACACAGATTCGTAGAAAACTAATAGCACCAGGCCTGGACGAATCCTTGACGCTGAATTTGAATGAAAATAAGAGATCTGATTTTTTGTACTCAAAACTAGAGGAATCGGTAAAGACTTCCACAGCCATAAAATGCACAATAAACATTCTTAAACCGAAAAATCAGCCAAAAAACTAACAAGCACCACGGCGCCAAAACTATCAGGCAAGACCAGCATTCAACAACACCAGTTACAAGCCAGGCCCAGTACATCTGTCATACAAGCCACCCCGCAACCCTCCATGTCCACCACCCCAAGTGACACCATCCACCCGACGACCAATGTCCTCCAACCGGGGAGGTCGTGCGAGATATCCATAGAGGTAACTTTTGCTGCTCGGCTTAGACATTTTTATAAGTATTAGACATCCATAACAAATGACCCCACTATTTTAGAGTGGGTAAACGGTTACTCTATCCCTTTTGTAAGTAATCCTACACAAAGGAATATTATTTTAAATAATTCATTTAATAAAGCTTAAATGGAGATTATTTCAACAGAAATTCATAAACTTTTACAAATGGGGACTGTTACCCAATGCCAGGAATCTAAAGAACAGTTTTTATCTAGTATTTTCACAATTCCAAAGAATGATGGCACTCACAGATTTATTCTTAATTTAAAATGTCTTAACAAATTTGTCAAAACTAATCACTTTAAACTTGAAGATATCAGAACTCTGTGTAAACTTGTCACGAAAGATAAATATGTGCACTATTGATTTAAAAAATGCATATTATTTAGTACCAATTAATGATATTTACAAAAAATATTCGAGATTCTGGTTTAAAACTAAGCTATATGAGTTTAATTGCCTTCCATTTGGCGTGTCCACTGCCCCTTTTGTCTTTACAAAACTTTTGAAACCCCCTATTGAATTACTAAGAAGAGAGGGTATTCGAATAATTATTTACCTAGATGTCATAATTTGCCTTGGAACTACATATGAGGAGTACTTGGAAAATACTCAAAAAACTTGTAATTTGCTAAAATGTTTGGGTTTTGTAATTAACAACGAAAAAAGCTGTATTGCACCATCTCAAATAAGGGAATATTTAGGCTTTATTATTAACTCAAATAACATGACATTGAGCCCCACATTAAAGAAACGAAAAAACCTTTTTTCTTTGTTAATGATTTTTTAAAGATGAAATCTTGTACTATTAGAGAAATTGCTAAATTATTAGGTACATTAGTTTCAGTTTGCATAGCTATTCCTTTAGGTTTTGTTTACACAAAGAATCTGGAAAGAAAAAAGTTTTTAGCACTTGAAACACATAAAGATAATTTTGAGGGTATTATATACATGAATAAAAAGGTTAAAAAAGACTTAGTGTGATGGAAGAACAATATTTTAGTAAAATGTAATCGCATCAAACAGTACAATTTTGTGTTGGAAATATTTTCAGATGCTTCTTAAGTCGGTTGGGGTGCACATTGCGATGGTCAAAGTACACAGGGTAATTGGTCTGAATGGGAGAGTCACATCTACTACCTCGAACTGCTAGCTGCATTCTTTACACTTAAATGTTTTGCAGACAAATATAAAATCGTCATATCCTTCTTAGAATAGATAACACTACAGCGATAGCCTACATAAATCGTATGGGTGTGGTACAATACCCTTTGCTAAATGATATAACTAGAAAAATCTGGGAATGGTGTGAAGAAAGAAATCTTTGGATTTTTGCTTCATATATTAAATCTAAAGAAAATGTGCAGGCAGATTTTCAGTCCCGTAATTTTAATGTAGATACAGAGTGGGAACTTAAGAATGACGTTTTTAATTTAATTACTAAGAAATTAGGTACCCCTGAGATAGATTTATTCGCGTCATGAACTAATCATAAATGTGTAAAATATATAGCACAGGGATCCGTTTGCATGGAATATTGATGCCTTCACGGTTAAATGGAACACATTTTTCTTTTACGCATTCCCACCATTCGGAATTTTACTTAAAGTCCTTTATTAAATTAAATCAGAAAAAGCCACGGTATATTAGTCTTTCCATTATGGCCATCTCAAGTTTGGTACCCATTTTTGAAGTCAATGATAGTTTCTGACATTCTGACGTTTGGGCCTTCTGAAGATCTCGTCATATCTCCTTTCAGAACGCTACACCCTCTTCGGACGCAACTTACCCTGGCGGCGTGCACTTTATCAGGGAAGCTTTTAAGAGAAGGTTAATTCCAGATCATTCCGTGGACATCATGATTGCCTCTTTATCTCGAAATTCATTTAAAAAATATAATAGTTGCCTACATCGGTGGTGGTCATATTGTACATGTCACAATATTGACATGTTTAATGCATCCGTTTCTAACATTATTTCATATTTAACAGAAAGTTTCAAAAAAGATTTATCTTACCAATCACTTAATTGTTATCGTTCGGCGCTATCTCTAATAATTGGTAGTCATATAGGGTCGGACGAAAATATTCAGCGCTTATTTAAAGGTTTCTTTAAGTTGCGTCCCGTTAAACCTAAATATAACCAGATTTGGAACCCTGATGTAGTGTTAACATACTTAGGCAACTTATACCCCTTAGAGGGATTACAATTAGAAGAAATTACCAAGAAGTCTGCCATGTTAATAGCTTTGGCAACTGGTCAAAGAGTGCAGACTCTTTTTCATATAAGGACTAGCAATACAAATATTTCTGAAGAGAGTAGTACTATAACCATTACGGATCTACTGAAAACATCAGGGCCCAGAAGACCAAAACTAATTCTACCCTACTTAGTTAATAAACCTGAGATTTGTCCAGCTAAAGCTCTGATTAAGTATTTAGAAATAACTCACCCATTCCGCCAACAAAACAAAATAATTTTTCTTACTTTTAAAAGACCCATTAAACAAGCCTCTACTCAGACCATAAGTCGATGGCTGAGACAAATTATGAAGGATAGTGGGGTTGATATGTCCATGTTCTCTGCTCACTCTACACCGTACATGTTTCGACTTCTAGAGCTTGCCGAGAGGGTCTTAGCGTAGACAGCATATTGAAAGCTGTAGGGTGGTCGTCAAGGTCTCGCATTTTTGCGAATTATTATAACAGACTGAGGATGAAAATGATCAGGTACAGTTTGCAAGAGCTGTGCTTGGAGAATAAAATGTTGATTTTAATTAAAAATTTTAATTGTGCTTATACTTAGATTAAACAAAGATTTATTTTGTATTGAGTAAATACTACTTGATCTCAATTGTAACCTCTTAAAGACAGTAAGTGTGTACTTACCTAGTTATTGAAAAGAAAAACTAGGTTTTAGGTTTTCATTAGTTTTTAAATAAAGATATGTTCTAGATGAGATTAAATTTTTGATTTTAATACCTATCTCTAAACATCTACACAGTGAACTACCTCGGACTAAGTATGAATATAATTATTGTAGGATTAAACGAACTTACCTGAAGTGAAGTTCTATCCTAATTATATGAAGTACTTAGTCCGAGGTAGGAGCTTCCCACCCTCCAATAATGATGTTAGTTATTTATAGTTTCCCCTTTGTTTACTTAGCTCTAAACTTAATGACATTGGTGAATAGTGTTGCTAGCTACTATTTTTTATTTTTGTATCTAGACTTTAAAAATCGCGACGTTATGAGCAAGATAAGGCGAGTACTACACAGTGAACTACCTCGGACTAAGTACTTCATATAATTAGGATAGAACTTCACTTCAGGTAAGTTCGTTTAATCCTACAATTATTGAAGACAGAACCTTGTCATTACCATGCTTCTCATTTTGATGTTAGTTTAAAATGTACTATGTCAAGGCACTTCGGTGGACAAAATTTTTTGTTGGTTTACTGTACATGCCAATTTTACATGGTTTAAAAAGAAAATACAGACAAAGTTTATAGCGTATCGAACAAAATTTTTGCTTTTAACTTGAACTGGAAATTTTGCTCCTAACTTATTTAAACCCCACGAGCAAAAAGATAACAATTTTTTTTTCCAAGCATCAGCGGTATTGTGGGCGGATTTATTGCGACAAATAAATGGTATGTGATGTGATGGTGTTCAGAAAGTGACAGATGCTTTATCCACAGCGATAAAAGCCACCACAGTAACAGCACGCACCGGGCTTATGACGGTCGCGTTTATCGCTTGAATATATATGGATAAAGCATTTGTCACACTCGCACTTTTATACTTGTTAGAAAGTAACGGATATTTTATCTACTTTTGTCAATAGCGATACAAGTGAATAAGCTATAACCGTCAACATCAATAGACAAAATAGTGACATAAATGCAAATTTCCAGACAATTATAATTAAACAAAGTTTCAAAACTACGTTAATCGAGGGACCAAACTGCGACAGGACTGTAAACTGTCCTGAATTTATTAAGCAGAGATGGGGAACCGGAGCTCAGCTTCTGAATTTATAGCCCGCATATCTGGTGTCCACAGTGCATTTTCCGGAATAAGTACTAGTAAAATACCCACTTTTACAAAACGCTGCGTTTCAGCAACCAGGAAACCAACCAGGGCCTGTATTCTGCTTGGTAAAACCATATTTACTTTGACATGTTATCGTATGGTTTTTAACTCGGCCAGCAGTTCGGCAGTTGACAGATTTTTCCTTTTCGATTTAGCAAAAACCTTCGAATAAATTATGTCTATCCAAAAATAAGCATACTCGTAATGCTACCTAAATAATACAAAAAACAGTATAATAATAGTCTTCTTCATGCCAGAAACATCTATTGATACATCAGTAAATACTAAACCCAAAAGGTGTACTATTTATTGGAGAATCGCGTTCACAATATTTCTTTTAGATCTTTTTAGTACCTTTAACATTTATTTCCTATGTGAACTGAATAAAAGCTATGTTAAGTCGATTTATTTTACTGCTAAGCCGACGGCTGTCGCAGATTTTATTTTTTCTCAGGTTGAGACACAAGAACGTGATATTTCTGAAAATTGGAACTTAGGGTTCTAGTGAAGTAAAAAATTATGTTTTTTTGCCTATCCATTCGTTATGTTCTATGATTGCAAGTTTCTACTGTTTACAATTACTAGTTGAGCATGACTGTAAACAAAATAAATTAGATTAAAAATAAAAATAAAATATATACCGTTGAGGTAGTTGTTAATTTAAATGTTATTATGAACTCTCTTTTGGATTATTTTCATGCACTATTTTAAATTATTTAATATACTAAACTTCAAATTCATCTACACTTATTAAAATCGGTTCTCTTATATAACGCAGAAAATTTAATTGCCGATTATAACTTCGCAACCAATTATTCGCAGAATTTCATTTCGCCGAAAGATCACGTGTCTTACTTATCAAATGATTTCTTTTTATTTCCCAACGTCACGGTTATCATCTGAATGTTTATTTTTATCAAGCTACTTTTTAAAATGCCACCTTTCGTGTAGTAGTATGGTTTACGTAGAGTAATATACATTACGTATTTTTTTATAAAGCCACTCTTTAGGGACCATCTTTCAAGTAGTAGAATGGTTAACAAGGATGACATTTTGACTTCGGACAAATCATATATCTACTGGCATTTTTTATTGTTTTAGTAGATTTTTTTTCACTGGACTTGTGTTTTGGAATGTCTTTTACAAATATTAAAAAAGTCGATTATGGCTGTTTGGTCACTGTTAACCTAACACGCTCCTCCCGCTTCGCTCGTCGTCGCACCTAACTGGACCGTGTCATACCATTTGGCATACCGCTTTTTTTCCCCAAACAGTAAATATTTCAGATTTTTTATAAAACTAAACTAACCAAAAATAACCTATACGGTTCTATAAGATGGTTGGGAAATGAATCAGTTCAGCGAAATTATATTCGGAGAAAAGGGAAGGGAACTGTTGCACTGACGAAATATTATTCGTTTAATAGTTTTTTGGCGTAGTGAAAGATTTGGCAATATCATAGATATCCTAAAAGTTTCAAGTCATTATAATAATCGACTTTAAAATAATTCGACCAAAATATCGAATCGTTGTCATACAAAAACTTTCCAATAGTTAGTTGTCAAAGTGAATAATCGGCGAAAAGATAGTTGGCAAGTAAAATTCGGACAATAAAAGTTCGGCGAAAAGGCCGGACACCATTAAAATCATATACTTAATCCAACTACACAAAAATAACTCAGCAATTTAGCTGACTTTAAAAATGGGTCTTAAATTTCCCTCAACCGTGGGATTATTTAAGGCAAGATGCTTGCAATTTGCGCGGTTTCGACACGGAAACAAAGCTCGAACGAACCAAGGATTTACTTAATGCGAGAATAAATAATCCCTTCATCGGAAACTCGCTTTCTCTTTGATGCATTCCAATTTATTTAATCCCCCTCTAGATTCTTTGTCTAAAATGTCTTATGCCGCAAATGATAATGGAAGACTTGTTTTTTGATGTATCATTTAAGTGGAAGTGCGTTATCAATTTTAGATGTTGTCGTTATTTAACTCAGAAATCTACAGTAATTTTATCGAAACCTTTCAATGAACGTATCATTACGCAGAATTTTCATTTCATCGAAAGGCATTTCTCGCCAAAAGAGTTAATGTCTAATCTAACCTTACCTACGTATTGAATGTAAGATACCCTGAAAACATCTTGGTTTCAGCAGAACATAGCTCTGGATGAAATGATACAATCGATGAAGTGAAAGTTGATAAAATTAAAGGTTACCACCGTTAGAGCATTGATTATGATAATAAACTAGTCCCAAACTTAGCTCTAGGCTTGTACTTTGGCTTTGTAGGTTTGAACGATAAACATACTTTATAGAGCAAATACATACTTAAATACAGCGAGAATATCCAAGACTCAGGCGCAAAATACTCAAGTATTTACTCATATTGGGAATCAAACCCCATATCTCTAGCTTCGTCGTGGGCAAGGTCACCAACTAAGTTTACCGCGTCGTCTCGTCGCTTCATCATTAATAAATATATTACCCATTTTTTACTTGCAGCTGAACATTGACTTTCAAGGATGGCGACATCGGTCGATCCTTCGCAGTTTGTACTGCAGAAATAATCTATTGATACGGCTTACTACGAGTATGTGATGTTGTCGAAGAAAGGATTACTTAGGAGTAAAAAAAAAACTTTGTTTCAGTTTCATGCTCAGTTTATCATTATCTCGCTATTTAAAGTGTCTTTTCCGCTCCTTACCCGTAGTACAACTGCTATGTTAAATTGACCAATAATTTCTATCTGAATATCAAATTTAACAGAGTGGACGGAGCTCCTATTTCAGATTGTTTAGGCCTTTCGGGTCTGCTGAAGTTCTAACGTGACCTAAATCTACCTCATATTTATGATACTAATTTTGGTCAGTTGAACATAGCACTTGAACCACAGGTTGGTAGCTTCTTTTCAGCAAGATTTAAAATGGAGCTAAGCACTGTTTTATTATAAGATTTTTTTTTTTGGATAGGTTCTTGTAATCGCTGGGTTTTGAACTATATATTTTACGATCACTAGTCAAGTCACCCTACGCTATTAAGCCTCGGACGTTTATCCCAGTCAGTGTTAACTTTTTGAAATTCTGGAAACTTCCGCAACTAACTCATTCAGGAACTGAGACGAAACGGAAAGGCTAACGTTGCTCAGGAAACGTCTGCGAGCAATAAAGTAACGGTGGAGTTAGCTTGCGTAAACAATCGTGGTAATTTGGAGTAGCACTCCACTGAGCGTGAAATCGGTGTTTTGGCAGGACTAACGCTCTCCGCGCTCTATGCGTGTGAGAAATACATCGGTTTTCATCTCTGGGTGTTTGCGTGCGAATGAATACGAGTATGAGTAGTGCGAGAGAAAGGAAAGCATCATGAGTTATACAGTACTGTTCTGGGGCATGTGTCAGTGAACTGATGCCCTCCAAGACAACAATCACCCTCAGAACCAATTACGGAATATCTGCAGGGCCGAGATTCTAGACGGTAAAACCCATATCGTCTTTGACCTTTGTTATTAACTCGGCGACCATTACTGTCAAGTAATTAAGAGCTATCAAAACATTGACAAAACGATAACAGGTCAAAGACGATGCGGTTTTTACCTCCTGGAATCTCGGCTCAGGTCAGATTGCAAATAGAGAAAATGAGGTATATTTACCGTGTTTTAGAGTACCATCCGATGATGTCTTAGGAAAAGTGTTTATGTTGGTAATTTTTTGTCATCAACCTATTATTGTTGAGGTATTTTTAGTGTTTGGGTGATGTGTATTATTCGGTCAAGGTCCCTTGAATTTACAGTTTTATTTTGTTTATAGGTGATTCAATTACGATCACGAATATCCCTTTTAAGTCTTGTATGTTTCTGTATATTAACCCCCTTACTAATAAACGTTGAGTAACGGTGGTATAGCTATACAATGTTTTGCCCTTATCTGTCAAATTCAAATGTCACAATGACAGATAAGGACAAAACATTGTATAGCTATACCGCCGTTACTCAACGTTTATTAGTAAGGGGGTAGATCTATAGTTATTATATTACATAGTTATCGTTGTCTAGTACTTGATTTATATAGTAATATGATATATTGTGCTATACAAGATTAGAGCTTAATTTGGGATTAGATCATTGAGATTATTTAAGTGTCATAACAAATTATAATTCAGTATACTTAGATAATGTTCAAATTCCGTTCGCGTGTTTCTAAATGTTTATTTTGTTAAATATCTTGATGTTCTTCCACGGGAATTCATAATTATGTTAAAAAATAACCTAAGGGTCATTCCACCGTAACACCCGAAACGGCTACTTTTTATTAGTGATTCTCTCGTTATTCTCATATACTTTTAATTATGCGTGTTAAGGAAAAGAAAATATTATCCGAATAGTAGACCATTCGCTAGTCATTTTCCTAGTTTCTTATTACAATATCGAAATAAACCTTAATAAAAAGTAGCTGTTTCGGGTGTTACGGTGGAATGACCCCTAAGCATTATTATCTGATTGTTGTTTTTACAATTTAATTTAATTCTTATTTAGCTTGTGTTTTAAATTATATATAAATATTTGTCCCTATTTTTACATAAGTAAACAAAAGTGAGAGAAAACATTTTGTGAAATTAATTTGCTTATAATTTTCTTCATTCTTAATCATATTTTTTTAATTCAGATTATGAACCTATTTATAGTAATTTCAATCTAAGACGTCTCGCCCCACTTTTCTATTTTCAAGGTTCCGTATCCTGTTCGGGACTCTTTTAATATGCCTGCGCTGTCCGTCCGTCCGGCTGTCCTAACTTTAAAGAGCTGTATCTTTTGAATCCCGATAGCTATCGGTTTTTTTGTCAGAATAGGTGCCATTACGCCGAATTTACTACCTTTAAAAAAAAAAGTTAAATAATAAAAGGCGTCCCCATACATTAAACGTTTTTTTCAACATATGTTTTTTGAATGGTGTCGTAAAAAGGGTCAAATATACAAGTGTCAAATTTGGAATGATTATAAAACAAACCCTGAAAAAAAAACAATAATATATAAAGAATATCAAAGTGTGAGTTGGCCTAGCGCTGATTCAATTAAAAATTAAATAAAATAAAATCGGAATATAATAAACCTGCTGTGCGGGCGTACGGACGGAGTACAGACTCCGATTCGCACTTGGCCGGTTTTTTTCATAGATGTGGCGCGCCGTCGTGAATCAAAACACTATAACATCTTCATAACACCATAACCCTCTATATGTCGTGATCTTTATTTAACCTAACCTAACCTTATTACTATAGAATTCTGTTTCACCTACAGACAACAAATTGTTAATTTTATCTGGCGAAGCGGTATTATTTTCCTGCAAAGTAGTTATTACTAAACTTTTAAGTTCAATGCTCTCACTAGACGGTAATAATGTTCCTAAGTGTTGTTTGCGGTCTGGGGTGAACCCATCTTAACCTCACAAATTAAAGAAAATAAGGTACCTATGAATACACGGGGGATGGAGTTACTATAGTTTAGTAGAGAGAAGAATACACAGTTGTTTATTTTAAAGAGTCTTCGTATTTTTAACTGACATAGGAAGTTATTAAAATTGTATGTAATTTTTTGAGTGTACTTGGTTTCTCCGACATTCTTCAACCCATTAGTAATATAAAAAAAAATCATGAGTAGTTATATCTGAGAAGTAGTCTGGTCCATGGAAGGTTAAAGGAACTCCTTAATGACTTTGGAATTGATTCATTGTTTTTTAAACATTTAATTATCTAGATAAAAGTTTGATAACGGCAAGTTTAAAGTTTACATTACTTTTGCTTTCGTTAAGTAAAGCTTTAGCAATCTGAGGGCATATTTTGATGTGTTAAACTTGCCAAATTCAAGAAAGGACAGGGCTATAGCAGTTATAAATCTCTATCTCGTTCACTTCGTGACACTTAGTTGCTTTTGATACGCCAATAATTAATGAATAAAATTAGCAAAGGCTTTATTTATTGTATTTGATATCTCTACACTGAAAAATTAATTTAGTTGCTTATAAAAAGTTTCTGATTTTGATGAATAAGCATTATTGATTCCATAAAAGCCTAACCAAACTTTATATAGAGCAATTAAGATATAAATGAACTTGTTTGTATTAATATCAGGTTAAGATGTAAGTATTACCAGTAAGTATATATATTTGAATGTATAAAATTATTTTAACTCACTAACTAAATACTTATACTTCGAATTTTCATTTCATCGAAAGGTATTTCTCGTCGCATGAGTTCTTTTTTTTGGTAGACACAATCAGAAGTCGAACCTAATCTAAACTACTTCATTTTTAAGATATCCTGAAATCATCATGATTTCAACAGAAAATAGCGTTTGATGAAATGAAATTCGATAAAATGTTACAATCGATGAAGGCAAATTCGATAGAATTATGGATTACCTAACAGCAGGTAAAACTTACGTTATCTAAAGGTTGTTTAATACTTCTAGACCAACGGAAAACGTACCGCCCAAACCCCCTGAACTTAGGAACTGGAGGGAATATTCCTTAGGTACTAACGCGTACAATGTCGCAGGCTTCTACCAGTAGTGATATAATATTGACGCAAAGGTAAATTTTATCTTGCCCTAACTAATATGATACATTTATTTCTTGCTGTTAAATTCTCTCATGATAAACATAAAATATAAACGCCTTAGTTCATGCGGCCCCAAAGCGTTCAATCTTTAGCTGTGACTTCACTAATACGAACATCTTAGCAGCTTCATCGATCCTCTTAACCGACTTCCTTTACCACTTTGTCGTATTTTCCTTATCACTTAACGCAATTTTGCATCGCACTCGATCAATCTGCAACTCAGCATCTTGGTTTCCATTTGATTCTGTTATGAATAGGCAAAGTAGAGTTGTAGTACTCGTAATTAATGTTCTGTGCAGTATTTATACTGTTTTGAAAGAGGAATCACGGTAATTGTAAGATGGATTGTTATAAATGTGTGTATAAAATTCTTAGAGTGAATGTATTTCATTCAGTCTGGAGAAAGTTGTCGGCACATCTAACGGCAACTTGTGCGGTTAGGGTGTTCTAGGAACGTGCAGAAATAAAACAATTCCGCTGCATGAGCGCTACAGAATTCCAGCCGATTTAAAGACTTTTCATATCGACATTACAATTGATTCAGTATTTTTCCGGGAAATTATATTTTGTGCGTACTAAAGTTATTTCGACTTATTTGGCCGACTATATGTATATTCGCCATTGAATATATCGGAACATATAGGGTGTTCAAGAATATCTTAACTCTGCTCTTTCGTCAAAGGCGAGATCATGATCATGTTCAGATATTTTTGTACACTAAGTACGCTTGAAGGATTATACATATATACATGAGGTTTCACGATACAAAATGCCTTGAGCACTTACTCTTGCTTTGTTATAAGGTTGCGAGCTTCAAGAGCTATGAAAATAAAGGAGATTTCACTTTATCGACGCATAACTTAACCTAAAGAGGTCTGAACAAAGGTTTTGTGTTTTATTTGAAACTTCGGAACTACAATAACCGAACTATAACGAATAAAAATCTTTTAAATAGTTGTAATAGAAAATAAGACTAGTGAAGTTACATTTTTCTAATAACTTCTCAAAAGCCCAGCAGCAGCGGTGTATTTATTACTCGTACTGTGTTACGCTTTCTCTGCTAATTGCTTACCTTTTTTTTAGTAAAGTTTGGTATAGAGATAGCTCGAACTACAAAAAGGACAAAATTATTTTTTATGAAAAAATATGTAGGTATGTATACGATTCAAATGTTTACACAATAAAGTAAGATTACAAAAATCGAAGATATCGAAATATCATCTAGCTTTAGCAGCCTTTGATAGCTTATTGTAAGATCTCGTTTCCTTCCATTCCTTTAAGTAATAATGTTTATTTTTGCAAACAACCCTTTCTTAGAACAACCTTGTCTAACTTTACTGCTTTCTAGAAAGTCTTTCCAAACAACGTAACTGTGTTTTTATCGTTAAAACAAGCGTCAGCCCACATTTCAAAGTAAACTCATTGAAGGCACTATCAAAGGGCATTTATTATTGGAATTATTCATGGACCATAATTTATATATTTATAATAACTTAGACATTTAAAAACTTCGACGAAAAACGTAACTTTCACTTTTATTGTGATCAACTATTGATCATACAATAGGACGGAAAGTGCTAACAATGGTTTAAAAACCTATAATGTTTGATAAATTTACCTGATTTCCAACTCACGTGGGTTCAAACTAGCCTGATTTAATAAGTTTTTAAATAAAAAAACAAACAGTCATAGAGGTAAAACTACTTACAATCCCCCTTTTTAGTAGGGAGTTTAATAGTTCCGCTACATAATTAAACTCATAAGATAAAACCCTTTAATTTAAATAAAGCCTCATATTTATTTAACCTTGACTTTAAAGACAATGAAAATCGTAAAACTGGTATAGACGAAAGTACGCCGACTTAAAGTAAAAAAACACTTTTTTTATCTCAGATCTGCTGAAACTTACAAAGCCCTGCTTAGTTCCCCGTGAAAGTAATTGAACACGAGACGTGATTCGGATACTTAGTTCGTCCCTATGAAAGTTAACGTTGTCTCGTCTTCTGAGGGATAACGACGTATCTACACTTAAAGTTATTGGGGATTCAATCACCCAGTACCTAAGAATAAGGTTCAAAATGTAGTGAATTTGTAATAAAAACTAAGTATTTTTTATCTGAAGAGGTAGTAGTATTTTGACGTGTCATCCACTATATCGTGACATGATTTTGTATTTTCACCACAGAACATGCGGTAAAAATTGTAATAATCACAGAACAATGTCCAAAATTTTATTCCGTAAATAAACCATGATCTCAGCCTTTTTAACCAGCATACAGAACTACTACGTGATGACCTTAGCTGATAGTGTCCCTATCTACAAAGATAGTGGTCTCGGGTTCAATTCCCTGTAAGGGCCATTTTTTGTATGATGAACGCGAGTATTTTCTTCCGAGTCTTGGAGGTTTTCTGTATATTTCGTATTTATTTCTTTATATAAACATTTACATCGTTGTCTATACTCGAAATCGTAATTAAAGACCAACGTGGGTTGCCACAAAAAAAAAATGCCTTAGTATATTTCCACTTTTTAAAAGACCGCACTAAGAATATTTATTTGTAGGTAGTTTTAAACTTTCGATTTAAATAAACAAGTTAATTCAAGTTACTTACACAAATACAAGATGGCCTATTAAATATTTAACCATAGAAGATTTTTGGTAGCAAAACTGTTATTGCACTTGTAATACTTCAGGTATTAATAACATTTGGTACGATAAATAAACAATAGTTGTAAACAACGTTAGATGAAATTTAAATATTACATACGTTTAGCTATTCAACAAAATAACAGGCCAAAAGTGTGTAGCTCACTTTATATTGACAATCATCGGGCATTTTACCAGCCATGTCACCATGGGGTCCATGGGTAACTGTCAAGTTTAAATCAAGCATAAGTGTAAGGCATCCGAATTTAGCTTGTCATTTTGTTTTAGCTGATAAAAAAATCGCCATTGAACACACACACACCCGCCATTTAATGACTTAAAACACTATATGAGAAAATATTTGTTTTGGGATATTTTAATGTTTTGAATATCGGGTAGAAAAAACATTGAAAGCATATTCCCTATTGTTAAATATAACTTTTGATATTGAAAATGTTAGAATTATCTACAAATATTTACAACAAGTTGATTATCAATGCAAAAAGGTTGGCTAACTCTGAAATGTTCGATTGACACTGACATAATTGACTTTGACACTAATCTGTCGTAGTTTTTTTGGTCTTAAATTAGAATTTCGAGTATAGTACCATAATACTAGCCTGGATCAATCTGGGTAAATTGATTGAGATTGGTGATATTTATTTATTTAGGTACTTGGCCATACAAGGCTGCGTATAATACTAGAAATTGGAAGCCGTTTATCACTATTCCTCGGGAACTGACCATTTTTCGTAAGGCACTGCACCTTATTTTATTTTTAAGGTTCCGTCCCTAAATGGTGTCACTCTTTTACTAAGCCTCAGTTATCCGTCAGTCTGTCTGTCAGCGGGCTGTATCAGATAAACCGTAATAGGTGGACTGTTGACATTTTCAGTGTACACTTCTGTTAACGCTATAAAAAAACCGCCATGTACGAGTCAGAATCACGCACCGAGGGTTCCGTTCCGAAAAAAATACAAATTTTCAAAGTTTTTTTGTTATTTCTCAAAAACTGTAAATAATGAACACTTCATTATGTTTTTCCCATAAAATTTAAGAGGGTTAATAATTAAAAAAGGGGTCCAATTATCTATAAAATTAATTTCATATTTTTTCACTAAAATGGGCAAGCAAGTTGTACAATTATGCCAAATTTCAAGTTGATAGCATTTTTAGTTAGAAAACCTGCTGTGACATACAGACAAACAAACAGGCAAATAAATCTCACCATAAGGGATTTATTTACCTTTTATATTTACCGTACTGGTACGGAACCCTAAAAAGTAAATTAACACTAGAAAGTAAAGGGGGCCGCCCCCATTCAAAATGATACGGAACCTTTCCTGTGCAATTCCGACTCGCACTTGGCCGGTTTTTACTTACGCGGTTATGCATTATCACAATTCAAACATATAATCCAAACGAAGCTTGTAAAAAGATATGTTGGTAGGTGAACTCACCTAACGTTATCTCAGTTATTACATCCACTGCCGTCAACGCATATAAGCGTTCACCTGACTGTCAGCTAGTGCTTTAAACGCATATGTGCGTTCTTACAGTTTGAGAGCTTCGAATTAAACAAAAGAAAACATAGTGCAAATATGCTAAAATAGCGTAATTACCAATATTAAAATAAATGTTATTAAGTTGCACATTATTACAGAGTTTATGGCAAAACGTTACATAACCACAAATATTTGTGTGATAACTAAATAACTCGTCAGTAATTAATTTGCCGCAGTATCGTTGTGGTCGCGTAATACCATTCCACTATAAAATAGTATTCCAACACGCTTTGATGGAAAATTTCATTAGCGATAGGCGTTGTGTAAAAATAATGAAATAGCAAATAAGTTTTAGTTAAGTGTTTTTTGTACACGTAGTTTATTTATGTTGATGATTTTATTTTGCTTTGGCATTATGGAAATTGCGTAGACACAAAAATATATTTTCTTTTAAACACTGATTTAATTGAAATGATTGAATATATTATAATATGTGACTGATTTTATCAAACTCGGGAAGCTAGCAGGATCACTGTTATTAAATCAAAATCTTCTAAGAGTTGAAAGGGGTTAAAAATATTTTTTTTATAATAATAAAATAAGAAGTAATAAAGTAAGAAATTAATAAACAAATTAATTATAAGGCAAGAATTCAAATGAAGTGTTATGATAGGTTGTCTGGAAAAGATCGTTATTTAGCGATAAAATCGCCTGTTGACTCTGTTATTTTGTATTATTTTTTCCTGCTGTTATAAATGTGGTGTTCAATCAAGAGTATTTCTATTGTATTTTATCGCAAGTACAATTTTTATCCAACTTTTAAATATATTTTTTTAGTCACAGTTTGATTTCAAATCTGTCTAACCTACTTCCAGTCGATCTGATTTTAATCTTACTCATAGGAGGCCGACTTTCATTCCCAGACGATGAAAGCAACAATCGCTTACGAATGCTCCTAAATTTCTTTTTCATCTTGACCCTTTTAAAATGAATGCTCAGTTCATAAAAAATAAGGAAAAAGTTTCATATTGCGGCTGGAGCGTCCATTTGTATTTATGAAAATAATTCCTGCGAAAGACTCAATAAATATTTAAGGCGGAAAAGTAAACATTAAATGGTTTCAGTTACGAGATAATAAAAAACAATTCCATATAAATTTGTACTCCACAATAACAAAATTATTGAGCCGAAAGATTAATTAAAACAGTGTTTGTATATAGTTAGGGTAGGAACAGGTTCGTAGGGTCGAAAAGTGACGAACCTTTTCGTACTGTGACTATACAACAAATCGGCTTATTAATTTATAAAAAATGTAAACTTGGAAATGCTTGTAGATTCTGACACAAAACTTCTACCCTTACATAAATATCTTGACTTTCATTTATTTTAAGCGTAAGTATTTACTTTCCTCCAATAATATTTATTATTAAATCAGGCTAGTAAGTAGATGAAAACCGTCTCACTTCAGAATCCCTACCAACATTCTAGAGTTCTATTTAAAATAACCAAATACAAGTATTTGATACGATCATTATCATTTTGTCTTTTGCAGAAATTGTTCCTTTTTGTGCCTCTATCTTCTAATACCACACTCGTTACCAACGGTTACCTAACTAATAAACCTTATAATAACACTTTACGTGGGTAGCCTTTTACCTAAATAAATATTATTGTTATTTCCTTTTAACTGTTGTTTTCTAACAATGTCTACCAGAAAAGATAACCCAAGCAGACTAAATAAGACCTGGCATGTCCAATAAATAGAAAAGAAATAAATAGAGACTATAATTAGGCATCCGTTGTCAATTCCACTTGATGTCGATTAAGTAGATCCTTTGTATTTTTCTCTACCTAAGATATGAATGTTTTTTGTTATTCTATCAGAGGGTCTCACTCAAAATTAAATGCCTTCTTTCTTTCTTGCTTTTTGTCCTAATTCAGTGCATGCTCTCACTAATGAGATCGAAACGTTGATCTTACAAAACTGTAATAAACGGTTTTAACTTTCGATTAGAATTTAGGAACGGTCTGTACTATTTTGGACTTTTTAAACGGCTAGTTTTTTATTTTACGTTTTAAATAGTTTCCTCATGAAGTTTCAAATGTTCCTGAATCTTTTTTTCTGAAAATGAAGCGTGGATATGCCTATACCGACGAACCGGTGAAGGTCGCTGAGATCCACTTCATGCGGGCAGGCCTAATAGCCTTACACAAGATGCATTGCGAGACGGTTATCGTTATTGAAAAAACGAAGGACTGACATACTTAAGCTACAGGATGGTCGCATCGAGTACTAAACTCAATTCCATACATTTTGACAGTTTTTGACAATCGTTTACGCTAGCGCTAAGCATCGCTGACGATGACGATACGCTAAATTCAAAATGGCTGACCCATCCTTCTCACAAATTCCTTTCCTTTTTTGTTTCTATTCCATTGTGTTTTTTTTTTGGAAAGAAAACAATATTTATATTTATTACAAAACAAGTAAAAAAAATTCTCATCATTTACTTTCCTTGCCCACAGCCACCATGAAGGCGACATTCAGCCTTCTCTGCATCTACTTCTACGCGCTCCTCTCCAGCGGAAGAAGTACCAGCGGCAATGACAGTCTCTGGCTATCCTCACTCGTCGAGCTGGTGGAGATGGATTACCAGGATAACTGCGAGCAGAGAGCTTCCGCGACCTGGAATGAACTTATGGGCTCGAGCAAAGGACTGGCTATGAAGGTATTGAGACAAGATCATGCGTCCTCATGTGGTCTTTTTCTCGTGCATCACCATCGACTGGTCTTGAAGAGTGTGCTATCAAGTCAAAGTAAAACAAAAACCTATAATACTGACGAGAAACATCTTGATAATTTAGGTAATAGAGTATTCCAAATTGTTGTATGGAAACAAAACATTTTTAATGCTCTCAAACAGATGTATTCACTTTTTACCTTATTGAATTGTAATAAGATCCAAAAGTGGAAACATCCATCTGTAGTCTACTACTACTACTACGTTTTTTATTGTGCAATTTGCACATCGTTGTTACATTTGAAACCGACCAGTCTATTTCTTGCTTAAAGTCTTGATCGTATTTGAGACATCATTTTCTATTTTTTTATTAATTGGTTCACAAACCGAATGTTAAACTTAAAAAGGATTAGAACTGTCCAACAACAATAGAACTTTTTGTATATTTTAAAATAGTGAACACAACAAACTTAAGTGATAGTGGTAGTATTAATAGTTTTTTTAAAAATAGAAATTAAAATTGAAACTTAAATTATAAATTAAAACTAAATGTATAAATACAAAAACCTAAAAATTTCAAAATTATTAATTACAGATTATACAAACAAGCAAGTCCTAACGCATCGCAAGTCTAATCCTAGTTTTAGTCGAAGCCAAGGAACCACAGTGTATGTCGATAACCGATTTCACGCCGTGGTACGATGAAATCATTCGATACAGAATTGAATGACGACCCACATTTGTGCGATAAAAAGGCAGCACGAAGGGTTTTCTATTGCAGAGTCTGCTGTTGGTACGGGGTACTACAGGAATGCTGATTCTTGCCAGGAGGTCCGGGCAGTCCACCATACCATGAATAATCTTGTACAACAATAGGATGTCACCGGACCTCCGCCTTTTAGAAAGTAACTCTGTCTTAAAATGTTTGAGCCTTGACTCGTAACTGATCAGAGTGTCACACTTATTAGTAGCAAAAGAAACATGGTAAAGAAAACGTTTTCGTATCCTCTCTATCCGGTCAGAATGTACCATGTAAACCGGATTCCACACCGAAGCGCTGTTTTCGACGATACTCCTCACGATGCAGTTATAGATGGGAAATATTACTCCCGGATCTGGAAAGGACTTAAGTTGCCTGGATACGAATCCCGCCAGCCTGGAAGCTCTCTTCACTATCATGTCTATGTGAGCACGAAAGTTAAGCGAACTATCCATTATCACTCCGAGGTCGCGAATAGATGTTATCTCACAAAGTCGTATACCGTTTAATTTGTACGAAGCGGGAATAGGGTTTTTTTTTCTAGTAAATTTTATGTGGTAACACTTGCTTTCGTTTAAGATCATTTTATTTAGAGAACACCATTCAGAAACCGTATCCAACTCAGTTTGTAAGAAGTGTATATCCTGCTTCGTTTCTACAAGTTTGTATAGTTTGAGATCTTCAGCATACATTTTAAACTTGCACTTTATAGTCGTTGCTAAGTCGTTAACATAAATGAGAAAAACTACGGTCCGATATGAGATCCCTGTGGCACGCCAGAGGGGATGGCAATAGACCTAGATTCATATCCACGCAATGCTATCAATTGTGTTCGGTTTTTTAGGTATGACTCGCACCATCTTAGAAGAGAACCATGGATACCAAGTCGCTCAAGCTTTTTAAGTAAGATATTATGGTCAATCAGATCAAAAGCTTTACTATTCGGTATAAATTGCATGTACCTCTCTTGACTTATCCAGAGCATCCACAATATCACTGACAAAGCCGGTTAAATTAGTCGTGGTTGACCTTCGGGGTAAAAATCCGTGTTGTGCCTTACTCAATCGTTCTCTTAAGTACCAATATACTTTCTTTTGCATAATTGACTCGAGAACTTTTCCAGGTGAAGGCAAAATAGACACTGGCCTGTAATTTGACATTTCTGATTGATCGTCCTTTTTGTGAATGGGCGTAATACGTGCTTCTTTCCACTTAGAGGGATAGACGCCAGATTCTAGTGACAAATTGTAAATATATAAAAGGGGCTTGCATAATTGCCTAGCGCATTCGTTGAGAATGATGGGAGGTATTTTATCGATTCCAGCTCCCTTGTTACGATCAAACCACGATAAGGTCTCAAACACCTCGTGTTCAGTTAATTGGCAGCTACCGAATACAAACTGGTCAGCTTGATCATTACAGTATCCTGAATCATACTTCGGAGTGCCGTTAATCTTTGAGCTCATCTCGTATACCGAGTCACATATCTCTTGTCCGCCATTGGCGATCTTCGATCCCAGCGTCATTTGGTTTGGAATTGAGTAACTATTAGACCTCATCCCATTAACATAATATGTCCATATATGTTTTGGATTCGTGCGTAGGATTTTACATGCGTTTGATTTAAAGTGGGAAAAGCATTTCGCCATTATGTCCTCACAACGGTTCCGTAGAAGTTGAAAAGTGTATTTATCGAGCGGATTTCCATACTTTTTATAGCGCTTGTGGTATTTTTCCTTTTCTTTGATGCATTTGATTAAAGGTACGCTAAACCAAACTGGATATCTATCGCTACGTGTTTTACGTATGTTTTTCAAGTATACTGAACACAGTTTTGTAAAATGCACTCAATTTGCAATCGATATCTGTTTGACCCATCCGCAGCACTGCCCAGTCAACCCGGGATAGCTCGTCGTTCACTGCATTGAAGTCACATTTAAAATAATTTAATTTAGGAGCACGATTAGGTACTAGAGATTTGTTATGTTTGTATAATTTTACTGAAAGCTCAAGTGCCGGGGGATGTGGGTATAAACTGGTTAAAGGAGACGTAGCTTCTGAGATTGATATATTATTAGGAAAATTTGACATTACCAAATCCAAAATATGATTATTAGTATTGAAGACGTTGTTACTCTGATTAAGATTATTGAAAGTCATTTCGTCCAATAAGATGTTCTCTATTGGACTATTTGCAGTAAGTGGTGTACACGGTAGATCACAGTTAAAGTTCCAAACAATACCCGGTCAGTTGAAGTCACCAATAAACAGCGTGAGAGATTTTGAAGAAATATGATAGTTCATAATTTTGCTAAAGTTAGTTAAGAGGCTCTCCAAATAACTCCGTTCGACTGGTGGAGACACATAAACCGCACAAATGTTATAGTAACCCAATAGTATTTCAATAGTAACCCATAAATCTTCGCATGGAGATTCCCATGCTCGTTTTCTCAGCACTTCATATTTTTTTAGGATAGCCAGACAAACCCTCCCACCTTCCTTTTTATTTAAGTGGCTTAAAGTTGATGCGCGGTCTCTCCTAAATACATTGTAGCGACCGTCGAACACCTCATGATCAAAGACTGAATCGTTTAACCAAAATTCCGATAAAACGATTACATCGTACTCACAGTTCAAAACATTTTTGATGAAGTCTACCGTTTTGGTCCTTAGGCCTCGAACGTTTTGATAATATATTATGAAAACTGATTTTAAAAATAAGGCAACACTATTAACTCGACGGAAGAGAGTCCAGGCAGTCCTCACTAGTTACCAGTCTAGCTTTGGAGTTGGCGTCTTTGCGTACGAAGATGCGGCCGTTGCGAATCCAGACAAACGAGTAAGTACTTCTTATCTCGTGCGGTGGCCCGAGCCGCGGAGTGCAGCTTCTTGTTTACTGGCGACAAGTGTTCTACGGCATACACGGGCTGGTTGCCCGCTAGTCTCAAGTGCTGCGTATTAAATTTTTGTAGCGGGTTCGACTTGTTAAATCCTCGTACGGCGGCCAAAAATTCATCACGCGTTCTTGTTTTTGAACTCTATGGAAGTTTAAGATTTCCGAGTCTGTCAGCTCATTCTCTACGGCCCTTGAGAGTTGCTTGATAATTGAAAGAATATTCTCGTCCTTCTTCTCCGGCACGCATTGAACCTCGACGTTGCACTCACGGGCTTGCTGTTCTATTATATTAAGTTTCGCATTGATTTCCCTGATCTCGCCACGGAGATTCACATTTTCGGTTTGAAGGTGATCTATCAGATTTACTTTTTCATTGAAGCGTTTGTTAAGATCTTCATACTGAGAAGCAAGAAAGTTCATGCTTTCTTTCAGATCCTCCATCGTGTCGCTTAAAATTTTCGTTTCCGTCGCGATGTTCTTCTTAACGTCAGTGAGAATTTTACAGGTAGCGTCATTAAGTTTTTGATCGATGTACTTCTTTAAGTCGTCCATTGCTTCTGTATTATAAGCAGCTGCAGGTCTGACAGGAGATTTCGGGGAGTCCGACTGGCCCTGTACCCTGATAAGAGTATCAGAGTTATCACCCCTTTTAGCTACTGGTTTACAACCTCGGCACTTCCAGCTCGCCTTTGCTTGTTTGGACTCCTTAGTAAAGTTTACCAGCGTAATACCTAAGCACAGGTAATGGTAATTCCCAGTGCACTGTTGACAGGTTTTGGCCTCTCCAGCCGGAAGGGGTTTTGTACAAGCTTTACACCTCATGTTTTATTCCGGTTCAACAATCTGATATTATTGCTTGTTGAAATCTTACAGGCGCTTATTTTCTGTCCGAGGATAGTAACAAAATTATGAAACAAAAACGGGGTAGACAATTATTATCACGTTCGAGGTTTAGCTTTAGTTCCCTTAATTTCTACCAAAAAACAGCAAACTGATTCTTGAATTCAATTACACGTTCTAATTTTAATTCACTTGACACAATGAAACTGTTTATAAGCCGCAAATATCACTATTTCAATTTCAATTAAATAAATGAGTCACACGTACCTACTGTTTACATGACAAGTCATGGGGTAGGAATCATAACACATCAGTCGGAATAACATTACCAGTTTTGTATCACAGACTGCATCCTATAACGGAAACTTGACTGAACGTCATTAGCTGAAAGCATATTGCAGATATTGCAGCAATATTTATTTTCCAGACATATTTTGCTACAAAATGTTACTCTGATGGCCATAGTTGATAATATTGCAGCCACAAATTGTGGTGAAACGTGGCTCGTTTAGAAAGCTGCTTCCTTTTAACTAGTTATATGATACGCTCTTTAAGATAAACATAATAATAAACTGAATAGAATCAAAACAAAATTTAGCGATTATTATAAAAAAAAATGCTTCTTAGTGATGCAGTTAGCCTGGTTGGTAGTAACCGTGCCTACGAAGCTAGCGGTCCTGGGTTCAATTCCCGGTCAGGGAAAATGTTTGTGTGATGAGCGCGAGTCTGTTTCTGAGTCTTCTGTGTTTTCTATGTATGTATTTATTCATCTGTATAAGTATATTTATGATTGTCTAGTATCCATAGTACAAGCCTAGAGCTTAGTTTGGTACTATATCAACGTGTAAGGTTAGGTACCGAAAAATAAAATATTACACAATTTTATTAGGTACCAACGAAAAACCTAAGAATAATAAAGATTAGAATGGTTTGAAGATTGTTACTGTTATAATGGTAAACGTAAGGAAACACATTGTGTAGGTACCTCTAGCATAGTTGTCGAATATACAAAAGTCTTTTACGTTACTACACAACAAGTTTCATTTTTGCTCAACAAAGGCGCTAATTTCCCCAACAATTCTTGCCAGAATTGGGCGGGATTATTGAGGATAAGATGGGAATTGATGACTTCGTCCCCAGAGACAGAGCAGGAAAATGGCGATATTAATAGAGTGAAGGCATGGTAAAGGTATATTAATATTCATATTTTTATTAGAAGTGACATTAATTAAATTGAGACATTGCATTGTGAATTACCACTTAATTTTTGACAGTAGCATGTGGAATTAAATACGAGTATTTACAATTCATACAATACAATACAATTTTATATTGTCGAGTAATAATAATGCAATTATTTTGCGTTATTGTGCCATAAAATTATCCGCTTTTTTTCAAGTTGATAGTGGAATTTTAAAAAACCGTGTGGCTAACCAAGCATATAAGTTGCAAAACAGCGGAACTTACATTAAATAAAACCCCTTTTGTTGCTGAAAAATAAATGATTGAATATCATCAGTTTAGTTTAAATTTAAAAATAGGCTATAATCATTTCTGCGTTGATTCCCAGCTCTTAGGAATTAATTTTAAATTCAAATCAATCTTCCCCTAAATGATCATAATTTAGGTAAGACAAACGAATGTCGGAAGTTCCCGTAGTCTGTAGACTGTCGCAGTTAACGTTTATTTCTTAGATAACGGAATTGCCGCTTGAATTATGCCTTTGACTTGGAAGATTTTGTTAAATAAGAAGGCTGTAGTCCACAACTTAGCCTTCGTTTGCCTACCAGTAACATTTTTTTAAGGTGATGTTATTCGTATTTGGAAGGTGCAAATTTGATTGCAATGTGTTTGTTGCTTTGTTGTCTAAAAACATACAAATCGTGATTTATTACACTTACTTTTGTAACTTTCCACTTATCTCCAAGTGGTTTACCACTTAAAAAATGCTCGAGTTAGGGCCCGTTGTTTGATCAGTAGCTAACTCAACTAATTCGAAAATTCGAAAAACGAAATCGAAAATTTGACACACTACCTTGAGATTTAACCATTAGTTACGATTTTTAACGATTAATTAGTTTAATTACTGATCAAGAAGTGGTCTCTGCCTACCCCTCTGGGAAACAGGCGTGATTTAATGTATGTGTG
This sequence comes from Acleris literana, assembly GCA_946894065.1. Lineage (NCBI taxonomy): Eukaryota > Metazoa > Arthropoda > Insecta > Lepidoptera > Tortricidae > Acleris > Acleris literana. Next base: position 23,166,962 of record OX335669.1, read on the forward strand.
TAACTACTGATCAAACAACTGCCCTTAATGACTGAATCATAGCATTTATTTGCTGGAAAATTTTGGCTACATACAAAGATTAATTGGATACTACCTAATGAAAATTATATATTACTAAACAGGTACACAAAAATAACAAGCCTAAGCAATCTCCGTATCAATTTTTTTCAAACAGACAGACAAACTGACAATTTAATATACGTTAAATAGTTAAAGTTGATAGTTCTATCATTATTCCAAAAAAAAGGATAGCCTAAAAATAGATAAACAAACGCGAGAAGAGGAGAATTTATATACCCACCCTAAAGGACTTAATTAAAATACCAAAATATTAGGAAATTGATCATACATCAATAATATCGTATAACCTTATTAGTACCTAAAACCAACGTTTGTGCATGGGTGTGAAAATAAATAAATATCATGGAACAATGTCACACAAATTGACCTAGTCCCAAATTAAGCTCTAGGCTTGTACTATGCCACCAAATACTCGCGCTTTTCATACAAACATTTGCACATACCGGGAACAAATGCACACAGTATAAATATTAAACGACCTCTTTTTGCAAAGCTGATAATTATCAGATTTATATTAACGGCCAACCGATTTTCATGAAACCTAGCTAGGAACCACCGTCAGAAAACACACACACATACACAACTATTTTTGCGTCGCGGGTTACTAAAAAAAAACTTGATTTTAGCTGGAGCGCGACAAATCCTTCGGGATTTTTGCTCGCCGTCAAACGACGGAGGTGCGCGTGGCGGTCACTGCGCACGGACTGAGAGGCGACGAGGTGCTCCGGCGCAAGGTCAAACTGCTTCTCCATCCGGGGGACATGCTGATGGACACTGAGCAGTGGATAAGGGTGAGATTTATTTATTTTTAATGAAAGAAAGAAAGTAAAAACGTCTATTACTTAAGTGTAACAAAAGTACAGAAGAACAAATTAACGAACAGAAAAATAAACACAAAAGCTATACTAAACTAGTGCCAGATGGAGCAAAATGGTTCCTGATCAGCTTATTACTGATTTTTAGGCCAGAGCTGGTCTTCTGCAGGAGCTGTTTGGTGACACCACGGCAGGTCACAATACCATCAAAACACAAAAACTGTACTATTTTTATTGTATAATGTTAATACAGAGACAGTAAAGTAGTGGCTTTCACTTCAATTCAATAGTGAGTAAAATTCGGTCAAGTAATTGCATCTCTATAATGCTTGTTGAAACAATAATAACTCCGAATTTAACGATTATGTCGCCATAAAGATGTTATAATTACAAGTTAAAGTTCAAGGTCACTGTTCAAGGTCAAAAAAAGAAAAAACGTATTTGTTTTGATGTGGAAACAGTCTATAATTACGTATATTGAGTAAATTTATCTTAAGAAATAGGTTTGTCCATAGTAGGTACCTCCTAACTATAAAGACTAAGCTTTTCTGGGTAATAGTGTTGTAGTTGCTTAACGTTGTGTTTTCATTAATTTACTACATTAAAAACTGCATTTTTCTCAGATAATGCAAGCAAAAACAACAAAATTAAGGAACCAAATGAAGTACGGATAATCAGAAATCACAAAAAGAAACAAACTTAAAAATATCCTTCACCAGTAAATACAAAATATTTGGTTTTCAGCTGGTGACGTTCGCAGACACAGCAGAGCATAAACTGCGCTTTGCAACGGACTACGATTGTGGCACTGCAACTAATTGCACATTAAGAGGTAACTTTTTTGTCTTTTGACTACTTATTACGTAAGTAACTATAACCTTTATTTGACAAAGATACACACTATAATACAAAAGACAATTACTATTACCTAAACATTAAATTGGAATAACAATTTAAAAAAAATATGTAACCTATTTTATATACTTAAAACTTTAATTATTAAATAAATGTGTGTACCTACACAACAACAAAAATAATAGAAAATAGTAAGAGTAACTTAAATTAACAATGATTTATGATTTATAATACTCACAGCACAACATTTATTTTATGAGTGCTCGCGTGCCTTCTCCTTGCCATAAAAGAGTAAAATAAATTATAGTTCGCATATAAAAAATATAAGAGACGTACAATCTAAATGAAAGAAATAAAATAAACAGTTTAAAGATAACTTGAAAACGAATTGGAAAATAAATCAACACTCGTACTTACAATATTTCAAACATTTCATAAAACCAACAAATGGTCACACGTTTCAAGATAATATTTAAGTCTTTCCAAATTCCGAAATTACGCAAAACTTTTAACAGTTCCGCTTGAGACGAATGGTCGCGTAAAAACTTAATTTCTCATCCCTCGTAAGAGAAATTTTATTCTTAAAAAAACAAGCGAAGATTGATGCTGGCTATAAAAAATGTGGCACGTTCCAGGACGTAAGCGTACTCGTTTAAGATAACTTTTCAATGGCCGAACTCTTCAACAAAATGACGACAGATGCTCCAACGCGTTTAAGGAGATTGTTATAATACCTAACCTTTGTTAAACCTTATTAGTGTTCGCAATTTCAGTTTATTATCCTTTTAGTTGAGTTCCTCTTGTTGTTAGCGTCAGGATTTATCAGTTTTGAATTTTTGTAACATAATGGTTCTCCATTTTTGAACGTTAATAAACATTTTTGCTCAGACTTATCAACTATTTATTTAAACTTCTCTTTTGTATTAATAAAACAAAACATAATTACTAAGATGGAATTACTTTTCTCAAGAGATCCTTATCCATCTTCAGAAATAAATCAGGGCGAAATGCTGGTTCTTTTATGAATGTTATTCGCAACTCTAATTTTGGACGCCTGCTCTAACAACCCATTACCTAACCCAGAACAACGCTGACTCCAAAAGCTAATAACGTTACGTGAAAGTTAGCGGTAACGGGTAACAGGGTTACGGAATGGAAAGGTTTTTTGTACAGAGATTTCAGACGCAAGTATTTAAGTAAATAATAAAATTTCGCATAAAACAACATTAGATGCAAAATTTAATTAGTGTGCAACTTTGTTAATAATACTCTAATCTCTTTTTCTCTACTTACTTATACAAACACCAGTTTGCATAAAACGAAATTAGATCCATACTGTTACTTTTAATGTTACTGTACTGACAGCTTTTAAACGTAGCTGACCTGTTTGCCAAGTAACATAATTATGAATTAAATATCAATAGTAGGATAATCGTAATATTTATAATATTTCCTACCCAAACCTAACAAAGAAAATTAATTCAACCGTAAAAACAAATCCCCGCTCTGTTATTATTATCCCTGTAAGAATGATTTGTGGACTCATAAACGCACGCAGAGGCATTTTTCTTGGTATTACGCACCTCGTGTTATGAACAGTGTGCAGCTATATAGGAACACTCCATTTGACAAACAAAATGTTTTCTTGTGGAACGTGGAATGGGAAATGCGAATAATAAATAAATCTGAATCCATATTCGCTCATGCTTGAGTTGGATTGTATATCCTAAAGTGTATTTTAATGCTTACCGTCAAATTGAAATTCATTCATTTTTAACGAAAGATCTTAAGAATTAACTTACTGCTAAACAATTACTCTCTATTTGTGGCAATAAACCTTTCGATCTTTATAATTATAATTTTTTAGTTTTTTAAGATTATTTTCGACTTGACAGAAGCGCGTGGAGCCGACCACATCGCACATCTGGCACAATATACAATATGGCACAAAGTGCTTCTGTTTAGTTCATTAGAGAAAATACTCTTTCACCGAACAATTGTCTTCACGTGTGATATCCAAAGACATATTTCTTTAATAAATCCATATGAGTAGACACTCGAAATTGGCGAAATACACCTTAGCAGGAGTGAAGCCATCAAATAGAAACAATAAATTAAAATAGAAGATTCATTTCAAGAACAGTTTCAAATTGCAAAAACCATTTAAAACATTTTGCAAGCTTAAATATAAATTAATCTGAAAGTTGCCTGTCCCGCACAGGAGACAAAAGTCGTGAAGTTCAAAAATAAATTCATGTATGACTTATTTGGGCGATTTATAACTTAAAAACGTTTTTTTGCTATCAACTAAAATTGAACGGCTCAAATGGCCCTTTTAATATTGCTACTTTGAGAGATTTTGTGTTTCATTGTAACTTCTCACTTTGGCAGAACTACACAACAGTTTGGCAAAACAACACGATGAGGCGACGCTGCAGCGGATGAAAGGGTCTTGGGAGAAAAAACTGTCTAATATTAATGAGTACTTAACGCAGATTCTTCCACTACTGAAGAAGGCATCCAAGGAAAACCGTAAGTTTAATCTTAAATAATCAAAAGTAACTGCTTAACTATTTTTTTTAGATAACGTAAGGTTAACGTAAGCGACTATTCATAGTTTTTCGTGATTCTCGGTTTATTAACTTACACGTAGTACGAACGGGATATTTTTGCAACCTTTTGATTTAATATTGAACTCCTTACATTTTTATTGGCTTCATGATAACGGGTCAACTGAAATTGCGGGTAGGTGTATAGTTAGCACTCTTAGACAGAACTCTGTCTACCATCATTTATGTTCGTTAAATGGTAGGTAATCGCAGTCTATATTTTGTTTATGGCATTGAGAAGGCGTACGAGCACACAGGCCACCTGGTGGTAAGTGCACTCTGAAGCTCATAGACATTATCAATCTTACAATGATAGTCTAAAGACTGCAAATGCGTTGCCGACCCTGAGGACTTAAATGGAAAGCCTCTATGCTTGTCATTTCAACGGTTGTCTTACCACAGCACTGGAACACAACTGCAAACACTGATGTTTGGTGGCAGATTAAAAAGCAAAAAATGCTAAAAAAAATGTGATCTTCGCTAAATTTGACTACGCGAAGTTTTCACTAGCCATCATTAAGTTCATCTACATTTGACATACTCTTTATTAATGGTCTAAGATCCGGATAGGAGAAGATTTGGACCGGGCGGTTTATTCGATGAAAAGTATTTTATATCAAATTTAATACGCAAAATAATATGTGGCGAATAGGTAGGCTGAAAATTTTCAGTCCAGTACTTATATCATTAAAAAAATAATTAAAAATGAATTTTTTTTTTAAATTGCATATGTTTGTTTAATAAAGATAAAAAGATAAAAGAAGTTTATTCAGTAAGTAGGCCGCACGGGCACTTTTACACGTCAAGAATCTTCCAGCGCTTCCCAAGAGAAGACCACTGCCGAGAAGAAACGCCGCAAGAAACTCAGCAGTCAGTCATTTTTTAAACATATTTCTTATTACAATGGTACTACGAGTACTTAGTCTAGCATTATATAAAGCTATAAATATTAAATTAAATATAGTATCAAATAACATGCGTAGTTCAGCAGGAAACATGCCAATTAAGAATCTTACGGGAGAGATAGAGAAAAAAAAACACATACTTATGTGTATATAATGGTGCGAGACGACCACATAAGTTTCGATATGTTTTCCTACATGAACGGTGTCCCCTAGACAAGATAAAGATTTTGCATTTGAATAAATTATTATTGACTAAGTTTCGGATTTAGGCCATGCATTTTTGTCTGTTAGATAGTCCTCGATCCTATAATACGCTTTAGACATTAACGACCTTTTCAAGTAATTTTTAAGTGCTGGAAAGGGTAACTTTAAAACTTCGTCAGGTAATTTATTATAGAAATGAATGCATTGACCAACAAATGATTTATATACTTTACGGACGCGGAATTTTCGGATAGCGATTTTATTTTTATTTCTGGTATTTAAATTATGTATATCAGAATTTTTGGTGAAAGAATCTAAGTATCTCACTGATAACGTAAATAATATTCTCATAAATAAATTGAGACGCTACAGTCAAGATATTAATTTCTTTAAAAAGTTATCTTAAAGAGTCACGGGAGTTTAAGTTGTAAATAGAACGAATGGCCCTTTTATGTAACACAAATATAGTTTGTATGTCAGCTGCCTTACCCCAAACCAGAATATTGTACGACATGACACTATGAAAATAACTATAATAGACTAAGCGAGCTGTCTCAACATTGGTTAGTTGTCTAATTTTTGTAACGGCGTAAGCTGCCGAACTTAGTTTACCTGCCAGTACAGCTATTTGTAGACTCCATTGCAAATATTTATCTAATGTTATGCCTAAGAAAATTGCCTTATCTACCATTTGCAAACACTCGTCATTTAGAAAAATACTAGAATGTACCGGTTTAACATTAGGCAAAGCGAACCTAACACATTTCGTTTTCTTAGCATTTAGTACCAAATTGTTGCTAGTAAACCAATTAAGTACTTTAACTAGTGTGGTGTTAATCCTACTGTAGTCTACGGATTTTCTATCTGGGCATTTCTTTAAAAGTTTGTACCTAGTTAAGGACAAAAATTAAGAAACGTTGAGTTTTCCGCTGAGTTACGAAAATTAGTCGTACATTTATATACTACCTCTCAGCGCCAATTAGCAGTATCTCTAATTCAATCAATGAAGTAGATTCAATCCTCACCCGTTAGTAATATGCTTGCACTTGCTACAGGAGTTTTGTCTGAGATACCACCATTTATCTTATAACAAGTATAACTAATTTTCGTAACTCAGCGGAAAAGTTAACGTTTCTTAATTTTAGCCTTTAACTAGGTACAAACTTTTAAAGAAACGCCCATCTACCTTGAAAATTAGTGAAGTATCATCAGCAAAAAGTACAATATCACAAAGTTTATCTACTGTTGGTGGCAAGTCATTTATGTAAACCCAAAATAAAAAAGGACCTAAAATAGAGCCTCGAGGCACACCTATTTTTACTGTAGCTCCAACAGATTGCGTTTTGTTTACAACAACTGTTTGAGTTCTATCACTTAGATAAGAAGACAAGCCTTAAAGCTTTATTGGACAATCCATAATGTTCTAATTTTAAAATAAGGGTCGTATGATCCACGCAATCAAAAGCTTTAGAAAGATCACAAAATATTCCTACTGCATCGCAAGATTTCTCCCAACTGTTATATATATGTTTAATGAGTACAGATGCCGCATCAATTGTTGATCGACCTCTGGTAAAGCCAAACTGGTTATTGTGAAGTAGTTTATTTCTGTTAAAGTGACCTAACATATCCTTCAGCATTACTTTCTCAAAGACTTTACTTAAAACTGGTAGTATGGAAATAGGACGGAAGTTCGTTATATCACTCATCTCGCCCGATTTAAAAAGAGGTATTACTTTACTATATTTCATGAGATCTGGAAAGACCTCTGATATGCAATTATTGTAGATTAATGCTAGATGGGGTGCAATTACATCTATGATATGAAAGAGTACCTTAACTGATGTGCCCCACAAATCTTCAGTCTTTTTTAAACTAAGTGATTTAAATATCTTGACTATTGAATCTGAATTTACAGGGCTGAAATTAAAGTTTATATTACATTTACTGACATTAGTGCTAAGTAATGATTGAGCTTCAACCGCGGATGATTTAAGACATTTCGTAGTATTAACTAATGGCTATGTTAGAAAAATAATCTTCGAATGCTAAGGCAACGTCTTTATTTGACGTGATTTGTTGATCACCTGTGTTCAGAGTGACTTGATTATCACGAGTTTTTGATTTTCCCGTTTCTCTATTTATAAATATTCCATACAGTTTTTACCTTGTTGTCAGATGATTTAAGTTTGAGACTAAGAAAATTTGCCTTGGCAGTTAAACAAACTTGCTTAAAGGTTCTTGAATAATTCTTAACATAATTTAGGAAGTCAGCATTCTTATAGTCCTCCCTCTCTCTATATAGGTCATAAAGCCTATTTCTACTTTTATGAATGCCTGCAGTAGCCCATTCACAAAATTTTGTTTTCGACCTAGAAATAGTTTTCATTTTAAAATTGTTGTTAAATTGATGTAGAATTACGCCGAAGAAGTCTTTATAAATACTATTACACTCATTCTGTAAAAACGGTAACACTGAAAGATTACTCTGAACTTTATTTTTGAATAATTCCAAACGATTACTAGTTATAGGTTGGTATGTTATTGTATCAGGTTTTTGATAAAAATCATAGATGAAAGATGCCTTCTGACCACTATGGTCAAAATTAAAACAATTAAATATTTATTTATCCAAACATTCGCAACTACAAAAAATATTATCTAAGCAGGTTGCACTACTAACACCTATCCGTGTGGGTTCTAAGAACAGATTACCTAAATTAAAAGATTTAAATAAAGTAAGTAACCTAGTGGTATTATTTGACGTTTCGAGTAAGTTAATATTAAAATCTCCACAAACTATAACATGCTTCTGGGTATTACATGCTAATTTTAACACATGTTCCATAGTAGATTCAAATGTGCAAAAATCAGCCAACGGTGGTCTGTAAACACATATTATTATATAACTTTCTAGTTCTGCGCAAGAAATTTCTACAATCCTTTCTATCGATAGCTTTACAATATCCTTTCTTTCTTTGGATTTAAGAGTACTTTTTACAATTATTAAAGAGCGAAATGAATGGCACTTTTTCTGGCAAAATAACTAACTAATTTAAAATTTAAAAAATCAAAAATTAATTGGTCTTGTCTAAGCCAATGTTCAGTAATGCACATAATTTGTACATTTTCATTATCTAAGAACAACCCTATTTCTAGTTCTTTGCTGGAAAAACCTTGAATATTTTGGTGAATTAAATTTATATTCAAGGGTGTTTCCGCTGTCCTATAATTTAGTTTAAATCATGAGGCAAGGCATTATTGCCAATAATGGCTTGTTGGGGCTGGGTACTACTGTATGTATTTGGTTCTATATTAAAAGCTAATAGGTCAACCAAGGTCAAAATATATTTCCTGGGCAAATGAATTTTTCCTGATGTTAGATCAAGTCGCTTTTTAAATTTGTTTAAGTCAAAGAACAATTACATACGAAAAGAATAGACAAATTACATACTAATCGAAAGTATGAAGTCTATAGAATATGCAAACGTTAGGTTTGGTGCAAATTATTAGAACCGATTTACCTGTTTATACCTGCCTACCCAATACTTTGACGGGAAAAAAATAGTCAAACTAACGTTTGCATATTCTATAGGCTTCATACTTTCGATTGGTATGTAATTTGTCCATTAAACAAGCCATTGTTTTTTTTTTAAACAAAGTTAATTTTTAAATTTTTAATTAATTATATACTGGACTGAAATTTTTCAGCCTACCTATTCGCCATATATTACTTAGCATATTAAATTTGGTATAAAAAACTTTTTATCGAATAAACAGCCCGGTCCAAATAGTCTCCTATTCGGATCTCCTACTATAAGAGGCATTACCCAAATCCAAAAATGTTTTTAAATTATAATATACTTTTTCAGAATACAATACAGTCGAAGAATACTGGGACTCATTAGCTGAATTAGAAGGAGCTGTTGTGAAGGCCAGAGAGTTATGGAGTCATGTAAAGCCACTGTATGAAAAGTTGCACAAATACGTCGCTCTTAAGTTAAAAGGCACTGAGGCGGTAGGCCAGCCTCTACCCGTTCATTTGTTACGTGAGTTTCTATTTTCATTACAGATTGTAATCTTTTCTGGACACTTATAAATAATTTTCACTTCTCCGATTGAGACATTTCATCGAATTTCATTTCATATAACGGTATTTTCTGCTGAAACCATGATGTTTTTTAGGATGTCTGGAACATTAATTGCGTAGGTAAGGTTAGGTTGCACTTGTGACTACCAAAATTAAATTAACTCATGCGGCGAGAAAAAATGCCTTTCGATGATATATTTTTTTCGCGTAATGATATGAATTTTGAAAGGTGTTTCAATACAATAATTATTAGCGTTTAATAAAACATACTAAATTTACTGTGGTGTTTCTCAGCCAAAAACTAAAATACATTCAAGTAAAGTTATTCAATTGCTATTAAATTATTTTTCAAACAAATTTGAATAACAAAAAAATTTAAGATACTTTTCTCAACTCAATTAAACCAAGAAAAACACTTTTTCCCAAAGAGAACGCTGGACTACTAAAATTATTAAATAACTTAATTTCCATAAATTGGCCAGAAATATCGTTGTTTCAGCGGTGTTTATGCAAAGCCAATTGATTTTATGGCAAATTTCACAATGTTATGTTAGGCCGTTAGGTCGGCCAATTTTCATAATTCAGTTAAAATGTTAATGAAAATGTACTTATCCAGATTAATGAACCCAATTAACGAACCGAAGTATTAAGAAACCATTAAAACTTAAATTTCAGAGAAACTCTTTAGCAAAATTAAAGAGTATATTCAACTGTAACTTATTTGGAATTCACGATCCACCGAGCAATAAATTGTGAAAGTAACAGAAAGGCAAAATGCCAAAGAAATAATATATTTCCATTCTTGGAATAATAATTAAATGCTGAAAGCACTCCAACGGAGAATTACTTGCACTATTTGATGACAAGCAAATTATGTTTGATTTCAGGATCCCTTACTGGAGACGACTGGTCTAATGTTATTGAGAGTTTATTACCTAAACATGCTGATATTTATCAAAAGGTGCACGCTAATCTTCAGTTAAAGGTTGGTGCCAATTTTATTGTATTATTTTTTTCTTCTTCTTCTTCTTAGCATAGTTGAGTGTACTATTGCTGGGAAAACACGTCTCCCTTGAATCTCCACGAGTCCCTGTATAATGCTTCTTCCGGAGAGTTTGTTGAGAAATGCCTCCTCGTCTTCCCGCCATCTACGTCTCCGCCTGCCCCGTCTGCGTCGCCCATCTTACGGCAACCAATTGGTAGCTAAACTAACCCACCTTTCCGGGTGCATGCAGCAGATATGACCAGCCCACTCCCATTTGAGCCTGTCAGTTCAAAGATTAAAGAGAAAATATTAATAATACTTTTAATCTTTTTCAGGATCTTGGAGGTTTGAATGCCTTTCAAGAGGCATCAAGGCTGCTTACAGAAATGAATATGCACCCAAGTCTAACTAACTCATGGGAAAAATCTGAATTTAATAGCAGTTGTCCTCCCGTACTTGTAGATTATTGTAAACCAAACAAACTAAGCATTGTGTCATGCAAAGATGTTACTATAGCCAATTACATTGATGCTCACGAATCTGTCATGAAAATTAAATACAAAGAGACAGCAGCGTTGTATAGTAACAATACTTATACACTTAGAGAAGCTAATCGGTATTCAGGTAATTAATAAATTTTAACCTTTTACCTGAGGGAGCTTGTTAATGAGCAACATTTTTACGGCAATATGTGGTTAGCAACTATTTATGGGCGTCTTCCATTAAAATACAAGGTAAGAGTAAAACAGCAAAAGTTTCCGGCCACACATACCCGTGAAAAATGTATAGGTAACCAGCCCCTCTACATGTACTTATTGTTTCACAGGATTACACACGAATAGATTGAAATTTAATTAAACAAATTAATTCTACCATGGACACAAATTAAATTAGTATCCGTTCAAAACGTTATACTGTGAATTTTTCTAAAAGGAGTTGTCATACAAAATAATTATGATTATTAGCGTTGGTGTCATTCTGTTTGTGATAGTTCTTGTTAAACAATTTATATCAATATATATTTTACAAAACCATAATTTGCTTAGCATTTATGAAAGTTAACTATGTAATTTGATTTCAGCTGTGTACGAAGCTATACCTGGATTTGCTTCGTTACTTGCGATGAACCCCCACGCCCTAAACCGGGCTGGACTATACCCAATCGACAGGTTTAATGTCAATCCGAACTATCATCGGCTGGTCTTACAATTAATATCGGCTTTGCGAGATCTTCCCAGGCAAGTATAAATAAACTTATGTGTAAACTTATGTGTCATTGACAATGTCTTTAAGAAAGGTAGTTTATAATATGTCTGAATAGTTATTTATTATCTACTGCAGTAGTATCAAATTGTCAGCGATTAGTATTAAGGGGCCACTGGCATGAGAAATTTAGAATCTACTTGTAGTCTTAGATAATAAAAATCATAGAATTAAATGACAGTTTTATAATTTTTGGCATAGCTAAAGTGTTCTTATTCCGATTAATGTTTTTGTTGCAAATGGCCCTTAGGCTTAGTTGTTAGGGAAAAGGTTCACTTTCATTGAGTATTTTTTCACTTAAGTTATGTAGGGAAACTACACGCAAAAATACAATAACTCCAATCCCAACATTTTGTTTTCAGACTAAATTACTATTTGGCTGCTGATGAGTGGAGACTTCAATATTTGAATGAGTCTTCAGTTCAAGCAATAAATGTGAGCAGTTGGAGTAACTTTAGAGAGACTTTCTCACTGTTACAAACTTCTGACGCCGATTTGCTTGGACATCCCTATATTGTCAACAACAAACCGTTTATAGGGTAAAGTTGTATTTTTTAATAAAAAGAATAGACATATAATTGAAAGTAACTGGATATAAAAATAACATACTTTTATTTTTAGGAAATTTATGGGTGTTATTCTTAAATACCAAATTTACCAATCATTTGCTGAAGAACTCATGTCGGATGAATATGATTTAATTGAACACATTAACGAAAACAACGAACGTTTGACGTAAGTATTCTTAGACGTTGTAATTTTTACGTAAATAATAATAATCCATAAATAATAATAATAATCTTAATTTCATCTTTTGTTTTTCTTAGGTTAACCATGAGTCAAGGATTTGGTGTCAACTGGCCAGAAATGGTTAGCGATTTATTAGCTAAACGAGAAAATGGACTAGAACACACTGGACTAACTGACTATTATAAACTACTAGATGACTACTTGGACTCCCAATTAGATCCTTCTATTGAAATCACTGATGATTACATTGAGCCTATTGTTGAAGATCCAGAAATTACAAATGAAATCCCTCCCGCTTTAGTGACGCCTGAAGAAAAATCAGAGACACATGAAGATATTCAAGCAAACGTAATAGATACTGGTGACGAGCGTCATTCCAGGTTCGGTGCGGAAACATCAACTGTTGGAGTATTAGAAATCAAAAACCCTGTTGCATCAGGAGATCAAGGACACAAAGATAATAACATAAAAGAAGCTTCGTACAATGCCTATTGGTGGATAGGAGTGGGCGTTGCAGTTGCAATAGTCGTGTTATTAATAGCAATTATTGCGAGAAAGCGGCAAAACCACAGAAAACAACTGGACAGGCAGAGAAGAGACAACACACAAGCCTGATTTGAGGAATATCGGTTCTAAAAAAGGGACCGATATATAACGATGGGACTATAGTTAGTGCATTTGTGCCAACACGATTCATTTGATAGGTGTGTTTACTTTCAAAAGTTTAGTGGTTCCGTGTAGGATTAGCGTTTCTATTTATTCTGCTTGGTTGGTTTAGCTAATAGTTTATTTTAACTGTATTTGTTAGCAATGTTTGTCGTAAATCTAACATTATCTGAGGTGCTGTAAATGTATGGATACGAGAAAAATATTTCTCTTTTAGGTTGGTTTTAGCAAATCACTTTGTACTATGAATAAGGATGTCTAGTAACTAAAAATAAAGATAATATTTTTGTACATATCACATTTTGCAAAATAGTCTAAATGTTACCAAGAGTGTCTATGATAATTGTACATTATAGTTAAGTGTAATTTTGCTGTGCCTTAAGCGTCTCAATTTCTAATGAGTACTCTGTATAGTATACAATATAATAGTTATGATGAGAACAAATTTGTAAATTACCTTCGGGTTCTTATTTTATGAAATAACTGAAAGGAAAATAAGTGTCAGACCAATTTTAATCTAAAGATATAATTTTTTTTCTTAGTCAACTTTGACACTTAATGTGTTTATAATATATTTAATAATTAATATAATTTCATATTATATTATTAGATTTTATTTGAATCTTTAACATAGTTTTGTTTTTAAATGTTAATGCATGCCAATGATGTTTTATTGTTGTTGTTTGTAACTTTATTTTCATTTATTTTACAACGAACATCGAATGTTCGTACATTAATGTATGCTTTTTCATTAATTAAATGAAAATAAAAATCGTTCATACCGATTTTAGCTGAACTTTCATTTGGTATAACTGTGAGATATTGATGAAGGAAATAATAAATGTTTAAACAATGAAAACGTTTTTTCTTGAGACCGCACAACGAGTATAAGGAAGTTATAATTCCAAAAACTTGCAAGAAATGTAGTAAATTAACGAAAAAGTTATAAGTAGTTATACCTAAATTTACGACAGCAAAAGAAGGGAAATCCGACCTGCAACTAACGGAGTCCAATGCCTTTTTGGAAACATGCCAAGTAGGTTTGGCGATACCGTATCTAAAGAGATATACCAACAAGGATGTTACAGAAATCACTCGCAAGTATTTTTCTTCTGAATTTTGGAGATACATCGTTTGTTACTTATTAGTGAGAGACTTAAAAGTGACAATGCAGTCAAATTAATTTGAATGGATATAACTGACACCTGATAATTCTATTTAAATTCAGAGGTATTCTCTGCTTAAAAACGGCGCTCGGTCGGTCGAACGAGTGAACGAGAGAACGCGCCACACCTACGAGTTTAAGTAGTCTGGTCAGAGCGTACGAAACACATTTTTCGCTCGTTTGGCTGACCGAGCGCCGTTTTTAAGCGACTAACACCCAGTACTGAATACAAATTATTCAACCTATCAATTGACAACTGCTGCAGCGCGACATTTCGACGCAAAATCATATTTACTCTTTTAAGGCTAATCGCATTTATTAAGGTATAGCTGGAAGAGATCCTTTAAAAGGATAAGTTTGTTTTTTTACCCACGACGGTACGGAGACGGTATATGCGTTTTTACTCTACTTCTCTATTTTGTAAAAATTGTATTGTTTTACATAATAAAGAGTAGTCGTTCGGGTTAAAAACAATTTTTCCCAAAGATGACGACCTTACTCGTGTCAGATTGATTTCTGGCCCTGTTAGAGCCGTTTTATATACGAGTTTAATTAAAGTATAAGATTTACACATGTACCTATACAATCGGCAAATTGGAACACTGACTCACCATAGAACCGCATCACAGTGATGTAATGAATCTAATCGTAAGAAGTGTCAATCTAAATATCACTGGCACTGACACAGGTTCTATGTTATGCACATACTACATACAATAAACACAGTTACTTGCAAGAATATAATTATATGGAGAACCTCAATTTCGACGTAGAAACTTCACTCATTTAGTCAGTTTCGATTAAATCAGCTTCCATTAACATGTTCGTTTAATACTAATCGGATTTCCTTGTATCTCCATTGTAACCGAGAAGAGACGTGACTGGTGTTCACAGCCTTCATTAACACAGTAGAGAGATTACTGTGTTAGGAATTATGATTGATCTCACTATCTACTCAAGTGACATTGTTTGCTATGACGATAAAAGACGAAAGAGAGAGAGAGTGTTTGAAAGACTTAATATTTTTTTCTTAATAACCTGGCATCGCTTTTATTCTATTTTTTCTGTGTATAAAGGCCTCACTCAGAGTCAGTTAATTACGATTAAGTCGATTCGGTCGGTCGATTTTCGGAAAATCCTTTCTTAGTGCTTACTTACATCATGAAAGAAACCCCTGTACCAAATTTCAAGTTTCTAGGTACAGTAGTTTGCCTTTTATATTTATAGATAGATAGATAGATAAAATGTTTCAGACTGACGGTTAGCTCATTGTTTTTTTTTATTGTAGAAAAGTGTCATAGGATATGAGAAACGTTTTGAAAATAATTTAATACTTTAAAGTTGCATTCATTATTTAAAAAAATATATGCGTCTTTTAGGCTTAACATTTTGAGGTAAATTGCTAGTACATGAATGTGACGCTTATCAACCTTACGGTCATTTACGGTGCAGGTTCGGTAATAAGGTTAGGAGCGGATTCATTGTGGTGTACTTGTGGTTATTGTAATAAAATACGAATATATTTCGATGTAAACTGTCAAATTCACTTGCGGGTGTTACGCCGTAAGTGAATATGGCAGTTTACTTCCAATTATATTCGTATTTTATTACAATAACCACAAGTACGTGCGAGTGTAGCGACACTATCTAAGCGAATGGACTATATTAACGTAGGTAAAGTTAAATAGATTTGTGATTATCACAATTTTTAATTTACTCCTCGCAAGCCTTTTGAAGCAATGAAAATTCTGCGAAATAATACGTTTTGTGGAATGAGTGTCGACAAGACAAGGGCATTTCATAGTGCAGGGAAACAACGCGGAGCGTTGTCTTCTCGGTGCAGCATATCCCTTTATAGTGTTATCAATTTACGATGGCACGCCCCGTTAGTCAAATTGACTTGCACGGTTGCGACATTGTAGTTTAAATCGAGTAGGGCGGCGCGTGCCATCGTGGGTTGAAAAACACTACAACCAAGCTGTTACAATTGTGAAGGGCGGCTTTCAATTTAATTAGCCTTATAAGGCCCAGTTTGCAATAGGATGTCCTCTACACAATGAAGGCAATTTAATTTGAACCGTTTTGGTTTGGGAATAAAATTTATTTTCCTATCTACTTAAACTGAAAATGGCATTATCGAACAAACGTAATTGAACTTTATTGCCTTGGTGGTAGATTCATAGTCCCACTCACAAAAAGCTCCCTAATTGTAGTATCATATGTAGAATCTTAAGAGGATAGAGTCTTAAAACGTATTTTACTCTTTGGGTAAATAATAACAAACTGCTCGTGATTATTGTATTGTTATTGTTGTTGTAGCATTGTTAGGCAAAGCGATGGGCTTGCAACCTGTTATTAATATACACATAGTAAACATCTTAGCCTGATTGTGCATAACGTGGTTACAGAATTAACAACAAGTTTTTAGAGTTGTTGGTAATTCTGTAGCTCTCAAGATGGCCACTGAAGCAAAGGCAGGCGAAATAGTATTTTAGATGTAACACATATTTATTGTCGTAGAGATAAATAAATAATCTCGAGGTTTACTCAATAAATGTAATTTTCACTTCTATCGTAAATTTCACTTCGGATGCAGACATCATAAAGTGCCAGTTTTATGCACTAGAGCATAAATAAAGTTTTATCTTTTTATAACTGAGAAAATCGGGCATGCCAATTTTTGTAAAATTCTGAACAAAAGAAGAATTCAAACAAAATGAAAATCATTAAGTTGTTATACCGATCGCAATGATTTGTATGACTGATCATTCCGCGTCAACTTTGTTTTTAATCGGAGTACTATTCAACTAAAGTAAAGTAAACTAAAGTAACTAAAGTTCAAGTAAAGGTATGGTATAAAGACTAAGTACTCAAGGGCAAAAAAAATAAAATTCGATTCTTGAACGGGCTGTAAATATGTTGAATAATTTCTATTTTTATTCCCTAGTTGAACAATCCTCCATTATTGTAGAGATTTGAAAACGATAACATTAAGTAAGCACCTACGGTCCTAAATGGAAGATTAAATATGCCCTTTCATTACCATACTGACAGATTAATATGGGTAACACTCCAAGGTGGGCTTACTGTACTTCCCTCGCTTTAAAGAGAAACAGCGCAAGTATAATGAAATATCTTCTCCATAACCGACTTTATTCTTCCCTACCAAAGGTTGAATCTGCTAAAGTTTTGCAGTTAAATATGAACCCTTTCAGCTAAGTTATCATTGTAATCGTTTACCGTTATTGGTTTAGGACTATGGAAACTAAATTAACCGTTTTGTTATTATTAGCTTGTTTCAATATTTGTGGGCATAATCTAGTTTAGTGTTTAGGAAAGTACATTACAATATAACATTCAAATACTTTAATATTCAGTAGGTGCGGTCGGCCTTATTAGTAACTGCACACTGTAGAAGTCTGTGACTTTAATTTCATGTTTAAACTGCTTCACTAATCTGCCAAAGGCGTTAAAGCGACAAGGTACAAAAATGGACAAGGTATGAAAATCTATAATTCTTTAACTTTCCGTCAAGCAGCAGTGTTAGGTTAGGTTAAAGGTCTTAGTTTTAAGTCATAGCAATGAATTTGCATTCTTATGATTGCAGTCTTAAGAACTCTTGAGATTGCCAAAGACTTTGTGTCTCAGATACCGCTTACCATCAGCCCCCTATTTCACCATCTTGACAATGACACGTGACAGGTGACAATTTGGAATACATTGCAAAGTTAACACACTCATACATAGCTGGAATTCGTATAAGCTTCGCCATGTAGGTACACTGAAATGTCAACTTTCACCTGTCATTGTCACGATGGTGAAATAGGGAGCTGGTGGCCTGTCCGTGTGCTAGTTTGCCTTCTTCGTAACATAAAAGAAATCAATCAAAATAAGTTGCACACTTTTTACCTGACTGCCGAAGGAGGAGGGTAATGTGTAGACCCCGCTATCGTAGGTGCAAATTGGTAGCTGTCAAGTTCTTAGGGATGAGTAAAAATATTTATGATTTCTATATCGATATTCTTACTTTTTCTGTACAATTAGTTTTATATGTACCTTTACCATTTTTTAGACTACAATTTAATATGTTTTTTTTTTCGGTGTCCATGATAATCATTGCCATAGTACAACGATTGTTCTCAAATGCAAATCTGATAAATGAAATTAATTTCACTGACAACAATTTTAGAATTTTATCTATTTTAATAACAAAGCTAGAGAATCCAAAACTTTTTTCAAAATAATCCGTAGATGTAATACTCGAGGTTACAAAAAACTTTCATTATTACTTTTGAATCAAACAGGAAAACTTATTAGTTTAAAAATGCGGAAAGTGTTACATAATAATCCTGGGCTCACAACTATACACATTATAGTTACATAGTTTGTTGGATGGCAAAAGTGTCAAAATTACTAAATTCAATTAAATTATTTTAGTAAATTAAATGAAATAAGTAAATTCTTGGCTATTATTTCTGTCGAAGTAGAAAAGTCATTTTTCTTCTTAACCCTTAACATGGCACAAAAAGAATGTTTTTTTTTGTACATTGATTATTTTTCGGGTCAGTTTTGGCTTAAAAAGTGCTATCCTGAAGAAAAATTTAGAAAAAGTTATTTGCAGTCTGTTACTGAAAATAATTGGTCATAATTCCCCTTTTTCAGTCTGACAGATCACAGTCAGAAGCCGAGAGCATTGCCATGATCTTTTAGGCGCGCCATAATGAGGATCTCTTTGCCCTTTTTAGGAGTAGTTGCATAATCGGCATCGCTAGAGGGCGCGAACGACTCTGCACTTTGAGCCAGTCCAAAGAAACAGCAAAAAGCAATGCTACAGCTAGATGCCTCAACGGACTAATTGGTTATGATATTTCAACAGTGAAAGGACCTTATTATGGCATGAAAAAGGCAAAATAAAACTTTTTTTATAGTTGTGGGAGGCAAACGAGCGAGCTACTTGATGGGAAGTAATCGCCAAAAACTTACATTATTAGATAACCTCACACAGAGTGACCTAGTCCCAAACTAAGCTCTAGGCAACTTTGGAAACTAGCCATCGATAAACTTACTTATAGAGAAATAAACTCGGGAATAAATACTCACGCTCATCACATCATACAAATCGAATGTGTGAAGCCAAACAGCCGCAACTTGAGAATTGTCATTTTTGGCAAATGTCGATTAAAGGTTTTTTGATTAAAATGGCTGTTAATTCGTTATTTGACGTTAAATTTGGAACAATTTAGGCTCATTTAAAAGATATTGTTTTACATTATATGATTTTACTTAAAAAAAAACAAAAAAAAACCAAGATCATGAAAAAAAAAACTGCTCTTTACCTTGACAGCAAACATTTAGTAATCACGAACTCAATAGTGCAAATTTAGTGTTTGTTTACAAATTATGAAAAAAAAAACACTTTGTAAAAGACATACAAAAGTTAATTCAAAAATATAAAAAAATACTAAAATCTATATAAATGTTGGAGTTCACTAAGATCGACAGTTTCTTCACTTTTTATTAGATTGTCGTAAAAAGATCGTCTATTAGTCGGCATACCTACTTAGCGTCATCTTCATTAAATCGGCTTTCTTTTCCTTATTAACGCATCTAGGTTGGCCATGTCATTTTATGTCTTGAAGGACTGTGAAACCTTAATAAATATGTACATACATACATTAAATCACGCCTGCTTCCCAGAGGGGTAGGCAGGCAGAGACCACTTCTTTCCACGCTACGATCCTGACAAATCTCTTTGGCTTCTTCCACATTCATAAATGGTTTATTTTAATACTTAATAGTTATTGGAACTTAATTTAAAGTCACTATTATTACATAAAACATAAAACGTTAACATTTATATACAGTCAAAGGCATTAATATTTATGCGGCCATTCGCGCCAAATATAGTATACATAGGACACAATAATTAATTATTATCATAAGTAAGTACATATAAATTATGTACATTATAATTATTATAAATATTTTATCGACATACTAATTGAATATTATATCAAACCAAATTATACAAAAACCAGGTTGTTATTATGTTTTATAACTTACCCGTTTATTTTAACGAGACGGAAGTCAAAATTCACTGTAAATTAACGAGCAGAAAATCTTTGAATTCACTTCGCTTCCAAGCTTCAACGATAAACAAGACGTTTCTCTAATCATCGTATTTCTGGTCATAACAAACCAGAATACTTCGCTGTCAGCTGATATCCGTCAGCTTAACACTCAAAACATCACTTTCTAAATTAATTCCAAAGTTTGCGTTAACGATATTGATGGAATCTCGACAGAAAAGGAAAAGTCTGCGGCGCTAGGAAATCGGGTATAAGTCGGTTTGGCTCAGACTAAAAACGGCATTAATGGTGTACAGAATACACTACACTTAACCCCTTTTTCACTTGAAATTAAAAACTCTTATACCCTTTCACACTGGGGCTACGGAAATATTGTATTGTGGATTAATTTCACGGGCTAAGTAACCGACTCCAAGATCGTTAAATAAATTTTGTTTTGGATTTATTTACTACGCTGGTGGAGCATTAGGAGTTTAATGTGCTATTTTAATTATTTTATGTTCCTTAATTAGAAAATGAATAGGGATTTATTTTTGTATGTTTAATTTTCAGATATTAATGACCCATTCACATGACGACTAAGAAGGTACAAATTCTACATTCTCTTTACCAATGTTGTTAGACAGCAAAAAATTATGGTCTTTATTTAACTGATGGATAAGGAAAAAATTATAATTATCATCATCGTAATATCAGCCTGTAGACGTCCACTGCTAGACTTTGGCCATATAGCCAAGTAAAAATAGTAATAAAATAGAATGTTAAATTACAAACAAATAATGAAGTGTGTGGTAAAGATACGCTTTTATCTAATATTCGATGGCGACATCATAAGGATAATATTGAAATTGTATTGTTTACTTTTAATGGCTAATATTTGGAGCAATGGTCAACGTAAAGTTAGTAGGTGACCAGGGCCTCTATTTTACTGGATTAATCGATATTGTTTTGGACGTGTTATGGTGTTGGTATTAACTCGGCCGCCATTCCTGTCAAGTAAATAAGAGTTATCATAACGTTGACAATACGATAACATGTCAAACACAATACGGTTTTACCGAATAAAATAAAGTAGAAAACGCAGGAGGAATAGCAATAAGGAAAATAATGTATCCTAGTGAATGAATCGGATAGACTTCTCTCAAAAAGCAAGATTTCTATGTATTTCAATGGAACCTTGGTCAGCTGATATGAAAAGCTTTATTAAGGCCCTGTCATCCCGGCTCATAGACACCTCCGGTGATCCCAGAGCTGGTGCTTACCTCTCTCAAAGGATTGGGCTAGCTATCCAGAGAGGTAATGCAGCCAGTGTCATGGGGACCATGCCGCGAGCGGACCTGCTAGAGGGGGTGTTCTTTTTATAGTGGTGATTATTATTTATACCTAGTTTAATTTAAATTTAAATACGTTTAATTTTAATTTTTAATTGTATTAATGTTGAATTCTGTCAATATTATGTCGATTAAATGTATTTCAATTGGGATAAAGTAAATTGGTTAAAATAATATTTTGGAAAGTTTACAAAGAAATAGAAAATCATAAATTTAAAAATTAAAATGCAAAAAATGAAATGGAAATATTTTACAATCGAGGTGATACCACCTCTGGTCTGTCTGGCAAATTGAAATATTTTATATGGACTGCAGATATTCTGACCAGCCGCGTCCCAATATTGTAACTTTTTTAAGATGTTTCTTCTGACATGATACTTAATATCAATTTAAATTGAAAAGTGGTTAATAGCTGAGTTTATATTTAATCAGGGCAACATCTGGCGCACTCTATTTTAACTGTTATGTGTTTTTTACTGCAGCTCTATGCTGAGTATCTTATCTATAATTACCAATCCTTTTTTATAGTTTTTGTTTCACGTTTAGTTTTTTGTTGATATAAAACAGCTATTTTATTAGGATTTATTGTACAAAACACATAAATTCGAATACAATACGTACAAAATAGGAATTTACAAAGGCAAACTTAACTATCCCTGTAATGGATCCCTTCCAGCTAATCTTTGCGTGATTATGAAAAATAATAAAAACAATTTATAAGTAGCTGCAAATTTTAGTGCTTTGCCACTTTAACGTCATGTTTGAATTGCTGCACTAATCTTTCAAAGGCGTTGAAGCAACGAGGTACTAAAGTACTTAGCCCGACGACTGTGCAAAAACAAAGTTTACAGAAACTCCTTGATTTTATAATGAATGAATACTAGCAAAGATGTAGAATAGGGATTTATCATAGCTTTTACTACTTTGATCGTTTTTCATTGGTTTGAGTATATTCCTTCATTAAAAATACGAAGAGGGCAGAGTGAAAACGCGATTAAATTTCCCATTCCGACGAACAAGGGCACTGAGATGAAATGAAAATATTCATAGACGTGACCCTTAGACTTTACTAAAAAAACCTTTTTAAACTTTAGTAAAATGTCATTTTATGAGCCGATTACTTTATCCCAGCTTTTATTTTAAATAAATTTTACTAGTAAATACTAAAAATGGGAAAGTTTGGATGTTTGTTATTCAATCACGCTAGAACAGGCTACACTTTATTTAAGGCAAAAAAAATGGTTTCCGCGGGAAGAGCAATAAACCACTTCTACATAAACGGAGTCCCGGGCAACAACTATAATAAGAAATATCAAGGAACAATCTGACAAAAATTAAATTAGCCCCAAACTAAGCCCTAGACCTACTAGACGATGTTGTTTACTTTTTTTTCTATCCTATAATATAAGTACCTCACTGGCCAGTTGATGATCATTAACATAATAATAGACGATAATTAACACACGCAACATCCCACACACAACAAACTCAGGAACAAAGACTCGCGCTCATCAAACCAATACTTGCTCATACCGGGAATTGAACCCGCGATCGCAAATTTCGTAGGCACTACCAACTTGGCTAAACACGTCGTCATTATATTTTGTTTTCTCCTGAACTATTGGACCGCTTCAAATAAATGGAGTGTCATCATGAATGTGTACATTTATTTAGCTATACTAAAACATAAGAGTGCATCATACTAGTACTTGGCAGTTAAGAAGGCAATCTTTACACATTGCACAACCATGAAGTTTCTGAATGTTGATAATATTGACAGCAGTAAAACAATGCTCAACTTATCTATTGCGTGTAAAATAATAACAATAACAGCATTGTTTAACCGCTGTAAACATTATCCAAAATCAAAAACTTCATGGTCGGGCAATGTGTCAGGATTGACTTTTCATCTGCCTAGTACCTACTGTGTAGTCGCTCTGGATTTATTTATTAACGTTTCATGGTTTTCAAACCATGACGCTCTCAAGTCAATAAGAGCTACTATATTATCTTTAAAAACGAAGATATCAACATATTTTTAACTTCACTTTCTTTAATTCCTTTTTAGACATTCAATACTGGCTAATAACTTACAGCTTTTAGATCATAATATAGCCGATGTGCTAGCTACCAACATTCATTGCCAGGTCTCCTGATACCAAACAAAATGGCCTCTATTAATAATACTTAGTACATAATGCGTAAAAAGATGTCCACCAAGATGTTGTCTTTTATTTAGCGTAGCGTCGGTACTTTATTATTTATATTAATTAACTTACTTCAATGCAGGCAAGGCAGAAGGAAGGGGCAAGGTACGAGTAGGCTCTGCAGCTGTATTCTTGTAGCCCCATTCCAGTGAAGACTTTGTTCCGTGTAAGTTTTCGCTACTAGGCAAGTAAATGTTAGAATAATCTGACTCCACCTATTAGATCTATTAAGGCAAAAAACCGTTTCAAAATTAAGGTAAACATATTATCTTATTTCATAGAAAGTTATACCTCAGCAAAAAAAAGTGTAAAATGTATGGGAGGAATGTCCCTCGACCTTAACACATACGACCATGCCTCTGATGGTTGCCTCCATCATGTTCCACTGTTTTTCCGAATTAAAAACAATATGATAACACGTCAAATGCAATATGTTTTTACCGAGTAGAACAGAGGCCATGTACTATACATATATGGTAGCCAGATGCGATATGTGCCGAAGGGTAGAAGAGCAATCCTAATAAAGTCGGTTAAAAATATATACTTATAATTTACAAGCACCTTTAGTTTTTACTAAGTCCGCATAAGCTCTTTAGTCCAGATCTTTTATTGTTATCAGATGAGACCTGAGACCAAATTATATCAAAACCTAAGCTCCAGTAGAGAAATAAATATATATCATAATGACTGCCTAAATTCCTTTTACTGATTGGGACTTTAACAGATTACAATACGGCTATACGCTGAGCTGGACGTAAAGTCTAATTAAATTTATTTCATTTGAATTACAAATATTGAAAAAATTATAACTTTGTACTAGACGGTGGTAGGACCTGGAGAATGGTTGATACCATCAGTTGATATCATCAATTAACCTTCCGTCAAGCAGCAGTGTTTGCATTGTCGGTTGTGGTGTGGGCATAAGACTACCGGTAAAATTAAAAGCATGGAAGCATTCAATTTTTTCATGGCAAGCAGAAAGCACACCTGCACTTAGGCCACCTGATGGTGAGTAGGATCTGAGACCAATAGACATTTGAATTCTCAAGACTATAATCTCAAAATCGCAATACTAAGAATTCAAATTAGTAGCCGACCATGAGGACTATTAAGTGAAATGCCGTAAGCTAGTAATTTCACTGGTTGTCTTATCTCCACACCGGAACATTCTGGTTTGGTCGTAGGTTAAATAATAAGATGGTGGTAGCGATCCGCACGGATCCTGCACAAGGTCCTACCACTACTGAAAATTTAGTGAAAAGCAGGCAAATTTGGAATAAAGACCATAATTTAAACAACTGCAAACCAAAAGACGGTCGAATTACCCTCAAGGTCCTTCGCTGCAAACGTTCTTTTATCATTACCCTTAACGACCTCATTTCAAAGAGTTTTTTCCCAAAAAAGTGCTAACAAATGAGGAACTTAACGCTTTGTAATTAAGCTTGATCCGGCGGTATCAAGTCCGCTCAAGTGTTGCCTCGTTAATCAAACCTTTCCACCGATGGAATTACGTAGGAAATATAAGAGACACTGCAATTAAAAATACTGAAGTTGGCGAGTAATTAAGCTATGAGCTTTATAAATAAAGTAACAGAGAAAAATTAATTAGTGTTTAGAACAATCTAACGAGTAAACGAAAATCAAGCTTTGGAAATCCGATTTCTTTCGAGCTTCTGTCGAAAATTTCATTTTTTGAACTACCTTTTGCTACCGTCTTATTTTGCAAGGTTATTATCGCTTACGAAACTAGTGAGGCCCAACACCGTGGGTCTACGTTAGCGGAGATCCTGTCATCACCTTCTGGCATCATCAGAGCAGCACTTTGATACCAAAATTTTGCATTACCATCGGGTTTACATACGTAGTTAAAATTTCAGCCCATTTCATTAACGAGAGCTGCTTCTAAATCAACATGCTGATTTTGAAGCGGACAACTTACATACAAATAGTGCAACTTATAAAAGCTTGTAAATGTAAATTTCAAGCTGTATAATCTTGTCACGAGAAGCTACCGAAAATGCTTTTAGATTTTTTTAAGGCAGTGACTTAAAATTATCTACTAAAGTAATAAATTAACTAACTTTCAAATTATCTTAGGATTTCTCGAAACATTTGGTGATGATAAAAAATAACTAATACAGAGAGAAGCTATTCAGGAAGCCGTTTTCTTTAAGAAGGTTTTATAATTTCCATTGATGTAAAAATCAGGTGCATCACATTTCTTTATACACATGACATAACTTACTCAAAGCATAAAATTATACAGGCTGAGCCACGAATCTTGCTACCAAATGAAAGTGTAGCAAGATTCGTGCCACCGTATATTAACTAATTATCTCTAAATAGTATAAAACAAAGTCGCTTCCAGGGTCTATCTGTCTGTTTGGTCGCTTACTTAATTTGAAACTGATTTTGATGCAATTTACACTATAATTTAGTTTACTTTTCCGAAAGGTTGTAATGTCTATGATTTATTCTGGTTTATGTACTCCTTTAAACTGAAGCAAATCAAAGGCGGGTCGCTAGTTTAAAAACAAAGTCAAATAAAACGAGACGCTTCAGTTTAGACGGACGCAATTACTTTTAAGAGAAATATGATGTTCATGTCCTTGTCTTTCCATTGGAGACTGAACAAGATAAGAGCAGAAACGTCCGCGACGCCAATTTTCTAAGAAGCATTAAAAATATTGCAGTGATGTAAAGCATAAAATCGTATAGCAATTCCAAGATAGGAGTCCATGCTAATATTATAAATGTGAAAGTAACTATGTTGGTCGGTTTGTTATACTTTTATGGCTAAAAAGCTGAACCAATTTTAATGAAATTTCGTATGAAGATAGCTTAAATCCTATGGGACGTTGTAGTACTTTTTCTGCGAATAGCGATTAAGGAGTCGTAGGCAACAGCTAGTAACTTATAAATAGATTAAAAACATTAGTTTAGGATTCTGTGCCATATACAACATAAAGAGGTCATTTAGTTGTTTGATCAGTAGTTAATTCAACAAATTGTTTAAATTCGAAACAGGAATGAAAAATTTGACACATTTCCTTGAGATTTAACCATTAGTCACGATTTTTAACAATTAGTTAGTTTAACTACTGATCAAACGACAGGCCCTTAGTTCATCATTTTTTGCTTAGCGGTACTAGTTTAAATTATACCGACTTAATAAGCTTAAAAACTCTTCGCGATTAAAAAAAATAGATGTATTAAAAAAAACCCTAAAGACCCATGAAGGAATATTGCCGTCCTACCAAAGAAAGCGGCTAACTGCAATGGTAGTAGTCAAAGCATTATATACTCTATTGGTAAACACATTAAATTTAAAATGCTTAAAGACTATTACTTACTATGAAGGTAGGTAGCCGCTTTCTTTGATAGGACGGCAGAATTGCTGTCTCTACTTTCAAAGCTGGCAACTCTTGAACGGCATTATTGATTTATATTAAACCTAGCTTAGAACCAGCCTAAAGAAACTAGCTTAAAAAAAGCATCAAAAGAGTATGCTTATTCTACTTTTGGAGCATTTTTTAATTCCTCGTTTTCGTACATGCCTTCCCTTCCTTTATCTTGCCCTATTTAAAATTAGGCTGCTCCGTAATAAAAGCTACGGAAGTGCCCGTCTTATAATGCTCTTCTTTTTTTTGGGTTTGCGTTTAACCTCAGTTTCAACTAATAATGTATATACATATATATAATACAAAATACTAGAGGCAGAAAAGGTAATCCATAATTTAATCGAACGCATTTTTTTACTGAAGCCATGTTGTTTTCAAGATGTTTTACGTTAGATTAAACTTGCTAACTTTAAGATCTGTACAACTATGGTTTGCAATAATTGCTATGACTATGACTCTGACCTGTGACGACCAAAAAAATTAACTCATGTAGCGAGAAATGCCTGTCAATGAAATAAAACTTTAGCGTAATGATAAGTTCGTTGAAAGGTATAATAAAATAATAGATACTCGGCAGAAAGAGATACAAATCGTAACTTATAAAAGAAATATCAAAAGAGCTATTGTAAGGTGCATTTTTCCATCACAATATTTACAAGAGTTGTTATTGGTACGGAATCGATTTAAATGCAAATTTTAATAAAACACAAGGTGATCAGAAATTGATCAAAGTTAATCCAGCGCACGTGGGGAATGGGGAAGCCACGGCCAAACAAACATGTTTAAACGTGTGCGTAATTACGTGCTTAATTTGAAACAGTGGCGGTTTTATAACGAGTTCAAAGGAGACTGGTGTAGTAAAAAGCATGCTTTAAAAATATGACTCCATTTTTTGATGTTGTTACCGTCTGATGTTGTTTAAATTGTCACCGTGGCGTAAGATAAGAAAACAAAAATTTGATTAAAATATTGTACCCTAAATGTTACTCCTCAACCAAGACGAATTTAACGACACATCAAAATGCTAAAATTCATTTAGCCGCTTAGACTACAGCCTGCGTGCCAAAGTTCGGAAACATAACCATCCTTCAGACGCAATGCGTGCTTGATTGTTTTTTTGTTACTCAGTTTGCTTACTGCTGCTTGGGTGTTGTGTAATGCTTCTATACACGTATGGTGTATAGTCAGGGTCGAAAGTAGATACAAACTTTTGTACCTTCGTCTCTTTGCAGTCACGAAAGCAATGTCAAATAAGATTGTCAAATGTGCTACTTCAGCTACTTTTGCCGCTGACTGAACTGCAAAGTGTTTTATATTTCAAATACTTAATAAGGAGATTGACCATGTTTGTATGGGAGTTGGACCAAGTGCTGCCCAGAATGAACACATAGTGCATTATATTCCTTGGGATAACACTAGACTGTAGATTAAAGCGCTTCAAGATCTAAACTGGGAATCATGAAAAAAAAGGCTTTTTGGTGAGAACTTAATCATCAATAAAATCAATTTAATAGTGCATTATTCTCTCATTGTCGTCATCGTCGTTGATAATAATTATATCGAGAAATAGAGCAGGGCGCCTAAAAGGTACTCTGTTGCCTAGCCCACCCTAAAAACCAAATTAGGCATATAACGTGCGCGCAACAGCCAATTATTCCTAGGTTCATCCACATAAAGCAATGTTGAAGATAGTTTTGATGAATGCATCAACAACATCATTTAGTCGTCAGTGGCGTTGCGGGCTTGAAGACTTGTGGCCACATTAGGCGTTGTTGGAGCTCAAAGGGTCCATTAGATAATCGCTCATAGAAAAACCTTAGAAAACCAAAATTGCAAAGTCAAAAATTACAGCACAAAAACTTTTATTTATTTTTATTTCTCTTGAACCAATTTTGAAAATAATGTATTTTTTCTAATAGATAGTACCGTAAGAAACTCGTTAGTGGTGTTTTCACTTCTGGGCAGCATTTGGTCCAAACTTGTCAATCTCCTTTTTTATTAATTTTAACTAAAGAGACCAGGCCGTATTGTAAGCTTTCAAATTCTATCAAGTTCTATTTAGTAAAAGTGATAAAAGGTATTGGTGTCATATATATAATATCGGTCCTTTTTACTGACTACAACTTATCAGAATTTGACAGTGGAATACGGCCTCGGTTCCGAAGATTGACGGAAGTTGCCGGATGGTCTTGTCAAACGCTTATGTCAGTTCCATACACTTTAACAGTTTTCGGAATTCGTTACGTTAGCGTTATGCGTCGTGTCTAGCGTCTCAGAATACGTTTTCGGAACATAAAGACGATTCGAAAACGTAACGTATGATTGAAACTGTTAGAGCCCAAGCCACTCGAGCGTTTACTTGTTACTTAGTTAACTCATCAATTTACTTGTTAAGAAGTTTGTTAGCGAAGTTCAAATGACAATATACCGTCGTTAGTGTAACTTTGAAGGATGCATATTGTTATCACAAGTGACGTGGTAACCAAACTTGTGATCATGTAAATACTTCCTGTAGGATTATATTATTATTCAAAGATTGTAGTCAAAGAAAGCAGAGCTGGTACATTTTTGACGTGTAAAAGTGCCTGTGCGGCCTATTTACAGAACAAAACATCTTTTATCTGACTTTCTTTTTACGGTTAAATTTAAATTGCCACGTGCCAGTGCTTGATGGCATAATTTCTTCATTATCATGTTTCATGTCTTTGTTATTTTGTTCGTTCTATCCTGTATAGGCTAACGCTAAGACTAAGTTGTTATAGCTTCCAAGGACTTGTTGTGGGTACACAAGGCACATTTTGTGTATAAGTATAAGACAACATAACCGTCTTATCCATTATAATGTTAAACAAAGGGGCAGGTTCAGAAATATTATTTATTATTACAAATTTTTAAGTTTTCAAGGCGAAGAGGTAAGCTACTAACTTTTCATACTAACTTGGTGCAAGTTTTTTTTTCTCTAGTGCTTCTTTTGACTTAAATAAAAAAAAAATAAGTTAGTACTTACAGGGATCGATCGCTACCGTTTTACGCTCAGAAAGTTTTTAACGAGAAATATGATGAACTTTTCTCTTTTATCAATCTCTCAACGGTTACCTTGATAATGTTAAAACTATTATTTAACAAAAATAAGGTTCTAACATTAGTTAGATACATTTTTCCCGTGTTTAATTTAGTACAGGCAATTTTCTCGTGAATTGAGTCGGAAAGGATATTATTATCAACAAAATGTTTTTGGGCGCCATTTTTCCAAAATACTGAATAAAAATCTTTTAAGTATCTTTTTTGGTATTTTTATCCACACCATCACATTTGACCTATTTATACAAAGCATATTCGCAATAGTTCCAGTATCACAACCAAGTCTAATTCAATACACCGTGTAATCAAATCCAGAATAGAATTTAGAGGCAAAATGCAATATGTTGCCTGTCCATACACATACGCCTGTTGGTTCGATGCGCCAATAGTTAATCCAATCAAGACCTCGGACATTGAGTAACTCCAAGTACTGTACTGGAAGTAATTGCTTTGCGGCGATTCTCATACCAATAAAAGCTGTGATTTTAATAGGTATGTTAACAGTTAGTCAATTGATTCTTATACAATAATCAAAACAACCCCGCCGATGTAACGAACATTTTAAGATGGAACCTATTTATATCTTTTGCGATTTTTAAATAACATTTTTTTTTATTACAGGCCGTGTGTTTGCCGAGTTAAAAAAGTGCTAAGCCGTCTTCCCGTGGATGTCGTAGTAGGTACTGTTAGGCGATGGGCTTGCAACCTGTCACTAATACGCTGCTAAACATCTTACCTGTTTATCTGTCTATTTGTGCAAAATGTGGTTACTGAATTATCAACATGTTATTAAAGTTGTATGTAATTCTGTAAGTAGCTTTGCCTACTCCACTCTGGAATTACATGCGTGAAGGTATCTATATATGTATGTATGTACCTATTTTTTTAAATCAACTTTGAAAGAAACAACATCAGACGCTGCGAAGTTAGTTTATAAAAAAAAATGCCATAGAGAAGACTAACGAGGCCACAGGCCACCTGATATGCTAGTAATTTCAGCGGTTGTCTTATCCCCACACCGGAACACAATGCGAAAACTGCTGCTTGGCGATAAGTTGAAGGATAAGATAGTGGAAGCGATCCGGACGGACCTTGCAAAAAGATATCATATTTGCATTCTCCTAACTACGATCCCACCAAAAACATAAATGTAAGTAAATAGCCAAGTTCTCTTATGCAACCAAAAATAGTGGTATCTGAAAAGGTGCATTAAACTAGTCATGGATAGTATCGAAATTAAAGTTCCTGTAACGGTGTTATTCATGGACATGAGTAGGGCTTTTGATTTTGTGTGTCATAAGCGTCTTATTCATAAGTTATCACGATACGGTATAAGAGGCCCAGCACTTGA
Source organism: Acleris literana (assembly GCA_946894065.1). Lineage (NCBI taxonomy): Eukaryota > Metazoa > Arthropoda > Insecta > Lepidoptera > Tortricidae > Acleris > Acleris literana. The sequence goes on from OX335669.1 coordinate 23,198,810, forward strand.
TTGGATAAGATCGTACCTTTTTAATCGCACACAATGTGTAGAGTCCGTTGGATACTGCTCTAATTCAAAATTATTAAAAAAATATAGATCTCCCTATACTAGAAATAGCTTTGGGGTACCCCAGGGTAGTATTTTAGGTCCCCTGTTGTTTCTTATTTACATAAATGACCTACCTAGTAGTCTCACTCATGAGTGCATTTTATTTGCCGATGACACCTCCATTATTATAAAAGGCAATAATCTAGCAACCTACAATGATGAAATAAATAATACACTGGAGCAATCAATAAATTGGTTAAAGAAAAACAACTTCAAAGTAAATGTTGACAAGACTAAGCTAATTCAGTTTCGCACTTATAAGGGCAAACCTCAAGTGTTAACAGTAAGTTTTAATAAGGAATCAGTAGAGGAGGTATCTCAAACCAAATTTCTAGGAGTGATGCTTGACTGCAACTGCAACTGGAAGGCTCACCTGGATTTAATCTGTTCTAAAGTCAACGGTTTCGTTTTTGCCCTCAGAAAAATAAGGCAGACCGTATCAACACAAGCAGCTTTAATCGCGTACAACGGATATGTTGATTCTGTACTTCGCTATGGTATAGTTTTGTGGGGAAATTGCGCAGGCAATGAGAAAATATTTTAGGTTCAAAAACGCTGTATTAGAGCAATATTTAACATAAGACAGATTGAGTCATGCCGCCCATACTTTATGGAACATAAAATTCTCACTGTAGCGGGTTTGTATATTTTAGAAGTGTGTGCTTTTGTACACAAGCACAAAACTCTTTTTACTAAAAAGCAAGACTTATGCAGTCGCACAGTTCGAAGCCAGTACAAGCAAAAACTGTATAAGCCTTTGACTAAACTAGCCCTTAATTCTAAAAACTCGTATATCATGTGCATTGAAATTTATAATAAGTTACCTGACGCTTTGAAAGAAAATAATCTAAGTAAATTTAAGAGAAAGACAAAGGAATGGCTTACAGATAAATGTTTTTATACTATTAATGACTTCTTAATATGATTGTTATCAATAACTACTCAATTTTACTCAATTTTATTAGATGGACAATATTTTTTTTTTTTTTTTATAAATTAATTTGACCTGTATAAATAATGTAGGTAGGGAAATGTGTGACACCTGAAAAGGTAGAATTTGGTGTTTCCAAAATATGTGCAATATTACATTATCTTTGTACTGTACCTAAATTCCACACAATAAATGATTTGATTTGATTTGATTTGATTTGCCAAGTTTGGCTCTAGATTCAATATTTATTTATTTATTCAATACATTCATGCATTGTTTTATTTAGATGAGATTTTGAGCCATAACTGATCACATGATATTGTAAAATACTGTAGAAAAGTTAGGGCTCAGTCTCAACACGGGGTCGAAAAATCGATCTAATAACTAAGTGGTTATCTTCAGGGAAATTCGTTTTCAACCCGAGCGACGCTCGGTCTTCCAGGTACTACTTTATAACAGGCGGAAGGATAATAACAATTTAAAAAAAAACAGTCAGTCCTATTGAGAATGGGCCTAGCTGGTAATTAACCTCTGTGACATTTGCCATTGAGTTATCCAAGTAATGTTTTGGAAGTAGTAAAATTTCTAGGCAGTAAAAACTATATTTCTTTTGACTTGTTATGGTATTGTTTTTATCTTTTCAAGTAAATAAGAGCTATAAAAACGTTGTCAATACGATAACCAGTCAAAAGCGATATGTTTAACGTCGTAGAATAGAGGACCAGTACAGTTTTTCAATAGCCACCTTGCGACACTCCATTTCCTGCGACGGCGCTGCTGCGTCCGCGCCGCTCAGTGCGCGCTGCCACGCGAAACACGGGCTCTTCGTTAACGACCGGGGTGTTATTCTCTTTTACCCTTAATTTGACGTTGTCCAGTATACTGGACGTTCTAAAAACCAAAATCTACACGAAAAACTAAAACAATGAGATTAGGTAATACAGGGAAAACTCATATGAATATATTTCTAAATAAAAAATGTAGAAAGCCGGTACTTTTTCATCAATTAGATTCGTCACTTACCCTCGGTAAATGTTTTTTTGTATGTTTTTCCTATATGACAACATTATGACTTATTTGCATGTACATTATTAATTAAGAATCAAAGAATATATTTCAGAAAACTTTTCATAAAAATAAATTTCCATTTATGTATTAAAAGCTTACAAAGTTAGACGTCCAGTATACTTCCCATTGTCGATACCTTGGTGTTTTAACTTGCTTTTGCTTTGTCCAGCATACTTCTCATTGCCAATTACTACGTACAAAAAATTCAAACTTAATAATTCATGCTCAGTCTTATAATAAATTACTTACGTACAAAATAACAATTGCTCGCTTGAGTTTTACTGATTATAATAAACTGTAACTTATACTAAAAAAAAATATACTTTTAACTGTATTAGAGGGTTTTTCAGTTCACCTGCTCCAAACCACACTGCCTTTTATTTCTTCCATATTGCTTTGTTTTGTATTTTTTTATCCTATCTTGACCGTCAAAATAAGGTTTAAACGATGCAAAACGATACGGCCCCAGAAAGATTGGAATGAGAACCTAGAAATATTTTGTAAACTTCGAATATACTTTTTCTGCTATATCCATGATTCACTATCATACATCAATGTTAGTGTCAATACTCCCTGAACAATGGAAAGGCGAGTTTTGCTCGATATGATCTTTTTTGCCAAGAGTGTAACGCCCCATTGATCATAATTTCCCGCGTTTACTCTTCTTTCAATATCCCTCTCACATTTTCCATCTCTCGTAAACATCTAACCTAAATACACAAACTCATCCACTTGTTCAACTTTTTCATCTCTAAACATTATTTCACACACAGAACTATATCGAGATAGAAGGAAAGAGTTCGTCGATTTATATGAGAACCGAGCGTGTAACATTTTGCGTAGGTACTTTGACGTCACGCTAGTCTTTTAGTGATGTGCACAACTAAAACAGAATCATTTCCAATCGTGTCATCGATCGCAACGGAATAGCAACGCAACGGAACATCTATAATCGGATGAGCTGTACTGATTATTCGCCGGTACTTTGATGTTGATGGGCCAGTAAATGTATCTTTTTGAAAATGTATAGAACAAATTCGGCTGTGTTTTGTAGGAAGCCAGTTTTTGCGACCCCTTGCTTCTATCCATCTATTTTTTATAAGAGGATCTTGCGGAAAACTGTAACAAAATTGCAATATAGTAACTATATTTTTAAATTATCGATATAAATCTATAATTATTATCCTTTTTGCAATAATATTTAATTTTGACTACCTACTAATTCATCACTCATCACACGGCTACATAATAGTAGGTCTAGATAATCTTTTGTTGCCCACTGTACTTTTTTTTGCAAAATCTTTATCTGCTTATCAAGAACAAACTATTGAGTTCTAACACGGTGGGTCTACGTTAAGAATAGCGGAGATCCTGTCGCCATCTTCCGACTCCATCATCAGATCACCTCTAAGATACCATAATATTGCATTGTCATCGAGTTTACATATGTGGTCCAAATTTCAGCCCATTCCGTTAACGGGAAGTGGGTCAAATTTAATTTGCAAGGTTTGACCCGTACATACATACATACATACTTACATACAGACATACATACCTACATTGCAAGTTAAATAAAAGTTTGTAAAAATAATTATCATTTTTTCTGTTTTCAAAGTCGATTTTAATCGACTAAGAAATCGGCATTGAAAATCGCAGGGTACAAAACTACATCTTACTTTTGACAGAAAAATGAGAATTCAACCTTGAACGCGTCTCGACAAGTGCTCGACAATTTGGATTGGTTTATTTTCGTTGCTGGTTTTCAATGCATGCCAAGTCTGGCGCGTCAAATTAAAGCAGCAATGGAAAAGTAGCATTAGACACAGAGTCGCCCGCTACTGTTTATATGAAATTAATACTGAGCAACAAAATAAATTGTTTTATAAATAATAACAAATATTTTAGGGCAAAGAGTACTTACCGATGAAAGGAAATATCCTGTTTTACAGCTCCTACATTTTTGGTGGTGTTTGTACATTTGATTATCGAGCAAGAGGGCCTTTTTTTTATATTCGAACGTCACACGCGGTTACCGGTCGAGAGCGGACTGAGCATCGCGGCGAGCAATGGGGCTCTCGGCCCTTCTTTTCGGCACGCGAGGTACATACACTCTTTCATTCTATCTCGATATAGTTCTGTGATTTCACATTCTGTTAGTATTTTTCAGTACAGTCAGCATCAAATACTGTATAGCACACCAACACTTTCAAAAATATATAAACACGACTCTGCTGCGAGGGAATAAAGATGTATATATATTTCTGAAACCTTGTTAACATGCATATATATTTATGACTCTAACCTTAAAAAATAAAATGAGGTGAACAAACATACTCGTATAATTTAAGCTAAGTGTAAAATAAATAAAGTTGGTACCCGGTTTCGCCTAGACAGACCAACTTTTTTAAAACTTTTAGCCTTTCTTTCCAGAAAAACTATGTTAGGCTTGTACTTAAACAAAGAAAATAAACGAAAAAATTTAGTCCCTGTTTAGCTTTGTTACTCGTATCTTTATTTCATGCTTGAATAAAAAGTTACCTACCTACATTAAATTTGTATCAAGAGGCTTAATAATGTGACCGTTGCATAATGATTATTTTTAGACTAAATTATATGAAAATGAATTTCACAAGAGAATTTTTATATGAAACGTCCTCTTATGTATTATTATTGTAAGTGTAAGTTATATTTTCTTCTTCTTAGTAGTCCATGTCATGTACTGCTTAGAATTAACTAATAGCAAAACACCTTGTTAATACCATGGTTGCAACTTGCAAGGAATAACTAATAACCCCCTGGAAGGCTGCTTCATTGGGTGCCATTCGCAACCCATAATAACGATTGTTGCCCTACTCGCATTTGACCGCTTATTCCAGTTGACTATGTATCTTCTTGTTTGCGTCTGTCTATATATCTGTCTTTCTGTCTGTCCGTATATCCACTAACTCCTCCGAAACCACGAAACGAAATTTAATGCGGTTTTCATCATCAGTTAGATAATTTTTCACGTAAGGTTTTTACGTCTAATAAATTCTGGTTAATTTACGGGTGTTACTGGACACTCACGTAAACAGAGGGCGGGCGGCTAGTTTTGTGATAAAAGTTATTTCATTTGTTTAACCGAGAAAAACTACAAATACGTAATGGCTCGTTATACCACCAGAACCGATAATTCGTAACCGATAATTAGTCACGCAATACAAATTGTAACGAGCATGTATCTCCTAATGGCCAGAGTCTGCAACAAATAGATATGTTAACATTCAATTTATTCCGAGGGTCAGTAGTAAAAGACGATTTATATACGTCCTTTTACAGGGGACGGTGTTAACACCGAAATGTTACAAGTGTGGTCTAAAGCAGGGTGGTGATTATTTAATTACGGTAACAAATAGCTGGGATATTTATTAACATTAATAGTTTGAAGTATGGCAATTTTCCACTTTCAGTGTCATACAGTAACATAATAGTTTACTGTAACACATAAGCATATATCAATACGTTATTACAATAAATGTTCTTATATCATAATAAGTACAAACTGGTGGTTTTTTATCAGCTACACCCTCACGCTGTCTGCTACAAGACTACACCTGTATTATTACAGGTTAATGGTGTGTGCTCCCAGAAATCGTCGGCGTAGAGTGCAAACCTGCTAAATCCAACTTAATACTTAACAAACTTATTTTTTGTAATGTTGTTGCATGCCCAGGTTTAATAATTTTCACAGTTTATGTTTTTTATAGCATCGGGAAGGCTACCATGTCTGATGGTAACTCATTACATCGACTGTCTTATTCTTACACCAAAGACAAAAAAATGATCAATGCTGCGACGCTGCAAGATGGTGGTAGCGATTCAGACACTGCACAAGGTCTAGGCCTCTATTCTAGGCGCTAAAAATGATGTAGACTGACCTGCTATCATATTATCAACGTATTATCAGCTCTTATTTAGTTGACAGTAATAGCGGCCGAATTAAAAACAATACCGTAACAGTTCAAAGACGATGTGGTTTTTACCGCCAAGAATAGAGGTCAGTACCAAAAAATCTTTATTATTTAAATAAAAACTGCAATTGCTCTTTTCGGTGTAACAGGCAGCCCGCAAGCTCCATAAGTTTTGACTGGCCGTTGTGATGTTGTAACGGCGTCACGAACAAAATTGTCGGTCGTTCAAAAAGACCAGCCCGAGATTTGGGCGGGCGGGAAGCAATCTTCGGCTCCCTCATTCACTGAATCGATGAACAAGGGTCGAGGATGCCGTAATTTTATAACTGTGTTTCGCTTTTTTGGAGTCGACTGGGTAAAAAGGCTCATGCATTTTTTAGAGATATAAAGGGTGCAGGGAAAATTGACGTGACGAATTTAAATTAATATTTTATGTTGGAGTTATATTTGAATTAAGGTTTTTAACATACAGCTTTGGTGTTTTCGGTTCACGTTAATGCGACACAATTACTTACTTTTACATTGCAGTGTTGCATCAATACTTTTATGTGTTTGGCTGGGCAAAAATGAGTTTTAAGTGGAAATAGTAAGCTACAGTCAAGTGAAAAATACCTGCTCTTTGAGCAGTGGTTTTAGGGTAAAAATATATTTCTAATTCCACTCCGAACAGCGATCTAATTTTTTCCCAAACTTCTGGTTACAAAAATACAGGATGCGTTGTCAAAAACCAAGATATTTGATTTGATAACGTAGCATCCGGTTTTACTCCATTTTCTTGTAAAATTTTATTGTTTTGTTTTGTGTTATTCAAATTAATAATTATGCCCAAACTGTGTTAAATAACTTATTTCATTATTTATATTTGCATTATCTAGTTCACCTTTTAATTTAATTCGTATAGTCAATACGTAGATAGGGTGTTACGAGTATTATATTAAAAAAGGTTATTAGGTAAACTTTTGTGAAACGGCCGGTCAAGCAAGCGAACGAGCAAGTTTTAAGTACCTACGTAATTGAAATGCACACCCTAAAATGTTATTAAACGTCAGTTGAGTTAAAAAGTTAAAGGAAAAACATGGCAGTTCTGTTTTATAGTTTTCGTCACTCGATCTTATTTCAAATACGGACCCAGCTTTATACCTTTTTACCTTTAGTTTATGTACATAAATCATTTTGCAATTCTAAGGGTCCGTAATCCATAGAGACCCTGTGGGGACCATGACCCTCTTATCCTGAGATGTTAAGTCATCGAATACATTAAGCAATGACTATTATTAAGGAAAAAAGGCTTATGTAATAGTCCTTACACCGTACCTACACTCTACAGGGTGGGTAATTTTTTGGTATTTAAACAACTATAACTATGTCATTCCTGAACGATAGAAACCCAAATGTAGGTAGGCTTCTAAATATAGTACAGGTATGCGCTATTTTCTTTCGCATGGGAAAAACATAGTTTATCTAAAACTATGTATTACGGTATAATGCACAAGATCACGCATTATGTAACTTAAAACGTAATACTTACTTCAAATGACTGTCCATGGCTTATTTTATAAAATTTAACAAAACGATAAATACTTATCGATATTTTAACTATCTAATGCCTCTATTCCCCTTTTTAATTGCAATTAAAAAATAACGATAGTATTGTTACGTACGTGGGGGTAGGTAACTGATAGAAATGCACGAATACACCGATAATCAAAAGTAGACTTTAATTACGCACTCACTTAAACCGTTACAAAACAATTATCGCACAATAAACTTCGAATATTTACTCAGATGATCGCTCGGGTCGCTCTTATTCAAACTGTTCGCTTTCCAAGTAAAGACTGACTCGTCGCAACCGGTGTCCGCCGTTTTATAGCTCCCGTGTCCAATCATACCAGAATGCCTTTCCAGGCAAGTATCTCCAAGTAGACCAGCAAGTATTTATTTCATCAATCTCTCAAAGGTAGCTGGTGCATTACACAATCCAAACAGCAGCAGTTATCCACGGTTGACTACCATCATTTTTTTCTACTAATACGCAGCGATGAGATCCTCGTCCTGCATAGTGTGGTAATTTTACAGGAACTAGGACTTGCGATCTTGGTCGAAGAATGGTCCTTCTGGCGCAGTAGACTTGTCCACTAACGCCACCTTCCATAGGCACTTCATCAACTCCGAATTTCAGGACTCCGCCTTTCAAGTCGATTTTGCAGCCATGTTTTCTCATAAAATCCAATCCAATAATGCAATCGTCGATGATGTTAGCAACGATGACTTTGTGCCAGTAGTTCTTTTCCCCAATTTGCAGCGTCACTCCTTGCTCCCCCAGGATGGAAATGTACTGGCCGGTAGCCGTTTGCAGCTGAATATGCTTGGGTCGGACTAGATGATCTCTGGTTAAATGTTTCAGAAGCCGAGAACTGATCATAGTCCGAGAAGCTCTGGTGTGTATAGTAAGGTGACATGGTATTCCACCAATTTCTCCTTTGACGACCAGACTGTTCCCATCATTCACCTGTGAGATCATAACTGGGACATTTTGACCACCAGCCAGCACTCGTCCCTTAGTCCTGGCTTCTACTCGTTGCCCTGATGCGGCTCTAATGCATCTGAGCCTGCTGGCCTCTCCGTTGGGCCTGTTGTATCTCGTTGTGTTCTATTTCGTTTTGGGCAACTAGATTGTATGTGCCCGCTTTCTGCACACCAATAACACCTTGGCCCAAAGTCACGGCGAGGAGCAGTTGGCTCCCTGGCCAAAACCTCTCGCACCCTAAAAGGCCTCGAGTCCTGGCGTACAGCTTCGACCTCAAAGGCGTGGGCAACTGCATCCTTCACGCTCCGATGATGTCTTAGTCGCACAGCAGCTCTGACTTCTAAATCACGGATTCCATCGATGAAGGCCTGTACTAGCATGCTATCCACAAATGAAGCCGATGCACTTTGGTACGCTTTCCTGACCAACTTTTCAATTTCCAGGGCCCACTGTAGTAATGACTCATTACGTCGATCCTTAAGCTGAGTTCTAAAGACGTGCTCGAGATGGCTGTCACCATAACGTGCCTCCATAGCTTCAAGGAGGCGGTCGTAAGTCCTGTCTTTCCCCAGAGCTTCCAGCACGGCGAGGGCTTCATCTCGAAGAGTCTCGAAGTTAGAGCCGTCTTCGCCTGGTCCTTGTTCCAGCCATTCGCCTGGGAAACTGACTCAAATTGGAGTTTATAGGCCGTCCATGACGAAGTTCCATCAAATGGAGGTACTTTAAATCTTCCAACAATCGGGGCCGATGGCTCAGATCCGGAGGCACCGTTGACCACTTTAATTTCAAGCTTTTTAACCTCGTTCCTTATAGCCTGAAGAAGATTTTCATGATCCTCAACTTTATCATTAACTCCATGGAGACGGTTCTCAAACTTAAGGTCCATGTTAGCAAGTTTCCCTTGAACCTCAGTCATCTCCTTCTTACATTCCGAAGTGGCCTCTCGTACCTCTAGAAGAATTCTTGACTGTTCCTCTTGGGCTCTGGATTGTTCCTTTTGGAATTTCTTCTGACTAAGTAGTTCGTCACGGATAGCTCTCGATTGTTCCTCTTGTGTTCTTGATTGTTCCTTCAAGAGGATTAAGATTGCGTTCAGGTCAAACTCCGGCTTAACTGATGCAGTTGTAGTAGTCAGTGCGGTAGCGGTGGACGTACCGGTGGTAGCTGCTGAGTCATCAGCTGCAGTTTGGCTTCGGGTTTTGACTACCTCTTGCTCTTGATCTCGCGGAGTTACTGGCATTTTCTATCCCACTTCTGACGGCAAATGTTACATACGTGGGGGTAGGTAACTGATAGAAATGCACGAATACACCGATAATCAAAAGTAGACTTTGATTACGCAGTCACGTAAACCGTTACAAAACAATTATCGCACAATAAACTTCGAATACTCAGATGATCACACGGGTCGCTCTTATACGCACTGTTCGCTTTCCAAGTAAAGACTGACTCGTCGTAACCGGTGTCCACCGTTTTATAGCTCCCGTGTCCGATCATTCCAGAATGCCTTTCCGGAATGATCGATGTACTTCGACCCACCAAGGTCGATCGAGACAGATCGTTACTGGAATGTTCTACGCCTTGCTACCTTGTTCTTTTTACGATCGCTATGACCTTGACTCACAGGTCTGGATGAGTCTGGAATGTTCCGCGTGTTGCTGTCTCATTTCGTGTTATCTCTTTCACACGCTTCTAGAAGGTTCTCAGTATCGCCGTCTCTTTCTAATCGTGTTATCTCTTTCACACACTTCTCGAAGGTTCTCAGTATTGCTGTCTCTTTCTAGTCGTGTTTTCTCTTTCACACACTTCTCGAAGGTTCTCAGTATTGCTGTCTCTTTCTAATCATGCTATCTCTTTTACTCTTAGTGGAAAAAATGCCATATACTGAAATGTACTTCAAAGGCCCATAAGGGGTCCTGAAAATGCCTGAAAATGGGTTTTTAGGTTAAGGCGTAATCTGATAGAGAGTGGCCTGAAACGGACTGAAAACATGTTTCAGCCGCCTGAAAACAACGATAAGTTGGTCGAAATTTTGATAATCTGGTATGTGATAGAGCTACCTCTGAAACGGACTGAAACGATATTTCAGCCTGCTGAAAACGCGTCTAAAGCACCAAAATTAACGATTAAAAATTATTTTATTATTTATTAAAATGTAGTACGTATTGCCTTATGATAGTAGCACACTCCTTACTTAGGTACTTTACATTCAATTCACTTTTCTTTTTGTCTCCACTAATAAGAATACCCTGTACATTTTTAATCACTCGTCTACATTGTCTCGCTAAATTATGCAAAAAATCTGCAAAAAATATACCTAATAGCAATTAAAGCACCCGTTCCTTTTGCAGTTAAAAGCTCATAAGGCAACTTTATAATGTCGTTAAGCTCCAAGGAAGTTGAGAAAACGGTTCATTTACGTTTTATATTTTCCATGAACAGCTTTAACTTCTATGTTGGGGAACGAATGTATGAATGGGCCAGTCAAATTCAGGGAAATCTAGTCTCATTTAATAATACAACTTTGATAGTTTTATACTAAGTACCTAATTTCGTAAAATTTCGGCAGTTAAAATAGGCACATCAGTACAATTTAGTTATTTTTATGCCTTTCAGTCACATTGCACACATTTATCCTTTCATTTAAGTATTGCTATTCCCTCGCAAACCGCCCAATTTCTCGAGATAAAAACAGTAAAGGAAATCGAAAATGTACCTGTTTCACCCTTGTTGCAAAGTGCATAAGATATAAAAAGGTAAGTTCTTTCAGTTTTTCCCCCCTTTCCCCTTTATAATATTAGTTAGAAAATAAGGATTATGCTCAAGTTATAATATAGTTGAGTTACCTACGACGGCTACGACAGATTAAAAAGAATCAGACTGTAGCTAGGTACGGTATCACATAAATAATGTGAATGCCAAAGTTTGTGCGTGTGTCTATGTGTATGTACGAGAGATAGTTTGTCTTCTTTATCTTTATTTTATTAAAAAGTCGCTTTCCGCATCTGTCTGTCTTTCAGTCTTTCTGTATATCCGCTAACTTCTCCTCAACCACTTAACAGATTTTGATGCGGCTTTCACCATCAGTTAGACAATTTTTCACGAGACGTTTTTATGTGTATAAGAAATTCTGGTTCACATAAATAAAAAAAAGTGACAGCGGTTCGCTAGTACCCCTTTAAAAAAACACAGCCTACCTATTATTACGAAAATCACTCTTCCCGTGACGAAGGCCAAGAAAATGAAAGGTGTAGCAATCGAAGTCGCGGGCAAAGTGTAGTCTCTAATAATCCATGAAACCGCGCGTTAAGCCGTATATTTGTTTCCGCATCTATCGTATTACGATCGAATGTAATCGGATCATCGGATATAGATCTTGCGATCTCGAGTCGTAAATAAAAGGGAACATTTCCCTTGAGCCAATGGCTGGAACCTATTTATTGGTTTTTATATGGCATTAAACCACTTGTGCGGGTTAGCCAATAAATTGTAGGTACGTGTCACGTAGGAATAGTTTGTTGGTCATTTTTAATACCAGTTTCGCTCAAGACTCCATCTGTATTGAGATTGTATATAATTCCCTTCGGGCATTGTCAAATTTTCTGAAACAAAAAGAAAGGAATATACGCTAACTCAACAATAGGTAATTTTATTGATTATTAAATAAACCTAAAGTACGACCAATGAGACGAGATAAATAATGTAAACAAACTGACAATTACTGAGTTATATTGCGATAGCGAGCGATTACTATATCTGTCCTTATTTCTCGTACACAATAATATATTCAGTTGGTCTATGACGGCTGTCTTAGTGTGATTTGTGGTAGAGGAAAGCTGTCAGTACAAAAGTTGTCAACATTGGGCCGCCATTTTGTGAAGTTCATTCCTGTTTGAATTGCGTTCAAAGTGCATCGATTTTTTAAAGCTTGTTTACATTATTTATCTCGTCTCGTTGGCCTTACTTTATATACCTAAGTTAAATAACAACAATACTTAAATATCTACAATTTGCATTCGTTTTCGATACATACATGCCTACTGGATGCTTTTAGCAGACTTTTTTATTGATCATATCAGCCTGTTGCAGTCCACTGCTGGACATAGGCCTCCCCCAAGGAGCGCCACAGCGTGCGATCTCCCGCCCTTTGCATCCAGTCACTGCCAGCTGTCTTCTTCAGGTCTTCGGTCCATCTAGCCGGGGGGCGTCCTACACTACGTTTGCCTAAGCGTGGTCTCCATTCGAGAACCTTCCTGCTCCACCTCTCGTCGGTTCTGCGACAGACATGGCCAGCCCACTTAAATACTTGACTTTTTTATTAATTTTACTTAGTCCACTTCATCGAATTCCACTTCATCGAACGCTATTTTCTGCTGAAATCATGATGTTTTCAGGATATCTTAAACATTAATTACGAAAGTTAGGTCAGGTTAAACTTGGGACTAAGTACCAAAAAAACATGCGGCGAGAAATGCCTTTCGATGAAATGAAAATTCTGCGTGATGATACGTCCGCATTTAAGGTGTTTCAACAAAATAATAGGTAATAGGTATTTCGACAAAACCCCCATTAGTTCAACCAGGTAATATTACAAGATCATAATATAGGTTAATACATTTAAGCGCCATTAGGGCTCATATATTATTCCGTTGCGAGGTTCAGACGTTCCAGGCGCGTGCCCTTGAATTTTTACAAGCAACTTACATAGAAAAAGCGTCGTGTAATATAGGTACTAATGAAATATCAACCATTTGTAAAAAAAATATCAAATTAATGGTAATCGTACCATTGTATTGATATGTATATTTAACACAAAACAACTCACAATGATTACCTCTATTTATACAACTGTCTCATTATTTAAGGTTTTGTGGTCCGAATCATCCTGACTACTCTCGGTTGGTGAGTCCCACATAACCACCCGAGCCTCCCTAGGGCCCTGGTGCTATGCGTAAAAGCATTTCCCTAGCGTAAAAAAGGACATGAGGCGCACCCCAATATCACAATGATCATGCTAAAAACCTACCAAAAAGTGTTTAAAAATGACAGGTCTTTTGGCATCTATTTTGTGAACCATTGTCAACATTGAATTGTCTTCTAGTCCTTTAATAAAGTCGAAGTCATAAACGTATTAAGTTTAAGTCATAAAGTCCCATGATATTTATTTATTTTTAAAACGCATTGTTAAATTTATGATGTTTCTAGAGCTGCTTTTGACTGAATTATCTACTTATTGATTGACTTACTATTAGATTATCCACTATGTCACCTTTTCTTTACTAAATTCAAACTGACCTTCTTGTGTTGTTGTATTTGCAAAGTTTATGAACTTATGAATAATCACTAAGTTCCTAAGTCCGTTAATGTCTGTAAGGGTATACTAATTACCAACTCTAACAGCGCCGAAAACAAACAATAATACGTTATTGTTATAACGGACTGTGAAACCAAAACTACCCTTATCTGAAACCAATAAGGTGTAAAATACATTTGTAACGGGTTTTGCTAACTTCAAAATGCCACCTATTAAGCTTATTAGGGGCCTTATTGGAGGTTATGTTTGTTTTGGTGTTTAATGGCAAAAATTCAATTAACAACTCTAGCGGTACAAAATATTACAGTGCTTTTTTTTTGTGTTTAATGTCAGGTAGTAGGGTGACATTTTCTCTTTATCATTCGTCTGTGTTTAGGGTTCCGTACCAAAATGGTAAAAAAGGAACCCTTATGGTGAGACTTCGTTGTCTGTCTGTCTGTCTGTATGTCACAGCAGTTTTTCTCAGAAACTATAGAAGCTATCAATTTGAAATTCGGCATAGTTGTATAACTTGCTGGCCCGCATCTGTTTATAGTAAAAAAAGTATGAAAATATTTTTCTAAGTATTTGTTAAGGTCTAGAATGGGGGGTTGAAAAATGAAAGTTATTTGATTATAGCAAACGGGGTATCATATGAAAGGGCTCAGTCTGCACATTTTGAAACTATTTTTTTTATAATTTTTCGGGACGTAATTTTTGATTTATAGGCAAAAAATTACAAAATATTACCGTTCCCCCCTTATCTCCGAAGTTTATGGACCAAAAAATCTGAAAACATCCTGATTGAAAGATAATTACTTATATTTTACAGGAAAAATAAAATGAAGTTGTCAAACTTTACAGTTTTGGAAAAATTATCAAAAAACTTTAAAAATCTGTATTAAAATTTAGGGTAGTCAAAATGGGCCTTATTGCATTGATAATAAAGTTCATAACAAAGTAAGTATTTTCTTTTGCTTTTTCCAACCATATTATCTTAAATACGGAACCCTCGATGCGTGAGTCCGACTCGCACTTGACCGGTTTTTTTTTGTAACCTGTAGATAAACCGTATTACGGATTTTGAAATGTGAATTGGTATTTTTGTGTCATATTTTTTATATTTTTAATAACCATAGTGACGTTATCTATGAAAAGGGAAGCGCTTCTGCCATTATTAAAGATGCTCCGATATAAATACAACGTCGCGTGACGCAATGCAGCGTAAGCGCCATCGAAAATAAGGTCCCTTTACATAGATAATGCCACATTTGACAATATTAGAGCCCCAGTTTCGCGAAAACACTTGTAATCGGGTTTATTAACGGCCTGTCGCTGTAAGACTTGTTTTGCTTCCATTTAATACCGTATGACACGTAAATATTTGCAAAGAAAATAATATAAAAGACTGAGACAAAATCAATAAGATTTACTTATAATACTGTCATTATTTTTTTTCGGATATAATAATTTCTAAAAATAAAATGAGATAATGATGTTCCCGGCAAAAACAATTTTACCGTACTAAAGATTTAGTAGTAACGAACTTTTCACGACATGAATGCCTAGTCACGTAGTAACTAGTACCGCCATTTTTATGACGCTTTTGTTAGCATTAGGTACTTGTTATTTTTACTAACTGACTAACTAACGAAGTAACAATGTTATTAAATCCTAGTAAATTATAACCTTATTTTAATAGCTAGATTGAATGAAATTCAATTTAATAATAAGGTACCATCGAGTTGCTAGATGATGAAGACGGAAGGTGGCCATAGGAACCTTTTGCAGTTTTCCAGGAGATCTTCCCGGGCGCTTTTGAAAAAAACTTAGAACTAGTCTAGGCACCATTATTGTGCAAACCATAGCCTTAATACTATTTTAAAACAAACATGAAAATAATGAATACACTTTTTGAAAGTTTAAGCTTATACTTTTCAAAAAAACTAAACCAGCGAGTTTAAGTAGTGCCGTCAGAGTGTACAAAACACATTTTAGCGCGTGCATTCTCAATTAGGCAGAGTTATACGCATTATACGTTCGATCTTATCGACAGAAACCCTGCTGGCTAATTGAGAATGCACGCACTAAAATGTGTTTTGTACGTTCTGATGGGACTACTTAAACTCGACAATTTACATAAGCTGCGCCGCGTTCACTCGTTCACTCGTTCCACCGACCGAACGCCGTTTTTAAGAGAATAATACCCCAGAACGGTGGACCTGGGGGTAGTTTCCCTTCTGTTTAAAGAAAAGAGAAGTTAGTAATTTTATCTTGAATGTTATGCGAGGACAATAATGACGACAGTTAAAAATCTAAAGAATTACTTACCCCTGCAGAGCTGAGAGCGGTATTGTCGACTGGCTAAGTATCTACAATCACGATTGACTTTACAATCTGATCTAACCGGGATGCGTAAAGTTAAAAAGTATTAAATATAAAATAAAAAGATCCGAAGATGGCAGGTTCCAGTCCTGTCACGGTTGCCACGGTTGCCACTAATGTTAAATATAAAATAAAATAGGCTGCGGATATTCCGACCAACGAAACCATTTCTTTTCTAATGACAAATCCATCAATCTTTTTCTTACGATGACATAAGTCAAATTCAAAATTTTCATTTTATTAGGTATTATATGTCCATTGTCTATTTGTCAAACATGCTCGGAAAGAACGGTTTTCCGATTGAAACACAAGGACTGAAAGTGCCTCATTTTACTCCTAGGAGTAAAAAAACCATATGAAAACACTTTCCGTCCAGATTGTTTTATAAAAGTACTCTCTATTTCGTATAAAATCAAAAGGATCATGAAAAAAATCCCGTACACCCAACTTGTGGGGGGGTAGTGAGGAGCGGCGCGCGGCGGCGGGGCTCTGCCGAGCGGTAGCGGCGGCGGGCGGCGGCTCGTTGTGCGTGAAACTATTTTAACTAATACTCGTATTTTGCAAACAATCATTTTCTCCGAATTTGTCACAGGTTTTTAAAAATAATTATAATCATGTATTTGTATCATTTCCTCGCATTGTTTGAGAAAGCATTATGTATGCCTCGGCAGAAACGAGGATGTACTATTTCCAACAAAAAGAAACTCGCTCCTGCGTCCCAAAATACCTTCTTAACGACGAGTGACAGCCTCAGTTGTACTTGTTAAAACAAAAGATGTGGGTCCCCCGGACCACGCAAAAAAAACACATTAAATAAACAAAATTATATACGAATAACTACATTATTTCTTGATCTTTGTAAAGCCGAATTGTCTTGTTTTGTACTCATGGACCCTTTGATAGCTTTTATTTATTTGACAGTAATAGCGGCCGAGTTAAAACAATATATACCTACAATAACAGGTAAAAAGCATATTGTTTTACCGAGTACAAAAGAGCCCCAGGGTATTTTGTGCAATTACCCATTTTACGCTCTCATAATGTTCGACCGTGCAGGTCTCCTCGCGATTTTTTCCTTTACCGCAAGCGTTTCGGATAATGCTATGATAATGCACTTAAGAAAGAAAAACTTATTTTTATGGTGATCACTTGAGTTCAAACTGGATAAAGACCAATCTAATCACATTTCTAAAAAAAAACAGATATTCATATACACAGATACAGTAGCATAATGTTTTCGGGTGTGTGTGTGAATACGTGGATTTCCACTTACACCCAAAACGTATTATGCTACTTGAAAATATCGCCTTAAATTGCGTGCTTTCTAGTATTAGTAATAAGTGAAGTGACAGAAGGAGTTTTAGTGGGCAGCAGAACAAATAGACATTAATTGTGAATTGGGTGTTAATCCTTAATCTATATCTATAAAAGAAGAAACTGGCCGAGTGACTGACTGACATAATATCAACGCATAGCCCAAAACGCTGGGTCTAGAGGTTCCGAATTTGGCAAGTAGGTTCCTTATGAGATTTATTTAGGGTCTAAGAAGGGATTTTCTGAAAATGAAAGGGTACTTTCTGTGGAGTTCGATCTGTTCACGCTTGCGAGGACCTGTTTTCCAGTTAGTTAATTTAGAAATAGTTCTTGATGTTGCTTCAATATAATTTTTACTAATTGGTTTAGAAAAATATGGTTTTACATACTTTGTAACACCTTGTCCGAAGCGCTAGATTCATTCTACACTACCAACTTTTAAAAGAGCCGTGATGTGGCCAATTCACTGAATAAAATATTTAATTTCATTTAATTTGACTGAAAGATCTGTAGTCCGACTTTTCATTCCATTCATCAGTTAATAGGCTTTTCTCTGAAACAAACCATGTACGGGCATGTAGATTATCGACGGTCAAACGGTTATCATTAACGATATTTGTGGTTTAATGCAAATCTACTATTAAGCTGAATGGCTGAGTTTTCAACCGTTACTAACAACATTGCCATTAAGCCCAATATAATACGTTCAAAAAGTTTTGGACAGTGGCTTGATCACCAGATAGCATCAATATTTATTTGGAAGACCAAACGGGATCCAACTATCCATAGATATCTATAGTAACCGGCATTCTGAACGAACCACTAGCCTTTCTTTAACGCAGACGAATTTTGCTATAATTATAGTATATGAATATTTTAATTTGACACCTTATCCCTACTAAGGTTGTCTGGAAGAGATCGCTTATCAGCGATAAGACCGCCTGTTGTTTACCTGTGTTATTTTTAATTACTTATACTGTTTCTCTGTATTTTTTTTTTTGGTGTACAATAAAGTGTTTTGTATTTTATTGTATTGTACGCTCAAAGTTCACAGATAATTCGTGTTGTAATAAACGATTTCATAATGTAGAACAATTCGAATGTAGTACGCCTGTGCTTCAGAAACGTGTCACTCCACTTAATGGGGAATCAGTATCACACATAGACATCAGTGCACCACACACACACACACACTCTCGCTACTCAACATATCCTTATGTTAAGATTTTTTTCTCGTTTTATATTATGTAGCTCAATCGTTAAAATTATTACTTATGTTATTACTCACATAACTATATTTTTGTGGACACCTTTTATTGGCTCATTGTTTGGTATCATTTTAATTTGTTTGTATAACATATACCTATTGCCCTTACTGCCCCACTCAGAGACGTCAATTAAATTTAATGCTTGATTAAAGTTGCTGCTGTCACTTTCTTTGCTATAGCAATAGCATAAGACAACACGTCACTAAACAAACATTAAATTTTGATTGACGTCTCTGAGTGCGGCAGTTAATGCTCCAAATAAATAAAATAAAATAAATTAGAGAGTATTTTACTTAGTTTTCAATTATTTTATTTGATAGCATAAAAGCATCAGTTAAATCAATTCGTCAGCATATTATTATAATGTTTTTGACGCCATTAAATAAATAACTAGGCGCAACATTTAAGTAGGCCTCAACTGAATCAAATATTATCGGAAAAATAAGTAAGCTTAAAATATTATATGTCCGCTAATTAAAAAATCATGATACAATATAAATATTAAATCCGCAAAATGATTAAATGGTTACAATGCCAGATTAGGTGGGTTTAGACCAAACGAGCAAATGCTCTAAAACATGTTTTGTCTTTATTTTGACAAGGAAAACGTAAGAGATAATGCCATAGAATTCTTGCTCGTTCGGTTGGCCTAAACCCACCCTTACACATCTGGTAAGCCGTAAAATCCATACTAATATTATAAATGTGAAAGTGTGTATGTTTGTCCGTCTTTCACGCTTCAACCACTGAACGATTCGAGATGAAACTTGGCACAAATATTAGTTAGGTCTTGGAATAGGACATAGGATAGTTTTTATCCCGGACAGTTCCTGAGGGAGCAGCGATAAACGACTTCGACGCGGACGGAGTCGCGGGCGAAAGCTAGTACTGTTATAAATCTAAAACGAGACTTAATCGCGTAAAATCATTATATTATTATAGTTGTACCTCGACGTTACCGGGATGATGCATACAAGCTCTCGATTTTGTGGAACCTAGTGATTAACAAGTTTAATGCAAGCGTCGTCATGTATTTAATTTTTCGCAACAAATCCGCGGACACTGGACTGTTCCGTGCCGGTTGATGGGTATTCCGATAAAACAATAAAAGCGGGGAGTTCGAAAAACTCGCACGCAAAATAAATAAGCACCGGTCCTCTCAGTCTGCTCGTGACACGACCGTTGCAACTGCTATATGTAATATTTTTACGCGATAAAGTCCCGTCTCAAAAAATTTAACAGCATGTGTGAACGTCGCGAAAGTTTAAAACAAGCCGCAAAATTTTAAGTAACCCGCGGAATAGGTATTTTTGTTCTGGAAGATTGTTTGTCGTTTTCATACCAAATGCATTGAAGTCGGTACTATAATTCTTGCTGTCGTTGTATAAAGTATCTAATTTTGACCTAGTTCTGTTTTCTTCTTTCGTAATTTCCGTAAATGAGGCTTCAGGGCTGAAGCTAATAAATCTTGCGTTCTGCCACACGGGTTTGCCATAGAGGAGCGAAAAGTACGGAGATTATGTTTCCCTTTGGAAATAAACCTTTATTTATAATGCTCGGGCACAGATCATCGCTAGATTGGTATTCTGCGGCAATTTGACAACAGCCTCGTAGATAGGCACGTTAGCACTTCCAATTATTTTATTATTATTTTTATTTATAATTTTTTTTTTTGTTATTTTGCATGTTTGTTACACCTTCACGGTTTATGACTCAACTATGGCCTCAACTAATGGACATTAAATTTGAAAGAAAATTTGTTTTTAGTATAAGACCCGACAAAAAGTCTAGGTTGAGTTTTTGTGTCTTTAGAAAATAATTTATTGTGCAGTACCAGTACTTTAACTATGTAGGCAACAGTGTACCACAATTTTGATCCTGGATCATAATTATGACAGTTCCGAACAAAATGAAGTAGGTAATTGACTAATGGCACTATATTATCAAAAAGTCCTTGTTCAATATTTCAGTCGAGTTCATAAATATGTGTACACTTTTGTACCTTGTCACTTTTATCCGTTGTGACAATTCATATATGGCAGTTTAAACATGACATTAAATAGACAAGGTAATAAAGTGTGCACATATTTACGAACTCGACTGTACGGAACACATTTTTTATTCGTAATCATGTCTTTTCAAACCTCTACTCCGTGCCATGCCTAAGCAACGCCTCAATCAATAAGGCTCACGCAAGTCAAGCAGGCTGAAACTCATTGAGAAACAAGCAGATTAGTAAATTATCCGGTAAAAGCTAAACTGCAGTACAGAACGGATGTGCCTATACAAATTAATGATCCCTTTCTTCTTTAAGAGGCCTCCAACAAAAGCCGTACCCATTCGATAAATCGGGTGTTTTAAATTTTTCTTGAGCATTAAAATTAAATTGGTTTATTTTTCATATTTATTCTCAAATGCATTCATGACTAGTGTATTAAAATGTATGTAATAATATTTTTGTATCGGAAAAAGATTTGTCGAATAATTCATGTTTTTTCGCAAAATGCTGAATTGTACAAATCAAGCTAGGTAGCTGATATCGTCACAAAAGCATAGAGATAGAGATAATAAGTTATATTGAAAAATATAACCCAATTTCATTTCAATAATCAAGAATTAAACAATAATACATCATAGTGACGTTATCATATTGCCCTTTAGAGGTCTCTTATAACAAAACACCGAAGGATCAACCCAAATTTGTTGTTAGAACTTTCTAACGCCGATGTTGGAGCCAAATTAATCCCGCGGTCGACTTGCTTTCGTTTACGCAGAATACACTTGAGACGTCTGAATACTTTACGCCGTTAAGTAATACTGAGAATCGTTCAAGTTCAACCTTTTCATGTGAATAATTATAGCATAAAATACCAAGAAGTTTAGATTGGAAGGTTAAACAGCCTCAGATCGACCGAAAGATGTAAGAGCGTCAGTAGTTTGAGGTGTTGACTCGTGATCGCAAGGTAGCGAGTTCGACTGCCATGCAGAGCTTGGGAACGGAACCAGGTTTTTCGTTCGCTCCGAGCGGAATCGATTCGCGAGCGTTATGATCACTGGGATTAATCTGGTATTTTTATTTTTCGATTCTTCCTGCAGTTGGAAGGCGTGGCAACTTAAAATGATATGGCCGGCTTAACTTCAAGCTGAGCAAGTGAAAATTCAATTAAAGAGCTAGCTAATAGGGTAGGGTAGGAAAGACGACAAAACGATGGCGGTGCGAACAAATTAGCGAGTGAAATTAGAATGGAATGTTTCGGATTGAGTTACAGTAAAACCTTTTTCGGAATTTGAATACTGGCCTCTTGGAAACTTAGTGACATTCACACGGTAAAATGTTTATCCATTAATTCCTTCACGACCTGCAATACCCCTCTGTTTTCGTTGGGGGTAAATAAACGTTGAATCGATACAGTGAATGCCTGTCAATAGCTAGTGCAGCGATGCAGTCACGCGTTCAGGAAACACGCATTTACATCGCTGCATGGTGTTTCTGACGCGCTGGTTAAAAAAAAACAGGTGTCCGGTAGCACGCTTCCTGAAATGGCCAGATTGCTGGCAAGAACGCGAAATTTTATTGGGTCTAACTATAAAAGTCCATTAAACTTTTGCTGGATTGTTTTTAATTTTGGCTGGATAACCTAAGTTTTTTATTTTTATAACTAGCTTAGACGCATTCTATCTTAGTTTATAGTACTGGGAATTTATTTGCAGTTTTATGAATGTAATTATGGTTCTTAAATCCCACTTACAATCGGGTGGCCTGTGCACTAGTTTGCATACTCTAGACTAAGAAGAACTTAGGTAATGGTTGTTTTTCCGCCAGTTATATCCACTAATTTCCGAACACACTGTAATGGATCGACCGATTTTGCAGTGGTTTTTTAATAGAAAGTAGTTTTTCTAAGGTGGTTCCTAAAGTAGCTAATAAAAATCTGTTGAGTCGTTTGAGTTGAAAGTATCAGCTCGAAAAATAGGGCCGCAATAATGTCGGGGGTTTTTATATATTTGTTTGTCTGTTTTTGAGGAGAAGGTTTTATTAAAGCCTAACATGTTTTTAGGTGAATACCAATCCAACAATACCCCACACTTTAAAACCTGTCAAGGCGTTCATTCTACTTTCACAAATATGAATACATACATACACTCTTGAGAGAGTGAGTGGAAATGTCGGTAGGGACGCCCTAGACGCGCATACAGTGAAATTCGCGACGTAATGAATAAATGGCAAAATGAAAACCACCCGAGACCGACGTATATACATGCATGAAGAGGTTGATGAATGTAGACAAAGCGAAAGGCTTATATTTGGACCGGTGCACCTGGCGTTCCATAGTCTCTGCCTTCCCCACGGGGAAACAGGCGTGAAAGTATGTACGTGTATGTATAAAAATACGGGTAAAAATATATATCTCTAATATTTCATAACATCAACTATGTCATTGTAGTTCATCGAATAAATCTAATCAAGTGAACTAATTTTGAAAACTATCTTTTGGGCGAAGTTCCATTGTTTACGAGTTTGTTTGTTTTTGCGGAGATGTGGCGACGAAGTGAAACTTGGAGGAGTCTTTTTCCTACTTTTAAAAGCTTTCGGTCGCAATAAAATGATTAGAAGTATTTGGTTCATCTTTACTGTTAATAAATAGTTGATATTGCGTGTAGACATCGACTAAAATTTATTGGTACATAATTGAGATGACTGTGTTAAGTGAGGGGTAACGATGAACCAACGAAAATTGATACGATGTTCTTGTGAGTCCAGCAGGCCTTTCGCGTAACTCACTCGCAATCGCGATCGGCTTCAAAACAAAACAATTGGTTTAATTTTGATTGCAGACAAGCCTTTAATTTTCAAAGTTAAAACGATTGTGATTGCGAGTCTGTTTACGCGAAAGGCCTGCAGGGGTCAGTAAAATTGGTAAATTGTAAAGTAAATCACCACTGACTAGAAAAAGCGCTGTCACCTCTATTTTATGCCAGATGTATAAAAATAAGAGAGCTTAGTCAAGTAAGACGAATTATTTATTTTTACAATGTAAAATGGTTTTGCATTGCTCTTACCTAAGGCGGTTGTAACGATATAAAAAAGTGTATTAAAATTTTTCAATTTTAATGAGGGTAGGTACCTGCTAGAAAAATACAGTTCTGTTACTAAAATGGAAAAGGTATTTGCTGCATATTAGAAGAGGAATGTATTTTACGGGTTAAAGGCACTGAGTCAGGACAACGATTGCAGTGCAGTGTAAGGTATAAATAACTAAAGTCAGCCATTAAAAAAAATTAACGTGTTTGAACCTTGTAACTGTCATTGACTAATTTGTACTTTGTCATTCTGAGTTTATTATGACAAAGCACTAAAACTCTAAATTTTCTGTCAACAAACATTTCAATCAAGTCACATTTTTCAAAGCACCTTTCCATACACTTTAGATATTTATTGAATTTTCTGTAAATTAGGTTTTTTATAACAAACTAGCAACCCGCCCTTGCTTCGCTTCGGTTTAGTTTAAATAGATATTGTAAAAAACCTAACCTACGAGTGCCGCCGGCAGCGGGGCAGGGCTCAAGCTACCGGTGGTTTGGGCTGCAGAGAGAGGAACCTCCTCACAACGTGCCGTGTCGAGGAGTACTGCCTTCTGTATATCTGGCCCTTGATCCAGCCATCTAGCGAGAGTCTCTTGAGGTGTTGGTAGAAACTCTTCGCTATAAGACCGTTTGCCGAAACAACTATCGGGACAATGATCATCGAGTCAACATCCCACATAGCTTACCTTTCCATAGACTTATTATTATTAAAAGTCTTTGTTTTAACATGGTTTATTTTCCCAATGCCGTGTTGTATTTAGGTAGTCACCATGGACTTTATTAAAGATATAAGAGGACAATATTGTTCGATTTAAGAATATTTTCTCCTGTGGAGTAGGTAGAAGCACCTGGGGTTAGTTCCACGCGCTTCTGGCAAATTATTCACGTTTATTACTCGATGACTATAGGAAAGTCAACTTCAATGTCAACGTGCTATGTCAGGGCCTCTATTCAAGTAGGTAAAGCAATATTGCTTTTGACGTGTCATCGTATTGTAAACGCATAGAGGTAGAAAAACATAGAGGGAGTATAAAAACGGCTAATAGAATAATACTCTTCGCATCTGTTACAAATGCCCTTCGTTGAAAAGAGTCGTCTATACGAGTATATGACCGCTTTCGATTGAATTTCAAAAGTATACCACTTTTTAGGTGTGTTCGTGTGTGTCACTCTGCATTCGTGTGCGTAAGTTTGCAGTCAGTGATGTGCGGTTTGTCGATAAATTAGGTTAACCTATTAAAAGACATACAGTATTCTCAATAATAATTGTGATTGATTTCCAATTGATTATTGACCTTAATTCGGAAAGTAAACTGAGTAATTAACTTTTTTGTCGTATAATACAAATAAAGACAGTTTTTACAGTTTTTAGTTGAAAATAAAACGTATATCTTTAATAATGATGAGCCTTACAAAAAGTAATTGGAAGACAGTTTGTGACCCTTTCTTGATGCCGGATTGCATTGCAACTTTTGAAACCACGACGAACCATTTCTGTTTGAAGTCTTTTATCAGCCTTCATAATAAATGAGTCTGCTGAAAAATGTTTCGAACATAGTTGGTGACTTTGTCGGGGTGTCCCATTCCAATCACGCAGACCGCTCCAAACAAATTTCAGCCATTCCTCTCTGACTGGCGAGGCTTTTGGAAATCTGAAACAATACAATTAATGAATATCACACATAGTAGGCTCTTTTACCGATCGATAGATATGTAGGTACAGATAAAATACATAGTAAATTAAAACAGCGATGTTAAAATATTGATCTTGAATAAAGAACGATCCAAATATCTACAATAATTATGCCATGCCTATGTTTAAACGGCACACAACGCAAAAAACCGAACGTTTAGAATAACTAACTTTAAATGTAACTTTCTACATTCAAAATTTTAAACATACCCAACAAATACTTTCGACATTTAAAACATCGACTTTTTAACTATTCGGCATCGCTATTTTAACTCAAAATGTATTCAGTTTTTGATATTTAAACACATACCCATAAACATAATTGACTCATGTACTCCATCAAAATATCGTAAGTTTACTTATCGATATTAATTTTGGAAGCACTATTGTTTACTTCCGAAAGAAATAAATCAAAAAATGCGTAAAAAATGCACATTTGCTGCACATAGTGCCTTTGTATTCATTACAAGATGTAATACCATGATAATGTTTCTAGTTATACTTGCAAAGCGGCCGCATTATGGCCAAAAATCAACAGATTTATTGTAAAACATCACTGACCTATGAAAGCTTATATTTTGAACATCATTTTCTTTGTTTCCCATTCGGGATATGGACCCACGAAACACACAGGTGGCTACACTGGATCTATGTTTTTCTTCATCTTTGTGTAAACGTCACGATAGCTCTTTTTTACTTGACAGTAATGGCCGCCTAGTTATAAACGATACCAAAACACGTTAAAAGCTCAGCTCTAGTAGATCGTTATGTTATATAGAATAGAGGCTAAACTGCTTTGCGAAATCGTTAACTTTATCGAAAATATAATTATAATATAGAATTGGCGTAAGCTGTCAGAAGGTCGCATCAAGCGTTTATATCAATGCCATACACTTTGACAGTTTACGATAATCGTTTACAATAGCGTTCATCATCTTGTCTAGTGACCCTCTACTAGATACGGACAAGAGGTGAATCAAATCGCCATACACATGTCATTTTCTCTTTGGCGTTAACGTTTTTTACTCGTTAGAAGAAAATTGATCGTGCTCGGAGTAAGGTGCATGCAGACACAAAAAAACTCTCACATACTTCAAAACCGCCGCCAATATTGACTGACGTGACACGTGTGACCAAGCGCGGTCGTTGTGGCCAAAGTTAGCGGCGTCACGTGCCGTATCAGGTAAATGTTTACAGTTTTGTTAAAGCAAGTTGAGGACATGGCTTGAATGCTGATTTACGTACAGAGATAGTTTGTTTATGTGTCACCTACTAGAATATTGTGCGATGTAATACTTCATTCAATTTCAAAATCCATGTTTCGTAATAAATAATGGTCATAGTGTATAATGGTATATTTTCCAAAACCGTATAGGTAAAAAACTTACGTAATTGACCTCTTGCAGTTGTGTACAAAACTAATATGGAATTTACGTCAAATTTCAAATATTATAATGTCGAATGGTCTGTACAGATGTCTTACAACTACTGCTACATACTACATGCAAGGTCATTTACTTAAGTTTTTCACCTATACACTTTTCAGGATTATTCCGAAACTAACCTGCTGGGTTCTTAACAATGGCCTTTAAACACCATGCGCCTCTATTCAAGACGGTAAAAACAATATCGTATTTGATCTGTTATCGAATTGTCAACGTTTTGATAGCTCTTATTTTCTTGACAGTAATGGCGGCTGACGTCATAACAATACCATAACAGGAAAACTACGATATCGTTTTTACCGCCTAGAATACCGGCCCTGAAAGTTACAGTTTCGGAAATAGCATCTGTGCTTCTTCTCCTGGTATTGCAGGTGACCATGGGCAGCGGTGATCACTTTACATCAGGTGACCTGCTAGCTCGTTTGCTTCCTACCATTTTTTTTTAACAAAAAACAACGTAATATAATTCGTCAGCCAATGGAAACAGAACACTAATAAGTCAAAGCTTGACCAAATAGTTTTGATTGCCTGTTGGACAGAGCCACGTGGTTCGGTGGGTATACATTTAGTTAAGTCTAAACAAATATAGGGGCTCTATCCGCTGGGGCTAAACTTAATTGCTTTGGATTTTGGTATTGTTTTTACCTCGGCCACCATTATTGTCAAGTAAATAAGAGCTACTCTAACGTTTACGATACGATAATAATACAACACAATACAAAACACGTTTTATACACCAAACAAAAACATTACAGAGAAACAGTACAATTAAAAATAGCACAGGTAAGCAACAGGCGGTCGTATCGCTGATTAGCGATCTATTCCAGACAACCTTAGTAGGGATATGATGTCGAATTAAAACATGTCAAGATAAAATAGATTTAACTCAAGTAGTATAGAACCCCAGTTTAACCTACGATACTTGGTTCACTGTGTAGTACTTGTTTCTGTAGCCTGTAGCTAGAATAACAAGAAAATGTTTGTGTTGTCTTTCGTTTTAGTTCCTTACAATGTAAGTCTTATCCTTTAACCTCAGTGTTCGCATTGTTGTATTCCAGTGTGGGAATAAGACAACCGGTGTAATTACTAGCATAGAGGCATTCCATCTTAGTCCTCAGGCTTCGCAATGCATTGGCAGTCTTAGCGCCGTATTGATAAACTGATCCTGACTGCAATCCTCGTCTCAAGATGCGTCAAAAATCACAGTTTTCTTTGGCTTGACGTTTACTTTGACGTATCTTGTGACGGGCATCTCGGCCAAGATGAGTTTATTAATACGGCCCTTAAGATTGCGGGTAGCTTCAAGCCAAGACATACCCTGTCAGATCACTGACCAATCACCGACAAGATCAGCCGGGCTGAACTTTATCTGTTTAGTTTATTTGACGAGGGCAGGGCCACGAGCCATTTCATCTGCCAGCGGCATGATGGAAATATGAAAATTAGGGACTTTCGCTTCGGTCGGTATATTAGGCCCAAAATAAATTACAATGAGTTATAATAAAGGCGGATTTATTCATTAATCCAAAATCTTACGTGTTTTAAATAACTGTAAACCTTTAATAAAGGTAAGACTCTATTCTTATTAAACTGGAATCGAGTTAGACGTTTATAAATTGAAATAGGTTGACAGATATTTAAATTTGTAGTTCTCCGATCGGAATTGGCCCCACTATGTGCTTCGACGCAATTTTTATATTTTATTTTTATAAGTATAATAAAGAACAGATTAGAGTGCGTATTAAACAAGCTGACACCATTTTCTAGTTTTTTTGTCGGAGATTGTTCTGGGCCTCTATTCAACACGGTAAAGCAATATCGCTATTGGCGTTTTATCTTATTGTTTTTAATTCGGCCGCCAATGTGCCAATACTGCCAATTAAAAAAGAGCGTCAAAAGCATTTTTTCTTTATATTAGAGATATAGACAATTACATTTAAAGGTTTTTCAAAAACAATCTTTAGTACGCCACAGTCAAAAAACAAAAAAAGTAAAAACATCGTTTCTTAGTACCTCAAATGTATTGTAATACGAGTATGTACAGCAAATGTGATCCTCTCCCGTTAATAATAGAGTTGAACATACTATAACCGCTCGTCGATGTCGCTCTTGGTTTAGCGGGGGTCTTACGCGAGTGCTTCGTAAGCAATTCTCGGAATAAGATATTGAGTTAGTTGATCTAGTGCTGCAAATGTGCTTATTTTTAGTGTATCATATACAAGATATAATAATACTCGTACGGTAGATTATACGATTTACTAGTGATTTAGTTATCATAAAATCTAAGTTTTTTATAATGTGGCCGTACAGATTTGTTTAGATATTATTTAAATTCTGTGTTACGGGCAAAACAATAGTATATTTTGCCAATTTTGGAAAATGCTTTAGAAAATGTTATGTCAGAGTATTTTAGTTCAATTTAATTAAGTTCTTGTTATTGCAACCAACCAATGGATATTGACACAGATCTGGCACCTTCAATCAAGATAGCGGTTCACGCTTCCCCCTAAGGTCGAAAACTTGGATTTTTACTAGTAATCCATGCCTTATATAGGTTATAGGTTATAGGTTAGAGCGGGCTGGTTTCCGCAACTCGACGACTTAATGTATGCGCCTTTTTTGCGTGCTGGGTTTTTGGCACTACTCTTGCCAACCCAGTTCTACCAGGAAGCCTAGCAAACCCTTGATGTTGCCGACGGCTTCCGGCAGCGACCTCGGTGTTCCGAGGTGACGTGCCCGGTATGTTGCCACCTCAGGGCATTCCATGATGACGTGGGCCGCGGCTTCCTCCACCGTCATACAGGCTCTGCACAGGGGGCTGTCTGTAACACCTAATGTGAACGTGGCGTGGCCAGTTATGGCTCCAGTTAGTAATCGGAGTTGGGCCCTTTTGAGTAGTCGTCCATGGCTTATCAACATCCATAAAAAAAGTCTATACTTCACCTTTTGTAAAACCAAGGCTTTTTTAAGTCATCTGCAGAATAAACTACGTATTATATTACCGAATAATAATATCTAAGTAATTTTTTTTTACTAATTCCAAACTAAACGTCAAATTTCTGAATCTAAGAAGAACCTAATTCATAGACACTTGCCAACTAAATACTCAGTCAGCAAAGGGAATAACACTAACCTTCATTAAAAATTCAATCCACGCTTTTCAGGACAGCAATAAACGTACCTTCAGAATACCCATTAATAAACTTTTTGGATTCATTAATATCTCATGCGAATAGAATAAATTATTTCCATGGATTCTTTTTAGATACTGGAGGTACGGTTATTTTGCATAATTGCGTTTTTTTTACAGGTGAATAGGTTTCGATGAGGAGTAATAATTTTATGAAGAAATTGGGTATATCGCGTAGTATGAAATATAACAGAGTTTGGATATTCTATTAAATTTTGTTTTAATTGTTAATAATCATGATTTTTATTTCAACACAACATATGTAAATCATAACATATCATAAAATACAAATATTAACTAAAATAAAAATAAATTAAAACAAATCGAACCCCTCCAACGAACTCACTTGTGGCATCGAGCCTAAGACACTCGCAGCGTTTCCTCTCTGCGCCGCTAGACTCAGCCTTTAGACAAAAAAGGAACCGGGCCGAGGATCGCCACAGACATGCACCAGTTTTTCCGACACCTCCTTGACGATTTTTTTCAAGTCAGAAGACCACGGACCAAAAGTTTCGATGGCGAGGGCCGCAAATACGTAATTTGAAATTAAAAAGGCGTATTTGCGGCGTTTAAGAATTTGGGCATTGTAAGAAGCATATCCGGGAGTGCCAGCCGAGCCTTGAACATGAGACGAGGCTAACGTGTCTACACACGTACAGTCCCATGTTAAAGGCCGTCCCAGATGCCACGGCACTAGAGTACATCCGTCGGGCCTCTTTCCATCCGAAGACGACAAACCTGGGGGTTCCAGAATTGAGGGAATAGATACAGAAATAAGGGCCCGACGGACAAGGTCATTGAGCGACGCATGCCTAAAAAAACGGCCGGCACTCATCTGGCAGCAAAGGCCGTGACGACTCAGTTCATCCACGGGCTGAGAACAGCGGCTACAAGGATGAGGTTCACAAATTTTCAGGCCGAGTCGAAGGCAGATGGCAATTCTCAAACAATTATTATCCAAAAGTGACCCGAGGTTCCTAGAAGGAAGGGCATGAAGCCAGTGTCCTGATTCTGGTTCGGAAACCGCTAACAAACGGGCCCGCTCCGAAGTAATTTGGCAACTTAAGAGATTGAAATTAATAGATTTTACACAAATTAAGTCCCAAGCGGCTTGACTGGTCTTTTCGACAGGGGAAATTTCCCCGGAGTTACTGGTACTCCAAAACTTCTCTGCATCCGACAAACACGATATCTGTTCAACGGTGAGGTTGAGAACATTAAGAATCCCACCGATGAGGGCGAAAGTGCTGTGGACAGAAGACAGAAAAGCAGGGAGTGCCAGGTCACTAGAGGTACGAATACCAAGACCACCAAACTTCACAGGGAGTGTAGCCTGAACCCAACTGGAAGGTGAAAAAGAAATATTTAAAATTTTGCTAATAGTTACTTTCAAAACGTTATCAATATCTGAAGAGAGATTAGTAAATTTCCAAATGGGGCAGCAGCGAAGAAGGTAAATAATTTTTGGAGTAAAAAGGCATAGTCGTAAGATGTACAAAGCGATGTGAGGAGTTATTTTAAAAAGTAAATCCGAGGATTGATGAAATTTATTTAATTTTGAATTTAGAGTAGAAGGGATAGCATCTTCAAAAATTGGAGCTCCAAGTAACGATAAAGAGGTACGAGACAAAATAGAGATATTCGGCAATAGCGAATTAAAAGTATTGATAATTTCGTTTCGAATGTCGGGGGAAATGCTCTCAGAAACGAAAATTTCACACTTATCAAAGTTAAGAGAAAGGCCGGTTTTCAGAAAAACGGTCAGAAGATCCTTTTCCCCCTAAAGTACCGTCGTCCAAGTACCAAATATTTAAATCCGAAGTAAGTTGTGAGATAATTGGGTTGATAGCCAAACTGAAAATGACTGGTCCAAGCGGGTCCCCCTGTTGACAGCCCACGCAAGATAAAATTTCGTCGTTTCCAAACATCAATTTTGAAGGAGTTCCATAACACTGTAATAAATAACCATAAATCTCAGGTAATTCTTTTTGAATTTCACGTAATAGAGCAGACCTATCAACCGAATTGAAAGCATTTTTTACGTCAATTTTTAAAAGCACTTCGTAATTTTGGTTTTCCAAAAATGTACGAGTTGCATGAATCGCAGCCTCACACCCGCCTCTAACACCGAAACCCAGTTGTTTTTGTTTAAATTTCTCAGTAAGACGGGTTTGAAACTCACGACAGCACAATTTTGAAGCCAAACGACGCAGCGAACTTCCCACCGCTATGGGGCGAATGCCGCCATCTTTCTTCTTTAACGCAATTAGATTAGCCCCGTAAAGAACGGGAGCTATGTCACTGCAAATTTCTCCCGACAGCAATAAATTAATGAGGGCGGTTAGTTCTTTAAGAAGAGACTCACCAGCGTCGCCCACTGAATGGCAAGTCAAATCCTTCAGAT
This sequence comes from Acleris literana, assembly GCA_946894065.1. Classification (NCBI taxonomy): domain Eukaryota; kingdom Metazoa; phylum Arthropoda; class Insecta; order Lepidoptera; family Tortricidae; genus Acleris; species Acleris literana. The sequence continues at coordinate 23,231,462 of OX335669.1, forward strand.
GTTGGGGGGAAATGCCGTCAAGACCAGCTGCCGAACCGTTAGGAAAGGAGCGGATTGCTTGAAAAGTAGCTGAAACAGAAATTTGCAGAGGCAGTTGAGTGACGGGTAGCGGTGGGGGTAGCTGTAGAACCGACGAAGCAACCGGGTGTTTGTCTTTAAGGGCGGAGAGTACTGCAGGAGAAGGATTGGCTAAGGTGTCGCTGGAAAAAAGGAGTTTCGCGGCACCTTTTATGTCACCATCCGAAACTTTATTTTCTATTTGTTTGATAATGCGGTTGGAAGAAGAAGAAAAAGGTAAAGGATCAGCTGAAACTGTCAAAAAATCAGGACTACATTTTTTTTTTTATTATGGAAGTTAAAGATTGTTTACCTTTATCAACTGGGATATGTAAATTCTTATATATAAAAGTAAGTAGATTTTCCCAAACACTAGAGTTATTATCAGCCACTACCTTTGCCAAACACACCGACAGACTTCTAGCCAAGGCTTCACGAGCTCCCTTCGGAACCCTCTTAACCACTTTCGTGTTCGATTTTAAGAATGCCAACCGTTCGCAGAGGGGCCTTGAAGAATCCCTATGGAGGGCTGAAAAACCAGGCTGGATGCCGTGTGACACATTGTTAGGACGTGGAGAGTCAACACTAGTAATATTGGGGACATGAACTTTGGCACAATGAATATTTAAACCACGTCTACCCTTATATAACTTATCTAAACAAATTGAACATTCTAAAAATTCTGAAGGTCCAGCCGAATACATTAAAAAATGTAATATAAAAAAAAACACGATTTGAAATTTTTCACCAACGGTCACAACAAAAAAACAGGTTTCCGTAGGTGCACATAGCGTAGCAATGTCAGCGTACCAACATCAAATTCAAAACGTTGGACTTATCTTGAAAAAAAAAACGGGATAAAAACCCCGCGTAAAGACTCAATAAGGATCCAGAAACGTTCCACAACAGAACGTTTTATTTTTTTGGGAAATACAATAGCGGAAATTATTTAAAAAATTATTTAAAACGGAGATCAATTTGACAACCGCATTGTCATTTTCACCGATTTTTTTGTTGTAAAACTTAAATGTAATAAATTAATTGGAATATTTGGGATAGGTAAACTATAATTTTTAACAATGTCTGTTCATTAAAATGGCACATTTTAGATTTTGTCATCAATTTAATGACTTTAATTTTTTTACATAAAAAACCGCAGTGTGTTCAATAATAGCAAAATATTTATAAACAAGAAAAAAAAAAGATATTGTTGGGAAATGAAATACAAAATGGATGATTTTTTTTTCTTTGTCTATTACGTGTATCCCAATTATAAGTGTCATGTTAACTGCCTGACGCTTATGTCAATTCGATACATTTCGACAGTTTTTAATAATCGTTTACGTTATTCCAATTATATTTTGAAATCCTAAACTTTGAAAACAATACGAATGAATCCAAAAAAGTTAACGCCAATTGGCAGGATGCATTTTTTTATTCGATTGCCTTTTTAAATTTGATGAAGAATTTTTAGTTGATATCGTTCAAAATGAAGCATTCAAATAAACAATTTCTAAAAGAAAATGTACAAATAATATGTTTTACTATTGGTAATTGTGACAAAATATTTTAATATAGAATATTAACACAATGAAAAAAACGCACATACAAATTCTAACATTATAATCCTACTAACATTATACATTCGAAAGTTCGTGTGTTTGTTTGTTCCTCCTTCACTCTGCACCGACTGGACGGATTCAAAATCGGAAATGAAGATAGCTTATACCCTGGATTAAAACATGGGCTACTTTTCATCTCAGAAAATTCAAAAGTTCCTAAGGGAATAACGATAATCGAAATCTACGCGGACGAAGTCGCAGACAGAAGCTAGTGTTGTGATAAGTACCAAAACAAGACTCACACAAAAGAAAATAAGACGCAACAAAAATATACCATTTATCTTGTTTCTATTACTATCCTTATTGCTCTTGATGTACGAGGAGGCGCGGATCAGTGCGATGATTTAGTGCAGCACAGCGCACGACGGCGCGGGCACTCACCGATGCACTCAGAATTCATTAATAATCAAAGACATTCCTAAATACTGATTGTGAATGAAATTAGATTTACGAGTAGATATTCTCGATTGGCAAACTTGCATGGGTTCTGTAGTGTTTGACTGTACTAAATTGATTGGTTATTGATAAACACTCGAAATAAATACTAAGACTGGGATATTTAGTATAAGTTTAAATAACAAATGAAAAGAATACTCAGAAATTTTGTCCCGATAGTAGCCGGTGGCCAACGAAACCGGTTTGACCTTTAACCTACGGCTAAGATCGGCAACCAAGGTCCAGTCACAGTACAAATAATAGTTAGTCTTCAAACAAAGGAATGCGAGCAGCTTGCATGTGTGTGTGTCGTTTCGGTTGGCGCTGCGAGCCACCACAGGTAAACTTAACAGGAAGGACTAAGCCGGTTTAGTTGGGGCCGCGTCGTCGCCGCGTGCGTATGCGAGCGACGCGCATTGACACCACCCTAGCACCAGGGCCCGTACCTATTACGGTCGCCTTTATCGCGGTGGATAAAAGCATCCGTCACTCTCGCACTTACATATTAATCAGAAAGTGACAGTTGTTTTATCCACGTTTATCCACATCGATAACCACGACTATAATAGGCCCACAGAGTGGCAATAGGTAACATAAACTTCTAAAGGGCAGGAGCAAACGGCACAAACTCATCACAGTATAAACAAACCAGTAGGACATCTTCAAACGGCTTGTTTGCTTGCCGCAAGCCAGTGTTGGAGCGTGACATAATGCTGATAACGCTATCAGCGTCGTACTGCGCAGCCTGCGTATATGTGCGTAAGCCTAACTCGGGGTTGACAATAGATATTGAACACTAGTTTTTTGTTGCTTTTTAATTTATTTCTTTAAAATTAAAATTAAAATACGTATTTTTTGCGCGAAACGTAACACAATTCTATCAATGTATTGTATTAAAGGTCATCATTTTTTTATTCGAAAGTTCGTGTGTTTGTTTGTTCCTCCTTCACTCTGCACCGACTGGACGGATTCAAAATCGGAAATGAAGATAGCTTATACCCTGGATTAAAACATGGGCTACTTTTCATCTCAGAAAATTCAAAAGTTCCTAATTTTGTCCCGATAGTAGCCGGTGGCCAACGAAACCGGTTTGACCTTTAACCTACGGCTAAGATCGGCAACCAAGGTCCAGTCACAGTACAAATAGTAGTTAGTCTTCAAACAAAGGAATGCGAGCAGCTTGCATGTGTGTGTGTCCTTTCGGTTGGCGCTGCGAGCCACCACAGGTAAACTTAACAGGAAGGACTAAGCCGGTTTAGTTGGGGCCGCGTCGTCGCCGCGTGCATATGCGAGCGACGCGCATTGACACCACCCTAGCACCAGGGCCCGTACCTATTACGGTCGCCTTTATCGCGGTGGATAAAAGCATCCGTCACTCTCGCACTTACATATTAATCAGAAAGTGACAGTTGTTCTTTAAAATTAAAATTAAAATACGTATTTTTTGCGCGAAACGTAACACAATTCTATCAATGTATTGTATTAAAATGTATTAATTTTTCATTTAAAATGCGTGGAATAAAACGCAACGTCTCACAGTGGGGTAAATTGCGTTAAAAAAACGGCCAAAATTATTTTTGTGGATTTTTGTCATGATATAATTTTTTTATAATTGTGTGTATAAAAAACAAGTTATTTTCTGTAATAAACATGGTTTTATTATTAAATAATGGTAGGTATTTACTTAATATTATACAGTTATTCTAATAACATAAAGTTTTTATAATTGTTACCTAATAATTAATGCCAAGGATCTTCATCAGAGACAGTCATTTTCGGTCGAATCTGAAGCATCTCCTTCCAGGTTTATACCTAATTCTTGCAGAATATCAACCGTTTTCTTCGAAAATAGACGAGACATTTTTTTCGGTTTCGGCCTCATAAGCAAATTTTCAGATAGATTTCACTGCAGTTCTCCGTTACGCGATAACATTCCTTTGGTAGGTAGCAGTCTTCGTTTGCTTTTTGTAGAACATTATAACTCTGCATTGGCGGCAATCTGTTTTGTCAAAGGTAAAAAGTCAAATAATGATAAATAATGAACCCAAAAATTATACGGTTCCGGTGAGGGGGGATGTAGCATGTACCCCCTCCAACCCCCCTTAGTAATATGGAGGTAGGCAATCATGAGTTCTTCACAAACCTAAAAGGTTCCACTCAACCTTTAAGAAAGTTAAGCCGCTTATGATATGTATTTACCTATCTCCCAATTTCCAAATAATATTTTGTAAACATTTTATCAATGTTTTTTTGAAGCTTTCTAAAGCTACGTCTCACTGCGTCACGTCACACGTGTGGTAAAACTACGCTCGGATTTGATATAATCTCATTTTACCTTTACGTACGTATGGTTGAGTGGGCACACATTCCAAATATAATTCTCAAATGGATACGCACCAGAAGACAACACTTGAGAGAATTGGTTACCCAAGGATACTCACCAACCCGCGGAGTTTTAATAATCGGACTTCTACGAGTGTGTTGCCATACAAATTTACACAAACCTTGGTAAACTCTGTAAACTAAAAGACGTCAGTGAAATGAACAGGATATTTGGTGTTTGCCATACTTGGTTAGCTCAGTGAACAACAAGACGTCACGTCCTAAACAAAGTTGTTGCCTAATCGATGCACAACCTTTCACGTTTCTCAATCTCACAAGGGTTAGCTGGAAGAGATCCCTTAAAAGGACAAGTTTGCCATTGTTTTTTTTTTTAAATCTTCATTGTATCGTTTTGGTTTTTCTTTTGTACAATAAAGTGTTTACATACTTACATACATATGTTAGTTAATAGTTAAATGAGCTGGATATTTGGTGTAGGCCATACTTGGTATACACTGTAAATAACAAGGCGTCAGTGAAATGAACAGGACATTTTTGGTGTTTGCCATACTTGGTAAACACTGTAAATAACTAGCCGTCAGTGAAATGAACAGGACTTTTTTGGTGTTTGCCATACTTGGTAAACACTGTAAATAACAAGCCGTCAGTGAAATGAACAGGACATTTTTGGTGTTTGCCATACTTGGTAAACACTGTAAATAACAAGACGTCAGTGAAATGAACAGGACATTTTGGTGTTTGCCATACTTGGTAAATACAGTAAATAACAAGCCGTCAGTGAAATGAACAGGACATTTTGGTGTTTGCCATACTTGGTAAACACTGTAAATAACAAGCCGTCAGTGAAATGAACAGGACGTTTTGGTGTTTGCCATACTTGGTAAATACAGTAAATAACAAGCCGTCAGTGAAATGAACAGGACATTTTGGTGTTTAACATACTTGGTAAACACTGTAAATAACAAGCCGTCAGTGAAATGAACAGGAAATTTTGGTGTTTGCCATACTTGGTAAACACTGTAAATAACAAGCCGTCAGTGAAATGAACAGGACATTTTTGGTGTTTGCCATACTTGGTAAACACTGTAAATAACTAGCCGTCAGTGAAATGAACAGGAAATTTTGGTGTTTGCCATACTTGGTAAACACTGTAAATAACTAGCCGTCAGTGAAATGAACAGGACATTTTGGTGTTTGCCATACTTGGTAAATACAGTAAATAACAAGCCGTCAGTGAAATGAACAGGACGTTTTGGTGTTTGCCATACTTGGTAAATACAGTAAATAACAAGCCGTCAGTGAAATGAACAGGACATTTTGGTATTTAACATACTTGGTAAACACTGTAAATAACTAGCCGTCAGTGAAATGAACAGGACGTTTTGGTGTTTGCCATACTTGGTAAACACTGTAAATAACTAGCCGTCAGTGAAATGAACAGGAAATTTTAGTGTTTGCCATACTTGGTAAACACAGTAAATAACAAGCCGTCAGTGAAATGAACAGGACGTTTTGGTGTTTGCCATACTTGGTAAATACATTAAATAACAAGCCGTCAGTGAAATGAACAGGACATTTTGGAGTTTGCCATACTTGGTAAACACTGTAAATAACAAGCCGTCAGTGAAATGAACAGGACATTTTGGAGTTCGCCATACTTGGTAAACACTGTAAATAACAAGCCGTCAGTGAAATGAACAGGACGTTTTGGTGTTTGCCATACTTGGTAAACACTGTAAATAACTAGCCGTCAGTGAAATGAACAGGAAATTTTAGTGTTTGCCATACTTGGTAAACACTGTAAATAACAAGCCGTCAGTGAAATGAACGGGATATTTTTGGTGTATGCCATACTTGGTAAACACTGTAAATAACTAGCCGTCAGTGAAATGAACAGGAAATTTTGGTGTTTGCCATACTTGGTAAACACTGTAAATAACTAGCCGTCAGTGAAATGAACAGTACGTTTTGGTGTTTGTCATACTTGGTAAATACAGTAAATAACAAGCCGTCAGTGAAATGAACAGGACGTTTTGGTGTTTGCCATACTTGGTAAATACAGTAAATAACAAGCCGTCAGTGAAATGAACAGGACATTTTGGTGTTTGTGTACTTGGTTAACACTGTGAACTACAAGACCTCAATTAAATGAGTTAGTTTGGTGTTTGGATAAATGTAATGCTGTAACCACGACATGACAACTTAATCCTAGTTGCTTTATAGTGGTTTAGTAATTACTGACACACCTTAGGATAACGTTTGTGTATCTTAACCTAACTGCCGAAGAAGGGTTATGATTTTTGCCTGTTTATATGCTACGTGTTATGTAAATATTATGTTCTACAAATGTCTCTTTATTTATCTTAGATATGTATAAATAGTTATTTGTTTCCTCGCCAAGATTTCAAGTAAGGCCCAACTTCCAGTGTCATTAAACTTGTCTTCGCACGATGCAAGTATCACTGGGAATTTTAATTAAAAAATAATAAAGTTGCAATAAAACAATCATTTTTACTTGAATACACATTTTTAGAACAAGCCATCGGGTTGTAAAAGCTTGTTTTTTCTTCCAACATTATTTATCACGCGGAATTGATTCAATCGCCACTTGCCTTCGCGTTTGGGGTTTGTTTCATTCTGGCATACTCTTATTCAATGTAGCTCCAGTATTGGTAAAACAGATTATAAAAAGTGTACGAGCGAGATTCATAATTCAGACTAATTTTTTTTATGGAATGGCGAAGGCAAAATCAAACTGATCACCTAATGGTAAGTGGGATCTGTGAACCATAGACACAGTCATTCTCAAGACTATAATCTGAAAACTGCAATCTTAGGATCGCAAAATGCTTTTCCATCTAAGACTAAGATGGAATGCCACTATTCTAGTAATTTCATCGGTTATCTTATCACTACATTGGAACACAACAGTGCGAAGACTGCTGCTTGGCGGTGTATATTTGTGGTTATTTTGCGTAATTTTTGCCACTTGTGATCCGATTTCATCGATGATACCTTAGGATGATTGAATACTTATTTAAAGCCTAGTTTTAAGTATAATTTAATCTAATAATCTAAACTCTATACTCGTAGTGTAGTAAGTGAAATGATTTTCCAAATTTTCCTAGTAATTTTATAAGATTGGTATTGGATTAGATTCAAATGATTTAAGAAAATAGCAAAAGAAAGCGCCTTGTATAACAAAAAGAAAAAAAAAACAGTTTTTGTGTTAACTACTTAACCTTTTTAATGTAACCTTAATCGCTAATACCCTTAAAAATATATCTTTAAACCAGCATACATTTTTCTTATTTTTCTGGGTAAGTAATGTAATTAATAAGATGTATATAATTTATAAAATATCTTTTAATCATGTAAAATAATTTAAACCTTACATGTATGTAGTGATGAGCGGTCTTGGGTTCGAATCCGGGTAAGGAGAGATACATATTTGTGTGATGAGCACTAGTATTTTTTTCTGAGTCTTGGATCTTTTCTATGTATTTAAGTATTTATTTCTCTATACAAGTATTTATATCGTTGTCTAGTACCCATAGTACAAGCCTATAGCTTAGTTTGGAGCTAGGTCAATTTGTGTGAATTTGTCCGTTGATATTTATTTATTCATTTATTTTAATTGAACATGAAGATTTTTCATTAAATACTTATTATGTCGTCTAAACAAACCGTTCACGACAATTAACGTCAGTTTCAAAACATTTTGTAGTTTTCACTTCTTGTTTTATGCAAAGGATTTCAAAAGGCGCCTTTTCGTACATTATTTTAGACGGGAAACGTTTTACACTGCTTCTGCAAAGTGGGAGCAAAATAGTGAGGTTAAAACAGGGACGTTCTAAAGATATCACACAGAATAAACTTCGCTATATAAAAGCATAATTTTTTTACATTGTAGAATAGAGACTCAGATCTTGAATACTACAAATTTCAGCACTTTACATGACCAGTTTCATCTGGTTTTAAATTGAATTGCAAGATTCTAACTAAACAATAACAAACATACGTAAACATATGCGTCGTTGAAAAACCGCTTGTAAAAAGCGATATGGGTCAAGACAAAGTGGGAAGAAAGCCCTGAGCTGCGTTGTAAATGGTTTGATTTACTATCTCATGAGCCTTACCCATGAAGTGTCTATATTTCGAATTGATGAATAAATAAGTAACAATTAATTAACTTTATTTTTAGAGAGAATGTATTTTTAGTTTTCGGAAGACCGATCCCCCGTTACATTTATAAGCTTCTTTTTCATAATCTTTGAAGGTCTTTGCAGGTAAGGTCTCCAAGCATTAAGAATCTCGGCGCTTTTGATGGAACAACATGTCGTGTGGCGACAATTTAATAAAAATAACAGTGGAAAAGAGTATATTTACAAAAGATAAACAAAGTATTTACAGAAGATAAACAAAGTACAGTACAAACGTTTTATAAAAAGTATGATATTTAAAAGGTGATGGTGAGCAATGAGATGAAGGGCGTGGGTTGATAGTAGGTAAGTAAAAATGTAGTGGAGCTGAAAGGTGGAGGAGTTGGGGTACAGCTGCAGCACGAGGAACTCTTATGAAGAAACGGTGGTACAGCAGTAGCGGTTAAGATGGGGTACCGCTCAAGGTACCCTCGAGGAGGGGATGTAGTACAGCAGCGATACGAGGAACCTTCGAAGAGTAGTGGAGGTACAGCAGTAGCACGCGGTACCCTCGTAGAGGAGTGTAGATCGTCTCAGTACTGACAGGGACGTGGAGATGGAGAAGACAGGCCTACTTCCAACACAAAGGAGGCATGGGAGTCCACGTCAGACATCAGCTCAAATGGAGCCTCGGCGGAAAGCCTGTCTTAGACTATTAACTTCATAGAGTTGGAGAATGACTGACATATTCATCGCATACTTTTGTAGGAAGTAACTTAGTTTAGTTTGTTCACTTCTTGAAGCTGGAGTAAGAATGAATATAAATGCGAGACATATGCGCTTTCATAGTTTCTAGGACGACGATGTTAATTTTCTTAATTATTCAATTATAGAAACATTTTTGAGACGATTTCTTGTGTGCCAAAAGAATTTTTAGGTCAAACTCTCGAAAGAAAACTTTATGGCTCGACTCTTAGGAAGAAAAAATGACAATGTCAGACTGTCAAAGATCGTATCAAAATATGCAAAAACAGAAATAATCATAAAGCAGAAGAATTAAAAGTGTTAAAATTTATATAAATAGTGAGTAAAAAGTTCACCGCTCCGTCTAAAACGGCGAGCAAAAAAATTCAAGCTTCAAGCGCTTCAAGATATCAGTCTAAGATAAGACCTTAAAATGTAAGTAAATACTATAAACATTTTATTCTGAACGGAGATCTATGAATGTTATTTCTAAAATGTATATTTCGACGCGTCTAAAAAAACAGTTTTAAAGACCCATTGTGGTTAAAGGGAGAAACACTAACACTAAAAAGTACTTTTAACTAAAGTTAAACAACAGCTATTACAAGTTTTTAAACTGTGTACCGTGCCACGAATGCAATAACGATGCAATTTGCGAATTCAATGATGGCTGTTGACTCGAGACACTTGAAACAATGGGAAGAGCTATTGGCCGGGTCCTACTTAAAACCTAACGAGAAATTGCAAGCGTCAGTAAGTGTTAATTATTTATATTGTTTCTTAAAGGGGTATTAAATTCTGGTTGAAGAAATGTTGAGAATTATAGTGGGATATATCCCTTCTTTTTGGTATCGTTACCGTCGAATATCTGTCACTGCAAAAGTGTTTAAATAGGTAGTAATATATGTTCGTTTTAAGTGTCTTATAAAGAAATGTTCTTCCTATTTGATATATAAATTAATTTTAACTAGAAACTTAAAGTTTTGTATGAATAAATAGTTAATGAAGAATGTCAGTACCTACTGACATTAACATTAGCATTAGCATCAAAATAAGAAGCCATTATAAAAATACAATCCGTATAAAAATGCTAAAAAAAATGATTTATTTTCATGTTTCTTGTATGAGGACCCCTCTTGGGATTTGATTTATTGTTCATTGTACAATTTTAAGCGATAGATTTTATAATAACACGTATTCTGTGAAAAATTCAACTGGCTATTCATAACGGTTAAAAAGTTATAGCCCTGTAAACTTACTTTTTCATATAAGGGCGCGTACCGCAGCTGTTAAGCGATGACGACGTCATCATCCGTGAGCGCTAGCCGCCGGGTTTCGAGCGCCGCATACGAAGTTTAAAATTTAATATCTCGAAAACGATTTGACGTATCGAAATGATTTTTTTACAGCTATTTTTAGTTTTTAATGAATAATACGGTAAGCCAAAAATCTAAACTGGCTGACATTCTCTATTATAATCAAACACAACTATAACAAGAACAACCCCTCCAGCAGGTCCGCCCGCAGTATGTTCTATGACACTAGCTGCATTACCTCTTTGGATAGCTAGCCGATATTGGAGTAGGGACCTAACAGAAAGATGAGCTTTAATAGTAGTTTATGTGACTGGTGCATATAAAGAGGCATTAATACAAGAGTGTGGTTTTATGAAACGATCCGAAAGGCTAGTTTCATAATAACTAAGATCTCACGAGTGTTTTAATGCCTAATTATGTGTACAGTCGCATACATAAATTTATCTAAATGCATAACATAAGTTTTCTACAATATGTGAGAAAGTTGTATCTGTGGTTGCACCCTATCTTAATGTATCTGTATCTTAATGTTTTCATTAAAGAATAAATTAAAGCGACCGAACCTTTAATGTGAACATTAATATGCAACCACATCGATAACCGATACTTTAATGACATGCAATACTTTAATGTTAACATTAAAATACAACCACAGATACAGGTTTCTCATTATATAGGCCATTTGCTTATCGTTTCTGTACGCCTAGCACAAGTTGTATTTAGTTGTATTTAATTTTCTCGTTTGTCGCCCAGGGCGTCTCCATCGTAACAGCACGGGTAACACAAGTTGTATTTTCTCGCTTGTCGCTCAGTGCGTCTCTATCGTTCCCGACTAGATAGAAAGGGAGATCCGAGCGACAACCCAGTCGCGGGCCACTTGTGCTAGCCGTGCTGATTAGATAGAATGGGAGATCCGAACGACAAACATGTCGCGAATAACTTTTGCTAGCCCTCTTGAACATATTGTGGCGAAGTTATGATATGGATGTACATAAAATGTTATATGACTCCTGCCACTGAATCCTTAATGAATGAAATGTTTGTTTGTTTGTCTGTTCTGTTATTACGCTTCAAAGCGATTTATTTACAGATAGTGGGATATTTTGTCCGTGGGTCGGGTAAAATAAATTACATTTAAAATAAGCTGTTCTGAAAATTTGAAGTGCAATTACGTGATTAAAGTATTTCGTCGATTTTTCAATAATGTTCAGAATCGTTCGCAAAAACTGTCACGAGTCGCTAGTAGGCCAAATGAATTTTTTTATTACGTCAGAATGTAAATTTTTGACCAAAAAACACATGGTGACTAATAAAAAGGTATTTGCCTCACCAAGTTCACCATTGAAAGATCTAATCCAGCCTAGAACTTAGCTCAGATTACAAAGCTTTGTATCTCTAAATTGCTCGATTTCTGTGAATTGGAAACGATCTGGCAAGGTGAAGAGATTATGCAATTTTTCGTAATTAAGTGGGTAGGGCTACTTCGCAAAACTATTTTTCTCAAAAATGTTCGGAAATGTTGACATTACTATCTACATAATGAGACGCGAAGTACATAGTTTACCGACAGTCCTCAAATAACATTGCGTGCTCGCTACACAAGCCCGCAATGTTGTATACAAATTAAAGTGTAAAAGCCCATAATAAAATGATGGCACAAGTCTTATACATCCAAATTTTATTCGAAACATGATTTTTTTATCTGTGTCTGGAATAGCTTATGTTTTTTTAAAAACAAAGCTTGCGTTTCTCCTTGTCATAAACAAAAAGGCGGTAAAGAGTGATGGTTTTTTCACATGAAGTTTCTGTTTCTATGCAATTTTAAAATGAGTTCAAGCGATGAAGATTTTACTCCAACACATTTTTTTTGCTGGCGATTTTTGAAAAAAGCCCTGTATTTGCCTCGGCAAGAACAGCAATTGCGGGCTTCGTATTTTTAAACGGACTCGCAAGCTCGTCCGTTTAAACCAATACTCGGCCCGCAATTGCCTATTTCCATGCCTAGGCAATAATGTACTATTGTGGAGTATGTATGTATTTATCTATACACGTAAGTTTATAATTGTCTAGTCCCATACTAATGTAATTGTAAGTGTGTGAGATTGACCCCTGTTTTTTTTACCATAACGTTATAATTATATTTTAATAGTTATTCTCGCGCTATAACGTTATTATTATACAACAAAGCAAAAGAGAGCTTATCATCGTAACGAAAAGAACTTAATATCGATATAAATAACGTTATACGGTCACCTCTTTACTGTACTTAAATTGTTATGCGGTGGCCTTCAATGGCACCCACCTGAGATGTATTTATACTCGTAAGAGTCGCCAGTGTGGCACGATTCTTTGACTTAAAGCATTTAACGACAATTTATAAAGTTATTTTAACATTATTTGCAGAAATGTATAAATCTTAAAAAAAAAACAGTAACTGAATAATACGTACTGTAGCGCTCCATAAAAAATAAAGGTACGGAACACTACACGGGATGGTTGCGATAAAACCATCAGCACGTTAATTTGGACCTGTAAAAGTAAAATAAAACCGAACGAATTTCAACAAGGTTATATAATTAGGGAACACACAATGATTAGATTAAAACAAATTACTTACAATGCAACTATAAAAACTAGATTACTAAGCTGACACATAACTTTGCTTAAGTAACCAAAACGATTTAACATAAAACGGTCTGCGGATTGTCACGTTAATAAAGCCTTTTTAATTTAAAACACATCGCCTAATAAAGGTAAAAGACCACCTTAGAACACGGTCAGGCCAAAACTTGTATTCAATTTATAGGTAAAACTAAATCGAACTAATAATAGAATGAATCGGTTTAAATACAAGAAGCGCTTCATGATTAAAACTGATGTGTTCGGAGTATAATGAAATATGGATAACAAATTGTGGTGTTGATCGGTAAAAAAAAGGTCCAGAAACCTAATAAAATTTATGGCCAAAATTCAACCGAAAGTAACCATAGATAGGTTAGGGGGGAGTTCGCGGACTCATTTTAAAATTTTGTAGATAATAAATATCAACGAAATGTGTGACTATCCTGTAAACTTCCGTCGTCGCTGACTTGCCGCCGTACGAAGATGTTGCCGTAACGCTGCGTTCGTCGCAACTGACGCAGCGGGAAAAGCCTGCGGGCACTGCCGCAGACGACGACCCGTTGCCAGCGAACTCGATGGCGAACCACACGGTGATCGGCAAAACCACACGTCCAAATCTTCCGTTGGGGCGAAGAGTCGCGAGATATGGGGTAAGCGGAGGTGCTGCAAAGGACACCTTTACTCACAAAATTGAACGAAAAGGACGGAAGAAAGGCTTCCTAAAGATGGGGGGCAGTGAAAGCTGAACGGCAACAAAAACCAACTCACCCGCTATCCGGACATACAAAAGACAACAGCACTATCTCGATCGGTCAACAATCGAGACCACGGCGTAATAGGAAAGGCTTTCGCGTAACATCACTACCGGACGCGGCACTCGAAGCTGGCTTAAGATTCCATGTTATAGTGAAACTTAAATTGAGCAGAGACTATCCAATTTTCCGAAGTATCAAGGCGAGAGTACGAGATTGAATGACAGTACCATTACAAGGAACGGATTTAACAAAAACGAATTCAAAATTCAAAACTGTCAGTAGAAATTACAAACTCTAACCGGTCAATGAACAAGTCCGCAATACCAAAAAGGCTGAGAAACGGAAAAGGCGAAATAAATTAGCGATAATGAACGCGAACTAACGCGATTTGTAGCGGTAATGCTACAATTATCCCCTCACTAAAAAGAAAAAAACAAAAAAATTGACAACCCTAAAATTTCCAAAAGTGACAACCCTAAAATAATATCGAAGTGACAACCCTAAAATTTCCAAAAGTAACAACCCTAAAACAATACACTAAACCTAAACAACACCAACCAACACACACACACTACATATCATCCTAAACATCGAACACGAAACACCAAAAACACACTTTAAAATATCAAGGTTAAACACAAACAGCATTTGTCAAAGTCGACCTTGATAAGGTTAACCTAAAATGAAAAACAAAACACCAAAGATCGCTCACTTAGTATAGTTGAACCGAAACGATCTTGATACTAGACTGACTAAACTAGGACCGACTCTGACTAACTGCAATTACCTACCCTAAAACATCTAGCCTAACGCATTAAAACTATTTTATTTATAATACAGCCTGCAGGAAAAATGTACCACTATAACTAACTTACACCTAGTACAGTCAGCCAAAAAAAACTGCAGAAAATGTGTTTATCAGACCATTATTACAAACCAAAGCAAAGACAAGAAATAACCTACCTCAAATACAAACTAGAAACCCTAACAAATATCCGTGACGAAAATTGAATCAAACTATCCTAACACTAAAAACTAGGGATTATATAAATCAACCACCACAATATACACAAAGAAGCCTATCAGAACTATCAATCAAAAAAATAAAGGTATAACGAATAATCATACCGGGTACACCAAATGACCGAAGTATCACGATCGGGATAAGTACTCTAACCGAGAATTCCAAGACACTAGCTCTTAAACTAAGGCATACCAGTGCACGAAGTTTACTGACCAACCATTCCGCTATGATACCCAAAATCACTGATTAAACAGTTACCGAAAACTATCTAACCGTTGACCCAGTAATATAGCCCAACAAAACAATTCCGTCTTGGAAATTCGCGCGAGAAAAACCACAAGTACCAAGACCTGTTATTGCACTATAATTGATACGATGGCAAACAAATGCCTAACGTGAACAAAGTGATAGGTGATTAACAAACTTCGAACTTTGAATAACAATATGTATAGTCAGACCGAAAAAAGTGAACACGGAAAGGAAAATTCCCTCAACAAAAGTCGACGCAGAAGAAATTGGGGATAAAAATCTGACCACCAAATCTATCTGAAAGCAGAAATACGCTGAATGCAACAAACAAGGTGGAACGAAATTTACTCTCAATCCGAGAGTAAGAAGGAAGAAGAAGAAAGAAGTAAACTCTAGACCACCGCGAGGGCGGCGTAATGCCCTCGCGGCATCTACCCCAAAACCTCCACGGAGGGGGCGTAAGGCCCTCCGTGGAGTAAACTGGGAGGAAACACCTCACAACCTCCGCGGAGGGGCACGACGCCTCCGCGGAGGGGAAACAGGGAGAAAGTGCAAACAGAACCTCCGCGGAGGGGCACGACGCCTCCGCGGAGGGGAATCAGGGGAAATTAGAAAAAGATGAACGATCATCGTACATTCATTAATATAAAAACAACAACGAAATCACAGACCGAAATAAAAAACCAAAAGGGGAAAGACGTTGAACACAATGGAACCTTTAGAATTTTGGGAAATTTGAGAGAAGGGGGAGAAAAAGGAGGAGGAAAGAGAAAAAAAAGGTAAACGAAAATGACAAAAACAATTACTTAAGGATATCCTTGACGTGATAGTTACCACTGTGAGGAGAATTCACATCCTTAAGTACCAACACCTGAGGGGAAATAATGCGTTCGACAGTACACTTAATAAATCGCGGTGCGAATTTTCCTCCGAGGAATTCGTCCTGACCGGCCCGGGCAAAATTTCGTCTCCAGACGACATCGCCGACGTTATATCGAACCGTAACTCTGTTGCGATTGTACCTAACAGCGTTACGTTGAAAGGCCAGAGACATTGCGTCCGAAACCTTGGCATAAACCTCCTGAAGTGTTTCCAGCGATGTAGCGCGATCGTTCCGACTGTGTTCCACACCTGGGTCCACAGTCTGAACATTATAACGCTCATGCGAGGATAGTACTTCACGGCCATACATGAGGAAGTTGGGCGTATAAGAAGTTGCAAGATTCATACACGAGTTTAAGTATAGCGCAACCTTAGGTAGTAGCTTAGCCCAGTTACGATCGTCATCGACCAACAGGATACTCAGAGTAGTAATTACACTTTGGTTGTATCTCTCTACCACATTAGCCTGGGGTGAATAATACGGGGTAAAGATTGGACCAGGAATTCGATAACCAGACAGAAAACGCGAAAATTCCGTGCTGCGGAAAACAGTTGCGTTATCGCAAAGGATATTTAGGGGTGTACCATACCGAAGAAAAATTTCCGACTCCAGAGCTTTCGATACATTCAGAGGGGAGCGCCAAAGTTCAACTAAAATTGCAACTCCTATTATTGGAACTCCTAAAATATAATTTTTATACCGCTGAAACCGTAAACTTTTCAGAAGTTCTGAAATATTCAATGTATAGATAAGACTAGGTTAGGTTAGGTTTGATTTATAAAAATCCTGAAAAAGTAACAGTTGCTGAAAAAAATACGTTAGGAGTTGCGATAATTATGACTTACAATACGTTATGAGTAAAAATAATTAGATGAGCCAATATGGACCCACATTCAGAGCACTGACGGTTTTGAGGGGAACTAGCCAAACAAACTTTGTGAAAACATCGACCATAGTTAGAATATAACGGAAACCATAATATGCAGGGGGTAAGGGACCAATAAGATCGATAGAGAGCAAGTCCAGTGGTGCGTTAACTGACCTAGGATATAACCTGAGACCATGTGGTGTGCCATTAGCAATTTTATACGCCTTACAAACTTGACAATCAGAAAGTAAAGTCGCAACCGTACGATACATCGACGGCCAATAATAAACCTCCCTGAGTTTACTATAGGTTTTCATCACCCCTGGATGTACATTAGGGAAGTTGTTATGAATCTCGAGGATAGCTTCCCTAGTCTTCTCTGCTGGAAGAACAATACGCCAAACGTTATCTCTTAATGGAACGTCTAATGGCATTTTCCGAAGAAGCATACCATCACGTAAACAATACGCGGGAAAGATCTGGGGGGACGTTTGAACACCATTATAGATACGTTCATACCAAGGATCGGTGGTCGGATTACAACCACGGCTAAAAGAAATAACGCCAACCTGCGCTCTGGAAAGTGCGTCGGGAACAACATTAAGTACACCACGTCTATGAACAATTTTGAAATTGAATTGGGAAATGATTGTCGCCCATCGAGCTAACCTCCCACTTGGATTATCTAACGTCATTAACCACTTTAAGGCGATATTGTGACAATGGTAAAATCGACCTCGTCAAGATAACCACGAAAGTGTTTAATAGAATCGAGCACAGCGAGAAGTTCTCGCTCAGTGGTGCTATAGTTCCTTTCTGCCTTGGAAAACAGACGTGAATAATATGCTATAGGATGCTCTACACCATCGATCTCCTGGACGAGCACAGAGCCTAAAGCCGTCGAACTTGCGTCACACTGAAGAATAAAAGGACGCGTGAAATCAGGACATGACATGACAGGTGACTTCATCAGAGCCGACTTTAGCTGAAGAAATGCCGAGTTGGCGGCATCATTCCACTCGATAGGATCTTTACCCTTCCTTTTACCAATGAGGGCAGTCAATGGAGCGATGATAGCTGAAAAATTATCCACAAATCAACGGTAATAAGACGCCATACCGATAAAGCCTCGGAGAGTTTTTGCTGTTGTCGGTACAGGAAATTCGTTAATAGCATCGAGTTTCTTCGGATCGGTTTGCAGACCGCGTTCGTTTACGATATAACCCAGATATTTTAGTTCAGGTTTACAGAACTCGCATTTTTTCAAGCTGACTGTCAGACCGGCGTCTTTAAGACGATCGCGGACCTTAATAATGAGACGTAGGTGACTCTCAAAATCCTTGGAAACGAGGATCAGATCATCGACATACCCGAAGACAAAGTCATCAGAATCTGACGTATATTCGAAATTAACGATTAGATCGGTAAGACGTTGCATCTCAGAAGCAGCGTTGGTAAGTCCGAACGGCATCCGAGTAAATTCAAAAAGTCCGCGTTGAGGAACAATAAATGCTGTCTTCTGACAACTAGCGTTATCGGCTAAGGGTATCTGCCAAAAGGCACTCCGGAAGTCGAGGGTTGTGATAAATCTCGGTCCGCGTAGGTTGTCAAGGATATCCTGTATACGAGGTAAAGGATACGAATCGCGAATGGTAACGCTATTAAGTTTGCGACTATCAATGCAGAACCGAACGGAGCCATCTTTCTTGGTAACCATAACGACTGGGCTCGCCCATGGTGACTTGGAAGGACGAATAACACCCATCTCTAGCATCTTGTCAATCTCCTCATTAAGTATCTTCAACTTCACGGGTGATAGAGAATAATATCTCTGCCTTATTGGTGAGCCTTCAGTTACGATCTTATGGGACAACCATGAGGTACAACCTAGACCTTTTTGATCTGACAAGATATCGCTGAACTGTTCGATGACCGATTGCAACCTAGTTTCCTGATCAGGTGACAATGTCCAACGAGGATGAACGTAACGTGTCTCATTAGAAGCAACCTCGGGTATAACGTTACTCTGAACCGAAGGTACAAAAAGATTGTCAGAATATTTGCCATGAAAAGCGTCCGTAATTAAAGCTGTAAGGCCGTATTGGTTCCAAAATTGAATACCTAAAATCAATTGAGTAGGCAAATTCCTATTAACTAAACAAGGATGTTGAACCCAGCCGCCTCTAAAAAAAATAGGCAGGTCAACACCTCCTAGTATCTCTATAGGAGAACTATCTGCAGAAATAACTGTCGGGCGTAAGTCGGTACTAAAAGGGATTTCCAACTTATTTAACAAAAACACATCTACCAAAGAAACCTGGGCACCGCTATCTAAAAGGGCCTTTATACTAGACTTTGCCAAAGTAATCTCTAAGAATAATCGACTATCTGGCGAATTAGTAACAATAACTGGTGACACATTGGGTGTGCGTGCGTCACCATTTACGCGTTTTTTGGAGGATTACAATTTGCACAATCGCGTGTAATGACACCTGGACGCTTGCAACTAAAACATAAAGGACCAGGCACAACAGGACATGCGCGATATTGATGACCTGACGTGTTGCACTTCAAACATAATGGGGGTGAATTTTGGGCGATATCGACATTGGTAGAGGAACAGACTGCACAAACCCTATGCTGGGGCTGGAAAGCCTCGAAATTAGCTGTAATATGTAATAGCGCGTCAAGATCAGTCAACAAATTCGTTGCTAAGCAAGGGTGATAGCGTGAATGTAAGCCGTACTTCACGATGGTGAACAAATCCGCTTCGGGAACCGGAAAACGTAGTTTGGAGTTAAGGTCGCGAGCAGAGATTATAAAATCCCTCGCCGTTTGGGTTGGTTTCTGACGCAATTCACGCAATTCACGTTCTATTTTGAAGTCATAATCGATGACATCAAAAGTGCGAAGGAACGCCCCCTTGACCTGATGATACGTCAAGCCGGGACACCTTATAGATCTAAAATATTTAAGTGCACTGTCCGAAAGAAGTTCAAGGAACTGACGAACAACGTAGTCTAGCGGAACGTCTCGAGCCTCTTGTTCCTCTTCAACGCGTTGGAAAAACTCCCTAACGCAGGCTTCACCATCAAACTTAATGTTCCACTTGAGGAGGGACTCCTGTTTGGAACAACGTCGATTCATCGGACATGACAACGGCGTGGGCTCAATGGCATCCTGTGAATCATAAAACTCATCAGGATTCTTAATAGGAAGAGCGGGTGGGGTCAAACGCTGCGGCGTCACCATAGCTGGATCAGACAACTCCATTCTAAAGATTACACGGCAGGAGAAAAACAACAAACACAAAACGATCAAATTATTAAAACTCTAACACGATTGGAAGCCCCTGTGAACAAACAAAGTAAGGTATGGTAGAAGAAAATCAAAGCGACTTACCTTGTTCGTGCCCTACGTCTTATAAGCTAACATCAGAAAGGGAAGGGAATAAAAACACCAAGTATCTTTATTAGCAATCAATAAAACACAGTATTTTTAAAATGGGATGGTTTAACACTTTTTTTTTTTTTTTTAAATCCATATAAATTACAGATCAGAACAAGAAACAGACTCCCAGGGAATAGGATCGAGTCCACGGTGAAAAGATGCAAGGCGCAACCAAAGCCTCACAACTGCAAAAAGGTCGACGGGTGTGTAGATCTAAAACACAACATAACGGATTAGTAGTTAAGGAATAAAATTATTGGACAGAATGACCAATTCTTCCACTGACGACACAAAAAAAAATTTAATGTTATCACCAAAACAAGAAAATATAGAAAAAATCACTTACCTTCGGGCGCCATTTTGTAGCGCTCCATAAAAAATAAAGGTACGGAACACTACACGGGATGGTTGCGATAAAACCATCAGCACGTTAATTTGGATCTGTAAAAGTAAAATAAAACCGAACGAATTTCAACAAGGTTATATAATTAGGGAACACACAATGATTAGATTAAAACAAATTACTTACAATGCAACTATAAAAACTAGATTACTAAGCTGACACATAACTTTGCTTAAGTAACCAAAACGATTTAACATAAAACGGTCTGCGGATTGTCACGTTAATAAAGCCTTTTTAATTTAAAACACATCGCCTAATAAAGGTAAAAGACCACCTTAGAACACGGTCAGGCCAAAACTTGTATTCAATTTATAGGTAAAACTAAATCGAACTATAATAGAATGAATCGGTTTAAATACAAGAAGCGCTTCATGATTAAAACTGATGTGTTCGGAGTATAATGAAATATGGATAACAAATTGTGGTGTTGATCGGTAAAAAAAAGGTCCAGAAACCTAATAAAATTTATGGCCAAAATTCAACCGAAAGTAACCATAGATAGGTTAGGGGGGAGTTCGCGGACTCATTTTAAAATTTTGTAGATAATAAATATCAACGAAATGTGTGACTATCCTGTAAACTTCCGTCGTCGCTGACTTGCCGCCGTACGAAGATGTTGCCGTAACGCTGCGTTCGTCGCAACTGACGCAGCGGGAAAAGCCTGCGGGCACTGCCGCAGACGACGACCCGTTGCCAGCGAACTCGATGGCGAACCACACGGTGATCGGCAAAACCACACGTCCAAATCTTCCGTTGGGGCGAAGAGTCGCGAGATATGGGGTAAGCGGAGGTGCTGCAAAGGACACCTTTACTCACAAAATTGAACGAAAAGGACGGAAGAAAGGCTTCCTAAAGATGGGGGGCAGTGAAAGCTGAACGGCAACAAAAACCAACTCACCCGCTATCCGGACATACAAAAGACAACAGCACTATCTCGATCGGTCAACAATCGAGACCACGGCGTAATAGGAAAGGCTTTCGCGTAACATCACTACCGGACGCGGCACTCGAAGCTGGCTTAAGATTCCATGTTATAGTGAAACTTAAATTGAGCAGAGACTATCCAATTTTCCGAAGTATCAAGGCGAGAGTACGAGATTGAATGACAGTACCATTACAAGGAACGGATTTAACAAAAACGAATTCAAAATTCAAAACTGTCAGTAGAAATTACAAACTCTAACCGGTCAATGAACAAGTCCGCAATACCAAAAAGGCTGAGAAACGAAAAAGGCGAAATAAATTAGCGATAATGAACGCGAACTAACGCGATTTGTAGCGGTAATGCTACAGTACCTACTCTTATAATATCGATTTTTTTTCAAAGGTCGTTTGGTACTAGCATAAACAAGTACAAACAAGCACATAAGCGACAACAATAGTACAAGTACAGAAGGCGCTCTTCGTAACAAAACATCATGAGTAAGTAAAACACATAATGCGTAGGTATACTCATTCGCACGCAACCCGGCGTATACAAAAGTCACCCTTAAAGGTGCTAGCCAAAATGTACGGTTGGTCTTATAACTAACTGCACACTTAAGTGCCTGTTACGTTAACGTCATGTTGGAATTGCTTCACTAATCTGTCAGAGGAGTTAAAGCGACTGTCTCTTGTAGCATCGCACCTAAAGCGAGCAACCAAGTATTAACAGTTGTCAGTACCCTTCCACAAGGGATACTATGGGTCTAAGTAGCAAGTAACTCGTCTATGAGCGGTTTCAGACTAGCGTTTCTTCTGCGCGTTTCACGCTCGTTTTGACATGCGCGCTTACACGCGCGCTACATTTCGCGCTTCAATAATCCTAACGGGCGTATACGTGCTCATTCCAGCGTGTTTGCTTGAGTTAGTGTTTCAGATTTTGATGCCTTGCATGTCAACGGCCTTACAAGCACGCCTACGCTCATACGAGATGCGCGTGAAAAACGAGCCTGTACGCGCTGACAAAACGCTAGTCTGAAACCGCCCTATGAAGCACAGGTGGTCTATGTCGCACTTCGTCTCAAAAGCAACTTGTTTAGTAATTAATAGTTTGTTGAGAAGCAAATTGTCTTACTTGGGGGTTATTGTGACATAGCTATGCAGTACAATTTACGCTGAGAGAAAAGGACAACTGCTATACCTCCCTGGTTGCTGCCTTTACGCTCGCTGTAAAATGAACCGCATAACCATGTCATAATAACACCCCTGGACGTAGTAGTGACTGGAGCGATATCATAACAGCTCGCTTTCCAATACCTCAAAGTTGCATAAACTGGTAAACTGAAGTTGCCACGCGCGCACGCAAGCACATAAAGTGACATGTCACTTTAACGTCATGTTTGAACTGCTGCACAAATATGTCAAAGGCGTTAAAGCGACAAGGTACAAAAGTGTGCAGCTACTTATAAGGCCGACTGTATCTTACCACTTTATCTGAAGTGATTTGTCAACGAAACCTGCGACCAAATTAAAATGACTTCTACTTAAATGTTAATAATGCTCTGACCGGAAATATTCAACCCAGAGAATCACCTAACTGAAGCTTTACAGCGTTAAAACGGATTACTACATACATACATACATAAACTCACGCCTTCATTCCCAGAGCGTTGTTATCAGAGCTATAGAACTACCAACAACTCTTAAACCTTGTTGATAATTCTGTATCCAGATTTTGCACATTCAGGCTTAAGAAAGAGGCTTAAGAATAATACGATTCTTGAAATATCAGGTCAATCGTTAAAAAAAAGCCTCTGCAATTGCCTGTGATGGTGAATTGTTAACCGACTCAACAGTCAACAGTCTAGGTTTCATGCTAAACCAAACCAACATGCACCAGCTTTAGTCCAAGCAGCAAATCGCCGCAGCCATGTTTCATCGGTCATTGATACTAATCTTGCAATTCAAAAAGCCAAATGTGCCATTTAACATCCAATTCAAATTCACCTCTACATAGTTCTGAAAAGGGTTTAACGTACAATAGGAGATCTGAGTACATGTACCCTTTGTTTCAAAGACGGTTGGATACGTCAAAGGACAGACGGCAGTGTTGAATAACGATTATAAACAATGATTTGATTAATTGCTGTTTAGATTGATCAATTTGAATACGTAACCCGTTTGGGTCCTAGGATCTGTTTGAGCAAGGCTAAGTTCTAGTTTCTAGACTTATTTACGGTTGATTGTGCTATATAAAGGGGGAATTAATTATCGATTATTGATGATTAAATGCCTCAATGCTCTGTATTGAGCCTATATTATACTGGGTAAAAAAATATTGCCTTCCACATGTCGGCCGCCATTTCTGTCAAGTGAATAATAGCTAACTATCGTAACGTTGACAATACGATAACGGTAATCATTTTGTCGAATTGCGCTTCATCGATTATATATTTTCATCGAACGTTATTTTCTACTGAAACCATGATGTTTTTAGGATATTTTAAACGTTGTAAACGAAGGTAAGGTTAGGTTAGACTTATGACTACCAAATGCCTTTCGATGAAATGAAAGTACTGCGTAATGATACGATCGTTGAAACGTGTTTCGATAGCAAAATAGGTACACTACGATAACGTTTCAAAAGCAATAAGCTTTACCCAGTAGAATAGAGGTATAGTATAATATTCAAACCTCAAAAAGAAGTATGTTATAAGTATACCTAGATATTTTTGTAGCAGGAACAACATATGGCTAGTGCTTGACATAATTATAATATCGACAAACCTGTTATCGATAACCACCACTTCATCGTCATAGAGGAAATAATCGTAAATCATTTCATTATATAGAACATAAAAAAATATTCACAATGCCCTAAAACCCATTGTAGTACCTTATAAGAACATAGCGAAATCATATCATCAAGGAAAAATTACAATCACATGTCATATGATTCATATAACACGTGGTGCGTTAATAATAACAAAACTATCAATTTATTAATAGTGATTTTCACTGAAGTATATATCAGTGAAAATCACTCTTGACATTGAATTGGTACTTATCGATAACAGGATTGTCGATGTTTTTATTATGTCAAGCACTAACAACACGTCGTTCGTGCTAGGAAAATCTCTAGGTATAGTTATAAGGTTGACGCCTGTCTCTGTGTTTGTCTGTGGCATCGTAGTTCCCAAACGAATGGACCGATTCGTACGTTTTTTTAAAAATCGAAAGCTGGTTTTACCAGAGCGGTTTTTTGCTAGATTTTATAAAAATCGGTTTGGCCGTTAAAGACTTATAGATCTGAAAGTAGTCGCAAGGTTTTTATATATCGCTGCTTATCGATGATAGTGCTACAATCCAAAATACTACGTTTTTGAGATAAGTATAACACGACGCGCGAAACATTGAAAAGTTTATGATGACTAAGACACCCATTGCATTATCTCGAAAAACGGCCACGTGGCAGCACTGTGCCCTTATGCCATTGGTCCAATTGTGACGCCATATTGTGGGCAATAGCGTCGGTACGCTAGTTGAGCCGCAACCACCCACAAGGAACCTACGTTTATGTGATGACTACAGGCACATCCCGAAATAGTTCACCAAAAGTTGCTGATTTTATGTGTAAAAGTGATTCATTTCAAAATAGTTTGTGCAACAGTGAAACATTTTTAGTTGCATCGGTATCATCGAGAAAGTAAGTACCGTTATTTTGTAATATGTCGAA
Organism: Acleris literana; assembly: GCA_946894065.1. Lineage (NCBI taxonomy): Eukaryota > Metazoa > Arthropoda > Insecta > Lepidoptera > Tortricidae > Acleris > Acleris literana. The sequence goes on from OX335669.1 coordinate 23,257,032, forward strand.
ATAAACTCTTAGTCATGAAAAAATAGTTATTAAGGTACATAATGTTTTCGGAATACGCCTATATTCAATATTTATATGCAAATAAAATTGTGACCAATAACTTAAAAGATCTTTATGCACGATACATTTTACAAAAAATAATTTGATCGGAAACCAAATGTTGCCTTATACGTGAAAAAATCTAAATAACATGTAGATTAAAAATATTTCAGAAAGTTTTTTTTTTTTAATCATCCTTATGAGTGTCCCACTGCTGGGCAAAGGCCTCCCCCCTTAATTTCCACAAATCCCTATCAGTGGCAACGTCCGGCCAGTTGTCAAGAAATCTCCGCCTGGGCCTGCCTATATGAAATTAATTTATTAAAACCTTATTAAGTACCTAGTTAACTTGTATGTTAGTGTTTAACTATACTATCGTTTAATATAGCAAGGCATTTTTTAACCAGTTCCCGTTTATAAAATGGCCTGAAATACACAATATCCGTAAATTATGCTGATGAATTATCTATACTAAAAATTATAAATACGAAAGTTTGTCTTTCTGCCCGTTTGTTCCGCTTTTAAAACCGCTTACGTTACGGCCAAACCTCTTAACCGAGATTGCTTGAATCTCGAGAAATGACCTAGGATGCTTTTAATACCGGTAAATTTAAAAGGATAGAGTCAGGCAAAGGCTAGTCTATACTTCTATACTAATAATAAAGAGCTCGCGTGCATTTAGAGCATTTTTTTGTTTCAGATATGAATACTCGAACTCGTAAAATGTTTCAAAAACTTCAGATACCATTAAACATCGGTCAAAACATGAGTACCATTAAGAAAGACGAGAATAATTGTGATCCTCCGGAACCACAAGATTTTTCATCCGATGACAGTGTAAAGGATCCCACTTTTACGAACATACATTCAAAGTTTAGCTCATCTTCTTTCGATAGTGAAACAAACTCTAATGTGTCAAAAAAACGTAAAAGACTTACTAAACGGAAAAAAAAACCACAAAACCAAGGTTCATCTACCAGTGAAACTTCAGCTGAGATACCCGGCAAAGAAATTGTTCAAAACTCTCCAAAGAACACTTCGACCACAGAAGAGAAAAAGAAAAATAACCAGCCAGACAGCACAGAACAAGTCCATCAAAACTTTGACTCACCTCAAGATCTGATTGCACTCAATCTCTATTATACAGAAGTAGCCAACGCAGAGTCCCATGAAATTATAAACCGTGTGCGTAGTTCACGCTCTTCGTCCACTTCGTCCTCGAGTTCGGGTTCCTCCTCCTCGTCCACTTCGTCCTCGAGCTCGGGTTCCTCCTCCTCGTCGTCGAGCAGTTCTACAGACACTTGTAATTTTGAAGATATTAAGAATAAAAGTGCTTTGATTGAACCATCACATGACACGTTTAATGACCCTGATAATGTAAACAATGCTTTGACTTCATCTTGTAATTCCATATCAGAAAGTGAAGATAATGATTCAAATATTTTGATTAACCGTAGTTATTTACTTTCAAGCCAATGTAACAAACAAAATTCTTTTGTTAATAACCATTTGGCACATAACGTTGATCTCAATAACGAAAATCGGGCGCCAGATGTAACAATGCTTAGCATCAGCAATGCAGGTTCACTGAATGCTATCTCCATTGTTCCTTATTCGAGTTCGGATGATGAGATACACTCCTCCAGCGACCATCATGATGAAATACAGCCTTGTACAGTAAATGCTGCCAATGAAAATGCTACCATCCAACGGAAAGGGAGAAAAAGGAAAGCCGAACCACAGAACTGGATCCGTAACACTGCAAAAATATTAAGGAACTCAGGTAAATCATATTTATCTCGCTCCAAACATATTGTACCCGAAAAAAGCATGAAAGAACCGTGTACTAAATGCAAACTTAACTGTTGTAGTAATGTTACTGAAACTCAACGCAAAAATCTTTTCGACAACTACTGGGAAATGGGAGATTTGCAAAGGCAGCGGGAATATATTTTACGTCATATTTCCGCTATCCAGCCAAAATATTCATACAAGGTTCATAATAGTAACCGCGGCCTTAATAATGCATTCTATTTTACTATTAATCAGCAAAGAGTAAGAGTTTGCAAACAGTTTTTCAAATCAACCTTGGATATATCTGACCGCAAAATAGCTACTGTGATAAAAAAATCTACGACAGATGACAGCATTTTAACTCTGGATAAACGAGGTAAGCACGCTAATCATAAATGTGTAGACCCTGCTATTAAAATGAGTGTTCGAGACCATATCAATAGTATACCCCGGATAGAAAGTCACTATTGTCGTGCTGATACAAACAGAGAATACATAGACGGTGGAAAAAGCATCGCAGAACTACATAGAGATTATGTTCGAGACCAAAAAGAAAAACATCTTCCATACGCCAACTATCTTATGTACAACCATATTTTTAACAATGAGTTTAGAATTTCATTTAGACAACCCAAGAAAGATCTATGCGAAGAATGTACTGCCTTTGTTAATGCAACAGAAGACGAAAAGGTTCTATTAAAAAGTAAATTTGATGCCCACATCCATGAAAAGACGTTATCGAGAGCCGAAAAAGACAACGATAAGAAAAATACTCCGGAAAATTGCATAGTTTCCGTGTATGATTTACAAGCCACAATGACTTGCCCTAAAGGAGATGTATCCACATTTTACTATCTTTCTAAGTTAAATGTCTACGATTTCACTATTTGTGACATTAAAAATGAGAATGTGTCTTGTTACGTATGGCACGAGGGAGAGGGCAATCGCGGAGTGAATGAAATCGGTACGTGTGTGTTAAATTATATAAAAACCTTACAAACAAAATCAAATGAACTTCAATCAAAATTGGATTTAATATTCTATTCTGATAACTGTTGTGGACAGCAAAAAAATCACTACATGATTGCCTTATACGTATATATTGTCAAAAATTATGAGTATATAAATTCAATTACCCATAAGTTCCTTATTAAAGGCCATACCCAGAACGAGGCGGACAACGTTCACTCTGTCATTGAGAGGCAGATTAAAAAAGCCTTGAAATCTGGGCCGATATATTCGCCCGATCAGTACTTTCACATAATCCGTAATGCAAAAAAAACCGGCAAACCATATTCAGTTACAGAGATGTCACATGACAGTTTCATTGACATTAAAAGTTTAGCTACAAAGTTAGGAAAAAATTATCAAAAAACTACTCAAAACCAAAAAGTAAAACTGGCTGATATTAAAACTTTAATAGTAGAGTCTGATGATGAAATCAGTTTCTCATATAAAACTTCTTATATGGATACTGCTGAGCTTATGACAGTAATTATAGACATGGCAAAATCTTCGACACGAAACTCAACAAACATTAATATTCAGGATGTGGTTTTGAATAATGTATACAATAAAAGTATTCCAATTGCTGAAACCAAAAAAAAAGGCATCCTTGGGCTTATAAACAAAAATACTGTTCCTAGATTTTATAGATCTTTTTATGAAAAATTATAAGGCTGATGTGTCAATTATGTTCCAACTAGATGATTTAATCATCACCTAATGTGATAGATAAGTACCTAATATTACATTTTTTATTTCTGTTTTTAGAAGAAGAGAGATTTTTATTCGTTGGTTACAATTAAAATAAACGTTCTGTAGACTGATTTTATAAGATAAAAATACTATAGCAACGTAAGATTTTGAATACTTAAGTTTTTTTATGATTTTTTTGAATTTAATACGTACTGTTTCTCTGCAGCACACTGCATTGCTACTGTGATACGTCAGTGAAGTATTAGTAATTAAGGTAAATTCGTTAAGGTATTTAATGATTATTTTTGGAAGAAATATTGTATTGTTTTGTTATAAGAAGTACAAATAATAATATTTTTTTAAGACTGATTTTAATAAGAATACTGGTCAGTGAGAATCTCAATTTAATTTTAAGAATTTAATATTTTTAATTGTGTAATTAATGCAGCTTGTAATTGTCCCTGTCGCCCATTTTCACAAGATTGATAAGCAAGGTGTTTGTACGATCACCAGCAAAAATATATTATCCAACATTGGGAGCAAAAATATCTGACACGTCTTTTTTACCAAAGGTATAAGAGCATGTCAGATATTTGCGCTCAATGTTGGATAATATATTATTGCTGGTGACTTGTGTATACGGGTTCGGTGCTATCTCATACCATACCATAGTGTGAACTGTTTTTAAGAAGAGATTTTATTTTGTGATAGAAGAGACTTAAAAGTTTTGAGTTATGTTTTTAATTATTTCGTAAAATAAATACACTTTTAATATTTTATTCATGACGTTTTTTTTAACAAATAGGCATTGTCACTAGCAACTAGGCTAACCGCGTCGTCAAACCCCTCTGGGAGCCTTATATGGGTGCGTTTATCGCGTGACAAAATGTGCTTGATACATCCGTCACTTTTTGACACTTTATACCTAAGTGAGAGTGATGGATGCTTTATCCACATTTTGTCATGCGATAAACGCAACCATACTAGGCAAGCTGTTTGCTGTTTTATCCCAGTTTGTCTTAGATAATTATAATATTAGGAAAACGATTCAGGGTTTATTATGCTCGGCCAATGCGTTCTCATAGGTCTCACACGTCAAATAAGGTAAATCATTGCTTTGTTATGTAAAAAAAGAGGTGAGCGTTCACAAAATATGGCCTTATTTATGACAAAGAATTAATATTTTTGTAGACATAATTCGAATTTCTTCGGTGTTGTCCATAATTTATCGATATTGTTTAAGGTATAAAACGATATACATCATTATTCATCAAAAAATAAAAAAGATACTAGGGTTCAACACGAAAGCATCGTTGTTGTCCAAAAATTACACGTATAATTTTGTAATTTCACTACTTGTGTCCTTATTGCACATAATCACAACGAAGGTTTTCAGAAGCATGTCGAATAGATCTACAATTTGTAAGGATATTAAATTAGACTTGCTTCTCTTGTTTTTGATTTTATGTTTCATAGATTCTTTGGTAAGTGATTTAATTACGACAAAAACAAGTATCTTATTATCTTATGAAGGTCAAAAGTTATTTCAAAATGATTTTTGTTTTTTTTTTTAATGACTGTCCTGAAAAAAGTGTGTTTTTGAGTTATGCCTTTATCATTGATAAGCAGCGTTATATTTGTGATAATGATATATGCTTTTTTTTTAGTTTCCTGACGACGCCATTTCATAGCCTGCCTAATTACAAGTGACCCTGCCTACGACGCTAACAGTCCCGGGTTTTTTTCCGATGATGAAAAATACAATTAGTGTGATGAGCGAGTTGTCTTGGTTGTTTTTTGTGTTCAAGTATGTATTTAACTATACGTATAAGTGTGTTTTAAGTTATCAAACATCTTTAGTACAAACTAGACCATAGTTTGTCACAAAGTCTATTTGCGTGAGGTTGACCCTCGATACCTCACATCGACATACTTATTCTTTAAAACCACTGTGAAACAATAAGCACTTTTACCTCATAACTATAAGTTAAAAACACTTTTAACGTCCAAATATAAAAATACTTGACCCGATTCTTCAACATATTCTCCTGGATGCAAGAAACATATTCCCAAGTTTAAAATGCATGCTAGGTTTTCCTGTTCTACATAAATACGCGGAAATGGCTTTGCTCCTCGTATACCAAGTCTTGAAGAGATATGTGAAGGAAACTAAATTTAACAAAATTCGGTGCACTCATGTGGTTAACGGAATTTTTTAAAGTTAATTAAACAACCTAACACAAGATTAATAACAAAAACAGTGGTGCTAGGACCTTATGCAGGGTCCACCGGAATTGATACCACCGTATTATAATTTAAACTTACTTCGAGATTGAAATCTTGAGAATTCAAATACCCATGGGTCTCAAATCGTACTAACACAAAAAGGGTGTTTTAAGTTTAACCTGTGCATCTGTGTATTTGTGTGTGAATCTGATAATATCTATGAGTGAAAGGCACGAAAGTTTATAAATGAGTATTACTAAATAACTTATAACTAATTGACAAACGAATTGATAATATAATTACGATCATGATTTTAGTGGTGGTTATTAGGACCTAAAGTTAAGTCTGTTACAATTTTCTAAGACCCTGATTTGAGTTATGTAGTGTTTTATTTAACACACAAGTTGTAATATTTTTGATTGGTTTGGTCTTTCCGTGTAGGAGCAAAAGCCCTTCCTTCAAAAAATATATGAATTTAACAAACAACCTATATCGCTTTTTTATTGTTTCTAGAGACTGAAATTTATTTAACAGTCGTTTCATAGATTGCTTGTGCTAAAACTAAAAGCTCGCTACGCTAAGCTTTAAATACCCTTTTAGGTGCAGGAGTTAAGACGAGTAAAAAGCTCGACAAATAAAATCTTTTTTTTATTGTTTTTATATTACAGTTTAAAATAGAGCGATAGTAACTGGCAGACTTTAAAATCTAGATAATATCAATAAGACAACTGAGTCTTTATTATTGTCAACAATATAATTATATTTTAATTTAAGATTTTCATGTTTATGTCAATATTTTAATTGCTAATTCTAACTAAAATTATGAATAAGAAAATGCGTTTATTTGTTTTTTCCTTCTTTACGGTTGAAATCCTTAACAGATCGATTTTTTATCGCTAAAATTGGACATTTCCTGATTTAATAGCGGTAAACGACTTCTAGGAGAGCAATTGCAGGATAAAATTCAAAATTCAAAATATTTATTTAGTAAATTGGTCAAATGACGGCTTTTTTACACGTCGGTAATATGGAGTGAATCTACTAGTGTTTCGGACAAGACCATCATTGCATTGCGGAGTAGAAGCGACGCTAACAATTCCAGCAGATTTTATTTTATTCAATCATAAAACATAATAATACTTACAAGTATTTAAGTTACATTACAAAGAAATCAAGTAATTAATAATAATAAAACTAGTAAAGTAAAATCATTACAAATGTAAGGTCAATAAATATGAAACTAAACTAAACTAAACTAAACTAAGTACGTGAGGGGTAACCTTGAACAATTCCCGACGCGCGGTGACTCGCACAACTATAACACCAGGCGGCGAGGCGAGCCGCGCCCACCCGCCACACGTCTCGCTAAGTCAAAAAAATGTCTGCACTCAATAGGCCCGATGATATACAACAAGATACCCCCAGAAATCAGAAATGCACCAAACATGAGGCGTTTTGTTAATAAATTAAAGGCTAAACTAGTATCTGACGCATATTACACTATTGACGACTTTCTCAACGGCTAAACCGACTAAATACTGGTTTGCTGCCCAAACAATTGACTCCATATACTCAATTACATATATTGACATACTTTGTATAGATACATTTAATTTAAGATTTTAGAAATTTGTATACAATTATTGTGTTTTGACATGTAAAACTCTGTTTTATCAAGGAATAAATAAATAAATAATAAATAAATAAAGAAAATTACTATGAGAACAACATGATGCAAAATCTGTGGCCCTAGACAAGATTTCTCTTCTCTTGTGACGTCCCAGTTGGCAGAAAAAAGTGACACGGTTGGTTTTCATACAGATTGAAGTGTTTATATCTGTGCATTCGATGAACGATATCGAAATGTAAGCTGCGAGACGGTCTCGTCAAGCAGTTACGTCATTTCCATTTACTTTGGCAATTTTCGATAACCGTGTACGTTAGCGTTATGCGTCTTATCTAGGGACAGACATTTAATACCTAGTCTATAAATTGCGCAGGTAGAATGCTAATTGTGTAGATACTCTGATATAACTATAATGAATAGCTCCACAATAAAGGAAGCTGAAGCAGCATCAAATGCATAATAATATTATGTTTCAATATGTACAAGCAGCTTGTGTGGAAATCCGTCACGCCCCGCCCTGGCTGCGACGTGCTCGAGCATCCGTCTTCAGTATCTATTTGATGGACGAGGTCACACTTATTGACACGTGATTTATTAATGATCATTCATTCTGCTATTGATGGATGCCAGCAAGTGCAGGAAAAAAGAATTAGATGTTTACAACAGGAATGACAGACAAACAAGGCAAGTTAAATAAAACGCCTTATAAAAAGAGATTATTTTATACATAAGCGTTTGCTGTTCTTATACGAATTAAGTCAGTATATTTAGGTCGTTATTTGGTCTAGTTGCAAGGTTTTAAGTTCGCTATTTTTACATGTTTCAGTGCAATGAAGATTGAATAATGAAATAAATTCTCTAATGAACAAGTAAACAAGCTTTTTCTTAACATAAAAGCAATGATTTCAATTTTTATCTAAATCTTAAGCTTTACTTTTCACATAAAACCTAAGTTATATTGTGAAACGTAAATAAAGTAGAAAATAGTTTGAAATTTAACTTCCCACGGGAATTTTGCTGCTACGCTATTCCCGGTTTCAGTTTTGTTTGTGTAGGGAACCACGTCTTAACGTGAGGGGAAAGATATCACAAACACTGCGGTCAGGTGCGAAATTCTGAGCAAATTCAGCTGGGGACTATCTTTTGGCCCCTGGGGATATTATATACATACCTACTAACATTGCGAGCTTTGCTTGTGTCTAATACCTTGATAATAAGTATAATAAATATCAGCGGACAATGTCACACAAATGGACTTAGTCCCAAACTCAGCTTAAGCTTAAGGCAACGATATCCTTACTTATATAGACACTTATAAGAGGAATTCTGAAAGTGACACCGGTGACTAAAAAGTTGTGTGGAAATTGATTGTCATGGTATGGGCAAGTGATGCGGAGAAATGAGGAAAATATTGTCAGGAAAGTTTTAGGTTTGACTGTTGATGGCTATACAAGAAGGGGAAGACCAAAGAAATGATGGATGGACTGTGTGAAAGATGATGTGGCTAGAAAGGGAGTGACTACCGAGATGACGACTAAAAGAAAAGTATGGAAGAAAATGTTGCGCCGATCCCTAATAAGTTGGAATAAGGGCAGGTGAATGATGAAACATACTTTTATAGAGAGATTCACACTTAAATAGACATGTAATATCCAAGGCACAGCAATAAAAACTCACACTTATCATTTAAGAGGCCGTATACGAAATTTTGCCGATTTCGCTGATTTACGTGATTTTACAGTTGAAATACTGTATTTTATAAGTTTTAATGCACAACACGAAAGATAATTTCTAATTTTAACGAATGTATGAGCTACTTTTTTGTTTTTATTATTTTATTTTAATTAATCGACCTGACACGGGCTACTGTTATGTGAATTTTGCTGGAAGAGGTTTAGAATGTCACATATTCATGAATCATTTTGACGTCTTAACGGTATGAAATTTACAATGTATTGCTGTGAAAGTAGTCTAAAAAATGTATGAATTAACTTTTACCACTTTAATATAAATTTTTCGAGTAAAAAAAATAAAAATCTTGGTAAATTTTTATAGAAAACAGGCAAAAATTATTTTTGATTTCGTCTACTCAGAACTCTCGTCCATAAAATTAAAACAACAGAAATAAACTTTAGTTCAAAAGTTAAAACAACCTAAATCTCGCATTATAATACTCGACAAAAATAAAAAAGTGGCTCATTTATTCGTAGCTCATTTATTCGATCATAACTAAAATGACATTTATTGTTGAGCATTAAAACTTATAGAAAAGCAGTATTTTAACTGTTAAATTACAAAAATAAGCAAAACCGGCAAAATTTCGTATACGGCCTCTTAAATTTTTACCCAATAACGGGTATTGAACCCGGTTCCCTAGTTTCGTACGTAGGGTCACTACCAACTAGGCTAAAGGGTGTCGTGGGACCTTGTGCACGGTCCGTCCAGATCGAGACCACCGTCTCATCCTTTAACCTTCAACCGAGCAGCATTCGGATAGTTGTGTTGGGAATAAGACAACCGGTGAAATTACTAGCAATAACTTCTTTAAAATGGTAGGTAAATAGGTCAGTCCAACTGAAGTCTGCTTTTGGTTAAAATATTGTTTGACGCCGACTTCAGTTGGACTGACCTATTTACCTACCATTTTAAAGAAGTTATTTTTTGCTTTTTGAAGGCGGTTTTTTGTTTTTTTAAACATTTATTTTATTTTATACTTTTTAGTGATCCTATTTATGCTGTTACGTAGCTCCACTTCTAAATATTAATAAGAAACTATAAAACATTTCAAGCTCGCCGCAGACAACGCCGCGGGAATGCCATAGTCATATTTAAACCTAAATGTGCTTCGTCATAGTCGCTCAACTTCCTTTATCGAAATATCTTATCGCCACCCTTGAAATAGGTACCGTTAAGGAGTTCCGGTGGCCATCTGTGGTCTTCATCATCAGTTCCACTTCACCATATAGTACTTTTCAAAAGCAAATGCATGAGTTACAGTGAAAAATACCAAAATCGCTATAGGTGTGCCTATAATATTTGAGGAGTTCTCTTGATTTCTCCATGATCCCATCATCAGATCCTGACGTGGTGACAATGGGACCAACTAGAAAGTATACCCATTCGAACAACGAAAAAATTTTTCAAATCGGTCCAGTGGTCTTCGAGTAATCGGGGAACATACATAAAAAAAAAAAAAAAAAAAAAATATCCCGACGAATTGAGAACCTCCTCCTTTTTTTGAAGTCGGTTAAAAAGACATTCCATCTTAGCCCTCAGGATTGGCAACGCCTTAGGATTGCAGTCTTAGAATTGCAGTTTTAAGATTGTAGTTTTAAGAATTCAGACGTCTACGGGTGTCAGATCCTACTTATCATCAGGTATTCTGTGTGCTAATTTGCCTTTCATACGCCTTAAAAAAAAGTCTAAAAAGATGTGCAAAACGGCAGCCTGTGATCGAAAAGTACTAAGTTCGATTCCCAGTGCAGTCAGCATTAAATGTATAGTCCATTCGCTTAGATAGTGTCGCTACACTCACACGTACTTGTGGTTATTGTTATAAAATACGAATATACAAGGTGGCCAAAACATTGACGTCCAAAAAAAAAATGTAGGTCCCTCGGGTCGTGGGGTATCTAAATCACCCCCATGTATGTTCCGCGATTTTTAGTATTTTCAGAGATATTGATCATTTTAATCAGAATTTTTGTAATTTTTCTTTATGTCCATGTTTTGAAAAACCCTTGAGTTCATGTATTATTTTAATATTTTTTCATTGGTTTCTTACATTGATAGAATAATTATGAACTTAGGATGTTTTTAAAACTACATGCCAGCTTCTTTTTCATGATGACTTTTTGTGTAATCACACAAAGTTACTTTCTCCATACTAATTGTACCCCATGTTTGTTTTTCACCTAGTATGGACAAACTAACTTTGTGTGATTACACAAAAAGTTGCCATGAAAAAAATACTGGCATCTAGTTTTAAAAACATCCTAAGTTCATAATTATTCTATCAATGTAAGAAACCACTGAAAAAATATTATAATAATACATGAACTTAAGGGTTTTTCATAACATGGACATAAGGAAAACTTACCAAAATTCTGATTAAAATGATCCATATCTCCGAAAATACTAAAAATCGCGGAGCATACATGGCGGTGATTCGGATACCCCACGACACGAGGGACCTAATTATTTTTTTTGGACGTCAATGTTTGGCCCGCCCTGTATTATTTCGATGTAAACTGCCAAATTCACTTGCGGGTGTTACGTCGTAAGTGAATATGGCAGTTTACTTCCAATTATATTCGTATTTTATTACAATAACCACAAGTACGTGCGAGTTTAGCGACACTATCTAAGCGAATGGACTATAATAATATATCAGTAGGAACTTAAACGTGATTAAAAACGTTGATATACTGAAACTTATATCTATATAAATATGAGGCTGCTTTTTAACCGACTTCAAAAAAAGGAGGAGGTTCTCAATTCGTCGGGTTTTTTTTTATGTTAAGGTTTCTAAGTACACTTTCAATTAACAACATCGTAAGAAAACCCACATTTTCGCAGAAAATCACTCAGTGTAATACCATTCTCTACTAGTTAGACGAGTTTGCCTTTAGAACAGCATAACTAAGGTATCGTTAAGATCAAGTTAAAAGACAATAATGCCTATATCAGTAACCAGTACGAAAGCAATTTACCCTTTAAATATTTCATTTATTAGTTGCCGAATAGTTGAAGCATCCAAACTGGATCTTTACTAAGTACATGGAAGTTTGAATAAGGAAAGTTGAAAATTTACTCGAACATACACGAGTTTGGAAGTTTTAAGTACTTTGGTATAGATGAAAATTTAACAAGATTAGTACAAATGTACTAGACTAACTATTCGTAAGTAGCATAAACTTTTTATGCACGAAACAAAATTGCTCATTGTTGAAGTACCACAATTTTAAATTAATAGATTGTCGATATACTGGAATCCAATAACTTAACATTTAAATTAACGTGTTGAACATCCTTACGTAATATTTTGAAGCTGGTGTTTTGGGACTCTCGTAAACAGAGTAGGTAGTCTGGTTTTATTAAATGGGTATTTTGGAAGTGAGCTAAATAAATCAGTTCGAAAGTTATTCGTGACCGTAACAATTAATATAATTTATACTTTGCTTGGGCTTGCAACCTTTCGCTAATAGACACTGGTAAAAACATCTTAATTCGTCGCTGGAAAGGCAAAACTACTAAAGCGCCATTTTGGTCAAAATGAGTTATATATACAGTACGACTGCTTTTTTTTTTTTCTGCGTCGTTTGGTCTGGGTCTCGTAGCGATCGGAGCATGTTTTTGGCGCTTTAGTAGTGAAAATTGGGTCAAAATTTCAATAATTTCTTAGGATTTTTTACTAACATCCGACTCATTTAGACATATTTTTGAATAGTTGGCGGTTAAGTATTGTGCTTGCTGTATCTAGCCGTTTCAAGCTTTATTAGTAATTTTAGATAACATAACTGAGGATACTCGGTGGTGATTATGTAAATTTCGCTTGTAGTACATACTAAATGAAATGTATTTTAGTCAATAACGTTTACGCAATAACCGTCAGTTGTAGTAATTTAGTATTTTTTCTCTTTTGAAATCATGTGAAGTCATGTTTGTTAGTAAATAATTTTATAGCAGGAATCGACGATTGTGGCGCTTTAGTATTTTTACCTTACTCAATAAACAAAGTAAAAGGATATTAGTATATTTCAATGCGGGACTTCTATCTGTTACATCTGTTAAGAAACTTTGAACTACATACTTAAAGAATATTACGAGATATTAGTAATTATTAAGTTATAAAATAAATTAGAAAAGTATAGGTAAGGCGTTATGCGATTCATAAATTTGTAACAAATTCGACCTTTAGTCTATTTCTCAAATTGTTTTCGGGTGACATCAAGCGTATTAGACGCGCAAGCAATGTCAAAACAATATCTTTTGACATTATGCGCGCCAGTTTATAATTATTATTTATGCTAGTTACCTCAGAACTCCGTCATTTATTAACCGATCTGGAAAATTCGTTTTTGGTTTGATAGGGCATACTTCTGGAGTAGGCTTACTGTCATCAGGTTAGAATCTGATGATGGGGTCCTGGAGAAATTGAGGGAAATCTTCAAATATTTTAGGTACACCTATAGCGATTTGGGTATTTTGTATGTATAAATAGCATATGGTAACTCGTACATTTGCTCTTGAAAAGCACCATTTGGTGAAGTAGAACTGATGATAATTAATGAAGATCACAGATTCACCAGAACTACCTACTTACTCAATAATTTAATAATTTCATGGGTTGGGATTTAATGAATATTATTTAATGCCAATTTATTTAATATTAATGCTATTTATTTATTTATGGAAACGCATACCTATTTATTTGATAAAAAAGAATGATGTCCCGTCAAAAACATAAATGTGAAAATGGGAGCCAAGTTCAATATTTTAAGGATATGCGATGCATGGTTATCGCCTTCACCGACATAAGAATTGAGATTTAAATGGGTGCCAAGTTCCGTAGATAATCCTGATATTTATTTATTAAGAACGTACAACATTCTAAAATTAATTAAATAGGTACACAATTTCTTATTTTTTCTCATACGATAATGTATGCTTGATCTGGCCGTTGGTCCAGACATCTAGCGAGAGTCTCCTGAGGTGTTGGTCGAGCCTCTTCGCTATATGACCGTTTGCCGAAACAACTATCGGGACAATGATCATCGACTCAATATCCCACATGGCGGTCACCTCGTGAGACAAGTCAAGGTACTTGCTTGTCCTTATCGGCCTTCACGAGGTTCTCGTCATGCGGGATGGTGACGTCGACGAGCACTGCCCGTCGTTGAGATCGATCTGTCAATACGATATCAGGCTTATTGGCGACAATAGTCCTGTCCGTGATGACAGACCGATCCCAATAGAGCGTAGCACGACCATTTTCGAGAACTGGCGCCGGTGTGTACTTATAGTACGGCACTTCAGACTCAACAAGACCATATTGAAGAGCAAGTTGCTGATGGATGATCCTGGCCACGAGGTGATACTCGTATCTGTGCAAGTACTCGCCGTTGGCCAAATGCGAACAACCGGAAATTATATGACTGAGGGACTCGCCGGGCAACGGCATGCTCGACAAATGTCGACCGTGCCATCCCTCAGAATATATTTCCGGTAATTATTCGTCATTATGACCATGCCAGCAATTGCACAGACAAAACCTTCGGTTTCCCCAAAGAGGTCACCAAATCGCAGCCAGTTCACGGACGCTAAAAAGTCTACCTCGGGTCTTGTTAGGGCCCCGTAGAAGCGTCCGTGTAGGTCGTTGCTCTTCCACACCTTCTTGCGGTCTTCAGTGCTCAACACCGTTGGTCTGTGCCAGTTTTCGTTTGCCAAGGAGAGAGGCGTGAGGCTCTTGTCTAATGCAACCACATCTCGATGCATCCCACACTCATTGCTAAGGAAATAATCCCTGAGATTGCACACCTCGCGGTTGTGGAGATTCTTAGCATATAAAATGCCTCGACCACCACATTTCCTCGGGATGTACAATCTCATAACAGATGAGCGTGGGTGCAACATGCGATTTGATTTAAGCAGTAGACGGACCCTCCTACCCAGGGCGTTCAGCTCAGTCTGAGTCCACCTTAGTATGCCAAAGAAATATGTGAGCAGCGGTATCACCCAGCCATTGAAGGCGCGCACCTTATTGCCACCCGACAAAAGACTGCTAAGAACTTTTGTCAAGCGGCAGAAGAAGCGCTCTTTCACTGACTGCTTGACATTGCCGTCCACAATACCCAAAGACTGTGACATACCAAGATATTTGTAGGTTTCAATTTCGGAGAGAGATCTGAGAGTCATCGTCTCAGAAAGCTGCAAATTCGACCGCACACTTATCTACACCGAATTCCATCTTGATCGCATTACTGAACTCTTGTGTGATTTTCAATAATGCGATAAGATCTTGGCGCTTCGATACAAACAGTGAAAAATGACTTCAGCTTCTCTACGAAGTCAATAGCCAAGCCCAGAATCCGTCAGCAAAGATCTGAGAGGATTCAAGGCTAGGCAAAACCACAAAGGACTACTGTCACAGAAAGCTGCAAATTCGACCGCACACTTATCTACACCGAATTCCATCTTGATCGCATTACTGAACTCTTGTGTGATTTTCAATAATGCGATAAGATCTTGGCGCTTGGATGCAAACAGTGAGAAATGACTTCAGCTTCTCTACGAAGTCAATCCAAGCCCAGAATCCGTCAGGAAAGATCTGAGAGGATTCAAGGCTAGGCAAAACCACAAAGGACTACTGTCACCCTGGAAGATGCCTCTTTCAATCCTTAGGCGAATCAAAGGGGACTTCTCGACCACCTGGTTGACGAAGGACTGTGACCCACTGCCTCATACACACACCTAAAAAGGACCTCAAAGTTGCATCAACTTTATACAACTCTAAGATCCTTTCGAGCCATGAGTGAGGCACCGAGTCGTAAGCCTTCTTGTAGTCAATCCAAGCAGCCAAAAGGGCCGCCTTGCTATGCCTGACTAGCTGACAAATCGTTATGTCTATGAGGAGGAGCTCCTTAGTACCTACCCCGGGACCCAACCTTACATCCGTTTTGAGCAGAGGCCAAAACATTATTTGCAATAAAATGTACGTTTAATTTTGTGCTCAAAATGGATGTAAGGAGCTTGTAGATGGTAGGCAAGCATGTAATGGGTCGGTAGGTAGTTCTTTGGATCCGCGGTACTACGGGACTTGTGGAGCAGAAAGGTGACACCAGTTGTTAATAGGTAAAGGTGGCAAGGAACCTATCTCAAGGGAATTTCAAAGTAATTCATGTTTTATTTATTTCTTGGTCTATTAATTTCAACTGACATTCACGCGTAAGTAATATTGTTAAGGCTGAAACAAGAAAAAAGTCCTACAAAAGGTAAATCATCAGGATGGTTAATTGATCATTCTGCCCTTTAAGTAACATACATTTGAAATTTAACTTATCTTAAATGCTAAATTCCTATTTGCTTTATGGCTTTGCAAAGTATTTTTGACAATAAGTCATTTCCGCTTATGATTAACATATTTTTTATACATGTAAGTATTTTTTTCTCGAGAGTAAGTAAAAGGAGACAAGTCCTTAGTATTTATTGACTCCTTACCTAAAACTTTAATGTGGAGGTTAGTAATTTTATCTTACCAGCATTTTTTTAGGATTGAGAGCATTAATGCTAAAGCGACACGTAACTCCGTAAATACTGAACACACGTACAATACGATAAATGAATCGTGCAGATAAAAAAAAAAACATGATATGTCACCCTTTACAGCCTCCATTTTCATTCAAAAGAAAAAAAGTTATGACATTGTAAAGACAAAAAAAACATTAAAAATGCTTTTTCTCGAAATGACCCTTTTGGATGTTAGTAGTTTTGCCTTTCCAGCGACGTATGATTGTGCAAAATGTGGTTACAGAATTAACATTTTTTTTTTAGATTTGTTAGTAATTTTGTAGCTCTGCCTACCACACTCTGGGAATGAAGGCGTGAGTGTATATGTATATGTTTATTATTTTGCCTATCTGGAAGAAACCGCTATTTAGCGTTAAGACCACCTGTTGTATACCTGTAATTAAAAAGTAATGTTTCGTGTTTAGTTTTTTGGTGTTCAATAAAGAGTATTTGTATTGTAGGTACAATGTATACTTTATGGAATGCAATAAATAATTGATGATGAGTATTTTATTGTAGAGGTAAATAAATAACTTTCACGGAATTCATAGAATAATGTCAATATTTTATTAATCTATTTTCATTTTGGTAACAGACAGATTTAACAAGTTGCAATTTGTAACGTACTTCAAGTACGACTTGTTACGAAATATTTTCTGCCGGAAAATACGGTGAAAATCTGCCGGTGTAAAGGCAAAAGTCCTAAAGTGACATTTTAGGTGAAATTAATTTATACCTAAGGTCTGTTCATTCTTACTTTATCTTATATTATAGTAAACAACTTTCTAACCTCAAAATAAACCTTTTTTGGCTAAAACAGCTATTTTAAACAAAATAAAGCACTCACAGACAATAGCCAAGTGATATCCATAATGTTTATTCAGTTTAGATTATTTACGATAAAAGAGCTGTTTTAGCCAAAAAAAGGTGCATTTTGAGGTTAGAATGTTGTTTACTATATAAGACAAATAAGAATGAACTGACCTTACACGATGTAGATAACATTACTTTTTTTTTTCTAAATCGTTTGTGTTTTGGCCAAAATGAGTTTTTAATGCAGTTTTACTCAATTTTTCATTCTCTATCGATCTGTGTAGTTAAAGTTGAAGAATTCCCAAAAAAAAGTCGAATACGACCCAGAATATTTCGCCCAAGAAACATGATTTTTGTATTTTTTTGGGCGTATTTGCTGTATTTTTTATTTTCCGAATTTTAAGGTCGTAAATTATATTATTTTTATAGTAAAAGGATGTATGATGATATATGTAAGTCGAACGAGGATTATACGACCCTATATATTCTGCAAAAAAAAATAGGTGGCTTTTACGACCCAACATAAAAGAGCCTCAAATAATTAAATTGTAGGTCGTACTTTATAATAGTCGTTTAAAGTGGATACATTTTGGCCTCTTATAACCTGATGAAATTGAAACCTTTAGAGTCAATTGGCGTAAACGTCAAAATTCAACTTTTCAGAAGAGCTAACAATTTTTTTTTCATTTTGTTTGTCAAAACATTTTTGTTGTTTGGGTATAAAGTTCAATTTTGAACATAATAAAGAGGTATAGTAAATCGGAATAAAGAATATGATTTAGTAATATTTAAAGTAAACCCAGTATTTAAGAAAACGGAAGGCTTTTACGCCCCAGAAAAAATACTAAAAATGTTACTTACGCCCTAAAAAATACTGTTACTGTGATAAGTTTGGGGTGTAAAAGCCAGGTGGACTATTTTTTAACTGTGATAGCGTGTATAAGAGAGACACATGAATAAATAATAACTACACGTAGAAGCAAATCTCCTTGGACCAGGCCCCAAATGCAGCGCGTTAAATACCTATTTCCCCGTTCACCCCGCTACGCCCCTCTGTCTTCCGCGCCCAAAGTTAGGGCTGTCACTTGCGAAATATTTTAATCGGTTTATGGATGTGGTATACAAGTTTAGTCACGGTATGTTATTTATGTTTTTACTTCAACGTGGAAACATTGTTGCAAAATGAGTTTTTTACATTTACGTTAAATTAGGTAATAATATTTTTGATGACATTAAGATTATCCCCAGAAAATTACATGGCTTATGTGGCTATTAATCATCTATAAAACACGGAAACGAGTCTATAAACAACGTTTAAAATAATAATTAACCTCAATAAGCTTTATAATCTGGGATCCATTGTTACTTTTTACGTTCCTTAGGTATCGGATTATTAATTTGTTTTTTTATTAAGTTGAAAAAGCTTTATTACAAAGTACTATTCGTTTTGAAGGTTTCCTTTTTTTTCTTCAAAACCCACCCACTACCCACCCACCCACTGGTTTGGAGTCACTTTTTTTGCTGAATGTGGTCGGGTCACTTTTGGAAGAAACCTGTAAGTATGCTTTAAAATAAATTGGTAAATAATTCAATATTAAAAGAAAAGATACCGGGAAAATTGTAAAATTCGAGAAAAACTGAAAGTGCTTTTTACTGCGGGATTTTCTCACAGGATAACGTCTAGGGGATGTACTAAGTAACAAATAAAACTCCTTCATTCAATCAATTATTTCTAATTATTTTGTAACATCCCAAAAGTGGAATGTCACTTTTTTTTGTTTATTGGTATCAAAACGGTGAAAGTGTCCGCCTTGCGCGCTCGGAGTTCTGTTTAGGCGCCTACCATTGACTACTTACAGACTAGTATTCGACAAGGACTTTCGATACAATACCGGAACATTTAGGTCATTCCTTCTTGTGTTTGGAAGCTTATCTTGCTGGTTTCTGGCTGAGTTTCGTGGCGGCTGTTTAATGAGCAAACGAGCTTCACGCCGCATACTCGTGGGAGGCGGGGTACTTCTAATAACTTGTAAATTACTCTCTCATCTGGGACCACCAGCCGTCAATTGCATTGGAATGCGAGAGAGTAACATCACTACGACGTCCTTTGGTTAGCAGAGTGTTTCATTGAGAAAAGCTTCGTATCTTTTGTTGTGACTTCAAGTAAATAGCCGAGAATGCAGTGGCCAAGCACATAATATCAGTGGAAATTACGCCTAGGCGTTTCCTTTACTCTCGACGTTGGCTTTAATGGTGAGTATGTTATAACAATCGCGTGTACTGTGCCGCCCGACGCCGGCTTTTAAGTAAAAACTGATGTCGGTTTGTTTCAAGTCAGGATGCCGCTTTCGTATCAGGAATAACTACTGTGCCTATGTCTAAAGCTTTAACGAGCACTGTCACGTATCTTTAAGGTAAATTTTCATGTTGAAAGTGTTGCGTCAGAATTGTGTTACGTATTCACCTCGTTCTGTTTCTGAAATGCGTCCGCTTTGTTTCAGATGTTAAATACGGTGTTAATGCTACACCAACTCCGCGGTCTCTGAGTATAAAAGCCAATTGCCTCTAATTTAATGCCCGAAAAGGTAAACTTTATTCATTAAAAGTGACGAGTTGTCAAGTGAGGCGTCTGAGTTTGTTTCTTTTCTGAGGTGTTATACTTATTGTACATTTCAGGGCTTCAAGGTTACCCTGGAAGCTTCCCGGTTACCCTGGAAATCTCAAGGCGGAGGTTATCGTCCTGCATTCTGCGTGCTAGAGAGTGCCACGCGACGTGTCCCTGCATGACGGAGTGGCTGGGCAGCGTGCGCTCAATTCGCATGGTTTCCTTATGCTCCACCTTCCTGGATGACGCGTGACGTTGACCTGTTTTCCTTACTTTCTTTTTAACTTTTCTAAATGAACCTCTTATGCTACTTTAGCCATCCTTAGACTGCGTAGGTAACAAGCGCCTCTTTTGTCCTAGTAGTTAGGAGATGAGTTTATCACGGGTTTACTGATGCTAATCTCGTAGGTAACCCGGACCTCTCTTTACTTACCCGTTGGTAACTATTTTGGTAACCACAACCACTGTGAGCCTAAAGGCGTGGTTAATTAAAATTTAAGTACCAAACAGGGGGGACGTCCCCTGTTCTGACTACGCTTAGTCTTAATTATATAATAACCTAATTTAATTGTACATGTGGAGAAGTGGATATTAAACAACACTCAATAAGCAACGTTTATCTTTTTTTAACAACACCACCATCGTTCCTGTTTGTGGCCGGTCGTTCTTCCTACGGCGCCCAAACTCTAGCGATTGGCCCTCGAGCCAAGCGACACACGACCCAAGTCTCATGCCGCGGGCGAAAATAAACTGTTACAATTTTGCAGTAAATAGTCGTTCACTTTTTAAAACACTATTTTCGTTCAAACATAAACAATAAAATCAACACAAATACGAAAACCTGACTGACAGACTAGACACCTCTGGTGCCGCCACGCGGTAGGCCGAACGCGCTTCCGGAGCCGGGAGTTTCGCTTTTACGTGTAGTTATTATTTATTCTTATGATATAAGGTTGAAGGTGCCAACAACTGCAGTTGTAGCACTATCAAACAATGGGACCCTAACTTTAATCACATGTGATTATAAATACAAATGCTTAACTAATTATTAAATAAATGAAGTTTAGCTGACTATAATGTAATTGAAATAAAGATTTTTGTTACCTAACTCATATTTCGTGTGTTTATTTCACCATCCTATTCATTTAAATGAATAATGATATTCCCAAAAGATTATAATATGTGTATTTATAAACACTTAAGTTAAATGTAAGGTATGTGATACTTTGTACAAAATATTGGTATTAGGGCCCGCTAGATAGAAGGTGGCCACCGTAGCCTATGAAAGTTTAAATCACTGAACCATCATTTCTAGGTCGCCGACCCTGAAAAACCTTTTATTCCTTTTTGAAGAGCCCCGTATAAAACCCCGCCCCGTATAACTCTTAGAAAAACAACTTCTGGGAGCTCATTCCATCATCTGAGCGTACGCAGAATTACATAACATTTCTCTTATACACCCTATTACAGTTAAAAAATAGTCCACCTGGCTTTTACACCCCAAACCTATCACAGTAGCAGTATTTTTTTGGGGCGTAAGTAACATTTTTAGTATTTTTTAGGGCGTAAAAGCCTTCCGTTTCTTAAATACTGGGTTTACTTTAAATATTAATCAATCATTATTCTTTATCCCGATGAACTATATTTATTATGTCCAAAACTTAGCTTTATAACTCAAAAACAAAAATGTTACGTCAAAAATGATTTTGAAAAAACAGTTTTTTTGCTCTCCTGAAAAGTTGAGTTTTGGCGTTTACGCCAATTGAGTCTAAAGGTATCGTTATATTGATTTCATTTAAGGTGTTGTAAATTACATTGCAGTCGTTCGTAAATTATGCCATTCATTTTTATTTAGATAGATATCACTTATCTGATGACTGTGTTATCAAAAAGGCGCTGAATTTTTGTTCCGGTACATTATTTGTAAGCAAGCCTCTTAAACTTTTTCTTGAAAGCGAAACGTGATTTTATTATAGGTTAAACTTAGGTTATTAGAGAAGGTTTTTATCAACGTTGGAAAGTTTACGCAACTATTAAAAACTAACTCATAGAACTTCATTGCTCTATTTTAAACAGAATAATAACTATTAAATGCTCCCATGTAAAATATGTTAAAAGTAACTGCAAAGGGTTTGTCTCCCAGCGTCGAATCGCAAAAAAAATTGCCAGCTTTTTTCAACATTCTTAGAAACGCAGGAAAATACCCAAAAATAAAAGTTATTTCCTATATCATTTTTACTTGAAGCTTTCATTTTTTGGTTCGTTACGGGTTTGTAGCGAATTCACAAAACTAGTTGAACGTGTTGCTTTTATGATGTCAAATTGACATGCCTGCGGCCGACAGAAATCATTTGTGGTAGGTTCAACTGGAAATCCAAATGCGGTTTTCTTGAGTTGCCTTTTACGTATTTCGGTATTTTGTCGCAAAGTATAAATGCGGTGCGGTCCACTGGGTGTAAATTGTAATAAGCTTAAATTGTTATTTTTTCTATGACCCGCACTAAACTTTATTTTTAAACGTTTTAAATCTAGCGAAAAACCAAATAAATTTTAATAATTTTAATTTTAATTTTATTTTGTACGTAAAAAAATTTAATGCTGTAAACAACAAAAAGAAACCGGCGGAAAATCATTCAAAACTAGTAATAAAAGTAAGCAAAAAGCTTACGCTGAGTTTAGACCATTTATGGCTACTTTCACCTTGTGCGTGTTAATCTGTTCTGTATGTATGTCACGAAGAAATGTATTTCTTTCTTTAATATCCAGAAGTAAAACTTAAAAAAACCAGGCAATAGCATGTCGGATCACGCTCAATGTAGGGTTCCGAAGCCAGTACTACAAACACACAAACTTTCTTTAAAAACATCAAACATCAACTAATTTCCTACTTAACGTTATTTGGTTCAGCACGGGGCTTAACCAGAAATTTTGTTAATTGGTATATCCTTTTGCATTGTCCTTGCTTATTATTTAAGGTTAACTGAAAAGTGATCCCATATGGGATAAGTTCGCCTGTACATTATCTATATTGATGCAAACATCTCTTGTAATTGTTTATGTGCAATAAAGAGTTTACATACACAACCTACTTACGCTAAATTTGGTGGTGGTATGATGGTGACTGCACCGCAATGCCACGTTTAGTATGTGTGAAAATCGTGTTAGTTTATAGCAAAGTATTTCAAAATGTTCTCTTTTGAGTTGAGTTTTGTTACTTCAAACAACCACCTGTAAGCAAAGATAATGCATGGTTTCTCTTCGTCATATTCGCAAACAAGTTAATCGCAAGAACAACCCGATAAGTCAATAACTTTGCAAAATTTCTCGTGTGCTGTTTGTAAACCGAAGTTTCATTCAATCCCATCTCTTATTCAGAAGATGGTTTGTCTTCAGTTTTATTAGATTTTCCCAGCATAGACAATTGTCCCAGAACTGTGATGTCGATATTTAAACTTTGGTCTTTGGACTTTGTGAAGGTTATTATAATGTCGATGATTTTCTTTAGTTGTTTATTTTTGACGACGCAGTTATCCTAGTGACTCTGCTTACGAAGCTAGCGGTTCGATTCCCGGTCAGGGCAAAAATTTGTATTATAAGCGCGAGTATTTGTTTCTTAGTTATAAGGTGTTTAATTCTCTATAAAACTATATTTATCGTTGCCTAGTACATGCCTATAGTGTATAAGCCTAGAGTTTGGAACTAGATCAATTAATGCAAGATCGACCACCCTATAATTTTTACTTACTTGTTTACGAGTATTTGTGTGATGTCTGTGGCAAACACTTTTGCTGGACTGAAAACTCCGAAGCTTGATTCATCCAATCCCCATCAAAAAATATCTGTCTGTTAAAGTTATTACTTTATTTTTTTCTGTTATATTAAAAGCAAAGGATAGTTCTAAAACTAGTCTGTCAGATAGTGTTATCTCGAGATAGATGTATCATTTTGCGATCTTGAAATATAGCGTTCATACAATGAAAAATTGTGATTTCAATCAATTCCGATGAACCACAATTCCAAAAGATATTCCATCAATATTTTTAGTATTAATTTATTAGTGAGAAATGTTCTCGGGCTAAACTAACTATACTGCATTGTTGCCGGATGCAGAAAGTACCTACGCGTTTTATGGACGAGTCATATATTGAGGCCCTCTTGCAGAAAAGGCAGAAATTGTGCTTATCCTATTACTGCAAGGAAATAAATAATTTTATTAAATTTATAATTAACGTAATACTGTAGCTCTGCCTACCCCACACTGGGAATGAAAGCGTGAGTGTAGGTATGTATGAATGTAATCAGTATGAAATAGGCCAATGATATTATAAAAACGGATTTTCATGAAAGTGATGTTTTCTGATCCCAAACCAGACCAATAATGTTTAGATTTTCGACAAATGTCGAAAAGAAATATTAGCAAAAATTAATGTTAACAATATAGTCTGTTTGCTACTGAAAATGAGGGGCTTCGTAAGTTTACTACAAATTAAGCTAACCGCATCCAGATAAAATCCTAATTAAAAAACAAATCAAGTCGTTGAATTCCCGCATAGAGGATTCTGTACCACGTAACTCATACTTGGCCGGTTTTATTATTTGTACTTTAATCACACCAAATTTGATGCTCGTAATGTAATATCGTTTTGATGACAGAAAGAAAAAAAGCATTGAAAAAGGTTTTTTGATTATTTGTAAAGAAATTCGCCGCTATACACATATTTTGAAGAACAAAAAAGCATTCGGCGGCTATCTATTACTGTTCAATAGATACGGGTACTTAAAGGCAGGACAGTTGGACGGATGGACAGCGTAGCCTTGATAAGAGGGTCCCTTTCTGCACGAAACCCTAAAAAAGTAAATGATTTTAACTTGATGGGTTACACAGAGACAAAACGAGCGAAATTAAAAATTATCCTTTAAGTATATCCAATGTTATTTTCACTTAAGTTTTTGCATCAACATTTTAAAAACGCAAATCCACTGTTAGTGCAAGCTTTAAAAAAGTGCCCTTGGCAGAAAACTGCAACGGAATTAATACGAGCAGTCACGTCGGTGATTTCACCAATTTATATAGAGCCTCGTGAACGCTACAGAATGTGAGTTGAAAAGTCTAGTAAGTAGACGGCAATGTTTATTAGGGGTCTAGTGTGGCTGGTCGCTCTGGTGGTCATTTTTATTTTGATTCAGTCAGCTAGTGTCGCCCTCAATGTGGCTTTTAAACGACGTTTGGCCAGGTTCCCGGGATATTCAGTTTTTTGTAAGTATAGCCTTCAATTTTCTCATCTCTATTCTGCTGTTGAAAGGAAAGTCTAATAATAAATAACAAGCTTTAAAAACCCGACCGCATTTTTTGTTAGCGTCATCGATATATATTTAAAAACATTAATTTCCCCTCTCTTTACTTTGACTATAATATCACTCCCACAACCAGGGTGCGTATTATAGACGCCTTTGTCGCGGTGGATAAAGCATCCCTCACTCTCGCACTTACACACTAGTCAGAAAGTGACAGATGTTTTATGCACTGGCACAATCGGTAAACACGGCCCTCAATATGAATCCAACTACACCTCATCCATTTAAGCGTTAAAGCTGCAGAGCGTGCCAAAGACATAGACATAAGTAAATACTTATAATTGAAAAACATAAAAAAAAAAATAGTAGTAGTAATAGTCAGGTAAAAAGGCAATATATTGGGTGGAAAGTTAAGATGGGTCAGTGAGCGTAGCTATTGGAACCTTTATAGCCACGTGGGAATAACCTTAGGAGACCATCGATAACTTTTTAAGTTACGTTAATCGATATGAACTACTTTTTGGGAATATGTACAATCTGCGAGAGAAACGACAGTTGAGTTCTAAATAAATTTGGATGCTTGTCGATCCCATTTGTGTCAAGTATCGAAATACTTTTGAGACGAACTAAAGTCAGGTTACTAGAAAATTACAAATCGAAAAAATACAATTAGTAAGGATATAAAAAATTAACATTGATTATACGCCCAGTCTTGGAGTCTCGTCTAGTGCTTTAGAAAAATAATTACCTGGGATATTATGATTTAAAAATAAACATTTCAGTAAAATTAGTAAAGCCTACAGGGTATGTCAAAAGTCATAACATGGCCAATTTACTTCAAGACTTACTAGATACAATAATATTTTATCATTTTATAACAAATTAAAATTAAACTTGAGGTATCTCAATTTAGTTTCATTCATTCATTCATATTCATAATTATCTTTATTGGTAATTTAAATTACATGTCATTTTTGTGTAAAAAATACAATATTATTAGGTATGCCCAAAATAGGAAAGTATCACAATATCAGTCAGTATTGATTAGACAAACATAACGCCTTATTAATAGTTAATTTGTTTGCTTACTAGCAAATAAATATAAGTCCTTATGGTCGTAGAACGCCTGCTCGATCAACCATTTTTTAAGCTTTGCTTTAAACGAAGCCAGACGGGGCTCCAAAATAATCTTTTGCGGTTTGTGGTTGTATACCTTGGGCCCTAAGATAAAGTTTCAAAGTAAAACTTATCACTAATTACTAGCTCTTTAGTAATGATACTTTAAAAAATATTATAATCATTTTTATACAAATGAAAAGAAAACGTGTATTCGATGCCTACAACTTTCGTGAGAAATGTTCAAAGTAATCCCAACAATCAGAGTATCGGTAATAACTTTTATTGGATCGACAAATAAAGTTGTAAAGTTCTAACTTTATTCCTAAAGATCATATCTACTCAACATCAATTTTAACGTTCAACCTTATCACGATTAACTTAAAACTATTTTTCCAAGTTCACGTATTTGTAAGTTACGATGTTTATATTGTTTTACGTTGAATGTCCTGTAGTTTAAGAAGACGCTCTTTGGGGACATTGCAACCGATTCGAAGTGAATGTGCCAACATCCCACTGTGCGGTCTGTTGGACAGAGGCCAGGGTATAAAATAACGGTTAAAATACAGTAGAGAAAGGATTACGGTTTAAAACTTTATGGTTTTCTAAGCTGAAAGTCAAACCATCAGTATTTTATGTGGTATCTCTATCAGTTCTTTACATTGCGAATTATATTATAAAGTAAATACGAGTATATATGGGTCTGGTTCTAATTTATAATTACCACCTGTTACGAACTAATGGTTAATTCATTTATATTGTTTTTACAATTTATCTTGTTGATTTTATTGATTAAAACGCCATAGGTACCTAAATGGTGCCAATAAGAGCATATTACTAAGCCACAACTGCAGTAGTGGCTTATTAACCCATTTGTGTACCTATACAAACGAATTAACCATTGACTTCAAGACTTACTAGATACAAACGAATTAACCATTAGTTCGTAACAGGCGGTAATTATAAATTAGAACCAGCCCCATTTTCCGTATGTTTTCTTAATAACATATATTATACTCGTATTTAATTTAGAATATAAGTAATTCGCAATTTAAAAACCTGATAGAGATACTATATAAAATACTGATGCCTTGACTTTCAGCTTAGAAAAAAACAAAGTTTTAAGTTGTATACCGTAATACAGACGGACGGACGGACAGTAACTCCGTCTTCGTGAAGATGACTTAAGAAAATTGTGAACCAACGCTTAAATCGCGTAGCTCTGTAAAAAAAAACCATACTAATTTATCCGGCCTCCGGGCCATAACGTTTCTCACCTCCTGAATGAAGTCCGATTTTCACGATTTTTCATATGTTGTAGTTATTATTTAAAACTAGGTCTGTATGTTTCCATATTTTTTTTCAATAAATATTTTCTTGGAAAGTCAAACACACTTTCTCATAATATCTATATGATATTCAAAAATCGTAAAAATCGGACTACGTTTAAGGGAACAGAAACGTTATCGCATTTTGTATGGAAATGTTTAGCTTCACAATCCTCTTAAACCTCGAAGAAACTACGGGGACAGTAGTGGCTTAGTGATAGGCTCTTATATGCACCATTTAGGTATGGCGTTTTAAAGAAAATCAACTTTTAATTGAGTAAAAAGTACCCTATGTCCTAGGACATAGCGTAGACTTATAGCGACCTAATTCAACATTTCAGCTTTCGAATTTGAATCATAAATTATTACTATAGAGACCTAACTCGAAATCCAAAATTCGTTAATTAGGTCACTATAATTCTACAGATGCGGGTACTTTTTACTTGCGATAAACGACTTCTTCGTGGAAGGAGTCGCGGCGGGCAACAGCTACTTAATTATAATTTGAAAATAAATTGTTATAAAATTAGCTTAAACTGCGGGGCTATTACGGTCGCCTTTATCGATGTGGATAAACATGGACAAAACCTCTGTCACTTTCTGACCAGTATGTAAGTGCGAGAGTGACGGGTGCTTTACCCACCGTGGTAAAGGCGAACGTAATTCGGGCCCTGAGCCTACTAAATAATTACCAATGCGTAGTGTACTAAGACATTTTTTAGCTAACAAACTGAATCATATTTATTGCTATAAAGAGCAGAGCTATGTAGCAATACTTGAACTTGCATTTTTAACGCTGTGTAGTTTACACTATACTATTATACATTTTTCTATTCGCTTACCAACTATAAACCCCTAATATTGATATCGTTAACAGTATCAGAATCCCAACTTTAGCGTAACCAAAGCGTGAAAACAATTATATAATGAGGGTTGCCATGGTAATAACAGTTCAATTATAATAGTTATTATCATAACCGTAACAAAGCACCGTAGAAAAACACTTTTCTGCACTTAATTGTACTGTGGAATAATGCTACAAAAGAGTGCTTCGTTCAAAGAGAACCTCTCTAGTTAACAACGTTTCGATAAAGAAATTAACATTATCGTTATTTCGTTGTTTCAACGATGTTGTAAAAAGCCTTTCACGAGAATAATGCAACGCATATTGGTTTTATCGTAGACTGAGCATGATAAAATAACTTATGCGAAAAATACATTTAAAATATCCCAATATAAAAACCCTTTTGATAATAATGATACTTTCAGAAAAAGCAATGCATTTTATCGCAGAGTTACTTTATTTTTAATACATTTTTAAACAGATAAATTGGTATGTTTATAGATCTGGAAGTTTTATCGATTGACTGAGTTGATTTTTGACCGTTTACCAACCGAAAATTCGTTGATCAAATGAAGGGTTAGTTATAAATTAGGGTTGAAATAAGATTGTTTATTTTAGTTATAAGGCCTCGACAAAAAAATTGTTTAACCTGTGTGTGTATCCGTGTACGTGTATATCTGTGTATATGTGTGTGACAACGAAGCTCCAAATCAGATGGATTGATAAAGACGCAGTTTTTTTTAAAGTTAGTTTAGTTGCGATGGTTCTTAGCTAGGTTTCTTGAAAATCACTTGAACCATTTACGAGCTATCCCCTCTGGAAGGTGGAGTCCGCATTATATCGGAGTTTGTTTATATTATATTTAAATAGTACATAATTACTAGTTTAATAATTTACAAATTGTAACCAGAACATTTGCCGGCATATCGCGTTTTTTTTTTCCATCCGACTGTTTACAATACGGAAAATGAGGGAAAATACAAGGGCTGAATATTTTTAATGTTAAAGGGATTAAATGTTCCGTGTAATTCAACTGCCTCGCTCAAGGAGACGTTTAGAAGGAATAGGAGATATTTAGAACGTATTTTTGTTCGTTAGGAATAACGTCTCTGTATGTTATGTGTCGTGTAACCTTGGAAGTTGAATAAACATGTCTCGAGAAAATGGTATTTGCTTAAGTCTAGCTAAGCTTAAATGTAATATTCTTTTAGATGTCCTTTGGATTGGGTTATTTGTTTATTTATCTTTAATATTTTTTCTACTCGCGGTACTATAAACCGTTAATATTGATATCGTTAACGGTATCAGAATACCACCTATAACGTAACCGAAGAGGGAAAACAATTCGCACCTTTAGAACAATAATGACCTAATTCAAAATTTGTGCTTTCAAACTTCGAGTCATAAATTTATTATCATAGAGACCTAAGTCGAAATTTAAAATTTCTCAATTAGGTCACTATTGAGCGTTGCCATGGTAATAACAGTTCTATAATAATTATATAGCATTGTTATAACCATGATTACTGTCATTCCGGATATCAGTTTTGGCGTTTAGTGAACACTTGAGATCCTAATTTGTATAATAAACTGTTGAAAATATTTTAATTCCAATAACAATTAATCAAATTTAAAAAAAAATTGAAACGAATTACCTTATAGTTATAAATAAAAACTTTATTTACATCCAACTAAGTACAGAATTGAACATTAATACAATTAAATATTAAAACTAAACGTATTTAAATTAAAATTAAACTAAGCTACTCAAATATTAAAGATATAAATAATAATCACCACTATAAAAAGAACACCCCCTCTACCAGGTCGCTCGCGATCTAGGATCTCCGGAGGATTCTATAAGCCGGGAGGACTGGGCCTTAATAAAACTTTTCATATCAGAGCTGACCAAGGTCCCATGGTTTCCACTGCAAGCGCCACAAATTCGTAATTATTTAATAATGACGAATATTTGCGGCGCTTGAGTGTTTGGGCCTGATCAGCTGCTGCACCGGCCAAATTACGGGTTGACTGGACGTGGGAAACGGCGAATGTGTCAACACACGTCGCGCCCCATACCAGTGTAGTGCCCTACCCAGTTTCCACGGGACCAATGTAGCTCCGTCTGGTCGCGTAACATCGTCTCTATGCAATCTTGCTGGTGAACGATGGATCAGATCATTAATTTTGCCGTGACGGTACAAACGGCCGGCACTTCTGAAGTATGAAAGGCCATGTCGTCCCAGCTCACTCACTTCCTTCCCGCACGCGCAAGTACGAGGTTCACAGAGTCTAGCCCCAAGCCGCAAGCTTATTTCTATGCGCGAGCTGCTCGAGTCCAAGACTGTGCCTATATTGCGGGAAGGAAGAGCGTGGAGCCAGTGACCTAATTCGCATGCTGAGACAGCGAGGAGAAGGACGCGATCTGAATCGTCCGGACTATTTTCTATGAGAGATGCATGAATTGATATGAGGCGAGGTGTATCCCATGCTCTCTGGATATGCCTCTTGACTGGCATATCCACTCCCGGACACGACTCACACCAAGTATCCCTAGCCTCCACCAGGTTCGCAATCTCAACGTCAAGTATCTGTGGGTGATTTAAGATAATACTGACGAGAGGCAACGAACCATAGGCGGAGGACAGGAAAGCCGGTAGTGCCACGCTAGAAGAGCATCGAATACCAAGTCCACCGAAACGAATTGGGAGAACCGCTCGAGTCCAAGGCCTTAAACTAAAATTAAATGTTTAATAATTTAGACAGAGTTGATTGAAGGGTAAAATCTATAGAAGCCAAAATCTCTGGAAATTTCCAAATTTGGCAACTCCGTAGCAAATACATGAACTTTGGAGTGAAAAGACAAAACCGAATAATAAAAAGGGCCATGTGGGGGTTTATTTCGTACAAAAGGTTAGAAGTATTTTTAAACAGATTTAATTTACAATTTATAAAGAGATTTATTGCTTCGTCAAAAATCGGTGAACCTAAAAGTGTTAAAGATGAATTGAATGGACCGAAATGTTGGGTGAAGCTGCATTGAAAATTTGTGACGATATCAATTTTTTTTTCTATAGAAATGTGATCAGGTATATAAATTTCGCACTAATTACCTATATGTTTATAATTAAATATTCATTAAATTACTAAAAATAGGTGGTTAATATCCATCGATTTGTTATTTGGTTACCATGGTGAATGACTATTATTATACGACGACGCATTTAGCCTAGTTGTTAGTGGTGTGCCTACGCAGTTAGCGGTCCCGGCTACGATTCTCGGGATGGGAAACATTTGCTTAGATGTTTCCTATGAATGTATGTATGTAAACTCTTTATTGCACAAACAGAAAATAACAAATAAAAAAAGAAACAGAAACAGAAAAGGTATGTACTGTAACGAGGTGTTTACCTATGTGTAACACCTCGTTCCATTAAAGTCCTCCTGGCACTTTCTATCTGGCTATTTTTATTCTAAATTCTAAATTTGAGTTCTTTTAAATCCTACGTTTGCTTTGGCACGACGACGAGCTCAGTCGCTCACGAACTCCCAAGCTGTTCACAAGTACTCATCAAAATGAAATTTCAAGTCAGATAATGTGAGAATAAATACAACAATGTGGGAATTATATAAAGGACCCCTTCACCTAATACCTACTGTTTATGGCACTAATTGTAAGTTATATCTTTATATCCCAGACCATCCCTTCATCTAGCCCTAATTTTATATATATATAATCTAAGTTTCCTTTCTGTATTGTTCCCAGGTGCCTTATTACCTTATTTATTAATATTATACCAATAGAAGATCTTCAATAAATATTCCAGCCCTGGACCGCTGTTGTTACTCTTAAACCAATTCCGTTCCTGATCCTGAACCTGCTCCGGTATTCCCGTGACAGTACAAAGGCGAACTTATCCTTTTAAGAGATCTCTTCCAGTTAACGTTTGAGCGATTATATGTATATTAATTATGATAAATAAACGAATAGATACTTGTATAATTATAGAAATACGTAACGAAATAAATAAATAAATAAAATATAATACAAGAATGAAACGTAGAAAGGACATACAGCCTTAGATCAGAAACAAGAGTCAAGCCAGTACCTACTTCTTCAGCTTGGATTTCAATGAAACAACTGATTGAGATTGCCTGATATCGGTTGGAGGACTATTCCATAAACGAAGAGAATGTATAGTATTCCCAGCTTAATTAGCTTTCGGCTGGCTATCGCTATCACGCTTGCACTCGCAACTGACAGTATATTTGTCACTCGTATGTCATAGAAAAATGATTATTGCCGATCACTATTAAGAAAATGGTTGCACTGTACCGAGACGGATTTAGAATAACATTTAGCTTTGCTAGCAGGAAAAGCAAGAAGTAGGTCGGCACTCGAGCGTAAGCGGTTCCTATGGCCTATGTATTTATCTAAATATACATATAAGTTCGTTTATCGTTGTCTATACCCATAGTACAGTCAAAATAATAAATATTTAGTTAGTGGCATAAGAGCGTGTTTGATCCGTACACCAATTATTTTTAATCTAGTTTTAGGTATTATTTTTATAACACTCGTAGTGCTGTTAATTCGGAACGCATCTGTTAGTGACAGTTCATGTAGGGTAGATTTCGTGACAGTTGACTTTTTGAAAAGCCAGTTGAAGGTAGATCGATTTGTATGGCTGCTCGCGCCTAGACGCGTAAGCCCTGTGTGTCGTGTGTTAAATTGGAAGGAACGCTGCTAATAGCTTCGATACCTCTCCAAACTTGGTGTACAAGGATCTCCAGCATACCAATAAACCAGAAACCAGTGACACTAGATCGGTACCGGCTCGGAAGCAAACCAGGCAGAAATTGGGTGAGTCGGCTTGCATTTGATATATTTTCACTGGCACTAGAACTTCTCGTATTCGCGTTGGTTGTAATTTCTCTTTAATACGATCTCCCGAATCGCGGGCGATTGTACATTTGGTCCGTCTTCCGCGGATCCTCCTGAAACTGAGAACAGCTAACCTGTCTCATGGCTAGGAGTGACGTAGAACCATTTTCGTAGGTATAGAAAACTGTCGCTAATTTCGTTTCGTTTCGTATCGTTTCATGTCGCTTTGTTACCGTATCGTTTACTATCGTTATCGACTTATCGTATCGTATAATTACACTTATTTCGTAGTCGTGTCGTACGTAATTAACCCAACAAACTGGTTACATCAAGTTAGTACCCAGCATTCCTTCGTAGAACAATTTTATTTTATTTATCGTCTACTATTCGAAATATTCATGCGTCTTTTACAATCGGGATTAATAAAAACGTCTATAAATATTTGATATAAATTCACCAGATTAATGATGCAACCATATTATGTGTCCAAATTGAATAGTCATTGACTTTGCATTAGACTCCTCTGAAGTTGAGTGCTTCTTAAATTAGTCGGATAATACAAACCATGTGCCATACTTAACCTAAAATAGAATTGTTAAATTGGTGTCTTCGATAACGGTAATATTACACGATTATTGTTATCTATAAGGTGTTATTAACAAGACAATAAGTGAATAAATCTTAATTACTTCGTGCCCTAGTTATGTAATAATCTGGATTTTTTGGAAATATAAATCTATAATATAATACCTAACCTATAGTTTATCGTTCGTTATTATTGAATAACGCTTACAGATAGGTTGTCAATTAATAAATGTTAACAATAATTAACACCACCCACGAACACAAAGATCATTATAATTATAAAGGTACTTCGGACACATTGCTTTGTATGCATAGCTACTAGGTGCCTGTGTTTTATTTCCGTCGGATATCAAAACGAGAGATTGGTTTAAGTGATTTTGATGAACTTTGTAACTGACTTATACTTAAGTGTTATAATTACAGTTAGTAAACCAAACTTGAATTTTTATCCTAAAAATAAAAGTTTCACTTTTCACTACTGGCTGTCTAAAGTAAAACAGGTGATTCATTTCTCACATTTGTTTAGTTGTAAAAGTAAATATTCAGTTTGCTTGCACGATAGCTTACGTTGATAACGTGCTTTATTGCTTTCGCAATAGGATCGAGTTTTGGTTGACATTATTGGATCGTTCTATAAATAGACGAGTTGGTTAGACACTTACTCGTAGTACATTTCGTGTTAGTTAAGTACCACTATGTCTAAGGCGCTCGCTCGCCGGAGCTTGGAATTAAAGCGCGAAATATCGATTAAACGCATCGATGAGTGTTTATACGCGGGTATGCAAGCAAGGGTGGACCCATCTCGATTACCATTGTTTTTGTCTCGATATAGCAAAATAGAAGGTCACTGTTCGAGTTTTGAAGCACATCATCTAAAACTTATCTCGGAAATAACCGACCAGGACGAGCTGAATCAAGAGGATTCTTTGCGTCAAAATTTCGACAATAAATATTTTCAAATTATCGAAATCCATTCTGCGTTATCATCTACCGCCAGCATCGAAGGCGAGACGAATAGGTCGGACTTGTCCGTGAAGTTGCCCCGGCTCAATTTAGTACATTTCGACGGAGACATTAGACCATGGGGCACATTTTATGACATGTTTAATACTATGGTACATCAAAACAAGCGTCTTTCCAATATTGAGAGGTTTTCAATTTTGATTTCGCTTCTTTCCGGTGAACCGTTGCAATTGTTAAAGGGGTTTCCTCTGTCTGAATCGAACTATTTGGATGCCTATGCGGCTTTGATTGATAGGTATCAGAGCAAACGCAGACTAGCTTTTCATCATTGGGAGGAAATCCAAAATGCTAAGTTGAATTCTAGTTCACCTAGCGAACTGCGTCGTCTCGTGGACATTTTAAGGAAAACATCGCTGTTTTAAAAAACTTAAGATTTCCCGTTAAGGACTGGGATTTTCCCTTATTTTATCTGCTGATTAACAAATTGGATCAGGACACCCGTCGTCGTTTCGAATTGCAAAATGACAATAAGGATATACCTTCTTTCGATTCGTTATTGGAGCACGTAAGTAAGGCCGGGCAAGCGTTGGAGCTCGCCGAACTCACAATGAGCGCGCCCGCCTCCGCGGCCCGCGCGCCCCCCTTCGTCGCTCGCGGCGCGCGGGCCCCGGGCGCCGCGCGTGCCGTTCCCTGGCGGTCCGCTGTCGACAACTCTGCCTCTGGTGCTGCATTCAAAACGCTGATTGCTAGTAGCACCCCAGCGTTTGAACCCGTTTGTGTGTTGTGTGGATCAAATCACGACCTAGCTAAATGCAATGCTTATCGAAATAAGACACCCTACGAGCGTTTCACGGTGATTAAAAATAACAAGCTTTGCATGAATTGCCTTCGTCCAGGTCACGTTGTCAGGTTCTGCTCTTCAAAATCCCGTTCTTTGAAGTGTAATGTTCCTCATCACACTACCGTACATTTCGATGACAGTGTTGGAAGGTCTGCGCCCGTCCCAGTTAGCAGCGGGTCGACGGCACCGCCTGCGCTTCTTTCGACCTCCGACATCTCGAGACCTGCCGAAAAACAGGTATGCCTGTTTGTCTCTGGTGCAGCGCCTACCGACCACATCTCGCTTCTCGCCACTGCCTCGGTGGATGCATCAGATAATTTCGGCGGTTATCAAAGGATTCGTATCGTTATTGACAGTGGAAGTCAATCAAATTTCATTACAAAACGATGTGCGATGCGCTCCTCGGACTTCTGGTACACAAAACGACTGCTTTAATTGAGGGGATTGGTCAGGTATCCTCGTTGGCAAACACCTGCGCGGTGTTTCAAATTCGCAATAATAAGGCTGATTTTGAAGCCCCCATCGAGGCCTTTGTCACATCTAAAATTTGCAGTGAATTGCCTATAGTAAAAATTGACACTCATAGCTTGCCTCGGTTAGAAATTCTAGATCTTGCTGATCCCAACTTTGCCACACCTGGGTGCATCGACGCTTTGGTGGGAGTTGATGTCTTTTGCCAGATAGTCTCTGGTAATCGCTATCAATGCGAACCAGACGCTCCCACACTTTTCGAAACCAAGCTTGGCTGGATCGTCATGGGTAAGGTCTCGTGCTCACATGTCCATTTAAAGACCTCTCTGTTTAGCTCATTCGAATCATTGGATACCCAAATTCGCAAATTTTGGGAGATGGAGAATCTTCCACATTCGTCTCCTTTAAGCGATGATGAAATCATGTGTGAGGTAAAATTTGCCTCGACTCACACACGTGACTCCAACGCAGCAGCACTACTACTAAGTTAAGGGTAGTTTTCGACGCTACGGCTCAACCTGCCGGTGGGCCTTCCTTGAATGACCAGTTGCTTGTTGGTCCCAAGTTGCAGTCTGATCTCGTATCGATTCTTCATCGTTTTCGTTTGCAAGAAGTTGTCTTTACGGCTGATATTCGTCAAATGTACCGCCAAATCTTGGTCTCATATCTTGATTGTAATTTTCAGCGCATCTTTTTTCGGTTCTCACTCGACGAACCGATACAAGAATTTCGGCTAAATACCGTTACATACGGCATGGTTTCTTCTAGTTTCCTCGCGATTCGCGTGCTAATGCAACTATCTGTTGATGAGGGTAGTGAGCTCCCTCGTGCGGCTGAGACTCTCAAAAGGGACATTTACGTAGACGATATAGTAACTGGCGCGAAATGTGTTGAGTCTGCTCTCCAGTTGCAATCTGAGGTCATCAAAATGTCAGATCGAGGTTGCTTTGAGCTCAGAAAGTGGGCAAGTAATTGTCCACGTTTATTGGAAGGTCTGGATCCCTCGCACTGTCATAACAGTCCTCTGTCGTTTGACTCTGAGCCGACATCACCTATTAAGGTGCTCGGCATGGAGTGGGATCCATCTCGAGACGTTTTCTCATTTACTGTTAATGCGCTCCATGCAAACTGCACTAAACGAAGCATTCTTTCGGAATTAGCAAGAATCTTCGACCCATTTGGCTTTCTCACGCCTCTTACACTTGCATTTAAGTGCATGATTGAAGAGCTTTGGGCTCTTGGCCTAGGGTGGGATGAAGTAGCACCTAAAGAAATATGCCAGCGTTGGAATCGCTATCGCTTAGATCTCGACTTGCTCTCCTCCCTCGAAATTCTTCGTTTCGTTCCATTAACTGAGCCCCGTCGCGTACAGTTACATGAATTTTGTGATGCCTCTGAGGTTGGGTACGCCGCCGTGATCTTCTTTCGTATTGCCCATAGCGATGGCAGCATCACTACACATTTGATTACATCTCGTTCTAAGGTAGCTCCTTTGAAGAAAACATCTATCCCTCGTTTGGAGCTTTGCGCCGCAGTACTGTTGACGGACCTCGTTGAACACGTCAAGGATGTTTATGCTGGAAGTGTTCATTTTCAGGGTACGTATTGTTGGTCCGATTCAACCGTAACCCTGGCTTGGCTACAATCTCCTTCCCATCGGTGGAAAACTTATGTCAGTAATCGCGTGAGCCATATTCAAGAAAGAATTCCAGCAGCGAATTGGCGCCATGTTAGTTCCCACAGCAATCCAGCAGACTGTGCCTCTCGCGGAACGACAGTTCGAGAACTCGTTAGACACTCTCTTTGGTGGACAGGATCTGATTGGTTGTGCGCTGAGACCAATACTTGGCCAGAACCATCGTCGACCCTTAAACAAGGTTTCGAAGTCTTAGAAGAGCAGAAACTCCCTAAGCAAGCATTATTTGTAGCTGTCGATAAAATTGATGACTTCCTGGATAGATATTCTAATCTCAGCAGAGTCAAGCGAATCGTAGCTCATATTCGTCGTTTCGTACATAATTGTCGTAGTTCCAAAAATAAGCGGAAAGAGGGTCCCTGGTTCAATCGGAGCTAGATGACGCTATGACCTCTCTCGTCCATGTTGCTCAAAGGGGGGCATTTTCGAATGAAATACAGCAATTAAAGGAC
The DNA here is from genome assembly GCA_946894065.1 of Acleris literana. Lineage (NCBI taxonomy): Eukaryota > Metazoa > Arthropoda > Insecta > Lepidoptera > Tortricidae > Acleris > Acleris literana. The sequence goes on from OX335669.1 coordinate 23,295,598, forward strand.
GGAAAAAAAAAATACTCAAGCGGTTTCGCAAGCTGAGTATCTTCGTCGATGAACGTGGTTTGTTGAGGGTGGGCGGCAGGCTTACCCATTCGGATCTTAATTACGACTGCAAGCATCCTCTATTATTGCCTAGTCAACATCGTCTGACAATGCTGGTGATTGATCAGGTCCACAGGGACAATCAGCATCCCGGGTTACGCACCCTACATTTCTTGATTGCACAAAACTTTTGGATACTCGCATCTAAACGAGTAATAGGAAACCGATTGTCTAAATGCTTACGGTGTTATCGCGTCAACCCCAAACCGTTGGTACCTCGTATGGCAGATCTACCGCAGGTTAGAATTTCGCAAATTAAACCGTTCTCCCACGTTGGAATTGATTTCGCAGGTCCGTTTCCCACGTACATCAAACGGTACCGGGGAGCTAGACCTTTTAAAACTTACAAACAACTTACAAACTTAGCCTTTTTATATGCTTCGCGACGAAGGCGGTCCATATAGAATTGGTAACCGGATTGACGACCGAAGCCTTCCTCGCTGCCCTTCGTAGATTTATAGCTCGTCGTGGTCGTTGTCAGCGTATACATTGCGACCGGGGCACCAACTTCGTCAAGAAGAAAGCATTGAGTTTCATTTCAACCCACCGGCTTCATCCCATTTCGGCGGTCTATGGGAGGCAAATATTAAGTCTTTCAAGACTCATTTATATCGCGTCGTTGGAAGTCAAATACTGACGTACGAAGAATTTCTTACATTGTCGGTTCAGATCGAGGCTGTGATGAATTCACGCCCCCTCTGCGAAATGAGCTCTGATCCAAATGACATGTCAGTATTAACTCCCGGACATTTCCTTACTCTCGAGCCATTGACATCATTGCCAAGAACCGCGAATTTCAATGCTCCTATTCCCGTCTCGAATCGTTGGCAATTAGTACAGAGATTACATCGCGATTTTTGGAAGCGATGGCACATGGAGTATCTACATACTTTAAATCAACATTCAAAGTGGCACTCGGACGCTTGCGAACTTAAAAACGGATCTTTAGTATTAATAAAGGATGAACCAATCACACCTCTACATTGGTCTCTTGGTCGCGTCGTTACTCTGCATCCCGGGAAAGATGGAATATCTCGGGTAGCTACTGTCAAAACACAATCTGGTCTCATGCAGAGACCTCTCGTTAAGTTGTGTCCTTTACCCTTAGTTTAGTCGTATAAAATACGTCGTATTTTGGTGGGTGGAATGTTTGATCCGTACACCAATTATTTTTAATCTAGTTTTAGGTATTATTTTGATTACACTCGTAGTACTGTAAATTCGGAACGCATCTGTTAGTGACAGTTCATGTAGGGTAGATTTCGTGACAGTTGACTTTTTGAAAAGCCAGTTGAAGGTAGATCGACTTGTATGGCTGCTCGCGCCTAGACGCGTAAGCCCTGTGTGTCGTGTGTTAAATTGGAAGGAACGCTGCGAATAGCTTCGATACCTCTCCAAACTTGGTGTACAAGGATCTCCAGCATACCAATAAACCAGAAACCAGTGACACTACACCGGTACCGGCTCGGAAGCAAACCAGGCAGAAATTGGGTGAGTCGGCTTGCATTTGATATATTTTCACTGGCACTTGAACTTCTCGTATTCGCGTTGGTTGTAATTTCTCTTTAATACGATCTCCCGAATCGCGGGCGATTGTACAGAGCGTATATATTTATGACTTTGACTGTACGAGCTTAGTTTGGGACTAGGTCAACTTGTGTATAAGATTGTCCCTTGTTAATTATTTATTCAATATCTTCTATAAGTACAAATATTCAGTGGTGGTAGAACCTTGTGACCATGCACAAAGTTCTACCACCACTGAATATTTGTACTTATAGAAGATATTGAATAAAGCATCATCTAACCTTGAATCTACCGCCAAGCAGCTGTGTTCGCATTGTTGTGTGGTGAAAGGATATGACAGCCGGTGAAATTACTAGCATAGAGGCATTCCATCTTGGTCCTCAGATTTGGCAAAGTATTTTGCGGTTTTAGAATTGCAGTCTTAATATTGTTGTCTTGAGAATGCAGATGTCTATGGGGTCTCCGACACCACTAACCATTACGTGGCCTGTGAGGTTGTTTGCCTTCTTCATGTTATAAAAACCAGACATGCAACCATGCTCAGTGTAGGGTTCCGAAGCCGTTAATACACAAAAACTATCTCAAAAAAGTACAAGTATGAAGTAATTCTCTACTTAAAGTTATTTGGTGCTGTTTTAGGTCATTTTAGTAGGTATAAACACTTAAGTCACCTAGATCTCAGAAACCAATCAAAGCTACTTAGTCGTATCGTATTATATATGCTTTCATTTAAGATATTTTTCAGGTTTTTAGTATTTGTAGTTTTGGCTGTAGGGGGGGACGACACTTGACTCTAAAAAAAATAGCGCTTTAAAGCTTAATCCTACTAATAATAAAAAAACGAAAGTTTGTGTGTTTGTTACTTCTTCACGCTGCAACGGCTCGACGGATTTGGATGAAATTTGGAATGGAGATAGCTTATACCCTGGATAACCACATAGGCTACTTTTCATCCCGGAAAGTTTGAAAGTTCCCGAGGGAATAAGTATAATTGAAATCTAAGCGGACGAAGACGCGTTCAGAAGCTATTATCCACTAATCCTACTAAGACGAGTATCCTACTAATCCTACTAATGTTTTTAAAACCCTAATGGGTAAAAGGAGGAGGAGAGGAGGAGGAGTAGAATTTTGTATGAGTTTCGTCATTTTTGCAGTTAGAAACGTGAAAATTGGTATATAGGTTACTTATAGAAGATATTGAATAAAGCATCATCTAACCTTGAATCTACCGCCAAGCAGCTGTGTTCGCATTGTTGATGATAAAGCATAACATAATAAAGCTTTAAGAGATTTTGGAAAAACAACCCTTAAGGGATAAAAGGGGGGTGTAAAATTTTATATGAGAGTTTCGTCATTTTTGTAGATAGAAACGTTAAAATTGGTAATTAAAATTAAAAAAAAAAATATCGGCGATAAAAAAATATTATTCCTATTTGGTTGAAGTATGTATCGAAGTTAAGTAAACTAATAGCTATGAGCTATGATAATAGCTGTAATGTACTGGGAGCAAGTACAGTTGGTTAGGTTATTGTTTTTGATCACCCTGGTATGACACGGGTTACTCCGAATGCATTTGGCTAGGGTAAAGTATATTTTTTTGACCATCAAGAATCCGAATAGGCTTGGTTAGGGCAAATTATTTTTCGACCTCCCAGTACCGAAAATTAAACATGTAAATATACACTAATTATATATACTAACTACTCTTTATTACCTATTCAACTTTAGAAGTAAAATCTAATTAGGCACTACAATACTTTACGCACTAACATCTAAATCGTAAAATTCATTCAGTGTGAAATTGTGCGACTTCAGTTAATACATGAAAGTATAATATACAGCGACAAAGTTCTTCGCCGCGTGTCGCGGACGCCGGGAGTATATAGGAGCGGCAAAGCCCGCTTGCGCTCATTGATCGAAGAACTTCGTCCTTCTTGCTTTTTTTTGGGATATTGTAAGTTTGTAGTTATTATTCAATACAAAATTAAGATTAAAAAAAACTTTTTGTTGCATCGTAACTATAATATAAACGGTAAAACACACAAGCGTCAAATTTGATATGATTATATGTAGGTACATAGTACAAACCATAAAAAACTATAAATACTGAAAACCGGTCAAGTGCGAGTCGGACTCGCACACCGAGGGTATTTTTACGCTAAGGGGTTAGGGGTAGCGCTGCGGTTTTTTATTAATCGTGGCACAGGCTGAGCCTGAGCCTTTTGCCACCTCAATGTTCTGTCTCTGTCTTGTTTTATTGCTTTGCTTTTGTGGTGTTTTCATTTTTAATGCTTGGATTGTATGATTGTGAGATGGGTGGATGTGAAATGACTGTATGGCGTAATTTATTATAGGTATTTTGTGAATTTCTAAAACTGTAATGTACCTGTAATGTGTTTATGTGTAATGTGGCAATAAATGATTTTTGATTGATTTGATTTTTTGATTTTATCGACTACGATTTCGGCCAGATCGATTGTGTGCGCTGGATGAACCTATTTACATCCTGCCCTACATGTATTATCAATGCGAAAGGTTATGCGTGCGTGAGTTTGTTAAAACGGATGGACGAACTTGGTAGGATACAATTTGGAATAGAGTTTGCTTAGATATACACTGGATTAACGCATAGGCTACCTTGAATCCCGAAATGTGGGATGGCAAAATTACTAATTCTAAGCGGACAAAGTCGCGGGCGGAAGCTAGTATTTCATAAACGGATCCCTTAAACAAAAAACTGTTTTTACAAACCAGCAATATTTTTGAAGACCTATCCAACGACACCCCAAATTATGGGGTAGACGAGAAAAAAAAAATACATCCCCACGTTACGTGTAGGGCAGGTACACTAAATATTTTTTACAAGATATTATTTTACCACTTTATTAGCTTGACTGACATGTATATTCATGCCAGATTACAGCTTTCTAGGAGTAATAATCTCTGAGCTAGGCTGCGGACGAACGGACGGACGGACGGACATGGCGAATGTATAAGGGTCCCTAGTTTGACTATGGAACCCTAAAAAAGGCGTCTGTGACTGACTAACTGACAAACAATGAGCAGACTATAACCTCGTAAGGCTCAGTGTGCAATGGAATGTAAATTATTAAGGCAATTGAATTTGAACTGTATCACAATGACAATAAAGTTTATGTTCCTATCTTCATAAATTGAAAACGGCCTTTTTGAACAAACGCAATTGAACTTTATTGCTTTGATGGTAGATTCAGAGTCCCACTGACAATAACTGGCTGTTTGTAGTACGGTGAGTATAACTTGAACCATCAGGTGGCTCGTTTGTCATAAAACCATTGAAAAAAAAACACCTAAACAGTTTAGACCGAAGTAAAACATTGCAGTGAATTCATACTAGTAAAATTCGTTTTCAGTTATGACCCCATTTTCCCGTTAGAGGAAAATGGCTACGAAATGTACGAAAATGGCTTCTAAGTGTTCTCCTGGTATACCCAGGGAATTTTATTCTCTCAAAATTTCAATTTCTATATACGGGGTGTTGGGCTTCGCATTGTTTGGGTTCAGTAAAAGTACACAAAGCACTTTTGGTAGTAAAGTAATAATTTTTACTTTCTAGCGAACATTGTAAGTAGTCATTGCACAAATTTATTTTTTCCCGAAAGCATATTTTTTACACGACTGCGCCAAAAAAGCAGTGTAATGTTTTCAGGGTTCATGTTTGTATGTATGTGAGTTTCTTTATTCCACTATAACTTCTAAATCCCTTGACCGATTTAGATGTGCGAGGTATCGTTAGAATCCTTACGTCATCCCGGGTGACATAGGATACCTAAACTGTTAAAATTGAAATAACAACAATGGCAAAATGACAATTATTAATATATGTAGGATTGTAGGAATATCGACGACAGTATAAAAAATGCAGTCGGGTTTTTAAAGCTTGCTTTTCATATAGTTATTTCATTTAGCTTTTACAAGACTTTCCCGCAGCTGAACATTATCTGGCTGTTTACTGTAATAATATTTTACTCGTATTTGCAAGCATGAAGGTATTTTTCTTAATTACAGTTGATATCAGATGGCTCTCGTACTTCTTGAAAGCAGAATCTCTGTATACTGAAAGGTCCAGTGTAACGCAAAGGACTTTGAATATCGCTCGGGAAAATATATGTTTTCAGAAAAGCTGTTTCTGCAGCTTGTAGTTATTTTGTAATACAAAGGTGTAATCAATATACGGAGGAAATATATTATGACTGACTAAACTAAAGTATTTTCTAATTTTATGTTTCCCTTTTGTACAGTCGAGTTCATAAATATGTGTACACTGTAGGAAGAGAGCGCAATAGAGAGATCTCTCTCCAGGCGGGTGTTATGCCTGGGGACCGAAGTCCATTGGGATGAAGTTGGAAGTTATATATATGTCCACCGACTGTAGAAATTTCGTTAGCGCGATGTAGAACACTTTAGTTGCGCTGACTGACGCTGGTGGCGCTAGCGAGGTAGCGAGTTGGTTGATACAAGTTGCCGTTAGATGTCGCTAGGTCGCCACACCAGCCTCCCTTTGAGACCGTAGGTTGATGGTGCTGTGATGACGTTCAGTCTGTGCGTTGAATTGCCGCTTGCAAGTGCCAGTAGTGGATGTCTCCAGTAGTGCTCAGAGCCGCGTTGGCGAGCGTAGCAGGAGAAGAGGAGTGAGTGGAGTACACAGTGAGTCGTGTACCTGCTCGTGAAGTACTCGCAGTAGGACGCAGTGATTCGCGTTGTTGAGTGAGAGTAGTGTGCACACTGTAGAACCAGGCATAGAGATATGACAGAATGCTAGTGGTGCACAGTGCGGGTTGTCTGGCTTGCTATGAGACTACGTCATGGTTCTTGAAGGTCGTCAGGTTGCATAATTGTTCATTGTCGAGGGTCACCAATGTAGGAAGACGATCACGTTGGGGTCACCAATGTAGGAAGACGGTCACGTTGGGATCACCAATGTAGGAAGAGAGCGCAATAGAGAGATCTCTCTCCAGGCGGGTGATATTCCTGGGGACCGAAGTCCATTGGGATGAAGTTGGAAGTTGTATATGTCAACTGACTGTAGAAACTTCGTTAGCGCGATGTAGAACACTTTAGTTGCGCTGTCTGACGCTGGTGGCGCTAGCGAGGTAGCGAGTTTGTTGATACAAGTTGCCGTTAGATGTCGCTAGGTTTAGTACCCTGTCACTTTAATCGCTGTGACAATTCGTATATGGCTGTTTCAACATGACATTAAATAGACAAGGTACTTAAGTGTATACATATTTATGAACTCCATTGTACTTACAATATTAACTCATATAAGACAAAACCATTAAACTATCTCAATACTCGCAATGAGAGCAATCACGCAAATTAAATTTGTTTTTTCAAAGAGGAAAATGAACAGAGAAACTGTATATCATTCGTAGTTAACATTCAAATAGGGTGCCCATTTTTTTATTGACCTAAGAGACTGTATTCGTATGAAATAAATATAATTTATTGCAATTGTAGGTTTAAACAGTTATTTAAAATTAGTTTGCTATTCTATGCCTGGATTAACTTTAAGATAAATCTATGTTATGAAGAGTTTCGCTGTCGCAAGTCGCCTTAACCTCCTAACGCCCGCCATCTCACGAAATTTGTTACTGGAATATGAATCCATTGTGAATGAAATCAATCAATTTTCTAATTTGATATTTACTTTACTTGTTTATCACTAGATCTTTACTCGTATTTAGTACAATATAGTATTTAGATTTTTAGTACAAGGGACCTCTGGAGGTTAAGTTGCGGGTTATCACTTAGTGCGAATTAAAACGTGTCAAGTGCCCTAATGGGACAAAATAAACAGATGCAATTCGGTGTTATAGGTAATAGTCTACGTCACTAGTACGTGTCCCGACTACATCACTCTACGGAGGCGATGGAGCTCGTATGTACGAGTAGACCGGAGTTGCCCTGAGGGTTGAGTGGTTGGAGCCCTGGCTTTTGGTTAATTTTCCTGTTCCTTTGTGTTGAGAGTACCGACCAAAGATCTGTCGACCTGCTTCAAGAAGGAATTCCGGCCGTGGGGCGTCATATTTAGGCAATTTCGTGGCCGCCAGCTAGCGGATACCATGAAAGTGTTCTAGATGTTATGTTAATATAAAATTATAAATTGTTATGCAGGTTTATGCCTGATTTTTTTTTTTTAATTTCTTGTGTAGGTACCTTATTTTACATGGAAGTTCAAAACTAACGTAAAAGCTACAAGGTATAAAAGTGATGACTGATGAATCACTTATGGCCTAAATTTTACTTACTTAATGAGGTTAATATTGTATTGTTTATTTATTAAGCATTTAATTAAATTAAATTGTACCTTTGGATTGCTTAGTATTTAAGTGACTTAATCGGGTATTTTATTACGTAATAAGTACTCGTATATAAATTGAATTTAACTGGGCAAATTCTAAAACACTTTGTAAATTTTTATTCAATTATTAAATTTCAATTACAATGCTCACCTGAATAAATACGTCTGTAACTTGATGCTAGAAAAACGCTTTCACGTAAATCTTATAAACCTTTTAGCCCTTTTGCGAATTATTGCGGTCAGGTTAACGAGTTTCCGGTCTCCATTCTTCAACTTGACGTTTAGTACTTTTTATTTCTACCCACTTCAGCTGTTCTCTGCAGAAGATAACAATGAAGTAGATAAAACCCCCGATATAATGGTGACCCTACTTTCAGAGCTGATAGCTCTTAAACGGCCGATTTGTAATAAATTTAGCTTAAACCATTCTGATTAAACTAGCTTTGTTTTAAAAAAATCCGCGTCTAAATCGGTTTATCCCTTTAGAAGCTACGATGCCACAGACCCACACACACGTGATTCTTATGATACCCCTATTTTTGTGTCGGGGGTTAAAAAAAGTAAGTGTTAAACTTCTGATCTTAAGTGCTCATGTTAAGGTCAGTCACCTCGCTAGAGGAGAGTTTTTTGGCCTCAGGATTCTGGAATAGGAATTCTGTTCTTTTGCATAAATATGAAATTTAATAACGCATTTGTGGAATTCCTTAACGTCTGAGAAATATATTGAAATATTTTTTATAGCATGGCAAAGGCAAACGAGTGATCTCAAGACGTAGCCTAAGACTATTGACCTAAGTATAAGTATTGTCATTTCTGGGGGTTAAATATTCCAAAAGACGTCATACATTTATACCACAAGAGTTATTATTATGTCAGTATTACTGACTACAATCCAACACATCGATTGTTGCTTTATAAATGAAGGGAATCCTCAACAGCTTTGCTAATGCCGCAATGGATGGCTCTGCGGTGTCACATCCGACTACAATATACGCCACAGCCGCAGTAGATGTAGGCCTTCGAGTGATGAGTGGAATCAATTCCCTACGAAATTATATTGACGCAACTATGATTAAGAAATTTACTAAAATCGGTTTTGAATATTCTTTAACGCTAACCACTTAAATATGTTTGTAATAAATATCATCGCTTATATTTTATACTGAACGTTACATCCCATAAAACCAAGTCTACTTCAAAAAACCGCAACACACTACAAAACAATAAAAAAAGAAATTTTATTTTCTGTCCGAGCACAATATGCAAATGTGGTGACCCTAGTTGTAGTGAAATGGCCCGGGGGGACGAAGTAGCTTCCTCCATCCGGCCATGTTATTCTTTACCGGAGATATACAATGGACTGTCATTGTGTATAGACAAAAACCATTGTTTTTACAACCCTTAGGCTCGTCGCTACTATTATTAAGTTGAGATCAAATTTTACTGGTTTCATGTCCTTTGATGAATTCTTATGTGTATCATCTTTATTAGCCCACTTATGACTGAACCAGCATGCTTTATGGGAATGGTTACGTTCCTTCCGCATCTACAGGTCTAATAAAGGTGGACGACGTAAAACCCTACCATTTGTCTTGGGTTTCCTTTTAGGACAATAAATATGACCAATTTCAAGTGATCCGTGGATTTAGTTTAACCTTTTATGAACCAATAACTAAATACAGATATAGCGTGATTTGAATGCCGTTCTAAAGTATGCGATAGCGCTGTGTGGTCACAGCCACAACTTGAGTATTAACGCCATCGCTGATAAGCATACGACCAGCTGTCAAAGACCTCACTACACTGTAGACGCGTGAGTTGAGGCGTGCGGGCGGCAAGGGGAGAGGCTCTGCACCTCAGGGGGCCTAATATGGCTGCGTTTATCGCGTGACAACACGTGGATAAAACATCCGCCACTTTCTGACCCGTATGTACGTACGAGAGTGACGGATGCTTCATCCACATTTTCGACACCCGATAAACACAACCATACTAACCCCGCAGGCCCCGACGGCATTCCACTCGCGAGCTATCAGTACTGTATTAAGAACTAAGAAAATTTAGCTCTGTATTTAAATTTACACGTCGAATATTCATTAAGTGTGAGTTCAGTCAAAGAATACCCCCACGGTGCCTCTTGCAAAATTAAACGGATATTTTTATGAACCTCAGGTTATTTTGCGGGGAATTTTCATTTTATTACGCTCGTGTTTTGTTACCTGTAAGTCGTGATAAAAAACGTTTTCATTGTTCACATGACAGTCTTACTTAGTTTTTTATTGTGGAGTCTTTTAAATAATTACTGCTTAGTTACCCAGTTTAGGTGGATGAAATGACTGCGGCGGCAATACTGAGGCTCTATTATTTTCGGTAAAATGTAATTGCTGTTGGGACTGTCTTCGTTATGATAGCTCTTTCGCAAAAGCAATATGGTTTTACAGAGCAGAAAAGAGGGTCTACCAACATCATGATATCTGAGAGAGAACCGTCCAACTTTCCAGTATAAAAGTACCCTTTGTCTGTATTCTGGCTATTTATTTTTCCCTGTTTAAAATTTGACGTAGAGCAGTTTAGTCGGTTGTTTTAGTTAAGCTAATTGTGTTACTTTTTGAGTACTATTTAAGTGCCAAATAATTTTTTGTTGAAGCATTTTCATTTCTCAGTATAATTAAATAAATAAATATCAGGGGACAATGTCACACCAATTGACCTAGTCCCAAACTAAGGCGATTACTATGGGTACTAGACAACGATAAACTTACTTATATAGAGAAACTAGCTTTCCGCCCGCGACTTCGTCTGCGGAGAGTCAGAACTTAACTACTTACCTGCCCCTCTTTCACCATTACATTTTCTTTAATCGACCCTAGATTAAATAGATTGATAATTTAGTCATCTCATCTATTTACTAACTTTCTATACAAACAATTAACCCAGTTAGCAGAAGATTTTCGAAAAACACCAAATCTGGATATTTTCTTTATGTTACAGTATTTAGTTTAGTTGCAATACCCGTTTTCATATCTTGTAGGTATATAAGTTTGAAAGTAACTTTATTTCCACACAAACACAAAAGTTTTCCACTATAGTTTTTTTATTGATAATCTTGACTATTTTTTTCATTAAGGGGCAAGTGTTTTAAAAACACTGAAGTTTGCACTTTTTTAGATGTTTACATTCATCGACCTGGAAAAAAAACCAACTCAAATACAAACTTTCACCCGGCTTTTCACACTGTTGAAAGGCTATTTAATTAATAATGGTGTTGATACCGAGTTTCATGTATCTAACTTGTTCAGTCATTATTCTTATTTATAGGTAAACAGCAACCTTAATACCAATAATGTCCACATTTCTCACATCAAAAATGACCAAATTCCCACACAAACTTCTACCCCCATTTTACCCCCTTTTCCGAAATTGTCGTTTTTTTTTCATTTATATCGTAAACTACGACGTTCACTATTCTCATTTTAAAAATGGCCAGACTCTTGTAATTAGTAATATTTTAACGCATGGTTTTTTTTTTAGTTAAAGGTGATTCCCAGTTGCCCGATTTTTTTAATAATTTTTTAGGTAATCACATAAAATTGTTTTTCCATAGGTCATCATTAAATTTAAGAGCGTAGCTCTTGTCGGTGTAATTTCACATACGTACAAAGCAAAAACAAACACTGGAACACCACCTAGACTGGAGAAACAAACTTTATGAGATGACTTAAAAAAATATTAAAGAAAGTCGGCCAAATAGGTTTAAAAACTTCGATGATTTGTTATGATTCTAATTATGTAAGATACCACCGAAACACTTCTGAAATAAAACATGAAATTAATGATTTCTCGTGACATGGGTATAAGGGGAAATTACGAAAATTCAGATTAAAATGCTCAATATGAAACTGAAACTAGTAAAAATCGTTGAACATAGTAACATAGGGGTTAAATCGATAGTTTTTTAGTTGCTCTATCAGCTCTAGGCGGGTTAACGACGGTTTACGGGACACGCTGTATGTATTGAATGCAAGAAACCAATCTGCATTCAATGCTCCAATGAGCTATGTATTGACTGCCGCCAAAAAAGTCTATTTTAATAGCTTGTAATTTTTTAACAATTATTAGTTTTTAAATAAAAAATATAGCTGATTAGCTTGACTGATTATTGATAATTCAGAATTATTAATAAAAATATATATATTGTAAGAATATTTTGTGATTTGTTCTTTCAAAGGATATAATAGTTTTATTTCGTTAAAAATGAAAACAGAATTTGTTAATTTATGTTTAAACAACATGTTGTCGATTAAAGTTGTACGATTTTTTTTAATAAATACCTAAGACCATTAAAACAGTAAATTTTATATAAATATACCTCTAACACAAAAATTTATAATTATTTTAGACCCATTTCAAGTAGTGGTCTCCATGACCTCTCGTAGGTGGTGGTTATGCTATAGAAATCGGACGTAGGTAGTTAAGGGTTAAAAAATAACCGAACTCGCTTATTTACTAAATTCGTTGGATGCTAAAATCGCAAGCATTTTTATTTTCTATTAATTAATAGTAGCCTAATACTAATTTTTACATTTCTTACTTCAAAAATCTGATACAAACTTCTACCGCCAATTTATCCCTAAGTTTTTCCAAAATCGCTTAAAGCCATATATTTAATTTATACGTATACATACAAATTTTCCACGTTTCTCATTTCAAACATATATACCGACCACACAATTTTCCAACCCCCCCATTTTACCACCTCAGAGGTAGTTTTTTCTGAATCGCCGAAAGTAATATTTTTTATATGTATATGCAACTCCTTTCCATCCCCCCAGGGGTTTAATTTTAGTAGTCGCTGAAATAGGTGTCTCATTATTTTTAATTTACAGCATTTCTACCAAGTTTCAAGTAAATTTGATCATAAAAATATTTTTACCCATACAATTTTTTTTTATACAATCTTTACAACCCTTTTCCATTCCTCTAGGAGTTGAATTTTAGTTATCGCTGAAATGTGTGTCTCATTAGGGTCCATATTGGCTCATATAAAATTTGGTCTTTAGATTTTTTATACAAATATCGATTTGTGTCTATACTCATCATTTCTTCGAAAAATTTTGCTTATACTTTTTTAAGTCATATCATAACTATTGCAACTCATAATGCATTTTTTTAAGAACCTGTTACGTTTTGAGGATTGTTATAAATCGAACTCAACCTAACCTAATTTTATCTACACGTAAGATATTTAAGAAATTCTGAAAAGTTTACGTACCATGAATATTGGCGTTATAAGTTGAGATGAGTATAAGTTCCGATCATTAGTATTAAGAAATATTATGAAGATTATGAAGAGTGATAATAATGATGTAAAATTGTATGAGAAAAAATTTCGTAGTTCCAATAATCGGAGTTGCAATTTTATATGAACTTTGGCGCACCTGTCTCATTTTTTTCATTGAAAAGCATGTCTACGAAGTTTCAAGTAAATTCGGCCATAACAATATTTTTTCCCATACAAATTTTGCAACCCCCTTTCATCCCTCTAGGGGTTGTATTTTAATATTTGCTAAAACACGTGTCTCATTATTTGGATCGCAGAGCATTTCTTCTAAGTTTCAAGTAAAATTGTCCAAAAAAATACCCACACAAACTTTGCAACCCCATCCCATCCCCAAAGAGGTTGAGTTTTAGTAATCGCTGTAACATGTGTCTCATTGTTTTTATTGAAAAGCATTTCTACCAAGTTTTTAGTGAATTTGATCATAAAAATGTTTTTTCAATACAAATTTTGGCTTGAATTCTAGTTATCGCGAAAATACGTGTCTTATTATTTTCATTGCAGAGCATTTTTTTCAAGTTTCAAATAAAATTTACCATAAAAAAATACCCACACAAACTTTGCAACCCCTTTCCATGCCCCAAGGGGTTGAATTTTAGTTATCGCTGAAATACGTGTCTCATTACTTTCATTGAAAAGCATTTCTACCAAGTTTCAAGTAAATTTGACCATACAAATATTTTTCCCATACAGGTTTTGCAACCCCCTTTCATCCCTATAAGAGTTAAATTGTAATATTTGCTAAAATACGTGTCCCATTATTTGTATTGCAGAGCATTTCTTTCTAGTTTCAAGTAAAATTGACCTTAAAAAAATACCCACTCAAACCCCCTTTCATCCCTGTAGCAGTTAAATTTTAGTATTTGCTGAAATATGTGTCTCATTATTTGTATTGCAGAGCATTTCTTTCAAGTTTCATGTAAAATTGACCATAAAAAGAATCCCCGCACAAACTTTGCAACACTTTTCCATCCCCCAAGTGGTTGAATTTTAGTAATCGCTGAAATACGTGGATCATTATTTTTATTAAAGAGCATTTCCACCAAGTTTTAAGTAAATTTGATCATGAAAATATTTTTTCCCATACAAACTTTGAAACCCCCTTTCATTCCTCAAGGGGTTAAATTTTAGTAATCACTAAAATACATGTCTCATTATTTGCATTGAAAAGCATTTCTACCAAGTTTCAAGTAAATTGGACCATAAAAATATTTTTTCCTATACAAACTGCAACCCCTTAGTGGATCTTAACGTAACAAAAAAAAGTACTGTCCAAGTTTCATATTTCTAGCATTTGTAGTTTTGGCTGGGCGATGATGAATCAGTCAGGACTAGCCTCTTTATATGTATAGATACATACTTAAATACATAGAAAACATCCAAGACTCAGGAACAAATACTCGCGCTCATCACACAAATAATATCTGCCCTTACCGGGATTTGAAACCAAGACCGCTAGCTTCCTAGGCGGGGTCCCTACCAACCAGGCCAGCGTATCGTCGACCATTTAATGGTTGTCTTCATAATAAAATAGCGACCCCTTTACTGCATTTCCTATCGCAAGGTTACAGCCCCTAAGCCTCTTAGTGATAGTCCGAGTCTAAAAGGGGAGACGAAAGATCAAAAATGAAATGTAGGAGATTTAGAGTGAGAAAAGAGGCTTTGCGTTTGAGACTTTAATGTTTATCATGGTAACAATTGTTGGTGTGACTGAAAACTGAAATACAATCGTAGTAAAAAGTACATTATAAAATATATTTTTCTACTCGCGTACTATAAACCGCTAATATTGATACCGTTAACGGTATCAGAATACCACCTATAGCGTAACCGAGGCGGGAAAACAATTCTATAATTAGCGTTGCCATGGTAATAACAATTCTATAATAATTATTATAGCATTGTTATTACCATGGTTACGGTCATCCCGGATATCAGTCTTGGCGTTAAGTGAACACTTGAGATCCTATTTGTATAATAAACAGTTAAAAATATTTTAATACCAATTACAATTACGTATATTAAAAACAAAATTAATTTTGAGACTAATTATGTAAAAAAAAAATTTTTTATTATATTACTAGAAATAGATGGATAATATCCATCGATTTGTTATTTGGTTACCATAGTTACGTTCAATATCGATATCAACAAAATGGCGTTTCGTTTGGCATTCCAACTTTTGTGATAAATTGTCAGAACAATTTTTAGTAACTATTAAAATTTGCATGAAATGTGTTAACATTTACTTAACAATAAAATTCACAAAATATTAACGCCAAACGGAATAATGAAAATGACTTTGCTGACAAGTAATTTTTTCTAGCAGAAAAATAGAGTAAAGTATACGAGAAAAGTTAGCGATTGTTTATTTTTGTCATTAATTATCATTTTAAGCTTGTAGAAAAAGTTATGAATGCAACGGTTCATAATTAGCTCTTAAGGTACTCGTGCCTGTAATTAGAGCTATAATGCGCGCTCTAACGCCGACTCTCGTACCTTAAGAAGCTTCATTATGTACCAGTTACATAAATAACTATTTCTTACCTAATATTATATACAAGTAAAATTGTGTAATTGTTTGTCTGAAGCGATGAATTCAGCCTGTCTTTAAACAAAGTAAATAAATAACCGCCAAAAAACACTTTTTAATTAGTTATAAACTGGCCAATGGGAAACTTTAATAATTATAGAGAGTGTCTATAATCAGCATGTCAAAATGTAATTTTAATTGTATAGTTAGCAAGCTTATTAGCAACTATTTAAATTGTAATCAGCTACTAGATTATGAATTTTATAGTTTTAAAATTGAGGATATACATAAGTGAAGCTTTTTTAAATTATTATCTTGTCACAAAACGACTCCATCCTCAAATTAATCTCTTAGTCACCATAGTTAGTATTGGCTTACAATTATGGTTATTCCAAGTTTCAGCACATTCCAATAATGTGATCTGATTTAAAACTGAATTGCAAGATTTGAACAAAGATGTTAAACAAAAACTGGCATTAAAAACACCTCATTGTCACTCAGAAATTCAAATAGCCTTTTATTTATTACTGAAATAACCTTTTGACTTGAATCACTTAATAGTTCCAGTAATTTCATCCTACAAAAAACCTAACAAATTATTTTAAATCTTTGTAATAGTATAGAAATTAAAATAGTAATTTTCACGCTATCCAAAAAACGCTCCCTCATTAAAATAACCAGCAACTTCATACATTTAATATTTATTTGCAGATAACACAACTTAAATATGAATGGGTGGTAATAAAAGTGTTATCTCGGGATACTTATTCCCTTTGGGCATAATAATATGGTTGATAATTAACATTTATTACTATGTAGATAGAGTATAAAATAAAACATGTCGTTGGTGTTGCAAGTTGTACAAAAATTACAGTCAGAGGCGTTACCATGAGATGGCTGACCAATTCCCGGCGAGAGAAAGAGACAGAGCCGTGTAAAACTAAGCTCTAGGCTTGTAAAGGATACGAGACGACGGTAAACTTACTTATATAGAGAAATACATACTTAATTACATAGAAAACATCCAAGACTTCTATCTCAGCAACATTTTCTCAGCCAGAGTCTTCCGATTAGTCAGCCCTCACAGTCTAGCATTGTAGTCGCGTAGCCAGAGAAAAAATACTAATGAGAACACTAAAAGTTTTCAGTAAGTATTAATTCAGAATAATTTTAGCGTCAAAATGTTTTTTCTTTAATGATAATTTATGTGGAAATAACGTGTGCGTCTCGGGACGCCCGACAAAAGTAATAACTTAAACTAATCTGATTTGAACTATACCCTCCAATAAGAAGTTATCACTTGAAAAAGTATAAAATGCAAGCCATTTTTTTTATCTAGTTACTGGTTCGCATTTGTAGTCCCAAGGGGCCCTCAGATATCGATTTTCAAGACAATCGAACAAGTAACAAAAAAATTCTAAATGGCCGCCACTTTTTTTAAATCTGATTACGGGTTCGCATTTGTAGTCCCAAGGGGCCCTCAGATATCGATTTTCAAGACAATCGAAGCAGTAACAAAAAAGTTCAAAATGGCAACCACTTTTTTTAAATCTGAGTACGGGTTCGCATCTATAGTCCGCACGGATCCTCAGATATCGATTTTCAAGACAATCGAACCAGTAACAAATAACTTTTAAACTAATCACTTTCAAAAACGATGATAGTTTTAGGTTATATATGCTCACTGTCAACCACCTGTCGACAGTGTCAACAGTATTTATGCTTAGAAACGCAATACGGGGGTGACGTCAGCAGGTAAGATCAAATACCATTTACCATTTTCGTCCATACCTGTAACTTACGACCGGCCTAGCGGCTGAGAGGTAGGTCTATGACGCCATCGGGCCGCGTTCCAAATCCCATCCGATTCCAGTGTCTTTTTATATTTTAAAAATTGATTGAAAATTAGTTCTACCGCTGCCGTACGCGTGAGAGAAAGGGAAGCCAGTCAGGCTGTCTAGTAACGCGCGTTACGTAACGAAATGGTTTACCCTCCGTTAAGAAGTTGTCACTTCAAAAATACTCTTGTTATTCATACTACTTTATTGTAAGAATAAAGTATAATTTAGTTTTTTCCGTATTTCAACATAATAATATTATGACTATAAAAAGTTTACACATGAGTCATGACATTAAGATAGTTCTAATTAGGATTCAATAAACATTTTAAACTTTAATTCTTTATAAGTAGGTTATTAGCACGCAATATAAATATGTTTATTGAATCCTAATTAGAACTATCTTAATGTCATGACTCATGTGTAAACTTTTTATAGTCATAATATTATTATGTTGAAATACGGAAAAAACTAAATTATACTTTATTCTTATTAATAAAAATCTAGAGCACCGCCGTAAAACTTATTTTTAATTTTAAATAGCTCACAATGCACTTAATCAATCTACACAACAAACAAAAACTTTTTAAATTTTCAAAACTTTTTCATTAATTTGAATATCCCACGACGCGACTATTATGGGATAGTTTTTGGAAGAACAAACCCAGAATATGCCGCTAGCACAAATGCACTGTACTTATTTTCATCAATGAAGCCGCTGCTTATATGCCGCAGTTTTATAAAATTATGTCTAAGCGAATATACTTATCCGTTTAAATAAGCCAGCACGTAACGTAATGAACCAAGTAAAAGACGAATTAATATAGAAATGTTAATAATTATCGTGAAATTTAACTTCAAAGACGTAATTATGAAGTACTTTGAACCACTTACGTAATTAATTTAGTAAAGACTAAAGAGCAGTATAAGTAGGTACTTTGACACATAATTAGGAATTTTAATTTTATTATTTCACATTACATACCTAAATTACATTTAAAGGATCGTCAGTATTACCAGGAGAGGCCATGTCGTGCGTGGGCAGGCGGGCGAGGAGAAGAATGTGCGATGAAATAACAAAATCAAATGTCATGTGTTATGGCAAATGACTTGTTTAATTACATTATATACAATAAAATTTAATTTTTATTAAATATAAATAAATTATATTAAAAAAATTATACGCTAATTGAAATCTGAACGGATTACTCTAAGGGCATTGGGTAAATTTGTTTGAAGAATATTGTCTTTTTTTTCTTCAGCGGCCACGGGTGATTTTTACATAGTTATTTAGAGGACCTATAAATACACATATATATATATATATATATATATATATAATTTATGGCGGTAAATAATATCGGAGCGGAGATTTTAAAGATTTAAGTATTCAGTTTTTAGTACAAAAGTACGCCCAAGTATGAATATTTAAATATCACGGCTCCGATGCACTTTAGAGTATTACATTACGAGTACATAACAAAATATGTTTACTTTTAATAACTCTATCATAATTTACCACTTTTATGAATGGCCGCTCACCTTGAAAATGTATGAATTTTACAAATGACAATACTTTTACCCAAACCCCTTTAGATCGATTAATAATCTAACGACGTTCCACCAGAACACGTGGGGTGCGTGCGCAATGCCCAAAGCCTTCCGCTGTCAGCTGTCAAGCCTATGGCCGCCACCCCAACGCTCGGTGTTACGTCACTTGTCAATAGTGGTCCGTTCAGAAATCACCAATCGACACTAGCGCCATCGAGTTGACTCTTACGATGCGCCGTTACATATTATTTTTATGTGGTTGTTTTTGTTTACCCAAGTAATGTTTCGCGAAAAAGAGTGCCGTGCAGTGGGATACAAAAATAACACAGGATAAAAAAAAATGTTGACATGACATGACAAAGGACGATGGGCAAAAATGTCCCCACCCACCAACAGAAATGAAACATGACTCAGTTTATAGAACTTGGCAGCATGATGTATTTTTACTATGACGACGATCGGCCTAAGTAAGTTTGTGTGTTATTTAAGAGTATAAGCTACCTTCATTTAAAATTTAATTGAAATTATTTCAGCGTGAAAGAGTTACAAACAACTATCTCTCTCTCTCTCTTTTCAGCCCGTAGTCACCCAATACTTGGTGCCTCTTGCAATGCACGTCATTCGCTTTAACGCATTCACTGCCAGTACTGTTTTTTGAACTTTCGCCAGGTGCCACATCTTTTGTTTTATACGGAGCTTGCCTACTGTAAGAACGCACATATGCGTTGAGGGCACTGGGTGGAAGTCACGGTGACGCATATATGCGTCGGTGGCAGTGAATGCGTTAAAGTTGGCCTTTTCCATCCATTTATTTAACTATTAACTATTTTGACCAGGCCGTCCACCTTATTGCCTGCCCCCGTTTTTCTACCCAGTTCTTGGTCTCTACTCCATCACCGTCTTTTCCCATCTATTTTCGGATCACAAACAATTCACACACAAACTTCCGCTTTTGTAATATCAGTGTGTTCACATTAATACTATGTTTCAAAACAATACAATGGGCGATGTTCTTTCAAACATAAATCTGAGCATTTTGTCACACTTGATTTTATATCCTACTAGTTTAAGGACGGGAACTTTATGATTTCCCAGCGGGAAACCAGCACGGTTAACAACAGTGTCGGGAAAACTATCTCGAGGCGAAAACTGGACACTATCTTTACACTGCTTAACATGGGCGTGACTTTCTAAAACAGGCATATTAGTTTTACCTCTGGATTTGTGGGAATTGTTAGATGTTAGGTCTCAGATTAGAGTAGACAATATGGGTAGCCGAGGCCCTATACTCGAAAATCTAATTTAAGACCAAAAAAACTACGACAGATACGTCACTGTCATAAGTGTCAAAGTCACTTATGTCAGTGTCAATCGCACATTTCAGAGTTAGCCAACCTTTTTGCATTGATAATCAAATTATTGTAAATATTTGTAGATAATTCTAACATTTTCAATATCAAAAGTTATATTTCACAATAGGGAATATGCATTCAATGTTTTTTCTACCCGATATTCAAAACATTAAAATATCCCAAAACTAATATTTTCTCATATGGTGTGCTAAGTCATTAAATGGCAGGTGTGCGTGTTCAATGGCGATTTTTTTATCAGCTAAAACAAAATGACAAGCTAAATTCGCATGTCTTACATTTATGCTTGATTTAAACTTGACAGTTACCCATGGACCCCATGGTGTCATGGCTGGTAAAATGCCCGATGATTGTCATTATAAAGTGAGCTACACGCTTTTGGCCTGTTATTTTGTCGAATAGCTAAACGTATGTAATATTTAAATTGCATCTAACGTTGTTTACAACTATTGTTTATGTATCGTACCAAATGTTATTAATACCTGAAGTATTACAAGTGCAATAACAGTTTTGCTACCAAAAATCTTCTATGGTTAAATATTTAATTGGCCGTCTTGTATTTGTGTAAGAAACTTGAATTAACTTGTTTATTTAAATCGAAGGTTTAAAACTACCTACAAATAAATATTCTTAGTGTGGTCTTTTAAAAAGTGGAAATATACTAAGGCAATATTATTTTTAGTGGCAACCCACTTTGGTCTTTAATTACATTTTCGAGTATAACCAGATGCATTACGTTAACTGGTGTTTCTATTCGTTTCATTTTTAAACCAATCGCGACACTGGTACGGGTAGATGACATGATACGAAAATTCACGTAATCTACCAGGTGACGTGATTGGTTTAAAAACGTATCGAGAGACGACTAGAGACAAGGTGCATTCGGCGAAGTTATTGCTATCGAAAATCATATGTATTTTTTGAAAAACACAACGTTATCTCGTCCAGAGGGCCTAGTCAAGTTGGACAACGCTAAGTTAGAGGTTTTCGAAAATCGTCATAATATACTGTATAGGATTGCGTCCACTGCTTATGTCAACTCTACACCGGATGAACAGAAAACAGAATCGTTTGCAGCGTTTGCATCATGCATGGCTAGGCCTACAGAGCCTCTCATGTGTTATTATAGCACATATCCTGACTATCAATAATAATGAATGATTAGTAATGCTAATCCTGAGACAAGGAAAGTTTGGATATTTGTAACTCGATGACGCTTCCACCACTTAACTGATCGGGATGAAACTTGGCACACATACATAGTTTTTTAATTTATTGTTTTAAAGCGTACATAACAAGTAATCTTTACAAGTGAACCAGCCGAACTGACAAGACAGTTTGTTGGCGAGATCGCGCTCAAATTACATTTTTTGCTATGCATGCACCTAAATTACAAATTAATTAAGTAAATATACAAGTTTACATTTTAATGTTATTGAAAAGAGGAAGAAAGGATACTTTTGGAAAGTTTACCTACGGCAACCCTTCCAAAAGCATTTAGCTCCTGAAATAGGACATAGGCTACTTTTGATTCCGGAAAATTGAAAAGATCCCAAGGGAATAGTGATAGGTTATCCAAATCTACGCGGATGAAGTCGCGGGCTAGTAGGTAACTTAAAAAATATATATAATTTCTAGCAGAATTTCTATCAACTTTTAGTTTTCCATCATTATATTGATCTTACGGATATGACGGCCTAAACCTGATTTTTTACTGACGCCAGAGAAATTTTTCATTATAAATTAGACGTCGAAGCCAAATAACATTGATCTGAATCGAATTACGAACGAAAATCAGCGAAATATTCGTATTTCCCATTAGGTAAGTTACCCGGTTTTCAGGTATTTAAAGAGAGCACAGAAACCCAAAAGCACATTACGTCATTAGTATGTTAATCTTGCTGTTTAAAAATGCGTTGTATTCATAGCGGGTGTTGATATTATTTTGAAGAGCAAGATGGAGGTACATATAATGTTTGTACCGCTAAGCACCGTCAAAGAATGGTCGCGTTCCATTACACGCGTGTCTCGTGCAGAGTCGATTAGATTGAACCCTCCGGGTGAAACTGTGCTCTTTATATGATATCAGGATTGCTTACGGATTAAGAAGAAGTGGGTTACGTTAGAAAGAGATGAATGAAGGATAATTATACTCGAAACGAAAATCCTAACCTCAACCGGTGCACATTCGCTGTGATTACTGCATTTTGGTTTAAGTGTAGGTATTTTTATCAATAAAACTTATCCTAATATTACTGGTTACACGAGTTCTCATTCATATTTTTATGAAATAAGGTTAAAATAACGAAATAATCAAGTTGGGAACTGTAAAATTTTGGCCTTTAATTACATTTTCGAGTATAGAAATGTAACATCATAAAGGTTTTATAGTTTGCTTTAGATAACGATTTTGTACGATTGGCTATTTGGCTAAGCCAAGCTGAGCCCATGCCAATTGTACCTACCTATAAATCATAAAGATATGTAAGTACTTACGCTAACTAACACAAATGCAAATTGTTCATAATGTTCTAATTAAGTGATTCGCTTTTGCCTAAGTGTCAAATACTTACTAACTCTGAAACCTTATTACTACCTATATAATTCAGAAAACGGTCAGCATTTTTTTGTTTAATAAGTGGCAAAGAGGCAAAAAAGAGATAAGCCACTGAGATACCGTACAATTGGGGAGGACGCGTTATCGGACGAAGCATTAACCTACATGACGAACTTCTATTCTGTATGAAAAAAGAAGATGCTGATGCTGAAGGCCAGTAACCTACGGCTCAACCAAGAGAGATGTTAGAACGCTGATCACCCTTTACCCTCTAACTCGCATTACCCTTTCACTCCTACCATTACCCGTGGAACGTCATGTCATGTACATATTATTATGTGTTACAATTTCGAACCATTCTGAGTTCCAAATTCAAATATTCTTATGGACCACCGTCCATAGAAGCGCCACGGGTTAATACTTTTATTTTTCTGTTTTGATATTAATATAATATTGTATATAAACTTAGTTAGCAATCCGGATATGTTAGTGAATGGAACTCTAGTAAGTAATACGGTTTCCTACGGTTATCACGTTTTTACCTATTTTATTTTAACGTAGTTTAATGAGAAATTAATTATTTCCTCGTGGAATCCTGTTTTAGTAAAAGTTCTGTATTGCTTTTAATTAAACGAGGAAAAACCGAGCAGAATATACAAAACGAGAGACGAAACGACCCTTTCCATACTAATAACCAAACATCGGTAACTATTCGCATGGCACTTACGGGTAAGAACCCACGTGTCATCGGTCTCACATACTATGAGCGTCTACCCGCTGAACTTTAAAATGTACAATCCGACGAAGCATTTAAACATCAGCTTAGAAACCTTTTATTGGATAACTCATAGGTACTCCGTGGATAATATGTTATTATAGAACTGAAATTGTAAAATGATTACTGAATTGACATTTATTAATCTTTGTATATTGCCAACAGACAAGTGACCATTTATTAGATGTTTAATTGTAGTTTTTTTAAATTATTTTTGAATTATTTAATTATTAGTATTTATGTTGACAATCTCAATGTTATTTCGTAATGCAATTTGTATTTTAATATTACATTGATTAATATAATGAATAAACTAAACTAAACTAAAGTATTGCCCAATTCACCCAAGAAGTATCATAGGCTACATTTATACTGCCCTTCTAAATAAAAAGGACGCATGCGCCATTTGATAGTTAAAGCAAATTTAGCCCCTACCTTAAGAAATAAGGTTACTTATTATACATACGCGGTTCGATGACACATGTGCCCTTTTTCTTAGCAGGGCAGTATAAAACTCCTCAATCTTGATGCTGCAGAGGTAACAGGGGTTTCAAAGTGTTTTATTACACTTGTTATGTTATTCAGCACTGGCAGCACGAGTTGTATTTTCTCGCTTGTCGCTCAGTGCGCTTCTATCGTTACTGACCTGATAAAGAGGTAGATCCGATCGAAAACCTAATCGCGGGCTACTTGTGCTATCCGCGCAGGGAAACTATTTCCTTATAAATTACCCATATTTGTCCTGTGCCAGGAAAATAAATATAATATAATAAACATCAGTGGATTGACCTCGTCCCAAACTAAGCTCTCGGCTTGTACTATGGGTACTAGCCAACGATAAATTTATTTATGTCGAGAAATACAAACTTAAATACACAGAAAACATTCAAGACTCAGGAACAAATACCTGCGCTCATTACATAAATGTCTGCAATTACCGATTTGAACCCAGGACCGCTAGCTTTGAAGGCAGGGTCACTACTAGTTAACTAAGCTAACGTATCGTCGAATGATTACTTAAAAAGTACTTAAAGTTAGTAATTTCCCTCCCCTAGTCTTTATAAATATTTTATTACGAAGTATTAAAAGACTCCCACACAAGACTAACTTGAAAAGGTGGGCGGCAACCAAAAAATATCAGTGGGTGGTACTCTTATCAAAAATATGAAAATAATTGGAGCTGAGTGTATTTAAAATTGTTTCTATCATCCTTTCTTTCTGTACGGCATTATGAAACAAAGGATCGACGTGAAATATACCAAAAAGCTTGTCAAAAGTATTAAAAATTAGATAAAGTAAAATATAAGACAATTGAACGAATAAGATTATTAAGACTTTGGTGCTATCATCTATGTAAATGTGTCTTATAAAATATAATTATATTGGTACGTGACTTCATTCGCTCGTACTATATCTAGGGAAATAATTTTCCAAATCGGTCTAGCCGTCTTCGAGTGGTCGGGGAACACACATAATAAAAAACCGACAAGCTGAAAACCTCCTCCTTTTTTTGAAGTTGGTTATAAATATAATGTCATAATTTCATTAATCATATCATAATTCTAAGTGTGTCTTGCTTGTTACCGACGAGCAACCTGACTTCTGGCCGCAAGGTGTCGTGTTCCGGCGGTTTCGGGGCAACCTACTGGCAGCGACCTGCCAATTTTGGCAAAACAGGATCACGCTGTTCTGTCACCTCGGTGTTAATTTTATAAAGTTATATCGGGCGTATTATTGAAAACGCGTATAAGGTATTTGTAATTATTGGCCTGGTTTCCCGAAATAACAATTTCTTAAGATAGTCATTCAATACAGACGGAAATAGATTATTTCTGAACTGGATCCAAGCCTATTCATATCGTGCTCTATTTCATATTTAGAACAGACAGAATCACTTCGCGATATTGGCAGTAAACCAAAATAGACTGGTGCAAACATATTTCTCGTAAGGCTCTGCCTAAACCAATACAATATGGCGTTGACTTTGCATTTGCGTACCTACTGTTGACCAAAGCAATGGTCTGCCACGGGTGCCGTTTAAATTGCATAAAAATGTTTAACTTAATTCCATTTAGCATAAAAACAACCTGTATAGTTTTATCAGGCAAACTTTCAAATAACATAACACTCATTTATCATAACAACCATTTTCTTGTTGTTAAGGATTTTAGGTCAAATTCTTCTCGTAAGGTTAGGTTAGCTACGACCAAATTAGTAGTGGTCATCTTTGCCGTTAAAATATACCGATCATTATTACATAATACTGTGTAGAAAATGACATATCTACTACCTAATTACAATAATAAGTATAATAACACAAAAAGCGGACTTTCAGCCATGTGATTGCATGCGAAACTAGACTATGCCATAATAGTTTATGACAATAGAATATAATAGAATTATGCTCAAAGTAATTATGCAATATAGAATAATTACAAAAAATGCGTAAGAAGTGGGAACCATCTACATACATTATGAATATTTTGATACGAAGCGAATTTATAGCCGTGCGTGCTTAGCGTACGTCACTGTAGAATTTTGGGTTCAGAAAGACAAGAGGGAATAATACAACGGGACAAAGGTAACCTCATGCATTGAACTTGCCTTTCATTCGCGTGGACACGGTTTCTGATTTGAATCTCAATGAGAACATTATGATAAAGGCGAATATAGGTATTTGCTAGCGCGAAAGGCCTGAATCTGTTTTATAAATGTTTGTAAAAAATGTGTGTAAGTTGTGTAACTTGCGTAATTACAGGTGTCGTTTATTTATAACTTAATTAATAAAATGTGCACTTCAGTTCGTTTGTAGAGCGCGTGCAGCGGTTTATGCTGGGGACTGTCAGGGGTCTTGACTTACTGGATGGTGTCGTGTTCCGGCGGTTTCGAGGCAACCTACCAGCAGCAACTAAGACGCCAATTTCAGAAAAACTAGACCATGCTGTTTTGTCACCCTGGTTTTAGCAACAAACTAACATAGTACGCACATATGAATATAAAACCTAATATTCATATGTGCGTACTATGTTAGTTTGTTGCTCGAATTAAAATTTCTTATTATTTTGAAATCACAGGAAGGAACTTTTTGCGACATTTATCAGGATAACTATTTAAATACGACGTCGTTAGCAAAATCTATCTTTGAACTTGCACTTCACCCCCTTACTAAAAAACGTTGAGTAACGGTGGCATAGCTATACAATATTTTGTCCTTATCTGTCATTGTGACATTTGAATTTGACAGATAAGGACAAAATATTGTATAGCTATGCCACCGTTACTCAACGTTTATTAGTAAGGGGTCAATGATTACAAAATGAAAAACCCTCCGCACCACTTAAACGGTAATGCATTTCACTTCATTACCAAGCGTCGTGCCGCCCGCACTAAATTAGCGCGCGTTCACATAGAACGTCCGTTTTTACCGTATCCGTTTTAACGGATCTTGATGGCGTATGTAGTTATATGAGCGACTTCACACCGAAAACAGTATTCTGGATCCAGTAAAAAAGAAGATTACAATGTGAAAAGATCAGTTAAAACGGACGTTCTATGTGAAAGCGCCCTTAAGGGTTTTTCGACATCGCTCGTAAAACCCTAGCTAATTATACTAATTATCTAGTAAATCGTCCTGTTTATTTATTTTTACTCTTTTAGGTACAAATAGTTAAATACCTAAACTTACTTCGTTTATTCTTACATTTTTTCATTTACGTTGTGATTGAAAGCGATAGAAAAAATACAAAAGAACTTATATCACAATCATTAAAGAATAAAACCCCTCCGCAGCCCTAAAACGGTATTGGCATTTCACCTCGTTACCAAGCCGCATGCCGCCCACACTTAGGGGTTTTTCGACATCGCTTGTTAGTCACGTTTGGTCACCATACGTTTAACTACGTGTTCACAATGTACGGAATATCGGATCTTGTCGGTGTCTCTTTTATGCGTACGTATTCGGTCTTTTCTTTTTTTGGTTAATATGTATTGATGTGACAGAATTTATCAGATTACAATAGGCATTATGAATCAGTTTTAAGTAGCGGAACTACAAATTGGCCATTAAATGTAAAGGTATTAAGTACACCAATTGTATCTACTTTGGGTATAATTGTGCAATACATTTTAATTAAACGTCTAAATAGAATGAAAGAAAGTCGCTTTCCAAGTCTATCCGCTAACTAAACGATGCAACGGATTTTGATGCGGTTTTTACCATCAGTTAGACAATTATTTATTTATTAATTAATTATTTATTAATGTTAAGAATGAAATATTTTTGTTTATAATTTTATAATGCTCTGGTGTCTACTGTTAAGTTATAAATGACCTTAATAAATAAATAAATAATAAATAATAAATAAATTGATAACTGATTTCAAAAAAGGCGTCGTAACATATTTTTTTTAATGGAAGGTTTTTATGTAGGTACTTAAATTATTATAATCTGGTTTATCTATGTATTGGCGTTCGGTTTATTTGTGTTACAGAAAACACAACTAAACCGAAGCGAAGCGAGGACGGGTTGCTAGTAAATAATAAATCTGGAACCCATAATAATATGAAATGTATAGAAGTGAGTTTGTTTGTTTGTTCGGCCTTAACGGTTCAACACCTCAACCAGTCCATGTCTAATTTGGTAGAGGCGAGTTGATAGCTTAAAGATGGATATAGCGTAGTTTTTTTTTCAAGAAATAAAACAGTTCTCGAAGAAATAGAAATAAAAAAGTGTAACGCAGACCAGAAATACAAAACATGGTTTGCTAAATTTATTTTTTCTGAATTATTGGCTTTCACTCCTTTGATTTTATGGCGACGTCGCCATGGCGTCCCGGTGAGGCAGGGGACTTAAACCCCATCCTATTTACATTACCTAGCTAAGAATCATCTTGGTTAAACTAAATTAATATTTAACTATTGATGAGCGTTTGGGCTACGTTGCAAGTTTGCAACAGACAGATACACGAATACACACGTTAAATTAACTTATAATTATAATACCCACTTTTTTTGCGCCGGGGGTTAATCAAGGATTTGTCACGTTTTTGAAATACGCCTATTTCAATTTTTTTTGTCTAAAATTATCCAGCCGTAACAATGAACATGGTTTGGGCGTTCCTGTCTAGCCGGAACGAGTTACGTCTGGAAACTACTGGTTCGAGAACAGACAATAGCTATAAATTCTCAAAGAAACTGGTTGTTCAACCTTGAACATTTCAAGGATTGTCTCTTGTGCTAGATTTTAAGTTTACTTAGCCATGTGTACGATTTCGGACTTGAGACCAAATCTCTCATGTATCACCCCTGTGGCTTTAAATATTTTTTTATATTACATAGTGTTTCGAATTGACATAGGTGCTCGACGCAACCATTTGACAGCTTAATTCAATCCTATACATTTTTAACTCAATCCTATACATAACGAATGCATCTTGTCTAGGGCTTCTATCCATTCTTGAAATAAATGAACGGAGCGACAGAATGAGCTCATTCTGGTCATCTGCAGGGAGAAGGTGGCCATGTTTACCTGTCTTCTAAACTCGCGGTAATGCCGACCAGAGCGCATCGTCTTTGTAATAAAAACTGCAAATTTCTACGAGCCCATGTGAGAGTGTTGTGAAAGTTTCGCGGGATAGCAGTGAGCTG
The DNA here is from genome assembly GCA_946894065.1 of Acleris literana. Lineage (NCBI taxonomy): Eukaryota > Metazoa > Arthropoda > Insecta > Lepidoptera > Tortricidae > Acleris > Acleris literana. The sequence continues at coordinate 23,325,175 of OX335669.1, forward strand.
TCAAACCCAATGGAAAATGTGAGTGAGATATTATAAAAAATACTTAAGCCTAAATCTGTTTTCAATAATTTAATACTAATGTTATGTACATTAGTATTAAATTATTCAACCATCGTTTAATATTTTTACCTTGGCAAATTAAACTTAATCAGACGAAAGACTTTTTAGAGTTTTGTACCTTAATGGTAACAGACCACCGTTAGAGACTTCTGTGTTTGTTTGTGTGTCACAGCTATTTCCAACGACGATGGATTTCAAAATGAAACTATTCTAGAAAATCAAAAATAAAATAGATTTCGAAGTCAACACATCTCAACTGCAGAAATTAAGGAATATGTATAGAATTGGCGTAAACTATTGTGCCCATGTTAATTGCGTACATTTTGGTAGATTTTGAGGACTGTAGTGGGATATTCGGAGTTATTAAAGATATATTAAGTATATTTATTAAACTTGCGTTAAACACGAGATAACAATCAAAAATAAAAGCCGGTCATCCACTTTACCTAACATATTTATTTAGCTAACACAAACAATTTCCTTCAGAAAAAATAAGGTTATAAAATTTTAAAAATGCATCTTAATTTTACCTTATTCCAAGGTAACACTCGTATCGCAAGATCATTTCTTTTAGCACCACGAACCTCTCATTTCTACTTTTCCCAACTTTTATTACAGTGCGCAAAGTCATTTCATTACTACATGAGTTTAGTTTGCATTAGCACAGTATAAACAGTAGTTCATCTTCAAACAAAAGTACATCACACGGCTTGCTTGTGTGCGTGTCTATACCGTACGCGCCGCGAGCCACCACAAGCAAACTTAACAGGACGGGCCGAGACGGTGTCGGGGCCGCGCCGTCGCCGCGTTTGCAACTTGCGTATTAAATTAGTGACGCGCTTTGACGCATCCCTAGCGCCCGAACACTAATAGGTAACAGAAACTGCTAAAGGACCGGAGACAAACTACTTTTCAGTTTTTACTTTGGCACTAGTAAACTTAATCCCGTAGAGTGGTCTTATCTTCTCTCTTATAATAAACTTGTGGTCCCACGCGACTCTGAGCAGTTTTGTGCTGCTTTAAATTCAAATTAGCAATCCGAAGCTAATTGGCAATTGAAGTTGTTTTAAAGTTGTTCGAGTAGTGTTGTGTTTTCAATACATGGAGTCGCATTCAACTTGTTGATTTTATGTACATTTACGCAACTGTGCAACGTTAAATGGAGTGGCGGGGCACGTCGTTGTGGATTAAAAGAATGTTATTATTACTTATCTTTTTTTGCAATGCATGTTGGACGCTCAGGGGCCTAGCCAAGATGTATTACGCTTACGAGCATTTCTATTCGATTCGTTTTTAAACCAATCGGGTCACTGGGATTTGACGTGATACGAAGAGTCGCGTAATCTACCAGTGACGCGTTTGGTTTAAAAACGAATCTAATAGAAATGCTAGTCACGTTTATTTTTTAAATTTTAGCTTTCTAATTAACCGTTTTATTTTGTCTCCATAGTCACTTATAGAGAGACGTGCAGAGGGTCAATAATTTGTAGCCATTTCTTATTTCATTTCAAAAATGAATAAAAATAATTGTAAGAAACACATACGTCAATTCGAAACTTTAAACGTTTTTGTAGAACTTTTTATAAAGAAAAATTTTAATCGGCTTCAGTAGGTATTTACAAACAGCAGTTTCCAAAATCTTTTGTAAATATTGAATATTTGTGCGTCTAGTCTACTCGTATTTGGTATGGGTTGTTATTGTTCAAAGAGATATATTTTCCTGTTTCATCCTTCAGTATAAGGCGATATACGCAGACTTTGTGTACACTCAGCTGCTTCCAGACAAATGACCACTTCGCAAAGATAAGCCGAGCCACAGCATTAGTTCAGAAGAGATAGCTCACTTTCTTACTATTGTCTTGAGCTTCTTATTTAAGCGTCAAAAAAAAATGCGCTGTTTCCAATAAATAAATGTAAAATATTATTCAAACTTTTATATAAATGAATATGTTTTATAACACCAATTATGTTTTAATTTACTTATAATGTAAGTACAATAATTGATTTTTATTAAACAAAATATTTTCTCGCTTCAATGCATCCTACCTGGTTATTTTCACAATCTTTTAAATATAACCAATGTTAGGTAAATTTAATCAAAAAAGTCTACCGAAACCGATTTTATCAATATAACTTGTATTTTCGTTAATTAAATGTTTTTTTTAGTGTTCTCGTACTTTTGTTATCGTATTGATTGTTTTTAAATAAGAGTATCGTACAATCGAAAGAACGATGACCTTGTCACGTTGAAAGCAATTATGTATATTATAGAGATGTACCGATACCGACTAGTCACCGACTTGTCGGGAAAGCCGACTACCTGGCCAAATTTATAGTCGGCTAAAGATACCGAATAATCGGCACTTTATGAGTTACTAGAAAACAACAAATAAATCGCTGACATTTACTTCAAGTATAATATATTTCTACATTTTAAAGTATTTTACGTAAGTATAACAAATAATCACCATAAAAAATTGGAACTTTTTATTTTCATCATAATGTAATATTAAATAATCAAAAATGTGAAGTAGTGCGTATACTACGTTACTTTGACCGAAACGAAGGTTTCGGCAAAATCTCTAGTACTTTACTTCCTCTCTGATGATGAATCAGATTAAATGCCTCTAGAGAATTCGCTGCTTGTAATCTGCGACAAAGCCACAAGACTTTGAAACAGCAATTAATGTAGGTAGCTTGAACCTTTTATCTTCCATCTCAGCGTTTTATAGTTGAACTTGGCAATTTGCACTGTCAGCCAGTGACATGACTATCTCAAGAGCTTACTGGATTTGTTCCTTAATGGAGAAAAATGTAGAAAAGAAGTAAGTTTTGTTGGCAGTTGTGATAAGGAGAAATAGAGTGAATTAAATTAAGGCTAACATTAAAAATTTAGATTCAGTGCTTATTTAGCCAGAATCGTTGTGAGGTTATGAAAGTATGAACGTCAAGGTTTATTAAAACTACCTACTGACTTGTTTATAGGGTCCCGTAATACGCATATCAAAGCAGTTTTCCTCATCAGTAACATGGGCTATCATTTTGGAATTTGACTTGCAAGAAGACCGCATTTATTTTACGCAAAATAATTTTGAAAATGGGGGATCATAAAATGACTTGTAATTAATATAACTGTAATTATAATAAAGAGTGATGCTTGGAGTAAAATATAAATCACAAGGACCTAGTAAGGTCCATGTCAAATTTCGTTAGTTCGAAAAAGAATCTTGTGTCGGTCAACTAAAGTCAAAAGTCACTTTGACAAATGTCCTAAATTTAGGACGTTGGGCCTTACGAGGTTAATTTTCGAATACCTAAACATTAGCAAATTATTTTGTTTCATTATCACTTTATTATTTATTTAAGAGTTATTGATCATTATCGCATAAAGTTCTGAACTCTTAGATATATCACATTTGCAGTCTTAGGGTTGTAGTCTTGAGATTGCATGTCTATGTGTCTTCAGATCCTACTAACGATCAGGCGGATAACTCCGATACATTATCGGAGTGTTCACTGGGCACTTTGGCGTGAAACATCTCATAGCAAAGATGGGCCTTTATGACAACACAGATTGTAGAATGTGCAGCGAAGAGGTGGAAACAATGAAACACTTACTGTGTGAATCGGATGCCCTCGCCGGAGTAAGAAGGAAAATCCTTGGTTGTGGCTTTCCAAAACCAAACGATTTCAAGGTACTACCATTGCACTCCACTATCCGCTTCCTGGAAGGGGTGGAGGCTGCATTGGATTAAGCGCTAATTATAAGAGGGGTAATTACACAAAATATCCCATAGGTTCAAAGTTTATCCGTAGAGACCCCACCAACAAGATAAGATAAGTTAAGGTGGTTTATTATGCTCTTTTGAAAAACACTACTTCAACGAAATTCAATCTCACTCATCTGCACCCAAGCCACAAAGTTGCTTTGTTTGTAAAATGGAATCCCTTAAAAGCATTGCTTTTTTAGGTCAGCAGTGCTTCAGTTAATGAAAGTTTGCCTTTCTACCCTTTCAATACCACTGACACCGTATCAAGTCAATTTTCTATGAAAGTTAATATAAATGGCATCAAACGTTTTAAGTTACACATCGATAAAAATATAATAAATATATTATTGTTAATAATATTGACTTTTAAATTCTAAATGTACTTACTCTGTATTTGTGTTGACTTATAATTTTATTTTAATTTTACTTTTTTACTATTATTATTTAACTATATTTCTGACGACCTCAATGTAACTGCATATAATTTGACATGTCATGTAATTTATACTGTGTTATATTTAGTAATAAAATCTGAATCTAAATCTGAATCTGATAAGATTCAATGAGGCAGCGACGTCTGTAATTTTATGGAACAGATAGTGTTTAAAAAAGGTTCTGGGTTTGGTTAGGTCTTTTTTTTTAATATTTGCCATTTGCAATGAATTGGTTGGGTTAAAAACTAATTGATTGCAGACACTAAAATTAACACCAATTAGGTACATACTCGTAGACAAGTGAGAAATATGGACCTGAATTTACTCAGAAAAATTATGAGAAATAAAGACTCGAAACGTTTATATCAGCATCATGTTTGAATGAAGATGATGAAGATGGAGTTTTGAATTATTGATGCAATATTTAAAGCAGTGGACCCATTTTAACAAAGAATACATTGATGACTGAAGCTATGAACTCCTAGATAGGGTACAACTAATGTTATAATAATAAGTTAGTTCAGATTGCGTTAGTTTTTTAAGCAATTGTACAGTTGACTACAAAAAAATGAGTACACTTCTTCACTTTTTACTAAGGTCTAAAAGTTTTCTCATAGAAATAGCATAATTGTAAGTATCCAATTACTATGAGTAGGTATGAATCAATTTCCTAGATTTATTAAAATCTTTATTTAGTAAGTTAATCAATTAGTTCGTTACAAGTAATGCTAATATAGGTACGTGTGTTAAATGTCATCAAATGTGAATCAAAACAAATGCAGTTTAATGAAGCTCCATTTGTGACAAGTGTCCTTTCAACAATATCTTCAATTACATCACGCTCCGTTTATGACTCTTTCCTTAAGACCTAACTGCCACTCCAAATATTTTGCTCAAAAAATAAAGATGCCACTATAAAGTTATTACTGTCATAATGTCATGATCCGATGAGCATGCACAATTTCAAGTTAATCCGATTAATATAAGTAAGTTTAAATCAACTTTCTGGTTTTGTTAACATCGTTAGAAAGTTAGTAAGTTACAAGTGATGCTAATATAATAGTGTAAAATCTATTAAAACAAATGCGGTTTAATGAAGCTCCATTTGTACAGATGTAGTGAAATATCCTTTCACATTGTATTTTCTCGGAAATGTTCGTATTTGTCACGCTACTTCAGTCTGACTCAGTAGCCATCAAGACAACGTGGGGGAATGTCGCATCGCGAGAGTGATAATCGATATAGAGTGGTTAATACCAGAGTTTTTTTTTGTTAATTAAGATTAACTTTGTTTTCAGTTCTTTTTTTAATAGTCATGCCGAAAGCATTAAGACCTGGGCAACGTTTAGATCGACAAGCCTGTGAAATTATTTTCAACATTTATATATATTTCTTCTTGTTTACCTACACCTTATTTCTATATATTTGATCCTGGTGGTTTTAAAATCTCGGTGTGATATACTTCAAACTCGTGGTTTGACATTTGACACTGAAAACTAATACAACCGTTAATTTATTTAATACAACCGTCTCACTTAATAATTCAATAATTCATAGACACATCGGCATCATTCGGAAGTAGACGTGAGTTCCGAGTTTTCCCGATGTGAAAGGATATTCACTAGATCTGTAACAAGTATCCTGTCAACAATCTCTCCAAAAGGGAATATTTGTGACTTTGTTTACGGCTTCAATAAAAGCTGATTCATGTAACAAACAGTTGAGCAAAATGATTTTTTGATTAGCAAAAATACATACACATACATAATCTCACGCCTTCGTTCCCAGAGTGGGGTAGGCAGAGCTACAGAATTACAAACATCTCCAAAAACTTGTTGATAATTCTATAACCACAATTTGCACAATCAGGCCAAGATGTTCACCAGCGTATTAGTGACAGGTTGCAAGCCCATCGCCTAACAGTACTACAAGCCTTTATTCCCTTAGTCGTCTCTTACGACATCCACAGGAAGACATGGAGTGGCACTATTCTAACTCGGCAACCACACATTGAACATGGAGTTTATGTGGCTCTCTGTCTAATCGGTGTCTAATTAGCAGTTTTAAATCCTTGTATCATCCTTATTTCTTGGACGTTATAATTTTAATTTCACTTTTGGTAATCTCTTTTACGGTAGGTATTTTCACATTATTTGAGATATGCGATTTAAAAAAAAACATGCATATTCCCTATTACATCAAGCACCTTTTATAACTGCAACTACAAAAAATTTGCTCAGAAAATAAGGATGCCACTATAAAGTTATTACTCTCACAATAACTTAAGCGTTCGTTTCAAAAAGCAATTTGCAGTATGTGAGCCTGTTGACAAAACTTATTTCGCTATGACAATAATTAAATCTGCGGAAACCTCTCCCGGGAGTTCGTGGCACTGACATAAGTTTCAGCTAAAACTAACTTACTACAAAAGTTAGCCAAAACGTCGAGTAATAAGCGAGACTGACTAACTCTTATTTTGTGGCACAAACGTGAGAAAAACTTCGTTAATGGTCTTGGAAGTTTCAACTTTAATTTGTTATTTATAGCGTGTGACTAACAAGTGTACTTATGAACGAAGTTAGCGGTAGCGTGGAACGTGGTAGTAGATAGATAGATAGATAAACATCTTTATTATTCACAAACATGCACATGGCTGTTAAAACTAAACGTAAATTACAAACATTATAAAACAGGATCATGCAAATAAACGGTTAACTAATATATAACATAAAACTAAAAGTAACTAATAAAGTAGGATTGAAAAAGAACCATGTGATGATACGAAAAAAAAAGCGCTGGCTCAGCATAAAACTGCGGAGACCCGCAGCACTGGTATTCTGCCAGAACCTTCGAAGTAGTGACGCTATCATTAATATGAAACGTAAAGAGCTGATTATAAGAGCGGGTAAAGTATACCTTTTACTTATTTACCTATTAGTAAGTAGCGATTCAAACAGTTCCTGCCCAAGGTCTAACCACCGACCCAGGCATGTGAATCGCTACCATCTTATCCTTTAAGGCCCAGCCACATCGCTTGCGTGACGTGCATGTGAACGTGCGCGTTCGCTTTCCACTTCGTTGTATAGTATGAATTCTCATTACGACATGTCACTATACAACGCAGTGGAAAGCGAACGCGCACGTGTACGTGCACGTCACGCAACCGGTGTGGCTCGGCCTTTAACCTCCCGCCAAACAGCAGCGTTGGCATTGTTGGGTTCCGGTGTGGGGATAAGACAACTGGTGAAATAGGCATTCTATCTTAGTCGGTAAAATTGGTAACACATTTGGAATCTTAAGATTTAAATCTCGAGATAGTAGCCTCGAGAATTCAAATGTCTATGAATAATAATAAATATCAGGGGACAATGTCATATCAATTCATCTTGTCCCAAACTAAGCTCTGGGCTTGTACTATGGGTACAGTCACGAGATTAAATTTGGTACGCACCTTAGGTCCAAAGTCAATCTGACATTCAACTTCTAAGATGTTTACCAGGGTATTAGTGACAGGTTGCAAGCCCATCGCCTAACAGTTAACTACTACAAGCCTATATGCCCTTAGTCGCCTCTTACAATATCCACGGGACGACATGGAGTGGCACTATTTTAGCTCGGCAAACACACGGTAAATAAAGTATAATCGACGGTAAAAAGCGTAAACGCTGTAACCCACAAAGTACCAAAAATTTTTTTTTGCATATTCGGAATCAGATTTTTTTTCTGCGTCGAATGGTCCGGGTCTCGTGGCTCTACGACGATTAGAAAATTCTGTACAGCGTTGAAATTTTATGTACTTTTTTGACATATAGCAAAATTAATTGCTGTAAGCCGCCAAAAAACAGGTCTTTATTTTGCATTTGCATTTACACCAATTCAAATTTTACAAATTTTTCGAGTCCAGTAGGTTACTGCGTGCGTAAAACCATTTACACTGTCATTTACAGCGTTTACGCGTATTTAAAAAAAAAGTGACACTACACTTACTACGTTTTCTGTAAAATATATTTAGATGATAGTGACTTACTACGTTTTAATCAGACACCATAATGTGAATACTCACAAGTTACACCAAATATGAAGTAATACGCAAAAATATTACTGACCTTTACCTCATTTCTTAAACGATTGCTTATTATTGGTCACTTGAGTTTACCGTATTTTAAATACGCGCTCATGCTGTGTGGGTAACGGCTTACCGCCCCGATCAGTCAGTCTGAGACCGCCGTGGGATCAAGTTGTGTGTGGTGTAACGGTCTTTCACCGCGTGACAACAAAACTTCAAAATGTAATTATATCTATTTTAATAGTAAACCAGTGCAAATAATGTGAATAGTTAATACTATACTAATGAATTCTTATTTCGTTTAAATAGTAACTACTTAGTATGATAAATTCTGAGAATTAAGTGTTGCTTTACATAATTATAAGTAATTAAAACTACTTTACGAATTTTAACAATACTTTAATAATAGTTATTAGTTTAAAGAAACGCTAGTATAGTGTCTTAAACTTTTCAGTTTGTTAAACATTGATGTTTTTAATTTTAATTGACTTTATTTCATGAGTAAGTTAACTTGTGATATTTAATTTATCATAATAATATACTTCTTTTATACGAAGTGTTTGTAGCGATGTATAATTATCGTTAAAATAAATGTATTTCTTTTTTTTCAACTAGACTTGTATTGTAAATGTTTATAAGCATGTATATATTTATATATATATATATATGTAGATGTGCGGATGTTTATATCTAATGGAAGAAGAAGAAGAAGAAGAAGAAATACATTTATTCACCAACCATAAGGCACACATATACATTTTTTTAAAGAAAATAGTGAAGGTTACAGAGAAGGCACGCAATGGAGGATTGAAAATATATTTACATACACATACAAACACATTCGTATTAATTAATTCTTTAGGATAACATTTAAAAAAAGGATTAATAAATGTTATCTCATATTTACGTCGTTTTAATATCAATAACCTTTTTTGACATCTATCATTGAATACAATTATGATTTTTTTAAACTGCAAGCACTGCAGCATAACATCAATTTAGGCAGTTCTCAACATTTAAAGAATGGTGGTTACATCACTTACGCTTATTAGAAATCACACTGATTATTACCTTTCCATACATTTAACAAAATCATTAACAGCGTTTTATCGTATTGAAAAAAAAAGTCAGGTTGCTGTAACCGACACTAAAAAGAAACCTAGTCACTTCTGGTACACGACAGGCATATGGTCTAATAGGGAATTTGAAAATACATATGTAGTATAAAAATGGCACCGATCGCTCAAATAAAAAAAAAGATATGATTTTTTTTGTAAAATTTCAATAGTTTTTTGGCTCTGGTGTAAAGTTTGATTTTGCGGGTTACAGCGTTTACGCTTTTTACCGTCGAATTATTAATATTCATAGTATTAGAAATGCATATTATTATAATATAATGCATACTTTTTTGTGTTATTTAGTTTAACTAAAATTTCACTTATTTATACTTTTGTAAAGTTTTCGTCAACCCAATTCACTTCACCCTTGAAAAAAACTAAAACCATCATTAGAAAAATTTGTAAGAGTCACGGAAAGTCAATGGGGTGTTACGGTATCGACTTTTCCCAGTGAAGCCTTTAAACCAGTGTTTCCCAACCCTTTAGCGACCAAGGTCTCTTTTGTTTTGTTTTAAGCAGGACACAAGAGAATGTTTTCGTTTAACTTATTTTTATTTAGAAAGCAGAAAGCCCATGTTCGCATCATAAGTAAGTTATGGAGAAGAGCATTAAGATAACAATAGGCGATTTTCTCATTCTTAGTATAAGAATAGAATATAAATAATAAATTTTGAGGTAGTTACAAATTGTATTATTGTTATCCTGATTGTAAGTAACTAATTAGTAATTACACTTATAACAAGGACATGCCCCTTGTGGCCCACAACAATGACGGATATAGATTAAATATTATTGCTTCAGTTTAAATTTATATCAAACTCCAATAGGTAAATTTTGTCAATTAGATCCCAATTACATCATATTTAAAAAAAAAAGGTTATTTTAACGTAAAAAAAAATAGACGCACATTATAATTTATTCTCGTCTTAGGTTACAAATACAAAATGAGTATTTACTTGGAAAAGTTTCCTAAAAAATGCAAATTATACGCAAGCAAACACGCGCAAAGCATCACGGAATGAACTTAAACTGCAATAAAGTATATGAAGTCAAGTTGATGCTAAAATTTTAAAACTATACCTAGGGGAAAATCGTCATTCAGTTTTGTATAAGTATGTCAAAATCATGTATTTTTTACGTTTTCCAACTTGTCATTATTGTTTTATGATGCAAAAAAAGTCTCATGATATTTTCTTATTTAACGGTATGAAGAAATTTTATGTAAGACATGTTTACGACGCCCTATTTTACAATTTCATCCAGAGAAGGCGCCGTTTGAGAAAAAATTGCATATTGTATTTTAGGGTCCCGTCGGCTTTCACATAAACATATTTTACACTATTATTTTTCCACGACTTTACCCGCGTGGAACTAGTTTATCGTTACTGCCTCACGAACGGTCATTTTATTCGGAGTAGAAACTATCTCCATTTATTAATGAAATAAGAATAAGTAAAATAGTACCGTAAAGGTGTAACTAACAGGCATTCACTTTCGCAATTATTAAATGAATAAGTTGAATTTACGATTTCACTCAAATAACTTTCAATAGTACCTTCCCCTGATTATAAAATTTCAAACAAACTGAAATATGATTAGTCATAAATACTTAAATGTTCAAGTTGATTTGCAAAAAAATGTTTGTAATTTTTACCTTTTATTGTAATATATTATCAAGCCTAAATTGTTTTATTTTAAATCACAAACCACTTGAAATGAGTGTCATTTTTCAACGTCTGCATTATATTCCCTCAAAGAACGCATTATGAAAAGATACGTTCTTAATTCTGGTGATTTTTATTGTGAAAGACGAGATTAAAGTATGAATTTTTGACGACGGTATCAGTCTCTCGTTTAATATAAATTTACTCAGCTCGGGGATGTCACTTTACACCAGATTATATTACTTACGTACTTATCTCTGCCGCTAGGGGTTAGAAAAATTTGAACAATGTTCCACAATATGCTGTACGTATTTGGGATTTCTCGAAATTCAGATTATGGTGAAGATAATTCGGTGTATTTTTAATAAACCTTAATATTTCATTCGTTTAGCTGTTAGCCATGATAACTACAAAGGTGCATGAATGCGCAATTTCAGAACAAAAAACGCTAGTAACTAATGCCAAAATCTCAAGTATCTTAAAGTGGACTTAAATCTGTTTTGCTCCAGAAAGGTACAGAAAGGAGGGCAGGTCGTTTAGCTATCGAAATCTGCCGGTCTGTGGCATTGTTAAGTTAACCTTAGTTTGCTTGACATTAACTTTTTTGCCAGGTTTATTTAATATCACGAAGAGATAACACTAATCTGAATAGGCACGCAATTTATTACGCGGATGAAGTTTTTCTAAAAGAAAAGTTACAAAGCAAGTACCACTCGCCTTATTACAGAAAAATATGTGTAGTAATTTTATTTTATTTGAAGAGTGTAGATGAACTATATTTCGAATTAAAAACATTCCCCTAATCCTTAACCAACTGAACGATACTTCTTGTGTTCTGACTTGACAAATGAACAAATCAATTATCAAATTAGATCTGTAACTGTGTGAACTCTATTCGACTTTGAGATAATGAACTTAGACCAGATCAGATAACATAATCATTAAAAGGTCAACTAGATTTCTGTTTGCGGTGACATTGGGCATAAATTAATAAAATCAAAATTCAATATATTTATTTAGTAAATTGGCTACATGAGGGCTCATTTACACGTCGGTAATATGGAGTGAATCTACTTGCACTTCGGACATGACTATTATTACGGAGAGGAAGCGCCACAAGAAACTCCAGCAGAAGGTAATTTTTTCAGTCATAAAACATAATAGTACTTAATAGTCCGTTACATTACTAGGCAATAGAGTAATAATAATTATTAAAACTAGCAAAAATAAAATAATTACAAACTCAACACAAAACAAAAAAAATATATTATATTTGAGGATAACTTGTTACATCAATCGCACGGTAAATCCAACAGTATCCATACGATATCCAAAAAAGGAATTTATACAAAAGTTTTTTAACTGCAATAATGTGCCTATTCAGATTTTTTTTGTTCTTAATTAAGTGTCATTGTTAGATTAAACGTGCTAATTTAATCCGTGTAAGAACTTCAAATGTCTATCAGTCTGAAAGAATTCGGATCATATTCATTCTTTGTAACCCCTAAATCTAAGAATTGGGTTAATATAAGCTAGTTTAGTCAGGGTGTTTCTTAGGTAGGTTTCATAAAATGCGCTTGGGCTGTTTAATTTTCAGCTCTGAAAGTAAGAGTCGCCATTATATTGGTTTTTTTTTTATGAGGGGTGATGTTCAGCCTAGAAGGTCGATTTTTTTTACAGATTGTTTTGATGACAATTAAGAAATATAACTGCCAAAAAATAGATTACATTAAAACTGTTTTAAACGGACTTAAATGATCTAGATTTTCTAAATTGTTAAATATCCGGTTTTTGGCACTAAAATTACATTTTTGCAATTTTCTGAAAAAATCTCAGACGAGTATTTTACTGTATAGATGATTGTGCATGCTTAAAACTTTTGATGCCCCAATTGTTCACATTAATGCCTTCCTTCCACGTTTCCTGAATTTTCTTTCAACTAAAATATGAAGGTGGCATATCGTGAGTCTTGTTAAAATTTTCAAGTCACGCATCTCCAATTTTACGGTCGAGATGAGACCAAGACAGGTAACTTTAAGCGAAGGGAACGAACTCGGTGTCGCTCTGGTAACTGGGTCATCGTTATTCTGCCCTATCAAACCAATATACAGTATCCCAAATTCAAGAATCAAAGCAGTTTTAATTCTCTTCGGTTTGTAGTAAGGTTGACATTGCTACAGGAGTTTTATCTGAGATATTCCCTATTAGTTAAGGAGGGCAGTATTGGTGCAGTACTTACTTATTCCATCATAGTCCGGGCGGCGGCTGCAAATTACCTACCCCATCGAGTAACAGAAAAATATCGTCTTCCACGAAAAGAACACCAAAAATAGGTAAGAAAAAATGTGGTCTTCCGGGGCTCAGCTTGGGGGGTAATACGGAATGAAAAGATATATGGTCCGCTTCTGACCATAATTTTACCTCATTTAGTAACCAAATGAAAACTTTTCGTTGGTTTTAGACACGATTAATAGAGTCTAAAAAAACATGTCTGCCGAGCCTAGTCTTGGAGGGTTCCGCAGTCCAACCATTTTTAGCAGCCAGATGGGGAGGTCGATTTTACCCCATCGAGTTACAGAATGAAACCCAGTGCTCGTAGTACCTAAAATTATGCTCTTTAAATATTAATTGGTCTGCCAGCTCGCAACCTGGTAGTTTTTACAGTCCAACCAATTTTATAATATTTGGCTAAAATATTTTTTTGTTAAATTAAATGATCTTTTTGTTAGTTAAGACGCGACAGGCTGATAGAAAAAAAGGGACAAGTGTCTATGTTACTACACCCCTGATTTACCTTGGACACTCGGTGTTGACCCTGGAAACACAAATTTTTTGCAAAGAAAACACATAATAATCATCTATTATTTATTAAGGAAATAAAAGGCTAACCTAAGTCTTCGGACGAAGACTTTTATACCTAGTAAAATTTACTAGGAAAGGCCATTATTATCCTTCTCTCCTAAAACAAACTGAAAACCTCCCTGAGATCAATTAAAAATATAATCCAAAATGTAATCAACAATAAAAAGTAACACATATTTAACTTGTCATATAAAATGCAAAATAGTAAGAATTTCGTACTAACTTTACTTTCATTTTCATAGATAATGGTTCAAATGACATAGATATTTATTTTTGAGGAGCACGGGGTATATTAAATATTGACAACTGTCCGGGGTAAAACTATGTCCGCGGTACAACAGTTTCCCTTAAATCAAATAATAAAAGTTTTAAATATGTACAAAGGTAATGGGTCCAATTCAGATTGTGTTCTTTGATTTTAAATATCTGTAAACCTAAAGTTAGAAACATCAACCTCGATTTTAGTCTAACAAGAATAGAGTTTAACGTTTATAAATTTAGGTTCACAGACTTTTAAAATTAAAGAATACAATCCGAATTGGCCCCATTTATTATCAACCAACTAAGGCAGTTCTTCATCAGAAGAGCTTTCTGTATTCTCATCTGATTCTGAAGAACTGCCTTGAAGAATTATATCCTCTACACGCAGTGGTGTAGGATCGCCTTCAAACCACGTTGGCTGCAATTTATTTTGATTAAGTGTCCATCCGCAATCTTCCGCGTAAAATTTTTGACATTGAGTTTCCGTTGCAGATAGCCACATAGAATTTATAAATATGGCACGCATGATTTTTTGTTTTAAGGACTTCCAACAAGGGGGAATATTTCCGGAATCGAAGTTGTGTACTTTCTTTAAAAAAGTTCCTCTCAAAGTTTTTGAGGAATATTTTTTCAAAAATAATTGAACTCTTGCTGCATTTACGTCCTTATTTTTGAGTCCATATAACTCGTTTGTAAATTTTTGCACAACTGCCATTTTATCTTTATTGTGGATATCATTCGGATTTTTTAATTGAGCAAATATTTTTTGATATGTAGTATTTGATTGTAAAATTTTGAATGGTTTTATTTTCCCTTTTCCTTTAAAAGCAGCTGTATAATCGCTACCCGTGTATGCATGGAGAAAAGGCAGGGATTTACAAAGGTCGGAACCTAAACTTTTTGCAATCTGTGTGCAACTATATGCCTCTGCTTTGGTTCTTGGTGTCAGCCATATTTCTTCGACTGGAAGTACGTGAATATTTCCTAAAATAAATCCTTTTACAAAAAATACTTATATAAATAGTAAAGGTATTTATTAATGTCCACTTTAAAAAAATATAATAATATAAGTGCCATAGTGTGATGAAAGAGTGTCAACAATTTTATGGCGTCTAACTGCGATCCACTCCTCTTTTCTGACATCATTAAAAGGAAATATACTCGTATATATAAAAGGAAAATAATTGATAATAGTATTTTTATGCAGCGGCAACGTCACGCCTTACATTAATGGTACTCGTATACCTACTTATCTACCTCTGTTACTTACAGTGAGATGGTTCATTCTAATATATGGGCAAACTTAGTACAGTCAACAGCATAAATAAGTGATCATTTATGTACCTTGTCGCCACAATCAATCGTTTCACAATTTGTATGACATTTCAAACACGACGTTAAAGTGACAAGGTACATAAATGATCACTTATTTATGATGTTGACTGTACAATGTACGACCATGTTTCTTGTACAATGCGCATTAATAACATAGATCATTAGATAGATTATACTTATACCTTATACTTATACTTGTGTTTTAGTGGGAACTGTCTAGGTACAGTCAACAGCATAAATAAGTGATCATTTATGTACCTTGTCGCTTTCAATCGTTTCACAATTTGGTATGACATTTCAAACACGACGTTAAAGTGACAAGGTACATAAATGATCAGTTATTTATGCTGTTGACTGTACAGGTAATAAAAATAAAGCAAATAAGCAACAAAGGTAACAAAAAAAAAATTTTAGTCAAATATTATAAAATTGGTCGGACTGTAAAATCTACCAGGTTGCGAGCTGGCAGACCAATTAATATTTAAAGAGCATAATTTTAGGTACTACGAGCACTGGGTTTCATTCTGTAACTCGATGGGGTAAAATCGACCTCCCCATCTGGCTGCTAAAAATGGTTGGACTGCGGAACCCTCCAAGACTAGGCTCGGCAGACATGTTTTTTTAGACTCTATTAATCGTGTCTAAAACCAACGAAAAGTTTTCATTTGGTTACTAAATGAGGTAAAATTATGGTCAGAAGCGGACCATATATCTTTTCATTCCGTATTACCCCCCAAGCTGAGCCCCGGAAGACCACATTTTTTCTTACCTATTTTAGGTGTTCTTTTCGTGGAAGACGATATTTTTCTGTTACTCGATGGGGTAGGTAATTTGCAGCCGCCGCCCGGACTAATACAAATAATAATAATAATAAATCACATCGCATATTGCACCCACGCTCATCTGTTATGAGATTGTACATCCCGAGGAAATGTGGAGGTCGAGGCATGTTAAATGCTAAGAATCTCCAAAACCGCGAGGTGTGCAATGTCAGGGATTATTTCCTGAGCAATGAGTGTGGGATGCATCGTGATGTGGTTGCAGTAGACAAGAGCCTCACGCCTCTCTCCTTGGCAAACGAGAACTGGCGCAAACCAACGGTGTTGAGCACTGAAGATCGCAAGAACGTATGGAAGAGCAAGGAGCTACACGGACGCTTCTACCGGGCCCTAACAAGGCCCGACGTAGACTTTTTAGCGTCCGTGAACTGGCTACGATTTGGTGACCTCTTTGCAGAAACCGAAGGTTTTGTCTGTGCAATTGCCGACGAGGTCATAATGACGAACAATTACCGGAAATATATTCTGAGGAATGGCACGGTCGACATTTGTCGAGCATGCCGTTACCCCGGCGAGTCCCTCAGACATATAATTTCCGGTTGTTCGCATTTGGCCAACGGCGAGTACTTGCACAGACATAACCTCGTAGCCAGGATCATCCATCAGCAACTTGCTCTTCAATTGGTCTGGTTGACTCTGAAGTGCCGTACTATAAGTATGCACCGGCGCCAGTTCTCGAAAATGGTCGTGCTACGCTCTATTGTGATCGATCTGTCATCACGGACAGGACTATTGTTGCCAATAGGCCTGATATCGTGTTAACAGATCGATCTCAACGCCGGGCAGTGCTCGTCGACGTCACCATCCCACATGACGAGAACCTCGTGAAGGCCGAGAAGGACAAGCTCAGCAGCAAGTACCTTGACTTGGCTCACCAGGTGACCGCCATGTGGGATGTTGACTCGACGATCATTGTCCCGATAGTTGTTTCGGCAAACGGTCTTATAGCGAAGAGTCTCGACCAACACCTCAAGAGACTCTCGCTAGATGGCTGGATCAAGGGCCAGATACAGAAGGCAGTACTTCTCGACACGGCACGCATTGTGAGGAGGTTCCTTTCTCTGCAGCCCTAACCACCGGTAGCTTGAGCCCTGCTCCGCTGTCGGCGGCATTCGTAGGTTAGGTTTATTATAATGTTTATTTTTTGTATAAATATTGTTATTTTACTTTTATATTTAAATATTTATTGTAAAAAACCTAATTTACAGAAATTTAAATAAATATCGATAATACTAATAAATTGTTTAATTTAGAATTAAATTCTATAATAATTAGTTAGTTACAAAGTAATCATTACAAAGTAGTATAAGTAATAATTATCACATAAGTGACAGTAGCAATTCTTCTAGTCTTCAGATTATAGTCTTGAGAATGAAAATTTAAATCTCAATCAAATCAAATCTCACGTCAATCTCAATCAAATGTATATTTACCTGTTTGATCTGGCCTGCGTGAGCACATAATATGCCTTCTGCACGCCATAAAAAAACAATAATAATCATCTAACACTACATACTTATCTGTAGCAGAATTAAGAATGATAGGATCGCAAAATATTTTGTTGTCCGTCATCCATCAACGTCATATCGCATCCTGAGCGGGAATTATCGGGAGGGTACCCTTTTCATTCCGCTCTTTTGAATCTGTGAAAGGCTGACGACTGATTTCGGTGAAAAGTGGCGCTTTAGATGTTCGGGCACTTTAAGGGTTGGAGGGCTAGTTCGGGCACTTAATGGCTTATGTGCTAAGATATACAAACAAGTAAAGGCTCTTGTTGAAATGCTCGCACTCACCTCAACTATTATTTGTTTGGTGGTTGATTGGTAGAGAATGCCTTAAGGCATTAAGTCCGCCATTTGTACTTACTTTTTATATTGTGCAATAAAGTTAAAAAATAAATGAATAATACGCCGCCTTATCCATAAATGTACCAACAGCTTATCAGCTTTTTTCCATAATAAATGGCTCTAACTCCTTATTTTAATAAGGTGTATTTCACCAATGTCAAGTTTTAGATAATCACCATAACTTATTACAGAAATAAGTCCATAGATATCACACGCGAGGACATGGTTTGGTTAAAGAGTGAACTCTGTAGACTAAACAGAGGCACATGTGGTTAGCTCCGCGAGCTCTGTCAAAAAATAAACCTATTTTAGTTAAAGTATGGGCGTATGGGTCGCTATGATCACTTACCATCAGGTCACTCGCATGCTCGCCTGCCACCATTTTCACATACAAAAAAAAATTTGTCGCTTTCTGTTACATTTAAACATAAACTATAACCATGTTTTAAGTACATTTTAGATAATGTGGACGTGTTTTTTTAGAGCGTACCTAGTACGAAAACCTTTGTGTGCAACGTGTGCATTCTTTTTCTTTTTAGTTTGGAATCATATTTATCAATGTTTAAACTTTACATGTGTATTAATTATATTTTACCGGAGTTGGTAACAGTGGTAACTATTCAGTTTTACTTCAACATTATTACCAGGGAGCGAAACTTTGGTGCCGGTGACGTCATTATGACGCAAATTCAAATATAGGATGCTGTTATATAAACAATATTGCGACACCACACTGATTCTTAATAATGCTATAATAAATATTAAAATAATGACAAAGACGATATAATAAAACATTTTATTGGGTCATGTAATCTAACTTTAAAAATCTAACGAAAAATATTCCTTCCACAAGTAAGTGAAAAACATTAAATGAAATTTCGAACGCTTAAAATTCAAACATAACGTCCCATCTTCTTCCTTATTTACAAACATACATTTCATTCGTACATTCAGGACAATATAACTGTCGAATCTCCCGCCAGTTATATAAATTGTGCTTGTACGCGTCATCATCTCTATAACCGCACCTGGAGCAAATATTGTTCAAAGTCAACCTTTCTTCATAAAAATCGATGTCTTCTGAAGGTAAAGACTTTAAAAATAATTCTTTGTACAAAACTTTTGGCAATTCCAAATTAAAAACCCATCCACGAAAATTTAACATCTAAAACAATAGGTAAGTGTCAAAAAATAAAAATATCAACATCGGTATCGGTTACTTACAAAAGATAAGAAGTATAATAACTTACTTTATCAGCAAAATCGTATTCATCCTTCTCATGTAAGTAAAGAAGAAGATTGCGATTCAATATTTTAGCAATACTCTCCATTGTAATGTCGTAATGATTTCGGAACTGGATTATTTCCACCCATCCTTTACAAAAATATCTAGTGAGACTTCAGGAAAGTGACAGTAAATACGGTGTGCTTTTGTTTTATATGTCTAGATTAAAGTTTTTTCATCTGTACTAACTGCCAGTTACATAGCCTACTAGGTACCAAAAAGACCATCAATTATTATACTTCGATTAAATCAAATAATAAATAGGTAATTAAAATCTGTTCTAAACTACCTAGGACTCATGTTACATCGCGTGCTAGTAAAAATCAAAATGGAAAAAGATCTTTCTACTTCTACTGACGTAATAGGAACATATTTGAAAAAACGCCGCAAATTTATTTGTTCTGACGATTCATTAAGACATTTCCTTGTGGTCGTTCAAGTCGGCAATTTTTTCCATAATTTGTAGCCCCCTATTCTTCTGTAATATTATTTTATGTTTTTTATATATATTTTTCCCCTTTGCATGTAAGCTAATCTTAGACAGTTTTGCCGTGACAGTTTTAAAACTGTCACACGCAATGACTCGCTCAATGTGAGCGTCGAGTTTTGTATATGCTTAGTGGAATCAACCAAAATGCTGCAATTTTCCGTTATGAAAAATATGTTTTCTCTTACATTATGTTTACTAATTTTGCTCGTCTTACTTTAAGTGCATTTTGTCCATTTAGAGCATTAATAACATTAGTAATTTCATCAAAGTATTTCCTGTAGTACATGCAGGCCTCGATCCACGTATTCCATCTTGTTATATTGGGTCGTGGTGGTTGTGGCATGTTAGGGCAAAGCTGTTTCATTATTCTCACTCTTGAGGGCGATTTTAAAAATACCAATTTTATTCTTGCTATTAATTCATTAACATCATCAAATAAGCCTCGAACTGTCTCCGCAACACGGTTAAGCCCATGGGCTACACATGTTACATGCGTCATATTTGGAAAAATGCTGTTTAGTGTGCGGCCTGCCTTTAACATATAAGGAGCTCCATCAGTCAGGAATAATGCCACTCTTTCATGATAATTATCAATTTCAAATAGTTTGTTCAACGAGTTAATTATTAAATCTTTAATAGCGACATTATTTGTTCTGTCAAGAACTTGACAAGTGATAATATGCGGTCTGCTCGCGTTGGTTTCCTTAAGAGCTCCAACAATAACATTTGCAACATTTTGCTGTAGTTTATCTTGCGTCTCATCAACACTTACGTAAATGTAGGAATTACCAATATCTTGCCGTATGGAAGCGTAGGTTTCTTGAAACTTATTTGGTAAATAATGTAATCTTAAGTTTGCTTCTGATGGTATTGTACTGACCTCATCTCGAGTCAAACCTTCAAGCAAGAATTAAATTGTCTTTGGTATTTGACTGGTTAGAAAACGGCGAGAGAGTGTGTGGGGGGTTGCTAGGAAACGGTTGGTGGTTGACGGGAGTGATCGTCGGGCTTGAAAAAAATGTTTTTCTTAAGATTTTTATTTGCTTTTTCTTTAAAATAATAGTGTCGTATCTTCAAAATTTCCCTTTTAAAATTAATAATGTGCCGAGTGTTTAATGGAAAATCTTATAGAAAGCTGATCTAAAGGATTATTGCGAGGAAACGTTAGAAGGTTCTCGTAAGTTCATGTAGACAAAGTCTACTTAAAAAGGTAAATATTGTAGTCCTACCGTTGTTGGAAACACTTATCTATAAGAAATCATGTTCACGAATAGTTTGGGTTATGGTTTGAGAACAAGAAAATCGAATGAGTGATTTCTCATAGGTATTTTAATCTTTCGTAAATGTCCTATTATTTAGAATAGGGAAGCTTGGGAATGAGTGTTCTAGTTGAGGATCTGAAAGACGAGTGGAAGGGGATGGTCGTTGTTTAGAAGGGGTTCCGTATGGTGTTTAATTTATTGTGAATGTTTGTTGTGTTTCAAGGTATAGTAATAGAGTAAGGAAAACTTTCGTAGTACAGGGAAACCTTAGTTGCATATTTAACCTTTCATTTTAATACATTTCACGCGGGAGCATGATCCTGAGAGCTCCGTCGCTTACTACGAGGGCTTCTAAGCGGTTTGGTGTCGCTGTCGTGAGAGTTCGGTTTGCGGCTGCGCGGCCTTGACATCTCGTCGGGACCCGAAGCTAAGTGTTGTCTTTTAGTGGTTACTCGATGGGTGCATCGTTGCACTTAGGGTAGTAATGCAGCTGGTTACGAATGACATTTGATGTCGTCATTTTCAAAATATTTTGAATTATGGAAGATGACATTGCAATTTTGACAACAAGGTTATTTGATGATTCGTAGCAAAGCTGTCCTTGTTAGAACATGTTTATTTGAATATTTTTCTTTGATTTTGATTTTTTTTTTATTTACGAATATTTTCAAAATGTTTTGAGTTTCGAAATTTTATATTTTTTTGGAAGGAACAATTTATTTAAAAAACAGAACAATTTTTAAAAAATAAATTCTTAGAAGCAAATCATATTGAATTTAGAAGTGATATACGCTGGTCGTCGGAAAACCAAACTAGTGATAAATTTCTTTGAATTATTTCACGGGATTTTAATTCTATTGCGAAACTAATAATTATTTAAAGGTAAATAATTTTATTGTTCATTTGATATTCTTTTATAAATGTTTTTAATCAAGGGAATTCAAAGGTTTATTAATAATTCAAGACTGATCTAATTCTTTTGGATCTTGTGTACCTTTTAGGATTCCATGTCTAATCTTCAGTTTATTGGAAGAACTTTTCTAAATTTTCCCATGCTGTTTGGCTAAGATTATTTAGTTCTCTTTCGGCTCTTATATTGGGGTTTACAGTTTTGCTTGTGTCCTGGCAATTTAAATTACAATTTATCTTTACCTTTCTCGTTTAATGCATCGGATATTATACATGTTTCTATTCGAGTCGAAGAGGGTTTAGTGTCTTGGTGAAAGTTATCAGCGGGTCACAGACGTCGATGACATCTTACCGCCACTAAACATCTTGGATTAAAATAGCAAGCAGAGACACTTCACACTGTACGCTCAGTTTCCATACAGACTGCACAGACTGCTTCAGTGTGTTAAAGGTTCAAGGTTAATAGCTTCAAAATTTATCTTGGGGAACCGGGGGTCGGATTTGAGTTGCGTCAAGAGTCGATCTCACCTCTGGTCGAAAGACGTTAGTTAGTTGAGGTGACTTGCTGGCTTGGTTTTTATGATCTCATGTCAGCAAGGATGCCTGCGAGTTTAGCTCGGCAACTGCTTTCTACTCCCGGCTCTCATGTCGGTTCGTGGGGACTCGACTAAGCGAAGCGAAAGCTGAGCGTGTGATATCGGGTGCCTTGACGGATTCGAAGGGGAGGAGACCTCCAATATTCTGGGTTTGCTTTGATACCTGTCACACTGGATTGCAGAAAACACACACATTCCGTCGTCCTAAATATCCGAGGACACAAGAGGGGTAGTTTAGGTCAATAGTCTCTCCATCTAAATTATTAGGAGAATAAATAAAATCCTGTCTCTTGGAGTGACTATAATTTGTCGGGCCCTCTGCTCCCTTGGTTACGAGGACTTACCTAGACTGACTTGGCGACGTAATGGAAGCTCTCCCCAGACAAGTTCGGGACAGGCTGGCGGAGTGTGTCCAGCCTGGAGTCGAGCACACGAGCAAGAGCGGGGAGGGGCTCTGCTTTTACCAGACCACAATAACTTGTCGAATTTCCATAAACTGAAGTTCTCTAGACGTTTCTTTTCCTCAACTAATACAATTATTTGAATTCCCTTATTCTTGAATTTCTCTTTAATCAGAAGAATCTGTTATCCCTCATTCTCGCCCTAGGAACTATGGGTTACTAAAACATTTAAAAAACCACACAACGTAACTACCACTATTTCGATTGGCAAATATCTTTTGTCTACCGGTCCGCCAAACAGATTAAATAAATTAATCTTTTTTTATATTTTATAAGGCCTGCCCCTTGGGGACAGCACAATTGGTGCCGTGACCAGGATTCTAGGGTATTAAGCAGATTGAGGGGAAGAGATTTTGTGAATTAAGGGAGAGGCATTACTTTCGTTTCTCGAGAATTATGAATAGTGCAATTTGAAAGGTTGAGGTAGCTTTTACTATTGCGATTGAGGGCATAGGGTTACGAAAGATGGGCATGGAAATTTATATCCCATATCGGCTAATAAAACTTGGTCAAATTTTGGTAGATGTGGTTTTGGGGATGAGAATAGAGTTCAGAATAAGGAAGTTAAGTTGAATTTAGATGCTTTTCCAAATCTTTCCCCAAGTTTATTAGATCGGCCACGTGTTTCTGAATTTTTCAAACTTTTGTTGCGGCATCCTTGTTTGATGAAGAGGTATGTTTTGATGAGGGTTCTCGCAAGGTTAGAGCGGAGATTGTTATTGAGATATTAGGGAATACAATAAATGGGTTGATAGATACTGGGAGTGAAGTGAGTTGTATTTCAGAAGAGCTTTATGAATCTTTACAAATTACTAAAGATACAAGGTTTCCATCATTACCAGTGAAACCTATACAGATTAGAGGAGCAGTAGGGCAGAAAAGTTTGAAAATACAGCAGCTAACATCTGTTGAGTTAAAAATTCAGGGGATAAGTTTCGATACTGGATTGTTGGTAGTTCCAAAATTGACAGTACCGGTGATATTAGGCTTTGACTGGTTACTTTCCCATGATGCTGTTATTAATTTGCGAGATCCTAAGTCTTTAATTCTGTCGGGTAATGGGGAAGAAGTTAATGTACCGTTTATTGATGAAAGTCAAGAGAGTGTAAATGTTAGAACTCTACAAGTCGGTCAGGATGATAAAAGGGATTCCACTGTGAAGAGTGAGGATTTTTTGGATAGACTTAATGTGGGAGTAAAATTGACTGATAGTATGAGGATGGATTTAAAGCAAGTTTTAGAGAGTCATAAGATAGTATTCACGAAGCAAATTGGTAGGGCAAATTGTTATGTTCATCATATAGAAATGTCTGAACACACTCCGCGAATAAATAGATCCTATCCGATTCCGTATGCTTATCGTAATAAGATTGATGAAAAATTAAATGAGATGGTAGAGTTGGGGATTATTTCTAGAGGGGCAACTCCCTATAGTAGTCCTTTAACATATACAAGCAAACCTGATGGGTCTATTCGTATTTTACTTGATGCTAGAGAAATTAACAAATACATGGTGGCAGAGTCAGAGGCCCCACCAATGCAGATAGATGTTTTAAATGCATTTCATGGTGTAAAATTTATAACTATCGTAGATTTAAACAATGCGTATTTTCAAATTCCTATATCAAAAGAGAGTAGGCAGTATACCGGGTTTACTGTGAATGGGAGGTCCTATGTATAATGTTTTGCCACAAGGTCTGAAGACGTCTGTGGGAAGTTTTAGTCGGGCGATGGATGTAGTGTTGGGGCCAGGAGTTAGAAGTTTTTGTGTAAATTATTTAGATGATTTGGCAATATTAACGAAAGGGAGTTGGGAAGAACATTTGGAGCAATTAGACAAGGTCCTAGAGCGATTAGAGAATGCGGGTCTGACTTGTAATTTAGAGAAGTGTAAGTTTGCTTGCCGGGAAGTGAAAATGTTAGGACACATAGTTTCTACTGAAGGAATTCGGACTGATCCAAATAAAGTCAAGTCGATTCAAGAGTTTCCAACTCTGAAAAAGGTGAAGCATGTGCGAGCATTTTTAGGGTTATGTAATTACTACCGGAGATTTATTCCAAATTATAGTACTTTGATTATACCTTTGACAAGATTGTTAAAAAAGGAACAAGTTTGGTATTGGGATGAGGAGTTAGATACGGCATTTAAGAAATTGAAACAGGAGTTTTCTACAACTATTATGTTGTCACATCCAGATGTGAATAAAGTTTATTATTTGCAGACGGATAGTTCAGGGGTAGGAATTGCGGGAGAGTTATATCAATATGACGATGAGGGTAATAAACGGATTTTGAGTTTTTGTGGAAGGTCGTTGAGAGGATCAGAATTGAGGTGGACAGTTACAGAACAAGAATTTTGGGCAGTAATTTATGGGGTTAAGAAGTTTGAGACTTATTTAAGGGGGGCGGAATTAATTATTAGGACTGATCATAAAGCTTTAGTGTTTGTAAAGAACATTAAATTATTTAACAGTCGGATTACAAGATGGATATTGTATTTAGAACAGTTTAATTACACAATAGAGCATGTTAGGGGGGTCGAAAATGGGGGAGTGGACGTTTTGTCTAGATTTCCAAGGGATGGGGACATTCAAGAAGGGAAAACTTGGTGTCCATCGATAATGTATATGGGGGTGCAGAATAATACTGAATTAGAATCTAAATTAGAACAGATGGTTCAGTTTCAGGATATGGATAATGTAGCTAAAGGCATTAAAGAACGCGTGCTAGGGCAAGTGGAAGGAGGAAGTCGATTGTCCAGAATAGCGATGCATTGTTCAGTTGTCGATGGTGTGCTTTATTTTAGAAAACATGTCAATGGTGTTGAAGTTTTATATTTACCAGAAGCTTTGCAAGCTGAGGTGTGTAGACAAGTTCATTTAGAGTTAGGGCATTTGGGGATTTATAAAATGATGAAATATCTAAAACAAAGATTTTATTGGCTTGGAATGAAGAGAATGGTAGAGAAGTTTGTTAGGTGTTGTCATATTTGCCAATTATCCAAAGTGGATAATGTTAAGTATGTGGGGGCGTGTAATTCTATTGTAACGGAGAATCCAGGGGATTTAGTTATGGCAGACCTTTATGGACCCTTACCAGCGTCTAGGGGGGGAATAACATACATATTCGTAATACAAGATTCTTTTACTAAATACATTAAATTATATGGGTTGAGGGTGGCAACAGCGAAAGCGGTTGTGGTTAGGATGCAAAATTTTGCATTAACAATAAAGCCGAAAACTGTAATGACTGATAATGGAAAACAATTTATAGGGAATACATGGAAATTAGGATTACGGAATATGGGAGTTAGGGCTATATATACAACTATTAGGAACCCTAGGCCAAATACGACGGAACGTGTTAATAAAGAGTTGGGAAAATTCTTTAGGATTTATTGTCATGAAAGGCATAGAAATTGGGGCTTATGGTTAGAGAAGATTGAGGAGTTGTATAACAATACATTTCATTTAAGTACGGGGTTTACACCTAATGAAGTTCTTTTTGGTAGTGTGACTCATTTATCAATAGATACCCATTTGCCTTATCTTGTACGTAATAGGGATATAGGAGAGATTCGGGAGCAAGCTAGGGTTAATTTACAATTGGCTAGTCAACAGAGAAAGACTAGGTTTGATTTAACTCATAAATTAATTCAGTATCAGGTTGGAGATTTGGTTAAGTTGCGAAGATTGAATAAGTCTGACTCTATGAGTGGAGTTACTCGGAAGTTTGATTTAACTTATGAAGGTCCATACAGGGTAGCAGCAAGACAGTTTGATAATGTTTATGTTTTGGTACACCCCGAAACTTTGCAAGAGAAGGGGATGTTCAATGCAATACATTTAGCACGATATTATGTTTAATCAGGAAAATGAAGTTAGAAGTTGGGGAATTAGAAATTTTATAGGGACGTTGATGTCGGTTATGAATTTCCATGCAGAAGCATTAGTGAGTGTTATGTGGGGTAGGATTAATTCGGAGTAATTTTGTTTTGGAATATATTTGAGTATTAGATTATATGGTATTTGGTGTTTAGTTCAATATTATAAGGCTTTGGAAATATTAATAAAGTTTTTGCTTACTGGCTAGTGGTTTTGAATTCATATTTGGTAATGGAGGTTTAATTTAGGAGAGGGGGGGGGAAAGATGTAGCATGGGGGAAAAAGGATTGGGGGGGGGAAGAAAGATAAAATAAGTTAGGGGACTCCTTAAATAGTTTTTGGGGTTCAGTTGGTGAATTGGTTTTGAAATTTAACTCTTGTTTGGGATTGATTGGAGACAAGGAGTTGGAATAAGAAGGTTAAATCTTGGCTCCGTTGAATATCGTCAAGATTTAGGGGGGGATTGTACTGACCTCATCTCGAGTCAAACCTTCAAGCAAGAATTAAATTGTCTTTGGTATTTGACTGGTTAGAAAACGGCGAGAGAGTGTGTGGGGGGTTGCTAGGAAACGGTTGGTGGTTGACGGGAGTGATCGTCGGGCTTGAAAAAAATGTTTTTCTTAAGATTTTTATTTGCTTTTTCTTTAAAATAATAGTGTCGTATCTTCAAAATTTCCCTTTTAAAATTAATAATGTGCCGAGTGTTTAATGGAAAATCTTATGGAAAGCTGATCTAAAGGATTATTGCGAGGAAACGTTAGAAGGTTCTCGTAAGTTCATGTAGACAAAGTCTACTTAAAAAGGTAAATATTGTAGTCCTACCGTTGTTGGAAACACTTATCTATAAGAAATCATGTTCACGAATAGTTTGGGTTATGGTTTGAGAACAAGAAAATCGAATTAGTGATTTCTCATAGGTATTTTAATCTTTCGTAAATGTCCTATTATTTAGAATAGGGAAGCTTGGGAATGAGTGTTCTAGTTGAGGATCTGAAAGACGAGTGGAAGGGGATGGTCGTTGTTTAGAAGGGGTTCCGTATGGTGTTTAATTTATTGTGAATGTTTGTTGTGTTTCAAGGTATAGTAATAGAGTAAGGAAAACTTTCGTAGTACAGGGAAACCTTAGTTGCATATTTAACCTTTCATTTTAATACATTTCACGCGGGAGCATGATCCTGAGAGCTCCGTCGCTTACTACGAGGGCTTCTAAGCGGTTTGGTGTCGCTGTCGTGAGAGTTCGGTTTGCGGCTGCGCGGCCTTGACATCTCGTCGGGACCCGAAGCTAAGTGTTGTCTTTTAGTGGTTACTCGATGGGTGCATCGTTGCACTTAGGGTAGTAATGCAGCTGGTTACGAATGACATTTGATGTCGTCATTTTCAAAATATTTTGAATTATGGAAGATGACATTGCAATTTTGACAACAAGGTTATTTGATGATTCGTAGCAAAGCTGTCCTTGTTAGAACATGTTTATTTGAATATTTTTCTTTGATTTTGATTTTTTTTTTATTTACGAATATTTTCAAAATGTTTTGAGTTTCGAAATTTTATATTTTTTTGGAAGGAACAATTTATTTAAAAAACAGAACAATTTTTAAAAAATAAATTCTTAGAAGCAAATCATATTGAATTTAGAAGTGATATACGCTGGTCGTCGGAAAACCAAACTAGTGATAAATTTCTTTGAATTATTTCACGGGATTTTAATTCTATTGCGAAACTAATAATTATTTAAAGGTAAATAATTTTATTGTTCATTTGATATTCTTTTATAAATGTTTTTAATCAAGGGAATTCAAAGGTTTATTAATAATTCAAGACTGATCTAATTCTTTTGGATCTTGTGTACCTTTTAGGATTCCATGTCTAATCTTCAGTTTATTGGAAGAACTTTTCTAAATTTTCCCATGCTGTTTGGCTAAGATTATTTAGTTCTCTTTCGGCTCTTATATTGGGGTTTACAGTTTTGCTTGTGTCCTGGCAATTTAAATTACAATTTATCTTTACCTTTCTCGTTTAATGCATCGGATATTATACATGTTTCTATTCGAGTCGAAGAGGGTTTAGTGTCTTGGTGAAAGTTATCAGCGGGTCACAGACGTCGATGACATCTTACCGCCACTAAACATCTTGGATTAAAATAGCAAGCAGAGACACTTCACACTGTACGCTCAGTTTCCATACAGACTGCACAGACTGCTTCAGTGTGTTAAAGGTTCAAGGTTAATAGCTTCAAAATTTATCTTGGGGAACCGGGGGTCGGATTTGAGTTGCGTCAAGAGTTGATCTCACCTCTGGTCGAAAGACGTTAGTTAGTTGAGGTGACTTGCTGGCTTGGTTTTTATGATCTCATGTCAGCAAGGATGCCTGCGAGTTTAGCTCGGCAACTGCTTTCTACTCCCGGCTCTCATGTCGGTTCGTGGGGACTCGACTAAGCGAAGCGAAAGCTGAGCGTGTGATATCGGGTGCCTTGACGGATTCGAAGGGGAGGAGACCTCCAATATTCTGGGTTTGCTTTGATACCTGTCACACTGGATTGCAGAAAACACACACATTCCGTCGTCCTAAATATCCGAGGACACAAGAGGGGTAGTTTAGGTCAATAGTCTCTCCATCTAAATTATTAGGAGAATAAATAAAATCCTGTCTCTTGGAGTGACTATAATTTGTCGGGCCCTCTGCTCCCTTGGTTACGAGGACTTACCTAGACTGACTTGGCGACGTAATGGAAGCTCTCCCCAGACAAGTTCGGGACAGGCTGGCGGAGTGTGTCCAGCCTGGAGTCGAGCACACGAGCAAGAGCGGGGAGGGGCTCTGCTTTTACCAGACCACAATAACTTGTCGAATTTCCATAAACTGAAGTTCTCTAGACGTTTCTTTTCCTCAACTAATACAATTATTTGAATTCCCTTATTCTTGAATTTCTCTTTAATCAGAAGAATCTGTTATCCCTCATTCTCGCCCTAGGAACTATGGGTTACTAAAACATTTAAAAAACCACACAACGTAACTACCACTATTTCGATTGGCAAATATCTTTTGTCTACCGGTCCGCCAAACAGATTAAATAAATTAATCTTTTTTTATATTTTATAAGGCCTGCCCCTTGGGGACAGCACAGTATACTCACAGTATTTGCATATTTTCCGCCTATGCATTTTTCAAGAAAATCGGCAAAGTTCTTATTTTGTAATTGTTTCCAAGGTATATTTGAGGCTATCATAAAATTTGTTAAATCCATGTTAAAATCATGTTGTGTCTTTTTCTGTCCTTCTCGTTCGATGTGTTTGGTTGTTTTCAAATGTTTTTCTAAATTGCTTACTTTTGCTGTTAAACTCTGCTGACAGCAGTAGCAATACATTTTTTCATTATTTACAGTCAGAAAAGGAAACTTCTGCAAATACGTCTGTATAGACTCCATGGCGACTTTACTCAAGCGAAACAATAATGTTTCAGTTATATTTACAATTTACAAATGAAAAAATAATCAAATATAAATTTGTTATTGTCTCCAACAATCTTCTTTTTAATATAACAATGACAGTCAATAATCTTTTTTGTAAGTAATGGCCGCCTCAACTCAAGTGTCAATACCGGTAAACTAATAAAGAGGCTAATAAAGACTTAAATTTAAGGTTGTGCCAATAAAGATTATTCTTATTCTTATTCAATAACTTGTTATTCTGCCCTGCTAATCCAATACGCAGTAACTCAGATAAAACTCCTGTAGCAATACCAACCTTATTACTAACAGAAGAGAATTAAAAATACTTTGGGTATTCAATTTGGGATACTGCTTTTTAGCTTAGTAGGGCAGATTAGTGATGATGTAAAATCTAGATAAAAACACTCTGTATGTAGTTTGACGTCATACGCCTGTCATCGGCACCAAAGTTTCGCTCCCTGATTATTACACATATTGATGACGCCGGCGTCGATTGGTAAAAAAATCAGGGCCTCCATTAAACTCGGTAAAAGCATACTTCATATCTTTGACGTGATATGGTTTTGTCACAGGTATTGTTTTTAACTCGGCCGCCATTACTGTCACGTTAATAAGAGCTTTCAAAACGTTTACGTTTAATGCGATAATAGGTCAAAAGCAATATTGTTTAACGTCGTAGAATAGAATCCCTTGACCCGAATTATGGTTGCGTTTAACACAGTGGATAAAGCATCCGTCACTCTTGCACTTACATACTGGTCAAAAAGTAGCAGATAATAGGGGTGTGTCCTGGGTAAAAAAGTAATAATTCTAATTAGTCCGTCAGTAAGATTATCAAAAAATATTGAACACGTATTTTTTGCTTTTTCAAATCAATCAAAATTGACAATTATAACGCGCATCAAAGTTCGGGAGTGGGGGCTCGTGACGTCACAACGTGGTATAAAGTGTGCCACGGCGTGACGTCACGCAAAACTTCAACGCACTTTATCTTCGTCATTTTTTGTTTAATTGACAAAAGAAAAAATACGTGTTCAATATTTTTTGATAATGTAAAAGACGGACTAATTAGATTTTTTTAGGACACTAGCCTATTATAATTAGCTTCATTAGCCTAGCCTAATTAGCATTCAAATCATCCTTCCAAATTTATACAGTTATTGCTCAATATTCTACATACGCTACCAGTATTGTTGGAAATCGTTTTCTTTATCATCAAATTTGTTTACTCATCCCTTCTCTTTTATTCCAAAGCAAAGATAAAGACAAGCTATACAGGGTGTCTGGAAAACCTTTGGAGATATTTGGCGCGGTAATAGTTTGCACGATTCTGATCACGGGTGTATGGTTTATTTTTGTTTCTGTTAATGACAAAAAAAAGGTTTAATTATAATTATCCATTTTGTTACTTGATGTATCGCAGCCGATATCTTGACCTTGACATTTTGATGTTGATAAACAAACAGTTCGCCCCATGTAAACAAAAATCAAATTAACATTTTAAAAAAGAATGATAAATTTTATTGAAACTTACTGTTTTTTCATTTTTGCAATTGGAACACTAGCTGGTTTTAAATGTAAATTCACTAGATCTCTTGTTCATGCTTTGCCAAGAGTGATCATATCGTCCGTCTTGTCGAGATCTAACCATTTACCAATGTTTTCTGCTCTTTCTGCTTTGTACTTCTCTCTCACTCGCTCTTAATAGGAGTGTAGGTATGGGAGCGAGAGACAAGTTCAAACACGAAGCACCTTCTAAGTGCTCACACAAAACAGGTTATATCAACATCTATAGTATCCGCGGCGTGTTTTTTAAGTGATTTTTAGCCAGGATCTGGCATTGTTCTTTGGTAACATGATTAAATTTTTGCCCGAAACCTTCTGATTAATAAGCTATTACTTCCAACTAAATAATCACCATTAACTGCCGCACTCAGAAACGTCGATTAAATTTAATGCTTGTTTAGTGATGAGTTGTCTTACTGCCGCACTCAGAGACGTCTATTAAGTTTAATGCTTGTTTAGTAACGTGTTGTCTTATTCTATTGCTATTGCAAACAAAATGACAGACGCAACTTTAATCAAGCATTAAATTTCAAACTCAAACTCAAACTCACAACATTTATTTGACAAAAACACACTGCAACACAACAAATATAATCGAACATTTTAATCGATACAACGAATCGAACGAATTTAATTGACGTCTGTGAGAAAATGATGGTTGCTACTTAAGAATACTGTAGTGTCATCACAGAGTGTCACCACGTTGATCTCTTCTTACGAAGCTATCCTAAAAGGGGTTATATTCGGGCGAGTAAGTTAATTACGCCGTACTTTCACGACATTTGGGTATTTTCACGAAAAAGTGTAACCCAATTAAGGACTGAAATTAAGGAACTTTAACTTTGTCAGTTTTGTGACCAAAATTAGCTACACATTGACGGTCAAAACTAACAAAGTTAAACTTCCTTAATTTCAGTCCTTAATTGGGTACACTTTTTTGTGTAAATGCCCAAGTACGGTGTAAGTACTCGCCCGTCTTCACCCCTTTATGTTTTCTTTATTCTAGGATACGAATATCCTTCAACAAGTTCAACAACGCGTATGATGCCAGCTTTAAAATGTAATTCTGATAAAACGTAAAGTGTACCTAGGGACGATTTTATTTTTACAAAAGAAACCTATACCTCTTTTCACAAAGAGTTTTCAATGGTACAAGATTTAAAAAATTACTATGTCAAACTGTCAAAGCACAATCACAAATTAATGTTCGTTTTATTATTGTCTTTTTTATTTGTATTAATCCCTGGATAGTGGTACAAATCAATAAAATAAATTCATGATTCATGATCGTTAAAGAAGTTTGATGTAAGTACGAGTAAAAGTGCTATTTTAGCTGTGAGAGAAGTTAGAAGAGTGCGTGTAAAATTCGTAATCGTAAGTTTCATTTTTAAATTATTTCACATAATAGCCCTTATCAGAGACCGTCTTATCATTCACATTACAGAATAATGTGTCAGTTTTCTAAACACCGTGGAGCTTTTGACTATGATTAGAAACATTGTTGATAAGGAACAACTTGTTTATTTACATTACGTTGTGACACATGTTATGAATGAAGTAGTTAAGATGGGGCACACTGAGAGCATCGTCAGGAAAGGCGATGATAAATTAGCCTGTAACTCAGTCAAATATTAACTTAAAAAAAGTTATATAGGGATGATCCAAATCATCCACCCTATCTACTGTTAAAATTTCTCCAAAGGTTTTCCAGACACCCTGTATAGTAAACGCTCACAAACAATATTGTATGGATACATTTGGAAATTAAGCCATGTATCAATTCACTCAGTTATCTGAATACACTGTATCAAATTTCACAACCAATTGGGTATCAGACTGGGAGCAGCGAACCGCATGGGTTGTGTCATCTGCAATAATAGCCTATCGTGTCTTGAGAAGTGAGAATCAATTGACCCGTGAAATTGGGATACCTGCTTACGTTGGTAGTGTTTCAATACAAAGTTAGATGGCGTGGTTATCGTGGTAGAAAGGGATTAATACACCTTTGTTTATCGATACAAAGGGTGACACATTGATTTGGGATTAAAGACACCGGCAAGTGTGAGTTGCACGCACACCGAGGGTTATTTGCTGGTTGAAGTTCACAGTCGGTGTTCAGTATTTTGTGGTTTTGCTGTAGGGTTTTTGTACTATTATCACACCAAATTTGACGCTTAACAAAAGAACGGAAATAAAAATAATCACATTGAAAACTAAAGTTATTTGTATAAGAAAACATTGGGGATTCTGCTATGAATAGTTTCTTTGTTTTTTAAGTAGGTACTTATTCATTATTTTTTAAACAAAAATTATCTGAAAAAAATAACAACCAGCTGTCTATTAACTGCAGCATAACGCTGAGTTGGAACCATTTAGAGACAACAGGTATTTTGTCTATGTCTGTATTTTCTTGTCTTGTCACGAGTAAATGTTTTTTCTTTCTTTCTTTCTTTATAACGGTATAAAAGACCTCTTTAAAGGTAGTACTAACAGACAGACTGCTGAGCGGGCTTAGGCTTAGAGTTTGGCTTTTAGGGGTCCGTAGATTTGGGGGACCATTTAACAAAGATCGAACTCGAAAATTGTCATTTTCGCTAAAGTGGCGTGTCCCCCCCCCTCCCACATTTTTTATCACATGTTTTGGCTGTGTTTTACGGCTAAAACTACAAGTAATAAAAATCTTAATAATATCTTAAATTAAAGCACCCTTACGTACAGTAATGGAAAATGATTCTTTGACCACTTTGGACTATATCAAAGTGACGTAATCAATCAAAATTTAAGAGACTTTCTTATGATTGTATTTACATTGCCACTTTGACATTGTCCAAAGTGGTCTAGTAATAAATTTCTTTGACTGTACGCATTTGAAGAATTTGTAAAGACAACTATCACGACTAAGTAGACTTGATAAATTTTTACCACATGCGACTAAAGTATGCCACCTACTAAAAATCACATAAGATAGCACCAAATTGGTTTACATAAAATATTAGTTCGTACTTGTTCTTATTGTTTTTATGATTATAGTAAGGGCTTCGGAACCCTACTCGTACACTGAGCATGGTCCATATGCTATTTTGTTTTCAAATATAAACTAACCTTTTTATATGGCTTATTGCCGCACTCAGAGACGTCAATTAAATTTAATGCTTGATTAAAGTTGCTGCTGTCACTTTCTTTGCTATAGAAATAGAATGACAACACTTCGCTAAACAAGCAATAAATTTAATTGACAATTTAATAAATAATAATTTAAATTTAATTGTCTCTGAGTGCGGCAGTTAGTTGTTGTCAGGTTAGGTAACAGGTGACATGACTAGCACAGAGGCATGCCATCTTAGTCCTCGGCAATTGTTCACTACCTATATATTTTTTGCAGCTTTATTACTTACTTATGTGGCCTGCATGCTTATTTGCGTCGTAAAAAAAGAATCATATAGGAGCTTTGAAATAATAACGTAGTCTATAAAACTGAATTATTTTATTAAAGGTTTATTTTACGGTGGGTTAACGCACCTTTTTACTGCAGCACTAGTAGCGCCCTCTATGAATATGGGGCTAAGACTGCGTCTATTATTTATATTAACGTTCCTGGTATTACTTCATTATGAGCTGTATGTGTGTTTTATAATTTAAGTAGAATTTTATTGGGTCTGTAAAGTTCAAGTCTATGAGTAGTATGAGGTTAGATGCGCTTAAAGCAATTTTCATGATATATAGTCATAGTCATAGTCATATCATTTATTGCATTATGTGTTTACAAATGGTCTTAAAATATTTCATGTCCAACATAAACCCTGTTAGGGCACTGCATTTAATTCTTACATACTATATTAAGATACCTATTGGATAACTAAATTACATTACATTAGGTACATTAAATTACATAATTACTTAACTTATCAATTATATTCCAAAAACTCATTCAAAGTGTAAAAACTGTTCTCTGTCAAAAAATCCTTTAATCTATTGTAAAATATATTGTCCTTTATTATTAATTTCAATGTCGATGGTATTTTATTATAAATTTGTACCGCCATGTGCTGGGTCCCTGAGCTGATTATTTTCATATTAGTGAAAGAACTTACAAGCTTGTTCCTTTTTCTTAAATTGTTAGGTCGAAGGTGATTATCTCTTGTTCTAGTAAATATGATAGGATTCTTTCTTACAAATTTACAGATCTCAAAAACGTATATTGACGTCAGTGTTAAAATCTTTAATTGGATAAAATGTGGCCTACAACTTTCAGTTTTCATTTTATTAAACGGGTACACTATATAATTCCGCAGAGTCATAATTCCATACATATATTTATATACATACCGTCACAGAGTGAGGTTGGCAGAGCTACAGAATTACCAACAACTCTAACAACTTGTTGTTAATTCTATAACCACATTTTGCACAAACAGGCTAAGATGTTTACCATGTGTATTTAGTGACAGGTTGCAAGCCCATCGCCTAACGATACTACAAGCCTTTAATCCTTTAGTCGCCTCCTCCTTCCACGGGAAGACATGGAGTGGCACTATTACAGAGGTAAGCCGGCAACCACACGGGAAAATCCAAATTTTTATAATTCCCAATGCAATAAATAAATGCGCTTAAAAAAAAACTAACCAGCTAAGTAAAGCAATTAAATAATGCGTTTAATCTAAAATAGCTATAGCATAACATAGCTATCGGAAAAAAAATCGGTGGGAAAAAATCGGAATTTTAAGGTGTTCCCATAATAGGACTTAAGGCCTCATTCAGCGACAGGCGATCGTTTTTCTATAATGGCTAAAGAGCTTGGCGTTTAAACGCCACATAATCTTTTCTATGTCACAGCTAGTGCTAGAATTAAAAAAACCAAACGCGGTTACAAAAACAATAACGTCATTCCGAATATTATATGCTAGTCCAAAGTGAGCGTAGCAAACACTGCTAAATATCTTCAATTTTTCTCAGTAAATAAAAGCCGTCTAGTTAATAGTTTCATAAAATTAGTCATTCTTTAACATAACTTGATAAAACTTTTTTTATGATCAACTAAATAAAGCTAGCACTTCTTATTTTCCTTTTAAGGCATTTAAAAAATACCACCAAAATGTTGTTTAAAAAACACATTAACCCAAATGCCAAATTCCCATTTTTTTCAGATAGAAGTAAAAATCATAAAAATCAACATAAATTTACAAGCAAAATAAAATAAACTAAATAATCTTTAAAAAAATACCAATGTACATATTAATGTATTGACTATTTAGCCAGTTTTTATTTCGATAAATAAACACTAAAATCCTATCTCAAACACTTCTTAGTGTTCAAACAAAACTAATGACTTTTTCAAGTCAACACAGTCTTGCCGAAGTCCGACTGCGTCACATCAATCAGTCTAAGACTAATCTTAAATTTCTGCGTACTCCCGACAGAGTCTAAATATAATAAGAAGGGATCAGCCGGTGTCTCTGAGAGTAATTTAATGCCTTGTCACTGTTCAAATTTTAACTAACTGCTGAGTTTGACAGAACTTTGTCTATTATGCAAAACTGAAGAATGACTTGCGGTATAATCCGAGACCAAGTTCTCGTAAAAATTAATATTGATAACAATGACGTTTAACCAGGGGTCCTATTTTACTCGATAAAACCATATTTCTTTTGTCATATTAAAGTAACGTCTTTAACTCGGCTGGCATCACTTCCAAGTTTCCTACAGCCAAAACTATAAGTAATGAAAATCTCGAACTCCGCCGCAATTGGAGCACACAATTTTTTGAGAATGTATGAAAATTTCAAAACTTTTTCAAGGAATAGGCTTCTCAAATCGATCCCTGTAGTAAGATTAAAAAAATATGTTACAATGAATTAATTATAATAAAATTAATAAATGACCTTCATTTGACCTATATCAACCTCTATTGAAGTTTTACATAAAACATATAAAACCTATCCAATATTTTATTTTGTAAGTACAAAATTATTTGTTTACGAATTGACTGTAATTCTTATGATGAAATTATTATATTTAAAAAAATGATAATTTGGTTGCATGCTATTTTTAAGACGATCCTTAACGGTGATAACTCCTTAGTTCTGTATTGTTATTTTTATCCTGACTTCTTATTTGTATTTTTGACAAAAAAAAAAGTTTGTATATTTTTGACGATTTCAATGTAATTTCTTGTACTTTTGACATAACATGCAATGTATACTGTAGCTTAGTTTGGAAAAAAATATCTTTCATTCATTCATTCATAATGAGGCCATTGCTCTTTTGAGTTATGTGTGATGTGATGAATGTAAATAATTTGTGGGGTGAGGTTTTCCAAGAGATTCAAAACGACGGCATCAACATTTATTGTAGAAACTCATGATTGGAAATATGGAATTTCATGTCAATAAACTTAAGAAACAAAGGTCATGCAGGAAGTGCTGAATCAATTAAGGTTTACGTAATAAGCAATGGCCGAATGCTTAAAATACTCTGAAATAATAAATTTATTGTATTGCGATTGTTTGTTTGCATTATGTTTGAATGACGTTCATCTATAATGACTTTAAAAACAGATCCCAGATAGTAAAAAAACGTCTTTCTAAATCTTAGACGAAGTTTTTATAAATAGCTCCGCCATTTTTACACAGTAGGTAAGTAGGCGAGGTAAATTTTATTTAATACATTATTCTAAAGAACACTAACACTTTTAAACATGAAAAGCAAATGCATGTAAAATCGCTTTTCCGTAAACGCTTTTGTACAACGCCATAATATGTTTAAAAGTGCGGATCGCGCCGCCAAATGCTACGCGTGACGCCCCGCGTATCCATAAACAAGCCCTTACATGAGTTTCTACGTCGTTGAGACCTGCGTCCGAATTAAAAATGCACGATCTAAATTATTAATAACGCTCTGACAAGGCAACTTCATCTTGCCGGTTATTAACTTGACAGCATAAGTTCAAAGTAAATTAACAAATATGACTTTTAATTAACTAACCTAACAGCTGTAAATTTATATGAACAGTCTTTCACTTACATACATGCTACTCTATATAAGGAAAATAGATCTACTTTGTATGCATACTTATAACTTTATCACAATACCTACAAGTATATCTTTTAATAAATAGTGACACTTGTGGTATAGTGTGCTCTCGGTCGAGATAAATTTATTTTCAGCTTAAAACTATTATTATTAACGAATTGG
Organism: Acleris literana; assembly: GCA_946894065.1. Taxonomy (NCBI): domain Eukaryota; kingdom Metazoa; phylum Arthropoda; class Insecta; order Lepidoptera; family Tortricidae; genus Acleris; species Acleris literana. The sequence goes on from OX335669.1 coordinate 23,364,520, forward strand.
CTGATTGTTTGTGGTTATCAAATTGATTGTTATGGAATCATTTTCATTTGCAATTTTTTTTTTACTTACGTTTAAATCCAAATTGGATTATCCAAATTTTGTTCGTTGGCTTAATAATTGTATTGGGTACTTGAAGGAACCTGCTAATTTGCTACTACACCAGTCTATAATTATTTTTGTAGATTTTATTCGTGCTAAAAAACAAAAACGGAGTCGTAATATAAAAGTTCCCGAAGGAATAACAACAATTGAAATCTACGCGGGCGAAGTCACGGGCAGTAGCTATACTTAATATAGGCTACTGCTTGACGATGTCTAGGTAAGATAAAACAATGAAATAAATATGTATTTACGACATCTCATGCCTAACATTTGAGCCCGTCCACAAGTCAGACCTGTCGATTGAACGAAGATTAGTTTGATAAAAATCGACAAAGGAAACTTAGATCCTACTATAAATACTTTATATCACGCTCACGTGACACCTTACTCAGATTTATAGCCAATAACGTCTTGATAAAAGTATCAAGAACCTAAGGTTATAAATTTGCGCTGCACTGTTGTACAAAAAGTTTTACGATTCCCGAATGAGTTAAAACCTCATTTTGATGGTTTTTCATTTCTACTTTGCTTTTGTCATTAAATTATGTATATATAAACCAAAGTTTCTGTTTTGATAGGTATCACTTTCATTTAGAGTAATGCCTAAAGGTTTTGCAAAAAAGAACATGACCTATTAAGAGAATCTTGAAGAGGACATCATTTCATACAAAATGCAATAATGGTTCTTTCCGCCTAAACGTGGAAACTAAGTAGAGTATTCACTATTTTAGAATATTGTAAATGTTATTAAAATTAGGAATAATTACTATACTTAAAAAGAAAATCTTTAAAATTAAATCTTCATTTACACTAAGTAGTTTGATTTATATGAAATCAAATGAGTCCAGAATTTACTGATCTTAAAAAGGTTTAGAGAAAAAACATTACCACCGAACAATACAAGTAAATATTTGAAAAATGTGGGCATCGACGCCTAGCCATTATTAACCACTGCATTTTCAATTGGGTAGCTTAACCGTCGAGCTCGCTCGCTTGATACACCGATCGACATGAAACCGTTTTTAAAAAGCGCTTCACAATAATAATTTAAAACCATTAGTAAAGAAAACTATAGAATTATAAACGCGAGAATTGCCAAATATACACATATAAACAAAAAAACAAACATTTTAGCATAACGTTCTCTAATAATAACGGTAGAGAATTCGTTTAATGTCGCGTCAGCAAAAAATATTTGTAAAACGAACCTTATTACATTTTTGTCCTTAATGAGGGAAATTTCCTTTAAATTGCTGACGTGAGCGGCAGTTTTCTTAGTCTTAGCTCAAGAGTAATGCGACGAGTTAGCAATGCTAGGCATCCCATTAAAACTTAACACTGAGCGGGTTGTGACTTAATTACGAGTACCTACACGAATTTTAGTTCGTACGTTCGTTTAGTTTCGTACCTTTTTAATTTTGTAACTGTATATCAGTGTATTTTTCTGTGGCATTGTAGCTCCTAAACGGGTATACCGATTTGGATGCGTTTTTTTTTATTTGAAAGCAGGTATTTTAGCGGTTGATTTTAGCTAGGTTTCATGAATATCAGTTGGGCCTTTTAAAAGATATTAGCTCTGAAAGAAGGGATCGCCATTATAACTATGCGGGGTTTTAGCTGTCTTATAGTTATTATTGTCGAATAAATGTCTATAGCTCTAAAGAATTGATAGAGTTGACATATCTTTATGTTCACGAGAGGATTTCTAATTATGACAAGTTTAAATTGTAAATATTTTTTCAATTTAGCTATACATCTGAAAACAATTTTAAAGGATAAATATCTAGAAACAAAATCTTACACAAATCGATCAACTCGTAGGCCCGGTAAAGTTAACTAAAGGTTTGTATTATGTGCATCAGACAAAGATAAACGTTCTTGTACCTACAGAAAACTAAATCGACATACATATAATAAACTAAATAATACTGGCGATTGAAGATTATAAAACGGTTCGTAATACCTACCCAGTATCTTGGAGGTTTTTGGTCTTTCTTAAATCGTGATATTTTTTCTCATCGCTTCCACGTCTCTTATTTCTTTTAATTTTCTTCAAGCAGCGTATCATCATCTTATATATTTTTTCGAATTAAGCTAATATAAATATAATTTTGTTTTAAGTTTCAAATTAATAAAAAAGGAAAACAAATTACTTTTCATCAAAATATCTATTGGTGACAAGAGATTTTGATGTTTCCAAAGTGGACAGCGGGCCTAGCTAGAGTATGGTTTCGTTTATCGCGTGACAAAATGTTGATAAAGCATCCGTCACTCTCATACATACGAATATATACGTGTCAAAAAGTGACGGATGTTTTATCCACATTTTGTCACGCGATAAACGCAGCCATATTAGGCCCTAGCAGCGAAGCATTATGTCAGTAAATTTAGGGACAAATAGACAAGATTTCATAATCAAAAGTGCAAATTATTGCCAAGAAACCGATGAGAATGATTTTAAAATTTAGAAATATTATTTTGAATATTTAGTCTAAGATTAAGTCTTATTTAAGATTACTTTTTAGTTATAATTTTCAGTTATTGTTTACCGTGTTATAAATTCAAGGTCAAAGTCGAATCATTTAATGAAATGACAAAAATCACAAGTCATAATTACAACAAAATATATAAAAAGATCAGATTAAAAACACTTAATTTTTTTTAATTAATCATCCATAAAAGTCCTTAACACTATAAAACGCTTTTTCAGTAAGAAATACTTTTAACCTACTGACATACAAATGGTAAGAAGACTAAGGTTATATACTTTGTTTTATTTTGTAATTTTTCAACAAATATTTTCCATAAAACAAAAAATGTTCCTCTACATTAAATTGCTCTAGTATTTATTTTAAAGCTTTTTTTTTGCCTAAATATACACCTTTTTCCATCCTATTCTTTTCTTTAATAAATGACAAAAAACCGCTACTAAAATTAGTAAAACCGCTACTAAAATTAGTAAAACCGCTACTAAAATTAGTAAAACCGCTACTGGAAATCCCATCCAGTAAACCTCGAAGGCGTGCAAATCGTGCGATCATCAACATCTCAAACCACCTAAGATATTTCCCGATAGGCCTAAATCGAAGTAATAAAGACCACTTAAACAACAAATCCTCCAATAAAAACGGTATCTTTAAGTGGCCTGAATGGTTGAAATTTGTCAAGTCGTAAGTTGTAAGTTATGGTATCCATTGCCATGCCCCCACCGCTCACTTATCAACGCTTAACATAGATTTATGGGGGGCTTGTCTTATTTTTGTGGAGAATTATGATATATCCTTCTGGGGGATTGCAAAAACAATTTCCTGTGGGAAAGTGCGGTTTGTTTTGGGGTTTGTAGAATGTTTTTGTAATTTTTACACGCAGTTGTCAAAGTTTTAATGCTATAAAATATATTTTTTATAAATATAAGCTAAATAAATTTTAAAATCCTTTCATAAAAGGCCTTTTTAAACCTAAGAGAGATGACGTTGTGTTTGAAGTTTGTGTCTGTCTGTTTATCATTTCCTAGAACCCTAACGTTGAATTTGATTTGAAAGCTCATTTTTCAGAGGTAATAAAATTTGAGAATCGGTTGTGATTGTTTGAACAAAGGAGACCTTTGCTAATGGTAGGATAGAAGAGAACAATTTTGGATTTTAGATAAATTATGTGCGAATCAGAACGAGTTATTTAAATTTTAAACCAATGTGATTATGGTTTCCTGTAGAACAAAGGGAGCAGAGCTTATGCTACATAAACTAATAATAATCCCTATAAAGGAAATATGCATTAAGGCCATATAACAGTCTAATGGACGCGTATGAAGCCTCGTTATACTTAATCTCCTTGACGACTTAACATCAAATTTCAGACTTTAGGCGGTCTAACTTTATCTAAACTTGCTCACCTGACAGATGTCCTGTTTTACTTTTCAGAATAACTTAAAAGAAAAACCCTTTAAATCTTATTTGAAATTTAAGAACATTAAAAAATGCCAAATCTGTTAAACTGTTCTCAAGTGACGCGCTTACCAACGAAAATTATTTAATTTTTCATTTAATTACGCAAGTGATGTTTAACTGCTTTGCTGACTAATATATTTTTTAAGTATTTGAACACGTCCTTACGTAACTTTAATTAACTTAACTTAAAGAGGTGAAAATAATATTTTTCAAAGTATTTCCATTTAAAAAAACTTAAATGCTTTAAATAACATTTTCATTTATCGGAAAACCTTCTTGATCAGATGCTTATTGTCTGCATACGGCAGGGTCTCGAGTCTCGACATTAATTACCGCATCCTCAATGAACATTAATTATTGAAGAGGCGCATCGACGTCGATAATCAATTCCGTCTATCATCGAAAAACTTGTGCATTTGACTTTTAATTAAGGTTTCATTTTTTATCCTGGCCAGTTAAAATAGTGAGGCGATTGATCCTTACCCGTCGACATGTTCAGCAGGGACAACCATTTTGTATAATGCTGACAAGAAAAATAATTATATTATCTGCAAAGAAGCATTCTACGCTTTAAATACATTTTTTTGGATTTGTCTCACTCTTTTTAATCTTCGACCAAAAAAAGAGGGATGTTATAAGTATAACCTGTGTATTTGTGTATCTGTGAATCTATGTGTGCGAGTGTGTGTCTGTCTGTGTAATCGTAGCTTCCAAACCGATGGACCAACTGAACGCAATTTATTCGAATTCTATTTTAATCGAGATTGTTTTTAATCTAGATATCAGCTAAAAAATTCAAATAATTCATAACCTCATATAATACACCTGTTAAATCAGGATATACACCACACATTAATAAATAGTCTTTCAAGAAGCTCAGGAAAACAAAGTTCCAATACCTCAAAAATGTAAGGTGGAGCATTTTTCCAGGAAACCTGAGGTTCCTTGGTATAAAAGGTCCCCTGAGCCTTGGCTGTCTACAACCAAGAGCTATTTATTCCTCCAAGTGACGTTGATATCTCTTCCCATTCCAACACGGCTTATCTTGTATTCTCTCGCGTGTTTCTCAGTGGGTCTCTATCGCTACACACTAGTTAGAAAGCGACAACTTGAGTAAGAGTTGTAGGTACTGGGTTCTGCAATAAGAAGAAAACTAAACTATATTAAGTTTTAACTTTAACATTTTTAGAACCTATTATTTTCACTAGCTATTGGAAATAGTCCATGGAATTGGTATATTTTGCCTTGCATTAAATAAGGTTCTCATTTTTTTATTATGTTCTATGTGATCGATGAAGTGATAATGGAAAGTCCAAGTTTTCCGCCTTGGAAAACCTTGTTAAATTGTTGAAAAACCATTTAATTTTCTGTTTTTTTTCGTTTCTGTCAATTTTTACCACCAAGAACCTATGTTACGGCAAAAATCACTATGTACACTTTTCAGAAGACAAAAATTTCAACAAAATGAAAGTAATTCGGTTACGATAAACTGATTAGTTTCATATCATTTCATATTATTTGTTCTGAGGCCCTAGAATGTGCTTCGAATCGAAAACGATTTCCAAAAACTATCAAAGTATATGGAACTGATATAAGCGCTTCACACGACCATCTGGTAGCTTACGTCAAGCTTATGTTTCTCATAACATCTTATAAATCTCAATAGACCATTTATTTGAACACTAATATATTATTATTTTTAAAATTTAAGCTTCTTTTACTATTCAATTGTGGACTCTTAATTGCAGAATGAATGGACGTCAATTCATTCTGCAATTCGTCGACGAGTCCCGCGCCAGTTTAACTTGCAAACGACGGCCATTCGTATTTATTTCAATTGTTTAACGAACAATTAAGCTACTTTTGACGGCTTTATTGGTTCGTTTCAATAAATTAAGTAAATGAGTGTCGAAACAGAGGGAAGTATAAAATAATTAAAAGTAAAATAAAGGAGAAAAAACTTACGTAAGTTCAGTTTGCTTTACTCTCACACTCATTTACTCCTTTGACTGACTGACTTTGCATAAACAATATTTTGATAGAGCATAATTTTACTAAGCAGCGGACTGACATAACCCCAAGTATGAAGCAGGTAAAATATACCTAGTTCTAGTCTCTTTGGACATACTCACTTAATCCAAAAAACTGGCCAATGCGAGTCGGACTCGCGCACTACGGGTTCCGTACCATTATCTGGGTAAGGCCGCGAATTTTGACCCATTTGGACGTTTCAAATTTAACATGCTCATAAAAAAAATGGTAACACCGAGAATTTCAAAACAATTTTATTATATTACGCGATAAAAACTGTCAAGGTCGCAAGTAACATAATTGATTTAACTCCTTTCAAATTTGTCAAATTTTTTCGACCACTAGTACTTAAAGCCCTGTTATTTTCACGATTTTCAACTTCTCATGATCATGCTTTTATTTAAACAAAATTTTATGATATAACGATAGTTCTACCGATTGCTAAAAAAAAATATTAAAATAATTTACTTGTTTTATCTTGCATTCTTTTATTGGGCCCCAATTCCACGTTTTCGTTACGAATACTTTCGTGACGCTTTATAAAGCTAGATTTAAAGCCAACTGTGGTATAAATTCGTTTTTGTGCACTGGCAACTCATATTCTAGTAGGGCAACATCCGAGAGGAAACCAACCACGTCAGTTTGTTGATTAAATGGCGGTCAAAGGTGACGCGGACAGTTTTCTAAATATCTTCTAAAGTGCTAGTGTGATTTTAAGGCTAAGTAGTGATTATTTTTAAGCGGTTGCTTTTTCATACGATGGGTTAATGTTATTCACGCACGTGATATGTATTATTATATTCAAAATATCGTTATTTCACCATGATAATCAATATTTAAAAAAAAATACGTTACACTTTCGTTATGAATACGTTACATTTTAACGTAAAGTGACGAAAACATGAGGTAAAGGGAAGTGCACACAGAAAAATACGAACTTAAATGAGGTTTTACTAGATTTCCAACGACAAATACAATAAGTTATTAAGATGAATCAATTTGTAATTGTAGGTACGAACATTAGGTAAGGTAAGGTTATAGGTAATAATATAAATGCGAAAGTGTGTCTGTCTGTATGTTACCTCTTTACGCTTAAACCGCTGAACCGATTAAGATGAAATTTGGAATAGAGATAGTTTGAGTCCCGGAGAAGGACATAAAATAGTTTTATCCCGAAAATCATCCCTAAGGAGGTGAAATAGAGGGTGAAAATTTGCATGGAGCTACAATATAAACGAGTTCCACGCGGACGGAGTCGCGGGCAGAAGCTAGTTATTAACCGATCGAGCGAGCGAAGCTAAAGAATTTAAAAAAAAAAATTGGAGTTGTCACTCAGTGGCATTTTTTTGAGAAATGCTCAAATGTCTCTGTTGTATTATGAAAAGTACCTATGGATTACTATTTCATTTAAAAAGTTAAAAAAATATTAATTTAAGTAATTAATAAAAATGTTGATTACATGAAAATACTTTATTTGTATTTAGTCAATAAAAACTAATTTTTTTAAAACATGTATTTTTTTGCGAATGTTTGCCAGTGTAATCTAAGCTTAATAACAACTTATGATACGTTTTATGGTAACGTCACGTATTTTTTTTATGTTAGTTCTATGTCACATTGGTCAAAATTCGCGGCCTTACCCATCTATAAAAAAATACGTTTATTGTAATGGAGCCCCCCTTAAATATTGATTTTATTTTAATAGAATTATTTATTTTTAAAGTGAATATTATGTGAATATTTCAAGCGTCTACCTGTTGCCGTTATTATTATCGAGCATAAAACGGCAAAAAAATCACGTTTGTTGTATGGGAAACCCCCTTAAATATTTATTTTATTCTATTTTTAGTGTTTGTTGTTATAGCGGCGGCAATATAAATACTTATACAATCTGTGAAAATTTCAACTCTCTAGCTATCACGGTTCATTAGATACAGCCTGGTGACCGACAGACGGACGGAGTCTTAGTAATAGGGTCCCGTTTTTACCCTTTGGGTACGGAACGCTAAAAATAAGCTTACAAATGTCTAAAAACATATCCAAATTTTGACCACGGATCTAAGCATACGAGGGGATAAACAGGTAAATTGGCTCACACATACGAAATGTATCAATCCCTAAAGCATACAAACCAACTTTATACCAATTTAATCAATTCAACAATTAGGTAAAATAAATAAATAAAAACCAAAATTAGTCTAATTAATTTTCTGGGCCAACCGTGTCACAAACTCATTGCAAACAATTTTTCAAAGAATTACTTATCATACATAATTATTCTCGACATTCCATATGAGACCAAGTTACCAAACTCTAGGAAGTCCCCACGATCTCACGAATCTCGTCCGTTTTTTCCTAAAACGCCTCCTCAGGGTGACATTGTTTTAAACTTTTAATATTAACACCCCACTCGCATACATGTGCTCACTTAGTCTGACAAAGCCTTGTGTTTACTTGGAAAAACTTAGACGAAACAGCTTTGTTACGGTGAGAATAGAGTCTAGAATTCGCTGGGCTTGGTAAATTGTATATTCTGATTATAAGTGCAAATCCTCTTTGGTAGAGCAATTTGGGGAACAGCGGGGTTTTAGCTTGTTACTGAAGTATCTTGAACTGTGGCGTTATTCTGTGCCATAACAACGTGCCATACTTAGTGACCAGTTTATACTGACACCTGAAAGTATACGCAATCTATCATAATATATAAAAAACAAGAAACTGATTGCCTAACTGATCGATCAACGCACAGCCGAAACTGCTGTCCCTACGGACTTGAAATTTGGACGGAATATTCCTTGGATATCCTAGGAGTACACAAAATTCACCCCTATGGGGTTGAAGTAGGCGAAGTAGTGTGAAACTAATTCTATGCGTATGGAGTCGCGGGCGTCTTCTAGTGTACGATAGAACCAGACGGCATCGTTGGTAACCCTACATGGTCTAGAATCAGGAAATAACCAGTCACTATGGGAAGAAACAATTAAAGCCACTTATTTACGAAGAGTCTCAAAGTAGCGTACTATGCGCTTGAGAGTCACATCTCGCTCGGACTAGGTAGCAAATATGACTAGACCGCTTTGCGACTATCAAGTTGTGGATCTAAAGCTTCTATCCCCTTATATTCACTTAATCCTGTCTTATGGCATTACACTGTGAGGAAATGCAACCGCCTTTGAACGTATCCTTAAAATGCAAAAGCGTGCACTTCGAGCTCTTGTCAAAGCTAAATATAATGAAAGCTGCAGATAATACTTTAAAAGCCTTCAGATCTTAACCGCTGTATCAACATAAGATACGTAAGAAATAAACCTAGTGAATTTAAATAGATTCGTGAAGGCAGGAAGCGTCCGAGTAGATATCGCGATAACCTCAGACCTATACAATGTAAACTGAATAAAGCTAAGAAAAGCCTTAGAGTAATGGCGCAGAAATAATACAAGAAACTGCCGCAAATGATCAAAGCTGTGGGTAATATAATACGAGTAAATGCATATCGCCAGCAATGTTTAGAGAACTACTCCTTAGAAAGAAACTGTACAGCGTCAAAGAGTATCAAAGAAATAAATAAATACTAGAATAATTAAGTAGTAACATCATGATGAAAACCAAACAGATTAAATTTATGATCATATTGGTGAATAATTATTGTAATTAGGTAGTACCGTTATTAATAAAAAATTTAAATTTATGATCTCAGTATTTTTGCGTATTTATTGTTTTGTGCTAAAGTAATATTATACCGTATAACTATTGAAAAATAATAAATATCATATGATAATCGTATAAAAGACAAAAGGTAGTAAATTTATTATTATTTATGTGGTTAAATCATCTTGCTGTACAAAGTCCACAGTACCAAAACTTTAATGGCATTAAAAATATTGTTATCAGAATAAGCAGAAATTCTAACATTTTACAATTTTTAAACTCCCGCTCACGGAAGCGAGTCTTGCATAATAATTAGACAAGGTTCGTTCGTTTACTATGATTATCATACTGCAGCAAGTATTAAACGTGCTCAAGGAAATACTCAAATATTTTACCTGAAATACCTAGTATCGTTACGGGAATTCTCAGGTAAGTAAACAGTTACGTAAAGATGGAAAGTAAATTGATTATGTAGGATGCCCTGAGGCCCTTCTTTTAAAAACCGAATTTCAAAGTTACGTTTGCTCCTCCCTTTCTCTCGATTTAGTCTCAAGTGACGAGTGACAAGGACTCGGCACCCAAAGTTTCGAATTCAGTGGTTCGTGGTTAATCATCCTGGCTTGAAAGGAGGATGGGCAAAGCAGCCTATATGGCCAATAACGACAAGCGATATGTCACCGGATAGGTTATTTGAAGTTCTAAAACGTGTTCTAAAATGTTGAATTTTCTCACAGCGAATCGACACTTCCCGTCACAAAAAAGTTGTAGAATTTAAAATACCGATCCAATAGGATACCGTTTATTATTATTGGATCCTAAGGTGGGGTACTGTAATGCAATAATTTAAAATAGATCTTATTGCATTGTACTGTTTTGTAGAATACGTCTCGTTTGCTTTTAATTATTTAAATTCAAAGCTGTCTCCTCTAAGCCAGTGTAGTGAATGTATCATGTATAAGACAGTTTAATAAAATAAAAAACAGTTTAAACAGTATCAGTGTTTATATAAGTAGCACCCTTCTCCACAGTACATACTGTTGCGTACCTATGCAACATTTTTTATTGTATAAATTTTAATTAATTTTATTTAATTCTTTTCCTCTATTTTTAATTGTTTCCAAATTACATAAATACTAAAATCATTCATATTAATAATCTAAATCTGCTCTTCAAGCAATACCAAGACGTTTATCCCCACTAAAACAATCCGTTGAGCTTAAACGAGTCAAAAATGGCAAGTCACTTACGTAGCTTTCTTAACTTCCATAGTATGTATATATGTGTATACCAGTAACCTATAATAAATCTACAGTATCAAATCGAAATTTTTAATTAAATTAGCAAAGCTTTCAAAACCTCCTCTTCAGCGGTCTGGTTTCGGCAGCTACATATGGGCCTTGTCTCCATCAAGAAGAAATAGACTTTGCCATCTTCATATTCGACGCAGCAGTGGACTTTGCTCCCAAGACAAAGAAAAGAAGTCCTTGGGAGTCTTAACATTTCATCGTTTTGCCAGCTTTACGTTCTCAGGCATAGGAAGAACGCTTATAAGACGCAAAACATTTTAAGAAGAGGTTTCCCAGCGTTTGCCGACGTCAGGTGAACGTTCGTCGGAGATCCGAAGATCGACAAAGAAGCTTCCAGAATCATCGGAGTACATTCATTAACGTATTAGACAGAGTGAGTCCGTTCCATTTACCTTCATGCTTCTTAATTTTCCCCTTTTCCACGGAATAAAGAATACCCCTATACGAATTAAGCATAGTCATCATCATAGTTGGTACGAATTCATATATTTTTAACTTTAAATCTTATGCAACTTTTTAATTCCAAACTTAATTAATTATAAATCTTTCCATACTTTCTATGCCTACATAAACAAGCCCTCTCCATTTCGCCTTAGCATCAAATTTGCTTACTCGCTTATCTATTATAAATCGCATTCCTGCACATTCAATCTTTTGTTCGATCCCTTAGCACGGCCTCGCGTGCATAACTCATGGATCTCGTAGTTAATCGAATCAACAAGATGGCCGATGCAAAAATTAAAGAGTTAGTTAAGAGACGTGGCGGGTTAAGATCTAAGTTAACGCAGTTTAGCAATTATTTAAATGTAGCAAAATCATCCGAAAAATGAAGTGAGGTGCAAATTACTGAATTGGAGTGCCGTCTAGGAAAGATTGAAACTTTATATTCGGAATTCGATGCATTTCAGATCGAAATCGAAGTGCTCACGGATAAGACAGACGAAGCGGAGCGGGAGCAATTTGAGCAGCAGTACTTCTCCATGGTTTCGCTTGCTCGGGTTTTATTGGCTCCCACCGTTCAGGCTAGCGGTGGGCACGGGCCTGCGTCGAGCGAGCACGGCTCGTTCGTCAGCGCCCGGCACGACTTTGTCCGCCTTCCGAAGATTGACCTGCCGCACTTCGACGGCAGCTACCAGCACTGGCTCGAGTTCCGAGATACGTATATTTCTTTAATACACGATAATAACGGCATAAGTGACATCAACAAATTTCATTACCTTCGTGCCGCTTTAAAAGGTAGGGCGGCCCTAGTCATACAAAGTCTTGATTTCAGTTCCGATAACTACCACAAAGCGTGCCAGTTATTATCAGAAAGGTACGACAACCAGAGGCTTTTGGTTAATAATCATATCCAGGCATTGTTTAACCTTGAATCTATACAGCGCGAGTCCAGTTATTTGTTAAACTTACGTGCACTTGCAACGTTAGGCGAGGCAGTGGACCATTGGGACACTGTTATAGTCTACCTTATGTCTAAAAAATTAGATTCTGTCACACATAAGAAGTGGGAGGAATACAGAAACCAGTTGTCGGGCTCGCCAACATTGGAACAGTACATTAAGTTCTTAAATGGTAGGGCAGATCTCCTTGAAACTATTTATGACAATAAAACTAATAATTCTTATAAACCAAAAACATTTCTGTCATATTATAATTGTGTATGTGGGTAAGAACTCATAGAATAAAGTTAGTCTATCTCCAGCATACGTGCGTGTCATTCCATCCTCCGTAATATAATTATTTTACATGGCGCAGTCGGTTATTTCGGATCTCAAGTATTGTTACAACACGTGAACTAACATTAAATAGAGTAAGATCAAAAACAAAAGTGAAGTGCACGTATAAATATTGGTTAAATACAGCAAAACGCGAGAACAATGGAAGCGGTTTTACAACCACCCGCACCATTTCAATTCGAGAATAATCTCGGTAGTGTTACGTCGGGAAATTTGTGTAAATCGTGGCAAAATTGGAAAACATCTTTCGAAGTGTACTTTGATGCATGTGAACTTAGCAAAAAAGATGAAAAAGTGCAATTGAATATATTACTACACGTTATTGGTGCAAAGTGCAGAGAGGTGCATGAGCAATTCACGGAAAAACCGACGACCTTAAAAGCACTTTTAAAGAAATTTGATGATTTCTTTTTACCAAAATCTAATTTCACAGTCGAGAGGCACAAATTTTTTACGCGGGACCAGAAGACGACAGAATCGACCGAGCAATACGTTTTTGAGCTGAATAAAATGGCTTCCAAATGCGGGTTCAAAGACTTATGCAGTGATTTAGTTAAGGACTGATTAATTTGTGGCATAAGAAACAGTACTTTGCGAGAACGTTTACTACGGGAATCGGAGTTAACGCTAAGCACGGCATTAGATATTTGTCGATTAGCGGAGATGTCGCACGCCCAAGCGGGCACGATAAAACAGGAATCGGAGACTCATCATGTTCACGAATTACGATGCACGCACGACGGGAATCTGGAGAACAGCCCAGTTGTGGAAGAGTCAGTACATTGGGTCAACAGTCGTCATTGCCGATGTGGAGCTAGCACCGGGAGGAGCGCGCCCCCGGAGGCCTGTGCCGCCGCAGCGCCCGGCTCGTGGGAGCCTCGGGGGCGCCGCAGGCGCGGTCGGGGCCGCGGGAGAGGCCGCCGCCCGTCGTTGGGAGCCGCCGCCGCGCCCCAAGAACGACCACCTAGGCCTGGGCCTTCCAACATCCCGTCTTATCGCCCCCGGTCATATCAAGCGTGTTCTAGATGCGGTGATAGCCACGGTGTTTATAAATGCCCCGCCTATGGAGTTCGGTGCAACAACTGCAATGGTTACAACCATTATGCGAAAATGTGCCAGGTTTATGCTGTTGAGGAAGCCTCCAGTGATCAGGTAAAGAGTCATTCTTCTCTTAGTACTGAATGGTCAGCCTCGATAGATATAAATAATAGTAGCATTCAATTCAAAATCGATACTGGAGCAGATGTTAATGTATTACCATTAAATCAATTACATAAAATAAATATAACAGAGCAACAACTAACTCCTACATCGATTAAATTACGAGGTTATTCGGGTGATGTCATTAAGACTATTGGCAAATGTTATTTAAAATCGTATTATAAAAATAATCACTATATATTAAAGTATGTTATTGCTGACGTTACATCTCCGCCAATATTAGGACGTGCGAGGAGATGAATTTGGTGAAACGTGTTATGTCAGTAAGTTCGAATGATTTAAGTAACATATTAGGTAAATATGCTGATATTTTTGATGGCATAGGGTGTCTGCCGGGAGAATATAATATTCAATTAAAGGAAAATGTGCGTCCGGTCATACACCCACCTAGGAAACTACCCATTGCGCTTAGAGAAAGTGTCAAGAATAAGTTGTTAGACATGGAAAGGCAAAATATTATATCTAAAGTCGAGGGACCTACTGACTGGGTAAATAGCATGACCTTAGCCAAAAAACCAAACGGTGACTTTCGCATTTGCCTTGATCCCCAAGATTTAAATAAAGCAATTAAACGGGAACACTTCCGGCTGCCAACCCTCGATGAGATTACATCCAGACTATTAGGCGCGAAATGGTTTAGCACCTTAGATGCCAAACAAGGTTTCTGGCAGGTAAAACTCAGTCCTGAGTGTACGGATCTGTGCACCTTCAATACAGTGTTCGGAAGGTATAAATTTTTGCGTTTACCTTATGGCATTTCTTCGGCCAGTGAGGTGTTCCATAAGAAACTATTGGAGCACTTCGATGACCTGGAAGGTGTGTGTCAGTTTATTGATGATTTGTTGATCTACGGCAAGACTAAAGAAGAACATGACGAGCGGTTGCTTAAGGTTGTAGAAAGATGCAGGAAAATAAATATAAAGCTGAATAAGGACAAGTGTAAGATAGCTTTAAAAGAAATAAAATACTTAGGGCACAAAATAAGTGAGCACGGTGTTTCGCCTGATCATTCGCATACTGATGCTATACGCAGTATGCCACAGCCAAAAAATGTTAAGGACCTTGAGAGGTTCCTAGGGCTGGTAACGTATGTCGGTAGTTTCGTTCCAAATTTATCAGATAAAACATGCTACTTGCGACAATTATTAAAAAAAGATGTCGAGTGGCATTGGCACGAAAAACACCAGGAAAGTTATGATTTATTAAAACGATGTTTAGTTAGTCCGCCCGTCCTTCAGTTCTATTCGTTAGATAAACCTATAACTTTGTCGGTTGATTCGAGTAAAAACGCCCTGGGCGCTTGTCTATTACAGGATAATTTACCAGTGAGCTATGCGTCAAAGTCACTCAACAAGACTGAACAAGCTTACGCGCAGATAGAAAAAGAGTTATATGCGTGTGTTTTTGCGTGCGAAAAATTTTATGCTTACATATATGGACGCACCGATATAACGATAGAAACCGACCACAAGCCCCTTATTAGTATAATAAATAAACCCATAGTTAGCGCGCCGCCAAGATTACAACGAATGCTGATGAGGCTACAACCCTACACATTTAAACTTGTATATAAACCAGGTAAGTATCTATTCATAGCGGACGCACTGTCGCGCGCGTGCGATAGCAATAACAGCAACGACCCCGACACTGAGCCGCGCGACCATCTCGAAGCGCAGGCGCAGGTATGCGCGCTGACCGCGTGCAACCCGCTCACGGACACACACTTCCTACTCATACAAAAGTGCACGCGTGACGATATTGAATTGCAATTGCTGTCTAAAACAATAAAAAAAGGGTGGCCCATAAACAAAACTGATGTTGATCTCGCGATACGTAATTATTGGGATGTACGAGACGAGCTCACATTGTCGTACGGCCTAGTTTGGAAAGGTACCCGCATAGTTATACCTACCTGTATGAGGTCTGACATGTTGCAAAAAATACACGTAACTCATTTAGGAATTGAGAAATGCAAATTACGTGCTCGAGAAACTGTATATTGGCCAAATATAAATTCACAAATAACAGACATGATTTCACATTGTCAGGCTTGTTTGTCCTATAGAAAATTAAATTCTAAAGAGACTTTACTCCAACATGACATTCCTAATTCCCCGTGGCATAAAGTTGCAGCGGATGTGTTCCACCACAATGGTGAGTCATACTTATTAGTAATCGACTACTACAGCAAATTTGTGGAAGTTGCAAAACTAAAATCCCTAATGTCAGAAAGTATTATAAAACAATTAAAGTTAATATTCAGTAGGCAGGGCATTCCAGTTATTTTTATGTCTGACAATGGCCCAGAGTTTGGTTCAGGTATTTTTGAGCACTTTGCAAATGAATGGAATTTTCAGCACGTGACATCGTCTCCTAGGTATCCTCAGTCCAACGGTCTCGTTGAAAGAGCTATACAGACCATCAAAAATATATTAAAGAAAACCACTTATACTAATTCCGACTTTCACCTCGCACTTTTAGAATATTTAAACACACCTATAAGTAGGGATATTCCCTCACCGACCGAGTTATTAAATGGAAGAAAACTTCGCAGTATTGTGCCGTGTGCTACATTAACGTTGACGCGACCACGTCTCAACGTCATGAAAAAGTTTAAGGATCGGCAGTCAATACAAAAACGGTATTATGATAAACATGCTCGCGACCTTTCCCCTTTAAGAAAAGGTCAAAAAATCAAAGCACTCCTTAATGACCGATGGGAAAATGGTACAATCAAAGAAGTGGTTGGAATTAGGTCTTATTTAGTAAAGTTGGTAACCGGAAGTGAAATTGTTAGGAACCGCAGGCATTTAATTCCAGATTCCAAACATCGCAGCAATAACATGCTTAGTGACTACAGCATGCGAAATGACTACGATGACATTGTCGTCACCCCGAATAACCACATTCAACCAAACGTTTCTATGCCTTCTAATAGTAATAATAACCCTTACGTTACTCGTTACGGCAGGACAGTGACGCGGCCTGATCGCTGGGGCTACACCAACACAGCATAAGAAATTTCCAGATGTAAAAGGTCATCATTAATACTTATAATATTTTTATTGTAGGTATACATACTTCTATTCCGTTTTTAATATTTGAAAATATTCTATTAATAACAATTTGTAATAAATGTTGATGATGATAATTTTTTTATCGTGCATGAAAATCCTTTTAAAAAATAAAAATGTTAAATAATTAGGTATATAATAATTATTCATTATTAAATGTATGAAATGTAAGATTGTGATAAAATTGTAAGTTATAGATTTTGCATGAAATATTGTAAAAATTAAATGAAATAAAGTCATTATAAAACAAACAATGCATTGTGTAATAGCTTAATAGGTATAGGAATTGCATAAAATAATAAAAAATGTATGCATGTTTTAATCAAGTATTACAATAAGAATGTTAAATTAATACTTAGAAAAGAACCTTATAACCTTATACTTAATTAAATTTAAGTTGGTTCATAGGATAATTAGTTTTGTTACATGCTTAATTAACTTTAAGTAAACAGGTAACCTAACTTTAATTTATTTGTGTAAAAAAGGGAGATGTTATATTATAATTGTGTATGTGGGTAAGAACTCATAGAATAAAGTTAGCCTATCTCCAGCATACGTGCGTGTCATTCCATCCTCCGTAATATAATTATTTTACAATTTCAAAACATAGAATCAACTAAATCTAAATCTTATCTTGGAACTACAAATACGAAACAGTTTAAAGCTATTACTCGTCCTTTCTGTAAACAGAATCACTTTTTATTTACTTGTGAAGCGTTTCGTAAGTTAGACGGTAACGATCGAATTAGTAAAGTAAATCAATACGACGTCTGTAAAAATTGTTTACGTCCGGGTCATAGCGAAAAGAAGTGCTCGCTTTCTCATTGCAAGTATTGTGTACATAAACACAATACTCTTTTGCATAAAAATGAAGAAACCTTTTCTAGCACTGACGCACCCATTCCAGAGATTAATTTTAACGGCAACATTCAAGCCAACATATCTTCACTCGCTAATCGCTCGGTGTTGCTTTCCACAGCATTGGTGCACGTGTTCGACGCGGATGGAAGACCTCGCGAAGCCGTTTTGCTTGACAACGGCAGCACTTCCAACTTCGTGACGCGAGACCTGTGTGGGCAGCTTGGGTTGGTGAGACACAGCGTCAGCTCCACGGTCACAGGTATAAATAATCAGACCTCACACAGTACAGAGTCCTGCGACCTAATTATCCAGTCATGTCATAGCGGCTATAGGACGAGTGTGCGCTGTTTTGTTTTGCCAGAGATAAATAAATCAGTACCGTCATGTTACATAGATGCGTCACAAATACCTATACCTGCCGGCATCATATTGGCAGACCCATCATTTAATCAGGCCTCAGTTATCGACATACTTGTTGGTGCTGAAGTATTTTGGAACGTCTTAGGTTCCAATTATATTAATCTAGGAAAAAATAAACCTAGACTTCAGGAATCCACGTTAGGCTGGCTTATTTCCGGGATAACTTATAGTAGTACATCGTTATTTTGTTCATTTTTAACAAATCAAGAAGAAACCCAACTTATACGTTTCTGGGAACTTGATTCAGTTTCATCAACGCACTGCATGTCTCTTGAGGAACAGGCTTGTGAACAGAGCTTCCTCGCCAATACAACTCGCGATCAAGATGGCCGCTTTATTGTTACCTTGCCGTTAAAAGAGTCGCCGGAGATCTTAGGTGAATCATATTTCATGGCCAAGCGACGTTTTTTAACGTTAGAAACTAGATTAAAGCGAGACCCACTATTTAGAGATATGTACCTTAAGTTTATGCAAGATTATCTTGAGTTAGGTCACATGACTGAAAATAAATCATCCGGTACTGCAAAAAACGACTCATATTTTCTCCCACATCATGGTGTTTTCCGCGAGGCAAGTACAACCAAGAAGCTTCGAGTGGTATTCGACGCTTCGGCCAAAACGACCTCCGGAAAGTCTTTAAATGACATCCAGATGGTGGGGCCGACAGTACAGGATGACCTTCTGTCAATTTTATTGAGATTTAGACAACACAAATATATTATTTCAAGTGACGTGCAAAAAATGTATCGTGCTATCCTTGTCCATCCTTCGCAACGTGCACTTCAACAAATTATCTTTAGATTCGATCCTTCAGATCAACTTAAAACTTATACTCTAAACACCGTCACGTACGGTACTGCGTCGGCCCCATACCTAGCGACAAAATGTCTCGTTTCTCTTGCCGATCAGTGCCACGACGTTCGTGTTAAGGACGCAATCAAACGTGATTTTTACGTGGATGATTTCTTAAGTGGCAGTGACACGATCGAGTCATTAATTGAAATAACTAAAGATGTTATAACTACTTTAGAGACCGCAAACTTTTATCTTCACAAATGGCAGTCTAACAGCCCTGATATATTACAATCTATTTGTGCTCCTTAGGATGACACTCATAAAAAACTTAACCTTGATAGCTTTTCGTCTTGCAAAACGTTGGGCTTATATTGGGACTCGACCTTCGATAACTTGTCATTCTCGATCGACATTAAAATTCCCAATAAGATTACTAAACGAAACATTTTGTCCGTAGTTAGCCAGGTATTCGACCCTCTAGGCCTAGTGGGCCCTTGTACTGTCGAAGCTAAATTTATTTTACATACACTTTGGCAAGAAAAATGCGATTGGGATGAGGAACTACCTCATGCGATTGTCGACAACTTTATTTCTTTCGTTAAGTCATTATCGCACTTAAATAAACTTTGCATACATCGTTGGGTTATGTGTGATTTACCCACACAGACTCAACTGCATATTTTTGTAGACGCTTCTGAACGGGCATATGGAAGTTGCAATTATGTTGGAACTGTAGATGGCAGCGGAGCAGTGTGTACTCGTCTTATAGCTTCAAAAAACAAAGTAGCTCCACTTAAACAGACAACTATACCTCGTCTTGAGCCTTGCAGAGCTTTGCTTGGTGCAAGACTCTGGGCAAAGGTCATAAAATCACTGACTGAGGTTTGATCATAGTTACTTTTGGTCGGATTCCATGATAGTATTGGGTTGGCTTGCAGGCTCACCTAATCGTCTCAAGCAATTTGTTCGTAACCGAATAATTGAGATTCAGGAATGTACTCACGGCCAGACGTGGAGCTACGTGCCGTCAAAACAAAACCCTGCAGATCTCGTGTCGCGGGGGATGAAGGCTGATGAGATCAGCGCATCCACTTTGCGGTGGACTGGTCCGAATTACCTTCATCACACAAATATACAGTTTCCCACAGTTCCCAACACACCCATAAAAATACTTGCGGAAGTGTCATTTCATACAT
The DNA here is from genome assembly GCA_946894065.1 of Acleris literana. Lineage (NCBI taxonomy): Eukaryota > Metazoa > Arthropoda > Insecta > Lepidoptera > Tortricidae > Acleris > Acleris literana. Next base: position 23,384,858 of record OX335669.1, read on the forward strand.
ATATTCACACAAACTCAGACGCAAATGTTATATCTAAATTGATTATTAATTCATCAACCTTCACAAAAATAGTCAGAATATTAGCCTATATTTACAGATTTATAAATAATTGTAAAATAAAAAGTAAAAAAAACAGAATCTTATCAAACTTTACTAATAAAGAACTTGAATCATCTAATCTAACCTTATTACGTTTTTCACAGATGGAAATGTTTCCTTGTGAATACGATATAATTGCCTCAGGTGGAACATTACCTATCAAAAATAGATTAAATTCATTGACCCCATTTCTTTGTCCGGATAAACTTATCCGGGATGGTGGTCGTCTTGACAATTCCAACTATAGCTACGAAGTTAAACATCCTATTTTGTTGTGTAGCAAACATCACATAACAAAACTCATATTTACTAGGCAACATTTTGCATTATTACATGCCCCACCCAACTTGTTATTGTCAAGTATTAGGCAATCATACTATCCATTAGGGGGTAGAAACTTGGCCCGCAAAATTGTTAATAATTGTGTGCGCTGTATTAGGTTCAAGGCCAAGCCTCTTCAACCTATAACGGGCAACCTGCCTACTGACACGACGCAACTGGAATTCCCATTCTTGCACACGGGAATGGACTATGCAGGGCCAGTGCTGATAGCTGATCGTAGGGGTAGGGGTAGCAAAACCATTAAGTCGTATATTTTAATTTTTGTTTGCTTTTCAGTTAAGGCTCTTCACCTGGAGCTAGTTACGAGATTAACCAAGGAGGCGTTTTTGGGCGCTCTCGAGCGCTTCATGGCTCGTCGCGGGAAACCTAAAACGTTGTACTCCGACAATACCAAGTCTATACCAAGGATTTCACTCACAGAAGCAAACGTCACACGCCTCGACAGATTCCAGCGAATTGAAAAGCTCAAACAGCATTTTTGCAACCGGTTTGCTAATGAGTATGTAACTCTCCTCCAGCAGAAGACGAAGTGGCGCAGCGCGTCGAACGCTCTGACGCCCGGGACCATGGTTCTCGTCAGGGATCAAAGCCTTCATCCTCTTCTGTGGCTTCTGGGGCGCGTCACCAAGCTGTACCCGGGCACCGATAACGTCGCCAGAGTCGCCGAGATCCTCACCAAGAAGGGCATCATTCGGAGGGCGTACAACAACATCTGTCCACTCCCCATTAGTTAGTTTTTGTTGAGTACTCTCAACGCCCGGGAGTATGTTGCGTACCTATGCAACATTTTTTATTGTATACATTTTAATTCATTTTATTTAATTCTTTTCCTCTATTTTTAATTGTTTCCAAATTACATAAATACTAAAATCATTCATATTAATAATCTAAATCTGCTCTTCAAGCAATACCAAGACGTTTATCCCCACTAAAACAATCCGTTGAGCTTAAACGAGTCAAAAATGGCAAGTCACTAGCTTTCTTAACTTCCACTCAGCTGCGCATAATTTTGGCACTATTTCTGTATACCAGTAACCTATAATAAATCTACAGTATCAAATCGAAGTTTTTAATTAAATTAGCTAAGCCTTCAAAACCTCCTCTTCAGCGGTCTGGTTTCGGCAGCTACACATACACTTGTAGAATGAACCTCATCCTCCTATGAAAGTCCTTGTGGTGTTTGCAGATCGATAAGTAGAGTTAGGTTAGGTTAGGTTAGGTTAGGTTAGGGTAACACTGGTTCCGGAGGTTTGAGGGTGTCTTAGCAAATCAAGGCACCCTCCGAAAGTCGTTAGCGTCGAGGTGCCACAGCTGAATGCGCCAGCTCGTGATCGCGTGGCCCTCTTTTAAAGACGCAGATGGTTTGCCGCTGGGGTTTTAGTGGGTATTCCGGCCACTCGTGGTTGGGGAGTCCCACATAACCACCCCGGGTCCCCCCTGGACTTGGGTGGTACGCGTAAACGCATTTCCCAAGCGAAAAAAAAAATAAAAAAAAAATAGGGCAACACTGGTGGTTGTTGCATGTTGCATGTTGCATCATGCCTAAAGTTGCGGTTTGTGACATAACGTAGACCAAAACACAACACGCAACGATTTTTTAACTTTACCTCTATTCTAAGCGGTAAAAACCATATCGTCTTTGACCTGTTATCGTAATGTCAACATTTTGATAGCTCTTATAGCTCTTACACTTTTGATAGTCAAGTACTTAATACTTGACAGTAATGAAATCGCGGCCGAGTTTAAAACAATACCAATACCATACCGATGGTTTTTACCGCCTAGAATAGAGTCCCTGTGCACTATTGCCTCTAACGCAACTAAAGTCACAACTATCAGGAGATACCTACAGCACACAACAAGTGTGCCATCAAATCCCTTGAACGGAATAAATTTCTTCACCCAATATTTCAACCTAAAATCTTTATTTTCTCTCTCAAACCTATCAGCCTTAGAATCTTTCAAACATTTTACAAATTGATAGCTTTACCTCTATTATAAAGTTCACAAAATTTACGGTGAAACTTTTACCTAATGCACGATCGCGGAGTCTAGACTTCACAATACTATTTCTCATATCAATGACCCTTGAAAAACTGAACAACAAATTGCTATTCAGTATTTGAAATTTATGCTTATTTCAATTTTATGAAGTTAAGTTGTCTATACTGTCTATAAAGCTAAATTTATTTTGTAAAGGGGCTTGGATTCCAATACTATAAAGTTACTAGATGAAACCCCGGCTTCGCTCGGGTAAAATGTAGACTCATTCCAATGTTCCAATATTTTTTGTATAGTTTCTCGTAGTTATCGGTTTATGGTCTTACGTAGGTACTCAGTTTGTACTTGTCTCTCACTCGCTATCATATTCTCTTATTGAGAGCGAGTGAGAGTGGTGTACAAACTGAATCGTATTCTAAGTACTCACTGACTAGACTACTTTTGAAAATGAAAATAGAAAATCCTGTTCTCTAAACAAATTGGCCTGACTGACTAAAACAAACGCAGTTTTTTCCTTGTCAAAATTTGCCAGTCTAAAGACTATCGTATGGAATAATCGGACGTGTAGTCTCAGTCTTAATATTATCATATCACAAACGTGTCACAAACACGTTCACAGCTAACCTATGTATCGATATTCCACCAGTAGATATACTCGTATCTCTTAAATATTATTTAGGTACCCAAATAACTACGATGTCTGTGTTTCACAATCAAAGCAATTAAACCTTAGAGGTCACAATGGAGAACGGAAAACGAACCTGTGACACCTGTGACACAATTAATCAATATTGAAAATGCTTGATAATCTGAATTTTCCGCCTATAAGTTGTCGACTCGGATCGACAAATTTTTTACGCTCTTCAGTTTGATGTGCATTTCGTTCGAGTCTACTGTAGACCGGTATGAAATTATTAATATAGATTGTCGTTTATAATACAATATTGTATTTGAAATTATGTGTTTTGTACAATAAAGTGTTTACATATACATACATGATGCAATAATTATTTATTCGACTAATAAAAAAAATCCGCTGCAACGGCTAAACGGATTTTGACGAAATTTGAAATAGAGATAGCTTATACCCTAGATTAACACATACACATTTCATCCCGAAAAATTTAAAAGTTCCCGAGGGAATAACAACAAACAAATCTACGCGGATAAAGTCGCGCAGAAGCTATTAAAAATAGATAACAAGGCACAATCTAAAATAAATTTGTGACGTCATTGAATGTAGTTGTTGATGCATTATCGGAGAAGCCTCTACTGCCTCCTAATCGTAGTGTCTACAAGTTTCATCTCGCTGATTTTGATGCTGTAAATGGGGAACTTGCAGCTTTTGATTGGCCTCTTATGTTCGCAAATAAAAATGTCGACGAGGTGGTTGATACCTTTCATAACATATTAACGACAATTATTGAAACTCATGTCCTATCTAAAACCATTAATTTTTCGGAAAAATACCCCGTATGGTACAGCAAACCTCTCGTTAAAATAATTAACCAGGTAGTAGGTCAACAGTCAGATTATGACACTTTTTCCTATCTAAGGAAGAGGCAAAGAGTTATCGAGGCTAGTTGTTATGAAAATTACATATTATGTAGCGAGGAAAACATTAAGAATAACTCAAAATACTTTTGGAAATTTGTTAAAACTAAGCGTGGCTCAAATGATATACCTCTTCCGATGGACGCCAAATCGCGGATTTATTTAACAAACATTTTCACTAAGTTTTTAAACCAAGAAATCAACCGCATGTTCAACAATTCGCCACCGGTATTCCTGATCCAATTTCGAACTTGAATCTTGCTACTGTTTGGGTATCACGTGACCTCGTTGAGAAATATCTCGCAACCCTTGATATTAGTAAAGGGCCAGGGCCTGATGGTATTCATCCTGTGTTTCTCGAGAATTGTTCGTCTCAATTGGCTTTACCACTAGAAATTATTTTTAATATGTCCTTGTCAATGGGCGTATTTCCACAAAGTTGGAAACAGTCCTTTGTCGTCCCAATATTATAAAACGGTGACAAACATAATATTTGTAATTATAGACCCATATCAAAATTATCTATAATTCCCAAGCTTTTTGAAAAAAATATCTACGGCAGCATTATTTCTTGTGTAAGACCGCATTTAATACCGCAGCAGCATGGATTTGTCCCAAAGCGCTCAACTGAATCAAATCTATGTGAATTTGTTGATTTTGTGTTTATAGCTATGGATAATGGCTACCAGGTCGATGCTGTGTACACCAATTACTCCAAAGCATTTGATACTATTTCTCATAACATACTCATAGATAAGTTGGAAGCTTTCGGTGTGCACGGCAGTCTTCTGAGGTGGCTAGAGTCTTACCTCAAAAACAGATCACAAGCTGTCACTATCAATGGGTTCCAGTCCTCATTTGTACCTGTAACATCTGGCGTGCCCCAGGGATCCCATCTCGGTCCACTTTAATTTAATATATTTATAAATTACATAGTAAATGTTTTTTCAAATTCTCACTTTCTTATGTACGCCGACGATAGTAAAATCTATAAAATTATTAAAATCAAAGAGATTTGGATACATTATGGAATTATTGTTTAGATAATTGCTTAGAATTAAATATTAAAAAATGTCAAATTATGTCATTTTGTAGAAAGGATAATGTATTAGTATACCCATATAATTTTGTTAATGTCGAATTAGATCGTGTAAGTGAGGTGAGAGACTTGGGAGTGACATTAGATAGAAAATTACTTTTTCGAAGTCATATTAATAAAATGGTAAATAAGGCCTTCAGGATGCTTGGATTTGTCCTAAGAGTGGGTAAATCATTTAAGAACCCTCGTTACACTTTACAATTCTTTTGTTCGATCTCACTTAGAATATGCGTCTACGGTTTGGAACCCTGTGTACCTTATTTATATTATTTATATAGCATGCAGAAAATCCAAAAGACTTTTCATAAACACCTTTGCTATAGGTTTAGACATACGAGTAGTGGCGCTGTGTCTAAGCAAATAGGTGTACATTCATTACGACAATCTCGACGTCTTATTAGAGACCATTTTTTTTTGTTTAAAAATTTTAAATTATCACATTGACAGTCCAAAACTTGTAAATAAGATTAATTTACGTTGTCCGAATCGTGATTTCCGCAAAAAAAAGCTATTTCACGTACCCCTTTATAAAACGAATTATGCAAAAAAATACGTTTATTTCTCGAGCTTGTGATTGTTATAATCGTTATTTTAATAATATCGAAATATTCAATGTTTCTTTAGTTACTTTTAAATGTGCCTTGTATAAAACAAAAGTTTGTTAACATATGTTTCTACCTACCATGTATTTATATACTAAACGTCCAGGTTATGTCTTTCTCAGTCAAGATGGCGCATTTTGCATGTGTGCGCTATCTATCTATCTCTCTTCCTGTTCTTCGTTACGTGACTAGTTAAGAGGCCTGATTACTTTATATTTTTTATTCCACCTGTGAACACTTTGTCAATGAACCATTTTCCTTTTAATAGATATATGTAAATTACTGTTTGTGTTCCAAATAAATAAATAAATAAATAAATCTATGAAAAGGTACCTTATTGTCGATGGCGCTTCTGCCATTATTAAAATGCTCCGATATAAATACAACGACGCGTGACGTAGTGCGGCGTAAGCGCCATTGACAATAAGGTCCCTTTACATAGATAATGCCACATTTTGTCATGGTCCAAAGCAAAGCTTTAGGCTTAGACTATGGGTACTGGGCAACAATAAACTTACTTAAATAGAGACCAAGATTCAGTAACTAGCAATCGTCACACAAATATCTGCCCTTATCGGGATTTGAACACGGGACTACTAGTTTCGTATTCGGTCACGACAAACTAGGCTCACGTGTCATCAATTAAGAGGCCACAAATGCCGCGGCCACGCAAGAATTAAAATGGATGGCTTTATTCATTTCCGCGCGAAGAACTTGAAATAGAGATAGTTTGCGCGCGCCTTGCTTACAGCGTCGAATTCAAATAATTGCTGTTTATTTCTAAACCACCAAATTTATTTAAAACGTGTTATGGTAGTCTTTAACTCAGCCGCCATTACTGTCAAGTAAATAAGACCTATCGTAACGTTGACAACACGATAACCCGTTAAAAGCATTGTTTCAACGTATTGAATAGAGGCCTTGAGCAAAATTACTCAAAATCAAAGTCAGTATTAATTTAAATTTAACAAGAATGTTTTTGGGACTATCTTTAATTAAGAAGCAGACTTGATTACTAGGTTAGAAAGCAAAGCTTTGAATTAGTATAATTTGATAAGAGAGATCTTTTGGCTACTTTTTTCACACAACTTTAGGGAATTTGTTTTATTATGATTTGTCAAATTTGACTTTTAATTACTACTCAGTAGTAAAATTTGAAACGGAATCCTATTGTCACCCCACTTATTGTATCAAATTTTGAAAATCATAAAAAAGTAATTATTTCCAAATGTGAATGAACATGAGTTGAAGATGAGAATGATAATTTTCAAAGTTATAATTTTGATATCTTTAGCATTCAGAAGGTCCTAATTGTAATTTGTTAATATCATTTCAAAGCCTAGTGTTCATTATGGCATTTTTAATGTTTCAGTGAAATCATAAGTCTGCAGTTAAGACGATGGCCTGTAAAAATCTAAACTTTAGGTTTATGATTATCAATATACTCGTAGACTCTGAATAAAAAGACACTAAATAAAATTAAATAAAGTTATCTGTAATTTGGTACAAGGTAACCCTTTTAAAACCAAAATTTTGCAGTAGCAAAATTATGTCTATGTTTGTCAAATGCGTTAATTGACTTCAAGGAAGATAATGAGGCTCTTTGCGCCTACGTAAATAACTAATAACGTAATGGGAATGGCAGTCAGAATATTTAATAAACTGCCATCAACACTGCGAGACATCTCGCCACGAAACAAATTTAAATCTGCCCTGTCACAGTGGATCTCAGACAAAAAAATATATTCGATAGACGAATTCTTATCATGGATGTAATTGGGTTTTTACTAAGTTATTTTTATTTATAGGTTTTTGTGTGTATAGTTAATTTTGGAAATGTTAATTTATAAATAATGTATTATTATAATGATAGAAAGTCTGTAAAAATCTCCTCTCTAGTTTTTAAGTTAGCTTTTTGCATGCCTACGCCACTACGGTACGAACATTGTTGATACTTTTTACTTGATAATCCATCTTATTGTACATGATGTTTAGCAAAATAAGCCATTCATTCATTCATATGTTTCTTAAAAGCTCCTCCTTTCCGATCATGAACAAGAAAAGCATATTTTAAGCTTACTTTAACCATGCGTTAATAAAAGAGTAAAACTCAAAAGTCAAAATATGGGGTCCATAATTATTGACACTCATAATTATTTTTACTCATAAAGTGTTTTAAGTCATGATCGTCGGAAATCATAACGTTTTTTTTTTGTCAGTGACAGTTACTTTTTCAGGATTTTTATAAATCAAACCTAACCTAACATAGAATTATCTACACGTTGAATTTTCAAGAACTTCTGAAAAGTTCACGGTTCCAGTGATAATAAATATTATGTCTATCAATTTTATGAAAACAAAATGATTACGAACAAAAAAGTTATAAATGTGAAAAAATGTGCTCCCCTATAAATATGACATCACCAACAAAACTTCGTAAAAGAAAACTAACTTTTATCCGCTTTGTTTGAACGTCACAAAGGGTACTCTAAATCATGAAATCAAATAAACGGGATGGGACGTGTTGAGCAAATAACATAAATAAATGCCTTAAAGACAAACGTCGTGGGAATAAATCTGTGGAACCGTCTTTGACGATACTAGGTAGTATTTGCAATGAGAAAATGAAACGCGATTCATAAAATATTACTTCACTGACGTTAAATCTTTTGCAAGCGTGTTTGACTTTATCATTTCAAAATTTCAAAGAAGCTGTGAGTAATAAGTAATAAATTGACTGCATTATCCGTCTTTTTCTTATTTATTAAAGTAAATATACGCTTCCATGTTCAAATAAGGTTAATTCATCTTATTTCTACTATGTAAATGTAGAAGTGAAGACTGTCTGGCTCATATTTTATGTATGTTATGTATGTAAACTCTGTATTGCACAAAAACAACTACCAAACCTTTTTGCATCACTATAGATAATGTACATAGGCGAACTTATCCCATCTCTTCCAGTTAACCTTGGGGTAGAATAAGGAAGGACAATGCTATGAAAGGCAAATTTACATAATAACAGAAAATAAAAATTGGTACATACATCCAAAAAGCCGACACATTAAAAAGTATTAATATCTGCTTTATACATTTATAGGCATAGACATACATTTTAAAGTCAGATAATTAGGTACATAAATGGGTCTTTATTGTCTGTCATAATGCTAGACCAACTAGACTTAACGCAAACGTAACCGATTTTCGAAATCTGACAAAATATAGGTATGGAATGGTTGTAGGCGCTCGATGCGACCGTCTGACAGTTACATTTTGCATAACGATAACGAACGCCTAATGCATCTTGTCTAGAGCCTCTGGAGTTAGCTTAGTTGGCTGTAACCCTGCTTGCGAAGCTAGCGGTCCTGGGTTCGATTCCCGGTCAGAAATGTTTGTGTGATGAACGCGAGTATTTTGTTCCTGAATCCTACATGTTTTCTATGTATTTAAGTTTGTATTTCTCTATATAAGTATGTTTATCATTGTCTAGTACCCATAGAACAAGCTCTTTTCAGGACTTTTATAAATTAAACCTAACCCAACGTAGCCTTATCTACACGTGCTCGTAGATATTTAGAAATTTTCTATGTCAAAATGATGACTATCCGTCCTTTTTACCCCCAAGAAACTGCGCTCTATTTCTCTCTGGCAGACCTTGAGTTTAGACTTTTGACTAAAGATACTTCAAAAATGTCTAAGTGGCTTTCATCAATAACACCGAAAATAGATTCATGCTGTACCAAAACTTTGTACTTTCAACAAAGCATAACTAACTACGGAACAAACTTATGTGTCAATTTGTTAGCAATTCCAGTAAACACAAGTACTCCACTGAAACTTCTAGAACTCGCACAATAGGAACTATTCCGTAGCGCTACTCGTTATTGGGCCAAGTTTTGACTCTAGGTACATTTGAAACCTTATAATTATGATATGTTAAGGATTATTTTATTAACTTTCCTAAGAATAATATAAATGCACAGATTGTCACGTCATGCTGTTAATATATGTATATTTTTGAAGAAACTACGGAAATTGCAAAATATAAAAAACAACAAAATAAAAATACTTATAATTATATATCTAAAACACGGTTAATGCAGACAGAACCTGGGCCTCTATTCTAGGCGGTAAAAGGTATCCTGCGTTTTGACCGAAATATGTTTGGCAAAACGTATCGTTTCCCTACCGTTTAATTTGCCAAACCAATTGCTTTTTGTAAATATTTCAGGATTTATTTCAGTACCATCGTGTAGAACCCTATAGGCTTGGTTAGGTTAGTTTTTATAAAAATCTTGAAATATTTACGGTTACAGAAAAAAAGCGAGTTGGCAAATGAAACGGTTGGGAAACGATACATTTTGCCAAACATATTTCGCCGTTACAAAGGTAACCCCGGTAAAAACAATATTGTCTTCGACAGGTAATTGTATTGTCAGCGTTTTGATAACTATTACTTTCTTGACAGTAATGGCGGCCGAGTTAAAAACAATATTACAACACTTTTATTCATAGAAAATAGTTTATACCTCCTGGAATAAAGGCCAGTAACATTATTTTCTCGTAATAAAAGCTGAATTACCGTATAGCGTAACCCTCCCCGTATAGCGTATAGCGTACACACATGTACCACACATACATACGCACTCACCCACACACAAACCGACACTCTCGCGTATGGACGTTCACTCACACCTATGGGTAGTTGTATGCATTTGTATATAGTTTTTTGGTTTTGGTTAATTTTAAATAGTCTATTTAGTTACCACTGTGCGCCATTCACCTCTCCAGGTCTCACTGAAAACCAGCGACACGGTGTATCTAAACAATATACCGTGACATAAAAAGCTGAGTGAAGACTATTTTGGGCTTGATTCGATTAAAGTATTGGTAATTATCTAGAATAAGTTAATTTAGTTAAGAAAATTGTATTAAGTGCTTTAAGTGCAAAATAAAATTCATTTCATGTCTTTTCAATGAAAACGAAATTTAATTTTAACTTTTAACTACAACTGGCTTTTCTGAAACTGAGTGTGGATCGTCCCTATTATGAACTATTCAGTCAAAAGTTTCAAACAATGAAAGGGACACATATATATGACTTCTATATCTCTGTCCCTTGCACTGGAACTTGGCAGGTTTTAAAAGGTGGCTTCTCTGATGTGAAGACAGCTGTGATGGATGATACTTGTCTTAGTTGGCTGTGTTTGCCCCTCAAGAGACACTTTCGAAACCAAAGGTAGACTTTATAATGTAGCGAAAGTTTGTCCGGAGTCTCTTAGGGATACTGTGCGAAGAACTTGTTGTACGCCTAAATCCGTATTGTTTGTAGAGAGAATACATTTAAGTTATTTAGATCGATAGTATAAGTTGTTTGGAAACTGGATTTTCGTTATGTTAAGGTTACAGTGGGCTTATTATGGTAGTGTTAATCGATGTGGATAAATGTGGACAAAACATCAGTCAGTTTCTGACCAGTATTACCAGAGTGACAGATGTTCTATCCAGCGCGATCAACTACAAGGTCATATTTTCGTTATCAACTGTTTCATGTATTCGAATATTTATAAGTTATAATTGCCTTATTTTACTAAATCCATTACCTTTTCAAAATCCATACGAATCCGAATACATGAAACAGTTGGGTGCAAAAATTCAACCTTGCGATAAGAGTAGGTTTCCTTGGATAGATTTCATTTTTAAATGTACTGTTGTTGTTAATATGTTTAGTTTCAGGTGTACTGCCTTTTTGCCGAATTATTTTTCGTCAAATTTCATTTGGCAACCAACAATTCGCCGAAGTTTTATTTGGCAAACCAATCCGTGGCATAAATAAGAGTTGGTCTCATTTCGTCTAAAAAGCAACTGGTCTATGCAGTAACTCGTCTAATAAGCATTTCGTCTATACACGTAATTCTCATGTCGTCTAAATTGCAAATGGTCTTATGCAGCAAGAGGTCTAAAACGCAGCTGGTCTACCTAAACCACACTAATGACCAAAACTAGTATCATAAATATGAGATAGGTTTAGGTTATGTTAGTTTTGCAGCAGGCCAAACCACCCAGAAATAGGAGCTCCGCACGAGCGGAGCTCCGTCGACACTGTTACTTCAGATCAATTAGACAGTGTCGACGGAGCTCTCGACGGAAAATTTGCCCAAATAAAAATATGGGATACGTAGTTTGGGGAGTTAAGAATTTGCTCAATAATTTTCGTCCAAACATTAGTCTACCAATCAATACATTTGACGAAAACATAATTGACATCTTAAAAGAATCCCAGGTAATAATTTGTCTAACAATAATTTATCAAATCATTCGTTGGGAAATGTTATCAGTGCGAAACGTTGAGATGGGAAATAAAAATTTGACCAAATAAAAATATGGGATACGTAGTTTGGGGAGTTAAGAATTTGCAAAATATTTTTTGTCGAAACATTAGTAAACCTTAGTTTCAATCTTGCAAGTAAATTTCAAACCTCTTTCCGTTATTAGAATTGGCTGAAATTTGGAAGATATTTACCCGGAGTTAAGGATGAGTATACCAGGGCCTCTATTCTAGGCGTTAAAAACCATATCGTCTTTGACTTGTTATGATATTGTTTTCAACTCGGCTGCTATTTCTGTCAAGTAAATAAGAGCTATCGACACAATAACACGTTGACAATACGATAACACGTCATAGACGAAGACGGTTTTTACAGAATCTTGGCCCAGAGGCCCTAGACAAGATGCATTCGGCGTTCGTTATCCTTATCCAACATGTATAGGATTGACGTCAATTTGATATATTTAATTTAATGACTCATATTTTGAAGAAAAAAACCCACTATCTGTAATGGTTCAAAATACGCACTCGTTCAAAACATTGACGTTAGGCAAGGAACCCTAAAAACTACGTAATTTCCCTATTTGTTAGTTTGTGAGCATTGTCATTATGGTCTAAGATCCGAATAGGAGACGACATTCACCGGGCTGTTTATTCGATAAAAAGTATTCTATGTCAAATTCAATATGCTAAGTAATATAATATGGCGAATAGGTTGACTGAAAAATTTTTGTCCACCCTAATATGATTAAAAAAAAACCTGAAAATGAACCTTTTTTTATTTGTTCATTTTCAGTTTAAAAAAAAAATATATGGACTGGACTGAAATTTTTCATTCAAACTATTCACCATATATTACTAAGCATATTAAATTTGATATATGTAAAATACTTTTTATCGAATAAACAGCCCGGTGAAGGTCGTCTCCTTTTCGGATCCCCTACTATTACACTCTTTACATTAAAACAAACACAGGTTCAAGGTTCCCTGTACCAAGAAACACGTGTGATAGTATCTGTTTTCATTCACTGATTTTACTAGCAAAGTTCAATCACGTAACGAGTAACTTACTGAAAATTAAGTTATTTTCAAAGTAGCAGAACATAAGAAGTTGCATTTGAGCAGTAAAATCGATATCTACATTTAAAGCTCCGAACACATAGGCACCCTGTATAAGACTTAGTTAAACACAGCCGGAGTTCGAAAATGTTGCCTTCACATTAAATGTTCGACTCTCTTTAATGCTTGTTCCAAAAAGTTTGCCTTCAGTTTTACGCCCAGCGTACGGTAATAACTTAGTTCACCTTTGCAACACGATACCAACTTAGATAGTTTCTGTTTCGTCGAAATTTCTCATCCCAGTTGAGTTAACTAGAACTTAAGGTACAAAGCTGGGGACAAAGAGTATTGGAAAATAGACCGTTACGGGATGTATCTTTTAGCTATAAAGGAAAACACTTTATTATATTCACAGAGTCGCCATACTTAATTTCATTTACAATTATTGACGGAGCCATGCAATGTCAAAGTGTTACATTACATTAATTGAATTTTAGGTGCATTTTCCGATAATTTTATTTTAACTATAATAGACGTGTACTGATATATTTATTTTCTTGTATTAAAAATTCCGAACGCCTTCTTTCCCTATAGATATATTTACTGTTGGCTTGTCAGATCCATTTCACAGGAGAAATTTATTTTAATCACCGAAATTACCAATCGATTATTTTATTAGTAGCATTTTGTCCCATTCCAAAAATATAATTTGACAGAATTGACGGAGCTTTGCTTCGCGGAGCTCCTATTTCTGGGTTTATTGGCCCTCTGGGCCTGATATAATAACCAACCTAACCTTACCTACCTACGTATTACGATGTAATTACTACTATGGGAAAAATTCGCTACTATGAAAACAATGCCTTCTGTGAAAATGATCTAACAAGACAAATGCAGTGTGTTACCAGCACACTGGCTTTTTTTAAAGAAGGTTAAAATAACGTATATCTGTAAAGTAACAATGACATTAATTAAATTAATAAACAAATTTTCAGGCTTTGTTAAGTTTCTAACAACATTTTAATTGCCAGCAATGTAAAGCACAGCAGTTTGACAAGCGTAAATGACAGTCGAAGGATACTTTGATTATTATGATTTGCTCCCGTACCACGACATACCTTATACTAAACAACAGCTATACTGATAACGCATAGCACATGCACTACATTAAAAATGGACAGTATCTAAGGAAATCAATTGTGAAGTTATTTTAAATATTTTTTTATTCGTAATACTTGCAAACAATTGCTAAAGCAACATATTAACGGCAGTTTTATTTAATGCCCGCATGCCGGTAACACACTGTATACAACAGTAAATATGTCCAAAGGGAAAGAAAGTATTCGGAATTTTTAAACAAGAAAATAAATAAAACTGTAAATATGTCTTTATAGTTTCTCATTAATATTTAGAAGTGGAGCTACGTAACAGCATAAATAGGATCACTAATAAGTATATAATAAAATAAATGTTTAAAAAAACAAAAACGCGCCTTCAAAAATGCAAAAAATAACTTCTTTTAAAATGGTAGGTCAGTCCAACTGAAGTCGGCGTCCCACAATATTTTAAACCAAAAGCCGAATGCAGTTGGACTGACCTACGATTTTAAAAGAAGTTATTTTTTGCATTTTTGAAGGCGGATTTTTGTTTTTTTATACATGGAGTTGACATCTTCATCTCGCATGTTAGTTTATTAATCTCGAGTGCCACGAGAATAGGGATCCTGGTTAAAAAAAAGTTATCCATGGTAAAATTGGCGGTGATGTCATATTGTAACATCCCAAAAGTGGAATGTCATTTTTTTTTGTTAATCGGTGTCAAAACGGTGAAGGTGGCCGCCTGGCACGCTAGGAGTTATATTTAGGCGCCTACCGTTGACTACTTACAGACTAGTATTCGACAAGGACTGTCGATACGATACCGGATCATTTTGTTCATTCCTTCTTGTGTTTGGAAGCTTACCTTGCTGGTTCCTGGCTGAGTTTCGTGGCGGCTGTTTAATGAGCTAACGAGCTTCACGCCGTATACTCGTGGGAACCGAGGTACTTCTAATAACTTGTAAATTACTCTCTCTTCTGGAACCATCAGCCGTCGACACTGAGCCCGTTCGATTCACTCTTAGATGCTCACTTTATCTCACGCATTTCCACACGGAGCGCGTGTGTCCTAGACTTAGTTCTAGTGTCAACATTCTAAACCCATATTTAATCAACCTATCTAGGTAATTCATCTTTATTTTCAATGCAAAGACGAACCGAAGTCTTTCTGACGGCAAATGTTGTTATTGTATGAAACGTCAACTTGACGTTTGGCAAAAGGCTAAGGGCGGTCGCCGTCTGCGTTCTGAGCTTGGTCGATTACCGATTTCCACCTTAAAATCTAATTTACTCGTTACAGATGGTTTATTTATTTATTCTGAGCTAATAAAAAGCCTTTCTTTAATGGGATAGTTCGGAAGTGGTAGGAGTTAACTCGTCAATTTGAAGCGATAGTGTTGCAAGGCCGGAAATTGCATTGGAATGCGGCAGAGGAACATCACTACGGCGTCCTTTGGTTAGCGGAGTGTTTCATTGAGAGAGGCTTCGTGTCTTTTGCTGTGACTTCAAGTAAATAGCCGAGAATGCAGCGGCCCAGCACATAATATCGGTGGAAATTACGCCTAGGCGTTTCCTTTACTCTCGCCGTTGGCTTTAATGGTGAGTACGTTGTACCAATCGCGTATACTGTTCACGCGACCGCGTCGACGCCGGCTTTTAAGTAAAGACTGTTGTCGGTTTGTTTCAGGTCAGGATGCCTCTTTCGCATCAGGAATAACTACTGTGCCTATGTCTAAAGCTTTAACGAGCACTGTCACGCATCTTTAAGGTAAATTTTCATGTTGAGAGTGTTGCGTCATAATTGTGTCACGTATTCACACCTCGTTCTGTTTCTGTAATGCGTCCGCTTTGTTTCAGATGTTTAATACGGTGTTATAGCTACACCAACTCCGCGGTCTCTGAGTATAAAAGCCAATTACGTCTAATTTCATGCCCGAAAAGGTAAACTTTATTCATTCAAAGTGAAGAGTTGTCAAGTGAGGCGTCTGAGTTTGTTTCTTTTCTGAGGTGTTAAACTTATATGAGGTGTACATTTCAGGGCTTCAAGGTTACCCTGGAAATCTCAAGACGGAGGTTGTCGTCCTGCGTTCTACATGCACGTGGGTGACGCGTCGTGTCCGTGCATGAGGGAGTGGCTGAGCAGCATGCGCTCAACTCCCATGGTTTCCTGATGCTACACCTTCCTGGATGACGCGTGACGTTGACCTGTTTTCCTTATTTTCTTTTTTAACTTTTCTAAATGAACCTCTTATGCTACTTTAGCCATCCTTAGACCGCGTAGGTAACAAGCGCCTCTTTTGTCTTATTAGGAGATGAGTTTATCACGGGTTTACTGATGCTAATCTCGTAGGTAACCCGGACCTCTCTTTTCTTACCCATTGGTAACTATTTTAGTAACCACAACCGCTGTGAGCCTAAAGGCGTGGTTAATTAACATTTAAGTACCAAGCAGGGGGGACGCCCTCTGTTCTGTTCTGACTATGCTTAGTCTTAATTATATAAAAACCTAATTTTATTGTACTTGCCGAGAAGCGTATATTAAACGACACTCAATAAGAAAAGTTTATCCTTTTTTTAACAACACCACCATCGATCCTGTTTGTGGCCGGTCGTTCTTCCTACGGCGCCCAAACTCTAGCGATTGGCCCTCGAGCCAAGCGACACACGACCCAAGTCTCATGCCGCGGGCAAAAATAAAGCGTTACAGTGGCGTACCCAACGTATGGCTCGAAGGATTGTTGGTGTGGTTCTAGTTATTAGGTTCATAGTGAGGCAGGTCTAAGGATTGGCATATATGTTAGGTTTCTTTAAACTTAAATAGCATATAAAAATAAATAAATAAGACAACTTACTTATGTTCTTACAAGTTAAGTGACTTTCTTCGCTATCTTAAACTTAAATCTGCTTACTGTATTAACCGTTTACTTTTAACTACCACCCTTGGTGTATAAACTGTTATACTAAGTGTCTGCTATAAAATTACGTTGTGAAAAAAAGGCTGCTTGGCCTCAGTATTGCTTGCTGGCACTTACGCCCTTCGGTAATTGACCACTTTATTAAGGATACTTATCTGGAACCTTATATACTTACTTTATGAAAATGGACTTGTCAATTAAAATAGAATGGCTGACAAAAGAGGAGCTTGCGCACGAACTTACTAAATTACAAATTCCTTTTTCAACATCTGACACGTGCGACATCCTACGGAAGTTGTTCCGTCAAACGCTGTCTCTCATCCGACGTGGCAGCCTCAAACCGGGCACCAGCGCTCCAGCTGATCTCGCTGGTGAACTAGCACTTTGTCGCTCTGCGATTAAAGGCCTGCAGACAGAGGCGGCTGAAGGAACAACACTGTCGGAGGCTCGCAGAGAACGGTTGACAGGTCGAGTCGATTATTACCTTGCTCGTTTGGAGGGAGTCTCGGATCAGGGAGATGAGGTTCGATCCCTCAAAGGTGTTCTGGTCAGTTGCCTATCTACTCTTAACCCCGAGGGGGACTCGTCAGATTCGGACGTGGAAGTTTTTAGCTCTCCGGTGAAGCCGCAGACTAAGGTGACGTGTCGAGCCGAACCGCGCTACAACCTTGCTAGTTTAAACCTTAAATACAAAGGGGATACTTGCGTGCGTGCTTTTGTTACACGCCTGGAGGAACTCCGGTCGGCACGCGAGATACCTGAACGGGTTGTTTTTACAGGTTTTCCGGATATTCTGGACGGACCAGCTCTCTTTTGGTTCCGTTCCCGTAAGGGTGACTTTTCCTGCTACGCGGACCTTTTAACTGCTCTCAAAGCGGACTTCGATATTCCGGATTATGATTTTAGATTACTAGGCGAGATAAGGGCCCGCACCCAAGCTAGACACGAGTCGATCGTTGTGTACCTGTCTATCATGGGTGCGCTGTTTTCTCGGTTGACCGTACCGTTGGCGGAAGCCGAACAATTGGACATCCTACTACGCAACATAAGGCCGGGATATAGCCGTGAGCTGGCTTTGATTGACGTGCCCTCTATACAGAAGCTGAAGGACCTGTGCATGCGTCTCGAACTTGCAGGTTCGCGCTCGGGCAATTTTACCGAACCCTCTTCATCCGGTTACACGGTAGCTCCGGACGTGCAAGTTCGAACACGCAATGCCCCTGCGTTTCGTAGACAGGAGGTTAGCTCTGTAGACAGGCCCCCGGGGCCGTATTGTTTCAGGTGTAAGCAGGCGGGATACAAAACTAGTCGCTGCCAGCGATCTCGCGATGGTCACCCGGGCGTGCGTACGCCGGAGTGTCCTAGGTGTAGGGAGAGTGGCTCTTCTCCAAAAAACTAAATTACCAGGTCTCGCATAAAAACCGTAATGCGCGACCTGTCAAAACTTCTTTTCTACCTTCTGCTGACGACTATCGTCCCTACTTGACTGTTCAGGTTCTCAACGTAAACGTGTGCGGTCTTCTTGATTGCGGCGCAGCGTGCTCTGTGCTTGGAGCGAACGCACATGTCAAGTTCTTAAATTTAAATATAAAAATGTTACCTTTCGACCGTCCGCGCGTCTTACGTGTCGCTGACGGCGTTGACTACGTTTGTCGGTTTTACATGAACTTACCGGTCCAATACAAGGGGGAAGTTCAACTGGTCCTGTTCCACGTCCAGCCGGAGATTAAGCTACCGATACATTTCGGGATTAATTTTTGGAAGGCCTTCAATCTTGCGCCTGACGTCCTTGCGTGTCTGCCGGCTTCTATTTCTTCGGTCGAGACCATTGTGGGTAGCGTTGAGGAGGATGGCTTGCGGAACTACGAGGAACTCACGCCTGCGCAAAAACGGGAACTCAACTCGATCCGCATTTTATTCGACCAAATCAACACCGATAGGGTAGGACTAGGTTGCACGTCATTAATACAACACGTCATTAACACCGGTGACGCGAGACCGATCAAACAAAAATATTACAGGCTTAGTCCGGAGAAGCTGAAATACTTGGATGCAGAGTTGGACCGCATGTTAAAAAATAATGTCGTGGAACGCTCTTTCGGCGAATGGAACTCCCCTCTTACTCTTGTACCTAAGGCCAACGGGGAGGTTCGTCTCTGCTTAGACAGCCGTCGACTTAACGCGGTGTCAAAAACTGACGCCTACCCTTTGCCCTACATCAACTATATTATTGATAACTTACGCGATGCTAAGTATCTAACTTCCCTTGATTTGAGTGCGGCATACCACCAAATTCCTTTGCATCCTGACTCAAAGGAAAAAAACTGCTTTCACAGTGCCGGGCCGGGGCCTATTCCATTATAATCGAATGTGTTTCGGTTTGGTAGGAGCGAGTGCTACGATGCAACGTCTCATGGACAGTTTGTTCGCCGCGGAATTTGATAATAAGGTGTTCGCGTACATAGACGACATCGTTGTTTGCACCTCGACTTTTGAGGAGCATGTGGATATTCTCCGTCGCGTCCACAAAAAATTAAAAGACGCTAACTTAACCATAAACATGCAGAAATCGCAATTCTGTCGCAGCGAGCTGAAATATTTAGGCTACATGGTGGACCGCTTTGGTTTACGTACCGATCCTTCCAAGGTGGAGGTGATAATGAACTTTCCTATCCCTCGCGAGGTAAAAGAACTCAAGCGTTTCCTGGGCATGGCTGGGTGGTATCGTAGATTTATTAAAAACTTCTCTCAGGTCGCTCGTCCTTTGACTCGGTTGACTAGTAAGAAATGTAAGTTCGAATGGACACCGGAGGCTAACGAGGCGTTCAACACTCTGAAGTCTGCTCTCATCACTGCTCCTATTCTGAAGTGCCCCGACTTTAGCATTCCTTTCTACATCCATACGGATGGTAGCTCCTTCGCCATTGGCGGGATGCTGGCCCAAAGGATAGATGACGTGGACCACCCAGTTGCCTACTGCAGCCGTACCTTGAGTGCGCAGGAGGTTAACTACACGGCTACTGAGCGTGAACTTCTGGCTGTCATCTATGCTTTGGAGCAGTATCGCCCATACGTCGAGGGTTCCAAATGCTACATCGTTACGGACCACGCCTCTCTCAAATGGTTTTATAAATTAAAGAACCCGTCGGGTAGACTCAATAGGTGGGCCTGTCGCTTGAGTCAGTTCGACTTCGAGATCATCCACCGCAAGGGCAAGGAACACGTGATTCCCGACACTCTCTCGCGAATTAAGGTGGACTCTATAACTTTTGACCCGGTGACTGTACAAGATCCCTGGTATTCTAAGGTACTCAAAGGCTGCAGTGACACTCCCAGGATGTACCCTAACTTTACGGTTACTGACGGCAAACTTTTCCGCCTCTCTAAAAATAAATACAACCTTACCTCTAGATTCGAGTGGAAACTGGTGGTGCCTAGTGAGTATCGTGAGGAAATCTTACGGCAGTATCACGATGAGCCGACTTCGGGTCACTTTGGGGTCGCCAAGACCCATAAGCGGATAAGCGCGGATTACTTCTGGCCGAACTTATACGGTGATGTGGAGAAGTACGTCGCCTCCTGCGAAGTGTGCAAGTGTTACAAGCCTGCCAACACGGCTCGTGCTGGTCTCATGGGCAATCCTCGCGTTGTTACTAAGCCTTGGGAAGCGATCTCCTGTGATATACTTGGTCCTTTTCCTCCTTCCTACGCTCGGAACCAATACCTCTTCGTCTGTGTTGACTATTTTAGTAAGTTTTCACACTTGTTTCCGCTACGTAACGTCACGGCTAAGTCGATTGTTAAGTGTTTGGAGAAAGGGGTGTTCTTGCGTGATGGGGTTTGTAAATATATCTATGTCGATAACGGCCCACAGTTTATTTCGCGGGATTTCCGGGATTTGATGACCAAATACAATGTGCCTAACATATTTTACAATCCCCGTTACCACCCCCAGACCAATCAAACGGAACGCTTGAACCGCGATATCGTGCGTGCCATAGCATCTTACGTGCGTTCTGATCATCGTAAGTGGGATCAGAACATACCCGAGATCCAATGTGCCCTTAACACGGTAGTTCATGAAAGTACCAAGTTCACTCCGTTTTACTTGAACCACGGTAGGGAAATGGTGTTAGACGGAGCTTTGCTCAATCTCGATGTTCCTGTCGACCCGGTGTCGGTAGTATTGGAACGCGAGCCATTTTCCTCAAACCTATCTCAGCTGCGGAGTATCTTTTCTACCGTGCAAGGCCATATGCGGAAGGCCTACACTCGGAACGTGAAGTACTACAATCTGCGGAAGCGTCCCGTCCAATATGAGGAGGGTCAAATCATTTACAGGAGGTGCTTTCCCTTGTCTAACGCGGATAAATACTTCAGTGCAAAACTCTCACCTAAATACATGAAGTGCGTGATCAGCGCGAAGCATGGCCCTTTGGTTTATTCCTTAAAGTCTATGGAAGGTAAACCTTTAGGGAAGTTTCATATCAAGGACTTACTCGAACGAGGCGAAGATCGACTGGAGGCCAGTGCCTCCCAATAGATTAATATTTTAATGCGTAGGCCAGTTTTTTTTATTTATCTAGTTCCTAGCGAAATAGGCTACTTGAACGATAAGTATACTTATATCTCATGTCGTAGGTTTATTTGCTGTTCTTTGCACGCCTTACCTGTAAGATGTTAGCTGTAGTTATGTGTTATATTTAACGTGAATTATGTCTGGACTTGCTGAGATTTATGGCGTTGGTGGAATATTTGTCCCGACAGTTGGCTTTTTAAGGTGTGATTTACTGGATTGTTTGATATATTATGTCCGGACTGCAGGTGTTTTATTGAAAGGAAAAGACTTGTCCTGACTGTTGGCTCTTATAAAGGATTGGATTACTGGAATGAAAGCATGTTGAAGTAGAGTGAGTTAGACTAAGTTTAAATTTTAAGTAACCAAGGGTGCGCATCCGTTTAATTTAGTCGTGTATTGTCTGTAGTAGGGTAAGACGTGTAATAACAGTTCTCTCATTTAGATTACGATTTCTTCCGTTTATGCCATAGGTGCAATCGGTTTGAGATAAAACTATTTTAAAGGTTTTATCTTTTCTTAGTATAGTATTTGTGAAAAGGACATTCTGGGTACAGAGTGCGTCCTATTTCCATTTTGATTTTAACTTCTTTAGACTGGCCTCAGTTGAGATTTTCCTCCAAAAGTTTAGGTCGAGATTGGTATGTTATAGTTTCAATACTTAGTTCTAAATAGTTTCACTTAAGTGTTCACTTAACTAATAAGGTTAGTTCTACAGTTCTAATAAGTGGTAGTTTAATCAATACAGTTGAGCCGCTTAAGAGGTTGGTAGTGTGTCACTCCCCTCAGTGTATTTGTAGTTTCTTATGTAGAGCTGTAATTTTGCGGATGTTTCTCTCAGTTTAGATTGTTGTGCATTTAAACAGAGCCTAAGTTTATTACATCTTTGTTTTTTTTTTAGATTGATCAATAGCGTTTGTTTGGAAATAGAGCCAACAAACTCTGATTTAGGTTTAGAGCGTTTGGTTGGACGCAGAGCCAACAAACACTAAGGAAGTGGTTTATAAGTATACTTTAGTAAGTAGTAAAGTTAAACTGGGTATCCTGTGTTCTTTTCGGAAGAATGTAAGGTGTTTATGCGTAGTAGATTCGAGACTAGCGCCCACGCTCTCCGTTAGTGGACTAGTATCGAGTCTATGATTTAATAGGACCTTCCCTGTATGGCAAGGTCCATGGTAGAATGTAAGGTGTTTATGCGTAGTAGATTCGAGACTAGCGCCCACGCTCTCCGTTAGTGGACTAGTATCGAGTTTATGATTTAAGAGGACCTTTCCTGTATGGCAAGGTCCATTGTAGAATGTAAGGTGTTTATGCGTAGTAAGTTCGAGACGGTTTTTTTTTTTTTTGACTCTCCGTTCTCTACCGTTACTTCTGTTTGTATTTACACATTGGAATGTGTATAATAATTTTATTTCAGAATCTTAGCGATTCTGAAATAAAATTATTTTCCCCAACTGGAACCCTACTGTAACATCCCAAAAGTGGAATGTCATTTTTTTTTGTTAATCGGTGTCAAAACGGTGAAGGTGGCCGCCTGGCACGCTAGGAGTTATATTTAGGCGCCTACCGTTGACTACTTACAGACTAGTATTCGACAAGGACTGTCGATACGATACCGGATCATTTTGTTCATTCCTTCTTGTGTTTGGAAGCTTACCTTGCTGGTTCCTGGCTGAGTTTCGTGGCGGCTGTTTAATGAGCTAACGAGCTTCACGCCGTATACTCGTGGGAACCGAGGTACTTCTAATAACTTGTAAATTACTCTCTCTTCTGGAACCATCAGCCGTCGACACTGAGCCCGTTCGATTCACTCTTAGATGCTCACTTTATCTCACGCATTTCCACACGGAGCGCGTGTGTCCTAGACTTAGTTCTAGTGTCAACATTCTAAACCCATATTTAATCAACCTATCTAGGTAATTCATCTTTATTTTCAATGCAAAGACGAACCGAAGTCTTTGTGACGGCAAATGTTGTTATTGTATGAAACGTCAACTTGACGTTTGTCAAAAGGCTAAGGGCGGTCGCCGTCTGCCTTCTGAGCTTGGTCGATTACCGATTTCCACCTTAAAATCTAATTTACTCGTTACAGATGGTTTATTTATTTATTCTGAGCTAATAAAAAGCCTTTCTTTAATGGGATAGTTCGGAAGTGGTAGGAGTTAACTCGTCAATTTGAAGCGATAGTGTTGCAAGGCCGGAAATTGCATTGGAATGCGGCAGAGGAACATCACTACGGCGTCCTTTGGTTAGCGGAGTGTTTCATTGAGAGAGGCTTCGTGTCTTTTGCTGTGACTTCAAGTAAATAGCCGAGAATGCAGCGGCCCAGCACATAATATCGGTGGAAATTACGCCTAGGCGTTTCCTTTACTCTCGCCGTTGGCTTTAATGGTGAGTACGTTGTACCAATCGCGTATACTGTTCACGCGACCGCGTCGACGCCGGCTTTTAAGTAAAGACTGTTGTCGGTTTGTTTCAGGTCAGGATGCCTCTTTCGCATCAGGAATAACTACTGTGCCTATTTCTAAAGCTTTAACGAGCACTGTCACGCATCTTTAAGGTAAATTTTCATGTTGAGAGTGTTGCGTCATAATTGTGTCACGTATTCACACCTCGTTCTGTTTCTGTAATGCGTCCGCTTTGTTTCAGATGTTTAATACGGTGTTATAGCTACACCAACTCCGCGGTCTCTGAGTATAAAAGCCAATTACGTCTAATTTCATGCCCGAAAAGGTAAACTTTATTCATTCAAAGTGAAGAGTTGTCAAGTGAGGCGTCTGAGTTTGTTTCTTTTCTGAGGTGTTAAACTTATATGAGGTGTACATTTCAGGGCTTCAAGGTTACCCTGGAAATCTCAAGACGGAGGTTGTCGTCCTGCGTTCTACATGCACGTGGGTGACGCGTCGTGTCCGTGCATGAGGGAGTGGCTGAGCAGCATGCGCTCAACTCCCATGGTTTCCTGATGCTACACCTTCCTGGATGACGCGTGACGTTGACCTGTTTTCCTTATTTTCTTTTTTAACTTTTCTAAATGAACCTCTTATGCTACTTTAGCCATCCTTAGACCGCGTAGGTAACAAGCGCCTCTTTTGTCTTATTAGGAGATGAGTTTATCACGGGTTTACTGATGCTAATCTCGTAGGTAACCCGGACCTCTCTTTTCTTACCCATTGGTAACTATTTTAGTAACCACAACCGCTGTGAGCCTAAAGGCGTGGTTAATTAACATTTAAGTACCAAGCAGGGGGGACGCCCTCTGTTCTGTTCTGACTATGCTTAGTCTTAATTATATAAAAACCTAATTTTATTGTACTTGCCGAGAAGTGTATATTAAACGACACTCAATAAGAAAAGTTTATCCTTTTTTTAACAACACCACCATCGATCCTGTTTGTGGCCGGTCGTTCTTCCTACGGCGCCCAAACTCTAGCGATTGGCCCTCGAGCCAAGCGACACACGACCCAAGTCTCATGCCGCGGGCAAAAATAAAGTGTTACAATATTAACATGAATTAAAATTTGATTTTTGAATATGAATTTTTATTTTATTTCCTCTAAGTAGTTGTAAAAAGCACTATGTCTGCCTCGGTAGAAAGTGCAATTTATGGACTCGTTCACTAGAGGGCCTGAACTACGTTTCGGCCCTCTATAATGACTCTTCCAAAAATCGCATACTCTCTATCCTCTGCAACAATGTACTCTTGTGTGGTGTATTTGCTAAGTTACAGGTAACTTTTTACCGTCGCCAAAGTTTGCTCCAATTTTTTTTTGTACAATTTATTGTCAAGTTAATTATTTTCGTATTTACAAAGTCAACGTTTTTGCTTACGTCCAGGGGGCCTAAACATCAAGCAAAGTTAGCGATTTTCGAGGAGTTACGAGGAGGCCCTCAGAGGTATTATCCTTCTGAAAACGGCTTCTTGTCGATCGGTCAACCGAACGAGCGAGCTCATTTGACGGTTACTTTGCACTAAAATGTTGTTTTCAAGTACTAACACTAGTCGGCTATTAATTCGTTCAATGAGTTCATAAGTAAGTTTCTTAGGAGAATAACAAGGCATTACAAAAAGCCAGGGCAAATAGGAGACGTTCATACTGGTTTGAATTTAAAAGAGATATGTCCGAAGAGAACAAAGCCAAATTCAAAGAATGTATGTCTTCCCTATCCTTTACTGAAGTAACGTCAGAAACAGTTACTAATCGGGCTTTTAACTTGTTTCATGACACCGTAACTCTGTTTTATAATCTACTAGCAACCCGCCCTCGCTTCGCTTCGGTAAATATAAGTAGAAATAACCCAAGTTCATCTCGAATACTATACTTTTCAAATGGTGAAATATTTTTTAGATAGGTGCATTTGCATAGAGGTTTGTAGAAGAGGTTTGCAGAGGAATGCAGAATTCACTTTATTTGGCCATAAATTAGAAGTACTTGTGGACCCACGTTCATGTTCAGTAGCTGATTCTCTGGCTCTCTGAGATCTATATCCATCCCTGTTGCCTATAAGCCGAACGTCACGTTCAGTAGAAGATTCCCTGGCTCGCTAAGATCTATGTCTATCTGATGATGGTTGCAGATGCAGAGTATTAGGAACGGAGTGGTGGTGGGTGATGGTGGTGAAAGATGAAACTCAGAGAGCTTACTTGAATAGGTGTTTATTCGTCCATAGCACGGAGAGAGAAGAAAGCAATCTTTTGGTACAGATAATGTCATTAGATATAGAGCAGATCCATAGATATGAAGGGTGGCTATCTACTAAACTTAAAATTAAAGCATCCCATACATTAACACTATCCCTATCAACTATAAGACGAACGTCACGTTCAATAGACGATTCCCTATTTCTTTGCAAATAATTACTTTCTCTTCTATTACACAGCTTGATTTTCCTTTCTCTTTTGATTTCATCTTTAAGACGTGAATTGTTTCTATTATTATCCCTAATTCTACGATCTATATTAAAACGACTTCTTTGCGTCATAGGCAGTCATAGGTAATTCATTTTCTTTTTTCCTTAAAAAAAAAACAAACAATACCTATTAACCCACACAAAATTAACTACCTGCTTCATTGATGGGACAAATACTAAACTAACACCAGCCAGGCTTAGGTAATGTACTAAAAGCATAAAAGTTAGTAACATTTATTTTTAAATTTACAACAGGAAATACGCAAGTACCTATATTCGAAATATTTACAACACAAACAACCTTAAAATAAGAAAAAATGAACATTAACAAATCAACAGACTTTCTCATTGATAACCAAATATATTCTGAATATTTACAACACAATCTTAAAGTAAGAAAAATGGAGTTTTATCCCTTAAGCGCAATTCACACAGCGTGCGGGGGCGGGTCTGGCGCCGAGCATGTCGTTTTCATCGCTGGACCCGCGCAGGTCGTCCTATTCACACAGAACGCCGGACCGCGGCGGGCCCCGCGCGGCTGTGCGCGGGTGATCGCAGGCGGGCATTCGGGATCGGATGTTAGTAGAATTTACAACGTGCACTGTGAGAATGCCTATAGGAGAATGCGTGTTATTACGATCAAGGACGCCCGCGACGGGCCCGCGACGGACCCGCCGCACCCGCGCGCTGATAGTGGCGGGTGCGGCGGTCCCGGCCCGTGCCCGACCCGTCCCGCCGCGTGTGTGAATGATTCCATATAACTCCATGTTAAAGCACCCGCCGAACTCCCGACCCGCCCGGCGCACGACCCGCTGTCGCCCGCTGTGTGAATTGCACTTTAAGTCCACAAAATTTAATTTAAACACTACCTCTCGTTGATTTATTATTATAAACACTACCTCTCGTTGATAAAAACATTTAGGGAAAAAACTTATTTTATTTACCAATATTAATTTATTTACCTTTATGAATTTACTTTGTATTCAAAAATATGAAAAACAACATAAAAATAACTTTTAATCAAAACCTAAACTCAATCTAACTACCTAACCATTTCCGTAATTTAAAAATATTTCTTTATCAATATAAATATTATAAGTAAGTAACAGGAAAGCTCCGGTGCACTATGCATCCAGTGTTCTATGGCTGCTGTGCTGTAGGTACGAAAGGGCTATAATACTGATTTAGATAGCGCGTAATTTTGAATCTGCCATATCTTCTAAAGTATTTATTTAAATAAAATAGTGTAAAATACAATTTTAATCTACATTAAATGTCCAAGGTGACTAAGATATTTATCTGGATAAAAATAAATACTGAATTGGAGAAAATAGATTCGCACTTAACCTAATATTTTTCAATAAAATTTTAAAGATAAAAATGGTTACTGTGAGTCGACCTTAGGAGATAAACATATGTCACCGCGGACTTTTCTTTAGGTTTTTTAAAGAACTACAATTATTCAGTACATTATTTTGATATATCTCTTATGGTTTAGCCAGCGTTTTCAATGTAAGCGCAATTTTTTTTGTTTATTTACGACATCACATTAGAAACCTCTCAAATTATTAGTGTTTCTGTACTATAGTATGCATGGATTATACATATAAACCTTCCTCTTGAATCACTCCATCTATTAAAAAAACTTGCATCAAAATCCGTTGCGTACTTTTGAAGATCTAAGCATACATAATTACAGACAAACAGCGGCAAGCGACTTTGTTTTATAATATGTAGTGATGATGCTTCCCTATTTTAAGAGTTAAGATGCTCAATAAACCTGTTAAAAATAGATGGATGACAAATGGATTGAAACGTTGCTGTGTAAAGAAAAGAAGTTTATATCTGTGGTATATTATTTCTAAATCCAATAAGAAAGTCAACAAAAAAAACTACATTTCATACACGAAAATATTGAAAAAATGCATATCTATAGCTCAGCAAACCGTAAATACACGATACATCTCTCATGCAAACAACACTTGCAGAGCTACTTGGGAGGTGATTAAACAGGACTCCAACAACAAACAAACCCAAAAAGAAATTAAAAATATACTACATTTAAATAGGCTTTATACCGATCCTGAACAAATAGCTTATCTGTTTAACGAATATTTTGTGGAGATAAATAATAAAAACCATACGTCAAACCTACCGTCTCCAAACTTAATCTCTAATAACTTAAAAACGATTTATTTGAGCCCTACTCACCCAATGGATGTTTTTAAGGTATTTAAGTCCCTCAAGAATACTAATTCGGCTGGTTTTGATGGTCTTAACATTAAAATACTTAAATCATGTTCCGAGTATTTATCAACACCTTTAAGCCATATCATAAATCTGTCTTTTCAAGAAGGTACATTTCCAAGTCGTCTGAAATTCTCAATTATAAAGCCAATTTATAAAAAAGGCGATGAGAAAGACTTGAACAACTATCGTCCTATAACATTAATTCCGGTCCTATCAAAAATACTTGAAAATGTTTTTTTTAATAAGCTTTATAACTTTATCGAGTCTCAAAGTGTTTTATCATCTGAACAATTTGGCTTTAGAAAAAGACATTCAACCGCTTTGGCTTGTTTTTCGTTAACTAAAACTATTACGGAATGCCTTAATAACAAGACACAAATTTTATCAATCTTTCTGGACATGAGCAAAGCCATTGACCATGTGTGTCATAATACCCTTGTGAGGAAAATTGCCAACTATGGCATTAGGGGTAAAGCTCTAGAATGGATAGAAAGTTACTTACATGGTAGGCAACACTGTGTTGAGATAAGTCGACTTAATGACACTAAAAGGGAATCATACAGATCGTGTTATTTGCAAAATGATTATGGTGTGCCACAAGGCAGCGTTTTGGGTCCACTTCTTTTTCTTTTGTACATAAACGACTTACCAAAGGCAGTAAATACAGATTGTATCTTATTTGCGGATGACACCACCCTATTAATTAAATGTAAAGATAAAGCAAACATGGAAAAAGAAGCAAACAAATGTCTTGAGTCAGTTGTTAAATGGCTTGAGCAAAATAAACTAAGCATAAATTTAAGCAAAACTAAATGTATACAGTTTCAAACATATAATAGCAAACTGTTAACCCTAAATGTTATGTATAAAGGCGAACATATTGAGGAAGTAGATGACTCTGTATTCCTGGGTATTTCAATGGA
The DNA here is from genome assembly GCA_946894065.1 of Acleris literana. Classification (NCBI taxonomy): domain Eukaryota; kingdom Metazoa; phylum Arthropoda; class Insecta; order Lepidoptera; family Tortricidae; genus Acleris; species Acleris literana. The sequence goes on from OX335669.1 coordinate 23,414,611, forward strand.
CAAATATTGCAATTAGAAATCTCATGTAGAAAAAATATGTTTGAAACTAGATAGATTTTGTTTCGCCCTAAGTCGGTTGAAAAATTTAGTAAATAAACAAACTGCATTGTTAGCTTATAATGGTTATGTGTCATCAGTGCTCAGATATGGCATTATACTATGGGGCAACTCGGTAGATGCTGGAATGGTGTTCAGAGTTAAAAAAAAAATGCATTCGGGCTGTTTGTGGAGCTAATTATATTGAAAGCTGCAAACCACTCTTTAAAGATTGTAAAATTTTATCACTTCTAAGCCTTTACATATTTGAGATATGTGTATTTATAATGAAGCATTCCTACTTGTTTAGAAAAAATTGTGATGTGTTTTCTAGAGCAGGAAGATATAGCAATAAGTTATATGTACCTTACCAAAAGCTAAAAGTATGCAGAATAAACTCTTACTGTATGGCTATTCGGATTTTCAACCATTTACCAGATTCATTTAAAGACATGATTTTAAATTCTTTCAAAAGTAGGCTATTTCATTTACTTCTTAAGAAATGTTACTACTCGGTGAATGATTACCTCAGTGATAAGGATCTATTATAAATACACGGAGTGCTTTGTATCCTTAATTTAAACATATTATATATATATTTCTGTGATACTCTAACAGCTATTATTATTATTTAATTGAAAATTCACATTAAATATTTCTTTGACATATTAATTAAGCCGCATTATTATTTTAATTACTAGATATTTATACGCCGTCTAATGGCAGAATATGTTGGAACTCCTTATATCTTGTACTATCATATGTTATGTACCCATGTTCTTGTGAATAAATGATTTATTATTATTATTTTAGATATTTATTTAATTTTCTGTACATTAGGTTTTTTATAACAAATATTCAAATATAAAAGTAAAATAACAATACTAATACAAAAAAATAGACACTATAAAAAACCTAACCTACGAGTGCCGCCGGCAGCGGGGCAGGGCTCAAGCAACCCGTGGTTAGGGCTGCAGAGAGAGGAACCTCCTCACAATACGTGCCGTGTCGAGGAGTACTGCCTTCTGTATCTGGCCCTTGATCCAGCCATCTAGCAAGATTCTCTTGAGGTGTTGGTCGAGACTCTTCGCTATAAGACCGTTTGCCGAAACAACTATCGGGACAATGATAGTCGAGTCAAAATCCCATATGGCGGTCACCTCGTCAGCCAAGTCAAGGTACTTGCTGAGTTTGTCCTTCTCGGCCTTCACAAGGTTCTGTTCTCGTCATGCGGGATGGTGATGTCGACGAGCACTGCCCGGCGTTGAGATCGATCTGTCAACACGATATCAGGCTTATTGGCAACAATAGTGCTGTCCGTGATGACAGATCGATCCCAATAGAGCGTAGCACGACCATTTTCGAGAACTGGCGCCGGTGCGTACTTATAGTACGGCACTTCAGACTCAACAAGACCATATTGAAGAGCAAGTTGCTGATGGATGATCCTGGCTACGAGGTTATGTCTGTGCAAGTACTCGCCGTTGGCCAAATGCGAACAACCGGAAATTATATGTCTGAGGGACTCGCCGGGGCAACGGCATGCTCGACAAATGTCAACCGTGCCATCCCTCAGAATATATTTCCGGTAATTGTTCGTCATTATGACCTCGTCAGCAACTGCACAGACAAAACCTTCGGTTTCCCCAAAGAGGTCACCAAATCGTAGCCAGTTCACAGATGCTAAAAAGTCTACGTCGGGCCTTGTTAGGGCCCGGTAGAAGGGTCCGTGTAACTCCTTGCTCTTCCATACGTTCTTGCGATCTTCAGTGCTCAACACCGTTGGTTTGCGTCAGTTCTCGTTTACAAGGAAAGAGGGTGAGGCTCTTGTCTACTGCAACCACATCACGATGCATCTCACACTCATTGCTAAGGAAATAATCCCTGAGATTGTACACCTCGCGGTTGTGGAGATTCTTAGCATTTAACATGCCTCGACCTTCACATTTCCTCGGGATGTACAATCTCATAACAGATGAGCGTGGGTGCAACATGCGATGTGATTTAAGCAGTAGACGGACCCTCCTATCCAGGGCGTCCAGCTCAGTCTGAGTCCACCTTAGTTTGCCAAAGGAGTATGTGAGCAGCGGCATCACCCAGCCATTGAAGGCGCGCACCTTATTGCCACCCGACAAAAGACTATTAAGAACTTTTGTCAAGCGGCAGAAGAAGCGCTCCTTCACTGACTGCTTGACATCGCCGTCCACAATACCCAAAGACTGTGACATACCAAGATATTTGTAGGTTTCAAATTCGGAGAGAGATCTGAGAGTCATTGTCTCAGAAAGCTGCAAATTCGACGAATTTACAACTTTCCCTCGTTGAACATGCATGACCGCACACTTATCTACACCGAATTCCATCTTGATCGCGTTACTGAACTCTTGTGTGATTTTCAATAATGCGATAAGATCTTGGCGCTTCGATGCAAACAGTTTGAGGTCATCCATGAACAATAAGTGAGAAATGACTTCAGCTTCTCTACGAAGTCGATAGCCAAGCCCAGAATCCGTCAGCATAGAGCTGAGGGGATTCAAGGCTAGGCAAAACCACAAAGGACTCAGACTGTCACCCTGGAAGATGCCTCTTTCAGTCTTTATCAAGCTAGGCGAATCAGAGGGGACATCTCGAGCACCTGGTTGACGAAGGACTGTGACCCACTTCCTCATACACACACCTAAAAAGGACCTCAAAGTTGCATCAACTTTAAACAACTCTAAGATCCTTTCGAGCCATGAGTGAGGCACCGAGTCATAAGCCTTCTTGTAGTCAATCCAAGCAGCCGAAAGGGCCACCTTGCTTATTATTATTATTATTATTCTAGGCTGAGCGTTGCTCACCAAAACAGTTACATTAGTTCTATCACTTTCTATCGATTATCACGAGCCATAAATAAAAGGGATATGTCATCCAGATTTAAAAATAAAGATTAAACTAACTAACCAAAAAAAACCTATAGCAAATTCAACGAATGTGAATTTCAAATTGGTTTTAAAACCAATCTCACTGCAATTAACAGGTTCCCTGTCCCATGAATCACATATTCATGAACGCAGTTTTATCCCCGGCCTGATACGCTCATAAATCAAATGTGATCACATATAGATATTACTTTACATGCAGAAAAGTACGACGAAGAAAAAGCACAATTTTATGGGGACCGGGAAGATGTTAAAACACTACTAGCTATTCTTAAGTGATCTGACAATAAGCTCCACCAATATGCGACATTATTGTTGTTACTGTGTTTTTAACTTTCAAAGTAAGCATTAATACGACCATTAACGAAATACGCTAGCAGTAATTCTTATATCTTTGTATAAAAATTTAATAAGGTTACTTTATCTGTTCTGCCACCTGTTTTTAAGTAGCTATACCAGAAACCCTAGACAAGATGCTTTGCGAGAAAGATATCGTTATCGAAAATGTAGGATTGACGTGAGCTAACAGTTGATTGCGTCGAGCGTTTATGTCAATGCCATACATTTTGACAGCTTTCGACTGCAGTTTACGTTAACGAAAAGCATTTATAAAGGGATTCAGATACTTTTGCTAAGAGAACACCGCTCTTCCCTGTATTGTGACTTACAATTTTAGCTTAGGTGTAGGTACAAAAAAAAAAAAATTTGGGATACTAATAGTTTATAAGGGTTACGATAATTGAGGATCAGCATTGAATATTTTCTCTAAAGCAAATTATTCCTCATTTCTTACACTAAACCATTTGATTACTATCTTTAATATTAGTAAATCACATTGCTAAGATATTCCAATGAATAATAATTAAAAGATGTTGATTTGCGTCCAACGCGAAGACAAACTTAAATTAGAGAATGCAATATAACCGGTTATTAACCGTTTTTGTATGAAAATAACCGATTAAAACCGGTTATAACCGGTTATTTGCATTCCCTAACTTAAATGCAATGGCAAAGGTTGTCTATTTATAAATACTCGCGCTCATAATCACACAAATATCTGCCTTACTGAGATTCGAACCCGGGACCGCTAGCTTCGTAGACTAGATCGCTACCAACTAGACTAATGTGTCGTCTGTATAGTAATCCGAAATTGTTATTTTAGAAGTTATAAATTAGTTATTGTTTACTAAAGTCTGTACAAAAGAAACTGTAGCAGCTCTTAGGTCGTAAACATCCTGTATTGTATACAGCGTGTGTATTCCAGACGATCCTATATTTTAAGGGCAGTTAGATAAGACCCTAATTAACGTAAATTGGAACATTGAGTTAACAAAAGAAAACTTTTTTTTTCATACAAGCACTTTGTGTTCATTGATTTATTGACGACGTTATTGTCAACTCTGTATTTGCATTACATTGCTGGCCGGGAAAACTTAAAAAAATCATTACGCTTAATTATTGAGAGTATTTGTTAAAATTTATTACTGTACCTCTTAATACTGCTTAAATCTATCGTATGTTAAAATTTAGGATCGTACGGAATACACATGCTGTAGATTGAGTACTTTTAATAAACGTATACGACTGTCAACACGAGTATTGACTCACAAATAGTATTATGTCACTCGAATAAGAAAGTCGTACTGAAGTTTTATCAACAGCGCAGTAAAGGTGATGCAGTAAAGGAATAAGTTATTAAATAATGTCTTTTTTTATTTTTTTATAGCAAAGAGTAGGGACACGATCACCCCTCCTGATGGTATGTGGGATCTAATGTCTGTAGGACTCATCCTATAGACATTTGAATACTAAAGACTACAATTTCAATCCTAAGACTCCAAATGCGTTTGAGGACTAAGATGAAATGCCTCTATCCACAGCCGTTATTTGCTTATAAATAAGGTCGATAAAGCAGGAGCAATCTAGTAGATGCTACTTAGTAATTTCAGGGATTTATTATTAAATTTGGCAAGGCATTGCTAAATGAATATGTTTTTTTTCTCTTACAGACAAATTTGTAACACGTGATTCGACTTATGCACAAACTCGACATGCAGGCCGAAAGACATCATTGGACGCAAACTGTTATGCTTCGGATGTCAATTCAATAATTATTATATCGTATGGTGAGAACGAAAGTAACCTAATGTGAAAATCAAGCTTTTTGGGAAATCAACAAAATGTGTTTACGTGTTAAGACGTGTTTTCTCCTTAATTATATCATAATCATAACTTCCCGAAATAAAGGGCTTAAGAAAAAAAAAAATCTTTGTGTTCCTTACGCATTTCTTAACCAATTCTATTTGTTTTTATTGTCGTAAATAGTAAATGTACTTAAGGTCATAATTATCTGCCCAAAAAATCCTTCCAAAAATAAGTCACTGTATTGACATATATATCAATGACCTATTTTGAATTAGGTCAATTTAAGACTAAAGAGTCATTGGTTTAGGCCCAGTTTAAAATGTAAAAATTACTCAACTAGTTTTAAGTCAAACCGAACGGCATAAATTTAAATGATAGAATGACTCAAAAAGGACATCGGTCAAATTAAGACTTAAATCCATTCATATAGCTTACCTTATTACACGTGATGTAACGACGCAGTAAGTTTTACGTATTTTTTTTTTATTACTTGCACACACTTCGTCATTACTCGTATTGCAATGGCGAGTAGGGCGGGGCGCGCGGAAATGAAAAAGATGGGTTACCTTAGTTTCGGCGAAATATGTTTGGCAAATGTATCGTTTCCTAACCGTTTCATTTACCAACCCGCTTTGTTTTCTGTAACCGTTAATATTTCAGGATTTTATAAAAACTGACCTAACCTAACCTATAGGGTTCTACACCATGGTACTGAAATATCATGAAATATTTATATAAAATTGGGTTGGCAAATGAAAAAGTTGGGAAACGAGACTTTTGGCAAACATATTTTTGCCAAAAGGCAGGCTCTGGAAAGAGACACGAAGTCTAATTTTGTCTCTTTCCATCCCAAATTTGTCAGTTTTGATTGAGTAAGCAAAAGAACATGCTTTTTTAAGTCATTTTACGAATTTAAGTCAATTTACTAAAATTTCGAATTGAGTTCTCAATATACGATATTTAAAAAAAAAACTTTTTTACATAATCATATTTTTTTTATCGTTTTTTTAATGCCGATTATCAAATTAAACTTCAGTAAAACATTTTTACTACGTTACTGGCTGTTTATAACCTGTGAAAGGGAAAATATTTTGTTACTTTTACCGAAACTCACCTACGCGAACATAAAATTGTGTGGACGACCAACAATATGATTTTATTAGGCCCTTTGTCCGAACTACGAATAGGTATAACTTAATTCGGTCCAAATAAACCCGGCCCGGGCAATCAGCGAGGTTTTTATCGGGTATCAAATTCGGCAAACTGTAATCCCCTCTAATATTATTATGGACGTTTGTTATGTATCTCGTTTGTTATTGAATCGAATTGGTAAACATATAAATATTGAATTAGTAGGAAAAAGAGCTGAGGAACATTCATTGGAATATTTAATTAAGTGTATTATAGCCAAACAAGGGTGAATGTCTGTGTGATAATCATGAGTATTTGTTCCCGAGACTTGGAATTTTTTATGAAAAATATTTGTTGCGTATGCAACATTTATTTTATATAATTTTAAAATGTACTAATTTATATAAATTCATTAAATTATTTTATTGTCATATAACTTTCAGATCTTAACGTACCTACCTAACATAATGTAATAACAAAACGCAGATTTTGGGCTTCTCCCTACCACTAAATTTAAAACCGTTTTCTATACTTATATTTTGCATATCACTCTCCTTACCACATCCGACCTGCTTAGGCACTATTTCTGTACAACCAGTACCTATTAAAACACAGTACCTCTAGATCGAATTTTATTTCAAAGCTGTTAGGAAATCCTCTCGTGAGCAGTCTGGGTTCCGGCAGCTACATATTATTTATTTATCTATGTATATATCTATGTTTTTCGGTGTTTAAAAACATAATACAAGTCTTGTTTGCGACTAAGAAGGTAATTTTTGCGATATGGTACTTTTTATATATATATTTTTTTAATATTAACTATGTCAGTTTAAAGAGGGTAACTAAATAATCTTGCTATGGAACGGATAGACCTGATACAACTAGATATGGGAAATAGGGAAAACCTTGAAAAGTGAAGTGATTAGGCCTTTTACTAGATGGACCGACGATCTGGTAAAGATTTTAGTAAACTGCATGAATACGAGTTGCGCAAAACAGTAACCTATCGCAAACGCGAATTTTTTTTGACTGAATTTCTTTTGACCAAAAACGTTTCGTTTTTTAACGTTTCTCCGATGGCATTATTCGTTAATTTTTTATTTTACTATTTGACATTTAGTAAACAATATCTTTAGTCCGAGCAACTTTTCTCCTTGTAGTCACTTGCCCTATGTATTGTTACGTATTTTATTTCAAAGCCTATTTTTCATTTCACCAATACTACAACTAGCCTAGCGATTGTTTCGTATTTTGTTTCTTAATCCATTTTTCATCAATGCTACATTATAGACTTCTCTACGTTACGTCAAATAGTCATTTCAGACCAGAAAATGTTTTTAATTAGTTTTAACTATCCAGAAAATGTAACGAGCAAGACGAATCAGGGCAGAACCGACTCCGATAGGTTAGGTTAGAAGGCCAAGGCAAACAAAGCTCCCGCCTTGGCGTTCGTGGCATTTTTTTTTATCTCTCAACAGAACAAAGTCGATTTAAAAATAGGTAAGATATATATTAATAAGTCGAGCCGCTACATTGGGCAAGTAGGCAAATGATACTAAGGTAAAATCAGAAATGAGCAATAGATAAACTGACAGACCAGTACATTGGAGAACATGACAGCATGGGTTGTATTTCAGCTGAAATAACGACGGCGATGACTCTGTTAACAATTTAATTTTAATTAATTTTAATGTTGTTATCTTCGTTATGCCAACGCTATAATTAATTAATTGATAAACACTGTTATTAAGAATTTGTTTTTAAATTTAGTTTTGGGTATATCGTAGTGCCCTTGCAAGGTATCGCATGGACTAACCTTTGTATCAGTTTTAAACACAGTGGTACCAGAGGTACTGGTACAGTGGTAGAAATGGTTGTGCCATACATGTGAATACAATGAATAAATGGCATACAACTTTTGTGATAATAAATAATTGAATATGAATATGAATGTGAATATTTTTCTAAATAAAATGCCGCTTGCAAGCTGCAATATTACTAATGATTTCCAAGGAATACAAGAGGATATACGGTGTCAATACAAACGACGTGTCTTTACGTGCCAGGAATCAGGGTGTTTTGTCAACGGGAAAAAAATGGGAAGCGAATCACACGAGCGCAGGTTGCTGCCGCGCACGTTGGAGCTGTATATCACAATCGCAATGATGTAGGGCAGCAATTATAAAACTTTTTTAGCGATTGGAACCATTTGATATCTCTAAATATTTTACAGAGTGTATTGTAATAAGTAAAACCTAATTTTATATTAGTTTAAATTTTCCTTTAAGTAGCTTTGTGGCGGAGCACTCGCAGAGGTATCACGGAGCAACAGTTTGAGAATAGTTGACTTAGGGTGAATATGACGTAAATTATGCTTAAGTCACGCACCTAAACATATTTAAAGGTGTGTGAACACGGGCATTCTTTTGAGCAATAATTGCCCGTCAACATCACTTGATATTTATTTATTTATGTAAGTACATTCGGCAATCTGGATCTCAATAACCATTAAAAATATTGTTTTCTTGAAGCTTTGAACGTCAAAACACAATTCGTTATACATCATAAATTTTATTTTGCTAACAACATTAGTTATTATGATTTTGGTTGAATTTTTGACACCCTACGGTGTTAAACGATGGTTTTTGATTTTACAGTTGAATATTGCACCCAGCGCTTTTCTAAGCATAAAGCGAGTTATTTAATTCAATAGCTAAGGAAAATTAAAATTTATTTTATAGTAATAAGGTTGCGTATCCTACAGATGCTTCGTAGAACAAACCGCTTTTAGGTTTAACAGAGCAGCATCCTGAACTATTATCGCCTTAAGAGCACTACGCCCGAGCCATATGGACTAAGCTAGTAGGCCCGTATTCTATGATAGATTTATAGCTCATGAATATGAGTGCGAAAGAGCTGGATGGATGTTAGAGGAAATAAATATATTCATTCACCGCCAACGACTCGATATCGGGTCCACTGTTCGTAGCAGAGTGTCGCTACCGTAGCGGAATATGCTGCTACTACAGGCTACAGCGTAGCACTCGTAGCATTGGCTGGAGGTGAATGTGCTAAAGAGTTTGTTCCATTAATCAATCAAATCGAATAAGTCAGTTCTAAATAAGTTTACTTGAATACAGTAATTAAGATGTTCCAAAATAATATTCACAATGTATTCAACCCGCATGCAACCGTGCAAATACTGTCATAATACATAACTCATTTACATTAAATTTTAAATAATCTCTAACACTATAAAAACACTTATCTATAAGCTAGTTAGTCAATATGCGCTTGAAAAGGTTTCCTGTAAGCGAATTCATAAGTACTTTGTGGTAAATTGCTCTAAATTTATATACCTACACATGTTGTACACATTCCTGTTATACATCGCTCTGTTATTAACTTATTATTGTTTATTTGACTTTATTACTTTTTGTACATTGACATCGGAAACTGACCATTTATTAGATGTTTATTAATGTTGACTTTGATTATTTGAGTGTTATTTTTGTATTATTATATTATTATTTAGTATTAATTTTGACAATATCAATGTAATTTCATATTTTTTGACATGCAATGCAATTTATATTGTAATATTACATTGATGAATAAATAAACTAAACTAAACTAAACTATTAATGATCTTTAGTTTTTTTTCCTTAATTTATTTCCGCTAGGTCAGTTTTGATTACAACACTCTTGCAAACTTTTTGAGTCTTGTATTTTTAACGAAATAAATAATAGTGAATTATGAATAATGTTCTAAAAGTAAGTTGTTCTTGAATAATACCTACTGTGCTGTGCTACGGAACTCCCGGTGCGCGAGTTTGACTTGCACATGACCGGCTTTTAAAAATCTGTAAACCTAAATTAATAAACATCAAGCTTTTTTCTTGTTGCACTATATTCGACGTTGGCTTTAAGTTTATTTATTTCATGTTAAAAAATACAATTTAAGTTTGCATTACATGGCAAAATTAAAAATATCCTCATCATGATACGAAAAAATAATGACGATGCTTTAAAAATGTATGGTTCACTGATCTGAATCGACCACAGTTTGTACTGAAAATTGTACACCAGCTTTAAGCTGCACACTGTAGAAATAGAAACCTTTCAACACATTTTTAAAACAAAACAGTGAACGATCAAAGGAGACTGTGTGTTTCCATATAAAACGATATTTTCACCTGGCAGCCACCCGTGACCGCGGTACCAAGGTGCCTCATATGTTGCCCATTCTCTTGTGATACGTGAGGAAAATACAGTCCTGAGAAGTTCAACTTTCCTTTAGGAATCTCAAAGGCTAGTGTTTGACAAAGCGATGAAAATTGTTTGAGACTTGGTGAAAATGATTGATTTATGAAAATATTGCTGTTTTTAACTTTTGATTCAAAAATAAGATGCTTTTTGATCTTTTTTTAAGTAAAATTCTTTTGGTAACTTATTTTCTTAAGGTGGTTTCTTGACGGATGGAAGGATTATTGACAAGAGACGTGTTCTTTGATAAGTTTTTTGCTGCCTTTATCGGCAAGTTCGTTTACTAGTTTATTTCATTATTGTCAAAGAAATGGTGACATTTTTTAATTTGTCCGAACTATAAATATTTTAACAAGAAATATTCGTAATATTTAACATAAATTAACTTCAACATTTTTTTTACACCAAAGAGTCAGTCTATTATAAAACCTAGAACCCATCTTGATTTTACATTATTAACCTGTTGTTTTTTTTTTTTAAACTCGTCATGTCACTATTAACCATTTCTAATCAAAATAAATCAAGTCTTGAAACTTCAAGGTATAGATGAATTGGGATTGTTCATATTTTTACAATTACTCTAATTCGAAAACCATTTCGAGGACTAGGATTTTAAAGCCGTTCTGCATTTTTAAGTTTTGAAATATTTATCTATTTCGGATATTTCGACAAAAGTATATTTAACCTTTGTTTCACTTTCGTTTTCGGCTTGAAGCCCTCCTATCTTACGGGTTAGGCTTCCGCTTGAAATAGTATGTTTTAAACACTATTACAATCACTTTGTATCATTAGATATCATTTAATTGTTGTAATTTATTAGAAAATGCCAACCCGAATTTAAAATAATCATGTCATCAATAAAATGTCTGCTAAATAAATAAAGATATTAAAACAAAACTATTGTGTCAAATACAAAATTAATGAAATTGGTTTCTTAAAATTACCTATTCTTTAGAATTAGAATGTTAAAACAGTGAGTTATTTTTTTTGGTATATCCCAATTACCGAGAGCGTGGAATTGCATATGTAGTGGTAATTATGTGTTTACAGGCATTCTTTATTTAAATTTCCTCTATTTCTCATACAATCAGCATAAAAAGAGTTTTGTTATATTATATAAAAAAGTAAGTACAAAAATAATGTCAGTGTCAAATTCTAAATATTTTTTACAATAGTCTAAAAATATACGTCTTATTTTATTGTATTCTCGCAATTTTCAGAATCATTTGGACTAGGCATGTACGACTGTAAGTTACACAATTTACAGAAATTATGGCAGAAAGTAGCAGCAATTTCGGTCCGATTGAGAGTCAAAGTAAACAAATATTTTTAAGAGGCACCTATTGTGCCACGCCCCCACAAGAATGAAAAGGGATGGCTTTATGTGCTTCCGCGCGAAAAATGTGAGATGGAAATAGTGCACGCGCGTCTTGATGGCAGCGTGAAATTCAATTAATTGCTGTTTACTTTAAAACCACAACATTTATTGAAAAAATGGTTTGCCAAGATTAAGAAGATATACTCCACTATTGAATCGAAAATCATCGTTAAAGATTATAGGGTTTCGAAGATACAACCAAAAAAATGCAAAAAGGTATCATGTTTGAAAAAGAAAACTATCGAGGATTTTATTTCTAATTGTGTTTTCACGTTTGCCAGTCTCAAGTAAATATGATCAAGTTTAATATATCCAAAACACAGATATAAAGGCGTTATGGTTATTGAGATCCAGATCGCGGAACACTCCAGGCATTAGCATTGGTGGCCTTATCTTAACTGTCATAAATATTTGAACTCGAAATAATAATTAAAAAAAAAAACACCTTACACCGTTGCCCAATTATTTGGAAAAGCTACAGGTGTTTCTCTCGACTATTTATAAAATTGTGACCGAGTGTAAGAGTGACAAATTCAAAGCAACGAAAAAGTTGCCCTCTCCGAGTCAGAAAGAGTTGTTACGTGACTACTTGTCCGTCGGCAGTAGATGATTTTGATCAAGAAGTCATCAGGAGAACTATTATATAATTTCCATCTATCCCACAATCAATATGCAACCTTAAAGATGAAAATTTAAATAAATGATAGCGACTAAAAGTAAAAAAAGTACATTCTTATTCCACTTATTTAGGGTAATCTAATTAATTATTAAATGAAGAAAAAACTACTAAATGGTTTTCTTTTTCATGCGAACGGTACAACCACTACATATGCAATTCCACGGTCTCGGTAATTCATCTATACTTATTGGTAACACTATTATACTCGTATCATATTACAAGTAGCATACTAAAGAGAAAATACTTTGACACCTGGCACACTCAGAAATCCCACAAAGTACTGTCAGGGCAAAAATGAAACGCTCTACCGGCACACACCTCCGTTTTTACAAACACCATTTATCATTGTTATCGTTCGCCGGCAAACGGATTTTTCCTCGGTTAGTCAAGGTTACTTTTCAGGGGAACAAAATGGTCGCATGTCGCCGATTTACCGGTTTATACTTCAGTATGACGCAAGTTCAACTCATAAAGACAAGCACTTTAGATTATCATATTTATAATAAGTAAGCTTTGTATCAAAATGTACAGGGTGACTTCAAATTGATAATGCAAAACACTTCATTGCTTAGTTGATGACGAATAGTGTATGACATTAACTCAGTTGTTTTAATTACCCTTCCTTAACTATCGTTAATTTTCTATTAAGACGAATAATTAAAGTCCTTTAAAAAAAAAGATAAAAGAAATTTATTCAGTAAGTAGGCCGCACGGGCACTTTTACACGTCAAGAATCTACCAGCGCTTCCCAAGAGAAGACCACTGCCGAGAAGAAACGCCGCAAGAAACTCAGCAGTCAGTCATTTTTTAAACATATTTCTTATTACAATGGTACTACTTAGTCTAGCATTATATAAAGCTATAAATATTAAATTAAATATAGTATTAAATAACATGCGTAGTTCAGCAGGAAAACATGCCAATTAAGAATCTTACGGGAGAGATAGAGAAAAAAAAAACACATACTTATGTGTATATAAGATGGTGCGAGACGACCACATAAAAGTTTCGATATGTTTTCCTACATCAACGGTGTCCCCTAGACAAGATAAAGATTTTGCATTTGAATAAATTATTATTGACTAAGTTTCGATTTAGGCCATGCATTTTTGTCTGTTAGATAGTCCTCGATCCTATAATACGCTTTAGACATTAACGACCTTTTCAAGTAACTTTTAAGTGCTGGAAAGGGTAACTTTAAAACTTCGTCAGGTAATTTATTATAGAAATGAATGCATTGACCAACAAATGATTTATATACTTTACGGACGCGGAATTTTCGGATAGCGATTTTATTTTTATTTCTGGTATTTAAATTATGTATATCAGAATTTTTGGTGAAAGAATCTAAATTTCTAATAACGTAAATAATATTCTCATAAATAAATTGAGACGCTACAGTCAAGATATTAATTTCTTTAAAAAGTTCTCTTAAAGAGTCACGGGAGTTTAAGTTGTAAATAGAACGAATGGCCCTTTTTTGTAACACAAATATAGTTTGTATGTCAGCTGCCTTACCCCAAACCAGAATACCGTACGACATGACACTATGGAAATAACTATAATAGACTAAGCGAGCTGTCTCAACATTGGTTAGTTGTCTAATTTTCCTAACGGCGTAAGCTGCCGAACTTAGTTTACCTGCCAGTACAGCTATATGGGGACTCCATTGCAAATATTTATCTAATGTTATGCCTAAGAAAATTGCCTTATCTACCATTTGCAAACACTCGTCATTTAGAAAAATACTAGAATGTACCGGTTTAACATTAGGCAAAGCGAACCTAACACATTTCGTTTTCTTAGCATTTAGTAGCAAATTGTTGCTAGTAAACCAATTAAGTACTTTAACTAGTGTGGTGTTAATCCTACTGTAGTCTACGGATTTTCTATCTACCTTGAAAATTAGTGAAGTATCATCAGCAAAAAGTACAATATCACAAAGTTTATCTACTGTTGGTGGCAAGTCATTTATGTAAACCAAAAATAAAAAAGGACCTAAAATAGAGCCTTGAGGCACACCTATTTTCAATGTAGCTCCAACAGATTGCGTTTTGTTTACAACAACTGTTTGAGTTCTATCACTTAGATAAGAAGACATAAGGCTTAAAGTTTTGTTGGACAATCCATAATGTTCTAATTTTAAAATAAGGGTCGTATGATCCACGCAATCAAAAGCTTTAGAAAGATCACAAAATATTCCTACTGCATCGCAAGATTTCTCCCAACTGTTATATATATGTTTAATGAGTACAGATGCCGCATCAATTGTTGATCGACCTCTGGTAAAGCCAAACTGGTTATTGTTAAGTAGTTTATTTCTGTTAAAGTGACCTAACATATCCTTTAGCATTACTTTCTCAAAGACTTTACTTAAAACTGGTAGTATGGAAATGGGACGGAAGTTCGTTATATCACTCATCTCGCCCGATTTAAAAAGAGGTATTACTTTACTATATTTCATGAGATCTGGAAAGACCCCCTCTGATATGCAATTATTGTAGATTAATGCTAGATGGGGTGCAATTACATCTATGATATGAAAGAGTACCTTAACTGATGTGCCCCACAAATCTTCAGTCTTTTTTAAACTAAGTGATTTAAATATCTTGACTATTGAATCTGAATTTACAGGGCTGAAATCAAAGTTTATATTACATTTACTGACATTAGTGCTAAGTAATGATTGAGCTTCAACCGCGGATGATTTAAGACATTTCGTAGTATTAATGGCTATGTTAGAAAAATAATCTTCGAATGCTAAGGCAACGTCTTTATTTGACGTGATTTGTTGGTCACCTGTGTTCAGAGTGACTTGATTATCACGAGTTTTTGATTTTCCCGTTTCTCTATTTATAATATTCCATACAGTTTTTACCTTGTTGTCAGATGATTTAAGTTTGAGACTAAGAAAATTTGCCTTGGCAGTTAAACAAACTTGTTTAAAGGTCCTTGAATAATTCCTAACATAATTTAGAAAGTCAGCATTCTTATTTTCCTCCCTCTCTCTATATAGGTCATAAAGCCTATTTCTACTTTTATGAATGCCTGTAGTAGCCCATTCACTAAATTTTGTTTTCGACCTAGAAATAGTTTTCATTTTAAAATTGTTGTTAAATTGATGTAGAATTACGCCGAAGAAGTCTTTATAAATACTATTACACTCATTCTGTAAAAACTGTAACACTGTAAGATTACTCTGAACTTTATTTTTGAATAATTCCAAACGATTACTAGTTATAGGTCGGTATGTTATTGTATCAGGTTTTTGATAAAAATCATAGATGAAAGATGCCTTCTGACCACTATGGTCAGAATTAAAACAATTAAATATTTCTTTATCCAAACATTCGCAACTACAAAAAATATTATCTAAGCAGGTTGCACTACTAACACCTATCCGTGTGCGTTCTAAGAACAGATTACCTAAATTAAAAGATTTAAATAAACTAAGTAACCTAGTGGTATTATTTGACGTTTCGAGTAAGTTAATATTAAAATCTCCACAAACTATAACATGCTTCTGGGTATTACATGCTAATTTTAACACATGTTCCATAGTAGATTCAAATGTGCAAAAGTCAGCCAACGGTGGTCTGTAAACACATATTATTATATAACTTTCTAGTTCTGCGCAAGAAATTTCTACAATCCTTTCTATCGATAGCTTTACAATATCCTTTCTTTCTTTGGATTTAAGAGTACTTTTTACAATTATAAAAGAGCCACCATGAATGGCACTTTTTCTGGCAAAATAACTAACTAATTTAAAATTTAAAAAATCAAAAATTAATTGCTCTTGTCTAAGCCAATGTTCAGTAATGCACATAATTTGTACATTTTCATTATCTAAGAACAACCCTATTTCAAGTTCTTTGCTGGAAAAACCTTGAATATTTTGGTGAATTAAATTTATATTCAAGGGTGTTTCCGCTGTCCTATAATTTAGTTTAAATCATGAGGCAAGGCATTATTGCCAATAATGGCTTGTTGGGGCTGGGTACTACTGTATGTATTTGGTTCTATATTAAAAGCTAATAGGTCAACCAAGGTCAAAATATATTTCCTGGGCAAATGAATTTTTCCTGATGTTAGATCAAGTCGCTTTATAAATTTGTTTAAATCAAAGAAATGATATTTATTATTACAGCTTATAGCATTATATATTAAAGAATTAAAGTGTGCTATTCTATTATTATGACTAAATGGCATGCTTTGTGAGTATGGTAGCGCACATAGTATAATTTTACCTATGCCCCTACCTTCAATAGTATTTAGTGTTGATATTAATTTATCTACGCCAGACTTGTCCACACTAAGACTATTTCCTACCAAAATTACTAAAGTGGTGGTCCTGTCAAAACTTCCTTTTAAAAGTAAATCACTTTATACTTATTTCATACATCATTGACCTTAATGCGGGGTATAAATATCTATATTTTTACAAATTTTCAGTTTTGTAACTTTGATAGTTACTTACTCAGAAAAAGTGAGTGTGACATACAGACAGACGGACATGGCTAAACTATAAAGGTTCCCAGTTTGAGTCCAAAACCTTAAAAAGGATTAAAAATGTGTCCGCAAGTCTATAATTGATGTCAAAAAGAACCTTTTTTTCTAATATAAAAGATCAAATGATAATTTCATGCCATGCAATGTACTCGTAAACGTTAATTTTGTGATATTCCATATTACTAAACGTAAGAACCAAAATTTAAATTTATTTCGATTCTTTTTATCCTATTATCTTAATTTATTATTAATAAAAAATCAAACAACATACAAACAACTCGACTGAAGTAAACTGTACAATTTGCGACCCCATTTGAAACAGACACTGAAATAATGCCGTTTCAACAAACCCAGCTGAAAATCTCTTCATTAGCTTCGAGACTTATTGTTGGGAATGATGTAAATCTCTGTTTGGAGCTGTACAAAGTACCGGTTTTGAACAAGAACCGGTACGACGTTGAATGTTAACATTCGCAATATGAACTTAATTTATTTGAGTCAGAGCACGGTTTGAATTTGCTATAAAACAGTTGTACAAATTCAATTCAATTTTGGCTCACTTACCTTTATTTTAGTTTCAGAGTTGTTTCATTGGCGTATAAGAAAAGAAAACAGCTTAGAATACAAGTAAGTAAGTAAACTTGTAAATGAAAAACGGAATTGGGAGGTCCAGTCACTATAAAACCCTGTCACAATGATAATGAGAAGTAACGCGAAAGAAGTTACATAAAAATGCATCATTGGCATTCTGTAACATAGTTCTACAGTGGTTCTTCAATAAGAGTTGGTTAGTTAAATTACTGGCATAGAGGCATTCTATTTTGGTCCTCAACGCTAAGCCTCGCAATTGAGGTCTTGGTGTTGTAGTGAAAATGCATATGTCCATGGGTCTCAGATGCCACTTACTATGAGCCTCCTAATTCACCATCTTGACAATGCATGGCAGGAGACAGGTGATGTTTTAGCGTACATGGCGCAGCATATGTATATGAATCACACTGATGTACTATGGCTTGCCATAGATACATTTGTTGATGCTTTTAGTGAGTCAGTGGCATCTTTTGCTAGATTTGATAATACTATCCCATTAGGAGACTTCAATGTTAATCTTTTGAACCCACACGATTTGCACCCAAAAAAACTGCTTGAATTCTTAAGCTGTGTGAATCTTACACAGTTTGTTGACCAGCCAACCCATTTTACAGATTATATTTATATTAATAGATCTAGTTTGATCTAATTTACAAGTTCAGAATTTGTGTGTCGATCATATACCTGATCTCAGAAGCCATGCGTTTCTCAGCTTTAAAATTAATGTTAAGAAGAGTAAACGTTCTCCAAAGCATATTTCATACAGCCCGTTGCATGATATTGACTCTGAAGTATTTGATGCGCAAGTTAAATCTATTCCCTGGGAAAACTTGGGAAGTTATAATGTCAACGATATGGTAAAGGTTTTTAATTTATAAATATATATTATTGCTTTTTGATGAATTTGCGCCTAAAAAAACAGTTTTGTTCAAAAATAAATCTTACCCGTGGATAACCTTCAATGTTCAAGAAATGATGAAATTAAGAGATGATGCACACGCTCGTAGTAAGTAAACTCAATCTCATGCTCACAAACAATACTACAACGAACTTAAGAACATTGTAATTTAGTCAGTTCACTCAGAAAAAACTGCATATTTCAACCATCATATTAACAATAACATAAAATACCTGTAATCGAATCCGAGGTTTGTAAGATAATTCGATCTATTACCACAAATGCTGAAGGCATTGATGGCATTACATTGAAAATGATTCTCCTTACCCTCCCATATACGTTACAGGTAATGACTAGCTTAGTTAATAAATCTATTATCATCGGTGTCTTTCCTGAACTATTGAAAACTGCTATTATTAAACCTATACCGGAACATCAAAATCCTCAAAACTTTAAAGATTTACGCCCTATTAGTATTTTACCCCTTTTTTCTAAAATCCTTGAATAAGTGGTTTGTTCCCAGCTTACACATTATCTTGAGCTCAATAATATTTTGCCGAATAAAAAATCAGGATTTAGGAAGTCTCAAAGCACTACACTACTGCCTTGTTAGATGTAGTTGATAATATCCTCGCAGCTCAAGACCGTGGCGAAGGGACCATTTTAGTTTTGCTCGACTTCTCTCGAGCTTTCGATACTATAAATAGCACACTCCTTCTTTCGGAACAATCCTATTATGGTTTTGACTCTTTTGCGTTAAAATGGTTTGCGAGCTATGCTACCGGGCGCAAACAGTTTGTTCAGGTACGCGACGGTAGTGGTACAATATTAAATTCATCGACCGCGACGGTAGACAGAGGAGTACCGCAGGGTTCCATTCTGGGGCCATTACTTTTCATTTTGTATAGTACTGACAGTAGAAAATATTAAATATTGTAAATATCACATGTATGCAGATGACCTTCAATTATATATATCATTTAAGGCTTGTTAGATGTAGTTGATGATATCCTCGCAGCTCAAGACGATGGCGAAGGGACCATTTTAGTGTTATACGACTTCTTTCGGGCTTTCGATACTATAAATAGCACACTACTTCTTTCAAATTATCCTATTATGGTTTTGACTCTTTTGCGTTAAAATGGTTTGCGAGCTATGTTACCGGGCGCAAACAGTTTGTCCAAGTACGGGAAGGTAGTGGTACAATATTAAATTCATCGACCGCAATGGTAGACAGAGGAGTACCGCAGGGTTCCATTCTGGGGCCGTTACTTTTCATTTTGTATAGTACTGACATAGTAGAAAATGTTAAATATTGTAAATATCACTTGTATGCAGATGACCTTCAATTATATATATCATTTAAACCCGATAATACCACCCAAAACTTTGACCGGCTTATCAGAAGCTCGTAACTTGGGCGTTATTATAGATGACATGGCTTCGATTCGAGAAGCACATGTTAGAAATTATGCGTAACTGTTTTTATAGGCTAAAAATATTATATCGTGTCCATGGCTATTATAAGTGTTGATTTGCGTATCAAACTGAGTGAGTCACTGATATTGTCAAAACTCAACTATGCTGATTCTGTTTTGGAGGTTGTATACTAGGGCGTACATACCAGTAGATAAATGTAACGCATTCAAAATCCTTGTGTTCGATTTTGTTTCGATGTGCTCCGACGATCACAATTATAACTCCATTTTTAAATATTAACAAGATGTTAAATATGGCAAATCGACACTTACATCTAGCTACTCTAATCTTTGGCATTATAAATCACATCAAAAAATTGAAAAAATCACGTCAGGTGAGGTTTGCCCCAATCTTAATCGGTACCCAGCACAGGACGACTGCTTTTCGTGGCAGCTTTCGCTACGCTGCCACGAAATGTTGGAATAATCTCGCACCGCAAAGAGAAACTCTAAAAACGTTACTAACTTAAAACATAAAATGAAACAATATTTACTTAATATCCAATTGGCTAAAACTTAGCAGATGTATTGTATTCATAAAGTGTGCATTATGATTTTTTGTCATTCAAATTATTTATTTATTCATTACCTAATAATATAAACACACGCATTCACACGCGCGCACGCACAGCAAACACACGCACACGCACGCACACACATACACACACACACACACACGCACACACACACAACACACACACACATGCACGCACACACACACACACACACGCGCACGCACACACATACACACACACACACACACACACACACACACACACACACAAACACACACACGTACACGCAACGCAATAATTCAGAAATCTGGAATAAACTATTGTTAATAATTTAGTTTAAGCATTACTTTTCATAAATAGTACTTAGTGAGATGGATTGGGAGCGCTCTCCTATCTCTTCCATCCGGTGGCCCTGAAAACCAGCGTCAAGGCTAGTAAGCCTGACACCATGCCGAGTGGCAACCTTTTCGGTGTTAATTTTAGATTAAGTACTCTAAGTTTGTATTACTCTACTTTTTATAATGTTTTGCTGTTGTTTATGTTCATTTTATTTTAGCACCGAATAAACCATTTCTATTCTATTCTTGTTAACTTTACAATGTGTATCGAATTGACACCTGTCACCTGTCATTGTTTTGATGATGAAATAGACGGCAAGTGGCCCTGTAGCCTCGTTTGCATTTTACTTGCCATTAAGAAGTGGTCTCTGCCTACCCCTATGGGAAACAGGCGTGATTTAATGTAACTATGTATGTATGCAAAAAGTTAGTTGAATGTAGGTCGAGACTCCTTTACCTCAAATTTTAAATGTACCTTAACATAACAGATACTCTGTTCCATTTGTAACATTTAACTTTGAATAAATATATATTTTTATTTTTGATGCAATACTGAAATAAAAATGATTCAAATTGTTTACAAACGCTAAACAAATAAAAACGGCTAGGTATAATAAAATGATGTTGATGTTGTCTTTTAATAACAAATTGCACTGCTACATTCAATACATCTCAAGTTACGGAGATAGTAATATCGGATGTACTTTGAACCAATTGGAGGTTCTGTGCAATTACTCATAGCTTTCAATTCAAAGTACAAGCACTGTTTCCAGGAAACCTTTGCTTTGTAATGCCTTGAATACCTTTGGCACCAGTGCTGTTTCAGAAATTTGATAGTCTAGCTCTCAGAGGATAGCCAAAAATAAACCGTTTGACTTTGAACCTTATGAATACCATTTAGTTTACTGTTGAGTAATTATTGCATTATTGTCATAAAAGCAATTTTAATTAGATAAGGGGGAGGGCAATAAATAAAATATATCAATTTTCAATATTTATAAGCACATAGTAGAACTACTAGGAAAAAAAATGGTGGCTGACTTTGAGCGGTTTTATAACAGTGGCCTTATTTCAGCACCGTAAGTTGTCGTTGTACCACCCGCATTGCTTTAGTTACTATGGTGTCCCTGAAGATCTAGGCAAGATGCATAACGCTAACGTAAACAATTTTCGTAATTTGCCAGAAACCAGCTGTCCGGCAACTTACGTCAATACTATACATTTTCGATAACGATGACATTCGGAGAATGCACCTTGTCTACCCACCAGGCTGTCAAGTGGCTAAGCGTAAGACCGTAGGTAAAACAAATGACTAGCATAAAAAAGACATCGGTTTGAAAATTATTATAATGATTAAGCTATTAACCAAAGCGTTGCCTACCTACTTATAATATATATATATATATATATCGATAATGTTTTGAAAATTTTAGATAATTATGGCGATGACTAAACAGAGGGATGTTATAAGTTTTACGCGTGTATCTGTCAGAGGCATCGTAGCTGCCAAACGGATGGACTAATTTGGACGCAGCTTTTTCTAAATAACGCTAATTTAATTAGAATGGTTCTTAGCCAAATTTTATGAAAATCAGTAGGACTATTAAGGAGATATCAGCACGCGTACTCGTTTCGTATTAGTCAATATTTTGAAATAGAACAAATTGTACACTTTGTCCCAAAGGTAAGAAAACCAATTGAACAAGTTTTATGCAAACAAAGGCAAAGGCTTCTTGAAATTAGTAGTTTATGCAACTGATGCATAATGAGAGGCCTTAAAACACGAGTGTGGTTTTATGAAAGCGGTAGCGAGTTTCATAATAGGATCACACGAGTGTTTTAAGGCCTAATTATGTACATTATTTTATTTACACACTATTATAACTACTCTAAGATGGGTTTAGAAGCCGACGACTTGACGTCAAAAATGGCGGCTAAACAACTTTTGCTGTGTCAGTGTCATGAATATGAAAGGTTTTTTTTTAATTTAAGTCCAACGAATGAAGTCTATATTCTCATGTCACTCGACATCAAATGTTGTGTGGTTTATATTTAAAAAACATACTGAATTGACGTTTCGTATCGATAACTGTTTTAATATCTATGGATACTTGAAATATACTCTTGAGTGTGGACAGCTGTTCCAAATTTAAACTCATAACCTTGCAAATATCGATACTGTAATAACATTACACTACAGATTTTACCTATTACCACAAACAAGAAAGTTCTCATTCTAAAATTGGTTGGAATAATGCTGGTCATTTCCTACGGTTTCTGAATGCATGTTCGCGGTTTCTGAATGATATGTGCGTAGATAAAATTATTGTTTAATTTTTTTTTTTTGCAAAACCGGGACTTTTAATGTACCAAAAATCTTGTACCACAGCCGTTCCTTTGCTACGGCGCGCCAGCGCAAAACTGAGCCTAAATCTTGCTCTTTCGAGTGACATTGTGAAGGGTTTATCAGCTTCAAGTTTTCTGAATGGGCCCCATTATAACGGAGGTGGGCTTTGGAAGTAAAAAGGAAACGAGGCGTTTAGAATTTGCATTGTTCACTAAGATTTAACGATATGGTTAACTTTAGTTAGTGACGACATTACAAAGCTAGCGTCTAGGGTTAGATCGTGGGTATGAGCATTATATTATATGTGAAATGAATCCCGGATATTATCTACTCATTTAAGAGAATTGTAAACTTGCACTTAAACATAGTCCGTGTTGCACGATTTTAAGAAGTGTTGTAGATCTTGATAAGTAGTAGGTTTTGATTTGTGACAATAATTTGTATACTTAAAGTTAAAATATTTGCATCCTAATATTTAATAATTTTTTCGAAAGCATTCTAAAGTTCATATTTTATAATAAAAAAACGATAAAGGATGTTAAAAAGGAAAAAAATATTGACGTATTTTATAAAAGCTCACTCGAAAAAATTAGAGCCAAACAAGAGAGATATTTTCTTAGTTCGCCAAAAACGAATACAATAGGTTATGTTAAGACATTTGCTAAGTATATAAACCAAAGCTGATAGTAACAACAGCAAGTTCATTGGTGATTCAACTAACATCCTACTTAGTTGATGCATAGAAGTTAGGCTCGTATGGAAATAAGACGCTTATGCACAAGGATAAAAATCTTGTTAGAAGCGATCTTTTTTTTTTTCATGGTTCAGAGGTGAAGAATCTTTACGGACCGGGACACTAATCACTAATCTTATTATTTTATTTTATTTATTGAATCCCAGGTGAAATGAAAACTTTAAAGGCCTTTTAACAGATTTTCCAGCCAATACTACTCATTGCTACGCTGTAGCCTTTAGTAGCATTGTTCCTATAGCGAAATGTGGACCCGATCGAGTCACGTTGAATGTGTTAAGTATTTATTTGTCTAGCTTTTGCCGGCATAGAAGTTTTACCCGCGTAGAAGTCATTTATCTCAATTACCACGGGAACTGCGTAATTTTTCGGATAAAAGTAGCCTATATTACTCTCTGGCCTTTTAGTCCTTAGGTAGCTCTGGGAAAAAAAACAAGTCAAGTCGTTACCCCGCCGCATGAAAGAAGAGCAAAACAATAATGACAAATTGTATTTTAACTTATCATAATATCTTGACTGGTAGATAATGCCTTAAGGCATTATGTCGTTTGTTTAATATAGAGCTAGAATTTAGAAAACATGTATCAAAACTGTAAAAAAAAACGGGAGCTCGTGTTCCGAAAATAGTAAAAAAATAATCCGCTATCTAACACGGTTCAAAAAATCCAGCTCCTTAAAATTTGGACGGACGGACGGAAAGCATAGGCATATTAAAACAGTCTCGTTGGGCTCCCTTCAGGTCTGGAATCCTAAAAAAAACCTTGGCTGTAATGAATGATTACGTAAACAAATCGTCTCAATTATTCTTGAAATAAAAGGAAAAAAATCCTCAAAAACATCAGTTCTGCCGCTTTCGTAACGTTTTCCTCGGTGATTGTCTTATTACACGCAATTTCCTTAAGTGGCCCTTTCTCAGACAGACCTCTAAGTGTATTCCTTCTGATCTGAGGCGATCGCTCTAAGGAATGTCTAACTCATCAGCCTCAATGGTTTGAGGGTAAGTAATTAATCATGATTATTTCTTTGTTTTCGTTAATGCAATATTGTGTAGGTTTTAAATGTAGACAAATTTAAGTACTCTGTTGCTTTGTATAACTACTTATTTTGTATAATAAACTATTTTTATATTAATTATTGGTATTTTTATTAGTCTACTGGACGCGTATGTGTGCGTGGCTGTATGCGAGTGCGCGCGCGAGTGAGTGTGTGAGTGTGTGTGTTTTTGTGCTGGGGGGTGTGTGGGTGGATGATTGTATGTTAATGTGTGTGGGTGGGTCATACGCCCTTCTTAGCAGGTTCTAATTAGTGTTTTAATGCTTAATATAAAAAATGGTTATACGATGTAAACAATTACCTATTTACGACATAACCAAATTACAAAATCATTTCATAGTTTCTAGTACAGAAAAGTTAAAATATAAGGTTTTCGGGGCAAAACAACATACAGATTGTATTACCACCCTCGAATCCATCACAACAAACGAACGAATAATTTGTTCAGAAGTAAACTTTCAGGCTCACGTTCAGAAGTTCAAGTTTGGAAAATGGAAGGCAAATAACGTACCAACTTGTCACGTTCACAAGTTCAAGTTCGGAAAATGGAAGGCAAATAACGTACCTACTTGTCAAAGTTCGACTACCTTTCTGTTCTAAAAAATTGTCCGTTAATAATTTCATTACAAAACTAAGTACAAAGAAGTTTTTTTATGGTCTCGTAGACTTTAATAAAGTTATTCCGGTTCTTTAACATGATGTTATTAACTTGACTTGTAACTTACTCTACTAACTATAATATAATAAGGACTTAACAGGAGCGCGTGGAGCTAACCCCATGTGCTTCTGTTTAGCCCACCAGAGTAAATACTGTTTAACCGAACAATTGTCCTCGCGTATGACATTCATGGACTTATTTCCTTAATAAGTTGAAAGTGATTGTGTCAAAGGCGATATTGGCGAAATACACCTATTTAAAACAAGAAGTTAAAGCCATTAATGAGGTTAAAAAATATACATAGTAAAATCTTAAGTACCAATTTCACCATAGGATGTTAACCACTTAACAGACGATTTAGGTAGAGCTTTAACAGCTGTCAAAATGTATGAACTAACAGTCGATTAACATTGATTAAATTTAACATCGTATGGTGAAATCGGTACTAAAACTCGTTTTTAGTCTACTTTAATTGTCGGATTAACTTAAAACTATGCGTAATTATATGTAATTCCGATGATATTATAACAATTATAGTACCATCCAGCTGGTACCTATGATGACGGATACGGAAGGAGACTATAAGATCTTTACTCCTCAAAAACGTAAAGGATTGACATAATTCCATACATTTTGACAGTTCTTGAAAATTGTCGTCTAGGGTCCCTGTAGGATTAGCCAAGAATCAGATGCAAACGTTGCTTATTTTTCTATTTCCTCGATTTCTGACTCGGAATGTATGGAGTTGTCACAGCAGTCGACGTGATTTTTCATCAGTTTTGACTATCCTTTTTTATTTTGTCGATTTTCGAAAGTTGATAATTAATTTATCGTTATATGTCTATTCCGTTTGGCCAAAATATTTAGGGTCAAATTTATGATTTCCCAAATTTTCATTTCCCGAAAAGTGGTGACCCGTCGCAGTTGATTTATTTTCTATATTGCCACAAGTGTAACCTAGCCTATTAGAAATGGCAAGCGATTTCGGGTGTAAAACAAAAATAATACAAAATGCTTCTTGGGAAATGAAAATTTGGGACATGATACATTTTGACCTAAAACATTTTGGCAAACGGCAGGCTCCCTGTTGTTATTCATCTTGACTAGGCCCCTTGGACCCACACGACCGTCCGGTAGCTTACGTTAATCCCATACATTTTCAAACATACATACATATTTACGCCTGTTTCTTAGAGGGGTAGGCAGAGACCACGTCTTTCCACCTGCTACGATCCTGACAAATCTCTTTCGCTTCTTCCACATTCATACATCGACGATTATTTCACTCGCTGAATGCATCTTGTCTATGGCCACTGATTAGTTTGAAAGTTTAATTAATGTTTCTTCTCAGTTGATAATAAATAATCAAATTCAGAGATATATCTGTTTATCCTATTAGTTATTAACCACTGAACCCTTGGAGTTCCGAACTAACTTCCCTTTTTAATATTAGATGTTAAACGTAGCGGCGTCTTACGTATTGTTACTGACTGTTTACCCGTAATATATTATTTATTGAGTTGAAGAAAGAGTCGAAATTAGTTTCTCGAAGAATAAAACCGGCCAAATGCGAGTACGCCTCGCTACTGAAGGAATTAAAATCAAGCAAAAATCGCGTTTTTCTTTAAAATTCATTATACATGCTTTTTTAAGATATTTTTCAGTTTTTGATTACTTTTAGTTTAAGCTGTGGTTGGGAGAAACAATTGTAGTGAAAATAACAATTTTCGAGTTCAGTATTTCTTAATCTAACGATTATTACATGTAGATAATGTTTTTAAGAGCTATACAATGATAACCCGATGTTAAAGTGTAAAAAAAAAGAGTTAATGCAATTTTTTTTTTTTTTTTACAAATTTGTCATCGTAATTTAAATGTATAACGATGCTAAACTACAGCTTTGTAGTACGAAGATTCTCCGAGTTAAACCGCAGACAGACGGAAAGAGGGACATACGGACTACGGAACCCTAAAAACCATTTAATGTTTACCTACTCGTAGCTATGGACATAAAAATAAAAAGCTACCGTTTGATGAACGCCCTGAATGACAAAACTGAAACTATAAACTTCTCTATAAAACCCCTTTATATTTCTCTGTTGCTGATAAAATAGTCCAAAGTCTTTAACGACTGAACTAAATGAGCCGTAAGTAACTTGTCCGCGGCTTTAAGTTAACGTTCTTATTATCAGAAATGAGAAAAGTTATGTCCTTGGCCATTGATCGTTAAGATGACGCAACTATAAAGTTGGTATTTTAGTAATTTTCAAGGGTCAAATTTATTTGTTTGGGATAAATACTGGAGTGATGAGTTTCTTTAGGCGGCTCTTATCAGTTGTTTCTTTTTTTAAGAAGCTAAGACATGTGAAAGTGCAGCCTTGTTCGATCTGCCCTGGATGGCAAGCACATGTTGTCCGTGACATGTTTGTCGCTCGGATCTCTCTTTCTTACTAGTCTGCACTGATAAGAACGCACTGAGCGACAAGCGAGAAAATACAAGATGCTGTTGAGTTTGCTTGTGATGGCTCACCGTGCGTATGGATACCCATCATACACACACAAATACGAGAAACGCTTGCCCACTGTTCCGTTTGGGAGGTTTTTAATAAGTGAGTTTTTTTTCTGAAATCATTTAACTTTCCTAAAACTTACCTACAGGTTTTATTTAGGAAAGTTAAACGATTAATTAAATAGTTAATGGGCCACAGGACCAAGTAGCAGAGTTAACATGCCACAATAATTATTAAATGCGTCATTCATAACTAACTAGCGACCCGCCCTCGCTTCGCTTCGGTTGATGTGAGTTTTCTGTAACACCCGTACATAAATCAGAATTAATTATACATAAAAACCTTCCTCTTGAATCACTTTATCCATTGTTGCACTGCATTACAATCCGTTGAGTTGCTTAAAAGATTTAAGCGAACCGACAGCGGACGCGACTTCATTTTATACTGTGTAAAGAAGATAAAGATAAAGATAACTAAAATAACAATAAAATTAA
Organism: Acleris literana; assembly: GCA_946894065.1. Classification (NCBI taxonomy): domain Eukaryota; kingdom Metazoa; phylum Arthropoda; class Insecta; order Lepidoptera; family Tortricidae; genus Acleris; species Acleris literana. The sequence goes on from OX335669.1 coordinate 23,443,312, forward strand.
CACGTCAGATTTTTACCCTATGGAAATAGAAATGGTCAAATTTTACGGAGTGGAAACAGTGCTGCAATACCCAACTTTTAAATTTGCGTTTGAAAAGCCTGGGGCCTGTTTTATAAAGCAACAAATTACAATTTACAGGTTACAAGTTTCCATTTGACACAACCCCGACCACTGACGACCAGCCATTTGAGCAGCGTTGCCAGTTTAGACCTGTAATATTGTTACTGGTAGCTTTATAAAACAGGCCCCAGGCTTTTCAAGGTGCCCCTGATGGTATGTGATCATCGCAACCCATAAACACCCTTCGTAACCCATGATTCGGACGAGCGAAGCAGTGGGCAAACGTTTTTCGGACTCGTACACCGCCCGATGTAACTTTATTTGAAAACGAACTAACTGTTTATATTGTACTACTATGTTTGTTAAAAAACATCAACAATCCTCGCATGTAACCGTTGAAAATGGTAAATCCTAGAATTAGGATAGAACAAAGCCAAATCACAAGAAAAACTTAGTTCCAGCCTTAGATAACAATAAGTCTACCACAAATTTTTCATCTCCATCACTCATTTTAATTAAAACTTTAAAGATTCGTCGCAAATTCTTTTTAAACACTAAAATTTTATTATTCAAAGCCAAGTCTGAAGAATATAGTGAAATGCGTCTGCAGTTGATTGCATGCATTAATCTCTGTTCTCTGGGTATGATTGCTTTTATAATAATGAAGCTTTGTTCACTGAAGAAAAGGATTAATGTCATGCCCCGGGGATAACTGTGTCAACGCTATGCAGTCTTTACAGTGAGCGAAAGGTACAGAGCTATGTCACACCTGTAGGTACATCACATCACGCTGCATCCAGATGTTGCTAAATAGATGTAAACTGAACGAAAACAACCAATTTGAATAAGAAAACCACTGAAATAATTTTACTTAACAAATAAAACCGGTCAAGTGCGAGTTGAACTCACGGACTGAGGGTATCGTACCGCCGCACTGTAGGTGTTATTATGTATGTATGTATGTATGTAAACACTTTATTGTACAAAAGAAAAACCAGAACAGTAAAATTAATATAAAAATATGTACAAAGGCGAACTTATCCCTTTAAGGGATCTCTTCCAGCTAACCCTTGAGAGATTGAGAAAAGTGAAAGGTTGCGTATCGAGTAAGCAAGTGTACAAAATTGGTGTACTTTATTTGCATACCCCAGTTTTTTTTATTCGAATGATATATTTTTATTAAACGCAAATTATATTTTAGTTAGAATGTTATAAACTTATACCTCAAAGAAAGAACAAATAGCGCGAGCCAAACTCACACTTGACTGGCTTTTAGTATTTGTTATTTTTATTTAGGGTTTGTAATATTATCATAACAAATTGTCCCCGGTTCTAGCCTACCTTTCGGACAATTGATACTAAGCCAAATAGATGGCACGCGTGCTCTCCCTTTTATAATTTGTGTTTTTCCTAATAAATAGTCTTTTAAAAGCTTTTTATGTGAATTATTACTTATTTATGCCTAAGTAAGGGCACTGAACCAACATGAAATGGCAATTACCACACTATAATTAGTCACTGAGTAGCTAGGGACCTAACTAGCAAGTCCAAACTAGAGCGGACTGAAGTTGCTAGTTAGTTAGCACACTCACGTTTCGAATCGAGCACTGTTAAGGTATTTTGGAATCAAGTAACTTAATGTATTAGGTACTTGTTTAAATAGGACAGTGACAGGGGCTGTATGGATCCCAGTGAAAAAGGGTATTATGTCTTCTGAAGATCCCGTGAAAAGGGTGTAAGTCTAGGTTACTCTGTTCATGTATATACTCTTTTTTATTACGAGTTAAGTCGACTACCCTTTTTCATTTCAACCCCAGTTTATACTCGGGCTAAACCTAATGCTTTTGAAATATTATCCTATTGTTTTTAACTCGGCCGTCATTACTGTCAAGTAAATATAAGAGCTATCATAACGTTGACAATACGATAACATGTCAAAAGCAATTAGGTTTGGAATAAGTAGAATAGAATCTCTGGTAATTAACTCGACTTTTTGGACCATTTTCGAATATATATTTTTTTGGGTGTATATCGGTAGGTCTAAAACTGTTTGGCTTATTTTTATTTCGCGACAATGCGAACACTGCTGACTGTCGACAGGTTAAAGCATACAACGGTTATTGCGGCCCAGGCAGCTCCTATACTGTAACGGTCCTCCCACCACTAAATCATGAATTTTAGCAACATTTTCCTTCATAAAATGCAATAAATTTATGTTTCTAACTATATGTTTTTAGTTTTATACTTGCGCGTTTTCACCACGATCTACTCATAAGATTATCTTGCAAATAAGCGACTCTATTTTCATTTTACCGCCTCAACCGCACGAGAGTGCTCTGAAAATATTCCGCAAGGATTTTAAATATGGACGCAACTTCAAGTGCTCGCAGCTGCAATTGAGTGCGTTTATGCTTTAGCGGTTTAAAATATAACACGAATAATGCAACTTGAGCCGTTTAAAGTTGGAATTAGCTAGAATAATCTGACATCACAGAAATAAGTGAAAAGATTTTGAACTTTTCTTAAGAGACTTGGCTGCAGAAACTGTATTTTACACATACCTATTCTTTCGTAAAAAATGTGTATAAGTCCAAAAACGCATATTATTTACCCTTCTGTAACATTTTAATCATTAAAATTCACTGCCACTTTTATCAAAGGAGCAGTTTTTGATATAAAAGAAATGTATCCAGTAAGTAGGCCGCACGGGCACTTTTGCACGTCAAGAATCTACCAGCGATTCTCAAGAGAAGACCACTCTGCTGAGAAGAAACGCCGCAAGAAACTCAGCAGTCAGTCATTTTTTAAACATATTTCTTATTACAATGGTACTACTTAGTCTAGCATTAAAGATAAAAAAAAGATAAAAGATGTTTATTCAGTAAGTAGGCCGCACGGGCACTTTTACACGTCAAAAATCTACCAGCGCTTCGCAAGAGACCACTGCTGAGAAGAAACGCCGCAAGAAACTCAACAGTCAGTCGTTTTTTTTAAAAATTACTTATACAATTATAGAACTTAACCTAGCATTATATAAAACAATGAATTTAACATTAAAATATATATATCATGCGTAGTTGAGCAGGAAAATGTGTCAAAACTCAGTATGTTCAGATGAACTCTTAAATTGTAATAATAATAGTATACATATACTTACCCATGACGGTGCAAAACAACCACATAGTTTTGATACATTCTCCTACAGAAACCGTGTCCCCTAGACAATAATTATACCTACAATGTTTAGATATTTTCCTGACTAAGCTATTACTAAGTTATTTAGGTGTTTAATTTAGGCCAAGCATTTTTATCTGTTAGATAGTCCTCGACCCTATAATAAGCTTTCGACATCAACGACTTTTTCAAGTAATTTTTAAGTGCTGGAAATGATAACTTTAAAACTTCGTCAGGTAATTTATTATAGAAATGAATGCATTGACCAACAAATGATTTATATACCTTACGGACACGAAATTTTTTAATAGCAATTTCATTTTTATTTCTTGTATTCAAATTATGTATATCACAATTCTTAACAAAAGAGTCTTGATTTTTAATGACATAAATAATATTCTCATAAATAAATTGTGACGCTACTGTCAAAATACTAATTTCTTTAAATAGTAATCTTAAGGAATCACGGGAGTTTAGGTTATATATGGAACGAATGGCTCTTTTTTGTAACACGAATATAGTCTGTATGTCAGCAGCTTTTCCCCAAACCAGAATACCGTACGACATAACACTATGAAAATAACTATAATAAACTAAGCGAGCTGTCTCAACATTGGTAAGTTGCCTGATTTTCCTGACAGCATAAGCTGCCGAACTTAATTTACCTGCTAGTACTGCTATATGGGGACTCCATTGTAAGTTTTTGTCTATAGTTATCCCTAAGAAAAGCGCCTTGTCCACCATCTCCAAACACTCATCATTTAGAAATATACTAGATTTTACCGGTCTAACATTAGGCAAAACGAATCTAACACATTTAGTTTTCTTAGCGTTAAGTAGCAAATTGTTAATAGTAAACCAATTAAGTACTTTAACCAGCGTGGCGTTTATCCTACTGTAATCGACGGATTTTCGGTCCACCTTGAAAATTAATGAAGTATCATCAGCAAATAGCACAATATCACAAAGGTTATCTACCGTGGGTGGTAAGTCATTTATATAGACCAGAAATAAGAAAGGACCTAATATAGAGCCCTGAGGCACACCTAATTTAACAGTTGCTCCAATGGACTGTGTTTGGTTTACAACAACCGTTTGTGTTCTATCGCTAAGATATGAAGACATAAGATTTAGAGAATTATTTGACAGACCATAATGTTCTAATTTTAATATAAGAGTCGCATGATCTACGCAATCGAAAGCTTTGGAAAGGTCACAAAAAATTCCTATTGCATCACAGGATTTCTCCCAAATATTGTATATATATTTAATGAGTACAGATGCTGCATCAGTTGTGGATCGTCCTCTGGTGAAGCCGAACTGATTACTGTTAAGCAGTTTATTTCTATTGAAGTGACCTAACATATCTTTTAACATTAACTTCTCAAAAACTTTACTTAAAACCGGTAGAATAGAAATGGGACGGAAATTCGTTAAATCACACATGTCGCCCGATTTAAAAAGTGGTAAGACTTTACTATATTTCATAAGATTTGGAAAAACCCCCTCTGAAATGCAATTATTGTAGATTAAAGCTAAGTGAGGTGCAATTATATCTATGACATGATGGATCACTTTAACTGACGCTCCCCATAAATCCTCAGTTTTTTTTAAACTGAGCGATTTAAATACCTTAACAATAGAAATTGAATCTACATGGCTAAAATCAAAGGTTACATTACATTTAGTAACATTAGCACAAAGTAGTTTTTGAGCTACAATCGCAGATGATTGAAGACATTTCGTTGTATTAATAGCTATAGTGGAGAAATAATCTTCGAACGCTAAGGCCACGTCTTTGTTTGACGCGATTTGTTTGTCACCCTTGTTTAGGGTGACTTGATTATCACGAGTTTTAGATTTACCCGTTTCTCTATTTATAATTTTCCACACCGTTTTTACCTTATTATCAGAAGCTTTGAGTTTAAGACTTAAAAAGTTTGACTTAGCAGTTAAGCAAACTCGCTTGAAGGTCCTCGAATAATTCTTAACGTAAACTAAGAAGTCAGCATTCTTGTTCTCCTCCCTCTCTCTATATAGTTCATAAAGCCTATTTCTACTTCTATGGATGCCTACAGTAGCCCATTCACTAAACTTAGTTTTTGACCCAGAAACAGTTTTCATCTTAAAATTGTTGTTAAATTGATGAAGAATTACATCAAACAAATCTTTATAAATACTATTTGAATCATTATTTGAAAAGGATAACCCACAGAGATTGCTCTCAACTTTATTTTTGAATAATTCTAAACGATTGCTAGTTATGGGTCTGTATGTTATTGCCTGCGGTTCTTGATGAAAATCATTTAAAAAAGAAGCCTTCTGGCCACTATGATCAGAATTAAAGCAATTAAATATTTCCTTATCCAAACACTCGCAATTACAATAAATATTGTCTAAACAGGTAGCACTTGAAACTCCTATCCGTGTAGGTTCAAAGAACAAATTACCTAAGTTAAAAGATTTAAATAAACTTAAGATCCTAATAGTATTATTTGAAGATTCCAGTAAATTAACATTAAAATCTCCACAGACAATAACATGCTTTTGGGTTTTACATACTAATTTTAACACATTTTCCATACTGGATTCAAATGTGCTAAAATCAGCTGACGGTGGTCTGTAAACACAGATAATTATGTAATTTTCTAATTCTATGCATGAGATTTCTACAAGCCTCTCTATGGATAGCCTAACAATATCTTTCCTTTCTTTGGATTTAATGGTACTTTTAACAATTATTAACGAACCACCATGAATGGTGGATTTTCTTGCAAAAAAACTAACTAATTTAAAATTAACGAAATCAAAAATTAATTCATCTGGTCTAAGCCAATGTTCAGTAATACACATAATGTGTACATTCTCAGTATCTAAAAATAATCCTACTTCTAATTCTTTGCTGGAAAACCCTTGAATATTTTGATGAACTATATTTATACTCAAAGGTGTTTCCGCTGTCCTATACTTTAGTTTAAATGATTAGGAATGGAATTTGTACCACTGTTATATCTATTTGGTTCTATATTAAAAGCCAAAAGTTCTACCAAAGTCAAAATATATTTCTTTGGCAAATGAATTTTTTCAGATGTTAGCGTGAGGTGCTTACTAAATTTATTTAAGTCGAAGAAATGATATTTACTATTATGACATATAGCATTATACATTAAAGAATTTAAGTATGCTATTTTATTATTATAATTGTATGGCATATTTTGTGAATATGGTAATGCACAAAGTATAATTTTACCTATGCCTGCCTCTTCAATAAGGTTTAATGTTGACAATAATCTAATTATATAAAGCTATAAATATTAAATTAAATATAGTATCAAATAACATGCGTAGTTCAGCGGGAAAACATGCCAAGAATCTTACGGGAGAGATAGAGAGAAAAAACACATACTTATGTGTATATAAGATGGTGCGAGACGACCACATAAAAGGTTCGATATGTTTTCCTACATCAACGTTGTCCCCTATATAGCGTGACGCTCACTTTTTTGTTACACTTCGTTCACAAGTCTATTATAAAAGAAAAGTTTAAAAAAACAAAAACCCGCCTTCAAAAAGCAAAAAATAACTTCTTTAAAATGGTAGGTAAATAGGTCAGTCCAACTGAAGTCTGCTTTTGGTTAAAATATTGTTGGACGCCGACTTCAGTTGGACTGACCTATTTACCTACCATTTTAAAGAAGTTATGTTTTGCTTTTTGAAGGCGGGTTTTTGTTTTTTTAAACTTTTATTTTATTTTATACTTTTTAGTGATCATAATTATGCTGTTATTCTCCCATTTCTCAAGAAACAATAGAACATTTCAATCTCGCCGCAAGCAACGCCGTGGGAAAGTCATAGTCATATATTTAAACCTAAATATGCTTCGTCATAGTCGCTCAACTATCTTAATCGAAATATCTTGTCGCCACCCTCGAAATATATACCGTTTAGGAGTTCCGGTGGCCATCTGTGGTCTTCATCATCAGTTCCACTTCACCAAATAGTGGTTTCCAAGACCAAATACACGAGTTACAATGAAAAATACCAAAATCGCTATAGGTGTGCCTATAAATTTTGAAGAGTTCCGTCGATTCCTCATGGATTCCACCATCAGATCTTCATTTTGAAAAAATGGAACCAATCTGTAAGCACCAGCTTTCAAATAAAAAAAGAATCTTCAAAATCGGTTCACCCAGTCGAAAGTTCTGAGGTAACAAACATTAAAAACAACATTCCTCCTTTTTTTGAAGTCGGTTAAAAAAGGAAGCTTCAAAGAACCCAACTGTGTTTTTTTTATATTCTCGTCGGTGTAATGGTCTTTTGTTGTGTTGTTGTTATTTTTCATCTCATTACTGTGAAAAAAATATTATACACCCACACTCCCACAATGAAGGCAAATCTAACGAAATGTCACTCTCCAAAATCGGTCAAACCGTTTAAGCTACAGGTTACAATGGGACAGATATACAAACATACCCACTGGTGTCATTGGCTTTTCATTTATTATTAGGGGTTGAATATCGATATTGACATTCAGTAACAGTTGTAAAAGTTGGATGTAAATAAAGTCTTATTTTTTAGTTGTAAAAAAATAATTAATAAATAAACTAGAGCTCTGCTTCTGATGACGCGTTGGCCTAGTTACGAACGCCACCTACGAATATATATATATATATATATATATATATATATATTATATGCGTATGGGTCTTGAATGTTTTTTTATGTATTTAAATATTTATTTCTGTATGTTTGGGACTATATAGGCGATTTATGTGATATTCTGATTCATTGTTAACCCTTCGGGTTGCAGCCGCCATAATAATTATTGCCTTTTTCCGTTAAGCGGCGATCGCCGGGGACCCGGCGCTTGTCAGAAGCCGTTAAGCGGCAAGCGCCGGGGACCCGGAGATGGCGTAGTTTCGTATATTTATAGAAACATTAGCCGCTAAATCTACACCTGGCTTGCTCTTTCTTGCAAAATTCGTTCGAGAATAGATAAGGATGGCATATTACAATAAAGGTCAACAACAACACTTTCAAACAAATTTCGTTACAAATTCACTCATTCCGTAACCGCGCACCGCGTGTGTTAAGACTAGTTTTTGAAATCTCGTAGTGTAAAAATATTAAAAGACGAGGGACAATAAAAAATAATCAAGGTGTTAATAAATGTACTGGGTTCCATCTATTTCGCCGAAACTTTTTACGCCGAATGTATAGTTACCCCGAATTTCGTTTTCGCATAATTTTTCTCCAGATTAAACGGACAATATTTTTTAAAATGTTTTGTGTAATTCTGGTAGAATAGAGTAGGTTAGGTTAGGTTTATTTTATAACTTTTCAAAAAAGTCAAAGGTATCAGTAGAATAACAATTATGCGAAATTAGTATTCTGCGAAATCATACATTCGGACAATTTATGATTATGCGAAAACAAGAGGAACCAAATGTACTAAAACTAGTAAATTAATTTTTAATAAAATAAAATAAAAATTATACAAGAAAATGGAAAATTTTGGTCATCCGAGATTTGACGAATACTAGTAAAACTCACATAAATGTAACGGCCTTCATTATTCATTATTATATAATCAGATATGAATCCAATGATATAAAAGTATAAACAAAAAAATTTCAAGTGCTTGTTATGCCTTATCAATATTATCTGAAACGTGTTCAGAGAATATCACCAAAAATGCATACTATGGAAGCGTTTATCCTTTCCTCACCTATGGAATTATTTACTGGGGAAACTCTGTTGACATTCAAACCACGTTCAGATTACAGAAAAGATGTTTACGCACTATTTATCGCTTACATGTTAGGCATACTTTGAGAGGTATATTTAGGGAAAAGCGAATTCTTACTCTTGCGTCTATCTATATATTAGAACTATGTTTGTTTGTCAAGTACAACTCGGAGTACTTTTCTCAAAAGTGCTCATTGCACCATGGTTTACGCACGCAATATAAACACAATTTGTACCTACCTAGAGTGAAGAATGCCCTATTCTACAAGAGTTCCTATATCACTGCCATACGAGTCTATAATAAGCTGCCTGTTAAATATAAAATTTTAAATACAAATAATTTTAAAACTGCACTGAAGAATTGGCTAATTGACAAAGTTTTTTATAATTTAAATGAATTTTTTAACCATGTAGAACCATAATTGTTTAATTATTGCATTTAAACATTGTAAACTTAGGCTAATTGGTTTTAATTATTATTACCTACTTCGTATTGTACGTCCGACCCGGGCAAACTGTTGAAACTTTATATCTTAAGTACCATCTAAATTCTACACAGTTATACAATAAAGACTTTTGATTTGATTTGATTTGATTTATAAAATAACATCCACAATGTTTTTTTTCAATAATGGTAATTTTTCTAATATGCGAGTTCGCGATGACCACCCGTGATGTCGCTTGACGTTTGCCTGCATAAAAATATTTGCGCTTTTCTCACCAAACAGTGGAGTAAGCTATACATTGTCCAACCGTTCTTATTATTTAATGTTTTAATAAAAACGAGATAGGAATCACTCAGTAAACATTAAAATCAGTAACAGAATTAGCTAGCTTAAAAAACTTTCCAAGAAAAGTCTTGAATACGTCACTTGGTTATTCGTTATTCCATATTCTATTACAAAGTTTGTTCCCTAAGTTCAGGAAAAATCCATTTGCTTGAAATTTTTCCCGTTTTCAGCTTATAAATATTTACATCATATTTTTCTTAGCGAAGCACTTCGCGGTGAAGCGTTCAACTCTGACGCACCTGGTACTTCTATTTATTTATGAGATTTGTGATTTTTTGCTCCCCCTAAGGACCCTGAAAAATGTCTCGTAGCTAGAAAATATTAAAACATGCAGCAGACTTTAAGTGACTTTGCATAATTATTATTTTTATGGACCGCTGTTCCAATTTTTGGAAAAAGGGCGTATCTGTTTATGTTACTGTTATTTGAATTCCTTTTTCGTTAGTTACCTCAAAGGGTTGAATTTTCTTTATCAATATCAGCGGATATGATGTTTTTCTTGAGAAAGTAACGTTGTCTGGGGATTTTATGTAAAATAATATTCTTTAGTAAAGAAAGAGCTTCATCTGCTACAATGTTTCTACGCTTTTGAATCTAGGCTTCTTGAATTTATATGGAATAGGCGCATTATGAAGTTCTGGGCACTAGATACGTTCTATAGCGTTATTTATGTAAAAACGAATATCGGACTAGGGTAGTAAATTTAAATGGAAACATTGAACTAACATTTTAATTGTTTGTCATAACTCATAAAAAATAGTGTTACACGAAACTCAATACTCAATATTTTTATTGAAATATTTAAGGTAAAATTCACAAAGTAAACTGGTAAACCTTAAATGTTGTTTTTACGCGAGTACATGTTGAAGCATATTGGCAATACTGTGAATTAGCAATTTATCAACACGCTCCGAGATGAAGCGTCCCAAACTTTGCGAATTTCATGCTACCTACTAAAAATGTCGTAAGCTATCGCAGTCTCAACTGCTCTTACGCCTTTTTTAATTGTTCAGGGAAGTATCTGCCTGTACAGTACAAAAAGGTTATCTGTAACTTAATAACCAAACCAGTTTTCTACTTTCTCCAGTTAATTATAAGGTGGATTGTGCAAAAGACGTATTCATTAAAATACGCCCTGTTTCTAAAAAAGTCAATAATGATGTGACGACAGAACTCCTCATATCGCGGAACAACTTGGCATTTATCTGATTCGCCAAGTATAATTAGATAGTAAAAGCTTTTAACAGGTACCTTATTTATATTCATCCAAAACACTGTATGTCTGTCTGTTTGTTACGTTTTCACAGCTAAATCACTGAACCAATTTCAATAAAATTTGGTAAAAAGATGAGGGCTTAAATCCCGAGGTAGGACTAAAGGTACTTTATGCCTGCGGTGAACGACTTCTACGCGGACAGAGTCGCGGGCAACACCAAGTTTTAATAAATATAACATAAATTAATGATTGTTGTGGAAACTTAACGTAAATTACGGTACCTAAAGGTACTTCGTTACTTAGTTGATGGCTTCGTTCACGGATACAGAAAAAATGCTTTAATAGAAATATTAGAAGACCTAGACAGCATAATCCTTATTTCCCTAGTTCTTAGTTTTTTTTATTTATTTATTTAATTATTATTAAAAAAAAACAGTTTTTGACAATTCAATCCACTATTAGAAACCTCTTAAGGTTTATACAATAACAGGCGAGATCGCGCGAAGCGGTCCGTAATTAAACAATAAGAATAAAAATACATTTATAGAGACTTTCATTAGGCATGTGCGTAGATATTTTCAATATAATGTTTTTTTAATAGTTTTTTACATAATTTTGGGTTAGGGTTACATACTAGGAGATCAATTAAATCCTTAGTTAAGGTGTTTAGCACGAGCGGCACCACATACTGGTCAATTCTCTTTCCATAGACGTTGTTATAACCTGGCAGTGTATACATTGGTAAGTATTGTAAGGAACGTAAGTTATTTTGTCGACATTTTTTTTTCAGCGTGGAGAAAGTGGCACAGTTTTCACTTAGCACGGACATACGGAACCTATTAAATACGTTTATCACTCGGCAGTACATAAATAGGTTATTATAATCGTCTCTAAATTTATTCTTTATTTTACTAGGGGTAATGGTCTTAAGTAACGTGAGTTGCAGTTTACATATTTGTTCCAAGTAGGTTTCGTATGTACGTCCATAGCTAGTAATTCCGTAACATATTAAAGAATCTGCCAGGGACAAGTAGACGGTCCTAAGAATACTGTAGGGTAGTTTATATTTTAAAATAGATAAGTTAGCGGTGACAGCTCTCAGTTTACTACAAATATAATCTATGTGTGGCTTCCAGTTAAATCGTTCATCTATTATTAATCCCAGGTATGTGTGACTACTAACTAGTTCCAAGGCCGGGCAGTTGCAGTTATCGTTAGCCACTTTATGCAAGCATTGGTGCTCATGGGATGTAACGGTCGGTATCCGTGTTTCCTGGGTGTGCGGCGAGCGAATGTGCACAATTTTAGTTTTGTCAGCATTGATAATTAAGCCTACATCGTGTGCCCATTTGCACAGCTGGTTAAAATTTTCTTGCATTGCGGCCTGGGCTTGGGAAAGGTCTTTGTGGGCAGTAATAATGCAAGTGTCGTCAGCAAATTGATCCACTGATGCTCCTCTAAAGATGTTACACATATCATTCACGTAAACAATGTACTCGGTCGGTCCAACTATCGATCCCTGTGCTGTGCCTTCTTCTGTCAGCAGCGGGTCGCTCAACTTGCCTGCTATTTTTACCATCGTGTGTCGGTTCTTGTGGTAATCCTGGAACCACTTTAATAAGTGTCCCTGGATCCCGTTTTGATGCAGTTTGGAACTTAGCGTGTGGTAGTTGAGCGTATCGAATGCTTTGCTGAAGTCGATGAAGGTGGCGAGTACCTGTTTACGTTCATTTAGACAATCGTTTACCTCATTGGTGAATTGAGCCAGTAGTACTTCGATTTTGTTAAAAACCAAATTGTCTGCTGTTTATAATTTTATTTTGAGTAAGGAATTTAATAAGGAATCTTATTATCCTTACTTTTTTTTTCTGTTTCGCCCTGCTTGACTGGATGATAATGCCATTGGACATTAAGTCCACCATTTGTATTAGGTGTATATCGGTTGCTCTAAAATTGTTTGGCCTATTTTTGTTTCGCCACATATTTTTTGCATACCAACGTTTCTTCTAATGATTTAAACGTCGAAAATTGTTTGATCGAAGTTGTTTTGCATAATATTTTTTGGTTGAAAAATTGTTTAGTATAACATTTGTTTGGAATAACCCTGACCGTGAGGCGAAGTCGACGGACCTCCGCTACGCGGAGTTCCCTATTCCGCTTAGTTCTGGCGCTTCGCGCCTTGACACAATTCTAACCTAACCTACCCTATAGATCAGTTGAGACCTAGGTGTTTTATACAATAATATGGATTTAGCCTTTTAGAAATTAAAATTTTAGGTGAAACAATTTTAGACCAAAAGTGATTTAGAACAAAAAATATGTATGCAAAAAAAATCTTTAATGCAAAAAAAGAAGTATGCCATTAAATATTATAGGAAACATTTTCGACCAAAAAATTTCAGCACAAAATTTTAGGTCAGTCGAAGGGCACCCAGTTAAATTAAGTGGTAGCTTAGTATCTTGTAGGTATGTAATGTATGTAAACTATTTATTGTACGAAACACATAAATTCTAATACCATTTTTACAGTAAAGGAATGTACAAAGGCGAACTTATCCCTTTAAGGGATCTCTTCCAGCTAACCTTTGGGTGATTGAAGAAAATAAAGTAGAACGTGGCAACGAGTAGACACAAGTAAAAAAACAAAGTTTACAGAAACTGCGTGAACTAAATTTTAGACCTTTTTAGAATAATTTATAACAGAGACATAAATAAAAATAGTAATAATAAATATCAAAATATTTAAATACACAGAAATACATATAAACACATATATAATACATAAATATAATATACTTAAATAAATACAGTATATTTATATATTATAATGAAACAAAGGACAGTACCTACACAATTATAAGGAGTCAAGCAATTATGTCTTCAATTTGGTTGTCTAATGATTGGTATAACAACTTTTTATCTATTTGCCATTGGCATAATGTCACTTTGTCTTAAATCACTTGTCATAAACATTCACTTCGCTTAGTAATCGTTTAATATAATATTAGTTTTCATAAACACTCAAACTATAATTCTGGTTTGTATAAATTTTGTACTGCATAATATCAGTTTGTATAATACAGTTATTGCCTAATACTCACTTGGTCAATTAAATATATCATTCATTTGACATAATTTGGTTTTGCCTTTTATTCATAGTGCATAATATCAGTATACATAATAATCATATTGCCTATTAGTCATTCATAAATCAACATTAAATCGATATTAAATTATTTTACATAAGTAATCGAATTTAAAAACGAATCAATGGGGCAGATATTGGAAGTTAATGGGCTCTCGCCAGAACTCTCGCTAGAGGGACCCATCTACACTGGCATCGCAGCTGCGCTCGCTCCGCTCCAGCTTCCGCATGCTCGCTCCGCGGGCCCTCCTCGCGAGCTTCTGGTTCCGCGTTTTGCAAAAACACTCTAGGGGTAGGGCAGACAAGACCACGTGGATATAGGGTGCCCTAAAGTCGGTTCTGAAATAGTATTCGACCTAACATTCCTAATATTAGACGTCTTATTCGTCAAATAAAATGTCGGTTTATAATCATTGAAATAAAAAATATTAAACTGTGTCGAAAAAATTACCTTAAAAAGACAATATGACATGATCTTTAGATGTGTATATGTAGACTAAATAAAAATAATGCACAACGTAAATTAGGCAAAACGAATTTCGATCAAATTATCAGTATACCTACTCATTTAGATTAAATATACGTTATACTAAACAATAGTTAGGTAACTTAATCGTTAGGTATAAGAATATTAGGCTGTACAAAAATTGTGCACAACGTCTCTTAGAATAAACGCGGTTCAATCAATAAATCATTATACTAAATAAAAAACATGAAAAGTGTTGTTAGACAAATGGTTAAACATTCTAAAAGAGATTAGGCAAACCGAAAGCAGCTGAAAAGTTGTTATATCAACCAAGGGAATACCCCTCAATTCTCCTTGTAGTAATGCGACCGATTGCGATTTCCTAATATCAGATGGCAGTCGGTTCCACAGTCTGACAGTATAAATAAACTACATATTCAAAATTTCACGTACTTGTACCTACGTCCGATTAGTAATGAAAAATAACAGCTTCATAAAATCCTAATCCAAAACCATCCATTTAGAAAAAAACAACAATAAACGAAACCCCCTTTACAGCAACGAATTAATTTTTAATCATCTAAAAGCCCGTGGCGTACCAAAAACGCCCCGTATCGCGGAAATGTACAATCACCCGCTAAAAACCCTACACATTGTACAAAACTGGGCCGGGGCATTTTCTTAATAACAGTATAAGTGCAATTTTCCAGGTGGGGTAACCACAATGGCTTAATCCTGCCTTTCTTCGTGAAAGGACCGGACCGCATACAGCTAAAGCGAGTTACTCGAGGAGAGTAGTGGGGCAAGTACTTGAAAGGTATGAATGTCGCGAGATTATAAGATTAAAGCTTTGACCTTTAAAGTGGCTACAATTAATGGTAGTCGATGGGTAAAGTAGTTAGTAGTAGTTAAATTGTATTTTAAGGATAAAGTCTCAACGTGTTTATAATAGTAGATTATGCAACTGAGGTCTAATTATGTACAGGTGCATACACTACTTTATCTACACACATATTACGTACGTACTCTAACGGCCGAACCCTATATTCAAACCGCGGATAGATAAGGCTTACCTCGAGATAAAATTTGACATTTGCCAATACAAAATGTGTCAATTTTTAATCTGAAGTAAGTCTATCTATCCGCGGTTTGAATATAGGGTTCGGCCATAAGATGATGGGTTCAAAAGCCGACGACTTGACGACAAAAATGGCGGCAAAACAAACTTGTGCCGTGTCAGTGTCACGAATATGAAGGGTATTTTTTAAATCATAGACAAACGAATGAAGTCCTATTCTCCTGTCACTCGAGATCAAAATAATGTCGTGCGGTTTATATTAAAAGAACATACTGAATTGACGTTTCGCATCAATAACAATTGTTTTAATATCTATGGTTACTAGAATAGAGACCCTCTTGAGTTTTTAACCGACTTCAAAAAAGGAGGAGGTTATACGTTCCACTGTATGTATTTTTTTTTTTTATGTATGTTCACCGATTACTCCGTCAATTGTGGACCGATTTTAAATTTTTTTTTTTGGTTTGATTGAATATACTTTCGAGGTGGTCCCATTGTTACCAAATCTGTATCTGATGAAGGGATCAGTGAGAAATTGAGGGAACTCCTCAAATATTGTAGGCAAACATATAGCGATTTTAGTATTTTTAGTAACAAGTCCAGCATTTGCATTCAGAAAGTATCATTTGGTGAAGTGGAACTGATGATGAAGACCACAGATGGCCTCCGGAACTCCTCAATGGTACCGATTTCAAGGGTGGCGATAAGACATCTCGATTAAGATAGTTGAGCGACTAGGGACAACGAATAATATTTACTTGTTGAAATATGACTATGACTTTCCCGCGGCGTTGCTTGCGACGCGCTTGATATAAGTTAAAGTTTCATTTCAACTAAGAAGTGGGACTACGTAACAGCGTATTATGATTACTAAAAAGTATAAAATAAAATAAATGTTTTAAAAAACAAAAAACCGCCTTCAAAAACGCAAAAAATAACTTCTTTAAAATTGTAGGCACCTAATAGGTTAGTCCAACTGATGTCGGCTTTTTGTTGAAAATGTTGTGGTCGCCGACTTCAGTTGGACTAACCTATTAGGTGCCTACAATTTTAAAGAAGTTATTTTTTGCGTTTTTGAAGGCGGTTTTTTGTTTTTTAAAACATTTATTTTATGACAGCTGTTCTCAATTTAATCTCATAACCTTACAAAAATCGATACTGTAATAACATTACACTACAAATTTTACCTACTACCACACATAAGAAAGTTCTCATAGTACTTAATTTGGTTGTAATAATTCTGGTAATTTCCCACGGTTTCTGAATAAATTTTGGAGCACTAAAATATAATAATAATAATAATCTAATATAATAATGTGAGTGTTTGGGTGTGATTATCGATTAGGTTTTTTTTTAATTAGGGACCATCTTACTGCGCACCAAACTTGTAGTTCAGGTATCTAACGATAAACACGTTTAAAAGGTAAAATAAATATTGAAGGACATAAGAAATATCGATGGCTCGAAGAAATGTAATTCTTGCTTATCTCACTTATCTTCGTCATAAATTAGTATTGATATTGTGCGGGGTTTCTGAACCTTCAGTGCACGAGTTTAATTTCAAATATTACATTGTTTTATCTACATATATTTTTTAAATACTTACTATAAGTATGTTTACGTCTGAAATGAATCACAAAAAACCAATGCAACATTCATTAAAACTTTAAGTGGTGTCTCTTTCGGTTCCAAAACTTAGCTGGTTTCGACTTTTCAAATTACTCGTTCAGTTATTATTGGCCAGTAGCTCGCCCAAGCACTCGCCTCGTGTAAGCCCACCGCAACTTTTATTACTTCTCCCAACTTTGAATACCAACCGTTGTTCGGGACATTTAAAATGAAACGACATTGTCAGTAAGTAACTCTCAAAAAATGTTTTACTGCACACTTGTGAATGTGAAATTAAATTTAAATACTCGTATTAATAAATATGACTGCCAATTTAATTTAATGCAGGAGGATAAAAAAGTAATAAAAGGACCAATAATGAACAAAGCAATAAAAAAAAACAGAAGCTCTGATATTTACCGCAGTATTATCTGTAGAAACCAAAAAAACAGCAAATTGCGAGTCGGACTCGCATAAGAAGGGTTCCGTGCCATTCTTGTATGGGTCCCCAATTTAATTTTAGTTGTATTTAATTTTTATTATGACTTGGTATAGTGGCAATAGTATGACTTAATTTTAAAAAAACATGCCTATACCTATTACTGTTCAAGAGATAGGAAAGGTCGAGCAAAAAACGCCAAATATATCACGTTTCTTATCACTTGTATTTTCAACTTTATTTTATTTTTATTGTTTGTTGCTATAGCGGCTATGATGATGTAGGTAATACAAACTCTGACATTTAATTTAGTGTCAATGTATCTATATTACGATTTATGAGATGCAACCCACTGATAGACAGATGGACGGACGAATTGACATCAGAGGCTTAGTAATAGGGTTTCTTTTGGGAAAGGAATCCTAAAAATAGAAGAAAAAATACTATGTCACAATTACGCTACCGATAAAATTGATCGGTATTGTAACTGTGACATGGTATTTTTTTCCAAGTGTAAATTTCTGAAGATGACAATATACACTTACATTGTCAAGTTAACATGCATGTAATTTATACTGTAACATTACTTAATGTACAAGCACAACCTTAGTTTGGGACCCGAGGGCTTATTGCCTAACACACTCGCAATCGCAATCATTTTCATTTTGACAGTCCGAAGGCGAGTCTGCATACAAAATGAAAACAATTATTCCACTTGGTCAAATGTATCATGTCCCAAATTTTCATTTCCGAAAAGCATTTGGTATTATTTTTGTTTCATATCAGGGATATTGAAAGCTCTCGCTACGTCTATTAGGTTAGATAACACTTGCGACCGCATAAAAAATAAATCAACAGCGACGGGAAACCACATTTTAAGAAATGATACGTTTGACCGAAAATATTTTGGCCAAAGGGAACAGACCCGAATTACTTAGGTGAAAATCAAAAACTCAATATGAATAGTCTTATTACGGTTATTATTTAATAATTTTCAAAGATTTTACTCAGATGTTGAGACTAATTTAATATGTGAATAGAATAAACAATAAACAAAAGTTACTAAGGCCAGATTAAATGACTCTTTCTTCGTAATGTTTAATGTTTCTTTGCGTCTTCAGAAAACTAAAAAGCAAAGCCGGAGGCCGCTGAAAATAAAGAAAAAATCCAAATATTTTTTGTTAACAAAAATTGCAAAATTGTAATTTATGAACACGCAGCGACAATAAATTCATAAAATAAAAACATTCAGTTTGCAAGTTTTTCTTTAAATTAGTTTTATCAGTTTCATCATGCCATTTTATGAATATTTGGTCACGAAATCTACCATTTATCAAAATTATACGTTACTCGTAATGGAACTATGAATAAAGTAAACATTCGTTGAAAGTTTTGAGCTTTTAAAACATCCATTTGTATGATGATGATTTGGAATTATGAAAACGGTAATGGAAATTAAATGCGTATAAAGTTTGCTAAATATTTGACAAAGTTTTACACGAAATACCAAACTTTTGGTTATTTGGAAAAAAGTTGGCATAACCTTAGAATTAACATTATCAAACATATTGATGAAACAATTTTACTATGCATCTTGGTAAAACTTATTTTCTTTTGATATGCGTATCATATTTTCATAGTAGTTGTTTAGCCACGCGAGCTGAGCGAGGGTGGCTATAGTTCGAGTGTCATTACTTATGGTTTTTTAGTCTCGCGATAAACACTCTAATTTTCAATTTGAACACGAGGAAAAAAAACGACGTTCTATACAAAATTACAATGTTTAATTGTAACAAAGTTTCTTACAAATTTGTTTCGCGATTGTTTTTTTTTGTAAAGTGGCGCTTTAAATGCTTGCATATTTAGCCAACAGGTTCAAACTTGAAAACTATTTGAAAACTAATTGGACCATGCATAATAAAATGAATTCATCCTTAAAAAGATTCATATTCGTAATCATTAATATAATCGTGTTTCACGAAATTAAATCTTCTTTTTTTTCAATATTTTCACACAGTTGTCACTGAGGTTATTTCCACGCCCTAAAAATTTACTATACGTAATCACTAAAAATGGCGATAAACCTCCATTCACAAACACCGTGATTGGTAGTTTAGGGGTTCCAAAGTAAAAAAAAAAAGGAGCTTTAGTCCCGATGTGTAGAGACTAAAGTAACGTTTTGATAGCATGAGATGATGAAAACATTATTATAGCTCTTATTGACTTAACAGTAATGGCACCCGAGCAACACAATATGATATGATAGCATGTCAAAAGCCGACAGGTAAGCCGTTAGAATTTACCTAGTATAAAATAGACCGCACCTGCTAGGATGTCGAAAGAGTTTTGTCTACGTAAGATAAGCGTCCTTCATCATATTAAAAACCATACTTTATATTTTATTTCCACTTTTTTTTTATGTGAGTGTCCCACTGCTGGGCAAAGGCCTCTCCCCTTGATCTCCATGAGTAGGTGCCTCTTCCGGCCAGTTGTTGAGGAATGCGTCCAAGTCGTCCCGCCATCTCCGTCTAGGCCTGCCCATTTTGCGGCACCCACTTGGTGGCCACGGTAGCCCACCGGTAACTATTAATATTGAAAAAAGTAAAAGGTAATGATTTTAACTAGGCATCTTGTTATCATTAATTATCATATTTATCATTGCAAGTCAATAGAAGTGCGTAATAGTATCAAAAAGTCCAACTTAGAGTGTAGTGTAAGGCAGACTGGTGCCCATCTTTATTAAAAAAATATAAATTAACGTTTCTCCATTTTAACTTTTCGAAACGCACTTGACAAAAAAACTCAGTACGACCAGCATTCTCGCCCCGGCTTCGCTCGAAATTCATAATAATTTTCGCCCAGCTGACATTGAATCCCTGAACTCACTGGATTACGTATAAATCAAATTATTTTTGAGGGCTTGCCTTCATTTCGGATCGTTCCTGGAATAAATTAAAAAAGGTCGTTGACTGAAGCAGTTTGTGCCGAATATCTAATATTGTATAAGTATTGAATCTATAAATTCCAGGATATTTTCTGATAACTCATACTTGAAGTAAAATTAACTATTTTAGGATTCCGTACCGGGCAGGACCCTATTAATATACTTACGTTGTCCGTCCGTCCGTCCGACCATCCTAACTTTAAGTAGCTGTATCTTTTGAACCGTAATAGATGGAGGGTTTTTTATTGTCAGTATATGTGTTATTACGGTGTCTTTTTTAAAGATACTGAAACAATAAGGGACGGGGACACACAAGAAACGTGTTTTTGACAAAAAAAAATGTATCGTAAGAACGCTAAAACATACAAGCGTCAAATTTAATATGTACCTATATTACAAACCCTGAAAAAAAACTACAATTATACTAAAAAATGGTCAAGAGTGTTAGTTGGGCTCGCGCTTATTCAATTCATATTCGAATTCAAATTAGAATATAATAATACCTAAACTGTAGCGGTACGGAACCCTCGGAGCGCGAGTCCGACTCACACTTGACCGGATTTTGTTTAAGGTAAGTCTTGTATACCCAGTTCGAAGATAAATTATATCTGAAAATACCATATTGTATGTGTCCCACGGTACTTAAGAAATGTCTAGACACGTTCAAAGTAGTGTGAGGCACTTCAGCCAAGTCCTTTCAGTAAACTCTGGAAAATTATAATAAATGACAAGTTACGGAAAAGCGCACAGTCATTTTTTCGTAGCTTATACAAAAACAAAAACGCGCCAAGTCACAAATTTGGCAAGAAACCTAATAAACTCTTGTAGGGCAATTGCGAGAACGTACACAGGAATATAAAATTTCAGCTCTGTGAAACGAAATTTTGCACAAAATGTAAGTGACCCAATATAGTGCAAATGAAATCTTGCAGAAAATCAATAAGGGAGTGAGCCAAAGAATCATAGGGAAGGCTATGGCAATCTCTCTTTGTACATATATCATTCCCAAATGAGATTCAAAATAGGATGAACGAAGGTGGTTAACGTTGGTGAACGAAAAACGAACGAAAAGTGGAAATGGGCTAGACACTTGGCGAACCGAAATTATGGTAGATGGACGAAGTTGGTTACTGAGTTGTAGCCAAGGAATTAAAACGATCTATGGGTAGGTGACCAGTGCAGAACCGAGGAGAGTGGAGTGATGAGGAAGAGGCCTTATACCCAACAGTGGATCAGATAGGTTGATACTTAAGTTGGATTGATAGATAGCGATCTAATAGGTTTTTAGTTCTAAAAGGAGGGATCGAAAGTAGCTTGAAATGATTTATAAAGATAAACACGTAACCCTTTTCATTTTCGAACTTGGCTTGATACACTGCTGTAATGAACACTTTTCACATGTTACGTGTACCATCCTATAACCATTAACTAACTCTAGTTTCAAAATGGAGTGATACAGCAATATATCAGACAAAGTGTCCATAAAAACTGAAATAAACGTCAGCCTAGACCCACAATAAACCTTTAATAAATCTTAGTCCGCGTGCGTACTTAACAAAGTATTAGCTCAGGTAAGTTTCTATTAAAATATTAATATTGTTCATGTTTAAGACAAAGTTCTCATTACATCGGTGGAATTTAGTTTAGGAATTTATTCAATTTGAGTAATAGTAGTAGAAGTCGTTTATCGCTGTTTTCTAGGGAACTGACAATTTTTCCGAGATATAAAGGAGCCTATGTCCTACTCTATCTCTTTGCCTCGTCTCATCCAGATCCACCATTCTGGCGTGATTGAGTAACGAACATCCAAACTTTCACATTTTTAATACTTTAAATAGAATTATTTATCTTACTTCTTATTAAAGAAGTAAGGTAAAGAGCAATCTGGTATTTATTCTGTAAAAAAAATAGATTTTCAAAGACGTATCTCAAAGAATTTAGCTACTTGTATCAAAATTTCATTATTTTTATGGCAAGGGAAATTCAAACAAATACACAGGCCACTAGGGCCTTTATTCTACTGGGAATGACAATATTGCTTTTTACATGTTAATCTTATTTGCTTAATTGACAGTAATGGCATGGCGGCCCAGTAAAAAACAATACCATAACCTAATATGTTAAAAACACTGTTTTTTCCAAGTGAAAAATAAATATCCCGACCAATTAAGAACTTCCTCCTTTTTTTTTGAAGTCGGTTAAAAAAGAAGCCAGGGCATTATAATAGAATCGCCTTAGTCTGTAACCATACTTTTTCAAATTCATATTTTTTACTTTATAACCCACCAACCGAGCGTTCCATGACTTCCTGAAGCACCCGTTTGTCACAACAATCTCTTCATCCCCTGACGTTTATACCGCCAACTGCATCACTAAATCATTCATTTTACAGAGGAACGGCAGCCGCTAAGCATTCGTTTTTGCATTGTATTCAAATGACTGGCATAGAGCCATAGGTACCGGTTCCCCCTTCTTATGCATAAATTCTTTGTAAATATTCTATATTACATAATTACTTTAGGCATAATTGTCTATCGGCACTCTTATTGCGTTACTATCTTTTGATACTCACATGTCTAACCTGGGTCTATATCGGATGGCATACAATTATTAGTCCTATCGTTGTGTCGCATAACGTCTTTTGTCCTAATAACGTATGGCATACACTTTGTTTCGCATATTTTTGATTGTACGACATTGTTGCTCCTATTATCGTTTGTCCTAAATATTATTTGTCCTATCGTTTGATGTGGCTAAGATTTCTGATTATATATAAAAAAAATGTTTTATTTACAAACCTAACCTTGCCATCTTATTGGTTCTGGCGTTTCGCTCGCTCGTTAGGGTCACAGTTCGACCTAACACTCCTCCTCGCTTCGCTCGTCGTCGTACCTAACTTAACCAAAATCTGACCCGCCTGAAGGTAGAATACGTAACGATTCTGACTTCAGTAGTATCCCATTCAACAGTATGCCAAGCATTCTCGGCCAAACATTTTTAGGACAAAAAACGTTATGCGATACGACAGGCACCCGTCTAACCTAACCTAACTTACGTAATTAATAATATCCTGAAAACATCATGGTTTGATAAAGTGAAATTCGATAAAATGACGGGCTGCCTCAAAAAAGGCTATAGTATAGTTACTAATTATATTTAAGATACTTTTCCACAAATTTCACCAAAAAGCAGGCATCCAATTCGTCGAAGCAGGAGTTTAATATTTCAAACTCAAAATGCAGAACTGTCGATATCTTTGCATAAAATACAAGGGGGGTATTCACTACGGCAACCAAAGCTTCATACTCATACTCATTTATTTCTAATATCAAATATTACATGTCAATTTATTATTTAAAACAATATCTACTTACACTAACAACAACACAATATCAAAAGTCAGTGGGTAGGATTATTTTTATTGTAAGAGTAGAACTCATTTATGTCGTAGAACGCCTCGTTTAACAGCCATATTTTAAGCTGATTGCAAAAGGAATTTGTACTATGCAATTGTTTTATGTGACCGGGGATACCATTGTAGACCCTAGGGCCCATGTTATAGATAGATTTGGTCGATTTGGCCAATTTACACATCGGCGTAACAAGATTACCCACATATTTGCTTCTCTGATTACGGTTTGACTTCACGGGAAAAGCGTTACTATTTTCCCTTACGAACCTAGCGATGTTAAAGGTAAACTGAGACGGTAGTGTTAATATTTGTTGTGCAATGAATAGTGGACGTGCCGGTGTACCTGGCGGTGCGCGCGAAACGATACGGATAGCTCTTTTCTGCAAAGTTTGACGTCTTCATCAAACCATTCTAATTCTATTTCAAGACTCATAGGAATTATTTGTCAGCAAAGACCAATGATTCTAGACGCTCTAACCAAACAGAACCAGCTTATTTTAACCTGTCAATTCAAGTAGTTGCTATAACTGTAGAGATCAAGGAATTAAAGTGTTTCAATACTTTTTATTTTCTCAGATGCTATAGAGAATAATTCCTAAGTACGGCGTGAATACCAAATGGCCTTTAATGGATCGCTAAAAGTATTTCTGCAAAAAAGTTAAGGGAATTTTGAATTTTGTTGGAAAAAGAATAAGTATATTTTATGGTTGGTGTCAATGAAAATAGACATAGAAGTAAACAAGCTAGTACTGTTTGAACCATAATCTAATTTTTTTACAAGCTTGTTTTTACTTACTTACTCCATCCCGTCCCACTAATCGCACTAATATTATTGATGCGAAAGATTGTGTGTGTTAGTTTGTTACTACTTCACGCTACAACGGCTGGACGTTGAAACGATTTAACGAAGAGTTAACGATGCATTTCGGACTGGGGATTATAACTTGGATTAATATACAGAGGCTACTTTTTATCCCAGAAATTTTGAAATTTCCCGACGGACGGTAGATCGAAATCAAAATCTAGGCGGACGAAGTCGCAGGCAGAAGTAAGTTATAAATAAATATCACGGGACTTTCACACAAAATGATCTAGTCCCAAACTAATCTCTAGGCTTGTGCTATATATAGATTATTTATAGATAAATTTTACAATAAGAGCCCTGTCATAATGACGGCTTCAAGTTATGGAAAGAAACAAACGTCAAAATTAAATATTGGCTTGGTGCGATAGGACATAATAGCTTAATAATAAAAGTCAGTGACTAAGTGACTGTGTGACTGTGTGTGATTGTGTGTAGTTCTAAGTATATCTCTCCGGTTAAACATTTAAATAGGGCAAGTGGCGTGTTTAAGAATTAAAAAGAAAATATTTTTTTCAATGTAAGCCTCTTCATTAGTTAATGAACCCTTTTTATTTGAAAAGGAAACAGACTTATTAATGTCCAAGACTTATTTTATCCCAACTTTTATTTTATTTTTTATTGACAGTTGTCATGACCAAACAAACTAGAGGAAAATAAAAGAAGGTGTAAAAGTTTTGCCATGAAAAGAGAAAAACTTAGACCTCCAGACAATACCCCTACTATTGATTTTATATAATAGGTACATTAAAGTTAAAAGCCGTGAAGTTTTTTTTTCAACACATGCAAGTACTAAGCAAATAGTTATTGTTGTAAGGAAACTGTATTGGCTATTTAACCTAAAAACAGACACCTACAAATAAGTATAATATTTCTGTCGCAATATAAAGACGAATTAAAATATAATTATGTGTAATTTTTTTGTAAAGTATAGTTTTACAATTGTACACGTAAAAGATAGAAATGAATGAATCAACTCTATCCTAGTCCTAGCCCGATTAGATGTCATTATACCATTAGCGGCCAGCCTATTCAACATCTCCGTTCAGTTCGTGATCTAGGAGTAACGCTTGACGCATAATTGACTTTCGAACAGCATGTTGTCGACATTGTTAAACGGGCTTGTAAGAATTTTGGCTTCATTTTCCGGGTTTGTAAAGAATTTACTGATGCGTGCTGTATAAAGAGCGTTTACTTTGCATATGTGCGAAGCGTGCTGGAATATGGCAGATGCACCTGGACTCCTCAGTTAAGTACGTCACATACAGGGAGCGAATTGAAAAATTCAAAAGAAGTTTTTACGATATTAGAATTTCTGTGTAAAAAAATGGGACGCAACATATGAGTTAATGTGTCGCCAACATCATGTGTTAAGCCTAGAAGATTGCCGTCGCTTAATGGACATTTCAGTGTTACACGATATCTTGTCTGGACGAATTGACAGCCCATCACTACTCTCAGAAATAAAGTTTTACACATCGAACTGGGCATTCTTAGCGAACCCACACACACACACACACACACACACACACACACACACACACACACACACACACACACACACACACACACACACACACACACACACACACACACACACTCGCTACTCGACATCATATATCTATGCTAAGTTATGTTATTATTGTTTTTTTTTCTATAATTTATGAGTTACGCAGTAATAATAAAATGTATTGCTGTTGATGCCCCAAATGAAATAAAATAAATAAATAAATCACTTATATTATAATATTAAATACTACGGTCGGCATCGCTGTCGTCAACACGTAATTAGGAGGTGGGCTTCAATTAGTGTAAAAACGTTTTGTATGATTTCATTTAGCTAACCACGAAAAGCATAATGAACGTTTAGCATAAAAACCAATTGTATAATTTCATCAGGCATACGATCGAATAACATAACACTCATTTATTATAACTATTATAAAGCATGTTATTATGCACTTTTAGTCAATTTCTTCTAACTAGGTTAGGTTAGGTTAGAACTGTGACCACATTAATAGTAATGAAAGCCGTTAGAAATACTTATTTTTTAATTTATGGACATTATAGTTTTTGAAATCGTGCATTTCTTTTTATGCATCATGATTATTATACTTAAATCATGAGACTAGATAGAATTAACTTAATTCATTAGTTAAGGTAAATTGAATATTTGCATGTCGTATTGTCGACGGAATGCCTGATCTGTAAACTATTTTTAAGACCTTACTATGTAACGCATTTTAGCAAATAAATATATTGATTGATTGGTTGATTGATTATATCTTTGGTTTATTATAGAGATCGAAATTATGCAATTCGTGTTATGTAAATTGAACATTAGACCATTTGTTTTTATACTAAACATTACACACCCGTAATTAGGATTAGCCGCTTTGAACATAGCGCACACGAGATTTACAACTGAATATGACTCCTCTGATTAGGGCATAAACTGAACAAGTTGTTTTACAACGTCAAACATACTTATAAAGGCAACAAAATACTTACATATAAATAAAACACCCAAAACTCAGAAATAAATACTCGCGCTCATAACACAAATAATTATTTGCCCAGCAGGCCTTTCGCGTAAACACACTCGCAATCACAATCGTTTTCAATTTGAAAATCGAAGGCTTGTCTGCATACAAAATGAAAACAATTGTTTTGTTTTGAAGCCGATCGCAATTGTGAGTGAGTTACGCGAAAAGCCTGCTGACCAGGAATCGAACCCGGGACCGCTAGGTTGTAGGCAGGTTCACAAAAAACTTGGCTAACTACGTCGTATTAACTGGAGAGTTTAAATTGTCCCGTATAAACAACACTTTAGGGCGTACATATTCAATTAGGCAGCTTGTTACTACGTACAACTCGATCACCAGCCACGCATTTCATCCTATTGCCTATGCTCTCCTGATAAACACCTCCTAGTCATAACAAGCCTTTAATAGTGTAATAATAGGCTGTATTAAGGTTCTAATCGTGCCTTAACCGCTAGTAATAGACTGCTAACGTTATCGGATTCCCTGTTAGGATTAATCGGAAGGATGTGGGATAATCCTTAGAGTTGGATTACGGTTACCATCCTTGTTTATATAATGGATCGATATTAGAATGGTTTAGTCTTAAATCGTGTAAAATAATATTATTTGAGCCATTTCTGAGTGTTCTGTTATTTTATTTAGTTTTAGTTTTTAAAATTTCTTTATAAGTCATAAATACATTGCAAATACATAATCGAGACACGGTCAAGATAATACAGAAACAGGTAGGTTTAAAACAAGTCACAGGCTAGATGTAAATATGTTACTTGGCCGCTTTTAAGACTTTATGGCAATGAAGGTACGATACAGTTGGAACATGATAGCTGAGTAATTCTGTGTATTCAATGCAAGTTTTAAAACTTGTGTGACATGATACTTGAGTGTTGTGTTTAAAGTTCACTACTCTCCGCCCCCTCCCCTGGCCGCTTCACCACCGCATGTTTTTTTTTAATTCCCTATTATCTTTAAAGTGTTGGTTATTGTCTACGTTTTAATAGCTTTTATTTACTTGATAGTAATGGCGGCCTAGTTAAAAACAATAAAACCATACAACACCATACAATACCATATCAGGTTGAAAAAGATATGGCTTTTACCGTCTAAAATAGAGGCCCTGGGCCGCGAATCTAGGCGGTAAAACCCACATCGTCTTAGACCTGTTATCGTTTTGCCAACGTTTTGATAGCTCTTATTTACTTGACAATAATGGCGGCCAATTTTTTACCGCCAAAAATATTTTTCTAAAGCCACACGAAAATATAATAGGTAAATGTGCGGATAGATATATTGTTATATCTTTGTACAAAATACAATCAAAATACAATTTTTTGTGTAAAATAAAATTAAATGACAATTTATTGACACCTTTTTTTTAATTTTACTTTAAGCTTACATAATAAACTCACGCCTTCGTTCCCGTTACATTAAACTCGTGATTGATATTAAGCGAGAATTCGTAGTAGGTACCTTAGTAAACTTCGATCGCAAATAAAAACAGTAGTTGTGAACCGCAGTGAGTGACAGTTTTGCTTTACCTATACTTGCATACAGTTAAAAACTGAAAGTACAAAAAAAACATTTATCGATCTGGGAAATATTGATCTCAAAATGTGTCATTTTCATTAGAGTCGCATGTCCAAACCCCTCCCCCCTATAGCCTAAACTACAAGTATATATATCCTAAACAAGAGCACACAAAACCGATTTAAAACGAAAACAGTTTTTGCAAAGGAACAAAGGCGAAAAAAAAGTCGCAGTACGCCCTTCATCGCTTGTAAAGGAACTAGTGCAAAAAAAGAAACGCAATAGTTCCTTTTTATCAGATAAAGACGCTTCCTTGACTTCCATTGAACTTATCATAAAACAAACTATCAAAGCAAAATGGCCGAGAAAAATACCTCGTATTTAATTTAAGGAACCAAAACATTCGCCAATTGAATAATATTCCCTGCAAAGTAAAATGAAGTTTGTCTGCATTCCAGGATTATCCCAATACTCCCAATACCGAATTGTGAAATATTTTCCAACAGAAAATCTACCTCCAATGATCCCCTATTGAAGTTCGGAGGAATGGAAAATATATTTTAGTGCCTTATAACATTTCAAATATCGCTGTCGGAAATGTAAATTCAATCCCTGCTGTTTACTTACTACAAATCAAACATAACATCATTTTGCATCAAAATATGTCTAGCGACAGTGCAATTTCTCCGAAAACTTTATGTATTTATTGCTGTAAAGCGTATGGTGGCACTTAACCTCCTAAAAATAGTATATAATACGGCTATTGTAATAAACATCTGGTGCAAACGAAAAAAAGTAGAATATCTTTTTCTTAAGACTAATAATCAAAAATTGACTTTATTTCATTCACAATACAAACATATTCCATTGACAAATTTCGTTGTTTGGTAGGTCTAAGAGGTTAAAATAAAATGGTATTTTTTTTTTTACATGTGGTTGTTTTTTATAATGAGAGAGTGTCGTAGAAAACATGTATAAAGTCGGTTCTTATACAGCTTAAATTTAAATTAGTGTTTTGTAAATCTTCCACGAATAATTAATTGGTCGTAAATGCCAATTTCAAATAACATCCGGTTTTTACGAGAAAATGATTATGAATAAATTTTTTGTGATACAATATCAAAATAGTATTAGTCAAGTCAAGAAAAAATGTGTCTTTTACAACATTAATTATAAAACTTCGTCCTCCAACTTGATCATTACATTTCAAAATAAAAAATCAAGGTTTTAAGCGTGAATGCTTCGTAAAAGACATTTTTTTGCGAATTTGAACATTTCAAATATACAGTTCGATAGAGCGCAAAAAACTGAATAAAAGTGTATTAAAAACCAATTTTGGCAAAAATGGCTCTTACGACATTTGATACTTTAAGGGTCGAGTCTTAAATTAATACATACGAGAAAATATTTCAAAATTACCCCGTTTTAAAGTTTGGAAATCTTCGGTTGCCGGATATGACGTAGTACGTGTCCACTCACGTGACCACTGCTTCTCGGACGAGAATACCAGGCGAAGTATATTATAGTATAGATGAATTACCGAGAGCGTGGGATTGCATATGTAGTGGTTGTACCATTCGCATGAAAAGGACAACCATTTAGGTTTTTTTCTTAATTTAATGAGATTACAAGTGGAATAAATGTGTCCTTTTTCTTCTTGATCAAAATCATCTACTGCCGACGGACAAGTAGGTAGGTTAGGTACGTAACTTTTTCTTACTCGGAGAGGGGAATTTTTTCATTGCTTTGAATTCGTCACTATTACTCTCAGTCATAATTTTTATAAATAGTCGAGAGAGAAACACATGTAGCTTTTTCAACTAATCGGGCAGCGGTGTAAGGTGAATTTAAATTTTTCAGTATTTCGAGTTCAAAATATTTATGACAGTTAAGATAAGGCCACCTATGCTAAAGTCTGCAGTGTTCCGCGATCTGGATCTCAATAACCATAACGTCTTTACATCTGTTTTTTGGATATATTAAACTTGATCATATTTGCTTGAGACTGGCAAACGTGAAAACACGATTAAATAAAATCCTTGATAGTTTTATTTTTCAAACGTGACTCATTTTTTGCATGATTTTGATTGTATCTTCGAAACCCTATAATTTGACGATGGTTTTCGATTCAGTAGTTAAGTATAATGTAACTTCTTAATCTTGGTAACCCATATTTTTCAATAAATTTTGTGGTTTTAAAGTAAACAGAAATTAAATTTGAAATTTGAATTGAATTTGACGCTGCCATCAAGGCGTGCGCGAACTATCTTCATCTCACATATAGGATTTATAATAATTTAAAGTTGGTTAGCAAGAATCGGGTTTTTAAAGCTTGCTTTTTTTTAAAAGGGTTTATGGTAGTTATATGTGCGATTTTCACAGCAACGTTTTATCAAAATCGGTTGGGCCGTTTGAGACATCAGCTCTAAATGTATTGGTTGCCATTACTTATATTGGGGTTTTTATCTATTCAATAGTTATTGATGATTAAATTAATTTTATCTACATCCATAATATAACTTCCATACAATATGTTCAGAAATGATTAGCAAATGACCTTTATTAAGAAACCTGTATCAGTGGTTGTATTGTAATGTTAAAATTAAAGTATTGCATATCATTAAAGTATCGGTTGCCGATATGGTTGTATCTTAATGTTTTGCAGCGCGTGTATATTACCCACTATACATTAATATTAAATATAATAAACGTTTTATTTAATGTAAGATATAACTAAAGACTATTCTGTTGAATTCTTCGAAATCTTAGAATTACCTACAACAATAAAACGTTACCAACAAAGAAGCCGCTTTTGGGATTCTTGACTCCTCAATCCGCAGCTGCAAGACGGATCTCTCTGTCTGTTAAATAATACTTTTATGACAGGGCTTTCGTGCTTTCGAATGGTCATGTTTGCACGTAACATGTGCAGAAGCCTTTGTTGGAGGGATGATACCCAGACTTAGACAATAGTTTGTTGCGTTCTCCGGCATTAGCAAAGAGCATCATATCCTTTATTTTTATCTATTTATCCAAGAGCTCGTAGGTAATAACGACAAGGATAGTAAGCAATTAATAATTTTTAACAGCAATAATAAATTGAAGAAATATGTTAAAATTAATAATTATATTAGGCGTACACAGAAATTAATTAGGAGCCAAAAATGTATAAAAAACTATTCTACAGTGAAATTAGAATTATCAATAATGAAAGATAGGGTGCGGCATTGCAATGAAAAGTTAGATTCCAATAGGATAACATATGATTTAAATATCCAGAAACTGGATGCTGAGATAAATAAGTTAAAGGACCAGCTTGAAGTTACTTCTTTAAAGTATTTAACCGCTCAGAAGGAAGTCAAGGAGCATATCCTGGCTTTCACTCAATTGGTGGAAGAAAGTAGATTGAATGAAGAGCGCTTTAACTCTTTAATGAACAGTGGTTATGGTAATTGTGATAGATTAGGAACTTCACCAACTGCTGTGATTCAGCCAGATATGGCTTTTGATACTTCTAAGGAGTCCCCTAGACAAATTATAAGTAGGTATAAAACTATTGTTTATTCCGACCAGCTTGGATCTGGACTAGGTTTATTGTTAAATAACAAATTAAAACAAAATGTTACTAATTACTGTTACCATAATGCAACTCTTATGCAATTAAGTGATTTACTTTTAAAAGGAAATTTTGACAGGAACACCACTTTAGTAATTTTGGTAGGAAATAGTCTTAGTGTGGACAAGTCTGGCGTAGATAAATTAATATCAACACTAAACACTATTGAAGGTAGGGGCATAGGTAAAATTATACTATGTGCGCTACCATACTCACAAAGTATGCCATTTAGTCATAATAATAGAATAGCACACTTTAATTCGTTAATATATAATGCTATCAGCTGTAATAATAAATATCATTTCTTTGACTTAAACAAATTTATAAAGCGACTTGATCTAACATCAGGAAAAATTCATTTGCCCAGGAAATATATTTTGACCTTGGTTGACCTATTAGCTTTTAATATAGAACCAAATACATACAGTAGTACCCAGCCCCAACAAGCCATTATTGGCAATAATGCCTTGCCTCATGATTTAAACTAAATTATAGGACAGCGGAAACACCCTTGAATATAAATTTAATTCACCAAAATATTCAAGGTTTTTCCAGCAAAGAACTAGAAATAGGGTTGTTCTTAGATAATGAAAATGTACAAATTATGTGCATTACTGAACATTGGCTTAGACAAGAGCAATTAATTTTTGATTTTTTAAATTTTAAATTAGTTAGTTATTTTGCCAGAAAAAGTGCCATTCATGGTGGCTCTTTTATAATTGTAAAAAGTACTCTTAAATCCAAAGAAAGAAGGGATATTGTAAAGCTATCGATAGAAAGGATTGCAGAAATTTCTTGCGCAGAACTAGAAAGTTATATAATAATATGTGTTTACAGACCACCGTTGGCTGATTTTTGCACATTTGAATCTACTATGGAACATGTGTTAAAATTAGCATGTAATACCCAGAAGCATGTTATAGTTTGTGGAGATTTTAATATTAACTTACTCGAAACGTCAAATAATACCACTAGGTTACTTAGTTTATTTAAATCTTTTAATTTAGGTAATCTGTTCTTAGAACGCACACGGATAGGTGTTAGTAGTGCAACCTGCTTAGATAATATTTTTTGTAGTTGCGAATGTTTGGATAAAGAAATATTTAATTGTTTTAATTCTGACCATAGTGGTCAGAAGGCATCTTTCATCTATGATTTTTATCAAAAACCTGATACAATAACATACCGACCTATAACTAGTAATCGTTTGGAATTATTCAAAAATAAAGTTCAGAGTAATCTTACAGTGTTACCGTTTTTACAGAATGAGTGTAATAGTATTTATAAAGACTTCTTCGGCGTAATTCTACATCAATTTAACAACAATTTTAAAATGAAAACTATTTCTAGGTCGAAAACCAAATTTAGTGAATGGGCTACTGCAGGCATTCATAAAAGTAGAAATAGGCTTTATGACCTATATAGAGAGAGGGAGGACAATAAGAATGCTGACTTCCTAAATTATGTTAGGAATTATTCAAGGACCTTTAAGCAAGTTTGTTTAACTGCCAAGGCAAATTTTCTTAGTCTCAAACTTAAATCATCTGACAACAAGGTAAAAACTGTATGGAATATTTATAAATAGAGAAACGGGAAAATCAAAACCTCGTGATAATCAAGTCACTCTGAACACAGGTGACCAACAAATCACGTCAAATAAAGACGTTGCCTTAGCATTCGAAGATTATTTTTCTAACATAGCCATTAATACTACGAAATGTCTTAAATCATCCGCGGTTGAAGCTCAATCATTACTTAGCACTAATGTCAGTAAATGTAATATAAACTTTGATTTCAGCCCTGTAAATTCAGATTCAATAGTCAAGATATTTAAATCACTTAGTTTAAAAAAGACTGAAGATTTGTGGGGCACATCAGTTAAGGTACTCTTTCATATCATAGATGTAATTGCACCCCATCTAGCATTAATCTACAATAATTGCATATCAGAGGGGGTCTTTCCAGATCTCATGAAATATAGTAAAGTAATACCTCTTTTTAAATCGGGCGAGATGAGTGATATAACGAACTTCCGTCCCATTTCCATACTACCAGTGTTAAGTAAAGTCTTTGAGAAAGTAATGCTAAAGGATATGTTAGGTCACTTTAACAGAAATAAACTACTTAACAATAACCAGTTTGGCTTTACCAGAGGTCGATCAACAATTGATGCGGCATCTGTACTCATTAAACATATATATAACAGTTGGGAGAAATCTTGCGATGCAGTAGGAATATTTTGTGATCTTTCTAAAGCTTTTGATTGCGTGGATCATACGACCCTTATTTTAAAATTAGAACATTATGGATTGTCCAATAAAGTTTTAAGCCCTATGTCTTCTTATCTAAGTGATAGAACTCAAACAGTTGTTGTAAACAAAACGCAATCTGTTGGAGCTACAGTGAAAATAGGTGTGCCTCAAGGCTCTATTTTAGGTCCTTTTTTATTTTTGGTTTACATAAATGACTTGCCACCAACAGTAGATAAACTTTGTGATATTGTACTTTTTGCTGATGATACTTCACTAATTTTCAAGGTAGATAGAAAATCCGTAGACTACAGTAGGATTAACACCACACTAGTTAAAGTACTTAATTGGTTTACTAGCACCAATTTGCTACTAAATGCTAAGAAAACGAAATGTGTTAGGTTCGCTTTGCCTAATGTTAAACCGGTATATTCTAGTATTTTTCTAAATGACGAGTGTTTGCAAATGGTAGATAAGGCAATTTTCTTAGGCATAACATTAGATAAATATTTGCAATGGAGTCTTCATATAGCTGTACTGGCAGGTAAACTAAGTTCGGCAGCTTACGCCGTTAGGAAAATTAGACAACTAACCAATGTTGAGACAGCTCGCTTAGTCTTTTATAGTTATTTCCATAGTGTCATGTCGTACGGTATTCTGCTTTGGGGTAAGGCAGCTGACATACAAACTATATTTGTGTTACAAAAAAGGGCCATTCGTTCTATTTACAACTTAAACTCCCGTGACTCTTTAAGAGAACTTTTTAAAGAAATTAATATCTTGACTGTAGCGTCTCAATTTATTTATGAGAATATTATTTACGTTATTAGAAATTTAGATTCTTTCACCAAAAATTCTGATATACATAATTTAAATACCAGAAATAAAAATAAAATCGCTATCCGAAAATTCCGCGTCCGTAAAGTATATAAATCATTTGTTGGTCAATGCATTCATTTCTATAATAAATTACCTGGCGAAGTTTTAAAGTTACCCTTTCCAGCACTTAAAAATTACTTGAAAAGGTAGTTAATGTCTAAAGCGTATTATAGGATCGAGGACTATCTAACAGACAAAAATGCATGGCCTAAATCCGAAACTTAGTCAATAATAATTTATTCAAATGCAAAATCTTTATCTTGTCTAGGGGACACCGTTGATGTAGGAAAACATATCGAAACTTTTATGTGGTCGTCTCGCACCATCTTATATACACATAAGTATGTGTTTTTTTTTCTCTATCTCTCCCGTAAGATTCTTAATTGGCATGTTTTCCTGCTGAACTACGCATGTTATTTGATACTATATTTAATTTAATATTTATAGCTTTATATAATGCTAGACTAAGTCGTACCATTGTAATAAGAAATATGTTTAAAAAACGACTGACTGCTGAGTTTCTTGCGGCGTTTCTTCTCGGCAGTGGTCTTCTCTTGGGAAGCGCTGGTAGATTCTTGACGTGTAAAAGTGCCCGTGCGGCCTACTTACTGAATAAATTTCTTTTATCTTTATCTTATCTTTTTTAAAATAACACACTGCGCAAATGGGTTTCGGACCGTTTGTTTTACTAGGAATAAAAACTTAAAATGTTCCATCCGACGAAGCATTTAAACATCAGCTGAGAAACCTTTTATTGGATAATCCATTATACTCTGTCGACGAATATATGCAACTTAAATTGTAAAATTATTATTGTTTATTTGACTTTATTACTTTTTTTTACATTGACATCGGAAACTGACCATTTATTACTTGTTTATTAATGTTGACTTTGATTATTTGAGTGTTATTTTTGTATTATTATATTATTATTTAGTATTAATTTTGACAATATCAATGTAATTTCGTATTTTTTGACATGCAATGCAATTTATATTGTAATATTACATTGATGAATAAATAAACTAAACTAAACTAAACTAAGAAAGTTGGAACGGATTACTTCCTCGGGGTAAACTGTTTTTCAATAATTTTAACAAAGAAAAATTTCGTGAGATATAATTTAGGGACAGATGTTGATGATTTTGACGAAGACAATAGGGCCTGGGCGTTAGGTACGTTAAAGAAAGGTATTGGTTACTGATTGGTCAAGTGTGGTATTAGCCAAGCCTATTTTTATGGGAGAGAGGGTCTAAGATGTAACGACAAGGGTTTTGTGGACAAACCTAGGAACAGTGAACCACGCGGCGTGAGTAGAATCGGATCTCCTATTTCGATCTAAATTTCCAAGTTTTGGTATTTTAGTAATTCATTAGAGTGTTGATTTTTACTTCGCTGTAGACGGGTTTGTGTGATCATGGACTATTAGTTTAAAGTACTGTTATTGTGTGTGAACTGTTATTGCTATCTACTAGATAGTTATTTAGAGTCAGTGTTTATACACGGTTGTATCTATTTTATATATTTGATTTGATTTTATGTGTTAGATAATTTATGTCTTTTCAGTATTAGGGGCGCAGGGGTTCTTATAGTTTGTGTCTTTGATATTACTTGTAGGGTTAGTAGTTTTATTTAAGTCGTCTAAACAACTGGGGGTTAGAGGGAAGGTTCATTAAGTATCATTTAATCTCAGCTAATTCGACAAAGAGATTGTGAAAGAGAACAGTATGTGTGTAAGAATTATGTGTAGTCTTTAAATTAGATTAGGTAAATATAATATTTTTATGCTTGCTTGCTTAATTAATTATAAGCTTTGTTATTGCAGGCTTTATGAAACAGAGAAAGGAGCAGGTCTATCTTACTTACTTTCTTTAATCTGCCTGACCTCTGTTTTATTGAGTGTGTTATAACACTTCGTTCTAAGTAAGTTTTTGTACCATGTTTGTGATGATCTAAGGTACACAACAAAAAACTATTTTTGTGGTTAACTGTACATGCATTCAATTTGAACACTCACAAGCAGCACACGTGAGGTCAGCCCAGATAGCGGCTTGAAAGCCTTGCGACTCTGGAAGTCTAATCCCACTGCAAGCACTAGGCATACATCTCTTGCCATCTCACTTTCTTGCCACCATTTCAATTCAACAACTTGCATTTGTTAACGCACTATTTACGTTACACCTTTTCACAGGCACTAGGTACTCATTTCAATGATATTCAGACTATCTTGACCACTCCCGACAACGTGCCTCAGTCGTCGTCACAAACCGCGGCAGCGTAATTCGGATTAGGGACGCGTAGATTCATAGTCTCAAGTGCATAGTATAAGCGAATAGCGTAACTGCATGAGCGTGCTTAAATATATTTCATTAGGTACTTAGGAAGCGACATAGCGTGGCAGGTAGGTTTAGTGAGGTCAATCCCTATCCAAGTAAGGACCAATTTGATTTTAACTTTTTGTTCATGTACAAAAAGAACATTTAAATCTAAGGTCAAATAGGTTCTTGCTGTAACCGACCTCGTTCTCCGGTAGGGGTTAGGTAGGGAACATTACTCTATATCATTTTCTAATTACTCTATCTTATAATTATTCATATTCTTGAACTATACACACTCAGGTACACGGAGGCCTCACGAGCGGGCAGTCAAGGGGTTATTGATACTCCAGCTATATTCCGCGTGAGCAGGTACCTGAGAAGATACTCGGTGAGTCGTAACCATTTAACAACTCTCCTTTGTTATTATTTTATGACTATCGTGATTGTAGGAAATTTTGTTTATTTATGGTTTCCAGCTTGTCTATTATAGGTTATAGCTTATAGGTTAGACACTACTCTTGCCAACCCAGTTCTACCAGGAAGCCTAGCAAACCCTTGATGTTGCCGACGGCTTCCGGTAGCGACCTCGGTGTTCCGAGGTGCCCGGTATGTTGCCACCTCAGGGCATTCCATGATGACGTGGGCCGCGGTTTCCTCCGCCGTCATACAGGCTCTGTACAGGGGGCTGTCTGTAACACCTAATGTGAACAAGTGTTTGTTAAACAAGGCATGGCCAGTTATGGCTCCAGTTAGTAATCGGAGTTGGGCCCTTTTGAGAAGTCGTAGCTTACGCGATAATCCGGGATTGATTATCGGAAGGGCTTCCTTACTTTGCCTGCAGGTGTTTAGGTTGCTCCAGTAGTGTTGGTGCTTTTCCTTAGTGACTTGGCGCAGTTTGTTCCGCAGCCAGCTGGTCGGCAGGGGCAGAAATGGTTCAGGACCTATCAGTTCCGTTTCTGAGCCCCTTCTCGCGAGTACGTCCGCCGCGTCATTACCTCGAGAGTTACTGTGTCCCTTAATCCACTGTAGGGTGATGGGGTTGATGTTACATACCTTAGAAAGGGCGATGTGACATTCGTATATTAGCCCTGACGTTGCTGTGTAGCACTGTAGGGCTTGGAGAACTGATCGGCTGTC
Source organism: Acleris literana (assembly GCA_946894065.1). Classification (NCBI taxonomy): domain Eukaryota; kingdom Metazoa; phylum Arthropoda; class Insecta; order Lepidoptera; family Tortricidae; genus Acleris; species Acleris literana. The sequence goes on from OX335669.1 coordinate 23,482,524, forward strand.
GGAGAGTATTCGGATAGCGAGATCTTTTACCTTCCTTTGCTCGATCGCTGTTATAGCCATGATGATGCCCACGCATTCAGCCTGGAAAACTGTGCTGTGGGCTCCCAATGGCGTTGAGATATGTATGTTTAGGTCTTCCGAAAAAGTACCTGCTCCGGATCCCGACTTTGTCTTGGATCCATCTGTGAAGATCCTTACTTCCCTGGGGTTGAGCCCTTCCCACGGATCGTCGTGCAGTTGTATTTTGTACTTCTTGTCGAAGATGAACTGTTTTGGTATTCTGTCGGTGGCTGCCTCTATGAGCGGCTCCTCATTGACCGCTTCGTAGAGAATTTCGGTGTGTGGTACCCTGGCGGGTCTCCACAGGTGCAAGTTCCTAAGACGTACCGCTGTCGCTGCCGCTTCCTGCTGGATGAAGAGATGCAGTGGCGGGAGGTCGAGCAGGGCTTCCAGGGATGCTGTGGGCATAGTCCGCATGCATCCGGTGGCTGCCATATCGGCTAGTCTCTGGAGTCGTTGTAGTTTTGCTTCCACAGTGGAGAGTCTGGTGCGTGGCCACCAGACTACCGCACCATAGGCTATGATTGGTCGTATCACTGACGTGTAGAGCCATAGGATGATTTTGGGGTGTAGTCCCCAGGTTTTACCTACCATCCTGCGACACTGCCAGAAAGCGATTGTTGCCTTGTCTATCTTGTTGTTTAGGTGTGTCGGTGTCTATTAATTGAAATAGGTTTAGGGTTATCTTGTTCACAATATTATTTTACACAACGTAGAGGGTCCTAACTTAGACATATTTAAAAACTAGTCGATCACACGTTTTAATTCAAGGCCAAATTAATTTAATTACACAACGTAGGATATTTTATCAGTTCTATGTAGCCCGGGGGTAGGAATGTTACAGTTTACATTAAAATATCGGTCACCGATATTAGGCACATTAAGATACAGGGCAACACAGATACAAGTTTGTCACATATTGTAGAAAACGAATGCATAATTTGCAGGGAGATAACGTTATGTATACGACTGTACCTACACATAATTAGACATTAAAATACTCGTGTGATCTTATTATGAAACGAGCCAAAAGGCGAAAGGAAATGGCATAAAATACTATTAAGGTTCTTGCAACAGTCTAAAAGCTATTGAGCTTTTATTCTATATGTACGGAACCCTCAGTGGGTGAACCCCACTCAGACTTTACCCGAGTTTTTATAAAATTATTTTTATAAAATGCCGTCATTATAATGTATTTCGCTTTGGAGCTTTAATGAAGGTAACGGAAAAGACACATTATTTTACATTTTTATTGAAGAAAAAAAAAATGCATACAATTATTTTCTCTGTAGAGGTATTATTAATATTATTATACTCGTATTGATGATTAAATTAATATATACATATATCAATATTAAAATTTGGATAAATAGAGGTAACTTTGTGTTTTAATAATATAATTGAAATATTTAGTTTGTACAATATTAAATGTCAAATTTTAACTACACAAATATATTAAAAAACCGGCCAAGTGCGAGTCGGACTTGCGCACGAAGGGATCCGTACCATTATCTATAGGTACAACAATAGACACTTTATAAAAAACGGCAAAAAAAAACACGTTTGTTGTATGGGAGCCCCACTTAAATATTTATTTTATTCAGTTTTTAGTACTTTTTGTCATAGCGGCAACAGAAATACATCATCTGTGAAAATTTGAACTATCTAGCTATCACGCTTCATGAGGTACAGCCACGTACAGACAAACAGACGGACAGTGAAGTCTTAGTAATAGGGTCCCATTTTTACCCTTTGGGCACGGAACCCTAAAACGAGCATAATAACAACAAAAAGCAAGCTTTAAAAAACCCGACTGTTGTTGCTAACCAACTTTAAATCGTTATAAATCCTAAATGATCGTTCAAAATAAACAATGATTAAAGAAACCTACAGATGATTTTTAAATACCTATTCAATGATACCCCATTTGTCATAGTTCGTCGACTTTTTTTTCTTCTTTTTTACAATATGGCGTTTAGTTGCCGCCATATTGAATTTTAATTACTGTCATATCTTTAGTGACACTCACAAGATTAAGACAAGTCGATTGCCATAAGAATCATCAAAATCGGTCCACGCGTTTAGTTTCTAGAGCGCCACAAAGGAACAAACATACATATATAGGCTGATAAACACATTACCCTCCTCCTTCGGCGGTAAAAATACATCCTAACTCACTTAAAATCATTGTATTTTTTGTTTTCATGTGGACTTATTAAAATAGTGTCCTGTGTTTAGACGTCCAGAATCCCCCCTGTTCCATGTAACCCTACCGCCTTATCCCCCCTGATAGAGATGTAAAAAAACATTTGTATAAAACGAACACTTATTTACTTGACTATGCAAAAAGAGGGGTGTTATAAGTTTGACGTGTGTATCTGTGTATCTGTCTGTGGCATCGTAACGGATGGACTAATTTGCTTCTGGTTTTTTTATTTGTACGCATTTCGGTTTCTTGAAAGTAAGTTTGATCCAGTTAAATCGTGTATTTACTAGGAAAGTTTTGGGGTAGTTCTTATTTCTTCCATTCTATATGAACTTTGCAACATTGACAAAATCGCAAAATAAGTGAAAAAAAACCTGCTGTTTTTTGGATTTTTGCTTAAATCTCGGAAACTATAGTTTTTAGTAAATGGTTTGTTTACAGAAATTAAAGTTCTTAAAATTCTCTACAAATAACACTTTTTAGTTTTTTTTTTAGAAGAATTGTTCGGTCTCAAGTGCGAGTTGAAAATTGGCATGTTTCACCGGTTTTTGCAAAACCCACTTCTCTCATTTCTCTGCACAAGTAAGTCATTTAAAAAAAACAAAGCTGGAAATTATACAAATTCAGAATCAAAAAAGTTAAAACTAACAAAATGAAACTCAAAATATTGTTACTTATAATTATATATTATTATAAAAAACGCAAATACGAGTATTATAATATTATGCAAAAATTATATGAGCTGTTGTCGTTTAGAAGGTCCTGGCTGAGTTTCTTCGCTGGCGATGGGTCCCGGCACATGTTGTTCCATCGTCAGTGTCGGGGGTCGTTCTCCTAGAAAATAAAAGAGGTGGTGAGACACTGACTTGTGATCATATATCAAGGAATTCAGCTCTCCTTGATATATGATCACAAGACTACAAAATAATTTGTGAGATTTAGACATACCTTCCGCATTGTGTACGCATCTTTCTTCGTTCCGTTCTCTGTCTCTTTCTTCAGTCTCTTCTAAATCTATGTCAGAGCTGTCTTCCGGGGGCTCAACGTTTTCACACAGTCCTTCGCATGCTGTGCAGAATGGGGAACTATAGAGGCCAGCCTTCCTGCATCCACAATTGCGTTGGCAGCCATTTTTAACAACACACGTAAACATTACAAAGGGACTGGGAACGCAGATAGAGATAGAGAGCCCCGCACGTGCACAAAGTCACAAACTGAACTGACTCAGCTTGGGAGCACTCCATTTAAGTTCCGCGTCTGTGTGTGTGTGTGTGTGTGCGGTGCGATTTAGTAACCAGTTTATAGGGCGCTAGTGTGCGCCGGTGTTACTGGACCGTACACACACACATACTACAGAAAGTTATCACATTGTTGCCGATTGGAATGTGAAAAACCCTTAACTGAGATCTTTTGCTTGTTTTGCAATCTAGAAATAATAACTGTTCAACAATAAAATAAAAAGAATAATCAAAACGCGAATTCTCCGTTTCCTCGGTCTTTATTAAAACAACTTAAAAACTAGGTGAAATTCACTAACTCACAGCCTTTTAATAAAAAAGGAAAGTTTTGGAGTGGAAAAAGTGGTTTTTGCAGTGACCGCTGAAATATAGCAATTTTCAACTCGCACTTGAGACCGGACGGTTCTTCAAAAAAAAAATGCTATATTTGTAGAGAATTTTAAGAACTTTAATTTCTGTAAACAAGGCATTTACTAAAAGTTAATATTTTCCGAGTTTTAAGCAAAAGTCTGAAGAAAAGCAGAAAGTTTTCACTTCTTTTGCGATTTTGTCAATGTTGCGTCACGAAATTTTGTTAGCAAACCTCAGATTCGGATTCAGCACCCCAAAACACATATAGAATGAAAGAAATCAGAACTACCCCAAAACTTTCCCACTAGGGGCACTTTTGAGTACAATTTGACTGCATTAGTTGGGCTGTTTAAGAAATATCAGCTCTACGAGTATAATAAGGGTTTAGTACCAATTTCACCATACGATGTTAAATTTAACGACTGTTAGTTCATACATTTTGACAGCTGTTAACGCTCTAATCGTCTGTTAAGTGGTTAACATCGTATGTTGAAATTGGTACTTAGTATCGGTACTAAGTACCAATTTCAACATATGATTTTAAATTTAACCAATGTTAAACGATTGGTCCTCGTGTGGTTGCCGAGTTAGAATAGTGCCACTCCATGTGTTCCCGTGGATGTCGTAAGAGACGACTAAGGGAATAAAGGCTTGTAGTACTTTTAGGCGATGGGCTTGCAACCTGTCACTAATACGCTGGTAAACATCTTAGCCTAATTGTGCAAATTGTGATTATAGAATTATCAACAAGTTTTTAGAGATGTTTGTAATTCTTTAGTTCTGCCTACCCCACTCTGGGAACGAAGGCGTGAGATTATGTATGTATGTATGTAAACGATTGCTAGTTTATAAATTTTGACAGCTTTTAACGCTCTAATCGTCTGTTAAGTGGTTAACATCGTATGTTGAAATTGGTACTTAGTATCGGTACTAAGTACCAATTTCAACATACGATTTTAAATTTAACCAATGTTAAATGACTGCTAGTTTATAAATTTTGACAGCTGTTAACGCTCTAATCGTCTGTTAAGTGGTTAACATCGTATGTTGAAATTGGTACTTAGTATCGGTACTAAGTACCAATTTCAACATACGATTTTAAATTTAACCAATGTTAAACGACTCTTAGTTCATAAATTTTGACAGCTGTTAACGCTCTAATCGTCTGTTAAGTGGTTAACATCGTATGGTGAAATTGCTACTTAACCTTGTAGTTATAAATCCCAGATTAAGATTTTATTTTGTGTTTCATTTTATGTAACGGTTTTCAAAACAATCGCAACTTTATTGAATATAAACTACAATACTACTTACTTATTTACTGTAAACTTGAATACTATATTGTAAAAAAGTAACCCTGTACCTGTTTAAAACCAAAATGAAAAGAACAAACCTAGTTTGTCATAATAGCTACAACATATTAAAACATCGGACTTGATTTAGAGGATGACAAACATTATCAGGCGGAGCTGTATGGATGGTTTTTGACAGGTAGGTACGTGATAAGCGGCACGTCAATCCTCTAAATGATATTTTGATAAAAACACACACACGGTCAACTTAAGCGTATTTTTTCTAACCTGAATGCTTGAACATTTCCCTTACCTTGAATATTCCAACACTTACTACAATAAGTGTTTTTGCCCTCCAATAACGGCTAAGTGCTGTCACTAATGCGGTGGAGCTCAAATGGACCGTTGCGTCATTTTCTTACATAAATCCTTTTACATTTCTGCATTTTCTAAAGCGTACAATTTTACAATAGAATAGTTTAGGAGTGAAAAAATGGATTGTATTTATTTATTTATGGTATGTTTATTTTTTCCGACTGACCACGGATGAAAATGTTTGTATGGTTTATTCCTTGATAGATGCTGAACGGATGGCCCGTTTTTTTTACGTGACATTAGTTTAAGTGTTGCAATTCTACTAGAATTGAATTAAATAAGATTAGTACAGATACAGATACGGGTACAGATGGGTCCTACGTAAGGTCTGTTCATTCTTACTTGTCTTATCGTGTAAACAAACGTGACGTCATGGGAGATACTAGACAATGACTAGTGATTGGAAATGTCGATAAAATATATTGATTGATTTTGTTATAGACACTTAAGTTTACCAACAATTTTAACACAGTTGAATGTTTTCTTCACATTTCAAACTCAAATGCTGTGGTAAATGCTATTTCATTGTCCAATCCTATAGTAGTAGTTTAGTACAACCTATGTAATATTTTTATAGAGAGATATAAGAAATAATATAAATATATAAATCTGTATGCACGAATACACCGATAATCAAAAGTAGACTTTAGTAACGCACTCACTTAAACCGTTACAAAGAATTATCGCACTATAAACTTCGAATATTCAGATGATCGCTGTCGCTCTTGTAATCATGAAATCATAATAAACTGGGATGTAGTTTCACTTCTTAGTTGATATGAAACTTGGAGACATTTCAAACTCGCCGCAAGCAACGCCGCGGGAAAGTCATAATCATATTCAAGCAATTAAATGTCCATCGTTACAATTGCTCAACTATATTAATCGAGATATCTTATCGCCAACCTTGAAATAGGTACCGTTGAGGAGTTCCGGTAGCCATCTGTGGTCTTCATCATCAGTTCTACTTCACCAAATGATACTTTCTGAATGTAAATGCTGGACTTAAAACTAAAAATACTAAAATCGCTGTATAAATGCCATATTTGAGGAGTTCCCTCAATTCCTCCCGGATCCCCTCATCAGATTCAGATTTGGTGACAATGGAACCATTTCGGAAGTATAATCTATTAAAACAAAAAAGATTTTTTTAAATCTGACAACTCTGTAAAAAGTTATGCGTGGTCATACATAAAATTACCGGTGGTAAGTCACACATTGTTTTTTTTTGAGTCGTATCTATATTATGTCAGCGCTTTCTGATGACACACTTCGGCGTCTTACGCCTTCGTCGATCAACAGACGACTAAGGTAAGAAGTGTGCTTAAAGGTAGCCTTCCAAGACGGGCCTCAGACCGCAACCGCAGGCGACACTGCGGCTGGCCTGTGTAGATGGGCAGGCCGCAGTGTCGCCGCGCTCGAAATAAATTTCATAGAGATTCAAGAAACAAGTGGTATCGCTTGTAGTTTGCGGTCTGCAGCCCATCTCGGAAGGCTACCTTAAAACGTCATTGAGCACAGTTGTACCGTCTCCCGCGTTTTGCGCGCTGATGCGAAGTCCTTGTGTATAGAAGGTCAAGGTTTCGCTAAAACTTAACTATTCCTGTTTTATTATAAAACATAATAAGATGTATTGGGAAACGTACCCAGTAACAACACAAACGAACAAACATCCGATCGTATGTAAATCGAAATCCTTGAAGGGTAGCCAATAGTTGTCAGTTCAAAGAATATCACCGTCCAAATCACAAATCCTTAAGCAAGCCAAGTCGTCAGAAATATCACAAAAAGAGCACCCGTTACGTACGACATCAAGCGAAGTAGCGAAACGAATGACATTTCTAGATTCAACTTAGTTTTTATTTATTTATTATTCTTTCCTCTAGGGGAAAAGAAAAAGGTTGAACACCATCCAGGCTACATTTATCCATATCGATAAGTTGTCGTTTCCCATCAATACGATGCGTGGACAATCTAGACATTGCAATGTCAGATATTTTTCAGGTTAATCATTCGTTCCTACGATTATTGAAGATAATCTTATTAGAAATGATATTTTTCAGTGGTTACTTGGTTGATTTCAATACTTCGTGAGTTTCTTTAAGTATACAACAACATTTTAACTGATGGTTATTGTGTAATCCGAGAGAAAAGTGTGACAGTGTCTTCGAGAAGTGTTTGTTTACATGATAAGACAACTAAGGATGAGCAGACCTTAAGTTATGGTAACTTGAAATACGCAACTTTACAGCAGAGTAGTTTAAAGTTGAAAATTGATGCCGTAGATACATTTTTTAATGGATCCTGTTAAAATTTGGTACGAATGTCAACAATAATTTAGTGAATTTTAGTGTTTAAACTTATCTTACTAATATTTTAAAAAAGCCCTTGGTTTGGCTCCGATTGTTCTTACGATACTTTTAAGTGGATTAAAGGTTTCGATAAGTATTGTTTGTGATACTAACCATGTTGTACGTCGGAATAGCTTGCGCATAAAATATCGTAAGTACAACAAACCATAACTTACGTGGGAATAGTGCTATACAAATGTAGAACATACTACAATGTACTACGGGAGGTTAAACCAAAAATTTATAGAATCTTTAAAAAAAAACTTTAATTGTTATTTTAAGATGGATAAGTATTAAAACACATTACTTCAGTTAAAAAACGTTTATTTATATTGACAAAATATTTTGTATTCTTCGGTGAATAGATTATCTATTTTTGCTAAAGTACCTACCTACTAATAGTATTTTTTGAGATGGTTTTAAATGTTGATAAGCACCGAATTATGTACTAAATGCGCTTAACCTAAGTTTTAGTGAGATCAGTTTAATACCATAACAAAATCCTCACTTATTTTGATGCCACACGAATTGGACAATATAATATCTTTGTAGTCGGGGTTGGATGATAACAGATGTAAATAAATTAGTATTGTTAGACACATAACCTGAATATTTCTGCAAATAAGTTATGATTTAAAGAAACCTATAGTTAATAGTTATTCAATCTTAAGCAGAATGTAAAAGTAACAATCAAGCGTGTAGATCATATACCTCACGCGACGTTCAAAAGTACGTGATTATGGTGTAATAATGGTAAACAGATCCGTTTGGGTTTGTTTTGTTTTATCATTTCTATTGACCCCGACTTTATATCCAGAGGGGTTAGCATGACGTACTAAAGCAGTTCAAATTAGGATGAAAGAAAGTGACAGAGCTATAACAGTTCAGTCCCTTCCTCTGAAATGCTTTAGTATGTCATGGAAACCCCCAGTTCTTAAATCATAATATCATCATAAATTTAATGAGATCAGTTTAATACCAAAACAAAATCCGCAGTTATTTTGAGGTCACACGTATATAAGACCAATAATAAAACAACAATAATCATAAGAACAAACAAATCCTCTAAACAATTCTAGACAAAATAAATGAGTCTTAATTTGTACATTAATCTAATTTGGCGATAAACACTGGTAAACGTTAGGACTTACGTATGTGTACTAATTTATGTTTAATTTATAAAAGTCTTCAAAAAACACTTTGAGTCGTTAAGATTGATCCTGTTACTGCATAAACTTAATAAATCATCATTTGGACTTGACAGAAGCGCGTGGAGCTAACCCCATATGCTTCTGTTTAGTCCACTAGAGAAAATACTCTTTTACCGAACAATTGTCCTCGCGTGTGATATCCATGGACTTATTTCTCTAATAAGTCCTTGGAAGTGTCTATGAATAACTTGACTTTGGCAAAATACATTCTAACAAGAGTGAAGGCCATAAATTAAAATTAGAAATCATGAATGTTTGCTTTCGAAATAGACAAACGATTTGAATAAAACGGAGTGCGAGATGATGGATCTGATTTATTTTATATATAGTCTGTATTTCATCAGCTTTTCCCCAAACCGGAATACCGTACGACATAACACTACGAAAATAACATAAAAAGCGAGCTGTCTCAACATTGGTGATTAGCCTGATTTTCCTAACAGCATAAGCTGCCGAACTTAATTTACCTGGTGGTACTGCAATACTCAACTCCATTGCAAGTTTTTGTCTATAGTTATCCCTAAGAAAAGCGCCTTATCTCCAACCATTCAGAAAAATGCCGACCTATACCTCTAGATTCTACCGGTCTAACATTAGGCAAAGCAAACCTAATATAATTAATTTTCTTTGCATTGAGTAGCCAATTGTTACTAGTAACGGCCTGGTTACGAGCATGCCACTATTAGAGGTATCGTAGCGCAATGTGATAAAAGGCTAAACACTTACCCCCTTACTAGTAAACGTTGAGTAACGGTGGTATAGCTATACAATGTTTTGTCCTTATTTGTCAAATTCAAATGTCACAATGACAGATAAGGACAAAAAATTATATAGCTATACCACCTTAACTCAACGTTCATTAGTAAGGGGGTTTCAATATAGAGGTGTACTTAAAGAAAAAATCGTGCCTCTTATAACCCATAATCATACCCAAATCAGCGATGCTAATAAAACCAATAAGCTTACTCTGCGCCAAGTTAGTATCATTAGAACATAATAACATGCTCTTGCGCATGCGGTGCGTTGTAAAGCAAAGCCTCATCATCCATTTTCTTGAGGATCGTCACTGATTTCCTTGTCACTTTCGCTGAATACACTTTTCCAAGTAGGTAGATGTATTGACCGGTTATCAGGTCCAAATGGAAGTGAAGATTCTGTAATAAAATCATAAAAATGAAGGCAAAATTTGTAACTGGTAATCGATATAATATCGTATGTTTATTTCTCATCCGGAGTAAACTATAGCAAGTAAGACTTACAACAAATAAAATTAATCACAATACGAAGTATTTAGAGTAAGTAATTGTACCACATGTTTTTTTTGCAAAAAAACCCATCGTAAATAATCGTAAGTCATACATACAATAGCTTTTAGATGCTAGGCTCCAACGTAAATGACCGTTAGTAATAGTTACCATATTGTACGCTGGAACCTACAATTAAATAAATCTATATATCGACGGTAAAAAGCGTAAACGCTGTAACCCGCAAAATCAAACTTTACACCAGAGCCAAAAAACTTTTGAAATTTTACAAAAAAAATCATATCTTTTTTTTTTATTTGAGCGACCGGTGCCATTTTTATACTACATATGTATTTTCAAATTCCCTATTAGACCATATGCCTGTCTTGTACCAGAAGTGACTAGGTTTCTTTTTAGTGTCGGTTACAGCAACCTGACTTTTTTTTTCAATACGATAAAACGCTGTTAATGATTTTGTTAAATGTATGGAAAGGTAATAATCAGTGTGATTTCTAATAAGCGTAAGTGATGTAACCACCATTCTTTAAATGTTGAGCACTGCCTAAATTGATGTTACGCTGCAGTGCTTTCAGTTTAAAAAAATCATAATTGTATTCAATGATAGATGTCAAAAAAGGTTATTGATATTAAAACGACGTAAATATGAGATAACATTTATTAATCCTTTTTTTAAATGTTATCCTAAAGAATTAATTAATACGAATGTGTTTGTATGTGTATGTAAATATATTTTCAATCCTCCATTAGATATAAACATCCGAACATCTACATATAAATATATATATATATATATAAATATATATAAATATATACATGCTTATAAACATTTACAATACAAGTCTAGTTGAAAAAAAAGAAATACATTTATTTTAACGATAATTATGCATCGCTACAAACACTTCGTATAAAAGAAGTATATTATTATGATAAATTAAATATCACAAGTTAACTTACTCATGAAATAAAGTCAATTAAAATTAAAAACATCAATGTTTAACAAACTGAAAAGTTTAAGACACTATACTAGCGTTTCTTCAAACTAATAATTATTATCAAAGTATTGTTAAAATTCGTAAAGTAGTTTTAATTACTTATAATTATGTAAAGCAACACTTAATTCTCAGAATTTATCATACATACTAAGTAGTTACTATTTAAATGAAATAAGAATTCATTAGTACAGTATTAACTATTCACATTATTTGCACTGGTTTACTATTAAAATATATATAATTACATTTTAAACTTTTGTTGTCACGCGGTGAAAGACCGTTACACCACACACAACTTGATCCCACGGCGGTCTCAGACTGACTGATCGGGGCGGTAAGCCGTTACCCACACAGCATGAGCGCGTATTTAAAATACGGTAAACTCAAGCGACCAATAATAAGCAATCGTTTAAGAAATGAGGTAAAGGTCAGTAATATTTTTGCGTATTACTTCATATTTGGTGTAACTTGTGAGTATTCACATTATGGTGTCTGATTAAAACGTAGTAAGTCGCTATCATCTAAATATATTTTACAGAAAACGTAGTAAGTGTAGTGTCACTTTTTTTTTCAATACGCGTAAACGCTGTAAATGACAGTGGAAATGGTTTTACGCACGCAGTAACCTACTGGACTCGAAAAATTTGTAAAATATGAATTGGTGTAAATGCAAATCCAAAATAAAGACCTGTTTTTTGGCGGCTTACAGCAATTAATTTTGCTATATGTCAAAAAAGTACATACAATTTCAACGCTGTACAGAATTTTCTAATCGTCGTAGAGCCACGAGACCCGGACCATTCGACGCAGAAAAAAAATCTGATTCCGAATATGCAAAAAAAATTTTTTGGTACATTGTGGGTTACAGCGTTTACGCTTTTTACCGTCGATATATAAAAGGCAATGTCCCGGGTGACTCATCATCGCCCAGCCGAAACTGCAAATGCTAGAAATATGAAACTTGGACGGTATTTGTTTTTTGTGATGTAGAGATCCACTAAGAAGGGATTTTTTGAAATTCAACCCCTAAAGGGATGAAAGGGGGTTGCAAAGTTTGTATGGGAAAAAATATTTTTATGGTCCAATTTACTTGAAACTTGGTAGAAATGCTCTTTAATGCAAATAATAAGACACGTATTTCAGCGATTACTAAAATTTAATCCCCAGAGGGATGAAAGGGGTGCATAGTTTTCGAGGCAAAAAATATTTTCATGGTCAAATTTACTTGAAACTTTTTAGAAATGCTCTTCAGTGAAAATAATGAGACACGTATTTCAGCTATAACTAAAATTTCAACCCCTAGAGGGATGAAAGGGGGTTGCAAAGTTTGTATAGAAAAAATATTTTTATGATGAAATTTACTTAAAACTTGATAGAAATGCTCTTCAAATAATAATTTGAGATACGTTTTTCAGCGATTACTAAAATTCAACCCCTGGGGGGAAGGAAAGTAGTTGCAACGTTTTTGTGGGGATTACTTTTATGGTAAATTTTACTTGAAACTTGGTAGAAATGCTCTTCAATGCAAATATAATCTCCCTACAAAGGCAATATACATATAAAAAATATTACTTTCGGTGATTCAGAAAATACTACCTCTTAGGTGGTAAAATGAGGGGTAGAAAATTGTATGGAAGATATACAGTTTTGAAGTGAGAAACGTGGCTAATGAATATGAATTAAATATACTGCTTTTAGCGAATAAATTGGCGGTACAAGTTTGTATGGGATTTTATACATGTTTGAAGGGAAAAATGTGGTGAGACGACTGTTATTATAAAAAAAAAATACTTTCGGCGATTTAGGAAAAACTACCCCAAAGGTTGTAAAATGGGGGGGGTAGAAGTTTCGGACTTTGGTCAATATTAAAGTGGGAAATGTGAAAATGAGTATTCAGGCTACTACTTATCTATAGGAAATACGATTTTAGCGTCTAGCGAAGTTAGTAAATAAGCGACTTCGGTTATTGTTTAGGTGAGAAACGTGTAAATAGGTGTCAGCCTGTTAGGGCTACTAAATTGCTTTCGGAGATTTTGGAAAAACTATTTCTGTAAATGGCGGTTGTAAATTGGCGGTAGAAGTTGAAGTTGTGTATTAAAAGAACTGTCGAAATATGTTCCGCACGATGATTTATGGCGATTTTTTTTTTCATCAACAGTCACATTTTGTAGGCAGTGCTCAACCTAGAAATATTTATTTTTGTTATTTCACTACCAAACTAAGTAGCGGCTTCTACAAGACACCTATTCCTACTCCAAATTTCATCAATGAACCTCTGTAGTTTTCGAGTAAAATGCGTGTGACATACGGACGGACGGACAGACATGACGAAACTATAAGAGTTTTTGCCATTTTTGCTACGGAACCCTAAAAAGGTATTTAGGTATTCGTCATAAATGAAAAAAATACGGCAGTTGCGGAAAAGGGGGTAATACGGGGGTATAAGTTTTTGTGGGAATTTGGTCATTTTTGATGTGAGAAATGTGGACATTATTGGTATTAAGGTTACTGTTTACCTATACATAAGAATTATGACTGGGCAAGTTAGATACATGAAACTTGGTATCAACACCATTAGGTATTAATTAAATAAAAAAACAGGTTTTAAAATAAGCCCTTATTAGTGTGAAAAGCGGGGTGAAAGTTTTTGAGGTATTTGAGTTGTTTTTTTTTCCAGTTACATGAATGTTAGCATCTAAAATAGTGCAAGCTTCAGTTTTTTTTAAACACTTGCCCCTTAAACACACAAATACTTAGTCAAGAACAAACCCATCCTCAATAAAAAAAAAACTAAAGGGAAAAACTTGGGATCTTAGACTACTGATACTGACTGTAAAGTTTGTATGGAAATAAAGTTACTTTCAAACGTATATACCTACAAGATATGAAAACGGGTATTGCGACTAAATACTGTAATATAAAGAAAATATCCAGCTTTGGTATTTTTTGAAAATCCTCTGCTAAGTGCGTTAATTGTTTGTATAGAAATTTAGTAAGAAGATGAGATAACTAAATTATCAATCTATTAAATCTAAGGTTGATTAAAAAAAACCTAATGGTGAAAAAGGGGCAGTGAATTTATTTTGTATGGCAATTTTGTTGTTTTAGAGTCATAAAATGAAAGGTGTTTGTGAACCGCTTACTTAAAATTCACGTTCTGGACTTTTTTTCATAAAAAAACTGTTTGAAGGTGATTATAAACTATGTCTGTACCATAAGTTCTGACTCTCCGCAGACGAAGTCGCGGGCGGAAAGCTAGTATAGAATAAAAAAATAGAAATCTAAATGCACTTACCTGATTTCGTAGATGTATCCGATGCAGCGTCATTTCTACGTCTTTGTTTATTGGGAGTTTCTCCTCCCACAGCCTCAGCATTTGAATTACAACTAGGGCTTGCAATTCGAATATTCGAATATTCGAATAATTCGAATATTCGGTACATTCAGATATTCGAATAATGCGGTGATTGAAATTCGAATATTCAAATATTTTTGATTACTCCAAATTTATTGATGTAACGTCATCTAGGTACTACTCGGAAACTATCTGGGACTGTCTGTCTCATTCCCACTATCCCCCCACCCACCATGACCATGTCGTGCGAATAGTAGCGATATTAACATAATATATTTTGATGGTAATCTTCAAATACCGACTACGAGGAACAAGGATGATGATACTTCCTTTAATTTCCGTAGTCACCTACGTACTAGGGCGCGTGTATACCGAAATCCCGGTATTTTCGGACCTATTTCTCTCGTAAGTATTACAATTTTATTACTATTCCGGAATTGAATGTCAATCAAAATTATTTTACTTTTATTTCTTTCAAAATGATAAAAATACCACCGAAATTATCGAGAACTGAGTAAAGACTGAATTAGAATTAAACTTTTTTGTTACGTGAATACTGGTTCCCTATATAATTGTTATGAATTAAAAAATGATTCTATCGCTTTCTTGGGTCATACTATCAAAGAAATAGTAATTGAAATTATACTCAGTCACTGCAATTTATATCAGTATGGTGTATACCGTTTTTTATTAATTTTTTAGGACTATTCGAATATTATTCGAATTATTCGAATACCTGTAAATTTAAAGTCGAATATTCGAATATCTGAATCTATCGAATATTTGCAAGCCCTAATTACAACTGTTTTTCGTTTCTGGGCTATGGCTTTTTCGTATAATAATTTCGTTCTAAACGAAACGTTTGGTACTTTATTAGCATAACCAGACTTTTTGTTAATATTACGTTTCATAGGGAGCATCTAAACCACAAATTTTGTTATTACCCCACTAAAACATGAACACACCCGCCGCCCCACGTAGCCGGTCGCAACTGACACATGCGATGCATAAGCGCGCGCGGCGCCCCCCGAGCCGTCCCGCGTACTTTGTCGCCAAGGTACTTACGATAGAAAACTTCGGAGCCGTTTGAAACATACCACAGTATACGTTTCTAAAAACCGGTTTAAACTACGAATTTGTTTTTTTTTTGTTTTTGATACTAATAATAATGGAATAATACAATGCATTTTTGCTATATACCGAATTTTGCCATTTTGTGGGTTACGATAACTTACGTAGGACCCATCGAGATATATGAGGCTAGAGTAAATGGGAATATTGGAAGAGGACGGCCAAGGCGAACGTTCCACGATCAGATCGGGAACGTATTAAGAAAGGGCCAGGTCAGGAGTACACTAACCCGACGCACGTGTATGAAGAGACTTATGAATGTGGAGGACGCAAGAGAAGTTTGTCTGGATTGTAGCAAGTGGAAGGAAGTGGTCTCTGCCTACCCCTACGGGAAAGAGGCGTGAGTGTATGTATGTATATATGTATTAGTAAGAAAAATTGAAATTAAAATTGATAATTAATGCGAGTGGCATGAAACCGACCGTGTCGTGGAGATCTTTGGTAACGACCTGTGTCCAGCAGTGGACGCCCTTCGGCTGATTGGCTTTGAGACGCGTTAACCTAGTTGGTAGTGACCCTGCCTACGAAGCAAGCGGTTCTGGGTTCGATTCCCGGTATGTTATGAACAAATAACTATTTGTATTTAAGTACTTAAGTATTTATTTCTCTGTAATAATATGTATAAGTATTAATATCGTTGTATATCGTTGTCTAGTACGGTCAAGGAAGTTAATTTGCTACCCTTTTCAAAGAAAATCTGCTTGAAGATGTCATTGTCAATAGAGATGTCAAGTCATTTGTAATTGACAAGAAACTCAACCTTATTGCTGTAGAATGTCAGATTGATTTTGGACCTAAGGTGGGTCACAAATTAAATTCCTTGACTGTACCCATAAAGCCTGGAGCTTAGTTTGGCACTAGGTCAATTTGTGTGAGTTTTTGCTCTCTGCTCTCTGATATTTATTTATTTTAATAATCTGTGTCCCCCAGAAAAGGATTTCAATAGTACATTGTTGTAGAGGTTAGAAAGTTAGCAATAGATGGAGGAGTTGGTTCGAGGGCCGACGCGTAGCGGAGACCCTCGAAAGTACGAGTCCATATATTGCACTTTCGGCCGAGGCTTAATATATTGCTTTTCACGACTACTGGGAGGAAATAAAAATCAAATTACGCTCTCCCGCCAATTTTTACTTTTATTTTTTAACGGAACCGTTATTACTGGCCAGTCATTTAAAGGCGTTTTTTAAACTGACGACTCTGACCGTGCCAGAACTATATTTCAGATAATTAAAAACAGATATATATGGCTGTATGGAATCTGATTCCTTTGCCTATCCGTGAAGGGATGAATATTATTAAAAAATAAAACGACTTCTCATTGGCCAATTTAATTTCATATGCAGCATAAGTCGTGTTCTGATTGGTTGAATCAGTGATCAGCGGACCGATGTGATTGGTCGACTTGCTCAATGGAACAGACCAACTATGTTTTAGTTGTCCAGTTTCAATTCATAGAAAGCCTGCTCATTTAAAGTACAACTATTGATTGTTTTGGGGACCAAGAACAGACCATCTTTCGCCACATATCCGACCAGTAGCGTGAAAAAATATATACAGCACGATACCTACCTACCTACCTACTCATAACCAGAAGATCACGAGAATATTTTATTTTTACTGCTATTTAAATCTCAGGAAAAACATGTAGAGTATATATTTATGAAAACGTAGAGTTCCTTTTTTCCTTTAAAGGTACGGAACCTAAAAAACGACACGGGAGAGCAGATACCTAAATGAAGGTAAAAAAACTTAAAAAACAGTATTTACAGCCATCTATTAAATTACTACGATACTAAATCAAACCACTTCCTGAAATGACGCGGCCTCAAACGGTTTTACTTTGGAAAACCACCAACAGATGTCGCTTTTCGGCCTGTTAAAGCTTCTCAGTAGGACAGGCTTTAAGTTAGTTTGATCCGATCAAAGCAGATGGCGCTGTTTATATACCTTTTATTAATGCTTCTTTACACTCCATGTATTGAACTGTGTATGTATCTATGTAGATAGTTTTGTTTAAGGATATGAATGGCCCAATGGATAAACGAGAAATCACGTCATTAGATTAGAAGTGAAATTAAAGAATATATTATATACATACATATATTAAATCACGCCAGTTTTACAGAGGGGCAGGCAGAGACCACTTCTTTTAATACAATGGGCATTAACATTAAAGACGGAATTTATATACTTACTTGCAGTAAGTAGGTACCTATATACTTTAAAAAAATAATGGTTAAGTTTGAGAACTGGGCAGGGGCCGTATTCTAAGCTATCTTTTTCCCTATTGTTATCGTATTGTCAACATTATGACGGCTCTTAAACTTGATAGTAAAGTCAAAATAAGGACTTCAATCTTACTTAATACTATGAATTATATATTTCTTTGCTAATCAGTAATCAAATAGCAGCTGTTTTATAACTTCTTTCCAATGATTTAAGTCGCACGTTTGAACTTAAAGTCGGTGTCAATAAAAATTAAGTATACAAAACTCAACGAACCAATTTACTATTATTACTCCATAATCACATTAATCACCTTCATTACAAGCTTTTACTTAGCTTGCAATGTGTGTAGGTATGTATTTACGGGTCAAATCTTGCAAGTTGAATTTGACCCACTTCCCGGTTTCCGATGAAGCTGAAAATTTGCATACACCTTTAGTTCTGATGACAATACAATAATATAGTACCATCGAGCTGGTCTGATGATGGAGACTCAGGGTGACCATAGGAACAGAACTCCTAAATTACACATGATT
This sequence comes from Acleris literana, assembly GCA_946894065.1. Taxonomy (NCBI): domain Eukaryota; kingdom Metazoa; phylum Arthropoda; class Insecta; order Lepidoptera; family Tortricidae; genus Acleris; species Acleris literana. The sequence continues at coordinate 23,501,113 of OX335669.1, forward strand.
AACCCATCGTGTTCGGACTTCAGACTCGTAAGAATCGTCTTGACGAGTACATGACGACTATGCAAAAGAGAAAAAGTACAGTCGGCAATAAAAGCTTGTCCCAAAAATGAAACTTTTGACAGAAACTTATTTAGAAGATCATGTAAAAAAAATTAACGTACTAATAATGTAAAAGCGAAAGTTTGTGTGTTTGTTTGTAACTACTTCACGCTGCAACGGCTGGATGATTTTAGATTAAATTTGGAATGGAGATTTTTTATCTATAGATTAACACATAGGCTACTTTTCATCTCGAAAAATTCCCATATATGCCCAGTGGGTCGTTTTCGATCCATTAAAAAAAACACCCTTCCCCACACCCCATAATTATCTTCAATTAGAGACTCATTAGGACCCTTTGAGACCAAAAATAGTTCTGGGAATATATATATGGGTTAAAGTCCCGAGGGAATAATGATTATCAATATCTATACGGACGAAGTCGCGGGCGGGAGCTAGTTACTTATACACTTGATCATTAATACATTTTTAGATTTAATAACTATTAATTAAACTTTTTTTTCTTCCCATGTGGTTGCCGCGTTAGAATAGTGTCACTCCTTGTCTTTTCCTGGGAGAAACACAGAAAACAGGTTTATCTATTCTCTTAAGTCGTAAGAGACGAGCAAGAGAATAAACCTGTTTTGTTTGCAACCTGTCACTAATACAATGTTAAAACATCTTAGCCTGATTGTGTAAAACGTGTTTACAAAAATATCAACAAGTTGTAAGAATTGATGGTAATTCTGTAGCTCCGCCTACCCCACTCTGGCAATGAATGCGTGAGTTTTTGTATAGGTACGTATGAGAACTTTTTCTTAAATAAAAAAAACGCTCCAAAATGAAATTAGGTTAAGACAGTGTCCAACAGTACAAATTTATTTACATATTTGCCTATTCCAACTGACACCGACAATAAAATCATAATTATCTCAATCCGCGCGCTCGTTAGGTCTCAGTTGTATTAGGTACCTACGACCTTGGATTACTCCAAATACGCTTAAGGTCAAATAAAATTTAAACCACGTTTATGAATATTTAAAATATTTAATTAACTTCGTGTAAAATATTGCAGACGAAAAAACCCATAATGTCAACTATTTCCTCAAATGTACAGGAAAATGTCAGTTTATTCCTGTAATTATATATTTTAGCTCAGTCAGGAATAATACAGCTGCCAAGCATGTCTGTGAGAAGGATTTGTTGTTTAGTATTTTTACTGTGTTTTTGTACATTAATTAAAAGTGATAACGGTAAGTCAATATTACTGGGATCCTGTTTTGCGATAGTGTCGTTTATCCTGATGTCATTTGCCATACAATTTTAATCATTATTGTAGTAGGCAAATGTTATAGAACCAATTAAAAAAAAAAATAATTAGAGTTATATGAAATGAATAAAAAAGTAAAAAGTAAGCAAGTGTTAGATACGACGACGAGCGAAGCGAGAAAGAGTGTTAGGTTAAACTACGACAAATAACTTACTACCTAAACCGACCAGATGTTGGCTTTTTGCACTTTGACTTACGTCAACCGAGGCCCGAATTCTACTTTCGTCCTTTACTACTTTAATCATATTGTTGTAACATGGTAACTGTAACAGCCATAATTAACAGCGTGTTAGATGGAAGTCAATAATAATGTAACGAAACCTATCAAAGGAACCGAACTGAATTGTTCAGGGTTTGACACCCGGTTAAGGTTATCTACATGTTCAAAAATAAAAATCCATCGAGACTTTGTAATAGTTATTACATTTTATTAGAATACTAGCTTTTGCCCGCGACTTCGTCCGCCTAGAACTCGTTTATCGCAGTTAAGTAAATTAATAGGTTTAAGTAATTCTATAGTTTGACGTCCTCCCTGGCAAGAATGATCTTTCAAACACATGTAATATCGAGCTCGAAATTTACCGGGACACCAACTTTAACCACTAACTCTTACGGGAGGGCACTCCCGATACCTCGAAAGAGTTCAGGAACTCTAAGGGTAGGACGTGACTTGCTCTGTGTCTATGACATTGTCTACCAAGAGATACTCCACAACATCGCCTTCTACATGAGACATATTTTCATATTTATCCGCCCGTTAATTTCGTTTGTGGGTGCTAATATCGCCCTCTCGCACAAACATTCTCTATTCTTTATATTGTTTTTTAGATCGGGGTACACGTTATTTTTTAGATCATCTGTGTTTTATACAATATTACAGAATTCGCTGTTTAATGTATTCAAATCGTTACTATCTCTCGCCATACGATCTTCGCCAATTTTTAGTAGAGCCGCCGCATATATTGCCCCGCCTGTGTATCATGGTGTACTCGTAGTTCCTGGCATATTTGTAGTGAGGTATATTTTTTATATTTATATACTCATATCGTAGATGCCGAAATGCATTTATTTTATCCGCTGGTGTGCCCCTAGTTATCACCGGTAATGAGAATCTGTCTAAATTCGCCGTCTCAAAGCACCATCCCTCCCATGATAGTTTGGTTACTCTTAAAATATCCATCATAGTTCAATATTACATATTTTATATTATGAGTCTTAATACTAATTATAATGTAGGTATCTATCATTATAAGTGGTGGAAATCCCAAAAATCATCAGTGGCCGCTGAAAAAAAAAAGACAATATTCTTCAAACAAATTTACCCAATGCCCATTAATCTAATTCGGTTCCGCGGTTAATCCGTGAAAGCGTAATAAACAGACAGACGACCGATATAATTGAATTGCCATTTTGAATTTTCGAAATCTGCGTCCTCAAAATCTAAGAAAATGACAATTATGTCCACTTTTTAAAAAAGATCATGGCCTCCATCTTGAATTCTAACTTTGCCATAATTTTCATAATCTACGTCCACAAAATGTAAGAAAATGATACCAATGACGATTTTTTCAATAAACATCATGACGGCCATTTTGAATTCCAAATTTGATATAATTTTCGAAATCTGCGTCAACGCAACGTAAGAAAATGACACCCATGATGACTTTTTCAAAAAACACCAAACATTGTCGTTATTCCCTTGGGAACTTTTAAATTTTCCGGGATGGGATTTTTCTATGTGTTAATCCAGGGTGCTACATCCATTTTAAATTTCATCCTAATCCATCTAGCCGTTGCTGCGTTAAGGAGTAACTAACTAAAACCCCCTTTTACCCCCTTAGGGGTAGTTTTTTCTAAATCGCTGAAAGCAGTATATTTTATTTATAAACAGTAGCCTAAATATCAATTTCCTAATGTAGACATTTCGATATCTCCCACGGTTAATGCTGACCCACCGTGATACAGTGCAAACTAGTACTTTTGATTTTCACCATAGAAATAAAATAACTTAAAATGAAAGTAGTAATGTGTACTTTTTTCTTGTGAAATAAATTTATTATTATTATTTATTATTTATACAAATTTCTACTCCCCATTTATTGCCTTAGGGGGAGTTTTACCGAAATCACTGAAAGATTTTTTTATGTTAAACAGTATTAAACAGTAGCTTAAACACCATTTACCACGTTTCCAACTAAAAAAATTAACATAAATGACCAAATTGTCATACAAACTACCATCCCAAATCTCACCCCCTTAGGGGTGATTTTCGAGATACAAATTTAATCTAATTCAGTTCCGCGGTTTATCCTTGAATGCATAACAAACAGACAGACGACAGACATAATTACTTTCACGTATATAATACATACATACATACATAATCTCACGCCTTCGTTCCCAGAGTGGGGTAGGCAGAGCTACAGAATTACAAACATCTCTAAAAACTTGTTGATAATTCTATAACCACAATTCTATATAATATTAGTATGGATTTTCTTTCTACATCCATATTATGTATACCTATCGATGTATAGTTTTTTTACCCCTTGAGTATTGTTTGAAATGACATTTTAGAATTAAATAACCAACCAATTCGCCGAAAAATTAAATACCTGTCCGTAATTATTTTCAAGTGATCATAATAACCGCCCTAATATTAAATAACAGCCGTAGAATTAATACGCCGTGAATAGTGAATAGTATTGAAAATAGCGGAAAAAATGTTAAAATCTGGATATGTCAACTCTGACAACTTCAATCTGACACCGCTCCTTTTGATATAGACTAACAAAACTGAATGTAGGTACAAAGCCTGTCTCATGTTGTCACACTGGATGGCAAAAGCCATAGGAGAAATAAATTATTCAATTGCGCAATTTTGTCAAATAATTACTAATCTTATTCTATATTAGTAATTATTTGCGTCCCCAAAAACTAAGAAAATGTTATCCGTGACAAATTTTTCAAAAAACATCATTGCCGCCAGCTTGAATTCTAAATTTGACATCATTTTCATAATCTGCGTCCCCAAAATGTAAGAAAATTATACCAATGACGACTTTTTCAATATACATCATTGCGGCCATTTTGAATCCCAAATTTGATATCATTTTCGAAATCTGCGTCAACGCAACCTAAGAAAACTACACCCATGATGACTATTTTTAAAACACCAATGCTATTGTCGTTATTCCCTAGGGAACCTTTAAATTTTCCGAGATGGGATTTTCCTGTGTGTTAATCCAGGGTATAAGCTATCTCCATTCTAAATTTCATCCAAATCCATCCAGCGCCATTGCAGCGTGAAGGAGGAACAAACTAAAACTCCCTTTTACCCCCTTAGGGGTAGTTTTTTCTATATCGCTGAAAGAAGTATTTTTTATTTATAAACAGTAGCCTAAATACCAATTTCCAAATTGCTTACTTTAAAAATAACTTATCTCCTATACAAATTTCTACCCCCTATTTTAACCCTTTAGGGGATGAATTTCCAAAAATCCTTTCTTAGTGTACCCTTAGGGTACCCAAGGAATATTCCCTTCAAATTTCACGTCCCTAGGTCCAGCGGTTTAGGCTGTGCGTTGATCAATCAGTCAGTCAGTTTTACCCCTTTCCATCCCTTCGGGGATGAAATTATCAAAAACGCTGAATACGTATAAATTAATTTTAAATTTTCAACCTAAACACAAAATTTGAATAGTCTAACTTAAACTAAACCTGACGGACTTTCATACAAATTTTCATCCCCTTAGGGGTGGAATTTCCAAAAATCCTTCCTTAGTGGATCTTTACACTATATAAGGTATCTATGTGCAAAATGTCAAGTCTCTAGGTCCTAAGGTTTGGGCTGTGCGTTGATATATCAACAATCCGTATTACTCCTTTTCATCCCTTCGGGGTTGAAATTATCATAAACGCACACGTATAAGTTACAATTCAATCGCCAACCTAAACGCAAAATTTGAAGCGTCTAACTTCAAAACTGACGGACTTTCATACAAATGTTTTTCCCCTATTTTACCCCCTTAGGTGTGGAATTTCCAAAAACCCTTCCTTAGTGGATCTCTACACTATATAAGGTATCTATGTGCAAAATTTCAAGTCTCTAGGTCCAGCGGTCTGGGCTGTGCGTTGATATATCAACAATCAGCTTAGCATTTTATATAATAGAAGATTATCGTGGTTGTTTATTCATTCAAACATTTTAATTCAAATATCAAGAGGTTCTGTCCGGTTCTGTCCATATCCCTACCTGTTACTTTGAGAATTGTTCCTATTTTAAATATGGTGCCATAGAGGCGACCCGTGGAGGTCTTCAACCTTCACAGTACCTAGTCATCATAGTGTTTCATTAAAAAAAACTGTTGTTTGGCATTGCATGCTAATAACGCAGTACAAAATATAGCATGCCGTGTATTTTTATAATTACCAATAAATAAATTGAATGGTACTGGATACAAGTTACTTTAGGCATATAACTCAACTGAGAGCCGGCTCTCAATTAATTAAAAAAAAAAAGTTTAATTGTAACTTATTTTGGTAAAGGACTATACTAATCATTTCCATTAAAATCGACGGCAGTCAGTTTCCAAAATGTCATTTCTTCCTTTGAAACTATGTAATGAACATCCCTCCACCATTTCCTTCTTTAAAAGCGTCTTAAAAAAAATACTCAAAGGCAACAACTACGCTGTGCCCCTGGCATTGGTGATGTTTAAAGGCGAAGGTGACCGCTTACTGTCTGGTGGTCCATCCTACTCGTTTCCATTAAATTCTATAAAAAAAGTAATACCATCATTACCTTTTTCAGATGAATCAACCAAATCACGGGTAAGTCCTACAAAAATCACAGATTTACGATCCCCGCATTTTTGGAAAACTGTCTCTTAGTTTGAGTTTGATCACAAATCAGAAGATTTAGATACGAAAGTTTCTGGTCCGGTGTGGGGATAAGACAAACTACTAGCATAGAGGCATTCCATCATGGTCCTTAGGGTTGGTTGGCTTGCATTCTAAGGATTGCAATCTTAAGATTGTGGTCTTGAGATGCAAATGTCTATGGGTTTCAGATCCCACTAACCATCAGGTGACCTGTGCGCTCGTTCAAATGAGTGTCCGTAAAACTAGATGATCCCCTATATGCTAGTAATTTAAACGGTTTTATTACCCCCACACCGGAACACAACAATTTGAACACGCTGCTCTCAGTCCTGATAGTTTGAAAACTTGCCTTTTGTTAAACTTATACCAAACTTGTTTCATATTTGTTATCCTTACATAAAATTTTGTATTTCAGCGTATCGTACAAAATGGAGAATGTCAAGCAAAAATAAGTAAGAATTTTCCTTAATTACATTTAACAATACTTTGTGGTTAACTGAACGAATATCAAATTTAATAAAGAAACATTTATTTTTAGGCAAATGTACAGTGAAACCGGTAAGTCAATAACTTAATTAACACACTTAAAAGTAACTAGGTATAGGATAAGTTTTGTTTGTTAATCTTTTTCGTATCGTGTTATTTAAAAACTAGCTTATTTACTAATAAGGAATATGCATGGATTTTATAAATTGCATTTCTCAAGAAAATATAAAAATACCGTAAAAGATATCACCAAAAGTGAAATTAAAAATTAAAATCGGCGAAGAAATACGGATGATAAAAGCATGTTATTAACCTGCTAATTAGACAGAGAGATCCGATATGCTCTGAGACGCCATGAAACAGGTCGGTCATATTAACTCCACATTAAATGCTGTTTTGCTAGACAGAGATAGGAACAAATGTTTCTTGGCTTAAATATCTTGGTTACTTATCTTTATAGCTATTCAAAAAATGATTTTTCTCAACTGTTTGTTACATGAATTAGCTGTCATTGAAGCTGTGAAAAAAGTCATGAATATTCGCTATTCTGACAGTTCAATCTTACAAGATTGAGCAGTTTCTAGTTAGGTTAATAACTGTGGATTCTGTTATTAGTACTGTGGGGGTGATCGGGTGCTATTCAATTAAACCTTGAAACATACGTTCATACATTTATTTAAAATATTATAGTGGTTGTTTATTTATAATGTTTTTATATCAAAAGCTTGAGAGGTTCTGACGTACCAGACCATGACAACGATATGTTATTCTCCGTAGTTCTTATTTTAAAATATCAGGCCATAGAGGTGACGTGAAGGTCTTCAACCTTCACATCTCCCCCCGCTTATCGAAAATTAACAACCATAAAACAAAATTTATATCAAAACCTAGCTATTCCTGCCTACGTGGGAAATAAAACCATCCTTTACGACAGGACAGCAACGATTGCATCCAACAACTTTAATGAACATCGAAATACTCAAAAGCTGGAATCAATTGTTGCTTCAGCATGCCAAAACCCACGGAAAATGCATGCCATGGCCTTTGCCACACCTAGCTACGGTAAAGCCAAATAATTTCGAAAGCAAGCCGTCAATATTTGTTTCATTAAAGACCACATATTTTTGAAAATATTCCTACGCATACGCCCAATGGTCACAAGGTTGGCAGATAATAACACTATGTTATCCCCCGAGTATACATATGTACCCGTGAGTGGGGTCCACCAAACCTGCGCCATTAAACCCCTCTTCTACAACACATAATCGCGACCGGTGAAGAGGTGTCTTCCTCCTCCGCTCGCACGATGTAGCTCAGCCAACTGCGATGCCTGATGCTACGGCACCATTGTGGTCATCTTTTTATAAACAGCTTGCCTCCGTTGTAGCGGCACATGAAAAATTAAAACCATTCGAGACAAGTTAATATGTCAGTTCTCTACTTTCAGATATATTTAGTTTCCTCATTCATCATAACTTATCCATCTTAACTTTTCAACATTCCTATAGCCTAACTTCCTAACAATCGATGACCGCTATCAATAAAAAACTTAATTCATTAACCCCCCCTGAAATCACCATAACTATAAGTGATGGGCGGCATCGAACCATCGTTACCCGAGTTTGCTATGAACTCATAATGGGTCCACCTAAGCCATAATAATTGTTAACTAACCCCAAGCGAAACGTTTGCCGTAGTGAATGATGAAAGGCAATTCACCTTTCCCCGATTTCTATGAAATCTTATGGGTTTACATTCTTAGCACCCGTTTCTCAAATTCATAATATATCGCGGTCATGTCATTCACATCCTTATACCTACACACTCCATATAAATCCCATCTTTTCTACAATTCCAATATCCTAATTGTATCTTATTATCACAAATCGATCATAGTTATAATAAATAATTAGGAAAACTTAGTATTAGTATTTCTATTATTTATTTACTTCTACATAAATTGACGTGAATGAAGTGAAAATTCAAAATTTACCGACGTGTCTCATTTATGACGTGTGTTAAAAAAAAATATTCAAATATAAAATAATATTATTTTTCCCATCGCAAAAATTGATTACTCAAAATGAAATGATGTATAAAAAAATTACTCGAAATAGCTCTCAATCTAACTCTATATAAATACGTGAATCGAAAATACGAACCTCACAAACACATAACAAAAATTAAACAATAAAAAACAATACTGTCCTGGTAGTCCATCTGCTCTATCCTTCTCTTCTCTTCAGGATCAGTTCCACTACTTCTTCCTCTCGTCGCGGTCCACGTCAGTAACACAATGCGTTAATTATACTTATTTCTTGAAACTTCTTCATGCTTGTAGTATGAATGCGAGCGCCTGTGCTCTAAGTTTAATGTTATTCAAAGATGCATCTCACATCTCCTCTCTTCCGGTGCTGACCATGCAGCGATCATTTCCCTTGCTATTGTAACTTTATTTAACACGGGGGAACCAACAACGCGCGCACCTCCACCAAATGTAGGGGTGGTGGGGTGCTATTCAATTAAACCTTGAAACATACGTTCATACATTTATTTAAAATAATAGTGGTTGTTTATTTATAATGTTTTTATATCAAAAGCTTGAGAGGTTCTGACCTACCAGACCATGAATAATGATGTTATTCTCCGTAGTTCTTATTTTAAAATTTCAGGCCATAGAGGTGACGTGAAGGTCTTCAACCTTCACAGTACCGTCCATTTAGCACCTAAGGTAGTTAGGCTTACGATATCGACTCGTGACGTGATCGTAAGGTACGGTCGACCAAGAAAGTCCATTACCACTTTTCGACTCTATTTGTATAAAGTTAAGGTCCAAAATTTTTAAAGGACTTTCTTGGTCGGCCTTTATCTGTTTAAGGCGTTGAAGCGACAAGCTACTAAACTGTGCAGCTACTAATACGGCCGACCATTTACCAATGTGTGTTTTAACTTAAGTACATATTGAACAGCTGACTGTGTAAGAGGGTTATTGCTCAGAATATTCTAAGTTTGTCTGTTTAAATATAAAACACTTTCATATAGTGCTTTAAATTGGAAACCTAATTACTATTTTTCATTTTATGTTCACAGGTTACTCCCGAAATTAAAATAATACAGGTAAATGACTCAAATCACTTATTTTTAACACTATGATTATATAGAAAAAAAATCCCTGGATTAACTCATATACTACTTTTCATTTCGGTAAAATGAAATATTCCCGAGGGAATAACGATGATGGAATTTTCCGCAACATGGGATGACCTAATAACTACTCTACGTCGGCGAAGTCACGGTTAGAAGCTAGTCAGTCTTATAAACTCTTTTTGATTTCGAGTAGATGAAAAACTTTTAGGGTTCCGTACGCAAAGGGTTAAAACGGGACCCTATTACTAAGACTCCACTCTCCGTCTGTCTGTCTGGCTGTATCTCATGAACAGTGATAGCTAGACAGATTAAATTTTCACAGATTATGTATTTCTGCTGCCGCTATAACAACAAATACCAAAACACAAAATAAATAATTATTTTATATTTTGGCTTGTTATAGTGTTGACGAATTCTTTGAGACTTACAAGTCACTGGCCCATTTACAAACAGGAAAATAGTTTTAAAATTAAAATTAACAATTATAACATTATGTAATTATGAAACTTAAATAACACTTTAATTGTATTGTAATAATTAATAATATAATTGATTGTAAAATATGACGAAAAAAATTATTTTGCCAATAAATAATCTGAATCTGAATCTGAATCTGAATTCGAGTGGGGCTCCCATATAACAAACATGTTTTTTTGCCGTCTTTTGCTCGATATTATTAGTATAGTGTCTAATGTTCTTTAAATAATGGTACGGAACCCTTCGTGCGCGAGTCCGACTCGCAATTGGCCGGTTACTTATTTTTTATAACGAGCTAAGTCAACTTGTATCCGTTTTAACTAAGGCCTTATAAACTTGGACAAGTCGTATCTTATTAGGGTTCTTTACTTGGGTGCGGAACCCTAAAGAGTGCGTTTATTAGACGGGTGAAAAAAACAAAATTGCACAGAAAATAGGTACGACTTATGGCACCAATAATGGACACCTAAATTGTAATTCTAAGATTTTACTTATTTCTCTTCCAAATTAAATGAATAACCCTTATTTTCTTAATGTCTCCAACACTGGGTCATGTATACCTATACATATATTACGGGACGTCTATACTGTTTGGTAAAATACATATTGCTTTTGTAATATTATCGTATTGTCAACAGTAGTGGCGGCCGAGTTAAAAACAATATGGTAACTACGTCAAAGACAGTATGGTTTTACCGAGTAGAATAGAGGCCCTAGTGTTTTGGTATTGAAATAGTTTTATCGTTTTTTTGCAGAAAGTGAAAGGTGACAAAGGCGATGTTGGTGTACGGGTAAATAGCTTATGTTTTTCTATGTACCTAAGATTTACTACATTTATTATGAAAATTGGAAACGGCGCTTATTTTTTTCAATAAATGAAATGTTGTATTATCAAATTAATTAATCAGGATAGTATTTTAATGAGTTACCTATTAATTCTCGAAACACCTTTTAACGAACTTATCATTACGCAGAATTTTCATTTCATCGAAAGGCATTTCTCGTCGCATGTTGCAGTCACAAGTCTAACCTAACACAACCTAACCTACTTAAATAATGTTTTAGATAATTATCCTGAAAACATCACGGTTTCAGCAGAAAATAGCGTTCGATGAAATTAAATTCTATGAAATGATACAGTCGATGAAGTTAAATTCGATAAAATTATGGTTTACCATTTCGATGAGCATCAAAAACTAACCATACCTAACCTACACAAAACTAAGTAGGCAAATAAATGAATAAAGGTACGCCCACGCCAATTCTTACTATGCGTACAATTATTCGTATGCGTACCGTTTTTGGCGCATGCCCTCCATATCGCTGCTTAACGGTGCGTCAAAAACGGTGCCATGTTGTTACTATGACCCCGTCTTTTGTGTACGCAACGACACCGTATTTTAAGCAGCGGTGTGGAGGGCATGCGGTAAAAACGGTACGGATACGATGCGTCACTGCGATTCCGTACCGTAGCCGTATTTTAGGCAGCGGTGGGGTCGCACCTTTACACTCAGCGATTGTTCCTTAGGCGACCAGTCGCCAAGTTACATTGCCCACCCCAAAATCATCTTTGATATTCCATTCAGAAAAATGATTGATTTTGATCAAGCTATTTCTATAGCCATACAAACTGTCGAAACAATTTAAGACGAATACGACTAAACTAATTTTAGTTTCATGGGTGAACAATGTTACCTCCTAGGGCTAAAGTAACCCGATGTGACAGTATTCAAGTCGCAGAGTTAGTATTATTTCTGTCAATCAGTTTATTATTTCTCATTATTTAATAGCTTTACTCTCTCACTTATTTTTTTGCCAGACGCCTATTTTCGCAAGTGTTAACGGACATCGCTTGAAAAATGTGTGTCAAAAAAATATATTTTAAGTGCTTGTTTTCACAATATTATACCGTGAGTGGTGAAAATATAAACCGTAAGTGGTTTTCTGCTTATTTGTTTGTTAAAAATATAAGTTTTAGAAGAGATATTTGCTTAGTTTTAATAGCAAAAGTATTGAAGTCGGGTAATTTCGACTACCCTCAAGTTGCAATTACCCCGCTAAATTTTGTATGGCGTTCTTAAACACTAGTGATGTCCAATTTATCGATAATCGAACTTAATAAAAACCTTAGCATATCTGAAAAACTTGGTTAATTTAACAACTTTTGGTAGTTTTTATAGTAATCTACAATATATATATTATTTATAATATATAAATAAAAGTACGAGTAATAAAAAAAACTGGGCGTCTCTGGTTGTATATTAATGCTTTATCGATTTATCGACTATGTTGGCCGACATGTGTCCCTGCACTATTATCTATGGAAAAAGTTTAAATAGCCCCTCTTAAATGTTCAAAGTGTTTTTTTACGAAAATGAGGCTTGTAGGATTGCAATAAGGTATTATTTTCAATGAACCATGCCGTAATAAAGGTCTGGCTTCCAATTTCAGTACCATCACAACATTAGTAGGACTAATATAATGTCATAGTTGAAATTGCCCCACCGCGGGGTTAATACAACTAATTCTGCCTTTTTTTGAGAAACTATTTAATTTTAACATACAATGAGGGTATTGTGCATTATGGACACGTGGAAAATAAAGTCAAATAAAGCCACCTATTTATCTAAACTAATAAAGAACCGACATGCTCTTGTTTTAAATTATTAATTAAAAATATCTGAACACCTATTTATCTTATTTATCATATCGTATTCAGAGACGAGGATGCTGACCTTTGAAGTTGAGGTTTGTGTTTTTCTAGTCGAAATAGCCCCTACCGACCTTACCTCCCCTACACGTAACTTGGGGATGTATTTTTTTTTGTCGTCTACCCCTTTGTGCGGGGTGTCGTTGGATAGGTCTTTCAATAATATTGCGGGTTTGTGAATGAAATTTTTCGATTAAGTCACACGTTTATGAAATATGAAGCTTTAAAGCGCTAATTTTTGTTAGAGTCGAGTGTCCCAGCCAAAGCTACGAATACTAAAAATCTGAAAAATATCTTAAATAAAAGCACATAATATAATGAATTTAATAGGAAAACTATCACGACTAAGAAGACTTCATTGGTTCTTGAGTTACAAACGGTTTAAATGTTTATACCTACCGAAAACTTATTTGCGGTGTTGGTAAACTGACCGCGATCTATATTGCTGTATGGGGATAACAGTTTTCCAACGGCAAAGTTAACTTTGTCGCAAGGTCTAATTTGTTTGTAGTAACGACTTCGGAACCCTACACTGAGCTTGGTCCGACATGCTCTTGTTTTAAATTATTAATTAAAACTGTTTAACTTTTAATACTTACTAGAAAACAAACTCACGGTTGTAATTCATTGATGAAGTCGCCTCTTCGATGACTCTTCGTATTACGTCATCTACCTGTGACGCGATTGGTTTAAAAACGAAACGAATAGGAACGCTAGTCAGCGTAATGCATCCTGGCTAGGGCGTCTGGTTATATGTAGGTACTTATATAAAGTTTAATTGTGGCTTAACAATTTTTTCTTTTTCTTTGACAGGGTGAAAAAGGCCAAGTAGGTGAGCAAGGCGAACCGGTGAGTAATCAATAAGAAAAAAAAAATTGTCTGCCCCCTGAAATACTTACCAAACGGATTTTATTAGATGACGCGAGGGAAATTGTAAAGTAATGTTATAATATAAGAAGTGAAAATAATAAAGATATTTATATACTTGATACGAAATGAAAATAAGTTTATTTAACGCACACAAAAAACAACAAAAGATATTATTAATAATTATACAAAATTTTGAGAATTATTCCAACAAACAAGCAAAGCAACACATATTTCCAGCTGTTTCTGTATATAAAGAAACATAAACTTAATACTTGAATCGGTGAAGCAACATTATTTAAGACAGCATTATGTATACAAAAAAATAACACGCATACAAATGTAAAATTACATAACTTCTTGACAGTTCCAATAATATTTTAGTTGCTCTTCTTTGATTCAACGTTTATTTGAAGTTTTAGTACTTACCTTATATTCTAAGCTAAAATCTTATTTTTTTTAGTGATATTTTTTTGTTATTATTCAACAGGGAAATGTAGGGAGTATAGGAGATCCAGGACAAAAAGGAAATGACGGAAAAAAAGGCGACACAGGAGTAAAAGGCGATAAAGGAGAAAGAGGCGATGCAGGTGACAGAGGGAATGCAGGGGAAATAGGCAAAGCTGGTGAAAAAGGACACCAGGGAGAAAAAGGCGACAAGGTATGTTATATTATTACATACATACACAGAAACATAAACTCACGTCTTCATTCCCGGAGTGGGGTAGGCAGAGCTACAGAATTACTAACAACTCTAAAAATTTGTTGATAATTCTGTAACCACATTTTGCACAATCAGGCTAAGTGTATTAGTGACAGGTTGCAAGACCATCGCCTAACAGTACTACAAGCCTTTATTCCCTTAGTCGACTCTTACGACGTCCACGGGAAGACACGGAGTGGCACTATTCTAACCAGGCAACCACACGGGGGGTTATTTTATTATTTTCTCAAACATGCAATGGAATGTTGGCGTTATGTTAGTTATTTTAGGCCTCAGAATATCACGTTGCGGGCGGCACACCTCGAGAGAACTGTAAAGGAATTTCATACAAAATTGAAGGCCTAGGCCTGGAGTAATTTTTTTTAATTTTTGTGTATACATGGCGGCTGTGTTTATGAACAGCCTAAATAGCTGTTTTTTTTTAAATATACTTAGCCGTGCTTCCAACCAAAGCGTTTGCATAAAGGCACCAGGTACCAGGAGGGCAGAGGTTATAAGGAGCGCGTAGCGCAACTTAGATCGCAGGCGGTGTATGTAGGACGGTGAGGCCCGCGCGGCAGCGCAGCGGCGGCGGGCGGGCGCTCGCACCCGACACAGCGCGGATGACTGAGCACTGTAGGTTACTTTTAATGTTTATGCACTCCTAGTATTTGACATTGTAGTTTTTGTTTTAAAAAAATTAATGAATTATTTATATGTTTGAGAAAGCACTATACAAACCTCGGCGTGAAGTGCCTACTTCCCGGCCTCTGTAGTAATGTACTATTATTCCATTTCAAAGTTTAAAGCGTACAAAGTAACAAAATAAAGTGTTAGAAAAGGGCTTAGAAAGTGATACACGGTTTTGATATCAATCCTAAAGTCCTAGTTACAAAAACTTATCGTTTTTAGTAATGTGCAGGTTTACGCCGCATTTGATTTGAATTCACACTCAATTAGCTAACTGTATTAATTTGTTTTATTCTACAGGGTGACAGGTAACTCGACCTTTTCCTTCAACGGGGTTATACTACTTATACTAGAGCTAATTTGCAATCATTTCGTCTCAGTTAACTAGGGGTCTAATATCACTGGTGTTCCAGCTATTTAAGTTCTGAAATATTTTTAAAATGTTCAGTGTTTTGATCTAAAACTGTCAATTGTGAAATAAATACTTCACTCTGGGAATTAAAAGTGTTTTTTTCTAATAGCTGGTGAATAAAGTAAAAGGTAAAGGAAAAGGATTGTCATTTTATTGCACCTAGCACACTTTTAGATTTCTGTTTCACCTTAAGGTTGACTGGTAGATAATGCTTGTAGCATTATCTTCGCCTTTTGTACAATATTTTAAGTTTGTGCGGTAAAGTATTTAAAGACTTTATTTATATCCAACTAAGTACAGAATTCAACATTAATACAATAAAAAATTATAACTAAACGTATTTAAATTAAAATTAAACTAAGCTACTCAAATATTAAAGATATAAATAATTCACCACTATAAAAAGAACAGCCCCTCCAGCAGGTCCGCTCGCGGCATGGTCCCCATGACACCTGGCTGCATTACTTCTCTGGGTAGCTAGCCCAATCCTTTGGGAGAGGTAAGCACCAGCTTTAGGATCTCCGGAGGATTCTATGAGCCGGGATGACAGGGCCTTAATAAAGCTTTTCATATCAGCTGACCAAGGTCCCATGGCTTCCACTGCAAGCGCCACAAATTTGTAATTATTTCATAATGACGAATATTTGCGGCACTTGAGTGTTTGGGCCTGATCAGTTGCTGCACCGGCCCGATTACGGGTTGACTGGACGTGGGAAACGGCGAATGTGTCAACGCACGTCTCACACCAGTGCCCTACCCAGTTTCCTCGGCACCAATTTAGCTCCGTCTGGTCGCTTGCCATAGTCTCTATGCAATCCTGCTGATTCCAGGACAGCTGGTATAGAGGCAGTGGCAAGCGAACGACGGAAAAGTAAATAATAATTAAATAAATAATAAATGAATTAGCAAATGCTTCAAACCAAAAAGCTTGACGAAAATTGCAAAATCCTCAGAAATAAAAGGTTCTTAAATCACAAGTTATTTTTTAAAAAATTCCGTTTCCGTCGAGGACGATTACTCCAAAAAAAATAAAGACATTTGGCGTAAAATTCAAAATAACAAACAACTTTCTCAATTGATAAGCTTTCCAAAAGAGTGCAATTATTGTTAGCTTTAGTACAAGTTTGAAAAATTAAGCTTATTTAACGAACAGAAGGTGTGAAGTTAACTGGGACAAAATAATTGCAAATTAACTCTAGTATAACCCCTTTCCAGGAATACGTCGAGTTACCCGTCACCCTGTACAATTGGGACTCATTCGATCATACAGCTTATTAAATATCTGATGAAAAGTAGTTCCTTAAACACCGGCTACTAAAAAAGTTGACGGCCTTTGGCCGACTATACTGACTGTGCCGGTAGGCACGTTTCGTAATTGTTATCAATTCACGTATTGATGAATTGCATTTAGATAAGATATTATCTGTACGTGTATCTAGTGCACATTAGTTAGTACTGTAGTAAGTTAACATTGTATATATACGCATGTGTAATTGTAATTAAATTAGATTGAAACTGACTGACAAAGTGGTTACTCTCTCACCCCCATCAACATGGATACCTCCGGTAAACTGACTATTAAAAATTTTACTCGTTTTTATTAATACCCTACGCGTACTACCTAAAGTATGCTTGAAAATTAAAATGCTCTGTCCTTCTTTCACTATGACATTTAAATTTGACTCAAAAGGGCAAACTTTTACTAAAATAACCTTATTGCGAGTTTATGAATAAGAGGGTAAGTTTATTAAGACATCCAAACAGGACCTTTATTCTACTTAGTAAAACGATATGCTTTTGACATGTAATACAGTCATTTGGTGCAAAAGATAGTGGTTACCTGGAAAGTTTCCCGGGAGTTTTAAAAATTGGTGATTTAATAGATTTTGATGTGTTCTTTCCAAATTTCAACTTTGCCACCTCGTATTTTTGCCACTTGTGCCGCCATATTGGAAAAATGGCACCTAAAAGCAGTTTTTTGACAATTTCTCCTTTCCGACTCATTTTATGATAAAAACAACTTATACAAAATGAAACTAGAGATAATTGCCTACAATTTATTTATGAACCTTTTTTTCATAAAGTCAATAGTTTTGGCGTACCAGCGCCGCAAAATGTACTCCAACACGCGTTTTGGTCATTGCTTATTCTGTTAGGAGAAACATAGTTCACTTTGTGATACCAGCACAAAATTTAAGTATGTTGTTAAACATTAACTAATTTTAACTTAAAAACCGTCGGGATCCCACCTGAAAAGTACCTGGATCCGGAGATATGACAACATCAAAATTGAGGCCGCTGTATTTTGAAGATTGTAAATAATTCTGATTCTATGAACCCTATATACATGTGTGGGATATCAAATGAACGGAAATTAAATGTCTTATAATGCTATAATACTTAACATTATTTGAGTAGTACAGTTACAGAAATATTTTAAATTATTTAAAAAAATCATCTATAAAAACTGACTATTTTCGTTTACAGCCTGGGAAGTATACACTATATACTAAAATTAAGATTAGCAGACATAAAGAAAAATTAATCAGCTATCTAATAAAAGAAACCGGAACGCGATTGGATGAAAAATGTTTAAGTTACGGCGTTATTAGTAAGGCGCCCCCTCTAGTCGACATGGCCCTAGCCTGCATCAATTTTACAGTACTTACTGTTATTGTCGCGTTCATAAATATAATGTTCACTTTAGTACCTTGTCTATTTAATTTCGTGTTTAAACTGCTATAAGTATATGTATTGTCACAGCGATTAAAGTGACAAGGACAAAAGAGTAAAGTGTTTATGTTCTTCCAATCGATTATTGACAATTCTTGATACCTATTTTAATACTCTCGTTAATGCAGGTATTTGTTAGTTTTATGGAGCAACAATTTTGTGATTCACCCGTCTCCTTTGTCGCTTGAAACTAGCTGAAACTAACACCCTACAACCGTGTCGACTAGAGGGGGCGCCTTATTAATAACGCCGTAACTTAAATATTTTTCATTCAATCCAGTTTCGGTTTCTTTTATTAGATAGCTGATTATTTTTTCTTTATGTCTGCCAATCTTAATTTTAGTATATAGTGTATACTTCCGAGGCTGTAAACGAAAACAATGAGTTTTTATAGATGATTTTTTTAAATAATTTAAAATATCTCTGTAACTGTACTATTCAAATAATGTTATGTATTATAGCATTATAGAACATTTAATTTCCGTTCATTTGACATCCCACACATGTATATAATATAGGGTTCATAGAATCAGAATTATTCACAATCTTCAAAATACAGAGGCCGCAATTTTGATGACGTCATACCTCCGGATCCAGGTACTTTGCGGGTGGGGTCCCGACGGTTTTTAAGATAAAATAACATGTTTAACAACATACTAAAATTTTGTGCTGGTATCACAAAGTGAACTATGTTTCTCCTAACAGAATGAGCAATGACCTAAACGCGTGTCGGAGCACACTTTGCGGCGCTGGTACGTTTATCGTAAAATGAGTCGGAAAGGAGAAATTGTCATAAAACTGCTTTTAGGCGCCATTTTTCCAATATGGCGGCGCAAGAGTCAAAAATACGAGGTGGCAAAATTGAAATTCGGAAAGAGCACACCAAAATCTATACAATCACCAATTTTCAAAACTCACGGAAAACTTTCCAGGTAAAACTACCAAATGACTGTAGTAATGGTACTTAGTTGTATTCTTCTTAACTCAGTTGACATTACTGTCAATGTCAAGTAAATAAGCTTAGAACTATAGTAAAAACACTAACATAACATTGCCACCACCATATTCTTACCTACCGCCAAGCAGCTTAGTTCGCATTGTTGTTTTCCAGTGTGGGGATAAGACAACCGGTGAAATTACTAGCATAGAGGCATTCCATCTTAGACCTCAGCGTTAGCAATGTATTTGCGGCGGCGTTCCGATCGCATTCTTAAGATTCGAGTGCATAAGAGAACTTGGAAAATTATTTACAGCACGTTTAATTGGACTTTGACACTCGGCTATTCCCGACATTCATCGGGAGAGATCTTAAGTAGGCCAAGCTAATAAGAATTTTTCAAAGAATTAATTCCCAGCAAGCTTTATAGCTTAATAGTTTTATAGTTAATAGTTTTATAGTTTCTAAACTGAATAAATTTGGTTTTGTTTAAGTTTACTTTAAGGTTCATTGTTTTTAGCCAATCAACTACTTTTTTCAGGGTGTTATTAATGTTCCTCTCTATATTAAAAATGTTAGACCTCTCCCCAGAAAAAAGTATTGTGGCATCATCTGCAAACAAAACACAGAGTTCATCAACAACTAAAGGAAGTTCATTGATGTAGATTAAAAATAAAAGGGGCCCTAAAACACTACCCTGAGGTACCCGTTTATTAGTAATCTCAAAACTTGACTGAGTGATGTCTAAGGTTTTTTGTTCTTTATAATAATTGACTATGACCGTTGCCTGCTGTTTGTCGGTTAGTTAGTTCAGTTCAGTTCAGTTTATTCATTGCTCTCATGGGTAGGTACAATGGTGTTTAAGGTAAAATTTTCGTAAGGTAGTTTTCAAATAATTTAAGAACTTGTCCGCTTACACCAATATTTTCTAGCTGCTGCAGAAGTATATCATGCACAACACAGTCAAAAGCTTTAGACATGTCTAAAAGCAGAGATACACACAGTTGTTTTTCGTTTACTTTGTCCCAAATATCTTTAAACATTTTGAAGATAGCCAAAGAAGTAGATTTTTGTTTTTGAAAGCCAAATTGGTTGGGGTTCAGAACTTTTTTTGATATTAGAAACGTATTTAATTTGTTAAATATGACCTTTTCGAAGACTTTCGAAAAACTAGGCAAAAAGGCTATAGACCTGTAATTGTTCATATCATCCATGGGACCTTTTTTATGAAGTGGTTTAATGAGGGCTTTATTTAGAGAACCCAGAAATATGCCAGTATCAAGCATTAGATTAAGTAAATAGACAAGGGGCCCAACTATATAGTCGATGCATGATTTGATAAGTATACTGTCATGACCAGAGCTTTTTTTATTTGTAAAAGAACTTACTATCTTTTTTACTTCGTAAGCATCTACCGGTACAGCAAACATGCTGTTGCATACCTTATCAGTAATTGGTTTATACTCCGAGTGATTAAATAAGTTGCTTTTATTTTGACTTGAACAAAAACTTTTCATAGCTTTCGCTATAAGCACGGGCTCTGTAATGATGTTACCGTCAATATTCAATTTTTCAACTGTGGGGGCAATGGAATTGGTAGATGACGTATGTTGCCTTATGAGTCCCCACATGGCTTTAGTTTTATTCGCGCTATTATTTATATAGTTATCATTTGATATAATTTTAGATTTCCTTATAACTTTTTTAAAAAACTTTGCCGTATATCTTGTACTTGGGTATATTTGAATTACTGTTATATTTTTGCATTGCTAAATACATTTTACGTTTAATTTTACTGAATTTCATTATTCCAGGCGTTTTCCAATTTGGTCTATTTTTAAAGGTTTTTTTAATTTGTTGAAGAGGTATACATATGTTAAAAATTAATTGAAACTGATCTATAAATATTTTATAAGCTGAGTTTACGTCAGTTTGTGCGTAAACTTCTGAAAAATTAATTTGAGATATATACTTAATGAATATCTCTAAGTTCTCATCAATTCTTCTTATTTTTGTAAACCAGTATTAATCATGAAAATTAGCACTGATCGGTATCTTAATGATTTGACCTGTATGGTCGGATAGCCCCATATTCATAACCTTAGATACGCAGCGACGCTGGTTAGTCAAAATGTTGTCTATACAGGTCTGACTTTGATGAGTGATTCTCGTGGGTTCATGAATAGTAGGAACTATATTAAATTTAGATAATGTTGTCAAAAACTCTATTGACGATGAATCATCACTTAAAGTATTAATGTTAAAATCACCAGCAATGAATATCTTCTGCCTCAGATTTCAAATACGGAATATTAATTTACTCAAAAGGCGCTCTAAGTTACAAAAAAACACCTTTAAATCACTGCAAGGAGTTTTGTATATAGTTATTACAACAGAATTAAGATCGGGAATGAAAATACCGCACAATTTGAAGTGCAATTCAATTGACATATCCGATATCCATTGCAAATTTATACAATTTAAAGTGTTTTTTAAGTACATACATACACCACCCCTCGTTTTACGCGTTCTACAAAAATGTGACACTATTATGTAGCCGTCAATTTGCAGAGTGGATACTTCAGAGCTTTTAAGAAACGATTCTGTAAAACAAAAAACATCAATTTTAGTTGTATGTGCTAAAATCTCTATCAGACTTACTTTAGATCTTAAATTTTGTATATTTTGATGAAAAATATTAAAAGTGTTATCTTTATTCACGAAAAGTTCCGCTTACAACTGGAACGGCTGAAGGCATGTCAAACGAAGAATTGCTCGATATATTACAATCAGTTTGCGTTTCAACATTTACCATTGAAGCTCTAATGACAATTTCAGGCTTTAGAACTTCAGTATTACTCGGGATGAAATTATAATATTCATACTTATAATCAAAACGAGAAATGTGACCTACAAACAACCGACATAGTGACAATTTACTGGACCGAGGTTTCTGACATTTATAGTCTTTTACAAATGTTGCATACGTTTTAAACTCAGCGCACAACAATTGAAACATATTTTGCATTTCATTTTTATCAAAACTACAGAACTCATCCGAGAGCAATACGTTTGTGTGAGACATATTTTTCATATTGTTGTACAATACATATAGTAATTTCACTAAACTAGAGTCGTTATTACCACACATAAAAATAACATAATCACATTTGGAGAAGCCTTTACACAATGAGAGGCAGCATTCCAAAAGGTTATCAGTCGTTGCATTTTCTTTATACCATGATGTAACAATGAATGTATCACTGAGACGATTCTGTATAAATTTCCTGATAAAGGCACAATTTTGGTTGGAAAATAATAATATTCTCTTCTTTGAGATTCTCTTGGCCCTTCCGGTCAGTACATGAGAAGATTCAGAATCCTTTTGCGCGATAGATTTTACCGGTTTTTTAATTGGAGCAGTAATCTCATGTTTTGTTCTATCTTGAATAACATTAATGCTCTTTATTTGTTCCGACAGTTTCTCTGATTTAGATAAAGAAGTTAAGTTGATGATCTGCGTTTTCTCCAGTGAATTATGAATGCCGTTATCTTTGCCATTTGATGGAGATTTTAACGTGTAATCAAAGGAATTCGCTCCCATTGAAACTATGTGTATTTTACACCCGTCACATATGTCATAAAAAGTTGATTATAAACTATATTAAAGCGAAAAATTTCGTCGTTTTTTGGGTTTAATATACTTTAGAATTTCGTAACAGACGTTTCTGTTCAATTTAAAAAAACTTTAAGTTGATTATAGTTATTATTATTATTTATTATTGTTATTTATTAATTTATTAACTCTATTTGAATATTTAGAATTTTAATGAAGTTTCTTTACTTTAATATTAATTATACTAAATAGTTTTGAATATTTTATGTCAGTAAATTTAAGGATTTTATATACTCTATGTGGAAACACGAACCTTTATGATTAAAATCGAGATGTTCCAAGTGTCAAAGTGGAAATAATCGTACTGTACATTTATGTTATAGGTAGGGTTGTAATTACGAGAATGCAAATGTACAGTCAACAGCATAAATCACTTGATCATTTATGTACCTACCTTGTCGCTTTTAATCGTTTCACAATTTTGTATGACATTTCGAACACGACGTTAAAGTGCCAAGGTAGATAAATGATCACTTATTTATGATGTTGACTGTACCTTACGGGTCACAGATTCCACTTACTATCAGTCTACTCTAGGCGGTAAGAACGATATAGTATTTTGATCTACTACGGAATCGTTATTAACTCGGCCGCCATTACTGTCCAGTAAATAAGAACTATCAAAATGTTGACAATACGATAACAGGTCAAAAACAATAAGGTTTTTACCATGTCGAATAGAGGCCCAGGTAGCTGGCGTGCTCGTTCGCAATTCCCCATGATAGAAAAAAACTAGATACGGATATAAACAAACTTTACTTTTTATTTACAGGGTGACAGCGGCACAAACGGTGAAAAAGGTGCTACCGTAAGTATATTTTTTTGGGTATCATTTAATCGATCAGCAAAATATTCCAATTTTGGTGAACAGAAATATGTATTTGGTCAGCCAAAATAGCTAGTTGGTAAGCAACTTATGGTTAGCAAACGTTTATAAATCTGTCTGCAATTAATGATATACTGAACTGCTCTAAATTATTTTGGTCAGCAAATTAAATATTTGAGCTGCATTGAGCGACCCACAGTTCATCCAATTTTGGTAAGCAATCAGTAGGTAAGCAAAATATTTCATGGTGTCCATAAAAAAAAAGGGGGCAAATTTACTGCCGTGCCGGCAACGCACATAATTATGCCAAATCCACCAGCAAATTTACAAATTTAACAAAGTCGACGGAGCTCCGCTAACGCGGAGCTCCTATTTCTGGGTTGCTCTGGCCCTCCGGGCCTGATATAAAAACGAACCTAACCTAACCTACTTCATATTTATGATACAAATTTTGGTTAATCTAGGGTGTGATTGTGATTTCTAAAGGACATGGCCCGTTTTACTATGGCGCTGTGCCCCAGAATGTACAGCAATCATTTATATCTCAAATTAAAGCGAAAAATATATACTTTCAATATGTATATATCATTTTACATATAAAGCAGCGGTTTAAAAGTAATTCGATCCTTAATTATTTACATAACCTCAAAACACATCATAACGTGCAAGGCGCTTTGAAGGCCTACTGCTCCTCAACGGATTGTTCAAATTGCTTCGGAAAAATATATGTTACGTGTAATAATGTCAATAATAAAACATTTGTTGTTTTTCTAGTAATTACTGTTATTTTTGTCAGAAAATACAAACCAAAGTATCCCACATTTTGCGCAAAAATCTTTTTATTTTTCTTAACGCCTGAAGCGATTTTAATCATTCTTTCGCCATGTAATATTCAATTTAACGATCCAAAACATTATTATTTGAACCTTTTAAAACGACCATATGGTTAGCGTCAGGGAGCAAGAAAGCATTTAACAAGCAAGTTGCGGGCATTCACGCAATAGCGCTCGCACGGTTACGGAGTATTGCTTTTTGGCTCCATGTGTATCAATAATAATCATGCAAGATTAGTGCCACCGAGATGAAACTCGGTGTCAGTAAGTGTGCGGTCATGCACATTTTACGAGGGGTGGTTAATTGAATCTCTTCTCTCTCCTTCCGATGTTGTAGCTTACCAATACACACGCAGTGAATGTTAGAGACTTGGATATTGTGGACGGCGACGTCAAGCAGCTACTTAGTTTGATAGGGCGCACTGGATATGAGGGTCCCGTCTACTGCTAACATCACGTCACATGCATAGGCATACAACTTAATTGAGAGCCGGTACCTATATACATGAGGTCCGGGAAGAGGGCAATGGTGACTTGTAAAGATTTTTCGTACTGTCAAGGCAATCGAAAGACTTGACTCGTGGTTGCACTGCTTTTTGTCCCACTGCTGTTCGACAGAGCCCTACCTCGCGGCAGGGCTCGTATTGTAGGGTGGTTTGGTTTGGTGGTTTGGGGCATGTAACCATACCTAACAACCCTGATCTACCTACCATTATGAAAAAAAAAATGATATCTGACGAAAGCGAAGAGCAGTGGGACCAATAGTAAAGGAACCACGAGTCAGGTGTTGAAGGACGTACATACATACGTGCACCCCTTTTTTGCTCTTGCCAGAATGTGAATACTTACCTGAGATATATAAAAGGCAAGTCTTTCCCTTACTGTAACTCACCCCCGTACCTCATGCTTACCCCGGCTCTATTTCCGGGTGTTTTGGCCCTTCGGGCCAGCTGAAGCACCATCATGACCCAAGCCTACCATATATTTATGTTTTTTTGTCTAGCATGCCATTGCCCCGGTAAGTCCTTCAGCAGACATATTATTTCCGGTTGTCCGCATTTGGCCAGCGGTTTTTATATATGCACATAAAGGGGGAACCTCGCAGCCAAGATTATCCATCAGCAACATGCTATTTAATACGGTCTTGTTAAGTTCGAAGTGCTGTACTACGAGTATGCACTGGCGCCATTTCTCGAATATGGTCGTGCCGCGCTCTAATGAGAGCGATTTGTCATCCCCAGAGATCGGAATAGGCAGAGCTTATTTGCCTAAACTTGACGCATATTCATTCATATGTGAGTGAGATGGGAATACATTATTGAATGAATATGCATCAAGTTTAGGCAAATTAGCTCTACCTATTCCGATCACTGGTCATCACGGACTAAGACTTTTGTCGCCAATAAGCCTGATACCGAGTTGACGGAATATTCGCGGTAGTTCCTTTGGATGTTCCTTCGAAGGAACTATGAAAGAAGTACTGCGACATTTTTTTCGCCTTTGTTCCTTTGCAAACTGGGATTTTTCCTCGCTTTTGCTCCTTTACAAGACCTGAAGGAACAACTGAGACCTTTTTTTCGCATTAGTTCCTTTGCAAGAAAGTTCCTTCTGGTAACTACTTTGTATAACCTGTGGTAACCGAATTATAATTCGCCTTATGATTAAATCTATGTTATCCTAAATAAATAAATAAATAAACTAATTTGATGGATCAAAGGCGAATAAAAGTCGCAGTACGTCAATCATCTCTTGTGTAGGAACTAGGGCGAAAAAAAAAAGGATTTTAGTTCCTTAAACATCCAACTATCAAGGAACTACTGCAAATAATAAGAGTTGACAGACCGATCTCAACGCCGAGCCGTGCTCGTCAACGTCACCATCTCATGAAGGCTGAGAAGGCCATGCTCAGCAAGTACTTGGATTACGAGATAACCGCCATGTGGGATGTTGACTCGACGATGATTGTCTCAATAGTTGTGTCATAGAACGGTCTCATACAGAAAAGTCTCTCCTTATGATGATAGATGGCTGGATCAAGGGTCAGATGCAGAAAGCAGTAGTCCTCGATATGGCACGTTTTACTAATATTTGGTTAACAGTAAGGAGTCACCTACACGGGCGAGTTTATTGTGGCGATAGTCTCGCTGTGCCATCTTCAATAGTTTAAGTGAAGTGACTCGACAGAGTCTCGTAAGCGTTATCGTACTTAAAAAAAACTATGTGCAACTAGATAAACTTGTATGACGATGTAGTATTTAATGAAACCTTACTCGAAAACATATTAGTAGCAGTTTGCTACTTACAAGTACTTGGTAATTTTTAAACGTCACATGTTGCACCCGTGATATAGATGCCCCCCCCCCACCCCTTTCTCGGCGGGACGCTGCTAGTTTAAAAGTCCTAAACTGCTAACAGACTAGAGCATTTAGGTACTGGTAAATAAAAAATAGTTGTCGAAGGAACGTTGGGAGGCAACCAATGAGATGGACTGACGATCTCGTTAAGATAGGGGGAGAGACTGCTTAAGCTCACTCAGCAGTAGGTGACGAAAGGTTGAAGAGAGAAGAGAAATAATTGTTACATTCATTAAAAGTTTTACAGGTAAAATTATCTTTTTAGTTGTATTATTCACAGTTTAAATGAATAAGTGTATGAAATAATGACAATGTTCGTATAGTATCCACTATTAACTAGTGATCCACGTTAATATCAATTTAAACTCTCGGACAATCAGGTTAAACCGCCTTCAACAACCCACTAAAATCATAAATCAAAAATTGTTTTAAGAAACAAAAAAAATCGCCTTCAAAAACACAAAAAATAACTTCCTTTAAAATGTTAGAACGGGAAAGTCATAGTTATATTTAAACAATTAAATATTCTTCATTTTAGTCGCTCATCTATCTTAATCGAGATATCTTATCGCCACCCTTGAAATAGGTACCGTTGAGGAGTTCCGGTGGCCATCTGTGGTCTTCATCAACAGTTTCACTTCACTAAGTGATAGTTTCTGAATGCAAATGTTAGACTTGTTACTAAAAATACTAAAATCGTTATATGTATGCCTATAATATCTGAGGAGTTCCCTCAATTCCTCACGGGTCCCGTCCGACCACCTCGAAAGTAGAGTAATACTCTTAACTTTTTGAACGCCATACGTCGAATACAAAATGTGCCACCCACACGCCAAACATGTTTGCTATGCTATGCAAATTACACCTTATTGCTAACAAAGAAAGTCTTTTAATCTTGAACTCTTGTCGGTTGTAGCCGACGTGGCGGCAGCGGCACGACTTTTAGTTGACGGCCAGAGCCTACTGTGGCGTTGAAAAGGTTAAGTATACTTCTTAATCTTCATACTTGAACGAGAGTCGATGAATATACATTTAAAAAAACATATAGTGGAACATAGAAGCTCTTTCTTTTTTGAATTTGGTTAAAAACTCGTCCGCTGCTTGTTGCGGCCACTAGTGACTTCGCTGTGGTCGGCACTAGTGGCCTAATGTGCTGCAGCTGTAAAGTAGGCAAAAATAGTGGCCTCAATCGAGTATGTTTTTAACCGAAGGATGATGTCATTTAGTGCGGCAAGTCTTGAGAAGCGGCCGGCACTTCTTAAGTATGGCAAGAAAGTGATGTCCTAGCCGATCGACATTACTTCAGCAAGGGCACCTTTTGTTTTACATACGCCCGGTATTATATCTAACTATGCCAAATCACAGCTATGTAGTACGTTCAGTGTCATAAATATATATACACCCTTATAACCTCGCAGCAGAGTCATGTTTACATATTTTTGAAAGTTTTACTGACTGTACCAAGAGTCTCCAAGTTAAGCCGCGGTCAGACGGACAGACGTACATACGGAGATGGCGAAACTATAAGGGTGCCTTGTTTACTACGGAACGCAAAAAACCTAGCTAAGAACAATGCCGATTGAACTAACTTCCGTTATAATTAAAAATACGTGTATCCCACTAGTCCCATTGAGTTGTCCCATTATGGGACAACTGAGACGATTTCATCCCAGTAGTTCCATGGGACAAGTAACAATAATATTTTGGTCTTAAAAGTCAATGGGACTAGTGGGATAAACGGACCCGTACTGTAGGTCAACCGCGTGGGAGCTACGATTCCACAGACAGACTCACAGATACAGAGACACACACACACGTACACACATCCAAGGTTACATTAAACTTATAACGCACCTTTTTTTTTGTCGGGGGTTTAAAAAGTTTTACGTAAGCTATTTTTAAGGCCGTTTAAATGATACCTGGTGCTCTATTCTACTCGGTAAAACCATACTTTTGACACAGTTATCGTGTTGTCAAACTAATGATAGCTCTTATTTAGTAGGCAGTAATAGAGGCCGAGTTAAAAACAATACGATAAAATGTCAAAAGCAATATGGTTTACTGTGTAGAATAGAGCCCCTGAGTACCTATTCAAAATGACCCGGTGTGACTTAACCGATTTTTAACGGCACCACAGACACAGTTTACCTACAAGTGTGACAATTCAAAATCTGTAAAGATATGTACTTATATAGACTGTCGACCCTGTTTGGGTTGATCGTGAGTTACAGGTGCGATAATCAATAACAACCTGAAATACCAATATTGGCCGGCGGTTTCCTTTTATAATTTGGAAGATAGGCATTATCGAATTTTGTTCGAAGTGGCCAATGGTATGATAATAAATGCTGGTCAGTAACAGCTTAGGGCAGCAGCGTTCAATTATGTAAAGTAATGAGGAACCTTTAAAATAAAGTATGGTGAATTGGTTATATGTAAATGTTTGTTTAACATGTACAATAACTTATTTAGTTTTCTTTACTTACATTACTAAACTATTAAGGTCGTATCGATAGTCCGGTAGCACCAAGTTCAAGCAGCACTATTAGCAAAAGGATTGAAAAAACTATAGGTAGGTACCTACATATGACAATAATACATTAACGGCCATACTCAGTCATTTAATGACGATTAGGGCGTTCTTTGGTGAACATTTTTTTAGACATAAAATTGAAAAAGGAACAGACGTTAACCGTCTCTTAAATGACTCTGAGCACGGCGGTAAGATAAGTAGAGTTAAGTAACAGTTTATTGACCGAAAGATGTATACTTACAAATTAAACTAGTGCGATTCGTCAGTGTACGGGAGAATATATTTTTTCAGTTTTTGAATATCAATCACATATTATTACCGTTGTGCACCTTGTGTAGGCTCGTTTTTAAGGTCGTTCTTTATTTATTTAGTCACATGATTAATGGGGGAATACGAAATGGCAATGCTGCAATGCGAAAAACCTGGGACAGGATTTTTTTTAGTTATAATTCCAATGTATAAATCCAGCAGTGGTTTTTCTTACACAGAAATTGATGATCTTTCAGATGAGCTTAGGTTTTTTGAGGAGATCGATCATAGTAGATACCAAAGCACGAGGCGTCGCTTATCATGCTGCTGCTACTGATAAGCCAATCAGGGGGGCTTGCAGCACTGCATTTTCGTAGTCTTACCCCTCCCCTGTTCCAAAGAATAAACGAAACTTGGGAGTCTTATTATCATACTAGACATCGGACTTGTAACTAACAAAAATTAGCTTTGTCCTGTTTTTTGAATTGCAGCATTGCCATTTCGTGTTTCCCCATCAATAACGTGACTAATTACATAACTGTATGTTTATCGTTATCTAATACCTATAGTACAAGCATACAGCTGGGTTTGGGACTAGACTCAATTTGTGTACGAATTTCCCCTTATATTTATTTATTTAAATATAAAATAGCATGCGTAGTTCTGCAGGAAACCGTGTGAGAATTATTACAAGAGAAAATAAATAATACTTTTATAACATGACGGTACTGACGGTGTAAGACGACCATATTATTGTTTTAATGTTTTCTTGTGTGCCGTCTCCCCTGCAAAAGATGATTGTTGATTTGCTAAAAACACTCAGACTATTACGACCACCCTAGCGACCACCCTGAACCGAATGCTGGTCTTCAGAAAACACTGTTTTATAACGAGCCCTCACAAAGGTGGTCGTCAGTGAATCTCATTTTGACAAACCCTTGGGGGGCCGATCAAGGTGGTCAGATGTTAAATAAGTATTAGGAATTGAAAGTTGTTTTGTTCTTCTCTTGAAATTATTTTTTTAACTTTTTTTTTTAAATACCGTCTTCTTCATACTGTTTTCTTTTTGAAATCCAAAAGTCATGTCAGTTGGCCGCTTCAGTTTACCTAAAAAAAACGATAAGTCTAAGAATCAAGAACAACCCAAGCTCCTACGTAGCTCAGTCAAGTAACGCCTGAAATTGGCAAATAAATAAGTGCATTAGGTATACCTAGGTATTCTACCCCTACCTACTCCTTGTATTTTCTTTTCTTTTGCTCTTTAACAACAAATAAATATATGATTTTGTAAAAACATTAATAAGCTTTATTGTTTCTAGGAAGCTTAGTATTCGAGATATTTACGAAAAACCAAAAGAAGAACATTTAAACCCTTCTCTTGCTGTAAGCACGAGGTCCTAGACTGGGGACTTTTAGTATGTTTATATTTTGGGGGTCGCCCCTACCTACTACAGCACCTAAATAATAACCAGACTTCACGATTTACTGCATTTATTTTTGCTTCGTTGACTGAACTAACGTATGGAACCAAAAGATGTCAATAGTGTTTATATGTTCAACCCCCGACGCAAATAGAAATTGTTGATTCTCATCTCTTACATTCAAACATTTTTCAACATCCGATTCCATCATCAGATCAGCTCTTATACACCATAACATTGAATTTTTAATTATGGCGTTGAACCCTGAAGATTTAAACAAATAAACACACTTCCGCATTTATTATATTAATAATAAGGGCTCCAGCTTATATGTACTGACACACAAAGAGAGATGTAAAGCTTATATAAAATCATTAGCTTTTTGTTTCACTTGGTCTACGTGGAGCTCTTTTATTGTTATTCCCCCGGGAGCTACACAATTTTCTGGGATGTAAAAAGTACCCCATATAATTTCCCGGTGTTTAAAGCTATCTAAGTAAGAAATTATCAAAAAACTGAATCAGTAATTTAGCCGCGAAGGCGTAACGAACACACTTTTATAATATTTAGTGCCTACATCGAATATTTCGTAAACTTAACACTATATGCAATACATAGCAGTCGATGGCAAGAGCCAGGTTAGCCATTGTTTTCTTGACAACGGCTTGGATTGGATCGAATGCAGAATGCAGACCGAACATTATTTCACGCTGTGGTTGTTTTGTGATAGTTTCTGATAAGTAACTGTGACATACAGATAGACATAGAAAGACGGTCGGAACATACATACATACATACATTAAAACTGATAGTTTCTGATAAGTGACTGTGACATACAGATAGACACAGACAGTCGGTCGGAACATACATACATACCTACATACATTAAAACTGATAATTTCTGATAAGTGACTGTGATATACAGATAGACACACAGACCGACGGACGGAACATACATACATACATACATTAAAATTGATATTTTCTGATAAGTGACTGTGATACACAGATACTAGATAGACACAGACAGACGGTCGGAACATACATGCATACATACATATGTACATTAAAACTGATAGTTTCTGATAAGTGAATGTGTATTTGTTGACGTAATCAACCACGAGCTGCTTTTGGATAAGTTGCACTATTATGGGATACAGGTCACCTCCCACCTTCTACTTACATCATCACTGTGCGACCGGAAACAAGTTGTCAAATTGTCTGCGGGCGGCAAGAGACTCAAATCTGATGTTGGCACCGTGACAATGGGGATCCCTCAAGTATCTGCCTTGGGAAACAGCCTATTTCTGGCTTACGTCAATGATCTTCCGACCAGCATCACGGCCGGCGTTTCTGTGCAGTTCGCAGGTGCGATGCGCGCACGTATGATCAGCTCGCTGGGAAAATTCATAACGCATGTGATCAATTGAAGTGGTTTTCGTGTAACGATTTGCTCCTGAATATAACAAAATCAAACGTCATGATTTTCTCGGGGCGTAGTGGTCCTGTTCCTCCGTGCGTTGCAAACAGTCCGATGCCTATATGCGATCAGTGTAGGTTTCTCGGCTTCACCCTGGACTCGAATCTTAATTGGAAGTGCCATGTTGACCTGTTGTGTGGTAGAAATTGCTTATAACTGACGATGCTCTAAGACAGGTATATTATGCACACTTTCATTCACTGATTTCGTACGGCACACTCTTATGGGGAAACTCTACGGATGCCATCACGGTAATGCTGATGCAGAAACTTGCTGTGCGTATGTACGTTGGTTGGGGCGAAGTCAAGACATACTTGTCGGGGCATTTTCACAGCGCACCGCATAATGAAGCACTATTCACTTTACATATTCGAAATCATTATGTTTGTCCGATCAAATATTTCTTCGTTTGCAACAGTTAACGTCATCGGCAAACAACTCCGTCACACAGGGCGTTTGAGAACTGTTTCTCGTCGCATGGCACTTGCAGGTAAGAACCCGCGCGTCATCGGTCCCACCTACTACGAGCGTCTACCCGCCGAACTCAAACGCGAACCATCTGACGAAATGTTAAAGCGCCGGCTTAGGAATCTTTTGTTGGATAACCCACTCTATTCTGTAAATGAGTATATGGAACTTGACATGTAAATTCTGTAAATATTGTATTTGATTTGCTGTTTTTTGTACAATAAAGTGTTTACCATGATCTTTTTTGTATGTCAATCTTATTTGTATGTATGTACATACAAATAAGATTGATTTTTTTCTAATGTACTTTGTATTTGTATGACTTTTACTTTTACTATTATTATTTAATTCTATTTCTGACGACCTCAATGTAACTGCATATAATTTGAGATGGTCATGTAACTTATAATGTGTTATATTGAGTAATGAAATCTAAATCTCAATCTGAATCTGATATACAGATAGACACAGACAGACGGTCGGAACATACATGCATACATTAAAACTGATAGTTCCTGATAAGTGACTGTGACATACATATAGACTCAGACAGACGGACGGAACATACATACATACATACATGCTCAAAACTGATAGTTTCTGATAATTGACTGTTACATACAGATAGACACAGACAGACGGACGGAACATACATACATACATACATACATACATTAAAACTGATAGTTTCTGATAAGAGACCGTGATATACCGATAGATACAGACAGACGGACGGAACATACATACATACATACATACAAACATACATTAAAACTGGTAGTTTCTGATAAGTGACTGTAACATACAGATAGACACAGACAGATGGACGGAACATACATACATAAAAACTGATAGTTTATGATAAGCATACCTCGGGGTTTTCGGTGCGGGAATGATAACTACCTCCCTGCGAATTGTATACACACTATAATACAATTTTATTTTGACTCATGTAGGAGGTACTACAAAGCCTTACTACAAAGCCTTATGAGATAATAATAAAATTAACATTAATTAATTACCTGCAGTATTAAAGTCCGGTATCTGTGAACTATTTACTTATAAATCAGTAGGGGCTTAAAGAGGTATACCTAATGACTGATCTTTTTCATTTATATATAAATTGAAAAGATATTAAGATTATAGATTAAGATATTAGGTATTCATGATTCATGATTGTTTCTGATAAGACACTTTGATATACAGATAGACACAGACAGACGGTCGGAACATACATACATACATTAAAACTGATAGTTTCTGATAAGTGACAGTGACATACAGATAGACACACAGACCGACGGACGGAACATACATACATACATTAAAACTGATAGTTTCTGATAAGTGACAGTGACATACAGATAGACACACAGACCGACGGACGGAACATACATACATACATACATTAAAACTGATAGTTTCTGATAAGTAACTGTGACATACAGATAGACACAGACAGATGGTCGGAACATACATACATACGTACATTAAAACTGGTAGTTTCTGATAAGTGACTGTGACGTACAGATAGACACAGACAGATGGACGGAACATACATACATACATACATACATACATTAAAACTGATAGTTTTTGATAACTAATTGTGATATACAGGTAGACACAGACAGACTGTCGGAACATACATACATACATACATTAAAACTGGTAGTTTCTGATAAGTGACTGTGACATACAGATAGACACAGACAGACGGTCGGAACATACATACATACATACATTAAAACTGGTAGTTTCTGATAAGTGACTGTGACGTACAGATAGACACAGACAGATGGACGGAACATACATACACACATACATACATTAAAACTGATAGTTTTTGATAAGTAACTGTGATATACAGATAGACACAAAGAGACGGACGGGACATACATACATACATACATTAAAACTGATAGTTTCTGATAAGTGACTGCGACGTGCAGATAGACACAGACGGTCGGAACATACATATATACATAAATGAATACTCTTTAGGTAAATGTAAAAAAAGTCAGTTTTATAATAGGTAGATTCTAAGAAAAAGTAAATGTGATATACCTACACAAAGACGGATAGACAGATAGACGGAGAGACAGGGACTCACAGATAGACAGACGAACAGATAGGTAGACAGGCACACAGACAGACAGACTAACTTTCGTATTTGCAGTATTAGTATGAATACCTACTAGAGTCAATGGTAAACCAACTTACAACAGGAAATCATCCCAGACTCAGAAAAAATGTACTAGAGGGATATGTTCGCTTTTGTACTGATAGAAAACGCAAGATACTAAAAACAGTTTATTATTTAAGCAACATTAATTACAACAAACTTGGAAATAAGGCACGCGCGCATATATAGCAAGAACGTGACGTAGTCCAGCTCCGGTTAGCTGTGGCTTCGCTCTGTTGATACGCCGGCCGGCCGCGCGGCCAGCCCGCGCGGCCACGCGTTGGTGGTGGGGAGAGAGAGACAGCAGATCTCTCGCTTCCATTTCGAATCACGCGGCGCCGCGGCGTTTGCCGGAGCGTACGCATGATTGGTATGAGTTCCTCTTCAGTCGGCCTTCCTGATGCCACTGTTCGTCCCGAACAGATCACTAACACGAGGTCAACCTTTTGAAGTCGCCAATCCATAACTCTCTTATTGTTGTGTAATGGTCCGCCTCTCAAGGCCTACTTTACTGAAACGTTGGTAACCAGCCTCTTAAAGCTGTACAATGGTCCGCCTCTGAGGGCCTTCATAACTAAAACATTAGTAACCAGCTTCTTAAAGCTGTACAATGGTCCGCCTCTGAGGGCCTTCATTACTAAAACATTAATAACCAGCGTCTTAAAGCTGTAAAATGGTCCGCCTCTGAGGGCCTCCATTATTTA
This sequence comes from Acleris literana, assembly GCA_946894065.1. NCBI lineage: Eukaryota > Metazoa > Arthropoda > Insecta > Lepidoptera > Tortricidae > Acleris > Acleris literana. The sequence goes on from OX335669.1 coordinate 23,537,257, forward strand.
AACATTGATAACCAGCCTCACAAAGCTGTAAATGGTCCGCCTCTGTGGGCCTTCATTATTTAAACATTGATAACCAGCCTCACAAAGCTGTAAAATGGTCCGCCTCTGTGGGCCTTCATTATTTAAACATTGATAACCAGCCTCACAAAGCTGTAAAATGGTCCGCCTCTGAGGGCCTTCATTATTTAAACATTGATAACCCGCCTCACAAAGCTGTAAATGGTCCGCCTCTGTGGGCCTTCATTATTTAAACATTGATAACCAGCCTCACAAAGCTGTAAAATGGTCCGCCTCTGTGGGCCTTCATTATTTAAACATTGATAACCAGCCTCACAAAGCTGTAAAATGGTCCGCCTCTGAGGGCCTTCATTATTTAAACATTGATAACCCGCCTCACAAAGCTGTAAATGGTCCGCCTCTGTGGGCCTTCATTATTTAAACATTGATAACCAGCCTCACAAAGCTGTAAAATGGTCCGCCTCTGTGGGCCTTCATTATTTAAACATTGATAACCAGCCTCACAAAGCTGTAAAATGGTCCGCCTCTGAGGGCCTTCATTATTTAAACATTGATAACCAGCATCACAAAGCTGTAAAATGGTCCGCCTCTGAGGGCCTTCATTATTTAAACATTGGTAATCAGCATCACAAAGCTGTAAAATGGTCCGCCTCAGTGGGCCTTCATTATTTAAACAATTGTAACCAGCATCACAAAGCTGTAAAATGGTCCGCCTCAGTGGGCCTTCATTATTTAAACAATTGTAACCAGCATCACAAAGCTGTACAAAACCAAGCAACAGCATCTTCAACGACCACTGTAGTCCACCTCTTAAGGCGTAACAAAACCAAGCAACAGCGTCCTCAATGACAACTGTAGTCCACCTCTTAAGGTGTAACAAAACCAAGCAACAGCGTCCTCAATGACAACTGTAGTCCACCTCGTAAGGTGTAACAAAACCAAGCAACAGCGTCCTTAATGACAACTGTAGTCCACCTCTTAAGGTGTAACAAAACCAAGCAACAGCGTCCTTAACGACAACTGTAGTCCACCTCTTAAGGTGTAACAAAACCAAGCAACAGTGTCCTTAACGACACATAACCTCTTGAAGTGATGACAACTCAATCTGAATATGGAAGAGACTTCTCAACAACACATCACCTCTTAAAGTGATGAGAAGTCAATCTGAATATGACCAGATATTTTTCAATGTATTTAGTTTCTCCAACCGTTATCAATGTGATCAAAATATAAATATTGAGTAAATAAGATACATTAAGTAGCGAATACATATTAAAATCAACGTATTATTTGTATACTTCAATACGTCTATACCGTCTAATGTACAACATATATATCAGAAAGAAACATAAAAGTTTGGTTCCTAAGCCAAACAAGGTGATGTTAAGTAATCATACAGTCAGTTCTTAATCTGACCCAAATATGTATTTTTTTATATATTCAATGAATAATCAATTAATTAATAAAGTTACTACGATGTGGTATATTATCAGAACGAGTGGCAGCAGTCTCGAAGCTGTTCTAAATCAGCTACATATGTCGCGGAGCCACTATGTCGCCAGAAAGACACGGACGAAACCCATAAATAAAGTTAATAAAACAATTTCGCGGGTAACTTCCTGTAGTATATTAACATTCGCGTTCAATCCTAACTGAACGTTTGGTAGGTACTGTTACCAATTATTTTGGTCAGGACCAGCATAAGCAATGAGGGCATCTAAAATTTTCCGATTGAACCACTCAACCTGACCGTTGGCCAAAGGCCTAACCACGGTGGTCAGAACGCTCTCAATTATTCGGTCCCGACAATATTTTTTAAATTCATGACAGTCGAAGGTCTGTCGCGATCACTAATAAAGCGACTTGGCACACCAAACGCCTTTACAAATCGGTCAAAGCAATGTAAAACTTTACAACAAGTTGTATCGCGCACAGCCTCTATCCAAATAAAACGCGTAAAGGCGTCGCTGATTGCCAGTATATACATTTTACCAGTTGGAATTTTACAAAATGGCCGTAGGTGGTCCACATGGACAGTGTGAAATGGCACTCCCACCTTTTCAATTGGGTGTAGAAGACCAACCTTTCGACTGGTCGGCCGTTTCGCGTACTGACAAGAGATACAGTCACGAATATACTTTTGCATGAAACGCTGCATGTCACTAAACCAATACTTGGCTTTTATTGCTTCGTAAGTCTTATCAAAATTAACATGAACATTGTTGTCGTGAAAGGTCTGAACCAGTGACTAACGTGATTGTCCGGGCACTACGATCTTATGTTGCCCTTTTACCTTGGGAAGCAGAATACTATTTTGGATTAGGTCAGTCTGCAGCCAGTTCGCTATTATTACCTGTAGATGTCTCGTCATTTAATACTGATCAATAGTAACACGCCTTGAGTCGTCATCCTGCTGCAAGTTCTAAATAAGATCCTTTACAACACATCGCATAACAGAAACAGTAGACGGATTACGACTCAATGCGTCAACATGAGCCAATGTACGTCCCGCTCGATATTCCACATGAAAGTTGTACCCTTGTACCTCAAGGCACTATCGAGCGATACGCGTATTTAAATACTGTTTAGTCCAAGTCCAACGCAACGCATTGCAATCTGTAACGACCACAAACTTGATATCGCTTACGTTACACCCTAAACTTCTTAAGGCTCATCACATCACTACGGCGAGCGTCCCTAACTCGTAACTATGGTAAAGCTGCATAGCGGGCGTAGTCTGCTTACAGGCGTAAGTTACTGATTTCCACGCGTTGGTGGCCTTCGACGTGTCAAACGCCTTATAGGTCGGGCGATAGTCGCGAAATCGGACACATGCTTACGAGAATAACTCGTGAGACCAAGAAACTGACGCGCCCGGTGCACTGATTATATACAAGTTACTACGTGTAAGCTCTCAGGTACCTTAAAATTCTTCAAGGCATTTATTTTAGGGTCCGACGCTCGAACCTCACCGTTTTGAATCACGTGACCTAAATACTCAACGCTATCCATAAGAAGGTACATTTGTCTAAGCGGATAGTCATATTAACCTCGCAGATCCGACTTAACACTGCGCACAGATGCTCTAAAGCAGTTTTTGTGTCTTTAGCATAGATAAGAATATCATCAAGATATGCAGATGCACATTCACATCGGCCTCTGAAAGATTAGACGGAGGGAGGATTAACCAGTCCGCACTCCTACAAGTATATTGATAATGGCCATCACGTCTTATAAATGTCGTATAGTATACCTTTTACTGTCGTCGTTTATCTGTATATAGTGGTACGCGGAAATAACGTCAATACAAGAAAACACACGTTGTTCTGACAATTTATCCAGCTGTTCCTGTACTAAGGATAACACTCTTTTTTTTTGTAATTATATTTAATGCGCGATAGTCGACGCACATGCGCTTTTCACCGGTTTTCTTAGGTACTAGTAGAACTGGACTAGCATAAGGCGAATGAGAATGTTAAATAATACCCTTTTCTAAAAGGTCCGAAATAATGTTCCGAACAAGTTCCCGATCCCGAGCCGACACGCGGTGCGGGCCGTACGGGCGATAGTAAATACATTTGCCACTGGTATGTTCTATAGGTATTCATTTTAACCGCGCATTTGCCTATGTTATTATTATTAACCAAAAACAATGGGAATATTCCGTGAGTATGTATTGCAGCTGTACGAGCACAGCAGGTTTAAATCCTTTACCAATTTTATACGACTCGAGATGCAAGCGAGTCAAGCGTTGCAGCAACCAACGGGAAATATCGCCGGCTCACTCACTCGATTAATAATGGTGACAGCTGCCTTACCGTCTAACACTTCTGTAGTAGGTACAACGTAAAACAACACTCGGACCTAGGTTTTAAATATTCAGTTGCATGGACTTGTACAGGCCCCGAAACTTCACTAAATGACAGTACTAGGCTGGTACTTTATTTGCACCAGGTTATAGGTACTTAGTTCAATGTTCTCCTGAGCAGTCAATTTAACACGCTCGACACTTCCGTACACATTAGGCATGTGGGACAAATAGTTTGCATTAAAAAATTTCAAAGTTGTCGGTGTTTTGATTACGTACGCGTCACTGTAGTCGGTAAACGACTGCCCTATAATTTATGCCCACATACTGAGCAGTATCGGGTACAATTAAAGCTTTAATGCCAGCACAAGTAGCCCCGTCAGTGGATATCTGCACTTGACTGCTCGAAAGCAACTATTTAGGTATTTTAGAACCACCAAATCTGATAATAACATTACCACTAGTGCACAGCTGAATTTCAAGTTGTAGGTAATTGTTCTACTACAGACTTAGTTATAGTGACACAAGTACCTACTACCAAAATCTATGAAACCTAATACAGAGGTCATTTACTTTGATAGACTGATAGTCATGTAATACTTCGTGTTATGCCCGGCTTACACGTTGGAATTAGTAGAAAGGTATTTAGTGACCAGACATTCGAATAACAACTTGTCAATAAACACTCGTCGTTAGCTGTTTATACATGGTAAGCAAGCGACAAACGCCCAGTAAATTGTGATGGGGTATTGACTTGTCGCTAAGTAAATATGATCGACTTCTATTCCCTTGCACTCTAAAGAAACTGCAACACTAGGCACCAATCACCATGTTCACACATTGGGTATTAGTGCAAGTGAAAAGTACTAAGCATTAACTACCAAGCCCTAGTAAACATAGCATTGCCCGAGACGTCCTGTATAGCGCGTACCGTCGGAACGCCGTTGGGAGGTACTGTTGTTATGCGAAGGTAGATATTATGATTTTTAAGGTTTAAAATTATTATTATTTTACTTGACCTATTTTATTAAGTACGGGGTAGGAACATTTTCGTATTTTTGATAACATTTATCGTCATTATGACATGTTTCCTGCAATACGAGCATATTTTGGGCAATTTATCGCGTGCATTCGACGGGCAACAGAAAGCAACATGACCGCGCTTTTTACACGAACGACATTTAACGCCATAAGTACTTACCTATGTTAACTTTTATGCCGAATCGTGTTTAGTTAGTACTACGCGCTGAAATAGGGTTATGGGTTGTGTGAAGGATGTTAAATAATTAAAGAGCGAGAGCGGATCACGGCACCCAGCCGACATTGCAACTACTTCGATCAGCTCGCTCCTCCGATAGTACCTATTATCGCCTCCGTAATAAAAGCGGGGAATAGGTATATCGCACGCATTGCCAAGCTCTAATTGATCATAGTAAAACTTTAGGTAACTGACGCCGGACCGTCCAACAACATTAACCAAAGCACGTAACATACCTACTTAGTTTTTATGGGATGGAAAAGCACTCAAAGATTTGTTTTTAAACTCAGACCATGATGAATCAAAGTCATTACGTAGATCAAACCATCGGCGCGCGTAACCTTTTTACTTCGAAGCGCAATTAAAGATGATTGTTTTTTCATCCCAGCTATAGGTACATATTAGCCATTCATTCGACTTTGCGTAACCATATACGTCTGAGGGTCGAAATCCGGAATTGAATCATTGCATCCGACATACCTGATACGTGAGCACAAAGTATCACAAACCGTAGGTACCGATATGCAGGAATAGCGACGCTCGCTGCTTCCGTGGTCTCGCGTGGCGCCTGCGAAGGCGCGCTTTTAGAGATCAAAGGCGCCGCCGGCTTATCACCACTGAGGACAAAGATGGGGTTACGAAGCCTTAGCGGTTGTAGCCGACATTGAACGTCGCGCTTCTTCAGGCGGCTGTGAATGCTGTGATTGCGGCTGCGGCACAGGTGCCAGCGCTGAACGCAGTGCCAGCGATCTATCGAATATGATAGTTTCCTCGCTGCTCCGTCGTTCTCGTTTCTTTTTGTGTGGATCCATTATCGTTACACTCGCACTCAGTACACAAAAAGACGCACAATCAATCACAAAACAAAACTATTATTTTACACATAAATATACTTAGTGAAAACAAGTCCCGACAAGAAACGGGCGGCGGCCGTTGTAAGTAAGAGTAGGTATAGTCTGTTTACACTCGCGGGCGCGTGTTCATCCCGCTTCTGAACTGATAGAAAACGCAAGATACTAAAAACAGTTTATTATTTAAGCAACATTAATTACAACAAACTTGGAAATAAGGCACGCGCGCATATATAGCAAGAACGTGACGTAGTCCAGCTCCGGTTAGCTGTGGCTTCGCTCTGTTGATACGCCGGCCGGCCGCGCGGCCAGCCCGCGCGGCCACGCGTTGGTGGTGGGGAGAGAGAGACAGCAGATCTCTCGCTTCCATTTCGAATCACGCGGCGCCGCGGCGTTTGCCGGAGCGTACGCATGATTGGTATGAGTTCCTCTTCAGTACTAATAAGTATTTAACATACATAAATACAAATACTAGTGCTTATGGCACTAATATTCAACAATTCCGGGAATCTAGCCCGGGTCAGCTGGCATCGTAGGCAGGGTCACTGACTACCAAGTAGGCTAAGCGTTGTCTTATATAAAACTAAGTAACACTTATCATAAGTTGCTTCGGCTTTAACAGCTATTGCGGGTCCAAGTCGCTTTCTTGAGCTGGTTGTGGCTTATACATATAACCGCATTAACAATCACTAACTTTATATGTGAACACCTTTGTGCTGTAATGCACAACAATATAAGTTCATAAATCAAAAATATTCTTCTTAAAGTGCCTCTCCAACTTAGTGAAGGTTGGCTATCAGCAATTAGAATTTGTCCCGTGGTAAAACACAACATTAACAACTTGTAATACTTACAGCATTTATTATTGTAAACCACGATATAGCATTTCATTGTAGTAAGCAACAAATAATTTTCTTTCAATCCAATTTTGTTTTTAAATGGCATGACCAATGTCACAGCATGTCACAGTTAGTAACGTAAGCGACTATTACTGCCAGCCAAAGAGTATAATAATATATATTGCTGCCAGCGACAAGACTTGTTTTGTCTGACAACCAGCACAGTGTATAAAATGATTGACAAAAGTTTGAAAATACAAAGGTTTGTTATAAAAGTAAGATTTTAGTTGCAGGTTCCTATTTTATTTATTTATTTATTTAGACCATTTTTAAGCCATTTTTGCTTTATTTAAGTATTACAATAAGGCAAAACCTCGGCCTTTCTGAGGCTCTGTGTAAAATGTAACAAAATGAAGGACTCAAATACGCAGCATGTACAGCCAAAGTAATAAATATAATTATAAACCCAAGACGTCTAAATATCTACACGCATCTGTTATTACTAATGATAACATTTGTATATAAATATATTTCACGCGATAATTGTGTTGGTTGGATATTTTGTGCTTTCGACTGTAGGTACGCTCTTTAAAGGAGGAATTTCACCGCGGCGTACGCACTCGTACGCTTCGTAACTAAATGTTTGTAGATACTCCTACAGACTCCTACAGCGGCAAACGCACGAAAAGACGTCAGTGACACACGCCTAGAACCATTATTAATCCACGTAGCCTCTGCTCACGTGCAGAGTGTGCGTGCGTAGCGTGCGCCTCAGAGATATAGAATAGAATAGAATATTCCGGCTGGATGCAGTTAGACAGTCCTTGTCTATTTTATTTGTTTTTGATTAGCTTATAAGTGGGGTCCAGACTTGTATCGTTATCAAGCACGCGTATAGTAAATCCTAAGTATCCCCTCATTTTGGCGCATTGGTGTCACTTGCAGAGTCTTGTAAAAAAAAACACGTCAAAATTAACTTAGCAGTGGTAAAGTAAGTCGTAAAATAGGTATCAAAACACGTCCATGTCACAATACGGGTTTAAGGTACGAGGTGAGGCACGGAACGCGTTTTTTACACGACTCTGCCAGTGATACAAATGCACCAAAATGAGAGTCCATACTTACCTACGAATAGAATAAGCGTGCTCAATTAAGAATGTTTGCTCGTGATCGCAGCGGAGACGAATCAAGTCAGTGCCCGGCTTTAAGCCGTATCGTAATACTGCCTTCTTAAGCAAAAATGCAATATCTAAGTAAATTCAATAGCCAAAGCAGAATCAACTCTGTTCGGTTTGTAACTAGTGCAATTTCTACAGGTGTTTAGTCTGAGATATCGCCATTAAGTTTAGTGGGGCAGAACAGCGTATCGTATCATTAGGTATTCCGTATCGGTAACTAAACGTTTCTATAGTTTGGACGTCGCATAATCTTTCCCTGCGATCTAACTTTTCGAGTGAAAAATGACGATCACCGACACACATAGGTGCTAATTGACGGAGATACGATTCGCTGAAATGATACAAGTGTGGACCCGGCTGAAGAGAGTAGTCCCATTTGATCAAAACCGTTTGACCGACTAAACAATGGGCTATACTATAACCCAACATCGGGGCTATAACCGAACAATTATTGATGCTGATGAAGATAATAATGATGATTCAATGAGTCAATCGAAAAATATTATTAAGTAGTTCGGTACCTACCTACGTGGCCTCCTAACCATTCGAAAATAATGTTTTGCAAGTGCTGGTCAATGTTGGAAACTTAAACCTTATCAAACGTTGGACGCACAGCCCACAATTAGCACAACGCAACGTCATGCTTATTTTTGTATTTAGTCTTAAATCTGTGTTTAGTGTTTTCTTTCTGTCTTTTGCAAAATGTCAGTGCTATGCAAATTAAAGATTAGTCTTTTCCAAAGCTAGGCTAAGTACTGAAAAGAAACTGCTCTATTAATAGCGCGAAAAGGGCGCGAACCACCGTCAATATTATTTTTTATTTCTATTTTGCATCCCAAGTCTGAAGTCCAAAGAGGCCGTATGCCATATTAAATCCTAGCGAAAGGTACAGAGTGATGTCAGTCATATGTCTCTGTCCCTTTCGTTACCTAGTACTTGTAAGTTTTAATAATTTGTAATACAGCCTCCAGGGATTCACCTTTTTTAATAACACGCCGGCACGCGTATGTGTGCAGGCCCAACTGTCAAGTGGGTGGTTTCCGGCACGCAATATCTTTTTTTTTGCTTACTTTTTTTCCGCTACTTTTACAGAGATTTAATTAATCTCACGTGTAATTATTAATTAATTAATTATTTATCACATATGTCTCATTCGTGTACAAGTTGGGGCACAAACGGGCCATGTCCTTTGTGTGACAAAACTTAACTTGTAATTACTACTAGCCTCAAAAATATCAACGCTTGGGCACAGTATAGATATAAAGCAGTAAAGAAGCTACAAACAAATGTTCGAAACGACGCACTCACACAGACGCACGCCTCTACGAGACCGCTAAGCGGACATGGCGTGCTGTTAGACGCGAGTGTCGCTTCGAGAGGAAACGGTTTCCTTTGCATTTTATATTCTTTCTTCTTTCTTTAGTAATTAGACTGATTGTCTCCAAAATCGATATCTGGGGATCTATGTGATCTCCGACAATGAATCCGTTGACAGATTGAGAAAAAGTAGCAGCCATCTTGAACTTTTTAGTTATTCGACTGATTGCTTCCAAAGTCGATATCTGGGGATCTATGTGATCTCCAACAACGAATCCGTTGACAGATTGAGAAAAAGTAGCCGCCATCTTGAACTTTTTAGTTATTCGACTGATGGCTTCCAAAAACGATATCTGGGGATCTATGTGATCTCCGACAACGAATCCGTTGACAGAATGAGAAAAAGTAGCCGCCATCTTGAACGTTTTAGTTATTTGACTGATTGCTTCCAAAATCAATATCTGGGGATCTATGTGATCTCGCGACAACTAATCCGTTGACAGATTGAGAAAAAATACCCGCCATCTTGAACTTTTTAGTTACTCGACTGATTGCTTTCAAAATCGATATCTGGGGATCTATGTGGTCTCCGAAAGCAAATCCGTTGACAGATGACTCAATTTCAAGAGCTATAGGATACCACACAGATCCCCAAATATCGACTTTCAAAGAATTCGGTCCAAAAACTGAAAAGTTAAAGATGGCGGCTCCTTTTTTCCATTCTGTCAATGGATTCGTTGTCGGAGACCACACCGATCTCCAGATATCGATTTAGAAAGCAATCAGTCGAATAACTAAAAAGTTCAACATGGCGGCTACTCTTTCTCATGCTGTCAACGGATTCGTTGTCGGAGACCAAACAGATCCCTACATATCAATTTTGGAAGCAATCAGTCGAATAACTAAAAAGTTAAAGATGGTGGCAACTTTTTCTCAATCTGTCAACGGATTTGTTGTCGCAGACCACACGTATCGACTTTGCACTAACTCGCTGAGATACAATAAAAAAAAACTTTTTTCAATTTTACAAAATAATAGTTGACAACCCTTACGCTCAATTGGAGAGGAGGTATTTATCTTGAAAAGTACGCCTAGTGTCTGTACTGCTTTATTTATATACTGTGCCTTGGGTGCTGGCGTTACGTGGTCTGATTTCGCTCTGCCCACAATAATGAACACTGCTTATTTTTCAAACTAAACGCAATCCACTTATTTATATAGATAAACATTATTTTAATATGCACACCTCTCAATTAAACTGCTTATAGACATGTTTTCTCTGCTGACCCATTGTAAAATCTTGCTGCCCAAATAATTATTTTGCAGCTCGACTGTTTATTAGGCAGACCAATGATAAAAAAGGCAGATTGATATTGGTTAAAATGTTAACCGTTTGTAAATTGTTTGCTGAACAAGAGTTGTAGCCCGATTTTTATTTATTGCCAGCCAAATCTTTGTATGCTGCCCAAATGAGTTAATTGCTTATTTTTTTTGCGAATCAATTTTAATAACGGCTGACCATTTAATTACTTCCCTATTTTTTTTTCACCCATTCCCAGCTGATGTTGTCCAATCGACCGCTTTAAGAGGCTTCTGCGATCTGGATCTCAGCTGTAGCCTCTTAAGGAGGTCCGTTGTGAGTTGCCTAAAGTAACATTACAAGGATACATTAACTTCCTGATACCCACTACACAACGAAATTTATCAATGGAATATGAACTTTTCATAAATGAAAAGAGAAATTTTTCTTATTCATTTTGTTAGTCATAAAAACAAGGGAAATTCAGTTGTTATTTTTTTTTGCACGCATTATTATTTTTTGTCGATAATTTGATCAAAGTTACGAGTATACGACAGAGTAATTTTAAACTAAAAAGTAGAAGAAACTGATATATCGTCGGTGATAGTGCAATACCGCGTAACTAACAAATACAATAAGTTCCAAAATACACCTTAGCCAGTTAGTCAGTAAGATGCATTTTGCTACTTATCGAATTTTTTACTTACGCAGTATTGCACTATCCCCGACGATATCAGATTGAAAAACGTAGATACCAAAATAATTTAAAAGGATTTAATTTTAATTTTTGTTGTTGTTTAAATTGCAATTAAATTGTGTAAGTATAATGTTTAGGTTCTTTTTTTGTCCTTTGTTTTCTTAATATTATTATTTTTATTGCAGGGTCCCGCTGGCAGGGATGGTGCAGAGGTGACTAATTAATAACAATAACAATTAATTTAATTTAATAATATTTTTCTTAAATTAAATTAATTGTTAGTATTTAAATATTTACGATTAATTAAATTATACCTAATATCTAAGGGATGGTAACTCATCATTTTATCGATTTTCACTCAATTTTCACCGATTGTATCATTTCAACGAATTCCATTTCGTCGACAGCTATTTTCTGCTGAAACTATGATGTTTTCAGGACATTTTAATCATTACGTAGATAGACAAGAAAAATGTAAAATCTGCGTAATGATCAGTTCGTTGAAAGGTGTTTCGAAAAAATAATAGGTCCCCCAACGGGATGTTAATTTAAACCAAGTCCACCGGCCGTTATTAATTGACAAAAATTCATAAGTGCTAAGGTAGTAAATTAAAATACCGTTTGTAGATTTTACACTGCTGATTACAGTAAAAATATGTTTGGATTTTTTATGCAGTAGTAGTAGAAAAACAGTAAAAAAAGTTGGATTGTGACTGTTAGGAATACACTTATAGTGCCCTTAGTCCATTTATTACCATAGGAATTGAAAAAAATATACAACATTCATGTCAATTTTTTATCTGTCTGACGGATTACTTGATTCGAACGACATGCTTTAGATTCTCGTAATACTATTGTTTTGATATACGCTATTTAAAATGAAAGTGACAAACGGATTTGTAAAAGCGGATAGCCGCAATCTGCCCAAAATCGACGAATTTATGTTATTTATTTATTTTAATGGCATCTATGTTGTTACAGTTATTATTATTATTTATTTATTTTAATGGTGTCTACAAGTTATGTAATTTTGCCAATGTCAAGTATATATAAGCAATTGTACGGTGAACCGTCGTTGTCGTCGGCGTCTTCCAGTCCCAGTCGGCACACCATTGAGTTGTTATTGTTGACAAGTGACATGTCATGACAGTTCTGTTTCTGTTTAAAGTAACTTTTTTTAATTTTATATCATGCTAAGATCACTACATCAGTATTCCTAACTTTGTATATACGGTCTTTGTAATGACTATTTCTTTAATAAATTACTAACGACGAATTAAAGTTAAATAAAGAAAAACCGAGCAACACACACAGTCTACTTTTTAACTAGCTATTATAGACGCGAAAAAACAAAAATGCTTTTTTTTTTGAAATGTTGTCAATTATTGGACAGTTTGTCGTCTTACAGACTAAATACCCCTTCTAGATGCTCAAAACAACCACCAACCCACTTGTGGTCCTTGATCGAGTTGAACAAAGAATTGATCGTGAATATTTCAGTTGAGCAACCAAATTGAATGAATTGAAGTTGAGAAGACAACTTGACCTTGGTTGTGGTCCATGTAGAAGGGGTTAAACAGCCGCGATATCAAATAATATTATTGGACTGACGATTTCTTCCAACTGATCCGACGCCCGATGGCCAAATATGCTGTAGGTACACATGCGGGTAGCTGGCAGGCGGCGTCAAACGTCGTCACTTGTTCGTTTGAAAACTGATCATGGATCATTGACCAGATGCTTAAAGCTAACGTAAACGATTTTCAAAAACTGACATTATGTATGGAATTATCAAGAGCTCATCGCGACCGGCCTGGCATTTATCGTCAATCCTGTACATTTTCGGTACATACGGTATAATGTTTTGGGCTGACAAACTTGGGAATGCAGGTAACCGGTTGGTCTGTGGTGCCCTTTACACACGCGATGATAAATGCGCGACTGCACAGGTACAGTCGAGTTCATAAATATGTGTACACTTTCGTACCTTGTCTGTATAATGTCATGTTCATGTTTAAACTGCCATATATGAATTGTAACAGCGATTAAAGTGACAAGGTACTAAAGTGTACACATATTTATGAACTCGACTGTACATCGACAGCGGCCTTATTAGGTGACGGGAACTATACTATACTTGTGGGCTCGCGCAAACACGTATTATAATGATTATAATATTTAATTAACAGGGTGCAGCAGGCCCTCCAGGTCCACCAGGCTCGTGTTCGTGTGATACATCAAGTACCAGTGAACCGCCATCAGGAACATATAGTACCAGTAAACCGACATCAGGAACATCAAGTACCAGTGAACCGACATCAGGAACATCAAGTACCAGTAAACCGACATCAGGAACATCAAGTACCAGTAAACCGATACCAGGAGCATCAAGTACCAGTGAACCACTTTCAGGAACATCAAGTACCAGTGAACCGACTTCAGGAACATCAAGTACCAGTAAACCGACTTCAGGAACATCAAGTACCAGTGAACCGACTTCAGGAACATCAAGTACCAGTAAACCGACTTCAGGAACATCAAGTACCAGTGAACCGACATCAGGAACGTCAAGTACCAGTGAACCGCCATCCAGAACGTCAAGTACCAGTAAACCGAAATTAGGAACATCAAGTACCAGTGAACCGCCATCAGGAACATCAAGTACCAGTGAACCAACATCAGGAACATCAAGTACCAGTGAACCGACTTCAGGAACATATAGTACCAGTAAACCGACATCAGAAACATCAAGTACCAGTGAACCGACATCAGGAACATCAAGTACCAGTAAACCGACATCAGGAACATCAAGTACCAGTAAACCGATACCAGGAGCATCAAGTACCAGTGAACCACTTTCAGGAACATCAAGTACCAGTGAACCGACTTCAGGAACATCAAGTACCAGTAAACCGACTTCAGAAACATCAAGTACCAGTGAACCGACTTCAGGAACATCAAGTACCAGTAAACCGACTTCAGGAACATCAAGTACCAGTGAACCGACATCAGGAACGTCAAGTACCAGTGAACCGCCATCCAGAACGTCAAGTACCAGTAAACCGAAATTAGGAACATCAAGTACCAGTGAACCGCCATCAGGAACATCAAGTACCAGTGAACCAACATCAGGAACATCAAGTACCAGTGAACCGACTTCAGGAACATCAAGTACCAGTAAACCGACATCAGGAACATCAAGTACCAGTGAACCGACATCAGGAACATCACGTACTAGTGAACCGACATCAGGAACATCAAGTACCAGTAAACCTCCATCATCAACATCAAGTACCAGTAAACCGTCATCGCACATAGGTAATATGATCAAATTAAAAAAAAAAAACCCATGCTGTTCGGTTTAAAGAAAAACGAGGAACAAGTTTATTTTAAGCACATTTGTACAAGTTAATAAATATAAATTCTTTCAATTGACAATAAGAACTTTTTAAAAGGTGTTCTAATAAAATTATGCTTTTAGATGTTTGTTTCAAAAGCATCATTTTTTTTGTTTATTGGATACTGAGAAAATTATTTTAAAAAAATCAGCTAATGGCTAAACATTTTAAACGCCACGTGGTCTTTTCTACGTCACAGCTATTGCGACGTAACGCGGCTACAAACAAAATCACATCATTCCGACGAATACTCCAAAGCGGGCGTAGCAAACACTGATAATGTTCTTTTTTTTGAACTAGAGTTTTAGATCAAAATACTTTAAAAAAATATATCTATATAAAATAACTCGAAACCCAGTAAAATTAGCTCTTGTATGACCCCGTTTAAAGAATAATTCGAAATGCACAGTGTCACAAAGTTAACTGGAAGAGATCCCTTAAAGGGATAAGTTCGCCTTTGTACATCCTTTTTGTGTTTCTGTTTCTTTTTTAGTTTGTTATTTTATATTAGTGCAATAAACTGGTTCTATATATTCCATACATATATTATATGTACAAACATATATACCTACGTACATACACGTATAAGCATGATTTTGATCAAAACACCTTTTTAAAAAACCTGTTGTCAATTGTTTTTTTAAACAGAACTTGGCAGTGTATCAAATATACATACATATATTATTTTTTAAGCGAGGGAAGCAAACGAGCATGTTGGTTACCTGATGGAAAGTAAAGCACGTTACGTTGGGGGGGGATTATGACTATTAAATAAAACTAGAGAAGAACCATGCTCAATGTAGGGTTCCGTCGCCAATACTAGACTCAAAAAAGTATCTTCAAAAATCAGAAGTATAGTCAAATTTGCCATAGTTATTTTGGTGCTTTTCTGAGATGTTTTTGGGAGGTCTAAACAATCATGTACCGTAAACAGATGCACGTGTATGAAGAGACTTATGAGTGTGGAGGAAGCGAGGGAAGTTTGTCTGGATCGTAGCAATTGGAAGGAAATCTCTGCCTACCCCTAAGGGAAAGAGGCGTGATGAGGTAGATGTATGTAGGTATGTCTAAACATTTTAGTCGAAACTCAAGAACCGATGAAGTTTACTTCGTCATAATCAGTGATCGGATAATCGGATGCATATTTACCTAAAGTTTGTTTTTAATATGATTTAATAAAATTTATCTCAAAAAAATACCCGGGATCCCGATATTGCATAACTTATCGGATGCATATTTATTTAGTGTTAATATTTGATCCCTGATGCCAATATGAGTGTATGTTCGGCAATATTGTAGAGTATAAAATTTGCTAAAACTTTTGCGTTCAAAGAGTTTTTCCACGACCCCTAGGAACGAAGATATGGAATCGTCTATGGGGAACTAGCGTTAAAAATTGCTACTTTTTTCTAGTTTTCCCTCCATATTTACGTTTTAGTGCATTTTAGCGCAAACTGTAGGTACCTCGGCAATATTGTAGATCACAAAATTTGCTGTAACTGGAAAAAAGTTGCAATTTTTAACGGTAGCTCCCCATAGACGATTCCATATCTTCGTTCCTAGGGGTCGTGGAAAAAATCTTTAAACCCTAAAGTTTTAGCAAATTATATACTCTACAATATTGCCGAACCATGATTAGCACTAGAATGAACTTCAACGACAGTGTCGGCAAAAAACAGAAAAAAGTGACAGTTTTTGCAAGATGGCAGAAAAATAAAATAGAGCTGGAGGGACGAAAAATTTGGGTTACCATGACTATATTGTCCTTTACAACATATTAAAAAATCATAACAATTGGACCTTGTTTAGGGTACGGGAACAACGATTTACAAAATGTACGACGAAATTTTTTGTAAGGGTTGCACTTTTTCCGGTATAGCATACTTTCGGATCAAACTTCGGAATGGCGACAGGCAGATCCGTACTCTGCAGGGTCAAAACCCTCTGATAACGTTGTCATCTCAAATTTTACATGATTTGCCTCTTGCATTCTAATTCTTTAAAAATTGTCCTAGACTATATAGACGGTGGGGACACGTAAATAGGTTACTCTTACGAAAATGGCCCTTTTTGAGTATTTTTTTTCCTTGACGGTCCCCCAAATCCCGCAAATGTATACATTAATAATAAAGAAATAAATATCAGGGGACAATGTCACACCAATTGACCTAGTCGTAAACTAAGCTCTAGGATTGTACAGTCGAGTTCATAAATATGTGTACGTACTAGTACCTTGTCACTTTAATCGCTGTGACAAATGACAAGTGTGTGTGTGTGTGTTTTCTCAAACAATACGAGGAAATTATACAAATACATGATTATAAGTATTTTTATAAACCTTTCACAAATTCGGAGAGAATGTTTGTTTGAAAACTACAAGTATTAGTTAAGATAGTTTCACGCACAACGAGCCGCCGCCGCCCCACACTGCACCCACGAGTTGGGTGTATGGGATTTTTTTCATGGTCCTTTCGATTTTATATGCAATAGAGAGCACTTTTAAAAAACAACTATGGACATGGACGGATGAATTTCATAAGTTTATTTTACTCCTAGGAGGAAAATGAGGAACTTCGCGTCTTCGTTTTTCAAAAGAAAGGCCATCCTTTCCGAGCATGTTTGAGTTTTTTTTTATCACCTTTGTACTTCAAATTAAGATTGAATTTTGTCTATTTAAAAAACAACTCCTTTTGAGAATATTTTAATTATGTGTATTTTCTTTTTCAGGTATAATAGGTGAACCGGACGATGATTACTAATGATAAAAACATTTGATTTATTTTCACATGATATAAAAATACAACAAAACTCCACAATTCATGATTTATGACATTATGACACACTTTCCTGATTTAACTAATTTCCTGATTTGAGGGATAAATTCGCTGTTACCCACCATACCTTTTGTGTTTCTGTTTTTTTTAACTTCCTTGTTATTTTCATTTATTTTTCTGTGTGTAAAATAAAGTTTTTCACGTAACTACATTATTTTTATTTTATCTTAAATTTTGGAACCCGTCATCTCCCACCGCCGGCCGTATTGTAACGAGGCTTTTCATTCAGAATATGTGATTTTATTCCGACGAATTTACTAACAAATATAACCCATACTAAAAACGTCAAATTCGGTGATATAAATATTACAAATCCTGGAAAAAAACAAATACAAAAAAATGGTCAAGCGTGAGTGGGTCTCGCGCTGATTAGATTCGAAATTGTATTCAAATTGGAATATAATAATACAATGCGGCGGTACGGAACCCTTGGTGCGCGAGTCCAACTCGCGGTTGACCGGTTTTTTATTCTTGGGCCCCTTTCCTTGGTTATGCTCAGATGCGTTTAATTATTAAACCTAGTTGTGCTAAACCAAGGAATGGTACAAGTATATTATTAAATATAAGTAGGTAGTGTGAAGGTTCACTACTTGTAGTGTGCCGGCTATTATCTAAGTTCTACTGGCTGGTTGTTACGTCACTGATATTCGAAGTGTTAATTGAAATAGGAGTAGGATTGTCTTGTTTTGAGGGGTGACTTCAGTTGCTTACGTGTATCGGGATAGTAAAGGCCCAAGGAAAATTATTAATTGTTTGTATTAAGGAAATAACGGAAGAAATATATATAAAAAGAAGGAACCAGTGCAGTTTTATTTAAACTACAGCTAGGGCAAGTAAAAGTTGAGCTAGGGAAGCTAAGAAGAGGAAGCCGCTACTGCAGGCTTCCACATTTGGTGGGGTGCTATTAAACCTTGAAACATACGTTCATACATTTATTTAAAATATTATAGTGGTTATTTATTTATAATGTTTTTTATATGAAAAGCTTGAGAGGTTCTGACCTACCAGACCATGACAACGATAGTCTCCGTAGTTCTTATTTTAAAATATCAGGCCATAGAGGTGACGTGAAGGTCTTCAACCTTCACATCTCCCCCCCCCGCTTATCGAAAATTAACAACCATAAAACAAAATTTATATCAAAACCTAGCTATTCCTGCCTACGTGGGAAATAAAACCATCCTTTACGACAGGATAGCAACGATTCCCATCCAACAACTTTAATGAACATCGAAATACTCAAAAGCTGGAATCAATTGTTGCTTCAGCATGCCAAAACCCACGGAAAATGCATGCCATGGCCTTTGTCACACCTAGCTACGGTAAAGCCAAATAATTTCGAAAGCAAGCCGTCAATATTTGTTTCAATAAAGACCATTTTGAAAATATTCCTACGCATACCCCCAATGGTCACAAGGTTGGCAGATAATAACACTATGTTATCCCCCGAGTATACATATCGACAGTGGAAAGGTAAAAATGCTTAAGCGCCACTTTGGCCGAAAATGAGTTATATATACAGTTTAATTTCTTTTTTTTTCTGCGTCGATCTGTCTAGGACCCACGTCGATCGGAGCACTTTTTTGGTGCTTAAGCAGGCTACGTTTTTTTGAGAACGTGACAACTAAAGCGACGTTTATTTTGATGTTTTTCGTGTTGAAGCATGTTAGTCATTTAACCTTAGGGAAAATTTTGGGATGCAAACGTATTAGATTTTTTTATTCTTATCTTTAGTCGAGTTATTAACTGTTAGCAATTTCAAATTATTGTGATACATTTTTTTTTTTTCGTATTAGAATTTTTATCTCGATGCAATAATTTACTATTTGGCGCTTAAGCAAAAATGCTATTCCACGTTTTTAAAGAAAAATGTGTTTAAGCACAATCTAGGTCATCTCAATCTGTAGAATTAGGATGTTAGTAGAATACGACGACGCAGCGGCCTAGTTGGTAGTGACCCTGCCTACGAAGCTAGCGGTCCTGGGTTCAAATCCCGGTAAGGGCAGATATTTGTGTGATGAGCACGAATATTTGTTTCTGAGTCATGGATGTTTTCTATGTATTTAAGTATATATTTCTCTATGTAAGTATTAATATCGTTGTCTACTACCCATAGTACAAGCCTAGAGCTTAGTTTGGGACTAGGCCAATTGGTGTGACATTGTCCCCTGATATTATTATTATTATTATTATATAAAATCAAAAAAAAAAACTATTTACTTTGATTTAGTGAAAGTAGACATATTTCATTTTAGACTGTTACACTGCTTAAGTCTTATTTCGGATTCAGTTTCTTATAAAAATATGGGTGTTCATTACTAGTAAGAAAAAAAATCGAAAAACATTTAAGAGAATACAAACTTCGCTCGAGTGTAAGCTCCCGTTTATCGCATAAAACCTGTTGAATCGGGACACTCAGTCCATGGTGACGACGAGCGCGACAGTGATGATGTATATAATAAGTAAGTGCATATTTTGTGAACTTTGCGATGTCAAGCATCTTGTGTGATAATAATAATACGTCACGCCACAGCAGCAGCTTAGCGAGCTTTTGGTTCCGAGGGAAGGTCCTGTTCCTCACCTCACGCTTGCCTTCACCGGCCCGCTGGAGTGTACGATGACGAGGAATAGACTCTCACCTCTGGCTATCTTTTATTAGCCGGTCAGATTGGAGTCGCAAGAGCTATATATGCTCGAAGGGCGGATGTTGCATAAGTGGTGAGTGGGCAACTTATCGTCGTTTAAAGTCCAGATGCACCTTTTCGACCTTATCAACCCCTCTGGAACTATTGCCTGTCTGGTACTACGTATTAAGGCTATTTTAGGAGACCCATTCCATTGACTTGGCGAGTCACTGTCTGTCATTTCAACCAAAGTAATTAGCATTGGCGTCATAGGTTTATCAATAGCCTAGTTCACCAGTCCATCTCATTTAGTCTTACACTAACCGGTGTCTGCCCGTGGGAGCATACATCTATAGTGTGAACTCAGGGACAAATGCCAGTTACTGTCCCATCACTTTACTAAATTAATGTTGACTAAAGGGCCTCTGCATGTTGGCTTCCGCTCCATGTACGCCTTGCAAAGTTTTCCTTCCAGTACATACCCACGTATGTAATTTTTAAATTTTATTATGCTAAATTAAAAAAACGGAATTCAGTTCCTATCTTTCGAAGTAAATACAAGTAGAATGTTGGCTAGTGGGTATAAAATCAACTTTTTTGTGAACGTATCCCCTTATTTGCTATTAAATCAAACACTACAATTACATTTCCTCTTAATTAATTTGCTGTAAATTCAAATGTTATAAAAGTTAATTTCTAAAATCTTCGCTTAGCATAAATTTTATATCAAAGTCATTTCGTCTACTAATCATCAGCCATAAGATTTATTTAGTACCTATATTACCTTCAAATCTGGAATGTTTACTTGCTATAATGGAACCAACATAGCGATTGGTTGTGGACGGCGGAGGGCAATCCCCGCATTGAAACGGAGATAGGAGGGCAAGGCTCGCCATGAAAAATGAACTTTACCAAAAAAAATGTGAGGTAGGTTTTTTAATATTATTTTGTTCTTCAGAGCACGAAATAGGAGCCGAAAGCCAAAAGGGCCTCGTCAAACACAAATATATAAAGAAAATAATAAATATATGAGTGAGGTTTCATATAATCACTTCTAACCGTATTCATTATAGTGTGAAAATTGGCATTTGTTTGAGTTTTAGGTTTAAACGATTAAACATTGTGAATATTATAAAAAATAATGATAAAGGTTGTAATTGTATTGTATTATGAATATGAGACATATTAAAATTATAATTTCTAAAAGTTTTAGAACATGGCTTTTGTAACAAAAATTATAGCAAGTGATTTAAAAACATATGACTATTTAGAATATAATTCTATGTCATTTGAATTTATAGCAAATATGTTAGATCCTATTTTGAATGGTTCCAGGTAGACTGGTAATTCAGGCTGGTATAACTTAGATACCTAGTGAACTGTTAATAATTATTCTTAAAGTTAGCAGAAGGAATTCTATCGATTCAATAGATTTTTGAGGATGTTTTAATTGCAATCTGCAAAAAAAATATGAAAAGGTTATTTTTCCACCGACTCCAAAAATTCGACACGTAACTGGGTCAATCAACTATTCTTTCTCAGTAAAATTTTGCAAGTATCTAAAACTTCTTCCAATAATAATGGTTTTATTTATGCAGCTATAAACTTTTCAGGATTCTTTAAAAGGTCATTGTATAGAAATCATTATGTTAGGTTAGGTTTATGTTATAACAATCCCGAAAAGTTTACGATTTCAGGTAAAACACCAATTTATATTATGAACCATTATGTATCCCATTATTATTGAACTTTATATATTATGAGACGTACCCGTTAAAAGATATTTTGGTACTTCTCTTTCTTAAATGACGTCAAAGTCACTAAGTATTAATGTATTAGTTAGAATTTAAGCTTTTAGTAGTCCGTGTAGAAACAAAAATGCTTGCTTTAAACCATTTTATACTTGAATAATGAGTAAAATTAGGCAGTTAAGTGATATATAATTTATAAATAATAAATAATTAGTGACCTTAAGTAAATTCACCAACCAAGATAACAGTAATTATCATTCGTTAGATTTTTACTTTACCAGTTTCTAGAAAGATGAAGTAATATAAGTAAATTTTGTATTTTCTAGACATAAAAAATATGTACCGTTATTCATTTTGGTTTATAGTTAGTTGCGATGTAAGCATTTTTACCTGACTGACATTTTTGGAACTACCTACACACTTATTGCTTAAGCGACATCTATCTCTGTAACTAGAAGGACTAGGTCAGAACTTGTTTCATAAATAAATAGCTGGCATATTCTAACTTATACATTTTGATTTTCATGGAAATAGTCGTAAAACTTTTTGAGATATGATTTTTTTTCTCAAAAAAAGACTTTAAACCTCATTTCTGTAAAGTTTCCAATATGGCGCTTAAGCGTTTTTACCTTTCCACTGTCGATATGTACCCATGAGGTCCACCAAACCTGCGCTTAAAACCCCCCTTCTACAACACGTAATCGCGACCGGTGAAGAGGTGTCTTCCTCCTCCGCTCGCACGATGTAGCTCAGCCATCTGCGATGCCTGATGCTTCGGCGACATTGTGGTCATCTTTTTATAAACAGCTTGCCTCCGTTGTAGCGGTACATGAAAAATTAAAACCATTTGAGACAAGTTAAATTATGTCAGTTCTCTACTTTCAGATATATTTAGTTTCCTCATTCATCATAACTTATCCATCTTAACTTTTCAACATTCCTATAGCCTAACTTCCTAACGACCGATGACCGCTATCAATAAAAAGCTTAAGTCATTAATCCCCCCTGAAATTACCATAACTATAAGTGATCGATGGCATCGAACCATCGTTACCCGAATTTGCTATGAACTCATAATGGGTTCACCTAAGCCATAATAATTGTTAACTAACCCCAAGCGAAACGTTTGCCGTAGTGAATGATGAAAGGCAATTCACCTTTCCCCGATTTCTATGAAATCTTATGGGTTTATATTCTTAGCACCCGTTTCTCACATTCATAATATATCGCGGTCATGTCATTCACATCCTTATACACACACAAATCGATCATAGTTATGATAAATAATTAGGAAAACTTAGTATTAGTATTTCTATTATTTATTTACTTCGACATGACTTCGACATAAATTGACGTGAACTGACGTCAAAATTCAAAATTTACTGACTTGTCTCATTTTTGACGTGTGTTAAAAAAATTGTTCAAATATAAAACTAATATTATTTTTCCCATCGCAAAAATTGATTACTCAAAATGAAATGATGTATAAAAACATTACTTACTCGAAATACCTCTCAATCTAACTCTATATAAATACGTGAATCGAAAATACGAACCTCATAAACTCATAACAAACATTAAACATAATAAAAAACAATACTGTCCTGGTAGTCCATCGGCTCCATCCTTCTCTTCTCTTCAGGATCAGCCCCACTACTTCTTCCTCTCGTCGCGGTCCACGTCAATAAAACAATGCGTTAATTATACTTATTTCTTGAAACTTCTTCATGCTTTCACTATGAACGCGAGCGCCTGTGCTCTAAGTTTAATGTTATTCAAAGATGCATCTCACATCTCCTCTCTTCCGGTGCTGACCATGCAGCGATCATTTCCCTTGCTATCGTAACTTTATTTAACACGGGGGAACCAACAAAGCGCGCACCTCCACCAAATGTGGGGGTGGTGGGGTTTATTTATTTAAAACATTATATTGGTTGTTTATTTATAATGTTTTTATATCAAAAGCTTGAGAGGTTCTGACCTACCAGACCATGAATGTTATTCTCCGTAGTTCTTATTTTAAAATATCAGGCCATATAGGTGACGTGAATGTCTTCAATCTTCACAGTAGCTAAAAACCCTTGATACATGTGTGTGTTATCGGCATGCGGGCTTTTATTAAAACTGCCGATAATATGTCTCTTTAGCAATTGTTTGCAAGTATTATCAATTATTATTATTTTTAAATAACTTCACAATTAATTTTATTAGATACTGTCCATTTTTAATGTAGTGCATGTGCTGCATGTTCATCGTTATCAGTATCGCTGTTGCTTAGTACAAGGCATGTCGTGGTACGGGGGTTATGATTTACCTAGATAATCAAAATATCCGTCGACTGTCATTTAACACTCGTCAAATTGCTGTGCTTTACATTGCTGGCAATTAAAATGTTGTCAGAAAGTCAACAAAGCCTGAAATTTTGTATACGAGGGCAGAGTGAAAAGTCTTGAAAAAATTAAAAAAAATTTTTTTGTTGGTAAAAGTAAATATTTAATTTTCAACGTAGTCCCCATTTAACTCAATACACTTGGTCGCTTTTCTAGCTTTTCGATTCCCTCCGTATAGTACGATTTCTCCAACCCTTCAAAATACGCATTGGTTTCTGCGATGATTTCTTCGTTGGAACCAAATCTTTTTCCACCAAGCCATTTCTTCAAGTTTGGGAAAAGAAAATAGTCGCAGGGGGCTAAATCAGGAGAATAAGGCGGATGCGGGAGCAATTCGTAACGCAGCTCGTGGATTTTAGCCATAGCAACGGCACAAGTGTGGACCCGTGCGTTGTCTTGGTGAAAAATGATTTTCTATTTCGCCAAATGGGGTCGTTTTTAACTTCATGAAATCCCTGTAACAAGTTGGCATAATATTCGCCGTTAATCGTTTTACCTTTCTGAAGGTAATCAACATATATTACACCACGAGCATCCCAGAAGACAGTAGCCATAACTTTATTCGCAGATAAAACTGCTCTGGCCTTCTTTGGTGCAGGTTCACCTGAAGCAATCCATTGTTTTGACTGCTCCTTGGTTTCTGGTGTATGATGATGAATCCAGGTTTCGTCAACAGTTATGAAACGACGCAAGAAGTCCTTTTCATTACACCTAAACTTCGCCAAACATGCCTCTGACAGGGTCACCCTAGTGCGTTTTTGATCCACTGTGAGCAATCGCGGCACCCAACGGGCGGAGAGCTTCTTCATATCCAAACAAGTGTGAAGGATATTACGAACCCGTTCGTCTGAAATGCTTACAATATCAGCTATCTCACGGACCTTTACTCTTCGGTCGTTCAATACGATGTCATGGATTTTGGTGATCATCTCTGGTGTAGTGACTTCAACTGGGCGTCCGGGTCGGTCGGCGTCAGCAGTGCTTGTACGGCCACAACGAAAATCCGTAAACCACTTGTGGATCATTTTAATCGATGGAACAGAGTTCCCGTAATATTTGTCAAATTTTTTTTTTGCTTCCGTAATTGTTTTTTTTAATTTTTCCGTTTCCGTTTTTCCGTAATTATTAATGTTTAATCAGAACACGAAACTCACTTTTCTCCATGTTTGCAAACACCAAACTGATTGTTTTGTTTTTCATAGCTGTCAAAGAAAAACTAGCCGTGCGAACTGGCTGAAAATATACGATTTACCTCCAAAAAGGCTGCATTACAACTTGACATTAATGAATATGTAAAAAAAATACCCCTAATATGATTTTTACCAGACTACTCACTCTGCCCTCGTATTAATTAAATTAATGTCATGGTTACGTTACAGATATACGTTATTTTAACCTCCTTTAAAAAAAGCCAGGGTGCTGGGAACACTGTTGAGTGAATCTACCAGTGCTTCGGACATGACCATCATTGCGGAGAAGAAGCGCCGCAAGAAACTCCAGCAGAAGGTCATTTTTCAATCATAAAAACATAATAATTCTTAAAAGTAATTTACATTAAGTAATAATAAGGTAATAAAGTATTAAAAGTAATAAATAATAAATTCTTAAAACTACCAAAAATAAACTTATAACAAATGAAAGGTCGATAAACATTAAATTAAAAATAATGTATATGAGAACAACAAGACGAGGTCTCTACGTCAATAGCCATAACTAGAATAAGTAATTGAACAACAAGTACTTGCAAACGTGAACAGATCAGACCAAGATCAGACAGCACCCGTTCACCGCCTCTCTCAACCATATGTTCGGGAAAGTCCCGATCAACGTCGCCGCCGTAAGCAAATACCTTTGAGCGAGCATGACATGGTCATGAATGAAATTTGGAATGGAGATAGTTTATACCCTGGATTAACACTTAGGTTACTTTTCGGAACACTGCTCGGAAATATTTATTTATTTATTTATTTATTTATTTTTCTAAACATACAATTATCATTACAGGTTTATTCCCAATGCGATATTGTTGCAAGGTTACACTTACCTACAGTACAAAAAACCTTGAATTAGCCATAAATTTATATTATTTATATTGTTATTTTGAATGGCCATAGATGGTCTTGTTTGGGGTCACAAAACGTCACTTACAAGGACAGACCAAGAATGTTTTTGTCGGCGTGTTTGCTGATTGCTCGAGAATATTGTTGTCCAACTTTACCAATGAAAATCAATCAATCAATTTTTGTGTCATAGCTCCTTAAAATGAAAAATTGAAATCGACCAATTAGAACACACCATTTTGTGTCGTAAAATATTAGATATATTAAAACTTGGCCCCTAATCTCGAAGATGAAATTACATGGGAGATATGGCGAAACAAATACAATTTTATATGGAGTTGACCTCTTCATCTCGCATGTTAGTCGAATCCCGGAAAAATTTAAAGGTCCCGCGGGAATAATAATAATAAATCATTCCAATTGTACTAGCAAATGTGACGCCATGATGATGAATAGGCATAAAGACTTATGTCTGTGGCGTTTATTTTTAATTACAATAGGTAGTTGTGATTAGGTTTTTTTGTAATGTTATATGTATTTGCGGTTCGAACGCTCCGCAGCCTTAAAAAATAAAAAATAATATACAATGCCCAGGCACAGAGCAAGTCAAGTCCTACCCTTAGGGCCGTATTAATAAACTCATCTTGGTTGAGATGTCCGTCACAAGGTACCTCAAAGTAAACGTCAAACCATAGAACACTGTCATTTTTGACGCAACTCGAGACCAGCATTAGAGTTGAGATTAGTACGGTCCTTAGAGTTCCTGAAGTCTTTGGATTAGAGCTATCGGGAGTTTTAAGTTGGCTGGTGACCTTTTTTACAGGCGTTTTTCAGCGCGCTTTCCCCGCCTCAATACAGGAGGAGGAAGGAGGAGAGGAAAAAAAAGGTCGCCTGTAAAAAAAAAGGTCGTCGTGAATCAGTTTTCTGCAACGCTGTGATGTCACATTTCGAATTCAAGCTGGCGGCCATGCTGTTTTTCGGAAAAGTGGATTTGTGGATGGCAATATCGAAAATGATGAAATGATTCGGAATTCAAGAAGAAGAAGGCGGCCATGAAGTTGTTCGAATTAGTCGTCATGGGTATTGTGTTAAATGTTTTCGGGGATGGCGAATTCGAAAATAATGTCAAATTCGGAATTCAAGATGGCGGCCATGATGTTCTTCGAAAAAGCGGTCATGGGTATCGTTTCTCATGTTTTCGCGGATAGCGAATTCGAAAATGATGACAGATTCGGAATTCAAGATGACGGCCATGATGTTTATCGAAAAAGCCGTCATGGGGTATCGTGTTTATGTTTTCGGGGATGGCGAATTCGAAAATGATGTCATCTTCGGAATTAAGGAAGAAGAAGGCGGCCATATTTTTTTTTAGAAAAAGCCGACGTGGCTATCATATTTCATGTTTTCGGGGATGGCAATTACGAAAATGATATCAAATTTGGAATTCAAGGCCAATGATGGTTTCCGCAAGTCGTCATTGTGTTTGCACAGACGAAATAGAAAAGAAAAGAAAAAAATAGTTTTGCTCGTATAATAGCTTAGGTCCTGGAATAGGACAGGGTAGTTTTTATTCCGAAAAAACATCTCATTCCGGGAAATCAAATTAATCGTTAAAAGCTGTGAATTTGCTCACAAGGCGACGCAACTTTGTATGGGCGAGTAACAAAATTAAAAAGCTGAAATCACACCTAGCCTAGCCTAGCTAGTGGTGAGTTTTAATTTTTGTTTACGATTGTCATCTCGTAATCCTCAGTTTGAATTCGTTGATGTGTGCGTACACAAAAGTTACTAATGAAAGACACTTTTAGTTCTCCATTTACGAAGTAGATGGTGCTAGCTCTGATTTAAATCTCTCTATCGAAGTGTTGCCTTGGTGTGGCCAAAATTTCTGGGTGTTTAAGCGATTTTCCCTATACAGCGCTATATTTCGTTTTCGGTTCGGATAGGACAAACTCATATTATTTATCCTTGTAAGATCAAATTCTTAAGTCCACGCAGACGAAGTTGCGGGCAGAACCTAGTTATTAATAGTTATAGCCAGGTATCATGATATTGCATTGTCATCGGGTTTATTATTAAATAAATAAATACATACATATATACATAAACAAACATAATTATATACAAATACAAAAATAATAAGGTAACAGTTATAGGAACGGCGTAACCGCCTGGCGCCATAAGGACGCACGGCTTTGATTTGGACGGCTACAGATGTTAAGAGGATTGTGAAGCTAAGAATTTCCATACATAATAGGATAACGTTTCTCTCCCTTTAAACCTAGTCCGATTTTTCAATTCTTGAATATTCTGTGGATATTATGAAATACTAGGTTTGTTCGTTTTTCTTTGCAACAAATATTTGTTGAAATTGAAAAAAATATCGAAATGTATAAACGTAGGTACTTTTTCATAACAACTACAACATCTTCAAAAATCGTGGAAATTGGACTTGATTTAGGGGGTGAGAAACGTTATCGCCCGGAGCTAAATTTATTTATTTATTTATTTATTTATTTATTGGAAAACAAACAGCTTAAATATTACAAAACGAAATATAGAATAATATGGTTAATACAAGAGCCAAAACAGTTTTCACTACTAGTTAGCACAATTATATGCTCAGAGGATACAAATACGTGATAAGCAGAACAATAACATTACAACATTAATAATAACATTTATGAACGGACGGAGTCAGACAGCAAATTCGTTTTTTTTTTTTTTACAAAATAGACAAAAACAATAACAACAACTAAAACACTAATAACTAGCAACGATTTTCTGTATTAACTGATTTCACTGCGGAAATAAACTGCCCAAGGTGCATACTAAAGGGGTCAATGTACGAGTATTTCATGTTGTAAGTTGAGCATGCTCTGACGAGATAAGAATTTTTTGCGTATTTTGTGCGACAGAAAGGAACAGAATATAAATTATTATTCCGAGATCGGAAATTAGGACATCTAAAAGAAATGTTATTCGTGAGGTATTGCGACTCAATGGAATCATTTAGTACCTTGTATAAAAACACCTGGTCCTTATGTTCACGGCGAAGTTGCAGACTCACAACGTTCTCGGTGTTAAATGATTTAAATTTGTATTTCATCCACCTAATAAACTTATTCTGAATTTTCTCGATTGACTCGATGTGTACAGAATAGTGAGGACTCCAAACAACGGACGCGTATTCCAAATGTGATCGTACGTAAGCGTTGTATAACAATAACAAGGTACTAGGGTCTTTAAAATCTTTACCTTGCCTAAATATGAAGCCAAGCATCCTGTAAGCCTTCGAGGTAATTTTGTCGATGTGAGACACTAGTTGGATTTCACTATCAATGTAAACACCTAGGTCTCTGACCTCCGTAACCCTATTTAGTGTTTTATTTTTAATTGTATAGTCGAAAAGTATTGGGTTGCGTTTACGAGAGAATGAAATAGACAAACATTTGCCAATGTTCAGTATAAGACCATTTTTAACGCAATACTGATCCAATCTGTTAAGATCATCTTGCAAATTATTACAATCTACTATGGACTTAACCGACGTATAAATTTTCGAATCATCGGCAAAAAGTAAAATATTAGAGTGATGAAAACAGTTGACCACATCGTTAATAAATATATTAAACAGTAAGGGACCAATATGGGACCCCTGTGGCACGCCGGATGGTACGGGAATAAAGCTAGATATGTGACCTTTGACGGAAACAGCTTGGGATCTATCTCGCAGGTAGGACGTTAACCATCTAAGTAGATCACCGTGAATACCGAAAGTTTTTAGCTTTTGCACTAATATAGTATGCGAAATTTTATCGAAGGCCTTAGAATAGTCCGTGTAGATAGCATCAACCTGAAGCCCCTTGTCCATAGCCTTCAGAACAGTGTCGAGAAATTCCGAAAGATTAGACTCAACTGACCGCCTACTAACGAAACCGTGTTGCCTCGTCGTAAGTGAAGGTCTAACTAATTTATAAAGAGTGTCATAGATAATTTTTTCAAATAATTTAGGTATAGTAGACAATATAGAGATTCCGCGATAATTTTGTATGTCGTGTTTGTCACCAGTTTTGAAGATGGGAACAACTAAAGAGCGCTTCCACACGTTCGGCATGATACCTGTATTTAAAGAAAGCGAAAATAAACAGAGATTGGAAATGCTAAAGCTACACTACAACGCTTCAAGAAAACCGGATGGATTCCATCCGAACCACCACCTTTCGAGTCATCCAAAGATTTTAGATACCTTTCCACTAGCTGAGAAGAAATTTCAACGTTGCTGATGACATTGACAGTAGATGAGAAATCCTGATCAGTAGGATGAGTCACAGAAGGTGATGCGTCATGGTGTACAAATACAGACTGGAAAAAAGTATTAAACATATTTGCTATAACGTGCTCATCACGAGCCACCATGTCTCTGTAGTAGAAGGAGTCTGGGATGCCGCTATTAGATTTTTTAGATTTAATAAACGACCAAAAGGCTTTGGGGTTGTATTTTATATTATTTTCGCTTCGTAAAATGAATAAATTATAACACGAATCCACCATTTTTTTCGCCGAGGCTCGCAGATTAGAAAAAGTGTTATAATCGGAAACCCTACCGTACATCTTCCATTTTCTATGAGCTCTCTTTTTTTTCTTAATTAGCCTTATCAACGAGCGCGAATACCATACTGGGTAGGTCGTGTCACTACGAGTCGTCGTAAATGGAATAAAATCATTAATTATCACATTCATTTTACTATAAAAAAAATCAACTGCGTCGCTAATATTTTTTATTCTTAAAAGCGGTTCCCAGTCTACACGTCCCAGTTCAGCATTAATTATTTTATAATCTGCGGCGAAAAAGCGGCGAGCCACGCGCGGAGCTTGCTTTAGAGAACGATCGGTCGCGCCGGTGTCGACAGACACGCAGAACACGGGGTGATGAGCGTCCACGGGCACCAGCGGATCGGCGGCAGACAGCCCCAAATTACAGTTAGAGAGAACTAGATCGAGCAGCCGATCGTTTTTATTAGGTAAGTGATTATACTGCAACCAGTTTGAAAAGTGCAAGAACGAAGATAATTGGCTTATCAGTGAATTAAAACTAGGGTTAGCAACTGTATAACCATTAGAGTTTGAGTGACAAGGTATCCATACCGCATCGCCTATGTTAAAATCACCTAGAATCAAAAATAAATCGTCGGGGAAATCATTATAAAGGTTAGACATATAGTCGAAAAATATTAACTGCGATTGCTGCTGATGTTTACTTTGAGGAAAATAACAAGTAAATAATCTAAGTTTCGATGCGATTGCGCCTCGAGAAATGATAAGGTCGACCGCGGTGACATCAGCATCGAGCAGGGCCGGCAGCGCGCGCGCTCCGCGCAGGTCTACCCTCAGATTGCGGCGCACTGCTATCAGCGTGCCGCCGCCCCGGCTTACCCCCATAGCTTCACAATTACGATCTGTTCTTAAAACATTGTAACGCGCGTCGAAAAGTTCCGAATCGAAGATGCCTGGCACTAACCATGTTTCAGAGATACAAATAAGATCGTAGTCCGTCTGCAAAACATTACGAAGGAAAATGTGTGTGTGGGAAAATATTAACAGCTACGCGATTTAAGCGTCGCCTCACAGTCCTTTTAAGTGCATACGAAGAAGTGTCGAGTTTCCGTCGTTTTAAGAATAAAAAGTAAATGCATGGAAAAAGGCATGTAATCTACCGGGTGACTTCAAATTGGTAATACAAAATCAATGTTTTACACACATCTTCCCTAGACGGAACCTCTCTTCTAAGTCTTACGGTACTAATTAAATTAAAAGTATCCCATTTATCCCATTTTTTTGGCTTAATGCGGTTACCCTACTACAGCTATGTTTAATTCGATTGATAACATCGAGTGACAGGCATGACAGGAATTAAATGAAGGGTAAACACACTTTAGAACTATAATTATTTTATGAGTTTTATCAGAGAATTAACAAAAGTTAAAGAAAGCTAATTTAAATAATTGAAATATACGTCTGTATGTCATTAAATGAGCCACAATCAAGACTTGATTGTGGCGCAGCTAATGACAAAACACTTAGTGTTTTGTATTACAAATTGGGGTCACACAGTATATGCGCATTCTGGTTAGTTTTGACCGGCAGTATTTACCTACATTGCCTAGTTTTGACCGGCAGTATTTACCCACATTGCTTAGTTATGACCGGCAGTATTTACCTATATTGTTTCCTGTTTTTTTTCCATTTTACGTTTTATTTCAACAACCAAAACCATTCTAACGCAGATATCGACAATATCTTTTAAATGGTTAAAACGGCCGGTTATTATAATAGCATCATTTCTCATGAAACCCAGCTAAGAACCATCCTGACTGAATTAACTTTCTTTTAAAAACGCGTTCAAATCGTTCCATCCGATTGGAAGCTACGATGCCACAGACACACACATACGTAGATACACAGTAACATAGAGACACTCGTTAAACGTATAACACCCCACTTTTTGTGTTGGGGGTTAATTAAATTTTGTTTGTTTCTGTTAAAAGTGACATGTTTAAAACAACGAGGGGTACACGTACGAGGGAGTTTGTTTAAGCGAGTAATTCACTAGGGTATAAACGTCCTGCGACACATGTTCGCGACGTCTCGTGGCGCGACATCGGGCAAAGTCAAGTGACGACGCAAAACTGCCTGAAATATCTGGCGACATCGCGCTACAGGTATCAAGTGCGCCAAATCAAGGCGACACGTGTCGCGCAATGTCAACAGATATGTCGTGCGAAGTCTGGTAACGTTGCGTCACTTCAACCGACGTCGCTGACGATACTTGTCGCGGGACGGCGACGACATCGGGTGAATTCAAGCGACGTCGCTAAACTTTGCCTGACATATTTTTTAACAATGCGCGACAGGTGTCGGGTGTGTCACATCACGGCGACACGGGTCGCGCGATGTTGCCAGACATGACGTGCGAAGTTTCACAAAGTCACTCGACTTCGTCAGACGTCGCTGCCGACACCTGTCTTGCAAAGTCCGGCGACGTTGCGTCTCTTCAGCCGACGTTGCCAGCGACACGTGTCGTGCTCGTGGGACATTTGTCCCCCAGTGAATACCTGGATTTAAGTTGTTGCTTCCTCAGTTTATGAGGTAAAACTTTATACGTGACCGTTTAGGGGATATCACGTTAAATATTACACTCTGCTGGCCGCAGACATGCTATTACGTGACTAAATAACTGAGACGTCGAGTTCTTATATATTTAAACCCTCGATTAAGAAAATAGGCATGTTATATAATATAATAAATAACTTTATTTCAGGCAACAAGGCCCATAATAACAAATACCTTATAGACTAAGATTTAAACTACATTTATAATTTAAAATTAACATAACAATTAAAACACTTTCATGCTGTCAGCTAGGCGGCGGCCACGAAATCGATGAAATATGACACCCCTGGGGGCTGATTTTTGACTTTCGAGCGCTCGAAAGTTTGGTTCGAAAGTGAGTAAAATCAGTGAAACCGTTTTTTGAAATACGAGCGGTAGAATTGAAAACGAATGGTGTGGACCACTCGTCTTTTAATTTTCTATCGCTCGTAATTTAAAAAATACGGTTTCACCGATTTTGCTCACTTTCGAACCAAACTTTCTAACGCTCGAAAGTCAAAAATCAGCCCCCTGGGCCAGAATTTCTCCTTTAAAAATAAATGTTTAAAAAAACAAAAAAACCGCCTTCAAAAAGCAAAAAATAACTTCTTTAAAATGGTAGGTAAATAGGTCAGTCCAACTGAAGTCTGCTTTTGGTTAAAATATTGTTGGACGCCGACTTCCGTTGGACTGACCTATTTACCTACCATTTTAAAGAAGTTATTTTTTGCTTTTTGAAGGCGGTTTTTTTGTTTTTTTAAACATTTATTTTATTTTATACTTTTTAGTGATCCTATTTATGCTGTTACGTAGCTCCACTTCTAAATACTAATAAGAAACTATAGAACATTTCAAGCTCGCCGCAGACAACGCCGCGTGAATGTCATAGTCATATTTAAACCTAAATGTGCTTCGTCATAGTCGCTCAACTTCCTTTATCGAAATATCTTATCGCCACCCTTGAAATAGGTACCGTTAAGGAGTTCCGGTGGCCATCTGTGGTCTTCATCATCAGTTCCACTTCACCATATAGTACTTTTCAAAAGCAAATGCATGAGTTACAGTGAAAAATACCAAAATCGCTATAGGTCTGCCTATAATATTTGAGGAGTTCTCTTGATTTCTCCATGATCCCATCATCAGATCCTGACGTGGTGACAATGGGACCAACTAGAAAGTATAACTATTCGAACAACGAAAAAATTTTTCAAATCGGTCCAGTGGTCTTCGAGTAATCGGGGAACATACATAAAAAAAAAAAAAAAAAAAAAAAAAAAAATCCCGACGAATTGAGAACCTCCTCCTTTTTTTGAAGTCGGTTAAAAACGCGACAGATCCTTGTTCGGTAGGTCTTTGTCAGTTATAACTATAACGTGTGTGTCTGTGTTTCTGCCCGTAGCATGGATGCACCGATTTAGACGGAATCGTTATTATATTTATCAGGGGTTTTTATTAGCAGGTACAAGAAGCAGTTTCAAAATAGAAATCAAATGTTTTTTCCATGCTCTTAAAAGCCAGGGTCTTGAATGTTCTCTTTATATTTAAGTGCCTATTGTAACAATCTAAATATTGCTAACATACGCCATCTTCATTCCGGTAGACAAACTAGAAGTACCGCTACCGACACCTAGATGGCGCTGGGATCTAGCTCGCGCTATCGTCTGGTTCCCCAAGAAGACTTAATAGCTTTTAAGAGATTTCGTTTTGTATCGAATTCTAATTAGTGTTTATTATAATTCTTCGGATTACCGAGCTTTATTGGATCACTCCTTAACTATTAGTTTAATTAGATTCGTTAGATCTAAGATCAGTAATAACTAATAATAAAAAATCTAAAGTAAAGTTTTCATCAGTTTTCACATTTTCGGAAGCTTTGTTCTACCAGACGAGTAACAGTATGTATTTCTCTATACATATAAGTAAGTTAGTTTATCGTCGTCTAGTACAGTGCAACCATTTTCTTAATAGCGATCGGCAATCTTCGTTTTTCTATGACACACGAGTGACAAAATATAGGTACTGTCAGTTGCGAGTGCAAGCGTGATAGCGATAGCCAGCCGAAAGCTATTAAGAAGCTGGGAATACGAGGGCTGCCTTTTAAGTTCTGTCGTTTGCAAAACTCCCGTGATTATTAAAAAAAAAACTAGTATCATCTTAAAATATTTGAATTTAGAATTCAAAAACAAAAGAATGTCTCGAGATCGGCCGATTCGTAGTACAGCGTCGTTTCAAAGTTGACAAGTCGGTTGTGAAATTGGAAATTTCGAAGGAAAATTTACGTCCGATAATATTTTACAACTTTAAAAGGGGTTTAACGCGTCTTCAGTGCTTTGAAGAGCTGACTACGGTTTTTAAAAATGAAGCACCATGCATCCGGACTGTGGAACGTTGGTATTTGGAATTTCAACGTGGTTGCTCTAGTCTTAGTGATAGGCATCGTGAAGGCCGACCAAAAACAGCTGTAACCCAGGAAAACATTGATGCTGTACGGCAACTGATCGTCGAAGATCGCCATGCGACATATCGCGAGATAGAAGCTTCATTAAGCATTTCAGGGACCAGTGTTCAAAATATATTGCATGATCACTTAGGTGTAAAAAAATTGATCTCACGCTGGATACCACATTTACTTAGTGAAGACCAAAAAACGGCTCGCGTTAGATGGTGCCGCAAAACTCTGCGGCAATTCAACCGAGGAGACTCTAAACACGTTTATGACATTATCAGTGGTGACGAATCTTGGATATATGCCTACGATCCGGATGCTAAACAGCAGTCGACTGTTTGAGTGTTTCAAGATGAGCCAAAACCGACCAAAGTAATACGCTCACGGAGCACTTCGAAAAAAATGGTCGCCGAGTTTGTAGCGAAAAGTGGCCACGTTGCGACCATCGTGCTCGAAGATCGTAAAACAGGTAATGCTGACTGGTATACCACTGTTTGTTTACCAGAAGTTATCGGCGAGTTCCGAAAAAATAACCCAAGACGTCGTATAGTACTGCACCACGATAATGCTAGCTCGCACACCGCCCGGCAGACAATTGCGTTTTTAAAAGAACAAAACGTCGAAAATTTGGATCACCCGCCGTACAGTCCAGACTTAAGCCCTTCTTCACTTTTCCAAAAATCAAGCAACGACTTCGTGGTCAACGGTACCGGATGCCTGAAGAAGCGGTTGAGGCATACAAAACGGCCATTTTGGAGAACCCCACTTCGGAATGGAATAAGTGTTTCGAAAACTGGTTCGATCGAATGAAAAAGTGTATTACATATCACGGTGATTACTTTGAAAAACAATAAATACCATTTAACACTTAAATTGTCTTTAGTTTTTTCAAACGACAGAACTTAAAAGGCACCCCTCGTACTGTACCCATAAATCCCATAATACAAGCCTAGGCTCTAGAGCTTAGTTTGAGACTAAGTCAATTTGTGAGAGATTGTCGCCTGATATTTATTTATTATGTTCGCTTATATTTACCTGCAGTTAAGTTATGTATATCGTACCCATAGCACGAGAAAGTTTAATAGTTTGGAACTAGAACAATAACAGAAAAATGATAATATTCATATTTTAATTAGGTAGGTAATGATCATAAAATAAGTTGGTCGTTTGTTTTTGCTCCAGTTTGTTGAATTATTGTAGGACTTATTCATCTCCAGGTTATATAGGAGATTTTATGGCACAGCGAAGGCAAATGAGCACACAGACCACCTGGGGCACGTTTTATAAAGCTACAAGTTACAATTTTACAGGTCTAAACTGGCAACACTGCTCAAATAGCTGGTCGTCATTGGTCGAGGTTATGTCAAATGGAAAGTTGTAACCTGTAAATTGTAATATGTAACTTTATAAAACGGACCCCTGATGGTACCTAAGTGGATTTTGAGACGCATAGACATTTGTATTCTCAAGACTAC
The DNA here is from genome assembly GCA_946894065.1 of Acleris literana. Lineage (NCBI taxonomy): Eukaryota > Metazoa > Arthropoda > Insecta > Lepidoptera > Tortricidae > Acleris > Acleris literana. The sequence goes on from OX335669.1 coordinate 23,574,653, forward strand.
AATCTTTAGTCTGCAGTTCTAATGGCGGTCTTAATAAACTCGTCTTTAATGAGATGCCCATCTCGAGAGACGTCAAAGTAAATGTCAACCCATAGCAAGCTGTCAATTTTGAAGTATCTCGTGGTTGACATCTCAACCAAGATGAGTTTATTAATACGGCCCTAAGACTGATAACGCGTTGCCAACCCTAAGGGCGCGTACACATAGAACGTCCGTTTTTACAGGATCCGTTTTAACGGATCGTTTCACCTTGTAATCTTCTTTTTTACTGGATCCAGAATACTGTTTTGGGTGTGAACTCGCTCATACAACTACATACGCCATCAAATAACGAACCTGTAAAACGGATCGCTATGTGTACGCGCCCTAAGGATTCATAAAAATTGCCTCTAGCTATAAATTTCACCGGTTGTCTTACTCCACACCGGAACACAACAATGCGAATGCTGCTTGGTGATAGGTTAAAGGAAAAGATGGTGGAAGCGATCTGGATGGACCTTGCACAACACTACTATCACTAAAGTTAGCTGGAAGAGATACCTTCAATGGATAAGTTCCCCTTCAAACATCCCTTTTATGTCAATATTGTTTTTTTAGCTTACGTTTTGAAAAATAGTGTTTGCATACTTTCAGCCCAATCAATGGAATCCTGACCCGCCATAACACGGTGTCACAGTGACATTATAAAACAATTTGTTTGACTCTCCTTACGACTTGAACCATAACGTCGCTGTGACACAGTTCTACAGTGGGTCATAGGTACACAGTCAACAGCATAAATAAGTGATCATTTATGTACCTTGTCACTTTAACGTCGTGTTTGAAATGTCATACAAAATTGTGAAACGATTGAAAGCGACAAGGTACATAAATGATCACTTATTTATTCTGTTGACTGTGCATACTAAAAGCTCAAATTAAAATTGTGTTTTAACTCTACATCGAAACTAACGTTGTTTTTAGAATAACCACGGTACATGACGAAAAAATTAATTAATATTGTACGTGCTCGGTATGACGCCCTCGGTCGGCATGAATAATTCTAGAGTCCGAGTGAAAAAGGGCATAAGTCTTTTGAAGATCAAGTGAAAAAGGCTTTAAGTCTAGTACACTCCATGTATAAATATACCCTTTTTTATTACGAGTTAATTCGACTTAAACCCTTTTTCACTAGGTTCCCATAATTTGGCGTGTTTATTTTGAAGGCTCGGCATGACGGTATTTAAGGCAAGTTGGATTACAGTAGGTAAGTTGAAATGATTTATTATGCAAAAGTTTTACAGTTGTTTATAATACTGATTACGGCGAAGCAAAACGGAGGGTTATGACTTTAACGACACGGTAGCCTAGTTGGTAGTGACCCAGCCGAAGTGACGAAGACACCGGACCGGGTTCTAATCCCGGTAAAGGCCTGGTGTTTTATGATGCGCGCGTGTATTTGTTTCTAAGTCTTGGATGTTTTCTAGCAGTGCAATTGTGCAATTAAACATGCATGTTCCAAAACACTCTTCTAACAGAAAGAAGCAAAACCTCAAAAAATAATATTTAAGTTAATACTAATTAAAGTAGTTGAACACCGTTAATGAACTATATTAGCATAGGTATAAACTCTGTAATTTACTTATTTATTAGGACCCATTCGTAGTACATGTTTAAAAACTACCATATTTTCATTTTTAAACGTTATGTTTAACAATAAATTAAAAAGTAAAAAGTGTGTATTAATAATTTTACAATTTCTGTTCCTTGTTGGTTTTTATTTTTATTCGACCGGATATTTTTGTAATATATGTAATTTCAGGTTTTTCTTGAATATATTTAATGTTTTTGCATTTCGTACAGTTATTGGTAAACAATTATATTATAATTTTACTCCTTCGTAGGTAATGCTCTTTTTACCATAATTCGTTCTCGTTTTGGGTAAGGATACATTGTTAGCACTTCGCGTTTTTCTTTGTCTGATTTCATTATTTGTTACAAAAGATAATTGTGTGTGAACCTGTTTGTTTCTGATTTTCTGTATTAAAGTGCAAATGTTATAAATATACGTTTGTCTTATATTAAGTATTTTTGTTTTTCTATATACTTTGGATGTGGGTGTTAAAAAGTCGCAATTAAATAAGACTTATTATTTTGTTTTGCGATCTCTGTAATTCTACTAAGTTAGTTTTTGCTGCACTGCCCCAGACTTCTACCAGATAATCCAGATGTGGCTTTACAAGGCTGTTATAAATAAGAAAACGGATGGGACGCGGGACACAACCAATAGTTTTCCGCAATGCCCCGGTAAGGGAGGACATTTTAGATTTTAGTTTCTGTATATTATGAGGCTTCCAAGTAAGTCCCCCATCAAGTATGAGTCCTAAATACTTTTCCTGTTTACTTTGCTGTATAACTTTTCCATTTATAGTCAGCGGTGGAAAGCTTTTTTTTTTTTTTTTTTTGGCCGAGAATATTATATACCCTGTTTTGGCAGTGTTGATTGTTAGCAGATTCTGCTGAAACCTTATAAATAAGGTATCAAGATCTGATTGTGCCTGTTGAACTATGTCGTGGATTGAGTTTCCGTAGTAAAATAAACAAGTGTCATCAGCATAAAGGGTGATGTCTCCATGCAGGCCCACCTCATGAATATCATTAATATAAGCTAAAAATAGCAAAGGCCCCAAAATAGAGCCCTATGGCACACCATAGCCGATATTTTGTGGTTTGCTTTCATATTCTCTTATTTTTGCCACTTTCTTTCTGTTTTTTAGACAGTTTTCAAAAAAATTTAGCGCTGCGTTCTGAATTCCTAGGTTTTGGAGCTTTTTTAACAATAGTGGATGACTTACAGTGTCAAACGCCTTCTTTAGGTCTATAAACAGTCCTAAAGCAATTTTTTTCTTATCAATACTTGTTTTAATTGTAGTTATTAGGTCAATAGTTGCTGATAATGTATTTGATTTTTGTCTAAAGTCTATTGTTTGTCTGATATGTACTGTTTTGAAGTTAGATAGTTATCTAGGCGAGTATAAAGCACTTTTTCTATAACCTTAGATAATAATACTGGTAAGACAGATACTGGACGAAAATTTCCATGGTCAGACTTGTTGCCTGATTTAAAAATCGGAGTGACCTTTGCCATCTTTAAGCTATCCGGAAAATCACCTGCTACGAAACAATTAAAACGATTACTCAAATGATTAATAATGAAATTTTTGATGCATTTTATACTTTTAGTGTTAATTTCGCTACACCCTTGCTCACATTCGGGTCTAAATCATCTATTATTTTTCCTATTTTTTCCGCAGTGCAAGGTGACATTCGAGTAAGTATTCTACATTGTGTAGTACTACTACTTTTAGGACTACATGGAGGTGTACCTGTTATACTGTTATGGTACTGACTCGGGATCTGCTCAGCTAATCGCGCTCCTATATTAGAAAAGTAACTGTTGAAATGCTCACATATTTCATTAGCGTCCGTAATAGATCTAGAATCTATGTTGAGATTCGAAGGAACTGCACTAGTCTTTATTTTGTTGCTTGATAATGAGTTGATGAGGTCCCACATGCGTTTAGGTTTCTGTTTGCACTTTTTAAAGGCTCTATGATAATATTTATTCTTAGCTGATTGAACCGCGCGCGCACGCCGTTTCGTTCCTTTTTAAAATGACTTCTGGATTTTTCTTAAGATTATTCCATAGTGTATTTCTTTTTGTAATACCAGAAATTATATTTTTATTGATCCAGTCTTCCTGTGGCAAATTTTGTATCTTTGTTTTTTGAATTTTGTTGCTATTTATGTTGAGGCTTATATATTCTTCCAAAATCGAGTAGTTATTATAATAAATTTGAAAAACTTTTGTATAGGCCTTCGTGATCCATTGCTATATAATTATTTTTCTCGTCTTTTCATTATTGGCGCAGCCTTCTTTATTTCGAGGTACAGTTGTCGGTGGTCTGATAATGATGAGTCGATCACAGCAAAGTGATACTTACAGTCCTTTAAATTCGAGCAACAATGATCCAGAATAGTTTCAGTATCCAATGTTTTCCGAGTACAATATTCAGCACTTAATTTGTTTAGAATACTATAGCTGGCTTCTTCAAGTGTCTCTTTGTATAGCGTAATGTTTTTATCAGAATCCAGAAGATTAATATTGAAGTCGCCAAAAACAACTCCGCGTCGTCTTTTATCCAACTGCGAAGAGTAAACTTCAAGAAAATCTTTAAGGTTGGTGTCCCCCGGCTTATAAACTACACCAATGTCTAATGCTATTGAATTCAAATGTATCCATAAGTAGTTATTTCCTTGAAAAAATAGGTTCTCTGTAGTTTGGTGTTGTATGGTTTTATGAATATTATAAGCGGATACACCTCCGCCTCTTCTCTGATCAGATCTATAGTTAAACAGATGTTTGCAGTTTTGTAAGTCAACGAGTTTTGCGTCTTCTGCCTATTTGATCCATGTTTCTGTTAACAATATTAGATGCACCGTCTTAGGAATGGCTTTTAGAATACATTTAAGTTCATCAATTTTTCTGGACTTCATGATACTTCGTACATTTGCATAGAAAATATTAAGAGATGGTAAAGAATCCTTTGACATGCTGCAGTTATCGTTGGTTATTTGGTATGACACTGAGTTGGTCTCTTGTATACGACACGAGGCCATTTTTACTAGCAGTTTTTTGGAATGTTTTTTATTATCTTTGGAGTACCTTTTACGTACTTTATGCTCAGGTCAGTTTCTCCATTCCTTTCGCGTGTAGAGAGTTCTTCTTTTAAAGCTTTGAAGAACTGTTGCTGCGCAGGGGTTTTGTCTGCAAATACCTTTACCACTTGAGCTTCAGCTATACCTTGGTTGTTATTTGTTTTCGCTTTTCTACGAAGTATACTTATAGCCGTAGATTGCATTTCGAAGGAAACTTTTATGTTACGTGATTTACCAGCACTGTATTTTCCGAGACGTATAATATTAGTAGGGTCCGGGCCTTGTGTGTCAACTGCTTTCAGGACTTTTAAAACCTCGCACTTATCATGCACTTGTTTTTCGTCGAGACTGTTACTCTCAGATTCATTAATACCCGTTATGATAATATTTTTCCCTCGTACACTGCGTTCATTATATTCGCTAATAATTTCTTCATGATTAACAAGAGATGATAATTGAGCAGAAGAAGACGCGAATGGTTTATTTTTGAGCACATTTACATCTGATTCCAACCGATTAACTTTATCTTCGGTTTTCTTGGTGTTATCCTTCAATTCAACTATGTCAGTCCTAATAGAACTTTTCTCTTTTGACAAGTTTTCAATAGTTAACTTTACCGCTTTAATCTCATTTTTTATTTCAGCCACGGTTTCACGAATGTTAAGTAAAGTCTCATTTTGATTTTTTCCCATCTCCGACATGACTTTTATCATCTCCTTACGAAACTCTGCCATTTCCAGTCTGGACTTAGTTTCAGAGTCGCGTTCTTTACGTTTTCTAAATGTAATCTGTGTCTCACTAGCTTTTGATAAGTACGGCTGCGATCCTCCCAAATTGCTGTTTTTTATCTTCCGATCTGGAGAGTGTATAGTATTCATGGTTATTTATATACTGTTATCCAGAATTAGGTTTTACACAGTATGATCAAAATATAAAGATTCTTGCCGGTATCCGCTAAGCTTGTTGCTCCGCTCGGGTAATGTGCCCGCAACCTTGAGAGCCTGACCGTCACCGCCGGCACGGGCTCAGCGATAAGAAACAAGTTCGCCGCTTTTTAATTAATGCACTGGACACTCATTGATTTATACACTTTACGAACATTAGAATATAGTTCTATTTTACGAATATTTTAAACGAATATTTAAAAAGTATTTTTAGATAACATGAACACGTATGCTCGGCTCGCTCGCTCGCTTGTTTATTTCAAGAGCATATCTCACATAATATTCATACCGTCTCACGTTTCACGGATCCTGTTCCTGACTATAGACAAACTAGGAACAGAGGACTGTCATGTGACAGTTTAGTAATATTTTTTAGAGCCTCTCGCTCACTACGTCAGTAGGAAGAAACGGAAGAACTGACAAATTGTACAGTCAACCATTTTGATTCCTTGGCCACTATGGACTTTGACAACGTGACATTGTAAACCAAATCAAGCAAGTCTAGTTCGTAGACGGGGTTCTTGTCTAGCTGTCATTTTGAAAACATCTGTCTATTTATTTAATTTTTTGTAAATTACTTTATCGTTGATTTTGGTTCGCAAATCCAGGGCAACTTTGTGAAGTAACCTCCAACACTGACGAAGAATATGCATCAAATAAAATAACAGTGAACAGTTGATTCTGAATGAGCAAGCGGTCAAGAACACTCCAGCCATTGAAGTAGATGCCCGCCATCTTCAATTGTGTGCCGACTGGGACTGGAAGACGCCGACGACAACGACGATTCACCGTACAATTGCTTATATATACTTGACATTGGCAAAATTACATAACATGTAGATGCCATTAAAATAAATAAATAAATAATAATAGTTCGTAGACGTTTTGGTTGTCAACGTCACTTTAATGTAGTCCATAGTGGCCTAGACATCAAATTGGTTGTCTGTACAGGTATTTTTTACGACATGAAGAAGGCGAACGAAAAATATCTATGAGTACCTACAGCTATAGTGGAAGAGGGAGGGCCTAAGAAGAGATGGATGGAATGTGTGAAGAGTGATATGAAAAACAAGGGAGTGAATACTGAAATGACGGCTGATAGTGTTTGGAAGTAATAATTAAACAAAACCAAGCTTTAAAAAACCTGACTGTTGCTAACCAACTTTAAATCGTTATAAATCCTAAATGATCATTCAAAATGAAAAATAATGAAAGAAACCTAAAGATGATTTTTAAATACCTATTTGATGATACCACACTTGTCACAGTTCGTCGAGTTTAATTTTTCGTTTTAATTACTGTCATTATCTTTAGTGACACTCACAATCATCAAAATCGCTCCACGTGTTTAGTTTTTCTAGAACGCCACAAATCGACAAATATACATATATAGGCTGATAAACATATTAACCTCCTCCTTCGCCAGTCGGGTAAAAACGTGCTGCGCTGACCTCAGATAATAGGGATAAGGGCAAAATGATGATGATGGAAAACGCGAACAAGCAAGCGGGCCACGTGATGGTAAGTAGGATCGGCCCCCCTTTAACATTTGCATTCTCAAGACTACAATCTTAAGATTGCAATCCTAAGACCGCAATTTTGTTGCCGACCCTAAAAGACGAAGATGAAATGTCTCTTTTCTATTAATTACACCGGACACTTGTGGGAAAATGAAGTGTTCGTGCACTGCAATTGGCAGGATAAAATGAAAAGAGAAAGAAAGGTTTTATTTTTATTAAATAATATTTTTTATGTCTTATTTTTTATTGCTTCTCTATACTCGTACGGACGTGGACGGACACTAAAAGAGTTCCTTGTTTGACTTCGGAACTCTAAAAACTGAAAGACGTCTATTCAGTAACTAGGCCGCACGGGCAGTTATAGACGTTTTATATTTAAAAAATACTCATGTGACATATCTTTCACATCTTATCGTTGCGCAATAAGTACACTATCAACTTTAGATGCTCTCATTCTATTCACGTACAGAATTCTGTTTGGCAGACGTGAACTGTTAATGTCCTTCCGCACCGTACCCTGAGAATCGAGGCGGAAACTCGAGTGCTGCATTTTCTTGAAAATTTGACAAACAAAAACGCGGCGTTTTAAGTTTCGATGAATTTAAATTGTTTGTTATTAGTTAACAAGTCTAACAAAAGCAAGCTTTAAATAGCCCGACTCTTTCTAACCAATTTAAAATCGTTATAAGTCCTTAATGATAATTCAAAAAGAAACATTATGATGTAAACCCAAATACGATTTTTAAATACTTATTTAATAATACCCCACTTATCACAGTTCGTTGACTTTTTTTTTACTATGTGGCGTCTAGTTACCGCCATATTAAATTTTGATTACTGTCATATCTTTAGTGACACTCACAAGATTAAGACAATTGGATTGACATAAGAATCATCAAAATCAGACCGCACGTTAAGTTTCTAGAGCACCACAAAGGAACAAATCATACATAAAAACATATAGGTATAGGCTGATAAACACATTACCCTCCTCCTAAAAACCATGTTAAGTGTTACACAACAAATTCTGCTTATTGCGGACTACATAGGGCATAGGACATAAGACATAATTCATGGACCCTCAAGAGATACAACTCCTCACTGCCCAAAGCAGCTGGAAATTCCTGGACACAACGGGCCTTTGCAGCCCTGCCACAATAGATCAGCAATGGTCGAAGCGGCACACAAGGCTCATTTCAACCCCCCTAATTGCACTAATATTATAAAATACGAAAGTTGATTTAAAATTCACTTTGTGGCGAGGCTGCAACCACTCGACCCTCATGGTAACGCCAATCTTAACTCGTACATGCTCTACGAGCTCCTTCGCTTCCGTAGAGTAATGTAGTCGGGACACGTACAGCTGCGTCGTGGGTAAACAGTATCTCAGATTTAATTGCCAAAGTAGATTCAATCCTATCCCCCAAGTAATGAGGTTGCTACTATTTGGCATTTCCTAAGAGGGAAGTGTAGCAGGACATAAGGAACCAGTAGTTCGGTCCGGTCGGTGCGGTGCCGCATTGGTTCCTCGGGGCGGGCTTCTTCTTCCTCTCCACTCGGGTTTAATCGTCGTTCTCCAATTCGTCGTCATCAACACTGTCGTCGTCGCTGTCGTCATAAATACACCTACAAGGAAAAAACAATGCAATCCAATTGAATTTTCCAGCAATCCCATTATACTTTGACGACGCGTTGGCCTAGTTGGTAGTGACCGTGCCTACAATGCTAGCGGTCCTGGGTTCAAATCCCAGTAAGGGCAGATATTTGTGTGATGAACGCGAATATTTTTTCCTGGGACATGGGATTCTTCTATGTATTTAAGTATATATTTCTCTATATAAGTATTTATATGGTTGTCTAGTACAAAAACAAGCCTAGAGCTTAGTTTGGGATAAGATCATTTCCCTGATACATACATACATACATTAAATCACGCCTGTTTCTCAGAGGGGGAGGCAGAGACCACTTCTTTCCACCTGCTACTGATGATTCTGACATTTATTATTTTATTTGTTCCCTGATATTTATTATTTATTTACTGCTTACTGCTATTTGGTCTAAAAGAGGTCACAAAGCACAGACAGACAGATATGTGTACATTTATATACCCGATAAACATTACCTTTCTTTTTAATTAGTTAAGTAAAATGCATTCAAAAAAGGCTTACATATTTCGCTCATTGGATCCCATCGTATTAAGCGAAGTAAACCCGGCAACTCGTTATTTCCGCTATCTCCCTGAAATCACAATCGTGCGGATTTTTCAACCAATTTCATTAAACAAAAGACCATCGACAATGAAACCGGCGCACACTCATCTGTTTTGATTAGCTTACCGTTAATTAATAGCGTATCAAACTGTACACTTCCGCAAAATCGTATCTTACTCAGACACCCTGTTGGAAATTCAACTAAATGTGTATTATAATAAAATTTATGTTTATAAGTTGGGTGATTATACAGAATGTTTTAAAAGTAATTGGAATATGACGCTTTTGTTTACCAGAATCATTATTCAATTAAATTTTACATTACCATTGTCCTGGTTAGCCACGAATCATCGGGACGGTCAGTTCTAAATCTGCGTGTAATTTATAGGGCGCTCCTAAATTTTATGACCGTGCTTTGTTTAAAATTATAATTTATCTTCTGATTTTGTCTAACGGTAGATAAACATAAATTCTGTATCCGTTATGTTATTTAAGGGGTCGCAAAAATGTTCCGGTCCTCATACCCACTTTCGTTTAAGTATTCACGCTTTTTTACCATTTGGTATATTGTACTATTTAGTAAATTGTAGTTACCAATCTAATCTAATCTTAATAGAGTATTTTAGTATCCCACTGCTGGGCAGAGGCATCCCCTCATTTCTCCAGTCGTCTCTTAAGGCTGCTAAGTAATCCTTGCCAGGCTGGATTGAATTTATCTAAATTGTCTTGCCATTTTCTTTTTGGTATGACAGATGCTGTAATGTGAGGCGTTAAAGGAGACAACTGCACTCCAACACAGATGCGTTTATTACTGCATAGGATTGCAGAGTGCACTTCTTATTATAATACACCGGAGAGAGATGAGCGAGTGTGAGTGCAATTCACACTACAATGCCGTTACTTGGGATCTTGGTACCTACCAAAAGAAAAACGAATTTGTTCATACATTAAAATTTAATAACCATTTATATGTACTTAATGCTGGCAACTTAAAGGCCGCTTAATATTATTATTATCACGTCAAAATGGACGACAGTCCAAAGGCCTTTGGGTTGCAAAGCATTACAAATTATTATAATTCATCCTCATAATAGATCGCCCCTTTTTCTCTCTGGAAGAAAAATTGCAACAATCTCTCACAGACCGCGTTAGCGATTCTTTATTATTAATAATTCATATTATTGCCAGCTAATAAATGTGTAAATGCCTTTTAATGGTGTAACTGGTTCAATGGATACAATAATTATCAAGTTAAATCTATCACAAGCTATATAATCTATAGAATCTGCAATACCTTTATCAATATTCTAGTTACATTTAAATTGTTATAAATACAAAAATTCATTAATTATTTATTATTTTTTGTTGTTTAAATTGTTTTAATTGTTATAAGTACATGCTCTTACAATTTTCTATAGATTATATAGCTTGTTTTTCGCTTTTCAGTTGTTTTTTTTATTGCAGTCGGGTTTTTTGTTTATTTTTAATAGGTAATTTAATTTATTTAACTCTTTTTAATTTTTATTAATAAAATAGTGGTATTAATTAATTAATAATAAGCAATATATGAGCTCTGGAGCTTAAATTTTTAATGTCTTGAAGCTACAAGTGATTTCGCTTGTAATTTGAAGCAAAACTCTCTTTCTAGCGAAAGGAGTTTATTACTTAACATTTACGTATTTTTTGACTATCCTGTCAAAAAAGTAGCATAAAAGTGTTATAATGTATATATATTTGGAATGGGCTATTTAATAGCTTTCATTTGATACCCATATTGTTATAATAATAATAAAAAATAAATATTCCCCTCCATATTTTTTCCCGCGGACGCCATATTGAAATATTATATACCCTATGTCACTTCGGCAATTAAGACAAATCGAATGACACCTCGTATGTTAAAATCCGTCAAGCCGTTTAGGCTGCAGAGCGTGCCCAGAAATAGACATACATTCATACATAAATACATACATACATACATACATACATACGCTCGAAAAACCTAACCCTCCTTCTGACGCAGTCTGGTAAAAAGTGTTCCGTTACCAGAAATAATAATAATAATTTCTCTTTTTTTTTAAAAGCGTTGCACTGAAATTGTGACAATAAATTTTATTGTAACTCTAAAATATTTATATGCTAATGTTCGAGATCACATAAAGTGGATGTGAAATGTTTGACCAAAAAATTTATTAAATACTTTATGGCAAGGAGAAGGCCCGCGAGCACTCAGGCCCCCTGATGGTAAGTGGGATCTAAGACCCATAGATATTTGAAATCACAAGACTACAATCTCAAAACTGCAATCTTAAGACTTCAAATGCGCTGCCAACCCTGAAGACTAAGATGGAATGCCTCTGTGCTAGTAATTTCACCGGTTGTCTTATTCCCACGCCGGAACACTGCAATGCAAACACTGTCGCTTGGCGGTGGGTTAATGGATAAGATGGTGGTAGCGATCCGGACGGACCCTGCACAAGGTCCTACCACCACTAAAACTAAGTCATTTAAGAAGCAATTATTAATAAGGGATCCCAAAACAATGTTTGTGATTAACACAGCAATAACTAACCTAAGTTGACTATGTTATTAATTTGATAGTTACTAAACTATGCATGTTGTAAGGAAACGATTTATAGCCACAATATACCGTTACATCTGCACTTTCTGTGTTATTCTCCAACGGATACATTTAATTTCGATATCGAGTTCTTTGAAATCATTTGAAATCAACCTGTAGTGGTTCCCAAACAATTTTAAATGACATGATTTTTCTTACAACTTAATTTTTTTACTTTATTTACGTTTATTTTCTTATTTCTAGGTATTAAGTAACAAACAAATTGTGTTAAATACATAATGCGAGACGTCATGCAAATATTATTTATCCATGGCATTCTGTTGATCCATCAAATATTTATACTTTAGGTCTAACGCTTAACTGAGTCTGTTCAGACTAATCTTTGGTAGCAAATCCCGTGTGTGTTTTACTTGAAGGGACCTGTTCAATTAACACGTATTGACGAGAGCGAGGCTGACGCCCGACTGCAGTTATTACGTCGTTTGACGTACCGTAAACACACACCGGATTTGCTACCAAAGATCAGTCTAAACAGACTCAGTTATCCGTTAGACCTATAGTAGCAAAGTCAAGGAAATTGTAGCTTAAGAGGATTGTGAAGCTAATAATTTTCATACAAAATGCGATAACGTTTCTCTCCCCATGTGTATGGTTTTTTTTTGACAGCTACGCGATATAAGCGTCGCCTCGAAATCCACTTAAATAATGGACTTATTTTGATGTTATTTTAATTAATTTTGGGCACGTTTTATTCACACATTAGCTTAATGGTTATCCATTAATTCTTAAGATATATGTATGGGAAAAACACCTAGAGTTCATTTAATGTTTATATACCATATTTGGCGCGGCGTATTATTACTTAGGGCCGTATTTATAAACTCATCTTGGTTGAGATGCCCGTCACAAGATACGTCAAAGTAAACGTCAAACCATAGAACACTGTCATTTTTGACGCATCTCGAGACGTGCATTAGAGTTGAGATTAGTTTATTAATACGGCCCTTAGTCCCCTAGCATTTATCCAATCCGTTCTATCACTCTCATCCAGTTGCTATTATCATTAACTATACTTAAACTAGAAAAACTTAATGTTAACTTCACCTTTCCAAAGTTGACAGATTTTCTTTCGTACCACCAACTTTAATTATTGACAGTTTTTAAAAATCCAACGGTCATATTGAAATGGTCTGTTAATATATTCGACATCGAAATTGACATCATTTCGCGTTATATAATAACTCCTCTTGGCTTAATAATGTACTACGATGCCGGAGTGCTAAACTTTGGTAGTGTATGTAATACACGATATTCCATTTCAGATATTCAATTAACGGTATTCAACCAAATTCAAAATAGAAACGGTTGCGTTTAGTATTGTAATTCACATTAAACAAGTAAATAATGTACCAAAACTTAAGTTCAGTTTTGAACCTATTTTACAAATGATTAAATTCTCATCGTGCTCAAAATTATTAAAAACTTTCGTGTCTATTCAAATTGCTTAAGCAAGACAGTGATAAAAATACGCTCGCTATCTTATATCTCCGTCATACTTGGATAATGTTTAAAATGCTGAAAATGACAACTTCAATATTGTCTCCATTTATGACGACGCGTTGGCTAGTTGGTAGTGACCCTGCCTACGAAGCTATCGGATTTGATTCCGGTATGGGCAAATATTTATTTTGTGTGATGAGAACGAGTATTTTGTTTCTCAGTCTTGGATGTTTTCTATGCATTTCAGTATTAATTTCTCTATATAAGTATTAAAATAGTCGTACCCAACCCATAGCGCAAGCCTAGAGCTCAGTTTGCGTCTAGGTCAAAAACTGGTGTCAGGTTGTCCCCTAATGTTCATTTATTTATTTATTTAGTGGGTCGCCCCGAAGGAAAACCCTGCTTCGCAGTATAACATACTTACATAAAGTACTCGTGGAAGTAGAAAAATGTCTTTAATCTACCTCGTCATTTAAATATTAAGGTAAGTATAAAATTTGGTACACTTAACCGCCATTAGAGCGCCATCAGACAAACATGTCGCTACCTGTCCGGCGTGATATATCGCGTTCCTCGCCTAATTGCTCGTCTTTTGTACAGTATGTGCTTAAAACTCAGAACCATTTACTTTACTCAATGGTTATAGCTTATCCGTTCAGCGGCAAGTGGTGGGCAGTTTGGTAGGATTTAGAAGACTGGGCTAGTGTTATGTTAACCCAATTGGTAGAGTTACATAACGGCATGGTATTGATAACACATCATTTTAACGAATTTCCCTTCATGGATTGTATTATTTCATCGAATTTCAGTTCATCCAACGCCATTTTCTCCTGAAACCATGATGTTTTCAGGATATCTTAAACATTAATTACGTAGGTTACGTTAAGTTACACTTGTGACTACCGAAAACAATTAACTCATGAGGCGAGAAAAGCCTATCGATGTAAATAATGAAAATTCATGGTGTTGGAAACAAATGCTAGCGAAGCCAACTGGTTAGTTTTGTTTTGTGGCTTGGAGAAGTAAATGAGCACACACTGCCCTCCTACGGAGAAAAGGCACAAGTGCAATTAATTCATAGAAGCATATTAAACTCTCAAAGGTAAGATAAGAGATAAGGTTGAAAGTGCAATACAATTCATATAGTATATGTGCCTTTTTTCCGTAAGGCAGCCTGGCCACCTGATGGTAAGTGGAATCTGTGACGTATAGACTTTTTCACTCTCAAGACTACTATTCTATACTACTTAGAAAAAAGAGCGTATGTCTCAAAGAACCGCGTATTTATTTGTGACCTTATTTTTTATCATGGAGGGTTAAATTTGCTTTAAATATCAAATTGCGCATACGTCCTTTTTGTTAAGAAGGGCAGTCTTAGCACCGAAATCCTACGAGCGCGAATCCGTTTCCAGTCCTGAGGGCTAAGATGAAATGCCTCTACGCTAGTAATTTCACTGGTTATCTTGTAGCACCGGAAATAACATTTGAAACACTGCTGCTTGTCGCTAGGTTTAAGGTTAAGATGGTGGTAGCAATCCGGACGGACCTTGCACAAGGTCCTACCACTATTCGATGTTTTTTATTTAAGATATTTGTTTTAAGTGTGAGTAGGGTTAAGGAAAGAAATGCCTTTGGATTCGGACTTGACGCTGTAATTTTCAACAAATGCTGGTCAAAATATTATTAAAGAAGATCTAGGTCTACATTAAGTTAGTGTAGTTTAGTTTTTTCTTTGAACGTATTACTACTCAGTTCTTTGTACTGTCACAGAATCTTTACATTAAAAAATATTGTGCTACTACACACAAAGGAGCAAAATACACTACGAGGAAGTGATCACGAAATGTATCATCAAGTGCTTGAAAACATTCACGTTAAGTAATTGAACATCACTGTTTAATTAATTTACAGTGTTTAAAATGCCATACACATTTCATTCATTCAAAGTTAGTAAAATTTGTCTGCAAGCTTTATCTGTTTTTAGAACAGTAACATACCGTTTCGATCGTTAGGTTCATATAGTAAAAAAAAGCAGCAATATTCATGGCGTTGCGATTAAACATACTGCTTTATTTTTCAGTGTATTAATAAAACAAATACTATGAAATGTATAGATAGCAAAATTATTTACCCATATTAAATCACCCTGTAATAATCTTGTTTTATTTGTAGTTTAAGCTTGGTCTTCGCCAACACCCTATATTTAAGGGTCTGTACACACAGAATTGAAACGGACCGCTTGGTCGTTAGCACAGTGTAGCGACATAGGCGGCTCGTTGGACGTATGACCGCATAATTACATAGCTTCTGAGCATACTTTAGCCCTTCCATTACTCTATGCCTGATGAAGTTATTCCTTCAAATTGGAATATTGGAAATTGAAGCGTTTTTAATGAGTAGCTAGTCAAACGTTTGGTGCCGATGACGTCAAACTGTCAAAATTTTGCACACAGCACTCTTATTAGCAGATGTTTAGGTCTTAACTAGGACAAATAGATAAAAAATATAAAATAAAAAGCGAAAGGTATATTTATTTAGAGTTAAATACAACATAATATATTTTTAAACATTTATTACTAAAAATGGCAAACAGAGTCAACATTCTTTAATAAATGTCAATTTGGTGATTATCATTCAAAATTATAGTGCCACAATAGTATTTAGTCATGCAAATCCTAATTACAAAATAAGACAGTTTTTTGAAATGATAATTTTACCCTATTATCTTAGCAACTGTCCATCTCAATGTCAGTTTGCTTAATAAGGATTTATGCAGAACTGGTTCGGGACCAAATTTCAACCTTTAATTACTAGTATTTCAATTTAATCACCCCGTAAGCTAATTGACGTAATCCGCACCAAAAGTTCGACCCCTGTAAATGACTTTAAGTATTTTATTTATATATGAGTGTATATACATATGTTAATTTACATTATATGTATAATAGTATGTATTTATAATTATATATTTATGTGCTTATTTATATATTTTTCGTGTTGCTTTAGAACAAATCTTGGTTACCATTATTTCGTCTCATCTATTTGTACTTTAATGTTTGTCTGTTGTTTGCCACCCAAAGGTTAACTGGATGAGATCCCTTAAAGGGATAAATTCGCATTTTTACTACTTTTATTTCTGTAATTTTAATATTTGTGTAATGTAATTGCTTTAGTAAAATAAAGTGTTTACATACATATGCTATACTATAGATACATGATTTGAATCGACTTCTGAAAGGGATCTGTTTAGCACTTTTTCAGGGTTTCATACCTAAAGGTCGCTACCGAGACCGTATTATTAAATCTCTGCTGTCCTTCCGTCCGTCAGGGCCATATCTTTTAATCAGAAATAGCTAGAGACTTGGAATTTTCACAAAGTGCTTATTATTTATTTATTTTTTTACTTCATTGCACAAAATTTAAATAGTGTACAAAAGGCGAACTTAATGCTATAAGCATTCTCTAGTCAACCTTAAGGTAAAACAGAAATCGAAAAGTAGGCAGATGCAATAAAATGACAATCCTTTCTCGTTATTCAAATTTGGAATTTTATTAAGGCCACTATAACAATAAAAAAAAAAAATGTATGAATGAAATGGGTCCACATGCAAGAAACGCGTTTTTTGGTCAATCTTAACACTTCAAAACCACGCAAACAAAGCAATCTAAAGCCACCATACAAATAAAAGTATATCTGCTGCCTTTTCCTGCCAATCCGAGGGTTAAATATTATATTTGGAATTCGGAAGCCCGCGGGCTTAGGCCGGCGATGTCAAGATTGTGGCTATTTATAAAATTCAAAGGCAGGCCCGGTGCGGGCAGGCACTGAATAAACTGAGATAGAACACCCAAACGGCATTGTTATCCGAGTACCCACTTTGGCTCTATGTATAGAACATAATGGGCCTTTACGTTGACGACTTTTTTATTTTTCCATTGATGTTTGTTGAAGGTAGTTATACTAAGTTTAAACAAAGACAAGCGAACATATTTTTTGAGGTGCTTCCAGAATGACAGCGTTGCGATCTCGCGTCACAACACATGCTGAACCAGAACCTATTCATACACACACATTGCTGGGCTTCGGTGCGCTTACACGTGTGCTCTGCTTTGTATACCTGCCAAGTTTTTTAAACTCCAAAATTGTTTTAAATACTTAATTGTGTTGTAAAACATTGTTGCTTTTGCTCTGTGTGCGTTTACTTTGTATAAATTGTTTCCTTTTTTCTTTCTTACATGTTTTTAGAAAGTAGTCACTTTAATAATTTTGTAAATAAGTACTTAAACTAATGCACTGCTGACTAGACATGGACTGCGAGAGTCCTTTGAAAAAGGCCTTAACAACCATTCTAGCCAAAGCGTCGGTTAATGTCAAAAACAAAAAAAGGAATGTCAGTAAACCTTAGTAAATTTTTCATGGTTGTTTTTGGAATGATGGCGTCTTTAAAGGTGTAGGCCATTGTGTAGGCATAGGCTACGGAATGAACTGAGATAGTACACCCAAACGGCATTGTTATCCAGGCACCAACTTCGCCCGTATATATTGAGGAAGAAATACATAAAGTGTCCAATTCGGATCAGCGTTCTTTATTTTTAGATGCATGTAAACGATTTTGACGGTTTAGAAAAAAAACTAAAAATACTTTAAAAATCTGTATTAAAATTTAGCCTAGTCACAATGGGCCTTTTTGCACAGAAAAAAGTTCATAACAATATGAGTATTTTCTTTTGCGTTTTCCAACCAAATTATCTTAATTACCTCGGTGCGCGGATCTGACTCGCACTTGACCTGGTTTTTTTAAAGGCACATTTGTATGTTAGCAAAGTAAAGTACTTTCAAGTCATTTATCGATGACAGCACCTTAATCGATGGACCCTTGTTTAAGAGAGCGGAAAAACGTCCTAAAACTTTATCGATATTTCGTTCAGCAACTTCGTGAGATTGACAAATATCGTGCCAACTAGCCTTGGCAGTCCCAAGTTGAGGATTTGCATGTTCTTAGAGATTGGTTGCCCTTTTGGGGAATAAGGACCCTGGAATTTTTTGCCGCGGCCTTGTTTACTTTCATCCTTAGCGTGAAAAATTGTACCTACTGAGGATTTCAGCTTTGGTTTAAAAATATAAAATCAGAGCGTGACCTTGCTTTTGTACTGAGATTTGTTTTTTTTTGTGTTTTAGTATACCACTGCGATTTTGTCCACATAGAATCAGTCATTTGCTACCTGACACTTGGTTGACTATCCCCCGGAAGCTGTGTGTTTTTTCGGGTCGAAAGATATAAATTGAGTGATTTCAGGGTATAAGCTATTACGATTCCAAATTCGATCAGCCGTTAAGCCGTTTGGTTTAGTAGTTCCGGAGATTATTCCCATCATACATACAAAAAACAAACAACACAAATTTTACGTCTTTATATTTTTAAAATATACTAAATAGTCATTTAAAATATGTATAGAGACAGAAATAGGTAAATAATACAGTAAAAATAAGGAGAATCATGCGTTGTAATGCAATTTATAAAAACCAACTATGTAAAAAAACTAACCTGCTACGTGTACGCGCATCTATTCTATTAAGTAAAACCGTAATGCTTTTGACATAGTTGTCGGCCACCATCACTGTCGATATATATTATACTATAAAATGTCAAAAACAAGATGGTTCCTCTGGGGCCTATTCTACATTGATTTTACACCTATTGCTATCGTATTGTCAAAGTTTTAATAGCTCTTATTAACGTGGCAGTAATGACGGTCGAGTTAAAAACAATACGTGTAAAGACAAAGTAGCATACATAATGCCCCTGATACTCATACGTAACGTATACAGTCCGAAACAGTGATACAATACAATCCATAATTAACTTCATAACAATGTATCGGGGTCTTGACTTTAATTCCCGAGTTGCGGTGTTTACTTCCGCCGATACGGCGAATATACCTGACTTACCTAATCTGAGGTCAGGTGGCTGAAGACAAGGTATTAAATTATTAAACCGGCTTGTATAAACGAGCTTTACCTTAAAATACACCAATTACTCGTACTCTTATAGAGTTTTGTACCTAATGGGAGTCAACGGGACCCTATTACTGAGGTTCTGCTAATCCGTCTGTCATAGAGCTATTCCTTTTGAATCGTAACATCTAAAAAGTTGAAAGTTTCATAGAGTGTGTATTAAATTTACACAGCCGCTATAACACAAAATAATACAAATACTAAGTACTATAGGAATTTGGAATGAGCTTTCTGCTTATGGCCTGTTGTTTGATCAGTAGCTAAACTAACTAATTGTTAAAATTCGAAAAAGGAATGGAAAATTTGACACACTTCCTTGAGATTTTAACTATTAGTAAAGTTTTTTACCATTAGTTAGTTTAACTACCGATCAAACAACAGGCCAATTGGACTTTCCCAATGAACTATACTAAATGGGGCTTTTCAAAAAGGGTATCATTAAATGTCTTCGAGACCGGCAACGCATTGGTGACGCCTCCGGCGTTGCTAATATCCATAGGCGGCGTTGATCAGTTGACCACTTCCCATCAGCTGTGCTGTCTGCCTGTTTGTCCATCGACGGCAATAAAAAAAATGTTTAAAAGGTTTCCATGCAAGAAAACGAGTTTTTATTGGCGTTTTTTGCTCTATAATAATATTGTACATTTATACGGAACCCTTCGTGCGCAAATGCTCGGATTTGGTCGGTTTTTAGGACTCCGTACCCAAAGGGAGCCTAACGGGACCCTACTAATATGCCTGCGCTATCCGTTCGTCCGTCCTTACTTTAAAGAACTGTATCTTTTGAACTGCAGTAGATATCGGGGTCATTTTTTTACCAACAATTCTTTTTTTAAAGAAATTGAAATAACAAAGGGACTCATAATACGAGAAAGATTATTTATTTTCAACGAATTTTAGTTATGGGTCCTAAAAACGGTAAAACATACAAGCGTCAAATTTAGTATGATTATAGTAAGTACAGTCGGGGGCATTCCCGGTCCACCACCTCTAGGGTGATATTCGTTTGCGCGTTTGACGCACAACGGCCTAAACGCTTTAGGATTAGCAAGCTGCGACGAACACGCCAAAATTTTCTGAAGTGGAGGACCACGAATGTCCCTGACTCCAAGAGGATGTTTTGCGGGTTTTTAATGCGGAAGATATGGCTTTTTTATAGCAACGAAAAGGCACACGAGCACACAGGCCACCTGTTGGTAACTGGTATCTCGGACCTATAGTCATTTGAATACTCAAGACTACAATCTCAAGACTACAAAATGTGTTGCCTACTTTGATGACTAAGATGGAATTCCTCTATGCTACTATTTTAACCGATGGTCTTATCCCCATACCGGAACACAACAATGCAAACACTGCTGCTTGGTGGTAGGATTAAAGAACAGATAATAGGTATTGACCGAACGTACCCTGCGCCTGTCCTACCACCATTCAATTATCAATTCCGCAAACAAAAACAAATCAAACGGCTGCCAAAATTCGATAATCACCATTCACAGCGCACACCAGCTGTAAAAATACGATTGTAAAGGGATCTTAATCGTTGTCCACGTACGTGTTACGTAGGATAATACATAATTCTGTAAGTAGTGCTCGGGAGAACAGTCGAGTGCGACAGGACGGAGGAGGGCCCGCGATGAATTATTTAGATGACCGAGCATTTTGCGGGTTTTGGCGCGGACGATATAGGTTCGGAAGCTGCGGACGAGTGCGTAAACACCTTTATCTACATCCATATCATAACTTCCCTACAATATGTTCAGAAGCGATAAGCAAATCGCCTGTATTAAGAAACCTGTATCTGTGGTTGCATCTTAATTTTTACATTAAAGTATAGTGCATCCTAATGTTTATATTAAAGTATCGGTACCTAAACATTAAAGTATCGGTAATACTGTTCCACTAACTTGAAAATGCAAGCCATATCTATACATTATAAATAAAGTTTTTTTTTTAAGCTTTGGTACTACAAACAAGTTAACAGTAACACTAACTTAATAAAAATACAGGCCATATCTGAACATATTATAGAAAACTTATGATATGCATGTAGATAAAGTTATGTATGCGGCTATACATAATTAGGCATTAGAACACTCGTGTAATCTTATTATGCACCAGCCACATAAACAACTATTACAAAACAGATGTTGTGAGAGCTTTTTTGAGGTTAAGGAACAGTTTCATACTTACTAAACATAAGTAAATAATGTTTAAAAAATAAATGTGTAAATAATAAGAAATGCACTAGGTTTAAATCTAAATGCTACACTAAATTATAGACATGCAATAGGTTGCTTTAGAGAAAATACAAAAAAAATCTAATATATTAAGAACTGTAAATATATATAGGTCTGGTATGTACTTAGCACTTCAAAATACTAAGCGCCAGTATGAGTAAGCATTTTTTTTTAAGTATAAATAATAAAATAAACATAATTTGCAACATACACCGTAAACATCTTATTGCTAATTTTATCAAGAGCGTGTTGTGGTATTCCTTAAAATATAAATTATTAGGGAAAGATATTACGTAAATGTATCTATTCAGCACGAGAAAAGTGGGGCAGATTGATACGGAAAAAATCTCCAATTAAACTCCAATTTGTGGAATGGGCTTCCATCTAGACCTTTCAGTTAATTGAAGAAAAGGTTGAAAAAGTTGTGGCTATAAATCAATAAGATGAGTCTTATTGTTGATCCTTAGCTCTGTTGTAGGTTTCATTTGCTGTTAACGAATGT
The DNA here is from genome assembly GCA_946894065.1 of Acleris literana. NCBI lineage: Eukaryota > Metazoa > Arthropoda > Insecta > Lepidoptera > Tortricidae > Acleris > Acleris literana. The sequence continues at coordinate 23,596,864 of OX335669.1, forward strand.
GGTAGAATGTATTAGTATTTTCGCTTATCTATATTATATGTATTTTATTACAGCAGTTTCTTTTTCTTCTGTTTATCCTATGTATATATTATTTTCTGTTATTTTGTTAATTTGACTATACTCTTGCATTGTCCATACTCCAGTCCAAAATGATCTAACCTATTGAGAAAACCGCATCAAAATCCGTTACGTGATTTAGAAGAAGTTGATGGATATACAGACAGACAGACAAACGCGGAAAGCGGCTTTGATTTATACTATTTAAAGATAAAGGTAACGTAGATGAGCTGTAGTTGCCGTTTTATTATAAAGTATATTTGTGAAGCCATTATAATTAATAAGCTATTCAATTTCGACGTCACAGAATCACCCATGGCAACATTATGCTTAAATAAAATAGAGTTTTTTTTTAAATTCCTTTTCTTCATTGTTTAATTTTGTTTTCTGTGTTGCCATTCTTTGTTTGATGTTCAATTTATTCTATTTTTTCCTTGTGATCGTCGAATAAATGTTTCTATTCCTATTTTTATGGATAAAAAGCGCGCCAGCAACGAAGCATTTAAAAAAAAAAATATTATTGTGATTAACGAAGTTATTAAAATGTTAATTTAATGAAGATTTATACTTTTAACAAAAGGTTCAGAGGTGTTAATATCCCAAATATTATGTTATAACTGATTAATTTGAAAATGTTAATTTAATCTTTTGGCTCGTAACTATTATTTCAGATACGGTGCAAAATATCTTGCAAAAAAAAACCCACATGAATCCACTCGTAGGTAGTAAGAAATGCGGCATGAGACAAAATTACAGAAATGTTCACAGTTAGCAAAAAAAAACAGGTATTCAACGTAAATTCCCAGACAAAAGCATGTTAAATTTAAAATTAAGCTGAACATTATCCAGTATCCAATATCAAAGACGTGCAAAGCATTCCTGAAACATGGCATTCCTACACTTAAGATCAACGAAATCGGATCACTGTACGTACAAATTTCAATGAAACATGACCAGTTTTCCCTTTACCTGTAGTTCTCAATGACGAAATTAAACGGAGATCGCAGGAAATTGAACTTTACGTGTTTTATAAAGCTTAATTCAAATTAATACTCTACCTACAGGTGATTGGTTATTCAATCAACCATCTTTAGGGGGCATAGTAAAGATTATTTGTAGTAAAAAAACAATTAGTACTCGTACGTGAATTAATCAAAAATGACCCTTTTGAACCGCAAAATCAAAAGCTATTTATGGCTTTTTTTACCACGTTTACTTCACGTTTTGAAATATTCTTAACTTTGACCGTGTTTATGTAACTTAATAACTTTATTAACACGTTGGGTGCGGTACGGGTACTATTTCCCCGTATTTTACTTTCGCTGGGTGCGGCGGTCAAAAATAGTGTTCTCCCCCTCGGTGCGGGAAGGAGTTAACAATGATCCTGTGGAGGTATGAAAGAGATAACGATTGATTTGTGAACACTACATTTATTTTGAATTAATAGTAAAAAAAACACGTACGGGAAAATAGTTCCCGTAACGCACCACCTGGTGAAGGTACAAACAGTCTCATTTGGCCATAGGAAGGGTTAACTCCTATGATAAAGATAAAAGATAAAAGATAAAAGATGTTTATTCAGTAAGTAGGCCGCACGGGCACTTTTACACGTCAAAAATCTACCAGCGCTTCGCAAGAGACCACTGCTGAGAAGAAACGCCGCAAGAAACTCAACAGTCAGTCGTTTTTTTAAAAAATTACTTATACAATTATAGAACTTAACCTAGCATTATATAAAACAATGAATTTAACATTAAAATATATATATCATGCGTAGTTGAGCAGGAAAATGTGTCAAAACTCAGTATGTTCAGATGAACTCTACGATCTACTCTACTATGCGTGTTATCGACAAATTATGAAGCGATCGCCAAGAAAAATTCTTTAACAATAATTCTGTATGACCGAAATTTCATTATAACTAGTAGAAAATTAAGTAGGAAACGCTAATAAATTAATAACAGTGCCAAAAAGAAGGTAGTATGATATAAAAAAGCTTACCTACGGGAAAAAAAATGCGGGTGATGGAAGTTGAGATGAAAATAGCTATTATTTTATTTTTAATATTTATATATGTTTATTTGAAAGTAATTGCTATATCCTTATTTCTATATAAGTATTATGTTGATTATCGATGTTTGTTTTAATACGACGCTGTCACATGTTTGACTTATTTATTTCCTTTTCGGTGCAGTACGGGAAATAATTTCCGGTAAATTGAAGTTTTCGTAAAAAGGTCATATCTTCTAAACTATAACCCTTATCCGGATACTATTTCAGTTCGGTAAAAAATACTATACACCGTGCCCGGGACGTACCCGAAGGATTTTAACCATTGATTCTAGACCCTATTTGGAGTATATAATGTGGTATAACATGTAGTCCAATATCGCATAATTTCCGAGATTTTTATTACTTAAACAACAATTTAGTAAGTTAATTTAATTTGAACTCTGTCACCTTAATTTAAAGCATTATTTACTAAGAAATTGATTAAATTAATTTTATGTTGTACGTTGATGATATTGCTACTTACAACATGAATCTTTCTCGGTAAATAATGCTTTAGGTTAAGGTCACTTACAACTAGCCAAGTCAAATTTTAATCTTCAGTTTATCCTAAGTTATCTGCTTTGTGTAAATAATTCGAGTGTTCAAATTTAAGAAGTTATACTTTTAAATAGCAATCATTTTTGTAGCAAAAAAAGTAAGGAATTGTGATTTTAATTTATTTTAGGATGTCGTATGTTCTTAATAAATAAATATCAGGATGATAAGTAGATATACGGAACTTGGCTTCCATTTTCACATTTATGTTTTTGATGGGATATCATTATTTTTTGTCAAATAAGTAGGTATGCGTTTCCTTAAATAAATAAATAGGATTAATATCAAATAAATTAGCATCAACTAATATTCATTAAATCGCAACCCATGTAATACTAATAATTATTGAGTAGGTAGTTCCGGTGAACCTGTGATCTTCATTCATCATCATCATCAGTTCTACTTCACCAAATAGTGCTTTTCAAGAGCAAATGCACGATTTGCTATATGCTATACAAAATACCCAAATCGCTATAACCTAAAATATTTGAAGATTTCCCTAAAGTTTCTAATAATAAATGAAGGAGTTCTGAGGTAACTAGCATAAATAATAATAAAATAATAAAACTTAAAAAAAACATCGTTTTCAGATATTTTTTTGTATATACACAATTACCCATCTTCATGCCAAATTTCACCTCTCTAGGTCACCTGGAAGTGGGTTAGGTTTTTGATGATTAATCAGTCAGTCAGTCTCAGTCAGTTTTTTTATGAAATTTTGGGTTCTAGTTGATTTAAAGGGTTTTAATACATAAACCCATGCTTTTATGATAAATATATTTGGAGTTATTGAGGCTTCAAAAGTGGCTCCAAACGGTTCGTGTAAAAAACACACGGCTGCGCTCGCCAGTTCCTTTTGCGTGAACTTGGCTGGACACGCTGCCGCGTGTCTAGATATAGAGAATTTTGATCAATAGATAGAATGATTCCTGATACAGGTATTGCATACTTAATAGGAAGTCCCCACCTTAGTATAATTTACACAAAGTTTTAACGAAATAAATATTTTTTCATTTTTTCATTTTTTTCAATGATTCAGGACAAAGGGTTTATGAAAAAAAATCAAAAATCAAAATATTTATTCAGTAAATTGGCCACATACGGGCTCTTTTACACGTCGGTAATATACAGTGAATCTACTAGCGCTTCGGACAAGACCATCATTGCGGAGAAGAAGCGCCGCAAGAAACTCCAGCAGAAGGTCATTTTTTCAAACATAAAATACAATAATACTTAAAAGTAAGTTACATTACAAGGTAATAAAGCAACAAATATAAATTATTAGAACTATCACATATAAAAAAAATACAAATTCAAAATTAAAAACATTACAAATAAATGTAAAAATTATCAAGATTACATGTCAAATTATGTGTAATTAATTCTTGTTTATGTAGTACGGGAGTTATAGAAAACTCATATAAACTGAAGCGAAGCGAGAGCAGGTCGCTAGTATGACACACAAAATGATCCCAATTCGGAGCCTAACGGCACTGAATTCTGGCGTTAGACCAAAAAAGGTAGCTAAATGCATAGTAATAGTAGAAGCATTTTAAAAATGTGGTTACCAATTAGGTATAGAATGCTTCGACTAACAAAATTACAAAAGTTCAAAAAATTCACTTGGTGTAAACATAATGCCAGAACGTCTCGTGGTGGTGAAGTGGTGCTGATGGTACCGGCCCACAGGACTTGTGCTTTTAGAGGGAGTTTCAAGTACCAAGTCACAAAGTGCTGGAATAACATCCCACCACCTATACGTAATTGCAAATCAAAGCCCCATTTTAGAGTTGAATACAGTGTGTAAATGGAATACGAGCAAACATTTAAACTAGACGTCCTAGGCTCTACAAGTCATGTAAATGTGGAATTTCGTTAATAACTCTAATACATAGAGCGTAATTAATTTTTAAAGGCAGCAATGTATAATGTAAACGAAGATTTAAGTCTCAGGTAATTGCTGTTTAATTGGGCTATTTCTGATACATTGCGTGGCGAATTAATTTATATGAAAAAAAGAAATTCAACTTAGGTTAACGATACACATGTTTTTATGTTAATTAGGATGCATGTTAAACGTCGTTAAAATATTTTTTCGTATTCCATTTACACACTATTTAAACTATATCTATTATGTTTACAAAAATTACTAAATACCTATCCTGATTCTTCCCCATTACACTACTTTATAAACTTTGTTATACTTCAATATTAAATATGTATGATTATCTTGTATTGATTAAATGCATTTCTTTTAACATAAGGTAGACTTTACCCGCTCTTATAATCAGCTCTTAATAGGCACGAGTTTACATTTCATTACAATGCTAGCGTCACTTTTTCAAAGGTTCTGGCAGAATACCAGTGCTGCGGACCTCCGCAGTTTTATGCTGACCCAACGCCTTTTTTCTCGCATCATCACATGGCTCTTTTTCAACTCTTTTAATGGAATACTTGCTTTATAAATTATTTTTAGTTTTATGTTATTTATTAGTTAATCGGTTAATTTCATTTTATAATTTTTGTAATTTATATTTGGTTTTACGGCCATGTGCATGTTTGTAAAGAATAAAGATGTTTAGGTATCTATCTATATATCTATCTACATTGCAGTTGTTCGCAATCTTTGGTATTGCCATAGTATAAATAGAAAAGTAGTTCATCTCCGGCCCTTTAGGACATTCTGATACCTATTGCCTTTTCCAAACTAGATCTTCTATTTTAGTCAACTATTTGGGCATACATGATCTATGATTTATAATCAAAGTAATTTTTATAAATTATGCAAACCTGAAGTAAGTATAGGTAAATATTGTTAGGTTAGTACCTACCTATATTTTTTTAACTTAATATTTGGTTAACTGTTGACAGTAAATAATATGTTTATAGGTGATAATTGTGATAAATAAGTAAATTCCTTTTCGACATCATTTTATAATGCCGCTTTTGCGCATGGCGGCATCCTTTGACTATTAAGGAGCGGTTCGGTAAAAAAGTAGCAATGTATTATCGGTTTTTTTTATTTATTTATTGCTAGTTAATTATGAAGCAGTTTTTTTTTTCAGTAATCTGTAGATCATACTATGAAAGAAAAATACAATCATATTGAAATGTATGAGATTCTTTAAGTTTTCTTAATATTTATTGCAGGTACTTTATAACTTTTCAAACAACACAATTTGACAATCTTCGCTTGCCGTTTTCTACCATGCCACAATTGAATTTCCATTTTCACAACTTTTTTCATGCTTTTAGGAATATCATCTTACGGATAAATTATACCAATACACTGGATTTTACTTTGGGTAGTAAGGAAGTCTCTCCAATCTAACCTCTGACAGAGGTTTTTCTATGGGAGACAAATTTCTATAAAAATGGTAAATTCACCAATGTTGAAATTCCATGTAACTACCTCAAAGTGAAGTCAAATCAAAAAAGTTAACTATTGATCAAAAGACAATTTAATAAGGTATTAAGTAGCCCATGAAACTTTAAGGAAAAACTATGTTTATGACAAACACCTCATAAATTCTCCAGAAGACGCTGTTCAAAAAGCTTTAGGTGAGATGTAATATAAAAGGCGAAAACTTGAAATCGCCCGTTCATATTTACGATTGTTATTTTTTGTTTTATTGAATAGTATCTACAGATTACTATAACAAATGCACTTCTTAAAAATTACCACATAATAAAAAAAAAACATATTATGTACTGCTACTTTTTTCCGGACCACTCTTTATTCCTTCCTTTCAGCATTGGCAGCACGCGCCGCGGCATTACAGAAAGAACTCCGGTAGACCCGGATTTAACTCAGTTTTGTAATTTCTATTTATAATTATGTAAGTAGGTACCTAACGTACGTAGTATAGAAATAATTATATATCGAATTTTGAAATCAGGAAGGTTAGGTATGTGTGGTATGTCGTGTTGAAACATATGAAATGTCACGTTGACAATAATAAAGATTTAACAAAAGCTGCAAGTGGGCTAAAAATATAAAAAAATAAACCGCAAACTTCACAATCTCTAAATACGTAGGTAGATACTTATCTTTTCGACTCCAAAGGTCGACAGCTATTTTTTAGGCACCCGTATACTTAACAATGGGTCCATATAGCTGGTTTGATAGCGCAATCTGTTGTATGGGAACCTTGCACTTTGTGACTATGCGCTGAAACTTGGCACAGCTAATTCTTAGCTGGTTTTGAGTAGATTCAGACCGAGAGCCGTCGAGAGCCATGGCCCATTTAGTAGGGGGAGGGGGAGAAAGTTTGACGCTGCCGCGCTTTAATTGAAGCAACATTTCTCTAAAACCATACATATTAGGGCATGCGATATAGCATTTTCAGATAAATTAAGGACGAGGAATCAATTTTTTTAACAAAAAATATGCACTCCCAAACAAAAAAAATGAATAAAGTAGAAAAGACTAAAATAAATAATTTGTTACTTGTATATAATTACCTATTGTGCCTAAAAATAATTACAGAAATCTAAGAATAAAAATGTAGTCGTAAAGCTACACTTATGCAGTTTTCAAAAATATACATTTTATCATATATATCTGTTAACACATGGGGGAAAATAATATTACGCGTGGTAGCTGGTTTGATAGTGCGATACGTTGTATGGGAACCTTGCACTTTTTGACTATGCGCCAGCAACTTAGCACCAGTTGATCCTTAGGCGGTCCCGAGTGAATTCAGACCGGAAGCCATCGAGAGATACCGTGCATTTAGCGGGTTAGGGGGGGAGTTTGACGCTACCGTGCTTTAATTGAAGCCATATTATTTCTCAAAGCCGGTATTCTAGGCGGTAAAAAACATATCGTATTTGACCTGTTATCATGTTTTCAACGTTTTGTTAGCTCCTATTTACTTCAAAGTAATGACGAAATGAGAATGAAATAGTTCCATAGCAGGTCAAATATGATATCGTCTTTACCGTGGCAGTTCAAATATTGTAATTATTGTATATTTTATAATTTTCTAATAAATATTTCATCTCAAACATACTTACATAGAAATATTATTTATTTCTATTTATTTTTAATTCACGAAGATAACAAATAGAGGTAAGTAAGTACAATAAAACTTTACTAAAACTCCATTCTGCACTCTTACCATGAGTTACAATTACCGTACGCGCTAGCGAGTCTAATGCTCTGTCCCTCGCAGACCTCGCAGTATTCTTATAGAGTGCGAGGGACGGTACTTTCGACTCGCTAGCGAGTACGGTAATTGTAACTCATGGTAAGGGTACTGAATAGAGACGTTTCTAATGTATCCTTTCACATGCCAACTTTACCTAAACTTCGTTCAATGGTATGGTAAGAGAATTGTGAAGCTTGGGAAGCCTTTCCTGACTTAACTATAGGTTTCGAATCAGTGATCGAGGGCCGCATTGAGGAGGCAATGGCTTCCATCGAAAAATACTTCGTAACATTATATAGTAGGTCAGATTTTCTGCCTTTTTAAACAGATATAATATGATCTCAAAGCTTAAACCAGAATATTCCATTTCATTATTATTATTATTATTTCAGATCAGCTTTGCGTATTTCAGTAAATGATTGCCGTAACTAAGCCTAAGTCGCTTAGTAAGTCAGTCATTTATTAAGGATAAGACCAGAGACTCCTAAGACTTGTCCAACTACAGACCAATCCCACTCACTTCTGTAATCGCTAAGGTACTGGACTGTTTGTTTGACCGGTAAATAGACAAGCACTTGACAAGTAACGATGCACAATTTGGTCTAAGGCAGATTTTTTCCACGGAAAGTGCTTATCTTTGCAGATAGTGCAGTAGGGTACCGACTAAAGCTGATTTATATCAGCATTTTTTAAGAGGTGTATATCAATGGGTGCATGCATGTTTGGGGCCAGTTAGCAGTGTTTGCACCAGCTCAAAATCTGCTCTATCGGTCTACTTGGGGTTAGACGAAGGTCATAACAACTGGAAGCCTACATGGACGGACTTACCTGTTGCTGCAGAAGCATGTCTAGAAATTGTCAGGTGCAAATGCAAAAAACAGTGCCGTGGCTGGTGAAATTGTAAAAAAAATGCAGCTTTAATGTTCATACCTCTGTGCATTGGATTTTGTAATATATACAATGAATTTGCATGTATTACCTTTCATGTGTTTAAAACAGTACCTAAACCCTACCTTCACGGATGATCATGCATTGAGATCACCCTGACCCACGCTTAATATTATATTTTGTCTACCATGTCTTAACAGATAGACTTACTTAATTTGTCAGAGACCCTCACTGAAGTCAGCAAAGGTGATATAGGTAAAATAATTATTTGTGCTTGTCTGTTTTCCCACAAATTAACACATAAATGTACCTAATAGGAACATTGATTACTTTAACTCTATATTATATAAAATGACAATATATAATTCAAAAATATCGTAGTTCGATACACATAAATTTGTACACAAGTTCGATTTGACGTGTAACTATAGTTATTTACCAAGTAGGTACTTAGATGAGTGTGCTGAGTTGTTAGCATATAATATTTTAGACCCCGTTATGACTAGCATAGCGAGCGATTGTAGATCGGAGCCTGTGCTTAGTTTTATTAGCGCTGGCCCCGCACCGGAGCTGCCGGTTGATTTAAACTGACAGCTTCGACAACGGCCGCGGCTGCCGTCGTCCGCGGCGCCAGTCGCGGCGGCCCACAGTGGTGCGCGTTGTATGGAGCCGCGGAATTAATTGTTTTTTTTAGGTTAATGGATAAAAAAACACATTTCAAATATATTTGTAAGTATAATAATATCATTCCAACTAATATTTAAAATAAAACCTACATTGATTGAACTTAAAATAAAATATACAATCAGGTGTTGCTTTATTGAATTCACAAAAGTAAATGATGCACAATGTTGTAAATACCCTTTTTATACTATTTTATAATTTAATAGTCTTTGTAATTGCCCTCATTACCATCGATAACGCATTTAAGTATTTTTCTTAGAAAAATAAGCTCATTCATTAATGAGGTAGCAATAAAAAGTTTGCAAATTATTGCAGCTAGAACCAATTAAATAATGATCTCGATTAAATAATGTGTAAATATTGTTGTATTAGAGCTTGAGGGTCGTTGTAGCTAAAAAGTTATAGCCAATGAAATGTAATATTTAGGCGAGAAATGCTATCAAATTCTTACAGCCCTAAAATTACTCATAATTTAAGAGAAACCATAAATGTTATTTCATTTACAATAGTAGGAATAATGTTTCTTGTATATAAATGAAACATGTTAAACAAAATCAATAACTTGAGAGGAATACACCCTTTGCAAATGCAAGGTATTTTTAACGTTTATTTCACGCGAGTGCATTTGTACGAGTTTGGCGGCCTAATTTATTTATAAAAATAATATAAATATGCAATATTTTATTAGATCATAGGTATTTGAAATGTTTTATATACATATCAGATAAAAAATGTGACTACTGATGACCATCCCAAAATTGAATTAATTCCGCCGTTGTCCCACTGTGCGGCCCCGTGCCTGCCCTCAGGCCGACGAACATTACAAATAAGTTAGGTAATAATGTAATAAATGTAATTCATCAGAATATACAGAGATTTTCTAGTAAGGAACTAGAAATTGGTTTGTTTATAGATAGTGCTAATATACACGTTTTATGTGTTACTGAGCATTGGCTAAAAGGGCATGAGTGCATGTTTAATTTTAATAATCATGACATTGTTAGCACGTTTGCTAGGCAATCTTGCAGTCGGGGCGGATCCCTGATTATGGTTAAACGCAACATTAAATGGACGTAGTTATGCAAAAACGTTCCAACCCACAAGTCACACAAAATTGAGATAAAGCCACTAGTGTACCTTTTTTGACACCTTTCATCAGTTTAGCAAAAAGGTTCCAGTCTTTATGGCTTATTTCTATAAAAAAAAATTTTTGATTATACGTTCCAACCCACATTTTTAGCAAACAAGGGCTTGCATAGAAAAAAAAAACATAACATGGAAACTGAAACGTTTTTATTTTATACAATCCATTAATAATACTTTGTTAAAATGATTCAAATAGTCTTGAAACATTATATACTTTTTTATGTGATACTTGTGGTCTTGCAAAAAATGTCCTATGTATGTTGGAACGTTTTAGTAAAACCCATGTGACACTTGTGATTTTGCAAAAAATGTTACATATACGATTGGAAGTTTGCTTTGCTAATTAACAAAGTGATGGGTAAATGATCCAAAATATGGGGAACCTTTTAGTTCAATCCAATACAGACTTTTATAGTAGTACAAAAAATTTGGAAAAAATATTTCTAATCGGAAGAAATATAGACCAATAGACCAGTACATTCCTGAGAATTGTCTCCAATTTTATAGAACACTTAAGACTTAAGACTGATGATGTACTTATTTATTTATTTATTTATTTTAATGGAACAGTAACAAATTACAAACTGACAGTTTTTATTACAAATTATTACTAAATTATAGAAGATAATGTTGGCAATTTAATAACAACTGTCCACAGCATTAACAAATTACAGCATGTTTGCTTTAAAAATAATGATTAAAAACAAATATTATTATTAACCTAATTCTTTACATTAAGCGCCAGTGCTGCAGCGGTTCAAGCATTCAGTGACATGGAGAACATGACTGTCACATTTAGTACAGATAGTATTAAATGTGCGGATGGTAGGACTATTTCTGGAAACATTATTATTTGTAAGAGTACAAGCAAACAATCTACAATCAATCTTTTATAATTAATTATAATAATATTTCAGCTCCGTATTTTTCTATTATTTCTTATTTATTATTTCAGACTATTTGCACCACATTTTATAATTTAAACCTGCACATTACACATTACATACTTGGTGGGACGTTTTTACAGAATTATTTGGAATGAGTGTCCATACAAAATAAAATCGTTCCAATACTATTTCGTCTAAAAACCTACCGTTTTATTATAAACTAGCTTTTGCCCGCGACTTCGTCCGCGTAGAACTCGTTTATCGCAATTAGTAATAGTAATTCTATAGTTTGACGTCCTCCCTGGCAAGAATGATCTTTCAAACACATGTAATATTGAGCTCGAAATTTACCGGGACACCAACTTTAACCATGAACTTACGGGAGGGCACTCCCGACACCTCGAAAGAGTTCAGGAACTCTAAGGGTAGGACGTGACTTGCTCTGTGTCTATGACATTGTCTACCAAGAGATTCTCCACAACATCGCCTTCTACATGAGAGATATTTTTATATTTATCCGCCCGGCAATATCGTTTGTCGGTGCTAATATCGCCCTCTCGCACAAACATTCTCTATTCTTTATATTGTTTTTTAGATCGGGGTACAGTTATTTTTTAGATCATCTGTGTTTTGTACAATATTACAGAATTCGCGGTTTAATGTAACTATTCAAATCGTTACTATCTCTCGCCATACGATCTTCGACCATTTTTAGTAGAGCTGCCGGATATATTGCCCCGACTGTGTATCATGGTGTACTCGTAGTTCCTGGCATATTTGTAGTGAGGTTATTTTTTTATATATATATATATATATACTCATATCGTAGATGCCGAAATGCATTTATTTTATCCGCTGGTGTGCCCCTAGTTATCACCGGTAGATGAGAATGTGTCTAAATTCGCCGTCTCAAAGCACCATCCCTCCCATGATAGTTTGGTTGCTCTTAAAATATCCATCATAGTTCAATATTACATATATTATATTATGAGTCTTAATACTAATTATAATGTAGGTATCTATCATTATAAATGGCGGAACTCCCAAACATCATCAGTGGCCGCTGAAAAAACAAAGACAATTATATTCTTCAAACAAATTTACCCAATGCCCATTAATCTAATTCGGTTCTGCGGTTAATCCGTGAAAGCGTAACAAACAGACAGACGACAGACAATTGCCTTTTTTTTTTGAATTGCCATTTTGAATTTCTACCTATACTTTCACATCATTTTCGAAATCTGCGTCCTCAAAATCTAAGAAAATGACAATTATGTCCACTTTTTAAAAAAGATCATGGCCTCCATCTTGAATACTAAATTTGACATAATTTTCATAATCTGCGTCCACAAAATGTAAGAAAATGATACCAATGACGACTTTTTCAATAAACATCATGACGGCCATTTTGAATTCCAAATTTGATATCATTTTCGAAATCTGCGTCAACGCAACCTAAGAAAATGACACCCACGATGACTTTTTCAAAAAACACCAAACATTGTCGTTATTCCCTCGGGAACTTTTAAATTATCCGGGATGGGATTTTTCTATGTGTCAATCCAGGGTGCTACACCCATTTTAAATTTCATCCTAATCCATCTAGCCGTTGCAGCGTTAAAGAGTAACTAACTAAAACCCCCTTTTACCCCCTTAGGGGTAGTTTTTTCTAAATCGCTGAAAGCAGTATATTTTATTTATAAACAGCAGTCTAAATATCAATTTCCTTATGTAGCCATTTCGATATCTCCCATACAAATTTCTACTCCCCATTTATCGCCTGAGTTTTACGGAAATCAATGAAAGTTTTTTTTTATGTTAAACAGTATTAAACAGTAGCTTAAACACCAATTACCACGTTTCCAACTAAAAAAAATAACATAAATGACCAAATTGTCATACAAACTACCATCCCAAATCTCATCCCCTTAGGGGTGATTTTTGAGATACAAATTTAATCTAATTCAGTTCCGCGGTTTATCCTTGAATGCATAACAAACAGACAGACGACAGACATAATTACTTTCCCGTTTATAATGTTAGTATGGATTTCCTTTGTACAGCAATATTATGTATACCTATCGATGTATACTTTTTTTACCCCTTGAGTATTGTTTGAAATGACATTTTAGAATTAAATAACCGACCAATTAGCCGAAAAATTAAATGCCTGTCAGTAATTATTTTCAAGTGATCATAATAACCGCCCTAATATTAAATAACAGCCGTAGAATTAATACGCCGTGAATAGTATTGAAAATAGAGGATTTTTTTTTTTAATCTGGATATGTCAACGCTGACAACTTCAATCTGACAAGGTACAAAGCCTGTCTCATGTTGTCACACTGGATGGCAAAAGCCATAGGAGAAATAAATTATTCAATTGCGCAATTTTGTCAAATAATTACTAATCTTATTCTATATTAATAATTATTTGCGTCCCCAAAAACTAAGAAAATGTTACCCGTGACAACTTTAAAAAAAATATCATTACCGCCAGCTTGAATTCTAAATTTGACATCATTTTCATAATCTGCGTCCCCAAAATGTAAGAAAATGATACCAATGACGACTTTTTCAATAAACATCATGGCGGCCATTTTGAATCCCAAATTTGATATCATTTTCGAAATCTGCGTCAACGCAACCTAAGAAAACGACACCCATGATGACTTTTTCAAAAAACACAAAGATATTGTCGTTATTCCCTCGGGAAACTTTAAATTTTCCGGAATAGGATTTTCCTATGTGTTAATCCAGGGTATAAGCTATCTCCATTCAAAATTTCATCCAAATCCATCCAGCGCCATTGCAGCGTGAAGGAGGAACAAACTAAAACTCCCTTTTACCCCCCTTAGGGGTAGTTTTTTCTAAATCGCTGAAAGAAGTATTTTTTATTTATTATCAGTAGCCTAAATACCAATTTCCAAATTGCTTATTTTAAAAATAACTTGTCTCCTATACAAATTTCTACCCCCTATTTGAACCCTTTAGGGGATGAATTTCCAAAAATCCTTTCTTAGTGTACCCTTAGGGTACCCAAGGAATATTCCCTTCAAATTTCAAGTCCCTAGGTCCAGCGGTTTAGGCTGTGCTTTGATCGATCAGTCAGTCAGTTTTACCCCTTTCCATCCCTTCGGGGATGAAATTATCATAAACGCTGAAACACGTATAAATTTATTTTCAATTTTCAACCTAAACACAAAATTTGAATAGTTTAACTTAAACTAAAACTGACGGACTTTCATACAAATTTTCATCCCCTTAGGGGTGGAATTTCCAAAAATCCTTCCTTAGTGGATCTTTACACTATATAAGGTATCTATGTGCAAAATGTCAAGTCTCTAGGTCCTAAGGTTTGGGCTGTGCGTTGATATATTAACAATCCGTTTTACCCCTTTTCATCCCTTCGGGGTTAAAATTATCATAAACGCTGAGACACGTATAAGTTGAAATTCAATCGCCAACCTAAACGCAAAATTTTAAGCGTCTAACTTTAAAACTGACGGACTTTCATACAAACGTTTTTCCCCTATTTTACCCCCTTAGGGGTGGAAGTTCCAAAAATCCTTTCTTAGTGGATCTCTACACTATATAAGGTATCTATGTGCAAAATTTCAAGTCTCTAGGTCCAGCGATCTGGGCTGTGCGTTGATATATCAACAATCAGCTTAGCATTTTATATTTATAAATATTTAAAAAAACAGGTACATCTTTAAGTAATGACCTTATATTTCTATAATAAAACTTATAGTATTAGTCTATTCTAGTTTGGGCAAAAAAGTGTACAAATTAAATCACTAAATTGCGTTTATCTCAAAATGGTGTCAGTGTGGGTTGGAACGTTTATGCATAACAATGATGATGATGTTCTTCTTTTACAATAATGATTTCGTTTCCTTTTGTTATTATTTTAATTCATTTTTATAACTTCACCTATTCATAATATTTATTCTTGTTAAAGTTTTTAATTTAAAGTAAAATACTCGATGGAACGTTTTTGCTAAATTATTTGGAACGAGTGTCTATACAAAACAAAAACGTTTCAATACCATGTCGTCTAAAAATCCACCATTTTATTAAAAATATTTATAAAACAGGTACTTCATTAAGTAATGATCATATATTTCTACAGTAAAACTTATAGTATTAGCCTATTCTAGTTTGGGCAAAAAAGTGTACAACTAAAAACACTAAATTGCGTGTATCTCAAAATGGCATCAGTGTGGGTTGGAACGTTTTTGCATAACTACGTCCAAATGTAAGGAGCGCAAAGATATTGTTGCGAAATCAATTGAACGTCATATTATTGAACTTGCGTGTGTTGAATTGGAACAATTTATTATTATTTGCGTGTACAGACCCCCTGCGGCGGATTACCGGCTTTTTGAGAACATTTTAGAAGATGTTCTTAGTTGTGTTTTTAGCACTAAAAAGTGTATTATTGTGTGTGGTGACTTTAATGTTAATCTGCTCGAGGAATCACCCACGTCTATTAACTTACTGAGTGCTTTTAAATCCTTTAATTTAGTAAATTTGTTCTATGAGCCTACTAGAATTACAGCAACTAGTGCTACGTGTATTGATAATATATTTAGTAATTTTGACCCTACTCGGAAAACCATAATCAACATCTTAAGTTCGGATCACTGCGGCCAGCAAGCTTCGTTTAAGGAGAAAACTGATAATGCGCCCCACGAGTTTATATTTAGACCAATTTCTAAAAATCGATTAGAATCATTTAATACTAAGGTCACTAAACAACTGAATTATATGACATACACTAGGGAAGATCCGGACAGTTTATGTGCTTCGTTATTTAATTGTATTATTAAAGAATTCGATGCCTGCTTTAGTCTGAAAAATGTTAAAGCCAAGCAAGTTACGAAATTTTGTGATTGGGCTACACCAGAGATTCATGAAAAGGGGTACAAATTGTATGAGTTATATGCTACTAGAGCTGTCGATCATAGGCCTGAGTTTCTAGAGTACGTCAAAAATTATTCTAAAGAGTTCAAGCAGCATTGTGCTGCCGCGAAGTCTAAGTATTTTTCGAATAAAATTGGTAACTCTGACAACAAGATTAAAACCGTCTGGAATGTAACTAACAACGTAACTGGTAGAACTAGAATTAGAGACCCGCACTACAGCCTGCAAGTTGAAGATACTCTAGTAAGCTCGGACCTTGATGTAGCTAAACAATTTGAGCGGTTTTTTACGAACATACCCTTGGAGGCCACTAAATCAGCACTATCATCTCCTGATAAGGCTGAAATATTATTAAAATCCAATGTTAAGGAAAGCACAAATTTGTTTAAATTCTATCATGTCACCTCAAAAGTTGTGATTAAAACGTTTAGGTACCTTAATATCAAAAAGACTGAAGATCTTTGGGGCCTCTCTGTTTCAGTACTACACTCCATTATAGAGTCAATTGCGCCTTACCTAGCTACTATGTTTAACAAGTGTGTCGATGTTGGAGTATTTCCTGATCTGATGAAACACAGTAAGATCATTCCCTTGTTTAATTCAGGAGCAAAATCAGACCCCACAAATTTTAGACCTATTTCGATACTACCAGCATTAAGTAAAGTTTTTGAGAAATTAATTCTTAATCAAATATCCTCACATTTTAATCAATACAAGCTACTTCATAGCAGTCAATACGGATTTACCAAGGGACGGTCTACAACTGATGCCGGTTCTACTTTGGTGAAACATATCTTTGATGTCTGGGAAAGATCACTGGATGTAATTGGAGTTTTTTGTGATCTTTTCAAAGCTTTTGATTGTGTTGATCACGTTACGTTAGTGCGGAAATTAAGCTACTATGGCATCAAAAACATTGCACTAGATCTTATTACATCTTACCTTGCTCACAGAACTCAGCGGGTAGACATTAACAAAACACAATCTTCTGGGTCATCTGTTGCTATAGAATAGAATAGAATAGAATAGAATAACTTTATTTCAGACTACAAGGCCCATATTTACAAATACCTTACAGACTAGCATACATATCAATATATAACATAAAATGAATACAACTATTAATAAATTTTCGCGGTGTCTGCTAGACGGCGACCACGAAATCGCCGAAATAAGACTCCCCTCGGCCAGAATTCCTCCTTTAAAAAGGTCGACAGATCTATGGTCGGTACTCTCATCACAAATGACTTAAAATTAACCTTGTGGCGAGGTTCTAACCACTCGACCCTAAGAGTAAATCCGGTCTTAACTCGTACATACTCTACGAGATCTTTTGCCTCCGTAGAGTAATGTAAACGGGACACGTACAACTGCGTCGTGGGCGTAGCAGGACACAGCAAGTGGTTCGGTCCGGTCGGTGCAGTGCCGCACAGGTTCCTCGGGGCAGGCTTCTTCTTCCTCTCCACCCGGGTAAAACCATCCTTGTCCTGCTTAGGACACGTCGGGGGCAACACCCCGCGAACGGGCTTACTGCGATTCTGCGTCACCTCAGTAGGGAGCTGTGCTGGTTGCCTAGCGATTGGTCGCCTGGCAGCAGCAGCATACGCACGATTTGAGGTAAGAGTAAGAAGTAAGAGTATAAGAGTGCCTTAATGCTCTATTCTAGGACCGTTCTTGGTTTTAATCTATATTAACGATCTCCCATATGTAGTACGCGATAAACATGAAATAGTCTTGTTTGCTCACGATACTTCTCTCTCTCTCTTACACGATAATTGATAAGGGTGCCGCTCGTCGACCAAAGATCAGAACTGATAACCGCTCTCCCCGTTATTTAGCCCTAACTTTCGACTACTATTTCTCATTCACTAATGTTCAAAAACAACTACATAAAAATCACGAGCTGGTGATGACATAGTGAAGGTACAAAATTTGACCTCCAAAAGTAAAATTATTTTTATAGTGGTAAAATAAAACAATTGAATGACGTTAATAAGTGTTCGGAAATATAGAAAGTGTGCTTAGTGATGCTTGTAACAAAATGGTTTTAAGTATGCCAAATCGGCTTCAGTAAGTAATAGAAAGTAACGGCTATCCTCTCCGATATTAATATACTTGTAGCATTTATTTGCATTATAAATATTGGGCATTTGTAGTATAGTGCCCACTTTGGTTTATTTTTTAACTAACGATAGCTATATTGTTACTTCACTTATATTTAAAGCGGATAGGAAACAGGATAATTTTAATGACATTAATGATGCATTATCCACAATTGTTGACTGGTTTACGGCCAACAACTTACTTTTAAATGCCAAAAAAACCAAGTGCATTAAATTTTCATTGTCCAATGTGCAGCGAGTGAATGCGGCTAGAATAAGAATAAAGGATGAGACACTGGAATTCGAGGATAGAAAAGTATTTCTAGGTGTCACTCTGGACTCAAAACTGCAATGGAGTGCGCATATATCCACACTTACAGTTAAACTAAGTTCAGCGGCTTATGCGGTAAAGCGAATCCAACATCTTACTGACGTCGAGACGGCGAGACTTGTGTACTATAGTTATTTTCATAGTGTTATGAGTTATGGAATTTTACTGTAGGGAAAAGCGGCTGACATCCAGACCATCTTTGTATTACAGAAGCGTTACGTACAGCCCACGTGCTATATATCAATCGGGGTCTCGTGTTTCGCTTAGGGATAAATTTTAAGAAATCAATATTTTTACAGTCACGTCGCAGTATATTTTTGAGAATATCATGTATGTGCGCAAACACATACACGAGTTTAGGCATAACCGCGACGTTCATAATTTAAATACTAGAAATAGGGATAAGCTCGCTCTTCCAGGTCACCGTCTCCGTAAGGTAAGCACTTCGTTTGCGGGAAACTGTATACGTTTAGCTACAATAAGATACCATCTGATATCGTCAATATGCCGTTCAATAAATTTAAGTCTCACATCAAGCGCTGCTTGTTGGGTAGGGCATACTATTATACTATAAATGACTTTATTGGTGACCAAGATGTATTTAAGTAGTGTCTAGGCTATTACTTATTTAAGGTAATTTCTTAAGTCTAGGTTATTTCTGATATTTCTATCTTGATAAAAATGCCTTTAAGCAAACTGTGTATTCAAACACGAAATTGTATGTTTACTTTTGTACTTTATCTTTATTAGTTCTTGTGTGTACAAGACGCTTTTAAATGAGAGCAAACTGTGATGTTTCTCGCCGGACAGCTATATCACACAATGTTACTTTTATGTTGTCCGGCAGCATGAGCACGTCATGCTCGCTCAAAGGTCTTTGCTTACGGCGGCGTCGTTGATCGGGTCGCCACCTTCCCGAACACATGGTTGAGGGAAGCGATGGCTGAGATATGCGTCATACTCGTGAACGGGTGCTGTTTGTGGGGTCCGGTCTGTTCACGTCTGCAAGGACTTGTTGCTCAGTTAATTATTCTAGTTATGGCTTTTCACGTAGAGACCTCGTCGTGTTGTTCTCCTAGTCATTATTTTTAGTTTCATGTATTTGACATGTAATATTTTTAATTTTTACATTTATTTGTAATGTTTTTAATTTTGAATTTGTATTTTTTTTATATGTGATAGTTCTAATAATTTATATTTGTTGCTTTATTACCTTGTAATGTAACTTACTTTTAAGTATTATTGTATTTTATGTTTGAAAAAATGACCTTCTGCTGGAGTTTCTTGCGGCGCTTCTTCTCCGCAATGATGGTCTTGTCCGAAGCGCTAGTAGATTCACTGTATATTACCGACGTGTAAAAGAGCCCGTATGTGGCCAATTTACTGAATAAATATTTTGATTTTGATTTTGATATATAATAAACTATATATTTTTGAAAACTACGAAGTGTAGCTTTACGACTACATTTTTGTTCTTAGATTTCTGTTAGGTATTATTTTTAAGCACAATAGGTAATTATAAAAAAAAACAAGTTATGTATTTTATTCTTTTCTACTTTTTTTTTTTTTGTTAGGAAGTGCATTTTTTTTGTTCAAAAATATATTCCTTGTCCTTAATTTAGATGAAAATGATATATTGCATGCCCTAATATGTATAGTTATAGAGAAATGTTGCTTCAATTAAAGCGCGGCAGCGTCAAACTTTCCCCCCCTCCCCCTACTAAATGGGCCATGGCTCTCGATGGCTCCCGGTCTGAATCTACTCAAGACCAGCTAAGAATCAACTGTTCCAAGTTTCAGCGCATAGTCACAAAGTGCAAGGTGTCGTGCAGTAATACACTAGCTAATACTGGCTCGCATAAAAATTTGTAGTCCGACATTGTTATTCATTATCATCGCAAGTCATAAAGTGTTTTTTACTGAAACGGTTTTTATTTCAGGGTTTTATAAAACCAACCTTACTAAAACTAACCCCACTTACCAGCTAGATATTTCAAAAATCCTGAAATAAAAAACCGTTTCCGTAAAAAACCTTGTATGACTTGGGATGATTATAAATATATTCGGACTCAATAATATACAACTACCACCTTTCGGTGAAGATATTGTCGCTCGATATTTTAAATATGTACGTGCACCTCAACCAAACGTGACCAAACGCAATGACGCCACGGCCCCGACTAAATCATTACGAATCACTCCCAATTCGCCTCGCCCACAGCCGTACGGACGCGTACACAAACATGCAAGCCGCGCGATGTACCTTTGTTTGGAGTCGATCTACTGTTCTCTATACTGTGGTATAACCTACGGCTGGAATGTGTAGATTCCGTCACGAGCGAGGAATTTTTAATTACTTAACCTGATTGAAATCTTGGGGAAAATGTGATTTGAGAAAGACGTTCGAATACTGAAAGCGACGTCTCTTCGGTGCGGAATTTCAATCAAATTGATTAAATATAATAGTACATTATTGCCTAGGCATGGAAGTTGGCAAGGAAGGAAGTTGCGGGCCGAGTATTGGTACTGTACTACCCCCATGGGGTAGGCCTTATAAAATATAAAAAAAAAAATTTATTTTTATTTATTTAATCTGTTTGGCGGGCCGGAAGACAAAAGAGATTTGCCAAACGAAATAATGAAAGCTACGTTGTGTGTTTTTTTAATGTTTTAGTAACCCATGGTTCCTAGGGAGAGAATGAGGGATAACAGATTCTTCTGATTGAAGAGATATTCAAGAATAAGGGAATTCAAATAATTGTATTAGTTGAGGAAAAGAAACGACTAGGGAACTTCAGTTTATGGAAATCCGACAAGTTTATGCGATCTGGTAAAAGCAGAGCCCCTCCCCGCTCTTGCTCATGTGCTCGACTCCAGACTGGTCACACTCCGCCAGCCTGTCTCGAACTTGTCTGGGGAGAGTTTCCATTACGTCGCCAAGTCAGTCTAGGTAAGTCCTCGTAACCAAAAGAGCAGAGGGCCCGACAAATTATAGTCACTCCAAGAGACAGGATTTATTTCTTCTCCTAATAATTTAGATGGAGAGACTATTGACCTAAACTACCCCTCTTGTGTCCTCGGATATTTAGGACGACGGAATGTGTGTGTTTTCTGCAATCCAGTGTGACAGGTATCAAAGCAAACCCAGAATATTGGAGGTCTCCTCCCCTTCGAATCCGTCAAGGCACCCGATATCACACGCTCAGCTTTCGCTTCGCTTAGTCGAGTCCCCACGAACCGACATGAGAGCCGGGAGTAGAAAGCAGTTGCCGAGCTAAACTCGCAGGCATCCTTGCCGACATGAGATCATAAAAACCAAGCCAGCAAGTCACCTCAACTAACTAACGTCTTTCGACCAGAGGTGAGATCGACTCTTGACGCAACTCAAATCCGACCCCCGGTTCCCCAAGATAAATTTTGAAGCTATTAACCTTGAACCTTCAACACACTGAAGCAGTCTGTGAAGTCTGTATGGATACTGGGCGTACGCTGTGTAGTGTCTCTGCTTGCTATTTTAATCCAAGATGTTTAGTGGCGGTAAGATGTCATCGACGTCTGTGTCCCGCTGATAACTTTCACCAAGACACTAAACCCTCTTCGACTCGAATAGAAACATGTAAAATATCCGATGCTTTAAACGGAAAAGGTAAAGATAAATTGTAATTTAGATTGCCAGGACACCAGCAAAACTGTAATCCCCATTATAAGAGCCGAAAGAAAATTAAATAATCTTAGCCAAACAGCATGGGAAAAATTTAGAAAAGATTCTTCCAATAAACTGAAGATTAGACATGGAGTTCTAAAAGGTACACAAAATCCAAAAGAATTAGGTCAGTCTTGAATTATTAATAATCCTTTGAATTCCCTTGATTAAAAACATTTATAAAAGAATATCAAATGAACAATAAAACTATTTACCTTTAAATAATTTTTAGTTTCGCAATAGAATTAAAATCCCGTGAAATAATTCAAAGAAATTTATCACTAGTTTGGTTTTCCGACGACCAGCGTATATCACTTTTAAATTCAATATGATTTGCTTCTAAGAATTTATTTTTTAAAAAATTGTTCTATTTTTTAAATAATTTGTTCCTTTCAAAAAAATAAAATTTCGAAACTCAAAACATTTTGGAAATATTCGTAAATAAAAAAAATCAAAATCAAAGAAAAATATTCAAATAAACATGTTCTAACAAGGACAGCTTTGCTACGAATGATCTTATAACCTTGTTGTCAAAATTGCAATGACATCTTCCATAATTCAAAATATTTTGAAAGTGACGACATCAAATGTCATTCGTAACCAACTGCACTACTACCCTAAGTGCAACGATGCACCCATCGAATAACCACTAAAAGACAACACTTAGCTTCGGGTCCCGACGAGGTGTCAAGGACGCGCAGCCGCAAACCGAACTCTCACGACAGCGACTCCAAACCGCTTAGAAGCCCTCGTAGTAGGCGACGGGGCTCACAGTATCATGCTCCCGCGTGAAATGTATTAAAATGAAAAGTTAAATATGCAACTAAGGTTTCCCTGTACTACGAAAGTTTTCCCTACTCTGTTACTATACCCTGAAACACAACAAACATTCACAATAAATTAAACACCATACGGAACCCCTTCTAAACAACGACTATCACCCTTCCATTCGTCTTTCAGATCCTCAACCAGAACACTCATCCCCAAGCTTCCCTATTCTAAATGATAAGACGAATACGAAAGATTAAAATACCTATGAGAAATCACTAGTTCGATTTTCTTGTTCTCAAACCATAAACCAAATTATTCATGAACATGATTTCTTATAGATAAGTGTTTCCAACAACGGTAGGACTACAATATTTACCTTTTTAAGTAGACTTTGTCTACATGAAACTTACGAGAACCTTCTAACGTCTCCTTGCAAAATTCCTATAGATCACCTCCTTTATGTTATTCACCATTATACACTCTGCACATTATTAATTTTAAAGGAAAATTTTGTAGATACAACACTATTACTATCAAGAAAAGCAAATAAAAATCTTAAGAAATACATTTTTTACAAGCCCGTCGATCACTCCCGTCAACCATCCACTCGTTCCCTAGCAACCCCCACACTCTCTCTCCGTTTTCTAACCAGTCAAATACCAAAGACAATTTAATTCTTGCTTGAAGGCTTGACTCGAGATGGGGTCAGTACAATCTTGACGATATTCAACGGAGCCAAGATTTAACCTTCTTATTCCAACTCCTTGTCTCCAATCAATCCCAAACAAGAGTTAAATTTCAAAACCAATTCACCAACTGAACCCCAAAAAAACTATTTAAGGAGTCCCCTAACTTATTTTATCTTTCTTCCCCCCCCCAATCCTTTTTCCCTATGCTACATCTTTCCCCCCCCTCTCCTAAATTAAACCTCCATTACCAAATATGAATTCAAAACCACTAGCTAGTAAGCAAATACTTTATTAATATTTCCAAAGCCTTTACAATATTGAACTAAACATCAAATACCATATAATCTAATACTCAAATATATTCCAAAGCAAAATTACTCCGAATTAATCCTACCCCACATAACACTCACTAATGCTTCTGCATGGAAATTCATAACCGACATCAACGTCCCTATAAAATTTCTAATTCCCCAAGTTCTGACTTCATTTTCCTGATTAAACATAATATCGTGCTAAATGTATTGCATTGAACATCCCCTTCTCTTGCAAAGTTTCGGGGTGTACCAAATCAAACTTCCGAGTAACTCCACTCATAGAGTCAGACTTATTCAATCTTCGCAACTTAACCAAGTCTCCAACCTGATACTGAATTAATTTATGAGTTAAATCAAACCTAGTCTTTCTCTGTTGACTAGCCAATTGTAAATTAACCCTAGCTTGCTCCCGAATCTCTCCTATATCCCTATTACGTACAAGATAAGGCAAATGGGTATCTATTGATAAATGAGTCACACTACCAAAAAGAACTTCATTAGGTGTAAACCCCGTACTTAAATGAAACGTATTGTTATACAACTCCTCAATCTTCTCTAACCATAAACCCCAATTTCTATGTCTTTCATGACAATAAATCCTAAAGAATTTTCCCAACTCTTTATTAACACGTTCCGTCGTATTTGGCCTAGGGTTCCTAATAGTTGTATATATAGCCCTAACTCCCATATTCCGTAGTCCTAATTTCCATGTATTCCCTATAAATTGTTTTCCATTATCAGTCATTACAGTTTTCGGCTTTATTGTTAATGCAAAATTTTGCATCCTAACCACAACCGCTTTCGCTGTTGCCACCCTCAACCCATATAATTTAATGTATTTAGTAAAAGAATCTTGTATTACGAATATGTATGTTATTCCCCCCCTAGACGCTGGTAATGGTCCATAAAGGTCTGCCATAACTAAATCCCCTGGATTCTCCGTTACAATAGAATTACACGCCCCCACATACTTAACATTATCCACTTTGGATAATTGGCAAATATGACAACACCTAACAAACTTCTCTACCATTCTCTTCATTCCAAGCCAATAAAATCTTTGTTTTAGATATTTCATCATTTTATAAATCCCCAAATGCCCTAACTCCAAATGAACTTGTCTACACACCTCAGCTTGCAAAGCTTCTGGTAAATATAAAACTTCAACATCATTGACATGTTTTCTAAAATAAAGCACACCATCGACAACTGAACAACGCATCGCTATTCTGGACAATCGACTTCCTCCTTCCACCTGCCCTAGCACGCGTTCTTTAATGCCTTTAGCTACATTATCCATATCCTGAAACTGAACCATCTGTTCTAATTTAGATTCTAATTCAGTATTATTCTGCACCCCCATATACATTATCGATGGACACCAAGTTTTCCCTTCTTGAATGTCCCCATCTCTTGGAAATCTAGACAAATCGTCCACTCCCCCATTTTCGACCCCCCTAACATGTTCTATTATGTAATTAAACTGTTCTAAATACAATATCCATCTTGTAATCCGACTGTTAAATAATTTAATGTTCTTTACAAACACTAAAGCTTTATGATCAGTCCTAATAATTAATTCCGCCCCTCTTAAATAAGTCTCAAACTTCTTAACCCCATAAATTACTGCCCAAAATTCTTGTTCTGTAACTGTCCACCTCAATTCTGATCCTCTCAACGACCTTCCACAAAAACTCAAAATCCGTTTATTACCCTCATCGTCATATTGATATAACTCTCCCGCAATTCCTACCCCTGAACTATCCGTCTGCAAATAATAAACTTTATTCACATCTGGATGTGACAACATAATAGTTGTAGAAAACTCCTGTTTCAATTTCTTAAATGCCGCATCTAACTCCTCATCCCAATACCAAACTTGTTCCTTTTTTAACAATCTTGTCAAAGGAATAATCAAAGTGCTATAATTTGGAATAAATCTCCGGTAGTAATTACATAACCCTAAAAATGCTCGCACATGCTTCACCTTTTTCAGAGTTGGAAACTCTTAAATCGACTTGACTTTATTTGGGTCAGTCCGAATTCCTTCAGTAGAAACTATATGTCCTAACATTTTCACTTCCCGGCAAGCAAACTTACACTTCTCTAAATTACAAGTCAGACCCGCATTCTCTAATCGCTCTAGGACCTTGTCTAATTGCTCCAAATGTTCTTCCCAACTCCCTTTCGTTAATATTGCCAAATCATCTAAATAATTTACACAAAAACTTCTAACTCCTGGCCCCAACACTACATCCATCGCCCGACTAAAACTTCCCACAGACGTCTTCAGACCTTGTGGCAAAACATTATACATATAGGACCTCCCATTCACAGTAAACCCGGCATACTGCCTACTCTCTTTTGATATAGGAATTTGAAAATACGCATTGTTTAAATCTACGATAGTTATATATTTTACACCATGAAATGCATTTAAAACATCTATCTGCATTGGTGGGGCCTCTGACTCTGCCACCATGTACTTGTTAATTTCTCTAGCATCAAGTAAAATACGAATAGACCCATCAGGTTTGCTTGTATATGTTAAAGGACTACTATAAGGAGTTGCCCCTCTAGAAATAATCCCCAACTCTACCATCTCATTTAATTTTTCATCAATCTTATTACGATAAGCATACGGAATCGGATAGGATCTATTTATTCGCGGAGTGTGTTCAGACATTTCTATATGATGAACATAACAATTTGCCCTACCAATTTGCTTCGTGAATACTATCTTATGACTCTCTAAAACTTGCTTTAAATCCATCCTCATACTATCAGTCAATTTTACTCCCACATTAAGTCTATCCAGAAAATCCTCACTCTTCACAGTGGAATCCCTTTTATCATCCTGACCGACTTGTAGAGTTCTAACATTTACACTCTCTTGACTTTCATCAATAAACGGTACATTAACTTCTTCCCCATTACCCGACAGAATTAAAGACTTAGGATCTCGTAAATTAATAACAGCATCATGGGAAAGTAACCAGTCAAAGCCTAATATCACCGGTACTGTCAATTTTGGAACTACCAACAATCCAGTATCGAAACTTATCCCCTGAATTTTTAACTCAATAGATGTTAGCTGCTGTATTTTCAAACTTTTCTGCCCTACTGCTCCTCTAATCTGTATAGGTTTCACTGGTAATGATGGAAACCTTGTATCTTTAGTAATTTGTAAAGATTCATAAAGCTCTTCTGAAATACAGCTCACTTCACTCCCAGTATCTATCAACCCATTTATTGTATTCCCTAATATCTCAATAACAATCTCCGCTCTAACCTTGCGAGAACCCTCATCAAAACATACCTCTTCATCAAACAAGGATGCCGCAACAAAAGTTTGTAAAAATTCAGAAACACGTGGCCGATCTAATAAACTTGGGGAAAGATTTGGAAAAGCGTCTAAATTCAACTTAACTTCCCTATTCTGAACTCTATTCTCATCCTCAAAACCACATCTACCAAAATCTGACCAAGTTTTATTAGCCGATATGGGATATAAATTTCCATGTCCGTCTTTCGTAACCCTATTCCCTCAATCGCAATAGTAAAAGCTGCCTCAACCTTTTAATTGCACTATTCATAAATCTCGGAAAACGAAAGTAATGCCTCTCCCTTAATTCACAAAATCTCTTCCCCTCAATCTGCTTAATACCCTAGAATCCTGGTCACGCGGCACCAATTGTACTACCCCCATGGGGTAGGCCTTATAAAATATAAAAAAAATAATTTATTTTTATTTATTTAATCTGTTTGGCGGGCCGGAAGACAAAAGAGATTTGCCAAACGAAATAATGAAAGCTACGTTGTGTGTTTTTTTAATGTTTTAGTAACCCATGGTTCCTAGGGAGAGAATGAGGGATAACAGATTCTTCTGATTGAAGAGATATTCAAGAATAAGGGAATTCAAATAATTGTATTAGTTGAGGAAAAGAAACGACTAGGGAACTTCAGTTTATGGAAATCCGACAAGTTTATGCGATCTGGTAAAAGCAGAGCCCCTCCCCGCTCTTGCTCATGTGCTCGACTCCAGACTGGTCACACTCCGCCAGCCTGTCTCGAACTTGTCTGGGGAGAGTTTCCATTACGTCGCCAAGTCAGTCTAGGTAAGTCCTCGTAACCAAAAGAGCAGAGGGCCCGACAAATTATAGTCACTCCAAGAGACAGGATTTATTTCTTCTCCTAATAATTTAGATGGAGAGACTATTGACCTAAACTACCCCTCTTGTGTCCTCGGATATTTAGGACGACGGAATGTGTGTGTTTTCTGCAATCCAGTGTGACAGGTATCAAAGCAAACCCAGAATATTGGAGGTCTCCTCCCCTTCGAATCCGTCAAGGCACCCGATATCACACGCTCAGCTTTCGCTTCGCTTAGTCGAGTCCCCACGAACCGACATGAGAGCCGGGAGTAGAAAGCAGTTGCCGAGCTAAACTCGCAGGCATCCTTGCCGACATGAGATCATAAAAACCAAGCCAGCAAGTCACCTCAACTAACTAACGTCTTTCGACCAGAGGTGAGATCGACTCTTGACGCAACTCAAATCCGACCCCCGGTCCCCCAAGATAAATTTTGAAGCTATTAACCTTGAACCTTCAACACACTGAAGCAGTCTGTGAAGTCTGTATGGATACTGGGCGTACGCTGTGTAGTGTCTCTGCTTGCTATTTTAATCCAAGATGTTTAGTGGCGGTAAGATGTCATCGACGTCTGTGTCCCGCTGATAACTTTCACCAAGACACTAAACCCTCTTCGACTCGAATAGAAACATGTAAAATATCCGATGCTTTAAACGGAAAAGGTAAAGATAAATTGTAATTTAGATTGCCAGGACACCAGCAAAACTGTAATCCCCATTATAAGAGCCGAAAGAAAATTAAATAATCTTAGCCAAACAGCATGGGAAAAATTTAGAAAAGATTCTTCCAATAAACTGAAGATTAGACATGGAGTTCTAAAAGGTACACAAAATCCAAAAGAATTAGGTCAGTCTTGAATTATTAATAATCCTTTGAATTCCCTTGATTAAAAACATTTATAAAAGAATATCAAATGAACAATAAAACTATTTACCTTTAAATAATTTTTAGTTTCGCAATAGAATTAAAATCCCGTGAAATAATTCAAAGAAATTTATCACTAGTTTGGTTTTCCGACGACCAGCGTATATCACTTTTAAATTCAATATGATTTGCTTCTAAGAATTTATTTTTTAAAAAATTGTTCTGTTTTTTAAATAATTTGTTC
Organism: Acleris literana; assembly: GCA_946894065.1. Lineage (NCBI taxonomy): Eukaryota > Metazoa > Arthropoda > Insecta > Lepidoptera > Tortricidae > Acleris > Acleris literana. Next base: position 23,626,385 of record OX335669.1, read on the forward strand.
CTTTCAAAAAAATAAAATTTCGAAACTCAAAACATTTTGGAAATATTCGTAAATAAAAAAAATCAAAATCAAAGAAAAATATTTAAATAAACATGTTCTAACAAGGACAGCTTTGCTACGAATGATCTTATAACCTTGTTGTCAAAATTGCAATGACACCTTCCATAATTCAAAATATTTTGAAAGTGACGACATCAAATGTCATTCGTAACCAACTGCACTACTACCCTAAGTGCAACGATGCACCCATCGAATAACCACTAAAAGACAACACTTAGCTTCGGGTCCCGACGAGGTGTCAAGGACGCGCAGCCGCAAACCGAACTCTCACGACAGCGACTCCAAACCGCTTAGAAGCCCTCGTAGTAGGCGACGGGGCTCACAGGATCATGCTCCCGCGTGAAATGTATTAAAATGAAAAGTTAAATATGCAACTAAGGTTTCCCTGTACTACGAAAGTTTTCCCTACTCTGTTACTATACCCTGAAACACAACAAACATTCACAATAAATTAAACACCATACGGAACCCCTTCTAAACAACGACTATCACCCTTCCATTCGTCTTTCAGATCCTCAACCAGAACACTCATCCCCAAGCTTCCCTATTCTAAATGATAAGACGAATACGAAAGATTAAAATACCTATGAGAAATCACTAGTTCGATTTTCTTGTTCTCAAACCATAAACCAAATTATTCATGAACATGATTTCTTATAGATAAGTGTTTCCAACAACGGTAGGACTACAATATTTACCTTTTTAAGTAGACTTTGTCTACATGAAACTTACGAGAACCTTCTAACGTCTCCTTGCAAAATTCCTATAGATCACCTCCTTTATGTTATTCACCATTATACACTCTGCACATTATTAATTTTAAAGGAAAATTTTGTAGATACAACACTATTACTATCAAGAAAAGCAAATAAAAATCTTAAGAAATACATTTTTTACAAGCCCGTCGATCACTCCCGTCAACCATCCACTCGTTCCCTAGCAACCCCCACACTCTCTCTCCGTTTTCTAACCAGTCAAATACCAAAGACAATTTAATTCTTGCTTGAAGGCTTGACTCGAGATGGGGTCAGTACAATACGAAGCCCGCAATTGCTGTTCCTGCCAAGGCAAATAAAATATATTTCTCAAAAATCGCAAGAAAATATTTGTGTTGGAGTAAAATCTTCATCGCTTGAACAATTTTTTTTAATTGCATACAAACAGAAACTTCATGTGTATAAACCATCACTCTTTACCGCCTTTTTGTTTATGACAAGGAGAAACGCAAGCTTTGTTTTTGTTAAAACATAAGCTGTCCAGACGCAGATAAAAAAGTTATGTTTCGAATAAAATTTGGATGTATAAGACTTGTGCCCTCATTTTATTGATGGCCTTTTTCACTTTTTAAAAAGTTACAAGCTAGATAGTAATGGAATTTGTATGCAACATTGCGGGCTTGTGTAGCGAGCACGCAATGTTTTTTTTAAATTTGAGAACGGCCAGTAAACTATGAACTTCGCGTCTCAATATGTAGATAGTAATGTCAACATTTCCGGACATTTTTGAGAAAATTAAGCCGATGTTTTGCTAAACTCCCTCTGATGCCTTTGTGATAAAATTGTATTAATCACGAATATAACGTCATATTCACATTAGTTTTTGGTATAATAATTATTTTCCAAGTTATATTTGTAGTATAAATAATTTCCCATCCGTTTCATTCCATAAATAAATGCAAATACAAATACAAATTCTTTATTAATAACATCTTGTTACAGGTCAGTTTACGAGTACAGTCAACAGCATAAATAAGTGATCATTTATGTACTTTGTCACTTTAACGTCGTGTTTGAAATGTCATACAAAATTGTGAAACGATTGAAAGCGAAAAGATACATAAATGATCACTTATTTATGCTGTTGACTGTACATTAGTTTAAATAAATTCATATAAATGTAATTTGACGGGCTTCATAACAAAGGGGCGTAAAAACAAACCCTACTTTTCAGAAGAGACAAAAAGCTTTTTCTGCTGAAGTATTTTTAATGTAACTTTGCATGTAGCCCTTGCCTTGTAGATATTGCCTCTGGCGTGCATGTACATACGGTTGCTTGTTTTTTAAGGCCCAAGGCCAATCGGTACTTTAAAGAGCGCTCCACCCCGTGCGCAGTGGCAAGCTCAGGGAACAGTATAGGAATCTTCTGTACGAACCTCGTTGTAATACAGCTATATAAAAAAGGAACGTTTTTATAAACATATTATTATGTGCGTCAAAATCTTTATCTTTCTTTACATAGTATCAAATGAAGTCGCTTGCGCTGTCTGTTCGTTTAGATCTTTTAAACTACTCAACGGATTTTAATGCAGTTTTCACTTTTCAGCAATAGAGTGATTCAAGAGAAAGGTTTTTTTATGTATAATAAATTCTGGCTTATAAACTGAAGCGACGCGAGGGCGGGTCGCTAGTATATAATAAACTGCCACTTGAACTGAAGTTAGCGCAAGGTAAACTATTCTAAACTATGTTAACAAAATGGTCAGTGAGTTTATGCATTACAAATAATATTGACCTACAATCAAAGTTAATGTTTGTAATTTAATAATTTTAACAGGATACTTGAATATGAAATAGTTAATTGAAAACGATATTGGTTAATCATTTTACAATGAGACTTTTAGATGTAATTTATTTATTAAAAATGATAATGTATTAATATATTAAGGCAAACCTATGTAACTGATACTTTGAATCGGTAAAAATTTGCATGCTGAATACTGTGACAGTTTAATATTTAACATCCTCTCTACGTAAGTATTCTTGCAAATAAAGATTATGATTATGGTTATAACACCCAAGACTAAGGAAAATTATTCTCGTTTATGTCCACAAAACAAAAAATATTTAAATGCAACGTGCATTATGACATTTATAACGTACCTATGCTTTTTTATAAATTATAGCTTTGGACTAACCCTCTTATTCATAAACGCGCAATAGCTAAAGTTTGCTTCAAATCTGATTTGTCCTTATCTGACGTTGTGACACTCGAATTTGATAGAAAACGAATACTTTAACTAAATAAAAAGCAAGCTTTAAAAAACCCAACTATTACTAACCAACTTTAAATCGTTATAAAATAAATAAAATAGTAAATAAATATCAAGGGACGACCTCACACAAATAAACCTAGTCCCAAACTAAGCTCTAGGATCGTACTATGGGTAGCAGAGAACGATGTAAATACTTATATAGAGAAATATATACTTAAATACATTGAAAACATTCAAGACTCGGACACAAATACTCGTGCTCATCAAACAAATATTTGCCCATACCGGGAATCGAACCCGGGACCCCTAGCTTCGTAGGCCCCTACCAACTAGGCTAACGCGTCCTCAAATCCTAATAAATCCTACCTTTAATGGTCATCCATTCAAACCTAAAGATGATTTTAAATACCTATTCAAACATACCCCGCTTGTGTTACCTATTTACTCGGTTCATAAGTTCTGTTACCGAGATTTATTATAATAAAAAAAGGAGCTTTTCATAAAAACTGTACATTAATCAAAACTTTAATTTATATACAATATAAATAAAAGTAATATATTCTAAAGTATTGCAATCATTTGATGTACGAGCTTGAAGTATTCCCATTTGGGACTAGAAAATCATAGTTGAAATCACGCACGACGATGATACTGATAACGGCTACAACTTATGTAAAAGTTTTTGTAGAGAGTTCAAAGCGTGACATATTGAACAGACTTTTACCTTTCAATTCTGATATAAATGTATTCCAAGCAACCTAAGATCCGCTAGTACACCGGTCAATCTTGGTGTCTCATTAAATCGACTATAAGATTTCACATCAATTTGCGGCCATACGAAGACACACCAAATTGCTTGCTTCATAAGCTGGAATTGAGTCTCTTTGAGAAATATAATACTGGTCTCTAAACATACACAGATTATAATGAAGTTTTAATTTTTTTAACAAATCAAGTTTCCAGGTAAATAAATACTAACATTTAAGCGTTTTCAAAAAGTTTAATTTCGTCGTTCATCGTTTCGGAAATTGAGGCGACTATATAGAATGATTATTTAATTGAATTGAAATTTTAAGCTTCACAATCCTCTTAACAGTATAAAATAAATGATAAATTCAACGTATATTTCCAGGCACAAGCATATCAAATTCAAAATTAAGCTGAACATTATCCAGTATCTAATATCAAAGACGTGCAAAGGATTCCTAAAACATGGCATTCCTACACTTGAGATTTGAGATCAACGAAATAGGATCACTAAACATACAAATTTTAGTGAAATATGACCAGTTTTCCCTGTTCCTGTAGTTCTCAATGACTAAAAATTTACGGTGAGATCGCAGGAAATTAAACTTTACATTTTATATATAAAGCGTAATATAAATTAAGAAGCTACCTGCTGGATTATGGGTTATTCGATTAATATTTTTTAGGGGGAAAAGTATAACTTATTTACAGAAAATAAGAAGAATAAGTACCTTAATCAAGAATGACCTTTTTGTACAGCAAAAACTAAAGCAGTTTCTGTTTTTTTTTACCAAGTTTACTAGGAAATTTTGTTACACCGATTCTTTTAAACCGATTCGTTTAACCATGTTCATGTAACTTAATCAAGTACCTGGATGACCGAGCTTTGCTCGTAATTTTTTTGGTAAGTTTTCTAATAATGAAACCTAGCTAGATCTATTTATCGCCCCGGAACCCCTTTGTGCCAAATTTCATGAAAATCTTTGGCGCCATTTCCAAGATTCAGATTATACAGATTCTGAATTCGACGGTAAAAAGCGTAAACGCTGTAACCCGCAAAATCAAATTTTACACTAGAGCCAAAAAACTTTTGAAATTTTACAAAAAAAATCATATCTTTTTTTTTATTTGAGCTATCGGTGCCATTTTTATACTACATATGTATTTTCAAATTCCCTATTAGATCATAATTATGCCTGTCATGTACCAGAAGTGACTAGGTTTCTTTTTAGTGTCGGTTACAGCAACCTGACTTTTTTTTTCAATACGATAAAACGCTGTTAATGATTTTGTTAAATGTATGGAAAGGTAATAATCAGTGTGATTTCTAATAAGCGTAAGTGATGTAACCACCATTCTTTAAATGTTGAGCACTGCCTAAATTGACGTTATGCTGCAGTGCTTGCAGTTTAAAAAAATCATAATTGTATTCAATGATAGATGTCAAAAAAGGTTATTGATATTAAAACGACGTAAATATGAGATAACATTTATTAATCCTTTTTTTAAATGTTATCCTAAAGAATTAATTAATACGAATATGTTTGTATGTGTATGTAAATATATTTTCAATCCTCCATTAGATATAAACATCCGAACATCTACATATAAATATATATATACATGCTTATAAACATTTACAATACAAGTCTAGTTGAAAAAAAAGAAATGCATTTATTTTAACGATAATTATGCATCGCTACAAACACTTCGTATAAAAGAAGTATATTATTATGATAAATTAAATATCACAAGTTAACTTACTCATGAAATAAAGTCAATTAAAATTAAAAACATCAATGTTTAACAAACTGAAAAGTTTAAGACACTATACTAGCGTCTCTTCAAACTAATAACTATTATCAAAGTATTGTTAAAATTCGTAAAGTAGTTTTAATTACTTATAATTATGTAAAGCAACACTTAATTCTCAGAATTTATCATACATACTAAGTAGTTACTATTTAAATGAAATAAGAATTCATTAGTATAGTATTAACTATTCACATTATTTGCACTGATTTACTATTAAAATAGATATAATTACATTTTAAACTTTTGTTGTCACGCGGTGAAAGACCTTTACACCACACACAACTTGATCCCACGGCGGTCTCAGACTGACTGATCGGGGCGGTAAGCCGTTACCCACACAGCATGAGCGCGTATTTGAAATACGGTAAACTCAAGCTACCAATAATAAGCAATCGTTTAAGAAATGAGGTAAAGGTCAGTAATATTTTTGCGTATTACTTCATATTTGGTGTAACTTGTGAGTATTCACATTATGGTGTCTGATTAAAACGTAGTAAGTCACTATCATCTAAATATATTTTACAGAAAACGTAGTAAGTGTAGTGTCACTTTTTTTTTCAATACGCGTAAACGCTGTAAATGACAGTGGAAATGGTTTTACGCACGCAGTAACCTACTGGACTCGAAAAATTTGTAAAATATGAATTGGTGTAAATGCAAATGCAAAATAAAGACCTGTTTTTTGGCGCCTTACAGCAATTAATTTTGCTATATGTCAAAAAAGTACATAAAATTTCAACGCTGTACAGAATTTTCTAATCGTCGTAGAGCCACGAGACCCGGACCATTCGACGCAGAAAAAAAATCTGATTCCGAAAATGCAAAAAAAAATTTTAGGTACATTGTGGGTTACAGCGTTTACGCTTTTTACCGTCAATATGTTAATATATCTATACTAGAAAGGTATTTGATTTATGAGTAAACCAAAGAAGTTTTTTGTGCAGTATGTCATGTTTTATTCGTTTTTAGTATATCGAATTTCAATAAATCAAAATTTTAAATCTTTTCAGTATAAGCAAAGTCCCTTCCCACCGTCCGCGACTCCGTATATAGGTACGCTTAGATCTTTCTAACTACGCCACGGATTTCAATGCGGATTTTATTAACAGATAGAGTGATTCAAGAGAAATGTTTTATGTCTGACTAATTTCGGTTTATAAAGTACTGGAGTTACAAAAAAATACAAAAGCCGAAGCGAGGCGAGAGCAGGTCGCTATAATGACATACAAAATGATCCCAATTCGGAGCCTAACGGCATTGAATGCTGGCCTAATAGCAAAGAAAGTAGTAACTGCATAGTTATAGTATAAACATTTTAAATTTAATGTGGTTACCAATAGGGTATAAAACGCCTCGATTACTACATTGCAGTTATCCGCCTTCTTTGGTAGGGATTAGCCTGAATGTGTAGATTCCGTCACGAGCAAGGAAGCCGTTGATAAGACCCTTAAATCTGATTATTACTTTACCTGATTGAAATCTTCGGCAAAATGCGATTTTAGAAAGCCGTTCGATTACTGAAAGCGGCGTCTCTTTTTGGTGCTTTTTAAAATTATTTTTTAAGGTAACATCGTAAAGGACGGAATTTCAATCAAATTGATTAAATATAAATAAAATTTGTAAAGGCAGCTGATGTTTTAAAATTGTAATAAAATAAATCACGAATATAACGCCATGTTACGTTTGGGTATAATAATTATTTCCTTCTTATATTTGTAGTGTAAAAAAAAACCCATCCGTTTCAACTCATAATACGAGTACATGGCGTGGCATGGCGTGGTTGCGGCGGTGGTATTGACTTTATTTTATTTGGCAAAAGTAAATAAGGTCAGGAGGAGCAAATGCGTCAAACCAACAATATCTACTAAATATGGTTTGTCGTAACTTACCCCACCTGGCCTTAATCGTACCGTACTCTTTTTTATTTTTTCTTCAATTTTGCCTTTTACAATGTTTATAAAGAAACTGTTTCGTCGTATCAGACGTTCCATCCTTTTTTTACATTATTTGTTTGAAGTATACATCGCCCTTTTGTGATAGTATCCAGTCTCACTTTCGTAGATTTTTATTAACTGTGTTAAAGATGTGTCGCTTTTCAAAACAAGTATTTATCAAGTTAATAAATTTTTAGGGAATATTACAGAGATTACATACATACATACCTTCACGCCTGTAATCCAAGAGTGGGGTAGGCAGAGCTACAGAATTACCTACAACTTTAAAAACTAGTTGATAATTTAGTAACCACATTTTGCACAAATAGGCTAAGATGTTTACCAGCAGATTATTACCTACCATATGCAAAAATAAAGTAACCATTTTCGTTTTTTGCTCGCCCTGAAAAAGTGCATATTGGCTTTTACTACATTTGATACTTTAAGGGTCGATATGTTTATAATTTATGTTTTTATGTTCAAATAATTGCGTGTAACCTTCCGTAGTTGCACCTGATGGTTCCAACGGACTGTGTAGTTCTATGAGTTTTGGTGCCGTTACTCACGTATTTTTTTATTTACATTTTTAACAAAGAAAACATCCAAGACTGATGTAAAAACTCGTTTTCATCACACAAGCTTTGTAGGCAAATCAACTATTTATAGCCAAAGGAAGATAAGAATTCAATTCTAAAATCTGTCTTTCCAGTATAATTTATAACCTACAAGCTGTCCATGTCCGGCGCCACCTGGGTGTATTTTTTTTACAAACCTTGTCCTAGTAATTACGAACACTAAAAAAATATATAATCAAATCGGTCGAGTATTTCGCAAGTTATGGCGTGACTATGGGAAACAGCGATTCATTTTTATATATTATAGAGGGATTCATATATATATATGTATTACAGATTCTTGGGTTTGAGGTTATAATTTGTACAGTAAATAGGTGTCAGTAATAACTTCCTACTTTGCTTTTACTATAGGGCTAATCGTGTCGTCAAGGTTATTGGTTATATTTAAATATAACTTGCTCAAGTGTCAAGGAAAAAACATGCAAATAATAAGTTATTCCATAGAGATTATTACAAGTTCTCTTTATGATTTATTACTAACCTTCCTCTTGGCCGCGTCCCAAGAAGTGAGGAAAAAATATTTGCCTTCTGAGACTCTTTTGTTTTTTCTAGCCCCTTGTTGTCACATGAACCTTATTCAAGGGCCACATTAGTACTGAAAGGGTAGTAATGTGTTTTTGTTTGCAAATGTCCCAGCTGGGCCTTTTTAGGAAAAATATTTCTTTTAACGTTGAAACGAAAGTCAGTTTTTATGATGATTTAGTCCCAACCATGCCGCGACAGCTGGATTCACGGGGGTTTTTTGGTTTTATCCTTTGTTTTCTTTTTCTTAGAAGATAAAAGATAAAAGAAATTTATTCAGTAAGTAGGCCGCACGGGCACTTTTACACGTCAAGAATCTACCAGCGCTTCCCAAGAGAAGACCACTGCTGAGAAGAAACGCCGCAAGAAACTCAGCAGTCAGTCATTTTTTAAACACATTATTTCTGTTTAGGTCATGCATTTTTGTCTGTTAGATAGTCCTCGATTCTATAATACGCTTTAGACATTAACGACCTTTTCAAGTAATTTTTAAGTCCTGGAAAGGGTAACTTCAAACTTCGTCAGGTTATTTATTATAGAAATGAATGCATTGACCAACTAATGATTTATATACTTTACGGACGCGGAATTTTCGAATGGCGATTTTATTTTTATTTCTGGTATTTAAATTATGTATATCAGAATTTTTGGTGAAAGAATCTAAATTCCTAATAACGTAAATAAAATTCTCATAAATAAATTGAGAAGCTACAGTCAAGATATTAATTTCTTTAAAAAGTTCTCTTAAAGAGTTACGGGAGTTTAAATTGTAAATAGATCTTGGCTAAGTATTGGTAAAAACAAAATACAGTGACATGGAAAAGGTTTCCTCTGTATAGCCACGCTGCCTTTCTCTTGTTTCAAAAGGTACTGCATAAAATAAAACCTGCCTGAAACATTTCATACCATATCGTCATCATATCAGCCAAAAGGCGTCCATTGCTGGACATAGGCCTTCCCCAAAGATCTCCACGATGGCCGGTTTTGTACCCTTCTTCAGATCGTCAGTCCACCTCTTGGAAGGCCTGCCAACACTTCGCTTTCCGGTCCCTGGCCGCCACTCTAGAACTTTTCCGCCCCAAAGTCCAACAATAATTTACAAAATATAAATAGCAAAAGAAAATTATTTCCAATATTTGCTCACCAAGCTAATTAAACATAAAGTATGAAGCCGGCTTTAGATAATTATTACATTATTATTTTTGTTTGTCCGATACACAAGTTAATTGATAATTAATATGATAATATTAAAAATGCTAAGCAATCAAAATAGGTCAGTATACTTGAAAGTAAGCTCCGATGTAAGTGTCCAAGTTTTAGAAATACCTAACTTCATTTTTGCAAACAACAACTAATAAAATACAAAAATTTAAATTTAAACTAAAAATTACTCAAACTTATAACAAAAACGCAAAATCAAGATTCTGGCAGCGTTTCCTCTCTAATGCTCACTCAGTTACTAAACTAACGTGTTGACCGAGGAAACTATATTGCTAATTAAAATAATAGCTCATTGAGTACTAATTGTATATTTTTCAAAGGGTAGGACGATGTTATTATCCTCGTCACTTAGCCTACTACCAGTACCAGTGATTCATCACCGAGACTCAGTTTTTAATGTAGTCTCTATGTGATTTTTGTAACAAAATGTTATTTTGCAAAGTGTCCCTCGCTCCGACGCTCGCATAGCTGAAATTTAATTTCATAATGTCGTTCGCGCTTTAATCACTTACTTAAGGGCCCTATTTCACTGCAGTATTTTTTTTTATAGCGAAATGGTTTTTTTTGCGTAGAACCGGAATTCCACGATCTCGCACGCTAATTTGAATTTTATTATCATACAAAAATGTTATTTTATATAATTGTGTGATGAGTTCGAGTATTGTTCTTCAGGAATCTTGGATGTTTTATATGTAAATATTTAATATTTCTAACTATTATAACTATGTTCATCGTTGTTCAGTACCCATAGTACAGGCCTAGAGCTTAGTTTGGGATTAAGTCAATTTGTGTGAGAGTGTCCCCGATACTTTTTTATTTTATTGAACACCCGCCGAGGAAGAATATCGCTGTGAGCCAGCGCTGCGGCATAAAATATTGAGTCCAGCCTCTTCCTTGCTTCCCTGTTTTTTTTAACTTTGTAATGTTGCAATGTATGTCAGCCGTCTTATTTAATTACAATAACTATTAAATGGACCAAACCCCACAAAATAATTGCGACTCTACTTTAACAGCTGATAAGCCAACCCGATAGGAAAATTTACTCTTTAACAGCCCCAATCTTTTTTCATAAAACTTAAACTAAGAACCTCCTCAGTTAAAACAGTATTACTTTTTTAAAACCACTTCCAAACCGCTCCATCCGTTTGGGAGTTACTTTGCCTCGGAGGAACAGTGAAACTGTGGAACGAACTCCCATCGGCGGTATTATCAACGAGTCATGACATGGATGCCTTAAAGAAAAGAGCTTACATTTCCCTATTGGCCGGCAACCGACCAACAACTCTTCTTGAGTTGCTGGTGTTTATGAGCGGCGGTGATTATTTCCATCAGGTAACCCGCATAATCGTTTGCCTCCGTCTCTTATAAAAAAGATTAGAGTGGCACACAACACATTTGGCTGACTGTACGTTAAAGAAACTTATATGTATAAGGGCAAAGCATAAGTTTTTTTTGCTATACTTAAGCACCAAGTTTATAATATTACCTACTACGAGTACAACAGCATACAATGTACCTATTTGGGAATTCTTCCTACAAAAAGGATGAGAAAGGAAGAGGAAATATTGGTTATAATGGAATATCCGGCAAAGAAAACCCTAAGAAATTATTTGTTATTTTATGTTCTTCGCTACCTTTTGTTTTTGGTTAGTAATATGCATTATTCAAGTCTCCGTCAATGAAGAATATGTTTTTCTTATGCCTTTGTCATACATTCATTTACATTCATATATCGACCCTTAAAGTATCAAATGTCGTAAAAGCCAAAATGCACTTTTTCAGGGCGAGCAAAAAACGAAAATGGTTACTTTATTTTTGCATATATTTTTTGAAATACTCAAGCTATTATAAACCACTTGAGCTCATTATGCTTAGGTTTTCGAGATGTTTCATAATTATAAATTTAAAATCCCGTAGCTTTAATAGATCCAGAGATAGCGTGGCTTTTACAACAAAAAAAAAAAAATGTAAATGGCTTTTAAGACGCACAACAAGAATTGTAACCTTTGTTGTAAAAGGAATCTACGTGGTTTTATTGGGGGTAATATTGTATTAAAAACATTATGTAATCATAACAATATGTAATTAATAGTAGTAAAAGCAGTACCCATTTTAAGAAATATGCTTGTTTTATAACATTTTTTTAATAGAATGACAAATTAAAATAAGACTTCAACTCTTAACGATGCACACATAATTAATTATTATAAAGTCAAATTAAAATAAGATTTACCGTCTAAACGATGCGCAGATAATTATTTTTTGTTATGCAATAAAATTGAACTCAACTAAAAACTTAAACACGCTTCGTCTCTCATAATATATATCTATAAGTAATTGGTCTTTATAGAGAGAACTAAGTATCTAGGTACATTTTTGTGAATAATCTAGGTTTCGGTTAAGGTTAGGTTAGGTTAGGTTAGCATTAATATAAACTTTTGTTAAACTACAGTAGAATTAGTCATTAAAATTTAAAAGTCATTAAAATCATTTTAATTACATAATTTAAATTTAAATATCGTTTCGAAGAGCTTTGTCAGAAGCTTGCAATCTGCTTTTTATTGTTTTGTTTTTAACGCGGCCACCACTGTCTAGAAATAAAGGGTTGTCATAACGTTGATAATACGAAAACATGTCAAAGGCAATATTGTTTCACTGAGTAGAATTTGGAGCCAGGGTCTCTATTCTACGCGGTACAACAATAAGTATTGCATTCGATATGTTATCGTATTGTTGTTAACTCTGACGCCATTGACTCAATATATATATATATCATCGATTTTTGAGAGCCTTTCATATTGTAATTAGATTCCCTGTGGTAGCTTCGGAAAAAGCTCTTCAATGAGATTTCGAACCAAAAATAAGTGCGTACAAAAAAGCTATGTATCATAATACAAAAAAGAGAAGCTGTTGCATGTAGGTACAGTACCTACATGCAACGACTTAATAATAATCTTAACCAACATTGGGCGCAACAATAAGGGCTTGGACACATCACCATGGCACGACGTCGTTAACGTGAAACGGCGCGGCGCCGTAGAAAGGCACGTTGCCACAACGTGCAGATACACGGTGCCGTCATTCATTATAAAGTGCAATACATATAAGCCCAATATCCTGCGCGTAGAGTTTAAAATAGTTGAAGCCGTTGTCACAAGGCACCGTATATTTGCACGACGTGGCAACGTGCCTTTCCACGGCGCCGCGACATTTCACGTTAACGACGCCGTGCCGTGGTGTTGTGGCCAGGCCCTAGTAATATCTGACACGGCTCTATTAAAAGGCATAACAGCGATCAAGTATTGAAACGTTAAGATTTATTTAAATAATGCTCAAGGATTTCCATTGAAGGATATTGAATTAACCCAACTTGCTTCGACATCGTAATTAAACAACTATTCGTGAATGAAAGCTGTCATAATCTCAACATTATGAATACAATATCAAAGCAAGACGGTGAAAACTTTGATTTAACTGCCGTCTACACGACAATAACTTCTTGTCGTGTAAACTCCAACGACTTATCGAAGAGCTTTGTCAGAAGGTTACTTACTGTCCTGAACAGTACGGCTATTTTATTGGTAGCTGGCGACAATATTCGCTTTTCATATAAATGGGCATTTGCAATGCAAGTCAGAACCGAGCATCAAGTTTATAGCACCTATCTCGGTCTTATTTGTATAATTAATTAAAACAAACAAGAAGTGGGCTGCGTATCATTATTAGTATTTTACGCTCATTATCTACATAGAATTTGTAAAAGTCATCGATGTCAGAAATTAAAAAATGTGACTACCCTTTAAAACTGGACAACATTCAAATGAATAAAGCAAATATGTACGTATATGCATGAATGTATACTCTTTATTGTACAAGAAAAATAAAAATAAAAAACACAAGCAATATAATAAAAACAAGTACCTACAAAGGCAAATAATTTAAAAAGTCGAAATATTACACCTATTCTAAATTTCAAAGAAAAATGGTTCTTGGCATACCGACGAACAGACGGAGAGACGAACAACAAAGTCATCTAATAATGTTTAACAGTATTTGGTACAGAGCTCTAAATAATATTATAAATAATATATTATAATATTACGGAGATTAAAATTTGGTATTTAAAGTTACGGACAAATGCCAAGTCTAGTAGCCTTCTCAGAAGTTTTCGTTTTAAACCTTCAAAACTTAAAATGGCACCTACGAGTTATATACATACATTTTGAGTTTATTATTACAAATACAAGATGCTATGCTTTAAATTATGACTTTTTCTGTTTTATTTATCATTGGAAATGTATAATTTGGCTCAAAATATTGAACTGTTTGTTTGATTCTCGTTCCTTCTACGAAGAAAACAAGGCCCGTGTGGTTGCCGGGTTAGAATAGTGCTACTCCATGTCTTCCCGTGGATGTCGTAAGACGCGACTAAGGGAAAAAAGCCCTGTAGTACTGTTAGGCGATAGGCTTGCAACCTGTCACCAATACGCTGGTAAACATCTTAGCCTCATTGTGCAAAATGCTGTCACAGAACTATCAACAAGCTTTTAAAGTTGGAGCTGTAGCTCTGCTTGGCCCCACTCTGGGAACGAAGGCGTGAGTTTATGTATGTACAATATAATGTATGTATGGTAATTAATGTTTGTTTTCTAATGCATTGATCAATTGCCAGAGATGACTTAAAAATATAGGTTCATCCCTAATATTTCTTATATTTTTTATAATCATTTGTAACAGTTTTCAACGTAACAGTTTTAGTAATAAAAATAATAAATGCGAGTTTTTCAGATCACTTTAAGGGATATTTTTCAGTTAGCTAATTGCATTAGAAAACAAACATTATTTTACAATACCATATTTTTTTCAGCCATAATGCTTATTTTTTATGAATAGTAGTAAAAAGCAATGTATGCCACATAAAAAAATATAAACGTTCGTAGTAAAAGCCGATTGAATCCCTAGGAGTGAAGGACCGTTTGTAGTAAAAGCTGATTGAATCCCTAGCAGTAAAGGATAATTTCTAGTAAATGCCGATTGAATCACTAGCAGTGAAGGACAGTTTGTAGTAAAAACCGATTGAATCCCTGGTAGTGAAGGACCGCTTGTAGTAAAAGCCGATTTAATGTCCAGCAATGAAGGAGCGTTTGTAGCAAAAGCCGATTAAATCCCTAGCAGTAAAGGACCATTTCAAGTAAATGCCGATTTAATCACTAGCAGTGAAGGACAGTTTGTAGTAAAAACCAATTTAATCCCTAGTAGTGAAGGACCGTCTGTAGTAAAAGCCGATTGAATCCCCAGCAGTAAAGGAGCGTTTGTTGTAAAAGCCAATTGATGCCCTTGCTGTAAAGCGTATGGTGGCACTTAACCTCCTAACCTGAGATCCTTCGTACTAAAAATAGTATACAATACGGCTATTGTAATAAAGATCTGGTGCAAGGGAAAAAAAAGTAGAATATATTTTTTTGAAGACTAACAATCAAAAATTTACTTTTGACAAATTTCGTTGATTGATGGGTCTTAAGAGATTAAAACAAAACGGGCATTATTTTTTTACATGTCTTATAATGAGAAATTGTCGTAGAAACCGTGTATTAAAAAGTCGTTTCTTATACAGCATAAATTTACATTAGTGTTTGGTAAATCTTCCATGAATAATTTGTCGTAAATACCAATTTAAAAAATAACCGGTTTTTACGCCAAAAATTATCATGTTTTTTTTTTTTTCTAATACAATATCAAAATGTAGTATTAGTCAAATCAACAAAAAATATGTCTTTTACAACATTAATTTTAAAACTTTACGCTCCAACTTGATCATTACGACATTTAAAAACAAGAAATCTAGGTTTTAAGCGTGAATTAAGTGCGTCGTAAAAGACATTTTGTTGCGAATTTGAACATTTCAAATATACAGTTCGATAGAGCGCAAAAAACTGAATAAAACTGCATTAAAAACTCATTTTGGCCAAAATGGCTTTTACGACATTTGATACTTTAAGGGTCGAATGTCTGGGGTAAAGTACGACTTTTCGAATTACGTGAATAATGTTAAAGATACAAGATTTATTTTGCAGACTATATTTTTCTCCTCCTTTTCTGCACCGAGATCCTTTCGACTTTATCACCCGATAAGCTCTTAAAAACCATTAAAAACACAAAACCTTCTCTTCGGCAGTTGGGTAAATAGAATTCTCATCAGATTTATTTTTGTCTTCTGAATTTTAGCCCATTCCAACGAACATCAAAAGAATATAAAAAAATATTTAATAAACTACCGTTTTCTTGAAAAAATTTAGCACACGGATAATCCTTATCGTGGATTGACAAATAAAATTATTTTCATCCCTAAAAATTTTATGGAACCTGAGGGAAAACCAACGTTTTCCACGCGAAGTCGCGGGCAAACGCTACGTATATCTGCGGGACTATGATAGTAATGTTTATGGATGTGGATTTACGTGGATAAAACATCTGCCCCTTTCTGAACAGTATGTAAGTGCGAGAGTGATGAATGTTTTATCCACATCTATTGACCGCAACAAAAGCGACCATAAAACGAAATCTGTATGCTTGAAATCACTTCAACCAATCTTCGTTTTTTTGAGTTTATAAATAAAGCATAACTTTGTTCTTTCCGTCTATTACTGCCAAAAAGTACATCTTACCCTTATCTCGCTCTCGACTCGTGAGAGCATCAATCAACCTCACGTTGTGCGACATTTACCGAAACGCCATTTTTGTCGGCCTTTTGGGTATTAGTATCCTTGAACTATTTTGTAAGTAAGTAAGTAAGTAAATCATTTATTCACCACAATAACACACAGACAAAATAAATGTAACAAAAATAAAGGAAAAGAGACGACATGTAGTGCTAGTGTTGCAAAACGGTCCCAACACAGCATGTGCTGGCTGTGAAGCCAACGCTGGTCTTCCGTTGGGACCGCTCGGTGAAAACACGGAAGGCCATACAGACATTACGGTAGGTACATTTAAAACAAACAATGAAATAGAATTCAAAGTAACATTAGTATGTAGTACAAATACACACGACCATAGTCAATACATAGGTACTTAATACATTTGTCCAAAATTATAAATGCGAGCCGCTGTATTAATTTTACTGAATTTTGGTGATGAAGATAGCTGAATCCCCGAGGAAGAAAATAAAGTATTTTTTATCTCGGAAAATTAGATAGTTCCCGAGGAAATATCGATTAACGACTTATACGCAGACGGAAACGTGGATCAAAGCTAGCTTAACTTCTTTGCATAGTATAAAACAAAGTCGCTCTCGCTGTCTGTTCGCTTAGATTTTTTGAACTACGCAACGGATTTTAATGCAGTTCAGCAATAGATAGAGTGATTCAAGAGGAAGGTTTTTATGCATAATACATTCTGGTTTATGTACGGGAGTTGCAGAAAACTCATGTGAGTTTATGTAAACCGAAGCGAAGCGAGGGCGGGTCGCTAGTTAAAAATAAAACAAAACTTTGTACGTTACGTCTTTTATTGGCAACTAGTGACACGCCCTCGCTTCGCTTCGGTTAATATAAGTAGAAATAGGTAAAGGTCATCTGAAAAAATATTATACTTTTTAATTGGTGAAATAATTTTTAGATAGGTAGGTGCATGTGCATAGAGGTCTGCAGAAGAGGTTTGCAGAGGAATGAAGAATTCAATTTATTTATAGACCCACGTTCATGTTCAGTAAAAGATTATCTGACTCTTTGAGATCTATATATCCCTGTCGCCTATAAGCCGAACGTTTCGTTCAGTAGAAGATTATCTGGTTCGCTAAGATCTATGTCTATCCCTAACAACTATAAGACGAATGTCACGTTCAATAGACGATTCCCTATTTCTTCGCAAATAATTACTTTCTCTTCTATTACACAGCCTGATTTCCCTTTCTTCTTTGATTTCATCATTAAAACGTGAATTGTTTCTATTACTATCCCTAATTCTACGATCTATATAAGAACGACTTCTTCGCGTCATAGGTAATTCATTTTGAGTTTTCAAACACAAACAATACCTATTAACCCAAATGCACAAAATTAACGACCTGCTTCATTGATGGGAGAAATACTAAACTAACACCAGCCAGGCTAAGGTAATATGCTAAAAGCATAAAAGTTAACATTTATTTTTAAATTTACAATAGGAAATACCTAAGTACCTATATTTGAAATATTTACAACACAAACAACCTTAAAATAAGAAAAAAAAAAAATTAACTAATCAATACACTTTCTCATTGATAACCAAATAGGAAGGAAATATGTAGGTACTTACATTTTCTGAATATTTACAACACAATCTTAAAATAAGAAAAACTGAGTTTTATCCCTTAAATCCACAAAACAAAATAATAAACACTACCTCTCGTTGATAACCTAATATTTTAAAAAAACACTTAGGGAAAAAACTTGTTCTACTACCTTTATTAATTTAGTTACCTATAAATACATTGTTTTAAAAAAATATGAAAAACAACAAAAGAATAACTTTTAATCAAAACCTAAACTCCATCAAACTACCTACTCCTTTCCCTAATTTAATAATTTAATAAGCTTGTATTTTTTTATCAATATAGTAAATATAAGTAAGTAACAGGAGAGCTCCGGTGCACGCCTGATAATTCTGATTTTTTTATTACTATACTATAGGCCTTAGGTACTAATGGGCGAAGCGCGGCTATAGGCCCGGCCAATCGTTTCGATAATACAGATTTAGGTTGCGCGTAATTTTGAATCTGTCATATCTTCTAAAGTATTTATTTAAATAATATTGTGTATAGGACAATTTTTATCTACATTAAATGCCCAAGGTAACTAATGTATTTATCTGGATAAGAATAAGTAAATACTGAATTGGACTTCCAATTAGCGTTTTTCAATTTCGTTAAGATCCATTTAAGTCAATAAAATTGAATAAATAAATACTGTGCTGCCATACATTGTAAAAAATCAAAGTAGGTAAGGATATTTTTGTAGGTACCTGAGCATTTTATGTGTATATTACAGGATTCGGATCGATGCTGTGTAAAATTAATAAATTACATTTTTATACATCTCCTTTTCTACGGCTTAATTTTAATTAAATTTAACTCCCGATGATTTAATTTTGCGATGTCGGTACCGTTTACAGGGTTAGAGTTTAAAAACTGTTTCCTTAAGCTTTAAAATACTTCACAAAGAATAACATAGGTACCGTAAACTCGGGTTACTTAAACCCTGGGGGGTAACATTGCCCACCCTTAAAACTATAACTATTTAAGTGGTAATCATCTTAAATCGTTCAAATAATTTTAGAACTATATAAGTAGCTTGGTCCTGATGTAACATATCACGGAATAATTAAATTTTAAAGATGGTTTTTGGGGTGGGCAATGTTTCCCCCTAGGGCTAAAGTAACCCGAGTTTACGGTACTTATTAAATTAACTTAAAATCAAAAGCAAGTGTAACCTTTTCGACTTTTATTCTTTGACTAAACTTTAAAAAAACCGCCTTCCTAATGGTCCATTACCAATTTTGGATTAAACAAATAAATTACTTGCCAATTTTGATGGTACATATGGTATGGTACAATTCGTATGGAGTTCATAAATATGTGTACACTCTTTTCTATTTAATGTCATGATTAAACAAACTGCCATATATCAATTGTCACAGCGATTTAAGTGACAAGTTACAAAAGTTTACACATAATTATGAACTCGACTGTACATTCAATTCATTTAACAGATTATTGCCGTAAAATTACGAATTTCACCTCAAAAAGACCCCTCCCATTAAGTAGGTACTTAGTATAATTCTCAGCTTCAGTTTTCTAAATCACAAAGTGACCGTAGTCGCAATTTATTTTCAGACAAACCATTTCCTCGCGCCTTTAAAACAGCTTTTACTATAATTACTTTAAAGCGTTAATATCGCTTTTAACGCTAGTTTAAACTAATTCCCCTTTGAAGCCATTAGTGGGGTAAAAAGGGTTTATTTTTAGTCGTGTTATGAACACAGGTTACGTTTTTATAACTTGTAACTTATTTTTAGTGATCTATAATAATTATTGTTACGTTATTTTCACTCACACGGATCCACATGCTTGTTGATTGCCGCAAACACTGCAGGACGCAACTATAAGTTAGAGTGAGATGGAAATATATCGTGCTCACTGTAAGATATGGTAGCGTCATACAGTGTTTGCGGCAAATACCAAGCATGTGGATCCGGCTTACTCGTAACAAAGTATGATAATAGTGACAATGGAAAGGTGAAACATCGCTTATGCGACCTTTTAGCGAGGACAACGTTCAAAGTTTTGCGTGTCTACGAAGTTTACGTACATTTAGTACTACTGAATGAAGTGGTCTTTCACTACCCCGAACAGGAAGTTTTAACCTCTATCAAGTAAGTAACGTCAACGTATCGTCGTATCGTCATCGAGTAGTAAACAATAAAACGTGAGTGAGTTTATTTTAGGGTTCGTGCAATGGGTAGGTTCAAAACTACACGTTTTCGAATACCTATTAAAGGCGATTCGAAAACGTGATGTATGACTGATAATAATATGTTCGGGCGCGAGCTACAGGATTGAAAACTATTTTCTATTACACTCGAATAAGCTATCCCCTTGAAACACCGACACACATATTTGATCGAATGTATCATTTCATTTCATCGAAAGCTAATTTCTACCGAAACCTTTTTTTTTGTATTTTTATTACAAGCTTTTATTTAACTTGCAATGTATGTATGTACGGGTCAAATCTTGTAAGTTAAATTTGACCCACTTCCCGTCACCGAAATGGGATGAAATTTGGACCACATATATGTAAATCCGATGACAATGCAATATTATGCTGCCCTCCGAAATAAAAAGGACGCATGCGCAATTTGATTGTCAAAGTAAATTTAACCCCCATCCTAATTAATAAGGTTATTAATGTAACATACGCCCTTTTTTCTAAGGAGGACAGAATGGTATCTATGAGGTGATCTGATGATGGAGTCGGAAGGTGGCGACAGGATCTCCGCTATACGTAACGTAGACCCACCGTGATAGGACTCAATAGTTTGGTCTTGATAAGCAGATAAAGATTTTGCAGAAAAGTACAGTCAGCAACAAAAGCTTGTCCCAAAAATTATTATTTTTACAGAAACTTATTTTAGGTTTTTTTAAGCATGGGTTACGTAGGTTAGGTTGGGTAAGACCTGTGACCACCAAAAAATTATAATTCGCTTGTCGATGAAATGAAAATTCGTCGAAGTAAAACATACTATGAAATGAGTTTCGGTGATTCAAGGGTATACCATTAAAACAGTTATACTGTCCTACTAATCCAATAAACAGTCTATCATATTCAATTGCCAAAGTAGATTCAATCCTATCATGTTAGTAATGAAGTTGTGATTGCTACATGAGTTGAATTTGAGATGGTGCTATTTGGCAGTATAATAAAAGTACAGTAGGATTCATATTACAACTGGTAGAATACGCTAAGTTTGGGCTAATCGCCTTATTTTATCTTAGGCCGGCATTGTTTTGAGACGCAACTATGGGTAAGAGTGAGTGGCAAATATCTGCATCTCTCTCTTGCATATAGCTTTGTTTCAAATCTTACAGAAATAACTTACAGGTGTGATGCCGGCCCTACAGATGAGCCCTTTCGGATATACTTCGACGACCCCTTTAGGATCTTTGGGGCCATTGCCCTTTTATACACTCAGGTGTTGAAATGTGCAGGTTTTTCCTTCACCGTAAGAGCATCGGATAATGTACGTACGTTAGAAAAACTCTATGGTAGATGGTGGCCGCGAGGGTTCGAACTCGGTACCTTACGATCACGAGTCGACTTAGGCTATTAGGCCAACGACGCTCTCCACCATAGTATGGCTAGCATACTATGAAATCCTATAGTAAGGCATATTACGAAAAACCTTCATTGATTCACTTCCCCTCCATTCCAATCACATAATGTAATAAACCTAATCTTTGAAATTAGATAATTCAACTGGAAAATGAATTGATCGCCTATATTTTATATCAAAAGGTCCTTCGCATTCTAAACCTTTTATTTAAAATCGAATCGAAAGATCTCTCTGGACAATGGATGATGAAAGTGAGGTTATTGAGGGATATATTTCTCGAATAACTTTTAATACACTTCTGACTTCACCTTTGTTAAATGAAGCAAATAAAATGCAGACTCAGGGACTTTTTTCCTTGTTTTTGTAACCGTTTATTATGGGTCTTGTTTCGTGAGCTTTTTTCCACAAAAAAGGTTTTACCTAAAAGGTTTTTGAGAATGTTTTCAAACGGAATTTCCTGTTGTTCAAAATCTGCACGCGTATGTTATTTTAAACACTGATTTATTTTTTTTGATTTGAAAAATATTTCTAATTTATATTTACGATGTACCTAAAAAAGACATTTTACGACATTTTACCATCGGGCGGCACCATAAGGTAACATTTTGAGATATTGCGATTTGAACCATGTAATTTCGTTCGTAATTTTCGTATAGAGGTTTTTAATGGTAAAAAGAAAAGTGAGGCATATTAAAATTTGTTCATTGCGCAATCTACATTTTATAATAAGTAATTTTATTTCGACGAAACAACTAATAACTTAAAAGGTAATTTTTTTTAACATCAGATATTTCACAAACTCAGGCAAGTATTATGTTACCTCATACCTCTGGAATGAGCTGGGTTGGCTGTTGACTGATACATCTAGGAGGACATCATCATCATCGTCATCACGTTACCTAAAAGTACTTCAAGAATTATGCACTTTACTAGCCATTTTAAGATTAAAACCTTATTTAAAAAACTACACATTATTTCCTTTCCATTTATTTTTCATTTGGGGACCTATCTATGGGTACTTAATTTTAATTTAGTATATATATTTAATTAAACACTGTGGAAAAATATTAATTTCCAGAAGTTTTTATCCTCGTAAAATTAGGACATTTGTCAAAGTGACTTTTGAATTTAGTAGACCGGCACAAGATAATTTTTCGAACTAACGGAATTTGACGTGGGCCTTACGATGAATAAAAGTTGAAGAATAAAAGTTATTTTCTAAATTATTTAACTCATCACCGTGTCTTTCTTTTTTTCTTTTCTATTAAAATATAATTCAAATGAAGCATGAAATTATAATCAAGGAGTCCTTAAATACAGTTTGCTTCTTGTTTAATTAAGCGTGTAAACAAAAAGGACCTTTTTCTTTGAGACTTTGCAAACGTTTAGGTACTGTGTTTGATGACATTTTGCATTTATTAAATTAAAAACAAACTTAGTTGCTACGATGCTTATACAGAAACTTTGAGCAAATTTAAGGGGATGAGTCAATGCACTATCCACTATAGGGTCCACAATGATAAATCTAATATAATTTCATCGCATTTCATTTCATCAAACGCCATTTTCTGCTGAAACCATGATGTCTTCAGGATATCTTAAAAACATTAATTACGTAGGTTATGTAAGGTCTAAAAACAATTAACTCATGCCGCGGGAAATGCCCTTCGATCGTTCAAAGGTGTTTCGATAAAATAAATAGAGGGGTCTCTAACATCCATAATTATCCATATCTATACTTAATATTATAAATATCTATAATTTGAAAGTAACTCGGTTTGTCTGCCTGTCCGTTTATTACGCTTTCGATTGATTTTTGTATGGGGTATTCTATCGCAAGTCCAAAGATTTGTTTCCCAACAGTTTATTTGTCCGAAAATTCATAAGTTAGAAAATATTTTTTTCTAAACCCACTGATGTTTCATTTTTTTAAAGAGATATACTTACAATACCCGAAAGGTTTTGACGGCTTAAAAAACTTATGAAAATTTCGGCAAACGGAACAGTTGGAAGGCGAATTACTAATTCCACATGGAGCACGTTGCGGAGAGAAGCTTGTAGGTAAACAGATGTTTCCCGCAACAAAAAACTTCACAATAGTACATTGTGTATTAAGGGTGGTAAAGACAGAATTACAAACAAGAGTCTGTTAGAAGCCCGAAGCCGAAGGCTGAGGGCTTTAATGACTCGAGCTTTGTATTTCCTTTACCACCCGTGTAACATACAATGATTTTCATCACAATTGCGAAGAAATTAAATAAAATCAGACAAAAGATCATAATTTTTAACTTACGATTGTCACTAATAATTTTAGCCGCGTTGGCGATGTCCGGCGGAGTCGCATTATCCATTTCTTCTGATGACGACATGTTTTTATTGATATATAAATAATATGTGCACAAAGACACCCTTTTAATTATTATTTTGGAATCACACAGTTTATAATCAGTATTTATAAATTTGAGGCAGACTACATCATTGTCTATGACTTACCACAGATATTGTCAAACGTGGTCAGGAGTCCGATTCCAGTGACAGTCGAGATCAATAGTTTATATGCGAGATTTTTAGAAAATTGTATGCAAATAACAATTCATCTCGAATGAAACTTCATATCGAATGGCACAAGAATTGGGGTCCTGGCGTATTATGATACGTATAATAAGCTATTACGTACGATAGGGCGTAATGGTAAAAAAAAGGCCCGCGGGTATTATTTTGTATTTACGGTCTATTTCTGTAGCATGTTAGGACACTATTTACGAGCAAGTGTGATGAAAAAGTACTTTCATTGCAATCTTGACTATTTAACCCCCCACGCAAAAAGAGAGGAGTTATAAGTTTGACGTGTGTTCTTTGTACCTGTGCATCTGTCTGTAGCATCGTAGCTCCTAAACAGATAGACCTGTTTAAGAGCAGGTTGTCTAGCGGTGGTTCTTAGCTAGGTTTTATGGAAATCGGTTAGTCCGTTTAAGAGACATCAGCTCTGAAAGAAGGCGTTACAATTAGATCGGAGGTTTTTATCTATGTAATAGTTATTTATTCCTTTTTTATCAAATAAAATAACGGCAATTAAAAAGTTCACGCAGTTTCAAGAAAGTTTTTATCAAAATCAATAGAATGACGTCACTGATTCAATTCCTTTTGAGCTTAAACTCAAGTTACCGGCTTCTTTCAAGTTGAGTCTTGACTCTAACTTCATCTCAGAACCACTAAAAGAGCACTTGAGAGCTCGTGTACCGTGAGCTCTACTGTCTTGTGCTCTGTATGCCGCGGGAATAAGAGCTATATTAGCAGTAATTGCCGTCGTGAGGGTGGGGTATCATTAACAGCGGTAGTAATAGCCCTATAATCTCATTTATCATTCAATATTATCTTTTCATACGTATGAATGCAAATGTGTTTCCTCGTTTTACCCTTTTCTACAGCGAAGATTTAATTGACTTGGTTTTTCTTTAAAGAATATGGTCACAAGCATCTACTTATTTAAGTATTTTTTATTTATTATGGGGGAATTTATGGTAAAAATATTAATTCTGTAAGAACCCAATGCGTTGCCAACTCGAAAGACTAAGATGGAATATCTCTATGTAATAAAACCATGCGAACCCAGCTATTTGGCGGTAGGTTAAAATAGTATTACCACTAAACCGCCGGTTAATAACTCATTGATGATCTGCCTCTTTCTCACCGAAATCCGCTGAAAGTCGTTCCCTACCCCACAAATTCACTCTGTTATACATACTTGCAACTGAACCTAATGACGATACTAAGTGAATATGCTTGTACTTGAGCACTGAGAAACCATT
Organism: Acleris literana; assembly: GCA_946894065.1. Lineage (NCBI taxonomy): Eukaryota > Metazoa > Arthropoda > Insecta > Lepidoptera > Tortricidae > Acleris > Acleris literana. The sequence goes on from OX335669.1 coordinate 23,651,991, forward strand.
AAACTTTGAACCTGTACTTATACGGCAAACTTAAGTGAAAGCGGTTCTGACAAAGCTGGTAGGTGACAGGTTAGTAATGGAGTGTCTGGAAAATGTGAAGTGCCTTCGAGAGCTATTGATTTTATAAAAGAGCGTTTGAGAAAAGTTTACTGGTAACAAAGAAACTGATACTGATTGGATAACAAACTGATATTTATACGTTTTTTTTTTTAAGTAACTGAGTTTTAAATGTTATGTAGTTCCGTTGACTTTCCATGGTCCCATTAGAAACCAGCTGGCGTTTTGCCTAACGCACTCGCAATCGCATTCGACTTCAAAGTAGAACAATCGTTTTTATTTTGTAGACTCGCCTTCGATTTTCAAAATGAAAACGATTGCGATTGCGAGTGACCAAATGAGACCACTCCCCCGATATACTCTACTGTTGATAATTGGAAACAGGTTTTTTTTAAAGGTGTTCTGCTGAAATTCATGCTTATAGAGGTTTATCTCAAAAGCATACCGATGATGAAGAAGCAATAGGTACCTCCTATCAATATTAAGTTTCGGAACTCATCATCATCATCATCAGCCGCAAGTCGTCCACTGCTGGACAAAGGCCTTCCCCAATAGTAGGGGATCCGAATAGGAGATGACCTTCACCGGGCTGTTTATTCGATAAAAAGTATTATATATCAAATTTAATATGCTAAGTAATTTATGGCGAATAGGTTGACTGAAAAAATTCAGTACAGTCCAAAATAGTCCGATATGACAAAAAAAACTGAAAATGAACTTTTTTTTTATTGCTATTGCTTGTTAAATAGACCAATTACATACTAATCGAAAGCCTATATAATATGCAAACGTTTAACAAGCAACAGCAATTTAAAAAAATAAACATTTTTTTTTTTTTTGTTAATCATTTAAGGACTGGACTGATTTTTTTCAGACAACCTATTCGCCATATATTACTTAGCATATTAAATTTGATATAAAATACTTTTTACCGAATAAACAGCCCGGTGAAGGTCATCTCTTATTCGGATCTTAGACAACAAGGTTTTCCACAACGATCGTCCTCTGGTGCTGTCATCCAAGTAAGCTGTCTGTAAGTTTCGGAACTAAAAATTCATATCTACATTATGTAGTTAGGATTATGTAGTTCTGCGACTTAATGCAGATAATGACGTATTGCTTCTTCATCATCGGTATTATTGTTAAATAAGATGATGGTGCTTGGACGGACCATGTACAAGGTTCTACCACCACTAATTAAACCGTATAGGTACTTTTTCTGGTTCAAAAATTACCCTGTCCGTCTTTTGGTCAAAAGCTATGTCGGTACCAAATTTCACATATATCAGTTATAGTGGAAAGAAAAACAAACCAACAATGATGTTTTTTAATAATATGAACAAGAATGAGAATGCAAGCAAAGCGAACATAAATATTCTTTGGCTTTTAATCACCGACCTAGTTCGCTTATTAAAATACCAAATTAAACCATTCTAATCATGATTTACCGGGAAATAAAAAAGAGGCAAGGAAAATTTCGTTAGCAATATTAACGATAAAAAACTCTCATAAAACTGATGAAATCTGTGAAATTAAACAAAATTTGATTTAATGGAATGTATAAAGTATTCAGAATTTTATTTTACTTAGCGTTACTTTTACGCGAAATTGGTAACAGGATAAAATATGATGACTTGCCAACTGCTTACAGCAGTGTTCGCTTTGTTGCGATTCGTGAGAGTAAAACAGTTTCTGGAGTCACTAGTATCAGAGCGTTATATAATTAGCTTACAGGATTATTGTATTCTTTTTTAGGGTTCCGTAACCCTTCTTAAACCACTTATGTGTCCGTCCATCTGTATAAGAGATTTACGTTATTAATAGCTTTTTGAAAAAATAATCGGCCTTATAAGTAGTTGCAAACTTTAGTGCTCTGTCATTATAACGTCATGTTTGAACTGCTGGGCCCGTATTATGGTCGCCTTTATCGCGGTGGATAAAGCTTCCGTCACTCTCGCACTTACATACTGATCAGAAAGTGACAGATGTTTTATCTACGCTTATCTACGTCGTTAAACACGACCATGATCGGCCCGCTGCACTATTCTGTCAAGGCCGTTTAGAGGATTGTGAAGCGCCGCTATAATCTGTACGTTTTTGGTTTTAATTTTTAAATTTGTTTCATTCTAAGAAATATTTTCTTGAAAAGGAATCGTAAAAATCGGACTAGGTTTAAAGGGAGAGATAAGTTATCGTATTTTGTGTGGATTTTTTTAGCTTCACAATCCTCTCAAAAAAACAAGGTACTAAAGTGTGTGAATTACATATAAAAAATAAACATAATTTTACTGATACGGGTTTGTTAAAAGCCCTAAATTTTTCAAAATATGAGGACGCAATTCAGAATGGTTTTTGCAGAATGTCTGCCAACTCAACTGCAACGGACATAATTGAAAAAACTTTTCTACAGGGTTTGGCGACCCTCGAAAATAATGTAATATTCAAATTAAACCCATTTATTTTATGAATTATCCTCATTAGGGTTTTTTTGAGGACAAGTTAGCCAAGTACCAACTTATCTGCCCTTACCGGGGTGTGACCCTGCCTACCAAGGTAGCACTCCCGGGTTCAAATCCCGGTAAGCGCAGATATTTGTATGATGCGTATGATGAGCGCGAGTATTTACCCAAAGTCTTGGATGTTTTGTATGTATTTAAGTATGTATTTCTGTATATAAGTAAGTTTAACTTTTTCTAGTACCCATAGTACAAGCCGAGAGCTTATTTTGGGGCTACGTGTGAGATTATCCCCTGATAGTTATTCAGTTTATTTATTCATTTTAACCCCGTCAGTAACATTAAGTGAACCTAACGCTTCGGACAAGACCTTCATTAAGAATCGCTGCTAGAAACTCGAGGTTATAAACATATAATAGCATATTTTTAGCTTAAGTGTTTGAGATAATGTACAGGTATTTTCTTGGCTAATTTCCAGGTTCGGTCGGCGTTATAAGTAGCTGGATACTTTAGTCCTTTGTCACTTTATCGTCATATTTGAACTGCTGTTTTGTACTAATCTGTCAAAAGAGTCAAAGCGACAAGGTACCTAATAATTTATACTATATTAAATGTTAGAGATTCTCTTATGCTCATCCTTAAAATACACAAAGAAAACTGGAACAAACGCCAAATAAATTTTGTTAAAATCACATTTTAAAATTGCTTATGCGCTAAATTAAAAACTTCAAAGTTTACTATCGTTTTTTTATGTCTATCCATTCAAATTATAAACCCAATATGGCAAAGAATGAACATAAGTACAGTCACAAATATTATCCAACATTCTTCTCTATTACTAGAGGCATAAGAGCGTGTCAGATGTTATTGAACGCAATGTTGGATAATGTAATATTATGTACATATCCGCTTGACCTCGCCATGCTTTATTTGCGCACATAAACGGCTAATTTGTCACGGCTGGCGCGTAAATCAACGTTATGGTACCTTACGGCGTTGTAATCAACAGCTTATGTTTGTTCTAATTATGGCAGCCAGTTAGTTACACCTATAAGTACCTATACGTGGTTATTCTATTTATCTTTTTTATCATTAGAACTAAAATACAACTACATTTTTTAACTCTGGTGGTTTATTTATTTGATACATCCAAAGTTCATTTAATTTTCATTTGATCGAAGGGCATTTCTCGCCACATGAGTTTTTTTGTATTCAGAAGTTTAAACTAACCTAACATTCGTATGTTTAAAATATCCTGGGAGCCTCATATGGATGCGTGTATCGCGTGACAAAGTGTGGATAAGGCATCCGTCACCTTCTGACACGTAAATAAGTACGAGAGTGACGGATGCTTATCCACATTTGACACGCGATATAGACGCAGCCATACTAGGCCCGCTGAAAACATCATGGTTTCAGCAGAAAATAGTGTTCGATGAAATGAAATTCGATGAAATGATGGTTTACCCTATTTAGTATCCCGAACCCCTCCCCCTTATTTCTCTACTCATCTCTAGATCTAGCTTATCTTATCTTATCTTATCTTATCTTATTGGCGGGGACCTTACGGATACACTTTGACCCTATGGGATCTTTTGTGTAGTTACCCCTTCTTTTTTAGCACTTAATCCAATGCAGCTTCCACCCCTTCCAGAAAGCGGATAGTGGAGTGCAATGGCAGTGCCTTGAAATCGCTTGGTTCTGGCTAGCCACAACCGAGGATTTTCATTCTTACTCCGGCGAGGGCATCACATTCACATAATAAGTGTTTCATTGTTTCCACCTCTTCGCTGCACATTCTACAATCTGTGTTGTCATAAAGGCTCATCTTTTCTAGGAGAAGTTAACCCCGAAGTGCCCGGTAAACACTCCTATAGATCTAGCTAATCCTAAGTATGACTCTATAAGACATTTAGATACTCACATATAAAGTATTACTTTCTCCTCTTACTAGAAGCAGGAGTTCATTATCTTTAATTTAACTCCTTGTTTCGTTTCCCACAGTTGCGGAACACGTCGCATCACCAAAGAGCGACAATTGTGGTTTGCATTTTCAAACATGACATAAATCGGTATCAAAGTTTCCGGCGGAAGAGCGTTTTCCTGTTCGCCGGAGTTTGCGGCGAAATAGTTGGGCCGTTAACTAAACTACATCGATGTCAACGGTTTTTAGAAATATAATGATGTAGCTCGAACATTTGAATCATAAGTCACGTTTTCTAATCTAAATTCAAAAATTCAAAAAAATTATCTAATTATCCACTAGCGCTCCAGACAATACAGCGGGGCTTCTATTCTTGGCGATAAAAAACCATTTACTGCCTGTTAGCGACGAGCTCATAGGGTTTAATTTTAATATTTTAATGTTGTTTTTTTTATTACTTCAGTATGTACGAGGGGCGGCTGAAAAGTTCTAAGCCTAAGGTATTTTGAGGTTGCATATGCGTTAGCGATACTGGCCACTAAAAAGACCATTTAAAAAGTTAATAAATAAAAGAAAAAAATGTCGTCTTTTGTTTATTACATCTCGAGATATCCGACGCTAAAGGTCATCATGTGTGAATTATCAACGCATATCACGAAAATTGAGCACCGTGCAGTCATTAAGTTCCTCACGAAAAGTGACAAATCGCCGAAAAGAATTTTTGAAGAAATGTCTAGTATTTACGGTGAATCTGGCCCTTCTCATGCCACTGTTAAAAAATGGAGTCGACTTTTTAAACTTCGACGGGAGTCGATCGAAGAGGATCCTCGCTCAGGAAGGCCAATATCGGTTGTGACTGAAGAAAATACTGAAAAAGTCAAAAAGTTAGTATTAGAGGATCGAAGAATTAAGGTTTGGCAAATAGCTGAAGCCTTAGGTATTAGTAAGGAAAGAGTTGGAGAGATTTTGCATCAACATTTGTATATGACAAAAGTAAGTGCTCGTTGGGTGCCGAAAATGCTCACAGCTTTCGATAGAGAACGTCGTGTTCAAACTTCTCAGGCATTTTTAGAATTATGTGAAGAAGGTTTAGATGAAGTTTGTTCCCGCATAGTAACTGTTCATGAAACATGGATCAGACAGTATGATCCAGAGTCGAAGTCTGAATCTATGCAGTGGATCGAAAAGGGTGAAAGGCCGCCAAAGAAATTCAAGGTTCAAAGATCGGCGTCTAAGCTAATGGCCACCGTGTTCTGGGATTGCGATGGCATTCTTTTAATAGACTATTTGGCGAAAGGCTCTACAATAAATGCAGTTTATTATGCTGAGCTATTAAGAAAAGTGCGACAAGCCATAGTCGAGAAACGAAGGGGCAAACTGAGCAAAGGCATTTTGTCTTTGCAAGACAACGCCCCCGTTCACACCGCTCGTGTTGCCAAGCTTGCTCTGAAGGAAACTGGCTTCGAGGAAATTGATCATCCACCTTACAGTCCAGATCTGGCCCCTAGTGATTATTTTCTATTCAGCAATTTGTAGAAAGATTTAAGGGGAAAGCGATTTGGCAGTGATGAAGAGATGAAGGCGGCTGTACAGGAACATTTCGACAGCCAAAATAATACTTATTTTTTTAACGGTCTAAAAGCATTATTTAAAAAATGTAATAAATGCATTGAATTAGAGGGAGATTATATTGAAAAATAAAAATAGTAAAAAAAATCTGAACATTTTTTTTCTACCTTAGGCTTAGAACTTTTCAGCCGCCCCTCGTAAGTACTATGCTAATACCATTTGGACAGTTCGTTTGTCTCAAAATATATAACGTTATTTTTAAGAATATTGGCAGGTAGGTTGCGTGTGTGACGTAGCAATGCGTTTCTAGAACCGACGACCTTTCTAACGGCAGTTGTCCTTGGCTAACCGCGCGGCACACACGTACTTACGCCGTTTTTGATTTTACACGTGTGGTCCGAAATCTCCGAAATTATACGTAAATTCGTGAGCCTAACTCTTTGTTTTTATTCCGAAACATCTACACCGTCTACAAAGTAGTCACTTCGACCGGATTTATGTCTCGGACGCCTGGGAAAATGGTGAATACTCGCAACAACGCTCGCAAGGAGCGCGAGAACAAAGAAAGCGAGGACCGACGAAGACTCCAGGACCCCTCAGGCAACCGATGGAAATACGCAGACCGATGATTAGGCACAGCCCGTTGAACGAACGCTTGAAATACCGGGTAGCAGCGTAAAGTCCGAATACGTGGCGCGGCGACCGCCCGCGCCCGCTAGTTGAACGTCTAAATCGAAGTCTACATCGTCGTCTGTACTGGCAAGGAGGAAACAGCTGGAACTACAAGCGGCTCAAGAAAAAGCGCGTATTCAAATGGAGCTCATCGATAAAAAATTGGAGATGGATTTAGCCAACTTAATGGATGAGGATGACGATGAAACATACAGTCCAAATCATGAGCTGCACACTAACAGCAAGATGGACGTGGAAAAGTGGCTGGAACAAAGCCAGTGCGACCGTGAACCTGCACCACGAGCCCCCGATCATGGCAACCCGCCGGGCTCGCGGTGCCCGCCGGCGGTACTCGACCCCGGTACTTGTGATGAAACATTTCAAATGCTCGCGAGTGCACTACAAAACCTTACCGCAAATTCCACGAACAACAGGACCGACAAAAACCTGCTTAGCCGAATGAGTACCCCGAGAGACCTACCTACCTACTCCGGGGACCCACTGGACTGGCTCCAGTTTAAGCAGGCCTACGAAGAGTCCTCGGAAGTGTGCGGGTTCAGCCCGAAGGAAAATTTATGGCGATTAAGGAAGTGTCTTCAAGGACCCGCGAAGGAAGCAGTCTCAGCTCTCATGATAAGTGCCACTACGCCTGACGTCGTGATAAAAACCTTAGAGCTACTATTTGGTAACGCAGACAGCATCATAAATAAAATTATGCAGGGACTCAAAAGACTTCCACCTATGTCAACCAAGTACAATAAAGACATTGTGTCATACTCGGTGAAAGTTCTAAACTATATTGCAGCAGTGCAAGCTATCGGCCAGGAAGAATACCTACAAGGCGTAAACATCGTGAATATTATTTACACACAGTGTCAGCTATCAGCATCATTCAAGAAGCAAAGCTGACCACTACAGCGCTCGCCACCCGCGAACAGTGTTAGTGCAATCAACGCGAAATGACAGTTCGAGTAAGTGTTTATTTTGCCATCGCGCGAGTCATAAACTAACTGAGTGCAAGCCGTTCAAAAAAGCGTTACGAAAGGACAGGTGGCGGCATGTGAAACGTTACGGAGTGTGTTTTAAGTGTTTGGTGTCGCGCCACGACCGCGAGACCTGCCCGGCGCCCGCCTGCGATAAGGACGAATGTGGCGAGGCGCATCACCAGCTGCTACACTACGTCATCAGTCGGGATCGCAACGACGAGGTTACGCAGGTAACTCACAGCACGTCAGAAACAGCTGATGCCGGCCCGGCCACCGAAACAGTTACGCATATAAACTCAAGTGAGCATAAAGTTTTACTAAAGGTGATACCTATTAATATACACGGACCGAACGGCATTATAACTGCAACTGTACTGTTGGATGATGGTTCTACAATAACATTGATAAGCGGCTCGCTGGCTGCGCGCGCCGGTCTAGGCGGCGGGCGCACAGAAACCATGCGCGTTAGCGGTGCGTGGAGCGACAGCGAATTTTTGTGTGCAACTACTGTTTTATCTGTAAATGTATCTGATTTAAATAATAAAAATGTATTTAACATTAATGTTCGAAGTGTCGATAGCTTAAAACTGCCAGAGCAAGAACTATGTGTAATTGATTGTAATTAATATGCCCACTTACAAAAGTTAAATGATAAATTACTGTCTAACTATGCTCGTACTCACTGTGTAACTGAAATTTTGATTGGGCAAGACAACTTTCATTTATTGTTACCTCTAGATGTAAGCGTGGGTAATCCTAATGAGCCGTCCGCTACACGCAGCCCCCTAGGTTGGTGTGTCCACGGAGTAGTGCGCGCGCCGCCAGCGGTGGCTCGCGCCCGCGCCCGCCAGCCTGCTTTTAGTCGCGACGGGGAACCCTGCCGACGACGCGCACACGCGCGCACTTCGCGATCTTCACGATGAGGTGAGACACGCCTTTTCAATTGATTCCCTGGGTGTTTCCAATAAGCCGCGTCAAAATAAGGAAGACGTCCGGGCAGTCGCCCAGCTGGAGCGCACGACGACCTTTGTAGATGGCCGGTGGCAGGTCGGTTTGCCCTGGCGTGATGAAAACTGCGCAATGCCTGATAGCTACAGACTGCCCCCGATAGTAAAAAGGGCGCATCTAACACTTTTGTCAAAAATGAGTTAATTATACTGCCGTGATCAGCAGAAAAAGACCCACCTACTGATATTTTTAGTTTTTTCCTAGGTAGGCTAGATTAGAAGTTACCATAAGCAAAAAGGGCGTAACTTCAGTCACTTTGTTACATAACCTTAATTAAAAAGACGCATTCCAGAAACATGTAGGTGGTCTTCGTAAAAAAGACGTAACTACGTATAATGCGCCCTTTTGTTATGTCAAACTTTCAACACTTTAATAAAAGAAAAGACGTAAGGTATAATCCATTACCGTATACTTCAATAAAAGGACGCATCTAAGTACTTGTGCCTTTTCAACTAAGTTTTGTCTTACGCATCTAACATAAATACTTAATGAAAAGGGCGCTAGTGACCACTTGCGCCTTTTTAACTTACCCAAAGCTCGATCACATTATATTGACGCGGACGCATCTACACGTAAAACTAAGTAGAAAAGACGCAAATGACCACTTGCGCCTTTTTCAATAGTGTATTTTGCTAATTCACTAAGATGTTCGTGGTATTTGTGTCTGATTTTGATGTAGGCATATGTTATTTTTGCGATAGTTCAACTAAGTTAGTGTCATTATTTTTTGGGGTGTTTGTTACCGGAAAAATTATAAAAAAAATCTTTGTTAGTTTAAAATTGTTAGTTTTCCAGAAAACGTACATCAAGTATACTGGACAAGTGGACATTGCCAACTTTGCGGAGAATAGAAAGTCGGCTTAAATTTCAAGCATTATGGACATTACCAAAGATATTGTAAATATTTTTTAGTCCAAATATTAGACAAAACTGTATTAATTTTTTAAGAAATAAAACATTAATAAAAATCCGCTTGCAGGTTTAATTTAATAAAAATTGAAACATGATAGTATTTTGTACTTTAGTGTTTGCTGGTGAATTGGTCCGCATGGAACTGGTTTATTGAGTTTTCCCGTAGAAATTATTATATTTCCAGATAAAAAATCATATTATCATGTCCATCCTCGGGACTCAAACTATTTTAATTTCAAATTCATTTCGGTTCGGCTGATGAGCCGTGAAGAAGAAACAAATAAACAATCAAGTTTTCTGATGGCAGCGTTATTTTCCCGGCATCGGTTAAAGAACTTAGGAACAGCTAAGCAAAGTAAGCTTTGAGTTAGGACTACTAATAAACGTGTCAAAGACCAAGTTAATTTCCAACTGCATCAAACAGAGCATTGAAGTCTTCCCCCAAGCTCTTAAACACAAGTTTAGTTGCAGACGTTTCCGATGACGACAGAGTTGGCGGGATGAACAGCAATTATTTGGAAAATATTGATCAGTCAGTGAGGAGCAGCATGGGAAGAAAAGGTCTTTACCTAATAATGGGGCAGAACAGGCTGATAATAAATACAAAAAAATAAATGGCGTTAAGAGGAACAGATTCCCAGAGGAACGCTGTACTAGGTATTTCTCCTTTATCTGAATTCTGGTGGGGCATTGAGTTGTAGAATCTATTTTTTTTTTACGTCAGGACTTTTTTCAAAGAGCTGAACATAAATTAGTAATCTTGAAGATATAGAAACTGTGGTTTTAACAAGGAAATAACGACATTGGCACCCGAGATGCATTGTTTGAATAAAGTACTGCACTAATATTTGTGGTTTATAAATATTTCTAGGTTCTCATTCCAATCTTTCTGGGACTATATCGGTTTGCATCGAATAGTTATATTCAGCCTTGTTTTGACGGTCAAGATAGGATAAAAAATACAAAACAAAGCAATGCGGAAGCGATTAAGATAGTATAGCTTGGAGCAGGGTGACCTGAGAAACGCCCTAACACGGTAATTATTAAATATTTTTTTACATAAATACTTTATTATAAGACTTAGCAGGAAGTATAAGTTTTTTTGTACGAATTAATTGGCAATGGGAACTATGCTGGACGTAGAAACGCAAATTAGAATACAGTGACATTAGCAATGGGAAGTACGGGAAGTTATTTTTTTGTACGTATTATTTGGCAATGGGAAGTATGCAGGATATTATTATTTTTTAATGTATTTTTAAAATAATAATTTTTAAATTTTAAATTAAAATGTATATAAATAAGTCATTATGTTGTCATATTTAATAGAAAAACATACAAAAAATCATGTACAGAGGATAAGTAAGAAGCGTCCTTTCCTCATTTATATTCTGACGGCAATTGTCGAAAAATAACCGTCCGCACTGGCTTTTTTGTATTATATTAATATGAGATTCCATAATCTAATAATTTTAGTTTTACGTGTATATTTTTGTCTTTACAACGTCCAGTATACTGCACAACGTCAAATTAAGGGTTAAGCTTTACTTTTTCATACGGTTTTTTATTATTGTTTTTCCTGATTGTACCTTAGAACATTGTTAATGTGCAAATTATTATTTCACAGGTAGTTGAACTACCTACATGTCAAAGCAGTAGAAAAAGAGAAGATATACCTTTTTTATTTGAGTAAAAGTAGTTGTTTAAAATATCAATTACTATATTGAAAAGACGCTTGTGTCCAAATGTGCCCTTTCATCTTAGGAGAAAAGCCGGAAATATCTGTCAAGCACTTATATTAAAAAGAAGTTTGTGATTGTACTCAGTTGAAAAGGCGCAATTGGTTACTTGCATGTTTTAAACGGAGTATCGAGTATTTTCCAGACATTTTTTTGCTAAGAGGAAAAGGAAAAACTTAAATAAATAAAAAAATTACAAATAAAAAAATATTTTAATACCATATTGACAATATGGTACATATCTATATGACTTCGTTTACGGAAAGTGTTTATGTCTATTTGTTTAGAGACGGCATACATTTCTTTAATTTTCAACTAAATCATTTAATTTCTCGATTTCGACTTCATGTTAGATGCGCCCTTTTTACTATCGGGGGCAGAGTAACGCTCTAACTAGGTTAAAAGTAGTTGAACGAAAAATGGCAGCGAATACGGATTACGCAACCAGGTACGTGGCTCGAGTTAATCACTTGTTTCAAAACGATTTTGCCAGGGAAGTGATCGACCCTCAGTCCGCGCCACGCACCTGGTACTTACCTCACTTTGGAGTTGATAACCCAAACAAAAAGAAACTGCGTCTAGTTTTCGACGCGGCCTCGAGGAGCGGAGGTTTGTCCTTGAACGATTACCTACTTCAAGGCCCCGACCTACTCGCGTCCCTATTCGGCATTATGGTCCGATTTAGAGAGAATAGGGACGCCGTAGCTGGGGACATAAAAGATATGTTCTTAAGGGTCAAAATAAGACCTGAGGATCAAGACGCGCTAAGGTTTTTATGGAGGTCCGACTATAAACAAAAAGTCAAGACGTACGCCATGACGTCATTGATTTTCGGAGCTAATTGCTCCCCTTTTGTTGCCCAGTACGTCAAGAATAGGAATGCGCAGCGCTTCGCGTCCACAATGCCCCGCGCAGCTAGGTCCATCTGTGGGCAGCACTACATGGACGACTACTTAGACAGCTTGCCGGACGAAGCCGCGGCGATCCAAATGGTGAGAGATATTTATTTTATCCATAAGGAAGGCGGGTTCGAAATGTGCAACTGGATTAGTAACAGCGAGGCAGTTTTGGATAGTGTGCCAAAAGAAGCCTTAGGGCCGTCGGCCTTAAGGTTTAAATTAGATCGGCAGTATGAGGGCGAACGAACACTTGGCCTTATCTGGTACCCGGCCGCCGACGAGTTCGGTTTTGACTTGTCTATGAAACGCATACCTGAGGCGATTGTCAACGGCTCACAAGTACCAACTAAAAGGATTATGCTTCAAGTAATCATGTCGATTTTCGATGTATTTGGTTTTCTGGCTCCGTTCACGGTACAGGGTAAAATAATGCTACAAGCATTTTGGCAATTAAGTATCGATTGGGATGAAAGCATTCCAAACAATATTTTTTTTAAATTGGAATGAATGGATAAATTTATTTTTAGAAATGCGGAATGTTCGAGTGCCAAGGTGTTATTTAAGCCCTGTAGACGCGAGCGGGTCAAATAAATATATTAATAATCTGGCGGCCGGCAGTGCTACGAGCGTAGCAGATACACCTCACCCCGCGCCACCCGCACCGATGTTGTCATCGCCTGCGGAGCGCGCTACGCGGTGCTACGAGAACACTTCTGCTACGATGATGCCGACATGTGCTACGACTTCATATTTGAACTATGATAATGATAATTTACAATTGCATGTTTTTTGCGATGCCTCGATTTTAGCTATTTGCTCGGTGGTTTATTTTCGTTGGATATGTAATAATGAAATATCAGTTGCCTTCGCAACTAGTAGGTTGCGCCAGTTAAACCTTTGACTGTGCCGCGTTTAGAGCTGCAGGCTGCTCTGCTCGGTGCGAGACTCGCGGATAGTTTGTTAAAAGAGCACCGGCTGATTGTACACCGACGTTTGTTTTGGAGCGACTCAACCACCGTCCTGCGCTGGATACGAAATGATGCGCGCAACTATAAAACATTCGTTGCAAACCCGTTGGGGGAGATAGACGAACTCAGCCACAGTGACGAGTGGCGGTACGTGACCACCAAATTGAATGTCGCTGATATAGCTACAGGCGACACCTATGACGATGCTCTGTGTAAAAATGAATGGTTAAAGGGTCCGATGTTTTTGCGAAGTGATGAGTCATCGTGGCTGCATAATGTTACTGACCCTGCAAATGCGATACCAGTTGAAAATATAGAACGTATTAACCTTGTGAAAAACTTACCTGTGTGTTTACCGATAAGGTAAAAGCTTAGAGAAAAGCAGCCGACTACTTACCTGGTCGCCTTACTTAGACGAGCACGGTGTACTCCGTTGCCGCGGTCGCACCGGCGCTGCACGCGTTGTCGCAGCTGAAACAAAAAAACCCAATAATATTAGATGGGCGGCACCACGTGACCAGGCTGCTCGTGAGACATTACCACATAAAGGCCGCGTACGATAACCAGGAGACGGTGGTAAATAACCTGAAAACAAAATTTGCTATACTTAGAATAAGACCTACTGTATATGTAGCTTCAAGATGCATGTTTTGCAAAATTAGAAAAGCGAAACCAGAAGTTCCTGTGATGGGTGACTTACCTTCGGGACGAGTGGCGCATCATCAGCGGCCATTCACGCACTACGGACTCGACCTGTTTGGACCTATGGAGGTGGTGGTAGAAAGGAGACGTGAAAAAAGGTACGGAGACATTTTTACCTGCTTACTGTAAGGGCGATTCATATTGAGATCGTACACTCTCTTACTACCGACTCGCTTATTATGGCACTCCGCCGAATGTCAGCGCGCCGAGGATGGCCGGGCTATCTCTACTCTGATAATGGCACAAATCTGCGGGGTGCTGACAACGAGTTAAGCAGATGTATACAAGAGCTTGACGAGGAGGCTCTCAGTGATGAAGCGTCAAATAACGGAGCCAAGTGGACGTTCATACCGCCCGCGAGTCCCCACAGGGGTGGGGCGTGGGAACGTTTGATACGTAGCGTCAAGACGTCTCTCAGCCTTATACTCAAGGAACGTGCCCTAAAAGACGACGCACTCAGCACCCTCATGATGGAAGTTGAGAACATCGTTAACAGCCATCCTCTTACACACGTATCAGTGGAGCCAAACAGCAACGAAGCGCTAACGCCAAACCACTTTAGAAGAGAGAGGAAAAGTCAAAGGTTAGCTGACATGTATTGGCAAAGATGGGTTAAGGAGTACTTGCCGGAGCTGCTTCCTAGAAGAAAGTGGAACAAGGAGCAAAATCCCCTACAGAGAGTGTTCCCAGGTAAGGACGGGCGCGTCCGGCTGGTCGAGGTCAAGACCCAGTCCGGCACGTTCCGGCGGTCGGCGGCGCGCGTCGCTAGAATCCCTCTGGTTGATGAGTGCTGAGCCAGCACTGGGGTGGGGCGTGTTAGCGACGAGCTCATAGTGTTTAATTTTAACATTTGAATGTTGTTTTTTTTATTACTTCACTATGTAAGTATTATGCTAATACCATTTGGACCGTTCGTTTGTCTCAAAATATATAACGTTATTTTTAAGAATATATGGCAGGTAGGTTGCGTGTGTGACGTAGCAATGCGTTTCTAGAACCGACGACCTTTCTAATGGCAGTTGTCCTTGGCTAACCGCGCGGCACACACGTACTTACGCCCTTTTTGATTTTACACGTGTGGTCCGAAATCTCCAAAATTATACGTAAATTCATGAGCCTAACTCTTTGTTTTTATTCCGAAACATCTACACCGTCTACACTGCCTTTGACCTGTTTAAGTATTGTTTTTAACTGGGCCGCCATTACTGTCCAGTACACTAAAGTACAGTGCAATAGCTATTAGAAGAAATTTCGGTTTGTACTTGTCACTTACTCGCTCTCATACGCTCTTATTAAGAGCGAGCGAGAGAGAAGTACAAACCCGCAGCACCTTCTAAGTGGTATTTTTAAATTGTCTTACTATTACAAAACTATTGTGCAACGAGTAGTGCTATGTGTAAAGAACACAAGAACAAAGCGCCTTCCCCTTAATAGAGACACTAAGAAAAGTGTTAATGGACGCATTCTTAGCTTAGTTGAATTAACAGTTTAAGATATAAGAAAATTACTTATTAGCTCTTTATGCTAGATTGTAACATTTATGGTGTAATATTTACTTATTTAATATAGTTTCATAAAAAACAAATGTGCAAGAGTAGTTAGAGATGTTATATATTTTAAGCAGTAATACTGTATTTTTATATATTTATTAATGTTTAGTCATATTTTGTGTTGTTTACTTGCAAGTATTGTTTATGGTTAGGTAGTTGTATAGAATTATTGGTTAATTTCCTTTTTTTTCACATCTTTTAATCTTGCCTATACTCGTACGTTCATTTGATATGTCACACGATAAGGTGAGCAATAAAAAAAAACAAGAATGTATAGTTCGCGAGACATACAGTCTTCTAATTTGTACCCAACATCAAGGAGTCAATCCTTTTCTTACGCGCTGTAAGTGACTGTGATACGACTTCAGCTTTCTACGGAAAAGGTAAAATGCGAACAGTGCAACTGTTTAACAAGAGACCCGACTTGCACTACATTCCCACCGTTTACAACAATCCAAATTCATCCAATGAAGAGATCGAAAAGGCTGGCGAACGCAGTATTCTTGTGCTATACAAAGCTCGACCCGAAGAAGTGGATTTGAACCAGCACAGATTTGTTTACTTTAAGAAATTAGTGGGACAGGCGAAGAATGCTGTTATTTTGGCGAAACTATAAGTGATATCGCTTTTATATGAATGAAAGGTTTATAGCAAATTTATCAAGGATTATTTCATTGCTATACATTTTTTATGTATCGTGTACGGTTTTCTTTTAAAATGGAAAATACCGCGCTCCGGGACACATTAGAGAGCGCGGGGGGGTGATGCTCGCCCCGGAAGGGGGGGAGAGTAGATAAAATTTAACTTTGATCTTTATAGATCAAAATAGCTTATGCTACATATCCTGATAGATAAAAGTTCTCCTTTAATTTTGCCAAATTTGCAGCTAATTGTATGTTGCCGGTGAGTTCGGTTGTGTAATTTAAGAGAGTCAAAGTACCACCTGAGTTTGAGTGAAAACTGTCGAGGGTTCGTATTATGAACTAATGCCCTGCCAAGTTATTGGCAGTGAAAGGGATAGTAGAACATTACTGCACAGACCGGGAAATAGTCCGTTGCGGGACGAGTAGAGTTAGCGTGGCCGAGACGCAGTCGAGGCCGCGCTATATACGAGTCCAGCAGCCGCCCTTCCCGGTCGAGGCTGGGTGTCTGGAAAACCTTTGGAGATATTTGGCACGGTAATAGTTCGCACGATTCTGATCACGGGGGTATGGTTCATTTTTGTTTCTGCTAATGTAAAAAAAAAAGGTGATTTAATCATATTCATTTTGTTACTTGATGTACCGCAGCCGATATCTTGACCTTGACATTTTGATGTTGATACTATACTACTCCAAACGTTCGTAGTAACTAACGTCAAAACTCCAAATTCAAGGTCAATGACCTGAGACAATATCTACGTTATTTACATGGTATGTAAACAAACAGTTCGCCCCATGTAAACAAAAATCAACCTAACATTTTTAAAAATAATGATAAAATTTTAGTGAAACTTACTGTACCTATTTTAATTTTTGCAATTGGAACACTAGCTGGTTTTAAATGTAAATTCACTAGATCTCTTGTTCATGCTTTGCCAAGAGTGATCATATCGTCCATCTTGTCGAGATCTAACCATTTACCAATGTTTTCTGCTCTAAAGTGGCCCATGTAACTGGTTTATAGCAAAAATAATTACGACTTGAATATTTGAAAATAACATAATTTAACAATGACATCTAATGACAGCTAAAATCATAGACTACTAAAAGTTCGGATAGACGATGGATATAAAGGTTGTCGCATAATTCATTACAATTTATGATGATATCACAATTATCATAGAGAAACAAATTGACCAACATTTCGCAGGCCATGAAATCGATAAACTTACGTACTAAGTACAGCACGATAGCTCTTAGAAGGTGCTTCGGGTTTGTACTTCTCTCTCACTCGCTCTTAATAAGAGCGTAGGTATGGGAGCGAGAGACAAGTTCAAACACGAAGCACCTTCTAAGTGCTCACACAAAACAGGTTATATCATCATCCTTAGTATCCGCGGCGTTTTTTTAAGTGCTTTTAGCCAGGATCTGGCATTGTTCTTTGGTAACATGATTCAATTTTTGCCCGAAACCTTCTGATTAATAAGCTATTACTTCCAACTAAATAACCACCATTAACTGCCGCACTCAGAAACGTCAACTAAATTTAATGCTTGTTTAGTGATGTGCTGTCTTACTGTCGCACTCAGAGACGTCAATTAAGTTTAATGCTTGTTTAGTAATGTGTTGTCTTAAATAACAGACATAACTTTAATCAAGCATTAAATTTAATTGACGTCTCTGAGTAAATGATGGTTGCTACTTAAGAATACTGTAGTGTCACTACAGAGTGTCCGTACGTTGATCTCTTCTTACAAAGCTATCCTAAAAGGGGTGATAGACGGGCGAGTAAGTACGCCGTACTTTCACGACATTTGGGCATTTTCAGGAAAAAGTGTACCCAATTAAGGACTGAAATTAAGGAACTTTAACTTTGTCAGTTTAGTGACGAAAATTAGCTATACATTGACGGCCGCCAAAACTGACAAAGTTAAACTTCCTTAATTGGGTACACTTTTTGTGTAAATGCCCAAGTACGGCGTACGTACTCGCCCGTCTTCATGTTTTTATGTTTTTCTTTCTTCTAGGATACAAATATCTTTCAACAAGTTCAACAACGCGTATGATACCTAAATGTAATTCTGATAAAACGTAACGTGTACCTAGGAACGATTTTATTTTTACAAATGAAACCTAACCTCTTTTCACAAAGGGTTTTCAATGGTAAAGGATTTAAAAAATTACTATGTCAAACTGTCAAAGCACAATCACAAATTAATGTTTCTTTTTATTATTGTGTATTTTATTTGTATTAATCCCTGGATAGTGGTACAAATCAATAAAATAAATTCATGATTCATGATCGTTACAGAAGTTTGATGTAAGTACGTGTAAAAGTGCTATTTTTGCTGTGAGAGAAGTTAGAAGAGTGCGTGTAAAAATCGTAATCGTAAGTTTCATTTTTAAATTATTTCAGATAATAGCCCTTATCCTTATCAGAGACCCTCTTATCATTCACATTACAGAATAATGTCAGTTTTCTAAACACCATGGAGCTTTTGACCATGATTAGAAACATTGTTGATAAGGAACAACTTGTTTATTTACATTACGTTGTGACACATGTTATGAATGAAGTAGTTAAGATGGGGCACACTGAGAGCATCGTCAGGAAAGGCGATGATAAATTAGCCTGTAACTCAGTCAAATATTAACTTTAAAAAAAGTTACCAATATAAGGATGATCCAAATCATCCACCCTATCTTCTGTTAAAATTTCTCCAAAGGTTTTCCAGACACCCTGTAGTGCTTTTCTCCAACAATGTGAGGAAATTTGACACAATTGTTAATAAAATTAAACACAGTCCCGACGTTTGCTTGAGAAAAAGAACAGAAACGTAAGATTTAGTATAACACTGAAATAAAGAATTACATAAAATCACAAATTTAAACGTAATAAATTCAATTTGAAAAAAATATAGTTTAAATTGTAAAATTTATTAGGTACGCGTTTATGTTATTTCGGCAATTTATTTTGTTTATGAACGCAATTTCTATTTAAAAAAGGCAAACTATTTGAAACACTTTTAAATACGTTGTAAACGCTGTTAAAAAGGGCTTAACTTTTTGGTCTATGACATTTAAAAAGTAAAATATACAAGGAAGAATTTTGATTGCACGAGTGTTTGGCCGTTTGAAGATAGTTATCCTAGTCCAAACATGGTTTTTAAAAGTAAAACACCAGGTACGTAATGAAATTTCATACATTTTCCCGGCCGCTGCCGTTGGTAAATAATAACTTTGTTTTTTTTTTTCGCCTGAACCTGGAATTCAGAATTTTGCGGAATGATTTTACAACAGTAAGGTTAACATTTCCGAACATGTGGGAGAAAAGATATATTATTGCTATAACGCTATGGGATCTTTTTCTATCTGGAAATTGGAATGCCTACCAAATCACCTGTTACTGGCATAAATTGAAAATACTTTTCTGCCGGGCTTGTAGACTTGCGGAAATAATAGATCATTCTCGAGGGTTCTTGGACAAAACGAAGTGATTAATACTCTTTTTCTGATAATATAGTACTGAGTGATTTTTGTTCGAAAGGGTGTTTTGTTTATGGTAGTACGGTCGGCCTTCTGCATACTTTAGTACCTTGTCACTTTAACGTCTTGTTTGATTTGCTGCACTTATCTGTCAAAAGCATCAAAGCGACAAGGTACTGAACCGTCCCCAATTTTTAATTTGTTTGGCGAGCCGGAAGACAAAAGAGATTTGTCAATCGAAAAAGTGGAACCTACGTTGTGTAATTTTTTTAATGTTTTAGTAATTCCTGGTTCCTAAGGTGAGAATGAGGGATAACAGATTCTTCTGATTAAAGAGATATTCAAGATTAAAGGAATTCAAATAATTGTATTAGTTGAGATAAAGAAGCGATAAGGGAACTTCAGTTTATAGTCGACAAGATTATGATTTCTGGTAAAAGCAGAGCCCCTCCCCGCTCTTACTCATGTGCTCGACTCCAGACTGGTCACACTCTGCCAGCCTGCCTCAAACTTGTCCGGGGAGCGTTTCCATTACGTCGCCAAGTCAGCCTAGGTAAGTTCCCGTAACCAAGAGAGCAGAGGACCCAACAAATTATAGTCACTCCAAGAGGCAGGATTTATTTTATCTCCTAATAATTTAGATGGAGATACTATTGACCTAAACTACCCCTCTTGTATCCTCGGATATTTAGGACGACGGAATGTGTGTGTTTTCTGCAATCCAGTGTGACAGATATAAAAGCAAACCCAGAATATTGGAGGTCTCCTCCCCTTCGAATCCGTCAAGGCACCCGATACCACACGCTCAGCTTTCGCTTCGCTTAGTCGAATCCCCACGAACCGACATGATAGCCGGGAGTGGAAAGCAGTTGCCGAGCTAAACTCGCAGGCATCCTTGCCGACATGAGATCATAAAAACCAAGCCAGCAAGTCCCCTCAACTAACTAACGTCTTTCGACCAGAGGTGAGATCGACTCTTGACGCAACTCAAATCTGACCCCCGGTTCCCCAAGATAAATTTAGAAGCTATTAACTTTGAACCTTCAACACACTGAAGCAGTCTGTGGAGTCTGTATGGATACTGAGCATACCCTGTACAGTGTCTCTGCTTGCTATCTTAGTCCAAGATGTTTAGTGACGGTAAGATGTCATCGACGTCTGTGTCCCGCTGATAACTTTCACCATGACACTAAACCCTCTTCGACTCGAATAGAAAAGGTTGGAAAAATATCCGATGCTTTAAAAAGAAAAGATAGTAGTAAATTGTAATTTAGATTGCCAGGACACAAGTAAAACTGTAATCCCCGTTATAAGAGCCGAAAGAAATAAAATAATCTTAGCCAAACAGCATGGGAAAATTTAGAAAAGGTTCATCCAATAAACTGAGGATTAGACATGGAGTCCTAAAAAGGTACACAAAATCCAAACGAATTAGTTCAGTCTTGAAATATTAAAAATTCCTTGAATTCCCTTGATTAAAAACATTTATAAAAGAATATCAAATGAACAATAAAATTATTTACCTTTAAATAATTATAAGTTTCGCAATAGAATTAAAATCCCGTGAAATAATTCAAAGAAATTTATCACTAGATTGGTTTTCCGACGACCAGCGTATATCACTATTGAGCTCAATATGATTTGCTTCTAAGAATTTTTTTTTTTTTAATTGTTCTGTTTTTTAAATAAATTGTTCCTTTCAAAAAATAAAATTTCGAAACTCAAAAACATTTTGAAAATATTCGTAAATAAAAAAATCAAAATCAAAGAAAAATATTCAAATAAACATGTTCTAACAAGGACAGCTTTGCTACGAATGATCTTATAACCTTGTTGTCAAAATTGCAATGACACCTTCTATAATTCAAAATATTTTGAATGTGACGACATCAAATGTCATTCGTAACCAACTGCACTACTACCCTAAGTGCAACGATGCACTTATCGAATAACCACTAAAAGACAACACTTAGCTTCGGATCCCGACGAGGTGTCAAGGGCGCGCAGCCGCAAACCGAACTATCACGACAGCTACTCCAGACCGTTTAGAAGCCCTCGTAGTAGGCGACGGAGCTCACAGGATCATGCACCCGCGTGAAATACATTAAAATAAAAGGATAAATTTACAGCTAAGATTTCCCTGTACTACGAAAGTTTTCCCTACTCTGTTATTATACCCTGAAACACAACAAACATTCACAATAAATTAAACACCATACGGAACCCCTTCTAAACAATGACTATCACCCTTCCATTCGTCTTTCAGATCCTCAACCAGAGCACTCATCCTCAAGCTTCCCTATTCTAAATGATAAGACATGTACGAATGATTAAAATACCTATGAGAAATCACTAGTTCGATTTTCTTGTTCTCAAACCATTAACCAAATTACTCATGAACATGATTTCTTATAGATAAGTGTTTCCAACAACGGTAGGACTACAATATTTACCTTTTTTAAGCAGACTTTGTCTCCATGAAAAACTTACGAGAACCTTCTAACGTCTCCTTGCAATATTCCTATAGATCACATGTTTACAACATACACTACTTTGTATACCACTTTTCTTTTAACTATCTCAAGGAAAATTATTGTGCTATAATCATTATTATTATAAAGGAAAACGCAATAAAAATATTAACAGATACATTTTTCAAAGCCCGTCGATAACTCTCGTCAACCATCCCCTAGCAACCCCACCCTGTCTAGCCCGTTTTCTAACCAGTCAAATACCAAAGACAATTTAATTCTTGTTTGAAGGTTTGACTCGAGATGAGGTCAGTACAGTACAAACGTGTGCAGCTACTAATAATGTGTACTGTACCTACACAGGTGTTCTAATTTCTTACCATGAACTTTGAAGTTGACAATTTGTATCATCATCGAGTAGTAACGAAAAACACGAATATATTTTATTTAGAAGAACATAAAACATTAACTAACTCATTGATGTGTACCTATAACTAAATATTTAGGACTATTAAAAATATATACAATAAAATATACCAAATTCATTATAATACGAAAATATTCTTACTTTAAATAATGGGAGAAAAAAGAAGTCCGTTTTAGGAGTTCGTGTTACCGATAGATTTCGTAATAGTAAAATACAATTAAAAGTAAGCCATCATCATTATTATCATCATCATCATGTCCTCCATTAAGATTAACGTGTGTATTAGCGAACATAGGTCCTTTTAAGGAATCTCTTCTACTTAGTTAACTATTAGCTCAATACAATTAGCTGAAAATTTGGCAAAATTAAAGGAGAACTTTTATCTATCAGGATATGTAGGTTATAGATCAAAGGTAAATTTTATCTACTCTCCCCCCCTTCCGGGGCGAGCGTCACCCCCCCGCGCTCTCTAAATTCCATTTTAAAAGAAAACCGTAAGTACACGATACATAAAAAATGTATAGGAATGAAATAATTTTTGATAAATTTACTATAAACCTCTCATTCATATAAAAGCGATATCACGTATAGTTTCAGCGCAATCTCTTACCAAATACTAACGTTTTTAATAATCAATCGGGACAAATTAGAGGGCGCGGGGGGGGGGGGGGGGGGGGTGACGCTCGCCCCGGAATGGGGGGGAGAGTAGATAAAATGTAACTTTGATCTATAATCTACATATCCTGACAGATAAAATTTCTCATTTAATTTTGCCAAATTTTCCATACAATTGTTTCTTATTTTCTTGAACTATAAGTTTTTCTACGACCTTCAAAATGGAGATTATAACCAAAAGCTAACAAAGCTTTTCTCGTTGAATTTTTTCATTCTTCCGCTATGTTACTCGCCTGTAGCCATTTCGTGGCATGTGTTAGTTAATTACTCTTTATCGAACACCAGAAATCTCGGAACAGTACTTTTATTTACTGGTATACAATACCAGCTGTTAAATAGCAATTTCTTCCAGACAACCTTGGTCAGAAACACAAAAGAAAAACAAAAACAATAAGAATCCTTTCGTATAATGCCTTTTTTTCTAGTTTAATCAGTTAACACTTTTACACAGTAAAGGAACTCTAACAACATCCGCCAGCATCTTTTTGTAACGTTCTTTAAGAATTAAAAGTCCTGCCATCCATTTGCAGCCTTCCTTGAAATATATCACGTCAGGGACGTCTGAAGGAAGCGGTGAAATGGGAAATTTCTCAGTGACTTTCAGTGCCAGTGCTCCTGATTCCTATATTAAATGGACCCCTATTTGGGTGTCTTGGTTCCGAGGGTGATAACAAGAACTTTAGAGTAGGTGCATCAGCTGAAAGATGAGAGTTTTATCCATTTTGCAAGTTGTGAAAACCGTTATCAAATTGGAACCGGATCGGTAGTGAAATAATTTGATAATCGAATCGTTTTTTTTTACGAATTCTTTAGATAAATAAAATAAAGAGGTTTCACAGCAAAAAATACTTTATGACCTTGCCAACTAGCCAGGTCCTCTATTCTAGGCGGTAAAAACGATATCGTATTTGACCTGTTATGGAATCGTTTTTAACTCGGCCGCCATTACTGTCAAGTAAATAAAAGCTATCAAAACGTTGACAATACGATAACAGAATACCGGGCATGTCTAGTAAAATCGTTGTGACCATGTGTACAGAGCTTCCTGTACCCGATTCGATCACAATATTATTTTTGTCATAAACAACAATCTGTCCTGAATCTTATTACCATTGTATCAGGCTAGTTTGTGTTATTTAGTTTGGTAATAGGTAATTCTATGCTAAGAAGGATTCAATTCAATGTAATGACTTCTTCTTACTTTATATTTTTTATCGTTTTTCTTTTGTGTGCATTCAATCAATATTTTATTTTATATGCCATATTTATTTATGTTTAAATCCTTCCCTGATATTTATTGATTAATCATAATTATAATATTTACTGTTAACTTACCTATAATCCATCCTTACTAACATTCGATTTCTAAATAAATTACCCTAAATACTTTACCTATTTCTTAGACATCAAAATGAATTTTACTGAACATTTTCAAACACGTCATCTAGAAAATAAACCATTCTATTCTAATCAAAAAACGATTTCTCCAAGCATACTCAAATCTACCTCATCTTAAAATGAAGTTTGAATTTCAATATTGATCTCGGCTTCGTGACTTGACTTCTAAATGCCGTAATGTGCCATGCGTCTTGAATGCAGGATATTAACACCTGATGGGTAGGGTATTTTATCAACGTAATGCATGAGGTATACATAAAAGAAGTATGAGTGAGAATCAAATCTGACAAAAAGTAAGCTTTAAACCCCGGCTGGTATTAGTAAGACTTGAAAAAATATTTTTCAGTTTTGTAAAATACTTCCTGTTTGTTAAAAAAGTGATGAAAATAATAGGGGTTGTATACGAGTATTAAATGACCAGCTAGTATAGGTATTGCTAGAAATAAGCACTCTTGTTCTAATTCTAGACGTTTTGTTAAATTTAATGTAATTTTATTCATACTTCATTCAATTCATTATTCAAAACAAGACAAGTTGACAGACTGGCGGATATGCACATTATCCATGCATTAATTACCGACTAGTATCGTGACCGGAATATAATTGAAATATTAAATAATCCTAATTTAATCTGAATTGATAATTCGGTAAATATTTATGATCCGAACAGTATGTTTAAAATGAAAACTGTTGCATAAAGATAAATATAGGTACACAACAAAGTAAATAGTTTAGGAAATCGATGACGCGGTTACTTAGTTAATAGTGACTCTGCCTTCGAAGCCAGACGCCTCGGGTTCGAACCCCGGTAAAGGCAAAGATTTGTGTCATGACATTTATAGCATTGCTATGAGGAATCACCGTGGCGGGGAGTTCATTCCACAGTATTAATGTACGCAAAAGAAAATACCTCTAGAAAAGGAAACTATAGTTGATATAAATAATTTCAGTTAAGTTATAAGGAAGAGCTTTGTTCTCATGTAGCAGGTCAAGCGAATAATTCCACAGCTCACTCCTCGGTAAAGAGTCTAACTATAGAGATAGTACTTAAAAACCTTATGGCTGCGAAAAGCGCAATTCTAGATCTAGATTTTTCAGTTGCATGTTGGTAAGATAACCAAACGATTCCCAAGGAGCAATAAAAAATGGTCAGTGCAATTTTCCTGCCTTTAACATTACCGTTCGTCCAATATCACTAAACATTTATATTTAGAACAGTAATAAGCACCCGAAACTTTTGCACTGATTCTGTTTCCTTTGTCGCATAAAGAGAGGAGCCTCTTCGTCAATATTCTCAGGGAAGCCATTCTTGTGAAACAGTGACCAGTAGCAGTACACCCTGTTTCTTAATAGCATTCAGCTGGTAATTTGTTTAAATCGATTACCCAAAATATTTATTTTCTATTAGTAGAGTCTTCATTTGCATTTTTTCCCGAATTATCTTTTCACAAACGTGTTTTTCCTTGCCGAAATTTTTCCTGTGAGATTGGAAATAAAAACATTTACAATATTCCGATCAGAAAAAAATTGTTTGGGGAAAAAATGCAACTTTCAAGTTTACTTTCCGATGAAAAAAACACTGAATCAGAAAAATCAGTTTTCGGTAGACTGTTCCTTATAGTATACCTCAGAATTCACTCTCACAGTCAGTCGATGGCTGATATACGCGTCATACTCGGGAACGGGTGCCTGTTTGTGGGGTTCAGTCTGTTCACGCTGGCAAGGACTTGTTGTTCAGTTAATTATTCTAGTTAGGTACGCCCTTTGACGTAGACACCTCGGCGTGTTGTTCTAGTCATTGTTTTTAGTTTCATGTTATTGACTTACATTACATTACATTTGTAATGTTTTTTTTTGTGCTAGTTTCGATAATTATTATTTATTACATTATTGCCTTGTAATGTGACTAGCAATGTACAAGTTGCAGAACATTCCCAAAACGTGGAAACATTCTCGGGAATGTTCTGAGAACATTCTTGCAACTTGAAAGTTATTGTTTAACAAAGAAAATGTTCGTGCAATAAAGTTTAAATGTGCATTATAAATACTCCATAATTATTATGTACATGTTTTAGTTTGATACAGTTAATTATTTTGTTAATAAGTGATAAGTTACCAATAACTTGCTTAAATTCTCATTAAATTTCTGAGAACATTTCAGAGAAAATTGCAAACAGAATATTTTCAGTAACAGCTTGTCATAGCAGATTGTGATTGACAAATTTGACGCCTACTAGCAAGAGTCTTGTAGTTTAGTGGAAACCGTAGACAGCTGTGATGCACAGGACGCGAATTCGAACCCCGCAGCGCTAACTTTTTTTTAAGATTTTTGTGTTTTATAAAATCTTTTTTCGATTTAATAATGCCGCCATCGTTTTGCTTTCTATACTTAAGAAAAAAAAAATGTATGTCAGTCTGCCTGAAAGTCAGACTCAGCACAGGGTAGTGAGGCTGACTGAAAAAGCATGACAATTACGAGCGTTTCCGATAAAATACGATGGGAAAGGATTATGCACTACATGTGTAACGTAAAGTATTGTACGAGACTCTGCGTAATTAGCATTACGCAACCATCACGTAAACTACTGTATATTAACAGATATATTTCCAGCATCAGTATAAAGCGTACACACACACTACGCAGATACGGTAAGATTTTATTTGCGTATAGCAGGGTATGTGTAGCACGCTTATAAGTCTTCAGCAGATCTGGCTGGTAGTTTGTTACTAATCGTCCGTTTACTTTCTCGACCTCATTTCTGATCAAATAGTTAGATAGAAAAAAGGAAAGTAGTCTTTATTGTTTAGAAAACATGAGTGCTTTTCCTATCTAACTATTCGATCAGGTACGAGGAAGGAGTGACAAATTTGACGCCTACTAGTAAGAGTCGTGTAGGTAAGTGGAAACTGTAGACAGATGCGATGCATAGGACGCGAGTTCGAACCCCGCAACGCTAACTTTTTGTTTTATTGTTAGATTTAAGATTTTTGTATTTTATAAAAACCTTTTTTTAATTATTAATGCCGCCATCGTTTTGCTCCCTATATAAAAAAAAATATACATATATTTTAAATAATTAGCAATGCTGCAGTCTAAATTCAGGGAACTTGTGCTCGAAGTTGTAAGAACGGACGGGGAAATGTCTTCTTCTATTACTTTATTGTATTTTACAACAGTTAATTATGTTCTGTATACGTAATTATTGAAAAAATCAATAAATTAAATAAATAAGCAGACGCCCGGAGGTAAATTCTCGTTCCCAAGAACATTCTGCGAAATTACCGAGAAGTTCTCACGTTGAAAGTTCCGCAACTTTGGGATCTTCTCGTCAGTGCTTTGCGTGTGACTTACTGCTTTGTTTCAGTTTCAGTTTGTTGATCGTTTAGGATTTGTGTTGTAAAATTTGGCAATACATTAATTATTTAGCAAGGTAATCCTAAGCGGTATTATGTTAAAAGTAGTAGGTATATTTTTATAATTATTAGGTTGTCCTCACGGCTAAACTGTCGTAATCTTAATATAGTAAAAGTGACTTCTATTACATACACACACATATACACATACCTACACACACACACACACACACACACACACACACACACACACACACACACACACACACACACACACACATACACACACACACACATACACATATATATATGCGCACGCACGCACGCACGCACATATATATACACACTCGCACACACACACATAAACACACGCACACACACACGCACGCACGCACGCACGCACACCCACACGCACGCACGTACACTTACATACATACATTGTTATATGCCTATTCCAAGAGATTCCGAATCCGAATACTATGATTCCGAATAATTCTTGCCGAAAAATTTGTCCAAATGTTAAATTCTCCGAAAGTTATTAGTATACAGAAGCGTTTTTTTTATTAATGCATAATTTGATTTGCGGAGAGAAAGTTAGGTTAGAATAATGAGCAATATACAAAAGAAAAGTTTTCTGTTGAAAAATTTCGCTCCAACTTATGAAAATTCGGATTTTTGATCAATTCGGCATTAAAAGTCTTCAAAATATTGAAATATATACTCCATTATAGTTACCCACTAAAAACTAATTTTCCTGTTCTTATCTTTTCCTTAACAATAACTCCAAAATGAAACAAAACCATCATCAAAAATATTTATTCCAACTCTCCACACTGTAAATATTCAACATTCCACAAGATATATCTACACAGCTCTAGCATGACATCAAACGCGAACGTCAGGAATATCAGCTTTGTTGAATGAGACGGACCTGAAACAATGGGATAGAATTACGGTGTCATTTAGGGATAGTCATATTATATTCTGCTATGTAAGATTGGATATAGTTTCGTCATATCTTTGACATAGATCGTTTTGGTGATTAATTCGCCATCTTGTTTTCTGGGCTTTGTTAGGACTGTAATTACGTATTGGAATGATGGTATAATAGTTTATTCAAGGAAAATGAAAAAACGTGTATTTGTCTAAATTTAATCATCCCTAACCAAAAGCAGGCCTTAAAAAACCAACTGCTATTTGGTTAATATCGTCAATAAAGTGTTCGTATCATGTAAGTATGATTTATTTCGGAAATTTAAAAAAGTAACCTATGACGAATCTAACGACCCCTCGCTTTTTGAAATTGAGCCATCCGTTCAACGGAAACAAGAACCATATATACATGGGTCAAAAACATTATCGATATTAAAGATAGGGCATGTATGCTTTTTAAACACTTACGCGTCTGGATCTGCCAGCCTAACAGAAGACTATTGGATAGATATCAAAATCATGAAATAATGGTAATGATTTTATTCAAAGACCAAATTTATGCACAAAGAAATTAAAACAATATCTAAAACCATCAATATGTTTTTTCAATCATTGATTTTAAAATAATTTATTCTACAAGTAGGCCTTGTAAACAATTTATATGTCTAGGTTCGAGCGCTTCCCAAGAGGAGACCACTGTCGAGAAAAAGCTTTGTAGTAAATCTAACTGACAGTGTTTTTCAAAGGTGCATTATCAAATTCTTTTTTACTCCTTTTAAATGATTTACTATGCCTACTTCAAGGCAGCAGAAGAATTACCAAAATAAAGACGATCAAATATCATTTCATCTGCAAAAAAAACATCGCATTCGTTTTAAAGTAGTTTCATTACACAATTAACTCATCTCTAGTCGACATCTCTAAACTACTGAATAATACTATAAAATGATGTAATTTTACTATCACAACAAACACCGTTCAAGCTTTACTTATTTTAACAGTTCTTTCCTCCTAGGCCAATAAACAATTGCTAAAGTAGATTCAATCATCTTCTCTTAGTATTGAGGTCGTAATTGCTACAGGGGTTTTATTTGAGATACTGCTATTTTGCATAGCAGGGCAGAGTTATAATCACCCACATTTCACCAACCAATTTTACCTCCATTCTCAGTATCCGGCATCGTTATGCTATGCATCACTGAGTCCCGCAGAAAGATGTAATCGGCTTTGAACCCCGTCCCGTCAAGTCTGTCGTTGGACCGAAAGGTGACCCTTAGGAAGTTCCTCTGCGACGTCACTTGAAGCTCTTTGAGTTGGCCGCAGTGCCTGTGGCTCTCAGTGTTTATCATCTGACTGGAAAATTGCACGTAGTCACTCGCCGATACGGCTTTGCATCTGAAAATATATCAGAAGCGTTATTCTCTCGATGAATACGTTTTTTTTTTTAAATTCAATGACGAATGATTTACCAGCAGGTATTATTATTTATTTATTTATTAAAATTAAGGTAACGAAGTCTTTTATATATTATTTATTTATTTATTAAAATAATTGCATTACATAAGTATGTCAAGTGCTCAAAACCAAGTTTTTGAATGATTAATTTTATGATAGTGAATTTATAGTATTCTTTACGAGATTGCATGACATAGATAGATAGAAAATAGGCACATTTCTACCACAAGTACTGTCGGAATACCTACCGTTAAATAGAGTGACATCAAACGCGAGGCGACTTTGATAATTTTTTGAATCATAGATTTTGATCAATGTGTGAATTATTATTTATCTCTTTCGCGACGTTATTTATATTTATTTCTTATGAACAAACGCGCGACTACGCGATTTTAAATTATTAGTAGTTCAAGTATTTTCATTAAATTATAAACGTAACTAAATTAAAGCTAAAATTTAATGGAACACCTTTATCATGAACATGTGAAGTAAAACGGAGCTTGCCGTTTGGTAAGAATATGTTTGCCAAATGTATCGTTTCCCAACTTTTTCATTTGCCAACCCAGTGGTATATACATTTTTCAGGTTTTTTTTCAGTACCATCGTGTAGAACTCTATATGTTATGTTAGGTTGGTTTTTATAAAATCCTGAAATCTTTACGGTTACAGAAAACAAAGCGGGTTGGCAAATGAAACGGTTGGGAAACGATACATTTATTGGCAAACATATTTCGCCGAAACAAAGGTAACCCGAAGTAGAAGTAATATTATTTCTCTGACATCGATGCCAAGTAATGTCCTGTAGATAATATTACACATTCAAATGATCGCAACTATTAATTAAGTTATATTATTATACTCTAGGTAATAATTTACATTCGATACTGGTATATTATAAAATTGGTCATTGTGGTCTCTGTCTCTGCCTACCCCTCTGGGAAACAGGCTGATTTAATGTATGTATGTATTATAAAATTTAAACAATGATACACGTATACCTTACAAGTGCTTAAACAAAAAAGTTTTTGAAAATGTCTGTGTTTACATCAGATATCATAAAGAAAATAATTCAGAGCATTGATAATTCTTTAGTTGTTATTATTTTCTTTATTTATTGTTTTAGTATTCTACTCTATTATCTATATATTTAAGGAGTCTTAAACGTTATATTCAAGTTTTAACAGTGTTTTATATCGATCTGAAGTTACGAAATATTTTTCTGAGTTATAGTTTTGCATGCAACTAATATTCAATACGGACACCGGTACCCTATTGAATTGGGACACGACGTTCGATACGATAGACTATGCGCGAAATAAAATCTCTCGCGACGATCGACTTTTGTCAGACACGTGTCACTAATATATTTGGGGAAACTACGTGGATAGGGCACAGAATTATTTCGGGAAATATTGTCATATGAACTTGGAGTTACTTCTCACTATTAGGATCAATAAAAAGTATTCTCCTATTCTAAATACTAGGATTTGTTTCAGTTTGTGATGCAATTATTATGAGTCTAACGTCACATGTTACCTATTTTAAGTCTGAAAAACTGTTTGTGTCCGAATTTTCATAAGTTAGTTTTTTCGATTATCATAAAACAAATCTGACGATACCGTCAGGTTCTGTAGGTATATCTCTCTAAACATATAAAAAAGTAAATGGGATCTAAGAATTTTTTTTTCTAACTTTGAAAGTTCAGACAAACGAAACAATGGGCAAAAGTTTTTCGGACTGTGATAGGATACTCTAAAAGATGCACACTGTAATGACACTTCAAAGTATTAGGTATGTGCTAAGAAAAGAATATCTGAATTGCGACGGTAATTTTATAGCGAGTGAACTTTTCATGTAAATTTTTCATTATGGTTTAATTAATATGGATTATTTGCATCACGTTTAGTTTTGCCTATGCTTATGATTTATTTTCACTCAGATCTTTAGGTTACTTACAAGAAGTACGCCTTTGTACATTTTATTTTATAAGGCTTAATTTGTTTATTTTTTATTAGTACAATAAAAAGTTTACATACATACATACCTACGTATATTATGTTGATTCATATGAATGCATGTGCACTTATTTACAGTCATTAGCATTAATATGCATCTTGGCTGGCCCTACTTAACACTGATTATCTATTGTTTAATGATTAAAAATAACCACGAACTACCACGAATAACTGCCAAAAATATTCTAGAAAAATTGAATCCAAAATGTATTCAGTTCAGATAAAAAACAAAACGCTGCGTTACTTACGGCACTACTCCCTCCACGTCGAAATACGTAAAATGTAAATGGACTCTCTCGTTTTCGTTCCCATAGAAAAAATAATTGCATTCCGTATCCCGTGGATAAAGGCCGGGATAGTTCGGTGACGTCACCGAACCCCTCCCCCACTCACTGCTTTTAAATATGAAGGCACATGGAAATTCTAAAAGTTGGTTCCCCGTCACTATACCATAATCTGAAAAGATAAAATGCGTGTCACTTTTTCAGATCTAATGCTTTTTGTTACCGTTGAACCATTACGCTGGGCAAATATTCTACGCGGTAACACCATATTGCCTTTGATATATCATCGTACTAGCTTTCGCCCGTGACTCCGTCCGCTTAAAAGTCGTTTATCGCTGCTCACTCGGGATTGTCCAATTTCCGGGATAAAAACTATCCTATGTCCTATTCCAGGATCTAACCAATATGTGTGCCAAGTTTCATCTCGATCCGTTTTGTGGTTGAAGCGTGAAAGACGGACAAACATACATACTTTCACATTTACAATATTAGTATGGATTAACAAGGTTATGCCTGCACGAGAACTCTTTAGGACTCAAAGCATCCTAACACTAACCTCTCAGTACGTGTACGATGTAGCTAAATTCGTTAGGTGTAACATAAATAGATAGTTTTCCTACTAGAGCACTAACCCGCATGTGACTAGGATCCAAAAATCGCTTACTGACCAAGTCGACCAAAACTATGCACATTTTAGGACCGAAGGTTTACAACAGGCTACCTTCACACATTAAAAACTTAGAAAGCAATGCAGGATTCTGTAATAAATTAAGGAAATGGCATATTGACAATTATATCTACGATTTTAATGAATTCATCTTAAAATAATGAATTATAAAATGACATTTTAATTACAAATTTTGTAATATATAAGTTATTTTTAATCATATCTAAAGTACCTACTATAATGCAACTAACTATAACATAACCAAAGTTTTGTAATTATTTTGACATTTCATATTTTATAATATTATAAATAAATGAGTATGAGTATAATAGATCGTATTTACTTGACAGTAATAAATAAATAAATAAATAAATAAATATCAGTTGACAATCTCACACCAATTGACCTAGTCCCAAACTACGAGTAAGCTCTAGGTTCGTGCTGCGGGTACTAGACAACGATATAAATACTTATACAGAGAATTATAATTAAATACATATAAAACATCCATGACTCAGGAACAAATACTCGCGCTCTTCACACAAATATCTGCCCTTACCGGGATTTGAACCCAGGACCGCTAGCTTCGTAGGCAGGGTCACTACCAACTAGGCCAGCGCGTCGTAATGGCGATTGAGTTAAAAACAATACGATGGCACGTCAAAGGCAATATAGTTTTTCCGAGTAGAATAGAACCGCTGAGCCAATGTGTACAGGGAACATTTCTTAAATTTTTAAATGAGAAGGAAAAACTTAATAATAAAAACGCGGTCAGCTATGGATATAAAGTTTTCTCAATGTTTATTTAGATTCGGTAATATAAAGCAAGGCCTCCTTCTTAAAATAAAATACTAAATAACGCTTTATTAAATTCCAAAGCAAAATGTACGTATCGTAATGCATTAAACTCCTTTCAAATAATGCATATTTTTTACAATTTTAGTCAGATATAAAAGGTTTATATACTAAGGTGGCGCAAAAAAAAGGTTAAGCTTTATTTTATACGTTACCACATACAGTGTATACGTTAGTAAAGCAGCAATAAAAAAAGTGAACCCTTTTTGCAGAGTTCGTTAACACACCACCCCAATATTGACCCCTTAGGAAGAAAATCTAATTATTTGGCTAGCTAAAGACAAAGAGATAGCATCGTGGCTTAATAAGAAAACTCTTCTGTTATTAAGTCAATTAGAGCCATTTGGGTCCGCCATGTTTGTGGCTGGATAGCCGCATTATGCTTGTTTGTATAACCTACCCTTGAATTATATATAATTATGTGACCATATGGCGAAATTCTTACTGAGGTTCTGTAGTATCTTTGTTATGTTCTTCTACGTCTGTTTGTAGGTACTGTCTGCGTGAAAGAGGCAATATATTATTGATTGGGTTCATTACATCCTTGTAGTTTGTCGTAAGTTATGTTAATAATATGTCATTATGAAGATTGTTTTTTAGGTAAATCAGATAATAATAATTATACTGCTTAACCGATTTACGTATCCGTTCTACCGATTTCCTTAAACGATCTTCATAATGACAATAACATAACTTAAGAAAATTACAAAAAAATTGATGTTTAGAAATGGTTGCGGCTGTGATATACAAAAACAAAGTAACTTGAGAAATTAAAACCGTTAACAGAAGGTAACAAAAGGATTAAAAAAGCGACAAGTTAAGACAGAATGTTAAAACGAAGGTGTTTTAAAACCGTTTGAGCAAGACAAGCACAGTGATAAATATTAAACATAATATAAAACGGGTTATATTGAACGATATTACAATTTAAACTAGCGAGAGTCATTAGGTACACGAACAAAATAATCACTGCTACGGCTTACTTACGTATTACTCACGTATTAATGTCAGGAAACGGCCTGTCATGTTACGGACTCGTCAAAAGGCTTGCATCCCAAGAGCGTTATTAATTTCTGATACAAATTCCTGGACACTGACGAATCCTAACGCCAATACGTGAGTAACCCGTAGCTGTATTTATTTTATGCATATTCAACGATAATAGTTTTATAGAACTTACCTTCTACAAAATAGTATGATATCTTAAACCCTCTGCTATGTCTCGACGAATAAATCCCTCGGAACTCAATTGACAGTTTCGGTCCATTCGACATTATTGGCTTCGGTACATCGTTGCCGCAAAACGAAGCCATCTTTTCTAGTCGACCATCCACGTACACAAAAATGTCGAGTGAATCCATACTTTCGCAACTGTAACAAAGTATTTCAATGTACTTATTAAGTTACCTATAGAAAGGTCAAATTTTAATTACCAGTTGTATTGTTTGTCCGAATTTTCATTAGTTAGTTTACCTCGTGTGTACATAAGTTTTGAGACGAACTTTTACTTTAAAAAATAAAACATAATAATAGTGGCAGCTGTCTAAAGTGTCTAATTATTTTTTCAATTTTGAATTTTGAATGTTGGTTTTCTATTTCTATGTTTTTATTATTTATTTCAGTTTTTTATTGTGATCGCGGGAGCAAAAGAATTACGTACGACTGTCATTTCGCTACGTATGGCGGGAAAAAAACCAATGGATATTTTCCGTGTCCTAAAATATTTTGGGATTAGCCGCAACTTTATATATTACACCATAA
The DNA here is from genome assembly GCA_946894065.1 of Acleris literana. NCBI lineage: Eukaryota > Metazoa > Arthropoda > Insecta > Lepidoptera > Tortricidae > Acleris > Acleris literana. The sequence continues at coordinate 23,687,855 of OX335669.1, forward strand.
AACGTTACAAGGAGACTAATACTCTAAAAGATCGCCAAAGGAGTGGTCGCCCGCGGTCTGTAAATACGATTGCGAACACCAAAATGATCAGAGGGCGACATCGCCGAAATGCATGTCGCACCCAGAAAAAAGTGCTCTGCAGACTAAAATTTCGCGTGTTGCGGTAAACGAAATAATGAAATACAATCTCAAGGTAAAGGCCTACAATCCTAGGGAAGTTCACTTCCTTAATGATTGCCTTCGTAAATTACGATGCAAACGTTGTCCGATGCTACTTCAGAAACACGCTACGAAAAATATACTTTTCACCGATGAGAACATCTTCACATTCGAAGAAAAGTTCAACGGCCAAAACAATAAAGTTTATGCCAAAAGCAGCGAAGATGTTCCAGCTCCAGCACGAAATGCATGGCGTTCCCATTTTCCAGCGAGTGTGATGGTATGGTGGGGTGTTTCGTATGAAGGTATCATTCCGCTCCGTTTTCGCCAACAAGGCGTCAAAAAGTTCGTTTAAACAATAGAGGCTGTCATTTTGAGTAATAAGTGTTTGTAGTTATAGGTTAATGTATACTTATTATTATCTGAAAATTTTAAAACGATAATCAACCCAAAAAAAATGTTTTCTATGAATATTTTATTTCGTCTTAAAACTTATGAACACACGAGGTATTTTCTGAAACCGCTTAACTTTCCTGGATTATTATGAAACACACCTAAACTAACCTATAAGGTATGTCTTTAATATTTTGAACGGTTAAATAAAGGCTTTAGAAAAGAATCTTACACAGTTGAGAAACAAGACTTCAAACTTACTATAAGATAAACACCATTTACTTAGGTTGTTTACGCCTTGTCTATTTACATTTAGTTTATCTTTACGAAGAGGGTTTGTATGAGAGCGCTTGGAGAATCCAGATTTGATTTGAATGCTACATTAAGTAACAAGTCAAACAAAGGCAAAGTTTAAAATACGGCTGTGTTTTGATATTTTTGTGTTGATATTAAATTGATATTAAATTTAGTTGATGTTTTTTATGGCATTGAGAAGGCAAACGAGCAGACAGGCCACCTGATAGTAAGTGCTAAGACTGCAAATTTTTTGCCGACTCTGAGGACTTAGTTGGAATTATTGTCCTGTTCTTTTCACCGGCTGTCTTAACCCCGCACCGGACCAAAATTACAATTCGAACACTGCTGTTTGGGGGTAGGTTAAAGTAGTAAGTGCTTCAAATGGATATTCACAAACTCCTGCCGCCACTGAAGTGCCTCCTCCATGCTAGTCATTTCTCCGGTTTTTTCCGCGGCCCGGATAAGGCAAACGAGCACTTACAGGCCACCTGATGGTAAGTAGACTCTGAAGCCACAGACATTTTCAATTACAAGATTGTAATCTTACGATGACAATCTCAAGACAACAAATGCGTCGCCAACCCTAAAACCTAAGATGGAGCGCCTCTGTGCTAGTTATATCACCGGTTGTATTAACACCGCACCGGAACTCAACTGTGCGAACACTGCTTTTTAGTAGCGCTCCGAGGAGATTCCATCATATAGACATTTGTTATCTACGTGGTTTTCTATGATTTTGGCATGTGCTAAACTAAAGCTTAAGCATTATTTAACTTTTATTTTGTACAGTCAGCTGCACATTTTATAACCTTGTCGCATTAACGCGTTTGAAAGATTAGTGTAGCAGTTCAAGCATGACGTGAAAGTGACAAGTTTGCAGATTCTTATACGGCCGACCGTATATGTACTAACCAAATAAGAACTAATTACATATATTACTTACCTGTATCAAGAAGCTATTTGCCTCACTTTGATACCTATGTTTACGAATAACCTATACTAAAGACGTAGGTACGACGTAATTATGTAAGTGAACTTATACATAATTTATAAGCAAGTTACTACGGTGGAAAGGTAATAGAACTAAAATGAACCCTATAGCTCTGGCAATAAGAATTGTGTAAATAATGTATGTGGTATAAGAAAATGTATCCGCCTTTTCTATAGTCAGACGGCAGTAAATTATGTGGAACTCAAATTAGCTTATTCTATAAGTAATAAGCCTCGGTAAAATGTTAAAATTGTTGACATTAAATTGAAAACTTATTCTTAAGCACCCTGTCATCTTCATGCCACAAATAGAGTTAGTACCAATTTCACCATGCGATGTTAAATTTAATCAACGTTAATCGCCTGTTAGTTCATACATTTTGACAGCTGTTAACGCTCTTATTGTCTGTTAAGTGGTTAACATCGTATGGTGAAATTGATACTAAGACTTAAGGCCGCCGCACTCAGAGCCAGTGAATTAGGATGAAGTGATTCCTTAGTGACGATTTTTCACTAATAAGTCTGAAAAAAGAACGAGTTAAATTGTCTCTTAAATGTCTCTAAGTAAGGCTAATTGTGGACTTGACAGAAGCGCGTGGAGCTAACCCCATGTGCTTCTGTTTAGTCCACCAGAGTAAATCTCTTTAACCGAACATTTGTCCTCGCGTGTCATATCCATGGACTTGTTTCTCTAATATTTAAGTCCATGATGATTGTCTAAACTCGATACTGGCGAAATACAGCTTGTTAAAAACAAGGAGTGAAAGCCATTAATTAAGAAAAAAAAGCGTGATTGTGAGATAAGATAACGCTATACGGAATATGCATGGATTTTTTAAATCGCATTTCTGAACAAAATATGAAAATACTGTAAAAGAGATCACCAAAAGTCAAATAAAAATTAAAACCGGCCAAGAAATACAGATGATACAAGCATTTTAAACTGCTAATTAGACAGCGATTAGACAGAGAGATCTGATATGCATTGTGACGTCATGTATCAGGTCGGCCATAAACTCCATGTTTAATTCTGTTTTGCTAGAAAGAGATAGGAATAAATCTTTGTTGGCTTATGTTTATAGCTATTCAAAAAATTATTTTTCTCAACTGCTTGTTACATGAATCAGCTTTCATTGAAGCTGTTGAAAAAAGTCATGAATATTCCCTATTGTCTCTCAAATGTCTCTGAGTAAGACTGATTTTCATATAAGATTACGCTTTTGGTATGGCAGCCCTTGCTGTGATTAGCATAGGATGTTAATCGGGGTGGAAAATTCATTTGCAATCGTGTCGATTAGTACTCAGACTCACTTACCATCATGTGGCCTATGCCATAACTTGGTAAAAAAACTTGGTCCTCTTAGCCGGATATTCCTAAAGTTGTTGTTATTTTACTAATATTGCGAGCGGTTTTGCCTTCGCAATAAATTTCCCCTGTCTTGGGATTTAGTGGATACATTTTATATGAGATTGGAAGACATAGAGATCCGTGACTGGAAATTATCCCGGATACACTGTTTCAATAATGTAAGGAAATTGTTTTATTGTTTTTCTCGCTCACGTTTCTTTTCGAGGTAAGGAGTTGAGCTCAACATTTTTAACGTTTATGAATATTTTTTTATTAATAACTCTAATTGTTTATGCTTCGAGCGAGCGATGTGGTTACCTATATCTCTTTGTCCTCACCATCGTATATTACGTATTCTATTGTACAATTAAATATTTAAGAAAAAACATAACTTAAAATATTATTTTGTTTTCTGACTCCAGTTTTAAATTTTTTAAACTTGTTTTTAATGTATCTATCTTTAAACGCACCTTAAAATAATACCATTTTTAATGGTAAGAAAACATACACTAAACAAAAATCCAGCTTTATTATATTTTAAATTATTTTTTCTAGAATATCGGTTTTAATTAAGTTCAATCAAAAACTTACTCTATAATGCTTGCTGTAACTTTCTGCAGGCTAAAGTCTTCAAAGACAAGTCGGATCCTCTCTCGTCCTCTAGCTAAGAAGTCATAGTGACACTGGGTTTTCTGAGGATACGGAGCTGGGAAGAGAGGAGACGTTATCTTCCCACTTTTGCTTTTGTCGCTGTTAAAAACTTGGTCACATGAAGACGCTGTAAAGATGGAAATATTTTTAAATAATGGATCATTAAAAAATATGGTGAGCTTAATTAATTAAATGATTTAATTATTTTTTTAACGCAAGTCCACTATTTTGGACAGTGACAGGTGACAATTCTGCATACATTGCGATGTTGACGAGTTCCTTCATCACGGAACTTCATCTAAGCTATTGTCACCTCCCAGCTTTCATTGACAGCTTAGACAAATACGTGGCTGGTCAACGCTTGACTAACTTTACTTGCTTGCTAATTTTCGGTATTTTTTTTGGTGGTCACAGGTCTAACCTTACCTAAACTACATAACCCATGCTTAAAATAACCTAAAAACAATAAGGTTTCAGCAAAAAATGGCTTTCGATGAAATGATACATTCGATCAAATGCGTGTCGGTGATTCAGGGGCCCCTGCAGTTAGTCTTCCTGTAAACTTTAGCTATTCCAAAACGAAAAAGAGGCACTGAGCTACAAGTGAAAAAGGAAAGTCAAGTTCTATTTACTTGCCTTGCTAGCGTAGGCCCCTTATCATAAAGCAAAAAGAGAAAATAAAAGGAAAGTAACTAATATATATTACTAGGGAAACTGGATCTCGCTCCATCTTAAAATTTGTCTCAGGCCGGCACTGAGCGTTGCTAATGTTATCTTGCAACAAATTTCTATATTCAGCAGTTTTGGACTACACGTTTGTTTGTTAGTGAAAACAGCAACGGATTTTTTTAATAAGTTTTTTCTCCATTTTAGCAAAGAAGTAAATTATTGCCACTCTACGCTTAAGTACTCCTTGTTCTATCATAATGGACTTACTTGCAGCACTCACAGCCGGCCCCAGGCCGGATATTGCTTCGTTCGTGCTTGACTTTTTATTGACGTCGCCTCCTAAGAAATAAAAGGTTAGTAATAAATTACTAAAACCATTAAATTTACTAATAAAGTTTCAAGGTTACTTAACCATTACCCAAGTTTTACTCTTAAACCAAAATTATGATTATTTTCAAAAAAAAAACGCTTTATTTACAATGTATATTTTTATGGAACATTTTTAAAAACTGGCTAACTGACTCACATTCAGTTGTCAAATTTGTAAAATACGTTATAAAATTATTCGTATTATCAATAATGGCTTTTATTTGTTTTTTAAGTTCTTGTTTCAAAGAACATCAACGGCGCTAAATTAAAAAAAATACTATTCTGGGAAAGAAAAAAAATTGTAGTGTAAAATTGATAAGATTTGTTCCTTAAATGGTAATTAAAAAAAGTGAATAAGCACACACTGGGAATTCAAGTTTGTGTTATACGCTTACTAAACCTGCGCTTGATTCTTCTATTTGAAACTGGTAACTGGCCTTGAAACCCTGTCCAGGGGCGTCAGAATTAGCAGTGAATTGTACCAGGAGATCGGACCCAGTTGATAGAATCTCATATCCTGCAGAGGAGAAAAGTGTTACCAATTATCATTCCCTTCGGTACACCATAATACAATTTGAGAATCACAAGTTTAAAACAGCATATTATTAGAAATATATTTTAAGTACCTTATTATTTGTACGATTTTTTTCGAGCCAGAACTTTAACTTTAATAGGAAAATATAATGTTTTAAAAGTAGAAAGCTTACCTACTATCTCGTTGCAAAGCATAGCCACAACTGGGGCTGTAAGCGATCTCCCATCGAATACTTTTATAATATCAGCTCTATTAAGACAACTGTAACAAAAACTCAATACAATAAGTAACAAAAGTATTTTTGTAAAGAAAAAGTATTTCTTGCTTACCTTTCATCCCCTTTCTGCAGGAATGATTCTTCAAAAACTAACTTAATACGCTCGCGTTCCCTAAAACAATAGACAAATATATAAGCATGTCATAATACATCGGGTTTTCTCGGAAAAGTGTTTTTACCCTGAACGCTCAAGAATTCTCCGTAAGAAAACATAACATTCGAATATTTGGTGGCGGCAGACATCACATTTTCGAAAAATAATACACAAAGGCTTTTAAATCCAGTTTCCTCAAATAAAATAATACTGTTTATACTCGTAACAAAATGTCTCTTTTCTTACTTATGTATGTAAACACTTTATTGTACAAAAGAAAATCAAAAACAATACAATGAAGATTTTTTTTAAATGTACAAAGGTTAACTTATCCCTTTAAGGCATTCCAGCTAACTCTTGAGAGTTTGCGTATACCAGCAGTTTCTGTTTGAATTGCTTGTACGGCAATCTGTTTGTACGTTTTCAAGCTTAATACTAGATTTTGTTGGACAAGAGATATATTTTGAACAATTCCTTTACATTTATACCCAACTAGCTTCTGCCCGCGACTTCGCGTAGAATTAGTTAGTCCATGTTCGGATTTCGTATAAAGTTATTTCCTCAGTAAGTTTTGATTTTTCCGATATGAAAGTAGCCTACGAATATAGTTATGTGTTAATCTAGGGTATAAGCTATCTAAATTCCAAATTTGTCGAGCCGTTGCTTGCAGCGTGGAGGACACACAAATAAGTAGCACAATAGCTGTTGCGCATGACTACCGTTCACGTAGTGGCCGTTATCGCTATACCCTCAGAAACTGTTTTTTTTTTTTGTGTTAAAGTATCCTTGTCCTTTCCTAGGGCTAAAGCTATCGTAATACCAAGTTTTATAAAAATCAATCAGCAGTTTAGCTGTGAGAGGGTAACAAACAAACAAACAAACAGAGTTACCTTTTTATTTATAATATTAGTTTTCTCAGTTTAGTCAATTAATTATGCCATAGGCGCACTTTCAAGATAGTAACATCTTTAGGGAAGATATTGTAATACTGTAATAGTAATATTAAGTAAATAAGGAAATTGAAATCGAATAAGATTTTATATCAATGTTATTCAAGTAAGTAAATAAAAATAACATACCTTGCGTGAAAATGATAGGTACATCGAACGTTGCTTGGATAGCTCGATGGATACCTGGGACTATAAAGTCGTCCATACAGAGGTCTGTTCGATTGCGAATTGAATATGTAGTCGCACCATGTATCAGGTACATGGACACCATCCGTCTCGAAATTACCTGCAAGATAACCTTAAGATTACCTTTGATAATAGCAAGTAGAAGTTTAAAATTTGGTTTGTAAAAAATAAACATTGAAAATACAAACTTAACTTGAAATTTTATTGGTTTTATATAATAACCATCGTTACTTCGTTATCGATGGAAAATTTACATTGAACTCAATACAAAACTGTCTCGAGTATTTTTTTTTTGTTTTTTCTGTATAATCTGAACTAAATTTTTTCAGAATTCGATAACTTGCACTGCACGGATTTTTCAACGCCTGGAATTTATCAGCTTTTGACAATATTTAAAGGTGCCTCTACACTTTACTTCCTATTTTGATTTATAAAATAATCTCATTACCCAAAAAAACTTACGTCGATCTATAAACCTATACGTCCCAACGAATCCCGTAGCATTGGTTGCCTTGTCTCCTGTATGCAATTCCAACACCAGAAGAGGTCCGTGGGAGTATATAGCAGGTGGGGCATCAGCCCTGCTGCCGCATAGAGCGCGAGACCAGGCAGAGAACTGGTTCACTCCAGGAGGCCCTGGACCGTGGGTGCCGCCTTCTGAGAAGACCTTCAGGTAGTCCCCTTGGATGCAGCTGGTGACAAAAGAGAGTCAAAACCATAAGAAAGTCATAAACTGACTGTCAACCCTCTGCAATTGCCAGTGTTTATAAGTGGTGGTGATTACTTCCCATCACATAGCCCCTATACTCGTTTGCCATGCCCTTTCATGTATAAAACATTTTTGTAAATGATCGCTGCACTATTTTTTTTTTTTATAATACTGAGCCAGTATCCGTTTAATTTCCGCAAGGACCCACACATTCTGTTCTGCTGTTGTTATTTTGTAAAATTTGTGTTTCTTCTGTTTAAAATAAAATTAATGTCTTTCTTCCCTTCGTACGTGGCTTCATGTTTTTATTTTTATTTTACATGAAAGTAGGTACACCATCAACGTATGTAGGTAGTTTTTAATATACTAATATTTAGCAAAATTGTCAATGAAATGTACACAAATAGATTCTTTAACTCTCTCCTTTTTTCTTTTTTTTTAATTTGAAGATAAGCAGTACTTGGTTGTAAAAGTATAGGTAGTAAGGTATATTTTTGTATGTTGTGGAAAAAAAACACCATTATCATCATAACGGCCCTGTTGTCGAATGTTTTAACGCTTAGTGAGGCTATATACACCTGTTTCGCAAATTAAAAAGCCACTAAAAGAGGAAGGCTGTATCATTTTTTAATTAAAAACGGCTTAGCCATTTATTAGTTTTGTAAACCTAGCCATGTATTTGTCCTGCATCAAATACCCAAATATATTTCGTTATCTAGTTAATTATGGACCCTTGTTTACCCGTCTATGTCAGAAAGAGGTTTTTTTTTTAGTGTATATATGTATGTATGTATGTGTCTATTTATTTAGCATGCTCTACACCCTTAACCGCATAATGGATTTTAATTTAATATATGAGATGTCATTAGATTCGTCTAGATTGTGATTTTTTTTTCAACTTTTTTCGAGAACTAAGTATATTAAAAATACAATAGGGTTTTTAAAGCTTGCTTTTTATTAGAATTCAGTTTCTCGTTTCTTATTAACTAATGTATGAGTTGTTTTCATGGAACGGTGAAAGTTTTAATTAACAAGGTACAAAAACTTTGCTCAGTGTAAAGTAGTTTAGGTTCAAGGAGTTCAGTTCTAGTTTCGTAACTAACTACCAATAGACTAACCGCATCGTCCAAATGTGATAGATACTTATATCGAACCAACAACTTAACAGACGATTATTTAGAGTTTTAACAGCTGTAAAAGGTATGAATTAACCGTCGATTAACATTGATTAACATTTTACATCGTTTGGCAATATTGGTACTTAACATTAGACATTTCATAATTTTAAATTTAATAAGAGTACATTTCGCTCAAACTCGGTCTGTACGTTCACACACTGTACCTACCAACACGTCTGTTGTTCCTAATTAACATGTACATGTTTACCCGCATTGCGTTAGTTTCGCTCGCTCTGTGTTGTTAATAACTTTGGTAATGGAACCTATTTTTTTTACAGAGTTAAATTCTCGACCAAAAAAACCGTGCGGGAGCATGTCGGAACATGCTCAGTGTAGGGTTCCGACGCCGCTACTACAAACACGAAACACTATCTCGATAACTATAACATAATTATATAAAAACCCCCGATATAATAGTCATCCCTTGTTTCAGGGCTAATATCTCTTACACGGCCCAAGCAATTTCATGAAACCTTACTAAGAACCACCGCTAGAAAACCGGCTTTCAAATAAAAAAAGACTGCATCCAAATCGGTTCACCCGTTTAATAGCTATGGTGCCACAGAAACACATACAGACACACACACAGTCATAGCCGTCAAACTTTTTATATTACACCCCTCTTTTTGCGACGGGGGTTAAAAACCACATCGACAGTGGAAAGGTAAAAATGCTTAAACGCCACTTTGGCCGAAAATGAGTTATATATACAGTTTAATTTCTTTTTTTTTTCTGCGTCGATCTGTCTAGGACCCACGTCGATCGGAGCACTTTTTTGGCGCTTAAGCAGGCTAATTTTTCACGTTTTTTTGAGAACGTGACAACTAAAGCGACGTTTATTTTGATGTATTTCGTGTTGAAGTATGTTAGTCATTTAACCTTAGGGAAAATTATGGTATGCAATCGTATTAGATTTTTTTTATTCTTATCTTTAGTCGAGTTATTACTGTTAGCAATTTCAAATTATTTTGATACATATTTTTTTTCGTATTAGCATTTTCATCTTCATGCAATAATTTACTATTTGGCGCTTAAGCAATAATGCTATTCCACGTTTTTAAAGAAAAATGTGTTTAAGCACAATCTAGGTCATCTCAATCTGTAGAATTAGGATGTTAGAAGAATATAAAATCAAAAAAAATACTATTTACTTTGATTTAGTGAAAGTAGACATATTTCATTTTAGACTGTTACACCACTTAAGTTTTATTTCGGATTCAGTTTCTTATAAAAATATGGGTTTTCAGTACTAGTAAGAAAAAACTCGAAAAACATTTAAGAAAATACAAACTTCGCTCGAGTGTAAGCTCCCGTTTATCGCATAAAACCTGTTGAATCGGGACACTCAGTCCATGGTGACGACGAGCGCGACAGTGATGATGTATATAATAAGTAAGTGCATATCTTGTGAACTTTGCGATGTCAAGCATCTTGTGTGATAATAATAATACGTCACGCTACAGCAGCAGCTAGTAGCGAGCTGTTGGTCCCGAGGGAAGGTCCTGTTCCTCACCTCACGCTTGCCTTCACCGGCCGGTTGGAGTGTACGATGACGAGGAATAGACTCTCACCTCTGGCTATCTTTTATTAGCCGGTCAGAGTGGAGTCGCAAGTGGCACTCACCACTTATGCAACATCCGCCCTTCGAGCATACATAGCTCTTACAACTTATCGTCGTTTAAAGTCCAGATGCACCTTTTCGACCTTATCAACCCCTCTGGAACTATTGCCTTTGTGGTACTACGTATTAAGGGTATTTTAGGAGACCCATTCCATTGACTTGGCGAGTCACTGTCTGTAATTTCAACCAAAGTAATTGGCATTGGTGTCATAGATTTATCAATAGCCTAGTTTACCAGTCCATCTCATTTAGTCTTACACTAACTGGTGACTGCCCGTGGGAGCATACAACTATAGTGTGAACTCATGGGCAAATGCCAGTTATTGTCCCATTACTTTACTAAATTAATATTGACTAAAGGGCCTCTGCATGTTGGCTTCTGCTCCATGTACGCCTTGCAAAGTTTTCCTTCCCATACGTACCTACGTATGTAATTTTTAAATTTTATTATATTAAATTAAAAAAACGGAATTCAGTTCCGATCTTTCGAAGTAAATACAAGTAGAATGATAGTGGGTATAAAATCAACTTTGTTGTGAACGTATCCCCTTATTTGCTATTAAATCAAACACTACAATTACATTTCCTCTTAATTAATTTGCTGTAAATTCAAATGTTATAAAAGTTAATTTCTAAAATCTTCGCTTAGCATAAATTTTATATACTTACCAAAGTCATTTCGTCTACTAATCATCAGCCATAAGATTTATTTAGTACCTATATTACCTTCAAATCTCGAGTATTTACTTGCTATAATCGAACCAACATAGCGAGTGGTTGTGGAAGGCGGAGGGCAATCCCCGCATTGAAACGGAGATAGGAGGGCAAGGCTCGCCATGAAAAATGAACCTTACCAATTTTTTTTGTAAGGTAGGTAGGTTTTTTAATATTATTTTGTTCTCTAGAGCACGAAATAGGAGCCGAAAGCCAAAAGGGCCTCGTCAAACACAAATATATAAAGAAAATAATAAATATATGAGTGAGGTTTCATATTATCACTTTTAACCGTATTCATTATAGTGTAAAAATTGGCATTTGTTTGAGTTTAAGGTTTAAACGATTAAACATTGTGAATATTATAAAAAATAATGATAAAAGTTGTAATTGTATTGTATTATGAATATTAGACATATTAAAATTATAATTTCTAAAAGTTTTAGAACATGGCTTTTGTAACCAAAATTATAGCAAGTGATTTAAAAACATATGACTATTTAGAATATAATTCTATGTCATTTGAATTTATAGCAAATATGTTAGATCCTATTTTGAATGGTTCCAGGTAGACTGGTAATTCAGGCTGGTATAACTTAGATACCTAGTGAACTGTTAATAATTATTTTTATAGTTAGCAGAAGGAATTCTATCGATTCAATATATTTTTGATTGCAATCTGCAATTTTTTTTATGAAAAGGTTATTTTTCAACCGACTCCAAAAATTCGACACGTATCTGGGTCAATCAACTATTCTTTCTCACAAAAAATTTGCAAGTACCTAAGAGTTGCAGGTATCTAAAACTTCTACCAATAATAATGGTTTTATTTATGCAGCTATAAACTTTTCAGGATTCTTTAAAAGGTCATTGTATAGAACCCATTATGTTAGGTTAGGTTTATGTTATAACAATCCCGAAAAGTTTACGATTTCAGATAAAACACCATTTCATATTATGAACCATTATGTATCCCATTATTATTGAACTTTATATATTATGATCTAGGTCAGAACTTGTTTCATAAATAAATAGCTGGCATATTCTAACTTATACATTTTGATTTTCATGGAAATAGTCGTAAAACTTTTTGAGATATGATTTTTTTTTCTCAAAAAAAAAACTTTAAACCTCATTTTTGTAAAGTTTTCAATATGGCGCTTAAGCGTTTTTACCTTTCCACTGTCGACATGTATATCTAAACGAATTTGCTATTTTAAAGTTATTTTGGTGCTGTCTTGGTTCACTAATGTTTGACCAAAAAACGTTTCACCGAATGATTCATTTCACAAATATATCATTTGACAAATCGCTTTTTTTCCGAAACTGTAAATTTTTCAGGATTTAAAAAAAAAAGAAACCTAGCCTAACCTATAGGAAACAAAATATAACCTGTAGAAACACGATGGTCCTGAAGTAAATCCTGAAATATTTTCAGTTTCGGAAAAAATAGCGGTTTGTCAAATGATATGTTTGTGAAATGAATCATTTGGTGAAACGTTTTTTGGTCTAACGATAGGACACCTGCTGTCTTAGATGAATTTTAGTAGGTATAAAACACTTAAGTCGCCTGTATCCTGAAGAACCAACCAAGTCTACTTAAACGTGTTGGTTTTTATTTAAAACTTGTTATGTATGTGCTTTCATTTAAGATTTTTTTTTCAGATTTATTATGTATTTTGTAGTTTTAGCTTTATGGTCTAACCCCAAGAAAGCAATTTTGAAAATATTTAGATTTACTAATTTTTTTTATTTATTACAAAATGTGATAAAATCACAAATTGCTTTCTTGGGGTTGGATATGAGGCTATTACATAAGTATCATTTTAGGTATATTTTACAAAATAATGATTCAACTGTATCATATCTGGAGGAGCCAAAACTTGGTATGTTTTGAAAATTATTTTTATTTTAACTTAAAACAAGTGACTGAAATATAATGATGTTTTATATTCAAGGCTGTAATAAGTATATTTAAGGCTGTTGTTGTCCTGAATAAAATAAAATAAATAAAATAAAAATAAATAAAAAATAAAAATATTTCTACTTAGAATTGGCTTAGTAAGCCCTTTCATTAGATACCACACATGATAGGATTCAGATTTTTTTTCCCATACAAAACAAAGATAACGTCATAATAACTCCTCTCCCTTTTTTTTTCGTACAACGGGTCAAATTGATTTTTATGGCCTAAAGATCAATCGTTCCGATTTTCATGCTTTTAACACCATTTGCAGCTTTTTACTGAATTTCGGGTTGTATCGTTAGCACTAATTGCCCTATTGTATATACTAGTTAATGTTGTAGACGTTTTCTTTGTTTAAGAATGTATGTCTTTTTCTATGTCTGTCGTTGCTCAGTAGCTTACTAATCAACTGATAACGACTAAACCTGACCGTTGGATGGTAGCGTCATGGTGGGGTCCCACGACGCTGCTGCACGTGGTGCCAGTTAGTTTAGGTGCCGGTGGTGAGCTGTGACAAAGCTAATGCTACCGACGTACCTAGCTATCACTCTAAATGCGCTGAGGTAGACCACCGAGGGGGTTTTAGTGGGTTTAATCCCACATAACCTGGTTTCACTTCCCATTAATGGAACCGGGTATCTTACGAAGAATGCCTCCTTCCGAAAGAACTGTAAAAAGGTCAATTTGTGTGGGTTTATTTATTTATTTTGCGCTAGGTATAATTCAATAGTACAATTCCTTCAAAAACGCAAAAAAATAACTTCTTTTAAAATTGTATGTGCCAAATAGGTTAGTCCAACTGAAGTCTGCGACCACAATATTTTCACCAAAAAAGCCGACATCAGTTGGATTAACCTATTAGGTTTTTTGATTTATAAAACATTTATTTTAATTTATACTTTTTAGTGATCATAATACGCTGTTACGTAGTCCCTCTTCTTGGTTGATATGAAACTTTAAGTTATTTCAAGCGCGCCGCAAGCAACGCCGCGGGAAAGTCATAGTCATATTTCAACAAGTAAATATTCTTCGTTGTAGTCGCTCAACTATCTTAATCGAGATATCTTATCGCCACCCTTGAAATTAGTACCATTGAGGAGTTCCGGTGGCCATCCGTGGTCTTCATCATCAGTTCCACTTCACCAAATGATAATTTTTGAATGCAAATGCTGGACTTGTTACTAAAAATACTAAAATCACTATATGTTTGCCTATAATATTTGAGGAGTTCAATTCCTCAATTCCTCACTGATCCCCTCATCAGATTCAGATTTGGTGACAATGGAACCATCTCGGAAGTATACTCTATCAAACCAAAAATATTTTTTAAAATCGGTCTTCAATTGACGGAGTAATCGATGAACATACATAAAAAAAAACATACAGTGGAACGTATAACCTCCTCCTTTTTAGAAGTTAAAAAGTCATCTCCTATGTAACTTTTTCATTTTGAGGACTTTTCCTAAAATTCATATTGCAATGTTTTAAATGCCAAACGAATTTTTATAAATGCGACGAAAATATCATTCAAAATTTTTCCATTTCAGCAGATAGCTTTTTTATTAAATAAATTTTAAATTGAGTTTTCTATCTATTTCCTTCTTGTTTGTGTTACTTATAACGTTTTCTATTTATTTATTATTAGACATTCACTGGTTCATTTTCCGGATTTAAAATAAAGCAATGACACCGAAAATAATATAAATTGCTACGATAGAGACCCTTTTCAAAATCAGATTACTGTTTCCATGATTTTTTTTTCTAAAAAAACGTAAAAACCCTTTTTTCTTCTTTGTTGTTAAAGCAAAATTTATGTATGTTAACATTTTATTGTACAATGAAAAAAAACATTACAATGAAGATAAAAAAATGAAAGTAGAAAAGCAAATTTACCCGTTTAAAGGGTTTTTTCCACCTAACCCTTGGGAGATTACGCAAAGTAAAATAAATAGCGATTAAATCAAAATTTAACCCCTTCTTTCATCATGGCTGTATAATATAAACAATTAAAGTCAGCAGCAAAGGTGAAAAAAACCAGAAACTAGATACTTGTTATGTATAAAAAAAATGGTCGTGTCGTGTGTTGTCTTGTAGAATAAATTGATGCATTAATGATGACATATAATAAATATTACTAGTAAATAATGTTAAATAAATATGATTATGATTATTCCTCTTTCCTCCTTGACGGCAACATTTTACTCACATTATTCTAAAGGATCAAATTAACTCGCTTGCTCAGAGTTCTTCTCATAACAGAATAAGGACTGACGGAGTAATGAGTCTGTATCACGACCAAGTTAATAATTTTCTCAGTCAAATGGGGGTTGTAAAAAGTTTGGAACTAGTTTGTATAGATAGCGCGATTAGGCGTCTTATTACTCGACTACTGAATAAAGGAGGGTATAGAGGTACGCATGTGTGAATGTTTGTATGGAGGGGATTATTATGTCCCGTCTCACTACAAATATTTGAATGAATGGGTCCGAAATGCCTCGTAGATGCTGAAACGGATGGTCCGTTTTAGACAAACAAGGTTTCCTTACATTTTAATTCATACTTGTTATTTTTGAGATAATTTTGTGTAACGGCTTCGGAACCCTACACTGACCATGGTCAGACATGCTCTTGCCCGGTTTTTATTATGTTACTGCATTGTAATATAGGTAGATTATACTAGAGAGCGTAATATACTGCACATTTATCATTGCTATTAATAAGATACTTTAAATGATTGAGTATTAAGTTTCAAAATGATTGAATGGAACAAAACCAATTTAAAACGGGAAAAAGTAATTTTCTCTTGCGATAATGAATCGAGCATTCAATCAGATAAGAGTCAATATCTGTTTGTCCAAATATAGCTAGTTTAAAATGCTACTTCTATTTAATTAGAATCAATAAATTTAATTGCAAATAACGTCATTTATCATATTTGTATGAACACTTCGTAATAATTAAAAATATTTTGTGTGGAAATTATTCCGAGTGGTTGCCGGGTTAGAATAGTGCCACTCCATGTCTTCCCGTGGATGTCGTAAGAGGCGACTAAGGGAATAAAGGCTTGTTAGGCGATGGGCTTGCAACCTGTCACTAATACGCTGGAAAACATCTTAGCCTAATTGAGCAATATGTGGTTACAGAATTATCAACAAATTTTTAGAGTTGTAGGTAATTCTGTAGTTCTGGCCGTTTGTTAGTCCTTTACCTCAAAAGCATAAATTCCTTGTAGCGATTCACCGAATCGCATTTCACCTCGAATGAACAACATTTCAATAGAATCTTTTTCTTGAAGCAATTTTTCGCGTGGTTTTTTACATTAGTATAATTAATTTGTAGCATTTCATTTTTCGTGTAGTATTTTACCCTAGACGCATTTCGTCGCGATCGATGTTTGTTTGGGACGGTATTTAATGTGACGCGTTAATTGATGTTCGCACTAAAATTCTGTAACATTTTTTTTGAAACGTGTTTTGTACCCGTAGTTTCATGTCTTAAGTGCTATCAAACTCATTGAAATATTATCTTTGTGACTAATAAATAATAGATAATACTCTGTCATTGCGACATTGAAGTACAGTGACATTGATTTCAGATACAATAATTATATATTGCAATATTTGTGAGAAAATATGGAGCTTGAACCTGGCTAAAAAAGACGAAAAAAAACGAAAAAGGTACATCGCGACTAAAGATATTGTCTCATACTGAATTAGACGATTAGGATACAAAGCGAAAATTTATCGTACGATCGAGGTGAAATGCGACAAAAACTAATATCGACTAAAAAAAATGACGATTGAGACACAACGCGATAGTTAAATGCACGATCGAGGTGAAATGCGACTAAAACTTATAGCGACTAAAAAAGTTAACGATCGAGACACAACGCGATAATTAAATATACGTTCGAGGTGAAAGGCGATTCAGTGAATCGCTCGAGGAATTTATGCTTTTGAGGTAAAGGACTAACAAACGGTTCTGGCTACCCCAATCTGTGAACGAAGCTGTAGGTTTTTATATGTATGTATTTAGGAAGCCTGTCTCTACCATACATTTTTTAAATTTGTTATACTTAAGTAATCATGTGTATCCCATTTAAAGTAGGTAAGTATTACTAAGTATGGCTATTGCAAAAGCATAATGCCGAGCGATAAAATACATAAAAAAAGATTATTATCGTTATTTACACGGTTTTTCTTTTGATATCCAGTATTTAAGGTGCTATAGTGTAGTCGATCTTTTGTCACGCCAGACCAGGGCACCAGAAAAAAACGTTATCTAAATTGTTCTTAAATAAATTTTAAAATTATTGAAAAGGATCAAACTGTCAAAGGGATTCAAGAAAGCTCAGAAACAAGATTAAACGTCAATCCACATTTTCATCACTTCGTGAGCTTCCCAACAAAATGAATTTCCCAAGAAAATAAAATAAAATGCCGGAAGAAGTCGTTTTCAAACGAATTGATTGCTTTTTTTTGTTGCTATTTTCAAGCCAAAACATCAAACATGGTTGCTATTTAAGAACTCTAACGTATTAACAATTCGCTAAATACGTATTCATACAACTAAAACCAGAAGTCTGCCGCAAACTATGTCCCAAGACAAGATATAGTTATTATGCATCATAACATTTTCATATTGCTATTACCGTAAACTTTTTAGAATTTCTTAAATATCTAACGTGTAGACAAGACTAGGTTAGGTTAGGTTTGATTTATAAAAATACTGTAAATGTTTATGTTCCCAAAATAAGTTTCTCTCAAAAAAAATATTTTTTGGGCAATCCTTTTCTTTTGACTGTCGTTATCTGCTTATCAAGACCAAACTAATAAGTCCCAACATGGTGGGAATACGTTAAATATAGCGGAGATGCTGTCGCCACCTTCCAGACTCCATCAGATCAGCTCTTAGATACCATAATATTGCATAGTCTGTCATCGGGTCATACGTGGTCCAAATTTCAGCCCATTCCGAAAAACGGGAACTGGTTCAAAATTGACTAGCAAATTTTGACGGACTACTTACATACATACGAACAGTGCAAGTTAAATAATCACTTGCGATAAAATATGACCACAAACACATTATGTCTAAAAATAATTATAGCAGACGATTTAGACCCCATTACAACTTTTATACTCATTGTTTTAGTTAGATAATGCCAGATTAAGTATTATAATCGCATTGTCATAATAAGCAGTATTTAAAAATATACTGTTTGTTGGGAAGCGCTGGTTTTTGACGTGAAATTTTACTTTTATTTTCTGAATAAACATCTTTCTCATCTTTTAACATTTTCAATGTACAGACTTGGCCAAAAAACTACCACATTTTAAAAACAAAGCAAAACTCAGACACAGGGTGTTCCACAAAGAGCAATAAAAGTAGTGAAATCCCGCCAACACAAAGCTTTCGTTCGACAATAATTTGTCGGAACGGCACGACGCATCGGAGACCTATTCGGGAATATTCGGGACTCACCGCCGATTGCGTTTAGGTAAACGAGGAATTCACTGGTGTTTTGGACGTTATCTTGGATGGAATAATGGAACACGCTGTTGTTTAGGATCTAGGAATAACCGCTTGTTTTTAAGTGTCTGACAGTAGGTATCTGATTATTTTTGAGAACCAGAATGCGATGTTACTTTGTGAAGTAACTAGGCAAACTATTTTTTTAAAGAACATTTATACAATCGCAACTTTTTGAAACGTTTTAATTAAGAAAAATAAACATTATCAATACGTTTAAAATTAAATTAAATCCATACTAATATTATAAATGTGAAAGTGTGTATGTTTGTCCGTCTTTCGAGCTTCAACCACTGAACGGATCGAGATGAAACTTGGCACACATATTGGTTAGGTCCTGGAATAGGACATAGGATAGTTTTTATGTCGGAAAATTGGAGAGTTCCCGAGGGAGCAGCGATAAACGACTTCTACGCGGACGGAGTCGCGGGCGAAAGCTAGTAATAAGTAATAAATAAATATCGGGGGACAATGTCGCACAAATTTACCTAGTAATAATTATAAACTAAATCTTAACATAACTTAAAACAACACTAAAATCAAATATTACAAAGCAATCCTTGAAAATCTAACTGCGTTTTTTGATAATGTCGTCTATTTTTTTAACATAATATACACCATGTTAGCAAATATTAACCACCTTCTCATTACTTTGATTAAAATATCATTGCATATGTGACTCCTACCACCTAGACGAATCTAACGACACCTCATGATGTTATAATTAGACTTAGGACTTTTGGTGGCAAATCGTAGTTCTAGAATCCATGAAGTCGTTATTTCCTATTTATTATAATACGTACAACTTTGATTTTGACCTTCAGTATTTTAATATTTCAAAATGCATTTATTCACTAAACCGCTAAACCAATTCAAATTAATTTTGGTATGGAGGATTCTCTGCTGTGAAAGCATTACAAACAAGCGAATATTTTGTAGTTATGAAATAACCGAACTAAAAATGTATTAAGAATATTTTGAAATATGACCATACTGAAGGTCAAAATCAAAGTAAGGTCAAGCGGGGCTATTCCGACAGAGGGGTAAATGCGTCACTTATTTTTTTCAAGGGATTTCAACATCTTAAAGCTATTCATGCTCCCTTTTATAGAAAATAAGGTACTTAAACTACTATAAAAGGACGCAAAAATATTTTAAAACGATGAAGTCCCTTGAAAAAAATTAAGTGACGCATTTATCCCAGTGTCAGAATATTCCCTAGATATAATCCATAAAGCCCTTCAGGCTGCAGGGCGTACCAAAGAAATAGACATCGAACACACCGTACTGTACTACCCTCCTTAGAAAAATGGCACAATTTCTCGTAGTACAAGTTAAATTTGCTTTGACTATCAAATGGCGCATACGTCCTTTTTATATAGAAGGGCAGTGTTGTAAATTTCATTGAAATCTAGAATATTAAGGACACGCTTTTGTTAGCCGTCTATTATCTGTGGTCAGTTTTTGTTTTATTTCGTACAATGGGAAGGCAAAACACCAAAGATAATGGTTTTGGGATTATGCACACAATACCTTTACCCTGGCTTTAGTTTAGTGAGTGATGAATATATCAATGTTTTGTAGATATCTTGAGTAAAACAATAGAACCAAAGCAATTGTTTATATTGATTTCAGAACCAGATTTTTTTATGTAGACAAATAAAAATATTAATTTTATATTTTCAAATAAATATTTTTTCTGGGTAACCTTGTTCCACCCTTGACCTCGTCGTCACTTAACATCAGGTGAGACTGAATACAAATGCAAACCGAACATCACATTCCACGTACGAGTATACACATCCAGAACAGTAATCCCTGCTTCTTAATTGCTTTCGGCTGGCTATCGCTATCACGCTTGCACTCGCAACTGACGGTATATTTGTCACTCGTGTGTCATAGAAAAACGAATATTGCCGATAGCTGTTAGGAAAATGTTAGCACTGTACACGGGTAACATAAGTTAGTAGAGAGCATAAACGTCCTCAGTGCTCCACGACTTATTGCGTCAGTTCGATGACAACAAAAGACGACTAACAAAAGATAGTTTTCTCAAACATGCAATGGAATGTTGGCGTTATGTTAGTTATTTTAGACCTCAAAGTATCACGTTGCGGGCGGAACGCCTCGAGCGAACTGTAAAGGAATTTTATACAAAATTAAAGGCCTGGAAGTAATTTTTTTGTATACATGGCGGCTGTGTTTATGAGCAGCCTAAATAGCTGTTTTTTTTAAATATACTTAGCCGTGCTTCCAACCAAAGCGTTTGCATAAAGGCACCAGGTACCAGGAAGGCAGAGGTTATTAGGGGTGCGTAGCGCAACTTAGATCGCAGGCGGTGTATGTAGCACGGTGCGGCCCGCGCGGCGGCGCGGCGTCTATATGAACTCGGCCGGCAACTCCCTACTTCCCGGCCCCTGCAGTAATGTACTATTGTAAGTTTCTTCCGGTACCCATCGTCCGGACTTTGCTTCCCATTTGAATATTCAAAATGGTTAATATTCAATCAGCGTATGGCTCCTAGTCGGATAGCTGATGAAGTTCGTAGATTGGATAATGGATTGGTTGGGGAATGATGGTAAGTAAAAAGGTCATTAGCCTAATTCGTACACCGAGTATTACCTAGACGGGACACGAAACTATAATGCAACGAGACATCTTTAATTTCTATCATTCTCCACATCAAAACATAATCTTTCACTGGTAATAATTTCTCATGATAAACAGCCTTAATAAGGTAAGCACTCAATGATAGGAGCTTTTTCTGCTAAAGGTGAAAATAATATGTTATTTGGTCGGGTTGTACAATTTTGTTATCTCAAAGAGTAAGAACTGGTACCTCACCAGTTTTTTTAAGGATTTTGTTTACATCTTTGTCGGCGTAATTTAAATGTATAATTTTGTTATGCCAAATTTACAGCGTTGTAACAAGATTTTCTGAGCTAGACCGCGGACAGACGGACAAACGGACATTGTGAAACTATAAGGGTTCTTTGTTTGACTTCGGAGCCCTAAAAACATGATACACTAATCATGAATATTATATGTATGTAAAATCTGTATTGCACATAAACATTAAACAATTACAAAACATAAACAGATAGTAAGTAGTATTAGTGAAAATGAAACGAAAAGTTTTGAGTCATATTAAATGCTTATTGTAACCAGTTTTATTTAAATACATTTCATATGACACATTTCCAAGAATATGTAGTTGAACATGAAAACGACTATTAATTTTGACTAGTACTAACGAGCATTATATCTGCCACACTTGAAAGTGAATTCTTAGCGACATGTATGCTAGGTAGCAGTAAATTTCGGGCAGCAGACATTCCATCTGTAATTGGTTTGAGGAGTAAACATTTTGATGTTCCTGTTGTGGTTGCGCAAAGCGAATTTCACAAAACACGGAATTGGAATCAAACAATACTTTCCGTAAATGACATGCGGTTTATGGAGATTTAAGATGAAACGAAACACCGTTGCTGTAGCTTTAATGGGGGGTGTTTTTTATAGGTTATTTTTAGGGAATAATTAATTGCTAAGCAAAAAAAAAACAAAATTCAAAATATTTTTTCAGTAATTTGGCCACATGAGGGCTCTTTTACACGTCTCGGTAATATAGAGTGAATCTACCAGGAGCAGTATTTGCAATGTTGTATAACAATAAAATAAATAGCATATGCTTAGTTTTCAAGGATAGCAATCTTCAAATTTCAAAATAATGCCCATATTCAAATTCAAAATCAAAATAATTTATATCGAATGTCTTAGATTACTTAGACCGCGGGCCTAAGAACGTACTTACTACAGTTGTTTTATCTCCCGAAAGCCATACTAACTAGTTATTTTTCACATCACCAATTCAGAACGGGGACTTTTCTTCCCCGCTAGAAGGGATCAAAGTGGCACTTTTCTGTTCAAGGACATTTAGTTGCCAGTATAAAATATAAACGCAATGAAATATAAAAATAGTATGCATATAATCGATTACAATTTATTAAAACAGCTTCGAACCTAACACTCTCATAATCGATTAAGTGCCTGTTTTTTTTTCAATCTGACTATTATCTTTAAGGACAATAACATTTTACTGTAAATTTATATGGAATAAGATTAATAAGTAATAAGCAAGAATAATAAGATAAAATAAATAATTTATTACTAACTACACAAAGATTTTTTAAAATCGATACTTTAATAATGGACAGTCAAACTTAACTATCGATTTGATGTACGGATGTTGTTATCTGTGGTGTGGAGTTGTGAAAAAATTTGACGTTGCGTTGTAAATACGTTTGTTGTCTGTTATCATCATTGTTATACTTGTAACTTTTAATTTATTCTCTAAGTTTCAAAATAGTAGAAAGTAAGATGTCAAGCGATGAAAATGAAAATTTAACACCCGAATTTATAAAGGTGCATGCCACTACAGTTGTCGATAATTTATTGCCTCCAAAATCAAGAGAGAAGTATATTAAAGCTTACGAAAACTTTTTGAAATGGAAGTCATCAAAAGGCGTTAAACGCATCTCAGAATCTGTGCTTTTAGTATATTTTGAGGAATTATCGAAACACATGCAACCTCCTACACTATGGAGTATTTACTCCATGTTAAAAGCGACGATTAACACGAAAGACAATATTAACATCAAGACTTATATAAAACTAACAACATTATTAAAAAGGTTTTCTGACGGCCATCAACCGAAAAAGTCAAAAGTACTTAGTTGTAATAATATTGAAACGTTTCTAAATGAAGCCCCAGACTACAGTTTTTTGTTAATGAAAGTAAATAAAAAAACCTTATATAATGCCTAAATTATCTAGTCAGTGCATATAATACTTTTCAGTTTGTTTTACATTTAACTTTTGTTACAGGTGGTTCTTATCTTTGGGCTCAATGGTGCTTGTCGCGGAAACGAACTTTTAACTTTAACTGTTGACAATGTTCAAAAACATTCCGACGAAATAATATTGGTAGTTTTGCCAGATACAAAAACAAAGAGAGAACGATTATTTATAATAAAAGGGGAACATAAGAAAATTGTTGAAAAGTACCAAGCACTCAGGCCTTCTGACTACAACAACAATCGCTTCTTTGTCCAATATCGCAACGGAAAATGTTTAAGACAAGTGATTGGAAAGAATAAATTAAGCTCAATTCCGGGAGATATAGCTAGATTTTTAAAATTAGACAATCCAGGAATGTACACAAGGCATTGTTTCAGAAGAACTTCAGCTACTATTCTAGCGGACTCCGGAGCTGATATAACTCTACTTAAGAGACACGGGGGCTGGAAATCCAGTTCAGTAGCAGAAGGCTACATTGAGGAGTCCCTGGAAAATAAATCTAAGATAAGCAACCAAATAACAAATAATATTAAACTAAGACCAGTTTCACCTTTGCCTGGATGCTCTTATGATATAAAACCAAGACCAGTTTCACCTTCACCAGGATGCTCCAAAGATATAAAACCAAGACCAGTTTCACCTTCACCAGGATGCTCCAAAGATATAAAACCAAGACCAGTTTCACCTTCACCAGGATACTCCAAAGATATAAAATCAAGACCTGTTTCACCTTTACCGGGTTGCTCATACGATAAAAAACCAAGACCGGCTTCACCTTTACCAGATTGCTCATCCATAGAAAATAGCCAAACTACTACTCAAATAAATAGTACTAAAATATCTCTACCAAATAAAACTATACATTTAACTATTCAACACTGTAATAATTTCACCCTTAATTTTTAAAATATTGCACAGAGTATAAATACTTAATTAAATTTGTTTCATCAGTATTATCTTTTATTTTCCTCATAGGTGATGTGAAAAGCAGTATGTGTCACACGGTAGCAAAATTATTTCCACCTTGGGCGTTAACACTTGAATCCCTCACTACGCTTATGATTCTATTTTTGAATCCCTCGCTACGCTCATGATTCAATTATCGCTTCGTTCAGGATTCAATGTACGCCCTCGCCGTAAATATGTTATTTTGCTCCCTTGTGACACAATCTACTATTAAAGCGTATTAGAGACACGCACACTACGGTAACGCGTTTTTTTTTCTATGAAACTCCTAATTCAACAAGAAATTAAAAAACCGTGTATATCTATGTCTTCGTGTGTGTATCTCTCACTTTTATTAGGATAAGTTTTCGATTTTCAAATGAAACGACACATGTGACGTTTCGATAATAGGTAGGGTACGGGCACCAAAAGATGAACGATTAAGCGACTACACCAACTTTAGACAGTTTATTCTCATTGAAATTAACAAATTTCACCCTATTTTTTATATGGTCTAGATTGAAAATGACTATTATAAAGCCTGTTATTATATGACCGTATTTTTCTAAAAATCGTTGAAACCAAAAATGCACCGATTTGCCCAAAAGATGAACAGCGTGCCCTAATTCTGAGCGGTTTGGGCCCAAAAGTTGAACTAACATAATAAAAAACCTATATCATTGTAATTCTAAGGCACTTTTAGAAATAAAATTCAAGTTAACGAATTTTGTTTTTTTTTTATTTACATTTATTTAATATTACTTACGTACATGAGGTTCCTATTTGTTATGCTTATATGTGTCATAAAAACAACGACTTAGTATTTCTATCAATAATCATTAGCAAAATTACTTACTTATCTTTTGACAAACATATAAACCGACAAAAAGAGTTACTTTCACATTTATAATATTAGTAAACATTTCCATAAATACTAGTAGTGTTCATATTATAAAACTATGCCTAAAAGTTGAACGACTGAATTTACTCAGTTCAACTTTAGGACACACAATTTATGAAATGAACGAACCAAATCAATTAAGTGTTCACATATTGGAATAGAATCCAAAACATGATCTAGTAAATTTAATTCGTTCAAGTATTAGGCACACATTTTTTATTGAACAGTGATAATTTTCATAGTAATTGAAACTCCAAAATCATTGGCTTAGACATCAAAGAAAAGATGAACACATCATCTTTTGGTTTAAAAATACAAGAGCATTTAACGATCATTTTAAGTTCTAAACTTTCCATCTGTCATTTCAGTACGATTTATTAAGAAGCTTTAAAAAAAGTACGCCTTGCCTAGTAGCTGAACACCGTTCAAGTATTGGCTTAGGTATACATTTTTGAAACCATTACTTGAACGGCTTATTCTCGTTAACTAACAAAAAAAAAGAAATATCGTATAACTCCAATAAAGTCTACTTTTGGTTAAAATATTGTTGGACGCCGACTTCAGTTGGACTGACCTCTTTACCTACCATTTTAAAGAAGTTATTTTTTGCTTTTTGAAGGCGGTTTTTTTGTTTTTTTAAACATTTATTTTATTTTATACTTTTTAGTGATCCTATTTATGCTGTTACGTAGCTCCACTTCTAAAT
Organism: Acleris literana; assembly: GCA_946894065.1. Classification (NCBI taxonomy): domain Eukaryota; kingdom Metazoa; phylum Arthropoda; class Insecta; order Lepidoptera; family Tortricidae; genus Acleris; species Acleris literana. The sequence continues at coordinate 23,713,902 of OX335669.1, forward strand.
ATTAATAAGAAACTATAGAACATTTCAAGCTCGCGGCAGACAACGCCGCGGGAATGTCATAGTCATATTTAAACCTAAATGTGCTTCGTCATAGTCACTCAACTTCCTTTATCGAAATATCTTATCGCCACCCTTGAAATAGGTACCGTTAAGGAGTTCCGGTGGCCATCTGTGGTCTTCATCATCAGTTCCACTTCACCATATAGTACTTTTCAAAAGCAAATGCATGAGTTACAGTAAAAAATACCAAAATCGCTATAGGTGTGCCTATAATATTTGAGGAATTCTCTTGATTTCTCCATGATCCCATCATCAGATCCTGACGTGGTGACAATGGAACCAACTAGAAAGTATACCCATTCGAACAACGAAAAAATTTTTCAAATCGGTCCATTGGTCTTCGAGTAATCGGGGAACATACATAAAAAAAAAAAATATCCCGACGAATTGAGAACCTCCTCCTTTTTTTGAAGTCGGTTAAAAAAGTACGCCTTGCCTAGTAGCTGAACACCGTTCAAGTATTGGCTTAGGTATACATTTTTGAAACCATTACTTGAACGGCTTATTCTCGTTAACTAACAAAAAAAAAGAAATATCGTATAACTCCAATAAAAGAATAATTAATCAAGAATACATACCAAGCAAATTCGTCTAAGACTGTAAATTATTGAATTTTATACGTAATTAAAAGCTTAAACTTGGAGAGCACTATCCTTATGTATTTTCCCATACTATCGACGTTTTCGGCGGGAAGCTCAAGAACGACGACCGATCACGGCCAAAAAGAATATAATACTATGTTAAGATTTAATGGAGGTGTAAGCAAAGAGTTGCTGTTTAAGAAATTAAATTCCGAACTATGTAACATTTGTCACGATTTAATTATATGATTATTTCGATCGAGTGTTCACCTTTTGGGTATCGTTCGTCTTTTGGTGCCCCTACCCTACGTTGTATTTTTCTTTTCCAATGTTTAATAAAAAAATTAGTTGTAATCGTCGAGCAATAAATCTTTAAAACGGGATATTGATACATTAACGTTACCTTTACCCTATCCCTCATCAAAAAGTGCTTACTCTCAAATCGATCACCAACCCACACATGGTGCTTATGATCGGCGCTAACTCGAGCCCAAGTTTCAATGTGTTGCTAATATGTTGGGAGGATAGTTTGTAATAATGCTAAGTGAAGTGTATTGGTTGGTTAAGGAAGTTAGTGGTGTAGCTATTGTTTATATAGTTCGTAGTCCCTACCTTCCGGGTAGCTCGGTAATTGATGTTTAATAATTACTTGTATGATATTTATCAGGAGTTTTAATATCTGCTACGACACCTTTTCCTTAAAAACTAAATTATTAAACACAAAAACCCGACTTAAAGATAAATATTAAAAATATAAAAATAACTTTATTGAGTAAATTTATGTTACAACGCTGCTTACATGTTCCAATTATGTCAAAGTGTCTTAGGGAGTCACATTTTTACATTGTTTTTTAAATTAAAATAATCATAATAATTTTTAAAAAAATAACACCTAATCGACCAACAATAGACCCGCAGGTTATATAGTTCGCAGATGGTCAGCGCAGGTGCAACGTTGCTGACAGAATAGTGACAAATAATCGAGTAAGCGTCTTCTGCTCCTCGTACTAGTATTAAACTGTATCACGGTGGAAACAGGATTCACCGTCCTAAATATTACATCATTACTTGTCTTAGAAGAGACATAATAAGAATGTGGTTAAAATTAAAGTTAAAGTGTCACTAATCAAGTGGGTAGGCTGAGAAAAGATAACATTCCGTTGTTAGCTGCAGTTTAAGCGTAAACATGTAGTACATGCAAAGTTGACAGATGAATATTAACTTATCTAGATCTAGCAGTTCGTTTATATTCAAGAAAATTGCAAGAGCCATGTACTTACATATTTTGGAACAAGCTAACAGTAGAAATGTTACATTTTTTCAAGAAATATGTTTTGTAATATGCGTAGTATATAGCATCATATTGTTATAATGTGTATATATTTGGAATGGGCTATATTTAATACTTTTCATTTTGTATACCGTTTGTCACTTCGACGATTGAGATGAATCGGATCACACCTTATGTTGAAATCCGTCAAGCCGTCTACCGGTTAATTTACCAACAGTCCATCGCAGTCCTCAAAGTTGGCAACGAATTTGCAGCCTTTGGATTGCAGTTCTTTGATTGTAGTCTTGACATATTTACAGATAACAAATCAAATGGAGTGGATGTATACATACAATTAATTTATTATCTATAGATAATAAAGACATTTTTATTTTAAAATCCCAATTGACAATATTCTCTATTCTTTCAACGACAATACCCTTTTGTTCCAATACACGCTAGTGCGTTCGGCTACATCGATGACTTTCCAGTTGATTGTCCATGTCCGAGTTATCCCTCGGGGCTGTCGCTTCGCTCGCTCCCCAGCGCGCTGTGTATTGAATCCACAGCCGAATTGTTCGTGCGGAATGTGCACTAGATTACGCCAGTTTTGTATTTCATATTTGAAGTGAACAGAGCCGGAACTTTTTAAATACTATTTTAGAGATTTTGTTCATTGCATAGTTTGAAAGAAAGAAGGGAAAACCTTTATTCACAACAATACGACACTGAAAAAAAACACAACAAAACAATAAAAAAAAGGAAAAGAGACGACATTATACTGCTAATTGTTGCAAAAACGGTCCCAACTCAGCATGTGCTGGCTGTGAGGCCAACGCTGGTCTTCCGTTGGGACAGCAGTGAAAACACGGAAGGCCATACAGACATTATGGAAAACTTCAAAAAAACAATGAAATAAAATAAATTATAACAATAGTATGTACACACGAGTAGGTATGTCGCAAAAGACAGCGCCCAGGGCCATACTATACTAAATAAACTAACATCTTCTAATATAAGTTCGCCTTTGTAACTTTTTTAAAATCTTCATTGCATTGTTTTTGTTTTGTACAATAACGTGTTTACAATTTACATACATACATATACCATACATACATAATCTAAGTATTTGTATTACATTAGAATCTGAACATTATATTATTGTGTAGCTTATCACTTTGCTTTAGGAAGTCCAGAGGGCCTAGTCTAGTCAATATGCTTAACGTTAGCGATTTTCGCTTAATAAACACATTTTGAAGAAAAGTAATAACATTAATAGGAAACCAGAGTACATCTGCGAAAGCAGTTCAAAAATATGTGTTAATGTAGGTATGTAAATACTTTATTGTACAAGCAAAAGAGATAACAATTATAAAATATGTAGACAAAAATATGTATGTATGTATGTATGTAAACTCTTTATTACGTAAAAAACAATTACAAGTAAGTACGGATGTAAACTTAAGATAACGTGTATAATGGCGAACTTATCCCTTTAAGGGATCTCTTCCAGTTTAAACCTTTGAGCGATTAAAAAATACTTTTAAACTTAAATGTATTTACTTATGAACATAAAATCGAATAGTTTAAACTGTTTTTTTTTCGTCTTGGTACACGTAAAAAATAAATAAGTAATTTAATAGTTAATTTGATTTTAATTGGACGTCATTGCAGAACCCTTTTCTAGGAATCAGGTTTTAGGACAACCGCGAAAAAATGCTTAGAACGGGGGAAATTAGAAACAAGAGTTCCGTGAATCCGAAATTGATTGGGTCTCTAGGGACCCAGTCTTAATGGACTTTTGTGATTTTTCGCTCGATATGTTTTTCATTGGTAATATCGGAGAAAATTCTGGGCAGTTAATGATTCATTGGCATAAAGCTGGAAAAGTAATAATTTCGTGCTATTCTCAACTCCTGACCAAAAAAGGAGTACCTATTATTTGATCGATACACTTTTCAACGACCGTGCCATTACGTAGAATTTTCATTTCACCGAAAGGCACTCGCTGCATGAGTTATTTTTTTTAGCTACAAGTATAACATAACCTAACCTACGTAATTAATATTAAGATATCCCGAAAACATGATTCTGATTGTGTGCTGTCCTTAAGGAATAATATTTTACGTAAAGATGTGTTCACCTGTAATTGGGGTGCATGTTACTCTAAGTTAACTTTAATAAATATGAACTCGTAAGCACACTTTAAAGTCAATAATATACTCTTTTGGTGTCCCGTATTAAATAAATAAATAAATAAAACATCATGGTTTCAGCGGAAAATAGCGAAATAATACAATCAATGACTTTAAATTCGATGAAATGATGGGTTATTACCAAAAAAAGAAGGGTGTTACTAAATTTAACGTTTGTGGGTCAATCAACTTTTTTACCCACACTTTTATTTTACCGGATTTTAACAAACATGTTTGTTTTTAAATATAATATCACTGCTTATTTTCATTTTTAATGATGTCGTTAATTTACTAGTTTATCAATCTATCTTTGTCAAGTACCATACCATATAATAATTTCTTAAATGTGTGAAAATTGGGTAATTACGTGTCTACTGAGCTACTATCCGCGAATTAGTGTGATAAATAGTGAATTGTCAACTGAGTTACCACATTTTTATTACATACATTTTTAAACAATACATTATAATGTGATTTATGAAAGGAGTTAATGATATTACTACAATTTTTAGTTTAAAATAATTTCACTTACAATTAAGTTCCCAGATTTTATTTTATTTATTAAAATCTGAACGGTGGGCAACAGACAGAAATGTGTGGGTAAAAAAGTTGATTTTCCCTTGTAACAGTGTCTCTGTAAATCTGTGTGTCGGTCTGTGGCATCGTAGTTCCCAAACAGATGAACCGAATTGGACACGTTTTTTTTTAATGGAAGCTAGTATAATTGGGGTAGTTTATAACTAAATTTTCCGGAAAGCCGAACCTTTTAACACATTCACTGCTAGCCAATGCTGCCTACGCTGTAGCTTGTAGCAGCATTTTTTCGCAATGTAGCAAAAATCTGCTACGAACAGTGGACCCGACATCGGGTCGTTGACGCTGAATGTGTTAAGAGATTTTGTCTATTTAATAGTTAATGCATTATATTCTCTGGATGTTCCCTCGCGTCATTATTATAAAAGCTAGATTAAAATGGTCTTTGTTTAAAATTAAACATTTTCTGCTTCAGAAATAATGACAAAGATAAATTTAGGTCATAAAAGCTGAAAATTGCTCATTTCCTTTAAAAGAGGTCATGCACGGGATAATATTTAGTTATGAGAAAACTTTAAGCTTTTCCTTTATAATAGAGATACACAGAGAGATGCGTGCAAAAAAAAAACAGAAATTTTATTTTGAGTTTGTTGTTACGTACCCGATGCTAAAGCAAAATGTACAGTCAGCCTAATAAGTATCTGCACACTATTAATTGTACCTGGTCACTTTAACGCCTTTGACAGACTTGTGCAGCAGTTCAAACATGACGTTAATGTGACAAGAGACTAAAATGTGCAGTTAGTTATAAGGCCAACCGAACATAATTTGTTTATTTTGCTGCCGAGTCTAGGTCTTTCTAACTGTGTACGTGCAAGTAACACATAATAAAATGTAGATATTATTCGTTCCTTTACACAATATCTTGCAACCAAAATTGCCGTCAATAATCCAATCAAAGTATTATGCATTCAAAACTCTTTTAAAAATAGAAACAATAACAATATTCGACTCTTAAACAAACTAGGCAATGAAATATTACACAATATTACACGAAGTCGACAATGCCGCTGTCCAATATGACTTTCTAGTGAATAGAAAACTTTTACTTTAAACTTCACTGCGACCTTTTGTCGAGTTTCCATGGTTTCTACAGACCAGCTTCCAATAAGCCCATTATCATGTAACTTCCCAAAATTACCGAATAATGCAAGGTTCAACACAATTTCTTCGACATTTTCCCTTCTTTTGTTATAGGAAACGACGGTAAGTCGACTTTTCTAACAATGACGTCAGCTCTTATATTGATTAAAACTAATTTGTTCTATTCAGTGTAAATACAAAGGAAATGAATTAACTGAAAGTAACTTTGTTGTTGCTTACAATTTCTTTGTATAGTCAAGTTCCCCGTTCGATATTGTACGTTTCTACCAATCATGGGACTATGGGAGTCTCGGACCTTTGGAAGCCGTACATGGAGCCAAAGCCAATACGCAGAGGTCCTTTATAAAGCTTCCATTTAGTAAAAGGATGGGGCAGAATCCGGCGATTGTTCTTGGGTTCATACTATATAGTATGCTCCCACAGGCAACTACCGGTTAGTGAAGACTTTTAAGAAGGATGGGAAATTAATAATACGCTATATGTATGAAATGATATGAATTGATGAACTAGGCTATTGATGAAAATATGGCTAATACTAATTTACTTTTGTTAAAATTAAACGATTACTCAATGAAATGGGCCTCCCAAAATAGCCGCGTATACCCAGTAGAGAGGCAACAGCTCCAGAAACACTAAGAGTGGAGAGATGCTTCTGAACTTTAAACGACCGTAAGGTGCCTACTTGCCACTTATGCAACACATCTGCGCTTCAAGGGCGAAATACAGAAACTGAAGAAGAGTGAGATGCCCATTTTAAAACTCGTCAAGATTGACAGTTTTCTAATACCTTAATATTTTCTTTAACGATTTAACGACTCTTTAGTTGTGGAACGACCTTGTGAAGCGGCCATCCAGATAGTACCACGGCCGAATGCGATTATTCGTTGTTGTGTTGCACTTTCTTGAGAGACACAGATGATTTAGGCTAGGTTTTTAGTGAGTATAGCGCCACCTGAGCTTGCTGACTCGGAACATAATAACATGCAAGATTGAAACACAATTCCGATCCTTTTAACTATGTGAAAAAGGAGGCAGACGAGCAAGCGATTCACTTGATGGTAAGTGATCATCGCTACCCATAAACACCCGCAACACCAGAGGAATCGCAGGTGCCCTGCCGGCCTTTGAGTAGTTTTATCCGATCCTTTCTGATTAAAAATAAACTCACGTTAAAACACACGCCCCAGGAATATAAAGTGAAATACAATGTAAAAGTCTACTTAAAAAGCGCCATGTAGGGGATTCCGCAGTACATGTTTACTGCGTTCAGAATAGTCTTTAGCTTTGCGATTTACATCGACGACTTTATTGCCTACGATGTGACAGAAATGGAAATCGGCGCTTTGCGCAGTAATAGGCACGTTAGAAGAATATGTTGAGATTTATTCTGCTTTTTCTATACGAAGGATCTTTGATGGTATCGTTTTAAGAATATTTTTTATGAAGGTATGCAATTAATCTTGGTTATGTTCAAATTTATGCTCACTTATTTGGAAGAGATATGCGTAATATTGTTGTTTTGGGTCTTAACTGAACATAAATGTTCCGTTGAAGGTTGAAGTGATAACTAGCGTTAAAAGCAGGCTTTTTTCTTCTTCATCGTATTAAGAGACATTTCTTAAAAGATAAATCACAGTAACCATATTATTAATAAAAAAACTCAAAAAAACACAACATTTATATGACAAAAAGACACTGCTTAGTGCTTTAGCTTTTGTAGGTTTTGTTACTCTGTGGATTTCGAGTTTATACTACTGGGAGAAAAAAAAAGTAATTTTAACTAACTACACTTTTATAATTCGGAATTATTATAATACCAAATCGATCTTAACCCAAACGTACATTTTCGCTTAAAGACATTTTTCTTTGCCACAGTTAACAGTTCTTTAGTCAAAGCTTAAGAAAAATTAAGAGTTTAATCAAATAAACATTGATGATTTATAATAATTTAAGAAAGTGATTCAAATTATAATGCTCCTTTAGCTTTTGCATGCCATTTTAAATTAACCTAAACATAGCGACGAAAACTTATCGATTAATCTTTGAGTAAATACTTACTCAAGATGGCCTTTATAGATGTCAAAGTCATTGAAGATCAGCTCGACGATCTCATGAGGAGCCGCGTTGAAGGTGTAGAGGAGACAGTCGATGTTTGGAGGATATGCGCGAGGATAGTCAGGGCTGCTGAAGGTTCCTTGCTCCTTGCCGTGGGTGGATGTGTAGCGGATGCAGGAACAGCCTGAGAAGGAAACAACGTACTGTAAAACCCATCAATCCTTCCGTGGTTTTTTTTTATATAAGACAGGGGGCAAGCGCGCATGCGGGTTACGTGATGGGAGGTAATCACCACCACCCATAAACACCAGCAACTCAAGAAGAGTGGTCGTTCCGTTGCCTGCCAATTAGGGAAATGAAAGCTCTTTTCTTGAAGGCACCTATGTCTGCGCTGACTTTAATGCCAGAGTTGTGACCATTTCGTGGTTACTTTCTTCTTATGCGTATTAATCTGATATTTGTTAAATATGTCACAAACAAATGTTTTTCTTTTATTCTTTATTTTTTCATTAAAGATATGTAATTAGATACTGAAGGGACTGAAAATATGGACGTTATACATGAAATCCAGACAAATGGAGCTGGTGAGCTAATGTTTATATGTAAACTCGTTAATTCGTTATTGCACAAAATTAATAACAAGAGATATTTGCATCGATAGTAAAATCGCGAATCTTTACATAGTAAATAGCTTTCCGCCCCTGTCTGCCTGTAGATCCACTAACTCCTTCTAAATAATGCAACGGATGGTGTTGCGGTTTTAACCATCAGTAAAATCTTTTTTTACGGAAGGTTTTTATGTATGAGTCATTCTGGTTTATGTACGGGTGTTACAGCAAAGCGAGGACAAGTCGCTAGTTACTGTTAATAAAATAAATAAATAAATTACATTATGTGGAGGTTAATCTCGCAAATGATTATACCTGTTTGAAACATTATTAATATATATACATACCTGTTTAAAAGGAAAATCATTATAGAGAAGATTATTTAATCCCATAAAAATTCCAAAGTTTTACCATCAAAATACGAAAATGCAGAGCACATTAGGGTTTCAAAATATAAGACAATATCATTTTACCCTATCGTGGTTATAAAATGAATAAATTCCTTCAATGAGACGGCATTTAAGTTGGCCAAGCTCCAGTGCGGTTTGTGGGTAGTGGTTCCGTATATTATCGTACCATGCAATTTATGTTTATTTTCATTGAAATTGGTGCGTTTTTGTACAAACGTTTTCTTTTAGTCTTATTAATTTTATTTTGGAGAAGCTAAATATAAAAACTATTTTTACATATTAAACGCAATTTTTTAAAGTCTTCACTTTTTTTATAGCAAGGAGTAGGCAAAAGAAGACAGCCCACTTGATGGTTAGTGGGATCTGAGATCCATAGTCATTTACATTCTTAAGCGTACAATCACGAGACTGCAATCCAAACACTTAGGTGTAGTTTATGTTTCTATGCTGATTTCACCAGTTGTCTTATCCCTACACCGGACACAACAAGTAAGTAAGTAAGTAAGTAAACTCTTTATTGCACAAAAAGAAATTGTTTTTCAAAAAACACTCATATAAATATAAACTATGTACAAAGGCGAACTTATCCCTTTAAGGGATCTTTTCCAGCTAATCTTGTAATGACTTTGGAATGACAAGTTTATGTAGTGGTTCTTTTTTTAAATAATTTTTTATTAGGACTGAAACAATTTAAATAAAAAAATCAACTCTACTTAACCGATTTTTATTAAACTGGTCTAGTTTTCCTTACAACGTCTTTAACACTTTTCACATGACCTACTCATGCCAAAAGTTGGTCCTAAAAGCAACTAAAAAAACAACAGCAAAAACTAAAATCTGCCACTATGGGTCTAGTCTATATTCTACGCAACATCTTGTCTTCCATTAGCGAGAAGTGTATAACTCAATTAATCAGGGGAATCTTATTAGCTGCCACATTTCGGCTGTCCCAAACCAAAACCTAGCAAGAGCATTTTTTTCAAAATGCGTCTTTTTACACCATTTTTACCTAAATTTTGAGCTACGTGTATTTTAAAAACACCTTTAGATAGTTCTATCGCGTATACAATGAAAGTTATAGGAACCTTAATCCTAGTATGTCCACTTGCTACTCGTCAGTACCTAAATCAAAATCCTAGCAAGTCAGAATTCCAAATTTAAGACACTAGTAAGCACTGTAGATACCAGGTGTTTGATTTTAGAAGTTGCACTTACTAGGTTTTTCAATTAGGATTTATGGGATAGAAATATTCTACATAGGATATTCAAAATAGACTTTACTAGATTTTTGATTATGATTTTTTAGTATAGTACGAATTTAATGAAGTGACCCGATTAGCAAAGAGATTTGTTTAACAGAACCAGTTTAAAAAGTTCTTACCGTACTTTTCAGTGATCCACGATAAATCCTAGTAACTCTCATAAAACCGCGTAGGTATTTACTGTTTTTCTTTAGTTTGATTGACTAAACTATTAGAGTTATTTATATAAACAAATGATCTCGCACAAACAATTAATTAAAGACCATAGTTTTTGAAAGACACATAAAGAAGTTGGTTTTGCTCTTCCTGTAACATTTTATCAATGGCTCTTGCTAGGTTTTGGTTTCGGACAGCCTCATTTCTCCTTCCCGATATCCTTCTTTGGCAATTTGTTAAAACTGGGGGCAAGGGGGATTCAATTATTTCCCAACCGGTTCTAGTAAACTTTTAAAATTATTTATCGGTGTTTATCTCTTTGGTTACACCCGTTCGATATTTGGCTTTCTTCGGTTCGGTTCGGTTGTAATGAATGAGATCGGTATTGGGTTTTCCGGTTGACTGATGGCTTCCTGCATGCGTTTGGTATCGGTTTTGCGAATAACGATTATGAAAGTTTCGGTGTATAACAAAGTTGTATGGTTAGAATGAATCAAATTTTAATACGATTATAATTTTAATTTTATTATAAAAATCGCTTGCAGATCCGGTCCCAAATAATTGTAAATGCAGTTGAAGTTTTATTATTGGGCTACCGAAAATTCGTTTTGTCTCGGCACGACAGTAATAAAATATTGGTATGCGATTTGGTGATTAATATAAAATTACTAATATGGACGCATTCCATCGTAGGCTACAGGATTGCCAAACCATTTGCAGTCTTATGATTGTAATCTTAAGAATGCTAATATCTATTGCTCATAGATCCCAATTACCATCGGGTGGCCTGTGTGCTCGTTTACCGACATAAAAAAGTGCGAAACCAATGTCATCATCAAAATATCACGCCACCCAAAATACGTCCATTGCTGAACATAGGGATTTCTAAATATCTGCACCATGATCTAGTTTGTGATAGTTGTATCACACTGTACACTTAAAAAATATGGATTACTAGATACTTAATAAACTAATGAGGTGTATAAATACTAAATAAAGAACTGTTGCGTACCTATGCAACATTTTTTATTGTATAAATTTTAATTCATTTTATTTAATTCTTTTCCTCTATTTTGAATTGTTTCCAAATTACATAAATACTAAAATCATTCATATTAATAATCTAAATCTGCTCTTCAAGCAATACCAAAACGTTTATCCCCACTCAAACAATCCGTTGAGCTTAAACGAGTCAAAAATGGCAAGTCACTAGCTTTCTTAACTTCCACTCAGCTGCGCATAATTTTGGCACTATTTCTGTATACCAGTAACCTATAATAAATCTACAGTATCAAATCGAAGATTTTAATTAAATTAGCAAAGCCTTCAAAACATCCTCTTCAGTGGTCTGGTTTCGGCAGCTACAGAACATTGTCGAAACTGCTAATGCTTAAAAAATGTTTTATTAACACCTATATTTTTGCTTTAGTCTCTTTACTAAAATATTACCTTTCCACAAAATAATATTATTTTTCATCATGCTTCTTAATCCCATAAACATAAAAACTACTCACGGTGACCACATAAAAAACCCATAAGCCACTCATGAAAACCTAAAGGTGGAAAACCCTTTTACGCGCGCTTAATAAAGAAGTACCTACTAATAAACTGAAGTACAGAAACGACGATATCATTTGACAGATGCGGTCTATGGCTGTTGTCGTTTCGCCAACACAACAATAATTCTGAATAAAATTGACTCACTCACACACACACACACACACACACACACACACACACACACACACACACACACACACACACACACACACACACACACACACACACACACACACACATATATATATATATATATATATACACACATACACATACACATACACATACACACACACACATTTCACGGTGTTTGTAAGAGATGGTAATTGTAGAGGTGAGACGTACTAGGCAAATCGCGTACTGAGTGTTCTGAGAACGCGTTCACAAAAATATTAGATCCAAAAAGTAGTTTCACGAGTATAATTATGGAAGTACCTATTGCGGGTTGTTGCGGTAATGAGTTTTGGCTTGGAGTGTGAAAGTACGTGTATTATGTATAAAATATCTACTAATGTTTAGAAATAAATACTGAATTGTGCGTCACGCCTAAATAAATACTCGATACGCGGTAGCCTACCACGTAAAGATCGCGTATTTGGACGTCCAAGCAAAAACCTATTCCAGTAAATACGTATCACCTCTAAAAAATTAAATTGCGATTGTCGTCTACGTATACACTTACACACACGTGCACGATGGCATAGTGGAAGCGATTAAGGCACACTCACCAGGATTTATGGCCAATCCCTCGTCCACCGTGTGGAGGGAAAGATGGAAGAGCAACACGAGTGCCGTTGACATCTGGAAAGGAAAACGTTCTTTTATTTCTGATTAAATTTCCAACACAGATTGATCGTTTACAGTTGGAGAAAAAATGACTTTATGCATTTAATAATTTAAACTCGTTTAGACACTCCCCTCATTTTAATGATAAAAAAATAGAATGGTGACGGTTGATTTCACACAAATAGGAACAAAATACCAATAGGTATACTTTAAAATAGTAAGTTGTAATTCAAAACACAGACACTATTTAAAATAGCAAAAAAAAATGTTTTTTTTTTTTAATGTGGACTAATCGATTCCACAGTCAGACACATGGACACACTCGTTAAACTTATAACTCCCTTCTTCTACCCGACTACAGCAAAGCCCAAAAGAAGGGGTATTGTGTTTGTCCTGTACGTATGTATATAATGTCCGTTCCTATATATGTCCCCTCGTAACTACTCAACGGGTCAACTGATTTTGATAATTGATTGATACGTCATTACATTCGTCTTGATGGCGCGCGAGTTTCACTGTACATAAAAATTTTATTCTTATGCTTAACATATATCGATGACGGTGTCAAAAAATGTAGTGTTGTTAAAGCTTGCTTTTTTTTGACGGGGGTTAAAAAACCAGTTATAGTATTATGAAAAGATTAGGTACATTAGCCATAAAGGTTTACGATGCGCCTCCAATTTCAGGAGAGAGAATACCTATCTTTTACTGTCAAATAAAGTCGAAATTCGTTACGTGTCAGCTTTTTATTACGAACACGTTCAGATTCTATTAGATCAAGTCCATTGAATTTGACCCACTGAGGGTAGAGTTCGTAATAAAATTACGGGGTCATCTCTGGAGGATCAACTAGTTTATATGTCTGTCAAAACGTCTGACAGAGTTTATTACATGAAAGGTCACAAAGGAGATACAAGGAAAATATTATACCAAAACCGACCAAGTGCGATTCGGACTCATGCACCGAGGGTTCCGTACCCCGCCGCACAGTACGTATTAGTATATTTCCAATCGAATCAGCGTAAGCCCAACTCCCACTTAGTTTATTTTTAGTATTTGTGGTTTTTCTTCAGGGTTTGTACTAATAACTATAGCAAATTTAACGCTAGTAAGTTTTACCGTTTTTTCAATTCCAAAAAAAATAAAAATATTTTGTAAAAAAAAACGTTCTTACGTTCCCCTTTACTATTTTACCTTCTTAAAAATATTCTCAGTATAAATCTGTCGTAATAACACTTATTCTGAAAAACAAGACAAACCCGCTATCTATTACGGTGCAAAAGAAAACCTCAAGGCTCTTTGAAGTTAAGACAGAGTGAAGGACGGATGGATGGACGGACGGGCAGGATAGGCATATTATGAGGGTACCGTTAGGCTAATCTTAGGGTACGGAACCCTGAAAACCAGCCAAGTGAAGTGCCGACGTGACATTTAATGTCTCAATGAAAAAAAAATATAATGACAAATAATACATATCGGAGGACAATCTCACACAAATTGACCTAATCCCAAACTAAGCTCTAGGCTTTTACTATGGGGTATTAGACAACGATAAACATATATACGAGTTTATGTATAGAGAAATGAAATGACGCGTTAGTCTAGTTAATAGTGACCCTGCCTTCGAAGCATTTGAACTCAGGACCACTAGTCCTGAGTTCAAATCCCGGTCAGGGCAGATATTTGTGTGATGAGTTCAAGTTTTTTTTCTGACTCTTGAATGTTTTCTATTACTTTAAATATGTATTTCTCTATATAAGTAAGTTTATCGATGTTTAGCACACATATTATAAACCTAGAGCTTAGTTTGAGACTAGGTCAATTTGTGCACTTTGTCCCCTGATATTTATAAATACATAGAAAAGTCCAACACTCCGGAACAACATACTCGCTCGCATAAATAATTGCCATTCCTGAAAATGGAACCCGAGTCCGAGTGGCTTTGTATTCAGGGTCACTTCTAACTAAGCAAACCATGAATTCAACTAAACAATTTAACATAAAAATATGAAACATATCCATTGATTGATACAATACTCCTCAACCCTGACATTACATAAATCTCTCCAGAATATGAATTTGAGAACATTTAAGCGGTTGCTAGAACTAATTGCTCTGAGACCAATTAAAAAAAAAACCCTTGAATCTGACTGAATACGATATGAGAATCTACCCCATTTCTTAGGGGAGAGCATTTGTATGTAGCGTTAATGATGCAATAGAAGACATCGCATCATTAACGCTTCATTTCTCTCTATTCATAGCTATTTTTAACCGACTTTAAAAGAGAAGGAGGTTCTATGTTCGACTGTAATTTTTTTTAAAGTAAGTTTACTGATCTTTCAATTGCAAACTGATCTCAAAAAATATTTTTTCCTTTGACAGGGTATTCTTCCGAAGCAGTTCCATTGTCACCAAATCGGTGTTTGTTTAGGGGTTCCGTGAGGAATTGAGGGAACTCATCAAATATATATTACATATAGCGATTTTAGTGTTATCCCTCAAATCTCTCTCAGAAATTACCAGACTAAGTATACGAAAGAATAGCCAGTACTAAAAGCAAAGAAACTGTATGGTTTAGTGGGAACATAAACAATAGTCATTTAGTAAATACACGTTAAATTAAACCTTTTTCTCTTCGTTTCCTTGAAGATAAATAACTAACGCATAGCTAAAGTATAGGATACTATGCAGGAGAATATCATGTGGAGAAACGTCATTAAAAGGCTAGGTTAGTGAAAAATCAGTTTTGTGTTGAAAACGTTAATTGCTGATGCTCAAAATCAATGCTATAACGGCATCTCCTACTGAAATGTCTGAAACTTTATAGTTCAATCTGGCTTTTCCGACACTTACTTCTCCAAAATCTAAATAAAGAGCTAATGAAAACGAAGATTTCCAATATCAAAATATCAGAATCGAGGTCAATGAATTACACACAAATTAACCTAGTCCTGAACTACACTTTAGGGTTACGTGTATACTATACTACTATGGGCCCTAGACAAGACAGTACCAAACATACTTACTATAGAGAAATTCATACTTTAATACATTGAAAACATGCAGGACTCAGGAACATTTAGGTATTATTGCTTACGGAAAACCGGACCCAGTTGGTACCGCTAGCTTCGTAAGCATCTTGGACTTAACGCGTTTATCGACCCGTATCCCAATTCTTTAGCAAATTTGTATCTTAAAATTCAGAAAATGCGGTCCCGTTGTTGTTTCCTCGTTTGTTTACCAACGGGCTTGTTGACAAGTTTGTCTACAGGGTGAGAGCCACTCCGGGAATTAATAACGAGGGGTTCGGGACTCCGACTGTGAAATAGACTCTTAAATGTCAACGCGTTATTCGGTAATACTAATTAATTACATTTATTCTGTTCGTTTTTCTATGAAAATATTTATTTACTAGTTTTCGTAGCGAATCCATTTAGAGAAAAATACCTAAAAATTAATTAACCTGTAGATAACGGTAGTATACCATTTTACTGGTTTTGACAGTAGGTACCAGAAGCTCTATACTACTCGGTAAAAACCACATTGCTTTTGACATGCGATCGTATTATTTTCAACTCGACCGCCATTACTATCAAGTAAATAAGAGTTATCAAATCGTTCAAAAAACGATATCGTGTCCAAAGCAATGTGGTTTTACAGAATACAATAGAGCTTTATGCTTTGAGATTTCTTTAATTTCCATTAATAACAATACCGTTTTAATGTTTTTCCAAAATATTAAGCTATGATATAGTTAGGCGGTGGGGAATGGTCCTTTTTCTCCTAGTTTCTTCAATAACTTCAGAACTATTTGTAGTTAAATTGGGTAGTCTACTAGACAGAAATATAATAAACAGATAGTCCAGTTGGTTGAGTTCTAAACTAAACATCGAAATTTAAAGAAAACATGGTATGCTAAAATTTGTACATACGTTACGTACGTTGCATTCTCATGAACATCAATCAAGTAAAGTTAACAGGTTAAGTACCGATTTCACCTTACGATGTTAAATTTAATCAGTGTTAAACGACTGTTAGTTCATACATTTTGACAGCTGTTAACGCTCTATTAGTCCGTTAAGTGGTTAACATCGTATGGTGACATTGGTACTAAGTACCAATTTCACCAAAGGATGTTAAATGTTAATCGACTGTTACTTCATATATTTTGACAGCTGTTAACACTCTAATCGTCTCTTAAGTGGTTGGTGAAATTCGACATAAGTGTATAATTAAATTTTAGAGTGGTATTAAATTAGTGAAAGATACGCCAAAAGATTTACAGGATAAGGTAAGATTGAAATACTCGTGGATTTTGCCGCAGGTATTGAAAATGTAATGAAATGTGAGCTTAATGTTTTATAATTAACATCAGCCTTAAATATTTTTTGTTAGAAATCGCGTAGTGTTTTATTTCCCTTGAGAACTGTTTGATTAATTCGAAATTAAAAATACTCCTCCGCGTTATAAACTATATTATAGTCAAAAGGGGTGTAATTTCAAGTCCTTCTCGTGACCCATGATTGATTATTTGTTGTATCAATAGTTATAAAAAAGGAATCTAGGTTGAAAAAAACTAAGATCTCATTGTGGTGCTCATCTTAAAATTTATTTATTTTACCAGGGATCGAACCAGGGACCGCTAGCTTTTAAGACAAGACCAACCACGTCGTCCGATTATCGTCATATTTTTTCTGTATATTGAAAAAAACATGTAATAAGTCAAAACCAAATTATGTGAAAAAATACAAATTACTCCCACTTCAATTCATTTGTCATCCAATTTGTATTCGCAAGGGCTTTATCAACACAATGGACGTCTTTCAAATGAAGTCGGTCCATTGTCAAAGAGGACAATACGTCTGCGTTCCAGATATTACAATCATTTGGATAATTATTGTTTTCGTATAAACACATGCTACCTGTCGATGTCGATGTAACGACGAATTTTCTTGAAACTTACAAACCTTCATGATTTCGTTGGACGTTAAAATTAATATTTATGTTTCATTTTACCAAGTTTCATTTCGCGTCTTTGTTATCGAACGTTAAATAAAAGTTTTAAACCCGCACGCCCCAGTCTAGTAAGAATTGTATAAATCTAGACATACATACATACTTACATATTTCACGCTTTCATTCCCTGAGTGGGGTAAATAGAGCTACAGAATAACCAACAACTCTGAAAACTTGTTGTTAATTCTGTAACCACATTTTGCACAAATAGGCTAAGACCAGTGTATCTCGACATACCTATAAGTGAACAAATTGAAGTTGCCTTCGCCGATTAATGGGACAGTATTATAAATAGGTCATTTAGTATTTCCATCACTACATGGTATAAAACAAAGTCGCTTATTATGTATGCTTAGATCTTTCAAAGTACGCAACGGATTTTGATGCGGTTGTTTTTTAATAGATAGTGTGATTCAAGAGGAAGGTTTTTATGTAAAATAAGTTTAAGATTATGTACGGGTACTACAGAAAACGGGCATAAACCGAAGCGAAGCGAGGACGGGTAACTAGTTAATAATAAAAGTGAAAATCTTGCAAGTCTAGGTTTAAAAGCTGAAAGCATATTTATACTTTTACTTATGTTTCAAGTTAAATTAGTAACTTATTTTATTTTTAACCCATCCTTACAACACACGCTACAGCGTTATTCCGTATAATTTAGACTTGGAGGTATTTTCATTTTTTTTATGTAAATAATAAAAATGAAAATACCTCCAAGTCTCAAATTTGCTAAAAGCCGAAAGTTTTTTTTTAACTTTTACGTACGTATAAAGTTGGATTAATGACGTATGTTAATATTAAATTTAATTAACCCATCCTTACAAAACACGCTACAGCATGTTCCAGTTTCATACACCTGCGCTACTTAAAATTGTTCAAGCAACTTGATAAATTAATCTTTCTAACTTAAGGGTGAAAATTATGTCTTACTTAGTATTCTTGGTGCGTCCTTAATCCTAATATAAGGTGAAAAATGATCCCTTAGAACTTAAGGAGGTTATAAAGGGTGCTGATATATTGGCGGGGGCGGCTAAATGGTAATTGATCCTTGTGCTAAGCACCTGGGTCATTTTGGTGAGACTTTAAGGCAGTTGTAGATAAATTTATTGAAGGTAATTGCGAAATTTAGCGGAATTTGGCGATTTAAAGATTTTTTTTCAGCAATAAATGAGTAGGCTGCTATGATCTGAAAATGTATCATTAATATAAATAATTCAGTGTCGTATTCATTTAATGTTACATTCCAAACATGAACACTATAACAGCGTTATATTCCGATGTCATGTAATATGACAGGCCAGGGCTCGGCGGTAACAAAATATCTTTAGTAACATAACATAACATAATCTCACGCCTTCGTTCCCAGAGTGGGGTAGGCATAGCTACAGAATTACAAACATCTCTAAAAACTTGTTGATAATTCTATAACCACAATTTGCACAAATTAGGCTAAGATGTTTACCAGCGTATTAGTGACAGGTTGCAAGCCCATCGCCTAACAGTACTACAAGCCTTTATTCCCTTAGTCGTCTCTTACGACATCCACGGGAAGACATGGAGTGGCACTATTCTAACTCGGCAACCACAGGAGTATCTTTAGTAATGTTTTACTATAAATAATAATCTATCTATTTTAAACCTTTCTGAAAACGCAGCTAACGAATCGACGTATTGGTAATTATTCTATTACTTTTTTATCTAAAGCCAGAAAATAATTATACACTGTCGTCTGTCTCAGCCATCAGTCAAACTTTCCTTTTGGTTATACAATTTTAATCTACAATGAACTCAACATCTCAACTAAATCAACATCCAACTCCATTCTACGTTACACAGATGCTTTCATATCTCAAAGGTTTCAACCGTCACAATTTTCATCACGTGCGAACACCACTGAAATATGACGTCAGCTTCAAAAATGCAAGTAAGGCAGGCTTCCCGCGTTAGGGTAAGAGGATTACAGCGCCTACTGTGCGGAATGACTTGATTCGGTCCCTTGTGGGATTTCTTTACCCCCTGTATATACAAAATGCTGCATTACGAGGTATTGTCAGTCGCCGGGATTTGGAAAAATATTTTTGGAGGCAAAATTTGATGTTGTGCTTTTTTCGGAGTGAGAAAAATTTAAGAATCGCTTGAAGAGATATAATTATAATATTATGTATAATCATAATGCCAGTTATGTTGTTATTTTTTGTTATTGTTTTTAGGGTTCCATACCAAAATGGTAAAAAAGGAACCCATAATAATGGTGAGACTTCAGTGTTTGTCTCTCTGTACGTCACAGCAGTTTTTCTTTGCAACTATAGAAGCTATCAACTTGAAATTCGGCATAGTTGCTTAACTTGCTTGAGTATTTTTTCGATCGTAACCCTACTCAACATGTTAACAATGTACGTTAGATTTGAGTTTTCTTACCATATTATCTTAAATACTAGCTTCTGCCCGCGACTTCGTCCGCGTAGAATTAGTAATTTTGCCATCCTACGGGAACAGTGATTTATTATTCAAGATAGCGCTGTGTGTTAATCCAGTGTTTAAGCAAACTCTATTCCTAATTTCACGTAACCAAATTCCTCAACTCCCGCACGCATAACCTTTCGCATTTATAATAGATGATTATGTACATCCTATACTACATATTATACAGTATATGATGTAAATTGGTAGGTACATCCAGCGCCCAGAATCGCTCTGGCCGAAATCGTAGTCGATAAAAATACCCTCGGTATGCGAGTCCGACTCGCACTTGACTGGTTTTCAGTATTTGTTGTTTTTTTAGGATTTTTACTATGTATAATCTTAAAAAAATTTGAAGCTTGTGTGTTTTATCGTTTTTACGATACAAAAAAAAGAAAAATGGTTTGCAGATTTTTTATCACAATTTTGTATTTGAATAATACAAACTGACAATATCCCAAACAAAGCAATTAGGACGAAGTTCTTCGATGAATGAGCGCATTGAGCGCGGGCGGGCTTTTCCGCTCCTATTTAAACTCCCGGCGTCCGCGACGCTGCGAACAACTTTGTCGCTGTACTTTCATGTATAATTTTTTTATTTGTGATAGTTCTAATAATTTATATTTGTTGCTTTTTTACCTTGTAATGTAACTTACTTTTAAGTATTATTGTATTTTATGTTTGCAAAAATGACCTTCTGCTGGAGTTTCTTGCGGCGCTTCTTCTCCGCAATGATGGTCTTGTCCGAATCGCTAGTAGATTCACTTTATATTATCGACGTGTAAAAGAGCCCGTATGTGGCCAATTTACTGAATAAATATTTTGATTTTGATTTTGATAAACTAAAGTCGCACTATTTCACACCGAAAGACGTGTATAATTTAGATGTTAGTGCGAAAAGTATTATAGTAGGTGTAAGTGCCCAATTCGTTTTTGAAGAATAAACAATAGTTAGTGTATTTAATTTCGATCCAAAAAAACTTAACCTAACCAACGTACTTACTCCCATTACATTACAGCTATTATCATTGCTCATAGCTATGAATTTATTTGACTTCGATATACTACTTCTACCCCCCATTTCACCCCCCTTAGATATATTTTTTAAGAATCGCTAAAAGTAATATTTTTTATTTATGCGTAGTAGCCTAAATACCAATTTTCACTTTTGTAACCACAAAAATGACGAAATTCATACAAATTTCTACACTCCCCTTTTATCCCTTAGGAGAAGTTTTTCCAAAATCGCTGAAAGATCTATTTTTTATGTGGCAATAGTAGCCTATATACCAATTTTCACGTTTCTAACTTAAAAAATGACGAAACTCTCATACTTACAAAATTCTGCACCCTCCTTTACCCCTTAGGGGTAGTTTTTCCAAAATTGCAAAAAGTTATATTTTTATTTGTAAATAGCTTCTGCCCGCGACTTCTTCCGCGTAGATTGCGATGATGTGTTTATCCGGGCTCCATCCGGGGTATAGCTAAGCTATCTCCATTTCAAACTTCATCCAAATCCATCCATTCGTTGCAGCGTGAAGAAGTAACAAACTAACACACAAATAATATAATATTTAATGATCGGTGACCGGTAGCATTTTATGTCACTTTAACGTCAAACGTAATCCTATGTCCTATTCTAGGGCCTAACCTATTATGTGTGCCAAGTTTCAACCCGATCCGTCCAGCCGTTGCAGCGTGAAAGAGTAACAAACATCCATACATACAAACTTTCACAATTATAATATTAGTAGGATAGGATACGGATCCGTAGGTGTTCGAATCCGACACACATTTGACTTTTTTTTCAGAGAGTTACGTGAGAGTCAGTTAATGACAATGAAATCTTTCCTTTGTGACGATTTTTTATAAACAAGTTGAACTTTAAAATGTCTCAGTACGGCGGTGCCTTTAAGGAATGTAATGTATGCCCACCTACTAGAGGACGAATGCGACTTTGCACTCGTAGAATTAGGTTTCCGCACTTCCCCTTATTTCTAATTGATTGAGGTCGATTTTCTAATAAATCCTTTTTTAATGCACCCCTAGGGAACCCATGTAATAAATCCTACAAATTTTAAATCCCTAGGTTTAGCGGGTTAGCCTCTGCATCGTATATCAATCAGTCACATAGATTCCGACCCAAAAGGTTAAGGCGGTTAGAGGAAATGTCTGTGTCAGTTTTTGTGCAACCTTAATCGAGTAGGCATGACTTTTTAGGCTGCGTTTCCACCACAGCTTAAATCCACTAATAGGATAGCTGCCTAACCGAGGCCAGGAAAATGAAGTAATCTTAATGGTATATATTTTCCTGACAAACCGTTTGGCTCTGCTCGCATAGCTGTGAAACGCAACCTTACAATGTAATATGACAAGCAAAATAAGTGAGACCACGAACAGCTTTAAAATAAATATTTATCGAATAATAATCTCACATAAATTGACCTAGCCCGAAACAAAACTCTAGGCTTTTACTTTGGGAACTAATAGATGACGATAAACAACATAGCAAATACTCAAGACTTAAGAACATAGACTTGGTCGGTCTCATAACTCTGCAACATTACTTAGTTTAAAAAAAGCGCGGCATATTTTTTCTATACATATTATTATACATATATTCCATATCCCAAAGCAACCATTTTCTAAATGAAACTCTTTATACATTCAATTTTTTGCGAATTTGTCAGATGTTCCGTAACAGTAGCTTTTCAGCGGGAGAATATACAGCATTTAGGGGTTAAGTAGCCACTTTGATCAGGCAAAATTACCATCACAAAGTAAAAGAGATCATTCCATGTTTTTAAAAACATCAAATGTACGTTGCCGTAAGTTTTTTTTTTGTTGGTAAAATACACCGGTTTGTATGCCTTGGATTACATTTTAAATACAGTCTTAAATGATTTGTGTTGAGTTGATTTGTGGCATAATGGAAAAGCTCTTACAATTTCGGTACATTGCAGGTTGAAAAATGACCTGGGAAACCTTTTCTAAATTTTCTAAGGTATATTGATCGACCATTAAACGCCCCTTTATTTATTTAAATTTTTGTTTAAAAGTCCGCCGTAACACGTCATATTTTGAAAAAGAAAACCCTTATCTCCGTACGATTCAAAAGATATACAGCTCTAATATATAGCTAATAATATTTAGCTAAATATGGTGAAAATCGGTTGGGCTAAAAAGATATTGCGATTAAATCAGAGGTTTTCATCTATTTATAGTTTTTCCTGGCCCTTTATTCTTAGCGGTAAAAACCATATAGTCCTTGACTTGTTTTGGTATTATTTTTAACTCGGCCGCCATTACTGTTAAGTAAATAAGATCTATCAAAGCGTTGACAATGCGATAACAAGTCTAAGACGATACTAAGCGTCTACTCACATCGAGAAGCGACGCGACGCGACGCTGCGCGCACATGCGACTCAAAATATACTTTAATACTACACGAAAAAGTACACATTTTATTGTGAGAATTCAGAATACGTTTCACCACGCAGCATGAATTCTCACAATGAAATGTGTACCTTTTTGTGTAGTAAACTAGGTGCACTTGCCATCCCCGGGCAAGTCTAAATGGAGCGAAGCGGTTTGATGCCATCGTTTCAGAAATCTCAGTAAAGCTCACTCACATAGCTCACTTTATCAAAGTTTCGGCACTTTCCATTTTTCCCATTGAAAGTCTATGGGAACAGATTTTCGGTGATTATTCCTTCGTGGTATGTCCGATTTTCAATTTTATTTTTTCTAAACCATCTATGGCTAGATGTCGTATTACGGGCTTAATTTGATCCTGATATCTCTAATAGTTTGGGAGGAGTATGCGGACAAACGAAAATACGAATCGGGGAAGAATGGAACTCCAATAAAGTATATTTTGAGTCGTATGTGTGCGCAGGGTCGCGTCGCGTCGCGTCTCGGTGTGAATTGACCCTTAATGGTTTTTGCCGCCTAGAATCTCGGCAATATTTACAGAATTTGCCAAACATCCAACTGAAAAGTTTCGTTTATATTATACGAAATGGACATTCGTCTGAGTAACGAGTGAAAGAGGATTTTAAATCTAGATTCCTTGTAGGTATTTAAAAGGAATCTAGATTTAAAATCCTCTTTCACTCGTTTCTCAGACGAATGTCCATTCCTTAGTTCCGAAGTTATTCACAATCCGACAATACAGTGAGAGGTTTAGAAATTAAGTTTACGAAGAGAACCTGAGTCATAGTTGGTAAAAAGATAGGGTTCAATTCTAAACCTCAATGAAACTTCTTTCAATTCCATTTGATTTATTTGTATGGGAGCCTGGGAAGTCCTTACCCAAAAAAAAAACCTTGGCGGCGTAATTTAAATCTATAATTATGCCAAATTACAGTTTTGTAGTACCAAGAGTCTCTGAGTTAAGCCTTGGACAGACGTACAGACGGACATGGAGAAACTATAAGAGTTCCTTCTTAACTACGGAACCCTAAAAAGGCTTTTAATATTTGGCTGCGGGCGTAAACCCAATTAATATAATGTCTACTTCCATTAATACCTATCCAGCTTCAATTTTGTTTTGATTTATCTATGAAATTATTCAAACTCCGCTATTAGACAGTTTTCAGTTAAATATACAAAGTTAATATTATTTTACCGAAGTTTCTTAGAGATGAGATAATTTTCACGAAAATGGGTTTGAACTTAATGCTAGTTTAAAGTTTTCAGATAATTAAGTTACTTCTTTAGAAGCGGAAAACATTTATGAAATAACTTGGGCACCTTTTCTACACTAATAATAATATAATATTATAAAATGGATAGATTTGATTTTTTGTTTGTTTGTTTGAATTGAATAGGCTCCGAAACTACTGGACCGATTTGGAAAATTCTTTCACCATTAGAATCCTACATTATTCTTGATGAACATAGGCTATAGAAAATTTAAAAAAAGTTAGGGATCCGTTTGAAAACTTCGATAATGTAACTCAAGATGTGAAAAAAAATCCGATAAAAATCCTTATATCGCGTACGCTGCGGAAACTATTGACAATAGAGCAAAGTAATGTACTGTAGTTTTATAGAAGACATGAATATCTACAAAGAAATCTGCGGTACCATATGTCTAACTATTACAGTTATGTCACAATAACTACTTTTTCATGTTAAAATATGCAAAAGTAACGCCGGTACTAACTAGGCCCCATTATTCGTACCTTGTTATTAATCCTTATCCAAATACATCACTTCGTTTTCAAGGTTATATCAGTACCTGTAAATTACTTTTTGAATTATTCAAATCGGACATACCATTCAAAAGTTATCGTGAGTGTAATAATTATCAAAATTGAAATTTAAGAAACAGCCCTCTAAGTGACTTTAATTGGTTTTATCTACAACAGAGAATAGATAGACACGTAAAATTTGGCTAATGGTTCCTGTATATTGTGTAAATGAGTGTAAGATCAAGGCTATATCCCTCAGCGGAGCATCAAATAGTTTATGTACATACATACATACATAGGTACATTAAATCACGCCTGTTTCACAAATGGGTACGCAGAGACGAATTTTTTCTTTTCACTTTCAAGAGTGTATGTGATAATGAGAAATCTATTACTTAAGTATCTATACATTTAATTAAACTTAACCGAAATCATGCATCTCTTCTCTAATCTCTTCTCTAAATAGTATAAATTAAATTCGCTTCTCACCTGCCTGCCTGTTTCTCCGCTAACTCCTTCTAAACCACGCAACGGATTATGATATGGTTTTCATTGTCATTTAAGAATTTATTCTAGATATTTTATATGTACATTTCATTCTAATAAAGATTTAATATAGTTGAAAAAACTCAATGTTTTCCTACCAAGTCGTCAAAAATCGTTTTTCGGGCCCTTACATAGCTTACGCTGGCTAAACCTTAAGAGATGTGTCAACATAATGTACTGAAGAATTGTAGTTATTTAAAAAACCTAGAGAAAAGTTCGCGATAGCATATTTCTATCTTCTAAGATTGACGCACAGTAAACATTTTTATGATTATAATTTTATTTAAAAATCTTAGGTTATTAGCTAAACTATTCTGTCCGATTCAGTAGGTATTTAACCTTATCCACATAAATACGTTGGTTACCTTGGGCATTTAATGTAGATTAATATTGTCCCGTACAATATACTTTTTAAATAAATACTTTAGAAGATTATTATGGCAGATCAAATATTATTACGCGCAACATACATTAGAACTCAAAACAAATATGAGAGTTTCGTTGTCTGCACCTATGAAAACCGGTTCTTTGCAGAGTTGTTACTCTGCTCAAAATAGGAAATGGACAGATGCCCCAAGATAATAGGAGTATTAATCTTCAAAATGAAAACCTTTGCGTTGTAGTAAAATAATTAGTCGACAATGTTTATTCGGAAATTAATAATATTAATTCTAAGATTGTACCTGGGTTAAGGAGAGAGCTATTTTATCACCAACTAATGGTTAAGTAGGTATAGAAAATGGCTTAATTATATCGAAGATCAATGCGTCGACACAAACATACTACTTTGTAGACACTGTGCTCGACCTGGAAGAGGCTGTCTATTTCCCAACGGAATTTCTCAATTCCTTGCAACCTTCTGAATCGCCCCACATAAATTGGGTTTTAAAGAAGGGTGTCCTATTATTTTACTACGGAACCTCAATCCACCCAAATAACATCTTTAAAAATGTTCATAATAGAGTGCACAATACTGACCGGATCTGCGGCTGGAAAAGTCGTTTTAGTTCCCCGGATTCCATAAATACCAACAGATCTACTTTTCCAGTTTAAACAACTGCAATGTTCCGTAAAATTATCGTTTTCAATGACAATTTACAAGTCACAACAAGGTCAAACATTTAAAGTTGCGGGCTTAGATAGGGCGTTGAGTATTTTTCCTATTAGGCAAGATTTGTTTGTATTGTGCAATGAAAAGTCCGCCGTAAACATTGTACATAGAGAGATTCTGTGATAACTGGCTGTCATGATTTGAATTGAATTTAAAATCTAACGGCATCAAAAACTCAATTTCGCAAAAAGTGTCTGATAGGACGTCTTTCTAAAATCGCCATAAAATAAAACCTCTATTGCTTTATTTTATCCACCTATCTATAATTTGAAAAGTATATTATTCCAGATGAACTTGGATTATTTTAACTTATATTATCCGAAGCGAAGCGAGGGCGGGTCGCTAGTCATTAATAAAATAATAATAATACTTGGTTGACTGTTAGAGAGTGCCTCAAGACATTAAGTCCACCATTTGTACTTATTTTGTGTAATTGTGCAATAAAGTTTAAATAAAAAAATATAATATCTTTGGTATAAATTTACGAAACCATTAGCAACATAGTTATTCCAATGGTATGAGGTGTTAAAACGTGCCAAATTTCAAGCAGGTAAAGTGACGCCGCTATAAAAGTTACATAACTCTCTGACTGTAACCTGACAATGATAGACACTCGTAACACGTCACACGTTTTTATATATTAAGTGTATCTAACTTTCCTTACGCTTTTGATGTCAATACTCCAATTTATTTCACGTTACTTTAAGAACTTACTTTCATTTTATATAAGCCTGTTTGCCATTATGTTGGATCAGTAAAGAAAAAATACGTCAATATTCGTTACGCAATAATATAATCAGGCAATAAGCCTCCTGTATAATAAGAAAGAGCCGGAAAGAGGAATCAATATCTGACGAAATTGAAGTCAATGTGGTTATTTTAGAAAATTATTATATCAGGTAAACATCTTAGCCTAATTGTGCAAATTGTGGTTATAGAATTATCAACAAGTTTTTAGAGATGTTTGTAATTCTGTAGCTCTGCCTACCCCACTCTGGGAACGAAGGCGTGAGATTATGTATGTATGTATGTATTATATCAGAAAATTCAAGATTTCGCACTTTCTTATTAGGATCGCTGGATATGTATAATCGAATAAGCGATATCACGTGGATGAAAGTGATTCACTTCATCATTTTTGAAGATACAGGTATTTAAAATTGTTCGGTAGATAGGTGAACGACATCGATGGCAGATGAACGACGATTATTTGTAACCAGGTTGATGACATAAGTAAAAATTAAACTGAATCTGACAGCATGCTAACGAAAATAGGTGCAGGTATTATTTAACTGACAACAAGTTCTTTATTTAAAAAACAAACGTTTTTTTCGGATCTAAATTATTATTGATAATAAAATAAATTAATTATTGGCCTCGTGTGGTTGCCGAGTTAGAATAGTGCCACTCCATGTCTTCCCGTGGATGTCGTAAGAGACGACTAAGGGAATAAAGGCTTGTAGTACTGTTAGGCGATGGGCTTGCAACCTGTCACTAATACGCTGGTAAACATCTTAGCCTAATTGTGCAAATTGTGGTTATAGAATTATCAACAAGTTTTTGGAGATGTTTGCAATTCTGTAGCTCTGCTTACCCCACTCTGGGAACGAAGGGGTGAGATTATGTATTATTATTATTGTTTGTATATCTTTACCAACTAAAAATATGAAAAAATTAACAAGCGCTAGTATTACTGAGCAGATACTTTGTAGATAAAATATTTTGAAAGAAACGCGCTAGCAATTTCATGAAACAGCAAATATCCTGACGTCTGATTTGACCTTAATAACGTCTTCTTTTATGTTTAGCAGTTTGACATTATAAGTACTTACCTAAACTAGCCGTGCTACATTTCCCGACGTGACACGTAGTAAATGTACAACCCGGCCAACTTTGTATGGTATCAACGTGTTAGATAGATAGATAGATAGATAAAGCGTTTATTCGATGCTTCAATCACACACATACTATTGTCTTAATTAGTGGAAAAAACAATATCAAACTAACTTACAAACTAAGTACAATCAACATATAAATTATTCGACATTACATCCTATAATATCTTTGTTCGTTTTGGCCGTAAAATTTAATCGCAAGCAACATCTTAGTTAAGTTATACGTAAAAAACAATGAATAATTTAGATCTTTTTTAGAACTTTCTTTGATCCAATGGAAAAATATGCAAAAAATTGGAATTCCGTATACATATTACCCTGAACAGACAAACAAAACCAATTTTACATTAAGATTTGTAAGGATAAACATAATGATGAATTCGGCTCAGATTTAACAAGAAATACTTTGATCTTGTACTGTTGTGAATATCCTTTGTTTGGTAAAGTTAACTTCGATATAAAAAATCCTTTTTTTAGATTCATCTTACCGTCATAGACATTACTAACTTTAACAAAAAAGGTAAAAGTTGCAACTTTAACAGCGTAAGCGCCTACAAAGATATCGGCATAGTAATATGCCTATATCTTTCCAATGCATATCGATCGTCAATATATTCGTGTGCATGTGTACAAGCTATCAAACATTGATACACGAATACAACCCCTATGTGTACGTAAGCGTGGCATCAAATACACTCTGGGACTAATTTAGTAGAGCACATAGAAACAAGTTGACTTTACGAATATTACGGTTTTTTGATACGGTGTTAAATAGTGAGACATTACTAACAGTTGGTGCAATTAAAACAAAAGTTGAGAGTTTGATTTTATTTGTTTTCTGATACTCAAATAGTTTTTTCCTTTATATTTTATTTTAAGCGATCTTTTGGTACATTTGAGTTTGTGTAACGCAAACTTGTTAATAAAAAATGTGTGTTATCGTTAATTATATGTAATATGCCTAATAAAAAATGTTAAAAGATACATTTGTTTTTGTTTTTATGTTACTTAAACGACACAATCCCTTTACAGTCAAAAGCAGCAGTATTCGCATTCTCCATGGCATAAAAAACCGTTTTATTCCTTCTCCTAAAGTCCCTGTATTAAGACAGGCATAAACCAGAAATTATAAACTTTGTAGATGTGAAACTAACTTTTTGAACATCATTCATGGTGAGATTGTTATTGCTAAAGATATAAGGCCGCAGAGCTGCGCATGACTCGCATAAATTAAGTGTTTTATTCCTGTTATTACATGGACAACTTTCAGGAAAATCTTGGTCAAATCTGCTTTGGCTGGATCTCCCCCGCCCCCTCCGCCTCCCTGCGGGCGCCACACACACATTCTTTGTGCACAGTGTTTTATCTAAGCCTAGACATCGGATCTCACCAAGTGAGCGAATTGCCTAGTTACGGATTATTGTCTACTAATTTGGGTTTTTGGGCCTTTCTCCATTATCACCAACACTTTACTTGACATGGGACACAAATCTCACTTGCCTTTGCACTGGTTTTTCTTCAAGGTACATGACACAAAAAAAATGCCTTCTTCTAAAGTATTACGACAGGCATAAAACAGAACATGACGAAATTTGTAGAGGTGAAACTAACTTTCTGCACATAATTCATGATGAGATTGTTATTGCTAAAGATATTCCGCGTATCTGCGCGTGACTCGCATAAGTTTAGTGATCGGTAAACTTTTTGCGTAAATATACATATTTAGATTACGGGTAAAGCGAATAGCTCGTTCTTATTCGGGTTTACTATATTTGTGTTAGGAAAGCTGTTGGTTTGCCAATAAATAAATAGAAAAAGGGAATTTTATTTGGAAATGTTTTTTTGACAAAATTTTCATCATTCTCGCGTTTTTTGATAGTTTCTTGTTTAATTTATGCTTCAGTGCTCAACACCGTTGGTTTACGCCAGTTCTCGTTTACCAAGGAAAGAGGCGTGAGGCTCTTGTCTACTGCAACCACATCACGATGCATCCCACACTCATTGCTAAGGAAATAATCCCTGAGATTGCACACCTCGCGGTTGTGGAGATTCTTCATTTAACATGCTTCGACCTCCACATTTCCTCAGGATGTACAATCTCATAACAGATGAGCGTGGGTGCAACATGCGATGTGATTTACGCAGTAGACGGACCCTCCTATCCAGGGCGTCCAGCTCAGTCTGAGTCCACCTTAGTATGCCAAAGGAGTATGTGAGCAGCGGCATCACCCAACCATTGAAGGCGCGCACCTTATTGCCACCCGACAAAAGACTGTTAAGAACTTTTGTCAAGCGGCAGAAGAAGCGATCCTTCACTTGACATCGCCGTCCACAATACCCAAAGACTGTGACATACTCGTACCAAGATATTTGTAGGTTTCAACTTCGGAGAGCGATCTGAGAGTCATTGACTCAGAAAGCTGCAAATTCGATGAATTTACAACTTTCCCTCGTTGAACATGCATGACTGCACACTGTATTATTAATACTATTACTTTTGGACAGAGTGACATTATTTTATTTATACATTTTTTATTTTTTTACACGACGATCTTAGTGTTAATTCATTAGAACTACGTGACATACAATTTCCAATATGAAATTAATGACTTACTATTACTACTAACGCCATTTACATTCAAAATAGTATAAATAGTATGAAACTGAAATATAATTATTAAATAAAAATACAAATTTAAATGTAAAAAATGTAATTTGAATAAATTGGGTTTCAAAATTATAATATTTACATCGCGTTTAAGATAATTTCGCAATTTATTTAGTTTATGAACTCTTCTCTTCTTAAAATAAGTTTAGTAAAACTATTAAAGATAGGTACTTTTAAACATGTTGTAAACGCCGTTCATAAAATGTAACTGTTCGGAGTTAGTTATCCCAGCCATGGTTTGAAATAGTAAAATAACTGTATTATAATGAAATTTTATACATTTTTTTCGACTGCTGCTGTTTGTAAGTAATGACTTTTTTTGCATTGGCCTAGAACGAGGCCCTTCCCGTGCGAACACTAAGATGATCATTTATGACCATATTGAAAAGAAATAGTTATCCTTGAAAATTCCAAAGTTATTTAGGTCCTAAGTTCACGTTTTTTATAGGGTGTTTTTGTTTTCCAACATCAATTTATAACGCCAAGACAAAAACAGACGTCATAACAAAATAAGACGAAGTTGAAATGTTTTAACGATAAAACTTTCTTCAATTACTCTATGTCAGTTGAGTTTGTCACAGATTAAATAAGCTTTGAAAGGTAAATAACATAAAGTTACAGATAATAGAAACTTTCAAATTAAATTAAGAGTTTGAATTGTTGCGGGTTTGAATTAAAAACTGTGATTGAATAAAATTATGCTCCTAGCATTGCAAACTGTAAATAAACTAAACAAATAAATATCAGAGGAGAATATTACACTAGTTGTAGCTCTAGTCCCGAACTATGCTTTAGGTTTGTACTTATATAGAAAAACAAATTAAAATAAATTAAAATACATCCATAACTCCAAAACACAAATATTTGCCCATGCCGGGAATAGAACCCAGACCGCTAGCTTAGTAGGCAGGGGATATCTTAATTTTGTTGTCTTATACGGATGCAAAAATAATGTAAGTTACACTTTAAACCGATTTTATATCCATTAAACTACCGCATAACATCAGTGTTCGCTTTGTGGTGTTTCGGTGAAAGAATAACCGATGACGATTACTATCACGGAGACTTACTATCTTAGCCATCAGCACCTTGAGAGGGTTTAATAAGACACGGCAATAAAGTGCTTTTTTTTGGGCTACCGTACAAATTAAAATGATAAGAGAATTTAAATGATCCAGTAAATAAGCGGCACGGGCACTTTTACACGTCGTACTTAACATTAAATATCACAATAAATATAAAATAAAAATATCATGAGTAGTTGAACAGAAAAGTTCAAACCAAAAAAGATATCTGACGGTACAAGATCACCACATAAAATAAAGTTTTGATACGTTCTCCGTTCACAAACTGTGTCTCCTAGACAAAAAAGTAGTTCTCATTATAACCACTACGACCAAAAAGGCGATGATTGGATGAATTTTGTATAAAGACTGGGTTCATAAGTCTGGGTTGTTAGAGAATATTTGGGGTGATATATATGCTAGCAGCGGGCAGAATAAGACTCCTACGAGTAGTAAGTACCTTAGACAAGAATCACCTGCAAAGCAAGGTCATCATAATTTTTTTGTTGTTAACAAGGATATCATTATGATGTATCTCCTATGCAAGTGTGAGTATGTATGTCGTCGCCTACTATTCACACGAGGAAGCCTAGCTTAGCTTGGGAATAGGTCAATTTGTGTGGGATTGTCCACCTCTGATTATGTATTCTGAGTAATTATCCATTCCACTTTGTCTTTGTCTAATGTTATAGTATTGTTACGGTTATGATAGTTTTTGAATTATCTTGACAGTAAAATTTACAGAATCTTTTTAAGAGGATTGTGAAGCGCCGTTAAAATCTCGTAGCTGTCAAAATAAATAAAATTTAGCTCCGGGCAATAACGTTACACACCCCCTTAATCAAGTCCGATTTCCACGATTTTTGAATATGTTGTAGTTATTATAAAGAACGAGGTCTGTATATTTTTTGTTTTTTAAATCATTCTAAGAAATATTTTCTTGGAAAAAAGAAGTTTAAGGGGAGAATATGTATGGTTTTTTTTAGCTTCATAATCCTTTTAAACAATTTCATTGTAAAAGAGGAAAACACGCAGTGGAATAGAGTTCTAGTATTGGACATAATTTATTCACCGAATTTATAAGTCAAAATAAATATTTATAACTAAAAGCACGTAAAAGCATAGTAATTTGAAAATTGGTGTTTCAGCTTTTCATTATGGCCCACAATGTTTCAAGGATATTATTTAATGACTAGGTAAATCTAGGTGTTACTTTTCATCATATTTATCACCTTAAGGCATTATCGTTAAACGTTGAACCTTAAAATATTTCAATTAAATGGACAATAAAACAATTAAAAATATTTTTAAATAAAAAATAAAAGTCATAATTACCTGAATCAAAAAATCACACAAATTTAAAAAATCACAGTAACGTATAACACATAATTTATAAATTTTAACACTAAGAAAAATTAAACGACGAAAATTTGAAGAGTTCAGACGATACGGGTCTCGTAGCGCGGCTACAGCGTACGCAGCTACGTCGTAGTGGCGTAGACGTCCGACCGCGGAGGCTCTCACAGGAGACTGAATGTTGAGTATATCCTCCCGCTTGAGATTGAGCTGGGATTAGTTGAGGATATTTTTTGGCTTAAGCGAGTTGTGGGAGTTTGAATTGTGATTGATAATATGGTTATCGACGCCGATCAAGATATTTTTGTGAAAACACTCTGCTGCACTCATAGACGCATTTTATAGTCCTGTACTAAGAGTTTCTGTACAATGTTTCTGTAAGACCTTTTATTTATGTGTTTTTAATATTGTTGACTAACTTTATTTAAATAGTGTATAAACTTTTGCTTTTGTTTTGGACAATAATGAGCTTTTAGATATTTATATTCTAAACGTTTTGACACCACTTAAAACATGTTCGAAAGTATTTTTTAGTTTGGCTTAGTTAAACGAATGCAATGCTTCCCAGCCAATTCAGCCTATGAGTCTCGTTCGGCCGAGACAATAACGTATAACTGAGGACTTCCCGCCGACTGTCCCTCTGTATGTCCGCTTAGACCTTTCATGCTACGCAACGGATTTCAGTTCAGTTTTCATTAATAGATAGACTCATATTTTTTTGATGATTGATCTTGATACAGACGACTGCATTTGTTGATATCGTCATACATATTTATATAACTCCTCCACTTTCTGACGCATTCAATTTAGTATCCTAATTAAAATAAATGATTATCTGCCATACAGAGAACTATACCGTAAAACCAGAGTATTTAAAACTACTTGGGGCTATCTATCGCTGTCACACTCTCTCTAGTATGTTTTACAAAGCCAGAGAGACTGCAAAAGTAATAGATAGACGATTTCCAAAAAACTACTAGGTACTTTTAATAAACATACATAACATACATAATCTCACGCCTTCGTTCCCAGAGTGGGGTAGGCAGCGCTACAGAATTACAAACATCTCTAAAAACTTGTTGATAATTCTATAACCACAATTTGCACAATTAGGCTAAGATGTTTACCAGCGTATTAGTGACAGGTTGCAAGCCCATCGCCTAACAGTACTACAAGCCTTTATTCCCTTAGTCGTCTCTTACGACATCCACGGGAAGACATGGAGTGGCACTATTCTAACTCGGCAACCACACGAGGCTAACTTTTAATAAACAATAAATAAATATCAGGGCATAATGTCACACAAATTGACCTAAACCCAAACTAAGCTCTAGGCTTGTACTATGGGTACTCGACAACGATAAACATACTTACCTATACAGAAAAATACATACATAAATAAATAGAGACTTTTCAAAACTCAGCAAATACTCGCGCTCATCATCCAAGTATTTTGCCCTTACCGGGATTTGAAACCGGGACCGCTAGCTACGTAGGCAGGGTCACTACTTACTAGGCTAACGTGTCGTCATATTTTTTATTTTATCGTGTTTTTTACATCATTTGGAGTACATCGATACTTTTTAACTTCTGGCCACCGTATCCTGGTCTAAAATAGATGTATTTCATCCTCTATAACGTGTAGAAAGTCGCAGCTTATATTTAATTTATTAACTTTATTCCTACTTTTTCAACGTTCGTGTCCAAAACTGCGCGAGCAACTTTCCAGAATAGACCTGCAAAATGAAAATACATTGCACCTTGGGGATTTCGTTCGGCCACTAAAGTTTATTAAATGATTTGCTTTCGGTCCGCTGGGAGCTGCATTCTGAATATTTTAGTTTATTAATGAGAAGTACATTGTTAATTAAAAGCTTCATATTTATATGTAGCTGCTTTATTTAAAAAAAAATAGACAACATTTTATTTTAGTTTTTACGAGACCATTTTTAACATTTTCTTGTTAGTTTGTATTGTCGTGAAAAAAATACATATTAATATAAGCGTCAAAAGTGTAGTCATAGTAAAAACCCTTAAGAAAAACGACAAATAATAAATACCGGCCAAGTGTGAGTCGGGCAGTACGGGACCCTCGGTCATTTGCCAGTTTATTCCTTACCTTGCGCTCTTTCCACGCAAACTGTTTCAAAAATCCACCTTCAACTTACTTAAAACGTTAACTGCGTAAATAACAGCCGCGAACAACCTCATATATTTCTGAAAACATCCACATAAATTGTTAAACTCGCGCGTCGCACGTCAGCGATCCGACAACATTGGGCCGAGAGACTCCGCGTTGTGTTCGGTGCTTGCACATTTTGTAGGACATGAAACACATTTGTAACGTCAATTTTTTAGCTAATTCAGGGTAAATATAAACAGTTAGTTAGCGTCACAAAAAGGGAGCGCTATTGTGCCAGCGCTATAGTTCCATTAGAATCGGATAAAGTTCTGAAACGGGTGCGTGTGGAATTCTCAATTCTAGATCTGGGATAGGTTTTTTGTTTTATGTAAAAAACACACGCGTATAAAAACTTGCGGCAAGACATATACTTTGACATCGCTTTTGCGTGCAGCTTAACCTGCATTTGTCTGTTTTCCTATCCGTTTTATTTTATGTCCCACTACTAGGCAAACACATCTTGTCTTTGATTTTTCCCGTAGAAACCATCGAAGTACTCACTTTTTATGCCGGACCGTAAAGTGAAAACTAAAGTATACGTGAAAAAGAGTAATGAAAATAAAATTTTGGAAATTACAGCACACACGTGTTTTCGTCTTAAGCTCGGAACCTAAGCTCAACCCCTTACGCCTAAATATAAAACTTAACCTAGTCCATACACTATCTCTTTCGCACTCGTTCGTAACATTAATACAGTCATCTCTTTCACTCTAATGTCCAGTCATACGTCATACTGCGTTCGTATTTACTCATCCTACATTTATGTAGAAAAATTTCATCCTTATTATTTTGTAAAGCCACGCATGATTAAACAACAGACAAATATACCTGAATATTCTTAAAAACTAATTTCATTTATAATATTAGTAAATAGAATACCAATATTCTCTCTACAGTCTATTGAAACTACAAAGTAAGAAAAGCCTCCGGCTATTCTTTGATAAGTGCAGCGACTGTAGCGCGTGCACTTTGCTGGTGACAGGTATATTGAGTGCACCTAGTTGTTTGCTAACAACTTACACAACAACGGAGATAAAAACTAACAGACGAGATATCGCTTTATTTTGTTTGTGATATTGCAAGCCGAGATGTGACGTTCGTTTTGAGTTTTTAACATACTTTAAAAACAGGAGGAGGTCCTATGTTTGGTTTTATCTTTTTTTTTAACCGACTTCAAAAAAAGGAGGAGGTTCTCAATTCGTCGGGATATTTTTTATTTTTTTTTATTTTTTTATGTATGTTCCCCGATTACTCGAAGACCACTGGACCGATTTAAAAAATTTTTTCGTTGTTCGAATAGGTATACTTTCTAGTTGGTCCCATTGTCACCACGTCAGGATCTGATCATGGGATCATGGAGAAATTAAGAGAACTCCTCAAATATTATAGGCAGACCTATAGCGATTTTGGTATTTTTCACTGTAACTCATGCATTTGCTTTTGAAAAGTACTATATGGTGAAGTGGAACTGATGATGAAGACCACAGATGGCCACCGGAACTCCTTAACGGTACCTATTTCAAGGGTGGCGATAAAATATTTCGATAAAGGAAGTTGAGCGACTATGACGAAGCACATTTAGGTTTAAATATGACTATGACATTCCCGCGGCGTTGTCTGCGGCGAGCTTGAAATATTCTATAGTTTCTTATTAGTATTTAGAAGTGGAGCTACGTAACAGCATAAATAGGATCACTAAAAAGTATAAAATAAAATAAATGTTTAAAAAAACAAAAAAACCGCCTTCAAAAAGCAAAAAATAACTTCTTTAAAATGGTAGGTAAATAGGTCAGTCCAACTGAAGTCGGCGTCCAACAATATTTTAACCAAAAGCAGACTTCAGTTGGACTGACCTATTTACCTACCATTTTAAAGAAGTTATTTTTTGCTTTTTGAAGGCGGTTTTTTTGTTTTTTTAAACATTTATTTTTTACCTTTAATTTCTGGTTTAGTTTAGAGGTGAGAACATCAGCGGTGCCCATTCTCTTA
This sequence comes from Acleris literana, assembly GCA_946894065.1. Taxonomy (NCBI): domain Eukaryota; kingdom Metazoa; phylum Arthropoda; class Insecta; order Lepidoptera; family Tortricidae; genus Acleris; species Acleris literana. The sequence goes on from OX335669.1 coordinate 23,752,031, forward strand.
CGGAGAAGGAAATCATCGAGAGGTAACCTGCTCATCTAAACAGCCGAGTGTTTAAAAACGGTAATTGTAGAAAAGATTCTGCTGGGTCCAAGTGAATTGAATAGGGCCCAGCAGTAACTAAAAAAGGATTTAAATATTCAAGTTTAACCCCTAACCGGATCAAAATGACCTCAGCGGCAGGAAATGCTTTCAAAGCAAACGAAGTCAGGTGTATCCACTAATATCGCATAACCCAAGATGTCATTACCGGTGTCTAAGACAATGTCATTAGAGCCAGGAGAGGACGTCAATGGAGATCAATTTCCGAACAATGATCAATATGGCACATGAGTGGTAATGCGAGTGTTTGCCATCACGGCTTATTGATTGATGTCTTGTTATTGATTCAAACTGTCTATCCTGGAACTGATGATTAATGTATTAATAGTAAATTATGTGAATGAACGGAAATGATGTCATACGTTAATTGTAATGTTTTGTTACTTGATAGCGATTAGATTACCAATTATTAAAATTGCATAAGTTAACTGCTGTGTTACTCTGACGTCTGTGTTAGAGCAAGAAGTCGAATTTAGTTTCCTTTTTCTAGTTTGTGTGAAAAGTTTAAATAATATGGTATAAAATTTATCTATTTTTTTATAATTAATCAAATTCAAGCAGTTTTTTTATGTTCGGTTTTTACGACCCGTAGGTTACTCATATAATTCTCAGCAAAACGTAGTACAATACTTATATTGCTCAGCAGTTAACCTTTAATTTTAAAACAAAGGAGTCTGCTGTTTGGGCGAAGTATTTTTAGTCAAATAATCACTTCCCAAACAAATTTTGGCCACTTTATTTTTGGCAAATTTGATATGATTTGGTTTTTTAATTAAGATTTATTTGACATATTTTACTTTGGTCAATTTATCACTTTGCAGAATACGACTCTTTTTTTTCAATCGGTTGCCAAAAGCTTTGCTTTAGCAAAGAATTATTGACTAATCCAAAAAAGATCGTCTAAATTAACGATTAGCACACTCATAGGGACCATGCCACGAGCGGGCCTGCTAGAAGGGGTGTTCTTTTTATAGTGGTGATTTTTATTTATATCTTTATTATTTCAGTAAGTAGCATAGTTTTATTTTAATTTAAATACGTTTAGTTTTTATTTTAATTGTATTACATATCCCCTAATCCGTAAAATTGGAGCTTGTATGACTATTTGCATTCCCAGAATGGTTAGATACGACGACGAGAGTAGCGGGAGGAATGATTGGTTGAATTGTGTTCAGAACAGATTTTTACAAAATTTTGTTGATATATGCTTGAATAAGCCGAAAAAAAAAACATTACTATTCTGCAATTTGGCCCAAGTGGAAAAACATCCTTGAAATAAAACGTTTTCAACAGCGACCCGATAAGAGTTATTTGCCATATTTTGTTATGGATTTAGTAGAGGTATATTTGCTATCATAATACCTTGACTATGTACATAAAAATTGGTGATTTGATAAATTACCAAATACTTTAGTGACAATACATGCGTTTGCCTAAAATTTTGTATAGGAAATAAAATATGGAAAGCGTATTGTCGCCAATGTTTGCTGCAATTAATTTTTACGACCAAATGTTTGAGAAGTGATAATGGGTAAAAAAAACCGCACAAACAGAGATTACCTTATTTTTAACTATTGTAAATAATACTGACATTAGGAGAGTCGAATACCTATCTACTGTACAAGCCTTGAGCTAAGTTTAGAACTAATCAATTGATTTTTGGTCTTTAAGAAATTCCTGACAAAACACTTACAATTAAACCCAACAATGAAATACTTTATTTATTCAAACAAAACCTGACCCCAAAGTGTGTCATAAATTTGATAGTGCTGCGATACTGAATAATAAATGACTCTCGTAAATCTCGTATGAAAACGCTATAAATCTAAACGAATAGTTCTGTACAGGTTCGCCACAAATGGACGGGGCTGCCGCGGGCCTAAGTGTGACATGGAGATAAATTATCCCTCAGGTGCAGTTTTTTAACGATGTTGGTGGCTAAAGAGCATACGACTCAACTGGTAAACCTTTTATACGCTTGCAATAGGTACTAGAAAGACTTAATATTTTTTATAGCAAAGAAATAAAAAAACCGGAAAAAGGAAAACGAGCACACCCATAGTTAATTGGTTTCTGAGATCAATATACATTTGCATGCTCAAGACTACAATCTTAAGACTGAACTTTAAGACTTCAAATACATTGCAAACCTTAAGGACTAAGATGGAATGTCTCTGTGCTAGTAATTTCACCAGTTGGGTTATGCCTACACAGGAACGCAAAAATGCGAACACTGCTGCGTAGCGGTACGTTAAAGAATAAGATGGTGGTATCGATCCGAACCCCGTACAAGGTCTTACTGCCACTAAACTCAAATACAATAAATAAATAAAAAGTACTACCTACTATAGTGCCCGGCCGACACATTGCACAAACAAACATGAAGTTTCTCGATATGAATAATGTTGACAGCAGTCAAACAATGCTGTTATTACTATTCCTTCACACGCAACAAGTAAGTTGAGCATTGTTTTACTGCTTTTAACAATGTCAACAATCAGAAGCTGCATGGTCATGAATAGTATCAGGATTGACTTCTTATCTGCCTAGTTCTGTAGGTCCTGTAACACAGCGCCTCCTCGCTCAGGATCCAGGACTAAGGAAAAAAATTGTGATCTATACCAATAAATATTTTCATTATTCCAAATTTCAGACCATTATAATAACGGGAATTGGTTCAACTTGACTGGCAACGTTTAAACCGGAGTGACAGATACACGAACGAAACAACTTTTAAAAACTAGTTAAAAAGGGGCCAAGTACCACAAAAATGAAGTACAGGGTTGACAGGTTCTCCGATAAAAAATAGAGATCTTAAACGGTGCCAAGTTAGCTGGAGGTTCTTTATAGTTCTTTGCTTGTTTAAAAGGAGTTTATTAGATTTCTTACAACTGCATTTTTACTTTGACAACCTTTCACAGCTAAGCTTTTATTGGTTATACAAACAATGGAATACAAAAAAATATTTATTATAATAGAAAGCTAAATAAACGTACCAAGTAAACGTGCAAACAAATAGTTTGCACCAAACGGTTTGTATAAAAACATACACGGCCAGAGCCTCTATTTTACTAGGCCAAACAATATTACTTGTGACATGCATCCTGTAAAAAAACAGAAGCTATCGTGTTTTGTAGCTGCCGGTACAAAAATATCTAAAACTTCAGAAGAAAAACTAGGGCCAATTCTGGCCACACCACTCGTTAATCTGCCTTTTCTCGGAATTTTAGCACGACAAAAGCTTTCAATTATTTCTATTATATTTTTACCAGTTTTATCGTTCTTACCGTGATTAACAAGATACAATTCACAAAATTACCAGCTAGTAAAGTGTGATATAGTTAGTGTGGTGGTACACAATCCTCGGTGCGCGAGTCTGACACGATACATCAGTTTTCTCATGAAATAAAATATCAATAGTAAAGTTCTTACCGTGATTAACAAGATAAAATTAAAAAAATGACCAGCTAGTTAAGTGTGATATAGTGTGGTGGTACACAATCCTCGGTGCGCAAGTCCGACACGATGCATTAGTTTTCTCATTTATTTATTTATTTATTTATTTATTTATTTTAGGAATAACAAACAATCATACAATATGTGTTACAATATAAATTACAACAGGCGTTACTTTATGCATGATCAACAACGTTATCCACAAATTACTATAACAAAGTAAAGGTTGCCAAAAATAGTGTTTAAAGTTGTTAAAGAGAGATTAAGAATGAGAGATATTATATCTCTCAGCAGTTAGGAATCTAAATGATGTACAAATAGTATGTACATATCGTGCGAAAGTGCAAGTTTTATATTACAATAAAAGATCGTGAGAAAAGTAGCATGCATTAAAGTTCTCAATGATTTTGACTTAATTACTAACTTAACTAAGGGTTTCTAAGATGGATTTTCTAAATCGTGCCGTAGAAAGGTGAAATATGTCTACATGGGTAAAGTGTTGGTTGTACGTAGCGAGGAGCCGGCGAAGGGGCGCGCGCGCGCCAGCGTTAGTGCGGCACGGAGCCGTCGCAAACTGCTGGTAAGCGCGCGTCGCCCGTCGGACGGCACCTCTAGGAACTATATAGCATATTTTATTGACAAGGTGCACACAGTCGATTTTGTTGAGGCAAAGGCCATATAGGAACATTGCTTGTAAATATTGTCGTCTTTTCGCAAGGGAAATGAGTCCAAATTTTATTAATAAGCTTCTCATGAATTAAAATATCAATAGTTCTTACCGTGATTAACAAGATAAAATTCAGAAAATGACAAAATGACCAGCTAGTTAAGTGTGATATAGCGTGGTGGGACACAATCCTCGGTGCGCGAGTCCGACATGATCCATTAGTTTTCTCATGAAATAAAAATATCAATAGTTCTTACCGTGATTAACAAGATAACATTCAGAAAATGACAAAATGACAAGCTAGTTAAGTGTGATATAGTGTGGTGGTACACAATCGTCGGTGCGCAAGTCCGACACGATGCATTAGTTTTCTCATGAAATAAAATATCAATAGTTCTACCGTGATTAACAAGTGTAGCATTACCGCTACAAATCGCGTTGGTTCGCGTTAATTATTGCTAATTTATTTCGCCTTTTTCGTTTCTCAGCCTTTTTGGTATTGCGGACTTGTTCATTGACCGGTTAGAGTTTGTAATTTCTACTGACAGTTTTGAATTTTGAATTCGTTTTTGTTAAATCCGTTCCTTGTAATGGTACTGTCATTCAATCTCGTACTCTCGCCTTGATACTTCGGAAAATTGGATAGTCTCTGCTCAATTTAAGTTTCGCTTTAACATGGAATCGGAAGCCAGTTTTGAGTGCCGCGTCCGGTAATGATGTTACGCGAAAGTTTTTCCTACTACGCCGTGGTCTCGATTGTTGACCGATCGAGATAGTGCTGTTGTCTTCTGTATGTCCGGATAGCGGGTGAGTTGGTTTTTGTTGCCGTTCAGCTTTCACTGCCCTCCATCTTTAGGAAGCCTTTCTTCCGTCCTTTTCGTTCAATTTTGTGAGTAAAGGTGTCCTTTGCAGCACCTCCGCTTACCCATATCACGCGACTCTTCGCCCCAACGGAAGATTTGGACGAGTGGTTTTGCCGATCACCGTGTGGTTCGCCATCGAGTTCGCTGGCAACGGGTCGTCGTCTGCGGTAGTGCCCGCAGGCTTTTCCCGCTGCGTCAGTTGCGACGAACGCAGCGTTACGGCAACATCTTCGTACGGCGGCAAGTCAGCGACGACGGAAGTTTACAGGATAGTCACACATTTCGTTGATTTTTATTATTTTCAAAATCCCAAAATGAGTCCGCGAACTCCCCCCTAACCTATCTATGGTTACTTTCGGTTGAATTTTGGCCATAAATTTAACTAGGTTTCTGGACCTTTTTTTTACCGATCAACACCACAATTTGTTATCCATATTTCATTATACTCCGAACTCATCAGTTTAATCATGAAGCGCTTCTTGTATTTAAACCGATTCATTCTATTATAGTTCGATTCAGTTTTACCTATAAATTGAATACAAGTTTTGGCCTGACCGTGTTCTAAGGTGGTCTTTTACCTTTATTAGGCGATGTGTTTTAAATTAAAAAGGCTTTATTAACGTGACAATCCGCAGACCGTTTTATGTTAAATCGTTTTGGTTACCTAAGCAAAGTTCTGTGTGAGCCTAGTAATCTAGTTTTTATAGTTGCATTGTAAGTAATTTGTTTTAATCTAATCATTGTGTGTTCTTTGAAATTCGTTCGGTTTTATTTTACTTTTACAGGTCCAAATTAACGTGCTGATGGTTTTATCGCAACCATCCCGTGTAGTGTTCCGTACCCCTATTTTTTATGGAGCGCTACACAAGATAAAATTCAAAAAATGACAAATTGACCAGCTAGTTAAGTGTGATATAGTGTGGTGGTACACAATCCTCGGTGCGCCAGTCTGACACGTTTTTCGATGTTTAATATCGCCTTGAGCGACATTTATGAGTGTAGGTATATTTTTATTTACAGGTATCAGATTTTCTCTAAAAGTATTTCTTACTTGCTAGAGCTACGGTCCGTATAATTTATCAATTTGTCTATCGCTCACAAATAGGCTCCAATAAGACTTAAATAATTTTGTGTAGTGCTGAATTATCTGCAATGAATAAAAGAAAAATCGAAAAGAAATGAATATTAAATATTTTGGAATAAAATTACATCTGTTTTTTTTTGTAGGTACTTTACGCTTTTAGAATTCCCTTATGTAGTTTGTCGTCTTTTTTAATTTGTATAAACAACCGTTGTTAATATTTTTTAACACAGGATTTGAATAATGTTTTTTCGTATGCCATAATATACCATAATATTGATATATGTCTTATATTATTACCAGCTTCTGCCCGCGATTTCTTCCGCGTAGACTTCGGGACCTTGTCCTATTCCGGGAACTAACCTATATGTGTACCAAGTTTCATCCTGATCCGTTCAGTAGTTTAAGCGCGTTTAAAATTATTATAGTAAGATCTAACCTATCTACTTTAACGTTTAAACGCTACGATTGCTATTAACCATCATCATAGTATAAATAGAGAAGTAGTTAATCTCCGGCCTTTTAGGAGTTTCTGTTACGTATTGCCACTCGGGCGCTAAGGTTGCGTCGATGCGCGTTAATCGATACTGAATACGCACGCATCCAAACGCGGCTACCGCTTACTAAACCTGCTTGGTGCGTCCTGAGGGCCTTGCCAATATGCATTGCGCTAACTAGCGTTTCTATTCGTTTCGTTTTTAAGCCAATCGAATAGAAATGCTAGGTAGCATAATCTTGGCAGGGCCCTCTGTTGAGTTGACTTGTGGTGGCTCGCGGCGCGTACGGTCGAGGCCCGCACACATTCAAGCCGCACTATATACCTATGTTTGAAGACGAACTACTGTTTATACTGTGGGATTGCTTAGCGTTGTATAATTGAGATTAATAACTAACCGAATATTATGTTAAAAAAGTACCTTATACATATTTAACAAGTTGAATGATTTATTAAGTTTTAGAAGTGAAGTGTTTTAAGTTATCAAATGGCTGTGGAATTAAACCATATTTAAAACCAAAAGCATATAATGTGTTAGGTAGTTATGAAAAATATAACTATGTGCTTATTTAAAAGATAAAACCACAATTGTGATCCTTTCTTTCAGATTGATATCTCTTAAACGGTAAAACCGATTTTTATAAACCCTTAATAAAAACCACCCTAATTGAACTACGTATAGCTTTCTTTTGTAATCATTCTCCTCAAAATCGGTTTACACCCGTCTTATTCCCACACCAAAACACACCAGTGCGAACACCGCCGCGTGGCGGAAGATTAAGACGGACTTGAACGAAAAATTTAACACTGGGTTAAGACACTAACTCTAATTAAAATTACAGTTTTAATTAGAGTTCGTGTCTTAATCCAGTGTTGAATTTTTGATGCAAGTGGTAAGGTCCTACCACCATTGCAATGAATTTTATATTGCTCTCTTTTGACTGTATCTTTACAAAAGCTTGAAATCTATTCAAAACACCCTTTTCAACTCTGAATATTCTCCAATTAATTCCTACATGTTTCAACTCGTCTGCGATTCATGGTAAGTTGATTTTGATCAAAAGGTAAACGATATTCCAAGCGATCGTAGCTCCCTATTGAATTACTAATTAGTTCGAATGAACATTGAAAACCGACCTTCTCCATTCTGCGAGTATTCAGGGTGACATTGCTTTTTGAAATTGGCTTTTGAGTATAACGATACTCAAAAGCCATTTTCCTATATCGATTAGACATTTTTGATGTGTTTTCTTATGGCTTTAACTTTATTGTATAAAGTTATGCAACGATTTTTTTACTTCTATATGAGAAAATACTTTATAAAAAAAACTCAATTACAGTAGTTAATAATACGACTGAAGACTTATTGTAGTTGGTCGTTTTTCAAAACTGAATTATGGACCTAAATTAACAAAGGTTTTCCATTGCATCACGTCAGTTAGTCATACTTTTATATAATGCCGTCATACGCCAATAGGCGGTATATCACATTCAATAACCGAAGCAGTTTCAATGGATATTTAGTAAAATGGTTGCACTTGCTACAGGAGTTTTGTCTGAGATGTCTTACTGCTGCTGCACTCAGAAACGTGAATTAAATTTAATGCTCGATTAAAGTTACTGCTGTCACTTCCTTTGCTATAGCAATAGAATAAGACAACACGTCACTAAACCAGCATTAAATTTATTTGACGTCTCTGAGTGCGGCAGTTACGTAGAGTAGTATAGTTAACTGTCGTGACGTGATTGAAAAGTTACTGTTGTTGATTTTAGTCCGTAACTATGAGCATTTTTTTGGAAGACGCCCACTTAGTCTCCTGATGGACGTCCTTCTTAGCGTTCTTTTGCCAGGAAGTGGTCAAAAATTAGTATTATTATATTGACGAAGTAGTTAGGTTGGCAGAGATCCTGTCTAGACAACTAGTGGGCCTAGGTTTGATTACCGGAAAGGCAAATATTTGTGTGATGAACTGGTTGTGTCGCGGAGTGAAGATAAGACAATTTAGTCTTTTCGTCTTAGTCCTCAGTGTTGGCAACGATTTACAGTTTTAGGATTGCAGTCTTAAGATTGTAATCTTCAGAAAGCAAATTTCTATGCATGGGTTCTCGATGATTTTTACCATCAGGTGGCTTGTATGCTCGTTTTCCTTCTATGTACAATTAAAAAACAAAGGCAGTCTATCGCTTTCGCGCTTTCTCCGACATAACAAATACCATAGTGTCTCCGATACACAGTTACTGCCTACTATAGTCAAGAGCAATGAAAACGGGTAATTTTGTAAAGAATTATTATAGAAAGTGACCCGTTTTCATTGGTCTTGAGAATATAATACATTCTTGTTTTACTGTACCGTACCTGGAAGAACGAGCTTCGCTCGGGTTGAAAACGATTTTTCCCGAAGATAACAACTTGACAAAACAAATATCGATTATCATTCGATATGTAACAAATATAAGACTGTTGTTTTTTCAGAAAGGTTAATGAAATCTTAATCTTAACCAATATAATCAAGAGAATGCGAATTTGGTAAGTTTGTGTGTATATGGAGGGCAACCTCAGAAACTACTGCACCCATTTGAAAAAAAAAATCACGCTTTGAAAGGTACATTCTATTTATAAACATAGGCTATTATTTACCTGGCCACTTAGTTGTTAATTAAATAAACATAATATCAATAAAACAGTGTTATTCCTTTAAGTTTCGTTTTGAGATAATTATAGATAAAGTAGTGTTGCTTAGCTTCGGATACTTTGGCGCAAACAAAGGTTTCCATGAACTATATGATAACGGCTGAAATAGTCTTGAACTCTGTGAGAAAACTTTGGAGAGGAATTTTGTCGCGTATTATACGAACTTTGATACTGCACGGTACAAGTGATATTTAGAAGCGGATTGCTTTTATTTATTTTTAAGAGTAATTAAAATCAAAATATTTTATTTATGTAACAGGGTAAATTTTAAGCCCGTGAGTTGATATTTGTGTTACTGTAAAACAACGCTCGAGCCGAGACACCTGTCTGCTGTGAGTATATTCTTGAAAAACTACTAGTACTGAATAGATTTTCATGCAGTTTTCACCGGTATCCTGAGCGATGTCCAGTAAGATCACCTGGTAGGATCCCCCACGAACAAAATGAATAGGCAGGGGATCCTACCAGGTGATCTTACTGGACATCGCGGTATCCTGCCTTTTGGCCGAAATACGTTTGGTCGAATGTATCGTTTCCCAACTGCTTCATTTGCCAACCCACTTTTATTTCTGTAACTGTAAATATATAATATTTCTGTACCTTCGTGTATATAGGTTAGGTTAGGTTAGTTTTTTTATAAAAACCCTGAAATATTTACAGTTACAGAAATAAAAGTGGGTTGGCAAATGAAACGGTTGGGAAACGATACAGTCGACCAAACGTATTTCGGCCAAAAGACAGAGAACCGTTTTCACCATCAGTTAGATAAATTTTCACAAAAGGGATGTAAGTAAAATAAATTCTGTTTTATCTACCGGTGATATAGATCACATAAACCGAAGCTAAGCGAGGGCGGATCGCTAATTATCTTATAAATATCTAAAACATTCTCATAGAAATGACCTCATCTCAAACTAAAATAGGCTTATACTATGGGTACTAAATAGGCAACGGAACTAAACTCTTACGCCGTGGGGCCCGGAGGCACGGTCGCTTTTTTCCAAAAACAAAGATAAGTTCATCCGTGCCTTAGGTGATCTAAGGCTGTGTCTTTCCTCGGCCAATGGCTTGGAATGACTGTTCAACAAGGATATGAGCCAGCCTTATGAGCGCTATTCCTGGTGGCAGTGATTAAGGCGATATTTGTACATTATTTTATTTTTATTATGTTATAACTACTTAGATTAATTTAGTTGTGTCTAGGTAATGGTGTTTTTTTTAATATTGTATGTTCTGAAATAAAATTGCACAGTATGTTATGTTACAACATAGCAACGATAAACATACTAATATTCTTGGAATAATACCATACTTATATACTTACCCCCTTACTAATAAACGTTGAGTAACGGTGGTATAGCTATACAATGTTTTGTCCTTATCTGTCAAATTCAAATGTCACAATGACAGATAATGACAAAACATTGTATAGCTATACCACCGTTACTCAACGTTTATTAGTAAGGGGGATAGAAAACATCCCAGACTCAAGAACAATACTTGCGCTCATCACACAAATATTTGCCATTCGTGGAAATCAAACCCAGATCCGCTAGCGTCGTAGGCAAGGTCACTGCCAATTACTCTAATAGCATCGTCAATTTTATTTACTTGTACCAAACATGTATCTTCGGATAGACATTAGATGCACCACAATCCCCGAGGAAATCGAACTTGGCTTCGTGCATGAAAATAATCTCGTGTAGAGCATACTTTGCGGCAACTTACATTGTTAAATACGCCGGCGCAAGTTTGGAGCAACCACAATGGCGACGCAGACTTGTAAATTATTTAACATGGCCGGATGTTTCGTTGTAAAAATATTTCTGGAAACCGCTATTGTAAACGATACTGTTTTGGAGGGATTTTGTATAAAACAGAGGTAGAATGTTTTAACTTTATGTAACTATTTATTTTAAAACAAAATTACTAGATTGCTTTTCGAAGCTGCTTCGCGTGTGTACCTACTTTTCTCTCACTCGCTCTGAAAAGCTCTTGTTAAGAGCGAGTGAGAGAGAATTACAAACCCGAAGCACCTAAGTACTCATAGTTTTTAATTGCTTTTGATATGTTATGGTATTGTCAACTTTCTCATTTTAATTAGTGGCTTTCAGTACTTTTAAGGTGTATTTCGCCAATGTCGAGTGAGAAATAAGTCCGTGTATATCACACGCGAGGACAATTGTTCGGTTAAAGAGTATAGTACGGGTTCATGCCCCAGATGTCGACGGAAGACGCCCTCTATGATTTGATGAGACACTTATTTCTTATGAACCGAAGTAGAAACGAAGAAACGTATCGTGCTACTCGTCTCGCTAGACATAGATGGAGCTTTCGACAACGCCTGGTGGCCGAAGCTCAGAGCCCAACTTGCCAAGAAAGGCTGTCCGAGAAATCTTTATCACATGGTCCGCTCCTACCTGGACGACCGCATGATAAAGGTACACTACGCGGGCAAAACCAGCGAAAAGCCCACCACAAAGGGATGTGTCCAAGGCTCTATAGGAGGTCCAATCTTCTGGAATGTAATTCTAGACGATCTCCTATAGATGCACAGCGACACGGACGCCCATTGTCAGGCCTTCGCTGACGACGTCACTCTGGTGTTCTCTGGCAACGACTCAGGTGCAGTGAAAGCCAAAGCCGAACGGACTCTCCAAAAAGTGGTCGAATGGGGTACCCAAAATAAGCTTAACTTCGCCGCTCACGAAACGGAAGCCATGGTTATAATGAGGAAGCTGAAATGGGATCCCATCCGAATGTCAATGGCTGGGACCGTGGTGGAGCTTGTCTTGTGAAATTAAACTGTTGGGACTTACCATAAACCGTAAGCTGACCTTCAACGCACACGTAGAAAAAACGTGCCGAAAGGCAACGGATATCTACAGACAGCTGTCACGTGCGGCGAGGGTGTCATGGGGTCTCAATAGCGAGATAGTGTAAACCATATACGTGGCGGTGATAGAGCCGATCGTCCTGTACGCAGCAAGCGCTTGGCACAAGTCTACCAACAAGTTGATGGTGCGAAACAAGCTAGACTCAATACAGCGTGGTTTCGCCCAGAAGATTTGCAAAGCGTACAGGACGGTCTCTCTGACATCGGCGCTGATCCTGTCGGGAACCCTCCCACTGGATTTACGCATTCACGAAGCGGCAAGCCTCTACGAGGTCAAAAAGAGCTACAGTGAGGACCACATTCCACCAGGAAGAGAAATTGAGGAAAAATCTGACGCCCTGAAGAGACCGCACCCGTCAAGGGTTGTGTCCATCGACTACGTCTGCTTGGAGGAATTCAACCAAGACGTGGTCGATAGATACGACCTCGAAGGCTCTCAAATTTACACAGATGGGAGTAACATTGAGGGCCAGACGGGAGCAGCACTCACATGGTGGTAGAATGGACGAGAAATCCGCCACTCAACCTTTAAGCTAGCGCCCTATAACACCGTGTTTCAAACCAAATTGTACGCTCTACTCAGGGTAGTGCAGATTGCAGGGAAACACAAGGCGCAGAGCGTCAGCATCCTCAGTGACTCAAGATCTTCACTGGAGCTCCTCAAATCACCGGACACGACACACCCCTTGGTCCAAGAGATCAAAAACGCCACAATCCAAACAAGAGCAACGGGGACCGATCTCAGGTTCTATTGGCTGCGAGCTCACGTTGGAATGCGAGGAAACGAGAGAGCAGACGAACTGGCAAAGCAAGCAGCCCTTAAGAAAAAGACCGCCCCCCAATATGACATGGTGCCGGTGTCCTACGCCAAGAGGTCGATAAGACAAAACACGGTCGAACAGTGGCAGGTTCGCTACGGGGCATCCGGGTCCAGGTGCGACAGCCAAGAAGTTTTTTACAACTGTGAGAGATGCGAACAGCATACTAAAGACGCTCAAACTCACAAACTTCTTGGATCAAGCGTTTACTGCCACGGAGGCTTCGCCGCCTATCTCCACCGTTTTAAGATCAAAGATTCACCTTCGTGTGTCTGCGACCCGACCCTTGATGAGGACATCTGGCACATTGTCTGCGAGTGCCCGCGTTTCGGCATGGAAAGGCTCGACCTTGAGCAAAAGACCGGAGTCAAAGTTTCTCCGGATAGCTCAAGCTGGAAAGCCCTGCTGGGAACAGAAGCCAATCGCGAAAGCACGAAGGGTTTTATAGAAAAAGTGGAACGCGTAGCGTGTTTAAGGAACCAATAGTTCGGTACCCGGACTAATCTGGAAAACGCTACGCTGAAATCTGACACCAAACCCTTCGGCCACAGGACCCGGGAAGTATCCCACGCTGAAACAACCCCCAGACCTCCCCCAACCTTCCCCTCAAACCTTCGTACTTGTACCCCCACTTCAAACCCCCCCCCCTCGCCTTACCCAGTTTCCCCAACCCAAACATTACCTGTATCCCTCCTTCCATCGCCCCAATTTTCCTCTCCCTCTTCCCAAACCGAAAATAACAAATCCCCAACGCACCTGTAATCTTGTAGGATGATGCAATACACAGTATAAAATCTTCCAAGCCACTTAACCCCATGTCTAATAAACTCTGTCAAAAAAAAATCTCTTTCTTTGTTTTAACGTAATGACCATGTTAAACCCAGAGCTAGCTCTAACCTTCAGTGTTTAACATACACTTAAGGTTAGAGTTAGCTATATTATAAGCAACCTCCTGACGCACGCACCTCCCGACTACCTAACGAGTGTCGGTACGACGGGGGATGGGGAATCCTGCGGCCTTTTAAACGGAGGAATGATTTTCTCTCCCGGCCCTTCAGCACTGGCTGGGGTAAGGCTCCGCGCGCGATTCACTGGTCCCCCGTCCAATTAACACCTACCTCCCCATTAAATTATAGCAGATGTATAGGCTAAGTTGCAATGAAAGAGGTCACAAAAGAGGGCAGCGCTAGGAGACACGCGCAAAAAATAGTATCTCCAGGCAAAAGAGAAAGCCTCAGAAAGGGTACCACCCATAATAAAGATGGTATCCACAGCCACACAAGTGGTTCAAAAACATCTCTGACCCAACCCTTCCATTGTCGGGCAAAAGAACAAGTCTGTAAGCATGCATGCGTCAGGATTCCCACTCCGCGACTCACATAGCTATAAGTCTCCCCCACATCCCAACCCCCATTCCTATCCCCCCTTTTTGGAAAAACTCCGCGGATATGTAAACGGAGGAAGGACTTTCTCCTCCGGCCTTTCAGCACTGGCTGGGGTAGTATCCGCGGGAGTCTAAATTCTAATTGGTAATAGGGGCATTGGTTTTTTTAACCGGTGCGAGCACGGCAGTACCTGGGCCCTCCATTCCCAGGTCTCCGGAAGGGATTTTCACCTCTGCCCTTTTTTCTCAAAGTAATTAAAGCAAAAAGCAAACAAAAGCAAGGACTTTCGTCTTTGGCCCTTCAGGCGATAACAAAAAAAAAACAGAAGCGCGTGGAGCTAACCCCATGTGCTTCTGTTTAGTTACTTATACTTACTGTCAACTTTATGATAGCTCTTATTGACTTGACAGTAATGGCGGTCGAGTTAATCACAATCGGTACCTACGGTAACATGTCAATAGCAATTTGATTTAGCCCAAGTAAAATAGATCCCGTGCAATAAATGGATCGAACGAAAGTAAGGTCATCTGTGATTGTGTGAGTACCATTCTTTAAACGTACTTATTGAAACCTACACAAAATCTAGCAAACGTACCGACTAAGGAATTGCCAATTAACATCTACTGGATAATTAGTACAAAGACCTCTAAATTACAGACGAATCGAAGTTCACTAATTAGTGTGACAACTCAAGTAGTCTCAAGGCCCAAGTTAATCGTCCTAACTTTGCTTACAATAAACCCAGGGATGTTAAGCACAACGCAGTTCAATAGTTATCTTCACGGACATTCTGATTAAGTCGTAGGTATTTATACCGCGGACATTTTGTATGTGGTAGATGTCAAGAAATCGACGTGAACTGACATAATTAGGATAATTATACCAAAAAAAAACTCACGAGTTTTTACATTCTAATGCGAAATAATAGGTAATTTTAAGCGACCAATTTCATTAATTTGAATTTGACCCAATAGTTTTGTTTTAATATCTTTATGTGGCAGACATTTTATGGATGACATGATTATTTTAAATTTGATATGGCATTTTTAAATAAATTACAACAATTAAATGATATCTAATGATAAAAAGTTATTGTAATACTGTATTAAAACATACTATTTCAAGCGGTTCTGAAACCGGAAACGAAACTCAGACAAAGGTTTTTATACTTTTGTCGACATATCCGAAATCGATAAATATTTAAAAAACAAATAATGCACACAGGCTTTAAAACCCTATTCCTGGAAATGGTTTTCGAATTAGAGTAGTTGTCAAAAAAATAAGAGCAATCCCAATTATTTTGGGTGAGATGAGCCTCAGAGGGTTGCCAAACTCGTCCCGCTCGGAATTCGCCGACCGCCAGAGCGATTGAAATGTTAAATGCTCTCGTCTGGGGTCCGTTCTGACGTTTCTGCTGACAGTCGGTTGTCGCTGCTTAAATAGTTATTTGCGCAACAGGTGTTGATTTTGAATCCCAAGTAAACGAAGGATTCTATAAATAGAAGAATCCTGAGCCTAACGAGTGATTCAAAGACACGAGATGTAAATAGCTTTGGTCTCGTGGGGCACATACAACTTTTCATCTGAGCTGCGAGAACATATTATATAGGTAAAAAAAACTACGTGGTAAAAATTAAACAACATGTAAAACAACAAATATCAAAATATTAAGTAAAAAAAAAGCAGCTTTGCAAATTAAGAGAAACAGTTTTGTTCGGTGATGGAGATGCATTCTGATACTGCACCCGCGGTTTATGCCTCAAAATTAAAGATTGTTAAAGGTAAAAGGATAAATAATTATATAGATACGTGATAAAATTCGTATTTTTTTCATTAATATTCTCTTTATTTAATTATAAAATAATAAAATACGATTATGTGTAAATAATATAATAATCACATTTAAAACTTTAACAAATAATTTGCAATTTTTTGCTGATATGTGTATCCGAAACGTTTTTATTGTTTGTCTCTTTTTGGGCCTACTAGGTATGGAATTTGAAAATCGAACTTCGAATCAACTTGTCTCTATCTCTCGCTTTTTTCGTATCGATGTGAAAGTGACAGTACAAAGAGAAGTTCAATTCTTTCGAATGTTGTGAATAGCCCCAGTACTGCTCTCGGCGTTTAAAAATAATAATTAAAATGTTACTTTGTCTCACTCTCGCAGCAAAACCGAATTTTGCTCACTATTTTTAACCGACTTCAAAAAAAGGAGGAGGTTCTCAATTCGTCTGTATTTTTTTTTAACCAACTTCAAATAAAATAAATGTTTAAAACAACAAAAACCCGCCTTCAAAAATGCAAGAAATAATTTCTTTTAAAATGGTAGGTCAGTCCAACTGCATTCGGCTTTTGGTTTAAAATATTGTGGGACGCCGACTTCAGTTGGACTGACCTACCATTTTAAAAGAAATTATTTCTTGCATTTTTGAAGGCGGGTTTTTGCTTTTTTAAACATTTATTTTATTTTATACTTTTTAGTGGTCCTATTTATGCTGTTACGTAGCTCCACTTCTAAATATTAATGAGAAACTATAGAACATTTCAAGCTGGCCGCAGACAACGCCGCGGGAATGTCATAGTCATATTTAAACCTAAATGTGCTTCGTCATAGTCGCTCAACTACCGTAATCGAAATATCTTATCGCCACCCTTGAAATAGGTACCGCTAAGGAGTTCCGGTGGCCATCTGTGGTCTTCATCATCAGTTCCACTTCACCATATAGTACTTTCCAAAAGCAAATGCACGAGTTACAGTGAAAAATACCAAAATCGCTATAGGTGTCCCTATAATATTTGAGGAGTTCTCTTGATTTCTCCAAGATCCCATCATCAGATCCTGACGTGTTGACAATGGGACCAACTAGAAAGTATACCCATTCAAACAACGAAAAAATTTTCAAATTTTTCAAAAATTTCGGTCCAGTGGTCTTCGAGTAATCGGGGAAAATACGTAAAAAAAAAAAAAAATATCCCGACGAATTGAGAACCTCTTCCTTTTTTTGAAGTCGGTTAAAAAAGGAGGAGGTTCTCAATTCGTCTGTATTTTTTTTTTAATGTTTGTTACCTCAGAACTTTCGACTGGGTGAACCGATTTTGATGGTTCTTTTTTATTTGAAAGCTGGTGCTTCCCGATTAGTCCTATTCTTATCAAAATGAAGATCTGATGATGGAATCCATAAGGAATCGACGGAACTCTTCAAAATGTATAGGCACACCTATAGCGATTTTGGTATTTTTCATTGTAACTTGTGTATTTGGTCTTGGAAAGCACTATTTGGTGAAGTGGAACTGATGATGAAGACCACAGATGGCCACCGGAACTCCTAAACGGTATATATTTCGAGGGTGGCGATAAGATATTTCGATTAAGATAGTTGAGCGACTATGACGAAGCATATTTAGGTTTAAATATATGACTATGACTTTCCCACGGCGTTGCTTGCGGCGAGATTGAAAGGTTCTATTGATTCTTATGAATTGAGAAGTGGGAGAATAACAGCATAATTATGATCACTAAAAAGAATAAAATAAAATAAAGTTTAATAAAACCAAAACCCGCCTTCAAAAAGCAAAAAATGACTGACCTATTTACCTACCATTTTAAAGAAGTTATTTTTTGCTTTTTGAAGGCGGGTTTTTGTTTTTTTAAACTTTTTAAGCAGCAAAACATGCTTGTTTATGCTGCTTAGATGAAAAATATATTTCGATTGCGTTGATAATAGTTTTTTGTTTTAAGAATGCAAATTAACATAATTCGCGACGCCGTGTTTAGTGGAAGACCTGTTGTTATTTATATATACGAGTAATATCTATACATATAATAAAGTTGTTGAAGGGAAAAAATCTTTACATTCGAGATTTGAACTTAAAAATACTATAGGGCTTTCAAAATGAGCAACAGAAGTTAACAGAACACGTTTCTACAATTTTTAGAGTTAGTGTCTGTTTGTCTGTTTGACTGTATAATTTTTCTTCTCCTCGCATAAATTGAAAAGCACTGAACCAATTTGAACGCGGATTTCAACAAAACGTTTTAATAAACGATGACCAGGTTTATAATGTATAGGGCGTCCCGTATATAGTGGACTACCTTGCAGGGCTCTATAGCTCAGGTCAGGAGTATTAAAAATATGATAAATCATGTTTAGTAAAAGTCGCACGGAAAACGAGACATCTCAACTTTTCTAAATTATGGAAATGCGGTACCCTGGTTCACCATTCTCAATGCCATGACCACAGTTATTACAATTTTTTGGTTTCGTTTGCTGTGAAAGAAAGCTGATTAAATTTTTTTTAAGACCCTTATAACGAAATTAATAGATAATGAGCAGTTTTATTAATTTTCAAGTCAAATTCAAAGTTTAGAAATCTGAGTTTTTCTTCTGGCAAGTTTGACACCGCACGGTATAAAAAAACGTATAAAAACCTGTTTAGTGCTACTTTCTTAACAAATTGCCTGTTTAATGCAGATTCTAAATCGATAATCACAATTAAGATTATCTATTATAGCAGCGAAGTCATTATTAATTTCGTTCTACAAACACTGAATTATATCAAACTATCGAATTTAAAAAACGAGTTTTACTTTCGTTTAAAATGAAGTTGAATGGATTTAAATGTTTTATAAGACAGTTTGCCTGAATATGAAATGCTAAAACACTATAATGAAGGGTTAAACTAAGAATCATTTAAAACCAGTCAACTTGATTTGAAACGGAGCAAAACTCCTTTTTTAAATTCGATAGTTTGATAGAATTCAGTCTTTGTTGGATATATTTAATAATAACTTCGCTGCTATAATCAATAATATCAATTTAGAATCTCCATTAAACAGGCAAATTTTAAAGAAAGTAGTACTACAGGTTATCGTACTTTTTTTACACCGAACGGTGTCAAACTTTCCCGAAGAAAAACTCAAACTTCGAAACTTTAAATTTGACTTGGAAATTTAAAAAACCTGCTCATTAATTTTATTAATTTCGTTATGAGAGTCTTAATAGTAGTTTTTTCCCACATGCTCGGAAATGTAAACCTTACTGTTGTAAAATCAGCCCGCGAAGTTAAGGTCCAGGCAAAATTAAAAAAAAACGAAGTTATTATTACCAACGGCATAAGTATGAAATTTCATTACCTACCTGGTGTTTTACTTTTTAAAACCATAGTTGGACTAGGATAACTTTCCCAAACAGCCAAACACCCGTGCAATCAAAATTCTTCCTTATATATTTTACTTTTTAAATGACATCGACTAAAAAGTTAAGCCTTTTCAAACAGCGTTTACCTACAACGTATTTAAAAGTGTATCAAATAGTTTGACTTTTTTTAAATAGAAATTGCACTCATAAACAAAATAAATTGACGAAATAACATAAACGCGTAATAAATGTTATAGTATAAACTACATTTTATTCAAATTGAATTTATTACGTTTAAATTTTTGATTTTATTTAATGCTTTATTTCAGTGTCATACTAAATCGTACGTTTCTGTTTTTTACCCGACTGCGTCAGAAGGAGGGTTATGTTTTTCGAGCGTATGTATGTATGTATGTATGTATGTCTAACTCTCAAACATATGAAACAGCTTAAGCTGTTTGGCGAGGCCCAAAGATTGTCAGGTGAGGTAAAATATCTAGGTATCACACTAGATAAAGAGCTCACCTGGAAAAAACACGTAGACAACTCGATAACAAAAGCGCTGAGGGTGTTTGGAGTGTGCAGATCAGCGTATGGCAAGACATGTTCCCCCCGGACCACCGCAAGGTGTAGAAGTGCTCATAAACTGCGTTAAATTATTCTAAACTAGCTTTCCGCCCGCGACTTCGTCTGCGGATAGTCAGAACTTATGTTAAAAGTACAGACATAGTTTATATCACCTTCAAAGAGCTTTTTTAATGAAAAAAGTCCAGAACTTGAATTTGAAGTAAGCGGTTCACAAACACCTTTCATTTTTGACTCTAAAACAACATAATTGTCATACAAAATAAATTCACTGCCCCTCTTTCACCATTACGTTTTTTTTAATCAACCCTAGATTTTTAGATTGATAATTTAGTCATCTCATCTATTTACTAAATTGCTATTCAAACAATTAACCCACTTAGCAGAAGATTTTCGAAAAACACCAAAGTTGGATATTTTATTTATGTAGTCGCAATACCCATTTTCATATCTTGTAGGTATATACGTTTGAAAGTAACTTTATTTCTATACAAACTTTACAGTCACTATCAGTAGTCTTAGATCCCAGGTTTTTCCCTGTAGTTTTTTTTATTGATGATGGGTTTGTTCTTGACTATTTGTTTCTTTATGGGGCAAGTGTTTAAAAAACACTGAAGCTTGCGCTTTTTTAAATGCTAGCATTCATGTAACTGGAAAAATACCAACTCAAATACCTACAAACTTTGACCCCGCTTTTCATACTGTTAAGCGCTTATTTTAAACCTGTTTTTTTATTTAATTAATATTGGTCTTGATACCGACTTTCATGTATATAACTTGCCCAGTCATAATTCTTATGTATAGGTGAACAGTTACCTTAATACCAATAATGTCCACATTTCTCACATCAAAAATGACCAAATTCCCACAAAAACTTCTACCCCCATTTTACCCCCTTTTTCGAAATTGCCGTATTTTTAACCGACTTCAAAAAAAGGAGGAGGTTCTCAATTCGTCGGGATATTTTTTTTTTTTTTTTTTTTTTTTTTATGTATGTTCCCCGATTACTCGAAGACCACTGGACCGATTTGAAAAATTTTTTCGTTGTTCGAATGGGTATACTTTCTAGTTGGTCCCATTGTCACCACGTCAGGATCTGATGATGGGATCATGGAGAAATCAAGAGAACTCCTCAAATATTATAGGCACACCTATAGCGATTTTGGTATTTTTCACTGTAACTCATGCATTTGCTTTTGAAAAGTACTATATGGTGAAGTGGAACTGATGATGAAGACCACAGATGGCCACCGGAACTCCTTAACGGTACCTATTTCAAGGGTGGCGATAAGATATTTCGATAAAGGAAGTTGAGTGACTATGACGAAGCACATTTAGGTTTAAATATGACTATGACATTCCCGCGGCGTTGTCTGCGGCGAGCTTGAAATGTTCTATAGTTTCTTATTAATATTTAGAAGTTGAGCTACGTAACAGCATAAATAGGATCACTCAAAAGTATAAAATAAAATAAATGTTTAAAAAAACAAAAAAACCGCCTTCAAAAAGCAAAAAATAACTTCTTTAAAATGGTAGGTAAATAGGTCAGTCCAACTGAAGTCGGCGTCCAACAATATTTTAACCAAAAGCAGACTTCAGTTGGACTGACCTATTTACCTACCATTTTAAAGAAGTTATTTTTTGCTTTTTGAAGGCGGTTTTTTTGTTTTTTTAAACATTTATTTTATTTTCATTTATGTCGTAAACTACGACATTCACTATTCTCATTTTAAACATGGCAAAACTCTCTTTTATTTTACCACCTTTGGGGAAGTTTTTAAAAATCGCACAACGCCTTTTTAGGGTTCCGTAGCAAAAATGGCAAAAACTATTATAGTTTCGTCATGTCCGTCCGTCCGCCCGTATGTCACACGCATTTTACTCGAAAATTGCAGAGGTTCATAGATGAAATTTGGAGTAGGAATAGTGTATTGTAGAAGCCGCTACTTAGTTTGGTAGTGAAATAACAAAAATTAATATTTCTAGGTTCGGCACTCCCTATCAACGTGTGACTGTTGATAAAATAAAAAAATCGCTATACATCATCGTGCGGGACATATTTCGACAGTTCTTTTAATACACAACTTCAACTTCTACCGCCAATTTACAACCGCCATTTACAGAGATAGTTTTTCCAAAATCTCCGAAAACAATTTAGTAGCCCTAACAGGCTGACACCTAATTAAACGTGTCTCACCTAAACAATAACCGAAGTCGCTTATTTACTAACTTCGCTAGACGCTAAAATCGTATTTCCTATTAATAAGTAGTAGCCCACTTTAAAATTGACCAAAGTCCGAAACTTCTACCCCCCCTCCCCCATTTTAAAACCTTTGGGGTAGATTTTCCTAAATCGCCGAAAGTAACTTTTTTTTTATAAAAACAGTCACCACGTTTCTCCCTTCAAAAATGTCCAAAATCCCATACAAACTTCTACCGCCAATTTACCCCTAAGTTTTCCAAAATCGCTAAAAGCAATATATTTAATTCATATTCATTAGCCACGTTTCTCACTGCAAAAATATATATCTTCCATACAATTTTCTACCCCTCATTTTACCTCCTAAGAGGTAGTATTTTCTGAATCACCAAAAGTAATATTTTTTGTATGTATATTGCCTTTGTACGTAGATTATATTTGCAATGAAGAGCATTTTTACCAAATTTCAAGTAAAATTTACCATAAAAGTGTGACACTACGACTTTGCCATAGTCGTCTGTCCCTTTCACAAATATATAATTTTATTGAGATAGAGCATAAAGAAGTAGACTTTCAGTTATAGATAATGTAACGCCTCCATAATATCTAAGTTTTTAAATAGGTTTTGGATGAAGGAGTTTTTTATCTTGGATAGCAAGCAAAACCTTTGCAAGAGGTTTAGCGATGGTTTTGACGGGGAGGGAGAAAAAAAAAAAATCAAGAAAAAAATGGGGAACAGAAAAACATGAAAGGGATTATTTGAAAGAATTGGTAAATAAAGTGTACACGAATCTATTTTCGCGCTGCGAAATCGGATAATGTTAGCCAGTGTGGCAGGCGGTAGAGGCGGAAATTCAGGGAGGTATCCATCTGTATCAGTTTTGTGGAACCAGTATAAATTATTCTCGTGCGGATACCGCTAGTCTGGTTTATGTTTTTAAACATTTGTTCTCATCTTTTATCGTAGAGTGCAGTGCATCCTTTCAACTTCTGGATCTGTTCATCTTGCAATTGAGAAGTTCGTGTAATAAAGAAAATCAAACTGATATATTTATCTGGGGGAAAGTCCCATTGACATGAACGTTCTAGTGTTCGGGATCTCATACATCGATTGATGAATCGAGGTTCGGATGAAGATCAAGGTCTCGCTGAACGCTGTCCCTGAGAAATTGATATGGGAGAGTGATCGTTCAAGTCTACGGACAATACAGTAATTTGGGCTTCCTACGGAAATACAAGAGAGGCGAAAGTAATGCCCAAAGCTTGGATTGATTGCTTGATGTAACTGTTTTCCAAGGATATACTACTTAAGCTATCTTTCCCACCTTTCATTCATTCATATATCAAGTCCTTCATAATATTTTCTCTTTGGCTATTTAAAGTATTGCCCTATCAGAGTGCTTGTCTTCTAAAATAAAAGTTAAGAAAAGAAACAAAATCACAAACTACGCACTCTATAGAGGGTTTCCTCTTGACCCCTAGCTTGACAGAGACTACTGATCGACAGACATACAATAAATAGGGAATTCCTTTAGTATCATCTTAGCATCTTAGATCGCGCTAGAGGGATACCCAGTCTGGTGACGAGTCTCATAGGTCTGGCGATAGCCAGGGGGCACTACCAGCTCCAGAGCGGGTGTGGGGCTCTACCGTTAGCGCAAACCTTACATATTTTCCAAACATGTACTCAGTTTTTAGTTAATTTTCACTCCCATAATCTCATTCTATAATCAGCTCGATAGTTTCCTTTCCTCAGTGTTAATTAGATTTCCAAATTGTTTGAGTTATATTTTCCTTAGGTTGGTTCAGGAGAGATCCTAACATGTTTTTTCCTAGCTTTTGTAGGATTTATTTGTTCTCAGTAGCCACTTCTCAAAAGTATTTGGGTTACATTTCGGGTTATGACGTAGGTTTCTAGTTCTTTTATCCCTAGACAGATCACTTGGCCATTACAATTCCGTATTTGCTACAAACTAGATCAATTCTAAAAGTTTTCTTAGGGAATAGCGCGGCAGAGTAGGGAATGACGTCGGTTTTTGGTGCTTAGGTTTAGTTAGGTAGCTTGGGAGGTTACAATTTGTCGCTGCGACCAGGATCGTACCGTGCCGCGCTGTAGTAGTTGTTTGTTGCAATTGATCTGGTTTGTAAGTAAAGCGAAGGGTGTCTGAAGACACCAATTTGTTACCGTGAAAAAAGGAGAGAAGTGGATACTTTGTACATGGTAGGAAAATAGATTTAACAAAAGGTAGATAAAAGGTAAGAAAATAGACAAAAGGTATTTTAAATTTCTTAGGAGTTCTTAAAAAATACCTCTTGCAGTTTGTTGATAATTGAAAAATATTGTTAGTCTTAAGGCAGTTACACACAGCGTTCAGAAACGCAGAGAAAACGCAAATCAATACTTACTACCGCAAACCTTTAATACACTATTCAAAATTTAGATGTAGCTAAGGGACTTATTCGGGCTGGGGGTTGCTATAACATAATTATAATATTAGTAGTTATAATTTGCTCCCAATCTGTTGACTTTTTCAGTAGCTTTACATTACTTTACTTTTATAGTAAAACTTAATTTGTTTGCATAATATTCAATTGTTAATGTTTGTAAGCTTGCCATGTTCATAAATACTCGTTTTTTTGTTCTAGCAGTAATCGGCGTTTATCGGCTTTGTGTGTGATAGCCTTAATACGAAGTACCTTGTCACTTTAATTTCACTTAAGGATTAGTAAGAAATCTTTTTCTTAGCGTTAAAACGACACAGTACTAATTTATTAATTGTTAGTCTAGCATTTTTCTGGTAAATTGTTAGTTTAATCAGTGGACGTCAACATGCGGCCCGCGGACGTCTTACTTGCGGCCCGTGAATGTTTGTAAATAATTGTATACTCATAGGTATATTGGACTTCTAGGGTTAATATCACAAGTACGGTCTTTCGTTTATTTTGCCACCTTGTGGGCCTTGCTTGCCAAAAGGTTGCTGATCGCTGAGTTTAATCGTTTGTCGCGTTGAGTCGTTTAAACGTTATGTAATGAACATACCTTTTAATATTAGCAAGGAAATAATAACATGAATAAAACTAAAACTTTAAATTTAATTACACTTTATGCATTAAATTATTACAGGGAAAATGCTTTAGCTGAGTTTGAATGTTTCAGGTTCTCTTGATTGGTCAGGCTGTACTCGCTGCAGTCTCTTACACTTCTGGACTCTCAAAATGCTTCGGAGTCTGAGCACTGAGATGGAGATAGTTAGTTCATTGTAGGGCTGTAGTTCGGAGCTGCCGGCAGTCTGTTTGTGGGCTTATCATGATAGGCCGTTCGTATCGCGGTTTATTACGATTATTTGCATTCCAAGATCCAGAAGTCTATTAGTTGAACAGATCCAGATGATATCACAGCGTGTATCTTCGACGTTACGTGCAGCGATGATTCCTTTATTTTAGCGCAGTACACTCTTATCAAACTTCTTTTCCATTTGCATTTGTTAATTTTGCGATGAACGATATTTATTTATATTTTTCACTGTCGTATCTACATATAGAAATAAATAAAATAGACGGACATGATTTTCACTTAGACGTTTATGACAGGTGGGAGATGTAATCACAGACTTTAGAGTAGTTTGCTTTTTCCTCTCCTTACCACAGAGTTGCAACAAGAAGGTTGTAGGTAGAACTTTGCAGTAAACATTCGTTAGGTTGTAAATATTTTTGGTAGAGAAAATTTTAAAAATACATTGTAGTTTAATTAAAAAATAACTGGAATATTTATTTAAAATAATAAAATAGCAATTTTGAATTGTACATATTATGTTGTATTTTCTAATATAGAATTGTACGAGCCAGAGGAATAACAGAGAAAGAGATCGGACTTCTCTTTCTTGTTCTTCTTTGTTGATGAATATTATTTCTATCTTTGTAGTATGTATTTATTTTATTTTGTTTTATGTAATGAGTAGATAGGTAGGTTCGTCACGCATTCCCTTTTAGCTTTTCCCAGGAAAAACAAGATGAAGGAGCTTTTTGTCCCTAGTATTAATGTTAGAGCAGCTTGGCGAGTCAAATGGAAGATTTTATGGGGCTGGCGGGCGCTGCATTGGTGGAGCCAACTCGACTGCTTCGTAGTCGACAGCATTAACTATGCGATGGTGGAACGCACACGTAGATGCAGTCTGACGATTTTCTAGCTGCGTACGCTTCGCTGCGATCGCTTCGCGTGCACTACGGTTCGGTTGTAATACGCGTGCCACAGTTTGTGATAGTCAACGTGATAGTCAATGTCGTGTCGAGTGTCCAGACGACTGTTAGAAAGATTTCGTGTTCTGGAGATTTCGCGGTAATCTACCATACCGGTAGCGATCACGGTTGTTAGTCGGAGGTATTTGTAGTTATGTGTATTTGTCAGGAATAAAATTGCCTTATTGTTCTTATCCTTATTATCAAGCATCGATATCAACATACAGATTTCGTGGCGGGGTACGGTATACAGAAAAACAAATACAAGCAAATACATTTAGTATTTGGAACCTTTATTTTTATAAACGGAAAGAAACGCTAAAGATGTATTAAAGGTTTTGAATTAATTACTTAGATTTATTCCATGGGTTTTGCTGTCAACCTTTGACTTCTGTTATAATATATACATTTTCAATGCCTAAAAGAACTTTCCCACTGACTAATATTTATTTGATGTGACAATTAAATTGACATTTGTTATTTATTTGGCAAATATAATTTTCCTAATGCAAAATGAGTATTAAGGTTCTTTGTCATTATTTAGAATAAAACGTCTTAAGTATAAGAACTACATAAATTTGGGTTCAGTTAGCTGCAGCATACTTAAGTTAAAAGTAACACGGAAAATAAACGTAGGTAATTATTCATTAAATAACCGAATGTATTTCTTTTTTTGCTACCATTCCGGGGTGCCGTGAAGGTTGAGTGTTGATACCGAAGTTTACTTATTAGAGAGTAGCATTTGGTCATTTGGTTTGTTAGAATGGAGTATTTAGGAAAATCTGTTAAAAATAAATGTAGATAACAAAAGGTTTGTCAGTTAGTGTCGTAAAGCATTTAGTAATTATATATTCTTCTTTGAAGTTTTTTAAATTATTTTCGGTTAAGCCATCTGTAGTAGTTCTTGAAAATCGTACTAAATAGCCAACATACAACGTATTTCATTCAAAATGTTATAGATGACGCTGTTCTTTTAGTTGGCTAGCTAGTGAAGTTTACATAAACTGTTTACCGGTTGTCATAGTTAATTTAGAATATCATAGATGCCGTGACTGTTTGGATAGAGTAGAGTTAGTATCATCATAATACTCGTAGTCTAAGGAATGTAGTTAATAGAATGTAGATAATAGAAATAACGTAGATAAATATAAAATATTTTATTAATATTCCTTATTTAAGTACTACCTAGTTAGAATCTGAAACAGGAATACCGAACATTTAATTTTTGGAGTTGGAAGCGCCAAACAAACAGATACATATACACAGAGGCGCCACGCGACGGACTCGTGGACGCGTTGGTACTTATTAAGCTCTCTGGTATGTGATTCATTGTTTATTTTAGGGTCTGGGTTCGATACCAGTAAACGTTAGTTATATTTTATTTTCAAAATTTAAAAGTCTTTCACTTGGGGGGTTGTTAAACTATATTTGTTTAAATAGTTAATCTTAGAATTTAAGAGTTATTTCAACACTAGTGACCCGCCCTTGCTTCGCTTTGGTTTGTGCCGGTTTTCTGTGGTACCCGTACATGGTCCAAAACTTGTTGTGCGTAGGGCCTTCCTCTTGAATCACTCCTATCTATTGAAGGAACCGCATCGGTATCCGTTGCGTGGTTTTGGGGATCTGGGTGTACATGGGGACGGACGGACGGCGGGAAGCGACTTTGTTTTGTACTGTGTAGTGAAGATAATATTAGTGATATTTGGAAACTTTGCTGTTAAAGATTAATTATTTACGGATAGTACTTTCGAATGGAATTCTTTATATGTCAAATCTTTTGATCTCAACTCAGTTTAAAAAAAAAAAACTTAATTGATTTCTGGTTAATATGAGTAGGAATATGCATTATTTACAGGTATAAAGTTTGCTGATTTATTTTTACATAAATACCTTATATTATTTTAGGGTGTTTCCAATATTAAATGGGAGTTTCTAAATTTAAAATAAAAGCCTGAAATTTTAAATAGGTATTTACTTATATTAAAATTAAATCCACTTTAATATAATTTAAAATATTATGTTTTAAGGAAGTATCTAATATTTGTTCGTTTAAGTCTGACGGTTTGATTACCGATCTTTTATTTCGACTGTTTTAAAGAGACGAATTGAGACTATTAAGTAATTAAATCTTGATCTTCTTCATAGTATTAAAACATTAAACATTTACTTTTTTGCGAGTGTCGTTTCTAGTTATTTTTATTCTTTAACCTGCTGTCAAATCTGTCATGTGTGCTCTGGGTTGATTACCTACGATTCGAGGATTTGTTGTAGGGTAGTTCAGCGGAAAATTTGCTTTAACTTGAGGGTTTTATCTTAATTAGGCGAATACATTATTTCTATTAGTACATTTTGAGGTATTTTTTTGGGAGATTCAATTTAAATAGGATTATAGCTGCAGTTTGAATAGGGAAGGAAGTAGTTTAGTTGTCATTATTTACCTTCAATTTGATGTTATAGTAGTGTTTGGTTGTTAGTTCGTCTATATTTTTTAGCTGTTCACAAAGTTAAATTGAGGGGGATTTTACACATAGTTTATTTTAATTTGTTTATTTGAATTTGGACAATCGTTAAAAAGTAAAGATACTTCATGATTTGTCAGCATTTTATCAAAACCGGATCAGTAAATAATTTTGTTTCCTATTCTTTATGAGAAACTGTTTTTATTATGCAGAAAATAGTGGATATAATTCAATGAGTGGAAATGGACTCAACGGACTCAACCTAAACTTTTTATTTCAAGTTCAGTAATATTTGATGTTTTTCGTAAAGGAAGATTTTGAATCTTATAGCTACGTATGCGCAAAGTTATTTAGGGGTATTAAACGTTTCAAAATCTGATCTAAGGGGGGGTTGGTCAGGAATCAGGATTGCTGTTAAATGTATGTTTGTTATCTAGCAAACTAAATACTTAACTAATGAGGTTAATTTCTTTTTTATTCCTTTTTCGAATTTATTCATATTCATATTTATTCATTGTTTTTGTTAAAAATTGGTGGCATATAATCCATTTCTTTAAAATATTTTAATCCATTTAGTCATTGAAGGGGACATACGACTTTTCTTACTGTAAGAATTTTAAAAATATATATGAAAATTTGAAGGTTTGAGGGGTGCAATGGTTAGAGCATGCCAATTGACTTTCGTCTGTCATTTATGACATTGTGCAATAAAAAAATAATTTAAATATATAATAATATTAGTTCTATTAAAGTTAAGTCTATGAGTATATGCTCAAAGAAGTTCCATTTTGTTTGGACTAGTGTATTGTTTGGGGGAATGTTTGATGATTCTGCATTTAGAGGGCCCTAATGAGATTGGAGGAGTGTTATTTTCTTTAGAGTTTGAGAGCAGATTTTGTAAGTGAGCGCTTGGTTTAGTTTTCGCTATAGGTTGGGGATGAACTCAAACAATGCAATGGTTTCAATTAAAATGGAAACGTTTTATTGATATTTGATCCCAAGGCATTACACGGTACAAAAGGGCTTTTGTAGTGTTTGGAGTTAGGATAGGTCAGCTGACAATCTTTGCAGAGTTTAAACTGCCTTACAGAAGTGCCATACTATACAAGAAGCTAAGGCTATGATGAATATTCTTCGGCGACTCTACATGCTCCAAGAGAGTTTTATTTCTCTTCGATTGTTGGTCTTAATTTGAATAGTTTAGTTACTGCCCACTTGATGTCCTTATCTATTAAAGTTAATCCGTTTTGCGAAGGGACCTGAAGACCTTCCGGACCTGGCGGAGGAACCCGTACAGACAACCGGCGGGCTATCAGGTTACGACTAGCGTTGACAGGCCTCGCAACCCTGTTCCCTTTGTGAAATTGGTTATCCTTGATGGGATATAACTTGTTCACTACTAAATTATTTTGCAAGTTGGGAGTCTTCACTCTTAGTTTAATCAAAGCTCTTTTGGTTGAAAGACACACTACATTTAAAAAAAAACATTTGGGTTAAAATATGAATAAAATGTTAGTTATTTTCTTGTGGTTAAAGGTTTATTTTGGCTCTCCGATTATGCATGTTCTTAAATTTTCCGATCAAATGGTTCAATCGATTTGTTAATGCTACATCTCAAGACGCAACACTTAACAATGTGTTATCTGTGAAAGTGTTAGTTTAGATCCGAACGTTGAAATTTGAAGTAAATCTAATTTCACAGAAAACGCATACTCAACCGGCCGACTGCAATGGTTAGTGTCAATTTCGTCAACTGCTCATGCTCCAAAGGATGGATGTTGATAATGGGGACTGACTTTTAGCTTAGGTATACTGATTATTGGGCTGTTAACATTTTAGCTATCAAAGGCACCCGGTTTTTAGAGGGGGGAATTTACCAGTTCACTTATGGCCTGGGCAATGTAGGTCAAATTCACAGACCGGGCAATGTGGTCGCCGAATTGTTGTGAAGGGGTAAGATTCTACTACTAGAGTTGATTTGGATTGACAACCCAAGTTCCTCTTGGGGAGACCAGGTGTTCCTTGCGAAGAGTGATGATAGTTCAAGGTTGGATATCGACAGGTTGAGAGTTAAACCTTAAGATCAACTTCAATTCTATTGGTATCAATACACACCACACCATTAATGTAATGGATTTTACATTTGAGAGATAGTGTTGACACATTGGTAGTTCATAATATTTGTGAATTAAATAAGTTTGAAAATTTACTCCGGTGAAACTGTCCTCTCACCTGTGCAAATTTTGGGGGTTGGCTGTGACACTACGACTTTGCCATAGTCGTCTGTCCCTTTCACAAATATATAATTTTATTGAGATAGAGCATAAAGAAGTAGACTTTCAGTTATAGATAATGTAACGCCTCCATAATATCTAAGTTTTTAAATAGGTTTTGGATGAAGGAGTTTTTTATCTTGGATAGCAAGCAAAACCTTTGCAAGAGGTTTAGCGATGGTTTTGACGGGGAGGGAGAAAAAAAAAAATCAAGAAAAAAATGGGGAACAGAAAAACATGAAAGGGATTATTTGAAAGAATTGGTAAATAAAGTGTACACGAATCTATTTTCGCGCTGCGAAATCGGATAATGTTAGCCAGTGTGGCAGGCGGTAGAGGCGGAAATTCAGGGAGGTATCCATCTGTATCAGTTTTGTGGAACCAGTATAAATTATTCTCGTGCGGATACCGCTAGTCTGGTTTATGTTTTTAAACATTTGTTCTCATCTTTTATCGTAGAGTGCAGTGCATCCTTTCAACTTCTGGATCTGTTCATCTTGCAATTGAGAAGTTCGTGTAATAAAGAAAATCAAACTGATATATTTATCTGGGGGAAAGTCCCATTGACATGAACGTTCTAGTGTTCGGGATCTCATACATCGATTGATGAATCGAGGTTCGGATGAAGATCAAGGTCTCGCTGAACGCTGTCCCTGAGAAATTGATATGGGAGAGTGATCGTTCAAGTCTACGGACAATACAGTAATTTGGGCTTCCTACGGAAATACAAGAGAGGCGAAAGTAATGCCCAAAGCTTGGATTGATTGCTTGATGTAACTGTTTTCCAAGGATATACTACTTAAGCTATCTTTCCCACCTTTCATTCATTCATATATCAAGTCCTTCATAATATTTTCTCTTTGGCTATTTAAAGTATTGCCCTATCAGAGTGCTTGTCTTCTAAAATAAAAGTTAAGAAAAGAAACAAAATCACAAACTACGCACTCTATAGAGGGTTTCCTCTTGACCCCTAGCTTGACAGAGACTACTGATCGACAGACATACAATAAATAGGGAATTCCTTTAGTATCATCTTAGCATCTTAGATCGCGCTAGAGGGATACCCAGTCTGGTGACGAGTCTCATAGGTCTGGCGATAGCCAGGGGGCACTACCAGCTCCAGAGCGGGTGTGGGGCTCTACCGTTAGCGCAAACCTTACATATTTTCCAAACATGTACTCAGTTTTTAGTTAATTTTCACTCCCATAATCTCATTCTATAATCAGCTCGATAGTTTCCTTTCCTCAGTGTTAATTAGATTTCCAAATTGTTTGAGTTATATTTTCCTTAGGTTGGTTCAGGAGAGATCCTAACATGTTTTTTCCTAGCTTTTGTAGGATTTATTTGTTCTCAGTAGCCACTTCTCAAAAGTATTTGGGTTACATTTCGGGTTATGACGTAGGTTTCTAGTTCTTTTATCCCTAGACAGATCACTTGGCCATTACAATTCCGTATTTGCTACAAACTAGATCAATTCTAAAAGTTTTCTTAGGGAATAGCGCGGCAGAGTAGGGAATGACGTCGGTTTTTGGTGCTTAGGTTTAGTTAGGTAGCTTGGGAGGTTACAAAAGTAATCCCCACAAAAACATTGCAACTATTTTCCATCCCCCCAGGGGTTGAATTTTAGTAATCGCTGAAATTCGTATCTCATTATATTCTTTGAAGAGCATTTCTACCAAGTTTTAAGTAAATTTGATCATAAAAATATTTTTTCTTGCAAACTTTGCAACCCCCTTTCATCCCTCTAGGGGTTGAATTTTAGTTACCGCTGAAATACGTGTCTCGTTATTTTCAATGAGGAGCATTTCTACCAAGTTTCAAGTAAATTTGATCATGAAAATATTTTTTTCCACACAAACTTAGCTTTTCATCCCTCTAGAGGTTGAATTTTAGTAATCGCTGAAATACGTCTTATTATTTGCGTTGAAGAGCATTTCTACCAAGTTTCAAGTAAATTGGATCATAAAAATATTTTTTCCCATACAAACTTTGCAACCCCCTTTCATCCCTTTAGGGGTTGAATTTCAAAAAATCCCTTCTTAGTGGATCTCTTTATCACAAAAAGAAAATACTGCCCAAGTTTCATATTTCTAGCATTAGTCGTTTTGGCTGGGCGATGATGAGTCACCCGGGACATTGCCTTTTATATATTCTAAATATGTAAATTAAATATTAAATTGTGTGACAAAAATCAGAACAAAAAATAGGAGTGCATAATCTGAGTGGATGTAGCAGCGCAATTAGAGAGAAATAAGAATACTACTGCAAGCCGTGAGCTCCTGGTAGCTGTTGCGCGCGCGCTACCCAATCGCGCCGCGCCTGTTATCTGTGACTCCGCTCCTGCCGCCTGATGGGCCGATCGTTTGCGGCTAGACTCCATCTTACTCCGCTCTCTGCCAATTAGCGCTCCCGTGAGACGCGGTCATTATTCAATCTCCTCAAGCTTCTGGAAACCTGGTACAATGAGCTACACGGGAGACCGCTCGTTATCGGAAACCGTCTTAGACAAAGCCCACGAAACTACTCCGCCAAATAACTATGGAACCGCGAGAGTAAAAAGAAAGCGCGACGACGATATTCTTACTGATTTTTCATCATTCAAAGATGAAATTCGAGACATGATCTCCTCTATGGCTACCCAACTCAGCGAGATCCTGAAAAACTCTGAAACGCTTAAGGAAATACAATTAACAAACAGAAATATCGAAGACTCGGTTTCGTTTCTTTGTTCACAATATGAAATATTTCAAAATAAAATAGTCAGCTTGGAAGATCAAATTGCCGAAGACAGAGCTCACATTCAAAATCTAGAACAAAAAATTAAGGACCTCCAAAGAGAATCACGGAAGAATAATCTAGAAATGAAAAACGTGCCTAAACAACCAAAAGAATCCAAGGATGACCTAGTGAATATGATATTGACTTTATCAAGGGCGATTAACTGCCCACTACAAAAATCTGACATTAAAGATATTTACAGGGTGCGACCTAAGAAAGAAGGTACCAAAAATACCCCAATAATTATTGAATTGGGCTCCTCACTGGTTAAAAATGACATCTTAAAGATGGGTAAGGCACATAATATAAAAACCAGAACCAACCTGAACGCCTCCCACCTCGGCCTTCAACTTGCGGCTAACCCAGCAATTTTTGTAGCGGAATAGCTAACCGTTAAAGCGTCAAGACTGTACTTCCTGTCAAGAGAACTCAAAAGAAGAAACATATTCCAATACTGCTGGACCAGCTTCGGCAAAGTGTACCTACGGAAAAATGACAATACGGAAATCATTCAGATTACAAATGAGTGTCAAATCGAACAGCTAAGTTAGGAGGACCCCAGTACTGCATCTGTGAACACAAGCAGTGCCACCCTCATAGCCAAAGGAAAACGACCAGCAACTTATACCCCTGCAACGACGAGTGAACAGTCCACCCCGGCCCCGACCCCTTAAACGTGACTATCCTTAATAATGGCTGCTCGAGACATTTTCTTTTGCTCATGCTGCCCTAGTATAGCTGAACTCATACAGTATGTATTAAACTTAAGTAAAATCTTAAATTCTAAGCATAACGTAACTTTCTATGTACTTGATAATTCTAAGCAAAAACTTTTAATAGTAAAACTAATTATAATTAAACTCGCTCAAACCACTCACCCAGCGCCAACCTTCCAAGGGCTATGCGGTCCTGGTACATTGGCTCTTTTATATAAAAGGTTCCAACTGTACAAACAAAATACGACTTACTCACACACACCATCACAGCTCACATACAATTTTATAAAATACTTACTAAAATACTTACATAACCGCACACATTACATTACTCTAAAAAAGAAAAACCCCTATGTTGTTCCCGCACCTACCCTTACTAGCATCTCAATATCCCCTACAAACATATGTTTAAAAACCGATAAATATCATAACATAAAACAACTATCCTCACTTAGTATTTTATTGCAAGTACAGCTACACTTACATAAAACGATCATAATTAACCCTTTTATATCTACCACCCTATTCCTCTACTTTTAAAATGGCTAATCAACTCAGTGTTATAGATGAAATAGATAGTATGGAAGTAGCCCAATCCTTAGAATGTGACATTCAGGACCTCCAATTCCAAACTGTAATCATAACTTCTCAGTTTTATCGCAGAATATCCGTAGTATATATTGCAACTTCAACGATCTACAAGTAGCTATGTCTCAACTTGATTTCGACCCTGATGTTTTGATCTTGACTGAAAGTCGTTTAAGCCCAACAAAATCCATTCCACATATTCCTAATTATAACTCTATGGCCACTACAATGATAGTGTTGTTGCGTATGTTAAAACCAACTTAAACTCAACCATTGACGAAGTAAAATTGGAACAGGCAACGTGCCCACAAATTGACATGCACAACACAATCATCCTAGGGATCTATAGATCACCCTCTAACACCAATGCTGTGAACTTTATTAACTCATTAAATGAACACTTAAACTCCTTATCAGCCAATACTATAATAATCACCGGGGACTTAAATATAAATCTAATCTAACGGCATCAGGAGCAACATTATGAATATAACAACAGACATAGTTCGGCTGCCCGAAGCTAATTTCAAGTATCTCCATTTTTATATTTTTTTTCTTTTTTGCGTGTCTCGAAACTAGCCCGATAAATGCATCGACCCTCATCACTCTTTTTCTTCTAAACTTGTTATTTTTCAAGTTATTGATAATTATATGATTCAAGTATCTGTTTGTGTCCGTCTATTCTACGCTAAAATCAAGTATGTACACCATCTTTATCCTAAAAACAAGTAACTCAAAGTAGATACTTGAAATTCAAATGGTTTTGTAGATACTTGGTTCCACCGTTGATAATTAAGTTTGTAAGCGACATAAACTCGAATCTAAAAACAAGTATCTCTTAAGTTAAATGTGTGGAGGGTATTTGTAAATATAAATTTGTGAATGTCATACCTTCGTTCACCAAGAATTCAAATTATTTAATGTATTGACGTGTACCGGAGTGATTAAGTGCAGTATTAAATATAAGATTTAAGTTCTACTTTGTGACAATGAAGAGGAATCACGATAAAAGTAGTGCACATTATTCACAATCTGGCCATAGGGCAAAGCGAATGGTGAATATGTGTATTAATAAAGATAATGGGTAAGTCGAAACGTTATTAACACCAAGTAACATACTTATGGGGCGAATAAAATTGTTAGCGGAAAATTATATCACAGTACTATTCTTAAAAATGATGTCGAGTAATAAAATAAAAAAGGTGTTAGTTTTAGTTAATTATAATATTTTTTGCTTTGGTATATAGAATAAATCCTCCATCAGACTCCGAAGACGACTTGATTCGTCCAGAAGATTTGTTTGGGGAAGATACGGGCTTAGATGTTCTTTCGTCAATAACACGGACAATGGAGTAAGATGTTTACATACAACCTATTTAACTGTTTATGTATCGACACATGTATATGTATTTAAAGATTAATAATTTAACATTTCAGGTCACTGGAAAACAATACTATAGATTTCAGTGACTTACAATATTTTGATACATCTACTACAGTGGTGAATGATCCAAAGCGGTTTACTAATAGCAATGAAAGCCTCATTGACCACAACTGTGTTGAAAATACAGAAGACTACCAATTGACAGAATTACCTGTTTTGACACAAAATGATTGCTTTAACCTTTTGGATGAAGGATTGTTACAATCTGAATCACCGTGTGAAGATACTAATAGCCAATCAAGTACCGGTTTGTCCCCGTTTATAAACAACACATTACAACGTTCACCAGTAATGATACCAGAAACTCCTGAAAATTTAAGTACAGACAGTATATGTTCCACTTCAGTTGACAATAACAATCTACAAAAAAAAACCCAAAGAAGAACACTGAAGTTTCCAAGGTTATCGAACTTCGAAAAAATTGAACGTAATAAGAAGAAGTATCCTTTTATTTCAAATAAGTGTAAAGATAGTTGTCGTCGGAAATGCTCACAATTATTGTCCGATACTGACCGCAAAAAAGTTTGGGAACGTTTCTGGAATTTATCGCCGGACTGTCGTTTAAAGTGGTTAGCCCGTAACATTCATTTGAAACAAGTTGCTCGAAGGACAACTGGGAAAGAGAGTAAAAAAAATACTACCAGATTGTTTTTTTTGGAGAACAAACATGGACATTCTTATCAAGTATGCAAAACATTCCTATTAAACACTTTAGGTTACAAAAATGACTCGGTTATAACGACTATCACAAAGAAGATACAAAATTGTCCATTGAGCATTACTGATAAACGAGGAACCAATAAGAAAAAAAAGTTCGATACAAAAGATATTAAGGAACATATAATGCGGTACAAACCCTGTGTTGCTCATTATCGTCGTCATAATGCTCCAAAAACACGATATCTAAATCAAGATATTACGCTCATACAACTATATAAAGATTATACTGAGCAATACCCTTATTCCAAATGTTGCATAGAAATATACAGAAAAACTTTAAAAGATATGAATATTTCTCTTCACAGGCCGCAGAGTGATAAATGTTTTGACTGCTTAAATTTCCAAACACTTGAGAATGAAGCTAGAGCACACAAATCTGTCTTGTCACTAAAAACATTAAGCGAAAATTGCATACATAAAAATAAGGCTAATCAGGCCAACTTAAACTATAAAGCAGATTCTCAGAAGAATGAGTTAAACACTAAAATATATTCCATGGATTTAGAGAAATCGTTGCTTATTCCGATGATACCAGATGTAAAAGATTGCTTCTTTACTAGTCGTCTAATTGTTTTTAACCTGACATTTGCGGGTTTACAGAAAAACGATCCTAAAACACCCGCTAAGTGTATTCTCTGGCATGAAGGAACTTCCGGACGAGATGCTAAAAATATTATTGACGCTATTTACAAGTTGTTGATATCTGAGAGAGATACTAAACACTTTATATTTTGGGCGGATAATTGTACGTCACAAAATAAAAACTGGTTTCTTTATACAGCTCTTGTGACAATTGTAAACAGTATCTGCATAGATTCCATAACCATAAAATACCTAACTAAGGGACACACCCATATGTCAGCAGATGGAGTTCATGGTAACATAGAAAAAAATATTAGAAAAACTAAGAATGTTTACGACTTTGAAGACTTCGCAAAATGTGTGAGTACCAGTCGAAGAAACACGACTGCCATTGAAGTCACTAGAGGAGATATTTTTGAATGGAATAAAAAGAAAAGGACCGTTAAAAAAAACGATAACAATGATGGCCTAAAGAATTTTCTTTTGAAAGATGTAGTCGAAGTCAAATTTATGAAAGGGGAAAGATCATTTTTGTACAAAAAATCGTTTCAAGACAATTACAGTAACTTAGACTTTTTACAAAAAAAATATTTAGTGCACGAATTGCCGCAAAGTAAGCAATCAGCAAGAGGCGTGCACCCATCTAAAAAAAAAGAAATAATTGCAAAGTTGGTCCCACTAATGCCGCAATCGCGTCAACAATTTTGGCATCAACTTGAAGAGAACCCTTCGTCTCTTGATTTGATAGACAATGAAGAAGTCGTGGATTAACATTATATTCAGGAGGACTAAGTTGTTTGCTAAAAAAGTTATCTGACATTATTATAAAGGTATAATCTTATCTTATCTTATTTCTTACTCTTACTAATATTATGATTGGTGGATGGAGGTTTGTTACTCAATCACTCCACTACGGCTGAACGGATTTGGATGAAATTTGACACAGAGATAGATTATAGTCTGGACCAGCACATAAGCTACTTTTAATCCCAAAAAAATGGACAGACTTCTACGCGAACAGAGTCGCTGGCAAAAGCTAGTACTTTATAACTCAAATCTCGATTTTTTATTGCGTGGAATTCTGACAGATGTGTGTTACTCAATCACACAAAAATAGTTAAACGGATTTGAATTAATTTTGGAATGGAGATAGCTTATATTCTGTAGTAACACAAAGGCTACTGTTTATCCCCAAAAATGGCACTGTTCCCGAGAACACAAATACAACGTGGGCGAAGTCGCAGGAAGAATCCAGTACTTTCTCTAAGATAATACGTGATGTTAAACCAGGAGGTTAACTGCCGCTGGCTGTTAAAAGCGAGAGGAAAGTGGACTAACTAGATTATAATTAGCGTTATATAATAAAATACAAATAATTTTGTTAAATAAAATGATAAATAATAAAACTTGTGTCATTCTAACAACAACCATCAGTTAATAGCAAGAAACTTAAAAGCAAGAATCTCCCAAGTAGACAAACAGGTTGCATATTATCAGCTGCAGAGCTGAACAAGCTATATTATAGCGTATTTAAGCTGTATAACAGCTTATACAACTTATATGTAGCCTGTCTGCTGCTTGAGCTGAAGATACTTGTTTTAACGTAGAAAATCACCAATATTATCATTGTGCGTTTTAAGCAGAAAACTATTTTCGCCCTTTGTAATTAAATACGGCACAAAAATTAAAAAAAAAACCCTGTATGAAACTAACTTTATCCTATTAAATGCCGTGACATCCTTTTTTATTACTGTACGGGTATATTATATGGCGAAAATTAGAATTTACTCTTTTTCGCTCTCCTGTAAAAGTTGTCGAAAGTCAGATACTTGAAATTAGCTTCGGGCAGCCGAGTTACTTGAACATGTTGTGTGCACATGGTATTCTGCCAGGTT